>OY365782.1:11507500-16687500 GCA_959347405.1 Napeogenes sylphis | reverse complement strand
TTTTAGTCTCACGTTTCATGAGTACAGTGTCAACTTGAACTTTGACTTACACACTGTTTTTGGTGTTCTGAGTTTCAAAGCCCATAGATTACATTTTAAATAGATCACTTCATTTAAATACAATGAGTATTATTTATTTGTAAAAACATAATTTTAATCGCAAATAAAAATTATAAAAATCTTTAAGCGTAAGATACATATTCTTTTAAAAAGTTTTATATACATATATAAATAATAGGAGCTCAAAATTTTTGATATTTATTTAGTTTTACAGAAATACAAGTTTAGATATCAAATTTATTTTGTCTCGACTTTTACCAATGCAACATAAACATTTTCTTTTACTTATAAATAATTTTCTTGTTGCCTGTAATGTTTCTCATTCCTATGCCATATGACTTTCCACATAACAGAATTAAACAAACAAAACGATGTACTACTGCGTAGTAATTTTTATTTTCCGCCCACGTTACTAAACGTTATATAAACAAACTTTTAACACTTTAACTTTAATTATTTATTATTACCATAGCAACATAGTGTAAAAGAGATGAAGCTATACGAAATAAAAGTGATGTCTCTTTACCTCCTATTGCAGGAATAGAAAAGCATTCGTTCATTTACGTCACGTCTACGTCACTAAGCAGGAATAAAACAATATTGTTTTATAAAGTTCATGGTACGAATCAAAGTAATATTATTGTAATATTGCTACGAAACGTCTTAAAACTATGATAGTTTTTAAGAGTTCATGGTAGGCCCCTATATCACAAATAGAATTATTCTTCATCATGGTTTTTGCTGTTTCGAGTTGTTGTTCATTCTAGGTATAGCAAAACAGACCTTGTAAAGATCAGGACCCCAATGCTCCATTTCTCAGCCAAAACTCGTATTTATTTTCATTCTTTCTTCTTCTATTTCAGACAATCAATATATTTTAAAAATATTATAAATTATATTTCATAATTTCTTCTTCATGTTATAATCTTAATTTATTTATTAGTTTCAATACCAAGTCCATAAAATCGTATTGTCCAGTATGTAATTACAATTCATTATTTAATTATAAAACTCTAATCCGATAATTTTATTTTTGGTTAATGTAAATTGTGTTTTATATCCACATACTTGTCATTTTGATTATTTAGTATTTCCATAGCAACATGGTGTAAAAGAGATGAAGCTATACGAAAAAAGCTGGCACCTAACGGAAAAATGTAACCGTAACGAAAAAATGTTAACACTAAATTTTTTTCCAACCCCGAAAAGAAGTTTCACTTCAAAAATATAGTAACACTCTTACAAATAATATAAAAAATTAATTGATAAAAACCATTTGTATATTTTTATATAGTACTAGCGGCCCGATACGTGCTTCGCTACTAAAAAGTGAAATTAAAAAAAAAAAATTGGAACATCAAATTCATTATTCAAACTAAAAATCTTTATTTATATATTCATACGGTATCGATTGGTTGAATTATGATAAATGTACATATTATGACGTTAGATATTGTGATAACTTTTTAATATATATTTTTTTAAAGATTGAACTTTTTAAATTAAAGACGCATGTAAAAGAGAACGTCTGTCGGGTCTGCTAATTAAAATATAATATTATTTAATATTTGACATTGCCATGGTAACGCTGTCCGTCGGAACCAAAGTGAAACATTCCAAAATTACCACCTACTTACTCATTAAAAATTAATCGAAAAACCATTTTCCAGTGGACCAAATTGTGAATCTAAACAGTCGTTTGGGAGGAGTTCAGTGACAAACACACGCACACAAGAATATATATATATATATATATATATATATATATATATATATATATATATATATATATATATATATATATATATATATATATATATATATATATATATATATAAAGATCTGTAGTAAGATTAGGTCGGCGATAAACAACAGATTTCGCGTTCAGAATACACTTCAACAATATAAATACACAACATATATCTTATTTTAATTCCACTTCATTGACTCAACGATATTACGTTTTCATATATAACCGAATCACAATGAATTTAAACAACATGTGTCGTGGGTAATATATAAGAACTGAAACTTCCCTTATTAAAAATAATTTATAATACTTTATTAATAATCTTATAATATTATTCAGTATTCGAATATAATAGTATAATGAATTTTACATAATTTAATTTTTCGGTTTAATATAATTGATTTTACGGTTAATACATTGCACTATTTAGCATAATTAATAATAATAAATATAGTTAACACGTTTGCTGCGTTACGAGGTCTATTAGATCTCTTGCGGGACTTTCGTATTGTGCGTGGACTGAAATGCTGTTTTTTCACTCCTTGTGGGGGGCTCTAACTTGTAAAGTTCTTTATGTATGAGCAAGACAAATATACACATTTGTATCCTACTTGAAGGTGAGTTCATAGACATAATAAAAAAATTAGGGATGGATTAGGTCCCTAACGCACAGTACTATAATTTTTTTCATTACTTGCGTTAGGGGATATTTTATTACTCCTGGAATCATACGTAGGTAGGCGGCGCGGGCGCTGCGTGTCTCGTTTTAGTGTTGTTCAAGTATCGATGTGAGGGAACGGGCTGACGTTTTAAAAATAGCACTCGCGTAAATATATCGACGTCTTCATATTTTAAATTGTTTTAATTGTTGTTAAAAACAATGAGTTACTTAATTAATTAGTTGATAGTTAATTAGAGTTAATTTTGGTGAGCATTCTAAGAAAGAAAAATTATCGCCGGTTAATACCGCGGCATTATCCAGTAAAATAAAAAAAAAATCCTGAAGGAAGATGTGTTGATCATGTTTTCCAACGAGGAAACAAAAAAAAGACGTTGCGTGGGTTGTTATAACATTTTGTGGCGAGCAGCTAGATATTTATTTTTGTGCAGCATATCTTATACCATATTGGCCGCAAACTGTCTGGTGTTAAGTGTGTCATATATAAAAAATAAAATAAAAAAAAATCATTACGATTTGCTCACAATGCGAAAAGTCGATGTGCTTGCTTTAATGACAAACATTTTCCGTAGTTTATAATAAATAACTACTTCGTAAATTAAACTTTTTCTATCGACAAATAACATTTTATTTTATTCCCATCACTAGTCACTTCACATATTGCTCTATCTCTGGTTGCGGAACGAGATACAATCGATGTCTAATTTTTGATTTGTATTTGTGGCTTATTCTTATGTCATAACTGCGTGCGAACCTAGCAAAATATAGAACAGTAGACTATCTTTGACCCACGAAATTTTTAAGTATATGTCATTGTTTTTGTTGAAGATATAAATTATTTTCAGAATTGTACTTTTAGGGGACTGATTAGGTCCCCAACGCACCCGGGGATAAATTAGTTTCGAGATCTTTTAGATCCCTAACGCACCAGCTGAAAGTTTTTTAATTATGATGTCGCAGTGAACGTGTTAAAAAAAAACTAAAAAATACGTTAACAATGAATCGAACTAAAAAGTAAAAAAAAATATTTGTAATATAACAATGAATAATGGGCAAAATATTATAAAATTATTGTAGAAAAAAATATGGGGCGTATGCCGTATCGTTTCATTTTCGACCTCGTTTTTGACTTACTTTAGGTGGTCAGATCCTATTGAAACATTCAAAAAGTGTAAAAGACAATTGGCAGTACAATAACTAGGTAAGAGCAATCCATTATCCTCGTTAAGATCACCAAAATTAATAATTTTTAATACATTCTTTGAGTGTGAATAAAACAAATTAGGCATGTTTGCGGTCTAAGAAAGATACCATATCGGTTAACGTTCGTAAATCATGAAGAAGCTATTAATTCGAAATTAATAATTATATTCATTTCTAAAAATAGAATCAATTTTAAAGAAAAAATATTTTTTTTTAAATATTCAATCACTACAATGACTTAAAAAATGACACAAAAATATTAGCACGAAGCACCCCACGTTTTTCCTCACAATAATTTTATTATATTTTGCCTATAATTAATTCTCATATTACGAATTATTTTTAATTTTTGTTTTTTTTTAAATATGTATATTTTTTATTTTTTAGTTCAATTTGTCATGAAAACGTTTACGGTAATATTTTAATTTAAATAACTTATGTTTGTGTTTTACTATTAGTAACTTCAATAATTTTCCAAGTCTAATATTATCGTTTCAAGCTGTGTTATTTTTGTCGCATTTCGTATCAAACTCGATAATATATATCTCATAATTTTTTCACACATATAATACCTACATTTAAAAAAAATCTATTTAAAAATGTAATACATACCTATCATTCTAATAGATGATTAAAAAAGCATTTTTTAAATTACATTTATATGTTTTCAAAAATGTTTTTTTTTCCGGAAAATTTATATTTTATATATCATTGAAATATTTTCACAAAATCGAGTATATTAATATATTAGTCACCGAATGTTTATATTTATTAATTTAACTAACACTGCCTCCCCACAGATGTTGCAAGACTTTTCGGTGCCTTTGCCTAATCTTACTATATTACTTTGAACATTGAAGTCATTGGGAATGCATTTAGATATAATTTTAATAATGCTGGAGACCAATCATAAAGCAGGGTGCGCCACTTCAAAGATGGAATACAACTATATGTAATACTCATAAAATGTATTAAATCACGTCTTAGATACAATATAAACCCTAGTTAGGCAATAATTATGAACAAACTTTAAAATATATATTTTAAATTAACACAATATGACTTTTAGGCAATTATTACCTTATCTACTATTTAATATAATTAAAATATATAAATTTGTTACAAAAGTATTGTGAGCGTGACAGTACAGATGCGCAGTTATTCCTTCCAAATTTCGCTCAAGATTTTAATTAAATTCCGCGAGTTATACACATACTCGTACATATAGTTGTAGTAATGTTATCAAACCCTATCCTTTTTCTGTCTTCTATAACATTAATTGAAATCGGAATTAGTTTAATTGTCATATTATTTTATATATTGTTTAATTTTATATTATTTCAATTATGTATGGAATGGGTTGATTTTATTTTATAATACATTTATATATTTAATTCGTAAACTTAAAATAAGTTTATGAATATGAATACATTTTACTGCAAAAAAAAATGGTCTCCCCCAACTGTTTCTACTTTTCTCTATTATGGGCTACTGTTGATCCCGTCTGTGTGCCTTTTGTTGGCAAAGGCCTTTCCCAACTGTTTTCATTTTTCTCTGTCATGGGCTACTGTACCATAATATTGGGTCGCCGGCAAGTTTACCCATCGTTCAAAGTCGTGTCGCACAACGACCTAGTCGTGTTCCAGCACGTTGCTCGATAAAGCCGTAGATGGGAAATGGGTCTGAACGGTGCGATACGCTGGCGAACCGATTTGGCGTCGAGTTGGTGTTTGTTCTGTGGGGTGTCTAGTCGAGGAGGGTAGCGGGATCCGAAGCAACGGCTTTCTACTGGCCGCCCGCAGATAGTTGGGGATCCAATTAGTGGGTCAACCACCCACGAAAGGCTGTCCCACCAGCTGTGTTAAATCCCAGGGTGGCTCCATTGTGCTGATTGGCGACCAGATGAGAAGGTCCCATGGGGATCCTTACGGGGTTTTCGGGCATTCCCGTAGTCTCCAGACTAGCCTCCCAGTGGTATGACATCACCAACTTCGACGTCGGGTCCGATACGTACTGTCTTATTCAACTCCCATTTCCCATCCTATTCACTTTTATATATATTTTTTGATGAAAAAGTACAACAAAAAAAAAGTTTTTTTGAACAACACTTCTTCTTACTCAAAGTGCACCTTGCTAATATAAGAGGCTTGCACTCTAATCTCTTATCTGTCCATAAGCACCTTGTGCTGTCACAAGGTGCAGCCGCACTGTTTTTTTTGACGGAGACGCAGATACAATGTCCTTTGTCCTCGTCTTTTTGGGGGACTTTAATGCTTGTCATCAGGACGGGCTGTTCCGGTACTTGAGGACCGACCATTCTGGAGAGATGCGCGGAACTTGCACCCGCACCGGAATCCATCACGCAGATGAATTCTTGGTGCCCGTCCATTATGGACTTTACTTTTACTACATTCATAATCAATCCTATCTTAAGACTTGGTGTGACCAGATCATTCAGACAATGAAGTCGTCATCATGATAATCAAGTCGTCTGCAAATCTTAAGTGAGACAGATTTTCACCTTTAATTTGTAACCTAAATTCCTCCCAATTTAATAGTTGGAATACTTTCTTCAGAAAAGTTTTGAATAGTTTAGGTGATATCGGGTCGCCTTGGAGCACCCCTCTTCCTATTTTCATTTTTATTTTTTTTTCTTAAGTTTGATTTTGGCTTTGGTGTTAATTGTTATCATATTATATTTGTTTAAGAATCGTTGTATATTTTAATTATACGTCTTGATTTTCAAGAGCTTGCCAAATCTTGTCCTATTTTAATAAGTCAAAAGCTTTGTTACAGTCCTCAAAGGAGCAGTAGAAGGTTATGTTATATTTTCTGCCCTTTTGAATAGTTGTTTCACAACATGAATGTGGTCTTAAGTTGAGTATCCACTCCTAAGTCGGACTCTCGGTTGATTGTCGTCTAAATCCTTAGTTATTCTATTGTGGATTACCTTAGCGAATACCTTACAAATATTTGATATCAAACGTATAGGTCTATAGTTGTTTATGTTGTTTTTGCCACCTTTTTTGTGAAGCAGTGTTATAGTTGAAGTTGATCATTACTGGGGTAACATTTAGCTATCCAGCATTGTGTTGAAAAGGTATGTCAAGAAGAGGATAAAGTGTTCTATGTTCTCTGTGAGAAATTCATTACTGATGCCATCTGATCTGGGAGCTTTATTTTTTTGTGTTCTATAGCTTTGTCCGTTTCTGCTAGTTTTATTTCCGATAGTTTTTCCACAAATGCAAAATTGGTCGGTTCGCATTAGCTTTTCTTTGAACACAGATCACGGAAAAAGTTGGTTGCTATTGACATAATTGACGCCTTGATTTGCGTTTCATGTTTATGTCAGACAAATTAGGTATCCAGCCAGTTTTTCCTTTCAGTTGCTTAGTTGCTTTTTTAATGCCTCCTGTTTTTGTATTTAGAATATAAAAGATGATGATGTGAAGATGGACAAAAGAGGAAAAACGGATGTATGTATGTACTATTTCAGTATTTCTAGTCTATGTCATTGTCGGGCCTTTCTCATGTTTATTTTTATATTTTATCCTTTCTCGCTTATTTCGATTCTTGTTCTTCTAGTCTTTTCATCATAGCTTCAAAACCATTACTTTAAGTATCCACGTTCCTCAATAGCTCATCAAAAAAAACTCAAATAAGAGATTAAAAGTGCCTAAATCCAGCGTTTGACGTTTTTTCGAATCTTATAAAATATTTCTGTGTTAATGTGTATAACAGTGCTAAAACTATAAAAAGTGTACGATAAAACGATTAAATTATAAACTTACCGCCGAAATTTTAGTAAGAATTATTTGTTGTCACTGTGCCGTTAAACAAAGAACTGGACTTTGGACTCATTAGCGACGGACTGGTATATTGTGCTGGAAACCCCACAGCTAAGATACAGTGACCATTTTGAAGAGTTGCTTTTTTTTTTTTTTTTTTTTTATACCACGATGGTGGCAACAAGCTCACGGCCCGCCTGATGGTAAGCGGTCACCGTGGCCTATGGACGCCTGCAACACCAGGGGCATCACACGCGCGCTGCCGACCCTTTAAAAACCTATTTACTCCCCTTTTGAAGAGCCCCATACTGTAGCCCTCAGGGAAAACCTCGGCAGGGAGTTCATTCCACAGCTGAAGTGTCCGTGGGAGGAAATTCCTCTGGTACCTGACTGTACGGGACCACTTAGACTCCAATGTGTGAGGATGAATTCCCTGTCGATGGCGAGCGGTGCGGTGGTAAAAAGTAGCCGTGGGCATCATGTCAAACAATTCCTCGGAACACAACCCGTTGTACAAACGGTAGAACACGCATAAAGAGGCAAAATCTCTCCTTAGGTTTAAGGGTTCAATACCGTTTGTGAGATTGGAATCGTCGACTATTCTCACAGCTCGTCTTTGGACCGAGTTGAGTGGTCCAAGCTGGTATCCAGGTGCTCCCGCCCAAAGATGAGAACAGTACTCCATATGGGGGCGAACTTGCGATTTATATAATAGCAGTCTTTGCCCCGGTGTGAAGTACCGCTTCGCTTTATTAAGCACACCCAGTTTTTTGGATGCCAGCTTGACCTTGTCCTCTAAGTGACTTCGGAACTGGACGTCACTGGATATGTCAACACCAAGGATCCCAATACTCTTAGAGATGGTGAGTGTTGTGTCCTGGAATTGTGGAGCCACAGCGAATGGGGTTTTCTTCGCGGTGAACGCACAAACTTGTGTCTTAGAGGGGTTAAACCGGACCAAATTGTCCCTACCCCAATCGGAGACCTTGGATAAGGTACTCTCGATTTCCGACACAAGTTGTTCGCGACTTTCTTCCACAATGGAACGAGGGATATTCGCACGGCCTGTATAAAATGCGTCTCCGGTGCTGTCGTCCGCATAGCAATGAATGCCATCAATAGACAACATATCATTGATATGCAGAAGAAACAGCGTCGGAGAAAGTACAGAACCTTGCGGGACGCCAGCGTTTATATCCAATTTATCAGAGCAGCTACCGTCTACGACGGCTCTTATGCATCGGTCGGATAGAAAGCTGGCGACTCATTTGCACAACCCCTCGGGCAGTCCATATGTTGGTAGCTTCGTTAGAAGACCCCGGTGCCAAACCCTATCGAACGCCTTCGCTATGTCCAGGCTAACTGCCAATGCCTCACCTTGACTCTCGATGGCTGAAGCCCAACGGTGTGTGAGATACACTAGAAGATCACCAGTCGAGCGATCGTGGCGAAAACCGTATTGCCGGTCGTTGATCAAATCGTGTTCTTCTAGGTATCTTAGGAGCTTCGTGTTAATAACACGTTCCATCACCTTCGAGAGAAGGGAAGTTATAGCGATAGGCCTGTAATTCGACGGGTCTGATCTATCGCCCTTTTTGGGCACCGGGTGCACATGGGCGATCTTCCACAAAGACGGAACTAGCCTAGAGTGGTAAGAAAGTGCGAAAAGTCGCGTTAGCACGGGGCACAACTCAGGAGCACACTGTTTGACCACCACTGCTGGTATGCCGTCGGGCCCACTCGACTTATGGACATCCAGGCCGAGCAGCTCCCGCCGAACATCTCTTTGCGAAATGTTTACTTCCGGCATGGAGTGGCCGCAACATGAGATATTAGGCGGCATCGTATATATCCGATCGTGACTCGAAGTTCGATCCTGACATATAGGCATTCTTTTTGCGATTTTTATTAGTATATTTTGTTGTTTTTTTTCCTTTTTTTATTTTTTTAATATTATTTTATAAATTAAATAAGGCCTCAAATAAGCCGTACTCAAAAACCGCTGACACGAGTAATCTACATATTGTCCAATCAGAGCCCAATATACATAAAGCGTTATCTGATACATCTGACATGTCACATGTGTACGCCCGTCAAAAACGACCACGCATGGATAACTCGCCTGATACTCAGCACACTTCTACTAATGAATTGCTTGATAACATACGACACAAAATTAGAGCAGTCATAACGACGGAAATATCTGCAGCCATAAAAGCTAGCATCGTCGAAGAACTAAGTGAAATGAAGGAGGCTATACATCTTATTCGTAGACTCGAGGCTTCTATTCAATTTATGAGCGATGATTTCGACCGAGTAACGAAAGTCCTCCAAGATTTTAAGGAAGCCAACAGGAATATTCAGAAAGAAAATGATGTACTTAAGAAAACCGTAACAGAATTGTCTATAAGGGTCAATCTTCTAGAACAAAATAGTCGCCAAGAAAATATTGAACTTAATGGCGTACCTGAAAACAAATCTGAAAACTTAGCACTGTACAGTTGGTCAGGACGGTATCAAGCTCGCTGAAAGAACACGATATCAAATCGGCGGTTCGAGTCAGAAAATTAGACTCACAAAGTACCAATCCCCGAGCTGTCATTGTAAAGTTAAATAGCAAAAAAACACGAGACGAATTGATGACTTCAGCTATGACGTATAACAAAATGCACCCCATCTGGGTGCATTTTAAACTGCATAAGTTAAACTGTCATAATCTGGGCTACTGTGGACCGAAAAAATCAATATTTGTATCGGAGCACCTCTCTCCTTTCAATAAACATATACATGCGGCCACAAGAAAAACTGCCCGTGACAAAGGATACAAATATGTCTGGGTTCGCGATGGTCGAATTCTGGTGCGCAAATCTGATGGCACACAAGCCAAGCAAGTACGCAGTCTGGAATCTGTAGAGCAGCTATAAAAATGCATCATTGTCAATGTCATTATAACACAATACTCCCGATCTATATCCAAATTCAATATCTATTATCAGAATTTCAGAGGAATGAGAACTAAACTGAGAAACATTATGTTAAACGTGAATAACCACCAATATGATGTCATTGTTGCTACAGAAACATGGCTCGACGATGCTTTAAACGACGGGGAAATATTTGACTCGAGATATAATATTCGAGATATAATATTTACCGTAGAGACATACACTCGACTGCACTGGGAAATAAAAAGGGCGGCGGCGTACTGATTGCCGTTATGAAGACAATTGGTTCTATTCGCATGACACATTAGGAGACGGAATCAGAAACCTATGGCTTAAATTGATGATAGCCGAGGGGAAAAGGATAACGTACTTAAATATCTGTGTCGTTTACCTTCCACCACCTGTACAGCCGCAAATACTGAACACCTACCTGGAAAAAACTACATCAATATTAGACGCAACGGGCATTCCAACACTTATAATCGGCGATTTCAGTCTCGGATCCATCAGCTGGGAATAGGAGAGTAAAGAATTGCTTTCAACAAGTATGTTTGCAAACAATTATGATAGTTCTTTAGGTTATTCTCTTGTAGATTGTATATCTTTAAATAACCTCCAGCAACTGAACTCGGTAAAAATCATCATGGTAAACACCTTGTCTTAGTATTATGTAATTTGCAAGGAGTATCTGTTTACGAAAGTAGTAAACCTCTATCAATAGTAGACCCTTACCATACACCATTATGTGTCACTGTTATTAATAAGTCACATTTTTTTTTCTTATTATTTTAACGTCAGGAATCCCCATGGATACACACCTCCATCCAGGGATGATGGAGGTGGTTATGGGAGACTCCTACTCACTAAGCCTGACGGTTGTCGCCGCCGTCATAATGGAACACCACGTTATCGCTTTCGCACTCACCGCGATGCCTCGACGTGATCCATGGAGAGGGCACCCCGCAACGAGGAGCAACCATCCCTTTTTCGCAGGCTTGAAATATTGTGGAGGGATACCCTTCCCCCCACCGAAGCTTGCTGCCTCTGAAGGGGGCCGAGACCCCCTTCTGGCCGGACTCGGTCTCAGGGAATTAGGTGTAAAACCCGACTCGACCATCATCGACCGTGTCCAGCCCCACCGCGGTAGTCTCCCCGAGAGGAGACCACCGATCAGGCCCCCGACGAGAGCAGACTCTCCAGCGGGCTCAGTGGTTCTGGTCAAACTGCGAGCCACGCGCCGGGCCGCAGTAAAGCCCACACAAGGCAGAGGACCCAACGTCGAACCCGACAAGTCGGAAACCCACCACGCCCAGACAAACCATCGCCAAGCGCAACCGTAGCATCGCACTTGGCAACGATCAACCCAGGCAACGTCTCGGACCGTCTCCCTTACAAGCAATGTTCTGTCAATGCGTGGTAGAAAGAGGTCCAGACCGCTAAAAGACGCAGACGGCCTTTTCCTCAGCAAGAAAGAGACCGTCACGCACCCCTCCCTATACAGCCGCGGAACCACTCCACAGTCCACTCTGCTAATCAGAGAAGTACCAAGAGCGATCCCACGGCTAGCCCCGGCAAAGAGGGCCTGCGCCCTCTCACCCTCGACGCCCAGGCCACAGGCCACCCTGAAAGGTTACCCGTCCTAGCCAGTCATGGACCGGGCACAAACCCCCATGACCGAACAAATAAATTGGAGTAAAATCTTTTCAGTGTCGGGACGTCAATACTATGGTAAATGAGTTCTATAAGATATTGAATGATATAATTAGTGCAACGGTACAAAAAATAAAAACTTTTTATAATAAATATCCCAAATCACTTATAGGTATCCTAAACGAAAAGGAAAAACTCAGAAAGCGCTTCAATAAGTACAAAAATCCTGGAGATAATTACGAATATAAAGTTTTAAGGCAAAGAGCGAGTGAGTTAATTGAAACTAGCTACAAGAATTACCTTACGAATATGGAATAGGGAATCAGACACCATCCAAAGCTGTTTTGGTCCTTTGTTAAAGCTAAGAGATCTGGATCCAGCGGAATACCTATGAAAATGAAACTAGAAAATAACATAGCTACCTCCGGGGCCGATATCAGCAATCTTTTTGCAACATTCTTTTCCTCTACCTTTATCCAGTCAGATGACTTAAGCTCGGCATATTACGACGAAACGCATCTCTTCCCGCAAAATGCTTTAGGTCATATTTCTTTCACTGAAGATGAAGTCCTTAACGTTCTTAAGAAACTTAATATTTGTAAAAGGGCTGGTCCAGATGGTCTGCCGCCAGTATTTGTAAAAAGATGTGACGTTAGTTTATGTTTCCTACTGAAAATAATCTTCAATTGTTCTCTGGGATCACTCCCAATTCCCCACCGAATGCAAATTAGCAAATCTGATACCAATATATAAGAAAGGAGTGTTAAACAACATTAACAATTATCGCCCTATATCCATATTGTCAGTCTTCTCAAAAGTGTTTGAAACTCTTATGTATCCTATTTTAACATCTCATTCGAAAGTAGAGTTAGCTATGCAACAACATGGATTCAGCGCAAACAAATCCACTGTTACGAATTTGGTACTCTATGTCAATAATCTTAGTAATTCCATAGATGCAAACAAACAGGTAGACTCCATCTACACACTTTTTAGTAGTGCATTCGATAAAGTAGATTATAGACTCCTATTGCAGAAGCTTGCAAATCTTGGCATATTTGGTCAGCTTTTAGAGTGGTTCGAGTCTTATCTTTCTACTAGAAAACAGAGAGTCATTGTTGGTGGTCACCAATCCTTACTTTACTCTTCCACGTCCGGTGTTCCACAGGGATCTCATTTAGGGCCAATTTTATTTATTATTTTTATTAATGACATAGTATTATATAAGGTGATCGCATCAGATGCGGACATATTTCTGCTCCAAAACGATCTCGACTCCGTGTTTTCCTGGTGTGTTTCTAACAGAATGATCCTTAACTCTGAAAAATGTTCCTACATCACATTTACAAAAAGACACTTGACGTTTAATTCTTTGTATAAATTAAACGGCATACTTTCGGAAAAAGTGAACACAATAAGTACGTGATTTGGGAGTGTTCTTGGACTGTAAGCTCACATTTATACCACATGTGGATAATATCATAGCCAAATCTAGTAAAACACTAGGGTTTATAAAGAGGATTTGCCTCGACTTTGACTCCACTCAAGCTCTCAATGTGTCATAGAGCGCATTCAAAAAAGTTTCACGCTTTATCTACGGTTCACTAGCGAAATTTTTATATCGGTACCCCACGACTGCTTTCCAAGAACCAAACGAAAGCTAAATGTGTTCTGTTAGCATACAACTCGGACTAACCTTGGTCATTCGGCGCCAATGAATCGACTCATGAGAACATTTAATAAAGTTCACAATCGTTACAATGGAATTGACATTTTTTCCAACACACTATCACAGTTCCATAAATAACTGTCAACAAAGATTGTGTCATAATTTATGTTTATTTTCTATTCCTTTTTTAATTGGTTATTTAGCGTCTTATTTATAATGAATATATGTTGTTTAATTCTCAATGTATCTTTATTTTTGATGTAGTTTTGCCTTAGTTTTAAATGTTGTGTATATTTAATAATTTACGCACTTTATTATTGAGTTATCAGTTTTACTCATTTTTAGTTTAACCTTTAATCATTTTATGTTATCATTGTATTTTTTTTAGAGAGTAAGATTTAATGAGAGTGTTGTGCACTCCTGTAAGTGACTGGTTCACTCTAGAATATAAGATATGTTGATTTATGTAAATTGTATTAGTGAATAAGTCGTTGGAGTGACATAAATAAATAAATAAATAGCTTAACAGCTGTAGTTAGGAACTAATAGTTAGAGTTTTAGTTTTTTAGGAATTAATAATTCCGCTTTGGTTTTCGAAAGTTCTATTGGCTTGTTTTGTTATCCATTTTGTTGGGTTTTCCAATTTACTGAAACGACCTTCGCAAGTCTTCAAAAGCACGATTCGAACAATTGAAGAAGAAGAACGGAAAGAAAAAAAAACTAAAAATAGCTTGTCTTTTCTAAGGAATGCAATACCCAAACAATAGATAAATAGCAAAAAAAAAGTGTTAAGCTTAAAAATAATAACAAAAATTTGACTTTTTTTACTCCAAAAAAACATAAGGCATGTTTTTCAATTATTATCAATGTTAAAATTATATTTCTACATGTTTTTTATTAAAAACTATTATTATTATCATAAAAATATATTTTTGTAATTTACAAATATTGGTCTCCAATTTTTTTCTATAATTTTTTGATAAATTTTATAAAATAATAATCCAAAAACTAACAATGTATTACGTATAATTAATAATATTTCAATTGTTATGAAAGTAATTATTTTTATCTTTTTTAGTGTTTATTTATTTATTTATTTATTTATTTAAAGGCTTACTAACTAAATTTACATATTAACACAGAAGTAAAGTACCTTCAATTATTACAATCATTTTTCTATATAAATTTAACTTACAAGTATGCACATCACTAACGTTATAATTGATTAAAACAAAACTAATACAAACTAAAAATATACTAACAAAAAACATCTAAAGATAACCAAGTAAAAATTAAAACTTAAATATTCGAATATATATACTTTTTAAATGTACCAAAGCTGTGAGAAAAAATGTCTAAATTGTGTTTGTGAAATAGTGAATTATATAATTTCAAACTTTGTATGATTGGGGAATTTGCACAATAATTATTTTTTCTTTGTGGTATATATAGTGGTATATAATTGTGTGTTCTAGCTGAGGGTCGCATCACGTTTATATTTATTCTAGATAATAAAGATGAACAATCAATATGGCTGTTAATTATCTTGTAAAGGAACATAAGTTTTAAACATTTATTCCTTTGGTCTAAAGAGTTCATATTAAAATATTTTAATTTTTCATCATATTTGCAATACTCATTGCAACGAGAGATGTTAACAAGTCTTTTGATGATTTTTTTCTGAACCTTTTCTATTCGTTGTATATTATTCTGACATCTAGGAAACCAAATTGGACAACAATAATCTATATGGCTACGAACAAGGCCAAAATATAAAGTTTTTAGAGCAGCTACCGATTTAAATTCTTTGGTATTACGGTTAATAAAACCTAGCATTTGCAAACTTTTCCCTATCACAGAATCAATGTGGCTGCCAAAACGTAAATCCTTATCTATTAAAACTCCAAGATCTTTTATTTTAGATACCTGGTTAAGCTTTAATCCATTGATAGTATAAGAAGTGTCCAAGTGATTTTTTTTCGCGAAAACTTAATGTGGAAACATTTTTCCAGATTAAGTTCCATGTTATTATCATTACACCACGTATATATCTTATCAATATCATCTTGGAGATTTTGCTTGTCAGATGTCGTAGAGATATTTTTGTATAATTTTAAATCGTCCGCATATATTTCAAATTTAGAGTAACTTACACATTCTTTGATGTCATCAATAAAAGTTAAAAACAAAATAGGTCCCAAATGAGATCCTTGAGGGACACCTGAGGTTGAAATGAATTTGTATGATTTATACCCATTTACAAATACTGCCATGCTTCTTTGAAGTAAATAAGACTGAAACCATCGTAGTAGTGATCCATAAATGCCAAAGTTGTCATGTAGCTTTTTTATCAATGTATTATGGTAAACTTTATCAAAAGCCTTTTTTAAATCACAATAGATAACATCAACCTCCTTACCTGTACTCATGGCCTCAATCGTTCTTTCAATAAAACTTGTCAGGTTAGTGGCAGTAGATCTATTTCGGAGAAATGTGATGTTCACTGATAGACTGCTTTATATGGCTATTTAACATAGGGCATATGAGAGATTCAAAAACTTTCCCTAGGACACAAAGTATGCTTATGGGACGATAATTTATTATATTTGATCTGTCACCAGATTTTAGTACCGGTATCACTTTTGCTGTTTTCCACATTTTTGGAAATACGCCATCTTGTATTGACTTATTGTAAATAATGTACAAAGGCTTAGATAAAAGTGTAGAACATCGTTTAAAAAAAACTGGTGGTATATCATCATCGCCAGCACCTTTACCTTCTTTTAGATTCTTCAGTGACTTTTCAATAGATAATTGAGCTATATGAATATAACCAGAGCATTGGTGATTACAATTATAGTTATTATTAATAAGTTTCGGAGTTATATTGTCAGGATCTATTGGATAAGAAGGTAAATTATATATAGAAGCAAAGTTATCTGCAAATAAGTTGGCTATAGCTTCGCCGTTATCGGCAGTTTGATTATTCAATTTCATCTTTTGTGGTATGTTATGACCATTTTTATATTTACTTCTAAAATATGACCAAAAATAATTGAAGTCCTTACATATATTACTTTGCACGCATTCAATATAAATAGAATAATCAATATCCATTTTATTCTTGGCTCTTTCCTTTAAGAGATATTCAAATCTATCCAAATCATTGTTGAAGATTTTCGCTTTTTGCCTAAGCTTTTCTTTTTCCTTTAAGATTTTAATCAACGAAGTACTGAACCACACTGGGTATTTTCTTTTAAAATTCTTTTGAAATGGGACAAACTCTTTTATAACGTGTTTCAAAATTTCGTAAAACTTACGGACTTGTTCGTCCACTGTAACACAGTTTGAAAATTCCACTTCCCAATTAATTTGGACTAAATGAGAATTATTTTTTTTGTAATCAGCCTTAAAGAATTTGAATCTGGCATTCGACTTTGGGATCAATATTTTTGAAGACCCTGTTGCAATTTTTACAAGCAGAGGAGGATGATGTTTATCAACCATAGATATAATTTCTTCTGATTTGAAGACTGAAATCAGTTCAGAAGAGTTAGACAAAACGAAATCAAGCATTTTAGTAAAATCGTTAAGTATATGATTACACTGTATAAGACTGCCAAACGACAGGAAATCAATAAAAACATTTTCAATATGGTTGTTATAATTGTTCGGAATGTTATGCATGTTAATATGATTTAGTGTCCAAGCAATTTTACTCATATTAAAGTCACCTATAATTATGACTGAATCCAGTTTGTTTATAAACGTGTTCACTTTTTCAACAAAATGCTGTAGGTGATTGAACTGTACTGGTGGAGGTAAATATACGGCACCCAAATGAATTTTTCTTGTAGACGTAATCTCTATAGTTATCCAAAGGTCCTCGCAGCGGCTTTCATATGTATAGTTTCGAAAGGAATTTAATGATCTAAGCACAGCTATAAATACACCACCACCCGCCTTACCCTCCGAAAAAGTTTGATGTACTCTATCCCTCCTAAATACCTGGTATCTATTGTCAAATATTTCAGAATCAAATATGTTACTATTAAGCCAGGTTTCAGTTAAAACAATGACACTAAAATTGTTATTTAAAATATTCCTATGAATTTCTGACAGCTTGGTACGCATGCCTCTAATATTTTGATAATACAAAGATATTTCATTGAAAGTTTCGGATATAAATATAACTACATTTAAAATATATATATAAAAACAAATAAAATACTAATAAAAACTTAAACAATTGACTGCAGACAATCCATATGAGTGATTACTCGAGCCGGTGCATTTTCATCTTTTCGAATGAAGATCTTCCCGCTTCAAATTCAAATTCAAATTCAAAATATCTTTATTCAAGTAGGCATTTACACGCACTTTTGAATCGTCAATTACATTAAATTGGTCAGTATAGTCAGTCTGTGAGTAAGCTACCACCAGCTCGGAATGCTGTTCTGCTGAGAAGAGCTGGCCAGAAACTCAACAGTTGCTCTTTTTAAATAAAATTTAACAATGTTTGACTTATAAATTATAACATCAACCCTGCAAATGAGTCAATGACCCAAGTTCCACACATTTCGATCAACCAAAAACTCTTGAATGTTATAGTAAGATTTATTTAATAATATACCTTTAATTTTAGATTTGAAACCAAGAAAAGGAAGATCTAAGATATCTTGTGGAACCTTATTATATATGCGTATACTCAAGCCCATGAAGGATTTCTTAACTTTTTGAAGTCGAAATTTAGGCGTTACGAGCCTATTTTTATTTCTTGTATTGATTGTATGTCTGTCGCTGTTTTTTTTATAGTCATTTAAATTTTGGCGTATATATAGTAAGTTATTAAAAATGTATTGAGAAGCGACCGTAAGAATACCGATTTCTTTAAAAACTTCCCTTAGGGAGTCTCTAGCTTTTAAGTTACAAATAGCCCGTATAGCTCGTTTTTGTAAAATAAATATAGAATTAATTTCGGCAGCGCTGCCCCATAGTAAGATACCGTAAGACAATATACTATGAAAATAACTAAAATAAACGAGTCGAGCCGTATTAACGTCTGTTAATTGTCTTACTTTTTTAATTGCAAAGACGGCTGAGCTAAGTTTGCTTGCGAGTGTCGAGAGATGGGGGTTCCACTGGAGCTTTTTATCTAAAGTTATACCTAAGAAAGTTGTCGAGTCAGTCAGTTCTAACACTTCATTGTTAAGGAATAAACTACAATCTTGACTTTTTACATTAGGAAGTGTAAATTCCATGCATTTAGTTTTTTTACTATTTAATGCCAAATTATTAATTTCAAACCAATGAAGAACACGTGACAGAGCACAGTTAACTTTGTCAAAATTAGCATTATTACGATCAACTTTAAAAATAAGTGAGGTATCATCAGCAAAAAGTACAATGTCACATAGTCCTTTTACGTAAAAAGGCAAATCATTAATATAGAGTAAAAATAAGAAAGGGCCTAGAATAGATCCTTGTGGAACACCCATTTTTAGATGAGATCCAACCGATTTACAATTATTTACATCAACCGTCTGAACTCTTTGATTCAAGTAAGAGGCAATAAGATCAAGCGCAGCACTACGCACACCATAGTGATTAAGTTTGCAAAGTAGTGTTTGATGGTCCACGCAATCAAAGGCTTTAGATAAATCACAAAACACTCCGATTGCATTCTGTGACTTTTCCCATGCGTCGTAAATGTGCTTAAGAAGCGCGGCACCCGCATCAGTTGTTGATTTGCCTTTGGTGAAACCATATTGTTCACTATGCATGATTTCATTGCTACAAACAAATTCTGACATTTGGTTTAGTATAATTTTTTCGAAGATTTTACTTAAAATAGGTAAAATAGAGATAGGTCTATAATTTCCGGGTTCTAGTCTATCGCCACTTTTGAACAAAGGAACTACTTTACTATTTTTCATTAAATCTGGGAAAGTACCGGTTTCAATACATTTGTTAAAAATTAAGGATAATTGTGGAGCAATATCATTTATAATATTTATTATTAATTTTACTGACATACCCCAAAGATCACCGGTTTTTTTCATATTTAGATTTCTAAAAGTTTTAACAATTTCATATGATGTAACAGGTTTAAAAACAAAACATTTATTACTGACTCTTACGTTATTCGTCAATTCGACGATTGCATCACATGGTGAAGAATTTAAATTACGCGTGACTGTTAAAGGAATTTCGTTAAAAAAAGTCTCAAAAATTGCCGCCACAGTTGAATTTGAATTTATTTCAATATTATCAATTTTTAACTTAATAGGTCCATTAGCAGCTCTATTTTTCCCAGAAACACTAGACAAAACATCCCAAGTTGCCTTTATTTTATTTTCTGAGTTTAAGATTTTATTTCTTATGTAAATCGACTTAGCTTGTATGCAAACGGTCTTAAATATTTTAGAAAAAATCCTAACTTTATTCAAGAATACCGGATCTTGATTCCATTGCCTCTCACTATATAAATCATATAACTTATCTCTACTTTTATATATTCCCACGGTAGCCCAATCACTAAATTTAAGTTTTAGGTATTTAGTCATAGTTTTTGGCTTAAAAACATTATTAAATTCTTGTAACAAAAAACCGAAAATGTTATTATATAAATTATTTGGATTATCATCGCTCATGTCTACTTTACCCACTTTTTGCTGAACAGTATTCTTAAATGTTAGGACCCGGTTTTTTGTAATTGGTCTACAAGAAAACTTTTGGGGCTTTTCACGTTCGTGATTAATTAATAGAGAAAATTTTAGACCACAGTGGTCTGAACTTACATTCGTCATTACTGTTTCTTCATAAATGTTACAGCGACAGAACACATTACCAATACAAGTCACGGAAATACTAGTAATACGAGTAGGTTCAAAAAAGACGTTCAGTAAGTTAAAAGATTTAAATAAATTTAATAAACGTACACTAGACGAAGTTTCTTGTAATATATCTACATTGAAGTCACCGCAAACAATCACGGACTTGTTTTTATGACAAAGCTTAGTTAAAATATCCTCCATTTTGTTTTCAAATTCATCAAAGTCACTAGAGGGGGGTCGGTACACGCACAAAATAATATGTTCATTGAGCTCAATGCAGGATAGTTCAATAATTCGCTCGACAGAGAGCGCCACTATGTCTGATCGAGACTTTAACACTACATCGTTACGAGCTAAGATAAGTGAGCCACCGCGAATAGCTTTCTCTCTACAGAACGAACTTGACAATTTATAATTTTCTACATTTATAATATTGTTATACTTTGATAACCAGTGCTCTGTAATGCACAATAAACTTATATCATATTTTTAAAAAAAGAGTTCCACTTCCAATTCCTTGCCACCTAAGCCTTGTATATTTTGATGGACAATATTTAACAACTTAGGCTTTGTCTTATCCATTAGTTTAAAGTGGAACGCTTATGTTCTGTCAGTAATACATTATTTAAAGTACATTTATTTTTCGTTATATCTGTTATAACATGAAATCCTTATAAAAAAGTTGGAACATTATGGAGTTAAAAATAAGTCCCTAGATTTAATTAGTTCATATCTTAATGATAGAATCCAAAAAGTTGATGTAAATGGAAAACGTTCCCCTGGTTCTTTGGTAAAAATAGGTGTGCCACAGGGCTCTATCTTAGGGCCTTTCTTGTTCCTCATTTACATGAATGACTTACCTCACCTAGTGAGGGAAAAACATGGGATAGTATTGTTTGCTGATGATACTTCTCTTACTTTTAAAGTTAATAGACGGCAATCTGTTATTGACGATGTAAACAATGCTCTCTCAGATGTTGTACAATGGTTTAACGCCAATAATTTGTTGCTCAATCAAAAAAAGACGAAATGTGTCAAATTTAGTTTACCAAATGTTAAAAATGTTAGAACCAATGTACAATTAAATAATGAGGATTTGGACTTGGCCAAATCTACTACTTTCTTGGGCATTACTTTAGATGAAAAATTGCAATGGGGTCCTCATATATTTGATTTGTCAAGCAGACTAAGTTCTGCTGCATACGCGGTTAAAAAAATACGTCTATTAACAAATATGGAAACTGCTCGATTAGTTTACTTTAGTTACTTTCATAGCTTAATGTCATACGGTATACTCTTATGGGGCAATGCGGCTGACATTGATACCATATTTACATTGCAGAAGAGAGCTGTTCGCGCAATATATAATATGAGACCAAGAGACTCTTTAAGAAACAAATTTAAAGAATTTAAAATTATGACTGTTTATAATCAATATATTTATGAAAACTTAATTTACGTTCATAAAAATATTTCAAAGTACAAGAAAAATTGTGATTTACATAAAATTAATACAAGAAATAAAAATAAACTCGCTATGCCCGGCACTAGGCTCCATAAAATAAGTAAATCCTTTAAGGGTAATTGTATACGTTTTTATAATAAGCTCCCAAATGAAGCCTTAAGCCTCTCATTAAATAAATTTAAATTATATGTTAAAAATAATTTAATAAAAAAATCCTACTATAGTGTAAAAGATTACATCGACGACGGTATGGCCTGGGAATTAATCTGTATTGTATTGCGAATAGCTAGTAATCTCCGCAATTTGTTTTTTGCTGTAAATTAATTTTGCTTTATCGACCTTCTGCATCACATCGATTCCTTAGAAGTCACTACTTGCGGTAGCATCGGGAGTCGGGTTGCCTCCCTCCCTCAAATATGTGCGAAGGGGGTGATGGCTGGCTCTTGTGTTATGCTCGTGAACGGGTGCTGCATGCGGTGACTGGTTGTGTGGCAGGCCGAAGATTTATATATATTTATTTTTTCTGTTATTATTATTTAATTTTCGTTGCCTGAAATCATTAGGCTTCTTTTCTGATTGATTGCGACGGTTCTAGTTGTTCCAAATTTGCATTAAGTTTAAGTTTGACGTTTGTGAAACAGTGATCACAGTAACAAAAAATATATCCGGCTGAGTTTGTTGTGTGGTTCTTCTCAGACCAGGACGCGTTTGGAACCCTCATAGCTTTAACATTAAGATGGAAAGTGCTTTTTCAGAAGGGCTTATTACGATAAATCTAGTATCGTAATAGGCCCTCCTGACATTTCCATGTTGACGTACACAAGTGATCACTGATTATGATTCTAAGTGGAAAAGATATAAATAAATAAATAAATAAATAACTAAAGTCACTGAAGCCTTTGAATGGTAGTGACGAATATGTAAGATATCGGTTAGGTGTTTATGGTACACCAATTTAGACTTATTGTTTCCAATTAAGCTAAGTCGGTGAAACATTAATACTATACTGAAACGACCTTCGCAAGTCTTCAAAAGCACGATTCGAACAATTGAAGAAGAAGAAAAACGGAAAGAAAAAAAACTAAAAATAGCTTTCTTTTCTAAGGAATGCAATACCCAATCAATAGACAAATAGCAAAAAAAAAGTTTTAAGCTTAAAAATATTAAATATATTTAACTTTTTATACTCCAAAAAAACATAAGGCATGTTTTTCAATTATTATCAATGTTAAAATTACATTTCTACATGTTTTTTATCAAAAAAAAAAGTATTGAAAATTTTCAAATAAAGCTATTTCTTGTAACTATTATCATAAAAATATATTTGTGTAATTTACAAATATTGCTCTCCAATTTTTTTCTATAATTGTTTGATAAGTTTTATAAAATAATAATCCAAATACTAAAAATATATGACGTATAATTAATAATATTTCGATTGTTATGAAAGTAATTATTTTTATCTTTTTTAGTGTTGATGGTAGAAGAAATCGCTAGATGTGGACCTCTTATCGTCTTGACTTGTAAGTGCTTTTTTCTTTGAAATTTTATAGATTCTTGATAAAATGCTTAACATTCTTTAAAGTTTTAATGGTTTAAATGGTTTAATAAAGACAATAGGAATCTCCGAGGCATGAAATTTTTTTCTACTGGATTTGCACATTTTGCATCTGTGGAAGATTTGCAATCGAACCTTCAGTGAAAGGGTGAGACTAAATCAAAACCATCACAAAAGAAAAATAGAAGTACAAGATCAGATAACATAGGTAAAAAAGCCTTCATATTATCTTAATACAAAATATTTTTATGAACAATTGATATGAATCATGTGATGTACTTTTTTTTTGTTTTATCTGTTGGCAGAATGCTCGAAATATACGCTACGATTTTTGTCGTCAGATAGCAAACAAATTCATTAAGAGGTTTTTAAACAAAATACATAATTTACATTACAGTGGATTAAGATGTACAACTCAATATTATTTGATTTTTTGGAACCTTAAAATTAAATCATTCAATTAGTAACATCTAAAAGAAAATTTTCTGTTTCACACTTAATATTTATTTATTTATGAACCGTTTTTAGTAATAAGGATATAAGGAAATGGCAACTGAAAAAAGCTTTCCCTGTCGTGAAGTACTCTGCGGAAGACTAGGAATTATTAATCGCGAAACTCAAAAGCACTCCTCTACTGGACGTATAACTGTTGCAAGTCACTGAAGCCTTTGAATGGTAGTGACGAATATGTAAGATATCGGTTAGGTGTTTATGGTACACCAATTTAGACTTATTGTTTCCAATTAAGCTAAGTCGGTGAAACATTAATACTATACTGAAACGACCTTCGCAAGTCTTCAAAAGCACGATTCGAACAATTGAAGAAGAAGAAAAACGGAAAGAAAAAAAACTAAAAATAGCTTTCTTTTCTAAGGAATGCAATACCCAATCAATAGACAAATAGCAAAAAAAAAGTTTTAAGCTTAAAAATATTAAATATATTTAACTTTTTATACTCCAAAAAAACATAAGGCATGTTTTTCAATTATTATCAATGTTAAAATTACATTTCTACATGTTTTTTATCAAAAAAAAAAGTATTGAAAATTTTCAAATAAAGCTATTTCTTGTAACTATTATCATAAAAATATATTTGTGTAATTTACAAATATTGCTCTCCAATTTTTTTCTATAATTGTTTGATAAGTTTTATAAAATAATAATCCAAATACTAAAAATATATGACGTATAATTAATAATATTTCGATTGTTATGAAAGTAATTATTTTTATCTTTTTTAGTGTTGATGGTAGAAGAAATCGCTAGATGTGGACCTCTTATCGTCTTGACTTGTAAGTGCTTTTTTCTTTGAAATTTTATAGATTCTTGATAAAATGCTTAACATTCTTTAAAGTTTTAATGGTTTAAATGGTTTAATAAAGACAATAGGAATCTCCGAGGCATGAAATTTTTTTCTACTGGATTTGCACATTTTGCATTTGCGGAAGATTTGCAATTGAACCTACAGTGAAAGGGTGGGACTAAATCAAAACCATCACAAAAGAAAAATAGAAGTACACGATCAGATATCATAGGTAAAAAAACCTTTATATTATCTTAATACAAAATATTTTTATGAACAATTGATATGAATCATGTGATGTACTTTTTTTTTGTTTTATCTATTGGCAGAATGCTCGAAATATACGCTACGATTTTTGTCGTCAGATAGCAAACAAATTCATTAAGAGGTTTTTAAACAAAATACATAATTTACATTGCAGTGGCTAAAGATGTAAAACTCAATATTATATGATTTTTTGGAACCTTAAAATTAAATCATTCAATTAGTAACATCTAAAAGATAATTTTCTCTTTCACACTTAATATTTATTTATTTATGAACCGTTTTTAGTAATAAGGATATAAGGAAATGCCAACTGAAAGAAGCTTTCCCTGTCGTGAAGTACTCTGCGGAAGCCAATAATTTGGCTAAAATTGTTTCTATTGAACAGCATTTAGTTACTTGTATAATTAAAAACAGCTTGAAAATAAATCCAACTAGTAATGGTAGTATTAGTACTAGTTTAAACTAGACATTAAGACAGTAGAGATATCCTCTAGCCAAATAATTAAGATATCAAATAATGATATTAATGATGATCATAGAAATACAAAAATTGTTAAAATAAATAATAAAAACCATAACATAAACTGTATCAACCTGATGCATCAGAACATTCAGTATATTAGAAATAAGGAATTAGAAATTGAATTGTTTTTAAATACTTTTAATAATAATATTTTTTGTGTCACTGAGCATTGGCTTAAGAATGATGAATTAATATTTAATTTCAATAACCACCAGGTTGGTAGTTCGTTCAACAGACATAATTCCATACATGGTGGCTCTTTAATTATTTAAAAAAAACAGATAAAATTCAAAGGACGCAAGGACATAGTGAGCCACTCTGTTGAGCGGACAACTGAACTTGCTTCAGTTGAATTAGAAGAGTTCATAATTGTAAATGTTTATAGGCCACCTTTTGAAAAGATTAAGGATGAGGTATTGTATAAACTATCACATTCTAGTAAAAAGGTAATCATTTGTGGAGACTTCAATATTAATATTCTTGAACAAAATTCAATAAGTATAAAGTTTTTAAATTTGTTCAAATCTTATAATCTTTTACACATATTTATGGTGCCTACTAGAGTCACAACCACTAGTGCTACTTGTATTGATAACATTTTTACAAGTGTTATTCCAAATTTTAAATGTTTATTCAATACATTAGATTCTGATCACTATGGCCAATTTATTAAATTCAGTTGTAGCAAGAAAGAAAAATCAAAACAGAAATTAAATTTTATACCAGTGACTGTAGAACGTATCGAACAAATTAAAAATGGCTTAGTACGCTATTTGCCCTTGATGAAAAATTCAAACCCCAATATTATATATAATGACTTTTTTAGTACTTTCACTAAATTATTTAACTTTATATTTACTCCAAAAACAGTGGTTGTCAATGATAAATTAGTGTTTAGTGATTGGGCATCTGCTGAGTTACACAAAAATAGAGAAAAAATATATAATATGTATGCGGAATTGATGTTTAATACTAGTAATGAGTTTAGGGATGAGGTAAAATTATTTTCCAAATCTTTTAAAAAACAATGTAAAATAGCTAAAAATCAACATATTAAAAATAAAATAGGAAATAGCAATAATAAAATAAAAACAACTTGGAAAATAATTAATGAGGAAACTGGAAGAGCTAAATCCCAGAGGATCGACTTTAAATTAAATATAGATAATAAATATGTTACGTCTGACCTCGAGGTTGCTACTGCTTTTGAAACCTTTTTTACTAATATTCCAGTGACTACAACGTTATCTTTAAATTCTTCTACCGCTGCAGCTATGGGTTTACTTAGAGAGAATGTAGATCAATTTGTTAGCAATTTTAAGTTTGAAAAAGTTAATGCTCAAGAAGTAATCAAAGTATTTAGATCAATTAGCGTTAAAAAGACTAGTGATCTTTAGGGGTTTTCTGTTGACATACTTAAGTCCATAATTGACATTGTAGCGCCAGACTTAGCATTAATATTTAATAATTGTTTAGAATATGGTATATTTCCTGATCTAATGAAACAAAGTAAAATAACTCCATTATTCAAATCCGGCTGTTAATTAGATCCTAGTAACTATAGACCTATTTCAGTCTTACCCACTTTTAGTAAGATTTTTGAGAAAATAATTCTTAATCAACTTGTGGCATATTTTAGTAAAAACAAACTCTTACACAAAAACCAGTTTGGTTTCACTGCCGGTCGCTCTACAACAGATGCTGGTGTTGAGCTATTACTAAACATATTTGAAGCTTGGGAAGGATCACAGGATGCACTTGGCATTTTCTGTGATCTATCTAAGGCGTTTGACTGCGTTCAACATGAAATCCTTATAAAAAAGTTGGAACATTATGGAGTTAAAAATAAGTCCCTAGATTTAATTAGTTCATATCTTAATGATAGAATCCAAAAAGTTGATGTAAATGGAAAACGTTCCCCTGGTTCTTTGGTAAAAATAGGTGTGCCACAGGGCTCTATCTTAGGGCCTTTCTTGTTCCTCATTTACATGAATGACTTACCTCACCTAGTGAGGGAAAAACATGGGATAGTATGGTTTGCTGATGATACTTCTCTTACTTTTAAAGTTAATAGACGGCAATCTGTTATTGACGATGTAAACAATGCTCTCTCAGATGTTGTACAATGGTTTAACGCCAATAATTTGTTGCTCAATCAAAAAAGACGAAATGTGTCAAATTTAGTTTACCAAATGTTAAAAATGTTAGAACCAATGTACAATTAAATAATGAGGATTTGGACTTGGTCAAATCTACTACTTTCTTGGGCATTACTTTAGATGAAAAATTGCAATGGGGTCCTCATATATTTGATTTGTCAAGCAGACTAAGTTCTGCTGCATACGCGGTTAAAAAAATACGTCTATTAACAAATATGGAAACTGCTCGGTTAGTTTACTTTAGTTACTTTCATAGCTTAATGTCATACGGTATACTCTTATGGGGCAATGCGGCTGACATTGATACCATATTTACATTGCAGAAGAGAGCTGTTCGCGCAATATATAATATGAGACCAAGAGACTCTTTAAGAAACAAATTTAAAGAATTTAAAATTATGACTGTTTATAATCAATATATTTATGAAAACTTAATTTACGTTCATAAAAATATTTCAAAGTACAAGAAAAATTGTGATTTACATAAAATTAATACAAGAAATAAAAATAAACTCGCTATGCCCGGCACTAGGCTCCATAAAATAGGTAAATCCTTTAAGGGTAATTGTATACGTTTTTATAATAAGCTCCCAAATGAAGCCTTAAGCCTCTCATTAAATAAATTTAAATTATATGTTAAAAATAATTTAATAAAAAAATCCTACTATAGTGTAAAAGATTACATCGACGACGGTATGGCCTGGGAATTAATCTGTATTGTATTGCGAATAGCTAGTAATCTCCGCAATTTGTTTTTTGCTGTAAATTAATTTTGCTTTATCGACCTTCTGCATCACACCGATTCCTTAGAAGTCACTACTTGCGGTAGCATCGGGAGTCGGGTTGCCTCCCTCCCTCAAATATGTGCGAAGGGGGTGATGGCTGGCTCTTGTGTTATGCTCGTGAACGGGTGCTGCTTGCGGTGACTGGTTGTGTGGCAGGCCGAAGATTTATATATATTTATTTTTTCTGTTATTATTATTTAATTTTCGTTGCCTGAAATCATTAGGCTTCTTTTCTGATTGATTGCGACGGTTCTAGTTGTTCCAAATTTGCATTAAGTTTAAGTTTGACGTTTGTGAAACAGTGATCACAATAACAAAAATATATCCGGCTGAGTTTGTTGTGTGGTTCTTCTCAGACCAGGACGCGTTTGGAACCCTCATAGCTTTAACATTAAGATGGAAAGTGCTTTTTCAGAAGGGCTTATTACGATAAATCTAGTATCGTAATAGGCCCTCCTGACATTTCCATGTTGACGTACACAAGTGATCACTGATTATGATTCTAAGTGGAAAAGATATAAATAAATAAATAAATAAATAACTAAAGTCACTGAAGCCTTTGAATGGTAGTGACGAATATGTAAGATATCGGTTAGGTGTTTATGGTACACCAATTTAGACTTATTGTTTCCAATTAAGCTAAGTCGGTGAAACATTAATACTATACTGAAACGACCTTCGCAAGTCTTCAAAAGCACGATTCGAACAATTGAAGAAGAAGAAAAACGGAAAGAAAAAAAACTAAAAATAGCTTTCTTTTCTAAGGAATGCAATACCCAATCAATAGACAAATAGCAAAAAAAAAGTTTTAAGCTTAAAAATATTAAATATATTTAACTTTTTATACTCCAAAAAAACATAAGGCATGTTTTTCAATTATTATCAATGTTAAAATTACATTTCTACATGTTTTTTATCAAAAAAAAAAAGTATTGAAAATTTTCAAATAAAGCTATTTCTTGTAACTATTATCATAAAAATATATTTGTGTAATTTACAAATATTGCTCTCCAATTTTTTTCTATAATTGTTTGATAAGTTTTATAAAATAATAATCCAAATACTAAAAATATATGACGTATAATTAATAATATTTCGATTGTTATGAAAGTAATTATTTTTATCTTTTTTAGTGTTGATGGTAGAAGAAATCGCTAGATGTGGACCTCTTATCGTCTTGACTTGTAAGTGCTTTTTTCTTTGAAATTTTATAGATTCTTGATAAAATGCTTAACATTCTTTAAAGTTTTAATGGTTTAAATGGTTTAATAAAGACAATAGGAATCTCCGAGGCATGAAATTTTTTTCTACTGGATTTGCACATTTTGCATCTGTGGAAGATTTGCAATCGAACCTACAGTGAAAGGGTGGGACTAAATCAAAACCATCACAAAAGAAAAATAGAAGTACACGATCAGATATCATAGGTAAAAAAACCTTTATATTATCTTAATACAAAATATTTTTATTAACAATTGATATGAATCATGTGATGTACTTTTTTTTTGTTTTATCTATTGGCAGAATGCTCGAAATATACGCTACGATTTTTGTCGTCAGATAGCAAACAAATTCATTAAGAGGTTTTTGAACAAAATACATACTTTACATTTCAGTGGATATAGATGTACAACTTAATATTACATGATTTTTTGGAACCTTAAAATAAAATCATTCAATTAGTAACATCTAAAAGATAATGTTCTGTTTAACACTTAATATTTATTTATTTTTAAACCGTTTTTAGTAATAAGGATATAAGGAAATCCCAACTGAAAGAAGCTTTCCCTGTCGTTAAGTACACTGCGGAAAACTAGGAATTATTAATTGCGAAACTCAAAAGTACTCCTCTACTGGACGTATAACTGTCGCAAGTCACTGAAGCCTTTGAATGGTAGTGACGAATATGTAAGATATCGGTTAGGTGTTTATGTTACACCAATTTAGACTTATTGTTTCCAACTAAGCTAAGTCGGTGAAACATTAATACTTTACTGAAACGATCTTCGCAAGTCTTGAAAAGCACGATTCGAACAATTGAAGAAGAAGAACGGGAAGAAAAATAAATAAAAATAGCTTGTCTTTTCTAAGTAATGCAATACCCAACTAATAGATAAATAGCAAAAAAAAGTGTTAAGCTTAAAAATATTAAATATGTTTGACTTTTTATACTCAAAAAAAAACATAAGGCATGTTTTTCAATTAATATCTGTTTTTATTATACTTCTATATGTTATTTAAAAAAGAAAACAAAGTTTTGAAAATGTTTAAACAAAACTATTTCTTATAACTATTATCATAAAAATATATTTGTGTAATATACAAATATTATTTACAAATATTGGTCTCCTATTTTTTTTTATAATTTTTTATTAATTTTTTTAAAACAATACTCCAAAAACTAACAATGTATTACGTATAATTAATAATATTTCGATTGTTATGAAAGTAATTATTTTTATCTTTTTAGTGTTGATGGGAAAAGAAATCGCTAGATGTGGACCTCTTATCGTCTTGACTTGTAAGTGCTTTTTTCCTTGAAATTTTATAAATTCTTGATAAAAAGCTTAACATTCTTTAATGTTTTAATGGTTTCAGCAATAAAGACAATAGGAATCTCCGAGGCATTAAATTTTCTTCTACTGGATTTGATCATTTTGCATCTGCGGAGGAATCGCAATCGAACTTTCAGTGAAAGGGTGAGACTAAATCAAAACCAAAATAAAAGCAAAATAGAAGTATACGATCAGATATCATAGGTAAAAAAGCCTTCATATTATCTTAATACAAAATATTTTTATGAACAATTGATATGAATCATGTGATGTACTTTTTTTGCTATCTGTTGGCAAAATGCTGGAAATAAACGCTACGATTTTTGTCGTCAGATAGCAAACAAATTCATTAAGAGGTTTCTAAACAAAATACATAATTTACATTACAGTGGATAAAGATGTACAACTTAATATTATATGATTTTTTGGAACCTTAAAATTAAATCATTCAATTAGTAACATCTAAAAGATAATTTTCTGTTTAACACTTAATATTTATTTATTTTTAAACCGTTTTTAGTAATAAGGATATAAGGAAATGCCAACTGAAAGAAGCTTTCCCTGTCATTAAGTACTCTGCGGAAAACTAGGAATTATTAATTGCGAAACTCAAAAGTACTCCTCTACTGGACGTATAACTGTCGCAAGTCACTGAAGCCTTTGAATGGTAGTGACGAATATGTAATATATCGGTTAGGTGTTTATGTTACACCAATTTAGACTTATTGTTTCCAACTAAGCTAAGTCGGTGAAACATTAATACTTTACTGAAACGACCTTCGCAAGTCTTGAAAAGCACGATTCGAACAATTGAAGAAGAAGAACGGAAAGAAAAAAAAATTAAAATAGCTTGTCTTTTCTAAGTAATGCAATACCCAACCAATAGATAAATAGCAAAAAAAAGTTTTAAGCTTAAAAATATTAAATATGTTTGACTTTTTATACTCCAAAAAAACATAAGGCATGTTTTTCAATTATTATCAATGTTAAAATTATATTTCTACATGTTTTTTATCAAATAAAAAAACAAAGTATTGAAAATTTTTAAATAAAACTATTTCGTGTAAATATTATCATAAAAATATATTTGTGTAATTTACAAATATTGGTCTCCAATTTTTTTCAATAATTTTTTGATAAATTTTATAAAATAATAATCCAAAAACTAACAATGTATTACGTATAATTAATAATATTTCGATTGTTATGAAAGTAATTATTTTTATCTTTTTAGTGTTGATGGGAAAAGAAATCGCTAGATGTGGACCTCTTATCGTCTTGACTTGTAAGTGCTTTTTTCCTTGAAATTTTATAAATTCTTGATAAAAAGCTTAACATTCTTTAATGTTTTAATGGTTTCAGCAATAAAGACAATAGGAATCTCCGAGGCATGAAATTTTTTTCTACCGGACTTGCACATTTTGCATCTGCGGAGGATTTGCAATCGAACCTTCAGTGAAAGGGTGGGACTAAATCAAAACCATCACAAAAGAAAAATAGAAGTACACGATCAGATATCATAGGTAAAAAAGCCTTTATATCATCTTAATACAAAATATTTTTATGAACAATTGATATGAATCATGTGATGTACTTTTTTTTTTGTTTTATCTGTTGGCAGAATGCTCGAAATATACGCTACGATTTTTGTCGCCAGATAGCAAACTAATTCATTAAGAGGGTTTTGAACAAAATACATACTTTACATTTCAGTGGATATAGATGTACAACTTAATATTACATGATTTTTTGGAACCTTAAAATAAAATCATTCAATTAGTAACATCTAAAAGATAATGTTCTGTTTAACACTTAATATTTATTTATTTTTAAACCGTTTTTAGTAATAAGGATATAAGGAAATGCCAACTGAAAGAAGCTTTCCCTGTCATTAAGTACTCTGCGGAAAACTAGGAATTATTAATTGCGAAACTCAAAAGTACTCCTCTACTGGACGTATAACTGTCGCAAGTCACTGAAGCCTTTGAATGGTAGTGACGAATATGTAATATATCGGTTAGGTGTTTATGTTACACCAATTTAGACTTATTGTTTCCAACTAAGCTAAGTCGGTGAAACATTAATACTTTACTGAAACGACCTTCGCAAGTCTTGAAAAGCACGATTCGAACAATTGAAGAAGAAGAACGGGAAGAAAAATAAATAAAAATAGCTTGTCTTTTCTAAGTAATGCAATACCCAACTAATAGATAAATAGCAAAAAAAAGTGTTAAGCTTAAAAATATTAAATATGTTTGACTTTTTATACTCAAAAAAAACATAAGGCATGTTTTTCAATTAATATCTGTTTTTATTATACTTCTATATGTTATTTAAAAAAGAAAACAAAGTTTTGAAAATGTTTAAACAAAACTATTTCTTATAACTATTATCATAAAAATATATTTGTGTAATATACAAATATTATTTACAAATATTGGTCTCCTATTTTTTTTTATAATTTTTTGATTAATTTTTTTAAAACAATACTCCAAAAACTAACAATGTATTACGTATAATTAATAATATTTCGATTGTTATGAAAGTAATTATTTTTATCTTTTTAGTGTTGATGGGAAAAGAAATCGCTAGATGTGGACCTCTTATCGTCTTGACTTGTAAGTGCTTTTTTCCTTGAAATTTTATAAATTCTTGATAAAAAGCTTAACATTCTTTAATGTTTTAATGGTTTCAGCAATAAAGACAATAGGAATCTCCGAGGCATGAAATTTTATTCTACTGGATTTGCACATTTTGCATCTGCGGAGGATTTGCAATCGAACCTTCAGTGAAAGGGTGGGACTAAATCAAAACCATCACAAAAGAAAAATAAAAGTACACGATCAGATATCATAGGTAAAAAAGCCTTCATATCATCTTAATACAAAATATTTTTATGAACAATTGATATGAATCATGTGATGTACTTTTTTTTTTGTTTTATCTGTTGGCAGAATGCTCGAAATATACGCTACGATTTTTGTCGCCAGATAGCAAACAAATTCATTAAGAGGTTTTTGAACAAAATACATACTTTACATTTCAGTGGATATAGATGTACAACTTAATATTACATGATTTTTTGGAACCTTAAAATAAAATCATTCAATTAGTAACATCTAAAAGATAATGTTCTGTTTAACACTTAATATTTATTTATTTTAAACCGTTTTTAGTAATAAGGATATAAGGAAATGCCAACTGAAAGAAGCTTTCCCTGTCGTTAAGTACTCTGCGGAAAACTAGGAATTATTAATTGCGAAACTCAAAAGTACTCCTCTACTGGACGTATAACTGTCGCAAGTCACTGAAGCCTTTGAATGGTAGTGACGAATATGTAATATTTCGGTTAGGTGTTTATGTTACACCAATTTAGACTTATTGTTTCCAACTAAGCTAAGTCGGTGAAACATTAATACTTTACTGAAACGACCTTCGCAAGTCTTGAAAAGCACGATTCGAACAATTGAAGAAGAAGAACGGGAAGAAAAATAAATAAAAATAGCTTGTCTTTTCTAAGTAATGCAATACCCAACTAATAGATAAATAGCAAAAAAAAGTGTTAAGCTTAAAAATATTAAATATGTTTGACTTTTTATACTCAAAAAAAAAACATAAGGCATGTTTTTCAATTAATATCTGTTTTTATTATACTTCTAAATGTTATTTAAAAAAGAAAACAAAGTTTTGAAAATGTTTAAACAAAACTATTTCTTATAACTATTATCATAAAAATATATTTGTGTAATATACAAATATTATTTACAAATATTGGTCTCCTATTTTTTTTTATAATTTTTTGATTAATTTTTTTAAAACAATACTCCAAAAACTAACAATGTATTACGTATAATTAATAATATTTCGATTGTTATGAAAGTAATTATTTTTATCTTTTTAGTGTTGATGGGAAAAGAAATCGCTAGATGTGGACCTCTTATCGTCTTGACTTGTAAGTGCTTTTTTCCTTGAAATTTTATAAATTCTTGATAAAAAGCTTAACATTCTTTAATGTTTTAATGGTTTCAGCAATAAAGACAATAGGAATCTCCGAGGCATGAAATTTTCTTCTACTGGATTTGCACATTTTGCATCTGCGGAGGATTTGCAATCGAACCTTCAGTGAAAGGGTGGGACTAAATCAAAACCATCACAAAAGAAAAATAGAAGTACACGATCAGATATCATAGGTAAAAAAGCCTTTATATCATCTTAATACAAAATATTTTTATGAACAATTGATATGAATCATGTGATGTACTTTTTTTTTTGTTTTATCTGTTGGCAGAATGCTCGAAATATACGCTACGATTTTTGTCGCCAGATAGCAAACAAATTCATTAAGAGGTTTTTGAACAAAATACATACTTTACATTTCAGTGGATATAGATGTACAACTTAATATTACATGATTTTTTGGAACCTTAAAATAAAATCATTCAATTAGTAACATCTAAAAGATAATGTTCTGTTTAACACTTAATATTTATTTATTTTTAAACCGTTTTTAGTAATAAGGATATAAGGAAATGCCAACTGAAAGAAGCTTTCCCTGTCGTTAAGTACTCTGCGGAAAACTAGGAATTATTAATTGCGAAACTCAAAAGTACTCCTCTACTGGACGTATAACTGTCGCAAGTCACTGAAGCCTTTGAATGGTAGTGACGAATATGTAATATATCGGTTAGGTGTTTATGTTACACCAATTTAGACTTACTGTTTCCAACTAAGCTAAGTCGGTGAAACATTAATACTTTACTGAAACGACCTTCGCAAGTCTTGAAAAGCACGATTCGAACAATTGAAGAAGAAGAACGGAAAGAAAAAAAAATTAAAATAGCTTGTCTTTTCTAAGTAATGCAATACCCAACCAATAGATAAATAGCAAAAAAAAGTTTTAAGCTTAAAAATATTAAATATGTTTGACTTTTTATACTCCAAAAAAACATAAGGCATGTTTTTCAATTATTATCAATGTTAAAATTATATTTCTACATGTTTTTTATCAAAAAAAAAACAAAGTATTGAAAATTTTCAAATAAACCTATTTCGTGTAAATATTATCATAAAAATATATTTGTGTAATTTACAAATATTGGTCTCCAATTTTTTTCAATAATTTTTTGATAAATTTTATAAAATAATAATCCAAAAACTAACAAGGTATTACGTATAATTAATAATATTTCGATTGTTATGAAAGTAATTATTTTTATCTTTTTAGTGTTGATGGGAAAAGAAATCGCTAGATGTGGACCTCTTATTGTCTAGACTTGTAAGTGCTTTTTTTCTTGAAATTTTATAACTTCTTGATAAAAAGCTTAACATTCTTTAATGTTTTAATGGTTTCAGCAATAAAGACAATAGGAATCTCCGAGGCATGAAATTTTTTTCTACCGGACTTGCACATTTTGCATCTGCGGAGGATTTGCAATCGAACCTTCAGTGAAAGGGTGGGACTAAATCAAAACCATCACAAAAGAAAAATAGAAGTACACGATCAGATATCATAGGTAAAAAAGCCTTTATATCATCTTAATAAAAATATTTTTATGAACAATTGATATGAATCATGTGATGTACTTTTTTTTTGTTTTATCTGTTGGCAGAATGCTCGAAATATACGCTACGATTTTTGTCGCCAGATAGCAAACAAATTCATTAAGAGGTTTTTGAACAAAATACATACTTTACATTTCAGTGGATATAGATGTACAACTTAATATTACATGATTTTTTGGAACCTTAAAATAAAATCATTCAATTAGTAACATCTAAAATATAATTTTCTGTTTAACACTTAATATTCATTTATTTATGAACCGTTTTTAGTAATAAGGATATAAGGAAATGCCAAATGAAAGAAGCTTTCCCTGTCGTTAAGTACTCTGCGGAAAACTAGGAATTATTAATTGCGAAACTCAAAAGTACTCCTCTACTGGACGTATAACTGTCGCAAGTCACTGAAGCCTTTGAATGGTAGTGACGAATATGTAATATATCGGTTAGGTGTTTATGTTACACCAATTTAGACTTATTGTTTCCAACTAAGCTAAGTCGGTGAAACATTAATACTTTACTGAAACGACCTTCGCAAGTCTTGAAAAGCACGATTCGAACAATTGAAGAAGAAGAACGGAAAGAAAAAAAAATTAAAATAGCTTGTCTTTTCTAAGTAATGCAATACCCAACCAATAGATAAATAGCAAAAAAAAGTTTTAAGCTTAAAAATATTAAATATGTTTGACTTTTTATACTCCAAAAAAACATAAGGCATGTTTTTCAATTATTATCAATGTTAAAATTATATTTCTACATGTTTTTTATCAAAAAAAAAACAAAGTATTGAAAATTTTCAAATAAAACTATTTCGTGTAAATATTATCATAAAAATATATTTGTGTAATTTACAAATATTGGTCTCCAATTTTTTTCAATAATTTTTTGATAAATTTTATAAAATAATAATCCAAAAACTAACAATGTATTACGTATAATTAATAATATTTCGATTGTTATGAAAGTAATTATTTTTATCTTTTTAGTGTTGATGGGAAAAGAAATCGCTAGATGTGGACCTCTTATTGTCTAGACTTGTAAGTGCTTTTTTTCTTGAAATTTTATAACTTCTTGATAAAAAGCTTAACATTCTTTAATGTTTTAATGGTTTCAGCAATAAAGACAATAGGAATCTCCGAGGCATGAAATTTTTTTCTACCGGACTTGCACATTTTGCATCTGCGGAGGATTTGCAATCGAACCTTCAGTGAAAGGGTGGGACTAAATCAAAACCATCACAAAAGAAAAATAGAAGTACACGATCAGATATCATAGGTAAAAAAGCCTTTATATCATCTTAATACAAAATATTTTTATGAACAATTGATATGAATCATGTGATGTACTTTTTTTTTTGTTTTATCTGTTGGCAGAATGCTCGAAATATACGCTACGATTTTTGTCGCCAGATAGCAAACAAATTCATTAAGAGGTTTTTGAACAAAATACATACTTTACATTTCAGTGGATATAGATGTACAACTTAATATTACATGATTTTTTGGAACCTTAAAATAAAATCATTCAATTAGTAACATCTCAAAGATAATGTTCTGTTTAACACTTAATATTTATTTATTTTTAAACCGTTTTTAGTAATAAGGATATAAGGAAATGCCAACTGAAAGAAGCTTTCCCTGTCATTAAGTACTCTGCGGAAAACTAGGAATTATTAATTGCGAAACTCAAAAGTACTCCTCTACTGGACGTATAACTGTCGCAAGTCACTGAAGCCTTTGAATGGTAGTGACGAATATGTAATATATCGGTTAGGTGTTTATGTTACACCAATTTAGACTTATTGTTTCCAACTAAGCTAAGTCGGTGAAACATTAATACTTTACTGAAACGACCTTCGCAAGTCTTGAAAAGCACGATTCGAACAATTGAAGAAGAAGAACGGGAAGAAAAATAAATAAAAATAGCTTGTCTTTTCTAAGTAATGCAATACCCAACTAATAGATAAATAGCAAAAAAAAGTGTTAAGCCTAAAAATATTAAATATGTTTGACTTTTTATACTCAAAAAAAACATAAGGCATGTTTTTCAATTAATATCTGTTTTTATTATACTTCTATATGTTATTTAAAAAAGAAAACAAAGTTTTGAAAATGTTTAAACAAAACTATTTCTTATAACTATTATCATAAAAATATATTTGTGTAATATACAAATATTATTTACAAATATTGGTCTCCTATTTTTTTTTATAATTTTTTGATTAATTTTTTTAAAACAATACTCCAAAAACTAACAATGTATTACGTATAATTAATAATATTTCGATTGTTATGAAAGTAATTATTTTTATCTTTTTAGTGTTGATGGGAAAAGAAATCGCTAGATGTGGACCTCTTATCGTCTTGACTTGTAAGTGCTTTTTTCCTTGAAATTTTATAAATTCTTGATAAAAAGCTTAACATTCTTTAATGTTTTAATGGTTTCAGCAATAAAGACAATAGGAATCTCCGAGGCATTAAATTTTCTTCTACTGGATTTGATCATTTTGCATCTGCGGAGGAATCGCAATCGAACTTTCAGTGAAAGGGTGAGACTAAATCAAAACCAAAATAAAAGCAAAATAGAAGTATACGATCAGATATCATAGGTAAAAAAGCCTTCATATTATCTTAATACAAAATATTTTTATGAACAATTGATATGAATCATGTGATGTACTTTTTTTTCTATCTGTTGGCAAAATGCTGGAAATAAACGCTACGATTTTTGTCGTCAGATAGCAAACAAATTCATTAAGAGGTTTCTAAACAAAATACATAATTTACATTACAGTGGATAAAGATGTACAACTCAATATTATATGATTTTTTGGAACCTTAAAATAAAATCATTCAATTAGTAACATCTAAAAGATAATGTTCTGTTTAACACTTAATATTTATTTATTTTAAACCGTTTTTAGTAATAAGGATATAAGGAAATGCCAACTGAAAGAAGCTTTCCCTGTCGTTAAGTACTCTGCGGAAAACTAGGAATTATTAATTGCGAAACTCAAAAGTACTCCTCTACTGGACGTATAACTGTCGCAAGTCACTGAAGCCTTTGAATGGTAGTGACGAATATGTAATATATCGGTTAGGTGTTTATGTTACACCAATTTAGACTTATTGTTTCCAACTAAGCTAAGTCGGTGAAACATTAATACTTTACTGAAACGACCTTCGCAAGTCTTGAAAAGCACGATTCGAACAATTGAAGAAGAAGAACGGAAAGAAAAAAAAAATAAAATAGCTTGTCTTTTCTAAGTAATGCAATACCCAACCAATAGATAAATAGCAAAAAAAAGTTTTAAGCTTAAAAATATTAAATATGTTTGACTTTTTATACTCCAAAAAAACATAAGGCATGTTTTTCAATTATTATCAATGTTAAAATTATATTTCTACATGTTTTTTATCAAAAAAAAAACAAAGTATTGAAAATTTTCAAATAAAACTATTTCGTGTAACTATTATCATAAAAATATATTTGTGTAATTTACAAATATTGGTCTCCAATTTTTTTCAATAATTTTTTGATAAATTTTATAAAATAATAATCCAAAAACTAACAATGTATTACGTATAATTAATAATATTTCGATTGTTATGAAAGTAATTATTTTTATCTTTTTAGTGTTGATGGGAAAAGAAATCGCTAGATGTGGACCTCTTATCGTCTAGACTTGTAAGTGCTTTTTTTCTTGAAATTTTATAAATTCTTGATAAAAAGCTTAACATTCTTTAATGTTTTAATGGTTTCAGCAATAAAGACAATAGGAATCTCCGAGGCATGAATTTTTTTTCTACCGGACTTGCACATTTTGCATCTGCGGAGGATTTGCAATCGAACCTTCAGTGAAAGGGTGGGACTAAATCAAAACCATCACAAAAGAAAAATAGAAGTACACGATCAGATAGCATAGGTAAAAAAGCCTTTATATCATCTTAATACAAAATATTTTTATGAACAATTGATATGAATCATGTGATGTACTTTTTTTTTGTTTTATCTGTTGGCAGAATGCTCGAAATATACGCTACGATTTTTGTCGCCAGATAGCAAACAAATTCATTAAGAGGTTTTTGAACAAAATACATACTTTACATTTCAGTGGATATAGATGTACAACTTAATATTACATGATTTTTTGGAACCTTAAAATAAAATCATTCAATTAGTAACATCTCAAAGATAATGTTCTGTTTAACACTTAATATTTATTTATTTTTAAACCGTTTTTAGTAATAAGGATATAAGGAAATGCCAACTGAAAGAAGCTTTCCCTGTCGTTAAGTACTCTGCGGAAAACTAGGAATTATTAATTGCGAAACTCAAAAGTACTCCTCTACTGGACGTATAACTGTCGCAAGTCACTGAAGCCTTTGAATGGTAGTGTCGAATATGTAAGATATCGGTTAGGTGTTTGGTTGTGGTTAGGAAACAATAAGTCTAAATTGGTGTAACAACACCAATTTAGACTTATTGTTTCCAACTAAGCTAAGTCGGTGAAACATTAATACTTTACTGAAACGACCTTCGCAAGTCTTGAAAAGCACGATTCGAACAATTGAAGAAGAAGAACGGGAAGAAAAATAAATAAAAATAGCTTGTCTTTTCTAAGTAATGCAATACCCAACTAATAGATAAATATCAAAAAAAAGTGTTAAGCTTAAAAATATTAAATATGTTTGACTTTTTATACTCAAAAAAAACATAAGGCATGTTTTTCAATTAATATCAATGTTTAAATTATACTTCTATATGTTATTTAAAAAAGAAAACAAAGTTTTGAAAATGTTTAAACAAAACTATTTCTTATAACTATTATCATAAAAATATATTTGTGTAATATACAAATATTATTTACAAATATTGGTCTCCTATTTTTTTTTATAATTTTTTGATTAATTTTTTTAAAACAATACTCCAAAAACTAACAATGTATTACGTATATTTAATAATATTTCGATTGTTATGAAAGTAATTATTTTTATCTTTTTAGTGTTGATGGGAAAAGAAATCGCTAGATGTGGACCTCTTATCGTCTTGACTTGTAAGTGCTTTTTTCCTTGAAATTTTATAAATTCTTGATAAAAAGCTTAACATTCTTTAATGTTTTAATGGTTTCAGCAATAAAGACAATAGGAATCTCCGAGGCATGAAATTCTTTTCTACCGGACTTGCACATTTTGCATCTGCGGAGGATTTGCAATCGAACCTTCAGTGAAAGGGTGGGACTAAATCAAAACCATCACAAAAGAAAAATAGAAGTACACGATCAGATATCATAGGTAAAAAAGCCTTTATATCATCTTAATACAAAATATTTTTATGAACAATTGATATGAATCATGTGATGTACTTTTTTTTTTGTTTTATCTGTTGGCAGAATGCTCGAAATATACGCTACGATTTTTGTCGCCAGATAGCAAACAAATTCATTAAGAGGTTTTTGAACAAAATACATACTTTACATTTCAGTGGATATAGATGTACAACTTAATATTACATGATTTTTTGGAACCTTAAAATAAAATCATTCAATTAGTAACATCTAAAAGATAATGTTCTGTTTAACACTTAATATTTATTTATTTTTAAACCGTTTTTAGTAATAAGGATATAAGGAAATGCCAACTGAAAGAAGCTTTCCCTGTCGTTAAGTACTCTGCGGAAAACTAGGAATTATTAATTGCGAAACTCAAAAGTACTCCTCTACTGGACGTATAACTGTCGCAAGTCACTGAAGCCTTTGAATGGTAGTGACGAATATGTAATATATCGGTTAGGTGTTTATGTTACACCAATTTAGACTTATTGTTTCCAACTAAGCTAAGTCGGTGAAACATTAATACTTTACTGAAACGACCTTCGCAAGTCTTGAAAAGCACGATTCGAACAATTGAAGAAGAAGAACGGGAAGAAAAATAAATAAAAATAGCTTGTCTTTTCTAAGTAATGCAATACCCAACTAATAGATAAATAGCAAAAAAAAGTGTTAAGCTTAAAAATATTAAATATGTTTGACTTTTTATACTCAAAAAAAACATAAGGCATGTTTTTCAATTAATATCAATGTTTAAATTATACTTCTATATGTTATTTAAAAAAGAAAACAAAGTTTTGAAAATGTTTAAACAAAACTATTTCTTATAACTATTATCATAAAAATATATTTGTGTAATATACAAATATTATTTACAAATATTGGTCTCCTATTTTTTTTTATAATTTTTTGATTAATTTTTTTAAAACAATACTCCAAAAACTAACAATGTATTACGTATATTTAATAATATTTCGATTGTTATGAAAGTAATTATTTTTATCTTTTTAGTGTTGATGGGAAAAGAAATCGCTAGATGTGGACCTCTTATCGTCTTGACTTGTAAGTGCTTTTTTCCTTGAAATTTTATAAATTCTTGATAAAAAGCTTAACATTCTTTAATGTTTTAATGGTTTCAGCAATAAAGACAATAGGAATCTCCGAGGCATGAAATTTTTTTCTACCGGACTTGCACATTTTGCATCTGCGGAGGATTTGCAATCGAACCTTCAGTGAAAGGGTGGGACTAAATCAAAACCATCACAAAAGAAAAATAGAAGTACACGATCAGATATCATAGGTACAAAAGCCTTTATATCATCTTAATACAAAATATTTTTATGAACAATTGATATGAATCATGTGATGTACTTTTTTTTTTGTTTTATCTGTTGGCAGAATGCTCGAAATATACGCTACGATTTTTGTCGCCAGATAGCAAACAAATTCATTAAGAGGTTTTTGAACAAAATACATACTTTACATTTCAGTGGATATAGATGTACAACTTAATATTACATGATTTTTTGGAACCTTAAAATAAAATCATTCAATTAGTAACATCTAAAAGATAATGTTCTGTTTAACACTTAATATTTATTTATTTTTAAACCGTTTTTAGTAATAAGGATATAAGGAAATGCCAACTGAAAGAAGCTTTCCCTGTCGTTAAGTACTCTGCGGAAAACTAGGAATTATTAATTGCGAAACTCAAAAGTACTCCTCTACTGGACGTATAACTGTCGCAAGTCACTGAAGCCTTTGAATGGTAGTGACGAATATGTAATATATCGGTTAGGTGTTTATGTTACACCAATTTAGACTTATTGTTTCCAACTAAGCTAAGTCGGTGAAACATTAATACTTTACTGAAACGACCTTCGCAAGTCTTGAAAAGCACGATTCGAACAATTGAAGAAGAAGAACGGAAAGAAAAAAAAATTAAAATAGCTTGTCTTTTCTAAGTAATGCAATACCCAACCAATAGATAAATAGCAAAAAAAAGTTTTAAGCTTAAAAATATTAAATATGTTTGACTTTTTATACTCCAAAAAAACATAAGGCATGTTTTTCAATTATTATCAATGTTAAAATTATATTTCTACATGTTTTTTATCAAAAAAAAAACAAAGTATTGAAAATTTTCAAATAAAACTATTTCGTGTAAATATTATCATATAAATATATTTGTGTAATTTACAAATATTGGTCTCCAATTTTTTTCAATAATTTTTTGATAAATTTTATAAAATAATAATCCAAAAACTAACAATGTATTACGTATAATTAATAATATTTCGATTGTTATGAAAGTAATTATTTTTATCTTTTTAGTGTTGATGGGAAAAGAAATCGCTAGATGTGGACCTCTTATTGTCTAGACTTGTAAGTGCTTTTTTTCTTGAAATTTTATAACTTCTTGATAAAAAGCTTAACATTCTTTAATGTTTTAATGGTTTCAGCAATAAAGACAATAGGAATCTCCGAGGCATGAAATTTTTTTCTACCGGACTTGCACATTTTGCATCTGCGGAGGATTTGCAATCGAACCTTCAGTGAAAGGGTGGGACTAAATCAAAATCATCACAAAAGAAAAATAGAAGTACACGATCAGATATCATAGGTAAAAAAGCCTTTATATCATCTTAATACAAAATATTTTTATGAACAATTGATATGAATCATGTGATGTACTTTTTTTTTGTTTTATCTGTTGGCAGAATGCTCGAAATATACGCTACGATTTTTGTCGCCAGATAGCAAACAAATTCATTAAGAGGTTTTTGAACAAAATACATACTTTACATTTCAGTGGATATAGATGTACAACTTAATATTACATGATTTTTTGGAACCTTAAAATAAAATCATTCAATTAGTAACATCTCAAAGATAATGTTCTGTTTAACACTTAATATTTATTTATTTTTAAACCGTTTTTAGTAATAAGGATATAAGGAAATGCCAACTGAAAGAAGCTTTCCCTGTCGTTAAGTACTCTGCGGAAAACTAGGAATTATTAATTGCGAAACTCAAAAGTACTCCTCTACTGGACGTATAACTGTCGCAAGTCACTGAAGCCTTTGAATGGTAGTGACGAATATGTAATATATCGGTTAGGTGTTTATGTTACACCAATTTAGACTTATTGTTTCCAACTAAGCTAAGTCGGTGAAACATTAATACTTTACTGAAACGACCTTCGCAAGTCTTGAAAAGCACGATTCGAACAATTGAAGAAGAAGAACGGGAAGAAAAATAAATAAAAATAGCTTGTCTTTTCTAAGTAATGCAATACCCAACTAATAGATAAATATCAAAAAAAAGTGTTAAGCTTAAAAATATTAAATATGTTTGACTTTTTATACTCAAAAAAAACATAAGCCATGTTTTTCAATTAATATCAATGTTTAAATTATACTTCTATATGTTATTTAAAAAAGAAAACAAAGTTTTGAAAATGTTTAAACAAAACTATTTCTTATAACTATTATCATAAAAATATATTTGTGTAATATACAAATATTATTTACAAATATTGGTCTCCTATTTTTTTTTATAATTTTTTGATTAATTTTTTTAAAACAATACTCCAAAAACTAACAATGTATTACGTATATTTAATAATATTTCGATTGTTATGAAAGTAATTATTTTTATCTTTTTAGTGTTGATGGGAAAAGAAATCGCTAGATGTGGACCTCTTATCGTCTTGACTTGTAAGTGCTTTTTTCCTTGAAATTTTATAAATTCTTGATAAAAAGCTTAACATTCTTTAATGTTTTAATGGTTTCAGCAATAAAGACAATAGGAATCTCCGAGGCATGAAATTTTTTTCTACCGGACTTGCACATTTTGCATCTGCGGAGGATTTGCAATCGAACCTTCAGTGAAAGGGTGGGACTAAATCAAAACCATCACAAAAGAAAAATAGAAGTACACGATCAGATATCATAGGTACAAAAGCCTTTATATCATCTTAATACAAAATATTTTTATGAACAATTGATATGAATCATGTGATGTACTTTTTTTTTGTTTTATCTGTTGGCAGAATGCTCGAAATATACGCTACGATTTTTGTCGCCAGATAGCAAACAAATTCATTAAGAGGTTTTTGAACAAAATACATACTTTACATTTCAGTGGATATAGATGTACAACTTAATATTACATGATTTTTTGGAACCTTAAAATAAAATCATTCAATTAGTAACATCTAAAAGATAATGTTCTGTTTAACACTTAATATTTATTTATTTTTAAACCGTTTTTAGTAATAAGGATATAAAGAAATGCCAACTGAAAGAAGCTTTCCCTGTCGTTAAGTACTCTGCGGAAAACTAGGAATTATTAATTGCGAAACTCAAAAGTACTCCTCTACTGGACGTATAACTGTCGCAAGTCACTGAAGCCTTTGAATGGTAGTGACGAATATGTAATATATCGGTTAGGTGTTTATGTTACACCAATTTAGACTTATTGTTTCCAACTAAGCTAAGTCGGTGAAACATTAATACTTTACTGAAACGACCTTCGCAAGTCTTGAAAAGCACGATTCGAACAATTGAAGAAGAAGAACGGGAAGAAAAATAAATAAAAATAGCTTGTCTTTTCTAAGTAATGCAATACCCAACTAATAGATAAATATCAAAAAAAAGTGTTAAGCTTAAAAATATTAAATATGTTTGACTTTTTATACTCAAAAAAAACATAAGGCATGTTTTTCAATTAATATCAATGTTTAAATTATACTTCTATATGTTATTTAAAAAAGAAAACAAAGTTTTGAAAATGTTTAAACAAAACTATTTCTTATAACTATTATCATAAAAATATATTTGTGTAATATACAAATATTATTTACAAATATTGGTCTCCTATTTTTTTTTTATAATTTTTTGATTAATTTTTTTAAAACAATACTCCAAAACCTAACAATGTATTACGTATATTTAATAATATTTCGATTGTTATGAAAGTAATTATTTTTATCTTTTTAGTGTTGATGGGAAAAGAAATCGCTAGATGTGGACCTCTTATCGTCTTGACTTGTAAGTGCTTTTTTCCTTGAAATTTTATAAATTCTTGATAAAAAGCTTAACATTCTTTAATGTTTTAATGGTTTCAGCAATAAAGACAATAGGAATCTCCGAGGCATGAAATTTTTTTCTACCGGACTTGCACATTTTGCATCTGCGGAGGATTTGCAATCGAACCTTCAGTGAAAGGGTGGGACTAAATCAAAACCATCACAAAAGAAAAATAGAAGTACACGATCAGATATCATAGGTACAAAAGCCTTTATATCATCTTAATACAAAATATTTTTATGAACAATTGATATGAATCATGTGATGTACTTTTTTTTTGTTTTATCTGTTGGCAGAATGCTCGAAATATACGCTACGATTTTTGTCGCCAGATAGCAAACAAATTCATTAAGAGGTTTTTGAACAAAATACATACTTTACATTTCAGTGGATATAGATGTACAACTTAATATTACATGATTTTTTGGAACCTTAAAATAAAATCATTCAATTAGTAACATCTCAAAGATAATGTTCTGTTTAACACTTAATATTTATTTATTTTTAAACCGTTTTTAGTAATAAGGATATAAGGAAATGCCAACTGAAAGAAGCTTTCCCTGTCGTTAAGTACTCTGCGGAAAACTAGGAATTATTAATTGCGAAACTCAAAAGTACTCCTCTACTGGACGTATAACTGTCGCAAGTCACTGAAGCCTTTGAATGGTAGTGACGAATATGTAATATATCGGTTAGGTGTTTATGTTACACCAATTTAGACTTATTGTTTCCAACTAAGCTAAGTCGGTGAAACATTAATACTTTACTGAAACGACCTTCGCAAGTCTTGAAAAGCACGATTCGAACAATTGAAGAAGAAGAACGGGAAGAAAAATAAATAAAAATAGCTTGTCTTTTCTAAGTAATGCAATACCCAACTAATAGATAAATATCAAAAAAAAGTGTTAAGCTTAAAAATGTTAAATATGTTTGACTTTTTATACTCAAAAAAAACATAAGGCATGTTTTTCAATTAATATCAATGTTTAAATTATACTTCTATATGTTATTTAAAAAAGAAAACAAAGTTTTGAAAATGTTTAAACAAAACTATTTCTTATAACTATTATCATAAAAATATATTTGTGTAATATACAAATATTATTTACAAATATTGGTCTCCTATTTTTTTTTATAATTTTTTGATTAATTTTTTTAAAACAATACTCCAAAAACTAACAATGTATTACGTATATTTAATAATATTTCGATTGTTATGAAAGTAATTATTTTTATCTTTTTAGTGTTGATGGGAAAAGAAATCGCTAGATGTGGACCTCTTATCGTCTTGACTTGTAAGTGCTTTTTTCCTTGAAATTTTATAAATTCTTGATAAAAAGCTTAACATTCTTTAATGTTTTAATGGTTTCAGCAATAAAGACAATAGGAATCTCCGAGGCATGAAATTTTTTTCTACCGGACTTGCACATTTTGCATCTGCGGAGGATTTGCAATCGAACCTTCAGTGAAAGGGTGGGACTAAATCAAAACCATCACAAAAGAAAAATAGAAGTACACGATCAGATATCATAGGTACAAAAGCCTTTATATCATCTTAATACAAAATATTTTTATGAACAATTGATATGAATCATGTGATGTACTTTTTTTTTGTTTTATGTGTTGGCAGAATGCTCGAAATATACGCTACGATTTTTGTCGCCAGATAGCAAACAAATTCATTAAGAGGTTTTTGAACAAAATACATACTTTACATTTCAGTGGATATAGATGTACAACTTAATATTACATGATTTTTTGGAACCTTAAAATAAAATCATTCAATTAGTAACATCTCAAAGATAATGTTCTGTTTAACACTTAATATTTATTTATTTTTAAACCGTTTTTAGTAATAAGGATATAAGGAAATGCCAACTGAAAGAAGCTTTCCCTGTCGTTAAGTACTCTGCGGAAAACTAGGAATTATTAATTGCGAAACTCAAAAGTACTCCTCTACTGGACGTATAACTGTCGCAAGTCACTGAAGCCTTTGAATGGTAGTGACGAATATGTAATATATCGGTTAGGTGTTTATGTTACACCAATTTAGACTTATTGTTTCCAACTAAGCTAAGTCGGTGAAACATTAATACTTTACTGAAACGACCTTCGCAAGTCTTGAAAAGCACGATTCGAACAATTGAAGAAGAAGAACGGGAAGAAAAATAAATAAAAATAGCTTGTCTTTTCTAAGTAATGCAATACCCAACTAATAGATAAATATCAAAAAAAAGTGTTAAGCTTAAAAATATTAAATATGTTTGACTTTTTATACTCAAAAAAAACATAAGGCATGTTTTTCAATTAATATCAATGTTTAAATTATACTTCTATATGTTATTTAAAAAAGAAAACAAAGTTTTGAAAATGTTTAAACAAAACTATTTCTTATAACTATTATCATAAAAATATATTTGTGTAATATACAAATATTATTTACAAATATTGGTCTCCTATTTTTTTTTATAATTTTTTGATTAATTTTTTTAAAACAATACTCCAAAAACTAACAATGTATTACGTATATTTAATAATATTTCGATTGTTATGAAAGTAATTATTTTTATCTTTTTAGTGTTGATGGGAAAAGAAATCGCTAGATGTGGACCTCTTATCGTCTTGACTTGTAAGTGCTTTTTTCCTTGAAATTTTATAAATTCTTGATAAAAAGCTTAACATTCTTTAATGTTTTAATGGTTTCAGCAATAAAGACAATAGGAATCTCCGAGGCATGAAATTTTTTTCTACCGGACTTGCACATTTTGCATCTGCGGAGGATTTGCAATCGAACCTTCAGTGAAAGGGTGGGACTAAATCAAAACCATCACAAAAGAAAAATAGAAGTACACGATCAGATATCATAGGTACAAAAGCCTTTATATCATCTTAATACAAAATATTTTTATGAACAATTGATATGAATCATGTGATGTACTTTTTTTTTGTTTTATCTGTTGGCAGAATGCTCGAAATATACGCTACGATTTTTGTCGCCAGATAGCAAACAAATTCATTAAGAGGTTTTTGAACAAAATACATACTTTACATTTCAGTGGATATAGATGTACAACTTAATATTACATGATTTTTTGGAACCTTAAAATAAAATCATTCAATTAGTAACATCTAAAAGATAATGTTCTGTTTAACACTTAATATTTATTTATTTTTAAACCGTTTTTAGTAATAAGGATATAAGGAAATGCCAACTGAAAGAAGCTTTCCCTGTCGTTAAGTACTCTGCGGAAAACTAGGAATTATTAATTGCGAAACTCAAAAGTACTCCTCTACTGGACGTATAACTGTCGCAAGTCACTGAAGCCTTTGAATGGTAGTGACGAATATGTAATATATCGGTTAGGTGTTTATGTTACACCAATTTAGACTTATTGTTTCCAACTAAGCTAAGTCGGTGAAACATTAATACTTTACTGAAACGACCTTCGCAAGTCTTGAAAAGCACGATTCGAACAATTGAAGAAGAAGAACGGAAAGAAAAAAAAAATAAAATAGCTTGTCTTTTCTAAGTAATGCAATACCCAACCAATAGATAAATAGCAAAAAAAAGTTTTAAGCTTAAAAATATTAAATATGTTTGACTTTTTATACTCCAAAAAAACATAAGGCATGTTTTTCAATTATTATCAATGTTAAAATTATATTTCTACATGTTTTTTATCAAAAAAAAAACAAAGTATTGAAAATTTTCAAATAAAACTATTTCGTGTAACTATTATCATAAAAATATATTTGTGTAATTTACAAATATTGGTCTCCAATTTTTTTCAAAAATTTTTTGATAAATTTCATAAAATAATAATCCAAAAACTAACAATGTATTACGTATAATTAATAATATTTCGATTGTTATGAAAGTAATTATTTTTATCTTTTTAGTGTTGATGGGAAAAGAAATCGCTAGATGTGGACCTCTTATCGTCTTGACTTGTAAGTGCTTTTTTCCTTGAAATTTTATAAATTCTTGATAAAAAGCTTAACATTCTTTAATGTTTTAATGGTTTCAGCAATAAAGACAATAGGAATCTCCGAGGCATGAAATTTTTTTCTACCGGACTTGCACATTTTGCATCTGCGGAGGATTTGCAATCGAACCTTCAGTGAAAGGGTGGGACTAAATCAAAACCATCACAAAAGAAAAATAGAAGTACACGATCAGATATCATAGGTAAAAAAGCCTTTATATCATCTTAATACAAAATATTTTTATGAACAATTGATATGAATCATGTGATGTACTTTTTTTTTGTTTTATCTGTTGGCAGAATGCTCGAAATATACGCTACGATTTTTGTCGCCAGATAGCAAACAAATTCATTAAGAGGTTTTTGAACAAAATACATACTTTACATTTCAGTGGATATAGATGTACAACTTAATATTACATGATTTTTTGGAACCTTAAAATAAAATCATTCAATTAGTAACATCTCAAAGATAATGTTCTGTTTAACACTTAATATTTATTTATTTTTAAACCGTTTTTAGTAATAAGGATATAAGGAAATGCCAACTGAAAGAAGCTTTCCCTGTCGTTAAGTACTCTGCGGAAAACTAGGAATTATTAATTGCGAAACTCAAAAGTACTCCTCTACTGGACGTATAACTGTCGCAAGTCACTGAAGCCTTTGAATGGTAGTGACGAATATGTAATATATCGGTTAGGTGTTTATGTTACACCAATTTAGACTTATTGTTTCCAACTAAGCTAAGTCGGTGAAACATTAATACTTTACTGAAACGACCTTCGCAAGTCTTGAAAAGCACGATTCGAACAATTGAAGAAGAAGAACGGGAAGAAAAATAAATAAAAATAGCTTGTCTTTTCTAAGTAATGCAATACCCAACTAATAGATAAATATCAAAAAAAAGTGTTAAGCTTAAAAATATTAAATATGTTTGACTTTTTATACTCAAAAAAAACATAAGCCATGTTTTTCAATTAATATCAATGTTTAAATTATACTTCTATATGTTATTTAAAAAAGAAAACAAAGTTTTGAAAATGTTTAAACAAAACTATTTCTTATAACTATTATCATAAAAATATATTTGTGTAATATACAAATATTATTTACAAATATTGGTCTCCTATTTTTTTTTATAATTTTTTGATTAATTTTTTTAAAACAATACTCCAAAAACTAACAATGTATTACGTATATTTAATAATATTTCGATTGTTATGAAAGTAATTATTTTTATCTTTTTAGTGTTGATGGGAAAAGAAATCGCTAGATGTGGACCTCTTATCGTCTTGACTTGTAAGTGCTTTTTTCCTTGAAATTTTATAAATTCTTGATAAAAAGCTTAACATTCTTTAATGTTTTAATGGTTTCAGCAATAAAGACAATAGGAATCTCCGAGGCATGAAATTTTTTTCTACCGGACTTGCACATTTTGCATCTGCGGAGGATTTGCAATCGAACCTTCAGTGAAAGGGTGGGACTAAATCAAAACCATCACAAAAGAAAAATAGAAGTACACGATCAGATATCATAGGTACAAAAGCCTTTATATCATCTTAATACAAAATATTTTTATGAACAATTGATATGAATCATGTGATGTACTTTTTTTTTGTTTTATCTGTTGGCAGAATGCTCGAAATATACGCTACGATTTTTGTCGCCAGATAGCAAACAAATTCATTAAGAGGTTTTTGAACAAAATACATACTTTACATTTCAGTGGATATAGATGTACAACTTAATATTACATGATTTTTTGGAACCTTAAAATAAAATCATTCAATTAGTAACATCTAAAAGATAATGTTCTGTTTAACACTTAATATTTATTTATTTTTAAACCGTTTTTAGTAATAAGGATATAAAGAAATGCCAACTGAAAGAAGCTTTCCCTGTCGTTAAGTACTCTGCGGAAAACTAGGAATTATTAATTGCGAAACTCAAAAGTACTCCTCTACTGGACGTATAACTGTCGCAAGTCACTGAAGCCTTTGAATGGTAGTGACGAATATGTAATATATCGGTTAGGTGTTTATGTTACACCAATTTAGACTTATTGTTTCCAACTAAGCTAAGTCGGTGAAACATTAATACTTTACTGAAACGACCTTCGCAAGTCTTGAAAAGCACGATTCGAACAATTGAAGAAGAAGAACGGGAAGAAAAATAAATAAAAATAGCTTGTCTTTTCTAAGTAATGCAATACCCAACTAATAGATAAATATCAAAAAAAAGTGTTAAGCTTAAAAATATTAAATATGTTTGACTTTTTATACTCAAAAAAAACATAAGGCATGTTTTTCAATTAATATCAATGTTTAAATTATACTTCTATATGTTATTTAAAAAAGAAAACAAAGTTTTGAAAATGTTTAAACAAAACTATTTCTTATAACTATTATCATAAAAATATATTTGTGTAATATACAAATATTATTTACAAATATTGGTCTCCTATTTTTTTTTTATAATTTTTTGATTAATTTTTTTAAAACAATACTCCAAAACCTAACAATGTATTACGTATATTTAATAATATTTCGATTGTTATGAAAGTAATTATTTTTATCTTTTTAGTGTTGATGGGAAAAGAAATCGCTAGATGTGGACCTCTTATCGTCTTGACTTGTAAGTGCTTTTTTCCTTGAAATTTTATAAATTCTTGATAAAAAGCTTAACATTCTTTAATGTTTTAATGGTTTCAGCAATAAAGACAATAGGAATCTCCGAGGCATGAAATTTTTTTCTACCGGACTTGCACATTTTGCATCTGCGGAGGATTTGCAATCGAACCTTCAGTGAAAGGGTGGGACTAAATCAAAACCATCACAAAAGAAAAATAGAAGTACACGATCAGATATCATAGGTACAAAAGCCTTTATATCATCTTAATACAAAATATTTTTATGAACAATTGATATGAATCATGTGATGTACTTTTTTTTTGTTTTATCTGTTGGCAGAATGCTCGAAATATACGCTACGATTTTTGTCGCCAGATAGCAAACAAATTCATTAAGAGGTTTTTGAACAAAATACATACTTTACATTTCAGTGGATATAGATGTACAACTTAATATTACATGATTTTTTGGAACCTTAAAATAAAATCATTCAATTAGTAACATCTCAAAGATAATGTTCTGTTTAACACTTAATATTTATTTATTTTTAAACCGTTTTTAGTAATAAGGATATAAGGAAATGCCAACTGAAAGAAGCTTTCCCTGTCGTTAAGTACTCTGCGGAAAACTAGGAATTATTAATTGCGAAACTCAAAAGTACTCCTCTACTGGACGTATAACTGTCGCAAGTCACTGAAGCCTTTGAATGGTAGTGACGAATATGTAATATATCGGTTAGGTGTTTATGTTACACCAATTTAGACTTATTGTTTCCAACTAAGCTAAGTCGGTGAAACATTAATACTTTACTGAAACGACCTTCGCAAGTCTTGAAAAGCACGATTCGAACAATTGAAGAAGAAGAACGGGAAGAAAAATAAATAAAAATAGCTTGTCTTTTCTAAGTAATGCAATACCCAACTAATAGATAAATATCAAAAAAAAGTGTTAAGCTTAAAAATGTTAAATATGTTTGACTTTTTATACTCAAAAAAAACATAAGGCATGTTTTTCAATTAATATCAATGTTTAAATTATACTTCTATATGTTATTTAAAAAAGAAAACAAAGTTTTGAAAATGTTTAAACAAAACTATTTCTTATAACTATTATCATAAAAATATATTTGTGTAATATACAAATATTATTTACAAATATTGGTCTCCTATTTTTTTTTATAATTTTTTGATTAATTTTTTTAAAACAATACTCCAAAAACTAACAATGTATTACGTATATTTAATAATATTTCGATTGTTATGAAAGTAATTATTTTTATCTTTTTAGTGTTGATGGGAAAAGAAATCGCTAGATGTGGACCTCTTATCGTCTTGACTTGTAAGTGCTTTTTTCCTTGAAATTTTATAAATTCTTGATAAAAAGCTTAACATTCTTTAATGTTTTAATGGTTTCAGCAATAAAGACAATAGGAATCTCCGAGGCATGAAATTTTTTTCTACCGGACTTGCACATTTTGCATCTGCGGAGGATTTGCAATCGAACCTTCAGTGAAAGGGTGGGACTAAATCAAAACCATCACAAAAGAAAAATAGAAGTACACGATCAGATATCATAGGTACAAAAGCCTTTATATCATCTTAATACAAAATATTTTTATGAACAATTGATATGAATCATGTGATGTACTTTTTTTTTGTTTTATGTGTTGGCAGAATGCTCGAAATATACGCTACGATTTTTGTCGCCAGATAGCAAACAAATTCATTAAGAGGTTTTTGAACAAAATACATACTTTACATTTCAGTGGATATAGATGTACAACTTAATATTACATGATTTTTTGGAACCTTAAAATAAAATCATTCAATTAGTAACATCTCAAAGATAATGTTCTGTTTAACACTTAATATTTATTTATTTTTAAACCGTTTTTAGTAATAAGGATATAAGGAAATGCCAACTGAAAGAAGCTTTCCCTGTCGTTAAGTACTCTGCGGAAAACTAGGAATTATTAATTGCGAAACTCAAAAGTACTCCTCTACTGGACGTATAACTGTCGCAAGTCACTGAAGCCTTTGAATGGTAGTGACGAATATGTAATATATCGGTTAGGTGTTTATGTTACACCAATTTAGACTTATTGTTTCCAACTAAGCTAAGTCGGTGAAACATTAATACTTTACTGAAACGACCTTCGCAAGTCTTGAAAAGCACGATTCGAACAATTGAAGAAGAAGAACGGGAAGAAAAATAAATAAAAATAGCTTGTCTTTTCTAAGTAATGCAATACCCAACTAATAGATAAATATCAAAAAAAAGTGTTAAGCTTAAAAATATTAAATATGTTTGACTTTTTATACTCAAAAAAAACATAAGGCATGTTTTTCAATTAATATCAATGTTTAAATTATACTTCTATATGTTATTTAAAAAAGAAAACAAAGTTTTGAAAATGTTTAAACAAAACTATTTCTTATAACTATTATCATAAAAATATATTTGTGTAATATACAAATATTATTTACAAATATTGGTCTCCTATTTTTTTTTATAATTTTTTGATTAATTTTTTTAAAACAATACTCCAAAAACTAACAATGTATTACGTATATTTAATAATATTTCGATTGTTATGAAAGTAATTATTTTTATCTTTTTAGTGTTGATGGGAAAAGAAATCGCTAGATGTGGACCTCTTATCGTCTTGACTTGTAAGTGCTTTTTTCCTTGAAATTTTATAAATTCTTGATAAAAAGCTTAACATTCTTTAATGTTTTAATGGTTTCAGCAATAAAGACAATAGGAATCTCCGAGGCATGAAATTTTTTTCTACCGGACTTGCACATTTTGCATCTGCGGAGGATTTGCAATCGAACCTTCAGTGAAAGGGTGGGACTAAATCAAAACCATCACAAAAGAAAAATAGAAGTACACGATCAGATATCATAGGTACAAAAGCCTTTATATCATCTTAATACAAAATATTTTTATGAACAATTGATATGAATCATGTGATGTACTTTTTTTTTGTTTTATCTGTTGGCAGAATGCTCGAAATATACGCTACGATTTTTGTCGCCAGATAGCAAACAAATTCATTAAGAGGTTTTTGAACAAAATACATACTTTACATTTCAGTGGATATAGATGTACAACTTAATATTACATGATTTTTTGGAACCTTAAAATAAAATCATTCAATTAGTAACATCTAAAAGATAATGTTCTGTTTAACACTTAATATTTATTTATTTTTAAACCGTTTTTAGTAATAAGGATATAAGGAAATGCCAACTGAAAGAAGCTTTCCCTGTCGTTAAGTACTCTGCGGAAAACTAGGAATTATTAATTGCGAAACTCAAAAGTACTCCTCTACTGGACGTATAACTGTCGCAAGTCACTGAAGCCTTTGAATGGTAGTGACGAATATGTAATATATCGGTTAGGTGTTTATGTTACACCAATTTAGACTTATTGTTTCCAACTAAGCTAAGTCGGTGAAACATTAATACTTTACTGAAACGACCTTCGCAAGTCTTGAAAAGCACGATTCGAACAATTGAAGAAGAAGAACGGAAAGAAAAAAAAAATAAAATAGCTTGTCTTTTCTAAGTAATGCAATACCCAACCAATAGATAAATAGCAAAAAAAAGTTTTAAGCTTAAAAATATTAAATATGTTTGACTTTTTATACTCCAAAAAAACATAAGGCATGTTTTTCAATTATTATCAATGTTAAAATTATATTTCTACATGTTTTTTATCAAAAAAAAAACAAAGTATTGAAAATTTTCAAATAAAACTATTTCGTGTAACTATTATCATAAAAATATATTTGTGTAATTTACAAATATTGGTCTCCAATTTTTTTCAAAAATTTTTTGATAAATTTCATAAAATAATAATCCAAAAACTAACAATGTATTACGTATAATTAATAATATTTCGATTGTTATGAAAGTAATTATTTTTATCTTTTTAGTGTTGATGGGAAAAGAAATCGCTAGATGTGGACCTCTTATCGTCTTGACTTGTAAGTGCTTTTTTTCCTTGAAATTTTATAAATTCTTGATAAAAACCTTAACATTCTTTAATGTTTTAATGGTTTCAGCAATAAAGACAATAGGAATCTCCGAGGCATGAAATTTTCTTCTACCGGATTTGCACATTTTGCATCTGCGGAGGATTTGCAATCGGGCCTTCAGTGAAAGGGTGGGACTAATTCAAAACCATCACAAAAGAAAAATAGAAGTACACGATCTGATATCATAGGTAAAAAAGCCTTTATGTTATCTTAATACAAAATATTTTTATGAACAATTGATATGAATCATGTGATGTACTTTTTTTTTTGTTTTATCTGTTGGCAGAATGCTCGAAATATACGCTACGATTTTTGTCGCCAGATAGCAAACAAATTCATTAAGAGGTTTTTGAACAAAATACATACTTTACATTTCAGTGGATATAGATGTACAACTTAATATTACATGATTTTTTGGAACCTTAAAATAAAATCATTCAATTAGTAACATCTAAAAGATAATGTTCTGTTTAACACTTAATATTTATTTATTTTTAAACCGTTTTTAGTAATAAGGATATAAGGAAATGCCAACTGAAAGAAGCTTTCCCTGTCGTTAAGTACTCTGCGGAAAACTAGGAATTATTAATTGCGAAACTCAAAAGTACTCCTCTACAGGACGTATAACTGTCGCAAGTCACTGAAGCCTTTGAATGGTAGTGACGAATATGTAATATATCGGTTAGGTGTTTATGTTACACCAATTTAGACTTATTGTTTCCAACTAAGCTAAGTCGGTGAAACATTAATACTTTACTGAAACGACCTTCGCAAGTCTTGAAAAGCACGATTCGAACAATTGAAGAAGAAGAACGGGAAGAAAAATGAATAAAAATAGCTTGTCTTTTCTAAGTAATGCAATACCCAACTAATAGATAAATATCAAAAAAAAGTGTTAAGCTTAAAAATATTAAATATGTTTGACTTTTTATACTCAAAAAAAACATAAGGCATGTTTTTCAATTAATATCAATGTTTAAATTATACTTCTATATGTTATTTAAAAAAGAAAACAAAGTTTTGAAAATGTTTAAACAAAACTATTTCTTATAACAATTATCATAAAAATATATTTGTGTAATATACAAATATTATTTACAAATATTGGTCTCCTATTTTTTTTTATAATTTTTTGATTAATTTTTTTAAAACAATACTCCAAAAACTAACAATGTATTACGTATATTTAATAATATTTCGATTGTTATGAAAGTAATTATTTTTATCTTTTTAGTGTTGATGGGAAAAGAAATCGCTAGATGTGGACCTCTTATCGTCTTGACTTGTAAGTGCTTTTTTCCTTGAAATTTTATAAATTCTTGATAAAAAGCTTAACATTCTTTAATGTTTTAATGGTTTCAGCAATAAAGACAATAGGAATCTCCGAGGCATGAAATTTTTTTCTACCGGACTTGCACATTTTGCATCTGCGGAGGATTTGCAATCGAACCTTCAGTGAAAGGGTGGGACTAAATCAAAACCATCACAAAAGAAAAATAGAAGTACACGATCAGATATCATAGGTAAAAAAGCCTTTATATCATCTTAATACAAAATATTTTTATGAACAATTGATATGAATCATGTGATGTACTTTTTTTTTTGTTTTATCTGTTGGCAGAATGCTCGAAATATACGCTACGATTTTTGTCGCCAGATAGCAAACAAATTCATTAAGAGGTTTTTGAACAAAATACATACTTTACATTTCAGTGGATATAGATGTACAACTTAATATTACATGATTTTTTGGAACCTTAAAATAAAATCATTCAATTAGTAACATCTAAAAGATAATGTTCTGTTTAACACTTAATATTTATTTATTTTTAAACCGTTTTTAGTAATAAGGATATAAGGAAATGCCAACTGAAAGAAGCTTTCCCTGTCGTTAAGTACTCTGTGGAAAACTAGGAATTATTAATTGCGAAACTCAAAAGTACTCCTCTACTGGACGTATAACTGTCGCAAGTCACTGAAGCCTTTGAATGGTAGTGACGAATATGTAATATATCGGTTAGGTGTTTATGTTACACCAATTTAGACTTATTGTTTCCAACTAAGCTAAGTCGGTGAAACATTAATACTTTACTGAAACGACCTTCGCAAGTCTTGAAAAGCACGATTCGAACAATTGAAGAAGAAGAACGGGAAGAAAAATAAATAAAAATAGCTTGTCTTTTCTAAGTAATGCAATACCCAACTAATAGATAAATATCAAAAAAAAGTGTTAAGCTTAAAAATATTAAATATGTTTGACTTTTTATACTCAAAAAAAACATAAGGCATGTTTTTCAATTAATATCAATGTTTAAATTATACTTCTATATGTTATTTAAAAAAGAAAACAAAGTTTTGAAAATGTTTAAACAAAACTATTTCTTATAACTATTATCATAAAAATATATTTGTGTAATATACAAATATTATTTACAAATATTGGTCTCCTATTTTTTTTTATAATTTTTTGATTAATTTTTTTAAAACAATACTCCAAAAACTAACAATGTATTACGTATATTTAATAATATTTCGATTGTTATGAAAGTAATTATTTTTATCTTTTTAGTGTTGATGGGAAAAGAAATCGCTAGATGTGGACCTCTTATCGTCTTGACTTGTAAGTGCTTTTTTCCTTGAAATTTTATAAATTCTTGATAAAAAGCTTAACATTCTTTAATGTTTTAATGGTTTCAGCAATAAAGACAATAGGAATCTCCGAGGCATGAAATTTTTTTCTACCGGACTTGCACATTTTGCATCTGCGGAGGATTTGCAATCGAACCTTCAGTGAAAGGGTGGGACTAAATCAAAACCATCACAAAAGAAAAATAGAAGTACACGATCAGATATCATAGGTACAAAAGCCTTTATATCATCTTAATACAAAATATTTTTATGAACAATTGATATGAATCATGTGATGTACTTTTTTTTTTGTTTTATCTGTTGGCAGAATGCTCAAAATATACTCTACGATTTTTGTCGTCAGGTAGCAAACAAATTCATTAAGAGGTTTTTAAACAAAATACATACTTTACATTTCAGTGGATATAGATGTACAACTTAATATTACATGATTTTTTGGAACCTTAAAATTAAATCATTCAATTAGTAACATCTAAAAGATAATTTTCTGTTTAACACTTAATATTCATTTATTTATGAACCGTTTTTAGTAATAAGGATATAAGGAAATGCCAACTAAAAGAAGCTTTCCCTGTCGTGAAGTACTCTGCGGAAGACTAGGAATTATTAATTGCGAAACTCAAAAGTACTCCTCTACTGGACGTATAACTGTCGCAAGTCACTGAAGCCTTTGAATGGTAGTGTCGAATATGTAAGATATCGGTTAGGTGTTTGGTTGTGGTTAGGAAACAATAAGTCTAAATTGGTGTAACAACACCAATTTAGACTTATTGTTTCCAACTAAGCTAAGTCGGTGAAACATTAATACTTTACTGAAACGACCTTCGCAAGTCTTGAAAAGCACGATTCGAACAATTGAAGAAGAAGAACGGAAAGAAAAAAAAAATAAAATAGCTTGTCTTTTCTAAGTAATGCAATACCCAACCAATAGATAAATAGCAAAAAAAAGTTTTAAGTTTAAAAATATTAAATATGTTTGACTTTTTATACTCCAAAAAAACATAAGGCATGTTTTTCAATTATTATCAATGTTAAAATTATATTTCTACATGTTTTTTATCAAAAAAAAACAAAGTATTGGAAATTTTCAAATAAAACTATTTCGTGTAACTATTATCATAAAAATATATTTGTGTAATTTACAAATATTGGTCTCCAATTTTTTTCAATAATTTTTTGATAAATTTTATAAAATAATAATCCAAAAACTAACAATGTATTACGTATAATTAATAATATTTCGATTGTTATGAAAGTAATTATTTTTATCTTTTTAGTGTTGATGGGAAAAGAAATCGCTCGATGTGGACCTCTTATTGTCTAGACTTGTAAGTGCTTTTTTTCTTGAAATTTTATAACTTCTTGATAAAAAGCTTAACATTCTTTAATGTTTTAATGGTTTCAGCAATAAAGACAATAGGAATCTCCGAGGCATGAAATTGTTTTCTACCGGACTTGCACATTTTGCATCTGCGGAGGATTTGCAATCGAACCTTCAGTGAAAGGGTGGGACTAAATCAAAACCATCACAAAAGAAAAATAGAAGTACACGATCAGATAGCATAGGTAAAAAAGCCTTTATATCATCTTAATACAAAATATTTTTATGAACAATTGATATGAATCATGTGATGTACTTTTTTTTTGTTTTATCTGTTGGCAGAATGCTCGAAATATACGCTACGATTTTTGTCGCCAGATAGCAAACAAATTCATTAAGAGGTTTTTGAACAAAATACATACTTTACATTTCAGTGGATATAGATGTACAACTTAATATTACATGATTTTTTGGAACCTTAAAATAAAATCATTCAATTAGTAACATCTAAAAGATAATGTTCTGTTTAAAACTTAATATTTATTTATTTTTAAACCGTTTTTAGTAATAAGGATATAAGGAAATGCCAACTGAAAGAAGCTTTCCCTGTCGTTAAGTACTCTGCGGAAAACTAGGAATTATTAATTGCGAAACTCAAAAGTACTCCTCTACTGGACGTATAACTGTCGCAAGTCACTGAAGCCTTTGAATGGTAGTGACGAATATGTAATATATCGGTTAGGTGTTTATGTTACACCAATTTAGACTTATTGTTTCCAACTAAGCTAAGTCGGTGAAACATTAATACTTTACTGAAACGACCTTCGCAAGTCTTGAAAAGCACGATTCGAACAATTGAAGAAGAAGAACGGGAAGAAAAATAAATAAAAATAGCTTGTCTTTTCTAAGTAATGCAATACCCAACTAATAGATAAATATCAAAAAAAAGTGTTAAGCTTAAAAATATTAAATATGTTTGACTTTTTATACTCAAAAAAAACATAAGGCATGTTTTTCAATTAATATCCATGTTTAAATTATACTTCTATATGTTATTTAAAAAAGAAAACAAAGTTTTGAAAATGTTTAAACAAAACTATTTCTTATAACTATTATCATAAAAATATATTTGTGTAATATACAAATATTATTTACAAATATTGGTCTCCTATTTTTTTTTATAATTTTTTGATTAATTTTTTTAAAACAATACTCCAAAAACTAACAATGTATTACGTATATTTAATAATATTTCGATTGTTATGAAAGTAATTATTTTTATCTTTTTAGTGTTGATGGGAAAAGAAATCGCTAGATGTGGACCTCTTATCGTCTTGACTTGTAAGTGCTTTTTTCCTTGAAATTTTATAAATTCTTGATAAAAAGCTTAACATTCTTTAATGTTTTAATGGTTTCAGCAATAAAGACAATAGGAATCTCCGAGGCATGAAATTTTTTTCTACCGGACTTGCACATTTTGCATCTGCGGAGGATTTGCAATCGAACCTTCAGTGAAAGGGTGGGACTAAATCAAAACCATCACAAAAGAAAAATAGAAGTACACGATCAGATATCATAGGTACAAAAGCCTTTATATCATCTTAATACAAAATATTTTTATGAACAATTGATATGAATCATGTGATGTACTTTTTTTTTTTGTTTTATCTGTTGGCAGAATGCTCGAAATATACGCTACGATTTTTGTCGCCAGATAGCAAACAAATTCATTAAGAGGTTTTTGAACAAAATACATACTTTACATTTCAGTGGATATAGATGTACAACTTAATATTACATGATTTTTTGGAACCTTAAAATAAAATCATTCAATTAGTAACATCTCAAAGATAATGTTCTGTTTAACACTTAATATTTATTTATTTTTAAACCGTTTTTAGTAATAAGGATATAAGGAAATGCCAACTGAAAGAAGCTTTCCCTGTCGTTAAGTACTCTGCGGAAAACTAGGAATTATTAATTGCGAAACTCAAAAGTACTCCTCTACTGGACGTATAACTGTCGCAAGTCACTGAAGCCTTTGAATGGTAGTGACGAATATGTAATATATCGGTTAGGTGTTTATGTTACACCAATTTAGACTTATTGTTTCCAACTAAGCTAAGTCGGTGAAACATTAATACTTTACTGCAATAAAGACAATAGGAATCTCCGAGGCATGAAATTTTTTTCTACCGGACTTGCACATTTTGCATCTGCGGAGGATTTGCAATCGAACCTTCAGTGAAAGGGTGGGACTAAATCAAAACCATCACAAAAGAAAAATAGAAGTACACGATCAGATATCATAGGTAAAAAAGCCTTTATATCATCTTAATACAAAATATTTTTATGAACAATTGATATGAATCATGTGATGTACTTTTTTTTTTGTTTTATCTGTTGGCAGAATGCTCGAAATATAATTAAAAAAATTGTAAATAAAAATACTGATCTTAAAGGTAAGCTCGCTGAACTACATACCAATTATTTGGATATGGTGGCTCAGCGAGATCACTTAAAAAATATAGTGACTGCATTTGACCAGTGCAGCGATGAGCATGAGAGAGCACTAGATCACATTTCAGAGCTTGAGTCTGATTTGAGGCAGGCTAGGAAATCTATTTCAATCCTGGAAACCTGTAAATTAAATGTAGAAAGCCAGCATACCCATAGCTTATATGAGGAGCTGGTTGAATGCAACTCACAACCTACTCAATCAAATTTAATTGATGTTAATTCAACTGTAATTGATTTAACTAAAGATGAGTCCAGTATTGTGCACCCCATATACTTTTCAAGTCATAACAAATTAAAAAAGTATATAAAGGTTAACAAATTAATAAAAAAATATAATAAACTCATTAACAACAAGTTTTCTGCAAAGAAAATAAATGATTTAAAAATGGAACGCACAAAGTTAATTAAAAAAGTTAGTATTTATAATAAGAAAATATTGAGAGTAGGTCAATGTATGAGCGAGACACCCAAAACTTACAGGATGAAATTTCTCAATTAACTTGTTCATTGCAATCTATGAGTAAAAAATATGAATCTTCTCAGAATTAAATTAAGGAACATATTCATGCTACCAGTAATTTAGTTGATTTATGTAGTTATAACTTAGAGCGGTTTGAATCTTTAACTAATAATTATGTTAATTGTAACTGTTTAACTGAAAAATTAAATGTAATTTCAAACCTAAACTCTGAGGTGTTGGGTGATTCGGCTATACATATTGAAAATAATAATAAAAATGTAAATATTTTGGAAAAAAATCAAAAAATTAATAAGTCCTCTACTGTATCAGTCAAACATAATTACTTTGTTTTTTCTGACCAATTAGGTCAAGGTTTTGGATCTCTTTTAAGTAGTAAATTAAATAATGTTTATAATATATGCTCACCTGGAGCCAGTTACCAGCATAATCTAGACAAAATAATTAATTTTAACTTGACTGAAAACAGTACTATTGTACTATTACATGGAGATGGTTTGTCTGTCAAGAAAATTGAAATTATTAAAAATATAGAAAAATTATTAAAATTACATAATAGGAATAATTGTAAATTTGTAATTTGTACATTTCCTTATTCATCATCTTATTCGGACATACAAAACAAGTATATATATAATTTAAATTTGACATTGTATAATTTGACATACCGTCATAGTGACGCATTCTTTTACTTTGATGTAAATAAATTTATTTATAATAGGTTTAGGATGACAAAAGGTACAATGTATCTGCCTGTATATTATAAAAACAGATTGCTACTTTAGTAGCATTTAATTTAAAAAACTTCGTTATAAGAGATATAACGAAAAATGATTGTAATTTAAATAGTGTAGTACTGACAAAACATAATCGTTCCACTTTAAACTAAATTTTAAGACAAAGCCTAAGCTGTTTACTATTGTCCATCAAAATATACAAGGCTTAGGTGGCAAGGAATCGGAAGTGGAACTGTTTGTTCAAAAATATAACATTAGTTTATTATGCATTACAGAGCACTGGTTGTCAAAGAATAACAATATTATAAATGTACAAAATTATAAATTGTCAAGTTCGTTCTGTAGAGAGAAAGCTATTCGCGGTGGCTCACTTATCTTAGCTCGTAACGATGTAGTGTTTAAGTCTCGATCAGACATAGTGGCGCTCTCTGTCGAGCGAATTATTGAACTATCCTGCATTGAGCTCAATGAACATATTATTTTATGCGTGTACCGACCTCCCTCTGGTGATTTTGATGAATTTGAAAACAAAATGGAGGATATTTTAACTAAACTTTGTCATAAAAACAAGTCCGTGATTGTGTGCGGTGACTTTAATGTAGATATATTACAAGTAACTTCGTCTAGTGTACGTTTATTAAATTTGTTTAAATCTTTTAACTTATTGAACGTATTTTTTGAACCTACTCGCATTACTAGTGTTTCCTCGACTTGTATTGATAATGTGTTCTGTCGCTGTAACATTTATGAAGAGACGATAATGACAAATTTAAGTTCAGACCACTGTGGTCAAAAATTTTCTATATTAATCAATCGTGAAAATGAAAAGCCCCAAAAATTTACTTGCAAACCGATAACAAAAAACCGAACTAATGCTTTTAAGAATATTGTTGCGCAAAAACTGCATAAAGTAGACATGAGCGATGGCAATCCCAATAATTTATATAATAAAGTTTTCGATTTTTTGTTACAAGAATTCAATAATATTTTTAAACCAAAAACTATAACTAAATACCTAAAACTTAAATTTAGTGATTGGGCTACCCCGGGAATATACAAAAGTAGAGAAAAATTATATGATTTGTATGGTGAGAGGCAATGGAATCATGATCCCGTGTTCTTTAATAAAGTTAGAATTTTCTCTAAAATATTTAAAAACGTTTGCGTACATGCCAAGTCGATTTATATTAGAAATAAAATTTTAAACTCTGATGATAAGATAAAAGCAACGTGGGATGTTATATCTAGTGTTTCTGGGAAAACTAGGGCTGTTCATGGACCTATTAAGCTAAAAATTGATAATATTGAAATAAATACAGATTCAAATGTTGCGGCTACTTTTGAGACTTTTTTTAAAGAAATTCCTGTAACAGTCACGCGGAATCTAAATTCTTCACCATTTGATGCAATTGCGGAATTGACGAATAACGTTAGAGTCAGTGACAAATGTTTTGTTTTTAAACCTGTTTCATCAAATGAAATTGTTAAAACGTTTAGAAACCTAAATATGAAAAAAACAGGGGATCTCTGGGGTATGTCAGTTAAATTACTTACCACTGTTATAAATGAGATTGCTCCCCAATTATCCTTAATTTTTAACAAATGTATTGAAACCGTACATTCCCAGATTTAATGAAAAATAGTAAAGTAGTTCCTTTGTTTAAAAGCGGCGATAGACTTGAACCGGGAAATTATAGGCCAATATCTATTTTGCCTACCTTAAGTAAAATCTTCGAAAAAATTATTCTCAACCAAATGACAGAATTCGTTTACAGTAATAAAATCATGCATAGTAAACAATTTGGTTTCACCAAAGGCAAGTCAACAACTGATGCGGGTGCCACGCTTCTTAAGCACATTTACGACGCATGGGAGAAGTCACAGAATGCAATCGGGGTATTTTGTGATTTATCTAAAGCCTTTGATTGCGTAGACCATCAAACATTACTATGCAAACTTAACCACTATGGTGTGCGTAGTGCTGCGCTTGATCTTATTGCCTCTTACCTAAATCAAAGAGTTCAGACGGTTGATGTAAATAATTGTAAATCGACTGGTTCTCACCTAAAGATGGGTGTTCCACAAGGATCTATTCTTGGCCCCTTTTTATTTTTACTATATATTAATGATTTGCCCTTTTATGTAAAAGGACTATGTGACATTGTACTTTTTGCTGATGATACCTCGCTTATTTTCAATGTTGATCGTAATAAAGATAATTATGACAAAGTAAACAGTACTCTGTCACGTATTCTTCATTGGTTCGAAATTAATAATTTGGTCTTAAATACTAAAAAAACTAAATGCATGGAATTTACACTTCCTAATGTCAAAAGTCAAATTTGTAGTTTACGCCTTAACAATGAAGTGTTAGAACTGACTGACTCAACAATTTTCTTAGGTATAATTTTAGATAAAAAGCTCCAGTGGAACCCCCATCTCTCAACTCTCGCTGGCAAACTCAGCTCTGCCGTCTTTGCAATTAAAAATGTAAGACAATTAACAGATGTTAATACGGCTCGACTCGTTTATTTTAGTTATTTTCATAGTATTTTGTCTTACGGTATTTTATTATGGGGCAGTGCTGCCGAAATGAATTCTATATTTGTTTTACAAAAAAGACCTATACGGGCTATTTGTAATCTAAGAGCTAGAGACTCCCTAAGAGATTCCCTAAGAGAAGTTTTTAAAGAAATCGGTATACTTACGGTTGCTTCTCAATACATTTTTTATAATATATTATATATACGTCAAAATTTAAATACTTATACTAAAAACAGCGACAGACATACGATAAATACAAGAAATAAAAATAAACTCGTAACGCCTAAATTTCGACTTCAAAAAGTTAACAAATCCTTCATGGGCTTCAGTGTACGCATATATAATAAGGTTCCACAAGATATTTTGGATCTTCCTTTTCATAGTTTTAAATCTAAAATTAAAAGTATATTATTAAATAAATCTTATTATAAAATTCAAGAATTTTTGGATGATCGAAATGTATGGAACTTGGGTCGTTGACTCATTTGCAGGATTGATGTTATAATGTATAAGTCAAACATTGTTTAATTTCATTTAAAAAGAGCAACTGTTGAGTTTCTGGCCAGCTCTTCTCAGCAGAACAGCATTCCGAGCTGGTGGTAGTTTACTCACAGACTGACTATACTGACCAATTTAATGTAATTGACGATTCAAAAGTGCGTGTAAATGCCTACTTGAATAAAGATATTTTGAATTTGAATTTGAATTTGAACTGAAACGACCTTCGCAAGTCTTGAAAAGCACGATTCGAACAATTGAAGAAGAAGAACGGGAAGAAAAATAAATAAAAATAGCTTGTCTTTTCTAAGTAATGCAATACCCAACTAATAGATAAATAGCAAAAAAAAGTGTTAAGCTTAAAAATATTAAATATGTTTGACTTTTTATACTCAAAAAAAACATAAGGCATGTTTTTCAATTAATATCAATGTTTAAATTATACTTCTATATGTTATTTAAAAAAGAAAACAAAGTTTTGAAAATGTTTAAACAAAACTATTTCTTATAACTATTATCATAAAAATATATTTGTGTAATATACAAATATTATTTACAAATATTGGTCTCCTATTTTTTTTTATAATTTTTTGATTAATTTTTTTAAAACAATACTCCAAAAACTAACAATGTATTACGTATAATTAATAATATTTCGATTGTTATGAAAGTAATTATTTTTATCTTTTTAGTGTTGATGGGAAAAGAAATCGCTAGATGTGGACCTCTTATCGTCTTGACTTGTAAGTGCTTTTTTCCTTGAAATTTTATAAATTCTTGATAAAAAGCTTAACATTCTTTAATGTTTTAATGGTTTCAGCAATAAAGACAATAGGAATCTCCGAGGCATTAAATTTTCTTCTACTGGATTTGCACATTTTGCATCTGCGGAGGAATCGCAATCGAACTTTCAGTGAAAGGGTGAGACTAAATCAAAACCAAAATAAAAGCAAAATAGAAGTATACGATCAGACATCATAGGTAAAAAAGCCTTCATATTATCTTAATACAAAATATTTTTATGAACAATTGATATGAATCATGTGATGTACTTTTTTTTTATCTGTTGGCAAAATGCTGGAAATAAACGCTACGATTTTTGTCGTCAGATAGCAAACAAATTCATTAAGAGGTTTCTAAACAAAATACATAATTTACATTACAGTGGATAAAGATGTACAACTCAATATTATATGATTTTTTGGAACCTTAAAATTAAATCATTCAAATAGTAACATCTAAAAGATAATTTTCTGTTTAACACTTAATATTCATTTATTTATGAACCGTTTTTAGTAATAAGGATATAAGGAAATGCCAACTGAAAGAAGCTTTCTCTGTCGTGAAGTACTCTGCGGAAGACTAGGAATTATTAATTGCGAAACTCAAAAGTACTCCTCTACTGGACGTATAACTGTCGCAAGTCACTGAAGCCTTTGAATGGTAGTGTCGAATATGTAAGATATCGGTTAGGTGTTTGGTTGTGGTTAGGAAACAATAAGTCTAAATTGGTGTAACAACACCAATTTAGACTTATTGTTTCCAACTAAGCTAAGTCGGTGAAACATTAATACTTTACTGAAACGACCTTCGCAAGTCTTGAAAAGCACGATTCGAACAATTGAAGAAGAAGAACGGAAAGAAAAAAAAATTAAAATAGCTTGTCTTTTCTAAGTAATGCAATACCCAACCAATAGATAAATAGCAAAAAAAAGTTTTAAGCTTAAAAATATTAAATATGTTTGACTTTTTATACTCCAAAAAAACATAAGGCATGTTTTTCAATTATTATCAATGTTTAAATTGAAAATGAGGAGGAAAAAAAGAGAACTTATAAAGAAACTTCGTATAGCCAAAGCCTTAGGCGATAATCAACTTAGTCACCAACTGTCTAGGGCATTGCGATCAATTCTTAAACTTATCCAAGGTATAACAAATCAAATAACGAAAAATCGTGATAGCTTTGATCGGGCAAAACATGAAGTAGACTTTGATAAAAATCCTTTTAAATACTCAAAAAACATTTTCAAAGATCAAAAAGGTAAGCTTCTCTTGACCAACGAGCAAATTTTCGACCATTATAAAAGCACATACGAAGTGCCAGAAAACCAAAGACTATATGGGGATCCAAACGAACACAAACCTGAGACTCCTACTGAAGATTTTCAAGCCAACCCACCAACTTTGGAGGAAATCAATAAAATAATTAAAATGAAACCATCTAAGTCAGCACCAGGTCCGGATGGTATCCCTTATATAGTTTACAAAAAATGTCCGTCTCTCCATAAACATCTTTTAAATATATTTGGTAAAATCTGGTCAAGAAAGCAAATACCGGTATCGTTCGGAAAAGCCCTTTTTGTCCTCATTCCGAAAAACGACAATGTCAATAATCCCAAGGATACTAGACCGATAGCCCTAACAAATACAATTTCCAAAATATTTTTCTCTTTTTTACAAACTAAAATGACGCAATTCATGATGAACAATAGATATTTCAGGCCTAATCACCAGAAACGGTTTTTGCCCGGAATTTCTGGATGCGTGGAACATAATACGTTAATATCGGAAAGCCTTAAAGATGCTAGAACTAGCGAGAGACAAATTACGGTTTGTTGGATAGACTTAGAAAATGCCTTTGGGTCGGTACGACATGAACTAATGATGTTCGCGCTTAAATGGTATAACTTTCCTATGGTAGTTCGCGACATTATTGCATCATATTATTCAAAATTAAAATTCTCAATCATTTTTAATGAAAACCATTCAAAACCACTTAATTATAACGTTGGTTTATTTCAGGGCTGTTGTATTTCTCCTATTATATTTAATATAGTTATTAATATTTTAATAGACAAATTAATTAGAAATGAAAAAAAGTGGGGCTATCGGTTTAAGTTCAACAACAAATACACAGAATCCATACTAGCTTTTGCAGATGATCTCGCGATACTGACACGTAATCCGAAACAATGTCAGGTACTTTTAAATGTAGTTGAGGATTTCTGTACGTGGACGGGCGGATTGAGGACAAAACCAAGTAAATGTTTTAGTCTGTGTCTGGGTAGACGGAATACCAAATATACCTCTTACGATCCGGGTCTTATAATAGGCGGTCAGTGCGTTAGTACGGTTACGGAAGCAGCTCCGTTTAAATTTTTAGGTAAAAAAATCGATTACCAAGGCCGTACTCCATCGTTGGATGTAATAGTCGATAGCTTTTTAAACGATCTCAAAAAGGTAGACAACCAACCAATAAGTAACGTCAAAAAAGCTTGGATTTACGATAATTATTTAACATCACGTCTAAATTGGCCTTTCCTCGTGTATGATATAAATAAAACCCTTTTGTCAAAGTTAGATGCAAGCGTCATAAAGACATTGAAGTTATGGCTCGGGTTAGCGCACTCAGCGGACTCTTCAACCTTATTTAGAGACCGTAACAACTTTGGATTAAAATTAAAGAAACCATCGGAGCTCTACAAACATCTAAGAGTTACCAAAAGACATATCATCGGAAAATCTAAAGATGATACTGTAACTTCTCTCCCAAAAGACAAAGTTGCCTCAGAGCTCGAGTCACGACTTCAATTCCATAAAAAGTTTATGATAGGTGCTCAAACAAATAAAGTAGGGCTAGGATCAAGTAGGAAACTTCAAGACATAGACATAACAAAATCTTTTATTCGACAAGACGAAAACGATAATTACCGACTCCACGCGATGAGCCTAGAAATTCAAAACGAATGGGTGACCATAGGAGATTTTTGTATTCCACTAGCTTTGAAGTGGCGCACCTTAATTTATGATTGGTCCCCAGCATTATTAAAATTCTATCATAATGCATTCCAAATGACTCTCCCAGATCAAAGTAATTTAGTAAGATGGGGCAAAGCCACCGAAAAGTCTTGCAACATCTGTGGGGAGGCAATAGGAACCGCGAAACACCTATTAGTAGGGTGTAGGGTACTTCTAGATAAAGGTCAATACTCGCGTCGCCACGACAAGGTATTAGAAATTATACGGGAAGCGGTTAGTCTTTCAGTAGCAAGAGCGCGGAAGGGTATAACAACCACCGAACGATATATAGAATTCGTAAAAGAAGGCTCCTCCAAAAAATCAAAAGCGAAGCCTTATTCAATATTAGGCGCGGCTCCTGATTGGATTCTCATGATGGACACGTATGAAAGGCATTACAAAATCCCTGGGGATGTTGGTGTTTCGTCATCCAGACCGGACTTATTCCTGTATTCGAAACATCTGAGGCGCGTGATACTTGTGGAGCTTACTGTTCCTTGGGAAACAAACATCCCAAGGGATCACACATTCAAGCTCAATAAGTATTACGAACTAACCAACGAACTGATCAGGAATAAATTTATAGTTAGTTTGTACGCGGTAGAAGTGGGAGCGAGAGGTATAACAGCAAAATCTCTCTATAGCCTACTTAAAGATCTTGGCCTTTCTAGAACAAGCATCGGTTCATTTCTAGAACGTACTTCAAAGGCGGCATTAGTAGGTTCTTTCCAAATTTGGTTAGGTAGGGAGAGGAGTGTGGAGGGTGAAGGTGAGCGTTTTTGCGCATAATAAAGGGGCCCCTTAAACCTACTCCTGGGTCGCAAGTCCCAGGCACTGCTTGCACTCCTCTCCTTGCAACGCGATGGGCCCGGCACCCGCACGGTGAATCCATGGATTGCTAAGAAGCTTCGTCTCGTCTACTTCTATATGTTATTTTAAAAAAAAAAACAAAGTTTTGAAAATGTTTAAACAAAACTATTTCTTATAACTATTATCATAAAAATATATTTGTGTAATATACAAATATTATTTACAAATATTGGTCTCCTATTTTTTTTTATAATTTTTTTATTAATTTTTTTAAAACAATACTCCAAAAACTAACAATGTATTACGTATAATTAATAATATTTCGATTGTTATGAAAGTAATTATTTTTATCTTTTTAGTGTTGATGGGAAAAGAAATCGCTAGATGTGGACCTCTTATCGTCTTGACTTGTAAGTGCTTTTTTCCTTGAAATTTTATAAATTCTTTGATTTGCACATTTTGCATCTGGGGAGGAATCGCAATCGAACCTTCAGTGAAAGGGTGAGACTAAATCAAAACCAAAACAAAAGCAAAATAGAAGTATACGATCAGATATCATAGGTAAAAAAGCCTTCATATTATCTTAATACAAAATATTTTTATGAACAAGTGATATGAATCATGTGATGTACTTTTTTTTTTATCTGTTGGCAAAATGCTGGAAATAAACGCTACGATTTTTGTCGTCAGATAGCAAACAAATTCATTAAGAGGTTTCTAAACAAAATACATAATTTACATTACAGTGGATAAAGACGTACAACTCAATATTATATGATTTTTTGGAACCTTAAAATTAAATCATTCAATTAGTAACATCTAAAAGATAATTTTCTGTTTAACACTTAATATTCATTTATTTATGAACCGTTTTTAGTAATAAGGATATAAGGAAATGCCAACTGAAAGAAGCTTTCCCTGTCGTGAAGTACTCTGCGGAACACTAGGAATTATTAATTGCGAAACTCAAAAGTACTCCTCTACTGGACGTATAACTGTCGCAAGTCACTGAATCCTTCGAATGGTAGTGTCGAATATGTAAGATATCGGTTAGGTGTTTGGTTGTGGTTAGGAAACAATAAGTCTAAATTGGTGTAACAACACCAATTTAGACTTATTGTTTCCAACTAAGCTAAGTCGGTGAAACATTAATACTTTACTGAAACGACCTTCGCAAGTCTTGAAAAGCACGATTCGAACAATTGAAGAAGAAGAACGGAAAGAAAAAAAAATTAAAATAGCTTGTCTTTTCTAAGTAATGCAATACCCAACCAATAGATAAATAGCAAAAAAAAGTTTTAAGCTTAAAAATATTAAATATGTTTGACTTTTTATACTCCAAAAAAACATAAGGCTAGTTTTTCAATTATTATCAATGTTAAAATTATATTTCTACATGTTTTTTATCAAAAAAAAAACAAAGTATTGAAAATTTTCAAATAAAACTATTTCGTGTAACTATTATTATAAAAATATATTTGTGTAATTTACAAATATTGGTCTCCAATTTTTTTCAATAATTTTTTGATAAATTTTATAAAATAATAATCCAAAAACTAACAATGTATTACGTATAATTAATAATATTTCGATTGTTATGAAAGTAATTATTTTTATCTTTTTAGTGTTGATGGGAAAAGAAATCGCTAGATGTGGACCTCTTATCGTCTTGACTTGTAAGTGCTTTTTTCCTTGAAATTTTATAAATTCTTGATAAAAAGCTTAACATTCTTTAATGTTTTAATGGTTTCAGCAATAAAGACAATAGGAATCTCCGAGGCATGAAATTTTTTTCTACCGGACTTGCACATTTTGCATCTGCGGAGGATTTGCAATCGAACCTTCAGTGAAAGGGTGGGACTAAATCAAAACCATCACAAAAGAAAAATAGAAGTACACGATCAGATATCATAGGTACAAAAGCCTTTATATCATCTTAATACAAAATATTTTTATGAACAATTGATATGAATCATGTGATGTACTTTTTTTTTTGTTTTATCTGTTGGCAGAATGCTCGAAATATACGCTACGATTTTTGTCGCCAGATAGCAAACAAATTCATTAAGAGGTTTTTGAACAAAATACATACTTTACATTTCAGTGGATATAGATGTACAACTTAATATTACATGATTTTTTGGAACCTTAAAATAAAATCATTCAATTAGTAACATCTAAAAGATAATGTTCTGTTTAACACTTAATATTTATTTATTTTTAAACCGTTTTTAGTAATAAGGATATAAGGATATAAGGAAATGCCAACTGAAAGAAGCTTTCCCTGTCGTTAAGTACTCTGCGGAAAACTAGGAATTATTAATTGCGAAACTCAAAAGTACTCCTCTACTGGACGTATAACTGTCGCAAGTCACTGAAGCCTTTGAATGGTAGTGACGAATATGTAATATATCGGTTAGGTGTTTATGTTACACCAATTTAGACTTATTGTTTCCAACTAAGCTAAGTCGGTGAAACATTAATACTTTACTGAAACGACCTTCGCAAGTCTTGAAAAGCACGATTCGAACAATTGAAGAAGAAGAACGGAAAGAAAAAAAAAATAAAATAGCTTGTCTTTTCTAAGTAATGCAATACCCAACCAATAGATAAATAGCAAAAAAAAGTTTTAAGTTTAAAAATATTAAATATGTTTGACTTTTTATACTCCAAAAAAACATAAGGCATGTTTTTCAATTAATATCAATGTTTAAATTATACTTCTATATGTTATTTAAAAAAGAAAACAAAGTTTTGAAAATGTTTAAACAAAACTATTTCTTATAACAATTATCATAAAAATATATTTGTGTAATATACAAATATTATTTACAAATATTGGTCTCCTATTTTTTTTTATAATTTTTTGATTAATTTTTTTAAAACAATACTCCAAAAACTAACAATGTATTACGTATATTTAATAATATTTCGATTGTTATGAAAGTAATTATTTTTATCTTTTTAGTGTTGATGGGAAAAGAAATCGCTAGATGTGGACCTCTTATCGTCTTGACTTGTAAGTGCTTTTTTCCTTGAAATTTTATAAATTCTTGATAAAAAGCTTAACATTCTTTAATGTTTTAATGGTTTCAGCAATAAAGACAATAGGAATCTCCGAGGCATGAAATTTTTTTCTACCGGACTTGCACATTTTGCATCTGCGGAGGATTTGCAATCGAACCTTCAGTGAAAGGGTGGGACTAAATCAAAACCATCACAAAAGAAAAATAGAAGTACACGATCAGATATCATAGGTAAAAAAGCCTTTATATCATCTTAATACAAAATATTTTTATGAACAATTGATATGAATCATGTGATGTACTTTTTTTTTTGTTTTATCTGTTGGCAGAATGCTCGAAATATACGCTACGATTTTTGTCGCCAGATAGCAAACAAATTCATTAAGAGGTTTTTGAACAAAATACATACTTTACATTTCAGTGGATATAGATGTACAACTTAATATTACATGATTTTTTGGAACCTTAAAATAAAATCATTCAATTAGTAACATCTAAAAGATAATGTTCTGTTTAACACTTAATATTTATTTATTTTTAAACCGTTTTTAGTAATAAGGATATAAGGAAATGCCAACTGAAAGAAGCTTTCCCTGTCGTTAAGTACTCTGCGGAAAACTAGGAATTATTAATTGCGAAACTCAAAAGTACTCCTCTACTGGACGTATAACTGTCGCAAGTCACTGAAGCCTTTGAATGGTAGTGACGAATATGTAATATATCGGTTAGGTGTTTATGTTACACCAATTTAGACTTATTGTTTCCAACTAAGCTAAGTCGGTGAAACATTAATACTTTACTGAAACGACCTTCGCAAGTCTTGAAAAGCACGATTCGAACAATTGAAGAAGAAGAACGGGAAGAAAAATAAATAAAAATAGCTTGTCTTTTTTAAGTAATGCAATACCCAACTAATACATAAATAGCAAAAAAAAGTGTTAAGCTTATAAACATAAAAAATGTTTGAATTTTTATATTCCAAAAAAACATAAGGCATGTTTTTCAATTATTATAAATGTTTAAATTATATTTCTACATGTTTTTTATCAAAAAAAAAAAAAGTATTGAATTTTTTATACATAACTATTTCTTGTAACTATTATAATAAAAATAATTTGTGTAATTTACAAACATTGGTCTTTATTTTTTTTCTACAATTTATTCATAAGTTTTATAAAATAATAATCCAAAAAATAACAATACATTACGTAAAATTAATAATATTTCGATTGTTATGAAAGTAATTATTTTTATCTTTTTTAGTGTTGATGGTAAAAGAAATCGCTATATGTGGACCTCTTATCGTCTTGACTTGTAAGTGCTTTTTTTCCTTGAAATTTTATAAATTCTTGATAAAAACCTTAACATTCTTTAATGTTTTAATGGTTTCAGCAATAAAGACAATAGGAATCTCCGAGGCATGAAATTTTCTTCTACCGGATTTGCACATTTTGCATCTGCGGAGGATTTGCAATCGGGCCTTCAGTGAAAGGGTGGGACTAATTCAAAACCATCACAAAAGAAAAATAGAAGTACACGATCTGATATCATAGGTAAAAAAGCCTTTATGTTATCTTAATACAAAATATTTTTATGAACAATTGATATGAATCATGTGATGTACTTTTTTTTTTGTTTTATCTGTTGGCAGAATGCTCAAAATATACTCTACGATTTTTGTCGTCAGGTAGCAAACAAATTCATTAAGAGGTTTTTAAACAAAATACATACTTTACATTTCAGTGGATATAGATGTACAACTTAATATTACATGATTTTTTGGAACCTTAAAATTAAATCATTCAATTAGTAACATCTAAAAGATAATTTTCTGTTTATAATAAGGATATAAGGAAATGCCATCTGAAAGAAGCTTTCCCTGTCGTGAAGTACTCTGCGGAAGACTAGGAATTATTAATTGCGAAACTCAAAAGTACTCCTCTACTGGACGTATAACTGTCGCAAGTCACTGAAGCCTTTGAATGGTAGTGTCGAATATGTAAGATATCGGTTAGGTGTTTGGTTGTGGTTAGGAAACAATAAGTCTAAATTGGTGTAACAACACCAATTTAGACTTATTGTTTCCAACTAAGCTAAGTCGGTGAAACATTAATACTTTACTGAAACGACCTTCGCAAGTCTTGAAAAGCACGATTCGAACAATTGAAGAAGAAGAACGGAAAGAAAAAAAAAATAAAATAGCTTGTCTTTTCTAAGTAATGCAATACCCAACCAATAGATAAATAGCAAAAAAAAGTTTTAAGCTTAAAAATATTAAATATGTTTGACTTTTTATACTCAAAAAAAACATAAGGCATGTTTTTCAATTAATATCAATGTTTAAATTATACTTCTATATGTTATTTAAAAAAGAAAACAAAGTTTTGAAAATGTTTAAACAAAACTATTTCTTATAACTATTATCATAAAAATATATTTGTGTAATATACAAATATTATTTACAAATATTGGTCTCCTATTTTTTTTTATAATTTTTTGATTAATTTTTTTAAAACAATACTCCAAAAACTAACAATGTATTACGTATAATTAATAATATTTCGATTGTTATGAAAGTAATTATTTTTATCTTTTTAGTGTTGATGGGAAAAGAAATCGCTAGATGTGGACCTCTTATCGTCTTGACTTGTAAGTGCTTTTTTCCTTGAAATTTTATAAATTCTTGATAAAAAGCTTAACATTCTTTAATGTTTTAATGGTTTCAGCAATAAAGACAATAGGAATCTCCGAGGCATTAAATTTTCTTCTACTGGATTTGCACATTTTGCATCTGCGGAGGAATCGCAATCGAACTTTCAGTGAAAGGGTGAGACTAAATCAAAACCAAAATAAAAGCAAAATAGAAGTATACGATCAGACATCATAGGTAAAAAAGCCTTCATATTATCTTAATACAAAATATTTTTATGAACAATTGATATGAATCATGTGATGTACTTTTTTTTTATCTGTTGGCAAAATGCTGGAAATAAACGCTACGATTTTTGTCGTCAGATAGCAAACAAATTCATTAAGAGGTTTCTAAACAAAATACATAATTTACATTACAGTGGATAAAGATGTACAACTCAATATTATATGATTTTTTGGAACCTTAAAATTAAATCATTCAAATAGTAACATCTAAAAGATAATTTTCTGTTTAACACTTAATATTCATTTATTTATGAACCGTTTTTAGTAATAAGGATATAAGGAAATGCCAACTGAAAGAAGCTTTCTCTGTCGTGAAGTACTCTGCGGAAGACTAGGAATTATTAATTGCGAAACTCAAAAGTACTCCTCTACTGGACGTATAACTGTCGCAAGTCACTGAATCCTTTGAATGGTAGTGTCGAATATGTAAGATATCGGTTAGGTGTTTGGTTGTGGTTAGGAAACAATAAGTCTAAATTGGTGTAACAACACCAATTTAGACTTATTGTTTCCAACTAAGCTAAGTCGGTGAAACATTAATACTTTACTGAAACGACCTTCGCAAGTCTTGAAAAGCACGATTCGAACAATTGAAGAAGAAGAACGGAAAGAAAAAAAAATTAAAATAGCTTGTCTTTTCTAAGTAATGCAATACCCAACCAATAGATAAATAGCAAAAAAAAGTTTTAAGCTTAAAAATATTAAATATGTTTGACTTTTTATACTCCAAAAAAACATAAGGCATGTTTTTCAATTATTATCAATGTTAAAATTATATTTCTACATGTTTTTTATCAAAAAAAAAACACAAAGTATTGAAAATTTTCAAATAAAGCTATTTCTTATAACTATTATCATAAAAATATATTTGTGTAATTTTCAATCATTGGTCTTTATTTTTTTTCTACAATTTTTTGATAAGTTTTATAAAATAATAATCCAAAAACTAAAAATATATTACGTATAATGAATAATATTTGGATTGCTATGAAAGTAATAATTTTTATCTTTTTTAGTGTTGATGGGAAAAGAAATCGCTAGATGTGGACCTCTTATTGTCTAGACTTGTAAGTGCTTTTTTTCTTGAAATTTTATAACTTCTTAATAAAAAGCTTAACATTCTTTAATGTTTTAATGGTTTCAGCAATAAAGACAATAGGAATCTCAAAGGCATGAATTTTTTTTCTACCGGACTTGCACATTTTGCATCTGCGGAGGATTTGCAATCGAACCTTCAGTGAAAGGGTGGGACTAAATCAAAACCATCACAAAAGAAAAATAGAAGTACACGATCAGATATCATAGGTAAAAAAGCCTTTATATCATCTTAATACAAAATATATTTATGAACAATTGATATGAATCATGTGATGTACTTTTTTTTTTGTTTTATCTGTTGGCAGAATGCTCGAAATATACGCTACGATTTTTGTCGCCAGATAGCAAACAAATTCATTAAGAGGTTTTTGAACAAAATACATACTTTACATTTCAGTGAATATAGATGTACAACTTAATATTACATGATTTTTTGGAACCTTAAAATAAAATCATTCAATTAGTAACATCTAAAAGATAATGTTCTGTTTAACACTTAATATTTATTTATTTTTAAACCGTTTTTAGTAATAAGGATATAAGGAAATGCCAACTGAAAGAAGCTTTCCCTGTCATTAAGTACTCTGCGGAAAACTAGGAATTATTAATTGCGAAACTCAAAAGTACTCCTCTACTGGACGTATAACTGTCGCAAGTCACTGAAGCCTTTGAATGGTAGTGACGAATATGTAATATATCGGTTAGGTGTTTATGTTACACCAATTTAGACTTATTGTTTCCAACTAAGCTAAGTCGGTGAAACATTAATACTTTACTGAAACGACCTTCGCAAGTCTTGAAAAGCACGATTCGAACAATTGAAGAAGAAGAACGGAAAGAAAAAAAAAATAAAATAGCTTGTCTTTTCTAAGTAATGCAATACCCAACCAATAGATAAATAGCAAAAAAAAGTTTTAAGCTTAAAAATATTAAATATGTTTGACTTTTTATACTCCAAAAAAACATAAGGCATGTTTTTCAATTATTATCAATGTTAAAATTATATTTCTACATGTTTTTTATCAAAAAAAAAACAAAGTATTGAAAATTTTCAAATAAAACTATTTCGTGTAACTATTATCATAAAAATATATTTGTGTAATTTACAAATATTGGTCTCCAATTTTTTTCAATAATTTTTTGATAAATTTTATAAAATAATAATCCAAAAACTAACAATGTATTACGTATAATTAATAATATTTCGATTGTTATGAAAGTAATTATTTTTATCTTTTTAGTGTTGATGGGAAAAGAAATCGCTAGATGTGGACCTCTTATTGTCTCGACTTGTAAGTGCTTTTTTTCTTGAAATTTTATAACTTCTTGATAAAAAGCTTAACATTCTTTAATGTTTTAATGGTTTCAGCAATAAAGACAATAGGAATCTCCGAGGCATGAAATTTTTTTCTACCGGACTTGCACATTTTGCATCTGCGGAGGATTTGCAATCGAACCTTCAGTGAAAGGGTGGGACTAAATCAAAACCATCACAAAAGAAAAATAGAAGTACACGATCAGATATCATAGGTAAAAAAGCCTTTATATCATCTTAATACAAAATATATTTATGAACAATTGATATGAATCATGTGATGTACTTTTTTTTTTGTTTTATCTGTTGGCAGAATGCTCGAAATATACGCTACGATTTTTGTCGCCAGATAGCAAACAAATTCATTAAGAGGTTTTTGAACAAAATACATACTTTACATTTCAGTGAATATAGATGTACAACTTAATATTACATGATTTTTTGGAACCTTAAAATAAAATCATTCAATTAGTAACATCTAAAAGATAATGTTCTGTTTAACACTTAATATTTATTTATTTTTAAACCGTTTTTAGTAATAAGGATATAAGGAAATGCCAACTGAAAGAAGCTTTCCCTGTCATTAAGTACTCTGCGGAAAACTAGGAATTATTAATTGCGAAACTCAAAAGTACTCCTCTACTGGACGTATAACTGTCGCAAGTCACTGAAGCCTTTGAATGGTAGTGACGAATATGTAATATATCGGTTAGGTGTTTATGTTACACCAATTTAGACTTATTGTTTCCAACTAAGCTAAGTCGGTGAAACATTAATACTTTACTGAAACGACCTTCGCAAGTCTTGAAAAGCACGATTCGAACAATTGAAGAAGAAGAACGGAAAGAAAAAAAAAATAAAATAGCTTGTCTTTTCTAAGTAATGCAATACCCAACCAATAGATAAATAGCAAAAAAAAGTTTTAAGCTTAAAAATATTAAATATGTTTGACTTTTTATACTCCAAAAAAACATAAGGCATGTTTTTCAATTATTATCAATGTTAAAATTATATTTCTACATGTTTTTTATCAAAAAAAAAACAAAGTATTGAAAATTTTCAAATAAAACTATTTCGTGTAACTATTATCATAAAAATATATTTGTGTAATTTACAAATATTGGTCTCCAATTTTTTTCAATAATTTTTTGATAAATTTTATAAAATAATAATCCAAAAACTAACAATGTATTACGTATAATTAATAATATTTCGATTGTTATGAAAGTAATTATTTTTATCTTTTTAGTGTTGATGGGAAAAGAAATCGCTAGATGTGGACCTCTTATTGTCTCGACTTGTAAGTGCTTTTTTTCTTGAAATTTTATAACTTCTTGATAAAAAGCTTAACATTCTTTAATGTTTTAATGGTTTCAGCAATAAAGACAATAGGAATCTCCGAGGCATGAAATTTTTTTCTACCGGACTTGCACATTTTGCATCTGCGGAGGATTTGCAATCGAACCTTCAGTGAAAGGGTGGGACTAAATCAAAACCATCACAAAAGAAAAATAGAAGTACACGATCAGATATCATAGGTAAAAAAGCCTTTATATCATCTTAATACAAAATATTTTTATGAACAATTGATATGAATCATGTGATGTACTTTTTTTTTGTTTTATCTGTTGGCAGAATGCTCGAAATATACGCTACGATTTTTGTCGCCAGATAGCAAACAAATTCATTAAGAGGTTTTTGAACAAAATACATACTTTACATTTCAGTGGATATAGATGTACAACTTAATATTACATGATTTTTTGGAACCTTAAAATAAAATCATTCAATTAGTAACATGTAAAAGATAATGTTCTGTTTAACACTTAATATTTATTTATTTTTAAACTGTTTTTAGTAATAAGGATATAAGGAAATGCCAACTGAAAGAAGCTTTCCCTGTCGTTAAGTACTCTGCGGAAAACTAGGAATTATTAATTGCGAAACTCAAAAGTACTCCTCTACTGGACGTATAACTGTCGCAAGTCACTGAAGCCTTTGAATGGTAGTGACGAATATGTAATATATCGGTTAGGTGTTTATGTTACACCAATTTAGACTTATTGTTTCCAACTAAGCTAAGTCGGTGAAACATTAATACTTTACTGAAACGACCTTCGCAAGTCTTGAAAAGCACGATTCGAACAATTGAAGAAGAAGAACGGGAAGAAAAATAAATAAAAATAGCTTGTCTTTTTTAAGTAATGCAATACCCAACTAATACATAAATAGCAAAAAAAAGTGTTAAGCTTATAAACATAAAAAATGTTTGAATTTTTATATTCCAAAAAAACATAAGGCATGTTTTTCAATTATTATAAATGTTTAAATTATATTTCTACATGTTTTTTATCAAAAAAAAAAAAGTATTGAATTTTTTATACATAACTATTTCTTGTAACTATTATCATAAAAATAATTTGTGTAATTTACAAACATTGGTCTTTATTTTTTTTCTACAATTTATTCATAAGTTTTATAAAATAATAATCCAAAAAATAACAATACATTACGTAAAATTAATAATATTTCGATTGTTATGAAAGTAATTATTTTTATCTTTTTTAGTGTTGATGGTAAAAGAAATCGCTAGATGTGGACCTCTTATCGTCTTGACTTGTAAGTGCTTTTTTTCCTTGAAATTTTATAAATTCTTGATAAAAACCTTAACATTCTTTAATGTTTTAATGGTTTCAGCAATAAAGACAATAGGAATCTCCGAGGCATGAAATTTTCTTCTACCGGATTTGCACATTTTGCATCTGCGGAGGATTTGCAATCGGGCCTTCAGTGAAAGGGTGGGACTAATTCAAAACCATCACAAAAGAAAAATAGAAGTACACGATCTGATATCATAGGTAAAAAAGCCTTTATGTTATCTTAATACAAAATATTTTTATGAACAATTGATATGAATCATGTGATGTACTTTTTTTTTTGTTTTATCTGTTGGCAGAATGCTCAAAATATACTCTATGATTTTTGTCATCAGGTAGCAAACAAATTCATTAAGAGGTTTTTAAACAAAATACATACTTTACATTTCAGTGGATATAGATGTACAACTTAATATTACATGATTTTTTGGAACCTTAAAATTAAATCATTCAATTAGTAACATCTAAAAGATAATTTTCTGTTTAACACTTAATATTCATTTATTTATGAACCGTTTTTAGTAATAAGGATATAAGGAAATGCCAACTGAAAGAAGCTTTCCCTGTCGTGAAGTACTCTGCGGAAGACTAGGAATTATTAATTGCGAAACTCAAAAGTACTCCTCTACTGGACGTATAACTGTCGCAAGTCACTGAAGCCTTTGAATGGTAGTGTCGAATATGTAAGATATCGGTTAGGTGTTTGGTTGTGGTTAGGAAACAATAAGTCTAAATTGGTGTAACAACACCAATTTAGACTTATTGTTTCCAACTAAGCTAAGTCGGTGAAACATTAATACTTTACTGAAACGACCTTCGCAAGTCTTGAAAAGCACGATTCGAACAATTGAAGAAGAAGAACGGGAAGAAAAATAAATAAAAATAGCTTGTCTTTTTTAAGTAATGCAATACCCAACCAATAGATAAATAGCAAAAAAAAGTTTTAAGCTTAAAAATATTAAATATGTTTGACTTTTTATACTCCAAAAAAACATAAGGCATGTTTTTCAATTATTATCAATGTTAAAATTACATTTCTACATGTTTTTTATCAAAAAAAAAACACAAAGTATTGAAAATTTTCAAATAAAGCTATTTCTTATAACTATTATCATAGAAATAATTTGTGTAATTTACAAACATTGGTTTTTATTTTTTTTCTACAATTTATTCATAAGTTTTATAAAATAATAATCCAAAAAATAACAATACATTACGTAAAATTAATAATATTTCGATTGTTATGAAAGTAATTATTTTTATCTTTTTTAGTGTTGATGGTAAAAGAAATCGCTAGATGTGGACCTCTTATCGTCTTGACTTGTAAGTGCTTTTTTTCCTTGAAATTTTATAAATTCTTGATAAAAACCTTAACATTCTTTAATGTTTTAATGGTTTCAGCAATAAAGACAATAGGAATCTCCGAGGCATGAAATTTTCTTCTACCGGATTTGCACATTTTGCATCTGCGGAGGATTTGCAATCGGGCCTTCAGTGAAAGGGTGGGACTAATTCAAAACCATCACAAAAGAAAAATAGAAGTACACGATCTGATATCATAGGTAAAAAAGCCTTTATGTTATTTTAATACAAAATATTTTTATGAACAATTGATATGAATCATGTGATGTACTTTTTTTTTTGTTTTATCTGTTGGCAGAATGCTCAAAATATACTCTACGATTTTTGTCGTCAGGTAGCAAACAAATTCATTAAGAGGTTTTTAAACAAAATACATACTTTACATTTCAGTGGATATAGATGTACAACTTAATATTACATGATTTTTTGGAACCTTAAAATTGAATCATTCAATTAGTAACATCTAAAATATAATTTTCTGTTTAACACTTAATATTTATTTATTTTTAAACCGTTTTTAGTAATAAGGATATAAGGAAATGCCAACTGAAAGAAGCTTTCCCTGTCGTGAAGTACTGTGCGGTAGACTAGGAATTATTATTTGCGAAACTCAAAAGTACTCCTCTACTGGACGTATAACTGTCGCAAGTCACTGAATCCTTTGAATGGTAGTGACGAATATGTAAGATATCGGTTAGGTGTTTATGTTACACCAATTTAGACTTATTGTTTCCAAATAAGCTAAGTCGATGAAACATTAATACTTTACTGAAACGACCTTCGAAAGTTTTCAAAAGCACGATTCGAACAATTGAAGAATAAGAAGAACGGAAAGATAAAATAGTAAAAATAGCATGTCTTTTCTATTTTAGATATCTTGATTCCCGTGATAATCCATATCCTTAATCATTCCATATTAACTGGTGAGTTCCCTACTTCATGGAAAGATGCCCACATTATACCCCTTCCTAAAAATCCTCACCCCTCCTCTTTCTCCGACTACTGACCTATTTCTATTTTACCCCTCCTTTCAAAAATTTTGGAAAAATTAGTATGCTCGACTTAATAATGATCTTTGCTCTATTTTCAACTGGAGTTTATCTTACGGCATAAAAGTGAATGCAACCAAGTGTCAGGCTATAATTATTGGATCTCCAAGCATGATCACTAAAGTTGATTGTATAAACCTGCATACGATTTTGTTTGATGGTGCCACAATATCTTATAGCCCCAATATAAAAAAACTTGGATTGCAAATGGACAACTTCTTATCGTGGATCTATCAAATAAATGAGGTTGGTAGGAAATCTTTTGCTGCATTTTGTTCACTACGACGGTTGCAAAATTTTCTTCCCATATACCTACCAAAATTATGTAAGCACAATCTCTCCTTCTTTCTATTACTCGACTACGCCGATGCTAGTTATTATCTTTTTTTTTATTTTAATATTTTTTTGACCGTTGAACATAGACCGTGTCCAGCTCCGCCGCCGGTTATCTCCTCGAGAGGAGACCACCGGTCAGACTCCCTGGAAGAGCACACTCCCATAAGACCTAATGATGCGCAGGCAGCCTCACTGCAACACACTGGAGTCGAACTTCATGTCGGCTCACGTAGGGGCCCAACGTCGAACCTGACAGGCCTTTACCGCCGGCCACGGTGATCAGCCGAGACCAGCAAGAAAAAGGCATAAGTCGGAACCCACCACGCCCAGACTAAATATCACCAAGCGCAACCATGGCATCGCACTCGGCAACGATTAATCCAAGCAACGTCTCGAACCGTCTCCCCACCAAGCACTTTAGAGAGGGTGCTTGGTGGGGAGACGGTCAAGACGTTGCCTGGACGTTGCTTGGAGACGGCCTCTCCTTTAGCAAGAAGGCGACCGCCGCGAGCCCCCCCCCCAACATCCACGGAACCACTCCACAGTCTACTCTGCTATCAGAGAAGTACCAGGAGCGATTCCGCAGCCGACCCTAGCAAAAAGGGCCTGCGCCCTCCCACCCCCGACGCCCATGCCAACTTTCCAATGCGATCCACAATGGACAGAGGCCCGAGCACCCCCCCCACAGGGCAGGCCACCCCGAAAAGCTACCTGCCCTGGTCAGCCAAAGACCGGGCACGAACCCCCATGACCGACCCCCACTGCGCCGGTTCATATTTGGTTTGCGCAAATATGATCATGTACCTCAGCTTGGTTGTCAACTCAAGTGGTTGCCTATTTGTTCTTTTTATTTAAGTTCATTATTTAAAAAATAAATTAGAATTCCTAAGATGAGTACCTAGGAATTCAAATTTATCAGATACTTAGGTCCTCCGAAAATCTGACTCTTCGTTTAACACCTTATTCTTCTTCCTTCTTCAAAAAGTCTCTTACAATACAAGCAGTTTCGCTTTGGAATGCTTTGCCAGTAAGCATCAGACGTGTCAAATCTTTGACTACTTTCAAGAAGCTAGTCAAAGATCACTATCTCGAACCTTGCCCTTCTCTATCCTAAATATGTTATCAATATTTGTTACATTTTCTCTTGTCCTTACTATAACATGATAATTATGTATAATTATTTCTAAGTATCATTAGATATAAATATGTATATATAAATATATTTGTAAGTATAATAAATCTTATATGTATTTAAATTTGATATATATTTTATGCACCACTCTGTACTCGCTTTATTCCCACCAGTATAAGGTTGTCTGGAAGAGATCGCTATTTAGCGATAGACCGCCTTGTTGTATTACCAATACCTCTTATTAAGAATTTATATGGAACGTTTCTCTCTAAAAGAAATAAAGAATACAGACTTTTCTAGGGTTCTATCTTTAAGTGATCCTAATTATGCCACCACGATATTTGTCAAAACCATCTCGAATATTATTAAGAAATATAGAATAAGAACAAAAATATCTTGTCCAATGTATATAATTAATCCGTGGATAACACCTAGACTCTTGGAATGTATCAGGCATCGAAACAAACTTTATACTAAGCTAAAAAGAGATCCTAACATATGATCCTGATATAATTAAGATTACTATTAATAGGTACCGTAAGATTTGTGACAATTTATTAAAAAAAGTAAAACAGCAGTATGAACAGAACGGATTTAAAAAAAAGAAAAATGACCCCATAGCTACTTTTAAGCTCATAAAACAGTAACTAACCTCAGACCTAAAAATAATACTTCTGAACAATTGCTGAGTATAGGTCAGAATCCTTTTGCGTCTGTAAATGTTGTAAATAGTTTCTTTTCTACTGTTGAAAAGCATTTAGCTTGCGAAATTACTAAAAATATAAGTAAGTCTTCCACCCTTCTCATTTCTAAATACACAAATTTAAGTTTCTTGGTGTGGTTTTCAATAGACAATACAGAATTAAACGAAACCATTTCGGATCTTATGGATAACTGTGCTGTGGGCTGGGATGACCTTCCCGTATTAAATATTAAATTAGCCAGTAACCCTCACATACCCATCCACAATTTCTTGTTTAATTTATGTCTAACCTCTGGTGTTTTTCCAGAAGTTTTTAAGAAATCTGTAGTACATCCCATCCACAAGAGTGGAGATAAGAATTGTATTAACAATTATAGACCAATATCAGTACTCAGCACATTATCTAAAATCTTTGAAAAAATTCTAAATAAGAGACTTCAATCTTAACTAGAAAAATTGAAGATCAACTGAAGATGCTATTATTGATCTTACTACCACAATTGTAAAAAGTCTTGATCAACAAATGAAAATATTATGTATTTTTTTCGGCCTTACGAAGGGATTTGATACTGTGTCGTCTTCTCATTACTTACAAAATTAACGATATTGGCATCCGGGGTGTGACTTTCAATTTGTTGAAAGATTATTTGTCGGGTAGACGCCAAGTAGTACAAATTTATGATTAAGTAAGCACTGAGAAGGAAATGGCTTTCGGTGTCCCACGAGGTAGTGTTCTTGGCCCTACTCTCTTTCTTATATATGTAAACAAGCTGTGTGATTTGGCAATGGATAATTTTAAAATAATAATGTATGCCGATGATACAGTTTTAATAATCGCCAATAAAACTGGGTTTGAAACCTTTTCAAAAGCTAAAACTGTGTTACCATTTAAAAATGGCTAACTTTAAATTTACTAACGCTAAATTACACAAAATCTCGATTTATATGCTTCACTAACCGTACTCAAGATCTTCCACCTGATTCTCTCACTCAACGAATCCATAATTGTATTCATACCTGTAATGACTCTGTTTCTTGTCGATGTCCCAAAATAGACTGTGCCTCTAATATTAAGTATCTTGGTGTGTGGCTTGACTGTACTCTTTCTTGGAAGTCACATATCAAATGTGCGGTTTCCAGAGTTAGAAAACTGATTGTTGTTTTTAAGACTCTAAAAAATTCTGCTGACTTTCAATGTCTTAAGTGTGTTTACTATGCACTCGCACAGTCAGTTCTCTCTTATTGTATTGCATCCTGGGGAGGTGCGGCTAAATATCATATGCTAAAGTTAGAAAGAGCACAGCATTCGTAAACACTCTCAGATTAACTATGATCCTGAGCTATCGGAACATCGAACGAATAAAATATGTGTAATATATAATAAAATAAATAAAATATTGAAAATTTATCCGCTAACCAAATATAAATGTAAATCTAAGTGTACGTCATGGTTATTAACTCTATGTTATAAAGAGACTGAGACCTTGATTTTAAATTTCCTAAATAACCTGGACACACATTTCATACTCACACTCACACACACACACACATTCACACACTCACACTCGCATACTCAATCACACATACACACACACACACACACACACACATTCACACACTCACACTCGCATACTCAATCACACATACACACACACACACACACAAAATGTAGACTTCTATTTTGTGTTCTATTTATGTTTTGTTTTTTTTGTTATTTTGAAGCAATGTTGCACATTATGAAGTGGGCGTTGGCGCATCGCCGCAGTTTATGACTTTTGCAGTTGTCAACATGTTTCTTGTTAATGTAATATTTGTATTTTGTTATGGTACCATTTCTTTGTGTAATTACCAACCATCATATTTAAAAATAACTAATGTCTAATTTAATAAACAATCTGGAAACCAGTAGACCAATCATTTGAATTCATGATCATACAATATTACAGAAAAAAACAAATTATTAAAAATACAATGCAACAAGAAAAGAAAGGGACCAAGGACACACCTACATGGTATTTCACAGTTACTTTTACTATGGGACACACCAACATGGCGTCAATTTCTTATTTTTAGCACGGGACACACACAGAAGGTATTACATTATCATTTTTACACTAAGAAATACTTTCCAAATGAAGATATACCACTAAATAATTTTATGGAACCCACTAATATTTGTTTTGAGAAGTTTCATTGGTTTAGCTAGTTACTATCACAAATGAAATTTGCTTTGAAAAGACCATTTTTAGGTGGGTAAAAATAAAAAAAAATCTTTTGTTAATAAGTTAAAAATCTGAACCGGTACTATATAAATATAATCCCTAACTTAACATAGTTTCACACAGACTATACAATTGAAATCTCGGAGCCGTTTATATTTTATCTCAAAAACAGTCAAAAGGTAATTTAAAACCAATTGCATATTTTAGTAAACAGACTAACCCAATAGAACAACATATCACTTGTATGAATATGGAGCAATGACATTCGTATTTATTACTAAAACATTTTTCTATTATCTCTTGTTTGACATTTTAAATTATTTACTAAGAGTTAAAAAGTTAAATTATTTAGTAAAATTATTTAGTAGTTGTGGCTATTCCTTCCTGAAAAACATCTCCCTGCCGTTTTCCTAAACCGTTAGCGCTGCTCCCACTGAGCTCCTGATTTTGCCCCCGTCCGTGTAGATCTACTTCCCGGTTAGGTTGTGTGCTCTTTCCATCTCTTGGTTCATTTCCTCAAGACAGGTGTATTGGATTACCAAGCGGCTGGCGGGGTGTTCGAGTTTGGCTGACTCTACTGCGCGTTCCAGGCTGTAATCTTCGTCCAGGTGTAGGAGAGGTCGTCCTCTGCAGATTTTGTAGATTTGCGAGTGTTCTTTTATGACCAGGTCTAGTGGTAGGAGGCTTGCAAGTATCGTTGCCGCGTGCTTGGACACTCTGCGATGGGCTTTTGCGATTTTCTGGGCGAATACCCTTTGTAACGTCGAGAGTTGTTTTTATACTGTTACAAATTAAATAAAAGTGGGTTTGTGTTTAAATTAATTTATTCAGTAAAATCAAAAATAATACAACCACACGTTAAACCTTAATATTGATACAGTTATACAAATATAGGAATGTCTTAAATAATGACATAATGCCAAAATAATGCCAGCTAGACTCAGCGGTGGGTTATTTGAGATAACACCTTAATATTAAATTATATATAAAAAATACTAAAAAAGAAATCCTAGGCGCCACTGACAAATTATAAGCGAAAACATATGCATGATCCTCCTGCTTGTCAGTACTGGAGAATCACAGTCAAACACTTGTTATTTATAAAAGTTTGAAAAATGGAAGTGTTGGTTAAAGGTATAAATGAATTTTGTATATCACCATAATATCGGGATTACAATAAAGATGAGCTTCTTAAACTCAGCTAGTCAGGAAGCAGGATACAGGTCGAACAGGACGACGCTCCGAAGATTCACGTCTACCCCCGCGAACCAATTATAAATTTACCCGTATCTTCTAGGGTAACAACAAAAAACCTCCTGTAATGATTAAATTACAGGTTAAACTACGCAATAATACTAATCTCACAATGATCTATTCAAATAACAATAATTTATAATACCTTATGGAGGAAAATGGCTTCGCAAGTAATATAATTAGCCTATGTCGACTCCGAGGGTCAAATCAGGACAAATACTGAAATATTACCACGTAATAACATTAAATAAAGTATAAAAAACTAAGAAACATCTCCTAATTTAGAATAAAGATTCAATTTACTTACGAAATATTATTCCAACAAACTTTGAAACTGCCCGGGAAGTGCCGCCAATATGAATTATAATTATTCCATATTAAATTATAAGCTCTGCAATTAAGAACGCTAATGAATTTAAGAAACAGCGCTTCAAAGGCGTTAATAAGATCACAAATAACTAAAACACTCACCGAATGCTAATAAGATATTCAATTCGGAAGTGCTTCCGAAAGAAAAGACTCTAAAGGTCACGGCATTGAATTTTATAATCAAAATATGCATAATAAGCAAACAATGTGACTGCACACGCCGCGTTACACGAAATATGGGTAAAATTGATATCAATCGGAAGAAGACCAATATTTAAACAATTTAAGAACAATACACTAATTATCTAAAGAAAGAAACGAGTGTAATAAATTTATAACAACTTGTTATACTTATAAATATAACAATAAAACAACGTTGGCTGCAACTAAACTTCTGAAACAATATGACAGCTACTTTTAAATAATTATCTAGCGATATGCTAACCTTAATAATGATTAATAAATTAAATTTAGGATAGTTATTATTAATAAAATGTTTATATTTTTAATTACATTTTGGAGACTTTAAAGTTAGCTTAAGCTGGCAACTTTTCAATATCTTAACAAAAAGAAATGTCACAGACTAATTAAGAGATTGTAATTAGCTGTCAACAGATAAATAATTTACCTTGTCTACGAATTTGACAGATAACAAGAAATCGATAATATTAAAATTATAAATATTTAATTATCTACAGAAATGAAATTTCTATGTAACAATACATAGACTTTATCTATTTCTCCCGCGTTCCCATTCTCCCGAGATGGTAGGTACTATGACTGCTGTGTAAATGCTCCTTATTATATCGGGGTTTAGGCCCCATGTCACCTTTGCACAGCGGGATAGCTATAGCTGCCTGTAGATCTTTATCGCTCTGCCTGTGGTCGCGGAGATGTGCCTTGCAAACGTCAATTTCGAGTCAATGGTGACCCCCAGAATTTTGATATCGTCGGCTATTTCCAGATATTCTCTACCCATTCTTAGTCTTGAGTTGTTGTACTTCCTCCTCCTGGTGATCACCATTGACTTGGTCTTGTGCGGTGCGAAGCGCAGCTTGTTTTGTTTGCCCCTTTTAATGACCTCCTCCAGGGCGGCGTTTGCCTCGTCCTGGATCTTGGCGGTTTCGTGACCCGAGAAAACTAGGACCACGTCGTCTGAAAATGCTTGAATGTGGACGCCGCATGCTTCCAGTTTGTTCAGGAGTGAGTCTAGGAGGACGTTCCAGAACAGTGGGCCTCCTACTGACCCCTGCACACATGCTTTTGTCGTCATCCGCGTCACGCTCTCTCCCAGTAAATTGACCCTCACTGTTATCCTCTTCAGGTAGTTCTCTACCAGCCTCACTAGATTCCCCGGGCAGCTCATCTCAGCCAATCGGGTTTTAATGGCAGGCCACCAAGCGTTGTCAAAGGCGCCCTCTATGTCTAATGATATTAGAACCACTATTTCTTTCGCCTTCCTTTTCTCTCTTATGTGGTTTATCAGATCATAGAGGGCGTCCTCTGTGCTGCGCTGGGGCGTAAAGCCGTATTGGCGCGGGTTGAATCTAGGAAGGAGGTGCCATCGGAGTCTTCTGACGATGGTCTTTTCGAGTATCTTCCCGAAGATAGGGAGGAGTCCTATGGGCCTGTACGATTTAGGTTCATTATAGTTTATTTTTCCCGGCTTCTTTAGGATTATCACCTCGGCTTCTTTTCACTGCGCAGGGAAGGTTGCGAGTTGGAGGCATTTGTTGGCTAGTTCCAAGAATTCTTGTGGCGTTTGTCTTATTGCTGTCAGACATATATCTGCCGTGAGTCCGTCTGCCCCAGGGGTTTCTTGGGGCTAAAGGATACCGTCGCTGCGTCCAGTTCTTCGTTGGTCAGTGGAGGATCAATGTTTGGTGAGGGTTCTGTGTTTGCCCCTGCGTCCCTGGTTGCTGTGTGATGCTCGCCTTCGGTCGTATTCTCCGGAAAGAAGGTACTTGCCGGATGCTCTGCTGACTCGCGCGCGCTCAGAGTAATGTCGTTCCTTATCATTGGGGCGTCTTCTCTTTGTCTTTTTTGGGCGGCTCGGATCACTCTATATATGGAGTCCCACATTGACTCTCTTTCCTGTTTCGTGCAGAAGCTTATCCAGCTCTGGGTTTGGGCTGCCTTTATCATGCGTTACCTCATGCGTTAGCTCATCATTCCATCAGGGGAAGGGAGGTCTCGCATATGTTCACATCTTGGGGATAGACTTCCACGTATCTTCTTATTTTTTCTTCTAATTCAGTTCTCTTTTCAATTTTCTCGATTTCTTCCTTTGTTATTTTCGCCTTTTCGTAGATTTGATTGGAGTACTCGGATCTCAGTTTGGGCGCCTTTAGCAGTAGGAGATAGATGAGCGCTCTATGTTGTCCCATCGTCTTCTCACTGGGCACTCCGTATCGAACGCCGAGTGGTCCGCTCGGTCCATTTTGGCCGCCAGGCAGTTTACGTAAACCGGTCGCTCGCCGTTCGCCCACGCTGGGCAATCCACCCTGAGGTGGCCGCCGCCGCAGTGACTACAGGAGTCTGTCGTCTCCTTGCAGTACTTCCTTCCGTGTCCGTAGCCCAGACACTTCGTGCACTGGACCAGTGGGGATTGATCCGCGACGGCACACCTCTGCAGATCTACTTGCAGCCTGCCTGCTCGTGTTAGCGCGTTCCATATTCTGGGTGAAACTTGTAGTACCACATGGCATTCGTAGGGGTTCTTGGTCCATATATCCCATTTTGATGATGTGTGTCCATGGGTACCAGATCATACTGGTGTGTCCGTTCATCTAGCTTTTTGTAAGCAGCCTGGTTTGTCCGGTGCAATGAGAACAAGCTTGTATAACATATTATATAATAATATATTTTTAGGTTGTGATGAATTAATAAGTATTTATGATAATAATTATAATTATATTACGAGGACGTAATAAGTTGTCGGCGGTTTTGACAACTTATTAACTTGTTTATTAAATTAGAAATTAGTCATTTTATATATGATGGTTGGTAATTAAACAAAATTATTGATACAATTACGAGGTCATAAGATTAAAAATCAGGAAAGGCCGAGTGTTAGTCATATTTATTTATAATAATTTAAATGGTAAATACATTGGAATTTATTCACATGTTTTAGTTCATAAGTTTCAACAGTAGCACCACCTACGTAATTTATTATGGAATACTATTTAGTATATACTGTTAAATGTTTTAAGAATTAGAAGCATAGGATATCTTAACATAATGTTTAATCTTTTTTTAATTATTAGTACTTATTATAAGGTATAAATAATAGCATCTGTAAGTTGGTTATGAAATTTTAAATTATCCTCACCTAAATATTATAGTGTTAAAATATTATAAAACGATTTGTAAGGGCTGCTCTCGCCCATTCTATTACAAAAGGTTGGATATCAAACATTGAAGTACAAGCACTGTGTATTACTGAAAAAAGTCTTACATTACATACCTACTATACAATTTATATTTGCCTTTTATTTAGAGTCAATTGTTTTATATCTATATTAATGTTACCTTAAAGTCTGTCTGTTCTGATATAATATTACTTTTACAAATCTTATATTTTAAAAACTCATAGGATAAAAAGCCTTGTTATGTAGGCCAAAAGGTTTTTACACTTATTTACTCAGGTAAAGTACTTTATCAGGGATACCTGCTGCTCGTGACTGCGTCCATATAGACTGTAAAAAATATATTTATGTGGCTTATGCTCGTAGTCATAAAGAGTCACGGGCAACAGCTAGTGATAATATAAATTCCTTCATAACAGTGATTGTAAATCATTTTAACTCTAAATGTTTATATTTATTAATATTCGTATGTACCTACGAGTATATTATGAAAAAGTCTTAAATCATGTTAATTCAAATTCAAATTCAAAAAACTTTATTTATTCTAGACACTGCTTAGGTACATGGTAAAAAAAAGAAACAAAATAAAAAAAACAAAATAATAATAATAATAAAACAATATAAAAAAAAACATAAAATACAATACACAATTTATAACAATAACATTTTTCACAGCAGTGTACCAACACAAAAAGGTAGTCTCCACACGAGACCTTCCCCCCCCCCCCTCCTGCACCGACTACCTCACCCCCGCGGGCAATAACTCCGGAACCGCTCATCCGATCGGAACCGGACCGGTTTCTACTCAGCCTATGTTGAAACCGAAGGACGCTTAGCGTCCACCGAGATCCAACGCTGATTTTCAGTGACCGCCTAAGAGAGTATATCTACAATTGAAAAGTCAGTTGACAAAGTGTAATAATAGAGTCTATAATAATATGTAACATAATATGTCGTCGCGTAGTCTTGACGAAAAACGTAAATTTATATTAGAAATATAAGTTATGTATATAAGTATATAAGTTATGTTTTGGCATTAGATTATAAATCAGTTTCAGAAATTAGCATCAATTCTATTTTTTTTAATTTTAAATGGAAACTGAAAGGTGCATAGTGAACGTTCATTGAAATCCAACAGCACTGCGATTTTTTAATAGTACCCACTAATTTTAATAATTTTACATTTTAAAAAATAATTCAGTAATATTTTCAACTTAAATTATCCTAATATAATAATAATAATTAATTATTCACACTACACAAATAAATAAATGCGTAAGATAGTTTATTCTGCTTATTGTCTACATATCAAAGTATGTATATTTATTACATTGTCGAAATTTTCACGCGGATCCTTATTTTTTCTTGTATTAAATATAACTTATCTTCGTCAGAGGGATAATGTAGGATTCTAACGTTAAAAGATTTTTTTTATCGGTCCAGTAGTTCCGGAGCCTATTCAATACAAAGAAACAGACAAATCTTTTCACTTTATAATATTAGGATAGATTAATAGAAATACTTTAAGAATGGAAAATTATATCTGTACGTTCATTTAGTGCAATTAAGAAACCAATAACATAACTTTAAAAAGTAGAAAAACAAATAAAAAAACTTGTGTGGTTTTATGAAACCACCGTAAAAGTGAAACTTTTTTTCACATTATAGACATTTAACTAAAAATTTTCGGAATAATATTCCATTAAGGGTATAAAAATTGCTTCATCAATCTTAATTTTATACTTGAATAACTTATGAATTTCACAGTTTATAAATGTAACCAATATTTTATGGTAACTAAAATACGTGAACAGTGACTTACATTCGATTTTTTCAATGTATCTAGTAAAAACCGCATCGATACGAGCGCCTTTCACTTTATCCTACTCCGCGGCCGACCGTCACGCGACATGCAACACACAGACGAAAAAGTTTGAGACGATGTAATAAAAGTTTTACTTTAAAAATTAAAAAACCTCCAATACAAAAATATCTCTAAAAAGAATAAAAATAATATTATTATGTACTTGAATTGAAGTCAGTTATGCTTGTAAGTTACCAAAGCAAATAAAGAAATTACGATATCGAATTGTATTGTCTAAGTCCTCAATGATTAACTTCGTAAAATATACAACATCGTCAACGTACGTACAACGGTTCCCCGACGCAATGACTTCAATAAGTACATAATAATATTATTTTCATTCTTTTTAGAGGTCTTTTTGTATCGGGGGTTTTTTAATTTATTTTTTTATAAACTAACTTATTTCTTATAGTTTTTGAATGATTGTCATTTCATAATTATTTTATTTTATAAACAACAAAAATAAAAGTAAATTAATTTCTTAAATTAGCGTTATACGGTAACATAAAAAGAAGACTCAGGTTACAATAAATTATTTATTTATTTAAATAATTCTGTATTAAATCAAGGGCTCTTGAAAACAGAGCTTGCCACTGAACTTGAGTTTCGTTTTCCTGCTGTCGCATTCGCAGGTGCTCAGTAGCAAACTCTGTGAGTAGATTTCGCCAGCCCTCATCGCTGGCCTGAAACTGCCGCGTAGGAGCATCCACACGCGAGGTGTGTGGAGTGGTACAACGCGATGCGGAACTTTGGCGGAATTGGCGTTGTCGATTTGAGGAGGGCGGAGGAGATAAAGCTGTGCATTGGCCGTCTCGGGGAGATGTAGTAGCACCAAAACATCCTACTTCAAGGGGATTAACATGTTCCGTGCTATCAGGGAACGCTAGAAAGATTTGAACTTGAATTAATAATAATATAGTACATATAAGTGTATTTTTAAACAAAGAATGATAACAAAAAATATATGAAGATTTATAAAAATATACAGTTAAACTAAGTATCACCTTCTAAAAAAATCCCATTATTGTTTTGTATCAAAGACAGTTGTAAATAAATGTACATATTATAAAAATACAACTTACATGACTCAAAATGAAACATGGGTAGATCTAGGTTATCTTTCAGAAATGTGGATAAGAATGGATTTGGTGTTTCACACTTGGGGAACTGAAACATATTGAATATTATGTTTACATAAAATAACAATATATATATATATACTAGCAGACGCGGCCACGCGTTGCTGTGGTTGCTAAGGTTTTGGATATACCTATTACATTGTAGTAAACTATTTAAGAAGTCACGGTATTAGAAAAAAATAAATAAAAATTTAAAAAAACCCCTACCGCTAAGTAAGGGAAAAATTCAAAATGCAATTAAATTTATCGAGGCCAATAACGAAATAACAATATTTTGATATTATCGTATAGTCAAAGACCTCATTCATTGGCTCCGAAAATTTTGTAAAATAAACACTCATCAACGTACGTACAAAGTTCCCCCGACGTAACGACTTCAATAAATACATAATAATATTATTATTCTTTTTAGACGTCATCTAGTATCGGGGCTTATTTAATTTTTTTATGATGTACTAAATGAACCTACGAATACACTAATTTCCCCTGTTTAGGTTTTTACTATCAATATTGTATAAAAACCGCCAGCACCAACAATATTTTTTGGGGACGACTGCTTCTATTTCGACCAATCATAGCTAAGAACCATCTCGACAAACCAAGCTTTCGATTAAAAAAAACGCATTCAAATCCGTTTACGTATTTGGCCAATACGTATCCACAAACAGACACACAGATACACAAATCTACAGGTCAAACTTATAATACCCCTCTTTTTGGGTCGAGGGTTAAAAATAATTAAGTGGACCGCTATGTTTTTTTACATAGATGCAATTTGTAAAGAACATGGCGACCTCTATGACTGATTTTCTACTACCATCACCTAACCCTTGATACAGTAATATAATAATTATTAGTGATGCGCCGAATATTTGGTAAGTATTCGGTATTCGGTGTATTTGTCATCTTTTTCGCAATTCGTATTCGGGCGAACTATTCGGTTTTGATGCCGAGTATATTCGGTTCGAGTATTTCTATTTTTTTGGCTATACTATACGACACTATACCGCTATACGTTAGGCGTCTGCGCTCTACTACTTGACCAACAGGGTGGTTGCAACAATGAAAATATTATTTACCAAAAAAGACGAAAACGTTAAAGCCGGTCTAAAAATTCACCGGATTGGGATTTGAAGGAGTACTTTGAACACGATTCATCAAAATTATCGTACAGTTGAGGTATTTAATTTTAAATTTTATTATTATTTTTTTTATTTAAGATGGTAAAAAATGAGTACACTACAAATTTATAAATAAGGTATGTAGGGCAGATAGTTTTAATTTTTTGAAAGTAATATTTGTTAATTATTAATTATTAATAATTTAATTTTTAATTTAATTTTGCACTAATCGGTGCACAATACTTTTGGTTGACCCGTCTCACATAAATAGATTCAACGAAGAAGCAGGTATAATTTGACTGTATTATGTTCATTATAATATAAGTTTATATATACTTCAGTCTAAGTGATACGTGGCCGGCTATATTAACACTAAAAATTAACTCATAATTTATTCTCAGCATCGCGTGTGGCTTATGATGTTAAATTGTATATGAAACATTTTTACTTTTAACGTTACGCCATCTGTTGAACACTAACTCAATCCAGTCAACAGATACAACGCCATCCGTTAAACTTGTTTGGATTCATAGATAATTGTACAGAAATAATTTGCAATAAAATGATATTGCGACTAAAAATTAAGATGTAAGTTATCCTATGTTTCAAGTTGGGTCAAACTGCACACGGTGTGCAAATTGGATTAAAATCGGTTAATCAGGAGTCCATCGCGGACAAACAACGTGACTCGTAATTTATATATATTAAGATATAAGATATATATATATATATAAATATATATATAGTTTCTATATCTAGAAGGCTTAAGAGAATAAATTATATCACAAGTAGATACAACTTTTCTTGAACCATGATGATTATTACTTTCGTGAACCATGATGATTATTAAATATGTAGCCCTAATAGTTTCCCCCCACCCTCACCACCACCGTCGCGATGCGATCAGCGAGCTGCTGCACGCAGCAGAAACTAGTTGGGCAAATTTCGGTGAAAATTACATGATTACAGCCGGGTAAATATATATTTAAGTAGATAAAAGTTACTATATTAAGCATACCGATGCACCGACTTCTTCATTTTCTATCAGACCTGTAGCAGCCTGGCTCCCAATAATATTGAGAACCCGAAATAATATTGAGTCTAACGGTCGGTTTATGGAGGTCTCCGTATCTAATCATAAGAAATATATAAATAAATAATTTATTTGTATAGTATATATGTAGTAAAATGTATGTGTAATACAATATAATTAATTATACTTAACTCTCCATGAAATCGACCAACACCAAAAATTGGGATGCGCTCGTTTTCATTTTAAAATGTCGTCGGCGATAGGTTATTCGGTGAACCAATGTATTTACTTTGTCAGCAACGTTTACTTGTTTTGAATAGTATTAATTTGGATTTCTACAATTTTAATCGAATTTATGTCACCATTCATTTATAAATATATTAACTCGTTATAAACGCCTTGCCTCTTTGCTTATACTTTTGCATGTTTATTTTAATAAAGCATACAAAACCAATGATAACAATAATTATAAAACTGTAATGCTACAAACATTAAATGTAACTAAACTAATAAAACTAATTAAAAGTTAAGTTATTTACTAGACAGATTTTAAAGTCTTTACTAGTAGGTAAAAAATTCATTCACGTCTCGATGCAGTATGTCTATTTTTTTTCGATTGCTTGATGATATTGTGCATTTATATAAATTTATATTTTAGCTCAGTTGGTAGAGTGACGGGACGGTTTCCCACTAGTCGCGGGTTCGAATCCCTGCCCGTATTGGTTTATTTTTCAATCTATATTTATATAAATTTAAATAAGCTTAACATGGCTATACATGTTTAAAGATATTTTCAAACATTAATTTCGGTAGTGGCATCTTTTCAATGTTTATTTATACTGCAAAGTAAGAAACATTGGTTAAGATTGTCGAAAGAAACCTAATAGATATCACCACCGTCCCGATATAGACGATCACATATAGAATGCTTAATTCACCAATGCGGTCAGCGATACGGTAGCTTAGTTGGTAGAGCGACGCGACGATTTCCCACTAGTTTCGGGTTCGAATCCCTGCCCATGTCGGTTTATTTTTCATTCTAAATTTATATAAATTTAAATAAGCTTAACATGGCTATACTACTGTACATTATGTTTTCTCTCATTTAGGCGCCAATATATTGTACAATATTTAGCGATATTAAAATTGAGTGGGGTGATAAAGAGAACCGAATCGCTATGATTGCATTACACAAAGTAGGTATGGAGCCAAAATCAATTTTAAAAACTTTCCATACACTTGGTATTAGTCAAATGTTTGTGTACCGGGCTATTAATAGGTACAATAAGACTTTCCCTGTTTGTGACAGAGAAATTTTGTACGAAAAAGGTGGTCAAAGCAGTAAGAAAAAGAACTCAAAGAAATCCTGCCCGAAAGCAAAAGATTTTATCTCGGGAAATAAAGATAGCACCTAGAACCATGTCGCGTATTTTAAGAGATGATAAATTAAAGATGAATAGGGTGGTAAAATCGAAACAACTATTAAAGCTGTACGCAAAGAGAAAACAGAAAATTTTCTTTACGGATGATTTTTTTTTGTAATTGAGCAACATTTGAACAAACAAAGTGACGTTTGGTTACCTTTCTTATGAATAGGTCTAATAATAAACGACATCAGATCATTAGGAAATATGGACCTATTTATACTTTTATTGATTAGGTTAGTTATTATAGTGCTTATTTTATTACAAAATGCTTTTAAATCTATAGCTCTTATACCGTCAAATCCTTTTAATTTAATATTTTTTTCAATATCTGTACTGGAGCCCTTCCTAAAGCGCATTGTTACTTTGGCTGTGTTGGTGTAAGAAGATCTACTTAGTAATGGTCGTGCGCATACAGGTGCTTTGTTTTTACCACAATTTTTAAAATGTTTAGCAAATTTATTTGCTATATCTAATATGTCATATTTTTTCCAAAGGCTTCCAGAATAACTTCATCCACGGATCTTGTAATTTTTCCAGAGATTTTATTTAATAATAGCTATATTTTTTTAAAATTGTTACGATTTAATTGCTTTTAGACAATATAAGTAGGCGTCTAGCATAACGTTACTTGAATATACGAGGCCTTATAAAAAGTTCAGTAGTGCTATAATATGTCGAAAATATTGATATGCACTTAGTACATTAAAATATACCGAGTTCCGGTTGCCAACGCAGTAATAGTGCGAGAAAAGTGCTTCTGTATTTTAAGACGAAGCTTCTTAGTATTCCATGGATTCACCGTGCGGGTGCCGGGCCCATCGCGTTGCAAGAAGAAGAGTGCAAGCAGTGTCTGGGACTTGCGACCCAGGAGTAGGTTTAAGGGGCTCCTTTATTATGCGCAAAAACGCTCACCTTCACCCTCCACACTCCTCTCCCTACCTAACCAAATTTGGAAAGAACCTACTAATGCCGCCTTTGAAATACGTTCTAGAAATAAACCGATGCTGGTTCTAGAAAGGCCAAGGTCTTTAAGTAGGCTATAGAGAGATTTTGCTGTTATACCTCTGGCTCCCACTTCTACTGCGTACAAACTAACTATAAATTTATTTCTGATCAGTTCGTAGGTCAGTTCGTAATACTTATTGAGCTTGAATGTGTGATCTCTTGGGATGTTTGTTTCCCAAGGAACAGTAAGCTCCACAAGTATCACGCGCCTCATATGTTTAGAATACAGGAATAAGTCCGGTCTGGATGATGAAACACCAAAATCCCCAGGGATTTTGTAATGCTTTTCATACGTGTCCATCATGAGAGTCCAATCCTGATTGGACTAATATTGAATAAGGCTTCGTTTTTGATTTTTTGGAGGAACCTCTTTTACGAATTCTACAGATCGTTTGGTGGTTGTTATACCCTTCCGCACTGTTGCTACTGAAAGACTAACCGTTTCCCTTATAATTTTTAATACCTTATCGTGGCGACGCGATCTTTATCTAGAAGTAGACACCTACCTACACCCTACTAATATGTGTTTCACGGTTCCTGTTGCCTCCCCACAGATGTTGCAAGACTTTTCGGTGGCTTTGCCCCATCTTACTTAATTACTTTGATCTGGGAGAGTCATTCGGAATGCATTAGGATAGAATTTTAATAATGCTTATCATAAATTAAAGCGCGCCACTTCAAAGCTAGTGGAATTCAAAAATCTCCTATGGTCACCCATTTGTTTTGAATTTCTAGGCTCATCGCGTGGGGTCGGTAATTATCGTTTTATGGAATTGAAATCGTGACTCGAGCTCTGAGGCATCTTTGTCTTTTGGGAGAGAAGTTACAGTATCATCTTTAGATTTTCCGATGATATGTCTTTTGGTAATTCTTAAATGTTTGTAGAGCTCCGTTTCTTTAATTTTAATCGAAAATTGTTTCGGTCTCTATATAAAATAGCCATAACTTCAATGTCTTTATGACGCTTGCATCTAACTTTGACAAAAGGGTTTTACTAATATCATAAACGAGGAAAGGCCAATTTAGACGTGATGTTAAAAAAATTATCGTAAATCCAGGTTTTTTTGACGTCACTTATTGGTTGGTTGTCTACCTTTTTGAGATCATTTAAAAAGCTATCGACTTTTACATCCAACGATGGAGTACGGCCATGTTAATCGATTTTTTTACCTAAAAATTTAAACGGAGCTGCTTCTGTAACCGTACTAACGCACTAACCGCCTATTATAAGACCCGGATCGTAAGAGGTATATTTGGTATTCCGTCTACCCAGACACAGATTAAAGCATTTACTTGGTTTTGTCCTCAATCCGCCCGTCCACGTACAGAAATCCTCAACTACATTTAAAAGTACCTGACATTGTTTTGGATTACGTATCAGTAACGCGAGATCATCTGCAAAAGCTAGTATGGATTCTGTGTATTTGTTGTTGAACTTAAACCGATAACCCCACTTTTTTAAATTTCTAATTAATTTGTCTATTAAAATAATAATAACTATATTAAATATAATAGTAGAAATACAACAGCCCTGAAATAAACCAACGTTATAATTGAGTGGTTTTGAAAGGTTTTCATTAAAAATTATTGAGAATTTTAATTTTGAATAATATGATGCAATAATGTCGCGAAATAGGAAAGTTATACCATTTAAGCGCGAACATCATCAGTTCATGTCGTACCGACCCAATGGCGTTCTCTAAGTCTATCACATGATGTCACTAAAAATAACACAACTGGGAATACTTGGAAGACGGAAATAGAAAAAATAATATAATATTACATGTAAAGGAGATTGAAGACAGTTATGAAGGACTATACAAGGTAATAAAAGATAATTTACGATTCCTGAATCTAAAAATAGAGAAGTTTGAACTAAATAAATATCACAGACTAGGGAAAAAGCAGAGTGTAAATAAAAACAAACCTATATTGATTTCCTTCATATCTTATCACAGAAAAGCAGAAATTATGAGAAATTAAATGAAAATGCAACCAAATAGTTATCTCATAGAGGATTTTTCAAAAGAAACGCTAGAAATTCGAAGGAATATGTTACAATAATTAAAACAAGAGCGAGAATAAGGAATCGATGCTTTCATTGAGAATAACAAACTGATAGTAAAAGAAAAATTAGAGTCTGAAAAGAGAAAACACCAGTCCACCGTCAATTGGGAAGTTGAATTTTAGCTCCGCCTAAAATGAAAAATACTGATGCATTTAAATACATGACAGTCAGGTCTTCCTCCCTGACTGAGAAACACTCGAAACAGGACAAGGCATAGTAATTATCAGACACCGGAATCGAGAATAGAATAGAATGGAATGGAATGGAATGGAATGGAATGGAATGGAATGGAATGGAATGGAATGGAATGGAATGGAATGGAATGGAATGGAATGGAATGGAATGGAATAGAATAGAATATATTTATTTAGCACACAGCACACAGTTACAGACAAAATAAAGATAACTTATAACTAGATTATAAATGCAAAATAAAAATTGTAAAAAGAAAAGAACCAAATGATAATAATTATAACTAACAACAAAATAAAATAACAAGGAAAAACATTAGAAAGCCATAATAATTAAAAAATTTTAAAAATAAAAATAAACAAAATTAACAAAAAAAAATAAAAAGAAACAACAATTATAAAAGAAATAAAAAAAATTAAAAAAAAAGAATATGCAAATAAAAACCACCATAATTTATTGCCTAGTGCTGTTCCTCAAATAGGTACACCATTCAGCAACGACGTGAGCTAGGAAACACAGTGCTGATTTTCAATGGCAACCTTATCATTACCGTGACGAATGACGGATACAAATGATTTAAATAATTACCAGAATCTTTAAAAATCACAATAAATTGCCATCAATCTAATAAATGGAATTATGCAATGAAACTAAACATATCATATTATACTATTATATTATATAACACAACTATATTATGCTACAAAATTAAATGTCGAAAACTATTAAATGAATAATAACAATAGGAATATTTATAAAATAAAATTATTACAAATATGAATGAGTGGTCACTTAAATAAAAGGCAGTAAACTCAACAAAGTACAATTATTTATCAAATCCGAGGACGCAAGTGGCCGGTCACGAAACATGAATACTTTAATACATACTTTTGTAAATATGTAATTATAGTCAGTATTTATAGTAAAAAAAACTGATCTAACAGGCGATGAACTGTTAGTTAGTCAATTCGAGACTCGAGCAAACCGCCTTCATACCAAATCCTTAAATATATTGAATTAATTTTCCGTTTGCGACGGAGCCACAACAATAAGGTAAGTAACTAAATTAAAACTATTATACATTCTATATATACTAGGAAAAAAATATAATATGAAATACTAAAACTAAAACCTACTATTGTAGTTTTAACCCAAAATATTTTTATTATATAAATACATTATAAAGAACCTGTAGCCTGTCTTAGTTAAGTATATAAATAAATATATATTTATATATATACATACACATACATATACACATATATACATATATATACACACATACATATACACATACACAGATATACATATCTATATATACATACACACATACATATACATATAGACACACGCACGTACACCTATATGTTGTTAGTGTGAATGTATCCAAATTGAAAATTAGTTATATATATTTTATATTTTTTGCGAAATGAATGTATGATTGTATGTTCCAACATTTTGTTGCTGCATAACGGAAACTACCACGAAAGGCTGCTGATCTATGCAGAGGTACAATAAGCTAATAAGATGACGCCCTCGTGATGTAATTTTTATTACTTTCTTTGGTCCAACTTAACTTATTATATAGATATTTCGGTACTTTTCTATGTATTACGCCAAATAATAGTGTTGCAAGATGTAATTGACGACGGTGTTCCATCCTAATCATACGTGATTTGTCCAAATATGGGGTAATATGTGCTCGAGGTGGTATTTTATAACAGTATCTAGTACAAGCGTTTTGTACACGTTGTATGAGTTTTTTCGTACGCGCAAGTAGCCTTGGCCCTATAACTGTATCGACATAATTTAACTTGGAAAGTACTAATGTTTCACAGAGTTTTATTCTCATATCGGTACTGAGAACATCCCTAACCTTATATAAAACTTTCAGTCTATAAAAACAATTGCTGTGTTGATAACATGATTGTCAAACCTTAATTGTTCATCAATTGAATTAGGACATTATATTATTATTATTATTTAAAAGCGCGGTTGTGCAGGGCTATGGGAATCCAGTATCACTGCGACCTAAAAGATCTATTGTGATCGCCACTGCCCTACAGTTCACTATAAAGGTCTGCCAGTCTGAGGTATTGCAGAATTTCCTTTGCAGTGAGGTGTCGGACATCCACCGGCTCCAGGATGTGTTTCCCCTATCCTGTCTCTGACTGTAACCTGTTGGCACTTGCTCCACCATATCACAGATGCGTAAGTCATCACCGGCCTCACGATCGTGGTATAGAGCCACAGCATCATCTTGGCCCCATCTGCCGCACGCCATCCTGCCACACACTCCCAAGGCCATCTTAGCCTTGGTTATGGTGTTATCAATGTGAGTGTTCCATTTCAGTCTTTGGTCTAAAGTTACGCCCAAATATTTGACCTCACGGGAGAATGGGATCATTTTCCCATTGAGGACTGGGCATCTCAAACATACAGACGCCTCTTATTTCTGAATGGAACAATCACCGTTTTATCCGCATTGAAGGGTAGCTCATTTTCTGCACACCAGCTTGCAACCAGGCTCAGAGCCCTCTTCATGATGCCTGAGATAGTCATTTGGCCACGAACACAATGGTGAACCCACCTAATTGGTGAACCCACGAACGACAATGACAAGGTCGTCTGCGTACCCCTGCACATCATATCGGAGTTCAGCCATACTATGCAGTAACTCATCCACCACCAACGTCTACAAGAGCGACGACAAAACGCCACCCCGAGGGCACCCTCTGGTGGACGCAAACTCCAGAGTCGTATCATTGAGGGCAATAGTTGCCCTCCTATTTTAAAGCATTGACTCTACCCCCTTCATCGTGGTCGGGTCTGTTTGTTGACACATAAGGCCCTTAACCAGGGCTCTGACAGGCGTGTTGTCAAAAGCACCCTCCACATCTAGGAAAGCTCCTAAGGCAATTTCACGGTCCTCAAGCGCCTTTTCGATTTTGTCGACCAAGTTGAGAAGGGCAGTTTCGGTAGACCTGCCCTTGCGGTAGACGTGTTGTGAGGGGTGGATAGATTTTACCCTTAGGATACTTTCTCTGATGTGTAAATCGAGTATTTTTTCCAGCGTTTTGAGAAGGAATGAAGTAAGGCTTATTGGTCGAAAGGCTTTCGCTGTACAATAGTCCTACCTGCCAGCTTTTGGTATAAAAATAACCTTTGCGTTTTTCCAAGAAGAAGGAAAGTAACCACAGGCAAAACTTGCTCTGTAGATTTTGATGAGATGCGGCCGCAGTGTGTCCAGCCCCTTTTGGAGAAGTGCCGGAAAGATACCGTCCAGCCCACATGCTTTATATGGTTTGAAGAAGCCTATGGCCCACTCCAGTTGCTTCGAGCAGATTACTGAAGCGGCTTTACAACAGTCCTCAGTGCTAGTTCTATGTTGCAAAGCCGGTTCGTTTGCGGCCGAGCCGCTGCAATCCGCACCAGGAAAGTGGGCTCTAATGAGCTCAGTCAGAGTTTCATGCTCACTGGACGTGAGAGTTCCATCTGGTCTATTTAGTATGCCCAGATGGCTGGCCTCTGACTTAGAGAGCATTTTGTGAAGTCGTGCTCCCTGAGGCAGACTCACCACTTCCTCGCAGAGCTTCCTCTACGAAGCTCTCTTGTCTTTTCTAATTTCTTTGTTGTATTCGGTTAGAGCACTTCGGTATTCCTCCCATTCGCGAGTCCGTTTTGGCCTATTGAATAACCTACGAGTCCTCTCTAAGCTTTTGCAGCATAAAGCTCCACCATGGTACCTTCCTCTTTGATGTTTTTGTTTTTATCGGGCAGCTGTCAGAGTAGGCAGAACGTATGCTTTCATCTAACATTGTCACCGCTATTTTCAAGCCATCAGGAGTCTTGATACTGCTAGGCAGGTCCTCAAGGTTATGCTTTAACTTGTCACAATAGGATTCACAGTTTGTAGATCTGGGATTCCGATATGACATGATTTGGTTATCGATGGATGCCATGCGTCGGAACGCAATGTGTCGATGGTCAGACATCGAGGTTTCGTCACTCCACTCACACGCCAGTCAGTGATATGCCTCGCGAGATTTTGAGTGGCAAAGCTTATATCCAGGACCTCGGCTCTGGATTTCGTTACAAAAGTAGGTTTATTGCCTCGGTTCAGTAAGTTGAGGTTATTTACTAATAAAATGTCATGGAGCAACTCACCTCTTCTGTTGATATTGCTACTTCCCTAAGTCGTGTGGTGAGCGTTCACGTCGCATCCCACCAGGAGCTCGGCGTGGTGCTTGCGGGCGTATTCTACGACCCGCTCAAGCTCCTCAGTGGGGTTACTTTTCTCTCCGGGAAGGTAGGCCGAGCAAATAATGACACGGGAGCCACTCCACCCTTTGAGATTGCAGAACGATGCACTCAGGTCGTCGGTGCACAGCTCTGAAATTTGTAGAAGCTGTATGTTCTTGTGGTACACAATGCATGCTCTGGGCTTAGTGCCATTAGTGTTGACAAGTATCTTACCAGCGGTGTTGAATCCTAGAATTTTGGTGCCACGAATCCAGGGCTCTTGAAGTAATGCGAGGCTTGCTTTCCCCTCCTTGAGGTAGCACTCCATCACAGCGGTTGCAGCCACAGCACGGTGAAGGTTAGCCTGAGGGAGCCTCGCTGCTCCACATTCTCCACCTCACTGGTGGGTAGGAAGGCCACCGCGATGGTCGGTTTGGGCAGCTCACTCTCGGGTGTGATTGAGACTTGTGCCCCGTCCCATGGCGAGAGTTTGGGGATTACCCCCACAACCCAGTCTGTTGAGGCCTGATCCATACACGTGATCAATATCCAGCCAGGCTTGTGGGTGAAACCTCCAAATTTTGGTTTAACACTCTCTGATTCGATGCCAATGATGGCTTGAACCAGAGCGCTATGAACCAACTTCATTTGGCCCTCCGTCATCGGCGTCGTATTACGAACACCGATTCTGAACGAAACCGCCACCTGAGAGAATGATGATGAAGTATGTACCTCGGCAGTCGCAGTCCTTTTGGTCTGCGGCTGCGTACGGGGTGACTTCTCCTCCGATCGAGGGCCGTTTGACCGCCCTCGCATCCTCTTTTGGTGGTTTTCAGCCCGCAATTTTGGCCCAGGTCTTACGGCATAAGGTTAAAGCCTTTTCAGCGCCTAAAACCCGATGCTTTCAGCCTTTGTAACCATTTCCGGGCGGCTCCTGATAGTCGGAGTGGTCTTGCAGGGTCCGTCTGGGCGGTCCTAGAAGTCTTTCCGGAGTCAGTACTGCCTCCAGCTTCCTCCTGGCTTATCCCAACGCCTTCTGCATGTTCGTTCTCGGAGGAGGCATTAAGCTGCACTTCCCTCGGAGATGTGGTTCCCTCCATTGGTCCACGAGTCCCACGAATAGCTCAGGAAATAGAAGTCGATGACCGGCAGAGTCCTGCTTGCCGGCCAGAAGGGCATTGAATATAACCTGAGGCGCCCCGGTATCGGGTGGCACCGTTTGCGACTGTACTACCCTACAGCCATGCATCCTTAGGCACGGTTGGCATGACACCATGGATTGGGTTTTGAAGCGCGTGTTGACGAGAGTTGTGAGATTGTAGGGAGTGGTGGAGGTGGATAGTTTGGCATGTTGGATGTAGAGGTTCGGCACTGGGTTTTAGTTACGTTTGTTCCTGAGAGGATCATACCCATAACAGGTAGCACCACGGAAAGGAGAACTCCACCAGACTTGCTATGAAAATCTACACGACTTTTGCGCTCCCCCTCATAGCCATTTCGCCAGTCTTATCACTTGGAGGAAAGGTGAATAGACTGAGGACATCCTAAGGTGAAAATCATCTTTAGAGTGCAACTGCCCCTGCCCCAGGACATTATAAGTCTGCGTGAAGTGCGTAGAGCGGATAAAGAAATTGAAGAACATGATAATTATGCATTTTATTTCAAGAATATGACAGCTAGTCTTTAAGGTGTAGGATTTACAGTAAAAGCATATTTTAAAAACGGAATACTAAAGTTTCAAGGAATATCAGACAGGATAGCAATTTAGAATGTTAAAATAACTGGCTATAAAGAGCCTACTTCGATCATCTATGCTCCAACTGATGTCGCAAAAGAAGAGATAAAAATTAATACTGTAAAAAACTCAAGGAAGTCATGCCAAGCTTACACAAAACAATAATTATAATGGGTGACTTTAATGGACAACTGGGAAAAAGGAGTTTAAATGAAGATAAAATACTGGGCCAATATACATCAGGCAAAAGGAATGACAATGGACAAAGACTGATTTTGACTTTCCTTTGGGAAGCAACCTGAACATCATGAATATTTATTACAAGAAAAAAACCTAATAGGAAGTGGACTTGGGTGTCACCAAATAGAAGGATAAGGAATGAAATTGACTAAATTGTAACTAACAAACCAAGAATGTTTTTAAATATAGACGTTGTTACATAGAAATTTCAATTCTGTAGATAATTAAATATTTATAATTTTAATATTATCGATTTCTTATTATCTGTCAAATTCGTAGACAAGGTAAATTATTTATCTGTTGACAACTTCTTAATTAGTCTGTGACATTTCTTTTTGTTTAAGATATTGAATGTTGCCAGGTTAAGCTAGCTTTTTAGTCCCCAAAATGTTATTGAAAATATAAACATTTTATTAATAATGACTATTCTAAATTAAATTTATTAATCATTATTAAGGATAGCATATAGCTAGATATTTATTTAAAAGTAGCTGTCATATTGTTTCAGAAGTATAGTTGCAGCCAACGTTGTTTTATTGTTATATTTATTAGTACAACAATTTGTTATAAATTTATTACACTCGTTTCTTTCTTTAGATAATTAGTGCAATGTTATAAAATTATTTAAATATTGGTCTCCTTCCGATTAATAACAATTTTACCCACATTTCGTGTAACGCGGTGTGTGCATAGCCACATTGTTTGCTTATTATGCAGATTTTGATTATAAAATTCAATGTCGTGACCTTTAGAGTCTTTTCTTTCGGAAGCACTGCCGAATTGAACATCTTTTTGGCCTTCGGTGAGTGTTTTAGTTATTTGTGATCTTATTAACGCATTTGAAACGTTGTTTCTTAAATTCATTAGCGTGTTTAATTGCAGGGCTAATATATTAATATGGATTAATTATAATTCCTATTGCCGGCACTTCCCGGGCAGTTTCAAAGTTTGTTGGAACAATATTTCTATTTGTCCTCATTCGACCCTCGGAGTCGACATAGGCTAATAATATTACTTGCGAAGCGTTTTTCCTCCATAAGGAGGTTTTTTGTATACAGTAGAAGATACGGGTAAATTTATAATTGGTTCGCGGGGGTAGACGTGAATCTTCGGAGCGTCGTCCTGTTTGACCTGTATCCTGCTTCCTGACTAGCTGAGTTTAAGGAGCTCGTCTTTATTGTAATCCCGATATTATGATGATGTACAAAATTCCTTTTTACCATTAATCACCACTTCCATTTTTGAAAGCTTTATAAAGAACAAGTGTTTGACTGTGATTCTCCAGTACTAACAAGCAGGAGGATCATGCATATGTCTTCGCTTATAATTTGTCAGTGGCGCCTAGGATTTCTTTTTTGGTATTTTTTATATATAATTTATAATTAAGGTGTTATCTCAAGTAACCCACCGCTGAGTCTAGCTGGCATTATTTCAACATTATTTTGGCATTATTATGTCTTTATTTTAAACATTATTATGGCATTATTTTGTATAACTTATCACTAATAATGTTAATGTTTTTTTTTTGTAATATAAAATAATAAAATTTAATTAAACCCAAACCCACTTTCATTTATTTTTTTGTAACAGTTTATCAACAAATTTAACTAAAGTACAGATCACAGACTACTTCGTAGACATCTATACTCAAGGGAACTGAAAAAATCTAGAAAGAACATACAGTGTACACAAAAACCAATATCCTTACCACTTCCAGACTATCTATTAGAATCCTTACAAGCAAACATAAAAATAACAAATTACTGCAGTATCATTCAAGAAAAATACGATGCCCTAGAGAAGGAACTAAAAAAAATGAAAATAAGTATAGATTAACAAAATCAAGAGAAGACAAATTAGGAGTAGAGGCAAGAAAGTTTATTATGCAAAGAAAATTTTTGTTTACAGACCGTAAACAACATGAACATGACATAATAAGATTTAACTTCAAATACTAAAGTATAGAGAAAAAACAAGAACAGATACTATAACTCACTACATAGAAACATCGGATGGGATGAAGAAAGCAAGGTTTGAACTAAAAGAGAACTTTCAATGGATTGATAGTATGAAACACCACAGATACAAGAAAAATAAAACAAGTAGAATTGAAATACTAGATGTAGCAACAGAATACTACCGAGAATTATATAGTGACAGTGAAACAAGAAAAGAACTTAATATCTAAAATAAAACTACCAGTGAAGAGATCCCACGTATGTTAAGACAAGAAGTTATGAATGCTATAAAAACACAAAAGAAAGGAAAATCAAGAGGAGAGGATAACATATCAAATGAACTGTTTATAGGAGCATCTGAAGTAATAGCGGACACCATCACTACCACATTTAATGAAATCTTGCAGACTGAGAATATACCTCATCAGTGATCTCCATGTCTACTATAATACTACTGCATAAAGAGATGACATAGGCAACTACAGCTCTATCAATCAGCCTTATGTCCTACGTATACAAAGTATTTTCAAAAAAAGCTCTAGAACGACTGACAAAAATATTGATCGATAACCAACCCAAGGAACAAGCGGGATTTCGGAACGACTTCTCCACAATCGACAACATCCACACTATAAAACAGGTTATTCAAAAATGCAACATTACTTATATACTTTTATCTTGCTGCGAATACAATATTACTTTTTATCTTGCATGCGTGTATTACAACAAGGCGTTTAACTCGTTAAATTATATAAACATTTTATAGGCATTAGAAGCACAGGGAGAGAAAATATATACGTTTGATTGCCAAAGTATATAAGAACATGAAAGCAAAAATAAAAACAGAAAGAGTCGGAGAATATTTTCCTATAAAAAGAGTAAGAAAAGAAAACAGGGGATCCCTTATTACCCAAACTTTTCTCAGCAGTCCTCGAACATGTATTTAGATGCTTTGATTAGGGTGATAAGGGGCTAAATGTCAATGGTGTGAAATTAAACCACTTAAGATTTGCAGATGACCTAATACTAATATCTGACAATCCAAAAAGCTTACAAGAGATGTTAGAGCAGCTTGTATATGAAAGTGATAAAGTTGTTCTCTTAACGAACTCTTCAAAGACAAAAGGGATGACAAACTTTAAGAATATTGATTATAATTAACGACATTACAATAAAATATTTAGAAAAATATACTGGTCTCGGACAAATAATTTCGCCAAAAGTCCTCAGGAATCAAGAAATAAATAACAGAATCAATTTAGCATGGAAAAGATTCTGGTCTCTGAAGAAAATTATGAGAAACCCTCTAGTACCATTAAAAGCTAAAAGTAGAACATTCAACTCATGCATATTACCAGTAATGACATATGGCTGCCAGACATTGTTTCTTAAATTCATTAGCGTGTTTAATTGCAGGGCTAATATATTAATATGGATTAATTATAATTCCTATTGCCGGCACTTCCCGGGCAGTTTCAAAGTTTGTTGGAACAATATTTCTATTTGTCCTCATTCGACCCTCGGAGTCGACATAGGCTAATAATATTACTTGCGAAGCGTTTTTCCTCCATAAGGAGGTTTTTTGTATACAGTAGAAGATACGGGTAAATTTATAATTGGTTCGCGGGGGTAGACGTGAATCTTCGGAGCGTCGTCCTGTTTGACCTGTATCCTGCTTCCTGACTAGCTGAGTTTAAGGAGCTCGTCTTTATTGTAATCCCGATATTATGATGATGTACAAAATTCCTTTTTACCATTAATCACCACTTCCATTTTTGAAAGCTTTATAAAGAACAAGTGTTTGACTGTGATTCTCCAGTACTAACAAGCAGGAGGATCATGCATATGTCTTCGCTTATAATTTGTCAGTGGCGCCTAGGATTTCTTTTTTGGTATTTTTTATATATAATTTATAATTAAGGTGTTATCTCAAGTAACCCACCGCTGAGTCTAGCTGGCATTATTTCAACATTATTTTGGCATTATTATGTCTTTATTTTAAACATTATTATGGCATTATTTTGTATAACTTATCACTAATAATGTTAATGTTTTTTTTTTGTAATATAAAATAATAAAATTTAATTAAACCCAAACCCACTTTCATTTATTTTTTTGTAACAGTTTATCAACAAATTTAACTAAAGTACAGATCACAGACTACTTCGTAGACATCTATACTCAAGGGAACTGAAAAAATCTAGAAAGAACATACAGTGTACACAAAAACCAATATCCTTACCACTTCCAGACTATCTATTAGAATCCTTACAAGCAAACATAAAAATAACAAATTACTGCAGTATCATTCAAGAAAAATACGATGCCCTAGAGAAGGAACTAAAAAAAATGAAAATAAGTATAGATTAACAAAATCAAGAGAAGACAAATTAGGAGTAGAGGCAAGAAAGTTTATTATGCAAAGAAAATTTTTGTTTACAGACCGTAAACAACATGAACATGACATAATAAGATTTAACTTCAAATACTAAAGTATAGAGAAAAAACAAGAACAGATACTATAACTCACTACATAGAAACATCGGATGGGATGAAGAAAGCAAGGTTTGAACTAAAAGAGAACTTTCAATGGATTGATAGTATGAAACACCACAGATACAAGAAAAATAAAACAAGTAGAATTGAAATACTAGATGTAGCAACAGAATACTACCGAGAATTATATAGTGACAGTGAAACAAGAAAAGAACTTAATATCTAAAATAAAACTACCAGTGAAGAGATCCCACGTATGTTAAGACAAGAAGTTATGAATGCTATAAAAACACAAAAGAAAGGAAAATCAAGAGGAGAGGATAACATATCAAATGAACTGTTTATAGGAGCATCTGAAGTAATAGCGGACACCATCACTACCACATTTAATGAAATCTTGCAGACTGAGAATATACCTCATCAGTGATCTCCATGTCTACTATAATACTACTGCATAAAGAGATGACATAGGCAACTACAGCTCTATCAATCAGCCTTATGTCCTACGTATACAAAGTATTTTCAAAAAAAGCTCTAGAACGACTGACAAAAATATTGATCGATAACCAACCCAAGGAACAAGCGGGATTTCGGAACGACTTCTCCACAATCGACAACATCCACACTATAAAACAGGTTATTCAAAAATGCAACATTACTTATATACTTTTATCTTGCTGCGAATACAATATTACTTTTTATCTTGCATGCGTGTATTACAACAAGGCGTTTAACTCGTTAAATTATATAAACATTTTATAGGCATTAGAAGCACAGGGAGAGAAAATATATACGTTTGATTGCCAAAGTATATAAGAACATGAAAGCAAAAATAAAAACAGAAAGAGTCGGAGAATATTTTCCTATAAAAAGAGTAAGAAAAGAAAACAGGGGATCCCTTATTACCCAAACTTTTCTCAGCAGTCCTCGAACATGTATTTAGATGCTTTGATTAGGGTGATAAGGGGCTAAATGTCAATGGTGTGAAATTAAACCACTTAAGATTTGCAGATGACCTAATACTAATATCTGACAATCCAAAAAGCTTACAAGAGATGTTAGAGCAGCTTGTATATGAAAGTGATAAAGTTGTTCTCTTAACGAACTCTTCAAAGACAAAAGGGATGACAAACTTTAAGAATATTGATTATAATTAACGACATTACAATAAAATATTTAGAAAAATATACTGGTCTCGGACAAATAATTTCGCCAAAAGTCCTCAGGAATCAAGAAATAAATAACAGAATCAATTTAGCATGGAAAAGATTCTGGTCTCTGAAGAAAATTATGAGAAACCCTCTAGTACCATTAAAAGCTAAAAGTAGAACATTCAACTCATGCATATTACCAGTAATGACATATGGCTGCCAGACATTGACATACCTACTATAATATACGTAAATTAATAATATGGCAACACAGTATGGAACGAAGTATACATTAAAGATAAGATGAAATTAGGAACTCTGAGAATTTAAACTTAAATCACTAATATTACATACTGTATGAAAAAACTTAAATGGAGATGGGCAGACCATATGATTATTAGTAACAAAGATAAATGTTCAAGCAATGTAACATAATGGTGTTACACCAAGAGAAAATAGAAGAAAGAGAGGAAGACAGCGTCGAAGATGGGAGGACGACATAAAAATCGCGGGCGTTGCTTGGTCAAGACACGCACAGAACCGTAATTTGTAGCAAACTCTGGGGGAGGCCTATGCTAGACAGCAAGACAACCTACATGTACCGGAGTCAGATACGTGTTTTAATATTTATTTATAAAAAAAGAAATAAATAATATACGTATTAGGTTAAGTTACACAGTTATGAGATTGTTAAATAGAGGCTTGTTAATATTATTATTATTAAAACTCTTTGAATGAATGTATTTTAACAAAAATAACCTTATTTGCTGATAAATGTAATGGTACAAAAGCAGTTGCTAAAAACCTTAGATTTCACCATTATTTTTAGTTTAGAAAATAACTCTATTAGACATTTGCTTCACTGGCCTTGACTCGCCAAACACCAAAGAAATTATTTGCTTAGTCTAAAGATAATATTTTAAATTAATATCACCCTCAAAAAAATTCAGAGATGTAAACAATATTATTTACATTTATTAGATATATTTCATAAAACAGAGATATAATATAGGTATATTTTATTATTTATTTATTTATTTAAATCTTTATTGAGCCAAGTAAAGGTACAAAAGGCGAACTTAATGCTAAGAGCATTCTACCAGTCAACCTGAGAATCCAGTAAAAGATAACACAAAGAGGCGATATACTAGCTTAAGTCACTTAAATAATGAAAACAAGATAATAAAAAAAAAAAACATTGGAACAAATATGTGAAACTAAGAACGTGCACAACAAATACAATGTACTATTTAGTTTACAATGTTGTTTAACAAGAAAATAAACTCAAACATATGTATACCAATAATATACATAAATAAATAAAGATATAGAAATAATAAATATAATACACAATATATACACATACATATAAACACACACTCACATATATAAATAATATAGATAAGTACATAAATGTAATATATGTAAATACAGAAATATTATTTATAATAATAAGTACAATATTATACACAATATATATAAGTGTCTATCTAATAAAACATAATATATGAATCCTAATAACAATTCTGCAAATTTTCAGAGAGAAATTTAAATACTGATTTTTTAAAAGCTACCCTGTTGGGTGCGCGCCTTATGGATTCGGGTAGGCCGTTCCAGAGTTTAGTAGAGTGAACAGTGAAAGAACTGGAGATAAAACCGGTACGGTGTGAAGGAATTAAAAGTTTCAGATTAGAAGAAGAGCGCAGGTGGAAGTCGTGAGAATTACCCAGTAAAAGAAATTTACATTTCAAGTACTGGGGTGAAAGTGGATCATTAAGAATAGAGAATAATTGACATAGATATCTGGAAGATCTTCGCTCTCTTATAGAAAGCCAGTTTAACTTTGAGCGGTAGGGAGATATGTGATCATATTTACTCGTACGAAGAGAGAAAATAAAGCGAATGCAGCTGTTGAGAAGACGATCCAATTTATTTAGGTTGCTTACGGAAATTTTAGAGCAGCATACATCAGCATAGTCGATATATTATCCGGAAACTAAGGAAGCTATTCTATAAATTTCTTAGAAGCTAAAAAAAACGAATTGCTCTAAAATCTGACACAAACTATAAGTCTCTCTACCTATTAAAATGTATACAAATTTTATTTTATTGTCAATATAGGTCAAATATTTTGTGTGGTTTCCAGTGAAAATGAGAGAATATCCGGGATTTATATAATAAATATATGTGGCCAGGATCAAAATCAGGAGGATTTGTACAAATTTGTTGAGATATGCGAACAAACAAACACACCAAATTTAAAAAGAATCTGATGTTTTGTGTACTATGTCGTGAACTAAGCAGATATCGATTATTGTTTCGTTTTATTTTAGTAGAAATTCTGCTTCGTTTTTATTTTATTACTTGTAAATATGTGACTCATATCCATGTAGTTTGGCTCTTTAACTATGATGACCCCCATGTTATTAATATATGTTTGTTTAATTTAATTATTTCCTGAAAATAGTGAAGTTAAGTGAAGTTCGTAACTTTATTTTTTTAAACACCTAATGAAAATAAATATTATATTTATGAAATATCCAAAAAGAATTGGAGAAATTTGTTTTTTTTTATTGAAATATTGCGTATAGGTATTTAGGTATATATTAGTAATAGAAAAATCAGAATAAAGTTTTGCACGAAATCAAAAACATACATAACTATGATATACCAATAACAATCAAATATAGTTGTTTTTACCTCTGTCTAGATTTTAATAATTTTCAGGAACTTTGCGGAAACTTAATTCAATTAAAAACTAGTGATATTAAACTTTGGTGCTTTTAATTTAATACACCTTAACGCCGAACAATCTCAAAACGATTTGTAATTTAAATATTTACACGTAATATCAGTATGCACTAGTAACAATAATAAATAACGCGTCAGGTAAGGTTGACTTGAAATATGCAACTAATGTAAGCCTGGTGCCAGAGAAATCGAAACTCTAGAGGGTGGTACCGAATGCAAAAGATTCCGCCCAGCGTGGAGGCATTTATTGTACATATTCTATTACCCTCTATTTACTAGCACACTGTTATAAAACTTAATCTGAAAGTTCATCAGAAGAAAGAAATATAATTTTACTAAAATGTATTAATTAAAAATGTTTCCATAAACAAAAGATAAAAAAAATATTCAAATTGGCTAATTAATTTGATCTCTTCTTTTCGAAACGTGGGTTAGAAGCGTCTCAGTGATATATACTTTGGTAGCGATCTGCGACTATTCCTAGAGACTGTGGAGTCGCATGATCCACTCCTTCATGATTAACTCTTATCTCGTCACATATATTTTCTTTTACATTCTCAAATATATAATATATGGAGATAGCTTGGCGTCACTCAATACCATAACATATTTATAATAATAATAATATCAGGACAAATTACACACATTGATCTAACCCCTAAGTAAGCAAATTATTTGCTTGTGTTAAGGGTGTTAGACAACGATACAAATACATAGAAATACACATATAAATACTGAGAATATATTTAATAAACGACCAAACCCAGAAACACAGACATCTATGCTCGTCACATAAATGCCTGACTCCGCCGGGAATCGAACCCAAGCCCCATTGCGCCGCGACACGTTAGGCGTCTGCGCTAACCACTCGACCAACGGGGCGGTCCAATAAATATAGAATGAAAAATAAACTAATAAGCTTAACATGGTTATACGTTTATAAATATTTTCAAATGATAACATATACGTATCTACAGAAATTGTTGTATGATAAATTCTCGTCGCGGGATATTTACCCAATTGTTTTTTTTTTCCAAAATTATCTTTTCATTATATATGGAGGTTTTAAAGATCGATGAAATAATAGCTTTAGATAAATTTTCAGTGTGTTTAAGCAGGCAAGTAAGTGGCCACCACCACCCAACTACCACTCATCTACTGTCGGGTATTCTACCTCTATGTAGCTATGTACATAGAGGTTACCTCCAGTAACTGCTATGAAGGAAGGTTAATGTAATAAAACTTGGTATTTTTTATTTGTAACAAGTGACAATTTGTAAACTCTTGATGTTGAAAGGAAGGTAATCCGTAGCTTGTATACTAAAGCTTAATATCTTGTAGGTACGTAAAAAACACTTTATTTTATTACGTCATAAAAATATCTAACATCTTTATTTAAAACTAGCTGTACCCGCAGCTCCGCCCGCTTGGAATTCGGTTTGTATCAGTAAGCGACTTCGTTTCTATTTTCCCTTCTTTTTCCGTGGAGACGGAGCTTAAATGTAAAATTGACAGATGGATTATTCTAGAGGACTGTATAGGGTAGATAAAATATCGTACAATTACCACTGAGTGAAGAAAACTATTCACACATAAAATTCTTTATTTTTTAAACTTTGTAAAAAAAATTACGTGGTTAACACGTTCGCTGCATTACGAGGTCTATTAGATCTCTTGCGGGACTTTCGTATTGTGCGTGGACTGAAATGCTGTTGTTTCACTCCTTACAGGGGGCTCTAACTTGTAAAGTTCTTTATGTATGAACAAGACAAATATACATATTTGAATCCTACTTGGAGGTGAGTTCATAGACAATAAAAAAAAATGGGATGCATTAGGTCCCTAACGCACAATACTATATTTTTTTTCATTACTTGCGTTAGGGGACATTTTATTACTCGTGGAATCATACGCCTCGTAGACGCAAGAGGGGGTGGGTAGGCGGCGCGGGCGCTGCGTGTCTCGTTTTAGTGTTGTTCAAGTATCGATGTGAGGGGACGCGCTCTCCTTTCGAAAATAGCACTCGCGTAAATATATCGACGTATTTATATTTTAAATTGTTTTTATTGCTGTTAAAAACAATGAGTTACTTTGAAAAAAAAAAGTGTAAAAAATCAATTAATTTTGCTGAGCATTCTAAGAAAGAAAAATTGTCGCCAGTAATACCGCGGCATTATCCAGTAAAATAAAAAAAATATTTCATGAAGGAAGATGTGTTGATCATGTTTTCCAACGAGAAAACAAAAAAAGACGTTGCGTGGGTTGTTATGAAAAATTACGTCGCACGGTAAACAGCTCTGAAGCTTCTAAAAAAGCATTTTTTGGCGAGCGGCTATATCTTTTTTATTGTGCAGTGTCTATAATATCTTATACCATATTGGCCGCAAACTGTTAAGGGTGTCATATATAATAAATAAAATTTAAAAAATTCTTTACGATTTGCTCACAATGCGAAAAGTCGATGTGCTTGCTTTAATGACAAACATTTTCCGTAGTTTATTATAAATAACTACTTCGTAAATTAAACTTTTTCTATCGACAAATGACATTTTATTTTATTCCCTAGTCACTAGTCACTTCACATACTGCTCTATCTCTGGTTGCGGAACGAGATACAATCGATGTCTAATTTTTTATTTGTATTTGTGGCTTATTCTTATGTCATAACTGCGTGCGAACCTAGCATAGTATAGAACAGTAGACTATCTTTGACCCAGGAAATTTTTAAGTATATTTCATTGTTTTTGGTGAAGATATAAATTATTTTCAGAATTGTACTTTTAGGAGAGTGATTAGGTCCCCAACGCACCCGAGGATACATTAGTTTCGAGATTTTTTAGATCCCTAACGCACCAGCTGAAAGTTTTTTAAATATGATGTCGCAGGGAACATGTTAAAGGATTTAGAGTAATAGGTAGGTTTATATCGGACGTTATAGTATCACTTTTGTATCTTACGTCCGTGACTGTACTTATCTAAATCATGTTCATGGCACAGGCAAACGGCATTCAAATCCAGCCAAATGAATGTAACCATAAGAGGGTAAGAAAAGAAAAGCATATCTAACACATAATATAGAAATCCATACTTCCTAATAAATTTTAGATTTTAGGTTTAATTTTAAAATAAAAGCAAGATTATAGGAATATAGAATTAGATATCAAAAACGTGAGGCTAAGTATTTACGTTTTATTTACTGTTATGCTACATATATATATCGGAGATAAGACCTCCGTTAGTGTTTCTAAAAAGTGTGACGTCAGCATTGCTGCCGTCACTGTATTGTAGTCTTCGTGATGGTTGTTCAACATTACTTCTTCAAAATAAAACATCACGAATAATTATAGCTTCATTTATTTAACTGGCAGCATGACAGTGTCCTTATAGAAATCCACACCGTCCGACGTCTTGAGCGAGAATGCCCGTAGCCCTCTCTGTGCGGCTCCTTTATTGGGATCGTCGCACGTTCATGTCGCTACAAGTTTTTCCAAGTATTAATTTCTGTGCGGCTCATTTGTAGGGATCGTCGCACGTGCTTGTCGCTACAAGATTTTACAAGTAACATTTTGTTTATGTTCTTAAAACCACACAACTAGAAATGCTCTAATTTATGATGATTTTTACACTGATAAATAATCATCGTTATATTTAATCAATGAATTAGTTAATTTAATAATTATAATTGTTGAAGTATTGTCGTTGCGCCGATACGGCCATACTGACAGGTGGTGCGCGCTCTGCACCAGCCTCGTTGATTCTTGTTGCAACTATCTGTAAGCAAAGATACACCATACTTTGAGTTTGGCATTTGTAAGGCAACTAACGTTGCTTTTACGTTGATTATTATGTAAACATACAGCTGTTCTGTATGTTTGCGTATTCAATAAAGAATTTGACTTTGATGAAAGTCTGAAAAGGTCTCGGGGGTAATTCGTAGAGATCTCGGAAGTTCTCCTAGAGTTCTCGGACATTTTGGTAGAGTTCTCAGAGAATCTCGTAGAGTTCTCGGATGTTCTCGTAGAGTTCTCGGAGATTCTCGTAGAGTTTTCGGAGGTTCTCGTAGAGTTCTTGGAGATTCTCGTGGAGTTCTCGGAGGTTCTCGAAGAGTTCTCGGAGATTCTCGTAGAGTTCTCGGAGATTCTCGTAGAGTTCTCGGAGGTTCTCGTAGGGTTCTCGGAGATTCTCGTAGAGTTCTCGGAGATTCTCGTAGAGTTCTCGGAGGTTCTCGTAGAGTTCTCGGAGATTCTCGTAGAGTTCTCGGAGGTTCTCGTAGAGTTCTCGGAGATTGAAGAATTTAAGAGAGTTACTTACGTTTATTCAGATGTTTTGTAGTTACCCTGTCGATTGGTCGACTGTAGTTCCAGTCCTGAAGTTAATGGAGTAGGTTCTGTTGATGCTGCAGCAAGATCTCATTGAAAAGGTGGTTCATTTTCCGCCGACACGGTCAACTATTCTCCGGGATGTAATTTATAAAAATAAAAATAACTTCTCACTCTCAGAGAATGATCTGTAGTATGTGCGTTACACAAAGCTTCCCAACGGTATCTCATAGTTTTCTTAAAGATATACGAAGAACACGCGGCCAGTTCCTGGGCAACACATGGTTCAATCAGAGGTACCACTAGTTATTTATTATCGTAAATCTGTTGTGTGTACTTGTCTACTCACAGTTCCACAAGGCATCCTAACGGTATCTCATGGTTCTCTAAAGGATACATCAAGGACCCGTGGTTAGCTCAAGGGTAACACATGAGTAGCTCAGAGGTATCACTCCAGTTGTTTATTATCGTAAATGTGTGTGTATGTGTCTACTCACAGTTCCACAAGGCGTCTCAACGGTATCTCATGGTTCTCTAAAGGATACATCAAGGACCCGTGGTTAGCTCGAGGGTAACACATAAGTAGCTCACAGATATCATTTTAGTTATTTATTATCTGTTAAACAGGTATAACTCACGGTTGCACAGGATATTCCAATGGTATCTCAAGCCTCACTTAAGGTAATATCAAAGATCCGTGGTTAGCTCAAGGCAAATGCACATATTAGAGATACCACTCTCTAGATATTTATAACGGTAGATTGTACTCGAAGGCTCTCGCAGATTATTCGTAGGTTTGATGCACTATAAAAATGAGTTTCTTACCATATATGAGTCGTTAAAATTGAGGTTTAGCAAGCTTTGGTGGGCTTTGGGTGGTGGTGGCTTGTAACCAACAAAATCTATGGAAATTATAAATTTTATTCTTATGCAGGTAGGTACACAATCAACTTGTAGGTAGATAATACGAGTTGTAAGATAGTAGTGTTTAAACTTGTTATTCATGTGTCGGCCAAAAAGCGAAGTGAATCCCTGAATTGCTTCATTAATTCAAAGACTCGGTCCTCACGAACATAAGACCGGACTCTGCCGAAGTGATGAGGTATGGCTTGCGCCTCGTTGTCAATTCAGCTCCCGTACTATTAATATCTCTGAGACGTATGTCCCTGTGTATAATTCTGAAACAATATTCATGACCAGTATCAAACCGTTCGATCACTCCTGACTGAGCATAACCTAACATTTAGTGATTATCTAGCTAAAAAAAGAAAATAATTAAAAATAAAATCGTTATATTGATGATTTTAGAGCAAGAAAATAAAACTGGATGTTATAGATATGTAAATTACTTTATTGCAAATTATTTTAGCACACAAAGACGTGTTCACAGTATTGACGTGTATATAGACAATAGAGCGGGGCTACCACAGACTAGATATATGTGATTGCGTTCACAAATCTCTAACACTCCCCACAGAACGCAATCCCATTTTAGATATACAGTCTGAATGTTTCTCAAAAGTGGTTCCTTTAGTTAGGTTATCAGCCACCATATTACAACTGTTAACAAACAAAAATTTTATTTTACATTTAACAATATTCTCTCTAATAAAATGCCACCGAATGTCTATGTGCTTAGTTCTTGGTTTGTAACAATCCGTTGAAGCCAGCTTGATAGCACTTTGATTGTCACAGTATATAAGAAGCGCCCCATCGTTGCCTTGGCCAAGCTCTGCTTGTAGCTGCTGTAGCCACAAAGCTTCCTGGGTAGCCGACGCCATTGCCATATACTCAGCCTCGGCAGTAGAAAGTGCTACTGTCTGTTGTTTACATGAATTCCATGATATAGATGCATTCTGAAACAGAAAAGTATAACCCGTGCATGATCTTCTATCCAGTGAGTCGCCAGCCCAGTCAGCATCGCAGTATCCTGTTATGCTGTGAGACTCTTCCCCTTTATAGCACATCTTTAGATCCTTTGTGCCCTGGAGATATCGCATAACTCGCTTCACTCCAAGCCAGTGTTGATGTCCTGGATTGTTGCAGAATTGACTTAGTTTACTCACAGCAAAGGCAATATCAGGCCTGGAAACATGTGCAAGGTATATTAGACATCCTACCGCCTCTCTGTATGGTATATCAATATCCCTGTCTTCAGAATTCTTTTCGAATTTTTCATTTACTTCAATGGGAGTACGGACTGGTTTACATTCAGACATGCCAAAACGTTCCAACATCATGTTAATGTACTTCTCTTGATCTAACAATATCACACCTGTTTTTCGATTCCTGCTTATACTCATACCGATGCATTGCTTCACGTCTCCCAAGTCTTTCATACTAAATTCTGCTTTCAATTTTTCTTCAATTTCTTTTCTAGTTATAGTAGAACTGGTGAATATTAAGAAATCATCTACCCAGACTGCAATGAATATCATTGTTGAATGATTCACCAAGTGATACAGACAAGGATCAATCTTTGATCTAGTCAATCCAATATTAAGTAGTGCAGAATTCAGCTTAATATTCCATTGTTTGCTAGCCTGCTTGAGTCCGTAAATTGATTTATGAAGGAAACATACCTGGTTATTTTTCCTGTAGTTTTCGGGTTGTGACATATAAATCTCAGTGTCTATGTCACCCTGTAGAAATGCACTTACAGCATCCATTTGTGACATTTCCAGATCATATTTTGCAGCTTGGGCTATCAAGTACCGTATAGATGTATATCTTACCACTGGTGCATATACCTCCTCATAATCACTACCTTTCTTCTGAGCATACCCTTTGATGACCAATCTTGCCTTAAAGCGTATGACCTCTCCTATCTCATTAGTTTTAGTTTTAAATACCCATTTGCAGGGCAATGCCCTTTTATCTGATGGTAAGTCAACCAATGACCAGGTTTTATTTTGGAGTAAAGAATCATATTCTTCCTGCATGGCCTTCTTCCACTGGTCAGCATGGGAAGATGAAAGGGCCTCCTCCAATGTCTTTGGATCATTTAGATTAAATATAGGACAAAAATAACTCACATCAGGCTCGTCTTCTTCTCTGTATTCGACATTTCGCCGTGGGCGTAGATTTATATTACGTGTAGGTGTCTCCAACTCAATCGATTCTTCTGGTAAATAGGTTGAATCATTATTGTTGCCAGACTGGTACTCATCATCAGAAAACTCAGGTAGGTTTACTTCTATCTCCTCTTTGCAGGTCTCCTCAGGTAGCTGTACTGCTGTTGGACTACTGTTAGACACACAAGGTACGTAAATGTTATTATTATTTCCTTCAATGCTTTCTAGGAACACCACATCTCTACTTTTAATTATTTTATTTGTGCTAGGATCAAGTACGCGGTATCCTTTGGTGGATTCGCAATAACCAACAAATATTAATTTTCTAGACTTAGCATCCCATTTCTGACGTCGTTCTTTAGGGATTTGTACCATAACTTCAGAGCCAAATATTCTCAAATTAGACAAGTTTGGTTTCCTGCCACTCCATAATTCTATTGGGGTTTTACCATCAAGTGATTTTGTTGGACTTCGGTTAATCACATAGGCTGCTGTTGCTATCGCCTCAGCCCAATATTGTTTTGACAAATTGGCATCAAACAACATACACTTTGCTCTTTCCACTAGTGACCGGTTCATGCGCTCAGCTAGTCCATTTTGCTGCGGAGTAAACGGAGTGCTAGTCTGATGTTCGATACCATGTTTGCGCAGGAAACCTTCAAAATCAGTACTGACATATTCTTTACCGTTGTCTGAACGAATAGATTTAATCTTTCTGTCAAGTTCATTCTCTACCCTACTCTTGAAATCTTTAAAAACATCAAGCACACTCGATTTGTTTTTCAATAAATATACATACACTTTTCTAGTGTAATCATCTATGAAAGTAGCAAAATATTTTATACCTCCGAGTGATACTTGTTCCATGGGTCCACAGAGATCGCTGTGGACAAGCTGTAGGGGCTCCGATGCTCTCGTACCTTTATTGTTGAAGGGCAGTCGGGATTGTTTTCCCGTGATACAGGTGGTGCATGTGATCGAGCTTCTACTTTTATCAGGGAAAAGATTGACACCCTCTGCACACTCTGGTAACTTGTTAACATCTGTAAAATTCAGGTGGCCCATCCTTCTGTGCCACAAAACAACATCATTTAGGTTATTAGAACATGTAAGGTTGCAATATACTTCTCGGTGTGTGTCTAATTGGTATAAATTATTCACTAATGTTGCTGAACACAAGAGTTTATTATTATAATCATAGATATCACAGCCTTTGTCTCTAAAAGTTACTTTACAACCACCTTTTACCATGGCACTGACAGACAACAAATTAGCTGCAAGTTTAGGTATGTATAGCACTTGCTTTACCTGAATTTTACTCCCTTCATCACCTTGCATCAATAAATTTACCTTTCCCATACTTTTAACGGATAATGCTGTCTTACTGGCAACTGTTATTGATGGTATCGGTGGACTTGTGACATCATACATAGATTGACAATTATTTGTCATGTGCATCGAAGCACCTGAGTCCACATACCATAAATCAGGATGCATGAACTGTGAAGAAGCTGAAAATGCTGCAATAAAACCTTTCTCCTTGCTTTCTTCTTTATTTTTACTTTCCAAATTCTTCTTATTTACATTGCTATAGCAATTCTTTGCAATATGGCCATGTTTATTGCACTTATAACATCTGGGCCCTTTGTTGAACTTCGATATATTGTTAACATGGCTCACACCCTTTTTCCTTGTGAAGAACGCTGAGCTCTCTGAGCATTGTACTTCCTGCAGGAGTTTTGTTTTAATGGCATCTGAGCTGATCTTGATTCCGGAGCTCTCCAATCCCATAATCATAGGCTTATACGTCTCAGGTAAGCCTGCCAACATCAGCGTTCCGAGCCATTCATCATCAATATTGAACTTAATATTTCTAAGCTTGTGTGCACTCGACATTATCTTGTTAACGTAGTCATCAACATTTCTTGAAGAATCCAAAGTAGTTGTTATGAGGTCTCTCAGCAAAGCTACCCTCCTGTACAACCCGCTATCGTCAAAAGCTTTCTCCAAATTTTCCCAGACATCTTTACATGTAATTGCGTTCTGTACATGCACATAATTGATTGGATCTAATAACAAGATTAGCTTTGACTTAGCTTTTGTTTCCTTCTTTGCATCTGAGTTTGTTCCAGTGACGCAGCACCACAATTCTTCCAGCTCGAAATATGCCTGTACAGCGAATTTCCAACTAGCATAATTGTCTCTTCCGACAAGTCGATCGATGTGGAAAGGATTGTGTCCGGGATGCGACATGATTATTTTTGCAGTGTGCTTTCAACAAAAAGATTGCTGTAGCCGGTATTTTTCACGCGGCAAACTTCTAACCTCAAAAAAAAACTGACAGCACAAAATACTTTCACGGAACAAAACTAATATTTTCTTGCTTGGTAACCACGCTCTGCTACCATGATGATTTTAGAGCAAGAAAATAAAACTGGATGTTATAGATATATAAATTACTTTATTGCAAATTAGTTTAGCACACAAAGACGTGTTCACAGTATTGACGTGTATATAGACAATAGAGCGGGGCTACCACAGACTAGATATATGTGATTGCGTTCACAAATCTCTAACATATATCAAACAATTTCATTAAAAATAATTTTAAATTAATAATGTTCAAAGTATACCAATCATTTTAATATAAAACTAACAATCAAAAATAAATTAAAAACTCTAAAAATATTACTGACTTTATTATCACCGTATCTCACAAGAGATACCAATCAGACAAGATACACTGAAACACTTAAGCTCTACATTTCTAGATAAACATAACCCAGTAACCTCCAGTTACAAGCTCTACATTTCTAGATAAACATAACCCAGTAACCTCCAGCTACTAATCTTATGCAAACCAACGAAGTTAACGTCAAGTCTATCCTGGAATCCATGGTTCCTTCTGAACTGGACCTTCGCAAGAGTTGACCCCTTACTGCGTACTCACAGACTACAATTAGTAGACACCGATTTCTACTGAGCTACGGCTACACGATTTCAGGTACGATCAATCATCTTGCAAATCCAAGTATTCTAAATAATATTAATATTATTTTGCTCCACATCGATGATATCGATAAATATACCCGGATGTTCTGGCGTTTTTTCTTTTTGTAATTTGTCATGAGTACTTATAGGGACAATTACAAATAAGTGCCTTTAAATTATAACAATCTCTCTAAAACATTAGATAACTTGAAAACGTCCTTTATATTTTAGATCTTACTTGGTCTAGTTACGTTCCTCATTTTGTAATGATCATACGGTCATCGATTGGAAACCGCTTCACTCTTTTCTTTTAAATATAGTCAAAACGCGTTTATCCATATTTTTAACATCGTACTAAAATTTACAAATTATTGGGAAAGGAAAAAGTTATTATAATAAACTTGTCTTTACAATTTTGCTTTTATTCAAATTAATCTAAAATCGTAATGAGAATTCTATATTCAAATAAGTAAGACAACAAATTATTCTAAGAACATTATAAACCATAGAGCATGAATCTCATTCATAACATATGGCTTTTCACTAAGCCCTATCAACAAACTTCTTGTTTGTTATATTGCATTGCTGTCAATGTCGAGTCCTAAGGACCTTCTGCTTCAAGCCGTCTACCAGCCACACACCAGTCACACACTAACCATACAGCTGCACAGCCTTTAGGCATCGTTACACACCAGAAACATAAGTCTCTCAACTTCACCTATCTAGAAAAGAAGCTTTTGTCATCCAGTTTGTCATACAATTCAACACAACATAAAATTTACCTACTACATCTTATCACAAATTATTACCCCTAGTCTTTATAGCGATAAACGTTGATTTTAGTACACTTATACCTTTCTATCTGCCTTTCAGTACAAAACTAACCAGTTACTAAAACATGTAAATAGATTAACTTTTCTTACTTTCGCAAAGTCGCGAAATTATTTACTTTGAAAACATCGGCCCTGATAAGCAATGGTAAGAGTCGCCTTTATAACATATCATTACGATCAATAATTGCTTTTGAGTTAACCCGTTTTTATTCGACTCAATTGTAGACCAAAAATTAAAAATTCAGTGAATCGACTGCAGAATAGAATTTAGTCAACTTTCTAAGAGTGTCGTCTTATCGCACCCGCATGAATCTGAATAGATAGCTTTTAAATTTAACATTCTCTCGCAATCATTCAACAAATTTTGTCATTTAAACCCTTTACTCCAAAACCGTGATTTAAAATTTCGCGTTACGTAAAATTAGACTTAACTTTAGGTAATCATTAAATAAGACAACGAGAGGGTTATCGCTTATCATTGTACGTCTTCAAATCTATTATTAAATATCCTCGTACTGAAAAGTACAAGCATATTACTGTTAGGTTTCATTATTATTAAACAACTATTTTATAATCATTCGTAATGTTTTGACTCGTTTCAATATTTTGATGGTGACTATCGATCCATATAAATTAATGAATTACTATTTTTTTTTAAATTAAAATCTTTTTAATTAAACGAGGAGAGAAATTGGCTTGATTAGTAAATACTTGAATTAGTTAGAAAAGTGAAAACTATTAAGACTTCATAATTAAAACCAGTATTCAATAGTTGTTATTTTCGTACGTTTAAAGTAGATGATTTGACTATGATTATTGTTTATGTGAAGAGGGAGTTAATAAAATCTGTGAAACATTACAATTGGACGTGGCCCTCATATTACGGACTACTAGCGCTTGACTAATACCAGTCATCACAATAACATTACATAAGTGTTATTTATTAAATTTGGCCACTTAATATTATAATTTAAACTATTTTTTTTGTATGTATCTAAACTCAAACCAGAATGGTAAGTAAATCGAATCGAATCACATATATGTACCTATAACTAATGCTGAGACTCATTGTACTGCCTGTTTAAAAGTTTAAAGACAATTTTAATTTTTAATTAAGCAATAATAACTTTTAAACTCTGACACATTACATTAACTTGTCATAAGATGAACAAAGTTGTATGTAAGTGTAGGTCACCTTAAAACTGATGTATAACTTACAGTTTCAGAATCCCTTAAGATACCTTATGTCGGCTTCAAATACTATTTCCTTACGCACCGGGCACATCTCGGTTTCACACGTCTGTAACTCCAACTGCCTACACCTCCCGCGTTGTACGTCGCTTTCATTTCCGTGCTCGAACCAGTGTAGTACAGGTACATCGCCGTTCGATGCACGGTGCAATATAGATGTCATATAAGCTTGGTCGTTGCAATGCTGAAAGTTTTATTAATTTAAATTAAGCAATCATGAAAGAGATGGGTTATATACCTGCATACTGTTTTGTTATGTCGCGAGAAATGACGTTATATGCAAGTCCAGATAAATAACGCAGGGTTAAATACAGCTGGCCCAGGCCTCGCGGAATGACGGAGTCACATTAAGTTCCATCCCACTTCTGATATCGGAGATAAGACCTCCGTTAGTGTTTCTGAAAAGTGTGACGTCAGCATTGCTGCCGTCACTGTATTGTAGTCTTCGTGATGGTTGTTCAATATTACTTCTTCAAAATAAAACATCACGAATAATTATAGCTTCATTTATTTAACTGGCAGCATGACAGTGTCCTTATAGAAATCCACACCGTCCGACGTCTTGAGCGAGAATGCCCGTAGCCCTCTCTGTGCGGCTCCTTTATTGAGATCGTCGCACGTTCATGTCGCTACAAGTTTTTCCAAGTATTAATTTCTGTGCGGCTCATTTGTAGGGATCGTCGCACGTGCTTGTCGCTACAAGATTTTACAAGTAACATTTTGTTTATGTTCTTAAAACCACACAACTAGAAATGCTCTAATTTATGATGATTTTTACACTGATAAATAATCATCGTTATATTTAATCAATGAATTAGTTAATTTAATAATTATAATTGTTGAAGTATTGTCGTTGCGCCGATATATACAATATTAATAACATATTTACAATATTTCTTTGTACACGATATTGTGCGTGTTTCCGGTGGGCACGAGTACGAATAGCGGCATAAAACTGGTGACGCGCGAGCATGCTACGTAGAGTTCGCCGTGCGAGAAGCAGCTCGTGCGCAGATCTACGCCGGCGGCGCGCAGCGTCTTCCTCTGCGATTTGTTGATTGTCATGGCGAAGCAGACGCTCACGGGAAACTGCAGGCGCTTGAAGTGAAACGGAAAGTTGTTCGGGATGAGTGGGATGCGCGGGATAAAAACGGCTTCTCCGGCGCCGCTCCCCGTCAGGATTTGCGCTTCGATGAGGTTTCGCTGCAGCCGCACTACCTTCAGCCGGGTCCCGTTGCATAACTTCGGAGGCGACAAGGAGCATGATCGGAACTCCAACTTTCAGTGTTAGTGCGTGTGCTGGTAGTCCGGAACCGCTCAAAGAGTTCAGGAACTCTACTGGGTATGTGGTCACGTTCTCCTCATTCAGGATAGTGTTAACGGAATTGTACAGTGTCTCCTCACCTTCGATTTCCGCCAATATTCGTGCATTAATTGCCGCTGCTTGTTCATTTTTCGGCGTTAATATAGTTCTCTCACAAACCCAAGAATTCAAACGTTGCGTCACCTAGCTCAGGTCTCCGTATACGTTGCGAATGAGGTCTTCAACAGATGGGACGATTCTGCATAACGTCTCTGGCAATTGATTGATTGAACCAGATCGTTGATTTCCTCCAAAAGTCCTTCTCCAATCTGAAGCAATACCCGGGCTAATTTTTGGACATGTGAACCTCCTCCCTGTTGGACTCGCATGTTCTCAGTCAGGCGCAGCTTCTGCATGCTTGGCCACAACACCGATCTCTTCAGACAGGCATTTACCTCGTCGGCTCGAGTACCACGCATTACGACCGGCAAAGTCTGGCGGAAATCACCATTGTAACGCCACAGATTACGTGCGTCGTCCTTCTGACGTCTTAGAGTATCTTATCTACGGCTTCTACTGAATGCTCGGCCTTTTTATGCGCCATAGTACACTCGTCCCAGATGATTAAGCTGCATTCCTGTAGCACTCTAGCTTTATCACAGTTTTTTGATACACCGCAGATAGGAGTTTCTGTACAGTCCAAATCTATTGGGATCTTGAAAGTCGTGTGCGCTGTTTTGCCACCTGGCAGCAACGTAGCAGCGATTCCCGAAGACGCCACAGCTTGAGCGATTTTTCTTAGTTTTATTACTTTTGCTAGTAGAATACTGGTAACGAATGTCTTTCCGGTACCTCCTGCCGCATCCAAGAAAAATATTTCGCCCGGTTGCTGTTCGACACTCCGCATCACTCTGCTGAAAATATGTCGTTGCTCTGTATTCAGCCTGGGGATATTGGTACTGACAATACCTGCCATTTCCTCGCGATCGTAATGGGTTGCATCCTCGTATTCTTGATTTTTATGAAGCTGGTGCGGTCGTATCGGTTGGGGCAAACCATAACTATCCAAAGAATTGCCACCAATGTTAGTGACCATTTCCTGAAGCAAAGTGAGGCAGCTATTTAATAACCTTTCTTTAACTTGGTTAACTTCTTGCTCGTTAATCCTCATACAATGAAGAATATCTTCGGCAAAATTGTTTTAATATTTCTGCCACAGTTGTAGAGGATTGGACATCCCACAAAAAACCAACATGATGGCAAATAAGTGGCGTAGTTGACTGGGGCTACCACTGAGTACGGCCTCTGCTAGAATTTGATCCCAATTTTGGTCGTCGTCTAAAAGATGCAAGGTACTGCAGGTTGCATGAAACGTAGTGTGTTCCACGCTATTGACCGTTCTGAGGGCCGCGAAGGAAGTTGATCCACGAATTGTGTGCGGCAGTAACCACAAATAGTAGCATTCTCTGTTATTTGGGTGTATCGTATAAACTCTACCTAGGGCGTTGTCTTTAAAGATCCCAAGCACCCCTTCCACCAGTTGGCGACGACGGCGTCTGGTAAAGACTCCGACTTGTCTGTTGTATGTATAATATTATGGCACTTCGTTATACAACAGAATTCTTGCAAAGTCGTCATTTTGGCAAAGCCTGAAGAACACTAAAAGTGTAATCTATCGAGGTTGGTCAAGGTGTTGTCTAACATTATTCGCGTCAAAATAAATTCTCTGTCCGTTCTCTAGATGAACATTTAGATGGACAACGGTAGGAAATCTTTCGTGTATTGGAAACGCTAGGGTCCGCCAAACCGCCTCAGAGGTGCAGATATAGCGACCGCATTGGTAGGCAGATACCTCGTCTCGATCTCTGTTTTGCAAAGCAAAAGTCGTCCGACTGTCCCCCTTGTTGATGTATTTGGTCACATACTTTATAGACGCAATGCTCGCACATAACTCGACGTTCAGGTGGGTTTCAAATGCTCGAGAAAGTACTGGTGAGTACGGGACTATCCATTTGTTGTCTACATATACAGCCTGACCGCGAGTTCTCACCTCGGCTGTGAACCCGCCGGCTCCAACAGATCGGCGACGATACGATGGGTAGCCGTTTACACCAGTAACGGTTTCGGCTACTAAACTCTTCGGGAATCGTTTAGTGCAGCGGCCGTCCTTCATACATGGCGAGTTCGGGTTTATGGTACCGCAAGGTCCATGAGTCTTGATGATGTCGTAAAGGTGAGAATCAACTTCAGGATCTGGCAGCTCAGCACTGATCGCCAAATCAATTTCATTAGGCCTATTTTTTTCTTCTAGCCACATGAGGGTGTGTGAGTGTGTTAAACCACGTTTCTGCCACTCGATGGAGAACATGAAACAGCGGACACTACCAAATATTTTATTAGGCGCTTCTGTTTGAGGTGAAAGACTCGCGACACGATGTCGTACCTGTCGGTCGGTACCTGACCGGTGAGGAGCTCGTCCGTGATCTCAGGCCACTTTGGATTGCAGGTAAATGTTATGAATAGGTCGGCGCCACCGTATTTCCGTGCGTAACATAACGCGTCCTGCGTGCGCTCGACCATGTATCGATCGCTGCCAAAGAACGATGAGGGGAGTATGACCATGCGGCCCAGGTTTTCAGCATCCGTGTTGCGCTGCAAGGCATCACGCAAATCTACATAGTTTTCAGCTCGAAGCTGTTTGTGATGCGTGCGGATATACACCAACCTTTCCGTTTCTATCTTAGCGTAGAGGTCGACTTTAAATTGGTTAAATAAACCTTTGAAACGGTGCAAGAAGGGCCATTCATCCTACCGCACCTGCAATCTTTAACTATAAAACTGCAAAGCTGATGTTTTTTTGTATAGTTAGGATCTCCAGTTTGAGGATCAACGTAATGAATTGCAAAATTGTATCCGTCTTCTCCTCGGCAAAACATCAACGGGTACTGGAGAGAGCCATAAGCGCGGTGCGTCTCGCTGATACTCTGCAGGCGGTCGTTCCTCGTGCGCAGCACGATGTCCCTGCGGTCGCACTCTTGGTCCACCAGCACGACGGCAACCTCGTTAGTGGCGGGGGCGTTGTAGCGGCCCTTGTGGTCCGAGGCAGGACGACGGTCGGCACTGATGACGAACTTGTAGTTTTCGCAGTCTTCACGCACCGATTCTAATGCGGTTTTAAAACTATTTACGTAGCAGTTTACGTTGTGCAACATGTTTTGTAGTCCAGTGATAATTTGCGGATTTAAGTTTGGAATATATTGTCCACGAATATTAGCTTGCTCTAAGTAATTCACTACGAAGTATATTTGCAAGAATTTTGGGACATCTTCTGTAGGTAGCAATGCGCCTATGCGGTGGTATACCTGTCCCTGAACTTTAAAATTGGGAATATATCCGGGTTCTGGGGCTTGTTTCGCACCGAATGACGTCATTTGGAATGCGCTATTGTAGGCTCGGATGGAATCTAAAAAATGTTTGGACAACGGGTGTTCCCCTGTTAATAGCGATTTTATGGCTCCGGTGGTTCCAAAATTGGATCTAATCTAATTTTACCGGCAGAACAACACATTCCATTGGCCTCGCCATTCCATTTTAAAGCATTGCAAAATTGGCACATTTTCGTCATCCGACCGATATTTGGGTCATCCGCATATTTATGCGTGGATTATACGTCAATCCAGAGCCCTCTTTCGGGACCCAAGGAATTTCTTCAGTCTCGTACACTACAGAATCGACGGACATCACCAACAGCCTGTTAACAGCGTGGCGCTCGCGGTCTGCTTTGAGCTGCGCCTCCCGCTGCTCGGCAGATTGCAACGACCGTAAATCGCAAATACGTTGACGCTCTTGTGATCTGTGAGCCATCGCATCTAAACGTGCTGCGTTGTATCTTTCCAGAACTGACTGTACCCGAAGTTCCCGTTCTGAGTCGGTTTCAGATTCGCGAGAGAGACTGTGGCGTTCACGGTCCGCATCTAACCGCCACTCGCGTTCTTCGTCAAGTTCCTGGAATTAAGTAATTAAAGTAATTTAGTAACCGATTTATTTACTGACAGGTAGGTAAATATTGCACTTGACAAAGGCTGTAACTTAAATTTGTCATGACTCTTGTATTGGTAGGTAGTTAACATTATCATACGGAATGTAAAAACAAAATAAACTTATTTGAGCAGTAATAAACATGCGAGTATCTGTTTGAAGAATGCCTGATGAATTCCGTATATTTGAAAAGATAAACATATTAGGAACGTACCTGAGATCGCGCCAAAGACGTGCGCGTTCGCTGTAATGCCAAGCGTTCATTGCTTTGCGTAATAGTCTCTGATATAAAAGACAGAGCACACCCCTTCCGGTCGGCGGACAGCCGGAAATCACGCTCTTCTTCGTATTCCTAAAATAAACGGCAATAAGTGTAGGTAACGCACTACTTATAGATATTACTATAAGAGACATAATAATTATAATAACTACAATAATAAAAATATTGGAAAAGAAATAATGTGTCCCGTATTTTACTAAGATAGGTTCTTGTTGAGTAATTTTATTTAAACTTGAAATTATTTCGTGATTACGAGGATTTAATTTTAAATCGTCTAAATCAATGTTTTGAAGTGAAACATGGGACACCTTATTATTTATGGTAATCGACGTAGAATCTGGCTTACAACAAGCATCAGGTATTATCTTAAAATCTAGAATAGGAGTATGAACACTTAAGTTTACTGCATCTTTTGACGGTATAAGTTTCGTAGTTTCTGTATACACTATACACTTTTTCGGTGTGATTAACATCCCTAAACCGGACACTGTCACTTCACGAACTTCCGAGGACCCACAATCAATGTTTATTTTAGTTGGACGCGACTGAATGTAAATCCATCGGTTATTATTAAGCGGTTGCCAGATATCGACTGCACCTTGAATTGTTTTCGTTTCACATTGAACCGGCAGATCACTCGTTGTCTTTGTTAACAATTCACTCTCACAAGTTGGGTTTCCACTCGTTAATAAAACCGTTTTAATTTGACACAGAAAGAACTCAGAGTTAACAATCTTACATTTACTTAAATTATCTAAAACACAGAAATTAATTTTGTCATTAGAGAAAGCAATATAAGAACTAGAGGGTAGAATCATACTGAAGGTGTTATAAGGTATGTCCACACCGTGAGGGGTGGGCAACGCTATACTATGATACAGATTGAATTCCTCATTCGTAACCAAAGGAATTTGTAATACAAATACAAGTTTATTCTTAAAATAGTAACAGTTTACATTAGATATACTTAAGATTATATTAATATTATCTAAACTAACTAAGATTGGTATATTGGAACCTCTAGGAAGAAACCTATCGTTATTGATAAGTTCGCGATATAATTCTGTTGGTGTAAGAATGTTTGGATGCATAATATTTTGACGACTTGAAATAATAGCATTTATTAGATCTTCTAGTTGAAAAGAGAGGGTCATTAGGGAGCTTTCGAGATTATTAAGTATAGAAAGGGATTTAGTTTCAGCTATCAAGGAATTCGAAACCCTACTAATATTATTGGTAGTGCTCAAAAGGTTAATTAAAGCATCAGAAATCCGTTTTTCATTCGAATTTAGTTTACTTAAAACGTCTTTAAAAGAATTTAGAGTTGAGTTAGTAATAAGAATATGATCCTTCATTAGTTGAGCTACACTTTTCTCATTTTTATGAATTAAATCTATTGCAGAATCGTATCTTAAGGCATCATCTTCGTCGAGAGTGCCGAAAATATTTTTAAATACCGATCCTATTCCGGCAAACCATGCAGATCGTCGGTTACGATTTTGAACCAGATGAGATATGGATTCGTATTCACGGTTTATGTCTGCATATCTTACTGACAAGGGAGATAAAGTGTCATGACATCGTTGAATATTAGATAGTTGACAAACAGATTTAATAGTAACCATGATTTCATTTAAATTGACAAGATGAGGTTTTATAAATGATATGTCTACATGGCTTATCACGTTTAATTGTCCTTTAATTACTCTAAGTTTACCTAAACCTTCAAAGTGGATGCCGGAGCTGGAGTTAATGGGCTTGATGAAATCTGGTTGTGCATCGATTGCGACACTGAAAATAGGGTAAAATAGTTTTGATGAGCTTAAATAAATATTATATGATTTTATTACAAAGTGACTTCGGCGGGTTTCATCTGATCAAAATGGTGGGTTATGTGGCGTCGATTGATTAAAAGGGTTGCTGTATGATTACTGTGTACCTTTATGATTTTGTATGGGCCTTTCCATAAGGGTGACAATGTTTTTCGAAGTCGAAGATGGTTTTTTAAATAGACGTAATCTCCGGCTTTATATTTCGGAGGTTTTTTAGCGCGAGAGTCATAATAAGATTTAAAAGATTCTTTAGATTTAATAATATTTTCTAGTGCTTTTTCTCTAGAATATGATAGTTTATGTTGAAGTTTCTTGATATAGTCTGTGTATGTTGTAGCAGAGTTATTTTCGTAAATAGAGTTTGGGATAAATGGTTTATGACCAAAAACTAGTTCGTAAGGTGTGAACTTAGTAGTTGTATGTATAGTTGTATTGTAAGTTAGAATAGATGTATAAACATAAGTTGGCCAATTATCTTGATTTTCATTAATAAAAGATTTTAAGTATTCCTTTAACGTGGAATGGCTACGCTCCAGGGCGCCTTGAGTTTGGGGATGATAAGGTGAAGACCAGAGTTGTTTGATTTTTAAGAAATTACAGGTGTTTTTGAAAAGATCAGAAGTAAAATTGGTGCCTTGATCTGTTAGTATAGTTTAAGGAATACCGAAAAGTGAAATTAAATGGATAAGACAATCGCTTGTTTCTTCGGCGGTAGTGCTGCGTATTGGATAAGCAACAGAGTATTTGGTCAAATCATCCTGTAGGGTCAGGATATACTTTAATTTTCCTGAACCAGATTCAGGAAGTGGTCCGACTATGTCTAATGCAATTCTTTGGAATGAGGCAGTGGAAGTAGTAGTTATTTCCATAGGGGCTTTATTTATTTTCCTTAAGGCTTTGTTTTCTTGACATGATTTACATTTCTTTACGTAGTTCTCAATATCGCTTCTCATTCCTTTCCAGTAAAATTGTTCTTGGATTCTGTTAAGCATTCTATTAGCGCCTAAATAACCTGCTATGGGGATATCATGGTTTTCGCGAAGGATTTTAGGTATTTCACTTAAGGTAGGATATATTATTTTTTTATTTAAATGTACTTGAATAGTAATATTCGTATTATGGAAAATGTATATGAGCATGTTGTAAATTCTAGTATAAGAATGTTTTTCAAAGGGATTTTTAAAATCGGATATGGCAATATCTTTCACTTGAGTGTTGAGTATTTCATCTCTAATGGATATCAAAGTTTTAAATACATCAGGGTATGGCATTTCATCAAAATGATGGACTTTAGTAAAAATAAAATAAATAGTTTTATCCAAGTAGTTAATTTTTTGAAATCGGTGTAATTCTTTTTCAGAATTTAATATATTTTATGTATTCTCGATATTTGATAAAATTTCAGCAACATAAGGATTTGACTCATCTAAGTCAATTGAAACGGGGAATTAGTATGATTTTACATGAGGATTTTAGTAGATTTTCGTTGTATTCTTTAAGAATAGTATTAAAGTCTTGTGATTTATTATTTAAAGATTTTAAGAACGTTGAGTAATCTCCATTATTTAAATTAGTATTTGAATTCGTATTTTCTTCTAAAGGTGAAGGGACATTAAGACTCTCGAAGTCGACATTTGTATCAGAATTAGCAGGACTGAGGTCAAGTGGTCCTAAGTCAATAAGGTCAGGACTTTGATTAGGGAGTATGTCTGGGTTTGTTGTTGGAACTTGTATTGGAAATGGATTTGGTAAAATTTCTGGATTAAGAGAATTAGGAGGAGAAGGTAATAGCGTTGGAGTTTCTAGAAGTGGATCTTCCATAAGATTTTCGATGTCGTCCAATAATTCTGGAGGTAAGTCTGATGGGGATGTTTCTACTGGGTTTACGGGATAACGAGAAAGAGTATCAGCATTCGTATTGATTTTTCCTTTTTTATGGACTATGTTATATTCGAATTCTTCTAATTTTAAACGCCAACGCACTAACCTGGAACCTGGATCTTTACAGTTGAAAAGCCATTGCAGGGGTTTGTGATCGGTAATTATCGTGAACCGATTTCCATAAAGGTAGGGACGAAAAGCTTTTGTTCCAAACACGATGGCTAAGCATTCTTTTTCTGTGACGCTATAGTTTAATTCGGCTTTGTTAAGTGTGCGTGAAGCGTAGGCGATAGGGCGGTCTTTTTCTACTTGACCTTGAGATAGTATTGCTGAAACAGCGAAATTGGAGGCGTCACACGTGAGAATAAAAGGTTGGGAGAAATCCGGGTAGGCTAGGATTGGTGCTGTGACTAGTTTATTTTTTAAGGTCTCGAAACCAAGCTGTTGCTCATTATTCCAGTTAAAAGGTACATCCTTTTTTAGAAGGGTTGTCAGAGGTTTGGCGAGTTTGGAAAAATCTGGGATGAAACGGCGGTAGTATGAAACTAGTCCAAGAAAACTTTTTATATCTTTCTGAGTTTTAGGCGCTGGGAATTGTGTGACAGCCTTGATTTTCTCAGGGTTAGGTTTCACTCCATCACTATTTATGAGATGGCCTAAATACGCGACTTCCTTGCACATGAATTCGCACTTGTCTGGTTGGAGTTTAAGGTTATAACTTCTGAGTCTGTCGAAAATAGCAGTGAGGTTCTGAACATGTGAGGATAGGTCTGGAGAGTACGACACAATGTCATCTAAATAAACATAGCACCTAGAGCCTTGGAGTCCTGACAGGCATGTATTCATTAGCTTTTGGAATGTAGAAGGGGCATTTTTAAGGCCAAATGGCATTCTTGTAAATTGAAAATGTCCTTGGGGTACTGTGAAAGCAGTTTTAGGAGCATCTTCTGGAGAGATGCATATTTGATGAAACCCGGAGGCTAAATCGAGTGTAGTAAAGTATTAACTTTTCCCTAATTGATCTAAAATTTCATTTATTTGTGGAATTGGGTAAGTATCGCCAATAGATATATCGTTTAGTTAGTCGATGACTACTCTCCATTTGCGTTGTCCTGAAGCGTCTAATTTTTTGGTTACTACCCATATAGGAGATGACCATGGTGAATTAGAAGGAGTTACTATCTTTTGTTCGAGCATTTTGTTTAATTGCGTCTCTACTTCCTTTTTATGGCACTCGGGAAATCTGTAAGATTTTGTATGAATTGGTATATCCATGGTCGTTCTGATTTTATGTTCAATGGCTGTAGTATAACTAAGTGTTTCGTCTGGTAAATGGAAAATGTCGGATTATTTTGAACATATATCAAACAAGATGTCTTTTTCTTCCCTGTTGAGATGGGAAGTTCTAAGTAATTTAAGGACTTTTTGTGTTCTAGAAGATGCATTTGAAAATACATTGGAGTTGGTAGGATAGGAAATTGACTGGTTCTCGAGAGGATCTAAGGTGAGATTAAGGTTAGAATGGATGGTAACAGCTTCATCCGAGGTATTAACAACTGTAACATTTACACGTCTATTTTCCTTGACTTTAACTACGCAATTTGCTACTAGGAGTGACTCTGAAATATGTTGATCTAAAATAATGTCTTCTTTAACATTCGGATTACTAACTGTGCATTCAATGACTGTTTCAGTTCGAGGATGTATCGTATAAGTAGGTTCGGAAAATATTAATTCGATGATATCGTCGCCTATATGCAAAACACTATTTTGATAGTTGATTTGGCATTGCATGTTTTTAAGAAGGTCGTTACCAATTATTCCGTCTTGACTTAGGGTGATATTGTTAACTACGTGGAATTCGTGAAAATATGGTTGGTTAAGTTTCTTAAATATTTGCAAATAGAAACTACCCAAAGTGGGTGTTACTTCTTTCCCAGCATCTATTCCTTTTAATGTTATTATGTTATTGCTTAAAACTGGAATTTTAGACATAGAACTCGACTTTATTAGACTGATACTGGAACCGGAGTCAATTAAGAATGACAGAGGTCGAGTTGCTACTGAAGTTTGGATCTTGACGTGGGGTAAGTATCTTTTCTCGTTATTATTATTTGTTTTATGAATTTCCCTTATTATTTTCTTTTCTATTTTTGGATTTGGTTGTGATTCTAAAATTTTAGGTTTATCAAGAGTTGATTGGATGTTTTGAGTTCTTTGTGAATTAGAATATGATTCAGTGGTGTTATTATTCACAGACGTGTTAACAGTGGAGACAGTGGATTTTGTATTATGACTCAGTGACGGGGATACAGTGGAATTGGTAATATGATTCAGTGATCGGGATACAGTGGGATTGGTATTACGATTCAGTGATTGGGATACAGTGGAATTGGTAGTATGATTCAGTGATCGGGATACAGTGGGATTAGTATTATGATTCAGTGATTGGGATGCAGTGGAATTGGTATTACGATTCAGTGATTGGGATACAGCGGAATTGGTAATATGATTCAGTGATCGGGAAACAGTGGGATTGGTATTACGATTCAGTGATTGGGATACAGTGGAATTGGTAGTATGATTCAGTGATCGGGATACAGTGGGATTAGTATTATGATTCAGTGATTGGGATACAGTGGAATTGGTAGTATGATTCAGTGATCGGGATACAGTGGGATTAGTATTATGATTCAGTGATTGGGATACAGTGGAATTGGTATTACGATTCAGTGATTGGGATACAGCGGAATTGGTAATGTGATTCAGTGATCGGGATACAGTGGGATTGATAGTATGATTCAGTGATTGGGATACAGTGGAATTGGTATTATGATTCAGTGATTGGGATACAGCGGAATTATTATTACGATTCAGTGATTTGGATACAGTGGAATTGGTATTACGATTCAGTGATTGGGATAGAGTGGAATTGGTAATATGATTCAGTGATTGGGATACAGTGGAATTAGTAATATGATTCAGTGATCGGGATACAGTGGGCTTAGTATTACGATTCAGTGATTGGGGTACAGTGGAATTGGTAAAATGATTCAGTGACTTAGATACAGCGAATTTTGTATTATGATTCAGTGATTGAGATACAGTGGAATTGGTAATGTGATTCAGTGATTAAGATACAGTGGGATTAGTGGTATCGGCTTTGATCTGGTGTATATAATTTCCCGAGCGATACCGATCGAGAAATCTTACTCGTTTAAATCATTGTTATCGGTTTCGGGCTCATCATCCTTGTTGATGTTGAATACGGGTCGTGATGGGCCCGCTTGCGCATTTGTTTGTATGTTATTTTGTCTGCCCTTAAAACTTTGGCTATTAAACTGATTTTTCATAGTATTATTGTACTGCCGTTTGCGGCAACTCTCAATGGCATGGCCAATGTTTTTACAGTAGCGGCACACTATATCATTGGAATTGACCCTTCGTGGCGGATCCACGCGTGAGTTTTGATTAGCTGATGAACGATTATATTGAGGTAGTAATTCGCGACGTGGAGTGTATCTTTGCCTATCTACTGTGTTATGATAGGGTTGTGGAAGTTTTCTAGTAGCGCTAGGCAAGATTTTTTCTTCCGCTACCGCGAAAGTTATGGCTGAGTTCAATGAGTCTGGGTCACGACACCTAACTATTTGCGATAATCTTGGGTGAAGACCGACAAAAAAGGTATGAATTGCGAGGTCTAGTATGGCGGCCACGCGGCCGGCTAATTCGGTCTTTTTTCGGGTCGGTATAGATATATTTATCTCAATTAAAAGTTTTGAAAGACATGATTCTATTCTTAGCGCGAACTGGTTCACATTTTCTAATGGCCCTTGTTTACATTCTTGTAAGTCGGAGAGAAGATGAGTGTAATGCTTCTTTTCCCCAAATTGTTGTTTAAGGAAATCTACGAATTGTTCTAATGTATCAAACTCTTTGATGCTGCATGTAGATTCAGCTCTACCTTCCAGCTGGCTGAGAATGTATCTAAAAAGGGTAGGTTTTTGCGCCTTGCTAGCTAAGTTATTCGCGTTTTGACAGTTTGAAATAAAAGAATTTAGTTTATCTCTTGAACCATCATAAGATCTAATAAATTTTAGAAGTACATTAAGATCTATTTTCTCATCGGTTTCGGCGCGATTACTTACTGATTTTGACGCAGAGGTTTCTTCCCTGGGCTCGGATTTAGAAGTCATGATGATATTTTAATTAAAAAGTATACAATAATAGAGGCAATAAACAACAAAGCACAGGTATGATCATATAATATTGATCAGATTATAACAAAAATAGAATGACTATTGTTAATATAATTGAATAAAATGTTTGGATTTAACGTGACTAAATATTGTAAGACAACGAGCTTATCAAATTATAAGAATGTCTAGACATAACAATCGGAAGTCTCCGTCGCGTTGGAATGCGCGATAAGACAATGTGAATATCAAATAGCTTAATGAATATCTTCTGATGAAATTAATTTAAATAATAATGAATATAAATTGTTTTAAATGTATAAGATAATAATTTGAAATAAACTTTAGACTCTGAGTTCGATTCTGGTACAAATTAAGGAGAGGTTTGGAAACTAGCACTCACAGTATCGCAGTAATTGCCGTAAGGATTGTTTGAGTCATCACAACGGTTGGACAGCTGTAGTGGCTGTCGTTCACGTAGAATGGTCGTCACGACGTCGGCGTGACCCTGGTTGGTTTATGGCGCCGAAGATCGTCGTTTTCAGGAATAATAGTCTTTAAGTAGTTGTACACTCACAAACGAATATAGTATATTTGTTTACACAATTAAAACACACATAATAATGTTATTGTTTGTCTTAATAAAGTTCACTGGTTATAATTGAATTCTTTGGAAACGTACTTGGGTAGATATATAGGGGATATTCGTATCCCACCGCTGCCACCAAATAATATACGGATTGTGGTTGAAATGTTTTTAAAAAAAGATTTATTAATCGCTAAAAGAATTAATATATTAAAAGAAACACAATTATAAACACTTATTTAAAACAATTAATTATAAACTTAGACTGAGACGATATAATATGGAAATAGTAAAGATTATTCTAACGACCGACCCGAACCGAGGATTAGAACTAACTGAAATAATATTAACCCTGTCCAAAATGGACGCATCTTGACTCTGATGACTTTACGAAATAGGGTGCACTGCAGCCCTATGCTATACATGGGAAAGGTATAACAGTACGATCTCTTTGAAATCGCAACCTAGACTCGCGTTGGCTTGCCGTTTCAGCCAAAAGCGAAGCAGCCTGCCTGGCTAGAGCTTGACTGAGTCTATCACCGCGACATTCTCGAAAGATTAGATTTTCTTCGGGAAGGCATGATAGGTAATCGTAATAATCCGTATAAAATGCCAACCACAAATCGTGTGACATTTACTCCGCAAACAACAGAGTAAAATCTTTTTTTAAAGTACCAAACTTCATGGTCATTATTAAATTACGAATATTAAGTCTGTAGGTAAATTCATGATGAATTAAAACTATATGCGTGTTGATAATGTGTGTTAATTTTACCACCACGTACTTATTCAGGTGCAAACTTATTTTGAGTGTAGTGCTAACTCCCTCTTAGGAAGGGCTAAATTATTATAACCTCCATGAGCGAATTTTCCCAGCGACAAAAATAAAATAAAAAAATAGCCTATAACCTGGCCGGGAATTTTCTTCACATATTGGTAAAATTTTCATCAAAATCCGCTCAGCCGTTTCAGCGTGATGCGCGTGCAAATAAACAGGTAAACAAACAAAAATTCTAATAACTGTTGGAAGGTGTTCTGTTATCAATTTTAAGTATCCCTAAAGATTTTTTTTTCAAATATATTCTATGTACAGACTTTCGAACCTCTTCAGCTTTATTATATAAAGAAGAAGAAGATTAATCGATGTTATCACCAAATATGATTTAATATTGCACATTGTGTGCATATTTCTTTACCTCGCCATTCTTGTGTTGAAAGCAAACTGTGTAAAATTTTTTGGCGTAAAATTGCTAGCCTCTCAGTGTTCTATAGGATACATTTTGGTGAGTGTGCGCAGGAACTACACGACTTAGTTCCCCCGTCCCCCTTCCATCACCGGACGTCCCGACGCACGGCAGGTATCCATCCTTTTGTTGTGGACATTCCACCTGTCCGAACGAAGCGCTTTGCTTCCTCCTTTTTAGTGCGTACAGCGAAGGACTGGAACAATTTGCCTGCGTCGGTATTTCCGGCCAAATATAATGTGGGTGTCTTCAAGAGAAGAGTGAATAGGTTGCTAGGGCAATGCGCCTTACCATCTAAGACTACATTCCACTTACCATCAGGTGGAATGTAGTCAAGCATTGCCCTAGATCGTATAAAAAAAAAAAAAAAAAAAAACTGTGTTAAGCATTTTATTCTGATTAAAAGTACCTAAGTATTATATTGTTTAGAACTTTTTTTTCTATTCTTTATATAAACTAATACGATTACTTATTTCGATTTTTTTTTTGTCTATTACTCTTAAGAACTTTAATGGCAATATCATATTTCAATGTTAGTATAATCGAGATTATCAGATATACTTCTAATTACTGAACCCCTCCATCAATTAATCTTCTTTTTCTGGAAGTTTTTTCCTCAAAGAATTGATTTAACCTAATATTCAAATAATAGAGAGTGCATACAAATACCTAAGGTCGGTACAAAAAAAAAATACCCTCGAAATCGTTGGTGGCGCGATAACGAACAATTACTCTATTATACGCGAATATTATAATGTGTACGCAAGATAACTGTTGAGGCCAGTGCCCTGTGCCTATGTGATAGGGAATAGTGACGACCCTGATGCTAGTTCAAATAAAAGAGTGGACTGTTTTGATACGGCTGTTTTGGATACACTATTCACAGCTTTGTCCGGCCATAAATAGTGATGCAAATAGGAGCGTGAACGAAGTCGTACTGGGGGTCAAGCGGAACTACTACACTTCCAGCTGCAGACCGTGACCCCACGCTGCGTTTCTCAACTAGAAGCTACGGTAAAAGTGGCTCAAGCGTTTATCTTAGGCGTGTCCTTAACATAGACATTTGTGATTAGATGTAAGTACAAGCACGTCTTAAATTTTAGCTCTGTCTATATTTCATTATTAAAAATCATATATCATTAATTTTCATTTTTTTTAATGATTTATTATTAAATATCTATATTGTTCTACACTACCTGAAAAAATAACTCTTAATTTACCAAATAACATCTTTATTATATAATATAATCAAAATGGATCTACATAGTCAACGCGAGTTAAATCCGTAAAAATAGTTTTATTTCAATGTGTAGTACTCGTGAAAACCTTAGAAAACACTATGGATATATTTAGCTAAGAGTCACTCAAGTAAAGATTTTAAATCATTTTGGAAGCTAACAAAGAAGCTTAATCGAGGGTCAAGCCGCCCTGTGAGTGTGGCGGGGGTTCACGACTAAGTTGCTATAGCCAACTTGAATAAACAACATTTTAAAATTGACTCGCTCTTAAGGCAATCTCTTCGGATACCCGGTGCTGGGTCCGTTTCGAACATTACCGTCAAATTTGTTGAAGAAGAGGTTTCTGCAATTATATCTATGAAGAGGGGTACATCACCTGGGCATGGCAGTCTCAGTATTGAGCATTCACAACACGCAGATGTACACCTACCACGAATTCTAGCAAGGTTTTCCAACCTCTGTATAAGTCACTGCTATCTACCTGCAGATTTTATGTATACCGTAGTAGTTTCAGTTGTTAAAAAAAACTGGGGATGCCTCTGATATTAATAACTACCAGCCTATCTCTCTGGCAACAATCATGGCCAAGGTACTGGACAGTTTGCTTAACAAACATACTTAAAATTAAAAATTAAAAAAATCCCCGATACAAAAACACCTCTAAAAAGAATAAAAATAATGTTATTATGTACTTATTGAAGTCGTTGCCTCGGGGGACCGTTGTACGTACGTTGACGATGGTGTCTATTTTACGAAGTTAATCATTGAGGACTTAGACTATACGATTCGATATCGTAATTTCTTTATTTGCTTTGTTAACTTATTTGCGTTTTAATTTCTTCCTTTATTTAACGGTTCCCCGACGCAACAAATGCAATAAGTACATAATAATATTATTTTAATTATTTTTAGAGGTCTTTTTGTATCGGGGGTTTTTTATTTTTTTTTTTTTGCTTATTAAAGTTATGTTACTTGTTTCTGAATTGTACTAAATGAACCTACAGATACACAAAATTTTCAATTGTTTAAGTATTTCTATTAATCTATCCTAAAAATTATGAAGAGAAAAAAGTTTGTTTGTTTGTTTGAATTGAATAGGCTCCGAAACTACAGGGCCGTTTTTGCAAAAAAAAAATCTTTTAGAATTAGAATCCTACATTTGATGTACAAAGGTTATATTTAATATGAGACATATATAATATACATATATTATATTTAATTAAATAAGGATTCACGTGAAAGTTTCGACAATGTAATAAATTATAAATGTATTAAGTAACATGATTCAAGACTTTTTCATATAGGTATTTAGATAGGTAGGTTTCATATATACGAATATTTATAAATATAAACATTTAGAGTTAAAATGATTTACAATCACTAATATCACTATGATGAAGTGATTTATAGTATCACTAGCTGTTGCCCGTGATTCTTTATGACTACGATCATAAGCCATATAAATATATTTTTTACAGTCTACGTGGATGCAGTCACGGGCAACAGCTATCCCTAATAAAATACTTACTTGAGTAAGTAAGTGTATTTTTTTTCCTATATAGCGTGGGCGAAGCCGCTGGGAACAGCTAATTGTTGCAAGAGAACCCTTCCCCCGCACGAATAAGACGTCAATATCTTGGAGACGAATATTTTTATTTCAAATGAATATTTTTATTTGATCAGACGTTTGCTTGTTTCTTAGACCTATCCAGGACTATATCCTATCGACTTGCTTGATTACAAAATGTTGTGGCAGAAACTTCGTCGGGAAACCACACTCCACATGAAATAACTAGTGTCGATGATCGATGAGCTCAGTAACAGTAACATAGAGTGTCATGTAGACGGAGTAAATATTAATAATATTAGTTACGCTGATGACATGGAGCTGCTGAATCCATCGATTATTGCATTGAGACGATTACTGTCTATATGTGAAGGGTATGCTCGAGCTCAAGGACTCAAGTATAATATTAAGAAGATAGCAGTCATGGTTTTTAAGGCAGGTGCAAAAGTCTATACAACCATGCCAGAAGTATCGCTTTGTGGATCACCGCCACTTAGGGTGACTAGCTTTAAGTACTTGGGTCATTGGCTAACTGAGAACTTAGGAGCTAATAAGGATATAGATAGGGAGCGAAGGTTGCTGTCATTTAGTTGCAACATACTGGCTCGCAGATTTGCACGATGTACATAAGATGGTAAAATAATGCTATTTAAAGCCTTCTGCCAATCATTTTTTACATGCAGTCTATGGACAAGCTATAGTCTTCGTGTTTTCAATAATAATGCATTCAGAATCTTGTTGGGACTGCCGTGGCACTGCAGTGCCTCAACAAAGTTCGCAGAAAGTCGCGCTGATAGCTTTAAAGGTATTATGCGTAAGAGATGCGCTTCACTACTTAAACTTCTCCGCGGCAACCACGATAGTATTCTGAATGTATTTCAAGATAGATGGGAGATTCCAATGCTGCGACATTGGATGTGACTCCACATAAATTTACAAGTCATTTAGATTTTAATTGTATTATAAAAATGTAGTTATTTTAATTTGTTATCTTACTAACACTAGATTGTAAGAAACATTACTAAATATGGGCGAGTCCCGAAATAAATTATATCTTTTAATCTTGTTATATTCTTTAAAAGTTTTATTTTTGTAAAGATGTTTTATTACTAAGTCGGTAAGTGTGGGGTAATATTAGTTATTATTTTAATTATATTTTAACTATACATTACATTACCTACTAAATAATCTAGAAACAAATTTACCACTTACGATGCGATTAAATCGGAAAAATAATATTTAATGAAAATAAGACATAACAAATATTCATTTTAATTTAAAATAAAACAGAATCATCAGCACTCAGACAGCGCAAGATCTATTCACCGGAAAGAAAAGATTACCAACGAACATACTACATGCTCAAGGTATATCAGTACAGAAAAAAAATAAAGGGAGCAATGAAACAAAATTAACTGGAACCACCTAGCACAGTACGGCAACATTGTATTAATGCCGTCACAGTATTACCTTGAGCTTGGTTTGCCCCATCTTACTGAATTACCTGAAATTGAAATTCAAAATATCTTTATTCAAGTAGGCATATACACGTACTTTTGAATCGTCAATGATTACATTAAATTGGTCAGTATAGTCAGTCCGGAGTAAGCTACCACCAGCTCGCAGTGCTACTCGGTTAAGAATAGCGAGCCAGAAACACAACAGTCTTTAAAAATGAAGTCTTTAAATTTAACAATGGATGACTTATACATTATAGCATCAATCCTGTAAATGAGTCAATGACACACGTTCCACACATTTCTTTTAACCAAAAATTGTTAATGATATAATAAGATTTATTTAATAACATACTTTTAATTTTAGACTTAAAGCTAAGAAGATCCACAAGATATCTTATTATATATGCGTACACTCAAGCTCATGATGGATTTGGTAACTTTTTGCAGTTTCATTATTAGTTGAGAGTTTGATTATTAGGTATATTTATCATAGAATTAATATACATAGAATAGGTGAGCCATAGGTATTCGTATGAGCGTCAGTGAAAGACAGTTAAAAAAAGATGCAAGATGTCACACTGTTTGTCTTTGTCTAATCACACATGCGCAAAGAAATATTCATGACATCTTAGCTTTCATAATATTAGTAAAAATGACAATTGCTACGAATTACACCCGAGATGATGACGACGAAGCACGAGTTTTCATAAAAAATAGAGTTTTTCAATCTACCTATCTCTTTTAAGTTTGATGATGACATTTTAGGCTGGCTTCCCTACTCTATGTATAATATCTCTATGATATTTATTACGGCAGCGTCACTTTTTACTCATAAAGCGATTGGTTCATTAATTTATTAAAAATTCTTCTCAACTACAAATTTGACACTATCAGTAAGACTATTTTTACGGATTTAACTCGCGTATATTGAATTAAATTTAAAATTTACATTTTAAATCTAATCCGACGTTTCGAATGCTTTGCAGCAATCGTGTTCACGGAAAGACGAGATGGAGGTGTCTGTCAGTAAGTCAGTTAATTAGTCATCTACCTCCAAAGGTTTTTAAGCTTCCGGGCGTACAGTTCAGGATTTACACAAAACGCACTAACAGTATCTTGAGGTCTTACAGTGCGGTCACAGACATGGGATTTTATATTTTTCAAAAGTGGGTCCCAGGTGTTAGATAATCCCCAACCATCTTCTCTAGTAAAATTAGGATGTTTTTTAATTTCAATAGCCTCACGAACCATTCTTGGAATGTAACGTTGTTCTTTAGCGAGGATTTTAGGTTTATCAAATCTTATATAATGATTGGGCTTGTCTATGGTATGTTCACACACTGCAGACTTCGATGTACGCCTATGCTTGATATCCGATATGTGTTCCTTAACTCTTTTACCGATGCTCCTCTTTGTTTGACCTATGTATGACAAGCCACGATCGCAGTCAAGTTTGTATACATTGTAAAGGAATATTACTTTTGATAGGTCTCAAGAATTGGCTCACTTTCCTTTGAGGTTTGTAGATAGTTTTAATAGAAACCTTTTTTAAGATGTTGCCGATTCTGTCAGTAACTCCTTTCACATATGGTAGTAGGGCCGGTGGACGCTCAACTGTGGGTGGCTTGATGTGGTTTCTGCGACGCTGGCGAGGTACGGGCAGGTAGTTGTTGAACAAGGCATGCTTGACATGTTGCAGCTCGCCCTCTAGGTGTTCAGCGTCACAGATGTGTTGTGCTCTCTGAAACAAAGATTTGCCAACGGTGGCTAACTGGCTAGGGTGGTGGTGTGATTTACCATTGAGGTACCTATCTGTATGTGTGGGTTATCCCAATGTATTGTCAGGATTATTGATAATAAGAATATCAAGGAAAGCTAAAGTATTATTTGATTGCAATTCCATTGTGAATTGTATTTTGTTGTTAGTGGAATTAAGGTGTTCTAGAAAAGCAGATGTTTGATTCATAGGTAGTATTGTGAAGGTGTCATCTACGTACCGTTTAAAGATATTCGGTATAGCAGGTGCAGAGGATAGGGCCCTCGCCTCGAAGTGCTCCATGTAGATATCTGCAACAACGGGGGAGACCGGGGAACCCATTGCCACTCCATCAACTTGTACATAGAATTCATCCTTCCACATCAAATAGCCAGATGTTAAGCAATGTTTCAGTAATTCTGCATATTCTACAGGCATGTTGTTATCCTCCAGCTTTCTCTTGACAATTTCAATGCAGGCAATCACTGGAAGGCTGGTAAATAGTGACTGTACATCGAAACTAACCATAATGTCGTTGTCATTTAATTTCACTTGTTGGATATCATTAACAAACTGGTAAGAATCCTTGACATAAGTTTGTGTATGTCCCCGGAGAGGTGTCAGTATCCTTGCAACGTGTTTAGCCAGTTTATATGTTGGTGTATCAATCTGGCTGACTATCTGGCTGACTATGGGACATTCTGTTTATGTATTTTGGGTAACCCATACAATTTTGGTGGTTTTGCACATGATGGTACGATTGATTTTTTGTCTAAATTTAATTTAGGACTGTATTTTTGTATTAGATTGGCGGTTTGTTTTAAAACTTTATCGGTAGGATCCTTTTCAACCTTTTTGTAAGTGCTATTGTCCGCGAGTATTTCTGATATTTTACTATTATAATCACTCGTATCCATTATCACAGTCGCGTTCCCCTTATCTGAACGGAGGATAGTAAGGTCTTCATTGCTACGTAGGTGTTTTATGCCCGGAAGCTTAGAAACCGTTGGAGGTAGATGACTAATTAACTGACTTACTGACAGACACCTCTATCTCGTCTTTCCGTGAACACGATTGCTGCAAAGCATTCGAAACGTCGGGTTAGATTTAAAATGTAAATTTTAAATTTAATTCAATATACGCGAGTTAAATCCGTAAAAATAGTTTTATTTCAATGTGTAGTACTCGTGAAAACCTTAGAAAACACTACTATCAGTAAGTTTTCAGGTAAAGATTTTTTAAGGAAAATGTTTTATTACAGTTTCAAAAATAATGAATATAAAAGTCTCTGCATATTAAATACACTAAGAAGGTTTCCCAAATTAAAAAGGGAAACAAGAATTTTAAAATACGTTAGGAAATGAGAAATTACTTTTAGTTAATTGAGTTGTCTTAAAATATATACTATAAAACTATTTAAAGTCAACTGAAATGTCAGTATCTGTTTTTTTCTAATGGCGAAAAATAGATACTGACGTAACGTCAGTAGTTTTTATAACGCCATTATCTGTTTTATTTCTTGGCGTGTAATTTCGGCGTATATACCTACAGTATGATAACATAATGAGCGTATTAAGAACCGACCGTAAGAATATCGGTTTCTTTAAAAACATCTCTCAGGGAATCTCGAGCTTAAGTTACAAATAACCCGTATTGCTCTTTTTTGTAAAACCAGTATAGAATCATTTTCGGCAGCATTTCCCCATAGTAAATTACCGTAAGACAAAATACTATAAAAATAACTAAAATAAACGAGTCGAGCCGTATTAATATCTGTTAATTATCTTATTTTTTTAATTTTAAAGACGGCTGAGCTGAGTTTACCTGCGAGTGTTAAGAGACGCCGGTTCCACCGGAGCTCATTATTTAAACTTACACCTAAGAAAATTGTTGAATCAGTCAGTTCTAACACTTAATTGTTAAGGAACGAACTACAATATTCACTTTTTACTTTAGGAATTGTATATTCCATGCATTTTGTTTTTTTTAGTATTTAAGACCAAATTATTAATTATTTATTTAAATTATCATCAGGAAAAGTACAAAGTCACATATGTCCTTTTACGTAAAAGAACAAATCATTAATATAGAGTAAAAATATAAAGGGGTCAAGAATAGATCCTTGTGGATCACCCATTTTTAGGTGAGAACCAGTCAATTTATAATTATTTACATCAACTGTCTGAACTCATTGATGCAGGTAAGATCCAGCAGGATCTTATTGTGTGTAAGCAATATCTGTACTACGCACACCATAGTGGTTATGTTTGCATAGTAATGTTTGATAGTCTATGCAATAAAAGGCTAGATAGATCACAAAACACCCCGATTGTATACCCAAGTTGCTTTTCTCTAGTTAGTTAGCTTGTACTCTTGCAGGTCAGGTTTTATTTAAAAAAAAAATATTTTTAAAATGCTAAATAATATGTAGAAATTCAGTATATGCATTAACAAAATTTTCAATATTGACTATTAACAAAAGCCATTTTTGAGACGGTTTGCACGGTTCCATACCATAATTCGCCGGCCGACGCGACCGTACCGTCGCAAACGCGATGTCCCTATATTTTAAATCTGTAATACGAGTATCTTCGAAAATATTCATTTATGTTACACACTATAAAGGGCTATATAGTTTCATATTAAATGTAAAATGTATTTAAGGTACTTAATTAGATAAGGATTAATGCTGTATTCTAAATAAGCCATTATTTCTCGTACAAAGTAAAGGACAAAAATTGGCTATTGTTGGTTATCCCGAAGAGATAAACATATACCATCGCGGACTTTCTTGTAGAAATTTTAAGTTATACAATACTTAGTACATTATTTTGTTCTATCTCTTAGAGTTTAGCCAGCCTTTGCAATGTAAGCGTAAAACAAAGTGTTTGTTCACAACTTCGTATTAGAAATCTTGAAATTATCAGTAGTTCTCTAATATATTAAGCTAGTGTTTTCTAAGGCTTTCACGAGTACTACACATTGAAATAAAACTATTTTTACGGATTTAACTCGTGTATATTGAATTAGATTTTAAATCTAACCCGACGTTTCGAACGCTTCGCAGCAATCGTGTTCATGGTAAGACGAGATAGAGGTGTTTGTCTGTAAAAATAGTTTTATTTCTATATTAAGCACGTTATTATACATACATACATACATACATACATACATCAAGAAATTGCAAGTTATTTAAAGTTACCTGATGTGAAACGTCCGCTACTCTGTTAGCAGATTCTGGTGCTGATATGTCTCTTTTGAAGCGACACGGCGGGTGGAGATCGACTACAATTGCCGAAGGTTATGTGGAAGAATCGCTCGACAGTAAAACAAAGATTTGTAACCGCATTGTAGAAACCACCAATTTAAAAGAGCCGCGTCCTTCGACATCAAAGGTACCGTCGTCTGACATTTCAAACTCTCAAGCTGTAGTTAATAAAACTACAACTATAACAGACGGTCCTAATAAAACTATGACAATGCACTTTAATAATTGCACAAATATAAATATTAACATTAATTTTTTTCTAATAAACTGTTCTTATTCATAGCATGCATTTTACTTGTTTCCTCATAGATGTGATAAAAAGCAGATTGTGCACCTCGGGACTAAAGCTACTTTAAGCTCGAGTGATGTACTTTGAATCCCTCGCTCGCTCAGGATTCTACATTAGAATCCTTCGCTTCGCTCTGGATTAAAAAAACACTCTCCCTTTAAAGTAGTGCTTTAGTCCCACGCGACGGTACAAAATCTACTATTTGATTACGATTTAGACTTTAATGTCTTTATGTAGACGTAGAAGTGAATACTCTCAATGAAGGGGTAACATTCGGTTTAAAAATTGTCATTAAAAAATAAATGTATACAAAACTAAGAATTGTGATTAGAGTAATTAAAACATTTGTTAAAAAGGTTCTTTAAAAAACGATAAAATAAAAAAAGTATATATCAGTCGTAAATGATTAAAATATAAAACCCAATATTAAACTAAACAAAAAGGAATAACGTTAGATATTTTATATATTTCTTTTTTATTTAAGAGTTGTATAAAAGATGTTAACAGTGCTTTTAGCACTGTTATCATAAAATCATCATCGTACACAATATGAATGGATAAAGTATAATTTTAATTTATACAGAATAAAACGTGGACTTGTCTCTTATCAGAGAAAAAATTCCAGGATATCTTATAGATAGACTTATATGAATATGACTCGGTAAATATTAAAATCTATAAATTTGGTAGGATCGGATCTAAATGGCTTTGGGGACCGTATTGAAATAATAAGTCGATGTTTTGATGTTAAAGGGGGTAGATTTTGATATGAAATAATACATTTATTAAATAGGTACAGATTTGAATTTATGATATTCTTTTATTACTTCTACAACGATAACGAACAATTTTTTTTTTGCTAAAACTATTCAACAGATCTCAAAATATTTAAAATTAATTTTGAATTTGTTTAGTTTAGCATTGGGTTGCAACTGACGTTCGTTTTTGAAAACCAGGTATTAGATTCACAAGGATAGGGTATGCCATATCATGTGGAGAGATCAGATAATCTCCAAATGAAGTTATAGTCCGGGAGCCAGTGACAGATTTTCATGACCAATTTCCTCCCAAGTGAAAATTTGTAAAATGCAATAGGAAGTTGTGTTATGAAGCTTCGAGATCGTCAGCTGCGACTCCAGTGGTGGAGAAGGCAGTGGCAGCCTCCCACGCACGAAGAAAAAAAATTTTTTTAATCATTTCTTCCCATTCTAAAATTTCTTGAATAATAGTTTATCTAATATCTTGCTAGCTGACCATAGCATGGTGGATTATACGTCATGGCGCAAAGCAGTATAACGTCGATAACACTCACTGTGATACAACTGAAAATGGTTAGGCTATGTAGGAAGGACATTATTTTGACCGGTTAGATTATTAACTTTTCGTATTGTTAATATAGATCTACACTTATTTAAATTATCTTCACTAAATAATTTTGAATGAACATTAGTTTTTTTACAAAAGACCCAATAAGGTACCACGTTAGACATTTTGTTTTTAATTATCCGTTACTATAATAACACTATGTTCGACTGACCAACTTAAACATGTAATCTTTCACTTTCTATTCGGGTCACATTATAACTTCAACTTACCCTCTCGTCAGTGTGTTTTACGCTCTGCTCTAGCATAAAATCTGGAGGGGGTAATTTCAATCTACAATCTAGCCACAATGTAAAAAGGGCTCATGTATTACTTTAATTTGTATAAGAAAAAGAGATAAATAGAGAAAAGTGATTTCCTCCTGGATGAAAATTATAAGAGAATAGTTAATATACTCTAGTAAATAATAAAACAAATCGGCTAGCTGTAAGTAAAGTGAAAAGTCGTCAGCTGATAAGATTCAGTAGGTGGTAAATGCTGCTACATTACACATTTCAAATAACCAGCTGACGAACTTTCCACTGAGATACAGCAAGCTGATGTTAATTTTCATTCACAGTAATATATAAACTGTTTTTTTTTTGTTTATTTGAGAGGAATACCATTGAAAATTTTTTATTTTTTTTCATATTCGAGCGGCCAGCTGACGTACAATCCACCATGTTATGGTCAGCTGACTTTATCTTCCCTTCAAGATATTAGATAAACTATTATTCAAGAAATTTTAGAATGGGAGGAAATCATTAAAAAAATTTTTTTTTATTCGTGCGTGGGAGGCTGCCACTGCCATCTCCACCACCAGAGCAGCAGCTGACGACCGCGGAGCTTCATAACACAACTTTCTATTGCATTTTCCAAATTTTCACTCGGGAGGAAATTCATGATGAAAATTGGTCACTGGCTCCCGGACTATTATGGTTTAAAAATATAGTTAATTGTTTGGATACAGTGCTTTCTAGGACTATGGATAAAAATGGGACAAAAGTGGAAGGGAGAACTCGGATTGTTGATTTTAGGCAGGAGAATAACATGTGCCGATTTCGAAGAAGATTTAAAAGAATTGGATGTCAGGGAAAAGTTAAAAATGTGAGTTATAACATCCGTTATAATATCAAGGAGTGGAATCAACATTTCGCGACTAATATTGTCACAACCTACTGCTCTGGAACTAATATTAACTATAGCTGTCTTAACATCACACTCCGGAATTTCTACGAAAGAAAAACTGTCACAGATAGGTGGAGTGGTATTATTTAATTTAAAAAGGATCTGTAATAAGTGGCGAAGTCGAGAAATAATTGTTTAGTGAGTCTAAATTTAAAAAAATGGTTTGAAGAAGTTAGAGATTTACCCACACCTAATGTCTGAAAAAACCTCCACAATTGCGGAGGGGTATAATTATTAACACAAGAGAAAATATAACGGCATTTTGCATCTCTACACATTCTATTGCAACTATTGTGCAGCTTCTTATAGGTAGCGAAGTTTTCATTGCCGGGGAACTTTTTGTACCGTATCTTAGCCTTGTTGCGTTTGTTCATAGCATTTTTGATGTCAGCATTTAGCCACGGTGCAGGATAATGTCTAACTTTGATACGCTTAAAAGGTGCATGGGAATCATATAAGCCAGTGATGAGTGTGTTAAATAAATCTACTTATGAGTCCATTGTAGTGGCATTATATACCATGGACCATTCAATACATGCAGCATCGTACAAAAGTCTATCCCAGTTAATAGTTTTAAAGTTGCGACGCAGAATAACCTTACCCTTGCGTTTGGGAATAGAGAGATTATAACGAAGAGATAAAAGGTCATGATAGGAGAAAGGACCAGTGTGTGAGAACGTTGTCTGAGTTTAGGACCATTATTAAATCAAGAAGAGATGGTTCAGATTGAGGTGCATGATGGGTTTCAGAAAGAGGGAGTATAGAGAGATTATAAGACGCAACTAAAGATTGGAGTCTGTCATACCTATAATTGTTTTTCACAAGACATGTATTTAGATCTCCCATGATAATAATATGTTGATAAGAAGGAGAAAAAAAATCTAATAATAAATCGAAGTCGTTGAAGTAGTCAATAATTGGAGAGAGGCTGTACATAACACCAAGAAGTAATTTAGAGTGATGAAGAACAACTTCAATAAAAAGGTATTCTAAGTTAGGGGAATTAGAAGAAGGTGATGAAGTAATAATTTTAAACGAAATATGGTTACTTATATGCAAGCACACGCCACCACCTCTTTTTTCGAAGCGATCATTACGCACCAGATTATAATTAGGTAAACAGTAAAGAGAAGATGAAAGTGAGGGTTTAAGCCAGGATTCAGATACAAGAATACAATCGACTACGACGTTACTAAAAGTTGCAAGGAAATCAGTGTAATGAGCCGGTATGCTTTGAGCATTAATATAAGCAATGTTAAAGCTATTACCTCCGCCAGAGAAGATAGACTGAAGCCTGGAATTTAAGGGGATGAAATTAATATCTGATGAGGAGTGACTGGAGGCACTTAAAAATTCATCAGAGGAAGATGAAGACAGGCAAATATTATTCAAATCAATGATCGAGTTAGACATCAAAAGTATAAAAATAATATGAATATATAATAAAATAAAAATAATATATAAAAATATTATATATATAAATATGAGAAATATAATTAAATGCTATCTATATAAAAAAGAAACTATAATAACTACTATTATCCCACACTTCCTGACATAGTAAGAAAACAAAAAAAAAGAAAAAAAAATATAAAACTTTAGGAGAATAAATAAAGATTAAAACATATTATACGCTAATAATACCATAAATTCTAAAATTGGTCCGGTTTTTAAACAAGTGACAGATCAAAGATAATATAGCTGTTAAATCTAAATATTGAGTTGTCAAAATATCAGTAAGGTATTTAACAATCATTAGTCAAGATCAATCTCTTCCGTGTGTTCTCCACCCTACGTGACATTAGCGGAATCGACCATGCTTTTCTGGCACCACTGAAAGCCATTAAATAAATCTATCTATCTGTCTAACATTAGTAAAATGAAAAAGATATGAATATGAATGTAGAGGTAATTCTTATTTTAGGTTGTGGTGCAAGGAAAGCGCGCACCCTCTGGGTTTGCGCGCACACACATTTAGTGCACAGGTTGCAGTAACCGCCCCCGGCTGGCGAGACAGTGGAACGCGCATACGCACATTACGCAGAGGCGTTAACCAGTCTGTAACACGATCCGACGGCGGATGCACGCTCTTTTGTTGCTAGACGAACACTTTAATAATTACGTTTTCTCAAGTATTGCTTTTTTACGTGTAATTAGTTTATTTTAATTTGCTTTGCTATATAATCTTTCTTTTCTACTTGTGTCTTTGTCTATGCCTTCTTTGTAACGCTAAATTTAACTATCTGTGATTGTGATTTGAATTTGTAATATAACTGACATTTACTGGACACCCTCAAGTGACTTTTATTTCATCCGAACATTAAGCGAGTACATATCACGCCACATCTGGTGACCACCCGACGAACAAAGTATCAAGAGGAGCCAAAAGAAAGACGAGGAAGTTTTTCACCCAGCTGCGGAAAGTGGTAGTGATGTTTTTCGAGTTGGCGTATGGCGTTGGCGTATCCCCCCATTTAATCCAGACGACCCGGAACTATGGTTTGCGCAATTGGAAGGTCAGTTTGTGCTATCTAATATAACGAGTGACTCGACAAAATTCTATTATGCGTTGTCTCAATTAGATCACACGCACGTAGCCCATGTCAAAGACATAGTTTGCTCACCACCAATCGCAGACAAATACAATAAATTGAAGGCGGAATTAGTAAAGCGTTTGAGTGCATCTAAGGAAATGAAACTAAAACATAATATAATAATAATAATAATATATTTATTTTCTCATCCACAAAGGTTCTTACAAAGATTTTTTATAAAATTAATACATAGTCTCAACCTCTGTGGGAGACTGGTATCTGAACTAGGAAATCCTGTTAAACATATTACCAGGCCCCCCGCACAAATAACGTGTATACATTTAATAGGTTACATAACCTTTGTTAAATTAGGTAGTACTAGTAAAGTGAGTAGATCCAATCAACTTATTTTACAATAACAAAAAGGGAAATGAATGTATGCGTATGAGAATGTGTATGTGTGTGGGTGAGTGAGTTACATGTATGGAGTGTGTTGTGTTGGGAGTGTGTTTGTTGTGTTGGGGGTGTGTGTGTTGCTTTGGGGGCATGTGTGTTGTGTTGGGGGTATGTGTGTTATGTTGTGTTGGAAGTGTGTGTGTGTGAGTGTGTGGTGAGTATGCACGTGTTTGTGAGAGAAGGAGATGCAAGGTTACTTTGGTACCGTTAAAAGGTCCTCTGTCTCATCGTAATTACATTTTAGGAGATAAGAGGTGAGAGTTTGCTTGCACTTGGATTTTATCATAGGGTATAAGTTTAGTATGGAGTTCAGTTTGTTATACAAGCAAGATCCCATAAAACTGTGATGGCGATGGGATAGTGCAAGTTTATACAGCTTACTATCACACACTTTTGATTTATTACGCTTTTGCGCATTTAAGTTGGTGTTATAAGGCAGGTGTGAATGTTTACGTAACACAGTATGCAAGACAAACAGTTGACGGACAGTGAGAACTTTGCACTTTTCGTATAATTCCACTGTGGGATGGAGGAATGGTAGGGAATAGGCTGTTTTAAGTATAGCTCTTTGTGAACGTTCAACTTTCATCATAGATGTTTTTGGTGCTCCACCCCATGACGTAATACCATAGTTTATAATTGACTGGCACAGTGCAAAATATACCGTTTTGATGACCTTCTTATCAGCAACATGTCGTAGATTCTTAAATATATACATAAGCTTCCTTATTCTTTGGGATAATAATTCTATGTGAGTGTTGAAGTTTAAATTTTTATCTATAATAATACCAAGGTATTTTATGGAATCTACTTTTTGTAGTTTAGGGCATGAGCAGGGGGAATTAGTGTTGTTACATGAATGGGCTATGATATTGAGAGACGAGGTGTCTAAATGGTGAGTATTAGTTGAAGGGAATGTGATATATTTAGTTTTGTCTATATTAAGGGTTAGTAGATTGTTGTAGAGCCAAGTTGTTACTTGCGAGAACCCATTCTGAGCATAACTGTATACTTCATCCCAAGTATCTCCGTAGAAAAGTAGCGCAGTGTCATCCGCAAAAGTAAGTATTCGACCATTGCTGAGGGATAGCCCGCAAAGGTCATTTATAAACATTAAAAAGAGGGTAGGCCCTATGACACTACCCTGCGGAACACCTACAGTAACTGCGCAATCATCACTTGTCCAGGTATCGACCGTTACACGTTGAGATCTGTCACTTAAGTAACTATTGAATAATTTTAGTTGGGTACCACGAATTCCAAGAAGATGAAGTTTATTCAACAAGAGTGGTGCAGATACCGTGTCAAACGCCTTAGCTAAATTAAGGAAAATGGTAATAACTTTCTTTTATTCTTCGAGCTTATTTACTATAGTGTCCGTAAGTTGATTTATGGCATCATTAGTTGATTTACCACTCCGAAATCCAAATTGATTGTCTGATAGTAATTTATTTGATTCTAAATAATGTGTTAGTTGTTTGCTAATAACTTTTTCGAGTATTTTAGATAAATTTGGCAAAATTGAAATTGGGCGATAATTATTGACACAATCCCTACTACCACTCTTGTGAATTGGATGTATAAGTGATTTCTTAAGTTTGGTTGGAAACTCACCTGTAGATAGACACAGGTTACATAAATGTGTAATAGGATCTGACAATATCCTAGAATATCTCTTTATTACGTCAGTCGGGATATCATCACTTCTAATTATAGAGGAGGGTTTAAGACCCGAAATAATATTAGTGATCTCATAGGCATCAGTGGGTAACAGCACAAGCGATGAGTGGTAAGGTTGGACGGAAGTTTGGATGGGTGAATCGACGTTAGAACGGGAGATATTGTCTGCTAGTGATTTACCTATACCTCCGAAGAATGAGTTTATGGCATTGACAGATTTAATTGGATTTTTCGTCTCTACTAAATCTATGGCGGATGTATGTGCTTTGTTTGTGGAACTGATGATTTTTATTCTATTCCATAGTTTTTTTGTATTGCCTTTACATTTCGCTAATTCCGCTTTGTCATATTCTTGTTTGACCTTTTTTAATATTTCGTTACAAAAATTGCGATATCGTGTGTAGGTGATTTTAACATTTGTGTCATTTGGATGTTTCTTCAATTTAAGGGGTAAGCTGTCACGATTACGCATGCAGCGTATTAAACCTGGAGTCATCCACGGTTTAATTATTCGCTTACGTCTCGAGATATTAATTACTTCGCTACAACGGCCAATAGCAGTATTTAGGGTATTGAGGAAGTAGTATATTGCTTCGTTTGGATTATTCAACAAATAAATATAATTTAAATCTATGTTATTGATTTCAATATCGAGAGCATCGTATTTAATGCGTCGGACTGTTTTTGTACATCGGCGTGAGGTTGGTTCACTTAGAAGGCTTAAAATTACACTGTAATGGTCCGTTAGTGTTGTGTGGGCTACTAAACATTTCACCGAGAGCTTGGATCTAGCAATAACATGGTCTATACACGATAAGGAATGGGTGGGGAGGTGGTGAGCTGGTAGCAAGCCATGTGAAGCTAGGAAATCTAGATAATATTCTATTCTAGTGTCTGTAGAGGATGAAGAAATGTCTATGTTTATGTCACCAGGGAGAAAGATATTTTTATATTGATTAATTCTTATATATTATTTACTGAATTTATGAACTTAGAAATATTTCTTGTGCTCGGGGGGCGATATATGCCTAGTATGGCTGTTTGGGTATTAATTTTAATTACCGAGCAATTAGCATCCTCTATACTAGGTTCGAATATACAAAAATTATGGACAAGTTTATAATAAACAATAACACCCTCATTTTGTGTTTTGTTATTATTAGTAAATGCCGATCTATAACCACTTATTTCAGGTATAAACTGGTTATTTGAAATCCAACACTCTGTAAAAACAATTAAATCCCAATCTATTTTAGACCTCGCTATAAGGATATTTAGGCCATTTATATTGCATCTTACACTTCTTATATTTTGTATAAGGATATTTAATGCAGTCATGTTAGTATACATTGATTGGGAGCAATAATCTATATTGCATGTACTGTATTCTGCCACAGTTATGAGTATAACGAGTATAATATAATATATTATTTAGTTATATAATGAGTATCTAACTCATTGTTTAAGGTGGTGAGTGAATTATGATCGAATGTTAGATATTAAAGCCTTGTCACAATATATAGTTATTAGGGAAGAGATTAATAGTATTTCAGATTTACACGGAAATAGTAATGAAAATAATTCATAAAATTTATATTTTAGATCTATGGCACAATTAATGACATATATACTTAGGAAATAGACTCGTGGTGGTAGACCATAACATCGGGTCGCCGGCAAAGTTACCACCCATCGGGCAAAGTCGTGCCGCAAAGCGACATAGTCGTGTTCCGGCACGTTGCTCGATGAAGCCGTTTATGGGAAATGGGTCTGAACAGCTGCGGTACGTTGGCGAACCGGTTGACGTCGAGTTGGTGTTTGTTTTGTCGGGTGGCCAGTCGAGGAGGGTAGCGGGATCCGAAGCGACGGCTTTCCGCTGGCCACCCGCAGATAGGTGGAGGCCCAATTAGTGGGTTAGCCACCCACGAAAGGCTGCCCCGCCAGCTGCGAAAAATCCCAGGGTCCATCGTGCTGGTTGGCGACCAGGCGAGGAGGCCCGATGGCGATCCCTGGGGGGGTTCGGGCGTCCCCGCAGTCTCCAGGCTAGCCTCCCAGCGACAAGACATCACCAATTTCGAAGTCGGGTTTGATACGTACCGCCTCGTTCAACTGCCATTTCCCATCCCTATTCACTTTTATTTATTTTTTATTATGAAAAAAGTAAAAAAAAGAAACAAGTTGACACAGCGGTTGCACTCCTCCTCATACAAAGTGCACCTCACTAATATAAGGGGTTTGCACTCAAATCTTTTAGCTGTCCACCACCACCTAGAGACAGAGCAACCGCACTTGCTCTTTTTGACGGAGACGCAGATACAATGTCCTTTGAGCGCTACATACTTGGATTATCCCGGTTACTCGTTGGAGCATAACTTTCGCTCACGGGCCGGAGTCAGTATGTACGCGCGGAACGACCTCTGTATTCAGCGTCTCCGTCACCTTGAAGACCCCACTTTTTCTTCCCTATGGGTTTTAGTGGACACAGGAAACGAAAAAATCCTGTATTCCTGTGTCTACCGTTCGCACAGCGGTGACCAGGAGACAACTCGTTTATTTGAGTATCTCAGTGAGGCTGCAGATATGGCTCTGTATCAGTACCCTTCGGCACAGCTCGTCTTTCTGGGAGACTTTAATGCCTGTCATCAGGACTGGCTGTTCCCGTACCAGAAGACCGACCATGCTGGAAGAGAAGCGCGGAAATTTGCGTTGTCCTTGGACCTCTTTCAGCTGGTGAAGCAAGCGACAAGGGTACCAGATGTAATAGGCCATACAGCCAATTGCCTGGACCTTCTGCTGACAACTGATCCGGACAGGTATCGTGTAGAAGTCACCTCCCCCTTGGGAACCTCCGATCACTGTCTCGTGAAATCTGTGTTTACATATTCCCCACCAGCTTTCGAACCTCATGGTGTTAGGCGAGTATGGAAATACAAGTCAGCAGATTGGGATGAGATGCGGCACTTTTTTGCGTCTTATCCTTGGCGGCAGGTCTGCTTCTCTTCTTTGGATCCGTCGAGTTGCGAGGATGCTATAACCGATGTAGTGCATCAGGCAATGGAGTATTTTATTCCTTTTGCTGACGTACCCATCGGTGGCAAAGCTCGCCCATGGTATAATGCCGAATGTGGTCATGCTCAAGACCGAAAACATTCGGCATATCTCCTTTGGGCTGATGCTCGAACCCGCAAAACTCCGGATGTAAGTTTGAAGAAGAGAGCCTTTAACTAAGCTGCCAAGTCCTACAAAAAGGCATTGCGGTAGGCTCGTCTCGATCGAATCGCTAAGAATGGCGAAAAGCTCTCTGTCAGACCAACTGGCAGTCGAGCTTTCTGGTCTCTTGCGAAAGCGATCGAGTTGAATTTCTGCCAACCCTCACTGCCTGCTCTGCTGAAGCTGGATGGATCCCTGGCCCACACAGCAACAGAGAAAGCGAATGTACTTGCTTCTCTGTTTGCTGATAATTCGCATCTAGACACTGGCAATGCTTCTCCAGCACATCTTCCTCACTGCGGTATTTCGATGCCTGAAATCCGCATCACTAACAAAGAGGTATGGAGAACATTGTGTCGGAGAACATTGTGTGTTCGGTAACTGATGACGTGTTACAATCACTATAGACTAGTCGCTTACCGCATAGCTTGCAGGCCGTCATTGCCTCGCAGCCTAAGCTTTTGCTTGACGATTTAGCTGATTTAGCAGATAGGGTGCATGAAATAGCTCCATCTAGGCCTTAATGAGATGTTGTCTGGCCAGTTTGATGAGATGCTGTCCAGTGGATTTTGCCACAAGATCAGAAAGCCTATGGTCATCACCTCTACACATGGTCATGAAAAAGGACGACAGTTGGAGGCCATGTGGAGACTATAGATTCTTAAATGCCCGTACCATCCTTGATAGATATCCAGTACGTCAAATACATTACTTTTTTCTCCAGCTGTGAGGATGTACAGTCTTCTCTACACTAGATTTGGTGAAGGCGTACAACCAATTGCCTATATTTGAAGATGACATCAAGAAGACAGCTATCACCACACCATTTGGCCTATACGAGTTTCGTTATATGACTTTTGGTTTACGTAACGCATCGCAAACATTTCAAAGGTTTATTGATGAGGTATTGCACAGACTGGAAGATTTTGTATACGGATACTGTTATGACTTGCTTATTTTCTCACCATCATCAGAGAGTCATCACCATCACCTAAGGCAAGTGTTCACCCGACTTAAAGATTACGGAGTTCTAGTCAACACTAACAAATGCATAGTGGGCCAACCAGAGGTAACCTTTCTGGGCTATACTGTCTCATCATCTGGTACTAAACCACTGGATTCAATGGTGCAGGCTATCTTAGACTACCCACTACCTAGGACTGTAAAAGAGTTAAGAAGGTTTTTAGGGATGCTGTACTTTTACAGGAAATTTGTGCCAAATGCTGCTGACCGTCAAGCATCTCTTAACGCCATTCTAGCGGGATCAAACAAGAAAGGTTCTCATCCTATAACCCTGACTCCAGAGCTGATTCAAGCATTTGAAGATTGCAAACAGTCTCTTGCCAATTCCACCTTATTAGCTCACCCAATTCCAGATGCTGAACTAAGTATCGCAACCGATGCCTCCAGTGTAGCAATAGGTGCTATTTTACAGCAGAGGCGAAATCACTCTTGGGAGCCGCTAGGATTCTTCTCCAAGAAACTCAGTCCATCTCAAAATAAGTATAGTCCCTATGACAGGGAGTTGTTTGCAATATACGAGGCTATAAAATACTTCCGTTTTATAGTCAAAGCTCGTGATTTTATCATCATTACTAATCATAAACCATAAATCATAAACATAACTCACGCATTTTCAAAAACAGGTGATAGAAGTTCTCCTAGGCAGCATAGACACTTAGAATACATTTCTCAATTTTCCACAGACATTAGATACCTGCCAGGTAAACTAAACGTAGTAGCTGATAGCATGTCTAGAATAGAGGAAATTACGAAAGGAATCGACTATCAGGCACTTGCACGATCTCAAATAACTGATACTGAGCTGCAATGTTTGCTTAAAACTAGGTCCTCTCTCAAGCTGGAACAGGTAAGAATACCTGACACAGATATCAAGGTTTACTGCGATGTTTTGAACTCAACCTCCGCGTCCATACATTACTCCGGAATACCGGCGACAAACATTTAACATCTTTCATAATCTGAGTCACCCAGGAAACACCGCTACAGTGCGACTGGTGACACAAAGATCTGTATGGCCAGGGATTCGCAGGAATTGTAGAGAGTGGTAATGAGAATGCCTTAAGTGTCAAGGCAGTAAAGTTACCCGACATACCTCTGCTCCTCTTTCCTCCTTTCCTGTTCCTTCATCACGATTCTCTGATGTCCATTTCGACATTATCGGCCCTTTAACAATCTCTCTGGATTACAGGTGTTGTCTCATCGCCATTGACAGGTTTACTAGATGGCCTGAGGAGTACCCAATCAAGGATATCACCGCTGAAACCTGCGCATCAACCTTTGTTTCGGGCTGGATAGCGCGGTTTGGTTGTCCTCTCAAAATAACAACCGACCGTGGCCGCCAATTTGAATCCAATCTCTTTCGCACCATATCATCATTGACTGGTGCACAGCATTTTCGCACGTCTGCTTACCATCTAGCTGCAAATGGGATGGTCGAGCGTCAGCATCGAACGCTGAAAGCAGCCATCATGTGCCACTCCAACCCTCAATGGAACGAAGTTCTTCCCATCGTACTCCTTGGTATTAGAAACGCATGGAAGGCGGACATCGAGGCATCACCCGCTGATTTGGTCTACGGCGAACCACTACGGTCGCCTGGCCAATTCTTATCACCGTCAGAAGATTTCAAGGCAGATGACATCACAGACCTCTCAACACGGTTACGAAGTCACATGGCTACATCGTCTCCAAAACCTACTTCATGGCACAGAAAAGGTCCATTCTACGTACCACAGGCTTTGAATGAGACATCTCACGTTTTCTTGCGGCAGGATTAAGTCCGAAGACCGCTGGATCCACCTTAGGCTGGCCCGTATAAAGTATTGAAACGTCACCCGAAATACTTTGACATTGAAGTTCGCGGTAAGAAGACTACTGTCACCATTGATCGCCTGAAACCTGCGTTCATGACTCAAGAGGCAGATGCCAATGTTACAACGCCATTGATCCCAGCAACACTGGTTACATATGCCCAACCAGTGAAGAAGCAGACTAGAAGCGGAAGGAATGTGAAATTCCCAGACTATTACCGCCCGCAGTAGCGGTCTCAGCGAGGAAGTACATGTGGTGCAAGGAAAACGCCCACCCTCTGGGTTTGCACACATTTAGTGCACAGGTTGCAGTAACCGCCCTCGGCTGGCGAGACAATGGAACGCGCATACGCACATTACGCAGAGGCGTTAACCAGTCCATAACACGATCCGACGACGGATGCACGCTCTTTTGTTGCTAGACGAACACTTTAATAATTACGTTTTTTCAAGTATTGCTTTTTTACGTGTAATTAGTTTATTTTAATTTGCTTTGCTATTTAATCTTTCTTTTCTACTTGTGTCTTTGTCTGTGCCTTCTTTGTAACACTAAATTTAACTACCTGTGATTGTGATTTGAATTTGTAATATAACTGACATATACCGGACACCCTCAAGTGACTTTTATTTCATCCAGACATTAAGCGAGTACATATCACACCTCAAGGTTAATAAATGTATTCTTTTACTTTTAACTTCGTTTTATTCATCTTTATTACAAATTCTTTATCTTACAAATAACACTTAGCCTCAGACAAAGTAGAATAGCATAGACTATATATTAGCAATAGACAACAGTGCTGCCAATAGAAATGTATATTACTAAGAGTAATAAATTGATAATTTTAAGTTCTGCGTCCGTCGTCATTGTTTTATAAAAAATGGTATATGGTGCAATTTTGAGGAACCTCAACCAACATATTTGCAACCAATTGACCTGTTAAGGGTGGAATTTTAAAATCCTTTTTTAGTACACCACTACGTACAAAGACAATGTACATAATGTACCGCATCTTCTTAATTCATTACATTATCTTGGAAGTTTCAGAGAATTAATATACATATCTCTATGGGAAATTTACTTAGAGTTATGTCATTAATTACGTCAACATTACTATTTCTTGCCGCCAATATTGCACTTTGACACATCTATTTAAAATATTTTTGTTCTATTTGCATTAACAGTCACAGCTGTATCAATTAACACACATAATTTAATCGTTACTGGGTAGACTTTACAGATTAGATCTTCAATGATCGTAACTTTTTCACCTAAATCGTCAACAATATGAATTTTGTTTTCACAATGATGTTATTTGCCGTCTTCTATTAAAGCAAACATTACAGTGATTTCACACCCATGATTTTGTTACAGCTTCTAATATCTTTAAGAGATAGAGAGATTTTAGAGAACGTACCTACCTACTACATAAGAAAAAACAAACGTTAAAGGAATAATATAACAATATCCAATATTTAAAAATACAACGCAATTTAAGTACGTGTTTAAAAATAATATATTATATACTATAAGACAAATAAATTATTTACTAAGATAGTTACTAAACTATTCTAAACAATAAAAAAACAAACGTAGAACTAATTTGAAACTTACATACCTACCCACTATATACAAAAAAAAATATATGTGTGTGTGTATAAGTGTACACATGTAAGAAGTGAAATTTCTTTATGACATGTAAATATAATTCACATATTCTTTTAAATGTGACTTAGAAATAAAAATGGCGCGTAACAGAAAAACGTCATAATTTTCATTAATATTAATTAATTAAAACGTAAGAAGTGAATCGAGAGTTTCTGACGCATAACATTCTCATAGAAGAAACACATAAGTACCATAAAAACAGACAAATGTACACAATCCACTTTAAAAATAATAACTTTAGGCTTCGTAACATGTTGGATCGTCACTATATCACAAATAAAATTATTCTTCATCATTGTTTCTGCTGTTTCGAGTTGTTGTTCGTTCTAGGTATAGCAAAACAGATCTTGTAAAGATCAGGACCCCAATGCTCCATTTCTCAGCCAAAACTCGTATTTCTTTTCATTCTTACTTCTTCTATTTCAGACAATCAATGTATTTTAAAAATATTATAAATTATATTTCATAATTTCTTCTTCATGTTATAATCTTGAATTTATTTATTAGTTTCAATAGCAAGTCCATAAAATCGTATTGTCCAGTATGTAATTACAATTCATTATTTAATTATAAAACTCTAATCCGATAATTTTATTTTTGGTTAATGTAAATTGTGTTTTGTAATAAACATACTTGTCATTTTGATAATTTAGTATTTCCATAGCTACATGGTGTAAAAGAGATGAAGCTATACGAAAAAAGCTGGCGCGTAACGGAAAAATGTCACGAGCAACGAAAAAATGTTACACTAAATTTTATTCCAACTCCGATAAAGAAGTTTCACTTCAAAAACAAACAAACAACAACAAATTATATAATAATAAAGCAACAACCGATACAAAAATACTACACAATTAAATTATGTGTGTTAATAAGTAACTGTAATATATCTACTTAAAAACGTTATAAAGAACAATCACAATTGAAAAGTACGACAAATCAAACTGTTTGCTTATATATAATGTTATAAGTTAGAAATAAGGAAAACAAAACCTAATAGAAAAATCACACAAAAACGATTTATGTACCTGCATACGTAGATAAGAATAAACAAACTTTAGAAAAATAAGCAAAAGAATATTCAACAGAAAAACATCATACAACATAGAAATTGATGAAAATAAAATGATTTATGTAATAAGTATTAATGAATAATTTACAACGAATATCGAAAAAACACTTTTAAACATTTTTCGCTGACCACAATCGTTCCGTAAGGATGCTAATGCTACCTCGCACTTCGCAGCTATCGATAATATCGACCCTCCCCTCTCAGCGCTAGATATGGATAGCGCGTGTGGTATTTGACCATTGTGTATTATTTTAAAACTGTAATAACTCCTTACACTTGACAGCATTTGATTTCAACCAATATGTGGTTGAAATCAAATGCTGTCAAAAGCAATTTCGTTCACGATTAAGTGCTTGTGATATTTAACTTATTTATTTGGATAAGGTTTAATGTCATGATAATTAAAACACCTTCGAAAATATTATTATATTTTAGAACTGATTTGATTACTATAAAAAAGGTTATAACTTTTAAAGCTAGATATATGCTGTCGCGGACTTATTTTTTTAGAGGGGAACAATTTCATAATACATTTTTGCGTAACTTTTTTGAGGAAAGCTCTCAAAAAAAGAAATATTTTCTTGTTTTTGCAGCATTTTTTATTGCTGCTTGACTTCTATTAGTCACACCGAGATAATAAATAACCTAAAGCCTTTCTCATTAAATGGACTATTCAACGAAAAAAGAATTTTTCAATTCGAGTCAGTCGTTCCTGAGATTAGCGCGTTCAAACAAACAAAGAAGCCTTATATTATTAGTATAGATAGATAAAATAAATTTTACAAAAACAGACTCACTGGAATTGGTTAATCGTTTATTAGCACTATTATGTTGATTCTGATAAACGTGGACCCCGACATTCATGTTGTAAAATTAATAGTTGTACAATTTAAAAAACAAAAATAATTTCAAACTAAAAATGATCTGATAAAACTTACATAAATATCACCTCACGAGTATTGTAATCTCAAAAATCTCAAAAATATCTAACTATTTATCCAGAAGAACTAATATATGTTTAATTTTTGCTTCCATCAAAACCTCACGTTCTTGCTGATGAATGGATGTTTGATAAAAAAATAAAAATCAAAAAAATATATAACAAAATAAGTTAAATAGAAATAAATTTCTAAATTACTAAAAGTACCTAATTGATTATTTCGATAATTATGTAATGATAATCATGTTAAGTTATAAAATGAAAATTGTATTCTTATTCTCTCTAATTTAACAAATTTTATCTCGCATATATACATCAGATAAATATATAATAAATAATAAAAATTGTATACTTCCGAGTATCACGAAAACATTCAGTAAATTAGAACCTGAGTTTGTTTACGTAGTTGTGGTAAGGTTTTTGATAATATATCGAAATAGTCAATCAACAAAAATAAAAAATATTCATTTTAAGGATGTTAAAACAATAAATTATTTATAAATAAATCCGTATCACAATAGATTTATAAGAATGATAAATAACAATAATAAATATATTTGCTTTTCAAATACCGTTCATGTACCGGAAATCCTTTAGCGTTTGAATAGCAAATATATTTTCTTGGCAAATATTTATTTGAATAGGTGCAGGATCGTGGGTGTAATGATATTAAAAAAAATACGATCGAATAAACAAGAACTCATCAAAATAGATTAAAAAATAAAGTGCAGACAATTAAATATTAAGAGCCAGGTTCAAATAAATTTTTGAATAATTATTAAAAAAAAAGTCCTTATTTAACAAACGCTAAATTTAATCGAACATTCAAGAACAAACGACGAACTATCAAATTAGCAAAAAAAAATTGCAAAAAAAATACTTTTCCACGCTAACTTAAGAGAGCTGCACCGGGCACACCTTTATTTCTAAATTTTAATGTTGCATGGTGAGTAGGGCACCGAGTACCTACCACAGAGTACTTTTTGTATATAAATACAGACTACAGAGTACTATAAATATAATACTTATTGAAATCGAAAAACTATATTTCACACACATTTGACATTTCGTCTATTTGTATTTTGTTTTTTTGATTAGCTGGTTACTTGTCTTGGGCGTAACAGTTCGCGACTGAGATTGAACTGTTTACAGTTTAGTTCGCCGATCCTAAATGAACTAGTTTGCTCTTTTAGTTCTTTAGTTCGCGTTTCGTTCCCAGCTCTTCCTTCTTAGCAACAGGAAAGCAGTTTGAAAATGAGCGATTTAGTTCGCAAAAGGTAGTTCGTTCGCTCGTATCGATGTTGCTCCTGCTCTGACAAGATTATTAAGCATTGTACACTTACTTAAAATTTGTGGACACTAAAAATAGCATAAACCTATAAAGAAGTATTTATAAAATATGTATATATTTCTTATGAACACAAATAAGTTTAGGTAGGAAGTAAATTACACTTGTATTTATAATTTTATTAAGTTTTGAAAATTATCAACTGTAACTTATATAAGACAAACATATTAAAGAAGTACCTACAAATAATAAAAAAAATAATAATAATAAGAATTATGAAAGGTGTATACGCTAGAGAGATATTATACAAATTCTATGCTATTCGCGCGTAACTACGGAAAGTAATTCAATGAGCGAGAGAAAAATAGCATTCCTTCCAACTGTAAGCGAGACGACAACAGTTCGGTTGACGGTTGAGGTAGGGTTGCCAACTTTTTTTAACGAAAAATAAAATATAAAAAGGTTTGAATAAGAAAAAAAAGTATTTGAAAGAAAAATAAAGTATTTATATAGGAAGTATGGAAAGCCAGTTATTTTCGCTAAAACCAAACCATGTTTGACCCCCGACTCAAAAAGAGAGGTATAAGTTTGACCTATCAATCTGTGTATTGGTTTGTCTGTCTGTGGCATTCTAGCAACCAAACGCGTAGACAGATTTAATTGCGGTTTTTTTAAATCGAAAGTTTGGTTTGTCGAGATGGTTCTTAGTTTGGTCGAGATAGAGACACTCGTCTCCAAGATATTGAGGAATTAATGCTGTGGGTCTAAGGTTCTTATGCAATATGAATAGAAACACACAAGTGAAAATGTGTGTGTCCTTAGGTTCATTTAGTACAATACAACCAGTAACCTAAATTTAAAAGCCAGAAAAAAAATAAAAAATAAAAATAGCTCCATACAAAGCATACAAAAAGACCTCTAAAAAGAATAAAAATAATATTATTATGTATGTACGGATAATAACTTCGAGGGTTTAAAAAAAATAAAAGACGGGCTGCGATGAACTGATCTTGAGTTTAAAAAAAAATAATCAATCATAGATACGAAGTTACATACGGTTCACATAATGTTAACTTAGCTACATATAGCATAGGTAAAGTTAAGAAAGCGTAATTGCTATCTGAAAACAAACAGGTGTTTAAACATGCACTTTCAACACGAATCCGAAGAAATGGGTAATGGGCAGATCTTATTAAAAGCGCGTCTAATGATTCCAGCAGATGTTTTAATGTCCGCTACACGAACGACTCCATCACGTCCTGGATGCACAGCTACAATTCTTCCAAGTCTCCATTTCAAAGGTGGAAGGTTATCCTCCTTCACGACAACAAGAGTATTCAATTTTAATTCGTCCGTAAAAGAACGCCACTTCGTTCTCAGTTGCAATTCTGCAACATACTCTTTGCTCCACCGTGACCAGAAATGTTGACGTAGCTGCTCCATTCGTTGAAAACGAGTAAGATGATTGGAGGAAAACTGCTGATAGTTTGGCTGTGGCAAGGATACAAGCGGTCGACCAATAAGAAAATTACCCGGGGTAAGCGGGGTGTAGTCTGCAGGATCTGAAGATAACGGTGTAAGTGGACGAGAGTTCAGTATAGCTTCCACTTGCGCTAGCATAGTGTTTAGATGCTCATACTTCAAATTACAATTGCCCAACACTCTTTGAAGATGATGTTTGGTTGATTTAAGACCCGCTTCCCAGAGACCGCCAAAGTGAGGAGTATAAGCGGGAATAAAATGGAATTTTATTCCATCATTAGCCACCCTTTCGCTTAAGAGATCGTGATTAGCCTTTAGAAATTTAGAAAAGTCATTGTATGCACCAACAAATGAAGTACCGTTGTCGGAATAAATATTTAAAGGTTTCCCTCTTCGCGAAATAAATCTATTTAGTGCCAATAAAAAACTATTACTTGATAAATCACCTACTAGTTCTAGATGAACTGCTTTAGTTGTAAAGCAAATAAAAATGGCAACATACACCTTCACCAGTCTACATCCGCGACCTTGACGACTTGCACACATAAGTGGGCCACAATAATCAACACCTGTAGTATTAAAAGGATGACCGCCTGGAAGGAGACGCTCCTTTGGTAAATTTCCCATTATGGGTGCAACAGTTTTACCTTTTATGCGACGACAACGCACGCAATTATAATAACAGGCTTTAGCTAAGTTAGGACCCCCTATAGGCCAATAGGTTTCTCGAATGGAAGCCAATAATAGTTGAGGACCGGCATGCATCAATCTTTTATGTTCGAATTTAAATAATAAATGAGTAAAATAATGAGTGGACTGTAACAAAATTGGGTGTTTTTTACTATAAAGAAAGTTAGAATTATCAAGTCGTTCTCCAACACGCATTAACAAATCATTATCCAAATAAACATTAAATTTTAATAGAGCATTCTTTTTCGGAAAACTTTGTTTACTTTGGAGTATTTTATATTCAGGAAATGATTCAGTTTGACATTTTAAAATAACTAAACTTAATGCTTCTTTTAACTCATCCTCAGACAGATAAGCCGAAATTGGAGGTTGTTTTTTACAAATCCTTATAAACCGTAACACATAAGCTATTGAACGTAAAAGTCGTAAATAATTAGAGAAACGTTTAAAATCAATAAAACTATTACATTTTTGTTCTCTATTACATCCCTTAACAGCAACGAAAGCAACATCAACTTGGGTATTTACGTCGTCGTTTATGTCTACATATTTATTATGAGAAGGCCACTGAGATTCATCTTGTTTTAAAAATTCAGGACCAGACCACCATGAATCAAGATTTTGCAGAATGCTAATATCCACACCACGAGATATCAGATCTGCTGGGTTTTTCTCAGTGGGCACGTGTCGCCACATACAGTTACCGGCTTTATCTAAAACCTCAGCAACGCGATTGCGGACAAATGGTTGAAGCTTACAAGGTAACATTTGTAGCCATCCGAGGACTATAGTTGAATCTGTCCAACAAAATGTACGATTCACATTTACTATAAGTGAGTTGATGACCTTTTCAAATAAACGAGCTCCTACAACAGCACCACATAACTCCAATCTAGGTATTGTGGTGGGCTTAATTGGTCCCACTCGACTTTTAGCTGTTAGTAAACGTACTACGCATTCACCCAAGTCATTAACACTACGAACATATACGCAAGCACCAAATGCGCGCTCCGACGCATCCGTAAATATATGGAGTTCTAACTCCTTATAGGAACTACAAACTACAATTCGTGGAATACGAATTTGATTAATAAGAGGGAGATTATTAATAACGTTTTTCCAGCGAAAACTAATTTCTGGAGTTAGTTGATCATCCCATGACAATTTGTCTAGCCATAAACTCTGTAATAGCATTTTCATTATAATCACACATGGAGACAAAAGCCCTAAAGGATCAAAGATCCGTGCAATTACAGAAAGCAAATCACGTTTTGTATAACTATTATTTTATATTATTATATTATTTTTTATTTTTAAAGTCGGTTTTTTTAACGTAGCTATTTTTTAATTTTTTGTATTAATTTAATGTAAATCCCAATTATTCTTAACTTTTAAATATTTTGGTTGCTCAATGCTCACTGACACAAAAAATAATTAATATCAAATGTATAATAAAACAATTCGATTTCTATCTACTTATTTTTTTATTTATTTTAAAATATTTTTGTATTTCTATAATAATCATTATTATTAATATTTCATATCTTAATTATTCGGCTAGAGGCTAGTCTTAATGTCTATATTAAACTACTACTAATACCATTATTACTAGTTGAAAATATTTTCAAACTGATTTACTTATACAAGTATCTGAACGCTATTCAATAGAAACATTTGTAGTCATATTCTTGGCTATGATAGTAAAAAAATATAATGGCGATAAAGCTACCTGTCTTTTAATATATATGAAGATAGGTAATAGTTACCATTAGCCAAATTATAAAAGTTACTATTGTTAGTATAGTAACAGTTTTGTTTCAGATATAAATAAATTTGTAGCTACAATACCTCTTGAATGTCTTAATGGACATTCGGAGATTAGTAAGGATGGGGATATCGCAGATCGCAGATTTTCTATCATTTTTACGACTAGCAAGCAGAATCTTTTCACTGTCGTTCGAATCATTGGAAGTGATTTAATGTTTTTTTTCTTATGTAGATATAAGAAGTAAATTACTGTCCATTTTAATATACATTTAATTTACGCAGTCTCTTAATAATACTTTTTATTTTGACGTGTTAATTGCTCAAAGTAAGATTGTTGCATAGACTTCGGTGATAGAACTCACCAGATTAAGAAACCATAGAAGAAGATAAGAATGAGCAATAAATAATCAAATAGATTCCAAACTTAAACTGTAAATTGTATGAAATATTAAAATGTACAAAATACTATTAAACTCGTTAATAATAATAATATAGTATTTAGTAGATCCTACTAAATACAATTAAACTCCTTAAAATAGTAATCTATTAAACTAAAAACTATTTGAGTACTAAAAGGGAAAAGTATTATTTTAGTTCAAACTATGTAACTTACGGTAAGAAAAGATTTAAGTAGAGCTTAAGAATATTACTTACTAAAGAAAGACTCACGTGATGAAGAGCGAAGGGGTGGAAAAAGGAATAAAAAGGATGTTATAAAATATATTTAATTGTAAAAATCAATAAATTATCTCTTAAAAGTATTTGTGTCTGTTATGTAATGGTAATTATTGTATATTTTTTCATATGTCAGTATTAAGAGGTAAATAACCATCCGGTTTAATAAACATTTAAAATACGAAGCTCCTTAATGATATTATCAAGTTTTTATATGAGGTTAGATCATCAATAATTATATTATTATCTTTAATATAATTGGCTACACTGTACAACTATTCAAATATTGTTTTGATTCAAATTTATCTTCTATTATCATTATTATGTTAGATTTTATAGCAATGAAGATAAAAGCTATCACTCTGGTCTAGACTGCTTTCTCATTTTTTCGTGTTCATTTCGCAAAAAAAGATTGCTGTCTAGACTTCGGTGATAGAACTCACCAAATGAAGAATCAAACGAAGAAGAAAAGAATGGGAAATTCATAATCAACCAGATATAAAACTTAAACTGTAAATGTAATGAAATATTAAATCGTGCAATGTGCTATTAAACTCCAAAACAACAATGAGAGTAAATGTTCAAAGTATCTTAAGCTCGACCACAACGAAATATTTTATTTTTAAAAGGTGTTTTAGTAGTACTAAAAGGAAAATGTATTACTTTATCTCTAAGGATGTTAATTACTGTTGGTAGAAAATTTAGTAGAACTTAAGAAAATAACATACTATTGCAAGAATTACATGAACTTACATTATAAGAGTAGAAAAAGGAATAAAAAAAGATGCAATTAAATATATGTCAAATTTTATTTTAATTAATAAATTATATCTAAAATGTATGTATCTTTAATATAATCGTAATAAATGTATTTTTCTTACATGTCAGTTTTGAGAAATAAATTACCGTCCGTTTAAATAAATATTTAGTATACACAACACGTTAATGAAATTATTAACTTTTTATATGAGAGTTATCTTCAATAATTATTATCTTTAACTACTAATCAAATGTTGTTTTCATTTTCACCTTTTATAATTTATTTTATTATGCTAGATTTTATATCAATGAAGATAAAAGCTATCGCTCTGGGCTAGGATGCTTTTTTATTTAATCGTGTTAATTTCGCAAAATAAGATTGCTGCCTAGACCTCGGTGATAGAACTCACCAAAGCATTAATGAAACCAAAGAAGACGAGAAGAATGGGAACTTAGGTAAATAAAAATTAAAGAACGTTATCAAAGAATTCACAATGGCACAACTGGGCCACAAGTACTAAAACATCTGGTATATTATCCTTATCATCTATTTTAGAACACATTAGACATCGGTTTTTGATTTTGTGAAGGAGTCTTCTTTTACGAACTCTACAGACCGTTTGGTGGTGACTTTTACCACGCCACGATAAGGTATTAGAAATTATATTAAATCTTTTTACAATATGATTTCTAACACCTTATCGTGGGGACGCAATTATTTACCTCTATCTACTTTTACTCGGGCCATAAATACTGTTAGAATTAAAAATAAAAAAAATATTACATTTGAATTTGGAATCTGTCATTTTTATACAATCGTTCATTGTGTTTTTTCATTTTGGCGCCAATACATTGTACAATATTTTGCTATATTAAAATTGAGTGGGCTGATAAAGAGAACAGAATCGCTGTGATTGCATTACACAAAGTAGGTATAGAACCAAATGCTATTTTTAAAACTCATACATTTGATATTAGTCAAATGTTTGTGCTCCGGGCTTTTAATAGGTACAATGAGACTTCCTCTGTTTGTGACAGAGAAAGATCTGCTGTCGTCCCCGTACTAACTCATTGACCGCCTATTTTAAAACTCGGATTGTAAGAGGTTCAATTGGTATTTTATCTACCCAGATACAGACTAAAGCATTTACTTGGTTTTGTCCTCAATGCGCCCGTTATTTAAGGGCTAAAAAAATTTACTGTGTATGGATAATTTTAATTTTGATACAATGATATAGACCGAACATCATCAGTTCATGTCGTACCAACCCAAAGGCGTTCTCTAAGTCTATTCAACAAACTGTAATTTGTCTTTACTAGTTGTAACATCTTTAAGGCTTTCCGATATTATCGAATTAGGTATGTTCCAACCATCCAGAAATTCCGGACAAAAACCCATTTTGATGATAAGGCCTGAAATATCTACTATTTAACTATGAATTGTGTAATTTTTGTTTGTAAATAAGATAAAAAAGTACTTTTGACATTGTACTTTTTAGGGCTATCAGTCTATTGTAGTAGGTTCTGTAATGTGGCAGTATAACCTGTAATAACCTGGCTCGTCAACAAACACTTCGCTACGTCGCACAGTGTGTCGTCTAGAACAAGCTAGCTGGACAAAATTATTTTTTAATGAATATAGGTTGCAAACCCTCTGCTAGATACTAATATGAATGATTTTATTAATTAAAATACTTGGAAACCCATAAAAGATGCAAAACTCAAAAATAATATGCATTCATTAAAAATAATGGTGTTTATTGCACGATTCGTAAGAAATATCAATTAAACTAATAGGTATTTAAAGCTAAATACATTATCTAACGATTAAACTAATATTATAAGAATAAATAAAACTAATTAATATTTACAACTTTAATTAAAAATTAATTAGTACACAATAAACCTATTAAATAATGACTAAATTATAACTTACTACTAAAAAAAGAATATTCATTGGATTATAATGAGGACAAACTTAGGAATTATTCATCATCACTAAGTTCATCCTCAGAAGAATCCTCAATACAATAATCTTCAGTATTAATATTTACAGTATTTACATTTTTTACGCGTCTCAGCTACCGTCACACGTTCATCCGGTGGCAAACAAGCTTTCTTGGCCTTACGAAGACTATGAAATGATGGAAATACCTGATGTCCAGCCAGCATACTCCACTTCCGCGTCTGTTTGTAGGCGTGACTAGTAGATTTAAGAGTCTATATAACACGCAAGTGCCTCATCACTTGTAAGGCACCTTTGCTGCTTGAGGTCACTCGACTTTCGTTCACTGAACTTTTCAGGATTCTCACTAACTTCTCGAATTAGTTTTGCGACGTTGCGTTTGCCTGATTGACGAGACGCTATTTCAGCAGCAACTAAAAGCTCCTCAGAGCTTCGTAACTGAACCAAATCATCGACACGTCGCCGTTTGGTTTTGGCACTTGCGTTTGCCAGGTCCACTGGCGGTCTCCCGGGACCAGGCAGTGAATGTGATGACGTTGATGCTTCTGCAAGGTCATAAGACACATTAAACTGTAAGTTTTCACTTTCTAGCCACTTAACATTATAAGCTAAGAAACGATCCCGTATTCGGTAAGAATTCTCCCATTTCTCCGAAACTTTCGAAGAAAAACGGGAAATTATATTCTTGATGTCCTTCACAGATGCTTCAGTTATGCCACTGAGGTCATGTTCTTGTAAAAAAACATGAAAAGCGCCTTATTTCGGTCACTTTTTGTATGTTTCACCCATTCTTCGAAAAGCTGCATTTTTGAGACTGTAAAACTGCTACCTGAAAAAAAAATAATAACAGCTTTTGTGCAAAAACTTGCAAAAAAAAAAATAGTTTTATTATAATTGAGAATAATGTGTCTATCAACTGAAAAAAATACAGACCGGGGATACAGGGGGGTTTTTAGTAATAGTCTTTTGAATTTGAATTTTTGACGACTAAAAGGAAAACGCAACTTGCGGCGCTCCGATTCTAATTTAGTATGAATATAATTTTATTGTAACTACATAAAAAAAATGTACATACCCTTAGTAATAGAATCCATCACAAAAATTTACCACAACTACTAAAATAACCTTAGGAGATGCAATCGCGTCAGTAGCAAAAATGCGAATAATATTATGCATTTAACCCAATTGTCTTATATACTACCCTCATTAACGATGTTATGTATGATTTATGTCAAAACAATTGTTGTTGGTGTAATTACCAACTAATACCCTAATTACCCCCACTAATGTTTCTAGGAAATCTTAAAGTTGTTTTTGTCCAGCTAGCTTGTTCTAGACGACACACTGTGCGTCGCCCGACACGTCCGTCTCGTTCGCTGGTCAGCGTCAACTAACTCACTACATCATGAGTCATGACTCATGACGTTTGCACTCGAAACAAGGTTCATACACTATAGGTTACATCTTTTTATAAAGAATTAACTTTAACATTGTAGTTGGTAAATCTAAAAAAACACGGAAACGAAATACTGTTCGACAATGTTTGACAATGTGAGACTAAAGCCGTGACACACCCATGACAATAACATTATAGGTATGTGGAGTGGTGGCTGGCCATGTTTTTTTTGATAATTATGCTACATTTATGGTAACATGTGTTAGCTTTTATACATGTGGTAGTTTGGTTTTCACTAAAAATAAAAATATAAGTTGTTGATTTGTCTAAAACAATTAAATCTCTGTATAAAAGTTTAATTGATAAAATAAATTTAATATCGGATACTGATTTGACTAAGAATAAGAAGTATATAAATCACAGCACGGTTAAGAGAAGGCATTGTGAAATTGGGAGTACAAGTTGTGTCGTGGTGCTATTGTGATAAAAGTGTAACAGTTATAATAAACCGCTGAGTGTGTGATCGAGAGACTAAGTTGTGTAACAATGATAGTTAAGAGTTTAAATGGTAAACAGTTTAGTGTATTTGTAAACAGCGTTATAAAGTGCTTTAAAAACTGTCGTTGGCAATTCTTTGCGGTAAGAGAGCTCTAATACATGTGCTCTAAAAAAGTAACAACATCCACTATGTTTATATTTATCGGATGCACAAATTAAAATATATATATGTTTGATGTATTTACGGAAGTTAATAAATAGTTAAAAAACGGGATTTCTTCCTGTGTCATTGAAATGTTTATATTTTTTCATGTTTTTTTTTCTATTTACAGATGAAAGAATAGTTATATATGATAGAAATCTTCGTATATTTGATCCATCGCATCTTATCAATATAAGTTTGCTGCAAGCTATATATTTACCACTTAAATCAATTATATTATTTAACTAGCTTTGCCTGCGACTTTGTACGAGTAGATTCCGATTTCGATAAAACGTACCATTTGTACATACCAATGTGTATACTATAACCCTTCAAAGTTTCATTAAACTCCGTCAAGTAGTTTTTGCGTGTATTTCTAGTTTATATTTATATCTTTGTTTAATTTTTAATCACAGATATTTTTGAGGTGAGGACCACTATTTCAGTTTTTAAAAAATGTCTTACCGCAATGGTACGAAAATAAGAGATTATTAACTTCTTTATTTGTTGACCGATTTATATAAAAAAACACTATATGTAAAATGAAGCTCAGGACAATATATTCCCGAAAACTGCACTCAAACCGGTTAATTCGTTTCTGAGATTAGCGTGCACAAACATGCAGACGAAATGAAAAGCTTTGTTTTGGGTTATATTGTTATATAAAGGTTTGTTATATAAAGCGCAACGAGATTTACTTAAATACTGTACTTGGTGTAAATGTAATCTGTAAACTGTTAACGTCAAAAAAAGTTCACGCATCATTTTTAGTGCGCTCTCTGCGTTGCGTTGAAAATCATGTTATTTTATTGGGAAAAGTTCGCTTATATTTAGAATGATGATTTAAAAGAAACTAGTTATTAGAGATATTTTTTTTAATTTATGATTATGGACACAAATCGGGTATTCTTGTTATTAAATCATATTACATAGATGCGATCCTTGACTAATTTGACAACGGAACCCGGAGCGTAAACTTTCAATGACGGCTTCGTGTTTCAAGTGTTTCGTGAAATATGTTCTGTTGAACACTTTTTATGTTAGGTATCCGCGAAGGTAGAAGTCCACTGGGTATAAGATCTGGTTATGAGATGTCCATTTAGTTTCACATGTTTTGGATATTACTTTTTCTCCTAAAATTTCGCAAACAACATATAAAATGTTGTTGGAAGTGTGGCATGTTATCCTATCCACTCTGTATTCGTTGCAACATTTGAGGTGATCCAAGGTGTACAATAAAGTATGGAAGAATAAAGGCTCTTTTAGATGCTTTAATGCAGGATTAGTTTCACTCCAATACCCGCAATTTTGCCTATTCACTTGACTATCTAAATGGAAATGGGCCTCGTGTGAGGGAACTTGTTGGTCAAGTTGAACACTCTCACATTTTTTTTCCAATTGAGGCCTGGAAGCGTGGTCTTGAGGCTCTGATTCCTGTATCATTGATTTTGTACGGATACATTGTAAATATTTGTAAAGCATACGAATCAAAGATGATCTGGGCACACTTAAATCGTTAGACCGCTTATATAAAAATATATTTTGTTAAACAATTTAATTCAAAATAATCAAAATTTATTTTCATAAGAATAGGTATTTTATTACAGCCATAACATTATATTTTGTAATTAAGTGACAAACTATTGTGAGGTTATATTTTTAATTACAAAATATGAAACTATAAGCAATAGATAGTTTTAGATATTGGAAATAAATTCGTTTATGACCAAACTATAATTTTGGTAATAATATAAATAATTAAGACAACCTTTTAGATATAAAAACCACTTTTTTATACTTTGCAGTTTATTTCTGATTCTATGTACATATGTTTTACATCTATAACTGTTTTGAGATACAATCCACGCTTAAAAGAAATGAGTGAATGGTGTTTGTTCGTTTTTTAAATTATAATTATCTAATTGGTCGTTAAGCAACCGTTTGTCATATTATATATCATTAAATAATACAAACCTACCTTTTATTTCGATTTCACAAAGCTTAGTAAACTTTATACACGAGAAAATATAGCAGTCTGTCTTTTTGGCAATTATAATAAGCATGTTTATAATGGAGCATTAGGGACTCTCAAAAACTAATACGATTTTTCGCTTAATAGAAGCGAAAAGTTCTTCTGAAACCTTTGTTCTGTGTTAAAGTCATGTTGCTGAGAAGTATAGATCGATAAACAAAGTCATGTCAAGTGGTACGATAAAAGGAACCGTAAACGAATAAGCACTCACTATAAAACATAATACCGATTCGGAGACAATTTCAGTTCCCATTAACATTCGGTTCGAATCTGATCCGTCATGGATTTTCAAGAAGGAGCGAGGCAATGAGACTCGGGTTCGAAACGAAACGAAAACACAAAACTAAGAGGTGTCAAGGGACACCGGGATGGAACGAAGTTCCTTTCGATTAATTATTGAAGGAATAGGGAAGATGCATAAAATTTAAAATGGTCTCAAATACTTTTTTTTCGGATACTTATTATATTATATATAAAAACATTTTTTTTTATTTACTAATCATTTAAAGGCCCTTAAATAATTTGTGAAAAGTGTAAATTAAGGGAGCAAAATTCAAACTTCCAAAAAGCGCCACCATTGGTCGAAAGGAATTGTGACGTCATATAGAAGGATGTTTGTATATATGAAATCGATGAACTCAGAAACTATAGACCGATGATTATGAAAATTGGTATGTATATGTATTTTTCCACGGAGAAGGTTTATATGGTATGCCCATTGATGTAACTCGCCACCAGGTGGCGCTGTTAAATATAGACTTCCGCCCCGTTCAACCGATTGTCATAAAAGTTGGTATGACCATGTATGTTTCCTCGAAGAAAACGAATATGCTATGTCCATTGATGTAACTCGCCACCAGGCGGCGCTGTCAAATATCGACTTCCGCCCCATTCAACCGATTGTCATAAAAATTGGTATGACCATGTATTTTTCCTCGAAGAAAACGAATGTGCTATGCCCATTGATGTAACTCGCCACCAGGTAAAGTAAGGGTTAGCCCAGCGAAGCGGGCTGGGTTCGCTAGTATCAAATAAATAATATAGAATTACTAAGCAATTTAATATAATACAAAAAATAATAATGATAGAAAAGAATATATCTCGCTTGCTATCTATACGAGAGAGAGAGAGAGAGATAACAAAACATGTCGTGACAACTTTTGGTAAGAATTTTTACCGTCTAGCCCCCTTTCACAACGCGCGATAAGGAACTACGTTCCAATAATTTCAACTACTATGTGATAAATATATATATATAATTTAGTTTTTTTATTCCTCTGTTGAACCATCACGTGCTTTGGTATTTTTTTAAGGAAAGCAATTATTTTTTTAGTACCAAAATACAGTTTTAAAATACATTTCAAACCATATTAAAGTGAATATTTAAAATTGATCGTTGTGATTGATCTTGAACAAAACTTTGCACATTCTATCTTATTTTTATAGAGTGTTCGGCCTTCATCTAAACCGGATTGCGGGCAGCGGGCGAGGGGCGGCCGTGCGGGCTCCGAGACTTTGCCCTCTGAGGCTCCGCCATTCTTTTTGTATTAATACTACTGTGCAGTCACATTAAAACTTGTATCTCAACCAATCTGCGTAATCATTTATACAGTCCACTACACTACTCAACATTTTGGTCCTTCGATTAGTAACCAGTGAAAAGAAACCAGCGTTGCTGATTATAAGAGAACTGAGGATAACTGCAATCTTTAGTGAGTCCGTTCCATGTTCCTTTCTAGAATTTTCTTCCGTCTTTTTTGCTCAACTTGGATCTGACATTGAGATCTCCTCATAGCTTTTGGCTCTAATAATTTTTCTTAAAGTTTTATATAAATTTTTCTTAAAGTTTTATATTAATTACAATTATTGAGTATATTTTTATATATTTTCTAAATATCGTGCAAAGTAAAAAAAAGAAAAGTATTTTATTTTACAGTGTTAAAATATTAATTGCTAAATTATTGCTTTAAATATTGTAATTACTATTGCTTATTACAGCATACGCATTGTAATCTCTTCTGTAAACCGGTTTCGTGCGTAGCTCGGCCGGTTAGTGTCGCTTGCTTTGTCCTTGATCTTCTATTTCAAATGAATATTGTAGTACACTTATAATATTGTTTTATAGATTAAATTTTCACTTTAATCTTTCTCTCAGTTTTAATATTTATATATTTTTCTTTCTTTTGCTTTCCTTCATATTTTTTTTAATATAAATCTATTGCTTAATATGAGTGATGCAAAGAGTAAAGAGCTTATAAAACTACGTGGTAGTATGAAAGGCAAAATTACTATATTTCAAAATTTTTTAAACACAATAGGGGAATATGACCATATAAACTGTGAAACCCACTTTAACAAACTTGAATGTCGGCTTAATAAAATGGAACATCTTCAGACGGATTTCGATAAATTTCATACGGAGTTGTAGTTGTTATCTGACTATCCTAGAAAGCTCTTGGTTGAACGCGAAGAGTTTGACTCAAAATATTATTCTCTTGTGGCGTCGGCGCGTACACTTTTAAACAACTTTCGGCGGCAGATCCAACGTGTATTTTCTATGTCTGAGTCGAGCGACGCGACGGGAGCAATCAAAGGGATCGGGATTAATTTACCAAGCTTCGACGGCAACTTTGAACACTAGCTCGACTTTAAGAGGCACCGCTTTAATTATTATCAAATAGATATAACTACGAGCGCCTTTTAATAACTAACCATGTTAATTCCTTATTAAATTTTACCCCAATACAAAGGGAATCATGTGAATATTTAAGACAATTGATTGATTTCATTAATCGCAATTTATGTGTTTTAAAAAATCTAGGTCAGCCGACTGAGTATTGGGATAGTCTAGTTATTCATTTAATGATGAAAAAGTTAGATGCCATCACATTTAGAAAATGGGAAGAGCAACGCAATACAACACCTAAACTAAAAGAGTTTATTGATTTTTAACAAACCGAGCAGATTTATTGGATACTTTACAACAAGATGAAAAATTACGTCAATCTTTAACACAAAATAATAAAATTTCACAACATTCATTTAATACACAAAATACAGAAATAAAAACAACGAAATCACATTTAAGTAAAACAAAAAATACAGAAAATAAACCTATTACATGCCCTATATGTATGCAAAATCATTATATAATACAGGGTTTTAATATGTGCAAAAATTGTCTTCGTCCTGGGCATCAAAAAAAAAATTGCAGATTAACACATTGCAATTATTGTATTCACAAACACAGTAACCTTCTACACAAACACACAGATAACAACATACGAGTACAAGCATATAACACAGTTTTGTCGTCAAACAAAACACATATAATGCAGTCAAACATATTACTTTTCACAGCATTGGTGAATGTGGTTGGTGCGGACGGGACCCTACATTCTGCCCGTGCTCTTCTTGACAATGGTGCCACTGCGCATAATGTCACCCGGCATTTCTGTGAGAAACTGGGTTTGGCGCGTCGTAACGTAAGCTCAACTGTGACAGGTATCAATAACCAAATTTCGTACAGTGCGGAGTCTTGTAGTTTATCCATCGAGTCATCGTTAGGAGATTATAAAATTTAAGTAGAGTGCTACGTACTACCACAAATTATAAATTCAGTTCCTTCTTATAACGTAGACATACAATCATTAGGCTTGCCTCTTCATATCAAGCTAGCTGATCCTACATTTCACATCTCGTCTCCCATAGACATTTTAATGGGGACAGATGTATTCTGAGACGTCAGATGTTCCAATTCTGTCGATTTAGGTAAAACACAAGTTCTACATGTTTCCTTATTCAGAATGACGATTGTTTGTTGACACGTTTTTGAGAATTGGATTCAATACTTCCTCAATATAAATTATCGCTAGAAGAACAAGCCTGTGAAAGAAGCTTTTTAGTTTTGCTTTTAGCTTTGTGTTCTACAAAGCGTGATGATGGTCGATTTATTGTAACTCTGCCTTTAAAAGAGTCACCAGATGTTCTCGGCGATTCTTACCAAACAGCTAAAAATAGTTTCCTAGCTCTTGAAAGAAAATTTGATCGCGATCCTATCCTACGAACTAGATATTTAGAGTTTATGGCTGAATATATAAAATTAGGTCATATGAGCGATATATAAAATTTATTTGAATGTAGTGACTCTCAGGAAAAGTCGTATTATTTACCTCATCAGGGGGTTATTCGTGAGTCGTCACCCACCACGAAATTACGTGTTGTATTTGACGGATCAAGCCCCACGACAAGTAAAAAATCATTTATTGACCTTCACCTTCAACTTGTTGGACCAGTTGTCCAAGATGATTTAATTTCTATTTTATTGCGTTTTCGAAAACATAAGTACGTTGTCTCCGGTGATATTGAAAAAATGTATAGGGCTATTTTCATAGATCCTTCACAACGCTCACTACAGAAAATCTTATTTAGATTTGATCGTAGTAAAGAAATAAAAACATATACCTTGAATACGGTTACTTACGGTACATCGTCTGCACCATATTTAGTCACTAAATGCTTGGTTTCGCTTGCAGACCAGTGCACGGATCCAGAGGCCAAAATCGCCATCAGTAGAGATTTTTACGTTGATGATTTTTTAAGCGGAGGAGATTCCTTACAATCAGTCATAAAACTTTGTAAAAATGTCAGTAACATTCTAAAATCAGCTCAATTTAACCTACGTAAATGGCAGTCTAAAAATCCCGAAGTTTTAAAATCGCTACCTAATAAATAAATAGAAACCTCACATACAGATAAAACTCTAAACTTAGATGAAACTTGAAACTTGAAACTAGCAAAACACTGGGTCTTCACTGGGATTGCCATGAAGATACATTTTTATTTAAAATTAATTTAAACACAATAATTAAAAACATAACAAACCGTAAAATCTTATCTCGTAATTAGTCAGATATTTAATCCTTTTGGCCTTATAGGACCTTGTACTGTTCAAGCGAAAATTCTAATGCAAAAACTATGGATTAATAATTACAGTTGGGATGAGGAAGTTTCAAAAGAAATCCAGCAAACTGTTTTAAACTTTACAGCTTCTCTAATTTCTCTTAATTCACTCCGTATTCCACGGTGGGTTTATACTGAAAAAGCAATATTATTAGAATTAGATACATTTTCAGACACTTCTGAACGAATTTAGGGTGCGTGTATTTAGGTAAGAGCAGTTATGGCAAATGGTAATGTACAGGTTCGTCTTCTAGCTTTTAGAAATAAAGTTGCACCTTTAAAGCCAACTACAATACCGAGATTAGAACTTTGTGGTTTTCTTTTTGCTGCCAGACTTCATACTAAAGTGATTTCATCACTATCAGTTAGGATAAATAATTCTTATTTTTGGACTGATTCTACTATCGTATTAGCGTGGCTTAAGACTCAATCGAATTAATTGAAAATGTTTGTACGGACTCGAGTGGGTGAAATCCAAGATAGTACCGCTGGTCACAGATGGAGCTACGTTCCTTCAAAAGAGAACCTTGCCGATTTAGTTTCTCGGGGGGTTATAGCGGACAGTATTAGCTCGGCTAAGCTTAGGTCAGGTCCAGATTTTATAAAAAAGAAAACAATACATTTTCCTAACATAACGAACATATATTCAGATTCACGTTCAGAAAACGTCTTACACACTACTTCCACACAACTTAATAACAAAAGTAAAACAACAAAACATCATGAATAATTTTATAAAGAAAATATCTAAATATTCACATTTAATAAGATCATTTGCATACGTAAAAAGATTTATATACAATTGTAAAAATCCAAAGACCAAGCTTATAAAGTCATTATCTACACAAGAATTAAATAATTCAGAACAATATATTTTACAAATTGTACAAAAAGAAATGTTTCCTGAAGAATATAGGTTTCTAAAATCAACCCAATCTCTTCCTAAAAATAATAAACTAATTTCATTATCACCATTTATGGACTCAAATCATCTTATTAGGATTGGTGGTCGTCTCAAAAACTCTTATTATAGTTTCGATGTCAAACATCCTATTTTGTTATGTGGTAAACATTTCTTAACTGAAGTTATTTTCACTACAGAACACATAAAATTAATGCATGCCGGACCTCAACTTCTTTTGTCTTCTATACGACAAAAATATTTGCCACTTGGGTGGAGGAACCTAGCTAGACGTATCGTGCATAGTTGCGTTCGCTGTTATAGATTCAATTCCAAGCCAATACAACCTATAATGGGTGATTTACCATGTGATAGAGTAAATATTGAGTTTCCTTTTTTACACAGTGGTGTAGATTATGCCGGGCCAGTGTTCAAAGCTAATCGTAAAGGAAGAGGTGCAAAACTGACAAAGTCTTATATCTGTGTTTTTTTTTTGTTTTGCAGTTAAAGCATTGCACCTGGAGCTCGTCACGGATTTAACAAAGGAAGCGTTCCTTTCAGCGTTTATAAGATTTAATTCGCGACGGGGAAGGCCGGCTTCGGTGACATCAGATAACGCCACCACATTCCTTGGTGCAAGCAATAACATTGCTACATTTTTTCATAACCATATAGACGACATTCAGTCTGATATTCAAAACAGAGGTATACAATTTAAAACCATTCCTCCTTACACGCCTCATTTTGTTGGTCTGTGGGAAGCTGCGGTTAAATCTGATAAACACCATCTTCGACGAATTTTAAACTTGACTCATCTAACTTATGAGAAGATGTCAACGTGCCTTGTCCAGGTTGAGGCAATATTAAATTCCCGACCATTGACACCCTACTCTTCCGATCCTTCTGACCTCACCTGTCTCACAACTTCTCTCTTCGTTATTGGAAGTCCACTGTTGTCAGTTCTTCATTTTTCTGTAAGCAATAAAAACATAAAGGGTTTACAACAATATGAGAGGATTGAGAAGCTTAAGCAAAATTTTTGGACAAGCTATTCAAACGATTATGTTTCTCTGCTCCAGCAGCGGATAAAATGGCACTAATCATCTTCAAGTTTGCAGCCTGGGTCCATGGTCCTCATGCGACAAAAAAAATAAACCTCCGCTCTTATGGCAGCTTGGCAGAGTAATTAAACTGCATCAGGGCCAGGATGGCGTCCACAGTGTTGCAGATATTAAAACTCGAAAAGGAATCATCAAGAGGGCCTTTAATAAGATCTGTCCTCTTCCGGCTTCATAACATTGAAAATGGACATTTCCAACGTTCCCGGGTAGCATGTTCGGTCTTCATAAAAACCGGAATGCGGGCAGCGGGCGAGGGGCGGCCGTGCGGGCACCGAGACTTTGCCTTCTAAGACTCCGCCATTCTTCCTGTATTAATACTACTGTGCAGTCACATTACAACTTGTATCTAAACCAATCTGCGTAATCATTAATACAGTACACTACACTACTAAACAAGAGTCTTAAAACACACTTTGCACTTCATCTTTCTTATACAGTTTACCATATCAATGTTTAAGTCAAAGAAAGAAATAGGAACTAAATAATCATGAAGATATCAATCTGGATGATTATTTAGTTCCTATTTCTTTTTTCTTCTATTCTTTCATTCTTGGTTTGATGAGTTCTATCACCGAAGTCTAGACATCAATCATACCTTGCGAATTTGCAACGTTCAAGATTTGAAAGATGCCTAGATCTAAGCGACATCTTTATACGTCATCACTCAAAAATATGCAAAAACGAAACAAATTATAAATCGTGAGAATATAAACAATCATTGTTTGGTTGTTACTACATAAAAAAATATTACTGTAAATTATATAAATGAAATTAAATTTCTAAGTCATATGTACCTCATCTAAAAATTGTGCTGCTTATAATAATTTTAGGTAAAAGTTCACGGTAATTTTCTTTTTCTCTCTGAAACATACGAAAATTAAATACAATATTTTCCACAATGTGGTAAATACATTCTTATTAAAATAAAACTATTTTTATGAATTTTACTTGGGTATAATAGTTAAATTTTAAATGTACATTTTAAAATTAACTCAACGTTTCGAATGACTTGCAACAATCGTGATAATCACAAATTTGATAAACTTAAAATCTCCGCTAAGGAACAACGCTACATTCCTTCAATGGTTCATGAAGCTATTGATATTAAAAAAACACCGTTATTTTAATAGAGAAGATGGTTGGGGACTATCTAGCACCTGGGACCCACTCTTGAAAAATATTTAATCCAATGTCTGTGACCGCATTGAAAGACCTCAAAATACTTTTAGTGCGTTTTGTATGCAACGTCAACTAAACGCCTGGAAACTTAGAAACCGTAGATGGTAGATAACTAATTAACTGACTTACTGACACACAAACTTCCATATCGTCTTACCGTGAACACGATTGCTGCAAAGCATTCGAAACGTCGAGTTAAACTTAAAATGAAAATTATAAATTTAATTATTTATACTAGAGTTAAACCCGAAAATCAGTTTTATTGAAATGTATAGTACTCGTAATAATCTTAGAAAATACAACATTCTTGTTAGATTTTTTTTATACAGTATCCCATATTAATAGTAATACAATTCTTTTTTTAGTAACAAAACATAATTTTAATGTACAATGCTAAAACATATAGTAGCGAATTTTGAAATAGTTTTAGTTGTGGTTGATTTTAAAAAATCTTGGCACATTTTATCTTATCGTTATGCAGTTTAAAAGCATTTTACCGTTTATGTTTGTTAATACACTATACTGTTTAAGATTTGAATCTGGTTGACTATTTAGTTTCCGTTATTTTCTTCTTCGTTGGTTTTATTCTTGCTTTGGTGAGTTCTATCGCCGAAGTCTAGACACCAATCATACCTTGAGAATTTGACACGTCAAGATACAAAAGGCGCTTAGACCTAAGCGATACTTTTAACCTTCATCACTCAAAAAGCTATCAACATCAAATAAATTATAAATGGTGAGGATGTGAACCATATTTTCTTTACTTGTAACTATTTTAAAAAAATATTATTGACAATTATATATATAAAATTTACAATTAACATATATATAAAAGAAAATCTAAAACGGTGACATACCGCTCATCTAAAAATTTGATATCCTTACAAAATGTTTATAAAAGTTCACGGTATTTTATTTCTTTTATCTTAAAATGACGAAACAAAAACACAATAATTCCAACTATGTGATAAATACATTCTTAATAACATTTTTTTTGTACAGTTTAATTAATTAAATCTAAGTATGTATAATTTAAAATTTTTTATTCCTCTGTTGAACCATCACGTGAGTCTTGCTTTGGTAAATTTTATTATTTTTTTTAAAGAAAAAAACAATTATTTTTTTAGTACTACAACACGGTTTTAAATTACATTTCAAAACAAATTAAAGCGAATTTTTAAAATTGACCGTTCTTGTTGATCTTGAAAAAACTTTGCACATTCTATCTTATTGTTATACAGCCTTAAAACAAACTTTGCACTTCATCTTTCTTATACAGTTTACAGTTAAACATTGTTATCTGGATGATTATTTAGTTCCTATTTCTTTTTTCTTCTATTCTTTCATTCTTGGTTTGATGAGTTCTATCACCGAAGTCTAGACATCAATCATACCTTGCGAATTTGCAACGTTCAAGATTTGAAAGATGCCTAGATCTAAGCGACATCTTTATACGTCATCACTCAAAAATATGCAAAAACGAAACAAATTATAAATCGTGAGAATATAAACAATCATTGTTTGGTTGTTACTACATTAAAAAAATATTACTGTAAATTATATAAATGAAATTCAATTTCTAAGTCATATGTACCTCATCTAAAAATTGTGCTGCTTATAATAATTTTAGGTAAAAGTTCACGGTAATTTTCTTTTTCTCTCTGAAACATACGAAAATTAAATACAATATTTTCCACAATATGGTAAATACATTCTTATTAAAATAAAACTATTTTTATGAATTTTACTTGGGTATAATAGTTAAATTTTAAATGTACATTTTAAAATTAACTCAACGTTTCGAATGACTTGCAACAATCGTGATAATCACAAATTTGATAAACTTAAAATCTCCGCTAAGGAACAACGCTACATTCCTTCAATGGTTCATGAAGCTATTGATATTAAAAAAACACCGTTATTTTAATAGAGAAGATGGTTGGGGACTATCTAGCACCTGGGACCCACTCTTGAAAAATATTTAATCCAATGTCTGTGACCGCATTGAAAGACCTCAAAATACTTTTAGTGCGTTTTGTATGCAACGTCAACTAAACGCCTGGAAACTTAGAAACCGTAGATGGTAGATAACTAATTAACTGACTTACTGACACACAAACTTCCATATCGTCTTACCGTGAACACGATTGCTGCAAAGCATTCGAAACGTCGAGTTAAACTTAAAATGAAAATTATAAATTTAATTATTTATACTAGAGTTAAACCCGAAAATCAGTTTTATTGAAATGTATAGTACTCGTAATAATCTTAGAAAATACAACATTCTTGTTAGATTTTTTTTATACAGTATCCCATATTAATAGTAATACAATTCTTTTTTTAGTAACAAAACATAATTTTAATGTACAATGCTAAAACATATAGTAGCGAATTTCGAAATAGTTTTAGTTGTGGTTGATTTTAAAAAATCTTGGCACATTTTATCTTATCGTCATGCAGTTTAAAAGCATTTTACCGTTTATGTTTGTTAATACACTATACTGTTTAAGATTTGAATCTGGTTGACTATTTAGTTTCCGTTATTTTCTTCTTCGTTGGTTTTATTCTTGCTTTGGTGAGTTCTATCGCCGAAGTCTAGACACCAATCATACCTTGAGAATTTGACACGTCAAGATACAAAAGGCGCTTAGACCTAAGCGATACTTTTAACCTTCATCACTCAAAAAGCTACCAACATCAAATAAATTATAAATGGTGAGGATGTGAACCATATTTTCTTTACTTGTAACTATTTTAAAAAAATATTATTGACAATTATATATATAAAATTTACAATTAACATATATATAAAAGAAAATCTAAAACGGTGACATACCGCTCATCTAAAAATTTGATATCCTTACAAAATGTTTATAAAAGTTCACGGTATTTTATTTCTTTTATCTTAAAATGACGAAACAAAAACACAATAATTCCAACTATGTGATAAATACATTCTTAATAACATTTTTTTTGTACAGTTTAATTAATTAAATCTAAGTATGTATAATTTAAAATTTTTTATTCCTCTGTTGAACCATCACGTGAGTCTTGCTTTGGTAAATTTTATTATTTTTTTTAAAGAAAAAAACAATTATTTTTTTAGTACTACAACACGGTTTTAAATTACATTTCAAAACAAATTAAAGCGAATTGTTAAAATTGACCGTTCTTGTTGATCTTGAAAAAACTTTGCACATTCTATCTTATTGTTATACAGCCTTAAAACAAACTTTGCACTTCATCTTTCTTATACAGTTTACAGTTAAACATTGTTATCTGGATGATTATTTAGTTCCTATTTCTTTTTTCTTCTATTCTTTCATTCTTGGTTTGATGAGTTCTATCACCGAAGTCTAGACATCAATCATACCTTGCGAATTTGCAACGTTCAAAATTTGAAAGATGCCTAGATCTAAGCGACATCTTTATACGTCATCACTCAAAAATATGCAAAAACGAAACAAATTATAAATCGTGAGAATATAAACAATCATTGTTTGGTTGTTACTACATAAAAAAATATTACTGTAAATTATATAAATGAAATTAAATTTCTAAGTCATATGTACCTCATCTAAAAATTGTGCTGCTTATAATAATTTTAGGTAAAAGTTCACGGTAATTTTCTTTTTCTCTCTGAAACATACGAAAATTAAATACAATATTTTCCACAATGTGGTAAATACATTCTTATTAAAATAAAACTATTTTTATGAATTTTACTTGGGTATAATAGTTAAATTTTAAATGTACATTTTAAAATTAACTCAACGTTTCGAATGACTTGCAACAATCGTGATAATCACAAATTTGATAAACTTAAAATCTCCGCTAAGGAACAACGCTACATTCCTTCAATGGTTCATGAAGCTATTGATATTAAAAAAACACCGTTATTTTAATAGAGAAGATGGTTGGGGACTATCTAGCACCTGGGACCCACTCTTGAAAAATATTTAATCCAATGTCTGTGACCGCATTGAAAGACCTCAAAATACTTTTAGTGCGTTTTGTATGCAACGTCAACTAAACGCCTGGAAACTTAGAAACCGTAGATGGTAGATAACTAATTAACTGACTTACTGACACACAAACTTCCATATCGTCTTACCGTGAACACGATTGCTGCAAAGCATTCGAAACGTCGAGTTAAACTTAAAATGAAAATTATAAATTTAATTATTTATACTAGAGTTAAACCCGAAAATCAGTTTTATTGAAATGTATAGTACTCGTAATAATCTTAGAAAATACAACATTCTTGTTAGATTTTTTTTATACAGTATCCCATATTAATAGTAATACAATTCTTTTTTTAGTAACAAAACATAATTTTAATGTACAATGCTAAAACATATAGTAGCGAATTTTGAAATAGTTTTAGTTGTGGTTGATTTTAAAAAATCTTGGCACATTTTATCTTATCGTTATGCAGTTTAAAAGCATTTTACCGTTTATGTTTGTTAATACACTATACTGTTTAAGATTTGAATCTGGTTGACTATTTAGTTTCCGTTATTTTCTTCTTCGTTGGTTTTATTCTTGCTTTGGTGAGTTCTATCGCCGAAGTCTAGACACCAATCATACCTTGAGAATTTGACACGTCAAGATACAAAAGGCGCTTAGACCTAAGCGATACTTTTAACCTTCATCACTCAAAAAGCTATCAACATCAAATAAATTATAAATGGTGAGGATGTGAACCATATTTTCTTTACTTGTAACTATTTTAAAAAAATATTATTGACAATTATATATATAAAATTTACAATTAACATATATATAAAAGAAAATCTAAAACGGTGACATACCGCTCATCTAAAAATTTGATATCCTTACAAAATGTTTATAAAAGTTCACGGTATTTTATTTCTTTTATCTTAAAATGACGAAACAAAAACACAATAATTCCAACTATGTGATAAATACATTCTTAATAACATTTTTTTTGTACAGTTTAATTAATTAAATCTAAGTATGTATAATTTAAAATTTTTTATTCCTCTGTTGAACCATCACGTGAGTCTTGCTTTGGTAAATTTTATTATTTTTTTTAAAGAAAAAAACAATTATTTTTTTAGTACTACAACACGGTTTTAAATTACATTTCAAAACAAATTAAAGCGAATTTTTAAAATTTACCGTTCTTGTTGATCTTGAAAAAACTTTGCACATTCTATCTTATTGTTATACAGCCTTAAAACAAACTTTGCACTTCATCTTTCTTATACAGTTTACAGTTAAACATTGTTATCTGGATGATTATTTAGTTCCTATTTCTTTTTTCTTCTATTCTTTCATTCTTGGTTTGATGAGTTCTATCACCGAAGTCTAGACATCAATCATACCTTGCGAATTCGCAACGTTCAAGATTTGAAAGATGCCTAGATCTAAGCGACATCTTTATACGTCATCACTCAAAAATATGCAAAAACGAAACAAATTATAAATCGTGAGAATATAAACAATCATTGTTTGGTTGTTACTACATAAAAAAATATTACTGTAAATTATATAAATGAAATTAAATTTCTAAGTCATATGTACCTCATCTAAAAATTGTGCTGCTTATAATAATTTTAGGTAAAAGTTCACGGTAATTTTCTTTTTCTCTCTGAAACATACGAAAATTAAATACAATATTTTCCACAATGTGGTAAATACATTCTTATTAAAATAAAACTATTTTTATGAATTTTACTTGGGTATAATAGTTAAATTTTAAATGTACATTTTAAAATTAACTCAACGTTTCGAATGACTTGCAACAATCGTGATAATCACAAATTTGATAAACTTAAAATCTCCGCTAAGGAACAACGCTACATTCCTTCAATGGTTCATGAAGCTATTGATATTAAAAAAACACCGTTATTTTAATAGAGAAGATGGTTGGGGACTATCTAGCACCTGGGACCCACTCTTGAAAAATATTTAATCCAATGTCTGTGACCGCATTGAAAGACCTCAAAATACTTTTAGTGCGTTTTGTATGCAACGTCAACTAAACGCCTGGAAACTTAGAAACCGTAGATGGTAGATAACTAATTAACTTACTTACTGACACACAAACTTCCATATCGTCTTACCGTGAACACGATTGCTGCAAAGCATTCGAAACGTCGAGTTAAACTTAAAATGAAAATTATAAATTTAATTATTTATACTAGAGTTAAACCCGAAAATCAGTTTTATTGAAATGTATAGTACTCGTAATAATCTTAGAAAATACAACATTCTTGTTAGATTTTTTTTATACAGTATCCCATATTAATAGTAATACAATTCTTTTTTTAGTAACAAAACATAATTTTAATGTACAATGCTAAAACATATAGTAGCGAATTTTGAAATAGTTTTAGTTGTGGTTGATTTTAAAAAATCTTGGCACATTTTATCTTATCGTTATGCAGTTTAAAAGCATTTTACCGTTTATGTTTGTTAATACACTATACTGTTTAAGATTTGAATCTGGTTGACTATTTAGTTTCCGTTATTTTCTTCTTCGTTGGTTTTATTCTTGCTTTGGTGAGTTCTATCGCCGAAGTCTAGACACCAATCATACCTTGAGAATTTGACACGTCAAGATACAAAAGGCGCTTAGACCTAAGCGATACTTTTAACCTTCATCACTCAAAAAGCTATCAACATCAAATAAATTATAAATGGTGAGGATGTGAACCATATTTTCTTTACTTGTAACTATTTTAAAAAAATATTATTGACAATTATATATATAAAATTTACAATTAACATATATATAAAAGAAAATCTAAAACGGTGACATACCGCTCATCTAAAAATTTGATATCCTTACAAAATGTTTATAAAAGTTCACGGTATTTTATTTCTTTTATCTTAAAATGACGAAACAAAAACACAATAATTCCAACTATGTGATAAATACATTCTTAATAACATTTTTTTTGTACAGTTTAATTAATTAAATCTAAGTATGTATAATTTAAAATTTTTTATTCCTCTGTTGAACCATCACGTGAGTCTTGCTTTGGTAAATTTTATTATTTTTTTTAAAGAAAAAAACAATTATTTTTTTAGTACTACAACACGGTTTTAAATTACATTTCAAAACAAATTAAAGCGAATTGTTAAAATTGACCGTTCTTGTTGATCTTGAAAAAACTTTGCACATTCTATCTTATTGTTATACAGCCTTAAAACAAACTTTGCACTTCATCTTTCTTATACAGTTTACAGTTAAACATTGTTATCTGGATGATTATTTAGTTCCTATTTCTTTTTTCTTCTATTCTTTCATTCTTGGTTTGATGAGTTCTATCACCGAAGTCTAGACATCAATCATACCTTGCGAATTTGCAACGTTCAAAATTTGAAAGATGCCTAGATCTAAGCGACATCTTTATACGTCATCACTCAAAAATATGCAAAAACGAAACAAATTATAAATCGTGAGAATATAAACAATCATTGTTTGGTTGTTACTACATAAAAAAATATTACTGTAAATTATATAAATGAAATTAAATTTCTAAGTCATATGTACCTCATCTAAAAATTGTGCTGCTTATAATAATTTTAGGTAAAAGTTCACGGTAATTTTCTTTTTCTCTCTGAAACATACGAAAATTAAATACAATATTTTCCACAATGTGGTAAATACATTCTTATTAAAATAAAACTATTTTTATGAATTTTACTTGGGTATAATAGTTAAATTTTAAATGTACATTTTAAAATTAACTCAACGTTTCGAATGACTTGCAACAATCGTGATAATCACAAATTTGATAAACTTAAAATCTCCGCTAAGGAACAACGCTACATTCCTTCAATGGTTCATGAAGCTATTGATATTAAAAAAACACCGTTATTTTAATAGAGAAGATGGTTGGGGACTATCTAGCACCTGGGACCCACTCTTGAAAAATATTTAATCCAATGTCTGTGACCGCATTGAAAGACCTCAAAATACTTTTAGTGCGTTTTGTATGCAACGTCAACTAAACGCCTGGAAACTTAGAAACCGTAGATGGTAGATAACTAATTAACTTACTTACTGACACACAAACTTCCATATCGTCTTACCGTGAACACGATTGCTGCAAAGCATTCGAAACGTCGAGTTAAACTTAAAATGAAAATTATAAATTTAATTATTTATACTAGAGTTAAACCCGAAAATCAGTTTTATTGAAATGTATAGTACTCGTAATAATCTTAGAAAATACAACATTCTTGTTAGATTTTTTTTATACAGTATCCCATATTAATAGTAATACAATTCTTTTTTTAGTAACAAAACATAATTTTAATGTACAATGCTAAAACATATAGTAGCGAATTTTGAAATAGTTTTAGTTGTGGTTGATTTTAAAAAATCTTGGCACATTTTATCTTATCGTTATGCAGTTTAAAAGCATTTTACCGTTTATGTTTGTTAATACACTATACTGTTTAAGATTTGAATCTGGTTGACTATTTAGTTTCCGTTATTTTCTTCTTCGTTGGTTTTATTCTTGCTTTGGTGAGTTCTATCGCCGAAGTCTAGACACCAATCATACCTTGAGAATTTGACACGTCAAGATACAAAAGGCGCTTAGACCTAAGCGATACTTTTAACCTTCATCACTCAAAAAGCTATCAACATCAAATAAATTATAAATGGTGAGGATGTGAACCATATTTTCTTTACTTGTAACTATTTTAAAAAAATATTATTGACAATTATATATATAAAATTTACAATTAACATATATATAAAAGAAAATCTAAAACGGTGACATACCGCTCATCTAAAAATTTGATATCCTTACAAAATGTTTATAAAAGTTCACGGTATTTTATTTCTTTTATCTTAAAATGACGAAACAAAAACACAATAATTCCAACTATGTGATAAATACATTCTTAATAACATTTTTTTTTGTACAGTTTAATTAATTAAATCTAAGTATGTATAATTTAAAATTTTTTATTCCTCTGTTGAACCATCACGTGAGTCTTGCTTTGGTAAATTTTATTATTTTTTTTAAAGAAAAAAACAATTATTTTTTTAGTACTACAACACGGTTTTAAATTACATTTCAAAACAAATTAAAGCGAATTGTTAAAATTGACCGTTCTTGTTGATCTTGAAAAAACTTTGCACATTCTATCTTATTGTTATACAGCCTTAAAACAAACTTTGCACTTCATCTTTCTTATACAGTTTACAGTTAAACATTGTTATCTGGATGATTATTTAGTTCCTATTTCTTTTTTCTTCTATTCTTTCATTCTTGGTTTGATGAGTTCTATCACCGAAGTCTAGACATCAATCATACCTTGCGAATTTGCAACGTTCAAGATTTGAAAGATGCCTAGATCTAAGCGACATCTTTATACGTCATCACTCAAAAATATGCAAAAACGAAACAAATTATAAATCGTGAGAATATAAACAATCATTGTTTGGTTGTTACTACATAAAAAAATATTACTGTAAATTATATAAATGAAATTAAATTTCTAAGTCATATGTACCTCATCTAAAAATTGTGCTGCTTATAATAATTTTAGGTAAAAGTTCACGGTAATTTTCTTTTTCTCTCTGAAACATACGAAAATTAAATACAATATTTTCCACAATGTGGTAAATACATTCTTATTAAAATAAAACTATTTTTATGAATTTTACTTGGGTATAATAGTTAAATTTTAAATGTACATTTTAAAATTAACTCAACGTTTCGAATGACTTGCAACAATCGTGAGAATCACAAATTTGATAAACTTAAAATCTCCGCTAAGGAACAACGCTACATTCCTTCAATGGTTCATGAAGCTATTGATATTAAAAAAACACCGTTATTTTAATAGAGAAGATGGTTGGGGACTATCTAGCACCTGGGACCCACTCTTGAAAAATATTTAATCCAATGTCTGTGACCGCATTGAAAGACCTCAAAATACTTTTAGTGCGTTTTGTATGCAACGTCAACTAAACGCCTGGAAACTTAGAAACCGTAGATGGTAGATAACTAATTAACTGACTTACTGACACACAAACTTCCATATCGTCTTACCGTGAACACGATTGCTGCAAAGCATTCGAAACGTCGAGTTAAACTTAAAATGAAAATTATAAATTTAATTATTTATACTAGAGTTAAACCCGAAAATCAGTTTTATTGAAATGTATAGTACTCGTAATAATCTTAGAAAATACAACATTCTTGTTAGATTTTTTTTATACAGTATCCCATATTAATAGTAATACAATTCTTTTTTTAGTAACAAAACATAATTTTAATGTACAATGCTAAAACATATAGTAGCGAATTTTGAAATAGTTTTAGTTGTGGTTGATTTTAAAAAATCTTGGCACATTTTATCTTATCGTTATGCAGTTTAAAAGCATTTTACCGTTTATGTTTGTTAATACACTATACTGTTTAAGATTTGAATCTGGTTGACTATTTAGTTTCCGTTATTTTCTTCTTCGTTGGTTTTATTCTTGCTTTGGTGAGTTCTATCGCCGAAGTCTAGACACCAATCATACCTTGAGAATTTGACACGTCAAGATACAAAAGGCGCTTAGACCTAAGCGATACTTTTAACCTTCATCACTCAAAAAGCTATCAACATCAAATAAATTATAAATGGTGAGGATGTGAACCATATTTTCTTTACTTGTAACTATTTTAAAAAAATATTATTGACAATTATATATATAAAATTTACAATTAACATATATATAAAAGAAAATCTAAAACGGTGACATACCGCTCATCTAAAAATTTGATATCCTTACAAAATGTTTATAAAAGTTCACGGTATTTTATTTCTTTTATCTTAAAATGACGAAACAAAAACACAATAATTCCAACTATGTGATAAATACATTCTTAATAACATTTTTTTTGTACAGTTTAATTAATTAAATCTAAGTATGTATAATTTAAAATTTTTTATTCCTCTGTTGAACCATCACGTGAGTCTTGCTTTGGTAAATTTTATTATTTTTTTTAAAGAAAAAAACAATTATTTTTTTAGTACTACAACACGGTTTTAAATTACATTTCAAAACAAATTAAAGCGAATTTTTAAAATTGACCGTTCTTGTTGATCTTGAAAAAACTTTGCACATTCTATCTTATTGTTATACAGCCTTAAAACAAACTTTGCACTTCATCTTTCTTATACAGTTTACAGTTAAACATTGTTATCTGGATGATTATTTAGTTCCTATTTCTTTTTTCTTCTATTCTTTCATTCTTGGTTTGATGAGTTCTATCACCGAAGTCTAGACATCAATCATACCTTGCGAATTCGCAACGTTCAAGATTTGAAAGATGCCTAGATCTAAGCGACATCTTTATACGTCATCACTCAAAAATATGCAAAAACGAAACAAATTATAAATCGTGAGAATATAAACAATCATTGTTTGGTTGTTACTACATTAAAAAAATATTACTGTAAATTATATAAATGAAATTAAATTTCTAAGTCATATGTACCTCATCTAAAAATTGTGCTGCTTATAATAATTTTAGGTAAAAGTTCACGGTAATTTTCTTTTTCTCTCTGAAACATACGAAAATTAAATACAATATTTTCCACAATGTGGTAAATACATTCTTATTAAAATAAAACTATTTTTATGAATTTTACTTGGGTATAATAGTTAAATTTTAAATGTACATTTTAAAATTAACTCAACGTTTCGAATGACTTGCAACAATCGTGAGAATCACAAATTTGATAAACTTAAAATCTCCGCTAAGGAACAACGCTACATTCCTTCAATGGTTCATGAAGCTATTGATATTAAAAAAACACCGTTATTTTAATAGAGAAGATGGTTGGGGACTATCTAGCACCTGGGACCCACTCTTGAAAAATATTTAATCCAATGTCTGTGACCGCATTGAAAGACCTCAAAATACTTTTAGTGCGTTTTGTATGCAACGTCAACTAAACGCCTGGAAACTTAGAAACCGTAGATGGTAGATAACTAATTAACTGACTTACTGACACACAAACTTCCATATCGTCTTACCGTGAACACGATTGCTGCAAAGCATTCGAAACGTCGAGTTAAACTTAAAATGAAAATTATAAATTTAATTATTTATACTAGAGTTAAACCCGAAAATCAGTTTTATTGAAATGTATAGTACTCGTAATAATCTTAGAAAATACAACATTCTTGTTAGATTTTTTTTATACAGTATCCCATATTAATAGTAATACAATTCTTTTTTTAGTAACAAAACATAATTTTAATGTACAATGCTAAAACATATAGTAGCGAATTTCGAAATAGTTTTAGTTGTGGTTGATTTTAAAAAATCTTGGCACATTTTATCTTATCGTTATGCAGTTTAAAAGCATTTTACCGTTTATGTTTGTTAATACACTATACTGTTTAAGATTTGAATCTGGTTGACTATTTAGTTTCCGTTATTTTCTTCTTCGTTGGTTTTATTCTTGCTTTGGTGAGTTCTATCGCCGAAGTCTAGACACCAATCATACCTTGAGAATTTGACACGTCAAGATACAAAAGGCGCTTAGACCTAAGCGATACTTTTAACCTTCATCACTCAAAAAGCTATCAACATCAAATAAATTATAAATGGTGAGGATGTGAACCATATTTTCTTTACTTGTAACTATTTTAAAAAAATATTATTGACAATTATATATATAAAATTTACAATTAACATATATATAAAAGAAAATCTAAAACGGTGACATACCGCTCATCTAAAAATTTGATATCCTTACAAAATGTTTATAAAAGTTCACGGTATTTTATTTCTTTTATCTTAAAATGACGAAACAAAAACACAATAATTCCAACTATGTGATAAATACATTCTTAATAACATTTTTTTTGTACAGTTTAATTAATTAAATCTAAGTATGTATAATTTAAAATTTTTTATTCCTCTGTTGAACCATCACGTGAGTCTTGCTTTGGTAAATTTTATTATTTTTTTTAAAGAAAAAAACAATTATTTTTTTAGTACTACAACACGGTTTTAAATTACATTTCAAAACAAATTAAAGCGAATTTTTAAAATTGACCGTTCTTGTTGATCTTGAAAAAACTTTGCACATTCTATCTTATTGTTATACAGCCTTAAAACAAACTTTGCACTTCATCTTTCTTATACAGTTTACAGTTAAACATTGTTATCTGGATGATTATTTAGTTCCTATTTCTTTTTTCTTCTATTCTTTCATTCTTGGTTTGAAGAGTTCTATCACCGAAGTCTAGACATCAATCATACCTTGCGAATTTGCAACGTTCAAGATTTGAAAGATGCCTAGATCTAAGCGACATCTTTATACGTCATCACTCAAAAATATGCAAAAACGAAACAAATTATAAATCGTGAGAATATAAACAATCATTGTTTGGTTGTTACTACATTAAAAAAATATTACTGTAAATTATATAAATGAAATTCAATTTCTAAGTCATATGTACCTCATCTAAAAATTGTGCTGCTTATAATAATTTTAGGTAAAAGTTCACGGTAATTTTCTTTTTCTCTCTGAAACATACGAAAATTAAATACAATATTTTCCACAATATGGTAAATACATTCTTATTAAAATAAAACTATTTTTATGAATTTTACTTGGGTATAATAGTTAAATTTTAAATGTACATTTTAAAATTAACTCAACGTTTCGAATGACTTGCAACAATCGTGATAATCACAAATTTGATAAACTTAAAATCTCCGCTAAGGAACAACGCTACATTCCTTCAATGGTTCATGAAGCTATTGATATTAAAAAAACACCGTTATTTTAATAGAGAAGATGGTTGGGGACTATCTAGCACCTGGGACCCACTCTTGAAAAATATTTAATCCAATGTCTGTGACCGCATTGAAAGACCTCAAAATACTTTTAGTGCGTTTTGTATGCAACGTCAACTAAACGCCTGGAAACTTAGAAACCGTAGATGGTAGATAACTAATTAACTTACTTACTGACACACAAACTTCCATATCGTCTTACCGTGAACACGATTGCTGCAAAGCATTCGAAACGTCGAGTTAAACTTAAAATGAAAATTATAAATTTAATTATTTATACTAGAGTTAAACCCGAAAATCAGTTTTATTGAAATGTATAGTACTCGTAATAATCTTAGAAAATACAACATTCTTGTTAGATTTTTTTTATACAGTATCCCATATTAATAGTAATACAATTCTTTTTTTAGTAACAAAACATAATTTTAATGTACAATGCTAAAACATATAGTAGCGAATTTTGAAATAGTTTTAGTTGTGGTTGATTTTAAAAAATCTTGGCACATTTTATCTTATCGTTATGCAGTTTAAAAGCATTTTACCGTTTATGTTTGTTAATACACTATACTGTTTAAGATTTGAATCTGGTTGACTATTTAGTTTCCGTTATTTTCTTCTTCGTTGGTTTTATTCTTGCTTTGGTGAGTTCTATCGCCGAAGTCTAGACACCAATCATACCTTGAGAATTTGACACGTCAAGATACAAAAGGCGCTTAGACCTAAGCGATACTTTTAACCTTCATCACTCAAAAAGCTATCAACATCAAATAAATTATAAATGGTGAGGATGTGAACCATATTTTCTTTACTTGTAACTATTTTAAAAAAATATTATTGACAATTATATATATAAAATTTACAATTAACATATATATAAAAGAAAATCTAAAACGGTGACATACCGCTCATCTAAAAATTTGATATCCTTACAAAATGTTTATAAAAGTTCACGGTATTTTATTTCTTTTATCTTAAAATGACGAAACAAAAACACAATAATTCCAACTATGTGATAAATACATTCTTAATAACATTTTTTTTTGTACAGTTTAATTAATTAAATCTAAGTATGTATAATTTAAAATTTTTTATTCCTCTGTTGAACCATCACGTGAGTCTTGCTTTGGTAAATTTTATTATTTTTTTTAAAGAAAAAAACAATTATTTTTTTAGTACTACAACACGGTTTTAAATTACATTTCAAAACAAATTAAAGCGAATTGTTAAAATTGACCGTTCTTGTTGATCTTGAAAAAACTTTGCACATTCTATCTTATTGTTATACAGCCTTAAAACAAACTTTGCACTTCATCTTTCTTATACAGTTTACAGTTAAACATTGTTATCTGGATGATTATTTAGTTCCTATTTCTTTTTTCTTCTATTCTTTCATTCTTGGTTTGATGAGTTCTATCACCGAAGTCTAGACATCAATCATACCTTGCGAATTTGCAACGTTCAAGATTTGAAAGATGCCTAGATCTAAGCGACATCTTTATACGTCATCACTCAAAAATATGCAAAAACGAAACAAATTATAAATCGTGAGAATATAAACAATCATTGTTTGGTTGTTACTACATAAAAAAATATTACTGTAAATTATATAAATGAAATTAAATTTCTAAGTCATATGTACCTCATCTAAAAATTGTGCTGCTTATAATAATTTTAGGTAAAAGTTCACGGTAATTTTCTTTTTCTCTCTGAAACATACGAAAATTAAATACAATATTTTCCACAATGTGGTAAATACATTCTTATTAAAATAAAACTATTTTTATGAATTTTACTTGGGTATAATAGTTAAATTTTAAATGTACATTTTAAAATTAACTCAACGTTTCGAATGACTTGCAACAATCGTGAGAATCACAAATTTGATAAACTTAAAATCTCCGCTAAGGAACAACGCTACATTCCTTCAATGGTTCATGAAGCTATTGATATTAAAAAAACACCGTTATTTTAATAGAGAAGATGGTTGGGGACTATCTAGCACCTGGGACCCACTCTTGAAAAATATTTAATCCAATGTCTGTGACCGCATTGAAAGACCTCAAAATACTTTTAGTGCGTTTTGTATGCAACGTCAACTAAACGCCTGGAAACTTAGAAACCGTAGATGGTAGATAACTAATTAACTGACTTACTGACACACAAACTTCCATATCGTCTTACCGTGAACACGATTGCTGCAAAGCATTCGAAACGTCGAGTTAAACTTAAAATGAAAATTATAAATTTAATTATTTATACTAGAGTTAAACCCGAAAATCAGTTTTATTGAAATGTATAGTACTCGTAATAATCTTAGAAAATACAACATTCTTGTTAGATTTTTTTTATACAGTATCCCATATTAATAGTAATACAATTCTTTTTTTAGTAACAAAACATAATTTTAATGTACAATGCTAAAACATATAGTAGCGAATTTTGAAATAGTTTTAGTTGTGGTTGATTTTAAAAAATCTTGGCACATTTTATCTTATCGTTATGCAGTTTAAAAGCATTTTACCGTTTATGTTTGTTAATACACTATACTGTTTAAGATTTGAATCTGGTTGACTATTTAGTTTCCGTTATTTTCTTCTTCGTTGGTTTTATTCTTGCTTTGGTGAGTTCTATCGCCGAAGTCTAGACACCAATCATACCTTGAGAATTTGACACGTCAAGATACAAAAGGCGCTTAGACCTAAGCGATACTTTTAACCTTCATCACTCAAAAAGCTATCAACATCAAATAAATTATAAATGGTGAGGATGTGAACCATATTTTCTTTACTTGTAACTATTTTAAAAAAATATTATTGACAATTATATATATAAAATTTACAATTAACATATATATAAAAGAAAATCTAAAACGGTGACATACCGCTCATCTAAAAATTTGATATCCTTACAAAATGTTTATAAAAGTTCACGGTATTTTATTTCTTTTATCTTAAAATGACGAAACAAAAACACAATAATTCCAACTATGTGATAAATACATTCTTAATAACATTTTTTTTGTACAGTTTAATTAATTAAATCTAAGTATGTATAATTTAAAATTTTTTATTCCTCTGTTGAACCATCACGTGAGTCTTGCTTTGGTAAATTTTATTATTTTTTTTAAAGAAAAAAACAATTATTTTTTTAGTACTACAACACGGTTTTAAATTACATTTCAAAACAAATTAAAGCGAATTTTTAAAATTGACCGTTCTTGTTGATCTTGAAAAAACTTTGCACATTCTATCTTATTGTTATACAGCCTTAAAACAAACTTTGCACTTCATCTTTCTTATACAGTTTACAGTTAAACATTGTTATCTGGATGATTATTTAGTTCCTATTTCTTTTTTCTTCTATTCTTTCATTCTTGGTTTGAAGAGTTCTATCACCGAAGTCTAGACATCAATCATACCTTGCGAATTTGCAACGTTCAAGATTTGAAAGATGCCTAGATCTAAGCGACATCTTTATACGTCATCACTCAAAAATATGCAAAAACGAAACAAATTATAAATCGTGAGAATATAAACAATCATTGTTTGGTTGTTACTACATAAAAAAATATTACTGTAAATTATATAAATGAAATTAAATTTCTAAGTCATATGTACCTCATCTAAAAATTGTGCTGCTTATAATAATTTTAGGTAAAAGTTCACGGTAATTTTCTTTTTCTCTCTGAAACATACGAAAATTAAATACAATATTTTCCACAATGTGGTAAATACATTCTTATTAAAATAAAACTATTTTTATGAATTTTACTTGGGTATAATAGTTAAATTTTAAATGTACATTTTAAAATTAACTCAACGTTTCGAATGACTTGCAACAATCGTGATAATCACAAATTTGATAAACTTAAAATCTCCGCTAAGGAACAACGCTACATTCCTTCAATGGTTCATGAAGCTATTGATATTAAAAAAACACCGTTATTTTAATAGAGAAGATGGTTGGGGACTATCTAGCACCTGGGACCCACTCTTGAAAAATATTTAATCCAATGTCTGTGACCGCATTGAAAGACCTCAAAATACTTTTAGTGCGTTTTGTATGCAACGTCAACTAAACGCCTGGAAACTTAGAAACCGTAGATGGTAGATAACTAATTAACTTACTTACTGACACACAAACTTCCATATCGTCTTACCGTGAACACGATTGCTGCAAAGCATTCGAAACGTCGAGTTAAACTTAAAATGAAAATTATAAATTTAATTATTTATACTAGAGTTAAACCCGAAAATCAGTTTTATTGAAATGTATAGTACTCGTAATAATCTTAGAAAATACAACATTCTTGTTAGATTTTTTTTATACAGTATCCCATATTAATAGTAATACAATTCTTTTTTTAGTAACAAAACATAATTTTAATGTACAATGCTAAAACATATAGTAGCGAATTTTGAAATAGTTTTAGTTGTGGTTGATTTTAAAAAATCTTGGCACATTTTATCTTATCGTTATGCAGTTTAAAAGCATTTTACCGTTTATGTTTGTTAATACACTATACTGTTTAAGATTTGAATCTGGTTGACTATTTAGTTTCCGTTATTTTCTTCTTCGTTGGTTTTATTCTTGCTTTGGTGAGTTCTATCGCCGAAGTCTAGACACCAATCATACCTTGAGAATTTGACACGTCAAGATACAAAAGGCGCTTAGACCTAAGCGATACTTTTAACCTTCATCACTCAAAAAGCTATCAACATCAAATAAATTATAAATGGTGAGGATGTGAACCATATTTTCTTTACTTGTAACTATTTTAAAAAAATATTATTGACAATTATATATATAAAATTTACAATTAACATATATATAAAAGAAAATCTAAAACGGTGACATACCGCTCATCTAAAAATTTGATATCCTTACAAAATGTTTATAAAAGTTCACGGTATTTTATTTCTTTTATCTTAAAATGACGAAACAAAAACACAATAATTCCAACTATGTGATAAATACATTCTTAATAACATTTTTTTTTGTACAGTTTAATTAATTAAATCTAAGTATGTATAATTTAAAATTTTTTATTCCTCTGTTGAACCATCACGTGAGTCTTGCTTTGGTAAATTTTATTATTTTTTTTAAAGAAAAAAACAATTATTTTTTTAGTACTACAACACGGTTTTAAATTACATTTCAAAACAAATTAAAGCGAATTGTTAAAATTGACCGTTCTTGTTGATCTTGAAAAAACTTTGCACATTCTATCTTATTGTTATACAGCCTTAAAACAAACTTTGCACTTCATCTTTCTTATACAGTTTACAGTTAAACATTGTTATCTGGATGATTATTTAGTTCCTATTTCTTTTTTCTTCTATTCTTTCATTCTTGGTTTGATGAGTTCTATCACCGAAGTCTAGACATCAATCATACCTTGCGAATTTGCAACGTTCAAGATTTGAAAGATGCCTAGATCTAAGCGACATCTTTATACGTCATCACTCAAAAATATGCAAAAACGAAACAAATTATAAATCGTGAGAATATAAACAATCATTGTTTGGTTGTTACTACATAAAAAAATATTACTGTAAATTATATAAATGAAATTAAATTTCTAAGTCATATGTACCTCATCTAAAAATTGTGCTGCTTATAATAATTTTAGGTAAAAGTTCACGGTAATTTTCTTTTTCTCTCTGAAACATACGAAAATTAAATACAATATTTTCCACAATGTGGTAAATACATTCTTATTAAAATAAAACTATTTTTATGAATTTTACTTGGGTATAATAGTTAAATTTTAAATGTACATTTTAAAATTAACTCAACGTTTCGAATGACTTGCAACAATCGTGAGAATCACAAATTTGATAAACTTAAAATCTCCGCTAAGGAACAACGCTACATTCCTTCAATGGTTCATGAAGCTATTGATATTAAAAAAACACCGTTATTTTAATAGAGAAGATGGTTGGGGACTATCTAGCACCTGGGACCCACTCTTGAAAAATATTTAATCCAATGTCTGTGACCGCATTGAAAGACCTCAAAATACTTTTAGTGCGTTTTGTATGCAACGTCAACTAAACGCCTGGAAACTTAGAAACCGTAGATGGTAGATAACTAATTAACTGACTTACTGACACACAAACTTCCATATCGTCTTACCGTGAACACGATTGCTGCAAAGCATTCGAAACGTCGAGTTAAACTTAAAATGAAAATTATAAATTTAATTATTTATACTAGAGTTAAACCCGAAAATCAGTTTTATTGAAATGTATAGTACTCGTAATAATCTTAGAAAATACAACATTCTTGTTAGATTTTTTTTATACAGTATCCCATATTAATAGTAATACAATTCTTTTTTTAGTAACAAAACATAATTTTAATGTACAATGCTAAAACATATAGTAGCGAATTTTGAAATAGTTTTAGTTGTGGTTGATTTTAAAAAATCTTGGCACATTTTATCTTATCGTTATGCAGTTTAAAAGCATTTTACCGTTTATGTTTGTTAATACACTATACTGTTTAAGATTTGAATCTGGTTGACTATTTAGTTTCCGTTATTTTCTTCTTCGTTGGTTTTATTCTTGCTTTGGTGAGTTCTATCGCCGAAGTCTAGACACCAATCATACCTTGAGAATTTGACACGTCAAGATACAAAAGGCGCTTAGACCTAAGCGATACTTTTAACCTTCATCACTCAAAAAGCTATCAACATCAAATAAATTATAAATGGTGAGGATGTGAACCATATTTTCTTTACTTGTAACTATTTTAAAAAAATATTATTGACAATTATATATATAAAATTTACAATTAACATATATATAAAAGAAAATCTAAAACGGTGACATACCGCTCATCTAAAAATTTGATATCCTTACAAAATGTTTATAAAAGTTCACGGTATTTTATTTCTTTTATCTTAAAATGACGAAACAAAAACACAATAATTCCAACTATGTGATAAATACATTCTTAATAACATTTTTTTTGTACAGTTTAATTAATTAAATCTAAGTATGTATAATTTAAAATTTTTTATTCCTCTGTTGAACCATCACGTGAGTCTTGCTTTGGTAAATTTTATTATTTTTTTTAAAGAAAAAAACAATTATTTTTTTAGTACTACAACACGGTTTTAAATTACATTTCAAAACAAATTAAAGCGAATTTTTAAAATTGACCGTTCTTGTTGATCTTGAAAAAACTTTGCACATTCTATCTTATTGTTATACAGCCTTAAAACAAACTTTGCACTTCATCTTTCTTATACAGTTTACAGTTAAACATTGTTATCTGGATGATTATTTAGTTCCTATTTCTTTTTTCTTCTATTCTTTCATTCTTGGTTTGAAGAGTTCTATCACCGAAGTCTAGACATCAATCATACCTTGCGAATTTGCAACGTTCAAGATTTGAAAGATGCCTAGATCTAAGCGACATCTTTATACGTCATCACTCAAAAATATGCAAAAACGAAACAAATTATAAATCGTGAGAATATAAACAATCATTGTTTGGTTGTTACTACATAAAAAAATATTACTGTAAATTATATAAATGAAATTAAATTTCTAAGTCATATGTACCTCATCTAAAAATTGTGCTGCTTATAATAATTTTAGGTAAAAGTTCACGGTAATTTTCTTTTTCTCTCTGAAACATACGAAAATTAAATACAATATTTTCCACAATGTGGTAAATACATTCTTATTAAAATAAAACTATTTTTATGAATTTTACTTGGGTATAATAGTTAAATTTTAAATGTACATTTTAAAATTAACTCAACGTTTCGAATGACTTGCAACAATCGTGAGAATCACAAATTTGATAAACTTAAAATCTCCGCTAAGGAACAACGCTACATTCCTTCAATGGTTCATGAAGCTATTGATATTAAAAAAACACCGTTATTTTAATAGAGAAGATGGTTGGGGACTATCTAGCACCTGGGACCCACTCTTGAAAAATATTTAATCCAATGTCTGTGACCGCATTGAAAGACCTCAAAATACTTTTAGTGCGTTTTGTATGCAACGTCAACTAAACGCCTGGAAACTTAGAAACCGTAGATGGTAGATAACTAATTAACTGACTTACTGACACACAAACTTCCATATCGTCTTACCGTGAACACGATTGCTGCAAAGCATTCGAAACGTCGAGTTAAACTTAAAATGAAAATTATAAATTTAATTATTTATACTAGAGTTAAACCCGAAAATCAGTTTTATTGAAATGTATAGTACTCGTAATAATCTTAGAAAATACAACATTCTTGTTAGATTTTTTTTATACAGTATCCCATATTAATAGTAATACAATTCTTTTTTTAGTAACAAAACATAATTTTAATGTACAATGCTAAAACATATAGTAGCGAATTTCGAAATAGTTTTAGTTGTGGTTGATTTTAAAAAATCTTGGCACATTTTATCTTATCGTTATGCAGTTTAAAAGCATTTTACCGTTTATGTTTGTTAATACACTATACTGTTTAAGATTTGAATCTGGTTGACTATTTAGTTTCCGTTATTTTCTTCTTCGTTGGTTTTATTCTTGCTTTGGTGAGTTCTATCGCCGAAGTCTAGACACCAATCATACCTTGAGAATTTGACACGTCAAGATACAAAAGGCGCTTAGACCTAAGCGATACTTTTAACCTTCATCACTCAAAAAGCTATCAACATCAAATAAATTATAAATGGTGAGGATGTGAACCATATTTTCTTTACTTGTAACTATTTTAAAAAAATATTATTGACAATTATATATATAAAATTTACAATTAACATATATATAAAAGAAAATCTAAAACGGTGACATACCGCTCATCTAAAAATTTGATATCCTTACAAAATGTTTATAAAAGTTCACGGTATTTTATTTCTTTTATCTTAAAATGACGAAACAAAAACACAATAATTCCAACTATGTGATAAATACATTCTTAATAACATTTTTTTTGTACAGTTTAATTAATTAAATCTAAGTATGTATAATTTAAAATTTTTTATTCCTCTGTTGAACCATCACGTGAGTCTTGCTTTGGTAAATTTTATTATTTTTTTTAAAGAAAAAAACAATTATTTTTTTAGTACTACAACACGGTTTTAAATTACATTTCAAAACAAATTAAAGCGAATTTTTAAAATTGACCGTTCTTGTTGATCTTGAAAAAACTTTGCACATTCTATCTTATTGTTATACAGCCTTAAAACAAACTTTGCACTTCATCTTTCTTATACAGTTTACAGTTAAACATTGTTATCTGGATGATTATTTAGTTCCTATTTCTTTTTTCTTCTATTCTTTCATTCTTGGTTTGAAGAGTTCTATCACCGAAGTCTAGACATCAATCATACCTTGCGAATTTGCAACGTTCAAGATTTGAAAGATGCCTAGATCTAAGCGACATCTTTATACGTCATCACTCAAAAATATGCAAAAACGAAACAAATTATAAATCGTGAGAATATAAACAATCATTGTTTGGTTGTTACTACATTAAAAAAATATTACTGTAAATTATATAAATGAAATTCAATTTCTAAGTCATATGTACCTCATCTAAAAATTGTGCTGCTTATAATAATTTTAGGTAAAAGTTCACGGTAATTTTCTTTTTCTCTCTGAAACATACGAAAATTAAATACAATATTTTCCACAATGTGGTAAATACATTCTTATTAAAATAAAACTATTTTTATGAATTTTACTTGGGTATAATAGTTAAATTTTAAATGTACATTTTAAAATTAACTCAACGTTTCGAATGACTTGCAACAATCGTGATAATCACAAATTTGATAAACTTAAAATCTCCGCTAAGGAACAACGCTACATTCCTTCAATGGTTCATGAAGCTATTGATATTAAAAAAACACCGTTATTTTAATAGAGAAGATGGTTGGGGACTATCTAGCACCTGGGACCCACTCTTGAAAAATATTTAATCCAATGTCTGTGACCGCATTGAAAGACCTCAAAATACTTTTAGTGCGTTTTGTATGCAACGTCAACTAAACGCCTGGAAACTTAGAAACCGTAGATGGTAGATAACTAATTAACTTACTTACTGACACACAAACTTCCATATCGTCTTACCGTGAACACGATTGCTGCAAAGCATTCGAAACGTCGAGTTAAACTTAAAATGAAAATTATAAATTTAATTATTTATACTAGAGTTAAACCCGAAAATCAGTTTTATTGAAATGTATAGTACTCGTAATAATCTTAGAAAATACAACATTCTTGTTAGATTTTTTTTATACAGTATCCCATATTAATAGTAATACAATTCTTTTTTTAGTAACAAAACATAATTTTAATGTACAATGCTAAAACATATAGTAGCGAATTTTGAAATAGTTTTAGTTGTGGTTGATTTTAAAAAATCTTGGCACATTTTATCTTATCGTTATGCAGTTTAAAAGCATTTTACCGTTTATGTTTGTTAATACACTATACTGTTTAAGATTTGAATCTGGTTGACTATTTAGTTTCCGTTATTTTCTTCTTCGTTGGTTTTATTCTTGCTTTGGTGAGTTCTATCGCCGAAGTCTAGACACCAATCATACCTTGAGAATTTGACACGTCAAGATACAAAAGGCGCTTAGACCTAAGCGATACTTTTAACCTTCATCACTCAAAAAGCTATCAACATCAAATAAATTATAAATGGTGAGGATGTGAACCATATTTTCTTTACTTGTAACTATTTTAAAAAAATATTATTGACAATTATATATATAAAATTTACAATTAACATATATATAAAAGAAAATCTAAAACGGTGACATACCGCTCATCTAAAAATTTGATATCCTTACAAAATGTTTATAAAAGTTCACGGTATTTTATTTCTTTTATCTTAAAATGACGAAACAAAAACACAATAATTCCAACTATGTGATAAATACATTCTTAATAACATTTTTTTTGTACAGTTTAATTAATTAAATCTAAGTATGTATAATTTAAAATTTTTTATTCCTCTGTTGAACCATCACGTGAGTCTTGCTTTGGTAAATTTTATTATTTTTTTTAAAGAAAAAAACAATTATTTTTTTAGTACTACAACACGGTTTTAAATTACATTTCAAAACAAATTAAAGCGAATTGTTAAAATTGACCGTTCTTGTTGATCTTGAAAAAACTTTGCACATTCTATCTTATTGTTATACAGCCTTAAAACAAACTTTGCACTTCATCTTTCTTATACAGTTTACAGTTAAACATTGTTATCTGGATGATTATTTAGTTCCTATTTCTTTTTTCTTCTATTCTTTCATTCTTGGTTTGATGAGTTCTATCACCGAAGTCTAGACATCAATCATACCTTGCGAATTTGCAACGTTCAAGATTTGAAAGATGCCTAGATCTAAGCGACATCTTTATACGTCATCACTCAAAAATATGCAAAAACGAAACAAATTATAAATCGTGAGAATATAAACAATCATTGTTTGGTTGTTACTACATAAAAAAATATTACTGTAAATTATATAAATGAAATTAAATTTCTAAGTCATATGTACCTCATCTAAAAATTGTGCTGCTTATAATAATTTTAGGTAAAAGTTCACGGTAATTTTCTTTTTCTCTCTGAAACATACGAAAATTAAATACAATATTTTCCACAATGTGGTAAATACATTCTTATTAAAATAAAACTATTTTTATGAATTTTACTTGGGTATAATAGTTAAATTTTAAATGTACATTTTAAAATTAACTCAACGTTTCGAATGACTTGCAACAATCGTGAGAATCACAAATTTGATAAACTTAAAATCTCCGCTAAGGAACAACGCTACATTCCTTCAATGGTTCATGAAGCTATTGATATTAAAAAAACACCGTTATTTTAATAGAGAAGATGGTTGGGGACTATCTAGCACCTGGGACCCACTCTTGAAAAATATTTAATCCAATGTCTGTGACCGCATTGAAAGACCTCAAAATACTTTTAGTGCGTTTTGTATGCAACGTCAACTAAACGCCTGGAAACTTAGAAACCGTAGATGGTAGATAACTAATTAACTGACTTACTGACACACAAACTTCCATATCGTCTTACCGTGAACACGATTGCTGCAAAGCATTCGAAACGTCGAGTTAAACTTAAAATGAAAATTATAAATTTAATTATTTATACTAGAGTTAAACCCGAAAATCAGTTTTATTGAAATGTATAGTACTCGTAATAATCTTAGAAAATACAACATTCTTGTTAGATTTTTTTTATACAGTATCCCATATTAATAGTAATACAATTCTTTTTTTAGTAACAAAACATAATTTTAATGTACAATGCTAAAACATATAGTAGCGAATTTTGAAATAGTTTTAGTTGTGGTTGATTTTAAAAAATCTTGGCACATTTTATCTTATCGTTATGCAGTTTAAAAGCATTTTACCGTTTATGTTTGTTAATACACTATACTGTTTAAGATTTGAATCTGGTTGACTATTTAGTTTCCGTTATTTTCTTCTTCGTTGGTTTTATTCTTGCTTTGGTGAGTTCTATCGCCGAAGTCTAGACACCAATCATACCTTGAGAATTTGACACGTCAAGATACAAAAGGCGCTTAGACCTAAGCGATACTTTTAACCTTCATCACTCAAAAAGCTATCAACATCAAATAAATTATAAATGGTGAGGATGTGAACCATATTTTCTTTACTTGTAACTATTTTAAAAAAATATTATTGACAATTATATATATAAAATTTACAATTAACATATATATAAAAGAAAATCTAAAACGGTGACATACCGCTCATCTAAAAATTTGATATCCTTACAAAATGTTTATAAAAGTTCACGGTATTTTATTTCTTTTATCTTAAAATGACGAAACAAAAACACAATAATTCCAACTATGTGATAAATACATTCTTAATAACATTTTTTTTGTACAGTTTAATTAATTAAATCTAAGTATGTATAATTTAAAATTTTTTATTCCTCTGTTGAACCATCACGTGAGTCTTGCTTTGGTAAATTTTATTATTTTTTTTAAAGAAAAAAACAATTATTTTTTTAGTACTACAACACGGTTTTAAATTACATTTCAAAACAAATTAAAGCGAATTTTTAAAATTGACCGTTCTTGTTGATCTTGAAAAAACTTTGCACATTCTATCTTATTGTTATACAGCCTTAAAACAAACTTTGCACTTCATCTTTCTTATACAGTTTACAGTTAAACATTGTTATCTGGATGATTATTTAGTTCCTATTTCTTTTTTCTTCTATTCTTTCATTCTTGGTTTGAAGAGTTCTATCACCGAAGTCTAGACATCAATCATACCTTGCGAATTTGCAACGTTCAAGATTTGAAAGATGCCTAGATCTAAGCGACATCTTTATACGTCATCACTCAAAAATATGCAAAAACGAAACAAATTATAAATCGTGAGAATATAAACAATCATTGTTTGGTTGTTACTACATAAAAAAATATTACTGTAAATTATATAAATGAAATTAAATTTCTAAGTCATATGTACCTCATCTAAAAATTGTGCTGCTTATAATAATTTTAGGTAAAAGTTCACGGTAATTTTCTTTTTCTCTCTGAAACATACGAAAATTAAATACAATATTTTCCACAATGTGGTAAATACATTCTTATTAAAATAAAACTATTTTTATGAATTTTACTTGGGTATAATAGTTAAATTTTAAATGTACATTTTAAAATTAACTCAACGTTTCGAATGACTTGCAACAATCGTGAGAATCACAAATTTGATAAACTTAAAATCTCCGCTAAGGAACAACGCTACATTCCTTCAATGGTTCATGAAGCTATTGATATTAAAAAAACACCGTTATTTTAATAGAGAAGATGGTTGGGGACTATCTAGCACCTGGGACCCACTCTTGAAAAATATTTAATCCAATGTCTGTGACCGCATTGAAAGACCTCAAAATACTTTTAGTGCGTTTTGTATGCAACGTCAACTAAACGCCTGGAAACTTAGAAACCGTAGATGGTAGATAACTAATTAACTGACTTACTGACACACAAACTTCCATATCGTCTTACCGTGAACACGATTGCTGCAAAGCATTCGAAACGTCGAGTTAAACTTAAAATGAAAATTATAAATTTAATTATTTATACTAGAGTTAAACCCGAAAATCAGTTTTATTGAAATGTATAGTACTCGTAATAATCTTAGAAAATACAACATTCTTGTTAGATTTTTTTTATACAGTATCCCATATTAATAGTAATACAATTCTTTTTTTAGTAACAAAACATAATTTTAATGTACAATGCTAAAACATATAGTAGCGAATTTCGAAATAGTTTTAGTTGTGGTTGATTTTAAAAAATCTTGGCACATTTTATCTTATCGTTATGCAGTTTAAAAGCATTTTACCGTTTATGTTTGTTAATACACTATACTGTTTAAGATTTGAATCTGGTTGACTATTTAGTTTCCGTTATTTTCTTCTTCGTTGGTTTTATTCTTGCTTTGGTGAGTTCTATCGCCGAAGTCTAGACACCAATCATACCTTGAGAATTTGACACGTCAAGATACAAAAGGCGCTTAGACCTAAGCGATACTTTTAACCTTCATCACTCAAAAAGCTATCAACATCAAATAAATTATAAATGGTGAGGATGTGAACCATATTTTCTTTACTTGTAACTATTTTAAAAAAATATTATTGACAATTATATATATAAAATTTACAATTAACATATATATAAAAGAAAATCTAAAACGGTGACATACCGCTCATCTAAAAATTTGATATCCTTACAAAATGTTTATAAAAGTTCACGGTATTTTATTTCTTTTATCTTAAAATGACGAAACAAAAACACAATAATTCCAACTATGTGATAAATACATTCTTAATAACATTTTTTTTGTACAGTTTAATTAATTAAATCTAAGTATGTATAATTTAAAATTTTTTATTCCTCTGTTGAACCATCACGTGAGTCTTGCTTTGGTAAATTTTATTATTTTTTTTAAAGAAAAAAACAATTATTTTTTTAGTACTACAACACGGTTTTAAATTACATTTCAAAACAAATTAAAGCGAATTTTTAAAATTGACCGTTCTTGTTGATCTTGAAAAAACTTTGCACATTCTATCTTATTGTTATACAGCCTTAAAACAAACTTTGCACTTCATCTTTCTTATACAGTTTACAGTTAAACATTGTTATCTGGATGATTATTTAGTTCCTATTTCTTTTTTCTTCTATTCTTTCATTCTTGGTTTGAAGAGTTCTATCACCGAAGTCTAGACATCAATCATACCTTGCGAATTTGCAACGTTCAAGATTTGAAAGATGCCTAGATCTAAGCGACATCTTTATACGTCATCACTCAAAAATATGCAAAAACGAAACAAATTATAAATCGTGAGAATATAAACAATCATTGTTTGGTTGTTACTACATAAAAAAATATTACTGTAAATTATATAAATGAAATTAAATTTCTAAGTCATATGTACCTCATCTAAAAATTGTGCTGCTTATAATAATTTTAGGTAAAAGTTCACGGTAATTTTCTTTTTCTCTCTGAAACATACGAAAATTAAATACAATATTTTCCACAATGTGGTAAATACATTCTTATTAAAATAAAACTATTTTTATGAATTTTACTTGGGTATAATAGTTAAATTTTAAATGTACATTTTAAAATTAACTCAACGTTTCGAATGACTTGCAACAATCGTGAGAATCACAAATTTGATAAACTTAAAATCTCCGCTAAGGAACAACGCTACATTCCTTCAATGGTTCATGAAGCTATTGATATTAAAAAAACACCGTTATTTTAATAGAGAAGATGGTTGGGGACTATCTAGCACCTGGGACCCACTCTTGAAAAATATTTAATCCAATGTCTGTGACCGCATTGAAAGACCTCAAAATACTTTTAGTGCGTTTTGTATGCAACGTCAACTAAACGCCTGGAAACTTAGAAACCGTAGATGGTAGATAACTAATTAACTGACTTACTGACACACAAACTTCCATATCGTCTTACCGTGAACACGATTGCTGCAAAGCATTCGAAACGTCGAGTTAAACTTAAAATGAAAATTATAAATTTAATTATTTATACTAGAGTTAAACCCGAAAATCAGTTTTATTGAAATGTATAGTACTCGTAATAATCTTAGAAAATACAACATTCTTGTTAGATTTTTTTTATACAGTATCCCATATTAATAGTAATACAATTCTTTTTTTAGTAACAAAACATAATTTTAATGTACAATGCTAAAACATATAGTAGCGAATTTCGAAATAGTTTTAGTTGTGGTTGATTTTAAAAAATCTTGGCACATTTTATCTTATCGTTATGCAGTTTAAAAGCATTTTACCGTTTATGTTTGTTAATACACTATACTGTTTAAGATTTGAATCTGGTTGACTATTTAGTTTCCGTTATTTTCTTCTTCGTTGGTTTTATTCTTGCTTTGGTGAGTTCTATCGCCGAAGTCTAGACACCAATCATACCTTGAGAATTTGACACGTCAAGATACAAAAGGCGCTTAGACCTAAGCGATACTTTTAACCTTCATCACTCAAAAAGCTATCAACATCAAATAAATTATAAATGGTGAGGATGTGAACCATATTTTCTTTACTTGTAACTATTTTAAAAAAATATTATTGACAATTATATATATAAAATTTACAATTAACATATATATAAAAGAAAATCTAAAACGGTGACATACCGCTCATCTAAAAATTTGATATCCTTACAAAATGTTTATAAAAGTTCACGGTATTTTATTTCTTTTATCTTAAAATGACGAAACAAAAACACAATAATTCCAACTATGTGATAAATACATTCTTAATAACATTTTTTTTGTACAGTTTAATTAATTAAATCTAAGTATGTATAATTTAAAATTTTTTATTCCTCTGTTGAACCATCACGTGAGTCTTGCTTTGGTAAATTTTATTATTTTTTTTAAAGAAAAAAACAATTATTTTTTTAGTACTACAACACGGTTTTAAATTACATTTCAAAACAAATTAAAGCGAATTTTTAAAATTGACCGTTCTTGTTGATCTTGAAAAAACTTTGCACATTCTATCTTATTGTTATACAGCCTTAAAACAAACTTTGCACTTCATCTTTCTTATACAGTTTACAGTTAAACATTGTTATCTGGATGATTATTTAGTTCCTATTTCTTTTTTCTTCTATTCTTTCATTCTTGGTTTGAAGAGTTCTATCACCGAAGTCTAGACATCAATCATACCTTGCGAATTTGCAACGTTCAAGATTTGAAAGATGCCTAGATCTAAGCGACATCTTTATACGTCATCACTCAAAAATATGCAAAAACGAAACAAATTATAAATCGTGAGAATATAAACAATCATTGTTTGGTTGTTACTACATTAAAAAAATATTACTGTAAATTATATAAATGAAATTCAATTTCTAAGTCATATGTACCTCATCTAAAAATTGTGCTGCTTATAATAATTTTAGGTAAAAGTTCACGGTAATTTTCTTTTTCTCTCTGAAACATACGAAAATTAAATACAATATTTTCCACAATATGGTAAATACATTCTTATTAAAATAAAACTATTTTTATGAATTTTACTTGGGTATAATAGTTAAATTTTAAATGTACATTTTAAAATTAACTCAACGTTTCGAATGACTTGCAACAATCGTGATAATCACAAATTTGATAAACTTAAAATCTCCGCTAAGGAACAACGCTACATTCCTTCAATGGTTCATGAAGCTATTGATATTAAAAAAACACCGTTATTTTAATAGAGAAGATGGTTGGGGACTATCTAGCACCTGGGACCCACTCTTGAAAAATATTTAATCCAATGTCTGTGACCGCATTGAAAGACCTCAAAATACTTTTAGTGCGTTTTGTATGCAACGTCAACTAAACGCCTGGAAACTTAGAAACCGTAGATGGTAGATAACTAATTAACTGACTTACTGACACACAAACTTCCATATCGTCTTACCGTGAACACGATTGCTGCAAAGCATTCGAAACGTCGAGTTAAACTTAAAATGAAAATTATAAATTTAATTATTTATACTAGAGTTAAACCCGAAAATCAGTTTTATTGAAATGTATAGTACTCGTAATAATCTTAGAAAATACAACATTCTTGTTAGATTTTTTTTATACAGTATCCCATATTAATAGTAATACAATTCTTTTTTTAGTAACAAAACATAATTTTAATGTACAATGCTAAAACATATAGTAGCGAATTTCGAAATAGTTTTAGTTGTGGTTGATTTTAAAAAATCTTGGCACATTTTATCTTATCGTTATGCAGTTTAAAAGCATTTTACCGTTTATGTTTGTTAATACACTATACTGTTTAAGATTTGAATCTGGTTGACTATTTAGTTTCCGTTATTTTCTTCTTCGTTGGTTTTATTCTTGCTTTGGTGAGTTCTATCGCCGAAGTCTAGACACGAATCATACCTTGAGAATTTGACACGTCAAGATACAAAAGGCGCTTAGACCTAAGCGATACTTTTAACCTTCATCACTCAAAAAGCTACCAACATCAAATAAATTATAAATGGTGAGGATGTGAACCATATTTTCTTTACTTGTAACTATTTTAAAAAAATATTATTGACAATTATATATATAAAATTTACAATTAACATATATATAAAAGAAAATCTAAAACGGTGACATACCGCTCATCTAAAAATTTGATATCCTTACAAAATGTTTATAAAAGTTCACGGTATTTTATTTCTTTTATCTTAAAATGACGAAACAAAAACACAATAATTCCAACTATGTGATAAATACATTCTTAATAACATTTTTTTTGTACAGTTTAATTAATTAAATCTAAGTATGTATAATTTAATTTTTTTTATTCCTCTGTTGAACCATCACGTGACTCTTGCTTTGGTAAATTTTATTATTTTTTTTAAAGAAAAAATCAATTATTTTTTTAGTACTACAACACGGTTTTAAATTACATTTCAAAACAAATTAAAGCGAATTGTTAAAATTGACCGTTCTTGTTGATCTTGAAAAAACTTTGCACATTCTATCTTATTGTTATACAGCCTTAAAACAAACTTTGCACTTCATCTTTCTTATACAGTTTACAGTTAAACATTGTTATCTGGATGATTATTTAGTTCCTATTTCTTTTTTCTTCTATTCTTTCATTCTTGGTTTGATGAGTTCTATCACCGAAGTCTAGACATCAATCATACCTTGCGAATTCGCAACGTTCAAGATTTGAAAGATGCCTAGATCTAAGCGACATCTTTATACGTCATCACTCAAAAATATGCAAAAACGAAACAAATTATAAATCGTGAGAATATAAACAATCATTGTTTGGTTGTTACTACATAAAAAAATATTACTGTAAATTATATAAATGAAATTCAATTTCTAAGTCATATGTACCTCATCTAAAAATTGTACTGCTTATAATAATTTTAGGTAAAAGTTCACGGTAATTTTCTTTTTCTCTCTGAAACATACGAAAATTAAATACAATATTTTCCACAATGTGGTAAATACATTCTTATTAAAATAAAACTATTTTTATGAATTTTACTTGGGTATAATAGTTAAATTTTAAATGTACATTTTAAAATTAACTCAACGTTTCGAATGACTTGCAACAATCGTGATAATCACAAATTTGATAAACTTAAAATCTCCGCTAAGGAACAACGCTACATTCCTTCAATGGTTCATGAAGCTATTGATATTAAAAAAACACCGTTATTTTAATAGAGAAGATGGTTGGGGACTATCTAGCACCTGGGACCCACTCTTGAAAAATATTTAATCCAATGTCTGTGACCGCATTGAAAGACCTCAAAATACTTTTAGTGCGTTTTGTATGCAACGTCAACTAAACGCCTGGAAACTTAGAAACCGTAGATGGTAGATAACTAATTAACTGACTTACTGACACACAAACTTCCATATCGTCTTACCGTGAACACGATTGCTGCAAAGCATTCGAAACGTCGAGTTAAACTTAAAATGAAAATTATAAATTTAATTATTTATACTAGAGTTAAACCCGAAAATCAGTTTTATTGAAATGTATAGTACTCGTAATAATCTTAGAAAATACAACATTCTTGTTAGATTTTTTTTATACAGTATCCCATATTAATAGTAATACAATTCTTTTTTTAGTAACAAAACATAATTTTAATGTACAATGCTAAAACATATAGTAGCGAATTTTGAAATAGTTTTAGTTGTGGTTGATTTTAAAAAATCTTGGCACATTTTATCTTATCGTTATGCAGTTTAAAAGCATTTTACCGTTTATGTTTGTTAATACACTATACTGTTTAAGATTTGAATCTGGTTGACTATTTAGTTTCCGTTATTTTCTTCTTCGTTGGTTTTATTCTTGCTTTGGTGAGTTCTATCGCCGAAGTCTAGACACCAATCATACCTTGAGAATTTGACACGTCAAGATACAAAAGGCGCTTAGACCTAAGCGATACTTTTAACCTTCATCACTCAAAAAGCTATCAACATCAAATAAATTATAAATGGTGAGGATGTGAACCATATTTTCTTTACTTGTAACTATTTTAAAAAAATATTATTGACAATTATATATATAAAATTTACAATTAACATATATATAAAAGAAAATCTAAAACGGTGACATACCGCTCATCTAAAAATTTGATATCCTTACAAAATGTTTATAAAAGTTCACGGTATTTTATTTCTTTTATCTTAAAATGACGAAACAAAAACACAATAATTCCAACTATGTGATAAATACATTCTTAATAACATTTTTTTTGTACAGTTTAATTAATTAAATCTAAGTATGTATAATTTAAAATTTTTTATTCCTCTGTTGAACCATCACGTGAGTCTTGCTTTGGTAAATTTTATTATTTTTTTTAAAGAAAAAAACAATTATTTTTTTAGTACTACAACACGGTTTTAAATTACATTTCAAAACAAATTAAAGCGAATTTTTAAAATTGACCGTTCTTGTTGATCTTGAAAAAACTTTGCACATTCTATCTTATTGTTATACAGCCTTAAAACAAACTTTGCACTTCATCTTTCTTATACAGTTTACAGTTAAACATTGTTATCTGGATGATTATTTAGTTCCTATTTCTTTTTTCTTCTATTCTTTCATTCTTGGTTTGATGAGTTCTATCACCGAAGTCTAGACATCAATCATACCTTGCGAATTCGCAACGTTCAAGATTTGAAAGATGCCTAGATCTAAGCGACATCTTTATACGTCATCACTCAAAAATATGCAAAAACGAAACAAATTATAAATCGTGAGAATATAAACAATCATTGTTTGGTTGTTACTACATAAAAAAATATTACTGTAAATTATATAAATGAAATTCAATTTCTAAGTCATATGTACCTCATCTAAAAATTGTACTGCTTATAATAATTTTAGGTAAAAGTTCACGGTAATTTTCTTTTTCTCTCTGAAACATACGAAAATTAAATACAATATTTTCCACAATGTGGTAAATACATTCTTATTAAAATAAAACTATTTTTATGAATTTTACTTGGGTATAATAGTTAAATTTTAAATGTACATTTTAAAATTAACTCAACGTTTCGAATGACTTGCAACAATCGTGATAATCACAAATTTGATAAACTTAAAATCTCCGCTAAGGAACAACGCTACATTCCTTCAATGGTTCATGAAGCTATTGATATTAAAAAAACACCGTTATTTTAATAGAGAAGATGGTTGGGGACTATCTAGCACCTGGGACCCACTCTTGAAAAATATTTAATCCAATGTCTGTGACCGCATTGAAAGACCTCAAAATACTTTTAGTGCGTTTTGTATGCAACGTCAACTAAACGCCTGGAAACTTAGAAACCGTAGATGGTAGATAACTAATTAACTGACTTACTGACACACAAACTTCCATATCGTCTTACCGTGAACACGATTGCTGCAAAGCATTCGAAACGTCGAGTTAAACTTAAAATGAAAATTATAAATTTAATTATTTATACTAGAGTTAAACCCGAAAATCAGTTTTATTGAAATGTATAGTACTCGTAATAATCTTAGAAAATACAACATTATTGTTAGATTTTTTTTATACAGTATCCCATAATAATAGCAATACAATTCTTTTTTTAGTAACAAAACATAATTTTAATGTACAATGCTAAAACATATAGTAGCGAATTTTGAAATAGTTTTAGTTGTGGTTGAGCTTAAAAAATCTTGGCACATTTTATCTTATCGTTATGCAGTTTAAAAGCATTTTACCGTTTATGTTTGTTAATACACTATACAGTTTAAGATTTGAATCTGGTTGACTATTTAGTTTCCGTTATTTTCTTCTTCTTTTGTTTTATTCTTGCTTTGGTGAGTTCTATCGCCGAAGTCTAGACACCAATCATACCTTGAGAATTTGACACGTCAAGGTACAAAAGGCGCTTAGACCTAAGCGATACTATTAACCTTCATCACTCAAAAAGCTATCAACATCAAATAAATTATAAATGGTGAGGATGTGAACCATATTTTCTTTACTTGTAACTATTTTAAAAAATATTATTGACAATTATATACCCACGTTTTGCCATCTGCTTAGCAGGCTAATTATCTAGCTGGTTATTTGGCAGCATGCTCAATATAGAATATTAATAACTTTGTAGCTTGAAGTTAATAGCACTACTATTAAATTCTATTCATCATATATATCATATTCACTATTAACCATATCCTGTTAAAGTTCAATCATATGCGAAATACAATAAGAGCCTGAATATGATGCCTTGGTGGTAGACCATAACAACGGGTCGCCGGCATAGTTACCACCCATCGGGTAAAGTCGTGCCGCAAAGCGACCTAGTCGTGTTCCGGCACGTTGCTCGATGAAGCCGTTTATGGGAAATGGGTCTGAACAGCTGCGGTACGTTGGCGAACCGGTTGACGTCGAGTTGGTATTTGTTTTGTCGGGTGTCTTTTTTTTTTTTTTTTATTCTAGCTCGCTCATGTGTACCTCCGCATGGGTGGACGGAGTCTATGTTTGGGTTTAAATGAGTTTTTCAGTTTGTTTAATTTATTACGTGTACGTTCAGTGTATTCTTTATGTTGTGTTCTATATTACATGGTGTAGATTTATTAGGCACCTGGTGCTTACATTCTTTCATGGATGACAGGTAAGGATAGTTCTGTTGCTATAATATTTTTCTACATATTTTAATACTTAATATTTATTTTCCAGGGTCGTCTTCACTTCGTGTTTCGTCTTCGTCATCCTGCGTCATCGTTGTGTTGGTGCAGGTAAGTGGTTATACTTATTTTGACATATATAGTAGCTTTTACAGTTTATTTTTATTGCAGTAATTTGTAAATCTTAATCTATTTGACCTTTTTAGGTCTTATTTTTAATATAATAGGTCCTGGACTGGACTGGTAAGTAATTAATTAATTTTTTTTTTTTTTTTTTTTTTTTTTTTTTTTAATATATACAATTTCAGTTACAGTTAACGGCCGTGAGGCCATGCTGTGACCGCAATGGTACATTGCGGTCTACCTCCAGGTGTCTTCTCCGGTGTTGTAGATGTATCCCGCTGGTGTTTTCGTGCAGTGATTGTGTTAGGTATCAGTATGATGCCCTTCACAATCATATGTTTGTGGTGTGGTTCTGGACGCACCATGTGATGGTTCGCATGGGGCCAGATCCTTTTCTTTTTTCCTATGGTGAGGGGTGTTTGTTTCCATGTTTCCAGGTCCATTTTCTGCCACCCGGTGTTTCAGAATGGCTGTTGACCTATCTGTATATGGTCTGTCTCGTCACGTTGTTTCAGTCCTAGTCCAGTTATAGTCAGTATTTTTCCGTCATTTCCTGTCATAGGTCGTTTTTCTGTCATGTCAATCCACTCTTGTTTTCTGTAGTAATTGTTTTTGCCACGTACCTGCAGAAGTCCATAAATTTGTGGATTGCGTCTTGATTGGTCATAATTGTCGATAAGTTGTTACTGTCAATGGTCATGTCGATCTCCATTTCTGTGTCGTGTCTTTTCCCCAGGAACCTTGGGCACTCCGTCACCAGGTGGATGATGTCTTCGTCTGTCTCATTGTCACACTTACAAGTCGGTCTGTCAGTTAATTTAAAACGATGCAGGTACTGCGCGAAGCCACCGTGGCCAGTCAGGATTTGTGCAGTTAGGGTATCTATCTCTATTGTTTTTATTATTTTCAGCGCGTTTTTGACATCTGGCAGGAACTTCTTTGTGACCCCCGCAGTGTCCCCGGTCGAGTAACGTCTTTGCCAGATTTCTAGGGTGTCCTTTCTGATCATTCGTTTGGCGTAGGATATCGGGATTTTATCGTATGTTGTTCTTCTTTTTGTACCGAGTGCCGCCTCCTTTGCTAAGCCGTCCGCCCTTTCATTTCCTGGCACTCCCATGTGCGCTTTGATCCAGAACAGTCTCACTTTTCGTCCCGCGTTCATTATGTGCTGAAGATTTCTGTTTATGCTATGCGCCAACGGGTGTGTCGGCGGGTCCGAACTCAGGGCGTCTAGTGATGACCTAGAGTCTGAGAGTATGTTCGTCTCAGGCCAGTTCTTCTTGGCGATGAGTTTGGTGGCTAACATCTCCGCCTGGAAGACTGTGCAATGGCCTGCCAGGCGGTGCTTCCTAAATGTCTGTTCGTTCCCATTTTCCCAGACTGTTATGGCCGCCCCGACTCTGCCGTCGATTCTGCTGCCGTCTGTGTATATTGTTTTGCCAGTCAGGTTGTATGCATTCAGTGTCTCGGGGGTCATTTCCTCAATTTTTGTGTACTCCGGGCCTGCCCAGCGGGCCGGGTGATCGAGTTCGGAATAGTCCACCCGGTGCAAATCCTCTCTGCACTGCGGATAGCTGCTTTTGCACATACAATTTTTCCACTGCCATAGCCCATACACTTGCCCCGTAGGAAATAATGGGCACCACCACCGCAGTGTAAATTTTCCGGATTATTTCAGGATTGAGTCCCCATGTCGTTTTTGCTGCCCTCGAGAGTTGTCTATGTATGGCCAAAGCTTTGTTTGTACTGTATGTTATGTGCCTTGCGAACGTTAGTTTCGAGTCGATGATGACCCCCAGGATTTTAATTTCACTCGTTAGGTTTAGGTACTCCCGTCCCATTTTTAGGACGGGATTGTCATGTTTGAGTCTCCTGGTGATCACCATCGACTTGGTTTTCTGTGGTGCGAATCTTAGCTTGTTCTTCATGCCCCATTGCGTTACAACTTCGAGGGCCCTATTTGCCTGTTCCTGGATCCTTATTGTTTCTTGTCCCGAGAGGACCAGGACCACGTCATCAGCAAAAGCTTGGGTGTAGACCCCCAAGCCATCGAGTTCGTTTAACAGTGGGTCCAGCACCACGTTCCAAAAGAGGGGGCCGCCCACTGAGCCCTGGACGCACCCCTTTGTCGTGTCTCTTTCGACGCTACAGCCCATGTAATTAACGCGCACCTTCCTATCGCACAAGTAGTCCCCCACCAGCCTCCACAGGTTGGCCGGGCAACCCAGCTCTTCCAGCCTGACTTTGATGGCGGGCCACCATGCACCGTCGAAGGCGCCCTCTATGTCCAATGATATCATAACTGTTATTTCCTTGTTCCTGCGTTTTTCTCTGACGTGGTTTACCAGGTCATAGAGGGCGTCCTCCGTGCTTCTTTGTGGTGTGAACCCGTATTGTCTCGGATTCATCCTGGGGAGGAGGTGGAAGCGTATTCTTTTTACCATGATCTTTTCTAGTATTTTGCCCAGGATCGAAAGGAGTCCTATAGGTCTGTAGGATTTGGGCTCGTTGTAATTTGTTTTGCCAGGCTTTTTGAGGACAATTACCTCGGCTGTTTTCCAGGGTTTAGGAAATACGGACATGCTCAAGCACTTATTCGCTATTCCCAGGAACTCTCCTCGTGTGTGTTGTATGGCTGCCAGGCAGATATCGGCCGTCAGTCCGTCTGCTCCGGGGGCCTTCTTGGCACTAAAAGATTTTGCTGCCCGTAAGAGCTCTTTCTCTGTTATGGGCGGGTCATCTGGGTGCTGTGGTGTTATATTCCTAGCCGCGTCCCTGGTTTTTATGTGCTGTTCTTTGTCTTCATTTGTGTTGTCCTCAGGGAAGAAAGTGTCTGCTAGATAGTTGACCGATTCTTTGTCCAGAAGGGCTCGTCCCTCCCTCACCATCGGTGCGTCTTCTCCTCTCTTTTGTGTTGACCTCATAACCCGATAAATTGAGTCCCACATTGATTCTTTTTCTTGCTGGGTGCAAAAGTCCACCCAGCTTTTCGTCTGTGCCATCTTTGCCGCAGCCTCATTGTCGGGTGTCTAGTCGAGGAGGGTAGCGGGATCTGAAGAGACGGCTTTCCGCTGGCCGCCCGCAGATAGTTGGGGGCCCAATTAGTGGGTTAGCCACCCATGAAAGGCTGCCCCGCCAGCTGGGAAAAATCCCAGGGTGGCTCCATCGTGCTAGTTGGCGACCAGACGAGGAGGCCCGATGGCATCCCTGGGGGGGTTCGGGCGTCCCCGCAGTCTCCAGGCTAGCCTCCCAGTGGCATGACTTAACCAACTTCGACGTTGGGTTCGATACGTACCGCCTCGTTCAACTGCCATCCCTATTCACTTGTATTTTTTTTTATCATGAAGAAAAACCAGAAAAGGAAAAAGTTTGTACAGCGGTTGCACTCCTCCTCATTTAAAGTGCACCTCAGTAATATTACGGGTTTGCACTCTAATACCTTACCTGTCCATCACCACCTGGAGACAGAACAACCGCACCTGTTCTTTCTGACGGAGACGCAGATACAATGTCCTTTAAGCGCTGCGCACCTGGATTATCCCGGATACACGTAAGAGTACAACTTTCGTTCACGTCCCGGAGTCTGCTTGTATGCGCGGAACGACCTCTGTATCCAGCGTCTCCGTCACCTTGAAGACCCCACTTTTTCTTCTTTATGTATTTTAGTAGACACAGGAAACGAAAAAATCCTGTATTCCTGTGTTTACGGTTCGCACAGCGGTGACCAGGAGACAACTAGATTATTCGAGTATCTCGGTGAAGCTGCTAATATGGCTCTGCATCAGTTCCCTTCAGCGCAGCCGTCTTTCTGGGCGATTTTAATGCCTGTCATCAGGACTGGCTGTTCCCGTACCAGAAAACCGACCATGCTGGAAGAGAAGCGCGGAACTTTACGTTGTCCTTGGACCTCTTTCAGCTGGTGAAGCAAGCGACAAGAGTACCAGATGTGGTAGGCCATACAGCCAATTGCCTGGACCTTCTGCTGACAACTGATCCAGACAGGTATCGTGTAGAGGTTACCTCTCCCTTGGGAACCTCCTATCACTGTCTGGTGAAATCTGTGTTTACATATTCCCCACCAGCTTTCGAACCTCATGGTGTTATGCGAGTATGGAAATACAAGTCAGCAGATTGGGATGAGATGCGGCACTTTTTTGCGTCTTATCCTTGGCGGCAGGTCTGCTTCTCTTCTTTGGATCCGTCGAGTTGAACGGATGCTATAACCGATGTGGTGCATCAGGCAATGGAGTATTTTATTCCTTTTACTGACGTACCGGCATATCTCATTTGGGCTGAAGCTCGAAGCCGCAAAACTCCGGATGCAAGTTCGAAGAAGAGAGCCTTTAACCAAGCTGCCAAGTCCTACAAAAAGGCATTGCGGAAGGCTCGTCTCGATCGAATCGCTAAGTATGGCGAAAAGCTTTCTGTCAGACCAACTGGCAGTCGAGCTTTCTGGTCTCTTGCGAAAGCGATCGAGTCGAATTTCTGCCAACCCTCACTGCCTGCTCTGCTGAAGCCGGATGGATCCCTGGCCCACACAGCAACAGAGAAAGCGAAGGTATTTGCTTCTCTGTTGCTAATAATTCGCATCTAGACACTGGCAATGCTTCTCCAGCACATCTTCCTCACTGCGGTATTTCGATGCCTGAAATCCGCATCACTAACAAAGAGGTTTGGAGAGCATTGTGTCGTTTAGATGTGAATAAAGCCAGTGGTCCTGATGGTATACCAGCCATTCTGCTCAAGACATGCGCAGCTGAGTTCTCTCCTGTACTGACACGTCTGTATCGTCTCTCTTTCATGACTGGAATAGTGCCGAAATCCTGGAAGCTTGCTAATGTGCAACCCGTGCCCAAAAAAGGCAGCCGTGCCGACCCTGTCAATTACAGACCGATTTCAGTCACCTCCATACTCTGCAAGATTATGGAGCGTGTATTGAACTCGGGCCTACTAGCATACCTAGAAGGTAACGATCTCCTCAGTGACCGACAGTACGGGTTTCGCCGTAATAGGTCTACTGGGGACCTCCTAGTGTATGCTACACACACTTTAGGCGATGCCATCGAGAAGAACGGAGAAGCGGTCCCCGTCTCTCTGGACGTCTCGAGGGCATTTGACAGGGTCTGGCATGCGAGCCTTATAAGCAAACTTTCAGCGTACGGTATATCTCCTGGTCTGATCGGCTGGGTAACGGACTTTCTGAGCCAGAGATCTCTCCGAGTAGTTGTCGATGGGTGTTTCTCGGAACCCTTGACAATAAATGCCGGAGTGCCTCAGGGGTCCGTTCTTTCTGCAACTCTTTTTCTGCTGCACATTAATGATCTGTTGAAGCCCGGTATCTATGGGTATGCAGACGACAGCACAGTTGTAGAAAGATATCTGCCGAGTACTCGGGCTAGTCGAGATCAAGTACAGTCTCAAAGAGAAGCCATGATGCAACGTTTGAATGGCAAACTTCAGGCAGCCTCCGCATGGAGCAATGCCAATCTTATCAAATTCAACGCCACCAAAACGCAGACGTGTCTATTCACCGCCAAAAGGAGCCCTTTCACATTGGCTCCTACTTTCCAGAATGTATCCTTGGAATACAGTGACCGGCTTCAGTTGTTAGGCTTAGAGATTTCCTCGAACCTCAACTTTGGTCGGTTCATTGAGTCCAGAGCAAGAGCAGCAGCAGCAAAGCTTGCCGTTCTTGCGAAGGTTCGGCAGTACTTTACACCGGGACAGCTTCTTGTTTTATACAAAGGACAGATCCGGTCGTGTGTAGAGTACTGTGGTCACATATTTGCTGGTGCCGCAAAGTCTCATCTTGCGGTTCTGGACTCAATTGAGAGGCGAGCAAAGAGGCTTATAGGCGATCCCGAATTGGTCGAAGCCGACCTCCAAAGCCTTGAGCACAGGCGTAGAATTGCTAGCCTCTCAGTATTCTATAGGATACATTTTGGTGAGTGTGCGCAGGAATTACACAATTTAATTCCCCCGTCCCCCTTCCATCACCGGACGTCCACCTTTGTCCACCACGTTTTGTTGTGGACACTCCACCTGTCCGAACGAAGCGCTTTGCTTCCTCATTTTTACTGCGTATAGCAAAGGATTGGAACAGCTTGCCTGCGTCGGTATTTCCGACCGAATACCATGTGGTCACATTCAAGAGAAGAGTAAATAGGTTGCTAGGGTAATGCGCCTTACCACCTAAGACTACATTCCACTTACCATCAGGTGGAATGTAGTCAAGCATTGCCCTAGATAATAGAAAAAAAATATATATATATTTACCAAAACTTTACAGTGTTATTAATACAATATCTCTCCATACATGTTTACATCGCTTGGAGTCTTTGGTGAAGACATACGTCGGAGATGGAAAACTCTAAACTACTACTTGACTGCTAATCTGGAAGGGAATTCTTTGCTGTGTTATGAAAATCAACAACATATCAACATCACCTACAGCTACTGGAAGAAGCGGTCAACCAAGTACTTTCAAAGCTTTTAAGACCCAGTTGTAGGTTAGATACGCGATTTATTTTTTTTTGCTTTTATTAAGTTATATAACTGATGCGGTAGTTGAGACTTGCAATATAAAAGTAATGTTAGTATTTTAGATTACGATTTAGGCTTTAATATCTTTATATATGACATAGAAGTGAACACTCTCAATGAAGGGGTAATATTCGGTATAAAAAATGTATGTAGGTTATTTAAAGAACGATTTCTTAAAAAAGGAGTATATATCAGTCGTAAATTATTAAAATATAAAACCCAATATTAAACAAAAAGAAAAGGAATAACGTTAGATATTTTATATATATATATATATATATATATATATATATATATATATATATATTTTAAGTAAAAGCACTTAACATAATAAAACCATTTTCAAATCTTAATGATCCTTTTGTTTAAGATAGTAAGTAGTTCCTTATAGTATACACAATATGAATAGATAAAGTATAATTTTAATTTATACAGATTAAAATGTAGACTTGCCTCCTTTCAGAGAAATTAAAATTCTCGAATATCTTATAGATAGACTTAAATAAATATGACTCGGTAAATATTAAACTCTATAAATTTGGTAGGATCAGATCTAAATGGCCTTGAGGACCGAATGGAAATAACAAGCTAATGCTTTGACGCTATAGGGGGTAGATTTAGATATGTTTACATTTATTAAATAGGTAAAGATTTGAATTCACGATATTATTTTATTACTTCTGCAACTATATTTTAATTTGTTTTGCTAAAACTACTCCATAGATCTTAAAATATTTATATTTAATTTTGAATTTGTAGGTTTAGCATCGGGTTGCGATAGACGTTCTGTTATAACTATCCCTTGCACCCTATAAAGCCTACTCATCATCTTACTAGTGTACTCATCATTTCCATCGCCTTAGCGTCCACATATCCTGACGAGTAGCAAGTTAGTCCAATTCCAACTCCTATACCCGACGGTTGTCTTAAGAAAATCGAATTAGTTTTTTTAAAAAGGCTCAACCCCTAAACCTTATAACATTTGGTGGCAGCGGTGGGATTTTGAAAAAAAGGAAATCCCTTGTATCGTCTTCGAAGTGTTTTGTTACCATTTAACGCCGAAAATTGTGCATAAACAACTGTGAATTCCTGTGAAATCAGTAAATTATTTTCCGAAGAAATACTACTATCCTGAGAACTGTTGGTGTTCTGTTGTTGCTGTTATCAGGACTGTTATTATTATCTGTCGCCTTCAAGATCAGTCATAACGAGTGAGAATAAATAAACATTAATTAATCTAACAAATACCTATCTATCCTGCCTGAACGAGAGCGACAAGTAATGTTTACATTCGTTATCATCTTCCCAGTATTCAAGTAAGTTATTTTGGTCATTGCGTATATTGAATTTTAAATAATACTTGTATTTCATTAAACTTGTCAATTTATAATTGCAAAAGTGAATAGTTTAATACTATTTTAAAACAATTTCCGGTGAACTTGTATTTGTGTTTGTTTTCTTTTTATTTTTTGTAAAATATGTCTGAGAGTAGAGCTCAAAGTCCAAAACCTGAAATTACTCTAACGGACACAGAGGTTGATGGATTCATCCCTCAACCTTCAGTCCCCACTACAAGGTCACTAGTCAAAAAGAAAGCTGGTGCAACCACCAAAATAGAACTTGACCTTTCCACATTATTAAAATTCATAAAACCTTTCGATGGTTGTAGAGAGACGTTAAACTCATTTTTAGTTAATTGCAACAACGCATATGATTTGGCCACAGATTCTCAAAAAGACGTATTATTTAAATATATTTTATGTCAATTGCAAGGAACAGCACAAACCGCTTGTTCTGTTAAAGAATTTACTAACTGGTTACAACTCAAAGAATTTCTTAAAACTCAATTTAGCAAAAGAAAACATTATGCACATCTTCTCACTGATCTCCAACAATGTAAACAACAGATTAACGAGTCCATCAGCCAGTACGCTTTGAGAATAGAGACATGTTTGTCCCAATTATTAACAGAGATTTCCATTTCTCACGGACATAAAAGCCGGGAGATGATTGGACGCACAGCAGCCATGGAAGAATCAGCTCTTCATCATTTCCAAATGGGATTGATACCCCGTATATCCAATATCGTCCGATGTAAATCACCTAAAACTCTTAATGAAGCCGTCAACATAGCTATTTCCGAAGAAAAGATTCAACAGTACCTATTTAAACAGCATCCTTCCAATTTACGTCCCGAAAGACCTGGCATGTCAAGGCCAAACTTGCCAAGGCTAAATTTACAGTTCATACGTCGTGATCAACCCCAAAATCAGCGCCCTTCATTTAACTCTAACCAAGCTAGACCAAATTTTAATCCTAATCGGTCTAATAATAATAATACGCTAGCTCCAATCTGTCGGTACTGTAAAGCACTAGGATATACCCTGGAACAGTGTCCCCTTATTCAATAAACAACGCTTCAGAAATTTCAACGAAAATCAAAATGTTAGAATTCCAATTCAGCCAATGTCTAATATTCATTTCATGTCCGAAGAGCCGAAATATGACGAACACCCTGTTGAGAATAGCGAAGTAGAAGAAGGTTATGATACTGTAGACACCGTATCAAAAAACGAATAGGTGTCTCGTCTCCGTGCCAAACGAGACCGCGTGAATTTACAACCGGCACGGTAAAATTAAAATCGAATCCACCTTACAAGAATCTAAGTACTAAATCACCATTGGCATCGTTACATGATTTGCCAGTTTTTTCTATTCCCACGCAGCAATGTCTGCCAAAACCCTCTGTTTCCACTGTATCCATGGCCAATGCCTCCAATATAATGAATACGAATAATATTACTAAATCCACTGTATCCAATTCTAGTCCCGAAACGAAAGTTTTCGAAATCACCACAGATCCCACTAAAGTTCTACTCTCTCATATCCTTGTCAATTCCAACATATCTGAACTCCCATGATCGCTACTACTCGATTCTGGTTCAGCAATTAGTTTAATTAAATCTTCTTGCATAAAAAGACCTGTTACATTAATTAATGAACAAATAGATTTAAAGGGGATTGAACCGGAAAAAGGTTCTACAAAAACTTGTGGTCACTTTTCTTTAAAATTACATTTATCTGATTCTCCAAATAAATATGTCAACCATAAATTTCATGTTATACAAAAAATACATCTTCCTTATGACGGAATTATAGGTACAGATATGATTAATTCATTCGGTTGTAACATTAATTATACAACAAATAGACTTAATATTAACGGAATTCAAATACCAATACATTTTCATGAGCCAGTCTATACTATCCCTGCTAGATCCGAAATAATTATAGAATGCTCGGTTTCGAACCTCGAGCTGAAAGAAGGGCTTATATTAGACCAAACTAAGTTCAAAGACATCCTTATAGCCAACTGTTTAGTAAAAGTTAAAAATAATAACAGAGTAAACATATCTATCGTCAACATTTCCGAATCTCCCAAATCCCTTAATTCCAATTTACGTCTAACCCTCATCCCCATGGAATCCAACACTGTCACTCTTTCTAAATATAAATCATTAGAACATCCCATTAACACTGTACAATCCCATGATTCAATCACACGAACTCAAGAAGTTTTAAATCAACTCAGAACTTCACATTTAAATACTGAGGAAACTAATGCACTATACGAAATTTGTTCAAATCATTCCGACATCTTTTACTTACCTGGAGACCCCTTGTCCTTCACTAATACTCTAGAACACGAAATCAACACCACAAACAATGAACCAATCCATGTGAAATCCTATCGATTTCCAGAGTGCCATAAGCAAGAAGTTCAAAACCAAGTCAACAAAATGCTTAAAGAAGAAATTATTAAACCATCTATGTCCCCTTGGTCTGCTCCCATTTGGGTTGTCCCAAAGAAATTAGACGCTTCCGGGCAGCGAAAATGGAGAGTTGTAATTGATTATAGACGACTTAATGATGTCACGGTTGGGGATTCATATCCAATACCTAATATAAATGAAATATTGGATCAACTTGGTAAATCGAAATACTTCTCAACACTTGACCTGGCATCTGGATTCCACCAAATTAAAATGGCATCTAAAGATGCAGCAAAATCTGCCTTTAATGTCCCGCAAGGACATTTCGAGTTTAACCGCATGCCCTTTGGACTGAAAAACGCGCCCTCAACCTTCCAAAGGCTGATGAACACTGTACTCACAGGCCTTCAAGGCACAAGATGTTTTGTGTATCTCGATGATATCGTAATATACTCAAATGACCTTGATTCACACATCAAAAACCTTAAATTAATATTTAATCGTCTTCGAGAACACAACCTGAAACTCCAACCAGACAAATGTGAGTTCCTCCGAAAAGAAGTCTCCTACCTTGGTCACCTTATTACAGATAAAGGTGTGAAACCCGATCCTGAAAAGATTAAGGCTGTATCCAATTTTCCAGTTCCAAAATGTCCGAAAGATGTTAAATCATTCCTAAGACTTATGTCTTATTATAGGAAATTTATTCCCGATTTTTCAAAAACAGCAAAACCATTAACATCTCTACTAAAAAAAGATACCTCCTTTACTTGGCAAAATGAACATCAATTGTCTTTCGAAACCCTAAAATGCCGACTTATTTCACCTCCACTTCTTATTTACCCAGATTTCATGAAACAATTTGTACTTACCTGTAACGCTTCCAACTATGCTATTAGCGCAATCCTCTCACAAGGAAACCCTGGCAAAGAACAACCAATAGCCTATGCATCCCGAACCCTAAATAAAAATGAAGTTAATTGCAATACAACAGAAAAAGAATTATTAGCCATTTTGTTCGGGTGTAAAACTTTTCGCCCTTACCTTTATGGTCGCAAATTCCTGATAATCTCAGACCACAGACCTTTAAAATGGTTATTTAACCATAAAGATCCAGGAAGCAAACTCCAAAGATTGCGGCTGAAATTAGAGGAATACGATTACGATATTCAATACCGCAAAGGAAAATTAAACTCCGCTGCAGATGCGCTATCGAGATATCCTGTAAATCCTGTGTATCCCAAAAATAATACAAATCCTGTCCAAGAACAACAAAACTTAGAATCACCTACTATATTAGATGATTTGCAGAGTCTTTTAGTGTCTCCACCTTCAAGCATTGAAATGGGCCTTTTAAGCCCTACTGCAGAACAAGAAGTATTAGACTACCTTGGTTCCATCAATAAAAGAACAAGTGACAATACTGAACCTGAACCACAACCTTCAACTAGTTGGCAAAACCCCAAAAACGTAGCTACGTCATCAAACTATAACACTGATAAATCTTTACCGTCTAAAAACTTATCCGATCCTCTTTACCCTTCGCCCTTGATGACCAGGACTCAAGAAAACAACCTACCTTCACCTACTAACCCTGAGCTTGAAATGATTCTGTCCCCTGAAATTCAGAATAAATCATCCGACGACACCTATAGTAAATTTCTAAAATCTCCTACACAGACATATAACACCATAATTCAAGAACATAACGAAAACTTATTAAAATGTACACAGAAGCTAATTATAATACCGACTTCAATTGACCTGGATGAATCTATGCCTTACGTACAAGAGGTACTTAATAACTGCCCTGAAAACATCCGCAATGATTTCTTAAAACTAGAAAGAGACTTATTCACTGCATTACCTCTTACAGTCAATGATAAACACTATTTATTCCTATTTACAAAAGTACATCACTTTGATAACTTTTCCTACCCAGACATATTTAAATCAATGAAATTTGCCCGTAATCAAATAATGATATCCTACCCAACAATAAATGACATCAGCATATCGGACTTTAAAAACCCCTTCGATAAACATTGTTTTGTAAAAATATATAATATTCTAGGATATCTGTTCGACGGAACTAATATTTTAATCCATATATACCATAATAATATAATTTATCCTTCTCCTAGTGAGGTCCAAAAAATCCTAAAAGAAAATCATGACCTACCAACAGCAGGTCACTTAGGGAACTCAAGGATGTATAATCGCATACGTGAACGTTTTTATTGGAAAAATATGAAAACTGATGTCGAAAGTTATATCCGAAAATGTCAGTCGTGTCAAACGAATAAAGCTTTACGAAGAACAAACCGAGCGCCTATGATAATAACTTCAACGTCAACAGTTCCTTTCGAAAAACTATCAATTGATATTGTAGGCCCTTTACCCGAAGCCGGAACTGCGAAACTAAGATTTATTTTAACAATGCAGGACGACCTTACTAAATTTTCTTTAGCATATCCCATCCGTTGTAATACTGCAGAGGAGTCAAGCGAATGTCTTGTACACTTCATGTCGTTATTCGGTATTCCCAAATTAATACTCACCGACCAAGGTACCAATTTCACAGCCGAATTATTTAAAAAGACGTATGAATTCCTTAAAATAAAACAGTTGTGGTCATCCCCTTATCACCCACAGACACAAGGTGCTTTAGAAAGATCGCATTCAACGCTGAAAGAATACTTAAAAACATACGTTAACGAAAATCAGGATAATTGGCCTCGTTATGTATACACCGCAATGTTGGCCTACAACACTTCCATTCATTCTACAACACATTACTCTCCGTATGAATTATTATTCGGGCATAAACCTCGAATCCTAGACTCTTTGTATAATGATAACTCCACAGTAACATACCCTGAATATGTTAAAATGCTTCAACACCGAATGAAACATTCACGTGAAAAGGCTCTCGAATTTATACACAACTCAAAATTAAGATAAAAAAATTATTACGATATACGTAGTCGTCCAATTATATACAAAGTTGGTGACTACGTAATGCTACGTAATCATCTTAGGTTACGAAAAGCTCTATCACCTGTCTAGAAAGGCCCATACAAGGTTGTGAAAATTCATGGCAATCACACCTTATCTCTTCTAATTAATAGACGCCATGTCAAACATCATTATGATGAAATTAAACCTGCGACAGTTAATGATGAACCTCGTTCTAGAAATCAAAACTATATATAGATATTAATTTTAAAATAATTAATCTTATACTTTTAAACCATAATTATACACCTTTTTTATAATCATCTTTAGTTACTATTATCTTTTACTATTAAGAATTAATATATAATGTTTTATAATATTTTTTTTTTAGAATTAATAAAGCTACATCAAATCTAAGTCGGTAACTTCAATGTCTCCTTTCATTACAGCGTGTTGGCTGAAGGTCTCCCTGAATATGTTCATCCAATCACATCAAGTTCTGGAATCTATTTCGATTCAGTGGGTGAAATTAAAATTAATACCGGTCACCTAGACATAGTGACTCCATATGATATCTCCTATCTTAAACCTCACATTAAAAATATAAATTCTATAATAGATACAATGAAATTTATATGTGGTCAATCACGAATAGATTTTATAAAAGCTATAGGATGCCATAACACATTAGAACCGCTCACTGTCCGATACCACGACATTATTTCCCAGTATGCCTCCATTGAACATCTAATGAGTCATAATAGGTTCAAGCGTGGTGCATGGATGGGTGCTATAGGTGTCCTCTCTAAAACCATCTTTGGTACTCTAAACGAAGATGACGCCATAAAATATGACAACGCCATACGAAATGTACAAGATAATGAGAAAAGGTTGAGTTCATTAGTAAAAGAAAATATATTAGTTACTATTTCCACTTTATCTAAATTTAATGAGAGTATATATAAAATAAAAAATAATGAAGCCAGACTTAACGAAGGTATTGACAATCTGTCATTGCAACTGAAAAACCTCTCTATAGTTTCTGACGAATTAATTATAAAAACAAATATTCATTCAATATTGAATAGTTTGGAAGCCACTGTAGTCTCATTATCGTTTCAATTAGAAGACATAACAAATGCTATCATGTTCAGTAAACAAAACATTGTTCACCCGGCCGTATTACCACCCACGCAGTTATACCAAGAGATTGTCGACAATTATAAATATTTAACTGCACGTGTTAAATTACCGATTGCTTTAGAAATAAGTAATATACACATATTAATGAATATCTCTAATGTTATTTGCTATAGTTTAAATAATAAGATTATTTTTATACTTAGGGTATCATTAGTCTCCCCTAAGGATTATAATGTTTATCATAATATAGCGTTACCTACCCCACACAATTCTGTAAAACCTGACTCATTTAGTTTTATAATACCCACGAGTAAATATATCGCAATGACCAAAGACAAATCAGAATATTGTAATCTTGAATCATTAAAAGAATGCAGAGTGATAAGCTCCCGTGAATTTATTTGTGACGTAATGACAGTGTTCTCCACTAGTGCTAATCCCAGCTGTGAAAGTGAATTAATTTCAAATGTGATAAGTGTACTACCAAAACAATGTGAAACAGACTTTATTTACGGTCATTTAGATTTATGGAAACAACTTAGCAATAATAATTGGATTTATGTACAATCTAAAAGTACTAAGTTTTATGTTGAATGTTCGAATCAAACAAATATTGATTTTAATATTATTGGAACAGGCATTGTTTATATTCCAAATGATTGTTTTGCATATTGTAAAAGTACTAAATTAATTCCTAAATTTAAGAATATTAAAATTAATGTTAACATAATCCATTCGGATTTTAATTTAATAAACGATTCCTGCTGTATTCTAAATAAGTTTAAAAGCGAGTTAAGTAGTGAACCCCGTATTAAATTACAAAATATCGATCTAGATCTTTTTACGCCGGAAACCAAGTCAAAATTAAATTCCATTTCCGATAAGACAGACCAAATAATCAATCAACATCAAATAATCAAATACGAGACTCACTACTCAATTATTTTAATTTTGATTACTAGTATTATATTTCTGTATTGTATGATTAAATTGTATTGGTATATTAAATCACACAACCGTCATCCCTACCAATTTCCCTTATTTTCTCGCTCAACTTCAACTAGTTTACCTGTGAATCAATTACCTAATCCCGATCCTGTCACTCCAGTTAAAATTAGTAAAACCTCCCAGAAACCAGATGACATTCCTTCTCCCAGTATTAGAAGAAATATATAATATTCCGTTGCCTTCCTGAACTTTCAAGTTCAACCCCAAAGTTCAGTCTACTGTGGGGAGGTGTTATAACTAACCCTTGCACCCTATAAAGCCTACTCATCATCTTACTGTAATGTAGGTAGTAAGTAAATTCCTTAGTTTAAGTACAACTGTATGCCGTCAGTCGTATTATACGTGTCCCAAGTAACGTACGTCTTTTATTTCCTCGAATATTCTACAGTGGCGACGAAACGATTCGAACAAACGCGTGTGAGAATAAAGAAAGACAGTTCAACATGTCGATCGGTAAAATAAATGAATTTAATATCAAAAGTGATAACTGGAGATTATACATTGAACGATTGCAACAGTACTTTTTGGTTAACAAAATCGAAAAAGTTTTGCATGTACCGACATTAATAACGGTCGTTGGTGCAGAATGCTACGAGTTATTAGTGAACTTATGTACCCCAAAGAAACCGCAGTCATTTGATTTTGAAGAATTGACGACTATTGTAGAAAAGCATTTACAACCAAAGCCGAGTACATTGGCCGAACGATACAAGTTTCGATGTCGGATGCAAGAGAGTAGCGAGTCGATTGCAGATTACGTGGCTGTACTTAAAAAAATGTCCTCCACATGTGATTTTCGATCGACCTTAGAGGACAGCTTACGCGATCAGTTTGTATGTGGATTACATAATGAGAGTATTCGTCAAAGGTTATTTGCGGAAGAAGACATAGACTATGAAAAAGCCTATAGATTGGCTACAAGTTTAGAGGCAGCCGAAAAGAATTCAGCGAGTATTGGGGGTCGTTCAGGCGTAACTACGGCGGACACTAGCCGCGTCGAGTGCCATGCGGTGGAGCGGATGAGGCGTGACACGAGCGGTACAGGAGAGAAGTGGAAGCAGGGGAGCAGAGGCCATGATACAGGGCGCGTGGTGTGCCCGTCGGCGTGGCAGCCGCAGCGCGGGCGCAGGTCGGACCGCGGCCCGGCTGAGCGGCTACAGACACGTTGCGGGGCGTGCGGAGGGCCACATGGCACCGCCACGTGTTCTTTCACCGACTATGTCTGTCGAGTATGCAACCGGAAGGGGCATTTACGGCGTGTCTGCCCTAATTTAAGGAATCTTCATAGCGTCAGTGCAGCGGAGAAGACAAATTCTGGTGCTAACAACAGTTGGGAGACTCGGGAACTTAGTGACGAGGTAACCATGATAGTTAATAGTGTGTCAAGCGATCAGTGTGAACCTATTATGTTGTCATTAAATGTGAACAATCATATGTTACGAATGGAGTGCGATACGGGAAGTGCGGTATCGTGTATAAGCCATGAAATGTATAATAAATATTTTAATAACTTAAAATTACTTCCATGTAAAATTGTGCTTAGATACTATACCGGTGAGCTAGTGCAGCCTTTGGGTATGATAACACCATTAGTAAAATATAAAGATAAAAATAAAAAATTAAATTTGTATGTTATCAAGAATGGAAAATCTGTATTATTGGGTCGACAGTGGCTATCACAGTTGGGCATAAGTCTATCGTTTGAAGATAGTTGTACCGTGAACAGGTTGGAAACTGATGTGTCATTTAATTTAAAGGATTTCAGTTCCAGATTCTCTGAAGTGTTTGCGGATGGTCTGGGGCGCTTTACCGGCGGTACGGTGAGCATAAGACTGCGCAAAGGGGCACAGCCAGTGTTCCTGCGCGCGCGACCACTAGCTTATGCGCTGCGCGAGCCGGTGGAGCGTGCACTCGATCGAATGGTAAGCGACGGCATCCTTACACCCGTTGAGCATTCCGACTGGGCTACGCCCATTGTACCGGTACTTAAAAAAGATGGTGATATTAGAATATGCGCCGACTATAAGTTGACTTTAAATAAAGTATTGGAAATCGATCGATACCCGTTACCGAAAGTGGACGATTTGTTAGCACGCTTAGATGGGGGGCAACGGTTTAGCAAAATTGATTTATCGCAAGCCTATGCACAATTTGAATTAAATGAATCGCGAAAATATACGGTAATTAATACTCATAAAGGTTTATTTAGATACAACCGACTAGTATACGGGCTGGCTTCTAGTCCGGGTATTTTTCAAAAACGTTTAGAGCATTTATTTTCGGATTTACCTTATGTAGGAGTATTCTTAGATGACGTAGTTATTACTGGTGTGAATGATAAACAACACATCCACAACTTAAACAAAGTGTTTGAAAGGTTGCAATTTAACGGACTTAAAGTTAAGAAAGAAAAGTGTTCATTTTTTGTAGAATCTGTTAATTACCTCGGTCACGTAAGAGATAAGCAAGGGGTACACACATGTCAAGACAAAATAAAGGCCATAGTAAATACACCGGTGCCTTCTAATGTGACAGAACTTAGAGCTTTCTTAGGGTTAGTCAATTATTATGGCAAGTTTGTTAAGAATGTTAGTACGATTTTGGCTCCTTTATATGAATTGTTACGTAGAAATGTTAAGTTTATATGGAATAACGCATGTAATGTTGCTTTTAACGAAGTAAAAAAGGCACTCGTTTCGAGTGACGTTTTGGTACATTATTCATTGAAGTTGCCGTTGGTACTAACAGCGGATGCTAGCGCCGTCGGTGTAGGAGCCGTAATATCGCACATAACTGCGGCGGGTGAGCGCCCGGTCGCGTTTGCGTCGCGTTCGCTGTGTACGGCGGAGCGTTCGTATTCACAGATTGAGCGCGAAGCGTTAGCGATTGTATTTGGTATTCGAAAATATCATCAATATTTATATGGACGTGAATTTATTCTTAGAACGGACCACAAACCGTTAACATATATATTTGGGGATAAAGTGGGTATACCAGTTATGGCTGCGTCGCGTTTACAACGTTGGGCTATTTTGTTATCGGGCTATAATTACAAAATTGAATACGTACCGTCTGCGGCCAATTGCGCTGATTCTTTATCTAGGTTACCCCTGCCGGTAAAGGAGGTTGAGTCAATGGAGGAGAGAACTTATTTGAATTTCGTTGAAACTTTCTTACCGGTAACCAAAAGTCAAGTGAAATGTGAAACGTTAAAAGATCCTGAGTTCTGTAAACTATTATCTTTTATACAGTCAGGTTGGCCATTAAAGTGTAATGATAACGACCTTAAACCATATTTTTGTAGGCGAAATGAAATTTATATAGATGGTGGATGTATAATGTGGGGTTATAGGGTTATTATTCCCATTGCTTTACGTACTAGTGTACTAAAACAAATTCATATTAGCCATATGGGTATTGTGAAAACGAAAGCGCTTGCCCGTAGTTACGTGTGGTGGCCCAACATAGATCAAGACGTAGAACAAATATGTAGGCAGTGCGAAACGTGTGCGGCAGAGGCAGTGGCGCCGCCGCGGGCGGCTCCGCAACCCTGGCCGTACATTGCTACACCGTGGAGCCGGCTACACTTGGACTTTTTAGGTCCGCTACGCGGCAGAACATTTTTAGTTTTAATTGACTCTAGTACCAAATGGCTGGAAGTATTCGAAATGATGAAAACAAATGCAGGTTCCGTTATTAAATTATTGCGATCAACCTTTGCCCGGTTTGGGTTACCAACCGAGATAGTTTCAGACCAGGGTCCTCCATTTGCAAGTGTTGAGTTTAAAGATTTTCTGGTTAGTAATGGTATAAGACAATCGTTCTCGCCGGTATATCATCCAGCGTCTAATGGGGCTGCGGAAAATGCAGTAAAATTATGTAAACAGGCTATTAAGAAAGCTTATAGAGATTCTATAGATATAGATGCAGCATTACAAACATTTTTATTGTCATATAGAAATAGTGTGCATAGTACGACAGGTGAGAGCCCGGCGATGCTATTGCAACGTCGAGTTTTAAGGTCGCGCCTCGATTTATTACGTAACGACGGAGCACTAGAGGAACGTGTACGATGTCGCCAGCACCGTCAGATTGATAGCGAGGGCGTGGTTGCGCGGTCCCTAAACGAGGGCGCGTCAGTGTGGGCGCGCGAGTACGGCCGCACTGACAAGTGGGTGCCCGCGACCGTGCGGGCAGTCAAGGGGTCGCGACGCTACTCTGTAGAAACAACTGATGGCCGGCAAATCGAAAGGCATATCGATCAAATTCGTTTTCGGTCGCGGGTTTCCGGGTTAGATGTGTCACCGGTATCACCATCTTTTAAGGAGTGCGAAGGGGTAAGGGATGCAGTCGGTCCTTCAACTGGGGTGGCGGACGAGACGGTGTCAATAGAATCAAGTCAAAATCAAAGTAGTGAGATTAATGTCGCCGTGATCCCATCACAGCAGCTCGAATCCGATAACCCTTGTCCGCCACAACAATCTTCTGTAGCACTGCCACCGCTGCCGGTAAAGCGTTCTAGAAGACCTCCTATCAGATATGGTTTAGATGAATGATTGAATGATGAATGATTGAATGATGAATTATATGATGTTATGCTAGGTATATATTAATTAAATAATAAGCAGATTTGTAGTGTATAAGATAGCGTTAGTACTTAGATATTAAGGGTGGAGGTGTAATGTAGGTAGTAAGTAAATTCCTTAGTTTAAGTACAACTGTATGCCGTCAGTCGTATTATACGTGTCCCAAGTAACGTACGTCTTTTATTTCCTCGAATATTCTACAGTGGCGACGAAACGATTCGAACAAACGCGTGTGAGAATAAAGAAAGACAGTTCAACATGTCGATCGGTAAAATAAATGAATTTAATATCAAAAGTGATAACTGGAGATTATACATTGAACGATTGCAACAGTACTTTTTGGTTAACAAAATCGAAAAAGTTTTGCATGTACCGACATTAATAACGGTCGTTGGTGCAGAATGCTACGAGTTATTAGTGAACTTATGTACCCCAAAGAAACCGCAGTCATTTGATTTTGAAGAATTGACGACTATTGTAGAAAAGCATTTACAACCAAAGCCGAGTACATTGGCCGAACGATACAAGTTTCGATGTCGGATGCAAGAGAGTAGCGAGTCGATTGCAGATTACGTGGCTGTACTTAAAAAAATGTCCTCCACATGTGATTTTCGATCGACCTTAGAGGACAGCTTACGCGATCAGTTTGTATGTGGATTACATAATGAGAGTATTCGTCAAAGGTTATTTGCGGAAGAAGACATAGACTATGAAAAAGCCTATAGATTGGCTACAAGTTTAGAGGCAGCCGAAAAGAATTCAGCGAGTATTGGGGGTCGTTCAGGCGTAACTACGGCGGACACTAGCCGCGTCGAGTGCCATGCGGTGGAGCGGATGAGGCGTGACACGAGCGGTACAGGAGAGAAGTGGAAGCAGGGGAGCAGAGGCCATGATACAGGGCGCGTGGTGTGCCCGTCGGCGTGGCAGCCGCAGCGCGGGCGCAGGTCGGACCGCGGCCCGGCTGAGCGGCTACAGACACGTTGCGGGGCGTGCGGAGGGCCACATGGCACCGCCACGTGTTCTTTCACCGACTATGTCTGTCGAGTATGCAACCGGAAGGGGCATTTACGGCGTGTCTGCCCTAATTTAAGGAATCTTCATAGCGTCAGTGCAGCGGAGAAGACAAATTCTGGTGCTAACAACAGTTGGGAGACTCGGGAACTTAGTGACGAGGTAACCATGATAGTTAATAGTGTGTCAAGCGATCAGTGTGAACCTATTATGTTGTCATTAAATGTGAACAATCATATGTTACGAATGGAGTGCGATACGGGAAGTGCGGTATCGTGTATAAGCCATGAAATGTATAATAAATATTTTAATAACTTAAAATTACTTCCATGTAAAATTGTGCTTAGATACTATACCGGTGAGCTAGTGCAGCCTTTGGGTATGATAACACCATTAGTAAAATATAAAGATAAAAATAAAAAATTAAATTTGTATGTTATCAAGAATGGAAAATCTGTATTATTGGGTCGACAGTGGCTATCACAGTTGGGCATAAGTCTATCGTTTGAAGATAGTTGTACCGTGAACAGGTTGGAAACTGATGTGTCATTTAATTTAAAGGATTTCAGTTCCAGATTCTCTGAAGTGTTTGCGGATGGTCTGGGGCGCTTTACCGGCGGTACGGTGAGCATAAGACTGCGCAAAGGGGCACAGCCAGTGTTCCTGCGCGCGTGACCACTAGCTTATGCGCTGCGCGAGCCGGTGGAGCGTGCACTCGATCGAATGGTAAGCGACGGCATCCTTACACCCGTTGAGCATTCCGACTGGGCTACGCCCATTGTACCGGTACTTAAAAAAGATGGTGATATTAGAATATGCGCCGACTATAAGTTGACTTTAAATAAAGTATTGGAAATCGATCGATACCCGTTACCGAAAGTGGACGATTTGTTAGCACGCTTAGATGGGGGGCAACGGTTTAGCAAAATTGATTTATCGCAAGCCTATGCACAATTTGAATTAAATGAATCGCGAAAATATACGGTAATTAATACTCATAAAGGTTTATTTAGATACAACCGACTAGTATACGGGCTGGCTTCTAGTCCGGGTATTTTTCAAAAACGTTTAGAGCATTTATTTTCGGATTTACCTTATGTAGGAGTATTCTTAGATGACGTAGTTATTACTGGTGTGAATGATAAACAACACATCCACAACTTAAACAAAGTGTTTGAAAGGTTGCAATTTAACGGACTTAAAGTTAAGAAAGAAAAGTGTTCATTTTTTGTAGAATCTGTTAATTACCTCGGTCACGTAATAGATAAGCAAGGGGTACACACATGTCAAGACAAAATAAAGGCCATAGTAAATACACCGGTGCCTTCTAATGTGACAGAACTTAGAGCTTTCTTAGGGTTAGTCAATTATTATGGCAAGTTTGTTAAGAATGTTAGTACGATTTTGGCTCCTTTATATGAATTGTTACGTAGAAATGTTAAGTTTATATGGAATAACGCATGTAATGTTGCTTTTAACGAAGTAAAAAAGGCACTCGTTTCGAGTGACGTTTTGGTACATTATTCATTGAAGTTGCCGTTGGTACTAACAGCGGATGCTAGCGCCGTCGGTGTAGGAGCCGTAATATCGCACATAACTGCGGCGGGTGAGCGCCCGGTCGCGTTTGCGTCGCGTTCGCTGTGTACGGCGGAGCGTTCGTATTCACAGATTGAGCGCGAAGCGTTAGCGATTGTATTTGGTATTCGAAAATATCATCAATATTTATATGGACGTGAATTTATTCTTAGAACGGACCACAAACCGTTAACATATATATTTGGGGATAAAGTGGGTATACCAGTTATGGCTGCGTCGCGTTTACAACGTTGGGCTATTTTGTTATCGGGCTATAATTACAAAATTGAATACGTACCGTCTGCGGCCAATTGCGCTGATTCTTTATCTAGGTTACCCCTGCCGGTAAAGGAGGTTGAGTCAATGGAGGAGAGAACTTATTTGAATTTCGTTGAAACTTTCTTACCGGTAACCAAAAGTCAAGTGAAATGTGAAACGTTAAAAGATCCTGAGTTCTGTAAACTATTATCTTTTATACAGTCAGGTTGGCCATTAAAGTGTAATGATAACGACCTTAAACCATATTTTTGTAGGCGAAATGAAATTTATATAGATGGTGGATGTATAATGTGGGGTTATAGGGTTATTATTCCCATTGCTTTACGTACTAGTGTACTAAAACAAATTCATATTAGCCATATGGGTATTGTGAAAACGAAAGCGCTTGCCCGTAGTTACGTGTGGTGGCCCAACATAGATCAAGACGTAGAACAAATATGTAGGCAGTGCGAAACGTGTGCGGCAGAGGCAGTGGCGCCGCCGCGGGCGGCTCCGCAACCCTGGCCGTACATTGCTACACCGTGGAGCCGGCTACACTTGGACTTTTTAGGTCCGCTACGCGGCAGAACATTTTTAGTTTTAATTGACTCTAGTACCAAATGGCTGGAAGTATTCGAAATGATGAAAACAAATGCAGGTTCCGTTATTAAATTATTGCGATCAACCTTTGCCCGGTTTGGGTTACCAACCGAGATAGTTTCAGACCAGGGTCCTCCATTTGCAAGTGTTGAGTTTAAAGATTTTCTGGTTAGTAATGGTATAAGACAATCGTTCTCGCCGGTATATCATCCAGCGTCTAATGGGGCTGCGGAAAATGCAGTAAAATTATGTAAACAGGCTATTAAGAAAGCTTATAGAGATTCTATAGATATAGATGCAGCATTACAAACATTTTTATTGTCATATAGAAATAGTGTGCATAGTACGACAGGTGAGAGCCCGGCGATGCTATTGCAACGTCGAGTTTTAAGGTCGCGCCTCGATTTATTACGTAACGACGGAGCACTAGAGGAACGTGTACGATGTCGCCAGCACCGTCAGATTGATAGCGAGGGCGTGGTTGCGCGGTCCCTAAACGAGGGCGCGTCAGTGTGGGCGCGCGAGTACGGCCGCACTGACAAGTGGGTGCCCGCGACCGTGCGGGCAGTCAAGGGGTCGCGACGCTACTCTGTAGAAACAACTGATGGCCGGCAAATCGAAAGGCATATCGATCAAATTCGTTTTCGGTCGCGGGTTTCCGGGTTAGATGTGTCACCGGTATCACCATCTTTTAAGGAGTGCGAAGGGGTAAGGGATGCAGTCGGTCCTTCAACTGGGGTGGCGGACGAGACGGTGTCAATAGAATCAAGTCAAAATCAAAGTAGTGAGATTAATGTCGCCGTGATCCCATCACAGCAGCTCGAATCCGATAACCCTTGTCCGCCACAACAATCTTCTGTAGCACTGCCACCGCTGCCGGTAAAGCGTTCTAGAAGACCTCCTATCAGATATGGTTTAGATGAATGATTGAATGATGAATGATTGAATGATGAATTATATGATGTTATGCTAGGTATATATTAATTAAATAATAAGCAGATTTGTAGTGTATAAGATAGCGTTAGTACTTAGATATTAAGGGTGGAGGTGTAATGTAGGTAGTAAGTAAATTCCTTAGTTTAAGTACAACTGTATGCCGTCAGTCGTATTATACGTGTCCCAAGTAACGTACGTCTTTTATTTCCTCGAATATTCTACACTTACTAGTGTACTCATCATTTCCATTGCCTTAGCGTCCACATATCCTGACGAGTAGCAAGTTAGTCCAATTCCAACTCCTATACCCGACGGTTGTCTTAAGAAAATCGAATTAGTTTTTTTAAAAAGGCTCAACCCCTAAACCTTATAACAGTTCGTTTTTAAAACCAAGTTGGATACTTGGTTATCCACGAGGATAGGGTTATACCATATCATGTGGAGAAATTAAATTTTATGGAACCCAATAATATCTGTTTTGAGAAGTTTCATTGGTTACTTTCATAAATCAAATTTGCTTTGAAAAGACCATTTTTAGGTGGTAAAAATAAAAAAATCTTTTTTTTTTTTAAGTTTAAAATCTGAACCGGTACTGTCTAAATATAATTCCGAACTAAACAGACTAATTCAATAAAACAATATATCGCGCGTATGAATATGAAGCAATGATACTGGTATTTATTACTAAAACATATTTCTATTATCTTTTATTTGACCGTTTAAACTATTTACTGAGTGTTAGGTTCTCAGTAGTAGGTAGAGTGTATAATAGTAGTATAGTGGAGAAAATTAGGTTATACCTGTACGAATTTCTGATCTTAAATTTCAATCGATTATTGAAAAAGTAAAACGCTATAGGTATTCCGAAATAAATTCGTTAGAATCGATAAATTATTTCATAATGATGATGATATTGGTTTAACATTCAGATCGATTTTAAACTAAACCAGTAAACGCGTACATTTCGTATTAAATTGTAAAAAAAAAATAAAAGGTCAGCAAGCAATTAGGTCTTCTAAATCCCTATTAAAAAAAAAATTTAAACGATATGCGTGGCACTCGATTATTTATTTTCCGATAGTATGTTAAAGAAGAAAAGAAATAACTACGATGAATTATCTTACACGCGTTTTTGAACTGTCAAATCGAGGAATTATATAAATCCACAGTAAAAGTTTTACTAAACAAGAAATAATTGCATGCCTAAACAATATACCATAATTGACAGTTCAGACAGTTCAGATTAGGTATTTCAAATTGATGAATTTTAAAAATATATAATTTTCTAGATTATGACTGTTTATTACAAAAAAAAGAATTATTATAAAACATGCCTCCTAAATATTCTTATTAGCAATATGAAACATAAACACGTTAGACTTAAAGACTCTGGTAACTTGAACTCTAGACAAGAGAAACATAAGAAAATTAGCAAGGAATATATATTGTCGTATTTTAGGGTATAAGAAGTAATATTATATATGGTACGGCCTCCTAAACCCCCAAGCCCCAACCCCCTAAATTTCCAAGAATCGTATTATTTTCAGTATAACGTTTGTAAAATTTAATGCAGTTGAATTCTATTAAATAATTTATACTGTAGATAATAATAAAACAAAAATATAAAATACGTTTTGAATAATTGTATCATTCATTGTTTCGATTATATAGTAAACTTGTATACCTACATCTTACAATGTACAAAATTACGATTTCAAACTCGGAATAAAATTAATAACACTTTTATAACAAGTGATTGAAAATTTAATTGACTTACGTTTTAATGCTTTATAAATAAATTAGTTAATCATTAGTTATTGATTTAGTGCAAATTAGAACAATTGGAAATAATAATATAAATAGTAAACTTCTAAAGAAATATGCTTGGTTTTATAATGTTCTCCAATTGTATGAAAAGTATCGTTACATCTTCAAAATAAAAATGAGGACTATAAAAATGTTCTATTCCTACTAATGATTATTTTTTTTTAGTTAAGAATATTTTCAATATTGATACGGACAGAGTAAATAAAGAATGTAAAAATGTAAAAAAAAAATTATATTTATTTATAAAATCTTTATTATACAAAGAAATTTATACAATTGGCGGACTTAATGCTATAGCACTTGATGCCTACTAATTATCTAGAAGTACCCTCGACCCCTAACAATATATTACAATTTCTTAAATAAAAAGAAATATTTATTTTATTTTAAAAACTTATTGCACATACAATTATTACAAGAAATTACAGTAGTAGGATGTTGATACAGTAAGAATTATTTGTGCAAAGGCGGTCTTATCTCTTAAAAGCGATCTCTTACAGACAACCCTTGATGAGTAATGAATATTTGCAAGGTCATAGGATAGTGCAAGCATACAACAACGAGAATAAAAATTTATACATAAGCACACAATAAAAATAAAAACTATCGTTTTTTATTATATAAGTAATTAAATAATAATCTTATATATAAAATTCTCGTGTCACAATGTTAGTCTCCATACTCCTCCGAAACGGCTTGACCGATTCCTCTGAAATTTGGTAAGCATATTGGGTAGGTTTGAGAATCGGCTAACATCTATTTTTCACACCCCTAAATAATACGGGTGGTCCACCCCTCAATTTTTTTTTTCATTTTTTTGACAATTTTTTTTTTTTATTTTTTTATGATACGATATTCAAAAATACATACAACCCTAAGTTTTTGCCCTTCTATCACCATACCTATTTTTTAATAATTATTTTAGTAATTTAATTAATTTTTAAAATTTTCCGCGCTTTTACTCTGGATACTCATTGGCCAGACTATATCGGTGTAACTACCCAGTGAACAACGCGGAGTAGGTATGAGACCAAAGCCGGTCTCCTGTTTCTCTCACTCCCTCCACTTTTTCGGCCATCATTAATGTTTATGTATCAAACTTAGTAGTGACGTTTAGAATTGTTATTTTTTTATGTCAGTGTAACTCTCATTATTAATTATAAATTAATACTACAGTGGACGCCGCTTATTGTGATCGCGGTTAATGTTATCAGCCGGCTATTGTTATCGAAAATGGTCGGTCTCAAATTTCTCCTTAAAAATACATTTGAAAAAGCCGCTTATTGTGATCAAAAGTCGTATTGTTATCGATTTAGAAGGGTACAAATGCTATTTATAGAAATATTTATTACTAAGGTAATCCTCATTCAAAAATCCTTTTGTTTGAGTTTACAATCTTTACCTATTGTACAAATTCCGACCTTCCGATTAAAAGTTTCTCACTTTTCAAAAAGAAAAGAACACCTGGTCCCTTTCGTTAATTACCTTTTTGAAAACAATTAAGCGATGGTCCTGCATTTGTCTATAAAAGGCTTGAAAATTCAAATTTCCCTCAGTTCTCCTCAAACTACCGATAGAGTTGAAGTAATCGTATCTGAGACAGTTTTTGAAACATTTTTTGAGTTTCATTTTTTGACGTTTAGAATTGTTATTTTTTTATGTCAGTGTAACTCTCATTATTAATTATAAATTAATACTACATAATAATAACTCTCTTAAATTAATCATACAATTAATTAATTAATAGTAAATTAATAATATAAGATAATATTAATAATATCTGTTATTATTAATTATAACCTAAAAATACTCAACGCGTGTTCTGACACGCGTTGAGTATTTTTAGGTTGCTTTTTAGGAGGCTCCTACCAACAACGACTTTTGTGTTGTTGTAATTATATTTTTTTTTATACTCAAATTGTTGTTAATAACAATATAATTACGATGTTTTTCACTCTAAAGTAATTTTGTTAGTTCTAATTATGTGTATTTTGTACAGCGAACAATGCCACGAAAACGCAAAGGGGCTAATTTGAGCCGTAATACAAGTGAAACCAGAAGCAAGAGAAATTTAAGATCCGAAAGAACTGAAGAAGAAATCCAGCAAGAAAATACTGATGCACGTGTGAGCATGGCGCAATTGCGTCAAGAACAATCTGAAGATACACGAGCTGAACGCAATAAAGTGATAAGATTACAAAAACGACAATCACGCCGATTCACAGCCAATAGACGCAGAACAAACAACCAGCAACGCCAACAGATACACCGAGCATTTACATATGATACATTCCTGCGGCTAGCATTCCAGTATGAGCCTGATGTGGAATATTATACCCATACAAAAGTGGTGATTGGTGCTATGGACAACGAATGTTCAAATTGTCATGCTCTTAAATTTAAAAACAAGCCAGCTGGGATGTGTTACGCGTCAGGAAAAGTTCAACTACCCGACATTGAAACACCACCGGAACCATTGAACGGTTTACTTATCGGCACGGATCCAGATTCTAACGTGTTCTTGAAGTCCATTCGAACATTCAACTCATGCTTTCAAATGACATCGTTCGGAGCAACAGAAATAGTTCGAAATACTAATTCATTTGGTCAACAATACAATTCTACATTTAAAATTAGAGGCCAAGTTTATCATAAAATAGGCTCATTACTGCCAATGCCAAACGAAGCACATAAATTTTTACAAATCTACTTTATGGGCGGCGAGGATTCCGGAAGCGCACTTGCCAATCGTGTGAATGCACGTTGTGACTATAACAACCTTGATTCATTTTTTGCCAAACGCATCATGAGCGAACTGGACGCTTTACTGAATGAGCACAATGAATTGTTAAAATATTCAAATCACACATGCATAAATTACAAAACGATAACCACGCTATTGTCATTAATCCTGATAAAATACCAGCTGGAGAGCATATTCGTAGATTTAATGCACCTGTTGTTGACGACGTTGCGGGAATCATGGTTGGTGATTGTACAGGCGCACGAGAAATTATGGTTCGTAGAAGGAGTAATAATCTTCAGTTCATTGCTGATACACATCGTTCATATGATGCTCTCCAATATCCGCTAATGTTCTGGAAGGGACAAGACGGATACTGCATAAATATCAAACAACGCGATCCCGTATCAGGTAATTCATTCATTTTAAACTTGATTACTAATTAAAAAAAAAATAAAATTATTTATCGTAATTGATTTAATCTAATATTTAAAAATATATTATTACAGGAGCCGAAACAAACAAGAACGTTAGCTCGAAAGATTATTATGCGTACCGATTGATGATTCGACGCGGCCGGGACAACGTCATTCTACGATGTCGCGAGCTTTGTCAACAATTCATGGTCGACATGTACGCCAAGATAGAAGGCGAACGACTATGATACTTACGATATAATCAACTCAAGCTGCGTGCGGAAGAGTACATTCACTTGCGGGATGCTATTAACAACAACGCTGACGCTGCCGAAATTGGTAACTCTGTCATTCTACCATCATCGTATGTGGGCAGTCCACGTCATATGCAAGAATATATACAGGATGCTCTGACTTTCGTGCGCGAATATGGATGACCGTGTTTATTTATCACGTTTACATGTAATCCAAAATGGCCAGAGATTGAATCTTTGCTATAGCCTGGCCAAAATTCAATCCATCGTCATGACGTTACAGCACGTGTGTTCAAACAAAAGTTGAAGTCTTTAATAAGTTTCATTACTAAATTACATGTATTCGGCCGCACACGTTGCTGGCTGTATTCAGTTGAGTGGCAAAAGCGAGGATTACCTCATGCTCACATTTTGGTTGGGTTAATCGATAAAATCCGTCCTGAAGAAATCGATAGTATCATTTCTGCAGAACTTCCAGATCAGTCTACTGACCAACTGCTGTTTGATATTGTTACAGCAAACATGATTCATGGTCCATGCGGTACTCTTAATCGTACATCGCCTTGCATGGCAGATGGAAAATGCACTAAAAATTTCCCTAAAGATAAACAAATTCCCAAATACATTTGCAAGTATGTCCATAAAGGCAGTGATATGGCTGTGTTTAGAGTGAAAAATACTAACGTGAATGCTCAACCAGTGAATAAAAACGATGAAATAACACTTTATCAAATTGGTCGGTACATCAGCTCCAATGAAGCTGCTTGGCGTATCTTTGGTTTCCCGATTCATGAACGGGATCCAGCAGTTATTCAGTTAGCCGGCCATCTCGAAAACGGCCAGCGTGTATTTTTCACGAACGAGACACCAATTGATCGTGCTGTAAATCCACCTAAAACTACACTCACTGAATTTTTCGAATTGTGTAATGTAATGCGGATGATTTTGGTGCCTTTGCACGAACGTTACTCTATTCACAAGTACCATGCTATTTCACATGGGCTCAAACAAAAAAATGGATGCCCCGCAAGCAAGGCTCCCCAGTTGATGCATGTCCCAATTTATTTAAATCAAACGCTTTGGGGCGAGTATTTACAGTCAATCCAAAGCAAACTGAATGCTTTTATCTTCGATTGTTGTTGGTTAATGTTACTGGCCCATTGTCATTTCAAGATATACGGAAAGTGAATGGGCAACAGTATTCAACGTATAAAGATGCGTGCCTTGCACTCGGCTTGCTGGAAGACGACAACCAGTGGGAATGTATGTTTGCTGAAGCAGCATTGAATTGTACAGCAATACAAATTCGTCTACTATTCGCTATAGTGTTAACTACATGTTTTCCAGCTCGAGCACAGATATTGTGGGATAATCACACAAATTCAATGACTGATGATATATTGCATCAAAATCGTACACGATGCAACGATGTAACGATAACGTTCAGCGACGCTATGTACAATGAAGCATTGATTGCTATTGAAGATCTCTGCATTATAATTGCTAATTTATCACTCAGTTATTTCGGTATGAATTCGCCAGATCGAGCTGTATCTGATTTCATGAATACGGAAATGAATCGTGAAATGCAGTACAACACTGTAGAAATGGCGGCGATTGTTACTCGCAATGTCCCATTAATGAATGAGGAACAAAAAATCATTTACGACCGCATTATGCTCGCAGTTTCAGCAGGACAAGGCTGATTCTTCTTTTTGGATGCACCAGGTGGAACTGGAAAAACATTCCTTATTTCGCTAATTCTTGCTGAAATACGATCAAATAATGGCATCGCATTGGCCGTTGCATCGTCAGGCATTGCTGCAACTTTATTGGATGGAGGCAGAACAGCTCATTCAGTATTTAAGCTGCCATTAAATATTCAAAATAACGCTGACGGAGTATGCAACATAAAAAAACAATCGTCCATGGCCACCGTGCTGAAACAATGTAAAATTATCATCTGGGATGAATGTACTATGGCGCACAAACATTCACTTGAGACGTTGAACAGGACGTTAAAAGATATCAAAAACAACGACAAACTATTTGGCGGCACTCTGTTAGTCCTTTCAGGTGATTTCAGGCAAACACTTCCCGTCATTCCACGTTCAACATACGCTGATGAGATTAATGCTTGCTTAAAATCATCTACACTGTGGCGTAATGTTGAAAAAGTACAGCTGAAAGTAAATATGCGCGTTCAAATGCTTCAAGATCCATCCGCTGAAACATTTTCAAAACAACTCCTAGATATCGGTGATGGAAAAGTAACTATAGATGAGACTGGATGCGTAAAATTACCGACAGATTTTTGCACAATCGTTGACTCGCAAGACACTCTCATTGAAAAAATATTTCCTGATGTACACACACAGTACTTAAATCATGAGTGGCTTGCAGAAAGAGCAATTTTAGCGGCAAAAAATGTAGACGTTGACAATTTGAATCTGAAGATACAACAGTTATTGCCAGGGAACTTGGAACCATATAAATCTATTGACACAGTTTGTGATGCGAGCGAAACTGTAAATTTTCCGACAGAGTTTTTGAACTCACTGGATTTGCCAGGTGTGCCACCGCATAATTTACAATTAAAGGTTGGATCTCCGATTATCATGCTTCGCAATTTGAACCCGCCACGGCTATGCAACGGTACGCGATTGGCCATTCGAAAATTAATGAAGAACGTCATCGAAGCTAGCATTTTAAATGGAAAGTTCCGAGGTGAAAACATATTAATACCACGGATTCCTATAATACCTACGGATGTGCCAATTCAATTAAAACGTGTTCAGTTTCCAATTCGATTGGCATTTGCCATGACCATCAATAAATCCCAAGGCCAAACGATGTCGGTTTGTGGCTTAGATTTAAGCACGCCATGTTTTTCACACGGAGAATTATACGTGGCATGCTCTCGAGTGGGTAAACCATCAAGTTTGTTTGTGTTAGCTAAAGATGGGCTAACAAAAATATATATATATATATATATATATATATATATATATATATATATATATATATATATATATATATATATATATATATATATATATATATATATATATATATATATATATATATATATATATATATATTATATATATATATATACGTATCATTATTCGATAAGAACGGCAACACTATCAAAAAATATCAGTCTCTTAATGTTGTTATTTTCTGTCGGCACTAGAAAGTACATAGAAATTATTTATATGGCAAAACAACGTTTGCCGGGTCAGCTAGTGTTTATATATAAATATACACATACGCACATACATATACATACATAAATCCGTATATATAAATAAATAGAATAAAAAAGATAACATATATAATATATGGTATACATACTTATGATAAAAATATATATTGCGTAGATAAATAATATTGCTTCAAACGATTTCTGAAAATTGACCGTGAATTGATCGTGAAACCGTGAATTTAGAAGTTTGAATTTGTAACGGTAGGTCATTCCAGAGTAATATAGAGAAATATATATAAATATTACAATTGTCGTGAATTTTGAATCGTGTTATGGTTAATGACTAAATGTAGCTTCTTTATTAACTACCGTTAAAGTATTTAAATTTTCTAAATTCGGGTGAATGGTCATTTTCTTAAGATGTAAAATTTAAAACTGTTTCGATAAGATACCACATCATTTAAAATTCATATTTATTTAAAAAAATATAAAGAAACTAAACAAATATAACCATACAAACGTAATACAAAGTAAAAACAACTTGCTACTTCCAACAAAACCCAGGCATAGTATGAATTTCAAAGTCATATATCTCCGTAGTCTGATCATTAATATAGCCTAACAAAATGAGCTTGGTTTGCTATTATTAGTTAAAGATTTATTTGCTTAGAATGAGTTTTAAAAAGTTAAAATTAAATATATGTTTATAACAATGATATTAATAAGTAAATTATTGAATAATGTGTTGTGTATCAAGTTGGTGTGTTACGTGGTAAAAATAAATGTAAAGTACCATGTTGGTGTAAAAATGATAACGTAATAACATGTTTGTGTGTTCCGTAGTAAAAATAAGAAATTGATGCCATGTTGGTGTGTCCAATGGTAAAGGTAAGTGTGAAATACCATGTAGGTGTGTCCCGTGGTAAGTAAGTGGTAAGTGAAAGTATAAGAAATACCATCAATGGGTGCGTCTTGTGGCATAAAAAAATAAGAATAAACTACCATACCTACTGGTGTGTTCCGATGGTAGTAGTGAAAGTATAAGAAATACCATCAATGGGTGCGTCCCGTGGTATAAAAAAAATAAGAATAAAATACCATACTGGTGTGTTCCGATGGTAGTAGTGAAAGTATAAGAAATACCATCAATGGGTGCGTCCCGTGGTATAAAAAAATAAGAATAAACTACCATACTGGTGTGTTCCGATGGTAGTAGTGAAAGTATAAGAAATACCATCAATGGGTGTGTCCCGTGGTATAAAAAAAATAAATAAATAAGAATAAACTACCACATTGGTGTGTTCCGGTGGTAGCAGTGAAAGTATAAGAAATGCCATCAATGGGTGTGTCTCGTGGTATAAAAAAATAAATAAGAATAACTACCACCTTGGTGTGTTCCGGTGGTAGTAGTAAAATTGAGATATATCCCATGTTGATGATGTGTGTCCATGGGCACCAGATCATACTGGTACGTCCTTTGATCTGGCTTTTTGTAAGCAACCTGGTTTGTCCGGTGCAAAGAAAACAAGCTTGTATAAACATATTATATAGTAATGTATTTTTAGGTTTGTGATGAATTAATGAGTATTTATAATAAAAATTATAATTATATTACGAGGACGTAATAAGTTGTCAAAACAACCGATAGTAAAGTTATATGTTGTATAAATTTATGTAAATTCGCACATTAAAACTATAATTTGATATTTTTCTTGTTGCATATTTTTAATATTTCTTTTTTCTCTGTAATATTGTATGATCATGAATTCAGATGACCATTTGTTCTCCTGGTTTCCAGAATGTTTATTAAATTAGAAATTAGTCATTTAATATATTATGATTGATAATTAAAGAAATGATCCAATTACGAGGTCGTAAGATGTAAATCAAGAAAGGCCGAGTGTTAGTCATATTTATTTATAATAATTTAATTGGTAAATACATTGGAATTTACATGTTTTAGTTCATAAGTTTCAACAGTAGCGCCACCAACACAATTAATTATGGAATGTTATTTAGTATTTACTGTTAAATGTTTTAAGAATTAGAAGCATAGAATATTTTAACATAATGTTTAATCTTTATTAGAACTTATAATAAGGTAAAAATAATATCATCTGTAAGTTGGTTATGAAAATGTAAATTACCCTCACCTAAATATTATCGTGTTAAAATATTATAAAATGAGTTGTAAGGACTGCTCTCGCCCGTTCTTTTACAAATGGTTGTATATTAAACATTGAAGTGCAAGTACTGTGTATTACTGAAACAAGTCTTAACACTTTTTAAAATTAACTCGACGTTTCGAATGACTTGCAACAATCGTGATAATCACAAATTTGATAAATCTAAAATCTCCGCTAAGGAACAACGCTACATTCCTTCAATGGTTCGTGAAGCTATTGATATTAAAAAAAAACACTCTTATTTTAATAGAGAAGATGGTTGGGGACTATCTAGCACCTGGGACCTGGGACTCTTGAAAAATATTTAATCCAATGTCTGCGACCGCATTGAAAGATCTCAAAATACTGTTAGTGCGTTTTGTATGCAACGTCAACTAAACGCCTGGAAACTTAGAAACCGTAGATGATAGATAACTAATTAACTGACTTACTGACAGACACACTTCCACCTCTTCTTACCGTGAACACGATTGCTGCAAAGCATTCGAAACGTCGAGTTAAACTTAAAATGAAAATTATAAATTTAATTATTTATACTAGAGTTAAACCCGAAAATCAGATTTATTGAAATGTATAGTACTCGTAATAATCTTAGAAAATACAACATTCTTGTTAGATTTTTTTTATACAGTATCCCATATTAATAGTAATACAATTCTTTTTTTAGTAACAAAACATAATTTTAATGTACAATGCCAAAACATATGGTAGCGAATTTTGAAATAGTTTTAGTTGTGGTTGAGCTTAAAAAATCTTGGCATATTTTAGCTTATCGTTATGCAGCTTAAAAGCATTTTACCGTTTATATTTGTTAATTCACTTTACAGTTTAAGATTTGAATCTGGTTGACTATTTAGTTTCCGTTATTTTCTTCTTCTTTTGTTTTATTCTTGCTTTGGTGAGTTCTATCACCGAAGTCTAGACACCAATCATACCTTGAGAATTTGACACGTCAAGGTACAAAAGGTGCATAGACCTAAGCGATACTTTTAACCTTCATCACTTAAAAAGCTATGAACATAAAATAAATTATAAATGGTGAGGATGTGAAACATATTTTCTTTAGTTGTAACTATTATTGAAATATATTATATATATATTTATAAAAGAAAATCTAAAACGGTGACATACCGCTCATCTAAAAATTTGATATCCTTACAAAATGTTTGTAAAAGTTCACGGTATTTTATTTCGTTTATATTTGGATATCTGGATTATTATTTAGTTTCCATTTTTATTCTTCTATTATTTCATTTTTGCTTTGGTGAGTTCTATCACCGAAGTCTAGACATTAATCATACTTTGCATATTTGCAACGTCCAAGGATTGAAAGATGCCTAGACCTAAGCGACATCTTTAAACGTCATGACTTAAAATTATACAAAAACGAAATAAATTATAAAAGTAAACAATCTTTGTTTAGTTGTTACTACAGAAACAAATATTGCTGACAATTAAATACATAAAAAATAATCTCAAAACCGTATGTACCTCATCTAAAAATATGATATCTTTATAAAGTCCTGTGTATGCTATGTGTAAGTAAGAGATCATGGTTTTTTAATCGACTTCTTAAAAAAGGAGGAGGTTCTCAATTCGGCCGGTATATATATTTTTTTTATGTATGTACACTGATTTCTCCGCGGTTTCTGAAACGATTTACGTAATTATTTTTTTATTTGATGCGGAATAGTTTTGAATTGGTGCCATTCGTTTTTATTTTATCACCATTTTTGTGCAAATTTTGTACTAGCTCCTCCGGAAGGAAATCGAAACGTGCTGTGACTAATGACATCTGTTGTTTTGAATATAATAATTTCTTACAGACTGTACATGGCACTTCAGCATATTGATTTATGGTGGTTATAAAATTTCGCTCATTCATTGAACTAGGTATTTGTGAAGTCTGACGCGCTGCTGCTAGCCGGTTCTCACGTTGCTGTGCATACTCGGTTGCTGCAAGGTTTCGTATCACTTCTTAACTTTGAGCCCTCTGCTCAGTCGATTCGTTTTCTAAACGCTCATTGATGAGATCAAGTCTATGAGTCCTCTGCTTAGCTGACTCGTTGGCCAGACGCTCATTAATCTGGCGAAGTCTATTAGCTCTCTGCTCAAAACATTCATTCGCAAGACTTTCTTGGATCTTACCAAGTCTAGAATTATGCTGATCAAGAGTTTCTTGACGTAATCGTGATCACATATATGCCTTCATGGCCAACCAACGTTTTTCACGATCTTTAATAGTCTCACAAGAACGTGAAATTGTGTTTCGAAGAGCACTTTTACGGAGACGACTACTTTTATCCGTTCCCGTTTCTTGAGATCTATATTTTTAAAGGCGCGCAGCACCTTTTGTAGGTCTAACCATGGCTAATTGATAATGTAGCAATAAACTAAAAAGTATTAAATAAAAATAACTACGTTAAAAAAATCGACTTTAAAACTAAAAAGCAAAAAATTATGAATATTTAATATTTATTATATACTACCTATTATTTATATGTCCTATTTACTAATAGGTTTAAAGTCGGTGCCAAGTATTAAAATAAATAATTATATTTAACCAGTTAAATGAATACGAGCAAATTAGTACAATGAAAAGCCTACTTTAAAAATGAAGATAAGTAAATAAACATAATAAAAAGCAATTAAATCTTAATTTTATAATCAGTTCTATCAATACGAAGAAGAGTGAAAGAAAAAACCAAAATTATGAAAATGTATTCAACAAAATTCTTAAACTAAATGGACATGTCTATTATGAAATGCATTCTTCCAAAAATTAAGATACGTAAATAAAGCAATAAAAGAGCTATTAAATCTTAATATGATTACTAGCTTGAATCGATACAAAGAAAAATAAATAATTACGAAAATATATTCAACCAACTTCCTATACTAAATGGCCTGGAACCGACTTCAAACCTATTAGTAAATAGGACATATAAATAATAGGTAGTATATAATAAATATTAAATCTTCATTATTTTTCTTTTTAGTTTTAAAGTCGGTTTTATTTAACGTAGTTATTACTTCTTCTATCTGACACATACGAAACAAAAATGCAATAATTGCCACAAAAACATTTATGTTGTAAAAAAATATATTTTTTTAGAACTAATAAAGTTTACTTTTAAAGTATATTTCAAAACATATGGTAACAAGTTTTAAATATTTTTAGTTGTGTTTGATTGTAAAATATCTATGCACGGTTTTTTTTATCGAAATGGAGCTTAAAATCCCTTTACACTTTATTGTTTTCATACAATTAAGATTTAATATTATAATCTGGTTGATTATTTTATTTCCATTGCTTTCTTCTTCTACAGTTTTATTAATAAATTAATAAGTTCTATCACCGAAGTCTAGAAGAGATCAACACCCATTCTTTGCGAACTTAAGACGTCATAATATAAAAGATACCTAAGCGATACCTTTAGTCTTTAATAAAAATTCCCCAAAATAAAATAAGTTTAAGGATATAAGCAATAATGGTTTAATGGTTATCTTGTTAACAAATATTATTGAAGATGTTATGAATAAAATATATAAAATACTAGCGAACCCAGCCCGCTTCGCTGGGCTAACCCTTACTTTACCTGGTGGCGAGTTACATCAATGGGCTTAGCACATTCGTTTTCTTCGAGGAAAAATACATGGTCATACCAATTTTTATGACAATCGGTTGAACGGGGCGGAAGTCGATATTTGACAGCGCCGCCTGGTGGCAAGTTACATCAATGGACATACCATATAAACCTTCTCCGTGGAAAAATACATATACATACCAATTTTCATAATCATCGGTCCAATAGTTTCTGAGTTCATCGATTTCATATATACAAACATCCTTCTATATATATATATAGATTACTGTATTTAACTATATCTAGTTTATATAATTTTCTTCTATATCGTTCGGTTTAGTTATTTTTGTTATATAAAAAATACGTTTTAGTAGTTGGTTTGTTAAGATTAAAAAATCTTTGCACATTTTATTTTATGATAAATACGTTGTTATTAGATGTATGTTTTTGATCTGAGTACAATTAGATAGATTTATGTATTATTAGGACCTTTCACTTGGCCATAAGCCCCTTAAAATAAAGTAAACAAAAAAAGAAAGCATCTTATTAGTTTTGTTTCGTTATAATCATGCTAAAAAAATCTTTGAACATTTTAGTATAACTATAAAGTCTCGGAATCTTTTTTCTTATCCAAACGTTAAGTTAAAGTAAAAAAATACGCAAAACCTAAACTATACCTTTTATTTGCTTTTATTTAACTAATGTAGCTTTTACAATTAAAGTGTGTACAACTTTTATTTAATTTAAAAATAACATTTTTATCCATGTTGAGCTAAAGGCACATGATGGTTTTCCTGTATCAGTAAGGTTCAACTTTAATCATTGTTTCAGTTCAATATAAAATATTGTGTGGACCGAAACTCGGGGCTATGAAAGAAATAGATATAAGACAAGTGCATTATCCTTATATGGCAATATTTAAATACAAGAGTAATGATGTGACTAGAATGAATAAAGAAATGAGTGAGAATATAACAAGTATATTTAAAGTTGATAGGTTTAACGTAGCACTAACGATAGAATTAACTCTGTCTATTTCCTCGTTTTACAACCTCTGCCAATATCTTAGTGTCTATTTGTCTATTAAATTTAAAAATAAGAGAAGTGTCATCAGAAAACAATACTACCCCATGTTTATTTCGTCCAAAGTTGATAAGTCATTTTTGTATGAGGAAATAGTCACTGTCTTTACGTTCTTTAAGTTTTATCTGTTTACTTAATAAAAATCAAGAGCAACCATGTATGAAATTAACTCCTTATTTCTCTTACATTCAAATATTCTGCTGCACCAGGTTGATATGGTTTATATTGTGACATATAATTAGATAACCTAACTGACTGCCCTAACGTGTATCTCACCATATTAAAAGTATAATTACATACTTAAAACAATAACATATAAAAAATAAGTCAATTACTTTATTACTTTTATTGCGTACGATTGCAATCGACAAATATATGAAATATGTCTTAAAGAAACCTTTACCCATTAAATGTATCGTCCAAAGTGATACATTTGTCTTCTGACGATGTAAGTTATATCGAGAAAAATGTTAAGTGTTAATTCATTAATTCACTAAATTTATCAAAAATGTACTGAAGAAAAAACTAAAATCATATAAGAATAAGTAGTTAATAGTACCTACAAAGTTTCATAAGCTTTGGCTTGTGCAGTCCTCGAAATATTCACGTATTTACATTTTTTTCTACTTAATGAGCATCTTCTATAAAATTATATTTTTGCAAAATTAAAGAACCTATTTCCTAAAGTTGCGGATAAATATATTATAAGCTTCTTACTTCAAATAATGACGTACTCATATTCGTAAGGGTCTGAAAATTACATAATGAGAAAACAACCAATAATTTCTTAAAATAATATCCTACTAATACTATAAATGCGAATGTAAGTTTGTTTGTAACGCTTTCACACGAAAACTACTCAATCGATCATTATGAAACTTTGTACAAATATTTTAGACATATTAGAAGTACCATAGAATATTTCTTATTTAAATATTTTTGAAGAATAAAAACATTGTTTGTCAATAAACATGTGGACGGAGTCGTGGGCAACAACTAGTATTACTGTACACACATAAGTAGAGCATACTACAACTATGATAATACAATTGTTGGTATTTACTTCTATAAATTTAAAAACATCGTAAATATAATCAAACATAGGTACAACAAGTTTATGCTCTAAAATATTTAGGTATAACTAGTTTATATTTATTAATAAAGAACTATTTTATTACTTTTAGAATATATATTTATTACTTTTAGAAAATAAATATTCAATAAATTAAAAGATTCAAAATAGTCTCCTTTATAAAAACTAAATTAAAAGAGTTAAAAATTTCGAACAACGTTATATTGCTATTCTATACTACACTATATTGTATATTGTATCTCCACGGTGTGTTTATGAAAACAGAGCGTGAAAAACCATGTTTATTGGTAACGCCTACAGAGATTGCAGCATCCTAGCTATAGTAAATAAAAATCATTCGAAACATATTATGTGGATAAAGTTGATTTTTCTATAAATAAATTAAAATCGGGCAAAATGTTTAAAACCGATATTGGAATCATTTCTGTAAATTTCTTAATAATACAGAAAGTTTTTCTAGATAACGTACATATACTGAAAACGTACATATACGGACTTAATCGCACACTATTTTAATCGAAGTATTTACCTCGACTCTCTGAAATAGTACGCGATTAAGTCCCGTTTACAGAATAAAAATAGGAATACAGATCGTGAAAGCTTAAAACAATTTAACGTATATATATATATATATATATATATATATATATATATATATATATATATATATATATATATATATATATATATATATATATATATATATATATATTCGAGGCCGCAGGTTCGAATTCCGTAAAGGTTTATTTTCTAATCTGTATTCATTTTAAAAAATATAGACACATTAAAATAATTTAATTACAGTACGCTGTAACAGACCGTATTTTCTTAGGAATTTTTATACTTTGGTATAAATTACATTCTGATATCGTAGACTAATTATCTGAGAGTTTGAAAAAAACTAAACAAAATCTTTGCTGATTTTTTTGTTCAGCGATAGATATTAGATTAGAGGATCAGAACTACAGAAAAAATTTAAGTATGTCATAATCATTGTAATATTAAAAAAATATATATATTTTATATGTTGTAGATTAACTTCCAAACTATTTAACACCTAGGTTTGTTGTGCATCTTATAGTACGAGATCTGGCTGTAAATCTTAAAATAATTATTCTTACCATAGTCCAGGCACAGCTCCGTGGTGTCAGGAACTTTTTTATAATTTCTTATTAAACTTTTCATAGCGCTAAAAAAATTCAGTACAATTCGGATACTTTTAATTAAAATATACTTTTAATTTAAATACACGCATTTACGCCGAGCAATCTCAAAGCGAATACAGATTTAAATATTCAAGTGATATCAGTACCGATGACATCAATAAGTGACGCGTTAGGTTGACTCGAAAACTGCAACTGAAGTGAGCCTGGAGTTAAGGGTTGCTGTGAGGCTGGGGGGAGGAACCTGAACGCAACATATATCCGCCCAACGTCCGCCATTTACTGATTAAATATCAATTAATTATATATTAAAATTTTGTAAGAAGTCTAAAGTATAGGTCGCGGCAGTCTAGCGCTGAACGAAAATTGTAAGGTACCACGCACCTAATACTATTATGATTAAAAAAATATATATTTATTAAAGGTTTAACTGCTATAATAAGGTGTATATTTACGGAAATCTTGTCCATTTTTATTACAGTTTATAAGAATACTTTGATTATGTTATACAATGTCTTATTAATTAAAAATGAAAAAATATATTAAGATTAAAGGTATATATTTTTTCATGGTATACATTATAACAATAGAGCCAAAAAAGGTGTAAAATTATTGGTAAATTCTATATTAAAAAGAAAGGTACATTTAAATATATATATATATTTATATATATGTATATACTTATATATACAATATATTTTTTGATATTATTTGATAAATTAAGGATAATTTCATATCATCTTTTACAGATTATTAAGCAGAATAGATTCCTTTCTTCCGTTTTAATGTTAATTTATTATTACTTAAGGAATTTTAAAGTTTAAATTACAATTATTAGGTTTGTTTTGTAGAATTGCCTTTCTTTCATAAACTATGTGGCCTAAACTGACAATAGATGACATTTTGATCTTAAAAATCAGAGAAATTACCTCCTTGCTGTTGTTAATAAGTGTAACATCAACTTTTCTGCACAACGAAGTAACATCATTGTACAAAATAAGGCGGGCTTGACGCTAAAGCATTTTCTACCAATCAGCTAACATATCTAACAGAAAGAGAAAACAATAAGGGTAAATAATTTGTTAACCGAAAATAAAACTATATATCTATAACAATCTGTACTATAGTATTTATACATAATATAACATAATAAAAACATACATATGTAAATAAAATTTTTAAAAAAAGTACATAAATTTATAATAAATTCACCTTAAGTAATAACTCTATAGGTAGATATGTGTAGAAGTAGAAAAAAAAAACAAAACATATGTTATGGAAATATTTTCTGATGTATTTTCTTAAATGCTTGCCTATTAGGAGTACGTCGAAGTTTATTAGTTAGACTATTCCACAGTTGTACTGTGAAAAAAAATTAAATAAAACCAGTATAGTGCCAAGGGATAAGAAAATTTAAGTTGTTTGGTTGAGCAGAAATGTTAGTGATAATTAGTTAAAGTTTGGACTTTTTATAATGAGGAAGACATGCATTTTGTACAATGAGAAATATTTGACTAAACCTAAATGAGCTTAACATGGCTATACATGTTCATATCACACATGTTCATATCACATATTAAATGCTTAATTTGCTTAATTCATCAAGACGGACAGCGATACCGTAACTCAATTGGTAGAGCGAGCGGACGCGACGGTTTCCCAGAGGTCTTTTTTTTTTTGTTACTTTTATTCACGGACTTCACTTCACTTTTCACATTTAGACTGTATATATCAGATTAATTATGAAATTCTGCTTTGCAAAGTAATTATTATTTTATTTTTATTTATTATATATTTTTTTTTACATATATATACATTTATATATATATATATATATATATATATATATATATATATATATATATATATATATATATATATATATGTATATAATATAAACAATTTTATAAAATACATACATTTCTTAGATTTTATAATTAACGCTTTCCTACTAAAACACTATTGTAGCGGCCTACTGTTCTTTTTATTTTTTTCACTCATCACGAGCAAAGTTTCTGTTTCTTTTATAACCATCTTGGTATTATATTCTATAAAGTTGTATTGTGTCGCCTGATGAATCTTCCCGTCGCGTCGTCCTCGCTGTCGGTAAAATACACACAGCTCTCGGTATGACGCGACACTGCTACAACCGCGTGGGGAACGCTGTCGTGCAGTTGCATCTTACGCCTGGTATTATTTATAAAAACGGAGCCGAAAGTAAGTCCTTGTGCTTCTTCCTTGTGAGTAGACCTTTTCTAAGGCATACGCAACATCTCAGGGATTCTGATGTGTGCACAGTAATTAATTGCTAACGGACGTTATCAGTGTGAGACGACAGTACCTCATCTCGAATAGCTTATCTCTATCGATGTAAGGTAACGTCACCGACGAGGGGAATTTCGCCAGCGCCGGACAACCGCGTAGCCATTGCTGTGGCTCCAAAATGGTTCATAGGAGCCTCGTCTAACCACTAAACGGTGATAGTTTTCTGATTCTTTGAATCCATTTACTCATACAGAGGCCATCATACGAGGGAGAGTTGCTGAGAGATCATCTCTCTTAAATCTTTGGCTGCCTCAGTTTTGATTGTAACGATGACGTCCTTCTCTGCGTCAAACAGCGATATTATCCACGTGGTTTTGCCACATCCTGGAATCCCGTTGACCCATTTTAGTATTGGCATGGTCCAAGCTACGAAGTTTGTTAATGTGCTATCTTTGTCTAAAATCATATCCTCTTGCATTATGGCTCTCCAAATTTCGAGAGCAGACAGCTAGCCTGAGCGTTAGGTGGCTCCATGTCTTTCCACTCGATTAATACGATAGTTCTTAAGGACATACTGGTACAATTTTCTTACCATTGTTTCACGCTAAACACAAATGAATGCCTTAGATAGATCACAGAATAACTGGAAATCATTACGTGACTCCTCTCAGGCCTCAAACATATGCTTTATAAAATAACGCCGACATCAGTAGTAGAGAAATTACTTTTAAACTGTTTATTTTAAAGCAACTTAGTTTTATGAAAATGGTCTAATAACTGGTTGATCATTATCAAATATTTTATTAAGTTATGGTAATACTACTTGGAGGTCTGGACAGTGGTCTAGTGTTATAGGGATGAAAGATCACACCCCTTCTATTGAACAACTCAAAATATATCCAACACTTACAAATTGTAAAACCTCGATACGTTGCGTTTGGCGACCGCTAAAGGAAGAAAGAGTTCAAAATGAAAATAAGTTACCAAGGCAAATAACGAAACAACAATATCAAATCGTGTACTCTAAGTCCTAATGCATTGGCTCTGAAAATTTTGTAAAATAGACTCCATCGTCAACATACGTACAACGATCCCCCGACGCAACGACTTCAATAAATACATTATAATATCATATTTTTTTCTTTTTTAGAGGTCATTTTGTGTTAGGGGTTTTTTAAATTTCTAATTTTATTTCTATTTCTGCTTTTCAAAGATATGTTACTGGTTTTTATATTCTACTAAATGAACCTACGAAAGCCCTTATTTTCACTAGTTTAAGTATTTACTATGAAAATTGCATAAGAATCTTTCACCAACACCAATAAAAGCTCAGTATCTTAGAGATGACTGCTTTTATTTTGATTATATATAGCTAAGATCCTTCTCGACGGACCAGGCTTTCGAATAAAAAGAACAATAATCAAATCCGTCCACTCGTTTGGATGTTAGGAGGCCACAGACAGACACACAGATACACAGAAACATTCCTCAAACTTATAACACCCTCTTTTTGTGTCCGGAGTTAACAATGGATCTATATGCTCTAAGATGAATGAATGATGGCGTCATATAACTTATTACTAGCAAACGATTAAGAGGTGTCCCACAATATTTCAGAACAAACCAATTGAACTGTCAAAACAAAACTACTGTCGAAAATCGGTGAGTAATTTCATTTAAACAACGATGATAATATTTTCAGACTAGTTGTGCCTGCGACTTATATGTAAAAACTATAAACCTTCAAACAAGAGAATAAGACATTATTAACTTCTTTATTTGTTAACCAATTGTTAAAAAAAAAACAAAATATAAAGTGAATCCCATGAGAATATATTTCCGAAAACTGCATCCAAATCGATTAATCCTTTTCTGAGATTAGTGTGCACAAACATACAGACATACAGACGAAAAGACATAAAGACGAACAGACATACAGACAAACAGACAAACTGAAAAACCATTGTTTTGGGTTCTCTTGCTCATATAAATACCCCCAATGATGTTTTTTTTTTCATATTTTCCATGTACAGAAATGGATCAGTGACAATTTTATTATATGTATAGATTGCCTATAATAAACATTATATAATACGAAGACCAAGATCATTAAGTGTAATATTTGTAATTTCGAACCTGGCAATCCTAGTTTCGTCACTGGCTCAGTACATTTCGTTATGAGTTCTGTCAGCTGTGCATTGCAATTGGATTTACTTCGGACTCAATTAGTCACGAAGCTCGATTTACCTTTTAGCGACATTTACTTAAATTCCTAGCCGCTAGAACCCAAATTAATAAAACCCAGCGAACCATAATGTAGTTCACGATTACAAATTTGTAATCGCAGACTAAATCCACCTCACAGTTTCTACATGGGTATTTGCTGCTGAAATTAATAATCGATACTGGTCCCATTTCTCGTGTCACTTTAAATAACCGAACTAAAGATTGAGTTCGCAGGTTAATTTTTATCTCGAATTGTAGATCTTTTGTTAATTTCGTCCTTTAATTATTTACTGTCTTACGGCCTGGCAACTTTTTTCATACTACTCATGCACACCATTGTTTTTAAAGAAAACTATTTTCTCTTTAGAGTATGACCTTTGTATTGGTGGTTTTTATAAGTACATAAATAAGGGACACAATGTAGTAATGTACGCTCTCCTTGAGAGTGACTATGGTCACTAATCACCTTTCCCTTAGCTTCAAATTGCAAGTCACTCATCTTTTTTGTAGTCAGTTACTTGGTTACTCACTCCCTAGATGTATTGAAATGATAAACAAGTACATTTTTTAAATAATATTAAAAAAATTTCATAAATATTTTTTTGGGTTTGTCCGATAAAAAGACGGAAAAGAAAAGTGTTCTGTATTTGCTCTGCAACAATAAGGAATAAATTAAGTATTACAACAATTAAGTATTATAGGAGTAGCTCAAAGCTAGGTAATCTCACATAACAGAGGGTAAAAAGAGTTGGTTCTCAATTAAAATAGATTTTTTAAAATATAGTATATTTGCTTTTACATATCAAGATCTCAAATCTGAAGGTATTAATAAAAATATTTATAGTTTAATTGAATTATTACAAATGCTGGCAATTTCTAACAATGATTATTTATAATTCTTAGATACTTGTTAAAAAATATAGACTGACCTATGCTCTTCATTTTATAGACTTGAGGTTTTTAAGAATGCCGAAATTGTTAACTAACTAAAAATCTTTACTTTATATGTAATGTTAAGACTTGTTTTAGTAATACACAGTACTTGCACTTCAATGTTTAATATCCAACAATTTGTAATAGAATGGGCGAGAGCAGCCCTTACAACTCGTTTTATAATATTTTAACACTATAATATTTAGGCGAGGGTAATTTACAATTTCATAACCAACTTACAGATGATGTTATTTTATTATTTATTAGAACTTTTGTTATTTTATTATTTATTTTATGATATTATTTATTAGAACTTATTATACCTTATAATAAGTTCTAATAAATAATAGAAGATTAAACATTATGTTAAAATATTCTATGCTTCTAATTCTTAAAACATGTAACAGTAAATACTAAATAATATTCCATAATTAATTGTGTAGGTGGCGCTACTGTTGAAACTTATAAACTAAAACATGTAAATTCCAATGTATTTACCATTTAAATTATTATAAATAAATATGACTAACACTCTGCCTTTCCTGATTTGTAATCTTACGACCTCGTAATTGTATCATTAATTTCTTTAATTACCAACCATCATATATTAAATGACTAATTTCTAATTTAATAAACATTCTGGAAACCAGTAGACCAAATGGTCATCTGAATTCAGGATCTTACAATATTATAGAGAAAAAACAAATTATTAAAAATACAATGCATCAAGAAAAAAACATCCAATTATACTTTTAATGTGCGAAATTACATAACATTTATACAACATAACTTTACTATCAGCCGTTTTGACATCTTATTACGTCCTCGTAATATAATTATAATTTTTATCATAAATACTCGTTAATTCATCACAAACTTTAAAATACATTACTATATAATATGTTTATACAAGCTTGTTTTCTTTGCACCGGACAAACCAGGTTGCTTACAAAAAGCCAGATCAAAGGACGTACCAGTATGATCTGGTGCCCATGGACACACATCATCAACATGGGATATATCTCAATTTTACTACTACCACCGGAACACACCAAGGTGGTAGTTATTCTTATTTATTTTTTTATACTACGAGACACACCCATTGATGGCATTTCTTATACTTTCACTGCTACCACCGGAACACACCAATGTGGTAGTTTATTCTCATATATTTTTTTTTTTTTTATACCACGGGACACACCCATTGATGGTATTTCTTATACTTTCACTACTACCATCGGAACACACCAGTATGGTAGTTTATTCTTATTTTTTTTATACCACGGGACGCACCCATTGATGGTATTTCTTATACTTTCACTACTACCATCGGAACACACCAGTATGGTAGTTTATTCTTATTTTTTTTATACCACGGGACGCACCCATTGATGGTATTTCTTATACTTTCACTACTACCATCGGAACACACCAGTATGGTATTTTATTCTTATTTTTTTTATACCACGGGACGCACCCATTGATGGTATTTCTTATACTTTCACTACTACCATCGGAACACACCAGTAGGTATGGTAGTTTATTCTTATTTTTTTATACCACAGGACGCACCCATTGATGGTATTTCTTATACTTTCACTTACCACTTACTTACCACGGGACACACCTACATGGTATTTCACACTTACCTTTACCATTGGACACACCAACATGGCATCAATTTCTTATTTTTACTACGGAACACACAAACATGTTATTACGTTATCATTTTTACACCAACATGGTACTTTACATTTATTTTTACCACGTAACACACCAACTTGATACACAACACATTATTCAATAATTTACTTATTAATATCATTGTTATGAACATATATTTAATTTTAACTTTTTAAAACTCATTCTAAGCAAATAAATCTTTAACAAATAATAGCAAACCAAGCTCATTTTGTTAGGCTATATTAATGATCAGACTACGGAGATATATGACTTTGAAATTCATACTATGCCTGGGTTTTGTTGGAAGTAGCAAGTTGTTTTTACTTTGTATTACGTTTGTATGGTTATATTTGTTTAGTTTCTTTATATTTTTTTAAATAAATATGAATTTTAAATGATGTGGTATCTTATCGAAACAGTTTTAAATTTTACATCTTAAGAAAATGACCATTCACCCGAATTTAGAAAATTTAAATACTTTAACGGTAGTTAATAAAGAAGCTACATTTAGTTATTAACCATAACACGATACAAAATTCACGACAATTGTAATATTTATATATATTTCTCTATATTACTCTGGAATGACCTACCGTTAGAAATTCAAACTTCTAAATCACGGTCAATTTTCAAAAATCGTTTGAAGCAATATTATTTATCTACGCAATATATATTTTTATCATAAGTATGTATACGATATATTATATATGTTATCTTTTTTATTCTATTTATTTATATATACGGATTTATGTATGTATATGTATGTGCGTATGTGTATATTTATATATAAACATTATTATTTAATTACTTATATAATAAAAAACGATAATTTTATTTTTATTGTGTATATACTAAATATTATGTATATAATAAATATTAAATATTCATAATTTTTTGCTTTTTAGTTTTAAAGTCGATTTTTTTAACGTAGTTATTTTTATTTAATACTTTTTAGTTTATTGCTACATTATCAATTAGCCATGGTTAGACCTACAAAAGGTGCTGCGCGCCTTTAAAAATATAGATCTCAAGAAACGGGAACGGATAAAAGTAGTCGTCTCCGTAAAAGTGCTCTTCGAAACACAATTTCACGTTCTTGTGAGACTATTAAAGATCGTGAAAAACGTTGGTTGGCCATGAAGGCATATATGTGATCACGATTACGTCAAGAAACTCTTGATCAGCATAATTCTAGACTTGGTAAGATCCAAGAAAGTCTTGCGAATGAATGTTTTGAGCAGAGAGCTAATAGACTTCGCCAGATTAATGAGCGTCTGGCCAACGAGTCAGCTAAGCAGAGGACTCATAGACTTGATCTCATCAATGAGCGTTTAGAAAACGAATCGACTGAGCAGAGGGCTCAAAGTTAAGAAGTGATACGAAACCTTGCAGCAACCGAGTATGCACAGCAACGTGAGAACCGGCTAGCAGCAGCGCGTCAGACTTCACAAATACCTAGTTCAATGAATGAGCGAAATTTTATAACCACCATAAATCAATATGCTGAAGTGCCATGTACAGTCTGTAAGAAATTATTATATTCAAAACAACAGATGTCATTAGTCACAGCACGTTTCGATTTCCTTCCGGAGGAGCTAGTACAAAATTTGCACAAAAATGGTGATAAAATAAAAACGAATGGCACCAATTCAAAACTATTCCGCATCAAATAAAAAAATAATTACGTAAATCGTTTCAGAAACCGCGGAGAAATCAGTGTACATACATAAAAAAAATATATATACCGGCCGAATTGAGAACCTCCTCCTTTTTTAAGAAGTCGATTAAAAAACCATGATCTCTTACTTACACATAGCATACACAGGACTTTATAAAGATATCATATTTTTAGATGAGGTACATACGGTTTTGAGATTATTTTTTATGTATTTAATTGTCAGCAATATTTGTTTCTGTAGTAACAACTAAACAAAGATTGTTTACTTTTATAATTTATTTCGTTTTTGTATAATTTTAAGTCATGACGTTTAAAGATGTCGCTTAGGTCTAGGCATCTTTCAATCCTTGGACGTTGCAAATATGCAAAGTATGATTAATGTCTAGACTTCGGTGATAGAACTCACCAAAGCAAAAATGAAATAATAGAAGAATAAAAATGGAAACTAAATAATAATCCAGATATCCAAATATAAACGAAATAAAATACCGTGAACTTTTACAAACATTTTGTAAGGATATCAAATTTTTAGATGAGCGGTATGTCACCGTTTTAGATTTTCTTTTATAAATATATATATAATATATTTCAATAATAGTTACAACTAAAGAAAATATGTTTCACATCCTCACCATTTATAATTTATTTTATGTTCATAGCTTTTTAAGTGATGAAGGTTAAAAGTATCGCTTAGGTCTATGCACCTTTTGTACCTTGACGTGTCAAATTCTCAAGGTATGATTGGTGTCTAGACTTCGGTGATAGAACTCACCAAAGCAAGAATAAAACAAAAGAAGAAGAAAATAACGGAAACTAAATAGTCAACCAGATTCAAATCACTGTAAAGTGAATTAACAAATATAAACGGTAAAATGCTTTTAAGCTGCATAACGATAAGCTAAAATATGCCAAGAATTTTTAAGCTCAACCACAACTAAAACTATTTCAAAATTCGCTACCATATGTTTTGGCATTGTACATTAAAATTATGTTTTGTTACTAAAAAAAGAATTGTATTACTATTAATATGGGATACTGTATAAAAAAAATCTAACAAGAATGTTGTATTTTCTAAGATTATTACGAGTACTATACATTTCAATAAATCTGATTTTCGGGTTTAACTCTAGTATAAATAATTAAATTTATAATTTTCATTTTAAGTTTAACTCGACGTTTCGAATGCTTTGCAGCAATCGTGTTCACGGTAAGAAGAGGTGGAAGTGTGTCTGTCAGTAAGTCAGTTAATTAGTTATCTATCATCTACGGTTTCTAAGTTTCCAGGCGTTTAGTTGACGTTGCATACAAAACGCACTAACAGTATTTTGAGATCTTTCAATGCGGTCGCAGACATTGGATTAAATATTTTTCAAGAGTCCCAGGTCCCAGGTGCTAGATAGTCCCCAACCATCTTCTCTATTAAAATAAGAGTGTTTTTTTTTAATATCAATAGCTTCACGAACCATTGAAGGAATGTAGCGTTGTTCCTTAGCGGAGATTTTAGATTTATCAAATTTGTGATTATCACGATTGTTGCAAGTCATTCGAAACGTCGAGTTAATTTTAAAAAGTGTTAAGACTTGTTTCAGTAATACACAGTACTTGCACTTCAATGTTTAATATACAACCATTTGTAAAAGAACGGGCGAGAGCAGTCCTTACAACTCATTTTATAATATTTTAACACGATAATATTTAGGTGAGGGTAATTTACATTTTCATAACCAACTTACAGATGATATTATTTTTACCTTATTATAAGTTCTAATAAAGATTAAACATTATGTTAAAATATTCTATGCTTCTAATTCTTAAAACATTTAACAGTAAATACTAAATAACATTCCATAATTAATTGTGTTGGTGGCGCTACTGTTGAAACTTATGAACTAAAACATGTAAATTCCAATGTATTTACCAATTAAATTATTATAAATAAATATGACTAACACTCGGCCTTTCTTGATTTACATCTTACGACCTCGTAATTGGATCATTTCTTTAATTATCAATCATAATATATTAAATGACTAATTTCTAATTTAATAAACATTCTGGAAACCAGGAGAACAAATGGTCATCTGAATTCATGATCATACAATATTACAGAGAAAAAAGAAATATTAAAAATATGCAACAAGAAAAATATCAAATTATAGTTTTAATGTGCGAATTTACATAAATTTATACAACATATAACTTTACTATCGGTTGTTTTGACAACTTATTACGTCCTCGTAATATAATTATAATTTTTATTATAAATACTCATTAATTCATCACAAACCTAAAAATACATTACTATATAATATGTTTATACAAGCTTGTTTTCTTTGCACCGGACAAACCAGGTTGCTTACAAAAAGCCAGATCAAAGGACGTACCAGTATGATCTGGTGCCCATGGACACACATCATCAACATGGGATATATCTCAATTTTACTACTACCACCGGAACACACCAAGGTGGTAGTTATTCTTATTTATTTTTTTATACCACGAGACACACCCATTGATGGCATTTCTTATACTTTCACTGCTACCACCGGAACACACCAATGTGGTAGTTTATTCTCATATATTTTTTTTTTTTTTATACCACGGGACACACCCATTGATGGTATTTCTTATACTTTCACTACTACCATCGGAACACACCAGTATGGTAGTTTATTCTTATTTTTTTATACCACGGGACGCACCCATTGATGGTATTTCTTATACTTTCACTACTACCATCGGAACACACCAGTATGGTATTTTATTCTTATTTTTTTTATACCACGGGACGCACCCATTGATGGTATTTCTTATACTTTCACTACTACCATCGGAACACACCAGTAGGTATGGTAGTTTATTCTTATTTTTTTATGCCACAAGACGCACCCATTGATGGTATTTCTTATACTTTCACTTACCACTTACTTACCACGGGACACACCTACATGGTATTTCACACTTACCTTTACCATTGGACACACCAACATGGCATCAATTTCTTATTTTTACTACGGAACACACAAACATGTTATTACGTTATCATTTTTACACCAACATGGTACTTTACATTTATTTTTACCACGTAACACACCAACTTGATACACAACACATTATTCAATAATTTACTTATTAATATCATTGTTATGAACATATATTTAATTTTAACTTTTTAAAACTCATTCTAAGCAAATAAATCTTTAACTAATAATAGCAAACCAAGCTCATTTTGTTAGGCTATATTAATGATCAGACTACGGAGATATATGACTTTGAAATTCATACTATGCCTGGGTTTTGTTGGAAGTAGCAAGTTGTTTTTACTTTGTATTACGTTTGTATGGTTATATTTGTTTAGTTTCTTTATATTTTTTTAAATAAATATGAATTTTAAATGATGTGGTATCTTATCGAAACAGTTTTAAATTTTACATCTTAAGAAAATGACCATTCACCCGAATTTAGAAAATTTAAATACTTTAACGGTAGTTAATAAAGAAGCTACATTTAGTTATTAACCATAACACGATACAAAATTCACGACAATTGTAATATTTATATATATTTCTCTATATTACTCTGGAATGACCTACCGTTAGAAATTCAAACTTCTAAATCACGGTCAATTTTCAAAAATCGTTTGAAGCAATATTATTTATCTACGCAATATATATTTTTATCATAAGTATGTATACGATATATTATATATGTTATCTTTTTTATTCTATTTATTTATATATACGGATTTATGTATGTATATGTATGTGCGTATGTGTATATTTATATATAAACATTATTATTTAATTACTTATATAATAAAAAACGATAGTTTTTATTTTTATTGTGTGCTTATGTATAAATTTTTATTCTCGTTGTTGTATGCTTGCACTATCCTATGACCTTGCAAATATTCATTACTCATCAAGGGTTGTCTGTAAGAGATCGCTTTTAAGAGATAAGACCGCCTTTGCACAAATAATTCTTACTGTATCAACATCCTACTACTGTAATTTCTTGTAATAATTGTATGTGCAATAAGTTTTTAAAATAAAATAAATATTTCTTTTTATTTAAGAAATTGTAATATATTGTTAGGGGTCGAGGGTACTTCTAGATAATTAGTAGGCATCAAGTGCTATAGCATTAAGTCCGCCAATTGTATAAATTTCTTTGTATAATAAAGATTTTATAAATAAATATAATTTTTTTTTTACATTTTTACATTCTTTATTTACTCTGTCCGTATCAATATTGAAAATATTCTTAACTAAAAAAAAATAATCATTAGTAGGAATAGAACATTTTTATAGTCCTCATTTTTATTTTGAAGATGTAACGATACTTTTCATACAATTGGAGAACATTATAAAACCAAGCATATTTCTTTAGAAGTTTACTATTTATATTATTATTTCCAATTGTTCTAATTTGCACTAAATCAATAACTAATGATTAACTAATTTATTTATAAAGCATTAAAACGTAAGTCAATTAAATTTTCAATCACTTGTTATAAAAGTGTTATTAATTTTATTCCGAGTTTGAAATCGTAATTTTGTACATTGTAAGATGTAGGTATACAAGTTTACTATATAATCGAAACAATGAATGATACAATTATTCAAAACGTATTTTATATTTTTGTTTTATTATTATCTACAGTATAAATTATTTAATAGAATTCAACTGCATTAAATTTTACAAACGTTATACTGAAAATAATACGATTCTTGGAAATTTAGGGGGTTGGGGCTTGGGGGTTTAGGAGGCCGTACCATATATAATATTACTTCTTATACCCTAAAATACGACAATATATATTCCTTGCTAATTTTCTTATGTTTCTCTTGTCTAGAGTTCAAGTTACCAGAGTCTTTAAGTCTAACGTGTTTATGTTTCATATTGCTAATAAGAATATTTAGGAGGCATGTTTTATAATAATTCTTTTTTTTGTAATAAACAGTCATAATCTAGAAAATTATATATTTTTAAAATTCATCAATTTGAAATACCTAATCTGAACTGTCTGAACTGTCAATTATGGTATATTGTTTAGGCATGCAATTATTTCTTGTTTAGTAAAACTTTTACTGTGGATTTATATAATTCCTCGATTTGACAGTTCAAAAACGCGTGTAAGATAATTCATCGTAGTTATTTCTTTTCTTCTTTAACATACTATCGGAAAATAAATAATCGAGTGCCACGCATATCGTTTAAATTTTTTTTTTAATAGGGATTTAGAAGACCTAATTGCTTGCTGACCTTTTATTTTTTTTTTACAATTTAATACGAAATGTACGCGTTTACTGGTTTAGTTTAAAATCGATCTAAATGGTAAACCTATATCATCATCATTATGAAATAATTTATCGATTCTAACGAATTTATTTCGGAATACCTATTGCGTTTTAATATTTCAATATTCGATTGAAGTTTAAGATCATAAATTCGTACAGATACCTACTACTGAGAACTTAACACTCAGTAAATAATTTGAACGGTCAAATAAAAGATAATAGAAATAGGTATGTTTTAGTAATAAATACCAGTATCATTGCTTAATATTCATACGCGCGATATATTATTTTATTGAATTAGTCTGTTTAGTTCGGAATTATATTTAGACAGTACCGGTTCAGATTTTAAACGTTTTTAAACTTTATTTTTACCCACCTAAAAATGGTTTTTCAAAGCAAATTTGATTTATGAAAGTAACCAATGAAACTTCTCAAAACAAATATTATTGGGTTACATAAAATTTAATTTTCCACATGATATGACATAACCCTATCCTCGTGGATAACCAAGTATCCAACTTGGTTTTAAAAACGAACGTCTATCGCAACCCGATGCTAAACTTACAAATTCAAAATTAAATATAAATATTTTAAGATCTATGGAGTAGTTTTAGCAAAACAAAATAAAATATAGTTGCAGAAGTAATAAAATAATATCGTGAATTCAAATCTTTACCTATTTAATAAATGTAAACATATCTAAATCTACCCCCTATAGCGTCAAAGCATTGGCTTATTATTTCCATACGGTCCTCAAGGCCATTTAGAACTGATCCTACCAAATTTATAGAGTTTAATATTTACCGAGTCATATTCATTTAAGTCTAACTATAAGATATTAGGCAAGTCTACATTTTAATCTGTATAAATTAAAATTATACTTTATCTATTCATATTGTGTATATTATAAGGAACTACTTACTATCTTAAACAAAAGGATCATTACGATTTGAAAATGGTTTTATTATGTTAAGTGCTTTTACTTAAAATATATATATATATATATATATATATATATATAAAATATCTAACGTTATTCCTTTTCTTTTTGTTTAATATTGGGTTTTATATTTTAATAATTTACGGCTGATATATACTCTTTTTTTAAGAAATCGTTCTTTAAATAACCTACATACATTTTTTAAACCGAATATTACCCCTTCATTGAGAGTGTTCACTTCTATGTCATATATAAAGATATTAAAGCCTAAATCGTAATCTAAAATACTAACATTACTTTTATATTGCAAGTCTCAACTACCGCATCAGTTATATAACTTAATAAAAGCAAAAAAAAATAAATCGCGTATCTAACCTACAACTGGGTCTTAAAAGCTTTGAAAGTTGGTATACGTAGTAAAAATAATATTATAAATCACATGGTCACTTAATTATGCAAAACTTTTCTAGGGCTAGTTTCTTATAATAAAGTTTATCTGTGACCTTGTCGTTGTATTCAGGTCCATCGTTGTATAGTGCTGCTTGCTTGCACTGCCATCCCGCGATCAGGAAGAAAGTACTTGGTTGACCGCTTCTTCCAGTAGCTGTAGGTGATGTTGATATGTTGTTGATTTTCATAACACAGCAAAGAATTCCCTTCCAGATTAGCAGTCAAGTAGTAGTTTAGAGTTTTCCATCTCCGACGTATGTCTTCACCAAAGACTCCAAGCGATGTAAACATGTATGGAGAGATATTGTATTAGTAACACTGTAAAGTTTTGGTAAATATTCAGGCTCTTATTGTATTTCGCATATGATTGAACTTTAACAGGATATGGTTAATAGTGAATATGATATATATGATGAATAGAATTTAATAGTAGTGCTATTAACTTCAAGCTACAAAGTTATTAATATTCTATATTGAGCATGCTGCCGAATAACCAGCTAGATAATTAGCCTGCTAAGCAGATAGCAAAACGTGGGTATTAAGAAAAAAAAAAACTTACAATATCACTTGCAATATCATTTTAAATCTACGACTCCTTGTCGCTTGAGGTTACTACAGCAGCACTCGGAGAAGGCCCAAATAGTAACTTTAACGTCGTCTCTTATTTTCGTGGCTTTTCAACGGCAGTGGCAGCACTCCATCTTCACCAGCATTCTTAGACGTAACTTTAACGTCGTCTCTTATTTTCGTGACTTTTCAACGGCAGTGGCAGCACTCCATCTTCATCAGCATTCTTGGACAGGATATCTTGCGAACGGTGTATATCGACACGTGGCGCGTAATACTACAGCGGTCGAACACTTCTGACTTGTTAAGACTTGTTTTAGTAATACACAGTACTTGCACTTCAATGTTTAATATCCAACCATTTGTAATAGAATGGGCGAGAGCAGCCCTTACAACTCGTTTTATAATATTTTAACACTATAATATTTAGGCGAGGGTAATTTACAGATGATGTTATTTATATCTTATAATAAGTTTTAATAATTAATAAAAGATTAAACATTATGTTAAAATATTCTATGCTTCTAATTCTTAAAACATGTAACAGTAAATACTAAATAATATTCCATAATTAATTGTGTAGGTGGCGCTACTGTTGAAACTTATGAACTAAAACATGTAAATTCCAATGTATTTACTAGGTGGTAGGTGGTAGGTACCAGAGCCAATGCGGTACTGCGATAATGGAAGTCGTTGTTCTTGGAGGAATAGAAGTTCGTGCTCGTTCTTGCCCGAATCGAATAACAAGATTCACAGTCTCATTGTCTGCCTCTGTATAGAATAAACTAAATCGCTGTGAAGTATTCATTTTTAGAAAAACATCAATCACAATTTATAGAAAAATATCAAAGGAGTTAAAAGTTAATCACAGCTTCTCGGTATGTATGTATGTATATAGATACATAAACCATAAACATAAATAAAAAAACTAATTAAAAAATAATATATTTTTGAGTCACCGTATTAGATCCGATTCCGCTAGGAAACATTCGGATATTAATTGCGCACCTTATCCAGTTTTGAACACATCCTATTTTATTAGATCGATGTTTTATAGTAGCACACATTTTCAATTTGGTTGTAGTTATTGATTATAAAACATTATATTACAAATCAAGTTACAATTATAACCAATCAACAATACTTCAAAATGTATATTATTTAACTATAGCCAATACCTAGTGATTTTAAAACTAACGCATCCAATATTATTCCATATTTATTTAATATTATTTTAATAGATATTATAATACTTCTATATACTATACAGTTAAGCATCTAAATAATATTAAATTAAAACTTCAAAATTTACGTCACACGAGAAATATACAAGATTAAATAGTCATTAAATTATAATTAATACCATTACTTATATGATCCAATTTGAACGTAGAGTGTGTTGCCTAATAGGACATTTGTCGGACGGGCTGGATTTTCTCCGGACATATTGTAAATGAAATTCATTAGGTGAATGTAAGCGTTGAAAGTCTAACTTTTTCCCCTTCCTATGCCTTGATTTAGGTTCCTTCCATTCCTCTCCATTTCTTATGCCTAAATTTGTATAAATATTATTAAGCAATGTTTTAAAATATTGAACATCAACAGACAGACAGATAATTTATTACATCAAACAAAAATCTTAAATCTTTATTGAAATTGAGTTTGATAGATCACATTGTTAACGTAGCGGGCTTAACTTAATGTAATATAGTAATGAAGCAATTGTTATTTTATATATAACAAAATCATTTAGTCATTTCAAATGTTAATTCAGTTACATATAAAATACAGTACAGGCAATTTTGAGGTCTGCGTATAATTAGATTACTCGTACATTACAATTTGTAGTCCAACGCATTATTTGCATTGAATATTGTAGGTATATGAACTTTGAGTACACTGTCCAAAAAGATTAAATAAAGAAATATAAAAAAATATATAGATGTTAAGAAAAAAACTCAAAATAATAAATAATTATAAATACAAAGTATAAAGTCTTAGGTACAAAATACGAAGGTCTTGATCCTGAAATTAAAAGGTTGATTAATCATTGGAAGACTATTGACTGATTCAATTTTCTTTACTTTTCTTATTATTGGAAATTTGTTTACATCATCGTTAAGTATAGTATAATTTATATAAAATCATTTTATTTTGTGAAATGTAAAATAAATAAGATTAATTAAATATATAGGTATAAGAAAAAGATGCAAGGAGGAGTCTAAGATGCGGCGCGCGCACGGAGTCAGCCTCAGATACCAGCAGTCACCACTGTACAACACAGTCGCCGAGGCGTACCTACGGGTCTCTTTCAAAAACCATACGTATTATGTAATACTATGGTAATGTTCGTAATATATTGCGTGCATTGTATTTCGCACTATTTCCTATTGCAATTAAAACGCTCTTCTAAGAGTGATCTCCTTTAAATCTGCATATAATATATCTGCAGGTAATTTGTAGTTGTTATAAAAATATAGGACTTGCCATTGAAAATTTAGGAAATGAGAATACAATAGTAAAATGGATGGTCAATCTTTCAAATCTAGATCCTACAAATTAAGAAATCTTATTCTTCAAATAAATTCAATGCGAATTTTTAAGTCTGAGAGTAAACGTTGCACCTCCTCTTTCTAAGTTCATAAGATGAGACTTCGCCGCAACACCGTAGCGGGCTGGCGGTATATACACTTCATTCCCGTTCGGGAAATCCCTGACTCGTTTGATGCAGTTCCATAGAGTATTATAAGTTTAAGGATATAGAGAGCCCTCTTCGACGATTTTTATGCGGAAATTTTGAAGGAGCGACCTCTGTAAATTAAATCCGAACTAATCCATTAAAGCTTATAAATTTACTTGAAATAATTGTTATTTTCTTAATTTATTTAAAAAAAAAACTTTTTGCTATAAGAAAACAAAAAATAAAAATACTAAACAAACGACATTTAAATAAGTATTTAAAATTAAAAACATCATGTTTTATCAAGCCTTTTTTTAGTAATTATTATAATATACGTGTGTTGCAATTTATATAGTTAATATTCTTAGACAGATGTCTAATCCAGTTATCCACCAACAAGACAGACCCAAGCCATTGTTCGCTTAAGAAACTAGGATTTTTAAAAAGATGCGTAGGAACACCTGAAAACAATATTGAAAATATCATTTTTATATTATATTCATTCAAATTATAATACTTTGTTAATTCGTCGTAATGTCGTGAAAATAGTATTATACTAGTAATATTTAGATCTATTATAAGTAAGGTAGATATATTATAAGTAACGTAGAGTTAAAAATAATGCACTTACGTCTTATTGTACTCTGCGTCTTACTACTAGGCGAACATGGAACATCCAAATAAGCACAACTTATACGTATTCCAGTAGAACCTTTTTTAACTTATAAACAACACAAAAACTATGTCTTTTCATTATATTGTAATACACCAGTTCGAATATAGTAAAGAGGAGAAGCAAAAGAAACTCGACTCGAACCCTTGCTTGCTAAGTTTCAAAGCCACCTGCCACAAATCACAATAGAAAATAGAAATGAAAAAATGGAAAGATCTAGAATTATTGTGATGTTTAGTCAGCCGCCATCTGTCGATAAATAGCAAGAATTAAAATCGTAATGTTTCTGGATTTTGGGCACAGATGCCGCTTATTTTGGAGAAATCCTTGTACTAGGTAACTGTCCCCCCCCCTGTGCAGAAGGCACCGTATTGAATGTAGACACAGTTTCTATAATTGCTTATTTTGAATTTTTAATATTGTCAATGCTGCGTTTAAAAATATAAAACTTGGAGTAGAGTATTCGTTTGTTATAACCACTGACTTTAAAAACTAGATAATAAAATAAATGTCTTTTAAAAACTTAACCTATAAACTTAAAATGATAAGCTCGACGGATATGTAGTGCTTGAATTTTCTTTCGTAACTATTATATAAAAAACTCACTATTTCTATGTCTTAATTTTGCATTCACTACAACAAAAAGTAGTCCATCTACATGTAGAATACCAGAGTGACATAGGTAGATATATGTGAAAATATAACCAAGAAATACAAGATTTTTGGTGTATTAGAGATCCTAATGCATGTCAACATTTACAGTGTGATTTTTCTGCATCAAGCCGTCAATACGAGGATAGCAAAAGACAGGGTTAATCCGGCTCTGACCCCATGAATCACAATAGCCACTGCTATTTTACATTACTTTACAGGTAATAAGTATATAAGTAAAGTTACAAACTAAATTGATTTATACTATAAATAATTAATTTTATTTTCAGTGTATTAATTTCCAATTGTCTATCCTCAATGAAAAACTTCTCTCCATACATCAAAACTACAATTCTCTTTTCCACTTTTGAAAGCTCCATCACCAACTCATTTCCACCACAAGTCTTATTGCTTGTCTTATATATCACTAGGGGTCGCTCGCGACTTCGTCCGCGTGGTTTTTAGTGTTGCCGCCGAGTTCCATACAAAATTGATATTTAAAACCCTTAAGGGTGGAATTTAAAAATCTTTTCTTAGTACACCACTACGTAGAAAAACAAATGTATCCTCCAATTTTACTATCTCTACGACCTGCGGTTTAGACTGTATGCTATAACTAAGTCAGTCAGAACCTATTAGATTATATTAAATTTGCAGCATTTTTCATTTGCTGCTTAACTTCTATTAGTCACAGCGAGATGATATATACCCTATAGCCTTCCTCAATAAACGGACTATTCAACACAAAAAGAATTTTTAAATTCGGGCCAGTAGTCCCAGAGATTAGTGCGTTCAAATAAACAAACTCTTCAGCTTTATAATATTAGTATAGATATAGACCTTCTTTACAGCCCTCTTTTAAAGTAAAATTAAAGAATAACTTAACTTCGTCCATTACTTTCAAGACTTAGCGCTACCTCATAAATTATTTAATTTTCCGTGCCTAGTTTAGAAAAACCTTAGCAAGGTTCGAATGTATCTCCAGAAGTACAATGTACCCCTATACTTGATTCGTTAGAATATTCGAAGCTTTTTTCGTTGGGCAACAAATTTAAAATTTTGTCAACCGGTTTAGTTAAAAATAAACAAAATACAAACACACTGCGACAGAGTAAAAACTCATAAGCCAAAACAACACCTTTAAAATTTTGTTCATTAATTAAAAATGTATTCTAGAATTATAATTTAAACAAAGTCCAGTTCTTTTTATTTCAAAATTACTATAGACATACTTTGTTATCAATTCAATAATAAGGAGAGAAGAATGTTTATTTTTTTTTTATTTGAACGTAATTGGACATCCAGAGTTGCATTTATTGTAGCATTGTCTTTAACGCATTGACTATTAAGAATATCCTTAGTATTATATATTTTTAATATAATTATTGCAGACTTAATTTAAAAATAAATAGATGCTAATTTATTATTATATCATATTTATTTTTCTTTAATGTTGGGCATCTATATTTTTATAATATAAAGCTCAATCATCAATGAAACAATTGTAAATATTTTTTAACATGGTAGCCACGATGCACTAAGAATAACATTGTTACATTTAAACAAATATATTATTCAATAGAAGTATCAGTTTTTTATATAGCAACTGCATGCGACTAACACGAAGTAACAGCGATTACAAACACATGATTTGTATTATTATTTCTGTACAGTATTAAATATAAACGATTAAACAATTTACATTTTTTAAAGAATAACAAACGTATTAAGCATTTTTTTTATGCATACATTACTTACATATAAAGGTATTTACAATAAGATTTAGTGGTGGGGTTCGATAAAGAAATACTTACAAAAACTACACTACATTATGTATACGAGAGTACTAACTTCATTATCATGCCTTCCTACACTTCCTACAACAAAATATCACATCATTTCGTAATTAATCCTCTTCACGTAATACAATTTTCCACATATTTTGTAGAAATAAACATTTATTTATCTTAACAATAACAGAATAATAGATAGAAATACATATAAGAAAGTAAAACCATGTAGATTTATAGACATAGAAAGCAATAGCACATAAAAGATATATCTGAGATTTCTTTTAACACATTTAATCAAATTGATTAGAAGGAGATCAAGGCTTCGAAGAATTTTACTGTTTTCCCAAATATAACAAAAATAAGTAGCGGCTAAAAGGAGTTATTATAAAATAATCTATTTGACTAGTCCATTCGGTACATTGACGTTTATGTAATTATTGGAAATATTCTGAGGTTTCTTCTCCAAGTCCACGTTGAACTTAATATAAGTTGGATTAGTTATGGCGCCATTTAGTGGACACGGCTCGTCACACCTTGGCGGAGTGGGCAGCCTGGGACCGTCAGCGTACTGAGCTGACGGCCGTGGTTGGCAGCGACCTCTCGTTGCCGAGCGTTGTTACCACGATGCTCGACGACGAGAGGTCCTGGGTCGCTATGGCCTCCTTCTGCGAGCAAGTCATTGCCGCGAAGGAGGCCGCGGAGCGGGACAGAGAGGCAGCCTTCTCTGAACCGCTCCGTAGGGGTAGGCTGGGTCGAAGGAGGCGGGATTACGCCCGCAGCCTCCTTCCCCAGCTGTAGTGCCTGGACGGGAGAGGGGAGTGACCTCTCCCGTCCGCTATAGGCCTACGAGGTGAGGGTGTCCCTAAGTTGATCGGGGCCCCTCGCAGGGGGTTCCGCGGGGGCGTCACGGTGAGTGCGAAAGCGATCCCGTAGCGCCCCACTAAGGCGATGAGGTCAACCGTTGGTTTTTTAGTGGGTAGCCTTAAAAATGGCAACGTCCTCTATGCTGCCGGGTAGTCCCACATACCCCCTCGGTCATCACCTCCTGGCCGGAGGGATGATGCATAACGCATTTTTCCAACGATTAAATAAAAAAAAAAAAAAAAAAAAGTTATGGCGCTATTTTGAATATTTTGCGAATTTATGAAATTGTACTGTTTTGTTTCAAAAACTTCATCTGTTTCTTCCTCGATCCGTGGACACATTTTAAGATATGGAGACGTATTGCCCTCGTGATCAGATTCTGATCCGCTTCTGGCTGGCAAGTTATTCAAACTTAACAACTGTGTTAATTCTGAGCCTTGGCTATTTGGTTCAGTTGCTCTTAGGTTTAGTTTGCGTGCATCGAAATCAAATTTAGTGTTTGATGTTCGTGGACTGAATATTAATCGGTTCACTGGACTCATTTGCAGATAGCCTTCGTCATCTGAAAATATAATCAAATATTTTTATGAATGTTGTTTATGAAAATGTGTAAAGCTCATAAATATAAAACATGCATTTTTTTTTTTTTTTTTTTTTTTTGTTTGTCTATACTGTTAGCCCTGTTGGCTATTACAGCGTCACCGGGGGAGCGGGTGGGTCTGGAGACCCACCCTTAACAAGAGGGGGCCACATGGGCCCCCATGGGGAACGACGTCCCGAGGGCGTCTCAGATTGAGACACGGACCTCGGCTCGGGGCGTCGTTAGTCAGGAGGGAAGCTAAGGAAATTTGGACACTAGCGTCCTCCGACGGCAGAACGCCGGAGCAACGGAGCACTTACTCAGTTGGGACCTCGTCTATACTGGTACAGACGGTGTGTGTCTGTATGTTGTGTGGTGTCAATTATGCCTACGCGTACACTTTATTACCTACTGTGAACGCGTCGTCGGGGTCAACGAGTACCGACTTGGGTCTTCTTTTTCTGACTAAAGTAGTCTTACGTGGTCTATACTCTGCGGCGTCACCCACCAGTGGGTTCGGGTGTCGCTCAGCACGTTCAAAGTACTTTTGGGAAAGCCCCTTGAAGTACTGAGCGATGGTCGGAAGGTCTAAATCTCTATGGAGATCGATGTTGCGTACGAACCACGGCGCCCCGGTTGCAATCCGTGTAAATCTGTTCTGAATCACCTGAAGGGGTTTCAGATTAGCGTGCGCAAAAGCGGGACTCGCATATGACATGACGGAACGTATGCAAGCTTTGTAAAGTGTCACCTTATTGCGAAGGGACATTTTACTCCGCTTGCCTAACAGCGGATATAAACGACCTAATATGTAGGCCGCTCTGCTACGAACGGTCCTAATATGCGCAGTGAAAACTAACTTTCTATCTAACGGTACTCCTAGGTATTTTGCCTCGTCTTTCCAAGGTATCGGTTTATCAAAGAGTTTGATTCGCGGGAGGATCCTTGGGGGGCCCCGTTCGAAGAGCACCGAAACGCTCTTCTCAGGGTTTACCTCGATCCGCCATTTCCGCAGCCAACTCTCGAGGGAGTCGACTGCGGATTGGAGACGTTGGTATATCTCCCAGTGATCCTTAGAGTACGTGTAAAGCGCGGTATCGTCCGCGTACATGGCAAGGAATAAAACATGCATTATAAAGGAAATATGTACAGTTAAAATAAAGAGGTAGGTACTACTAATACTACAACATAAAACACTTTGTTATTAAAAATATGTGTGTGCAAGTATGAATGGTGTAGTTTTATATTATGGTTAGGGGTTAGCCGCACTTCACAATATTCTATTAACTGGATATAATATTATATATTTTTTAAATTAGTGACATTGACCATGCCTTCAAATATCATTTTTATTACCGTTAATAATCTGTTTCACATGGTCAGAAGGCAGAATTATCTGTTTGGTCTGGTAAAAAGAAAATACACTTTTTATAATGTTATGCAATTATTTTATAATTATTGTACGCATAATATATACAATATTTTTGAACCCGTCCTTATTGTTCTTATAACATACTAGCAGACCCGGCCACGCGTTGCTGTGGTTGCTAAGGTTTTTGATATACCTATTACATTGTAGTAAACTATTTAGGAAGTAACGGTATTAGAATTAAAAAATAAATAAAAAACCCCCGACCGCTAAGTAAAGGAAGAATTCAAAATGCAAGTAAATTTATTAAGGCAAATAACGAAATAACAATATTTTGATATTATCGTATAGTCAAAGTTCTCGTTCATTAATGATGTGGACCGCTATGTTTTTTTTACATAGATGCAGTTTTTAAAAGAACATGGCGACCTCTAGGACTGATTTCCTAATACCAGTACCTAACCCTCGATACAGTAATATAATAATGATTAGAGATGCGCTGAATATTTGGTAAGTATTCGGTAGTCGGTGTATTCGGCATCTTTTTCGCAATTCGTATTCGGTCGAATTATTCGGTTTTGATGCCAAATATATTCAATTCGAGTATTTCAATTTTTTTAGGTACACGACACTATACAATACTATACGACACTATAGCGCTATACGTTAGGCGTCTGCGCTCCACCACTCGACCAACGGGGTGGTAAAAGAATGAAAATATTATTTACCAAAAAAGACGAAAACGTTAAAGCCGGTGTAAAAATTCAATGGATTGTGATTTGAAGGGGAAGGTCTTTAAACACGTTTGATCAAAATTATCGTACAGTTGACATATTTAATTTAATTTAAATTATTATTATCTTATATAAGGTGGTAACAAATGAGTACATTACAAATTTAAAAATGAGGTAGGGCAGATAGTTTTAAATTTATGAAAATAATATTTATTATTTTAAATTATTAATAGTTTAAATTTTGAGCTGAGTGTAGCGAAGCTCTTAGCCGTTTGGGAATCAATTTTTTGAGACAACATCACAGGAAAACCACTTAACCAATTTTAACCAAAATTGGCACGCATGTCAAGGACGTGACTGGGCTTGTTCTCCAAAAAACAGAATAAAAAAATATTGTTTCGTTTAAAAGATATGGTCAAAAAAACTGAATTTCCCATAGACTTAAGCTCACAGTTTCTAGATCTCAACAGGGATCGCTGTGCATGTCCATCGTATTTCTGAATCACGGTATCCCATACAAAAATGTCGTTATCATACTAAATTGGCTTTTATAAAAATATCTTCAGCATATTTAGCACAGTTCTGCCCTGGAATCGATAAAAAAATCCTCTGACTCCATTTTGTTCATGTTCGTTTGGTTTTTTAATATCAATATTTACAGTTTATAATACATAACTGATACGAATTAATTGAGCTAAGCGTAAGCTTTTTAATATTTTTTTTGAGGCAACATAACAATAACACTTAACCAATTTTAACCGAAATTGGCACGCAGGTCAAGGACGTGACTGGGCTTCTACTCCAAAAAACGGAATAAACAAATATTGTTTCGTTTTAAAGATATGGTCAAAAAACTGAATCTCCCAAAGACTTAAGCTTGACTGAACCTGCGCCCGCTCGCCAATCGTTACTCTTAACCTTTCCGGTGCCAGCAACTTTATTAGAAGTCCTTGGGCGCGGTATGGACCGACCTTAGTAGCATAAAAAAGGGGAAGGGCTCTCAGCTCAACTCCCGCAGCGCATTGTGGCGGAACCTAGTTAATTTAATTTTGCACTAATCGGTGCACTATATTTTTGGTTAAATAGATTCGACAAAGAAGCAGGTATAATTTGACTGTACTATGTTCATTATAATAAGAATTTATTATAATGAACATAACAATGCCGACTAAAAATTGACTTACAATTTAGTCTCAGCATCGCGTGGCGGTTATGATGTTAAATTGTATATGAATTCTGAAGTTATTTGTTTGCGCTTTTAATATTACGCCATCTGTTGAATACTAACTCAATGTAGTCAACAGATACAATGCCATCTGTTAGACTTTTTTGGAGCTAATAGATTATTGAAAACAAATAATTTGCAATAAAATAATAGTGCGACTATAAACTAAGATAAACGTTATCCTATGTTTCAAGTTGGATCAAACTACACACAGTGTGCAAATTTGATTCAAATCGGTTAAGTAGTTTAGGAGTCCATTGCGGACAAACAACGTGACACGTAATTTATATATATTATTAAGATAAGATAAATAATGCTTACATTGCGGCCATCAGAAAGTTCCATATTATTATTGTCCAAATATGCTTAATGAATTCATGAACCTTCAATTATAAACGCATCTTTTATATCAAATAAATAATAATTACAATGCGGCCATCAGAAAGTTCCGTATTACTATTCTCCAATAATGCTTAATTATTTAATGAACCTTCAATTATAAACGCATCTTGTATATCATATAAATAATGCTTACATTGCGGACATTATCTTCCAGGAAGGAACCGAGTATTTCCTGCAGCTGCGAGAAATTAGGCCTCGCTGTCGGCTTCTGCTCCCAACAGCGCAGCATAACATCATGCAACTTATCGTCAGCGTACTGAGGCTTTTCTAAACGGTTTATCGGTAACGGTAAAATCAGAATTTTGTAAACCTCATTTATAAACTACATTTTTTTCTATTAATATATTAATAATTTATTATAAACATAGTACAAAAGACTCGTCGACAACGATCTCAGATTGAAGTTGTATACTGGATTTTTTTCCTATATAAAATGTATATTTTAAACTAAAGCATGTCATAGAAAAAGTTAATAACTACTTTGACGTACATATTATAAAATATAAAGATCCTACAACTACTCATGTAAATACTAAGTTTATTTTTCACTGGTAAGCTTTTTGTTATATTTAGTCTTAATTTACTTACCCATTGCTAAGCCATTCCACAAGACATGCGGGGCTGATGTTAGGGTAGGGTGTTTTGGCAAGAGAGAACAGCTCCCACAGAACAATCCCAAAAGACCAAACATCGGATTGAGTTGAGAAGATTCGATCAATAATGCAGGGCCAGGGCCAACCATTTTACAGGGAGCGGACCCTGCGAAAACATAAAATATTATGATCAACTGAAAAAGTAAACTTAACAGTCCAGAGTAACTTATTAAAAGGTGTAAGATAAATAATTGTCCGTAAAACAATGATCATACATCCGCTTCCTTCTTGTATTCATCGTTCTTATAAATGCTTCTAGCTAAGCCGAAGTCACATATCTTCACAATACTATCCTCGGCCAAAAGAATATTTCTTGCTGCCAAGTCACCATGAAGTACCTAAAATAACCAATCATAAAATGTATATCGTAAAATAACCAGAAAAAAAAAACAATGTTCAGAGAAACTAATATTATATATTACAATATTTATTAGGTATGTATTGTTTAAGTAGGTACTAATACGATGTTAGTCAAGGAGTATTCAATATTACCTTTCTGCTTGCTAAATATTCCATGCTTCTGGCGATTTGAAATGCCCAAACCAAGAGATCTCGAGAGGTGAGCGGTCGAGGACTGTGACTGTCGTAATTATAATCACCTTCGTAATTTGATCGTCATTCCGGTTGTACGTACCCTGTCTCGGATACTGGAATCGCAACAGACAATATTAACAATATGTTCCTAATATTATGTTTTCTTGTACGTTTCCACTTAGAAATGCATTTTATTTTACACTTTTTTGATATCATTTGAAAACAGGATGTAACAGGAGGTGCGGATTAGCCTAAAATGTATTAAGTATCTAATTAAATACAAAAATATACATTAAGCTTATTTTTAAGAACGTATATGTCGCCGCGTAGGCTTAGCGAACAATAAAAATAAAAATTATAAGTTTAATTATTTTTGAGTTTATTTTGTTAATTTACTTTAATGTTTCATTATTATTATTGTTATTAGTAAACATAATGACTAAATTAAATATGAGTCTGTTCTGATAGATCGCAGCACTTGAAGTTAATATTAGCAAAACTTTACAAAAACCTTAAATGTTTTTAAAGACTGTTTTAAAGCAAATTGTATGATAAAATATTTTGATTATTTTTATAAACAATGTAGTACAGATTAAGTTTGTAGTACTTAGTTGTTAATAAGTAAAAATAATTAAAATGACTTGATTGTAAATAAGCGCGAAAACATGTCTTTCCGAAACGTATTTAAGACTTTGTACAATGTCTTGGATTATTATTATTATTGTGCTAGTGACGGTGAAAACGTTAATTATAAGTTCGGTGTAATAACGAGAGATTAAAAGTAAAGTGTGTGTATAGTAACTAAAAAGGTGTTTTAGTAAATTCCTCATAAATACTTAGAATTAGTTGTTAAAATTAGAAGTGTTATAAAAATAAGAGTTTTTGAAGTAAAGTAAAAGAAAAGTGATTAGATAATAAATTAAATTTGTGTAAAATGGATAATGAAAGTGGCAGAACCAATGGCTCATTAGAAGCCAACGGTTCTGCATATTTTTTTAATAGTATGACTGACAATAATTCGATATATACGTTTTGTCCAAAATAACTAAGTGTAGTTAGAAATAAACATAGCGAAACAACAAATATCATAACATGCGAAAAATAAAGCAAAAGAGATTTAAGTTTTTAAATATTATTTTAAAATATCTTAAAGTGACCTTTGATGAAGTGGAGTTACGAAAAGGAATACAGTTAGAAGCATCTAAACTGATAGATAGATTGTGATCTGTTAAAGAAATTAGATACTACTATATAATAATAACTACAACCAACTACTTCAATAATCAAATTCTATTTATTCTAATGAAATTGTTGTTTCTAATTATTAGATTTTTAGTCAATTTGGGTGAGGTTTACTAACGTTTTGACTTAATGAGTTTTTACCATAAAATAGAACTTAAGTTACGATTAAACACATTCAGTTCAACCGAAGGTATATATATATATAAATTATACTTAAGTGAAACGTATTAATTTAAATTATATTCAAATATTAACCTAAACACTTGATTTCTTTAAAAGTAACGTCTTACAAAATAAAAATAGGACATTTTACAATCTATTCTCTAATATCAATAAAAATATCCATTTATCAATTCCAAGAGGATAAAATGGCTGTCAAAATGTGGTTTTAAACAAATTAAACAAATAAACAGTAAATCACAAAAACCATTCCTTAAGATCTCTTAACAGTGAATAAAATACAATAGGTATATTTTGCGTGTGTGATTAATAAAATGTATTGTTTATTATTACCTCCAATATGTAATAAAATATTTGTGAACAAGGAAAATAAAAATATAATTACAATAGCACATAAACTGTTACCTCCGATGAATTCCACTTGATGTTTAGAGATATCTGCAGTGAAACAAATACTCTATCACCATATATTATGCAAATATATTGTAAAAAATTGTTATTAACCTACTTAACATTCACGGACTTGATTACTTGAGGAAAGTAGGATATTTATTTTAAGGCACAAATTCAATTTCCTTTTCTTCCCGATCTGTTTGTATTGGCCGAGTTCACGAACGTGTGGTCAGTGTTTTGAGAGTGGTTCGAATTGAAGTAGTCTGAATGCATGCTGAAATAACCAAGGATACAATTTAAAACAGATAACTATTTCTATGCGATGGGGGGAAACTAATACATGATGTATTTTAGTCACACGAATGATGATAACATACCATATTATGAGAAATTAATTATTTATGATGAATATAATCGTTGCTTTTAGATGTTCATATTATGAAAACATCTGGGAATTACATATTTTTAGTACTTATTACCTACATTTAAAAATTGTATATACACATATTGACTTTTCTGAGATTTCTTTCCTTGTTTTCGGTGAGTTGATCTATGAATACTTCTCGGTGTCTTTGCATATAGTTGTGTATATTACCAAACTTACAATATTCCACGATCACAATCAACTCTCCTGAAACGTAAACAGTGACGTCATTGAGCTATTAACGCCGTGTGAATAAATGTAAAATTAGTGAATAAATAAATGTGAAAGTCGGCGCAGACGAGGATTTTATTAAGCACTGACATAATATGTCAATTAATTAAAAAAGGTTTTCTTGAAAACTTTAAATACGTTCAAAATAAGAATTACATTAAAAAGTCACAATTTAAATTATAGAGGTTTCAATAATTATTAATAAATATGTTTATTTCTTTGTCTGTGTTTCTGTAATGAGTCCGTCGTTTTACTTTATTTATGACTAAAACACTCGCTAGTAACAAATAGTGTACACAATATAACTAGAAAAATATTATTTACTAGCGGACCCAACAGACGTTGTCTTGTACAAGCGTCTTTAATTTAAAAAATTCAAACTTCAAAAAAATTATATGTTAAAAAATTATCACAATATCTAACGTCATTACATGTACATTTATCATAATTCGACCAATCGATACCGTATGAATATGTAAATAAAGATTTTTTGTTTGAATAAAAAAAATTTGATGTTCCAATTTTTTTTTTTTAATTTTACTTTTTACGTAGCGAAGCACGTATCGGGCCGCTAGTACTAAAATATTTTTCTCATTTCTATCACAAAGCCAATTGTCAGGGCAAACTATAATTAAAATATAATATTATTTAATATTTGACATTGCCATGGTAACGCAGTCCGTCGGAACCAATGTGAAACATTCCAAAATCACCACCACACCACCAATCACACATTAAAAATTAATCAAAAAACTATTTTCCAGTGGATCAAATAGTGAATCTAAACAATTCTCAAGTCCCCTTGAACACACACAAAGAATTTCATAAGGAATTTCAAAGGAGTTCAGTGACATACACACGCACACAAGAAATATATATATAAAGATTATACCACTGATACATATTAATATTTATATGACCAGATCGTCTTATATTGTAAAAATAATCGAAATAGTTATAACTTAATACGATGTACCATTAAAAATAACTTAACTTGGTCTTAGAATATTTTAAATTTGTAATTTGTTTGTGCAGTTATTAAAAGTAATATATTATTATTTATAAATACGACACGTGTACCTACAAGTAAGATAGTTACAGAGTAGGTAAGTATGAAGTATGAAGTATGAATGCAATTATTAATTTTATCCTTAAAATATTATTATCCTTCTGTTTACTCGTTTTACTACTAACTTTATACTAAAAATTAAATGGAATATAATTAAGGATAGATAAATATTACTACTTTGACTAGAGTAAACCAATTCACTTACGTTTCCCAACATTCTTAGTGCATGCTCCTAATAGATTGATGATGTTAATATGTTTTCCAAGGTGTATCATTATCTTAAGTTCAGAGGCTAATGCCTTTATGTACATGTTATCAGCCGTTTTCTTCACCATTTTAACGGCGACAGGAGTAGTTTCCTCAGCGTTAATAATACCTCTTGCATTTGCTTTATAAACAACTCCGAACGCACCTGCTCCTAATTGATGACCTAAAAAAATCAATGACGTCACTATTTTTTTTCTTTACCAAATTTATCTATACTATATAATATAACCGATTTTCCGCAACTGGCCTTTTTTCTTAGTTAGCTGTTAGGTCTTTTATAATTCATTTTTTTTAGCAACGTAACAATAAAATGTAGGTATAACAAATAGTTAAGTATTGGTAATAAACATACCTAATTCAAGTTTCTCGGATGGAAATTCAAATCTTTCATTATAAGGTAACAGTTCGGCTTGTTCATCAATGCCCAACTCCGGATTAAGAGATCTAGTAACTCCCTCATAAGTACAATAAGCCGGCTTTTGCAAGTTCTCTTTTAAATTGTTGCTCCTCTTTCCTCTTCCATAATAAATAAGCCATTAATAAAACAAGCAAAAAGACCACAATTCCAATTATACTTAAATAAATAGCAGACCGGAATGGATATTTATCTGAAACATTAACAATGTTTTATTATACATGTAATAATGAATAAAAAGGAAACACCGGATACAAATTCTAATTTTTTAATGCAACATAATAAACGCCCGTTATCATTTTGTCACGACTTTTTGCTTCACGTTTGTATTTCCCTTTATAATCATCAAGCATCTGTCTTATATCGATCGATGAATTGACAGTAGTTTGATTCAGGGTCTCCGTAATTATATCAACATTATTATTATTCTGAAGTTTTATTCCATCCTAGAAAAAGGTATAAATTGTTTTGGACATTGATTTATTTAATTATTTTTACTAATATTGCATCTTTACATTATACCATGTTATGCTAGGCGGAGGGACGGTGCTAGCTTGACAACTAAGTCTAAGTGGTTGATATGGGTCTACCTCAAGGTGGATTTTTTTAATTGGATGTGTTATTTTGGTGGGTACTTGTGAATAAGTGAACATCGTTTTTCAACATCTCGTAAATTTCATTTTGTTTTTAAGTATATATTACAATATTTTATAGTTTATTTACCTTAATATGAGTCTGTGAAGATCACTACCAACCAGTTTTAATAAATTTCCTACTATTATTACTGCACGATAATACTTATATTCAAACACAATCAACGTTACATCTCTGCACAATGGAATCAATTAAGGAATCTCTTGCTGCAATGACTGATATGTTTCACAGCAAAATGAGTGAGTTCCAACACTTTCTTCGGAATTCACGGCCTTCAGGACTTTCATTTTAAGTGCAATTCAAACTTTGCAATGCCAAGTTGAATTTATTGGCAAAGAAATGGACAGGCAAGAAATGAGAAGAAGGCGCAAGATGATCCTGTTGCATGGAGTATCCGAAGACCAATCTGAAGAAACTACAGCTCGGGTAACTAGTCTTTTTGCTGCTCATCTTGACTTGCCACATTTTTCCACTGCAAGCATCAAATCTTCTCAACGCTTGGGGCGTTCTCCAGGTGAAAAACCAAGGCCTATTTTAATAACATTTTTAGATGTCACTGTTAGAGACAAGGTTTGGTTTGCCCAGTCGGAGTTCTTGACAAAAACAAGACACATTACGTTTATGGAAGCCAGGCAAACGCTTTGGTGTTGATAAATGCTGGTCGCGGGGTGGCCTCATACATATTTTGTTGCCGAATGGTACTCGACACAAAGTTAAGTATATGTCTGACCTCAACAATCTCTCTAAATCTTCTCCGAAACCAATGCCGAAGACTATCGACGCCAGCAAGACGGACGGCAGATCATTCCAGAGATCTAAAAGACTAATAAAAAATAGTGTTTTTCTCTGTGTTTGTAAGTGAGTACTTGTTTCTATTTGTCACCTTCATGGATTTTCTGTTTGATTCATACCGTAATTATTATTATTTTATATATACCCAGTTCCTTTATAGTTAGTAATAATAATTTTATACATTAATACTTTACTTAATAAATAATATGTAGTTATAAATGTTAGATAGATAGATAGATTGATTTAATGGCTTTCAGTTGTGCCAGTAAAGCACGGTCGATTCCGCCAATGTCACGTAGGGTGGAGAACACACGGAAGAGATTGATCGGTGAAGATGAGATAACAGTCTCAATTCAATTTGGAAAATAGACGAAATAGTCAGACTTTCATTGTTGCACCATGATCTAAAACAACACAAATGTATAATGTTAGACTATTAAAAAACTACACTATACAATTACACCAAAATTAACTAATTACACTAGGACATTTACATGGTTACAACTTAATTTTATTAATTTCAAAATATTTACACAGTAATGAACAGTAAGGACTAAACTCTAACATTAACAAACATTGAACATTTATAGGACGAGGGATTTCAGAGGGAAGAATGTCATATATAGGACGGAGGAGATTGGGGCATGAAAAAAGAATGTGGGACGTCGAGCCTTCGTCAAGGCCACATTCACACAATGAGTGATCACGAACTCTGATTTTAGCCAGGTGAACAGGTGTACACGCATGACCAAGACGCAGGCGATAGATGCTAGAAGTGACCCAGCGGTTAACTTTCTTATTGAGAAAAAACCAAGGGCGTCTGGGGATGTCTGATTGTATATTTGCAAAAAATTTTCCCTTAACCGATTTTGATGAACTCCAAAATGAATTCCAGGATTTGTCCATGTGGATTTTGGCTAGGGAACGGAGGTCTTGACAGGAGTTTTTGAAATAGTCAAGAACACCGGTTTGAATTGCGGCTTTGGCACAGGAATCCGCTGTCTCGTTTCCAGCAATTCCAGAGTGACCTGGAATCCAGACAAGAACGATATGCAAGCCTTTTTGAATACACGAGAGTAAGGCCTCCCTGATCCTAAAAACGATAGAAATTTTCAATCTGCTACGAAAGGGATTTTCCTTAATCGCTAAGAGACAGCTTAGTGAGTCAGTAAGAATAACTGTCGGACCTAAGTCATGGGAGAAGGCGAAAAGGATAGCTTCCAGTATAGCAATAGCCTCACCAGAAAACACAGATGTTTCAGGAGGGCATTTATATTGTAAAGAAATTTTGAATTTAGGAATCCAGCAAGCAGCACCAACACAGCCTGATGGGGAGGGTTTTGAAGCATCCGTATAAATGAGATAATGCCTTGACCAATTTTTATAAATAATTTCTTGAAATTTGAACTTAGTATCAGGATCACCTTTTATAAGACCCAAATCTGTGATGATGGGAACACTATAAGAAAGGGCTTTGAAAGGAGTAGAGTACAAAGGATTGATAAGGAAGGTATTTTTTTTTTTTTTTTAAGGAAGGATAAGGAAGGTTAAAAGAGGATTCGGGAGGTTGGAGAATTTATTAAAGCTGTTTAAAATATAGGGAAGTGGACGATTTGGATTGTAAAGTTGGGAGAGTTTGTTGAGCTTAGACCAGAGAGGATGGGAAGATAGTTGCAGCGATTTAATAACAAAACGATCGCTTAAAAATTGTCTTCTGATTTGCAAAGGAGGGTCAACACACTCAACCTGTAGGGCATTAGTGGGCGATGATTTCATGGCACCTAGTGTAATACGTAGGCTTTTGTATTGAATTTTATCTAATTTTTGTTATAGGAATTTACTAATAGGGTCTAAAACAAACAAACAATAATCCATATGGCTACGAACAAGGGAATTATAAATTAATTTTAAGCAGTAGGGATGAGCACCCCACCAAACACCTGCAACTGCTCTTAATACATTTAGTGACTTTTCACACTTTTTGGCGATGAAATCTATATAAGAAAATCCGTTCAGTTTAGAATCAAGAATAATACCAAGAAATTTTGCCTTGTCCACTAGGTTGATATGTTCACCCTCATAAATCAAATCAAAAACAAGGACTAGTCTTTTTCTAGTGAACGTTACTGCCTGGCTTTTGTTTATCGATAAGGATAAACCATTGACAGACAGCCACTGGCCTAGATAGTGCAAAGCAGAGTTAAGTCGAAAGGATAAATTTTCAATGGATTTAGATTGGTAATATAAAACTATATCATCTGCATATTGCAGAATGTTACAAAAACTTTCAACAGACTTATCGAGATCATTTGTATAAATACTATAAAGCAAGGGACTGAGGACAGAGCCTTGAGGGATACCCTTCCAGACAAGTCTGGGAGGAAGTACAAGTAATGGGTGTCTCACAGATATTGATCTGCAAGACAGCATGCTAAATATGAATCGAACAATTCTTGATGGAATACTCAACTGGTGCATTTTTTGCCTGAGTATAGGAAGAAGGACATTATCATATGCAGAAGCTATGTCCAGAAAAATACCTACAAGATATTCTCCCTTAGCAAAAGCTAATCGAATGTCTGTTGTTAGTAAGCTTAAACTGTCAGTTGTGCTGAAGCCCTTCCGGAAGCCAAATTGGGAGGGAGTTATAAATGTTATTAGACATTAAAAATTATTTAAGACGATTGTCAAATGTCATTAACGTTACACAGTTTATAAAAGAAACTTTTTGACTTGGATTCCAGGAATTGGCTCAATAGTTATGCTTATCGCATTTTCTGTGTTTTCGTTTTCTAACTTAGTTCATTTTTTGTTAAATATTGAGCCCATTTATTAATTTGTATAAGCTGTTCCAATGAAGGTGACATTGTAAAATTTGTTAATTAGTGCTTATTTTGTTTTTTTTTTACTGGTAGGTATGTAATTTATATTACATTTAATTTTGTTATATATATATATTTTAATCTAATCTTATTTTTAAAACATAAAATTTTTATTTTGTGTTTTTTATATTATTTATTATTATACTTTATCATATATTTTATTGTACTGTCAAATGACGATGACTCAAACGACGAATCTTTTCTCTCTATTTCTTCATCCTCTGATGTGTTGAACTCTGGTGACAGTTTTCAAAGTATCCCTTCATTGAGCGACAGGCTTGTTTCTTATTTCATGGACTGTCCCAAAAAAATTAACATAGTTCATATTAACGCCCAGAGTATTCCTGCTCATTTCCCTGACCTGCTATCTTCCTTTGCTTCTAATAATATTCATGCAATATTAATATCTGAATCTTGACTGAAACCCTGTCTTCCTTCAATAGCCTACTCCCTTCCAGGATATTACTTAATACGTAATTTGTTTGAGTTGCAATTTATTTGTTGTGGTGGAGTTGCAATTTATTTGCGCTCTCACATTCCTTTTTGTATTGTAAATGTCTCACAAACTCAGAATGCGGGTCCTGAACATCTACTTGTTTACTTAAAAATGACCACAGATCCGCTCGCCTTAATTCTATTGCCAATGCTATTAACTTGCATATTCTCCCTCTATCGTCTACTCATCATGCCCCTAACTGTAACTCCTCTCTTTTAGATCTAGTCCTAGTTTCCTCTTCTGAACATGTAGGAAAGCATGGCCAATGCTCTGCACTGGCTTTTTCCTATCATGATCTTCTTTATTTATCTTATAATCTTTATTTATATTATTAAACCTCCGAAATTAAAACCAAAAACTCTTTTTCGCGCAACTTTGGTAGTACGGACTTAGCTCAACTGCGTACTGACGCCTCTGTTATTGATTGGTCTGAAGTACTTACTCCACGTACTCTGGATGAGCAAGTGTGTATTTTTAACCCTTATTTAAGTAATCTTTATGACGGTCATGCTCCTATCCGACCCGTATGCATGAGACATCTTCCTGCTCCCTGGCTAACTGATGATATAAAAAGGCTTCAGCAAAAAAAGGTTGCAGCTAAAGCTTAGAATAAAAATGAACCTAGTGAGGAAAACAAGGCAAAATATATCAAAATTCGTAATCTCTGCAACAGGCTCTGTAGAGATAATCAACGACGCCATATTTATGGATCTGTTATTGACGAGAAGGTTTCAATTAAAGTCTGGAACTTTCTTAAATCTCTAGCAGCTAGAGGAATCAATATCATTTTCATGAAAGTTTTGAGCTTTTTCAGTTTCAGGGATTGTATTACGTTTATATGAAAACATGTGACACTTGCCTGATTTAACAAATTTAAAAATTAAATTTAATATTACAAATATAATGATTAGTGAAATAACAATAGTGGTATAAGAATCATATTCACCATATGGGACAATATGCGGTTTCTTAATAATGTTATCTAGATCATTAATAATATTATTTGTTTGAATATATTGTTGAGATGTTATAGAATCAAGGTTAATATTACTTAAATATAAAGTAGGTATACGCGATTTAGTTTTTAGTAAAAAGGCAGATTTAAAGCAATAGTCATTTATTAAATTGAGGTTTACTCGAATTGGTTGTAGTTCAATTATTTTTGAATATTTAGGTATTAACCTTGAATCTTTATAATAGGCTACACAATACATAGGTAATTTTAATATTCCTGTTTCTTTTATTATTATTTCAGTAGTTGTGGATTTATGGCAGTCTACAGATAACTTAGACGGATTTGTAATAACATAAATCCATTTATTATTAGACAATAGTTGCCAAATTTCTAAATGGCCGCTTATATAATTGGTTTTACAAATATTAAGTACAGAAGTTAATACTTTTGAGATAATTTCCGATTCACAGATCGGATTTGTGGAACTGAAATACACACATTATCGCAAATATAATTAGTATTATATATAATTCTACAACTAATTAAACTATCTAACTTACAATAATAAGATCTATCTCTAGTGATTGCTATATATTTAGTTGATGGAATTATAGTGACATAAGTGTTATTAGTAACACTAACCGGGTAAGGAATATTATGATATAATTTATAACTTTTTGAACTTACAAGTGGTACCCTTAATAAAAAATTTACGAAGTTTTTCAAACACTGCAGTTAGATTCTTTATGTGGGTAGGAAGGTCATGGAAATATGTGACAATGTCATCTATATATACGAAAAACCTTTCTCCTTGGAGACCCGTAAGGACATTATTCATTAAGCGTTGAAAAGTAGATGGAGTATTCTTTAAGCCAAAGGGCATTCTATTAAATTCAAAATGCACTTGAGGGACGCTAAATGCTGTTTTACAAGCGTCTTGTGGTGCCATCTTAATCTGGTAAAACCCGGAAGTAAGGTCGAGGGTTGAAAAATATTTGGAAAAACCCAATTGATCAAGAATTTCTACAATGTTGGGAATAGGATAGGTTTCACCGATGGTATTGTCATTTAATTTTCTATAATCTATCACCACACGCCATTTCTTTTGGCCAGAAGCGTCTATTTTTTTTGGAACAATCCATATTGGGGAAGAAGAAGAAGATAAGGAGGGTTGGATAATTTTCTGATTGAGCATCTTTTGAATTTGGGAGTTCACTTCTGGTTTGTGTATTTCGGGAAATCTATAGGATTTCACGTTAATAGGCTGGTCAGATGATATTTGAATTTCGTGATGGATACTATCAGTTGAAGTAAGTAAATCGTCAGGTAAGTGAAATATATCTGAGTAATTAGCACACATATCATAAAGGGCTTCACTTTCTTCAGAATTTAAATGTGTAACTCGAAGAAGTTTCAAAACTTCATTAGTTCTATCTAAACATGTTTCATTTGTGTTATATGACTGGCATGATCTATAATAAACTGGAACTATGGTAAGTAGTAAATTGGAATTTAAAGTTACAGGTTTTTCACAAGTATTCAGGATTGTAAGATTTATGCGATTATTTTTTTTTACATGGACTAAACAATTAGCAATAAATAGTGTTTTAGTTATGTGTTGATCAAGAATAAGACCTTCTTTTATTTCAGGGTTAATGACTGAACATTGCAAAGTACTTTCAGAACGAGCTGGGATTTGGTAAGTGGGGTCAGAAAAAAATAGTTTAATTTTATTTTTATCTATATTAAGTATTTGTTGGTTGTAATCAATAGAACATTGATAATGTGTAAGTAAATCATTTCCTATTATTCCATCATAACATAAGTTTATTTGATCAACTACATGAAAGGTAAAAGAAATAGATTCTTTATTAAATATTAGGTTTATACAAAAGTCACCTAGGGTAGGTACCGAGGCTTCACAGCTATCTATACCTTTTAATTTATTTATGTTATTATTGAGTTTTATTATTATTAGTGAGAATTCCAGAACAGCAGACTTCTGAAGGAGGCACACAGAAGATCCGGTATCGACAAATAACGTTAGAGATTTTTTATTGATAGAAATTTGAACGAGGATATGAGGTAAGAATATTTTGTTAGGTATACATGCTATTTCATATACTTTTAGTTCACTTTTTAGGAGTTGGTTATTCTCATGATCTTTGGATTTAAAATATTGGTCACTTGTTTGGGGCTGATTACCCTTGTGGTGTTTGGACTTGGAAGGTTGGACGCTTGCTTGGGACTGGTTACCCGTGTGGTCCTTGGTTTCCGATAGGGTGTCATTATCATTGAAGGTAGTAGCTATAGGTGTTATTGTGGGCTTCACGAGACACCTCCGTGAGCCCATTATTCGTTTAAATGATCTTCTTCATTGTAATATTCATAATTTTCGGCATTATAAGTTGGTTGAGATTCGGGATCTTGATATATATTTTCGTCAACTACACAGTTAACGTGGGCAGGATAAGGCTTAGGAAGATATTCCTGATTTGGATGTTGTTGAGATTGGGATGTCTGGGGAACCTTGAATTTGTTATTGTTATACATACGTTTCCTACATATTTCGATTGTGTGTCCTGATTTTTTGCAATATCGACAAAATTGGTCTTGATTATTTCGGTCAAACTGTCTCGGTGCTACAGATTTTGAATTCCCAGCTGTATTAAAAGGTCTAAACGGATATTGGGATTTTGAAGTTTGACGTGGCTGTAATGGGGTATGAAAATTGCGTTTAGCAAATAAATTGAGAATTTTTTCCTCAGACACTGCCATGTTAATAGCTTCGTTTAACGAATACGGATTTTTGCCTCGTACTAGATTAGATAAGTCAGGTTTTAACCCAAGTAAAAATGTGTGAAGTCTTCTTTTTATTAGATAAAGTTATTTCTGTTAAGAGCTCTGAAAGACAAGTCTCGACGCGCAGTGGAAATTGATTTACCGGTTCATTATTAAGCTGTCTACATTCCTGCAGATCGGTGAGTAGGTGAGTATAATGTTTTTTCGCCGAACTGAGTTTTTAAGAAACTATTTAGTTGTTCCTAAGAATTTTTTTTTTTAATTGAGCAAGCTGTTTCAGCTTTGCCCTGGAGTTGTGATAATATATATTTTAAATAGGATTGATTTTTGAGACTCGGAGCCTAAACTAATCGCATTGTCACAGTTTGTTAGAAAGTAATTTAATTTTTCTCGTGTACCATCAAACGGTGTAATAAATTTAAAAAGCGTTCCAATATCAACAAATTCAGATTTTTCAGTTTTTAATTGAGCTTCCCGAGACATTTTTAATTTATTCAATACAGTATATTCACAAACAATAAATATAAAAGTATTCGATGTGATAGACGGCCACTAAGGTGGTTTCAAGTTACAGCTCCAAGTTATTCAATAACAAAATATGATAAGGTGATTCTAAGAATTGTGTCACAGTAATATTAAAAGTTATAAAATATTTGCGATGAGAATATTAATTATTTTGACAATAATTACTTAAGATATTAAAATATAGTAGAACACACACGATTACAGTTACTTTTCACTGTCACTGAGATAATGTTAATTAAACTTACAGGAACACGCAGGCAATATACTGGAACATGTTTTCTTTTCGGGAACACGATGTATAATGTGATAGAAGAAATTTGATTTACATCAAACAATTTAAATATGTAGTCACAAGAATCAAGTCGTAAGGCAGGCTTCTTTAGGATTTGATTTACAGATGTTTCACTTCTAAATTATACTATCGAGAATATTACGACGATTTCTGTATCATGAAAATGAGATCGAGATTTTTTATTATTATTTTTGTTATTTTCTTTTTCTCAGCTCTTTGGCTGGTTTTAACTGCATTTACGGGCGTAAACCAAGTAAATGTAGACATATTGTGTATTATGATGGTGTGTGGTTGTGTACGTGTTGTGTAGGTGTGTTCGAGGTTTCAGTTTCCTCTATTTGTAGGAACTTTCTCACAATTCTGCATGTGTTTAGTATGGCAGCTTTTTGAATGTTGATGTATATATTGTCTCTCAGACCTATTAGTTTGATGCTATGATGAAGATGTTTCGGAATAACTCCAGTAGTGGATACGACAATCGGCACTATGTATACTTTTTCCTGTATCCAAATTCGTATTACTTCGTCCTTCAAATCTGTATACTTATTTACTTTTTCGGTTATGGTCTTCTGTAAATTGTGGGTATTGGGGACTGCAATGTCTATCAGGTACGTGGTTTTATTTATTTTTTCATGCAGCGTAATGTCTGGTCTGTTATAGTGGATGGTCCTATCAGTGAGTATAGCTCGATCGTAGTATAATTTATGTGAGTCATTCTCTAAAACGGTTTGTGGCTTATAGTTGTAATATGGGGTGTTACTGTTTTCTATGAGATCGTGTTTATGTGCTAAACATTGGTGTATGATGTTGGCTATTTGATTATGTCTGTGTGTATAGTCTGTCTGTGTGAGTGTTGTACATGCTCCGGTTATATGTTGTATGGTCTCTGATTGTGTGTGGCATTTGCGGCATTTATCATTTGTAACTGAGGGGTCCTTAATTATGTATTTCCGGTAGTTCTTTGTATTTATTACTTGGTTTTGTATGGCTATTATGAATCCTTCTGTTTCTGGAAATAAGTTACCTATCTTAAGCAATTTATTTGAAGCTATTGAGTATAGACTCAGCAACCCACATAGGTGGGTTTGCTCTAGATCATGTGGGTGTCGTCCATGAAGTGTTTTCTTCTTCCATTTTTCTATTTTGAGTACTTGTGGATCCTCACTATTAGAGTTTTGCGTGTTTAGGGGTTCATTTAAGTTAAGTGGAGTGTAATTGTGATCATTTTCAGTTATGGCTTTATGTATGTTGCTGGCTTGACATTTCGTGTGAAAAAATGTCTTCAGACTGCAAATTTGTTTTTGCCAAAGATGCTGTAAATCAATAATTCCTCGGCCTCCGTACTGTCTTTTTATAGTGAGTCTTTCTATTGCAGATTTAGGGTGTAGATTATTGTGTTTAGTTAATGTTGTTGAAGGTTCTTAATTTTATGGGAGTGCAGAGGGAGTAGACTGTAGAAGTAGGTAGTAGAGCCTTTTTAGTTTTATATTTATTTTTATTAATCACCATTAGGCATTCTTAACTAATACCAGTGTTCACACTTAGATATCCAAAAACGAACAGGAAGAAAATCATAGATTAAAGATGTGACTATGTTTTACAATTATTATGTTAGGCAAAGGAACTAATGCCATACATATAGCCTATTTGCCCTAACATTTATTGACACGATATTTACCATTATTTTATATTCACCAACATACCCCCTTAATTATCACTGTCAATACTAAACCATAAAACATTTATTTTCCAGAAAAATAATATTAAAAACAAAAAAATTATTGACTCCCCTTACATTACTCAGTTTGTTGAAAAAAGATTTTAACTAAACTATATGTTAATTAACACCTTCTAGGATAAACCTCAGGTTAAATAAGTTTACCATACAAGGTCTGAATAAATTTTAGTCTAAATCCTCTATCCTTTTCAGAATTATTATTTAAAGTATGTAAGTAATGTAAGTTTACATCAACTATCTAGGCAATTAAACAAACTACATTTTGTTTTTAAAGAAAAATGTCAAATTAGTTAATTATTTTATTAGAAAAATACTTAGCATATTTTCTTATCTATGCCTTTTACCCCCTTAATGTGACACTTTTCTTTTTTAAACATAAACACATAAATTATACAAGTAAAAAAAACATATCTATACTATTACATAGTTTTTCAGAATTTTAAATTTTACATTACACAATGGCTTTGTTAGTATATCGGCCATTTGTTTTTCACTTGGACAGTATTTAACACTTAATAGTCCTTCATTGACTTTCTCATGTATGAAATGATACCGCACATCTATATGTTTAGATCGTTTATTCACTACACCATTTTTTATTATAGAAATTGCACTTTGATTATCCACATACAAGGTTGCACTGATATTACACTTCAATATTTCACTTATTAAGTTCTTTAAGTACAGGAGTTCTCTGCAGCAGTCAGCAGCAGCAATAAACTCTGCTTCTGTAGAAGACATTGCTACTATTGGTTGTTTCCTTGAAGACCATGCTATGGGGCCTCCATTAAATGATGATATAGCCACTGATGTTTCGTCTTGTCTCAGTGTCATTTGCATAATCGGCATCACAGTATGCTTCCAGACTATTGGTATTTGGACAGAACTGTATACCTTCATTTTTTGTGCCAATCAAGTACTTTAGTATTCGCTTTACATTATTCACATCTCTCTCAGTAGGATTTTCAACATTGCGACTACACATGTTTACAGAAAAGAAGATGTCAGGTCTTCTCCTGTTACTTATATACAGGAGCGAGCCAACTAGCTCTCTATAGCAAAAAAAATTGTTAGGAATATCATTGTCTTGGTGAATATTTGCACCAACTGACATAGGTGTAGGAGCACTTTTAGCTTGTAACATGTTGAAGTTTTGTGCTATTTGTTCTATATGATTTTCTTGAGTTAAACTCAATATGTTATTTTGTCTTTTAATCTCTATTCCAAGAAATGAATTAGGATCTTCGTTACTAGATGTCATACAAAATTCTTTTTGCAGTTCTTTTAGGAGATTTTTAAGCTTTATTATACTTTTTCCAAGTAATAATCCATCATCAACATATATTGCAAGAATGATTGAGCTATCTTCATTTGTAAATATACATTTGTCATTTTTCAGAGGATGTAGAGACTGCGTTTTCAAATAATTAGTAAATCTTTTATTCCAGTTTAAGGGTGACTGCTTCAACACATATAGTGACTTTTCTAGTTTACAGTATTTTGAGCCTGTAAACCCTTCTGGTAATTTTATGTATATGTCTTCTTTGATTTCACCATACAAAAATGCAGTTTTTATATCGAATTTCAACCTGTGATAACTATGGCATGCTGATATTGACAATAAAATACGTAGAGTATTTGAGTTCATTACTGGGCTGTAGGTTTCATTATAGTCAACACCTTGTATTTGTTGGCAGCCGCGTACAACCAATCTTGCTTTGTATCTGTTATTATCTTTTATTTTAAAAATCCATTTACAGGTAAGTATATTTTTATTTTTTATCTCATTTTCTGATATACTTTTCCAGGTGTTATTCTTAATTAAAGATTCTTTTTCTTCATTTATAGCTTTGATCCAACTGTGGCTGTCCTCACCTGACAAAGCCTGTTTATAGGTTAACATTACATAATCATTGAACAGTGCTGGTTTCTTTCTATTTCTTTTTTCTCTTGTTATTATAGGTATATTTATATTTTCTGACTCATTATTTTGTTCCAGGCTTTCTTCATAGACTGACGAGCTGTCACTATCGATTGACTTATTTGTGACAGACATGTCAAGTTCTTCATTTTTATTTTCAGAGCTTTGTGATTTTTGCTCTATTTTATTATTTACATTGCTTGTTTTATAAGAATGTGTAAAGTGGTTCATTTCAGATAGGTTTTCTTTTTCTATATTTATGTTATTTTCAGGTATCATTGAGTTATCTATGTCTTCATCTGAGAAAATAAATTTGTAATATTCATAGGGCTTTATGTTGTTCTTCTTCCTTTCAATTGTGTTTAATATTTTTACATCATGTGAGACTATTATTTTCCTTTCTTTTGTCCACAATCTATATCCATTTTCAGAGTATCCTATGAATATACATTCTTGTGATTTTTCATCAAGTTTCTTAAGTGATCCTAGAATTTTAGCATAAGCTTTAGCTCCAAATAACTGCAGTCTTGATAGATCAGGTTTTCTTCCATACCACATCTCTGCAGGTGTTTTATCTAGAGACTTAGTGGGTGAACGGTTTAATAAATAGGTAGCTGTTTGCAGGGCTTCACCCCACATTTCTTTATTTAATCCAGAGTCCAACAAAAGTGCTCTAGTTTTATTCATTAAGGATCTATTTAGCCGTTCAGCTTTTCCATTCAATTGAGGCGAGTAAGGTATAGTGAAATCCAATGTTACGCCTTTGTTTTTGCACCACTGCAACATCTCTCGGTTAAGATATTCACCACCATTATCACATCTAATTTTAGAAACTTTTCCATTCCATTTAGCTTCAACTTGGCTAACATATGCTTTAAGAGTCTCAAATGACTCCGAGTTTCTTTCCAGAAGATACACAACTGCAAAATGAGTGTAATCATCGAGACAAGTCAGATAATATTTCTTCCCATTGTGTGTTTGACAATTTATTTGTCCAATATCTGTATGGATCAATTCAAAAGGTCTTTCGGCTCTTTTTCTTTCAGTATTAAACGGAGATCTCACTTGTTTTGCTTTCAGACAGACATCACAAGTTTTATTATCATATAAGTTATGACAATATAAAAATACTCAAACAATTGGCACTCACAGATGGCATTGAAATAATAGAAATATCAAATATTTCTTTTATTTCAATGCCATCTGTGAGTGCCAATTGTTTGAGTATTTTTATATTGTCATAACTTATATGACCCATTTTTCTATGAAGTTCTTGGTCACTTACTGTTAATAAGGCTTTTTCTTGTTTCATTAAATTCACTTCGTATAAACCATTGCTGTTTTTATTTCCTATCAGCATGGAACTTTCTTTTTGTATTATTACTCGTCCATTTGTAAATGTAACCTTTCCACCATTCTGAGTGATTTTATTCACACTCAATAGGTTTTTTGTTAGATTAGGAACATACAAAACATCTGTTAGTGTGCATTTATCAGTTTTTATTTCTCCACAGTACTCGGCTTTAACTTTTTCTCCAGCTTTTGCTGTCCCTATCTCAGTACTGTCTTCTTCTATTTTATTAAATAGATTTTTATTATTTGTTAAATGTTTTGATGCTCCTGAGTTTATTATCCATGAGTCTGTGGTGTAGTTATCATTTGCAAAGAATGATAAGGGTGATTCTTTTGGTTTCTTATTTTTATTGCGGAAAAAACAGTTTTCTTCCCGGTGGTTATTTTTCTTGCAGATTGAGCAGAACATGCTTTTACTTTTACAAAACTTTGCTTTATGCGGGCCATTGCATTTGTAGCATTTTAAGATTTTATTTATTTTAGTACTAAAGACTACATTGTCAGGTATTAAGTTGGAATCTAACTTTTGTCTAGTTTCTTCCATTATGAGTCGAGATATTAAGGTTTCAAATGATCTTTGTTCTAGGGGTACAGATTCCCAGGCTGTGACAAAATTGCAAAACTTTTTGGATAGGACTGTCAATAGCTTAGCCATTTTCATTTGCTCGTCTATTTTATTTTCATGTGATTGCAATTTAAATAAGTACTATGTTTTCTAAGTTACTGATATTTGTACAAACATCCAATTGTGCATTATATGTAAATGTGAAAAAATCTTGCATTAATGAATATTTTTGTTGTTCTTGACCTTGTTCAAACAACGCGCAAAGTTTCTTATACATATCTTTTGAATTAGTGCAACTAAGTAAATGTGGCAAGCATTTTTTATCAATCGAGCATATTATTAGTCGTTGGGCTTTGGCGTCTTTTTGATGCCATGTGCTCATCTGTTCCGCCTCGGTTGGGATTTGGATTTTTCCAAGTACCATGTCATATATCGACATTGATTTAAGAACTATGTCTATTTGAAACTTCCAAATAGCAAAATTTTGTTTGCCTAAAAGTTTTTCAATGCAGAAGTTTTCTTCGTCTCTTGACGCCATTTTGACGCTTCAGTTTTTATGTTTTAAATTTTATTGCTTTTACCTTCCGTATTCCGGGCCCATAACCTGTTGAAGGTTCTTAATTTTATGGGAGTGCAGAGGGAGTAGACTGTAGAAGTAGGTAGTAGAGCCTTTTTAGTTTTATATATATTTCTATTAATCATCATTAGGCATTCTTAACTAATACCAGTGTTCACACTTAGATATCCAAAAACGAACAGGAAGCAAATCATAGATTAAAGATGTGACTATGTTTTACAATTATTATGTTAGGCAAAGGAACTAATGCCATACAGCCTATTTGCCCTAACATTTATTGACACGATAATTACCATTATTTTATATTCACCAACAAATGTAGTGCGTTTTGTTCTTTCTATTCGTTCTATATCAGTTTTAGTCCATTTTATTATGCCAAATGAATAAGTTAAAATCGGAATGGCATAAGTATTAATTGGTTTTGTAAGTTTTTTCTTCTGAAAGTTGGGCTTTGGAGATGGAATTAATTCAGTTTTTGTATTCTTTAGTCAGTGTCTCTTTTATTGTTCCATGATCTAATCCTTTTAATTGTTTATATCCTAAATACTTATAGAAATCCGTTGCTTCCATCGCTGTTATATCATTAGTCTCATCTATAGCATAGTTGCCGGATCGTATCTTGCCTTTTATTATATGTAATGTTTTTCACTTTTCTAAACCAAATTCCATATTTATGTCTTTGCTAAATGCTGTAGTTGTGTCCACCAGTTTTTTCATTTCGCTATCTGTTTTTGCGTATAATTTAATATCATCCATATAAATGAGATGTGAGACTGTTGTTTGTGTCAGTGTATTTTTGAATTTGTATCCAGCTCGACAGTAATGCAAGAGGTGTGATAAGGGATTCAAGGCAAGACAGAACCAAAGGGGACTTAAGGAATCCCCTTGATAAATACCCTTTCTGATGGAGATCTCTCGAGTAGTAATTATATTATCTGAACTGTTTAGTTGAAGGGACGTTTTCCAAAAGCGCATAATGTTACTGAGAAAATTGGTTATTTTTGGATTTATTTTATAAATTTGTAATATCTGTATTAACCAAGAGTGTAGAATACTATCAAAGGCTTTTTTATAGTCAATATATGTGCAGTTTAGATTTCTATTTTTAGTGGTGGCATGTTTATGTATTGTTGAGTCTATTACTAACTGTTCCTTACATCCCATGTGGCCCCGCCTGCATCCTTTCTGCTCCTCTGCTATTATGTTATTGTGTTCAATATGTGCGTTGATTTTTCTGGTTATGGTAGATGTAAGTATTTTGTATATTGTGGGTAGACATGTAATCGGCTTGTATTGAGAAGGCAATGCTGAGTATTGACTTTTAGGTAGCATATAAGTTATTCCGGTAGCAATGAACACGGGTATATGTTGTTTCTCTAGTACCATATCAGTAAAATTTTTAGTTATGTGTTTATGTAATATTGTTAATTTTTTGTACCAAAAGTTATGTATTTTGTCTATTCCTGGTGATTTCCAATTATGTAGTTTAGTGGTAATATTAGTTATATCCAATTCTGTAATCTGATCAAATTCCATTTCCTTTATGGTCCTCCATTTGTTTACTTCCTCTGCGATCCAGTCTGCATTCTGATTATGGTGTACTTGGTCTTCCCATATACCTGACCAAAATGTCTCAAGTTGTATTTGGGTGGGTATTTCTGTGTTTCTTGCTGTGTCCTACTCTTCTCGTGGTCTGTGAAGTTTTCTATAGAATATTTTTTCATTACTTGCAAACAAGATGTTATTATTTTTTCTTTCTTGTGCTTTTTTATATCTGCTTAATCTATGTACTTTTAGCGCTAGCTTTTGTTTTAATGTGTCTAAAAATTCCTCAGGTTTCCTATTGATATTTTCATGTTTGGTATGGATTGTTCTTCTTCTAAATATTTCTTCAACTTTCTGTACTACTTTATTCGACCTATTGTTATTAATATATTGTGTAATTCTACCACATTCAGCCCTAAGTTTTCCTATATCTTTTTCTAATCTTACTTCCCATAACGGTTTATTATTATTTTTTATTCTTCTTCTACCTATACTGTCTATTATTTTATACTTAAGTTATTCTGATATAACCACAGCAGTACAGTATATAAGAGTATGTATATCAGTAAGTTGTGTATCGTTGGTGAGGAATTGTTTTAATATAGTTTGATTGAACATATTTGTTAATTGAAAAAGTCTTGTGCTATACTACAGTTTAGGCAGTTTAGGACGTGCAGCTGGATCCATTCCTGAGTATAGTGCTATAGCTGTTCTAAATTTTTCTAACAATCCATGACTATGTACTTCTTCTATAGGGTTACAGTCAACTAGTATTTCAATGTCGTTTTCTAATGTTAATGTTATGAGCTCTGTTTGAGTGGATATGTATGATATTTGTGTATAAGGTTGTAACTGTGAGTGAGTGTGATGTGGTGAATGTGATTGTACTTCGTCTGCCATTTTATTTTTAGATGAGATAGGAGGGTTTGTTTCTATGCTATTATCTGAAAGTTCTTGTAACTGAACCTTCACTTCTTCTCTTAAGTTTTTCAGTTCTTCTGCTGTTAAAAGTTTATTTCGTACTATTGTTCGTCTCTGGTCAGAAACGCGCTGTTCGCTAACTTTAATTCCTGGATAGTTTCGTGAGAAAAGTTCGTGCAATTGTGTTCTGTATGTGGTCATGTCTGTTTTTAATTTCGTGATGTAGTAATAGGAGCGCATGATAAACGTATTTACATCTTTGCTCCAACTCATGCGCTTTCTTGGCTTCCCAGCCTTAGTGGACACAGGTAAAAAGGTATTCACCCCCTGCGCAACAGCCAAGGCTGGATTAGGTGTAACTATATTTAAAATTTTATTGATAGGTGCCGATGGTATAGATGGTGATGATGATCTAGAGGGTGTGTATGATATTGTGCTTGGGCTATAAGGTTCTATTGGTGTATTTGTCCTGTCAGTCAGTCTGTCACCATCGTCATTCGTTTCGGCTGTAGTATCTTTGTCGGTGGGAGCCCGCCTGTTCAACTCCTCACCGCTGATGGTTCGCATGCTGAGATCACCCCCGGGCAGCGGTCCTATACGTAATCCAGTTTCCAGAGCCACGTTAGCCACGCCAGTAATTTCTTAATCGTGTGTCCGCCCCCCACGTGATTAGTTGGTCAATCGGGACGTGTGGTTGTTTAGGGGGCTTATTATTATTATTATTATCATCATTTATTTCATTTTAATTTTATTATTTACATTTATACATATAACATTAAAAAAAAGCAACATTATAAATATAAATATAAAAAACAGTATCCCGCCGACGTGGGCCTTACGACCAGTCCATCGGTGGTTAGGGCGACAGCGAAAGAAACTTCGTCACAATGCGTGCCGTACCCAAAACTGCTGCTCTTTGCATCCGACCCTTGATCCAGTTTTTTAGTGAGAGCCTCTTGAGATGATGATCGAGACTCTTCGCTATAAGACCATTTACGGAAACTACCATCGGGACAATTATTGTTGAGTCAACATCCCACATGTCGGTAATCTCGTGAGCTAAGTCCAAGTATTTTGGACAGTTTGTCCTTCTCAGCTTTCACAAGATTAGCGTCACACGGGACACTGATATCAACAAGAAATGCCCAGCGCTCTAACCGATCTACCAGCACGATATCAGGCTTATTGGCTACAATAGTCCTGTCCGTTATGATAGATCGGTCCCAATAGAGCTTAGCATGACCATTTTCCAAAACTGGCTCCGGTGAGTACTTATAATATGGCACTTTTATTATTATTATTATTATTATTATTATTATTATAGCACTTTTGACACTCGCGATAACTTTGATAATCACTTTATTTAAGAATTTCAACGGAGGCATCCCAAGGATACCTTCACCATCGGTATCCCACCGCTGCCACCAAATTGCTATAAGGTTTCGGAGAAAGCTTTTTTTAAAAAACAATATTTAATTCACAAAACACTTTATTTGAATTGAATACAATATAACGACTTAATTAAAAGAGGAAGTGTCACGCGCGGAACATGGATTCGAACTGAACTATTATCTTAATAAAAATATGTATCTATGAGAAATCAAAAGGGCTGACTAGATGAATATATTAGGCACGTTAGGAATTATTATATACAAGGCAAGTATATAACAGTTCCATTCCATCATTCCGCCTCATATAAACAAAATCGCAAGAGATACAAGCGGTAAAATATTAATACCATTAATCTTTGACGCTCCATGAGCTAAAGCGTCCTGCAGAGTGACGGTTTACGAGCACACCATAGAAATATACAGTGAAACAATATCATTCGCATCGTAATTATAGACGCTACTTTCATCCTTATTTTATACTTTGTACATATTAATTTTACATGCTCCGTTTTTTCTTAGCGGTTAAAAGCTTCAAGTTTACATAAAGCGTCGGATCTGGTATGAAACTTATAATTAGCAGTTGATTACTACGCGTACTTTGATTCTTGTATATTTTATGTTAATGATGGAAGTGTTTGCCGTTTCGCTCAGACACGGTCATTATCCTGACTTTACAAGCCTATGTTAAAATTGAATTTTATACATTCCCTTATGATTTCAGTGCTGACGCAAAGTGTCTGAGCATTATGGTGGTGTTGTATGGTTACCTGATTTAGGCCTTCTTTAAATATGTCTAAATAAAACCCAACAATGGTGGTATCTTGGTTTTGATCGCTTTCGACTCATTCGCAAAATCGGTGCCCAAAGGCAGACCTGCGTGACTGCAACTGCAATCTGATAGTAAAATAGGTCAAACTGAAAATAAATACGTTTCTATCGTAAATTGTTATATCTAAGTTCTGCTAATGAAATAGAGCCTAAAAGTAAAATTCAAGTTTGCATATATTTATAAATATTTTTCGTTTGGTTTATCTTTTTTTGTCACAACAATATTTTTATAAAATTCGATTAAAACACATTAAATAATTGAAATGCTTCGTTCAAAAACAACATTATTGTTCTAGTGCATCAAGTTTTGCATTGTTAGCAGTTTATTAAACCACTTACCATTATCGTTCATAACAGAACAAATAATCCATTTACAGCGGTTACGAACATCAACAAGTCATGAGTCGGACATGCAAATGTCACTTCTAGATCGAATAACAACCGATCAAGAGTGAAATTAAATTTTAAATGGTTCTGTATATATATATAGTATACGGTTGATGAATAAATTAATTATTTCTCTTCAACAAACATTAAAGGAAATATTAAGGGAAATTTAAGTATCAGTTTTATTTTTAATATACCATTACAAATTCGTATTTGTCATATCATTTATCACGCATTGGAATATTTTCTAATAGGCATTTAAGAAGCGAATGCGCAAATCCTGCTGGTCTCTAAGAATAAAGTTCTACCTTGGGTAATGTAGTGGTAGGGTGTGGCGGCAAAATTGTTGGGCCTCAGGCGCTAGACAAATGGTATTCGTGATCCGACCTCACCGGTAGCACACGAGCCGCCGCGTCGGCCGGCATTTAATATTCAAACGGAGAACGTCGCCACGTCTTTGAAACTTTAAGGATGCGTTCATACATTTTCTTTCATCAATCTTTGATGACTATGATGATACAATTAGATTTTACATACGAAACTTTGTGCTTTCCAGGGAAAATATTTTTTAAGAGTCTCAAAAAACATAAGTAGTGATTATTTGAATACAATTAAAGAGACATAAATTTCCATCTCTTTTTCAATAAAAAAAAATATTTTTCTCTCTCTATATATTTTCACTATTATTGAAGCTAATAAACCTCTGGAATCGTAATATTTTCGAGTATCAGATTTAAATAAATACAGAATAATAACCACAGAACACAGTTCCCCAGTTTATTAGTCACATAAAACTGCAATACGTCGGAGCTAATATTATTCTTGTCACCTCTGTCTTTAAACTTGGGATCTGAAATATTTTGATGACGTGTTTATTAAAATCGAGTTATGAAATATATTCGTAATTATTTATTTATGTCACAAACACAAAATGCAAAACTAAAGCATGAAGCAATTGTTATCGGAAACTTGAACTTGAACGGTTTAAATATTTAATTTCCATACTTATTAACCTATTTTAAGAGAGTTTTTAGGGTTTTCTAACTATGATAAATAAAGGATTTTTTACATCCACACATCTTCGAAGCTATTCGTCTCTCGTAAATGACAAAAAATTGAAGTGTTTTCGAAAGGTGTTTTTGTCATCACTTAACTGGAAAGAAGCGTGAAGATTATAGATAGCAAGCGCTTTTAACATAAATAATCTGCAAGCAATTATTATCAATTTACTTGTAGTTTACATATTATATAAAAAGTATTATTATATGGACTTTATCTATTTTGATATTTGAAAGTTATTTGATCAAGCAAAAACTTATTCAAAAGTGTTAATGTATATAGCAATATTACCTAAAGATGTCAAAACACAATACCTACTTATACAAAGTTTCTACTCATTATGTTTATATTTTTTTAGGATACTCTAAAATTAAACGGAATGCAAACGGAACGGAATGCAATGCGGAACGGAATGCAAACGGAAAAGCATAACCGTAACGAAAGATCACTTTTTTAACAAAGGACAGATAGGCGACAAAAAAGACCCTCAAAGGGCCTAATGGATTCTCAAGATATTATCGACAGAGTCAAAATATAAGATATTCTGAAATACTTGAAAATTAGCAGAACATTCAGGAGCAATAATTGAAAGCGAATCGGTTGTGACCAACAAACTTGGTCTAGCCTAAGCGAGTTTCAATGCCTCTCGTTTCATCAATATTGTTGTGACTTTGAATTTGAATTTGGGAATATTACGTTTGAAGGAAATTTATGATAAATGCCTCAATGCGACTTTCGAGCTAATTGTTTTTTGTCTTTTGTTTAACATGTAGTATATTATAATAGTTTATTGATATTTCTATCAATAAACCAATAAAAATCTTAAGATGATTTGCCTTTTTATTTTTTTTAATATTTCAAATCATACATAGAAAATTAGAGAAATATATAATTATGTTGTATTGTAATTTATATTCTAAGTATTATGTATATATTATGTAGAACTTAAATACACGTTGCATTGCTAATATACCAGTTTTTAGGGACAATATTGAAAGCAAGGGAGGCGCAAATTCTTAATGTTTACTCGATTGGCTCCGGAGAGAAGCAATTTGAAACTTTGGATGTTGTCAACATCGTCACTGAATATAATAGAATAATACTCAATGAATATGAATCAGGAAAGGAGTATTAGTTGTTTAGCGATATTAAAACTGCCAATTTCAAATTACAAAAATCATACAAAATATTACTAAAGGAACAACATGATTTTACTTTTAACATAAGTTAATATTAAGTTAAACAATAAACTTTATCCCGCTTAAATGCAAAGAGCACAACTAAATCAGACCTTGATAACGCAAGAAATATCAAAACCTATTAAAATAGTCGTGAGCCAGCCATTTAACAAACAATATTACTCACGCTTACTTACTTACGCTTTTACGGATTCCTAATATTTTAATTTAACAGACATTTCAATAGCATTGCATCACAACAGTCACGACTTGAAGCTTCTTAACCGTTAGCTGTTTGTGATTTCAGAAGTTTTTAAAAAAACTTTTTAGTTACGGAAATTGTTGCTCAAACGTGATAAAAAGTTTTATTTGAAGTTATTATAGTGTTACACATTAAGATATATATCTAAAATTACTTCAAAATTTTTACAGACTTTGTGGGAGTTAGTTTAAATGTTTAAAAATGATAAAGTAAAAGCATTTTTGGGAAAATATAGTTTAGTTAGTTATCGTAAGTAAATTTACTTAATAGCATGACAAATGATACAAAATCTTTGGTCTTGAAAATATAGTGATATACAAGCCAATTGCCAAACATGATTCGATACAAGAGACTCGCTTTTATAAAATATACTTATAGAATACAATAAAATGTTATCTAAAGATTCAGAGTTCTTACAATGTCGCAAATTGGCCATAAAGGACCAATGTATTGAACGAACATTCCTGATAGATACGTTGCATTGACACGCTACGGACGGATAGATAGAACGATGCTTGCATACAAAAGTTATGGAGATACCTTGACAGGAGAATTAATGTTTTAGTCAAGGTAAACAAGAATATGAAATATATTGTAACTTACAAACCTTCAAATTGAAAATATGTAATTTGCATTTCCTTCTCATAGCTTTCCTGCCCAAATGAAAACTTTGTCTTGAATATGTACTTTGTTTATATAAAATTTCTAAGCACTGTGGTCAAGGCAATCAGAAGAGTGGTTAAGCCTACAATTTGTATGGATTAATTAGTACGCTGTGAGAAGACGGGAAGAAATCAAGGAGGAGTCCTTTAATTTTCTCCGAATATTTTACGGTTAAAAACGACAGGGAATTTATATGAGAAACATCGCTCAATCGCGTTCGCATATTACTTATTTTTAATACATCCAATAAATTACCCAGTAATCAAATTGTATAGTAATGAGAAATGTTCTGGTAATTTAGCAATTACGTTAACGGCTTTAAGAATACGAATAGATTTTATTATAAAAATAAATATTTCTATATCCCTACACGTTCTAAGAATAAAGGTAAAGTAAGTCAAGAGTGTGTTGCTTTTTTTGCTTTGCAAGATCTGAAAATTTTAAATTTTGATCTAAAATTAACTTTTAAAGAAATATGACATTTTTTTATTAAATAAATATAGAAGTTTGATATTGGAAAAAACATAAAAAATATATATGTAGTAATTAATTTCATAACAATTACATAATATATTTTAATTTTATACCTTTCAGAACGCGGTTAATAAAATATTTCCTTACCAGAACCAGTGATGAAAATTAACTATCTGTATGGAGGTGATAAATTCCTTGAGGCCAAATCCAAGATTGCAATCTCAACGGGTGCACGCATATGGTGTGCAGCTGAGTAAGAACCGGCTGTTAAAATCATAAGTAAAGTAGTTACGAGTGTAAAAAACACCACCCAGAGATTACAAAAACAGTATCAAAGGGTTCACTTGTTAGCAATAAAATCCGTTTGTCTGAATATATTTTTAATTATAAGCATTAATTTAACTTTATAATTGGTTGAAATAACCATCATACTTTCTCTCACACAAGACAAACAGCAAGAACTGTTATCTTAGTATTTCACACTAGATAAGTGAAGGAACGTATAGTTTGAACGACGCCGCTAAGAGACAGCGCTGACAGATGACGAGTAACTGCGGAGCGGCTGAGTAATGAACTCTCGACCATTACTCATTACCGCCCGTGACTATAACTTAATACTAAACTACTGTTTGACTGTCTTACTCGGTTCTGCAGAGACTTTGTTGTAGAGGTGTAGGATTTTATTTTTTTTATAAGTTTATACCTTTTAGTATTAATATAGTATTGTTCTTGTTTGTTTGTAAGAACTATAATTTAAAATTTCTTTTATGTCATCTTAAGCTTATGTTTCTTCACAATACTAAATATATTATAATAGGATTACACTTGACGTTTTATTGCCAACACAAGTTAAGACGATTATGTAAGTGGAACAAAGAAAAAACTTGCATATGTAATTTAAATAAATTGAACAAAAAATATCCTTAAGCATTTACAAAACATTTTTATACTACTTTACAACTATAATAATAACATATTTATTTGATACTCTAAAAATTACGCCTACTAAACATCTGTAGTGCAGAACTACGTATAAAAAATAATAAAATATAATGATTTTCGAATTACTTAAAAGTGAGAGAATCAAAGAACCGATAAACGATACGTTAATAACAGAAGCCTTTCCAGTCTTTTGTGCCCTTTTGTTACACGTATAGTACAATGCAGTTGTAAATTGTTGGGTTCTAACTCCACAATATTCCCGTCATTAATCTATGGATCCGTTGTAACTTGAAGCGGGTTGGGTTGCTTTGTACCTGCTCTGTTCCTTAGCCTTTTGTGCTACCCCTGACATGTGCGAGCAGTGACAAAAACGGTCTTATGCAATATCTGCCAAGAGACGTCTGCGATGATGTGAAAATAACACGAAAGAATGTAGGTACGACGCAATATTCCAGCTCCACTCCCTCCGATATTAGACTGAGGAGATTTTAATCTCGCCTAAAACGTTTTTGTAGTACCGCTACATCTCACTGCCAATCAATCCGACTGTTTGTCTCAACTTCATTTGGGCTATTTTTAAAAATGTCACCCGCAACCTTCGCTTTTTCTAACACATCGTTTCCACTAAGCCCTTGACATGCAGTAACAGTTACAACGTGCACTTTTTCTATCAAATCTCCAGATGTGAGTGTGTCATTAAAAATCTTTTACGTTACCAAAAAGATCAAAGTTGTCTCCTCAGTTGGAGTCTCCCTTTTTCCCCGTCGTCCCACTCCCCACCATTCCCAATTCCCCTCTGTTTAGAGCGGTTAAGGCAGTCGAATCGCGGCATTGGCGGTTGTCGGACGTGCAGAGACTACGACGTTTTCTATTCTCGTAACCGCAAATTTGTGAAAACTGTTTTCATTGGTGTCATTTGCATACGTGAAGTGAAACTTGATTTGTTACCCGAGTGATGTGAATAGAACTGCTTACCATAACTAAACAATTTGAGATTCGGTGAATGATTAATTCAAAGTGTTTATTCGATTTGGATTTTATGTTTATGGTGTAAGTTTGTTTGTTTGTTTTAGCGATACCTAAATTTATTTTTACCACTACGATACATTTACTTTGTCAAACTTAATTTAATAAATAATACATAATAGTAAGTAATTTTCTTTTACTGGTGTTATTAAAAGCTCTATAAAATATTTTGGGAAGAAATAACAATTTTTTCAATGTTATTTCTCCCCTAAAATATTTAATTGAGTATAGACCCCTGATATTAAAAAGAAAACTTGCAAACAACAACTTTATTAATTACAACGTAATAAGTGTTCCGATATAGGGTCATTTCGCCTGTTCGCATCCATCGCCCAGTTCGCGTCCATTCGACGGCTATCCTTTTATAATATACTCGAAAATAAGTTCATGAACGCTCTAACAAAACCAAATGTAATTTCTGCCAATACCTCAATATATAGGAGATACATAGTCATAGACAAAATTTCCTTGATCGCAACCCTTCCCTTTAAAAAAAATAATTTATCTGAGCCACGGGACAAAAGACTGCAAATGTCTTAAATGTTAGTAAAAAAATAGTGAGCAGGAGAACCACTCACGGTAAATTTTACATTGTTTTATGTGAAGTTAAGGGTACATAGATGTTTCTAGGCCTTAATAATAAAGAAAGGAAAAACAGAATTATGAATTTACTTAAGTTTTATAATTGTTGACAGTTAAAATAAGGTGGACGCGAACTACTACACACAATTTTTAAATATTTCACTTTGCGTCCGCAGTGGACGCGAATTTTATGACCTATTATTTAGGACAGACCAGATTGCGTCCATCTTTGTTTTCTTGTTATCTATTTATAAAAGTAATTTAAATTTAAATAAGAATTTAATAAAATTGTATATGCCTACGATCAATGATATCTTGATGTAATTATAATAAAAAAAATAAAGTAAATTATTAACGGCTCCTAATTGAACAAATTAGAAATTATGAAATCACAGTCTATCAAGATATAACTCTGCAACTCATGACATGAATAAACATTTTTTTCCACTAATTTATCATTTTCGACAATACACCTCTCTGGCAGTTGCCAGTAGCTTAGTTCAATAGTGTCTTCAGATGAAGTTCTTATCTTACCACTAGAAAAAACTCATACTACACCAAGTCTTGAGAAAACTAAGCGACAATTATCAAAACCCTCTCCGACTGCTTTTATTCATTCAGCATTGATGCTGAATGAATAAAAGCAGACTCTAAAATAAATTAATAAAATTGACTGATTGAATCTAAATTAATAAAATTGATCAATCAAATAAAATTGATCTATCACCATCTACTTCACCTATAAAAAAAGCCTCCTAGTTTACAATAATCTTCAATATATTTATTCAAGACATTTCACATCCAGAAACCTTTGATCCATTTAAAAGCCACCTGATGTTGGCCGAAATTTTTAACATAGCAAGAAAATTTAATCAAAGAACTCCAGCGGCCATACCTTCGTCTGCATCGAGAAAGTTAAATGAACATAAAGGGTAGATGGAAAAAAAAAAGCAGGAAGCAGTAAGAAAAAGAAATTAAGAACGTATAGAGAAAAACAACATAGAAAAACTTCAAGGAACTGCTCCAAAACGTAGGGAGAAGACGCTTCCGGTTATAGTCTCAGTAGATACGGTAGATATGGACTCTGAAAAGAAAATTTACCAGCCATGGATAGTACAAAGTGCGCTGAATATGATGACATACTTATATTAGATGTAGATGAAGACGACGAAAAAAACATTGTCTTTGACCAATATAAGATGATATATTTGTTATTAAAAATATTTTATGCTATTAATTTGTTAAATATTTAGACATAAAAAAAATAAAGGTTAAAATCTAATCTTTCTGTATAATTATTAATAAAAATCTTCCCTACAATCTACATATAAGTTGGTGGACGCAAACTGATCCATGAGTGGACGAGATTTAGATTTTATGGACGCAGACTGGGTAAATCACCCAAATCTGATATTTATCAGTTTTATATTTAAATAATTATATCTTTTCACCAAAACTTTAAATGAATATAAAAAGACTATATAATTAACACTGTGCAAAAGTTTTTATTCAAAATTAGTGCTAAATCATTTTTATTTTTTCTTTCAAAGTCAGCAACTCCACTAAGTGGACGCGAACAAGCGAAATGACCCTAGGTATTACAATTACAAGCTCTTAGTATTAATGAGAGGTTTATTAATGAGAAATTTTAAAGTCAATACAATTACAAGCTCTTAGTATTAATGAGAGGTTTATTAATGAGAAATATTAAAGTCATAACAATAACAATTTTTTTATCTGCCTCATGAGAAGTAACTTGCACATTTTTTACTATTTCTAAACATCGGCAATTTAAAAACAAAAAAAATAATTTATAGCATTTGGATAAGGAAGCTATCATATAAAATCTGGATGATATAAATTATTTTGTACTATTGGCAAATAAAATACTAATAGAATAAAAGTGTTACTAATAATACCAATATCAGGAAAATAAAAATTATTGTATTTTTTTAACTAAGTTAGTGATGTTGCGTTTAGTTAATGGTATCGAAATATGCTAAGAATAATTTGGTTTATCACAAGTTATTGTTTCTGTTAATTTGTTTCTCATAAAGTCGTTTAAGAGACCAACGGACAGTAGATGACAACATAAGATTATTCGTTTTTTGAGTAACATATTATATAGTAAAGTTACAGTCTTATATTATGAGCTTTTGTTAAGCCATTTCTTCAAAGATTTTTTCTTATAATTAAATATTGGAATATTACTTTTCACCATTTTACGATATAGCGACACAATCGTTAACGATTAATTTATTGAGGACGTTGTTAACTAAATTTTGTAACGTTTTAATTTAGCTTCATACATACAAATAAACGTTTAGTAGATTAATGTGTCTAATAGCTAGCCTATTATACCCAGGAAATTACTAAATGATTGCTACCAATTGGCATTTTATAGGAGTATAGTAAATGATCTTTAAGAAATACATCGTATTTTTTTGTTTTAATTGATACTGAAATTTATATTAATATTGATGTCAATGTCTTAAATATCCAATTTGTATAAATTGATAATATCAAAATACAAAAAATGTTTGGTCCCAAAAAATACATTCATGTTTGAAATATAAATATAAAATATATAGATATTTTGTATTTATATTTCAAATTTTTAAATATAGATTTATTAAGTAATTTTTCGACTCCACCCATGTGGACTCGAGGTAGCTTTAGAATAATGTCCATTCATTCTACCGTTTCTCATAAACTAGCCTCGTAAATTTTATATCCACCAAATGTCTTTGATTTAAACAAGATAATATGAATCCATTACATAACTAGTAGAATATTTTTTGATCGCATTTATAAATTTGAATATTATCTCTTACATACAAAATTAAGCTCCTCATAATTCTCCTCATCATGTTAGTGTTTTTTTAATGCTAGCAGTTTTCAAATACTTTGGCAGTTGAGTTTGATGATGATTGGATGGTGATAATTCTATTTTAGTAATTCAATTAACATTTAGTTGTTTATCAGAAAAAACTAAAGGAATGTGAAAACTCGTAGTAGGGCTAACATCAACTATACGATCGGTCTCAAGTTTTATTTAGAAATGCTAAACCGCTTTTCGAGTTATCTGAACGAAAAAGTAAATGACAAAAAACTGAGTGAGGTGCCTATTTGTCGGTTGAGTGGTTTCTCTTCTCAGTAGATAAAGAAATGTTTTGCGTATACCCAAGTACGTACAAACATATAAAATTTGTTTGTTTAGTTTTTTCACAATAAATTATTAAAGGGTATATCTATTTTTGTACATTTTTATCTTTTTCTTTTCTTGCGACTGATTTGTAAGAAATATAAGTCATGTCATCACTTGATAAAGTAAAATTTATTGTGTTCTGCTTTCTTAAAAATGTGTAAATTTATAAGAACTTTCTAAAAAGGAGATGCAGAATCTTTTTTAATATTCATAACCAAATTTTTCCGCTAACTAATCTCAACTCTCTTATGCAACACTCTGTGGGAGCTTCTTGGATCTGATAAAACCATTATGCTTTTGTAAAATAGGTTAATGCCGCCTCCATTATCATGCCTAGTCACGTGGTGATGGAAGATACGAATAATAAGGCGCTAGGGTCTGTCACTAGGTATCATTACAATATGCATACGTAAACAAACGTAAACATACGTAAACAAACGTAAATATACGAAACATACGTGAAGAATGTGATAGATGGAAACAGAAACTTTTCTATAAATAAATGGATATTTGAATCGAACTAATTAAATATATACTTTTATTAAGTAATCACACTGACCTTTATGAAAAAACGTTTTTTTTTATAGTATAACAGCATTGTTGTAATTAATAACCAAACCTTGGCTTGGCTTATAGCCAAAAACGATTTTTAAACACCAATTATTTTCTATCACTTACTTGTAGCCGAAGGCTGTTAAAACTCAAGTAAGGCTCCATATACGAGAACAAAGATTAATATGTATCTTGAGAAACATACCTATTTACATTTAACGACTTCAACACGATATGGTTTTCATAATATTTGGAGGGTTATGAAAAAAATAAAAATAAGGTCATCTTTAACTGCTTTTTTATTTTTAATATTATTACTTTGCTTTAATTTCATTAAATTAAATGATTTTGTTTGTTGAAGTTTTACGTTAAAAAATGTCGTATTTTTTAAACATTCATTATCCATTTGTTTAAGTAAATTAAGAGTTAATTTTTAATTTGACCTATGTTTGAAACTATGTTTCATATACCTCCCATATCATTTACAAGTAGGTAAAAATTTAAATTCATTGTTTAAATAGAAAACATATAACAAACTTTTATTTCTACCATGAAATTATAAATAAATTAGTTTATAGAATGACTACATTATAGGTATAATGTAGTCATTCTATAAACTAATATATTTATGTATAGGTATACAATACTACCTATGCAATACTAAAATAATCGAATTGAATCGTATAAAGAGTACTTACTCATCACACGTTTTTGCTTATATCGAATAAAATGCTTATAATAATACACCACTAATTATAATTTTACGGCTGATCGTTACCGTCTTATTGCTTCGTCACGCACTTCTTCTTAACAAGCCTATTTAGTTGCTAGCCTTTGTTGTATACGAATTTGTTGAATATTAATCTTTTACAGTCTTTATAAATTTTAGTTACTATAAGATTTTTATAAAATGAGACGTTTTAATAACTGTACTAGTGCCATCTTTGTATCTTTAAATAAAATTGGTAATTACACTGATACAAAAATATATATGAACAGTAATTTATCAAGAGAATTAAGGGTTGCCAATAATGTTAATGCAGTTAATTTCGTGACTATACCAAATCGTAAATTAATTATTGTAATTGAATTAAATTTGTAATTTCATCTACATGGAGTAACAAAGTACCACCAAAAATTATCGTTGGAGAATTTTACTACACTAATTCCTTAACTCACGTCCCTACGACATACGTATATATAGTCGGTATACACATTCTATGGTAATTAATATAATAACACAGGAAAATTAATTTCAAATCTGAAACACGACATAATTAAGTGAACGTAATTTCAGCAAGAACACACGGTGTTTATCTTAAACTAGGGGTCGCCTGCGACTTCGTCCACGCAGTTTTTAGTGTTGCCGCCGAGTTTCATAAAAAATTGCAAAATCCATCTATTTAAAACCCTTAAGGGTAGAATCTAAAAATCCTTTCCTAGTAAACCACTACGTACAACCTTAAAAGCTACATATATGCTGTCGCGGACTTCTTTTTAGAACTTTTAAAGGGAAACAATTTCATCATACATTATTTTTGGTAACTTTCACCGTGTACTCAGCGCACGCGAGGAAAGCACTCAAAACAGAAATCTTTTCCCGTTTTTGAAGCATTTTTCATTGCTGCTTGACTTCCATTAGTCACAGCGAGATGACATATACCCTATAGCCTTCCTCGATAAACGGACTATTCAACACAAAAAGATTTTTTTAATTTGGGCCAGTAGTTCCAGAGATTAGCGCGTTCAAACAAACAAACTCTTCAGCTTTATAATATTAGTATAGATATATATTGTTGGTATAATATCCTTTATCAAACTATGTAATATCAAACATTAATAACATTTAATATTAACCCGTCGGTTACTGAATTTGTATATTTAATTAATTTCTGTAACAATAAATACGAGATAACAAAAAAAGACCAATAGACTTCAAATAGGCTTCAGCTGAAGCTTTCTTGGCTTACTCATAGTAAATCCAAAGACAGGTAGATGTGAATTCCCTTTTCTGTTCCCTTCTACTAGATTCATAACTCTCAATTTTTCGAGTATTTTAGGCGAAGGTACCAGTAATTATTACGTTGACCGTCTACTCGTTTACCCTCGGACTCGTTTATACTAATATTGGAAAAAAAAGATAACCCAGTGTAAGATGTATGTATTATTCAGCTCATAGCTCATTTTGCATTTCAATGAAGTTTTAGTACCGGTACTAAAATATTGAAATCCAAAATAGGATGTAATTATTAACATTTAATTGATTTGAAAGAGCCTATATGTAAAAAACTCAATAAAATCCATTCAGATTGTAATATGACTGTTGCAAAACTAAAAGAAGAAAGTATAAAATGAAGGTCTGTTTCAAAACAACACAGCAGACACAAGGACTGGTTCTAAGAAGTACCAATAACGATTCAAAATGTGTTCCATTACAGTTTATGTTACCTAATCGTATCATAACACATACGGTATACCTCATTACGTTCATCAGTGTAATACGAGACATCATTAAACATGCAAAAGCTCGCCGGAGGTTATTTACTCTGCGATAAGAGCGACGGAGGTAAGTTATCTTAAATAAAACAGAGTTCCTTTGGGACGTTTTCTCGGATTTGTTATAGGACAAAAAAAACTAAGAGGTGTCAAGGGACACCCGGATGGAACGAAGTTACTTTCGATTAATTATTGAAGGAATAGGGAATATGCATAAAATTTAAAATGGTCTCAAATACTTTTTTTTCGGATACTTTTTATCATCTTATTATAATAAAAACATTTTTTTTATATACTAATCATTCAAGGCCATAAAATAATTTGTGAAAAGTGTAAACTAAGGGAGCGAAATTCAAACTACCAAAACGCGCCACCATTAGTCGAAAGGAAATGTGACGTCATTTGACAGGCAATTCAAATTATCGGCGTTGAAGTTCATATTGTGGTATTAAGTGCTTAAAGGTTTTATTAAATGATACAATTATTTAAGTATTCCTAAAAACATTTTTTTCAATACTCAAACAACTACATATTATATTCAATATTATTAGCTGTACCTTCCTTAACCTGAAATAAAACGACAACCTTAAAAATTTCGTAAAACCAAAAAAAAAAACTTGTGTGGTTTTATGAAACCACCGTAAAAGTGAAACTTTTTTTCACATTATAGACATTTAACTAAAAATTTTCGGAATAATATTCCATTAAGGGTATACAAATTGCTTCATCAATCTTAATTTTATACTTAGAAAATGGGAATGATAATGGGAAATGATAAAAGTAGACTAGGTCTCCAACTAATATTTTTATTGAACTCTGTGTCTTAGAGTACGACATACATAATACTTAACAATTATTTAGATGATATACACATATTAAAACACTGAAAACAATATTTTATAATCGTTGAGTCATTTTGATCCGTTTTTCAATTATTTTCAATCATTCTATTATCAATTCCATCTTCATCATGAATTTCACAGTTTATAAATGTAACCAATATTTTATGGTAACTAAAATACGTGAACAGTGACTTACATTCGATTTTTTCAATGTATCTAGTAAAAACCGAATCGATACGAGCGCCTTTCACTTTATCTTTACTCCGCGGCCGACCGTCACGCGACATGCAACACACAGATGAAAAAGTTTGAGACGATGTAATAAAAGTTTTACTTTAAAAGAATACGGTTTTTATAGAAAGTTATACTGAACTTTTGTCATCTAGGTTAGGTTAATTTTAAACTCAAATTTTCTAATGTTCTATACTTACTATATATTTAAACTATAAGATTAAACTTATTATAAATAAAGTATACTTACGTTAAATTGATCTTCACAACAATATAAACACGATTTAGGACATATATTATCCCTTTTAATTACCATACAACATTGTTTTTGTATATTCGCATCTCTTGGAATACAAAAAAACCCTGTCGGGTGTTTTACTAATACCATTTTTGCACTCCGGTACTATACATTACTTGTAAGATGATTTTTATCTTCTTCCATGACTTTTAAAGCAATTAAAACTTAAAATATATATGAAGTAACAAAAAAGTTCATAGTAAACATTCACTGGATGTATCATTTGACATCACGCAAAGCGCGCGCAAAATTACGGTGTTTGAACGGCTCAAATTTACTCAATGTTTTAATTTTCACTTTGAAAATAAAACTAGAATCTTTTCAAGTCTATTTATATTTTTTCGACGATATAGAGAGGTAAATGATTAATTTACGTCAAAAAAAATTACATGAATGTTCTCATTGGCTAAGGACATATTCAACCTCTCTTATATAAAAATTAAGTAATTTTTTATTGCCGTCATATCGCGGAATTAAATCTACGACGAGTCTAAAACGGGGTGAATCTATTACCGACATACTGATATTTTGTATTTTCGAAATTGAAAGAAAGAAAAAAAAATGTCATAAAAATTATATAATTAAATAATTAAGTTTGCACACTAATAAAGACAATAGCAGTATCGTGTTGCAGTTACACCGCGTTCCATTGATAATATGTAATTATTAAAGAAACAATGAATGAAAATCTAAACCTAAAGAATGCGCGTTCGATTTTAATTAGATTTAATTTGATTGAAATTACGAAATTAGCTAGATTTATCGGGTTTTAGCTTTAAACACTTTATATTACCAAAATATACGGTATACTAAACTAAAGAATGCCCGTTCGATTTTAGAAATCGACAAACTTTCAAACTAAACTAGGTTTTTCGCGATTTTAGCTTTAAACACTCTTTAATATTAATAATATATATATACTTAGACAGGAAATAGAGCAGGAACTTGGATTATCAGCGAGAGTACTCACCACACCAGTATCTGCATCTCCCGTCGAGTAGTACACGGGGACGTCCAATTCTCCAGAATATCCACGTGTAGTCATATCACGCCATTAGGTTCTAGATTACGGGAATGCGACTTGGGAATCGCCGTTTGTCAGTGGAGGTGGGCTCCGTAAATGATTTGTTGTGATTTCACCGAGAGAGCTCAGCGGGTGATCACAAACTGCATGCACATATTCCTAAACTACACTATGCCATAATAACCATTACACGCATCGTCAATAGGACTATATTTCCGTGCAAGCGAATTGAAAAATTTAATTCAGGATGGCCTCCTACCACGTTATGGCTAAGCGACAAGGGTTCGTGGATTTCGATTGGATTCAGTATCTCAAATCTCTTTGCAACGGGCTAGGATATACGACTGGCACTGACAAATGTTTACACAGTTAACACTTAGTTAAAATTTCAACATAACCCTTAGATATTTTCAAAAATTGATTTCGGTAGTGGCATCTTTTCAATGTTTATCTATACTGCAAAGTTAGAAACATTGGTTAGGATTTTCGAAAGAAACCTAATAGGTGTCACCACCGTCCCGATAAAGACGATCACATATAGAATGCTTAATTCACCGAAACGGACAGCGATACGGTAGCTCAGTTGGTAGAGCGACGGGACGGTTTCCCAGTAGTCGCGGGTTCGAATCCCTGCCCGTATCGGTTTTTTACATTCTATATTTATATAAAATTTAAATAAGCTTAACATGGCTATACATGTTTAAAGATATTTTCAAAAGACATTCAATTGTTTTAGTCAAATCAACAAATTATATCTTTATTTTTAGTCAAAACCAAACTACTACATGTATAAAAGCTAACAATATTGTATTTTAGAATTTTGCACGTAAGACAGTAATCATTTATTGTATCTATCTAATGATTCACTTACGTGCTGGATTTGACTGGGATATTGTTGTATGATATATAATAAGCAATAACTACCCGGTAGGTATATTTATAATTAGTTTGTATTTATGATTATTTTTAAACATCTTAAAAAACATTTTGCTTAGATAATTTAAAGTTTAAACCAACATAAAGTACATGCTACGGATTTATAATTTAAGTATAATGCTCATACTTAAAAACTTTACTTTGTTGTTGGCTTGGTATAAACTTTACCAACAGCCACATAATTCAATTTTTCATACATTTTAAAATCTTTTCAACTATAACATTCAAAGTTATATCTATATCAATAAGATTCCGTACATTATAAATATCTGCATTTATCCGGGATTTCTGTTGTATAACATAAAGATTGTAAACTTAAATCTCATTAATAATTACTTAACATGTTATATTACATCTTTATATAATTATCACGTTTTATATTATGACCTATTTATTTTAGAAACGAACCGATATTTAAGCATTTCACGAAACCGTCCGATATTTAAGCATTGCCCGAAAAGGGACAGCCTTGTGATGGTTAACTAAAACATTCCTAATTCGTTTCCATTCACGGCACAAAAACAACTTGTTAGAATGCGCCGCAGATGAACCATAAACCGTAGGACGCGAAGACATAAATAATATTCAAACCCATTGCCAGAAATTCGATGCCTTTTTCATCTGTAAGCAATAAAAACATACGCTAAGAATATTTCCATAAAGTTGTAGTCGCAACGAAATTGCACCTTAAATTATCGGAGAGGTGATACTTTCCATTAATGTGACCGCCATCGTTATGTTGGTCAAACATAATTTACCTTTAATATACAGGCTCGTGAACCTTTAAAAGCTCATCATACACCTATAAAGTCGTTTTATAGCCTTCAATATAATTTTTGGGCTGCAAGGTTTTTTGTTTCAAATATAGATTTTTTTGGTTTTAAGCTTATAATATTTTAAAAAAGTTTATTTTAGCAGTTTTAATATTAAGTTGCTTAATAAGTTTGATATTAACATGATACATTTTACTTTTATAACCATGCTCTATTTTTAAAATTTATTATATCATAAATAATTAAATAGAGCAACAAAAGAGTACATTTCAAACTTGATACTCTATTTAAACTACAGGAGAGCCATAAAAATAACAAGGTTTTTTCCCACCAGTTGCGGCGCACAGTGATATCCCGCTCTACATCGGAATAGCAGTTGCCGTAGTTGTGTTCCTGGCCGGGGCAGCAGTTGTCTACAAACTGTTACAGAGGAAGACGCGGGACCACTCTCTGTATACTATGACGAGAACCGGTAAGTTTGCAGTTTGTTTATTAAATGACAATTACATATAGAAATTCTAATGACTGCCCTACGGTTACGCGTCACCGGTCGACCATCAAGTGACTCCATGTGCTTCGAGCAAGGGCCAGAGCGATGAAGACGACATCAAACCGTACACCGAGTCCGAACACTCTGCCTCCAGTTGTTTTACTAGTTGTGAGTTTTTATATATTGTTATTTAAAATGGCCAATTATGTATGTCTTTAAAATTATACAATAATTAAAGAAACCTGAATTGCATAGCTAAAAGTCTTGCCTTTATTTACTATACAGAAGCTTTGGTAAAAGAAAAATATGTGTGTAATTAAATAGAATCTTCATTAAAAAGCGCTATATTTTTTATTACAGAGATTATTTATTATTCCTATACACGCAGACTTTAAAACTAGAACAATATGTCTGTGATATATATCATTATGACTATTTACATTATACGACTATTAGAATTCTGGAATATAATGTGCAGTATTGAACCAAAATACGTTTCACATTTACAGTCATCGAAAGCGTATCTCCTCTTTGAAAATATTGCTTTACAAACAAATATTTTTAACAACTTTGTTCCAGCCGGTTCTATGTACGATGCAGCGAACGAATCAGTGACGCTCCAACTAGCAGAACTCAATATCTGTATCAAATGTCTGAGCAAGACTCGCTCTACCTGCTGATAGTGTGGCACTATCGATATCTGAAGGAGCAGTGAGTAGGGGACGCCGTGAACAGATTTATGTAGCTGTAGTCAAAGACGACAGATATAGATCGAGGCTCGGCAAAGGTAAATATTTGTGCGATTGTATCAAATGTTACATTTAATTTATAGTTCGATACTTTGCAATAATTTATTCTCAAATCACAGTAATTAAAAAACGCTCATCGATAAATCCCATACTGTTTTTATAAATTTATTTATCTAAAATTATAGATACAAAGAGGTTTCTATTAGAATATATTATAAATATTTCATGTATCAGAGACTACATCCGCAGATTACTTTTGATAAAATCTTTCATTAAAACAAGAACGTATCTACATCATACTATAAAGCAGTCGAAACGCTAAGAGACCTATGTAATTACACTAAGAAATCGAAAGGTGCAGTTTATGCCAAGCAATATCAAGCAAGCCTTAGGCGGACATCAGTAACATCGTTGAACTTTTTGTTAAAACTATTTTTTGCCCGCAGGTATCACGCAACTGAGTCCGGTAGTTAAATGCGGCCCGCCTCGTCTTCAGCTTAATAAGTCAGTTATCCTTCAAATTCCTCACTGTGCTAGTCTTAAACACGGCTTCTGGAATCTCTCCCTGTACGCTATAGATCATAACAATGCTAAAGCAGATACACACCCTTAATGGAAGAAGATCGTTAGTCTTGGACAAGAAACGATTAATACCCCAGTTTTCACACAACTGGATAGTGAAAAGATATACCTAGTAACTGACATGCTTTCTACATTTGTCCTTGTCGGTGAAAGTTTTAATGGGAAGGCGGTTAAAATATTGCAATTAGCTGTTTATGCACCTGCCGCTATAACCGATTCTTGTACGGAATTCAACATACGTCTTTATGTGTTTGAAGACACTCCATGTGCGCCCTACTATCGTCAGGAGCAAGAAAAAAAATGAGGCGGTGTTTTGCTCGAACGTCCAAAAACGCTTTTATTCCAAGATGGAGGTTCAAATTTGTGTTTGAATTTAGATCATTTGAGTCCTGGATGGAAAGCAAAGCCCGGCATCGGATACCAGGAAATCCCTTTCAACCATGTATGGGGATCAAATTACAATGCTCTTCACTGTAGTTTTGCATTAGAAAGGACTTATGACTGCGATAACATCGACTTGTCTTGTCAAAGATCCAATCCATCTTATAAACAGACATTCCAAATATTGATAGACGATCTTCGTAGCCGCTCACCACGCGGTCGTTCACCACGTGAATCTCAAAGAAGCTTTAATATAATCGAAAATCTTCTGGAAGCTAGAATGTGTCGAAGTGAAGAAAGTAGCGATGGTAGCGTTAAAAGAAATGTGACCGTTAACGAAACGGGGGTGAATGAATGCGCAGAGAGTCCATTTAAATTGAGCATTCGAATTAAACGCCAGCTATGTGCTATATTGGATCCACCGAACGCTCGTGGTAATGACTGGCGTGCGCTGGCCGCTAGGCTCGGCGTAGATCGTTAAACGACGTGGTTCGCCACAAAGAGCTCGCCCACTGAAGCTATCTTAGAGTTATGGGAGTGCGGGGAGCGCGGACCGGGTGCCACGGCTTCTCTTGCCGCCGCGTTACGTCAAATGGACAGGCATGACGCGGCAGACTTATTACACGGAAGACCATCTTGGTTATAAATTCCCGGTACATACAAGAATGAATGTTGAATGCATTCCGTACATTTGTTGGTAATTTGTGTTGTTTAAATGTTACTTAGACACAAAAATAGTTTCGAGGACCGTTGGTTTAATTTGTAAAGTTGGTGGTAGATTATTTTGTATAGAGCTATATACTGTAGATAAGCGATGGAGGAATAAATTATATTATATTATATTAGCAATAATAGTGCCTATGTCTTTTAAAGAACAATCCGATGTTTAAAGGCGGTTATACACAGTTATTTTGTTAATTTTGTAAGTGTTTGAGTGTTCATTATATCGAAAATTATATTGGAATAGCTTGGTACTTGTTTCTTTTGCTATATATTTTTATGTTTTGGGTTATTATAACGTGCCAAATTAAACAACGTTGCATTGAAACCAGAAAGAGCAAATGAAAAATGGAGGTCTGTTTAAAAAATATATATATAACGTAAAAAGTAAGGTTCGGTTGCTCCTGGCCTGATTTTGGTAATAATGCACATATACTAAGCTGAGCTTATTATAATAAAAAGTAGGAGTAGCAATTACTTTTTACTGTTATACAAGAATTAACTTAATGCATTTATATTAATCTTAATTACTTAAATGTTCACTGTCTATTCCTCACCAAAACTTTTTCGTCAGTGACACAGTTCCTACATTTAATTTTATTAAGTAATCAATAAAATAAAAATTAAGTAATAATTCACGTACGAGCACACATGCGCTACAATGAATATTCTAATTCACTAATCGATTAATGATAAAAAAAGTTTTGGTAGAACTTTTATGTAACCATTTCCCTGCTTACCCATCTGTATATAATGAAGCAGACTGTAAATACTCGTAACTATTAACACGTAGACCACAGCATATTACAATGGTTTTTCAGATACATATTGTGAAATACGTCACTGTAGACTATTTTTTTTTGTTAATGTGACTATTAAAATAAATGGATCTGTGATAAATAAAATAATACGTAATAAATTATGTTTAACTGTGACTTTGTTTTTTATTTATTTAAGAAAAATATTATATAATCTTAAAATATCTAACAAAAGATTCAACAACATCCTTAAGTTGGTTTTCTAACAAACAACGTTCTAAAATAAAATACAAAGGAGTAGAAGTTATAATACTACAGCTAACCAAACTTTAAAAAGCCATAACAAATAGATGCATTCTTTTATAAAATCCTGCCCACATAACTAAGCATCAACTTAAAACTCATATACACGACAGGCGAGAAAATTTCAAATTTACCGTGACGCGTCTTTAGAAATTTGAACTACATTCCCATTATAATAAGCCGTCTTGTCTACTTTGAAAATAGACTCGCTCATTATAGTCACATGTTAAAGACAGTATACGTCTAATACTAAATAAATAAGTTATATTTCAGTTAAACAACAATAAGCATTTTAGCAAAAGACCTTAGTGGCTTTCTGAGATCTAATAGATATATATTTTAAAAATGCTTTTATTTGGTTGATTAAACAGTTTGGACAAAAAACAGCGTTACTTAATAACACATACAGCATTTAAATGAGCTATTGAGCAGGTGTGTCGGTCTGTTGGTTTGTTACTTCACACGTCAGAGCAATGACTAATTACATATCATAGGGTGGTAGTGTTAGCGGATATTGTTTATGTAATTATCATAAAATCCCTTGCGTTTTATAATCCCTATGTATCCCTATGTATAAGATATTTCAAAATCAGAAACTCTGATAATTCGAGTTTGACAACAAACCCTGCAATAAAGTATGAAGGGAATAATATTTTGAAGAAGATGGATTAGGTTCAGGTTTTGCTGTAACAAATATTATAATTACGTACTTTATTTTATGTTTATAATTCTAAAAAAAAATTATAAATTACAAGTATTCTAGATATAAATAAAATACTTGAAAGTTTAACTTACTCTAACATTAATAATATGTAATAAACATAATAGGAACAAATCTCTATAAAAGTGACCACACCTTTATTTTTATTTGGGCCATGCATTTTAATATATTATTATTAGAATGATATTTGAAATAATGAGGGCTGTAAGTAGAAATGCAGGTGTCAATGAAAAAACTGTCTAATTAACCAAGGCTCCAGCGTAGTTAATATGTAATTATTTTTATTATTATTACTTTATTAGGAAATATATATAATTATTATGACCATCATAAATTCAATAAATTCAATTATTATATTAGAATTTTAATTTCCATAAAGCTCTCGAGAAACTCTTAATAAGATATCTAAATTGGGAAACAATAAAACAAGTTCTGAGCGATGAAATAACAATTTCTACGAGTTTACCTCGATTAATAACTTCCCAAAAGCTCGGAGTTTAACAACAATGCCCCGCGATTGATGGAGTACTTTGTTTAAAACCGAAAGGTGAAGACATTTTAGGTGTCCGTAAATTAATTATGATGAACCCTAATGGATTTGTAAAATACGTCTTAAAGTTGTCTATTTTCTGTCTATTCCCGTTTAATTTCATCATACATTTGACGAGGTCAGTTAAATTTGAACGCAATTTAATTTAAATATAAACAAGTATTATTTATGTACAAAAAATATAGATAAGTGTTATAAATTTCGAAGGAATTTACTGTTTTAAACATTTATATTTAAGTTATATGTTTTATCAAGCGTTATTTAGGCTTTATCACTTACTAGATATTTAAAAGTGTCATACTATAACTCATCTATATCTATACATATAATAAAATCGTCACTTAGCCATTCCTGTACATGGAATCAAAAAAAAAAAAAAAACTTCACAGGGGGCTTTATAAGAGCAAGAGAACCCAAAACAATGGTTTTTCAGTTTGTCTGTTTGTCTGTATGTCTGTATGTCTGTATGTTTGTGCACGCTAATCTCAGAAACGGCTTAATCAATTTGAATGCGGTTTTTAGGAATTTATTATCACAGTCTTCATTTAACATTTAGTCTTTATTTCATCTAAATCGGTTAAGAAATAAAAAAGTTATGACTATTTATGTCAATCACGTAATAGGTACAATGAAAATCTTATTCTATACATGTAATAAATTTGTAGAGGAGTAGTCTTTGTACAATAAAAATATTTTAAGAAATATACCAGGATGTAAAGTAATAACTAACAGAATCCATTTTCAGCATTTTTAAAATCTTTGTCTGTTTATCTGTTTGTCTTTTGGTTGTGCACACAACACGAAAAAAAAAATTTCAAAATTTCATACAAGGGGGCCTTTATATAAGCAAGAGAACCCAAAACAATGTTTTTTTCATTTTGTCAGAAACGGATTAGTCGATTTGGATGCAGTTTTCGGGAATATATTCTCATGGGATTCACTTCATATTTTGTTTTTTTTTTAACAATCTGTTAACAAAAAAAAGAAGTTAATAATCTCTTATGGTCGTACCATTGCTTCTTACCGGTTTGAAGGTTTATAATTTTTACATACATTAGTAAGTACAAAGGGTACTTTTTATCAAAATCGAAAACTACGCGTACAAAATCGCACGCACAGCAAGTTTCATATTAAAGCAAAGTCGCTTCCCGCGTCTGTCCCTATATCTGTATGTATGTTTAGATCTTTAAAACTACACAACGGATTTTGATGCAGTTTTTTTTTAATAGATACAGTGAAGCAAGAGGAGGGTTTATATGTATTATAACATGCTTAGTATATCAGAGAACCACTGATAATTTCAAGATTTCTAATGCGAAGTCGTAAACAAACACTTTTGTTTGCGCTTACAATGCAAACGCTGGTTGAACTCGATAGATCAAAATAATGTACTTTCAATGAATATTTTTGAAGATATAACAGATTTAAAATATAGGGTCTTCGCGTTTGCGGCGGTACGGTCTACCGGCGCACTCTGTTATGCTATAACCGTCTCAAAAATGGCTTTTGTGAATGTTCAGTATTGAAAATTTTGTTAATGCATATAGCTAATTGAATGTTTATCATTTAAAATAGATTTTTTTTAAATAAAACTAGAACTGCAAGTTGATAGAAAAAATAACGTCGATTGTGTAGCTCAGAATTCTTCAAGTTTACGTGGTAATATTTTGATTATGTTCAATGAAAATCTGTAAGTGTGATATATGGTTAGAATGGTTATTAAGTACTCTGTTTAAGAAGTTGTTGACGCCAGTTAATATAAATTAATTATTTCATGCGTGGTATAGTTCCAAATTCCCACCTTCCCATGATTATCATACTATAATTAGGAAACTCTATCAAAAGGCAATTAGAATCGGATATCTGTGATTCCTTGATTATACACTTTAAGCCGTTTTTTACATATACCACTACACCATCACTTTTATTATAGTGATGTGATGTACTATAGCTGCAGTAACCAGGCAGCAAGGGTATACTCGAAACGAAAGATAGCCAGCACTCAGATAACACTATAACGTCACATTGTATTTGCAATCTGTTTAGTAAGATGCATAAGCCATCGTAGTTTTTATTTAAGCTACGAATATTTTGTTGTAAAATTTTTAAATATATTGTTTGATCACGAATAATGTTTTTGCAATATTCCGGTTCACATAGGAGAGGTTCAGTGATATTATAGTTGTCTATGTTTTTTATTAAAATATTTACATCGGCGAATTTTGAAATAAGTAAAAACGAGTTGAACTAATACAAAGATCGGAAAAATATATTAACATAGAATATTTTCTATTTAATTGATGAGCAACAATACATCTTTGTACACCGATTAAAAATGTTCCTGCAAGCAATTGAATTGCGCGTATTTTGAAAATGTGTACAAGTGAGTTAGCGTAGGTAAAATTTTTTAAGTGGACCTGCACTATACATAAGCAAAATAAGCAGTTTTTACAAACAATTAAAAAATTTAAATATAATAATAACAATAAACTGTACAGAAAGTAAAACAAATAAAACAAAATAAAACAAATAAAATAACACAAGAAGTTAAAAATATATGACAAAGAGCACAAAAGAAAAAATATATCTAGTAATTTTTTTTAGTTTAAGTATATTTAAATCCTCTTCGTTTTTCAGCTGTATTACTGGATCACCCTCCTTTTGACAAAGGTAAATACCACCCGGCGTAGCCCAGCAAAATTTAAATCCATTTGAGAGTGCGTAGTCTTTAGCTACGAAATGTAACCTTTTTATCCTAGGTGTAAGGTAATCAGATAGGAAAACCTGCGATCGTGGCCCTTCAATTTTCAAGGTAATTGTGCTAAACTGTTGTTCCTTACTGTTTCTGTTGTATAACTTATAGGAATTAAGTAGCCTATTTTTCAGTGAAGTATACACAAAATCAATAAGGATAGGCTTTTTTTCCGATTTAGAAAATCCTCTATAAACTTGACGAATATCTGTTGGTTATATTGGTATGTTTAAAGCGTCACCAAGGTTCATCACAATTCCACTTAAATCATCATGTTTTTCTCCGTACTTTAAAGGAACATTTCGTAACTCCAGCGTAAAAATTTTTGTAGTTTTTTCCAACGCATCAATTTTCTTCTCCAATGACTGTATATATACTTTATCCAGCTTTCTGTCTTGTTCTAATTGCACGATAGTATTTTTGACTTCATCATATTGTTGTGAAATAAATTCAATGCTTAAACTTATGTTAGTGTTCTGTTCTCGTATTTCATTTACTGTCTGGAGTATTTTGTTATTTTTTACATCTTGCGCTTCCGTCCAAGATTTAAACATTTCTTGCATTTTTTGCACAAAAACTTCAAAATCATCGGTGTGCCTTCTTTTCTGAGGCCGTGAAGAGGTGCCATCATGTTTCAGATCAGATAAATTAGGGTCTGAATTTGAAGACATAAACCTACCAGGAGGACCTTGCAGCCTCCTGGCTGCAAGGTGTTTGTTTTGTTCGATGAGCGTTTGACAGACATAATAGTAGACTAATTTAACAATGTAAATTTACAATAAAATAAGCAAAAACTAAAAACAATAATATTAAACCCTATAAACGAAAAATACTAAGATTCATTAACCAAATAGAAAAACCAAAAAGAAAAAATAAAAAAAAATCAATAAATAAAAACACAAAATTAAAATAATAATAAAAATAAAAATCATATATTTCACTAAAGTCTTTTTTCTTTCCTGGTTAGGATCGAACTCGGGTTGTGTAAAACGTTCGTCTCTAAAGTCAAATGAAGGTACGAACCGGCTACTCAAAGCTTATCTACCAGATGCAAATTAGTCTATATAGTTCGCTACTAGCAGATGCAATTGCAATTGCAAATGTGTACTTTGGACTTTCTTTGGTCATATGTATATTATATATAAATTATTATTAGTAATATACGTCTTCTAAAACGCTTAACATAATTACATTCCCTTAATATCGTTTAATTCATCTTAAAACTTGCGATACATTATACATAAGTAATATATTTCTACCTCCATAAAAATAATATTAACCGAGCGACCGTTTATAAACCGACCGCGTAATATAGGTCACACAGCGGCCGCACGGCAACTCAATACTCGCAATTATTACCTTTTTAATTCGTTCGCTTGTTATTCATTAGTTTACCGTTATTTTGTAGTTGTTAGTTAGTTGTAATATTGTCATAATTAAATTCTTAAAATGTCGTTAAAGGGTAAAAACGACAACGATATCGAAGATGCTAAGTTATATATGTTACTTGCAAAACGTAATGTTATATTTGAAATAATAAAGAAGATTTACGATTTATCGTCTAATATTAATTTAGATATCGTGAGGAGGGAAAGTTTTCTTGACGAATCTGCTAATATAAATAGATTCCCTACGTAATACTTTCGAAAAGATTTTGAACGAATATAATTGTCGTTTACTAGAAATTGACCCAGCTGGGAAACCTGACTATAACTGTCTTATCGCTTTTGAATCCTTATTCAGTCGGATCAAGCGTTTACGATTAGAATACACACAGCCTAGTACTTCTTCCTCTGATATTAAAAACGCAGTCGTACCACAAAAGGCCCGTCCATCGCTGCCACCTATTGAGTTGATGACCTTCTCTGGTGATATCCGTTCATGGCCGGTATTTTACGCCAGTTTTAAATCCACTGTGGATGATAATCCATCCCTCGCCGCTGCCGAGAAACTATACTACCTGTTAGGCAAATTAACAGGTAAAGCGCAGACTGCATGCGCCGGTATATCTCCTTGTGCCGAGAACTATGAATTGATATTGCGCGCTTTAATTGATAAATATGACGATAAAAGAATGTTAGCGTCTGCTTATTTAAATCAAATGTTCGAGTTTAATTCTTTACAGTCAGCTTCGGCAGCTAATTTATTTACTGATAATTTCACAAGTGCCGTACGTGCAATAAAAAACTTAAAATTAAATAATTTAACAGATTTCATCATACTTCATAATGCGTTAAAAAAGTTAGACTCTTTTAAACGTTAAACAATTAGGGCTTTCGAGTTAAATCATTCTTCGAAATTACATACATTTGATGACCTAGTCGAGTTTATTAAGACTCGCGCTAAGGTTTTGGAACGAACTCAACCTCACTCCGGTTTACTGTATAGCCGTCAAAGTAATACTATTACAAATTCGCGACGTTCTTTCTAATAACGTACCCACTGTTTCATCGCCTAAGTATCAGGCATACATAAGTACAACTGTCGATAACACCATTAATTCTAAACGCTTGTGCACTAATATTTCACATCACAGTTTATTTAAATGCCCCGACTTTAATAAAATGACGCCTCAGCAGCGCTTTAAATGTGTGAAGGAAAACAATGCGTGTGTAAATTGTTTAAGCCTAAATCATAAAGTTTCAAATTGTTCTTCTAAAACGGATTGCCGTATATGTAAGATGAAACATCACACTACACTTCACTTCAAGCGCGAAAATATAGGTATTGCCAGGCTACCGGCCTGTGCTCCGTCAGGTCCCGTGTCACCGTTAGCTGCACGTCCGCCGCCAGAGTCCGCGGTTCCTGTACCATCCATGCCTTCTCCTCCTAACGCGTCAACTCGATCCGACGTGACATTGTGTGCTACTGCAGCTACTTATAGTACACCCAACCCGTTTAATAACTCGTTTGTTATACCTACTCGCCCTGAGCCCGCACATCATAAACAAACTACCGTTTTATTATCGACGGCTCAAGTCGCCGTTTATGACGTTAGCGGCCGTTGTCATATTGTCACGGTATTGGGATATGTAGTGATGGGTACTGCACCCATTATATCAGCTTTCCAAAGTTATCAGGTCCTGACATGTTGTCTCGCTCAGGAACCTTTTGCTATTGACTCTTTAGTCAGGCGTTTCTGGGAGCTTGAGGAGCCTCCCTTCACCCCTCGCGCTCAGCATCCCGCGGATGTTGAATGCGAGGAGTTTTATAAGTCTACTACGACTCGCGATCCTGTTAGTGGCAGATACGTCGTTGGCCTGCCATTCAACGTGGATGTGTATTCCTTAGGGAATTCGTATGATATTGCTCGCAAACGTTTCATGTGCCTCGAAAGAAAGCTAGAAGCTTCACCTGAGTTAAGGTTGGCGTATGATAAAGTCATTAAAGACTATAGTTATAAAGATTATGTTTCTCCCGCACCTCAGTACGAGTCTGATGACCTCGCTCCTGTATACGTAATACCACATTACGGAGTCATACGCGAGGATAAGACATCAACTCGTCTGCGCATCGTTCTGGACGCCAGCAGCAAGACCAGTTCAGGTCGGTCCCTGAATGACATCTTGCATTCTGGGCCAAACCTGCAGGGTGACTTATTTAATATCATTTTAAATTTTCGTCTAAACGCTGTTGCTATGACTGCAGACTGTCGACAGCAGTTTTTGCAAATAGTTGTGCGCGAATCTGACCGTCGTTATCAATGTTTTCTTTATCGTTTTAATCTACAGGATCCCCTCGTGTTATACCGTTTTAACCGTGTGTGTTTTGGTTTATCGTCAAGTCCTTATCATGCGTTACGCACAGTGAAGCAGCTTATCATCGACGATGGTGCTAAGTACCCGTTGGCAAGTAGTATTGCTTCCTCCTCGTTGTACATGGACGATCTCGCCTTCTCACTTCCTAGCGAAGCTGATGCGGTCTCTGCGGCTAAACAGCTGATAGATATGTTCAAGGATGCACAATGGGAACTTGTAAAATGGAACAGTAATAATAAACTTGTGTTAAATAATCTCCCCGATTCGCATAAGGTTTCCTCCGAAGTGGAATTTGATAAATCTACGCTACTAACTACTAACGCAACTACTAACGCAACATAAAATATTAGGCTTACATTGGTCTACTCATGATGATATGTTTTACTTTAAAATAACTTCACCTGTTGATGAGACATGCACTAAGCGCTCCATTTTGTCTACTGTCGCCCGTCTGTGGGACATAATGGGATTCGTTGCTCCCACCGTCGTGTATGCCAAGCTCTAAATAAAACAGCTATGGCAGCTTAATCTTGGATGGGATGATGTGCCGCCGCCTTTCATCATTAAAATGTGGAAGCAGTTCTGTCTTGAACTACCACTTATCAATGATCTACACATACCACGCCACGTGGGCGTATTTGAAGATTGTGTAGTCACTCTCTTAGGATTTTCTGACGCCAGTGAGAACGCTTACGGTGCTGTAGTGTACCTGCACGTTGGCACTTCCGCAGGTAATACTGTAGAACTTTTATGTTCAAAGACCAAGGTTGCTCCGACCAAACCGCTATCTATAGCTAGGCTCGAACTATGTGGGATCGTCCTACTATCGAAATTGCTTCGTAGAGTTCTTGATACCTACTCTCATCTTCTCCCAATTAAAACTTTCGCTTTTACCGACTCTAAAGTCGCTTTATATTGGTTAAAAAGTTCACCACACAGGTGGCAAACTTTCGTCGCAAATCGAGTTGTTCAAGTGACAGAAAATATTTCAGCTGACAATTTTTTCCATGTTGCGGGTATAGAGAACCCTGCTGATATTTTTCACGTGGCATTACACCACAAAAATTAATTTCTCACCCTTTGTGGCTTCACGGGCCTCAATGGGCTTGCTTAGATCCGTCTCAGTGTCCTCTTAAAACCCTGGACGATCAGTCTATTGCAGACTTACCTGAACAAAAGGTACTGACACACACTGTGTCTACACCTATAACACATTGTATGTTACAGGATCTCTCTTCTCGTATTTCCTCCTGGAGTAAGCTCCTACGTATAATTGTGTATGTATGTAGATTTGTTAAATTATTACCTTGCCATAGTAGTGTTACTATGATTGCTGCGGATCTTGATTATGCAGAAAATAAGATGCTCCGGGCCCTGCAAAGCCAGCATTTTGCAGAGGATTTTAAAAATATTAAAAATAATAAAAATTGTTCGCCTACGCTCATGCGCTTGCGCCCTTTTATAGACGATAACAAGCTGATTCGCTTAGGCGGTCGTCTCAGTAACGCCGCGCTGGACTACGCTCAGATGCATCCAGTCATAATACCTTGCAAAGATCATGTAGTGAACATGATCATTGATTATTATCATATAAAGTATTTACACGCAGGGCCAGAACTTCTCATGTCACTACTTAGACAAAAATTCTGGATCCTGTCAGCACGTCGTATTGTACGACAACGCGTCTACATGTGCAATACATGTTTCCGATTAAGACCACGTTCTACTTACCCATTAATGGCTGACTTACCCGAAAGTCGCACTTGTCAGGTTGTAAAGGCTTTTACACATACGGGCTGCGACTATGCTGGTCCCATAGCTTACACTCCTGTGCGACGCCGTGGTATCCGCAGTGAGAAAGCCTATCTTTGTCTCTTTACTTGCCTTACAACTCGTGCTGTGCACGTTGAGGTAGCCACAGACCTCTGCACTGCTACTTTTTTCGCCGCTTTTAAGCGTTTTCTTTCTCGCCGTGGTCCTGTACAGTTTATGTATTCCGATAACGGAACAAACTTTAAGGGTGCCAATTCATATTTGCGCGATATAATGAGTATAATAAAAATCTAGAGCAGGAGTGTGCTGAGAGTCGTATTACGTGAAAATTTATTTGTCCCAGCTGTCCACACCACGGAGGGTCCTGGGAGAGCATGATTAAGGTCGTTAAATCGCATCTGTTCAGAGTTATTGGACAACAGCTTCTTTCATACGAAGAGCTTATTACTGTAATTACTCAAATTGAATGCCTACTAAACTCTCGTCCGCTGACGATCCTCAGTTCTGACCCCGCGGAGCCTACGGCACTCACGCCGAGTCATTTTTTAAATACAGCACCTTTAATGTCGCTACCTGCAGCGGCAGTTGTTTCGGACTCGGCCAGTTTAGCATAGAGGCATTCACTATTAGATAATTTGGTCCAATCGTTTTGGGCTCGTTGGAGGATGGAATATCTCCATAGTTTGCAAGTTAGGCAGAAATTCAAAATTCAAAATTCAAAATATCTTTATTCAAGTAGGCATTTACACGCACTTTTGAATCGTCAATTACATTAAATTGGTCAGTATAGTCAGTCTGTGAGTAAGCTACCACCAGCTCGGAATGCTGTTCTGCTGAGAAGAGCTGGCCAGAAACTCAACAGTTGCTCTTTTTAAATAAAATTTAACAATGTTTGACTTATAAATTATAACATCAACCCTGCAAATGAGTCAATGATCCAAGTTCCACACATTTCGATCAACCAAAAACTCTTGAATGTTATAGTAAGATTTATTTAGTAATATACCTTTAATTTTAGATTTGAAACCAAGAAAAGGAAGATCTAAGATATCTTGTGGAACCTTATTATATATGCGTACACTCAAGCCCATGAAGGATTTCTTAACTTTTTGAAGTCGAAATTTAGGCGTTACGAGCCTATTTTTATTTCTTGTATTGATTGAATGTCTGTCGCTATTTTTTTTATAGTTATTTAAATTTTGGCGTATATATAGTAAGTTATTAAAAATGTATTGAGAAGCGACCGTAAGAATACCGATTTCTTTAAAAACTTCTCTTAGGGAGTCTCTAGCTTTTAAGTTACAAATAGCCCGTATAGCTCGTTTTTGTAAAATAAATATAGAATTAATTTCGGCAGCGCTGCCCCATAGTAAGATACCGTAAGACAATGTACTATGAAAATAACTAAAATAAACGAGTCGAGCCGTTTTAACGTCTGTTAATTGTCTTACTTTTTTAATTGCAAAGACGGCTGAGCTAAGTTTGCTTGCGAGTGTCGAGAGATGGGGGTTCCACTGGAGCTTTTTATCTAAAGTTAATCCTAAGAAAGTTGTCGAGTCAGTCAGTTCTAACACTTCATTGTTAAGGAATAAACTACAATCTTGACTTTTTACATTAGGAAGTGTAAATTCCATGCATTTAGTTTTCTTAGTATTTAATACCAAATTATTAATTTCAAACCAATGAAGAACACGTGACAGAGCACAGTTAACTTTGTCAAAATTAGGTTTATTACGATCAACTTTAAAAATAAGTGAGGTATCATCAGCAAAAAGTACAATGTCACATAGTCCTTTTACGTAGAAGGGCAAATCATTAATATAGAGTAAAAATAAGAAAGGGCCTAGAATAGATCCTTGTGGAACACCCATTTTTAGGTGAGATCCAACCGATTTACAATTATTTATATCAACCGTCTGAACTCTTTGATTCAAGTAAGAGGCAATAAGATCAAGCGCAGCACTACGCACACCATAGTGATTAAGTTTGCAAAGTAATGTTTGATGGTCCACGCAATCAAAGGCTTTAGATAAATCACAAAATACTCCGATTGCATTCTGTGACTTTTCCCATGCGTCGTAAATGTGCTTAAGAAGCGCGGCACCCGCATCAGTTGTTGATTTGCCTTTGGTGAAACCATATTGTTCACTATGCATGATTTCATTGCTATAAACAAATTCTGACATTTGGTTTAGTATAATTTTTTCAAAGATTTTACTTAAAGTAGGTAAAATAGAGATAGGTCTATAATTTCCGGGTATTAGTCTATCGCCACTTTTGAACAAAGGAACTACTTTACTATTTTTCATTAAGTCTGGGAAAGTACCGGTTTCAATACATTTGTTAAAAATTAAGGATAATTGTGGAGCAATATCATTTATAACACTTATTAGTAATTTTACTGACATACCCCAAAGATCACCGGTTTTTTTCATATTTAGATTTCTAAAAGTTTTAACAATTTCATATGATGTAACAGGTTTAAAAACAAAACATTTATTACTGACTCTTACGTTATTCGTCAATTCGACGATTGCATCACATGGTGAAGAATTTAAATTACGCGTAACTGTTAAAGGAATTTCGTTAAAAAAAGTCTCAAAAATAGCCGCCACAGTTGAATTTGAATTTATTTCAATATTATCAATTTTTAACTTAATAGGTCCATTAGCAGCCCTATTTTTCCCAGAAACACTAGATAAAACATCCCAAGTTGCCTTTATTTTATTTTCTGAGTTTAAGATTTTATTTCTTATGTAAATCGACTTAGCTTGTATGCAAACGGTCTTAAATATTTTAGAAAAAATCCTAACTTTATTCAAGAATACCGGATCTTGATTCCATTGCCTCTCACTATATAAATCATATAACTTATCTCTACTTTTATATATTGCCACGGTAGCCCAATCACTAAATTTAAGTTTTAGGTATTTAGTCATAGTTTTTGGCTTAAAAACATTATTAAATTCTTGTAACAAAAAACCGAAAATGTTATTATATAAATTATTTGGATTATCATCGCTCATGTCTACTTTACCCACTTTTTGCTGAACAGTATTCTTAAATGTTAGGACCCGGTTTTTTGTAATTGGTCTACAAGTAAACTTTTGGGGCTTTTCACTTTCGTGATTAATTAATAGAGAAAATTTTAGACCACAGTGGTCTGAACTTAAATTCGTCATTACTGTTTCTTCATAAATGTTACAGCGACAGAACACATTATCAATACAAGTCGCGGAAATACTAGTAATACGAGTAGGTTCAAAAAAGACGTTCAGTAAGTTAAAAGATTTAAACAAATTTAATAAACGTACACTAGACGAAGTTTCTTGTAATATATCTACATTGAAATCACCGCAAACAATCACAGACTTGTTTTTATTACAAAGCTTAGTTAAAATATCCTCCATTTTGTTTTCAAATTCATCAAAGTCACTAGAGGGGGGTCGGTACACGCACAAAATGATATGTTCATTGAGCTCAATGCAGGATAGTTCAATAATTCGCTCGACAGAGAGCGCCACTATGTCTGATCGAGACTTTAACACTACATCATTACGAGCTAAGATAAGTGAGCCACCGCGAATAGCTTTCTCTCTACAGAACGAACTTGACAATTTATAATTTTCTACATTTATAATATTGTTATTCTTTGATAACCAGTGCTCTGTAATGCACAATAAACTTATGTCATATTTTTGAACAAAGAGTTCCACTTCCAATTCCTTGCCACCTAAGCCTTGTATATTTTGATGGACAATATTCAACAACTTAGGCTTTGTCTTATCCATTAGTTTAAAGTGGAACGCTTATGTTCTGTCAGTAATACATTATTTAAAGTACATTTATTTTTCGTTATATCTGTTATAACGAAGTTTTTTAAATTAAATGCTACTAAAGTAGCAATTTGTTTTTTATAATATAAAGGCAGATACATTGTACCTTTTGTCATCCTAAACCTATTATAAATAAATTTATTTACATCAAAGTAAAAGAATGCATCACTATGACGGTATGTCAAATTATATAATGTCAAATTTAAATTATATATATATTTATTTTGTTTGTCTGAATAAGAAGATGAATATGGAAATGCACATATTACAATTTTACAATTATTCTTATTATGTAATTTCAATAATTTTTCAATATTACTAATTATTTCAATTTTCTTAATCGACAAACCATCTCCATGTAATAGTACAATAGTACTGTTTTCAGTCAACTTTGAGTCAAAATTAATTATTTTATCTATATTGTGCTGGTAACTAGCACCAGGTGAGCATATATTATGTACATTATTTAATTCCCTACTTAAAAGAGACCCAAAGCCCTGACCTAATTGGTCAGAAAAAACAAAGTAATTATGGTTGTGCACAACAGAGGACCTATTATTAATTTGATTTTTATTCATTATATTTATGTTTTTATTACTACTTTTAGTATGTATAGCCGAATCACCCAACACCTCAGAGTTTAGTTTAGAAACAACATTTAATTTTTCACTTAAACAATTACAGTTAACATAATTATTAGTTAATGACTCAAACCGTTCTAAGTTATAACTACATAGGTCAACTAAATTACCTGTAGCTTCAATGTGTTCCTTAATTTGATTCTGAGAAGATTCATATTTTTTACTTATTGAATGCAATGCAGAAGTTAATTGAGAGATTTCCTCATGCAAGTTTTGGGTGTCTCGCTCATACAGTGACCTACTCTCAATCATTTTCCTATTATAAACACTTACTTTTTTAATTAATGTGGAGCGTTCAATTTGTAAATTCTTTATTTTCTTTGCAGGAAACTTGTTTTTGATGAGATTATTACATTTTTTAATTAATTTCTTAACCTTCATATACTTTTTTAATTTTTTATGACTTGAAAAATATATGGGGTGCACAATACTTGACTCATCTTTTGTTAGATCAATTATAGTAGAATTAACATTTATGAAATTTGATTGAGTAGGTTGTGAGTTGCATTCAACCAGCTCCTCATATAAGCTATGAGTATGCTGACTTTCTACATTTAATTTGCAGGTTTCTAGGTCTGAAATAGTTATCCTAGCCTGCACCAAATCAGACTCAAGCTCTGATATGCGATCTAATGCCCTCTCATGCTCATTGCTGCACTGGTCAAATGCAGTCACTATATTTCTTAACTGATCTCGCTGAGCTACAATATCCAAATAATTGGTATGTAGTTCAGCGAGCTTACCTTTAAGATTAGTATTTTTTATAACAATATCTTTAATTTCCTCTTCACTGTCCTCTCGTTCCTGAAGTAGCTTGTTGCACAAATCTTTGGATGATTTTAATTCTTCTAAAGCCAGTTTTAACTTTTGCTCCAAATCCTTTGCAGAGGCCTTGCGAGTTGCAATTATTCTTTCCATTGTTGAACCTGGGTACAAATTAACTTTTAGATACAAATGGGAGTTTCAAAATGCTTGATTTATGTATATGAGTAAGGTAAAGTAAAAGTAATAGTTTTGTATGAGGCCAATGTTTTTGTCTTCAACTTTACTTCCAACTAGTCAAGTAAAGAGAGTCAATAACGGTGCCAGAGTGTGTGGATGGACGTAACTCACTATAAAATGAGTAGTTGTTAGTTTAATGTAAGTGTAATTATAATAAAATTAAAATAAAATACTCCCCGGGATTGAAGAAATTTGAATTCGATATCCGTTGGTTGACAGCTCAGTATATTTCTTTGTTCTTATGAAATTAAGCACGAAGACCAAGTACAAACAATAGCACTATAGTAAAATGGTATTTTTAAATACAAAATGAGATAATTGCACTTAATAAATATACATAAAGTAATTTAATATTAATTAAAATGTACAGAGAAATTTTCTGACGACTAGTTGTCAGTGTTGCCACCAATCCCCCTTCAATGGAATACGTCTTCAGCTCCTATCACATCTGGTACCATAGTGATCGTGATAAACGATAATGCGCCGCCTTTAGCTTGGACATTAGCTCTCGTAGAGAAGGTTTATCCCTCCAAGGATGGCATCGTACGCGTGGTAACTGTCAGAACCGCCAAGGGAACTTACCTCCGTCCGGTCGTCCGTTTATGCCCCCTTCCGATGCAATAATTTAGTTTATTAATGTAATTTAAGATAAGTATGTCTATACTATAAATTTAAGTAGGTTGTAAGATAAATATGTATCGTATCGCAAAGTTTAAGATTCTTATCTCAGTTATAAATAAAATATTAAATTTTTACTATGGCTATGTGACTCTCCATTTTGGTATATCCATTTTCCATAGTTTTCTTGTTTGTCCCTATGGATGCTCTTTAAAGGTGAACCTTTAAGGGCGGGTGGAAATATTGACGCCAGTTAATATAAATTAATTAATTATTTCATGCGTGGTATAGTTCCAAATTCCCACCTTCCCAATTCCTTTACAAGCAGCGCCCTTTGCGACGATTGTCGCCCTCTGGCGACGAAGAACAGATATAGCAGTTCAAATGATATGGCCGTGCCACAAACTCGAGCTCTTGTGAATTAATTAACAGGACTCTAATAAATGCACTATAGCGTGTTTGGGAATTACCCCGTTGTAAGTTTCGGTTAAGAAGGTCGTGCCAAAGTGGTGGAAGACGTAGGTGAAGTGCTGATCGGTTTCTATCCTCGATTCCCGGAGCGGATTCGCCTCCAGGCTGTTTGGGTAAGCGCTGCATGCTTCATTCACTCCTCTCTTTTAATACCACGCATTATACCTAATTTTATATACAGTCCACTCCATTTATAAATTTCTTATAAGGCGCGACCAGAAGTATTTAAATGGACGTTTAAGTAAAAACAAGAGAGGTATAAAAAGAATTACAGCACCTGATATTGTTTCCTTATTAAAAACTTTAAATATACTTTTGACAGTGAGCGATGTCTGCCGATGTCGTAATTTTGATCGTATCACTTAAAATAAGTTATATAGAAGCCAATACAAAAAAAGGGAAGTGGGAATTGTTTTACTACGAATTTAAGGCGTGCGAAGCCGCGGGCAAAAGCTAGTCTTACAATAAAAAAAATATGCCGGAACCAACTTTATATAAAATAAAAAATAATACTTTAAATACCATACTTTAAATAATGTAAAAAATAATAAATATATATTATTATTACCTACTAGCTGACCCGGCAAACTTTGTTCCGCCTTAATGGCAATAAATAAGCAGATTTATTTTTAATTGGAAAAAATACAAAAAAATGAAATACCTACATTAATCATTCATAATTATTTCTTTATTTTAGTACATAGGTTGCTCTTCATTTAAGTACCTTGTGATACACGACATTTTTTGTTTTATTATCAGGCGCAAAAACAAACAACGCAGATGGTCTTCCGACCCGTGAACATGCCACGTATAATTGACCATGGGAAAAACATGAATGTTCTAGATTTAAACCACAAACTTTTAAGGATTGGCCTTGTGATTTATTGATGATCATGGCAAATGCAAGACGTATCGGAAATTGAAGTCTTTTAAATTCAAACGGCAATTCGGTTGGGATCATCGGTATCCTCGGAATGAGAATTTCGTCACCTTTGAATTTTCCTATCATTATCGTAGCGTAAATTACAGTGTTCATCAATTTTCTAACCACCAAACGCGTACCGTTGCACAGTTTTGGTTGGTTTATGTTTCGAAGCATGATTACTACGGAGCCAACCTTTAGGCGTAAATTGTGCGGTGGTAAGCCAGGCACGTCCAAAGAGTTTAAAAATTCAATTGGATAGTTGGTGGCTTCATCTTCATTTGTGACGCAGTCAATAGACTTGAATGAATGCATTGTTCCAATGATCTTATTTTGAATTATGTAGTTTAGGTCATCTACATCTTTATTCTTAGCCGCTAAAATTGCTCGCTCACTCAACCATTCATTATTTTTGTAGTTAGAAATAATTTCTGGAAATACATTGTTGATAAGTTCGTCTTTTGATGAGACAAAATTACAGAAATTATTTGGAAATGATATTAATCCGCTCGATTCATCGACAGTTACTTGACCATTACCGATAGTCAGCAATTGCTCCGAGAAATCTTCTGCAGTTATATCATTAACCAATGTAACTCTCATGTTTGTTGTCAGTTGTAGTTTCTTTACATAGCGCCATAGATTTGACGATTTGAGGCAAGCGTTTATTTCGTCGGCAGCCGTAGATCTTGGAATTACTGGCAGTATTTGGCGGAAATCGCCAGAGAGTAAAATCATTGCTCCTCCAAAACATCTCGAGTCATTGCGTAAATGTTTTAATGTTCAGTTAAGTGCTTCTAATGCACGTTTATGCGCCATTGTACATTCGTCCCAGATGATGATTTTCGATACCGCTAAAACCTTGGCCATTGCTGAGTGTTTTGCAATATTACACGTTGGTTCTTCAATAGTTTGAAGATTTAACGGTAATTTGAATGCTGAATGAGCCATACGGCATCCTTCTAACAATGTGGCTGCTATTCCAGAAGAAGCAACTGCAACCGCTATGTTAGATCTTGCCCGAACAGTTGCTAAAACTAATGACATGAGGAATGTCTTGCCAGTTCCACCAGGGGCATCTAGGAAATATAAACCACCATTTTCATCATCGATTGCCTTCATTAAAGTATCATAAACTTCCTTTTGTTGGTAATTCAATAGGGGTACATTCGTTTGAACAACTAATCATCATATCACGTTCCCGTTCCAATTCTCGATTAAATGCGTCATTCATTTCACGATATGGTGCTGGCATTCCTAACCTGATTAATAAATTACCGCACATGAGGTAACACATATCTTCGATCAAGAGTAAAGCACGATTATGTCACCTCATTCATCTCAATATCTTGATTTCTGGAACTGACATGAATTTGATGTAAAATATCTTCTGACATATTATCCTTGTATTTATGCCACAGGTTACATGAGTTTGATGGAAAACATGTCGAAATTATGATAGCGAATAATGTGCGTATCTGACTTGGAGATAATGGCTTCAGCGATTGTCGTATCCCAATGACTATCGTTTTCTAATAACTTCAATTCTTCACATGCAGCACGATATGTTGGGAATATTACACCATTAACAGTTCGTAGTGACTCAAATGACGTTGGCTCACGCACATTTACCAGCAACAACCGCAAATAGAAACATTCATTATTCTTTGGATGAACTGTATACATACGACCAAGAGCATCAGTAGAACGCACATCTGGATACCCAGGAACCGTATCGCCTTGCTTCCGTCTTTGAAAATTCTTCGATGAAGCATTCCTAGTATGATAACGTGGCATCTCCGAGTAAAGCAAAGTTCGTGCAAACTGATCGCTTTGGCAGATTGCAAAAAAACTGGTCAATGTAGTTGCTGGAGGTGTTTCAGCACGTTGCGTAGCATTCGAAGCCGTGAAATATACTCGTTAACCATTCTCCAGGTGCACCGCCAAATGCATAACAGTAGGATGACGTTCGTGAATGGGAAATGCGAATATACGCCAAATCGCTTCATTACAGTTCACATAACGACCAACTTGATAGCGTGAAATTTCATCGTTTGTATTCGAGGATTGCAATCCAAAAACCGCCATATCACTGCCTTTCGTGACATATTTGCAAATATATTTTATGGACTTAACTGAATTGCAGTATTCAACGTTGCAATGTGTCTTGAACGATTTAGAAATAAGTGGCGAATATGGAACAATCCAACTGTTGTCGACAACGAAATCCATTCTTTTCACTTTCGTTGTGACAGTTCGACCATTGTCATCTGGTGATCGACGCCGATACAGCGGATAACCATCATTGCCAGTGACAGTCTCCTCCGTTAATTTTCGTGGATATCGTTTAGAGCACTTTCCATCGACCATGCAAGGTGATTGGGGATTGATGGCACCACACGGTCCATGAATCATATTAGTAGTAACAACATCATGTAGGTCTGGATCGACTTCATAATCAGGAATCTCGGCACATATGATATTATCTATTTGGTCAGTTTGAATTCTTTCCACTAACCAAATAAGAATGTGTGCGTGCGGCAGGCCTCGCTTTTGCCATTCGATTGAATACATCCAGCATCGAGTATCTCCAAAGACGCGTTGTTTAACAATAAAGTTCATCAGGGACCGAATTTTTTGCCTGAATATATGTGCTGTGATGTCGTGTCTATCACTTGATGTTTGTCCGGGAAGCAGCAATTGAGTAATTTCTATCCATTTTGGATTGCAGGTAAAAGTAATAAAGAGATCGGGCCGACCGTAATGACGAACATATGTCATTGCATCTTGTGCATATTCATGCATATTACGTGGACTACCAATGTATGTCGCCGGCAGAATAGTTAATCGACCAATATTAGCTGCATTTCCTTCAGTACTAACTGCATCACGTAAATGGATGTACTCCTCAGAACGCAGTTTGGCTTGGTTCAACCTAATGAATGTTAAACGTTCCATTTCTATTTTTACATACATGTCAACGCAATACTGTTGAAACAATCGACGAAACCGCAGCAAATAGTTGTCAGCATTTTGACGAATCATCAAGCGATATGCGTAATAATTCATTGAGCTAACTTTCTTTGTAGTTTCTTCACCTGAAATGAAAAATTTGATAATTAACCATTTGAAAGGCAAATTTTAAAGGCAAACAATACAGACATTAACCATTTTTTTAATAAGCATTATTTTAAATCTGCGTCTTTCACAAATAAATGAAATAAATTATGATACTGATACTCACCATTCAATGGATTTTTCATTTTAATATTAAAATAATATCCATCTTCTCCTTGCCAAAACATCAGCGGGTATTGCAATGTATCATATGATCGATGAGTTTCAGATATTCGTTGCAGTTGCCCAGTATCGCGACGTGTAAGCACAATATGGCGTTTTTCAAATTGTTCATCAACAATCAGGATGGCAACTTCGTCTACTGTTGGAGCATTAAATGTCCTTTCGTGTGTTCCAGATGGTCGTTTATCTGCTTTGATGACAACTTTACTTCACTTGGCAGGCGCTCTAAAGCACTCTTAAACAACCTGACCAACGCATGATGTTCATGAAGCAGACACTGCAAGTCTTGAAGAATTGCTCGCTTCATTCCTGAATTGATCTCTAGGCGTCGATCAAGTTGTTCTTCCATGTTGCCCATGAAATATATTTGTAAAAATTTATTCTGTGTATCTTCGAAAGGTAGTAATGATCCAATTTTATGATGAATCTGTCCTTGTATCTACAAAATAAAAACCAGACAGTATTAACTGGGTTATAAACACTTTTTTCAGTGAGAGAGTAGAGTTCAGGATTAGCAATATACTACATAGGTACCAATAGATAAAGTAAGATATTATTTAACTACATTGTATATAAGTACAAAAATAAATACCTTAAATGTCGGATTAAATCCTCGTTCTTCGATAATATGTGCCCCAAATGACGTCATTTGGAAACAACCATTGTATTTTTGAGTATTTGCAAGAAAGTGGCGTGATTCTTGTGTTTCGCCACAAAGCAATGAATACAATGGCTCAGGTGGCGGAGTCAACAATGACAATTTCAATTTACCATTAAGGCAGCATAATCCAGACGTTTCTCCGGAAAACTTTAATGCACCACAATATTCGCAAACTACGTCCATTTGCCCAATGCAAACGCTAGGATGCAAGCTGTAATCAATGCTGCAATCGTATTGAAACGCTGCTCGATTTAAATCAGCACTTGATAAATGTCTTGTTCTGCGTCGCAAATTATCTATTTGTTGACCTCTGTTGTTCGCTCGACGATTCTGCATTGCTAACCGAGCTGTTTCACGGGCTGCTTCACTTTGCTCTCGTGTTTGAGAAGCACGAAGTTGAGCCATACTATCGCGGCACTGTTCACGTGCAATTTCTTGTTCTTCTTCAGTCTTTTCATTTGCAGTATTTCGTATTATTCTTGCATTACGGCTTTGTCGGGAAAGATTCGATCGTCTTGGTCGCGGCATTATTAATTAAACTTCACTTCACCTAAAAACTCAAATTTTCAACCATACAGAGTTTTATAGTTCACTTCACTTCACTTCACTGTTTATATACTATACTGGCACTCTCATTACATTATAATTGTTAATAATTCATTTAATAGAAATAGTTTTATTATTGATTTCTTACAAATATCTAATTGTCATCCATACTTCATTACATAGCTGTCATTATACGTCAATTACATAGCTGTGATTTGATTTTTGTTATTCCAAGTCTTTTTTGTTTTTATACCACGTTTTATAGTGACTGATGTTTCATGTCAAGTCAGACGGGAATGCTGTGGAACGGGATAAAAAGTATCCTATGTCCATCTCCTGGCTCTAAACTACCTCCCTGCCAATTTTCAGCTAAATCGGTTCAGCCGTTCTTGAGTTATAAGTGGTCTAACTAACACGACTTTCTTTTATATATATAGATTTAATACATAGAATATATATCAGATATACTTATTAAAACCTACAATCCTACAAATTTCTTCCAGCCGACCTGTGAAATTAGAGTACAATAATGGGTAAAACTACATGTGCGCACCATATGACAATAATGAAAAAAAACAAAACACAAAAATAAATTTAAAAGTGAGCAAAAGCAATTACAAAAATTCTTAAGTAAATATAAATTAAAAATAAAAATAAATATAAACATACAAACTCTACCTATTAATGGACAGATAACGTTCAATTACTCGTTTTTAAAAGATAGATAAAGATTTAGATGTTCTAATGGTGTATGGTATGGTAATGATTCATTAGCTAGCATCAAGTAATATCAAGACTATTCGCGAACTCCTGAAAACATTTACAAATTCAAAGACGCAACAGCACTGAGAGCGCTACAATCTTTGTCCATAAACGACATATATTCCCATTATCGGATAAACATGGCAAACGAATACCATAACCATATTAATAAGTTAGAATATCGACTACCATACAAGAATATTAACTAAAAGCCAAACAGTGTTACGCCGTTGGATCATTCCGTGCTAAAAATAAAGGAATCGTGTGTTCTTAGCGGAATCACGATGTGCCGAGAATTTTCAGACATGTTATTAATTTTGTCAATATTTTAGGAAAGGTTAATTTTAAGATTACTAAAATATTTTGTTGCGTATATTGAGTACATTCTTTTGTGTAACTGATTTTATTGGTAATTAATATAATTTTGGCCTCATAACAGTTATAGTATTTAGACAAAGTGAAACTATCCACATAATTTTCTTTTACTCGAGATTTACAAGTGGTAGAATTGTATCACTAGCGGTGTCTTTAGTTTAATTTTTATCTCTGCAATAATGATATTAAAGCTAAGCTAGAATGATATAAAATATTTGCCTAATTCTTAATATTATCAGATCAGAAAATAAAATTAAAAAATGCTGTTACTGTTTTAAAACACATGTTTAGTTATTTTATTGCAGATGGAGAATAATGTAACTTTATCTTATCACCTCGTAAATATTTTAATTCATGAAATCGGATGTCAATAAAGCAAATGTTACAATTTGGTTGAATGTAAGGTTACCAAATCATATACAGAAATTGTTATTGCTTTGAAAACTACAAACTATTACTATGAAATGTATATGGAGTCTATTAAATACCTCAATCGTTTTTCTGAAAATTCGTGAAAATTGTTTAAAATACTTTATTATTTTACGAATTCAAAGGGATCCGTTGAAAAACCTATTATTTGTTAATTTGATTAAAAAACTCTTTTCAATATTTTGTGGAAAATAGATTTAATTTTTTATTTTTGGTTCATGTTAATTTATTATATTCGACAAAAAATATAAAACAGAAAAAATGTCTAAAAAAATTGAAAATTTTAACAATCTTAAGTAAAAAATATAAGTTCATCATAAAAATTACAACAATTTTACAAGAAATGATTTTTTTTACCAGTTCTAACTACTTTTTCTTGGGTTTTAATTAACGAGTTTGTTTAATTTCCATTGCAGTACCATTATAATTTATTTACTTTTTTTACAAATAGGACCACCATAAGTTTGTGAATGGTTTATATAAATAAAGATTGAAAATAAACCGATACGGACAGGGATTCGAACCCGCGACCTCTGAGAAACCATTGCTCTACCATTTGACCTACCGTATCACTGTCTGTCTCGACGAATTAAGCATTCTATATGTGATCGTCTTTAGAGGGACAGTGGTGACATCTACTTATCATTTATTTATCTATTTCGACTTAAACGTAAGAGATGTTGTCTATCTCCTGCGCTATTATATATCGAATGTATGTAGCGACACAGTAGCTCAATTGGTAGAACAACGAGTTTCTCAGAAATTGCAGGTTGGAATCCTGCCTGTGTCAATACATTTTTCCATTATTTATTTCAACTCAATCTTGGTACATAGAATATTTGTTAATCTAAGCTAAGGCATCATCCATAATAATATCATTATATTTCCAACAAACTTTAATATACTTAATGTTCAAAATTATTTAACTACACTCGTAATCCCAATCACAAGAAATAAGGACATTTCGTCAAATTCATTACAAATACAAAGCTAATTTTGACAATGCATTTAATTTCGTTTATACTGACGCTAAATTTGGGGTTTGACACAAATTAAGAGTAAAGCGTTTTGTGGAGCGGAATCCGTAAAATATTTTATTTGAAATAAAAAAACCCTCCAATCATTTTCAAATAGAATCATTGTAAAATAAATATTATTATCTTTTTTCGTTGTTTTTAAGTGGTTCAATATTTTTCATATATGTTATTCTCAACTTACTTTTTTACTTCTAATGAAGGTCTTATATTATTTTAAATTTCACAAAATATTCAATATTTTTTATACTTAACGAACGTTAAAAAATATTAAATATTTTGTGTTTTCCTTATTTTAATAACTTGTGCCACCCGTTCAATGTCATTTAATTTACAAGAGGGCATTGGAGTGTGCTGATAATTTATCCTCGCCTGTTACCTGTTATCAGGTTTATACCCTCGTAGGTTTGTACCAGAAATTAATATAAAATCTTCCCTTTATTATCTGTTCCTCAACCTTTACATAATATTATTTAAGCGGTTATATTGCTATGTAACACGGTTACTTAATTAAAAGTATTTTATCATTTTTAAATTTTATAGTCATATTTTTTGTTAATTATCAATTTCTTTTTATGCTTTTAAGTCTAGATTACTCAACCGATCATCATGAAATTTTCCAGGGACTTTTCAAAGGGGCACAGAAAAATACATGTAGCTAAGTAAAAGTGGGTAGATAAAAGTACAGGGTATATTTAAAAAAAGGACCATTCCCGAGGGATTTAGAAAAACGTCGGTTACTTATATAACGCGAGCGAAGCCACTAGCATAACTTAGTATACATAATGTTAAGGTAATCAACCCGTTATAATATTTTAAACTTGATAAAAAAAATACTACAGGTACATTCTTCACTTAAAATTATTACATACAAATAACGACTTCTCGTGAAAGGTGACGTAAACTATTCTTACTACCGGTAGTTCTCTCACAATCACCTCTGCACCTGCGAGATTGTGATAATTTAGTACATTCACTGCTACAGCTACACAAATGGAACGTTTTAAAGTTAAAATAAGTTAAAAGTTTACGGTAGAGCTACCGTAAACTTTTATTTTTATTTTGTTAACTTACGTTATTTGAAAATGTTTTATTTAATTTTTTATAAAAATTTAACCTAAATTATGATGTTATCAGATTCTCCTCACTTTTTTTTTATTTGAATGTTATTGTATTAATAAGGGAATTGAAATATAAGGAATTTTGAATTACCATTATTGATTAAGTAAATGTTGAAATATCTGGTTCAATCTGAAGTTTTTTCACAAAAGATCACTATCATCATTATGTTTCAGGTGCTGAGTATTAATTATTTAAAAAATAAATCGTAATGTGTATAATGTATAGATACATTTTTTTTTATATTTATGCATGCAACTAAGTAAAGAACTTAGTTTACCTACTGCATGTTTTAAAAAATGCTTTATAGCTTGAAAGTGAAATATTATTTTAGTCATATTACATATATAATTAAGTAAAATTTGTTTACTAACTTAATAAGAAAACAAGTAAAATCTAGAACGGACCAAAGGACAAATTTTAAACACAATGATAAAACCAAAATTCACCTTAGTGAAAAATGAAAAAAATATTGTTGAAAATGATTTTTAAACGAAATATCTGCTAAATAAATTACTAACTCGCTCAGGCACTTATTTTTAAATGCATACTCGACCTTTGACTCTTGTTTTTACACATTAATTTTTAAAAAATTTATTCATATCCAGCTAATTGGGGCGTCATCTCGCTTTCAAATTGCATTTTCACTGCTAAATTATTAGCAAGTCAAAGCTTCTTCTTCTGTTGCTTGACGTCAAAGCGAATAAGTCATTGCTTATTGCTAATACTGTGGCTTTGATTTTTAATATAAGACTTGACTTTTATAGTGCTTTTACGTATTAACTTGTATGGTCCTGTAAACCACAATAATAAAACATTATAATATATTTTTAACTAAGGTATTTATTATTTCATAAGATATCTGCATAGGTTTAATTTTAGTACCGTTTGCAAATATTATTTACGACACAAATTTCTATACATAATACAAACAAACTCTTCAGCTTTATAATATTTGTATAGAGTTAATCAGAAAATCAGCAAATTGAGCGATAGGTCGGACGGTGTATTACTCTAGTTTAAGATATACTTTTCATTCTATATTTAGGGAATGGTAACTGGCAAAAGCTTAAGTATTTAAAGAGAATGAATAAATAAAAAATATATATTTTTTAATACACGTAAACGCTTGTAAATTTATGCCATGTCAAAAGTTTTACAATCTGCTGTCGATTCAAACGTTTATTAGCCAGTTCCCTGGAGTGTGGCGGTGTTTTTCGAAGAGGGCAGGCACCCTAGCATAAAAAATTCAGTCCGACCAAAGCAGCCTTTCGTAGAACTTGGTTTCCTTCCCTATTGTGAAAGTTAGCATTGACTTATGGATTATCGATAACACAAATGTTACTAAGTATTTTTGAAATTAAAAACATTTGCATGATAATATACTTAAAATTGCAATAATGTTACCTATATAGTAATATTTAATTAATATATGTGGTTAAATATATTTTAGAAAACTCTTTTTGTTTAAATATCCAGTGATAAATAACTATCGAATATTTATAAGATATGTATGTTAAATTACATAGGATGTTTCCAAAAACATAATGACATGAAATAGGCGCCGATACCTCATTAATATTACTACACATTGTCTTTTTCGTAACTAGAAGAAACTACCTCAAGTTACTTAACTCCTTACACCACCCTAAAGTATATAAAATATGTGTCTAAATTAAGAAAAAATGTATGAAATACGATTTATATTATTAAATAAACGCTTATATTGCCGTGTTACATCAATTCGATTCCAGTAAAATCTTAAAATGTTGTAACACTGAAACGGATTTATGTTTTGCTATCGAATTGATTGATTCATATCAGCTCATCAGACCAAGGATTGGACTCTACAGGGAGTAAACACTAGTAACAAGTGGCACACACCATACCGTGCGGGTAAATTGAATACATTGGACCCGCCTTTTACCTGTACCTCGTTATAGGTTCCTGAATATTGAATAGCCTCGAATATTGGGCCCTTCCGATAAACCCATAAATAACCTAAATAATATCTATTAATTTAGAAAACATGTAGGCTTTTATTAAGAAAATATTATTAAATTGTGTAGTGGTGACATAAATCTACTTTTATCTATTCGAGTCTACTTTTCGTAAGTCAATCCTTCACTTGAATTCTAATTCTTACATATAAATTCTAACTGTGATTCTATTCCAACAAGTTTCCATGACATTACTTAGGTTCTTTTTGAACTGCGCAACGTACGTTTCATAAGTGCAATATATATTTATTTGAAATAAATAACTAATAACTAAATAACTTTGGCTTCTGACTTTAAATCAAAATTTTGCTTCACACATTGACCGAATTTGGAGATTGCGTCCACTGATTGGAAACCTCACCCTATTCAGTTAATCAGTTTAGAATGGATCACGCATACAGCATTGATTGCCATGTTTTGGTTTGTCATCCACATCGGAAAATCTACATACTCTTATACTATTTGAAAATACAACTTTAAAGTTTGAAGGGATAATATTCTTTGATATATTTAGTCACTCCACTCCACATTCATTATTAATTGGATGTTGTTGAATTTTATATTGTATAAAAAACAAACACGAAGAAAGACAAAACTCAACCATAAGTTCTGAGTGTTTATAGATGGGAGGGAAAACAAATTGTCGTTAATTCAGTAACTAGATAAGACTCGTTAATTACAAACTTTAATTGCATGGATTACATCAATTCAACGGTAAGCCGTGTTCACGCAAACGTATTTAGAACGATAAAACGTTATATTATCGTTGTCGTAGTCATTTGTTAATGGACGCTTACAACCTAATGCGTCGTAACGAATAAATTGACCGTGAAATTGGTGATATTGTAATTGTTTTAATTCACCTGGTACTTGTTTATAGAGCCAGAGCGATGAAAAGAAACCGTTGAAAAGCCGTTAAGCTAAAAAAGAACTCACAGTCAACAATGTAATATCTGTTCAGTTTTGTATCGAAATGTTGCAATACACTAATTTTTAACGGTAATATAAAACTCCCTCCGGTATGCCGCGTGCTAGATTAATCTGCCACGTACGAGTATAATCTCCGGTAGCTACCTAGTAACTTAGTTACGCATCAAACTATTTAACAGGGTTGCCACTTTTAATAAAATAATAAATAATTAAATCTAAATTACTTCCTTAAGTAGGTATTCCTTACAAAAAAATATTTGATTTATTTTACAAGTTTTTAGTTTCAATTTTATAAGTGCTCTGGTTCTTTTTCGACATGGGGTTACGTTGTACATTTACTCTATTTTAAAAATACATTTTAGTTAACTCGTGCATTTATCGTTTTATTGATTACTTTTAACTACAGAACATTTATAGAGGTTTTATTTTCTTAAATTGTACATATTTTTTATTAGTTGATCAGTCAACTATAGAACATACATATATTTTTAGTAACAAAATCTGCCTAGTTTTAATGCTTTTTTGATACCAAATCTAAATTATGCCAAAAAAAAATATAGATTTGTTTTATTCTAGATTATTTATTAATTGATTTGTATTTAGGTATACATGCTTACTTTTATACGTATTGTATTTGTCAAACCAAACCGAATAACATACTAACGTGTAAGCCCTCAACATAAAAAGGAAATGAGGTCACTTGCTGCCCTAGGATTAATTTAGAAATATAATAATTAAAATTATTATAATCATTCTATGTTACAATTCTATTTATTTAAAAAGCAAAAAGTTATTGTAATATAGTTAAATTTCGTTTTTAGTCTGGGTTTACATACCTGAAATATTTACTTACAGTTTAAGCCCCGTGGACGACCAAAGAGGTGTTAGTGATAAAATAATTTTAATTCACTTTATTCAAATTATAAATGTAAAACGTTTCGAAAAAATGGAGGTTTCGAAAAGGAGGAGTTGAATGAAGCACACCAACAAGCACGCATTGAGCGCTGCGTTACAGTATTTGACCTCACAATGACTTGTGGTGAAAAATGGATCCGGTACGGTAATCGTAAATGCTATGAAGAAAACCGGCCAAATCGTGTCTTCAGCGAGGTTGACTCCGAACAAGTAAGTTAGTTAGTGGACATGCTTCAGCTACCTAAGATCTACTAGTGTCAGCAGTTCAAACCAAGATGGAAAAGCTAGCTATTAAGTAAATATTCTAGAAGAGACTAGACAATTATTCTGGTCCACAGCTACTTCTCGACAGACGGCCACTAAATTAGGGATTTTGTAAAGAAAAAAATCAATTCCTATCAGGCAGTCCAAAATATCATTAAATGTTTTATTGTTTTTCGCTCTCACTATTTATTTAGTAAATTAGGAATTAAGGCTTTTTTTACAAGTTCTAAGTGACTTCCTTTTATGAATATTTTAACTTACTGATCGAATGTAATACATGCCCTAAATAATGTTCAAAATACACAAAAACGTAGCGAAAGGACATAGAATAATTATTATTGGCGTTAATAAAATAATTACACGCTTAAGACATTAGGTGTGATAAAAAAATCCGTTTTACCCTTCGTATATGAACCAATAGGTCATTCTAATTATGACGTAATATTCATTTAATATTAATACTTAGTGAATATGGTAATAGTTTTCTCATCTAAGTTGTAATTTTTTCTTCTGACGGCATGGCATAGAAATGTATGACATTGCTAGCTGTCCGTCAGCTCACATTTGTGTAGCTCTGCCAAGTTTATTTAGTTACTAGATTTTCCATCGTTCACTTTAGTAGTTAATTACCAAGTGAAGGTTTTAAGTATGTTATAATTTTAAAAATGTAAGTAGAGAGAGAAATATATTTTTTTAATTTATTGATTTATAAATTTCTCGAACACCAGTATATTTTATTTATTATTTATTTAGTTTAATGTAAACTAAAACACATTTTACGTTTCTAAACTAAAAAATATCGTTAATAACTTGCTCAACTTTATTATAGTTTATTGTTATTGTTTTGTGTACTTTAATGTCTTCAGCACTCCTTTACCAGTCACAATGTAAATAATGGCATTCAACTACCTAACAAGCGATACCCGAAGTAGGCTTGCTGTGTCTCGAGACAGTATGATATCACCTATATCTCAACAATACAACCCATAAATTATTGGTTGCGATATGAACCGGCGACACTTTGTGGATTGTACTGAATATTATTATCACTTATTAGGTCTACACTTTCACAATTTATGATTTGATGGCTGTGTAATCAAAAAACTACATCTAAGTTCAACTTTTTTATCGTATTAATGTTTTTATAGCATTCAATATAAATAAACTTTAATATACATATTTAAAAGAATGTAAGCCATCAAATTGTATACCTTAACTTATTTTCTAAAAATCATAAGAGCAAATATAAGATGCATGTCAACTAAAATTTCTAACTCCAAAAAATTCAAAAGAGCATTCAAAAGAGCTCCCCCGCTAATGGTATGATTTGAAAGCCAAAACTTCTAGTGGGTACAAGAAAGACATACCTTGAATTGAGGGGCATAATTATAGTAGAATTTAAATAAAATATTGTTGAATAATCATTATAATAACAAAATATTTTTTTAAATAAAAAGAGATTGGTGTATTTATTGGCATAATACATACTTTTAAAAAAACTGATTTTGTGGAACTGTAGATTTTGTAAAGTGACTTCCGAATGAATGGTTTTGTATATAATTAATTTATAATTACAATAATTATTTTTTCATGACAAGTTTTATTTTTGAAACCGAAACTAGATTCAGATCTGTCATAAGTATAATGATAAAATAAATTTGAAATTAAAACCTTTCACTTTGACTGTGAAAGGACAGGAGCGTTGGACCAACATTTTTGAGAATCTAAATTTCGTTTGTCTTTAAGTTTATCTTATCTTTGGATTTGACGGTCTGTGAAATTAGCAAAGTTTAACTGTTTTGTTTGTTTGCGTTTTATTTTATGTATCAGATTATCTTCCATTTTATTGCAAGCATGTTGAAACACTTTATACAAAGTATATATTGAAAAAATACTCATAGATATAGCAATTCTTTCGCTTTTTTAGTTTGACGTTTCAAACACTGCCCAAAATCATAAGTTTTTGAGTAATAACTATTTTGTTGTTGCCCATTGCTTTACATAGATAAAATTTTTGATTAAAAGCTAAACTCAATTGTTAGAAAAGCGATAAACATACATAAACAGATCAACAGTAAACCAACAGAAGTCAAAACAATAGATTATATACACCGTTTGCACGTATGGTAGAACACCTAAGTAGGTTTACACAATACTTGAGACGATATTCAATATTTGCGCAAGGATTGAAATTGCATCGTCATTGGACTTAATTGGATGAACACATAATTGTTTTATATAATTATTTGTTAGAACCAAAATAATAATAATAAAAATAGAGTGATAGAGAAATAGAGAGAGAGACAGAGTAGATATTTATTTTAGAACCACAGTTTTCATTAATTGTTTATGTTATAGTAGTAAATATAAATTTGCAGGACATCTCCGGTTAGATGCTCAAATTTTTCGAATTTCCACAAATTCACTACAAGTTAATAATATCCGGCGTAGATTTGTAATTATCGCTTTTAGATAGACACGGGTTTATTAGTTCTATAGTAAAAGCTATAAAACTAAAACTAAAAAAATATAAAACTTTTTGGTTTAAAGTAGACAGTTCAGCCATTTTGTGAATAATTGAAATGCTGACAGTACATAGAAGTTATTATGTAACTCTAGGAAGTTTGAAAACGTCTCCTCTAACCGCAACTTTCACACTGATTATTCTGTGTCAATTATAGCAAGAATATACGAGGCATGAGCAAAATGAAATACTAAAATTCATATCGCGTTGTATTTTGCGAAGCGTTAACAGTCCCATTGTCCTTGGCTGGCTGGCTTCAAATTGACGAGCAGTTTCTGGGTTCAGTACCTGGGATGATTTTCTAAAATGTTTGCTCAGGTGAAATTGTTTTTTTTTTTATTTTTTAGGTATTGCATGCGGTTCCGAAACGTTTTTGAAAAAAATTTAAACTAAAATAGAGTAATTTTGATCTTCTATTTTGATTGAAAACCGATCAATACGTACATATCATATTTGGAGTATATCTAAATTTCAATTACTTAAAACTTTTGGTCGTTCGATTTGTTCCCTCCATTCGATGTGCAATGCCATATAACGGAGACGCCAAGGGGTCTAGATTTATAGCGACGAAACATAGGCTCCGTGGGAGCCTTTTAGTTAATTGAATTATTTTTTGTCTGTTATTTATTACGTAACAAAACCAAAATAAAAATATTTTAAAAAACATCTCATTTATATATTTTAGACATTAACGTTAATCGGCGTGGGAGGTTTAAAGATTACTTCAATAAATAATGTTTTTCAATAAAACTTTTATAACAAAAGAGTAGTTAATTATAGTTACAGTTAAAGCCGCGAAATAGTGCTTCGAACATTTTCAAGGATATCTCCTTAACTTTGTAAATAAACAGCACAATTGCTGGTCCTAAAGTGACAATATAATATAAACAAAATGTCACATAAATATGTACAGGAAGATAAATTTATCTTAGAATATAGGAAATGGAAATCCAATTAAACCACCCAATATTTGCGGCGCAAGCACAAATGACTATAATCATTACGCATTCAAATAAGTAAAACGCAGCGTGTATTTGTCGAACACTTGCGACGTTTATTTACCGACATTGAGTTTAGGATACACAACAATGAAATAGGTATTTATGTGTACAAATTTAATATAAAAAAAGTTGACAAAGTTAAATGTACATTTTCTTATAACCTGCAATAATCATTTGCAACGTTTATGTAATTGGCTAACGCTGAACGACAACACACGATTAAAAAAAACGCAAAAACTCCGACAAAAAGCTAATATTTGTTTTTTAAACTTATTAAGAAATGCTACGTCTAATTATAAAGTTCTTAATATTTCATAATAAAAAGAATATAGTATTTTATTTATTTGATTCTAAAGAAATTATAATCATTATGCAACAATTATAAACCGCTGCTAAATAAACTTCAGTTGAGCATTTCTCTTTGCATTCAGATCTATAAAGGGTTTGTCGGGTTGAATTAGCCCAACACAAATTAAACGAAACGGTTAGGGATGTGCGAACACCATTCGAATCGATTCTCATCGAATAGTACTATTCGATTTTAAATCTGAATGGAATAATTTGAACTCTTAAATTATTTGTATTTTTAACCCCCGACTAAAAAGAGGGGTGTTATAAGTTTGACCTGTCGATCTGTGTATCTGTGTATCTGTCTGTGGCAAATTTCCGGCCAAACGCGTGGACGGATTTGAATGCGGTTTTTTTTAAATTGAAAGCTATACTCGTCGAGATGGTTTTTATCTATGTTTTATTTAAATAGTAATAGTCGTCTCCAAGATATTGATGTTTTATTCGTGCGGGGGAGAGGTTCTTATGCAATAATTAGCTGTTTGCGGCCAAACGCGTGGACGGATTTGAATGCGGTTTTGTTTAATCGAAAGCTATGCTCATTGAGATGTTTCCTATCCATGTTTGATTGAAATAAAATTAGTCGTCTTCAAGATATTGACGTTTTATTCGTGCAGAGGAGAGGTTCTTATGCAATAATTAGCTGTTTGCGGCCAAACGCGTGGACGGATTTGAATGCGGTTTTGTTTAATCGAAAGCTATGCTTGTCGAGATGGTTCTTATCCATGTTTGATTGAAATAAAAATAGTCGTCTTCAAGATATTGACGTTTTATTCGTGCGGGGAAGAGGTTCTTATGCAATAATTAGCTGTTCCTAGCGGTGTCGCCAAAAGGATGAAGGCCAAAAGGTTTTTACACTTACGTACTGAGGTAAAGTACTTTAGTAGGGATAGCTGTTGCCTGTGACTGCGTCCACGGAGTCTGTAAAAATATATTTATATGGCTTATGATCGTAGTCATAAAGAATCACGGGCAACAGCTAGTGATAATAAAAATCCCTTCATAGTGTTATTAGTGATTGTAAATAATTTTAATTCTAAATGTTTATATTTATTTATATTCGTATATACTATATATGAAACCTATCTACCTACCCATATGAAAACGTCTTGAATCATGTTACTTAATACATTTATAATTTATTACACTGTCGAAACTTTCACGTGGATCCTTATTTTATTATCTTAAATATAATATATATTTCTCTTAATAAATATAGCCTATAATAAATGTACTTACATCATAATATAGGATTCTAATGCTAAAAGATTTTTTTAAAAATCGGTCCCGTAGTTTCAGAGCCTATTCAATTCAAAGAAACAAACAAATCTTTCCTACTTAAACAATTGAATTTTTTTTAGGTTCATTTAGTTCAATTCAGAAATTAGTAACATAAGTTTAAAAAACAGAAAAAAAAATTAAATTAAAAATTTAAAAAACCCCCGATACAAAAAGACCTCTAAAAAGAGTAAAAATAATATTCTTATGTACTTATTGAACTCGTTGCGTCGGGGGACCGTTTAATAAAGGAAGAAATTAAAATGCAAGTAAGTTAACAAGGCAAAAAAGAAATTACAAAATCGAATCGTATGGTCTAAGTCCTCAATGATTAACTTCGTAATATATATACACACAAAATAAATAAATAAATAAATACATTATCAACGTACGTACAACGGTCTTCCGACGCAACGAGTTCAATAAGTACATAAGAATATTATTTTTACTCTTTTTAGAGGTCTTTTTGTATCGGGGGTTTTTTAAATTTTTAATTAAATTTTTTACGAATAGTTAAATTCAAATATGCTTCAATATCTCAAATAATCCACGAATTACCGATATATCACTAGAATTTTAATTCTACCTCGAGTTGAAAAGAAATTTAATTATTATTAAATAAAATAAAATAAATAAATAAATTAATTAATTAAATTACTCATTTTCTATTAATATCTTGACATAGCAGTCGAACCAACGCTAGTTTCCGTGAGTTTTTATCCAAACGTATTCGATTTTAACCTATAAGGTTATCTATTTGATAATACTCAATAAATAAAACTATACTCGATGTTTTGTTTGGGTATAAATAAAATATTTATTATTTGTTGTTTATTTTTATATGTTAAACATAAATGCTGCATTTGAAGAGTTAAGAAGGTCACGGTTACTTTTGTAAACAGAAAATATCCAAAAATTTCAAATTATTTGAATTATAATTTTTTTTTTCAATTTACGAATTATGTATTATTATTTTTTTAATTTCTCGAGTCATGCGAAAGGTTTCAAATAATTCGCTCATTCAAATTATTCGATCCGAGTTTCGAATCGAATAATAATACTCGATTCGGAACGAATTATTCTTAATGCCGAATTGTGTTGTTGTGAACATCCCTAGTTGTGATCAAAATGAAAATTAAATAACGCACAGGATCTTCAGAGGTCACAACTTGTTTGAATTCGAAACTTATATATGTTTTTTTTTTATGATTTTAATTCCCGTTGCCTTCTTATCGAGCTAATCTGATTTTTTCAATACTAGTATTATGCTTTTATTGTCATTCATGTATATAAATGATATTTTCATTTAGCCGGATATGCAAATTCTAAAAATAATGTATATTAATAAAAATTAAATTAAAAATTTAAAAAGCTCCCGATACAAAAAGACCTCTAAAAAGAATAAAAATAATATTATTATGTACTTATGGAAGTCGTTGCGTCGGGGGACCGTTGTACGTACGTTGATAGTGTATATTTTAGGAAGTTAATCATTGAGGACTTAGACCATGCGATTCGATATCGTAATTTCTTTATTTGCCTTGTTAACTTACTTGCATTTTAACTTCTTCCTTTATTAAACGTATACGTTAATACTGTAATCAGATTTACAATTTCTCCATCGAGTATCTGAATTATAAAATAGGCGGAATCATAAATAAATAATTTAAGTAAAATATATTGAATATTAATAAGCTAATAATCTCAAATTTATTTTCTTATTCCGTACTTTTAAAGTCTATGCACGTGTTTTCTTTTAAAATCTGTGTTCAGACTAATAAAAAGCTAAATATGACCATCTGCCTTCAATTACATGTCCCTTAACCTTACCTTGTTGATTTTTTCCCTTAATTAGTATTATGGGTTTGTAAGTGAAAGAAAAGTGTCTTGTAGGCAAAGGGATTCATCAAAAATATAGTTTTTATTGTTACTTTAGATATATACAAATATTTTTATTTATACTACAAGATTTGTCAATGTAAATATATTCGAATTCAATTTACATATATATATATATATATATATATATATAGAGATATATATATATAGAATTCGTCTCTCTAAAAACAATACAAGGTCTAGGAAGATGTCTTGACTTTCTTAAGAACGAAAGAATTTCCTTTCATAAATATTTTTCTATTCTCTCTCGTTTCAATGAACATTATATTTTCAATAATGATTGCATAAAATAAAATATTGTTGCTAACTGCTACTGCTTATTTTCAATATTGATTGCATAAAATAAAATATTGTTGCTAACAATAAAGTATACAGAGTTTATAATAAATTTATAATTTATTTTTATATATGACGTCAGTCACTTACTTGACATAATTTAAGATTATCTTTCCTGTTTAGCAAAAGTTAACCTGATTTAGCATAACTTCTCTGTAAGCTACGGTGGCCTAGCCAGTATCAGAACAATTCGTTCCTATTTTTTGACATCACTTTATCTTTGTTTACTATACAAGATCACCATTGAGCCGTCACACATTAGGCGTCTGCGCTAACCACTCGACCAACGGGGCAGTTAAATAAATGAATATGAAATGTTTGTCAATATTTATTTTTTTAGCTTCAAAATAATAAAAACTTGTTTGAAATTATTTATTATCTATATTACTTCATTTCACTTATCACTTCCTTATACTTTCATTACTTATATTAATTATAGTTATTATAAGATTTACATTTGTCAGTATTGTCGAAAAAATTTTGTTATTAAATTAAGCGACTGGCTGCAGCTGAAAATTCTTTAATATTATGTTGTAAGTAGCTTACCTATTATTAATTCTTCACCTATTCGACCCTTATGTTATACCGATGTCTGATAAAGCAGATGTTATCAGTTACAAATTAACAACGGTTAAACATACTTTTATAAAGAATATACCAAAAATTGGTTTACTACTGTACTGTATTTCCTCTCAAAAATATATTTACTATTCAAATTATCAGTTGCGAGCTTGATATTCAGCCTATTAACAGTTCTGTCAACAAATGTCCATCGATAAGTATATCGATGGACATTTGTTGATATATTCAGTATTATATATTCAGTAGAATATCAAGGTGTTAAACACAATGAAATATATCAAATCAAATGGACCCTACCCATTTGGATTTCAGAGCATTATTTGCGTTGCCTTAAGTTACAGGCAACAGCGGGTCTTAAATATTATTAAATATTTATTTAATTATTATATTTCGTCTATACATAGACTTCATTAACTTTTAAACTAAACTAAACTTAAACGTAAACTTTCTACTATTAACTTAAAATTAAGAAAAGATGACCAACTTCTGATACGTCTTCTTCTGTAGTCTTATTATATTATCAGTCAATATATTCCCCTCAATTAAAACATAATGACTGATATGTTCTTAATAAAAGTCATTATTTATTATCCAAACAAAACCATTTATAGTGCCATTTAAAAAACCACAAGTTTTTTATTTGAAATAAGCATACATTGCACTTCTGATACGTTAGGATCTAGATGCAATGGATACATTTATAGACAAGAACGGTTATAGATATTCTATAAGACACTCCATAGATACTCTTTAATTTTAAAACTTTAAATTTATCTTTTCAACTATGACAATAGATTCTGCATCTCCCAAATTCCCAGCGCAAAATGCCGTAGGACTGAATATTTTGGAATTATGTAAAATGAATTAATCTTACTGTGGTGATATCAGTTACTCATCAAAATTCCATAACCACAAATGTCGTTGCACTTAAACTCTAGGCTAGTGGTTTGATATAAGTTCAAGTTTTTAGGTAAAAAACTAAATACGCTTGGTTATTTTTATATTACTATACTATATATTACTATACTATATATTACTATATTATATATTACTATAAATAAAAGCTTCAACTTGAACCATACAAAAATGGGACATCGGATCGAAAGCAATTAATGTCTCAGATTTAGCTTTCCTGCGTGTGGATATTGTCCGAAGGCACTCGGATAGAGAATTGTATTATTGGGTTATACGAGTAGAATGTATATATAGTATAATACTGGTTAAAAGAATAGATCCTAATAATTAAGATAAAAGCGGTGAATTAGGATTTTGTAAAATTATTAAATCTTATCACACATTATAGTTTTAGTAGATTTATTTTAATTTTAGTATATATCATATTATATATCATATAATGATTAGCTGTACACCTCTTCCGCCTCTATTTAATGTATTGCCCTTGAATGTAAGGGTTAGCTGAAAGAGATAGCTTATTAGAGATAAGGTCGTCTCTTGTACATTTTGTTTATAATTCATTCATTTTTGTTTTATTTTTTTTGTAATTCATGGAAATGTTATACTTTTGAGGATGTACAATAAAGAATATTTTTATTATTAGTTATCGATACATCTATGTCGGTTCATCACTACTACTAGAGGGTGAGGATGTCTGTCAGAGATCTTGAGGTAATTGCCGTATTTTGCGCTGACTTCGCTCCACTACTGATTCTCTAAACTATTAACTACATCTTTATAATTAGAAGTTTCTCATTGTAAAAAGATATAAAATGTATTATCATTTTATTGGCTATTAATACAGAAGATAAAAACATCAACTCCGATGGGGCAGTCAAACCGTCTTCTTCTTGTTTTTTAGTAAAGAGATCAATGAACTACTTTGATTTATTAAATACATTATATTAAAAAATATTCGACTTTTTGTTCCTCCCATACAAAACGCCAATTTCATTTGTAAGGAAATATGATATTGTCAAAAATAACTTAAAACTTAATAATTTAAATCTAGGTATTATACTCAATTTTAATTAGTCTACATTCTTTGCCACTTTATTTATTTTATTTTGAAAATCGGGCAAACCTAACCAGATATTCAAAAGATAACATACCTAATCCAAAAAAAAATAGTACTCAATAATCCTAATCCTAAAATACCTAATGCTTAAAAAAATAGTACCCAGTAGTAGCTCGACCCAAGTAGAGCCTTGTTCTTCAAAAACAATTTGATAATATGAAAGTTAGTTTTTACTAGAGTTTAAACCTTTCTTATAATTCCAAACAATTCAAGCTAGGACCTGTCTGTCTCTTGCCCGTATATACTATACTATACTTCAGGTACAAGGATTAATTGTGATAGAAAATTGGATTATACATGTATTGTAATAGTTGCATTTATAAATCTATTAACTACCAACAGATAACTATTAATTGCTAAGATATATAATTTTAATATGAACGTGGTAAGACGGATAAATTGCCTTTACTGAGTTTTGTCATCGATTTCTTCTGCGTATAAGGACATAAATGTTGACCAATCTGCGTCAACGGGTAATCATAGAGCTTAAATTAGTGTCAATTTTTTGAAAAGGATTTTGAAATAATTGGGTATTTTAATTCTCTGTATATGACTGATTTCGAATACTAGCCATTGTGGTTGCAAAATAGGAAATTATAAAAATTAATAATTTTAATTTTATATCAAAACATGTACAAACAAGCCACAAAATATATTATATTTTCCCTTAAATAATTCCTTTATTCAGTAAATCCAAGTCCTGAAACAAACACAATAGGAAACGAGCTGACGTTTTCAGTGATTCAGTTATTTAAAAATCCCTTCGGTGATACAAATCTGCGAATTCAATTTGACCAATGTCCGGTCCAATGTCAGGGATAAAGAATTTGAAATGTGAATTCTTAAACAGATTTTTGTAAAACTTTTGATGTGAAAGAGCTCTTTGCTGTTGATGCTGGATAAATCCAGTAACGAAATGTCAATTCATGTTAGAGTAGTCAGTCCGTATTATTTGAGAACATTGTACTCAGCTCTCTGTTAGTGAAGTAGATCTACTAACTTATATGAAATATTATATTAAATGTTTATTCATTTCAATGTTTATATTTTTTTTCTTTTATGTCAGTCACATATTTAATTTATTTAAGGTTACTGAATATTTGTTCTTTCATATGGTTCTTTTATTTGTATCATCTAAGTTTAAAAGTTATTTCTTAATTTTAATGTTACTAATTTTCTAATCGAACCCACACCTAAAAATACACAATAAATTTATTTCAAACGGTTTTATGAAAAACATTTTGCTAATGAAGATTTTGATGAAGGGAACGCAAACTGACATGGCAAAGAAGGTCTGTACTGAGATGACGTCTGATGGAAGATAGTAGAGAAATGTAACATGTTGTGCCCAGTTTAAATAACGGGAATAAAGGCAAGTAGATGATTTAGTATATATATAATTATTGAATATATTAATTATATTTATTGTTATATCTAAATTAGTACATTACCATAAATCTGTAGAACTACTACAGTATAAGGAGGATGAGTAGCGGAGCTCTTGAGGTAATTGCCTTATTTTGACTGATACTCTAAACTATAAACTACGTCATTATAATATCGCTTTATATGATACAAATTGTAAATAATAGCAACACAGTTTTTTTTATTATATAGAAGATACTACAAAATATTTTAGCTACACTCGATGAAATAGATTTAGTTTAACTTTTAATATTAAAAAAAAAATATATTAATTATAAAAAAAAAGTTTTTAAAACGAATCGTCATATTATTTTATTCTACGTAAAATTAAAATGTAGTTTATATGCCGAAATGATGTAAGTTAATTATATAAATTAATTAAACACCTTACAGAATAAGTACTAAAACTTACTTTAATGGGTAAGTCTAATGAAGTGATCAAGAATCGAACTCAAACCGAACACAAATAGGTGTTAATTAGGATCTTTAGCTGTACTTTATTTACCTAAATGTAATTATGGACTTCTTTTAACAACTCATACCTTGAGAGTTTTGAGAATTTGTGAGAATTTGAGAACCTTCGAGAGAATTTGCGTATATACTTGTTCGAATCTGGTAAATGAGGAGAAACAAGGTGATCAAATTGTTAAATGTATATATATTATAACAATTAGTATTAAATACCCAGTAATATCTGTTACTGGGTTTACTATGTAAAAAAACGTCAGAAAAAGAGACGGATTTAATATAAAGAGTATGTAAGGTACATTATAAATAATGGAAAAAAATTAAAAACATGATCATTCTAAGAAATATTACAAAATTGGATCGAGGTATAATGTTAAGCATCACGGTTCATTGAACGCAGTGGCGTAGCGTGAGTGTCGGCTGCCCGGGGCGGAAGACAATTTTGCCGCCCTCTTATTTAGGTATTTTATTTTAATGTATACTATGCATTACATACATTAATTATAGAGAACTTTTCGGAGAGAACAGTCATCATTATTTTGTATTATACAGGCTAGATTTTAAATAAAAAACAGTTTATCTAAGTTTTACAATCACGTTTATTAATACAAAAATTCTTTTACTTTAACCAATTAGATACATTGATTTAACTTAGGTACCTATCACTTAAGATTAGGTAGACCTTGAGGATCGACAAGATTAAATAAAATCAATTTTTATTTAGAACTAGAACGATACTATTATATAACATTTTTATTTTTATTGAAAAGTAATATGAGTATTTCTTAAAAAAACAAAACAAAACTTCCGTCTTTAATTAAAAATTTATACGTCTACTTTTTTTAAGAGCAAAGTCTTTTATTGCACCGTCAATGTCTATCGCATCACACACCTCTTGCTCAATAGACAAAATAGCCAAATTAGTTAGTCTTAGAGTACTCATTGTCGATCTTAAATAATTTTTAATCAATTTCAATTTTGAAAAACTTCTCTCACAGCTGGCATTGCTTATAGCAACTGTGAAAAATATTCGGAACATTATTAAAATATTGGGCAGAGTATCTTCCAGCTTGGATTTAACAATAAATTTAAATAACTCAAGTGAGTCTGCATTAATCAATTCATTTTCGTTGCCTGTAGCAACAACGAAAGTCCGCAGTCGAAGTCTTTCCAGCTTGAAATCCTGCTCGTCAATTTCGTCAGATGCGTAGTCTAGATTACATTCAGTGTTGTCTGGATCTAATAATATAGCCGGTGTTAGATAAGCAAACTTATCCGTTAAATTCTGTAGCTGTTGAAAACGCTCACGAATTTCTGCAATAACTCTATCTAACGAAGAAAACAGCTTTCGTCTCAACTCATTTTCACAAGACAAGTTAGCATCTCTAGTTCCGTCATCAAAAATATGCTTTCTTGTTATGCGCCTCCGAGGTTTTATGGAAATTCCAAGTTCTTCACACATATTTTTTGCATAACCTACAGCGCCATTTGCCCATTCCTCTCTTTTCTCTGTCAATATCATCTGCAAAGCATTTACTTTCTGAGCGCACAATCTTATGTCAAGTCCCCTTGTTTGTAAATATTTTTGTGCATCATTCACTTCATGTAGCACCGGTTGCCACAGGCCCAAAAAACAAAGAAAGGAAAATGACTGCATCGAAACTAGTAAAGTACCTGCATCTGTCCTAGTGTTTAAGCTTTCACCTGCCTCCGTCAGTTCTTCCAAAGTGACGAGAATATCTTTGTAATGATGCCATGTCACATTTACGGCATCGCCTCTTGCACTCCACCGCGTGTCTTGAACCCTTTTTAAGCTTTTGCCTGTAGCTGTTATCAGAACTTCCCAACGATGTGTCGATGAGGAAAAAAAAGAATAGCAACGTTCTAAAGTGCCGAAAAAAGTTAGTGAATCCACCTCAACTGAGGCAGCGTGTAAACAAACTAGGTTTAACGAATGATTTGAGCAAGGTACGAATTCAGCTTTAGGGTTTATTTCTCGAATTCTTTGCTGAACTCCTGAATACTTTCCAGCCATAACAGCAGCATTATCATATGCTTGGCCTCTACAGTTGCTTATATCTAGGCCATCAGCTTGAATTTTGTCCAAAATCATCTTTGAATCTATTGTTTTGTCTTTAGTTTTGTCTTTAGTTTCAATGTTCTCTTTAGTTTTGTCTTTAGTTTTGTCTTTAGTTTCAATGAAATCTATAAAAGATTCCATTACTTTTACTTCCTGATTTTCAATTACTACGTATCTTAATACCTGACTTGTTTGATCTTTATGAGAAAGATCTGGAGTGCTGTCGAATATAATTGAATAATACTTAGCCTTTTTTATTTGTCCGATGATATGTTGGCGAACTTTATTTCCCAAAATGGCAATAAATTCGTTTTGTATTTGTGGTGACATGTAAGTGATTGAAATTTTGCCAGATATTTTAGACCTTACAAGATGTTCACGAAGTACAGGATCGTATTTTGCAATTAAATTAACCAATTCTAAAAAGTTTCCTCTATTGGTACCGGTGTCGTTTTCTATATGTCCACGTAAAGCCAAATTTTGTTTGGCAAGGAATCTTATAATATCAAACATTCTGATAAGAATTTCCTGCCATTTCTTTATTTCTTTTGCCACTATGTCTTGCTCTTTTTTGTCAATAGTCTGTAATTTTTGAAGTCTGCTCTCCAACTCCTTCCATTTGCAATAATTTTGGATGTGTAGTGCACTTGATTCGTGACTTGAAACCTTAGGATTTAATTTCCACCAAGTATTAAATCCATCAGATGAGCAAAATTTAGATCCATTCGGTGTACTTACGTTCTCAAATAAACGACAACAAAAGCAAAATAATGATGCTTTAGCTGGAGAATAAGCCATCCAAGTACGTAAAACTTTTTCGCCGTTAGTCAATGTACGATAAAACCAATCCTTAGTAAGTCTTCTTGTCTCTCCTTTTGATTTTAAAGAGCACGAATCTGAGCGTGTTACTGTTGACATTTCAGCGAAATTAGTATCAATATGCTGAACAATTTCCTGTCCTTGCTGAATGAGATGCAATCGAATATTGTCGTCTATGTGTTCAGGCCATTTTCCAATATCGTCGAAATTTTCCTTTCGTCTTTGGTACTGAATAGCAGACAATGATGATGTTGTATCAATCTCTGTTTCGGAACTATGCATGTCCATGTCTGAACATACAGATGGAGACACTAATGCAGTGGATGTTGTTGGAATTTGATCTTTAGGAACAATGTCAAGTTCTTGTATTTTTTCAGCTTGTTCTGGGTTTAAAGGCCCAGTTGTCTGTGATGAATTTAAGCCTAACGAGGAATCTGACGTGTCAGGAACAACACTTTTCACATATTTAAGTAAAGCTCCTTCATTTGCTCTAATATTTTCCAACTTAGCTCTTCTCTTATTACGGTAAGAAGCCCCACTTTCTTTTACTCTTTTCATTTTTGATGCTAAAATCAAAAAAATATTAAATGAGAAAAGTACAAGTTAGTGTTGTAAACAAAATTATCGAACATTTCAAAAGAAGTACCTAGGATATTAAAAAAAAACCTTGCTTTACTGAAATTTTCCGTTTTTAGGGTTTTGTACCCAAAAGGAAAAAAATTGAGCCTTTATCTATCTTTACTTTTATTAAATCATTTCATTGACCGTCTGTCTGTCAAGACCTTTTTTCATAGGAACGAGTACTTACTTACACATATTAAATTGAAATTTATATCACAGTTTCCGATCAAGATCCCTTTGAAATGTGAAAATACTTTTATGCACTTCGGCGTTTCTTTTTTATTTTAATAAATTAAAGTTTGAAGTTTGAACAACATATCAGATAGTCCAACATACAATTAGATAAATATAATATTTAATACTCACTCAGTTGAAAGTTGTTCAATAATTTCACAACCACTACACGCACTTATTTGCACAAAAATCACAATTTGGAAAGCGTAACATAATTAAAATACGAGACAATGTGAATTGGACAACTGACGATCCATCAATAAAACTTTCTTTGAATTGTCAAACTTTGTCAAAGCACGTAATTCCCCGTACCTTAAAGGGGCTTTCTCGTACGTGTGATAAACTATATTGAACTTAATATATATGTAATAGAAGTCATTCTCGCTGATTGTTAGTCATAAACGGGGAATTCCCACAAGTCAGTATAGACGTTGTTGCCAGTCGCTACAAAATATCATTCAAAGAAAAGGAATTCCCCTAATTCGTCACAAAATAAGTAATGAAAAATTCCGTGCTCCTTTCAATCGGTCCAAATTTGTAGTTACGATAAAAATATATATTTTTTATTTATTGTTAAATTTTGCCGCCCCCTATAAAGTGCCGCCCGGGGCGGGCCGCCCCCGCCGCCCCCACTACGCTACGCCACTGATTGAACGAGAAGCAATATTGAAATATACCGTGAAATATCAGCTTAGATTTAAAGATAATCTTAAATTTCAATTTATTTACATCAATTTCGATAATTTAATTTAGACAATTAAATGTGGAAAACTAAAACGATTTAAAAAGTGTAATAATTATAAAGACATTTTATAAAAAAACTATTTTAAGAATATTATTACTAACCGTAGAGTCTGACGATAGAGTCTATGTTTATCAGTGATCACTGTCCTGAGTTGTATCCTTAGTTCGAGCATCCAGCTTTATCTCTAAAGTCCATTTACGAGATACTTAGATCAATTGGACATGCTCCTGAAACACTGGTAATGCTCATGTAAGCGACCGGGGGCGATGGTAAACCTGACTTTGCCTTCCCTTAAATATAAATAAGATAAATATTTGATTATTAATATATACCTACATATTGACTTAAATTAGCTTTTCTACGGCAAATCCATACATTAAAATTATAGATAAGAAACTTTCGATCAAAGATAAAGAAACTGCTTGACGCGAAAAATAATTTTATCCAGGTCATTAGTTCTAACAATTCGTAAACGAAATTATTATTGTTTCTTTTTGTACAAAAATCTATTATAATGTACCCGCGTTTTGAGATCTTATTTACTACTCATCTGGCATACGATTGGAAAACAGAGTTAATTTTGCTGTAAATATATCCTTGATGATATTATAAAATATAGTTAAATTTGTTTTAATCTGGAATGAAGATACAACTAAACAGCAAAATTGGGACTTACGGTCTAATAATAAATACCCTTAATATTTGCTAGAAAAAATAAGTTTCTAGAATTCCATACAATTTCTGTATTTTTTTTTTCACAGAAAGAACGAAGGACTAAGCAAAGCAAACAAAATATTGGTTCAGATAAAACAGTATTTATCTTGCTTGACGAGGATGGAAAGCCCTATTTTCTTGTTAGAAATATTTGATTGCTATTAATCACTGATTATTTTTATTGTAATTCTTTGACCGTTGTAAGAAAATTGACGATGGTGTCTATTATATAAATAGACACCATACACATAGACACATAGACACATAGACATTACACAGGACTTACACTATACGATATGATATTGTTATTTCGTTATTTGCCTTGGTAACTTACTTGTATTTTGAATTCTTCCGTTATTTAGCGGTCTCCCGACTTCAATAATTACATAATAATATTATTTGTATCCTTTTTAGACGTTTTTTTTTGTTCCGGGGGTTTTTAAATATTTTTTTTTTTCTTTTCAACAGAAATTTGTTATCAAAAGATTAAATTATTTCCAATTTTTAGATGAAAACTTTTGATGTAAATACACAAACATTTTATTTATTAGCCATATAATACATTATCTAAAAGCAATTCAAGCATGCGAACGATTTATTTTTCACAACACTAAGTTCCAATATCTTTCAGTAAATGTAATATCAATCACCTTACTAATTGAATGAATGCGTGATTGGATTTCTATCCACTGTCTCTTCCTAGGGGATATGAACAGTTTCCTTGTATAATCTATAGACTCATAATATTCTTTATTTTTAGAGACGTAAGAGTCATAATGCCCGGTCATTATATATAGTATATTTTTTGAGTCGAATCAGTCCTATCTTTTTGGTAATCATTTATTTGTTTAGTATATTGTCTGTATTTATTATTTTCTTTGATTTTACGAGTGTTTGGTTATTCCTTTGTACACGTAAACATGTCATAAACATGGTAATTGCTATCCAATTACAATTGTCCAGTTGACAATACAACGATTATGTAATATTGTATGTAAAATACGCAAATTAAAAATGTTTACAAACTAATATATATAAAAAAAATACATTTATTTAAAAGTTGCCTGTGTTGAAACCACTCTCTTATTGAAGCCTTTTCAACTCTTATCTATTAGACCCTTACGTCTCAAAAAAAACCTATGTGAACTCAATTCAAACCATGTCAGCCGGGCCTTTCTTCGAGTAAAGTACGAATATCCGATGGCGGTTAATTTATTTACTTACAGGACTCACAGCCATTGACCCGGCTAGTGCACCCGGATAAGCTTTTCGACTGCCCTAAGACTACTAGTGTAATATAAAAAAAAATAAAAAAATTATTGTTGGTGAAAAAAATAATATGAATACGGTATTAATTGTACCTATTATATATATATATTAGTCTATTAGGAAGTCGTTCATTTCATGTACATCTTTAGATATTTACTAACTTTTGGTCACATTAAGATGGTGAACCTTACTAATTAGCCATCTATTATAGTATATTTTGTAAAAAATATTGGGCATCATCCCCTTTTTCTCAATCACCATAGGGGCGCAGGTAAAACATATATTTAAAGAGAATTTTTTTCTGGTTTACTACATTTTTAACAACGTTCATTTCTAATAAGGTAAAAGGATCAACTTCCTGCTAATCATATTCTTATAAAACCTTTTAAGTTTTTAAAAGCTTGCTTTCTTTCTATTAACCACGTAATATGATGAAAGAGCGTTTCTTCTTGCTTACGACATTTTTAACAACATTAGTTTCTAATAAGGTGAAAAGATCAACTTCTTGCTATTCATATTGTCTAGAAACCTTTTAAAATTGACTTTATAAATAGCATTATACAAAGTAATACTTTCTTGAAGAATAACATTATTACCTTCATAGTTTGCTTTTAAGTGCATGAATATACAAGATAATTCAACATCCTCTCCTTTACATCCTCAGGTTGGCTGGTACAAAATGTATTAGTGGCATTAAGAGCCCCTTTTGTACATTATTTTGTTTTTGTGCAATAAATATATTTTGCTAAGATCTTCTCCTGTATTTATTATATTATTAAATATGTAACTATATAGTAATATGATGAATATTGATAATATATACTAATAATATATAATATAAATTTATTGAATTGCTTAAAATAAATAATGAATTTAATATAAATCGAGACCTTATTCAGTATAATTTAAAGAACCTATATACATATATGACACCTACCCTGTACTAACTATAGTTATAAGATAATAATATTTAAAACCATCTTGCAATGTTGAATTCTAGTTATTGTGACCATCTTAATTTTGTCATAAGTAATTGTGGTTCTAATGATGCTCAGATTTAAAACATGGATTGTCAATATGATAATTGAGAAGAACGGTGTGTAAAACAAGGAGTCTAATATTTTGCTAATTATGCGTCGAATATAAATAAATATTTTATACGTTGGAAATGTTCCAATATATAAAATATTTAAGAAATGTTAAGCGCAATGGGATAATTAAACTAAATTCGTTAGGGATGGCAGTGATTGAATTGGTTTAGCCGTGTTTAGGAGATTGTTAGGAGCTGATATTGTTTGTTTTTCTTTTGTTTCTTTTTTAACCCCCGGCTAAAAAGAGGGGTGTTATAAGTTTAACCTGTGTATCTATGTATCTGTGTATCTGTGTATCTGTGTATCTGTGTATCTGTGTATCTGTGTATCTGTGTATCTGTGTATCTGTGTATCTGTGTATCTGTCTGTGGCAAATTTCCGGCCAAACGCGTGGACGGATTTACATGCGGTTTTTTTTAATCGAAAGATATGCTCATCGAGATGGTTCTTATTCATGTTTGATTTAAATAAAAATAGTCGTCTCCAAGATATTGACGTTTTATTCGCGCGGGGGAGAGGTTCTTATGCAATAATTAGCTGTTTGCGGCCAAACGCGTAGACAGATTTGGATGCAGTTTTTTTTAATCGAAAGCTATGCTTGTCAAAATGTTTCTTATCTATGTTTGATTGAAATAGAAATAGACGTCTTCAAGATATTGACATTTTATTCGTGCGGGGAGAGGTTCTTATGCAATAATTAGCTGTTTGCGGCCAAACGCGTAGACAGATTTGGATGCAGTTTTTTTTAATCGAAAGCTATGCTTGTCAAAATGTTTCTTATCTATGTTTGATTGAAATAGAAATAGTCGTCTTCAAGATATTGACATTTTATTCGTGCGGGGGAGAGGTTCTTATGCAATAATTAGCTGTTTGCGGCAAAACGCGTGGACGGATTTGATTGCGGTTTTGTTTAATCGAAAGCTATGCTTGTCGAGATGTTTCTTATCTACGTTTGATTGAAATAGAAATAGTCGTCTTTAAGATATTGACGTTTTATTCGTGCGGGGGAGAGGTTTTTATGCAATAATTAGCTGTTTGCGGCCAAACGCGTAGACGGATTTGGATGCAGTTTTTTTTAATCGAAAGCTATGCTAGTCGAAATGTTTCTTATATATGTTTGATTGAAATAAAAATAGTCGTCTTCAAGATATTGACGTTTTATTCGTGCGGAGGAGAGGTTTTTATGCAATAATTAGCTGTTCCCAGCTGTTTTGCCCGCTATATAGAAAAAAAGCCGTGTTATGAGGGCCAAAAGGCTTTTACACTTACTTACTCAGGTAAAGTTCTTTATTAGGGATAGCTGTTACCCGTGACTGCGTCCACGTAGACTGTAAGAATATATTTATGTGGCTTATGATCGTAGTCATAAAGAATCACAGGCAACAGCTAGTGATAATATAAATCCCTTCATCATAGTGTCATAAGTGATTGTAAATCATTTTTACTCTCAATGTTTATATTTATTAATATTCGTATATATGAAACCTACCTATCTACCGTTTAATAAAGGAAGAAATTAAAATACAAGTAAGTTAAAAAGGCAAATAAAGAAATTACAATATCGAATTGTATAGTCCTCAATGATTAACTTTGTAATATAAACACTATCAACGTACGTCCAACGGTCCCCCGACGCAACGAATTAAATAAGTACATACTAATATTATTTTTATTCTTTTTAGAGGTCTTTTTGTATCGGGGGTTTTTTAAATTTTTAATTTATTATAGTTGTTTCCTGAGATACTTTTTATTTATATATTTTTTCCGGTTGTTCTGGTAATTTCTTAAAGTTATTGTTAAAAATGAAGTATTCGTATCAACTAAGTTACTTTTGTTTTAATTCTTTGTGTTTTTAAAATCACTTAACATGTAACTTAAAATTTGTTACCTTAAATAAATTAACGTAACGAATGGGAAGTAAAATATTCAGATAAATTAAAATTGAAGTCAGTTGCGTAGCTTTTAGTCATGTACTTACATTTACTACAAAAAAAATAGTTTAGAACTCGTGCATAATTCTGATACTAAAAGCAAATATAGTGCATCGAAACTTATTACAAATTGAAAATAGGACACATATATTTCAATAAGATCTAGATTTTCACATCTATTTCATGGTAATAAAGCTCAAATTTCTGCAAAGATAACAACGTTACATGTACATTGTACGCTGTACGCTTGGACAGTGTTCCTACATTCGTATTCAGCAAGCCTCTTACCACGTGACCTGCATAATTGTATTGTAAGTTTCAAATAGGTGTATGCGAATTTTATCCTTAAAGGCAAAAAGTAGAACCTAAAATGCATTGCTCAAATATCTGGTGTTGTATGTTGTAATGGCTTCATCTGTTTCAGGTGAACATTTTCGCCCATGTTTTTCTAAACCTACTGGAAAACAGACGGGGTTTTTGGGGTGTTTTTAGCCTTTTTTTTATGAACTGTTTATTTTTAAGGGTTTTTTTTAAGTTTCTTTGCCGGTGTTCGTATTGTTTAAAATCTTGTCAGTTTAGATGCAAAAAGATTTCTGTATAGACTTATTATAACAAATTTTTTACTCTGTATTTTTGACCATATTTTTTTCATAGAAACTAATAAAAATCAAACAAATAGAAGTTGAAATAAAATGAGTTCGGCAACAAATAAATCCAGCGCAAGTAATTATTATGCTATGACATGTTATTCTCTGTTATTAGTTCTGTATGTCGTATGATGAAGTCTGTAATTAGGGGTGGAAGCTATGTAGCTTCTATTTCCGGTATTACCAGTTTATCATTTCATGCGACAGACAACATCGAAGCTTCAAGTGCATAAAATATAACAGAAGTTTCGCTCTGATACTTTTATCAAATAATTTAATAGAAACATATAATGACTTGCTTTTATCTACGTATTTCTAGGCATGTAAAATCATTTAAATTTTAAAATTACTATCGTGAATAACATCGTTATATAGAAGTTAGGTACGTAGATATCCTACTTTTTATACATAGATATCCTACTTATGTAAATATTTGTCAGAAATAGTGACAAATATTATATTTCGTGTTAGTCCAAGTGTTATAAGCGTGATAAAAATTCTAACTTTAAAATAATACTACATTTCGTCATAAAGAGACAGGGACTCTCAAACCCTTAGTAGCTTCAAGGTCAAAGGTTTGTAGCTAAAAGCATTGCTCGCGAGGGATAAAGCGTAGAACTGGGGTAATTTTAATAAAACAAATGTAAACTAACTCTCTCTTTCTCGTAAAGATAGCACGATGTAAACAATAGAATAACCTATATAAAGTCTTGATTGAAGATGTTTATCTGTTTACCATTACACATGTTTTTTAAAGATACGTGTTTACAAAGGATGTTTACATTATTTTAATTTAAAAAGTTTACTTGCTGGTATTTTTGATATCAAAATAAGTAAGTAAAATAAAACATATTAAATTTTATAAAAAAAAGGCACTTATAAAGTCAAATTTACCAAAAACAAAAGTCAAATCTGGTGAACTTATAAGTGCTTTTATTCAGAGTTTTAATTACTTTAGTTATACTAAATACTAATAATAGTTTCAGGTTTAAGGCAGCTGTTTAAGTTCCTTAAAGTTTATAATTTAAACTAAAGAATAGGTGGCGATATTTAAATTAAAGTTTAAGATGGTGATCAATTAATTGATTTTAATGATATTATTTGTAAAAAGTTATAATTTAGACCGTGCCCGAATTTTATGTTTATAGATGATCTTTATTTTAAACTAGCTGAGCCGGCAAACTTCGTTGTACCTTGTTGTCAAGGAATAAGAAAATTCAGGTTTTTAAAATTAATACATTATAATGTTATTTTAATATATTATAAAATCATTGTACGTATGCCTATCTAAAGTTAGCAAGAAATTTGCGTCATGGCATGACATGCTTATAATTGATAAATCAAAAATTGGTGTTGTTGTCAATATTAAAATCCTCTGAATCACAACTTCCTTACCTTTGATTTTTTTGCTCACCAAAAATTATTTAATCTTTTATTTCTAATATTTTGCGCGATGATTTCTTTCGCATTCCTAATTGAGCCGTTTCACGCTCGCCTCAAATTGCTCTTGAGATTTAGAAGCACGGTGTCGGGTCATACTAACTTGGAGCTCTTCACGAACGATATAAAATATCGGGATATCATATGTCCGTTTTCTGGATCTAAGCTACCTATCCACTAATTTTTAACCAAATCGGTTCCCCCGTTCTTGAGTTCTAAATAATGTAACTAACACGACTTTTATATATATCAAGATTAGCTATTCCTTGACTCTGAAGAATGAATTGATTATGCAGGAACTACAAAATTTAATAACTAAAACCACACAGTAAATCAAATTTAATTAATTAATTTAAAAGGTTGTCTTGAAAAAATTGCCATTAGGCGATAAGACTGCCTTTTTAACCCCCGAACCAAAGGGAGGGGTGTTATAATTTTGTCCTGCGTATCTGTGTATCTATGTGTCTGTCTGTGATAACATTACAGGGGATATTTACAACATTATTACGGATTTGGATGTGGTTTTTTTTAATCGAAGGCTTAGTTTGTCGAGATGGTTTTAACTATTTTTGGTCGAAATAGAAGCAATCGTCTTTAAGATATGGAACTTTTATTGGTGCTGGTGAAAGATTTTTGTACAATATTGATAGTATAAGCCTAAACAAGTGAAATTAGTTAGTACATAGATTCATTTAGTACAACATAAAAAAGTATATTAAAAAGCAAAAAAATAAAATAATTAAAATTTTTAAAAACCTTCGATACAAAAATACGTCTAAAAAGAATAAAAATAATATTATTATGTACTTATTGAAGTCGTTGCGTCGGGGAATAAAGAAAAAAAAATAAAAAATTTAATAAACTGGCACGCTTTAGAATATTTTCGAATTCTTACGCCAAATATGTAAAAAAGTATTTCAAGAAGTATTTAAGATCTTATTCTATTCTTTATTATACAAAATTTATAATAAAATATAAAAATAATTTTATCTAGTTTTAAAATTAAAGACAATAATACCAAGTGTACATAAAATGTTGTATAGATAGTTTATCTGCCAAGATTGTATTTTGACATTGTATTCCTTTCTTTATTAACTGAAACCAAAAATTATTCTTCAACTTTATTCTTATCATCCGGCCGTCAGATTCTCGTGGAAGTTTTGTTAATTTTAAGAGAAAGTTTAATTAAATATTTTTTTCGATTTTTATTACTGTAACTTTAAAGATTCTTGACCTTATAAAAATATATAGATTGTACATATATATAAGCCTCTGAATATACACATTAAATTTTATTTTACAAATATATAATACAATATACACCAAAGAGCATATTTAACAAAGTTACTAATAATTATTATCCAATCACTGAGAACACTCCAATTTAAATAATTGATTTTAGGACAGACAGTAAATTACACTGATATTACTATAGAGGTAATTAGTTTAAAAGCATTCTTAATATAGTTCATTATAATAATACGAAATAAAATAAAAATAAAAATGTAAACTACTTTGCTTTAATGAATATCTCCAAACAATCCGACTAAAATGAGGTTGGCCCAAGTTTATTTTATGTAATTAAATCTTTATAATTAATTAAGTTGTTTAATAGCGTTTCCGCTTTGAAACTACATTTAAAACTCTCTAAGAGCTCCTCTTTAAGTACCTAGGTATCTCCTAAGTGGCCTAGTAATTTCGCAAAAGCTAGGGTTTCAAAGTAAGTGAAGGCATTCGATGGATTCTCTCGTTATAGCACAAAGAGTCCATTGTGTTGCCAGACAGCGTTAAATGAAAATAAAGATATATTTTTAGCTAAAAGACTATTCATTATGTTCTTAAGGACTATCGAATTGGATATAAATGTCTTTTTATAGATTACGGAAGTCATTTGGGAAGTGAATATTATATTCTATTATAAGTATGCAAAATGGAAAGAACGGTGATATTATTATTGAAATTGTTCCTAATAAACTGGAATATCTAAAATATAAAACTAATTTATTCTTTAGAATTGTGATAAGCCCTTTCAGACAAGTTTTTTTAATCTTTTATTTGTCTTTTCCCATCTCCTAAAATTTCCACTTTTTCGGAAGTAACATACATATTTTAATTTGTTAGTTTTAAATTTACTTCATCCCTTGGAGCATAAACTAGAAATATTAGATGCTCTTAAGATATTAACAACAATAATTTAAAATAAAACAATATCATAAAAAAACAACATCTGTGGCCGGCAGTCGCGAGAAAGCTTGCGAGTAAATTTATTCTGTCCCAAAAGAATAAATTACAAGAAATATTGTCAACACCAACTGTTCTGTAAACTTTACCGATACCAGTGGTCACAGACTAGCTACGTTGTGCAATTTAAAATATGCGTTTTGTTATTTTTACAACATCAAATAGTTAATTTAATTGATCAATTATTATTAAGAGTAAAATGACATTTTAAACTGACTTTCATACATATTGTATCGGGTGTACATCATACAGTTAACATTATTTTATAGTTCATTTTAGAGCAATAATTTATATACATGTAACATAAAATAGTAATCTTCTATAATTTCACTACTATACAAGGTAACAAATTTATATTCTCTTGGAAAGATATGTACAAATCCATTTTAGAAGATAGGTCTGTTCTCCACCAAGTTGGTGGAATATGTAACCAGTTTACGCACAGCCAGACCGCCAGACAGCCAGACGTGAGAAAGTTTAACTTAGCCTTTGTTGAACGCCTTATGTGAAAATAGTGGAAAATGCTTTGAAACAATTCAGTCTGAGTCTAGCTTTATGTGTGATGTAGTAAGTTTGTTTCTTAGTTAGTTAGAATTTATAAACAATTAATGTTCCATCTAATGTTAATGTACTCTTAATTTAGAAGCCTTGTATTTCAGAATATTTATCTCTAAACTATGATAATGTTTTAAGATTAGATGGTTAATTATACTTTTGTATTTTTTTAATGTTTCTAGATTCCTATCTGTTTATCTTGTCCTACCTGTTTATCTTCTAGTGGATGAAGCTACTACATATTCCCCACTACTAATACTATTGCATAGCTCTAAAGAATTATGATAAGAAACGGATTTGATGTTTTATATATTTGAAGTTAGTAAAAAAATTCTAAATATAAATATCATATAGCCGAAGTAAATCAGTTATCCAACTCCTGACTTAGGATATGAGACATTCAACTAGTATCATTTCAAATATGCTAACTGTTGAGGAGGTCCCGTTGTTAATCCTTTTTAAATCCATAGTTGAATTCAAATAATCTCGACAACAGTGATTCATCATAAACCAGACTTATTAAAAAGTATAAAAATCGCCAAGTGTTTTGATGGATTGTGTCAAAATATTTTAATACATATTAATTCAATTTCATATTTTAGATGTATTTATAATAAAAAAATATATAAGGTATCTCCAAAAGCAGTATAGAATCGAAATAGAATTCTATCTCTAGGAATAAAATATTGTGTGAGACTGTTCTATTTCTTAAAATATCAACCGTATTATTTTTAATTTATTTTCCGGGACACAAAATACAAAAGAAATATACAACTATATACAATTTACACTAGGTAGGTCTTGTGATATGGATTGTCTAATATATCTTACTCTTTAAACATTAACTAATCAATTTATATAAAATTACGTTTGAAACTGATGTTGAAAGGAAAAGACAAATTTACATGAACAATAAAAACTAAAAATACCTATTTACTCAAACTTTAAACAAATAATCATCTATTGCAAGTTGTGTATGTGATGAATGTTTTGTCAGTTTGCATAGTAGGTAGGCTTGTATGCAAGATTAATCACATGTAGCTTAAACGCAGAAGTTTTTCATTGTAATTAAAACTCATAAGTTCATTTGTTATGTTATTTTTCACCTAATACTTATTGTGCGAATTAATATAAAATAGTCTATTTAGTAAATTCTAGATTTTCGGCTTTTGGAAAACCATTTAATTATTTTCGTCCGAATCTAGACATTGATCATGAGACCTTATATAATAAATAATCTTTTTCGGTTTAATATAAATCTAACGTTAGATTCAACCGCGGTTTGGAATAACTATTTTTAATTATAATTTTTTGAGTTTTATCTAGTTGTAGTATATGGGTCTTAGTTGTTCTGATCCCCGAGATGTAATATAAGAGGGATTGCACTAGGAATGTGTAAATAGTTGTTAGACAACGTTGGTAAACTTTCTATTACTTGATTTGAGAGGTTTTAATATGCTATTCACAATTTAAATTTATTTACAACGCGAATATACATTTTCCGTTCGCTGCAGTGCAAGACAAGCAGGACTATTATGTAGTGAAAAAACAAGAATCTACCTAGAGTTGGAAGTTAGCGCTATCAGTAGTATAATTGTTATTGATGGAAAATGTAAGATACTTAGTTTCTCTGCCATTCAAAGTTACATTTATAAGCCAAACATCTGCATACACATTCTGAGCATTTGTATATGTAGATACTTTCTCAGAAATCACCATAGAAATTAAAGAAGTATCATCAACATAGAACGTTTTTCTTCAATTTTCTAAATAAAATTAGTAAAAGTCTATTACGTAAACTAGATATAGTGTTTTTTTTTTTTTTTTTTTTATATGATCTAGGGCAATGCTTGACTACATTCCACCTGATGGTAAGTGGAATGTAGTCTTAGATGGTAAGTCGCATTACCCTAGCAACCTATTCACTCTTCTCTTGAAGACACCCACATTATATTTGGCCGGAAATACCGACGCAGGCAAATTGTTCCAGTCCTTCGCTGTACGCACTAAAAATGAGGAAGCAAAGCGCTTCGTTCGGACAGGTGGAATGTCCACAACAAAAGGATGGATACCTGCCGTGCGTCGGGACGTCCGGTGATGGAAGGGGGACGGGGGAATTAACTCATGTAATTCCTGCGCACACTCACCAAAATGTATCCTATAGAATACTGAGAGGCTAGCAATTTTACGCCTGTGTTCAAGGCTTTGGAGGTCGGCTTCGACCAATTCGGGATCGCCTATAAGCCTCTTTGCTCGCCTCTCAATTGAGTCCAGAACCGCAAGATGAGACTTTGCGGCACCAGCAAATATGTGTCCACAGTACTCTACACACGACCGGATCTGTGCTTTGTATAAAACAAGAAGCTGTCCCGGTGTAAAGTACTGCCGAACCTTCGCAAGAACGGCAAGCTTTGCTGCTGCTGCTCTTGCTCTGGACTCAATGAACCGACCAAAGTTGAGGTTCGAGGAAATCTCTAAGCCTAACAACTGAAGCCGGTCACTGTATTCCAAGGATACATTCTGGAAAGTAGGAGCCAAGATGAAAGGGCTCCTTTTGGCGGTGAATAGACACGTCTGCGTTTTGGTGGCGTTGAACTTGACAAGATTGGCATTGCTCCATGCGGAGACTGCTTGAAGTTTGTCATTCAAACGTTGCACCATGGCTTCTCTTTCAGACTGTACTTGATCTCGACTAGCCCGAGTACTCGGCAGATATCTTTCTACAACTGTGCTGTCGTCTGCATACCCATAGATACCGGGCTTCAACAGATCATTAATGTGCAGCAGAAACAAAGTTGCAGAAAGAACGGACCCCTGAGGCACTCCGGCATTTATTGTCAAGGGTTCCGAGGAACACCCGTCGACAACTACTCGGAGAGATCTGTGGCTCAGAAAGTCCGTTACCCAGCCGATCAGACCAGGAGATATACCGTACGCTGAAAGCTTGCTTATAAGGCTCGCATGCCAGACCCTGTCAAATGCCCTCGAGACGTCCAGAGAGACGGCGACCGCTTCTCCGTTCTTCTCAATGGCCTCGCCTAAAATGTGAGTAGCATACACTAGGAGGTCCCCAGTAGACCTATTACGGCGAAACCCGTACTGTCGGTCACTGAGGAGATCGTTACCTTCTAGGTATGCTAGTAGGCGCGAGTTCAATACACGCTCCATAATCTTGCAGAGTATGGAGGTGATTGAAATCGGTCTGTAATTGACAGGGTCGGCACGGCTGCCTTTTTTGGGCACGGGTTGCACATTAGGAAGCTTCCAGGATTTCGGCACTATTCCAGTCATGAAAGAGAGGCGATACAGACGTGTCAGTACAGGAGACAACTCAGCTGCGCATGTCTTGAGCAGAGTGGCTGGTATACCAACAGGACCACTGGCTTTATTCACATCTAAACGACACAATGTTCTCCATACCTCTTTGTTAGTGACGCGGATTTCAGGCATCGAAATACCGCAGTGAGGAAGATGTGCTGGAGAAGCATTGCCAGTGTCCTAATATGCTACCCTGAGGCACTCCTACTTACATCCAACATTCCTCATTAATATATTCATAATTATTGACACTTTGTGTGCGATTGGTAATGTATTACTTAAAGAAATTCAATTGGACCATACAGACACTATTTCTTTTTTTCACACACAATTTTAAAATATGAGTAAAATGTCAGCACTTATTTCACCATTCAATTCAATTAAAATTATATTTTTTTGATTGTGGTTGTTACGAGTATATGAAGAAAAATACTTATATTTTTCTGACAAACGAATAGACCGTCCCAAAAATAATGTAATCACTATAAGCATGCATATATATGTTTGAAAATTGTTAACATTCGTACTGATAATATTTTTTTAGCAAATAACACTTAAAATGAGCCTATTTTGATAATGAATTCATAAAACAAAAAACTTTAGGACTCTAGATATTAATTGCTCGAGATTGGTTTAATTTCCAGAACGAAGTTCCCTAAAGTTCAATTTGTTCGTCCCGTGAGTTTCGTTCAAAGAGTAACTCACTGCAACTCTACTGTAATTATAACTGTTAGGGGTTTGTTTAAAAAAACACATGATACGTCTAAAAAACGTTTTTATTTATAAGATATCACAGTTACATACCATATTTACATTCAAAAATTAAAATGCTACAAATAAAATACAATAATGCCTTTAAATTAGTCTTAGCTCGTTGAATTACATTCAGTTTTTAGCAAAATAAGAAATCCACCACATGTTTGTAAAAACTATATTAATTAAATACTTTTCGAATTTGTATTTGAAAAAGCACATTAATCTGAACCTTACCTTTACTTGTTATTGTTTATTACATTATTAAATTGTATTCATTAAATAACATGTACCCAGGCACAGCTAATTATAAAATATAGTGATTGCTCAATCAACGAAACAACTCAATCAAAGAATTTTGTTCGCGACCATCCGATGTATGTAATCCTATATATCTGACAAATGTATATAATTAATAACTTTTAACAATAGAACCCGCTTAAAAAAATTTAATAAAATAAAAAAAAATCATTTTAAATTTAAACTATGAACAATAAAATTATAACTTTAATGTTATTTAAACCTGTCCCTCAACTGTATCATTTCGTATTCGTGGTCTGATCCAATGGAGTACCCGTCGCAGGGGCGCGTCAGATCCAGCGGCCCCGCCAGCACCGGTTTCTCGTGCTGCGCGTACACATTTGATGTTCCTAGTACATTTTTAAGTTATAATATTAAAATGAACTTGATATATATATATCATATTATCATTATATATAAGTATACCTGTCCTAGCAGCAGTGTACCTCGGCCGCCGCTCCTGTACCGGCACCATACGCACAGTATGGCTGCACCTCCCGCCAGCATGGCCATCGTGATCCCGATTCCCACGTACAGAGTCGTATTATAAGTTTGTAACCCTATATATTATTGGTATAATGAAGGTAAATAGTTTGAGAAACCCGGGTTTGAATGTTTAAAAAAACTCAAAAATAAAACTAATAAAGAATTTTATACATAAAGTGTACACGCTTGAACTACCACTCAATAAAAAAGAAAATTTCACTAATATAGTTAACATTTTCTAATGAACATTAAAGGCATTACCCTAAAAATTGAATAATGTAAACATTTATAAACTTTACCAATCATGTAAGAGTATTGACGACACATGGTATGGTGTTGGAAACTGACGAGTTTGTATTAAAACCTTTTAAATATTTAATTTTCACAGCGCTATTCAAGTGTAAACTAATAAACTAACTATAAACTAAACTAAACTAAACTTAACTAAACTAAACTATACTAAGTGAAGTGTAATAAATACAATAATAAATGTAATAAATAAAATAAAAAACAATAAATAATGGTTTCGCGCTGACATGCATCGGATGTGCGAACTTTAGATGCGTAAATCCCTCGTCAAGTCGTAGACCGTCGGTGCTGCCACTTGTATTGATCATACCAATGCGAGACCCCCGGTGATGCTGTAATAGCTAACAGGGCTAACAGCATAGACAGACAAAAAAAAAATGCGAGTACCCATGATCTATGTGCCTAATGCATATTTTTTTATTATTTTATTATTTTAGCTTATTTGGTAGTTCTTATTAAAATATATAATATATATGCACTTACAAAGTCCAGTAGAACAGAATCCATAGATTATCACACAGATTACAGATCCATAGCGTATTGTACCGTTGATCCAGAACAAATTCCAATGTCTGTCACGGACTCTGACACACTCTTCACTACATGATGACCAAGCACTCCAGTCAGACCAGGAATCTAGGATAGAATGAAATAATTATTGCTTAATTACCAGTGCAGTCCAGTGCAATTTGCGAGGCCAAAGATTTTGACAGTAACAAATGCCAGCAGTTGCATTGTTTGCCTTTTAAGAATCGTACATTCTGTCTAAGTTTCACTCACCAGTAGAACAGCTGTGACAGTCCTCATCGCTCGGTACGGACTGTCCTTTACAGTATTCGGTACACAGTTACGGAAGTCAAAAGTTACAGTTCTAACAGTCTACACATTTTCTGTAGACTGTTAGAACTGCAACTTTTGACTTCCGTTGACCGGCGATGTTTTCCGCTACGCAGGTGTAATTTGCACTGTCCTAGTGTAGTAATTATTTTTTTACAAAACATTATTTCTTAACAATTGTAAGAAAATATCTTGGTGGAATTCAATTGTGGATCTTGTTGAAATATTTTAAAAGATTTTTTATAATATCATCTTTTATACAACACTATCTCGGTGTTTAATGTAAAGGTTTATTAAACCAAGAGTCGCTCCAGAAGTAACAGGTTTAGACAAGTAGGTACTTATATTGGATACGCTCCAAAAACGATAGCAGTTTATTTAATAGCCGGCTATCTTTTTCTTGGATTCTATTCTTTACTACGTAAAGAATAGAATCCAAGAAGAGTTTAAATCTTAAGGTTTTTGATTAAATCTTTATTAAGATGTACGTACACGTTAAAGTAATTTTACTACAATATTTACGAGAGTAAAGTAAGTAAAGTAGATTAACTGAGTTACAATTGTTATAAAGGCTAACCAAATAACCTTATTCTATGATGTATGACAATCTTATTTGTATTCCAACACTTGGCAACCCTAACGATTTTTCTGTAGCCTTAAGAGTGAATCCATCCATTTGATGGTAACTGTTGGTACTGCTGGCGGCGGGCTGCAGTGAAAGCTCACCTGCTGTCGGACCTCTGCTGTCACTGACTAAGGCTGCTTCCCAAACTGCTTCTTTATGTCTAATTGTAAGATATATTACCATTATACAACGATGGAGCTGAATACAACGACAAGGTGACAGATAAACTTTATTATAAGAAACTAGCCCTAGAAAAGTTTTGCATAATTAAGTGACCATGTGATTTATAATATTATTGTTACTACGTATACCAACTTTCAAAGCTTTTAAGACCCAGTTGTAGGTTAGAGACGCGATTTTTTTTCTTTGTTTTTATTAAGTTATATAACTGACGCGGTAGTTGACTTTGAGACTTGCAATATAAACGTAATGTTAGTATTTTAGATTACGATTTAGGCTTTAATGTCTTTATATATGACATAGAAGTGAACACTCTCAATGAAGGGGTAATATTCGGTTTACAAAATGTATGTAGGTTATTTAACGAACGATTTCTTAAAAAAAGAGTATCTATCTGTCGTAAATTATTAAAATATAAAACCCAATATTAAACAAAAAGAAAAGGAATAACGTTAGATATTTTATATATATATGTCGTAGATCTAACTACCCGCGAGATAAGTTACAAATGACGTCAAGCAAGAAATGAAGTGATTTTATTATTTGAAACGCACACTACAAGATAATAACAATGAAGTTCCAGAATCAATACAATCAATCAATAGTTGATAATTAATGGTTGTAAATCAATCAATCAATCAAAATTTTATGTTATCTCAAAACTTAAAAATTGAGATCTACCCACATATCAAGAAAATCGAGTGAAAATACCTATTTAATCGCTTATGCAAGTCGTTTATTAGATTAATTGACAAAGCGTTGGAAGAATTCTACGAAAGAAGGAATCGTTGCTAATGAAGAAAGAAAAGAAATGAGAAATTATGGCAGTGACTACGCGGTGCGAATGGCGGTAATGGCGGGGCGCGGATGGCTGTGACGGCACTGCGGGGACGGTGGTGACGACGCAGCGCTGATGGTGTTGATGTTGCTGATGGTCGTGATGGCGGTCGTGGCGATGGGAGCTATGGCAGCGGTACTGGTAAAGTACGGTGCGAGCAACGCGTTGAGGTCTGAGCAATTTATCCACCATCGGATACGTCACAGCATAAAGGTGAATTCGTTTCGATTTGCTTCCAATTTTAAATACTCGCTAAATACTCGCTAGTTAAAGAAAATTAAGCTATCAAATATAGTGGTAAGCACTTCATTATTGTTATTGCGATGACTGGTACTGAGATTAGCGATCAAACCCATCTTGTTTTTGTTAAATTTTACTGAATTTTTTTTTACTTTAACTTAACGTCCCTCTGCTACGTGTTATGATAAGATAACTAATTTTTAGTGCTACGGATGTTTCATTTGACAAAGATCTTTGTTTTAAATTCGGTTAACAATGGTAACGCGATAGGTTTAAAGATTCAACCTGTAAAAACAAAAAAAAATGTAATTACATTTTTGGAATATTTTATTTCTTGTCTACCTACATGTGTAGTAATCATGGGCGAACTTACAATTATTAATTAATCGTATATTGCAAATGCGTATTATTGCCGATCAATTTCCTTAAAATGCCTGACATTGACAATTACGACGACAAAGATTTAGATTCAGACTGCAACAAAACTGACGAGACGAGCTCAGGTGATCACGGAGGGGATGGACCTTCGTGTCACTAGTTGTTACATAGAATGCAAGTCGCTCAGATGGCATGCATCTCCATGCCATTCGTAGCGTAGACGTAAAATCGGGCATTATAACCCGTCGCAGTGCGGCCACGACCGTGAGTGACTTGCGTTTGGTTTGGAGATGTAGGCGGTCGTTGTTTTGCCGGATGGAGGCAATGTGTTGTGTTAAAACTGAGTCCTGGATGGAGGGAACTCGGATTGCCGGATGGAGGCAATGTTTTGTATTGGAAATGGGTACCGGATGAAGGTCACTCTGGTGATTGCCGGATGGAGGCAATGTATTGAGTTGTAGAGTATTGCATACTAGATTGACTAACCGAACTGAACGTTTTGAAATTTACAGACTGCTGGACGATTGAAATGAAACTGTTTTTGATGACTAGTATAGCTAAGGGCAATTAATAGCAATTTTTATAGACGATAGACGTTGTATCGAAATAAAATTAAAAAAAAACCTTTGTTTTTGATATATAACGATGCCAGAGGGTTAAGTACCACTTGAAGTAGAGGTTGTAGTAAAAGCGATTGAATCGTCGATTGAGTAAAAGTGATAGTAGTGAATCTTAGTTCAATTGGGAGTCCGTGGGACTTGGAATTAAAAGCAATGCCATGAAACAAACAGGAGGTTTGTTGGTAGGACTTAGTGAAAAGCCATATGTGACGAATAAGATTCATGCTTTTAGAATACATTTTTGGTTTAAAATGTTATGAAAAGTGGTGCTTGGTTGCTTTAGGCTTTAATTGAGTGGTCATTTATTTCGATTTATGATGTTCAATTTTATTATAACTGCTTTTTCCTTTTTCAATAAGTTATGAAGGCACAGATGCAACAGGGGTTCGAGTAGTTCTGATACAGTGCCAGCGGCAGGCAGTCACAGAGAATGAAGGGTTGAAGTGGTCACGTAAGCTACCTTAACGGTACTATAGGACTTTGGTGAGTCATTTTCATATTGTTTTGATTCTTGTGCTGAGAGTTCTCTGATTCTTGGAATGTGTTGCAAACTATTTTAGTGGCTAACGTTTAAATAATTCAGTAAGTCTAACTGGCAACGAACATAGTGTCCAGAGTACGTTATAGATCTTATCAGAGGTTATGATTAATAATTTTCTATTAGAAAGTCTATTTCAAATCATTCCGATCACAAGGTCCCTCAGGAACTAAATGTTTTAGTTGAGCAAAGTGATATTGAATTCACTATCAAGATAGCTTGCCTACTCATACTTGTTGACCGCACCTCACGTGTGGTGTAACACGTGTAGGCGATGGGTCTGTTTTGTGTTTTACATGACCGAAGGACTGGTTCATGGTAGTTGTTTGTATATGATCGATGGACTGTATCATATTGCAAAAGTGTTGAGTTGAGTTGAGTTGAGTTGAGTATGCAAGTGTGGTAAAATTAAGATTGATTTTGTTAAGTTAAGTGATGGATCTTATGATCAGAGTAGTTTTTAACTGTTGTAAATAAGGTGTAGTACACACCTTGTGTTAAGAATGTATATAGAGTAAAAACCTGAGACGTGACATTCACTGGTTTTGTCAGAATAGCCGAGCAAGTTATCCTTGGAGTTATTTGTTATATTTCAGACCCTTCATCCGAGGATAACCACGAATCCAATAGCTACTCGATAGGGTGGCATGGTTATCGTCACTCGATGGAGGTGGCATGGTTATCGTCACTCAGAGGGGACATAGTGATTGTCACTCCATAGAGATACATGCACACGAGAACGTGTGACTTGTCAGTATGGCCGTGTCGTAGATCACGATAATTTAACGATAATTAGTAACTCAATTGATATCATTGTAACAGTGGGGTGTGAACATCGTGACGTAACGAGTCACGTGACCGGAATCGTTTGGAGGGGCACCGGAGACATTTTAAATATTGGAGAGCATTGAGTCCAGAAGGAATTGATTAGTGAGAGCCTTACAGTTCGGACCCCCAGGCGGGATCGGTAGTTCACGCAACTCTGATAATTGTATACCTACTAAGTAATTTGTGAGAATTGATTACCTACATTTAATACAAGAATTGTAATATTGTGTGTGTGGTTTAATTGCCTGAGACCTACGCCTCGGATCCTGTACCAGAATATTCCATCAAGAACGAGCAAGCCACTAATATGCATCTATCTCCGAAATATATATATTTTTTAAAGTAAAAGCACTTAACATCATAAAACCATTTTCAAATCGTAATGATCCTTTTGTTTAAGATAGTAAGTAGTTCCTTATAGTATACACAATATGAATAGATGAAGTATAATTTTAATTTATACAGATTAAAATGTAGACTTGTCTCCTTTCAGAGAAATTAAAATTCTCGAATATCTTATAGATAGACTTAAATGAATATGACTCGGTAAATATTAAACTCTATAAATTTGGTAGGATCAGATCTTAATGGCCTTGAGAACCGTATGGAAATAATAAGCCAATGCTTTGACGCTATAGGGGGTAGATTTAGATATGTTTACATTTATTAAATATGTAAAGATTTGAATTCACGATATTATTTTATTACTTCTGCAACTATATTTTGTTTTGTTTTGCTAAAACTACTCCATAGATCTTAAAATATTTATATTTAACTTTGAATTGTAAGTTTAGCATCGGGTTGCGATAGACGTTAGTTTTTAAAACCAAGTTGGATACTTGGTTATCCACGAGGATAGGGTTATGCCATATCAAGTAGAGAAATTAAATTTTATGGAACCCAATAATATCTGTTTTGAGAAGTTTCAGTGGTTACTTTCATAAATCAAATTTACTTTGAAAAGACCATTTTTAGGTGGGTAAAAATAAAGTTTAAAAACGTTTAAAATCTGAACCGGTACTGTCTAAATATAATCCCGAACTAAACAGACTAATTCAATAAAACAATATACCTATCGCGCGTATGAATATGAAGCAATGATACTGGTATTTATTACTAAAACATATTTCTATTATCTTTTATTTGACCGTTTAAATTATTTACTGAGTGTTAAGTTCTCAGTAGTAGGTATCTGTACGAATTTATGATCTTAAATTTCAATCGATTATTGAAAAGGTAAAACGCAATAGGTATTCCGAAATAAATTCGTTAGAATCGATAAATTATTTCATAATGATGATAATATAGGTTTAACATTTAGATCGATTTTAAACTAAACCAGTAAACGCGTACATTTCGTATTAAATTGTAAAAAAAAAAATAAAGCAAGCAATTAGGTCTTCTAAATCCTTATTAAAAGAAACTTTAAACCATATGCGTGGCACTCGATTATTTAATTTCCGATAGTATGTTAAAGAAGAAAAGAAATAACTACAGGAATTATATAAATCCACAGTAAAAGTTTTACTAAACAAGAAATAATTGCATGCCTAAACAATATACCATAATTGACAGTTCATACAGTTCAAATTAGGTATTTCAAATTGATGAACTTTAAAAAATATATAATTTTCTAGATTATGACTGTTTATTACTTAAAAATAGAATTATTATAAAACATGCGTCCTAAATATTCTTATTAGCAATATGAAACATAAACACGTTAGACTTAAAGACTCTGGTAACTTGAACTCTAGACAAGAGAAACTTAAGAAAATTAGCAAGGAATATATATTTTCGTATCTTAGGGTATAAGAAGTAATATTATATATGGTACGGCCTCCTAAACCCCAAGCCCCAACCCCCTAAATTTCCAAGAATCGTATTATTTTCAGTATAACGTTTGTAAAATTTAATGCAGTTGAATTCTATTAAATAATTTATACTGTAGATAATAATAAAACAAAAATATAAAATACGTTTTGAATAATTGTATCATTCATTGTTTCGATTATATAGTAAACTAGATGTTGGTATACAATGTACGAAATTACGATTTCAAACTCGGAATAAAATTAATAACACTTTTATAACAAGTGATTGAAAATTTAATTGACTTACGTTTTAATCCTTAATAAATAAATTAGTTAATCATTAGTTATTGATTTAGTGCAAATTAGAACAATTGGAAATAATAATATAAATAGTAAACTTCTAAAGAAATATGCTTGGTTTTATAATGTTCTCCAATTGTATGAAAAGTATCGTTACATCTTCAAAATAAAAATGAGGACTATAAAAATGTTCTTTTCCTATTAATGATTATTTTTTTTTAGTTAAGAATATTTTCAATATTGATACGGACCGAGTAAATAAAGAATGTAAAAATGTAAAAAAAAAAAATAGGTATATTTATTTATAAAATCTTTATTATACAAAGAAATTTATACAATTGGCGGACTTGATGCTATAGCACTTGATGCCTATTAATTATCTAGAAGTACCCTCGACCCCTAACAATATATTACAATTTCTTAAATAAAAAGAAATATTTATTTTATTTATTTTATTTTAAAAACTTATTGCACATACAATTATTACAAGAAATTACAGTAGTAGGATTTATTTATTTATTTATTTATTTATATCTTTTCCACTTAGAATCATAATCAGTGATCACTTGTGTACGTCAACATGGAAGTGTCAGGAGGGCCTATTACGATACTAGATTTATCGTAATAAGCCCTTCTGAAAAAGCACTTTCCATCTTAATGTTAAAGCTATGAGGGTTCCAAACGCGCCCTGGTCTGAGAAGAACCACACAACAAACTCAGCCGGATATATTTTTTGTTATTGTGATCACTGTTTCACAAACGTCAAACTTAAATGCAAATTTGGAACAACTAGAACCGTCGCAATCAATCGGAAAAGAAGCCTAATGATTTCAGGCAACGAAAATTAAATAATAATAACAGAAAAAATATATATATATATAAATCTTCGGCCTGCCACACAACCAGTCACCGCAAGCAGCACCCGTTCACGAGCATAACACAAGAGCCAGCCATCACCCCCTTCGCACATATTTGAGGGAGGGAGGCAACCCGACTCCCGATGCTACCGCAAGTAGTGACTTCTAAGGAATCGGTGTAATGCAGAAGGTCGATAAAGCAAAATTAATTTACAACAAAAAACTAATTGCGGAGATTACTAGCTATTCGCAATACAATACAGATTCATTCCCAGGCCATACCGTCGTCGATGTAATCCTTTACACTATAGTAGGATTTTTTTATTAAATTATTTTTAACATATAATTTAAATTTATTTAATGAGAGGCTTAAGGCTTCATTTGGGAGCTTATTATAAAAACGTATACAATTACCCTTAAAGGATTTACCTATTTTATGGAGCCTTGTGCCGGGCATAGCGAGTTTATTTTTATTTCTTGTATTAATTTTATGTAAATCACAATTTTTCTTGAACTTTGAAATATTTTTATGAACGTAAATTAAATTTTCATAAATATATTGATTGTAAACAGTCATAATTTTAAATTCTTTAAATTTATTTCTTAACGAGTCTCTTTGTCTCATATTATATATTGCGCGAACAGCCCTCTTCTGTAATGTAAATATGGTATCAATGTCAGTCGCATTGCCCCATAAGAGTATACCGTATGACATTAAGCTATGAAAGTAACTAAAGTAAACTAATCGAGCAGTTTCCATATTTGTTAAACGACGTATTTTTTTAACCGCGTATGCAGCAGAACTTAGTCTGCTTGACAAATCAAATATATGAGGACCCCATTGCAATTTTTCATCTAAAGTAATGCCCAAGAAAGTAGTAGATTTGACCAAGTCCAAATCCTCATTATTTAATTGTACATTGGTTCTAACATTTTTAACATTTGGTAAACTAAATTTGACACATTTTGTCTTTTTTTTTATTAAGCAACAAATTATTGGCGTTAAACCAATGTACAACATCTGAGAGAGCATTGTTTACATCGTCAATAACAGATTGCCGTCTATTAACTTTAAAAGTAAGGGAAGTATCATCAGCAAACATGTAAATGAGGAACAAGAAAGGCCCTAAGATAGAGCCCTGTGGCACTCCTATTTTTACCAAAGAACCAGGGGAACGTTTTCCATTTACATCAACTTTTTGAATTCTATCATTAAGATATGAACTAATTAAATCTAGGGACTTATTTTTAACTCCATAATGTTCTAACTTTTTCGCAAGGATTTCATGTTGAACGCAGTCAAACGCCTTAGATAGATCACAGAAAATGCCAAGTGCATCCTGTGATCCTTCCCAGGCTTCAAATATGTTTAGTAATAGCTCTACACCAGCATCTGTTGTAGAGCGACCGGCAGTGAAACCAAACTGGTTTTTGTGTAAGAGATTGTTTTTACTGAAATATGCCACAAGTTGATTAAGAATTATTTTCTCAAAAATCTTACTAAAAGTGGGTAAGACTGAAATAGGTCTATAGTTACTAGGATCTAATGAACAGCCGGATTTGAATAATGGAGTTATTTTACTTTGTTTCAGTAGATCAGGAAATATACCATATTCTAAACAATTATTAAATATTAATGCTAAGTCTGGCGCTACAATATCAATTATGGACTTAAGTATGTCAACAGAAAACCCCCAAAGATCACTAGTCTTTTTAACGCTAATTGATCTAAATACTTTGATTACTTCTTGAGCATTAACTTTTTCAAACTTAAAACTACTAACACATTGATCTACATTCTCTCTAAGTAAACCCATAGCTGCAGCGGTAGAAGAATTTAAAGATAACGTTGTAGTCACTGGAATATTAGTAAAAAAGGTTTCAAAAGCAGTAGCAACCTCGAGGTCAGACGTGACATATTTATTATCTATATTTAATTTATAGTCGATCCTCTGGGATTTAGCTCTTCCAGTTTCCTCATTAATTATTTTCCAAGTTGTTTTTATTTTATTAATGCTATTTCCTATTTTATTTTGAATATGTTGATTTTTTGCTATTTTACATTGTTTTTTAAAAGATTTGGAAAATAATTTTACCTCATCCCTAAACTCATTACTAGTATTAAACATCAATTCCGCATACATATTATATAATTTTTCTCTATTTTTGTGTAACTCAGCAGATGCCCAATCACTAAACACTAATTTATCATTAACAACCACTGTTTTAGGAGTAAATATAGAGTTAAATAATTTAGTGAAAGTACTAAAAAAGTCATTATACATAATATTGGGGTTTGAATTTTTCATCAAAGGCAAATAGCGTACTAACCCATTTTTAATTTGTTCGATACGTTCTACAGTCACTGGTATAAAACTTATTTTCTGTTTTGATTTTTCTTTCTTGCTACAACTGAATTTAATAAATTGGCCATAGTGGTCAGAATCTAATGTATTGAATAAACATTTAAAATTTGGAATAACACTTGTAAAAATGTTATCAATACAAGTGGCACTAGTGGTTGTGACTCTAGTAGGCTCCATAAACATGTGTAAAAGATTATAAGATTTGAACAAATTTAAAAACTTTATACTTATTGAATTTTGTTCAAGAATATTAATATTGAAGTCTCCACAAATAATTACCTTTTTACTAGAATGTGATAGTTTATACAATACCTCATCCATAATCTTTTCAAAATGTTCAAAGTTAGATGACGGTGGCCTATAAACATTTACAATTATGAACTCTTCTAATTCAACTGAAGCAAGTTCAGTTGTCCGCTCAACAGAGTGGCTCACTATGTCCTTGCGTTCTTTGAATTTTATCTGTTTATTTAAAATAATTAAAGAGCCACCATGTATGGCATTAACTCTGTTGAACGAACTACCAACCTGGTGGTTATTGAAATTAAATATATATTCATCATTCTTAAGCCAATGCTCAGTGACACAAAAAATATTAATATTAAAAGTATTTAAAAACAATTCAATTTCTAATTCCTTATTTCTAATACACTGAATGTTCTGATGCACCAGGTTGATACAGTTTATGTTATGGTTTTTATTATTTATTTTAACAATTTTTGTATTTCTGTAATCATCATTAATATCATTATTTGATATCTTAATTATTTGGCTAGAGGATATCTCTACTGTCTTAATGTCTAGTTTAAACTACTACTAATACTACTATTACTAGTTGGATTTATTTCCAAGCTGTTTTTACTTATACAAGTAATTGAATGCTGTTCAATAGAAACAATTTTAGCCAAATTATTGGCTGTCATAGTAAAATAATATAATAGCGATGGAGCTACCTGTCTTTTAATATATGGAGATAGGTAATACCTACCATTAGTCAAGTTATAAAAGTTACTAACATTAGTGTTAGTGTCAATCACATGAAATTTGTCATTATACAAACATAAATTATATATCAGTAAATTTATCTTATATCTAATTTTATTTTCGGCCTGTGGCAAACCTTGATTATAGGGTAATGAAAACCAGACAATTTTATTGACATCTAAGTTACTTATAGTTTCAAAACATTTTTTAAATTCCAAATGATTTACATTATCTCTATTTCCTACAAAAATTATTATATTTGTTGACTTAGTAAATTGTTTACTTGAATTTTTTATTTGTCTAGTAATATTCATTAAATTATTGTCAGGTGAACAGCTGTTGAATACATTTGTTTTTCAAAATAAGAATTTAGTACAGGTCCCATTCCTTTTCCAATATTATCGCTAAACATATAAGTGTCATATACAGGAGTTAATTTGAGGGAGCCACTATTATTAGAAACAGGGATATCAACCTTGTCACACAATATTTTAGCGGGGGAGGACAATGTTGGTTTTACAGAAAATAACTTATTATTACACTCACATGAACAACTGTTAGTCTGTGAGTTCATACATTCCAAACTATTTTGTGATTTTTTTAATAGTTCATGTTCATAGGATGTTGATACAGTAAGAAATTTTTGTGCAAAGGCGGTATTATCGCTTAAAAGCGATCTCTTACAGACAACCCTTGATGAGTAATGAATATTTGTAAGGTCATAGGATAGTGCAAGCATACTACAACGAGAATAAGAATTTATACATAAGGACACAATAAAAATTAAAACTATCGTTTTTAATTATATAAGCAATTAAATAATAATGATTATATATAAATATACACATACGCACATACATATACATACATATATCCCTATATATAAATAAATAGAATAAAATAGATAACCTATATAATATATGGTATACATACTTATGATAAAAATATATATTGCCTAGATAAATAATATTGCTTCAAACGATTTTTGAAAATTGACACTGATTTAGAAGTTTGAATTTCTAACGGTAGGTCATTCCAGAGTAATATAGAGAAATATATATAAATATTACAATTGTCGTGAATTTTGAATCGTGTTATGGTTAAAAACTAAATGTAGCTTCTTTATTAACTACCGTTAAAGTATTTAAATATTCTAAATTCGGGTGAATGAACATTTTCTTAAGATGTAAAATTTAAAACTGTTTCGATAAGATACCACTTCATTTAAAATTTATATTTCTTTAAAAAATATAAAGAAACTAAACAAATATAACAATACAAACGTAATACAAATTAAAAACAACCTGCTACTTCCAACAAAACCCATGCATAGTATGAATTTTCAAGTCATATATCTCTGTAGTCTGATCATTAATATAGCCTAACAAAATGAGCATTTTTTTTTTTTTTTTTTTTTGTTTCCGCGGGGAAAATGCTTTACGCACCGTACCCCTCGCGGGGGAAGCGAGGGGCGTGTGTGGGACTCCCGAATATGGTGTACCCACTAAAAACCCCGCGGCGCTCCTTCCTCGCCTTATTGGCGGAGTCGTGGGTACGGCTAGCCCTTCATCCACGACCCCGCCGGCGACGGCCCGTCTATTACACGACGGACCCCACTTGCCCCCCTAGCTGAGTGGGGGGGCCTGTGGGAGCGACCAGGAGCGCCCGGTCGTTCCCACCCGACGCGGGTGGTGCCATGTTCAATGTGGGCGGGAGTGTCCCCACACCCCCTGCCCACTGGCCACCACCAGGCTGGAGAAGTTCGAATTGCCGTCTTCTCCGGCCCCTTCGACGTCTGCAGTGCGGGGGCGCAAGGGGATCGTCCATGCGCGCCCGCTCCGCCTCTTCCTTCCGCGACATGACCTCCTCACAGAAGGAGGCCACTTCCACCCAGACCTCCTCGCTGCCCAACATGGCAGTAACTACCGCAGGCAGCGTTAGGTCCGGGCCTACCGACTCCTGGAGTCGTCGGCGCTGCTCCACCCAGGCCGGACACTCGACCAGGGTGTGCTGCGCCGAATCAGCAATCGCGCCACAGTGGTGGCACGCCGGGGTCTCCTCACGCTTTATCCGGTGCAGGAACTTCCCGAAGCAACCATGCCCGGAAAGTACCTGCGACAACCGGTACGTGAGGAACCCGTGCCTCCTATCGGTCCATGCCTCCATGACTGGACCGATGGCGTCCAGGCTCCACCGTCCGAATTTGGCTTCGGCCATCTCCGCCATCCATTGGCGGAGAATGTTCTCGCGGGCCGCCAGCCGGACGGCGGCCCTTTCCTCCGCTGCGGGGCGCTCTCCCCGCGCCCTCTTGTCCGCCGTCCAGTTATAGACGGCGGATAGCACCTCGGCCTCCAAGTGCCACGGTGGAGTGCCCGCCATGGCGCAAGCCGCACCATGGCTCACCGTAGCGAAAGCCCGCGCCACCCTCTGTGCGATGGCCCGTTGGGGCCTACGCAGGTGAACCTGGTTGTACCCTGCCAGGGCGTCCGCCCATATAGGGGAGCCGTACAGGGCCATGCTTTTTAGCACGCCGGCATAGAGGCGCCGGCATGCTGTGGCTGGCCCTCCCACGTTCGGGAGGAGCCAATTTAGGCTCCTCGCCGCCTTTAGGAGGCGCGGTGAAAGTTCACGAAAGTGTTCTCGGAACTTCCACCGCCCGTCCAGGGTGAGGCCCAGATATCTCATCGTGGCACTCACCCGCACCCTCTCGATACCCACCACGATATGGGCGTCAGGTGGCGCACCCCGCCGCGGCCCATGAAAATATAGGGCCTCGGTCTTGGGTAGCGCCACTTTCAACCCCAGTTGCCGGATCCGATCGGCAACCAGGGTCCCCCCATTTGACGCCCGGGTGGCTGCCTCCCCGAATGTTCTCCCCCGCGCCGTGACAAGGGTGTCATCCGCATAGCAAATGACACCCACTCCATCGGGGAGGGCGCCCCGGAGGAGCCAGTCGAAGCCGACGTTCCACAGGAGTGGTCCAAGGACCGACCCCTGCGGAACACCCAACTGCACCCTATGCCGTCTCATGCGGCCGTCCCCGCCGACGAACAGGACTTCCCTCTCCCGGAGGTAGTCAGCCAGCAGGGCCCGCAAATATGGAGGCACCCCATTGTATCGGAGTGCCTCAATAATTGTGGCGTGGGGGATGGTGTTGAAGGCATTGGCGATGTCAAACGACACAGCCAACACGCCATCCCCCGCCGCCACCGCCTCCTGTGTGACGCGCTTCAGCTCCTGGAGCGCGTCTATCGTGGACCGACCCGCCCGAAACCCGTACTGGGCCCCGGATAAGTCCGGGCCGGTCCCCCTCAGGTGCTCCCTGAGCCGTGCTGCTATCACGGACTCAAAGAGCTTGGCCGCGTCATCCAAGAGGACGACCGGCCGATATCCAGCAGGAGAATCCACCGGCCGCCCCGGCTTCCGGAGGAGGCACAGAACCCCCTCCTTCCACACCCTTGGGAACTTCCCAGACGTGAAGCAGCGGTCGAAGAGGTCCCGGAAGCGTCGCTCCATTTGGCTGGTGGTTATCGCCACCACCCGCGCCGGCACCCCGTCAGGCCCCGGCGCCGTCTTCTTTCCTCGGAGGCGGAGCGCCGCCGAGGAAAACTCCTCCTCCGACACCGGGACGAAACCGGTGTCGGCCGGAGGGCCCACCCGCCGAGGCGGAGCCATCCGAGGAGGGACGAACTCCTCCGATCTGTCCGGGAACAGCCCCCGGACTACCTCCGACAGGAGCGCCGGCTCGAGGGACTCGACGACGGGGGGGCCGATCGGTCGCAGCTTATTGCGTGCCGCATGATACGGCCTGCCCCAGGGATCTTTGTCGAGCCCCCCTATCATCTCCTCCCTCGCCGCCTTTTTGGCCTCCAGGATTGCCACTTTGAGGACGTGGCGGGCCTCCATATAGGCGGTATGGAGGCGGTCCGCATTGGCGGCATCGCGTTGGCGACGGCGGCGGGCCCTCACATGGGACCTCCTCGCGGCCACGCATTTCGCCCGGAGGCCGGCGAGTTCCGCAGACCACCAGTAGACCGCGCGCTTGGGAGGCGGCCGGCGGGACCGTGGCATGCTGTAATCGCACACCTCAGTCATCGCCTCCCTCAGCCGGAGGGCGGCGGCGTCGACGTCCACATTCGGACTTGCAGGCGGAGCAAACCAGTCCTGGATGATCGCCGCTTCCCTGGCCGCGTCGCGGTCTAACCGCGTCAGGGCCCACCGCGGCAAGGACGACCGTTTTCCCAGCCCCCCCGACCGTGGACTCTGGGTGGAGAACTCTATCCGAATGTACCTGTGGTCGGATAGATTCTCCTGCAGGTCCACTTCCCACCTGCAGACGTCGGCGGCCAGGGCTGGGGTGGCGAACGAAACGTCCACCACCGAGCTCCCGTTGTGCCGCACGCACGTCTGCACTGCCCCCCTGTTGAGAAGCACCAACCCGTTCGACGCCACCCACGACTCGAGAGCCGAGCCACAGGCGTTTGTGTCCTTGCACCCCCAGGCCGCAGATCTGGCATTTAAGTCACCCAAAACTGCGACCTTGCTCCTCCCTATACGCGCAATCGCCGCGGTCAGAGATTGGAGATATCTCTCAAACTCCAACCGCGGGCGACTTGGGGGAAAGTAGACGCCCAGGAGAGCGGCATCCCCCCACGCGGCGGCCACGTATCCATGTCCCCTCTCGATGAGCGAGAGAGGAGGGGAATCCGTGGAGGGTCGCGGCGCGATGGCCACCCTGCCGGTATTGTCTTGCAGCCAGCTGGCTGCAATGTAGTAAGGCTCGGCGACCACGGCAAGATCCCCCAACCACTCAGCTAGCACCTGACTCATGAGGTCCTGTGCCGCTATGCAGTGGTTGAGGTTTATCTGCATTATTGTGCGATGTCCCGGTCCTGACATTATTGGGACATCGCACCGTCAGAGGAGCCCGGTGGAACCTGGGCATCCGCAAGGGCTGGCCGCACTGTGGCCTGCTCCCTGCCCTTCCTGGCGGGGGGGTTGCATTTAGCCCCCCCCATGACGTGGCCCGCCGGCCTTCCGCTGGTCGAGCACACAGCGCAGTGGGGGTCCTTTGCGCAGGCGGCCTGCTTGTGGCCAGGCTGCCGCACCTGAAGCACAGGTCGGACCTGTCCACCGGCGATGGGCAGCACGGCCGGGCGTGCCCGGGCAGGAAGCACCGGAAGCAGCGCCTCGGCTGTTCCTCTGCAGCCCGGACCACAGCCGAGCTGAACCCGATGAGGAGCCGCCCCTTCTTAAGGACGGTCTCGGCGGCCACAGCGGGGCACTGTAGCCGGACGCGGCCCATACCCCTGCTGCCCGGCCGGATTTCACCGGCCCTGACGTCCGCGACGCTACAACCCCCCGCCGCCGCTACGGCGGCGGCTACCTCGTCCTTAGTGACGGAGTCGTCCAGCTCCATCAGCACCAAGGACGAGGTCTTCACCGGCCTCGTCACCTTGGCGACATTTGATATAGCCTCCGCCATCTTGGCGGCGAAGGCGTCGGCCTGCTGGTTCCGGTCGGCCCCTGGGAACTCGAAGATCCGAGCTCCCGTCTGGGTTTTCCGGCACGACACCCGCTCGATCCCCATCTCGGCCGGGCGGACCGTTTGTCGGGCTTTTAAAAAGACCGGGGGCAGCATCGGGTCCTCCTGCGAGGGCAACCCGATCTCCATCGGCTCAACACCGGACGGCCCAGCGACCGGGGCCGTCGGGACGGGAGCCGAGGCAACCGGGACAATCGGATTGGCCTGTTTTTTGGCCCCTTTCTTCTTTTTTGCCGCCGTAGCGGCGAAAGTTGGAGCAGGCGTTAGGGCCTGCACCGGGGTCGGCGCCTCAGAGCGATTGTCAGCCGCAAGCGGCGGCCGAACGGTCTTTGCGGGGAGGAGGCGGTCCTCCAACGCCGCTAGACAGGCGCGAGTGAAGGCGCGCTCCTCCTGCGCGATCTCGCGCAGCGCCTCCCGCAGCTCCTGGGACGTCGTCGCCTTCCCCTTCAGGGGCTGGCGGAGCCCCTTCAGTTCCTCCCGGAGGGCCGCGATCTCGAGGCTCTGGCTAGTGACCTGTGCCTCAAGTCGCTGGACCTCCTCAGAGGCGCTCCGGTTCATGGCCTCCGCCACAATCTCTCGAAGCGCTACCGCCGACGCCTTTAAGGCCGTCTGGCATGCCTTCGGCAGCTTCGATGATTGGGTGGCCACGGTTATGATTGTGTCCACCTCCACCTGAGCCTGTTTGCTTAAGAGGTAGGCCATCCTCTCCATTTCCATTTTGTCGGCTGGGGTATTCCTAGCCGCCAAAAACCTGGCGCGCGCCTCTTTGGCGTGCTTAACTCCTTTCGCCAATATTTCGGCCTCCTCTTTTGCTCTGGCCGCAGCTGGATCAGAGGACGCCAACATGGCACGACGGCCACCTGCCTGGGTGCGCCCGCTACCACGGCCGCAGCCGCGCTTGGACTTTGCCTCCTTGATCGTCGAAGAGCTCGACGACCCGGACACACGAGCCCGCAGGCGTTTGCGCGTGTACATATTTGACACGTCGCTGGCCACCGTCGAGTCCGTCATCTCCTCTTCCGTGAGGTCGCTTGGCCTCACGAAAATAGGCGACACGTTTCCGCTCCTAGGCGGCACTACAACTGGTCCTGAAGGACCGGGTGGGCCCTGAGAAGGGCCGTTAGGTTGGCCCTGAGAAGGGCCGTTAGGTTGGCCCTGAGAAGGGCCGTTCGGAGTCCCGGGGGACACGGGATTCACCTCACTATTCATATTTTTCACTCCTATTCCACACAGTATTGTCACTTGAGATTTGGCTCCACTACTGGCCACTGCGTTACCGCGCACCAAGTAGGGATTTCCAGGGCAGACGACGAGGACGTACTCAAAAACACTGTGGGGACTGCCCCCTAACAAAATGAGCTTGGTTTGCTTTTATTAATTAAAGATTTATTTGCTTAGAATGAGTTTTAAAAAAGTTAAAATTAAATATATGTTCATAACAATGATATTAATAAGTAAATTATTGAATGTGTTGTATACCATCTGTGTGTGTTCCGGTGGTATATAAAAAAAAAATAAGAATAAACTACCATCTGTGTGTGTTCCGGTGGTAGTAGTAAAAGTATAAGAAATACCATCTGTGTGTGTTCCGGTGGTATATAAAAAAAAATAATAAGAATAAACTACCATCTGTGTGTGTTCCGGTGGTAGTAGTAAAAGTATAAGAAATACCATCTGTGTGTGTTCCGGTGGTATATAAAAAAAAATAATAAGAATAAACTACCATCTGTGTGTGTTCCGGTGGTAGTAGTTGTTACATAGAAATTTCATTTCTGTAGATAATTAAATATTTATAATTTTAATATTATCGATTTCTTATTATCTGTCAAATTCGTAGACAAGGTAAATTATTTATCTGTTGACAGTTAATTACAATATCTTAATTAGTCTGTGACATTTCTTTTTGTTTAAAATATTGTATGTTGCCAGCTTAAGCTAACTTTATAGTCCCCGAAATGTTATTGAAAATATAAACATTTTATTTATAATTACTATTCTAAATTTCATTTATTAATCATTATTAAGGATAGCATATCGCTAGATATTTATTTAAAAGTAGCTGTCATATTGTTTCAGAAGTTTAATAGCAGCCAACGTTGTTTTATTGTTATATTTATTAGTATAACAATTTGTTATAAATTTATTACACTCGTTTCATTCTTTAGATAATTAGTGCATTGTTCTTAAATTGTTTAAATTTTGGTCCTCTTCCGATTAATATCAATTTTACCCACATTTCGTGTAACGCGGCGTGTGCATAGCCACATTATTTGCTTATTATGCATATTTTTACTATAAAATTCAATGTCGTGACCTTTAGAGTCTTTTCTTTCGGAAGCACTTCCGAATTGAATATCTTATTAGCCTTCGGTGAGTGTTTTAGTTATTTGTGATCTTATTAACGCATGTGAAGCGTTGTTTCTTAAATTCATTAGCGTGTTTAATTGCAGGGCTAATAATTTAATATGGAATATTAATATTAAATTCCTATTGCCGGCACTTCCCGGGCAGTTTCAAAGTTTGTTGGAACAATATTTCTATTTGTCCTGATTCGACCCTGTGAGTCAACATAGGCTAATATTAGTGCTTGCGAGGCCTTTTTCCTCCATAAGGAGGTTTTTTTGTTGTACCCTAGAAGATACGGGTAGATTTATAATTGGTTCGCGGGGGTAGACGTGAATCTTCGGAGCGTCGTCCTGTTGGTCCTGTATCCTGCTTCCTGACCAGCTGAGTTTAAGGAGCTCGTCTTTATTGTAATCCCGATATAATGGTGATGTACAAAATTTATTTATATCAATAATCAACACTTCCATTTTTGAAAGTTTTATAAAGAACAAGTGTTTGACTGTGGTTCTCCAGTACTGACAAGCAGGAGGATCATATATATGTCTTCGCTTGTTATTTGTCAGTGGCGCCTAGGATATTACTATTTTAGTAATTAATATATATATAATTTAAAATAAAGTATTATCTCAAGTAACCCACCGCTGAGTCTAGCTGGCATTTCTTTTAAACATTATTATGGCATTATTTGTATTATGTATTGTAAAATTAATGTTAATGTTTTTTTGGAATATAAACCAATAAAATCTTATTAAACCTAAACCCACTTTCTTTTATTTTTTTTGTAACAGTGGCGCACAACAGTCGGGGCATTACTTGAGATAGTTGGTATATTTTATTGCTATATCAATAATTACACTTTTTATATTATATTTTTTTTTATAAATAAGGTAGTGTTGATATATTTTAGACTGTTTTTTTTATGGTATTAATATTTGTGTTTTACACTAGGTTATTTAGTGTACTTTATATAACTTTTAAGTTATATTATGGTAAGCAATATATTTGCTGATGTGTAATATTTTTCACTTTTGTTTCTGTTAATATTATGTTATATTTAAGTTAATTTTATTCTTACCTTACTGTGAAGCCAGCTCGACTTATTAGTTTTTATAAAGTTTAAATATTTAACTTTTGGTAGTAGAACTGAATATTTAAATATTATTTTTTTAGAGATCTTGAATATTTATTTTTCATAAATATTTTATACTACTATACAATTAGTTTATTGTTAGTTTATTAGTTTGTTATTCAAGTTTCTTTAATTTTCAATTAACTTTGACTTTGAACTTTTTTTAATAGTAACTTAATTTTTTTTTTTTTGTTAGAATTTTTTAAATCTTGTGCTTTGCCGGGGGATAGTTTTGATTTGAAATTAGAACTTAATTCTAATTGGAAATAGTTTTGTTTAGTTGTTTTATTTTCTTTTATTAGACACCATGGAGCGTCCAATAGCATATAATCTGCTTCGTAAAGATGAATTAATTTATGAGGTTGTTATTCGGGATACCAAACCAAAGGGTACTGTTGAAGAATTGAGAATTCAGATTAGGGACTTAGCTTCATCCATTCCTGCAGATGAGATTTTGGAAACAAATTATGAGTCGGCTTCTGAATTGAATATTATTGATTCCAAATTAACTGAGATTGTAAGTGCTTTATCTACTCCTCCACCTTTTAAGAGTTTTAATCGCTTTAGGGCAGTGGCTCATCATCTTTTTCATCGCTTTAGTAGGGTTGTAGTCGATGATTCTTTATCGATTCTTAATAATAAAATTAAAAATAAATTAAATAAGTGTTTGTTACAAGTGGATGGCTTGTTTAAATCTTTTTGTACTTCTTTTGAAATTCCATCTACTGCACATCCATCTTCAAATATTACTTGCTCTAACGGATATAAATCTATTTCTCGATTAAATCATATTTTTGACGGTAAATCTTGTATTCACTTATATTTAGATAGACTTTCAGAACTTTGCTCGGCCCGTAGTATTAGTGAAGATGTTTTATTTCAATCTGCTGCTGAACTTTTTTCAGGTCATGCATTGATTTGGTATCGTAGTATTAAGTCTGAAATATTTAGTTGGTCTTCCTTAAAAGAAAAATTAGTTAATGAATTCACACCTTTAGATTATGATGATAGGCTCATGTCTGAATTACGTCGTCGTACTCAGGGTTCCTCTGAATCATCATCTTTATTTATTTCTACTATGCTTAATTATTTTAGTCTTTCTTATAGTGTTTCAGAAGTAGAACAATTAAAAATTATAAGACAAAATTTAAGACCTAATTTTATTGAATTTCTTGCTCTTGAAAGCATTGTAAGCATTGAAGATCTGAAAAATAAATGTAAACTTTTAGAATATTCTTTTTATCAAGTTTCTAATTTTGTACAACCTCCAAGGGTTACTGCGGATACAGTGGCTCCTGATTTGGCATTTAAGAATCCTAAAACTTTTTCTAAAGTTGAGTTAGTGCAACATGATGACTCTAAATTATTTTGTGCTCGTTGCCGAACAAGTGATCATACTTTAAAATCTTGTAAGTCTAAAATAGTTGTTTGTTTTAAATGTGGAAATAAAGGCGTTACTAAATTTACTTGCACTAAGTGTAATAAACATTTGAATAGCAGTTCTAAAGTTTCCTCTGAGTCAAAAAACTTGTAAAGCTTCCGTCAAGGGGTTCGCCTAATTTTGATCGTGATGATTGGCGGAAGTATCTTAAGCAACTTTCACTTTTCTTTTCTTATAGAGGTCCTACAAAGGTAAATTATTGTAGTCCTCATGATATTAGGCCTCATATTGCAATATCAATTTATGATAAATTTTATTACGGTTTATTGGATTCAGGTTCGAGTATATCTATATTAGGTTCTTCATTAGGGAGTCAATTTATAAATCGAGGGGTTACGTTGCATGGTGGATCTGATATTACTCATATTTCTTCTGTTAATAATTCGGTGTCTCGTGTAGCTGGTTATCTATTTCTTCCTGTTTTATTTAAGGGTAAGAATAAAGTTATTAAGTTTTATGTTGTTCCTGATGTGTCTACTCGTGTATTATTAGGTGTAAATTTTTGGCGTGCTTTTAATTTAGCGCCAGATTTATTTTTTAAGGTTTCATTTGAACCTACCGAAGCACGTGTTTCGGAATTAAGATTTTTACATCCCTTTGAAAATCTTTCTTCTTCGCAACTCTCTATTGCGAAAGGAGTGATGAAAGATTTTGAAGAGATATCCTTTGAGAAAAAAGGTTTAGGTCGTACGAGTGTTATTACTCATACTATTAATACTGGAGATACTGCTGCGATTAAGCAAAGGTATTATTGTTTATCTCCAGAACGTTTAAAGGAATTAAATCGTCAGCTTGATGAAATGTTGGAATTGGGTGTTGTAGAGCCTAGTGCTAGCCCGTGGAATCATCCTATTTTGCTAGCTCCTAAAGCTAATGGAGAGCTTCGATTTTGTTTATATGATAGTCGTAAACTTAATGCTGTTAGCAAGGGAGATGCTTATCCACTTCCTTATATATCTCATATTTTAGATCATCTTAAGGAAGCTAAATATTTGTCGTCAATTGATTTGAAAGCTGCTTTTTAGCAAATTTCTTTACAGTCGGTATCTTGTCGCGAGAAAACTGCGTTTACAGTCCCAGGTCGCGGACTATTTCATTTTAAAGTTATGTGTTTTGGTTTAAAGGGTGCACCTGCGACTCAACAGCGTCTTATGGATAAGTTGTTTGGTCCTGAATTAGGTAATAAGGTTTTTGTTTATTTAGATGACATAACCATAGTCAGCGCTAGTTTTGAAGAACACATTACATTACTTAAACAAGTTTTAAGTCGGTTAAAATCGGCCAACTTAACTATTAAGTTAAAAAAGTCAAAATTTTTTAGGAAGGAACTCAAATATCTTGGATATGTGGTTGATCAGGAAGGTCTTCATACCGATTCTGATAAAGTTAAAGCTATAGTAGACTATCCAATTCCAACTAATAGGAAGGAAGTTAAAATGTTTCTTGGTACAGCTTCTTATTATCGTCGTTTTATTAGAAATTTTAGTACGATAGCAGCGCCTCTCAACGCACTTACGAGCTCTCGTAAGGATGCACTGCCGTTTAAGTGGAACGATGATGCAGAAAGAGCTTTTAATGAGCTGAAATCTTGCTTAGTTTCTGCTCCTGTCTTGGCATGTCCCTATTTTTCAAAACCATTCTCAGTACACTGTGATGCATCTAGTTATGGTATAGCAGGTACTCTGACATAAATTAATGGCGATGGGGAAGAGCATCCAGTAGCTTTTGCCAGTCGGTCTCTTAATAAGGCAGAACGCAATTATTCAGCAACGGAGCGGGAAGCGTTAACAGTTGTTTTTGCTGTAGAACATTTTAGATCATATTTAGAAGGTGGCCCTGAATTTAAAGTTATAACTGATCATTCCAGTCTTAAGTGGTTTTTCAATTTATCTAATCCAACAGGTCGCTTAGCTCGATGGGGTTGTAGACTTTCTGCCTTCAATTTTGTTATTGAACACCGCAAAGGTAAAGACAACATTGTTCCTGACGCACTTTCGCGTTCAGTTCCTGTTGTAAACGAAATCAGAACAACTGTTGAAGATCCTTGGTATAAAAAAATGTTTAAGCGTTGTCAACAATTTCCAAAATCCTGTCCAAATTATTTTATTGATAATGGTAAACTCTTTAGATACTCTAAAAATAAATTCGGTATTTCTGGTGAGAATGATTGGAAAGAAGTTGTTCCTTATGAACTAAGAAAAGATATTTTAAATTTAAATCATTGCAATGAACTTTCGCCACATTTTGGAATTTTTAAAACTTATAAACGATTATCTCTTCGTTATTTTTGGCCTGGTCTGTACAAGGATGTTGTTAATTATATAAATTCATGTGATACTTGTTCTGCTTATAAGCATCAGCAAAATTCTACTCCTGGTTTTATGGGGGATCAAAAGGTTTGTTCCCGACCTTTTGAAATGATTAGTGTCGATCTTGTTGGTCCTTTACCTCGCTCTCGCGCAGGTCATACGTTCTTATTGGTGGTGGTTTGTTGTTTTAGCAAATATACTTTGTTGTTCCCATTACAGAGGGCAATTGGCAAATCTATAGTGTCTCGATTGGAAGAGGGAGTATTTTTAATTCACGGAGTGCCACGCACGGTAATATTGGATAATGGTACCCAGTTTACCGGTAGTGAAGTAAAAGCATTTTTTGAAAAGTATAACATTCCACAAATTCATTATACCCCTAAATATTGTCCTCAAGTTAATACTGTGGAACGGTATAATAGAACTGTTATAACCGCGTTATCTACTCTTGTCAAAGACGATCATCGTACTTGGGATACTTTTTTGCCCAAAGTGCAATTTGCGCTTAATTCTTCTGTTAATAAAACTACGCGTTTTTCTCCGTTTTACATAGTTCATGGTAGGGAACCCATTATTAGTGGTAGTCATTATAATTCCGTTTCGAATAATCAATTTTCTTTAGATTGCGCATCTCGCACTTCTTATGTTCAAAAATTAGGTAATTTAGAAAATATTTTTATTAAAGTCACTGATGCTATTAGTAAAGCTCATGTTAAAAGTAAAGTTTATTATAATCGCTCGCGTCGCTCATTACAATTTAATATTGGTGATATAGTGTGGAGATAAACTTTTCACTTAAGTGATGCTAGTAAATTTTTCACCTCTAAGTTAGCTCCTAAGTATGTAAAATCCCGTGTAGTTCGTAAATTAAGCCCATTTGTGTATGAATTAGTAGATTTCGCCAGCAATAAGGCATTAGGTAATTGGCATATTAAAAATCTTAAAGAATGATTAAGTTTAAAATTCGTCCGGACAGCTGAGTTGTATGGTATGTAACATCGGTCCTGACAGTTGGTTAAAGTATGGTTTGTATTGTCTGTAGGTTCTGCTTGTTTTTTTAATACCTTAATTTTCAGTATCTCTTGAAATGTAAGGGATATCTGTTGTTAAGTGTTAATTATTTTTATTATATTTTTTTATTTTCTTTTAGTTAGGGTTTTATTGCTGATCTTTAGTTACCTTATATTCCAGTATCAATTTAATTATATTTGATATCTGTTAATAAGTGTTATCTTTGGTTAGTTAATGTTTAGTTTATAATTTGTCCGGACAGCTGAGTAGTATTGTATGTAACATCGGTCCTGACAGTTGGTTAAAACATGGTTTGTATTGTCATTAGGTCATTTTGTAAGTAAACTTAAATACCTTAAATTCCAGTATCACTTTAATTATATTTGATATCTGTTATTAAGTGTTATTTATTGTTAGTTTTCTTATATATTTATTTAGGTTTGGGTTAAGATTTTTATGTTTGAAACCTTAATTTCCAGCTATCTATTTAAGAATAATAGATATCTGTTGTTAAGTTTTGTTGTATTTTTAAGATGTTTTATTAAGTTAAATATTATGTTCCCAGCTATCTATTAGATAATTATAGATATCTGACATAGTATTTTGTTGGGTCTTACTTTAATAATTATTAAGGTTAAATAATTATTTGTTGCATCTTATGTATGTGCAGCAATGTGTTTTCAGTAGGGAGTTACTGTTGAACATTTATTATATGTACTTGGACTTATTTGTTCTTCTATAATGTGGTTGCTTTGATAGCTATTATCCTTTTATGGAATCATTTTGTACCTGAGACAAGGTGGTACCTTGTTTCGGTTTATCAATTTCATATTATGTTATTGATGATTAGGTTGTGTTATGGGTGTGATCTGTATTTGGTAGCAGCACACATACGTTGAGTTGTGGGTTCGGTGTTACTCTAATTGAGAGTTTTTGGTTTTGCAGCACTTATTATTATTCATGATAAGTTTTTGTATTTTTATTATTTCTGCAAAACTGTTTGTGTTATCGAGTGTCTACTGTTTAGTAGTAGACCTACTTAATTATTTTTATTGATTAAGTTTATACCTTTCTTTTGTTTAGGTAACAATTAATTTGTTTTTCACAATTAGGTATGAGAGCTTCTGAGCTGGAGGGCCAGCTCGAATTTTCCTCTTATATCGCGTAAAATTCTTCCGGGAAGGGAGGTACTGTTACATAGAAATTTCATTTCTGTAGATAATTAAATATTTATAATTTTAATATTATCGATTTCTTATTATCTGTCAAATTCGTAGACAAGGTAAATTATTTATCTGTTGACAGTTAATTACAATATCTTAATTAGTCTGTGACATTTCTTTTTGTTTAAAATATTGTATGTTGCCAGCTTAAGCTAACTTTATAGTCCCCGAAATGTTATTGAAAATATAAACATTTTATTTATAATTACTATTCTAAATTTCATTTATTAATCATTATTAAGGATAGCATATCGCTAGATATTTATTTAAAAGTAGCTGTCATATTGTTTCAGAAGTTTAATAGCAGCCAACGTTGTTTTATTGTTATATTTATTAGTATAACAATTTGTTATAAATTTATTACACTCGTTTCATTCTTTAGATAATTAGTGCATTGTTCTTAAATTGTTTAAATTTTGGTCCTCTTCCGATTAATATCAATTTTACCCACATTTCGTGTAACGCGGCGTGTGCATAGCCACATTATTTGCTTATTATGCATATTTTTACTATAAAATTCAATGTCGTGACCTTTAGAGTCTTTTCTTTCGGAAGCACTTCCGAATTGAATATCTTATTAGCCTTCGGTGAGTGTTTTAGTTATTTGTGATCTTATTAACGCATGTGAAGCGTTGTTTCTTAAATTCATTAGCGTGTTTAATTGCAGGGCTAATAATTTAATATGGAATATTAATATTAAATTCCTATTGCCGGCACTTCCCGGGCAGTTTCAAAGTTTGTTGGAACAATATTTCTATTTGTCCTGATTCGACCCTGTGAGTCAACATAGGCTAATATTAGTGCTTGCGAGGCCTTTTTCCTCCATAAGGAGGTTTTTTTGTTGTACCCTAGAAGATACGGGTAGATTTATAATTGGTTCGCGGGGGTAAACGTGAATCTTCGGAGCGTCGTCCTGTTGGTCCTGTATCCTGCTTCCTGACCAGCTGAGTTTAAGGAGCTCGTCTTTATTGTAATCCCGATATTATGGTGATGTACAAAATTTATTTATATCAATAATCAACACTTCCATTTTTGAAAGTTTTATAAAGAACAAGTGTTTGACTGTGGTTCTCCAGTACTGACAAGCAGGAGGATCATATATATGTCTTCGCTTGTTATTTGTCAGTGGCGCCTAGGATATTACTATTTTAGTAATAAATATATATATATAATTTAAAATAAAGTATTATCTCAAGTAACCCACCGCTGAGTCTAGCTGGCATTTCTTTTAAACATTATTATGGCATTATTTGTATTATGTATTGTAAAATTAATGTTAATGTTTTTTTGGAATATAAACCAATAAAATCTTATTAAACCTAAACCCACTTTCTTTTATTTTTTTTGTAACAGTGGCGCACAACAGTCGGGGCATTACTTGAGATAGTTGGTATATTTTATTGCTATATCAATAATTACACTTTTTATATTATATTTTTTTTTATAAATAAGGTAGTGTTGATATATTTTAGACTGTTTTTTTTATGGTATTAATATTTGTGTTTTACACTAGGTTATTTAGTGTACTTTATATAACTTTTAAGTTATATTATGGTAAGCAATATATTTGCTGATGTGTAATATTTTTCACTTTTGTTTCTGTTAATATTATGTTATATTTAAGTTAATTTTATTCTTACCTTACTGTGAAGCCAGCTCGACTTATTAGTTTTTATAAAGTTTAAATATTTAACTTTTGGTAGTAGAACTGAATATTTAAATATTATTTTTTTAGAGATCTTGAATATTTATTTTTCATAAATATTTTATACTACTATACAATTAGTTTATTGTTAGTTTATTAGTTTGTTATTCAAGTTTCTTTAATTTTCAATTAACTTTGACTTTGAACTTTTTTTAATAGTAACTTAATTTTTTTTTTTTTTGTTAGAATTTTTTAAATCTTGTGCTTTGCCGGGGGATAGTTTTGATTTGAAATTAGAACTTAATTCTAATTGGAAATAGTTTTGTTTAGTTGTTTTATTTTCTTTTATTAGACACCATGGAGCGTCCAATAGCATATAATCTGCTTCGTAAAGATGAATTAATTTATGAGGTTGTTATTCGGGATACCAAACCAAAGGGTACTGTTGAAGAATTGAGAATTCAGATTAGGGACTTAGCTTCATCCATTCCTGCAGATGAGATTTTGGAAACAAATTATGAGTCGGCTTCTGAATTGAATATTATTGATTCCAAATTAACTGAGATTGTAAGTGCTTTATCTACTCCTCCACCTTTTAAGAGTTTTAATCGCTTTAGGGCAGTGGCTCATCATCTTTTTCATCGCTTTAGTAGGGTTGTAGTCGATGATTCTTTATCGATTCTTAATAATAAAATTAAAAATAAATTAAATAAGTGTTTGTTACAAGTGGATGGCTTGTTTAAATCTTTTTGTACTTCTTTTGAAATTCCATCTACTGCACATCCATCTTCAAATATTACTTGCTCTAACGGATATAAATCTATTTCTCGATTAAATCATATTTTTGACGGTAAATCTTGTATTCACTTATATTTAGATAGACTTTCAGAACTTTGCTCGGCCCGTAGTATTAGTGAAGATGTTTTATTTCAATCTGCTGCTGAACTTTTTTCAGGTCATGCATTGATTTGGTATCGTAGTATTAAGTCTGAAATATTTAGTTGGTCTTCCTTAAAAGAAAAATTAGTTAATGAATTCACACCTTTAGATTATGATGATAGGCTCATGTCTGAATTACGTCGTCGTACTCAGGGTTCCTCTGAATCATCATCTTTATTTATTTCTACTATGCTTAATTATTTTAGTCTTTCTTATAGTGTTTCAGAAGTAGAACAATTAAAAATTATAAGACAAAATTTAAGACCTAATTTTATTGAATTTCTTGCTCTTGAAAGCATTGTAAGCATTGAAGATCTGAAAAATAAATGTAAACTTTTAGAATATTCTTTTTATCAAGTTTCTAATTTTGTACAACCTCCAAGGGTTACTGCGGATACAGTGGCTCCTGATTTGGCATTTAAGAATCCTAAAACTTTTTCTAAAGTTGAGTTAGTGCAACATGATGACTCTAAATTATTTTGTGCTCGTTGCCGAACAAGTGATCATACTTTAAAATCTTGTAAGTCTAAAATAGTTGTTTGTTTTAAATGTGGAAATAAAGGCGTTACTAAATTTACTTGCACTAAGTGTAATAAACATTTGAATAGCAGTTCTAAAGTTTCCTCTGAGTCAAAAAACTTGTAAAGCTTCCGTCAAGGGGTTCGCCTAATTTTGATCGTGATGATTGGCGGAAGTATCTTAAGCAACTTTCACTTTTCTTTTCTTATAGAGGTCCTACAAAGGTAAATTATTGTAGTCCTCATGATATTAGGCCTCATATTGCAATATCAATTTATGATAAATTTTATTACGGTTTATTGGATTCAGGTTCGAGTATATCTATATTAGGTTCTTCATTAGGGAGTCAATTTATAAATCGAGGGGTTACGTTGCATGGTGGATCTGATATTACTCATATTTCTTCTGTTAATAATTCGGTGTCTCGTGTAGCTGGTTATCTATTTCTTCCTGTTTTATTTAAGGGTAAGAATAAAGTTATTAAGTTTTATGTTGTTCCTGATGTGTCTACTCGTGTATTATTAGGTGTAAATTTTTGGCGTGCTTTTAATTTAGCGCCAGATTTATTTTTTAAGGTTTCATTTGAACCTACCGAAGCACGTGTTTCGGAATTAAGATTTTTACATCCCTTTGAAAATCTTTCTTCTTCGCAACTCTCTATTGCGAAAGGAGTGATGAAAGATTTTGAAGAGATATCCTTTGAGAAAAAAGGTTTAGGTCGTACGAGTGTTATTACTCATACTATTAATACTGGAGATACTGCTGCGATTAAGCAAAGGTATTATTGTTTATCTCCAGAACGTTTAAAGGAATTAAATCGTCAGCTTGATGAAATGTTGGAATTGGGTGTTGTAGAGCCTAGTGCTAGCCCGTGGAATCATCCTATTTTGCTAGCTCCTAAAGCTAATGGAGAGCTTCGATTTTGTTTATATGATAGTCGTAAACTTAATGCTGTTAGCAAGGGAGATGCTTATCCACTTCCTTATATATCTCATATTTTAGATCATCTTAAGGAAGCTAAATATTTGTCGTCAATTGATTTGAAAGCTGCTTTTTAGCAAATTTCTTTACAGTCGGTATCTTGTCGCGAGAAAACTGCGTTTACAGTCCCAGGTCGCGGACTATTTCATTTTAAAGTTATGTGTTTTGGTTTAAAGGGTGCACCTGCGACTCAACAGCGTCTTATGGATAAGTTGTTTGGTCCTGAATTAGGTAATAAGGTTTTTGTTTATTTAGATGACATAACCATAGTCAGCGCTAGTTTTGAAGAACACATTACATTACTTAAACAAGTTTTAAGTCGGTTAAAATCGGCCAACTTAACTATTAAGTTAAAAAAGTCAAAATTTTTTAGGAAGGAACTCAAATATCTTGGATATGTGGTTGATCAGGAAGGTCTTCATACCGATTCTGATAAAGTTAAAGCTATAGTAGACTATCCAATTCCAACTAATAGGAAGGAAGTTAAAATGTTTCTTGGTACAGCTTCTTATTATCGTCGTTTTATTAGAAATTTTAGTACGATAGCAGCGCCTCTCAACGCACTTACGAGCTCTCGTAAGGATGCACTGCCGTTTAAGTGGAACGATGATGCAGAAAGAGCTTTTAATGAGCTGAAATCTTGCTTAGTTTCTGCTCCTGTCTTGGCATGTCCCTATTTTTCAAAACCATTCTCAGTACACTGTGATGCATCTAGTTATGGTATAGCAGGTACTCTGACATAAATTAATGGCGATGGGGAAGAGCATCCAGTAGCTTTTGCCAGTCGGTCTCTTAATAAGGCAGAACGCAATTATTCAGCAACGGAGCGGGAAGCGTTAACAGTTGTTTTTGCTGTAGAACATTTTAGATCATATTTAGAAGGTGGCCCTGAATTTAAAGTTATAACTGATCATTCCAGTCTTAAGTGGTTTTTCAATTTATCTAATCCAACAGGTCGCTTAGCTCGATGGGGTTGTAGACTTTCTGCCTTCAATTTTGTTATTGAACACCGCAAAGGTAAAGACAACATTGTTCCTGACGCACTTTCGCGTTCAGTTCCTGTTGTAAACGAAATCAGAACAACTGTTGAAGATCCTTGGTATAAAAAAATGTTTAAGCGTTGTCAACAATTTCCAAAATCCTGTCCAAATTATTTTATTGATAATGGTAAACTCTTTAGATACTCTAAAAATAAATTCGGTATTTCTGGTGAGAATGATTGGAAAGAAGTTGTTCCTTATGAACTAAGAAAAGATATTTTAAATTTAAATCATTGCAATGAACTTTCGCCACATTTTGGAATTTTTAAAACTTATAAACGATTATCTCTTCGTTATTTTTGGCCTGGTCTGTACAAGGATGTTGTTAATTATATAAATTCATGTGATACTTGTTCTGCTTATAAGCATCAGCAAAATTCTACTCCTGGTTTTATGGGGGATCAAAAGGTTTGTTCCCGACCTTTTGAAATGATTAGTGTCGATCTTGTTGGTCCTTTACCTCGCTCTCGCGCAGGTCATACGTTCTTATTGGTGGTGGTTTGTTGTTTTAGCAAATATACTTTGTTGTTCCCATTACAGAGGGCAATTGGCAAATCTATAGTGTCTCGATTGGAAGAGGGAGTATTTTTAATTCACGGAGTGCCACGCACGGTAATATTGGATAATGGTACCCAGTTTACCGGTAGTGAAGTAAAAGCATTTTTTGAAAAGTATAACATTCCACAAATTCATTATACCCCTAAATATTGTCCTCAAGTTAATACTGTGGAACGGTATAATAGAACTGTTATAACCGCGTTATCTACTCTTGTCAAAGACGATCATCGTACTTGGGATACTTTTTTGCCCAAAGTGCAATTTGCGCTTAATTCTTCTGTTAATAAAACTACGCGTTTTTCTCCGTTTTACATAGTTCATGGTAGGGAACCCATTATTAGTGGTAGTCATTATAATTCCGTTTCGAATAATCAATTTTCTTTAGATTGCGCATCTCGCACTTCTTATGTTCAAAAATTAGGTAATTTAGAAAATATTTTTATTAAAGTCACTGATGCTATTAGTAAAGCTCATGTTAAAAGTAAAGTTTATTATAATCGCTCGCGTCGCTCATTACAATTTAATATTGGTGATATAGTGTGGAGATAAACTTTTCACTTAAGTGATGCTAGTAAATTTTTCACCTCTAAGTTAGCTCCTAAGTATGTAAAATCCCGTGTAGTTCGTAAATTAAGCCCATTTGTGTATGAATTAGTAGATTTCGCCAGCAATAAGGCATTAGGTAATTGGCATATTAAAAATCTTAAAGAATGATTAAGTTTAAAATTCGTCCGGACAGCTGAGTTGTATGGTATGTAACATCGGTCCTGACAGTTGGTTAAAGTATGGTTTGTATTGTCTGTAGGTTCTGCTTGTTTTTTTAATACCTTAATTTTCAGTATCTCTTGAAATGTAAGGGATATCTGTTGTTAAGTGTTAATTATTTTTATTATATTTTTTTATTTTCTTTTAGTTAGGGTTTTATTGCTGATCTTTAGTTACCTTATATTCCAGTATCAATTTAATTATATTTGATATCTGTTAATAAGTGTTATCTTTGGTTAGTTAATGTTTAGTTTATAATTTGTCCGGACAGCTGAGTAGTATTGTATGTAACATCGGTCCTGACAGTTGGTTAAAACATGGTTTGTATTGTCATTAGGTCATTTTGTAAGTAAACTTAAATACCTTAAATTCCAGTATCACTTTAATTATATTTGATATCTGTTATTAAGTGTTATTTATTGTTAGTTTTCTTATATATTTATTTAGGTTTGGGTTAAGATTTTTATGTTTGAAACCTTAATTTCCAGCTATCTATTTAAGAATAATAGATATCTGTTGTTAAGTTTTGTTGTATTTTTAAGATGTTTTATTAAGTTAAATATTATGTTCCCAGCTATCTATTAGATAATTATAGATATCTGACATAGTATTTTGTTGGGTCTTACTTTAATAATTATTAAGGTTAAATAATTATTTGTTGCATCTTATGTATGTGCAGCAATGTGTTTTCAGTAGGGAGTTACTGTTGAACATTTATTATATGTACTTGGACTTATTTGTTCTTCTATAATGTGGTTGCTTTGATAGCTATTATCCTTTTATGGAATCATTTTGTACCTGAGACAAGGTGGTACCTTGTTTCGGTTTATCAATTTCATATTATGTTATTGATGATTAGGTTGTGTTATGGGTGTGATCTGTATTTGGTAGCAGCACACATACGTTGAGTTGTGGGTTCGGTGTTACTCTAATTGAGAGTTTTTGGTTTTGCAGCACTTATTATTATTCATGATAAGTTTTTGTATTTTTATTATTTCTGCAAAACTGTTTGTGTTATCGAGTGTCTACTGTTTAGTAGTAGACCTACTTAATTATTTTTATTGATTAAGTTTATACCTTTCTTTTGTTTAGGTAACAATTAATTTGTTTTTCACAATTAGGTATGAGAGCTTCTGAGCTGGAGGGCCAGCTCGAATTTTCCTCTTATATCGCGTAAAATTCTTCCGGGAAGGGAGGTACTGTTACATAGAAATTTCATTTCTGTAGATAATTAAATATTTATAATTTTAATATTATCGATTTCTTATTATCTGTCAAATTCGTAGACAAGGTAAATTATTTATCTGTTGACAGTTAATTACAATATCTTAATTAGTCTGTGACATTTCTTTTTGTTTAAAATATTGTATGTTGCCAGCTTAAGCTAACTTTATAGTCCCCGAAATGTTATTGAAAATATAAACATTTTATTTATAATTACTATTCTAAATTTCATTTATTAATCATTATTAAGGATAGCATATCGCTAGATATTTATTTAAAAGTAGCTGTCATATTGTTTCAGAAGTTTAATAGCAGCCAACGTTGTTTTATTGTTATATTTATTAGTATAACAATTTGTTATAAATTTATTACACTCGTTTCATTTTTTCATTTAGATAATTAGTGCATTGTTCTTAAATTGTTTAAATTTTGGTCCTCTTCCGATTAATATCAATTTTACCCACATTTCGTGTAACGCGGCGTGTGCATAGCCACATTATTTGCTTATTATGCATATTTTTACTATAAAATTCAATGTCGTGACCTTTAGAGTCTTTTCTTTCGGAAGCACTTCCGAATTGAATATCTTATTAGCCTTCGGTGAGTGTTTTAGTTATTTGTGATCTTATTAACGCATGTGAAGCGTTGTTTCTTAAATTCATTAGCGTGTTTAATTGCAGGGCTAATAATTTAATATGGAATATTAATATTAAATTCCTATTGCCGGCACTTCCCGGGCAGTTTCAAAGTTTGTTGGAACAATATTTCTATTTGTCCTGATTCGACCCTGTGAGTCAACATAGGCTAATATTAGTGCTTGCGAGGCCTTTTTCCTCCATAAGGAGGTTTTTTTGTTGTACCCTAGAAGATACGGGTAGATTTATAATTGGTTCGCGGGGGTAGACGTGAATCTTCGGAGCGTCGTCCTGTTGGTCCTGTATCCTGCTTCCTGACCAGCTGAGTTTAAGGAGCTCGTCTTTATTGTAATCCCGATATTATGGTGATGTACAAAATTTATTTATATCAATAATCAACACTTCCATTTTTGAAAGTTTTATAAAGAACAAGTGTTTGACTGTGGTTCTCCAGTACTGACAAGCAGGAGGATCATATATATGTCTTCGCTTGTTATTTGTCAGTGGCGCCTAGGATATTACTATTTTAGTAATAAATATATATATATAATTTAAAATAAAGTATTATCTCAAGTAACCCACCGCTGAGTCTAGCTGGCATTTCTTTTAAACATTATTATGGCATTATTTGTATTATGTATTGTAAAATTAATGTTAATGTTTTTTTGGAATATAAACCAATAAAATCTTATTAAACCTAAACCCACTTTCTTTTATTTTTTTTGTAACAGTGGCGCACAACAGTCGGGGCATTACTTGAGATAGTTGGTATATTTTATTGCTATATCAATAATTACACTTTTTATATTATATTTTTTTTTATAAATAAGGTAGTGTTGATATATTTTAGACTGTTTTTTTTATGGTATTAATATTTGTGTTTTACACTAGGTTATTTAGTGTACTTTATATAACTTTTAAGTTATATTATGGTAAGCAATATATTTGCTGATGTGTAATATTTTTCACTTTTGTTTCTGTTAATATTATGTTATATTTAAGTTAATTTTATTCTTACCTTACTGTGAAGCCAGCTCGACTTATTAGTTTTTATAAAGTTTAAATATTTAACTTTTGGTAGTAGAACTGAATATTTAAATATTATTTTTTTAGAGATCTTGAATATTTATTTTTCATAAATATTTTATACTACTATACAATTAGTTTATTGTTAGTTTATTAGTTTGTTATTCAAGTTTCTTTAATTTTCAATTAACTTTGACTTTGAACTTTTTTTAATAGTAACTTAATTTTTTTTTTTTTTGTTAGAATTTTTTAAATCTTGTGCTTTGCCGGGGGATAGTTTTGATTTGAAATTAGAACTTAATTCTAATTGGAAATAGTTTTGTTTAGTTGTTTTATTTTCTTTTATTAGACACCATGGAGCGTCCAATAGCATATAATCTGCTTCGTAAAGATGAATTAATTTATGAGGTTGTTATTCGGGATACCAAACCAAAGGGTACTGTTGAAGAATTGAGAATTCAGATTAGGGACTTAGCTTCATCCATTCCTGCAGATGAGATTTTGGAAACAAATTATGAGTCGGCTTCTGAATTGAATATTATTGATTCCAAATTAACTGAGATTGTAAGTGCTTTATCTACTCCTCCACCTTTTAAGAGTTTTAATCGCTTTAGGGCAGTGGCTCATCATCTTTTTCATCGCTTTAGTAGGGTTGTAGTCGATGATTCTTTATCGATTCTTAATAATAAAATTAAAAATAAATTAAATAAGTGTTTGTTACAAGTGGATGGCTTGTTTAAATCTTTTTGTACTTCTTTTGAAATTCCATCTACTGCACATCCATCTTCAAATATTACTTGCTCTAACGGATATAAATCTATTTCTCGATTAAATCATATTTTTGACGGTAAATCTTGTATTCACTTATATTTAGATAGACTTTCAGAACTTTGCTCGGCCCGTAGTATTAGTGAAGATGTTTTATTTCAATCTGCTGCTGAACTTTTTTCAGGTCATGCATTGATTTGGTATCGTAGTATTAAGTCTGAAATATTTAGTTGGTCTTCCTTAAAAGAAAAATTAGTTAATGAATTCACACCTTTAGATTATGATGATAGGCTCATGTCTGAATTACGTCGTCGTACTCAGGGTTCCTCTGAATCATCATCTTTATTTATTTCTACTATGCTTAATTATTTTAGTCTTTCTTATAGTGTTTCAGAAGTAGAACAATTAAAAATTATAAGACAAAATTTAAGACCTAATTTTATTGAATTTCTTGCTCTTGAAAGCATTGTAAGCATTGAAGATCTGAAAAATAAATGTAAACTTTTAGAATATTCTTTTTATCAAGTTTCTAATTTTGTACAACCTCCAAGGGTTACTGCGGATACAGTGGCTCCTGATTTGGCATTTAAGAATCCTAAAACTTTTTCTAAAGTTGAGTTAGTGCAACATGATGACTCTAAATTATTTTGTGCTCGTTGCCGAACAAGTGATCATACTTTAAAATCTTGTAAGTCTAAAATAGTTGTTTGTTTTAAATGTGGAAATAAAGGCGTTACTAAATTTACTTGCACTAAGTGTAATAAACATTTGAATAGCAGTTCTAAAGTTTCCTCTGAGTCAAAAAACTTGTAAAGCTTCCGTCAAGGGGTTCGCCTAATTTTGATCGTGATGATTGGCGGAAGTATCTTAAGCAACTTTCACTTTTCTTTTCTTATAGAGGTCCTACAAAGGTAAATTATTGTAGTCCTCATGATATTAGGCCTCATATTGCAATATCAATTTATGATAAATTTTATTACGGTTTATTGGATTCAGGTTCGAGTATATCTATATTAGGTTCTTCATTAGGGAGTCAATTTATAAATCGAGGGGTTACGTTGCATGGTGGATCTGATATTACTCATATTTCTTCTGTTAATAATTCGGTGTCTCGTGTAGCTGGTTATCTATTTCTTCCTGTTTTATTTAAGGGTAAGAATAAAGTTATTAAGTTTTATGTTGTTCCTGATGTGTCTACTCGTGTATTATTAGGTGTAAATTTTTGGCGTGCTTTTAATTTAGCGCCAGATTTATTTTTTAAGGTTTCATTTGAACCTACCGAAGCACGTGTTTCGGAATTAAGATTTTTACATCCCTTTGAAAATCTTTCTTCTTCGCAACTCTCTATTGCGAAAGGAGTGATGAAAGATTTTGAAGAGATATCCTTTGAGAAAAAAGGTTTAGGTCGTACGAGTGTTATTACTCATACTATTAATACTGGAGATACTGCTGCGATTAAGCAAAGGTATTATTGTTTATCTCCAGAACGTTTAAAGGAATTAAATCGTCAGCTTGATGAAATGTTGGAATTGGGTGTTGTAGAGCCTAGTGCTAGCCCGTGGAATCATCCTATTTTGCTAGCTCCTAAAGCTAATGGAGAGCTTCGATTTTGTTTATATGATAGTCGTAAACTTAATGCTGTTAGCAAGGGAGATGCTTATCCACTTCCTTATATATCTCATATTTTAGATCATCTTAAGGAAGCTAAATATTTGTCGTCAATTGATTTGAAAGCTGCTTTTTAGCAAATTTCTTTACAGTCGGTATCTTGTCGCGAGAAAACTGCGTTTACAGTCCCAGGTCGCGGACTATTTCATTTTAAAGTTATGTGTTTTGGTTTAAAGGGTGCACCTGCGACTCAACAGCGTCTTATGGATAAGTTGTTTGGTCCTGAATTAGGTAATAAGGTTTTTGTTTATTTAGATGACATAATCATAGTCAGCGCTAGTTTTGAAGAACACATTACATTACTTAAACAAGTTTTAAGTCGGTTAAAATCGGCCAACTTAACTATTAAGTTAAAAAAGTCAAAATTTTTTAGGAAGGAACTCAAATATCTTGGATATGTGGTTGATCAGGAAGGTCTTCATACCGATTCTGATAAAGTTAAAGCTATAGTAGACTATCCAATTCCAACTAATAGGAAGGAAGTTAAAATGTTTCTTGGTACAGCTTCTTATTATCGTCGTTTTATTAGAAATTTTAGTACGATAGCAGCGCCTCTCAACGCACTTACGAGCTCTCGTAAGGATGCACTGCCGTTTAAGTGGAACGATGATGCAGAAAGAGCTTTTAATGAGCTGAAATCTTGCTTAGTTTCTGCTCCTGTCTTGGCATGTCCCTATTTTTCAAAACCATTCTCAGTACACTGTGATGCATCTAGTTATGGTATAGCAGGTACTCTGACACAAATTAATGGCGATGGGGAAGAGCATCCAGTAGCTTTTGCCAGTCGGTCTCTTAATAAGGCAGAACGCAATTATTCAGCAACGGAGCGGGAAGCGTTAACAGTTGTTTTTGCTGTAGAACATTTTAGATCATATTTAGAAGGTGGCCCTGAATTTAAAGTTATAACTGATCATTCCAGTCTTAAGTGGTTTTTCAATTTATCTAATCCAACAGGTCGCTTAGCTCGATGGGGTTGTAGACTTTCTGCCTTCAATTTTGTTATTGAACACCGCAAAGGTAAAGACAACATTGTTCCTGACGCACTTTCGCGTTCAGTTCCTGTTGTAAACGAAATCCGAACAACTGTTGAAGATCCTTGGTATAAAAAAATGTTTAAGCGTTGTCAACAATTTCCAAAATCCTGTCCAAATTATTTTATTGATAATGGTAAACTCTTTAGATACTCTAAAAATAAATTCGGTATTTCTGGTGAGAATGATTGGAAAGAAGTTGTTCCTTATGAACTAAGAAAAGATATTTTAAATTTAAATCATTGCAATGAACTTTCGCCACATTTTGGAATTTTTAAAACTTATAAACGATTATCTCTTCGTTATTTTTGGCCTGGTCTGTACAAGGATGTTGTTAATTATATAAATTCATGTGATACTTGTTCTGCTTATAAGCATCAGCAAAATTCTACTCCTGGTTTTATGGGGGATCAAAAGGTTTGTTCCCGACCTTTTGAAATGATTAGTGTCGATCTTGTTGGTCCTTTACCTCGCTCTCGCGCAGGTCATACGTTCTTATTGGTGGTGGTTTGTTGTTTTAGCAAATATACTTTGTTGTTCCCATTACAGAGGGCAATTGGCAAATCTATAGTGTCTCGATTGGAAGAGGGAGTATTTTTAATTCACGGAGTGCCACGCACGGTAATATTGGATAATGGTACCCAGTTTACCGGTAGTGAAGTAAAAGCATTTTTTGAAAAGTATAACATTCCACAAACTCATTATACCCCTAAATATTGTCCTCAAGTTAATACTGTGGAACGGTATAATAGAACTGTTATAACCGCGTTATCTACTCTTGTCAAAGACGATCATCGTACTTGGGATACTTTTTTGCCCAAAGTGCAATTTGCGCTTAATTCTTCTGTTAATAAAACTACGCGTTTTTCTCCGTTTTTCATAGTTCATGGTAGGGAACCAATTATTAGTGGTAGTCATTATAATTCCGTTTCGAATAATCAATTTTCTTTAGATTGCGCATCTCGCACTTCTTATGTTCAAAAATTAGGTAATTTAGAAAATATTTTTATTAAAGTCACTGATGCTATTAGTAAAGCTCATGTTAAAAGTAAAGTTTATTATAATCGCTCGCGTCGCTCATTACAATTTAATGTTGGTGATATAGTGTGGAGATAAACTTTTCACTTAAGTGATGCTAGTAAATTTTTCACCTCTAAGTTAGCTCCTAAGTATGTAAAATCCCGTGTAGTTCGTAAATTAAGCCCATTAGTGTATGAATTAGTAGATTTCGCCAGCAATAAGGCATTAGGTAATTGGCATATTAAAAATCTTAAAGAATGATTAAGTTTAAAATTCGTCCGGACAGCTGAGTTGTATGGTATGTAACATCGGTCCTGACAGTTGGTTAAAGTATGGTTTGTATTGTCTGTAGGTTCTGCTTGTTTTTTTAATACCTTAATTTTCAGTATCTCTTGAAATGTAAGGGATATCTGTTGTTAAGTGTTAATTATTTTTATTATATTTTTTTATTTTCTTTTAGTTAGGGTTTTATTGCTGATCTTTAGTTACCTTATATTCCAGTATCAATTTAATTATATTTGATATCTGTTAATAAGTGTTATCTTTGGTTAGTTAATGTTTAGTTTATAATTTGTCCGGACAGCTGAGTAGTATTGTATGTAACATCGGTCCTGACAGTTGGTTAAAACATGGTTTGTATTGTCATTAGGTCATTTTGTAAGTAAACTTAAATACCTTAAATTCCAGTATCACTTTAATTATATTTGATATCTGTTATTAAGTGTTATTTATTGTTAGTTTTCTTATATATTTATTTAGGTTTGGGTTAAGATTTTTATGTTTGAAACCTTAATTTCCAGCTATCTATTTAAGAATAATAGATATCTGTTGTTAAGTTTTGTTGTATTTTTAAGATGTTTTATTAAGTTAAATATTATGTTCCCAGCTATCTATTAGATAATTATAGATATCTGACATAGTATTTTGTTGGGTCTTACTTTAATAATTATTAAGGTTAAATAATTATTTGTTGCATCTTATGTATGTGCAGCAATGTGTTTTCAGTAGGGAGTTACTGTTGAACATTTATTATATGTACTTGGACTTATTTGTTCTTCTATAATGTGGTTGCTTTGATAGCTATTATCCTTTTATGGAATCATTTTGTACCTGAGACAAGGTGGTACCTTGTTTCGGTTTATCAATTTCATATTATGTTATTGATGATTAGGTTGTGTTATGGGTGTGATCTGTATTTGGTAGCAGCACACATACGTTGAGTTGTGGGTTCGGTGTTACTCTAATTGAGAGTTTTTGGTTTTGCAGCACTTATTATTATTCATGATAAGTTTTTGTATTTTTATTATTTCTGCAAAACTGTTTGTGTTATCGAGTGTCTACTGTTTAGTAGTAGACCTACTTAATTATTTTTATTGATTAAGTTTATACCTTTCTTTTGTTTAGGTAACAATTAATTTGTTTTTCACAATTAGGTATGAGAGCTTCTGAGCTGGAGGGCCAGCTCGAATTTTCCTCTTATATCGCGTAAAATTCTTCCGGGAAGGGAGGTACTGTTACATAGAAATTTCATTTCTGTAGATAATTAAATATTTATAATTTTAATATTATCGATTTCTTATTATCTGTCAAATTCGTAGACAAGGTAAATTATTTATCTGTTGACAGTTAATTACAATATCTTAATTAGTCTGTGACATTTCTTTTTGTTTAAAATATTGTATGTTGCCAGCTTAAGCTAACTTTATAGTCCCCGAAATGTTATTGAAAATATAAACATTTTATTTATAATTACTATTCTAAATTTCATTTATTAATCATTATTAAGGATAGCATATCGCTAGATATTTATTTAAAAGTAGCTGTCATATTGTTTCAGAAGTTTAATAGCCGCCAACGTTGTTTTATTGTTATATTTATTAGTATAATAATTTGTTATAAATTTATTACACTCGTTTCATTCTTTAGATAATTAGTGCATTGTTCTTAAATTGTTTAAATTTTGGTCCTCTTCCGATTAATATCAATTTTACCCACATTTCGTGTAACGCGGCGTGTGCATAGCCACATTATTTGCTTATTATGCATATTTTTACTATAAAATTCAATGTCGTGACCTTTAGAGTCTTTTCTTTCGGAAGCACTTCCGAATTGAATATCTTATTAGCCTTCGGTGAGTGTTTTAGTTATTTGTGATCTTATTAACGCATGTGAAGCGTTGTTTCTTAAATTCATTAGCGTGTTTAATTGCAGGGCTAATAATTTAATATGGAATATTAATATTAAATTCCTATTGCCGGCACTTCCCGGGCAGTTTCAAAGTTTGTTGGAACAATATTTCGTAAGTACTTTGAATCTTCACTCTAAATTAGGAGATGTTTCATAGGTTCTGAGACTTTATTTAATCTTATTACGTGGTAATATTCCAGTATTTGTCCTGATTCGACCCTCGGAGTCGACATAGGCTAATATTAGTTCTTGCGAGGCCTTTTTCCTCCATAAGGTATTATAAATTATTAATATTTGAATAGATCAAAGTGAGATTAGTGTTATTATGTAGTTTTAACCTGTAATTTAATCATTACAGGAGGTTTTTTTTAGTACCCTAGATGATACGGGTAAATTTATAATTGGTTCGCGGGGGTAGACGTGAATCTTCGGAGCGTCGTCCTGTTGGTCCTGTATCCTGCTTCCTGACCAGCTGAGTTTAAGGAGCTCGTCTTTATTGTAATCCCGATATTATGGTGATGTACAAAATTTATTTATATCAATAATCAACACTTCCATTTTTGAAAGTTTTATAAAGAACAAGTGTTTGACTGTGGTTCTCCAGTACTGACAAGCAGGAGGATCATATATATGTCTTCGCTTGTTATTTGTCAGTGGCGCCTAGGATATTACTATTTTAGTAATTAATATATATATAATTTAAAATAAAGTATTATCTCAAGTAACCCACCGCTGAGTCTAGCTGGCATTTCTTTTAAACATTATTATGGCATTATTTGTATTATGTATTGTAAAATTAATGTTAATGTTTTTTTGGAATATAAACCAATAAAATCTTATTAAACCTAAACCCACTTTCTTTTATTTTTTTTGAAACATAGTAAAAGTATAAGAAATACCATCTGTGTGTGTTCCGGTGGTAATAGTAAAATTGAGATTTATCCCATGTTGATGATGTGTGTCCATGGGCCCCAGATCATAACGGCATGTCCGTTGATCTGGCTTTTTGTGAGCAGCCTGGTTTGTCCGGTGCAAAGAGAACAAGCTATTATATAGTAATGTATTTTAAAGTTTGTGATGAATTAACGAGTATTTATGATAAAAATTATAATTATATTACGAGGACGTAATAAGATGTCAAAACGGCCGATAGTAAAGTTATATGTTGTATAAATGTTATGTAATTTCGCACATTAAAAGTATAATTGGATGTTTTTTTTCTTGATGCATTGTATTTTTAATAATTTGTTTTTCTCTATAATATTGTAAGATCCTGAATTCAGATGACCATTTGGTCTACTGGTTTCCAGAATCTTTATTAAATTAGAAATTAGTCATTTAATATATGATTGTTGGTAATTAAAGAAATTAATGATACAATTACGAGGTCGTAAGATTACAAATCATATTTATTTATAATAATTTAAATGGTAAATACATTGGAATTTAGCGCCACCTACACAATTAATTATGGAATATTATTTAGTATTTACTGTTACATGTTTTAAGAATTAAAAGCATAGAATATTTTAACATAATGTTTAATCTTTTATTAATTATTAGAACTTATTATGAGGTATAAATAATATCATCTGTAAGTTGGTTATGAAATTGTAAATTACCCTCGCCTAAATATTATAGTGTTAAAATATTATAAAACGAGTTGTAAGGGCTGCTCTCGCCCATTATATTACAAATGGTTGGATATTAAACATTGAAGTGCAAGTACTGTGTATTACTAAAACAAGTCTTAACATTATATATTTTCAAGTAAAATAGTTTACTTATAAATAATACAAAATGTATTTTTGTTAGATTGTACACAATTTTTCATGTCAAATATAGTAAAGAAGAAAATCATAAGAGGCTCGATTCAAGCACTTGCTATAAGTTTCACAGACAAAATATAAATTGAAAATTATAATTATGATTTTTTTTTCCTCTTTAGTGACTTTTTGTCAGCCGACATCTATCTAATAAGTGTGAACGTAATGATTTTGGATTCCAAGTGGCGGTGGCGGTTTAATTCAAAGATATCTTTGTACTAGGTAACTGTCTTCCCCTTGCACTTAACAGTGAATGTTTTCTCCTGATTTGATGGTGTTTTCGTGTGATTTTCGATGGTGACGACTATGAATTGCACTTGGCATAATATAATTAAGAAGCTTTCTTCTTGCTTACCTGACGCTTGAGTTTGTTGATTTGTATTAACCATGTGAGATTTAGTTTAATGAGCCAATTTTTGTTCCCTTGTTTCTTTATTACATTGGACGAAGTGATCAGAACTAAGTTTAAAAAAGTTTATTTTTATTTGCATCTTTTTTTTTATAACATAAGTAATAGCGCCTCAGACTTATAGAATACATTAAATTTTGTATTATTTGTATATTTTTTTATACATTGTCAGAATACCTCCCCCGGTGACGCTGTATTAGCCAACAGGGCTAACAGTATAGACATACAAAAAAAAAAAAATGTCGGAAAATAAAAAGTACATTTATTTTTTCAGAAATCATTTGTTATATTGTGAAAAAGTAATAATATGTTAAAACAAAACCATTTATTTTAATTATGTTTTCATTAGTTTAGCATCTATGCATACAAAATAAAAAATATAAATAAATTAAATTTTTTCAAAAAGTGATACTAATATATACTATTTAATGAAGGGCCAGTATTTTTGTTTGGTTGTACTGCGAAAACTACTGAACTCATCGAAATAATACTTCTTATATAAGTTGCAACGTCTTTTGGAGAAGGTTTTAGTATATAACTAGCTTTCCGCCCGCGGCTTCGCCCACGTGTAATTCGGTTATATATAGCGTTTTTTAATGATCTCGACAGGGCTTTTTCTTCCACAGGCTGAAATCTTGTTACAACTGGAATTAAATATAGCCTGTGTTACTCAGGGATGATGTAGCTTTCTAATGGTGAATGTTTGAAATCGATTCAGTAGTTTCGGAGTTTATCGATTACATGTGTAAACAAACAAACATATAAAAAAATAGATTGTTCCTCTTTATAATATTAGTATACATACAAATCTATATAGAAAAAGTAAAGTGAGACAAAATCATCGTCTCAAAAGAAAAAAAAAACAGGATTTATAGGACGAAGAGGCCTTACAGGATTTCCCTGTAAACAATATTTTTAGTTTTTTTATTATTTACCAGGATGAACAGGTTAGAGGGAGAGCTGACACGCGAGCAAGCAACATACAGTTGTCCATGAGAGAAACAATCTTCTCTTAAATCAACACCAGCGACTTTAAAAGTTTGCCCTTGAGACTTATTTATCGTCATCGCAAAGCAAACTTTTAGAGGAAATTGAAGGCGCTTAAATTCAAATGGAAGGTCATTGGGCATTAGAGGAATGCGCGGGACGAATACCGTTTCTCCTCGGGCACATCCTGTCAAAATAACGGCCTCAACTAAATATTTATGTAAGGCTTTGACTTGCAACCTGGTGCCGTTACACAATTTCGGTGGTTTCAGATTACGTAGCAACATTACCGGTGTACCTTTTCGCAGTGCAAGCCTATGGTATGGAAGACCAGCTGGTTTAAGTGAATTTAAGAATTCGACCGGATAATTTGTAGCGTCGTCTGCATGGCATGGTGTGTCTATGGATTTATAAATCTTTTCTTCTCCGTCGAATGACTTTAAAAGTATGTCGTTAATAAATGCAGCTTGTTCGTTCTTCGGAGTCAAAATAGCTCGTTCGCAAAACCATTCTATAGGCTTGTCTTGTATGTGAATGTGTGGAAGGCCACGCTTTTGCCATTCGACTGAGTACATAAAACAGCATACTTCACCGAATATTTTACGTTTCGTCAGTAAGTCCATGATTTTTCTAACTTTTAAATGGAACACTCTAGCGATTAAGTCATGACGGTCGTGGGAATTTTGACCTGGTAACAAATGTTTTGTAATGTCTTCCCATTGTGGGTTACATGTAAATGTTATAAAAAGATCCGGTCGTCCAAAACGGCGAACGTAGGTCATGGCATCTTGGGTTCGCTCATGCATGTATCGAGGTCCACCTGTAAAAGAAGAAGGCAACACTACCATTTGACCAAGATCATTAGGGTCTGCGTCTTGCCTACCTACGGCATCCTTTAAATGGATATAATTTTCTGCTCTTAGTTTAGACTGATTATGACGTATATAATTGAGTCTTTCGGTCTCAATCTTAGCATATACGTCAACCAAAAATTGACTGAAGAGGGAGCGATAGTAAAGGAGATGATTGATTTGACCGTCTCTGGACATTATTCGGTAAGAATAGAAATCTGCGGCAGAAATTGTCTTTTTAAGACCCATTTTAGTTTTCGGATCGATCTGGGGTAAATGAATAGAGTAACCATCCTCACCACGACAAAAAAGCAAAGGATATTGCAAAGCGTCGTAAGATCTATGGATTTCGCTGATTCGATGCAAACCACTACTATGGCTTTCTAAGACAATGTCACTCTTTTCAAATTCTTGCCCAACAATGACTAACGCTACTTCATTTGTCGTAGGTGCATTATAACGACCTAAATGACCATCTATTGGTTTTTTTTCGGCGTTAATAACAACTTTAAATGTTTCACAATTAGCTGGAACCTTTTCGATAGCTGTTTTTAAGTCTTTTATGTATGGATTTACATCATGAAGCATTTTTTGAAGCACTTTCACTAAATTTTTCTTTACACCTGGAAAATTTGAACATCTCAAGTTTGCTTCAAGTAAACTTCCAATCAGATGATAAACCTGGCCTTGTACCTTAAATGTCGGCATGAATCCATCTTCTGAGACCAGTTTTGCTCCAAATGAGGTCATTTGAAAACACCCATTATATTTTCGGATGTTACTCATAAAATGATTGTGATCAGGATGAAAATCCATAATTATTAAGCTATAAAGTGGCTCTGGAGGTAGTTCAAAGGCCTCAAGCAAAACCTTCCCTCCACTGCAACACATTCCAACAGTTTCTTCTTTCCACTTTAAAGCATTGCACCACTGGCATTTATGATCCATAGTTCCTATACATACATCTTTATCTGCTTCGTATGACAACTCAGGATTATACGCCAGTCCCGACAGTAATTTTGTATGCCATGTTTTTGCTTTAATATTTTTACGATATTGAGACTGAATATTTCTTCGTTCCTCCAAGTGTGTATGTTGATAATTTGCAACTTCCTGTCGATATTCGTCAGGATGTGAAGTTCGATAAGCAGCTTGTGCTTTCCTGTGTATTTCGGGGTGTGAAGATTGGTAATCAGCTTGTGCTTTCCTATGAACTTGGGGGTAGTTTCGTTGATACACTGTAACCGCTTGCCGATGTGCTGCAGGGTTACTTCGAACTGACTTTTTTTGCTGATTTTTCCGAGTTTTATTCGTGTATCGAGCTTTACGTTTTTTGTTCACTTTTTTTATTTGTTTAGGCATTGGTTCATCGTGTTTTAATTCAGACTCAGACTCAGTCTCGGACTCACTGTTCGAAAATATGATTTCGGGAATGGGTGAAGGCGTTTCTAACCTTCGTTGAGTAATTTTTTTTGCGACCTTTGTTGCCGAAAACGATGAAACTGGAACATAAACGTCAAAATGACCACCAGAAAGCCCGCCAGTAAAGCGAAGACGTTTTACAGGAAGACCTTCAACTCCAGTTTTCACATAAAACTGGCCATCACGAAATACTTCGAAAACATATTCATATATTCGCCCAGCAGCTTCTAATTCGCACAAACTTCCATATGTAGTGGTTTTCATCATGTCGTTGTAATATTCATTTGGCGTTGAATAATTATCTCCAAGTGCAGTACACGACATAATCGAAAATTCCGTCCAGTTTTCAATAACAAAGCCGATTATGCGTTCACGTACATCCCTAGCCCTGTCTTGAGTTCCGAACATCAAAAAAGATAAAGCTCTAAATAAACAGGCTCCATCTTTTTCTATATCTACCACAGCATGAGGAATATAATTCCCATTAACAAACAAAATTTCTTGAACCATTTTAATTAGAAATTTTTTAACTAAAACTATATCTATGGAAATTAACTAAGACTAATAAAGTAACAAACAAATGAATAAAAAATGAAGAATATATTAAAAAATCAACTCACACTATAAAACTTATCCAACACTAACTAAATATACTATAAAAAAATATCAAATCTAATCAACAAATCAAAAATTAACTGAAATAGAGAGTAAAATAAGTTAAATAAGTCAAGTTAAAAGTTAATGAATTAAACGTTAAATATTTGTAGTGTGTAATATGTAGTTTCGCGTATGTCCGCTAGGGGCGCTGCTAAAATTACACCATAAATTAAAATATTTTACGCTACCTAGCTAAATGACGGTAACGAAACCATAGCGCGATCTATCTCGATGCCAACGCCATCTATCGAGCATCGAGACAACTCGTGATAGTTAATAGAAAATAAAATTCGGGTGTTTTATTTATGCATACCGATTACGCCGAGATTTATGGATCGATTTACGTGATTCTTTTTTTGTTCGGTAGAGTATACTTTCAAGTTGGTCCCGTTGTTACCTAGTCAGGATCTGATGATGGTATTCCAGGGAAATCAAGGGCAAACCTCAAATTTACAGGCAATTACGTTTTTGACAATTTCATAGATCTGTTTAAGTATTTGCGTCTGATAGTCATCATCCCATGTGAATGAGCTGATGATGGAAGGTACAACTCCTCAACGGTTAGGAGTTGAAAGAAAATTGTGACTTTTACTGACTAAAACCCACCTCGTTCCTTCAGTTGCCCTTTGCGTTCCGGGGCCACGGTATCTCGTTAGAACTTTCCCGCAGCCCCGGCTCAGTTTATCCCGTTTCCCCCCCTTGGGGGTTGACATTTCAAAAATCCCTTCTTAGTGCTCACTTATGTTACTAAAGGAACCTCTGTTCAAAATCTCAGACTCCTATACCGAGCGGTTTCGGCTGTGCTAATAAATCAGTCACCCAATCGCACCCCCTAAATCACGATTGGAGGGTAGTTTGAAAAAACTTATAATGTCAAACATATTTACTTGCCTATGTACGTGTTCATGCCAAGTTTCAAGTTTATAAACCCAAGGAATAAGATTTTTCATACAAACGTTTTTACCCCTTTTCCCCCCCCTGGGGGTTGAATTTCCAAAAATCCTTTTTTAGTGCTCCCCTACATATCCCAAGGAACCTACATTCCAAATTTCAGCTGTCTACGACCAGTAGTTTCGACTGTGCGTTGTCTGTCAGTCAGTCACTCAGTAACGGAAGAGTTTTATATATATAGATATGACAGTGATTTCATATCCGGAACCAATATTTTTTTAATAAGAAATTATATTTTTTATTGTAACTGAATTTATTCTATTCTATTCCATGCCGTTCCATTCCATTCCATTCGATTCCATTCTATTCTATTCTATTCTATTCTATTCTCATTTGTTTAAAAGAAAAAAAAATATTCTATTGGTAATTTTAATTTATCAATTTTACATTTGGTGAATCATGGACTATCCAGAATTATTTACAATAAGCGAGATATCCATAGTCGTCGGTACATCATGGCTAATTAATTGTAAAATGTATGTAATTTTTGTTCATTTTGAAAATTAATAGTACCTACAATAAAAGTTCAAAAAATATTATTCTAAGCAATTTCAAAAGATTTATAGTTCAGGTAACTAATATTTTGTAATTTTCAAAAAACTTATCTTCCAATTTATATGTTCGAGAAAGGTATGTGTTGATTGAAAATGAAAATGAAAATAATGATGATGTATATTATCTTTAAGTTATTCACGTTATTTGTTAGCAAAAAAATTAAAGTAAATTTAAATAAAGTCAGAAATTATAGTCAGATTCATAAAAAATATATATATTAATCTATATAATAAATAAATATCTCTAAACAAACAATACTTATAAATAATTTGAATAGTATATTATTTATTTTTCCAGTTTAAGCTAAAGATAAAATACACAATGGCTACAAAGAAAACGTTAAAGTTTTTTAATAAGTTGTCAAGAGTATCGACATAATATAAATAAAATCTCTACACAAATAGACTATATTTGATGCACTTAATATTTTTATTTCTTTTTTTGAAAAAACAGTGATTATTGTTGTGTTTATTGAGTCTCCTTTATGGCTTTATGAAACTGGCCGAACATAATAGGATAGCTTTTAAAAATGATTTCTATTAATTTAGTAATGCCAGAATACAAACAGATTATTAAACTTAAAAATAGTTTTAAGTTTACGCTACAGAATTTTTGTCTTTGCTGCGTTAAAAAAAAATTAAATTTCTTGGTCCTTTAAAAACATCTGACGTTAACTATCTTCGATATTCTTTGAAGCTCACAACTTGATGACATTGTCCATTGAATAAAGTCACTTTAAGTTTCTTTTTCCACATAATCTTTAATAAAAAAAATAAGTAATTCAAATAATGAATATAGTAAATAATACATTTCATGTTACAAATATTTTGAGAAGTTAACTGCTGAGAGTAATTTATATCTTCAATTGCGATATCATTCGTTCATTCTTTCAATTGCCAATCATAGAAATAGCTAAGAAGAAGAAAAAGTTTAGATGAGCAGCTTAAAAATATTTATTCTAATACAAAAAATTCTAAAGAGATTTCAAGTCAGTGGGACAGTGAAAGAGCAATCCTAACATCAACAAATTAAAAAAAGATGATGGTATTCATCTCTTGATAGTGTAGTTGTGGAAGGATATTATATATTTCCCCAATTTTTGACTACACTGAATCCTCCCAGTCAGTGAAGTCATAAATAAATTCTCAAATTATTGGAGAATTTTACTAAGTAGATATGGGAGAAATATACAGATTATTATATACAGAGATATCATTGCAAAAAAATATTATTGAAGGTAAGATTTTTAAGGATGTGGAGTGGGAGAAATAGTATTTATACTTCGAGTTGCAATCATTTCCTCGGAATATAATTCTAAATTTAAGTCTAATTAATATCCGGTGAAATTGTTCTTGTTATGACAATAAATAAGTCTCAAGGTCAAACTTTGAAAGAATTAGACTTGTAGTCTGGTTGCTTCTTTCACGGTAAATTTTATGTTAGGTGCTGTAGAGTGAGAGATTCTTCCAGCTCATTTACTTTACCAGCTTATTTATATATGCACCAGAAGATGGGATGACCCGTAATTTTAAGCATTGTCCTAATCTTTTAATTTTATTGTATATATTTGAATATTACTTGTAATATATATCTAATATTTTGTAATTAATGGTAAGGTCGAAATAGTTCAAATGTGGGTTACCACAAAGTAAGTGAGTCAGTCAGGTTTATCTTCCGATGTTATGAAAAATATCGGTAAAATGACGGACGCTCGTGATATCTGGTTTCGAATGTATATATATATATATATATATATATATATATATATAAACAGTCCAAAACAATATATATATATATATATATCCACCGACCGTCATACTTCGGACGTTACCTCCGAAAGTCGTTGTAAGCAACATACTTAAGTACTGATAATAATGTCTGATGTATGTAGTATAACCTACACCAGGCTATTCGAATGGACTTATTTTCAAATGAAATGTGCAAAAAAGAATGATAAGTTTATTATGAAAAAAAATATCTACAGTAAAGTTCATAGACTACACTTAGTTTTAAAAATAATCGTTCATTTTAGTCTGCTGTTTTGATACGTTGTTTGCCTTCTGATGTTTGAACCAATTTATTGCAGGGTGTGAATTTCCAAATTTCTTTGCAACCTCATTATTTAGCTCGCTATTTTGTTATCTTCATATAATATTTCATTCTTCTCCAATATTTCCCACTTTCCTCTTTTTTAGAGACTTAGTAAAACGGTATATACCTAAACCAAAACTTCTGAAATGAAGTTGTCATTACACTTTCAATAATTATCATATGAAAAAAAAAGGCAAAAAACACGAAACACAGGAGAGGTTCGGGAAAGAGGGGAGACTAATAATATACAAATCAAGATTTCTTCTTATTGATAAAATTGTTCGTATTGATTTATTTTCCTGGAAAAAATAGACGGTTGGTCGTTCTAGCCGATGAATATAGATACTTTTTCGTCGAGATAAGCGATGTGTCACTGTATCTAATGTCGTTATAGACTCTATGTTTACTTATTAGTTTAATGAAGATTCAGATGAGACCTTGCCATTCGTTTGTTATAACCGGTCTATCGTTATAAACAATGATATATGTATATATACAGGGTTATTTGTAATTAATTGGCTACCTCTTGCAGGCAACCTCTCTACATTAATCCTAATAACATGTGTTCTAGGACTTTTTACAAATCTCATTAAACAAAAAAAATGAAACAAAATAAAATTTCAGATATAAATTCCCTAAAATTATTGATTCCAATCCCGTAACTTACTTTAAAAAAGTTAACACTACACATCTAATTTAATTTTAAACGTTGGTGTTTGTTTAAAAAAACCACCTGATACATTTATAACACGACTTTATTTATAAGTATCAGAGTTAAAACACAACATTGACAATCAGAATGCTACGGATAAAATACATTGACAGTAATAAAATGCCTATATAATAACATTCAGTTTTCAGCAAAATAAAAAAAATACCTCATGATTTTTAAAATTATATCACATCAATACTTTTCGAATTTGTAATTGAAAAATCACATTATTCTAAACCTTAACTGTTAATGTTAATTAATTTCATTGTATTTATTAAATAACATGTCCCACACACAAATATTGGCTACAAAAACATTTATTATTATGCGTTTTATTAACACAGAGATAGAAACACTTTTCAAGTATAATAAATACAATTTAAACAAAATTATTACATAATTATACGCAAATCTAACTACAACCTAAAATAACAAAATGTAAAAATACTACATTAAAACTATGGGGTAAAAAATAAATAAATAACTCATTTTGATAATTGATACTCATAATAAAACAAACATAATTATAACCAGTTTAAGTTAGACCAACTAAACTATTGTTAGTTTATTTAACTATAGCCAGGCAAATTTGATCCCTGTAGCTTTTCTTGGAGGAGCCGGCCCGAAGGGTGACAGCCAAGTCCATTTTGGATTGGGACTTTGGTGATGACGTCACAACCTCTGCGATCTAAGGGGAAGACCCATTGGAGTTTGAAATCATTGGGTGGGCTGTGAAATAGTAGGTTATATTGCAATTTGAAACTACTGTTGCGCCAAAAATACTCATCTAATTTTGTCTATCAAACCTTGCATAATTTGAATCATATATTTTTTACCACAACTTACATTTATTATCGCAGCTAGGAGTCGATTCCGCAGAAGAAGTTTAGGGCTGATCGTAATAATGGAATCCCGAGGACAGCTGTTGATAGATGTCATCGGACCGAAACGCATATCTAGTCATAGAATTTGTATAATATCTCTATGTATCTAGTACGATAGGATAGCTTAATACTTTTATTTTTCAAGACTGTCACATGTACATCGATAAAAGAGTATCTACTATCTAATGAAACGGATAAGACATATAATACTCGAATATATTAGAGGCTATTAAAATCTATACATATAATAAAATTATCACTGATCGATATCTGTACATGGAATATATTAAAAAAAACATAATTGGGGGCCTTTATATAAGCAAAAGATCCCAAAACAATAATTATTCATTTCGTCTGTTTGTCTGTATGTCTGTATATCTGTATGTCTGTATGTTTGGGATTAATGTAAACTAGAAATACTTCTACATGCAAAAAATACTTGACGAAGTGTAATGAAACTTTTAAGGTTATACATTAATATGTACAATGGGTACGGTACAATATAGGTAAGGGTACAATGTACATCTTTGTGTTTTATCGCAATCGAAATCTACGCGTACGAAGTCGCAGGCACAGCTAGCTATAAAATATAGTGATTGCTCAACCAACGAATCAATCAACGAAAGAACTTAATCAAAGAATTTTGTTCGCCACCATCCGATGTATGTAATCCTATATATCTGACAAATGTATATCATTAATAACTTTTAACAATAGAACCCGTTTAAACTAAATTTAATAAAATAAAAAAAACATATTAAATTTAAACTATGAACAATAAAATTAAAACTTAAATGTTATTTAAACCTGTCCTTCAGCTGTAACATTTCGTATTTGTGACCTGGTCTTATAAAGTAATAAAATATATAAAGTAATAAAGTAAAGCAGGGGCAGTATAATGAAGGTAAATAGTTTGAGAAACCCGGGTTTGAATGTTTAAAAAAACTCAAAAATAAAACTAATAAAGAATTTTTTTCATAAAGTTGAACTACCAGTCAATAAAAAAGAAAATTTCACTAATATAGTTAACATTTTCTAATGAAATGAAATTTCATGAAAAAAAAATCTATGAATTAAAGGCATTACCCTAAAAATTGAATAATGTAAACATTTATTTTGACGACACATGGTATGGTGTTGGAAACTGTCGAGTTTGTATTGAAACCTTTTAAATATTTAATTTTCACAGCGCTATTCAAGTGTAAACTAATAAACTAAACTATAAACTAAACTAAACTATGTGAAGTGTAAAAAATACACAAACGGTATCATCACATATTATTCCAGCCTTAGAATTTGTCTATATGATATCATTTATTAGTAAGTAGAGTCCTTTTTTTATAAGATTTTTTTTTAAAATTCTAGTTAGCTTCTTTAGTTGGTTAGATTTTTTTATTAGTTTCGTAGTGGGTTTTATTAGTTATTTGACGCTGTGTTATGAACTAACGCATAAAATAAAAATAAATACTTTTGCTAATGTTAATCATTAAGTAAATTAAATTATTTATTTTATTAAACATTAAGAATGAATAAATATTAAGAATAAATTAATTTCATAAATTAATTAAGAATGAATGAATATTAAGAATAAGTTGCATTGTTTGCATTGTTTGCATTCTTAAAAGAATCGTACATTCTGGCTAAGTTTCACTCACCAGTAGAACAGCTGAGACAGTCCTCATCGCTCTGTACGGACGGTCCTTCACAGGGGGCTCCACCGTTAGCTGGCGCGGGTTTAGTACATGTTCTGGATCTACGTTTTCCACCTTTTTGAGGTTTATATTCACATGGCTTCCACGGAGTCCAGTCTGACCAACCACCATTGACTGAGACAAGGCGTTGCTAATTTAAAAAGATTTCTGTATTCGGAACGCAGTATAAAAATAATATCAGCAGGCTTAATTGACATACAGCAGGATTGTAAATATTAATATTATGATGACTTACTTTAATACATATTAACAGGAAAACGTGGAACATAATAATATCAGATCATTCTTACCGTAGACGGTTAATCTTGGCCTTTCCTGAACAAGCATCGGTTCATTTCTAGAACGTACTTCAAAGGCGGCATTAGTAGGTTCTTTCCAAATTTGGTTAAATAGGGAGAGGAGTGTGGAGGGTGAAGGTGAGCGTTTTTGCGCATAATAAAGGGGCCCCTTAAACCTACTCCTGGGTCGCAAGTCCCAAGCACTGCTTGCACTCCTCTTCTTGCAACGCGATGGGCCCGGCACCTGCACGGTGAATCCATGAATTGCTAAGAAGCTTCGTCTCGTACATTATTCCAATAGATATTTCAGAATATCATCTTTTAAAATTATTTACGATTCTACGAGGCGAGACTCTGTAAATGACAACCACATAATTACCAGCGTTGAGAACATTTTCGTTTTCTCCACAAGAGCTGAGTGGTATCCTTTTTTGGGCAACTTCAATACTAATGCAAATTTTGCTTTTGTTTAAAAGATCATAAGTTACATTTTAGTATTATTTGTATGTTTTTTTGTGTATTTTTTTGGCGTTATGTATGTGTTGCTAAAATAAAGTATTTTTGATTTGATTTGAAATAGTACGAATTAACGAGCTAAATAAAATCACATAAATTTGTAACATCCATGTTAACATCAGCCCGCTTTGAGCCCGTTTTTTATGAATTTCGGAAGAGAACAGAGATCTATCGCTTTTATACCAGTCAGAAATTTCCAAATACATATTAACACCCTAAACGACATTTTGCAAGCATATGTAAACCAACCCTCATAAGAAAATCTCATTTTCATAGTTATGTTAAAATACGAAGCTAAATTTCGTATTACCACTATTGTCACAAAATTAAAGAAAATATTGAAATATGACATTATATATAAAAAAATGTGAAATGTTTTTCTTTTTATTATTTATTTTATATTTTATTAATTGTAGGATCCTAAAATATTTTGTATTAACGCCTTATCTAACTCCATAACAATAACGTTTATAAGGTTGTAGGAATATAATAATAAGGTCCCATATAACCAAAACTACATATATATATATATATTAATTATTTTACGAAAATCTTATGATTAAAGATTATTTGGATATTAGTTGGACCGACCCAAAGATTTTGTGTTAATTATTTACGGGTAAAAGAAAATCATAGATAAGAAAACTTATTTGATCGTGTATCGCAGGATGAACTTTCATATGTCAAAAGTTCATTCAACAGTAAATCTAAGAAATTAATATTATAGTGGGTTAAAATTACATTGTGGAGTGCTAATAATTATAAACGTGTAACATAACAAATACCTCATTAAATAGGTCAGATTTAGTTAGGTTAAATTTATGATTTTGAAATAAGCTAACTAATTAATATTTTAATGACTAACAACTGTAAGCAAAAAAATCTAATTTAATTGTTTAAACTCCAAAAATCTCATGTCATTTCCTTTTAACTCAATGTTTGCAATATTATAAAGGTTGCTGCACCATGATTGCATAGTGATAGGAAAAAATGTAAACCTAATAAAGTAAAGATTACCTTTTAATAAATTCATATCATTAAACCATATTAGATTATCTAAAACCACTTTTAATCAATTTTGGTTACATAAATAAAAATTGTAATATTTTAATTTTACGGATTTATCTCGCGTGTAATTAAATTTAAAATTCACCTTTCAAGTTTTAAACTGATATAAAAATGTAAATTTAAAATTTAACTATACGCGAGTTAAATTCCTAAAAATAGTTTTGAAAAAAATGTGTATTATGTGTATATTAGATATGTGTATGTGTAGTACTCGTAAAAATCTTAGAAAATACTTTGTAAAATTTTAATTATTTTTGAGATGTTTAAAAATTAACAACAAAAAGAAATACTTACAAGCAAACTCAAAAAATATGATCTCGCTCCGAATACTGCCCTTATTATTCCAAGCATGGCACACACAGCAGTAATTTCCATCAAAATAATTATCCAAGTCATTCCTAGTCACATTAAGTTCAATTTCAACCACTCTAATACCATCCTTAGGGTCCACATATTCCGATTGCTTTGTCATTTCTATCCGGTCGGCATTACATTCGTAGTAAACTAGAATAGCATTGGCCGCTCTATATAACAAAGTAGCCGGTTTTTATCTAGTTACGAATGAATTAATTGGTTCTATAAGGAATATTGAGATCTCGTTTTCTATCTCGTCTTTCTCTGGTAAGGGAATGTAATGTAATTCCTGAACTGGTTCAAAGTCAGATAAGTTTGGGTCGAAGTTAGATAATTCGTCTAGATGTTCGTACTCAAGCTCTATTTCCTTTTTCATTGTCTGTTCTGGAGCACAAAAAATGACTTACAGTAAGTATTGAACGGTTAATGTTTATTAAGTTAGATTATTTATTGCTATTAACTACTACTCTCCTGCTTTATCATAATTCATTAAACATTGTATGTTTTGATATACAATTGTGGTAGAGATTTTTAAATTTATTATTAACTATCTGATTACATTCATAGTAACCAAGAAAATAATATCAAGCACAGTAACTGACAAAAAAATCCTAATAATACAATTAAAAAAAAGTTAAGGTGATAATTTTTATTAAAGTAACTTAGAATGAAGTGAAGTATTTAGTAAATGGATTTAGGAAATAGGTATAAACCTCAAGAGGTTTAACAGTTTGAGAAGAGGCCTCTTCGTAATGGGAACTATGGTGGTGCAGACCTTCTATATAACATATATTACATTAAAAGGGTGGTAAGATTAACCAATCAAATCTTCCCAAGAATAATCCTATATATTTTATTAAAAAATAATTAATAAAAACTGATTAAAACTAAAATATTTTTTACTGCGCTGAGATATCATAATATTAGGCAAATTGATAAGTAGGTAAGTAAGTATTTAAGCTAAGTAGAACTAAAAGTTTTAATAAATAATAAACAAAATTAAACAAAAATAACAAAATATAAGTGAACTGGTTAATTAACTTATATTTATATTTTTCAAAATCTTACAAATTGATTTCATAGTATTTTTCCCAATTGTTTGTTAATTATTTGATAATTGATAACAATAATGAAATTATATGTGTCGTAGATCACGATAATTTAACGATAATTAGTAACTCAATTGATATCATTGTAACAGTGGGGTGTGAACATCGTGACGTAACGAGTCACGTGACCGGAATCGTTTGGAGGGGCGCCGGAGTCATTGGGGAGCTTTGAGTCAAGGAGGAATTGATTAGTGAGAGCCTTACAGTTCGGACCCCCAGGCGGGATCGGTAGTTCACGCAACTCTGATAATTGTATACCTACTAAGTAATTTGTGAGAATTGATTACCTACATTTAATATAAGAATTGTAATATTGTGTGTGTGGTTTAATTGCCTGAGACCTACGCCTCGGATCCTGTACCAGAATATTCCATCAAGAACGAGCAAGTAACTTATATGCCTCTATCTCCGAAATCAGAAGTGGGATTCACTCGGGCATCAAAACCACCAACTACCCGCGAGATAAGTTTATTGAAGCTACAAATCACGTCAAGCAAGAAATGAAGTGATTTTATTATTTGAAACGCACACTACAAGATAATAACAAGGAAGTTCCAGAATCAATACAATCAATCAATAGTTGATAATCAATGGTTGTAAATCAATCAATCAATCAAGTTAAATTTATGTTATCTCAAAACTTAAAAATTGAGATCTACCCACATATCAAGAAAATCGAGTGAAAATACCTATTTAATCGCTTATGCAAGTCGTTTATTAGATTAATTGACAAAGCGTTGGAAGAATTCTACGAAAGAAGGAATCGTTGCTAATGAGGAAAGAAAAGAAATGAGAAATTATGGCGGTAACGGCGCAGCGCGACTGGCGGTGACGGCACTGCGCGGCTGGCGATGAAGGCGCGGCGTGGCTGGTGGTGACGGCACTGCGGGGTCGGCGGTGACGGCACTGCGCGGCTGACGATGAAGGCGCAGCGCGGCTGGTCGTGACGGCGCTGCGGGGACGGTGGTGACGGCGCGGCGCGGATGGCGCTGATGGTGCTGAGGTTGCTGATGGTGGTGACAGCGGTCGTGGCGATGGCAGCTATGGCAGCGGTACTGGTAAAGTGCGGTGCGAGCAACGCGTTGCGGTCTGCAATTTTTCCAAAATCGGACACGTCGCAGCATAAAGGTGAATTCGTTTCGATTTACTTCCAATTTTTGCGTTAAATACTCGCTAGTTAAAGAAAATTTAGCGATCAAATATGGTGGTAAGCACTTTATTATTGTTATTGCGATGACTGGTACTAAGATTAGCGATCAAACCCATCTTGTTTTTGTTAAATTTTACTGAAAATTATTTTACTTTAACTTAACGTCCCTCTGCTACGTGTTATGATAAGATAACTAATTTTTAGTGCTACGGATGTTTCATTTGACAAAGATCTTTGTTTTAAATTCGGTTAACAATGGTAACGCGATAGGTCTAAAGATTCAACCTGTAAAAACAAAAAAAAAGTAATTAGATTTTTGGAATATTTTATTTCTTGTCTACCTACATGTGCAGTAATCATGGGCGAACTTACAATTATTAATTAATCGTATATTGCAAATGCTTATTATTGCCGATCAATTTCCTAAAAATGCCTGGCATTGACAATTACGACGACAAAGATTTAGATTCAGACTGCGACAAAACTGACGAGACGAGCTCAGGTGATCACGGAGGGGATGGACCTTCGTGTCACTAGTTGTTACATAGTATGCAAGTCGCTCAGATGGCATGCACCTCCATGCCATTCGTAGCGTAGGCGTAAAATCGGGCATTATAACCCGTCGCAGTGCGACCACGACCGTGAGTGACTTGCGTTTGGTTTGGAGATGTAGGCGGTCGTTGTGTTGCCGGCTGGAGGCAATGTGTTGTGTTAAAACTGAGTCCTGGATGGAGGGAACTCGGATTGCCGGATGGAGGCAATGTTTTGTATTGGAAATGGGTACCGGATGAAGGTCACTCTGGTGATTGCCGGATGGAGGCAATGTATTGAGTTGTAGAGTATGGCATACTAGATTGACTAACTGAACTGAACGTTTTGAAATTGACAGACTGTTGGACGATTGAAATGAAACTGTTTTTGATGACTAGTATAGCTAAGGGCAATTAATAGCAATTTTTATAGACGATAGACGTTGTATCGAAATAAAATTAAAAAAAAACCTTTGTTTTTGATATATAACGATGCCAGAGGGTTAAGTACCACTTTAAGTCGGAGCTTGTAGTAAAAGCGATTGAGTAAAAGTGATAGTAGTGAATCTTAGTTCAATTGGGAGTCCGTGGAACTCGGAATTGAAAGCAATGCCATGAAACAAACAGGAGGTTTGTTGGTAGGGCTTAGTGAAAAGCCAATATGTGACGAATAAGATTCATGCTTTGTGTTTTATGATGTTTTTAGAATACATTTTTGGTTTAAAATGTAATGAAAAGTGGTGCTTAGTTGCTTTAGGCTTTAGTTGAGTGGGCATTTATTTTCAATTATGTTCAAATTTATTATAACTGATTTTTTCCTTTTTCAATAAGTTGTAAAGGCGACAGGTGCAACAGGGGTACGAGTAGTTTCGATACAGTGCCAGCAGAAGGCAGCCACAGAGAAAGAAGGGTTGAAGTGATCACGTAAGCTACCTTAATGGTACTATAGGACTTTGGTGAGTCATTTTCATATTGTTTTGATTCTTGTGCTGAGAGTTCTCTGATCACAGAATGTGTAGAGCAAACAATTTTAGTGGCTAACGTTTAAATAACTCGGTAATTTTAACTGGCAACTATCATAGTGTCCAGAGTACGTTACAGATCTTATCAGAGGTTATGTTATGATTAGTAATTTTCTATTAGAAAGTCTATTTCAAATCATTCCGATCACAAGATCCCTTAGGAACTAAATGTTTTAGTTGAGCAAAGTGATATTGAATTCACTACAGATAACAGCTTGCCTACTCATACTTGTTGACCTCACCTCACGTGTCGTGTAACACGTGTAGGCGATGGGTCTGTTTTGTGTTTTACATGACCGAAGGACTGGTTCATGGTAGTTGTTTGTATATGATCGATGGACTGTATCATATTGCAAAAGTAATGAGTTGAGTTGAGCTGAGTTGAGTACGCAAGTCTGGTAAAATCATGATTGATTTTGTAAAGTAAAGTGATGGATCTAATGATCAGAGTAGTTTTTAACTGTTGTAAATAAGGTGTAGTGCGCACCTTGTGTTAAGAGTGTATATAGAGTAAAAACCTGAGACGTGACATTCACTGGTTTTGTCAGAATAGCCGAGCAAGTTATCCTTGGAGTTTTATTTTATTTCAGACCTTACATCCCAGGACAACCGCGAATCCTAAAGGTACTCGATGGAGGTGGCATGGTTATCGTCAATCGATGGAGGTGGCATGGTTATCGTCACTCGATGGAGGTGGCGTGGTTATCGTCACTCGATGTAGGTGGCGTGGTTATCGTCACTCAGAGGGGACATAGTTATTGTCACTCCATAGAGATACATGCACACGAGGACGTGTGACTTCTCAGTATGGCCGTGTCGTAGATCACGATAATTTAACGATAATTAGTAACTCAATTGATATCATTGTAACAGTGGGGTGTGAACATCGTGACGTAACGAGTCACGTGACCGGAATCGTTTGGAGGGGCACCGGAGACATTTTAAATATTGGGGAGCTTTGAGTCAAGGAGGAATTGATTAGTGAGAGCCTTACAGTTCGGACCCCCAGGCGGGATCGGTAGTTCACGCAACTCTGATAATTGTATACCTACTAAGTAATTTGTGAGAATTGATTACCTACATTTAATACAAGAATTGTAATATTGTGTGTGTGGTTTAATTGCCTGAGACCTACGCCTCGGATCCTGTACCAGAATATTCCATCAAGAACGAGCAAGTCACTTATATGCCTCTATCTCCGAAATATGTATATTGCTAAATATAATTTTACCATAATTTACGTTTCCCAGAAGACTTAACATCACTATAATCCGGAGCATATTTACAACACGCATCACTAAACTCACCAAAGTTGTAGGTCACACTATATAATTCAAGTAAATACTTTAAAGAGGACGATCCGTCCACTATTCGCGACGGATGACAACGTACTAAAATGTATCTCCTGAATTCTATGGGGTGATTTTCGATACTGACTACCCCATCCCATTCCACCTCTTCCCACCCCATTGATGCACTCTACCTAGTGTAATTAAAAAGGTTTCCGTGTTCAATTAAAGCTCACCGTTTCACCTTGTTTACTTGACGTATAAGATTATGGAACTTGTTAAAATTATTTTATTAAGATAATGTGAGAATTAGGTTACTGAGTCAATGTTTTGTCCAATGAATTTTTTGGTTGTTTATTTGTTTGATTCAATGTTTATTCATTACATTGGACGAACAGACCTATACTTCAAAGACTTTCTTTTTACATCGTTATTCTTATTACCTAGATATCAGGAGATAATAATACATTTATTTGGCACCGTTCTTATTTTTTATATACATTATCGGAAAATAAAGCAGAATCTATACATTTGTCAAATGTTCTACATATGCATTTCATTTTTCAGAAATCATTTGTTATTATTTATTGTCATTGTCCTATATATTTTCATGAGTTTAGAATCTATACATAAAAATATAAAACATTTTAATTCATTTATAAAGTGATTATATTCTATACTAATAAATGAAGTGGGGAATCAAAGACTATCAAGAATTATTTATATTAATGCGTTTGTGGGATACCATTAGTCGTCGGTACATCAAAGGTAATTCATTTTATAAGTAGGTATGTATTTTTTGTTAATTTTAAAAATGAATACTTCAAAAAAGTAAAAAAAAATATTCTGGGTAGTTTTAAAGGATTTATAGTTATAGACCTATCTATGGCTTTCAACTTAAAAATGTCGTTGAGTATATTGCATTTACGTTTTCTGAAGTAGTAGTTAGGAGATCAATTCTTCACGATAATCACGCATTTAATACTTTTTAAAGACCTAAAAGCCATATATGTCTGAGTAATTATGTTTATATATTTAGGAGTAACTATGGCTGAAAATTTACGATTTCAAAAACACGTCATTAACACTGTTCGTAACTGTTTTTTTTTTATTAATTTTTAATTCTATCCACGGACACGTCGCCCGTGCACTTTTTCGCATTTTGTCTGTATTTGGTAGATTAATGGTTTTTATTTTGAGATAACATACTCAAAAAGGAGTTCATTAGTTCAGGTATCTTAAAAACTATATTAGTAAAGTAAGTCGTGAGGAGCAAGAAAGGCTTGGGGAAAAAAAAAGAGCCACCCCCAGTTGCCGGTTCCCAAAAAAGTGGTCAGGAAGGGAAGAGAGTCGTCGAAGTCGAGGAAGGGGAGTTCGGGTCCTCCGAAGCTGCCGTCTCCTCGGTCTCCTGCAGTTTTGATTAAACTGCAGCCCGAGGCAGCAGTGCGAGCGGGTGTCACCCACCTACGTACCTAGAGTTCCCCAAGGGCGCTCCGGAGCAAACCGAAGCACTGGCGGCGAAGCTTCGCCCAATGCTCGATGGGGTGGCGGATGTCGTCCGGCCTGTTCGGCGTGTAGCCGTGAGGCTAAAAGGTCTAGAAGACTCAGCCACGAAGAAGGATGTTGAGGATGCGATTCGCCGCATCACCGAGTATCCTTTTTTTTTTTTTTTTAAATCGTTGGAAAAATGCGTTACGCATCATCCCAGCTGCCAGGAAGGTGATGGCCGAGGGGGTATGTGGGACTACCCAGCAGACGCTGCCATTTTTAAAGCTACCCACTAAAAAACCAACGGTTGACCTCATCGCCTTAGTGGGACGCCACGGGATCGCTTTCGCACTCACCGTGACGCCCCGGCAGAACCCCCTGCGAGGGGCCCCGATCATTTTAGGGACACCCTCACCTCGTAGGCCTATAATGGGCGGGAGAGGTCCCCCCCCTCAGGCACTACGGCTGGGGAAGGAAGCGGCGGGCATACTCCCGCGGGTCAGCGGTAGAGCGTTACCTTTCCCGACTCCCAGTCGATACGGCGAAAGCATTGGTGGACGCGGGGAGAGTCTTCGTTGGGTGGAGCTTGGTGAGGGTAGAGCTCCTGGCGGAGCGACCACTGCGCTGCTTTAAGTGCCAGGAGCTCGGGCACATGCGTGCCATTTGCCCTACCGAGGTAGACCGCAGCAGCGCCTGTTTCCGGTGTGGCATGGCGGGTCACACCCGTTCAAGGCTGCACCGGAATGTTGCGGTGCGCGGTCTGTGCCGATCGAGGTGTCTCCGCGGGCCACGTGTTGGGGAGCAGTGACTGTAAGGCTCCACGCATCCGGGGGAAGGCAGTAGCCCTCATCGCTCTGGAGGCAGCGTGTAGTGTCTTATTCGTGGGGAAAAGATGATCAACAAAATATATCTTTTTTTTTTTTTTTTTTATGTAAGAGGAGGGCAAACGAGCTGGCGGGTCACAGATGACTTGTGATCACCGCTGCCCATGAACTCTTGCAACATCCGAGGATTTACAAGAGTGTTGCCGGATATCGCGGTCTTTTCGCTGCTGTAGCCAAGGTGTGAACTGTAGAGCTTTTTCTGTTTTGTCTTTTTAAACCTCGACTAAAAAGAGGAGTTTTATAAGTTTGACCTGTCGATCTGTGTATCTGTGTATCTATCTGTGGCAAATTTGCGGCCAAACGCGTGGATGGATTTGAATGCGGTTTTTTTCAATCGAAAGCTATGCTCGTCGAGATTGTTCTTATTCATGTTTAATTGAAATAGGAATGCTCGTCTCCAAGATATTGACGTTTTATTCGTGCGGGATAGAGGTTCTTATGCAATAATTAAATGTTTGCGGCCAAACGCGTGGACGGATTTGAATGCAGTTTATTTTAATCGAAAGAAATGCTTGTCGAGATGGTTCCTATCCATGTTTGGTCGAAATATAAATAGTCGTCTCCAAGATATTGACGATTTATTCGTGGCGGGGGGAGGTTCTTATGCAATATTAAATGTTCTCAGCGGCTTCGCCCGCGCTATATAAGAAAAAAAGCCTTGTTATGAAGGCCAAAAGGTTTTTATACTTACTTACTGAGGTAAAGTACTTTATTAGGGATAGCTCTTGCCAATGACTGCGTCCACGTAGACTGTAAAAATATATTTATATGGCTTATGATCGTAGTCATAAAGAATCACGGGCAACGGCTAGTGATAATATAAATCCCTTCATCATAATGTTATTATTGATTGGAAATCATAGAAACTCTAAATGTTTATATTTATTAATATTCGTTTATATGAATCCTACCTATCTACCTACCCATATGAAAAAGTCTTGAATCATGTTACTTAATACATTTATAATTTATTACATTGTCGAAACTTTCACACGGATCCTTATTTTATTAAATATTATATATATATTTCTCGTTTTAAATATAACCTTTGTACATCAGAGGGATAACTTAGGATTCTAAAGGTAAAATATTTTATTAAACCAGTGCAGTAGTTTCGGATTTATTCAATTCTAACAAACAAACAAATATTTCCTCTAATTCTTGTTCATAACGTGGATGAATTTTGTGTCAGTTATTTATTTACTTGATAAGTCACCCAAGATACCGGGATAATATAATCTTATTGTGAGTAGTCTTTTAAAAAAATGTATATTTCCTGATATGAATTTGCATTATTGACCTTTGATTATAACGTTTGCCGCCATCTACAACTTTAAAGTTTGGAAACTGCATATTATCACAAAGCTATTATCACAAAGCGGTTTTAGTTCTTCTATAAGTCGCTAGATGGCAGTGAATTCAAGTAATGACTACAAAGCTTTCCATGTTGTTCTAATAAAATGCCAAGAGTAAAGATACATTTAAAATAAATATACGAGATATAAGTTTGTTTGAAATTTTGTATATTGTTAGTTTTAACAACTAGTTCACTAACAATGTCAAGAATTAAGAAAAGCTTTCTTACTCAGTTCTGATGAAATTCAATAGATAGCCCTTAAATAATAGTTTGAACAAACCAAACTATCTTTAGAGGAAATAACATAGTGTCGCCATCTGCCAAAAAGTTATCTACTTATTCTGTGTACTGTACAACCCCAACAATATAGGGTTCCCATAGGTGGTATACCAAACTTAATTTGGTCATAGAGGGCACTTAACTGAAAAGAAATGTTAGATAAAAAATAATGTAGAGGACTCTGTCAGAAAACAACTTTAAATATGTCTTTTATTTTTCCTTTATAAAAGATATATTGTGTAGGTGTAAAATTTTATTGTAAAATCTTTACCACAAAAAGGAAATTGCTAATCTCATATCGATTTTCCTCTTATTACATCAAATTTCATGAAGAGCATAGATTCATACTCTACGAGCTTTAAGACTACAAACTCTATTTTTTAAGTTAACACAACTGATACAGTTTGCCTTGATTATTTGTGTAAATAAAATCGTGCAATGGGTCGTAAGAATATGAGCTGATCCATACGTCTTCATCTAAATACCAGTAATATATTGGTTGTCGATGTAGCTTGTGGTAGTCAGATAATCCTAAAAAACTATATCAAATCAGTGGAATCTAGATGGAACTCGTGTCTATTGTTTTGGTTAGCGTACAGTTTGTTATTGGATATGATCATATCCATAATACCATTACCCATTATCTTTTCATATATTTGTATAAGGTTGAGGTACTTCAGTTCTTCATCAATAGCACTTTTCTTATCAGAGACTTCTGTTGATCTCTTCGCATATATCTTTGCTTATAAGTTGTCAGTGGCGCCTAGGATTTCTATTTTAGTAATTTTTATAAATAATTTAAAATTAAGGTATTATCTCAAGTAACCCACCGCTGAGTCTAACTGGCATTATTTTGGGCATTTTCCTTATTTTGTGTAACTATTATAAGGGACAATATTTTTTGTATTATAAATCAATAAAAATATTCAAAACAAGAAGCTACCATTTTTTTTATGAGTAACAAAGTACAGGCCAAGATCTTTAAAGAAATCAAAATATGGAATAATTAATACCGAGGGGAGGTTTTACCTATCGATCCGTGCAACTATGCTAGGGCTGCTAATAACAATATCCTGTAATTTAGCAGGGTTTATATTCAGACCGTACAGCAGGGTATTAAATACATTATAAATTAATACAGTGACATTTAATCATGTAAGTTTAATAACTAAGTTAGATCTTATCAAGATGATTATAGTTCTCGGCTGTTTGTACCGATAAAATTAATTTGATAGTTATATTGTCTTGTTATTTTATTATCTTTAATTTATTTGTTTTTTTCTTTAGCTATTTATATTTTTTCTTGTTTTTTTATTTTATTATTATCATTAGGTAGATAAAACCACTTATAATTTAAAAACACATGAAAAGTGTTCTATTAAAGTGTGTATTCGTGTAGCGAGTGTCTTACCTTGCCGTGACACAGTTGCGACTGGCAGAGGAGACGATATGATATTTGCTTTGGTAACTTACTTGCATTTTGATTTTTTCCTTTATATAGCGATCCCCCTGTTTGTATAATAATTACCTACTTATTGATTGCTACTCGCATGTCTGCAAGGAAACCGGTTCAAGTAAATATTTTTTTTAACAATTCATTTGTATAAATCAATTTGTATTTAAAATATTATTAAGGTTTTCAAAATTACACATAAATAGTGGATGAGATTAATTTTAATCAATCAATTTATGTAATTAATTTATATTATTATAAATTTATTTGATCAATTTTATGAACACCCCCTTACGATTGCAAAATGGTTCATCAGAACAAATAATTTTCGAACAATTGGAACGAAATTGTTACTCGAATCATAATCGGCTCAGTAATTGGTCTATTTTGGTAGCCAAAACTGTCGATGTTAATTATGCAACGTTTGGTCATCAAAAAAAATTAAATCAAATTACGGCAAATATTCTGGAATCAATTATTCTAAATTAAAAATGATTGATTTAAAGAAGTGATTTTGTCGCCAAGTAGGTATTCCAATGATGCCCTTATAAACACATATGTGTTATTTGATATAAACACAAATCAATTTAATTATTAATATTCAATGCATATATATATATATATATATATATTGATAGTAATATTTATGTACAATAATTTAACTGGTATCGAATTCGAAATCGAATTTAAATAAGACAAGTACATCGGAATGTAATTGTCTTATTCAAATTTTGGAAATAGTATACAACAGTAGCGCCACCTACGTAATTAATTATGGAATGTTATTTAGTATTCATTGTCAAATGTTTTAAGAATTAGAAGCATAGGATATTTTAACATACTGTTTAATCTTTTATTAATTATTAGAACTTATTATAAGGTAGGTATAAATAATAGCATCTGTAAGTTGTTATGAAATCGTAAATTACCCTCACCTAAATATTATAAAACGAGTTGTAGGTAAGGGCTGCTCTCGCCCATTCTCTTACAAATGGTTGGATTGATTTCATTCGTTTTTTGAAATTTATCAAATACTAGCTGTTGCCCGCGGTTTCGCACGCCTTAAATTCGTACTAAAACATTCCCCTTTCTCTATTTTTGTATTGGCTTCTATCTGACTTGTTTTAAGTAATAAATTAAAAATCACGAAATCTGCAGACATCGCTCACGGTCAAAAATCTATGTACCTACCTAAAGTTTTTAATAAGGATACAATATTAGACATTGTATTTTTTTATACCTCTATTGTTATTACTTAAACGTCCATTTAAATACTTTTTAAACAAAGTAGCTATACCTATACATTAACAAAATTTTCAATAATGAACATTCACAAAAGCCATTTTTGAGACGGTCTGCACGCTTCCATACCAGAGTGCGCCGGCCGACCGTACCGCCGGAAAGCAATGACTCTATATTTTAAATCTGTAATATTTTTGAAAATATTCATTTAAATTACATGCTGTAAAGAGCTATATTGTTCCATATTAAATGTAAAATTTGTTTAAGGTACTTAATTAGATAAGGAATAATGCTATGCTTGTGTTATATTATTGTAGTATTGCTACATATAAGATTGTTATTATATAGTAATTTGGTATGTAGGTAATATAAATATGTAATTATTTATTTAACTACATAATAACATTAACAATAAATATAAATATTGTTGTTACAATTAGATTTACGAATTTAAAACTATATATCATTGTTATTACTGGTTGGTATGTTATAAAAGTAGTAAAAGATATTGGTTTGACGAACTATCGGAAGTAGCCTGAAGATATTAAATATATTGTATTTACGTATCTTATTAGGTAAGCCTTATGGCTTTTATATGTGTGAAAGATATAAGATTGTTATAATAAATATGCTTAGGCATTTAAAATGGTTATGTACTATTATATTGTTATTATAATATATTTAATGATGTTTGAAGTTGTGAATATGACTTACCTCCAGAAGCTGCCGTTGGCGCTTCTGTCGATGTTGTTATGTTATAAATATGGCTGTAAGCCTCTATTAAAGGTAATCTGTATTGGACAACTGGCAAGATAAGTGATTCATTGTTAATAATATGTAATAACTATTATGGGTATTTCATCTTATTGAGTTATTGGTAAATGTGTCTAAATAATTGCACAATAATAACTATATTACTGTATTTATTATAATTCATGTACTGGGAGTCATTTTGTTATATTAAATGATATATTTGTTTGTGTATCGATATAAAAATACCTCTAAAAAGAATAACAATAATATTCTGGATCTGAAACACGGACTCCGTTGTACGTTATGAGCAGTAACTAGACATTCGTTATACTTTTCTGGTAACGATTCTTTAATTGAATCTCTCATATCTGATTTTGCGCCGCCTTCATAGGTTATTTTTTATCTTTTATCAGTTTTCTTTCAATATCGCCCTGAGACGTCGTATTTACCGTATCACAAACAGCTAAATCTGTATGATGTCTGTAACAAACACAATACTTATGTATCTCTGAAACGTAAGGTTTATGATACCTACCTATGCAAATAAAGACGAAAGTAAAATGCGAAAAAGACAACAAAACGCTTCTTTGACTGTGTTTGTACTACTACATAATCGATATAAATATTTTAACGAGTCCAGTAATATATCTTAATACTTAAACCAAAACTCAAACTATAAGAATATTATACATATTATAATATACTCATCGTTTCATAGTTAATTTTGACGCAACTATACCTAGCCTATAACCTATTTATTACCTTGCCAAAGCCGCAGCAACGTATATAGTTACTGAAATTATATGTCGTACCTGTATCAAAAATCCGATATCGGTTTGCAGTGAAACTATATATTTTCTAAATCTTTTTGTAGTTATATGGTCTAGTATGTTTTTGTGTTCTGTATTTACAGAATAATTAATTTAATTAATACAAAAATTAAGTAAATTAGTATAATAAAATTAATAGGGGTACGCTAAAATGTCTTAAAACATTAAAAAAAATAAGGAGGTAACTCCTTTTTTTTTTTTTTTTTTTCGTTCTAAAATGCGTTTCCGCATCGTCACACCTACACCGGCCAGGAAGGCGATCGCCGGGCGGTATGTGCGGCACCCGGCAGCATAGGAAACGCTGCCATTTTTTAAGGCACCCCACTAAAAAACCAACGGCTGTCCTCATCGCTGCAATGGGACGCCATGGGATCGCTTTCGCACTCACCGTGGCGACGGAGGTAACTCCTGCTATAACATAATAGCAAATCATTAGCACATTCGAATTGTAACTTACTTAAATACCTTGAACGTTATGTTCAGGCATTGTATTTGGGTCAAAGGTACAGACTTTAAGTCATCATATACCTAATATACTAGCTGTGCTTGCGACTTCGTACGCGTGGATTTCGATTTTGATAAAACGTACCCTTTGTACTTACCAATGTAAGTATGTAAAAACTATAAACCTTCAAACTGGTGAGCAGCAAGAGATTATTAACTTCTCTATTTGTTAAGCGATTGTTAAAATAAAAACAAAATATGACAATATATTCCCGAAAACTGCATGCAAATCGATTAATCCGTTTCTGAGATTAGCGTACACAAACATACAGACACAGACATACAGACGAACAGACAAAATGAAAAACATTGTTTTAGGTTCTCTTGCTTATATAAAAGTTCCCTTCCATATGAATTTTTTAAAATATTTTTTTATTTCGTGTTGTGTGCACAACTAAAAGACAAACAGATGAACAGACAAAGATTTTAAAAATGGTGAAAATGAATTCTGTTAGTTATCACTTTACATCCATTACATTACATGGTATATTTTTTTTTAATATTTTCAATGTACAAAAACTACTCTACGATTTATTACATGTAGAATAAGATTTGCATGGTACTTAACACATGATTGAATTAAATTGACATAACTTTTTAATTTCTTAACCGATTTAGATAAAATAAACACTAAATGTTAAGCAAATATTTTGGTTATATATTCCTAAAAACGCATTTGACATTGGTTATGCCGTTTCTGAGATTAGCGTGCACAAACATACAGACAAACAGACAAACTGAAAACCATTGCTTTGGGTTCTCTTGCTCTTATAAAGGCTTCTTATGATGTTTTTTTTTAAATATTTTCCATGTTCAGAAATGGATCAATGACCATTTTATTACATGTATAGATTATAGTAAGAATATAAAAATTCAATACAATATAATAAAAAAATGAAATATAATTTTAATTCATTTTTCTTTTCATCCCATTCCTTATCTACTATTTGACAAAAATACATCTATAAAACCGATGTTGGTACGATATGATATCTTATTTTAAATCAAAATATGGTTGCCATTCAAAAACATATAGTTTTATAATATATATAATTTCGAAATCTGATATCAGATATCAATACCTATATAATTTCGATTCGATACGCGACAAAGATTTTAAATATAGATTCTATAGATAACTACGTGAATATCTATGGTATGCATCGTAACAATAATGTTATATATATAACATGTACCAGAGGCTCATCAATCATCATTGTCAGTCAGCTGAGCCACACCCCTTGACCAATTAGAACCCAGTGCTCGCATTCACTGTGTCACTGTATTGTGTAACATTCGAGGGAGGCCCTTCGAAGGGTAAGGATGTGTATTTGTCAATGTTTATTAACAGCTTACATATTCGTAAAAATAAAAGTAGACAAAAACTATAGGTGAAATAGTGTTGTGAGTGATTTATTATTGTTTGTAGTACTTTAAAGAGTGTAGTTCCCAATAAGTTACTGTTTAAATATATAGGTACATAGCCGAGTGAAAACTGAAAAACGATTTCCTTTTGTACGAGATGGAGTTAACATTAATTGAATGTAAGTCAACCATACATTACCATAAATAAATGTCCGGTGAAGAATGTTTAAACTCATATTTATTTGACGAAAATGCTAAAGCAAATGGAATTACCACTACCTTACCATTGTAGGTCTCATACCACTGTAATCTAATACCTTAACATTGTAAGTCTCTCATTGTAAGTCTAATACCTTAACATTGTAAAATTCCATGTACAGGAATGGTTCAGTGACGATTTTATTATATGTATAGACTAGCTGTGCCTGCGACTTCGTCCGCGTAGATTTCGATTTCGATAAAACGTTCCCTTTGTATATACCAATGTATGTATAAACTATAAACCTTTAAGGTTTCATCAAACTCCGTCTAGGGTTTTTTTTCGTGTAGGAGCATTTTTTAGTTTATTTTAACCTTTTTTTTTATTTAATCACCAACCATTTTTAACAGAGTAGGTAGACCGATTTCGTATTTTTTTATTGGAAAAGTTGTTATTATTCCCTGTGGGGAGAACCCCTTTCTCAGTTTTGAAAAAAGTCTTACCGCATTGGTAAAAAAATAAGAGATTATTAATTTCTTTATTTGTTTATATGAAAAAACACTTAATGTAAAGTGAAGCCCGTGACAATATATTCCCGAAAACTGCAATCAAATCGGTTAATCCATTTCTGAGATTAGTGTGCACACACATACATACAGGTGTACAGACATACAAACATGCAGACGAACATACAAAATGAAAAATCATTGTTTTTGCTTGCTTGTACAAAGCATTATGAATTTTTGAAAATATTTTCCATGTAGGTACCTACTTACCTACAGACAGCGACGAGTTACAGTTTTATTATATGCATAGATATACATAAATTTCTTAAACAATTTAAATACTATCTTTTGATAGAGTGAAGAGTGTGCATGAAAGTGAAAAACTAAATATTATTCGGAATTACGCTCAAATTTTGATGTATAAAAGTTATTTACATTAGCAACATATTTTTTCGTGTTGCGTGCACAATCAAAAGAGAAATAGATAAAAAGACAATAAATTGTGTAAATTATCCGTTCACATCCAGGTTATATATTTTTTTTTAATATTTTCAATGTACAGAGACTACTTCTCTACATATTTGTTACGTGTATAGAAGATGATTTGCATGGTACCTATTACGTGCTTGACATAAATTGAAATAACTTTTTTATTGCCAAACCGATTTATATGAAAAAAACACTTAATGTTAAGTGAAGACTACTACAATATATTACTGAAAACTGCATCCAAGTTGGTTAAGCCGTTTCTGAGATTAGCGTGGACAAACATACAGACATACAGACATACAGACAAGCAGATAAAATGAAAACCATTGTTTTGAGTTCTCTTGCTTATATAAAAGCCCCCCACTATGTTTGTTTAATAAATTACAAGTACAGAAATGTGACAATTTTATTATAAGTTTGTATAGATTTCGTCTAACGACAGATTCACATTAACATCTGATTGACTGAATGAAATGTTAAAAACATTTCATTCGAGTCTATTTAAGTGAACTGTTAAAAATAATAAGAGTAATTAAGTAAGTAAGATGTTAGCAATTACAGTTGGTGACAAATATTATTTATAAATAGTCATGGTTTAAAGATATAAGTAGAAATATATGATGTGTGTAGTGTCATAGGTACCTACTTATTACTGTGCAGGTAACTAAGTACTTCCATATTACTATCCCTTACGAGTATTCTTCATTTGACATTATAACATTAATGTATCTAATATAAACTAATAAAAAACATCAAAGACATCCCAAGAAATATGTAAAAGGGTAAGCCATGTTTCGTGAAGGGTTGCTGCCCTGTAATTTAAAAAACGTTTAAAGTTAGAGCTCTGAATGGCTTTGTTATTGTAAAAAAAATCTTTAATCTGTAGAGATTTTACCAATTAAGTACTAACACAATTTAAAGTGGCTAAAAGATATGCCAGGATCTGGTACCTACAAGTACCTATGATCCGCTAACAATGTCGGTTACCGCTAACAATCTCGGTTACCTTCTAGTAGGTATGTCTGATAAATAGACAACAGTACCTCCCTAGGTCGGTATACGGTACATGTACACTCCTCAGGTTAGTAAACATTTTGTATAAACAACAACCAGACAAAGGAAAGAGCTTAGTTTATATATAATATTTTTAAGCAAACCAAATAATTTACTTATAAAGTGATATGTATAAATTAAAGGTGTAATTGATTTGTAATCATATTACTATTATTTTATTGTAATTCTTAACTCAGATGCTATAATAAAAACAAGTCATAGGTCACCTCCATAGCATTAGGTACATATTACATTTTAATACTACATACTAATGCCTCTTCTTCATTCTATCTTGATAGTAGCCTAACTCAAATATGCTTTGGGTAATAGTAAAAAATACTGGTAATTAGGAAAATACAAAAGTCTATATAAAAATATATATTATTTATTTCAAAGATAGCATTAGATCGGAATGAACATTGCAGTAGGGATCAGCTATACTCTATAGCATCGATTCATTTATTTGTCATGTCATAATAGATGTTTAGTATTTTCTATTTTTAAGATCTTTCAGTTGAGTTTATTGATGTGTTGTAGTTTTTTGTATTTGTTTGATAATTCTTTAGCCTTTCTCTTGGAAGTGTTTTCAGATTTTAATATTTTATTCATTTTGACTGTCCTGTAAATATGTACTTATTTTTCTTTTCTGTAAAGTCTTTCGTTTAGTCAGTTATTAATAAATATCTGTATTATCTGATTACTTTTCATTTCTATTAGTGTTTGTATTATATTGTTTTGACCCTTTCTTTTCTATGGTTATCCTTGTTCATAATACTTTTCAAGTTCTCAGCTAGTCTTTGTTATTCTTCTATTTTTTTCAGATATTCATGACACCTATATAAGATATAAGTAGGTACCTATATTTGACATTTATTTGCGCAAGATGTAAAATATACTGAAACATTTAAATTAAATTTACATTGTCAATAAGTAGCCAAGTAACTAATACTATATTTTCATAAACTAACAAATAGGTTTAGTATAAGTAGGTATGTAGAAATAATCTCATTCTTCATTTTTATTTCCGGTTCCGAGGCCACAGAAATAATTAAATATTTGTTCTGTGGCCTGGATACATAGAGATAGATAAAGACACATATTGGGTGGATATTTATCTAATATTATGTTATATATTATTCTTATTCTTTGTTTAGGAATCATATAAAAATTTATTTAAAAAAAGTAAATTTAAAAATAAAAACGACATTTATATATTTCACATAATTGAATGTAAATCTCAATATTAAACTAATTTAATAAAAAAAGTATGAAATTGACGACAAATCTAACACAGTTATATAGGTAAACAAATATTGTATTTTTCTATAAATTGTGGAGTAGAATATCATTTTGTCATTTTATACTTAATGAAAATAAATAAATAAACTGAATTAAATTATTGTCCATTGAATTATTACATGTATTATTGGTACCAAACATATTATAAGTAGGTAGGTACTGTCGGCGGTGGGGGGTCTGCGATCACAAGACCGGAGCGCTATTACATCCGTCCCTTCGTATGCTGTCCCGCCACGTACGGGCGGAGTGGCGCCTGTCGTCTGAGACAGCTAAGAACCTTACGGTCCTAAACTTTCTCAGACGAGCGCTGATGATCCGCCCTTTAGGAATCAGGGTTTCTATTCGTTATTGTTAGGGTCGTGTTAATGAAACAGTAGACTATACAAAAAACGCTCCAGTCACATAACGGACATAAATACCCTCTATAGTCCATTCACGTTAAGAAAATAGTGAGTGTGAATTTTAATTGGGCGGGGGGCGTGGCAGGCCGGCGGACAACGATGACTCACTATTTTCTTAACGCGAATAGACTATTGTTAGGAGTCGAGGGTATTTCTAAATAATTAGTAGGCATCAACTCCTATAAATTAGTAAGCAAGTGTTAGGTTTATGAATTATAGTGTCATAGTCGTTTGAGAGCGGAAGCTCTGCAGGTGTGAATAGTGATGGTCGATGTGATCTTTGAGTAGCTTATCTTGCGTTTTATTACTCTGGTAGATTTGTTGTTTTATGTCATAGTTTTATTACTAAATTAGTTATAACGTCGTAATCTGGCTTTCGTAGTATTAAATAGAGTGAAATACGTGAATTTGACAATTACTTTGAATCCTTATTGGCTAGCGTTTCCATTTGCGTCGTTGGAGTTTTGGTTTGAAAATGGTCTCATTTGAAAGGGGTTGGTTTCCCCTTTCTATTAATATTCTCAGCCCGAGAAAACGCGTAGTTCTTTTTTAATACATTTTTTTGTGTGAAAGTAACTTACCGTATTTTCACCAATATTAGCACAAAAACACAATGTTTAAATAACATTTCACATCTATACAATATATTTTATCAATTAGGTATGTATATAATAGATCAGTATTTCATTTTAATTTAACTAGAAAAACACAATTCGTAACAACTTTGTTGTTTTAGATTCCCGAATTTCAAATGGCTGCAACTGGACATATGACGTTTGTGATTTGAAATGTTTTTGAAATAAATAATAATTAATATATATATATATATATATATATATATATATATTTATTACTTTTTTTGTCAAAACCGACTCTATCAACCCCGACTCCACGTAGTCTTGTCTGTCCTACCCCTAGAGTGTTTTTGTAAATCCGGGGGCGCGTAAGGAGGGCAGTCCCCACCCGCCGTAACACTGTGTTGAAACCCAATCGAGCCGTAGCTACGGAGCCGAAGTGGCGAAGGCGAGCTTGGGTTTCAGTTCAGTGTTACGCAAGGGTGAAGGGGCTGGCCATCCTGAAGCGCCGGAGACTTCACAGAAGTCTTAATTACTTACATTTTAGGTTAGTTGTATGTATATGTATGTATGTATGTATATGTATGTATGTATGTATGTATGTATGTATATGTATGTATGTATATGTATGTATATGTATGTATGTTTAAGTATGTATGTATATGTATGTATGTATATTGTACTAAGTATTTTATTATGCGTGTATTTATATTAATATTATTCTATTATGCACTACCCTCCAATCTCTCTCATGATCCGATCCTAGCAGAATAAGGTTGTCTGGAAGAGATCGCTACCTAGCGATAAGACTGCCTTATTGTATACCTATAAGTAGTTTTAATTTTTGTTTTTATTTTTATATATTGTTTTATTTTTTTTTTTAACTCTCTGTGCCTGTTTTTTTAACTGACTGTATTTTCAACTTTGTGGTGAGCAATAGAGTATGTTATTATTATTATTATTAATTTTTACGAAACTTCAAATCGAAATATCTCCAAAACTAAACATTTTCTCACAATAAAATTGGTGTCGGGGGGATAGGGCTTCGACCCCCCTTTTCTCCCTATCCCACTCTCCCTTCTACTCGAACGACGCAATTGGAAAGTGTTACCTCCTTATTATTTTTTTTTAATTAAATTTCTACATGAATCCTAAAACTATAGTAATATAACGGAGATAAAAAATCGCTGTGTTATCGTATAACGCGGTACGCTTTGTGACTATACCGCTGATATCAAGTTATTATTTAATTATATACTGTACATACCTAGTTATGTTATTTACATAGCCCACGTTTTTTTCTTCATATCGGTATGTGACTCGATATACGGAATTACATCTGTAGATGGCTAATCAAGATTAAATAATAAAATAAAAATTGGTCAACCATAAAACATGGCCTTCAGATAATATTAATGATTTGTCATTGGTATGTGATGTAATATACTCTCGTCTAAGTTTTACTTTACCATAGTTAATTAACATAATTATAAACTGATAATCATAATCAACTTTTACGATAAAACCTAGATTGAAGAGAAACAACTGACTATTGTATTCCTTCTCCTTTCTCCGACGCGCAAGATGTGCTAATTTACTAAGTCTTTCTTAACAATATTTAAATATAAAATAAAAATAAAAACATTATATAACAATTCTAAACTAATAAACATTAAACACTGAATAAAAAACATTAAAGAAAGTTTGATTCTGACTTTTCCTTCTCTGTTCTTATTAGGTACGCGCCCTATTTGTCCCCGTTGCCAACATAATACGTACCGACCTATAGGTGTACAAAACATTTAATGTTGACAATATCACATAAATGGTCTAATCCCTCAACAATTTGCACTTGTTAGATATAAGATTCTACAATTAAAAACCACTGAATTAATATAGTATAAATTATTTAATCGAGCTACTTCATACTATTAATATGATAATATTTTTCAATGCATTATTTGGATAGGTAAGTACCTATAGAAAAGAAAGAGCTAAACAAATATACATATCATTTAATATAACAAAATGACTCCCGGTACATGAATATAATAAATACAGTAATATAGTTATTACTGTGTAATTATTTAGACACATTTACCAATAACTCATTACGGTGAAATACCCACAATAGTTATTACACATATTATAAACAATGTAAGTATAAGAATCACTTATCTTGCCAGTTGTTCAATACAGATTGCCTTTAATAGAGGCTTACAGCCATATTTATAACATAACAACATCGACAGAAGCGCCAACGGCAGCTTCTGGAGATCAGTCATATTCACAACTTTAAACATCATTAAATATATCATATTAACAATATAATAGTACATAACCATTTTAAATGCCTAAGCATATTTATAACAATCTTCTATCTTTTACACATTTATGGCTTACCTAATAAGATATGTAAATACAACATATTTAATATCTTAAGGCTACTTCCGATAGTTCGTCAAATCAATATCTTTTACTACTTTTATAACATAGCAGTAATAACAATGATATATAGTTCTAAATAATTCTAAATTCGTAAATCTAGTTGTAACAACAATATTTATTGTCAACGTTATTATGTAGTTAAATAAATAATTACATATTTATATTACCTACATACCAAATTACTATATAATAACAATCTTATATGTAGCAATACTACAATAATATAACACACTCACTTAGGAGATATTAATTTACATAAATAATAATAATATTAATTTATATAGATTCAACTACGTCTCAAATGTCATTGCAGTACAAAACAATTATTAGTAGGTACTAGATATTACAGCTTGGTCGTTTCTTGGAGTGCAGTTGTCGGATACTGCATCTAGACGTGTTTACGATCAATGTTTTAACCGTTCTATATTAAGATTTTTAATTTTATTGTTTTGGGATAATTTTACAAAGACATCAATATTAACCTTTATTATTTTCATAGCTGCTAAATATAATATTAGGTTCAAAGGCAATATCAATAATTTCATCAAAATATTTTATACAAACAATATTTAGTTATATCGCGTAGAGGGAAGTGAATTGGGGTGCAGTAATTTGATTTTTCTCCTTTTATCAAAATGGACGCACGTTCGGGGCTTTTAAGCTAATTATTACTCCCGCGTATCTACATACAAAAAGTACTTTAAAACCTGAGAGAATATTTTGGTAAAACTGCTGTAGGTACTTTATCGTATATTTATATGTAAAAAAAAATATTTTAAAAAATGTATGCATATATTATCTTCAAAACATGTTTTTGTGTGCTTTTAATTTATTAGCTAACATTTATTTTATTATTTTTAATGTTTCAAAGTTTGTTTGACACTAACAATGCAATTTAAACAAATAAACAATTCGATTCTAATTTAATATTATTATTAATTCCAAATATTTAAATTTAATCTCATTTTTCAAACACATGTTAGGAAGTATGAAAAGCTAGTTATCTTCGCCAATACTAAACCATTTTGTCATACAATTGAAGCTCCTATAAAAGTGATAAATACTGATAGCTTTATTAAATATTTCGGGTAACGACAGATTCACATTAACATCTGACTGACTGAATGAAATGTTAGATACATTTGGTTCAGTAATTATAAATCATTTTCATCATCTGTTCTAACTTATATGTTAAATATTTGAGTAGCTACCTACCAATATATTCAATAATGACTGTTTTGTTCTAGGCAGCGCAGTAAAGCTTGGAAAGTATATAGTGTCTTCCAAGGCTTTCGCGAGTAGGTACTACACGTTGAAATTAAACTATTTTTACGGAGTATATGTATCAAAAATAAAGTAGAATACTTTATTATAAGCTATAGTTAGCTAACCTAGTCGAGGGGAGCCGCGAAATAAGTGAATGGGGTTGCACATGCCCCTGGCTTCAATAAAATATACAAAGAAGAAACATAATTGCTAAATATAGAGTGTCCATCTGCCCCATCTAATAAATGAAAGGACTGGAATAGGTATGTAATATTTGTATATGAGGAGTAGCAGCAGCCAATTTATTGACACTGGTATTAGTAAAGTAATAAATAGTTCAGTTAGTGATATTGTCAATAATTATCGCGGCTTCGTTCGTTGTATTGTATTGAAGTTATATAACTAAGGCATCGGTACAGCGTAGGTCACATCATACACATCATAATGAGCCGGAATATTCCAGAGGAATGGTTTGTTGTCCAATTTGTTTTGGTTGTTAGTTTAAAAAATATTTACCTTTTATTTATATCAAAAACTTTACGGCTTTCTATTAGATACTAGGTGGTTCTATCTGGGAGTCGAAATTACAAAACTAATAATGCTGGAGGTAATAGTTAAATTCATATATGCTGAAATGTGCCTATCACAAACACACTGTATATAATTATTGGTAATGGTAATAATTTCGCATTCTAATAAAACAAAGGTTTCAATGTGTGTACGAATACCTGTGGTAAATAAGACCCATTCATTCAAACAGAAATATTTTAACTATACGAGTAAAAGTAAGACATCAATCAAATATCCTCCTTATTAATAGTTTAAACAAATCCTAATTTTTGGTTGCTTTTATAATTTGACTTCACAAAGAAGTCTTTTTAAAACACTTTATGGCCCTTATTAATCGTAGCTGGTTTAAAATGGACCGGATAATAGTTTTATTAGGTGCTACCAATAGGAACACAGCATCTTCTTTCTACTAATGCTAATTATAAAATCTTAATTAATCTATAAAATATCAGGGAGCCTTATTAGAATAACGTAACAAAAACTTGCTTTAAAATTCCGACGAAACAAATAAACAAGAGATATATAAGAGACAGGTCTTCAAATGTTATTATCAATAGATTAAATTTATTATCTATTGTAAAGATGCATTTTTTTATTTCATAAAATGTGCAATGAAACCACATTTTTGGATATTACCTACCGTTTTAATACACAAAAATATTTTACGATACCTTTACACATATTATAGTTAAAAATTAAAATACTTTAAAAACACCCCTCATATAAAAAGACCTCTTAAAAAAATAAAAATAATATTATTATGTACTTATTGAAGTCTTTGCTTCGGGGGACCGTTGTATGTACATTGACGATGGTGTCTATTTTACGAAGTTAATCATTGAGGGCTTAGACTACACGATTCGATATCGTAATTTCTTTATTTGCCTTGTTAACTTACTTGCATTTCAATTTCATAGTTTCAATTTTATAGTTTCACATGAATTATATAACATTTCCTACACGGTTACCTTAATTAACCACTAAGTTGCTTTTTTGTTACACATATTTCTAAAATTCTTAAGCAACTTTGTTCAGTGTAAAAACCAAAGCAGTGGTTATCATAAATCTTTATAGCTATAGATGTATCGTCTATTATCTATGTGCAGCTCGCGCTGATAAATAAAGCTCTACTAATACAAAACATTGAATATTAACCATCTTGATACTTTCAGTGTTTAACTAAATATTCTCTTCCTATCTACATATAGTCGGCATTGATCAGTTTAGTAACTGTTTAGAAACAAATAAGATTTAAATCATTGTACGGTATTTTTCCAAATTAGATTGTCAGATTAGATTCGATAATCAAATCAGACCATCTCTTGTAATTAACATATAAAAAAGCTAGGTTACTAATCAGAAAAGGCTTAGAAATTATTTTTATGGTTACAATTAACAAAGGGTATTGTTAATTATAACCATAAAAATGAGAAAGAAATTCCTGTAGTTATTTATTTTGTCCTAAATAGTTAACTACTAGCTTTTGTTAAAAACCCTAATTCAATTACCATTTACACAACTATGTTCTTTTGTTTAAAATGTGTGTGGAGGCAGCCCGCCCTCGCGAGTCTAGGAAGACGTCGTTAGAGCGTCTTTTGTTATGGGATGCGTGTAACTAAAGGTTCTTATTAACTTCGATTAAGGGTTGGTGAGAATCCACGCCTTTAAAATAACGTTCCGAAAACGATTTAATGTGGAAAGTTAAAGGGTTATGATAATTGCTATTAGAGGTACGATTGAATATATTCTACCTAAGACTTAACTGTATAATAATATATCTTTTGGTTAGGATTTTTGTCGTAACGTTTACATCTACGACATGACATTGAGATTTAATGATAATACAAGTATTTCGTTCTAAAACAAACCTGTAATTTAGAATGATTTTAAGATTGTTCTTGGGTTTAGAACTTCAAAATAAATCTAATAACGTTGTAAAATAAGTTTGAGTAAAGCTTTTTTTAAATAAATGTACAAAAACAAACATTGGTAATAAATAGAACAAATCTGTCTATTTACATCTTATATTATTTTTTATGTATATTATATCTATCTTATTCAAATCAATGGTTATTTTCTAATAAGGGGCCAAGTCCATAACGTTTGTAATCGTCACTAATATATTATCTAAGGTAACTAAAATGTCATACGACGTCTGATAATGTCGACAATATAGATGCTATAAATGTTTTTACAAATTCAAATCAATCAATCACGCTCTCCTTGATGTTACACTCTGTACTCTAAAATATATGTAAATGTAAACGTACTACGGGCTCGGATACATTACTAATAAATGAAGAGTAGGTTCTTCTTTTACCTCGTAGACGAACATGTGATGAAGAAAATATATTATTAAAAATATTTTCAAATCAGTAGGTATCCTAATAAAAAGTATCAATTCTTCTTAACACCTAATAATCATTCCATGTCAGGTTTTTTTAGTTTATCATTAATAAAAACTCTTAATTATGTATTCGAAATTTAATAGTGCAAGTCAAAATTAAATGCATTAGACATTTAACTAATAGATAAAACCAAATTTTAAAATGAACCAAATTATTTATCACAGGTTCATTTTATTTTATTGTATCTACATCTCGTATCCCCTAAGACAACTTATCCGGCGAGGTTTCAATAATATCTTATATCAGCGCTTGCAGTGTGCAGTATGCTTTACCGGTCGCGAGTTACTCTAGCTTCTAGAACGACTCGCGACACTATTTGAGTAAAAAAAAACATCCTGCTATACCTGGAGTTGGAAGCTTTTTAACAATTGTTTATCTTTAAAATAAAGGTTAACCTTTTTTTTTAATAATTGTTTTTATATTACAACATTTTGCACAGTTACCTAATATTATAAAATTAAAGCCATTTCGTTAATTTAATTCATTATTTCCCAAAAAAAAAGACTTACAATTTACAAGGACACAGTTTTACCTTTTTACATTTGTTTTTGTTGCTATTACGTTATTTAAATAAACTAAAGGAATTTCCAATAATTGTCGCCAATTAATTCACGTTACTCTTCATAATAGTGCCTTACAGTTGTAACATGAAATATGTTTTCAATTCGATTGCAAGTAATTAACAATACCTATACAAATACCAATCATAGTTAAATATTCAGTATTTAATGTTAATGTTTTGAAAACAGCGTCATCACATTTGTTACAACAAATCAGTACTGATAATAAAACACAAGTAGCTACCTACTAATCAAAATAATTTGAATATTACGTACATTACTAAAATTAAGAAATATCTGGCATAGCTATAGTAAAGTAGGTGTAAATTATTATAAATAGTTATAGATTTCTGGACATAAACTCTTCTTTGCATCCATATTTAATTTTCAAAGATTTAATAGCATTAATTTTCAAAGGTTACTAAAAGGAAGTCGGCTTCCTCTCATAAACGTTAGCGAGCGACCTAGATCACTTACTGCATAATATCTTAATTAATGACTTTAGAGTGCCTGTACCTGTGTCTGTACACGAACGTCGTTAAATAAGGCGCTTTGACACTAACGTCGTTTGCTCTCGCGTACTTAATTAGTTTACGGAATACATTTACAACGTTTGAGACAAACATGGTTTGAAATTGAATTTCACTCCCATGAACATCTTTCCGTCTTTTGAGTTTATAATATATTTATTTATTAGGTATAGTTTGTTTTATATTAAGTTACTATACCTACTTATATACTTATTTGACGACACTAAATATTTTATTATATAATTACTCTTTAATTATAAACATGCTTTAGTAAAGGTACTATTAAACAAGGTTACGTTTAAGTGCACCAACGTACACATTTTGGTGCACATTAAACATTATTAATTCTTATGAAACATATACAATATACTTACATATATTGTATATGTTTCATTAGAATTAATAATAAATATCGAGGTACATAAGTACATTACAGTTTGATAATTATTATGACTATAATATTTTGTTTTGTTGACTTAGTGTTTTCACTTGTACCACGTTTTCTCTCGGAAGGGCACTCAAAGGACAACATTTCCATCTTCATCTTTAATACTTTAGCTATCGCAATCATAAACAAAGAGTCGAATAGGAAACATATTAGGTACCTACTCTTTTACGATTAATTTCAAGCCTTGAGGGCGCGTTTCCAAAACTGACAGGTAAGTAATTGTTTACTGCATGGACAAAATTTGAGTAGGTACGCACACTTACGTATGTATAGCGCGAGAATAGTCTGTAAATGAAATAGTATCGATATTGTATTTTTATGTATTTTTTAAAATTAGTTTTACATATTATATATGTCATATAATTATAATTATTATTTAATCTAATATATAATTATTATTTGTTCTAATATACAGGTATTATTTATACAGTGATCTAAAAATAGCTGAATACTTCGGTGACTGATTTCCTAAACGAAAAATTCAAGATCAGTCGAGTTCAGGTCGCTGTGTTAGTTATAAGTTTATACCTTATACACTTATACCTTATGCACTAGACTTAGTGAAGTAGGCTAAAGACACACTTAGCTACTTTTGGATGTCCTAGATGAAAAGAGTTGATTGCCTCGAACTTTTTGTTAGTTTTAAAAATATCTTACAGTCACACTTGATGGTGTGACCCTAAAAGATCTTATCATCAGAATTGGTAGAGTGACTCATCAGTCACTCTATCAATTGGTTTAGGAGATCCAGTAGCATCTATTCATCAATAGATGCTACTGGATCTCCTAAACGAATAGATGGTTTATTACCTAAAGGTACACTGATGCTATTAACTAACATATTAACTGTTAGTTTTTTACATTTATTTGGATGTGAAAAAAATATTGCAAATTATGACTTGTGAAAGAAAAGACCATTCGAAGCCGATTTCGAATTTGATATTATTATGAATTTTCTTTGTTATTTTATAATTGATATTTCATTTGTCTCGTGAGATTTATGGTGATGAAAGTGTGTAGTATTACTGATATTTTATATTAACTACCTGGATTGTTTCTGTATACCGACGCTTCTACTTGTGACTGACTGCAATTTTTAGAAACTTTTTAAAGAAATTCGTAAGTAACTTAGGGCCTTACTTATAAAAAAATAATACTATGCAATGGTTATATCGAATTTAAACTATAAGTAGTTATATTCGGTTGAAGCTGTGAATAACGTAAGAATAATTTCTTACTAATAAACTCGGTATAACATTGTTATAACTATTCTATCATTATGTCAAATGCACAAAACGGCAACGTCGGAATTCATATACAAACGGAACGGAATTCCTAAAAAAACGAAAAATTATATTTTTTCTGTGATATACTTTGATACTTTCAATGTTGACGTATTATGACTTTATAACTCAGTAGTGAATATGATAATTAATTATTAGTTTTATTTAATAAGAATTATAAAATGACTAACAAAAAAGGACGCACGTACCTACTAACTGAAAAATATGAAAAAAGAGGAAAAGGTATAATTACAATGTTAATACAATATGAAATTCACACCTACTATTCTAATTCTTGTATTTCTTATTGCTTATAATATATTTTTTATTGCAGCAACTTCTAAGAGAATTATTGAAGCCACAATACTAAATAAAGAAAATAACCATTTAAATACAAATACAAATATGGCGAGACTAAAACCGTGGACTCAAGTAGTTGAAGAGATATTATAAAGTTTTTTAAGCTTCATTTTGTAATTTAACAACATTTTTAAGAAGGACATCTAATTAAAACATTGTGTTTTGTATAGTACCTATGGCTATTCGTATTATGCTACAATACAAGAATTCCTTTTTCAGATTTATTGTAATTTATAATAAGACATAAAAAACAGATAGTTTAATATCTCATATATTTATTTCAATTACAATTATTATATAGCTATATTAACACTGCTGAAGCTACCATTTACATTTCGGTGTTTTACAAGGAAGTTCTGAACCCTGTCGGTATAGACAAATCCATTTTTGTTGTTATAATAAAAATTCATTCGTATCTCTCTTGCCTTAGCAATTGTTCTATCCTTAGTTGTCTTCTACTTTTTTCATGGTTGAGTGAAATGGTTTGTTCTGGTGAGTATATTTTACATCTCTGATAAAGCTACCTGAACATTCAAATACTATATCCTTTACAATATTTATAGAACTGGCCACGAGAACCTTGTACTTTAGGCAATGTAAGTGCAGTCTATTCTAATATAATGTAATATTTTTGACAATAATGATTTAGCAAGTCGCCTGAATATTAAAGTAACGGATTTCTGAAATAACCTATTAATGTTTGCAGCATCACCTTGTATCTGAAATATATAAGAAACACATAAGTTCTGGTATATTTACATTTCTATTTCCCAAATTGTATAAAAAATGATGTATATCTTACTCGATTGCGGCTCCGATATCTTAACGCTGTTAATATCTAAATCAGTGAATACAAGTCACGTCCCCGTTTATCCACTGTTATTTCACCACCAAATAATATTTTTAATATTTTAGTTTTTCTCCTGGACTGTTGCATTGGAATAACCGTATTATTACTTCTTCAACTCCTTGTATAGAGTTAAAAGCCATTGTTTTTTTTAGTATATACTAAGGACTCTGATATTTGTAAATTCAATAGAATCTAGAATATATCGAATTTTTGACGTTAGTAAAAAGTGTTATTTGGTTGCTTGGTTACGATAGTTATATCGAACTTAAACTAGGGTGAGAGTTGGTTTAACGTGTTTTAAATTTGTTAGCACTTTAAACCTACGTTATGCTAGGATTAAGTTACATCGAGTTTATTAGTAAGCATTTTCCCTATTCCGAAATTATATTTGGTTTAAATTGTTAAACCTTGTTTATAAGTAAGGCCCTTATTGTTTTATTGTCATGATATAAATATTAACAAACGAGATAAAATGATATGTATAAAGTAAGTTAAAGTTAAAACAATAAGGGCCTTACTTATAAAAAATTACTATGCAATGGTTACATCGAATTTAAACTATGAATAGTTATATTCGGTTTAAGCCGTGAATAACGTAAGAATAATTTCTTACTAATAAACTTGGTTATAACATTGTTATAACTATTCTATCATTATGTCAAATGCACAGCTTTGAGCGCTGCGCACCTGCATTATCCCGGATACACGTTAGAGCACAATTTTCGCTCACGTGCCGGAGTCTGCGTGTACGCGCGGAACGACCTCTGTATCCAGCGTCTCCGGCACCTTGAAGACCCCACTTTTTCTTCTATATGGGTTTTAGTAGACACAGGAAACGAAAAAATCCTGTATTCCTGTGTCTACCGTTCGCACAGCGGTGACCAGGAGACAACTAGATTATTTGACTATCTTGGTGAGGCTGCTGATATGGCTTTGCATCAGTACCCTTCAGCGCAGCTTGTTTTTCTGGGGGACTTTAATGCTTGTCATCAAGACTGGCTGTTCCCGTACCAGAAAACCGACCATGCTGGAAGAGAAGCGCGGAACTTTGCGTTGTCCTTGGACCTCTTTCAGCTGGTGAGGCAAGCGACAAGGGTACCAGATGTGGTAGGCCATACAGCCAATTGCCTGGACCTTCTGCTGACAACTGATCCGGACAGGTATCGTGTTGAGGTCACCTCCCCCTTGGGAACCTCCGATCACTGTCTGGTGAAATCTGTGTTTACATATTCCCCACCAGCTCTCGAACCACATGGTGTTAGGCGAGTATGGAAATACAATTCAGCAGATTGGGATGAGATGCGGCACTTCTTTGCATCTTATCCTTGGCAGCAGGTCTGCTTCTCTTCTTTGGATCCGTCGAGTTGCGCGGATGCTATAACCGATGTGGTGCATCAGGCAATGGAGTATTTTATTCCTTTTGCTGAAGTTCCCGTCGGTGGCAAAGCTCGCCCATGGTTTAATGCCGAATGTGGTCATGCTCAAGACCGAAAACATTCGGCATACCTCATTTGGGCTGATGCTCGAAGCCGCAAAACTCCGGATGTAAGTACAAAGAAGAGAGCCTTTAACCTAGCTGCCAAATCCTACAAAAAGGCATTGCGGAAGGCTCGTCTCGATCGAATCGCTAAGAATGGCGAAAAGCTCTCTGTCAAACCAACTGGCAGTCGAGCTTTCTGGTCTCTTGCGAAAGCGATCGAGTCGAATTTCTGCCAACCCTCACTGCCTGCTCTGCTGAAGCCGGATGGATCCCTGGCCCACACAGCAACAGAGAAAGCGAATGTATTTGCTTCTCTGTTTGCTGATAATTCGCATCTAGATACTGGCAATGCTTCTCCAGCACATCTTCCTCACTGCGGTATTTCGATGCCTGAAATCCGCATCACTAACAAAGAGGTATGGAGAACATTGTGTCGTTTAGATGTGAATAAAGCCAGTGGTCCTGATGGTATACCAGCCATTCTGCTCAAGACATGTGCAGCTGAGTTGTCTCCTGTACCAACACGTCTGTATCGCCTCTCTTTCAAGACTGGAATAGTGCCGAAATCCTGGAAGCTTGCCAACGTGCAACCCGTACCCAAAAAAGGCAGCCGTGCTGATCCTGTTAACTACAGACCGATTTCAATCACCTCCATACTCTGCAAGATTATGGAGCGTGTATTGAACCCGCGACTTCTAGCATACCTAGAAGGTAACGATCTCCTCAGTGACCGACAGTACGGGTTTCGCCGTAATAGGTCTACTGGGGACCTCCTAGTGTATGCTACACACATTCATAAACCGCCCCGTTGGTCGAGTGGTTAGCGCAGACGCCTAACGTGTCACGACGAAATGGGGCACGGGTTCGATTCCCGGCGGAGATAGGCATTTATGTGATGAGCATAGATGTCTGTTTCTGGGTTTGGTCGTTTATTAAAAAATATATTTTCAGTATTTATATGTGTATTTCTATGTATTGATATCGTTGTCTAACACCCTTGCCACAAGCAAATAATTTGCTTACTTAGGGGTTAGATCAATGTGTGTAATTTGTCCTGCTATTATTAATGCTATTATTATTATTCTAGGCGAGGCCATCCAGAAGAACGGAGAAGCGGTCGCCGTCTCTCTGGACGTCTCGAGGGCATTTGACAGGGTCTGGCATGCGAGCCTTATAAGCAAGCTTTCAGCGTACGGTATATCTCCTGGTCTGATCGGCTGGGTAACGGACTTTCTGAGCCAGAGATCTCTCCGAGTAGTTGTCGATGGGTGTTCCTCGGAATCCTTGACAATAAATGCCGGAGTGCCTCAGGGGTCCGTTCTTTCTGCAACTCTTTTTCTGCTGCACATTAACGATCTGTTGAAGCCCGGTATCTATGGGTACGCAGACGACAGCACAGTTGTAGAAAGATATCTGCCGAGTACTCGGGCTAGTCGAGATCAAGTACAGTCTGAAAGAGAAGCCATGGTGCAGCGTTTGAATGACAAACTTCAGGCAGTCTCCGCATGGAGCAATGCCAATCTTGTCAAATTCAACGCCACCAAAACGCAGACGTGTCTGTTCACCGCCAAAAGGAGCCCTTTCACCTTGGCTCCTACTTTCCAGAATGTATCCTTGGAATACAGTGACCGGCTTCAGTTGTTAGGCTTAGAGATTTCCTCGAACCTCAACCTTGGTCGGTTCATTGAGTCCAGAGCAAGAGCAGCAGCAGCAAAGCTTGCCGTTCTTGCGAAGGTTCGGCAGTACTTTACACCGGGACAGCTTCTTGTTTTATACAAAGCACAGATCCGGTCGTGTGTAGAGTACTGTGGCCACATATTTGCTGGTGCCGCAAAGTCTCATCTTGCGGTTCTGGACTCAATTGAGAGGCGAGCAATGAGGCTCATAGGAGATCCCGAGTTGGTCGAAGCCGACCTCCAAAGCCTTGAACACAGGCGTAGAATTGCTAGCCTCTCAGTATTCTATAGGATACATTTTGGTGAGTGTGCGCAGGAATTACACGATCTAATTCCCCCGGCCCCCTTCCATCATCGGACTTTCCGACGCACGGCAGGTATCCATCCTTTTGTTGTGGACATTCCACCTGTCCGAACGAAGCGCTTTGCTTCGTCTTTTTTACTGCGTACAGCAAAGGATTGGAACAGCTTGCCTGCGTCGGTGTTTCCGAAAGAATACAATGTGGTTAAATTCAAGAGAAGAGTGAATAGGCTGCTAGGGTAATGCGCCTTACCACCTTAGACTACATTCCACTTACCATCAGGTGGAATGTAGTCAAGCATTGCCCTAGATTATATATAAAAAAAAAAAAAAAAAAAAAAAAACAAAACGGCAACGTCGGAATTCATATACGAACTTATGGAAATATTAAGAAAAAATGTTTTTTCTGTCATGAAATATTTTTCTTTCAAATTTGACGTATTAGCATTTCATTCAGAAGTAAATAAAATAATTCATTATCAGTTTTATTTAATACGAATAAAAATGAAAAATAAAAGAGACCGCAGTGCTAACTGGGAAAAAGAAGAAAAGGTAATTATCACGATGTTATTTTAATATGAAATCAACCCATGCACGTATTGTATTTCACATTGCTTATTATTTATTTTTATTACAGCACCTTCTAAGAGAAATAATTAAGCCATATATTCAAGTTATCGAAAATAAAAACTTAAGCACAAACACAAACAAGGCAAAAGTAAACGCTTGGACCGAAATTACTGAGAAGTTATTTTATAGCTTTATTTTGTAGTTTAATTAAATTTTAGAGAGATAAATCAAATTAAAATATCCCTTTTACTTTCATGTCTTAAAAGCTTAAGAATTATTTTAATATATTATAGGCGAATGACGTTTTCAGATTTAATGTAATTAACATAATACCAAGAAGTAAAAAACAAATTGTTAATCAGTGAAAGATAACGAAGTTGCACTCAAAAAAGGAAATAATGAAACACCGACACGAGATTTCGCAAACTGGAGGAGGCCCACCACCGCCATCTCCCACCATAGAGACATTAGAGTTAGTGGACATATTACCACAAGAGTTTGAGGTAGATTATAATGAATTTGACTGTGATGGTGTCAAGGTACATATTATTCAATATTACCATGAAAAATTTTTTTTTACTAATAATTGCATAATTATTTGAAATAAAAGAATTCATTTTAGTGCAATTTTGTTTTTTCCAGAATAATAAAGATGAAGCTTCTTAGCAATCCATGGATTCACCGTGCGGGTGCCGGGCCCATCGCGTTGCAAGGAGAGGAGTGCAAGCAGTGCCTGGGACTTGCGACCCAGGAGTAGGTTTAAGGGGCCCCTTTATTATGCGCAAAAACGCTCACCTTCACCCTCCACACTCCTCTCCCTACCTAACCAAATTTGGAAAGAACCTACTAATGCCGCCTTTGAAGTACGTTCTAGAAATGAACCGATGCTTGTTCTAGAAAGGCCAAGATCTTTAAGTAGGCTATAGAGAGATTTTGCTGTTATACCTCTCGCTCCCACTTCTACCGCGTACAAACTAACTATAAATTTATTCCTGATCAGTTCGTTGGTTAGTTCGTAATACTTATTGAGCTTGAATGTGGGATCCCTTGGGATGTTTGTTTCCCAAGGAACAGTAAGCTCCACAAGTATCACGCGCCTCAGATGTTTCGAATACAGGAATAAGTCCGGTCTGGATGACGAAACACCAACATCCCCAGGGATTTTATAATGCTTTTCATACGTGTCCATCATGAGAATCCAATCAGGAGCCGCGCCTAATATTGAATAAGGCTTCGCTTTTGATTTTTTGGAGGAGCCTTCTTTTACGAATTCTATAGATCGTTCGGTGGTTGTTATACCCTTCCGCGCTCTTGCTACTGAAAGACTAACCGCTTCCCGTATAATTTCTAATACCTTGTCGTGGCGACGCGAGTATTGACCTTTATCTAGAAGTACCCTACACCCTACTAATAGGTGTTTCTCGGTTCCTATTGCCTCCCCACAGATGTTGCAAGACTTTTCGGTGGCTTTGCCCCATCTTACTAAATTACTTTGATCTGGGAGAGTCATTTGGAATGCATTAAGATAGAATTTTAATAATGCTGGGGACCAATCATAAATTAAGGTGCGCCACTTCAAAGCTAGTGGAATACAAAAATCTCCTATGGTCACCCATTCGTTTTGAATTTCTAGGCTCATCGCGTGGAGTCGGTAATTATCGTTTTCGTCTTGTCGAATAAAAGATTTTGTTATGTCTATGTCTTGAACTTTCCTACTTGATCCTAGCCCTACTTTATTTGTTTGAGCACCTATCATAAACTTTTTATGGAATTGAAGTCGTGACTCGAGCTCTGAGGCAACTTTGTCTTTTGGGAGAGAAGTTACAGTATCATCTTTAGATTTTCCGATGATATGTCTTTTGGTAACTCTTAGATGTTTGTAGAGCTCCGATGGTTTCTTTAATTTTAATCCAAAGTTGTTACGGTCTCTAAATAAGGTTGAAGAGTCCGCTGAGTGCGCTAACCCGAGCCATAACTTCAATGTCTTTATGACGCTTGCATCTAACTTTGACAAAAGGGTTTTATTTATATCATACACGAGGAAAGGCCAATTTAGACGTGATGTTAAATAATTATCGTAAATCCAAGCTTTTTTGACGTTACTTATTGGTTGGTTGTCTACCTTTTTGAGATCGTTTAAAAAGCTATCGACTATTACATCCAACGATGGAGTACGGCCTTGGTAATCGATTTTTTTACCTAAAAATTTTAACGGAGCTGCTTCCGTAACCGTACTAACGCACTGACCGCCTATTATAAGACCCGGATCGTAAGAGGTATATTTGGTATTCCGTCTACCCAGACACAGACTAAAACATTTACTTGGTTTTGTCCTCAATCCGCCCGTCCACGTACAGAAATCCTCAACTACATTTAAAAGTACCTGACATTGTTTCGGATTACGTGTCAGTATCGCGAGATCATCTGCAAAAGCTAGTATGGATTCTGTGTATTTGTTGTTGAACTTAAACCGATAGCCCCACTTTTTTTCATTTCTAATTAATTTGTCTATTAAAATATTAATAACTATATTAAATATAATAGGAGAAATACAACAGCCCTGAAATAAACCAACGTTATAATTAAGTGGTTTTGAATGGTTTTCATTAAAAATTATTGAGAATTTTAATATTGAATAATATGATGCAATAATGTCGCGAACTACCATAGGAAAGTTATACCATTTAAGCGCGAACATCATTAGTTCATGTCGTACCGACCCAAAGGCGTTTTCTAAGTCTATCCAACAAACCGTAATTTGTCTCTCGCTAGTTCTAGCATCTTTAAGGCTTTCCGATATTAACGTATTATGTTCCAGGCATCCAGAAATTCCGGGCAAAAACCCTTTCTGGTGATTAGGCCTGAAATATCTATTGTTAATCATGAATTGCGTCATTTTAGTTTGTAAAAAAGAGAAAAATATTTTGGAAATTGTATTTGTTAGGGCTATCGGTCTAGTATCCTTGGGATTATTGACATTGTCGTTTTTCGGAATGAGGACAAAAAGGGCTTTTCCGAACGATACCGGTATTTGCTTTCTTGACCAGATTTTACCGAATATATTTAAAAGATGTTTATGGAGCAACGGACATTTTTTGTAAACTATATAAGGGATACCATCCGGACCTGGTGCTGACTTAGATGGTTTCATTTTAATTATTTTATTGATTTCCTCCAAAGTTGGTGGGTTGGCTTGAAAATCTTCAGTAGGAGTCTCAGGTTTGTGTTCGTTTGGATCCCCATATAGTCTTTGGTTTTCTGGCACTTCGTATGTGCTTTTATAATGGTCGAAAATTTGCTCGTTGGTCAAGAGAAGCTTACCTTTTTGATCTTTGAAAATGTTTTTTGAGTATTTAAAAGGATTTTTATCAAAGTCTACTTCATGTTTTGCCCGATCAAAGCTATCACGATTTTTCGTTATTTGATTTGTTATACCTTGGATAAGTTTAAGAATTGATCGCAATGCCCTAGACAGTTGGTGACTAAGTTGATTATCGCCTAAGGCTGAAAATCTTCAGTAGGAGTCTCAGGTTTGTGTTCGTTTGGATCCCCATATAGTCTTTGGTTTTCTGGCACTTCGTATGTGCTTTTATAATGGTCGAAAATTTGCTCGTTGGTCAAGAGAAGCTTACCTTTTTGATCTTTGAAAATGTTTTTTGAGTATTTAAAAGGATTTTTATCAACGTCTACTTCATGTTTTGCCCGATCAAAGCTATCACGATTTTTCGTTATTTGATTTGTTATACCTTGGATAAGTTTAAGAATTGATCGCAATGCCCTAGACAGTTGGTGACTAAGTTGATTATCGCCTAAGGCTTTGGCTATACGAAGTTTCTTTATAAGGTCTCTTTTTTTCCTCCTCATTTTCAATTTAAAACCGTTTTCTTTATTTTTGTGAGCATAACGATTCGTAGGTGGATAGTGCTCATTAAAGTAGTCGTAAATAGTATTTTGGAAAGTCTCTACTTGCGCATCGAGTACCTGATTTGAGCCCGGGTGCTCTAACAGGGCCGCTATATTTTGGTCATGTACTTTCCAGGTCGATTGTTTAGTATTTGGAATGCTAAGACGCGTCCGGATGGTCATGGACTCCTGGTAGTTTTCATTCAATGGCTCACCATGAGATATATGAGGGTAAACTCTATCCGCAGTGAAAACTGAAGATCTTACCGACGGTTGCCGCACTTCAGCACCATTGTGTGTTTTAAGATGTTTAATAAACCAGGCTCGTCTTTTGTAATTTTTCCCGCACGTAGGGCATTTCAGTTCCGTTATCGCGCCGTTTTCGCCGTAATTGTCAACCGGTGGACAGTTCTTCCGCCCCCCCTCTCGGACTGTCCTAGGGGTATTTTTCTTATTTGGACTTTTAGCGTTTATCGACGTTCCGTGGCTTGGCTTGCTAGGCCATCGCCCTCGGCTGTCTTTCCAGCAGTCTGCTGTCTTCCCAGCTGCCAGCTGTCTTTCCAGCGTCAACTGTCTTTCCAGCGTCATCCCGTCTCTCCGGGCTGTCAATTTAGATAAGACGAAGCTTCTTAGCAATCCATGGATTCACCGTGCGGGTGCCGGGCCCATCGCGTTGCAAGGAAAGGAGTGCAAGCAGTGCCTGGGACTTGCGACCCAGGAGTAGGTTTAAGGGGCCCCTTTATTATGCGCAAAAACGCTCACCTTCACCCTCCACACTCCTCTCCCTACCTAACCAAATTTGGAAAGAACCTACTAATGCCGCCTTTGAAGTACGTTCTAGAAATGAACCGATGCTTGTTCTAGAAAGGCCAAGATCTTTAAGTAGGCTATAGAGAGATTTTGCTGTTATACCTCTCGCTCCCACTTCTACCGCGTACAAACTAACTATAAATTTATTCCTGATCAGTTCGTTGGTTAGTTCGTAATACTTGTTGAGCTTGAATGTGTGATCCCTTGGGATGTTTGTTTCCCAAGGAACAGTAAGCTCCACAAGTATCACGCGCCTCAGATGTTTCGAATACAGGAATAAGTCCGGTCTGGATGACGAAACACCAACATCCCCAGGGATTTTATAATGCTTTTCATACGTGTCCATCATGAGAATCCAATCAGGAGCCGCGCCTAATATTGAATAAGGCTTCGCTTTTGATTTTTTGGAGGAGCCTTCTTTTACGAATTCTATAGATCGTTCGGTGGTTCGTATTATTCAAAAAGAAAATGTGGATTTAAGTTTAAAGGAAACCTTTGAGCTACTTCTTTAAATATTAGTAGCTTAAGCATACTCAAGCCGCTAAAGATCTTTTTTTATTTTGCCAATAATAAAATCCAATATTTTTTTTTCAGAAAAACATTTTAAATGATCATTTAGATTTATTGAGCAATGATGGTGAGATTGATGTGGTAAGTTTAGGAAAAGACAAATTTATTATAATATTCTTATAATTATATGCATTTTTATCACAAATTAAATTTGAATTCTAGGGTGTTAACACATTTGATTCCCCATGTGAGCTGCCGCAACCCATTACTCCAAAGAGAACTGTAAAAAAAAACCTGTAAGTTTAATGTTTTTGAACCTTTCACTTACTAGTTCAAGCATATGTTTAAGCAATTCTTCATATATTTCAGCAGATGACAAACAAGATGGATTTCAATTTTGCTGAAGCCTCTTATAATGATATGCACCAATTCTGAGTTATGGAAAACGAGAGAATCCAAAAAGAGCATGAACTTCGCGTGAAACATATGGGAGAAGTGCATACTCATGTGCTCACTAACTTAAAATTGCAGGAAAAGATACTAGCTAAAACTCTGGCATTATTAAATAAATAAATTACTTTTTTTACATAACGTTTTTATTTGTTTACCTTAAAAAGTCTTCTATAAACCTAGCCCTAACAGCAGCACCACGCAAGGTACTATGTGGTACAGGTGCCAGAAATTGATGCTGCAACATCTGATCCGCATCATTGATGTTAATAAAATGTTTTTCATTGATTTCCATTGCTATATTATGTAGCACTGCTAAAGCTACAATATACATATTGGTGTGTTTTAAGGACGTTCTGAATCCTGTCAGTAAACACATGAATCTATTTTTCCACACACCAAAACACCTTTCTATAACATTCCTTGTTTTAATATGTGCATAATTATAACATTCTTCATTATGGGAAGTTGGTCGTAATAAAGGAGTAAACAAATAAGGTGTGCATGCATAACCAGAGTCTCCTAATAATCTGCCATAAAATAACCCATCTTCAAACTGTTGCTTTAAGCGGCTTTCGTTAAAAATTCGGGAGTCATGAGTGCTACCACGCCAGTGAGCAACAATATTCGTAATTTTTAATTGGCTATTGCAAACAACCTGAAAAGATGACAAGATCATTTAACAAGCTCTAATAAATAAATACATCCATTTCTATCTTGAATTAGTTAAGCAACTAATTTAGTAGTCTTATATTGGTGTTTAAATCAAACCATCTGTCCTAGTGAAGTATTGTATATCTGCTAAAATTACCTGAACATTCAAAGAGTTAAGTCCCTTACGATTTATATAGTACTGACCACAAGGACCTTGTACTTTAGGCACTCTGATATGAGTGCAGTCTATGGCAATAATAACGCCTTTGAATCCACCTAATTGTTTAAATTCTTCCATAACATTCAGCTGTTCATTTAATAAAACAGGCATTTTAATATAATCAAATCTTTTCGATAATATTGCAGTAGCTACTCGTTTGCATATTCTTGTAACAGACTGTTGAGATAAACCATGAATATCTGCAGCGTCATCTTGTATCAGAAATTAATAAGGAAAGAATTCTTGTGTAATTACAAGATACCTATTTTTATAATAGTATATTTAAATATTTTTATCTTACTTGATTGCGGCCCCAATATCTTAATGCTGTTAAAATTTGAAGCAGTGAAGATAAGCCACCCCCCGTTTATCCACTGCTATTTTGTCACCAAACAATCGATTTAAAAATAAGACGCCGTCCTTGGAAAACCGATATTTTAAGCGAAATTCTTCATCATTCTTGATGTCAAAAGGATTTTCTCTTACTTTGAATATTCTAGTTTTTCTCCTATTGTTGCATTTCATTAACCATATTATTTACATCTTCAAATCTTTGTATTGAGTAAAAAGCCATTTTTATTATTTTTAAATCTATTAAGAACTCTGCTTTGTAAATTCAATTAACTCTAGAATATGGCGAGTTTTTGACATTAGTAAAAAGTGTTATTTGGTTGCTTGATTACGATGGTTATATCGAACTTAAACTAGGGCGAGAGTTGGTTTAACGTGTTTTAAATTTGTTAGCACTTTAAATCTACGTTATTATAGGTTTAAGTTACATCGAGTTTATTAGTAAGCATTTTTCCTATTCCGAATTTATATTTGGTTTAAATTGTTAAACCTTGTTTATAAGTACGGCCCTAAGTGTTTTGTAAAAATAACATTTATTTTGTTTTTCAAATTCAAAAAACTTTATTTATGCTAGACACTGCTTAGGTACATGGTAAAAAAAAAGAAACAAAATAAAAAAAAAAACAAAATAATAATAATAATAAAACAATATAAAAAAAAACATAAAATACACACAATTTATAACAATAACATTTTTCACAGCAGTGTACCAACACAAAAAGGTAGATCACTCAGCCTATGTTGAAACCGAAGGACGCTTAGCGTCCACCGAGATCCAACGCTGATTTTCAGTGACCGCCTAAGAGAGTATATCAGCAACAGTGCAGCTACAATTGAAAAGTCAGTTGACAAAGTGTAATAATAGAGTATATAATAATATGTAAAATAATATGTCGTCGCGTAGTCTTGACGAGAAACGTAAATTTATATTAGAAATATAAGTTATTTATATAAGTATATAAGTTATGTTTTGGCATTAGATTATAAATCAGTTTCAGTAATTAGCATCAATTCAATTTTTTTTTATTATTTTAAATGGAAACTGAAAGGTGCATAGTGAACGTTCATTGAAATCCAACAGCACTGCGATTTTTTAATAGTACCCACTAATTTTAATAATTTTACATTTTAAAAAATAATTCAGTAATATTTTCAAAGTAAATTATCCTAATATAATAATAATAATTAATTATTCACATTGAACAAATAAATAAATGCGTAAGCTAGTTTATTCTGCTTATTGTCTACATATCAAAGTATGTATAATAAAATAAAAGAAGTTGGTACGTATGCTGTTTACACATTTTGTTTCTGCTTTGTGAAAAGAATTTGCTTATACTTTGCTTTAAAATTATTAATTGATTTTAGGTTCTTCAGCGGCGGTGGAATGTCGTTCCAGACTTTGGCGGCTGCGTATTTAAAACATCCACGGAACGCAGAGGAATGATGACTCGGTATCAACATCAAGTAAGATGAGGCCCTTGTTGAATATGACCTGTTGCAATCACTCGACCAACTCAGTTTAGAAAATAAATAATTAGGTACTTTATTTTTTATAATTCTAAACACAAATGTAGCGAAGTGCAATTGCCTTCGGTATTCCATTTTCATCATCCCGGCATTGTTGAGGTAGGGCGTAACATGCGTGCGAGGAGGAATATCAAAACAGTAACGCGCGCAGGCGTTTTGGACACGTTGTATTATATTTTGTGTACGGACCAAAAGCCTAGGACCTATTACTGTATCCGCGTAATTTAATTTCGATAATACCAATGCATCACATAACTTAGTACGTAGTTCCGGTGTTATAAAGGGCCTTATTCGGTATAAAACCTTAAGTCGATAAAAGCAATTTTGAACCGATTTCAAAATGTGAGATTCAAATCTAAGATTTTCGTCCATTATAATACCAAGATTTTTGGCTTCCTTAACCCGTTCTATTTGCACGTTATTAATTTTAATCACTGGATTTTTACCTGTTATTTTATTTATTTGCTTACTTGACCCCAGAATCAAGTATTTAGTTCTTTTAGGATTAAGTGCAAGACAATTGTCCTCGGACCATATAAATATATTTTTAAGATCGTTGTTGATCTTCTTCACTGCATCGAAGATATCATTCGGTTTAAAAGATATATATATTTGTAAATCGTCGGCGTAAGTGTGAAAACGGCATGATTTTATATGCTTACCCATATCTGCGCAATATAATATAAATAATAATGGCCCTAATATAGATCCCTGTGGTACACCTCTGTTAAGTAGATTAGCCTTTGATTGATTAACAGATCCGTCTTCGTTTCGCGTCTCAACCATTTGTAATCTATCATTTAAATAACTATCAAACCATTTTATAGTATTTGGGGAAAGTCCATAATAATGCAATGTTTCTTATCGAATTCTCAAAAAAAATACGCTATATTAGTTACTATTCCAAATAATATTGGGATCAAACTAGTTGCTTACATTTTAAAGTATTCTTAAATTACTATAGTGATAGTATAGTTATTTTGTTAGTGAATATAAATAAATATAAATGTAATAAAGTATTACAAATATTCTAAACATAGAAAAGTAGTTCTTATTACTAGGTGGGAAACTTTTTAATAATAACGGAAATATTTTGCAGGATCAGAAAAAGTTACAATGCCCTTATTTCATAAACCAAATAAAAATATTGAGACATTCAACTTGTGGACAACGTCTATTGGATATTTTGTTTTGTCATTAGATTCTTAAACAGTTAGACAATATTTCAATTAATTTATTCCTTTTTAATACGTGTAAATATTGTAATTAGATAATTAAGACTGATTTTGTAAAAAATATATTGTACAAAGAAATGTGTTTCGACTATTGTAGAAAATATTTTAATACCTAAATAAAAGTATAAAACGATGCTATTTTTTATTACATCTTAGAAAATTAGAAATTAAAATCATGACCGCTGCGTCACCCCGCCACCCCGCGCTCCGATGCACGTGGCCTTGGCACATATTTTGACTACGCAAGGTGCGTGGCCTCTGAACAGTTTCGCCCTGTTTTATCTAAAATAATAGTGACGTGTCATCTGCAAATAATACAACTTCGCTATTGTTTTTGGATTTGGTATCATGATGGTAGATCATGTATATTAATAATGAAATCATGTATATTTAAAATAGAAATGGGCCTAAAGGTGAACCTTGTGGCACACCGCTTTTTATGCTAGATCCAACAGTTCGTTTACAATTTACATCCACTATATGCTTCCTATTGTCTAGGAACGAAACAATCGGCTAGAGAGTGGTATCCCTTACACCCTAATGCTGTAATTTCCTGATTATTACCGTCGGTTGTTGAACGACACCTTGTGAAACCAAACTGCTTACATTTTGCATGGGACTGAAAACGGAAATATATTACTATACTATTATAGAACTGTCAAAATCTAAAATTAAAAATATATTATTAAATAAATCTTATTAACACATTAAAAAATTTCTGATTGATCGAAATGTGTGGATATTGGCTATTGTCATTGACTCATTTGCAGGGTTGATGCTATACTCTGTAAGTCAAACATAGTTAAATTTCATTTTAAAAGAGCAACTGTTGAGTTACTGGCCATTTATATTAGACGAATGTCTGTGTGTCGGTCTACTGCCAGATACAAGGAAACCACCTCTGTTTTTTGACACAAAAAGATCTGGACGTTAATGTATTGTTACAAAAAAATGATGTATTGTTGGCCGACACCAAGGCAATAAAATAAATTATTCCTAGAAAGCCAAGAAGTTTCGGTCCTTCCGTAGAATTATGTAAGTACATACTAAGTAATCATAATCTCATGCATCGGTTCAATATCACGGGTCTGTGAACGGGTACAGAGCGGACACATAAGTCACTTAAGGAAGGAAGGACACGCATGCATACATAGGTACATGCGGTCACTAGATAATTGAGAGCAGTGGCGAGTGGCATGATAACGACTGATTACTATCCTTCATATTCTCATTATGAATTAGGAAATGGTGTTTCTTGATCATGATGCGAATTTATTGTTGTTCACAATGAGACCAGAAAGCGAGCAGTTAAAATAGGGTTAATTGTTTTAAACGAATGCAAGCCAAGCATCTAAACTAAGAAAAATACACAACTGTGACACATGTAAAGTTCAGACAATGATTAGTTATGTATGAAAAACAAGTTTACTTGTAGTGACTGTGGCGCAAGTGTCAGCCCAATATTAGTAAAAAAAATTGTATTAGGTACATTAAAGTTTGATCTAGTAATGTTTTGATATTTTTTAAAAAGGATTTCTATTTTGTAGGCATTACAACAATAAAAAATATATTATTAATCCACAACTTATTTTTTTTTTAGTGTAGTACCGTGGGTTCGAGAGAGTGTGGGATCCTAAAAGATATTAAATTAAACGATGGAGCATTATCTACGTTAGGTCAGCCAACTGAAACATGAGGCACCTAGTGTCTCCTAAATTGAATACTCCGCTCTATGACAAAGTGTCAAGAGCAACTAGCAACTCTTAAACAGTTTCATATATTCGTTTTGGATACTTTTAACAAATTAGATATAATGCAATCCCAACAGAAAATTGCTCCATCAACATATCAACAAACATATTCAAAGCAAAAGCAAATGTCAGTTTTGGCATTAAAAATGCCATTATGGGTTGAATATACATACAAAATACTTTGTTTGCTTAATTTTATACAATGTAGTTAAAAATATAAATATAATATAATTTAAAATTGTGTAAATTTTATACATATAGCCATATTCAAAATCCTAAAATTTATATAGGTAATATCTATACCTGCCTATCGTAATATTATATTCTTAATATTAACATAAACAAACATTAATAGTAACTTATTAAATATGTTATTTCTAATATTCACATTGTATAAATGTTTTTGAATAGTTATTGTTTACATTTAAACTTAAAATTGTTTATTGTTTACAGGTCGCGTGGTGGTGCCAGGTCGTTCCAGCACTTGAAACAATCAACAACTTCCATAACAATTAAAAATCCCCGATATAAAATATTATTATGTAATTATGGATGTCGTTGCGTCGGGGGACCGTTGTGTAAACGTTGACGATGGTGTCTATTTTACGATTTTTTCGGAACTAACGAATGAGGATTTGGACTATAGGATTCTATATTGTTATTTCTTTATTTTCCTTGGTAACTTACTTGCATTTTGATTTCTTCCTTTATTAAGCGGACCCCTGACACAACGACTTCAGTAACTTTTTAGAGATCTTTTTGTAGCGGGGGTTTTTTTTTATTATTTTTTTTCTGCTTTTTAAAGTTATGTTATTGGCTCCTTCACTATACTAAGAGAACTTACGAACACACTAATTTTCCCTTGTTTAAGTATTTCTATCAATATTGCATAAGAACCATTCATTCACCCTTTACCAATACAACTTCAATATCTTGGAGACAATTGCTGCTATTTCGACCAAACATAGCTAAGAACCATCTCGACGAACTAGGCTTTCGATTAAAAAATCAATCAAATCTGTCCACTCTTTTGGCTGTTAGAATGCCACGGACACACAGATACACAGATACACAGATCGACAGGTCAAAATATAACATCCCTCTTTTTGAGTCGGGGGTTAAAAAACTTCTAACTATGACTAGTACATTACTCTATGTCAAAAGCTAACAAACAGTGAGGCAAATAATTTATATAAGGCTTGAGAATAAACATAAAATCTTTAGTAAACATATAGAATTAAACAAAATTATAGTATCAAAGTTTGCCAAATCATCACTTATAAAGTGACTGCATTTGTACAAAAAAAAAAACGATAAATATCATTATTATCACTTTAAGACAGGAATCTTGAATACGATACAGAATGCATGTCTGAAGCCGGATAGTTGCATCACTTTTTAAAATGACTCTGTTTTTTGTGTGTAGAAGTGACATTGGTTTTGAATAAATCCTGTTTTACTTGTCTTCTATGGCAGCTAGTGGCCAAACATCCAAAATGCTTCGGGGTTAGTTGCCTCGTGGGAATAAAGATGCCTATTAAGATTTTTTTTTCAAATAGAAATAATATTATTAATTAAATAGATACTATTTCTATTAAATACAACTCAAAAAGAAAACAAAATGATAAAGATAAAAGGTAGGAGCAGGGGCATTGGCAACCACCGGGTAATGCCGCTATCCTCTAACTCGATCACTACAAACAACAGAGTCGTACTATGCGGGGTTGGTATGCATAGAATAATATCTCCAGGTTAATATTTGCTTAGAAGCAATGACATGTCAACTAAGTGACAAGCTGGTGAAGCTTGTCTCTCTGTTACTTTTCTACTTAATTCATTCTATAATGATAACTTAAAGTCGAACAAAAAACTATCGTTTGGGGTAATACAGCTAAAGTAAGCGTTATTTAGTTAGTTAATAATTTGTTACTTTTTTTTACAGACATGTCCGGAAATTGCCAGAGAAGAAGAAGAAATAATAGATGTCCCAAGGAGGAGATTATAAAAAATATAACATGCCATTTACTACTTTGTCTAAAATAACTCTAAATAACATACTCGTAGAATGTCTCTTCAATAAAGCATATGCAAGTTGCAAATATGAACAAGGAAGAAGCTGGAATTTGAGTCACTGTAATATACCATTTGGAACCAAATGTTTTCTCTGATCAAGACTTTTTAATATCATCATGGTTGGCTCAAGGCACAGACCGACATTGAAAATTAAGACCAGAATGTCGACTTGTAATAACATATCTGTAATTTGTAATAAATCTGTAATTTCAGATTCCTTTGCCATCCCATCAAATGAGTTACGACGTTCTGAATCGCAGTTCCTGGCTCTAGAAAGGCTTTGACTTGATGTGACTTGACGAAGATTTTGTCGACTATTCTAATATCTTAAAACTGCACAATGTTTTAAGATATTAGAACATTCGATACTCATTTGTTGTAAACTGAACACAAGGTTGGAGTTGTATAAGGTTGATTAAGGTACACTTGCTATATTCTAATTTATATACTTAAGGACGCGTTTACGGTTATGCCCAAAATTATAAAGTTTTCGGTACATAATGCTACAAAATCAAACTTAATGTAATAAAAGCAATAATTGCAACGCAAAGTATGTTTCTTTATCTTTAGGATCCGCACAGAAAAAACATGTAATATCGTAGTTTTTAATATTGTAAAAACGATTTTCCGTTACTTTACACATATATTACGAAATCGGGAGAACTTTAGGTACATTTTTCTCGTATTCATTATAAAATATTCAGAAAATGAAAAATACCTTGGTTAAGACATACCTACGTAACAAAAATGTGAAAGAAAAACTTTAACTATAAATAAATATCAAAAAAGAAATTAAAATGTTTTAATTTTTTTCACGTACCTGTAATTACACTTGACTTGTAATGTATTTCGATAAGGTTTATTTCATGTGCTATTTATAGTGCAGGCGCTGTAGGTAGTTGAGTATGTAACATTTTTCATTCTATATTTATATAAATTTAAATAAGCTTGACATGGCTAAACATGTTTAAAGATATTTTCAAATATACATATATATTGTTTATTTAATCATTTTCAAAGTAATTAATTAATATATATTCTTCAAATTCCTAATTGTAAATATTTTTCACTTGTCTGCACTATAAGATAATGACTCGTTTACAGAGTGATAGGTAATTTGGTCTGTTTTTGTTTAACATCAATTAAAAAAATATAATCAAATATATAAAAAAATGTTAGGTGTCTGGTAATCATGCACATTCCAATAAATATTGTATTAAAATTATTTTGTGTAATAAAAAGCATATATTCATCTTCTTCTGTTTTATTTCTATAATTATCATATAATTATCATAGTAATGCCTATATACTCTAGGTACACTCACAACTCGGGCTGCCAACCTTTTTTTACGAAAAAATAGTATAAAATGATTATAGTAGAAAATAAAAGTATCTGAAGTAAAAAAAAATATTTTTTAATTTTTATACTTTAAGTGCCTTCAAAATTTAAAAATGCTTTTAGTAGAAAATATATTTTAGGTATTATTTTTAAAGGTTTCAAAGTTTTTTTGACAATCAACTTTTAAATTTAAATATATAGTTTGTTTCTAATAAATTTATTACCATTTCAAAATTTCCAAATTTAACCTCATTTTTTAAAGACATTTTAGAAAGTTTGGAAAGCCAGCCAGCCAGTGAAATAAACAATTTTGTCATATAATTTAAGCTAATATAAAAAAAAATAAAAATTAGTGATAATTTTATTCAATATTACAGGTGATGAGAGATTCAACATTCAGATTCGGAGGGAAGATGTAACGTCGTCTTCAGAGGTTCTCGTGCAGGTCTTTGTCACTCGTTGTTATATTACGTTGTAAACACACTGCACTTTCTGTATCACTGTTAAATGTATGTAACTTATTGTTGGTGTCCTTTGTAGTGTTAATAACCGGTGCTCAGGCCGTAAGTAGTATCCGACCACTATCCCCATTGAAATTCGGTAGACGGCTAATTTCGATAGCTTCACGTACTTTACGCGGTTCTAAAAACTTTTCCCTACCTAAAACGGGCGCTTTGTCACAACGTATGTATGTCAATGACCCGTTCCCGAATCTAAGACGTGTTCTGTTGTCATTGAGCCATTGTGGTGCAAAGTGCAAAAAAGTTAACCTAACGTTTTTTTCTTTTTTAACTTGGGGAAATCCCTTATGGATGCCACCCAGGCCAGGGTAGGGCCGAGATGGTTATGTGGGAGTCCTGCACTGCACTTTATTCACTAAAAATTTGCGGAAAATATATATTTTCATTTAATATTGAATACTATAAAATCATCAATAATATTAATTCTTATAGGCTAATACTTCGAAAAGTTCCAAAAATATTATTCAAAAAGTTCAAAGGGCTTTCGTCCTATATTGTTTTAAAATTCCGCCAAGAGCCCATGTTACGCCATACTAAACATACATTCATAGTAGGTACACTTCGCTGAATATGTAAGAAAAAATAACGCATACAAACTAAAACTACACTGGCACTGCACTGCATCATTCCATGGTAGTTTTAAATATATTATATACCACCACCTACCACCTATACTCCCTAGACCATCTCCCGCCATAGCAATAACTCAATAACATGAAGGTCTTAAATATTAAAGTCTCTTACACTTCAGGTGATGCAAGATTACTGTTAATTATTCAAACATTTTAATTTACTATTTAGTAATTTAACACGACAATAATTTAAGATAAGACTAAAACGATTACATTAGCCAAACACAATCGCATAGTAAAAAGTCAATACAATTACTTATTTTAATAATTACTTAATACACTTGAAAGAAAGTTTAAGTAGCAATAATAATTTAAAATTATAAAATTCAATAATTGATTATCTATTGAATGTCTTTAGTCTTTACACCGATATATATATACAGGGTTATTTGTAATTAATTGGCCACCCCTTGTAGGGAGCCTCTCTACATCAATCCCAATGATATTTGTTCTACGACTTTTCACAAATTTTGACAAACAACACAAAAAAAAAACGAAACCAAAATATTTTACTCGTCTGTTACGTATTACTCTTTATTTTGTAAGAAGTACCTAAAAGATCATACCTTACCTTACTGGGATGCCATACCTACGCTTAGAGTTAATGTGCGTTCAGAGACAAAAAATAAAATTTGTATTGTAAATTAAAAATTTTAAAAACTATTATTTTTAAAAGTCGTAGTATATATGTTGTTGGGATTGATGTAAGAGAGGCTGCCTGCAGGAGATGGGCAATTAATTACAAATTAGTTTGTATTATTATACTCGATTGTTCAATATGTAAATAGCATCTTCTGTATGCGTATTCTGATATGGACCTGTTTCAGTCTTCACACTAACCATATACGGTGGAGTGATATTGCTTCAGTAATAAATATTGCTTTCGCGCCTCCGTCACTTCACATACCGGGTTTTAGCTGAAAATCAGCGCTGCTTGTATGAGTATCATCTCGAACAAGCAGCACATGTTGAGTTGAAGGCTTATTCGGCTCTATATGATGTAAAGTGGACCTCTGTATAAAATGGACAAACTTTATTGTTTTACTAATTACAAATAATCAAGATATCACACCGCGTCGCCTTCCCCTCGTCGGTCGTCCTCTAAAACAGGTCTTTCAGCGCTGGCGACACGCACGCGTATTGCATACGGGGCCAGAGGGTGGGGGACACATATTGTGCATTTTAAGGATATTTAGTTTAGTTAATGTTTTTATCTTTTAATTTTATTTAATTTAATGTTTTAGTAAACTGCATAATGTTTTTCAGGAATTTTTGGTTTGTTTATTTTTAGTTTATTTTAATTATGTTTAAAACGCCCGAATACATTTTTTTTCTTTCTAAATGTAGACTGTTTTGCTTATAATATGTGGGGTTTATAAAATATATTAAATAAATTTTAAAAATGTAGCAACTTAATAATGAATTTTAAAAAATGTGACTCTTAAAATGCAGTATGGCTACGTGGTTTTTATTCAATTATCTGCTGCCGGTAGGCGATATTGGATCTGATGGATCGTGCGGCGATATTTTAATGTAGTTTAAAGCACTCACCTTTAAAAAAAAAACTGCGAATAGGGTTGCCAAATCATACTTTGAAAATATCTGAAAATTACTTTTTTTAATAGCAGATTTATAAAACGCTTGTTAAAAAATACTAGAGTTATAAGTACTTAAATTAAAATAAAAAGGTAAGGGTGAGTGCAATTATTAGTAGGAACTTTGTTCAAACCATAAATAATGGCTTTATATGAGTAGATTCAATTCCTTACTTCCAAGTTAACGTACAAATTTGGTAGTATTAAAATATAAGGCTTGGTTAGGTAAAGTTAGGGCTCCGAATTAAAATGAAAATATATATGCTGGCAACCCTAAATCGGCATCATACATCGACGCGTAATTCAATTAGGTCAATATCAGCTACGACAAACGATTTTCTACCCTGGCAAAGGCCACTGCTTTTCAGATGCAATTTGCTATTTATTACATTACCGCTGGGCGGAAATGTTCTGCATCCGTCCCACCCTCCAGCCTCGCAACCCCGAGACCAGGGCTCACTTCAGTCCCAGCTTTCTAGTCGACCTGACGTAAAACTCTGTGAACACTAATATTACTTGAATATTTAATTTTGTATTCGCTTTGAGGTTTCTCGGCGTCTAGTTGTTTAAATTAAAAGTACCAATATTCTACTTAAATTTTTCCTTAAACGCGGTAGTGTTTTTGAAAATTGTTGATGCCTGGACCGAGGTAAGAATCATTTATACCCATTTTATTATAACTGATTTACTATAATTATCAATAATGTATGTTTTTGAGTTCATATAAAACATTACAAAAACACACTAAGTTTTGCTAACGTTTTTCAATTTGCCGAGCAAATTATTCGAGTTTCTTTTTCCAAACAAAATTATGCTTAATATTAAAACAAAATAAAAAAAACATTTCACTCAAATCGTTCAACAATTGATAATATTGAAATATAATTAGGTAATACAAAAAGCATAGGTAATTACGGTCACTTTATCTTAATCTTTATTCTCGTTTCTTTGAAGGTATAACTGACAAAACGGTTTGGGCTATAATTACAATAATAATACTTTCAGACGAATCCATAACTAATGTAGTGTAGTGTCGTAGGCTGTAGTATTATCAAAGTCAATTTTAGATTACTTTCACAACGCTAAATTCTTTTATTTTAACAACTATTCTGTTAATACTCGGTATTTTTGGAAGTCGCTAGCAAAAACTAACCAATATAATAATAATGACATAGACTCTTTATTTATTCTTTAATGAATATTATACCTCGATACCTATGTTAATAAATAATAAAGAACTAGGTATTAATTTACAGATTTATCAAAATTACAAAAACCGTATGTTCGTATTTTAAGAAATAATAATTTACTAATTAGGTACCGAGCTACTTACAACTTTAATCAAAATACATTATAGGTACATTCAAGTTATCTTATATTTATACCTATACGTATCTTAATTATTAAAGTAGGCATTAATTTGTATTAATTTGCTCGTATTCATTGAAGTGGTTAAATTTAAATTATTTGTTTAATGCTTGGCACCGACTTCAAACCTTTTAGTAAATAGGACATATAAATAATAGGTAGTATATAATAAATATTAAATCTTCATTATTTATTACTTTTTAGTTTTAAAGTCGTTTTTTTTAACGTAGTTATTTTTATATATATTATTCACGACGATGTAAGACCTCTCTGGTATTTTACATTTCTCTAAACTACTTTGAAGGAGACGTTAACTTAAGGGATAGAGCTTAGAGGAAGAGGAGAGAGGAACAATGTACTATTTTTAAGATGTTTACTTATATATTTTGTAGGTATAATTTTTATGTCTCTGTTAATTAATTTAAGGCAAACGCGAGAATGTCGAAAATTTGTAATTTTATAAAATTACAACCTGCGATGAGTTTCATTGAACAGCAAATTGATGAGTTTAGGAATATTAATTTCAGAACAAATGAAACAGTTTCTATTGAGGTAAGAGGTAGGTATGACCTTCTTAACATTACTTTGGGAAGGTTTTCTCAATGGCTACACACACAAGCACGGTATGTTTGGTTTTTTGTAAGATGTTATAATAATACTTATCTATGTGTGAATGAGGTCTATTGAGGTCACTCATCTTACATGTTATCATCATACTTGTTGTATTGTAGCCAAAGGTGCTCTATATCAAATATACACTACTTCAGACTCTGCCAGTGTTAAAAGATAAGTAAACGATATTTTTAGAGCCGATCCTTATTTGTAATTCATTATCATTACATATTTTGATAAAACAAATATCTGAAGATACCTAATTCTTTCAGCAATTATTTTTCTTGACGATGTTTCCACGCCGCCTCAATATCAACACATTTTTTTTAGTAGCTAAATATTATTAGCTTGTTTGCGTTATTAACACTCTTAAGAAAGCAATGACTTATTACTTTTTTAATATTTTGTTTTTCTGTACAATTGTTTTGTTTCTGGTAGATAAAAAATATACCTACCAACTAAAACAAAAACAAAACAAATATATGTATAAAAGTACCTACTACAACTACTCTACGTGTAGGTATATTATATATATATGTACCTACATATATACTTACAGTACTTCTAAGAGGCGTGCCACAGCACGGCCCCGCCTATCGTCAGTATTAAACAGGCCACCGCAGATTACACCGTAGTTTATTACTTTACTAAATTAATTTAATTAGGTAATTGAAAACATTTTTAAATGAATGCATAAAAACCAAACTGATAAATAATTAATAATAATAGAACAACTCACTTAAGTTGTTGAACATGAAATTTAACAAAGAATAAGAGGCTTGTCTAAGAGTATCCAAGGTGTCCCTACCAAGCTGCGCCAACGGTGCTCGTCAAGTTTTCATCATTGAGTCAACTTTGCTTAGGAGGACTATAGTAAGATAAGAAAATTAATAAAATTTTACCAGGATACAGTGTCCCAGGAAAGAACGCACGGGTGATAAGAACTCTGAGATGCCTAGTTGCGGTCATCCCCGCACACCACACCACAGCATGACTAGGTCCTACCTCCCTAAGTTGATAAACGCAGCAAAGCAACAAGCAATATATAGTCTATAGGCACATTTGGTAATAGGTTCAATGACAATGTATACTGTCACTATAACCTTTTATGTGGTAATTTAATTAGTTCTCAAATAATATAATATTTTCGAATGTGTCTTAATTACCGGGACATCAATCTTAATTAAATTAATACACTATGGTCTAATACCACACGCGCATTGTCTTGCGAGCTAACATTAGCACACTTACGGAATGGTTGTAGTTAGCTAACTAATTTTTGAATGTGTTTTTTTCGTTATTCATCGCAAATTATTAATTAGTATTTATTAAATAAAACATTTTATTTTTCTCAATTTCTTTTTTATATGGTATTATCCTGTTGAATATTGTTTTCCTAATTATTTTACAGTTTTATTATTACGTGTATAGGTACCTACATAAGTTGATTTTGTAGGATTGTTCTATTAGGTTTTCTTTTTTCTGATTTCTTCAACGTTTGTTTTTATTGTTGAAGATAATTAATTATCTAAACAAATAGTATTATTTGTCGTACTTTTCAACTGTGATTGTTCTTTATAACGTTTTTAAGTATATCACAGGTAAATATCAAAATATATAATCTAATTGTATAGTATTTCTATATTGGGTATTGCTCTAATATTATTTAATTTGTTGTTTGTTTTTGTTTGTTTGTTTGGTTTTCTTATGTAGTAGGTCAGTACGTACCTAAGTTTCAAATTAGTTCAACGTTTGTTTTTTTTATAGTTTAGGATATTTACTAACCTTAGTAAATAATTCAATTAGACGTGTTTTTTAATTGGGTGTCTTTTAAACATTTCTTATTATTGTACAACGTAGATAATTCTAAAACACGTAATTAAATTACTTTGTATTTTGATATATTGGCCATTGATTGTTTTATTATTCCTTTAAGGTTTGTTTTCTTACTTATGTAGTAGGTAGGTACATTCTCTAAAATCTTAATCTATAATCTATCCCTTAAAGATATTAAAAGCTCCAACAAAACCGTGGTTGGAATCACTCTTATACTTGCTTTTATAGGAGACGGCAAAGTAACTCATTATGAAACCAAAATTCATATTGAGGACGATTTAGGTGATCTCTAATGCCTACCCAGATGTAGTTCGAGTAGAAAAAAAATATCAATGTGTCAAAAGGAAATCAATATTGGCGGCAAGAAATATTATAATTATTTAATAATTAAATTCTAAGTAAATGCAGTACATTATCCACTAGAGTTTCTCAATTCCCTAAATCCGAGTGGTCCTCCCCCGCACGGCCTAAAATTAAAAACTGGTATTCCAATTATTTTGCTCAGAACACTTAAACCACCAATGAATCTGTATATAATTATATATCTGTGACTAATTTGGTTTCTCATTAACGAAATATTTAATATGTTAGTAAAATTAATGATGAGTTTTGTTTGTACCTACTATGAGTTTTAGTTTTATTCATCATTTGAAAATAATTCTACCTTATAGATCTAAATTAAATATATACTAAATAATTATTTACCTAAAAATTATAATACCAATTATAATCATAACTATAACGATTAATAATAATTTAAAATTATGTATGTAGTAATTATTATAATAATCCATAATCATTTCATTATGAAAAAGTAAAATAGATTAACGGTAATTGGTACACACACGCTAATAGGAAAATTCTCCAAAATTCCAAAAAAAAAAAATAAAGTCAAAGATATTAATATTTAATTCATATAATTTCTTAATTTCTAAAATGTTCTGTAAAAAATTTGTGTCCTTTGTAACATTACCGTTAATTAGTTCATAACTGACAAAATAATAATAATAATAATCTACTGAATTTATACAATGAAATCAAGAAAGATAATTTAACAAAGATGATTCATAATGAGTAAATTAATGTAATATGACGTTATCATTTCGAGAACATGTAGGGAAATATTATAATACTTACAATAGTCTTCCACCATGAAATATTTTTTATGAAGATACAACAAAAATATTTTTTTTATGCATAATACAAAAGATCGGAATCTTTGACTGAATTTATTTAAATAAATACACAAAACAAACGAATAAATCGAACTACGAAGTAACGTTCGATTCACAGACACACTACTACTGTCTACGCAAATTAGCGTGACTCGAGATTTCGATTTTACCCTCAAGCAAAAAATGCCTAACGGGCCAACAACAGTGTTCACTTAAAAATTTACCTTGAAAGAATAATAACAACATTTTTAGCGCCGAATGAAGCCTGTTTGGATTCTCTTCTACTTTGTTTGACAGACAACACAATGTAAACACCTCTAAACAAATTTAGATACATTAAAGAAATTATAAAGTAACTTGCTAGATGGCAACTAATATGTTTCACACAACTACCTGAATAAGGAACAGATACGTGAGCAAAACTATCGTTTTTGACCGACAATATGTATAGGACTATTTTATCTTAAATTATAATAAATTTACTGTTGTACATTGTTATGTTTTATGTTTAATTACACGTGTATTAAGTCGCAAATAAAATTATGTAGAGAAACAAAGTAATTTCAATTAAAATATAAATTCGAGCATTCAAAAAAAATAAAGTTTAATAAAATAAAAATCATATATCATTCACTAATTTTTTAGCCAAGTTGCACTAAAGCATAAAATAGAGTATGGTGCTTGTTCATCTAAAAGTAAAAATGTAATTATTTTTGAAAGAATAGTCATTAACACGTATGTAGTCAAGCATTGCCCTAGATCATAATTCATATATAAAAAAAAAAACATTATGGTGAGAGAATAAGATTTTATTGCTACGTTTTCCTATTATTGTATTCAATAATTTATATAATTTACTTTTGTAAGTATAATTAAACAAAACTTGTTTATCACTAATTAAAAATGTAAATTTCTTAACCTATTCGTAAAACAAATGTTGTTGGGATTGATGTAGAGAGGCTGCCTGCAAGAGGTGGTCAACTATTTACAAATATCCCTGTATATGTGTGTCGAGTGTGTGTATATTGTGCCTTATCTATATGTTTGTAAATCCTAATCAATGCTACAATCATAAAATTATAAAAAAAATCTTTAATAATAATAATAATAATAATTTATTTCAGAACAAGCCATATGTGTTAGTTACAAAACTTATCAACTATTGTTAGTAGACTTATGCTAAAACTTAAATACTATGACCGGCCGTTGCTCGAACACTGTTTACGTCATGTGTAGTCGTATCCAGCGTCTTAACATCGGTCCGTCCCATCTGTCACACAATACGCCCAACATGCAGTGTGGGCTGTCGCGCAGTCTGCGTAGTAGAGAAGCACATCGCTTTCGAATGATGGCCTGAAAACCATCTACTCTCGCTGTCGCGAACATGTTTGATGCGCTACAGAAACGCGGCAACCCAACCAACATCCTGAAAGCGTTGTTGTATTGAACACGAAGGGCGTTATATGCCTTCTGCGTATATTTGACCCACAGACTGCACGTATAAAATGACTGACAGAATGATTTGAAAAGCATTATTTTAACGTCCGTGGTACACCGTGCAAACCTACGAATCAACATATTGCAGCGGACAGCGAGCGCCCTACGTTCCCTTTCAATATCTATATCATCATTTAAATCATCAGTTAACCAATGACCCAGATACTTGAACTGAGTTACTCGTGTTAATGGAGTATTACAAATTGTAACTTGTGGCACGTTAATATAACATTTGGTGGCTGCTTTAAACACAAGTATTACGCTCTTTTTAGCATTGTACCTGAGCCCATGAGTAGCTGCATAATTCTCACACACCTTAACAAGCCGCCTGAGACCACTAACCGATGGACACAGCAACACCATATCATCAGCATAACTTATATTGTTCATAGGGACTCCGTCAATGTGACATCCGATATTAGTGTTGCTGAGTTCACCGATCAGCAGGTTAATGTACAGATTAAAGAGACGGGGTGAGGTTATCCCTCCCTGCCTTACTCCACATGTCAATACGTACACATCAGAAAAAGCTCCTGCCCACTTAACACTATTAGTTTGAAATTTATACCAGTACTTTAACAAATTGATAACAGAGTGATGAACGGTGCTCTCATTGCGCAGTTTTTCCCACAACTTGTCATATGACACCAGGTCAAACGCGCTGGATAGATCAAGAAAACAAGCGTTGACTGGAGTATTTCTGTCAGCGTAGTACTGCACCGTCTGCTTGAGGCATAAGATGGCATTCTCAGTAGATAGACCTGGCCTAAAGCCGAATTGAGCATTATGCAATGGAATACGACTTGCCATATATGAATCAATCAGACAGTCCAGAACTTTAGCTATAACAGTGGCTAGTGAAATTGGTCGATAGTTGGCAAGATGTGTAGCATCACCGGTTCTATTTTTTAAAATCGGAACTACAATAGTTTTCATAAGATCACTCGGCAGATAAGAATGACTGATACATAATGAAAGAAAAATAGCCAAAACCCTAGGCAGGTGTACACCAGCATATCGCAGGTGCTCGACGCTGAGATGATCGTGCCCTGAAGATCTTCCCTTAACCATATTTTTTATTACGTTACAAACTTCATGGGCAGAAAACATAACGTTTAGATCAACACGCGTATCCTCATCATCGAGCACAGGCGATAAGGGCGTTACATCAGGATTTAAAAGTGAAGTCATTTTAAAATGATTCATAAACATATTCGCTATGTTTGCAGGGTTACACAGCCCCGCTACACTCGTTGGAAGGCTCTGCTTGGGTTGCATTTTGTTTGTATTTTTCCAAAACTTTACAAAATCTTTCGACTCATGATTCTTTGCTAACATATCCAATTTTACTTGGGTTTCATTATTGCGACACCATTTTAATTTAGCTTTAAAATAATTACGCGTATCACGCATTTTGTTATAGACTTTTCCCATAGACGGCCTACCATGTGAATTCCATAGCTGAAACGCAAGCCGAGCCTCAGAGTGAGCGGTTCGTACATGATAATTCCATCCTCTCAGTGGCTTATACTTTTTATTCTTTACAATGACAGCACTTCGCTCGGCAGCCCCCGTAAGTGTATTAATTATTTTTCTGTACATATCTTCTAAAACAATTGTATGTTGAGGATTCTTACACAATGTGTTTACACAGTCACAAAATTCAGAAGGTAAATCAATATCCCGTAAACCAGAATTACATAAATCCTCATATAATTTTATCTGATTGACGTTCCTATCTCCCCATATAACACTATTCCTATTTGTATTACATTGTATAATATTTGGCTCAATTAATTTAAGATTACATTCTACAAGAATAGGTAAATGATCAGACCAGTAACAATCATACAAAATACGCGCGCTAGTAATAGTCCGCCGCGCACCCTCTGTGACGACACAGTGGTCGAGCCAGCGCTTACAACCATGAATCTCACTCACATACGTGTACGAGTCACTCGCCAACAGTTCGGTGTCCGCGCAACACCAACGCTGCTCCTCACAAAACTTCAATAGCTCATAGTGAAATAGTTCATTTGTATGGGCATTGTAATCTCCTAACATATATACACACGGAATATTACAACTTTCTATGACGGCACATATTTCACTTAGACAGTCCGTGAATTCCACTAAATTGTCACCAGAGTTTGTAGGCATGTAAATTGAAAATATAAGTATATCGCGATCCCACATATTAACTTTAATAGCCGCAAGACGTACACTATTACACTGAACGACACTCACCGATGAGAATAAACTTTTCCTCCACAGCAAGGCAACTCCTCCGTAAGGCCTGCCTCGAAGTAAGCCTTCCGATGTATCAACCGCAGAGGTCCCAGTGTAGCCAAAGTCATCTTGTATACCATTCAGAAAAGCCAGATCATGCGGCAACAACCATGTTTCTTGTAAAGCAATTATGTCCGCTGATACACACAGCCGCCTTATACATCCCACCGAGGATTTCACACATTTGCAGTTGAAGCTAACTATTTTAACAGACCTATCCATGTTTAGTTGAATTGTTGATTGTATTCTGAGTCTTAACTGTATCTGTTACGTTTTTTCTAAAATATATGAAACGTCGGTATGAAACACCTTCTGGCCAGAAGTCGTCATTCATAAAAATATCTTCCTTTTGTTTAGGAATAAAGATCTTGTATATATCATAATTTTTAGTCTGCTTCATACTCATCCTTTCCACACTTACATGAAGATCCGTTTTCTCTTTTATATGCGTAAGGATATCTTCTTTTGAAAAATCTCTATCCACGTTAGAAATGTAGATAGGTACCTTTATATCCGCAGCCCTAAATTTTCCTTCATGTTTTACAATAGCCTTTCCTTTATTTCCTCGAAATCTCTTCTTTTTTTCAATTACAGTCCATCCATCTTTGTCGGTTGTGGCACACTTTCCAACATATGTGCCATCCGAAGTGACCGTATGTCCCGTCGCCTTCACTCGCTCCGATGTGCGCGCGGCCGGTATATGCGTCATCGCACCGCGTATCCCATTCGCCGCATCGATAACCGGTGCGCTGGTATTTTCGATGCTACCGTCAGTTACTTTTTCTCGGCGACCCTCCGCTGGTGATAAAACCAACGGACTATTGGGCACGGGTACAATATTATTCTGATATGATTTTTCAACAGATGAATCTCCACGAGCTCCTCTATTAGCGTCGTTAGTGTAATGAGTATTTACAACTGAGACGGCTGTGAGCGCTTCCAGCTCGAGTTTTATGCTATTTAATTGTTGAACCGTTGCATATTGTTCCTTTATTTGGTTCATCTCATTTTGCATCCTAAGTAAGTCCTTAAGCAATCTCGTAACATCTATATGGTCAAACAATACCGGAGGAAGTTTCTGGAGATCCCTCGCAACGAAAGTCGGTATCAATTCAGAATCAGTTTCTTTTAGGAGACATATAATGTCATCTATATCTCGTACTGTTTTCTTATCTCGTTTTCTTCTTATATTTCGTTTCGTTGTCGGCACAGAATCAAACAATAAGCACTTTGCTTGTGTTATATCCTCTTCCGTAGACACACTCACACATATTCGTTTTATACTTTCTTCGTCCATAACATCTATCTTGTTAGAGACAAACGAAAGCACCTCATTTATGACCACGTTACAGTTCGAACATTTTAACGTTAACGATGGCACCGCCATTGTTCTATTCATAAACTTGAGTACTCGGGGAGGCACGTCCATAAGCGACCGACGCGCGCGAAAGAAAATGGTATAACAAAAGTCGCCGGGCTTTAGATGGCAAATAAGGAACCAATTTAGATTTCTTTCTACGAACAATCCTTAGTTCGAGGTATTTAAACTGACATGGGAATTCGTAGACTGAAATACCCTCCTCCGACGTGGAAACTGGGTGTTTGATTTAGTCAGCTATAAAAAATGGTTTTATTCATTTAAGTTCCGGCGGCTAGGAAATGAAGTTAACATCGCCGGAAGGTCAGGACACGTAATTAAAGCTAATTGAGTCTGAAGTAAATCGAATCCAATTTCAATGCACAGCTGATAGAACTCTACGAAACTAGGGTTGCCGGTATATAGGTATTCGAACATGTGTTCAACTGTTCTGTTCTGTGATGTCGTCAGAAGCGTCTTAACTATATCACGTGTTAGAGAAGATAAAGTCACGTGCAAAAAAAAATATGACTTGTAGGATATCAGTGAAACGTGCAGTCGAATGTGCTTTTAATGTGAATTAAATAAAAAACTATTATATTATATACTATAATAATAACCTAATTAAAAAAAATGTAATTTATTTCAAACTTATAACCCAAGAAAATAAATAATTAAACAAATTCAAAAAATAAAGCAATAATTACATAGTCGTTTACTATTGTCAGAATGTATTACTTTTTTGCTAAGACAGGTAGGTGGCATACGAAGTATATTCTATGTAGATCACTTTTAATACTTATTAAATGCATTCATACCTATATGTTATATGTCAATTGTTTATTTAGTATAAAATAATTAATTTCGATGAAATTTATTACTGTCAACCCTACTAACTCAGACACCAGCATCGTCACATAATTCTATTACGCCAGGATTACGTAAAATATTTTTAAAAACACCTCAATTATATATTGAAGCTTCGAGTATTTTGAAAAAAAATCTAATATTTCTGTTATCGAAGATATGTTGAGACGATAAGAAAAAGGTTTCTTATAAATGAATTATATGAAATAATAACTAAATATTTAATAATTTATATAATATTACAATATTATTAAAGCTTTATTTCTCAACTAAAGCTGTGACAAAAATGACAAACGTTATCGTTTTCGGAGCTTAATTAACCAGGTTACGAATTCTGTCCAGAAATAGGTCTACCAGCTGCAATATATATTCACATAGTTTTTCAAACTTGAACTTCTCTAGAAGTCTTAATGGTATGTTATCGCAGATATTTAATGTTTTTCTACGGGCTTGGAACTGTTATATTAATGTTTTTTTTACATCTGTTTATATTGGCTTACTAGAATGGGTTCTTCTTTTATATAAATTATAATACGCAAACTTAGGAAAGTTTGATGTTCATAAGCTTCGTAGATACTTTATCTAATTGACTGAACAGAACGCTCTTCTCAGAGATGGCGACATCATCATTAAGATAAGAGTACGCTTTAAAGGACAAGGTGTTTTTGTATTTGGGAATTATTGTAAGGTTTTTCTTATCAGGAGTGGAATAGATAATGACAAGTTTACATGTATTAAAATTAACAGAGGGAATTAAGTGTATCCTATATAGTACAGGTCTTGACCACAGTTTTTTCTATATTATCTATTGTATTAACATTTATTTCTTGGATTGGATAGAAAGATAATTTTGTTTAAAAATTAATATTTTTTTACTAAGTTTTTTCCATTTATTATATTAGGATGTATAATAAAACCCATTTACGATATTATTATATAGGCAAGCATATTATAGTATATTTTGCTGAAATATTTTTTGTTTGGTTGCTTATTATTAATGTTACTTAATTTATTTTGTAGATAAGGTATATTGTATGTCCTTTTTTACTGTATTTATATTTATTTAGATTTTGGATATATTTATGTTGAAATATTGAATTCTGTAATATTTTATATACAGACAAAATTAGAGGAATCTATTAGTCTAAAGACTTACCAGTAGAATGTGGTCGACGGCGGTGTCTTAAATATTTATAGAAAAATATTCTTTAATAACTCCAGTAGTGGCGGGTGATTCGACTGGATGTTGCTGTCCTTTTGATACCTTTAATTTACAGATGGTAGTTCGGTTCAGGTTTGAACTTTCTTATTATTTTGTTCTGATAGAGATATAAATAATGCATTAAATTTATTAAAGAAGTTTGTTCTTTAATAAATTTAATATTATATAACTTTAGCGTAAAAAATCAAAACTAAAAAAATATATGCAAAAAAATTTTATGTATTATCAACGTTGGAATTTATTAACATTATCAGTACCTAGGATGATGGCACCAGTCATCGATATTTAAGAGTATTATGTAGAGCGAATAATAGTAATTACTCAAATTATATAATCACGAGAACAATTGAGTATTGCAAAAGCGCTTGAGAAATAATATGTTAATAATATAAGTTGCATATTGGTAATTATAGTTAAAACGTAATTTAAATATTAATTAAATACTAAATTTATTAAGAATCATAGTTATCGACATTGAAAATCCAGTAATAGACTACCAGGAAAATAATAGGAACTAATTTATACAAAAGCCGCCAATCAAAGACATGATTTTCTATAAAAAGTATAATTACAAGATTATCTTGAAACCTAAAACAACAAAGAAATGAATATTTGACATAACATTATATAAAATTATCAAACTAAAGCGAAACGAAATAACAGGTATCAACTTAACGAGAGGTTTTCACTAATAAAATAACGAGTGTTTCTGGTATTTTTTTCTAAATGATTTTCCTACTTACTATTACGTAACATCCTGAATTTAATATAGATATATGTCCAATGTTATATGTTATTATTGTTATTATGTTATTATGTGTTATAACCTTCAATATCTTGGAGACGACTATTTCTATTTCGACCAAACATGGATAAGAATCATCTCGACGTGTAGTAGACGGTAGACGGTAGTGTAGCTTTTGATTTAAAAAAAACCGCATTCAAATCTGTCCACGCGTTTGGCCGCAAATTTGACACAGACAAACACACAGTTACACAGATACACAGATCGACAGGTCAAACTTATAACACCCTTATTTTTAATCGGGGGTTAAAAAAAAAATTTGAGAATGTATTCAACCGAATTCCTATAGAACATATTCCTATAGTAAATAGGACATATAAATAAGGTAGTGTATAAAAAAAATAAATCTATATTTTTTTACTTTTTAGTTTTTTTAAAGTTGTTATTTTTATTAAGAATTGTTTTTATTTATATATTTTTTTTTTACCCACATTTTGCACAATTATAATTTTATTATAGTAGTAGGTATTAAGCATAATTAATATACTAGCCAGGAGAATAAAATATTTACAAGCTTATAAAAAAATACATAAATATCAACCTGGTAGTAGCGGTTAAACCTAGAATAAATAAAAAATAGAATAAATAAACATTTGAATTCATGTAAATCAAATTTTATTTACTCAATAAGTGGCGGATGTTGAGCAGATGAATGTTGCATTGGAGTTCCTCCCTCTAGCCTCCCAGCAACCCTTGACTCTAGGCTCACTTTAGTCGCATTTTGCAAGTCGACCTAGCGCGTCACTTTTTATTGTTATCGCTACTGATAAATCTCGAATTTTTAAATCTGTGTTCGCTTTGAGGTTGCTCGGCGTAAAAGTGTATTCAATTAGAAGTATCAAAGTTGTACTTAAATATTTTTTAGCGCTGTAAAAAGTTATGTTTGAAACTATTTAAAAGTTGAAATTAAACTTTTTCATGAATTTCACATATAATTAATTAAATTTTAAATTAACATTTTAAATTTAACGCGACGTTTTATTTCAATGTGTAGTACTCGTGAAAATCTTAGAAAATACTATGGAAAAGTTCCTGTCAACGTAAAGTTATGCCCGGTCTGTGGTAAGAATAATTATTTTAAGTTATTGATCAGTTTTATTTTATTTACGTTTTGAATTCATACAAATATTACAGAATAATAATAAGTTTTGGCTTAATATTTATCATTATAAATCATGTTTATCATTAAATAGGTTTAAGTAAGATAGTTTGGAAGTAGATTCTTTTAGCAAAATAATTCAATTTTCAAGATTATGACAGACTTTTAAATTTTTGATAGTTCACATTCTTTAATGTAATTTCCCTCGATGAACCTAAACAAGAGCAAAGTTAGTTTGCTTGTTTTTGATAATGAGTTTACGATATCATATAATTAGCTCATTGTTCTAATTTAGTATGTAATTTAGATGAAAGTATTAAGAACCCCTTAGAAAATATAGCCTGTTTAAGAGATCTTTCCTTTTATATATTTTTTTACTTGATGACAAGTGACTGATAAAAATAAAACTGGAGCATTATTGTAAATTACTTTAAGATTTTTTCTTTATGCTTAAATACAATTTTCAAAAAGTGTACCAATTTTTATAATAATAAGATATAAAAACTTATGACTATAAGTGGCAAATGTATGATCTAAAACATAAATTCGGTACACCTTACTTCCCTTAAATTATACATTACTGTATTTTCATTTTTTTAAATAAATATAGATTGAAAAATTCGAATTACGAATTTGGCCTTAAGACAGGGTGTGACCGTAGAGATATTATACAAATTCTATGGATGTGACCCCAAAGTATCTTTATTAACAGTAACTTCTCAATTGTTATAGGACTGGAATGAATTAAGTATATGTACATATACAGTGTATATATATAATCCTTGTCAACTGTCAACTGTCAACTGCCACCGTGTCGACATCGTTGCCGTATTTAAACGAACAATTAAAAATAATTAAAAGTGCAAACAAGTATATCGAGTGTTAATCAGTAAATTTGAGTTAAATTCCATATGTACAATATAAAGAACACCATTAATAATTTGTTAAATCAATGAAAGTGCAAAATACGAACCGATAAAAATCACCGGCAGAACTAACTCAAGAAAGAAATATAGGAGACAAATAGTCAGTGGCGTAGCGTAGTGGGGGCGGCGGGGGCGGCCCGCCCCGGGCGGCACTTTATAGGGGGCGGCAAAATTTAACAATAAATAAAAAATATATATTTTTATCGTAACTACAAATTTGGACCGATTGAAAGGAGCACGGAATTTTTCATTACTTATTTTGTGACGAATTAGGGGAATTCCTTTTCTTTGAATGATATTTTGTAGCGACTGGCAACAACGTCTATACTGACTTGTGGGAATTCCCCGTTTATGACTAACAATCAGCGAGAATGACTTCTATTACATATATATTAAGTTCAATATAGTTTATCACACGTACGAGAAAGCCCCTTTAAGGTACGGGGAATTACGTGCTTTGACAAAGTTTGACAATTCAAAGAAAGTTTTATTGATGGATCGTCAGTTGTCCAATTCACATTGTCTCGTATTTTAATTATGTTACGCTTTCCAAATTGTGATTTTTGTGCAAATAAGTGCGTGTAGTGGTTGTGAAATTATTGAACAACTTTCAACTGAGTGAGTATTAAATATTATATTTATCTAATTGTATGTTGGACTATCTGATATGTTGTTCAAACTTCAAACTTTAATTAATTAAAATAAAAAAGAAACGCCGAAGTGCATAAAAGTATTTTCACATTTCAAAGGGATCTTGATCGGAAACTGTGATATAAATTTCAATTTAATATGTGTAAGTAAGTACTCGTTCCTATGAAAAAAGGTCTTGACAGACAGACGGTCAATGAAATGATTTAATAAAAGTAAAGATAGATAAAGGCTCAATTTTTTTCCTTTTGGGTACAAAACCCTAAAAACGGAAAATTTCAGTAAAGCAAGGTTTTTTTTTAATATCCTAGGTACTTCTTTTGAAATGTTCGATAATTTTGTTTACAACACTAACTTGTACTTTTCTCATTTAATATTTTTTTGATTTTAGCATCAAAAATGAAAAGAGTAAAAGAAAGTGGGGCTTCTTACCGTAATAAGAGAAGAGCTAAGTTGGAAAATATTAGAGCAAATGAAGGAGCTTTACTTAAATATGTGAAAAGTGTTGTTCCTGACACGTCAGATTCCTCGTTAGGCTTAAATTCATCACAGACAACTGGGCCTTTAAACCCAGAACAAGCTGAAAAAATACAAGAACTTGACATTGTTCCTAAAGATCAAATTCCAACAACATCCACTGCATTAGTGTCTCCATCTGTATGTTCAGACATGGACATGCATAGTTCCGAAACAGAGATTGATACAACATCATCATTGTCTGCTATTCAGTACCAAAGACGAAAGGAAAATTTCGACGATATTGGAAAATGGCCTGAACACATAGACGACAATATTCGATTGCATCTCATTCAGCAAGGACAGGAAATTGTTCAGCATATTGATACTAATTTCGCTGAAATGTCAACAGTAACACGCTCAGATTCGTGCTCTTTAAAATCAAAAGGAGAGACAAGAAGACTTACTAAGGATTGGTTTTATCGTACATTGACTAACGGCGAAAAAGTTTTACGTACTTGGATGGCTTATTCTCCAGCTAAAGCATCATTATTTTGCTTTTGTTGTCGTTTATTTGAGAACGTAAGTACACCGAATGGATCTAAATTTTGCTCATCTGATGGATTTAATACTTGGTGGAAATTAAATCCTAAGGTTTCAAGTCACGAATCAAGTGCACTACACATCCAAAATTATTGCAAATGGAAGGAGTTGGAGAGCAGACTTCAAAAATTACAGACTATTGACAAAAAAGAGCAAGACATAGTGGCAAAAGAAATAAAGAAATGGCAGGAAATTCTTATCAGAATGTTTGATATTATAAGATTCCTTGCCAAACAAAATTTGGCTTTACGTGGACATATAGAAAACGACACCGGTACCAATAGAGGAAACTTTTTAGAATTGGTTAATTTAATTGCAAAATACGATCCTGTACTTCGTGAACATCTTGTAAGGTCTAAAATATCTGGCAAAATTTCAATCACTTACATGTCACCACAAATACAAAACGAATTTATTGCCATTTTGGGAAATAAAGTTCGCCAACATATCATCGGACAAATAAAAAAGGCTAAGTATTATTCAATTATATTCGACAGCACTCCAGATCTTTCTCATAAAGATCAAACAAGTCAGGTATTAAGATACGTAGTAATTGAAAATCAGGAAGTAAAAGTAATGGAATCTTTTATAGATTTCATTGAAACTAAAGACAAAACTAAAGACAAAACTAAAGAGAACATTGAAACTAAAGACAAAACTAAAGACAAAACAATAGATTCAAAGATGATTTTGGACAAAATTCAAGCTGATGGCCTAGATATAAGCAACTGTAGAGGCCAAGCATATGATAATGCTGCTGTTATGGCTGGAAAGTATTCAGGAGTTCAGCAAAGAATTCGAGAAATAAACCCTAAAGCTGAATTCGTACCTTGCTCAAATCATTCGTTAAACCTAGTTTGTTTACACGCTGCCTCAGTTGAGGTGGATTCACTAACTTTTTTCGGCACTTTAGAACGTTGCTATTCTTTTTTTTCCTCATCGACACATCGTTGGGAAGTTCTGATAACAGCTACAGGCAAAAGCTTAAAAAGGGTTCAAGACACGCGGTGGAGTGCAAGAGGCGATGCCGTAAATGTGACATGGCATCATTACAAAGATATTCTCGTCACTTTGGAAGAACTGACGGAGGCAGGTGAAAGCTTAAACACTAGGACAGATGCAGGTACTTTACTAGTTTCGATGCAGTCATTTTCCTTTCTTTGTTTTTTGGGCCTGTGGCAACCGGTGCTACATGAAGTGAATGATGCACAAAAATATTTACAAACAAGGGGACTTGACATAAGATTGTGCGCTCAGAAAGTAAATGCTTTGCAGATGATATTGACAGAGAAAAGAGAGGAATGGGCAAATGGCGCTGTAGGTTATGCAAAAAATATGTGTGAAGAACTTGGAATTTCCATAAAACCTCGGAGGCGCATAACAAGAAAGCATATTTTTGATGACGGAACTAGAGATGCTAACTTGTCTTGTGAAAATGAGTTGAGACGAAAGCTGTTTTCTTCGTTAGATAGAGTTATTGCAGAAATTCGTGAGCGTTTTCAACAGCTACAGAATTTAACGGATAAGTTTGCTTATCTAACACCGGCTATATTATTAGATCCAGACAACACTGAATGTAATCTAGACTACGCATCTGACGAAATTGACGAGCAGGATTTCAAGCTGGAAAGACTTCGACTGCGGACTTTCGTTGTTGCTACAGGCAACGAAAATGAATTGATTAATGCAGACTCACTTGAGTTATTTAAATTTATTGTTAAATCCAAGCTGGAAGATACTCTGCCCAATATTTTAATAATGTTCCGAATATTTTTCACAGTTGCTATAAGCAATGCCAGCTGTGAGAGAAGTTTTTCAAAATTGAAATTGATTAAAAATTATTTAAGATCGACAATGAGTACTCTAAGACTAACTAATTTGGCTATTTTGTCTATTGAGCAAGAGGTGTGTGATGCGATAGACATTGACGGTGCAATAAAAGACTTTGCTCTTAAAAAAAGTAGACGTATAAATTTTTAATTAAAGACGGAAGTTTTGTTTTGTTTTTTTAAGAAATACTCATATTACTTTTCAATAAAAATAAAAATGTTATATAATAGTATCGTTCTAGTTCTAAATAAAAATTGATTTTATTTAATCTTGTCGATCCTCAAGGTCTACCTAATCTTAAGTGATAGGTACCTAAGTTAAATCAATGTATCTAATTGGTTAAAGTAAAAGAATTTTTGTATTAATAAACGTGATTGTAAAACTTAGATAAACTGTTTTTTATTTAAAATCTAGCCTGTATAATACAAAATAATGATGACTGTTCTCTCCGAAAAGTTCTCTATAATTAATGTATGTAATGCATAGTATACATTAAAATAAAATACCTAAATAAGAGGGCGGCAAAATTGTCTTCCGCCCCGGGCAGCCGACACTCACGCTACGCCACTGCAAATAGTGCCAAAAACTAATATTTATAGTGCAATCAAACTACTTAATCCGAACAAGGCAGTGAAAAGTGAAAATAATAAAAACTATTCTTAGTTATATATATCCTCAAAAGTGCAATATTATTTCGCATTACTAAGGCAGAACCAACTTTCCAAGGTATTGCAACGCCATCTACGGTAAATCATAACAACTATTTGCTCAATCGTCGGTCAAGCGAAGACACGGGCTTATATCATCCACTCATTGCTACTAATGCCATCTGTTTAATGTAGCCACGTACTACTTACACCCACAGCAACTCAACTCACAAGGTTTAAGGAAACAGCGATAGCGATATCATTACAGAAACGTTTAACAGAGGGCGCCCTGTGTAATATTTACTTCACTATGGAGGAAATTAGAAACATGTTGATAAATATGCAACAAGATCTAAAACACCAAAAACGTGAAATGTTGGAAATGAAGGAAGATATAAAGAACACCATTAATAGTAATATTAACGAAAAATTCAAAAGCCTAGAATTGAAAAATGAAGTTATAAAAACAAAATTAGAGGAACAGTCCAAAAACATAAATATGCTAGAACGACAAATGAGACGTAAGAATATAGTATAGTTCGGAGTAGAAGAGACGTAAAAATCCTATGAAAAGGAAAAATGATAGTCACCATAATAAATACATACTTAAAAGTTTTATGTGATAATAATAGCATTGAAGCGGTCGGTTGTTATAACCTTTACTACAATGGGCTTCAAAATAAAAATCCAAATGAACAAAAAGTGTCTACAAAACACTCAATACTATTTAAAAGAAGACTATCCTTTAGAAGTGCTTAAAAAACGTAGAGAATTGCAAACTCAATTGCAAAAAGAAAAAGAAGCAGGCTATACCGCTTTCATCAAATACGACCAACTTATAGTACTGCATAACAACAAGAGCTCTATGCGTAATCAGATAAACAAGAGGAATCTATCGGAATCCCCAGAGTCACCAAACTATAGCAGTCAAACAGTTCAACATAACAACAGACAACCACCGAAGAAAAACAAAGCATCAAATATGAAAGATTATGCGATACAAAAATCAAAGCTAGTTCTCACTAAAACAGACACTGCTAATAATTACACAAAGACAACATCACAAACACTATGTTTAATCTGGAGACTCGCAAAAGGTGGACATGGATAACTCCTGATAATAATACAAAAAACGAGATCGATTATATCATGACAACAAAACCAAACTTAATTGCCAAATTCGAATTTGTGTCAGCGCTCTCCTACGCCTCAGACCACAGAATGCTGCGAGCTACGTTAAACTTGAATGCAACAAAAAGGAGTAGACGCAAATATTGTAACCCGACAATTACATTAAAAACATTAAAAGAACAAGAGACTTACCTCGAAAACCTGAAAAGATAACTCAAGGTCAACTAAAGAAGCTTACAAAGAAATGAACAAATCAAAAAACTGGATTCCAGTTCTCCATTCCAGCTCTACTATAGCTAACACCCGAATGGATATTATAAATATTGCTACAGAATTTTACGCCAAATTCTACAGTGAACAGAAACATATAAACCAGAAAAAACTGAGTAACCAAATTAAAGACATATCTCCACCTCCTAAATTTACTGAACCTGAAATTTCACTACAAATTGCTAAGCTCAAATCCGAAAAAAGCCCAGGTCAAGACGGGATCACCAACGAATACATTAAAATCGCAAGAACCCTAATATTGGTACCTACAACAATTTTATTTAATAAAATCTTAGACGAGGAAGAAGTACCGATCTCTTGGACGAAATCTGAAATAATTTTGCTTTATAAAAAAGGTGACTTTAAATTATTGTTATTATTGTACCTATGGTCTTCCACTTGTCTTAGGAGCCGACTTTGTAGTAACTATTACATTTATTTATTTATTTCATGTATCAAAATTTATTTATAAAGAATACAATACTAATACACATGTCATGAGCTTATCTCTTCAGAGCTATTTCTTAAAGCTACCCATGATTGTTGGAGACGAGGTTATCGAGGGCAGAGATAGGAGTGACATTATTATAATATTTAACATATAACAAAAACATAAAAAGTATAAAATATAATATATACATTTATATCTACATAATCACAAAAATACATATAATTACAATATATACAAATACATATTTATTAAAAATAAATATAACTTATGTTTGTGACAAATAATAACTTTTCAGTTTCAGAGGTAAGGATGTGCATATTGGAGCGTAGGATGAGAGGGAGCTACTTAAGTTTACGACGGAAATCTGTAAATATCATATTAATAATTATTTTTATAGGTTAGATGAACCTGTTTGTGAATACCTTATATATTTTAAATTATATTAAATGACGAGTTCACAATGAAGGAATCTGTGACTAGTTCATAATAATACGTCAGGGGCCATTGTTTGTTTACATCCTAGATCCATTTTCTGGCTGAACAGCTTGATTGTAAAGGTTCTTACGTAAAAATAAATGTTTGACAATATGTGAACTAGCTCCTTAGAAATTTAATTACTATTAGAGCTTACAAAACGCTAAAGTTTTTAATGAAATTAGCAAATTTCTTACGACTTTTGCACATTGCGTATAAAATTTAAAAGAAAGATTTTTTTAAATATAATGTTACTTTATGTTTGGAATGGTGATCTTCGAAGGTTCTACAAAGGACTTAAGAGAGAACGTTAAATATGAAAGTCCTAGCCACCCTGTGCACATATTATAATTCGTGGTAGGAGAATACGCACTCAGACACAGTGAGAATTAGCAAGAAAAGTATTTATTAATTCTGACATTGGCTGCAATGACGTGCTTTTTAACGTGAGGGACACTGAGAAAATGGCAACATCAGTGATAAGATTTGTGTAAAAATATGTAGCCTTAGTATTTTAAAATTATATACGAGCCAAAATGCAAAATTATAAGTTTACTGAAGTAGCTCTTCAACCTAAAATCGTGAATATTTCAAAGAAAGCACAGCTAAAGTATACGAAACTTTGTATGTTAAAACCTTTGAACCATGATGTTTATTATTATATATTATTTCATTATATAATATATAATGAAATAATATATAATAAACGCTGACCGTATAAATAAAATAATAAAAATGTCTTAGTTTACTGTTTCCCTTAGGACAAGTTTTTTTAATATTTCGATGAAATTATTTAACTCGGTGTTTACATCTAAATGAGAGTTTGTTAGTTGCTACTGATGCATTAGTATTTAGTGTGTGGGCTTGAGCCAATTACATAAAAGTAGATAAAATAAACAACTTTATACTCGAGACCAATTGAATAGTAATAAAGAGGTTAAAAATAATGTAAAATTATCTTAGTGCCATTGGTGTTGATAATATTTAAAGATATTATTTCAAGTTTTAAGCCTACTGAACCGATTTTCATAATTTTGTAATCAGCGTTGTCAAAAAAAATGATTTAGCAAAAAAAATATTGTGATCGGTCAAGTACTTAAGGAATAATCAGCAAAAAATTAATTTCGAAAATTGTATTAATAAAATCATTGAGTCTGCCCTCACCGACCAGCCAGAATGACTGTTAAACAAGTTTAAGTTCAAGAAGAAGAGAATGAATTTAAAAAAGAAAATTACTTTTGAACAAGTAAATGCTGACCGTATAAAGAAAATTAAAAAATTCTTTGTTTACTGTTATGTATAAAGATGCTTTGAATATTTCGATGCAATTATTTAACTCGGTGTTTACAACTAAATGAGTGTTTGTTAGTTGTTACTGGTGCATTAGTATTTAGTGTTGGGCATTAGCCAATTACATAAAAGTAGGTAAAATAAACAACTTTATGCAGAAGAGCAATTAAATAGTAATAAAGAGGTTAAGAATAATATAAAGTTTTCTTATACAACTTAAGAAAGGAAGTTAAAAACTTAAAAAAGGAATGGAAGAAAAGGCAATAATAAAATAGAATATTTCCTTGTGACCTGTGAATCAGCCTGTGACCACGGCTGGTGCAACCTGGTCAAAACGTCAGGCAAATAAAAGGTATGTGATACCTATTCCGGACCCATCAATTCTCGATTTCTTAAATAATAAAATAGAAACAGTCTGGAAAATAATTAATGACGAAACTGGAAGAACTAAATCTAAGAGAAAGGACATTAAATTAAATATAATAATAAACATGTTACTTCTAAACTTGAGGTTGCAACTGCTTTTTGAAACTTTATTTACTGATATTCCAGTTACCACTAATAAATCTTGAAACTTTTTATCCGCTGCTGATCTGACATTAATTACGGACAACACAGATAAATAAAAAATAAACGCTTCGAATTTTTGGTGCATTTTCAAAGACTTTTGAGCACGCACATCATGTAACTGTAATAATAAAGTTACAGCATTATGAAGTTAAAAATATTGCTTTGATTTGATTAGTTCATTTCTTATCTTCTTCTTATTATATTAAAAAAATCAGAACATTGTCATGAATGGAAAGCGTTCCCTTGGTCCGGTTGTCAAAAAGGGCTGGACACACGATTCTAAAATAAGGCCTTTCTTGTTTCATTTATATAAATAACTTATCATAGATTGTGAGGGACAAACATGGGATACTATTGTTTGATGAGGATAATTCTCTAATTGTTAAATAATAAGCATTAATCAGTAATTGACAATGTAAAAAATGCTTATATCTATAACTTTTATAGCCCCAAATTCTGATCACCTCAACACGGGAGGCCGTATTACTGCCTAAAAGATTTTCTAAATAAGTCTTAGATTAGTCATCAGTTTGAACGTCATCTCCATTTTAAGAGTCATCTGTAATGTTGTAAGATCTCTTCGTTTGAAAATTTGTATAAACCATCAAACCAAGACTTACGGGATAAATAAATTATTATTATCATAGATTTAATGTTAAGATATAACATTAAAATACATTAACTCTATTATTCTATAAATAAATATATCTATAATCTGGATAAATATGCCTTTTATTAGATCCCTCTTACCGCAAAGAATCGCCAACGACAGTCGTTCTATTCTTTAAAGCACTTTATGACACTCTGCACAAATACACTAAACTGTTTACCATTTAAACTCTTTACCATCACTGTTACACAACTTAGTCTTCCGATCTCACACTCAGCGGTTTATTATAACTGTAACACTTTTATCACAATAGTACCACCACACAACTTGTACTCCCAATTTCACAATGCCTTTCTTAACCGAGCTGCAATTTATACACTTCTTATTCTTAGTCAAATCAGTATCCAATATTAAATTTATTTTATCAATTAAACTTCTATACAGAGATTCAATTGTTTCAGTCAAATCAACAACTTATATCGTTATTTTTAGTCAAAACCAAACTACTACATGTATAAAAGCTAACACTTTAATATACGAACAATCTTTATGAAATATATTTTAAAAGTTAAAGAATATTAAATTTAAATTTCGAAAAATGAGATTGTCGTCGAGACTTGTCTTTTCTGTTGTCACTTCGTTGGCGATAGAAAAATTCTAAATTACTTATTAGCATTTTTAATAACTACCTGGTATTTTTAAATATGTTACCGTCACTAAGTATTAAAATAAAACTGATCATTTCATATATATATTATTCTATAATTCTTTATATATATACAGGGTTATTTGTAATTAGTTGAGCACCTTTTGCAGGCAGCCCCTCTACATCAATCCTAATAACATTTGTTCTACGACTTTTTAAAATTAATAGATTTAAAAATTTAGTTTTTCCCATACAAAATTTAATTATTGCCTCTAAACGTGCATTGAACTTGAGCAAAGAGAGGCCACGCAACTTGTCAAAATATATGCCAAGGCCACGCGCATCGGCGCGCGGGGTGGCGGGGTGACGCAGCGGCGGCTATGCACGTTAGAACTTGATCATTTTCTAAGGTGTAATAAAAAATAGCATCGTTTTCCACTTTTATTTATTAAAATATTTCTACAATAGTCGAAACACATATTTTTGTATAATATCTTTTTTACAAAATAAGCATTTATTATCTAATTACAATATTAAAAAGGAATAAATTAATTGAAATATTGTCTAACTGTTTAAGAATCTAATGAAAAAACAAAATCTCCAATAGACGTTGTCGACAAGTTGAAACTCTCAATATTTTTATTTGGTTTATGAAATAAGGGCACTGTAACTTTTTCTGATCCTGCAAATATTTACGTTGTTATTAAAAAGTTTCCCACCTAGTAATAAGAACTACTTTTCTATGTTTAGAAAATTTGTAATACTTGATTACATTTATATTATTTATATTCACTAAAAATACTATCACTTTAAAATGTATGCAACTAGTTTGATCCCAAAATTATTTTGAATAGTAATTAATATAGCGTATTTTCTTTGAGAATTCGATAAATATTATTTTTACAAAACAATAACAATAACTTCTCTTTAACTTACTTTATACATATCATTTTATCTCGTTGGTTAATATTTATATCATTACAATAAAACAATAGGTTACTTACAATTTCTTTACGAAGTTCCTAGAAATTGCAGTCAGTCACAAATAGAAGCGTCGGTACACAGAAACAATCCAGGTAGTTAATATAAAATATCAGTAATACTACACTCTTTCGTCACCATAAATCTCACGAGACAAATGAAATATCAATTATCAAATAACAAAGATAATAATATCAAATTACAAATTACTATAACTTTGGAGTTTGGACACTTGGTACTGACACTAACTGTTGGTATTACCATTAATTAAAAACATCACCGTAAAATAGTAACAGTATTTAAAATGGCTCTATCTTCTGATCCCAAACATAAACTTCATTCAGATATCCGACAAATAAAATATTAAGATACACCAGGAGGAATAATAGGAAGTTTATTTAAATTATAAGTTTAATATTTGAGCTTATTTTTTCTAAGTTATAACACCATGCTCAGTACATGGTGTTAAAACTTTGAATGAAGTTTTTTTTGAGATCAAAGATGGAGCTGTTTTAAATATTGTTATTTAATATTTTACAGTGATGTTTTTTAATTAACGGTAACACTAATTCTCCAAAATTATTGTAATTTGACAATATTATTTTTGTTATTTGATAATTACGATTAATGTGCACCTACGGATAACAGTATTGCAATGCCGTATACTTATACAAGTATCGAGTACACCGAGATGGTGCGAGTGTTAGCTAGGTGTGGTGACAATGTTGAGTTGGTGAACAGTTAATTTTTAGGTGTGGTCTTTGTGTTGGATGCGAAGGGGAGTACTTTGAACGGTATGTGCGTGATGTCCACCGGCATCCGCGAGATTTTAATTTAAGAGGTAATTTGTAATTATTTTTTTCATATTACCTAAGTAACTGTAAATTAGACATTGAATTATTGTAAATGATTAGATTATTGTAAATTATTAGCTGATTCCACTTTTTAAATACGCCTGCATTAAACAATAAAAGTTTGGTTTAGTAACTTTTTAAAGGAATAATGTAGTCAGTCCTAAGCCTGATTAAGTATGAAGGGAAAGTGGATTCAGAGTGCGATCGAGTGCTTAGTAGGTAGGTATCGCGACGTTCTTTGGTCTTAGCAAACTTACTCCTTTAAATTCATAAATTGAGGTGAAATGTAATAATCTGAATAAATTGTAAGATGTTATTAATTTCCTAGTAAATTTAATTTCAATTTGACCGGCTAAGAAAAAAGCGCGGGGAAGTTGTAGTAGGTATTGTACATTCGGGTATAAAATTGTTTAATTGAAAATAATAAAACTATCTTAGACACAATATTTTTACAATATTATTCAAAATAAAATTCCTTGGTGGTAGACCATAACATCGGGTCGCCGGCAAAGTTACCACCCATCGGGCAAAGTCGTGCCGCAAAGCGACGTAGTCGTGTTCCGGCACGTTGCTCGATGAAGCCGTTTATGGGAAATGGGTTTGAACAGCTGCGGTACGTTGGCGAACCGGTTGACGTCGAGTTGGTGTTTGTTTTGTCGGGTGTCTAGTCGAGGAGGGTAGCGGGATCCGAAGCGACGGCTTTCCGCTGGCCGCCCGCAGATAGTTGGGGGCCCAATTAGTGGGTTAGCCACCCACGAAAGGCTGCCCCGCCAGCTGCGTAAAATCCCAGGGTGGCTCCATCGTGCTGGTTGGCGACCAGGCGAGGAGGCCCGATGGCGATCCCTGGGGGGGTTCGGGCGTCCCCGCAGTCTCCAGGCTAGCCTCCCAGCGACAAGACATTACCAAATTCGAAGTCGGGTTTGATACGTACCGCCTCGTTCAACTGCCATTTCCCATCCCTATTCACTTTTATTTATTTTACATTATGAAAAAGGTAAAAAAAAGAAACAAGTTGACACAGCGGTTGCACTCCTCCTCATACAAAGTGCACCTCACTAATATAAGGGGTTTGCACTCAAATCTTTTAGCTGTCCACCACCACCTGGAGACAGAGCAGCCGCACTTGCTCTTTTTGACGGAGACGCAGATACAATGTCCTTTGAGCGCTACATACTTGGATTATCCCGGTTACTCGTTGGAGCACAACTTTCGCTCACGGGCCGGAGTCAGTATGTACGCGCGGAACGACCTCTGTATTCAGCGTCTCCGTCACCTTGAAGACCCCACTTTTTCTTCCCTATGGGTTTTAGTGGACACAGGAAACGAAAAAATCCTGTATTCCTGTGTCTACCGTTCGCACAGCGGTGACCAGGAGACAACTCGTTTATTTGAGTATCTTAGTGAGGCTGCAGATATGGCTCTGTATCAGTACCCTTCGGCGCAGCTCGTCTTTCTGGGGGACTTTAATGCCTGTCATCAGGACTGGCTGTTCCCGTACCAGAAGACCGACCATGCTGGAAGAGAAGCGCGGAAATTTGCGTTGTCCTTGGACCTCTTTCAGCTGGTGAAGCAAGCGACAAGGGTACCAGATGTGGTAGGCCATACAGCCAATTGCCTGGACCTTCTGCTGACAACTGATCCGGACAGGTATCGTGTAGAAGTCACCTCCCCCTTGGGAACCTCCGATCACTGTCTGGTGAAATCTGTGTTTACATATTCCCCACCAGCTTTCGAACCTCATGGTGTTAGGCGAGTATGGAAATACAAGTCAGCAGATTGGGATGAGATGCGACACTTTTTTGCTTCTTATCCTTGGCGGCAGGTCTGCTTCTCTTCTTTGGATCCGTCGAGTTGCGCGGATGCTATAACCGATGTGGTGCATCAGGCAATGGAGTATTTTATTCCTTTTGCTGACGTACCCATCGGTGGCAAAGCTCGCCCATGGTTTAATGCCGAATGTGGTCATGCTCAAGACCGAAAACATTCGGCATATCTCATTTGGGCTGATGCTCGAAGCCGCAAAACTCCGGATGTAAGTATAAAGAAGAGAGCCTTTAACCAAGCTGCCAAGTCCTACAAAAAGGCATTGCGGAAGGCTCGTCTCGATCGAATCGCTAAGAATGGCGAAAAGCTCTCTGTCAGACCAACTGGCAGTCGAGCTTTCTGGTCTCTTGCCAAAGCGATCGAGTCGAACTTCTGCCAACCCTCACTGCCTGCTCTGCTGAAGCCGGATGGATCCCTGGCCCACACAGCAACAGAGAAAGCGAATGTACTTCCTTCTCTGTTTGCTGATAATTCGCATCTAGACACTGGCAATGCTTCTCCAGCACATCTTCCTCACTGCGGTATTTCGATGCCTGAAATCCGCATCACTAACAAAGAGGTATGGAGAACATTGTGTCGTTTAGATGTGAATAAAGCCAGTGGTCCTGATGGTATACCAGCCATTCTGCTCAAGACATGCGCAGCTGAGTTGTCTCCTGTACTGACACGTCTGTATCGCCTCTCTTTCATGACTTGAATAGTGCCGAAATCCTGGAAGCTTGCTAATGTGCAACCCGTGCCCAAAAAAGGCAGCCGTGCCGACCCTGTCAATTACAGACCGATTTCAATCACCTCCATACTCTGCAAGATTATGGAGCGTGTATTGAACTCGCGCCTACTAGCATACCTAGAAGGTAACGATCTCCTCAGTGACCGACAGTACGGGTTTCGCCGTAATAGGTCTACTGGGGACCTCCTAGTGTATGCTACTCACATTTTAGGCGAGGCCATCGAGAAGAACGGAGAAGCGGTCGCCGTCTCTCTGGACGTCTCGAGGGCATTTGACAGGGTCTGGCATGCGAGCCTTATAAGCAAGCTTTCAGCGTACGGTATATCTCCTGGTCTGATCGGCTGGGTAACGGACTTTCTGAGCCACAGATCTCTCCGAGTAGTTGTCGACGGGTGTTCCTCGGAACCCTTGACAATAAATGCCGGAGTGCCTCAGGGGTCCGTTCTTTCTGCAACTCTGTTTCTGCTGCACATTAATGATCTGTTGAAGCCCGGTATCTATGGGTATGCAGACGACAGCACAGTTGTAGAAAGATATCTGCCGAGTACTCGGGCTAGTCGAGATCAAGTACAGTCTGAAAGAGAAGCCATGGTGCAACGTTTGAATGACAAACTTCAGGCAGTCTCCGCATGGAGCAATGCCAATCTTGTCAAGTTCAACGCCACCAAAACGCAGACGTGTCTATTCACCGCTAAAAGGAGCCCTTTCACCTTGGCTCCTACTTTCCAGAATGTATCCTTGGAATACAGTGACCGGCTTCAGTTGTTAGGCTTAGAGATTTCCTCGAACCTCAACTTTGGTCAGTTCATTGAGTCCAGAGCAAGAGCAGCAGCAGCAAAGCTTGCCGTTCTTGCGAAGGTTCGGCAGTACTTTACACCGGGACAGCTTCTTGTTTTATACAAAGCACAGATCCGATCGTGTGTAGAGTACTGTGGACACATATTTGCTGGTGCCGCAAAGTCTCATCTTGCGGTTCTGGACTCAATTGAGAGGCGCGCAAAGAGGCTCATAGGCGATCCCGAATTGGTCGAAGCCGACCTCCAAAGCCTTGAACACAGGCGAAAAATTGCTAGCCTCTCAGTATTCTATAGGATACATTTTGGTGAGTGTGCGCAGGAATTACACGAGTTAATTCCCCCGTCCCCCTTCCATCACCGGACGTCCCGACGCACGGCAGGTATCCATCCTTTTGTTGTGGACATTCCACCTGTCCGAACGAAGCGCTTTGCTTCCTCATTTTTAGTGCGTACAGCGAAGGACTGGAACAATTTGCCTGCGTCGGTATTTCCGGCCAAATATAATGTGGGTGTCTTCAAGAGAAGAGTGAATAGGTTGCTAGGGCAATGCGACTTACCATCTAAGACTACATTCCACTTACCATCAGGTGGAATGTAGTCAAGCATTGCCCTAGATCATATAAAAAAAAAAAAAAAAAAAAACAAAAAAAACGTTATTAGTAAGAAACACATAAGTACCATAAAAACAGACAAATGTACACAATCCACTTTAAAAATAATAACTTTAGGCTTCTTAACATGTTGGATCGTCACAAATAAAATTATTCTTCATAATTTCTTCTTCATGTTATAATCTTGAATTTATTTATTAGTTTTAATAGCAAGTCCATAAAATCATATTGTCCAGTATGTAATTACAATTCATTATTTAATTATAAAACTCTAATCCGATAATTTAATTTTTTGGTTAATGTAAATTGTGTTTTGTAATCCACATACTTGTCATTTTGATTATTTAGTATTTCCATAGCAACATGGTGTAAAAGAGACTTTCGCTAGACTGCCGCGACCTTTAGATTGCTTACAAAATACAGAGTAATAAATAATCGAGGGAGCAAAAATTTTTTTGTTTCGTTTTTCTGAGTTATTTATCAAGATTTTTTAAAAGTCGTAGAACAAATGTTGTTGGGATTGATGTAGAGAGGCTGCCTGCAAAAGGTGCTCAACTAATTAAAAATAACCCTGTATATATATATATATATATATATATATATATATATATATATATATATATATATATATATATATATATATATATATTATCCTATAATAATTTGATGATTTTGAAATTAAGTCTTGAATAAACATTTCTTCAATTATATTATGGGCCTGTAACAGAAAATGAAAATATTATTGAGCGAGCAATTAATATCGTTAAAAAGAATAATTTTGTGCATTTTTCTACTAATACAAATATGTCAGTAAAAACCATGTATAAAGTTTGGCAAAAGGATAACAAGTAAGCATCGGATTCCGCTTTGCTGATCACCAAAACTTAAATAGGTCTTTAATATACGAAGATATTTTTAACAATATATTTTAAGAGTAAACCTATATTATATTGTACGATCTGCAAAATAAACTTTTTGTTAAAATTTAATTAATTTATTTTCAAAGGAGCGCTGGTGCAGTGAACTACCAGAAAATAATTAAATCTTCAATAATTATTGTTTACCTGATGACAACTATTCAGTTATTTTTTTTATCCTCTCCTTTCATCATCATTTCTTTTATTTTGTTTGATTTTTTAGTGATGAATATAAAATCTGTGTCTTTTACTATGGTCTAAAGCCGCCTTCGATTTTGACGTGTAAATTTCTCAAAAACGATTGCAATCACGATAAGTAACAACACAAGATCAACAAAAAATCCAAAATTAAATGTCCATAGCTCGCGGAAATTAAAATTCGCAATACTTTATGAACGGACCTCGTTTATAGATAGATATATATTAGGGGTATAATAAGGGTCAAGGTATAATAGTATATTAAAATGTGGGTAAATTGTAAACAACTGTCGGTAACGGACTGATATAACTTTAGAAGTCAGTTTGTTACCTATTAGTAAACGTGTGATGTTTATTTAAAATTGTATTAAAAGGTCTATAAAAGAAGTCTATAATTAGATTTCCAATAATTATTGTTTACATGATAACAACTAATTACATTTTTAGCAATGCAGATAAAAGTTATCGCTCTGGTCTAGTATAGCTTTCCTATTTTGAAGTGTTAAATTTTCAAAATAAGAATGCTGTCTAGACTTTGGTGATAGAACTCACCAAAACAAGAACGGAACCATAAAAGAGGATAAGAATGGGAAATTTATAATCAACCAAATATCAAACTTAAACTTTAAATTGTATTAATATTAAAATGTGCAAAGTGCTATTAAACTCCTTAACAACATGGAGATTATACGTTCAAAAATTTTAAACTTGACCACAATGAAATAACTAGAAAATTTACTATCCTTTTTTGGATAAATAGCTTTTTTGTACCAAAACCCCTGTTCTTTAGGAAGAGGTCATGATAAATTTATGATAGCCATGGATTGACATAATAATAGGCACAGCTTATAGACCGCCATGGTTGAATACAAGTATCTTCTTGGGGGCGTTAACAGATGCAATGGTAGGATTTGCTACTCATGATCACATCGTACTGCTGGGTGATTTTAATATAAATTATTTACATGTAAACAATGATACTAGTAAGCTGCATGAATTCCTTAACTACACTACTTTAAAACAGTTCGTGGCTAAACCGACGCACTTCACTACCAACAGCGAATCCCTTCTTGATTTAGTATATTCAGATATCAATATCAATAAAGTTGACATCGATTATATCCCTAATCTTAGCAGTCATACTTTTCTAACCTTTAAGGCACATGTTAGAGCTAGGCAGACTAAAAATGTTATACATATTAACTACTACAAGGATTTAAAGGCTACAGTAGAGACAGCAATCCATAGAGAAAAAAACGTTTACTTTTCGACTTATATAAACAATATATAATTTCAATAACTCAAGAACATGGAAGCTGCTACAACGAAATATATCGTACAAATCAAATAAAGATTTCTGTCTCCCCTGTCATCTCAATAATCCTAATGTAATTAATTCAGAATTCTTAAATATTCCGTGCCCTACGGCCATATCTCCTTCGCTTATAGAATTTTTCAAAATACCACACGAGCCGTTTATGTAACTTTAATTTGGTCCCAGTTAATGCACAAAGGGTAACTAAAATATTAGGTACTATTAAGTCAAATGCTGTTGGCTCAGATGGTATATCTCTGTCGATGTTATTATTATCCATTAATTACATTATAGAACCTATAACGCACATTATCAATTTCTCTATAACTTCCGATCATTTTCCAAAATATTGACAAAAAGCCCTTATCAGGCCTGTACCAAAGAAATGATAGCCCAAAAACAATACGCGACTTGCGTCCGATCAGCATCTTGCCCTGCCTTTCTAAGGTTATAAAAAGAATTGTTTATGAGCAGATGTCAGACTTTGTTGAGAAGAATTATATATTACCTTGTGTCCAGTCAGGGTCTCGGAGGAAAAGAAGCACTACAACAGCATTACAGGCGGGATTACGCCCGCAGCCTCCTTCCCCAGCTGTAGTGCCTGGACGGGAGAGGGGGGTGACCTCTCCCGCCTATTATAGGCCTACGAGATGAGGGTGTTCCTAAGTTGATCGGGGCCCCTCGCAGGGGGTTTCCGGCGGAACGTCACGGTGAGTGCGAAAGCGATCCCGTGACGTCCCACTAAGGCGATGAGGTCAACCGTTGGTTGTTTAGTGGGTAGCCTTAAAAATGGCAGCGTCTTCTATGCTGCCGGGTAGTCCCACATACCCCCTCGGTCATCACCTTCCTGGCCGCAGGGATGATGCGTAACGCATTTTTACAACGATTAAAAAAAAATTAAAGGTCACAATCCTAGTCTTGTTGGATTTCTCCCGAGCTTTCGACTCGATAGATATATCATTGCTCCTTGCTAAGCTGCACTTCTATAACTTTAGTTCTTCAACTATCAATTGGTTTGAAAGTTACCTCACTAACCGAACTCAAGCGGTGGAATTTATAAATGAGGATGGCTCAAGATCCACATCTGTAAGTAGGATTGTTGCGAGAGGTGTCCCACAGGGCTCCATCTTGGGACCTATTCTTTTTTCTTTATATTGTGCAGACATTATCAATTCTATTAAACATTGTAATTATCATTTTTATGCTGAAGATATACAATTATATGTGTCGTGTAAGCCCAAAAACATATCATTAGCAGTTAATATTATTAATGAGGATTTAAATAGTATACATACTTGGTCGATATCTAATAATCTGATGCTAAACCCTAGTAAAACCAAATTTTTAGTACTTGGTACAAAAATGCACATACAAAAATTTGGCACACAAATCCCAAATATATTAATACAAAATTCACGTATCGAACGCGTTTCAGAGGCAAGAAATTTAAGAGTAGTGATAGATGAGACTTTACGATTTCAAAAACACATTACTAATACTGTTCGTAACTGTTTTTATCGACTAAAGCTGCTGTATCGTATACTGAAATACTTAACTATCAACACACGCATTAGATTTTGTGATCCTCCTCTTCTTAATTCCGCAAACATATTAAATATGGACTACAGAAGACAACTACATTTGGCATGCCTGCTTTTTGGGGTGAAAAAATATAAAAGCCCAGTATATCTATATAATAAGTTAAAATGGTTAAGTGACTACAATCCTATTCATAAAAAGGGCTTCTAATAACATGCTGTGTATACTCTTGCACAAAACCGCTGCATTCCGAGGGAGTTTTAAATATGCAGCCTCCAGCTGCTGGAATAACCTCCCTCCCCCTTTGCGTGTTTAATTATATTTAAATCAACGATATTTAAATCAAATTATTTAAAAAATCTGTTGAACATGCAAAAAAACAGCAGTTAATGCATCTTCATTGTAAGTGAATACACTAATCTATTTAATTTTTAAAATTGTAGACACATGAGTACATTTATATATTTACCATTACAATTAATTATTTCTTTTATAAGTATCAATTTTGAAAAGTTATTTCAATACTGTATGTTTATGCTATTTCGTAAATATTATTTTCTTACATCTAAGTTTAATCTAATTACATTTAATTTCAAAATTTGTATAAGCAACGTTCGCATCCTTACCTATCTTTTAACCTATCTTCATACATCAATCACCGCAAGAATCGAAGATGGCTCCATCTAGCGAAGTATATATTTCACTGCATGCAAAGATATATAAGCCCTTACCCTCGCATCAAGAATATATAAACCACGAACTACGAACCCGCTTGGAGCTCATAAAATCATTAGTTATCATCAAGTCATTACCGCGACTCCTATAGTCAGTACGAACTCATTGGAGCAAGTATATAAAACAGGACCCATCCAGACAATACTATAGTTCAGTGTTTATGGGGTACATATATTGTGACCAGTGCGCTTAGACTCCGGCAATCATCGCAGGAAGAAGTACGACGAAGAAAATCCCAGTAAGTCCTCCTTATACTTTTACCTATCCCGCGACGTTGCTTTCTTCTTATCTGAACTAGCACATTCATATTCAAATAACTAGGAACATAACCGCCACTTGCACTCGTCAGTAAAACTCTTCCCCATAATATTTGGTTCGCCTTCGACCGGATTCCTTGTGAATCAGTTCTTATACCCGCTTCCTAGTTATATATCATAATAATATATGTATATATTCCCGCATTACATTATTTATTTTAGGTCTAATACCTAAAGACGTTCTTATAACGAAAGCCGCCATATTTATTTTATCGTTCGTGTCTGAGCGCACAAGTACGTATAGCCCGCAAATTAAAACAACTTAATCGTTATTGCTTTTGTATACAAAATAAATACCGCTTTATTAATTATTCCGAAATAAATCGCATCTTCCTAGCATTAAACTTACACATTTTAATTATTTATTTTTCTCAATAGCAGATTTACCGGTTATCTTTTACTATGGAAGATCTCCAAACTAAAGTTACGTTACTACAAGCTCAAAATGAAGCTGTTTATGAGCGCTTAACGCATTTATATCATGAGTCTAAAAAGATTAATACAACAACCATTGATCTGCGTTCTACGGAAACGTTCATGGCGGATACAGAAATTCTTAGTACAATTCGACAAGAATTTCGTACTAATATAGATAATTTATGATTACTTCAATGAGCACTATCCACCTACGAATCGATATGCTCACAAAACTAAAGAAAACGGTTTTAAATTGAAAATGAGGAGGAAAAAAAGAGACCTTATAAAGAAACTTCGTATAGCCAAAGCCTCAGGCGATAATCAACTTAGTCACCAACTGTCTAGGGCATTGCGATCAATTCTTAAACTTATCCAAGGCATAACACACCAAATAACTAAAAATCGTGATAGCTTTGATCGGGCAAAACATGAAGTAGACTTTGATAAAAATCCTTTAAATACTCAAAAAACATTTTCAAAGATCAAAAAGGTAAGCTTCTCTTGACCAACGAGCAAATCTTCGATCATTATAAAAGTACATACGACGTGCCAGAAAACCAAAGACTATATGGGGATCCAAACGAACACAAACCTGAGACTCCTACTGAAGATTTTCATGCCAACCCACCAACCTTGGAGGAAATCAATAAAATAATTAAAATGAAACCATCTAAGTCAGCACCAGGTCCGGATGGTATCCCTTATATAGTTTACAAAAAATGTCCGTCACTCCATAAACATCTTTTAAATATATTCGGTAAAATCTGGTCAAGAAAGCAAATACCGGTATCATTCGGAAAAGCCCTTTTTGTCCTCATTCCGAAAAACGACAATGTCAATAATCCTAAGGATACTAGACCGATAGCCCTAACAAATACAATTTCTAAAATATTTTTCTCTTTTTTACAAACAAAAATGACGCAATTCATGATTAACAATAAATATTTCAGGCCTAATCACCAGAAAGGGTTCTTGCCCGGAATTTCTGGATGCCTGGAACATAATACGTTAATATCGGAAAGCCTTAAAGATGCTAGAACTAGCGAGAGACAAATTACGGTTTGTTGGATAGACTTAGAGAACGCCTTTGGGTCGGTACGACATGAACTGATGATGTTCGCTCTTAAATGGTACAACTTTCCTACGGTAATCCGCGACATTATTGCATCATATTATTCAAAATTAAAATTCTCTATAATTTTTAATGAAAACCACTCAAAACCACTTAATTATAACGTTGGTTTATTTCAGGGCTGTTGTATTTCTCCTATTATATTTAATATAGTTTTTAATATTTTAATAGACAAATTAATTAAAAATGAAAAAAAGTGGGGTTATCGGTTTAAGTTCAACAACAAATATACAGAATCCATACTAGCTTTTGCAGATGATCTCGCGATACTGACACGTAATCTAAAACAATGTCAGGTACTTTTAAATGTAGTTTAGGATTTCTGTACGTGGACGGGCGGATTGAGGACAAAACCAAGTAAATGTTTTAGTCTGTGTCTGGGTAGACGGAATACCAAATATACCTCTTACGATCCGGGTCTTATAATAGGCGGTCAGTGCGTTAGTACGGTTACGGAAGCAGCTCCGTTTAAATTTTTAGGTAAAAAAATCGATTACCAAGGCCGTACTCCATCGTTGGAAGTAATAGTCGATAGCTTTTTAAATGATCTCAAAAAGGTAGACAACCAACCAATAAGTAACGTCAAAAAAGCTTGGATTTACGATAATTTTTTAACATCACGTCTAAATTGGCCTTTCCTCGTTTATGATATTAATAAAACCCTTTTGTCAAAGTTAGATGCAAGCGTCATAAAGACATTGAAGTTATGGCTCGGGTTAGCGCACTCAGCGGACTCTTCAACCTTATTTAGAGACCGAAACAATTTTGGATTAAAATTAAAAAAACCATCGGAGCTCTACAAACATCTAAGAGTTACCAAAAGACATATCATCGGAAAATCTAAAGATGATACTGTAACTTCTCTCCCAAAAGACAAAGTTGCCTCAGACCTCGAGTCACGACTTCAATTCCATAAAAAGTTTATGATAGGTGCTCAAACAAATAAAGTAGGGCTAGGATCAAGTAGGAAAGTTCAAGACATAGACATAACAAAATCTTTTATTCGACAAGACGAAAACGATAATTACCGACTCCACGCGATGAGCCTAGAAATTCAAAACGAATGGGTGACCATAGGAGATTTTTGTATTCCATTAGCTTTGAAGTGGCGCACCTTAATTTATGATTGGTCCCCGGCATTATTAAAATTCTATCTTAATGCATTCCAAATGACTCTCCCAGATCAAAGTAATTTAGTAAGATGGGGCAAAGCCACCGAAAAGTCTTGCAACATCTGTGGGGAGGCAATAGGAACCGCGAAACACCTATTAGTAGGGTGTAGGGTACTTCTAGATAAAGGTCAATACTCACGTCACCACGATAAGGTATTAGAAATTATACGGGAAGCGGTTAGTCTTTCAGTAGCAAGAGCGCGGAAGGGTATAACAACCACCAAACGATCTGTAGAATTCGTAAAAGAAGGCTCCTCCAAAAAATCAAAAGCGAAGCCTTATTCAATATTAGGCGCGGCTCCTGATTGGACTCTCATGATGGACACATATGAAAAGCATTACAAAATCCCTGGGGATGTTGGTGTTTCGTCATCCAGACCTGACTTATTCCTGTACTCGAAACATCTGAGGCGCGTGATACTTGTGGAGCTTACTGTTCCTTGGGAAACAAACATCCCAAGGGATCACACATTCAAGCTCAATAAATATTACGAACTGACCAACGAACTGATCAGGAATAAATTTATAGTTAGTTTGTATGCGGTAGAAGTGGGAGCGAGAGGTATAACAGCAAAATCTCTCTATAGCCTACTTAAAGACCTTGGCCTTTCTAGAACAAGCATCGGTTCATTTCTAGAACGTATTTCAAAGGCGTCATTAGTAGGTTCTTTCCAAATTTGGTTAGGTAGGGAGAGGAGTGTGGAGGGTGAAGGTGAGCGTTTTTGCGCATACTAAAGGGGCCCCTTAAACCTACTCCTGGGTCGCAAGTCCCAGGCACTGCTTGCACTCCTCTCCTTGCAACGCGATGGACCCGGCACCCGCACGGTGAATCCATGGAATGCTAAGAAGCTTCGTCTGTCATATAGCCTCAAGATTAATCCTAAATACAAGGTTGATTATCAATCATTAATTTCATTTGATTCTGTATACACTCGTGTGGAAAGGGTTCGGTCTCTTGTCGCCGCATGCGCTGCAAGCAACGTGACCTCGCCGCACTCTCAAGATAACGTGTCTCAATTCAGGGGTTGTGTCAAGCTATCCCCTATTCAAATACCTTTTTTTGATAGAAAGATCGAGAATTGGCCGGTTTTCTACGAATCATTTAAATCTAATATTCATGTAAATGTTAATCTGACCGATTCTCAACGAGTTCAATATCTGGTAGGAAAATTGACAGGTTCCGCATTAAAATTAACCGCGGGTATATTTCCATCAGGAGAAAATTATAATTCTATTTGGGATAGTTTAGTTCAAAAATATCAAGATGTTAGGGCCTTAGGTATACATTATATGTCCAACATATTAAATATTAAACCCGCTAATAATAATTCTAGTTCTTTAAATACTTTTATTGAAAACTTTCACGAGTCAGTTTCCGCTTTAGAACAATTAAACTTTGAAGATTTAAAAGATTTTATATTATTAAATTTAGCTACGAGAAAAATAGATTCAACGACCGCCAACTTGTTTGAAATGTCTATGAGAGACAAAGAAGTGCCTTCTTATAAGGACTTGGTCGATTTTATTAAATCACAAGTAAAAATACTTGACCGCACCGCGCCGAGTTATGGTCATAACACTCGTATGTCTTGTTCTACAGGTGATACGAAAAATACTCATTTTAATTCTCGTAATATTCAACCGCGAAATACAGTCCACCACTCTTTAGTCATCCGCGATAATTCTAAGTCTTGTTGTTCATTTTCTAATAAAACTGATCATTATCAACTTTACGCATGTCCGTCTTTTAAATTAAATAATTCAAAATCGCGTTTTGATTTCATAAAAAATAGACGTGGCTGTGTAAACTGTCTTAGTCTTACACACACCGCAAATAATTGTAGATCGACTTATGTTTGTAAAATTTGTCAAAAACATCATCATACCCTTTTACATTATAATAACAATGAAATTAATAAGTCGTATAGTTCACAAGGCGATCCAACGACATCTACCGTTTCCGATTCGCGAAAGATGTCACAGACATCGATCGCTCCGGTTGAGAGCCGGAGGGACGGTGCTACATCACGGGTGGCGCTATGCGCTCGTTCGAAGATAATTAACAATGTTTGTGACAATGGGAATAGTTATGGTACTATTTTATTATCGACCGCTCAAGTTTATGTTACAAATAAATACAATAATTTTATTTACGTTAGATGCGTGTTAGACAATGGCTCGCAGAATAACATTATTACGTCGACTTGTTGTAAGCAACTTGGTTTAAATATTATTCCGCTTGTAAACTCTTTTATTAAAGGTGTCGGATCTATCTCCCGCCGATTATTTTAGGTTACGTTAACGTTAAAGTAACTTCTAAAATTAATAATAACTCTTATAATATTACCGCTCTTGTTGTAGATTATATCACGGATCGATTACCTACTCATAGTGTTGACGTGAATATTGCTCAACATTTAATAAATGTTCCGCTGGCGGACCCGTTGTGGTACGTACCAGGGGAGATTGAGTTGCTTATTGGGGCACAGTTGTTTCCATTCCTGTTATTAGAAGAAAAAATATTATCACCTCCCTCACCATCCGCTATTGAAACCGTTTTCGGTTATACAGGGTTATTTTTAATTAGTTGAGCACCTTTTGCAGGCAGCCTCTCTACATCAATCCCAACAACATTTGTTCTACGACTTTTAAAAAATCTTGATAAATAACTCAGAATAAACGAAACAAAAAAATTTTTACTCCCTCGATTATTTATTACTCTGTATTTTGTAAGCAGTCTAAAGTATTATTCAAGATTATATTGACCACAATTATTTATCACTGGTGACGCCTGGCGATGTAGGTGAGGGTTACTATATACCGCATCATCCTGTTATTAGGCAAGATAAAAGCACTTCTAAGGTTCGCATTGTATTGGATGCAAGTGCCAAATGCCATAATGGCCTTTCTTTAAACGACGTTTTACATACCGGACCTAATTTACAGGCTGACTTATTTAATTTACTCTTAAAGTTTCGTTTATTTCCTATTGCCATTACGGCTGACATAAAGCAAATGTACCTACAAATAGGTGTTTGTGATTCACAGAAAAAATATCAAATCATATTATATAGATTTAATAATACTGAGCCTATTAAAGAATTTCAATTCAATCGCATTGCTTTCGGTTTGAAGTCGAGTCCATTTCCAGCCATGCGCACTGTGCGACAGTTGTCAGCAGATAAGGGTCTCAATTCCCGCGCGCAGCTGTTGTAGCTTCAAGTGAGATGTACATGGATGATTTGGCTACCTCTGTTGCTTCTGTAACAGAAGCCAAAGAGCTAACTCAAGAGCTCATCGCCCTCTTCAAGGCCGGTGGTTTTCATTTAACAAAGTGGGCTAGTAATTCTCAGGAACTTCTATTATCTGTACTACCTTCCAGTCGCGCCGTTATAGATTTCTCTGATAACGGTAATAATTTAAAAATTCTTGGCCTTAAATGGATCCCCGCTGAAGATAGTTTCACGTTCTCCACCTCAACTGTTGAGGAAACTTGTACAAAAAGATCTATTCTTTCATCTATTGCCCGCTTGTGGGATGTACTTGGTTTTGCCGCTCCTGTTATCCTGTTATACGCTAAGCTACTTATTAAGGAATTATGGCTCCTTAAGACAGGATGGGATGAAACGCCTCCTGAATCTATTGTCTCTCAATTTAATAAATTGAAAAATCAATTATCCCTTCTTTCTTTTATTAAAATTCCGCATGTAGCCGTTGATATAGGTTACACGACAAATATTGTAGGCTTTGCTGATGCCAGCATGAAAGCATATGGCTGCGTCGTGTATCTACATGTTACCGATCCATACGATAATATACATGTCCGCTTAGTGTGCGCTAAATCTAAAGTTGCACCAATAAAAGTGGTTTCATTAGCTCGTCTTGAGTTATGCGCCGCTCTCCTTATGTCTAAACTTATTAAATTGGTATATGACAATTACAATATTCGAACCGCTATAAATAATATTTTCGCTTTCTCCGATTCTACAATTACTCTATCATGGATTCATTCATCTCCACACAGATGGAATATTTTCGTAAGTAACCGCGTCTCTAAGTTGCAGGAAAATCTTAATTCTAAACATTTCTATCATGTCAGTGGCAAGGAAAATCCTAGCGATTGTCTTTCTAGAGGTCTTCTGCCTGAACAATTGTTATCAAACGACATGTGATGGTGTGGTCCTAAATGGCTTTGCTATCCTGTAACCGAGTGGAACATCACTCCATTTACTCCTCACAGTTCTGAAGAGCTTCCAGAGCTTAATACTAAAACTTTAACTTGTACCGCATCTGTAGAGTCAAATTTGATTTACAATTTATCCCAACGATTTTCTTCTTGGAATAAAATATTACGCATAATAGTTTATATTCTTAGATTCACTAAAATTATTTGTCGTGAAGAATGTTATAAAATTATTTCAATTTCTCAATTAAATATTGCTGAAACATATTTAATCCACGCTGTTCAACAGATTCATTTTCAAAATGTTATTAAAGAAATTAAAAAGAATAAGTTACGTCCTCAGTTTAAACGTCTCGATCTCTTTATAGATGAACAAATAATAAGAATCGGTGGCAGATTATCTAACGCTTACCTTCCTTATGAAGCGCAGAATCCCACTCTTTTACCTAAACATGATAATATTACGCACCGCATACATTGCCATACTGGCGCCAATCTTCAGATTTCCTTAATACGACAGAAGTATTGGATACTTTCTTCTAGAAGTGTCATAAGACAACGAGTTCAGGGTTGCGTTACGTGTTTTAAAATCGCTCCTACTTCTATCAGCCCGAAAATGGCTGACTTGCCGCCTTGCCGCGTGCAGGAGGCTAAGGCCTTTGTACACACTGGTGTTGATTATGCCGGCCCTATAAAAATCACTCCCTACAGAAGCAGAGGGCAAGGAAGTATAAAGACTTGTTCGTTTGCTTTACAACTAAAGCAGTTCACATTGAATTAGTTACTGATGTCTCTTCAGACACTTTCATTTCTGCATTTAAAAGATTCATTTCTCGCAGAGGTCCCGTGTCCTGTCTTTATTCCGATAACGGAACTAACTTTGTGGGAGCAAGAAATCAACTTCAGGAGTTCATGTCTAATCATTTTCGTATACAGTGGAAAATGATTCCACCCCGCGCTCCGCACTTTGGAGGTTTATGGGAGTCTAACATTAAATCTATTAAAACTCATTTATACCGCGTTATAGGATCCCAACTTCTCACTTATGAAGAAATGCTTACGGTCCTTACTCAAATTGAGGCCTTACTTAATTCTAGGCCACTTTGCGTCTTAACTGAGGATCCATATCCTGATGTACTTACTCCAGCACACTTCATTATGGCTTCACCCTTAACTTGGTTACCCGTCCATGACGTTCCGGAAACCGCTAGATCTTTAAGTTGTAGAAAACAGCTGTTAGATCAAATGATCTGTAGCTATTGGAAAATATGGCGAACGGAGTACTTACACAACTTACAAGTAAGACAGAAATGGCTCAATAATGTAACTGCTATTAAAACAGGTACTGTTGTGCTCATACACCAGGACGATGTTCCTCCTTTACGATGGCCTTTAGGCATAATAACACAATTGTATCCGGGCAAGGACGCTATAACCCGTGTTGCCTTAGTTAAATGCGCCAATGGATCTTTCAAAAGGCCCATTGTAAAACTATGTCCTATACCATCTCAATAATTTAATCCCCCCTTACTTTACATCCGCCTGTTCACATATTATTATATTTTTTCCTAATAATTCAATATCAAATTTATTTTAGTTCTTTTGAGAATCTTAAGAATTCTCAAGGCGGCGGAGAATGCTTATGGTATTTCGTAAATATTATTTTCTTACATCTAAGTTTCATCTAATTACAAAATTTGTATAAGCAACGTTCGTATCCTATCCTTTAACCTATCTTCATACATCAATCACCGCAAGAATCGAAGATGGCTCCATCTAGCGAAGTATATATTTCACTGCATGCAAAGATATATAAGCCCTTACCCTCGCATCAAGAATATAGAAACCACGAACTACGAACCCGCTTGGAGCTCATAAAATCATTAGTTATCATCAAGTCATTACCGCGACTCCTATAGTCACTACGAACTCATTGCCGCAAGTATATAAAACAGGACCCATCCAGACAATACTATAGTTCAGTGTTTATGGTGTACATATATTGTGACCAGTGCGCTTAGACTCCGGCAATCATCGCAGGAAGAAGAACGACGAAGAAAATCCCAGTAAGTCCTCCTTATACTTTTACCTATCCCGCGACGTTGCTTTCTTCTTATCTGAACTAGCACATTCATACTCAAATAACTAGGAACATAACGGCCACTGGCACTCGTCAGTAAAACTCTTCCCCACTGTAATTATTTATATAATTCTAAATATTCAGTACTATATATATATAAATATATTTATTTAACATTTAACTCATTGCATATCATCAGTGGCTCAATATCAATATACCTTTAACTATTATCAGTGTCTCATTGATGCCTTATTGTTTTACTATTATTTATTTTTGATTTCTTTTAATTACCATTCTTCAATATTCGATTATATAACATTATCGAATTAGTGTGTTTCTGTAACAGAATAAATAAATTAAATATGTATATGTCACTTAATACATATAAGATATATTATTGGGGATTTTCAAAAGTAAACCACAATTTATTTCTCTGAAAATACAAAGTTTTGTTTTATTTAACACGCCTTTACAATATTACTAATATCGTTTCCTCAATTATATCCTTTCATTTATCTCTATACAGATCACAAGTTTTTATACCAATAAATTGCACAAAATAATCTGAACATCATCGGTCATCTGCCCTTCAATCACGCGTCACTTCGACCACAGACATGCGCGAAGCGCGGTAAATTTGAATTAAAGAAATATCATTTTATTTAAAATTCCAAATAATATATCGTATGTACCTATAAGTTATTTTCATATTCGTTTTCTTCTACTTCCTTTTCTTCTGCTTCTGTTGTGGCAGGTTGTAATTTTGTTATGTGGAATAAAGTTGATTCTGTTTTTCTGTTGCCAGTGTCAATCCTATAAATGGAGTTCGATATTTTCTCTACTATTTTGAAAGGGCCTACTTTTAATTCCTCTAATTTTTTTCTATTCAGTCTATTCCCATTTTCTACATATACACTGTCTCCTATCTCTAACTTTTGCATTTTTCTATTTCTATCAAATATTTTCTTGTTGTACTTGTGGGATTTTATTGTATTCTCTAATGCTAATCTTCTATCAGCAATCCACTTGTCTCCCTTTTCTATCGTTTTAATTTCATTCGGTAGGATACTGACATTTGTACCGTCTAGTAGATATTTTGGTGCAAAACCTGTAACGGAGTGTTCAGTTTCGTTATATTTCTGTATACATTCTCTTGCTACTGTTGTCCATGTTTTCTTATTATTTTTCTCATTTATTTTACATCTCATTTTATTTACTATAGTTTGTTTTAATCTTTCATTCAAGCCGTTAGCATGGTGCATTCACAGCTGTAAAGATTAGTTTGATGTTATTCTCCTGCAAATATTGCTTAAATTCTATTGAATTGATGCCCGGATATTGATCTGTCAGAATTATTCCAATCTCGTCTGTCTCTAGTACTTTCTTTGTTAGTTTTATAAAGTCACTTGCATTTTGTGTTTTTGAAGCGATATTAGCGAACTTTGATTGTCGTTTTATAAGATATATTAATTATTGGGAAATTCTTATGCAATAATTAGCTGTTTGCGTCCAAACGCGTGGACGAATTTGAATGCGGTTTTTTTTATCGAAAGCTATGCTCGTCGAGATATTTCTTATTTATGTTTCATTGCAATAGAAATAGTCATCTCTAAGATATTGACGTTTTATTCGTGCGGGGGAGAGGTTCTTATGCAATAATTAGCGGTTCCCAGCGGCGTCACCCGCGCTACATAGGAAAACAGCCTAGTTATAAAGGCCAAAAGGTTTTTACACTTACGTACTGATTTAAAGTACTTTATTAGGGATAGCTGTTACCCGTGACTGCGTCCGCAGAGACTGTAATATATTTATATGGCTTATGATCGTAGTCATAAAGAATCACGGGCAACTAGTGCAGCTAGTGATAATATAAATCTCTTCATCATAGTGGTATTAGTGATTGTAAATCATTTTGACTTTAAATGTTTATATTTATTAATATCTGTATATATGAAACCTACCTACCTACCCATATGAAAAAGTCTTGAATCATGTTACTTAATACATTTATAATTTATTACATTGTCGAAACTTTCACTTCCTTATATACATATATGTTATATTATATTTCTCGTATTAAATATAACCTTTGTATATCATAATATAGGATTCTAATGCTAAAAGATTTTTTTTATAATCGGTCCCGTAGTTTCGGAGCCTTTTTTTTTTTTTTTTTTGATCGTTGGAAAAATGCGTTTCCGCATCGTCACCCAGGCCAGGAAGGCGATGGCCGGACGGTATGTGCGGCACCTGGCGACTGCCTAAGGCACCCCACTAAAAAACCAACGGCTGCCCTCATCGCTACAATGGGACGCCACGGGATCGCTTTCGCACTCACCGTGACGCCCCGGCATAGTTTCGGAGCCTATTCAACTCAAACAAACAAACAAATCTTTCCTACTTAAACAATTGAAAATTTTGTGTGTCTGTAGGTTCATTTACTACAATTCAGAAACTAGTAACATAACTTTAAAAAGCAGAAAAAAAAAATTAAAATAAAAAAAAAAACCCCGATACAAAAAAACCTCTAAAAAGAGTAAAAATAATATTATAGGTAATAGTTACCATTAGCCAAATTATAAAAGTTACTGACATTAGTGTTAGTGTCAAAACTGTTATGTTTCAGATATAAATAAATTTGTAGCTACAATACCTCTTTAATGCCTTAACGAACATTCGGAGTTTAGTAAATAATTCTTAATTCGCGGATTTTCTAGCATTTTCACGACAAGTAAGCAGAATCTTTTCACCGCCGCTCGAATCATTAGAAGAGATTTAAAGTTTTTTATTCTTATGTAGATATAACAAGTGAAAATTACCATCCCTTTTAATATAAATTTAGTTTACGCACCCTGTTAATAATACTTCTTATTATGAAGTGTTAATTGCTCAAAGTAAGACTTTTGCATAGAATTCGGTGATAGAACTCACCAAAGCAAGAATGAAACCAAAGAAGAAGATAACAATGAGCAATTAACAATCCACTGGATTCTAAACTTAAATTTAAAAGCGTATGAAATATTAAAATGTGCAAAATACTGTTAAACTCCTAACTAATAACATTAAGTAATTATTAGATCCTACTGAATACTATTAAACTCCTTAAAATAGTAATCTGTTAAACTAAAAACTAGTTTATTACTAAAAGGGAAAAGTATTATTTTAGTTCCAATTAAGTAACTTACGGTTAGAAAAGATTTAAATAGAACTTAAGAATATTACTTACTAAAGAAAGACTCACGTGATGAAGAACGAAGGGGTGGAAAATGAAATAAAAAGGATGTTATAAAATATTGAATTGTAAACATCAATAAATTATCTCTTAAAAGTATCTGTGTCCGTTATAAATTGGTAATTATTGTATTTTTATTTCATATGTCAGTAGAGGTAAATTACTGCCCGTTTTAATACACATTTAAATAGCTTAGCTTTAACAGCTTAGCTTAACTTTAACAGCTTAGCTTAGCTTTAACAGCTTAGCTTAGCTTAAACAGCTTCTTAATGAAATTATCAACTTTTTATACGAGGTTAGGTCTTCAATAATTATATTATTATCTTTAATATAGTTGTCTACATTGTAAATACCAATCAAATATTGTTTCTATCCTCATTTATCTTCTTTTATCATTAATTTTATTATGTTAGATTTTATAGCAATGAAGATAAAAGCTATCATATAGATAGCCATAGATACCGGGCTTCAACAGATCATTAATGTGCAGCAGAAACAGAGTTGCAGAAAGAACGGACCCCTGAGGCACTCCGGCATTTATTGTCAAGGGTTCCGAGGAACACCCGTCGACAACTACTCGGAGAGATCTGTGGCTCAGAAAGTCCGTTACCCAGCCGATCAGACCAGGAGATATACCGTACGCTGAAAGCTTGCTTATAAGGCTCGCATGCCAGACCCTGTCAAATGCCCTCGAGACGTCCAGAGAGACGGCGACCGCTTCTCCGTTCCTCTCGATGGCCTCGCCTAAAATGTGAGTAGCATACACTAGGAGGTCCCCAGTAGACCTATTACGGCGAAACCCGTACTGTCGGTCACTGAGGAGATCGTTACCTTCTAGGTATGCTAGTAGGCGCGAGTTCAATACACGCTCCATAATCTTGCAGAGTATGGAGGTGATTGAAATCGGTCGATAATTGACAGGGTCGGCACGGCTGCCTTTTTTGGGCACGGGTTGCACATTAGCAAGCTTCCAGGATTTCGGCACTATTCCAGTCATGAAAGAGAGACGATACAGACGTGTCAGTACAGGAGATAACTCAGCTGCGCATGTCTTGAGCAGAATGGCTGGTATACCATCAGGACCACTGGCTTTATTCACATCTAAACGACACAATGTTCTCCATACCTCTTTGTTAGTGATACGGATTTCAGGCATCGAAATACCGTAGTGAGGAAGATGTGCTGGAGAAGCATTGCCAGTGTCTAGATGCGAATTATCAGGAAACAGAGAAGCAAGTACATTCGCTTTCTCTGTTGCTGTGTGGGCCAGGGATCCATCCGGCTTCAGCAGAGCAGGCAGTGAGGGTTGGCAGAAATTCGACTCGATCGCTTTCGCAAGAGACCAGAAAGCTCGACTGCCAGTTCGTCTGACAGAGAGCTTTTCGCCATTCTTAGCGATTCGATCGAGACGAGCCTTCCGCAATGCCTTTTTGTAGGAATTGCAGGCAGCTTGGTTAAAGGCTCTCTTCTTCGAACTTACATCCGGAGTTTTGCGGCTTCGAGCATCAGCCCAAATGAGATATGCCGAATGTTTTCGGTCTTGAGCATGACCACATTCGGCATTAAACCATGGGCGAGCTTTGCCACCGATGGGTACGTCAGCAAAAGGAATAAAATACTCCATTGCTTGATGCACCACATCGGTTATAGCATCCACGCAACTCGACGGATCCAAAGAAGAGAAGCAGACCTGCCGCCAAGGATAAGACGCAAAAAAGTGCCGCATCTCATCCCAATCTGCTGACTTGTATTTCCATACTCGCCTAACACCATGAGGTTCGAAAGCTGGTGGGGAATATGTAAACACAGATTTCACCAGACAGTGATCGGAGGTTCCCAAGGGAGAGGTAACCTCTACACGATACCTGTCCGGATCAGTTGTCAGCAGAAGGTCCAGGCAATTGGCTGTATGGCCTACCACATCTGGTAGCCTTGTCGCTTGCTTCACCAGCTGAAAGAGGTCCAAGGACAACGCAAAGTTCCGCGCTTCTCTTCCAGCATGGTCGGTTTTCTGGTACGGGAACAGCCAGTCCTGATGACAGGCATTAAAATCCCCCAGAAAGACGAGCTGCGCTGAAAGGAACTGATGCAGAGCCATATCAGCAGCCTCACCTAGATACTCGAATAATCTAGTTGTCTCCTGATCACCGCTGTGCGACCGGTAAACACAGGAATACAGGATTTTTTCGTTTCCTGTGTCTACTAAAACCCATAAAGAAGAAAAAGTGGGGTCTTCAAGGTGATGGAGACGCTGGATACAGAGGTCGTTCCGCGCATACACGCAGACTCCGACACGTGAGCGAAAGTTGTGCTCTAACGTGTATCCGGGATAATCCAGGTGCGCAGCGCTTAAGGGACATTGTATCTGCGTCTCCGTCAAAAAGAACAGGTGCGGTTGTTCTGTCTCCAGGTGGTGATGGACAGGTTAGATATTAGAGTGCAAACCCCTAATATTACTGAGGTGCACTTTAAATGAGGAGGAGTGCAACCGCTGTACAAACTTTTTCCTTTTCTGGTTTTTCTTCATGATAAAAAAAAATAAAGTGAATAGGGATGGGAAATGGCAGTTGAACGAGGCGGTACGTATCGAACCCAACGTCGAAGTTGGTTAAGTCATGCCACTGGGAGGCTAGCCTGGAGACTGCGGGGACGCCCGAACCCCCCCAGGGATCGTTATCGGGCCTCCTCGTCTGGTCGCCAACCAGCACGATGGAGCCACCCTGGGATTTATCGCAGCTGGCGGGGCAGCCTTTCATAGGTGGCTAACCCACTAATTGGGCCCCTAACTATCTGCGGGTGGCCAGCGGAAAGCCGTCTCTTCGGATCCCGCTACCCTCCTTGACTAGACACCCGACAAAACAAATACCAACTCGACATCAACCGGTTCGCCAACGTACCGCAGCTGTTCAGACCCATTTCCCATAAACGACTTCATCGAGCAACGTGCCGGAACACGACTAGGTCGCTTTGCGGCACGACTTTGCCCGATGGGTGGTAACTTTGCCGGCGACCCGATGTTATGGTCTACCACCACGAGACATGATGAAGAACCAAGGAGTAGAAAAATGAATAAAAAAAGATGCTATTAAATATATAAAACTTTACTTAAGTTATCAAATTATTTCTCAAAAGTATGTATCTGTCATATAATCGTAATAAAAGTATTTTTTTTCTTACGTATCAATCAGTATTAAGAAATAAATCACCGTCCGCTTAAATAAACATTTAGCACAGCACCTTAATGAAAATAACAACTTATTAATGAGGTTAATACCCTTTTGAGATTAATTTTGTTACATTAAATCTTCAATAATTTATTGTAACAAGTAAAATTAATGGAAAATGTAGGACTACGTTACAATGTAGTCCTACATTGTAACGACTATTCGAATATTGTTTTTATCTTCACATTTTATCATTCATTTTATTATGTTAGATTTTATAGCAATGAAGATAAAAGCTATCGCTCTGGTCTTGGTAGCTTTCTTATTTTATAGTGTTCATTTTGTAAAATAAGATTGCTGCCCAGACTTCGGTGATAGAACTTACCAAAGCAAGAATGAAACCAAAGAAGAAGAGAAGAATGGGAATTTAATAATACACCAGATATCTAACTTAAACTGTAAATGTAATGAAATATTAAATCATGCAAATGTGCTATTACACTCCAAAACAACATTGAGAGTAATGATCAAAATATCTTAACCTCGACCACAACGAAATATATTTAAAAATTTACCACCTTATTTTTGTGATTATTATTTTTAAAAGATGTTTTAGTACTAAGAGGGAAATGTATTACTTTATTTCTAAGGATGTTAATTACGATTGGTGGAAAATTAAGAAGAACTTAAGAATAGGATAACATACTATTGCAAGACTTACATGATGAAGAACAAAGGAGTAGAAAAATGAATAAAAAAAGATGCTATTAATTAATATATAAAACTTTACTTAAGTTACCAAATTATTTCTCAAAAGTATGTATCTGTCATATAATCGTAATAAAAGTATTTTTTTTCTTACGTATCAATCAGTATTAAGAAATAAATCACCGTCCGCTTAAATAAACATTTAGCTTGCACAGCACCGTAATGAAAATAACAACTTATTAATGAGGTTAATACCCTTTTGAGATTAATTTTGTTACATTAAATCTTCAATAATTTATTGTAACAAGTAAAATTAATGGAAAAAGTAGGACTACGTTACAATGTAGTCCTACATTGTAACGACTATTCAAATATTGTTTTTATCTTCACATTTTATCATTAATTTTATTATGTTAGATTTTATAGCAATGAAGATAAAAGCTATCGCTCTGGTCTTGGTAACTTTCTTATTTTATAGTGTTCATTTTGTAAAATAAGATTGCTGCCTAGACTTCGGTGATAGAACTCACCAAAGCAAGAATGAAACCAAAGAAGAAGAGAAGAATGGGAATTTAATAATACACCAGATATCTAACTTAAACTGTAAATGTAATGAAATATTAAATCGTGCAAATGTGCTATTACACTCCAAAACAACATTGAGAATAAATGTTCAAAATATCTTAATCTCGACCACAACGAAATATATTTAAAAATTCACCATCTTATTTTTGTGATTATTATTTTTAAAAGATGTTTTAGTACTAAGAGGGAAATGTATTACTTTATTTCTAAGGATGTTAATTACGATTGGTGGAAAATTAAGAAGAACTTAAGAAAAGGATAACATACTATTGCAAGACTTACATGATGAAGAACAAAGGAGTAGAAAAATGAATAAAAAAAGATGCTATTAAATATATAAAACTTTACTTAAGTTATCAAATTATTTCTCAAAAGTATGTATCTGTCATATAATCGTAATAAAAGTATTTTTTTTCTTACGTATCCATCAGTATTAAGAAATAAATCACCGTCCGCTTAAATAAACATTTAGCTTGCACAGCACCGTAATGAAAATAACAACTTATTAATGAGGTTAATACCCTTTTGAGATTAATTTTGTTACATTAAATCTTCAATAATTTATTGTAACAAGTAAAATTAATGGAAAAAGTAGGACTACGTTACAATGTAGTCCTACATTGTAACGACTATTCAAATATTGTTTTTATCTTCACATTTTATCATTAATTTTATTATGTTAGATTTTATAGCAATGAAGATAAAAGCTATCGCTCTGGTCTTGGTAACTTTCTTATTTTATAGTGTTCATTTTGTAAAATAAGATTGCTGCCTAGACTTCGGTGATAGAACTCACCAAAGCAAGAATGAAACCAAAGAAGAAGAGAAGAATGGGAATTTAATAATACACCAGATATCTAACTTAAACTGTAAATGTAATGAAATATTAAATCGTGCAAATGTGCTATTACACTCCAAAACAACAATGAGAGTAAATGTTCAAAATATCTTAAGATCGACCACAACGAAATATATTTAAAAATTCACCATCTTATTTTTGTGATTATTACTTTTAAAAGATGTTTTAGTACTAAGAGGGAAATGTATTACTTTATTTCTAAGGATGTTAATTACGATTGGTGGAAAATTAAGAAGAACTTAAGAATAGGATAACATACTATTGCAAGACTTACATGATGAAGAACAAAGGAGTAGAAAAATGAATAAAAAAAGATGCTATTAATTAATATATAAAACTTTACTTAAGTTACCAAATTATTTCTCAAAAGTATGTATCTGTCATATAATCGTAATAAAAGTATTTTTTTTCTAACGTATCAATCAGTATTAAGAAATAAATCACCGTCCGCTTAAATAAACATTTAGCTTGCACAGCACCGTAATGAAAATAACAACTTATTAATGAGGTTAATACCCTTTTGAGATTAATTTTGTTACATTAAATCTTCAATAATTTATTGTAACAAGTAAAATTAATGGAAAAAGTAGGACTACGTTACAATGTAGTCCTACATTGTAACGACTATTCAAATATTGTTTTTATCTTCACATTTTATCATTAATTTTATTATGTTAGATTTTATAGCAATGAAGATTAAAGCTATCGCTCTGGTCTTGGTACCTTTCTTATTTTATAGTGTTCATTTTGTAAAATAAGATTGCTGCCTAGACTTCGGTGATAGAACTCACCAAAGCAAGAATGAAACCAAAGAAGAAGAGAAGAATGGGAATTTAATAATACACCAGATATCTAACTTAAACTGTAAATGTAATGAAATATTAAATCGTGCAAATGTGCTATTACACTCCAAAACAACATTGAGAATAAATGTTCAAAATATCTTAACCTCGACCACAACGAAATATATTTAAAAATTCACCATCTTATTTTTGTGATTATTATTTTTAAAAGATGTTTTAGTACTAAGAGGGAAATGTATTACTTTATTTCTAAGGATGTTAATTACGATTGGTGGAAAATTGAGAAGAACAAAAGAAAAGGATAACATACTATTGCAAGACTTACATGATGAAGAACGAAGGAGTAGAAAAATGAATAAAAAAAGATGCTATTAAATATATATAACTTTACTTAAGTTATCAAATTATTTCTCAAAAGTATGTATCTGTCATATAATCGTAATAAAAGTATTTTTTTTCTTACGTATCAATCAATATTAAGAAATAAATCACCGTCCGCTTAAATAAACATTTAGCACAGCACCTTAATGACAATAACAACTTATTAATGAGGTTAATACCCTTTTGAGATTAATTTTGTTACATTAAATCTTCAATAATTTATTTTAACAAGTAAAATTAATGGGAAATGTAGGACTATGTTACAATGTAGTCCTACATTGTAACGACTATTCAAATATTGTTTTTATCTTCACATTTTATCATTCATTTTATTATGTTAGATTTTATAGCAATGAAGATAAAAGCTATCGCTCTGGTCTTGGTAGCTTTCTTATTTTATAGTGTTCATTTTGTAAAATAAGATTGCTGCCTAGACTTCGGTGATAGAACTCACCAAAGCAAGAATGAAACCAAAGAAGAAGAGAAGAATGGGAATTTAATAATACACCGATATCTAACTTTGTTAGAGATTTGTGAACGCAATCACATATATATAGTCTGTGGTAGCCCCGTTCTATTGTCTATATACACGTCAATACTGTGAACACGTCTTTGTGTGCTAAACTAATTTGCAATAAAGTAATTTACATATCTATAACATCCAGTTTTATTTTCTTGCTCTAAAATCATCATGGTAGCAGAGCGTGGTTACCAAGCAAGAAAATATTAGTTTTGTTCCGTGAAAGTATTTTGTGCTGTCAGTTTTTTTTGCCGCGTGAAAAATACCGGCTACAGCAATCTTTTTTTTGAAAGCACACTGCAAAAATAATCATGTCGCATCCCGGACACAATCCTTTCCACATCGATCGACTTGTCGGAAGAGACAATTATGCTAGTTGGAAATTCGCTGTACAGGCATATTTCGAGCTGGAAGAATTGTGGTGCTGCGTCACTTGAACAAACTCAGATGCAAAGAAGGAAACAAAAGCTAAGTCAAAGCTAATCTTGTTATTAGATCCAATCAATTATTTGCATGTACAGAACGCAATTACATGTAAAGATGTCTGGGAAAATTTGGAGAAAGCTTTTGACGATAGCGGGTTGTACAGGAGGGTAGCTTTGCTGAGAGACCTCATAACAACTACTTTGGATTCTTCAAGAAATGTTGATGACTACGTTAACAAGATAATGTCGAGTGCACACAAGCTTAGAAATATTAAGTTCAATATTGATGATGAATGGCTCGGAACGCTGATGTTGGCAGGCTTACCTGAGACGTATAAGCCTATGATTATGGGATTGGAAAGCTCCGGAATCAAGATCAGCGCAGATGCCATTAAAACAAAACTCCTGCAGGAAGTACAATGCTCAGAGAGCTCAGCGTTCTTCACAAGGAAAAAGGGTGTGGAGCCATGTTAACAATATATCGAAGTTCAACAAAGGGCCCAGATGTTATAAGTGCAATAAACATGGCCATATTGCAAAGAATTGCTATAGCAATGTGAATAAGAAGAATTTGGAAAGTAAAAATAAAGAAGAAAGCAAGGAGAAAGGTTTTATTGCAGCATTTTCAGCTTCTTCACAGTTCATGCATCCTGATTTATGGTATGTGGACTCAGGTGCTTCGATGCACATGACAAATAATTGTCAATCTATGTATGATGTCACAAGTCCACCGATACCATCAATAACAGTTGCCAGTAAGACAGCATTACCCGTTAAAAGTATGGGAAAGGTAAATTTATTGATGCAAGGTGATGAAGGGAGTAAAATTCAGGTAAAGCAAGTGCTATACATACCTAAACTTGCAGCTAATTTGTTGTCTGTCAGTGCCATGGTAAAAAGTGGTTGTAAAGTAACTTTTAGAGACAAAGGCTGTGATATCTATGACTATAATAATAAACTCTTGTGTTCAGCAACATTAGTGAATAATTTATACCAATTAGACACACACCGAGAAGTATATTGCAACCTTACATGTTCTAATAACCTAAATGATGTTGTTTTGTGGCACAGAAGGATGGGCCACCTGAATTTTACAGATGTTAACAAGTTACCAGAGTGTGCAGAGGGTGTCAATCTTTTCCCTGATAAAAGTAGAAGCTCGATCACATGCACCACCTGTATCACGGGAAAACAATCCAGACTGCCCTTCAACAATAAAGGTACGAGAGCATCGGAGCCCCTACAGCTTGTCCACAGCGATCTCTGTGGACCCATGGAACAAGTATCACTCGGAGGTATGAAATATTTTGCTACTTTCATAGATGATTACACTAGAAAAGTGTATGTATATTTATTGAAAAACAAATCGAGTGTGCTTGATGTTTTTAAAGATTTCAAGAGTAGGGTAGAGAATGAACTTGACAGAAAGATTAAATCTATTCGTTCAGACAACGGTAAAGAATATGTCAGTACTGATTTTGAAGGTTTCCTGCGCAAACATGGTATCGAACATCAGACTAGCACTCCGTATACTCCGCAGCAAAATGGACTAGCTGAGCGCATGAACCGGTCACTAGTGGAAAGAGCAAAGTGTATGTTGTTTGATGCCAATTTGTCAAAACAATATTGGGCTGAGGCGATAGCAACAGCAGCCTATGTGATTAACCGAAGTCCAACAAAATCACTTGATGGTAAAACCCCAATAGAATTATGGAGTGGCAGGAAACCAAACTTGTCTAATTTGAGAATATTTGGCTCTGAAGTTATGGTACAAATCTCTAAAGAACGACGTCAGAAATGGGATGCTAAGTCTAGAAAATTAATATTTGTTGGTTATTGCGAATCCACCAAAGGATACCGCGTACTTGATCCTAGCACAAATAAAATAATTAAAAGTAGAGATGTGGTGTTCCTAGAAAGCATTGAAGGAAATAATAATAACATTTACCTACCTTGTGTGTCTAACAGTAGTCCAACAGCAGTACAGCCACCTGAGGAGACCTGCAAAGAGGAGATAGAAGTAAACCTACCTGAGTCTTCTGATGATGAGTACCAGTCTGGCGACAATAATGATTCAACCTATTTACCAGAAGAATCGATTGAGTTGGAGACACCTACACGTAATATAAATCTACGCCCACGGCGAAATGTCGAATACAGAGAAGAAGACGAGCCTGATGTGAGTTATTTTTGTCCTATATTTAATCTAAATGATCCAAAGACATTGGAGGAGGCCCTTTCATCTTCCCATGCTGATCAGTGGAAGAAGGCCATGCAGGAAGAATATGATTCTTTACTCCAAAATAAAACCTGGTCATTGGTTGACTTACCATCAGATAAAAGGGCATTGCCCTGCAAATGGGTATTTAAAACTAAAACTAATGAGATAGGAGAGGTCATACGCTTTAAGGCAAGATTGGTCATCAAAGGATATGCTCAGAAGAAAGGTAGTGATTATGAGGAGGTATATGCACCAGTGGTAAGATATACATCTATACGGTACTTGATAGCCCTAGCTGCAAAATATGATCTGGAAATGTCACAAATGGATGCTGTAAGTGCATTTCTACAGGGTGACATAGACACTGAGATTTATATGTCACAACCCGAAAACTACAGGAAAAATAACCAGGTATGTTTCCTTCATAAATCAATTTACGGACTCAAGCAGGCTAGCAGACAATGGAATATTAAGCTGAATTCTGCACTACTTAATATTGGATTGACTAGATCAAAGATTGATCCTTGTCTGTATCACTTGGTGAATCATTCAACAATGATATTCATTGCAGTCTGGGTAGATGATTTCTTAATATTCACCAGTTCTACTATAACTAGAAAAGAAATTGAAGAAAAATTGAAAGCAGAATTTAGTATGAAAGACTTGGGAGACGTGAAGCAATGCATCGGTATGAGTATAAGCAGGAATCGAAAAACAGGTGTGATATTGTTAGATCAAGAGAAGTACATTAACATGATGTTGGAACGTTTTGGCATGTCTGAATGTAAACCAGTCCGTACTCCCATTGAAGTAAATGAAAAATTCGAAAAGAATTCTGAAGACAGGGATATTGATATACCATACAGAGAGGCGGTAGGATGTCTAATATACCTTGCACATGTTTCCAGGCCTGATATTGCCTTTGCTGTGAGTAAACTGAGTCAATTCTGCAACAATCCAGGACATCAACACTGGCTTGGAGTGAAGCGAGTTATGCGATATCTCCAGGGCACAAAGGACCTAAAGATGTGCTATAAAGGGGAAGAGTCTCACAGCATAACAGGATACTGCGATGCTGACTGGGCTGGCGACTCACTGGATAGAAGATCATGCACGGGTTATACTTTTCTGTTTCAGAATGCATCTATATCATGGAATTCATATAAACAACAGACAGTAGCACTTTCTACTGCCGAGGCTGAGTATATGGCAATGGCGTCGGCTACCCAGGAAGCTTTGTGGCTACAGCAGCTACAAGCAGAGCTTGGCCAAGGCAACGATGGTGCGCTTCTTATATACTGTGACAATCAAAGTGCTATCAAGCTGGCTTCAACGGATTGTTACAAACCAAGAACTAAGCACATAGACATTCGGTGGCATTTTATTAGAGAGAATATTGTTAAATGTAAAATAAAATTTTTGTTTGTTAACAGTTGTAATATGGTGGCTGATAACCTAACTAAAGGAACCACTTTTGAGAAACATTCATACTGTGTATCTAAAATGGGATTGCGTTCTGTGGGGAGTGTTAGAGATTTGTGAACGCAATCACATATATATAGTCTGTGGTAGCCCCGTTCTATTGTCTGTATACACGTCAATACTGTGAACACGTCTTTGTGTGCTAAACTAATTTGCAATGAAGTAATTTACATATCTATAACATCCAGTTTTATTTTCTTGCTCTAAAATCATCAAACTTAAACTGTAAATGTAATGAAATATTAAATCGTGCAAATGTGCTATTACACTCCAAAACAACAATGAGAGTAAATGTTAAAAATATCTTAAGATCGACCACAACGAAATATATTTAAAAATTCACCATCTTATTTTTGTGATTATTACTTTTAAAAGATGTTTTAGTACTAAGAGGGAAATGTATTACTTTATTTCTAAGGATGTTAATTACGATTGGTGGAAAATTAAGAAGAACTTAAGAAAAGGATAACATACTATTGCAAGACTTACATGATGAAGAACGAAGGAGTAGAAAAATGAATAAAAAAAGATGCTATTAAATATATAAAACTTTACTTAAGTTATCAAATTATTTCTCAAAAGTATGTATCTGTCATATAATCGTAATAAAAGTATTTTTTTTCTTACGTATCAATCAGTATTAAGAAATAAATCACCGTCCGCTTAAATAAACATTTAGTTTGCACAGCACTTTAATGAAAATAACAACTTATTAATGAGGTTAATACCCTTTTAAAATTAATTTTGTTACATTAAATCTTCAATAATTTATTGTAACAAGTAAAATTAATGGAAAATGTAGGACTACGTTACAATATAGTCCTACATTGTAACGACTATTCAAATATTGTTTTTATCTTCACATTTTATCATTCATTTTATTATGTTAGATTTTATAGCAATGAAGATAAAAGCTGTGCTCTGGTCTTGGTAGCTTTCTTATTTTATAGTGTTCATTTTGTAAAATAAGATTACTGCCCAGACTTCGGTGATAGAACTCACCAAAGCAAGAATGAAACCAAAGAAGAAGAAGGGAATGGGAATTTAATAATACACCAGATATCTAACTTAAACTGTAAATGTAATGAAATATTAAATCGTGCAAATGTGCTATTACACTCCAAAACAACATTGAGAATAAATGTTCAAAATATCTTAACCTGGGCCACAACGAAATATATTTAAAAATTCACCATCTTATTTTTGTGATTATTATTTTTAAAAGATGTTTTAGTACTAAGAGGGAAATGTATTACTTTATTTCTAAGGATGTAAATTACGATTGGTGGAAAATTAAGTAGAACTAAAGAATATAACATACTATTGCAAGACTTACATGATGAAGAACGAAGGAGTGGAAAAAGAAATTAAAAAAAATGCTTTTAAATGTATCAACTTTTGTTTAAGTTAATAAATTATTTCTTAAAAGTATTTATGTGTCATATAATCGTATTAAATGTATTTTTTTCTAACGTGTCAATATTGAGAAATAAATTACCGTTCGTTTAAATTAACATTTAGTATGCACAGCACCTTAATGAAAATAACAACTTTTTAATGAGGTTACGCTTTTGAAATTTATTTTGTTACATTAGATCTTCAATAATTATAGCCTACATTATAACGACTAATCCAATATTGTTTCTATCCTTACCCTTTATTATTATTTTTTTTAACTTAGATTTTATAGCAACGAAGATAAAAGCTATCGCTGTGGTCTAGGCTGCTTTCTTATTTTATAGTGTTAATTTTGTAAAATAAGATTGCTGCCCAGACTTCGGTGATAGAACTCACCAAATCAAGAATGAAACCAAAGAAGAAGAGAAGAATGGGAATTTAATAATACACCAGATATCTAACTTAAACTGTAAATGTAATGAAATATTAAATCGTGCAAATGTGCTATTAAACTCCAAAACAACATTAAGAGTAAATGTTCAAAATATCTTAAGCGCGACCACAACGATATACAGGGTTATTTTTAATTAGTTGAGCACCTTTTGCAGGCAGCCTCTCTACATCAATCCCAACAACATTTGTTCTACGACCTTTAAAAAATCTTGATAAATAACTCAGTATAAACGAACAAAAAAAATTTTTGCTCCCTCGATTATTTATTACTCTGTATTTTGTAAGCAGTCTAAAGTATAGGTCGCGACAGAAACTGTTAACGCGCGCGCCAGCTTTTTTCGTATAGCTTCATCTCTTTTACACCATGTTGCTATGGAAATACTAAATAATGAAAATGACAAGTATGTGGATTACAAAACACAATTTACATTAACCAAAAATAAAATTATCGGATCAGAGTTTTATAATTAAATAATGAATTGTAATTACATACTGGACAATACGATTTTATGGACTTGCTATTAAAACTAATAAATAAATTCAAGATTATAACATGAAGAAGAAATTATGAAATGTAATTTTTAATATTTTTAAAATACATTGATTGTCTGAAATAGAAGAAGTAAGAATGAAAAGAAATACGAGTTTTGGCTGAGAAATGGAGCATTGGGGTCCTGTTTTTTACAAGGTCTGTTTTGCTATACCTAGAACGAACAGCAACTCGAAACAGCAGAAACCATGATGAAGAATAATTTTATTTGTGATATAGTGACGATCCAACATGTTAAGAAGCCTAAAGTTATTATTTTATAGTGGATTGTGTACATTTGTCTGTTTTTATGGTACTTATGTGTTTCTTCTATGAAAATATTATACGTCAGAAACAGTCAATTCACTTCTTACGTTTTAATTAATTAATATTAATGAAAATTATGACGTTTTTCTGTTATGCGCCATCTTAAAGAAATTCGTAAGTAACTTATTGTTTTATTGTCATGATATAAATATTAACAAACGAGATAATATGATATGTATAAAGTAAGTTAAAGAGAAGTTATTGTTTTGTAAAAATAATATTTATTTGGTTTCGTTACAGTGCCCTTATTTCACAAACCAAATAAAAATGGGAGTGACTATTCATCCGGTTACCGGATGAATAGGGGAGTGGCTATTCATCCGTATATACGGATCAATAGGGGAGTGGCTATTGATCCGGTAACCGGATGAATAGTGAGGTGGCTATTGATCCGTATATACGGACTATTAGTGTTTAAATCCAGCAGTGGCTATTGATCCGTATATACGGACTATTAGTTTTTGGTCACGTGTAATGTTGAGTTGTTCACCTATATATTAGGTTAGGTGGTTAGGTCTTTTTTTTTTTTTTTTTAAAAGCACCCGCCATTTCGGGGTGTTGTGTGTTTTTCCTTTCATATATTTATATATATATACAGGGTTATTTTTAATTAGTTGAGCACCTTTTGCAGGCAGTCTCTTTACATCAATCCCAACAACATTTGTTCTACAACTTTTAAAAAATCTTGATAAATAACTCAGAATAAACAAACAAAGTATTAATTTCCGGACGAATAAAAATATCACTATTCATCCGGTTACCGGATGAATAGTGAGGTGGCTATTGATCCGTATATACGGACTATTAGTGTTTAAATCCAGCAGTGGCTATTGATCCGTATATACGGACTATTAGTTTTTGGTCACGTGTAATGTTGAGTTGTTCACCTATATATTAGGTTAGGTGGTTAGGTCTTTTTTTTTTTTTTTTTAAAAGCACCCGCCATTTCGGGGTGTTGTGTGTTTTTCCTTTCATATATTTATATATATATACAGGGTTATTTTTAATTAGTTGAGCACCTTTTGCAGGCAGCCTCTCTACATCAATCCCAACAACATTTGTTCTACGACTTTTAAAAAATCTTGATAAATAACTCAGAATAAACAAACAAAGTATTAATTTCCGGACGAATAAAAATATCACTATTCATCCGGTTACCGGATGAATAGATGCAGCCAATAAAAATATTGAGACATTCAACTTCTATTGCAGATTTAGTTTTTTCATTAGATTCTTAAAGAGTTAGACAGTATGTGTTTCGACTATTGTAGAAAATATTTTAATAAATAAAAGTGGAAAACGATGCTATTTTTTATTACACCTTAGAAAATGATCAAGTTCTAACGTGCATAGCCGCCGCTGCGTCACCCCGCCACCCCGCGCCCCGATGCACGTGGCCTTGGCACATATTTTGACAAGTTGCGTGGCCTCTCTTTGCTCAAGTTTAATGCACGTTTAGAGGCAATAAATAAATTTTGTATTGGAAAAACTAAATTTTTAAAACTACTAATTTTAAAAAGTCGTAGAACAAATGTTGTTAGGATTGATGTAGAGGGGCTGCCTGCAAAAGGTGCTCAACTAATTACAAATAACCCTGTATATTTAAAAATTCACAATCTTATTTTTGTGATATTGTTTTTTAAAAGGTATTTTAGTACTAAAAGGAAAATGTATTACTTTACATCTAAGGATGTAAATTACGATTGGTGGAAAATTAAGTAGCACTTAAGAATATAACATACTATTGCAAGACTTACATGATGAAGAACGAAGGAGTGGAAAAAGGAATATAAAAACTTCTTCCATGACTTGTAAAGCACTGAAAACTTAAAAAAAAAATGCATGAAGTAAATGAAAAGTTCATAGCAAACATGGACTGGACGTGTCATTTGACGTCCGGCAGGGCGCGCGCAAAATGACGGCGTTTGAACGGCTCAAATTTACTCAATGTTTTAATTTTCACTTTGAAAAAAAAACTTGAATCTTTTCAAGCCTATTTATATCTTTTTCTACGATATAGAGAGGTAAATGATTAATTTAGGCCAAAAAAAATAAATATTACCTACTGTTATAAAAGAATATTAAATTATTTATATAAGCTAATATGCTAAAGAATAATATTTGTATACTGTTTTTGTATGATATTTTGCCGATAGTTTATAATAAATGTAAATAAAATGAATAACTAAATTAAAAAGTGTTAATTAACAAACCCATGACTTATTGTCCCTCCACCTAGCGGTTTCACTTTGTACAGATATGTTTATATAACAGATGTAGGTAGTTATATTTCCCTAAGGTATAAATAAATGGCGTTGTTACAAGACATTACGAGTATATTTGATCACAAATTTTTATTATTATTTTCATTTAAACTGTCTTATTTGCAAATTGATTCTAAAAGAACAAACTCCAATATCAAATAAATAATAAAGAACTACTAAGCAATTTAATATAATACAAAAAATAATAATGATAGAAATGAATATATCTCGCTTGCTGTCTATAAGAGAGAGAGAGAGATAACAAAACATGTCGTGACAACTTTTGGTAAGAATTTTTACCGTCTAGCCCCCTTTTACAACGCGCGATAAGGAACTACGTTCCAATAATTTTATCTACTATGTGATAAATATATATATATAATTTAGTTTTTTTATTCCTCTGTTGAAGTGAGTGTTCGGTCTTCATCAAAACCGGATTGCGGACAGCGGGCGAGGGGCGGCCGTGCGGGCTCCGAGACTTTGCCCTCTGAGGCTCTGCCATTCTTCCTGTATTAATACTACTGTGGAGTCACATTAAAACTTGTATCTCAACCAATCTGCGTAATCATTTATACAGTCTACTACACTACTCAACATTTTGGTCCTTCGATTAGTGAAAAGAAAAGACCAGTGAAAAGAAACCAGCATTGCGGAATATAAGAGAACTGAGGATAACTGCAATCTTTAGTGAGTCCGTTCCATGTTCCTTTCTAGAATTTTCTTCTGTCTTTTTTGCTCAACTTGGATCTGACATTGAGATCTCCTCATAGCTTTTCGCTCTAATAACTGCTTGTACTTAATGTTAAATAAAAATACACTCATGGACATATTTAGGGGAACGCAAAAAAAAGGTGGAATAACGGAAAATATTTTCATATTTTCGTACTGGTCACTATACCAATATTATGTATTAAAAAAAAGATGATTTTAAAAATAATTTTATTTTAAATTTCATTTGTTTTTTTTTTGTTTATTTGCTAATTTCTGAAGCCGGAATTTTCGTCGGCTTTTGTGGTTTTTAACAAAAACTTTATTTCTGTTGTTTTTTTGACGAAAAATTGTCATTATTGAGAGAAGTGAACTTAATTCGATAAATTTAGGCGATGATGCCGGATCTCAGCGTTGCTCTGGTTTCTAAAGCTGTAACTTTAATTGAAAATGCTTAGGTACACTTACAATGAAGTGGTTCAAACATTACATGTTTCCAAGTCTGTGATTTTCCGCAATGTTAAACGATACCGGCAGACTGGAGAGTATACCAGGCGTAAAGGACAAGGTCGCAAAAGAGTAACAGGAGAGAGAGACGATAGATTTATTCTCAGCAGTGTTCTCAGAAACCGTACCTTGACTTCTTCTGAGGTACGAAACCAGCTGCAGGAAGTTCGACAAGTGATAATTAGTACCAAAACCGTCAGAAGAAGACTAAAGGCAGCTGGTATAGGGGCGTACTTGCCTGCCAGAGGTCCACAGCTCACCGCAGGTCATCGAGTGGCTCGTGCCAGCTTTGCTCGTTTCCATCTAAATTGGAATAATGACGCTTGGGGAAAAGTTCTTTTTAGTGATGAGTCCAGATTTTGTCTCAAACCAGATGATGGAAGGACCAAAGTATGGCGACGACCCGGAGAAAGATACGCTCAGTGTAACATTATTGGGAGAGAGCCGTATGGTGGAGGGTCAGTAATGGTATGGGGCGGTATTTGCTTAGGAGCACGCACGGAGCTACACATCGTAAAAAACGGCTCCCTGACTGCGGCAAGATACGTAACCGACATTTTAGAGCAGATTGTGATGCCTTTTGCCCCTTTCATTAGAGACAATTTTCTTCTAATGCATGACAACGCTCGAACTCACATTGCGGCATTAGTTTCGGAATATCTTAATGAGGTCGGAATCCAGGTTTTGGGGTGGCCGGCACGCTCTCCAGACCTAAATCCAATAGAACACGTCAAACAAACTAGGAAGACAAATTAAACAAAGAAATCCATCACCTGTCACCGTAAGAGACCTCAAAACCGCATTGGTTGAAGAATGGAACTCAATGCCGCAAAGTTTTATTGACAATTTAATAGAGAGGATGCCCAGACGCATGCAGGCAGTTTTAACAGCAAAAGGTGGCAACACTAAATACTGATTGTATCACCCATCGCGAAAAAACCAGTCATTTGGACAATATTAACTTTTCTTTAGTTTTCATTGTGTTAGGTCAAAACTCTTCAGAATTAAGTCACTGACCTTATTGTCTTTAATTTCGTTTCTTTCGCTTTAATTTTGTGATTTTTTATGTTCAAAAATGTTAATTTAATTAATTCAGAATAATAATCAAATGTATTGTACAACAAAAATGTGTTTTCATATGATCTTGCAGTCTGTTTTTTGCGTTCCGCTAAATATGTCCACCGGTTTACATTTTTCTTAAAGTTTTATATTAATTACAATTATTGAGTATATTTTTATATATTTTTTTAAAATATCGTGTAAATAAAAAAAAAATGTTTTACAGTGTTAAAATATTAATTGCTAAATTATTGCTTTAAATATTGTAATTACTATTGCTTATTACAGCATACGCATTGTAACCTCTTGTGTAAACCGGTTTCGTGCGTAGCTCGGCCGGTTGGTGTCGCTTGCTTATCGCTTGCTTTATCCTCAATCATCTATTTCAAATGAATATTGTAGCACAATTATATTATTGCTTTATAGATTAAAGTTTCACTTTAATCTTTCTTTTAATTTAAATATATATATATATTTCTTTTGCTTTCCTTCATATTTTTTTAAATATAAATCTATTGCTTAATATGAGTGATGCAAAGAGTAAAGAGCTTATAAAACTACGTGGTAGTATAAAAGGCAAGCTTACTATATTTCAAAAATTTTTAAACACAGTAGGGGAATATGACCATATAAACTGTGAAACCCACTTAAACGAACTTTAATGTCGGCTTAATAAAATGGAACATCTTCAGACGGATTTTGATAAATTTCAGACGGAGTTGGAGTTGTTATCTGAAGATCCTAGCCAGCTCCTGGTTGAACGCGAAGAGTTCGACTCAAAGTATTATTCTCTTGTGGCGTCGGCGCGTACGCTTTTAAACAAGTTTCGGCGGCAGATGCAACGTGCTTTTTCTATGTCTGAGTCGAGCGACGGGAGCAATCAAAGGGATCGGGAGCCACACGACTTTGTCAGACTGCCGAAGATTAATTTACCAAGCTTCGACGGCAACTTTGAACACTAGCTCAACTTTCATTATTTAACTTTACATTACATTACTTTCGTTATTCAAAATCTTGAATTTACGAGCAACAACTTTTTTTTTTTCTTTTTTTAACGTCAGGAATCCTCATGGATACACATCCATCCAGGGGATGATGGAGGTGGTTATGTGAACCTCCTACTCACTAAACCTGACGGTTGCCACCGCTGTCATAATGGGACAGCACGGGATCGCTTTCGCACTCACCGCGATGCCCCGACGTGATCCACGGAGACGGCACCCCGCAACGAGGAGCACCCATCCCTTTTTCGCAAGCTTGATAGATTGTGGAGGGATCCCCTTCCCCCACCCAAGCCTGCTGCCTCTGAAGAGGGCCGAGACCCCTTCTGGCCGGACTCGGTCTCAGGGAATCAGGTCTAAAACCCGACTCGACCATCATCGACCTTGCCCAGCCCCACCGCAGTAGTCTCCCCGAGAGGAGACCACCGGTCAGGCCCCCTAGGAGAGCAGACTCTCGATACGATCTAGCGGGCTCAGCGACTCTGGTCAAGCCGCGAGCCACGCGCCGGGCCGCACTAAAGTCCACTCAAGGCAGAGGACCCAACGTCGAACCCAACAAGTCGGGAACCCACCACGCCCAGACTAACCATCGCCAAGCGCAACCGTGGCATCGCACTCGGCAACGATCAACCCAGGCAACGTCTCGGACCGTCTCTCTCCCCACCAAGCAATGTTCTGTCAATGCTTGGTAGAAAGAAGTCCAGACCCCTAAACGACGCAGACGGCCTTTTCCTCAGCTTGCCGTTCTTGAGAAGGTTCGGCAGTACTTTGCACCGGGACAGCTTCTGTTTTTATACAAAGCATAGATCCGGTCGTGTGTAGAGTACTGTGGTCACATATTTGCTGGTGCCGCAAAGTCTCATCTTGCGGTCCTGGACTCAATTGAGAGGCGAGCAAAGAGGCTTATAGGCGATCCCGAATTGGTCGAAGCCGACCTCCAAAGCCTTGAACACAGGCGTAGAATTGCTATCCTCTCAGTCTTCTATAGGATACATTTTGGTGAGTGTGCGCATGAATTACATGATCTAATTCCCCTGGCCCCCTTCCATCATCGGACGTTCCAACGTACGGCAGGTATCCATCCTTTTGCTGTGGACATTCCACCTGTCCGAACGAAGCGCTTTGCTTCCTCATTTTTACTGCGTACAGCAAAGGATTGGAACAGCTTGCCTGCGTCGGTATTTCGGACCGAATACAATATGGATACATTCGAGAGAAGAGTGAATAGGTTGCTAGGGTAATGCGCCTTACCACCTAAGACTACATTCCACTTACCATCAGGTGGAATGTAGTCAAGCATTGCCCTAGATAATATAAGAAAAAAAAAAAAGCAAGAAAGAGACCGCCGCGCACCCCTCCCTATTCAGCCGCGGGACTACTCCACAGTCCACTCTGCTAATCAGAGAAGTACCAGGATCGATCCCGCGGCTAGCCTCGGCAAGGAGGGCCTGCGCCCTCTCACCCTCGACACTCAGGCCAACTTTCCACCAACGAAGGCCGATGGAAAGAGGCCCGAGCCCTTTCCCCCGCGGGCAGGCCACCCCGAAAGGCTACCCGCCCTGGCCAGCTATGGACCGAGCACAAACCCCCATGTCCAACCCCCAACGCGCCGGGTATTAGCCAACGGGAGAACCCGAAGGTTCTCAGTAACCGTTGTTGCCCAGGGAGCACCACGAGGAGATTTTCGACGTTCAACAACTACCAAATTGCGTGGCAATTATTATCAAATAGATATAACAACGAGCGCCTTTTAATAACTAACCATGTTAATTCCTTATTAAATTTTTCCCCAATACAAAGGGAATCATGTGAATATTTAAGATAATTGATTGATTTCATTAACCGCAATTTATGTGCTTTGAAAAATCTAGGTCAGCCGACTGAGAATTTCGATAGTCTAGTTATTCATTTAATGATGAAAAAGTTTGATGCCACCACATTTAGAAAATGGGATGAGCAACGCAATACGATTACTTCAACACCTAAACTAAAAGAGTTTATTGATTTTTTAACAAACAGAGCAGATTTATTGGATACTTTAAAAATAAAAATTTCACAACATTCATTTAATACACAAAATACAGAAATAAAAACAACGAAATCACATTTAAGTAAAACAAAAAATACAGAAAATAAACCTATTACATGCCCTGTATGTATGCAAAATCATTATCTATTTAGCTGCCCAGAGTTCAGGAGCCTGGATATAGATTCGCGTATTCATAAAATACAGGGTTTTAATGTATGCAAAAATTGTCTTCGTCCTGGAAATCAAAAAAAAATTTGCAGATTAACACATTGCAATTATTGTATTCATAAACACAGTAGCCTTCTACACAAATGAACAGATAACAACATACAAGCATATAACACAGTTTTGTCGTCAAACAATACACATATAATGCAGTCAAACATATTGCTTTCCACAGCATTGGTGAATGTGGTCGGTGCGGACGGGATCCTACATCCTGCCCGTGCTCTTCTTGATAATGCTGCCACTGCGCATTATGTCACCCGGCACTTCTGTGAGAAACTGGGTTTGGCGCGTCGTAACGTAAGCTCCACTGTGACAGGTATGAATAACCAAATTTCGTACAGTGCGGAGTCTTGTAGTTGATCCATCGAGTCATTGTTAGGACATTATAAAATTAAAGTAGAGTGCTACGTACTACCACAAATTACAAATTCAGCTCCTTCTTATAACGTAGACATACAATCATTAGACTTGCCTCTTCATATCAAGCTATCTGATCCTACATTTCACATCTCGTTTCCCATAGACATTTTAATGGGGGCAGATGTATTCTGGGACGTCATTTGTTCCAATTCTGTCGATTTAGGTAAACAACGTCCTAAATTGCAACAAACCAAACTTGATTGGCTGGTTTCGGGCACTATCAATAAATACAAAAATATATATAATAATAATTTAAACACAAGTTCTACATATTGTTTCCTTACTCAGAATGACGATTGTTTGTTGACACATTTTTGGGAATTGGATTCAATACTTCCTCAATATAAGGTATCGCTAGAAGAACAAGCCTGTGAAAGAAGCTATTTAGAGAACACAAAGCGTGATGATGATGGTCGATTTATTGTAACTCTGCCTTTAAAAGAGTCACCAGATGTTCTCAGCGATTCTTACCAAACAGCTAAAAATCGTTTCCTAGCTCTTGAAAGAAAATTTGATCGCGATCCTATTCTACGAACTAGATATTTAGAGTTTATGGCTAAATATCTAAAATAAGGTCATATGAGCGACATATCAAATTTTTTTTTGAATGTAGTGACTCTCAGAAAAAGTCGTATTATTTACCTCATCACGGGGTTATTCGTGAGTCGTCGACCACCACGAAATTACGTGTTGTATTTGACGGATCAACACCCAGGACAAGTAAAAAATCATTTAATGACCTTCAACTCGTTGGACCAGTTGTCCAAGATGATTTAATTTCTATTTTATTGCGTTTTCGACAGCATAAGTACGTTGTCTCCGGTGATATTGAAAAAATGTATAGGGCTATTTTCATAGATCCTTCACAACGCTCACTACAGAAAATCTTATTTAGATTTGATCGTAGTGAAGAAATAAAAACATATAATGAATACTGTTACTTACGGTTACCCTGAATACGGTTACTTACGGTACATCGTCTGCACCATATTTAGCCACTATATGCTTGGTTTCGCTTGCAGACCAGTGCACGGATCCAGAGGCCAAAATCGTCATCAGTAGAGATTTTTACGTTGGCGATTTTTTAAGCGGAGGAGATTCCTTACAATCAGTCATAAAACTTTGTAAAAATGTCAGTAACACTCTAAAATCAGCCCAATTTAAGCTACGTAAATGGCAGTCTAATAATCCCGAAGTTTTAAAAACGCTACCTTATAAATAAATAAAAACCTCACATACAGATAAAACTCTAAACTTAGATGAAACTTGAAACTTGAAACTAGCAAAATACTGTCTTCACTGGGATTGCCATGAAGATACATTTTTATTTCAAATTAATTTAAACACAATAATTAAAAACATAACAAAACGTAAAATCTTATCTCGTAATTAGTCAGATATTTAATCCTCTGGGCCTTATAGGACTTTGTACTGTTCAAGCAAAAATTCTAATGCAAACACAATGGATTAATAATTACAGTTGGGATGAGGAAGTTTCAAAAGAAATCCAGCAAACTTTTTTAAACTTTACAGCTTCTCTAATTTCTCTTAATTCACTCCGTATTCCACGGTGGATTTATACTGAAAAAGCAATATTATTAGAATTACATACATTTTCAGACACTTCTGAACGAATTTAGGGTGCGTGTATTTAGGTAAGACCAGTTATGGGAAATGGTAATGTACAGGTTCGTCTTCTAGCTTCTAGAAATAAAGTTGCACCTTTAAAGCCAACTACAATACCGAGATTAGAACTTTGTGGTTCTCTTCTTGCTGCCAGACTTCATACTAAAGTGATTTCATCACTATCAGTTAGGATAAATAATTCTTATTTTTGGACTGATTCTACTATCGTATTAGCGTGGCTTAAGACTCAATCGAATCAATTGAAAATGTTTGTACGGACTCGAGTGGGTGAAATCCAAGACAGTACCGCTGGTCACAGATGGAGCTACGTTCCTTCAAAAGAGAACCCTGCCGATTTAGATTCTCGGGGGGTTATAGCGGACAGTATTAGCTCGGTTAAGCTACGGTGGTCAGGTCCAGATTTTTTGAAAATGAAAACAATACATTTTCCTAACATAACGAACACATATTCAGATTCACGTTCAGAAATCGTCTTACACACTACTTCCACACAACTTTATAACAAAGATATTCAACAAAACATCATGAATAATTTTATAAAGAAAATATCTAAATATTCACATTTAATAAGATCATTTGCATACATAAAAAGATTTATATACAATTGTAAAAATCCAAAGACCAAGTTTATAAAATCATTATCTACACAAGAATTAAATAATTCAGAACAATATATTTTACAAATTTTTCAAAAAGAAATGTTTCCTGAAGAATATAGGTTTCTAAAATCAACCCAATCTCTTCCTAAAAATAATAAACTAATTTCATTATCACCATTAATGGACTCAAATCATCTTATTAGGATTGGTGGTCGTCTCAAAAACTCTTATTAAAGTTTCGATGTCAAACATCCTATTCTGTTATGTGGTAATCATTTCTTAACTGAAGTTATTTTCACTACAGAACACAAAAAATTAATGCATGCCAGACCTCAACTTCTTTTGTCTTCTATACGACAAATATACTTACAAATATACTTCTATACACTTGGGGGGAGGAACCTAGCTAGACGTATCGTGCATAGTTGCGTTCCTGTTATAGATTTAAATCCAAGCCAATACAACCCATAATGGGTGATTTACCATGTGATAGAGTACATCTTGAGTTTTCCTTTTTACACAGTGGTGTAGATTATGCCGGGCCAGTGTTCAAAGCTGATCGTAAAGGAAGAGGTGCAAAACTGACAAAGTCTTATATCTGTGTTTTTTTTTGTTTTGCAGTTAAAGCATTGCACCTGGAGCTCGTCACGGATTTAACAAAGGAAGCGTTCCTTTAGGGTTTATAAGATTTATTTCGCTACGGGGAAGGCCGGCTTCGGTGACATCAGATAACGCCACCACATTCTTTGGTGCAAGCAAAACCATTGCTACATTTTTTCATAACCATATAGACGACATTCAGTCTGATATTCAAAACAGAAGTATACAATTTAAAACCATTCCTCCTTACACGCCTCATTTTGGTGGTCTGTGGGAAGCTGTGGTTAAATCTGGTAAACACCATCTTCGACGAATTTTAAACTTGACTCATCTAACTTATGAGGAGATGTCAACGTGCCTTGTCAACCTCACCTGTCTCACTCTCTCTCTCTCTCACTTCCTTATTGGACGTCCACTATTGTCAGTTCCTCATTTTTCTGTAAGCGAAAAAAACATAAATCGTTTACAATAATATGAGAGGATTGAGAAGCTTAAGCAACATTTCTGGACACGCTATTCAAACATTTATGTTTCTCTGCTCCAGCAGCGCAAGAAATGGCACTGATCATCTTCAAGTTTGCAGCCTGGGTCCATGGGCCTCGTGTGACAAAAAAAATATACCTCCCCTCTTATGGCAGCTTGGCAGAGTTATTAAACTGTATCAGGGCCAGGATGGCATCAACAGTGTTGCAGATATTAAAACTCGAAAATAAATCATCAAGAGGGCCTTTAATAAGATAAGGCCTGTCCTCTTCTGGCTTCATAACATTGAAAATGGACATTTCCAACGTTCCTGGGCAGCATGTTCGGTGTTCATCAAAACCGGAATAAGGGCAGCGGGCGAGGGGCGGCCGTGCGGGCTCCGAGACTTTGCAATCTAAGGCCGCCATTCTTGCTGTACTAATACTACAGTGCAGTCACATTAAAACTTGTATCTAAACCAATCTGCGTAATCATTTATACAGTCCACTACACTACTAAACAAGAGTCTTAAAACACACTTTGCACTTCATCTTTCTTATACAGTGTACAGTTTAACATATCAATGTTTAAGTCAAAGAAAGTAAGTTTAAGTCAAAGAAAGAAATAGGAACTAAATAATCATCCAGATATCTGGATGATTATTTAGTTCCTATTTCTTTCTTCTTCTATTTTTTCATTCTTGGTTTGGCGAGTTCTATCACCGAAGTCTAGACATCAATCATATCTTGCGAATTTGTAACGTCCAAGGATTGAAAGATGCCTAGATCTAAGCGACATCTTTATACGTCATCACTCAAAAATATGCAAAAAGGAAACAAATTACAAATCGTGAGAATATAAACAATCATTGTTTGGTTGTTACTACATCAAAAAATATTACTGTAAATTATATAAATGAAAATGAATTTCTAAAGCATATCATCTAAAAATTGTGCTGCAACAACAATGGGGTAAATACATTCTTATTAAAATAAAACTATTTTTATGTATTTTACTTGCGTATAAATAGTTAAATTTTAAATGTACATTTTAAAATTTTCTCGACGTTTCAAATGACTTTCAACAATCGTGATAATCACAAATTTGATAACTCTAAAATCCCCGCTACGGAACAACGCTACATTCCTTCAATGGTTCGTGAAGCTATTGAAATTTGAAAACAATCTTATTTTAATAGAGAAGATGGTTGGGGACTATCTAGCACCTGGGATCCACTCTTGAAAAATATTTAATCCAATGTCTGTGACCGCATTGAAAGACCTCAAAATACTGTTAGTGCGTTTTGTATGCAACGTACCTATACTAAACGCCTGGAAACTTAGAAACCGTAGATGATAGATAACTAATTAACTGACTTACTGACAGACACACTTACATCTTTTCTTACCGTGAACACAATTGCTGCAAAGCATTCGAAACGTCGAGTTGAAATTAAAATGAAATTTATAAATTTAATTATTTATACTAGAGTTAAACCCGAAAATCAGTTTTATTGAAATGTATAGTGCTCGTAATAATCTTAGAAAATACAACATTCTGGTTAGATTTTTTTTTATACAGTATCTCATAATAATAATAATACAATTCTTTTTTTAGTAACAAAACATAATTTTAAAGTACAATGCCAAAACATATGGTAGCGAATTTTAAAATAGTTTTAGTTGTGGTTGAGCTTAAAAAATCTTGGCACATTTTATCTTATCGTTATGCAGCTTAAAAGCATTTTACCGTTTATGTTTGTTAATACACTTTACAGTTTAAGATTTGAATCTGGTTGACTATTTAGTTTCCGTTATTTTCTTCTTCTTTTGTTTTATTCTTGCTTTGGTGAGTTTTACTACCGAAGTCTAGACACCAATCATACCTTGAGAATTTGACACTTCAAAGTATAAAAGATGTTAAGACCTAAGCGATACTTTTAACTTTCATCACTCAAAAAGCTATCAATATCAAATAAATTTTAAATGTTGAGGATGTGAAACATATTTTCTTTAGTTGTAACTATTTTATATATATATATATATATATATATATATATATATATATATATATATATCTATATATATATATATATATATATATATATATATATATATATATATATATATATATACTAGCAGACTCGGCCACGCGTTGCTGTGGTTGCTAAGGTTTTGGATATACCTATTACATTGTAGTAAACTATTTAAGAAGTCACGGTATTAGGAAAAATAAAATAAAAATTAAAAAAACCCCCGACCGCAAAGTAAAGGAAAAATTCAAAATGCAACTAAATTTATCAAGCCCAATAACGAAATAACAATATTTTGATATTATCGTATAGTCAAAGACCTCATTCATTAGCTCCAAAAATTTTGTAAAATAGACACTCATCAACGTACGTAAAAAAGTCCCTCAGACGTAACGACTTCAATAAGTACATAATAATATTATTATCCTTTTTAGACGTCATCTAGTATCCGGGTTCATTTAATTTTTTTTTTGTTTTTTTTAAATTATTTCATTTTTTTCTATGTTGTACTAAATGAATCTACGAATACACTAATTTCCCCTGTTTAGGTTTTTACTATCAATATTGTATAAAAACCTTTCGCCAGCACCAATAACACTTTGGGGACGACTGCTTCTATTTCGACCAAACATAGCTAAGAACCATTTCGACAAACAAAGCTTTCGATTAATAAGAACCGCATTCAAATCCGTTTACGTATTTGGCCGCTACGTATCCACAGACAGACACACAGATACACAAATCTACAGGTCAAACTTATAATACCCCTCTTTTTGGGTCGGGGGTTAAAAATAATGATGTGGACCGCTATAATGATATTTTTTACATAGATGCAATTTGTAAAGAACATGGCGACCTCTATGACTGATTTTCTACTACCATTACCTAAACCTTGATAAAGTAATATAATAATTATTAGTGATGCGCCGAATTTTTGGTAAGTATTCGGTATTCGGTGTATTTGTCATCTTTTTCGCAATTCGTATTCGGTCGAACTATTCGGTTTTGATGCCAAATATATTCGGTTCAAGTATTTCTATTTTTTTGGCTCCACCACGCTATACTATACGATACTATACCGCTACATGTTAGGCGTCTGCCCTCCACTAATTGACCAACTGCAACAGGGTGGTTGCAACAATGAAATTATTATTTACCAAAGAAGACAAAAACGTTAGAGCCGGTCTAAAAATTCAAAGGATTGGGATTTGAAGGAGGTCTTTGAACACGATTGATCAAAATTATCGTACAGTTACAGGTATTTAATTTTAAATTTAATTATTATTATTCTATTTAAGATGGTAACAAATGAGTACACTACAAATTTATAAATAAGGTACGTAGGGCAGATAGTTTTAAATTGAAAATAATATTTGTTATTTAAATTATTAATAATTTAAGTTTTAATTTAATTTTGCACTAATCGGTGCACAATATTTTTGGTTGACCCGTCTCAAATAAAAAGATTCAACAAAGAAGCAGGTATAATTTGACTGTATTATGTTTATTATAATATGAGTTTATATATACTTCAGTCTAATTAATACTTGGCGGGATATATTAACACTAAAAATTAACTCATAATTTATTCTCAGCATCGCGTGTTGGTTATGATGTTAAATTATATATAAAACATTTGAATTTTTAACATTACGCCATCTGTTGAACACTAACTCAATCCAGTCAACAGCGCCATCTGTTAAACTTGTTTTGATTCACAGATAATTGTAAAGAAATAATTTGCAATAAAATAATATTGTGACTAAAAATTAAAATGTAAGTTATCCTATGTTTCAAGTTGGATCAAACTGCACACGGTGTGCAAATTTGATTAAAATCGGTTAAGTAGTTTAGGAGTCCATCGCGGACAAACAACGTGACACGTAATTTATATATATTAAGAAGATATATATATATATATATATATATATATATATATATATATATATATATATATATAAATTAGCTCTTCCAGTTTCCTCATTAATTATTTTCCAAGTTGTTTTTATTTTATTATTGCTATTTCCTATTTTATTTTGAATATTTTGATTTTTTGCTATTTTACATTGTTTTTTAAAAGATTTGGAAAATAATTTTACCTCATCCCTAAACTCATTACTAGTATTAAACATCAATTCCTCATACATATTATATAATTTTTCTCTATTTTTGTGTAACTCAGCAGATGCCCAATCACTAAACACTAATTTATCATTAACAACTACTGTTTTTGGAGTAAATATAAAGTTAAATAATTTAGTGAAAGTAATAAAAAAGTCATTATACATAATATTGGGGTTTGAATTTATATATATATATATATATATATATATATATATATATATATATATATATTATTTATTTATTTATATCTTTTCCACTTAGAATCATAATCAGTGATCACTTGTGTACGTCAACATGGAAGTGACAGGAGGGCCTATTACGATACTAGATTTATCGTAATAAGCCCTTCTGAAAAAGCACTTTCCATCTTAATGTTAAAGCTCTGAGGGTTCCAAACGCGTCCTGAGAAGAACCACACAACAAACTCAGCCGGATATATTTTTTGTTATTGTGAGCACTGTTTCACAAACGTCAAACTTAAATGTAATTTTGGAACAATTAGAACCGTCGCAATCAATCTGAAAAGAAGCCTAATGATTTCAGGCAACGAAAATTAAATAATAACATCAGAAAAAAAATATATATATAAATTTTCGGCCTGCCACACAACCAGACACCGCAAGCAGCACCCGTTCACGAGCATAACACAAGAGCCAGCCATCACCCCCTTCGCACATATTTGAGGGAGGGAGGCAACCCGACTCCCGATGCTACCGCAAGTAGTGACTTCTAAGGCTTAGAATCGGTGTGATGCAGAAGGTCGATAAAGCAAAATTAATTTACAACAAAAAACAAATTGCGGAGATTACTAGCTATTCGCAATACAATACAGATTCATTCCCAGGCCATACCGTCGTCGATGTAATCCTTTACACTATAGTAGGATTTTTTTATTAAATTATTTTTACATATAATTTAAATTTATTTAATGATAGGCTTAAGGCTTCATTTGGGAGCTTATTATAAAAACGTATACAATTACCCTTAAAGGATTTACCTATTTTATGGAGCCTAGTGCCGGGCATAGCGAATTTATTTTTTTGTCTTGTATTAATTTTATGTAAATCACAATTTTTCTTGAACTTTGAAATATTTTTATGAACGTAAATTAAATTTTCATAAATATATCGATTGTAAACAGTCATAATTTTAAATTCTTTAAATTTGTTTCTTAAAGAGTCTCTTGGTGTCAAAATTCAAATTCAAATTCAAAATATCTTTATTCAAGTAGGCATTTACACGCACTTTTGAATCGTCAATTACATTAAATTGGTCAGTATAGTCAGTCTGTGAGTAAGCTACCACCAGCTCGGAATGCTGTTCTGCTGAGAAGAGCTGGCCAGAAACTCAACAGTTGCTTTTTTTAAATAAAATTTAACAATGTTTGACTTATAAATTATAACATCAACCCTGCAAATGAGTCAATGATCCAAGTTCCACACATTTCGATCAACCAAAAACTCTTGAATGTTATAGTAAGATTTATTTAATAATATACCTTTAATTTTAGATTTGAAACCAAGAAAAGGAAGATCTAAGATATCTTGTGGAACCTTATTATATATGCGTACACTCAAGCCCATGAAGGATTTCTTAACTTTTTGAAGTCGAAATTTAGGCGTTACGAGCCTATTTTTATTTCTTGTATTGATTGAATGTCTGTCGCTGTTTTTTTTATAGTTATTTAAATTTTGGCGTATATATAGTAAGTTATTAAAAATGTATTGAGAAGCGACCGTAAGAATACCGATTTCTTTAAAAACTTCTCTTAGGGAGTCTCTAGCTTTTAAGTTACAAATAGCCCGTATAGCTCGTTTTTGTAAAATAAATATAGAATTAATTTCGGCAGCGCTGCCCCATAGTAAGATACCGTAAGACAATATACTATGAAAATAACTAAAATAAACGAGTCGAGCCGTTTTAACGTCTGTTAATTGTCTTACTTTTTTAATTGCAAAGACGGCTGAGCTAAGTTTGCTTGCGAGTGTCGAGAGATGGGGGTTCCACTGGAGCTTTTTATCTAAAGTTATACCTAAGAAAGTTGTCGAGTCAGTCAGTTCTAACACTTCATTGTTAAGGAATAAACTACAATCTTGACTTTTTACATTAGGAAGTGTAAATGCCATGCATTTAGTTTTCTTAGTATTTAATACCAAATTATTAATTTCAAACCAATGAAGAACACGTGACAGAGCACAGTTAACTTTGTCAAAATTAGCATTATTACGATCAACTTTAAAAATAAGTGAGGTATCATCAGCAAAAAGTACAATGTCACATAGTCCTTTTACGTAAAAAGGCAAATCATTAATATAAAGTAAAAATAAGAAAGGGCCTAGAATAGATCCTTGTGGAACACCCATTTTTAGGTGAGATCCAACCGATTTACAATTATTTACATCAACCGTCTGAACTCTTTGATTCAAGTAAGAGGCAATAAGATCAAGCGCAGCACTACGCACACCATAGTGATTAAGTTTGCAAAGTAATGTTTGATGGTCCACGCAATCAAAGGCTTTAGATAAATCACAAAACACTCCGATTGCATTCTGTGACTTTTCCCATGCGTCGTAAATGTGTTTAAGAAGCGCGGCACCCGCATCAGTTGTTGATTTGCCTTTGGTGAAACCATATTGTTCACTATGCATGATTTCATTGCTACAAACAAATTCTGACATTTGGTTTAGTATAATTTTTTCGAAGATTTTACTTAGAATAGGTAAAATAGAGATAGGTCTATAATTTCCGGGTTCTAGTCTATCGCCACTTTTGAACAAAGGAACTACTTTACTATTTTTCATTAAATCTGGGAAAGTACCGGTTTCAATACATTTGTTAAAAATTAAGGATAATTGTGGAGCTATATCATTTATAATACTTATTAGTAATTTTACTGACATACCCCAAAGATCACCGGTTTTTTTCATATTTAGATTTCTAAAAGTTTTAACAATTTCATATGATGTAACAGGTTTAAAAACAAAACATTTATTACTGACTCTTACGTTATTCGTCAATTCGACGATTGCATCACATGGTGAAGAATTTAAATTACGCGTGATTGTTAAAGGAATTTCGTTAAAAAATGTCTCAAAAATAGCCGCTACAGTTGAATTTGAATTTATTTCAATATTATCAATTTTTAACTTAATAGGTCCATTAGCAGCCCTATTTTTCCCAGAAACACTAGATAAAACATCCCAAGTTGCCTTTATTTTATTTTCTGAGTTTAAGATTTTATTTCTTATGTAAATCGACTTAGCTTGTATGCAAACGGTCTTAAATATTTTAGAAAAAATCCTAACTTTATTCAAGAATACCGGATCTTGATTCCATTGCCTCTCACTATATAAATCATATAACTTATCTCTACTTTTATATATTGCCACGGTAGCCCAATCACTAAATTTAAGTTTTAGGTATTTAGTCATAGTTTTTGGCTTAAAAACATTATTAAATTCTTGTAACAAAAAACCGAAAATGTTATTATATAAATTATTTGGATTATCATCGCTCATGTCTACTTTACCCACTTTTTGCTGAACAGTATTCTTAAATGTTAGGACCCGGTTTTTTGTAATTGGTCTACAAGAAAACTTTTGGGGCTTTTCACTTTCGTGATTAATTAATAGAGAAAATTTTAGACCACAGTGGTCTGAACTTAAATTCGTCATTACTGTTTCTTCATAGATGTTACAGCGACAGAACACATTATCAATACAAGTCGCGGAAATACTAGTAATACGAGTAGGTTCAAAAAAGACGTTCAATAAGTTAAAAGATTTAAACAAATTTAATAAACGTACACTAGACGAAGTTTCTTGTAATATATCTACATTGAAATCACCGCAAACAATCACGGACTTGTTTTTATGACAAAGCTTAGTTAAAATATCCTCCATTTTGTTTTCAAATTCATCAAAGTCACTAGAGGGGGGTCGGTACACGCACAAAATAATATGTTCATTGAGCTCAATGCAGGATAGTTCAATAATTCGCTCGACAGAGAGCGCCACTATGTCTGATCGAGACTTTAACACTACATCGTTACGAGCTAAGATAAGTGAGCCACCGCGAATAGCTTTCTCTCTACAGAACGAACTTGACAATTTATAATTTTCTACATTTATAATATTGTTATTCTTTGATAACCAGTGCTCTGTAATGCACAATAAACTTATGTCATATTTTTGAACAAAGAGTTCCACTTCCAATTCCTTGCCACCTAAGCCTTGTATATTTTGATGGACAATATTTAACAACTTAGGCTTTGTCTTACCCATTAGTTTAAAGTCATATTATATATTGCGCGAACAGCCCTCTCCTGCAATGTAAATATGGTATCAATGTCAGTCGCATTGCCCCATAAGAGTATACCGTATGACATTAAGCTATGAAAGTAACTAAAGTAAACTGATCGAGCAGTTTTCATATTTTTTTAACCGCGTATGCAGCAGAACTTAGTCTGCTTGACAAATCAAATATATGAGGACCCCATTGCAATTTTTCATCTAAAGTAATGCCCAAGAAAGTAGTAGATTTGACCAAGTCCAAATCCTCATTATTTAATTGTATATTGGTTCTAACATTTTTAATATTTGGTAAACTAAATTTGACACATTTTGTCTTTTTTTTATTAAGCAACAAATTATTGGCGTTAAACCATTGTACAACATCTGATAGAGCATTGTTTACATCGTCAATAACAGATTGCCGTCTATTAACTTTAAAAGTAAGAGAAGTATCATCAGTAAACAACACTATCCCATGTTTTTCCCTCACTAGGTGAGGTAAGTCATTTATGTAAATCAGGAACAAGAAAGGCCCTAAGATAGAACCCTGTGGCACACCTATTTTTACCAAAGACCCAGGGGAACGTTTTCCATTTACATCAACCTTTTGAATTCTATCATTAAGATATGAACTAATTAAATCTAGGGACTTATTTTTAACTCCATAATGTTCTAACTTTTTTATAAGGATTTCATGTTGAACGCAGTCAAACGCCTTAGATAAATCACAGAAAATGCCAAGTGCATCCTGTGATCCTTCCCAGGCTTCAAATATGTTTAGTAATAGCTCAACACCAGCATCTGTTGTAGAGCGACCGGCAGTGAAACCAAACTGGTTTTTGTGTAAGAGATTGTTTTTACTGAAATATGCCACAAGTTGATTAAGAATTATTTTCTCAAAAATGTTACTAAAAGTGGGTAAGACTGAAATAGGTCTATAATTACTAGGATCTAATGAACAGGCGGATTTGAATAATAGAGTTATTTTACTTTGTTTCATTAGATCAGGAAATATACCATATTCTAAACAATTATTAAATATTAATGCTAAGTCTGGCGCTACAATGTCAATTATGGACTTAAGTATGTCAACAGGTACTTAAAAGGTTGATGTGGTTGCAAACTTCTATCTCTTTTATGTTTGGAACATCTGTAGAGTCATTGATCTTATTTTTTACTACTTCTTCACTTCAATGGGTGTCATTTTTTGTATTGCTCTTGGTAGTACTCTGTAGCTACGTTTATCACGTCTGTTCTTGATTTGGTCTTTTTGGAGTTTTTCTCTAGTTTTTGTATCCAAGTTTTGTGAGAAGAGAGCTCTTTTAGTGCGCGCTTTGTGCTTCTGTACTTGTCAAGGTTATAAGTAATAATATATCTCCTATACTGGCTGTAGTCATTTTTAATCGATTTACTGGTCTCTGAATAATTTGCTCAGGTCAATTCTCTTGTACATTGATAAGTTCTGTTCATTTTTTGTATCAGATTTTCAGTATGTTTGCTAAAAATACTTTTCTTTTTTGAGTTTTTTTGTTGAATCTTAGGCTTTCAATAATACCAGTTTCTAGATTGTTATAGAATCTTGAACGTTATGCCGGGTTGTTTTTATTTTCATTTGTTTTGACTCTAGACATGTTAAGTATTCATTGATCTCATCTTCAGACCTAGGAATGTTCAGTTTTGCTCTAAAATGTTTTCTACTTGTTTTGGTGCTATAATGTTGAGTGTAGCCCGTATCAATCTGTGGTCAGAGTTAAATTGTATGAAGTTTAAGACTTCAACGTTGGTTATTAGTGAACGTTTGTCTGACAGGACGAAGTCTATTTCATTTTTAGTGCTTGAATCTGGAGATAGCCATGTCCACTTGCGATTGTCTCTTTTTTTGAAGAAAGTATTCATAATTGATAGTTTGTATTCCGTGGCATATTCTATTAAAATTTCTCCTCTTTCATTGCGTTGGCCATATCCATATCGGCCCGTGAATAGGTTTTCCTCTTTTGTAGGTTGCCCAATTTTTGCGTTGAAGTCTCCAATGACTATGACTGTGTTATCATCTAGTGTGTGTGCTTTTTTCAGGTCTTTGTAGAAGATATCTAGTTCATCTATACTGCAGGTCGTAGTAGGTGCATACGCTTGGATGATTGAGATGTTGGCGTCATCACACTTTATTTGTAGGAGGGCTACTCTTTCTGATAATCCAGTGAAATTGATGGATGGAAATGTTTAGAAAATTACAACAAAACTGAACAGTATAGTGACAGTTGAACATTTAATGCTTCGAATGCCGAGAATTATTATTACATTTTGAAAGAGTAGACACAACATAGAGAGGAGTCTTATTTTTGTTTTCTAATATGTAGTGCTTTTTTCCATAATTGCAACTTCCCGCCATTGCTGATTGTAAAATAAATTTGTGACTGCAAACATTTTTTACTTTTTTACAGCAAACAGTTGAAGTTAAACACTTTAGTCCATTCATCCATGTAATATCTATAATAGGTATAGACTTTAAGGATAAGTAGCTACTGCACATAATATATAGACATGAATGATTTTAATTTAAACACCATAGTTCAGAAATGTTGTTTGTGTTGAAATTATCTGAAAACAATCATATTCCTAACCATTATTGCCTTTTTTTAAACAATTTAATAATATTATTAACACAAAATTAATAAAAAATTATTTAAAAAATAAATAAAAAGTATTTAAATAATTTATTAACATTTTGATTTTGTAGCTTTATTTAATTTTTTTCTTTTTCTTATAATGAGAAGTTTTATTTAGTTTATTTTATTTATAAATTTTTATTTTTGTATATAATATGTTTATAATCCCTTAAAAAACATTTTTAAGATTAACAAATACAACCTTATTAGGGTAGGGAACTTTCTAGGGGTTAATTCATGACATTTAGAGTGGTTAAAAAAGAAAACTGTAGTTTTAATTAGTTATTAGTTTTTAATTGTAGACACGCTTTAAAAACCCAATAAAAAAGTAACACCAAATAAAATAAGTATAACAGTTAATAAAAATAAAGATTTTTATGAATTTATTATGAAGTTTAGTTCACAATACTACGACGTACTCCATTTTATATTTCAGACTGAAGATATTTTGTTTATCGTGTTCTTTCCTTCCATTTGCTGTGATTACGCTGGCTATATAAAGATGAATTCTCTATGGTCATCTAATAATGTCATTGTAAAACCTCCTTGTAAAACCATTTAATTAGATACCCATGTCGTAAAAAATCCAGACGCCATTTTGTTGTGGCCGCCATAATGGTTTTGCAAAGGCGGCAATTTATAAAGTATTTAAATTATAGTGTTCTGCTCTTTGAGGCCTTCAGTTTGATATCTATGGTAAAAATTAAGTTTGCCGCCATCTTATTACGTCCGCCATATTGAATTTACAATAACATATTTTTAACACTTATCGTGTTCTTCTTGTTAAATCATTTTATTTGATACCCATATCCAAAAATCAGTCGCCATCTTGTTACATCTGCCATATTGGATTTTCATCGTATTCTTCTCGTTAAACCATTATATTTGACACCCATGTCAAAAAATCAGTCGCCATCTTGTTTTGACCGCCATATTGGTTTTTCAATAAAATGTTTGTTGCAATTTTCGTGTTCTTCTCCTTAAACCATTTTATATGATATCCATGTCAAAAAATCTGTCGCCATATTGAATGTGTGTATGTTTGGATATAATAGACATAGACGAAGCTTCTTAGCAATCCATGGATTCACCGTGCGGGTGCCGGGCCCATCGCGTTGCAAGGAGAGGAGTGCAAGCAGTGCCTGGGACTTGCGACCCAGGAGTAGGTTTAAGGGGCCCCTTTATTATGCGCAAAAACGCTCACCTTCACCCTCCACACTCCTCTCCCTACCTAACCAAATTTGGAAAGAACCTACTAATGCCGCCTTTGAAGTACGTTCTAGAAATGAACCGATGCTTGTTCTAGAAAGGCCAAGATCTTTAAGTAGGCTATACAGAGATTTTGCTGTTATACCTCTCGCTCCCACTTCTACCGCGTACAAACTAACTATAAATTTATTCCTGATCAGTTCGTTGGTTAGTTCGTAATATTTATTGAGCTTGAATGTGTGATCCCTTGGGATGTTTGTTTCCCAAGGAACAGTAAGCTCCACAAGTATCACGTGCCTCAGATGTTTCGAATACAGGAATAAGTCCGGTCTGGATGACGAAACACCAACATCCCCAGGGATTTTGTAATGCCTTTCATACGTGTCCATCATGAGAATCCAATCAGGAGCCGCGCCTAATATTGAATAAGGCTTCGCTTTTGATTTTTTGGAGGAGCCTTCTTTTACGAATTCTATAGATCGTTCGGTGGTTGTTATACCCTTCCGCGCTCTTGCTACTGAAAGACTAACCGCTTCCCGTATAATTTCTAATACCTTGTCGTGGCGACGCGAGTATTGACCTTTATCTAGAAGTACCTTACACCCTACCAATAGGTGTTTCGCGGTTCCTATTGCCTCCCCACAGATGTTGCAAGACTTTTCGGTGGCTTTGCCCCATCTTACTAAATTACTTTGATCTGGGAGAGTCATTTGGAATGCATTAAGATAGAATTTTAATAATGCTGGGGACCAATCATAAATTAAGGTGCGCCACTTCAAAGCTAGTGGAATACAAAAATCTCCTATGGTCACCCATTCGTTTTGAATTTCTAGGCTCATCGCGTGGAGTCGGTAATTATCGTTTTCGTCTTGTCGAATAAAAGACTTTGTTATGTCTATGTCTTGAACTTTCCTACTTGATCCTAGCCCTACTTTATTTGTTTGAGCACCTATCATAAACTTTTTATGGAATTGAAGTCGTGACTCGAGCTCTGAGGCAACTTTGTCTTTTGGGAGAGAAGTTACAGTATCATCTTTAGATTTTCCGATGATATGTCTTTTGGTAACTCTTAGATGTTTGTAGAGCTCCGATGGTTTCTTTAATTTTAATCCAAAGTTGTTACGGTCTCTAAATAAGGTTGAAGAGTCCGCTGAGTGCGCTAACCCGAGCCATAACTTCAATGTCTTTATGACGCTTGCATCTAACTTTGACAAAAGGGTTTTATTTATATCATACACGAGGAAAGGCCAATTTAGACGTGATGTTAAATAATTATCGTAAATCCAAGCTTTTTTGACGTTACTTATTGGTTGGTTGTCTACCTTTTTGAGATCGTTTAAAAAGCTATCGACTATTACATCCAACGATGGAGTACGGCCTTGGTAATCGATTTTTTTACCTAAAAATTTAAACGGAGCTGCTTCCGTAACCGTACTAACGCACTGACCGCCTATTATAAGACCCGGATCGTAAGAGGTATATTTGGTATTCCGTCTACCCAGACACAGACTAAAACATTTACTTGGTTTTGTCCTCAATCCGCCCGTCCACGTACAAAAATCCTCAACTACATTTAAAAGTACCTGACATTGTTTCGGATTACGTGTCAGTATCGCGAGATCATCTGCAAAAGCTAGTATGGATTCTGTGTATTTGTTGTTGAACTTAAACCGATAGCCCCACTTTTTTTCATTTCTAATTAATTTGTCTATTAAAATATTAATAACTATATTAAATATAATAGGAGAAATACAACAACCCTGAAATAAACCAACGTTATAATTAAGTGGTTTTGAATGGTTTTCATTAAAAATTATTGAGAATTTTAATTTTGAATAATATGATGCAATAATGTCGCGAACTACCATAGGAAAGTTATACCATTTAAGCGCGAACATCATTAGTTCATGTCGTACCGACCCAAAAGCGTTTTCTAAGTCTATCCAACAAACCGTAATTTGTCTCTCGCTAGTTCTAGCATCTTTAAGGCTTTCCGATATTAACGTATTATGTTCCAGGCATCCAGAAATTCCGGGCAAAAACCCTTTCTGGTGATTAGGCCTGAAATATCTATTGTTAATCATGAATTGCGTCATTTTAGTTTGTAAAAAAGAGAAAAATATTTTGGAAATTGTATTTGTTAGGGCTATCGGTCTAGTATCCTTGGGATTATTGACATTGTCGTTTTTCGGAATGAGGACAAAAAGGGCTTTTCCGAACGATACCGGTATTCGCTTTCTTGACCAGATTTTACCGAATATATTTAAAAGATGTTTATGGAGCGACGGACATTTTTTGTAAACTATATAAGGGATACCATCCGGACCTGGTGCTGACTTAGATGGTTTCATTTTAATTATTTTATTGATTTCCTCCAAAGTTGGTGGGTTGGCTTGAAAATCTTCAGTAGGAGTCTCAGGTTTGTGTTCGTTTGGATCCCCATATGGTCTTTGGTTTTCTGGCACTTCGTATGTGCTTTTATAATGGTCGAAAATTTGCTCGTTGGTCAAGAGAAGCTTACCTTTTTGATCTTTGAAAATGTTTTTTGAGTATTTAAAAGGATTTTTATCAAAGTCTACTTCATGTTTTGCCCGATCAAAGCTATCACGATTTTTCGTTATTTGATTTGTTATACCTTGGATAAGTTTAAGAATTGATCGCAATGCCCTAGACAGTTGGTGACTAAGTTGATTATCGCCTAAGGCTTTGGCTATACGAAGTATCTTTATAAGATCTCTTTTTTTCCTCCTCATTTTCAATTTAAAACCGTTTTCTTTATTTTTGTGAGCATAACGATTCGTAGGTGGATAGTGCTCATTAAAGTAGTCGTAAATAGTATTTTGGAAAGTCTCTACTTGCGCATCGAGTACCTGATTTGAGCCCGGGTGCTCTAACAGGGCCGCTATATTTTGGTCATGTACTTTCCAGGTCGATTGTTTAGTATTTGGAATGCTAAGACGCGTCCGGATGGTCATGGACTCCTGGTAGTTTTCATTCAATGGCTCACCATGAGATATATGAGGGTAAACTCTATCCGCAGTGAAAACTGAAGATCTTACCGACGGTTGCCGCACTTCAGCACCATTGTGTGTTTTAAGATGTTTAATAAACCAGGCTCGTCTTTTGTAATTTTTCCCGCACGTAGGGCATTTCAGTTCCGTTATCGCGCCGTTTTCGCCGTAATTGTCAACCGGTGGACAGTTCTTCCGCCCCCCCTCTCGGACTGTCCTAGGGGTATTTTTCTTATTTGGACTTTTAGCGTTTATCGACGTTCCCGGGCTTGGCTTGCTAGGCCATCGCCCTCGGCTGTCTTTCCAGCAGTCTGCTGTCTTCCCAGCTGCCAGCTGTCTTTCCAGCGTCAACTGTCTTTCCAGCGTCATCCCGTCTCTCCGGGCTGTCAATTTAGATAAGACGAAGCTTCTTAGCAATCCATGGATTCACCGTGCGGGTGCCGGGCCCATCGCGTTGCAAGGAGAGGAGTGCAAGCAGTGCCTGGGACTTGCGACCCAGGAGTAGGTTTAAGGGGCCCCTTTATTATGCGCAAAAACGCTCACCTTCACCCTCCACACTCCTCTCCCTACCTAACCAAATTTGGAAAGAACCTACTAATGCCGCCTTTGAAGTACGTTCTAGAAATGAACCGATGCTTGTTCTAGAAAGGCCAAGATCTTTAAGTAGGCTATACAGAGATTTTGCTGTTATACCTCTCGCTCCCACTTCTACCGCGTACAAACTAACTATAAATTTATTCCTGATCAGTTCGTTGGTTAGTTCGTAATATTTATTGAGCTTGAATGTGTGATCCCTTGGGATGTTTGTTTCCCAAGGAACAGTAAGCTCCACAAGTATCACGCGCCTCAGATGTTTCGAATACAGGAATAAGTCCGGTCTGGATGACGAAACACCAACATCCCCAGGGATTTTGTAATGCCTTTCATACGTGTCCATCATGAGAATCCAATCAGGAGCCGCGCCTAATATTGAATAAGGCTTCGCTTTAGATTTTTTGGAGGAGCCTTCTTTTACGAATTCTATAGATCGTTCGGTGGTTGTTATACCCTTCCGCGCTCTTGCTACTGAAAGACTAACCGCTTCCCGTATAATTTCTAATACCTTGTCGTGGCGACGCGAGTATTGACCTTTATCTAGAAGTACCTTACACCCTACCAATAGGTGTTTCGCGGTTCCTATTGCCTCCCCACAGATGTTGCAAGACTTTTCGGTGGCTTTGCCCCATCTTACTAAATTACTTTGATCTGGGAGAGTCATTTGGAATGCATTAAGATAGAATTTTATTAATGCTGGGGACCAATCATAAATTAAGGTGCGCCACTTCAAAGCTAGTGGAATACAAAAATCTCCTATGGTCACCCATTCGTTTTGAATTTCTAGGCTCATCGCGTGGAGTCGGTAATTATCGTTTTCGTCTTGTCGAATAAAAGACTTTGTTATGTCTATGTCTTGAACTTTGCTACTTGATCCTAGCCCTACTTTATTTGTTTGAGCACCTATCATAAACTTTTTATGGAATTGAAGTCGTGACTCGAGCTCTGAGGCAACTTTGTCTTTTGGGAGAGAAGTTACAGTATCATCTTTAGATTTTCCGATGATATGTCTTTTGGTAACTCTTAGATGTTTGTAGAGCTCCGATGGTTTCTTTAATTTTAATCCAAAGTTGTTACGGTCTCTAAATAAGGTTGAAGAGTCCGCTGAGTGCGCTAACCCTAGCCTAGCCGAGCTATTATAACTACAATAGTAATGTAAATTAAGTATAAATTCGATTATTCTAGTTTTACCGCCTTATTGTTTATGTTTGTGATTTGGAGGGTTATGGTCTTCTACTCCCACGGCGACCACCCGGCTTGTGAAAGTTTTATTCTTTTTTACTCCGTTGTTGTGTTGTGTGATGTTTGGTGTGGCCAGCGCTTTTTGTTGCTATGGTGATGTGTTCTGGATTGGAACTTTTGCTTTGTTCTTCATGTACTTAAATGCTCATCTAAGCATAGAGAATTTATCTATATATAGCGAGCGTATATGGCGTCCATAATCCATCGCACCCTGCTAGTTATAGTAGCATTGAAAAAATTAACTAAAGCTATGAATAAATATATGAATAAAAATGAAGTTAGAAATTGGTTGCAGTCTCAAGAAACGTATACGCTCCATAGACCTGTTAATAGAAAATTTCCTAGAAATGAGTATGTTTTATCAAATTTTAACGAACTCGGGCAAGTTGATTTAAGTGATATGAGAACTTATGTGAAATATTATAATGACAACTATAATTACATACTTTGTGTTATTGATGTTTTTTCTAAGTAGGCTTATGATAGACCAACACAAAATAAAAATTCTCAAACTATAAAAAATTCTTTTGAAAGTATATTTGAAGAAGCGAACAGTAACTATACTCATATACAGTTCGACAAAGGTACGGAGTTCGTTTCCAAAGATTTACAACGTTACTTTAAAATCAAGAATATTAATTATTATACTACAAACAATCCCGACATTAAGGCTAGTGTTGTTGAGAGATTACAAAGGACTTTAAAAATGAAAATGTGGCGATATTTTACTCACAGAAACACTTACAGGTACATAGATGTTTTACAAGATTTAATATATGCATATAATCATAATCGTCACTCTAGTATAAAAATGAGTCCTAGCTATGTTAGCTCAGGGAATGTAATGACGGGGGGCGTCATCGCCGAGAACCTCCTCGTGTGCCCGTCTGTTTCCCTTGTAGCTCGGATTCGTTCGGTGGCATCGGAAGCGGTACGGGCCGGTGCTCCCTGGGCAACAACGGTTAATGTGATCCTTCGGGTTTGCATTAGCCGTTGGCTAATACTCGGCGCGAGGTGGGTCGGCCATGGGGGTTTGTGCCCGGTTCATGGCTGGCCGGCGGGCAGGCTGCCTTTCGGGGTGGTCTGTCTGCAAGAGGGAGGCTTGGACCTGGAGATGGTCTGGGCATTTGGCGGTGCCTGGGATTTCCGTTGCCGTTTGCGGTGCTGGGGCGCATTCGGTGGCGGAGGTTTCGGGGGCAGTCGCGGGTGCCTCCTCAGGTATCCAGCATCGCCGGGAGGTATCCCGTGGCTGTCTGATGATGGGCGTGTGGGGTAGAGTGGGCCGAACTTCTTGCTCCAGGTGCGGTGCTGGGGCGCACTTGGTTGCGGGGGGTTCGGAAACAGTGATGGATTCCTCCTCAGGTATCCAGCATCGCCGGGAGGAATTCCGTGGCTGTCGTGGGAGGAGTGCGCTGGAGCGCGTGTGGTGCAGGGTCGCGGGATCGCTCCTGGTACTTCTCTGATAGCAGAGTTGACTATGGAGTGGTTCCGTAGCCGTAGGCCTAGGTGAGAGGGGGGGGGCGACCTCTCTCGCCATTGCACTAGGTCTATGAGGTAGGGGTACACTGGTTGCCCGGGGTACCCCTATATAGAGGAGTTCCGCCGGGGCGCCACGGTGAGTGCGAAAGCGATCCCGTGGCGTCCCATTGTAGCGTCGTGGGCAGCCGTTGGTTTTTTAGTGGGGTGCCTTAAAAATGGCAGTCGCCGGGTGCCGCACATACCGCCCGGCCATCGCCTTCCTGGCCTGGGTGACGATGCGGAAACGCATTTTTCCAACGAAAAAAAAAAAAAAAAAAAAAAAAAAAAAAAAAAAAAAAAAAAAAGGGAATGTAATGACAGTATGCAGAAATTTGTATGATAGGAAAACAAAAGATATAAAAACTTCAAACCTTTCACAGCCAAAATTTAATGTAGGAGACTATGTCAGAATAACTAAGTGCAAGCATATATTTCAAAAGGGATATGAATCTAATTGGAGTGATGAAATATTCATAATTTCATCAATTATAGATCGTTCTGCAAGGGTGGTCTACCCATTAACAGATTTAGTAAAAGAGCCAATAGTAGGAACGTTTTATGAAAGAGAATTACAAAATGTAACATGTCATAAGTTACCTTTAAATTAAAAAATAGATAAAATAATTCGTTCACGCTTCTCTGGAAACAGAAAGGAAGTGTTAGTCAAGTGGAAAGATTATCCAGATAAATTTAACAGTTGGGTTTTAGTTTCAAATTAAAAACAAATATGACGAAAATAAGTTTTTATTTAACTTTACTCAGTAACAGTTTAATGGAGTACTTTCCTAACAATACGACAACACGCTTTGCAACAAAGTTACCGAAACCAATAGTACTTGAAGGAACGTGGGATGTTGGTATCGTTGAATTTCAATATTTCTGTACAATGTTTACTGTGCAAGAACAAGAAAGTATGGTATATCTGACTAAAACAATGGAAATACCCAATGAAGTAGGTACCTCAACCGTTTACTACAAAAAATATATTCCAGCAACAAACTATGATAATATTAACCATATATTGACAGCCTTAAACAATATAAATGACCAAGTAAAATTTCGATATGATGAATTATCAAAGTATGTTCATGTTGTTGTAATTGACGAAGAAATAAAATCATTATCCTTATCAACTCAGCTGTCGCTTCAACTTGAGTTCGAACCAAATAAGAATCTAGTAGAAAAAGGACTGGGAAAATGCCCAGCTAATCTTCATTTGGGGTTCCCTCCACAGTTATTTGTTTACTGCGATATTATTGAACCACAAATAGTTGGAGATGTTATGACACCCTTATTAAGAATAATACCATTAGACCCATCTAAGTATATTTACGGAGCCAACAAAATGCATGTCTTTTCGTCACCTCACTACTTACCAGTAATGCGAAGAGAGTTTGATACAAATGAAATAGATATAAGAACAAGCACCGGTCAAAATATACCATTCCAGTTTGGAACAGTGTGTATTGAACTCCATTTTAGAAAATTGTAATCATGCATTCTCACAGTAATGAAATTATATGTCCTTATTAACATGAACATTATTATTCACACCAAGCCGGATCTGGTATTGGAGTTATTTACAAGGGAGCCCCGTATCAACGAGGTCACGGAATTGGTAGCTTTTTAGGAGGATTGTTTCGATGTGTTTTTCCATTACTAGCTAGTGGTGCCCGAGCTATCGGTAAAGAAGCTTTAAACGCTGGCGTAGGACTTTTATCTGATATGGCGGCCTCTAGATCTATGGAAGAAGCTGTTAAATCACGGCTGAAGGAAGCCGGCTCCAATCTGAAAAGAAAGGCAGATGCTAAAATCGACCTCATTAATATGTCCGGTTCAGGATATATTATAACGAAGAGAAAACGTTTGACTTCATTCAGTTCATCGCCTACCGCCAACGAGAAAGTTAATAAGAGCAAGAAATTTACTAAAAAAGTAACTAAAGACCTTACCTCCATGGCGACTCCAAAGAAATTTAATGTAACCACACAAAAACTTGTAACTTGGATACACTGTACTGCACTGTATACACGTAGACGGCAACTGTTATGTGGTGGTCCTCTTTCGTTTGGACTTATATAGCAGTAGTAAAGGATACTATTATACTAAAACGATAATAGTATCCGTTAACTCTAATGATATTTACGAAATATTACATTGTTGACTTTTGAGTAAAACCTGATAAGTAATGGTTTATCTATTTAAAATTCCTAAAACTATTTCTTTTGGTATTTCAACGTTAGTAACTAGTTTATAAATTCCAACGATTTAGCGTATGCATTGCTTGCTGTACATAATCTCCTTACTATAAAGACATGTTTTAAGATACCTAACTATTCACTGCATGTCTATGCATGATAGAGCACGCGTTATCCATTCTAAAATATGAATACCCTACAAATTCAGGAATGCTTAAATAGGATTAATCCATTGTTACAAATGGATGTATTTCCTGCAAACAGATTGCCGATACATATTGAAGCCCCTACATTTTTAGTAAGCAATCTAGATTATGATACTCAGCCAGGGTCTCACTGGGTAGCCATACATGTAGACAAAAACAAAATCGGTTAATATTTTGATTCATTTGGCACCGATAGGCTTCCATAAAGCATTTCTTAACAGAAACTGTAAAATATGGTATTTTAACAGTAAGAAAATACAAAACGATTGGACTTCGGTGTGTGGTGAATACTGCTTGGTATACCTACATCTCGTGTTCTACGGTCAGAGCATGCAGAACTTCGTGAGGATATTCGATGAAGATGAAACCCTGTGCAATGATATAATTATTGATAATTTATTCAAGTGTTATTTTAAATAAAATGTTAAATTTTAATTTGTGGTATTATTGTATAAATCTTTATAAAATAGAGTATTTGGTTAGGTTATGTTAGGTTGTATAGATTATATTTAGGATAGTATAAAGAATATGATAATAGAAGATATTATTAATAAATATAAAATTTAGATAATTTATTCAAGTGTTATTTTAAATAAAATATCAAATTTTAATTTGTGGTATTATTAACATCTATATAATTTGGTTAGGTTATGTTGGGTTGTATAGATTATATTTAGGATATTGTAAATAATATGATAATAATAGATATTATAAATAAATGTAAAATTGAAATTGTAGTATTAGTGCTGGTTGGCGTCATCGGCCTGCGGCGATAAATTATATGATAATAATAGATATTATAAATAAATGTAAAATTGAAATTGTGGTATTAGTGCTGGTTGGCGTCATCGGCGGCGATAACGCTAAGAGAGTTAAATAGGGAATGAATGGTCTTATCGGCCCTCAGCGATAACGCCGAGCAAGGTGATTAGGTAGTCTTAATAAAAATCTATCTCCGTAACCGTAAGAGCTAGAGCAACGTGGATGGCTGCAAACGATTTAGATGGTAGCAAAACTTTCTTATTTTTTTTTTTTGGGTTGAGTCAGTTGTTGTATTTCAGTTGTTGTATTTCATTTTGTGTGATTTAAACTTAACTAATATGTTAAAAACATAATTCACAGGACAGATCACGCCGCCATCGCTATATACGTCGCAGTACTATCACCCCTGCGTACGGTTGCCAACCATACTTTATAATAAAGTATTATACTTTATTTTTGGTTATTATACTTTATAATGACTTTATGTATAATTACTTTTTCAGTACTTTCATTAAATGATTTAACTTTGTATTTACTCCAAAAACAGTGGTTGTTAATGATAAATTAGTGTTTAGTGATTGGGCATCTGCTGAGTTAAACAAAAATAGAGAAAAATTATATTATATGTATGCGAAATTGATGTTTAATACTAGTAATGAGTTTAGGGATGAGGTAAAATTATTTTCCAAATCTTTTAAAAAACAATGTAAAATAACAAAACGTTAGCTTTTATACATGTAGTGGTTTGGTTTTGACTAAAAATAAAGATATAAGTTGTTGATTTGACTAAAACAATTAAATCTCTGTATAGAAGTTTAATTGATAAAATAAATATAATATTGGATACTGATTTGACTAAGAATAAGAAGTATAAAAATCGCAGCTCGGTTAAGAGAAGACATTGTGAAATTGGGAGTAAGAGAGCTCTAATAAAAAAATCAACATATAAAATAAAATAGGAAATAGCAATAATAAAATAAAAACAACTTGGAAAATAATTAACGAGGAAACTGGAAGAGCTAAATCCCAGAGGATCGACTTTAAATTAAATATAAATAATAAATATGTTACGTCTGACCTCGAGGTTGCTACTGCTTTTGAAACATTTTTTACTAATATTCCAGTGACTACAACGTTATCTTTAATTTCTTCTACCGCTGCAGCTATGGGTTTACTTAGAGAGAATGTAGATCAATGTGTTAGCAGTTTTAATTTTGAAAAAGTGAATGCTCAATAAGTAATCAAAGTATTTAGATCAATTAACGTTAAAAACTAGTGATCTTTGGGGATTTTCTGTTGACATACTTAAGTCCATAATTGACATTGTAGCGCCAGACTTAGCATTAATATTTAATAATTGTTTAGAATATGGTATATTTCCTGATCTAAATCTGGCTGTTCATTAGATCCTAGTAACTATATACCTATTTCAGTCCTGTCTTTAGGAACCCACAAGCGTCAGTCCATCCATACTATCTGCTGATAATAATGCCATGCCTTCGTTAGGGATAGTAAGTATATTATAATTTTTTAAGATTAAGTTGTACTGTTCAGGAACTAGGAACATTTTTTTTATATTTTATTGTTTTAGGAACAGCAGCATGAATCCAGCACTGCAAGTCTGATTGATGTGCATGATTCACACCAACAGCAGAGGTATGTATAACTAATATTTTATTTATTAGCACAATAATAGCATAGCATAAGATGCTATTTATAAAATATAACAAAGTCACACACATTTTAGGTAGATTACTTTCAATATATAACATTTTAAAATTTTAATTATAATAAAATTTCAGACACCACCATTTAGGGAATTTCAATTAGAGTGTGTCACTGGAACGTCCCACTCTTCTGCAAGGCTTAGTGTAGATCATATGGTATTTACCAAGTTGTTTCTACTCAAAATTAGTTGTATTATTGTAATGCATACATAATATTCTTTTAGAATTTAGGTGATTCCCAACAGTCAGGAAGCTCACTATTGTTCACTAATATTAAAAAGGGATTCATATTTGATTTATTGTTTTACACTTAATTTTATTGTTTTAGCATCTTCGGTTCATCAAAGGCCGAGACATCTAACACGGTCACCTCCGTCGCAACGACAGGGTCAATTTTTAAATTTTACAGATAGATTCTTAAAACTAGAAGAGCAGCGCATGGAGTTAGACCGTTGCAACTCTGAGCGTCAGACTGAAAGCAATTTAGACATAACAAAGGCCTTGAATGCTATAGTAGAGGGGCTGAAATTGCTAATTGAAGTAATAAGTAAAAAGTTGTTATAAAACGTAACAGCATTTTTTAATACACCCTATTTTATATTTACAAATTTCTTGAACGCCATAAATTATGAATTAAATCTTCACGACAAGATTGCCCTATTGCAGCTTCGCTATGTAAATTGTCATTGTGAACTTGGTTTGAAGTTGCATAGCTAGCTTCATGTTCACGGTCCAAGTCATGCAGTGCCGGTGCAGGCAGACCAGCGCGGTTGCAAATGTTGTGCAGCACACAACATGCTACTACAATTTTTGCTACCATGTCCGGATCATAGTGGAGAACTCCTTGCACCAACAGGCACCTAAACCTGCCTTTCAATATCCCAATTGTTCTCTCTACAGTGTTCCGAGCTGTAGAATGAAGTTGGTTATAGTAGTGGGCAGGAGTCCCATCTTCTGCAGACTGCACTGGCACCATTAAACATGGATGTTGTGCATATCCAGAATCCCCTGTAACAATATGTATAAGTCTGTTTTAAATTTACTTTAATTACAAAAAAATATTTAAATTAACTACTTAATAATAAATAATTTACCAAACAAATAAACAGATTCACCACCTCTTACAAGTTCTTCAAGGTGGTCACGAATAACACTATTATTAAAAATAAAACTATCATGTGAGGCTCCTCCATATGTTGCATCAACAGGAATAATATTGCAATCGGCATCTGTAAACTTTTAGGTTTTCGTTTTATTTTTACACATTCTTAAATAATATTAATTATTATGTGTAAAAACTATCTAACAATGTATTTTACCAATTGCACATTTCTTGCATGATATCCTTTGCGACAGTAATAACGCTCCTCGTTTTTTTTTGGTCTAATCATAGCGACATAAGTGCCATCTACGCAACCTATAACGCCAGGAATACGATATTTTTTGTAGAATCTGTAATATTGAAATAGGTTCCCATTTTGTATTCTTGTCATTGATATATAGAGAAAAAATGATTAAAAAAAATATGAATATGTATTTACTTACAAACCTTTCTTTGAGTTTGAGTCTTTCCAAGCACAATATCGTACACAACCTCTAGACCATCATCACCATCTATACCATCGTCACCTATCAATAAAATTTTAAATATAGTTACACCTTATCCAGCCTTGGCTGTTGCGCAGGGGGTGAATACCTTTTTACCTGTGACCACTAAGGCTGGGAAGCCAAAAAAGCGAATGAGTTGGAGCAAAGATGTAAATACGTTTATCATGCGCTCCTATTACTACATCACGAAATTAGAAACAGACATGACCACATACAGAACACAATTGCATGAACTTTTCTCACGAAACTATTCAGGAATTAAAGTTACCGAACAGCGCGTTTCTGACCAGAGGCGAACAATAGTAAGAAACAAACTTTTAACAGCAGAAGAACTGAAAAATTTAAGAGAAGGAGTGAAGGTTCAGTTACAGGAACATTCAGATAATAGCATAGAAACAAATCCCCCTATCTCATCTAAAAATCAAATGGCAGACGAAGTACAATCACATTCACCACATCATACTCACTCACAGTTACAACCTTATACACAAATGTCACACATATCCACTCAAACAGAGCTCATAACATTAACATTAGAAAACTACATTGAAATACTAGTTGACTGTAACCCTATAGAAGAAGTACATAGTCATGGATTGTTAGAAAAATTTAGAATAGCTATAGCACTATACTCAGGAATGGATCCAGCTGCACGACCTAAACTGCCTAAACTGCAGTATAGCCCTAGACTTTTTCAATTAACAAATATGTTCAATCAAACTATATTAAAACGATACACAACTTACTGATATACATACTCTAATATATTGTACTGCTGTGGTTATATCCGAAGAACTTAAGTATAAAATAATAGACAGTATAGGTAGAAGAAGAATAAAAAAATAATAATAAACCGTCATGGGAAATAAGATTAGAAAAAGATATAGAAAAACTTAGGGCTGAATGTGGTAGAATTACACAGTATATTAATAAGAATAGGTCGAATAAAGTAGTACAGAAAGTTGAAGAAATATTTAGAAGAAGAACAATCCATACCAAACATGAAAATATCAATAGAAAACCTCAGGATTTTTTAGACACATTAAAAAGCTAGCGCTAAAAGTACATAGATTAAGAAGATATAAAAAGCACAAGAAAGGAAAAATAATAACATCTTGTTTGCAACTAATGAAAAAATATTTTATAGGAAACTTTTCAGACCTCGAGAAGAGTCAGACACAGCAAGAAACACAGAAATACCCACCCAAATACAACTTGAGACATTTTGGTCAGGTATATGGGAAGACCAAGTACACCATAATCAGAATGCAGACTTGATTGCAGAGGAAGTAAACAAATGGAGGACCATATGAGAGATGGAATTTGATCAGATTACAGAATTGGATATAACTAATATTACCACTAAACTACATAATTGGAAATCACCAGGAATAGACAAAATACATAACTTTTGGTACAAACAATTAACAATTTTACATAAACACATAGCTAAAAATTTTACTGATATAATGCTAGGGAAACAACATATACCCGAGTTCATTGCTACCGGAATAACTTATATGCTACCTAAAAGTCAATACTTAGCATTGCCTTCTCAATACAGGCCGATTACATGTCTACCCACAATATACAAAATACTTACATCTTCCATAACCAGAAAAATCAACACACATATTGAACACAATAACATAATAGCAGAGGAGCAGAAAGGATGCAGGCGGGGCCACATGGGATGTAAGGAACAGTTAGTAATAGACTCAACAATACATAAACATGCCACCACTAAAAATAGAAATCTACACTGCATATATATTGACTTAAAAAAAGCCTTTGATAGTATTCCACACTCTTGGTTAATACAGATATTACAAATTTATAAAATAAATCCAAAAATAACCAATTTTCTCAGTAATATTATGCGCTTTTGGAAAACGTCCCTTCAACTAAACAGTTCAGATAATATAATTACTACTCGAGAGATCTCTATCAGAAAGGGTATTTATCAAGGATATTCCTTAAGTCCCCTGTGGTTCTGTCTAGCCTTGAATCCCTTATCACACCTCTTGCATAACTGTCGAGCTGGATACAAATTCAAAAACACACTAACACAAACAACAGTCTCACATCTCATTTATATGGATGATATTAAATTATACGCAAAAACAGATAGCGAAATGAAAAAACTGGTGGACACAACTACAGCATTTAGCAAAGACATAAATATGAAATTTGGTCTAGAGAAGTGCAAAACATTACATATAATAAAAGGCAAGATACGACCCGGCAACTATGCGATAGATGAGACTTATGATATAACAGCGATGGAAGCAACTGATCTCTATAAGTATTTAGGATATAAACAATTAAAAGGATTAGGTCATGGAACAATAAAAGAGATACTGACTAAAGAATACAAAAACCGAATTAATTCCATCTGCAAAGCCCAACTTTCAGGAAAAAATCTTACAAAAGCAATTAATACTTATGCCATTCCGATTTTAACTTATTCATTTGGAATAATAAAATGGACTAAAACTGATATAGAGCAAATAGAAAGAACAACACGCACTACATTAACTAAACACAATAATCTACATCCTAAATGTGCAATAGAGAGACTCACTATAAAAAGACAGTATGGAGGCCGATAAATTATTGATTTACAGCATCTTTGGCAAAAACAAATTTGCAGTCTGAAGACATTTTTTCACATGAAATGTCAAGCCAGCAACATACATAAAGCCATAACTGAAAATGATTACAATTACACTCCACTTAACTTAAATGAACCCCAAAACACGCAAAACCCTAATAGTGAGGATCCACAAGTACTCAAAATAGAAAACTGGAAGAAGAAAACACTTCATGGACGACACCCACATGATCTAGAGCAAAACCACATAGACGCAATAGCTTCAAATAAATGGCTTAAGATATTTAACTTATTTCCAGAAACAGAAGGATTCATAATAGCCAAACAAGACCAAGTAATAAATACAAAGAACTACCGGAAATACATAATTAAGGACCCCTCAGTTACAAATGATAAATGCCGCAAATGCCACATACAATCAGAGACCATACAGCATATAACCGGAGCATGTAAAACACTCACACAGACAGATTATACACACAGACATAATCAAATAGCCAACATAATACACCAATATTTAGCACATAAACACAATCTCATAGAAAACAGTAACACCCCATATTACAACTAAAAGCCACAAACCATTTTAGAGAATGACTTACATAAATTATACTACGATGGAGCTATACTCACCGATAGGACCATCCACTATAACAGACCAGACATTACGTTGCATGACAAAATAAATAAAACCACGTACCTGATAGATATTGCAGTCCCCAATACCCACAATTTACAGAAGACCATAACCGAAAAAGTAAATAAGTATACATATTTGAAAGACGAAGTAATACGAATTTGGAGACAGGAAAAAGTATACATAGTGCCGATTGTCGTATCTACTACTGGAGTTATTCCGAAACATCTTCATCATAGCATCAAACTAATAGATCTGAGAGACAATATATACATCAACATTCAAAAAGCTGCCATACTAAACACATGCAGAATTGTGAGAAAGTTCCTACAAATAGAGGAAACTGAAACCTCGAGTAAACCTACACAACACGTACACAACCACACACCAGTTAAAACCAGTTAAAACCAGTTAAAACCAGTTAAAACCAGCCAAAGAGCTGAGAAAAAAAAATATATAGGTAATAATAATAGTAGGACAAATTACACACATTGGTCTTTAACCCCTAAGTAAGCAAATTATTTACTTGTGTTAAGGGTGTTAGACAACGATATAAATAGAAATATAGAAATATTTCTATATATATATTTATATATATATATAGATATATATATATATATATATATATAGATATATATATATATATATATATATAGATATATATATATATATATATATATATAGATATATATATATATATATATATAGATATATATATATATATATATATATATATATATATATATATATATATATATATATATATATAAATACTGAGAATATATATAATAAAAGACCAAACCCAGAAACACAGACATCTATGCTCATCACATACATGCCTGTCTCTGCCGGGAATCGAACCCGAGCCCCATTGCGCCGTGACACGTTAGGCGTCTGCGCTAACCACTCGACCAATGCAACGGGGCGGAATGCTTTTAGAAAATGAAATATATTTTTCCTTATTTTGTGGTATTAAGTCTATTCCACCTTCTACAAAACTATTAAGAGCATGAACAATGAAATGAGCATCGTAATTGCTTAAATTATATAAAAAAAATGTGGATGTATTTATTTTATTTTTATTTTATTTTTAAGGTTCACCAACAATTGTTTACACATACAAAAATATACAATATACATTCACATAACCATAGCAACACTGCAACAACTACTTAAAGGTAAACACCAAATGCAAACACAAAATAGAATGCGAATAAGTCAGTAAAGTCACAATGCAATAATTTAACACATATTTACCAAAAAAGGAATATATATAATATCCAAAAATTATATATATTCTAAATTATATTTATTATTATATAATCGCAAAGTTTAACACTAATCCTAACCACACAAAAAGAAGAAATTAAAAGGACTTAAACATATTTAGTTTACTAAACAATCAACAATGGACTTGTAAAATGTAGAAGCAGGACATGAAATTTATTTATACAGATTTCATGTGTACCACCTTTAAAATCTCCAGTTTGCCAGTCAAAATCCAAATAGTTTTTGTTATTCAAATCTGTTTCACAAATATGACAAAGTTTGGGGTTACGTATTTTATAATTATCTACTTCTGACAATAGTTTTGGAGATCGTCGACAATTATTCTTTTCGTATATTAATTTTACATCATTGTATAATCGTTTCATAAACACTTTTGAACAATTTGGACCACTGTATGACTCATATTTACTCAAAGTATTATCAAAAGAACATTTTAGATAATAACCAAAACTGTAAGGTTCATGTTTTTGTATGTGAATTATACAAGGTTTTGATGGATCATTAGCACATGTTTGTATCGGGTATGCTTCAAAATTAATGCTTCAATATCAGCATAAATTACGAATGGGACTTTAATTTTCTTGTGAAATTTATCAAATTCTAAATAATCACTAGGTACAAATTTTCCGAACAATTTTTAGTTAACTTATCACTGCTAGGTAAATTAGTAGTGATATGAGAGCAGTCGTGAAGTTGGTGGTTACATAATTTTTCTTTGGTAGTAAAATGTACTAAACATCAATCACATATATATACATCTACTTTCTTCTTTGTTAATTGTGTGCTTACTAAACGAGATAAGTTTTTAATATAACAGTAATGGTAATTACTATAATTCTGCAAGCGTAATAAATTAATATGATTAGTTTTACGACATTTACTAAAATAAAGTGGTCTAACTACAGAATGCTTTTTCGTCTTGTTATCCCATTCTAAACCAAAGACATTTATACTAATATTATTTTGATTTTCTACTTTAGGTATATCATTCACCGGGAAGGATATCCCATTAAGTTTAATTCCATGAGAATTTAAAGTATAAACTACTTTAAGCGTAATTAATCTGAGTTGTTAACATTTATAACAGCTTTTTAAAGGTTTATATCTTTTGGTAAGTCAATGTATGAACCACCGCGAAATGGACTAAATTTGTTTATATTTAATTCTATGTAATTTATATGTTTTAGACTCCAACCACTATCTTTTCTTTCAAAAGAACTTCTTTCAACATTATATTTGGTTACGTTTACCTTTACGTTATGTAAAAAAATATAATTTATTCAAGTAATAATTGAAATAAAATGTAAAATTTTAATTTGTGGTGTTATTGCATAAAATAAACATGTATATAAACAGGTACTGTAGGAATTAGTGCTGGTTGGTCTTATTGGCCTTATTTCAACATTATATTTGTTTAGGTTGTTAGGTTGTATATATTACAAATAACCATGTATATTAAAAATATCTTACTAGAATATGTACAAGAGTACACATATTTAGGGAAACATTTTAGGGGAACATTTACAAAATCTAGACACCAAGACAAGTTAATGCGACATGTAAACATAGCTTGGAATAAATTTTGGAGTTTCAAAGAAATTCTTATATCAAATATAACTTATTAAGTTGAAGAAAATTATATTAGACTTTTGTAAGTTGCCATCTCTCACATAAGCATCCCAAGCATGGATTTTCAACAGGAAAACTAGAGAAAAAATCTTAACTACACAAAGAGCCATGGAACGGAGTATACTAAATCTAAAACTTATACATAAAAAGAAGCTCAACTATAAGAAAAACAACAAAGTTGATTGATGCACTAGAACACTGTAAAAGGTTGAAATGGAAGAGGGCCGGTCATGTTGTTTGAATAAATACGGACAGATGGGCAAGAAAAATAACTTTATGGAAGGGGCCTGATGGCAAGAGAACTCGAGGCAGACCGGCAGAGAGATGGATAGATGAAATTAAAAAATAGCAGGAAAAAATTGGATTGAAAAAGCAAATGACAGATCTAAATGGCGAAAACTCTACAGAGGTTCTTAACTTTAAAAATGTGTTTTGTATAAACCGAATAATTAGCAAGCTAATTATATAATTGTAAAAAGCAACTAACATTTTCTTGATATTTGTAAACTTTTACTGAGGAAATAAAAGGCTTATCTATTATTATTATTATATATGGCCAAAACTCTTCAACTTCTTTAATTTTCGGTAGCTGTTTGATATCTAACGGTTTCTGGTTTAGGTTTGGTAAAACTGTTTTTGATTCTTATTAATATGTATCTGCTTAATCTTTTAGCTTTGGCCTGTAATAACTCCTCTTTAACTTCATCGATGTTTTTATTAGAAATGTTAAGTTTCCTCTGCTTATTTTGAGAATTTTTTTTACGCAAATAAATTGTGATAGTTGCCCTATTTCTTTTCGTAAAATGCTAATTTTTTTGTTTATTAATATTATTATTATCATAGTAATCTTTTGGTAAAATAATATTATTATGTACTTATTTAAGTCAATGCGTCGGGTCATTGCGTCAATTAAAATGCTAGTAAGTTACCAAAGCAAATAAAGAAATTAAGATATTGAATTGTATAGTCTAAGTCCTCAATGATTAACTTCGTAATATAGACACCATCGTCAACGTACGTACAAATGATCCCCCGAAGCAATGACTTCAATAAGTACATAATAATATTATTTTTATTTTTTTAGAGGACTTTTTGTATCGGGGGTATTTTAAATTTATTTTTTAATAAACTAACTTATTTATTATAGTTTTCGAATGTTTGTCATTTCATAACTATTTTATTTTATACAACAAAATGATAAATAATTTGCTTAAATTTGTATTATACGGTAACATAAAAAGTAGACTCAGGTTACAATAAATAATTTATTTATTTAAATAATTCTGTATTAAATCAAGGGCTTTTGAAAATAGAGCTTGCCATTGAACTTGAGTTTCGTTTTCCTGCTGTCGCATTCGCAGGTGCTCAGTAGCAAACTCTGTGAGTAGATTCCGCCAGCCCTCATCACTGGCTTGAAATTGCCGCGTAGGAGCATCCACACGCGAGGTGTGTGGAGTGGTACACCGCGATGCGGAACTTTGGCGGAATTGGCGTTGTCGATTTGAGGAGGGCGGAGGAGACAGAGCTGTGCATTGGCCGTATCGGGGAGATGCAGTAGCATCAAAACATCCTACTTCAAGTGGAATAGCATGTTCCGTGCTATCAGGGAGCGCTAGAAAGTATTTGAACTTGAAATAATAATAATATAATAAACATATAAGTGTATTTTTCAACAAAGAATGATAACAAAAAATATATGAAGATTTATAAAGATATACAGTTAAACTTAGTATCATCTTCTAAAAATATCCCATTATTGTTTTGTATCAAAAACAGTTGTAAATAAATGTACATATTATAAAATTACAACTTACATGACTCAAAATGGAACATGGGTAGATCTAGGTTATCGTTCAGAGATGTGGGTAAGAATGGATCTGGTGTTTCACACTTAGTGAACTGAAACATATTGAATATTATGCTTACATAAAATAACAATAAATAAATATATATATATATATATATTTAGCTTCTATATCTAGAAGGCTTAAGAGAATAAATTATATCACAAGTAGATACAATTTTTGTATTTAAACTTTCGTGAACCATGATGTCGCGATACGCTCAGCGAGCTGCTGCACGCAGCAGAAACTAGTTGGGAAAATTCCGGTGAAAATTATGTAATTTTACCCGGTGAAAATTATGTAATATTTACCCGGCTGTAATCATGTGATTACAGCCGGGTAAATATATATTTAAGTAGATAAAAGTTACTATATTAAGCATACCGATGCACCGACTTCTTCATTTTCTATCAGACCTGTAGCAGCCTGGCTCCCAATAATATTGAGAACCCGAAGCTCCAGTTCTGACAAAACGGGTGTGCATCCTGGTCCCTCGCCTCTACCAACTGCAGCCTGGATTTTGGCTGCCTTTCTTTTGCTACTAGTTTTTAAATCACTCCACACCTTTATATGCAAAGCAAATGCAGACAACTAATATCAGTCGCTGGGGTTTTGTAAGGGCAATAGTTTGATTAGAAATAAATAGAATATCTTACTTTTTTCCATTTCTCGATGGACTTTGCTTCTCCGGTTATATCTATATTTGCGACATTCGCCAGCTTCTCCCATATTTTTTGTTTCTTGAACCGCCTATACGGTCTAACGGTCGGTTTATGGAGGTCTCCGTATCTAATCATAAGAAATATATAAATAAATAAATTATTTGTATAGTATACATGTAGTAAAATGTATGTGTCATACAATATAATTAATTATACTTAACTCTCCATGAAATCGACCAACACCAAAAATTGGGATGCGCTCGTTTTCATTTTAAAATGTCGTCGGCGATAGGTTATTCGGTGAACCAATGTATGTACTGTGTGTTTGTTAATGTATTTACTTTGTCAGCAACGTTTACTTGTTTTGAATAGTATTAATTTGGATATCTAAAATTTTAATAGAATTTATTTCACCATTCACTTATAAATATATTAACTCGTTATAAACGCCTTGCCTCTTTGCTTATACTTTTGCATGTTACTTTTAATAAAGCATATAAAACCAATGATAACAATAATTATAAAACTATAATTCTACAAACATTAAATATAACTAAACTAATTAAACTAAATAAAAGTTAAGTTATTTACTAGACAGATTTGTTTTTAAAGTCTATACTAATAGGTAAAAAATACATTCACGTCTCGATGCAGTATGTCTATTTTTTTCGATTGTTTGATGTACATCGTCATCCATAAAATGCATAACAAATACGAAGTTAAACACAGAAGTTTGACCTCATTGTCTATGCTCCGTCACTAGTGCAGTACTACCAGCATAATAGCCGTAAGTAAAACATTTCTTTACACGCTAACTACTTTAGCTAACGTTTAGTTACTTCATTATGGAAAATAAAAATATGTCAGAAGAGATGTTGCAACTATTTGAAATGATGAAAATTGAATTACAAAAACAAACTGCATCAATTACACAAAACGTTAGCGATACTTTGATGTGTAATGTTGAGGAGAAAATACATCCAATACTAGAAGAAAATAAATACATATCTTAAATGCGAAGTGGAAATATTGAACAAAAAGATTAAGTACTTAGAAGACGGAAATAGAAAAAGAAACATAATATTACATGGTGTAAAGGTGATTAAAGACAGTTATGAAGGACTATACAAGGTAATAAAAGGTAATTTACAACTCCTGAATTTAAAAATAAAGAAATTTGAACTAAATAAATATCAAAGACCGGGGAAAAAGCAGGGTGTAAATAAAAACAGACCCATATTGATTTCCTTCACATCTTATCATAGAAAAGAAGAAATTAAAAAACTTAATGAAAATGCCACCAAATAGTTATCTCACAGAGGATTTTTCAAAAGAATCGCTAGAAATTCGAAGGAATTTGTAACAATCATTAAAACATGAGCGAGAAAAGGGAATCGATGCTTTCATTAAGAATAACAAACTGATAGTAAAAGAAAAATTAGAGTCTGAAAAGAGGAAAAGAAAAAATTCTACATCTCCCAAATGCATCCAAACACCAGTCTACCGTCAAGTGGGAAGTAGAATTTTAACTCCGCCTAAAATGAAAAACACTGATGCATTTAAATACATGACAGTCAGGTCTTCATCATGTCTTCAGAAACAGGACAAGGCATAGGAATTATCAGACCCCGGAATCGAGAAAAGATGAAAAAGAATAAGAATAATAGAAACTATAAGCAAACAACCCTCCAATACGGCTGGCCATCGTGGGGAGTTAGACCACACCCCCCAAAAATACTCTTAATGCTAATGAAACATAGGTACTCTTAATGCTAATGAAACATAGGTACTCTTAATGCTAGAACATTAAAATCTGTATTAGAATTAGACAACAATGCACTAAAAACTGTGAATTGGGACATTATAAGCCTATGTAAAGTGCGTAGAGCGGATAAAATTTAAATAAAAAATTGAAGAACATGATAATTATGTATTTTATTACAAGAATATGACAGCTGGTCTTTCCAACCCCCCGGGCAACGGGGGAGATACAGAACCAGCATCAAAGAGTGGTTCGGAACGACTACAGGAGAAGGCAAAAGCATAACAACAAGCAGAAGCCTCCACGTCAAAACCTAGCCTCACATCAAAATCCCTCATAAAGGCAATCACAAGCGCCGTAGGGTCCATGGTAAAAGCATCAAGAACCTCACCAGGTAAGTGGTGTATGATTACCAGGAGGAAAATGTTCAACACCCTATTTCACGTCGTACACTAAAGCCCACCAGCTCCATGGCAACGGCGGTAATGAACCTCATAAAGATGAAAAACAAAACCAGCTCTGATAATCAACACCAGGAGTAAGATGCAACTGCACGACAGCGTTCCCCACGCGGTTGTAGCAGTGTCGCATCATACCGAGAGCTGTGTCTACCGACAGCGAGGACGACGCGACGGGCAGATTCATCAGGAGAGCGATGAAGGCGACAAAATACAACATCATAGAATATAATACCAAGATGGCTATAAAAGACAGAAACTTTGCTATCGTGGAAACCTTGCTCGTGATGAGTGAAAAAAATAAAAATAACAGTACGTCACCACAATAGTGTTTTCGTAAGTAGGCGGTAATGAGAAAATATAAGAAATTTATGCATACTAACTTTAATAATATTTTTTATTATTAAATATCAAATACTTATACTATACTTCACATTATAACATTGTATAATAAAAAAAATTAAAAGAATAAAAATAAATAAATAAATAAATATATATATATATATTATATATTTATATTTATATAAGTATGTGTAACTGCTGTGCAAAGGACTTACTTTACTAATATAGTTTTTAAGATACCTGTAGTAATAGACTCCTTTTTGAGTATGTTATCTCAAAATTCAACAATTAATCTGCCAAATATAAACTAAATGCGAAAAGTGCACGGGCTACGTGTTCGTGGATAAAAGTAGAAACTAATAAAAAAATATAATAATTTTATTTTTTCATTAATATCGAGTAACATAATTAAGGCTCATTTTGTTAGTAACAATGGAAACTTAATACCTATGTTAGTATTTTAATTACTTCAACATCCCACTCGAAAGGGCACAGCAGTGGTTCACATACACACAGTCTAATCTATTCGAGATCATATTCAAGATGCTGTTGGTGCTACCCCGCAGTCTTTGTAAAAAGGAGCCACATCTTTTGCGCATTGTAGCAAAGAAGCAGTTAACTCGCGCCGCCGCGAACATTCCTGACGCACTACAGAAACGAGGTAGCCTCAGCAGCACCCTAAACGCATCGTTGTACTGAACTCTAAGAGCGCTGTAAGATTTTTGTGAATACCAGGCCCACAGACTAGATAAAAAAAAACTTGTACAGTAAGCTTTAAACAATGTAACTTTAACACCAGTCGAGCAACGTGCAAACTTGCGAGCCAGCATATTCACTCTCACCGACATCGCCCTTCGTTCTCTTTCAATATCAGCATCGTCTTTGAGGCCAGGTGTCAACACATGTCCAAGATATTTGAATTGGTATACTCGTTTGAGTTTATTACCGTTGAGCAAGATTAAAGGTGCCTTATTTGGTGCTTTGCCCTCCGCCTCAAAGATCATCGTTACACTTTTTCTTTCATTGTAAATTAGACCATGCCTTCCCGCATAAGCCTCACATATTGCTATTAATTTCCTAAGGCCACAAATTGAAGCACTTAACAGTACCATATCATCACCGTAACTTAAGTTATTTAAACAAATTCCGTCTATATTCCGTCTGCCGAGATCGCCAAGTAACTCGTTCACGTACAAGTTAAAGAGGGTTGGTGAACTTAAACCTCCCTGTCTCACCCCGCACTCCAACCCATACGGATGTGATAAAACGCCTGCCCACCGAACATAGTTGATTTGGCTTCTGTACCAGTACTTAAAAATATTTATAAGCTCAGTGGGTATATTGGCATGCTCCATTTTTTTCCACAATATATCATACGACACCAAATCAAATGCCTTCGAAAGATCTAAAAAACAGGCGTAAATTGGAGTTTTTTTCTTTGTATAATATGTGACAGCATGCTTAAGACCCAACACGGCATTTTCTGTAAACAATCCAGGTCGAAATCCAAATTGATTGTCGTGCAAGTTGATATACATATATAGTCGGGTATTAAGCATACTATCCAACACCTTCGAGATGACTGTAGCTAGAGAAATTGGCCGGTAGTTAGCCTTATTAGCTAAATCACCTGTTTTATTTTTCGCAATAGGCACAACGATGGTCTTCATCATCTCGACTGACTAGAAACTATGACGCAAACATAAGTTGTAAAACTTAGCAAGAATTTCTGACAGAAGTGGGCCCGCGTATTTAAGATGCTCAATGCTGAGACCATCATATCCCGGGGACTTACCTTTTGTCATATGTAAGATGATTCGCGCGACTTCATTTCATTTAAACTCTACCCCCACCTCCTTATTGGCCTCAACATTAAGCAACGATAGAGAAGATCCTCGCGGTGATTTTACATATAAGTAATCCATAAAAAGATTAGAAATCTTTTCAGGTTCACACACGCCACTGACACTCACGGGAAGGGAAGGACGAACACTCATCTTGTTTGTAGCTTTCCAAAATCCTCGGAAGTTATTTCTAGAATGATAGGAGGCCAGAATGTCCATTTTTATTTGGTCCTCATGGTTTTGACACCATTTTAAACGAGACTTAAAATTTTTTCTAGCCTCACACATTTCATTATAAGCTTTACCTACTTTAGGTTTTCCCGACTCGAGCCATGACAAAAACTTTTGCCTAGCCTCCCCGTGCGCTCCAGCCACGTGTTTATTCCACCCTACGACTTTCTTTTTCTTCAATCGATTTTTATTACCCCGAGTCACCTCAGCGGACTCTCCTAAAGCTTAAACTATTTTTTTTTACCTATGAAACGATTTTTAGACTTCTGCGACTTTTTACGTACTACAGTCCAACCCTCATTAGCATTATTGCTCTTAAGTTGTGACGCATAGGTTTGCATTTCTATTATATTCGCACGTTGACCGCTCGTCTTGTTAATCAACAAAGATGAATCATTCTCGTCAATAGTTTTTTGTTTCAAGCCAGGCCCCGTGTTAACATCGTATCGTTCAGGCGATTGTTGCAATACGTTGCGTCGCTTCTCTGTCTGAATACCCTCTATTTTTTTTATACTTGAATTACTATAATTTAAACAATAATTTGTTGGCGATGATGTCCCACAATTTGACTGATCACAATTAGCTGCATTATCTTCTAAATAAGAGAGCCCCATTGGACCACTGTCGTGGTAACCACCCCGCTTCATATTAATTTTAGCCGATGAGAACGAGAACGAACTCATCTTTCTACCAAGATATTCTCGCTTTATATCTTCGAGCTGCTCAACAGTCAACAGTTGATTGCTTTGATTTCCGCTTGTACCAACATCAGATCCTTTAACAACTTTGAAACATCTAAATGATCAAATGTAATCGGGGGTAGTTTCTCCAAATCCCGTGCCACAAAAATTGGTAATACGTCTGGTTCGGTTATCTTAAATAAATTGATAATATCGTATAGCAAACGATTTTCTTTGCCTTTTCCTTTACGTACTGTTTTACGCACATCCGATAGCACACCGCCCCGTTGGTGGAGTGGTTAGCGCAGACGCCCAACGTGTGACGGTGCAATGGGTCTCGGGTTCGATTCCCGGCGGAGACAGGCATTTATGTGATGAGCATAGATGTCTGTGTTTCTGGGTTTGGTCGTTTATTAAATATATTTTCAGTATTTATATGTGTATTTCTATGTATTTGTATCGTTGTCTAACACCCTTAACACAAGCAAATAATTTGCTTACTTAGGGGTTAGGTCAATGTGTGTAATGTGTCCTGATATTATTATATTATTATTATATTATTATTAATGACTCCAAGAGTAAGCCGTTAGCCGTCTCAATTTGTTCGCATGAGAAGACCGACGAACAGATTTTCACCAAAGTCACTTCATCCGCGATCGAAACCTTGTTTTGAATATAAGCTAAAAGCTCATCAATCACTATATGACAAACATTACACATAAGCGTATTTGACATTTTACTTTTATCTTTTGACATTTCACGACCGACTCGGACCAAAGCGCGCGCGAGACTGTATATGTAATAAATATCTAAAATAAAACTACCAGTGAAGATATCCCACGTATGTTAAGACAAGAAGTTATGAATACTATAAAAACACAAAAGAAAAGAAAATCAAGAGGAGAGGATAACATATCAAATGAACTGCTTATAGGAGCATCTGAAGTAATAGCGGACACTATCACTACCATATTTAATGAAATCTTGCAGATTGAGAATATACCTCATCAGTGGGCTCCATGTCTACTATAATACTACTGCATAAGAAAGCAAAAAACGATGATATAGGCAACTACAGGTCTATCAATCAGCCTTATGTCCAACGTATGCAGTCTTTTCAAGAAAAGTTCTAGAACGACTGACAAAAATACTGATCGATAACCTACCCAAGAAACAAGCGGGGCCTAACCTAACAACCTAATAATAATATCTGACAATCCAAAAAGCTTACAAGAGATGTTAGAGCAGCTTGTATATAAAAGTGATAAAGTGTTCTCTTAACGAACTCTTCAAAGACAAAAGGGATGACAAACTTTAAGAATATTGATTATAGTTAACGACATTACAATAAAATATGTAGAAAAATAACCTTGTCTCGGACAAATAATTTCGCCAACAGACCTCAGGAATCAAGAAATAAATAACAGAATCAATTTAGCATGGAAAATATTCTGGTCTCTGAAGGAAATTATGAAAAACCCTCAAGTACCATTAAAAGCTAAAAGTAGAATATTCAACTCATGCATATTACCAGTAATGACATGAATTAATAACATGGCAACATAATATGGAACGAAGTATACATTAAAGATAAGATAAAATTAGGAACTCTGAGAATTCAAACTTAAATCACTGATATTATCGTCATAAAGACATTGAAGTTATGGCTCGGGTTAGCGCACTCAGCGGACTCTTCAACCTTATTTAGAGACCGAAACAATTTTAGATTAAAATTAAAGAAACCATCGGAGCTCTACAAACATCTAAGAGTTATCAAAAGACATATCATCGGAAAATCTAAAGATGATACTGTTACTTCTCTCCCAAAAGACAAAGTGTCCTCAGAACTCGAGTCACGACTTCAATTCCATAAAAAAATTATGATAGGTGCTCAAACGAATAAAGTAGGGTTAGGATCAAGTAGGAAAGTTCAAGACATAGACATAACAAAATCTTTTATTCGACAAGACAAAAACGATAATTACCGACTCATATATTTACTTATACCGACTATTACCGACTCGAATAAATTTGGTTCAGGTAGGGTCATTAGTTTTTATTTTATGAGCATTTTTGTCCAAGTTTTGAACTAGCTCCTCCGGAAGGAAATCAAAAAGTGCTGTGACTAATGACATCTGTTGTTTTGGATATGTGAAGTCTTTAATAGTCTCACAAGAACGGGAAATTGTGTTTCGAAGAGATTTTTTACGGAAAAACTACTTTTATCCGTTTCCGTTTCTTGAGATCTGTATTTTTTTCGGGGAGCGCAGCACCTTTTGTAGGTCTACCCATGGGTAATTGATAATGTAGCAATAAACTAAAAAGTATTAAATAATAATAACTACGTTAAAAAAAACCGACTTTAAAACAAAAAAATAATAAATAATGAAGATTTAATATTTATTATATACTACCTATTATTTATATGTTCATTTACTAATAGGTTTGAAGTCGGTGCCAAGCCTTAACAAATAATTCTATTTAAACATTTAAATGAATACGAGCAAAATAATACAATGAAATGCCTACTTTAATGATTAAGAAACGTAAATAAACATAATAAAAAACAATAAAATGTTATTATTATAAGCAGCGAAATCAATACGAAGAATAGTGACAAAAAAAAAAACAAAATTATGAAAATATATTTAAGAGAATTCTTAAACTAAATGGACATGTGAAGTATGAAATGCCTACTTCAAAAATTAAGATACGTAAATAAAGTTATAAAAAAAAACTATTCAATCTTAATATGATTACTAGCTTGAATAGAAAAACAAAAAAATAAATAATTACGAAAATGTATTCAATCGAGTTCCTATACTAAATGGCTTGGCACCAACTTCTAACCTATTAGTAAATAGGACATATAAATAATAGGTAGTATATGATAAATATTAAATCTTCATTATTTATTACTTTTAAAGTGAAACTTTTATTACATCGTCTCAAACTTTTTCGTCTGTGTGTTGCATGTCGCGTGACGGTCGGCCGCAGAGTAGGGATAAAGTGAAAGGCGCTCGTATCGATGCGGTTTTTACTAGATACATTGAAAAAATCGAATGTAAGTCACTGTTCACGTATTTTAGTTACCATAAAATATTGGTTACATTTATAAACTGTGAAATTCATGATGAAGATGGAATTGATAATAAAATGATTGAAAATAATTGAAAAACGGATCAAAATGACTCAACGATTATAAAATATTGTTTTCAGTGTTTTAATATGTGTATATCATCTAAATAATTGTTAAGTATTATGTATGTCGTACTCTAAGACACAGAGTTCAATAAAAATATTAGTTGGAGACCTAGTCTACTTTTATCATTTCCCAATATCATTCCCATTTTCTAAGTATAAAATTAAGATTGATGAAGCAATTTTTATACCCTTAATGGAATATTATTCCGAAAATTTTTAGTTAAATGTCTATAATGTGAAGAAAAGTTTCACTTATACGGTGGTTTCATAAAACCACACAAGTTTTTTTAGTTTTAAAGTCGGTTTTTTTAAAGTAGTTATTTTTATAATATTTATTTATAAAAATAAATAATATTCGCATTAGGTTAAGTTACACATTTATGATATTGTTAAATAAAGGCTATTATTATTATTACTATTAAAACTCTTTGAATGAATACATTCATTTTAACGAAAATAACTTTATTTGCTGAAATAGATATCCATGTCAAAATAATAATGATGATGATAAATGTAATGGTACAAAAGCAGTTGATAAAAAACATTAGATATCACCATTTTTTTTTAGTTTGGAAAATAACTCTATTAGACATTTGCTTCACTAGCCTTGACTCGCCAAACATCAAAGAAATTATTTGCTTAGTCTAAAGCTAATATTTTAAATTAATATCACCCTCAAAGAAATTCAGAGAAGTAAACAATATTATTTACATTTATTAGATATATTTCATAAAACAGAGATATAATATAGGTATATATTATCTGGAAACTATGGAAGCTATTCTATAAATTTCTTAGTAGTTAAAAAAAACCGGATTGCTCTAAAATCTGACACAAACTCTCTCTACCTCTTAAAATGTATACAAATTTTATTTTATTGTCAATATAGGTCAAATATTTTTTGTGGTTTCCAGTGAAAATGAGAGACTTTTCCGGGACTTATATAATAAATATATGTGATCAGGATCAGGACGATAACAGAATTTGTAAATATTTGTCGAGATATGCGAACAAACAAACACACATACCAAATTTAAAAATAATCTGATGTTTTGTGTTCTATGTCGTGAACTAAGCAGATATCGATTATTGTTTAGTTTTATTTTAGTAGAAATTCTTAGTTTTTATTTTATTACTTGTAAATACGTGACTCATATCCATGTAGTTTGCCCCTTTAACTATGATGACCCCCATGTTATTAATATATGTTTGTTTAATTTAATTATTTCCTGGAAATAGTGAAGTTAATTGAACTTCGTAACTTTATTTGTTCAAACACCGAATGAAAATAAATATTATATTTATGAATAATATATTTTAGAAATATCCAAAAAGAATTGGAGGGAACTATTGAAGAAATTTGACTATCTGTTTTTTGATTGAAATATTTCGTATAGGGTTGTTAGTAATAGAAAAATCAGAATAAAGTTTTGCACGAAATCAAAAACATACATAACTATGATATACCAATAACAATCAAATATAGTTGTTTTTACCTGTGTCTAGGTTTTAATAATTTTCAGGAACTTTGCGGACACTTAATGCAACTAAAACGAGTGATATTAAACTTTGGTGCTTTTAATTTAATATACCTTAACGCCGAACGATCTCAAAGCGATTTTTAATTTAAATATTTACACGTAATATCAGTATGCACTAGTAACAATAATAAATAACGCGTCAGGTAAGGTTGACTTGAAACATGCAACTAACGTACTCCTCGTGCCAGAGAAATCGAAACGCTAGAGGGTGGTACCGAATGCAAAAGATTCCGCCCAATGTGGGCATTTATTGTACATATACTATTACCCTCTATTTACTAGCACACTTTATTATTACACATTTATTATAAAACTTAATCTGAAAGTTCATCAGAAGAAAGAAATATGATTTTATTAAAATTTCATAATTAAAAATGTTTCCATAAAAAAAAGTTAAGGAAATTAATTCAAGTTGGCTAATTAATTTGAGTTCTTCTTTTCGAAACGTGGGTTAGAAGCGTCTCAGTGATATATACATTGGTAGCGATCTGTGACTATTCCTAGAGACTTTGTGGAGTCGCATGATTCACTCCTTCATGATTAACTCTTATCTCGTCACATATATATTTTTTTTTATTCTCAAATATATAATATATGGAGATAGCTTGGCGTCACTCAATACCATAACATATTTATATAAATATAGAATGAAAAATAAACTTATAAGCTTAACATGGTTATACATGTTTATAGATATTTTCAAACGATAACATAAACGTATCTACAGAAATTGCTGTATGATAAATTCTCTTCGCGGGATATTTACCCAAATGTTTTTTTTTTCCACAATTATCTTTTCATTATATATGGAGCTTTTAATGATAGATGAAATAATAACTGTAGATAACTTTTCAGTCTGCTTAAGCAAGCAAGTGGCCACCACCACCCAACTACCATTCAATACCATACTGTCGGGTATTCTACCTCTAAGTACCTATAGTTGTCTCTAGTAATTAAACTTGGTAATTTTTATTTGTAACGAGTGATAATTTGTAAACTCTTGATGTTGAAAGGAAGGTAGTCCGTAGCTTGTATACTAAACCTTAATATCTTGTAGGTCTAAAATCACCTAATTTAATTACGTAATAAAAATATCTAACATCTATATTTAAAATTATATCTCTGGAATAAAAAGAAAACAACTTAACTAGCATCGCTTTCGAATCAAAACTAAGCTACCGTATCACTCAATTTGTTAAACGACGGGACGGTTTCAGTTTTTAAATTCTATATTTATTTAAAATTAATCGATGTTATCACCAAATATGATTTAAAGTTGCACTTTGTGTGCATTATTCGTTAACTCGCCATTCTTGTGTTGAAGGCAAACTGTGTTAAGCATTTTATTCTGATTAAAAATACCTAAGTATTATATTACTTAGATCTTTTTTTTCTATTCTTTATATAAACTAATAGGATTACTTATTTCAAATTATTTTTTTGTCTATTACTCTTAAGAACTTTAATGGCATTATCATATTTCAATTTTAGTGTAATTGAGATTATCAGATATACTTCTAATTACTGAACCAATTCCATCAATTAATCCTCTTTTTCTGGGCGTTTTTTTCTCCAACAATTGATTTAACCTAATATTCAAATAATAGGGAGTGCGTACAAAAGTCTGTACAAAAAAAAATACCTTCGAAATCGTTGGTGGCGCCATAAAAAAGGCGTTTACTCCTACCTACATGGCCGGCAACACTCCTGTAAATCCTCGGATGTTGCAAGAGTTCATAGGCGGCGGTGATCACAAGTCATCTGTGACCCGCCAGCTCGTTTGCCCTCCTCTTACATAAAAAAAAAAGAGGAACAATTACTCTATTATACTCGAATATTATAATGTGTCCGCAAGATAACTGTTGAGGACTTTGCCCTGTGCCTATGTGGCAAAAGTAGGTAGGTAGTAGGTAGGTGTGGTAAAAGAGTGGACTGTTTTGATACGGCGGTATTGGATACACTACTCACGGCTTTGTCCGGCCATAAATAGTGATGCAAATAGGAGCGTGAACGAAGTCGTACTGGTGGTCAAGCGGAACTCTGCTACTCTTCCAGCTGCAGGCCGCGACCCCACGCTGCGTTTTTGAACTAGAAGCTACAGTAAAAGTGGCCCACGCAATTATCTTAGGCGTGTCTTTAACATACACATTTGTGAGTAGATGTAAGTACAAGCACATCTAAAATTTTTGCTCTGTCTATATTTAATTATTAAAAATCATATATCATTAATTTTCAATTTTTTTAATGATTTATTATTGAATATCTATATTGTTCTACACTACCTGGCAAAATAACTCTTAATGTACCAAATAACATCTTAATTATATAATATAATAAAGATGTATGTAATGTAAGATGTAAGAATGTAGTAATGTAAGCAAAGTTATCCAGAACGGATAACTTTGACAAAGCTTGCACACAAACACTTGACACTAACACAAATTAACACTTCGAATGATATTTCCGGACTGGGTCAAGATTATGCCATCCTCAAACAACTGGTGTGGAAGACACTTTCATATTACAGAATGAAATAAAGTTACTCTCTACTACTACTGGTTGCTGGAAGGTTCTTCTATTCCATGGCATTCGGTTCCATTATTGATGAGATGGCAGTAATTGTTGTAATTCAAAAACTTAATTTCAGCTGGTTTAAGAGATCTCACATTTATATTTGTCATTGTTGGGGGGATAAAGAAAATAAATCCAGACCAATACTGGTACGGTTCATCACTTTAATACAGAGTTTAGTATAAAGCTTCTCTAAAAGACGATGGTGTTACGATCTCCGAGTTTTTAACCAGACATAGGTAAGAAATCTTTGCAGAAGCAAGACGTCACTTCGGTATCAAAATGTCTTGGACTGCTGACGGTATCATTATTGTCTCCCTACCTGACAGGAGCCGCAAGAGGATTCAAACTGTGAAAGAGTTGCGAGCTTTAATAGCTACGTCTTTTGACCTGAGAATACTCAGGAGCATAACACGAGAAATTGACGTGTGACTAAATAAAAAGCTAAGTAATGTTTTGTTTAATTTTTATTTGCCGATTATGTTTCTTTTTGTTCTTAAAACTTTTTATTTTGCCGGGCATATAGGTACATTAATTTTATATTTCTTAATTTTTATACACTTTCACTTTCAGTTGGGTGGTCTTTTATTACTATTTATTTCTTCTTTTAATAATGTTTGTTATATACATCAGAGATTTTTTTACAACTCCATATTTAGACTTGACATCTATATTACTTTTCATTGACCAAATTTACGATTTTTGTTATTTTTTAGTGTAAGTTATAAGTAATGTGCATAAGAAAGCGAAATATGTACCGGGCTGCAACAAGTATGTTCGTTCGTGTTCCCACATACGGAGGCTCGATTATGGTATCAGACTTGGCTTTTACATAATTAACCTAGGACTGGATATATTTATGATAGCATGTGAAAATATCGTAATATCTTTAAAAATAAATTATTTTTTTTCAAGATAATAGACAACAAATCAAAATGGATATATGTAGCTAAGTCACTCAAGTAAAGATTTTAAATCATTTTGGAAACTAATAAAGAAGCTTAATCTAGGGTCAAGCCGCCCTGTGAGTGTAGCGGGGTACACGACTCGGTTGCTTTAGCCGACTTGAATAAACAACATTTTAATATTGACTCGCACTTAAGGCAATCTCTCTGGATACCCGGTGCTGGGTCCGTTTCGAACATCACTGTCAAATTTGCTGAAGAAGAGGTTTCTGCAATTATATCTAATATGAAGAGGGGTAAATCACCTGGGCATGACGGTCTCAATATTAAGCATTCACAACACACACCTACCACGAATTTTAGCAAGGTTTTCCAACCTCTGTATAAGTCACTGCTATCTTCCTGAAGATTTTATGCACCGTAGTAGTTCTAGTTGTTAAAAAGAAAACTGGGGATGCCTCTGATATTAATAACTACCAGTCTATCTCTCTGGCAACAATCATGGCCAAGCTACTGGTCAGTTTTCTTAACAAACAATTACTTAAAATTAAAAATTTTAAAAACCCCCGATATAAAAAGACCTCTAAAAAGAGTAAAAATAATATTATTATTTATTTATTTATTTATTCAACCATAAAACTTAAATCTTACATTACAGTATTACCAAATCGTTAGATAAGTGGACATGAAACACTTAAATTATATGATTACATCATATGAAGCAGCGGTAGACGCACGCACGCACAGTGAATACGCTCTTGAGTTTCTTATGTGTGTTTTGATATTTTAACTTTCTCCAAGTGTATCTGTGAAATGTTATCATAACCGCAGTTTAAAATTCCTAATTGTTTTGTTGTAACATATCGTTTGTGCAGTGTGTTGTTTTTAATTATATTAAAAGAAGTAGTTTTGCTTAGTGAAAATAGAAACAATTACCCTCGTTATATATATATTAAAGGAGGATCCAAACTTGGAGTTTTAAAAACTGTGACATCAGCATCGCTGATGTCGCAAATCTCCTCGTTATCCTTACTCATTGTTATAAGTGACTATAAAGTTTTAATAATCAATTAAATGTGGCAGTAGTAGTAATAAGAATTAGAAGTTAAATAATAATTAATAAATAAATCAGTAAAGGCGACACGGTTATCCAAAACTATTTTATTTTTACTATAATAATGATTAATAATATTGGGCGGGAACTAACAGAATAACAAAAATACTTTTACTCACAATCTCTCTTGTTAGAATATTAACAGGGTTCAGGAGTATCAGCGATTCCGCTCACAGATCAGACTACACAGTTAATGTCTCTCCCGCAAATTGTCCCTTATTATATTCTCTAGATCGCTACCGCCATAACAGTCATACCATAACAATTGCAAGATTGAATAATAAATAGTTTCTTAAATTTGAATCATTATAAGACTATAATTAATTATCAATGATAATTAATTATTCAAACATTTTTACTTACAATTTAGTTTCTAAACATAACAATAATAACAATAGTAATACAAATATGATTATAATAGCAAAATACAAGGTCGTAGTAAAAAGCCATTACAATCTCTTATTTTAATAATTATAAAGCTAACCTTATGGAATTTGTAAATAACAATAATCATTTTGAAATAATTAATTTAGTAGATTGATTATCATTTGATTACCTCTCGTATTTAGGATCATTCAATATCAATTGCAGGTCTTGATAATAATTTCTTAGATTTTAATAATTAAAAGACTACAATTGATTATTAATAATATTTAAAAATGTTTAAATGATTATTTAAAAATTTTCACATCTAATTTAGTTTCTAAACAGAACAATAATAACAATATTAATATGAAAACGCTTACAAAAGCAAAATACAATCTCATGGTAAAAAGTCAACATAATCACTTATTTTGATAATTATAAATTAGTACCTTAAATTTATGAATAGTTATAATTAATTTTAGATAATAAATTTCGTAAATTTATTATTAATTGATTGAAAGTCGTCTTTGCGCCGATATATATATTAAAAAATATTTATTTTTTAAAACATTGATATAGTGCGTTAAACTACTGGTTATTATAGTAACTCTCTAGTACAACTGTGACCAGTGCAAGCACTGCGTTGCTATCTGGATGCACTAGTAGTGCTGCATTACAGAGGCTTTTCTTGCAGTCATTGAATGCCTTCAGGGTCTCGTCTTTTAGGAGGATAGGGTGAGAACCTTTCACTGAGCCAGGCAAAAGGTCGTGCAAAGGAGCTTGGATTTGTGCTGCTTGACGGATGAATCTACGATAGATATTGTTCATTCCTAAGAATCTTCGCAGCTCTTTGACGGTCTTTGGCGCCGGGAATGTTTCAATAGCTTCCACCTTCGTCTCTAGGGGTTATGTGCTATTCACCGATATGTGGTATTCGAGGAAATTGACCTCTGATACGCCAAAGGTGCATTTCGAAGGATTTATTACTATTCCATAGTCCCCAAGTTTTCTGAATAGTAGTCTCAGATATTCCGCATGCGCTACTTCGTTTTCCGAGAAGATTAGGAAACCGTCGAGATAAGCAAATACGAAGTCCTTGCCCCTTGTGACCTCGTCTACGAACCTTTGGAATATTTGTCCAGCGTTTCTCAAACCGAAATTCATATACGGGAATTCGTATAATCCGAAAGGCGTTGCGATGGCATTCTTCGCTATGTCGTCTGTGTTAACAGGTATTTGGTTATACGCCTTAACCAAATCAATGGTGGAGAAGGTCGTACAACCGGATAGCTGATGGGCGAAGTCATGTATGTGGCGAATACGGTACCGGTCTGGGATTGTACGCGCGTTTAACTGTCGGTAGTCTCCGCAAGGTCTCCAGCCATGATCCTTCTTCGGTGCAAGGTGGAGTGGCGACGACCAGGGGCTTGATGATGGCCTTGCTGTGCCATTTTTCAGCATTGCTTCGAATTCCAGCTTTGCTATCTTTAGCTTGTCTGGTGCTTATCTTTGCGGTGTGCAGTGTATAGGTGGTCCATCTGTGGTAGTGGTATAGTACACAGTGTTGTGCTTAATGTCCCGATAAATGCCGGAAGGCCGTGTTAGATCAGGAAAATCTCTAAGAATATCGTGGTATTTAGAGTCACCATATAAAGTTTTAATAGAGAATACGGTGTCCGTTGTATCCGCTGTTATAGCTGACGTTGAGAGCGACGTCATGTTGTCAAGCAGACGCTTATTCCTGCAGTCGACTGCTAAATTATAAAAAGATAGGAAGTCGACTCCGATGATGGCTTTTGTGACATCTGCTACGACGAACTGCCAATTGTACTCGCGGCGGAGACCCAGGTTGAGTTTCAACTGCACGTAACCGTATGTGCTGATGATGGATCCATTAGCGGCGAAAAGCTGGTAACTTGTTCTGGGACGTTGCCCACGCAGTGCCGATTAAGGAAAGAGGCAAAGATCGCTTCCGGTATCTACGAGAAATTGCACCTTTGACTGTCGATCTGTAACAAACGAGCGACCGGAACTCGGGCAATCTTCAGCTGCCATTATCGACTGCCTTGCTCGTTTCCCGAGATAAAGTCACAAGGTTTGACACATCTAGCCGTCTGCGGCTGAAATTTGTAATGGTAACAGCACACCGGAAACTTGCGACAATTGGACTGCTATCGCGTGGCGGACTGCGTCGGCGGTGCTGCTGCCCACTTACAGCCCTTGGAGCGAGAACGGGGTCTAACTTCGCTTGAGAGCTCCATTACTTGCCTTGAAAGCGCTGCGATCTGGTTAGCCATGTGCTCTATGACTGCGTTGCCGAGCTGATTAGAAGTGCTAGCTACTTTAGGGGTGGAACGCTGTGGACATTTCCAAGTGACGTCACTCAAGCAAACCGGCTCCAGCGGCCGCGCTCCTGCGCCGCCCGACAGTCAGAAACCTATCTTGACGCCAAACGCACGTCGCTTTGCTTCATGCAAAACTCTGCTTACCGCTTACGATTATTATTCTTTTATTACCTACCTGCTTACGCTTTGTACCGCTTCGTATTATTATATATTGTGAATGTGATTGGGTCGTTTTTTTTAAATCATCCTATGTATCCTATGTCTTTTCCCAAGTTTAGTTCTATCTTCATACCGAATTTCAATTAAATCGGTTTAGTGGTTTTGGCGTTAAAGCGTATCAGACAGACAAACAGACAAAGTTACTTTCGCATGTATAATATTAGTAGGGATGATTATGATTACATGTAATCGGTACTTTGACAGTGTAAACTAAATATTAACAAGATATCCCATGTCAGAAACAACAGTTTGGCTGAATAGTTGGGTTGTATATTTTACCTTCATTTTGGAGATCTTTGAATGGACAACATGGTTGTCAGTGAGTTTGGGTATTATCCTGATACCTTGGTATGCAGGGTTTTCTTTATATAGATATTCTACATGTGACCACTTCGCAATTCTCAGGCCTTTTGAGCTCTTAAATTGTAAGTTTTTGGTCATTAAATTATTTCGAACACATTTTATCAGATGGGGTGGGTCATATAGTAGTACTATCTCCTGATTGTCTACCAAATTTAAATTGGGTTTTGGATCAATCTCTACTCTTAACCATGTAGTCCTTGAATCATCAATGAGGTGCTTAATGGTAAGCCTGTTTCCAGAACCTTGGTCACAAACTGTTGCAAACACTATAAATCCAGCTAGCAAGTTCCCGTCCTTTTGTAGACCCTGCAGAAAATGTATACCATACAGGCTGTTTATAATTTCTCACAAGGCCTTTTATCAAGAATACCTGGACATGATCTGCAAATTCTTTGATAGTTTGTACACCATTTGTTACAAATCCAATTACTTTATTAATCCTCCATTGTAATTGATACCAGCCTTTAAGGCCATCTATCATAAATAAAAATGCACAATTTGTCAATTGCGGTCATGTTTTCTGCTTGTTTTCTTAATTGGGAAAATATATTGGTATTTGTACCAGGCTGAACGTTGGCACTATTTATTAATTTCATTAGTGTTTGGGGTGCGTGTAGAATAAGAAATTTTCCCGATATATGAAAGCCTCTAGGGCTTTGCTTGAACAAACTCAAAGCTACTATTTTGTCTTCAATTGAAAAACTTCTGCCTTTGTTCTTCTTTTTATTTTTTCCGTAATTGCATATTTATCAGTAGCTTAGTGCTCTTTGGTAAATCTTCAAGAACTTTCAACAAATATTTATCAGAAAAAAATCTTTTAGCTGACTTGATTGCCACTGACTGTTTTTTAATCAATGACTTGTACCGGCTTACTTTTACTCTTGAAGCCTATAGTTTCGTATACTAAGCCCGTTCTGCTTCAGTAGTAGCTTTAAATTTCAAAGACGTCTTGTTTCTTTTGTGACAGGTTGTTTCTGAAAATATTTTAATATTTAATTAACATCAAATTCAAATTAACTCTTTATTTCTTTATGTACTAATTGCAATAATTTATCTTTAAGTAGATAACGTAATTGTTTAGGGTTCTGTACCCAAACCATAGGGATGCCAAAGCAATCCTATTCATAAGACACTACTGCCTGTCTGTCTATCCATATGTTTTTGTCACAGGGCCTCATGGCAGAAAAGTGCAAAAATTCTTATACACTGATCTATTTGGAACCTTGAATTAGGTTCACTATGTTAACCGTAGAAAGTAAAGGAGGGTCCCGTTACAACAAAATGTTTTTTTCTATTGCAATTATGGTGACAGCTACAGCGATTAAATACTTTAACTTTTTCTAAGACACTATGGGTTGTAATATGGCATGAAGAGTTATGATCAAGGAAGGTAATAGGTATTTTTGAAACTTTTTTATTAAAAAAAACTGGAACCTACCTACATTTTTGCCCTGCTAGACAATTTTTTTAAGTCTTAATTTAGGTATGCATTTTCGTATTACTTGGTGATTCAATTTAGGTGACAGGTATTCTGTGTAAAGACCAAATATTATTTATTAGTTCATTAAAAAGGCATTTATTAGGTACATTACCTTTTGAGCTTGCTTCATTGTATTCATCATTGCCCCCAAGTCCTTGCAATAATGATAATGTAGTGCAACAAAACTTAAAGTCAGTAATTGTTACCATTTTGGATGGGTTTGTTTATAGAATTAAAAACTGGTATTAATGTAGTGTACTTTGCCTTAACTTAACTTTACTTTATGTTCAGGTTTTCAAATAATTTCAATCTAGAACACTTTGTGCTACTTTTCAACATTATAGAATTGTAATGTTGAAACAGAATCACTTTATACTGTAGATATACAGTGTATACAAAATACATGACTAGTTCCTCAAATAAGACACATAAAAAAAAAGATCATGCCAATTCTGCAAGACTCAACAGTTACCTTGTGAAGTTGATGGTAATGTCAGTAAATTTATTGATAAAAAATAATTTATTAAGCTGAGCGTAAGCGAAGCTCTTAACCGTTTGGGAACCATTTTTTTGAGGCAACATCACAGGAAAACCACTTGACCAATTTTAACTAAAATTGGCACGCATGTCAAGAACGTGACTCCAAAAAACAGAATAAAAAAATATTGTTTCGTTTTAAAGATATGGTCAAAAAACTGTATCTCCCATAGACTTAAGGTAACCGTTTCTAGATCTCAACAGAGGTCGCTGTGCATGCCCATTGTTTTTCTGAATCGCGGCATCACATACAAAAATGTTGTTATCATAGTAAATTGGCTTGTTATAGAAATATCTTCTAAATATTTAGCACAGTTCTGCCCTGAAATTGATATGAAAATCATCTGACGCCATTTTGTTCATGTCATTTGGTCGTTTTTATATCGATATTTACAGTTTAAAATACATAACTGTTTCGCATTAATTCAGCTGAGCGTAAGCTAGGGAATAAATTTTTGGATGCAATATCACAGAAAAACCACTTGATCATTTTAACCAAAATTGGCACGCATCTCAAAGACGTGACTGGTCTTCTACTCCAAAAAACAAAATAAAAAAATATTGTTTCGTTTTAAAGATATGGTTTTAAAAAAACTGAATCTCCTATGGACTTAAGCCTTTTTTTTTTTTTTTTTCGTTGGAAAAATGCGTTTCCGCATCGTCACCCAGGCCAGGGAGGCGATGGAAGGGCGGTTTGCGCGGCACCCGGCGACTGCCATTTTTAAGGCACCCCACTAAAAATCCAACGGCTGCCCACGACGCTACAATGGGACGCCACGGGATCGCTTTCGCACTCACCGTGGCGCCCCGGCGGAACTCCTCCATATAGGGGTACCCCGGGCAACCAGTGTACCCCTACCTCATAGACCTAGTGCAATAGCGAGAGAGGTCGCCCTCCCATCTCACCTAGGCCTACGGTTGGGAAGGAATGGGCTGAACCCTTCTCCTTCCCAACCTCCAGCGCTGTAAATACAGCAACGGAACCACTCCACAGTCAACTCTGCTATCAGAGAAGTACCAGGAGCGATCCCGCGACCCTACACCACACGCGCTCCAGCGCACTCGTCCCACGACAGCCACGGAATTCCTCCCGGCGATGCTGGATACCTGAAGAGGAATCCATCACTGTTTCCGAACCCCCCGCAACCAAGTGCGCCCCAGCAACGCACCTGGAGCAAGAAGTTCGGCCCACTCTACCCCACACGCCCATCATCAGACAGCCACGGGATACCTCCCGGCGATGCTGGATACCTGAGGAGGCACCCGCGACTGCCCCCGAAACCTCCGCCACCGAATGCGCCCCAGCACCGCAAACGGCAACGGAAATCCCAGGCACCGCAAAATGCCCAGACCATCTCCAGGTACAAGCCTCCCTCCCGTGGACAGACCACCCCGAAAGGCAGCCTGCCCGCCAGCCAGCCATGAACCGGGCACAAACCCCCATGGCCGACCCACCTCGCGCCGAGTTTTAGCCAACGGCTAATGCAAACCCGAAGGATCACATTAACCGTTGTTGCCCAGGGAGCACCGGCCCGTACCGCTTCCGATGCCACCGAACGAATCCGAGCAACAAGGGAAACAGACGGGCACACGAGGAGGTTCTCGGCGATGACGCCCCCCATGGACTTAAGCCTAACTTAACCTGCGCGCGCTCGCTTATCGTTACTCTTAACCTTTCCAGTGCCAGCAACTTCATTGGAAGTCCTTGGGCGCGGTATGGACAGACTTTAGTAGCATAAAAAAAAGAAGAAGGGCGCTCAGCTCAACTCCCGCAGCGCATTGTGGCGGATCCTAGTATAATATTATTTCCCAATATTTGAATATCAATCAATTAATATATTAAATGTAAAAAAAAAATTATATAGTCTATATCTTAAAATTTTACCACAGACAAATCATCAACCTATTTATATTTGTCAGAACACACAATAAAATGATTACCTTGAGGTACTTGTGATATTGGTTGAACATTTTCATTGATTGATTCTGACACATCCATTCCAAGTTCATTTGTAGAAAGTTCTGAAAAATCAATTTCACATATATAAACTTCTAAATGTAGGTTTACATATTCATTGATTCATGGATATTCCTACCTATCCTTGTATTGATTAATGTGGAAAGTAAAAAACATGTTCATTATTTATTAATATCCACCCACTTTAAGTGCTTATATTGTGATCCTAAGGGAATCTGCTCATTTTTCATTATGTTCCTGAAGAACTAATACTTCAAAAAGTATATATTTTGTACACAATAATACACAATAAAATTATTACCTTGAGGTACTTGTGATATTGGTTGAACATTTACATTGATTGATTCTGACAAATCCATTCCTGGTTGATTGGTGGAAAGTTCTGAAAAATCAATTTCACATATATAAACTTCTAGTTTTAGGTTTACATATTCATTGATTCATGGATATTCCTACCTATCCTTGTATTAATTAACGTGGAAGGTAAAAAACATGTGCATTATATATTAATATCCACCCACTTTAAGTGCTTAAATTGTGATCTTAAAGGTCTCTGCCCATTTTTCATTATGTTCCTGAAGACCTAATGCTTCAAAAAGTATATATTTTGTCAACCAAGGAAACTAGATATCCGTGGACAGTATAGCAGAGAAATAGCAGTTTACTAAGTTTCTGACTACAGTAGATTATACCTAATTTAGTAAACATTGTAATACTACATTAAATTAACTAAGCTATAAATTAAATTTTTTCGTTTATTCTTACCAGTACCCCTAGTGTGAGTTTTATGGTATCGTACGAGTTTCATACTATACCAGATTGTTCATTCATAAATAATTGAAAACGGTTGTCAATTTGTAAACCGTAGTGTGAGTTGCATAGATCGTTTCAGGAAACCATATGGTTGACGTTTCAGACTATATTGCATGAAATTGGTAGTGTGAGTTGCAATTTTGACAGTTAAGAGTCCGTATAGTTTTAAAAATCTCGTACTTTGTCAGTTTTTTCCCTCGCTAAACAATTATCGGTGAGAAGTGAGAACTGTGAGCGTATCTTGTACTTTTTAAAAATGGCTGCTAGAAATTGTTTGGCTTTGAGATTAGTAAGGTGGTCTGTGGAATGTAAATTGCTGGATTTAGAAGGCAAAATTGTTCTAAAAAGCAGCTGGAATTATCGGCTATCATAATATCCGATACACATTTCGTACACCGGTACCGTATAAGAAAATGTGCATTTACATATTTGTGCTCCCTCCTCCGAGAAAAAAGCGGCCAGAAAAGGTCAAAAAGAGTATTTTTGAAGACGAAGGTAAATATATATTTATATATATTTTTTTAACGTAATTACTAAAATATAGATTTTATCATAATAACAATATTACAAAAGTAGTAATTATTATAAAAAATGGCGTCTGCAAATTATTGAATGTACCTTTGATTTAATTTTAATTTGTTACAGATCAAGTTTATATAATTTTACATATTTTAATTTTGCAGGTTTTAAATGAATTCTTTTATGTGAAGAGTGATTACCAAAAGGTTATTGGTATAGCCTTTCGTAAGAAACAGTGAGTGAGTAGGAATGTAGAAGAGGTTACGGAGGCTCTAAATCACCCCGACGAAAGTAAAGGCTACATACGATTTTCTGACACGACTGAAGCTAGAAATAAGAGAACAAATAAAGCAAAAGTTAGTATATGGTCTCTATTTTATAGAATATTCATGTTCAATAATATGATTAATACCTATGTCTTTTTAAAACAAACATAGGTTTCCTGGGGTAGTTAGCTCAGACTGTATAGATAGGAGTCACTTTAGAATTGTAAAACCCTTAAAGCAGAATGTGCATCCTTATTATTCTATAAAGCATTACTACTCCTTGAATGTGCAAATGGTAAACAAAAATCATATTTCAAAAGAAATATCAATTTATTTCATAATTAGCTTTCAAAATGTATATTAATACAATAATGTATTATAACTTTCAAATGATCAAGGAAGAATTTTAAGTGTTAACCCTACACTTGGAAGAGTTATCCATGATGCCTTAATCTAAGAATATTAGTAATAATTCACTGCAGAGCTTGTACAGTCATGAGGAACCTCCATGGTAAGCATTTTCTTAAAAAAATAAGACTGCTATGTTACATCTCATAATTTTTTCACTAAGGGTTTTCATTAACAGATGACCTTGGCTACCCCCCAAAGGCCATGGCTTATGACTCCCTACATTAATCCCTTGCCTAATACAATTAAACATGATTATAACATAACACACTGTCGGGCAAGGCTTATTAAAAATGCTTTTGGGAACTTAAAGACTAGATGGACATGTGTGTGCAAGGACAGAATACTGCATTATAAGCCCCATCTGGTAAATAGTACTTTTGTACCCAGTTAATGTTATTTTATTGACCATTTATACATGTAATAATATAATTTCTTATACTTAGAGACATTCAAGAGTTTTACATTGCTGTGGTGCAGGAATACGGTTCTTCTTTGCTGACCCTGGGCCGTTTGATGAGAGCCAGGTTGGCTGGTAAAATTTCATATATTATATATTTATTTATTTTTTTGTCATATTTTAAGTTACAATCCTTAAAATCTTTGTGAATGTCTCTCTTTGATTTCAGAGGATTCAGTACAAAATTTTCGGATATACCTCCAATAAATAAGAGGAAGCTACCCACGATGCCTTTATCTGGAAGAATAGCAAGCTACTAGGTAAGCATTTTTTAAATAATGAAAAAATGTGCTATGTATATTTTATATTATATCTACCAAGTTTTTTTACTATATAATTTTATATTTTAGGTGACTGGTTGCCTGCAATGAAAACAAGAAGAAGATTATGATATTATAATTGCTTCATTGGTCGAGTGGTGTAGGGGTTAGATGTGTATAATTTGTTCTGTGATATGTTGAATGTTTTAAGTCAGCTTCCATTAAAAGCCTTGAAAATGTGATAACATCAAAGAACTAATAATGGTAAAAATAGTTGGTGAGCCTAGTAATCATTTCGTAGTACCACACTTTACTTAAATTCTAAATGGTTCTCACATATTAAATCTGATGTATATACTATGGACAATTGCAATTATATAAATAAGTTAAGAGAGTACTCATGAAGTTTCTTGCCAGTGCAACTCAAGTCTGACGTTTTGTGCAATATAGGTACTATTTGCATTTATAAAAAAAATACCACTACTTAAGTTGTTTCATTTAATTTCATAATATACGTATTTAAATTAAAAGTCAATTGTTTTATACCTATATAATATTACTTTACTATATATTAACATTATTATTAATTATTTTTACTTTGTATAATATTATTATTAATACTTCATACAATGTTACATTAACAATTATTATATTTCAATTACTTTAAGAAGAAATTCAGTTATTGTATTATAATTACTTATAATAAATCAAGGGAGCTTATTCACATACTCCCCCCACATAATATATATTATAAGTCATTGAATCTCTGTTATAAATGATATAAAAGGAAGTGATTTTAAGATCACTCTACACTTAAATGCAAAGCAAATGCTGACAACTAATACCAGTCATTAGGGTTTAAGAAGCGCAATATTTTATCACTAGAAAGATAATATTCTTACCTTTTTCCACTTCTCGATAGATTTCTTAAAAACCAATTATTTTTTTGTTTACACTGCCCTCTATTTTTGAATAGAGTAAACTGGATATAAATTTAAGGACCATGACGACCCTACGACATCTTATAATGTCTTTTATTTAAAGTAGCTTAGAGATCCCGAGGATATTCATTGTCATCATTATTATTAAGATATTAAGATATTTACCTCCCACTAAAAAACCAACGGTTGACGGGACGCCACGGGATCGCTTTCGCACTCACCGTGTGTTGAAGCACCTGAGGATTCTTAAGAGCAATAGCTACTATACTGATACTGCTCTTATTATTTTTTAATTATTTTGATATACCGTATGTTTTATATTTTTTCTTGTTATCTTAATGTAAAATTATCGTCACTTAGCGATATGAAAGGCTATAAGACACTGCTGTGATTTTTGTTCTCTTCGAAGATCTTTTTAATCCCCAACACCGTGACAAAGACATCTTACCTCGTTATAACCTTGACTTATTACTAATAGCTTTCCTCCTAGACCTATTTTAAGTTAAACAAAATTATAAAGATTTAGGTATCCCCTAATATACATCAATACTTGAAGGCACTATTTGTCATTGATAAATGATTAACTTACTCTAAAATGTTCTTGTAATACCTATATAGGTATAAGTCAATCAATCTCTTCTAATTATTTGCATACGTTATTTAAATAAATTTATAATAATATAAAAAGTTAATAATTTGATATTTAAGCAACATTTTTTGTTTCACCAGCACCCATACCCACGACCAATTACTAATTTTGTTGATACCTTTATTTTAAAATTGATTTATTATTTATTTCGCTATTGTGTACATCGCATTCTATGCGCAATTATATGAGAATTTATGTGTTTTCTATTATAATTATTATTTGGGTTATAATTCTACAGATCCTAGTCCACGAAAATTAAATTTAAAAAAATAGAAAGATGACTAACAGACAACTCATATACCTACTCAAATAAAATACACTCTCTTACGGAACCATTTACTATGGTTTTAATAAAAAAGATTACATTGATCTTAATAAATTTTTTATACTAATAGAAATTTTAATTATATGAGGCTGTTTCAAAAGCATTGTAAGTTTAAATTTTAATTAGGAACATAACATTTTATAGTAATATAATTTTTTTAATAAATACATACATTAGTAATATTATGTACAATTAATAAAACTACAACAAATAAACATTTTATTAGATATAAAAAATGCAAGCATCTAACGACGGCGTTAAAAGAGTGGATTGAAAATTTATAGATACAGCACTGGGGTATCCTAATTCAGGATAAATTTGTTAGGGATGATGGATCCTTATACTAATATTTAAGTGCTAGAAAGTATATAAATATTAGTATAATAATAATATAACATAGTACCATTATGAGCAAAATACCTATTTCACTCTCATCAAGCAGTCACTCCATAATTAATAAGTGAATTAAGGATTTGAAATGAACATAAGTAAATTGAATTTTAAACAAATAGAAATATATAAAAATTGCTTTTTAAAAAATATTCTTATAATGTATTGTATTAGGAACATGTGTAAATTTAAAACATTGTAAATAAATTATAACTTACACTTCTCTACACCGAACATTTGTAAATTTGGTTTCTTTGGAGTTGATACAGACTTGGAGGAATACTGAAACATAATCATGCACGTACTTATAATTAATAAAACATAAAATAGGTTAACTAGTTAATATTATTCATATAAAATCATTTAAGTATTAAAAACCTTGAGAACTAATACTACTATGTACATATATATTATACTCTTAAGACTTTAAATTGGAGCAAAATATATCACTACATCCCAAAATAATAAAATTTCTTAAACAAACTAAATAATTGCGATGTTTCTAACTTATAGAATTAAAACAATACAAAACTTTGAGATGTGTATAGACTTATAAAATGTATTAATGATAATATTTATATTATTAACCAAGATTTTCAAACAGATTTTAAAGTAATAATGTGTATATTAAACATTAGTAAAATATATAATTGTTGATACTTTTTTGAATTCAATTGAATGATTTACATTGTACATAGTGGAATAGAGCATCAATTAACTAAATAATAGTTAGGGATTCCCTTTGTGAAATTTCCTTGCATGTTCAATAAATAATAATTTAAATACAAACATTAGTAATATAATGTACCATTATTAAAACGACAACAATTAAATAAATATTTTATTAGATATGAAAATGCAAGCATCTTGAAACGACGGCGTGAAAAAAACGGCGACATCGTGAAGAGATATAGCACCGGAGCATCCTCTTTCAGATGGAACTTCCATACTGTCGTGGATCCTTGGTGGTAAAATGTATTTGAATATTAATGTAATAATATACATACGTAAATAAAGGTACTATTACCATTATAAGCTCATTCACTCATTTAACCATGAATAATAAAATAATTAAGTTTTGAAATGTGTGTACAATGTAATTTGAAACAGAAGACAAAAAATGGAAATAAAAATATAAAGAATTAAAAACTAAACTTTGTTATTTCATTACAGTAATGATTGTATAAGAAACGTATATTATATTCTAAAACTACTCCTTATACATTTCTTTTTGAAACATTTGTAAATTTGGTTTTCTTTCAAATGGTGTGGCGGAGAGTGGAGTTGATACAGACTGTGAGGAATGCTGAAACATAAACATTAAACATACATATTTATAAAGATAAAGTTAACAAGTTACTTTTTAATTCATATTCATTTAAGTTATAAAAGCCATGAAATAAATTTTGTATACACTTTAAATTGGAACAAATTTTTATCATTATATCACAAGATATAAAAAATTCTGAACCAAACTTAATAAATTTAATGTTTGTTAATTTATAAACTTGAAACATAATACAATACAAAACTATAAGATGTGTATATGTAAACTTATAAAATATTTTAATGATAATATTTATATTATGTTAAACATTATATATATATATTTATTATATATTATTATACAAGGTATAATTGTGGGTATTTAGTTTTATGCATTAAATTGGATGATTTATATTGTAAATAGTGGAATAGAGCATTGATGAACTACTTAAATAAAAGTTAATGATTTGTTAAGAGAGTAAACAAGATATTATTATATTTATTTGGATTAACAGTTATAATAAAATAAATCATATTGTGAATGGTTTATTTAGGATGCCAAGCAAGAAAACTCATAAAGCACATAACGATGTCTATCTTGAAGCATTACTTTGTTAAATTTCAAAGAATGCTAATAGTTATCAAAGAGAAAATAAGAATATGTTTTGTTTTACCTTGAATAGTCCTTGTTCTATTATGAGAACTACCATTCTAATATTTAACTCGTTTCAGCAGGCCAAGTGTTCAATCGTAGTTGTTAGTCTCCTTCATAACATAGTAATTGTTATAAAAGTATAGAATTCACATGTCTATAAGTTATAGTTTCCATTATAATTTTCTCTTGACAAGATACTTTCTATGTAAATACTACATTCAATGTTAATTTTAAAGTAGAATTAACCTTCTAAGATTTGAATTCAATGGAGAAAATACTCTAATAACAACATAATATTATTATACTAGATCCAAATTGTCAATTGTCAAATAATACGACTAAAAATAGAAGAATATGTTTATCTCTTTCATTTTCAACGTACGTAAGGGAGAAACAATGAAGTAAATGAAACATATATGAAGTTGCTGCGATCGACCTAAAATTTCGTCGATATAGTCTGAACTATTTGAACTCATACTACCATTGATAGCCAAAAACTCAGACATTCCTGTCTGCACCATATAGGCCAAACGCTACGATACCATAAAACTCACACTAGGGGTACAGGTAGATTCATAGTCAGAATGGCTATATTAGACAGAAAACTGTTTCGACACCAAAACTTTTGTTCAAAATGTATCCGACAGACACGTCTGAATTGGTATATCTGCTCAGTTGATAATGTAAGAATGTCTCTCCACGGATTGAAGTTATCCAAGTTTGGAACCGCTGAAGATAGACAACAGGGTTAGGAAACGCGTGAAGCTGAAAGTTGATAAATTACAATGAATTACGTGTATTGTTAAGAATTTATGTAAATTATCGTAAATCACTGTTGCTTGCATCTGGCTCCCAAGCAACCAGGAACACAGCACTTTTTGTCGGAAACCATCGTAACAGTTCACACTTCACAGGAGTAAATTTCTCAAAAAACAGTCAAATATCACTTCACTTTTATACAGCACTGCCAGAGGAGACTAATCACTAACTCAACTCAATGGACGGTTATTAGAATATGGAAATGGAATACAAACTTCCGTTTTCAAGTGAAACAATTCAAATTCAAGTGAAATAATTTCACAAAAGAAAGAGTTTTAAGAGCGACATCTAGTAGAGACTATAATGTAGGATGACATCTCGTATACGAAGTAAGTAAACTTGCTAAATAATGCGATAAAATTAAAATGTCCCGTAATAGGAACAGCAATCAAAGACAACTCAGCTTTTTAAATTGGGATCATTTTCAGCAAACTATTGATTGATTTTAGTTCGAAGATTAACGCCCCTACCGTAGCGGCATAAAGACGAAGGTCAATCAATAAGTAATCAATTTATAAGTATATTATAAAATAAGTAATTTATTGACATTTTACTGTGCGTTTGTGTTTGTGTTTTAGTGTTACTTTAAATAATTTTCATGTTTACTAACTAAAATACAAAAATGTTTAAATAATTTAATGATCAAGGAATATAAAAACATTGTTCTGTTATAACCGAAATGTAAGAAACTATTTATTATTGAGTCTATTCATCATAATCAAAATATCTCGAAAACTATCCATTCACCGCACGCGAACGCAACATATAGCAAAAAGAAGCGTTGCGGGAAAGGAACTCATCGCTCGACCGAAAGTAGCAAGTGGGCGATCTAGAAAAGTACACATACTCATTGTTTATTTTGTTATTAAAAAGTAAAATAATCGTAAGCCGGGATATTTTGTCTATGATACTCAAATTTTATCCGTTTTCAATCAGGTAAAAGTTAATGAACGGTAAATTTATTGCAGTTTTGATATTTATAGAAAATCTGGTATATAATCCTAACCGTTTTTTTATTAATTCACTTTTTCTTAAAAATTTCGGGTTGGGGTTAGTTTGAGCTACAATTGCCTAACTAGCCCCACGATAAAAAAAATGTTTCTTTTTTTAGCATGCGAATTTATAAAATAACTAGCTGTGCCTGCAACTTCGTACTCGTAGATTTCGATTTTGATAAAACGTACCCTTTTTACTTACCAATGTATGTAAAAACTATAAACCCTCAAACTGGTAAGCAGCAATGGTACGACAATAAGAGATTATTAGCTTCTTTATTTGTTAACCGATTGTTAAAAAAAAAACAAAATATAAAATGAATCCCATGACAATATATTCCCGAAAACTGCATCCAAATCGATTAATCCGTTTCTGAAATTAGCGTGCACAAACGTACAAACATACATATAACCAGACAAACAAAAAAACCATTGTTTTGGGTTCTCTTGCTCTTATAAAGGCCCTCTATGATGTTTTTTCTTTTTAACATGTTCCTTATACAGAAATGGATCAGTGACAATTTTATTATATGTATAGATGACTACTAGAGGTTCCTATACTACCTACTCAAGATTTAAATGAGGCTGCCAAAGCTATCGATAAAGAGGGAAAAAGTGTCTATGCCGTTGCCAATGAATTTGGTATCGAACGGATGACATTATCAAGACTTTTGAAGAAATTAAATGAAGGCGGTGATACGTTCATGGGTAATGCAACACCCAGGCAAGTATTTCTGCCACGCAAAAAGAATCTTTAAAAAATAAGTGTTATAAATGGTATCAATATACTATGGATGATCTCCAAAATACGTTCATCGCCTTGCCTTTGAGAGTGTTGTTAAATTTGACATTAAAGTTCCACCCTCTTGGACTGTAAACAAAATGTTTGGAAAAGAACGGCTTACGTGACTCCATGATTTCTTAAATATTTTCTTTTACTTATGTATAAGCTATATTAAAAATAATTACACAAATATTAAAGTCTGATCTAATAGTTAAGCTAAGCTAGGTAAGTTGCTGTTTTGTAGATTCTGTTTTTAGTTTATTGTTTTAAGAAATCTACTTTTAGATTTGATATTTTGACACTATAAGATTATAAATAAAAGTGAATTATCAAAATGTACCTAATTTTATTTCCAATCTACCTAACATAGGACCTACGATTTGGGTAAACTTTCTAAGCGCTCAACTAGCTCAACTTACCTCACATATGGGGTACGTTGAGCATACTTGACTACATGCATTAAGATACATGTAGCTATCAAATTCGACTTATTAGAAACAAATGATTATTAACTATATTGCTAAGGCATAAATTACTAATCCATCATAAGCGAACACGAATTATCGTTTAGAAACTATAACAGATGAAGTGAAAAATTGTTTAACTATTCCCGCCCTACCCTACCTAGTAATTATGCACAATCCCTAGATTATCAAATAAATATTGTAGTAAAATCATGTTATGTTATCAAGAAAAGTTTTGTCAGAAGCCTAATACTCACCTCTCTGATTTTGACCAAAACATTTAGGTAGACGAAGCTTCTTAGCATTCCATGGATTCACCGTGCGGGTGCCGGGCCCGTCGCGTTGCAAGGAGAGGATTGCAAGCAGTGCCTGGGACTTGCGACCCAGGAGTAGGTTTAAGGGCCCCTTTATTATGCGCAAAAACGCTCACCTTCTCCCTCCACACTCCTCTCCTTACCTAACCAAATTTGGAAAGAACCTACTAATGCCGCCTTTGAAATACGTTCTAGAAATGAACCGATGCTTGTTCTAGAAAGGACAAGGTCTTTAAGTAGGCTATAGAGAGATTTTGCTGTTATACCTCTCGCTCCCACTTCTACCGCGTACAAACTAACTATAAATTTATTCCTGATCAGTTCGTTGGTCAGTTCGTAATACTTATTAAGCTTGAATGTGTGATCCCTTGGGATGTTATTGGGATGTTATTGTTATGGATATTATTGTTGTTATGTTATTAGTTGTCAGAGCTTCACGTAAACAATAAACTGCACAGTCAATTAACAGGGATAATACCCATCAGTAGATAATTTTAACTGTCTATCTCTACAGCAAAACTGGATTTCGTTAGGGTGAATATGAGTGCCGGATTAACCCTTCACCTCGATGTATCTTCGTCAGTGTTAATTCTATCTCGATAGTTCTCATAGTATTAATAATCTCTAGTTTTTAAATATTTAAACTGAATTTACATATATTTATAATTTCAATCATAAGATATATGATGCTTATAATTTATATTTATTAAGAAATATACTTGGAAATACTTAGGTATTTACAGGTATATAATTTGATATTAAGTCAAAACTATGTCTCAAATAAAAGTCAGCTAACCAAAAAAAAAACAATTGCAGGGCAAAGTTATAACTGAATGTTTATCTGTAAAGAATACAAATAATGAAATATTCACTGTTGTGTTTATAGTATGTGTATTACATAAAATATGTTAAATAAATAGATAAATTACCGGACGTATATAACTTTTAGCAACAGTATGCAGAGTTTTAAAAAAGGGTGGCTCGGTGACTTTTATTCAATTATCTGCTTCCGGCGAGAAAATGCATTTATGGTCACCGGAAGTATCAATACTTCCGGTGACCATAAATGCATTTTCTCGGCACGCGTTATTGGAGCTAATGGACCATGTGGCGATATTTTAATGCAATTTAAAACACTCATCTCTAACAACAGAAGGATTCATCGCGAATAGGGTTGTCATTCTTTTAAAATATTTGAAAATACTTTAAAAAAAAAACAGGTTTATAAACACTTTTTAAAAAAAATACCTTAATTATAGATACCGTTTGAATTAAAATACGACAGTCAAGACTATAAGGTAAGTAAAGTTATTAGCACTATGTATAAAACATAAAAAAAAATTAAGTAAATTAAATCCTTTGTTTTAAAAAAAATAACCTAAAAGTTTGCTTGTAGTAAAACATAATGCTTGGTTTGGTAAAGTAGTAAGTTAGAGCTGCGAACTAAAAGTTGTAATGAATATGCTGGCGACCCTAGCCGTGTATTGGCGACATCGACGGGAAATTCTATTACGTCAAATTATTTTATACCCTGGCAAAGGCCACGCTTTTTCAGATGCAACTTGCTATTATGTTTTAACAATGCTGGGCGGAAAGGTTTTGCTTTCCGTACCGCCCTTCAGCCTCCCCACCGCCCTCAGACTCAGGCTCACTTTAGTCACAGATTTCTAGTGAACCTAACCTGACGTGTAAATGTGAACACTAACTTTACTTGAATATTTAAATTTGTATTAGCTTTGAGGTTTATCGGCGTTTGAAATTAAAAGTACCTACCCAGATTCTACTTCAATATTTTTTTCAGCGCTGTAAAGTACCAGAAACATTCCTGAAAATTGTTAATGCCTGGACCGAGGTAAGAATCATATATATTTATTTTATTATAATTGATTTATTAAAATTATTTATAATGTATGTTTTTTTCATATAAAACATTACGAAAGCACACTAAATTGTACTAACATCATTCAATTTTCCAAGCAAATTATCCGATTTAATTTTTCCGAACAATCCATTAACAATAAATCAACCGGGAATAAATATCGAATCACTCCAATCGTTCAACAACTGATAATATTGGAATATATTAACATAAAAAGCATAATTATTTACGGCCATTTTATCGAGCTCAATACCATATTTTATTTTACTTGCCTTCTTAGAGTATTATTGTCTAGTATTATTAAAGTATTTAACAATTATTATTATTATTACTTTAGAAGTAAATTTACATTTTTATAGTTAAGTACTAATTCTTAGAACAGACATATTTGATTCATTATTTATTTTTCATTGTATTTCTTCCTGAGAAAGAGTTCTAAGAAGTAAGTTTTAAAACAGAAGAAGTTAATCTGATCAACGAAACTTAATTAAAATCTTCCTGTTTTTTTTATGATAACGATATTATAGCTTCAAACCTAAGTAGGAGTACCAAGTAGCAATATTTATATTAAATAAGTATAACATATTTATCTTTTTAAATAATTTTGACTAATTATTCAAGTTGGGTTTCATATTTTAACTTCACTAATCTTTACAAATAGGACATAACTTTATTAAACATTAACAACCTTTAATAATATCTAATAATAATAATAATATCAGGACAAATTACACACATTGATCTAACCCCTAAGTAAGCAAATTATTTGCTTGTGTTAAGGGTGTTAGACAATGATACAAATACATAGAAATACACATATAAATACTGAGAATATATTTAATAAACGACCAAACCTAGAAACACAGACATCTATGCTCATCACATAAATGCCTGCCTCTGCCGGGAATCGAACCCGAGCCCCATTGCGCCGGGACACGTTAGGCGTCTGCGCTAACCACTTGACCAACGGGGCGGTTAAACAAACTTTGAACATATATAAAGTGTAGGTATATACTTACAGGGCATTTAAAAGGCGTGCCACAGCACGGCCCCGCCTATCGTCAGTATTAAACAGGCGAGCCGCAGATTACATCGTATTTAATTATTTTACTAGCTTTTACCCGCGACTTTTTCCGGATGAGATTGTCTTAAAGACTAAAAGCGAAATAAGCCGCCGATACAAAAAAAAACGTCTAAAAAGAATAAAAATAATCCTATTATATACTTATTGAAGACGTTGCGTCGGGGGACCGTTGTACGTACATTGATGATGGTGTCATTATACAAAAAAATCCTATTAGACTATACGATTTGATATTGTTATTTCGTTATTTGCCTTGGTAACTTTTTTTATTTAACGGTCCCCCAATGCAACGACTTCAATAAGAAGATAATATAATAAATTTTAAATTGAAAATTATTTTACTTTTTTCTATGTTGTACCTACCTACTAAATAAATCAAAAATACACAGATATACAGATACATAGGTGAAACTTATAACACCCTTCTTTTTAGGTCGGGATTTAAAAAAGACTTGAAGATCATGAAAATACCTTATGATAAAAGAATCTTCCAGCAATATAATTATAACTCTCCTCATGTTCTATTTCGTATAAGTGTCTAATCGTCTGATCACCGCTTATAGTCACATTTTTTATTTATTTTATTTATTTACGCTTTATTGAATTAACAAAAGGCGAACTTAATGCCTAACGGCATTCTCTCCCAGTTAACCTCTGTGTTGGTGAAAAATTGTGGTAGGTGTTTAATAAATTTAATAAATTTAAATTTAATAAATAAAAATAAATTAGAAAAAAAAGGACATGATAAATATTAAATATATACTATATATCTATCTACATACACTTACACACTGATACATACATATATATAAATTGAATAAACGTATACACATATCTAAATACATACACATTATACATATTATTATTATAACATCATGAATGTTGAAGTTTTATATTATGAGATACACATTTCAAATTAACACACGGATTATGGGGACTTTAAAAAGTGCTCTTTGACAAGTTTCTTAAAGGAACTTTTGGATGGTGCTCTTCTTATCTTTTCAGGAAGTTGGTTCCAAAGAAGTGAGGGATTTTTTGTAAACATTTACAATGGGTGCCTAAACTCGTAGACCCTACGTCCATCTGAGTAGTTGTATTGGAACAAATTTGGGATAAACCATCATGAAATAAATAAATAAACAAAAGTAAACTATAATAACATCAGCAGCAATAACAAAAAATAATTATTTATCCATTTGCAAGCAATTGAACAGCATCACGTAACAGAAGATAATTTTTTAATATGTTATCAGTACATATTATGTGAATATCGATTAATTTACAAGTTGTCATATGATCAAAGAGATTACGAAATAAAAGACAAAATATAAACTACATAAGTACGTAGGTACCTACCTAAGTATATATATACATTAAGCTATCGTTTTACACACTGCATAGGTTCCTAAGTGCTAAACAAATTAAAAAACGGACATCTGAATTGATAAAAAAAATCTCATCGCTGAGTCTGACTTCTATAGGTACATGGTTTAAGCAAATATTTCTCTCCTTCTTATGCGAATGCAATATAAAATAACCGATTAATTATCTGAAGCATTCCCGGTCTATACATAGAACCACTTATTGGTCTATCGTTTAGCCACAATGTTATATTTTTCTTTTGAAAAGTTTAAACACATGTCATCTCATCCATAAGTTATGGCACAGAGTATTATAATCTTTATATATATATATTTCTTGTGTGCGTGTGTATGTCACCGAACTCCTCCTAAACGACTGGACCGATTTTTATGAAATTCTTGGTGTGTGTTCAAGGGGACTTGAGAATTGTTTAGATTCACAATTGGGTCCACTGGAAAATGGTTTTTTGATTAATTTTTAATGTGTAAGTAGGTGGTGATTTTGGAATGTTTCACATTTTTTCCGACGCACTGCGTTACCATGGCAATGTCAAATATTAAATAATATTATATTTTAATTATAGTCTGCCCTGACAGTTGGCGTTGCGATAGAAATAAGAAGAATATTTTAGTATTAGCGGCCCGATAAGTGCTTCACTAACAAAAAGTGAAAGTAAAAAAAAATAGTGGAACAAATTCATTTATTCAAACAAAAAATCTTTATTTACATATGTAAAATTCATCCGTATGAATATTCATACGGTATCGATTGGTCGAATTATGATAAATGCAGTGGCGTAGCGTGAGTGTCGGCTGCCCGGGCCAAACAAAACAAAACTTCCGTCTTTAATTAAAAATTTATACGTCTACTTTTTTTAAGAGCAAAGTCTTTTATTGCACAGTCAATGTCTATCGCATCACACACCTCTTGCTCAATAGACAAAATAGCCAAATTAGTTAGTCTTAGAGTACTCATTGTCGATCTTAAATAATTTTTAATCAATTTCAATTTTGAAAAACTTCTCTCACAGCTGGCATTGCTTATAGCAACTGTGAAAAATATTCGGAACATTATTAAAATATTGGGCAGAGTATCTTCCAGCTTGGATTTAACAATAAATTTAAATAACTCAAGTGAGTCTGCATTAATCAATTCATTTTCGTTGCCTGTAGCAACAACGAAAGTCCGCAGTCGAAGTCTTTCCAGCTTGAAATCCTGCTCGTCAATTTCGTCAGATGCGTAGTCTAGATTACATTCAGTGTTGTCTGGATCTAATAATATAGCCGGTGTTATATAAGCAAACTTATCCGTTAAATTCTGTAGCTGTTGAAAACGCTCACGAATTTCTGCAATAACTCTATCTAACGAAGAAAACAGCTTTCGTCTCAACTCATTTTCACAAGACAAGTTAGCATCTCTAATTCCGTCATCAAAAATATGCTTTCTTGTTATGCGCCTCCGAGGTTTTATGGAAATTCCAAGTTCTTCACACATATTTTTTGCATAACCTACAGCGCCATTTGCCCATTCCTCTCTTTTCTCTGTCAATATCATCTGCAAAGCATTTACTTTCTGAGCGCACAATCTTATGTCAAGTCCCCTTGTTTGTAAATATTTTTGTGCATCATTCACTTCATGTAGCACCGGTTGCCACAGGCCCAAAAAACAAAGAAAGGAAAATGACTGCATCGAAACTAGTAAAGTACCTGCATCTGTCCTAGTGTTTAAGCTTTCACCTGCCTCCGTCAGTTCTTCCAAAGTGACGAGAATATCTTTGTAATGATGCCATGTCACATTTACGGCATCGCCTCTTGCACTCCACCGCGTGTCTTGAACCCTTTTTAAGCTTTTGCCTGTAGCTGTTATCAGAACTTCCCAACGATGTGTCGATGAGGAAAAAAAAGAATAGCAACGTTCTAAAGTGCCGAAAAAAGTTAGTGAATCCACCTCAACTGAGGCAGCGTGTAAACAAACTAGGTTTAACGAATGATTTGAGCAAGGTACGAATTCAGCTTTAGGGTTTATTTCTCGAATTCTTTGCTGAACTCCTGAATACTTTCCAGCCATAACAGCAGCATTATCATATGCTTGGCCTCTACAGTTGCTTATATCTAGGCCATCAGCTTGAATTTTGTCCAAAATCATCTTTGAAATTCCTTCAGCAGTTTTGTCTTTAGTTTCAATGAAATCTATAAAAGATTCCATTACTTTTACTTCCTGATTTTCAATTACTACGTATCTTAATACCTGACTTGTTTGATCTTTATGAGAAAGATCTGGAGTGCTGTCGAATATAATTGAATAATACTTAGCCTTTTTTATTTGTCCGATGATATGTTGGCGAACTTTATTTCCCAAAATGGCAATAAATTCGTTTTGTATTTGTGGTGACATGTAAGTGATTGAAATTTTGCCAGATATTTTAGACCATACAAGATGCTCACGAAGTACAGGATCGTATTTTGCAATTAAATTAACCAATTCTAAAAAGTTTCCTCTATTGGTACCGGTGTCGTTTTCTATATGTCCACGTAAAGCCAAATTTTGTTTGGCAAGGAATCTTATAATATCAAACATTCTGATAAGAATTTCCTGCCATTTCTTTATTTCTTTTGCCACTATGTCTTGCTCTTTTTTGTCAATAGTCTGTAATTTTTGAAGTCTGCTCTCCAACTCCTTCCATTTGCAATAATTTTGGATGTGTAGTGCACTTGATTCGTGACTTAAAACCTTAGGATTTAATTTCCACCAAGTATTAAATCCATCAGATGAGCAAAATTTAGATCCATTCGGTGTACTTACATTCTCAAATAAACGACAACAAAAGCAAAATAATGATGCTTTAGCTGGAGAATAAGCCATCCAAGTACGTAAAACTTTTTCGCCGTTAGTCAATGTACGATAAAACCAATCCTTAGTAAGCCTTCTTGTCTCTCCTTTTGATTTTAAAGAGCACGAATCTGAGCGTGTTACTGTTGACATTTCAGCGAAATTAGTATCAATATGCTGAACAATTTCCTGTCCTTGCTGAATGAGATGCAATCGAATATTGTCGTCTATGTGTTCAGGCCATTTTCCAATATCGTCGAAATTTTCCTTTCGTCTTTGGTACTGAATAGCAGACAATGATGATGTTGTATCAATCTCTGTTTCGAAACTATGCATGTCCATCTCTGAACATACAGATGGAGACACTAATGCAGTGGATGTTGTTGGAATTTGATCTTTAGGAACAATGTCAAGTTCTTGTATTTTTTCAGCTTGTTCTGGGTTTAAAGGCCCAGTTGTCTGTGATGAATTTAAGCCTAACGAGGAATCTGACGTGTCAGGAACAACACTTTTCACATATTTAAGTAAAGCTCCTTCATTTGCTCTAATATTTTCCAACTTAGCTCTTATTACGGTAAGAAGCCCCACTTTCTTTTACTCTTTTCATTTTTGATGCTAAAATCAAAAAAATATTAAATGAGAAAAGTACAAGTTAGTGTTGTAAACAAAATTATCGAACATTTCAAAAGAAGTACCTAGGATATTAAAAAAAAACCTTGCTTTACTGAAATTTTCCGTTTTTAGGGTTTTGTACCCAAAAGGAAAAAAATTGAGCCTTTATCTATCTTTACTTTTATTAAATCATTTCATTGACCGTCTGTCTGTCAAGACCTTTTTTCATAGGAACGAGTACTTACTTACACATATTAAATTGAAATTTATATCACAGTTTCCGATCAAGATCCCTTTGAAATGTGAAAATACTTTTATGCACTTCGGCGTTTCTTTTTTATTTTAATAAATTAAAGTTTGAAGTTTGAACAACATATCAGATAGTCCAACATACAATTAGATAAATATAATATTTAATACTCACTCAGTTGAAAGTTGTTCAATAATTTCACAACCACTACACGCACTTATTTGCACAAAAATCACAATTTGGAAAGCGTAACATAATTAAAATACGAGACAATGTGAATAGGGAACATGCAAAATTTGAAATTTCGATTACTTTTTATCATCTTATTATAATAAAATCATTTTTTTTTAATTTACTAATCATTTAAGGCCATAAAATAATTTATGAAAAGTGTAACTTTAGGGAGCGAAATTCAAAATTCCAAAACGCGCCACCATTGGTCGAAAGGAAATGTGACATTTGACACACCATTCAATATATCGGCGTTTATGTTCATACTGTGGTATCAGTGTGACTGAGAAAAATAAATAATTTAAACCTATATTTTCGTGCTTAAAGGTTTTATTAAATGATACAATTGTTTAGGTAATCTTAAAAACATTTTCTAAATACTCAAACAACTCTAACAAAACAAATACTTACAAACTCTTTTTGAATAGCAGTTAGCATGCTACTACACAATACATTTTTAAAATGTTTCTGCCTCTGAATCATTTTTCACTTCACTTGACTCAGATAAATAACTTGGTTGATAATCAGCAGATATAGAAGATATAAGATGCTATAGAAGTATTATCAGCTGTGTTTTCAGTAAACAATTTTCTTTTTAAAACAGATAGTTTTACTTTTAAAACTGTTGTGTAACAATGTTGTGTGTTAAATGAGGAAATGGTGACAATGCTACATTTTGTTTTTCAGCAGGTATATTTACATTGACACCTTTACTTCCATACTTCGGTTTAATATTAACTTGCACAGCTTAGTCACTTGGTAATTTATCTTTAATATGCGAAAAGCAAGGCTCTGCCTTATGATCATCACATTCAATAGGAGAAGTACTGAGTCTTGGCTGATTAATATCACAGACATTTGTATGGGCAGTACTAGGACTTACTACCTATATCACTTCTTCGTAAAGGTCACCAATTTTTTTAAACACTACTTTTGATAGCTAACTCTTAAAAGGCTTCATTAACCGATGTCAATCTTTGCCTTTTGACTATGCACATTCTCATTCTATCAGCTGTTGTTTTTGCCACAAAAATATATAAGGAACAACTCCTTTCTTCAAACTTAGATTACATCTTTCTCCTTGTTGTTTCGTTACACATATTATATCTTCTTTAACCTGAAATAAATCGACAGACCATAAAAATTGCGTAAAACAAAAAAAGATTACGGATTTTATAGAAAGTTATACTGAAATTTGTAAGATAGGTTAGGTTAATTTTAAACTCAAATTTTATTTTTTTCAAATTTTATAATTACTATAAATTTAAACTATTAGATTAAACTTATTATAAATAAAGTATACTTACGTTAAATTGATCTTCACAACCATATAAACACGATTTAGGACATATATTATCCCTTTTAATTACCGTACACCATTGTTTTTGTATTTTCGCATCTCTTGGAATACAAAAAACACTTTGTCGGGTGTTTTTCTAATACTATTTTTGCACTCCGGTACTATACAATACTCGTAAGATGATTTTTATCTTCTTCCATGACTTGTAAAGCAATTAAAACTTAAAATATCTATGAAATTGCTAAAAAGTTCATAGTAAACATTCACTGGATGTATCATTTGACGTCACGCAAAGCGCGCGCAAAATGGCGGTGTTTAAACGGGTCAAATTTACTCAATGTTTTAATTTTCACTTTGAAAAAAAACTAGAATCTTTTCAAGCCTATTAATATTTTTTTCTACGATATAGAGAGGTAAATGATTAATTTACGTCAAAAAAAAAAATACGTGAATGTTCCCTATTCGACAACTGACGATCCATCAATAAAACTTTCTTTGAATTGTCAAACTTTGTCAAAGCACGTAATTCCCCGTACCTTAAAGGGGCTTTCTCGTACGTGTGATAAACTATATTGAACTTAATATATATGTAATAGAAGTCATTCTCGCTGATTGTTAGTCATAAACGGGGAATTCCCACAAGTCAGTATAGACGTTGTTGCCAGTCGCTACAAAATATCATTCAAAGAAAAGGAATTCCCCGAATTCGTCACAAAATAAGTAATGAAAAATTCCGTGCTCCTTTCAATCGGTCCAAATTTGTAGTTACGATAAAAATATATATTTTTTATTTATTGTTAAATTTTGCCGCCCCCTATAAAGTGCCGCCCGGGGCGGGCCGCCCCCGCCGCCCCCACTACGCTACGCCACTGGATAAATGTACATGTAATGACGTTAGACTTTGTGATAACTTTTTAATATTTTTATTTTTAATTAAAGACGCGTGTACAAGACAACGTCTGTTGGGTCCGCTAGTATATTATATTTTCCTATCAGAATAGATATTATATCTAACCCCAATGGAATCGTGTTATAATTACCTAAACATTTTATATTATATTATATTACCTATTGTTATTATTATTTAATTAACATTTACAACCAGTGGCGGTTCGTTCAAAGGAGCACTGGTGCAATGAAGTCAAAGAAAATAATTAAAGAAATATATAATTGAGCACTCCTCCATTAACTTGCTACCAATCTATTCTTTTTAGCGATAATAATTATCCATATGTATGTACCTAGTTGCTTATCTTATTCTTTAACATTCATCTGTTCATTTAATACAGACCACCTTGGTTAAATACTCAAACCTTTTTCCATTCCTTAACAGAAACTCTATCTCTTGCTCTCTTTTATACTATGATTATCTACTATTGTTAGGAGATTTTAATATTAATTATTTAAATCAACATAATACCAATACAATACAGCTTAAATATTTTTTACAGAGCGTAAATTTCATATTCCGCACAGTGAGACTCTCCTTGATCTTATATGTACCGACGCTAATGTAGGATTATATTTGAACTATTATATTAAAACTACATAATGAGAATGTCAGCTCACTTATACAACCATTTTATTAATAAGTTAAATATACTAACTACTCTCTTAAACTTTGAAGCTGTAAAAAACATAACAGAGGATTTAACATCAATAGATTATATAAACACGGAAAAAATATTATTATAAACACACACACACACACGCACGCACGCACGCACGCACGCACGCACGCACACACACACACACACACACACACACACACACACACACACACACACACACACACATATTATTATTATTATTTTTCTTTTTAAAACTTTGTTTTTAAACTAAATCATTGTAAACCTAGTTGTAGAAGAACGAGGCCTCCTGCTACAGGTATATTTTGTGTGTGTGATGTTACTTTTTAAGCGAAATAAATACTAAAAAAATTGTGTTTACATTTTGAATTTGTGATACACTCTCCCTATGTAAAAAAATTTGTGTGACTATGTATAAAAATTTGTGTAATAATATCTATGTTTTTAATTTGTCTTACAATTTTTTTTCTTAGAACACTTTATTTTTTCAAAACATTAAGATCAAAGGACACAAACGAGTGACTACTGAATATTTGATAGCTTTATTGTAGTAGCATAAAAGCACTTATGATCTACATCTTACCAAACGCTTTCATATTTAATACCTTTTTTTTTTTTTTTTTGCTTTGGGAAATCCTTTATGGATACCACCCAGCCCAGGGGAGGGCTGGGATGGTTAGGTGGGACTAGCTGAGACTTCAGGATACCCACTAAAACCCAACGGTTACCCTCATCGCCATAACAGAACGCCACGGGATCGCTTTCGCACTCACCGTGACGCCCCAGCGGAAACTTCCCCCCTGAATGAGAGTGCCCGAGTAACCAGAGCACCCTCTCCACGTAAGCCTAATATAGGTGAAAGGGTTCCCCTCCCCTTCCATCCAGGCATTACAGCTGCAACCAGCCTCTACCCCGTTGGAGCAGGACCGTCGGTCACGGCCATCGCCTCAACCGGCGATTGGCTGCGCTCTACGCTCAAGGCAGCGGGACCAGCTGCCTTCCCTCTGACGCGTGGAGCCTTGCAGGCACTGCTCCCTAGCACATGGCCCGCTGAGAGGCCTCGATCGGAACAAACAGCGGACCGCAACATTCCAGTGCAGCTGGAACGGGTATGTCCCGCCAAGCCACACCGGAAACAGGCGGTGCTGCGGTCAACCTCGGAAGGGCAATTGGCACGCATGTGCCCGAGCTCCTGGCATTTGAAGCACCTTAAAGGGCGCTCCGTCAGTAGCTCGACCCTTGCCGAGCTCCACCTCACAAGAATCCTCCCAGCGTCTACTAACACTTTCACCGCCTCAACAGGGAGTCGGGCATAGGTGACGCCCATACTCCCAGAGCCTCGACGAATTTCCCCAACAAAGAGACTCCCCAGGACAGTTGGATCGCATCAACTACATTGTCTCTTGTTGCAGAGTCATCCAAACCCTTTAGCTTTAGAGCTACCCGCTTCACTAGTCGGACGAGGTCTGCAACCCCGTCCAACACTGGGCGAAGCTTCGCCGCCAGTGCTACCGCTTGCTCTGGAGCACCCTTAGGCTACTCCAAAATTCTAGCTCCTGCCGCTGACCGGCGTATCTTTAACCCATCCTTAAGCCCGATGTCACTGAGGTCGATCATCTCGGCGGCTCGCCTCAGGACGTGGGCATAAGTAACTCCCGCAGATGCAGCCTCGTCCTGCAGCTTAATCAAAACAGCAGGGGATCGAACTGATGGCAACTTGGGGGGGAACTGCACGCAGCTTTCCTGTCTTCTTCTTCGGCGCCTTGCTAGGCACTTCTGCAGACTTCTGGGGGAGACTTTGTTTCTTGCCCTTTCCCTTCTACCGCACCACCACGGACCATCCCTCTCCGGCAACGGGCGCGACCTGTGATACTGCTGTAGTTATCTGAGACGACGACGACAATGAGGACCCAATCTGCAAGATCGGCGCTGTAGAGCGCCCTTGAAGGTGCGAGTCCCGTCCCGTCCCTACGACAGCAGATGTCTCCCTTCTTCTTCTATCCGACGCGATAGGCGGTCGGAGAGTCCGCTCGGGGAGGAGGCGCTCTTCGATTCCTTCAAAACGGGCGTTAATTAAAGCGCCCACTGATGATATGACAGAACGCCTCAACTCCTCCAATGCGTCCGCATCAATTCAGGACAACCCGGAAGAGACCGCTGTGCCGCCCACAGAGGTCTTAAGCTCCTTGAGCTTCTTGAGCTCCTTTCGAGCTATCCCTATCTCCTCTCTGAGGAAGGATACTTCGCGGCAAAGACGGGCGTTATCCGCCCGAATTTGCCGCGATTCCTCAGGTTCTCCTCTGGTTGATAAAACCTCCACTACTTCCAAGAGGCTGCTGGACGCCTCTTTAAGAGCCTTAACCATCGTGCCCTTCAGGTTAAGGCTCTTCTTGCAGACTTCCTGAATGGAAGCTGCATTCTTTAATGCGACAGCTCGCAGCTGCTGCTCATTCAGAACGGAGGACGGTTCAAGCATAGGCAGCGACTCCAGGGATAGGTTATCGTCCCCGGAACCCGGCGCACTCCCAGCCTTAGCCGTCCTCTTTTTTTGCGGAGGACCCGAGCGCTCAAAGCGCGCTCAAACTCGACCTCCTCTGCCTCCTCTTCCATGGCCCGCAACTCGGCTCTTGCCTGGGCGAGCCCACTACCGCGTTCTTTAGCTGCATTACGTCCGCGACGAGCGGTGCTCCATTTTAAAGATGCAGCACCAAGTTTTGCCTCACTTTCAGACGCGTCGCTTAAAAGTCGAGCGACGTCCGAAATGTGACGCTTTCTTCGATCGCTGAGCTCACCGTCAGACGTCTTCACAATCCCACCAGAAGTGCACGATTTGGTGCTCTTAGCACCGCCTTTCCACAAGGTATTTTAAAAACATTAGTGTCGCCGGTGTCATATGCAGAAGAGTCGAACAACGGGGTCGAATCCTCCGCATCCAAAATAACGGAATCCAGATCGCAGTGCAAATCAGAGTCCGAAGTAATTGTCATGTCGTTGGGTTGGCCCTGAGAAAGGCCTTTTGGCTGGCCCTGAGAAGGGCCTTTGGTAAATCTTCCTTTGTTATTTCGCAAAGGAAGCATGACGGCAGATCAGTACGAACACACTCACCCAAGTATTGGTTGCAGGATTTGGTCACCCGCCTGTCACCTGCGTTACCGGGGTCAGGACGGGGTCCAGGGGAGACGACGAGGACGTACACTTGCAAACACTCTCTTATGTAATTGACTAGGTCGTAGAGGGCGTCTTCGGTGCTTCTTTGAGGTGTAAATCCATATTGCCTCGGGTTCAACCTGGGGAGGAGGTGCCATCTCAACCTTTTTACCAGGATCTTTTCCAGTATCTGCCCTAACACACACAGAAGACCAATGGGTCGGTAGGATTTCGGGGCGTTGTAGTTGTCCTTTTCGGGTTATTTGAGGATTATCACCTCTGGCAGTTTCCATCTGGTGGGGAATACGGACAGTTCCATGCACTTGTTGAGTAACTAAGAATACTCCGGGTTGGCGCTGCACCGCTACGAGGCAAATGTCGGCCATTAGCCCATCCGCCCCTGGGGACTTTTTGACGCTAAACGACTCCGCCGCAGTTCCTCCTTGGTGATACATGGGTCGTCTGGGTGCCGTGGGTTGATGCCCTCCGCTACCACCCTGATTTCTGTGTGTTGGTCTTCGTCATCTTCTCTGGTGTCCCTAGGAAAGAAGGAGTCGGCTAGGTACTCGGCCGATTCGTCCTTTGTGAGGGTGCGCCCGTCCTTGACTATCGGGACATCCTCTCCCCTCCTTTGAGTTTTCCTAATGACCCTATATATCGAATCCCACATCGTTTCAAGTTCATCCAGCTGCTTATCTGTGCTGCCTTTGCAGCCGCCTCGTATACCCTTTTGCTTCCCAGATAGTCTTCGATAACGTATTTTCGTCTTCTCTCACGTCTTTCCTTAGCTTGGTCAAATTTTTGTTCCACCATGGATTGGGAGGGCGCTCATATGTCCTGACCTTGGGCACGGCTGAGTCGCTTGTCTTTTTAAGGGCTTCTTCGTATGTCTCCACCATTTCTTCTAGTCTTTCTCTACTATTAATCTGCTCAATATCGCTTGCTTTGAGTCCAGCTTCCCCCATGTTCCTGTCCAACTCCTGCTCGAATACGGTCCAGTTTGCTTTTTTGCAGTTATAGATTTTCGTGGTTCTTTTGACGATTTCAGATTCTGCTTTCTTTTCCACCATGAACGTAATGGCATTATGATCTGAACTCGTTATTCCTATGTCCACAGCCCAGTTGGTGATCTTGCTATATAGCTCTTTGGTGCATGCTGTTACGTCAACTACGCTGGAGTAAGCTTTCCCATTTCTAGTGGTTTGGAAGGTGGGGTGGTTTCTGGTGTTTAGGAGGTTGAGATTGTTGGTGTGTATGTAGCTGCTGAGTTCAGCTCCTCTGTGGTTCTCCCGGATACTTCCCCACCATGGGCTCCATGCGTTTACGTCTCCTCCTATTATGGTCTGTTTCGATCTTACTCTGCGCAGTATTTTCGTTACCTGCTCCAGATATGCATCCATCGGTTCGTCCTCCTCGAAGTAGACAGAGATGAGGTTCAGATCTCCGTTTCCTGTTTTGATGCCCACGTACGCCACGTTTCCTGTCTGGACCATCAGGTCTTGGGTTATGGCTAGGTCCGGGTTGTGTACGATAATGGCCGCTTTGACCGGTTTATGGTTGGCTGATGTAGTCTGGACGATTCTAACTCCTGCGTACGCGACGTGGCTAGTTTGCTTCTATGAAGGTTGGATTGTGCGATCTTCAGGTTGCGCTGGCTGCCCTTAGCAATAAGCTATTGTAGATCTCACTATGACATCTCAGAGCTTCCTTACCGTACATTCTGAGTCGAAGGCAGAGTGGTCAACCTTGGCGGCACGGGACTCTGACGTTTCGCCTTGTGCAGATACTCTCGGGGCACGGATGCTTCGGGAGGTATCTGCACAAAGTGGCGAGGAGAGAGGCGACCCTCTGTTGTCACCACTGTGATGAGCCACAGGACTCGGCTCGTCACTCCCTGGAGGAGTGTGTGGCGTGGGTGCGAACAAGTCATTGCTGCAAAGGAAAGCCGGTCAGGGAGCTAGTCTCTACCGCTGAACCGCTCCGTAGGGGCGGGCTAGGAAGAAGGAAGCGGGAGTATGCCCGCCGCTTCCTTCCCCAGCCATAGTGCCTGGGCGGGAGAGTGCCTTGACCTCTCCCACCCATCATAGGCCTACGTTGAGAGGGTGCCCTTAGTTGATCGGGGGTTCCGCCGGAGCGTCACGGTGAGTGCGACAGCGATCCCGTAGCGTCCCACTAAGGCGATGAGGTCAACCGTTGATTTTTAGTGGGTAGCCTTAAAAATGGCAGCGTCTTCTATGCTGCCAAGTAGTCCCACATACCCCGTCGGCCATCACCTCCCTGGTCAACGGGACGATGCGTAACGCATTTTTCCAACATTTAAAAAAAAAAAAGAGTGTTCAACCTTGTCTATTTTTGCGGCTTGGCAGTTGACACACGAGGGTCTTTCCCCATTGGCCCATATCGGACAGTCCGCACGCAGATGGCTCCCGCCGCAGTGGCTGCAGGAATCGGTTGTGGCCTTGCAAAACCTATTGCCGTGTCAGTAGCCCAGGCAATTTGTGCACTGGGCTAGAAAGCTTTGATCGGCCACAACACATCTCTGCAGGTCTATGTGTACCCTGCCCGCCTGGGTCAGCGCCTGCCATACTCGTGGTGATACTTGCAAGATCGCGTGGCACTCATGCGGGTTGCGGGTTCTCCGTCTGTACTTTTGAATTTGGGGAAAGTAGCGGGGTAAAGAGGAGCGCAAGGTCCCGGCCAGGCGGTAGAAAAAAGGACGGTACGAATCCCACGTCAGGATTCGAAGTTATGGCCGGAGGGTGAGGTAAGATGCGCCTTTGGGGGGAAACTTTCCCGGCTATTTTACTCCTCTCCTGGGTGTTGGGTGGTGGCAAGTTTCGGAATTGCGGGATTCCGGAACTCCGGAACTCTCAGATGATTCCGGAAAGTAGCCTCGACTGGCCGCTGGATGTTGGCCGTGTGACGTCAGTAGTTTACAACTAATTAGAACTTTGGGAATTTTCCACTACGATATTATTTGATAAATTTTGAATATATTTTGATTTGTATGGAGTTCCGGGACTGAGTATTTTCTTATTAACTTTAAAACTACTGGGCCGAAAAATCTAAATTTTTGAACACATCAAAATTTTGAAGACGAAACTTCTTAGCAATCCATGGATTCACCGTGCGGGTGCCCGGGCCCATCGCGTTGCAAGGAGAGAAGTGCAAGCAGTGCCTGGGACTTGCGACCCAGGAGTAGGTTTAAGGGGCCCCTTTATTGTGCGCAAAAACGCTCACCTTTACCCTCCACACTCCTCTCCCTACCTAACCAAATTTGGAAAGAACCTACTAATGCCGCCTTTGAAATACGTTCTAGAAATGAACCGATGCTTGTTCTAGAAAGGCCAAGGTCTTTAAGTAGGCTATAGAGAGATTTTGCTGTTATACCTCTCGCTCCCACTTCTACCGCGTACAAACTAACTATAAATTTATTCCTGATCAGTTCGTTGGTCAGTTCGTAATACTTACTGAGCTTGAATGTGTGATCCCTTGGTATGTTTGTTTCCCAAGGAACAGTAAGCTCCACAAGTATCACGCGCCTCAGATGTTTCGAATACAGGAATAAGTCCGGTCTGGATGACGAAACACCAACATCCCCAGGGATTTTGTAATGCTTTTCATACGTGTCCATCATGAGAATCCAATCAGAAGCCGCGCCTAATATTGAATAAGGCTTCGCTTTTGATTTTTTGGAAGAGCCTTCTTTTACGAATTCTATAGATCGTTTGGTGGTTGTTATACCCTTCCGCGCTCTTGCTATTGAAATACTAACCGCAACCCGTATAATTTCTGATACCTTGTCGTGGCAACGCTAGTATTGACCTTTATCTAGAAGTACCCTACACCCTACTAATAGGTGTTTCGCGGTTCCTATTGCCTCCCCACAGTTGTTGCAAGACTTTTCGGTGGCTTTGCCCCATCTTACTAAATTACTTTGATCTGAGAGAGTAATTTGGAATTAAGATAGAACTTTAATAATGCTGGAGACCAATTATAAATTAAGGTGCGCCACTTCAAAGCTAGTGGAATACAAAAATATCCTATGGTCACCCATTCGTTTTGAATTTCTAGGCTCATCGCGTGGAGTCGGTAATTATCGTTTTCATCTTGTCGAATAAAAGATTTTGTTATGTCTATGTCTTGAACTTTCCTACTTGATCCTAACCCTACTTTATTCGTTTGAGCACCTATCATATTTTTTTTATGGAATTGAAGTCGTGACTCGAGCTCTGAGGCAACTTTGTCTTTTGGGAGAGAAGTTACAGTATCATCTTTAGATTTTCCGATGATATGTCTTTTGGTAACTCTTAGATGTTTGTAGAGCTCCGATGGTTTGTTTAATTTTAATCCAAAATTGTTTCGGTCTCTAAATAAGGTTGAAGAGTCCGCTGAGTGCGCTAACCCGAGCCATAACTTCAATGTCTTTATGACGCTTGCATCTAACTTTGACAAAACGGTTTTATTAATATCGTAAACGAGGAAAGGCCAATTTAGACGTGATGTTAAAAAATTATCCATCTAGTTTTTGTGTAATTAGTGTCCAAACTTAGCTGTAAGTGTCTCCCACTTTTGGCGCGTTCCAGCTTCCATACTTTTTGTCCAAAAATTATGTATGGTGCCTTTTTGAACTGGTCTTTTTATGCCCTACACTATAGTATTTTTGTTTTTAACACCAAGCCCTCGTGGGCGAATTTCGTCCGCACTTAATTTTTTAGTTTTTAGTCTATAACTTAAAAATTACTTGTCTTAAAAATCTAAACTTTACACTCACTTATGCGTCTTTCAAAGGCCTATCTAAATACTCTTAAAAAACTAGGGGTCACCGATCTTATTCGCGCAGCGTGTGACTTTAATAACAACCACTAACTTTGATTTTTCGCAACTTGTATGACTACGGAGCAACTTTACACAAAGAATACCGTGACCGTACGCTACCGTGGCTGGGCGCGAATCGTCTGCGTTTTGTTGGCGTTGAACTTAACAAGATTGGAATTGCTCCATGCGGAGACTGCCTGAAGTTTGTCGTTCAAACGTTGCACCATGGCTTCTCTTTCAGACTGTACTTGATCTCGACTAGCCCGAGTACTCTGCTGATATCTTTCTACAACTGTGCTGTCGTCTGCATACCCATAGATACCGGGCTTCAACAGATCATTAATGTGCAGCAGAAAAAGAGTTGCAGAAAGAACGGACCCCTGAGGCACTCCGGCATTTATTGTCAATGGTTCCGAGGAACACCCGTCGACAACTACGGGGAGAGATCTCTGGCTCAGAAAGTCCGTTATCCAGCCGATCAGACCAGGAGACCAGGATATATACCGTACGCTGAAAGCCAGACCCTGTCAAATACCCTCGAGATGTCCAGAGAGACGGCGACTGCTTCTCCATTTTTCTCGATGGCCTCGCCTAAAATGTGTGTAGCATACACTAGGAGTTCCTCAGTAGACCTATTACGGCGAAACTCGTACTGTCGGTCACTCTCTCCAACACACCAGGCATTCTGGTGGTTGCAGAGAGCATTGAAGGCGGTCACTGTCTCAGATATGCCTCCCTTGGTTGGACCTAAATCCGCCATCGCATTTGACGACCTTGAAAAAGCCGAGTGCTTAGCCGACAGTCTAGAGAGCCAGTGCCGTCTGTCTGCTCAATCGGTTGATCGCGATCATGTCGAAATAGTCGACAAAACGATCAATATAATGTGTTCTCAGCCACCGGTCGTTCCGCCAATCAAGGAAACGAACCTAGACGAGGTGACGTCCATAGTTAGGGCGTTTCACGCTAAGAAATCGCCAGGTCCCGATAGGGTCACTAATAAAGTGATAAAGCTCCTTCCGCCTCCTTTAATTTACCTTTAAATATATTAGATTTGTAGGGACTCCCTTATGGTAAAAGCCTCCTCCAAAGCTTTCCATGTTTTTCTATCTTGGCTTTTTGAAGCCACTCCCGACCTGCTGTTGCCACGATTTCATCAACCCATCTTGCATTAGGTCTACCTCTCGATCTGGTGCCTCGTGGTCCCGTCCATTTTATAATTTTTTGTGTCCACCTATTATCAAGGTATCTCGCCACGTGACCTGCCCAACTCCACTTTCTTTGGAGAGAATAGATGCATGCATCTGTTATTCCCGTTTTTTGCGGATGACTGTATTTCTTACTTTATCTTTTAATTTAATACCTATATAACTTCGCTCCATTTTTCTCTGAGTGGTCTGAATTTTGATACAAGTCTTGCGGTTATACTTCCAAGTTTGACAGCCATAGGTGAGGCATGGTAAAATTTCAGAGTTCATAATTATTTTCTTCGAAGCCAGAGGAAGGGATGATTTACATATGCTTTTATGTGCCCAGTATATTTTCCACGCGATTGCTACTCTACGGTCTATTTCTTCAGTATTTCTTTCTTTACTGAAGGAAATCTGTTTGCCTAGGTATAGGCATTTTTCTACGTAGTCAATAAGTATACCATTTATCATTATGGGTGTTTTAAGATGGTTAGTCATGATTTTCGTTTTATCGAAGTTCATTTCCAATCCAATTTTTGTGCCAGCCTCCTGAAGATCGAACATCATGTTTTTGCAGATTCTGAAAACAGTATAATGTCGTCTGCAAATCTGAGGTGGCTTAAAAAATGTCTTTATACCCTGATGCCCTGCGTAGACCATGGCAAGTCCTTCATTACATACTGTAGAACAGCTATAAAAAGTTCCGGAGAGATTGGGTCACCTTGTCGTACAAAACTATTTATATTAATCTTATTTCCTACTCTGTCTAGTTTGACTCTACTTGTACTTATAGAGTAAATATTTTTTAGTATATTTATGTATTTTTCTTTAATTTTCTGTGACCGGAGTGCTTCCCATATACTATTATGTGAAATAGAGTCAAAAGCTTTTTTGTAGCCTATAAAAGCTACATATAAGGGTCTACGAAATTCATGATATTTCTCTATCACCTGATCGACTACGTGTATATGATCGACTGTACTAAAAACGCACTTAAATACAGCCTGTTCTATTGGCTGGTGATCGTCGATATCAGAAGCTATTCTATTGAATAAGCAGGAAGCGACTAGTTTGTATAGGCAGGGCATAAGGCTTATAGGACGATAATTACCTATGTCTGCCGGGTCACCTTTTTTATATAGTAGGATAATTTCAGATTCGGTCCATATGTGTGGCACATTTATTCAATTACATATATAAAACCATTAATGATACTTCGATTATTATAAAAACATTTATTTTTATTCTTTTTTAAAGATTACAATTATTTAAAACTAGGGGTCGCTCGCGACTTCGTCCGCGTGGTTTTTAGTGTTGCCGTCGAGTTCCATACAAAATTGATATTTAAAACCATTAAGGGTGGAATTTAAAAATCCTTTCCTAGTACACCACTACGTACAAAGACGTAATGTCAGGTATTAGTCACAGCGAGACGACATATTCCCTATAGCCTTCCTCAATAAACGGACTATTCAACACAAAAACAATTTTTCAATTCGGGCCAGTAGTTCCAGAGATTAGTGCGTTCAAACAAACAAACTCTTCGGCTTTATAATATTAGTATAGATTGATGTATTTTAGTGACAAAGATATTACAAATCGCTTCGGTCTTGAGGCCTCATTTTCTTGAATTGTAAGTTTTGCTAAGTCGGAGGGATCTCAAGGCTCCAAGAAAATACATATCAAAACAAGACTCAAACGATAAACGAAGGTATGGACAGAAACCGATGTACACGGTAAGAATTATCAAATATCATTATTTTATCAGATATCTACATAAATAATATTATGGTTATTTAGTTAAGTCAGTTTTATGTGCGAAAGAACAAGGTTCGTGTATATGTGTGCTTAGTTTAGGACCTATCCTTTTTATTTTGTTCACAGCAGACATAATTAAGTGCATTAAAGATTGCAAATATCACATATACGCGGATGATCTACAAATGTACATATCGTTTAAACCGGAGGAAACGGATGATGCTGTCAAAAAATTAAATAGCGATCTGGATCGTTTAGGCAGTTGGTCTCAGTCTCATTCCCTAGTCCTTAACGCTTCTAAAACTAAGTACATGATGTTCGGAACCAAAAATCAAATTAATAAAATAGTTAACAAGAATCCCATCATTACGATCAAGGGAGAGAATATTGAACGCGTTAGGGAAGCAAGAAATCTTGGTATTTTAATGGACCAACAGTTGCGTTTCGATTAGCACATACTAAATACCGCAAGTAACTGCTTCTATAGACTTAAGATTCTTTACCGCGTTCGTGACTCATTAAGTCCTGAATTACGAATCACACTTTGTGAGTCCCTAATCTTGTCAAAATTAAATTATGGTGACACTGTAATAGGTCCCAGGCTGCTTGTAATTTCTAAAAATATTATTCAAAGAGTTCAAAACGCTTGCGCCCGATATTGCTTTAAAATATCGCCAAAATCCCATGTGACGCCATATATAAACAGTATAAGATCATTAAAAATGGATTACCGGAGACAGCTACATTTTGCTACTATGCTCTTTGGAATTATAAAGTTTAAAATACCTCCCTACCTTTATAGTAAGCTTCGCTGGGTACATGAAGATAATATTGAATATGCAATAAGAACTACCGCATACAAACTAAAATTACACCGTTACAGTACTGCATCGTTCCGTGGTAGTTTTAAATATATGGCTACCAAGTTCTGGAACGACCTGCCACCACCATTACGTGACCTGAAATCAATAAATAATTTTAAGTTAAAATATAAACAATATCTATTTAATATTCAAAAACATTTATAAAAAAAAAACATTTTAGATTAAAAGTTGTATATGTATGTTTATATGTTGGTATGTGTATGTTTGTGTGAGTGTATATATATATATATATATATATATTTAAATGAATTACCTCAGTCCTTACGGTCACTATAACTTGGCGGTCCGGGGGGGGGGAGTCGTTATGTTAATTTCTTCATAGTTACTTGTAATAAAATCACAGATTCCAGTGAATCTAAAATGGATATAATATGTTTGGTACAGTCTTTTACTTTTTTACTTTTTAAGATGATTATTATAATTATATTATTTAGGATATACACAATTTACCCTATTTTGAATTGAATTATTATATATATATTTGTTTGTTTCATATGCAAATAACATGTACGTACAAGTATTGTAATATAGTTACCTGTTTCAGTTTCAGTCTTCAGATTGTAAGCATATTCGGCGGAGTAATATTGCTTCAGTAATAAATTTTGTTCTCGCGCCTACGTCACTTCACATATCGGGTTTCAGCTGAAAATCAGCGCTTTTTGTACGAGTATCATCCCGAACAAACAGCACATGCTGAGCTGAACGCCCATTCGGCGTTGTATACTATATAACACAGTTATCCGTATAAAATTAAAAACTTTCTTACTTTACTTAACTTTACATTAAAATTGATGCTAATGCACCTTAAAACATCACACCGCGTCGCCTTCTACTCATCCTCTAAAACCGGTTTTTCAGCGCCTACAACTCGCGCGCGTATTGCATACGGGCCGAGAGGGTGGGGGACGTGTGTTGTGCATGACAAAAGTATTTAGTTCAGTTATTGTTTTTATTATTATTTTGTTATTTCATTTAATGTAATGGTGTTTTTTTTTTGTTTATGTTTCTAAGATGTTTTTGGTTAGTTTATTTTATTGTTTATTTTGTTTTTTGTTATTTTGTTGTTCGTGTTTACAACGCTTGAATAAAAGTTTCTTTCTTTCTTTCTAGTTAAAATAGTAGTGACGAAAATAAAAGCTGACTTTGTCGTTCTTGATCAATAGCTTTTATCTATTCAACGTATAAAGGTCGCTTTTTGGTGAAATCTCAAACTTCTGTACAATGACTAAGTAATGCAATACCCAACAGCTTTTTTTTTTAATAAATCATTTAAAATAATAATCCAAAAACTAACAATTTTATTACATATAATTAATAATATTTTGTTTGTTATGTAAGTAATTATTTTTATTTTTTTTAGTGTTGAAAGTAAAAGTGCTCGCTAGATGTGGACCTCTCATCGCCTTGACTTGTAAGTGCTCTTTTTCGTTGAAAATTTATAAATTCTTGATAAAAAGCTTAACATTCTTTAATGTCTAAATGGTTTCAGCAATAAAGATATTAGGAATCGCCGAGGCATGGAGTTTTCTTCTACTGGATTTGCACATTTTACATCTTCGGAGGATTGGCAATCTAACCTTCAGTGAAAGGGTGGGACCAAATCAAAACCAAAACTAAAGAAAAATAGAAGTATATGATCCGATATCGAAGGTAAAAAAGCCTTCATATTATCTTCATACAAAATATTTTTATAAACCATTGATATGAATCATGTGATGTACATTTATTTTGTTTTATATTGTGGCAGAATGCTCAAAAATATATGCTACGATTTTTGTCGCCAGATAACAATTTTCAAAAAAATACTTACTTTACATTACACTGGATAAAAATGTGCAACTTAATATTATATGAATTTTTGGAGCCTTAAAACTATATCATTCAATTAATAATATCTAAACGATAATTTTCTGTTTAACACTTAATATTTATTCATTTATGAAACGTTTTTAGGAATAAGGACAAAAGGAAATGCCAACTGAAAGAAGCTTTCCCTGTCGTGAAGTACTGTGCGCTAGACTAGGAATTATTAATTGCGAGACTCAAAAGTACTTCTCTACTGGACGTATAGCTGTCGCAAGTCACTGAATTCTTTAAATGGTAGTGACGAATATGTAAAATATCGGTAAGGTGTTTAGATCACACCAATTTTGGCTTATGGTTTCCAAATAAAGCTGAGTCGGTGAGATCTTAAGACTTTACTGAAATTACCTTCAAAAGCCTTCAAAAGCACGATTTAAACAATTGAAGAAGATGAAGAAGAAGTTCGGAAAGAAAAATAACTAATAATATCTTGTCTTTTATTTAATTTTTATGAATGAAACGAATATTAATTAAAATATAAATGTTTTAATAATGTGGCATTACGTGTTTAAATGAAAACAAATCAAAATTGTTAGCTTTATCTTACGTAGGTCCTGAACTTTTAATTTTAAAGAATTATCTTAATGATTTTTATTTATTATTGTTTGAAAAATCTTCAAAATTATTTATTCAATTACATATATAAAACCATTAATGATATTTCGATTACTATAAAAACATTTATTTTTTATTATTTTTTAGAGATTACAATTTTTTTAAATAAATGTGTATTAGTTATCGTATATATATTAAACCATGTGTCTTCATGCGTTAAAATAACACGAAACTTTTTTTTTCTGCTTTTTTTCCTTTGAATAGTATAAATGAAAAAAAATACATCTTTCTATTCAATGATCTCAAACTTTTTTCATGTATTTTATAAATAAAATAATGAAGAATTATATAAATAACAAGCGAACAAAACTATTTGTATTTAAATAAATCCAATTATTTTTAAATTTTTTTTTTTAGAGATTTAGAGATGAAGAATTGTAGTCCTCGTGTAGTCCTCTCCTGGATTCGAAAGCTTTGCTCAATCGAAAGAATCTCATAGCTACAATGAAAAAAATACCAAAACAAGAGTAAATCGAATGACAAGGATTGAATTGAAAACGGTGTAAAAGATAGTTATTTTTTATTCATTTAGATTGGTCTGAAATTTTTTTGTGTTTAATTAATTGAAAAATTATAAAAATTATTAACGTAGTTACTTACGCCTATCAATTGAATCATATTTTTTTGATTTCTATAAAAATATTAGTTTATTGATGTATTTTAGTGACAAAGATATTACAAATCGCTTCGGTCTTAAGGCCTCATTTTCTTGAATTGTAAGTTTTGCTAAGTCGGAGGGATCTCAAGGCTCCAAGAAAATACATATCAAAACAAGACTCAAACGATAAACGAAGGTATGGACAGAAACCGATATACACGGTAAGAATTATCAAATATCATTATTAATGAAATTATTTTATCAGATATCTACATAAATAATATTATGGTTATTTAGTTAAGTCAGTTTTATGTGCGAAAGAGCAAGGTTCGTGTATATGTATGCTTAGTTAAAATAGTAGTGACGAAAATGAAAGCTGACTTTGTCGTTCTTGATCAATCGCTTTTATCTATTTAACGTATAAAGTTCGCTTTTTGGTGAAATCTCAAACTTCTGTACAATGACTAAGTAATGCAATACCCAACCGATTTTTTTTTTTAAATAAATCATTTAAAATAATAATCCAAAAACTAACAATACATTACATATAATTAATAATATTTTGTTTGTTATATAAGTAATTATTTTTATTTTTTTAGTGTTGAAAGTAAAAGTGCTCGCTAGATGTGGACCTCTCATCGCCTTGACTTGTAAGTGCTCTTTTTCGTTGAAAATTTATAAATTCTTGATAAAAAGCTTAACATTCTTTAATGTCTAAATGGTTTCAGCAATAAAGATATTAGGAATCGCCGAGGCATGGAGTTTTCTTCTACTGGATTTGCACATTTTACATCTTCGGAGGATTGGCAATCTAACCTTCAGTGAAAGGGTGGGACCAAATCAAAACCAAAACTAAAGAAAAATAGAAGTATATGATCCGATATCGAAGGTAAAAAAGCCTTCATATTATCTTCATACAAAATATTTTTATAAACCATTGATATGAATCATGTGATGTACATTTATTTTGTTTTATATTGTGGCAGAATGCTCAAAAATATATGTTACGATTTTTGTCGCCAGACAACAATTTTCAAAAAAATACTTACTTTACATTACACTGGATAAAAATGTGCAACTTAATATTATATGAATTTTTGGAGCCTTAAAACTATATCATTCAATTAATAACATCTAAACGATAATTTTCTGTTTAACACTTAATATTTATTCATTTATGTAACGTTTTTAGGAATAAGGACAAAAGGAAATGCCAACTGAAAGAAGCTTTCCCTGTCGTGAAGCACTGTGCCCTAGACTAGGAATTATTAATTGCGAGACTCAAAAGTACTTCTCTACTGGACGTATAGCTGACGCAAGTCACTGAATTCTTTGAATGGTAGTGACGAATATGTTAAATATCGGTAAGGTGTTTAGATCACACCAATTTTGGTTTATGGTTTCCAAATAAAGCAGAGTCGGTGAGATCTTAAGACTTTACTGAAATTACCTTCAAAAGCCTTCAAAAGCACGATTTAAACAATTGAAGAAGATGAAGAAGAAGTTCGGAAAGAAAAATAGCTAATAATATCTTGTCTTTTATTTAATTTTTATGAATGAAACGAATATTAATTAAAATATAAATGTTTTAATAATGTGGCATTACGTGTTTAAATGAAAACAAATCAAAATTGTTAGCTTTATCTTACGTAGGTCCTGAACTTTTAATTTTAAAGAATCATCTTAATGATTTTTATTTATTATTGTTTGAAAAATCTTCAAAATTATTTATTCAATTACATATATAAAACCATTAATGATATTTCGATTACTATAAAAACATTTATTTTTTATTATTTTTTAGAGATTACAATTTTTTTTAAATAAATGTGTATTAGTTATCGTATATATATTAAACCATGTGTCTTCATGCGTTAAAATAACACGAAACTTTTTTTTTCTGCTTTTTTTCCTTTGAATAGTATAAATGAAAAAAAAGACATCTTTCTATTCAATGATCTCAAACTTTTTTCATGTATTTTATAAATAAAATAATGAAGAATTATATAAATAACAAGCGAACAAAACTATTTGTATTTAAATAAATCCAATTATTTTTAAATTTTCTTTTTTAGAGATTTAGAGATGAAGAATTGTAGTCCTCGTGTAGTCCTCTCCTGGATTCGAAAGCTTTGCTCAATCGAAAGAATCTCATAGCTACAATGAAAAAAATACCAAAACAAGAGTAAATCGAATGACAAGGATTGAATTGAAAACGGTGTAAAAGATAGTTATTTTTTATTCATTTAGATTGGTCTGAAATTTTTTTGTGTTTAATTAATTGAAAAATTATAAAAATTATTAACGTAGTTACTTACGCCTATCAATTGAATCATATTTTTTTGATTTCTATAAAAATATTAGTTTATTGATGTATTTTAGTGACAAAGATATTACAAATCGCTTCGGTCTTAAGGCCTCATTTTCTTGAATTGTAAGTTTTGCTAAGTCGGAGGGATCTCAAGGCTCCAAGAAAATACATATCAAAACAAGACTCAAACGATAAACGAAGGTATGGACAGAAACCGATATACACGGTAAGAATTATCAAATATCATTATTAATGAAATTATTTTATCAGATATCTACATAAATAATATTATGGTTATTTAGTTAAGTCAGTTTTATGTGCGAAAGAGCAAGGTTCGTGTATATGTATGCTTAGTTAAAATAGTAGTGACGAAAATGAAAGCTGACTTTGTCGTTCTTGATCAATCGCTTTTATCTATTTAACGTATAAAGTTCGCTTTTTGGTGAAATCTCAAACTTCTGTACAATGACGAAGTAATGCAATACCCAACCGATTTTTTTTTTTAATAAATCATTTAAAATAATAATCCAAAAACTAACAATACATTACATATAATTAATAATATTTTGTTTGTTATGTAAGTAATTATTTTTATTTTTTTAGTGTTGAAAGTAAAAGTGCTCGCTAGATGTGGACCTCTCATCGCCTTGACTTGTAAGTGCTCTTTTTCGTTGAAAATTTATAAATTCTTGATAAAAAGCTTAACATTCTTTAATGTCTAAATGGTTTCAGCAATAAAGATATTAGGAATCGCCGAGGCATGGAGTTTTCTTCTACTGGATTTGCACATTTTACATCTTCGGCGGATTGGCAATCTAACCTTCAGTGAAAGGGTGGGACCAAATCAAAACCAAAACTAAAGAAAAATAGAAGTATATGATCCGATATCGAAGGTAAAAAAGCCTTCATATTATCTTCATACAAAATATTTTTATAAACCATTGATATGAATCATGTGATGTACATTTATTTTGTTTTATATTGTGGCAGAATGCTCAAAAATATATGTTACGATTTTTGTCGCCAGACAACAATTTTCAAAAAAATACTTACTTTACATTACACTGGATAAAAATGTGCAACTTAATATTATATGAATTTTTGGAGCCTTAAAACTATATCATTCAATTACTAACATCTAAACGATAATTTTCTGTTTAACACTTAATATTTATTCATTTATGAAACGTTTTTAGGAATAAGGACAAAAGGAAATGCCAACTGAAAGAAGCTTTCCCTGTCGTGAAGCACTGTGCTCTAGACTAGGAATTATTAATTGCGAGACTCAAAAGTACTTCTCTACTGGACGTATAGCTGACGCAAGTCACTGAATTCTTTGAATGGTAGTGACGAATATGTTAAATATCGGTAAGGTGTTTAGATCACACCAATTTTGGTTTATGGTTTCCAAATAAAACAGAGTCGGTGAGATCTTAAGACTTTACTGAAATTACCTTCAAAAGCCTTCAAAAGCACGATTTAAACAATTGAAGAAGATGAAGAAGAAGTTCGGAAAGAAAAATAACTAATAATATCTTGTCTTTTATTTAATTTTTATGAATGAAACGAATATTAATTAAAATATAAATGTTTTAATAGTGTGGCATTACGTGTTTAAATGAAAACAAATCAAAATTGTTAGCTTTATCTTACGTAGGTCCTGAACTTTTAATTTTAAAGAATCATCTTAATGATTTTTATTTATTATTGTTTGAAAAATCTTCAAAATTATTTATTCAATTACATATATAAAACCATTAATGATATTTCGATTACTATAAAAACATTTATTTTTTATTATTTTTTAGAGATTACAATTTTTTTAAATAAATGTGTATTAGTTATCGTATATATATTAAACCATGTGTCTTCATGCGTTAAAATAACACGAAACTTTTTTTTTCTGCTTTTTTTCCTTTGAATAGTATAAATGAAAAAAAAGACATCTTTCTATTCAATGATCTCAAACTTTTTTCATGTATTTTATAAATAAAATAATGAAGAATTATATAAATAACAAGCGAACAAAACTATTTGTATTTAAATAAATCCAATTATTTTTAAATTTTCTTTTTTAGAGATTTAGAGATGAAGAATTGTAGTCCTCGTGTAGTCCTCTCCTGGATTCGAAAGCTTTGCTCAATCGAAAGAATCTCATAGCTACAATGAAAAAAATACCAAAATAAGAGTAAATCGAATGACAAGGATTGAATTGAAAACGGTGTAAAAGATAGTTATTTTTTATTCATTTAGATTGGTCTGAAATTTTTTTGTGTTTAATTAATTGAAAAATTATAAAAATTATTAACGTAGTTACTTACGCCTATCAATTGAATCATATTTTTTTGATTTCTATAAAAATATTAGTTTATTGATGTATTTTAGTGACAAAGATATTACAAATCGCTTCGGTCTTAAGGCCTCATTTTCTTGAATTGTAAGTTTTGCTAAGTCGGAGGGATCTCAAGGCTCCAAGAAAATACATATCAAAACAAGACTCAAACGATAAACGAAGGTATGGACAGAAACCGATATACACGGTAAGAATTATCAAATATCATTATTAATGAAATTATTTTATCAGATATCTACATAAATAATATTATGGTTATTTAGTTAAGTCAGTTTTATGTGCGAAAGAGCAAGGTTCGTGTATATGTATGCTTAGTTAAAATAGTAGTGACGAAAATGAAAGGTGACTTTGTCGTTCTTGATCAATCGCTTTTATCTATTTAACGTATAAAGTTCGCTTTTTGGTGAAATCTCAAACTTCTGTACAATGACTAAGTAATGCAATACCCAACCGATTTTTTTTTTTTAATAAATCATTTAAAATAATAATCCAAAAACTAACAATACATTACATATAATTAATAATATTTTGTTTGTTATGTAAGTAATTATTTTTATTTTTTTAGTGTTGAAAGTAAAAGTGCTCGCTAGATGTGGACCTCTCATCGCCTTGACTTGTAAGTGCTCTTTTTCGTTCAAAATTTATAAATTCTTGATAAAAAGCTTAACATTCTTTAATGTCTAAATGGTTTCAGCAATAAAGATATTAGGAATCGCCGAGGCATGGAGTTTTCTTCTACTGGATTTGCACATTTTACATCTTCGGAGGATTGGCAATCTAACCTTCAGTGAAAGGGTGGGACCAAATCAAAACCAAAACTAAAGAAAAATAGAAGTATATGATCCGATATCGAAGGTAAAAAAGCCTTCATATTATCTTCATACAAAATATTTTTATAAACCATTGATATGAATCATGTGATGTACATTTATTTTGTTTTATATTGTGGCAGAATGCTCAAAAATATATGTTACGATTTTTGTCGCCAGACAACAATTTTCAAAAAAATACTTACTTTACATTACACTGGATAAAAATGTGCAACTTAATATTATATGAATTTTTGGAGCCTTAAAACTATATCATTCAATTACTAACATCTAAACGATAATTTTCTGTTTAACACTTAATATTTATTCATTTATGAAACGTTTTTAGGAATAAGGACAAAAGGAAATGCCAACTGAAAGAAGCTTTCCCTGTCGTGAAGCACTGTGCTCTAGACTAGGAATTATTAATTGCGAGACTCAAAAGTACTTCTCTACTGAACGTATAGCTGACGCAAGTCACTGAATTCTTTGAATGGTAGTGACGAATATGTTAAATATCGGTAAGGTGTTTAGATCACACCAATTTTGGTTTATGGTTTCCAAATAAAACAGAGTCGGTGAGATCTTAAGACTTTACTGAAATTACCTTCAAAAGCCTTCAAAAGCACGATTTAAACAATTGAAGAAGATGAAGAAGAAGTTCGGAAAGAAAAATAACTAATAATATCTTGTCTTTTATTTAATTTTTATGAATGAAACGAATATTAATTAAAATATAAATGTTTTAATAGTGTGGCATTACGTGTTTAAATGAAAACAAATCAAAATTGTTAGCTTTATCTTACGTAGGTCCTGAACTTTTAATTTTAAAGAATCATCTTAATGATTTTTATTTATTATTGTTTGAAAAATCTTCAAAATTATTTATTCAATTACATATATAAAACCATTAATGATATTTCGATTACTATAAAAACATTTATTTTTTATTATTTTTTAGAGATTACAATTTTTTTAAATAAATGTGTATTAGTTATCGTATATATATTAAACCATGTGTCTTCATGCGTTAAAATAACACGAAACTTTTTTTTTCTGCTTTTTTTCCTTTGAATAGTATAAATGAAAAAAAAGACATCTTTCTATTCAATGATCTCAAACTTTTTTCATGTATTTTATAAATAAAATAATGAAAAATTATATAAATAACAAGCGAACAAAACTATTTGTATTTAAATAAATCCAATTATTTTTAAATTTTCTTTTTTAGAGATTTAGAGATGAAGAATTGTAGTCCTCGTGTAGTCCTCTCCTGGATTCGAAAGCTTTGCTCAATCGAAAGAATCTCATAGCTACAATGAAAAAAATACCAAAACAAGAGTAAATCGAATGACAAGGATTGAATTGAAAACGGTGTAAAAGATAGTTATTTTTTATTCATTTAGATTGGTCTGAAATTTTTTTGTGTTTAATTAATTGAAAAATTATAAAAATTATTAACGTAGTTACTTACGCCTATCAATTGAATCATATTTTTTTGATTTCTATAAAAATATTAGTTTATTGATGTATTTTAGTGACAAAGATATTACAAATCGCTTCGGTCTTAAGGCCTCATTTTCTTGAATTGTAAGTTTTGCTAAGTCGGAGGGATCTCAAGGCTCCAAGAAAATACATATCAAAACAAGACTCAAACGATAAACGAAGGTATGGACAGAAACCGATATACACGGTAAGAATTATCAAATATCATTATTAATGAAATTATTTTATCAGATATCTACATAAATAATATTATGGTTATTTAGTTAAGTCAGTTTTATGTGCGAAAGAGCAAGGTTCGTGTATATGTATGCTTAGTTAAAATAGTAGTGACGAAAATGAAAGCTGACTTTGTCGTTCTTGATCAATCGCTTTTATCTATTTAACGTATAAAGTTCGCTTTTTGGTGAAATCTCAAACTTCTGTACAATGACTAAGTAATGCAATACCCAACCGATTTTTTTTTTTTAATAAATCATTTAAAATAATAATCCAAAAACTAACAATACATTACATATAATTAATAATATTTTGTTTGTTATGTAAGTAATTATTTTTATTTTTTTAGTGTTGAAAGTAAAAGTGCTCGCTAGATGTGGACCTCTCATCGCCTTGACTTGTAAGTGCTCTTTTTCGTTGAAAATTTATAAATTCTTGATAAAAAGCTTAACATTCTTTAATGTCTAAATGGTTTCAGCAATAAAGATATTAGGAATCGCCGAGGCATGGAGTTTTCTTCTACTGGATTTGCACATTTTACATCTTCGGAGGATTGGCAATCTAACCTTCAGTGAAAGGGTGGGACCAAATCAAAACCAAAACTAAAGAAAAATAGAAGTATATGATCCGATATCGAAGGTAAAAAAGCCTTCATATTATCTTCATACAAAATATTTTTATAAACCATTGATATGAATCATGTGATGTACATTTATTTTGTTTTATATTGTGGCAGAATGCTCAAAAATATATGTTACGATTTTTGTCGCCAGACAACAATTTTCAAAAAAATACTTACTTTACATTACACTGGATAAAAATGTGCAACTTAATATTATATGAATTTTTGGAGCCTTAAAACTATATCATTCAATTAATAACATCTAAACGATAATTTTCTGTTTAACACTTAATATTTATTCATTTATGAAACGTTTTTAGGAATAAGGACAAAAGGAAATGCCAACTGAAAGAAGCTTTCCCTGTCGTGAAGCACTGTGCCCTAGACTAGGAATTATTAATTGCGAGACTCAAAAGTACTTCTCTACTGGACGTATAGCTGACGCAAGTCACTGAATTCTTTGAATGGTAGTGACGAATATGTTAAATATCGGTAAGGTGTTTAGATCACACCAATTTTGGTTTATGGTTTCCAAATAAAGCAGAGTCGGTGAGATCTTAAGACTTTACTGAAATTACCTTCAAAAGCCTTCAAAAGCACGATTTAAACAATTGAAGAAGATGAAGAAGAAGTTCGGAAAGAAAAATAACTAATAATATCTTGTCTTTTATTTAATTTTTATGAATGAAACGAATATTAATTAAAATATAAATGTTTTAATAATGTGGCATTACGTGTTTAAATGAAAACAAATCAAAATTGTTAGCTTTATCTTACGTAGGTCCTGAACTTTTAATTTTAAAGAATCATCTTAATGATTTTTATTTATTATTGTTTGAAAAATCTTCAAAATTATTTATTCAATTACATATATAAAACCATTAATGATATTTCGATTACTATAAAAACATTTATTTTTTATTATTTTTTAGAGATTACAATTTTTTTAAATAAATGTGTATTAGTTATCGTATATATATTAAACCATGTGTCTTCATGCGTTAAAATAACACGAAACTTTTTTTTTCTGCTTTTTTTCCTTTGAATAGTATAAATGAAAAAAAAGACATCTTTCTATTCAATGATCTCAAACTTTTTTCATGTATTTTATAAATAAAATAATGAAGAATTATATAAATAACAAGCGAACAAAACTATTTGTATTTAAATAAATCCAATTATTTTTAAATTTTCTTTTTTAGAGATTTAGAGATGAAGAATTGTAGTCCTCGTGTAGTCCTCTCCTGGATTCGAAAGCTTTGCTCAATCGAAAGAATCTCATAGCTACAATGAAAAAAATACCAAAACAAGAGTAAATCGAATGACAAGGATTGAATTGAAAACGGTGTAAAAGATAGTTATTTTTTATTCATTTAGATTGGTCTGAAATTTTTTTGTGTTTAATTAATTGAAAAATTATAAAAATTATTAACGTAGTTACTTACGCCTATCAATTGAATCATATTTTTTTGATTTCTATAAAAATATTAGTTTATTGATGTATTTTAGTGACAAAGATATTACAAATCGCTTCGGTCTTAAGGCCTCATTTTCTTGAATTGTAAGTTTTGCTAAGTCGGAGGGATCTCAAGGCTCCAAGAAAATACATATCAAAACAAGACTCAAACGATAAACGAAGATATGGACAGAAACCGATATACACGGTAAGAATTATCAAATATCATTATTAATGAAATTATTTTATCAGATATCTACATAAATAATATTATGGTTATTTAGTTAAGTCAGTTTTATGTGCGAAAGAGCAAGGTTCGTGTATATGTATGCTTAGTTAAAATAGTAGTGACGAAAATGAAAGCTGACTTTGTCGTTCTTGATCAATCGCTTTTATCTATTTAACGTATAAAGTTCGCTTTTTGGTGAAATCTCAAACTTCTGTACAATGACTAAGTAATGCAATACCCAACCGATTTTTTTTTTTAATAAATCATTTAAAATAATAATCCAAAAACTAACAATACATTACATATAATTAATAATATTTTGTTTGTTATGTAAGTAATTATTTTTATTTTTTTAGTGTTGAAAGTAAAAGTGCTCGCTAGATGTGGACCTCTCATCGCCTTGACTTGTAAGTGCTCTTTTTCGTTGAAAATTTATAAATTCTTGATAAAAAGCTTAACATTCTTTAATGTCTAAATGGTTTCAGCAATAAAGATATTAGGAATCGCCGAGGCATGGAGTTTTCTTCTACTGGATTTGCACATTTTACATCTTCGGCGGATTGGCAATCTAACCTTCAGTGAAAGGGTGGGACCAAATCAAAACCAAAACTAAAGAAAAATAGAAGTATATGATCCGATATCGAAGGTAAAAAAGCCTTCATATTATCTTCATACAAAATATTTTTATAAACCATTGATATGAATCATGTGATGTACATTTATTTTGTTTTATATTGTGTCAGAATGCTCAAAAATATATGCTACCATTTTTGTCGCCAGACAACAATTTTCAAAAAAATACTTACTTTACATTACACTGGATAAAAATGTGCAACTTAATATTATATGAATTTTTGGAGCCTTAAAACTATATCATTCAATTAATAACATCTAAACGATAATTTTCTGTTTAACACTTAATATTTATTCATTTATGAAACGTTTTTAGGAATAAGGACAAAAGGAAATGCCAACTGAAAGAAGCTTTCCCTGTCGTGAAGCACTGTGCTCTAGACTAGGAATTATTAATTGCGAGACTCAAAAGTACTTCTCTACTGGACGTATAGCTGTCGCAAGTCACTGAATTCTTTGAATGGTAGTGACGAATATGTTAAATATAGGTAAGGTGTTTAGATCACACCAATTTTGGTTTATGGTTTCCAAATAAAGCAGAGTCGGTGAGATCTTAAGACTTTACTGAAATGACCTTCAAATGCCTTCAAAAGCACGATTTAAACAATTGAAGAAGATGAAGAAGAAGTTCGGAAAGAAAAATAACTAATAATATCTTGTCTTTTATTTAATTTTTATGAATGAAACGAATATTAATTAAAATATAAATGTTTTAATAATGTGGCATTACGTGTTTAAATGAAAACAAATCAAAATTGTTAGCTTTATCTTACGTAGGTCCTGAACTTTTAATTTTAAAGAATCATCTTAATGATTTTTATTTATTATTGTTTGAAAAATCTTCAAAATTATTTATTCAATTACATATATAAAACCATTAATGATATTTCGATTACTATAAAAACATTTATTTTTTATTATTTTTTAGAGATTACAATTTTTTTAAATAAATGTGTATTAGTTATCGTATATATATTAAACCATGTGTCTTCATGCGTTAAAATAACACGAAACTTTTTTTTTCTGCTTTTTTTCCTTTGAATAGTATAAATGAAAAAAAAGACATCTTTCTATTCAATGATCTCAAACTTTTTTCATGTATTTTATAAATAAAATAATGAAGAATTATATAAATAACAAGCGAACAAAACTATTTGTATTTAAATAAATCCAATTATTTTTAAATTTTCTTTTTTAGAGATTTAGAGATGAAGAATTGTAGTCCTCGTGTAGTCCTCTCCTGGATTCGAAAGCTTTGCTCAATCGAAAGAATCTCATAGCTACAATGAAAAAAATACCAAAACAAGAGTAAATCGAATGACAAGGATTGAATTGAAAACGGTGTAAAAGATAGTTATTTTTTATTCATTTAGATTGGTCTGAAATTTTTTTGTGTTTAATTAATTGAAAAATTATAAAAATTATTAACGTAGTTACTTACGCCTATCAATTGAATCATATTTTTTTGATTTCTATAAAAATATTAGTTTATTGATGTATTTTAGTGACAAAGATATTACAAATCGCTTCGGTCTTAAGGCCTCATTTTCTTGAATTGTAAGTTTTGCTAAGTCGGAGGGATCTCAAGGCTCCAAGAAAATACATATCAAAACAAGACTCAAACGATAAACGAAGGTATGGACAGAAACCGATATACACGGTAAGAATTATCAAATATCATTATTAATGAAATTATTTTATCAGATATCTACATAAATAATATTATGGTTATTTAGTTAAGTCAGTTTTATGTGCGAAAGAGCAAGGTTCGTGTATATGTGTGCTTAGTTAAAATAGTAGTGACGAAAATGAAAGCTGACTTTGTCGTTCTTGATCAATCGCTTTTATCTATTTAACGTATAAAGTTCGCTTTTTGGTGAAATCTCAAACTTCTGTACAATGACTAAGTAATGCAATACCCAACCGATTTTTTTTTTTAAATAAATCATTTAAAATAATAATCCAAAAACTAACAATACATTACATATAATTAATAATATTTTGTTTGTTATGTAAGTAATTATTTTTATTTTTTTAGTGTTGAAAGTAAAAGTGCTCGCTAGATGTGGACCTCTCATCGCCTTGACTTGTAAGTGCTCTTTTTCGTTCAAAATTTATAAATTCTTGATAAAAAGCTTAACATTCTTTAATGTCTAAATGGTTTCAGCAATAAAGATATTAGGAATCGCCGAGGCATGGAGTTTTCTTCTACTGGATTTGCACATTTTACATCTTCGGAGGATTGGCAATCTAACCTTCAGTGAAAGGGTGGGACCAAATCAAAACCAAAACTAAAGAAAAATAGAAGTATATGATCCGATATCGAAGGTAAAAAAGCCTTCATATTATCTTCATACAAAATATTTTTATAAACCATTGATATGAATCATGTGATGTACATTTATTTTGTTTTATATTGTGGCAGAATGCTCAAAAATATATGTTACGATTTTTGTCGCCAGACAACAATTTTCAAAAAAATACTTACTTTACATTACACTGGATAAAAATGTGCAACTTAATATTATATGAATTTTTGGAGCCTTAAAACTATATCATTCAATTAATAACATCTAAACGATAATTTTCTGTTTAACACTTAATATTTATTCATTTATGAAACGTTTTTAGGAATAAGGACAAAAGGAAATGCCAACTGAAAGAAGCTTTCCCTGTCGTGAAGCACTGTGCCCTAGACTAGGAATTATTAATTGCGAGACTCAAAAGTACTTCTCTACTGGACGTATAGCTGACGCAAGTCACTGAATTCTTTGAATGGTAGTGACGAATATGTTAAATATCGGTAAGGTGTTTAGATCACACCAATTTTGGTTTATGGTTTCCAAATAAAGCAGAGTCGGTGAGATCTTAAGACTTTACTGAAATTACCTTCAAAAGCCTTCAAAAGCACGATTTAAACAATTGAAGAAGATGAAGAAGAAGTTCGGAAAGAAAAATAACTAATAATATCTTGTCTTTTATTTAATTTTTATGAATGAAACGAATATTAATTAAAATATAAATGTTTTAATAATGTGGCATTACGTGTTTAAATGAAAACAAATCAAAATTGTTAGCTTTATCTTACGTAGGTCCTGAACTTTTAATTTTAAAGAATCATCTTAATGATTTTTATTTATTATTGTTTGAAAAATCTTCAAAATTATTTATTCAATTACATATATAAAACCATTAATGATATTTCGATTACTATAAAAACATTTATTTTTTATTATTTTTTAGAGATTACAATTTTTTTAAATAAATGTGTATTAGTTATCGTATATATATTAAACCATGTGTCTTCATGCGTTAAAATAACACGAAACTTTTTTTTTCTGCTTTTTTTCCTTTGAATAGTATAAATGAAAAAAAAGACATCTTTCTATTCAATGATCTCAAACTTTTTTCATGTATTTTATAAATAAAATAATGAAGAATTATATAAATAACAAGCGAACAAAACTATTTGTATTTAAATAAATCCAATTATTTTTAAATTTTCTTTTTTAGAGATTTAGAGATGAAGAATTGTAGTCCTCGTGTAGTCCTCTCCTGGATTCGAAAGCTTTGCTCAATCGAAAGAATCTCATAGCTACAATGAAAAAAATACCAAAACAAGAGTAAATCGAATGACAAGGATTGAATTGAAAACGGTGTAAAAGATAGTTATTTTTTATTCATTTAGATTGGTCTGAAATTTTTTTGTGTTTAATTAATTGAAAAATTATAAAAATTATTAACGTAGTTACTTACGCCTATCAATTGAATCATATTTTTTTGATTTCTATAAAAATATTAGTTTATTGATGTATTTTAGTGACAAAGATATTACAAATCGCTTCGGTCTTAAGGCCTCATTTTCTTGAATTGTAAGTTTTGCTAAGTCGGAGGGATCTCAAGGCTCCAAGAAAATACATATCAAAACAAGACTCAAACGATAAACGAAGGTATGGACAGAAACCGATATACACGGTAAGAATTATCAAATATCATTATTAATGAAATTATTTTATCAGATATCTACATAAATAATATTATGGTTATTTAGTTAAGTCAGTTTTATGTGCGAAAGAGCAAGGTTCGTGTATATGTATGCTTAGTTAAAATAGTAGTGACGAAAATGAAAGCTGACTTTGTCGTTCTTGATCAATCGCTTTTATCTATTTAACGTATAAAGTTCGCTTTTTGGTGAAATCTCAAACTTCTGTACAATGACTAAGTAATGCAATACCCAACCGATTTTTTTTTTTAAATAAATCATTTAAAATAATAATCCAAAAACTAACAATACATTACATATAATTAATAATATTTTGTTTGTTATGTAAGTAATTATTTTTATTTTTTTAGTGTTGAAAGTAAAAGTGCTCGCTAGATGTGGACCTCTCATCGCCTTGACTTGTAAGTGCTCTTTTTCGTTGAAAATTTATAAATTCTTGATAAAAAGCTTAACATTCTTTAATGTCTAAATGGTTTCAGCAATAAAGATATTAGGAATCGCCGAGGCATGGAGTTTTCTTCTACTGGATTTGCACATTTTACATCTTCGGAGGATTGGCAATCTAACCTTCAGTGAAAGGGTGGGACCAAATCAAAACCAAAACTAAAGAAAAATAGAAGTATATGATCCGATATCGAAGGTAAAAAAGCCTTCATATTATCTTCATACAAAATATTTTTATAAACCATTGATATGAATCATGTGATGTACATTTATTTTGTTTTATATTGTGGCAGAATGCTCAAAAATATATGTTACGATTTTTGTCGCCAGACAACAATTTTCAAAAAAATACTTACTTTACATTACACTGGATAAAAATGTGCAACTTAATATTATATGAATTTTTGGAGCCTTAAAACTATATCATTCAATTAATAACATCTAAACGATAATTTTCTGTTTAACACTTAATATTTATTCATTTATGAAACGTTTTTAGGAATAAGGACAAAAGGAAATGCCAACTGAAAGAAGCTTTCCCTGTCGTGAAGCACTGTGCCCTAGACTAGGAATTATTAATTGCGAGACTCAAAAGTACTTCTCTACTGGACGTATAGCTGACGCAAGTCACTGAATTCTTTGAATGGTAGTGACGAATATGTTAAATATCGGTAAGGTGTTTAGATCACACCAATTTTGGTTTATGGTTTCCAAATAAAGCAGAGTCGGTGAGATCTTAAGACTTTACTGAAATTACCTTCAAAAGCCTTCAAAAGCACGATTTAAACAATTGAAGAAGATGAAGAAGAAGTTCGGAAAGAAAAATAACTAATAATATCTTGTCTTTTATTTAATTTTTATGAATGAAACGAATATTAATTAAAATATAAATGTTTTAATAATGTGGCATTACGTGTTTAAATGAAAACAAATCAAAATTGTTAGCTTTATCTTACGTAGGTCCTGAACTTTTAATTTTAAAGAATCATCTTAATGATTTTTATTTATTATTGTTTGAAAAATCTTCAAAATTATTTATTCAATTACATATATAAAACCATTAATGATATTTCGATTACTATAAAAACATTTATTTTTTATTATTTTTTAGAGATTACAATTTTTTTAAATAAATGTGTATTAGTTATCGTATATATATTAAACCATGTGTCTTCATGTGTTAAAATAACACGAAACTTTTTTTTTCTGCTTTTTTTCCTTTGAATAGTATAAATGAAAAAAAAGACATCTTTCTATTCAATGATCTCAAACTTTTTTCATGTATTTTATAAATAAAATAATGAAGAATTATATAAATAACAAGCGAACAAAACTATTTGTATTTAAATAAATCCAATTATTTTTAAATTTTCTTTTTTAGAGATTTAGAGATGAAGAATTGTAGTCCTCGTGTAGTCCTCTCCTGGATTCGAAAGCTTTGCTCAATCGAAAGAATCTCATAGCTACAATGAAAAAAATACCAAAACAAGAGTAAATCGAATGACAAGGATTGAATTGAAAACGGTGTAAAAGATAGTTATTTTTTATTCATTTAGATTGGTCTGAAATTTTTTTGTGTTTAATTAATTGAAAAATTATAAAAATTATTAACGTAGTTACTTACGCCTATCAATTGAATCATATTTTTTTGATTTCTATAAAAATATTAGTTTATTGATGTATTTTAGTGACAAAGATATTACAAATCGCTTCGGTCTTAAGGCCTCATTTTCTTGAATTGTAAGTTTTGCTAAGTCGGAGGGATCTCAAGGCTCCAAGAAAATACATATCAAAACAAGACTCAAACGATAAACGAAGGTATGGACAGAAACCGATATACACGGTAAGAATTATCAAATATCATTATTAATGAAATTATTTTATCAGATATCTACATAAATAATATTATGGTTATTTAGTTAAGTCAGTTTTATGTGCGAAAGAGCAAGGTTCGTGTATATGTATGCTTAGTTAAAATAGTAGTGACGAAAATGAAAGCTGACTTTGTCGTTCTTGATCAATCGCTTTTATCTATTTAACGTATAAAGTTCGCTTTTTGGTGAAATCTCAAACTTCTGTACAATGACTAAGTAATGCAATACCCAACCGATTTTTTTTTTTAAATAAATCATTTAAAATAATAATCCAAAAACTAACAATACATTACATATAATTAATAATATTTTGTTTGTTATGTAAGTAATTATTTTTATTTTTTTAGTGTTGAAAGTAAAAGTGCTCGCTAGATGTGGACCTCTCATCGCCTTGACTTGTAAGTGCTCTTTTTCGTTGAAAATTTATAAATTCTTGATAAAAAGCTTAACATTCTTTAATGTCTAAATGGTTTCAGCAATAAAGATATTAGGAATCGCCGAGGCATGGAGTTTTCTTCTACTGGATTTGCACATTTTACATCTTCGGCGGATTGGCAATCTAACCTTCAGTGAAAGGGTGGGACCAAATCAAAACCAAAACTAAAGAAAAATAGAAGTATATGATCCGATATCGAAGGTAAAAAAGCCTTCATATTATCTTCATACAAAATATTTTTATAAACCATTGATATGAATCATGTGATGTACATTTATTTTGTTTTATATTGTGTCAGAATGCTCAAAAATATATGCTACGATTTTTGTCGCCAGACAACAATTTTTAAAAAAAATACTTACTTTACATTACACTGGATAAAAATGTGCAACTTAATATTATATGAATTTTTGGAGCCTTAAAACTATATCATTCAATTAATAACATCTAAACGATAATTTTCTGTTTAACACTTAATATTTATTCATTTATGAAACGTTTTTAGGAATAAGGACAAAAGGAAATGCCAACTGAAAGAAGCTTTCCCTGTCGTGAAGCACTGTGCTCTAGACTAGGAATTATTAATTGCGAGACTCAAAAGTACTTCTCTACTGGACGTATAGCTGACGCAAGTCACTGAATTCTTTGAATGGTAGTGACGAATATGTTAAATATCGGTAAGGTGTTTAGATCACACCAATTTTGGTTTATGGTTTCCAAATAAAGCAGAGTCGGTGAGATCTTAAGACTTTACTGAAATGACCTTCAAAAGCCTTCAAAAGCACGATTTAAACAATTGAAGAAGATGAAGAAGAAGTTCGGAAAGAAAAATAACTAATAATATCTTGTCTTTTATTTAATTTTTATGAATGAAACGAATATTAATTAAAATATAAATGTTTTAATAATGTGGCATTACGTGTTTAAATGAAAACAAATCAAAATTGTTAGCTTTATCTTACGTAGGTCCTGAACTTTTAATTTTAAAGAATCATCTTAATGATTTTTATTTATTATTGTTTGAAAAATCTTCAAAATTATTTATTCAATTACATATATAAAACCATTAATGATATTTCGATTACTATAAAAACATTTATTTTTTATTATTTTTTAGAGATTACAATTTTTTTAAATAAATGTGTATTAGTTATCGTATATATATTAAACCATGTGTCTTCATGTGTTAAAATAACACGAAACTTTTTTTTTCTGCTTTTTTTCCTTTGAATAGTATAAATGAAAAAAAAGACATCTTTCTATTCAATGATCTCAAACTTTTTTCATGTATTTTATAAATAAAATAATGAAGAATTATATAAATAACAAGCGAACAAAACTATTTGTATTTAAATAAATCCAATTATTTTTAAATTTTCTTTTTTAGAGATTTAGAGATGAAGAATTGTAGTCCTCGTGTAGTCCTCTCCTGGATTCGAAAGCTTTGCTCAATCGAAAGAATCTCATAGCTACAATGAAAAAAATACCAAAACAAGAGTAAATCGAATGACAAGGATTGAATTGAAAACGGTGTAAAAGATAGTTATTTTTTATTCATTTAGATTGGTCTGAAATTTTTTTGTGTTTAATTAATTGAAAAATTATAAAAATTATTAACGTAGTTACTTACGCCTATCAATTGAATCATATTTTTTTGATTTCTATAAAAATATTAGTTTATTGATGTATTTTAGTGACAAAGATATTACAAATCGCTTCGGTCTTAAGGCCTCATTTTCTTGAATTGTAAGTTTTGCTAAGTCGGAGGGATCTCAAGGCTCCAAGAAAATACATATCAAAACAAGACTCAAACGATAAACGAAGGTATGGACAGAAACCGATATACACGGTAAGAATTATCAAATATCATTATTAATGAAATTATTTTATCAGATATCTACATAAATAATATTATGGTTATTTAGTTAAGTCAGTTTTATGTGCGAAAGAGCAAGGTTCGTGTATATGTATGCTTAGTTAAAATAGTAGTGACGAAAATGAAAGCTGACTTTGTCGTTCTTGATCAATCGCTTTTATCTATTTAACGTATAAAGTTCGCTTTTTGGTGAAATCTCAAACTTCTGTACAATGACTAAGTAATGCAATACCCAACCGATTTTTTTTTTTAAATAAATCATTTAAAATAATAATCCAAAAACTAACAATACATTACATATAATTAATAATATTTTGTTTGTTATGTAAGTAATTATTTTTATTTTTTTAGTGTTGAAAGTAAAAGTGCTCGCTAGATGTGGACCTCTCATCGCCTTGACTTGTAAGTGCTCTTTTTCGTTGAAAATTTATAAATTCTTGATAAAAAGCTTAACATTCTTTAATGTCTAAATGGTTTCAGCAATAAAGATATTAGGAATCGCCGAGGCATGGAGTTTTCTTCTACTGGATTTGCACATTTTACATCTTCGGCGGATTGGCAATCTAACCTTCAGTGAAAGGGTGGGACCAAATCAAAACCAAAACTAAAGAAAAATAGAAGTATATGATCCGATATCGAAGGTAAAAAAGCCTTCATATTATCTTCATACAAAATATTTTTATAAACCATTGATATGAATCATGTGATGTACATTTATTTTGTTTTATATTGTGTCAGAATGCTCAAAAATATATGCTACGATTTTTGTCGCCAGACAACAATTTTTAAAAAAAATACTTACTTTACATTACACTGGATAAAAATGTGCAACTTAATATTATATGAATTTTTGGAGCCTTAAAACTATATCATTCAATTAATAACATCTAAACGATAATTTTCTGTTTAACACTTAATATTTATTCATTTATGAAACGTTTTTAGGAATAAGGACAAAAGGAAATGCCAACTGAAAGAAGCTTTCCCTGTCGTGAAGCACTGTGCTCTAGACTAGGAATTATTAATTGCGAGACTCAAAAGTACTTCTCTACTGGACGTATAGCTGTCGCAAGTCACTGAATTCTTTGAATGGTAGTGACGAATATGTTAAATATAGGTAAGGTGTTTAGATCACACCAATTTTGGTTTATGGTTTCCAAATAAAACAGAGTCGGTGAGATCTTAAGACTTTACTGAAATTACCTTCAAAAGCCTTCAAAAGCACGATTTAAACAATTGAAGAAGATGAAGAAGAAGTTCGGAAAGAAAAATAACTAATAATATCTTGTCTTTTATTTAATTTTTATGAATGAAACGAATATTAATTAAAATATAAATGTTTTAATAATGTGGCATTACGTGTTTAAATGAAAACAAATCAAAATTGTTAGCTTTATCTTACGTAGGTCCTGAACTTTTAATTTTAAAGAATCATCTTAATGATTTTTATTTATTATTGTTTGAAAAATCTTCAAAATTATTTATTCAATTACATATATAAAACCATTAATGATATTTCGATTACTATAAAAACATTTATTTTTTTATTATTTTTTAGAGATTACAATTTTTTTAAATAAATGTGTATTAGTTATCGTATATATATTAAACCATGTGTCTTCATGCGTTAAAATAACACGAAACTTTTTTTTTCTGCTTTTTTTTCTTTGAATAGTATAAATGAAAAAAAAGACATCTTTCTATTCAATGATCTCAAACTTTTTTCATGTATTTTATAAATAAAATAATGAAAAATTATATAAATAACAAGCGAACAAAACTATTTGTATTTAAATAAATCCAATTATTTTTAAATTTTCTTTTTTAGAGATTTAGAGATGAAGAATTGTAGTCCTCGTGTAGTCCTCTCCTGGATTCGAAAGCTTTGCTCAATCGAAAGAATCTCATAGCTACAATGAAAAAAATACCAAAACAAGAGTAAATCGAATGACAAGGATTGAATTGAAAACGGTGTAAAAGATAGTTATTTTTTATTCATTTAGATTGGTCTGAAATTTTTTTGTGTTTAATTAATTGAACAATTATAAAAATTATTAACGTAGTTACTTACGCCTATCAATTGAATCATATTTTTTTGATTTCTATAAAAATATTAGTTTATTGATGTATTTTAGTGACAAAGATATTACAAATCGCTTCGGTCTTAAGGCCTCATTTTCTTGAATTGTAAGTTTTGCTAAGTCGGAGGGATCTCAAGGCTCCAAGAAAATACATATCAAAACAAGACTCAAACGATAAACGAAGGTATGGACAGAAACCGATATACACGGTAAGAATTATCAAATATCATTATTAATGAAATTATTTTATCAGATATCTACATAAATAATATTATGGTTATTTAGTTAAGTCAGTTTTATGTGCGAAAGAGCAAGGTTCGTGTATATGTGTGCTTAGTTAAAATAGTAGTGACGAAAATGAAAGCTGACTTTGTCGTTCTTGATCAATCGCTTTTATCTATTTAACGTATAAAGTTCGCTTTTTGGTGAAATCTCAAACTTCTGTACAATGACTAAGTAATGCAATACCCAACCGATTTTTTTTTTTTAATAAATCATTTAAAATAATAATCCAAAAACTAACAATACATTACATATAATTAATAATATTTTGTTTGTTATGTAAGTAATTATTTTTATTTTTTTAGTGTTGAAAGTAAAAGTGCTCGCTAGATGTGGACCTCTCATCGCCTTGACTTGTAAGTGCTCTTTTTCGTTGAAAATTTATAAATTCTTGATAAAAAGCTTAACATTCTTTAATGTCTAAATGGTTTCAGCAATAAAGATATTAGGAATCGCCGAGGCATGGAGTTTTCTTCTACTGGATTTGCACATTTTACAACATCTTCGGAGGATTGGCAATCTAACCTTCAGTGAAAGGGTGGGACCAAATCAAAACCAAAACTAAAGAAAAATAGAAGTATATGATCCGATATCGAAGGTAAAAAAGCCTTCATATTATCTTCATACAAAATATTTTTATAAACCATTGATATGAATCATGTGATGTACATTTATTTTGTTTTATATTGTGGCAGAATACTCAAAAATATATGCTACGATTTTTGTCGCCAGACAACAATTTTCAAAAAAATACTTACTTTACATTACACTGGATAAAAATGTGCAACTTAATATTAGATGAATTTTTGGAGCCTTAAAACTATATCATTCAATTAATAACATCTAAACGATAATTTTCTGTTTAACACTTAATATTTATTCATTTATGAAACGTTTTTAGGAATAAGGACAAAAGGAAATGCCAACTGAAAGAAGCTTTCCCTGTCGTGAAGTACTGTGCTCTAGACTAGGAATTATTAATTGCGAGACTCAAAAGTACTTCTCTACTGGACGTATAGCTGACGCAAGTCACTGAATTCTTTGAATGGTAGTGACGAATATGTTAAATATCGGTAAGGTGTTTAGATCACACCAATTTTGGTTTATGGTTTCCAAATAAAGCAGAGTCGGTGAGATCTTAAGACTTTACTGAAATGACCTTCAAAAGCCTTCAAAAGCACGATTTAAACAATTGAAGAAGATGAAGAAGAAGTTCGGAAAGAAAAATAACTAATAATATCTTGTCTTTTATTTAATTTTTATGAATGAAACGAATATTAATTAAAATATAAATGTTTTAATAATGTGGCATTACGTGTTTAAATGAAAACAAATCAAAATTGTTAGCTTTATCTTACGTAGGTCCTGAACTTTTAATTTTAAAGAATCATCTTAATGATTTTTATTTATTATTGTTTGAAAAATCTTCAAAATTATTTATTCAATTACATATATAAAACCATTAATGATATTTCGATTACTATAAAAACATTTATTTTTTATTATTTTTTAGAGATTACAATTTTTTTAAATAAATGTGTATTAGTTATCGTATATATATTAAACCATGTGTCTTCATGCGTTAAAATAACACGAAACTTTTTTTTTCTGCTTTTTTTCCTTTGAATAGTATAAATGAAAAAAAAGACATCTTTCTATTCAATGATCTCAAACTTTTTTCATGTATTTTATAAATAAAATAATGAAAAATTATATAAATAACAAGCGAACAAAACTATTTGTATTTAAATAAATCCAATAATTTTTAAATTTTCTTTTTTAGAGATTTAGAGATGAAGAATTGTAGTCCTCGTGTAGTCCTCTCCTGGATTCGAAAGCTTTGCTCAATCGAAAGAATCTCATAGCTACAATGAAAAAAATACCAAAACAAGAGTAAATCGAATGACAAGGATTGAATTGAAAACGGTGTAAAAGATAGTTATTTTTTATTCATTTAGATTGGTCTGAAATTTTTTTGTGTTTAATTAATTGAACAATTATAAAAATTATTAACGTAGTTACTTACGCCTATCAATTGAATCATATTTTTTTGATTTCTATAAAAATATTAGTTTATTGATGTATTTTAGTGACAAAGATATTACAAATCGCTTCGGTCTTAAGGCCTCATTTTCTTGAATTGTAAGTTTTGCTAAGTCGGAGGGATCTCAAGGCTCCAAGAAAATACATATCAAAACAAGACTCAAACGATAAACGAAGGTATGGACAGAAACCGATATACACGGTAAGAATTATCAAATATCATTATTAATGAAATTATTTTATCAGATATCTACATAAATAATATTATGGTTATTTAGTTAAGTCAGTTTTATGTGCGAAAGAGCAAGGTTCGTGTATATGTGTGCTTAGTTAAAATAGTAGTGACGAAAATGAAAGCTGACTTTGTCGTTCTTGATCAATCGCTTTTATCTATTTAACGTATAAAGTTCGCTTTTTGGTGAAATCTCAAACTTCTGTACAATGACTAAGTAATGCAATACCCAACCGATTTTTTTTTTTTAATAAATCATTTAAAATAATAATCCAAAAACTAACAATACATTACATATAATTAATAATATTTTGTTTGTTATGTAAGTAATTATTTTTATTTTTTTAGTGTTGAAAGTAAAAGTGCTCGCTAGATGTGGACCTCTCATCGCCTTGACTTGTAAGTGCTCTTTTTCGTTGAAAATTTATAAATTCTTGATAAAAAGCTTAACATTCTTTAATGTCTAAATGGTTTCAGCAATAAAGATATTAGGAATCGCCGAGGCATGGAGTTTTCTTCTACTGGATTTGCACATTTTACATCTTCGGAGGATTGGCAATCTAACCTTCAGTGAAAGGGTGGGACCAAATCAAAACCAAAACTAAAGAAAAATAGAAGTATATGATCCGATATCGAAGGTAAAAAAGCCTTCATATTATCTTCATACAAAATATTTTTATAAACCATTGATATGAATCATGTGATGTACATTTATTTTGTTTTATATTGTGGCAGAATACTCAAAAATATATGCTACGATTTTTGTCGCCAGACAACAATTTTCAAAAAAATACTTACTTTACATTACACTGGATAAAAATGTGCAACTTAATATTAGATGAATTTTTGGAGCCTTAAAACTATATCATTCAATTAATAACATCTAAACGATAATTTTCTGTTTAACACTTAATATTTATTCATTTATGAAACGTTTTTAGGAATAAGGACAAAAGGAAATGCCAACTGAAAGAAGCTTTCCCTGTCGTGAAGTACTGTGCTCTAGACTAGGAATTATTAATTGCGAGACTCAAAAGTACTTCTCTACTGGACGTATAGCTGACGCAAGTCACTGAATTCTTTGAATGGTAGTGACGAATATGTTAAATATCGGTAAGGTGTTTAGATCACACCAATTTTGGTTTATGGTTTCCAAATAAAGCAGAGTCGGTGAGATCTTAAGACTTTACTGAAATGACCTTCAAAAGCCTTCAAAAGCACGATTTAAACAATTGAAGAAGATGAAGAAGAAGTTCGGAAAGAAAAATAACTAATAATATCTTGTCTTTTATTTAATTTTTATGAATGAAACGAATATTAATTAAAATATAAATGTTTTAATAATGTGGCATTACGTGTTTAAATGAAAACAAATCAAAATTGTTAGCTTTATCTTACGTAGGTCCTGAACTTTTAATTTTAAAGAATCATCTTAATGATTTTTATTTATTATTGTTTGAAAAATCTTCAAAATTATTTATTCAATTACATATATAAAACCATTAATGATATTTCGATTACTATAAAAACATTTATTTTTTATTATTTTTTAGAGATTACAATTTTTTTAAATAAATGTGTATTAGTTATCGTATATATATTAAACCATGTGTCTTCATGAGTTAAAATAACACGAAACTTTTTTTTTCTGCTTTTTTTCCTTTGAATAGTATAAATGAAAAAAAAAGACATCTTTCTATTCAATGATCTCAAACTTTTTTCATGTATTTTATAAATAAAATAATGAAAAATTATATAAATAACAAGCGAACAAAACTATTTGTATTTAAATAAATCCAATTATTTTTAAATTTTCTTTTTTAGAGATTTAGAGATGAAGAATTGTAGTCCTCGTGTAGTCCTCTCCTGGATTCGAAAGCTTTGCTCAATCGAAAGAATCTCATAGCTACAATGAAAAAAATACCAAAACAAGAGTAAATCGAATGACAAGGATTGAATTGAAAACGGTGTAAAAGATAGTTATTTTTTATTCATTTAGATTGGTCTGAAATTTTTTTGTGTTTAATTAATTGAAAAATTATAAAAATTATTAACGTAGTTACTTACGCCTATCAATTGAATCATATTTTTTTGATTTCTATAAAAATATTAGTTTATTGATGTATTTTAGTGACAAAGATATTACAAATCGCTTCGGTCTTAAGGCCTCATTTTCTTGAATTGTAAGTTTTGCTAAGTCGGAGGGATCTCAAGGCTCCAAGAAAATACATATCAAAACAAGACTCAAACGATAAACGAAGGTATGGACAGAAACCGATATACACGGTAAGAATTATCAAATATCATTATTAATGAAATTATTTTATCAGATATCTACATAAATAATATTATGGTTATTTAGTTAAGTCAGTTTTATGTGCGAAAGAGCAAGGTTCGTGTATATGTGTGCTTAGTTAAAATAGTAGTGACGAAAATGAAAGCTGACTTTGTCGTTCTTGATCAATCGCTTTTATCTATTTAACGTATAAAGTTCGCTTTTTGGTGAAATCTCAAACTTCTGTACAATGACTAAGTAATGCAATACCCAACCGATTTTTTTTTTTTAATAAATCATTTAAAATAATAATCCAAAAACTAACAATACATTACATATAATTAATAATATTTTGTTTGTTATGTAAGTAATTATTTTTATTTTTTTAGTGTTGAAAGTAAAAGTGCTCGCTAGATGTGGACCTCTCATCGCCTTGACTTGTAAGTGCTCTTTTTCGTTGAAAATTTATAAATTCTTGATAAAAAGCTTAACATTCTTTAATGTCTAAATGGTTTCAGCAATAAAGATATTAGGAATCGCCGAGGCATGGAGTTTTCTTCTACTGGATTTGCACATTTTACATCTTCGGCGGATTGGCAATCTAACCTTCAGTGAAAGGGTGGGACCAAATCAAAACCAAAACTAAAGAAAAATAGAAGTATATGATCCGATATCGAAGGTAAAAAAGCCTTCATATTATCTTCATACAAAATATTTTTATAAACCATTGATATGAATCATGTGATGTACATTTATTTTGTTTTATATTGTGTCAGAATGCTCAAAAATATATGCTACGATTTTTGTCGCCAGACAACAATTTTCAAAAAAATACTTACTTTACATTACACTGGATAAAAATGTGCAACTTAATATTAGATGACTTTTTGGAGCCTTAAAACTATATCATTCAATTAATAACATCTAAACGATAATTTTCTGTTTAACACTTAATATTTATTCATTTATGAAACGTTTTTAGGAATAAGGACAAAAGGAAATGCCAACTGAAAGAAGCTTTCCCTGTCGTGAAGTACTGTGCTCTAGACTAGGAATTATTAATTGCGAGACTCAAAAGTACTTCTCTACTGGACGTATAGCTGACGCAAGTCACTGAATTCTTTGAATGGTAGTGACGAATATGTTAAATATCGGTAAGGTGTTTAGATCACACCAATTTTGGTTTATGGTTTCCAAATAAAGCAGAGTCGGTGAGATCTTAAGACTTTACTGAAATGACCTTCAAAAGCCTTCAAAAGCACGATTTAAACAATTGAAGAAGATGAAGAAGAAGTTCGGAAAGAAAAATAACTAATAATATCTTGTCTTTTATTTAATTTTTATGAATGAAACGAATATTAATTAAAATATAAATGTTTTAATAATGTGGCATTACGTGTTTAAATGAAAACAAATCAAAATTGTTAGCTTTATCTTACGTAGGTCCTGAACTTTTAATTTTAAAGAATCATCTTAATGATTTTTATTTATTATTGTTTGAAAAATCTTCAAAATTATTTATTCAATTACATATATAAAACCATTAATGATATTTCGATTACTATAAAAACATTTATTTTTTATTATTTTTTAGAGATTACAATTTTTTTAAATAAATGTGTATTAGTTATCGTATATATATTAAACCATGTGTCTTCATGCGTTAAAATAACACGAAACTTTTTTTTCTGCTTTTTTTTTTTTCCTTTGAATAATATAAATGAAAAAAAAAAAAAAAAAAAAAAAAAAAAAAAAAAAAAAAGACATCTTTCCATTCAATGATCTCAAACTTTTTTCATGTATTTTATAAATAAAATAATGAAAAATTATATAAATAACAAGCGAACAAAACTATTTGTATTTAAATAAATCCAATTATTTTTTAAATTTTTCTTTTTAGAGATTTAGAGATGAAGAATTGTAGTCCTCTCCTGGATTCGAAAGCTTTGCTCAATCGAAAGAATCTCATAGCTACAATGAAAAAAAATACCAAAACAAGAGTAAATCGAATGACAAGGATTGAATTGAAAACGGTGTAAAAGATAGTTATTTTTTATTCATTTAGATTGGTCTGAAATTTTTTTTTTTTTTAGAGGATGAACGCCGCTTAACGGTGGTCATCCGAGGGCTCCCCGTGGAGCTTACTACTGAACGGATTTTCGAGGACCTTAAGTCCCAATCCTTCCCCGTCATCTCGGTGCACCGCATGTACCGAGCGACCACTAGGGTCCCGTTCGATCTCGTACTCGTTCATCTCGAGCTTTCCCCGGAAGGAAAGCAAATTTTCAACGTTAAGGCAGTCTGCCAACTCTCCGGCCTTAGGGTCGAACCTCCACGCGGTCGCGGTTTTCCTGGTCAGTGTCATCGCTGCCAGCTCTATGGGCATTCCCAACGTTTTTGTCACGCGCGTCCAAGGTGCGTCAAGTGCCTGGACGACCACGCGACAGCCGACTGTCCGCGTAAGGGACCGGTCCCTGAGGATCCTCCCAGCTGCGTCCTGTGCGGACAGAAGGGCCATCCCGCGAATTATCGCGGGTGCCCCAAAGCGCCGCGCAGGACACAGCCGGCAAGGCATCCTCCTCGGTTCACTCAGCCTCCATGGGCTCCTCTAGCCCCTAGGAGGCCCGCGGCCCCTCAGGCATCCCAGGCCCCTCAGGCACCCGCGAACGCGATCGCGAACGCTTGGGTGAAGCCTCCGAGGATTATCCCACAGCCCGTCCCCCAGTCGTTGCCGCCGCCGCCGGTTCGTAACTCCACCGACGGAGTTGCGAGTTCACTCGCGTGCGTCACGAGCCTCTTCGGTGTAATAGACATCGAAGAGCTCCTAGTCTTTTCGAATGAAATGAGGGATTCCGCGCGGAACCCTCCCGCGAGGATGGAAGTGCTCCTCAAGCACGCCGTCCTAATCAAATCGATATACGAACACACGATGTCAACATGATGACATCGCGTGGAAGGGTAAAACCTCGCTCTCTGACTGTCGCTACATTCAACGCGAATGGGCTACTTAAGCAGATAGATCTAGTGCGCGACTTCGTGGTCACGCACCAGATAGACGTCCTGTTAGTACAAGAGACCTTTCTGAAGCCGTGTAATCGTGATCCGCGCATCGCGAATTACCGTCTCGTTAGGAACGATAGGGCAACCGCGAAGGGGGGAACCATCATCTACTACAGAAGGTCTCTTCATTGCACTCCGCTCGATCCGCCCCAACTAGTCAACGTAGAAGCGTCATTATGTCAGGTGGGTATGACCGGCCATCAGTCGATCGTACTAGCATCCGTCTATCTTTCTCCCAATAAAGCCTTAGTTGAGAGGGACCTTAAGTCCTTACTCCAATTAGGTAACGCAACCATTCTGGCCGGCGACCTAAATTGCAAACATCCCCGCTGGAACTCCACTGTCGCAAACAGTAGAGGAAATCTCCTCGATAGGCTAAGTTACAAGGCTGGTCTCGACTTCGAGATCACCGCGCCTTTGAGTCCCACGCGATACTGCGACACAGACTTCCGACATGACAGACCCGACGTGCTCGACATAGTACTCTTGAAGGGCGTGACACTCCAGTTACGTTCTATCGAGACGCTATCCGAGCTAGACTCTGACCATCGACCGGTCCTATTTCAGCTAGGACTTCCTCCCCTTAGGGAACCCGCGACCAAAACAATTATTAACTGGACGAAGCTTCGAGAGCAACTCCATTCCCCCGTACCAGCGCACCTCGACAACATTCCTGACCAGCTTACATCGGTCGAGGACGCTGTCTCAGCCGCGACTAACTTCACAGAACATTTGGTAGACAGCATAGGAAAGTCCTCGAGGGAGGTCCGAGTGAACTTCGAGGGTTACCGAGCACTCCCTCCGGACATTAGACTTCTCATCACCTGTAAAAACGCCGCGATTAGAGCCCATGACCGATACCCGACAGATGACAACCGACGGAGGCTGCGCCGTCTCCAGAGGGAATCGAGATAAGCTCTCGACGACTTCAGAGATAGCGGCTGGGATAGGACGCTTGCGACGCTCTCTCCAACACACCAGGCATTCTGGCGGTTGCAGAGAGCGTTGAAGGCGGACACTGTCTCAGATATGCCTCCCTTGGTTGGACCTAACTCCGCCATCGCGTTTGACGACCCTGACAAAGCTGAGTGCTTAGCCGACAGTCTAGAGAGCCAGTGCGGTCTGTCTGCTCAATCGGTTGATCGCGATCATGTCGAAATAGTCGACAAATCGGTCAATATAATGTGTTCTCAGCCACCGGTCGGTCCGCCAATCAAGGAAACGAACCTGGACGAGGTGACGTCCATAGTTAGGGCGCTTCACGCCAAGAAATCGCCAGGTCCCGATAGGATCACTAACAAAGTGATAAAGCTTCTTCAGCCTCCTTTAATTTACCTATTGGTTACCATTTTTAACGCTCTACTGGCCGGTTGCTCGTTTCCGGCCCAGTGGAAAGAGGCCATAGTGATAGGGTTCCATAAGCCGGGCAAACCCCGGCATCTGCCTAGTAGTTACCGTCCCATTAGTCTTCTTAGTTCCTTAGGGAAAGTATATGAGAGAATCATCCTCTGTAGACTTAGATCGGAAGTCGAGAGACTCAAAATCATCCCAAATGAGCAGTTCGGCTTTAGAGCCAACCATTCATGTTCCCATCAGGTGCAACGCCTCACGGAGCACATACTGATAGGGGCCACTGTGAGGGCCAAGAAGCATAGGACAGGAGCGCTCTTCCTCGATGTAGCTAAGGCGTTCGACAGGGTCTGGCACAATGGACTGGTGTACAAGTTATACCAGTTCAAGGTGTCGGATAGACTCGTACTCATCATACGGGACTACCTGTCGAATCGCTCCTTTCGCTACAGAGTGGAAGGCGTTTTGTCAACCCCCCGCCTCATCAGGGCGGGTGTTCCCCAGGGTTCAGTTCTCTCGCCCATCCTCTACTCCATCTACGCTAGCGATATTCCTAGGCCGCGATCTAAAGTGCACCTTGCCATGTACGCGGACGATACCGCGCTTTACACGTCCTCTAAGGATCACTGGGAGATATACCAACGTCTCCAATCCGCAGTCGACTCCCTCGAGAGTTGGCTGCGGAAATGGCGGATCGAGGTAAACCCTGAGAAGAGCGTTTCGATGCTCTTCGAACGGGGCCCCCCAAGGATCCTCCCGCGAATCAAACTCTTTGATAAACCGATACCTTGGAAAGACGAGGCAAAATACCTAGGAGTAACGTTAGATAGAAAGTTAGTTTTCACTGCGCATATTAGGACCGTTCGTAGCAGAGCGGCCTACATATTAGGTCGTTTATATCCGCTGTTAGGCAAGCGGAGTAAAATGTCCCTTCGCAATAAGGTGACACTTTACAAAGCTTGCATACGTTCCGTCATGTCCTATGCGAGTCCCGCTTTTGCGCACGCTAATCTGAAACCCCTTCAGGTGATTCAGAACAGGTTTACACGGATTGCAACCGGGGCGCCGTGGTTCGTACGCAACATCGATCTCCATAGAGATTTAGACCTTCCGACCATCGCTCAGTACTTCAAGGGGCTTTCCCAAAAGTACTTTGAACGTGCTGAGCGACACCCGAACCCACTGGTGGCTGACGCCGCAGAGTATAGACCACGTAAGACTACTTTAGTCAGAAAAAGAAGACCCAAGTCGGTACTCGTTGACCCCGACGACGCGTTCACAGTAGGTAATAACGTGTACGCGTAGGCATAATTGACACCACACAACATACAGACACACACCGTCTATACCGGTATAGACGAGGTCCCAACTGAGTAAGTGCTCCGTTGCTCCGGCGTTTTGCCGTCGGAGGACGCTAGTGTCCAAATTTCCTTAGCTTCCCTCCTGACTAACGACGCCCCGAGCCGAGGTCCGTGTCTCAATCTGAGACGCCCTCGGGCCGTCGTTCCCCATGGGGGCCCATCTGGCCCCCCCTTGTTAAGGGTGGGTCTCCAGACCCACCCGCTCCCCAGGTGACGCTGTAATAGCCAACAGGGCTAACAGCATAGACAAACACAAAAAAAAGATTTTTTTTTGTGTTTAATTAATTGAAAAATTATAAAAATTATTAACGTAGTTACTTACGCCTATCAATTGAATCATATTTTTTTGATTTCTATAAAAATATTAGTTTATTGATGTATTTTAGTGACAAAGATATTACAAATCGCTTCGGTCTTAAGGCCTCATTTTCTTGAATTGTAAGTTTTGCTAAGTCGGAGGGATCTCAAGGCTCCAAGAAAATACATATCAAAACAAGACTCAAACGATAAACGAAGGTATGGACAGAAACCGATATACACGGTAAGAATTATCAAATATCATTATTAATGAAATTATTTTATCAGATATCTACATAAATAATATTATGGTTATTTAGTTAAGTCAGTTTTATGTGCGAAAGAGCAAGGTTCGTGTATATGTGTGCTTAGTTAAAATAGTAGTGACGAAAATGAAAGCTGACTTTGTCGTTCTTGATCAATCGCTTTTATCTATTTAACGTATAAAGTTCGCTTTTTGGTGAAATCTCAAACTTCTGTACAATGACTAAGTAATGCAATACCCAACCGATTTTTTTTTTTTAATAAATCATTTAAAATAATAATCCAAAAACTAACAATACATTACATATAATTAATAATATTTTGTTTGTTATGTAAGTAATTATTTTTATTTTTTTAGTGTTGAAAGTAAAAGTGCTCGCTAGATGTGGACCTCTCATCGCCTTGACTTGTAAGTGCTCTTTTTCGTTGAAAATTTATAAATTCTTGATAAAAAGCTTAACATTCTTTAATGTCTAAATGGTTTCAGCAATAAAGATATTAGGAATCGCCGAGGCATGGAGTTTTCTTCTACTGGATTTGCACATTTTACATCTTCGGAGGATTGGCAATCTAACCTTCAGTGAAAGGGTGGGACCAAATCAAAACCAAAACTAAAGAAAAATAGAAGTATATGATCCGATATCGAAGGTAAAAAAGCCTTCATATTATCTTCATACAAAATATTTTTATAAACCATTGATATGAATCATGTGATGTACATTTATTTTGTTTTATATTGTGGCAGAATACTCAAAAATATATGCTACGATTTTTGTCGCCAGACAACAATTTTCAAAAAAATACTTACTTTACATTACACTGGATAAAAATGTGCAACTTAATATTAGATGAATTTTTGGAGCCTTAAAACTATATCATTCAATTAATAACATCTAAACGATAATTTTCTGTTTAACACTTAATATTTATTCATTTATGAAACGTTTTTAGGAATAAGGACAAAAGGAAATGCCAACTGAAAGAAGCTTTCCCTGTCGTGAAGTACTGTGCTCTAGACTAGGAATTATTAATTGCGAGACTCAAAAGTACTTCTCTACTGGACGTATAGCTGTCGCAAGTCACTGAATTCTTTGAATGGTTGTGACGAATACGGCGCGACGTAACCCTGTAAGTGGCAGCCACAGAATACCATCGAAGATAACGTCTTTGACATTAGCTGAGTGGCTTTCCATTTTGGGTGACATATATACATTTTTATTTCTTGTGTTTTCTATTTTTTTTTTATTTTATACCTTATTTAAAGTAACTTTAAATGTTTTTTTTTTGTTCTTTTTGTGTTTTTTTTAATTTTCTCTCTGTATTCTTTTTTTGTATATATTTTTTTTTAATTTAATGTTTTGTTTATTATTTTTTTTAATGTATGTTGTCCAAATAAAGTTGTTTGATTTGATTTGATTTGATTTCGTTCAGTGATTATTAATCGTGTCCGTCATCGGCTATAACTTATATGTTAAATTATAGTCAAGTTCTTACCCATAAATCCCATAATGAGTGTTATGTTCTGTGCCTCGAAGTAAAGGTTGGAAATAAAGTATTTTCACATACTTTATTAGTATGGAAAAGTATTAAGTATAATTACCAAAAATAAAGTATAATATAATAATAATAATAATATCAGGACAAATTAAACACATTGATCTAACCCTTAAGTAAGCAAATTATTTGCTTGTGTTAAGGGTGTTAGACAACGATACAAATACATATAAATATTAAGAATATATATAATAAACGACCAAACCCAGAAACACAGACATCTACGCTCATCACATACATGCCTATTTCCGCCGGGAATCGAACCCGAGCCCCATTGCGCCTTGACACGTTAGGCGTCTGCGCTAACCACTCGACCAATGCAACGGGGCGATTATAATACTTTATTATAAAGTATGGTTGGCAACCATATCTGTGACGTAGGTGATAGCCAGGGTATGTACCGCTTCACTATCAGCCACTCAGACAGGTTTCGTTTAAGGCAATGAAATCAACCAATATGACGGTTTGTAACAACTAAACATTCAACATGCTGCGTTCCTAGCGAACCACATTAAGATAAACAATTTTCAACTATCGTGCGTGATACTAAAATTCTAAAGTCTAAACTGTCTTCATTCATTCATTAGGTCTAGGAGAAAACTTTAATAATATTGTACATGCGTGTTATATTATGATATTCGTATTTTGTTATTATGATATTTTGTTTTTATGCTCATTAAGTTTACGATAGCAAGTAAGTTAAATTCATAAAAGTTCTTGATCAATTTACCTATATACAGTTAATCCATAGTTGTTTTAAAAGATAAGATGAAAAGACCTACTCACCGCGTTTTTATCAATTGAACTCGACAACATTAAAAACGCGAGTTTCTGATCGCTTCACTTCGCAACATTATCGCGCACACACTATCGGAGCGAAGATCGGCGCCCTACTGAAGGGCTGCCGTGCCAGGGCAGGCGGCAGGGTATCATATGTTAAATCAATACTAGCATTCCTCGGCGTTCCTGAAACGGCTCAAGTGTCCGAGTAGGATAGTAGCTTAGAGCGTTCCATCTTATGAAGCACAGTGAAATAAAACTTTTTTTTTAATCACTACTTTATAATATCTATCTAATAATAAAATATAGTTTTTATCGATTTCAATTATTTTTTTATTATGGTATATTATTTTTCTTTTCCTCCATCTCGTTTTAAAATGTACAGAATACCGATTTGAAAATAATTAATTCTCGAAATAAAGCATTATATTGTAATTCAGGAAACTTATTTTACTATAATAAAAAAAATAATTAAAATTGATAAAAACTGTATTTTATTATTATATACATATTATAAAGTAGTGATTTAAAACATTTTAATTCACTGTGCTGCACCAAATGGAACATTGCAATAAGACTCAATTTGCATTTGCAAAATGCATTGAAATAAGACTCAATTTCATATTTTTATTAATTTCATCAATAATTATAAGTATTTTAGTATTTATTGATACGATGAAAATGTATCTTTCTAATTATAGAAATAAGACTCAATTTAATATTTTTATTGATTTCGTCAATTATCATAAGCATTTTAGCTTTTATTGATACGATGAAAATGTATTTTTCTAACTACGAAGATAAGACCTAATTTCATATATTTAATGATTTCATCAATAATCATAAGCATATTAGCTTTTATTGATACGATGAAAATGTATCTTTCTGGCTATGGAGATAAGACTCAATTTAATATTTTCAATGAATTTATCAACAATCAAGAGCATATTAGGTTTTTTTAATTCGATGAAAATATATCGTTCTAATTATGTGTCTAAGGCACATTTTAATATTGGTATTGATTTTATCAGTAATCATTTTATATATTATATTAGCTTTTATTAATACTATATATATTAAAAATGTATCGTTTACTTACATTGCAAATAATAAATATTTTAAGTTTTAATTAATTATTTTCATGATTAATTAAAACCTAAAATATTACATTCAAATGTGTAATAGTTCTTTATTATTTATTTGATATTGGAGTTTACTCCTTTAGAATAAATTTTCAAATAAGACAATTGAAATTAAAAATAATAATAATATTTTGTGATCGAATGTTCTCGTAACGTTTTTACATGCAATTTTAACAACGCCATCTAGTTTTACCTTAACAAAAACATAACTACATCTATTAAACATCTCAGTACAGTGTGACACCGCTAGGTGGCGCGACAAAAAGTCACGGGTTCATTGTTTAACACTTGTTAATTTCTTTATTTTTCTTTTATGTTTATAAAAAATATGAAAAGCGTTTTAGAAAAATAAGCTTTTTAATAAGCCTGTTTAAAAATTCAAGTATTAAACTTAAATTCATTGTTCAGATAAAGCCGTTTATCACACCTCTAAACATCAGGGCTGTGAAAGCCTAGTTGCTAAATGTTCCGTTTTGGCGCTCCAAAGCTCTCGTAGCCCACAGATAAACAAGTAAATTTACATAGTAACTATAAGTTTTAACTATAAGTTTTTAGTTGTTAATCTGTGAGTAAATCTGGCGTCCGCCATCTTTTCGTAAACTGTTTTCACTTTTGACTTTTCATTGCACAGAGTACTTTGAAGTTTGAACATACTGAGACTTATCTCAGCGTTACTTTTTAATAACGATATTTAAAGCGCCATCTGTTAGCCAAGGTAACGAAGTAACATTCAAGGAAATTGAACGGGACCCCTCACTTAGGAGATAAATATTATTTTTTGTCTAGAGAGACGGAGGTTGTACAATATCAAATCATATTTGTTTGATATTTAACATATATTAATATTGCCACTAATATGATATGATAATTACAACCTCTTAGAAATATAAACACAAAAATTCAATGAAGTCATTTATTTTTCTTAAAAAATTTTTCACTGTATATTTTCGCTTTGATTTGTCCTCCTCGTCATCTTTACTCCTTTCCCTCGAAATTATATTATTTATATTTTTACAATAATTGTAAATAAAAAACCTACATGCAATCTTTATTAAATGGTCGATTAGAGCGTCTTTATGTTTATCACATTTTATAAAATTAAAATGAACTGTCACTAAAATAATAGTTTTAACAAATTCTTTAAACAGTTTACTTTCTATTTTATTTTTCATTATTTGGTATATAACGTCCTGAATTGTAGAAATAACTTTTAACATGTCGAATGTAGGACTGCCAGGGGCGTGGGCACTAGCTAGGCTATTTATTAATAATGTAGTAAAAGCATACTGAAATTTCTCTGGTGTAGGGTTGGTATTTCGGCATCCATGACTCCTTATTGCCCCGAAGAAGTTTTCTAACGGGTCTTGATTTAGGCGCCGCATCCAAATTGAACTTACTCCATAATCTCTGTCGTGCTTTTTAAAAGCACTTCTACTCCTTCTAGTGTCCACGCCCAGTTAACTAATGTTGGGACCGCCTCTCTTCTGTTATTTTCAGATATAAATTTCATGTCTTTTAATATTCTTCTGGCTTCAAACCAGATTTGGTGATGGACAGATGTTGATGTGGCGGGCCCCAGTGCAGGTTTTACAAACTTGTATTTTTTATTATAGCTTCCATTAAGTGAGTCAAACAATTTGTCAAAAAATAAAAAAAATGCTTTACATTCCTCGGGAATAATTCGTTTTTCTGCAAAGAAGAAAACTAACATGTAATTTTTTAAGTGATCAGCATCTTATTCTTTAATAAAATCTAACTAAAAGAAAATCAGCCAAGTGCTATTTGGTTGGTTTGTTGCATAAGAAATGTGATTTACTTTGCAGCTTGAAATAGACAGACTAACCGATGCCACAAACAAAATATATAATACTAGCTGTCCGCCCCCAGCTTCGCCCGCGTGAAATTCGGTTATATTGCAACATGGTTAACACCGAAAATTATTTCTAGTTAGATCCCATTAGTATATGGTATGTCCTTTCCCAAATTCAGTTCTATCTTCATACCGAATTTCATCAAAATCGGTTCAGTAGTTTTGGCGTGAAAGCGTCAAAGACAGACAAACAGGCAGTGACTTTCGCATTTATAATATTAGTAGGAATGATTATGATTACATGTTGTAATATTAAAAAAAAAATTGAATTTAAAAATTAAAATGTAAAATGTAATGTAAAGTTAAGTTAAGACAAAAATAAACAAAATACCTAAATGTATGATGAATGAAAATAAAATAAGTTAAGTTAAGACAATAAACTAAATAAATGAGTGTGTGAGCTTGCCGAGGTGGTATGGGCTATGGTTCTCAAAATAAAATAAATAAGACAAATAAAAAAAAACAAACAAACAAACTAATCAACAAATATAATCGGGCGCCAGAGAACCAGTGCTTAAAATCACTCAGAATAGTCTGCCGGATAGACCATTGAACTGTTAATCTCAAGGCGGGCATTGGTGTGCATTTTTGGTGCGTTGACAGAGAGCCAAAGAAAAGAAAACTAACAATTTAACAATATATTTCAAAACAATACAACAAAACAAATTCTTGCAACAAGTTAAATTACAATTACAGTTCTCTAGACTTTAAATTAAAAAAATTAGTACTTACAGTTAGGTTTTGATAAATTAATAACCTAAGTAATAATTAAAAAGAACTCTGGTTTGCTAAAACATTCCTTCTACAGCCAGCAATGTAGGTTCAGCCGCAGCACATCCTCAGTAATTCATCATTTTACTTGGTGTTCTTTACTGGCAAGCGGGTTGTAAAAGCAGGTCAGCATTAAGCTCTAATGCTTCAGGCAATAATACTATGATGCAAAAATTGTAGCCATGTGCAGAAATGTACAAAACAGGAACCAGGTGAAATGAGAACCCCAAACCAAAATGGTTCTATTAGAATGGACAAAATGTAAAATAACAAGTTCCAAATATAAAGGAGATAAGATAACAAATAAATAGAATAGAAGAAGAGCTAGAAGTTGAAGAGCTGTAAAAAAATGAAAGCAATTGATAATTCATACACTGAAATAAAATTTGGAAAAGAGAATATGTATGATATGACACTTAATGCGTAGGCACGCGCTCTTCGAATTAAATAAACTAATGTGCACTGACAATAAAGAATGCACAAGCAAATAAGCGAGCAAATACTGTAAATAAAGAAAACAAATTGATAATAAGAATTTTTGAAAATTGGGAAAAATATATGTTAGCTTTTATACATGTAGTACTTTGGTTTTGACTAAAAATAAAGATATAATTTGTTGATTTGACTAAAACAATTGAATGTCTGTATAGAAGTTTAATTGATAAAATAAATGTAATATTGGATACTGATTTGACTAAGAATAAGAAGTATATAAATCGCAGCTCGGTTAAGAGAAGGCATTGTGTGAAATTGGGAGTACAAGTTGTGGGGTGGTACTATTGTGATAAAAGTGTAACAGTTATAATAGACTGCTGAGTGTGAGATCGAGAGACTAAGTTGTGTAACAGTGATAGTTAAGAGTTTAAATGGTAAACAGTTTAGTGTATTTGTAAACAGTGTCATAAAGTGCTTTAAAGAATAGAACAACTGTCGTTGGCGATTCTTTGCGGTAAGAGAGTTCTAATAGTTCAGAAGTGGGATTCACTCGGGCATTAAAACCACAAACTACCTACAAGATAAGTTTATTGAAGCTACAAAATCACATCTAGCAAAAAAATGAAGTGATATTATTATTTGAAACGCATACTACAAGATAATAACAAAGAAGTTCCAGAATCAATACAATCAATCAATAGTTGATAATCAATGGTTGTAAATCAATCAATCAAGTTAAATTTGTAATCTCAAAACTTCAAAATTGAGATCTACCCACATATCAAGTAAATCGAGTGAAAATACCTATTTAATCGCTTATGCAAGTCGTTTATTAGATTATGTGACAAACCATTGGAAGAATTCTACGAAAGAAGGAATCGTTGCTAATGAAGAAAAAAGGAAATGAGAAATTATGGCGGTGACAACGCGGCGCGAATGGCGGTAATGGCGCGGTGTGAATGGCGGTAATGGCGCGGCGCGGATAGCGGTGATGGCGCGGGGCGGATGGCGATGAAGGCGCAGCGCGGTTGGCGTTGACGGTGTCGATGTTGCTGATGGTGTTGATGGCGGTCGTGACGATGGCAGCTATGGTAGCGGTGCTGGCATGGCACGTGGCGAGCAACACGTTGATGTCGACCACATCGATCACGTCACAGCATAAAGGTGATTCGTTTCGATTTACATCCAATTTTTGCGCTAAATACTCGCTAGTTAAAGAAAATTAAGCGATTAAATATAATGGTAAGCACTTTATTATTATTGTTGAGATAACTAGTATTGAGATTAGCGATCAACCTTCACGATCTTGTTTTTTTTAATTTTTACTGATAATTATTTGACTTTAACTTGACGTATTTTGTTACGTATTATACAAAGGCGCGAAATTATTTAATCCCGGATTTTCGTAAACGTGAGTGTTTGTTTTAAACTTGGAAAATAATGTTTTAAACTTTTGTTTTAAAGATAACTTCGTTTTAAATTCGGTATTCTTAGCTATTATTTGTGCTTATTTATGTATTAATTCAATTCGGTATTCTTAGCTATTATTTGTGCTTATTTATGTATTAATTCAATATTTTTAATATGTAGAATATACTAAGATGATAAAAGTAATTACTTTGAATTGTTTTCTAGAAAGTATTTTATGTGGATGAGGGTTTTGTTGTCTGATCACGTGAGGCCGATAAGCCAACTTCCGAGTAGTATTTGGTACATTGAGGATATTGAACTGACTATGACTAGTGACATCAAATGCTCACATGAGGCCGATAAGCCAGATGATGAGTGTAGCATTTGAGGTATAGGGACATCAAGCGCTCACATGAGGCCGATAAGCCAATTTTTGAGTAGCGTTTGAGAAGACCAAATACTCACATGAGGCCGATAAGCCAACTTCTGAGTAGTATTTGGTACATTGAGGATATTGAACTGACTATGACTAGTGACATCAAATGCTCACATGAGGCCGATAAGCCAAATGATGAGTGTAGCATTTGAGGTATAGGGACATCAAGCGCTCACATGAGGCCTATAAGCCAATTTTTGAGTAGCGTTTGAGAAGATCAAATACTCACATGAGGCCGATAAGCCAACTTCTGAGTAGTATTTGGTACATTGAGGATATTGAACTGACTATGACTATGATTTATGAGGCAAAATTTTTGTGTCCAGTAGATTTTTTTTTTTGAATGAGGCTGCTGAACCAGATTGAACACGTAATCAGACAACTTATACCAATTGATTATTATAGTTGAAATTGTTAAGTCTATAAATTTCAAAACATTCTCTAAATTGGAGGACCAATTATTTATATATGATGGCCGAAAAATGTATAAATATTAATGTGTCATAATATATAGACTTTAGATTAGATTTTGTGAATTTACAATTATAATAATTAGATTTACAAATTACTTCAGAATTAATATTGTAAGTAAATGGTTTTTGATAACGAGCGGACTCGTTATGTTTAGGATGGCCGAGCTGTTAGCTTTTATACATGTAGTACTTTGGTTTTGACTAAAAATAAAGATATAATTTGTTGATTTGACTAAAACAATTGAATGTCTGTATAGAAGTTTAATTGATAAAATAAATGTAATATTGGATACTGATTTGACTAAGAATAAGAAGTATATAAATCGCAGCTCGGTTAAGAGAAGGCATTGTGTGAAATTGAAGGTACAAGTTGTGGGGTGGTACTATTGTGATAAAAGTGTAACAGTTATAATAGACTGCTGAGTGTGAGATCGAGAGACTAAGTTGTGTAACAGTGATAGTTAAGAGTTTAAATGGTAAACAGTTTAGTGAATTTGTAAACAGTGTCATAAAGTGCTTTAAAGAATAGAACAACTGTCGTTGGCGATTCTTTGCGGTAAGAGAGTTCTAATATATACGCGAGCAAATGGCGTCTGCGCATATGTAAGAGAAAATCACAAAACTTACCCAAAATTGCAGCAACAGAGAAATTAAAGAAATTAACGATTATCACGCTTATATGCATTTATATTTAAACGTTATTCATGATATTTTAAAAGATTGACCCATATCATGGAAAAAAACTAGAGATTCAAAAATAACGTGTTCACTGAACAAATTCCAAGAGAAAGGTGAAAACGTCAAAGTCAAAAGACTACAAAATAAAAACAACCGGAAGACAACAAATCGAACTGCCAAGTAAAAATGAATTTAAGAAAAATTATTAACTAATACAATTTGATTTTGTTTTCCAAATTTATAAATAATAAAAATATTACAAAAAATGTGGTTTTCATATTTTAAATTATAAATTAAATTATGTCAAACTAACCACCATTTAAGCAACACTAAATATCTGTTTTAAAACCTTTGAATTCTTTGTGTTATCTGTGCAATAGAATGTGTAATGAATGTGAAGCTGTCAAATTTTAAAGTGACAAATGACAACTTATATGTAAACAAACCTTTTGTTTTGTTTTATTTAAAGTAAAATATCCCCAAAAAAATTTAAGATATTTAGTCATGTAACGGATTCCAAAATACCACGTTACAATGTAATCGGTACTTTGACAGTGTAAACTAAATATTACCTGCAAGATATCCCATGTTAGAAGCAACAGTTTGGCTGAATAGTTGGGTTGCATATTTTACCTTCATTTTGCAGATCTTTGAATGGACTACATGGTTGTCAGTGAGTTTGGGTATTATCCTGATACCTTGGTATGCAGGATTTTCCTTATACAAATATTCTACATGTGACCATGTGAATTGTAAGTTTTTTGTCATTAAATTATTGCGAACACATTTTATCAAATGGGGTGGGTCATATAGTGGTACTATCTCCTGTCTACTAAAATTAAATTGGGTTTTGGATCAATCCCTACTCTTAACCATGTAGTCCTTGAATCATCAATGAGGTGCTTAATGGCAAGTCTGTTTCCAGAACCTTGGTTACAAACTGTTGCAACCACTATAAGTCCAGCTTCCATTATTTCACAAATAAATATTTTGATTTGTCTAGCGAGTTCCCGTCCTTTTGTAGACCCTGCAGAAAATGTATACCCTACAGGCTGTTTATAATTTCTCACGAGGCCTCTTATCATGAATACCTGGGCATGATCTGCAAATTCTTTCACAGTTTGTTCACCATTTGTTACAAATCCAATCACTTTATCAATCCTCTCATTGTAATTGATACCCGCCTTTAAGGCCATCTATCATAAATAAAAATGCACAATTTGTCAATTGCAGTCATGTTTTCTGGTTGTTTTTTTAATTGGGAAAATATATTGGCATTTATACCAGGCTGAATGTTGGCACTGTTTATTAATTTCATTAGTGTTTGGGGTGCGGGTAGAATAAGAAATTTTCTCAATATACGATTGCCTTTAGGGCTTTGCTTGAACAAACTCAAAGCTACTATTTTATCTTCAGTTGAAAAACGTCTGCCTTTGTTCTTCTTTTTATTTTCCCGTAATTGCATATTTGTCAGTAGCCTTCGGTAAATCTTCAAAAACTCTCAACAAATATTTATCAGAAAAAATCTTTTAGCTGACTTGATGGCCACTGACTGTTTTTTAATCAATGACTTGTACCGGCTTACTGTTACTCTTGAAGCCAATAGCTTCGTATACAAAGCCCGTTTTGCTTCAGTACTAACTTTAAGTTTAAAAGACATCTTGTTTCTTTTTTGACAGGTTGTTCCTGAAAATGTTTTAATATTTAATTAACATCAAATTCAAATTCACTTTTTATTTCTTTATATACTAATTGCGATAATTTCTCTTTGAGTAGATAACGTAATTGTTTAGGGTGCCAAAGCAATCCATTATTCAAAATACACTACTGCCTGTCTGTCTATCCATATGTTTTTGTCACAGGGCCTCATGGCAGAAAAGTGCAAAAATTCTTAAAGACTATTTGGAACATTGAATTAAGTTGATTATGCTAACCGTAGAAAAAAAGGAGGGTCCCGTTACAACAAAATGTTTTTTTCTATTGCAATTATGGTGACAGCTACAGCAATTAAATATTTTAACTTTTTCTAAGACACTATGGGTTGTAATATGGCATGAAGAGTTATGATCAAGGAAGGTAATTAGGTATTTTTGAAACTTTTTTATTAAAAAAAAAAACTAGAACCTACCTATATTTTCGCCCTGCTAGACAATTTTTTAAAGTCTTAATTTAAGTATGCATTTTCGTATTACTTGGTGATTCAATTTAGCTGACAGGTCTTCTATGTAAAGACCAAACATTATTTATTAGATCTTTTAAAAGGCATATTATATTAGGTACATTACCTTTTGAGCTTGAATGTAAAGTATGTAAAATATTCTCTATTGACCTCAATGGTTTACGATGCAAGCTTAAACCTGAAAGAAATAATAAAATTTATTCTTACTTCAACATACATAATTAATAGGATTTCAATATTAATAAGCTATACCAATGTGGAGAATGAAACCTATTAAATGGGCAGGTTGTAATAAATGGAATGGGTCCTGTCAACTCAATTTATTATGATTTAAGGTATTAAAAGAACAGATCAATGCACTTCAAGTTGTCAGTAAGTAACATACACCCACCAACTTATCTGTGGAGTGAAAAACTCCTACAAATCACATAGTACAAAATAGCCAATACACCACAACATCCTAACTAGATCTAAAATGCTCATTGTATTCATCATTGCCCCCAAGTCCTTGCAATAATGATAATGTAGTGCAACAAAACTTAAAGTCAGTAGGTAAAAATGTAGTAAAGGAATTGTAATGTTCAAACAGAATTACTTTATAAATTATCTACAGTGTATACAAAATACATGGCTACTTCCTCAAATGAGACATAAAAAAAAAGATCATGCCAATTCTGCAAGACTCAACAGTTACCTTGTGAAGTTGATGGTAATGTCAGTAAATTTTCATTGTGTGTTTCTACAACTTCCATTATATTATCTCTCTCCATAACACTCCGAGACTCTGTATATAATTTATATAATATTATTTCCCATTGTTTGAATATCAATCAATTAATATATTAAATACATATTTTTTAAATATAGTCTATATCTTAAAATTTTACCACAGAAAAATCAATAACCTATTTATTTTTGTCAGATCACACAATAAAATTATTACCTTGAGGTACTTGTGATATTGGTTGAACATTTTCATTAATTGATTCTGACACATCCATTCCTGGTTCATTGGTGGAAAGATCTGAAAAATCAATTTCACATATATAAACTTCTAGATTTAGGTTCACATATTCATCAATTCATGGATATTCATACCTACCCTTGTATTAATTAATGTGAAAGGTAAAAAACAAAAACATTTTATATTAATATCCACCCACTTTAAGTGCTTAAATTGTGATCCTAAAGGGGCAGAGGGTTGCCAACCATACTAAATATTACAACATAATAAAGTATTATACTTTATTTTTGGTGATTATATTTTATACTTTTCCATACAAATAAAGTATGTGAAAATACTTTATTTTCAACCTTCACTGTGATTCATAGAACAAAACACTCAATATGGGATTTATGGGTAAATACTTAACTATTTAACATATAAGTTATTTATTTATTTATATCTTTTCCACTTAGAATCATAATCAGGGATCACTTGTGTACGTCAACATGGAAGTGTCAGGAGGGTCTATTACGATACTAGATTTATCGTAATAAGCCCTTCTGGAAAAGCACTTTCCACCTTAATGTTAAAGCTATGAGGGTTCCAAACGCGTCCTGGTCTGAGAAGAACCACACAACAAACTCAGCCGGATATATTTTTTGTTATTGTGATCACTGTTTCACAAACGTCAAACTTAAATGCAACTTTGGAACAACTAGAACCGTCGCAATCAATCGGAAAAAAAGCCTAATGATTTCAGGCAACGAAAATTAAATAATAATAACAGAAAAAAAATATATATATAAATCTTCGGCCTGCCACACAACCAGTCACCGCAAGCAGCACCCGTTCACGAGCATAACACAAGAGCCAGCCATCACCCCCTTCGCACATATTTGAGGGAGGGAGGCAACCCGACTCCCGATGCTACCGCAAGTAGTGACTTCTAAGGAATCGGTGTGATGCAGAAGGTCGATAAAGCAAAATTAATTTACAACAAAAAACAAATTGCGGAGATTACTAGCTATTCGCAATACAATACAGATTCATTCCCAGGCCATACCGTCGTCGATGTAATCCTTTACACTATAGTAGGATTTTTTTATTAAATTATTTTTAACATATAATTTAAATTTATTTAATGATAGCCTTAAGGCTTCATTTGGGAGCTTATTATAAAAACGTATACATCGTCGCAACGACAATACTTCAACAATTATAACTATTAAATTAACTAATTCATTGATTAAATATAACGATGATTATTTATCAGTGTAAAAATCATCATAAATTAGAGCATTTCTAGTTGTGTTGTTTTAAGAACATAAACAAAATGTTACTTGTAAAATCTTGTAGCGACAAGCACGTGCGACGATCCCTACAAATGAGCCGCACAGAAATTAATACTTGGAAAAACTTGTAGCGACATGAACGTGCGACGATCGCAATAAAGGAGCCGCACAGAGAGGGCTACGGGTATTCTCGCTCAAGACGTCGGACCGTGTGGATTTCTATAAAGACACTGTTACGCTGCCATTTGAATAAATGAAACTATAATTATTTTGATTTCATTGATGTTTTATTTTGAAGAAGTAATAAAGTAATAGTGAACGACCATCGCGATGACTACAACACAGTGACGGCAGCAATGCTGACGTCACACTTTTTTTAAAACACTAAAGGAAATCTTATCTCCGATATATACAATTACCCTTAAAGGATTTACCTATTTTATGGAGCCTAGAGCCGGGCATAGCGAGTTTATTTTTTTGTCTTGTATTAATTTTATGTAAATCACAATTTTTCTTGAACTTTGAAATATTTTTATGAACGTAAATTAAATTTTCATAAATATATTGATTGTAAACAGTCATAATTTTTGAACATTTGAACGAACGATTTTGAACATTTATGATAGACATATCCCAGTCAAAGCCGTAAAATTAAAGCGCTCACCTTCACCTTGGATGACTGAACAGGTAAGAGCTGCTATGAGAAAACGTGATCGTGCCTTCCGAAATTTTAAGCTGAATCGATGTGAGGTCAACTGGTGTCTTTATAAAAAAATAAGGAACAAATGCAATCAGATGGTAAGAGTAGCGAAACGCCATTTTATACACTCAAATATTTCTAATTCTTCGACGGCTCTGATATGGAAGTTTCTTGCCAACTTTGGCCTAGTTCAGCTTACTGACAAACCAAAGTTGACTTTATTCTCCCCCGATGTTTTAAATCGTCATTTCTCTTCCGTTGAATCTCTCAAACCAAATATAAAACGGAACACCATCTCCTTCATATCTTCCATGCCATTATGTGTCTCCACACCCTTCTCATTTTCTTTAGTATCTGAGGAAGAAATAAAAAAAACTGTGCACTCCATAAAATCAAATGCTGTTGGTGAGGACGAAATAAGCCGCCATATGATCGTCACCCTAATTGACGTGATTCTTCCAACTCTAACTCATATGATAAATACTTCACTATCCACAGGTTTATTTCCTTTTACTTGGCGTAAAGCACACGTCATCCCCATTCCTAAAGTTCCCAATCCTACTGCGCCTAAAGATCTGAGACCTATTTCTATCTTACCCTACCTATCTAAAATCCTCGAATCAGCGGTTCATAAACAATTATCCAATTTTGTCCATAACAATAAACTTCTTTCGAACTTTCAATCTGGGTTTCGTCCTGGCCACAGTACATGCACTGCGCTCCTTAAAGTTGTGGAAGATGTCAGAGATGCGATGGAGGGTGGTCAATTAACTGTGCTAGTACTAATTGATTTTTCCAACGCTTTTAACTCAGTTGACCATGACATCCTGATTACACTTCTTTCACGCTTTAACATTTCTTCCAAGGAACTAAATTGGTTCTCATCCTATCTTCGTGGTCGCCAGCAAGCTGTTCGCATCGACAACACCATGTCGGAGTGGTGTGACATAGCAGCAGGTGTGCCACAAGACGGTATACTCTCTCCACTTTTATTTTCATTATTTATTAATTATATAACAAAAGACTTTAAAGCCTCTTATCATCTGTATGCTGATGACCTTCAACTTTATGCACATACTAAGCCTAGCACTATTAATACCGCTATAGCTACCATCAACAAAGACTTGCAACATATTTATGATTGGTGCCTCCAGTTTGGTATTAAAGTTAATCCGTTAAAATGCCAAGCAATAATTCTAGGCAGTCAACGACAGCTGTGCAAATTGACATCAGTTGACCTTTCAAACCTCAGCTATAATGGTATACCCATTCCGTTTACTCAAATTGTTAAAGATCTTGGCCTACACATTGACAGCACCTTAAGCTGGAATGCTCAAGTTATGGAATTGAGTCGTAAAGTGACAGGTTTACTACGTGCATTATATCGTCATAAAAACCTATTACCGATTCGAACTAAGACTCTGTTAGTGCAATCACTTATCCTCCCTCTCATTGACTATGCTGATGTTTGTTGCTCTAACATCTCCGAATGCAACTTAAATAAATTGGATCGTCTTCTTAACAATTGCATTCGTTTTATTTTCAGTCTTCGTAAATATGACCATATCTCTAAGTATCGTTCAAAACTTCAATGGCTACCTATCCGCGAGCGAAGATCTTCTAGATATTTGTGTCAGTTGTTCTCTATACTTAACGATCCTATGTCTCCTCAGTATTTAAAATGTAAGTTTCAATTACTAGGAAGTACTCACAACCTTCATCTTCGCTCTTCCTCTAATCTCAATCTTTTTATTCCTTCGCATCATACCGGTTTCCTCTCAAATTCTTTCACAGTACACGCTACAAAACTCTGGAACGGACTCCCGGAAAACATAAGGCGTTCTCCTAGTAAAGTAGCTTTCAAAAAATCTGTTCTGACATATCTGTCCCGGCAATAGCAGAATTATTATAAAGAATTGATTTTAGGTATGTCTGTATACATTTATATATGTATTTATATATCTTTATATGTATTTATTTATGTATGTATGTGTGTATATGTGTATGTATATATATATATATGTATATATATGTGTATATGTATGTGTATGTGTATATATATATATATATATATTTTAATCTATTACATTATTAACGACTACAATTAATTAGTTGAACATAGCAGCAATGTTTTCATTTGTTTGTTTTGTTAGTTTGTTTGCTTTTTTTTTGTGTTTGTTGTTTTATGCAATGTTATCGTTTTAGTTATTGTTAAGTTTTGATTGTATAATTTTATCCGCCTAATATAAATTAATTATTTTACTATTTTTCTGGGTTGACTGGCAAAGAATGTTTTTTAGCATTAAGTCCGCCTATTGTACCATTTTTTTTTGGGCCAATAAAGATTAAATAAATAAATAAATAAATAAATAATTTTAAATTGTTTAAATTTGTTTCTTAAAGAGTCTCTTGGTCTCATATTATATATTGCGCGAACAGCCCTCTTCTGCATTGTAAATATGGTATCAATGTCAGTCGCATTGCCCCATAAGAGTATACCGTATGACATTAAGCTATGAAAGTAACTAAAGTAAACTAATCGAGCAGTTTCCATATTTGTTAATCGACGTATTTTTTTAACCGCGTATGCAGCAGAACTTAGTCTGCTTGACAAATCAAATATATGAGGACCCCATTGCAATTTTTCATCTAAAGTAATGCCCAAGAAAGTAGTAGATTTGACCAAGTCCAAATCCTCATTATTTAATTGTACATTGGTTCTAACATTTTTAACATTTGGTAAACTAAATTTGACACATTTTGACTTTTTTTTATTAAGCAACAAATTATTGGCGTTAAACCATTGTACAACATCTGAGAGAGCATTGTTTACATCGTCAATAACAGATTGCCGTCTATTAATTTTAAAAGTAAGAGAAGTATCATCAGCAAACAACACTATCCCATGTTTTTCCCTCACTAGGTGAGGTAAGTCATTTATGTAAATGAGGAACAAGAAAAGCCCTAAGATAGAGCCCTTTGGCACACCTATTTTTACCAAAGAACCAGAGGAACGTTTTCCATTTACATCAACTTTTTGAATTCTATCATTAAGATATGAACTAATTAGATCTAGGGACTTATTTTTAACTTAATGTTCTAACTTTTTTATAAGGATTTCATGCTGAACTCAGTCAAACGCCTTAGATAGATCACAGAAAATGCCAAGTGCATCCTGTGATCCTTCCCAGGCTTCAAATATGTTTAGTAATAGCTCTACACCAGCATCTGTTGTAGAGCGACCGGCAGTGAAACCAAACTGGTTTTTGTGTAAGAGATTGTTTTTACTGAAATATGCCACAAGTTGATTAAGAATTATTTTCTCAAAAATCTTACTAAAAGTGGGTAAGACTGAAATAGGTCTATAGTTACTAGGATCTAATGAACAGCCGGATTTGAATAATGGAGTTATTTTACTTTGTTTCATTAGATCACGAAATATACCATATTCTAAACAATTATTAAATATTAATGCTAAGTTTGGCGAAACAATGTCAATTATGGACTTAAGTATGTCAACAGAAAACCCCCAAAGATCACTAGTCTTTTTAACGCTAATTGATCTAAATACTTTGATTACTTCTTGAGCATTAACTTTTTCAAACTTAAAACTGCTAACACATTGATCTACATTCTCTCTAAGTAAACCCATAGCTGCAGCGGTAGAAGAATTTAAAGATAACGTTGTAGTCACTGGAATATTAGTAAAAAAGGTTTCAAAAGCAGTAGCAACCTCGAGGTCAGACGTAACATATTTATTATTTATATTTAATTTAAAGTCGATCCTCTGGGATTTAGCTCTTCCAGTTTCCTCATTAATTATTTTCCAAGTTGTTTTTATTTTATTATTGCTATTTCCTATTTTATTTTGAATATGTTGATTTTTTGCTATTTTACATTGTTTTTTAAAAGATTTGGAAAATAATTTTACCTCATCCCTTAAACTCATTACTAGTATTAAACACCAATTCCGCATACATATTATATAATTTTTCTCTATGTTTGTGTAACTCAGCAGATGCCCAATCACTAAACACTAATTTATCATTAACAACCACTGTTTTTGGAGTAAATATAAAGTTAAATAATTTAGTGAAAGTACTAAAAAAGTCATTGTACATAATATTGGGGTTTGAATTTTTCATCAAGGGCAAATAGCGTACTAAGCAATTTTTAATTTGTTCGATACGTTCTACAGTCACTGGTATAAAACTTATTTTCTGTTTTGATTTTTCTCTCTTGCTACAACTGAATTTAATAAATTGGCCATAGTGGTCAGAATCTAATATATTGAATAAACATTTAAAATTTGGAATAACACTTGTAAAAATGTTATCAATACAAGTGGCACTAGTGGTTGTGACTCTAGTAGGCTCCATAAACATGTGTAAAAGATTATAAGATTTGAACAAATTTTAAAACTTTATACTTATTGAATTTTGTTCAAGAATATTAATATTGAAGTCTCCACAATGATTACCTTTTTACTAGAATGTGATAGTTTATACAATACCTCATCCATAATCTTTTCAAAATGTTCAAAGTTAGATGACGGTGGCCTATAAACATTTACAATTATGAACTCTTCTAATTCAACTGAAGCAAGTTCAGTTGTCTGCTCAACAGAGTGGCTCACTATGTCCTTGCGTTCTTTGAATTTTATCTGTTTATTTAAAATAATTAAAGAGCCACCATGTATTGAATTAACTCTGTTCAACGAACTACCAACCTGGTGGTTATTGAAATTAAATATTAATTCATCATTCTTAAGCCAATGCTCAGTGACACAGAAAATATTAATATTAAAAGTATTGTAATATTTAAAAAAAAAAATGAATTTAAAAATTAAAAATGTATGATGAATGAAAATAAAAAATAAAGAAGTTAAGTTAAAACAAAGTAAACTAAATAAATGAGTGTGTAAGCTTGCCGAGGTGGTATTGGCTATGGTTCTCAAAATAAACTAAATAAACCAAATAAAAAAAAAACAAACAAACAAACTAACCAACAAATATAATCGGGCGCCAGAGAACCAGTGCTTAAGAATCACTTAGAATAGTCTGCCGGATAGACCATTGAACTATTAACCTCAAGGCGGGCATTGGTGTGCATTTTTGGTGTGTTGACAGAGAAGCCAAAGAAAAGAAAACTTACAATTTAACAATATATTTCAAAACAATACAACAAAACAAATTCTTGTAACAAGTTAGATTACAATTACAGTTCTCTAGACTTTAAATTAAAAAAAATAGTACTTACAGTTAGGTTTTCATAAATTAATAACCTAAGTAATAATTATAAAGAACAGGTTTGCTAAAACATTCCTTCCACAGCCAGCAATGTAGGTTCAGCCGCAGCACATCCTCAGTAATTCATCATTTTACTTGGCGTTCTTTACTGGCAAGCGGGTTGTAAAAGCAGGTCAGCATTAAGCTCTAATGCTTCAGGCAATAATACTATGATGCAAAAATTTTAGCCATGTGCAGAAATGTACAAAATAGGAACCAGGTAAAATGAGAACCCCAAACCAAAATGGTTCTATTAGAATGGACAAAATGTAAAATGACAAGTTCCAAATATAAAGGAGATAAGGTAACGAATAAATAGAAGAATTGAAGATATCCAATAAATTGAAGATATTAAAAAAAATTGGAGAGCTTGAAGAGCTAGAAGTTGAATAAATTGAAGATAATGAAGATATCGAAGAGCTGTAACAAAATAAAAGCAATTGATAATTCATACTCAAATAAAATTTGGAAAAGAGAATGTGTATGATATGACACTTACCGCGTAGGCACGCGCTCTTCGAATTATATAAAATAATGTGCACTTACAATAAAGAATGCACAAGCAAATAAGCGAGCAAATACTGTAAATAAAGAAAACAAATTGATAATAAGGGTGTTTGAAAATTGGGAAAAATATACGCGAGCAAATAGCGTCTGCGCATATGTAAGAGAAAATATCAAAATATCAAAACTTACCAAAATTGCAGCAACAAAGAAATTAACGTTTATCACGCTTATATGCGTTTATATTTAAAATTTAATTTAATCATGATATTTTAAAAGATTGACCAATATCATGGAGAAAAACTAGAGATTCAAAAATAACGTGTTCACTGAACAAATTCCAAGAGAAAGGTGAAAACGTCCAAGTCAATAGACTACAAAATAAAAACAACCGGAAGACAACAAATCGAACTGCCAAGTAAAAATGAATTTAAGAAAAACTATTAACTAATACAATTTGATTTTGTTTTCCAAATTTATAAATAATAAAAATTTTACAACAAATGTGGTTTTCATTTTTAATTATATATTAAAGTATGTCCAACTAACCACCATTTAAGCAACACTAAAAATATGTTTTAAAACCTTTGAATTCTTTGTGTTATCTGTGCAATAGAATGTGTAATGAATGTGAAGCTTACTGTCAAATTTTAAAGTGACAAATGACAACTTATATGTAAACAAACCTTTTGTTTTGTTGTATTTAAAGTAAAATATCCCCAAAAAAAATTATATATTTAGTTATGTAACGGATTCCAAAATACCACGTTACAGTATTTAAAAACAATTCAATTTCTAATTCCTTATTTCTAATAGACTGAATGTTCTGATGCACCAGGTTGATACAGTTTATATTATGTTTTTTATTATTTACTTTAACAATTTTTGTATTTCTATAATGATCATTAATATCATTATTTGATATCTTAATTATTTGGCTAGAGGATATCTCTACTGTCTTAATGTCTAGTTTAAACTACTACTAATACTACTATTACTAGTTGGATTTATTTCCAAACTGTTTTTACTTATACAAGTAACTGAATGCTGTTCAATAGAAACAATTTTAGCCAAATCATTGGCTGTCATAGTAAAATAATATAATAGCGATGAAGCTACCTGTCTTTTAGTATATGGAGATAGGTAATACCTACCATTAGTCGAATTATAAAAGTTACTAACATTAGTGTTAGTGTCAATCACATGAAATTTGTCATTATACAAACATAAATTATATAATAGTAAGTTTATCTTATATCTAATTTTATTTTCGGCCTGTGGCAAACTTTGGCAAAATTATAGGGTAATGAAAACCAGACAATTTTATTGACATCTAAGCTACTTATAGTTTCAAAACATTTTTTAAATTCCAAATGATTTACATTATCTCTATTTCCTACAAAAAATATTATATTTGTTGACTTAGTAAATTGTTTACTTGAATTCTTTATTTGTCTAGTAATATTCATTAAATTATTGTCAGGTGAACAGCTGTTGAATACATTTTGTTTTTCAAAATAAGAATTTAGTACAGATCCCATTCCTTTTCCAATATTATCGCTAAACATATAAGTGTCATATAAAGGAGTTAATTTGAGGGAGCCACTATTATTAGAAACAGGGATATCAACCTTGTCACACAATATTTTAGCGGGGGAGGTTAGAATAGATGATGGAAACGATTTATAATTACTGAATGAAATATATCTAACATTTCTACAGTCGGTAAATGTTAATGTTAATGTGTTAACCCGAAATATTTGATAAAATTATCAGAATTTTATCACTTACAAACAAACAAAGGATCTTAAATTGTATGACAAAATGGTTTGATTTTAGCGAACTAGCTTTACATACTTCCTAACATGTCTTTGAGATTAAAATTGAACTTTTTAAAATGAAAATATATTTTATTAGAAACTAATTGTTTATTTATTTAAGTTTCAATGTTGATTGTAATTTACAAGCTTTGAAAAATTCAAAAATAGTAAAAAATGTTAGCTTGTGCTAAAAGCACACAAAACACGTTTTAATTTCAATATAAGTATAAAATTTTAAAAATACTTTATTTTTCTTACAAATACATTTTTCATTACGTTCCTGAAGACAACCTAATGCTCCAAAAAGATTATATTTTGTCAACCAAAGCAAACTAGATATCCGTGGACAGTATAGCAGAGAAATAGCAATTTACTAAGTTTCTGACTACAGTAGATATACTTAATTTAGTAAACATTGTAATAGTACATTAAATTAACTAAGCTATAAATTAAATTTTTTAGTCATTCTTACCAGGTAGATTCATAGTCGGAATGGCTATATTAGACAGACGATTGTTCGACACCAAAACTTTTGTTCAAAATGTATACTACAGACACGTCTGAATTGGTATATCTGCTCAGTTGATATTGTAAGGATATCTCCACGGATTGAAGTTACCTAAGTTTGGAACCGCTCAGGATAGACATCAGGGTTAGGAAACGCGTGAAGTACAGAGCGCGAAGCTGAAAGTTGATAAATCATAATGAATAAGGTGCATTGTTAAGAATATATGTAAATTATCGTAAACCACTGTTGCTTACATCTGGCTCCCAAGCAACCAGGAACACAGCACTTTTTGTCGGAAACCATCGTCACAGTTCACAGTGACAGAAGTCAATTTCTCAAAAACAGTCAAATATCACTTCACTTTTACACAGCACTGCCAGACCAGAAGAGACTAACTCAACTCAATGGACGGTTATTAACATATGGAAAACAAACTAGCGTTTTCAAGTGAAACAATTCAAATTCAATTGAAATTTGAAACAATTTCACGAAAGAAAGAGTCTTAAGAGCGACATCTAGTAGCAATTAGACTAGACTATAATGTAAGATGACATCTCGTATACGAAAAAGTAAACTTGCTAAATAATGCGATAAAATTAAAATGTCCCGTAATCAGAAATCAAAGACAACTCAGCTTTTTAAATTGGGATCATTTTCAACAATCTATTGATAGATTCATAGAGTATTATAAGGAAATAGAGAGCGCTCTTCGACGATTTATATGCGGAAATTTTGAAGTAGTGACCTCTGTAAATTAAATCCGAACCAATCCATTGAAGCACATAAATTTACTAGAAAATATTTTTATTTATTTCATTTATTTTTTAAATGTTTTTGTGTAAATTATAAATTTTTAAATTGTTTAAGTACAAATACATTTAAAAAAATAAACTATTACGTTAATTTTAGAATAAGTATTTAAAATGAAACAAGTTGTTACATTATTTTTTTATTTTCATAATTTTGTTTATTTTTTTTTGTCTGTCTATGCCATAGAGATATTATACATAGAGTAGGGAAGCCAGCCTAAATTGTGACCATCGAACTTAAAAGAGATAGGTAGATCGAAAAACCCTATTTATCTCAACTTTTTATGAGATCTCGTGCTTCTTCGTCGTCGTCTCGAGTGTAATTCGTAGCAACTGTCATTTTTATTGAGTAGTGTCAAAAATGTTTTACACAAATGTTTCGAAAATTTTTAAAACGCGTCATGAATATTTCTTTGCGCATGCGTAATAAGGCAAAGAGAAACAGTATGACATCTTGCATCTTTTTTTAACTGTCTGTCACTGACGCTCATACGAATACCTGTGGCTCACCTATTCTATGTATATTAATTCTATGGTCTATGCTGTTAGCCCTGTTGGCTATTACAGCGTCACCGGGGAAGTTTTTTTTTTTTTTCATTTTTTATAATGGTTATGTTTATTATAATACATTCGTGCTGCAATTTTATAATCATCATCACCATTCTCATAATTATTTTTTCCACTTAAAATACGGTTAATCGATCTGCACCAACTATATATTATAACGCTTATGGTTATATCGAAAAAGTAATCTTTACTTTTTTTTTGCATGTTTTTGGCATTTGAAAGGAACTTTTACTAAAACATCTGCAACCGATTTTATTTTGTTTTTTACATTTTTGTTTGGGATGTCTCTCTTTAAAAATGATTCAGTAATATTCGGAATGTCATGGAAACAATTTTCAATAGCTTTATTTGGATAGCACAAATAATTACTTTTATTATATTCTTTAACTATTATATAACTACTATTGATTGAGTTGTCGTTATTTGAGTCATAATTTGTAGGTAATAATGTGTACGCGTAGGCATAAGTGACACCACACAATATACAGACACACACCGTCTATACCGGTATAGACGAGGGTGCCCATCTGGCCCCCCCTTTTAAGGGCGGGTCTCCTGGCCCACCCGCTCCCCCAGTGACGTTGTAATAGCCAACAGGGCTAACAGCATAGACAGACAAAAAAAAAATTGAGTCAATCAAGTTAAGTCGACATTCTTTACAAGATTTACATTTTTTTTAAAACATTTCGTCACTACCCAACCACATACATCATTCCTTTGCCCCATATCATTTTTAAGATAAAAATTGGTTATTACATTATTGCTTAAAGAAATATTTTCTTCTTCCATGAGAATATCAGAAGCATCAGTCATCGTTTTCACAATTTTTTTGAATTTTTTGAATGTGGTAGGCTATAATTACATAACAATAAAGCTTTAAATGCTCCTTCGAAATCAATTGTGTTGGTATAATTATTTCTCGCTCCATAGCTTCTGATATTCCCAAAGAAATTTTCTACCGGATCTTGATTAAAGTTACGACCTAACACAGCGTCATAACCATATTTATTAAATAATCTTTTGCAAATTGCTTCCATGCCATTAATAGTTTTAATAAAGTTTGATACAGATGGTACAGATGTTTCGATTAAACATATTTTATTTCCAGTAACTTTTTTTTAATGAATTTTATTGTCTTTAATATTTCTTTTGCCTTTTGCCATAGCTGGTGTTGTGGAGAGTGTCTTCTTATGGGCCTTTTATAAATTTTACCATTGGGTATATTTAAAGAATTACCATTTAGGCTGTCAAATAAATTACCTATCTAATAATAATGTTATGTCTATTAAACCTTGACATTCTTTAGGCACATTACCCCTTGCCACCAAATGATCAGTTACTACTGCAACACAATGGGGCCTACCATGAACTCTTAAAAACTATCATAGTTTTAAGACGTTTTGTAGCAATATTACAATAATATTACTTTGATTCGTACCATGAACTTTATAAAACAAGATTGTTTTATTCCTGCTTAGTGACGTAAATGAACGAATGCTTTTCTATTCCTGCTATAAGAGGGAATATCACTTTTATTTCGTATAGCTTCATCTCTTTTACACCATGTTGCTATGGAAATACTAAATAATCAAAATGACAGGAATGTGGATTACAAAACACAATTTACATTAACCAAAAATAAAATTATCGAATTAGAGTTTTATAATTAAATAATGAATTGTAATTATGTACTGGACAATACGATTTTATGGACTTGCTATTGAAACTAATAAATAAATTCAAGATTTTAACATGAAGAAGAAATTATGAAATATAATTTATAATATTTAAAATACATTGATTGTCTGAAATAGAAGAAGTAAGAATGAAAAGAAATACGAGTTTTGGCTGAGAAATGGAGCATTGGGGTCCTGATCTTTACAAGGTCTGTTTTGCTATACCTAGAACGAACAACAACTCGAAACAGCAGAAACCATTATGAAGAATAATTTTATTTGTGATATAGTGACGATCCAACATGTTAAGAAGCCTAAAAAAATAATATTTTTTAAAGTGGATTGTGTACATTTGTTGTTTTTAAGAGGCTCTCACTAAAAAACTAGATCAAGGGTCGGATGCAAAGAGCAGCAGTTTTGGGTACGGCACTCATTGTAATAATAATAATAATAATAATAATAATAATAACTCCTTGGTAATTGCCACGAGTTGTCACGTTTTTAATTGTCAATTTTTGGTAAAAATATTTAATAACAAAAATCAAGTTTTTACAATATTAAAATTAATTAATTCAGTAATGCAACATGAAAAATAAAAAGAAAAAACCAAACCAAACAAAAATGTTACAAAAACTAACAACCAAAAATAAGTAAAAATAAGAGAACTGTGACAATTGGCACTCGATGATCCGATGATCACCAGGAGTAAAAACGTCAACGCACGCCAACCACCGCAGCCCGTCGCACCGAGCAGCTCCACGACATCAGAGGAGGAGTACACAACTCCTCCTGAGGAAATCGTGTCGAGCAGTGACGACGAGCTGCCGCCTCCAGCGCCGCGCCGAGCACCAGCGCCGCGCCGTGGGAGGCCACCGCTGCCGCGCTTGGGGCCTACTGGGGCATCCGCCCCGCGTTCGGCCCCCGCCGTCGGTGGTGCAGTGCGCCGCATGAAATGGACGCAAAATATGAACGAAAATGTCATGCGAGCGTACTATAGGGCGACAGAGGGTGGCACTAACCTCACTGCGTGGCGAACCCGTTTGCTGTCTTTGTTTCAGGTCCTTGAACCAGAGTTGACCGTTTCGGCCCAACGACTATCGGATCAGGTGCGGTTTATTCAACGTAATCGTGCGTTGGATGACTCCGCGCTTGACCGGCTTCGCTCCGAGGTGACAGTCTCTGCATCCACCACCGAAAGCATCCATTCGCGAGCCCAGTTATCGTCCGCTCCTTCGGTGACAGGGTTAGTGGTTGGAGATGCTGATGTGGGGGGCGTTGAGATTACAACCGTAAGTATCCAAGATAATGAGCAATTAAGGAGGACTTTGGAGGATGCGATTTTGGAATTTAAAGACATACCAGCCCGCGACAGGCCTCGGTTGCCCCGTTTTCCCACGCATAGACGTAATATGTCGCTTGTAATGGCTCTAGACTGCATGATAGACTCTTATCTTCGTTCTAGCAATAGTCTCACTGATACCCATTCAATTCTTTATTGTGCAGCTGTTGCAGCGTGCCGCTCCGCCCGTGTCAGATTTCCTGAGCCTGATAGGGTGGTGCGGTCCACTGAGGACACACCCGCATGGCAGATGAGGATTGAACGGCGTATCAGCGCAGCTAGGGTCATTATTGGCAACCTAATGCTCCAAAAAGATTATATTTTGTCAACCAAAGCAAACTAGATATCCGTGGACAGTATAGCAGAGAAATAGCAATTTACTAAGTTTCTGACTACAGTAGATATACTTAATTTAGTAAACATTGTAATAGTACATTAAATTAACTAAGCTATAAATTAAATTTTTTAGTCATTCTTACCAGGTAGATTCATAGTCGGAATGGCTATATTAGACAGACGATTGTTCGACACCAAAACTTTTGTTCAAAATGTATACTACAGACACGTCTGAATTGGTATATCTGCTCAGTTGATATTGTAAGGATATCTCCACGGATTGAAGTTACCTAAGTTTGGAACCGCTCAGGATAGACATCAGGGTTAGGAAACGCGTGAAGTACAGAGCGCGAAGCTGAAAGTTGATAAATCATAATGAATAAGGTGCATTGTTAAGAATATATGTAAATTATCGTAAACCACTGTTGCTTACATCTGGCTCCCAAGCAACCAGGAACACAGCACTTTTTGTCGGAAACCATCGTCACAGTTCACAGTGACAGAAGTCAATTTCTCAAAAACAGTCAAATATCACTTCACTTTTACACAGCACTGCCAGACCAGAAGAGACTAACTCAACTCAATGGACGGTTATTAACATATGGAAAACAAACTAGCGTTTTCAAGTGAAACAATTCAAATTCAATTGAAATTTGAAACAATTTCACGAAAGAAAGAGTCTTAAGAGCGACATCTAGTAGCAATTAGACTAGACTATAATGTAAGATGACATCTCGTATACGAAAAAGTAAACTTGCTAAATAATGCGATAAAATTAAAATGTCCCGTAATCAGAAATCAAAGACAACTCAGCTTTTTAAATTGGGATCATTTTCAACAATCTATTGATAGATTCATAGAGTATTATAAGGAAATAGAGAGCGCTCTTCGACGATTTATATGCGGAAATTTTGAAGTAGTGACCTCTGTAAATTAAATCCGAACCAATCCATTGAAGCACATAAATTTACTAGAAAATATTTTTATTTATTTCATTTATTTTTTAAATGTTTTTGTGTAAATTATAAATTTTTAAATTGTTTAAGTACAAATACATTTAAAAAAATAAACTATTACGTTAATTTTAGAATAAGTATTTAAAATGAAACAAGTTGTTACATTATTTTTTTATTTTCATAATTTTGTTTATTTTTTTTTGTCTGTCTATGCCATAGAGATATTATACATAGAGTAGGGAAGCCAGCCTAAATTGTGACCATCGAACTTAAAAGAGATAGGTAGATCGAAAAACCCTATTTATCTCAACTTTTTATGAGATCTCGTGCTTCTTCGTCGTCGTCTCGAGTGTAATTCGTAGCAACTGTCATTTTTATTGAGTAGTGTCAAAAATGTTTTACACAAATGTTTCGAAAATTTTTAAAACGCGTCATTAATATTTCTTTGCGCATGCGTAATAAGGCAAAGAGAAACAGTATGACATCTTGCATCTTTTTTTAACTGTCTGTCACTGACGCTCATACGAATACCTGTGGCTCACCTATTCTATGTATATTAATTCTATGGTCTATGCTGTTAGCCCTGTTGGCTATTACAGCGTCACCGGGGAAGTTTTTTTTTTTTTTCATTTTTTATAATGGTTATGTTTATTATAATACATTCGTGCTGCAATTTTATAATCATCATCACCATTCTCATAATTATTTTTTCCACTTAAAATACGGTTAATCGATCTGCACCAACTATATATTATAACGCTTATGGTTATATCGAAAAAGTAATCTTTACTTTTTTTTTGCATGTTTTTGGCATTTGAAAGGAACTTTTACTAAAACATCTGCAACCGATTTTATTTTGTTTTTTACATTTTTGTTTGGGATGTCTCTCTTTAAAAATGATTCAGTAATATTCGGAATGTCATGGAAACAATTTTCAATAGCTTTATTTGGATAGCACAAATAATTACTTTTATTATATTCTTTAACTATTATATAACTACTATTGATTGAGTTGTCGTTATTTGAGTCATAATTTGTAGGTAATAATGTGTACGCGTAGGCATAAGTGACACCACACAATATACAGACACACACCGTCTATACCGGTATAGACGAGGGTGCCCATCTGGCCCCCCCTTTTAAGGGCGGGTCTCCTGGCCCACCCGCTCCCCCAGTGACGTTGTAATAGCCAACAGGGCTAACAGCATAGACAGACAAAAAAAAAATTGAGTCAATCAAGTTAAGTCGACATTCTTTACAAGATTTACATTTTTTTTAAAACATTTCGTCACTACCCAACCACATACATCATTCCTTTGCCCCATATCATTTTTAAGATAAAAATTGGTTATTACATTATTGCTTAAAGAAATATTATCTTCTTCCATGAGAATATCAGAAGCATCAGTCATCGTTTTCACAATTTTTTTGAATTTTTTGAATGTGGTAGGCTATAATTACATAACAATAAAGCTTTAAATGCTCCTTCGAAATCAATTGTGTTGGTATAATTATTTCTCGCTCCATAGCTTCTGATATTCCCAAAGAAATTTTCTACCGGATCTTGATTAAAGTTACGACCTAACACAGCGTCATAACCATATTTATTAAATAATCTTTTGCAAATTGCTTCCATGCCATTAATAGTTTTAATAAAGTTTGATACAGATGGTACAGATGTTTCGATTAAACATATTTTATTTCCAGTAACTTTTTTTTAATGAATTTTATTGTCTTTAATATTTCTTTTGCCTTTTGCCATAGCTGGTGTTGTGGAGAGTGTCTTCTTATGGGCCTTTTATAAATTTTACCATTGGGTATATTTAAAGAATTACCATTTAGGCTGTCAAATAAATTACCTATCTAATAATAATGTTATGTCTATTAAACCTTGACATTCTTTAGGCACATTACCCCTTGCCACCAAATGATCAGTTACTACTGCAACACAATGGGGCCTACCATGAACTCTTAAAAACTATCATAGTTTTAAGACGTTTTGTAGCAATATTACAATAATATTACTTTGATTCGTACCATGAACTTTATAAAACAAGATTGTTTTATTCCTGCTTAGTGACGTAAATGAACGAATGCTTTTCTATTCCTGCTATAAGAGGGAATATCACTTTTATTTCGTATAGCTTCATCTCTTTTACACCATGTTGCTATGGAAATACTAAATAATCAAAATGACAGGAATGTGGATTACAAAACACAATTTACATTAACCAAAAATAAAATTATCGAATTAGAGTTTTATAATTAAATAATGAATTGTAATTATGTACTGGACAATACGATTTTATGGACTTGCTATTGAAACTAATAAATAAATTCAAGATTTTAACATGAAGAAGAAATTATGAAATATAATTTATAATATTTAAAATACATTGATTGTCTGAAATAGAAGAAGTAAGAATGAAAAGAAATACGAGTTTTGGCTGAGAAATGGAGCATTGGGGTCCTGATCTTTACAAGGTCTGTTTTGCTATACCTAGAACGAACAACAACTCGAAACAGCAGAAACCATTATGAAGAATAATTTTATTTGTGATATAGTGACGATCCAACATGTTAAGAAGCCTAAAAAAATAATATTTTTTAAAGTGGATTGTGTACATTTGTTGTTTTTAAGAGGCTCTCACTAAAAAACTAGATCAAGGGTCGGATGCAAAGAGCAGCAGTTTTGGGTACGGCACTCATTGTAATAATAATAATAATAATAATAATAACTCCTTGGTAATTGCCACGAGTTGTCACGTTTTTAATTGTCAATTTTTGGTAAAAATATTTAATAACAAAAATCAAGTTTTTACAATATTAAAATTAATTAATTCAGTAATGCAACATGAAAAATAAAAAGAAAAAACCAAACCAAACAAAAATGTTACAAAAACTAACAACCAAAAATAAGTAAAAATAAGAGAACTGTGACAATTGGCACTCGATGATCCGATGATCACCAGGAGTAAAAACGTCAACGCACGCCAACCCCCGCAGCCCGTCGCACCGAGCAGCTCCACGACATCAGAGGAGGAGTACACAACTCCTCCTGAGGAAATCGTGTCGAGCAGTGACGACGAGCTGCCGCCTCCAGCGCCGCGCCGAGCACCAGCGCCGCGCCGTGGGAGGCCACCGCTGCCGCGCTTGGGGCCTACTGGGGCATCCGCCCCGCGTTCGGCCCCCGCCGTCGGTGGTGCAGTGCGCCGCATGAAATGGACGCAAAATATGAACGAAAATGTCATGCGAGCGTACTATAGGGCGACAGAGGGTGGCACTAACCTCACTGCGTGGCGAACCCGTTTGCTGTCTTTGTTTCAGGTCCTTGAACCAGAGTTGACCGTTTCGGCCCAACGACTATCGGATCAGGTGCGGTTTATTCAACGTAATCGTGCGTTGGATGACTCCGCGCTTGACCGGCTTCGCTCCGAGGTGACAGTCTCTGCATCCACCACCGAAAGCATCCATTCGCGAGCCCAGTTATCGTCCGCTCCTTCGGTGACAGGGTTAGTGGTTGGAGATGCTGATGTGGGGGGCGTTGAGATTACAACCGTAAGTATCCAAGATAATGAGCAATTAAGGAGGACTTTGGAGGATGCGATTTTGGAATTTAAAGACATACCAGCCCGCGACAGGCCTCGGTTGCCCCGTTTTCCCACGCATAGACGTAATATGTCGCTTGTAATGGCTCTAGACTGCATGATAGACTCTTATCTTCGTTCTAGCAATAGTCTCACTGATACCCATTCAATTCTTTATTGTGCAGCTGTTGCAGCGTGCCGCTCCGCCCGTGTCAGATTTCCTGAGCCTGATAGGGTGGTGCGGTCCACTGAGGACACACCCGCATGGCAGATGAGGATTGAACGGCGTATCAGCGCAGCTAGGGTCATTATTGGCAACCTAATGCTCCAAAAAGATTATATTTTGTCAACCAAAGCAAACTAGATATCCGTGGACAGTATAGCAGAGAAATAGCAATTTACTAAGTTTCTGACTACAGTAGATATACTTAATTTAGTAAACATTGTAATAGTACATTAAATTAACTAAGCTATAAATTAAATTTTTTAGTCATTCTTACCAGGTAGATTCATAGTCGGAATGGCTATATTAGACAGACGATTGTTCGACACCAAAACTTTTGTTCAAAATGTATACTACAGACACGTCTGAATTGGTATATCTGCTCAGTTGATATTGTAAGGATATCTCCACGGATTGAAGTTACCTAAGTTTGGAACCGCTCAGGATAGACATCAGGGTTAGGAAACGCGTGAAGTACAGAGCGCGAAGCTGAAAGTTGATAAATCATAATGAATAAGGTGCATTGTTAAGAATATATGTAAATTATCGTAAACCACTGTTGCTTACATCTGGCTCCCAAGCAACCAGGAACACAGCACTTTTTGTCGGAAACCATCGTCACAGTTCACAGTGACAGAAGTCAATTTCTCAAAAACAGTCAAATATCACTTCACTTTTACACAGCACTGCCAGACCAGAAGAGACTAACTCAACTCAATGGACGGTTATTAACATATGGAAAACAAACTAGCGTTTTCAAGTGAAACAATTCAAATTCAATTGAAATTTGAAACAATTTCACGAAAGAAAGAGTCTTAAGAGCGACATCTAGTAGCAATTAGACTAGACTATAATGTAAGATGACATCTCGTATACGAAAAAGTAAACTTGCTAAATAATGCGATAAAATTAAAATGTCCCGTAATCAGAAATCAAAGACAACTCAGCTTTTTAAATTGGGATCATTTTCAACAATCTATTGATAGATTCATAGAGTATTATAAGGAAATAGAGAGCGCTCTTCGACGATTTATATGCGGAAATTTTGAAGTAGTGACCTCTGTAAATTAAATCCGAACCAATCCATTGAAGCACATAAATTTACTAGAAAATATTTTTATTTATTTCATTTATTTTTTAAATGTTTTTGTGTAAATTATAAATTTTTAAATTGTTTAAGTACAAATACATTTAAAAAAATAAACTATTACGTTAATTTTAGAATAAGTATTTAAAATGAAACAAGTTGTTACATTATTTTTTTATTTTCATAATTTTGTTTATTTTTTTTTGTCTGTCTATGCCATAGAGATATTATACATAGAGTAGGGAAGCCAGCCTAAATTGTGACCATCGAACTTAAAAGAGATAGGTAGATCGAAAAACCCTATTTATCTCAACTTTTTATGAGATCTCGTGCTTCTTCGTCGTCGTCTCGAGTGTAATTCGTAGCAACTGTCATTTTTATTGAGTAGTGTCAAAAATGTTTTACACAAATGTTTCGAAAATTTTTAAAACGCGTCATTAATATTTCTTTGCGCATGCGTAATAAGGCAAAGAGAAACAGTATGACATCTTGCATCTTTTTTTAACTGTCTGTCACTGACGCTCATACGAATACCTGTGGCTCACCTATTCTATGTATATTAATTCTATGGTCTATGCTGTTAGCCCTGTTGGCTATTACAGCGTCACCGGGGAAGTTTTTTTTTTTTTTCATTTTTTATAATGGTTATGTTTATTATAATACATTCGTGCTGCAATTTTATAATCATCATCACCATTCTCATAATTATTTTTTCCACTTAAAATACGGTTAATCGATCTGCACCAACTATATATTATAACGCTTATGGTTATATCGAAAAAGTAATCTTTACTTTTTTTTTGCATGTTTTTGGCATTTGAAAGGAACTTTTACTAAAACATCTGCAACCGATTTTATTTTGTTTTTTACATTTTTGTTTGGGATGTCTCTCTTTAAAAATGATTCAGTAATATTCGGAATGTCATGGAAACAATTTTCAATAGCTTTATTTGGATAGCACAAATAATTACTTTTATTATATTCTTTAACTATTATATAACTACTATTGATTGAGTTGTCGTTATTTGAGTCATAATTTGTAGGTAATAATGTGTACGCGTAGGCATAAGTGACACCACACAATATACAGACACACACCGTCTATACCGGTATAGACGAGGGTGCCCATCTGGCCCCCCCTTTTAAGGGCGGGTCTCCTGGCCCACCCGCTCCCCCAGTGACGTTGTAATAGCCAACAGGGCTAACAGCATAGACAGACAAAAAAAAATTGAGTCAATCAAGTTAAGTCGACATTCTTTACAAGATTTACATTTTTTTTAAAACATTTCGTCACTACCCAACCACATACATCATTCCTTTGCCCCATATCATTTTTAAGATAAAAATTGGTTATTACATTATTGCTTAAAGAAATATTATCTTCTTCCATGAGAATATCAGAAGCATCAGTCATCGTTTTCACAATTTTTTTGAATTTTTTGAATGTGGTAGGCTATAATTACATAACAATAAAGCTTTAAATGCTCCTTCGAAATCAATTGTGTTGGTATAATTATTTCTCGCTCCATAGCTTCTGATATTCCCAAAGAAATTTTCTACCGGATCTTGATTAAAGTTACGACCTAACACAGCGTCATAACCATATTTATTAAATAATCTTTTGCAAATTGCTTCCATGCCATTAATAGTTTTAATAAAGTTTGATACAGATGGTACAGATGTTTCGATTAAACATATTTTATTTCCAGTAACTTTTTTTTAATGAATTTTATTGTCTTTAATATTTCTTTTGCCTTTTGCCATAGCTGGTGTTGTGGAGAGTGTCTTCTTATGGGCCTTTTATAAATTTTACCATTGGGTATATTTAAAGAATTACCATTTAGGCTGTCAAATAAATTACCTATCTAATAATAATGTTATGTCTATTAAACCTTGACATTCTTTAGGCACATTACCCCTTGCCACCAAATGATCAGTTACTACTGCAACACAATGGGGCCTACCATGAACTCTTAAAAACTATCATAGTTTTAAGACGTTTTGTAGCAATATTACAATAATATTACTTTGATTCGTACCATGAACTTTATAAAACAAGATTGTTTTATTCCTGCTTAGTGACGTAAATGAACGAATGCTTTTCTATTCCTGCTATAAGAGGGAATATCACTTTTATTTCGTATAGCTTCATCTCTTTTACACCATGTTGCTATGGAAATACTAAATAATCAAAATGACAGGAATGTGGATTACAAAACACAATTTACATTAACCAAAAATAAAATTATCGAATTAGAGTTTTATAATTAAATAATGAATTGTAATTATGTACTGGACAATACGATTTTATGGACTTGCTATTGAAACTAATAAATACATTCAAGATTTTAACATGAAGAAGAAATTATGAAATATAATTTATAATATTTAAAATACATTGATTGTCTGAAATAGAAGAAGTAAGAATGAAAAGAAATACGAGTTTTGGCTGAGAAATGGAGCATTGGGGTCCTGATCTTTACAAGGTCTGTTTTGCTATACCTAGAACGAACAACAACTCGAAACAGCAGAAACCATTATGAAGAATAATTTTATTTGTGATATAGTGACGATCCAACATGTTAAGAAGCTTAAAAAATTAATATTTTTTAAAGTGGATTGTGTACATTTGTTGTTTTTAAGAGGCTCTCACTAAAAAACTAGATCAAGGGTCGGATGCAAAGAGCAGCAGTTTTGGGTACGGCACTCATTGTAATAATAATAATAATAATAATAATAACTCCTTGGTAATTGCCACGAGTTGTCACGTTTTTAATTGTCAATTTTTGGTAAAAATATTTAATAACAAAAATCAAGTTTTTACAATATTAAAATTAATTAATTCAGTAATGCAACATGAAAAATAAAAAGAAAAAACCAAACCAAACAAAAATGTTACAAAAACTAACAACCAAAAATAAGTAAAAATAAGAGAACTGTGACAATTGGCACTCGATGATCCGATGATCACCAGGAGTAAAAACGTCAACGCACGCCAACCACCGCAGCCCGTCGCACCGAGCAGCTCCACGACATCAGAGGAGGAGTACACAACTCCTCCTGAGGAAATCGTGTCGAGCAGTGACGACGAGCTGCCGCCTCCAGCGCCGCGCCGAGCACCAGCGCCGCGCCGTGGGAGGCCACCGCTGCCGCGCTTGGGGCCTACTGGGGCATCCGCCCCGCGTTCGGCCCCCGCCGTCGGTGGTGCAGTGCGCCGCATGAAATGGACGCAAAATATGAACGAAAATGTCATGCGAGCGTACTATAGGGCGACAGAGGGTGGCACTAACCTCACTGCGTGGCGAACCCGTTTGCTGTCTTTGTTTCAGGTCCTTGAACCAGAGTTGACCGTTTCGGCCCAACGACTATCGGATCAGGTGCGGTTTATTCAACGTAATCGTGCGTTGGATGACTCCGCGCTTGACCGGCTTCGCTCCGAGGTGACAGTCTCTGCATCCACCACCGAAAGCATCCATTCGCGAGCCCAGTTATCGTCCGCTCCTTCGGTGACAGGGTTAGTGGTTGGAGATGCTGATGTGGGGGGCGTTGAGATTACAACCGTAAGTATCCAAGATAATGAGCAATTAAGGAGGACTTTGGAGGATGCGATTTTGGAATTTAAAGACATACCAGCCCGCGACAGGCCTCGGTTGCCCCGTTTTCCCACGCATAGACGTAATATGTCGCTTGTAATGGCTCTAGACTGCATGATAGACTCTTATCTTCGTTCTAGCAATAGTCTCACTGATACCCATTCAATTCTTTATTGTGCAGCTGTTGCAGCGTGCCGCTCCGCCCGTGTCAGATTTCCTGAGCCTGATAGGGTGGTGCGGTCCACTGAGGACACACCCGCATGGCAGATGAGGATTGAACGGCGTATCAGCGCAGCTAGGGTCATTATTGGCAAGTTAATCTGCTTCAGATCGGGAAACATCCGGCCGAGAGTCATGCGTTATGTTACACAGGCCTTTGCCGGTACTGGCATTAGACCTCAGGATTACATGGCCTATGTAACAGAACGTATAGACTACCTGAAGCAGAAAGTTTGTGCGTGGGCAAATCGTATCCGTCGTTATAAACAACGTGTAAATAGGTATAAGCAGAATCGCATGTTCCAAAGTGACCAAAGAAAGGTTTATAGAAGCTGGGAGGAATCTGCTACGAGTGTGATTGATGGGCAGTTACCAAATATGGAAGAAATGTTCACATTTTGGAAAAATATTTGGTCGGTGCCTATTAATCACAACGATGGTGGCTGGATGCGTGTTGTTGAGCGCGCGTGTGAACACCTGCAGCCAATGGAGGCTATATTTATAAGCCCAGATAATGTCAGGGATGCGATCCGTTCGACCCATAACTGGAAAAGTCCTGGGCCGGACGGATTACATAACTTTTGACTCAAATGGTTGCGGTCTTCACACGAACGTTTGGCTGGGCAATTCCAGGAAGCCATTGTGTCCGGATCCCTACCATCTTTTATGACAACAGGAATCACCTTTCTGCTCCACAAGTCTGGTAGTATCACGGATCCAAAGAACTTTCGACCCATCACGTGCTTATCAACAATTTATAAGTTTCTTACATCCATTTTGACTTCAAAATTAAACACACATTTGTATGCAAATAGCATTTTAGATCCCGCTCAAAATGGATGTAAGATTGGGTCTCGTGGTACTAAGGAGCTCCTCCTTATTGACATGGCCATTAATGAAAAGGTTCGCCGAGGTAAGAAGGGTCTCTCCGCCGCCTGGATTGATTATAAAAAGGCCTATGATTCGGTGCCTCATACATGGTTGAGACGAGTACTAGAAGTGTATAAGATTGACACAGATATATGCGCTTTTCTTGATTCATGTATGAGGCAATGGACAACGGTCCTTTGTCTTCCAGGGGGCGGAGGAGTCTTCTTACTTCCGAACCTGTAAGGATTGAGCGAGGTATTTTCCAGGGTGATAGCTTGAGTCCTTTGTGCTTTGAACCCCTTAAGCACGTTGCTTAGGGATTCAAAACTGGGATGTCGCTTTCGCAGACGTGGTGAGATCATTTCACATCTTTTGTACATGGACGATCTCAAATTATTTGCACCAAATAAAGCAGATCTGGTATCATTACTAAGCGTTACGCAAACGTTTAGTAATGACATTAGGATGGAGTTTGGTGTAGATAAATGCGCGGTTGCACATGTGCAGAATGGCCGAGTTGTAAATAGCGAATATTTACAACTCTCGGAGACAATGTCCCTCAGATCCCTCTCTGCAACCGAATCCTACAAATATCTTGGTATGTCGGAATGCTTAGGCATACTAAGTGGGGATATTAAACAGCTAGTGAAGGAACGCTTCTTTAACCGCTTGACAAAAGTCCTAAAAAGTCTTTTGTCAGGAGGTAACAAAGTGCGTGCATTCAACAGTTGGGTAATGCCCCTGCTGATGTATACTTTCGGCATATTAAGGTGGACTCAGACTGAATTAGATGCCCTGGACCGAAAGGCCCGAAAATTATTGACAATGTATCGCATGGATCATCCGCGCTCATCAGTGATGAGATTGTATATTCCACGGAAGTGTGGGGGTCGCGGCTTCCTTAATGCCAAAAACTTACACAACTGTGAGGTATGCAATCTTAGAGAATATTTCCTTCATGCTGAGTGTGGAATGCATCGGGACATTGTTGCAGTAGATAATGGGCTCACACCGCTCTCCTTAGCCAAAGATAACTGGCATAAACCGGTAGTACTTAGCACTGACGACCGTATAAATATATGGAAGAGTAAGGAGCTTCATGGACGGTTCCACCAGGCACTCTATGGGCCTGATGTAGACCTTCTGGCGTCCGTGGCTTGGCTACGATTTGGTGATCTCCTTGGAGAAACCGAAGGTTTCGCTTGTGCAATTGCTGACGAAGTTGTCAAGACGAACAACTATCGAAAATACATAATAAAGGATGGCACTATTGACATATGTCGTGCGTGCCACCAACCTGGAGAATCCATCAAACATGTTATTTCCGGTTGTTGTCATCTTGCCAATGGAGAGTATTTGCACAGGCACAACCAAGTAGTCAAGATTATCCACCAAGAACTTGCTCTTCGATACGGTCTTGTACCTTTTGAAGTGTCATATTATAAGTACTCACCGGAGCCAGTTTTGGAAAATGGTCATGCTAAGCTCTATTGGGACCGATCTATCATAACGGACAGGACTATTGTAGCCAATAAGCCTGATATCGTACTGGTAGATCGGTTAGAGCGCCGGGCATTTCTTGTTGATATCTGTGTCCCATGTGACGTTGTCAAAGCTGTGAAAGCTGAGAAGGACAAACTTTCAAAATACTTGGACTTAGCTCACGAGATTACCGACATGTGGGATGTTGACTCAACAATAATTGTCCCGATGGTAGTTTCCGTAAATGGTCTTATAGCGAAGAGTCTCGATCATCATCTCAAGAGGCTCTCACTAAAAAACTGGATCAAGGGTCGGATGCAAAGAGCAGCAGTTTTGGGTACGGCACGCATTGTGAGGAAGTTTCTTTCGCTGTCGCCCTAACCACCGACGGACTGGTCGTAAGGCCCACGTCGGCGGGATACTATTTTTTATATTTATATTTATAATGTTGTTTTTTTTTAATGTTATATGTATAAATGTAAATAATAAGATTAAAATAAAATAAATGATAAAAATAATAATAATAATATCAGGACAAATTACACACATTGATCTAACCCCTAAGTAAGCAAATTATTTGCTTGTGTTAAGGGTATTAGACAATGATACAAATACATAGAAATACACATATAAATACTGAGAGTATATTTAATAAACGACCAAACCAAGAAACACAGACATCTATGCTCATCACATAAATGCCTGTCTCCGCCGGGAATCGAACCCGAGCCCCATTGCGTCGTGACACGTTAGGCGTCTGCGCTAACCACTCGACCAACGGGGTTATAATGTTAATAATGTTTCGATAAGAAATTTTGATGACGTCATCCTAATTCATTCGTTCTTTTACCATATAAAACATTATTAACTGGTACCATGAACTATTTATTGACAATAGAAACATAAAAGTAATATTGCTCTTATGTCTAATTTTGACATTTAAAAATCGTTAGGTTTTCGCGACGAATTTGCAGTTATTTTTTAAAATGTCTTGTATGTAAAATGTCTGATAAGACACCTTAAAAAACATTTTAAATTTTTTTAAAATGTTTTTTAAGGTGTCTTATCAAGACGAATTATTAAAAAGTAAGTTAATTAATTAACAACCGTTATTTAACGGTTGTAGTCACACTACAGCACATAATACCATATTTTTTTTATTTAATAAATTTCATGAAAGCCATTTGCTTTCATTTCTTTAAATTATCATGTTGTACTTCTCAGATGACTAATGAATACGAAACATTTATTTTTTTGGAAGAACAATCTTCTTCTAACATTTCTAAAAAAGTAAACCGTAAAAATTTGCGTGTGGAGTGTGATCCCTTTTATTTAGAAGATGCAGAATTCGTTAAGCAATACAGACTTTCAAAGGTGCATGCTTATGATTTATGCGACGAGTTAAGACCTTTTATAAGCAGTCCAGTAAAATCTACAGATCTATCTGTAGAGACAAAGGTAATTTTAGTAGTATTCATTACCTTATGTGTTTTAAAAATTAGTATAATTTAATATGGTTTGTATGATGTGTTTTAAAAGTTAGTATAATTTAAAATGGTTTGTCAGGTCTTAGCAGCGTTATCTTTTTACGCCACTGGATCCTACCAACGATCGGTTGGCAATATAGACGGGCATTGTATGGCACAACAAACCGTGTCATCGGTAATTTCTGAAGTCACAAAAGCTCTTAACTCGTCGACAATTAGAGAAAAGTATATATATTTTCCAAAAAGCATTCAAGATAGGAACAAATTGAAAGTAGAGTAAGTTAATTATAATCACTTTTTTAATATAAATGTTGCTGTTAGCTACAATTTCAGATTTAACTAATTCCAAAGTAGCCACACCCAGAAATCACAGGGTCAAAGCCTGCCTGTGTCAATAAATGATTATCTTATTTTTTATAGAAGTTCTTGTCTTTTTTCTTCTTAATAAAAACATAATGATAATTTGATTGCATATTACAGATTTTACAAAAAAAATTAAATTCCTGGTGTATTAGGGTGTATCGATTGTACACATGTGGCCATAGTACGTCTAACTAATAATGAAGAGCGACACTATTGTCGGAAGCATTACTACTCATTGAATGTGCAGCTAGAGAGTCATATGTTCCAACCTAATCTTTATCTTAATGCAATAATTAGTTATCAATTTTATTAATCTCAATATTAACTGCATCTTTTCTTGCAATAGACAAAGCTCAGCATATTAATAATAAAAATGGTTAATGACCACAAATGAAAATTATCTATTTTAAATTTACAGATTTGTGATGCACATATGAATATTATTAGCGTAGATGCGAGTCATGAGGGTGCTAACCATGACTCCTTTATCTGGAGTAATCATTCACTTAAGCTTCATTTACATAACATTTTTAATATAGAGAAAAATTGGCTTTTGGGTATATATTTATTTTATTTATTATTAAACTAACAAATTAGTGGCATAAAAGTGGCAATAGAGATTATATAAAGTTAATTAAGTAATAAAAGTATAGCAAAGCAATAAAAATGTAAATACATTACATAATCAATTTTTCGTATTTAAGGTGACTCTGTGATCCTCTACGAAGAACAATGATGATTCCAGTTTTAAATCCAATACCAAATTCACCAGAGGCTCATTACACGAAGCTACATGTACGGGCCAGAAACTGTATTGAGCGAACTATTGGACTTCTTAAAGCACGTTTTCGTTGCTTAATTGTACACAGAGTATTGCACTACTCCCCAGAGGTAGCTGGTCTTATTGTTAATGCATGTGTTATATTACACAACATTTGCAATAAGGCAAATACTTCTGTGTCACAATTAAGCGATGAAGAAGTGAACGAAGAAGTCCAATCACAGTTAGAAAACACTGGAGATGAAGTTGCGTTACCCAACAGTAATAATGTTGGACTGCAGCAGGGTTATGCTACTCGCAATACCCTTATTCAGCAGCTCTGGGAAGGACGCCACACGTCTTAATCCTTTTATATTTATTTCTTTTTTATTGACAAGTTTTAGATTTTTGTTACTAAGTTAGGGAATTTTAATATAATATAGATATATATACTGTTTTCATTTTTGTAGTGATAAATACGATATATATATATTAATTGCGATAGCGACCCCTTCATTTAAAAAGCATCAAACTTTCCTATTATTAGTACCTGGTTTTAAAAAAGCACTTAATTTTTTTTTACATTACAGACAGTTGATTTTACATTAAAGTAAATATAAAAAACTTGTTGATGCGAACAAATTAAAACAAAATAAGTACAGGTAACAAGTATGTCTTTATTTGTGACACAAATAAAGAATTAAAAATAGGAAGAAAAAAATACACATATGAAGGAATATAATAAAATATAGCCTTATAACATTTTAAAGATTTAATAATTAATAATTGATTAATACACTAATAATAAATTTCAGGTTTTTTTTTCTTTAATCTTCTTATATCTTTGCTAACTGAAGTGTTAAAAGAAATATTAGAGTTGTAATAAGTTAAACGATACAAATAAACTTAACATTGATAATTTGAAAATACAAAGTTTGGTCTACCTCTCTGCAAAACATTTTCAATATTGGACATAGTACGACTAATGTCTGTTAGGCTTCGTCCAATCGTCTCTAAGGCACGACTACTACTTAGAGTAGCCTCTGCTCTCATCTGAGATGATTGAACAAGAGCTCGTCTGGCGGCCTCCTGCGACATCGGTGGCTCCCGTCGACGTCGCCGGCGGCGCGGGGAGCGTGCTGGTGTGGCCGCTGTTAAAACATTTTGTGCCGGAGTGGTTGTAGTAATTGTTGTGACTGATGTAGAGGTAATAAAAGTGGTTTGTGCATAAGTAATAATAGTAGTAGCTGTTGTTATAATGGTAGGAGATAGTAGTGGTGTTATTTCCTGTAATTGCACTTCTAGGAGCGGGTTTAAAATTGACTCTGAGGCCGACGACATATGGGTGCTACTGCCCGTTGACGAATTTACGGAATGCTGTTAAAAATAAAATAAATATTAATATTAGTATACTGTATGTAGCATAAAATACAATAAATTGTTGTTATGAAATGGATCATTTTTTATACTTGGAGAAATGGCTCGACCCGAACTCCAGGCAACCCTTGTCCAAAATCGGGGCCAAGTAATTCGAGGAATTTAGCGTCGATTAAACTTAAGGGTTGCATTGGAGGTCCTCCTCCAGTTCTTTTATTGGTGGATACCATAAAGGCTGCCTTTTTTTAAATTTTGCCTTGTAGTCCACCCAATACTAAAAATTAATGTTTTAATATGAAGGAATGAAACGATTAGTACATATTAAAAATTGTAATAAAAAATAATATTAGGATAATAATATGGAACAAAGGTACCGTACCTACTGTTAGTCATACTTAGGTTAATTTCAATAATTATGTATATTAGATAACTATTACCTTGGACCAGGCCTTCCAATCTTTATGGGCTCCATCTCCTTGGGCATTTAATTGGTCTGCCAAGTCTTTCCATTTCGTCTCTGCGAAAGATTTAGCGGCCAAGGATCTGTAAAATGCGGCAGCTATATTTCTATTTTCATTCAAAAACTCCCAGAGTAGTTCTAGCTGGCTGCCAGACTTTCAAATTTCAATTTGTTTTGGCTTTCAGATTTCAATTTGTTGCGAAAATTCATATTACCAAAACAAAAACACACTTTAAGCGTTCCGATTCCGAAAATTGTAATATTTTATATATATTTTTTTTATAAATTATCCCATAATTCCATAAGGTACTATTATTTTTTAAGGAAATAAGTAAGTTTTGTTTACTATTGCACGCTATGACTATACTTAAAATAATAAATAATAATATTTTTTTTACCTAATATTACAATTTATTTTATTAAGTGCGTGTTAAGGAATTAAATTTGCAACATGGTGTAAAAGAGATGAAGCTGTACGAAATAAAAGTGATGTCTCATTCCCTCTTATAGCAGGAATAGAAAAGCATTCGTTCATTTACGTCACTAAGCAGGAATAAAACAATCTTGTTTTATAAAGTTCATGGTACGAATCAAAGTAATATTATTGTAATATTGCTACAAAACGTCTTAAAACTATGATAGTTTTTAAGAGTTGATGGTAGCCCCCAATTCTCCTTATTTGTATAACTTTATCAATTATTAAGAGTCAATGATTTTTTGTTATCCTTTTGTATTATAATTAAATAAAAATATTTAAAACCACTTAGTTACCTTTTATTATATTTTTTTAGTAACAATATAAAACAACTAATAACTTAAATAAAATAGAATTTTAAAATTTTTATTTCATTACGTAGATAGATTTTACCTGCATTATATTTAAATAAAAACAGTAATGTTACGTATTATTAAATTACGATAGTGTAACTATTACAAACAAGATTTAGGTTTAAACAATTGTTTATTCAATTTGATATGGTTTTAAGAGTTAGGACTTGTAGAGTTTAAGACATACGGATATAATCTGTCCCGATAAATATAAATTAAAATGTTAATTAAATACTATACATGGAAATGGATGTTTTTTAATTAGAGAAAACCTTTATTCTTCAAAAGTTTATTACTTCTGATTCTCAGTAATGATGTATTTTATTATTAATATACAAAATAAAAGGTTTGTTTATTAAATGTAGAAGAACTTCTGTGAATGTTTATTACTTCCAATAATATTCTTAATTTTATATAATATTAAATAAAAAGTTGAGGTATTAGTTAAAATATTTATCTTCCTTTTTTTCTGTAGTACTTTTAAAGTGTCGAGTACTATTAAAGTCTATATAAACTATTGGTTTAGTGTAAAATAGGAATATTAATATTAATTATTGTTTTATTTTATATTTTATAATCGAAAGTAAATTTAAATAATTTTGAGAGTATCATATAATTACGTGTGGTGTGGTTAGCTAGCCTAGACGTCTTTTGTAGTATTTATGCCTATTGTAGTAAAAAATACGTAAATTATAAACTAATAATAAGTAAATCTGTCGCGAAAAACTAACTCAAAATAATAAAATTGGACATATAAACAATATTACATTCTAAATCCGTTTTCAAAACCTAACGATTTCTAAATGTCAAAATTAGACATAAAAGTAATATTACTTTCATGTCTCTATTGTCAAAAAATAGTTCATGGTAGGTACGAGTTAATAATGTTTTATATGGAAAAAGAGTGAATGATTTAGGATGACGTCATCAAAACTTCTTATCGAAACATTATTGAAGTAATATTACTTTTAGGATGTCATGGTACGAAAAGCGAAAGTAAGATTATTGTAATACTGCTATAAAAGTTCATGGTAGGCCCCATTATTGCATATCTATAACTGTTCAAAATTCGTTTAGCACTTTGAGTTTGAAATTTTGTATCTAAAACATTAATATTAAAATCACCTAATAAGAATATATTGTTATAGCTAGTCAAAGAACAAAAGGTGTCCAAAATAGCATCGAAGAAAATTCAGGGACTAAACCATGGTGGCCTGTAGGCCGTACCGACTATAATACCTTTTCCTTTTATTATAGTCGGTACAACATAATAACAACAAATCGATGAATCTTTCTATCCTCACCTTTTACTATGTTATATTTTTTAGGAATGAAGATAAAAAATATCACTGTGGTCCGGCAAGTCTTGTATTTTGACGTTTCCATTTCTCAAAGTACGATTGTTGCCTAGACCTCAGTGGTAGAACTTACCAATGCAAGAATGAAACCATAAAGGAAGATAAGAGTGGGAAATTCAAAATTGACCAAATATCAAACTTAAACTGGAAATTTTATGGAATATACAAATGTGCATAGTGCTATTAAGCCACAAAAACATAGAAATGTGCAAAAAAAATTCAAGCTCGACCACAACGAAATGTATTTAAAAATTCACTATCCTATTTTTTTATATTTACTTTAAAAAAGTGTTTAGTACTAAAAAGGAAATGTATTATTTTATTTCTAAACATGTAAATTACGCTCACTAGATATTTAAGTAGAACTTAAGAATATAACTTACTAAAGGAAGACCGTGAGTCTTGCTTAAGTAAGTGATGTTCTTAAGTTGAATAACAAACGAGTAGAAACAAGTATAAAAATGATGTTTTTATATATATTTTATTTTACTAAAATCAATAAATGATCTCCAAAAAATATTTATATAGTATCTGTCATATAACGATTGTATTTTTTTCATATGTATTAGATATGAGAAGTAAATAGCTGTCTGCATTAATATACATTCAATATACACAGCCACTTAATAAAAACATCAATAATTTAGATCAGATTAACACGCTTCTCAGATTAATTTTAGTATATTAGATCTGCTATAATTATTGTTTACATAATAACAACTAATCTATTATTGTTTTTATCCTCACCTTTTATCATTCATTTTATTTTATTAGATTTTACAGCCATAACGATAAAAGCTATCGCTCTGGTCTAAGCAAGGTTTCAAATTTTGACGTATTAATTTCTCAAAATACGATTCCTGCCTAGACTTCGGTGATAAAACGCACCAAAGCAAAAATTAAACCAAAGAAGAAGAAATTCCCATTCCCATTTTCGGAACGTCAGCAAACAAATTCTTAAAGAACTTTATCAAAGAACTCACAACGGCGCAACTCGACAAGAAGCAATAAATCATCTGGTATAATATCTTTGTATTCTATTTTATTGAACATATTACTTTTGTCTCAATAGACTCTTTTATAAAATATAGACAATGCTGCACATGTTAGTAGAACAATAAAACACCTGGAAGGTGCAGTAACTCAATAGCATAAATTAATATCATTTTAATGTTTCTATTCCAGATTACCAGTTTTTATCACCTTTTGACACATCATCCATTGACGGAACTAATTATTGCCAAATGCCATCTACTTCCACTACCAACAAAGAAGGTAATTACTTTCCAAGTATGTATAATTTTTGAATTAATTAATATATTTTTATTGTTAACTATGGCTATTGTAAAAACCGGCGAGTTATCTTTATTTGTATATATTGAAATATTAACCGACTTTTCTGTTTATATTTTTATGTTTGTATTCCTCATTATACAACTCCACGTCATATTTATCCTCCAATAACTCCTATAAGTGTAGTGATTTCTAAACTAATAGCATTTCATATATAAGAATGAAATATTTAACATAACGATTAATAACCAAAAGCGACCGTGAATCTAGAAATGCAAATAAAACAGTGTACTAGAAAAATAAAATGGATGATGATAAAATGGTTGTCGAAAAAAATGTTGCCCTTGCAATTATGAAACAAAACCAAAGGAGTTATAAATTCCATAATTTTTCATTGTTCTTCTTCTTCTCCTTACACTAAAGAACACTCAACAAGATGACTTACACAAAATGTAGCAAGTACAAGCTTAATGTAGAATCAGAGTCATAGTCTCTAATATATTTAAGGCAATTAATACCAAGTATTTTTTTTATTTTATTTTATTTTATTGTCAGTCTTATTGTTCCATCTATTATTTATAATGAAATAACTTTAACATTTAGGTATAGAACAATGGAAATAAGAAAATACCCTATGACAAACATTATGATAATCCTATCATTATATAAGTCCACCAATCCACATATCCATGTGGATTGGTGGAATAAGATACGAAATCACGATCGACGAAATACTGACGGTATTGGCATTTATGGTGAGAGGTACTATACATAGGCGGCTAAAGCAGCGATGTTTTTATTTTTCTGTAGGTGCTAAAAATGCACAATTTAAAAAAATAAATATATATTTGATGTAGTTACGGAAGTTCCTTTTCCTGTTGTATTGATATATTTTATGTAATTGAATTCAAATTCTTAAAAAATATCTTTATTCAAGTAGGCATTTACATGCACTTTTAAATCGTGAATGATTGCAATAAATTGGTTAGTAGAGATAGTCAGTAAGTAAGCTACCACCAGCTCGAAATGCTGCTCTACCGAAAGGAGCTAACCAAAAAACTCAACAGTTGCTCTTTTAAATGAAATTTAACAATGTTTGGCTTATACATTATCACATCATCCTCGCAAATAAGTCTATAAACCAAGTTTTACATTTCGATCAACCAGAAACTTGTATAGAAATGTTGTAATAAGATTTATTTAATAATATACTTTTAATTTTAGATTCAAAACTGAAAAAAGGAAAGTCTAAGATATCTTGTGGAACTGCAATATGTTGTTAGGCCCATGAAGGATTTGTTAACTAGTATTTATCGTATGTCTGTCGCTGATTATTATATCAGTTATTCAATTTTGGCGTATATATAATTTGTTATTAAAAATATATTGAGTAGCGACCGTAAGTAGGTACAATAACCGTACCAGACAAATAAGGTACTAATAACTAATAACATCACCGGCCGTTAACTGCCCACCAAAACACACATTAAAGAAAGCACTGTTCACAATGTATTTTTAAACCATTGGTAATAGATTCGTATGTGGAGGTGATTGAAATCTCAAAATCTTCCAAGGGAGGCTGAAATTCAGAAATAAAAATAACCAAGTTTTATAAAGCATATAGAAATTTTATTAACAAAAGGATTTAAAGTCATTACAACATTTACATATTTGACATAATTGAATAACACTAAATATAATTCTAAGGTTACAATGTTAAAACTAATTTAGTAACAAAACTAAGACACAAGACGACCAATCAAGCATAGTAATAAAAGACTAGATAAGGTACTCAAAGATCACATCGACAATAACTATTCACACCTACAGAGCTGCCGCTCTCAAACGAGTGTGACACAATAATTCATAAACATAACACTTGTTTACTAATTTATAGGACTTGGTGGCTACTAATTATTTATAAACACCCTCGACTCCTAACACAAGTTTAAAAACAAATTAAATGTACTAAGTAGAGGCTAACCTTTAAACTGGCATACTGACTAAAATTAATTAGTACCAGACTTGCTAGATTTCCTTGCTTACGAAGGATTGTCGGACCCCCAGTACTTGAATATCTACAGTACACACACAGGTAATAGGTATAATAAATACCACCATACTTGTTAGACCAGCTAAAGATAGACAGAACAGATAGATAAAACATAGAACTAAATAACATGTTCAATTATACATCATCATTTACAAATCTTGTACAAATGGAACATGGGCATGCAAGCCCGACGGCGCAATAACTAAAGTTAATAAGTACCGTCCGCTTTAATAAACATTTTTAGTATACAAAACGTCTTAATGAAAATATCAACAATTTAGTTGAGGTTAATACGCTTTAGAAATTATTTTTATTATATTAGATCTTCAATAATTATTATTTACATGGTAACAAATAATCGATTATTGTTTTTATCCTCTCCTCTTATCATTTATTTTATTTAGTTAGATTTTTAAGCGATGAAGATAAAATTTTGTCACTCTGGTCTAGGGTAGGTTTCAAATTTTGACGTGTTCATTTCTCGAAATACGATAGCTGTCTAGCCTCCTTTAACATTTTCGTTTTTTTTTTCTAAAGCTGCATATGTTAGAAGAACAATAAAACACCTTGAAGGTACAGTAACTAAGTAGCATAAATTAATATTATTTTAATGTTTCTATTCCAGATTACCAGTTTTTATCAACTTTTGACACATCATCCATTGACGGAAGTAATTATTGCCAAATGCCAAAAAGCTCTCTACTTCCACAACCAACAAATATGGTAATTATTTTCCACGTATATATTATTATTAATATAGGTAGATTAATCAACGATAAGTTGCCACTATCACAGAATTTTCATCAGCCGCTACTGTCGCGAGGTGTTTAGGAGTAAGATCAGATGTTGTGTTTTTGGTCTCAGTAAGTATTTTTTTTCGTGAGTACTTTTTTGTGATTGTGCCTATAAATCTATAAGAAACTATGTTGTTATCTTGCCAAATTAAAATATAATAGCTCTATTATATGTAACATAATATTGCTTCTTTGTTATTGCTAGAGTTTAAACGTGATTAGCAAGTTAAATTCAAAATGACGTCAAGGGCTGGTTGAAATTTTTGTTAGGTAGGGGTAGGTAGACTAATCCTATTCAGCCAGTAAAACTGGTGAACAGCTATTTTACCAATGTAGGAACTTTGATTCCGATTTAGAAGACCGATATGAAAGTTTCAATTTAAATAAGTAAATTCACTCAATTTCAATATTATTAATATGACTGCAATGTGATTTTTTATTAGCGATTTATTACAATAATTCAAGTTATAATTAAGGTTGGAACAGAATGGATAGATTTTATTGTACGTTTAAAAAATAATCATTTTGTATTTCGACATTTCTGAGATTAAGTGGTAAGTAGCAACTAATTCTTTTTATTACTAACTGTCACGTAACGTTTAAGATTTTTCCAAAAATAAATTGAATTATTTAAGTTATTATTAATATATATTTTGAAATATACACACTTTTCCCTATAGATAGCGCTTTCTATTGAATTGAATTGAATCTGGTACGACCATTCAGCTTTGTTTTACGTGCTTTCATATGAGCCTCGTCTCGCTTTTCATCATGAGCTTTACGTTGTATGTTACTTGCTACTTTTTAACGGAGATAATGTGTCAAAGGTCGTCATATAATAGAATTTAAGTCATAAACAATTTTGTCAGTATTATGTCTAATTTCTATTTCATCCCACCTGATCCTATTCATAAGTTCATTAAATTCATTTTTTTTTTTTATACAAAACTAGGTTAATGCTTGACTACATTCCACCTGATGGAAAGTGAAATGTAGTCTTAGGTGGTAAAGCGCATTAACCTAGCAGCCTATTCACTCTCCTCTTGAAGACACCCACATTATATTTTGCCGGAAATACCGACGCAGGCAGATTGTTCCAGTCCTTCGCTGTACGCACTAAAAAAGATGAAGCATAGCGCTTCGTTCGGACAGGTGGAGTGTCCACAACGTAGGGATGGATACCCGCCGTGCGTCGGGACGTCCAGCAAAGGAACGGGGATGGGGGAATTAGGTCGTGCAATTCCTGCGCACACTCACCAAAATGTATCCTATAGAATACTGAGAGGCTAGCAATTCTACGCCTGTGTTCAAGGCTGTGGAGTTTGGCATCAACCAATTTAGGGTCGCCAATAAGCCTCTTTGCTCGCCTCTCAATTGAGTCCAGAACCGCAAGATGAGTCTTTGGGGCACCAGCAAATATGTGGCCACAGTACTCTACACACGACCGGATCTGTGCTTTGTATAATACAAGAAGCTGTCCCGGTGTAAAGTACTGTCGCACCTTCGCAAGTACGGCAAGCTTTCCTGCAGCTGCTCTTGCTCTGGACTCAATGTACCGACCAAAGTTGAGGTTCGAGGAGATCTCTAAGCCTAACAACTGAAGCCGGTCACTGTATTCCAAGGATACATTCTGGAAAGTAGGAGCCAATGTGAAAGGGCTCCTTTTGGCGGTGAATAGACACGTCTGCGTTTTGGTGGCGTTGAACTTGACAAGATTGGCATTGCTCCATGCGGAGACTGCCTGAAGTTTGTCATTCAAACGTTGCACCATGGCTTCTCTTTCAGACTGTACTTAATCTCGACTAGCCTGAGTACTCGGCAGATATCTTTCTACAACTGTGCTGTCGTCTGCATACCCATAGATACCGGGCTTCAACAGACCATTAATGTGCAGCAGAAAAAGAGTTGCAGAAAGAACGGACCCCTGAGGCACTCCGGCATTTATTCTCAAGGGTTCCGAGGAACACCCGTCGACAGCTACTCGGAGAGATCTCTGGCTCACAAAGTCCATTACCCAGCCGATCAGACCAGGAGATATACCGTACGCTGAAAGCTTGTTTATAAGGCTCGCATGCCAGACCCTGTCAAATGCTCTCGAGACGTCCAGAGAGACGGCGACCGCTTCTCCGTTTCTCTCGATGGCTTCGCCTAAAATGTGTGTTGCGTACGCTAGAAGGTCCCCAGTGGACCTATTTCGGCGAAATCCGTACTGTCGGTCACTGAGGAGATCGTTACCTTTTACGTACGCTAGAAGCCGCGAGTTCAATACACGCTCCATAATCTTGCAGAGTATGGAGGTGATTGAAATGGGCCTATAATTGGCAGGATCGGCACGGCTGCCTTTTTTGGGCACGGGTTGCACGTTGGCAAGCTTCCAGGATTCCGGCACTTTTCCAGTCTTGAAAGAGAGGCGATACAGACGTGTCAATACAGGAGACAACTCACCTGCGCATGTCTTGAGCAGAATGGCTGGTATACCATCAAGACCACTGGCTTTATTCACATCTAAACGACAAATTGTTCTCCATACCTCTTTGTTCGTGATGCGGATTTCAGGCATAGAAATACCGCAGTGAGGATGATGTTCTGGAGCAACGCAAAGTTCCGCGCTTCTCTTCCAGCATGGTCGGTCTTCTGGTACGGGAACAGCCAGTCCTGATGACAGGCATTAAAGTCCCCCAGAAAGACGAGCTGCGCCGAAGGGTACTGATACAGAGCCATATCTGCAGCCTCACTGAGATACTCAAATAAACGAGTTGTCTCCTGGTCACCGCTGTGCGAACGGTAGACACAGGAATACAGTATTTTTTCGTTTCCTGTGTCCACTAAAACCCATAGGGAAGAAAAAGTGGGGTCTTCAAGGTGACGGAGACGCTGAACACAGAGGTCGTTCCGCGCGTACACACTGACTCCGACCCGTGAGCGAAAGTTGTGCTCTAACGAGTAACCGGGATAATCCAAGTATGCAGCGCTCAAAGGACATTGTATCTGCGTCTCCGTCAAAAAGAGCAAGTGCGGCTGCTCTGTCTCCAGGTGGTGGTGGACAGCTAAAAGATTTGAGTGCAAACCCCTGATATTAGTGAGGTGCACTTTATATGAGGAGGAGTGCAACCGCTGTGTAACCTTGTTCCTTTTTCTTCCCTTTTTCATAAAAAAAATAAATATAAAAGTGAATAGGGATGGGAAATGGCAGTTGAACGAGACGGTACGTATCGAACCCGACATCGAAATTGGTGATGTCTTGCCACTGGGAGGCTAGTCTGGAGACTGCGGGGACGCCCGAACCCCCCCAGGGATCGCCATCGGGCCTCCTCGTCTGGTCGCCAACCAGCACGATGGAGCCACCCTGGGATTTTTCACAGCTGGCGGGGCAGCCTTTCGTGGTTGGCTATCCCACTAATTGGGCCCCCAAGTATCTGCGGGCGGCCAGCGGAAAGCCGTCGCTTCGGATCCCGCTACCCTCCTCGACTAGACACCCGACAAAACAAACACCAACCCGACGTCAGACCGGTTCGCCAACGCACCGCAACTGTTCAGGCCCATTTCCCATAAACGGCTTCATCGAGTAACGTGCCGGAACACGACTAGGTCGCTTTGCGGCACGACTCTGCCCGATGGGTGGTAACTTTGCCGGCGACCGGATGTTATGGTCTACCACCAAGACTATCATCATTTGTGACTATGATCATTTGTTTTAATGTTTTTTAACCCCCGACTAAAAAGAGGAGTGTTATAAGTTTGACCTGTCGATCTGTGTATCTGTGTATCTGTGTATCTGTGTATCTGTGTATCTGTGTATCTGTGTATCTGTGTATCTGTGTATCTGTGTATCTGTGTATCTGTGTATATGTGTATCTGTGTATCTGTCTGTGGCAAATTTCCGGCCAAACGCGTGGACGGATTTACATGCGGTTTTTTTTTAACCGAAAGCTATGCTCGTCGAAATGGTTCTTATTTATGTTTGATTGAAATAGACATAGTCGTCTCCAAGATATTGACGTTTTATTCGTGCGGGGGAGAGGTTCTTATGCAATAATTAGCTGTTTGCGGCCAAACGCGTGGACCGATTTGAATACGGTCTTTTTTAATCGTAAGCTATGTTCATCGAAATGGTCCTTATTTATGATTGATTGAAATAAAATTAGTCGTCTTCAAGATATTGACGTTTTATTCGTGCGGGGGAGAGGTTTTTATGCAATAATTAGCTGTTTCCAGCTGTTTTGCCCGCTAAATAGAAAAAAAGCCTTGTTATGACGGCCAAAAGGTTTTTACACTTATTTACTCAGGTAAAGTACTTTATTAGGGATAGATGTTGCCCGTGACTGCGTCCACGTAGACTGTAAAAATATATTTATATGGCTTATGATCGTAGTCATAAAGAATCACGGGCAACAGCTAGTGATAATATAAATCCCTTCATCATAGTGTCATAAGTGATTGTAAATCATTTTAACTCTAAATGTTTATATTTATTAATATTCGTATATATGAAACCTACCTATCTACCTACCCATATGAAAAAGTCTTGAATCATGTTACTTAATACATTTATAATTTATTACATTGTCGCAACTTTCACGTGGATCCTTATTTTATTAAATATAATACATATTTCTCGTATTAAATGTAACCTTTGTACATCATAATATAGGATTCTAATAATAAAAGATTTTTTTTTTAAATCTGTCCCGTAGCTTTCGGAGCCTATTCCATTCAAACAAACAAACGAATGTTTCCTACTTAAACAATTAAAAATGTTGTTTATCTGTAGGTTCATTTAGTACAATTCAGAAACTAGTTACGTAACTTTAAAAAGCAGAAAAAAAATAAATTAAAAATTTAAAAAACCCCCGATAAAAAAGACCTCTAAAAAGAATAAAAATAATATTAGTATGTACTTATTGAATTCGTTGCGTCGGGGGACCGTTTAATAAAGGAAGAAATTAAAATGCAAGTAAGTTAACAAGGCAAATAAAGAAATTACAATATCGAATCGTATAGTTCTCAATGATTAACTTCGTAATATATACACTATCAACGTACTTACAACGGTCCCCCGACGCAACGAATTCAATAAGTACATACTAATATTATTTCTATTCTTTTTAGAGGTCTTTTTGTATCGGGGGTTTTTTAAATTTTTTATTTAATTGTTTGTCTAAAATGTATTCTGTTACTATATGTATAGTTTTTTTTTAACACCAATACTACAGGAGAGCATTGTGTGGTCACTAAGTGTACAAATGTAGTCCACCTGTACAACAATACCTTGAAAATTCGTGCAGATTAAATCTATTAAATTCTCACTGCCATTGGTAAATTAAGTCGGAGAACGTTCATATTATTGCATAACTGTTAAAAAATCGTTCGGGAACTTTGAGTTTGAAATTTATCTATCTAAAACATTAATATTAAAATCAACTAATAAGGATATATCGTTATAAGTTGTTAAAGAACAAAAGGTGTGCAAAAGTGCATCGGAAAAATTCGGGGACTAGGCCGTGGTGGCCTGTAGGCCGTACCGACTATAATACGTTTTCCTTTTATTATAGTCGGTACAACATGATAACAAACAACTAATCGATTAATCTTTTTTATCCTCACCTTTTATAATTTATTTTACTTCGTTATATTTTTTAGGGATGAAGATAAAAATCGCTCTGGTCTAATGCATCTTTTATATTTTGACGTTTCCATTTCTCAAAATACGATTGATGCTTAGACTTCAGTGATAGAACTCACTAATGCAAGAATGAAACCATAAAGGAAGATAAGAATGGGAAATTCATAATTGACCAAATATTAAACTTAAACTGTAAATTTTATGAAATATTAAAATGTGAAAAGTCGTATTAAGCCACAACAACATAGAAATGTGCAAAAAAAATTCAAGCTCGACTACAACGAAATGTATTTAAAAATTCACTATCCTATTTTTTTTATATTTACTTTAAAAAAGTGTTTAGTACTAAAAAGGAAATGTATTATTTTATTTCTAAACATGTAAATTACGCTCACTAGATATTTAAGTAGAACTTAAGAATATAACTTACTAAAGGAAGACCGTGAGTCTTGCTTAAGTAAGTGATGTTCTTAAGTTGAATAACAAAAGAGTAGAAACAAGTATAAAAATGATGTTTTTATATATATTTTATTTTACTAAAATCAATAGATGATCTCCAAAAATTATTTAGTATCTGTCATATAACGATTTCATTTATTTCATAAGTATTAGATATGAGAAGTAAATAGCTATCCGCTTTAATATACATTCAATATACACAGCCACTTAATAAAAATATCAATAATTTAGATCAGATTAACACGCTTTTCAGATAATTTTAGTATATTAGATCTGCTATAATTATTGTTTACATAATAACAACTAATCTATTATTGTTTTTATCCTCACCTTTTATCATTTATTTTATTTTATTAGATTTTACAGCGATAAAGATAAAAGCTATCGCTGTGGTCTAGGGTTGGTTTCTAATTTTGACGTGTTAATTTCTCAAAATACGATTCCTGCCTAGACTTCGGTGATAAAACGCACCAAAGCAAAAATGAAACCAAAGAAGAAGAAATTCCCATTCCCATTTTCGGAACGTCAGCAAACAAATTCTTAAAGAACTTTATCAAAGAACTCACAGCGGCGCAACTCGGCAAGAAGCAATAAATCATCTGGTATAATATCTTCTATTTTATTGAACATATTACTTTTATCTCAACAGACTTTTTATATAAAATATACACAATGCTGCACATGTTAGTCGAACAATAAAACACCTAGAAGGTACAGTAACTCAATAGCATAAATTAATATTATTTTAATGTTTCTATTCCAGATTACCAGTTTTTATCAACTTTTGACACTGACGGAACTAATTATTGCCAAATGCCATCTACTTCCACAACCAACAAAGAAGGTAATTACTTTCCAAGTATATATAATTATTAATATATTTTTATTGTTAACTATGGCTATTGTAAAAACAGGCGTGTTATCTTTATTTGTATCTATATATTGAAATATTTACCGACTTTTCTGTTTATATTTTGATGTTTGTATACAACTCAACGTCATACTTATCCTCCAATAACTCCTATAAGTGTGGTAATTTGTAAACTAATAGCATTTCATATATTAGAATGAAATAGTTAACATCACGATTAATAACCAAAAACGACCGTGAATCCAGAAATGCAAATAAAATAGTGTACTAGATGAATAAAATGGATGACTGTTGTCGAAAAAAATGTTGCCCTTGCAATTATGAAACAAAACCAAAGGAGTTATAAATTCCATAATTTTTCATTGTTCTTCTTCTTCTCCTTACACTAAAGAACACTCAACAAGATGACTTACACAAAATGTAGCAAGTACAAGCTTAATGTAGAATCAGAGTCATAGTCTCTAATATATTTAAGGCAATTAATACCAAGTATTTTTTTTTAATTATTTTATTTTATTGTCAGTCTTATTGTTCCATCTATTATTTATAATGAAATAACTTTAACATTTAGAGATAGAACATTGGAAATTAGAAAATACCCTATACCAAACATTATGATAGCAAATGTAGATTATGGTGGAATAAGTGGAGAGGTACTATACATAGGCGGCTAAAGCAGCGATGTTTTTATTTTTCTGTAAGTGCTAGAAATGCACAATTTAAAAAAATAAATATATATTTGATGTAGTTACGGAAGTTATTAAAAGGGGACTTCTTCCTGTTGCATTGATATATTTTATGTTATTGAATTCAAATTCTTAAAAAAAATATCTTTATTCAAGTAGGCATTTACATGCACATTTCAATCGTGAATGATTGCAATAAATTGGTCAGTAGAGATAGTCAGTAAGCAAGGTACCACCAGCTCGAAATGCTTTTCTCCCGAGAAGAGCTGACCAAAAAACTCAACAGTTGCTCTTTTAAATGAAATTTAACAATGTTTGGCTTATACATTATCACATCATCCTCGCAAATAAGTCTATAAACCAAGTTTTACATTTCGATCAACCAGAAACTTGTATAGAAATGTTGTAATAAGATTTATTTAATAATATACTTTTAATTTTATATTCAAAACTGAAAAAAGTAAAGTCTAAGATATCTTGTGGAACTTCATTATGTTGTTAGGCCCATGAAGGATTTGTTAACTAGTATTTATCGTATGTCTGTCGCTGATTATTATATCAGTAATTAAATGTTGGCGTATATATAATTTGTTATTATTTGTTATAATTTGTTAACCGTAGCAGAATAAGGTACTAATAACTACATCACATCACCATCACCGGCCGTTAACTGCCCACCAAAACACCCGTTAAAGAAAGCACTGTTCACAATGTATTTTTAAACCATTGGTAATAGATTCGTATGTGGAGGTGATTGAAATCTCAAAATCTTCCAAGGGAGGCTGAAATTCAGAAATAAAAATAAGCAAGTTTTATAAAGCATATAGAAATTTTATTAAAAAAAGGATTCAAAGTCATTACAACATTTACATATTTGACATAATTGAATAACACTAAATATAATTCTAAGGTTACAATGTTAAAACTAATTTAGTAACAAAACTAAGACACAAGACGACCAATCAAGCATAGTAATAAAAGACTAGATAAGGTACTCAAAGATCACATCGACAATAACTATTCACACCTACAGAGCTGCCGCTCTCAAACGAGTGTGACACAATAATTCATAAACATAACACTTGTTTACTAATTTATAGGACTTGGTGGCTACTAATTATTTATAAACACCCTCGACTCCTAACACAAGTTTAAAAACAAATTAAATGTACTAAGTAGAGGCTAACCTTTAAACTGGCATACTGACTAAAATTAATTAGTACCAGACTTGCTAGATTTCCTTGCTTACGAAGGATTGTCGGACCCCCAGTACTTGAATATCTACAGTACACACACAGGTAATCGATATAATAAATTCCACCATACTTGTTAGGCCAGCTAAAGATAGACAGAACAGATAGATAAAACATAGAACTAAATAACATGTTCAATTATACATCATCATTTACAAATCTTGTACAAATGGAACATGGGCATGCAAGCCCGACGGCGCAATAACTAAAGTTAATAAGTACCTACCGTCCGCTTTAATAAACATTTTTAGTAAACAAAACGTCTTAATGAAAATATCATTAATTTAGTTGAGGTTAATACGCTTTTGAAATTATTTTTATTATATTAGATAATTTTATTTATTTATTTATTTAGTCTTTATTGCCTAAATATAGTATAATAGGCGGACTTAATGCCTAAAAGCATTCTCTACCATTCAACCCGAGAATACAGTGCAAACATAGAGTAAGGCGCTTAAAATATAAAACATTAATACAGGAAAAAGCAACATTAGAATAAATTAAATAAAACTTATATGCATATAACACATTGCACATAATGTATACAATAAATCATAAATACTTGTATAATATTATAAGTATAATTATTTACATGGAAACAAATCGATTATTGTTTTTATCCTTTCCTCCTGTCATTTATGTTATTTAGTTTGATTTTTTAGCGATGAAAAGTTGTCGCTCTGGTCTAGGGAGGGTTTCAAATTTTGACGTGTTCATTTCTCGAAATACGATAGCTGTCTAGCCTCCTTTACCATTTTCCTTTTTTTTCAAAGCTGCACATGTAAGAAGAACAATAAAACACCTGGAAGTTACAGTAACTCAGCATAAATTAATATTATTTTAATGTTTCTATTCCAGTTTAGAAGTTTCCATCAACTGCTGACACGTCATCAATCGACGGAACTAATTATTGCCAAATGCCCTCTACTTCCACAACCAACAAATAAGGTAACTACTTTCCATGTATATATAATTATTAATATAGGTAGATTAATTAATGATAAGTTGCCACTATGACGGAATTTTCATCAGCCGCTACTGTCGCGAGGTGTTTAGGAGTAAGATCAGATGTTGTGTTTTTGGTCAGTAAGTATTTTTTTTAGTTAGTACTTTTTTGTGATTATGCCTATAAATCTATTAGAAACTATGTTGTTATTTTGCCAAATTAAAACATAATAGCTCTATTATATATAACATCATATTGCTTCTATGTTATTGACAGAGTTTATACGTGATTAGCAAGTTAAATTAAAAATGACGTCAGGGGCTGGTTGATAATTTTTGTTAGGTAGGAGTAGGTAGACTAATCCTATTCAGCCAGTAATGATCACATTTAGAATGCTTGATTTACCGAGGCGGACAGCGATACGGTAGCTCAATCGATAGAGCGACGGGACGGTTTCCCAGTAGTCGCGGGTTCGAATCCCTGCCCGTATCGGTTTATTTTTCATTCTATATTTATATAGATTTCAATAGTCTCCAATTTCTAGCAGAATTACTGTTCATGATAGTACTATGTAAGTACTGCCGCTGAGCGTTTTTGCATACCTTATTGCAAGGGGTACGCATTTGTTTGTATTGTTTGAGATTATCAACTGTGGTTTTTAATTTGTATATAGTTTAAGAGTTATTGGATTTTAACAGTAGATTTTTAATATCCTGGGTCAGCCATGGTGCAGGAAAATATTTCAGCTTGTTGGGACGGAACGAAACGTGCTTGTCAAAAAGCTGAGTTAGAAAGGATTTAAAAAGATCTAACTTTCCATCAAACGTTCAAATCGTATTCCAGTCGATATCATTACGCTCGCGTATGAACGCATTATTATTAAAATGTTTAAAACTACGACGCATAACCACGTATAGCTTAACCTTGGGAAGTCGGACTTTATATGAATGGAATATTAGATCATGGTATAAGAAGGCCTCACCTGGCAGTTGACCATAGCTTTCAGCATGTATGTATTGCTTGTATTACCTCCCTCTTGCCTCTCTTGTATGACCTCCCTTTGCGTACCGCTTCAGTAGATGTTTCAATTTTACCACCCTATTCATCTTTAATTTATCAGTTAAGAAATAATCAGTGACTCTCTTATAGGCTGCAAGTTCTAAGTCATCTCATAAAATACGCGATATGATTTTAGGTGCTACCTTCATTTCCCGAGATAAAATCTCTTGCTTTCGGACAGGATTTCTTCAAATTCTTTCCCTTACTACTTTGAACACCTTTTTCGTACGAATATTACGTGGATCTTTCTCTTTCACAAACAGAGGAAGTCTCATTGTACATATTAATAGCCCGGTACACAAATATTTGACTAATACCAAGTGTATGGAGAGTTTTAAAAGTTGCATTGGTCTCCATAACTATTTTGAGTAATGTAATCACAGCGATTCTGTTTTCTTTATCAACCCACTCTTTTTTTTATATCGTAAAATATTGTACAATGTATTGGCGCCAAAATGAGAAAACACAATGAATAATCGTATAAAAATAACAGATTCCAAATTCAAATATAATATATTTTTATTTTTAATAATAACAGTAATTTTTTTTTCTCTTTATTGGGGTAAAAAAACAGTATTATAATATATATGAGTTACACTGTATAGGCTCCGCAATAGTACTTAATATAACACCAACACTATTTACCACAGATTACTTTAAACATAAAGATGCAGTCAAATCTAATCTGAAACAGGACAAACCTAGATACATATTACTAAACATGTAGTTACAGAGTAAAATCTATTAAATTATTGTAACACTTGTTTTTTGTAAATACGGGGACTCACTGCAGCTATATCTAGTGCATTGAATCGGCTGTTATAGGAATCAAGGATTCTATTAAGTGGAGACCGTTTTCTTGCATTTGTACGGCAACGAGGGGTAACAAATATTTTAGAAATACGTCGACAATGGGATCTAATGGGATCTAATCTAATGGGCACTCCATAACGTACCTGGTTTAAAATATCAGGACAGTTGTATTTATTGTGACACAAATCGTACACAAACATAGCTTCGAGTTGACTACGTCTGTCTTCTAGGGTAATGAGCCTATACTTTCCAAGCAACTGTGCATAAGGCAATCGACCCAGACAACACCTGTAATGCATACACTTCAAAAATTTTGCTTGGACATACTCAAGTATCTCAGAATATTTTTTGTAGAACGGGTTCCATACAAGCACAGCATACTCCACCTGAGAACGGACCAAAGCGTTATATAAAGTAAGATAAAAGGATGGCTGCTTGAAATTAATAGATACACGCATAATAAACTCAAACATTTTAAGAGCTTCACTCCTAATATTTTCGATATGCATATCGAAATGTAACCTACAATCTATCAAAACACCAAGATCTCTGATTGATTTAACAGATTTTAGATGAAAATCGCATAGCTCGTATTGAAAATGGCTGACATGTTCTTTTTCGTGAATGTGATGTGCTTACATTTGTCAATACTAAGCTCCAGTTTGTTTTTAATACAAAAAGTTGAAAGTGAAATAAGTTTTTTTAAGATATTCTTGAAATTTGAGGTGATCATTAAAATAGTCTATAGTATGGTAAATCTTCAAATCATCAGCATAAAGTAAGATATTACAAAACTCAAAGCAGTCTTTTATGTCGTTAATAAACAATAAAAACAGTAAGGGACCCATTATCGAGCCCTGCGGGACACAGGATGTTATAGAAATAAACTGTGATTCACAACCGTTAAGAACCACCTTTTGAGTTCTATAAGTTTCGTAAGATTTGAACCAACGCCATAAATTACCACGAATACCATTGAATGCCAATTTCTCGAGAGGGATTTTATGATCAACTCTGTCAAAGGCCTTTCGAAAATCTGTGTAAACACAGTCTGTCTGTTTATTTTCATCGACGCTTTTAAATAAGTATGTTGTAAAAACTAACAGATTCGTGTTAGTTGAACGTCGATTAACGAAACCATGTTATTCAGGGATTATAACGTTGTATAACGATGGGTAAATGGCATTATGAACAAGTTTTTCAAAGATCTTGGATAGAGCTGGCAGTATAGATATTGGTCGGTAGTTCTTGATGTCCGATACAGCCCCACATTTAAATACTGGTGTGATCCTAGCAAACTTCCAAATTGTTGGGAAAACATCCCTGTTTTAGGCTTAGGTTGAATAAAAGATGTAACGGATGACAAAAGACGGAGGCACAGGATCTGAGCAGAATAGGAAGTATGTTATCCAAGCCAGAACTTTTTTTTAACTTTTTTTTAACTTTGCTGTCGTGGAAACCTTGCTCGTGATGAGTGAAAAAAATAAAAATAACAGTAGGTCACCACAATAGTGTTTTCGTAGGAAGGCGTTAATGAGAAAATATAAGAAATTTATGCATACTAACTTTAATAATATTTTTTTTATTATACATCAAATACTTATACTATACTTTACATTATAACATTGTAAAATAAAAAAAAAAATAAATAAATAAAAATTAAATATATATATATATGTCGGATTTAGACTGGAAATCAAATTTTTAAAAAGACCAGTACCAATGACCTCATTAGGGTCATTAGTACCGGTATTAGCTTTTTCCATAATAAAAATAAATTTAAATGGAAACAAGAAATAATTATCTATAAACAATTTATTAATGTAATTATTATCTATCAAAAATACAAAGTAGTAAATTAAAATAAATAACTAAAATATGGTATTTAAAATATTTTAAAGACACGAATATTTATAAGTTCACTTATCGAACGACCGCTGGAGCTCAAGTGTATCAAAGACTTGGCTGCAGCGGTTTAAATACACTTACCCCACCCGCCTAAGTCGGGTGGGGTGAGAGAGTAATTTACGTTTACCCACATTTTAGTTTAAACAATTGTAAAAGTAATCATAAACAAAATCTATTTAAATTCTTAAATTAATCCATTATCAAAATGTCATCCATAAATAAACATAAATAAATAAATAAACATTTGTAGAATTAAGACAGATAAACTTCCCTTTAACAGTTGCTTAAAGTTAAAAGCTCCTTATTTGACTATTCGAAATAACAAAACTGCCCATCACATTATTCACTTTTAATGTTATTGAATTACATCCAAAAAGAACCCCGCACTAGTAACTCAATAACTATAATAACATCATCAATATCTTAAAGTAATTAGAATTATTTACAGTTATAATGATTAATTTTGTTCAATTACAATATGACAAATTAGTAATTGTCTTATTTATTTTCATAGTAAATAAGCTTGCGGCGACACACATATATATATATATATATATATATATAAGAAATTTTCCAGTGATGAAGAAATTTTCCAGTGATGAAGAAGTGAAGAGCGCTATTTCGGCCTATTTTGACGACAAAGAGAAATCATTTTTTTACGATGGTATTAATAAATTAATTGATAGGTCTAATAAATGTATTAGAGTTAAGGGGCAATACATTGAGAAGGAAAAATTATTTTGTATTTTATTTCTTACTTTTTACCCTCCATTCCGCGAACTTTTTGACCCACCTGCGTACATATATAAGTATAAAAAAATCTTTGACTGTACTATTTTTATCTGATGGGTTTTAATGACATTAAAAGGGTAACATTTTAAAAAAGGAAACAAATAAGTAAAATGTTGTTCCCTTCCATTTTTCATTTGTTTTTCTCTCTGTCAAAATAAGTGAATCTAATGAAGAAATTCAATACATTTTAAAGTTTTATTACAAGAAAAATAAAAATTCATCCTAAGAGTTATGTTCGTGCGATCAGGAAAAGTGTTTTTAAAAATTATTTATTTAATTAAAATTACAATTATAATAAAACGTCCTTTCCAAACTAAAGCTGAGACAAAAGTGACAAATTAAATAATGAATAAATTAATAATGAAATAACTAAATAAGCAAAATGGATTCCGCGACTCGGCGTAGAATCTGCAATTCAGCAACTTTACGGCGATGGGGTCCTGGTAACGCCTCCCCCCTTAAGAAGGAACTCATCTTGGAGATTCCTCTAGCGTCCTCGCTGATCTCTTCTTTTGGCTTGGTCCATTTTCTTTTCATATAATGAAACAGTTTCCAAGTTATGAAAATAAGGCCAATAGCATCTAGAACTAAAGTTGTCCAATTAGGAGTTGCCATAACAAGAGGCCAATTGACTTCCTCTCTATCTTTCAGCTTCTGAGCCTGGTTCACTAGGTTACGAATGTTGTCAAGCGGTATGTCTTCCAGCTGCAATATATATTTAACTGGATTTTCAAAGTTAGAGTTCTTAAAATTTGGTAGTGGTATAATTACATTGATGTTTAATGTATTATATGTGTTTGAATTGTTACATTGATGAAGGTTATTTTACAACCTTTTGTAATGGTTATTAAATGGGTTTTTTCTATTTTCTGGTACTGAGTTCTTCCCTTAAATATCTTTCTTAAAGTTCTTCTTTAGCTGGTAGTACTATCCAGTTGTTATCGTTGATCTTCTGGATTTTTCCTCTTTTCAAGACCATCCTGGCTCTTACACATCTGGCAGGTTGATGTTGTATCATAGCGACGATACAGTCTTCAGAGTCTTTCGTAGATACTGCGTCTAGTTGACTGCAGAGAAGATTCTTCTCAGAGATGTGTCAACATCCGTCGTTGAGGTAAGAGTACACTTCACTCCCAAGTACAAGGTAAGGTTTTGCTTATCAGGAATGGAATAGATATGGACAAGGTCATATATATTAAGATCAATAGAGGAAATTTCTAGTACAAAATTAAGTGTATGCTTTGTACTGTAGGCCTTGACCACCACAGAATTTTCTATGTTTTCTAATTCATTGATACCTATTTCCGAGATAGGGTTAAAAATATAATTTTGTTTTATAGTTAACATTTCGGTAATTAAATTTTGCCCGTTTATTATACTAGGATGCATGATTCCCATTCGAGAGAATGTTATTGCGTTTTCTAATATCATCAGCTTATCTAAAATTAACTGCAAACTAAAACTTATCTGTACGTATATATCTAGATAATGTAATTGATTATAAACTACATTACTACTATTAGTAACATTATAAACCAAGGCCGATAGTTTCAATTGATTATTATTTATTTTGTCTAAAACCGATGTAAATTCTTTTATAGTATTTTCTGCTAAAATAATAGTTTTTCTTGCTTATTATTAATATTACTTAATTTATTTTGAATATTTCTTGCTCTATCCTTTCTGCATCATCATTATCTAAATTGCCTGTAACTGCTTTAACTATCGATCCTAGACCATTTATTAGTCCTCGCTTAACTCTGTTACTATTACTTAAAGATCTAAATAAACTAAGCTTTTTATCAATTAGGCTAAACGAATATTCTAATTGATCTTTATAACTCTTATGTAAATCTTTATGTACTGTATTTACTTCTTTAATTTTTTTTAATAAAAATGTTAGTTATATAAAGTAAATAGTATAAGTAAGTTATATAAGGTTAATTACATAAAGTTTGTTATATAAAGTAAATAACAATAGTGAATTATGTAATATTATACATAAGGTTAAAATACCCCACTTTGAAAATATCTTTAAACATGTATAGCCATGTTAAGCTTATTTAAATTTATAAATATAGAATGTAAAAAACCGATACGGGCAGGGATTCGAACCCGCCACTACTGGGAAACCGTCCCGTCGCTCTACCAACTGAGCTACCGTATCGCTGTCCGTCTCGGTGAATTAAGCATTCCATATGTGATCGTCTTTATCGGGACGGTGGTGACATCTATTAGGTTTCTTTCGAAAATTTATTTCGAAAGTTATAAATTTATTTATTTTTCATTCTATATTTATATAAATTTAAATAAGCTTAACATGGCTTTACATGTTTATAGATATATTCAAACAAAAATAAGGGTGGTTTAAGAGGGTGTATCTCATAATTCCCTTGTAAACAAACATCATATTGATTAATATATTTTTGAATACTAAGTAACATGTTTTGCCAATGGTATTTTCTACGAAGTTGTTTATTTGTTCCTTGAATATCTCTATGAGTAGATTTACCTATATGATAATTCCTAATAAATTGCTCTTGTTCTATTTTACTTTTTGCTGTAATTACACAAGATGTACATTTAATTAATTTAGGACCTCTTTCATTAAATTCTGTGGGATACACACGCGAAAAAGCTAAGTCTAAATCTTCACTATGAAAATAGCAATGAAACACACGATCTGCTATGGTATGTTTTTTCTGGAATTTAATAATTTCTTCTTCAGTATTTTTTATAGGAATAAAAATATTCTTTATAATTTGCCTAGAATTTGTTGATCTATCCTCTACACGATAAGTAGATTCTGGTGTAGATTTTATGTAAAATTGCTTTTGTTGCCTATCAATAGCATCTGATAATAGAGGTATGTCTTTATTTGTATATGTTAATTCTTCTTGATTTTTGTCTACTAATGTACTACAATCAGTTTCTGAGAATGATGGTTGAACATCTTCATTTATTACTATGTTATCACCTGTTAGCGTAATATTTTAGCGTTTTTTGTACATAGAAATTTATTTTTTATGTCTATATAAAACAAGATAATATTTTTAGTAGATCTAACCCTATAAGACCTTTATATTTAGGATCAAAGTCAAATAATTAAAATTTATGATATATTTCGTTATTAAAAATTGGTGGTAATGGTAAATGATCTACTAAATTATGATGTGTGCTACCATGGGCTGTTTTTACCTCGAATGGTTCATGTTCTATGCAATCTTTAAAAATAGTACCTATAATAGCATCGGAAGAAATCATAGAGCGAGATGCTCCTGTATCTATAAGAAACTTACCTTTATATTCGGGTACTTCAATATAAGGTAAATGATCTTTGTAATGATAATTAAATTTTACTATATTTTTGTCTATTTCTTTGAGTTTCACATTCTGAAAATCCTGCTCATTATTTTCATTAATTAATTGATTTTCACATGTATTACCAATGTCGTCAGAGGGTTGTTGTTCCTCGAAATATTGTTCTTCGCTATTTTCATAGGGGTAACTTACCTGATAATAATCCTCTGGGGTGTAAAAAAGCTCTTCAGAGACAAACTGTGGTTTCTCTGGTTTATTTACAGATCTCATATTTACGTCTGAAACTTTCTGGGGTTGATTTATTTGTTGTTGGGGTACATTGGGTTGTCTAAAATTATTATTATTATTATCTGGAGGTCTGAAATTTCCTTGAGGAGTATTTTTCCAGGGCAACATGTTATTCACCCATTGCTGTCGTTGTTGTGGTGTCCAATTATTACGTTGGGGCACAAAATTAGGGTTTATAAATCGTGAGGGGTTGTCATTAAATGAACGTGAAAAATTAATAGGTTGAAAAGACCTAGGTTGTTCAAATTTAGGTTTTATTTGTGAAGTAGATACAGTTTTTGCACTTGGATTTGCTTGTTTATAGTATATAAGTTTAGCTTCCTCTTGTCTAGCTGATACAATAGCTAACTCTAGGGTGGCTGGTTTCATAATGCTAACACCTACTCCTACGTTGAAGTCTAATTGACTTATATAATGTTCAATAATCATAGAATCGTAATAAGTTTTATCGGAATTTTTAGCTACTGTATATAACGTATCTAATATATCTCTAAGTCGCTTGCCAAAAGATTCAGCATCCTCCGATTTTAGGCGACGCATCCTTGTAAGCTCTTGCATAACCTGAATCTCATTCCTAGTTTCACCTAATCGTCTTAATAAAGCCTGCTTAACCTCGTTCCACGTATCAAGCGAATTTTCGTAAGCGATAGCTTCTATAGCCATGCCACTAAGCTTGCTTTTCATTAAACTTATTAATAGGGGATGAGATTGCCAATTAACATCGATTAAATTAATAACATTCTCTACCTCCCTTATATAGTAATTTAATATTTTCGGATTACCGTTATATCTCGGAATTAAGTCTCCAATAGATTTAATAACATTATCGCAATCTTTAAGCGACATGTTAATGCTTTCACTTTACGAATACTTTATAATAACTATGGATAACATGAATATGGATAACATAAAAGTAATATGACACCCTTTTGTAATCATACAATTACGGTGTGAATGCTGTGGCGATTTTAGCTTAACTACAATGCACACAATATAAATATTCAAATCGATTTTAAATTGGAATATTATATTTGTAATATTTAGGTATAATTAATATTATATAAATAACGACAGGAAATAGAGCAGAGGAACTTGGGAGTAAAAGAGTACTTACCACAAACTCTGCATCTCTTGCCGGACCTTGACTCAGCACAGGATCTCCTTATTTCCGGAATTTCCCGTAGATTAATCGTCTTTATAGGTTCTATGTAATAGATCGTGGTTTCTGCGATTGGAACCGTACACATGAGTTTGAAAGTGCCGCGATCCTACCGACTGCGCCAGTTATGTTCGGACGGTCAGGAAAAGTCTTTTTAAAAATTATTTATTTAATTAAAATTACAATTATAATAAAACGTTCTTTCCTAACTAAAGCTGAGACAAAAGTGACAAATTAAATAATGAATTAATTAATAATGAAATAACTAAATAAACAAAATGGATTCCGCGACTCGGCGTGGGATCTGCAATTCAGCAACTTTACGGCGATGGGGTCCTGGTAACGCAAGTCAAGAATATTTTTCTTACGTTTATAGACCTCATGCAGTGTTAATAAGACAAGTAAAAAGTTGTTTTAAGCCTTTTTAATCCGGGATTTTTTCTGTTAAATATGCATCTTGCTCTAGTGACCCTGTTACAAATAATATGGATGCTATTTTTTAAAATGCGGACCGAGATCGACGTGTCAGTATTTACGACGTAACTAAAGACTAACGGCAGATTGCACACAAAACAATTTTGACTAATTTGAAAAAAGCTGGATACCCAAAAAGCTTGATATTTCAGTGTAGGCACTCTATCTCTGATAGGAACGTAATGAACCGTGTACTCATTTGTGATTCTTTACGAAACTCTTTATGGAAACGCAATGAAACCGACCCATTTTTGAAGAGATTGATAACTCGTTATAAAAAGGAGCTAAGAAGGTCGTGCTCAAAAGTCGATCATTCTTCACAGACTGTGGCAAAATCCGAGTTAACTCGCAATAAATTGATGTTATATTTAAGGTGGGATTGGAAGAGCATTGTTCATTTTGAGCATTTACCGCCAGACAGAATTATCAATTTGGATCCTTACTGCCAAAAACTGATGATTAAAGCAAAAACTTGAAAGAAAGCGACTGGAATTGACCAATATAATGGTGTGGTCTTTCATCACGATAACTCTAGACAATACACATAAAGATGTGTTCATAAAAGAGTGTTCTAGGCTAGGCTCTGTTAGATTAAAATCAAGATAGGACTCCTAAAACTACTTGTCTCATTTTTTTTTAATAAACATACAAAGTTTCTACACAAACGAAATTATCTCACTACTGGAAAAAAGTTATCGAACAAAATATATAGTTAAAAATTCCCTGGTAAGCGGCAGCATGCTGTAGTAACACTGTTAGGCATGGGCTGATCTAGTTTGCAGTGCAGTTCTCAAATATTAGCCACTGTTAATATACAAGGGCCACCATTACAATTGTTATTTTATGTTATCCCTGACTGCATCACTCGTGCCATTATGGTAGGCAGGACGTTGTTGACGTTAAAGTTATCGATTGAAATTAGTGAGAATCAAATTGTCCTTAAGAAAACCAAGATAGTATTTGGGATGGGAGAAGACATAAGAAAAGGCTCTTTGTCATTACTGGTTCCCGAACATGAATAAATATGTCAGAAAATTGTAGTATTTAAATCGAATTCCGGAAAAGTTGAAGCTCAATTACATCCTATCCTAAAATTAACTACTCCCTTGCATACTATTTACATAGATGCCACAAAAGGACACTAAGGACTACGTATTTGTAATAATATACGCATTTACTAAATATGTGCTCTTGCATCATTCCTTAAATATTGACAATAAAAGTACCGCAATAGCTCTATAGTCGTGTTTTTCTTTGTTCTGTGCCCCCACACGCATTTTAGCAGATCCAGGTAGACGTTTGGCCGCAAAAGAGATCAAAAACTTTAGTACGACCCATAATGTCTACCTACATCTTATTATAGCCAATAACAGCTTAAAAAAAATAAATGTATCGCTCGCCATCCTGTAAAAACATTGATTTTGTTTATAACGCACTGAATACTATTTTATCTTCATTGAGGTTTTTTAAAACAATAGCTTTAATAGGCGACATAAATATGAACATTACACCAGATAGTACCGATCTAAACTCCCTTTCATTCTATGCTCCCAGTTCATCTTATACCAACTCGAAATAAAAACTGCATTGATCATATCATACTTAAAGGACATAACAGCTCAGTAATTCTAATTCTGTGTTTTTCCACCTCATTTAATTCATTAATTAATTTATTTATTTAAAAGACCAACAGTTACATATAAGATAGTTTACATACTATTAAGACGTTTGTGTAGCCCTTATAGGTCTTTCCAGGTAGACTAAGAAGGTAAATAACACTTTCAATCAAAGTGAACTTAAGATAAACATAAATATAATGGAATGATCACTATTACAAAACTATAATCTTAATATATACAAAAGTAAATACCAGAAAAAGCGGAAAAGAAAAAAAAATGTCCAAGTTATTTATAGCAATTAGAATAAGTACGTAACCTTACTGATGACTATTTATTATTAAATTAATAATACCCTTTATAAATTGTTGTTTGCTAGTATCGAAGATATCAACGTTTGAAAAGATTTTGTTATAATTTGTGAAAATGCCGCTAGTCGTGAAATGTTGGGCATAATTAGTGGATTTGGTTGGTACGGAGAACAGTTTCGTATGTCGAGTTCTTTTATAGGGTACATTAAAGTTCAGGCTCGCGACAAGTGCAAGCGAGTCAAGGTGGTTGTTAGCTATACCGTGTAGCAGCATACAGTCATGTAGGGTTCGTCTGTCTTTTAAAGGTAAAATTTTATGAAAGACACAACTGTCTTCATAATTACTGTAAACTCGTTTTTTAAAGTTAAGGAAATTCAAAAATTTCTTTTGAATACTCTTAATTTTATTTATGTAAATGGTATACAAATGCAACTCGCATATTCTAGAACACTACGGACGCAGGCGAAATAAACCGATTTTATGGAAGTCAAATCTGAAAAGAATTGGCATGTACGTATAACAAAGCCGAGGTTGGTGTATGCTTTATTTGTAATATGGTCAATGTGTTCAGACATGGTAAGCTTATCATCGAGCACTACTCCGAGATCTCTTATTACATTTACTTTAGTTATGGGGATGTCATTTAATGCATATGTGTAATTGATTTTTTTTCTTTTACGGCTGAACGAGATTTGTTTTCATTTATGTACATTTACAGTTATATTGTTTATTTTGTAGTACTCAAACAAGGATAGTAAAGTGTTTTGAAGGGTAATGCAGTCTTGAAGGTTATTAATTTTGCAGTATATTTTTTTTCATCTGCATATAAAAGATGTTTATATGTTGTGAAACAACTAAAAATATCATAGATATATGTATTATATAAAAGAATTAAATTAATGAAAAAGTTTATCTGCATAAGTAGAAATAGGAAAAGAATTGATATGCCATACAAGCCTGTGTGATAGAACTTAAAACAACAGACTTCTCTGATGTAACAAACAGTCGAAACGCAGAATACGCAGCATCTCGATTAACAGAATTCTGTCCACAGTAATCGAAAATAATACGAGTTTTTGAGTGTTATTTCCAGTAGGCAGAAAATAATTAAAACTTGGATCATACCTAGCCTGCTTCGCTGCATTAGACGTAGGAAAAAAACAAATTAAAAGTATACATCGTCCATCCATTATACAAGAGTGGAGACAGATGCAGTGTCAATAACTACAGACCCATATGTGTTTTACTTGTCCTGTAAAAAAATTAAAAACTTTGAAACAAAAGACTGATGAATTACTTAGACACCAACAGTCTCATCGCTTAGACTTGACAAATTCGATAAGGACTGCTTACTTTGTTTTGGCACAATTGGTCATCACTTACTGTATTACAGTTTGGGGTGCGGCTGGTAAGATTAATCTCATACAACTTGAAAAAGCACATACAGCAGATTTTATTAAAACAAAAGTTATTGCTTATAAATCAATCAGATATCCAATCGAACTCATTTTAGGCTTTCGGAAAGATTTTTCTTCACGTTAATTATTTATTTTGAACACTGTACTCTGCAAATACAAAACCACTAGCTATGTTCCTTTACTTTACTGACTAGAAAGCGAAGAAGAGATAAAATATATTCAACACAATGCTCTAGACATGTATTGGCGAAACAACATTATAATTTTATTGCTCCTGTACTGCATTAAAAAAAGAATTAAATATTTATTAAGAATATAAATGTCAAATTATTATAAGTGACTGCTAAACCAAAATTACGATAGTGTGGAAGCTGTTATGAAATTATTTTACTATCTTAACATATTAATAACAAAGACAAAACAGGGAACTTTCTTATGTTTATCTTTATCTATATCTTTCAGTTTATACCTACTTTCTTTTCCTGTAACACTTGTCCAATTCTGAAGTGGGCTCTAACATTTGCGACACAGTCCTAGATTACTACAGGTAGTAAACATATTATTATTATATTATGAATATTATTATTATATATGATTATGAATATCTTGATTAATTAAATATATATATATATATATGAAAGGATGGCTTCTGATAGTTTGTAAAATAGATAACTTTACTACTTTAATAATAAACCAGTAGTAACAATGGTACATAGTCATACATTATTCTAAGCTCTTTAATCCAATTGCGACAACAATATTTGACACATTTATTGTGAACGGAATTATGTAGTTACATAAGTAATAATATCCTTTTATTACCTACATATATACCAAACTACTATATTATAACAATCTTATACGAAGCAATATTACAATAATGTAACACTTATTTGCATGCAATACTATGGGCCGACACATGCACGATAAATCCATAGAATGCTAAGAAGCTTCGTCTCTGAACAATTGTATTAGCCCACGTTCTTTCATCACTTGATGTCAAAGTGAAATGTCAAATACTCTGAAAATGTACATCAAATATTTATCTTCAGCATAGAGTAGAAGGAAATATGTTTCTGTTCCATGATTCAATGCGGAAATTTAAAACGCGTAGCGAGATCTAAAAATTGAATCCGAACACAAGTTCAAAATTGCTTCAACTTTGCAATTTCCAAGATTTTATAAGAAGAAATTTGAAAATTTACTGGAAACTATTTTTGTTCATTTCCTTTAAAATTTTGTAGACAATTCCACAATGTAAAGGCAAAAAACTATTTAAAATTAAACGAAATATTTGTATTATATAACAACTGTTTATTAAGTTGAGGCTCCTTGTGTCAATCAAGTCAATTCGTTTGTTCAACATAAAAACATTTTATGAACATTTTGTTACTAACATACATAATTTTTATATTTAAGAACAAAATAGTTTATTAAATGATTGTTTAAAGCAACATCATCTTCCATGAGAACATAACATTAATAAAATAAATAAAACTTCATTATTTATTTTATTAATGTTAGTCCTTGGAGGAAATCATTGACGTCATTTTCACAATTAGGGTTATATGGATGTTGTTGTTTTAATGCTTGACAATAAAGCTTTGAATGCTCCCACGAAAGAAAATGTATTGGGATAAATATTTCCCATTCCATAGCTTCTAGTAATATCAAATTATATCCTAAAGAAATGTACTACATATTATTTTGTTATATTAAGCAACAAAGGAAGCTCTGGACTTGTTCATCATCTGTACATGCCTGTTGATAATATTTGAACTTTACCATTTTATTTACTTCATTCATATGTCATGTTTGTATTTCATATATATCTATGTATTCAAATAAATGAGAAACAAAAGAGACGATTATTTCCAGCCCGTTCATATACATATCCGCCATCGTTTACCAGTATTCATTTCAGTAACAGCTCTAACATTAACCGTGCTTTGATCACCTCCAGTATTATTTATTATGACCCCAAAGTATTGGCTTCCTGAAACTATTAATTTAAAAGTTTTAAATATTTATATATTTTTTAAGTAGAATAAATAGTATGTAGTAAAGATACCTTCTATTAGTAAGACAAGGTCGTAGTTGGCAACTTTATTTACTTTAGAAGTAGTTAATCTTTTTAATTTGTCTTTTGATTTATTACTAAATATTTGAGGAGCTATTAAAGCGAATTTTGTAAAATTACCTACATATATTTATGAATCTTAATTTTAAATTTTTAGCACTCCTCCGTTTCACCATCACGTTGGTCTTACTTTGGTAATTTACATTTTTATATCTGCTTAATTGTCAACTATGATTCATTTAAACTATTAGTAATACAGCTATAGTTACCTACAGCTGTATTACATTTTTTTTGTGACCAGAGGTTGTTTTTTGTGTAAGACACTCATCACATCTCTTCCATCACACAATTTGTACTTGGCTGTCAAGTGCTGGCAAAATCCTGCTCTAATTCTGTTGTTGAATAAAGTAGACTGCGGCGTAGTTCAATCTTGAGTTCATTACACTCTTCACTTCAGAAGTGTCTTGGTCGGTGTTCTTATTTTGGTGGATTCCTCTAAGGTAGTTCTCGTTCTTCGAAATCCATTATTGCAAAAGTCCTGCAAATAAAATAAATATACTTTTTATAAAATGCGACCGTTGGCTCTAGGTACTGAGAAGTGTGGTAATGTCGCAGAGAAAACATAAGAAATACGCGCATTTGAAAATAGCTTGGGTGAAATAGACCCTACTGTTTGAATGCCGGGTTAAAAGCATAGTGAACATTTTGAAACATATGGTATATTTTTAATTACGGTTGAGCTTAAAAAATCTTTGTCACGTTATATCTTATTGTTATAGAGCTTATAAGCACTTTCTACCTCACCTTTTCTATATAATTTACATTTATTATGTAACTACGAGCAGGGTCGATTTAACTGGTCACAAGAGGCGTGTTTCCAATGGGAATCACCAGGTAATGACTTAAAAAGGGCAATTTATAATAGCGTTTGCCAGGTCATCCGAGGTTAGCGCTTAGAACTTGCCTTCTAAAAGCCATGCAAAGTAATGCATGCCATCGGCACGTAGTTCCACCGTAGGGTTAGGGTTACTTTGACGCTCGACGTTATGTTATACGACTGGTGGCATCTTTACACAGCCAACCCTACTCTTTTTTTTCATATGGGTTTAGGACCGTGAAAGACATAATTATATAAATCTTATTTTGTGATATGTATATTATTTAACTGCACATGGTGTTCGTTGACCTGGAAAAGGCATAGGATGGGGTGCCCCGTGAGGTTCTGTGGTGGGCCATGAAAGAGAAGGAAGTGCCTGGGAAGTACGTACAACTTGTACGTGCTATGTATGAAAGAGCGCATACGCATGTCCGGACTGTTGCCGGCGTAACCGACAAGTTCAATGTGGCTGTAGGCTTTAAGTCCTTATTTGTTCCTCCTGGTAATGGATGCATTGACATCGGACATACAGGAGGAGGCACCCTGGTGCATGCTATACGCCGACGACATTGTCCTTGTTGGAGAGGATTTATCTGAGCTCCAGAGAAGGCTGGAAAAGTGGCAGGAGAGACTGGAGAGTGTCGGACTAAAGGTCTGCAGAACTAAAACGAAGCACCTGTTCTGCGACTTCGGTGGCACATTCTGTTTTGACTCCATTGCTTTAGATGGTGTATCCCTTCCAGTCTGCTCCGACTTCCGGTACCTCGGATCACTGATTCAAAACGACGGTAATATAAACCGAGACGTGCAAAATAGAATAAATGCGGGATGGATGAAATGGCGACAGGTCACAGGAACAACTTACGATCCACGTATGCCCCTTAAAATTAAGGGTAACATATACAAAACAGTCATTAGACCTGTCGTGATGTATGGTTCTGAGTGTTGGGCAACCAAACGGATGGATAAGACTAGATTGCATGCAGCAGAAATGCGAATGTTGAGATGGATGTGTGGGATAACAAGATTAGATAGGATACGTAATACTTATATCAGAGGATTTTGAAAGTTGCGCCACTGACAGACACAATGACGAGCAAAAGGCTTGCATGGTATAAACATGTTATGAGAAGGGACGAATGCTATGTAACAAGAAGAATGCTAGATTTGGATGTAGAAGGACATGTGGGTCGAGGTAGACCAAAGAAAAGATGGATGGATTGTGTGAAAGATGACATGAGTAAAAGGGGAGTGACTGTTGAGACGACGGCTGATAGGCAAGAATGGAAGAGGAGAACATGTTGTGCCGACCCCATATAAAGTGGGAAAAGGGCAGAGAGATGATGATGTATATTATTTAACTATAAATTCAAAAAAATATTTATTCTTTCTACTTCATTTAATCTAGAAAAAATCTGTACGATCTGTTTTATTTGAATGTTTTGTGAACATTTCATTACTTAGTTTTTCAATTTCGATGCTAACTCTTTGTAGTGCAGAAATGGAAGGTATATTAGTATTACTGAGTTTTACAATAGATAATATACCTTAATAAAGAAGTTTAAAACACATTTTTTGGAAAACGAAAACAGAATTTATAACATACTAAATTACCACCAATAGAACTCTAAAATATTATTTACTTGTTAGACGCAATAGGCGGTTAGCCTTAAAAATAATACTATTTGTTACTAAAATAATACTATTTATTTTTCAGCACCTACTCATTTTACTAGACGTGAAGCTATTAAATAAAGTTCCCCGAACTAAAAAGAAAGACACCCACCCAAAACGAAATGGTATCTGTTCGGTAAGAATAAGCGTGCGAAAAATTTTCAAGAGAGGATGTTTGATAAAATTACTGAAATGAAAGAGAATATTCATCGTTAAACAGTAAATGAAGAATGAAAAAGTAAAAGAATGTTGGAATGAAATCGCCACCAGTATAAGATGTGAAGCGAAGGATGTTTTAGGTGAAACAAAAGGTAAGGGAAAGATAGATAAAGAGACATGGTGGTGAAATAAAAAAGTGCAAAAGATTCTGAAAGAAAATAAGAAAGTTTTAAAGGAGTGAAATAAATGAAGAAAGATATGAAAGAAAATCAAAAGATCTTATCTTTCTATCATATTATCTTAGTAAAATGCTAAAAGAGTTGTCGTTGTGGCAAAGTATAAAATACAAGGAATCTTGTACTAGGCATTGGAAAGCCCGCATGGTCAGAAAGATTTTTGAAGACTGACAAGTACGAGAGAACTAAATGCAAGAGACATTAGAGAACCGCCCCGTTGGTCGAGTGGTTAGCGCAGACGCCTAACGTGTCACGGCGCAACGGGGCTCGGGTTCGATTCCCGGCAGAGCACAGGCATTTATGTGATGAGCATAGATGTCTGTGTTTCTGGGTTTGGTCGTTTATTAAATATATTCTCAGTATTTATATGTGTATTTCTATGTATTAGTATCGTTGTCTAACACCCTTAACACAAGCAAATAATTTGCTTACTTAGGGGTTAGATCAATGTGTGTAATTTGTCCCGATATTATTATTATTATTATTATTATTATTAGATATTATTACAAGATTATATAAAAGATGACATGAATATAAGAGGAATGACTGTTGAGATGACGACTGTAAGGCAAGAATGGAAGTAGGTTAAGGACAGGGAGATGATGATTAAGTAATGAAGATAAAAAACGAATATGCGCCATTTCTTTCAACCTGTATGGTTCTGTGTTTTACGTTCCGGTCCATATTACCACCGCATTGTATGACGGAATAAATGTTGGGAAAATCTGAGCAGGCTGGTACGGCACTCTATCCAACAGAGAAGAACAAATCGCAGAACAGGTGTTTTTTTTTGTTTTACTTAGTTTAAAGCCAACATTCTCCAGTTTTTGTTATCATTTTCCCATCGTTACAGGTAGCCTCAGACGAAATTTAAAACTGAGGATAAAAAATTACTTTAGGTAAGGAAAATTAAATTTAAGTTTTTATTTAAGGATACTTATATATTATTGCATGAAAAACTTATTTGGGAATCGAAGCTAAGCCGCTATACGAAAAGCTACTGCGCTAACGACTCGACTAATAGGATGGTTGAACCACTAACTAATACCTTACAATGATATCTGGAGTCTATACTATAAAATACTTGGATATAGTAATTGACGTTAATTTATGATGGCAATTTTGAGAGAAGAGATGTTGAGATAGATATATGCTGATTTATAAATTACTTTTATAGAAGCGTTTAAGATACAACAGATGAGTGCGCAAGAACAAATATATGATTATAATAGTATTACATAGTAGGTTGTTATTTCAAGGAGATCCGTATGCCTCTATATATTAAATTAAACTCATTGATTTCACATCTCACAAATAAAATTGCGATAATATGGACATAGCAATCATAAATGAAATAAGGTAAATTTAAATTAGCCAATAATATTCCGATGATAAATCAATCTTTGAATATCAGGATCAGGATCTTCGGACCAATGTCCAATTAAATGTTCAGGTACAATTACCTGGGTATTTATATTTTGTATTTGTTATTATTAATTCATATATTTTTGAAAATAATGCTAAATGGAACAAATATTATTTCAAAATATACCTTGATAAATAATACAAAACCTAAAAGATGAAGATTTTGAAATTGCCTGTAAGCATTTAACTAAATACTTTAAATGTCCAAATGTTTCTATAATACATAAAGAGAAAGTTTCTCACTTGCTTTACTTCATTAGGATAAGTGTAATATCTTAAACCTATTCAGTTTCTGTCAACAATTCTTTTTTAGCATTGGCAATAAATTTTCCGAGCATTAGGTAGCCTTAATAATGTTTACTATAAAACTTTTAATTAAGATTTTGGATTTTATTGATCTAGTAAAATATTTAGTATAATATAATAGTATATATCTACTCGACATACAAATATAGGTATGACCTTAAGAAATTGGGAGGAGCGGAAGTGAATTAGGTCAAGACATAGGAAGGGGAAAAAGGTTGGGCAACCGGCGCTTACACCCACTTTAGGAAACCCAGTTTTACCTATAAGAAAGTGACCGGAGTAAATTTCTTCTTATTGGATGGATGGTGGGCAAATAATATCCGCAAACAATATGTTTCTTGTCGAATTTAATAATTTCAATGTTTAAAAATATTTTTAAGCATGTATGCCATGTTAAACTTATTTAAAATTTAAATAAATATAAAATGATGAATAAACCGATACGGGCAAGGATTCGAACTCGCAACCTGAAAAATCGTCGCGTCGCTCTACCAATTGAGATACCGTAGCGCAATTGGTAGAGCTAGGCAGTTTCTTCCCTTACTTTTATTATTAATTGATGATTACTGATTACTTATTCTTTATTTATTTATTATATAATTATTATTATTATATAATTTATAAATTAAATAATAAAAATAAAAGTTTTCGTTTAAAATAGAAAAACAATCTGTATATAATTATATATCTGTGACTAATTTGGTTTCTCTTTAACGAAAAATTTAATATGTTAGTAAAAGTAATGATGAGTTTTCTTTGTAGTATAAATTTTAGCTTTATTTATCATTTTTATTGTTAAGCAATAAAAATGATAAATAAAGCTGATGAATAAAAGTTTAAAAATAATTCTACCTTATAGATCTACATTACTATATATATATATATATATATATATACTAAATAATTATTTACATAAAAATTATAATACCAATTATAATCATAACTATAACGATTAATAATAATTTATTACGTATGTAGTAATTATTATAATAATCCATAATCATTTCGTTATCTAAAAGTAAAATATATTAACGGTAATTGGTACACACACGCTAATAGGGAAATTCTTCAAAATTCCAATAAAAAAAAATGAAGTCAAAAATCAATATTCATATAATTTCTTAATTTCTACTAAAAGTGCGAAATGTACTAAAATGTTCTGTAAAAAATTAGTGCCCTTTGTAAAATTACCGTTAATTAGATCACAACTAACAAAGAATTAATAATAATAATAATAATTATGGTGTATCTACTGAATTTATACAATGAAATCAAAAAAGATAATTTAACAAAGATGATTCATAATGAGTAAATTAATGTAATATAAAATTAAGACGTTATCATTTCGAGAACATGTAGGAAATATTATAATACTTATAATAGTCTTCCACCATGAAATATTTTTTATGAAGATACAACAAAAATATTTTTTTTTATGTATAATACAAAAGATCTGAATCTTTGGCTGAATTTCTTTAAATGAATACACAAAACAAACGAATAAATCGAACTACGAAGTAACGTTCGATTCACAGACACACTACTACTGTCTACGCAAATTAGCGTTACTCGAGATTTTGTGTTTACCCTCAAGCAAAAAATGCCCAACGGGCCAACAACAGTGTTCACTTAAAAATTTACCTTGAAAGAATAATAATAACATTTTTAGCGCAGAATGAAGCCTGTTTGGATTCTCTTCTACTATGTTTGACAGACAACAGAACACACCACCTCTAAACAAATTTAGACACATTAAAGACTTTATAAAGTAATTTGCTAGATTGCCATCTACTAGTTATATTAGTTGCCACTAATATGTTTCACACAACTACCTGAATAAGGAACAGATACGTGAGCAAAACTATCGTTTTTGATCGGCCGTATGTATAGGACTATTTTATCTTAAATTATAATAAAATTGTTGTTGTACATTGTTATGTTTTATGTTTAATTACACGTGTATTAAGTCGCAAATAAAATTATGTAGAGAAACAAAGTAATTTCAATTAAAATATAAATTAGAGCATTCAAAAAAAAGTAAAGTTTAATAAAATAAAAATCATATATATATCATTCACTAATTTTACACTTTTAGCCAAGTTAACTAAAGCATAAAATAGAGTTTGGTGCTTGTTTATCTAAAAGTAAAAATGTAATTATTTTTGAAAGAATAGTCATTAATACGTATGTAGTCAAGCATTGCCCTAGATCATATATATAAAAAAAAAAACACTATGGTGAGAGAATAAGATTTTATTGCTACGTTTTCCTATTATTGTATTCAATAATTTTAATAATTTACTTTTGTAAGTATAATTAAACAAAACTTGTTTATCACTAAATAAAAATCTAAATTTCTTAGCCTATTTGTAAAACAAATGTTGTTGGGATTGATGTAGAGAGCTGAGAGATGAGATTGAACTAATTACAAATAACCCTGTATATGTGTGTCGAGTGTCTATATTGTGCCTTATCTATATGTTTATAAATCCTAATCAATGGTACAAATATAAATTTATAAAATAATTCCTTAAAGAAAATGGTATGACAAAATTCGCCGGGCTTTAGATGGCAAATAAGTAACCGGCGAAAAGAATAAGAGGTCTACAGTTAGAGATTTAAATTAATTTAGATTGCTTTCTACGAACTCAATCCTTAGTTCGAGATATTTAAACTGACATGGGAATTTGTAGACTGAAATACCCTCATCCGACATGGAAACTGGGTGTTAAATTTAGTCAGCTATGAAAAATGTTTAGCCGTGAGCTATATTCTGGTCCGATGGTTTTTATTCATTTAAGTTCCGGTGGCTAGGAAATGAAGTTAACATCGCCACGCCGGTCGGGACACGTGATTAAAGCTAATTGAGTCTGAAGTAAATCGATTTCAATGCACAGCTGATAGAACTCATAATAAAATGTACGGAACTAGGGTTGCCGGTATATAGGTATTCGAACATGTGTTCAATTGTTCTGTTCTGAGATGTCGTCAGAAGCGTCTTAACTTTATCACGTGTTAGAGAAGATAAAGTCACGTACAAAAAAAATATGACTTGTAGGATATCAGTGAAACGTGCAGTCGAATGTGCTTTTAATGTGAATTAAATAAAAAACTATTATATTATATACTATCATAATAACCTAATTAAAAAAAAAGTAAAGCGCTTTATAAAACATTTTATTTCAAACTTATAACCCAAGAAAATAAATAACGAAATAAATTCAAAAAAAATTTTATAGTCGTTTACTATTGTCAGAATGTATTACTTTTTTGCTAAGATAGGTAGGTGGCATACGAAGTATATTCTATGAAGATCACTTTCAATACTTATTAAATGCATTCATACCTATATGTTATAAGTCAATTGCTTATTTAGTATAAAATAATTATTTTCGATGAAATTTACTACTGTCAACCCTATTAACTCTGACACCAGCATCGTCACATAATTCTATTACGCCAGGATTACGTAAAATATTTTTAAAAACACCTCAATTTTATATTAAAACTTCGAGTATTTTGAAAGAAAAACAAATATTTCTGTTATCGGAGTTATGTTGAAACGATAAGAAAAAGGTTTCTTATAAATGAATTATATGAAATAATAACTAAATATTTAATTATTTATATAATATTACAATATTATTAAAGTTTTATTTCTCAACTAAAGCTGTGACAAAAATGACAAAAGTTATCGTTTTCAGAGCTTAATTAACCAGGTTACGAATTCTGTATATATAATATAATACGCAAACTTAAGAAAGTTTGATGTCCATGAGCTTCGTAGATACTTTATCTAATTGGCTGAACAGAAGGTTCTTCTCAGAGATGGCGACATCATCATTAAGATAAGAGTACGCTTTAAAGCACAAGGTGTTTTTGTATTTGGGAATTATTGTAAGGTTTTTCTTATCAGGAGTGGAATAGATAATGACAAGTTTACATGTATTAAAATTAACAGAGGGAATTAAGTGTATGCTATATACTACAGGTCCTGACCACAATTTTTTCTATATTATCATTGTATCAACATCTATTTCCTAGATTGGATAGAAAGATAATTTTGTTAAATAATTAAATGTTTTTTTACTAAGTTTTTTCCATTTATTATATTAGGATGTATAATAAAACCCATTTATGATATTATTATATAGGCAAGCATATTATAGTATATTCTGCTGAAATATTTTTTGTTTGGTTGCTTATTATTAATATTACTTAATTTATTTTGTAGATAAGATATATAAATCTTTTACTCTATTATTGTTTGTCCTTTTTTACTGTATTTATATTTATTTAGATTTTGGATATATTTATGTTGAAATATTGAATTCTGTGATATTTTATATACAGACAAGATTAAAGGAATCTATTTATCTAAAGCCTTACCAGTGGGAATGTGGTCAACGTCGGTGTCTATTATAATTATAGAAATATATATATAATTATAGAAAAAAAATCTTTAATAACTCCAGTAGTGCCGGGTGATTCGACTGGATTTTGGTGTCCTTTTGTTACCTTTAATATACAGGTGGTAGTTCGGTTCAGGTTTGAACTTTCTTATTATTTTCTTCTGATAGAGATATAAATAATGCTTTAAATTTATTAAAGAACAAACGTATTATATAACTTTAGCGTAAAAAATCAAAACTAAAAAAATATGTGCAAAAAATTATTATGTATTATCAACGTTGGAATTTATTAACTTTATCAGTATCTAGGATGATGGCATCAGTCATCGATACTTTAAGAGTATTATGTAAAGCGAATAATAGTAATTACTCAAATTATATAATCACGAGAACAATTGAGTATTGCAAAATCGCTTGAGAAATAATATGTTAATAATATAAGTTGCATATTGGTAATTATAGTTAAAACGTAATTTAAATATTAATTAAATACTAAATTATTAAGAATCATAGTTATCGACATTGAAAATCCAGTAATAGACTACCAGGAAAATAATAGGAACTAATTTATACAAAAACCGCCAATCAAAGACATGATTTTCTATAAAAAGTATAATTAAAAGATTATCTTGAAACCTAAAACTACAAAGAAATGAATATTTGACATAACATTATATAAAATTATCAAACTAAAGCAAAACGAAACAACAGGTATCAACTTAACGAGAGGTATCACTAATTAAATAACGAGTGTTTCTGGTATTTTTTTTCTAAATGATTTTCCTACTTTACTATTACGTAACATCCTGGATTTAATATAAATATATGTCCAATATTATATGTATAAGATAACGACTGCCCATCCACATCTAAATCACAATATTTTTTTCTTTGTAAAATCGCAGCTGATTTTTATATTTTTTTAGGTGGTATTATGTTTTCTCTACCAATATTGCCCAAAACATTTTCTTAGTCCACACAGCTGTTGCACTTTAAAAAACCCCCGATATAAAAAAAATATATTAAAAATAATATTATTATGTACTTATTGAATTCGTTTACATCGGGGGACCGTTGTACGTACGTTGACGATGGTGCCTATTTTACGAAGTTAATCATTGAGGACTTAGACTATACGATTCGATATGGTAATTTCTTTATTTGCTTTGTTAACTTACTTTAATTTTAATTTCTTCTTTTATTAAACGGTCCCCCGGCGCAACGAATTTTAAGATTTAATTGCTCTTTTATAGCTATATTTACGTATCTTATTTTTTTAAGTAGGCATTTCATAATTGACATGTCCACTATCCACGGGGAACAGCTAATTATTGCATAATTCACGAATAAACCGTCAATATCTTGAAGACGACTATTTCTATTTCGACCAAACATGGATAAGAATCATCTCGACGTGTAGTAGACGGTAGACGGTAGTGTAGCTTTTGATTTAAAAAAAACCGCATTCAAATCTGTCCACGCGTTTGGCAGCAAATTTGACACAGACGTCTGTCTATCTGTGTGTCTGTGTGTCTACACAGATACACAGATCGACAGGTCAAACTTATAACACCCCTATTTTTAACCAGGGGTTAAAAAAAATAATTACGAGAATGTATTCAACCGAATTCCTATAGGACGTTTCCTATACGACGTATTCCTATAGTAAATAGGACATATAAATAAGGTAGTGTTTAAAAAAAATAAATCTTTATATTTTTTTACTTTTTAGTTTTTTTAAAGTTATTATTTTTATTAAGAACTGTTTTTATTTATATACATATTTTTTTGACCCACATTTTGCACAATTATAATTTTATTACAGTAGTAGGTTTTAAGCATAATTAATATACTAGCCAGGAGAATAAAATATCTACAAGCTTATATAAAATACATAAATATCAACCTGCTAGTAGCGGTTAAACCTAGAATAAATTAAAAAATAGAATAAATAAACATTTGAATTCATGTAAATCAAACTTTATTTACTCAATAAGTGGCGGATGTTGAGCGGATGAATGTTGCATTCCTCCCTCTAGCCTCCCAGCAACCCTTGACTCTAGGCTCACTTTAGTCGCATTTTGCAAGTCGACCTAGCGCGTCGCTTTTTATTGTTATCGGTACTGATAAATCTCGAATTTTTAAATCTGTATTCGCTTTGAGGTTGCTCGGCGTAAAAGTGTATCAAAGTTCTACTTAAATATTTTTTAGCGCTGTAAAAAGATATGTTTGAAACTATTTAAAAGTTGAAATTAAACTTTTTCATGAATTTCACATATAATAAATTAAATTTTAAATTAACATTTTAAATTTAACGCGACGTTTTATTTCAATGTGTAGTACTCGTGAAAGTTTAGAAAATACTATGGAAAAGTTCCTGTCAACGCAAAGTTATGCCCGGTCTGTGGTAAGAATAATTATTTTAAGTTATTGATCAGTTTTATTTTATTTACGTTTTGAATTCATACAAATATTACAGAATAATAATAAGTTTTGGCTTAATATTTATCATTATAAATCATGTTTATCATTAAATAGGTTTGAGTAAGATAGTTTGGAAGTAGATCTACAACATTTGATAAAATCTTTTAGCGAAATAATTCAATTTTCAAGATTATGACAAACTTTTAAATTTTTGATAGTTCACATTCTTTAATGTAATTTCCCTCGATTAACCTAAATAAGAGCAAAGTTAGTTTGCTTGTTTTTTTTTTCAAACTCTCTGATAATGAATTTACGATATCATATAATTAGCTCAGTGTTGTAATTTAGTATGTAATTTAGATGAAAGTGTTAAGAACCCCTTAGAAAATATAGCCTGTTTAAGAGATTTTTCCTTTTATATATTTTTTTACTTGATGACAAGTTATTGATAAAAATAAAACTGGAGCATTATTGCAAATTACTTTAAGAATTTTTCTCTATGCTTAAATACGATTTTCAAAAAGTGTACCAATTTTTATATCTTAATAAAAACTTATAGTCATATTAATGGCAAATGTATGATCTAAAGCATAAATTCGGTACACCTTACTTCCCTTAAATTATACATTACTGTATTTGTATTTTTTTTAAATAAATATTGATTAAAAAATTCGAATTACGAATTTGGCCTTAAGATGGGGTGTGACCGTAGAGATATTAAAAAAAAATCTATGGATGTGACCCCAAAGTATCTTTTTTAACAGTAACTTCTCAATCGTTATAGGACGGGAATGAATTAAGTATATGTACATATACAGTGTATATATATATATATACAATATCCAATAATAATATTCTTTAGTGTACATCCTTAGATACCTACTGTATATATATAGAACAAACTGTTCATTGACTAAGGGCCTCAATCTTTTAAAAGATGACTTTATTTTTACATTTTTTATTTTTAAATTTTAATATAATTAAAATATTTAAATGTAAAATATAAATTGTTGCCGAGTGCGAGTCAGAATAACATCGATTACTTGTTGCGTCTACTTGTTGAAATTTTCCCGTCGTTCTACAAATTGCGCTACTGTTTCCGTGTTTATGAATACATTTATAGATATGTTTTGTGTTGTTTCTAGTATTTGTTTTAGTATTTCAATTGACTAGCTAACACGGTTCAGAAGATACAGCCAAGAGACAGATAAACGGAAAGTCAAGTCTTAGTAATAGGGTTCCATTACCATTTGGTCCTATATTGTTTTGTTTTATAAAAAAACATCTTTATCGACATGTATAATACGTTTCCAATGAATAGTAGGTACTACAGATTGTAGATAGGACGCTGCAGTCTGTAGGCGTTACCAATAAACTGATATATTGGAAATTTGTGCTCACGGATGACATGGTTTTTCTACGCTCTGTATTCATAGCACACCCCGTCGAATTACGTAGAGAATTAAATAATCACATTGTTTGAAATAAATTTGTATGAATAAGACAATGTTTATTTTTTAAATGTGTTCTATAACTCATTTTCTTAAGGAAACATCTATTTAAACCATATTATATTATACCATTATTATATTTAATTATATTATATTTAAGATGTTTTGAAAGGTTTCAAATTTATTAATCTGGTAAATAAGACTTTCCCCACCGTAAAAAAAATGTGGGTTAGATTGTTGTGATGCCCATCGCAATAAGCGCGCTACATATTTGGCATGATATGTAAGTGTTACGCTTAATGTGTAGTATAAATGAGACAATTATATGACTTTCCATACAGGGCCCTTATTCGCTATGACCAGACGGACACGTTCCATATCGCGTTACGATATTTTCGTAAAATGTTCTTGGAATCGTAATCACTATGCCAATGTAAATTGTTATAACCACGTTATCGTGTGTTATGGGCTTTAAGCTCGCACGTCTACAAAACGTTGATACGTTCTGGTAGGTTTCTATTAAAAACTATTTATTAGGTGTTTATTTATTCATTTAGAATTATTAAATTTAAAAGTATTATCAAATTTAATAATAGCTTACATTCTTTACAACAATTATAGTTTACATTCCTTATAATAACTGTTATTTTAATAAATACGACTATTAGCAAAGTTTCTATGATAGTTCCTTTATAACTCTATAGTTACTTATGTTCAATTATGGGGATCCTTAAAAGTACCTTTTTAAAAATTGATGACTAAATTAAAACCAAATTTTAACTTAAAATAAGGTCCTTTAAATTATTGTTATTATGGTACCTATGGTCTTCCACTTGTCTTAGGAGCTGACTTTGTAGTAACTATTACATTTATTTATTAATTTCATGTATCAAAATTTATTTATAAAGAATTCAATACTAATACACATGTCATGAGCTTATCTCTTCAGAGCTATTTCTTAAAGCTACCCATGATTGTTGGAGACGAGGTTATCGAGGGCAGAGATAGGAGTGACATTATTATAATATTTAACATATAACAAAAACATAAAAAATATAAAATATAATATATAAATTTATATCTACATAATCACAAAAATACATATAATTACAATATATACAAATACATATTTATTAAAAATAAATATAACTTATGTTTGTGACAAATAATATTTTTTCATTCTACGTTTATGTGTCATTACGGTAGGATGTAATATGGCTACTTAGGGAATTCCATAACTTCGCTGCTTGTACGGAAAAAGATTTTGAACAAAAGTTAGATCTGTAAGAAGGAATATCAACAGTTTTCGCTAAGACGCAGGAATGTTTAGGGTGGCTACTGGGTAATGGTAATTGGAAACGCTCATACAAATAAGATGAGGCTACATTAGAGAAGACGAAAACAGCGAGGTAAGGATGTGCATATTGCAGCGTAGGATGAGAGGGAGCTACTTAAGTTGACGACGGAAATCTGTAAATATCATATTAATAATTATTTTTATAGGTTAGATGAACCTATTTGTGAATATTTTAAATTATATTAAATGACGAGTTCACAATGAAGGAATCTGTGACTAGTTCATAATAATACGTCAGTGGTCATTGTTTGTTTACATCCTAGATCGATTTTCTGGCTAAACAGTTTGATTATAAAGGTTCTTACGTAAAAATAAATATTGGACAATATGTGAACTAGCTCCTTAGAAATTTAATTACTATTAGAGCTTACAAAACGCTAAAGTTTTTAATGAAATTAGCAAATTTCTTACGACTTTTGCACATTGCGTATAAAATTTAAAAGAAATTTTAATAAAGTATTTTTTTTAATATAATGTTACTTTATGTTTGGAATGGTGATCTTCGAAGGTTCTACAAAAGACTTAAGAGATAACGTTAAATATGAAAGTCCTAGCCACCCTGTGCACATATTACAATTCGTGGTAGGAGAATACGCACTCAGACACAGTGAGAATTAGCAAGAAAAGTATTTATTACTTCTGACATTGGCTGTAATGACGTGCTTTTTAACGTGAGCAACACTGAGAAAACGGCAACATCAGTGATAAGATTTGTGTAAAAAATATGTAGCCTTAGTATTTTTAAATTATATACGAGCCAAAATGCAAAATTATAAGTTTACTGAAGTAGCTCTTCAACCTAAAATCGTGAATATTTCAAAGAAAGCACAGCTAAAGTATACGAAACTTTGTATGTTAAAACTTTTGAACCATGATGATTATTAAATATAATATATAATGAAATATAATATAGTAAGTTCTGCCATTTACGAGTCTTAGGCTTTGACACCAATTGTATCCATTTCTTCCTAATACTTTTCTAACGTCATTCAGTTCGTCACACACGTATTTAAGGTCGCATAGTTGTGGGAGCTCTACTATTTATTAAGGTACGAGGTAACGCTGCTAAGTAGTCCGGATGGTGGTGTGAGTGTGCATGTATGTAATGGTCGGTGTGTGCAGACTTTTTATACACCTTAGTTACTAAACGGAATTCTAGAAGAGAATGAATTTAAAAAGAATATTATTTTTGTACAAATAAACGCTGACCGTATAAATAAAATAATAAAAATGTCTTAGTTTACTGTTTCCCTTAGGACATAAACTTAAACTTATTATGTATAAAGTTTTTTTAATATTTCTATGAAATTATTTAACTCGGTGTTTACAACTAAATGAGTGTTTGTTAGTTGCTACTGATGCATTAGTATTTAGTGTGTGGGCTTGAGCCAATTACATAAAAGTAGATAAAATAAACAACTTTATACTCAAGACCAATTAAATATTAATAAAGAGGTTAAAAATAATGTAAAATTATCTTAGTGCCATTGGTGTTGATAATATTTAAAGATATTATTTCGAGTTTTAATCCTACTGAACCGATTTTCATCATTTTTTTATCAGCGTTGTCAAAAAAAATGATTTAGCAAAAAAAATATTGTGATCGGTCAAGTACTTAAGGAATAATCAGCAAAAAAAATATTTTTGAAAATTGTATTAATAAAATCATTGAGCCTCCCCCCACCGACCAGCCAGAATGACTGTTAAACTAGTTTAAGTTCAAAAGCAAGAAGAGAATGAATTTAAAAAGAAAATTACTTTTGTACAAATAAATGCCGTATAAAGATAATTAAAAATCTCTTTGTTTACTTTTTTGTGTAAAGATGTTTTGAATATTTCGATGAAATTATTTAACTCGGTGTTTACAACTAAATGAGTGTTTGTTAGTTGTTACTGATGCATTAGTATTTAGTGTGTGGGCATTAGCCAATTACATAAAAATATAACAAAAAATAAACAACTTTATGCAGAAGAGCAATTAAATAGTAATAAAGTGGTTAAAAATAATATAAAGTTATCTTATACAACTTAAAAAAGGAAGTTAAAAACTTAAAAAAGGAATGGAAGAAAGGAAATAATAAAATAGAATATTTCCTTGTGACCTGTGAATGAGCCTGTGACCACGGCTGGTGCAACCTGGTCAAAACGTCAGAGAAATAAAAGGTATGTGATATCTATTCCGGACCAATCAATTCTCGATTTCTTAAATAATAAAATAGAAACAGTCTGGAAAATAATTAATGAAGAAACTGCAAGAACTCAATCTAAGAGAAAGGACATTAAATTAAATATAATAATAAACATGTTACCTCTAAACTTGAGGTTGAGCTGCTTTTTGAAACTTTATTTACTGATATTCCAGTTATCACTAATAAATCTTGAAACTTTTTATCCGCTGCTGATCTCACATTAATTACGCACAACACAGATAAATAAACAATAAACGCTTCGAATTTTTGGTGCATTTTCAAAGACTTTTGAGTGCGCACATCATGTAACTGTAATAATAAAGTTACAGCATTATGAAGTTAAAAATATTGCTTTGATTTGATTAGTCCATTTCTTATCTTCTTCTTATTATTATATTAAAAAAATCAGAAAGTTGTCATGAATGGAAAGCGTTCCCTTGGTCCGGTTGTCAAAAAGGGCTACACACGATTCTAAAATAAGGCCTTTCTTGTTTCATTTATATAAATAACTTATCATAGATTGTGAGGGGCAACCATGGGATACTATTGTTTGATGAGGATAATTCTCTAATTGTTTAAATAATAAGCATTAATCAGTAATTGACAATGTGAAAAATGCTTATATCTATAACTTTTATAGCCCCAAATTCTGATCACCTCAACACGGGAGGCCGTATTACTGCCTAAAAGATTTTCTAAATAAGTCCTAGATTAGTCATCAGTTTGAACGACATCTCCATTTTAAGAGTCATCTATGATGTTGGTAGATCTCTTCGTTTGAGAATTTGTATAAACTATCAAACCAAGACTTACGGGGTAAATAAATTGTTATTATCATAGATTTAATGTTAAGATATAACATTAAAATACCTTAAATCTATTATTCTATAGATAAATATATCTATAATCTGGATAAATATGCCTTTTATTAGATCTCTCTTACCGCAAAGAATCGCCAACGACAGTCGTTCTATTCTTTAAAGCACTTTATGACACTGTGCACAAATACACTAAACTGTTTACCATTTAAACTCTTAACTATCACTGTTACACAACTTAGTCCTCCGATCTCACACTCAGCGGTTTATTATATATGTTACATTTTTATCACAATAGTACCACCCCACAACTTGTACTCCTAATTTCACAATGCCTTCTCTTAACCGAGCTGCAATTTATATACTTCTTATTCTTAGTCAAATCAGTATCCAATATTAAATTTATTTTATTAATTAAACTTCTATACAGAGATTCAATTTTTTTAGTCAAATCAACAACTTATATCTTTATTTTTAGTCAAAACCAAACTACTACATGTATAAAAGCTAACACTTTAATATACGAACAACCTTTATGAAATATATTTTAAAAGTTAAAGAATATTAAATTTAAATTTCGAAAAATGAGATTGTCGTCGAGACTTGTCTTTTCTGTTGTCACTTCGTTAATAAAATTTCGCAATAAAACTAATCATTTCATATATATATTATTCTATAATATATTCTATATATACATATATATACATTGATGCTTTATTGTTTTACTATTATTTATTTTTGATTTCTTTTAATTACTATTCTTCAATATTCTACATTATCGAATTAGTGTGTCTGTAACAGAATAAATAAAATAAATATATGTCACTTAATACATATCAGCATGTAAAGCTATATTGTAGTAATGTTATAGAAGGTAGGTATACAATAATATATTTATACATTTTATTTCGTTATAGTTTTTATAATTGACTGTTACTACCTTAGTTACTCATAATATTCTTATAAATACATTACAAATGGGTGACTTACCTGATATATTTGCAACCATTAACACATGTTGACGAAATCACTATTGCAGGTAACTAAATTGTGATATTAATCAAGAATTCTTTGTACTTATTTGTTTTCGAATTGATTTTTATGTTATTTTCAATACTATATAAGTCACGTCATGAATCATGTATCATGTATTTGTATATTTATCCTTATCATTTATAATGTCTAATAGTTTACTGTTTACTGTTTAATGAGTTAAGTTGCGTTTGTCTCAGCCACGTCACACGTGCAAGGGTACGACTGAAACATATCGCAAGGTCACATAATCCATCCCACTCTTCCTTTGGATAGGGTGAACGTAGGAATGATTTATACTATTGTTTGGTTAATTTCTTGTTTTATTGTATATTTTATTTCATATGTGATTATATAGAATATTGATGTTATGTATTTTTTTTTTCAATTGTACATGTTGTTTTAAGTAATTTTGTTAGGTTAATTAATTGTCACTAGTGTTAGTTACGTCTTGGTACGGCGGCCACTGAAAATCAGCGCTGGAGTCAATTAGGTATTCCAGCAAATATTTTTTTTTCTATTTGTTTTTTACTTCATTTCATTTTTTTTTGTTTTAATGCTTTTGTATTTTGTATTGTTATATAATAATGTATGTGATGTCCAAATAAAGTTTATTTAATTAAATTTAATATATATATATTTTGTTTTTATATTTTTACTATTCAAACAACACCCACACTACGTCTCATTATTCCTCTAATTAATTGGTTGCCTGGAAGAGATTGCTCTGTAGCGATAAGGCCGCCAAATTTGTACATTTTTCTGTTTTATTTTTAAATTTTTTGTTATTGTTTTTCTGGGTGTACAATAAAGAATATTTATTATTATTATTATTATTATATATATAGTCCAGTCATTTGGTCGAAAAAAAGGGGGTTACCTGGAAAGTTTTCCGGGAGTTTTGAAAATTGGTTATTTTATAGATTTCGGTACGCTCTTTTCGAATTTCAATTTTGCCACCTCGTATCTCCGCCGCTCGCGCCGCCATTTTGAAAAAATGGCGGCTAAAACCAGTTTTTTCAAAATATCTCCTTTCCAATGCATTTTTTGAAAAAAATATTTATATACAAAATTAAAGTAGAATAAATTTCCTACAATTTATGTATTTATATTTTTTTTATAATATCAATAGTTTTTGGCGTACGAGCGTCACAAAGTATCTTCATCTACACCAGCTCGTGTTTTTGGTATATTTTTTCTAAAATATTCTACTATTGTAACCGGTCTTGAAGAAGCAGTTTGGGTCTTTGTGTTGGGTCCCTTTCTTTCCACTATGGAGACTATAGACATTGTATAGCCTCCATACTCTCGACTTTCAACGAATCATCTGTCGGTAGAAGTTACGAGAAGTATTTAGTTTAGGCGGAGTCATCAGTATACGTTTATATGTATGTACCTACGTCCTAAAGTGTTGTTTGTGTTTTTAGAGTCATGGCTTCTCATACAGAAAATTGTTTTATTTAAGACAATTTAGCCTTATTGGCAGTGACGGTAATTAAAATACCATCAACGTATTTTTTGAGCAGTTGCGTTTTTTTTATGTGGGGACGGTAATCACCTTTAATTTGTCCATTAATTCGTCCAAGGAAAACTGACACTCATCGGAATTCTGTTTAGGGTTAGAATAAATGAACTGCATTGCAGTATCTATCTCATTGATATAAATTTGTTCATGCAGGAATCGTGATACTGTGTATCTGCTGCGGCCGAATCATTCACATGTTCAAGACGCTCAATAATTGCTCGAACCCAATCGTCATTACGTGCTCTAGCAAGATTTGAAATAATGTCTTTCATTGACAATTTCCACACACTATACTATATACTATACTATACTACGCTTGCACAGCCGGGTCTGTTTTTGTTTAGCTATAAATTCCGCTGTTATCTCCAGCACGTTAAAACAATGATATTTAAAAGAGAATGCAGGGTACGAGGATCGCAGTAGTGGCTGAGGTTTCGTGGCATCACTTCCTCTACGCAACGATGTAGCAATTAACTTCTCATTATTATGTCGTTTTCGACACAGATCATGAACCATTATCGATTTTAGGCCCGCCAAAAGTTTTACTTTATTATACTTTTTTTGACACTCAATTAAAAAAGTCTCCAATCCTTTTTCTTTTACTTTAACTGTTTCATTTTCTAATAATGAAGTATAACAATTTTCTGTATTAGAAGCCATGGCTCTAAGAACACAAACAACACTGTACGACGTACATACATATAAACGTATACTGATGACTCCGCCTAAACTAAATACTTCTCGTAACTTCTACCGACAGATGATTCGTTGAAAGTCGAGAGTATGGAGGCTATACAATGTCTATAGTCTCCATAGTGGAAAGAAAGGGACCCAACACAAAGACCCAAACTGCTTCTTCAAGACCGGTTACAATAGTAGAATATTTTAGAAAAAATATACCAAAAACACGTGCTGGTGTAGATGAAGATACTTTGTGACGCTCGTACGCCAAAAACTATTGATATTATAAAAAAAATATAAATACATAAATTGTAGGAAATTTATTCTACTTTAATTTTGTACATAAATATTTTTTTCAAAAAATGCATTGGAAAGGAGATATTTTGAAAAAACTGGTTTTAGCCGCCATTTTTTCAAAATGGTGGCGCGAGCGGCGGAGATACGAGGTGGCAAAATTGAAATTCGAAAAGAGCAAACCGAAATCTATAAAATAACCAATTTTCAAAACTCCCGGAAAACTTTCCAGGTAAAACTACCAAATGACTGGACTAATATATATCTATATTATCCTGTAATAGTTTGATGATTTTGAAATTATGTCTCGAATAAACATTTCTTCAATTATATTATGGGCCTGTAACAGAAAATGAAAATATTATTGAGCGAGCAATAAATATCGTTAAAAAGAATAATTTTGTGCATTTTTCTACTAACACAAATATGTCAGTAAAACCATGTGTGAAGTTTGGCAAAAGGATAACAAGTAAGCATCGGATTCCGCTTTGCTGATCACCTAAACTTAAATAGGTCTTTAATATATGAAGATATTTTCAACAATATATTTTAAGAGTAAACCTATATTATATTGTACGATCTGCAAAACAAACTTTACTTTTTGTTAAAATTTAATTAATTTATTTTCAAAGGAGCGCTGGTGCAGTGAACTACCAGAAAATAATTAAATCTTCAATAATTATTGTTTACATGATGACAACTATTCAATATTTTTTTTTATCCTCACCTTTCATCACCATTTCTTTTATTTTGTTAGATTTTTTAGTGATGAAGATAAAATCTGTGTCTTTTACTATGGTCTAAAGCCTACCTGTTACCTACAAGTAAACGTGTGATATTTAATTAAAGTTTTATTAAAAGTTCTATAAAAGAAGTCTATAATTAGATCTCCAATAATCATAATTTACATGATAAAACTAATTATATTTTTAGTGATGAAGATAAAAATTATCGCTCTTGTCTATTCGAGCTTTCGTATTTTGAAGTGTTAAATTTTGACTTGAAAGGAGGCTATAATAAGTTTCAAGTTATAATAGGATATCAAGATGTGGGTAAATTGTAAACAATTGTCGGCAACGGACTGGCATAAACTTAGAAGTCAGTTTGTTACCTACAAGTAAACGTGTGATATTAATTTAAAGTTTTATTAAAAGGTCTATCAAAGAAGTCTATAATTAGATCTCCAATAATTATTGTTTACATGATAACAACATTAATTACATTTTTAGCGATGCAGATTAAAATTATCGCTCTTGTCTAGTCGAGCTTTCGTATTTTGAAGTGTTAAATTTTTGCTTGAAAAGGGGGTGTAATAAGGGTCAAGGTATAATAGTATATTAAGATGTGGGTAAATTGTAAACAACTGTCGGTAACGGACTGATATAACTTTAGAAGTCACTTTGTTACCTTTAAGTAAACGTGTGATGCAAAAATTAACTATACTCTCTGATAATATGTTATTAAAATCAAAAATTATTGATATTCTAAATATGCTAGAGAGCAATTTGTTAACTCTTTCTTTAAATAAAAGAATAAGACTTAATAAATGGAATTATGTTTAGCAAAGTCAACACTTTTTATCCCTTCATAATAATTCCGAACCAATTGTTTACAGAACTTGATGGAAATTATAGGTTTTTAACTGATTATCATCGGTTTCTAGAAAAATTATATTCCTTAATAAATATTTCTGAAATAGCTACTTATTATAATATTATAATTGTGAAAAAATTGTATTTGTTTTAAGTACCAACTTGTTAGTTAAAAAAAATATTAATAACATTATAATATTCCTAATATAAGAAATATTATAAAGGGCTTTTTTCGAAAATCTTAAGCAACAGTAAGCATCTTATAGTTATGGGAGATTTTAATATTTTCTTCTTAAAACATGACTCCAGAGCAAATCAATTACGTTGTCTTGCTTACTCTCTTAATATAGAAATATTAGCTGTAGACCTTTCACACTACACTTGTTCTACTTTGCTGGACCTAATTATGTGCCTAGAGACTTCTTACATAATTAAGTATGGTCAGTTACCAGCACCTGCATTTTCATACCATGACCTTTTATATACTTTTTACAAGGTAAAAATGCCAAAATACGAATTAAACTTCTAAAGCTTAGAAACTGTAAAAAAATTGATAATAATTTTTTAATACATCGGATTTAAATATTCTTAACTTTTTAGTTCTTTTTTAAACAACCAATAAAAGTTTGTTTTTAAATTTTATTTCTTTGGGTTTTATTTTTTACTTTTTATTATTGTGTTTTTCGGTTATGTTATGTTGTTTCGAGAACTTAAAACTGTATATATTTTATATAAATCTAAGTTAACAATGAGTTATAATAGTAATTAGTGTTTAGATGTACTTGTAACATTTCTCATTATATCTATTTCTTTTAATGCGCCAGTGCTACAAGGTTTCTTCGGAGTCAACTTGGAACAGTCTCCTTCTTCGATTTAAAGACCCGCCAAAGACTCTACTTAACGCCACGTAAGTTTGACCTGTAGCAAACACTGGAATCGAGATAAATAACAGCGGAGTGTGCAGGTGTCGCTAAGTTACGTACCCAGATTTTATGGACATCTTCCGCCTCATTACCAGACATCAAAAATTTACCGTAACGTCAAGTACCTACCGTTCCGTACCTGAACTGCCATTTTGTACTGGCGACCATCTTGGATTAAAGATTTTTTATAATGTGTTATATTCTGCAAATTAAGCCCTTTTAATAGATGCCCATGAAAAGTGGGTTGTCTTAAATACTGAGAATATATTTAATAAACGACCAAACCCAGAAAAACAGATATCTATGCTCATCGCATCACTGCCTGTCGCTGTCGGGGATGGAACCCGAGCCCTATTGCGTCGCCTTACGTTAGGCGTCTGCGCTAACAACTCGACCAACGGAGCGGTTCCCTCTTTGATTATATTAAATAAACCGATAAAATTCAAAAGAACCTAAAGAAGTATTGAACTTTTCTGTTGAAAAAGCATGAGTAATATTATAGAAACTCATAATTATTGTAAGCGTGTTCCAGTTATTGTATTTATTTGCCATCGTCGTCTTACTTTGAACAATTTGAATAAAATATGGACGAGGTTTTAATAAAAGTATCAAATTTAAGTAAACAGTGAATTATTTGTTGAAGTTTTAATACAAATATTCTAGTAAATAATGCAATATGTTTAAAGTTCTAAAATTTATTTACTTGACATAATCTTTCACACATGTTTATAGTCTACTAAAATCATCGCCATTAGTGCCATTAGTATTGATAATATATTTAAAGATATTATTTCGAGTTTTAAGTCTACTGAACCGATTTTCATCAGTTCTTTTGAGAAGCGTGGTCAAAAGAAAATAATTTAGCAAAAAAAATATTGTGATCGGTCAAGTACTTAAGGAATAATCAGCAAAAAAAATATTTTTGAAAATTGTATTAATAAAATCATTGAGTCTGCCCTCACCGAATAGCCAGAATGACTGTTAAACAAGATTAAGTTCAAAAGCCAAAGAAGAGAATGAATTTAAAAAAGAAAATTACTTTTGTACAAGGAAATGCTGACCGTATAAAGAAAATTTAAAATCTCTTAGTTTACTGTTATGAAAGGACATTAAATTAAAAATAATAATGAACAAAGTTGAGGTTGCAAATGCTTTTTGAAACCTTATTTACTGATATACCAGTTACCACTAATAAATCTTAAAACTTTTTATCCGCTGCTGATTTGACATTACTTACGGACAACACAGATAAATAGACAATTTATTTTTAGTTAAAAAAAATAATGCTGAAGTAATTAATTAATAATAATAATAATAATATAATAATTAAGTTCTTAAATTAATCTTGCAAATTTAATATAAATAGACTTAGTGCCTAAAAACCATTCGGTTTCACTCCTGGTTGCTCAAGAAATAGTGGTAATTGCTGAACATTTTAAATCCAGCGAAAAATCACAACAAACGCTTCGAATTTTTGGTGCATTTTCAAAGACTTTTGAGTGCGCACATCATGTAACTGTAATAATAAAGTTACAGCATTATGAAGTTAAAAATATTGCTTTGATTTTATTAGTTCATTTCTTATCTTCTTCTTATTATTATATTAAAAAAATCAGAAAGTTGTCATGAATGGAAAGCGTTCCCTTGGTCCGGTTGTCAAAAAGGGCTAGACACACGATTCTAAAATAAGGCCTTTCTTGTTTCATTTATATAAATAACTTATCATAGATTGTGAGGGACAAACGTGTGATACTATTTTTTGATGAGGATAATTCTCTAATTGTTTAAATAATAAACATTAATCAGTAATAGACAATATAAAAAATGCTTATATCTATAACTTTTATAGCCCCAAATTCCGATCACCTCAACACGGGAGGCCGTATTACTGCCTAAAAGATTTTCTAAATAAGTCCTAGATTAGTCATCAGTTTGTACGTCATCTCCATTTTAATAGTCATCTATGATGTTGGTAGATCTCTTCGTTTGACAATTTGTAAAAACTATCAAACCAAGACTTACGGGGTAAATAAATTATTATTATTATAGATTTAATGTTAAGATATAACATTAAAATACCTTAACCCTATTATTCTATAGATAAATATATCTATAATCTGGATAAATATGCCTTTTATTAGATCTCTCTTATTATTATATTAGATCTATTCTTTAAAGCACTTTATGACACTGTGCACAAATACACTAAACTGTTTACCATTTAAACTCTTAACTATCACTGTTACACAACTTAGTCTTCCGATCTCACACTCAGCGGTTTATTATAACTGTTACACTTTTATCACAATAGTACCACCCCACAACTTGTATTCCCAATTTCACAATGCCTTCTCTTAACCGAGCTGCGATTTATATACTTCTTATTCATAGTCAAATCAGTATCGAATATTAAATTTATTTTATCAATTAAACTTCTATACAGAGATTCAATTGTTTTAGTGAAATCAACAACTTATATCTTTATTTTTAGTCAAAACCAAACTACTACATGTATAAAAGCTTTAATGAAATATATTTTAAAAGTTAAAGAATATTAAATTTAAATTTCGAAAAATGAGATTGTCGTCGAGACTTGTCTTTTCTGTTGTAACTTCGTTGGTGATAGAAAAATCCTAAATTACTCATTAGCATTTTTGATAACTACCTATTATTTAAATATGTTACCGTCACTAAGTATTAAAACAAAACTAATCATTTCATATATATATTATTCTATAATTCCTTATATATATATATGTATATATATATATATATATATATATACTTATATATATGTATATATATATATATATATATATATATATATATATATATATATATATATATATATATATATATATATATATATATATATATATATATATATATATTTTTTTTATCCTATAATAATTTGATGATTTTGAAATTAAGTCTCGAATAAACATTTCTTCAATTATATTATGGGCCTGTAACAGAAAATGGAAATATTATTGAGCGTTCAATAAATATCGTTAAAAATAATAGTTTAGTGCATTTTTCTACTAACACAAATATGTCAGTAAAAAAAGTGTGAAGCTTGGCAAAAGGATAACAAGTAAGCATCGGATTCCGCTTTGCTGATCACCAAAACTTAAATAGGTCTTTAATATACGAAGATATTTTTAACAATATATTTTAAGAGTAACCCTGTATTATATTGTACGATCTGCAAAACAAACTTTACTTTTTGTTAAAATTTAATTAATTTATTTTCAAAGGAGCGCTGGTGCAGTGAACTACCAGAAAATAATTAAATCTTCAATAATTATTGTTTACATGATGACAACTATTCAATTATTTTTTGTATCCTCACCTTTCATCATCACATCTTTTATTTTGTTAGATTTTTTAGTGATGAAGATAAAATCTGTGTCATTTACTATGGTCTAAAGCCGCCTTCGATTTTAACGTGTTAATTTCTCAAATACGAGTGCAACCACGATAAGTAACAACACAAGAACAACATCCAAAATTAAATATCCAAAGCTCGCGGAAATTAAAATTCGCATTACTTTATGAACGGACCTCGTTTATAGATAGATATATATAAGGGTCAAGGTATAATAGTATATTCTAGTAAACCTCAATTAATTTCACTTAAAAAAAAATAATCACAAAATAACCTGTAATGGTTATTATTTAAAATTTCACAAAACAGCAAATTAAAATGACTTTAGATTAGAAAACAACTATAATACTTTCAAACTAATAATAAGGAAATGAATTTACAAAATAACAACACAATGTTATCACTAAACACGAGATACTCAAAAAAACAACAACCGCACGAATCGAGCGTTACGCAATAAGTGAATCCGAGAATCTACCCGCGCTGGCTTATATACAAATCTTCAACAGTTGATCTGAATTATCTTCTACACGGCCTCTCCTGACAGGAGACCGTCCTTGGACTCCTTTTTCTTTATTCCAAGAGTGGCATAGAAGGCAAAGTCCCAGACTCTGCTGAAGACAAGTCGTAATTTTGAAGTTCTTGGACTCCGAGATCGGTAGTAGCCTGTAGAGGCTGCTGATCTCCAGATGGTCCTGCTTCTGGCTCTAAGTAGTCTGACCCTGTTTCTGTGTCTGCACCTGCATGATAAAAAAGTATAAAACAAACACTATAGAGAACAAAAAAAATGTATACAACGATACACAGCCCGCAAATAAGACGCGTCCGCCCTATAAACAAGCAATGTAACGCTGCTTTAGTGATTAAGCCATAGGCACGACGTTAGCATTCACTTAATCATGGGCACAAGTCAGAGGCACTACGTGAAGCTATAACTTGGCCTGGCACAAGTCAGAGGCACGACGTGAAGCAATAACTTGGCATAGCAATTGTTAGCCAGAAGCACGGCGTGAGGCTAAATCTAACAATTGTTAACCAGAAAGGAAGCACTACGTGAAGCTATTATCCGGCACACTAACTATCAAGTAACGGTCTGCAGCCCGCACTTGCACTAGGACTCACTCTCAAAATAAGCAGCACAAACTTCAGGTGTCCATTCTCCACGCCATGGGATCATATACTCGGCTGCGGCTTGGGTTGACTTTCCGTAGGATCTCGCCAAAAGTTGCAGTTCATAGCGTCCATGGGGGAGAATCTTTAGAACTCGATAAGGACCTCGCATCCCAGAGTCCAGTTTAACCGTTGACTGCGCCTGCTTTCTAACAAAAACCAAAGAATTTAATTCATAAAGACGAGCAGGTCTCCTGCCTTGATTAACGTAAGAATCTTGGCCCTGTTGATTTTCTCTAAGTAGCTCTGACGCTCGTTGACGGGTCAGCTCTCTCAGAGCCTCGCGATTTGGACTAGAGCCTTCCAGTGCCACATCTCGTACCAGACTTCGAATAAGAGGTGTAGCTGCGTCAATACCCACCAACAGATTGAGTGCTGAACGCTGTGTTGTCCGATGTCGGGTGATATTCAACACCAGCTGAAGCTTCCAAGTGATGCTAGGCCACCTCTGTTGGCGATAGTTAACCTCAATGCGGATCATATTCAAGATTGTCCTGCAATAACGCTCGACCTATCCGTTAGATTGATGCATCTCGGGAGTAATTAAATGTACATCAGTTCCCATATTTTTAACCCAATCCAGGAAACTAACACTTTGAAACATTCGTCCCCTGTCAGCAATAATTAGTTTTGGAGACCCAAATAGAGAAATAGTATTAGTAACATGACGTTTTAATTCATCAGAGTCTTGCCTATACATTGGGTAAAGTAAACAGAATTTAGAAAATGCATCTACTATTACAAGAATGTATCGGTAACCATCTACTTCGGGAAGGGGACCCATCACGTCCATATGAATGGTTAAAAGGTACTTCGGGCTTCTCCCATGAATGAATAGGCTGTAATGGATCTCGCTGTACTTTCTTTTGAGATATACACACTAAACAGTGTAATACATATTTTCGAACAAAAACACGTAACTCTGGAAACCAAAAATGCTTTAAGAGCAAATCAATCGTTTTGTCCACACCAGGATGATCGTGTTCGTCATGAAACACTCGAAGTAAACTTAACCTGTGCCCCTTAGGTATATAACACAAGTATCTGAGAGACTCACCAGTGGGTGTATACTTGTAATAAAGGTTGTCATTTTTCACAATGTAACGACTGGCGTCCAACTGACCGTCATTCAGTTTCTGAATAAGGGTCCGAGTTTCTTCGTCTGAACCCTGAGCAATCTGTGGCTTCCGAACCGAACACACATTGACCGGGTTTCGACTCAAATAATCGGCGTGAGACATATGAGTACCCTCCCGATAGTCCAGCTCAAAGTCAAAATCCTGCAGGTATATCCACCACCGAGCCACCCTAGGAAGTAAATCTTTCTTTCGTTGGGTTAACTTAAGTGCATTGCAATCGGTGACTACGATGAAGTGTACACCTACAAGATAATGACGAAAGTGCTGTAGCACTTTAACAACCGCCAGAGTTTCCAATTCGTAGGAATGGTACTTACCTTCAGCACCCTGCGTTAACTTACTGAAGTAAGCAACTACTCGCTTATGACCACCTTCGTGTAACTGTAAAAAAATACCACCATAGCCAATAGAACTGGCATCTGTGTGTACTTCGATTGGCAAGGATGGGTCATAAACAGCAAGCACCGGTTCACTGGTTAAACATTGAATAATTACCTCACGAGCAATCTGCTGTTCTGGTCCCCACCTAAATGGGACACCTTTACGTGTCAATGCAGCAATACAAGCAGTTTTTTGAGCAAAGTTCGGTATGTATCGCCGAAAATAGCTGGCTAAGCCCATGAACTGGCGAACCTGTTTAACATTTTTGGGGTGAAGACCCCCCTGTTAAAGTTCTTACCTTTTCACTGCTCGGCCTTACCTGTCCTTCATTAATACTGCGACCTAAATATTCTATTGAACTGGAAAGAAAAGAACATTTCTTTAAGTTGATGGAAAAACTAGCGTGTCAAGTACCTTATGCAAAAGGGTCAATCCGCTGTCTATTGACGCGCTCATAATTAAAATATCATCGATATATACCCAGGATATCACCAGATTATATGAATGATCTTAATGTTTTTGAAATTATCCACTAATACACCACAGGAGCATTAGCCAAACCATAAGGCATTTTCAAATACTCATAATGGCCTTCGGGTGTGACAAAGCCAGTAAAAGGTACTGAAGATTTTTGTAACGGTATCTGGTGAAACCCTGTCGCCATATCTAAAGAGGTAAAGTATCTATTACGTCCCAGTCGATCAATATGATCATCTATCCGAGGTAAGGGAAAACGATCTTTAATTGTCACATCATTTAATTTCCTAAAATCGACGCACATGCGATCCGAGCTATCCTTTTTCTTCACTAGAAGAATAGGACTGGCATAGTCAGACTCAGACTCTTGTATAATCCCAGTTTTCAACAAGTCTTTAACAATATCGCGAACGCGAAGTGTCTCAGCATAAAACAAACGATATGGGCGATAACTAATAGGAATATCACTTTTCAACCGAATGGTCATACTACCAGTATTTACCGTTGACGTAGCAGTGCCAGATATTAAAAACTTTTTAAATTTCTCTACTATTATCAACAACCGTTGAAGCTCATTACCAACAAGAGGTGTGTTTACAGGGATAGATACTTGAGACTGAACGGTCATGACCTTATTTACATTTAACTTCCTAGTCAATATTTGCTTGTCACGCGTCCGAATATAACTAACGCCTTCTCTATTAAGTACGTCCGTACCTACAATGACCGGGGTATTCATATACTCGGTGTCAACTATATAAAAGTCAACATCGAGAGACAAGCCGTCAAATTCGATTAGTAAAGTTACATAAGAAGTACTTTCAATCTCCTGACTACCTAAACCCTTGAGTATACGAAATGTAGGCTTATGCGCGCAACTAAAATGTTTTAATAAGTGAGACGAGATTAATGATATCGTTGAACCACTATCTATCAAAACATCGACAGGTACGCCTTGAATAACAGCAACGATCACATCACTATGGTAGGTAACTTCCTGTTTTTGGCAAAAATTGACATTATTTTTATTACCTGATTCCGATTTTAACTTAGCAAAACAATTCTTAGTTTTATGACCAGATTTTTTGCAAAACGTACATGTATCGGGTTTTGTAGGAACAAAAACGGGCTTAGAGATTAAATTATCTTGGTTTAGAGGGCGCTCATTTGAATTCTTTTTTTTTTTTTTTTTTTTTTTTTTATACAAAACTAGGTTAATGCTTGACTACATTCCACCTGATGGAAAGTGAAATGTAATCTAATCTAATCTAACCTAGCAGCCTATTCACTCTCCTCTTGAAGACACCCACATTATATTTTGCCGGAAATACCGACGCAGGCAGATTGTTCCAGTCCTTCGCTGTACGCACTAAAAAAGATGAAGCATAGCGCTTCGTTCGGACAGGTGGAATGTCCACAACGTAGGGATGGATACCCGCCGTGCGTCGGGACGTCCGGCAAAAGAACGGGGATGGGGGAATTAGGTCGTGCAATTCCTGCGCACACTCACCAAAATGTATCCTATAGAATACTGAGAGGCTAGCAATTCTACGCCTGTGTTCAAGGCTGTGGAGTTTGGCGTCAACCAATTTAGGGTCGCCAATAAGCCTCTTTGCTCGCCTCTCAATTGAGTCCAGAACCGCAAGATGAGTCTTTGCGGCACCAGCAAATATATGGCCACAGTACTCTACACACGACCGGATCTGTGCTTTGTATAATACAAGAAGCTGTCCCGGTGTAAAGTACTGTCGCACCTTCGCAAGTACGGCAAGCTTTCCCGCAGCTGCTCTTGCTCTGGACTCAATGTACCGACCAAAGTTGAGGTTCGAGGAGATCTCTAAGCCTAACAACTGAAGCCAGTCACTGTATTCCAAGGATACATTCTGGAAAGTAGGAGCCAAGGTGAAGGGGCTCCTTTTGGCGGTGAACAAACACGTCTGCGTTTTGGTGGCGTTGAATTTGACAAGATTGGCATTGCCCCATGCGGAGACTGCCTGAAGTTTGTCATTCAAACGTTGCACCATGGCTTCTCTTTCAGACTGTACTTGATCTCGACTAGCCCGAGAACTTGGCAGATATCTTTCTACAACTGTGCTGTCGTCTGCATACCCATAGATACCGGGCTTCAGCAGATCGTTAATGTGCAGCAGAAAAAGAGTTGCAGAAAGAACGGACCCCTGAGGTACTCCGGCATTTATTGTCAAGGGTTCCGAAGAACACCCGTCGACAACAACACGGAGAGATCTCTGGCTCAAAAAGTCCGTTATCCAGCCAATCAGACCAGGAGATATACCGTACGCTGAAAGCTTGCTTAAAAGGCTCACATGCCAGACCCTGTCAAAAGCCTTCGAGACGTCCAGAGAGACGGCGACCGCTTCTCCGTTCCTCTCGATGGCTTCGCCTAAAATGTGTGTTGCGTACGCTAGAAGGTCCCCAGTGGACCTATTTCGGCGAAATCCGTACTGTCGGTCACTGAGGAGATCGTTACCTTCTACGTACTTAAACTTTTAATTCGACTTAAACTTTTTACATACAGCCTGAGTATGCCCTGGCTGACCACACGAAAAACACTTTCCCGATTCAAAATGTCTTTTTCTTTGATTAGAATACCGTGATTTACTTTTATTTAGGTACGAACCGCTAGACCTAACTGGAACAGAATTAACCCCAGACGTGGAAGGTTTAACATAATTAGAAAAGAAATCTACAAGATTGTTTGGAGATAGTTTAGCATTTGTAGCACACGCCTTAATATGGGGATCGTTAATACCGCGAATCACAATGGCTGTAATCAACTCATCGCTAAGTCCCCTTACAATTCGTAAACGAAGAAGTGACCGGCGAGCATAATCGGCGTACGAAACGTAGTTATCCGAATTAGTGCTCATTACATCAAACAAAATACTGGCGACATCAGGAACTTTTGGACACAAAGGTTTAAACTCCTTCTTAAAATTGGACCAACTACGTTCGGCGGTCACCCACTCACTTAACCACGACTTGGCATCCCCTTTAAGACAGTTACCGATTCGTAAAAGACATTCGTAATCGTTCCAGTTATTCAGCGATTTGGCACGTTCCACCTCCTCGCACCAATCATCGATATTCTGTAAATTTGGATCAAAATTAGAAATGTAACAGTTTGTATTTAAAGAACTAGTGGTATTTATAGCGCGTATAGCATCTACAATACGGTCAGTAAACGTCGACGGAACACTTATATGTGTGGTATTACGCTCCGAGTCTAAGTCCGGTACAGACGGTGCTTCCGGGGCACCCCGCAAAGGCAGAGGGATCGACGGAGTCATAGACCGTTGATCCCTATGCGTGGACATCGCAAATCCTTCAACTAAGGAGGTCGCGCCGCGTTCAATCGGTTCATGACGTGGTACTGGTGAGAGCACGGGCCTTACATCACACTGCACCGGTGGCGGTGTGTTTCGCGCAGCTACCTGATTCTCAATAGATCGGAGACGTTCTAACATTGTTTCCATATCGCGCCTCAATTGACCGTTTGGAGAACGATCGCGATGTCTACTACATCGGTAATCACGACTTCTCCTGCGACTTTCCCGTTTATGATAATTACGATCAGACATTACACACAATGTGGGTATATCGAACACTGAATAAAAATAAAAATCACCAATTGATAGTTAACAAAAAGAAACCGTAAGATTTTAACGTAAACACAATCAGAACGGATGAGGAGGATAAGATCACGATAATCCTATCCCACTTCTGATCTAGTAAACCTCAATTAATTTCACTTAAAAAAAAATAATCACAAAATAACCTGTAATGGTTATTATTTAAAATTTCACAAAACAGCAAATTAAAATGACTTTAGATTAGAAAACAACTATAATACTTTCAAACTAATAATAAGGAAATGAATTTACAAAATAACAACACAACGTTATCACTAAATACGAGCGTTACGCAATATGTGAATCCGAGAATCTACCCACGCTGACTTATATACAAATCTTCAACAGTTGATCTGAATTATCTTCTACAATATTAAGATGTGGATAAATTGTAAACAACTGTCGGCAACGGACTGACACAACTTTAGAAGTCAGTTTGTTACCTACAAGTAAACGTGTGATATTTAATTAAAGTTTTATTAAAAGTTCTATAAAAGAAGTCTATAATTAGATCTCCAATAATCATTATTTACATGATAAAACTAATTACATTTTTAGTGATGAAGATAAAAATTATCGCTCTTGTCTTTTCGAGCTTTCGTATTTTGAAGTGTTAAATTTTGACTTGAAAGGGGGGTATAATAAGTGTCAAGGTATAATAGGATATCAAGATGTAGGTAAATTGTAAACAATTGTCGGCAACGGACTGGCTTAAACTTAGAAGTCAGTTTGTTACCTACAAGTAAACGTGTGATATTAATTTAAAGTTTTATTAAAAGGTCTATCAAAGAAATCTATAATTAGATCTCCAATAATTATTGTTAACATGATAACAACATTAATTACATTTTTAGCGATGCAGATTAAAATTATCACTCTTGTCTAGTCGAGCTTTCGTATTTTGAAGTGTTAAATTTTTACTTGAAAAGAGGGTATAATAAGGGTCAAAGTATAATAGTATATTAAGATGTGGGTAAATTGTAAACAACTGTCGGTAACGGACTGATATAACTTTAGAAGTCACTTTGTTACCTTTAAGTAAACGTGTGATATTTATTTAAAATTGTATTAAAAGGTCTATAAAAGAAGTCTATAATTAGATCTCCAATAATTATTGTTTACACGATACCAACTAATTACATTTTTAGCGATGCAAATAAAAGTTATCGCTCTGGTCTAGTCGAGGTTTCGTATTTTGAAGTGTTCAATTTTGACTTTGGTGATAGAACTCATCAAAGCAAGAACGGAACCATAAAAGAGGATAAGAATGGGAAATTTATAATCAACCAAATATCAAACTTAAACTTTATATTGTATTAATATTAAAATGTGCAAGGTGCTATTAAACTCCTTAACAACATAGAGATTATATGTTCAAAAAATTTTAAGCTTGACCACAATGAAATAATTAAAAAAATTACTATCCTTTTTTTGGATAAATAGTTTTTTTGTACCAAAAGGGAAATGTATTATTTTATTTCTAACCATGTAAATAGCGCTTGGTAAGGATTTAAGTACAATTAAAGAATATAACTTACTAAAGCCAGCCAACACTTACTAATCACGTGATGAAGAACAAAGGAGTAGCAAAAAAGATAAAAAAAGGATGTTATATATTTAATTGTACTCAAATCAATGAATTATCTCAAAAAAGTATTTGTCCGTCATATAATAGTAATTAATGTATTTCTTTTATGTGTCAGTTATAAGAAGTAAATTACCGTCCGCTATAATATACATTTAGTATACACAGCCCCTTAACGAAAATATCAACTTATTAGATGAGGTTAATATGATTTTGAGATTTATTTTATTAAATAAGATATTATTGTTTACACCATAACAACTAATCAATTATAATTTTTATCCTCACCTTTAATAACTTATTTAATTTTGTTAGATTTTTTAGTGATGAAAATAAACACTCTACCACTGTGGTCTAACGCCGCTTTCGAATTTTAACGTGTTAATTTCTTAAAATACGATTGCTGCTTAGACTTCGGTGACAGAAACTCACCAAAGCAAGAATGGATTCTTAAAAGAAGATAAGAATGACAAACTCCTAATCAACCAGATATTAAACTTCAACTGTAAATTTGGTTTTAAACTCCAAAGTAATATAGAGACTAAATGTCGTGTTCCTTTAGAGAAACCTTAATAAAATAACTGTCAAAGAGCAACAGAAAATCTTAAAAAAAAAAGTTTAATCACGCTATTGATACTCTTACTATTGGACAGCAAAAATTAACTATACTCTCTGATAATATGTTATTAAAATCAAAAATTATTGATATTCTAAATATGCTAGAGAGCAATTTGTTAACTCTTTTTTTAAATAAAAGAATAAGACTTAATAAATGGAATTATATTTAGCAAAGTCAACACTTTTTATCCCTTCATAATAATTCCGAACCAATTGTTTACAGAACTTGATGGAAATTATAGGTTTTTAACTGATTATCATCGGTTTCTAGAAAAATTATATTCCTTAATAAATATTTCTGAAATAGCTACTTATTATAATATTATAATTGTGAAAAAATTGTATTTGTTTTAAGTACCAACTTGTTAGTTAAAAAAAATATTAATAACATTATAATATTCCTAATATTTCTTACCCTGTTGGTGTTACCAATTATACTTATGCCACTATAATTATATCAACTAAATATGTAGCCATCACTAGATAGATCTTGTTATTGTAAGTTGGATAGTTTAATTAGTTGTAGAATTATATATAATACTAATACAATACTAATATTAGCGATAATATAAATGTGTTCGATAGTTCCACAACTCCGATCTGTGGATCGGAAATTATCTCCAAATCTAACTTCTGTACCTAATCTGTGTAAATTCAATTTTTGTAGTGTTAATTATAAATTTGTTAAATCGAGCAACTGTCACATGTTTTCATATAAACGAAATATAATCCCTGAAATTGAAAATGCTGAAGACTTTCATGAAAATGATAGTTATTCCTCTAGCATATCAATGCTAGATTAGAAGAGATAAGATTAGAACTTAATCATTCAGGATAATAATAATGCCTTCCCTAATACATTCACCTAGTCAGTCTTTTTGATTCCTCACAGTATTTTTTTATGATAATAATTCAGTTCGAATCCATATTCCGCGCGTGACACTTGCTCTTTTAATTTAGCCCATATATTGTATTCAATTAAAATAAAGTGTTTTGTCAATTAAATATTGTTTTTTAAAAAGAAAGGGCTTTCTTCGAAAGTCTTAAGCAACAGTAAGCATCTTATAGTTATGGGAGATTTTAATACTTTCTTCTTAAAACATGACTCCAGAGCAAATCAATTACGTTGTCTTGCTTACTCTCTTAATATAGAAATATTAGCTGTAGACCTTTCACACTACACTTCTTCTACTTTGCTGGACCTAATTATGTGCCTAGAGACTTTTTACATAATTAAGTATGGTCAGTTACCAGCGCCTGCATTTTTATACCATAACCTTTTATATATTACTCACAAGGTAAAAATGCCCAAAATACAAATTAAACTTATAAAGCTTAGAAACTGTAAAAATATTGATAATAGTGTTTTAGTTACGGATTCTTTCGCCATAAATTGGGTGTGATAAAGGATCTTACATCAATGGACAAAATGTTTTTTTTTAACCACACACATCCTCGCCTTTTTGGACCAATACGTTCCCATTTCATACAGAAAAACTCAAATGCCAGTCAGCGCCGTGGTTCTATGAAAATGGTAAAAGGCTATGGCTAAAGGCTATAATCTCGTCCTTGGCTTATTTCCGACTGTGGTCTTGCTGACGATCGAAGGCCTCGGGGTTTTTAATACATCGGATTTAAATATTTTTAACTTTATTGTTCTTTTTTAAACAACCAATAAAAGTTTGTTTTTAAATTTTATTTCTTTGGGTTTTATTTTTTACTTTTTATTATTGTGTTTTTCGGTTATGTTATGTTGTTTCGAGAACTTAAAACTGTATATATTTTATATAAATCTAAGTTAACAATGAGTTATAATAGTAATTAGTGTTTAGATGTACTTGTAACATTTCTCATTATATCTATTTCTTTTAATGCGCCAGTGCTACAAGGTTTCTTCGAAGTCAACTTGGAACAGTCTCCTTCTTCGATTTAAAGACCCGCCAAAGACTCTACTTAACGCCACGTAAGTTTGACCTGTAGCAAACACTGGAATCGAGATAAATAACAGCGGAGTGTGCAGGTGTCGCTAAGTTACGTACCCAGATTTTATGGACATCTTCCGCCTCATTACCAGACATCAAAAATTTACCGTAACGTCAAGTACCTACCGTTCCGTACCTGAACTGCCATTTTGTACTGGCGACCATCTTGGATTAAAGATTTTTTATAATGTGTTATATTCTGCAAATTAAGCCCTTTTAATAGATGCCCATGAAAAGTGGGTTGTCTTAAATACTGAGAATATATTTAATAAACGACCAAACCCAGAAAAACAGATATCTATGCTCATCGCATCACTGCCTGTCGCTGTCGGGGATGGAACCCGAGCCCTATTGCGTCGCCTTACGTTAGGCGTCTGCGCTAACAACTCGACCAACTGAGCGGTTCACTCTTTGATTATATTAAATAAACCGATAAAATTCAAAAGAACCTAAAGAAGTAGTGTACTTTTCTGTTGAAAAAGCATGAGTAATATTATAGAAACTCATAATTATTGTAAGCGTGTTCCAGTTATTGTATTTATTTGCCATCGTCGTCTTACTTTGAACAATTTGAATAAAATATGGACGAGGTTTTAATAAAAGTATCAAATTTAAGTAAACAGTGAATTATTTGTTGAAGTTTTAATACAAATATTCTAGTAAATAATGCAATATGTTTAAAGTTCTAAAATTTATTTACTTGACATAATCTTTCACACATGTTTATAGTCTACTATAATCATCGCCATCAGTGCTATTAGTACTGACAATATATTTAAAGATCTTATTTCGAGCTTTAAGCCTACTGAACTGATAGTTCAAAAGCAAGAAGAGAATGAATTTAAAAAAGAAAATTTCTTTTGTACAAGAAATTTCTTACGGCTTTTGCACTTTTTGCGTAGAAAACTGAAAAGAAATTTTAATAAAGTTTTTTTTTAACCCCCGACTAAAAAGAGGGTTGTTATAAGTTTGACCTGTCGATCTGTGTATCTGTGTATTGATATAAGATATTGACGATTTATTCGTGCGGGAGAGGTTCTTATGCAATAATTAGTTGTTCCCAGGGGCTTCGCCTGCGCTATATAGGAAAAAAAGCCTTTTTATGAAGGGCAAAATTACTTTATTAGGGAAAGCTTTTGCCCGTGTCTGCGTCCACGTAGACTGTAAAAATATAATTATATGGCTTATGATCGTAGTCATAAAGAATCACGGACAACAGCTAGTGATAATATAAATTCATCATAGTGTTATAAGTTATTGTAAATCATTTTAACTCTAAATGTTTATATTTATTAATATTCGTATACATGAAACCTACCTATCTACCTACCCATATGAAAAAGTATTGAATCATGTTACTTAATACATTTATAACTACTTTTACGCCGGGGCGTCACGGTGAGTGCGAAAGCGATCCCGTTGCGTTCCACTATGGCGATGAGGTCAACCGTTGGTTTTTTAGTGGGTAGCCTTAAAAATGGCAGCATCCCCTATGCTGCCGGGTAGTCCCACATAACCCCTCGGCCATCACCTTCCTGGCCGCAGGCTGGCTGGCTGGCTGGCCTGGGCTGACAAAAAATAAAAAAAAAAGGATAAGACGCAAAAAGTGCCGCATCTCATCCCAATCTGCTGACTTCTATTTCCATACTCGCCTAACACCATGTGGTTCGAAAGCTGGTGGGGAATATGTAAATAGAGATTTCACCAGACAGTGATCGGAGGTTCCCAAGGGGGAGGTGACTTCTACACGATACCTGTCCGGATCAGTTGTCAGCAGAAGGTCCAGGCAATTGGCTGTATGGCCTACCACATCTGGTACCCTTGTCGCTTGCTTCACCAGCTGAAAGAGGTCCAACGCAAAGTTCCGCGCTTCTCATCCAGCATGGTCGGTCTTCTGGTACGGGAACAGCCAGTCCTAATGACAGGCATTAAAGTCCCCAAGAAATACTAGCTGCGCCGAAGGGTAATGATGTAGAGCCATATCAGTAGCCTCACTGAGATACTCAAATAATCGAGTTGTCTCTTGGTCACCACTGTGCGAACGGTAGACACAGGAATACAGTATTTTTTCGTTTCCTGTGTCCATTAAAACCACACAGACTCCGGCCCGTGAGCGAAAATTGTGCTCTAACGAGTAACCGGTATAATCTAAGTGCACAGCGCTCAAGGGACATTGTATCTGCGTCTCCGTCATAAAGAGCAAGTGCTGCTGCTCTGTCTCCAGGTGGACAGCTATAAGATTAGACTGCAAGCCCCTGATATTAGTGAGGTGCACTTTGTATAAAGAGGAGTGCAACCGCTATGTAATCTTGTTCCTTTTTTTGTACTTTTTTATGAAAAAATAATTATTAAAGTGAATAGGATGGGAAATGGCAGTTGAACGAGAGGGTACGTATCGAACCCGACGTCGAAATTGACGTTGTCATGCCACTGAGAGGTTAGTCTGGAAACTACGGAGACGCCCAAACCCCCCAGGGATCGCCATCGGGCCTCCTCATCTGGTCGCCAACCAGCACGATGGATCCACCCTGGGATTTAACAGAGTTGGCGGGGCAGCCTTTCGTCGGTGGCTGACCCACTAAATGGGCCCCCAACTATCTGCGGGCGGCCAGCGGAAAGCCATCGCTTCGGATCCCGCTACCCTCCCCGACTAGACACCCGACAGAACAAACACCAACTCGACGTCAACCGGTTCGCCAACGTAACGCAGCTCTTAAGACCCATTTGACTGTTTTTGAAGACTTGGTCGCTTTGCGGCACGACTTTGCCCGATGGGTGGTAACCTTGCCGGCGACCCGATGTTATGGTCTACCACCATGATTTTAAGCTGATCTTTCTAAGTTTTTAAGCCGATCTTTATGTACAATTGCCAAAACATCGTACCGCCCCCAGTATCGAGGTCTGAGAGGATGATTAAACAAAAAGATTTTTGCTACCATGAAGATATTTGCTACCATGGAAGAATTAATTTCTATGAAAAAATAGAAATCGGTAATAAGAAGTAAGAAATTGAAACTCACTTCAAAAAGAAGGAGGTTATCAATTCGGCCGTATGTTGATTGTGTGTATGTTACGCGATTACTCCGGCGTTAGTGAACGGAATTACATTTTTTTTTATTTAAAAGCCTATACTTCCGTGGTGCTCTCATTACCACCAAATCAGCATTTGGTGATGGAATCCCAGGGAAATCGAGAGAAAACTTCATTTATGGGCATTGATAGTGGTTTTCCACTCGATTACTGCGGCGTTGGTGGACGGATTTATATATTTTTTCTTTATTTGAAAGTCTAAACTTCTGAGGTAGTCCCATTACCACCTGCATCTGATGATGAGTTCCCAGGAAAATCGAGAGAAATCTTTATTTATGGGCATTGATAGTGGTGATCCACTTGCCTTACCCTTCTTTCATTGGCATACACCGAGTGGAGGGCTAGCCTTGCACCGATATTGAGAGAAACGGTTTTGTAGCTTTATTATTTTAAGAAATGGCACAACACGACATAAAAATCCTTCTTCAAGTTTCGTCAATTTGGTTAGCTCTTGAGGTACAGTGCTGGCGGAATTTTTCGTTTCATATTTTTATTTTTACAGCGAGAGCATGTTATGATTTTTCCAGAGAAACCAATTTTTCGGGTAATAACGGACTGTACAAAGCAGTATGTACATTACAACGTTGTGGTGGATAAAGAGCTTTATAATAAGTGGCACATGGTACATCTGCAAAATGTTAATACCATGTTCAAATGAATTATTTGATGATACCTCCCTGCGATTGTGACTAGCTTGTCGCTAAGTATCCAATCGAGTCGCTGTAGATTCGGCAGATTCAATGGATAAACGCTCGAGTTGCATGTGTAGGCGACGGTTACGTTGTGCTTCGGTCTCGTTAGACAAACATTCGCGAGTCAAACTGAGTCGCTGAGCATGACTTTCTGGACTTTCATTAAGCCTTGATGAGTTCGTGATTGCTCTCTTTCGAGAAAGTCTATACGCTAGTTGCTCATCACTCTCATTTGAAATGTTACTAGAATTTCTTTTCTATTTTTCTTTAAACGTTCTTTCGTTCTTTCTTCTCGTCGCTACTTTCTTCCAAACGGCGCTGTCTCATTTGAGAATTTCGTTTAGTTGGCCTTCCCTTTAATAAATAAAATTAACTTACTTTCTTATAGAAATTGAAAAAAAATACCTTCCAATCTATACATAATTATGACCAACTTAAACTAAAAACTTGAAAATAAAATTATAAAAAAAATAATAAAACGCATTTCAAAACTATATCTACTCATATACATAATGTTCAAGTTTAAACTAACTCTAAAAAGTTGAAAATAATATTTTTATGACTTCAAAATAAAGTATTATTAAAAGAATTAACAAAATTATTGAAACGTATATAAGTACCCATTTACTATTTAAAATCCGTAATTTTTGGATTCGGTGCCAGCCAGCGCAAAATAAAAACTTAACAAATATTGAATATCTGTCAATATATATATACATATAACAACAACATGAACACGAAATAGACATTAGATATAACATACACAGAGAGAACGCTGATTGTTGCAAAGAAGCGCATCAAAATTTTTATACATTTAGACGTAACCATCAAGGACGTGTGCCCTCATGCGTCTTCCCGCGTTCGGGTAGCTCACTCCGATAGCTGGTCCCCCGCCACCAGGGTCCAGATACGCGCGCCGCCCTTCCTCCGTGATGTTCGAAAGTTTCTTAGAATAAAGCAGGATTTAGCTGTCAACCTCGGCTGGCATCGACTCCAAAAATAACGGATTTTAAAAAGTAAATAAGTACTTATATCCGTTTGAGTGCGCTCACCGAACAGCCAGAATGACTATTAAATTAGTTTAATTTCAAAAGCAAGAAGAGAATGAATTAAAAAAAAAACATACTTTTGTACAAGCAAATGCTGACCGCATAAATAAAATTAAAAATGTCTTAGCTTACTGACATAGGACATAAACTTAAACTTATTATGTATAAAGATGTTTTTTTATATTTTGATGAAATTATTTAACTCGGTGTTTACAACTAAATGAGTGTTTGTTAGTTGCTACTGATGCATTAGTATTTAGTGTGTGGCCATTAGCCAATTACATAGAAGTATATAAAATAAACAACTTTATGCAGAAGAGCATAATTGCTAAAATAATGAGCTGGCATTCTTATTATTAAAAATTTTGATGATCGTAAATCAGCCGGAATCTCAAAAAAATTAAATCTCTCCCTCAGCTATGAGGGTGATTTCATGTGAAATAATACACAGTACAGAAAAGAGAAAACATGTAGATCCCGGCGGCGGCGAATTGGAAGCAACTTGAGTTTCCACATTCAGAAACGTGGTCAATATTTCTTAAGCCAAATATAAACCTTATAGCAATATTTTGGAATCGTTCAAGTTTGTTAAGTTGGTCCTCAGTTAAATTAAAATAGCTTGCATCGGCATAATCGAGAATAGAAAGAAGAAGAGATTGTGCTAACATAATTTTGGTAGGGATCGGAAGAAAATGTTGCCATAGAGATCTCATAGGAACAAAAATTTTTTTGCTAAGTTCTTTGATGTGTCTAGTCGAAGATAATGTTTGATCCAGGTATAGTCCAAGATTTTTCACGGTGGAACAATAGGATATTGGAACATTGTTATATATAACTGCAGAAATGCTATCTCCAACTATCCTTGCATTCATACCGGGACTGCCAATAATAATTATCTGGGACTTGGCAGGATTTATTTTAAGTCCATATTGCTTACTCCACTCAGAAATTGCAGTCAGATCACTATTAATGGCAAATATGGAAGAGGTAAGATCTTCAATTCTGGAATGTCTCTAAATTTGTAGGTCGTCTGCATACATGTGATAGAGAGAAGATATATATTTAGTAACAGAATTAATGTAAATTGAAAATAATAAAGAAGATAACACGCCACCTTGAGGTACCCCTGCCGAGATACTACACCAGGACGATAAGGTGTTATCGTTCCTAATGCGCTTTCGACGACCAGTGAGGTAACTCCGAAACCAGTCTGTTACCGATGGACATAGGTTGATAGAACGTAATAGGGTAAGTAAAATATCCTAATCGACAGTATTAAATGCATTGCTAAAATCAAGAAGGGTTAAAATTATAAGCTGTGTATTGTCCATTGCCAGCCGAATGTCATCTGTGAATTTTACTAACGCTGTAGCCGTGCTATGACCGGGGCGAAATCCAGACTGCCAGGGATTAAAAAGTTGATTTTCGTTAAGAAATAGACTTAGCTGTTTAAGTACTAATTTCTTAAGAATTTTTGAAAGGAAGGGTAAAATGGAGATAGGACGAAAATAACAGAAGTTTAAAGGTTGGCTCTTTTAGGTATAGGAATAATTTGGGTTTGTTTCCAAATGTCTAGAAATTTACTAGTGGTAATGGAATGGTTTAAGATTTGGGTTAAAACGGGAGAGATAACATCTAGGATGGGTACGATCATTCCGGCTAACGCTTGATGGAATGGATAGTACGTTTACATTACATTCAGTAAAAGAGGAGAAAGAAAATGGTAAAGAATCTGGAGTTTTAAGGGATGCAAGGGTTTTTGAGAGTTTGGTTTTTATCAGTTGTATTGATGGCCTCTGTGGTAGAAAAATATTTGTTGAGAAGTTCAATATCTACATTGCAGGAAGGTGTGTTCGGTAATTTACCAACTCCAAGTGATTCAAGAAACTTTCAAGAACTTAGGGTTTTAATTCCGCAAACTGAGTTGGTTTTCCAGACTTCGGTAATACATGCATGCATTGGTCATACACTGGTCATCCAAGCAGGAAAGAAACCATAGAAGGAAGAAATAATGGCAGAAGATGAATCAATAAGATATGAAATTTATACTGACTGTAAATTGTATAAACATGTTAAATTTGCTACGTGATTTTAATCTACATAACAACAATAAGACAGAATGTGCAATGATTTTTAAGCTTATCCTGAAATATTTTTTAATTAGATACCATATTTTTGTTAAATTTACCTGGAAACTGTTCTCGTTCTGAAGATCACATGTATTGCGTCACGATTACTACCATACTTGCGTTTTGATACAGAAGTATTTGAAATGAATGACTTGGGTTTTAATCTTGGGTTTCTTACAACTGTTATAGTACTTAAAATGAAATGCATTGCTTGAATTCTTTTTATTTTCATACCAACCGTATTAGTTGCACTTATCAGAAAATTGCCGATAATTTAATAATATAACCAATCCAACCAATACTCACGAGGTAAATGAATTCATCATATTATCAATTTTAATTTTCAAATATAATAACAATTTAAGTTATAGAAAAAGTTCTACATCATTACTTGTTTTACATGTAGAAAAATATATATAATCTAACCAGATTAATAAGCATTTGGGATATTTAACCAAATATGCCAAATCCAGACCTCCTCTCCGTTTTCCTGTTAGTTATCAGCTAGTTACAGTTAGTAGCTCATAGCTACTCGTAAATATAAAAAAATCCTAAACCATAATGTATGTTATTATTGTTAACAAAATATTATTCTGTATTGCTAATTATTATTATATGAACGTATAAGTCGTATCCTTCCTGGGAATATCTTAGAAAAAAATACAAATTAAAGTAAATCGGCTTTTTATGACGAAATACAAGTCTGAATACAAGTACTCTACTCCCTTAAGAGGATCAGAGTCACAATCATATTTTAACTATATCTTTTATATCTCAGATACCCAAAGAGAATTTGAGTCAGACTAAATCTTTTATCAACTAAATCTTTTACTCAGATAAAAAAACGGCCAGTAACAGATGCGGGTTCATGCAGTTGTTGAACAATGGCAATGTAAAATATTTGTATTAAATAATATTAATAGAACCCTGAAATTTTGGAAACCTTTGAACCCTAAGTTCTTGAAAGTTTCTTGAATCACTTGGAGTTTGTAAATTACCGAACACACCTTCCTGCAATGTAGATATTGAACTTCTCAACAAATATTTTTCTACCACAGAGGCCATCAATACAACTGATAAAAACCAAACTCTCAAACACCCTTGCATCCCTTAAAACTCCAGATTCTTTACCATTTTCTTTCTCCTCTTTTACTGAATGTAATGTAAACGTACTATCCATTCCATCAAGCGTTAGCCGGAATGATCGTACCCATCCTAGATGTTATCTCTCCCGTTTTAACCCAAATCTTAAACCATTCCATTACCACTAGTAAATTTCTAGACATTTGGAAACAAACCCAAATTATTCCTATACCTAAAAGAGCCAACCTTTAAACTTCTGTTATTTTCGTCCTATCTCCATTTTACCCTTCCTTTCAAAAATTCTTAAGAAATTAGTACTTAAACAGCTAAGTCTATTTCTTAACGAAAATCAACTTTTTAATCCCTGGCAGTCTGGATTTCGCCCCGGTCATAGCACGGCTACAGCGTTAGTAAAATTCACTGATGACATTCGGCTGGCAATGGACAATACACAGCTTATAATTTTAACCCTTCTTGATTTTAGCAATGCATTTAATACTGTCGATTAGGATATTTTACTTACCCTATTACGTTCTATCAACCTATATAAATTAAGGAACATATTGAAGCTACAGGTAATTTAGTTGACCTATGTAGTTATAACTTAGAGCGGTTTGAGTCATTAACTAATAATTATGTTAACTGTAATTGTTTAAGTGAAAAATTAAATGTTGTTTCTAAACTAAACTCTGAGGTGTTGGGTGATTCGGCTATACATACTAAAAGTAGTAATAAAAACATAAATATAATGAATAAAAATCAAATTAATAATAGGTCCTCTGTTGTGCACAACCATAATTACTTTGTTTTTTCTGACCAATTAGGTCAGGGCTTTGGGTCTCTTTTAAGTAGGGAATTAAATAATGTACATAATATATGCTCACCTGGTGCTAGTTACCAGCACAATATAGATAAAATAATTAATTTTGACTCAAAGTTGACTGAAAACAGTACTATTGTACTATTACATGGAGATGGTTTGTCGATTAAGAAAATTGAAATAATTAGTAATATTGAAAAATTATTGAAATTACATAATAAGAATAATTTTAAAATTGTAATTTGTGCATTTCCATATTCATCTTCTTATTCAGACAAACAAAATAAATATATATATAATTTAAATTTGACATTATATAATTTGACATACCGTCATAGTGATGCATTCTTTTACTTTGATGTAAATAAATTTATTTATAATAGGTTTAGGATGACAAAAGGTACAATGTATCTGCCTTTATATTATAAAAAACAAATTGCTACTTTAGTAGCATTTAATTTAAAAAACTTCGTTATAACAGATATAACGAAAAATAAATGTACTTTAAATAATATATTACTGACAGAACATAAGCGTTCCACTTTAAACTAATGGATAAGACAAAGCCTAAGTTGTTAAATATTGTCCATCAAAATATACAAGGCTTAGGTGGCAAGGAATTGGAAGTGGAACTCTTTGTTCAAAAATATGACATAAGTTTATTGTGCATTACAGAGCACTGGTTATCAAAGAATAACAATATTATAAATGTAGAAAATTATAAATTGTCAAGTTCGTTCTGTAGAGAGAAAGCTATTCGCGGTGGCTCACTTATCTTAGCTCGTAACGATGTAGTGTTAAAGTCTCGATCAGATATAGTGGCGCTCTCTGTCGAGCGAATTATTGAACTATCCTGCATTGAGCTCAATGAACATATTATTTTGTGCGTGTACCGACCCCCCTCTAGTGACTTTGATGAATTTGAAAACAAAATGGAGGATATTTTAACTAAGCTTTGTCATAAAAACAAGTCCGTGATTGTTTGCGGTGATTTCAATGTAGATATATTACAAGAAAATTCGTCTAGTGTACGTTTATTAAATTTGTTTAAATCTTTTAACTTACTGAACGTCTTTTTTGAACCCACTCGTATTACTAGTATTTCCGCGACTTGTATTGATAATGTGTTCTGTCGCTGTAACATTTATGAAGAAACAGTAATGACAAATTTAAGTTCAGACCACTGTGGTCTAAAATTTTCTCTATTAATTAATCACGAAAGTGAAAAGCCCCAAAAGTTTACTTGTAGACCAATTACAAAAAACCGGGTCCTAACATTCAAGAATACTGTTCAGCAAAAAGTAGGTAAAGTAGACATGAGCGATGATAATCCAAATAATTTATATAATAACATTTTCGGTTTTTTGTTACAAGAATTTAATAATGTTTTAAAGCCAAAAACTATGACTAAATACCTAAAACTTAAATTTAGTGATTGGGCTACCGTGGGAATATATAAAAGTAGAGATAAGTTATATGATTTATATAGTGAGAGGCAATGGAATCAAGATCCGGTATTCTTGAATAAAGTTAGGATTTTTTCTAAAATATTTAAGACCGTTTGCATACAAGCTAAGTCGATTTACATAAGAAATAAAATCTTAAACTCAGAAAATAAAATAAAGGCAACTTGGGATGTTTTATCTAGTGTTTCTGGGAAAAATAGGGCTGCTAATGGACCTATTAAGTTAAAAATTGATAATATTGAAATAAATTCAAATTCAACTGTGGCGGCTATTTTTGAGACTTTTTTTAACGAAATTCCTTTAACAGTCACGGGTAATTTAAATTCTTCACCACGTGATGCAATCGTCGAATTGACGAATAACGTAAGAGTCAGTAATAAATGTTTTGTTTTTAAACCTGTTACACCATATGAAATTGTTAAAACTTTTAGAAATCTAAATATGAAAAAAACCGGTGATCTTTGGGGTATGTCAGTAAAATTACTAATAAGTATTATAAATGATATTGCTCCACAATTATCCTTAATTTTTAACAAATGTATTGAAACCGGTACTTTCCCAGACTTAATGAAAAATAGTAAAGTAGTTCCTTTGTTCAAAAGTGGCGATAGACTAATGCCCGGAAATTATAGACCTATCTCTATTTTACCCACTTTAAGTAAAATTTTCGAAAAAATTATACTAAACCAAATGTCAGAATTTGTTTATAGCAATGAAATCATGCATAGTGAACAATATGGTTTCACCAAAGGCAAATCAACAACTGATGCGGGTGCCGCGCTTCTTAAGCACATTTACGACGCATGGGAAAAGTCACAGAATGCAATCGGAGTGTTTTGTGATTTATCTAAAGCCTTTGATTGCGTGGACCATCAAACATTACTTTGCAAACTTAATCACTATGGCGTGCGTAATGCTGCGCTTGATCTTATTGCCTCTTACTTGAATCAAAGAGTTCAGACGGTTGATGTAAATAATTGTAAATCGGTTGGATCTCACCTAAAAATGGGTGTTCCACAAGGATCTATTTTAGGCCCTTTCTTATTCTTACTCTATATTAATGATTTGCCCTTTTACGTAAAAGGACTATGTGACATTGTACTTTTTGCTGATGATACCTCACTTATTTTTAAAGTTGATCGTAATAAACCTAATTTTGACAAAGTTAACTGTGCTCTGTCACGTGTTCTTCATTGGTTTGAAATTAATAATTTGGTATTAAATACTAAGAAAACTAAATGCATGGAATTTACACTTCCTAATGTAAAAGTCAAGATTGTAGTTTATTCCTTAACAATGAAGTGTTAGAACTGACTGACTCGACAACTTTCTTAGGTATAACTTTAGATAAAAAGCTCCAGTGGAACCCCCATCTCTCGACACTCGCAAGCAAACTTAGCTCAGCCGTCTTTGCAATTAAAAAAGTAAGACAATTAACAGACGCTAATACGGCTCGGCTCGTTTATTTTAGTTATTTTCACAGTATATTGTCTTACGGTATCTTACTATGGGGCAGCGCTGCCGAAATTAATTCTATATTTATTTTACAAAAACGAGCTATACGGGCTATTTGTAACTTAAAAGCTAGAGACTCCCTAAGAGAAGTTTTTAAAGAAATCGGTATTCTTACGGTCGCTTCTCAATACATTTTTAATAACTTACTATATATACGCCAAAATTTAAATGACTATAAAAAAAACAGCGACAGACATACTATCAATACAAGAAATAAAAATAGGCTTGTAACGCCTAAATTTAGACTTCAAAAAGTTAAGAAATCCTTCATGGGCTTGAGTATACGCATATATAATAAGGTTCCACAAGATATCTTAGATCTTCCTTTTCTTGGTTTCAAATCTAAAATTAAAAGTATATTATTAAATAAATCTTACTATAACATTCAAGAGTTTTTGGTTGATCGAAATGTGTGGAACTTGGGTCATTGTATCATAAATCTTGGGTCATAAATCTGTATTGTATTGCGAATAGCTAGTAATCTCCGCAATTTGTTTTTTGTTGTAAATTAATTTTTGCTTTATCGACCTTCTGCATCACACCGATTCCTTAGAAGTCACTACTTGCGGTAGCATCGGGAGTCGGGTTGCCTCCCTCCCTCAAATATGTGCGAAGGGGGTGATGGCTGGCTCTTGTGTTATGCTCGTGAACGGGTGCTGCTTGCGGTGACTGGTTGTGTGGCAGGCCGAGGATTTGTATGTATATATGTATATATATCTATATATATATATATTTACTGTTATTATTATTTAATTTTCGTTGCCTGAAATCATTGGGCTTCTTTTCCGATTGATTGCGAGGGTTCTAGTTGTTCCAAAATTGCATTTAAGTTTATAAAATAAATAAAATTGACTCATTTGCAGGGTTGATGTTATAATTTATAAGTCAAACATTGTTAAATTTTATTTAAAAAGAGCAGCTGTTGAGTTTCTGGCCAGCTCTTCTCAGCAGAACAGCATTCCGAGCTGGTGGTAGCTTACTCACAGACTGACTATACTGACCAATTTAATGTAATTGACGATTCAAAAGTGCGTGTAAATGCCTACTTGAATAAAGATATTTTGAATTTGAATTTGAATTTGAATTTATGTCCATCGGTAACAGACTGGTTTCGGAGTTACCTCACTGGTCGTCGAAAGCGCATTAGGAACGATAACACCTTATCGTCCTGGTGTAGTATCTCGGCAGGGGTACCTCAAGGTGGCGTGTTATCTTCTTTATTATTTTCAATTTACATTAATTCTGTTACTAAATATATATCTTCTCTCTATCACATGTATGCAGACGACCTACAAATTTAGAGACATTCCAGAATTGAAGATCTTACCTCTTCCATATTTGCCATTAATAGTGATCTGACTGCAATTTCTGAGTGGAGTAAGCAATATGGACTTAAAATAAATCCTGCCAAGTCCCAGATAATTATTATTGGCAGTCCCGGTATGAATGCAAGGATAGTTGGAGATAGCATTTCTGCAGTTATATATAACAATGTTCCAATATCCTATTGTTCCACCGTGAAAAATCTTGGACTATACCTGGATCAAACATTATCTTCGACTAGACACATCAAAGAACTTAGCAAAAAAATTTTTGTTCCTATGAGATCTCTATGGCAACATTTTCTTCCGATCCCTACCAAAATTATGTTAGCACAATCTCTTCTTCTTTCTATTCTCGATTATGCCGATGCAAGCTATTTTAATTTAACTGAGGACCAACTTAACAAACTTGAACGATTCCAAAATATTGCTATAAGGTTTATATTTGGCTTAAGAAATATTGACCACGTTTCTGAATGTGGAAACTCAAGTTGCTTCCAATTCGCCGCCGCCGGGATCTATATGTTTTCTCTTTTCTGTACTGTGTATTATTTCACATGAAATCACCCTCATAGCTGAGGGAGAGATTTAATTTTTTTGAGATTCCGGCTGATTTACGATCATCAAAATTTTTAATTATAAGAATGCCAGCTCATAACTTAAATTTTTTTAAACACTCTTCTCACGGTCTGCGCACCTCATTTAATAAAGAGAGGCAGCGATGCCTCTCTTTATTAAAAAAATCTAAATCCTTGCCTTTATTTAAAAAATCTGTAAAGGAATATTATTTATCAGGAAAAAACTAAGCCGACTTATTTTTTATTATTATTATTATTATTTAATGTTATGTGTATAACAATATACCATACAATAACAACTACATAAATTTTAATTTGTATTGTTTAGTTTATTAATTAATATGTATTGTGTATAATTATATTTGTATTATATTTATGTATTAATGTGTATTTATTTTTATGTATGTTTACAATGTTTAAAACTTTTAGCCAACTATCTATGTGCACTCATATTAAATTCCTTTCAATATGGTTGTTTGGAAAAAAACACCTGTAGGCGATAAGACCGCCTTTTATATTTACTCTGTTAGTCCATTGAAAAGTTACATTTGGGGTTGCGTTTTTTAGAGGACGCAATATTATATTTTTTAATGTGTAGGGGGGGTCAGTAGAAGCTTAAGTTCAAGTTTGTGGGGTCGCCACCCTTGTCCCACGGTCGCCATCTTGAAAATAGGGGTTGAAATGGTATTTACGTTATATCTCTTAAACTATTTATCAGATAAAAAAAATGTATAAACATTTTTTGTTGAAAATTAAATTTTTTACAACTTTAGTCAAGTAATTTTTTGTCGTAGAACTATAAATAAAAAAGTTATAAGCGAAAATGTTAAGAAATTCGAGAACAAAATTTCTATTTTTCGATGTAACTTTTTTTTGGACCATTTTACGAAAAAATAATATCAGACCATTTTTGTAGATCGTTTTTTAAGGAACAACTTTTATAAGCAACATTTTTTTATTAGGTCAATAGCTAAGGTTTTACAGCGCTCTGAAGTGAGTACTATTTTTCAGCACTCTTTCGTTTTTTTGTGTGGTATCCTCAGTAATCCTAATCCACGGGCAATTTCTAGACGAAATAATGTTATTTATTATTATATATTGAAAAATGTCTATCAGATATTATTTTTTCATTCTCTTCGATGGTCCAGGCTGCAAGAAAAATCTGAATCAGTATCCGAGGTGAATTTTCGTAGTACAATGGGAGTTGGTATTGGCGTCATTATCGGTAATTCATCTTCTAATTCATTTTCTTCAAGTGATGTTGATACGTCCACGATGTTGCTGCAGCTTTCACCACCACAATGGAGGCAAACTGATGAACATTTAAGGCCTGCTTTTCGGCAACCGCACGCACTTCCACAATTTCCTTTTCATCTGCAAAAGATTAATTTCATAAGCTCGGGAGGTGCTGGAGGCTTGGAAGCTTGGATGGGCATCCAAAATTTTCCATGCTTTTTCCAGCCCCATTCTTCTGGATCACAATATTTACCGAACCATAACTGAATCTGATATATTCGGAAACTGTGGAAACGGGCTGCATCTTGTATTGGAGGAAGTGAAGAGAGATTAAATGCATTTTCATTCACTGTCTTAGCAAATCGTTTGTATCGCAGAGTGTCTAGAGTATCGTCTTTATTTCCGCCATATAAAGAGAAGAAAAAACGTTCGCCAACAACACTGAGTAACGATGACTCGACTTTTTCACTCATAAATAATTTAGTTCCACTTGCTAACTCTGGAGGCTTCTGCAAAATTTTTATAAATTTGACTTTGCCCATATTATACGCTGCTGACGTTGTGTCGCATCCTGAGAAGGCATGGAAAAACAGTACATTCTCAGCTATTACATCGTCATATTTAAAACAGACAGACAGTACAATTGTTCGGACGTAAGCCCTTTTGAAGGTTTTTAAAATAATACATCAGTTTGATTCCTTCCTAATGCCGTCAGCAATACAAGGATGTCGATGTCTTCTGCTATGATTGTCACCGAATCATATGACTGTGATGCAGCAAGCGCACAACTTACGATGACCGCATCTGCATCTGATTCAGCCAGGTCGCGAGTAAAATCAGTTTTGTAGTGGGGAAAAGGGTCAAACATAGTTTAATAATAGCATAGGAATGTTAAGATCATAATAAATTGTATGAATAAAAAAAATATAGATAGAAAAGTACTGTAAAAGTAAGTCCAATTTTTAGTTTTTATTGCATCCCTATGAGCATTCGAGAATCCGTTCAAGTTTAGAGCGCTGTAAAACCTAGATAAATAAATTAAAATGAAACAAGTACACTCGGCGTCACAAAAATCGCACCTTTTAAAAAAGCAACTTCAAAATAATTTTACTCAAACTTTGTGAATTGTAAGGATATGATTGTAGGATATCATTGGAAAGGTAATTCAATTGCCTATTAGAAAATAAAAAACATGTGTATGCATTTTAATTCTTTAATAACAAAAAACTTAAAACATGACAAAGTGACAAAAAATAAAATTAATAACATCATAAAAAATTACAAATAAGGCCTTAAAATCTAGTGTTTCCACCCCTTGCTGTGATGGTAGCTTCCAGCCGATCCTTCATGGAGCTCACGAGGGTCACCACTCTTGCTTGGGGTATGTTGTCCCATTCGTCTTTCACGGCATCCTGGAGCTCTTGTAGAGTGGTGGGAGCAGGATCTCGTGATCGTACGTGCCTCTTTACATCGTCCCAGAGATGCTCGATCGGGTTCAGGTCTGGACTTCGTGCTGGCCACTGCATAACAGGGATCTCAACCTCTTCCAAATAGTCCCGCACAGCAAACGCAGTGTGGCAACGGGCGTTATCATGCATTAACATGAACCCATCGCCAACAAAACCAGCATACGGAACCACATGGTCTTGTAAGATCTCCGTTATGTACCGCCGAGCATTCAGCGACCCTTGCCCGCGACCACCACCAGTCCGAGAGACGCACACAAGCTCCGTTTTCCCTTCGACGGATATGCCACCCCAGAACATACAGGAACCACCTCGGTATTCGACGGATTCCTCTATGCAAGCCTGGGCAAATCGCTCTCCTCGTCTTCGGTATACTCTTCTGCGTCTGTCGTTGCAGAAAAGACATACTCGTGTCTCATCGGTGAAGAGAACGGCTTTCCACTGTTCACTCGTCCAGTTGACATGCTCCTGGGCAAATCGTAACAGCTCTCTTCGATGCTGCACGGTCAATTTTGGGCCCCTAGCAGGTCTGTGAGCTCTCATTTCCTTTTCTTTCAGTCTTCTTCTAATTGTAGAAACACTCACAGACGTTCTGCAAGCTGATCGGAGCTCTTGTTGCAACTCAACAGCATTGCTGAAGCGGTGCCGCAAGGATGTGGAAACAACGAAGCGGTCGTCTCTTTCTGACGTGCAGCGTTTTCTTCCGGATCCACGTCTTCGAGTATAGCCACCAGTCTCAAGGAACCGTTGGTATATTCGTCAAACTGAGAATCGGCTAAGGTTCAACTGTCGAGCAACGTCAACCTGTCTCAGTCCTGATTGCAATAGCGCAATGATTTGAGCGGCTTTATCGGGGGTTGTATCCATCTTCAGGTACTGTTCTCTTGCGTATGTTGTTCCGGTGTGTTCACTCTGAAGTCTGAGTAGCGACTAACCCATTTTTTACCTTTACATGAGCTTTTATACCCTTATAAGGTAGCACAAGTAGTGCTCCTTAAGTGAGCATTTTTTTAAACATTTTTTTGATTGGTCCCTGGTTAGAAATGGTAATTGTTTTTTTAATGATACAGGTAATTAATAAAAAGGTATTGAAGTGCACTTTAGAATGATATATTTTTTTTATACGTAGTACTTATGTGCTAGATTCTAGGAGCGATTTACTGAAAAAAACATAGAGGTGCGATTTTTGTGACGCCGAGTTTATAAAGAGGAAATTGTTTGTTGAAAAACCCTCTACAAAATTGCTGTGATGTCATGTTATTGTAAAATGAACTGAAAAAAAGTTATAACCTCCAAAAGGAAATTTGTTACAAAATTTTTACTTATTTTTGTTTATAACTTTTTTGTTGGTCACTTGACGATAAAAAGTAATAGAAATAAAATTGTAGGAAAATTAATTTTCTAGATTTTATGTTTTATTAAATTTTCTTTAGGGTAACTAGTTTACGAGATACAGAGCTAAAACCCTTTGCACCCGTTTTTCCAAGATGGCGGCCGGGGGACAAGGGTGACGACCCCACAAACTTGAACTTAAGCTTCTACTGACCCCCCCTACACATTAAAAAAAAATTGCGTCCTCTAAAAAACGCAAGGTAAGGCCTAAAAAATGTAACATTTCAATGGACTATGTTTGTATTTGTAATTGTTTAAATGTATTTTTTTTATGTGGTGTACAATAAAGAATATAAATAAACCTTCAGACGAATTCCAAGACTCGCTTGGAATCCTTTTTGATTTATCAAAGGTGTTCTATTGTATACAACATGTAACTGTTATTAAAAAAATACAATAGATTGGCTACATTGATTAGTCCATATCTTAACTAAACAATTCAGAAAATTGTCTAGAATGAAGAACGTTCACCTGGTACACTCGTCGGCAAACGGACGTGCCATATGGCTCCATATTAGATATTTTTTTATCCTCATATATAAATGACTTATTATAAATGACTTTGTGAGCGATATATGAATGACTTTGTGACCTCATATATAAATGACTTTGTGAGCGATAAAAATGGGATAGTATTGTTTCTCGATGACACCTCTCTTATTTTTTAAATTTATAAACATGAATCAGTAATTGACGATGTACACAACCGGGCTCTCTTAATTTTATTAATTTTATAATATAGTTTAACGCTAATATTTTGTTGCTCAATAAGAAAAAGACAAAATATATTAAATATTAATTTACCAGCATCAAAACAATCAGAGAACCATCGAACTCGAGCATCGAGATAACCGTTTAAAATTTTGAATAAAACATATAATCTTTATGATTTCTTATAAACATGATAATCTAAATAAAAATAAATATACATATAACCAGTTTATTTATTGAATTAACTTTACTTAAAATAAAATTACTTTATTTTAAACAAATGTTAATTATATTCAATTCAAATTTTATATTTCTAATAAGTCTGTATCCATCATATAATTGAGATAAGTGTTTTTTTTTATCTAAACTTAATAAATAATAATAATTAATGAGGTAAGTGAGGTGTTTATCAAATAATATGCGCGTAGTAGGTAGTATGGTTTATTATAAACTGAAACATGCCGCCCTGCAGGGCTATTCCGTATCTTTTTTGACAGTTAAAATGAAAAGCACTATCAGTAAGTGCGGATATAATGGTTGTCAAACAACTAATTTCCTATAGTAACAAACTATGTAACTATAGTAACAAACTGCCATGACGTCACAGCTGATGGTCATTAGAAAAGTCAAAGTTAGCGAATAGCCCTGCTGGTGATGTGGCGACACAGCGCACGCACACTTATAAACATACATTTACAAAGACAGTTGTCGCATACATTACACCCCCACCCTTATTACACAATTATACAACTCAACTTTATATATATGATATGATATATGATATTAACTTAATCAAACTTATATCTTGGAGGATTATTAATACGGCACTGCCGCCTAGGACGAGACGGGGTCGGCTCAGAGGGCGGCAATGAAGGCTGTATTCGTAAAATGCTTGGACGCTGATCTACACAATCTTCAAACTGTTCTGAATCCAAATCATCATTGGGAACGTTCTCCGCCCCTGTCTGAGCGTCCCTTATTATAGGATTCCCCGAACCGAGGTCCTCACAAATGCGATCCGATTCTGTGTTCAACGTACACTCTCCAGAAGGGCTCAAAGGACAGATCAAGGAACTCCGTGTCCGTTGTTTAAGCTGATCAATATGTCTGTGTGTTTCCCGTCCTAAAGTATCCACCACTTTATAGTCTGTGGTTCCTAACTTTTCAACTACCTTTCCTGGCACCCACTTATCCTGTCCTCTATATTGACGCGTCCAAATTTCTTTCCCCGGATATAACTGACGCGAACCATTTGCGCCATATTGTTGTTGCCGCGACTGGGCTTGTCTGATTTTAGATTCCCTATCCGGTATAGGAGCGTCGAATTTAGTTCGTAAATGGCGGCCTAACATAAGAAAAGCTGGTGCCTCTCCTGTAGTGCAGTGTTCAGTCTTTCTATAATATAATAAAAATTTGCTTAAAAATAACGTAATATCCGTTTATTCTCTAATTGCCTTTTTAATAGCTTTTTTAACTATGTGTACAGCATTTTCAGCTGCACGTACTGATGTAATTTTTCTAAACAAAAAACAATAGCTAAAGCCTCCCGTTCAATCTGTGAATAATGTTTCTCGGCAGCGGTAAGTGCTTGCGACACGTAAACAACCGGCCGCTCCCGCGCATTCATACCGTCCCTTTCATACATCTGACTCAATACGCCGCCTATTCCGCGCGCACTTGCATCACATGTTAAAAACAACGGTTCTTTCAAATGATAGTGGGCCAGAACAACTGCGCTTCTTAAAATCGATTTAATTTTTTTAAATGCTATTTCACACTCATTGTCCCACTTCCACAGTACCCCCTTTCTTAACAAATTGTAAAATGGAGCTAGTATCGTACTCAGATTATTTACAAACTTAGCATAAAAATTTATTGTACCCAAAAAAGCTCTCAAATCGGTGATGTTACTGGGACGGGGTATATTTATTATACCGTCCACTCTATCCGGGTCTACTTTAATTCTTTCCGCCGATATAATAAACCCTAAATACTTAACTTCACTTGTCATAAATGATAATTTATTTTGTTTAAGTTTCATCCCGTGGTTACATAAACAGTCTAGCACTTTTTCTAAAATAATATAATGTTCCTTAATAGTAGGTGCCCCCAAAATTATATTATCTAAAAATACTTCTACTTGAGGAATATCTTTAAAAAGATTTGACATAATTCGTTGTAATATGCCCGGCCTTGAAGACAACTCGTAGACTAACCGTTTATACTTAGAAAGGCCATTATGAGTATTTATCACTGTTAAATTATCCGGGTCTTTTAGTTCTATCTGATTATACGCTTGTGAGAGGTCAATTTTCGAAAATATCTTAGCCCCGTTTAGTTTCACTAACAAATCATTTATGCGTGATAAGGGATACTTGTCTATTAGCAGAACGGGATTCAATGCACGCACACTTATAAACACACATTTACAAAGACAGTTGTCGCATACATTACAGTAACTATGCTAATTTATAATTTTTTTAATTACATTTCTTTTAAAGATGAGGATAAGGATTATTTTAAAATGTTACTATTTGCTAATTGTAACGTAAGCTTTTATTTATTTATTTATTTTTGCACCATAAAACATTAAAAGTAACATAGCATAGACAATTTACACAAAGGATGACTTATCTCTTACAAGAGATCTCTACCAGAAACCCTAGATTAAAGGATATCATATATTAACATGGGTATGGTACATACGAGTAGTAATAACAAATAGGGAAATCTTTATAAATGTAAGAAGGAAGTGAATTCCATAGCTGATCAGCACCAACAGAAAATGACTTACGATAAAAAGTTGTATTGTACTTTGGCACATGTAAATATTTTGATGTCACACAAGAGCGCTCAGGTTGACTTTTAGAGACACATAATTGAAACCGTTCCTGAAGGTAATTTGGACAATTATTACGTAATATCTTGTATAAAAGCGTTAATTTTTTTAAATAAGAAGTTAAAGAAATAATACGAGTAAAATTGTAGTAGGTAGTAGTGCTATGTGAAACCATGTTGTATTGAGATGTTTAATTCTTAATTAAAGATATAGCATTCATCCAATACTTTTCATTCGATCACAAAATTTTATTATGTATATTTTTTCATAGCGGGCTCTATATATAAAAACCTATTCATAAAGATTAAACTCCAATTATAATAAATAATGGTAAATAGAATATTAAATAAATAAATGTAAGTTCTCTTTCTTCAAAAAGTAAATTTCTCTTTCTTTCATAACTCGATGTCAAATGATGTGAAAATTTACAACAAATATTTATTTTCAGCATATAATATTAGGAAAGTGAAAGCCCTTTTCCATGATTTTATGCGGAAATTTAGAACTCGTTACTACAAATTGAATCCTAACTAGTGTGTGTAAGCATATAAGATTTAGTTCAAAGTGAAAAGTACAAAAAAAATAAACGAATAATTTTATAATAAGTAAGAGATGAAAGAAATTATGTCAATTCTAGTTTATATTTTAATAGCGTTTATATTTAGTACTAGCTGTGTCTGCAAATTCGTACACGTAGATTTCGATTTCGATAAAACCTACCTTTTGTACATACCAATGTATAAACTATAAAGCTATAAAGTTCTATCAAACTCCGTGAAGTAGTTTTTGTGTGTAGGCGTATTTTATATTAATATATTATTTTTAAAATTTTACACACAATTCTTTTATTTAAAGGGTATTATTATTTCCTTTTTTCTTTTTTTTTAACGTCTGGTATCCTCATGGATACACACCTTCATCCAGGGGATGATGAAGGTGGTTATGTGAGACTCCTACTCACTAAACCGCCGTCATAATGGGACATCACGGGATCGCTTTCGCACTCACCGCGATGCCCCGACGTGATCCACGGAGAGGGCACCCCGCAACGAGGAGTACCCATCCCTTTTGGGCAAACTTGAAAGATTGTGGAGGGATAACCTTCCCCCCACCCAAGCCTGCTGCCTCTGAAGGGGGCCGAGACCCCCATTCTGGCCGGACTCGGTCTCAGGGAATCAGGTGTACAACCGGACTCGACTAGAAGAGACCACCGGTCAGACCCTCTAGGAGAGCAGACTCTTGATACGACCCAGCGGGCTCACTCGTGACAGAGGACCAACGTCAAACCCGACAAGCTCAACCGTGGCGTCGCACTCGGCAACGATCAGTCCAGGCAACGTCGCGGACCGTCTCCCCACTAAGCAATGTTCTGTCAATGCTTGGTAGAAAGAGGTCCAGACCCCTCAACGAGGCAGACGGCCTCTCCCTCAACAAGAAAGAGACCGCCACGCACCTCCCCCCCATACAGCCGCGGGACCACTCCACAGTCCACTCTGCTAATCACAGAAGTACCAGGAACGATCCCGCGGCTAGCCCCGGCAAAGAGGGCCTGCGCCCTCTCACCCTCGACGCCCAGGCCAACTTTCCACTAAAAAAGGCCGATGGAAAGAGGTCCGAGCCCTTCCCCCCGCGGGCAGGCCACCTCGAAAGGATACCCGCCCTGGTCAGCCATGAACCGGGCACAAACCCCTATGACCGACCCCCACCGCGCCAGGTATTAGCCAACGGGAGAACCCGAAGGTTCTCAATAACCGTTGTTGCCCGTTCTACGATCGACGCCCTGAGAGCTCTGAGAGACCTGACCGAAGAGGCTGTTTCCGAGGGGGATGTCGTCCTGGCGGTATCGCTGGATGTCGCCAATGCCTTCAACACCTTGCCGTTTGAGACTGTGGTTGAGGCACTCCGGTTCCATGGAGTGCCTCCTTATCTCCGGTGGCTGTTGAGGGCTTACCTGCAGGACAGAGAAGTCCTGTGGGAGTGCGGCAACCGGCGGGTCTATCGGCGTAGCGTTAGCTGCGGGGTTCCACAGGGCTCTGTGCTCGGGCCCGTTTTGTGGAACCTTGGTTACGACTGGCTGCTCCGATGTCCTCTCCTCCCGCGCATGAGGGTGTACTGCTATGCAGATGACACCCTCGTAACAGCGAGGGGGGGTAGCTTTGCGGAGGCGGCCAGGCTGGCAACAGTTGGTGCTACGCTGGTGGCGGACCGTATAGGGCTGTTGGGACTCAGGGTTTCGGTCTCAAAGACTGAGGCCCTACTGTTCCACGGCCCTCGCCGGGGTCCCCCTCGTCGGGCATCCATTTCCGTCCAGGGTTCGGAGGTGGCGGTTAAGGCTCAGATGAAATATCTGGGCCTTACCCTGGACGGCAGATGGCGTTTCGGGGCTCACTTCTCCTCGTTGGCCCCGAAACTCGTTTCCGCCGCGGCGGCCTTAGGTAGGCTTCTGCCCAACGTCGGAGGGCCGGGTGCTCCGTGCCGGCGGTTGTACGCCGGCATCTTACGGAGCATGGCCCTCTACGGTGCCCCCTTATGGTCGGGAGCCCTCACCCGCCATTCTAAGGTCCTCTGGCGGCAATCGCAGAGGACCATCGCGGTGAGGGTGATCAGGGGGTAAAGTACGGTGTCGTTCACTGCGGCGACACTGCTAGCAAGTGACCCCCCCTGGGAACTCCAGGCGGAGGTCAACGCTGCAGTGTACTGGCACCGGGCCAACGCTCGTACCAGGGGCCAAGCGCCTGAGGTGGCTAGGATCAGGGCAGGGGCACAAAATATCCTGATCCAGCGGTGGAAACGAGAGTTGGAGTCTCCGGCCGCCGGTTTTTTCACTGTTGGGGTGCTACTTCCGCACCTCAAGCGGTGGGTGGTATCTGCACAAGGTGGCGAGGAGAGAGGCGACCCCCTGTTGTCACCACTGTGGTGAGCCACAGGATACGGCTTGTCTCGCTGTCGAGCGTCATTCCAAAGATGCTCAACAGTGAGGACGTTTGGGTCGCCATGGCCTCCTTCTGCGAACAAGTCATTGCCGCAAAGGAGGCCGCGGAGCGGGTCAGGGAGCTAGCCTCTACCGCAGACCCGCTCCGTAGGGTTAGGCTGGGAAGAAGGAAGCGGGAGTATGCCCGCTGCTTCCTTTCCCAGCCGTAGTGCCTGGGCGGGAGAGGGGGGTGACCTCTCCCACCCATTATAGGCCTACGAGGTGAGGGTGTCCCTAAGTTGATCGGGGCCCCTCGCAGGGGGTTCCGCCGGGGCGTCACGGTGAGTGCGAAAGCGATCCCGTGACGTTCCACTATGGCGATGAGGTCAACCGTTGGTTTTTTAGTGGGTAGCCTTAAAAATGGCAGCGTTCTCTATACTGCCGGGTAGTCCCACATAACTCTTCGGCCATCACCTTCCTGGCCTCTGGGATGATGCGTAACGCATTTTTCCAACGACAAAAAAAAAAAAAAAAAAGGGAGCACCACGAGAAAGTTCCCGGCGTTCACCCCCCGTATTATTATTCCCCGAGATAAGGACCACTATTTCAGTTTTTAAAAAAATGTCTTACCGCAATGGTACGAAAATAAGAGATTAATAATTTCTTTATTCGACCAATTTAAATTTTAAAAAAATACAGTATATGTAAAGTGAAGTCTCTAGCAATATATTCCCGAGAACTGCACCCAAACCGGTTAATACTTATTAACCGGTTTGAGATTAGTGTGCACAAACATATAGACATAGATATACAGACATAAAAATTCAGATGAACAGACAATAAGAGAAACCTTTGTTTTGGGTTATCTTGTATGAATAAAGTTATTATGATTTTTTGAAAGTATTTTAATGCACATACAGCGATCAGTTACAGTTCTTTTATATGTATACATTAGATAGATACATTTCTTGAACATAGATACATTTCTTGAGTGAATAGTGGGCAATGAAAGTAAAAAACTAAATGTTATTCAGAGTGACGCTCAATTTTTATGTATAATTTTTATTCAATATTTTCAATGTATAGATATATAGATAATACTTTTGTGATACGTTGTTAAAACCGTCATAAACATTTTCATAACTATTTTTTCCGTTTTAGATACAATAAATCGATTTCCACCACCTATATCATGACGCTTATCGTTATACAGATAAATTCATCTTTACATCTATTATATATAATTCGTGTGTCACGATGTTTGTCCGCGATGGTATCCTAAACTACTTAACCTATTTTAATCAAATTTGCACACCGTGAGCAGTTTGGTCCAACTAGAAAGATAGGATAACTTACATCTCAATTTTAAGTCGCAATATTATTTCATTGGAAATTATTTGTTTACAATAATCAGTTAGATCCAAACAAGTCTCTTTTACCTAGTACCTATAATCATTAATTTTATTATGTTATATCTTATAGCAATAAAAATAAAAGCTATCGCTCTGGTCTGAGCCGCTTTCTAATTTTATCGTAGTAATTTCGTAATATCAGATTGCTGCTTAGACTTCGGTGATAACAATCACCAAAACAAGATTTAAACCAGAGAAAAATAGAAGAATGGGAAATTCATAATCAACCAGATATAAAACTTAAACTGTAAATGTGACGAAATATTAAATCGTGCAATGTGCTATTAAACTCCAAAACAACATTGAGAGTAAATGTTCAAAATATCTTAAGCTCGACCACAACGATATATATTTAAAAATTCACAATCTTATTTTTGTGATATTGTTTTTAAAAAGGTATTTTAGTACCAAGAGGGAAATGTATTTCTTTATTTCTAAGGATGTAAATTACGATTGGTGGAAAATTAAGTAGAACTTAAAAATATAACATACTATTGCAAGACTTACATGATGAATAACGAAGGAGATGAAAAAGGAATAAAAAAAGATGCTATTATATTTAAAATATTTAACTTAAGTTAATAAATTATTTCTCAAAAGTATGTATCTGTAGTATAATCGTAATAAATGTATTTTTTTTCTTACGTGTCAGTATTAAGGTAAAATTATCTTCCGTTTAAATACACATTTAGTATTCACAGCACCTTAATGAAAATAACAACTTATCAATGATATTAATACGCTTTTGAGATAAAAATTTTGTTATATTATTCCTTCAATAATTATAGCCTACATTGTAACGACTAATCCAATATTGTTTTTATCCTTACCTTTATCATTAATTTTATTATGTTACATTTTATAGCAATGAAGATAAAAGCTATCGCTCTTGTCTGAGGTGCTTTCTGATATTATCGTTTAAATTTCGTAATATCAGATTGCAGCTTAGACTTCGGTGATAACACTCACCAAAACAAGATTGAAACCAGAGAAGAATAGAAGAATGGGAAATTCATAATCAACCAGATATAAAACTTAAACTGTAAATGTGATGAAATATTAAATCATGCAATGTGCTATTAAACTCCAAAACAACATTGAGAGTAAATGTTCAAAATATCTTAAGCTCGACCACAACGATATATATTTAAAAATTCACAATCTTATTTTTGTGATATTTATTTTTAACAGGTATTTTAGTACTAAGAGGGTACTAAGTATTACTTTATTTCTAATGATGTAAATTACGATTGGTGGAAAATTAAGTAGTACTTAAGAATATAACATACTATTGCAAGACTTACATGATGAATAACGAAGGAGTGGAAAAAGGAGTAAGAAAAGATGCTATTAAATTTATAATATTTTACTTAAGTTAATAAATTATTTCTCTAAAGTATGTATCTGTAATATAATCGTAATAAATGTATTTTTTTTCTTACGTGTCAGTATTAAGGTAAAATTATCTTCCGTTTCAATACACATTTAGTATTCACAGCACCTTAACGAAAATAACAACTTATCAATGATATTAATACGCTTTTGAGATAAAAAATTTGTTATATTATTCCTTCAATAATTATAGCCTACATTGTAACGACTAATCCAATATTGTTTTTATCCTTACCTTTATCATTAATTTTATTATGTTACATTTTATAGCAATGAAGATAAAAGCTATCGCTCTGGTCTGAGGTGCTTTCTGATATTATCGTTTAAATTTCGTAATATCAGATTGCAGCTTAGACTTCGGTGATAACACTCACCGAAACAAGATTGAAACCAGAGAAGAATAGAAGAATGGGAAATTCATAATCAACCAGATATAAAACTTAAACTGTAAATGTGATGAAATATTAAATCGTGCAATGTGCTATTAAACTCCAAAACAACATTAAGAGTAAATGTTCAAAATATCTTAAGCTCGACCACAACGATATATATTTAAAAATTCACAATCTTATTTTTGTGATATTTATTTTTAAAAGGTATTTTAGTACTAAGAGGGTACTAAGTATTACTTTATTTCTAATGATGTAAATTACGATTAGTGGAAAATTAAGTAGAACTTAAGAATATAACATACTATTGCAAGACTTACATGATGAATAACGAAGGAGTGGAAAAAGGAGTAAGAAAAGATGCTATTAAATTTATAATATTTTACTTAAGTTAATAAATTATTTCTCTAAAGTATGTATCTGTAATATAATCGTAATAAATGTATTTTTTTTCTTACGTGTCAGTATTAAGAAGAAAAATATCTTCCGTTTAAATACACATTTAGTATTCACAGCACCTTAATGAAATTAACAACTTATCAATGATATTAATACGCTTTTGAGATAAAAATTTTGTTATATTATTCCTTCAATAATTATAGCCTACATTGTAACGACTAATCCAATATTGTTTTTATCCTTACCTTTATCATTAGTTTTATTATGTTACATTTTATAGCAATGAAGATAAAAGCTATCGCTCTGGTCTGAGATGCTTTCTGATATTATCGTTTAAATTTCGTAATATCAGATTGCAGCTTAGACTTCGGTGATAACACTCACCAAAACAAGATTGAAACCAGAGAAGAATAGAAGAATGGGAAATTCATAATCAACCAGATATAAAACTTAAACTGTAAATGTGATGAAATATTAAATCGTGCAATGTGCTATTAAACTCCAAAACAACATTGAGAGTAAATGTTCAAAATATCTTAAGCTCGACCACAACGATATATATTTAAAAATTCACAATCTTATTTTTGTGATATTTATTTTTAAAAGGTATTTTAGTACTAAGAGGGTACTAAGTATTACTTTATTTCTAATGATGTAAATTACGATTGGTGGAAAATTAAGTAGAACTTAAGAATATAACATACTATTGCAAGACTTACATGATGAACAACGAAGGAGTGGAAAAAGGAGTAAGAAAAGATGCTATTAAATTTATAATATTTTACTTAAGTTAATAAATTATTTCTCTAAATTATGTATCTGTAATATAATCGTAATAAATGTATTTTTTTTCTTACGTGTCAGTATTAAGGTAAAATTATCTTCCGTTTCAATACACATTTAGTATTCACAGCACCTTAATGAAAATAACAACTTATCAATGATATTAATACGCTTTTGAGATAAACATTTTGTTATATTATTCCTTCAATAATTATAGCCTACATTGTAACGACTAATCCAATATTGTTTTTATCCTTACCTTTATCATTAATTTTATTATGTTACATTTTATAGCAATGAAGATAAAAGCTATCGCTCTGGTCTGAGGTGCTTTTTGATATTATCGTTTAAATTTCGTAATATCAGATTGCAGCTTAAACTTCGGTGATAACACTCACCAAAACAAGATTGAAAGAAGAGAAGAATAGAAGAATGGGAAATTCATAATCAACCAGATATAAAACTTAAACTGTAAATGTGATGAAATGTTAAATCGTGCAATGTGCTATTAAACTCCAAAACAACATTGAGAGTAAATGTTCAAAATATCTTAAGCTCGACCACAACGATATATATTTAAAAATTCACAATCTTATTTTTGTGATATTTATTTTTAAAAGGTATTTTAGTACTAAGAGGGTACTAAGTATTACTTTATTTCTAATGATGTAAATTACGATTGGTGGAAAATTAAGTAGAACTTAAGAATATAACATACTATTGCAAGACTTACATGATGAACAACGAAGGAGTGGAAAAAGGAGTAAGAAAAGATGCTATTAAATTTATAATATTTTACTTAAGTTAATAAATTATTTCTCTAAATTATGTATCTGTAATATAATCGTAATAAATGTATTTTTTTTCTTACGTGTCAGTATTAAGGTAAAATTATCTTCCGTTTCAATACACATTTAGTATTCACAGCACCTTAATGAAAATAACAACTTATCAATGATATTAATACGCTTTTGAGATAAACATTTTGTTATATTATTCCTTCAATAATTATAGCCTACATTGTAACGACTAATCCAATATTGTTTTTATCCTTACCTTTATCATTAATTTTATTATGTTACATTTTATAGCAATGAAGATAAAAGCTATCGCTCTGGTCTGAGGTGCTTTTTGATATTATCGTTTAAATTTCGTAATATCAGATTGCAGCTTAAACTTCGGTGATAACACTCACCAAAACAAGATTGAAAGAAGAGAAGAATAGAAGAATGGGAAATTCATAATCAACCAGATATAAAACTTAAACTGTAAATGTGATGAAATGTTAAATCGTGCAATGTGCTATTAAACTCCAAAACAACATTGAGAGTAAATGTTCAAAATATCTTAAGATCGACCACAACGATATATATTTAAAAATTCACTATCTTAGTTTTGTGATATTTATTTTTAAAAGGTATTTTAGTACTAAGAGGGAAATGTATTACTTTATTTCTAAAGATGTAAATTACGATTGGTGGAAAATTAAGTAGAACTTAAGAATATAACATACTATTGCAAGATTTACATGATGAATAACAAAGGAGTGGAAAAAGAAATAAAAAAAGATGCTATTATATTTATAATATTTTACTTAAGTTAATAAATTATTTCTCAAAACTATGTATCTGTAGTATAATCGTAATAAATGTATTTTTTTTCTTACGTGTCAGTATTAAGGTAAAATTATCTTCCGTTTAAATACACATTTAGTATTCACAGCACCTTAATGAAATTAACAACTTATCAATGATATTAATACGCTTTTGAGATAAAAATTTTGTTATATTATTCCTTCAATAATTATAGCCTACATTGTAACGACTAATCCAATATTGTTTTTATCCTTACCTTTATCATTAATTTTATTATGTTACATTTTATAGCAATGAAGATAAAAGCTATCGCTCTGGTCTGAGATGCTTTCTGATATTATCGTTTAAATTTCGTAATATCAGATTGCAGCTTAGACTTCGGTGATAACACTCACCAAAACAAGATTGAAACCAGAGAAGAATAGAAGAATGGGAAATTCATAATCAACCAGATATAAAACTTAAACTGTAAATGTGATGAAATATTAAATCGTGCAATGTGCTATTAAACTCCAAAACAACATTGAGAGTAAATGTTCAAAATATCTTAAGCTCGACCACAACGATATATATTTAAAAATTCACAATCTTATTTTTGTGATATTTATTTTTAAAAGGTATTTTAGTACTAAGAGGGTACTAAGTATTACTTTATTTCTAATGATGTAAATTACGATTGGTGGAAAATTAAGTAGAACTTAAGAATATAACATACTATTGCAAGACTTACATGATGAATAACGAAGGAGTGGAAAAAGGAGTAAGAAAAGATGCTATTAAATTTATAATATTTTACTTAAGTTAATAAATTATTTCTCTAAAGTATGTATCTGTAATATAATCGTAATAAATGTATTTTTTTTCTTACGTGTCAGTATTAAGGTAAAATTATCTTCCGTTTCAATACACATTTAGTATTCACAGCACCTTAATGAAAATAACAACTTATCAATGATATTAATACGCTTTTGAGATAAAAATTTTGTTATATTATTCCTTCAATAATTATAGCCTACATTGTAACGACTAATCCAATATTGTTTTTATCCTTACCTTTATCATTAATTTTATTATGTTACATTTTATAGCAATGAAGATAAAAGCTATCGCTCTTGTCTGAGGTGCTTTCTGATATTATCGTTTAAAATTCGTAATATCAGATTGCAGCTTAGACTTCGGTGATAACACTCACCAAAACAAGATTGAAACCAGAGAAGAATAGAAGAATGGGAAATTCATAATCAACCAGATATAAAACTTAAACTTTAAATGTGATGAAATATTAAATCGTGCAATGTGCTATTAAACTCCAAAACAACATTGAGAGTAAATGTTCAAAATATCTTAAGCTCGACCACAACGATATATATTTAAAAATTCACAATCTTATTTTTGTGATATTTATTTTTAAAAGGTATTTTAGTACTAAGAGGGTACTAAGTATTACTTTATTTCTAATGATGTAAATTACGATTGGTGGAAAATTAAGTAGAACTTAAGAATATAACATACTATTGCAAGACTTACATGATGAATAACGAAGGAGTGGAAAAAGGAGTAAGAAAAGATGCTATTAAATTTATAATAATTTACTTAAGTTAATAAATTATTTCTCTAAAGTATGTATCTGTAAAATAATCGTAATAAATGTATTTTTTTTCTTACGTGTCAGTATTAAGGTAAAATTATCTTCCGTTTCAATACACATTTAGTATTCACAGCACCTTAATGAAAATAACAACTTATCAATGATATTAATACGCTTTTGAGATAAAAATTTTGTTATATTATTCCTTCAATAATTATAGCCTACATTGTAACGACTAATCCAATATTGTTTTTATCCTTACCTTTATCATTAATTTTATTATGTTACATTTTATAGCAATGAAGATAAAAGCTATCGCTCTGGTCTGAGGTGCTTTCTGATATTATCGTTTAAATTTCGTAATATCAGATTGCAGCTTAGACTTCGGTGATAACACTCACCAAAACAAGATTGAAACCAGAGAAGAATAGAAGAATGGGAAATTCATAATCAACCAGATATAAAACTTAAACTGTAAATATGATGAAATGTTAAATCGTGCAATGTGCTATTAAACTCCAAAACAACATTGAGAGTAAATGTTCAAAATATCTTAAGCTCGACCACAACGATATATATTTAAAAATTCACTATCTTAGTTTTGTGATATTTATTTTTAAAAGGTATTTTAGTACTAAGAGGGAAATGTATTACTTTATTTCTAAAGATGTAAATTACGATTGGTGGAAAATTAAGTAGAACTTAAGAATATAACATACTATTGCAAGATTTACATGATGAATAACAAAGGAGTGGAAAAAGAAATAAAAAAAGATGCTATTATATTTATAATATTTTACTTAAGTTAATAAATTATTTCTCAAAAGTATGTATCTGTAGTATAATCGTAATAAATGTATTTTTTTTCTTACGTGTCAGTATTAAGGTAAAATTATCTTCCGTTTCAATACACATTTAGTATTCACAGCACCTTAATGAAAATAACAACTTATCAATGATATTAATACGCTTTTGAGATAAAAATTTTGTTATATTATTCCTTCAATAATTATAGCCTACATTGTAACGACTAATCCAATATTGTTTTTATCCTTACCTTTATCATTAATTTTATTATGTTACATTTTATAGCAATGAAGATAAAAGCTATCGCTCTTGTCTGTGGTGCTTTCTGATATTATCTTTTAAATTTCGTAATATCAGATTGCAGCTTAGACTTCGGTGATAACACTCACCAAAACAAGATTGAAACCAGAGAAGAATAGAAGAATGGGAAATTCATAATCAACCAGATATAAAACTTAAACTTTAAATGTGATGAAATATTAAATCGTGCAATGTGCTATTAAACTCCAAAACAACATTGAGAGTAAATGTTCAAAATATCTTAAGCTCGACCACAACGATATATATTTAAAAATTCACAATCTTATTTTTGTGATATTTATTTTTAAAAGGTATTTTAGTACTAAGAGGGTACTAAGTATTACTTTATTTCTAATGATGTAAATTACGATTGGTGGAAAATTAAGTAGAACTTAAGAATATAACATACTATTGCAAGACTTACATGATGAATAACGAAGGAGTGGAAAAAGGAGTAAGAAAAGATGCTATTAAATTTATAATAATTTACTTAAGTTAATAAATTATTTCTCAAAAGTATGTATCTGTAGTATAATCGTAATAAATGTATTTTTTTTCTTACGTGTCAGTATTAAGGTAAAATTATCTTACGTTTCAATACACATTTAGTATTCACAGCACCTTAATGAAAATAACAACTTATCAATGATATTAATACGCTTTTGAGATAAAAATATTGTTATATTATTCCTTCAATAATTATAGCCTACATTGTAACGACTAATCCAATATTGTTTTTATCCTTACCTTTATCATTAATTTTATTATGTTACATTTTATAGCAATGAAGATAAAAGCTATCGCTCTTGTCTGAGGTGCTTTCTGATATTATCGTTTAAATTTCGTAATATCAGATTGCAGCTTAGACTTCGGTGATAACACTCACCAAAACAAGATTGAAACCAGAGAAGAATAGAAGAATGGGAAATTCATAATCAACCAGATATAAAACTTAAACTGTAAATGTAATGAAATATTAAATTATGCAATATGCTATTAAACTCCAAAACAACATTGAGAGTAAATGTTCAAAATATCTTAAGCTCGACCACAACGATATATATTTAAAAATTCACAATCTTATTTTTGTGATATTTATTTTTAAAAGGTATTTTAGTACTAAGAGGGAAATGTATTACTTTATTTCTAAGGATGTAAATTACGATTGGTGGAAAATTAAGTAGAACTGAAGAATATAACATACTATTCCAAGATTTACTTGATGAATAACGAAGGAGTGGAAAAAGGAATAACAAAAGATGCTATTATATTTATAATATTTTACTTAAGTTAATAAATTATTTCTCAAAAGTATGTATCTGTAGTATAATCGTAATAAATGTATTTTTTTTCTTACGTGTCAGTATTAAGGTAAAATTATCTTCCGTTTAAATACACATTTAGTATTCACAGCACCTTAATGAAAATAACAACTTATCAATGATATTAATACGCTTTTGAGATAAAAATTTTGTTATATTATTCCTTCAATAATTATAGCCTACATTGTAACGACTAATCCAATATTGTTTTTATCCTTACCTTTATCATTAATTTTATTATGTTACATTTTATAGCAATGAAGATAAAAGCTATCGCTCTGGTCTGAGGTGCTTTCTGATATTATCGTTTAAATTTCGTAATATCAGATTGCAGCTTAAACTTCGGTGATAACACTCACCAAAACAAGATTGAAACCAGAGAAGAATAGAAGAATGGGAAATTCATAATCAACCAGATATAAAACTTAAACTGTAAATGTGATGAAATATTAAATCGTGCAATGTGCTATTAAACTCCAAAACAACATTGAGAGTAAATGTTCAAAATATCTTAAGCTCGACCACAACGATATATATTTAAAAATTCACAATCTTATTTTTGTGACATTTATTTTTAAAAGGTATTTTAGTACTAAGAGGGTACTAAGTATTACTTTATTTCTAATGATGTAAATTACGATTGGTGGAAAATTAAGTAGAACTTAAGAATATAACATACTATTGCAAGACTTACATGATGAATAACGAAGGAGTGGAAAAAGGAGTAAGAAAAGATGCTATTAAATTTATAATATTTTACTTAAGTTAATAAATTATTTCTCTAAAGTATGTATCTGTAATATAATCGTAATAAATGTATTTTTTTTCTTACGTGTCAGTATTAAGAAAAAAAAAATCTTCCATTTAAATACACATTTAGTATTCACAGCACCTTAATGAAATTAACAACTTATCAATGATATTAATACGCTTTTGAGATAAAAATTTTGTTATATTATTCCTTCAATAATTATAGCCTACATTGTAACGACTAATCGAATATTGTTTTTATCCTTACCTTTATCATTAATTTTATTATGTTACATTTTATAGCAATGAAGATAAAAGCTATCGCTCTGGTCTGAGGTGCTTTCTGATATTATCGTTTAAATTTCGTAATATCAGATTGCAGCTTAAACTTCGGTGATAACACTCACCAAAACAAGATTGAAACCAGAGAAGAATAGAAGAATGGGAAATTCATAATCAACCAGATATAAAACTTAAACTGTAAATGTGATGAAATGTTAAATCGTGCAATGTGCTATTAAACTCCAAAACAACATTGAGAGTAAATGTTCAAAATATCTTAAGCTCGACCACAACGATATATATTTAAAAATTCACTATCTTAGTTTTGTGATATTTATTTTTAAAAGGTATTTTAGTACTAAGAGGGAAATGTATTACTTTATTTCTAAAGATGTAAATTACGATTGGTGGAAAATTAAGTAGAACTTAAGAATATAACATACTATTGCAAGATTTACATGATGAATAACGAAGGAGTGGAAAAAGAAATAAAAAAAGATGCTATTATATTTATAATATTTTACTTAAGTTAATAAATTATTTCTCAAAAGTATGTATCTGTAGTATAATCGTAATAAATGTATTTTTTTTCTTACGTGTCAGTATTAAGGTAAAATTATCTTCCGTTTAAATACACATTTAGTATTCACAGCACCTTAATGAAATTAACAACTTATCAATGATATTAATACGCTTTTGAGATAAAAATTTTGTTATATTATTCCTTCAATAATTATAGCCTACATTGTAACGACTAATCCAATATTGTTTTTATCCTTACCTTTATCATTAATTTTATTATGTTACATTTTATAGCAATGAAGATAAAAGCTATCGCTCTGGTCTGAGGTGCTTTCTGATATTATCGTTTAAATTTCGTAATATCAGATTGCAGCTTAGACTTCGGTGATAACACTCACCAAAACAAGATTGAAACCAGAGAAGAATAGAAGAATGGGAAATTCATAATCAACCAGATATAAAACTTAAACTGTAAATGTGATGAAATGTTAAATCGTGCAATGTGCTATTAAACTCCAAAACAACATTGAGAGTAAATGTTCAAAATATCTTAAGCTCGACCACAACGATATATATTTAAAAATTCACAATCTTATTTTTGTGATATTTATTTTTAAAAGGTATTTTAGTACTAAGAGGGTACTAAGTATTACTTTATTTCTAATGATGTAAATTACGATTGGTGGAAAATTAAGTAGAACTTAAGAATATAACATACTATTGCAAGACTTACATGATGAATAACGAAGGAGTGGAAAAAGGAGTAAGAAAAGATGCTATTAAATTTATAATAATTTACTTAAGTTAATAAATTATTTCTCTAAAGTATGTATCTGTAAAATAATCGTAATAAATGTATTTTTTTTCTTACGTGTCAGTATTAAGGTAAAATTATCTTCCGTTTCAATACACATTTAGTATTCACAGCACCTTAATGAAAATAACAACTTATCAATGATATTAATACGCTTTTGAGATAAAAATGTTGTTATATTATTCCTTCAATAATTATAGCCTACATTGTAACGACTAATCCAATATTGTTTTTATCCTTACCTTTATCATTAATTTTATTATGTTACATTTTATAGCAATGAAGATAAAAGCTATCGCTCTGGTTTGAGGTGCTTTCTGATATTATCGTTTAAATTTCGTAATATCAGATTGCAGCTTAGACTTCGGTGATAACACTCACCAAAACAAGATTGAAACCAGAGAAGAATAGAAGAATGGGAAATTCATAATCAACCAGATATAAAACTTAAACTGTAAATGTAATGAAATATTAAATTATGCAATGTGCTATTAAACTCCAAAACAACATTGAGAGTAAATGTTCAAAATATCTTAAGCTCGACCACAACGATATATATTTAAAAATTCACAATCTTATTTTTGTGATATTTATTTTTAAAAGGTATTTTAGTACTAAGAGGGAAATGTATTACTTTATTTCTAAGGATGTAAATTACGATTGGTGGAAAATTAAGTAGAACTGAAGAATATAACATACTATTCCAAGATTTACTTGATGAATAACGAAGGAGTGGAAAAAGGAATAAAAAAAGATGCTATTATATTTATAATATTTTACTTAAGTTAATAAATTATTTCTCAAAAGTATGTATCTGTAGTATTATCGTAATAAATGTATTTTTTTTCTTACGTGTCAGTATTAAGGTAAAATTATCTTCTGTTTCAATACACATTTAGTATTCACAGCACCTTAATGAAAATAACAACTTATCAATGATATTAATACGCTTTTGAAATAAAAATTTTGTTATATTATTCCTTCAATAATTATAGCCTACATTGTAACGACTAATCCAATATTGTTTTTATCCTTACCTTTATCATTAATTTTATTATGTTACATCTTATAGCAATGAAGATAAAAGCTATCGCTCTGGTCTGAGCTGCTTTCTGATTTTATCGTTTAAATTTCGTAATATCAGATTGCAACTTAGACTTCGGTGATAACACTCACCAAAACAAGATTGAAACCAGAGAAGAATAGAAGAATGGGAAATTCATTATCAACCAGATATAAAACTTAAACTGTAAATGTGATGAAATATTAAATCGTGCAATGTGCTATTAAACTCCAAAACAACATTGAGAGTAAATGTTCAAAATATCTTAAGATCGACCACAACGATATATATTTAAAAATTCACAATCTTATTTTTGTGATATTTATTTTTAAAAGGTATTTTAGTACTAAGAGGGAAATGTATTACTTTATTTCTAAGGATGTAAATTACGATTGGTGGAAAATTAAGTAGAACTGAAGAATATAACATACTATTCCAAGATTTACTTGATAAATAACGAAGGAGTGGAAAAAGGAATAAAAAAAGATGCTATTATATTTATAATATTTTACTTAAGTTAATAAATTATTTCTCAAAAGTATGTATCTGTAGTATAATCGTAATAAATGTATTTTTTTTCTTACGTGTCAGTATTAAGGTAAAATTATCTTCCGTTTCAATACACATTTAGTATTCACAGCACCTTAATGAAAATAACAACTTATCAATGATATTAATACGCTTTTGAGATAAAAATTTTGTTATATTATTCCTTCAATAATTATAGCCTACATTGTAACGACTAATCCAATATTGTTTTTATCCTTACCTTTATCATTAATTTTATTATGTTACATCTTATAGCAATGAAGATAAAAGCTATCGCTCTGGTCTGAGCTGCTTTCTGATTTTATCGTTTAAATTTCGTAATATCAGATTGCAGCTTACACTTCGGTGATAACACTCACCAAAACAAGATTGAAACCAGAGAAGAATAGAAGAATGGGAAATTCATAATCAACCAGATATAAAACTTAAACTGTAAATGTGATGAAATATTAAATCATGCAATGTGCTATTAAACTCCAAAACAACATTGAGAGTAAATGTTCAAAATATCTTAAGCTCGACCACAACGATATATATTTAAAAATTCACAATCTTATTTTTGTGATATTTATTTTTAAAAGGTATTTTAGTACTAAGAGGGAAATGTATTACTTTATTTCAAAGGATGTAAATTACGATTGGTGGAAAATTAAGTAGAACTGAAGAATATAACATACTATTCCAAGATTTACTTGATGAATAACGAAGGAGTGGAAAAAGGAATAACAAAAGATGCTATTATATTTATAATATTTTACTTAAGTTAATAAATTATTTCTCAAAAGTATGTATCTGTAGTATAATCGTAATAAATGTATTTTTTTTCTTACGTGTCAGTATTAAGGTAAAATTATCTTCCGTTTAAATACACATTTAGTATTCACAGCACCTTAATGAAAATAACAACTTATCAATGATATTAATACGCTTTTGCGATAAAAATTTTGTTATATTATTCCTTCAATAATTATAGCCTACATTGTAACGACTAATCCAATATTGTTTTTATCCTTACCTTTATCATTAATTTTATTATGTTACATCTTATAGCAATGAAGATAAAAGCTATCGCTCTGGTCTGAGCTGCTTTCTGATTTTATCGTTTAAATTTCGTTATATCAGAAATAATGTAATATCAGTTTACTAGAAGTGTAGCTTACACTTCGGTGATAACACTCACCAAAACAAGATTGAAACCAGAGAAGAATAGAAGAATGGGAAATTCATAATCAACCAGATATAAAACTTAAACTGTAAATGTGATGAAATGTTAAATCATGCAATGTGCTATTAAACTCCAAAACAACATTGAGAGTAAATGTTCAAAATATCTTAAGCTCGACCACAACGATATATATTTAAAAATTCACAATCTTATTTTTGTGATATTTATTTTTAAAAGGTATTTTTGTACTAAGAGGGAAATGTATTACTTTATTTCTAAGGATGTAAATTACGATTGGTGGAAAATTAAGTAGAACTGAAGAATATAACATACTATTCCAAGATTTACTTGATGAATAACGAAGGAGTGGAAAAAGGAATAAAAAAAGATGCTATTATATTTATAATATTTTAATTAAGTTAATAAATTATTTCTCAAAAGTATGTATCTGTAGTATAATCGTAATAAATGTATTTTTTTTCTTACGTGTCTGTATTAAGGTAAAATTATCTTCCGTTTCAATACACATTTAGTATTCACAGCACCTTAATGAAAATAACAACTTATCAATGATATTAATACGCTTTTGAAATAAAAATTTTGTTATAATATTCCTTCAATAATTATAGCCTACATTGTAACGACTAATCCAATATTGTTTTTATCCTTACCTTTATCATTAATTTTATTATGTTACATCTTATAGCAATGAAGATAAAAGCTATCGCTCTGGTCTGAGCTGCTTTCTGATTTTATCGTTTAAATTTCGTAATATCAGATTGCAGCTTAGACTTCGGTGATAACACTCACCAAAACAAGATTGAAACCAGAGAAGAATAGAAGAATGGGAAATTCATTATCAACCAGATATAAAACTTAAACTGTAAATGTGATGAAATATTAAATCGTGCAATGTGCTATTAAACTCCAAAACAACATTGAGAGTAAATGTTCAAAATATCTTAAGCTCGACCACAACGATATATATTTAAAAATTCACAATCTTATTTTTGTGATATTGTTTATTAAAAGGTATTTTAGTACTAAGAGGGAAATGTATTTCTTTATTTCTAAGGATGTAAATTACGATTGGTGGAAAATTAAGTAGAACTTAAGAATATAACATACTATTGCAAGACTTACATGATGAATAACGAAGGAGTGGAAAAAGGAATAAAAAAAGATGCTATTAAATTTATAATATTTTACTTAATTTAATAAATTATTTCTCAAAATTATATATCTTTTATATAATCGTAATAAATGTATTTTTTCTTACGTGTCAGTTTTGAGAAATAAATTACCGTTCGTTTTAATAAATATTTAGTACACACACACCTTAATGAAATTATTAACATTTTATATGAGGTTTGATCTTCAATAATTATTATCTTTAATATAATGGTCTACATTGTAACGACTAATCAAATGTTGATTTCATTTTTACCTGTTATAATTTATATTATTATGCAAGATTTTATATCAATAAAGATAAAAGCTATCGCTCTGGGCTAGGATGCTTTTTTATTTAATCGTGTTCATTTCGCAAAATAAGATTGCTGCCTAGACCTCGGTGATAGAGCTCACCAAAGCATTAATGAAAACAAAGAAGACGAGAAGAATGGGAACTTAAGTAAAAAAAATTAAAGAACGTTATCAAAGAATTCACAATAGCACAACAGGGCCACAAGTAGTAAAACACCTGGTATATTATCCTTATCATCTATTTTAGAACACATTCATCGGTTTTTGATTTTCTGAAGAAGCCTTCTTTTACGAACTCTACAGACCGTTTGGTGGTGACTTTTACCACGCCACGATAAGGTGTTAGATATTATATAAAAAAAATTACAATATGATTTCTAATACCTTATCGTGGGGACGCAATTATTTACCTCTATCTTCTTTTACTCGGGCCATAAATACTGTTAGAGTTAAAAATAAAAAAATACTACATTTGAATTTGGAATCTGTCATTTTTATACAATCTTTCATTGTGTTTTTTCATTTTGGCGCCAATACATTGTACAATATTTTGCTATATTAAAATTGAGTGGGCTGATAAAGAGAACAGAATCGCTGTGATTGCGTTACACAAACTAGGTATGGAACCAAATGCTATTTTTAAAACTCATACAGTTGATATTAGTCAAATGTTTGTGCTCCGGGCTTTTAATAGGTACAATGAGACTTCCTCTGTTTGTGACAGAGAAAGATCTGCTGTCGTCCCCGTACTAACTCATTGACCGCCTATTTTAAAATTCGGATCGTAAGAGGTTCAATTGGTATTTTATCTAACCAGATACAGACTAAAGCATTTACTTGGTTTTGTCCTCAATGCGCCCGTAATTTATGGGCCAAAAAAATGTACTGCGTATGGATAATTTTAAGTTTGATACAATAATATAGACCGAACATCATCAGTTCATGTCGTACCGACCCAAAGGCGTTCTCTAAGTCTATTCAACCAACTGTAATTTTTCTTTTACTAGTTGTAACATCTTTAAGGCTTTCCGATATTATCGAATTAGGTATGTTCCAAGCATCCAGAAATTCCAGACAAAAATCATTTTTGATGATAAGGTCTTAAATATCTACTATTTAACTATGAATTGTGTAATTTTTGTTTGTAAATAAGATAAAAAAGTACTTTTGACATTGTACTTTTTAGGGCTATCAGTCTATTGTAGTAGGTGCTGTATTGTGGCAGTATATTCTTGTAATAGCCTGGCTCGTCAACACACACAACGCTACGTCGCCCGGCACGTCCGCGGTCCGTCTCGTTCGCTGGTCAGCGTCAACTAACTCACTACATCATGAGTCATGACGTTTGCACTCGAAACTAGGTTCATACATTATAGGTTTCATCTTTTTATAAATAATTAACTTTAACATTGTAGTTGATAAATCTAAAATAAAACACGGAAACGAAATACTGTTCGACAATGTTTGACAATGTGAGACTAAAGCCGCGACACACCTATGACAAAGATAGTAATGACATTATATGTGGAGTGGTGGAATTAGATATCAAACCTAATGATTAGGCTGGCCATGTGTTTTTGGTAATTATGCTACATTTATGGTGATATGTGTTCGAAAACGCCTATCATTTTTAAATAGCAAGATGCAATTCTGTAGTAATCACCATTGTCTATTTTTTATATTATGTTTTTTTTTTTGTTTTTCTACCGTTCAATAAATCATTAACGCCTCAAACTCAGAAGGAATCATATGGAATTTTTATTTGTCCCTAAATCAACCTGAAGGAAGAGATATTTAAATACATGGTCCTTTCGACACGGATATTCAAGACACAAAAGAAGTGATCAGTGGTAATTTTTGTAAAAGGTTAACCCAATACTCTTTATTCAGGTACTACTTAATACATACTAGTGCATGCTTTCTTAATATTATTAATCTTAAGCAGAAACAAGGTTTGTCTGTTATATTCAGCACCATTATTAATTATAAATAGGTTTCTTTTGCTTATATGAAGGTTTTACTAGCTTATTACGATAATTTATTCGTATATATTGTAATATGTATTAGTACTTAACCTCTGAGTTGTAATTGTTTGTTTCATTCCTTAAGTTTGTATATTTTGTGAAAATATACTATAATCAGATAATTATATAATCTAGTTATTTCTAAAGGATTATTGTAAATTTAGTTTACATTTATGTACACATTTTTCTTGGTAAAAGATATACCTATTTTTTTTTATTTTAACCTGTAATTGGAAAATATTAAGCTTATAAAAGTAAAAAGAAAGTAAATGTATAAAAATTTATTAAACACTTTTATCATTTGTCATACTTGTCAGTTATTATACAATATACCTATAAATACATAAGTTTACATACATTTGTAATCAATACCAAACAATCTTAATTTGTGATTTATTTTTGTTTATAGCAAACGCTTATTGTGTTATTTCTTTATTCAGACTACATCCAGGTTCTTCCCAAAGCTCATTATGTCAGAAAGAGAGGAAAAGGATCTTATTAAAAAGAGAGCTAGCTTTAAAGGCCGTTTAACAGCATTTGTAAGATATCTCAATGAATTGAGTGACACATTAGTTCAGCAACAGGTAAATGAATTACAATTAAGAATAGGTAAAGTTGAGACTATATATAATCAGTATGACGAAGTACAATTAAAAATAGAATGTCTTGTAGATGATGGACAGTCACAAATCGTTGAAAGAGATGAGTTTGAGTCAATATACTATAAATCAATGTCCAAAGCTCAAAACATTTTATCACGTAATCTTGCGTCAAAAGGTGAATCATCTGAGGGTTCCCGAACCAACAATCACAACCTAGTTAAATTGCCTACCATTAATTTACCAAAGTTTCATGGTTCTTATGATAACTGGCTTAAGTTTCATGATACATTTACTAGTCTTACACATTGAAACGATGGAATAGACGAGATAAATAAGTTTCATTATCTCCGAGCCTCACTAGAAGGGTCAGCTTCTGTAGTTATACAATCAATTGAGTTTTCTGCAAATAATTATTCTGTGGCCTGGCAAGTACTATGCGATAGATATAATAATAAGCGATTACTAATCCAAAACCACGTTAACAACTTGTTTAATATTGATTTAATTAAAAGCGAGTCTTCAATCAGCCTAAAGAGGTTGATTGATCAACTCAATAGAAGTTTACGTGCTCTGGAGTCACTAGGAGAACCTATAAAATACTGGGATACGCTAATTATTCACATTGTAACTCGGAAACTAGACCATAAAAGTTTTCGTGAATGGGAGGAGTTTAAAAGTCAGCTAGATAAGGAAAAGTCTATAGCTTTGACATCTTTTCTCGCGTTTGTTAGAGACCGTGCAGATCTTTTAGAAACGTTGGAGCTATCTCGTGTTAATGTTTCAAGTCAGCCATCTAAAGGTATAAATAAACTTAAAATGATGTTTTCTCTGGGTAGCCCGCAGTCACGATCCATGGGTGAGGATAACCTTAATAATGATTCGTCAATAAGACCGTGTCCAAAATGTAAGGGTGAGCATATTTTATTACATTGTTCTCAATTTCTCTCCCTTAATAATGAGTAAAGGCTGGAATTGATTCCTCAGCTTAAGGTATGTTACAACTGTTTTCGCAGTGGGCATTATGCAAACCGGTGCAAAAAAACCGGTTGTAAATTATGTAATCGTAAGCACAATACCTTAATTCATGTGTCAGATTTTAAAAGGTCAGTTACTCCTTCACAAACTAAGACTGCTAATAGAGAAGGCGGTATCAACTCCACATCTAGTGTTCATGTGTCAGAGCCTACGAACTTAACTCTTACTACTTATTATAAGAATATGCCTTCTGAAGCTCATCAAGATGTCTTGCTTTCAACTGCTTTGGTGAAGGTAATTGATGCGAATGGCCACGAACACATTTTGCGTGCCCTGCGTGACTGCGCGAGTTCATCTTGTATCATTACAGATAAAATGTGTCATAAATTAAAATTAAATTACGTAGACGTAAATAGGCCTATATATGGCATTAATAAAACACAAACAAATACGACCAAGATGTGTCTTTTCCCAATACACTCATTGAATGAAAATTATTCAATAAATTTGTTCTGTTATGTGTTACCAACTATCACTGATAATGTGCCTTGTCATTCAATTAATGTTTCGCATTTATACTTACCCGATGATATTACTTTAGCTGACCCAAAATTTTATATAGCGTCTTAAATAGATATGATAATCGGTAGCAATGTATTTTGGGACTTGCTAGGGTCGCGAAAAATTTCTTTAGGAGCTCATAAACCGATACTGTGGGAAACTCGACTCGGTTGGCTGGTATCCGGTCCTATAAATGTGGGTTATGGATCTCCTCTAATATGTAAGTTCACGACAGTAGACAAGGATCATAATTGTGAGTCCCGAAATGATGAAATTCGAACACATGTGGTAGTTTGGTTTTGACTAAAAATAAAAATATAAGTTGTTGATTTGTCTAAAACAATTAAATCTCTGTATAGAAGTTTAATTGATAAAATAAATTTAATATTGGATACTGATTTGACTAAGAATAAGAAATATATAAATCGCAGCACGGTTAAGAGAAGGCATTGTGAAGTTGGGAGTACAAGTTGTGTGGTGGTGCTATTGTGATAAAATTGTAACTGTTATAATAAACCGCTGTGTGTGTGATCGAGAGACTAAGTTGTGTAACAGTGATGGTAAAGAGTTTAAATGGTAAACAGTTTAGTGTATTTGTGAACAGCGTTATAAAGTGCTTTAAAGAATAGAACGACTGTCGTTGGCGATTCTTTGCGGTAAGAGAGCTCTAATACATGTGCTCTAAAAAAGTAACAACATCCACTATGTTTATATTTTTCGCATGCACAAATTAAAATATATATATATGTTTGATGTATTTACGGAAGTTATAAAAACGGGATTTCTTCCTATGTCATTGAAATGTTTTTATTTTTTCAAGTTTTTTTTCTAATTACAGATAAAAGAATAGTTATATATGATAGAAATCTTCGTATACTTGATCCATCGCATCTTATCAGTATAAAAGTATAAGCAAAAAAAATCAAATTTAATGGAAAGGTATTCATCCAAGTAGAGAAATAGTATGGATGTCTATAAAACGGACTGCTAACCCGCTGAAATGTGTTTATTATATAAGTTTGCTGCAATTGCTATATATTTACAACTTAAATCAGTTATATTATTTAACTAGCCGTGCCTGCGATTTCGTACGAGTAGATTCCGATTTCGATAAAACGTACCATTTGTACCTACCAATGTATACTATAACCCTTTAAAGTTTCATTAAACTCCGTCAAGTAGTTTTTGCGTGTATTTCTAGTTTATATTTATATCTTTGTTTAATTTTAATCACAGATATTTTTTCATTGTAAAGGGTAAATACCCTTTATTATTACCCTAATAATAATTTATTCCCTGAGGTGAGGACCACTATTTCAGTTTTAAAAAAATGTCTTACCGCAATGGTACGAAAAAAAGAGATTATTAACTCCTTTATTTGATGACCGATTTATATAAAAACACTATATGTAAAATGGACCGGACAATATATTCCCGAAAACGTGCACAAAAAAAAAACTATAAAAGTATTGTTCCAATATCCCAAACTAACGTCTACTTTTATACTTTACTTTACAAACCAAAAAAATACTAAATCTGGAGCAAATTTACACTGTAAACGTATGTGTATTAATAAAAATAATGTTATCCGGGCACATTCATATGCAGACTTCTCTTACTACTCGCGAATATCCCTACACACAGTTTAAGAAATACACACAAACTGACACTCATTGATAAAGCTGTTGAACACTCTCACATTTTTATTGCTAATTGAGGCCTGGAAGCGTGGTCTTGAGGCTCTGATTCCTGTATCATTGATTTTGTACGGATACATTGTAAATATTTGTAAAGCATACGAATCAAAGATTGAGATTTTAAGTAAGTGACAAACTATTGTGAGGTTATATTTTTAATTACAAAATATGAAACTATAAGCAATAGATAGTTTTAGATAATGTAAATAAATTCGTTTCGATAAAAATCACTTGTTTGGGATACAATCCATGCTTTAAAGAAATGAGTCAATGGTTTTTGTTCGTTTTTTAAATTATAATTATCTAATTGCTCGTTAAGCAACCGCTTGTCTGAATATTATATATGATTAAATAACACAAACCTACCTTTTATTTCGATTTCACAAAGCTTAGTAAACTTTATACACGAGAAAATACTTACGAAAGAACTTAAGACCATGTAGCAGTCTGTCTTATTGGCAATTATAATAAACATGTTTATAAGTGAAAAGTTCTTCTTAAACCTTTATTGATTATTCTGTGTTAAAGTCATTTTGCTGAGAAGTATAAAGTCGATAAAAAAAGTCATGTCAAGTGGTACGATAAAAGGAACCGTAAACGGATAAGCACCCACTGTAAAACATAATACCGATTCGGAGACAATTTCAGTTCCCATTAACATTCGGTTCGAATCTGATCCATCATGAATTTTCTAGAAGGAGCGAGGCAATGAGACTCGGGTTCGAAACGAAACGAAAACACAAAACTAAGTGTTAAGGGACATATGGATGGAACGAAGTTCCTTTCGATTAATTATTGAAAGAATAGGGAATATGCATACAATTTAAAATGGTCCCAAATACTTTTTTTTCGGATACTTATTATCATCTTATTATATTATATTTAAAAACATTTTATTTACTTACTAATCATTTAAGGCCATAAAATAATTTGTGAAAAGTGTAAATTAAGAGAGCGAAATTCAAACTTCCAAAACGCGCCACCATTGGTCGAAAGGAAATGTGACGTCATTTGAAACGCCATTCAAATTATCGGCGTCGAAGTTCATATTGTGGTATTAGTGTTACTGAGAAAAATAATTAATTTTAACCTATATTTTCATGCTTAAAGGTTTTATTAAATGATACGATTGTTTGGGTAATCATTTTCCACTTCACTTGACTCAGATAAATAACTTTGTTGATAATCAGCAGATTTAGAAGATATAAGATGCTATAGAAGTATTATCAGCTGTGTTTTCAGTAAACAATTTTCTTTTTAAAACATAGGTTTACTGGTAAAACTATGTAAAATAGTTAGTTTTACTGGTAAAGTAAAAGTATTGTGTCTTGAATGAGGAAATGGTAACAATGCTACATTTTGTTTTTCAGCAGGTATATTTGCATTGACACCTTTACTTCTGTACTTTGGTTTAATATTAATTTGCACAGATTAGTCGCTTGATAATTTATCGTTAATACGCGAAAAGCAAAGCTCTGCCTTTTTTTTTTTTTTTTTTTTTTTTTGTTAATGACTAAGCAGTTAGCCAGTTGGCCGTAACTGCGTCACCGGGTGGGTGGGCGGGCGCAATGGCGCCCGCCCGTGAAAGTGCCGAGCCTGAAGGGCCCGGGGGAACGCCCGTCTTAAGGGTGCCTCTAATAGGCCGGCCCTCGGCTTAGGACGTCGTAGGACAGACACGAAATCTACGGGAATACATACTATACTTAGAAGTAATACATAAGGTATATACTTAAGAATATATAAGGTATATATATAAAAATATAATACAAAAACCATAGTACATAACGATAAATAGTATAAACTACATTCCAATAGTTATAATATAATAAATATAAGTATATAATGATAAATATAAGATATAAATAGACTATAACAATAATAACAATACATAATACTAGTACATAAGTAATATAATAAATATAATATTAGTAATAGAATAATACAATTCATAGACTAATACATAGATTGAATAGATAAACATTACTTACAAGATAATAAATATTATATAATAGGTCGTAAACTGCATAAATAGTACTGCTATATAGTATAATAAACTTACATTGTGTATGTATTTATTCTATACTACATAGACTAGATGATATTGAGTTATAATAATTATAATATATTAATAGTAGATACATGTTAATAGTTACTTATATAGTTGATATTGTTACATATTACATAGATAGAGGATTATATAGACTACTTGAGCTTTACTTGAATAAATAATGAATATATAGTTATGTATATATATTAAGGTTATTATATGTGATATATACTTATAAATAATAAGAAACTAACGTCTCCCGACGGCAGAACGCCGGGACGACGTACAATATCGGGGTCCTCGCCTCCGCCGTCGGCGGCGGTGTCTATGTACAGTGTAAGGTAAATAGTCCGTATTGTCAGTCGTTATTTTGTCGTCAGGGTCTAAGAGTACGTCTTTAGGGCGTCTCTTTTTGTAAGAGGAGTAAGCGGAAGGCTTATATTTAGTAACTTCGGTTACTAACGGGTTGGGATGTGTTTTTGCGCTTTCAAAGAAACGTTCTGATAATGACTTAAAATGATGTTTTAAAGAGGGAAGTTGTAAGTCCCTATGAAGGTCGTTGGTCCTTATGTACCAGGGGGCGCCCGTAGCGATACGGGTGAATTTATTTTGAATCACTTGAAGAGTGTTAATGTGGGTTTTCGCTGCGTGTGCAAAGGACACACTAGCGTATGACATAATAGGGAGAATACAGGTTTTATATAAGGTGACTTTAGTACGGAGTGAAAGTTTACTTTTATTACATATTAATGGATAGAGTCGGCCTTGGATGAAGGCCGCTCTGTTTCTAACAATACTAATGTGTTTTCTAAATGACAATTTATTATCTAAAGTGACACCTAGATATTTAACCTGTGTTCTCCAGGGAATGGGGTGCTCGTAAAGCGAGACACATTTAAAAGGGATGGGAGTGCGACTACGAGTGAAAAAGACACTAGTTGTTTTTTCAGGATTTACTTCTATTCTCCAGAGACGGAACCAGTCGCCTAGGGCTTTGGCCGCCTTCTGGAGACGAAAAACTATCTGATTGTGGCTTTTGCCTGTGGTATAAATGGCGGTATCGTCCGCGAATAGAGCTAATCTAGTGATCCCAGCCGGTCTGGGTATATCGCTAGTATAAATTGAATATAGGATTGGAGAGAGCACGGAGCCTTGAGGGACCCCGGCTCTTAAGAGGCGGGGCGATGAGAACTCGCCCTCTACCTTATATTTAAAAGATCTATTTGATAAGTAGGCCCGTATGATGAGTACGAGCCTGTCTGACACTTTAAGTGAGTGAAGCTTGTATAATAAGCCACCGTGCCAGACTTTATCAAAAGCCTTCGCTACATCGAAAAAGATGGCGCCTGTGGAGCTGGGACGGACCCGTCTAAAGCCAGATAGAATGTGCTCCGTTAAGCGGTGCACAAGATGAGTGCATGAGTGTTTAGATCTAAATCCAAACTGCTCGTCGGGAATAATTTTGAGTTTTACAATTTCCCTCTTTAATCTAACTAAAATTATACGTTCGTATAATTTTCCTAATGAGTTTAATAAACTAATAGGTCTATAACTAGTCGGGAGATTACGCGGTTTACCGGGCTTGTGAAAACCTATAACTATAGCCTCTTTCCAGGTATCGGGGAACGCACATTCGTTCAGTAGTGTATTGAATAAGAGTACTAATAGTTGTAAAATTTGAACAGGTAATAATTTAAGAGCCCTGTTCGTGATGCGATCAGGGCCCGGCGCTTTCCTGGTTTTTAAGCCTCGGATTATCTCCTTAACTTCGTCTATCGATGTAGCCTCTAGCGGTTCGTCTCGCGGCGGGTTGGACGCCAGCTCGCTAATAAACGTATCGACCCGCCTAACATGGCTGGCGTCCGTCTGTTGAGTGCTAGGGCTACATTGGCTCTCTAAACTATCGGCGAGGTAATTAGCTTTATCGACGTCCTCAAATACAGGGGGGCAGTTAGGTTTAACGAGCGGGGGCATAACTGAGACAGTGTCTGCCTTAAGGGCTCTCTCCAACGACCAGAAGGCCTGATGCGTTGGAGCGAGGTCCTGAAGCTTACTGTCCCATTCGGAGGACCTGAGGGAGGTGAGGGCAGCCCTCACCTCCCTCTGGAGCCTCCTAAGCCTCCTTCGTCGTTCGTCAGTCGGTGCGGCGTCATGGGCCCTATTTGCGGCATTTTTCTCAGTAATTAATTGTCTAATCTCAAGAGGGAGTTTACGGCGGCCCTCGAAGGCTACCGGGACCTCCCTCGTTGAGTTTTCTAATTTACCTTGAATATAATTAGTGATATTGATGGCTGTATTCACCGCACCTTCTACTGAGTTTAATTGGTCAGGAATTAGGGGTAGGTGCGATGAATCAAATGACTGTAAACGCTCACCGAGCTGTTGCCAGTCTACTATACGTTTAGTAGGGATAGCCGCGGAGGGAGGAGGTCCTAGTTGGATTAGGACGGGTCTGTGGTCTGAGTCAAGCTCGGATAGCGCCTCTATAGAATGAACCTGAAGGGTTATATTCTTAAGAAGTGCTATATCAAGCACATTCGGTCTGTCTTTTCTATTATCTGATAAGAGCTCTGCCTTGTGCTCACATTTAGTATCGTCTAGGCTGAATAATATCACAGACATTTGTATGGGCAGTACTAGGACTTACTTACTATATCACTTCTTTGTAAAGATCACCAATTTTTTTAAACACTACTTTTGATAGCTAACTCTGAAAAGGCTTCATTAACCGATGTCAATCTTTGCCTTTTGACTACGCACAGTCTTATTCTATCAGCTGGTGTTTTTGCCACAAAAATATATGAGGAAAAACTTCTTTCTTCAAACTTAGATTAAATTTTTCTACAAGTTGTTTCGTTATACATATTATATTCAATATTATTAGCTGTACCTTCCTTAACCTAAAATAAATCGAAAACCATAAAAATTTCGTAAAACCAAAAAAATAATACGGTTTTTATAGAAAGTTTTATTGAAGTTTTGTGAACTAGGTTAATTTTAAACTCAAATTTTCTAATGTTCAATAGCTAATGCAACTTACTATAATTTTTAACTATGAAATTAAACTTGTTATAAATAAATATTACACTTACGTTAAATTGATCTTCACAACAATATACAAACAATTTAAGACATATATTCTTCCTTTTAATTACCATAGACCATTGTGTTTGTATTTTCGCATCTCTTGGAATATAAAAAACACTTTGTCGGGTTTTTTTCTAATACTATTTTTGCATTCCGGTACAATACAATACTTGTAAGATGGTTTTTATCTTCTTCCATGACTTGTAAAGCACTTAAAACTTAAAATATGTATGAAGTAGATAAAAAATTCATAGCAAACATGGACTGGACGTGTCATTTGACGTCCGGCAGGACGCGCGCAAAATGACGGCGTTTGAACGGCTCAAATTTACTCAATGTTTTAATTTTCACTTTGAAAAAAAAACTAGAATCTTTTCAAGCCTATTTATATTTTTTTCTACGATATACAGAGGTAAATTATCAATTTACGTAAAAAAAAAACATGAATATTGCCTATTGTAATAAAAAAATATTAAATTATTAATATAAGCTAATATGCTAATGAATAATATTTGTATACTGTTTTTGTATTATATTTCGCCGATAATTTATAATAAATGTAAATAAAATGAATAACTAAATTAAAAAGTGTTAATCAATAAACCCATGACTTTTTGTCCCGCCACCTAGCGGTTTCACTTTGTACAGATATGTTTATATAACAGATGTAGTTATGTTTCCCTAAGGTATAAATAGATGGCGTTGTTACAAGACATTATGAGTATATTTGATCACAAATTTGTATTATTATTTTCATTTAAACTGTCTTATTTGCAAATTGATTCTAAAAGAACGAACTCCAATATCAAATAAATAATAAAGAAGTACTAAGCAATTTAATATAATACAAAAATTAATAATCGGGGGTATTATGTATGTCAAAAAATTTGGAATAATACGTTCTAAAAGATGACGCTAGAAGAAAATTTGAAAAATGAAAATTGAAAATTTGTCTTTAACAAAAATGTAAATTTACGAGATTCAACCCCTAAACTTTCCCCCAAGGGATGATGCGATTGGAACGAGAGGGACGTCGTTTGACGCGCCTTTTTTGTTACTATGTATCTCCCGAAGATCGGGAAGAGAAAGGATTGAAGCTTAAAAAGTTATCTAATTAAAACTGTTAATTTATTGAATTTAAATAAACAAAATGGCGTCTAATTGTTATTTTCGCGAAAGGAACGAAAATAGTGTCCGGGAGCAATGTCGGGAGACGCGAGAGGGATTTAAATGCAAAAAATTTTGGACCTCAACGTTAACGCGAAAGATTCTAAGTTCGAATATATTGAAATTTAACAACCCTTAAGTGGACTTTTAAAGACTATTTTCCCTTAAATTATCCAGTTTTCAGAGAATATATCCACCGGGGATTGAGCTAGAGGGACGCAAGAGGTGTCTAATTGTTCGTCCAGACGGGACCTATCCGAGCTAATAAAATTCGATTGCGAAAAGTCAAAAGAAAAATGTTTTCCGAAAGAAAAACAGTAATCTCGTGGTACTAAGAAGCTCCTCCTTATCTCGTGGTACTAAGGAGCTCCTCCTTATTGACATGGCCATTAATGAAAAGGTTCGCCGAGGTGATAAGGGTCTCTCCGCCGCCTGGATTGATTATAAAAAGGCCTATGATTCGGTGCCTCATACATGGTTGAGAAAAGTACTAGAAGTGTATAAGATTGACACAGATCTATGCGCTTTTCTTGATTCATGTATGAGGCAATGGACAACGGTCCTTTGTCTTCCAGGGGGCGGAGGAAGTCTTCTTACTTCCGAACCTGTAAGGATTGAGCGAGGTATTTTCCAGGGTGATAGCTTGAGTCCTTTGTGGTTTTGCCTGGCTTTGAACCCCTTAAGCACGTTGCTTAGGGATTCAAAACTGGGATTTCGCTTTCGCAGAGGGGGTGAGATCATTTCACATCTTTTGTACATGGACGATCTCAAATTATTTGCACCAAATAAAGCAGATCTGGTATCATTACTAAGCGTTACGCAAACGTTTAGTAATGACATTAGGATGGAGTTTGGTGTTGATAATCCTAATCCTACAAATATCTTGGTATGTCGGAATGCTTAGGCATACTAAGTGGGGACATTAAACAGCTAGTGAAGGAACGCTTCTTTAACCGCTTGACAAAAGTCCTAAAAAGTCTTTTGTCAGGAGGTAACAAAGTGCGTGCATTCAACAGTTGGGTAATGCCCCTGCTGATGTATACTGTCGGCATATTAAGGTGGACTCAGACTGAATTAGATGCCCTGGAACGAAAGGCCCGAAAACTATTGACAATGTATCGCATGCATCATCCGCGCTCATCAGTGATGAGATTGTATATTCCACGGAAGTGTGGGGGTCGCGGCTTCCTTAATGCCAAAAACTTACACAACCGTGAGGTATGCAATCTTAGAGAATATTTCCTTCATGCTGAGTGTGGAATGCATCGGGACATTGTTGCAGTAGATAAAGGCCTCACACCGCTCTCCTTAGCCAAAGACAACTGGCATAAACCGGTAGTACTTAGCACTGACGACCGTATAAATATATGTAAGAGTAAGGAGCTTCATGGACGGTTCCACCAGGCACTCTATGGGCCTGATGTAGACCTTCTGGCGTTCGTGGCTTGGCTACGATTCGGTGATCTCTTTGGAGAAACCGAAGGTTTTGCTTGTGCAATTGCTGACGAAGTTGTCAAGACGAACAACTATCGGAAATACATAATAAAGGATGGCACTGTTGATATATGTCGTGCGTGCCACCAACCTGGGGAATCCATCAGACATGTTATTTCCGGTTGTTGTCGTCTTGCCAATGGAGAGTATTTGCACAGGCACAACCAAGTAACCAAGATTATCCACCAAGAACTTGCTCTTCAATACGGTCTGGTACCTTTTGAAGTGACATATTATAAGTACTCACCGGAGCCAGTTTTGGAAAATGGTCATGCTAAGCTCTATTGGGACCGATCTATCATAACGGACAGGACTATTGTAGCCAATAAGCCTGATATCGTGCTGGTAGATCGGTTAGAGCGCCGGGCATTTCTTGTTGATATCAGTGTCCCGTGTGACGCTAATCTTGTGAAAGCTGAGAAGGACAAACTGTCAAAATACTTGGACTTAGCTCACGAGATTACCGACATGTGGGATGTTGACTCAACAATAATTGTCCCGATGGTAGTTTCCGTCAATGGTCTTATAGCGAAGAGTCTCGATCATCATCTCAAGAGGCGCTCACTAAAAAACTGGATCAAGGGTCGGATGCAAAGAGCAGCAGTTTTGGGTACGGCACGCATTGTGAGGAAGTTTCTTTCGCTGTCGCCCTAACCACCGACGGACTGGTTGTAAGGCCCACGTCGGCGGGATACTGTTTTTTATATTTATATTTATAATGTTGTTTTTTTTTTAATGTTATATGTATAAATGTAAATAATAAGATTAATATGAAATAAATGACAATAATAATAATACAAATCTTTTTTTAGTAACAAAAGACAATTTTAAAGTACATGCCAAAACAAAATCTTGGCACATTTTATCTTATTGTTATGCAGTTTAAAAGCATTTTACCGTTTATGTTTGTTAATACACTATACAGTTTAAGATTTGAATCTGCTTGACTATTTAGTTTCCGTTATTTTCTTCTTCTTTTCTTTTATTCTTGCTTTGGTGAGTTCTATCACCGAAGTCTAGACACCAATCATACCTTGAGAATTTGACACATCAAGATATAAAAGGAGTATAGACCTAAGCGATACTTTTAACCTTCATCACTCAAAAAGCTATCAACATCAAATAAATTATAAATGGTGAGGATATGAACAATAAATCATTAAGTTGTAACTATTTAAAAAAATATTTTTGACAATTATAAATATTAAAAAAAGAATCTAAAGCTGTATGCAGCTCATCTAAAACTTTGATATCCTTATAAAATGTTAGTAAAAGTCGCAGTTTTATAGTATTTTACTCGTTTTATCTGACAATTATGAAACAAAAATACAATAATTCCAACAATGTCATAAATACATTCTTATTAACAAATTTTTGTACCATTTAATTAATTAAATATAAGTTTACGAAAATCAATTTTATTTAAATGTGTAGTACTTGTAAAATTAGATTATTTTTTTATACAGTTTCTCATAATAATAGTAATACAATTCTTTTTTTAGTAACAAACACAATTTTAAAGTACAATGCCAAAACATATGGTAGCGAATTTTGAAATAGTTTTAGTTGTGGTTGAGCTTAAAAAATCTTGGCACATTTTATCTTATCGTTATGCAGTTTAAAAGCATTTTACCGTTTATGTTTGTTAACACACTATACAGTTTAAGATTTGAATCTGGTTGACTATTTAGTTTCCGTTATTTTCTTCTTCTTTTCTTTTATTCTTGCTTTGGTGAGTTCTATCACCGAAGTCTAGTCACCAATCATACCTTGAGAATTTGACACATCAAGATATAAAAGGAGAACAGACCTAAGCGATACTTTTAACCTTCATCACTCAAAAAGCTATAAACATCAAATAAATTATAAATGGTGAGGATATGAACAATAAATCATTAAGTTGTAAATATTTAAAAAAATATTTTTGACAATTATAAATATTAAAAAAAGAATCTAAAGCTGTATGCAGCTCATCTAAAACTTTGATATCCTTATAAAATGTTGGTAAAAGTCGTAGTTTTTTAGTATTTTACTCGTTTTATCTGACAATTATGAAACAAAAATACAATAATTCCAACAATGTCATAAATACATTCTTATTAACAAATTTTTGTACCATTTAATTAATTAAATATAAGTTTACGAAAATCAATTTTATTTAAATGTGTAGTACTTGTAAAATTAGATTATTTTTTTATACAGTTTCTCATAATAATTGTAATAATAATAATAATAAATAATAATAATAAATACTCCTTGGTAAGTGACACGGAATGGTCACGTTTTTAATTGTCAATTTTTGTTTAAAATATTTATTTTCAAAATCCAGTTTTAATCATATTTAAATAATTTCATTCCGTATACAAAATGCAAAATAAACGAAAAAAAAAGAATACTATATACACAACTGTGAAAAACTTACAAAAAGTACCTGAAAAAAGTGAACTGTTGACAATGTGAAATAATAATGATTACAAGGAGTAGAAACATAAACGCACGCCCACCACCGCAGCCCGTCGCACCGAGCAGCTCCACGACATCAGAGGAGGAGTACGCAACTCCTCCTGAGGAAATCGTGTCGAGCAGTGACGACGAGCTGCCGCCTCCAGCGCCGCGCCGAGCACCAGCGCCGCGCCGTGGGAGGCCACCGCTGCCGCGCTTGGGGCCTACTGGGGCATCCGCCCCGCGTTCGGCCCCCGCCGTCGGTGGTGCAGTGCGCCGCATGAAATGGACGCAAAATATGAACGAAAATGTCATGCGAGCGTACTATAGGGCGACAGAGGGTGGCACTAACCTCACTGCGTGGCGAACCCGTTTGCTGTCTTTGTTTCAGGCCCTTGAACCAGAGTTGACTGTTTCGGCCCAACGACTATCGGATCAGGTGCGGTTTATTCAACGTAATCGTGCGTTGGATGACTCCGCACTTGACCGGCTTCGCTCCGAGGTGACAGTCTCTGCATCCACCACCGAAAGCATCCATTCGCGAGCCCAGTTATCGTCCGCTCCTTCGGTGGCAGGGTTAGTGGTTGGAGATGCTGATGTGGGGGGCGTAGAGATTACAACCGTAAGTACCCAAGATAATGAGCAATTAAGGAGGACTTTGGAGGATGCGATTTTGGAATTTAAAGATATACCAGCCCGCGACAGACCACGGTTGCCCCGTTTTCCCACGCATAGACGTAATATGTCGCTTGTAATGGCTCTAGACTGCATGCTAGACTCTTATCTTCGTTCTAGCAATAGTCTCACTGATACCCATTCAATTCTTTATTGTGCAGCTGTTGCAGCGTGCCGCTCCGCCCGTGTCAGATTTCCTGAGCCTGATAGGGTGGTGCGGTTCACTGAGGACACACCCGCATGGCAGATGAGGATTGAACGGCGTATCAGCGCAGCTAGGGTCATTATTGGCAAGTTAATCTGCTTCAGATCGGGAAACATCCGGCCGAGAGTCATGCGTTATGTTACACAGGCCTTTGCCGGTACTGGCATTAGACCTCAGGATTACATGGCCTATGTAACAGAACGTATAGACTACCTGAAGCAGAAAGTTTGTGCGTGGGCAAATCGTATCCGTCGTTATAAACAACGTGTAAATAGGTATAAACAGAATCGCATATTCCAAAGTGACCAAAGAAAGGTTTATAGAAGTTGGGAGGAATCTGCTACGAATGTGATTGATGGGCAGTTACCAAATATGGAAGAAATGTTCACATTTTGGAAAAATATTTGGTCGGTGCCTATTAATCACAACGATGGTGGCTGGATGCGTGTTGTTGAGCGCGCGTGTGAACACCTGCAGCCAATGGAGGCTATATTTATAAGCCCAGACAATGTCAGGGATGCGATCCGTTCGACCCATAACTGGAAAAGTCCTGGGCCGGACGGATTACATAACTTTTGGCTTAAATGGCTGCGGTCTTCACACGAACGTTTGGCTGGGCAATTCCAGGAAGCCATCGTGTCCGGATCCCTACCATCTTTTATGTCAACAGGAATCACCTTTCTGCTCCACAAGTCTGGTAGTATCACGGATCCAAAGAACTTTCGACCTATCACGTGCTTACCAACAATTTATAAGCTTCTTACATCCATTTTGACTTCAAAATTAAACACACATTTGTATGCAAACAGCATTTTAGATCCCGCTCAAAATGGATGTAAGATTGGGTCTCGTGGTACTAAGGAGCTCCTCCTTATTGACATGGCCATTAATGAAAAGGTTCGCCGAGGTAAGAAGGGTCTCTCCGCCGCCTGGATTGATTATAAAAAGGCCTATGATTCGGTGCCTCATACATGGTTGAGAAAAGTACTAGAAGTGTATAAGATTGACACAGATCTATGCGCTTTTCTTGATTCATGTATGAGGCAATGGACAACGGTCCTTTGTCTTCCAGGGGGCGGAGGAAGTCTTCTTACTTCCGAACCTGTAAGGATTGAGCGAGGTATTTTCCAGGGTGATAGCTTGAGTCCTTTGTGGTTTTGCCTGGCTTTGAACCCCTTAAGCACGTTGCTTAGGGATTCAAAACTGGGATTTCGCTTTCGCAGAGGGGGTGAGATCATTTCACATCTTTTGTACATGGACGATCTCAAATTATTTGCACCAAATAAATCAGATCTGGTATCATTACTAAGCGTTACGCAAACGTTTAGTAATGACATTAGGATGGAGTTTGGTGTAGATAAATGCGCGGTTGCACATGTGCAGAATGGCCGAGTTGTAAATAGCGAATATTTACAACTCTCGGAGACAATGTCTCTCAGATCCCTCTCTGAAACCGAATCCTACAAATACCTTGGTATGTCGGAATGCTTAGGCATACTAAGTGGGGACATTAAACAGCTAGTGAAGGAACGCTTCTTTAACCGCTTGACAAAAGTCCTAAAAAGTCTTTTGTCAGGAGGTAACAAAGTGCGTGCATTCAACAGTTGGGTAATGCCCCTGCTGATGTATACTTTCGGCATATTAAGGTGGACTCAGACCGAATTAGATGCCCTGGACCGAAAGGCCCGAAAACTATTGACAATGTATCGCATGCATCATCCGCGCTCATCAGTGATGAGATTGTATATTCCACGGAAGTATGGGGGTCGCGGCTTCCTTAATGCCAAAAACTTACACAACCGTGAGGTATGCAATCTTAGAGAATATTTCCTTCATGCTGAGTGTGGAATGCATCGGGACATTGTTGCAGTAGATAAAGGCCTCACACCGCTCTCCTTAGCCAAAGACAACTGGCATAAACCGGTAGTACTTAGCACTGACGACCGTATAAATATATGGAAGGGTAAGGAGCTTCATGGACGGTTCCACCAGGCACTCTATGGGCCTGATGTAGACCTTCTGGCGTCCGTGGCTTGGCTACGATTCGGTGATCTCTTTGGAGAAACCGAAGGTTTTGCTTGTGCAATTGCTGACGAAGTTGTCAAGACGAACAACTATCGGAAATACATAATAAAGGATGGCACTGTTGATATATGTCGTGTGTGCCACCAACCTGGGGAATCCATCAGACATGTTATTTCCGGTTGTTGTCGTCTTGCCAATGGAGAGTATTTGCACAGGCACAACCAAGTAGCCAAGATTATCCACCAAGAACTTGCTCTTCAATACGGTCTGGTACCTTTTGAAGTGCCATATTATAAGTACTCACCGGAGCCAGTTTTGGAAAATGGTCATGCTAAGCTCTATTGGGACCGATCTATCATAACGGACAGGACTATTGTAGCCAATAAGCCTGATATCGTGCTGGTAGATCGGTTAGAGCGCCGGGCATTTCTTGTTGATATCAGTGTCCCGTGTGACGCTAATCTTGTGAAAGCTGAGAAGGACAAACTGTCAAAATACTTGGACTTAGCTCACGAGATTACCGACATGTGGGATGTTGACTCAACAATAATTGTCCCGATGGTAGTTTCCGTCAATGGTCTTATAGCGAAGAGTCTCGATCATCATCTCAAGAGGCTCTCACTAAAAAACTGGATCAAGGGTCGGATGCAAAGAGCAGCAGTTTTGGGTACGGCACGCATTGTGAGGAAGTTTCTTTCGCTGTCGCCCTAACCACCGACGGACTGGTTGTAAGGCCCACGTCGGCGGGATACTGTTTTTTATATTTATATATATAATGTTGTTTTTTTTTAATGTTATATGTATAAATGTAAATAATAAGATTAATATGAAATAAATGATTATAATAATAATAATAATAATAATAATAATAATAATAATAATAATAATAATAATAATAATAATAATAATAATAATAATAATAATAATAATAATAATAATAATAATAATAATATCAGGACAAATTACATACATTGATCTAACCCCTAAGTAAGCAAATTATTTGCTTGTGTTAAGGGAGTTAGACAACGATACAAATACATAGAAATGCACATATTAATACTGAGAATATATTTAATAAACGACCAAACCCAGAAACACAGACATTTATGCTCATCACATAAATGCCTGTCTCCGCCGGGAATCAAACCCGAGCCCCATTGCGCCGTGACACGTTAGGCGTCTGCACTAACCACTCGACCAACGGGGCGGCAATAATAATAATAAGTTATAATAATACAAATCTTTTTTTAGTAACAAAAGACAATTTTAAAGTACATGCCAAAACAAAATCTTGCCACATTTTATCTTATTGTTATGCAGTTTAAAAGCATTTTACCGTTTATGTTTGTTAATACACTATACAGTTTAAGATTTGAATCTGGTTGACTATTTAGTTTCCGTTATTTTCTTCTTCTTTTCTTTTATTCTTGCTTTGGTGAGTTCTATCACCGAAGTCTAGACACCAATCATACCTTGAGAATTTGACACATCAAGATTTAAAAGGAGTATAGACCTAAGCGATACTTTTAACCTTCATCACTCAAAACAAAATCTTGGCACATTTTATCTTATTGTTATGCAGTTTAAAAGCATTTTACCGTTTATGTTTGTTAATACACTATACAGTTTAAGATTTGAATCTGGTTGACTATTTAGTTTCCGTTATTTTCTTCTTCTTTTCTTTTATTCTTGCTTTGGTGAGTTCTATCACCGAAGTCTAGACACCAATCATACCTTGAGAATTTGACACATCAAGATATAAAAGGAGTATAGACCTAAGCGATACTTTTAACCTTCATCACTCAAAAAGCTATCAACATCAAATAAATTATAAATGGTGAGGATATGAACAATAAATCATTAAGTTGTAACTATTTAAAAAAATATTTTTGACAATTATAAATATTAAAAAAAGAATCTAAAGCTGTATGCAGCTCATCTAAAACTTTGATATCCTTATAAAATGTTGGTAAAAGTCGTAGTTTTTTAGTATTTTACTCGTTTTATCTGACAATTATGAAACAAAAATACAATAATTCCAACAATGTCATAAATACATTCTTATTAACAAATTTTTGTACCATTTAACGAAAATCAATTTTATTTAAATATGTAGTAAGGTAGGGCGGGGCTAGTAGGGGGGGCGATGCCGGGAACCTCCTCGTGGTGCTCCCTGGGCAACAGCGGTTACTGAGAACCTTCGGGTTCTCCCGCTGGCTAATACCTGGCACGGGAGTCGGTCATGGGGGTTTGTGCCCGGTCCATGACCGACAGGGGGGGAAAGGCGGGGGTCACCTTCTTTCGGGGAGGGGGCTTCTGTCGGGGCAGGGGGGTTTGTGTTTCTTGTTTTGTGTATGTCTTGTCCCGTTTAGTCCACGTCGTATTTGTTATGTTTCGTAGTATGTGTGTTTGTGTTTTTATGTCAACCCTGAGGTTCGGTGCCTGCCGAGGGGTTGTGTAAGGACTAGGGCACCACCTACGGGGACCTCACCCCTTAAAGGAACTATGGACGGTAATGATTTGGTAAATAGTCCCCGGGAGGGTGTCGGCTCAGCCGTACAAGCCCTCACGACAGCCCCGGTTGTCGTCTGCCTCTCGTATTACGGGGGGGGCACAAGTCATTCTGGAGCAGGAGTACCTGCGCAGGTCGCCCCCACATCGACCTGTACAAACAAAAAAAATGTGAAGCGTGGCACAGCGATGTGTCACGACAACGACCCGGCTTTCCCTATGGATAACGATTTGCTTAACGTTTCGGAAATTATTGCTCTGGATGCGGAAGATTCGGCCCCGACTGCTGGATCTCCTGCATACAACCTTGGCTTTTCACACGGATACCGATTGTATTTTGATGAGGGGATGCAAGTTGAGAGCACCAAAAGTAGCGTTGGCAGGAAGAGGCCTCTCTCCGAGGTGTCTCCACATCACAGCAAGAAGTCCGGTAGCGACTCTGAGCTTAATGTTGCACCAAAATGTAACACTGCTCGTCGCGGACGCCCTAACCCCAAGTCGCGAGGTAGCGGGCTCGCTAGTGCGAAGGCCACACTACGTGCCCTTAACTTAAAGGCGGAGGAGGCGGACTTCTAGCGAAAGCTTGAAGCCCAAGCCTTCAGGAGGAAGAGGGGTCCTTCTAGGAGCATGCCGGGTTCCGAGGAGAACCTTACCTCGGAGGCGCCTCCTACGCTGGATCCGGCTACCTTGAGCACAGAGGAGTTGCGAGCCATAGCTGGCTAGCTCGCTAGGGCGATTGTCGAGGTGAGCCGTAAGTCGGGCCACCTGAAGGGCACAATGGTCAAGGCCCTGCGAGACGCCTCCAGTAAAATGCTGGACGTGGTGCAGGCCTTGGCCAACCGCACGGAGCCCGACAAGTCGCGACGTATCAGGTCCGACAATGCTCGCCTCCAAAGAGAGGTGGACGCCCTCAAGGCGGAGCTCAAGGCACACCGCCGAGAGTTCTCAGAGTTGAGGGCATCTGCAGCCAAGGCTATGGTTTCTGAGGTGCTTCCTCCAGAAAAAAACGCTGTGGAGGAGCTAAAGCGCTCCATAATTTCCTCAGTGGGCGATATAATAAACGCCCGCTTCAGAGGAATCGAGGAGCGCCTCCTCCCTCAGCGAAACCTTAGGCCTCCCTTGGCTGCAGATAGACGGAGAGAGGCAGCTGCAGCCGCAGCCGCTGCCGTCAATTCACGGCCGTCGGTCTGTGGATACAGCCGGTCCGGATCGCCTGTTCTAGAGCCGAGGTCCCCGCCCATAGCACCTACTGAAGCGGCCGCTCCTTTTGGGGCCTGGTACACGGTGGCACGGGGGGGTAAGAAGAGTGCCCCCCGTGCCCCTCGTAAGTCGGCACCGGCCCCGGCTCCAGCTAAAGTAGCGGCTCGACGCAGTGCGACTGTGGCTCCGGCTCCTTCGCAGCAACTCACTTCCAATCGGCGACGGCGCAGGAAGCGGAAGACAGCAAGGGCCGCGAATTCAACTCCCAAACCCCAAGCGGGAACGCGCCCTAAGCCGAGGTTACCAGCGCCTTGGTCCCCTGCAGTGGTCATTACGCTGCAGACCGAGGCCGCTGCAAGGGGAGTGACGTACGCCCAAGTCCTCAAGCGCGCCGCCGAGAAAATAGATCTTGGCGAGATAGGGCTCGAGGGCGGGCTGAAGATCCGGCGGTCGGCCACGGCTTCTCGAGCTCCCTAAGGCGGCCCCGGGGAAAGCCGAAAGGCTAGCGGCGTGCCTCCGCAAAACCTTCGAGGGAGTGGCCGACGTCGTCCAACCCGTTAAACGGGTTGGTATCAAGATTAAGGGCTTGGACGACTCTGCCACGCGCGAGAAGATCGCGGCGGCGATATGCCGCACCACTAAGTGCTCTGGCGTCTCCCTCCACGTTGGAGAGATTCGTTGGGGCAACGGACACACGGGTGTTTGGCAGACAGGCGTCGGGGAAGGTCGTCTTCCTCGGCGACCTGAACGCCAAATCCGCGGCCTGGGGGAACCGCGCCACGGATGCTAGGGGTAAGGCTGTCCAGATCTGGTCGCTTCTCTCCGGCCTGTCCCTCCTTAACAGGGGGACCGAACCGACCTGCGTGCGGCAGCAACGCAATGTCGACGACTGGAGAGTCGAGACGGAGGTGGAGCCTCTATCGGACCACTTTTACGTCCGATTTGAGATCTCCGCCTCCCGAACGGATCTGGCCAGGCCACCGCGGGGGGGAGTCGGTTACCCCGCTGGGCTGTCCAGAGGCTGGATCGGGAAATGTCTGTCGAGGCAGCCATCGTCCAGGGCTGGGCCTTTCCCGATCCCCCAGCGAGGAAACCGACGTGGAGGCCAACTGGCTGGCCGCATGCACGAGGCCCTATCGAGGGTCTGTGAAGCGGCCATGCCGAGGGTGGGGTTCCGGCCCCGGCGCAGGGGTGTTCACTGGTGGTCGCCCGAAATAGCCGCACTTCGGGCAGCCTGTAGCAGGGCTCGCAAGTCCTTCCTCCGGTGTCGCCGCAGTCGCGGCTCGGACCCGGAGATGGAGGCCCAGCTACCCTGCGTCAGTATCGCGAGACGAAGTCGACCCTGCAGCTCGCGATTCGGAAGGCGAAGGACCTGGCTCGGGAGGAAATCCTCGATAGGGACCCATGGGGGCGACCGTATCGCGTCGCGCGGAATAAGATCCGCGCCGCGACCGCCCCGGTCATGGAGTCCTTTCAGCCGGATTTCCTCGAGTGGCTGGTGGGGGAACTTTTCCCGGATTCCACCGGCCACTCTCCTCCCGTGATGGCTCCCCCCACTCAAAGGGGGGGAGCTGGTTCTGTTCCAGTCATCACGGAGGTCGCACTGAATCGCCTGCGAGCCCGCAACACTGCGCCGGGGCCGGACGGTATTCCAGGGCGAGTGTTGGTCATCGCCCTGTAATACCTGGGAGGCAGGCTTCGGGAACTGTTCAACCTGTGTTTGCGCACTGGACAGTTCCCGAAAGCCTGGAAGGAGGGCAGGTTGTGCCTGTTGCGGAAGGACGGTCGTTCTGTCGATTCTCCTTTTTTTTTTTTTTTTTTTTTTTTTTTTTATACGATCTAGGGCAATGCTTGACTACATTCCACCTGATGGTAAGTGGAATGTAGTCTTAGATGGTAAGGCGCATTGCCCTAGCAACCTATTCACTCTTCTTTTGAAGACACCCACATTATATTTGGCCGGAGATACCGACGCAGGCAAATTGTTCCAGTCCTTCGCTGTACGCACTAAAGGAAGCAAAGCGCTTCGTTCGGACAGGTGGAATGTCCACAACAAAAGGATGGATACCTGCCGTGCGTCGGGACGTCCGGTGATGGAAGGGGGACGGGGGAACTAAGTCGTGTAGTTCCTGCGCACACTCACCAAAATGTATCCTATAGAATACTGAGAGGCTAGCAATTTTACGCCTGTGTTCAAGGCTTTGGAGGTCGGCTTCGACCAATTCGGGATCGCCGATAAGCCTCTTTGCTCGCCTCTCAATTGAGTCCAGAACCGCAAGATGAGACTTTGCGGCACCAGCAAATATGTGACCACAGTACTCTACACACGACCGGATCTGTGCTTTGTATAGAACAAGAAGCTGTCCCGGTGTAAAGTACTGTCGAACCTTCGCAAGAACGGCAAGCTTTGCTGCTGCTGCTCTTGCTCTGGACTCAATGAACCGACCAAAGTTGAGGTTCGAGGAAATCTCTAAGCCTAACAACTGAAGCCGGTCACTGTATTCCAAGGATACATTCTGGAAAGTAGGAGCCAAGGTGAAAGGGCTCTTTTTGGCGGTGAACAGACACGTCTGCGTTTTGGTGGCGTTGAACTTGACAAGATTGGCATTGCTCCATGCGGAGACTGCCTGAAGTTTGTCATTCAAACGTTGCACCATGGCTTCTCTTTCAGACTGTATTTGATCTCGACTAGCCCGAGTACTCGGCAGATATCTTTCTACAACTGTGCTGTCGTCTGCATACCCATAGATACCGGGCTTCAACAGATCATTAATGTGCAGCAAAAAAAGAGTTGCAGAAAGAACGGACCCCTGAGGCACTCCGGCATTTATTTTCAAGGGTTCCGAGGAACACCCGTCAACAACTACTCGGAGAGATCTCTGGCTCAAAAAGTCCGTTACCCAGCCGATCAGACCAGGAGATATACCGTACGCTGAAAGCTTGCTCATAAGGCTGGCATGCCAGACCCTGTCAAATGCCCTCGAGACGTCCAGAGAGACGGCGACCGCTTCTCCGTTTTTCTCGATGGCCTCGCCTAAAATATGTGTAGCATACACTAGGAGGTCCCCAGTAGACCTATTACGGCGAAACCCGTATTGTCGGTCACTGAGGAGATCGTTACCTTCTAGGTATGCTAGTAGGCGCGAGTTCAATACACGCTCCATAATCTTGCAGAGTATGGAGGTGATTGAAATCGGTCTGTAATTGACAGGGTCGGCACGGCTGCCTTTTTTGGGCACGGGTTGCACATTAGCAAGCTTCCAGGATTTCGGCACTATTCCAGTCATGAAAGAGAGACGATACAGACGTGTCAGTACAGGAGACAACTCAGCTGCGCATGTCTTCAGCAGAATGGCTGGTATACCATCAGGACCACTGGCTTTATTCACATCTAAACGACACAATGTTCTCCATACCTCTTTGTTAGTGATGCGGATTTCAGGCATCGAAATACCGCAGTGAGGAAGATGTGCTGGAGAAGCATTGCCAGTGTCTAGATGCGAATTTTTAGCAAACAGAGAAGCAAATACATTCGCTTTCTCTGTTGCTGTGTGGGCCAGGGAACCATCTGGCTTCAGCAGAGCAGGCAGTGAGGGTTGGCAGAAATTCGACTCGATCGCTTTCGCAAGAGACCAGAAAGCTCGACTGCCAGCTGGTCTGGCAGAGAGCTTTTCGCCATTCTTAGCGATTCGATCGAGACGAGCCTTCCGCAATGCCTTTTTGTAGGACTTGGCAGCTTGGTTAAAGGCTCTCTTCTTTATACTTACATCCGGAGTTTTGCGGCTTCGAGCATCAGCCCAAATAAGGTATGCCGAATGTTTTCGGTCATGTGCATGACGACATTCGGCATTAAACCATGGGCGAGCTTTGCCACCGATGGGTACGTCAGCAAAAGGAATAAAATACTCCATTGCCTGATGCACCACATCGGTTATAGCATCCGCGCAACTCGACGGATCCAAGGAAGAGAAGCAGACCTGCCGCCAAGGATAAGACGCAAAAAAGTGTCGCATCTCATCCCAATCTGCTGACTTGTATTTCCATACTCGCCTAACACCATGTGGTTCGAAAGCTGGTGGGGAATATGTAAATACAGATTTCACCAGACAGTGATCGGAGGTTCCCAAGGGGGACGTGACCTCTACACGATACCTGTCCGGATCAGTTGTCAGCAGAAGGTCCAGGCAATTGGCTGTATGGCCTACCACATCTGGTACCCTTGTCGCTTGCCTTACCAGCTGAAAGAGGTCCAAGGACAACGCAAAGTTCCGCGCTTCTCTTCCAGCATGGTCGGTCTTCTGGTACGGGAACAGCCAGTCCTGATGACAGGCATTAAAGTCCCCCAGAAAGACGAGCTGCGCCGAAGGGTACTGATATAGAGCCATATCTGCAGCCTCACTGAGATACTCAAATAAACGAGTTGTCTCCTGGTCACCGCTGTGCGAACGGTAGACACAGGAATACAGGATTTTTTCGTTTCCTGTGTCCACTAAAACCCATAAGGAAGAAAAAGTGGGGTCTTCAAGGTGACGGAGACGCTGAATACAGAGGTCGTTCCGCGCATACACACTGACTCCGGCCCGTGAGCGAAAGTTGTGCTCTAACGAGTAACCGGGATAATCCAAGTATGCAGCGCTCAAAGGACATTGTATCTGCGTCTCCGTCAAAAAGAGCAAGTGCGGCTGCTCTGTCTCCAGGTGGTGGTGGACAGCTAAAAGATTTGAGTGCAAACCCCTTATATTAGTGAGGTGCACTTTATATGAGGAGGAGTGCAACCGCTGCTTTAACTGGTTCCCTTTTTTAAACTTTTTCATAAAAAAAATAAATATAAAAGTGAATAGGGATGGGAAATGGCAGTTGAACGAGGCAGTACATATCGAACCCGACGTCGAAATTGGTGATGTCTTGCCACTGGGAGGCTAGTCTGGAGACTGCGGGGACGCCCGAACCCCCCCAGGGATCGCCATCGGGCCTCCTCGACTGGTCGCCAACCAGCACGATCGAGCCACCCTGGGATTTTTCGCAGCTGGCGGGGCAGCCTTTCGTGGGTGGCTAACCCACTAATTGGGCCCCCAACTATCTGCGGGCGGCCAGCGGAAAGCCGTCGCTTCGGATCCCGCTACCCTCCTCGACTAGACACCCGACAAAACAAACACCAACCCGACGTCAAACCGGTTCGCCAACGCACCGCAACTGTTCAGACCCATTTCCCATAAACGGCTTCATCGAGCAACGTGCCGGAACACGACTAGGTCGCTTTGCGGCACGACTCTGCCCGATGGGTGGTAACTTTGCCGGCGACCGGATGTTATGGTCTACCACCAAGGGAAATATCCATCCTTCCGCATACAGGCCGATCGTGCTGCTTGACGAGATGGGCAAGCTCTTTGAGAGAGTCTTCTCTGCTCGTCTCGTCCAGCACCTCCAGGAGGTAGGTTCTGGTCCTCAGACGCTCAGTTTGGCTTCATGGCGGGTCGTTCTACGATCGACGCCCTGAGAGCTCTGAGAGACTTGATCGAAGAGGCTGTTTCCGAGGGGGATGTCGTCCTGGCGGTTTCGCTGGACGTCGCCAACGCCTTCAACAGCCTGCCGTTTGAGCCATTGGTTGAGGCGCTCCTGTTCCATGGAGTGCCTCCCTATCTCCGCAGGCTGTTGGGGGCGTACCTGCAGGATAGAGAGGTCCTGTGGGAGTGCGGCGAACGGTGGGTCTACCGACGTGGCGTGAGCCGAGGGGTTCCACAAGGGTCCGTGTTGGGACCGGTCTTGTGGAACCTGGGCTGTGTCTGGCTGCTTCGCTGTCCGCTCCTCCGTCGGACGAGGGTGCTGTGTTACGCAGACGACACCCTCGTCACGGCGCGCGGAGGGAGCTTTGCGGAGGCAGCCCGTCTTGCCACGGTCGGCGCTACGTTGGTAGCGGACCGCATAGGGCTGTTGGGACTGGAGGTCTCCGTTTCCAAGACGGAGGCCATCCTGTTCTACGGCCCTCGCCGGGGTCCCCCTCGTCGGGCGTACATCTCCGTCCAGGGTGCGCGGGTGGCGGTGAAGGCCCAGATGAAGTATCTGGGCCTCACCCTGGACGGTAGATGGAACTTCGGGGCCCACTTCTCTCTGCTGGCCCCGAAGTTACTCTCCACTGCAGTCGCCTTGACTAGGGTCTGCCCAACGCCGGAGAGCCGCAGGCTCCTTTGCGCCGATTATACGCCGGAGTGGTGAGGAGCATGGCCCTGTACGGTGCTCCCATATGGTCGGGAGCCCTCACCGCGAATTCCAGGGCTCTTTTGCGTCGCACGCAAAGGGTCCTTGCGGTGGGGGCTATTTCCCCCCATCTCGATCGTTGGATCGGCCGGCGGCACGGGACTCTAGCGTTCCGTGCTTCTTCTTCTTACCGTTCTTGTGCAGGTACTCACGGGACATGGGTCCTTCGGCCCGCAGCCTCCTTCCGCAGCTGTAGTGCCTGGACAGGAGAGGGGGGTGACCTCTCCCGCCCGTTATAGGCCTACGAGGTGAGGGTGTCCCTTAGTTGATCGGGGCCCCTCGCAGGGGATACCGCCGGGGCGTCACGGTGAGTGCGAAAGCGATCCCGTGGCGCCCCACTAAGGCGATGAGGTCAACCGTTGGTTTTTTTAGTGGGTAGCCTTAAAAATGGCAGCGTCTTCTATACTGCCGGGTAGTCCCACATACCCCCTCGGTCATCACCTTCCTGGCCGCAGGGATGATGCGTGTAACGCATTTTTCCAACGATAAAAAAAAAAAAAATGTCGGGGCTAGTAGAGCGTAGAGGTAACTTAGTCAATCAAAATATCTCGAAAACTATCCACCGCACGCGAACGCAACATATAGCGAAAAGAAGAGGTTGCGGGAAAGGAACTCATCCCTATACCAAAAGTAGCCACTGGGTGATCGAGAAAAGTATCCAAGCGCATTGTTTATTTTGTTATTAAAAAGTAAAATCATCTTAAGCCGAGATATTTCGTCTGTGATACTCAAATTTTATCCGTTTTCAATCAGGTAAGTGTTAATCTTCGGTAAATTTATTGAAGTTTTGATATTTATAAAGAACCTGGCTATAATTCTAACCATTTTTGTATTAATTCACTTTTGCTTTAAAATTTCGGGTTGGGGTTAGCTGAGCTACAGTTGCCCAACCATCGACACGACGAAAAAATGTTTGTTTTTTTTCGATGCGGACTTATAAAAAAAAGACTACTAAAGATTCCCATACTACTCAAGACTTAAATGAGGCTGCCAAAGCTGTGAATGAAGAGGGAAAAGTGGCTATGCCGCTGCCAAATAATTTAGAATCAAACGGATGACATTATCATGGTTTTTAAAGAAATTAAATGAAGGCGGTGATACGTCCATGGGTTATGCAACACCGAGGCCAGTATTTTCTGCCACGCAAGAAGACTCTTTTAAAAATACTTGTTACAAACGGTATTAATCTTCTATGGATATTCTCCAAAAGACGTTCGTCGCCTTTGAGAGTGCTGTTAAATTTGTCAATAAAATTCCACCCTCTTGGACTGTAAATAAGATGGCCCAAAAAGAACGGCTTACGTGACTTCATGATTTCTTAAATATGTTATTTTACTTTAAGTATAAGCTATGTTGAAAATAATTACACAAATATTCAAGTCTGATTCTTATAGTTAAGCTAAGATAGGACCGTTGCTGTTTTGTAGATTCCGTTTTTACCTTATTCTTCCAAGAAATCTACTTTTAGATTTGATGTTTTGTCACCATAAGATTATAAATGAAAGTTAATTATCAAAATAGAATTTTAATTTAAATCTACCTAACATAGGAGCTATGATTTGGGTAAACTTTCTAAGTGCTCAACTAGCCCCAAACCCCCGCTCAACTTACCTCACATATAGGGTACGTTGAGCATACTTGACTTTCTGCATTAAAATACATGTAACTTCCAAATTCGACTTATTAGAAATAAATTATTATGGACACTACGTTAAGGGATAAATTACTCGTCCATCAGTATGCATCATAAGCCATAAGGAATTATCGTTGAGGAACTATAACCGATTAAGTGAAAAACTGCTCAACTTTCCCCGCCCTACCCTACTCGTAAAATTAGATTTTTTTTTATACAGTATCTCATAATAATAGTAATACAATTCTTTTTTTAGTAACAAAACACAATTTTAAAGTACAATGCCAAAACATATCGTAGTGATTTTTGAAATAGTTTTAGTTGTGGTTGAGCTTAAAAAATCTTGGCACATTTTAACTTATCGTTATGCAGTTTAAAAGCATTTTACCGTTTATGTTTGTTAAAACACTTTACAGTTTAAGATTTGAATCTGGTTGATTATTTAGTTTCCGTTATTTTCTTCTTCTTTTCTTTTATTCTTGCTTTGGTGAGTTCTATCACCGAAGTCTAAACACCAATCATACCTTGAGAATTTGACACATCAAGATATAAAAGGCGAATACACCTAAGCGATACTTTTAACCTTCATCACTCAAAAAGCTATCAACATCAAATAAACTATAAATGGTGAGGATATAAACAATATTTCGTTTAGTTGTAACTATTTTAAAAATTATTATTGACAATTATGTATATATAAATAAAAGAAAATCTAAAGCGGTGACATACCGCTCATCTAAATATTTGATATTTAGATGAGCGGTACCAAATGTTACTAATGTAACCTTACCAAATGTTTGTAAAAGTTCACGGTATTTTATTTCTTTTATCTTAAAATGACGAAACAAAAACACAATAATTCCAACTATGTGATAAATACATTCTTAATAACATTTTTTTTGTACAGTTTAGTTATTTAAATCTAAGTATATATAATTTAAAAAAAAATATTCCTCTGTTGAACGATTATTTAGTTCCTATTTCGATTTTCGTTATTTTCGTTGGATGATTATTTAGTTCCTATTTCTTTTTTCTTCTATTCTTTCATTCTTGGTTTGGTGAGTTCTATCACCGAAGTCTAGACATCAATCATACCTTGCTAATTTGCAACGTCCAAGGATTGAAAGATGCCTAGATCTAAGCGACATCTTTATATGTCATCACTCAAACATATGCAAAAACGAAACAAATTATAAATCGTGAGAATATAAATAATCATTGTTTGGTTGTTACTACATAAAAAAATGGTTGTAGAAGTGTTCCACACGTGACGTGACGTGTTTCTTGTGCTCCTCAAACTTAATTTAAAAACTGGGTATAATCGTAACTTTCATTAGTTATTCTGCGAAACAAAATAAATCTTTGGTTATTTACACCCGGACAGACTGATATAAATTCATAAAAAGTGATATAAACGATATAAACACCAAAATACGATACATATTAATCTTTGTGAATAAGTTTGTGAGGTGTAGTGACAATATGGTGACAACGATCTAGTTCATCGGTCAATGAACTCAACGAACTCATAGTGAAGAATACTGTTCTGTTATAATATCTAAGACATTTTAAGTTCAGAACTAACAATCGTCTTTGTGTAATTGGAGTAGTGCTTAACGCTGTTAGGGAAATACCGGAGTTCGATCCTAAGTTTGAAAAGTCGTTTAATCTATTTTTTCCTAATTTATTTACAATTTAAAACATTTTATAAACTTTTTTTATTATTTTATTAGTTTTGTTAATTTAATTTTTTATAAACATTAAAGTCAGTGGTTAAGAAACAAATTGGACAAGAATTAGAGAAGTGCAATGTTCAAGTGCTGCTAAAAAACTGCAATTAAAAACTTTATCGGAGGAGATTACAAATATTACACTCCATTGTGTCAGTCAACTGCCAAGTCAACTTAAGAAAATTTCAAAAAAGAATAGAATAGAATAGAATAGAATAGAATAGAATAGAATAGAATAGAATAGAATAGAATAGAATAGAATAGAATAGAATAGAATAGAATAGAATAGAATAGAATAGAATAGAATAGAATAGAATAGAATAGAATAGAATAGAATAGAATAGAATAGAATAGAATAGAATAGAATAGAATAGAATAGAATAGAATAGAATAGAATAGAATAGAATAGAATAGAATAGAATAGAATAGAATAGAATAGAATAGAATAGAATAGAATAGAATAGAATAGAATAGAATAGAATAGAATAGAATAGAATAGAATAGAATAGAATAGAATAGAATAGAATAGAATAGAATAGAATAGAATAGAATAGAATAGAATAGAATAGAATAGAATAGAATAGAATAGAATAGAATAGAATAGAATAGAATAGAATAGAATAGAATATAATAGAATAGAATAGAATAGAATAGAATAGAATAGAATAGAATAGAATAGAATAGAATAGAATAGAATAGAATAGAATAGAATAGAATAGAATAGAATAGAATAGAATAGAATAGAATAGAATAGAATAGAATAGAATAGAATAGAATAGAATAGAATAGAATAGAATAGAATAGAATAGAATAGAATAGAATAGAATAGAATAGAATAGAATAGAATAGAATAGAATAGAATAGAATAGAATAGAATAGAATAGAATAGAATAGAATAGAATAGAATAGAATAGAATAGAATAGAATAGAATAGAATAGAATAGAATAGAATAGAATAGAATAGAATAGAATAGAATAGAATAGAATAGAATAGAATAGAATAAAATTATAATTACAAGAACATACACATTTTTGTTGCCAACTTAAAACTAGCGTGGCTAGCTAAAAACCAGTGTTACCCACGAAAACTAGTGTTGTTTGTTGCAAAACAAACAACAACAACAACAATAGAAAACCAAATGGAGAAATTTTGGGATAAAATGAAAGAACAGATGGCGGCACAAACTAAAGAAATATCTGAGATAGTCACCAAAAACGTCACGGAAAGTATTACTGAAAAATTGATTACACTTGCAGAAGAAAATAAAAGCCTAAAAACAGATGTTAAGAATTTGAAAAACAAAATAAAAAGTCTGGAAGAAGAGAAACGTAGAAATAATTTAATTTTCTTTGGCGTAAAAGAAGAACGCAGTGAATACCCTATCGATGCAATTCTAAAAATACTTAAGGAAATGGATATTCATATCAATCCGCAAGAAATAAACAACGCTTTTAGAATTGGAGAAAAGAGCGACAATAAAATACGCCCTATTCTAGTAAGTTTTATTATCAATTGGAGGAAAAGGGAAATCCTCAAGGACAAAAGAAAACTCAAATCTGATATCAGTATCAAAGAAGATTGTAGCAAAGAAATCCTAGAAAAGAGGAGGCAGCTTCTACTCCAACTGAAAGAAGAAAGAGCCAGGGCAAAATCTGTTATAAGGCAGGGGATAGGTTAATAAATAAAGAATCCAAAGAGGATCAGAGAGACAAAAGGAAAAGAGATCGCACAGAATCTCCAACCAAATCGCCAAACCAACCAATCACACCCGCACCAAAGAAATTTAACAAGACAAATATGCTAGACTATATAGCAAGAGGTAGATCTGCCTCAGTAACATTGCTATCCACGTCAAAAAACCACCAATAGACATCGACAACCGGAAAAAACAACAACTACAACCTAATAAAACGAATACCAATGAAAAAACTAAAACATACACCCCAAGACGGCCGGTCACCGCGGGGAAAAGCGACCACTACCCTCCAAATACTTCAACATTTCAAATAAATAATATTGTAACCGCAAAATATGCACCAAAGCAAGTACATTACATAGCAACATATAACACACTTTCATTGAGGACAGAAGAGAGCTTAGAAGAATTAATCTACGCCATCAAACACATTAAATGGGACATTATTGGCCTAAGTGAAGTGAGAAGAACTGGGGAGGCTATTGAAGAATATAGTCAATTTCTCATGTATTACAAAGGAGAAACACCAGGGAGAAACGGCGTAGGTTTTTTAATAAAGAAGGAGCTTAAGGCCTGTATCGTGGAAATAGTCGGCATCTCGGATAGAATTGCGATACTGAATATAATTATCCCTCCTAAAAACGAAATATGGTCAATTGTTCAAATATATGCACCGACAGAACAGTCTACAATCCACGATACGGAGACCTTCTATTCTTCCTTAAATACTGCCATCAAACAACATACTAACAAAAACTGCATAGTAATGGGAGACTTCAACGCTCAAGTGGGCAATCCAAGGAAGGGAGAAGACATCATACTTGGTCCTCACATCAAAGGCAAACGAACGAGGAATGGCCAAAAGTTATTAGAGTTTGCTTTCGAAAACAACTTGAAGGTACTGAATAGCTAATTCAAAAAAAGAACGTCTCGAAGATGGACTTGGATATCTCCAGGTGGAAGATATAAGAATGAGATAGATTATATTCTTACAAATAGAACTCAATCGTTCAATGACTGTAGCACCATCGCAAACTTAAACTTCAATAGCAATCACAGAATGCTTCGATCACATCTAGACACTACATCAGGTGCAAATCCAAGCCGACCCTTCAAAATAAAATCACACAGTCCGGGTGCCACCATCTCAACCACCACAGTTAAAGAAAAACTAAATTCTCTGAAACCAACAACTATCGAACACCTAAACATCCAACCAAAATACAATATCATGCATGAAATACTAACAACAAAATCAGAAGAAAACAAAAGAAATCACCATAAATCAAACATGTCAGATATAACCAAAGAACTGTTAGAAAAAAGGTTTGTACTGTTAAAAACTTCAAATAAGACCAAAAGAATCAGAAAAGACATAAGTAAACTAAGTAAAGAATTGAAAACACAAATGAAAAAGGATAGACAACACTATAGACTAAAGGTCCTTGAGAAACAAATCACTGAGACGGGAGGCATCAAGAAAGCAATAAAGCTGCTAAAGGATAAAATAAACTGGGTACCAAACTTAAAGGATCATCATCAGGTGAGAAAGACTAAGAGACCGGATATATTATCAATAGCAACCAAATTCTTTGAAGACCTGTATTCTAAAAAGAACAACTTAAAAGAAACAGACTTGAGCAATAACGAAAACATACCACCGGTACTTGAAGAAGAGATAATCAAAGCCATTGAAACACAAAAACCAGACAAAAGCCCTGGACCAGATCTCATCAGTAACAAAATACTAATTGATTGCAAAAAAGACCTCGCACCTATACTAAAACATATATTCGACGATATCCTACAGACCGAAACAATACCAACTCAGTGGACGAACTCAACCATCATACTACTACACAAAAAAGGCGACAAGAACGATATAAACAACTACAGGCCTATCAGTCTGATGGCCAATATATACAAAGTATTCGCAAAGGTTATTCTCTGCCGCATAAGTAAGATACTCGACGAAAATCAACCGAGAGAACAAGCCGGATTCAGGACGGGATACTCGACACTAGACCACATACACGTTGTTAGACAGATATTTGAAAAGAATAAAGAATATAATGTCCCATTTTACTGCTGTTTTATAGACTATAAGAAGCCATTTGATTCAATTGAGCACGAAAGCATCTGGCTAAGTCTTAAAAACCAAGGAATAGAATACAAATACATTAGAATCTTGAAAAATATATATACAAAGAGTACAGCTAACATAAAGTTAGAAAAACAGGGAAAAGAAATACAAATAAATAGAGGAGTACGCCAAGGAGATCCGCTTTCCCTTAAATTATTTACTGCCGTTCTAGAAGACGTCTTCCGAAAACTAAACTGGGACCAATACGGCATAAATGTTAATGGAGAACAACTTACTCATTTAAGATTCGCTGACGATATCGTAATATTCGCAGCATCAAAAACTGATCTACAAAACATGTTAGTAGACTTAGATGAAGAAAGCCGCAGAGTTGGTCTGACCATGAATACAATCAAGACAAAAGTCATGACAAACGCGATCGAAGATCCCATCTTAATAAACAACAAACTCATCGAGTATGTAAAGGAATACACTTACTTGGGCCAACTCATCTCAACCCATAACACTATGTCAAAAGAAATTGACATAAGAATAGCTAATGCTTGGAAAAGCTTATGGAGCCTAAAGGTGATTATGAAAAATAAAGAAACTAGTAATTTTATCAAGAGGAAGCTTTACAATACCTGCGTATTACCAATCCTAACTTATGGATGCCAGACTTGGGCACTCACCAAAGCACAAACCGATAGAATAAGGGTATGTCAGACAGCGATGGAAAGAAGTATGCTAAATGTACAAAAAAGTGACAGAATAAGAAACAAAACAATCAGAAAGCGAACAAAGATAGACGACGTAACAACCAAAATACGAAAATTGAAGTGGAGATGGACGGGGCATATAATAAGAGGCATGAGAAAATGGGACCAAGACGTAATTTTTTGGTACCCCAGAAACGCAAAGAGAAATCGCGGAAGACAAGTCCGAAGGTGGGAAGATGAGATTAAGGCAATCGCAGGGAAAACATGGACCAGGACAGCGCTAAATCGTAATGAATGGAGAACAATGGAGGAGGCCTTTGCCGAAAATAGGCAAACAGACCAAGTTGTCGATGTCAACTTAATTGATTTATAACATGTATTAAACATTACTGTACTAAACAAAGGTCTGAATAAAGGCTATTATTATTATTATTATTATTATACATAAAAAAATATTACTGTAAATTATTTAAATGAAAATAAATTTCTAAGGCATATGTACCTCATCTAAAAATTATGCTGCATATACTAATTTTAGGTAAAAGTTCACAGTATTTTTCTTTTCCTCTCTGACACATACGAAAATTAAATACAATAATTTTAACAATGTGGTAAATACATTCTTATTAAAATAAAACTATTTTTATGAAGTTTACTTGCGTGTAAATGGTTACATTTTAAATGTACATTTTAAAATTAACTCGACGTTTCGAATGACTTGCAATAATCGTGATAATCACAAATTTGATAAACCTAAAATCCCCGGTAAGGAACAACGCTACATTCCTTCAATGGTTCGTGAAGCTATTGAAATTAAAAAACACTCTTATTTTAATAGAGAAAACGGTTAGGGACTGTCAAGCGCCTAGGATCCACACTTGAAAAATATTAAATCCAATGTCTGTGACTGCATTGAAAGACCTCAAAATACTGTTAGTGCGTTTTGTATACATCGTGAACTAAACAGCCCCATCACGCTGGACCCCGCCTTAAAAATCCTTACTTTTTTTGCTTATATTGAACTACAAACGATACTTATGATTGTAGGAAAGTTATTTTTTTTATACTGTTATCCACCAGAAATATAAATGATACTACGCTCTTATCTACTCTACTATAAATTGACTGGAGTTTATCATAGTGACAAAAAAATACATCTTTAATCTATATTATCCAAGAAATATGTACAACTATCTATTTAAAAAAAGATTTCAATCATTATATCACACTTATTCCCAAACTGCAAAGGATATAATTGATTGTAGCTAAATTCAAATGTTTGTAGTAATTGTAGATTTATTATCAGTTATAAATGAAATCGATAGTTTAATGTGTGCGTGTGCAAAAATTTCAATATCAATATGATTTTGACCATCAATACTCTATAGAGTATTAGGTATATGTTTTTAGCGCATTATTATTTATAATTTTGGTTGAGAATAGTATTCATTACATTTTCTGCCTAATTATTAGTACTACAAAAAAAATTACTTTACTACAATCAGTTGTATCGTTTGTAGTTTTCGAGAAGGTTTTCTGACATTTAAAAATTTTGTTTTTCTTTACTTATTTTTATTTTTCCCGGAAATTATATTAATAAAATATATACTTTTTTTCACTACAATAAACTACAAACAATTTAGAGTGTATCCCAAAAGTTTTTAGAGCTTATTAATTATATTTCTGCTTGAGAACAGTATTCATTAGGTTTGCCGCGTAATGATTAGTACTACAAAAAAATCAACTTCACTACAATCATAAGTATCTTATGTTGTTTTCGAGAAGGTTTTGTGACTTTTTAAAACTTTGGTTTTTTTTTATTTATTTTCTATATTTTTAGAAAATCATACACATAAAATATATTTTTTTTTTGACTACAATAAACTACAAACGATTTAAAGTGTATTCCAAAAGTTTTTAGAGCAGTAATATTTATATTTCTGGTTGAGAACAGTATTTTTTGGGTTTGCCGCGTAATGATTAGTACTACAAAAAAATCATGTTTACTACAATCATAAGTATCATTTGTAGTTTTCGAAAAGATTTTCTGACTTTTAAAAACTTGGTTTTTTTTTTATTTTTATCGGAAATTATACATATTAGTATTTTTTTTTCACTAAAATGAACTACAAACGATTTTAAGTGTACTTCAAAAGTTTTTAGTGCAGCATTATTTATATTCCTGGTTGAGAACAGTGTTTATTAGGTTTTCCGCGTAATTATTATTACTACGAAAAAATCAACTTCACTACAATCATTAACAACGTTATATAACGTTAACGTTAGCAAGGTGATATACCGCTCATCTTAAAATTTGATATCCTTACAAAATGTTTGTAAAAGTTCACGGTATTTTATTTCTTTTATCTTAAAATGATGAAACAAAAACACAATATTTCCAACTATATGATAAATACATTCTTAATATTTTTTTTTTGTACAGTTTAAGTATTTAAATCTAAGTATGTATAATTTAAAAACTTTTATTCCTCTGTTGAACCATCACGTGCGTCTTGCTTTGGTAAATTTTTATTATTTTTTTAAGAAAACAATTATTTTTTTAGTACCAAACACAGTTTTAAATTACATTTCAAAACAAATTAAAGCGAATTTTTAAAATTGATCGTTGCTGTGTAAGGAACTAGGGCTAAACAAGGATAGCGGGTTACCTGCGGTCTTAGTGCGGGTTCCCTTCGCGGATAACGCGCCGCCGGTGTGCAAGATTTTGGTGGCCACCAAATGAATCCGTTTCTCGTTGCAAATGTTGATTACTGGATTCGATTATACTCGAGAACCCGTGTGCTTAACGGCTGCCGCTATAGATACACTTCCGGGATTTAACAATCGACCGAACTCGGGCGCGGCGGAGCAGCAAGAGAGAGAATCATTCCTTATGACTCTTACATTACGATATTATTTTTTAGTTACCCGCTTTTTAGAATGTTAAGGAAAAGTTGGAAAAGGATGTGTTCAAATTAAAGCTAGTTAAACTAAACCTAACATAACCGCCCTCCAAAGAGCTACTAAGCTCTTTAGATAAGTCTTAATAAAGTTAAATATAAACAGAAAATGGTCAAAGTTTTATTTCTAAGCTGGTTTTCTAAAGATGATTTTCCGCAGTTGATTTTTTTTGAAGATGATTTTCTAAAGATGATTTACCGAAGATGGTTTTTAAAGCTGGTTTCCATTAAGACAGCCTTAATGCAATTTTGTGAACCCAAGTAAGATGCAAATAAAAATTAAAAAAACAATAATAATAATAAATGAATTATGAAGCTTCGAGTAAATTATTGGATTGATGCGGGAGGTAGCATAGTTTTCTAAGTGGTCTAAGATATGATCCACCATTTATTTTTAGCTCTACCACATGACGACGACGACGATGCCATCAGCACCGGGGTGCAATGCCGATACTCGACCCATTTTCCACTTAAGCGGTGGCAAGTTGTCATCCTTGATTAACACAAGGTCTCCAACCTTGATGTTGGGTGTTTTCTTGCACCACTTAGTGCGTTGTTGGAGAGTATGCAAATATTCTAAATGCCATCTCTGCCAGAAATATTGAGACAAATGTTGCACTAACTTCCAACGTTTCAATGGTGAAATAGGCGTGTGATCGAAGTCGTATTCAGGCAAAGCGGTTAATGGCTGACCTATCAGAAGGCGTGAGAACGTCAATATTTGAAACGTCGTCTGAAATAGGACACTTGTCTAGTTATCACTAGTCTTGAGTTAAGAACTGCTTCTACCCTAGCGAAAACAGTCGCAAGCTCTTCGTATGTCAGTACTTGTTCTCCTATTTGCCGTCTGAGTAATTGTTTAGCAGACTTGACGGCCGATTCCCAAAGACCACCCATATGCGGTGCATATGGGGGATTCATATGCCAGTTTATTCACATTTTTGAAAGGTTGTTGTCTACATTTTTATTATTAATTTTGAAAAAAGATTCTATCTCATGGAGACGACGTTTAGCGCCTTGAAAATTTGTCCAACAAATCCGAATAAACATCCGAAACTGGACCCCTAAGTGAGACAAAACGCTGAAGTCTAGCAATGAACGCTTCTGTCGTTAGATCAGAATGCACTAAATAAATATCTAAATGCACAGCCTTCACAGCCAAGCAGATAAACACACATAGGTAAGCCTTACTCCAATGTGCACTACGTGTGGTTGCAGATTTATCCAGGAAAGGACCTGCGGAAAAAGGAAATCTACACCTACCCTTTGAAAAGGACGAGCTTCCCGAACCCGACTTGGCGGCAAGTTACCCATAAAAGGCTCTAAAACCTTAGCCTTTAATTTGTAGCATTTAATACATTGAAATATTCTGCGCTGAACCGTTGATCGTGCGGAAATAATCCAAAATTTTTGTCGAATGTTGACAAGTGAACTAGGCCCTACATGAAGATATTTAAGATGATAATAATCTATGATAATATTAGTCAAATGATGATTCTTGGGTAATAAAATGGGGTGCATAACATTATATGGTAAATTTGAGTGCCTTAGTCTACCACCTACTCGTATTAGACCATCAGAGCCAATGAAAGGATCCAGTTGAGCCAAACACTTCTTCACCTTTAAATCGCCTTGGCTAGTACTGATTTGATTATGAAACGCCACACATTGAATGACTGCCGTGTGTAATGCTGTAGTACGCTCAAACACCGAGAGAGTTTTAGAAAAATTTGGCTTTCGTGTGCGAAAATTATGACAGAAACGCAGAACCCACGCCATGTTTTGAAGCCTGGACATAGAACCAATGCGTAAAATAAGACTTTCGATAGCGTTGTAAACTTGCTGGTAAGAGCATAGACGTAGTCGCAATAGCCCTTAAGCCCGGCACGTCCTCAGTTCCTTTCGGTAAATCCACTGGCCATATGGATGGATCCTCCTTTAACCAAGAGGGAGACCAACACAGGCTGCGGTTTAGGATTTCTGGAGCGATAATAACCCTGCCAGCTCAATCTGCCGGATTGAGCGCAGAGGGGACGTAACGCCAGATGACGGTAGGTATGAGGCCTTGGACCTGCGAAACTCGATTGCCTTTGAAAATATTTAGTCTATGTGGTGGGGTAACTAGCCACGCAAGGACTATGTTGGAATCACACCACGCTGTTGTCTTTTCGATCTTTACTCTCCTAGAAAGTACGTTACTAACGTGACTCATAAGACGAGCCAGTAAAACAGCGCCGCATAACTCAAGCCGAGGAATGGTCGATCTCTGCTTGAGAGGATCAACTCTTGATTTTGAAAGCAAAAGATGAACCGCAACGCCAGAACAATCTTGAACCCGAAGATATACAACCGCAGCGTAACCTTTCTCAGAAGCGTCGCAAAATCCCATGAGTTGGCAAACGAAATTATCAGTACTTAATATAAAGCGTGAATTTTTTTGTAATTTTAAAAGCCGTAAACCTTCGACAAAAGATTCCCATGATTTGGAGAATTCTTCTGGAAGTGACTCATCCCATGATACTTCCAAACTCCATAACTTTTGCATAATTATCTTTGCATAAAAAGTGACAGGTGTCAAATAACCGCATGGATCATAGATTCGTGCAATATTTGATAATATTTGTCTTTTCCTAGTGCAACGAAGAAAATCAGAGACTTGAAATAAAAATGAATCGCTTCTACTCCCAAAATTTTGTAAGCATTATCACCGGATTCCTCGAAGCGGAATGGTTTTTCTAAATGGTCTGTTGGATAACCCAGAAGAAGCTCATCGCTATTGCTTACCCCCTTACGAACCTCAAAGCCTCCCTGAGCTAGCACATAAATCACCTGCTGTTGCAGCAATTTGACAGACGGAATGCTAGCGCCACCGCTGATGATGTCGTCGACAAAGGTATCTTCCCTGAGAACCTAGCAGCCTCAGGAAATGAGATCTCATTTAAAGTAGAAAGTTCCTTAATGACCCGCATGGCTGAGTAAGCTGGGCTGGAAACACCATACCTAACCGTAATAAGCCCAAATTGCTGAATGGGTTGATCCGTTGATTCGCGCCAAAATATAGCCTGGTACTTGCAATCGTCTTCATGTAGACGCACCTGCCTATACATTTGTTTGATGTCACAAGTAAACACAATAGCATGAGTTCTAAATCGCAGGAAAATGTCCTCAATATTTTGTTGTAATTTAGGACCTGATAACAAAACTTGATTTAAAGAAACACCATTACTGCTTAAAGCTGAAGCATCAAAGACAGCGCGCAGTTTAGTAGTTAGTAGTAAATCCTTAAGTACAGGATTTCGATGAAGTTTCCTTACCGTACCTTGTATAGTTAAACTAGAAAAGCATCGATTATGCATAATAGTCCATCAAGACCCAACCAAAAATCGAAGCATGGGCAGTAGGCAATCCTTCACCTAACTGCATCCTTCTACCATCCAAGACTTGATTATAAAGATCTACACCAATCAGCATGTCAATAGGACCAGGCACAGAAAATTTTGTATCTGCAAGTGTAATGTTCCTGCATCGTTCAATCCCCTTCTCCTCAGAAATAGCTTTGTGAGCAGACGTGCTAATACATCTCTCTGCAATTATTACTAGTTTCTTAACGCAATTTAAGTCCGTATTTCTAATTGTCCTAATCACCAAAGTCGTTTTCCAAACACAAATTTATTAATTAGTAAGAAGTGTACGTTGCCGAGGTGCACCCCGGTACACCCGCGACCCGCGAGTGATTGAGACAGTTGCCATAATTGCTGTCCTACTCCTGCGCTGCAGCTGAGACATACACGGTCTAAGTGACGTCACCAAAGAGTGCGACAGCGCACCGCGTCACTGAACCGGTTGCCGTGGAGAATACATCGAGTACTACACGGGGATTTTTGAAATAAGTCTTCAAACAATATTAAGAGGTAACCGATTTCTTTACGTTTATTCTTCGCTCCTGATATATACACAATGATGTCCCTTAGACGAACACCACCTAAATCGGATGGCACACAATACGTCTCAGAGCCCGACTTAAGTGACAGGAAACGCAAGTATGATCGTAAAGATGACGTGAACGTTTTCATGAACGAAATGAGATCTTTATTTTCCAATTTTGTTCAGGAACAAAACGACCAAATATGCTAGCTTGCAATCAGCTGTAGACGAAATTACGACTTAAAAAACGACTTAAAAAACCTGAAACCAGTGGATTGACTATATAAGCCAACAGTGTTACATTATTATTATCTTTTAGAGTTAAATATTTACAATGCACCCCATAATTTTGTAAGTTACACATTCATATACAAACACTTCACAAGTTACACTAATCCCCATTTTGATTATTTTTTGTTTTTGACACACCTATACTATATTATTACGACATTCATAACAAAGTCACATTATTCTTCACGTCAGATTTTATTAGACAATCTCAAACTGCAATGGTCTAAAACCGGTTACAACGCAGTCAATAGTAAATACAAAAATAAAAACATATATACTTCTACAAATTGGCCCACAACTATAAACCTTCTAAATTATTTTCCAGTTCCTACAATTAGCTTCCAACTTTTTTTGTATTCCGATCATGAACAGTTTTACTAACTATATTGATTCTGTCGAGACGCTGAATGTGTCTAGGTCAGCGGTTTGTTCGCCCCATCAATGCTTACAATATTTGCATTCATTTCAGAATAAACTTTGTATCCTGCATGTTAATATACGGAGTATTAACTGTAACTTTGACCATTTGGTTGTTCTTGTGAGTTCAATGGATGTTGGATGCGATATTATTATACTCACTGAATGTTGGTTAAGCAAAGTGACTCACATTCCGTTATTGAATGGCTACACTTCGTTTAAATCTAACTTTCATAACCAAAACGATGGAGTCATCATTTACGTCCGTTCTGAACTTATGACTATATGTACGGTAACGGAGCCGCTTGTTTTGACGCTTGATTCAGAAACCGCAATTGTGGCGATTTATCGTTCATCGGCTTTCAAAAGAGCGGATAGATTCACTGGTTCGTTGAATGATTTCTTGACATCTTTATCAGCGTTAAATTCTGTGGCTATAGTTGGTGACATTAATATTAATATTACCCCCAATATCCCACTGATATATTCCAGCGGTCATAAACCATTTAGAGCAAGTGAACTTTAATTCCATACTTACTTGCACTGATCCCAACCAATGTGCCGATACTCTTGTATCGTTGTTGTCAGGACTTGTAAGGGAGCATTCGACTGTGGCTAAAATCCCCAATAGGAAGATTATTATCAAGCCATGGGTAACGCCTGGCCTTCTAAGAAGCATACGCAATCGTGATCAATTTGAAATCCAATCCAATCCATTTGAAATCCAATAAAGAACCCAATAATATGATTACTAAACTTGCATATACGAGATATAGAAACTACTGTAATAACCTCTTAAAAAATGTGAAACTCGAATACGATAAAAAAGAACTCGAAAAGGCCAAGGGTAATACTAAAGCTACGTGGGATGTTATTAAATCAATATGTTACCATAATAATAAATCTACTAATGACTCTGCAGCTCTTCTTTCTCTATGCAACGATCCTGATTCTTCGGTCAACAGAGTTAACAATTATTTTGCCAATGTTGGGAAGAATCTGGCAGTAAAAATTAAAACAGACCAACGTGAAAATGTTAGCCAGAATCATCGGCATGATTACCCCACTAACCTGAAAGAAAATTCGCTTGTCATGTTCGACACTGATCACATGGAGGTCAATTCCATAATCATGGATTTAAAAACTAATTCTGCTTTTGGTTATGATGGAATTCCCTTATGTGTTATTAGATCAGCACGACATGTGCTAATACCCGCTATCACACACCTCTGTAACCTCTGCCTGTCAAGTGGAGTGTTCCCGGCAGCTTTTAAAAAAGCTCTAGTAACTCCTATTTTCAAGATGGGTGACAGGGCTCGTGTCGAAAACTATAGACCCATATCTGTTTTGTCAACATTATCAAAAATACTGGAAAGAATTTTGAATAAAAAGTTACTAACATATTTGGAAAACAACCAACTGCTGACCTCAAACCAGTACGGTTTTAGGCAGGGCAAATCTACCGAAGAAGCTGTAATTGATCTCGCGAATTATATAACTAAAAACCTAGATAATAGAATTAAAACCATAGGTATCTTTTTAGACCTAGCCAAAGCTTTCGACACGGTCTCTGTGCCCATCCTCTTGAGAAGAATGGAGGCGCTAGAAGTGAGAGGGGTAGCACTCAATATTTTTCATGACTACCTAACAAATCGAAGCCAGTGCGTAAAGGTGGGACAACACGTCAGCCGTGATGAGGGTCTTACCTTTGGGGTGCCACAGGGCAGTGTGCTGGGACCCACGCTATTTCTTATCTACATAAATCAGCTCTGTCAACTCGCATTACCTAACTGTAAGATTCTTGTCTATGCAGATGACACAGTCCTCCTTGTTAATGGTGAGACCTGGGAAGCAGCTCAACACCATGCTGAAAAGGCTCTCTCAGGTGTGCTGACCTGGTTGGCATCAAATTTACTTTCACTTGATGTGTCAAAGTCTCACTACATTGCATTTTCAGCAAAAAAAGCAACGCAACCCAATCAGATAAGCATTAGGGCTCACAAATGTAATTTTCCTATAGCCGGTGACTGTGAATGCCCGTCAGTGCGGAAAACGTTGGAAACTAAATACCTTGGAGTCCATATTGACTATTCCTTGAGTTGGAAGGGACATATTGACAAAACAGTGTCGCGTGTTCGTAAATTGATGTTTCCGATGAAGAAGCTGAGGAGGGTGGTGGACCTATCACTTTTAAAAACTATTTACTTTGCATTGGTTCAATCGCTTATAGTTTACTGTATTGCAGTGTGGGGCGGCACTTTTAAAAATCTATGCTACGACTCGAGAGAGCGCAGAGAGTTATGACCAATAAGCCGTTTCGCTATCAATCTGCACAGCTGTACAAAGACGTTCCTGTACTAACAGTAAGACAGCTCTGTGTGCTCCACGTTGTTTTACGGAAACACTCGTCACTGCCCTACGACCCTGGAACTCTGTTAAACAAACGGCGTAAAGACTCCATATATCCAATTGTGCAGCACAAGACAGCGTTAGCCAGCCGACAATACTGCACCCTTAATTGTTCTTTATATAATAAAATAAATAGGCTTTGTGTAACGTGTAACTTTGTGTAAATAACGTGTATCCCCTAACTAAAACAGGATGTAAGCTTGCAGTAACCAAATACTTACGTAATCTGTCGTACACCGAGATAGAAAACTTGTTCATGAAACTATCTTAATTATTTGTCTAAACAAAAATACAATACACACACAACCACCTCCAGACCAACAAACAAACATACACACACACACACACACACACACACACACACACACACACACACACACACACACACGCACGCACACACACACACACACACACACACACACACACACACACACACACACACGCACGCACGCACGCACACACACACACACACACACAAAGCATGACTAGGTACACAAACTCACGAACACTACACATAAATACCTAACTTCATATTGCATGTCTAACCCTAAGTTCTCATTTTCTTCTATTTTGTTTTATTGTTTTTTTTTTATCTTTATAAACCATGCACCTAAACGTGCAAATAAATTTGTAATATGGATAGCATCTAGCTGTTCTATAACTGTAATTTTAAGTAGTGTGAGGAAGACGTCGGTGTCTGTCACACAGTTTACACTAGCACAGACATCGTCCTTTACTCTATCTTTGGTAAAAAGAATTATTAATACTTACATAACTGTATTTATATAAGATAGAAAAATTACTGTTAACCTATTTTTGAAAATAAATAAATGAAATGAAATGAAATGAAAATGAAACCTCAGGAGCTACTGTGACACTAGGTAAAGAGCCTGTTATATGATTGAGTATAACTGCTAAAGTCCGCAACGAAGGCTTTATAAATGACAATACCGAGCACTCCACACTACCAAAGGTTCGCTGGGCATTGGACTCACCCAAACCATATAGAAAAGTTGAGTTTGATCGTGGAAGCTTAAATTTTTATGCTAAATTTTCAGTAATAATTGTTACTTGTGATCCACTAGCAAGTAACGCCCTGACGGCATGAATCTGGCCTTTGCAATCCAATACACCAAGAATAGCAGTTCCCAGTAGCATAGTGCATCCAGTGTTACCATTAATATAGTTAACGGAAGAACCATATGTTGTGACACCTTGTTCTCTAATTGCTGATTGAGCAAGGGATCCCTGAGTGAAATCAATATGCAATTTTGTATGGTGCCTTTTATGGCAAATCTGACAGTAGCCTTGTGATTGGCATTTATTCACTGAGTGTGAGCGCAAACAATTATAACATAGGTGACCCTGCCAGTAGTTGATATCCCTCCAGTAGTTGATCAAATCTATCAAATCTAAATCTAAGTTAATCTATAATCTAAAAAGGGATGAATGCGGGGAAGCACCTATTTCGAATACATAGGTAACGTCTTCTTACCCTGGTTGCAAAAGCAGGGTATAAAATTACCAATTTTACTCCTTGTCGACGACCACAAAAGCCACCTGACTTTGGGATTCGCGAAGTTATGCGCGATAAATCAAATCTTGCACTTCGCTCTTTTCCCGAACGCAACACACATCCTTCAGTCCGCTGATGTGGCTGTCTTCAGGCCACTGGAGGAAAATAGTGTACGAATGAAAAAATAAAACTGGCAAAAAAGTGGTAGCGAAAGCCGTCTTTGGACCATTGATAGCCATGGCATTTCGAGAAGGAGCAACTCTTGCTATCATACAAAACGGCTTCCGAAAATGTGGTCTCTATCCATTCACCCGGATGCAGTAGACTATGGAAGATAGACTGTTCCAGTTATGAAAAAACTGAGAAATAAATGCATTCAACAGCCTCAAAATTGCATTAACCTAGCAGTTCAAACAAGTGGTTAACCATCACCAGTGGTCGATCCTCCATCATCAATGAGTGATCTTTATGTTCCACTGAGTTACTCTTCATCTCAACTGGTCGATCTCCAATCACCAATAAATGAACCCTATGCTCCACTGGGTGATCCTACAACACCGCTGGTAGATCTCCATGAAACACATGTTAGTCCTGCCTTTGCTGACCATCTTCTTTGGCCACACGATTCCCCTGAGAAGAAAAGGACAGCAAAGAGACGGCTGCCATACGCCACCACTTCAAAATAGTGGATGAAATCTTTTGAAGAAAAGGAAAATGAAAAGAAAGAAAAAGAAAACAAAAAAGATGATAGGAAAAAAAATCTGATTCTTAAAAGACATGAGAAAAAACAACAGAGACTGACGCAAGAGAACACCAAGAAAAAACGAAAAAAGCGCCAGCTGACCCCATCCTTAAGCTCGGATTCGAGTGCTGAAGTTTCCTCTGGTGATAGTGTATGGGAGGAGTCCAATGAGGATGAGACCTGTGGAAAAGTTGGAGGGCGAGTTCTTTCCTGGAGTAATCATAGATGTCGGTGAAGATGGGGCGACGGTTTCGTCGATGATGCCATATGGACGCATTTGGAAGTGGCCTCAAAAGCAGGACGTACTCTTCTATAAGTGGGAAAATGTTGTCTCCCACATTTCTGAGCAAAAAAAGACTAGTAAAACCAGGGACGTTTTCTCAGTTACTGAATTAGAATTCTTGTAAACGTAGGTATTTTTTGTTAATATTTGGTATTTTTTGTTAATGTAGGTATTGTATGTATATTTTTGTATTGAATAAAACTAATTACTTTGAAGAATGTTTAAATTATTGCTCTGAAAAACTATTTTGGTCGGAGTGATCAACAACTGGGACGATTTTTATCAATCACTGGCTTGACCATATCAACCACTGGGAAAAAACAAAATTCTAAAATATATATTTAAAATTTTCTTGATCATGCATTATTTAGGTAATTTTCTTGCTGCTTATGATAAGATAAGTATTAAGGATTGCGACGAATAATGTTAATTTATATTAAAAAGGTAAAGGATAGGATACATAAACGTGGTTAAGCTATCCTAACTTTATTTGATCAACTACTGGTAGGGTCACCCTAGTTTTTTTTTATGACAAAGTCTTTGCGGCATGTAGGAGTCATTAAGTTAAAAGTTTCCCAATTATAAATATTATGATCACCCTTACAACAAATACAGCACATAAGTCCCTTAATTACAAGAGATTTAGTTGAATTAGTGTGTATACCACTTCTTGAATACATATTTTAATACCCATAACTAAGTCCATAACCTTAAGTTGAGTTTCTAGAAAGTTTAATAAATCTACAAAAGTTGGAATGTCACTGATATTATAAGATGATCTACAATGTTCCATTTCAAATTTACTCCTAAGGTCAACCGGCAACTTTCTTAATATTACATGAAGCAATATAAAACTCCATGAATCAGTATCAAAGCCTAAAGCTGACAAAGCCTGAATATTTTCTTTCAATATATTAACTAATTTCCTGAGATTTGAATGTAATTGATTTGTGTTAAATGAATTTAATGTTAATATTGACTCTAAATGTTTATCTGCTATAATTCTTTTATTTTCATATCTATCAGTTAAAATGTTATAAGCTATTTGATAATTACACTCTGATAGTTCTAAATGTTTGATAAGGTTTAATGGTTCCTTATCTAAAACTGACAATAAATAATGCATCTTTTGTACACTGCTAATGTCCACGTTGTGATTTAAGCTAGTAAACATTGCATTGGAATGTAGCCATTCAGTATAGATACTCGTACCTGAGAAGCGTGGAAGTGTAACTTTTGGTAGATTAAATTGCTTTAATTTATTTGAATTTTGAGATGCTAATCCTTTGCTTGAATTAATGTTATGATTTGTAGATAAAATGTTTTCACTCATAACTTGTGTAGAATAATACATATCATAAAACTCATTATGCTGTTTTTCTAACTCTCCACTTAAGTTCACATTTAGCCATTAAATAATTAAATGCCTGTTGAAAACAATCTTTATAATTATCAATTTCTTTAAATCTTACTCTAAAAGAAGCTGTTATAGTTGAATTACTTTCAGATTGTGAGTTTATTTGATTTGCTAAATTATGCAACGATTGCATAAAATTGCCATTAACCTGCATGTTTATTTTGTTGATTTCAAATTTAGGATCATCCATAGAAACAACTTCTAGTTGTTTTTCCATTGTATAGATAAAATCTAACCGGTAAAACAATAAGAAATATAACTTTAACTTTAGTCTCAATATGTCAAAATCGACGTGACAATTGAGACTTGACAAGTGAGAAATGACTGACTACGTGGAACGATTAAAGATGGCGATATTATTCGATACACAATATATTACAAACTAATCATGGCTTATATTAATTAAATTTTAAATATAAACCTTTTAATAAACAAAAACCTATATGACGGTAAAGCATGAACGATAGAAAAATATTAACTGTTACGGATGAGGACACGTAGAATACAGGATATGAAAGGATATGTCCGGCTCGAAGGACCAAAAATGTTGTGTAAGGAGCTAGGGTTAAACAAGGATAGCAGGTTACCTGCGGTCTTAGTGCTGGTTCCCTGCGCGCATGACGCGCCGCCGGTGTGCAAGATGTTGGTGGCCACCAAATGAATCCGTTTCTCGTTGCAAATGTTGATTACTGGATTCGATTATACTCGAGAACCCGTGTGCTTAACGGCTGCCGCTACAGATACACTTCCGGGATTTAACAATCGACGGAACTCGGGCGCGGCGGAGCAGCAAGAGAGAGAATCATTCCTTATGACTCTTACAATACGATATTATTTTTTAGGTACCCGCTTTTTAGGATGTTAAGGAAAAGTTGGAAAAGGATGTGTTCAAATTAAAGCTAGTTAAACTAAACATAACAATCGTTGATCTTGAAAAAACTTTGCACATTCTATCTTATTGTTATACAGCCTTAAAACAAACTTTGCACTTCATCTTTCTTATACAGTTTACAGTTTAACATTGTTATCTGGATGATTATTTAGTTCCTATTTCTTTCATTCTTGGTTTGGTGAGTTCTATCACCGAAGACTAGACATCAATCATACCTTGCGAATTTGCAACGTCCAAGAATTGAAAGATGCCTAGATCTAAGCGACATCTTTATACGTCATCACTCAAAAATATGCAAAAACGAAACAAATTATAAATCGTGAGAATGTAAACAATCATTGTTTGGTTGTTACTACATAAAAAAATATTACTGTAAATTATATAAATGAAAATAAATTTCTAAGGCATGTGTACCTCATCTAAAAATTGTGCTGCTTATAATAATTTTAGGTAAAAGTTCACGGTATTTTTTTTTTCTCTCTGACACATGAAAATTAAATACAATAATTTCAACAATGTGGTAAATACATTCTTATTAAAATAAAACTATTTTTATGAATTTTACTTGGGTATAATAGTTAAATTTTAAACGTTCATTTTTAAATTAACTCGATGTTTCGAATGACTGGCAACAATCGTGATAATCACAAATTTGATAAACCTAAAATCCCCGCTAAGGAACAACGCTACATTCCTTCAATGGTTCCTGAAGCTATTGAAATTAAAAACACCCTTATTTTAATAGAAAAGATGGTCGGGGACTATCTAGCACCTGGGACCCACTCTTGAAAAATATTAAATCCAATGTCTGTGACCGCATTAAAAGACCTCAAAATACTGTTAGTGCGTTTTGTATGCAACGTAAACTAAACGCCTGAAAACCTAGAAACCGTAGATGGTAGATAACTAATTAACTGACTTACTGACACACAAACTTCCATCTTGTCTTACCGTGAACACGATTGCTGCAAAGCATTCGAAACGTCGAGTTAAACTTAAAATGAAAATTATAAATTTAATTATTTATACTCGAGTTAAATCCGAAAATTAGTTTTATTTAAATGTGTAGTACTCGTAAAATTAGATTTTTTTTATACAGTATCTCATAATAATAGTAATACAATTCTTTTTTTAGTAACAAAACACAATTTTAAAGTACAATGCCAAGACATATGGTAGCGAATTTTGAAATAGTTTTAGTTGTGGTTGAGCTTAAAAAATCTTGGCACATTTTATCTTATCGTTATGCAGTTTAAAAGCATTTTACCGTTTATGTTTGTTAATACACTATACAGTTTAAGATTTGAATCTGGTTGACTATTTAGTTTCCGTTATTTTCTTCTTCGTTTGTTTTATTCTTGCTTTGGTGAGTTCTATCACCGAAATCTAGACACCAATCATACCTTGAGAATTTGACACTTCAAAGTATAAAAGATGTGTAGACCTAAGCGATACTTTTAACTTTCATCACTCAAAAAGCTATCAACATCAAATAAACTATAAATGGTAAGGATATGAACAATATTTCGTTTTGTTGTAACTATTTTAAAAAATATTATTGACAATTACATATATATACATATATATATATGTATAAAAGAAAATCTAAAGTGGTGACATACCGCTCATCTAAAAATTTGATATCCTTACAAAATGTTTGTAAAAGTTCACGGTATTTTATTTCTTTTATCTTAAAATGACGAAACAAAAACACAATAATTCCCACTATGTGATAAATACATTCTTAATAACATTTTTTTTGTACAGTTTAATTATTTAAATCTAAGTGTATAAAATTAAAAAAAAATTATACGTCTGTTGAACCATCACGTGAGTCTTGCTTTGGTAAATTTTTATTATTTTTTTAAGGAAACAAATTATTTTTTTTCTCTCTGACACATATAAAAATTAAATACAATAATTTCAACAATGTGGTAAATACATTCTTATTAAAATAAAACTATTTTTATGAATTTTACTTGGGTATAATAGTTAAATTTTAAACGTTCATTTTAAAATTAACTCGATGTTTCGAGTGACTGGCAACAATCGTGATAATCACAAATTTGATAAACCTAAAATCCCCGCTAAGGAACAACGCTACATTCCTTCAATGGTTCGTGAAGCTATTGAAATTAAAAAACACCCTTATTTTAATAGAAAAGATGGTCGGGGACTATCTAGCACCTGGGACCCACTCTTGAAAAATATTAAATCCAATGTCTGTGACCGCATTAAAAGACCTCAAAATACTGTTAGTGCGTTTTGTATGCAACGTAAACTAAACGCCTGGAAACCTAGAAACCGTAGATGGTAGATAACTAATTAACTGACTTACTGACACACAAACTTCCATCTTGTCTTACCGTGAACACAATTGCTGCAAAGCATTCGAAACGTCGAGTTAAACTTAAAATGAAAATTATAGATTTCATTATTTATACTCGAGTTAAATCCGAAAATCAGTTTTATTTAAATGTGTAGTACTCGTAAAATTAGATTTTTTTATACAGTATCTCATAATAATAGTAATACAATTCTTTTTTTAGTAACAAAACACAATTTTAAAGTACAATGCCAAGACATATGGTAGCGAATTTTGAAATAGTTTTAGTTGTGGTTGAGCTTAAAAAATCTTGGCACATTTTATCTTATCGTTATGCAGTTTAAAAGCATTTTACCGTTTATGTTTGTTAATACACTATACAGTTTAAGATTTGAATCTGGTTGACTATTTAGTTTCCGTTATTTTCTTCTTCGTTTGTTTTATTCTTGCTTTGGTGAGTTCTATCACCGAAGTCTAGACACCAATCATACCTTGAGAATTTGACACGTCAAAGTATAAAAGATGTGTAGACCTACTGACTATACTTTTAACTTTCATCACTCAAAAAGCTATCAACATCAAATAAACTATAAATGGTAAGGATATGAACAATATTTCGTTTTGTTGTAACTATTTTAAAAAATATTATTGACAATTACATATATATATATATATATATACATGTATAAAAGAAAATCTAAAGTGGTGACATACCGCTCATCTAAAAATTTGATATCCTTACAAGATGTTTGTAAAAGTTCACGGTATTTTATTTCTTTTATCTTAAAATGACGAAACAAAAACACAATAATTCCAACTATGTGATAAACACATTCTTAATAACATTTTTTTTGTACAGTTTAATTATTTAAATCTAAGTATATAAAATTTAAAAAAAATTATTCGTCTGTTGAACCATCACGTGAGTCTTGCTTTGGTGAATTTTTATTATTTTTTTAAGGAAAACAATTTTTTTTAGTACCAAAACTCACTTTTAAATAATATTTCAAAACAAATTAAAGCGAATTTTTAAAATTGATCGTTGTGGGTGATCTTGAAAAAACTTTGCACATTCTATCTTATTGTTATACAGCCTTAAAACAAACTTTGCACTTCATCTTTCTTATACAGTTTACAGTTTAACATTGTTATCTGGATGATTATTTAGTTCCTATTTCTTTTTTCTTCTATTCTTTCATTCTTGGTTTGGTGAGTTCTATCACCGAAGACTAGACATCAATCATACCTTGCGAATTTGCAACGTCCAAGAATTGAAAGATGCCTAGATCTAAGCGACATCTTTATACGTCATCACTCGAAAATATGCAAAATCGAAACAAATTATAAATCGTGAGAATGTAAACAATCATTGTTTGGTTGTTACTACATAAAAAAATATTACTGTAAATTATATAAATGAAAATAAATTTCTAAGGTATATGTACCTAATCTAAAAATTGTGCTGCTTATAATAATTTTTAGGTAAAAGTTCACGGTTATTTTGTTTTTCTCTCTGACACATATGAAAATTAAATACAATAATTTCAACAATGTGGTAAATACATTCTTATTAAAATAAAACTATTTTTATGAATTTTACTTGGGTATAATAGTTAAATTTTAAACGTTCATTTTAAAATTAACTCGATGTTTCGAGTGACTGGCAACAATCGTGATAATCACAAATTTGATAAACCTAAAATTCCCGCTAAGGAACAACGCTACATTCCTTCAATGGTTCGTGAAGCTATTGAAATTAAAAAACACCCTTATTTTAATAGAAAAGATGGTCGGGGACTATCTAGCACCTGGGACCCACTCTTGAAAAATATTAAATCCAATGTCTGTGACCTCATTAAAAGACCTCAAAACCTCAAAATACTGTTAGTGCGTTTTGTATGCATCGTGAACTAAACAGCTCCATCACGCTGGACCCCGCCTTAAAAAAATCCTTACTTTTTTTGCTTATATTTCACTACAAATGATACTAATGATTGTATTAAAGTTCATTTTTTTGTAGTATGTACTAATAATTACGCAGAAAACCTGATGTATACTGTTATCCACCAGAAATATAAATAATACTGCTCTAAAAACTTTTGGAATACACTTTAAATCGTTTGTAGTTTATTGTAATCAAAAAAAAATTATGTGTATGATTTCCTAGAAAAATAAAAAATAAATAAAAATAAACAAAGTTTTAAAAAGTCAGAAAACCTTCTCGAAATCTACAAACGATACTTATGATTGTAGTAAAGTTCATTTTTTGTAGTACTTATATTACGCGGCAAACCAAAAAATACTGTTCTCAACCAGAAATATAAATATTACTGCTCTAAAAACTTTTGGAATACACTCTGTTGGGGATTAAAAAGATCTTCGAAGAGAACAAAAATCACAGGAGTGTCTTATAGCCTTTAATATCGCTAAGTGACGATAATCTTACATTAAGATAACAAGAAAAAATATAAAACATACGGTATATCAAAATAATTAAAAATAATAAGAGCAGTATCAGTATAGAAGCTATTGCTCTTAAGAAACCTCAGGTGCTTCAACATCCCCCCGGGCGTTGGAATACTTCGTTTTCAACCAGACTCCGATATTGGTAACGGACAAATTCTATTGAATGCTCTACGTACTATCCCAGAAGAAGTCTGAATGTCAGAGACACGAGCAATGCCGTCTGAACCAGGATAAACTGCTACAATTCTTCCGAGCTTCCACTTCAGTGGCGGCAGGTATTCTTCTTTAATTACTACTAGAGAACCCGTCCTTAAACCATCTTTACTATGACGCCACTTTGATCTGTGTTGTAATTCAGCAATAAATTCTTTGCTCCATCTTTGCCAGAAATGCTGCCGAAGTTGCTCAATTCTTTGGAAACGGTTTAATTGAGAAATTGAGCAATTTGTAAAATCTGCTTGTGGTATTGCGGTGAGAGGACGTCCAACAAGAAAATGGCCTGGTGTTAACGGCGTATAATCGGCTGGATCAGAAGACAACGGCGTCAGTGGGCGGGAGTTTAATATAGCTTCAATTTGAGCTAACGTCGTGTTAAGTTCTTCAAACGTCATATTACAATTTCCCAACACTCTCTGAAGATGGTATTTTGTCGATTTGACACCCGCTTCCCAGAGTCCGCCAAAGTGAGGTGTATAAGCAGGAATAAAATGAAACTTTATGCCATCATTAGCTACCTTTTCACTCAACGTATCACAATTAGCCTTCAAAAACTTAGCAAGCTCGTTATACGCACCAACAAATGAGGTACCGTTGTCTGAATAAATATTAACCGGTCTACCCCTACGAGAAATAAATCTATTAAGTGCCAGTAAATATTTGTTGCTCGTTAAATCACCTACAAGTTCTAAGTGTACTGCCTTGGTAGTAAAGCATATAAATATGGCAATATACGATTTTATAAGTCTACATCCCCTGCCTTGGCGACTAGCGCACATAATAGGGCCGGCATAATCTACACCAGTACTCTCAAAAGGAAAACCTGGAAGAAGACGCTGTTGTGGTAAGTTTCCCATCAAAGGAGTAATCACCTTACCCTTCATTCTATGGCAACGAATACATTTATAATAGCAAGCCTTTGCAAGGTTTCGACCTCCTATAGGCCAATAAGATTCCCTTATTGTAGCTAGTAATAATTGCGGTCCGGCATGCATCAACCTTTTATGTTCAAAATCAAATAATAGTTTTGTAAATTTATGAGTGGACTGTATGATTACAGGATGCTTTTTATTATAAGAAAAATTAGAATTATCTAAACGCCCGCCAACGCGCATTATATCATTTTCATCAAGATAAACATTATACTTTAAAAGGGAATTCTTCTTAGGTAAACTTTGTTTATTAATAAGTAACTTATATTCTGGAAATGATTCACTTTGAGTAATTCTAATAATTGTATTTAATGAATTTTGCAATTCGTCAGGGGATAGGAATTTTGGAAGCTTATGACCCCCCTTACACAATTTTATAAAACGCAATGTATATGCTACGGCTCGTACAAGCCGCGAATAATTAGAAAAACGTGTGAAATCTAAAATTGTATTGTTATGGTTACACCTAACAGCATTTAATGAAACTTGAGTTCGAGTTTCAGGTAATGGGTCTAAATTAAAAATATTATTTTGAGAAGGCCACAAGGATTTATCACGATTTAGAAAATCAGGTCCATGCCACCACAAATCTAAAAACTTCAATGTACTAATATCTTTCCCACGAGACAATAGATCTGCTGGATTTTTCTCAGTAGGGACATGACCCCATGTACAGTTATGTGTTTTTTCTAAAATTTCAGCTACGCGATTGCGTACAAAAGGCTGTAGCTTTGAAGGCAACATCTTTAACCAGCCTAATACTATAGTCGAGTCAGTCCAGCAATAGACACGACTTACTTTAACCCGAAGTGAGCTTAATACCTTTTCAACAATACGAGATCCTACTACAGCTCCACATAACTCCAACCTTGGAATTGTAGTAGGCTTAAGTGGTGATACCCTACTTTTAGCCATTAATAACCGACTAATGCAGTCGCCCGCGTCGTTAATACTGCGCACGTAAGCGCATCCACCAAAGGCACGCTCCGATGCGTCCGTGAACACATGAATTTCTACTTCCGAAAAAGAAATACATACGACATTTCGCGGAATACGAAACTCATTTAAAATATATGAAGACTGACAAATACTACTCCAATCATTATGTAGTTCTGGCGATAACTTTTGATCCCAGGAAAGTTTATCTAACCATATTTTCTGTAATAACATTTTCATTGTGATTACAAATGGCGACAGAAGTCCTAAAGGGTCATATATTCGTGCAATTGATGAGAGTAAATGACGCTTTGTAGAACCATCAAAAGACGTGGGATCTATTGAAAAGCCTAGCTCATCAGAATTCGAATACCAATTGAGACCTAATAACTTATCGGATTCGCCATATTCCATATTAAGTTTTAAATATGCATCTTTATTGTCAGAAACTAATTTCGGTTCGTTAGATTTCCATTTTCTTAATGGCATGCAGGCTGATGCTAATGCCTTAGTAATGGATTCACGGATAAACTGAACTTCTTTCAAACTATCACCTCCAGTCAATAAATCGTCGACATAAAAATCATGTAAGATAATGTCGGCAATTTTGTTGTCCTTACATTCGAGACCTAATTGCTTAATGCACCGCGTCGCAAGAAATGGCGCACTAGCAGTGCCATACGTAACGGTATTTAAAGTATATTCCTTTAAAGGACTACTTACATTATTACGCCAAATAATTTTCTGTAAATATCTATCATTTGGATGAACAATTATTTGTCTATACATTTATTCTACATCTGCTGACAATATGTACCTATGTTGCCTAAATCTAAGGAGTATAGATAAAACATCATCCTGAACAGTGGGTCCTACCATCTGAATATCATTTGAAGAAATACCTGAAGATGTAGGACAGAAGATGCATTGAAGACTACGCGAAGTTTAGTCGTTGTACTAGATTCACGTAGTACACCGTGATGAGGTATATAATAAGCAATGGGACTTCGATTATGTTCCTTACATTCATTCATATGATTTAAAGATTCATACTTATTCATAAAGTCACGATACAATTTGCTGATAACAGGTTTAGCCTTTAATCTACGTTCCAGGGAATATAAGTACTGTGTAGCCCTATTTATAGAACTTCCCAGAATCGTGGGACTTTGTTTTAAAGGTATACGAACACAAAAACGTCCGCTGTTTAAACGTGTCGTATTTTTAATAAAATGTTCCTCGCACAATTTATCTTCCGGCGTATAATGCGAGACAAGCGAGTTAACCTCCTCTAATTGCCAAAAACGTGTTAAATCTGTTCTAATATTATCTAAGGTACTATCAGTACAGTGAGAGACCTTAGTAAAATTACACCTCTTATCATTTGAATGCTGTTTAACACAATTGAACGTGATGGGGCCAGAAACAATCCAACCTAACCTAGTTTCACATAATACTGGCATTCCAACACCTAACTTAATTTTTTGTGAACCCAGTAAGTCCCAGAATATATCAGCTCCTATTAAAATATCAACATCTGAGGGTTCATAAAATGTAGGATCCGCTAAGCAGATGTTCGATGGAATATTTAAACTAGATATATCTATGCTGTGGCATGGAACCTCGGTAGTAATTAATGGTAAACCAAAACAATTAATTTTAGCAACAAAGCTATTATCTAATGACGTCAATTTAACTTGACAAGTTTCACCTACGTGTAAGCTCACGTTATTTATGCCGAGAATGGATTCACCTATTTGATTAGTCGGTAATTGAAGCAATTTACATATATTTCTGCTCATAAAACAAGATGTACTGCCACTATCAAGAATAGCTCGTGCGACATACTCACGATTGTTAGAATCGTATAACTTAATAAGAGCAGTTGATAATAATACGCCGCGCCTCTGAATACTAACCTGAGCCGCTGATAGTTTTGCAGAGAGAGCAACAGTTGTGTCGGGGCAAGCGGATGGTAAACACGATGATGGCGCTAAGCGATCAGCTGACGCGCTGTCGTTATTATACTTATGTTCATTACGTGCAGCGACACTTACATTCCTAGACTCAACATGAACTAAAGTATTATGTCGACGCTTACATAACTTGCAACCCGGTTTTTTGCACTGGTTTGCAAAATGACCTGAACGAAAACAGTTAAAACATATTTTATAGTTATATATTAACTTGAGTCGTGACTCATTACTCATCGCAAGGAACTGTGGGCAATTATTTAAATAATGATCATTTTTACACTTGGGACATAATATATTACTGTGTAGTTCTTTGTTAGAATTGTTACTGGGATCTTGAATTGTAACCATAGACTTGACTTTAAGGCTTCATTTAGATAATGCGGTGGTGTTATGACGAGACGATTCTAAAGTTTCTATTAAATCAGCTCGGGTACGAATAAAATTAATAAAATTATCAAATGTTATTCTTTTATCTTTATCAAAATTACCTTTGTATTCTTCCCATTCTCGATACGTTTTTTGATCTAACTTACGAGTAACAATATAAATTAAAAGTGTATCCCACTGTGCGACTGGTTCTCCTAAGGATTCTAAAGATCGTAGATTTTTATTTAATTGATCAATTAAACCCTTTAAGGCAATAGAAGATTCCCGTGTAATAGCTTCGATACTAAATAAGGCTGACACATGATTCTGTATTAATAGTCTTTTGTTATCAAACCTTTCACATAATAAATTCCATGCAACAAGATAGTTACTTGTGGAGAACTCAACCGATTGAATGACCACAGCAGCAGATCCTTCCAGGGAGGCACGTAAATAATGAAATTTATTGATTTCATCCATTTCATTATTAGAATGAATTAGACTTGAAAATGTGTCTCGAAATTCAAGCCAATGTCCGTATGAACCATTGAACTTAGGCAACTGTATAGTAGGTAATTTAACTGGCTTATGATTACCGGTTCTAGTGCTTTTGTCGCTAGTAATTGATTGATTATCCTTATTAAATTTTTTCAGTAAATTTTGAGACCTAGATAACGATTTATAATATAAAGATTCAAATTCAGAACGTTCAGAGTACTGTGTTTTAAGATCCTCAACTATACATTCTAATCGCAACTGTACCTCATCATACTGTTCATATAACGATTCAATCTTACCGATACGGAGTTGTAATTCTATAGCATCACAACTGTTAAATTCTTTATCGTTCAACGTGTCAAGGTAGTTAATAAAGGATGTCAGTCGACCTTTGAAGCTTCCTCGTTTCTTAACTAACTCCCTTTCCTCGGACATACTGGTAAACGAGTGTCTTCGACCTGGAATTTATATAATTGCAATGTTTTATAATTTGAAATAACAAAATTAACTTTAACGCTTTAACGAAAGCAATGTATATAATATTATATGTCCTATACGTAATAGTCAATTAAGTTTTACACTGTTTTATGTTTCCTAGAATACTTAGCAATGCTTCTCAAATATCACTGAGCTTTAATTATTTGTATTCGGCTACAGTTAAGGAATGAAAATAATTAATAACTAACACTCTTTGTATTTTATAACTTATTACAATCGTTAGACAATTAAAGTATTAATTCTTAACCTAATGTAATGACGTTAAGCATGTATTAATGAAATATGTCTACAGAAACTTGTATTAAGTCTATTTATTAATAAATACTTTAAATACAAACAGGCAAATAAATTTACTAACCTTATAAATGAAATTTACCTATTGATCACTCACGCGCCACACACGTGGTACACGTTTAATTATTTACGAGTAATCAACGAATAAGGCTAAGATATATTACCTGAATGAGTGTTGGGTTATATTAATCAATTAAAAGTGTGATACTTTTAATTGATTAACACCGTTTTTAGCTCAATCCTGTCCAGACTCCACTCCAATCTAAAATCTAAATCCACTTAGATATATCTCCTTAATTGCTGTTTCTTAATTTTTCTTCTATTATAGCAGCAATATAAGTTGTTTACAACATCCAGCTCGATAAAGGACCAATGTTGGGGATTAAAAAGATCTTCGATGAGAACAAAAATCACAGGAGTGTCTTATAGCCTTTAATATCGCTAAGTGACGATAATCTTACATTAAGATAACAAGAAAAAATATAAAACATACGGTATATCAAAATAATTAAAAATAATAAGAGCAGTATCAGTATAGAAGCTATTGCTCTTAAGAAACCTCAGGTGCTTCAACACACTCTAAATTGTTTGTAGTTTATTTTAGTCAAAAAAAAATATTTTATGTGTATGATTTCCTAGAAAAATTAAAAATAAATAAAAAAACTAAAGTTTTAAAAAGTCAGAAAACCTTCTCGAAAACTACAAACGATACTTATGATTGTAGTAAAGTTCGTTTTTTATAGTACTAATAATTACGCAGAAATCCTAATGAATACTCTTCTCAACCAGAAATATAAATAATACTGCTCTTAGCACACTTAGACATACCGCTCATCTAAAAATTTGATATCCTTGACAAATTGTTTGTAAAAGTTCACGGTATTTTATTTCGTTTATATTTGTATATCTGGATCATTATTTAGTTTCCATTTTTATTCTTCTATTATTTCATTCTTGCTTTGGTGAGTTCTATCACCGAAGTCTAGACATTAATCATACCTTGCATATTTGCAACGTCCAATGATTGAAAGATGCCTAGACCTAAGCGACATCTTTAAACGTCATCACTCAAATATATACAAAAACGAAAAAAAATATAAAAGTAAACAATCTTTGTTTAGTTGTTACTACATAAACAAATATTGCTGAAAATTAAATACATAAAAAATAATCTCAAAACCGTATGTACCTCATCTAAAAATATGATATCTTTATAAAGTCCTGTGTATGCTAAGTGTAAGTAAGAGATCATGGTTTTTTAATCGACTTCTTAAAAAAGGAGGAGGTTCTCAATTCGGCCGGTATATATATTTTTTTATGTATGTACACTCATTTCTCCGCGGTTTCCGAAACGATATAAGTAATTTTTTTTTTTTGATGCGGAATAGTTTTGAATTGGTGCCATTGGTTTTTATTTTATCACCATTTTTGTGCAAATTTTGTACTAGCTCCTCCGGAAGGAAATCGAAACGTGCTGTGACTAATGACATCTGTTGTTTTGATATAATAATCTCTTATATAATAATTTCTTACAGACTTTACATGGTACTTCAGCATATTGATCACATATATGCCTTCATGGCCAACCAACGTTTTTCATGATCTTTAATATTCTCACAAGAACGTGAAATTGTGTTTCGAAGAGCACTTTTACGGAGATGACTACTTTTATCCGTGCCCTTTTCTTGAGATCTGTATTTTTTAAGGCGCGCAGCACCTTTTGTAGGTCTACCCATGTCTAATTGATAATGTAGCGACGTAGCAATAAACTAAAAAGTATTAAATAAAAATAACTACGTTAAAAAAACTGACTTTAAAACTAAAAAGTAAAAAATAATGAAGATTTAATATTTATTATATACTACCTATTATTTACACATAGAATTATTATCCAAAAGAATAAGGAAGCTTATGTACATATTTAAGAATCTACGACATGTTGCTGATGAGAAGGTCATTAAAACGGTATATTCTGCACTGTGCCAGTCAATTATAAACTATGGTATTACGTCATGGGGAGGAGCACCAAAAACATTTATGATGAAAGTTGAACGTTCACAAAGAGCTATACTTAAAACAGCCTATTCCCTACCATTCCTCCATCCCACAGTGGAATTATACGAAAAGTGCAAAGTTCTCACTGTCCGTCAACTATTTGTCTTGCATACTGTGTTACGTAAACATTCAAAGCGTAATAAATCAAAAGTGTGTGATAGTCTTCTTTTTTTTTTTTTTTTCTTTTATATAATCTAGGGCAATGCTTGACTACATTCCACCTGATGGTAAGTGGAATGTAGTCTAAGGTGGTAAGGCGCATTACCCTAGCAGTCTATTCACTCTTCTCTCGAATGTATCCACATTGTATTCTTTCGGAAATACCGACGCAGGCAAGCTGTTCCAATCCTTTGCTGTACGCAGTAAAAAAGACGAAGCAAAGCGCTTCGTTCGGACAGGTGGAATGTCCACAACAAAAGGATGGATTTCTGCCGTGCGTCGGAAAGTCCGATGATGGAAGGGGGCCGGGGGAATTAGATCGTGTAATTAATTATTCGGGATCGCCTATGAGCCTCTTTGCTCGCCTCTCAATTGAGTCCAGAACCGCAAGATGAGACTTTGCGGCACCAGCAAATATGTGGCCACAGTACTCTACACACGACCGGATCTGTGCTTTGTATAAAACAAGAAGCTGTCCCGGTGTAAAGTACTGCCGAACCTTCGCAATAACGGCAAGCTTTGCTGCTGCTGCTCTTGCTCTAGACTCAATGAACCGACCAAAGTTGAGGTTCGAGAAAATCTCTAAGCCTAACAACTGAAGCCGGTCACTGTATTCCAAGGATACATTCTGGAAAGTAGGAGCCAAGGTGAAAGGGCTCCTTTTGGCGGTGAATAGACACGTCTGCGTTTTGGTGGCGTTGAATTTGACAAGATTGGCATTGCCCCATGCGGAGACTGCCTGAAGTTTGTCATTCAAACGCTGCACCATGGCTTCTCTTTCAGACTGTACTTGATCTCGACTAGCCCGAGTACTCGGCAGATATCTTTCTACAACTGTGCTGTCGTCTGCATACCCATAGATACCGGGCTTCAACAGATCGTTAATGTGCAGTAGAAAAAGAGTTACAGAAAGAACGGACCCCTGAGGTACTCCAGCATTTATTGTCAAGGGTTCCGAAGAACACCCGTCGACAACAACACGGAGAGATCTCTGGCTCAAAAAGTCCGTTATCCAGCCAATCAGACCAGGAGATATACCGTACGCTGAAAGCTTGCTTAAAAGGCTCACATGCCAGACCCTGTCAAAAGCCTTCGAGACGTCCAGAGAGTCGGCGACCGCTTCTCCGTTCCTCTCGATGGCTTCGCCTAAAATGTGTGTTGCGTACGCTAGAAGGTCCCCAGTGGACCTATTTCGGCGAAATCCGTACTGTCGGTCACTGAGGAGATCGTTACCTTCTACGTACGCTAGAAGCCGCGAGTTCAATACACGCTCCATAATCTTGCAGAGTATGGAGGTGATTGAAATGGGCCTATAATTGGCAGGATCGGCACGGCTGCCTTTTTTGGGCACGGGTTGCACGTTGGCAAGCTTCCAGGATGCCGGCACTTTTCCAGTCTTGAAAGAGAGGCGATACAGACGTGTCAGTACAGGAGACAACTCAGCTGCACATGTCTTGAGCAGAATGGCTGGTATACCATCAGGACCACTGGCTTTATTCACATCTAAACGACACAATGTTCTCCATACCTCTTTGTTAGTGATGCGGATTTCAGACATCAAAATACCGCAGTGAGGGATATGTGCTGGAGAAGCATTGCCAGTATCTAGATGCGAATTATCAGCAAACAGAGAAGCAAATACATTCGCTTTCTCTGTTGCTGTGTGGGCCAGGGATCCATCCGGCTTCAGCAGAGCAGGCAGTGAGGGTTGGCAGAAATTCGACTCGATCGCTTTCGCAAGAGACCAGAAAGCTCCACTGCCAGTTGGTTTGACAGAGAGCTTTTCGCCATTCTTAGCGATTTGATCGAGACGAGCCTTCAGCAATGCCTTTTTGTAGGACTTGGCAGCTAGGTTAAAGGCTCTCTTCTTTGTACTTACATCCGGAGTTTTGCGGCTTCGAGCATCAGCCCAAATGAGGTATGCCGAATGTTTTCGGTCTTGAGGATGACCACATTCGGCATTAAACCATGAGCGAGCTTTGCCACCGACGGGAACTTCAGCAAAAGGAATAAAATACTCCATTGCCTGATGCACCACATCGGTTATAGCATCCGCGCAACTCGACGGATCCAAAGAAGAGAAGCATACCTGCCGCCAAGGATAAGATGTAAAGAAGTGCCGCATCTCATCAGAATCTGCTGACTTAGCTGGCGGGGAATATGTAAATACAGATTTCACCAGACAGTGATCGGAGGTTCCCAAGGGGGAGGTGACCTGAACACGATACCTGTCCGGATCAGTTGTCAGCAGAAGGTCCAGGCAATTGGCTGTATGGCCTACCACATCTGGTACCCTTGTCGCTTGCCTAACCAGCTGAAAGAGGTCCAAGGACAACGCAAAGTTCCGCCCTTCTCTTCCAGCATGGTCGGTTTTCTGGTACGGGAACAGCCAGTCTTGATGACAAGCATTAAAGTCCCCCAGAAAAACAAGCTGCGCTGAAGGGTACTGATGCAAAGCCATATCAGCAGCCTCACCGAGATGGTCACCGCTATGCGAACGGTAGACTCATAAAAAAAATAATTTAAAAGTGAATAGGGATGGGAAATGGCAGTTGAACGGGGCGGTACTTATCGAACCTGACGTCGAAATTGGTGATGTCTTGCCACTGGGAGGCTAGTCTGGAGACTGCGGGGACGCCCGAACCCCCCCAGGGATCGCCATCGGGCCTCCTCGTCTGGTCGCCAACCAGCACGATGGAGCCACCCTGGGATTTTTCGCAGCTGGCGGGGCAGCCTTTCGTGGGTGGCTAACCCACTAATTGGGCCCCCAACTATATGCGGGCGGCCCGTGGACAGCCGTTGCTTCGGATCCCGCTACCCTCCTCGACTAGACACCCGACAAAACAAACACCAACTCGACGTCAAACCGGTTCGCCAACGCACCGCAGCTGTTCAGACCCATTTCCCATTAACGGCTTAATCGAGCAACGTGCCGGAACACGACTAGTTCGCTTTGCGGCACGACTTTGCCCGATGGGTGGTAACTTTGCCGGCGACCCGATGTTATGATCTACCACCGTGAAAAAGTAAGCTGTATAAACTTGCACTATCCCATCGCCATCACAGTGTTCTAGGATCTTATTTGTATAAGAAACTGAACTCCATACTAAACTTATACCCTATGATAAAATCCAAGTGTCCGAATCCAATCCACCTCTTATCTCGTAAAAGGTAATTACGATGAGACAGAGGTCCTTTTAACGGTACCAAAGTAACCTTGCATCGCCTTCTCTCACAAAACACGTGCATACTCACTCACACACACACACACACACACACACACAGACACACACAGACACACACACACACACACACACAGACACACACAGACACACACACACACACACACACACACACACACAGACACACACAGACACACACACACACACACACACACACACACACACACACACACACACACATTTCCATTGCTTTCTTTTTCTACAGTTTTATTAATAATGTAATAAGTTCTATCACTGAAGTCTAGAAGAGATCAATACTCAATCTTTGCGAACTTAATACGTCATAATATGAAAGATACCTAAGCGATACCTTTTCTCCTTAATAAAACATCCCAAAAAAAAAAAAAAAGTTTAAGGAAATAAGCAATAATGGTTTAATGGTTATCTTGTTAACAAATATTACTGAAGATGTTATGAATAAAATATATAAAATGTATTTAACTATATCCAGTTTATATAATTTTCTTCTCTTCCGTTCGGTTTAGTTATTCTTGTTATATAAAAAAATACTAGTTATAGTTACTAGTTACTAGTTATATAAATAGTAGTTGGTCTGTTGAGGTTGTAAGGTTCCACTTTAGACAATAATGTTTCAATAGTTCAATATAAAATATTGTGTGGACCGGAATTTAGGGCTATGAAAGAAGTAGATATAAGACGAGTGCTTTATCCTTATATGGCAATGTTTAAATACAAGAGTGATGATGTGACTAGAATGAATAAAGAAATGAGTGAGTATATAAGAAGTATATTTAAAGTTGATAGATTTAACGTAGCACAAACGATAGAATTAACTCTGTGTATTTCCTCGTTTTACCACCTCTGTCAATATCTTAGTGTCTATTTGTCTATTAAATTTAAAAATAAGAGAAGTGTCATCAGAAAACAATACTACCCCATGTTTATTTCGTCCAAAGTTGATAAGTCATTTTTGTATGAGGAAATAGTCACTGTCTTTACGTTCTTTAAGTTTTATCTGTTTACTTAATAAAAATCAAGAGTAACCATGTATGAAAATAACTCCTTATTTCTCTTACATTAAAATATTCTGCTGCACCAGGTTGATATGGTTATATTGTGACATATAATTAGATAACCTAACTGACTGCCATACTAAAAGTATAGTATGACACCATATTAAAAGTATAATTACATACTTAAAACAATAACATATAAAAAATAAATCAATTACTTTATTACTTTTATTGTGTACGATTGCAATCGACAAATATATGAAATATGTATTAAAGAAACCTGTTTACCCATTAAATGTATCGGCCAAAGTGATACATTTGTCTTCTGACGATGTAAGTTATATCGAGAAAAATGTTAAGTATTAACTCATTAATTCACTAAATTTATCAAAAATGTACTGAAGAAAAAACTAAAATCATATAAGAATAAGTAGTTAATAGTACCTACAAAGTTTCATAAGCTTTGGCTTGTGCAGTCTACGAAATATTCACGGTTTTACATTTTTTTCTACTTAATGAGCTTCTTCTATAAAATTATATTTTTGCAAAATTAAAGAACCTATTTCCTAAAGTTGCGGATAAATATATTCGTAAGGGTCTGAAAATTACATAATGAAAAAACAAGCAATAATTTCTTAAAATAATATCCTACTAATATTATAAATGCGAATGTAACTTTGTTTGTAATGCTTTCACGCGAAAACTACTCAATCGATCATTATGAAACTTTGTACAAATATTTTACACATATTAGAAGTAACATAGAATATTTATTATTAAAAAAAGAATAATTAATTAAATATTTTTGAAAGATAAAAACATTGTTTGTCAATAAACATGTGGACGGAGTCGTGGGCAACAACTAGTATTACTGAACACACATAAGTAGAGCATACTACAACTATGATAATACAATTGTTGGTATTTACTTCTATAAATTTAAAAACATCGTAAATATAATCAAACATAGGAACAACAAGTTTATGCTCTAAAATATTTAGGTACAACTAATTTATATTTATTAATAAAACTTTTAGAAAATAAATATCCAATAAAACAAAGATTTAAAATAGTCTCCTTTATACAAACTAAATTAAAAATTCCGAACAACGTTATATTGCTATTCTATACTACACTATATTGTATCTCCACGGTGTGTTTATGAAAACAGAGCGTGAAAAACCATGTCATCCGAAAGCGGAACATTTTAATATATTAGTTTATTGGTAACGCCTACAGAGATTGCAGCTTCCTAGCTATAGTAAATAAAAATAATTCAAAACATATATGGATAAAGTTGATTTTTCTATAAATAAATTAAAATAGGGCAAAATGTTTAAAACCGATATTGGAATCATTTCTGTAAATTTCTTAATAATACAGAAAGTTTTTCTAGATAACGTACATATACTGAAAATGGGACTTAATCGCATACTATTTTAATCGAAGTATTTACCTCGACTCTCTGAAATAGTACGCGATAAGTCCCGTTTACAGAATAAAAATATGAATACAAATCGTGAAAGCTTAAAACAACTTAACGTATATATATATTCGAACCTGCACCCTCCGGAAAATATTCCCGTTGCTCTACCAATAGATGATATATCGATAATATTTTTTTTTGTTGTTTTATAGGCGATGTGACATTAAGGAGTATATATTGTATATATACACATATATATATATATATATATATATATATATATATATATATATATATATATATATATATATATATATATATATATATATATATATATATATATATATATATATATACCATACATATCATGACAGAGAAAATTCTGTTAAAAAGAAACTTTGAGGCCACGCAACTACTTAATGTCACATTCGCCTATAAAACAACAAAAAAATTATTATCGATATAATTATCGATATATCATTGGTAGAGCAACGGGAACGTTACCCGGAGGCCGCAGGTTCGAATTCCGTAAAGGTTTATTTTTTAATCTGTATTCATTTTAAAAAATATAGACACATTTAAATAATTTAATTAAAGTACGCTGTAACAGACCGTATTTTCTTAGGAATTTTTAATACTTTGGTATAAATTACATTCTGATATCGTAGACTAATTATCTGAGAGTTTGAAAAAAACTAAACAAAATCTTTGCTGATTTTTGGGTTCAGCGATAGATATTAGATAAGAGGATCTGAACTACAGAAAAAATTTAAGTATGTCATAATCATTGTAATATTTAAAAAATATATATATTTTATATGTTGTAGATTAACTTCCAAACTATTTAACACCTAGGTTTGTTGTGCATCTTATAGTACGAGATCTGGCTGTAAATCTTAAAATAATTAATCTTACCATAGTCCAGGCATAGCTCCGTGGTGTCAGGAACTTTTATATAATTTCTTATTAAACTTTTCATGGCGCTAAAAAAATTCAGTACAATTCGGATAATTTTAATTAAAATATACTTTTAATTTAAATACACGCATTTACGCCGAGCAATCTCAAAGCGAATACAGATTTAAATATTCAAGTGATATCAGTACCGATGACATCAATAAGTGACGCGTTAGGTTGACTCGAAAACTGCAACTGAAGTGAGCCTGGAGTCAAGGGTTGCTGTGAGGCTGGGGGGAGGAACCTGAACGCAACATATATCCGCCCAACGTCCGCCATTTACTGATTAAATATCAATTAATTATATATTAAAATATATATACATACGGAGTTATTTGTAACTTATTGGCCACTTCTTACAGGCAGCCTCTCTACATCAATTTCAACAACATTTGTTCTACGATTTTTTAGAAATCTAATAAATAACACAGAACAAACGAAATAAAAATATATATATATATATATATATATATATATATATATATATATATATATATATATGTATGTATATACTTATATATACAATATATTTTTTGATATTATTTGATAAATTAAGGATAATTTAATATCATCTTTTACAGATTATTAAGCAGAATAGATTCCTTTCCGTTTTAATGTTAATTTATTGTTACTTAAGGAATTTTAAAGTTTAACTTACAATTCTTAGGTTTGTTTTGTAGAACTGCCTTTCTTCCATAAACTATGTCGCCTAAACTGACAATAGATGACATTTTGATCTTAAACATCGGAGAAATTACCTCCTTGCTGTTGTTAATAAGTGTAACATCAAATTTTCTGTACAACGAAGAATACATCATTGTACAAAATAAATAAGGTACTAAATAAGGCGGTAAATAAATTGTTAACCGAAAATAAAACTATATATCTATAACAAGATTGTTATAGATATATAGTACAGATGTACTATAGTATTTATACAATAATAAAAACATACATATGTAAATAAAAATTTTAAAATAAGTACATAAATTTATAATAAATACACCTTAAGTAATAACTCTACAGGTAGATATGTGTAGAAGTAGAAAAAAAAAACAAAACATATGTTATGGAAATATTTTCTGATGTATTTTCTTAAATACTTGTCTATTAGGAGCACGTCGAAGTTTATTAATTAGACTATTCCACAGTTGTACTGTGAAAAAAAATTAAATAAAACCAGTATAGCGAAGGGATAACAAAATTTAAGTTGTTTGGTTGAACAGAAATATTAGTGATAATTAGTTAAAGTTTGGACTTTTTAATAATGATGATTTTTAATAATGCATTTTGTACAATGAGAAATAGTTGACTAAACCTAAATAAGCTTAACATGGCTATACATATTCATATCACACATGTTCATATCACATATTAAATGCTTAATTCATCAAGACGGACAGCGATACCGTAACTCAATTGGTAGAGCGAGGGGACGCGACGGTTTCCCAGAGGTCTTTTTTTTTGTTACTTTTATTCACGGACTTCACTTCACTTTTCACATTTAGACTGTATATATCAAATTAATCATTGAAATTTGAGATAACATGCTCATAAAGGAGTCTGGTAGTACAGGTATCTTAAAAAACTATATTAGTGAGTCCTTTGCAAAGTAATTATTATTTTATTTTTATTTATTATTAGTTTTTACATATATATATATATATATATGTATATATATATAATTACATATATTATATATATATATATATATTGTTTATATAAATATATATATATATATATATATAAACAACAACAATTTTATAAAATACATACATTTCTTATATTTTATAATTAACGCTTTCCTACTAAAACACTATTGTAGCGGCCTACTGTTCTTTTTATTTTTTTCACTCATCACGAGCAAAGTTTCTGTCTTTTATAACCATCTTGGTATTATATTCTATAAAGTTGTATTGTGTCGCCTGATGAATCTTCCCGTCGCGTCTTCCTCGCTGTCGGTAAAATACACACAGCTCTCGGTATGACGCGACACTGCTACAACCGCGTGGGTAACGCTGTCGTCCAGTTGCATCTTACGCCTGGTATTATTTATAAAAACGGAGCCGAAAGTGAGTCCTTGTGCTTCTTCCTTGTGAGTAGACCTTTTCTAAGGCATACGTAACATCTCAGGGAGTCTGATGTGTGCACAGTAATTAATTGCTGACGGACGTTATCAGTGTGAGAGACGACAGTACCTCATCTCCTCATCAGTAAAGTAACTAGTTTACGTCACCGACGAGGGGAATTTCGCCAGCGCCGGACATACGGACGTAGCCATTGCTGTGGCTCCAAAATGGTTCCCAGGAGCCTCGTCTAACCACTAAACGGTGATAGTTTTCTGATTCTTTGAATCCATTTACTAATACAGAGGCCATCATACGAGGGAGAGATGCTCAGAGATCATCTCTCTTAAATCTTTGGCTGCCTCAGTTGTGGTTGTAACGATGACGTCCTTCTCTGCGTCAAACAGCGATATTATCCACGTGGTTTTGCCACATCCTGGAATCCCGTTGACCCATTTTAGTACTGGCATGGTCCAAGCTACGAAATTTGTTAATGTGCTATCTTTGTCTAAAATCATATCCTCTTGCATTATGGCTCTCCAAATTTCGAGAGCAGACAGCTAGCCTGAGCGTTAGGTGGCTCCATGTCTTTCCACTCGATTAATACGATAGTTCTTAAGGACATACTGGTACAATTTTCTTACTATTGTTTCACGCTGAACACAAATGAATGCCTTAGATAGATCACAGAATAACTGGAAATCATTACGTGACTCCTCTCAGGCCTCAAACATATGCTTTATAAAAAAAACGCCGACATCAGTAGTAGAGAAACTACTTTTAAACTGTTTATTTTAAAGCAACTTAGTTTTATGAAAATGGTCTAATAACTGGTTGATCATTATCAAATATTTTATTAAGTTATGGTAATACTACTTGGAGGTCTGGACAGTGGTCTAGTGTTATAGGGATGAAAGATCACACCCCTTCTATTGAACAATTCTAAATATATCCAACACTTACAAATTGTATAAACCTCGATACGTTGCGTTTGGCGACCGCTAAAGGAAGAAAGAGTTCAAAATGCAAATAAGTTACCAAGGCAAATAACGAAACAACAATATCAAATCGTGTACTCTAAGTCCTAATGCACTGGCTCCGAAAATTTTGTAAAATAGACTCCATCGTCAACGTACATACAACGATCCCCCGACGCAACGACTTCAATAAATACATTATAATATCATATTTTTTTCTTTTTTAGAGGTCATTTTGTGTTAGGGGTTTTTTAAATTTCTAATTTAATTTCTATTTCTGCTTTTCAAAGATATGTTACTGTTACATACAAAAAGAACCTACGAAAGCCCTTATTTTCACTAGTTTAAGTATTTACTATGAAAATTGCATAAGAATCTTTCACCAACACCAATAAAAGCTCAGTATCTTAGAGATGACTGCTTTTATTTTGATTATATATACCTAAGATCCTTCTCGACGGACCAGGCTTTCGAATAAAAAGAACAATAATCAAATCCGTCCACTCGTTTGACTGCTAGGAGGCCACAGACAGACACACAGATACACAGAAACATTCCTCAAACATATAACACCCTCTTTTTGTGTCCGGAGTTAACAATGGATCTATATGCTCTAAGATGAATGAATGATGGCGTCATATAACTTTTTACTAGCAAACGATCAAGAGGTGTCCCACAATATTTCAGAACAAAACAATTGAACTGTCAAAACAAAACTACTGTCGAAAATCGGTGAGTTATTTCATTTAAACAACGATGATAATATTTTCAGACTAGTTGTGCCTGCGACTTGTATGTAAAAACTATAAACCTTCAAACAAGAGAATAAGACATTATTAACTTCTTTATTTGTTAACCAATTGTTAAAAAAAAACAAAATATAAAATGAATCCCATGAGAATATATTTCCGAAAACTGCATCCAAATCGATTAATCCTTTTCTGAGATTAGCGTGCACAAACATACAGACATACAGACGAACAGACATACAGACAAACAGACAATCTGAAAAACCATTGTTTTGGGTTCTCTTGCTCATATAAATACCCCCAATGATGTTTTTTTTAATATTTTCCATGTACAGAAATGGATCAGTGACAATTTTATTATATGTATAGATTGCCTATAATAAACATTATATAATACGAAGACCAAGATCATTAAGTGTAATATTTGTAATTTCGAACCTGGCAACCCTAGTTTCGTCACTGGCTCAGTACATTTCGTTATGAGTTCTGTCAGCTGTGCATTGCAATTGGATTTACTTCGGACTCAATTAGTCACGAAGCTCGATTTACGTTTTGGCGACATTTACTTAAATTCCTAGCCGCTAGAACCCAAATTAATAAAACCCAGCGAACCATAATGTAGTTCACGGTTACAAATTTGTGATCGCAGACTAAATTCACCACATAGTTTCTACATGGGTATTTGCTGCTGAAATTAATAATCGATACTGGTCCCATTTCTCGTGTCACTTTAAATAACCGAACTAAAGATTGAGTTCGTAGGTTAATTTTTATTTCAAATTGTAGATCTTTTGTTAATTTCGGCCTTTAATTATTTGCTGTCTTACGGCCTGGCAACTTTTTTCATACTACTCATGCACACCATTGTTTTTAAAGAAAACTATTTTCTCTTTAGAGTATGAGCTTTGTATTGGTGGGTTTTATAAGTACATAAATAAGGGACACAATGTAGTAATGTACGCTCACCTTGAGAGTGACTATGTTCACTAATAAACCTTTCCCTTAGCTTCAAATTGCAAGTTACTCACTCCCTTTTACATTTTTTATATAATATTAAAATTTTATCATATTTTTTTTTTTTTGGTTTGTCCGTTAAAAAGACGGAAAAGAAAAGTGTTCTGTATTTGCTCTGCTCTCTCTCTCTCTCATAAGGAATAAGTTAAGTATTACAACAATTAAGTATTATAGGAGTAGCTCAAAGCTATGTGATCTCACATAACAGAGGGTAAAAAGAGTTGGTTCCCAATTAAAATAGATTTTTTAAAATATAGTATATTTGCTTTTACATATCAAGATCTCAAATCTGAAGGTATTAATAATAATATTTATAGTTTAATTGAATTATTACAAATGCTGGCAATTTCTAACAATGATTATTTATAATTCTTAGATACTTGTTAAAAAATATAGACTGACCTATGCTCTTCATTTTATTAGACTTGAGGTTTTTAAGAATGCCGAAATTTTTAACTAGCTAAAAATCTTTACTTTATATGTAATTAACATTACAATAAAGAGTAATAAATTTATTATTATTTAAGGTATAGTAGTTCTTATAGATCACTAGCCCTAATAGACGTACTGTCGATAAAGTACGATAGTTTTTAATAAGTATTTTGTCCACCACTCTATAGTTGTTCCGTATTCAGTCAGCTCTTTCAAAAAATTGGGTTATGAATTAAAAAATAATGGATTATGTATTAAAAAAAATTGGTTTAGAGGTGATTTTTAGAAAAACTTCAATCACAATTTATAGAAAAATATCAATGGAGTTAAAAGTTAATCACAGCTTCTCGGTATGTATGTATATGTATAGACATACATAAACCATAAACATAAATAAAAAAAACTAATTACAAAATAATATATTTTTGAGTCACCGTAATAGATCCGATTCCGCTAGGAAACATTCGGATATTAATTGCGCACCTTATCCAGTTCTGACACATCCTATTTTATTAGATCGATGTTTTATGGTAGCACACATTTTCAATTTGATTATAAAACATTATATTACAAATCAAGTTACAATTATAACCAATTAACAATACTTCAAAATGTATATTATTTAACTATAGCCAATACCTAGTGATTTTAAAACTAACGCATCCAATATTATTCCATATTTATTTAATATTATTTTAATAGATATTATAATACTTCTATATACTATACAGTTAAGCATCTAAATAATATTAAATTAAAACTTCAAAATTTACGTCACACGAGAAATATACAAGATTAAATCGTCATTAAATTATAGTTAATACCATTACTTATATGATCCAATTTGAACGTAGAGTGTGTTGCCTAATAGGACATTTGTCGGACGGGCTGGATTTTCTCCGGACATATTGTAAATTAAATTCATTACGCTCACATTCAGCGTTGAAAGTCTAACTTTTTCCCCTTCCTATGCCTTGATTTAGGTTCCTTCCATTCCTCTCCATTTCTTATGCCTAAATTTGTATAAATATTATTAAGTAATGTTTAAAATATTGAACATCAACAGACAGGCAGATAATTTATTACATCAAACAAAAATCTTAAATAGTATAATTTATATAAAATCATTTTATTTTGTGAAATGTAAATTAAATAAGATTAATTAAATATATAGGTATAAGAAAAAGATGCAAGGAGGAGTCTAAGATGCGGCGCGCGCACGGAGTCAGCCTCAGATACCAGTAGTCACCACTGAACAACAAAGCCGCCGAGGCGTACCTACGGGTCTCTTTCAAATAACAATACGTAACATGTAATACTTTGGTAATGTTCGTAATATATTGCGCGCATTGTATTTCGCACTCATTTCTATTGCAATTAAAACGCTCTTCTAAGAGTGATCTCCTATAAATCTGCATATAATATATCTGCAGGTAATTTGTAGTTATTATAAAAATATAAGACTTGCCATTGAAAATTTTGGAAATGAGAATACAATAATAAAATGGATAGTCAATCTTTAAACTCTAGATCCAACAAATTATATAAATAGAATGCGAATTTTTAAGTCTGAGAGTAAACGTTGCACCTCCTCTTTCTAAGTTCATAAGATGTGACTTCGCCGCACCACCGTAGCGGGCTGGCGATATATAAACTTCATTCCCGTTCGGGAAATCCCTGACTCGTTTGATGCAGTTCGCACCGTATTGAATGTAGACACAGTTTCTATAATTGCTTATTTTGAATTTTTAATATTGTCAATGCTGCGTTTAAAAATATAAAACTTGGAGTAGAGTATTCGTTTGTTATAACCACTGATTTTAAAAACTAGATAATAAAATAAATGTATTTTAAAAACTTAACCTATAAACTTAAAATGATAAGCTCGACGGATATGTAGTGCTTGAATTTTCTTTCGTAACTATTATATAAAAACTCACTATTTCTATGTCTTAATTTTGCATTCACTACAACAAAAAGTAGTCCATCTACATGTAGAATACCAGAGTGACATAGGTATATGTTAAAAAAAATTAACCAAGAAATACAAGATTTTTGGTGTATTAGAGATCCTAATGCATGTCAACATTTTCAGCGTGATTTTTCTGCATCAAGCCGTCAATACGAGGGTAGCAAAAGACAGGGTTAATCCGGCTCTGACCCCATGAATCACAATAGCCACTGCTATTTTACATTACTTTACAGGTAATAAGTATATAATTAAAGTTACAAACTAAATTGATTTATACTAGAAATAATTAATTTTATTTTCAGTGTATTAATTTCCAATTGTCTATCCTCAATGAAAAACTTCTCTCCATACATCAAAGCTATAATTCTCTTTTCCACTTTTAAAAGCTCCATCACCAACTCATTTCCACCACAAGTCTTATTTCTTGTCTTATATCAAATAGATTTTCTTTACGGCCCTCTTTTAAAGAAAAATTAAAAAATAAAAATGTTTTTAAAATATTTATCCCTTAACTTCGTCCATTACTTTCAAGACTTAGCGCTACCTCATAAATTATTTAATTTTCCGTGCCTAGTTTCGAAAAACCTTAGCAAGGTTCGAATGTATCTTCAGAAGTACAAAGTACCTACCTACCTACCTATACTTGATTCGTTAGAATATCCGAAGCTTTCTTCGTTGGGCAACAAATTTAAAATTTTGTCAACCGGTTTAGTTAAAAAATAAACAAAATACAAACACACTGCGACAGAGTAAAAACTCATAAGCCAAAACAAAACCTTTAAAATTGTGATCATTAATTAAAAAAATATTCTAGAATTATAATTTAAACAAAGTCCAGATCTTTTTATTTCAAAATTACTATAGACATACTTTGTTATCAATCTATACATATGATAAAATTGTCACTGATCCATTCCTGTACATGGAAAAAAAAATAAAACATCATAGGGGGGCTTTACAAGAGCAAGAGAACCCAAAATAATGTTTTTTCAGTTTATCTGTTTGTTTGTATCTCTGTATATCTGTATGTCTGTATGTTTGTGCACGCTTATCTCAGAAACGGCTTAACCAATTTGAATGCGGTTTTCAGGAATTTATTATCACAGTCTTCACTTAACATTTAGTGTTTATTTCATCTAAATCGGTTAAGAAATAAAAAAGTTATGACAATTTATGTCAATGACGTAATAGGTACCATGAAAATCTTATTCTATACATGTAATAAATCTGTAGAGGAGTAGTCTTTGTACATTGAAAATATTTTAAAAAATATATCAGGATGTGAAGTAATAACTAACAAAATCCATTTTCAGCATTTTTAAAATTTTTGTCTGTTTATCTGTTTGTCTTTTAGTTGTGCATACAAAACGATATTTTTTTTTTTTGTATATTCATACAGCAAATAACCTTTATATAAGCTGGAGAAAATCCGCGATGGTATATGTTTATCCCTTAGGGATAACCCACAATAGCAAATTTTTATCCATTACTTTTTACGAAAAATAATAGGTTATTTACGAAGCGATTTTAAGAAATACAGCTTTAATCCTTATCTAATTTCGTAACTTAAATACATTTTATATTTAATATGGAACAATATAGCCCTTTACAGCATGTAATTTAAATATATACTTTCGAAGATTTTACAGATTTAAAAGATAGGGTCTTCGCGTTTGCGGCGGTACGGTCTACCGGCGCACTCTGGTATGGAACCGTGCAAACCGTCTCAAGAATGGCTTTTTTGTGAATGTTCAGTATTGAAAATGTTTTTCATTTAAAATAGATTTTTTTTTAATAAAACTAGACTTGCAAGTTGATGGTGTATAAAATAACGTCGATTGTGTAGCTCAGAATTCCTCAAGTTTACATGGTAATATTTTAATTATGTCCAATAAAAACATGTGAGTGTGATATATGGTTAGAATGGTTATTAAGTACTCTGTTTAAGAAGTATTTAAATAGACGTTTAAGTAAAAACAAGAGAAGAATAAAAATAATTACAGTACCTAATATTGTATCCTTATTAAAAACTTTAAATATACTTTTGACAGTGAGCGATGTCTGCCGATGTCGTAATTTTTATTGTATCACTTAAAATTAGTCATATAGAAGCCAATACAAAAAAAAAAGGGAAGTGGGAATTGTTTTACTACGAATTTAAGGCGTGCGAAGCCGCGGGCAAAAGCTAGTTCAATAATAAGGAGAGAAGAATGTTTTTTTTTTTGCTTTGAACGTAATTGGACTTCCAGAATTTCATTTATTGTAGCATTGTCTTTAACGCAATTGACTATTGAGAATATCCTTAATATTATATATTTTTAATATAATTATTGCAGACTTAATTTTAAAATAAATAGATGCTAATTTATTATTATATCACATTTATTTTTCTTTAATGTTGGGCATCTATAATTTTTATAATATAAAGCTCAATCATCAATGAAACAATTGTAAATATTTTTTAACATGGTAGCCACGATGCACTAAGAACAACATTGTAACATTTAAACAAATATATTTTTCAATAGAAGTATCAGTTTTTTATATAGCAACTGCATGCGACTAACACGAAGTAACAGCGATTACAAACACATGATTTGTATTATTATTTCTGTACAGTATTAACTATAAACGGTTAAACGTTTTACATTTTTTAAGGAATAATAAACGTATTAAGCATTTTTTATGCATACATTACTTACATATAAAGGTATTTACAATAAGATTTAGTGGTGGGGTTCGATAAAGAAATACTTACAAAAACTACACTACATTATGTATACGAGAGTACCAACTTCATTATCATGCCTTCCTAACACTTCCTACAACAAAATATCACATCATTTCGTAATTAATCCTCTTCACGTAATACAATTTTCCACATATTTTGTAGGAATAAACATTTATTTATCTTAACAATAACAGAATAATAGATAGAAATACATATAAGAAAGTAAAACCATGTAGATTTATAGACATAGAAAGCAATAGCACATAAAAGATATATCTGAGATTTCTTTTAACACATTTAATCAAATTGATTAGAAGGAGATCAAGGCTTCGAAGAATTTTACTGTTTTCCCAAGTATAACAAAAATAAGTAGCGGCTAATAGGAGTTATTGTAAGAAAAAAATAATCTATTTGACTAGTCCATTCGGTACATTGACGTTTACGTAATTATTGGAAATATTCTGAGGTTTCTTCTCCAAGTCCACGTTGAACTTAATATAAGTTGGATTAGTTATAGCGCTATTTTGAATATTTTGCGAATTTATGAAATTGTACTGTTTTGTTTCGAAAACTTCATCTGTTTCTTCCTCGATCCGTGGGCACATTTTAAGATATGGAGACGTATTGCCCTCGTGATCGGATTCTGATCCGCTTCTGGCTGGCAAGTTATTCAAACTTAACAACTGTGTTAATTCTGAGCCTTGGCTATTTGGTTCAGTTGCTCTTGGCTTTAGTTTGCGGGCATCGAAATCAAATTTAGTGTTTGATGTTCGTGGACTGAATATTAATCGGTTCACTGGACTCATTTGCAGATAGCCTTCGTCATCTGAAAATATAATCAAATATTTTTATGAATGTTGTTTATGAAAATGTCTAAAGCTCATAAATATAAAACATGCATTATAAAGAAAATATGTACAGTTAAAATAAAGAGGTAGGTACTACTAATACTACAACATAAAACACTTTGTTATTAAAAATATGTGTGTTGCAAGTATGAATGGTGTAGTTTTATATTATGGTTAGGGGTTAGCCGCACTTCACAATATTCTATTAACTGGATATAATAAAATATATTTTTTAAATTAGTGACATTGACCATGCCTTCAAATATCATTTTTATTACCGTTAATAATCTGTTTCACATGGTCAGAAGGCAGAATTTTCTGTTTGGTCTGGCAAAAGGAAAATACACTTTTTATAATGTTATGCGATTATTTTATAATTATTGTACTTATAATATATACAATATTTTTGAATTAGTCCTTATTGTCCTTATATTAAATATTTTCTTATATAAATCTGTCGAATTAGTGGTACAATCCAAAAATAGGAAATTTAACTTCTATTGTAAAATTCGTCAAAGTTTCTGAATATTTGTTACGGAAGATTTGTCAACATAGTTGAAGAGACATTATGACGCTTTTATTCTTTCCGCGTATTGGCGTCATTTAAAAATCTCCTGTAACGCGCGAATGTCTCAATTAAAGATTTCCGGAAAGATGGTAAGGATTCCAGGCGACTCGCAAGTGTTTATCGGATACGTGTTCCGGAACATTCTAATCATACTAAATATAAGACTTAAGGCAGCGCTGTCTATCATACTTCCCAGACACTTTCCCTCTCAATGCTCATCACAAAACCTCTCTTGGTATCCTATCACATGTTTTCTTTGGGTCCACGAACACCATATACAAGTTTTTTTATTTGCTTTTTATTATTTCTCACTAAGTTAGTAAAGTAAAATTATAGATATTTTCTTAGATTTAAACAAGTACTACACTTTGAAATAAAGCATTTTTTGACGGACTTAACACACGAATATATATGAATATAAATTATATAATAATATTTAAACATTCAAAAATATTTGCATCATATTATCATAACATATTGTACCGATTTACGTCTATTTATTTGTATTTATAAATATGCTTTGAATAAGTCTTTGTTAATTTTTTAATTTTAAATTGATTAAGTTTGAGTTAGGTAGGTAATATAAAAGTTCAGTTATGTAACGATAGAATAGTATATATATATTTTTTTCATTTTATTAAAATTGTTTTATATATTTTCTCCTTTATGTATATCTATAATATGTATATAATACAATCGGATAAAAATTGAAAACAGTCGTATTTAAAATATCAGTTATGAAATTGAAATGAAATATGAAAAAAAAAAACAAATTATAATTTTGGAAGTAACAATTTTTTCGGTCATACACTCATCCATTACTATTTCTATACGTATGATGAAGATCAAACCGGAGCGTAAGTGTACACTTCAACACTCTTGAAACCGTCCATATGATCTTATTTTAAACAAGTTGAATGTGTTTTAGGAGTTTTTTAAAATTATAAATAGTTTTTAAATATAAAATGATATCTTATATATAGTAATATATTTGTATAGTTTATATAAAAAGCTATTTAAATACTCATAAACCTTAGAATGTTCCTCGATGTTTCGATTTCAAGAAATGCTAAATAAATGTAAATCGTATATACTTTTTGTGAGTATTGGCAATATTATTTTACGTAATATGTAAGAAATTAATAATAGTAATTAATTTAATTAGTAATTCATTTTTAGTTTTATTATTATGTCTACATTTTCTTCTTCTAAATGGACACAAAGAACTAAATTAAGAATTCTTATGGTTCGTTACCTGATCATAATTTATAAAAAATACCAACTAATTTACAATTATACATTTTACAATTTATGTATTTCTTTTAACATAATACTGAAACACACAAAATAAAATAAAAAAATAATACAGCATTTTAATATTTATGCTACATACCGTGCTGTAGTTGATTTGCTGAAGGTGGGAAAAATCTTATAGCGTCATTGACATAATGATGAGGACTTGGTGTGATCATATTATTATAATCAGGAGCGCACACCATCGCCAGGTAATCCTCTTGTCCATCTCCAACCTTCAAGTTCAAGTCCATGTAGGTTGAGTTCAGATCAACGTAGTGCTGGATTATGAAAAGACAAAATATATAAATGTATGTAGATAAAAAATGCTAAAAAAAAAATTATATAGAATTGTCCAATAATACTAAATAATTAATGAACCTTCAATTATAAACGCATCTTTTATATTATATAAATAATATTTACATTGCGGACATCAGAAAGTTCCATATTACTGTTGTCCAATAATGCTTAATTATTTAATGAACCTTCAATTATAAACGCATCTTGTATATCATATAAATAATGCTTACATTGCGGACATTATCTTCCAGGAAGGAACCGAGTATTTCCTGCAGCTGCGAGAAATTAGGCCTCGCTGTCGGCTTCTGCTCCCAACAGCGCAGCATAACATCGTGCAACTTATCGTCAGCGTACTGAGGCTTTTCCAAACGGTTTCTGTAACATATTTTGTAAAATTGGAATTTTGTAAACCTCATTTATAAACTGCATTTTTTCTTTTAATATATTAATAATTTATTATAAGCATAGTACAAAAGACTCAAACGATCTCAGATTGAAGTTGTATACTGGAATTTTTTCCTATATACAATTTATATTGTAAACTAAAGCATATCATAGAAAAAGTAAATAACGTTTTTCATGTACATATTATAAAATATAAAGATCCTACAACTTTTCACGTAGGTAAATATTAAGTTTATTTATTCACTGGTAAGCTTTTTGTTATATTTAGTCTTAATTTACTTACCCATTGCTAAGCCATTCCACAAGACATGCGGGGCTTATGTTAGGGTAGGGTGTTTTGGCAAGAGAGAACAGCTCCCACAGAACAATCCCAAAAGACCAGACATCGGATTGAGTTGAGAAGATTCGATCAATCATGCATTCGATGGCCAACCATTTTACAGGGAGTGGACCCTGCGAAAACATAAAATATCATGATCAACTAAAAAAATAAACAACAGTCCAGAGTAACTTATTAAAAGGTGTAAGATAAATAATTGTCCGTAAAACAATGATCATACATCCGCTTCCTTCTTGTATTCATCGTTCTTATAAATGCTTCTAGCTAAGCCGAAGTCACATATCTTCACAATACTATCCTCGGCTAAAAGAATATTTCTTGCTGCCAAGTCACCATGAAGTACCTAAAATAATCAATCATAAAATGTATATCGTACAATAACCAAAAAAAAAATGTTCAGAGAAACTAATATTATATATTACAATATTTATTAGGTAATATATTGTTTAAGTAGGTACTAATACGATGTAGTCAAGGAGTATTTAATATTACCTTTCTGCTAGCTAAATATTCCATGCCTCTAGCGATTTGAAATGCCCAAGCCAAGAGATCTCGAGAGGTGAGCGGTCGAGGACTGTGACTGTCGTAATTATAATCACCTTCGTAATTTGATCGCCATTCCGGCTGTACGTACCCCGTCTCGGATACTGAAATTGCAACAGACAATATTAACAATACGTTCCTAATATTATGTTTTCTTGTACGTTTCCACTTAGAAATGCATTTTATTTTACACTTTTTTGATATCACTTAAAAATAGGATGTAACAGGAGGTGCGGATTAGCTTAAAATGTATTAAGTATCTAATTAAATACAAAAATATACTTTAAGCTTATTTTTAAGAACGTATACTTTTTGTCCAAAATAACTAAGTGTATTTAGAAACATGCAAAAAATAAAACAAAAGAGATTTAAGTTTTTGATTATTATTATAAAATATCTCAAAGTGACCTATGATGAAGTGGAGTTACGAAAAGGCATACAGTTAGAAGCATCTAAACTGATAGATAGATTGTGATCTGTTAAAGAAATTAGATACTACTATATAATAATAACTACAACCAACTACTTCAATAATCAAATTCTATTTATTCTAATGAAACTGTTGTTTCTAATTATTAGATTTTTAGTCAATTTGGGTGAGGTTTACTAACGTTTTGACTTAATGAGTTTTTACCCTGAAATAAAATGTAAGCTACGATTAAACACATTCAGTTCAACCGAAGGTATATATATAAATTATACTTAAGTGAAACGTTTTAATTTAAATTATATTCAAATATTAACCTAAACACTTGATTTCTTTAACAACGTCTTACAAATAAAATAGGACATTTCAAAATTTATTCTCTAATATCAATAAAAATATACATTTATCAATTCCAAGAGGATAAAATGGCTGTCACAATGTGGTTTTAAAAAATATCAAATTGAGAAAATAAACAGTAAATAACAAAAACCATTCCTTAATATCTCTTAACAGTGAATAAAATACAATAGGTATATTTTGCGTGTGTGCGTTTAGGTATTAATAAAATGTATAGTTTATTATTACCTCCAATATGTAATATAATATTGGTGAACAAGGAAAATAAAAATATAATTACAATAGCACATAAACTGTTACCTCCGATGAATTCCACTTGCTGTTTAGAGTTATCTGCAGTGAAACAAATACTCTATCACCATATATTATGCAAATATATTGTAAAAAATTGTTATTAACCTACTTAACATTCACGGACTTGATTACTTGAGGAAAGTAGGATATTTATTTTAAGGCACAAATTCAATTACCTTTTCTTCCCGATCTGTTTGTATTGGCCGAGTTCACGAACGTGTGGTCAGTGTTTTGAGAGTGGTTCGAATTGAAGTAGTCTGAATGCATGCTGAAATAACCAAGGATACAATTTAAAACAGATAACTATTTCTATGCGATGGGGAGGAAACTAATACATGATGTATTTTAGTCACACGAATGATGTTAACATACCATATTATGAGAATTTAATTATTTATGATGAATATAATCGTTACTTTTAGATTTTCATATTATTAAAACATCTGGGAATTACATATTTTTAGTACTTATTACCTACATTTAAAATTGTATACACACCCACTACTTCCAGTGCTGCTAGAAAACGCTCTATTAACTTTTCCGAGATTTCTTTCCTTGTTTTCGGTGAGTTGATCTATGAATACTTCTCGGTGTCTTTGCATATAGTTGTGTATATTACCGAACTTACAATATTCCACGATCACAATCAATTCTCCTGAAACGTGAACAGTGACGTCATTGAGCTATTAACGCCGTGTGGATAAATGTATAACAGACGTTAAAAGTCAGCGCAGACGAGGGTTTTATTAAGCACTGACATAATATTTCAAATAATTAAAAACGGTTAAATTTATATAATTATAGAATGAAAAATAAAACGATACGGACAGGGATTCGAACCCGCGACTACTGGGAAACCGTCCCGTCGCTCTACCAACTGAGCTACCGTATCGCTGTCCGTCTTGGTGAATTAAGCATTCCATATGTGGTCGTCTTTATCGAGACGGTGGTGACATCTATTAGGTTTCTTTCGAAAATCCTAACCAATGTTTCTAACTTTGCAGTATAGATAAACATTGAAAAGATGCCACTACCGAAATTAATGTTTGAAAATATCTATAAACATGTATAGCCATGTTAAGCTTATTTAAATTTATATAAATATAGAATGAAAAATAAATCGATACGGACAGGGATTCGAACCCGCGACTACTGGGAAACCGTCCCGTCGCTCTACCAACTAAGCTACCGTATCGCTGTCCTTCTCGGTGAATCAAGCACATACATACATAGTACAAACATACATAGTTATAACTCAATACGATATACCATTAAAAATAACGTAACTTTGTCTTAGAATATTTTAAATTAGTAATTTGTTTGTGCAGTTATTAAAAGTAATATATTATTATTTATAAATACGACACCTGTACCTACAAGTAAGATAGTTACAGTGTAGGTAATTATGAAGTATAATAATAATAATAATAATAATATCAGGACAAATGAAGTATGAATGCAATTATTAATTTTATCCTTAAAATATTATTATCCTTCTGTTTTGCTCGTTTTACTACTAACTTTATTCTAAAAATTAAATAGAATATAATTAAGGATAGATAAATATTACTACTTTGACTAGAGTAAACCAATTCACTTACGTTTCCCAACATTCTTAGTGCATGCTCCTAATAGATTGACGATGTTAATATGTTTTCCAAGGTGTACCATTATCTTAAGTTCAGAGGCTAATGCCTTTATGTACATGTTATCAGCCGTTTTCTTCACCATTTTAACGGCGACAGGAGTAGTTTCCTCAGCGTTAATAATACCTCTTGCATTTGCTTTATAAACAACTCCGAACGCACCTGCTCCTAATTGATGACCTAAAAAAACAATGACGTCACTATGTTTTTCCTTTACCAAATTTATCTATACTATATTATATAACCGATTTTCTACAACTGGCCTTTTTTCTTAGTTAGCTGTTATCTCTATTATAGTTCATTTTTTTAGCAACGTAACAATAAAATGTAGGTATAACAAATAGGTAAATATGGGTAATAAAAATACCTAATTCAAGTTTTTCGGATGGAAATTCAAATCTTTCATTATAAGGTAACAGTTCAGCTTGTTCATCAATGCCCAGCTCCGGATTAAGAGATCTAGTCACTCCTTCTTTAAAGTATAATAAGCCGGCTTTTGCAAGTTCTCTTTTAAATTGTTGCTCCTCTTTCCTCTTCCATAATAAATAAGCCATTAATAGAACAAGCAAAAAGACCACAATTCCAATTATACTTAAATAAATAGCAGACCGGAATGGATATTTATCTGAAACATTAACATTGTTTAATTATACATGTAACAATGAATAAAAAGGAAACACCGGATACAAATTCTAACCTTTTAATGCAACATAATAAACTCCAGTTATCATTTTGTCACGACTTATTGCTTTACATTCGTATTTCCCTTTATTATCATCAAGCATCTGTCTTATATCGATCGATGAATTGACAGTAGTTTGATTCAGGATCTCCGTAATTATATCAACATTACTATTATTCTGAAGTTTTATTCCATCCTAGAAAAAGGTATAAATTATTTTAGACATCAGTGTTTTATTATGTTTTATTATGTTGTGAATTATTTAATTATTTTTACTGATATTGCATCTTTACCTTATACCATGTTATGCTAGGTGGAGGGACGGCGCTAGCTTGACAACTAAGTCTAAGTGGTTGATATGGGTCTACCTCAAGGCCGGTTTTTTTAATTGGATGTGTTATAACAGGCAGCTGCGTTTCTGTAATTATTGAAATGGTAGCTAATTTTAATTCTAGAAGAATAAAACAATTTATTCGAAAGAAGTTTTTGGTTTGTTTGAACAATATTTCAATACGTTGTATGCTATTACAATTCATGCATGTATATTTATCATTAAAATCGAGGACAAACAAATTTAAATTTACATAGTAATATACAAATAATGGCAAATCTGTTGCTTTTAAGCAATAGTTTCGTTCTAGAATGTGATATAAACTTTCTTTGAAATATATGGATATGTTTTCTTCTTTGAAGAAGCAGTTAAAATTGCTAGCATCGCTAGTTATATATGTTGGACATCATACCTGCTATAGTCACAGCTAACATTTGTTTTTCTTCCGTATTATTATCTTTATATCCAATACAAGCATAGGTTCCTGTATCTTCAATTCTAGAACTATTTATTGTCAAATGTGCAATATACGAAAATTCTGTCCCCGAGACTGTAACATCTGTAATATTTAAGTTTAATTGTTGCGATAAATCATCAATTGCTTGTTTTATATTATTATTTATTAATAAGAAGTATACCATGATCAGTAATTATTTCATCATTATGCCTCTTCCATGTTACACTGACAAAGTCATATTTAGATGCATAACAATTCAAAATAATTTTCTGTCCTTCCGGAAACCATGTGTTAGTACTATCTTTGATGCCAAATCCGTCTGGCACCTCGTATACAAGAAACCTTCTAGTGGAGTCGCTACTATTCATTCCATTGAACGCATGGCACGTTATATTACCCGAAGTTCGAACATTAACCGTGAGATATGACGTCAGTTTTATTAAAGAATCAGGTCTGTTCTCCGTCGCCTGCAAACCCAAAAGATAATAACCGTATTCTAAATTATGTAAAAAAAAATAAAAATGCTTTATCATACCTGAAGAGTTTTTTTTTCACCAGTTTTATCCGTGAATATCCATTCAACGGTTGGTAACGGATAACCGATCACGACACATTTCAGTGTTGCCCTTTGTTTCAATTCAAACCTTATATCTGATGCTGGCCCAAAGTCGATTATTGGAGCACCTATATTGAACAGATGTTGTTTTATAGCAGACTAACTTGTAGGTATATTTTTTGAAGAAAATTTAGTTTGTCATTAAATCTCTGTTAATAGAAAAAACTCAGGATTCTATAAAAAAAAACATTTGATTGCATACCTTTTTTTCGGAAGTCGTACGTTAAATTCTTCTTGACATCTTTATTACTAGCAACCAGTGTATAGTTTGCTGAATCGAATATGTTTAAATTTTTTATATATAAAATGATAGATCCTTTTTGTCTGCTTAAAGTATATTTATCATCGTTGCTAGCCAACTTCTCATCATTCTTGAGGCTAAAGATTTTAATATAGAGCTTAATATTTAGTTCTTTCACATACTAATGAAATAAGATAAATGTAACTATTTAGTTGAAAACATTTTTGATAAACGCGTTCGAAGTTATTACTTTCTTATAATATTAGTACAAATTAAGTTATCTTGAATTTTGTGGTTTCATGCAAATTTGGTATATAAAAACCAAGGATATTCTTTGAAAGCAATTATGACTTACATATAATAGTTAGCTTGAGGGTAATCTTCGATTTGATATTGAAGTTTTATAGACCCTTGCTTAGTCTCAAAGAAACTTTTATCTCCACTCTTTCTTTTTGTCAGAATTATAAAGCCGCGCTTGCCTGGGATATTAACATAATTTAAAAAGGTTCATCTTTTTATTTTATTTAACAGTTGAAACTGAATTGAATACTTTTATTTAATCAATATGATTGTGTGAGTTAATATTTTATATTACCTTTATATACTTTTTTCGTGGTAGTTTGTTGTCGGTCATTACTATTTCTAGATATACAAGTGTAATTTCCTTCATCTTCAATAGTAGCGTTAATTATAGTAACGTGATTATATAAAATTCCTTCTGTAACATTGTGTTCATTCGTGTCGTTTAAAATTAAACCCTAAAAAATAGGCTTAGTATGAAACCATACAGACAGTTATAAATTAATAATAAAAAAAGGCATCAATATTCAAGTTCACGTCATTTTCATGTAAATGGTCATTACCTTGGAAAAAAGTCGCGGCATATCCCATAGTAAGACGAGTGGAGGTTGAAACTTAACTGTGCAGTTTAGAGAGAAACTTTCTCCCTCCAAAAAATATATAGAGTCGCTCTCAATGGTCGGTTTCGGTGCCTCTGCATTATTGTCTAAAAAATATATAATTTAACCAAAAGTAAAATAAAACGATTATACATGTTTTTTTACATAACTTAATACATATCTATAAAAACTAAATACTGAAATGCGAAATACTGCCGGAAAATATTGTAAAAGTATTTTTATAAAGACTATTTGCAAAAAAATATTATTTTCTTATTTATCATATTTTTTTTATTCATTGTTAATTTAGTTTATCAAAAGATTTTAAAGAAAAAACAAAAAAAATACTGTAATTTTAGGCTAACAAAACAGTGTGGAGGAAATCGGATGCAATGAAACGAAAGGAAGTCACACTGATTAAATGTAAAAAAAGATAAAACCATTATTTCGCGAATTTTTTTTTTTGTGAATTTGAAAAATATGTAATAATTATTGCTGATTACTCAAAAAAAGTAACAAAAATAATATAAGTTTACAATTTTAATTAGTTATGTATCTAATTATGTTCCTACGAGAATCTTATTCCGTGCAGTATTTCTTTACTTACTATATTTTTTAATAAATAAATTAAAAACCAGTCTGGGTTCCGTACGCATGAAGTATATTTAAAAAAAAATATCTCAAGGAATGCCTTTTATAACTATTACAGGAAACTCATAAACTACTTGTTTACTACTTTTTTGTTCATTACGTAAAAGACAATTCAGTGCTCAATAAATGATCATTTAATAAAAAGATAACGCACGGAACCCATAATTATTTGATAAAAATACTATTCCGTTTTCGCATTGGCACTATATTTAATAAAACCTATGGGATATTCAAACATGGTATTAAACACTTAAATCACCCTTATACCACTCGTTAATATTCCTAAAATCATTCTCATAATATAATATTAATATAAAATATTGTTCAATATTTTTGTATGTAAAAAAACCGTATGATTTACTTGCATTTTTTATTTTGCATGCCAATACCCAATGCTTCAGCGCTCAACACGTGCCAAGATAAACAGTCCTGTTATGAATTGCATATCTCAATAACTAAATTTATCCTACAGTGAGTAAGGTATTGTTTCTTTATTTTGCAGCACAAACAGTACCAATGCGAAACGGGTAAAATATAACTATATACACGTCATTTAGTTTTAGTTAGTTAGTGAGTTAGTTATAATATAATACGTGAATGTGCACGCAGAGCAACACAAAACAAAATTAGAAGAGGAGAAGAGAGAGACAGTTATGTCACAAGCAGCAAGCCATCGTACGCAACAACAGATTAAAATATTTAAAAACTGAATGAAACCGTCATACCACACTACCTTGCTATGCGACATCAAGATTGCGTTACCAGCTACTTACTATAATTGGTATTTAGTCCGGGGAACTTCGTAGTGGTTTGATTTCCGCGCTGTCCAATGCATTTGTATAAACTACTATTCACTAAGAATCCAATCTTTGGGGAGTATGATAAAATTTCTGGTGTCTTGTTACTCTGGAGCTATTATCGTATTTCGAAGTAAATAATGTGTTGTTAGTAAGAATATATACACCTCGTAGTTATGTTTTTCAATTTTATATTTAGATTTTTGCAATACCCGACCATTAATTCTTTTTTTTTTATATTTCTTACGGAATTTACTAAAACTGAAAAACATATACCACAGTCACCACAATCTAACATTAGAATTTTATTATTTTTTATTATTTGTCTTAGAATTTTATTATTTTTTGTTTAATTGGGATGACCGCGGTACGTAGGTTTTCGTTAATTCGCACATCATCTAATCACCTACGTTTATTTACATAAATGTCGACCATTTTTTCTGAGTTTCCCCTCATAAAACAACATTTGAAAATGGTTATTGTTATATCCAAAAGGGCATCACTATCGAAGGCAAACCCAATTTTAGGGCTAAAACTATATTGTTGGGATTCACTCTCTGCAAATTCCTGAATATTAAGAATGTTGTTATAAAATTATCCAAAGCAATATTCTGGGAATTCATGCCTTAGTTACTTTAATTGTCACAGCGCTAAGCATTAGTTTTGATTCAAAGCCTTCGTCATTAATGATATATACGTTGCCCAATCAGACTAACAGTGCCACCGTTAGATCTACGGTTAGATACTTAGATTAGGCAATTTAAAATCATGCACATACAACAAGCAATTTTTTCGCTTATTCATTCAAGATAATTATTTTTATCGGAAGCAGTTTAATTTTCACATCATATTTGTTTGTACAGAATTGTTGATTATATTGAATTAAGAGTACATAATACATACCCCTAAGAGAGTAACATTTACATCGGGTGTCGTAGGTCTACATTCGATTACGACCATGGAACCGCTTCTCGATATTACAACCTCCCTCATTGGTGCAAATAAGCTATTGGTTTCTAAAACGTACACAAGTCATCATATACATGATTCACGTTCGGTATATAATTAAGTTCATATATGAGGTCATATCTCACCATCAACGTAGATGTATAGGTATGATACGTGTTCAGTATTAGCGGGCTCTTGCATCAAATTACTTAAAATGTCGTTTTCATTGACTGTGTTATCAAAACAAGCATAATAGCCGACACTAAGTTGATCAACGTTATATAAATCTAGCGCAATCTCAAATTCATACATGTCATCGGAACTTGTTACGTTTCTTTCAAACATTTTGAAAGATCCTATTATTTCCTCCGGAATTTCTTGTTGTTTTATTTGCACTGGGTTATTTGATTTACAAAATATTGTAAAATTTTGACCTTTTTTTAAGATTATTTCACTTTTTGATGGAATAATAATTGGACCTCCTGTTTCTTTAAAATCTGAAAACAGTGAAGGCCTGACTTAAAAAAAATACGATCATTAATTATTAACCCTACATGACTAAAATTGATATAACTGTAATCTAGCACACTAGGAAATATATTGTTTTTAAATCACAGACTGTTTGAAGGACAATGGTTGATATCTTTGCAAACTCATAGCTAGTAATGACGTTTTTATTATAAATAATGAAACTGCCTTAACTGACAAGTAAAAATAATTGACTATCAACGGAAAGATCCACGGCCAATTTGTCAACGTTCTTGTAACCTCACCTATGAGCAGTTAATCATGTCGAGAGACAAACAAGAACAGCCTTGTCCGGACTTAATTTAGTGTAACAATGTGCCAATCAAGAGGGTAAATAAATACATGGATATTGAGGAATCACCTGGAAAAGCTTATCATAGTAATGGCAAACGTAACATGAGCAGTGGTGCTGTGACTATCTGCCTATCGAAACCACTATTAATTAGTTAGCGTTCGGGGTGTGCCAAAGGCGTAGCGAACATTTGGAAAATTAATCCTACCAGAAACAACAAATGTAATGTAACAAACTATAAATGTAACCTAAAACACTAATATAAATTGGTCCGATGTTATCCTTAATGGAAAAGTAACCAATTAAGTTATTGGGATCCCATGGTTTTATTGTTACAAATAATCTAACTCGTCCAAAGAGGTTCTATGAAATAGAAATAATCTTAATCAGTAACATATGATTAGTAAATATTAGTACTATTCTGCGTATTACTTAGAGAAGAAAATTTATTTAATTAATTCTACAAAAATATCTAACACACATTACGAACTATCATGTTACTTCCTACTTACAAACAAAGAAAAAACAACTCACTAAAGGATTCTTGTAATAAGGCAAACGTATGTGAAATATACATTAATATATATTTATAAATATGTAAATTATAATCATAAACTTATGATTATAATTTATATATATACTGTTCACCCCTGTGACAAATGTCTCCGGTTAGATTAATCTATAATCTATACATATAATAAAATCGTCACTGAGCCATTCCTGTACATGGAATTAAAAAAAATACATCATAGGGGTCTTTATAAGAGCAGGAGAACCCAAAACAATGATTTTTCAGTTTGTCTGTTTGTCTGTATGTGTATATGTCTGTATGTCTGTATGTCTGTATGTTTGTGCACGCTAATCTCAGAAACGGTTTAACCAATTTGAATGCGGTTTTCAGGAATATATTATCACAGTGTTCACTTAACATTGTTTATTTCATCTAAATCGGTTAAGAAATAAAAAAGTTATGACTATTTATGTCAATGACGTAATAGGTACCATGAAAATCTTATTCTATACATGTAATAAATCTGTAGAGGAGTAGTCTTAGTACATTAAAAATATTTAAAAGATATACCAGGATGTAAAGTAATATCTAACAGAATCCATTTTCAGCATTTTTAAAATCTTTGTCTGTTTATCTGTTTGTCTTTTAGTTGTGCACATAACACAAAAAAAATCTAAAATTCACACAGGGGGACCTTTATATAAGCAAGAGAACCCAAAACAATGTTTTTCCATTTTGTTCGTCTAAATTTTTTTTTTATGTAAGAGGAGGGCAAACGAGCTGGCGGGTCACAGATAACTTGTGATCACCGCCGCCCATGAACTCTTGCGACATCCGAGGATTTACAAGAGTGTTGCCGGCCATGTAGGTAGGAGTAGACGTCTTTTTTGAAGGTATCCATGTCGTACCGATCTGGAAATACCACCGAAGGGAGTTCGTTCCACAAACGAGTGGAACGTGGAAAAAATGTCCTTGAAAACCGCACAGTAGAGGATCGCCACGCATCCAGGTGGTAAGGATGATATTGTAAGGGTACTTTTTATCAAAATCGAAAACTACGCGTACGAAGTCGCAGGCACAGCAAGTTACATATTATAAAGCAAAGTCGATTTACGAAGCGATTTTAAGAAATACAGCTTTAATTCTTATCTAATTCAGTAACTTAAATACATTTTACATTTAATATGGAACAATATAGCTCCTTACAGCATGTAATTTAAATAAATATTTTCGAAGATATTACAGATTTAAAATATAGGTCTTCGCGTTTGCGGCGGTACGGTCTACCGGCACACTCTGGAATGGAACCGTGCAAACCGTCTCAAAATTGGCTTTTGTGAATGTTCAGTATTGAAAATTTTGTTAATGCATACAGCTAATTCAATGTTTATCATTTAAAATAGATTTTTTTTTAAATAAAACTAGACCTGCAAGTGGATGGTGAAAATAACGTCGATTATGCAGCTCAGAATTTCTCAAGTTTACATGGTAATATTTTGATTATGTTCAATAAAAATCTGTAAGTGTGATATATGGTTAGAATGGTTATTAAGTACTCTGTTTAAGAAGTATTTAAATAGACGCATAAAAATAATTACAGCACCTAATATTGTATCCTTATTAAAAACTTTAAATATACTTTTGACAGTGAGCGATGTTTGCCGATGTCGTAATTTTGATCGTATCAATTAAAATAAGTCATATAGAAGCCAATACAAAAAAAAAGAAGTGGGAATTGTTTTACTACGAATTTAAGGCGTGCGAAGCCGCGGGCAAAAGCTAGTCGTTAATAAATCAATCAATCAATCAGAGACGACAACGTTAAAATATTTTTTAACTCTTACACTTATAATATTAAACAAAATAAAATAAATATTTGATAAGGTTGAATAAAGAGATAAAGGTTCTTTATATTTTATGTTACGGCTCAACCGGATGTTCCTGTTAAGATATGAGAATATGCATCCTGGTACTAGAATTAATATAGAATGAGAGGTTTCCTTTGTACATTACAAAACATTCCTACTGTAATACAATACGAAAGATAAAATTAAACATTGATAACTAAAATTTTTGTAAATGTACTCTAATTGTAGATATGAATTCTGATACATTTATTAAGCTTGTAATGGATTTTTAAAACTCAGTCAAGAGTGTCCTGTAAACAGTACTAGACATATTGTTTGTTACATTCTAGAAAATAGGTATTGATAAAATTGAAAGTTACATTTCTACTGGACGAAGCAAATAATTTAAGTCTGAAAGTATTTTCAAAGATTATTTGAGTACTAGGTATGCTTTTTAGAATAATGCCCTACTTTAAATATGTATTCAGGTAATCTAACTTGCTATGAAGTAGGACTATTTAAATTCAATAATTAAAAGAGAACAAAAAAATAACTTTTACTTTAAAGCAAAACTTAAGTATGAGTCGACATACTGACAAAGAATTTTAAATAGCCGTTTCTGTGGGAAAGTTGGAAATATAACTGAATAGTGATTTGGAAAAAAAAAGTTTAGTATTCCATATGTTTTTATGTAATATGCAAAACTCATCTACAAAACCTACTTCACAGATTTATCATCATTATATTTTACCGTTTCATTATAAATCCCCTCTTTCATTCCGTTTCATTATAAATATATTTTTGTGAGCAACACAAAACCTTCATAATATTATTTTTCATGATTTCTTTAATGGTATTGTTAACATAATGTGGCTTTGTAAAAAGATTGTTATAGAGAGATAATGGAACTTTTTATTGAGTAATATTAAACATAATATGGGCAAAATTTCTCGTCCGTGGAACGTATCGCTGAATTTATTAATGTAGAGACATTTTAGAACTAATTAATAAAAACAAAACTTCTTACTAATTTTATACACTCTTTCAAAGAACAGTACAACATGTGGAAACATGTCGACACATCTAGTTTTACATTGTATCATCATCAAGTATAGCAATAATGTAAAGCAAGTCATGTAGTTAGTAAGTACCTAATCATGATAATCAGTTAAGTAGGTTTATTAACCTAACGACACCTTGACATTAACTCTGTTTAATACCAAAAACAACTTACGAAATCGTTTAAGGCAATCTACATACCTGGATTGGGTAACTATAGTATTTCAATATTATTGTTTTATTAAAGTGTTAACTTTTATCTTGAATTAAAGCCCCACTTTGTCCAGCAACCGATCTACTTAAATCGCTCATCCACTTAACCGTTGGATAACCCGCATTATTAGAACTAAAATAAATAAAATAGGCACATACCATATCCTCACAACATTATTAAACAAAAGTATTTATTAATAATTAAGAAGAAAACGTTAAATCAAAATAAATGTGGAACTATGACAACCTTATTAATTAAGAAAGTTACATTTTTATTGTTTTTTTTTATATACCTATTCCTTTGATTGTAGTGAATTCTAATAGTTAATTATTTTTTTGGGATATTTCCCCAAAAAATAGGACCTAAAATAAAATTGATTTCGAGGACATCGAGAATAGGGTAAGAATTGAAAAGAATTGGGTGTGAATTGAAATTTTATTTAGTCTAAAAATTTTAAAAGGATTTAGCCTAATTATTACAGTAATTTAGCTTCTATATTCAAATAAATATACCTATATATTTTTTAAATGTTATGTAAATTGCCACACATACTTCATCTGATGAACAATACACCCTACCTTACATCTGAGAATAAGCAGTTGGTGAAACGTGAATATTTCTTTTTGTGTATAATGGTAAAGTCAACACAAAGACTGCTTATTTTGAATGATCGTATCATCCTTTTTGGAAAAACAACGAATGCGTTAAAATGAAAGATTCAAATTTTGTACGAATGTTCTAGATTTCAAAAAAATGCTTTTCTAATTCATGTATTGAAAATCTTAATTAGTTTGGCAGGACTTCACACACCAAGAAGTATTCAAAGTTCTTAAATAAATAAAATTATTATTTGACGTTAGCACCTGGGAAAAGCAGGTGTGAGAATAAATATCACAAAGAATACGATCATCATCTCATAGATCATCTCCACTCATTAACTCTTTCTCGGTTTATTTACATTCCACTAGATAACCAATATTTATATGCAACAAGGTTTGTTTATCGAATAAAGGCTGGCACGTACCTAATCATTAAAAACATAAAAAAGTGGTAAGACCTTGTATTGTTCACATAAATTATTCAAGAAAATAAATAAATATAAACTCGTTCTTAAAAATCTGCTGACCTTGTAGAGGTCACCTGTTTAACGCTAGTCAATAAGTACGTAGCGAACAGTCGAGAATTAATAACGTAAATTAACGTGTCATTTGAAAAGTAGAAGTAGGAGATAAATAATATTAGATTTAAATAAATAGTTCATAAGGACGATTGCTCTTGTTATCCTTTTGAAATTTGATTAGTCACAGTTTATTAAATTTGCTAACAATACTTTCTACTTGGAGATTAAAATATTCAGTCATATCGAGGTTTATTCACAAATCACAAATTTGTTAAATTAAATTAGTTATTTATAATGAGGAGAGCTTATAACAGATGCGGCTTATATCAAACATATATATAATATATATAATATATGTTTGATATAAGCCGCATCTGTTATAAGCTCTCCTCATTATAAATAACTAATTTAATTTAACAAAATGGTCGTTATGTAATGCAATTTGTAATTTAATGCCTACGAGAATTGAAACACCTAATAAAAACAATATTGAAACTGATCGGTGTAGCTCGGCGGACACCCACCCATAAATACGTCACGCACTCTTACTGATGTAACTTTTTTCCAGCCCTGTAACGATGCAAGTTGGATCATATTTTTTAAACTTAAAACAGAATCAATTATAATTAAAAATAAAATTTTAATTATTATGTAACGTTACGTAAGAAATGCGGCCACCCCTCTTTTTCACCCCCCATTCAGCTTAATTTGGTCAGTGATAGATGACCACTTTACTTTTTCAATGTGTATAAGTGTTATAAATGAGAGTAATAATAAATTAATTCTATTATTTTGTGCTTTATAGTTTCTTTTAATTATTGTAGATAATGCAAGTTCCATTTATGAGTCACAATATATTCTTTCATATAACCAATATATGAGTCATGTTGCTTGGAAGCCTTTACTCTTAATATCATTCTGCTCTGAGTTTATGCAGACTCAGTCGGTGATTTCCTATTTTGTGACTCAACCTTATTTATTCATATTCGGATAATTCATTAAATTTAAGTTTGTTCTATAAATAAAGGTATTCGTATCGATTCGTATTCAATATATATACGGATACTTCCTTCAAAAATTCTTGGACTGAATTAAATTTTTCCTCTATTTGAAATCCTTAATTTATTCGACCGTTGATTGAAATATTATGAGCACCAACAAGATTGATTCGATATAATAGTAAAGAATTCCTTTTTATTTATTTGAGAATATATGTTAGAATTACTATCTTTCAAAAGATATTTTTATGCAGTTTACTACACTTCACATTCATGAATGATGCTACAATTGATTAAATCAATAATAATAAACGAATTGTATTCGTTGATTTCGGATTATCATCATGATCATATTAGTTTACAAACTTAAAAATCTAAAATAAGCGTACTGTTCCAATCCTAATAATAATATCTAATTGTATGATAAAATCAAAGTTTATTAAGTAGCTGTTAGTTGTCTTATTTAACTTGCTGCAGTCCAAACCACGACTGTGTTTGTTAACTTAGTATCCAATTATTACATAGTATTATTCTACACTTACAAGGCTCTCCAAAAATCCCGTTAGCAAAGCAGTAGTTGCGTCAACATCACTTAACTTATATTATAGTTATATTTGTTTCGAATAGCAAGCATAAAAATCTGGTTAGCACATTCGAAATAGATTTATAAAAGATATGTATGATAGAAGAATCGGGGGCGTTAAAAATAGATCAAAGCCGTTTCAATATTTAGATTTACTATATAAATGACTAACTTGCTGATATAATATTAATGAAATGAGTAACTAATTAAGAATAGGTCATTTTAAAACAATATATTATTATTATTATCATTTTAATTAAAGTTCACTAATTTCTTCTTATGATCTATAAATACCTATGTAATTTAAGAATTCATTATTAATTTAGGCTTTTTTAATCATCATTTCCAATAAACATTATCGTACTATTACTACTGTTCATTTGGTACATATAGTATCATTTTTATGTTACCCTTGACATGCAAACTAAACATTAACATAACCAACATACCAGCCAACAAAACAAATAAGGGGTCTTTATCTGCTTTGATAGTAAAGTCCATCTTAGCATTGGTTTTAGAGATAGAGTATGGTAAAGTTCAATATATATATATTTGATTGAATTCTTGAAAGGGCTTTGAATTCTATAAGGCAAAGAAAGAAATGTGCAAAATGAATTGGTAACTTGGACAAGATTTCAAATATTTCATTCCAAGTCTGCAAAAGAGTTAGACAAGTTAAGTAGTTCAGTTAACCACAAAATCAAAGGTAAAATGATTCAAACCTGTTTCTATTGAATTGGTAAATGCCAATGAATACGAGCATGTTATTAGTATTCCTGCAATTGATAACAGTCGCCGACTCCAGTGGCCGCTCATTTTGGCAAAGTTTTCTAAATACCAAAGTTAAATTGTTTCAAACTATGGTTGTAGATTCCATGTAGTACACGTTATTTCATATAATTAGCAATTCTACAAAGAATACATCCAATTTATCGCTGCACAAATCCAGACATCTCCGTCTCAATCACAGTACATGTAAACACTTAAAACTCGGAAACACTGACTCACTTCGATGCTACTATAACGAGAACCATATGCGTGGTAAGAAAAATGACATTTGCGTCTCACATTTTGAGTATTATATTAAGCGAGAACTAATACAAATTCTCGCACGATGTTATAGGCTATGTAATTTTAGACCACTATTAAAGTTTCTATTTGAGAACACGCCGCGTGTTTGTAAAAGTTACGCGACCAAAAGGCGGCGTCCGCTCTGGGGGAATGTACAATTTACAATGAGCTAGTATGGAGCATTCAATTTCAACATACGTGCCCGAATGCCGCGTTCGCTGCGATCACCAGACTAAGATAACACCATATCAGCCACCATACAACAAAGCGAGACACCCAAAAACTAAGGATAGTTACTATGTTTATACTAACTACACTATAGATACATTTTATTTTATTTAAATGTAATTACTTTTTCCTTTATAGCAGTTTTGCCCGACATGTTTTTTGTTTGCTGTTCGGCACGAGGCTCATTCTGCATTCATAATAAAAGTTCAATTCGTTCAAGAGTACATTACAATGCGGTCATCAGCTATTTTGTTACGGTCAATTGTTAATTAATATAGATTTAGGTAAATTATAGTAGACAAGTGTGTATATACATATATAATATTTATCTTTAGACTTTACATTTCCTACTACTGAAATATAATTAGGTCAAAATGTATAAAGATGTTAAAATGAGGTCACTTAAGTATTTTTTTTTATTATAATAAGACAATTATCGCGCTCGAATAACATAAACGAATGAATAACATAAAATGTCAAAACAAAATGATTTTTGTGAAAGGTCCAAAATCTCGCCTTTAATAATTGTTTGTTTATTTCCTTTATTATTTGATTAAATAGATACAAATATTGTTTTCTGTTTCTGAAGTAATCTTCAGTAACGTTAATACGTTACTTCTTTACTTGTACTGTGATTTCTTAAACAAATAATATAAAATATAAAATAGGTGTATATTGTAAAATATGACTATTAGTCTCTTTATAGAAAAAATTTTTATTTTAATATCTATTGGAGTCGTAGAGAAATGTCTAGTAGAGAGTAGAGAGTAGAGTGTGGGCAGACAATATAAAGAATAAGTAAGTTTGTTGAATGTAAAAGTGTAGTTTTATTCTTCTATTTCTAATTTAATCTAAACATAAAAATATCTCAAATTATTTTAGTAAACTGAATGAGGAGAATATGTTCCCGTCATCATTGTAGAATATTTTAATTAAACTTAAGTATAAATTAATATATTTCAATACCATGTCTTATATATCTATCAATTATAATCATAAAATAATATGGATGGATGAAGATGGAATATTATTCGAACCGACAGTTTTATTATTGACTTTGAATATTTTCATAATTGAGTCAAACGATAACATTGTAAACAAACTGTTTATGTTTAACAAGATATTTAATTAGATGCTTGATAGGTAAAAACATGTTTACGCAAAACAGATTCATAGAAATTAATTTGAATTAAAATAGACCCACTTCTTTCTGTAAATAAAATAATTTATAAGGCATAAAAAGCGAAATCAATAAATAAATAGAGTTTAATTGAACTAATAATGGCGTTGGCACGTTTTTAACTTTTACTGAACATAAAGCATTTTGCGGCGTAATTAAATTGCAAGGCTAATGAATTTACGATCCCGGGAGAATATTATAAACCTGCTATGAGGTCGACCTCGTAAGGAGAGTAAATAATAAAATGCAAGAGTGTTAAATGTTTAATGTATTCTTTATTAAAAATATATATACATATTATATTATATTATAGTTTTATATCCATAGATAATGCAATCACAAATAAATACTATGTCGACAACTTGACAGGTCCCATGTCACAAATTTTATTATCTGGGTATTTCTGTTTGTGTTTCGATAACGATAACATGAAGTGATTATGGTTAGGATTTATTTTTTTTATGATCGCTTGTGTATTTCACAAAAACAATAACAAATATTACAAATACTAAATATGTAATAAGAGATATTACGATATTATATACTAGCTATTTTTCCGCGGCTTCGCTTATGTCTACTTCAATTATTTAGCGTTTTAAATGAACTCTACAGGGCTTGTTCTTTTACAGGATGAAATTTTATTACATCTGAAAATAATATAGCCTGTGTTATTAAGGGCTTTGTAATGGTGTATTTTTAAATCAGTAGTTTAGGAGTTTATCGATTACACGTGTAAACAAGCATTTAAAAAATATCATTGTTCCTCTTTATAATATTAGTATATATGCAAATCTATATATTATGGCCACAATAAGAAGAATACATCGCATGTATGTTATTATGTACGTTAAAGAGATTAGAGGGGGAAATGACACGTGATCACTTCTGATAGTTGTCATACAAACTCAGACCCACCTTTAGCTCTTTACCTTTACCTTGACGTTTTACCTCTTCAGGAGGGAGGGGGTCAACATCCTGAAATTCTTTCTTAGTGCTCACTTGATTAACTGGAGAAACCTACTTACATTATTTCAAGTAAATATATTTAAGAAATAAAAAGTTTTAGTTTATCTCCTTATTCTCCAAGTTACAAAAAAAAATTCTTAGTGAAAAGTAGTAGCTTCTTGCGTTCTGTAATTTCGGCTGTGCTTTGTCTGTCAGTCAATCAATCACTTAGTAACGGAATAGTTTTATGTTTATGTATAGATTAAATTGTATTTTTATAGTGCGATTATATAGTGCGATTATAATTTCTAATAATTTCACGGTCAACCCCCAGAGTAAGGCCAAGTTGGCCTCGAGGAAACTGGGTATGACCGACAAAGCGAGCAGTACTTAATGCCAAATCACATGTCCGGCTACGCATGAAGTACTTTTCTCATCTCAACCCAGATGTTTTCAGGTTTCGGAAGTGGAAATAGTGGGACATTGAAAAATGCCGTTAACCAGTTAACAACAGAAAGATAATAAAATTTATTGATGTTTAAAAAACGGATTTTGACTTAGTCAAATTCTGACTTAAGTCTTAGCTCTCCCGATTCTCCTACCCATGTAGGAGAATCGAAAAAAGTTACGTCTGTCTCCTAAATGCTTCAAAATCCTTCAAAATAGCTAGAATAGTTTGCCAATAAGTTTGCGCCCCCATTTGTTCCGTATAAAGATTTACCCCCGAACTTTAAGTCCAGTCCACCATTTGATGATATGGACTCCCATTTTTTTGAGACTAAAATAAAAAAAAGAGACTACATAAAAAAATTACTAACCAAAAGAATAAAAATAAACACTGTTACTTTTTATTTAAAATAGTTTTTAATTTTATACTCCCACTAAGGCCATTGGAGCAAGCGTCAGTCGCACACTAGCAGTACAATTAAGAAGGCGACGATGCGGCATCTAGACACATTTATATAGAATTTAATTTTTAACACTGTAAGAGAGAATAATTCTTGTACTATATTGTAGGTATTTAGAAATTGTTTAGTATCAAAGTTGAATATAAATCATTAACACGTAATGTATTATGTTATCTCAATGCGCTATCGTTATCAGCGTGACGAGATTACTACTCGACACTGATACTATTTTTATAGTTCGCTGGATCATACATTGTGTTCATAAAATCTTCACATTATTGTATATAGTACGACATGGAGCGTTGAAAAAGTTATAATAAACCAGCGATTCCTTCCAGCACCAAAGGCTATCGCTTATCAAGATGGCGTTATGTTTAGACATATGTATTATTATATCATTGTTACAGTTAATCATTTCTACCACGTATAAATGAGAATATAATAAACATACGAGACCTATCTAAATAAATTATCGTAAAAATATTAACCTAGACCTAGTTATAATTGCAATGGTTGGTAACAGTCATGTTAAGCCAAAGGATATTAGTTTGTAAATAAAATGATAGGTCTGTGTGAACGTAGCAAAGATTAATAGTTAAGGCACAATGAACATCTTTCTTTTAAATCAATTTGTCTTTGTTAATTAATAGTTTCAGGTAATATACAAGTGTAATAGAATATACTTTTAATTACAAGTGACAATCTTATTCAGACTCATTGTTCATTGCCAAGGGACTCATTGTTGAGATTATTATTTCGTGGACGGAAACATCAAATCTTAAACGCACCGTAGGTTCCCTTTTAAATATTCGTGCGTTCTCTATGTGTTCTTTTAAGGTCGCGTCGTAAATGCTTCGTTCCATCTATTGTCACAGCACTTTGCATTGGCCAATATTACTAATTAACTTACTAGCGAAGAAAAAATGAAAGTGTGTTTAACAAAAGATTTTTTTTTATAACATGTTTATTCAATAGTTGAGAGGCTACCGCGTTGTCTGTCGATCTGTTGGTAAAATTATAAGTCACTTTATCGAAACTTTAAAAAAATTCATACAATAATAACAAGTTTTTTATATTTTTGTATTAAACATCAATAATTTTGTTTACAAACAAATTTTATTGATGTTTAATACAAATATAATAACTGATAACTACAAATTTGTTTTAGTTATCATAATTATTTTTCAAGCACACTCACTGGTATATTCTGGTAATCCTTATGCTAGCTCTTATCAAATTTTATTAGATTACCTAACTTACTCGGTTCACTGCTGATAAAATAATTAGACTCTTCCTCAATTAAAGAACGCTCTACTTACAAGAGCAGACCACTGTTATGTCTTGATCATTATCTACTAAAATAGTCTGGAAATTGAAGTTTGAAAATATGCATTTCTAATTTATATCTAAATATTTTATTTACATCTAATTGTTGCTCCTTCTGCTGTTGTTGTCCCTCCTTCTGATTAGACTATAAGGTTCAGAAGAGTCGTTGTGTACTGCTTATTAATAAACTGTTTGTTCTAGTAATTTCTTTAATGTGTAAGTATTATATTAGTCATAGAAGGCAACCTTATACAATCTGTATGTATATTCAATTAAGAAAGAAAGAAAAATACTTTTACTTATACTATACAACTTTTACATGTAGTTATTAAAAAAAATGATATCATTAAAGCAAAAATATTAATAATAAAAGACTTGAAAAGCACAAACTTGTTATAGACCTATTCAAACAAAAAAAAAAGTAGTTGGTGTCCAAATTAGGATAACTTCTCAGTTAAAATCGAAGGCGAGGATCTTCGATCCTGATTTTCAGAGGTTGCTTGAAAGCCTCAGAGGGCGGCTGTGGCGCGATTTTGAATATATAATATAATATAGTATCAGTAATAATAATAATAATCGTAGTAAATACATAATCAAAATATATTAAACAAAACACAGAAAAAACAAATCTACAACAAAACAAAACAAAATACAGAAAAAACAAATCTAAATGAAAATGAAAATACAATTATGAAAAAACAAATCTAAATGAAAACAAGCTCCAGTAGTCATAATATAAACATCATTAAAGAATAAAATAATAATGTATATTTACGATAATGATATTTAGAAACTCGTGATCAGGCTAATTATATTTATTATGAATGTATAAGTGTATATGTAATATCATCAGATTAATTTAAATTAATTGAAAAACAAATAAATATATTTCCACTTGATACGGAAAGTTTTTATTGTTTTCAGATTTCTAAGTGGTGGTGGGAGATCATTTCAGCATTTGCTTGCAGAGTAGCGAAAGCTTTCTTCTAGGGTTGCAGATCGGTGTGGATGGACTAGCATGGAAGAGGAAGACCGTGTTCTATGTGTCGTGTTAATATCACCGATCCAGCGCAACTTATTAAATAAGTATTTTAGTTTTTAAATATAAGTATTTTCAATTAATTTATACTTAACTAAAATTCTCGATAAAAATACTTTGATGCTTGGAATGACATCATTAAAATTAATTCAGATTTGTAGATGTTAGCAAATTAGATATAATTCTACAAAATTGACCTAAATGACAATGGCTATAGGTCATGTAGACGATTAACAGCCTTGACCTGTCGCGTGTTGCTTTTCAAATGTCACAAGTTCCCAACTAACTACTACTTTTACTGAATGTTCCTCATGAACAGTAATTTGTATATATTGTTTAATATTGTGTGACCTATACTTGAATCAACCAATATACGACATAACGGTGGTTTGATAATTTCGAATAGAATTGTAGCTAATACATAATTAAATATTAAATTTCCGACTTAACAGCTCTCCAGGTTATTAAGTGATCCATAATTGATGAAAACATTTACAAGTAGTGTTATACTACTTTATTAAATAATTCTGATGTCTACTAGTTTGAAGACGTTTTCAAACTTATCCTACAATTTGTATTTATTATTAATTCCAGGCCATGTGATAATCAGTTAACATACATTGAACCAAAATGAACATTGCCGTAATTAGAAAACAACTTAGAGTTTATAGTTCGTAGTCATACTACGGAATATATTTTAACATCAGGTCTTTGTGAACCTATAATAATAAGTGAGCCATTATTCTACTAGATAAGGAGGAGCAAATTTAAGCCAATTTTAATTCTAGACCACAGTAAATTAAATATATGCACTTGCATATGTATAGGTAGCCAGGATCTTAAATGTTACTCTAAGTTATATATTTATTTACTCAAAGTTCTTGCAATTTTGTAGGCTTTTCGAACAATAACATTTATTGGGATGTATAAGGTGCATAGACTTTTATACCACTTTTTATAACTTTTTACCAACTAAACTATATCTAAAGAAGTATAATAAATGAGTAACATCAGCTTTTTCGAAAAAGACGTCAAAGCGTACGAAAAATATGATTAAAAGTCGTGTTTCATCTACTTAAATGGAAAATTTAAATATATTTTCTTCTATTAGGTAAAGTATAGTAGTTTATTTGGTCTACGAATAACAGTGATTAAAATAACTTAAAAAGATAGTTAATGTCTGAGCTTTAGTCAGTGCTTTAACGATGTTGCTTAACATACATGGAGCAATTTATGTCTCACAATAAAATACGTCAGAGCGCGCCTCATACACTCAGACACATCAATATTTATTATTCTCTTAATAATACTGGATTCATTAGATTTAATAGATTTTATGGAATTATAAGTCAATGTTTTCAAGTAGACATACATTTGACATATGGCATCTCTGAATCTAGTTCCTCGACTTCAAGGAGTCAGGTCCATTGAGATGAAGCGCTAAGAGACTCCATAGATATTCCCGTATTTATTGATCTCCAAAAAAATTATTTCACAGCTTTTTAACAGTCATAATTCACATGTGAGAACAAATTTGAATAACATCAAGGTGATGTTAGTATTTTTTTAATAATAGATTAAAATAATAGCAATATCCACTATGCTGCATATATAAAACCTTAATGTTAATTTTATGGTCTTTCTACTCTGATTAAAATATAACAGTTGTTTTAATCAGATAATTAACTTAATGTAGTTGTTGTTCTATCAATATTGACCCAGCACATAATATTATCTAATTTCTTTAATGCAAAGTTCGACGTATTATTACGTCAATCGTCAACATCATGAACGGACGAGTAAATTAATTTCCACATGAATGTCACCTGCAATTATAAGTGGCTTATGTAATTAGGTTAAGTAATAGGTGTCGCCGGTCCACACATACTCGCGATAGACCAAACCAAATTCATTTACATAATACTACAGAGATTAGTAAACCTACGCTGACAATTACTGTTAAAGATATTTAGTTAGACAAACTAAATTTACCAGTAGAACTGTAACATTAGTATGTAGGAGGAAGCCTACAATAATCTTAACAATATTACAATAAAGTTAACTCCTACTCCTAATAAGACTCCTACCAAGAATTCTACCATAATTCCTACCATGACGACATCGTTTTATATATATATATTTCTCTTTATTGGGTAAAAAAACGGTATTTTAATATATATGAGTCACACAGGCTCTACAATAGTACTTAATATAACACCAACACTATTTACCACAGATTACTGTCGTTTCTATCCTGCTTAGAGATGTAGAAAACCGAGGCGTGGTAAATATCTTATTAGAACAGGAATGTGAAATCGTTTTAAAAAGTTGGTATTATGTATTGCAGTATAAAATATATCGCGTTTCTAAACAGCAGCTAGATATACTATGGCAATATTAAAAATAAAAAAAAGTTGTACTATGTACTAGTGTCTGAAAATGTTTTTAATAATTTAGAAAAGTATAATTGTTTACTTACGGTCCTATAGATTATAGTTGTATTGTGATATTTCACTTTTTTAATGCCTAGGGACTCGTAATGTTTAAAACATTAACATTTAAAACATTTGTTTTTTTGACATTTAAAATACATCATATACACAAATTTGTTATTCCAGCTCTACCTAGAGTCAGCATATTTCTGAGTTTTATAATAAGCTTCGGATGGGAGAACGCGTCTAATGTAAGCTATGGCGATATCAATTAGCTGTCTACTTTTGCTAATACGAATATGCTGCTGAACTAAAACATTAATTATCATTTTTAATTAATATAACATAAATAAGGATAGTACACACAATCATAGAAAGAGCTTTAACATATATTACCCATAGGCCACCGATGTTCTTTATAATAAAATATCTTAATGGCTTTATTATTGTTTTAGATGTATACGCTCTAGTCGCCAACCAGAATTTTTAAAAGGAAAATCCATTTGAGAACAAATTAGAATATGGTATTGAAAAAAATACAGTATTAAAAATAAAAAAACCCCTATACAAAAAGATGTTTAAAAAGGCTAAAATTAATATTATTATGTACTTATTGAAGTCGTTACGTCAGGGGACTGTTAAATAAAAAGTAATTAAAAATGCAAGTAAGTTACCAATGACAAAATAACAACATCAAATCGTTTAAGTCTAATTAACTAATTGATTTGATTTTATTGATTTTTAAGTAGTTTTTATACTAATATCTTTAACGTCGTCTTCTATTAATATTTGAAAATAAATATAAACATGTATAGCCATGTTAAGCTTACTTAAATTTATATAAATATAGAATGAAAAATAAACCGATACGGCAGTATTAGATTAGTAAGTTATTATTATTGTTACTATTATAAACAGCAAAATACACATTTATGTTTTAAAGTTAAGTTAATTTCTATTTTTTTTATTGAAATTTAATTGTCTAAAACTCTGAATAAATACCTTATCGCGGTCCTAGTATTTATCTGACTCTGGGCTGTAAACTGCGTGGGCGCACAATATGGTTCACTGCCCAGTTATCCGCAGTGCATAAACTAAACTTCCGCTTAGTACAAAACTTGTTTGATTTATCATACAAAAACATCCTGTTCGTACATTGAAAATAACATAAGTGATAAATATATTTATCGTTTTATTTTATATTAATGATTGAGACTCTATTTATCATTGAAAAAAAGGAAATAATGGTATATTATCTCATCTTTTTCTGGGTTCAACAACAAAACATCTAATAAAACTACTCTAAACTATTGTTGTCAATATTATCGCTTTGTCTATCTGTTGAATGTCAGTAATATATTCATTTAATATGTAAAGTCATAGCCGAGCGTGTCTTAGGAATCTTAAACTGCAATTTATCGACAGTTATGACGTGGTAGCAGTTTTGTTATATCAATAAGACAATAAAACACCCACTGTAAAAATAGAGGCTTTAATATATAAATTATAGTATAATAATATTATTAGTATAGTTATCAATAACATCAGTTTAAATACATAATTATCTTTAAATAAATAAAAATGTACAAATTTCTTATTTGTGATTGAATTTAAATATAAGTTTAATAATTGAGAATATTTGTAAGCAAGCACTGAGATTTGAGTAATGAAAAGAAAACGATCATTTTATTTAACTTAAAGTAAAATATCGATTAAGATCAGTGTGTTTAACCAGGCTTTTAAATCCTAGCATAAGCATTATCGCAAAATATATTTTTATAATTATTTAGTACCAATATCGCGTGCAGTGACAGCAGTATTTGTCCGTGTAACGGTAGTTGTAGCGTTTGCAATTTTAGCTGCCTTGCCCACTTTTCTGATAGTTGTTGTAGTAGTTGTTTTAGCAATACCACCATCTGCTAAATGCTGAACATCAGTACCTACATGAACTTCCTCACTGGCCTTCTGACTACGTTCATGAGCCTTGGAGTTGTTGATTCTTTTAGAAACATTTTGTTCAAAACCATCCTTCTTTATTATTTCGTTACTACGCTCTTCAGTACAGGAAGCACCTCTCTCTCCGCTAGTAGAGACACGGAGGGCTCCATTTTCTACTGGAATGACTTCGCTATTCTCATATCTTTCGATAAAGCCGTTTCCATCTGCCTTTTCAATAGTATAAGAAGCTCTTCGTGGCTGGTTTTCAGGGACCCACACTATTTCTTGGGTAAACTTCTCTTGGACAGGTTCAGGAGTAGTTGTAGAACTTCGTACTTCATTTTTAACATGGGTCACATGTGTACGTGCATTGCGGATATCATTAGACTCCATAGACTCATACAAAGATTGCCGTGAATTTGTTTCGGGTGTTCTATTTCCATTTATATCATCACCGTCATTATTTATCACGATACTTTTCTTTTGCCATTTCTGAGTTTTATCCACAATATTTTTATCATCAAATCTGTTATTAGTATTTTTATGCCTTACTTGGGCCTCAGACAATAAGGGTTCGATTGGCCTAAGCTGTCCTAGCAATGGAGAATGCTTAATTCCAAAAGTAATCTGCGGGGTTTTATTAATTTGCACCTAAAATAAATTACATTATAAATAAGGAGCAGATGGAAAGCCGTTATTGAATAAGATGCAAACCGACAAAGTGGTGTAATTAAAAATATATAATACCTTTTCCGGGGAGTATGTTCCTGGTGCCGGTACTTTGGAGCGATCATCTTGAGGTACTTTTAGACGGGGCGACATTGTATATACGGGACTTTCTAATACGGATGGGATTCGATAACTATTCGGGGCTGAAATCAATATAATATTGGTTTTTTTAATAAGTTTAAACACTTGTGTATTTTTTGCGTTTACTTTATTAATTACCGGGAGTGTCAGTATATTTATCAGTATGAATTTTTACTCCAAACGTATATTGAGGAGAATATGTTAAAACAAATTTATATCCTTTTTCTGGATTGTATGTTCCCGGAGCGGGAACTTTTAGTCGTTCGTCAATCGGCTCTTTATGTCTTCCCGAAATCGTATACAAGGGCGTTTTTTGGTTATTCGGCATCGTGTAAGTATTTGGAGCTGAAACGTTTTTTAACATATATATATAAAGACAATTTTGTACTTTTCTATATATAGAAAAGTACAAAATTATCTTTAAAGTAAATTTAAGATCATTACATGCAACGGGAGTTATAAATGTATAGGGCCACATTTGTTTTTGCAATCTAACTAAATTAAAAAAAATGTAATTTAAAAAGATTTAATTAATCGGAATTCGTAATACGAATTTTACTATAGCCGGCTTTACTATTTACGTTACTATAGCCGGCTAAATAAAAATTAATAGATCGTGGTTCACGAAAGTTTACGAAAAAAAACATTTTACCATTGATTGATTTTTACCATTGATGTGGATTGGTTTTCGTAAATTAACGACATTATTATGTGGAACGTATTAAAAATAAAAGTATTAAAATTGTTTATAATATATAACGCGTTTTATCTAATGACGTATAAATAATAATTAATCATATTATTAGTCAAAGATATTTAAGAATAATAAAAAATTTACCTGGAGTGTCCATAACTTTTATCGCATCTGGCTTAATTCTAAAAGTATATTGGGGAGCATTGTGTAGTAATTTATCAGCCTTATTAGGGTTGTAGTTGTTTGGAGCTGGACTGATATCGGACTTATGTGGTTTGGCCTTTATTCTAAACGAATATCGTGGTGCGTTTTCTGATAGTAGTTTGTCAGCTTTCTCTGGGTTATATACGTTGGGTGCCGGTGTGTCTTTTATTTTGGCATCCTTTCCTTTTGGTGCTAAACTATATGCGGGAGTATGTTCCGAAATAACTTTGTCGGCCTTTTCTGGGTTATATGCATTAGGGCCAGGTGTATCGGGTAATTTTCCATCTTCAATTTTTGGTCGGAATGTGTATGCTGGTGATGTTTCATGCAACACTTTATCAGCCTTGTCGGGATTATAAGCGTTAGGGGCAGGATAATTATAATGTTTTAGAGCTTGTAATTTAATGCCAAAACTATACTTTGGCTCTCCGCTTAGTGCATTTTTACTAGGTTCATATGCGTTAGGAGCAGGCGTATCATACATTTTTTCAGGATTACCTTTCCCACATATGGTATACTTAGGAGCTCCATTTAAATTGAGTGGATCATAAGCATTAGGCGCAGGTACGTCAGAAACTTTTGGATCTTTATTTTTTCCACCCATTGTGTACTTCGGACTATTTTCAATTAAATGAGGATCATATGAATCAGGTCCAGGAGTATTAAACATTTTAGGATTGTAACCTTTTCCAAGCATAGTGTATTTAGGTCCATCATTAGATAAAGCAGCATTATATGCATTCGGTGCTGGTACATCAGAAAATTTGTTATCAGGGCCTTTTCCTGATATAGAAAATTTAGGTGAATTTGGTAGTAAATGCGGATCATAACTATTAGGTCCTGGTGTATTGAACAATTTTGTATCGTGACCTTTTCCTGCCAGAGAAAATTTCGGAGTGGTGTCCAGTAATTGAGGATCATACACATTTGGTCCGGGCGTAAGAAAAGGTTTAATTTCATGTCCTTTCCCAAATAAACTATATTTTGGAGCATCATCTAAAAGACGAGGATCGTAACAATTCGGTGCTGGTGTATCAGCTGTTTTTACATCTGAAATTTTGGGTCTTAAAGTGTATGCAGGCGAAGATTCATGAAGAAGTTTGTCAGCTTTGTCAGGACAGTACGCATTAGGTGCAGGTACATTGTCAATTTTTGGAATAACACCTTTGCTGGCCATGGTGAATTTAGGTGTACCTTCTAACATATGCATTGACTTTTCTGGTGAATAAATATTAGGTGCCGGAAAATTATCAGTTTTAATAATTTTATCTTTTGTACGAAATGTGTATGAAGGTGAGGAGTCATGTAACAATTTGTCTGCCTTATTTGGATTATAAGCGTTTGGACTTGGTGTATCTGGAATTTTATCTGAATGACCTTTTCCACTTAGGGAAAATTTTGGCGCACTATCTAGTAATTGCATTGATTTTTCAAGCGAATATGCGTTCGGACCTGGGGATTCACTTCTTACGGTATGATGATCTTTGATTCTGAAAGAATAAGCTGGAGTTCTTTCATGCAATATTTTATCAGCTTTTTCTGGGCTGTAGCTATTAGGAGCAGGCATCACATCTGCTTTTACCTGACATCCTTTGCCTATCATTGTAAATTTGGGACCACCATTTAACATATGCATTGATTTCTCTGGAGCATACAAATTAGGAGCTGGAGTATTCTCAATTTTTTCAATCACCTCTTTGGATCTTAATGTATAAGATGGTGAACTTTCATGTAATAATTTGTTAGCTTTCTGTGGGTTGTAGGTATTAGGTGCTGGTGTGATTTCAAGTTTCTCAGCGTTGCCTTTTCCGGCAAGAGTATACTTTGGACCATTTTTCAAAGCATGTAATGATTTTTCAGGGGAATAAATGTTTGGTGCAGGGGCGTCATGAACTTTGATTATTTCTGATTTAGTCCTGAAAGAAAATGCTGGTGATTTCTCCCTTAATAACCTGTCCGCTTTTTCGGGGTTGTATGCATTGGGTGCTGGTATTTGCTCTATTTTCTCAATTTTATTTTTACTAGAAATTGTGAACTTTGGAGACTTTGTACGATTGATTGACTTAGTCTGAAATATATAATTCTGTATTATAATTTACAATACAGTTTTTAAAATCGTGATATTATACTGTAGCTTTTCTAGAAAGCCAGGGAAAATATTTTTGTATTTATTATTAATAAGTATACATCTTATTGAAAAATCAACTTATATAAATTTGTTAACTTATCAGTATTTCTGATTAATGTATAAATAGGGAATGGAATTAACTACATTACAACTGAAATTAGAAACAAAATAAGTTAGTAGTAAAATGAACATTAAGAACAGTTCGTGTAATCATCAACTAACGTGATTGCGAACCTTAGAAGGTTGTGTACTATTTAAAAAAAATTAAGGGAAAGATTTGAAACGTAATAATGTTAAAAGATCTTATATTTACTATATAAAGTATAGCTGTTTATGTAATAGCTTCTCGTGATGTACAAGGTACGAAAAGGTATGTGATGTAAGAATAGCTTATAGAGTTATGGTTAAAATCTTAATACGGACAAAAGTTTAAGCAGCAGAAATTTCTTCAGGAGCAGAGTAGTTAACAGACTGGCCGATGAATTGCGAGTGGCGAATTCCGAATGTATGTGAAGGAGCCCATGGTAGATTCACGCATACCTGTTATGTCATTTTATGAACTCTAAGGTTAGAAGTTAATATATGTTATTAAGAAAAGATATTAAATTACAATGTTTTAGAAAAAGAATTAATAGTATTAATAAAATGTTAAAAGGTTATTAGATAGAGCCTTACAAGTCAATATAAATCACATATCTTACTTTTTCCGGACAATAGACTCCCGGTCCTGGAACGGTAGCAGATGGATGTTTCATCTCACGCCTCGGTGCCATGGTATAGGCCGGAGGTCGCTTGGTTATCACCGATGCTGCTTTATCCGTTGTGTATGTGCCAGGCCCAGGCAACGGCGTCTTCAACTCGATCGCTTTCCCACGACCCGTGATACTGAATGCCGGTGCCGCTCGCTTACTGCCCTCCCGTGCCTCGCCGAGGACAGGTGGCATTGAATAAACGTTAGGCGCTGGAATAATTAACATTAATAATTTAGATTTACGGATTGCGTTTAATATGTAAATGAAAAAAAATAGAGGGGGCGAGAAGTAATTTCAAACTACATATACTATCAAACAATAACCAAGATGAAGTGACAAAAAACGACATTTAATAAAAAACCAAATCTATTGAAAAACTGACATTAAAATTTTATTTAAACTACCTACATGCACATGCCACGTATTTGTGATATAAATAAATATTGAAAAGCAGTTTCGATTTTTAAAGATAAAACACTAAACTACAATCTTACAAGCTAAACTAAACTAACTGAAAAGCATTTAATACTACATTCATATTGACAAAAAATCTATGAAGCAATGTTGATAAAACACAAAAAAACAGGATCAATTGTGAAGTGATTAAACGAATAGAATGTAGCAAATTTCATGCAATCACAATACAGGAGACCAGCATACACCTGGTGTTTTGTTTCCTGGTTGAGGACCGGAAACACGTAGACCTATCGAGAAAGCTGGAGCATGATCAAGAACGGCTCGAACGGCCTTGCTTGGCTCGTAGTCACATGGCGCCGGAGTAGGAATAACTCTTGGTGGTGGCCACCGACCGTGTAACGACGCCGCTGGACCAACCGCCCGTCCTGCATAGTATGTCTTATTGATCTTATATTACAGATAATTTAAAAAAAATCAGAACGTCATAAAACTCTAGCAAGGCTACATTCTCAATTTCGAGATAACACTAGTAAGGGCATTCTAATTTCACCTCACTCTATAATTATCGATATAATTCTCAGATACCTTTTTTTTATATTTAGATAAAAAATTTATATATTCGGATATTATTTTATTTAATACTTGTATTTTTTTTTTGTAAAGTCGAAAATATATACCTAATTACATACCGATACACATAAATAAGATCGAAAAAATAAAGCGACTTGTTTGGATAATACGTAAATTTAATTTATATTTTATAATATCACAGAAACAAAGCATTAAATCTTTTTATTATAATAAAATACTACATATCCACCTTCCTGTCTACATGAACAATGAATTGTAATAACTTCGAAAGGATAACATGAAATTGACTATTACACTCACTTTAAAGGATGTTCCACCGCACTACAAAATCAATTACAATCGGCTGACTGTAGCAGTTGTCGCAGATTCATAACACAACACAACTACAGCTGAGACTCTGCTCGAATGAACCAGATTAAACAGACTATTCAGGGTCCTCAGACACCCACTAGTTGACTCATTGACTCGATCACCTTCATATATTATACGGACTTATTTGGTGGTATCGAACAAATACATTCGCAAACCTAATCAATGTCTCTTATGAATACAACACTTCCAGAAAAACGCTCCATGATTGACAATATGTATCGACAGAACATTTATTACGTCATTATTTCGATTTGTACTACTCCATTGTTATTAATATTCAATTTGTTGTCTTTTATACTTAGAAATATTGCGAATAATTTCAAGGAAAATGTTCTGCCATAGACTGCAGAAATAACAATCACCTTAATTACAGTTAAACTATTTTAAACGACACCCCAGAAAACGCAAAATGATGACTTATTATTTAACTTAGACCTACTTTCTCTTGCGATATTATAATGTTATATAATTTAATAGCAAATAAAATATTATGTTCTTAAATAGGTAAGTTGAAAAGGTTAATAAGTTATTAAGAATTGCATCAATAAACTAATACGGTCTATTAAAGTTTCTAAAATAAAACAAAAAAATGATTATGATAACATTTAGAGAAGATGATAACGCCTTGTGAACATTTGAAGAAGATTTATATGGAAATCTAACGGTTTTCAACCTACGTATTATTATCATCCTATATTCTTAGTATTAGGTGTGTGAAAGCTAGATGTCACGAACTTTTAATAAAAAATGTAATGTATAATGCTGAATATACAATGTTGATTGTTGTTATACAGTGTCAGTGGGGGTCACGTTAGATCAATTTAAAACAAATGCTTGGTACCATCAAATAGATTCATCAATAGTGAATACGGTTTCATTTGTCCCTTTACAAATTATTCGCAAAAAACGACTTTAAATAGTACAGAATTTTAAAGGTGTTGATAATTTATTTACTTAGTTAAAATAATATAATGTTCTCGTTTTAATTGAAATAACAGTTATAAAAATATATATCTATATAATTTTAATATATATATATTTAATATATTAAATTTGAACACTACCAAAGAGAAAAGACTGACATCAATAAAGCAACTACATTTAACTTTAAATTTTAATCATTATAATCCCTCGACCCTTTTTACGCTTAAAATGGGGTTGGCACAACACGTTCATCTCTTACATTCTTGCCTATCAGCCGTCAACTCTTCGTCACTCCTCCTTTACTCAAGTCATCTTTTACGCTATCCATCCATCTCTTCTTTGGTCTACCTGGACCAACGTGTTCTTCCATATCCATATCTAGCATTCATCCCTTGTTACATGGCATTCATCTCTTCTCATGCCACGCCTATACTATGAGTCTTTTATTTCTCAATTTGTCCGCCAGTGGCACCACTTTCAATCTTCTTCTGCTATAATTATTACGGATCTTATCCATTTTTGTCCCCATTTATCTCAACATTTGCATTTTTACAGCGTGCTTCCTCTCCTCGTAGAAGAGAAGAAATTGTATGGTTTGCACCTCTCAGGACCAAAACTCAGAACCATATATCCCGACAGGTCTTAACACTGATAGTATATTTTTTCCTTAATTTTAAGGGACATACGTGGGTTGCAAGTTGTTCCTGTTACCTTTCGCCATTTCATACATCCCGCACGTATTTGAATGTTTCGACCGAACATGTGCTTTAGCTCTTTCACATATGGCACGTACAAGTTGAACCTACTTACTTCTCTTTCATAGCCCACCACAGAGCCTCACGGGGCACTCTATCGTATGTCTTTATCAAGTCATGTGTAGGTTTTTGTGCATTCGCCTGTATTTTTCAAATAGTTGGCGCAATGCAAATATTTATAATTATAAATTTAACAAAATAAAAGCCAACCCCTTGATATTGACGAGATAAATCCCTTGTCAAATATTTTATTTATGTTTGAATAATTAAATATTAGAAAATTCTAAGCGGCACTACAAATAACAGTTTAATTTAAATGTAACATTTTCTATATTATAAGTGAACTAAAGATAACGAGATGTAATAGGAATATTAGGAACCATTGTTAAATATTCAATTACCACAATCTGCCGATACAGATTCATAGCGATTAATAATAAAATATTTTTAAAAGACCATAAATAATTATGATGATCAGACAAACATATAATCTCTGACAATACATTATATAAGTTAAGGTCGACATTATTTAGGTACCGTGATGTTAATATTCAACAATAATATTACAGCAACAAAAACACTATTATGAGTATTAGTTATAAAAATATAATGATTAGTTAACTTGCCATGTTTTCTTCTATAGTTTTAAAAAGTAATCAGTTGAAATAGAAAATCGTTGCAAATAATATTATAACTGGGGCTTAAATGTATTATTCATAAACATATAATATAATAATTATAGTTATTTACCTTTAGCTGTCATGCCTTCCGTGTTATAGGAAGCGGGGCCGGGGCCACTCTTGTCTTTACCAGATGGATCTAGTTTTTGCCCAAAAGTGAACGCCGGTGCTCTAGACTTTCTAGATTCAGGAGGAGGTTTGCCTGTAATTGTTGCAGGTAAAATTGTATAATAAGCAAACATGAAATTATTTATTCTATAATAAAATTCGTATATTATTTTACAGAACAGAGTATTGTTGGTTGGAAAAGATAGTAATATTTTTTCTTTCAACGATAATTAATTTAAATTTTAAAAACTATTATGCTTTTTTATAATACCAACTTACTTAACTGTTCTAATTATTTAATATTTACTCTAAAGTGCTGTTTCTCTTGCGCTCGTAGGTATACTGACTTCGGTCAGCTTGTTCTAAAAAAATACTTTAAATAGTCTATAAACAAAATGGTATCACAAATACACAGAAATAATACAAACTAAAATTGAACCAGCAAATACACAAGCGAACTGACGAAAAATATTCGTGCAAATACTTTTAATAACGTTGATATAACAAATAACTTGTTCTTGTAACAGTGTTATTGGTTAACATCTAAATGATGTCACGTCGGGTATGAACACGGGCAAGGCCAGTACTTGCGATAATCTCACAACCTCCGGTGATGTCAGCTTCATAAACAATGCCCCGAAATTTAAATATATACGTACACTATGCACAAAAGAAATATCAAACTGTGATCACAACCTACTATGTAATTAAATAAAAAAGAAATAGATTCGAAACATAAATATCTTATTTATTTATATTTATTCTGTATTTGGTGCTATTGCATGAATATATTTATAAATAACTAATTGAAATATAAATTAATTTCGATTATAATATTGATTATTAACGATGGTAATATATCTGTAAGTGGAAGCCAATCAAAGCGATGACAGCATCGAGCCAGTTTTTTATTACCTGAAGGTCATTGACTATAGTTAATGTATTCTGTGTTTACGAATATGGTAACTTTTGCTATGTATTAGATATTTTCTTTTTCTTTTAACAAGAAAAACGTATAGATAAGTTTATACCTATCAGAGATGGAAGTGAAACAACCGCTGGTCCAGGACTAGCAGCTTCTGCAGCGATGGGTCCTCGTCTCTTGGTTGGTGTCCAAGGATTCTGACGAACTCCCATCGGTGTATCACAGAAAAATGACTGCTTGGTCAGTGATGACTCTGTACGGACTGGTCTAACGCCTGTTCTCCTTCGTATTCCTCCTTGTGTTAAGACCTTAAATAATACACGATTCCATATGCTAATTGAAGGTCAAATTCTTATAATACGTTGCAAAACCAGACAAACGGCGGAGTTACGAGGAAGTATGATTCGTTATGTTGGCATTGTAGTTCAGTCAATGATGAATATAATCGAATCGAATGAAATAAGGGTAATCTGTTCCAAATGTCTAGGTCGTGCATCTGTTAATAAAATGAGTTACCGACTTTGCTGTACTTGCGGTTGATTTTAAGGATTTTGTTGCATTCATGATAATTGTTAAAAACACTCCAGAACCTAGCTATATTTTAAAAGATTATAAAATATTAATAAAACTGTAATATAAAGCTAATTATCCAAAAATCCTAAACACAATTGTCAAATAGCGTGACAGTCTGACATTCATGACATTTTATAATAGCGTGCCTGACTTTAACTAGATGAAAAAAAATAAGAACATTTTCTTTAAAAAAAGTTTCTTTAATTGCAGAGGATGTATTTAAAACATGATATATGGTGCCATAATGCTAAATTGTACTTGTAGGATATAAGTTCAATGTTTAAATAAAATAGAGCATTGCAAAATTAATAAACTCTCATCGTAGTTAACAATCTCTAAGTTAATTAAAATGCACACATCACAGATCCGTTTTTCAAACACACTTCCTAAAATCCTTTAAAAGCCAATACTTCTTGTTTCTCCATAGACGTTAGAACACCTTACTAAATCAGATACAAGTCGATTACTTTATAAGGCTGCAGGGAATGTTATTCTCACTGGACCGTGCCATATAGAGATCGATCGCAATACCGAGCCGTAGAGAAAAATCAACAACTGTGGTTTTCACCTGAGTGGGATTCATAAGTCATATCTATTTTGGTTTGATACTTCGTAATTCATATGACCAAAAGATATAATAATTGTAAACGCACGAGGATGTATTCAATTCTAATCGAGTCTGCTCCTAACAAACTTATTAGAAAAACAACAATTTAAAATCTTTTAAAAAGATTATCAGTTCGATAAAACCTTGGCAAGAATTAAATTGTGTTACTTTACTCATTAACAAATTTTCTCTGAACTTAACATACGTATATATATTACATTATAATGTACTCAGGACAAGTGCAAAATATCAATTCCTTATATGAAGTACACAGATAAAAAATAACCCACGCGTACCGCAATTTCGCCTCCATATCGCCCACTCACGACTTGTATGGCGTAAATTAATTATCGTACCACTTACCACTGACTCTTTCACTACGAAGATATATTAAAGATTTTATATACAACTGGCATACCCAGCCCGCTTCGTCGGGCTTAATTTAAGGATATATTAATTCGAAATACTTCATAAAAAATAAATGTGTTTAATGAAATATAAAAATTAAACCATCGCAGTAATAATTGTTATTCATGTTTGAGCTACCGTATTCCTGTCTGTCTCGGTGAATTAAGCATTCTATATGTGATCGTCTTTAACGGGATGGTGGTGACATCTATTAGGTTTCTTTCGAAAATCCTGACCAGTGTTTCTATCTTTGCAGTATAAATAAACATTGAAAAGATGCCACAACAGAAATTAATGTTTGATAATATTTTTAAACATGTAGAGCCATGTTCAACTTACTTTTATTTAAATAAATTTACTATAGTATATAGTATAGAATGTAAAATAAACCTATACGGTCAGGGATTCGAACCCTGCGAACCTGGAAACCCTGGAAACCGTCTCGGTGAATTAGGAATTCTATATATGATCGTCCTTATATGGTGGTGACATCTATTACGCTTCTTTCGAAAATCCTTACCAATGAATTGGTAGAACGACGGGACGGTTTCCTAATAGTCGTGGGTTCGAATCCCTGCTCATATCGTTTTATTTTTAATTCTGTATTTATTATAAAATATTATTCATCCTGAAATTCATTTTCTTCTACTCGTTTCACTAGCATGTACACGGATAGATCCATGGCGTTATAGCTTACCTTAAATACTACAATGTAAATGACAATAAAAAATGGTATTAAAAAAAATATCATTGACATTTCAAATTCTTCTATGACCAGCATTTACCCGCTGAGTCAATATAAGGGTTCTCTAAAAATTCTGTTTAAATCGGTCCAGCCGTTTTGGAGTCTATAAGGAATATATACTTTCTCTTTTAGGAATACATACTTTCTCTTTTTTATATATTACCATTATATAATCTATGACTAATAGCAATATATAGCATCAATATATACTTGATTAAATGGCACTTAATTTTATATAAATGAAAGTTATGCTTATGTTTATTTATAAATCTTTAGTATTAAAATTTTATGCAATAAAAATGAAAGTTTATTTTTATTCTAGAAATATTTATAAACTGCTGAGAAAGCTAAACACAATTTGATATTTAATAAATAATGCTTAAAAGCTTGTTGTCCTAATATTTACAAACTACGTCTATTTTGTTCATAAAATATATTTTGAGACCTACATTAATAAATTACAATTCTAAAGAAATTCGTGAAAACCAAAATAAAAATGTACTGTCATGTCATCCTAAAAGCGAAATATAATTCAGTACCAGGAGGTACGAGGCGCAGTCATCGTGAAAAATGAATAAAATCGTATTTGGGCCATTCCTTTATTCGTTTCAGAATATTCGCAAATACATATCTACACGAAGACAGTACTTTTCTTAACCTAAATATAGCGTTTAAAAATGGTGTGTTTTTACTCTATGTTGACTTCTACTTTGAAAATTTAAATAAAGTATGATAAACATATTTGCTTAGTTTATGTATAATATAATTTTAATTATAATTATTTTATCTTGAACTTTCTAATGCCTCGTTTTATTAAAAAAAAAAATCTCCTCGAGGTGATAATAATATAATGTTGTTACGTGTATTTTACATTAATAACCACAGCATTTTATGTATGATTTATGTTAAAAACATATTATCGACTTATCCTTCTTTATATTTTTTTAATAACAACTAATAACTAGCTATTACCCGCATTTTTTTTCTATTTGACAAAATCCGTACAAATCTAGTTTTCTTGTAATTGTTTTATATTTTTAAAACTGTTTGAAGAACTTTTTTCTTGGCAGTAAATGATAGCCATAAAAATTTATTGCCTGTCGTAATATATGTAGGTATTTACTAGTTTCACCGAATAACCGAATACTTTTATTTCTAGAGAATCGGTTGGAAAACCTATTTCTTTGATTTCTAATATGACATAAATCTTAGTTTTGTCCTTTAGTTCTTTACCGTGTCGTGTAGCCAAGACAATAGAAATACTCGAAACGAATATACTGGATACTTACCGAATATTCGGCGCAACTCAAGTATTTACCACCAAATAATCGCAAAAAATATCTCTAATAGCTAATAGTAGTTCTTCTGTTGGTAATGTGTAGGTGTCTAGAGCCATAAAAATATATTAATATACAGATTTCAGTTTGGTACTATGTTTTTTTATATATTTAAGTGCTTGTCTATAAATGAATAACGTGCTTCTAATAATTGTGTAATGTTAAATATTTCTGTTGTGTCACATGTAAAAAAGTTGTTGTTGTGCGGTTGTTGTTGTTGTTAAATATAAACGGATAATATGTTAAACTATTATGATTACGAACAAAATATTATCTACATAGATAACTATCTATGTAAAAACTATCTTAATGTGGTTTATTTTATCAACCGACAGCTCGATGCGTAACCAATAGTTGATGATATTAAGTTGATTGACCTAGTCAGTGTTTACATTTATGTCAACAACAGAATATAAAAATCATAAAATCTTTAAGTGTCCAGTATATTAACAAATCATTATTTACGTATGGCATTTTTTTCTGGTATTACTCAAGCCTGTTATTTCCATTTTGTATTCATGAAAAGGATATAAAAAATATGTTAAATTGCACACACGTAAATTATTACAATTTCATCCAAACTTTCATAAACGGTTATAAAAATCATCACTTTTCTATAATAATGGCCCAAATCTGCGTATTTGATAAAAAAAAATAATTGGACCGGAGAAAATGGTATAAACTCCACCTCAATTTCTACCAATCCGTACAAAACGGTTCGTGTCCCCATCATTTTACGTCTGTGTGTTCGGATAGATACAATTTTTTCTACCACTTGCATTGAAGAGGTATTTTTTATCCAAGCGTGATAATAGACCGAATGATAGCCTACCAGCAGCTAGTAATTGGTAAAAATCCTTACATATTTTGTAAAGACAAAATACCTACAAATTGTGTCAAAATCAGTCGATCAATAATCAGATAAACAGAAAAATATTTTTAAAAACTATTGTTTTAGAGCGTTGACGAGTTTAAAAGTAGGTGAGTTTTGTAAGTCGATTCGAACTAGAAACACCGCCGACGAAAGTTCATTCCATAAACTTTCTTCCAAAAAGTTTCTTTCCAAAAAGAAACTTTCCTGGAAGAAAGTTTCTGAGGAACAGCATTATAGAAGATATATAATACATAATGATGATGTAATATTTAGTATTATAATAATTTGTCTCGTTCGAATATGAGAATTTGAGGAAATAAAGAAGAAATGAAGAATTTTTGATGGGATTCTGGCCGATGATAGTCGCGCGAAGAGCATATAAACGATTGCAATTTGCAGCCTATTCAATATTAATGTCTTTTATCAGGGGCAAGATGCAGTTACCTTTCTATTTTACCGTAATCTAAACAAGTATATTAATACAGACACTTTATATTCTTAGGTCCTGGTATTGAAATGTTTATAAATATTTATGTTTACATCACTATTAATATTGAACAGCAATATCTTATATATTATCTTTGTATATTAATAACATATTTATCATAAAAATATTATATGCATTTGTAATTTCATAATTATGTAACCTCTAATTATCATAAATGACAGTGTTTGTAAATAAATGTGAATGAGTCGCATAATTTGCAAATGTATGCAAATATAATGAATGCGCCGGCCTCAGCCGCAGCGGGAAATGATGTTATCGTCTGGAATACTTGAGAACAATTTATTACACGTTCTAGATAATTCTAAAACGTTATCGCATCATTCTTTATAATGTACCATTTTGAGTTAAGATCAAGTGAAGCAGCAATAAAATCCTATTACTTAAACGTTGTCCGCAATATACTGTTGTTCAATAACAGCCTTGGTTTTATTATGCAATTATTTTCAATTGACCTTTATCTACTCTTACTGAAGAGTCTAAATTTACATCTTAGATCTGGATTTTTCTTCTGTTTTCTTCTTCCCATATTAAATATTATTAAATAAACCAACCTCTTAAATATATTACCAACCCTTCCTTACATACCTATCTATATATATTATATTTATATGCCTAAGCATAAGCCTATAAGTTTAAGTTTTTCATACAAAATGTTAGTGGTATAAACAAGCGATGACATCATTCCGTAACTGGAAATTTACAATAAAATATGTTTAATTAAAGAATTAGATATTATTGTTTACCATTAAGATGACAAACAACTCACCTTCGCTCAAAGCCACGAATTAAGGATGAATACACAATATATTAAAAAAATATAAATAAATGTTATGATTGTAAGTAATATAAAATAAAAAAAAATCGATCAGCGAAAGCTGTCGTCGAAATAAATATCGCGCTCGGTTCGTCGCGACCCGCGGTGCACTGCGGTCGAATGCTAACATTTAACAATTTTGCGCCTTGCGTCTTATTTCTCTGACTGAATGGATGTCGCGTGGGCGCTTCCCGCCAAAACCGGTCACCTTGGTTACGTGACATAATAGTCAGCAGTGGCTTTTGTCTTTCCTATTTGATAATGTTTTATGTTTTTAAGAGTGGCTTACAATTACTAAAATCAATGAGTAATGCAAATTAAGCGACTACCATTTGCCTTTTTTTAAATATCATGAATGTATGTATTTATTATGTTTTACACCCTTGTCCTAATATTAGGTACTAGATTAGAGTTATCTCCTACCTAACCTAGTTCTCTAGTTTTAATACCTTTAACTTTACTTAGAACAACAGGAAATTAAATCATAACACACAATAGTATCCATGACAAATAAATTGACTTGAGTCGTTTCAACCGAGGTCTTACGCCCCCGTAAAATATAAATTAAAGGAAGAAAATTAATAAATATCTGAATCACAATACCATATTTAGGCAGATCATGTAATGTATTTAATAACAAGTCTTAATACTTATTTCATTTGTCATGTTCTCGTATAACAATAACAAATAAAACATATACACATTTATACAGATATTTGATTTTTTTTTATAAATAACTAATTTGATAATCTACTGAGCGTTCGAGGTATCGTTTTACTTTCGCTGGTGGGTAGAACTACGTGAGGGTATCGTAGCTTCGAGTCCTGCCCGTAATGATGATTTATTAGTTTTTAATTTACATGTACCTATTCCATTTTACCTCATGACATATTTTGAATATTTTTAGATGATTAGATGATTTTGAATTGTTTGATGAGGATCTATAGGTGTAGTGGTCAGTGGCCCTGGCCGCTGAATCGAAGATTATGGGTTCGATTTCAACACAGGACAATTCTTTGTGTGATACATATATTATGTTCCGAATCTGGGTGTACTATCTATCCTTTATTTATATGATGTGTAGTCCCCTGCCCGCCCCCGTCGTTGACGTTATCGACCTGATCACCAAAGGGAGCCAGCAACAGCACGTGCACGAAGTGAAGTACCGAACCGAAATGAAACAGATTCATGTAGTCACTGCGGCGGGAGCCATCTCACTTTCGACTGTCCGGTATGCGCAACAGGAGAGCGACCAACCTGCGTTAATTGCCAGGCGGCAAAATTCGACAGAATGGACCACTCGGCTCTCGACGCCACCTCAAAACTGATTATGGCAGCCGCACAGATGAAAATCGAAGTCAGTCTAGTTCTGGAGTCATACCTAGGAAGGAAAGGCGGCAATCCTGGTCCACAACTCAAACATAGCCCTGACGTACGACCCGTTCATGCACACGGAGAACCTGGCCTGTGCTAGCATAAAATCAGAACCATCAACCTCATATCCATGTACTTCGAAGAGGACATGTACAGCAACTGGCCCCTACCTTAAACACTTAACAGCAATACTGCAGAAAACAAAATTAAAAAACACACTCGCCGGCGGAGATGTAAATACATGGAGCCCTTTATGTGCGGTGTCTGAGAAAACCCTAGAGGAACCGAGCTGAGCAAGTAACATACATGGATAGAGCCTGAATATCTTGAACACTGGAAACAAACCCACGTTCGAGGTTATCCGAAATGGAAAGGTTTATACCAGCATAGTCGACATAACCGTGTGCACCGATGACTTGTATGGAAAAGTGGGAGGTGGGCAATGGATCCAGAACAAGTAAATTCTGACCACAATGGGGTAACCTTCGCAATAAACTGCAAAATAAAAATCGAAATGCACAAGAAAACAACTAGGATATATAAAAATAACAAAGCAGACTGGACCCGTTTTGTGTGGTGGAATGAACACCTAACGCAACTAAAAAAGGAAATGACAATAAAAAAGAAGATAATTAGAAACGCTGCACCGTGCAGAAAGAAATATGTCCTAGAAGAATATTTAAACAGCAAGAGGAAACAGAGGAGGAAATATGAGGTGGCGGCTAAGTCTGCGCAAACTAAGAGTTGGATCGACTTTTGTACCCAGCAGGAACACGAGACTATGTGGAACTTTATATATCGGATTATAAGAACAACGCAGACACGAAGTGAAGATTTCCCGATGATATAGAACAACCGCACCATGAGCGCTAAGAAATCGGCAGAGCATCTGGCAAAGACTTTCTTTCCAGCCGACAACTGTGATAATGATGAAGAACAACATTCAAGAACTCGCGCAGCAGCAGACACGATCATACCACAACACACAAAAGACCCACCCGTAATCACCACGTAACCTTTACGGAAATATACTCGGCGGTATCATCCTTCAGTCTAAAAAAGGTTCCCGGTCCTGATGGATTAACAGCAGACATATGTCTCTAGCCGCAATCAAACAGAAACCTAAAGTCTTCCACAAAAAAATCAACAAATTCATGGAGGTGAAAAAATTGGAGCCGAGGTTACCTATATACTGAAAAAGCCTGGAAAAGATGACTTTAAGGTAACCAAATCCAACAGACCAATCGACCTACTTCCCATCCTCGGCAAGGCACTAGAGAAAATTATTGTGCAACAACTGCGCTGGCACCTTCTACCTAAAATGACTGAGGACGCCCTGATATAATCTGATTAACCACGGGAGAAGAGAAAAGCCAAAAAGATCTGAAGTGCTAGTATCACTAGACATAGAGGGCGCCTTCGATGGTGCCTGGTGGCTGGTAATAAAAATCCAGCTGGCCAGACTCGACTGCCCGTGAAGTCTCTGGCAGATAGTGGGAGACTACTTGAACAACAGAATTGTCAGAGTGAACTATCTTGGGGAAAGCACGGTAAGAAACACAACAAAAGGATAAGTCCAGGGATCGGTGGGAGAGCCGTTCTTCTGGAACGTTCTCCTCGACTCACTTTTGAACGACCTAGAACGGATGGGAGTGTACTCACAAGCCTTCGCGGACGATGTGGTGATGATCTTCTTGGGCCATGAAACTATGAAGATCCAAGCAGAAACGAATGTAGCTCTGGAGCGGGTTTGAAAATGGGGTCGGACTAACAAGTTCCCATTCGCGCCACAAAAGACGAAAGTAATGGTGATCACTCGGAAAATTAAATATGATAATCCTATCTTCAGAATGGGGCATGAGTACCTGGAAATCAAATGAGAACAAAATTCTGGAGATCACCATCGATTCGAAATTTACATTTGCCAAGCATGTCTCGAACAACACGAAAGGCCCTGAAGGCTATGAGGAACCATCTCGAGCAGCGAAGGCGATATGGGGCATAAACCTAACCATTACGCGGCGAATCTACGCTGCAGTCATATTTCGTATTATAGTATATAGTCATAGTCATTCTTCGTATGCCATATGCCATACGAAGCGGGTGTATGGACTCCGGCGCTGGAGAGGAAATACTCTCAGAAACAGGTGACGGCGGTACAAAGGGGCTTCGTCCTGAAAATCTGTTAGGCACACCGCACGGTAACAAACTCTGGAGGCCTTAAACGGTACTCGACTCGTTACATTGCCACTATAACAAAAGCCTTCACGCCGGACGTAAAGCGAGCGACAAAGATAAGAAACTGGACCCTGACTCATTGACTGCGCAAATCCTTACCGGCCACGGTGGGTTGGCCGCAATACTATACAAATATAAACTGACTCACAGTCCGATGTCCACAACTGACGAGGACATATAATACCTATTAATAGACTGGCCAAGATTTTCGAGACAGAGACGAGAAATGGAAATTAAAATGACCATAAACAGAGACAACTTAGCCCAATTAATGGAAGATCAAGACACGACTGGAATCTTCATAGAATACTGTAGACAAGTGGCAGCAAAAATAATAAAAGAAAACAAGACTTAACCGGAGCAACAAGTAATATGATCCTGGCCCCATAGGTTACCACATGGCTCGCTCAGGATTCGTTACAGCAAGAAGCACAATTAAGCAAGGGCATTATGGAAATGCCTTGCTAATCACGGAAAACACATCAACTGCGGCATTATCTAACGGAAGTAAGAAAGATGGCATCTTCTAGCTGGCTGGATTGTACCAATGCAGCCTTAGCATGACTAAGGACGATGTACATATATAAAGTGTGAAGAAAAAAAAACATGTCTCTAACTATAAGTACCTTTTATATTACCCTTACTTAGTTTTAGTTAGTTACCTCTTAGTCAACTGGGTGGTTGTCTCGCCAAAGTCCGACTGCACCTCCTACTCTGAAATTCCGCCTGAAACAAATTAGCATTGTTACTAAAGAAAAATAGAATAGCATACTTACTTACCTTCTTATCTTGGTTACCATACCTGTCAAATTTTATCTAAATACTTTAACTTAAAAAAAACAATACAACCTAAATATATATACCATAAAAACTAAAAATTTAATTGTGAACTTATCTTGCCGATAGATGCATATACATGCGTCAAACCGTACCTGGAACTACCACTGTAAACCTAGATATACTTACTTTAGCTGTTAAACTTACCTGTCAAACTTTTACCTGTAAAACTTACCTTACCTAAACTTATGTACCAGTTAAAACGCAGAAATAATCACCATAAAAACTGTATATCAAATTCTGAACGTACCATAACAGTAAAATAAGCACCGCTGTACCTAGATATAAACTACCAACATACCTCTACTCTAAACCCTATCATATTGATAATAATTATCTGTGTATATAACTGTACCTATAACCAATTATCTTGTAACTACGAATGTACTGATTAAGTTACCCTACATATTTTACTACAAAACTTACCTTAGATAACAACACTAAACACACCACATACCTAAAAATAAAGAACACAATCTGAAAAACTTATTTTTCCTAAACACAAGCTCCGGTTTCGAGGAAAATTAAGCGAACACACAAAAAAAAAGAAGTCCCTTACTATAAAAGGTTAATATTCTCTAATGCGAGCGAGGTATTTAAAAAAATAATAATTTAACAATTAAGATAGTCCAATAGTTATTTCATTTGAACACAAAAAAAGTAACTTTAATCCACCATCAAGGATAATCTTTACTGAAATAACAGATTTGAGGAGTTTACTGTATCCTCAAAACAGGCACTAGTGTGTAAAACCAATCGGATTTGGAAGATTTTTTTTTTGTTTCGAATTTAATTTATTCAGGAGGGTTAAAAATAGTATAACATTATACTAAGATCTTTACAAGAAATAATAGCTGGGAACAACTGTTCATGTATAAAAATTTAATTTAAAATTTAAAAACCCCCAATAAAAAACAACTCTAAAAAAGATAAAAATAATATTATTATGTACTTATTAAAGTCGTTGCGTCGGGGGACCATTGTAAGTATATAGACGATGATGTCTATTTTACAAAGGTTTCGGAGGTCTTTTTGTATCGGTTTTTTTTTTTTAATTTTTTTCTGCTTTTTAATTTTTTTTTATGTTGTACTAATTAACCAACGAACACGCTAATTTCACTTATTTAGGTTTTTTATAACGAATTTCACCAGCACCAATAAAAGCTCCATATCGACAAGACGACTGCTTTTCTTCTATCAAACATAGCTAAGAACCATCTTGACAAACTAGGCTTTTGATAAAAAAAACCGCATTCAAATCCGTTCACGCGTTTGGCTGCTACGTGGTTTGTGTTTGTGGGTGCGTTTGGCTGCTGCACAGACAGACACACAGATACACAGGTCCAAACACCCTCTTTTTGGGTCAAAGATTAAAAAGAATGCTTATTTAATGTAAAATATATAATAATTTTACGTATAATTATTTATTTGAGAATTTATTTTTATATACAACATTGCTCTCGCTTCATGATAAAAAAAGAGTGATCGACGCATAATAAAAAAAATCCATTACTAATCGTAGGTTTTACGTATTAAGTGATTTACTAAAATTAACAAACATCAATAATCTCGTTCACGATAACTGTTTAGTTAACCATATTATATTATAGCACATAGCAACAGGGATGCTTACTCTTTCAAAATGTAGGAGAGGACGTCAGGCAGCCAACCAAGACAGTTTACAATACAAACAATAGCACAAAATCATAAAATAATCTTGCAAACCATAATCCTTTTGAACAAACAAACCAAAGATAAAAATAAAAATAATAAAACAAAGTATAAGTTTATTAAACCATTATATATCAAGCATTTCCTCCATCCGGATAGAGTAGGGAACGTCGTGTACGGTGGTCCAGTTGACAGTGTTAGATCGAGCGATGACGTCTTCTACCATTTGCTCGCGGAACTCCTGCCAGCGACGAGCCGCTAAAAATTCCTTGAATAGTTGTTTTTTGTTCGGTATCTATAAAAAAAAATCAATAATCATATATTTTTTTGTGTTGTCGTCTTTAGTATATTGAATTACAAATGTATTTTTTACAGCAATCTTACTTTTTTTTCCAAGTAATGTTGAATCCGAGACCAAATATTGGCTGTGTTTCTTTGCAAGAGCCAGATTTTAGGTAGTAACATACAATTGACTTGTGTCAGGGCGACTATACGACGGTCTCGCATATTCTCACCGAAGCCGAAACTTGAACCCGGATTCAGTTGACACACCTTTAAAAAAGATAAACCTTATAGTTTATATACAATACATTTCAAAATATACTGACAATTTGTCAAAAGTTTTTGGTAAATTCAGTTCTTTTGAAAATATAAAAAGTACATTAAAAACATCAATATATATTTTTGAACCAAGATTTTGTAATAGTAAATAGAAATACCAACATAGCAGCGACTTTCGAAAGGAATTTTTAGGTCAGACAACTTTTTGTACAAGATTACTGCAGATTTCATATAGCTCTAACTTATTAAATTATTTCACAATTCTTTGTTCCTAATGGTACTAAAATAGCATATAAAATAGAAACCTGCATAAAATAGGTGCGAGTATTTGGCGGCGGTCGCGATCCAGTTCCGACAATTTCAGGAATAATACTTAGCCTGTAAAAGAAATTATACTACCACATTTAATAACTTTTTACTATTGGTTACTATCTATCTTTAACATTATTTCTTGTTTATAACAAAACAGAAACAGATCACAGAAATATAGAAGATCGATCTGCAAAAAATAATAAAAGAAAAATATCAAATCATTAATAATCTTATTTGAGACGCAAAACTAAAACTGATATTTTATTTTATTTTGTAGGACTTAAGACCTGATAGATTCTCGTTTCATTCCTTGTAGAGATGGCCGTAAGAGTTCTTGAGTTTTAGAACCTTCTGGAATTTGAAAATCAACACTGCCTTTACTACGTTGTATAATTTCTTCGTCAGCTGATGTACTCTGAAATCCAGATGATTTCTCAACACTCGCTAATGTCTTCAATGAATTTCGTTTTGCGCTGGATGTAGATGGTTTCACACCAACTGTAGACTCTTGAGTATCTTCTGTATTTTCAGATCCCTGTCTCTCCTTACTCAAATTCTTGTAAGCCCCAAAATACTTAGTATCAAAATCTTGTTCGCTCTCCTCTTTAGGTATCTAAAACATTGATGAGGTAAAATATATTTTAAATATTTATTTGCCAAGTAAAGATTAATGAATAATTATAACCTCCGTTCTAAAATAGATATCTAATAAAGAACATACGTAAGGATCATATAAAGCATAGTAATGTTTGCCCAGCCGCGTAGTGACGTTTACTTGTAACGATTCAACCATCTGGCATCGTCCTGATAGAGTAAAATAAACAAAATTGGCAACACCCACACCGTCTCCTAAAAGCGTTTCATTTGGCTCATACGATTTCATCTTGGCAACTATGCAACCTTCACGACGTGCGACCTACGAACAGAATAAATTCCTATCTCCAATTCAACTTTATTAGAAGTAATTGAAACTATTAGACACATAAGAGATAATACATTAGTTTTAATGAAACAATTGTTAATAATGTGTTTACCTCGTCTAATGCATCAAAGTAGGTAAAGGCTGACATAGCACGACGAACTTCATCCCATTGTTTTTGTACAGAAGCTTGAAGGACATTTTTAAAATCTTCCTTCATGAGTGCCAACAGTTCACAATGATCTAAAAGAAAATAGAATACAAAGGTAACTCAACTTCACGTGGATCTATCTCGCATAAGCAATATTACACATAATTTTTGAGCTCTCGTTACTATGGCTATCAAAAATGTTGGATCGATGCATTTAAACAGATGTTAAACCGATTTAACTTCTAAAACAATTTATTATGGATGTATGATATTATTGATTATATTTTTTTAAATATTACATTTATTTATCGTAAAAGCGTTTATCATGGTTTGTGAGTATTTATCTAAATTTTATCACCATTTTCCCTTCATTTAATAAATAAATCACAATTACATTAAGTAGCAATTATTACAGAAAATTTTGTTTATCGGAAAAAAAATATTTTAATATCTGGATTGTGAAGAAATAACTAAATTAAGTTATCCAAACTTTACTTTAAGCGTTACATACAAAGTGCAAAAGTTATCTTTTATTGGTTTCATTTTAACAACATTTTTATTATTTTTTTAATAATTTCTCTATATAATTAAAAGATTCACAAACCATAAAAAAGAGTTCGTAATTAAACATGTTTTAATTTAAACCAATTTAGTGATAAATATTGGGGTGATATTTAAAAGAATTCACTATCCTTCTTAAAATGGGGTACAGAACATATTAAATATTTTACTATATGAAAAAAAAAACTGTAAAACTTTTACATTTCTTATGATATAATTAGAAGTAGGGGACGATGGGGGAATTACGGACGCGGGGTAAATACGGACTAACATATATCTACGTTATCTCTGCCGCCCGCGTCCTTCTGTCGCGATCACGTGTTACTTTTAACCATCTTTAGTGCCTAACACGAAATCCCGATAGACGGCCTCACGCCCATTTTAAAGTAAGTGATTATTTCATTTTTTTGTGAATTAGATGTAATTTTTGGTACTTACTGTTTTAAATGTTATTTAAGAAGAATAAGTGTTAGTAAAAAAGTCATATTTTTTGTCGATTGCAATGTTAATGACGAGTAAATAACACAACCGTTTACCTTGATAAATTTCTTACTCTAAAAATTTTGATGTTGTACATCGTTTGGATCAATTGCGGACAAACGGCCTGAGGTAAATACGGACGTCTGTATTTACCCCCTTATTTATTAAAACCTATAGGAATATTTCTCTAATACAGATGCCTCGAAAATATATTAAGAAAAAAAAACCAGCTTACACTCTTGAAACTTTAAAATGAGCTGTGCAAGAAATTAAAGAGAGAAAGACTCCTTTTCGACAGGTGGCAGAAAAGTATGGCATCCCCAGAGCGACCCTTTTTGATTAAGTGAAAAAAGTCTGTGTCAGTACCATGTCCAAAAGAGTACCACTTAGTGATGTAGTGCAAGTACCAACTCTAAAACCTACTCGAACTAAACGATTGGTTAAAAAAAAGCATTATATTATTTTCACTAGCACACCGGATAAAGTAAACCTAGAGAAAAAAGAACAAAAGAAAAAAGAAAAGAAAAGAAAAGAAAGAACCTGGAACAAGAAAAGATCAAAACTACGAAAAACTAAAAAGCATCAAAGAAAATCGACCAAAATGTTTAAGAAACTTAAATAATTTATTGTCAGGAAAAGAATTGTGACCCACCCACCGAAGACTGGATTATGACGTTCTAAATGTATGAATTGGGCACATGAGAACTGCAGTGCTGGCTGTTCTTCAAGAGGATACGTTTGTGAATTCTGCAAATAAAATAGAACCTCATCCGTAAATTCCCCATGTAGTCCAAAATTAACCCAGCACTGGTCCGTATTTACCCCAAGAGCTAAGGGTAATTACGGACATATATGTTTTTGTTTTTGATTAAAATTTTATAAATGTTGATTGATTTCATATAATAATTAATGTTGACTTAATAGGTTAATAAGTATAGTTTAATAATTAATAAAGACAGACTGATTATTATAAGTAGTTTGTGTTTTATATGTGATTCCGCTTAAGCGTCCGCAATTCCCCCATCGTCCCCTATAAATTATTCAGATCTAAGTGTCACAGTGTGTTTCTTTCAATATAGCATGAGACAACGCGTTACTTCTAGGAAAACATTTACACAATCGTCTGTGTCAGTTAATTTTGAGCTGAAACACCTAAAACTGAAGTGGAGTAAACGTTTTAAATGTTCTTAAGGAATTAACGTAACGAATACTGTTATGTACTGAATTATGTTTTAATAAACTATCTAACCAGCTGTTATGACTGTAGCAGTCCTTGGTATATTATGTAGCAAGGAAACTTCTCCAAACATATCTCCAGGATGCATTACTCCAACATCTACTGACACGTTCCTTTGGAGTAGTTCATCATAAATCATCTGACTGACGATGACGTCACCGGTTATTATAAAGTAAAGAGCATGGGCCTCTTGATGTTGACGAACTATAGTCCGCCCAGGATCGTAGTATTTGAAATATGTCACCGCAGCTAACTTCTTTTTTACGTGCTAATAGATATGAATAAGGAACGATGTAATACAGTAAATAAATAAAAAAATAGGTATGTTTGAACGGTCTTACATTTGGGTATCGCTTAAAACATTTGAGACCTCCGATAATACGATAAATATACTTTTTTTCTTGGTCCGTTCGCTCTTCAGCTGGTTTATTTAATAGCGCCTTATCCTACAAATATAAAAATTGGTAAAAGAATATTTAAGTTTTAAAACAAAATTTTCAACATTAAATATCTCGATTCTCGACAATTGGAATATTATTGAGCTATCAAATTAATAGAATTTTACATTTTTTTAGATTACTTTATGTAAGTTTTGTACGTGTTTTTTTGGTCTAGATTTTATGGCACTTTACTCCGCTCACTTACATTTATGGACAAGAGTTGTTTTTTCTTTGTTTTACCACGTATAGCTTGTTCAACTCTTCGTTTAACATCATCGAGGCCTTCGTAATGGTCAACCCCTTCGATGAGCCAGTATGCGTTGGCCATTACTAAGCGACCTAACGCCCGAAATAGGCATTTCATATGAAATTTTCGTTTCATCTGTTCCTCTGGATCCTTACGGGAGAAATTTATAGGTAGATATAAATGGTGATGTGGATTTAAATAATGTAAAGTATTCTGACCATTTCGTATTCTTACCATTTCCTTCTTTGCAGCTCCGCGGCTGGCCATAGTTTAAAAAACCTTAGTATTATAATAAAAATATAAATAGTGTAATAATAATATTTCTTAAAGATTTATAGTGCTTCTTAAGCTTTTTTATTTCAAGTAAATAATCGAAGCATTATTACAAACAGATTTTCTTTTTGGTGATGGGTTTGACAAATAATTAGATTCATAAAAAAGTTTTCATACTATTAAATGGTAAAAAATACTTTAATGAATTAAAGATCATAAACTGTATATATTAAATAATTTTCGGTATTTTCAACTAATTTTTAGTATAAGATCAGCACATATTAACACCTACCTGAATTACTTTTCCTAACTAACTAACAATATATAGTAGGGGAGCCCAAACAAGTTTAACAGATGGCGTTGTATCTGTTGACTGAATTGAGTTAGTGTTCAACAGATGGCGTAATGTTAAAAGTACAAATGTTTCATATACAATTTAACATCATAACCATCACGCGATGCTGTGAATAAATTATGGGTTAATTTTTAGTGTTAATATAACCCGCACGTATTACTTAGACTGAAGTATATATAAACTCATATTATAATGAACATAACACAGTAAAATTATACCTGCTTTTTCGTTGAATCTATTTATGTGAGATGGTTCAACCAAAAATATTGTGCACCGATTAGTGCAAAATTAAATTAAAAATTAAATTATTAATAATTTAAAATAACAAATATTATTTTCAACAATTTTAAACTATCTGCCCTACATATCTTATTTATAAATTTGTAGTGTACTCATTTGTTACCATCTTAAATAAAATAATAATAATTAAATTTAAAATTAAATACCTCAACTGTACGATAATTTTGATCAATCATATTCAAAGACCTCTTTCAAATCCCAATCCGGTGAATTTTTAGACCGGCTTTAACGTTTTCGTCTTCTTTGGTAAATAATAATTTCATTGTTGCAACCGCCCTGTTGGTCAAGTAGAGGAGCGCAGACGCCTAACGTAAAGCGGTATAGTGTCGTATAGTATAACGTGGTGTTGCCAAGAAAATAGAAATACTCGAACCGAATATATTCGGCATCAAAACCGAATAGTTCGGCCGAATACGAATTGCGAAAAAGATGACAAATACACCGAATACCGAATACTTACCAAATATTCGGCGCTTCACGAATAATTATTATATTACTGTATCAAGGGTTAGCTAATGGTAATAGAAAATCAGTCATGGTCGCCTTGTTCTTTACAAATTGCATCTATGTAAAAAAACGTAGCGGTCCACATCATTATTTTTAACCCCCGACCCAAAAAGAGGGGTATTATAAATTTTACCTGTAGATTTGTGTATCTGTGTGTCTGTCTGTGGATACTTTGCGGTCAAATACGTGAACGGATTTGTATGCGGTTTTTTTTAATCGAAATCTTGGTTTGTCGAGATGGTTCTTAGCTATGTTTGGTGGAAATAGAAGCACTCGTCCCCAAAACTTTATTGGTTATTTGGCGAAAGGTTTTTATACAGTAAAAACCTAAACAAGGGGAAATTAGTGTATTCGTAGGTTCATTTAGTACAACATAGAAAAAAGTGAAATAATTTAAAGAACAGAAAATAAAATTAAATAAGCCCCGACTAGATGACGTCTAAAAAGGATAATAATATTATTGTGTACTTATTGAAGTCGTAACTTCAGGGGACCTTTGTAGGTACGTTGATGAGTGTCTATTTTACAAAATTTTCGGAGCTAATGAATGAGGTCTTTGACTATACGATAATATCAAAATATTGTTATTTCGTTATTGGCCTTGATAAATTTACTTGCATTTTGAATTTTTCCTTTACTTAGCGGTCGGGGGTTTTTTTAATTTTTATTTTATTTTTTCTAATACCGTGACTTCTTAAATAGTTTACTACAATGTAATAGGTATATCCAAAACTTTAGCAACCATAGCAACGCGTGGCCGGGTCTGCTAGTCTTAATATATATAAATTACGTGTCACGTTGTTTGTCCGCGATGGACTCCTAAATTACTTAACCGATTTTAATCAAATTTGCACACCGTGTGCAGTTTGATCCAACTTGAAATATAGGATAACTTACATCTTAATTTTTAGTCGCAATATTATTTTATTGCAAATTATTTCTTTACAATTATCTATGAATCCAAAAAAGTTTAACAGATGGCGTTGTATCTGTTGACAGATGGCGTAATGTTAAAAGTACAAATGTTTCACATACAATTTAACATCATAACCAACACGCGATGCTGAGAATAAATTATGAGTTAATTTTTAGTGTTAATATAGCCCGCCGCGTAATACTTAGATTGAAGTATATATAAACTCTTCCTCCATATAATAGTCAGATTATTGAAGGTCTACCATGTAAAGGTAACCCATATATATGTTATTCTGACGCGCTTGAGTTCGCCAAAATGATGTTTTTTTTTTTGCGAAAATCTAGTAACGGCCGCGAGTTTGCGTCACATCCAAATCGTCAGATTATTGACTGAGAACTTTATTCTAGGTTCACTTAACAATGCCCTTAAATTTTTTTCTCATTTTCAACCCTTACGTATGACCACCCCCACCATACAAACAATTAGATTAACATACGTACATTATTAAAAATATGTGGTACTGATACACTCCAGTATGTCCATGCAACATTTTTTTTTAATTTTATATCCTATAGATGCTCTCCACACCGATGAGAAGGTAGACATTATATATTTTATTTTTATCATCTCTTCTTCCCAACCCAATAAGTCTCTATTACGCTCGAGTAAATCTCCATTTAACATCGTGAGCTCCCTTACTATTAAAACATAAGAATACGGTATGGTATAATCAAAGAAAGCTATGTAAGCGTAAAAATTAACTATAAGCAGTTGAATTATTATTTAATAATTTTCAATATTTAGTTACTATTTTTTAACAAATTCTACATAGATAAAAAAGGATAAATTGGGTACTGGAGTCGGGCATTAAGCAACTTCCCCTTCAAACTACGCAACCAGTATCATTTTGTAAACTTATTATAAATAATGGCTTAAAATCAGTTTTAAATGTCTTTATACATTTTTTATTATTTTAATTAACAGGAACACAACACTAATTAATATTTTTTATTCTATAGCATATCAATTACTCTGTTCAACGGTGATTTGACAAATTATATATTAACAATCATCTGTCAATTGTCGTGATCGTGTAATATTTTTGTAACAAGTTGAGAATAAATAAAAATATTTTCCTATTCATTTATTAACTTGGTATTACCATTTTCTCTATCGTAATAACCATACAAAAACTAACATTTGAAAATGGTACGTAATTTATACATTTCAAACATGTTGGGATATCGGCTTTTGAATTTGTACCGTATCATCTTTTTTATTTCAGAGTTTTGGACTACCATCTTTGAAGGTAAAGCCTGAAACCAGTCCTAATATTATAGTCCAAGATGGTGCTTTTGGTATTCCCGACCCTTTGGTCGACGGTCTTGGCGCCACGAGGAACAAGTTAGGTCAATCCCATCCCCTACAAACTTCAGAACAAAAGGTATTTTTTTTTTAGTTTGTAATAACTTACTTATTTTTTATAATTTACTTCATATATACGATTCCAAGTTGTATGGAAGGTCAGATGTCGAAGATGTACTTGTAAGAGCTTCAAATATAAGAATGGTAGGTAACAAACAGAAAAACTAATAAACATCTAATAAGTGTGATGAGTATATAAGTCAAAGAAAATTGTTTTTGTTTAAAATTTGGATTATGGCAAATGAAGTATACATTTTCATAATAGAATTAATTTGGTTTACCACATATCCAGAGTTCTCAACTTGATGTAATATTCTCTTAATAAAATTTTCTGAATTAAAATAACTTTGTTAGTATTCAAAATTATAAATATTATTAAGTTATATTATAGATATTGAAATTCATTGAACAATAAATATTATTAATGGGTATGATGTCTTAATCTTTACAGTTTCATCAAAATGCCGAGAAAATGGATATGGCTATGCTTCGTAATATTCAAGGGCTCCATGCACCGATGAAACTTTCTATGGAAAGGAAGTTTGCAAGCAAGGTATTCATTCATGTTTATTTTGTCAACATATTAACATTGATTTATCAAAGATTTCAAATGATGTAGATTGAATTGCTATGGTAATTTCTTTACTAAATAAAATATAGAAAAATTACAAAGATAAAGTAGTTCTCTTGAACATTATATTATTTTTGAAATAAAAAAAAAATAACTGGTGGCTAATAAACCTACAGTAAGTAGTACTACCATTGACACATAACAGGTTTTATTCCTGTTTATGAGAAGGTATTCTATATATCAATTGACTATGTCATTAGGGTGACAAAAATATTGAGTTTAATTTCATAAGTCCAAAGAATTAAGCATTTATGAACATAAAATTTAAGAAAAAGCATAAATGTTATTCAACACAATACCTACCTGCATTATTACATACCATATAATTAAGATTAATAAAATATTTATATATGTATGTATATATAAAATATTTTTTAATAAAATAGGAAATAAATGTTTCATGCATTCATGATAATTCACTTATCAATATATCATTCATCCATTCACAGGAAATAAATACATAATATAATTAGTATATATCTCTTATATTATATGAAATTTTAACAAAATATGTATTTTCAATTACATCTAAACGGTTTGTTTTTTTGTTACTATAAATGGAATTGCTTAGTTAAATAAATAAGTCAAGGATACAGTATGATAGGATTACAAATATAGAATACAGTATGATACAAACTCTTGCCATAACTATTGTTAAAAGGAAAGATTTTTAATCAGCTGGAGCATGATTGCCCCGATCTTCAGTTTTAATGGAGTCTGAAAAATTTGTTTCCCACTACGCCTGGGTGCATTGAAATTTACGACCTGTTGCTGAGCCTTGTTGAACAGATTATTCTTGGTTTTGTTCTTCAGAACCGTATTTTAAAACATTTGTATAGATGTTTTGACATCTTTTTCACAAACATATATCTTAGTTACAACACCCCTCTAAACTATCACTGAAGTTGAATAATGTCCATGTTGTACTCTGCAGACAATTTGGACAGCTTCTGGACCTTTGCATATTCTTACTTGTTAAAACATTGTTCAATTGTGTTTGTCATTTTTGTTTCTTTTTTGACCTCCCTTTTCATATCTTTTTGAAGTTTTGTATTTAACTGCCCTATTTATTTTAAAATTATTAGTAAAATAATGAGCAGTATCTCTTATAGGATGAAAGCTTTAAGTCATCTTTTAAAATACACAAATGATTCTAGGTGCTATATTTATTACCTGATATAATTAATATCTTTTGCTTTCTGGCAGGACTTCTTTGAATTCTTTCCTACACTGCTTCAAGCGCGTTTTTCCTATGATTACATCTTGGACGATCAGATCTTTTCTGTCAAAAAACGAAAGAGGTTTTATTGTAGTCACAATAGCCCACTACTCAAAATTTATTAAGCAGATGGCGAGTTTAAAAATGGCATTTGGGTCCTACTTTGTGTAATATGTACTAACACACCAATTCAGTTTTATTTATTACCACACTTTATTTTAATATCACAAAAAAATAAATAAATAAAAAACACTGAATATTAATATACCTGTAGAGACAGATTCCAACTAAGCAAAAAAGTAATATTTAGTTTTTTTTTTAAATTCTGACGCGACGGTACTTGTAGCCTGACAAATTATTTGTACTATCTTAACATAAACAAAAGATTTACAAAGTCACTTGTTTTATTTAAACATTAAATCATAAGAGAATTTAAACTCCAAAATTTAATTAAAATATAACTTAAATAATATCAATTTCCTCTTGAACTATGATGAAAGCAAGCCTCCCTCACTATTAAAATGTTCACCACACATATTTTTCTATAATACACAGCAGTATTTTACTTACACAAGTCATAAATTTGATACTGAACTTCAATATTATGTTAATTCATACTTGACTTGAAATATTTTATTTTTAATGTGTTTTTTTATATGCCGAAGAACCTAACTGGAACTTGATACCTAATATATTTAAAAAAAAAACGTTCTTATAAATTTTGCCTGACATGCTATCTTTTTTCAAGTAATTATTACCAAATAGAGAATCTGAATCTGAAACCTTTTCCCCTGCCAATACTGAAGTATTTTGATTTTAAGTTTGATAAAAACTTTTTCATTTTTCAGATTGGCCGCCATCCATTTCTTCACAGTTCCAACATACAACATGATGTTTTTACTGGAAGATATTTAGATATTGGCTTTGAAGATATCCTTAACTCTCCTGAGTTTTGTGAAGTCAGTGGACAACCTCATGCTGTAGTTGAAAGAACCCTAGGACTGCTTTGAGACATGATCTAATCAAATATGTAACAATTCTCTTAAGTTTGAATAAGTAAAAATAAAACAATAACAAAATATGTTTGTTTTAATATATTTTATTATATTATCCATATATTTTTTTACCAACATTTAGTCGTTTTTTACAATGTCAAGGATTCGTAACCTGCAAATTTTCTTAACTTCATCAATGCCTGTAGCGATTTCCTGCTCCCTGGTGTTGGTGTATCGCTTTTGTAGACCTTGTGTGATAGATTGCACTTTATTTTCACGTGCGCATATTACAAATGGGAAGCCAAATTTCAATTTATACCTGTAACAAACTACATATTGTAAACTTGTGTAACATTTATACATGTAGCTACGTGCGCCATCTATAAGACGGGAAGATAGTCGCAGTTCGTAAATATTAAAATAGATAGCGCCTCATGTAGTGTTGCACGAAAATTTTACAAATGAAATCTGAACCTAATTCACTTGTTTCAAATCATAGATGTCAGGACGTAGAATAATGTTTGAATATTTAATAATGTAATTGTTATAAATATACTGTATAGTGATACATTGTCCTTTTAGGCTTTACCTGTACCATGTAACCATGTCTTTAAAAATTAATCTTATTCCATATCTATTACTTACCGGTTATTACTGGCGTCCATAGTAGCCTTTCCTTCAAGGGTTAGGCTTGTCAGTCCAGCAGATCGCTGTTCTTCAGCAGACTCACGAGTTAGATTACTTTGAGTTGTAAGACGAACTGCCAAATCTGGATGCGATTTCAGAATTTCTACCCTGTCTAAATACACAATAAATTTTAACTATAACTATACTCCCCATTATTTATTGTAGAATATCTGCGAAAGGTCACCTCAAAAAATAAGGTCTGAGAGCATAGTTTGTGAAGTCTAATGACATTTTTAACACATACTTTACGCCTATTAGGTAAACTGAGTGCCTATTTACCTAATCCCTTATTTTATCAACGTAAACGTAGATAATAAACAAGTATATAATAAATAAATAACCTCAAAGTAGGTAAGTAGATATTATCTAACTATGCCTAATTCAATTCTAGGTAGGTAAGTAGGCACCATATACCTATTTGTCAATAACATGATGAATTTTTCATTATAAATACTGAATTATCTTCTAAAACTTAGGCTGTGAAATCACCTATCATTTAGTGAATGGGCGACCTCAGGACTTCATAAGAAAAGACAAAGACTGAAATTCATTCACATTGGCTTCTTTTGCTCAACATATTAGAAGTTATTCAAATGTATTTGATAACGTTTGTACATAGGCCAGACCAAAATTAAAATTACCTGGAACATCATAAAGTTCAAATCGGGCAAAAGCAAAGCTTCGCAACTCCAATTTTACTCTTGACTCAAAATACAATAAAATATTTTAGGACTTATGGTGGTTATCTGTTAAGCTGTTCGGTTCAATAGTAGGCCTCGACGCGCCTTACTTAAGTATCATTTCTAATAATAGCAAAAGCAATACCACATTTTAATTCATGCAATGATTCAGATCTCTCTAATTAAATTAAATAATTTTGGAATTGCCATCACTTACGAAAATATTTAACAAATTATGATTAATCAGTTGCTTTTAACTTTTTTAAAAGAAATAGTTGCTTCACAATATACCTACATGTTGTTCGACAAGAGATTGCTCTGCTACTGACGATGGCGTTTTCTTATAAAGCATACTTAGGTATATTTGAGGTCTGAGAGGAATCACGGAATGTTCTTGGAGCGTTCTGTGATCTATCTTATGCGTTGGATTGTGTTCTGCATGACACATCCGTCGGGAAAATGTACCACTATGGCATCAAAAACTATGATCTCAATCTGTTTATACCTATATAACTTGTCTAATAGAATCTAGAGAGTTGAGTTGACTGAAAATAAATCGGCTGGGGCTTCAATTGGTATAGGGATCGCTCAAACTTTAATCTTAGGACCATTTCTCTTCCTAGTATATGAATGTTCGGCATACTTTTGTAGAAAAATATAATGAGATAGTATTGCTTAGCTACTAATAATACTTTTTTAATATTTAAAGTAAAATCTCTCTCTCGATAGTGACGATAATAATATATGACTCTCGAATAGTGTATTGGTTTAGTACATCAAAATATTGACACTTAGTGAGATTTGTTTTGGATGGATACAGTATGACGTCATTTTAACACGGCTGTCCATTGACCTATAGATGAACTATGTGTGATTTAAAATTATGGTCTTGCGATATCCACCTACTTAAGATAAATTTACCTACATCCTTGAAATATAGGTTCTCCGAAATGTAGGAATGAACGCACGAACGAATAATACTACAGCCAAAGCTAAAAAATTTAATTGAGATATAAGTATCTACTTACTTTATTTTCGAATGTTAGTATCTAGATAGATAGGTATATAGACATGAATATATAATATGATACATAATAAACGTGTATCTTGTACGCACACAATGAGTAATTTATCTATCGGTAATCAAGGTAATGTGTAAGTACTTGTGTACCTACTTATGAGTAAAATGTAAAACCGATATACCCGATAAAATACCCATGTGTGTTGGTAGGTTCAAATGTTATGGCTATTATGGATAATATCAGCTATTCTATATAAGGTCATATACCTACCTTACTAATTAAAAGCTAATATCAAATTCATACCTTTTTCCATCTACAAATAACAAACTGTTTCGAAAATATGCCGCTTAGGTAAGTGTTTTAACAATTACCTTGTCAGAAGCAAGTTAGGTATAGGTCTAGAATATATATCATTATGTTTATATTCTAACAAAAATAATGTAACGGAGCTATTAATTTTAATTACCTACCTATTATTGTAATGTTCTAATCATATCCACTTCACCTTTTACTTAAAATTGTTCGAAACCGGAGATAATTGAAATAAGTACCTACGAGTTCCATTTCACTAAAATATTCACATGATTTATTTGTGTTTCAAATATATTACCTAATGGAAGTCACATAGGTAGATACTTTTTCTCCAAAGTAACGAAAATACTTATGACTTTAAGAAATACACCCTAATTCCTGGTTCACACATTAATTATACGGTAAATATTTACCCACCATCAAGGCTGAGTTCATCTAAATATTTGTAGAACGCGGCACAGAGGTCAGGTAAGTCTTTGAATGGGCGCATATCCTTCACACGGGTCGCCGCCGCCGCACATAGCTCTATAACATTCCCGAACACCCACTCAAACTCATTCTCCTCCATAGAATTCACCTCAGAGACACTCTTTAACCCAGACATCGTGTAACTTGGTATAGATCTAATTGACTACTGTCAATGTCAGTTATCATGCTTAACTGCTATCAGTCAGGTCAATAGTTCAAACTTCGAAATGAGTTGTTAGTGGTTTTTGACTATCTCAATATTCAGATTAATAATGGTCTTTTATCAATTCCTAGTTACCTTACTAATAGACATTATTAATATAAGTTTACTTTTACATTATAATGAATAGTTCGGAAATTGTTAAGAGTTATATTTCTTGTGCAATGGAGCGAGCGCTTCGCCGTCTTTATCTACCTTTAATTATTGAGTTATAAACTGATTGACCTAGGTTATTGATATTGGCTCGTATTGACGATGAGATTTGTGTTTAGCACAAATATTACAAGTATATCTATAACCTATAGGTACCTATAACCAGGTAGATAGATACTTAAGTAAATATATCTTCAGTTTAATTGTTTTGATTGGTTAATGGTTACCAATATTGTTTTAAAACTAAGAAGTAGTGCCGAATCATATACCGCTCTAAGAGCTAAATAATACAAATGTTTCTTACAATGTAACAGGATGGTGGATGTAACTATACTCATTTAAGTCCCCACACAGTTCCAAATCACCCAGTAAAGAGAAACAAAAGCGACATTTATGTTTCAGTTGTTGCACGGCTGGCGAATAAATCAAGTTGCTAACTCGAGATGGCGCTAACGGCTCCGCAGGGACGCGCGACAAATGGCCGCGAGGGAGGGTCGCTATGTGAATGCAAAACAAATTTGATAACGTTTGAAATTTGATACGCTAATATTCCGTTCAGAATATTGTGTCAAATGTATTTTAATTATGAATATATTTATTAAGTATTACGTTTGCTTTAATTTGGGTAACTAGATACAAAACCTATTTAGGTAAATGTACATTACGTACCTATTTAAGGTAATTAATTTATATTTGTGAACTAGATTTTTCTTGCAAATGGCGTAGGTAGGAACTTATTTCTCTAGAAAGTTATCTGATGAAAGTCAAGCGAACTTTCGGAGATACAAAAAGCTTTACCTAAGTGCATCAGATTTAGGTACCTAAGTAGTTCCTATTATTAGTAATTAAGTAAGTACTAATGTTAGTAAGCATGTGCCTACTTAGTTCTCCCCCCGGTGACGCTGTAATAGCCAACAGGGCTAACAGCATAGACAGACAAAAAAAAAAAAATAATACTTAGTTCTAATACCTAGCAAAAAAGTTTAATTTTGAACAATATTAGTAGAGGTTCAACAACTCAACAGCAAATATTTTGCTAATATTATATTTTAATTTATAATATTTACATAGTTATATCATACTTACATAATCATCATTTCAATTATATATAAATTTAAATTTATATTCTTATCTTCAAACTATTTCTTGTTACAGATTATTTCACACTGATAGGTAGGTAGATAGGTCCTACATATTTTTTAACCTTTTTGAAGTTGAAAAAGTTATATATATTTTTTGTAAGGATTTGATTTTATTTACAAGCATTTAAATGGCTTGAACCACACCTAATTCAAAATATAGGTAAGTCTAACAGGAATATAATGTAATAAAACCACTAATGGTGGAACAATGGCTCCACATACCTACCTAAATATAATTTTGTGAACAAAACATTATTACAGTGACACTCTGGAGAAATCAAATGTGGAGCTTTAAAATGATATGGAAACAATAAACATAAAATGCGGCGTGCACGACGCATGTGATTGCTGTGAATTAATTAAAAGTGGTTTTCATTAGGTCCATAAACGTCGGCCGTCGGGCGTCGGCCATATTGGAGTGAAGCGCGGCAAAGTCTCCGCCAGGGCGGGGCTTGGCACAGATAAGGCTCAAAGCTCAGTATATCGGTCTGCACCCGCCGCCTTTTACCTGCCTTATCCACCGAGATTTTTTACCTAATATCTTTTTTGTTAAGATATCGAAAGGCGTTGCACGTTTTGACGGCTCTTTGATGCATGACCTTTCTGGGATTTTACACATTAATAATTCAATCCTTCTTTTCTTATAAGTATATATTTTTAATGAGGTGCTAAAATACCGAAGATAAATTGTTATTAGTCTTAATTGATACATACCTACGTAGGTATATGCTAATTCAAAACATTTTACATTTTATCGAATAATATAAGATGCCTACTCTGCCAAGTTATTGATTAAGTTTTAAAAAAAACGACTAAATAGTTTGTTAACAATATACCTAAAATAAATCGTGCAAATTGTTTTTCCCTTAATAGTTACAAACATTGACTGTCCCACAAACTAATAAACAGAAAATAACCCAACAAAGTCACCCTTGCATTCCATTTTACGATATAACCCATAAAGAAACACATTATCTATTTTATCTAACCTTAAACCCAACAAAGAGATAAAGGGTTTCTAGTTTACGTGTGTAAATAAATTATTCAAAGTATTGTATGGCGTTCGTTCGGATAGTCTAAAGTAAATTTGAGTAATACTGTGTCCCAATCGCGTAGTAAATCACTCAGCTTCACGTGTAGCATCTGCGTAGGAAAAGCATTTTATAACTCAACATCTATATAGGTAGATATACAGATTCTGAATGTTACTTAAATTTATGGTTTAGGAATATACAAGTAAAAAATATAATGGGACAAAGAATCTCCTATACCTATTTCTTAGTAATATACGATATGTAGGTATACTAGCACTTAGATAGTGCTCGCGTTTGTGCTTTGTTATCGATATTATTTTATATGTAGATAGGTGTTCTGTAAGATTATTTTACCGTAGGTATTACGAAAACTAAAAAATATATTCATTGGTATTTGATACAAATAAATTGCATGTGCATAATCATGGCACATAGATAAAATTATTTAAAAAACTTAATTGACTATGAATAAAAAATATTTTACCCATATAAATATGGGAATAGACGATAAAATAGGTACCTATATAAAATATGGAGAAAAACTATTGTACTTAATTACCTACTTAGTCTCTTTGGGGTTACCTATACACTACAGGTAAGTTCCTACAATATAAAAATACAATAACTTTAAAATTACACATATAAATCACATATTTATAAAAACATTGTAACATTATCAATTTAAAAATAATAACAAAAACTACCTAAGTACCTACTTAGGTAGGTACTATCTATGTTAAATTAATATGTTTCAGATCTTATTGCTTTAATATATTATAGTAGGTATTAACTATAAGAAATAAGTATTATCCCACATTCTTGTTATTTAAGAAATTACTCTATAGTCAAATAGTACTTAAAATTCATTAAAATTAACCACAGTAGGTATCTAAAAATCCCGTCGGGAGACCGACGTATCTATCTTCAAGAAGAAGCGTTTTATTAACAAAGGTAGATATTATTTTAAATCTATGTCATGTTTTTAAAAAGAAATTTTATATTTTTTATTGAAAGTAAATCATAATTTATTTGCACCGAACTGTCAGATGGGTTTAAAGAATACCTTAATATAGGTAATAGTAAAAAATAATAAGTTTGATTATATGTCAGACCAGCTTCTGGAAAAAAAACATTAAGTACAAATATACCTAAGTATAGGAAGCTAGTAGTAGTAGTAGTAGTCGTTCATAATAGTGTAATTGAAAATATAAAGTTTGGTCTACTTATTATACCTATATTTAAAAACTAGTAACGAAAAATGAACTTATTAGGTTTTAGAATATCATAAGTAGATATTTTTTCTTTTAAATATCAAGAAAATTTTATTATATAAATGTATATTTATATACACGTAACTGATAGTACCTACTTACTTGTATTAAGCTATGAAAATTTTCAGGTGCTGGAGGATATGTATAATGAATTAATAGTAGTTCCAATATACATTTTCTCAATAAGGGTAGTAGCTTTAGAAGTTGCTTGGACCTATCCCCTTAGAACCGTATTATTATGTTTTCAATTTTGACGTTTGCCTTTTATTAAAAGCCTAAACTTTGACCAAAAACCAACGTGAGATAGCTACTAATACTTCGTCTTGCAGATGGTCTTTCGATGGTAGATTCTCTTACCATATCTGTAACGTACTTCTCTTCACCAACCTCTAGGTACTAACGCTCTTAACCTTTTTAAATTCGTCCCTTATTCACATAGTGTTTTTTTTTAAATGGGTAGCTTTTTGTCATAAGTTTAACAATAGCTACTTATTGACGCCATATTATATTATTTTAGTCTTATTGAAACATTTTAACCATAAAAACAATTAACACATAGTAAAAACAAATCAAAATGTAGGTATAGGTAAATGATCATAAATTTGAGATGATGTAATTTTAATTTATTGTCATAATTGTTATTTATTTAAGTATTCATATTGTTTAAATAATTTATCTTAAAATTCAGAGTAATCTTTTAATTTACCTGGTGATATTAAAGTATATTTTATGAACATATTATATGTTCAAGTACCTACGTACTAAGTAAAATAAAAGGGTTATTTTCGATACATAATTTAAAAATACAGATACTAAATTTAAAAAAAGGAATGATTGTTTTTGTGACCGGATGGTCGGTATGGTACCCATGCCAGAAAGGTTTCCTCCGGTAGCGTTAACAGCCTTAGTAACTCAGTGACCCTGCATCAGGGGTAGGCTTGAAGCCGTTACCTCTTCCTATTGATAATGGATTTCTTAGGGCTTACCACAGGCGAACGACCCAATATCTTATCGCTGAGGACGACTTTAAGGTCAAGAACAAACTGAAAAATGGCAACATATATTGGAGAGTGTTGACTTGCAAATCAGCAGCATGAAAAGCGATCACATGTCTCGCTCTTTGGGATGTGAAACGAATAGAGGAATGCTGCTGAAATGCAAATAGATAAGATAAGACATAAAGTTTTGTTGTGATACGAGTATGGTCACATAATTCGGAGAGATGAAAATTAGGAGAAGAATCTTAAAGTAATTGGCTTCATTGTGACTACTAAACAGAACTTAGACTTTGTGACCGGCTATATTTAACCCATGTAAATAATTGTACATTATATCATGCTTATGTAAATACTTGTGCTCTACGCTAGAGCAAGAGCTAGAGATATACATATTATCCATAAAAAAACATTTATCTATATATATTTCTCCTTATATATAAAAGAGAAATTATGTATGCACGTTCCTTATAGTTCCAAAACGGCTGGACTGATTTTAAGGAATTTTCCAGAGAATCTTAAGATTGACCCAGCTATTAATCCTGTAATTTAGTGGCGGTTGGAGCATATTTAGTTTATTGAACTATCAGTGACCGTTTTTTTACTACTGATATGATACTACTGGTATGCTACTTTTTTTACATTGAATTATTTAGGTCACTTATAACGCCCTGGAGCCATAAAATAATGAATTTCATAAAGAATCATTACGATTTATGCGATTTATAAGATAATTCATTTCATGAAGAATCATTATGATTTATGCGATGGTTTCATTCTTACTTGTATATTTAATGTATAACCAATTAATATATATTTAAATAAAGCCGGCGAAGTGGGTATGGCTGCATAGGTATACCAGTTTATTTTAAAAGTAACATAGTAGAGCATAAAAAAATCAACTCCAATTTAGGTACAAAACATAAAATTGTCTTTAAGACGTTGACATAAAAGTGTGGATAATAATAATGATAAGATTACACATTGACAAGGACAATTTACACACATTGATGGAACCCCTAAGTAATCAAATTATTTGCTTGTGTTAAATGTGTTAGACAACGATACGAATACATAGTAATACACATTATAAATACTTGAAATATATTTAATTAACGATAAAACCCAGAAATATAGACATCTATTCTCGACACATACAAGCCTGTTCCTTTCAGAAATCGAACCGGAACCCCATTACGCCGCTATACTTTAGGCTTCTGCGCTAACAACTCAACTAACGCGGCGGTTAAATATTTAAAACCAAGCTTGTTTATTATCAACTTATATACAAAGTTATTAATTATCGAAATCAACGCAAGTTGGAATGAATTGGTAACATAGAAATAGGTTGGTTACATTTATTGCAGTTATTCGTGGTTTTTTAATGTTTGTCAGAAGAATAATCTTTACATCTCGTATATGTTTATGAACTCATATTCCGAGTATAGGTCATAGTTCCACCAACTTTTTTGTGAATACGTTTCCGTAAGCCTCTCAGTAAGTTTTCCATATTTTATCTCACCCGAAGATAACTTACCAATTTTTATTATCACGATTACATTATTATTACGCTATATATTGCATCTACATTCATGACCGCATTAAGTACCTACTGTCCAGAAGCCAGCTTTCATAGAATTATAAAAGTGGTTATCTCTGATTTCCATTTTATCACTAAGTGAATCAACGTTTTGACGATGATAATGATGATGATGATGATGATGATGATGAACACTACTTTAGACGGTTTCGGTGTCATATCTTTTTGTAAACTTAGTGCACTCCTCTTCTTGACCAGGAGTGATATTATTTCAACGCTTTTAAGACATTTGTCCTTATATTTTTTTAATTAACAATAAACACCAAGTACTGTACTGTGTACATAAATATGAAGTGGCCATTGTAGCCGGGTGTAACTTATCCGTGCGCTGTTTATAGACGTTTAAACTCCACAGTCACTAAAAAGAGTAGTTATTACGGTTAAAGAGGTCAACCAACGCAGCTACTGATAGGGGCTATTAATGAACGCGTTTTGTTTTAAAGTTATTATTCTTTGAAAACCCGTCGAGTATTAGAAATATGACAAAAAAGCGAGAAAGGAATATGACACAATATTTTAAATTATGTAAATCAACTGGTATGGATGGTAGGAGAAAAACAAAAAATAAACGATTTTTTGACATGTTTAATCTATCCTACAATAGATGTTCGAAAGATAGCTAAAGGACACACCAACACACATTTCCAGGGAAGGTCCTTAAAACTCTCGGTAAAGAGTGTGATGAAATAGACAATCCCAAATATTTACAATAGGTGAGTCTAGTTTCGATTTGTGCATGCGTATCATGCTAATCGTAAAATAGTTTAGTTGGAGCAGTTTTAATATTCCAACTAAAAACAAACTAAAAAACAAAATATGTATATTAAAGGTAAAATAAAAAAAAAAAGATTATTTGCAACTAACCTAAAAGGTGCTGACATCAGGGACTCAGCGGGATTGCCTTATGATATTTTTAAGTTATATAAATATACTATAAAGCTATGCTGAAGGCGCACGTTATAGACGTAACCTGGCGGCGATCACTTCATTACGAACCTCTAAGCATTCCTATTAATCATGATATCCTAGTAATGAGGTCACATGACCTAGGTATTATAGTGCTTGCCGGGGCGTCACGGTGAGTGCGAAAGCGATCCTGTGGCGTCCCACTAAGGCGATGAAGTCAACCGTTAGTTTTTTAGTGGGTAGCTTTAACAATGGTAGTGTCTTCTACGCTGTCTGGGTCGAACGGAAATGGAAGAAGATTGTATCGTACAAACAATGTCTCCATTGATTTTCAGGATGATCAAGAGAATACACATGTGACATGTGTGCACAAACTAAGAGCTGATGCGCTGGTGCATGACCATAAATCTGGTGCAATCGTTGGTGTCGATTTCAGGAACAACTATTTTTCAATCGGACAACTATCTATGTATCTACCTATTACTTACTTTCTGGTTACTCTCTGACAATTTACTTAAGTGTAATATATCTTATGAGTCATCAAATGAAAATATTTATTTTAATTTTATTGTAAAATTTTGTAAGAAACACTGCCCTTTTACCAAATCAATTTAGGTAGGTATATTTTATTAGTATTTAATGCCCACCCCTCTGCAAAGAACATTCTTGATTCTATATTTTACGAAGGCACAGGCAAAAGTCAGGTAGGTACGTAGATAATAAAAAATGTACAACTATTAAATTTGAAAATTTTTAGAAAAATACTTTAACATTAATTAAGTAATCAGAGTGTGCCGAGACAATAAATGCGTGGTTGTGCGTGTATTAGTAGTATTGTTTGATATGTAAAGCAATAAAATGGATTCATAATTTATTTATAAAGATATAAATATAAAAAGCAAAAAAAAAAAATAAAGAATGAATGTTAGTGTGATGAGTCTTCAGAAAAACATACGCTTATATGAATACAACGGTGTGTACCTAAATATTTCAAAACCATCCGTAAAGAATCTTACTTAGTTGTAGTTATTTACTTGAACTAAAGCTCAACTTGGCGGAGCTTAAACTAAGTCTCTGTCAATTATCACAAACATGAATTGAATATACACTCGTATATTCTCTTAAGACGTAGCAATTTTCATGGATCTTCTATATCATATCCTGCTTGTCTGAGAATGGTCTTTAATATATTTGGATCGGAAATGATATTTGAGAAGCCTACATACTTTCGCGGACGTTAATTTTATATATTTTTATATAAGTACTAAGCCAGCGTAACTAGCCATAAAAATATCTATAATTTACCTATTTGAGACATTCGACAGTGAACGAATGGATATATTGCTTACAATCATTATGATTTATGTTTCTACTTTTATATTATAATAATAATAATAATATCAGGACAAATTACACACATTGATCTAACCCCTAAGTAAGCAAATTATTTGCTTGTGTTAAGGGTGTTAGACAACGATACTAATACATAGAAATACACATGTAAATACTGAGAATATATTTAATAAACGACCAAACCCAGAAACACAGACATCTATGCTCATCACATAAATGCCTGTGCTATTGTGCATCATATTATGATTGTAATATTTTTTTTTATAAAGACTGGCGCACTAGACGTCTATGGAATTAATTTATTATAATTATTTCTTAAACAATGCCAGCAAGTTATCTTTATAAGCAATGTCAAAGAAGATAAAGTACTTTAATTTAAAAACAAATAAACTTTTTGATAACAGCGATTCTATAATCTAAATACTATCTTAATCTTTTGATGTGGTATTTTATTGATTTATTACCTCTAACTACAAGCTTAATGTTTCTTATAAGCAAGCTCTATATTTAGGTGAAAACTTAATATTAACCTATACTTTTTTAACCAGGTGAATTGATACGAAATATGATTGAATCGATTAATTGTACGTAAAGAAATATGATTGTATTTAAACAAATTTAATTTTAGCTACACTATTTTTTTTTATATTCTCATGCCTAAATAAAATATAGTAGACGCTCGATAAGTTAAAGTTCAAGTAGGTATACAATATTTTAAGTTATCGAGTTTTCAACTCATCAAGAGCTTGAGTGGTAGAGCGGGGCGGAGAGCGGGCATTGTGCGTAATACTTAGCTATACTTATACCCGAATGCGCCAAAAGAAGTGGTAAATAACACAACACACACATGTTATATAAAAATTTTAATTTCTTTAAGGTTTAGTGCACACAAAAAAATCTGAGATTTTACTTGGTTTTAAAGAGTTTACAGTTTCTAAATAGATTCGATTTATAATAGTATATAGAGAGGTGGACACACCATCTTTTATGTGGCTACATTTGAAAGTCATAATAGCGTCTGATTGAGATAAATAGATTTGAAGAATTCTAAAATAGAAAATTTAGCAATCTTTTGTCTTTTATCTAGTAGACTTTCTCCCGATACTTGTGTTTATTCATGTTCAAAATGAAATATCGGAAATTATAGCACATGCAGTGTTCTTATATTATTTCTTATTATATTCTTATAAATCAATTAAATCTGTACTTCCATTTAACATTACTGGAACGGGCAGATTTAAGTATATAGAGTGCGTTCAAACATTTTAAGTCAACACTGAAATATTTTATATAAATTATCGAGGATTTTGGGTATAAGAGTGAAGGGAACAGATTATTTTTGAAGTTACAGAGCTTTTTAAGTTATCAAGGTAATAGTATACCTCCAAGACAGTCAAGTACATAATTTCCTTAAACTATAAACAAACGTAGAAGACTGGTCATGCAGCTCGTAGAAGGCGACGGTTGATTTATGTAGGATGGCGTGACTCGACTGCGGCGGCGACGCGGCGACGGCGCGGGAAAGGCAGGTACGCGGCCCGGCCACGTTTATAGCGGAACTTTAATTTACGACCGCTCTAAATTACGTGGATTTACTGCGCGCCTTTATTGGCCGACTACGAACCGGCTCTCCGCCCTTCGCCCCCACTTTTAACTTTTCCCTCCTTTAGTCGGAAAATAAATCTAGAAATGCATCGCTATTAAAGCCGCATTAATGTTTTGTTGGATAGAGGTCTGGTAGTAAAATATATTTAGCTCTATGCAAACCGTAATAGGCAGTCTGCTGACTATTATATAATGCGGAGTTTTTATAGTTAATTAGCAAGTAGATAAATAAATAGGTTGGTATTATACCTAAATTGCTATCACCAATTTTCTTTAAATGCCTAGTATTTGTGTTTTTTTTAAGGTATATACCGTATCTTTTAAGTTTAATTTTACTTTTCTCTTTAATATTTATGAATGTCTGAATCATCTCTCGCCTCTTGAAGAGTTACGAAAAGAGATGGATATATTTTTTTACCCGTAAGATGGAATTTATCACATAATTGTGAAGAGCTCTGCAAGGCCACGTCATATCCGGTAAAATCTACGAAGAGAAAGCGGATGCAATCATCGGCAACTTCAAAGCAGTGAAGCCTTTTGTCGGTGCTGCTGCCTAATGGCTAATGCAAAACTTATTGTTTATATCCCTATAATAAAATATATTGACTAAAACAATGACATTTATAACGGTTTCCCTTTATTATGTATGTACAAATGTACAAATTTCTCCTTAACCTTCTGAAACAATTTAAAAAAAGCAATTTGGAGTGTCATTTTTAAATCACCATTAACTCTAAATAAATTATTGCCTATCAGCTGAAAACCAACGACTACGTACATCTTGCTTTCATGGGACTTACATTGCAGTTATAAGATTATAGTTTTAAGTAGCGCCTTTTGAAGTAATGAAGTAGGTCCGAGTAACAATTTTAATATTGCGTTACTATAATATTAACTAATACAGGTTGTTAACTAATCATTTCAGGACAAATCAAACTATCCAATACACGTTTATGAAATATAATTGACGGTATCGTCATCAAGAACATAGAATTTAAAAGATAATATTATTTAAAGCTTTGTCTCTTCTCATATAAACGTGGATCCAGATCCTGGCAGCAATTTAAAGCGCTCATTACGAGCGCCCGGTACGGCTTTTAAATTCTAATCTAAGCCTATTAAACATCACCAAACCGAGTCCGATTCCGTTGAATGCATTTCCAAGTAACCGACCCGATATAAGGATAAAAAAATACGACAGACAACAAACACATCTTGCCTAAGTATAATTTGCATTTAAATTGATACTGGAGCGTATTGACATGAATTGCAAGAAATGATTTGAAAACTTAACAACAAGTGTAATAAGGACAAAATTAGCTTAAAACATTCTTTATTTATTACGTATCTTGATAGAAACGTTATATAACGTTGGCGGCTGGGCTGTAATTGGAAGCGAGGATGCGCGGGCGCAGTAAAGCGGCAATTGACCAGAAAATAACGAGCCCTCGCCCGCTGCTTCTTATATAGCATTCACATGCCTCCTATTTATTTATGCCGGGTGTTAGGAAGTTTTATTACACTAAAATATTTACATTTTTAATTAGTAGTAGTATTTTTTAAAAGTAGGTATATACATCAAGGGTTTGACAGACATACCCAAGTTTTAAACAATTATTCATAGAAGTTGTCAAATGTTTTTTATTATATATACTATACTTGCTTATTTTATTTAGGCACATTAATGAAGTATAATTTTTGAGCAAGAGAGAATTCTTACATTTTTATTCTATAACATGCGTAATAGCAAACTTCACAAGGATCAACCAGACCAGACGAGACATCACTTTTACAAGCAAGGAAAAATAACGTTTAAACGTAAAAAAAATTGGTCAACCAATTTTAAATTCATAGCATACATCATGCCAATTGCCCATGAACTTGAAACGCAACACAAACAAGGTTTTATAAACTTTTATCTAAATACAATCCGTAATGATAATGGACCCGCTGTGAACGAAGAGAGTCTATACAACTCGATGATGATTCCATAAATGTATATAGTACACAATAAAAATGGTGCTTGAAACAAAACGGCGTCACCTTGTTTTATGAACCGCTACTATTAGTACTACGCTACGATTGTTTCTTCATCGTCATTTGACGTCTCGAACTTGATTGCCGTGAAATTGATGAATAACCAGCTTTTATAAGTTTTATACGAATTTAGCGACTCGATATTGTACTTAATTGCCTAGTTGAAGGTAAACTGAGATTCACCTTGACATTAATCGTTTTATTTGGATTTATGTCTCGGAATAGTCGTTAATACGGTATTGCTAATTGTATAGTAGTAAACTATTTATTAAATTTGACTACGTTTTGATTGACAATACTACCTAATAATAAAACTCCTGCTATATTTGCTTGTTTTAGTGACATTTGTTTGTAAATAAAATAGACATTAAAAATAAAGCAGTAATATGAAATAAGTTGAATAATTCGTGCTTAAAACTTATGAATATTCAAAATAAGAATTTAAAAAGAGTAGGTACATTATTTTTTATTTAATTTAATAAATTTATGTTTAAAAATATTGCTTATATATTAAATTGGGATATTCTCATGTGTTGTAATTCATGAAAATACATAAGTGTACTAACATGAGGTTATGTTCAGATAACGTGGGCGGAGCCAGGTTCATATCCACGCTTTGAAAGCACGCGGGCGGCGTATTACAATGGACAAAGGAACATGAAACGTGCCGCCAAATCCGCTATCACGTCGTTTGATTGTGCGCCCGCTAATAATGCCTGCTATATATCACACGTGATAGCAAATAAAAGTTATTTAATCTGATATGTATGTGTTAATTAGATATTAAGATATCAGTAAATTTATTGTAAAGAAATAATATAACAAAATAAATTATTTAAGGAATCTTAAATGTAAGAATATTTAAAATGTTATATTTTTATAAGCTATTAAGGACGCAATGTGCACAGAACAGCATTATACCTAATTAGGTGCTGCACAGATTAGGTATGTCAAGAGTCTTGCAATCGTCTAAGGCTACTAAAAAACAGAAAATGAACACACCAATGACTTAAAAAATTACGTGTGTTATTCGAGGAAGGGAAAAATGGCTATTGCCTCCCTAGCTTATACATGATTAAACAACGGTTTATTTATAATATAGGTACACTTACATTATTCTGATCTTTACAAGAAGGAAGGAAATTCGATAAATAATCTCGAAGCACTAAATATAATCCTGTGTACTTATTGAAGTCAATAACCGAAGGTAGGTAGGAAGTCAATGGGTAGGTGAAATATAGAGATGCGCCGTATATTCGGTATACATTTGGTTTTCAGCAAATTCGGTTTTGGTGCCGAATATACTCGGTTCAAGTGTTCCTATTTTCTTGGCTACACTTTTCTTGACTTTTTCTTGGAAAAAATGCGTTTCCGCATCGTCACACCAGCCAGGAAGGCGATGGCCAGGTGGTATGTGCGGCACCCGGCAACTGCCATTTTTAAGGCACCCCACTAAAGAAACCAACGGTTGCCCTCATCGCTACAATGAGACGCCACGGGATCGCGTGAGCATTCACCGCGACGCCTCAGCGGAACCCCCCTGAAAAGGGTACCCCGGGCAACCGGAGTACCCCTACGTCATAGACCTGTGCAATGACGAGAGAGGTCGCCCCCCCCTCTCACCTAGGCCAACGGCTGGGAAAGAATGGGCTGAGCCCTTCTCCTTCCCAACCTCTTGCGCTGAATACGCACCCCCCCATACAGCGACGGGACTACTCCACAGTCAACTCTGCTATCAGAGAAGTACCAGAAGCGATCCCGCGGCCGACCCCGGCAAAGAGGGCCTGCGCCCTCCCACCCTCAACGCTCAGGCCTACTTTCCAAGGCGATCACACGATGGAAAGAGGCCCGAGCCCCCCGAACACCACACGTGCTCCCACGCACTCCTCCCCGCCCGAAAGCCACGGAATTCCTCCCGGCGATGCTGGATACCTGAGGAGGAATCCATCACTGTTCCCGAACCCCCCCGCAACATTGGAACCTTCTATCAGCATTTATTCTTAAACCTAAAACAAAAATTACCACAAATCAATGTATTTATTCATCTAGCCAGAAGCCACATGTAGCATAGGTACTTGTTAGAATCTGTTTTTGAAAAACAAATACTAAAATGGTAAATCGAATAATTCGGCTGAATATCCGGTTCGGTAAAAGTTAAACCGAATAGTACTCGGTATTCGGTTATTCGGTGAAACCACCATTCAGCGTATCTCTAGTAAATTATATTACACATATATAACATATACCTAGTAAATTATATAACATATATCTACCTACCTACAGCAAGCCTACTAAATAACAAAGCTGGCTAATAGAAAAAGTAAACTGCCTAAGATCGTTAATTATATATTTTTTATATAATTATACCCTAGTATAGTTATAGTATATATAGGAAATTATTTTCTGTAATTATAAGTTTAAACTATTTTTTAATAATTGTGAAATAGTTCCTTATTTGTAATAGATGTTGAAATTGTTAAGAAATATGTGAAGGTTTTTAGGGACGCTAATTCGTACACACTACAAATACTAATATCACTTAACATTCAAAATTATTGATTTAACATTCAAAAATATAAATCGTTGGTTGGTATATTTATTTGTCTCTCCAAAACGCAGATAAGAATTGAAAACCTAATTGCACGAAACGAATATGTACAAGAATATAGATGTTCACGGAATTATAAAGACATATATAAAGAGTATATAATAATATATAAAGAGTAATATAATATATATTCAATAAACAAACGTATACCAGTTCTCGCAAATTACCTACCGTAAGGGAACCAACTAACTAAACATTTACAACTCTTTATGGCACTTAATCGCTGCTCATATTAAAATTTAATTTGTGCCTTTCCTTGCGCAGCCAATAAATACTCCTCGGGAATAAAAAATACAGTAAGGTAAAAGTAGTAACCTAGGAATATAATTACGTACTTATGGAATATAATATTCCTTTACTCTTTATCTAAACTCTACTTGTCTATCAATAATTAAAACTAGGTGGGTAGGTTAATAACTACCTAAATATATCTATGCAGACTAGAGAAGATATAGTCTCACTTCTCTAGGAGTAGTGGTAGTAGAAATTACATAATTCGGAATAAGTATTTGCCAAACAGTTTGGAAGTAAACAAACCTCATTTCTTTAAGCCGAATTATTAGCAATAAACACTTCGTACGTCACGCATAATATTTGAAAGCAAACAACAATAATGTTCTAAGATATTTTTATTATCGTATTTACCTTTATGCTCGGTCAAGTGTAAGGTCGTTTATACGCCATTTGTCACGTATGAAGTAATTGAATCATACAGGTTTATAATAACAATAGAATCACACTTTCATAGACAATTAAAGAGCCCGCTATTCGTATTTATTGAACACGCAACGTTTTTGTCAACAATGGGTGTATAATTAGAAAAATAATATTTCTAGTCCCTGCCTATTAAACAAGTATAATACCATTCGTATGGATTAACATACATGGCACTCAAAGAAATCTTATTTTAAAACCAAATTAGTGTTTAAAATACGTGGTATATTTTTGGAAATGTTCTTAAATCTCTACATTAATAAAAAACAAATATTATTTACTAAATATAAATCTTTTATCATTACAAAAAATAATACAAAGGCATAATGTCAAACTTTCAATAACATTGAATTTAAAGAAAAAAAAATCAATATACTATATTTTCTTTAAGAAATCAAAAACATTAATTACCTAGGTACCTACCGTTTAATCTGGTATACTTTATTTTATATTTAAATTTCTAAATAAGTTTTATCTCCTAAAACATAATAAGACTTACCTTACTCATCTATTGTTATTCAATTAGCTTTTAAATTTTGTTAAAGCTGATAAAAGATTTGCCTACAACGGTGTCGGCATCTTCACAAATATTTTACAACTTTGTTTTTGTATTTCCAGACAACGATTCCTCTTACTTTTACTACAAGGGAATTCCTTCTTGAACTTCTTCACTACTTTGTAACTTGAAATATTGCAGGAGTTTATTATATATCACTGTCTAATATATAATACTAGATCTACATTCTAAATGTAAGTGTGTAGGTGTATACCAATAAATAATATTATTTCACTATCATCCCCGTGTTATAAATATAGCAATATAACTAAGAAATTTATTAATAAAAATTTTGTACCGCACTGACATCCAATTCTCACGTTTCAAGGGTGCAATGCAATGTATGCCTACCTACATATTAAAAAATACTATGAGTTTGGACATTTTGTAAAGTTAAGCTTTACATCAATTCTATTATAATTTTTTTTTCTAATAATACACTCAAATTTCTGTAGTTTTATGAATTGATTGTATATCAAAAATAAATAGATACATATATTTAAACAATAAGAATATCTGGTTAACCATTACCAAAAATTAAATTATCATACAATTCATAAACATAGTGTAGGAATCGTTTCAGGGGATCAGTTTGTATTTCGATGAGAGAGCAATTTCGAGCCACGTTTATTGACCGAGTCGTGGACAAAGACGCTGGGTTTATGATACCATAAAAGTAACTATTGTAGGAGGCACCCCGGCACGAAATGCACCGCTTATTGTTAAGGCTTAAATAAGATATCCATTTTTTATTGTTTACTACATCATGGTGAGGGGCTGTACATATTTTGACTTGCATGTCTTTTCAGAAATAAAGCTTTGATTTCTTCCGACTTTTTTCGACTTTTCGCAAATAATCACGTGCTAACGATCTCAAGAACACAAGGTTCCATGCCGCCTGAAAAAGACACTTTTGTTCTAAATATTACTTTAAACTAAACAAAGGAAAGACAATACGTAGAATACCGTTGAAATAAGTTCGGCTTCTATGATTATTCAAATTATATTGATGTGCCGACAACATTCAAATTAGTGTATTAGGGTTCACAATATGTAGGTTTGTCGGGACCACGAAATAAAACACATTTTTCTTATAGGGTTATTTTATAGGGCATATAATGACCAACATTGGAAATAAATTTATTATACCAAATTAATAAAATATCATCAATATATAAATATATGATATTTCATAAATATGAATATATATTACTTAATATATCGATAGCCTTTGACATTCTTTAAAGAGGAATTAATTATATGTTTTATGAACATAAATCTTGTCTCACGTCAAATCACAACAAAACATGTCTAATGTACCTCTGCCTTCGATATTACAAAACCAAATTATCAGTGATCCCACCCATCACTTCAGACCGTGAATATTTCCAATAGATATATAAACATATTATGTTCTTATGTGAATAAGTTTACATAACTATTTATATGTTAAATCGTGTGACACAAAACGTGTGTGTTTTAGGTATACGATGTTTCATTTTGTATTTTAATACAAAATGGCGATTTGGGTTTACTTCTTTTTAACCCCCGACTCAAAAAGAGGGGTGTTATAAGTTTGACCTGTCGATCTGTGTGTCTGTCTGTGGCTTTCTAGTAGCCAAATGCGTGGACGGATTTGATTGTTGTTTTGTTTAATCGAAAACCTGGTTCGTCGAGATGGTTCTTAGCTATGCTTGGTCGAAATAGAAACAGTCGTCTTCAAGATATTAAGTTTTTATTGAAGTTTATTGAGAGTGAAAGGTTCTTATGCAATATTGATAAAAATACTTAAACAAGTGAAAATTTGCGGGTTAATTTAGTACCATAATGAAACCAGTAGCATAACTTTAAAAAGCAGACAAAACAATAAAAATTAAAAAAAAACCTATACAAAAAGACCTCTAAAGAAAATAAGAATAATATTACTATATATTTATTGAAGTTGTTGCGTTGGGGTACCGCTTAATAAAGGAAGAAATTAAAATGCAAGTAAGTTACCAAGACAAAAAACGAAATTGCTATCTCGAATCGTATAGTGTAAGTCCTCAATGATTAATTTATTAAAATAGACACCATCGCCAACGTACGTAAAACGGTCCCCCGGCGCAACGACTTCAATAAGTACATAATAATATTATTTTAGAGGTTTTTTCATATCAGCAATTTTTAACTAGTTGCTAATTGCTTTTGAAAAGCTAGTGATGATATATCGTGTAATGATTGCTTATTTGATATTCTTATAGAAATATTTTAAAATATTGTTTAATGCCATATTATTGATCTATATGATCTTTATCAGATTTGAGTCATTATATAAATATTTATTTCCAATTTAGATGTCCTTTTATTCAGTAATAAAGTTCATCAATCAAGGAAACTTCTGAATTTGATACACCAATTTGTTTTATTTCCTAACGATACATAAATCCAACAAAATATTTTAAAAATCTAAAACAATAGGTAATTCTAAAGGTTCTGAATTACCTTAACCTATAAAGTTTATAAATCCTTATTTTTTTCTTCTAAATTATTTTTTTTATTTTCTTTTATACACTCATTATAGTCAGTCGATCATGTTGTTGTAGAATTATGCCTACTTTTAATTGCAATTATTTTTTTAACTCTCTTTTAAAACTAGAGTTACTTTTTCTCCGACATTCTCAAATTTGTTCTCTAATTTGTTCTCAAATTTCAATTATGACAGTAGTAAATTTATTTAAATAATATATAACTTTAAAACAATGCTCACGGAGTTTCTTGTTGGAGCTACTCAATGAATCGTAATCATAGAGTTATAATACATATAATAGAGGAGCCAGCCTGAAATGTGTCCATCGAAAAAAAAGAGAAAGCAATAAGGCTACCTATCTGTCTCTCTTTTTAACATGTGTGCTAATACCAAGATATGTATTGGTCTCTCATCTTCCCTCTTGTTTATTTGTCAGACACACGCACTCAGAGTTTCGTCAAACTTTCCTATTCTATGGATATTAACTCTATGATCGTTACTCCTTTGGAAACAAGTGACCAGAGACTAACGTTCATAAGCTATTTATTTTTATTTAAAAATTATGTACTTATGACTTTTAGCTGAATTTGAAAAGAAGCCGTACCTATAGAAACAATTAACTCTAACAATCAAATAATAATTTTTATGTTAAATAAAATAGAAAGAGAAGTTGAAAATAGAAAGAGAAGTTTAATGGAAGAAAGGTACGAATATTGATAAACTACATAAAGGTTATTTTCACCTTCTCTGATGAAAATCAATTGCAACAAGTCCTAGCAAGTACGTTAACTGACAGAGAGTGTGTCCAGTCAAAGTCATTGAGATTTCAAAATGTCTTGTCTTGCGCCGAATTTTGTCGTTGACTAGTGCAGTTCACAGGTTTGAGTCGTTTTACAGCCATTTGATTCATGTTCATGGCCAATCCCTTACATACTACATAGGTAGTAATTGTCAATTCTTCAAATATATACCTGAGTATCACATAATTGGGTAAAACTTTATTGTACCAACAAATTATAGAAATGGCTCTATATATAGAATCTATTTACAAAATAAAATGGTAAGTAGTAAGTAATAGTAGTAGTAGTAAGTGTAGGTATATACGAGTAGAGGTAGGTACGACATATAATACAAATACATACTTCTAGTCCTCAGAGACGTAGAAACATGGCTTCCATTGAATGACAATGACACACATCTATGATTTAAAACAACACAAGCAAAGTCAAATATCGTTAAACTAAGAAAGCAATTGAGTGTGTGAGTGAGTCATGCTAGTCGTCTGCAGGCAACTATTTCCTGGTTTTTGGTATTGGCTATGCACACATACATAACAGTGTGTTGTGACCTCTGTGATATATATAAATAAATAACTTGTTAGTCTGTGTTGGTTCATGCATAAATAATGAAATATATTCAGTGGTCGCAGGTTGCAGACCTGAAGTTTTTGATTCAAAATGCCACAAAGCTTCAACACTTTCTTCAAAGCTGTATTTACCGAATAGAAGAACTAGTTCCGTTGTCCATGTCGAACTTACAAGATAAATTCTAAGGGTAAGTTATTAACTTACTATTTTTTAACGGAAGTGTTTGTATCAAATAATAAGAAAATGAATTTAGATTAGTTTTAACTTATATGTTCATTATTTATATGCATTTTTTTTAATATAAATTTAATTAATTCAAATAAACAACATCAAATGATAAAATAGCTAATAATCAACTATCTTTCTATAGTGTTTTTAGTTGACAACGCAACGTCAGACAGACAACACCATATTAGATATGATACATTGCGGTTCGGTACAATACTAGACAGATGACGCAATATAATGTTTTATAAAGAAAATCGTTTCTGTAGAATGTAGATTGTTATTGACTCAGAACTAATGTGGAGTCAGAATGATTTTAGATTTCAGACCTTCTAAATGAAAAGTACCCTTCATTATAAGTAGATAACATTAAAGATAATTAATATAAATGTCTCTATTTTATACATTACTATCGCAGTCGCTCGTTTATCGCTTCTGTTTTCATGAGTGTCTATATCATAGCCGAAACCTACGTTGTAGGTTCAATATAAGTTTCTAGGACACAAAAACCTAGACTGTGCGTCTCATTACAGATCAGTCAATCCGGCGAAACCTTTCTGTATGTAGGAGAGACTGGGGTTGGAAGTGACATTTTATTTTTTTAAAGTGTCATATCCTTTTATTGGTTTGATTAATTTACCAGAGTGTATATTTATTTGATTAAGTAACTATTCAATTTAAAATACATTTTCTATAACAAGCCAATAGTTTAGATATAAATGAACAAAGTAGAAAAAAAACGCCTGTCGCTTTCAACCCCGCACCAGGGGCAGGCAGGTTGTTACACTACTGGGGGCAAAATATTACAGGCAAAAACAAATGTAATAAACATCTTATTATTAAGAATATTTTTATATTACATGTTACAAGTTCATACTCACAACACACTCTACCTATTACGCACCAGATTTTTAGAAATCAAATAGGTTACAACATATCAGACAAAAATATTCATCTTCTACGCTTTTTTAGTCATTTTTATATAATACCTTTCTTTTTACTGCTGGAAAATTTGCAGGTTTTTTAGTTGCTTCTAGCTTCTTCTTATTCTTCGTTTTCTAGCTTTAGAATAAGGCTGAATGGTTTCTGGAGAAAAGAATTGTCAAAAACCTTAGAACTTCTAGCAAGTGCTTAAGTAAAAATGGAGATATTGCATTCTTATATGGTACTCTTCATGGGTGAACGATGAGTTTGTGAGCCGGATTTTGAATCTCTATCTCCTGTGTCGTAACAATACAATTTTCTATCATTGAGTTAGTTGTTTTTTCTATAATCATTGAAAAGAAAAACCGTATCACATGTCAAAACCGGCCCTAAGCAAATGTCACTTTTAACCTCAATGCCTAAATTGATCTTTTGAGGTTAAGTTACGAAAATACTGATTAATATAAGTGTAAAAACGTAGTTTTATCGCAAAAAGAAAGCGTTAGGACACAAGAATAACACTAGATACATCTTTGATTACTTCATAAACAGGTTGTATAATAGAAAATGTTACAAACGTAGGCTTTTTTACCGACACCCCTATACTCCTCTCACAAGAACCCTGGACCCACAGACTTTCGCGGGAGGTGAGCTGATAGTGGCGGCGTTATTTAACCCTTTTTAACGTTACTTAAGCATTCTCTGGTCTGACGCTATTGTCACTCCAACTACTTATCCCTGTCACAACCAGCCCCAGTCTCCCCTATGTGTAGATTAAAAACACTCATTAAAAATATATATACAGGTTTTTTTTTTCTACGAGTATTTAAAATTAATAGTTTTAAAAATTTTAACTTTTCCATACAAAAATTATTTGAAGCATCTGAACAATCATTAACTCTGAGCTTACATATAGCGTCCGGGCGTTGTTCTTTTTTATCTTCTTACAAAATACAGAGTAGGACGTAACAGAGTAGCAAAAATTGTTTTATATCCTTTTTTTGTGTTGTTTATTAAGATTTGTAAAAAGTCGTAGAACAAATGTTGTTGGGATTGATGTAGAGAGGCTGCCCCCAAGAGGTGGCCAATTAATTACAAAAAACCCTGTATAAGTTAGACTGTAACCAAAAACTGCTGCTATAAGAACTACTCCATCGTGGAGGTGCCATAATCTCTCTATGACTATTATTTGACTATTATAACAAACCCATCTCCTTCCTTTCCTTCTCTTCCGTCCTAGGAATACCTCAATATAATGTCTGGATATATCAATATATCACAAGGCAACCCGACCCCTCTTAATCATCATATGGACTGAATTAAAATATACGAATGTGTTTACCTATAAATCTTTAAATGTAGCCAAATTTAAAGATTTTTGTTTTTCTTCATCGAACCATATTATTATCAATCAAATTCCTTAAAATAAATATTCAACGACAACTAGCCAACATTTAAAAGTTACCTATTACTGATAATGAATATATTACAGACTTTTATATATAGGTTTATATATTTCTTAATCTTTGGTGAATGCAATAAAACATAAAAAGTTGTCTATAGCATTCTCTGTCTCCGTTATTTAGCTTCACCGCGAACCGAAATCTAATCTTCGATTTGACTTAGATATATTGAATATCTACGTATAGTTTCATTAATTATAACAATACGATTCTATTCGAAACTAGAAAATGAATATATTCTGAAACAAATCAATAGGTATAAGCAGGAAATAGGGGATGAACATGAAATTATAGATATTTAACATCACTCGTTGTTTTTTGGATTTTTTTGTATTATAATTAAAATTTCACCAACAGGAGCATTTTACGAACAAAAGGAACCCGTGAAAAAGAAGTTTGGAATTGTATATTTATTTATACTTTAACTAGCTGTTGCCCGCGACTCCATATTTTTTTTTTTATAAAAAGTATTTTATATTACTTCTAATACCTCTAAAAGTATGTGTACAAAGTTTTATAATTATTGGTTGAGTAGTTTTCGCGTGAAAGCGTAACAAACCAACTTACATTCCTGTTTATAATATTAGTAGGATTAAACTCAACTAAACAAGCTTATCCATTTATATTTCAATGTTTGGTCTGGTCTGATTTGTTACTCTGATTTTTTCTAACACTAAGTCGATATTCAGGTTATATTTAAATTTAAATATCACTAATGTCGGTTGTGCTGTGCTATCAATAAAATAAGAATACACAACTCGTGCATAGGTACTTCCTACCATGACTTACGGCTGCCAGACATGGGCCGCAACGGTACAAGATATAAAGAAACTACAATGTCAACACGGCATGGAAAGAAGTATGCCCAATATCAAGAGAAGACACAAAGTCTATTTAAAAGTTATCCGTCAAAAAACTAAAACTATAGGAGTATCTTACATCAAGAGGCTTAAATTGTAATTGTAATTTAATTTATAATGTGTTAGATTGTTTGTAAAGGCTATTATTATTATTATTATAATGTCGGTTGTGCTGGTTGTAGTAACTGACTACTTTTTGTATTAAAAATAAAACTAGAATACACACATACTTGTATATATTTATTAATGTTAGGTATTGGAAGATTAGAAACTAAAAATATTGATAGACAATTTCGCAAATAAAACAATAATCAAATATCTAATAATTTTCAATATTAGCCACCAAAGAGTCCCAAAATGCTGGGAAAGAAAAGTTTGTTACGCTCATGCTATATATAAAACATATCACGACTTTTGAATTTAGTCTTAACTAATGTCACGTCTATACGTATAAACTAAACATTTAGATAAAACAATGTCTTATAAGCATTTCAACTCGGTTTAGTCATATCAACGGAAAAGGGATTAGAAGCTAGATTACTAAACTGATAATATGTATATGTTTAAAAATACAAACTTTATGTTAAATTAAAATGTGTAATTATTGAAATGTTTTATAAACGGCACGATTTTAAAATAAATATAGTTACATACATCGAAAATAATAGTCTATATATTATAATTATAAGTAGCTTACCTACCTACTGTTCATTACATTACCTAAATATGTTAGCACCTAGAAAAAAAAAATCACAATTACAAATATAATCATCTCTAGTATCAAGATAGGTTAGTCGTTATCCAAATGTCATATAAATTTAATATAATTTGGGATTTTCTTGATTTTACGACAAGTCAGGTGTTTGTGTCGCTCGTATCTTATGACGACGCAGCAAAGATACGCTGTCACGAAGGGTAAGAGGGATTAAAAATTCATTTAACCGCTTTTATGTTCGCCGATAATCCGTACTTTATCAAGATATCAAATCGTAAGGATTAAAACCATCTAGAAAATATAATGCACGCGATAACGCCAGCCTCGTACAAACATTTCAGGAAAATGTGGCTTTTTTGGATTCAATTACAATAATTTATGAAACTGGTATGTGTTAAATAAAATGTTAATAACTTTTAATTCAAGACGTAACCCAACAACATCGTTATAGGAGAGTATAAAACTCAATTATAAAAAATCCTTTTTGACTTGTACTATGTAGGGGAAGTAGGGGAAGGGCGCTCACTTAAGGAAAAAACGTTGTATTTTTTACAGTACTCTATAATATTTTTTCCGTCTGCAGAATCTCATCGAACATTAAGCATCCAGCACCTGCTACAGAAATGCACCAACTCTTCTGCTTTCAAATATTTGACATTCTTTTATAATTTTCATTACCACACTCCATTTTGTCATCACTGTCATCATTGGCAATGTTTAGGTCTCTGAAGAAATTCTTCGTTCGTAGACAAAGTCTTGGTAAAGTCAAGTCAAGTTAAAGTCCTTATAGAGCCAAGAAGTGGTAATTCAAATTCGGAGCATCGATATTCATTAGATGGATGGTAAAGCAAATGTATAATCTGAAATTGCAGACAAGTTACAAATTACAGACGCATCATCACAAGTCTTTGCAGTTGGTCTGTGCCTTGAAACATTGAAGATAGAAAGTTCTGATCAGTAAAAACATTTAGGTCCAAAGGGTGACGTACGTGACTCGAAATCCAGCTTCTCCCTTGCTCATATTTACAACTTATGCAGATGCTGTATTGAAGAGACATATTACATCATTCAGACTTATTTTAGACAAAGTAGAAAATGGTATGTCATGTTATTTTGAAGCATCTATTTTAGAAATCTCTTCTTCGATGCAAAATCTTTTCTTTGACAGCCTGTTTTTTGACAGATCTTTTCCTTGGCATGTCTTTAAGACAAAATACCAAAGTCACACATTAGCAAACCGCCACAGAATCGAATATCGATAATTTTTAGTTCGACTTAAAATTTGAAAACACAAGGTTATAATTTGCAAAACCCGTTTATGTTATCATTAAATAAAATGTTTAAATAGGTATAAAAGCAACACCAACAATAAATAAGCCTACTAAAATTTTGAAATTCATGAGCACCAAGGCAAAAATTCCATCAGCGCAGCCGAAAACAAAGAATCATCCTTCAGCAACTTATGTCGCGAACTAACTTAGTTGACATGTTTCTGCTTACAAAACACACCTTGACCTCCGCCTAAGGTAAGGTAGTACGATTCTATTGTTTGTATTTATAGTTATTGAGGTAAGCGGCTTTACCCAATTAACCAATGTCTCTATTTACCCTACCTATAGTATAGTGCTCCAGGATCTTCTGATCATCCGTTCTCTGTATTTTTTAATAAGTATATATACCCCAAAACAACAATTTTCCTTATGTATATAAACATAAACATTTTTCGTTTAGAACAATTTTCTCGACAAGCTCACATGACTATTTTGGTATTTTTTTGCTATTGTTATCGTAGGTTTAGTTAAATTAAAACCCATTGTCAAGTTCCAAAAAAATATTTTAAATTGTGGTTATAAATGGGTAACTACTCTAAGCTTGCATTAAAATTTACATTCAATGTATAAAAGTACATTTGGTAACTTAGTTTTATAATACATTAGTAAACATGTCCATTGAAATGAATCAGGTAATAAAGCAGTAAATTCTTAAACAGTAGCCACTTACTAAATTCTGGAAATGCGATAGTCGTGAGTCATTTTATATAGAATCCTGTTGTAAGCTTCAATGTGTCTTTGAATAAATATCCGGCGCATATCTTAGTAATGTTTACATCTGTAATGAGTCCTCTCTTGATTTAATTAGGTGAAGGGTTATATTCGGCAGGCTATTGTCACCCGTAGTTAGGCTGTGGGTGTTAACGACCTCTAAGACAAAACAAAGTCCACTTGTAATTTGGTGGCTCAATATGATTGTTGGAACGCCACGGTGGTCCCATCACAATCACATCAATTATAAAATCAAATAACATTTCTTTTGGTAGGAAAACGTTATTACAAATAACAATACAAATACAATAAAAATATATTTATTATAATGATCTAATATTAATCAGGCGTATAATTGTTTTTTTAAAAAACAATAAATGATTAAAATTAAAATTCTATAACTGTGCAAAAGGACTCACTAACATAGTTTTTAAGTTTCCTAGTAATAAACTCCGATATATTAATAGTGAACACACGCAATGTTCATATTATAGGCGACGTGATATAAAGAAATAAGAAGAAAATGATATAAGTATAATAATAAACAGTTATTGGACAACAACAACAATTAATGTTTTTGATTTATTATTTCAGTAAGCAATGTCGAAACAAATAAACTGTTGTTGATATTTTTTTAATTTTTTTTTATGTAAGAGGAGGGCAAACGAGCTGGCGGGTCACAGATGACTTGTGATCACCTCCGCCCATGAACTCTTGCAACATCCGAGGATTTACAAGAGTGTTGCCGGCCATGTAGGTAGGAGTAGACGCCTTTTTTGAAGGTATCCATGTCGTACCGATTTGGAAATACCACCGAAGGGAGTTCGTTCCACAAGCGAGTGGAACGTGGGAAAAATGTCCTTGAAAACCGTACAGTAGAGGATCGCCACGCATCCAGGTGGTAAGGATGATATTGGAGGCGATGGCGCGCTGTGCGGTGATGAAATTCGGCGGCAGGCATCAGATCAAATAGTTCTTCGGAACATTCCCCGTTGTAAATGCGGTAGAAGACGCACAAAGAAGCCACGTCTCTACGCAATGCCAAAGAGTCAAGCCGTTCGCAGAGCACCGGGTCCCCGACAATCCGAACGGCTCTCCGTTGTACGCGGTCAAATGGTAGAAGCTGATATTGGGGTGATCCGGACCAGAGATGAGAACAGTACTCCATGTGTGGCCGGACCTGCGCCTTATAGAGCGCAGGTCTTTGGCCAGGTTTGAAATACTGCCTCGCTCTATTAATCACTCCCAATTTCTTCGAGGCCAACTTGGCCTTGCTCTCCAGATGACCACGAAACTGACAGTCCGAGCAAAAACCATCGATAACGAACTGTATGCTCCGCCCAGTGAGGAAGCTGGTGATCCACTTGCATAAACTCTCGGGAAGCCCATAGGAAGGTAGCTTCGAAAGAAGCCCCCTGTGCCATACACGATCAAAGGCCTTTGCCATATCCAGACTAACTGCCAGACCCTCTCCCTTGCTTTCAATAACAGCTCCCCAACGGTGTGTAAGATACAACAGAAGATCACCAGCCGATCGACCATGGCGAAAGCCATATTGCCGGTCATTGACCAACTGGTGATCCTCGAGGTAGGCTAGGAGCTGTTTATTGATGATGCTCTCCATTACTTAATTAAGATAATTATTAATTACCTAATGCAACTGAGACTTACATAGCCACAGGAATTTGGTTCAGGAATGTCTTTAATAATTATAATATATAAATGTATTTATTGTTAATTAAAACTTACATAGAAGTTTGAAAATATCTTTAAACATGTATAGCCATGTTAAGCTTATTTAAATTTATATAAATATAGAATGTAAAAAACCGATACGGGCAGGGATTCGAACCCGCGACTACTGGGAAACCGTACCGCCGCCCTGCCCGTATCGCCGATACGGTAGCTCAGTTGGTAGAGCGACGGGACGGTTTCCCAGTAGTCGCGGGTTCGAATCCCTGCCCGTATCGGTTTTTTACATTCTATATTTATATAAACTTACATAGAATTAATATTAATTTATTTATTTATATAAATTTTTAATCAACACCCGAGATCACTTATTATCATCAATCGGAAGTGTCTGGTGGTTTATTTTGATATCATGCTTAGCGAAATAGGCCCTTCTGTAAAGACATTCCCAACTCAAAATTAAAGCTACGAAAGTTCCAAACCAACACTGCTCTAAGAATCACTCAACAAACTTAGTAATAATAAGTGATTAATAAAAATAATAAAAACCCAATAAATCTTCTATTTATAGCATTGTAATGTAACGTTATTAGGTAAGATGGGTGGACCTTAGGAGGCCACTGTTACGGATAAACATTTGTTATTAGTTTATTTACTGGATAAATAACAAAAAAACAATATATTAAATAATAACTTCTTTAATTGTGTAACACATTAATTACTTCTTTTTATTCTAGATGTTATCACTATTTATCAAACTTAACTCTTATTAACCTCTTCCAAACGGCGAAAAAAGAACAGGGCTCCCATTCAAGGCCAATATTATATAACAGTTGTTCTACTTAAAAGTAGAAATGCAATAATCAAAATATGGACTCTCACTAAAGAACATAAATGGGTCTTTTATTTAGCATAAAAAGTTTAACATGCTTAATCTTATTCAAAAAAATCAATACTTATTCCTTGAACAACTTCGGATAACTATTGGTTTCACTTCCCTTAATGTTATGAAAATCTTTTACAACATTTTTGAAGTAACAAGGAAGCAGGGACATTTTTTTTATTAGCTAAAGTGTAAGTACTAATACTATTCTATCTATAACTAGATATTGTGTTAATATTGTCCACAGGCAGCCAGCGTGTGCAAATTTCCTTAGATGTAAGATAGTTATAGATATAGAAGCTGGTAGGCGGCGGCAGAGGCTTTGAAGCAGACTTCAAAATACCGACAATAAGCATCGGTTTACACAACATTTAGCGGCATTCCTTCGCGCCTTACTTCCTACTGATTGACGTCTGACACAATACACAAACTGACACAGAAAATAAATCTAAATATTGCACTTAAATACTCTTTGATTTTTTGTTTGTACAGAATAGTCTAAATATTTTTTTAAAAGACTATATAAAAAAGTTTTTTTATAGAATAAAGTAATAGATGTGACCATTTAACTCACTTCTGCATTAAAAAAAAAATAAAATGTGTAAAATTGTAAGTAAGAATTATAAAAAAAGTTCTAAATTTATCAATTATATTAAGGAAAGACCTACTTGAAAAATATAAAGCTATCTTAAATATTATAAAGACTTGAGCTCATATAATATTTATCCTTTTTAACTCCCGATCCAAAAAGAGGGGTGTTATAAGTTTGACCTGTGTATCTGTCTGTGGCAACGTAGCAACCAAACGGGAGGACGGATTTGATTGCGGTTTTTTTTAAGCAAAAGCTCGGTTCGTCGAGTTGGTTCTTAGCTATAATTGGTCGATATAGAAGCAGTCGTCTCCAAGACATGGAGCTTTTATTGGTGCTGGTGAAAGGTTCTTATACAATGTCAATAGTAAAAACCTAAACAAGTGAAATTAGTCTGTAGGTTCATTTAGTACAACATAGAAGAAAATATAAAATAATTTTAAAAGCAGAAAAAAAAGTTTAAAAAACCCCCGATACAAAAAGACGTCTATATAGGATAAAAATAATATTACTATGTACTTATTTATTTTTATAAAAAAAAAAAAATTAAAGAAAAAAAAAAATTCGCTTATTGAAGTCGTTGCGTAGGGGGTCCGTTGTATGTACGTTGAAGATGATGTCTATTCTACAAAATTTTCGGAGCTAATGATGAGCTAATAAGAACTTGTATTCAACTACTAAGACTTCACTGTTGATCTCGCCGTCTATCGGTCTAAATGTTTACAAACTGTATCTTATGGAACGTTATAGCTAGACAATTGAAATTTTCACAGATGACGTATTTTTATTGTCGTAATAACAACTAAAAACAAAACAAAATAAATATTCAAGGGTGCCCACGCTTAAATATTCACAAGATATTTAATAAGAATTTCTCTTTAAAAATAAATAATTGAAATTAAACAAATATTTAAGGGGGGCTCGTATACAAAAGCTTAATTTTTTAACCCTTTTTTAAATATAATGGAACGGAACGAGTCCGCTTCGCACTTGGCCGATTTTTATACTAGTACCGCATTGTCAAAGTTTTAAATGTATATTTTGTTATATGCTATTTTAATATAGATCTACAAATAAAATAAAGCAAATTATCGGAATTACGGCGTTTCCTTAGAAATAAATTCAGAATATTTCACTATCGGATCTATAAAAAAGTCCTAAATTTGTGTATATCATTTACTAGCTTTTTACATTCGCACGCCTTACATTCGTAGTAAAACAATTCCGCTTTCCCTTTTTATTTGCTTCCCTTCCGTTTGTATTGGCTTCTATATGACTTGTTTTAAGTGATACAATCAAAATTACGACATCGGCAGACATCGCTCACTGTCAAAATATATTTAAAGTTTTTAATAAGGATACAATATTAGATACTGTAATTTTTGTATATCTCTCTTTTTTTTTTACTTAAACGTCCATTAATATTTTTTTAACCAGAGTAGGTACTTAATAACTATTCTAACCGTATGTCACACTTATAGATTTTCATTGAAAATAATCAAAATATGACCATGTAAACTTGAGGAATTATGAAATATAAGCTATACAATCGACGTTATTTTAACCATCAACTTGCAAGTCTGGTTTTATTAAAAACGGTTTGCAAGGTTCCATACCGTAGTACGCCGGCCGACCGCCGCAAACGCGATGTCCCTATATTTTATATCTGTAATACCTTCGAAAATATTCATTTAAAATACATGCTGTGAAGGGCTATATTGTTCCATAATAAATGTAAAATATATTAAAGGTACTTAATTAGTTAAGGATTAATGGTGTAGGTACTGCTTAAAATCGCTTCGTAAATAAGCCATTATTTCTCGTAAAAAGTAAAGTTTAAAAGTAAAATTGGCTATTGTAGGTTATTCTTAAGAGATAAACATATACCATCGCGGACTTTCTTGTAGATCTTTTTAAGGTATACAATACTTAGTAGGTACATTATTTTGATCTATCTCGTAGAATTCAGCCAGCGCGGTGTTTGCATTGTAGGTAAGCGCAAAACAATGTGTCTGTTTACGACTTTGCATTAGAAATCTTGAAATTATTAGTGGTTTTCGAATATATTAAACATGTTATTATACATATAAACCTTCCTATTGAGTCACTCTATCTATTAAAAAAACTGCATCAAAATCCGTTGTGTACTTTTAAAGAACTAAGCATACATACAGACATAGGGACAGACGCGGAAAGCGACTTTGCTTTATACTATGTAATGATATAAAAGGATTTAGAAAAGAAAATAAAAATCATTAATAGAATAACATGAATTTATTTTTTCATCAAATGTGTTTCGTGACAGTGCGTACAATACTATTATAATAATAACACGGTGTTTACGACATTCAAACATATATTACAAGCACTTAGTCAAATTACTTCTCTGAAATCATCACCACATTGATAAAGTAAAAATAATAAAATAATTCAGATTCACAAAACATTTAGCACCATAATCACAAAACAAAACGACAAACAATAAATCAGTTACAAATATTGATAAATAAATAATATATAACATAAAATGATTACGTTACATTACTTAAACAACGTTACAAATATGTAGTAACAATGAACGGAGAATTCAAACGGAAGTCAAGATACAGCCTTTAAGTGTCTGTCAGTGATTAATTTTGTGTTACAGTCATTTAAACTGAGATAATGTCTATTTTAACCTACTTACTAATTTTATTTACAGAATCATTATAACTAGAAATAATCTCATTCATAGTAAAAAAAAAATAATTTCTCGCCGCTACCGATTTAATAAATGCGCCATAAAAGTGGTCACGCTTTACGATTGTACAAACTTAAAATGAGATTCTTAAACATATATAAGTATAGTTCTATGAATATTCTATGTTAATTTGCAGATCATTGAAGATCAAAATTAAGCAAATAAATAGAAAACATAAAAAAAATGTAAAAGTTCTGTAAAAATAGATTTAAAATAATCTCATCAACTGGTATCGGAGCGTCGAGAAATATCAATAAATTTGTTAAAACAACCAAATTTAAAATGCTTAAGTATTATAATAATATAAAAATATAGCAATCTATATTTACAAATGTGAAATGACAATGTTTAAATTAAAACTATTCTATTCAGCGATGACAGCCGGACTGGCCGTAAGGCATGACCGCTTACAGGCACCTTAAACTTAAGTAATAGCACTAACAAGGCAATGGACTGCGTTCACGACTCTGAGATCAAGACTTTTATCATTAAGTGGTAAAATAACATCTTCGTATAGTTTAGACAGACTTTAATGAAAAAAGCCAAGCTCCTAGAGTGTTCTCCTATAGGAGTTCTGCTCTTAACTTTTATTACACTATGAAGGTACCAAAACCGCACCAAAATATTCTCGTAAGAATATTGCACATATATCACAAGTCTTTAATAGAAATTGCAAAAGCATTTACCATCGGTAAGAAGTCTAAATCACTGGGTTGTCACTATGTATAGGAGCACTGAAGTCTTGTTGTGGTCACAGAAGAGGTACCGGGGCGACTCCTGGCACCAGAGGCTCGGGCACACCCTGCAGCACGCCTTGATGATAATGATGGTGATGCATCATACCGTTCATCATCTGCTGATGGTGGAGCATGGTTGCATGGTGCAACTGCGCGTGCTGGAGGGATGCGTGGTCACCTTTCTCCTTCATCACCACTTCCTCGCGTTTCTTCACCTGCTTCCGTTCCTTGGCGCGCCGATTTTGAAACCATATTTTTACCTGGACACAAACGAATAACCCATCATCATTATGTCAAATAATTCACAAATTATCTTTTTTTAACTATTAATACTTATAATTTATAAAAATTATTAAATGACTATGTCGAAAATAACATTTTCCATATTTTTTTTTAAATATGTCTCATACTTTCCATGCCATTAAATTAACCAACTCAAAATAAAAAATACGTTTACTCAACATATTAGGTAGGTATATCTGAACATATACGATATGTAGGTACAATAAATACCTGTCTCTCCGAGAGTCCCAAGCTGACAGCCAGCTCAGCTTTCCGCCTGATGGTGATATATCGGCTGTAATGAAACTCTTTCTCCAACTCCAGCCGCTGGTGATCGCTGTACACAACCCTGTATTTATCTTTCGTGCGCGTTTTCCCTGCAGTAATAGAAAATTTCAATAAATATAAAGTTTTATGATGTTGTCAAATCAAATAAAAAGCTTGATAGAACGGAGACCTATACGTGTAGTTTATGACAAAGTTCTATAGTCATTTTATGAATGTTTACATGAGGCAGGACCTCTCCGGCTCGATAAGGTTAAGCCAGGCGGCGGGGAACACAGACGCCGCTCATGGAGGCTTAACTATGAGATTATCTGAGAGACCACACAGTACGAACCCGAACACATATTTGATTACTTATGTGTAGGTATATAACAATATGCTATGTATATTATTATAAACATACATATAAGTAATCAAATGTATAGGTTACGTACTGACAATATAATTTAAGAATCCGGTTCGTTTTCTTACTTAGTAGACTTCAGATAACTGCGACTCAAATGTTTTTGAAATCAGATTTTCAAGTGCTGGTATCGTAGATGAGTGTTTCAGAGATAACTATATATACATATATACTACTATATTACTACTATACCTACTATACCATACTAAATGGAAAAAAAATGTATATGACGTTTTTCATAGAAAGTCGGTCAAGTTTTTAATGTACAGAACATTAGTTATATAGATATTAAATAGAGACTATTGCCTGGAACCAAATTTATTATATATATTCTGTCTAATTTGTTAAATATATTAATGTAATACTTTAACCCCTCAATACATACCTACGTTGGCAGGTTTTGGTGACAATGTATTAATATAACGAATGATTTACTTACGTAGGCACATGACGTACAATTTAAATTTGAGATAATATTTCTATAAACTATTCAATACTTCATTTAATACCAGTATAGTAGGTACTTGAGATATTTTACGTGATTATACAACCACAGGACACTTTTCACAATTCAGTCGAAATCATACATTTTTATTTACACTTTTTATCTTTCGAGTAGATTTCTCAACGAATAAAATTACCAAGATACGTAGATCTGTTGACACGAAACTAAGACAGAGCTGAGATGTCTGCTTGTAGTTTGTACTATACAAGTATACTGTGTGTAAATAACCCTTATCTCGGTATTAGGGACTTCATAAATTATGTTTGTCACATGCGAGAAAATTATTCTAGAAATATTTAATATGTGTTGCGTAATAACCTGTTTAATATAAAGAATGGAATATCACTTAGGTATATTTATACTTAATAATATATTCTAAATGAATATTCATGAATATTAAAGCTATCGTTGTTAATTATGTTGTATAGCTACTACTTACTACTACCTACTACTGCTCTTGTATATTTGAGTAGCAAAACAAATTGAAAACAATTAAATTTCATTCGCAAATAACACGTCTTACAAAACTGTATAAATAGTAGTAAGTACTGTTAAATTTATATAAATATAGAATGAAAAATAGTATATATTTTCAAACAGTAAGTACATGTTGATAAATTGTATTATTGGGTAAGTGTTTTGTTTTGTTTCTTACATGAAATTCACTAAACACAACCTCAAAAACCTACCTTAAAGTAATAAACCCCAGTAAGACATCTAATGTCATTTTATACGAGCGTATAAAACTTTACAACAGCAAATAAAACTGATGCGAACACTATAAATATCAAAGTACCCGAAACTATTTAATAACAAAATCATTTTACATTTGGCTTCAGGAATACAGATAATATTCCTTCTCTATCACGGTAGGTTACGGGTCAAAAGTCAACAGAGTGACATGTCTTACGTTCGAAAATCATAACAATATTGTGCATATAGATGTAAGATAAACTCTTTGGAGATCACAGAAAATTATAACTTAAATAAATTTCCTGTTAAAGGGGCAAACAAAAGAGAACTAGTGAGGTAAACAAATATGCTCTATCTATAGGCGATGCGGTGTTTGATAGGACTCGTTAATTTTCGAAGCAAACAGTGGCCGGCTCTGCACCTTGCATCGTCTGCCTCACGCATGCGGTGTACTTTTGTAATCTAACGCAGATAACAATTATATTATTTCACAATTTCCAACGAATATAAAACGTAGTTTTGTTTTACTATTTTGCGATTACTTTTACTATTTTTCTATTATGTATCATGGTCACATTTCCGCATACAATTAGGTTAAATGAGGATGGACTTAGGTAGTCTCTTTATTATTAGAGACTGTGTAACTATAACAACTAAGAAATACCTAATAACCTCGAGTTCTTATGTTTTTTATTATCCACTTAAGCACAAAACAACTATAATAACATTTTGACACGTTACCTCCTGTTAGGTGCCGTATTTGCTCCCGATACATTTTTATCACAACATCAAATACAATTGCAATACTAAAATAGATAAAATATGTTAATTTCAAGTTTATTAGTTGGTCATTCGCTAACTCATAAACTAAATATCGAAACATCGTAGACTGTTATCATTGTGGGTTTTAGGAAAAAAGTCAGTTGTTTGTGACGAACAAACAGCCCGGGCGGGCGCGGCTGAGGGCGGATAGGACTTTTAGTCAGCTGCTATCAAAGACAAATACACTGCTAGATAAACCCTCGACACGGGGTTCATCCCAACCACCATAATACATCTATAAATTATATACGATTGCAGGATAATAGTTATACCAAACAACATAACATACATTATTAATATCAGTAACGAGAACTTCACGAGGCCTACAAAATATAGTCGAATATCGGTAAATAATGAAGAGAGCTCGTACAGATATCGAGCTTGAGATTACACGTGTACTACTCATATGTGGTGTTGTGTGATTGCTTGTCGAACACGATTTATCAAGGGGAAACAATTAATCGACCAGTTATCGGTTACGCCGAGTGCTTTGTCGGTCTGCCGAAATCCCGTTCGTATTAATACGTGATTATCGCGACAAGCAAGCGATAGCGGCGTCTTTGTACATGTTTATTTAACAGAATGTCCTATCGGCCTATCGCCGGTTACCTTCTTGTAAGCGCTTGTAATGAGTTTTTGATAGACGAGGGCGCGGTCGCTATCAACTACAGCGATGCACTGAAGACAACTAATATATTCAAGTATTATTACTTTAATACAAGCTAGATCAGCCATCGCTGATCGTAACATTTAACATGAGTTAAGGAATAAAGACTTGAAGTGATCAGTTAGGGCGTCGCTTTCTCGAGGGATGTATCATGTAGGGGTATTTCGAGCGAGCCTCTTAGAGGCGGGCCATAAAGCGACGGCGCGCTAACTTTATGTACTGATTTACGTCCATTTAAGATTCTTACCGCTCCGTCGGAACTCTTATTACCTTTAACACTTACTTTATTATACATTCCATAGTTAATAACTTACATTATCAAGGTCATGAAGGTGACGCAGGTTTGCGCAAATATAAATTATGAATAATCAACGACAAATAGAAATGATTATTTTCCACTCAAATTGAAAAAAACTAATAGCTAGCCAGCAAAAGATTTATGGTAGCCGGCATCTCAGTGGTACCTACTTGTGACCGAGACAGAGTCAGAAGGAACCGCTGAGATGAGTCAATTACTTTCAAACTACGACCATAACACTTTTACCCAAATAATCGCCTCCTACTGTTCGCTCCTCACGGTGTATCTACTAGACTGCCCGGTGCGCCGACACGGTCAGACAAAAGGGACTTAGTTGCTTAATGACTTAAGCTTTGACAGTGTGTTGACAAAAGAGGCGTTGATTTTGTCGTATCTCTTTAGACCTACGTCAATTCGATATCCCGGAGATCCGCTCATGGGATTGGTGAATGAATGTCTACAAATAAAGAATTATCTCCAAAACGGTCCTTCGATTGTGCAAACAAAATGAAAAAATATAAAGAGATAAAATTAGAAATGCATTCTGAATCCATTTCAATGCGTTAATAAGCATGATACTATTATTCCAAGTAAAATAATGCATTTGAAAATACACTTATGTATAGTGATGAGAAGATAAAATATAAGTGGGTTGTTATTATTAAAACAAAGATAAAACCTTTACTAAACTAGCGCCCAGTGCAATGATGTGCTTAAAAGCAATCGATATTTACCTAGTACTATCTCGATAAATTTAACGGTCTCGTAATCATTCACCGCCAATCATCACAAAAGTGTTTTATTTTTAAGTAATTCTTTTTAAAATACTTGCTAAAGACTTACAACTTACATAGAACGTAAGCTAGGTAATCCTCTTTTACTAATACAAATATCTTAGACTGCATTAAATAAAGACAATAGCTAAGTACAATTACAATGGAGTGCGCGCGAAGTTGGCAAAGATTTAAGTTGTTCGGTCCCCGGGGCGCCGTTGCCAATGATTGTCGCCGGGAGCGGCCCCGCTATCCCGCCATCCCGCATCCCGGGAATCCGGGATTAATTGCTCTCGCCATGCACTCGCTCCCTTGGCTCGCGTTAAAACTGAACGTTTCAGTAAGTGCGAAATAACATCTAAGTAATGTTATGCCAAATGATAATTGGGACCTATGACAATGACTCTTGCGGGGATTTTGAGTAGAGTAGGAATTATAAAAAATACATTTTAGCTTTTTTTAGCTCATAAATCAACACTTACCTAATTTGGTAAATAATATGCTAATTTTTAAAATAACATAATTAAAATTCATCATAAATTATATAAAAAAAAATAGGTTTGTGCCTAATAGGAATGTGTCTAAGACCATGAAAGACATATTTCATTGTAGATAAAATCTTGACATAAACTTCTTCACGTTTAAGTAATCACATTTAAATATTTTAATTTTCATTTAAGTATAATATAAAATTTACGATTTGTTTATTACTTTATAAGAATAGACTGAATCTGTAGATGTACCTACCTATTTCGCAAAAAAACCTATAAACCATTACTTAGTAGTAAATACCAACCTATTTCCTATAAGCAGTAGGTAAATATCGAATCTGTTATTGTTTATAATATTAAAATTTGAATTAAGTTTATTGAGTCGTAAAACCAGCGTCAGATTTAGGTGTAATTAGTTGTTAGACCGGTTAAGGTGTTATTTTTAAAGTTGTAGATAATTGTCGTTAAGTAATTAATATTATAAATATAGCGAACAATCGTACCTCGTTGTATTTGCTTTTTTTATAATATTTTAAAGTGAAGACTAGTTTTCTATATTTCTTCATTGAATTTTAAGTAGATATTAGGTAGGTAACCTACCTATTTAAATAAAATCTAGTACATTCCATTTGAAAAAACCATCCATTTACATAATACACCACCTAGGTAGTTACGACAATATGGTCTACTTAAACTGGGAATACAACTAAGGTTTTATATAACATACTTATTTACAATATGAAACTTGCAATGTTTTATGACTACGATGAAATTACTTTCAGAAATTAATTATCCCTTGAGCATATAGACGTAATGTAGGTACTTTATATGTATATAAGAGGGGAAGCAATGTACATGTTACTTTGGTAGTGGAATTTCTAATCCTATTTATTATTTATCTACTAGCAGAGTATCATGACACTTCACGATTAACTTACGTTCATACATACTTAAATACATACACACATACATACGTACATACATACATACATACATACATACATACATACATACATACATACATACATACATACATACATACATACACACATACATATATACCTGTCAACACAAACTTTTGCGCAATTATTATAGATTTAAGAAAACGCATTAGTTCATAACTTGTTAAGGTATTCTTTTATAAATATTATATATATTATTGTTTAAGTATCTTTAATAGACCAAATAGATATACAATGGCTTTTCATGAACGAGTGTTATGTAGTCATTTTCTGAAAATAACAATATAAAATCATACGCATATTTTTAAAGAAGTGACTCATTTAAAACGAACCCATTTATCAAAAAGGTTAGGTTTTTATTACAATTAAATGCAATCAAAAGTCTAATACCTATCAAGTAATCAAAAGTAATAAACTGCCTTATGGCAGTATCAATATCTTTTTAAATATTTTATATTTCGGGAATTAATATTATTTCATATTTTTATAATTATCTTGTATTTTGTGTGGGTACCTACGTTATTAATATATTTAAAACTTCAATAATAATATCAAAGGACAAATTACACACTGATCTAACCCCTAAGTAAACAAATTGTTTGATTGTGTTAAGGGTGTTAGACAACGATACTAATACATAGATATACACGTTATAAATACTGAGAATATATTTAATAAACGACCAAACCCAGAAATACAGACATCTATGCTCGACACATACATGCCTGTCCCTGTCGGGAATCGAACCCGAACCCCATTATGGCATAAACGTTAGGCATCTGCGCTAACCACTCGACCAACGGGGCAGTTGTAGTCATTATGTCGGATATATTTCAACATAGAAGTTAAGTTCAAAGTTGCTTGTGTGGACGATATTTTTTTTAATTTGACAAAGAAAAAGGAAAAATACTTTTAAAGAGATCCTAGCATTAATAATAAGTAAAAGATCATTGATAGGAGTTCATTAATAATTCATTAAAAGTAGAAGTTATAGAAGTTATTCAATCTTAAAGTTAATATAATAAGTAACCCTTCCTATAGGTACCTATATATGCTCTGTTCTGAGAGGCAACAAGGATGATGTTTTGAGTAGGTACTTATTTTTAATAAATATTTATACAAAATAAACAAACTATAATATTTATATACCTAGCCATTACTAAAAATACTATTTTTATCCATTCGAACCTTTTTCTTTGAATACTAAATTTATGAAGTTATCATGGAGACCTAACTTAATACTTAAATATTTAGGTACATTTAGTTACTAATATTATTATTATTAACATTTAAAAAAACGTAACTAATATATTATTATTATTATTATTAACACATACAAAACAAATGGCGATATGTCCTGTATTTCCAAACTGAAATAATTGTATAAGGTACCTACGTTTAGTAATTATTAGGTATTTGGCTTAGTTTCAGCAAATAACGTATAATCTTTCGTCTATATTAACAGATATTGTTTTGTATTTAATGTAGTCTTCTTGATATTGTGAACATTTTATGCATGTCTCTTGTTCGGCAACCATTTACAATGTCAAAATTATAATTACAAATAAATTACTATTTACTAAATGACACAAATTCTTAATTGTCCATCTTTGATGTTGGTGTCACCATGAATGCTGGAACTGATGAGGTGATAATGCATTTGAATGATTGGAAGACGAAGAGTAGGTAAGTCTAGGTTTTTACAAATCACGTAAACAGTCAAGTCAAGAGACTTCTCTGTCGCAACAAAGTATCTACATACGTACCTAATTAGGTCCGGTATATAAGCTGTATCTTTTAATACTTCGTCTGGGTGATTAGCAATGGGTATTTCAAAATATTTGATGTGACCTATCAAAAGTTTTGAAATTCTCAGGAATTATAGAAAGATATTTACCCTAGGTATACCTTTTCCTAATCTAGTGTTTACATCTTGGTATTTATTTATCTAAGTAGCAATCAAATTATTTTTATAGTTTTTTAATACTGGCGAAACACTAAATAACCACAAAACGATTATCTTTATTAATTTTATTTCAACAAAGGAGCTTAGCCTCTACTGGTACATAATGTTTTATTTTTCAATAAACCAATTAAATAGTGCATATGTAGGTAAGTAAGTAGGTAGGTACAGCATGAAATCATTCGCGGCCATTTAGTTTTGTTGCTGCAATATCGTTGATTGCATTGCGCATGCGCGACGAATCGATCTAACACACTTGACTCCAAAACTGTTTAATAATTAAAACAATAAAATATCTTCTATTCATATTTTGAAGTTTCTGAAACCTAACCTAGGTACCTACATCAAATCAAAATGTGGTGGTCGGGTCTGAAGGGGCGTAGTTATTTATGTGTTTGTGTTGCGTTAGATACAAATAGACATTACTTGATTGTAAATAATTTTAATATATATTTAGACAACTACATCGGCCTTACCAAGCACTTGACACTTGTACCAAGGAATCATTATCTCCTATTAGTGGCCTTGGTGAATGATCTTTGATTCATTTACTTATCAATTGCGATTCTATATTTAAAACCGTTCAGATACATAACTCTTCTGTCGGTAAGTCAGTAATTTTTAGATTTTTGTCGAAACAAAAGACCGGAAAATCACAATTGGCCTCGCAATCTCGACCTTCCTCCAGACGAGCGGTGCGGAGTTTTCTAACAACAATAGATAGGTACCTATATCAATAAATTATGTCGATTTCAGATTATTTTTTTTTATATTTTTCATTCATAAATAAAAAATATTCAATACATTCATTGGTTATTGTATTTTCTGCCTTTTTAAATAATTTTCGGGCTAAAATTATTTAATGCAACGATAAGATTGTGACTGAATTAACAACGGATTACCAAATTTATATCGATTTTTTTAAGGAGCATTTTCTTTTTAAACAAAATCTAGACATTTATCTTAGCTAATTATTATTTTAATCGCAATAAAATAATTGTGAAATAATAATATGCTGTTTTAATTAAAATTTAAAGATTATTAAATTAATAGAGTAGGTAAGTATCTATACAGATGTATAGGAATGTACTTATTACGTATTTATTTAACAATTAGGAACTGAGTAATTTACTTATATACAATCCATAAGTATGCCCACTGTTTAAATACTCTGTAGTGATGTAGGTAGGTAGAGGAAAGCAAAGACTACGGAACACAAATGATAAGATGTCATGTTGACGTTAAATATTTTATCCCATTGTGGCTTGCTCTTAGTTGTATAATGTGTTATTTACTAAATATACCTACCACGTGTTTTGTAAGTAGGTACTTATGTATACGTAGTGTCGAGGACGATTGCAGTAATAACTAATGTTAATACTATTTACCAAACGTCTTCTTAGCTAAACGAAAATTAACTACCTAAATAAAAAGAAATTGCACGAATAAAAGTTGATTTAAATCCGAAATTAAGGATTACAGGTAATTAATATTTAAGTAGACACCTTTCCTTATCAATTATTCGAGTTTTAAAACTTATCAGCCGGCAGAAATTAACAATATTTATAACTTTAATGGAAGGTAGGGGAAAATAAAAACCTGGATTCGGCTGTGACTGGTAGCTGGGCTTCTTCATCCATTCGTAAGGCGAGCGCGGCGGGCCCGGCGGCTGCGCTGACCTGGAGCCGGGTGACCCTTCCCCCGGGCTGGCCAGGTCTCCTCTAGCGGGAGACGGCATCTCACCCACATCTCTCTCACCCGGCTCACGCTTGAAGTGATGAGGATCCGAGGGCCATTCACCACCGGTCGGTGCTCCATTCCACGCACACCACTGTTGTTCCTCAAAGTTCTGATGCTGCCACCCGTACCATCCCCCCGCGCCGTACTGACCGCCCTTGCCTTGGTACATGGCGAGCGGATTGACGTAATTCACCATGTTCCGATCACCGTCCGAGCATTGCACTTACACTCGCTACCACAACACTATCGTGGCGGGGTAACACGATATACACAACGCGGGATGTGACTCGACTGAAGCACTGAGACGTGTAGCGAGCGAGCGAGCGGGTAGCGGGGTGCGGCAAGCGTGGGGGGCGGAAGGCGGCTGACGATCCACCAATCGGAAGCCAGCTCAGCAACCCGCCCCGACACCTACCAGCCCGCCGCGCCCTACGCTATCATTTAATTTGCCTAATTAAAACAAAAATAATGGACACCGCCATACCGTAATGAAGTCGAACTGAATATTTCACAAATACGTTTTACTTGAAGGTCTAATAAATATTGTCAAATCTGTAGATAATTTATTTATGTCCTAAGGGAAAATGTTTTTTGTGCAATCACAAATTAAAATTAAAGTATAGATATGGTAAAATCAATAACTTATCGTCACTGTCTGGTATTTCAGGGGATTTAATTGCCGACTTATAAACAGCAAGAAATCTTTTATTAATTACATATTTATTATACTTAGTTACCTACACTGCGATATTTGTGGATAATGAATCTTCTCTAATCAAATCATCTAGCATGTACCTACTATACTAAAAAGTATTAAGTAACTATCTTACTATATATTGACGATAACATCTTCTGGTTTATTCAATAAACTACCTACCACCTATATAATAATAACGACCTACGGTTCATTCTATGTGCACGATCACAAAACTTATATAGGTAGGTATATAAATGACTTAGGTAGGTACATAAGTCAAAGCTACCGACACCGAACTAAAACAAACCTGCGGGGTCTCAATAGCGGTTAATTGTTTTGTTTTCATGAACGAAAACATCTTTAGTTATAGTTTAGTACCTTATCAGTAATCTATTGTTTCATTTTGAAGAAAAGAAGGCCATTTAAATTTATTATTAGTAGATATTGAAGTCTTTGAACTATCCGTAAAACTGCTATATCGGTATTTGCAACTATAAAAATAATAATAAATATTTTTGTAATGTAATTTCTAGTGTGCTTTTAAAATCTTTGATGCTCTGTTTAAGATTGGACATGGATTAGTTCTCACATACCTATTAGAATACCTACAGGCATGAGCGTACCCAGATTTTGTGCTGAGGGTTAAATCAGATTTTTTTAAATATATTTTTTGTAATTTTGGAGCTGTAATTTTAATTTTCTGAACATGATGTAATTATTACATAGAAACCTTGCCTCATCCCGTCTTAGTACGCCTTTGCCTATAAATACAAAGCAACGAAATAAATAAGTGATCTATCTTCAACGATTTAGTAGATTACCTTAGCGAATGTATTTTCTACTTAGGAACCTACCTATCTTACAGCCTTTGCGGTTACCTACCGTTGAGGTTTGAAATGTAGGTAACATTTCCAACCGAAAAGGCTCTGCAAGTAGGTATTAGTCTTAGTCAATATCCCAAATCAGTTGATCCAGAAACGAAATATGTATGTAACTTGACATAAGTATATAGGTATCTATAACATCTTAATATCATCTCAAAAAATGCTTTGTGAAGCCTTTTTATGAATATTTAAACTATTCTTAAGATTTCGTCAATTGATTTGATCAGAACGATTGATATCATTGCACTAAATTGATTAAATTCCTCAAGAAATGAATGTGTCAAAATAACAAACTTTCATCTTGAGTAGGTACCTACTTGTGGCATATGGAAATGTTGAATAAAATACTTAATCAGTGATATTATATATAGGTAAACCTAGTAGGTAAATAAGGAAACTACGCAAATAATTAGGTAGGTAGGTGACTACGTTGGTGACTACCTACGTTGGTGACGTGACTACCTACTGACTGACTATTATATTCGATACCTATTCGATACCTATTCGATGCACGGTCTAATTACCTACCCAAGGTAATTACTCAAGGTAGGTACCCACCTTTCTAATTATTGTGGATACGGTTGCCTTCGGTTATTCTACATCTGGGTAGGTACCTAACTATCTGGGTAAGTAAATAACAATTAATATAATAAAATTAAAAACTTATCTAACTTGCACAATAATTAGATATAATATATAGATATAGGTATACCTATCTACTTATTGTACAAGTTAGATAAGGTAGGTACCTACATACAAAAATCTCAACATGATTGTTAGGTACTAACATAATACATAATATTGAACATAATTATGTATAATGTAATAATAAAATACGTTTTTAAAATATGAGCCCAAAGTGTTATTTTTAGGGTTCCGTAAGTACGTACCCAAAGGGTAAAAACGGAACTCTATGATTAAGACGCTGTCCGTCTGTCCTTCTGTCTCTATTCAGCTGTTTCTCATGAACCGTCGTGATAGACAGTTGACATTTTTACAGATGATGTATTCCTGTTGCCGCTATAACAACAACAAATATAATATAACAACAAATACAAAAAACAAAGTAAAATAAATATTTGAGGGGGGGCTCCCGCATAACTAAATTAAAATAAATTTTAATAAATATGTAAAAGGTGCTTCCATAAAAAAAAATTTTTTTTTGCTCCATTTTAATAACGGCAAAATGAAGGTACACTTTAATAATAAATATTTAAAAATTAAAAGAAAATAAATATTTAACAGGTAGGTAGGTATCAAATATAATAACGTGACATTTTCGCCGTTTTTATATCCAGGGATATTTGTAATTAATTGGTCACCTCTTGCAGGTAGCCTCTCTACATCAATCACAACAACGTCTGTTCTACGACTTTTTAAAATTAATAGTTTTTGAATTTAAGTTTTCCTTTACAAAATTTATTTCTTGCCTCTGAACTGCCATTAACTCCGAGCGTATGTAGGTTTAGCCCCCGGAAATTCACCTTTTAAGTAGGTACTACTTCTCACAAAATACAGAGTAATAAGTAAAAGATAGAGCAAAAATTTTTTTGTTTCGTTTTTTGTGTTGTTTATATATGTAAAAGTTGTTGAATAAATGTTGTTAGGATTGAAGTAGAGAGGCAGCATGCAAGTGGTGGCAAATTAATAAAAAATAACCCTGTATATGTATCTAATGTTAAAAATGTGTTAGCACTCTGCGTTTCCTTTGACTACGGTATAACGTAGAGATAAATAAATTTGTAAACTAATACACATACCAAATGAAACTACTTGTAAAAGACAGATAGCAAATTCACATGTACGTACCTAAGTAGGTAGGTAGAGGACTACAGGAGTGTTCATGTTTTTTATTATTTAAGCAATATTTATATTCAACAACACTGTTTTAGATTTGGAGAAAACATTTAAAGTTTGGACGTTTGGGTAATTAACTTTGTATCATGTGGTTCTTATATACCTAGTTTTATAAAAAAATTATATACAATATAGGTATACATAATATCTGTTTTGTTATTGTCTAGAGGGTTAGGGAGACCAGGAGATCCATATTACAGGTCTTACCTAGTTTGGACTCCTGTCCCTACACTGATTATTTATTTATATTGTTATAGTTGTATGTTTTATTGTATTCTGTGTTTGGGAAAATAAATAAATGAATAAAAAAAAACATAAGGTAACATACAAACAAATATTAATTTCTTAAATTTTATTCTTCAAATAATAGGAAAAATAGTTAAAGGTTGGTTTAAAATTGTTTATTGAACTTAGTATCTTACCTATTAGATAGGGAGGTACCTGATTTTATTGCGAGATCGGAAGGTGCATGAAGTAGGTAAAAGTTTAACCATTCGGTACTGAATTTTCCATAACAATTTCTTGCGACTAGATTTAGATCTGTAACAGAAAAACATTTTCTGTTTGTAATCTTTCTAGACAACGTCTGTTCTACGACGTTCTGTCTGTTTATCTATACTGCAAAGTTAGAAACATTGGTTAGGATTTTCAAAAGAAACCTAATAGATGTCACCACCGTCCCGATAAAGACGATCACATATAGAATGCTTAATTCACCGAGACGGACAGCGATACGGTAGCTCAGTTGGTAGAGCGACGGGGCGGTTTCCCAGTAGTCACGGGTTCGAATCCCTGCCAGTATCGGTTTATTTTTCATTCTTTATTTATATAAATTTAAATAAGCTTAACATGGCTATACATGTTTAAAGATATTTTCAAACTTTCTAGACTTTCTTTCTTTTTCTTTTTATTAGTTTTTTTTTTGTTATTTATTCCTAGAACCGACGAGTCTTCCTCGTGCTTTGACGGTACGTTATCCAAATGATTCTGATCTATAACGTCTTCACAATCTATTTAGTTTTATTCGTAGGTAGTTATTAGTTACATATACAGGTATAAGATTACATTAAATCATTATTTTACAAAAAACAAAAAGGGAAGTTTGAATAAGACTTTGATAAGAGGGATCCTAAAATCAAATTATAGTCGAAAATTAAAATTACTTGTACCTACCTAAATATTAAAATTCAGAAATTTAATTAAAATTTAAAACAGACCAATTCACTAAACTTTACAACAATAAAATTAAAATACAATTCAACAAAAAAAATTCACAAGACTTCCATAATAATTTGGTTTTCCTATAGGTAGGTATTGTAGATAAAATACTAAAAACAAAAGAGTACCTACTTTTACGTACATTAACAAATTTCAAAATATAAAATTATTCGAATTGACTGTATTTAAAGTACCTACTAAATACCTACAAGGAAGGCACAAAAAACATTAACTACTCTACTACTAAGTAACTACGGCTAATTCTTACCCAAATAAGTTGTGACATCTATGTATGTATACTTACCTAAGTAGTAAAACCTACTAGGTAGCCGGTAGGTAACCTACCTAAATAGAAATAATTTACCAAATCTGAGTCAATTTAAATAACATGTATTAGCCACCTATTACATAACATTACAAGTAGTGTATTTCTGAAATTAATTTAAAAATATAGAAAATGAAATAGGGGAAGGGGGTGAATAACAGTCGTTATAAGTATCAGTAAAAGGAAACTGTATATTAATATTTAAATAAATAATATTGTTAATGTTATAAGATGCTAAATTTCTTGCAGTATTCGATATAATTATAAATGTTTTGTATGTGTCATATGTAGTTGCAATATGAAACCGTTTCTAATGTTCACTTTGCCCGAAGGCTGACATAAAGCGGGCATGACCGCATGGTCATGAAAACATAGATATAGACGCATGTCTATTTTTTTATATTTCTAATTTATAGATAAGAATAAATATTATATTTATGAAAACATCAGAAAGACCGTAGGTAGCCAATATCAAATCTTGTTTGCACAATAGCATAATCAGGATTATCATTTTAATATTGCCTAATTTAATTTATTCGCCATTAGAAGCTTTGCAGTCTTTTTTCATAGAATCAAGCAAAACAAATTATTTTATAATAAAATTTAAGAAATAATTCTTAACCTTGAAACAAGCTTGTAGTTTCATGAAATTTCCTTTTTTTACACAAGCAATCAAAAGATAAAAATTACAAAAAAATCCCCAATTCTGGAGTAAGTATGATGTACATTTATGTACCCACATTTTACAATCGTCGCATTGAATCTGTAGGACCTTCTTCCAAAGTAACAACTTCTATGATGAGTATTTTAAAAAGAGAAAACAGAAACTGCTGTTAAAGTGCATGAGATAGCCAGCCGAGATAAGATTTGAGAATGTATAATCTGATCAGATCAGTGTTGAGGGAGATGGTGATCCGCCAGGATCTATTACTTCCTGCTGGCTGTGTTTTTTCTATTTACCCATTTTCCTACATTGTTAGATAAATACGAATGGACTTAAAACCTTTGATTGCACTTCGAGCTGTAGCAAATTACACGTTCAAATATTTATTATGAAAAATATTCTTGTGTTGAATCCATGATTATCCAACACAAGAATATTCTTTTATCCGTGTTGGTGTAACAGTTTAAATACAGTATCCACACATTAACAGTGCAGGTTCGTTGGATACCCGGTGCTGCCCCATCTAGCGAGTTAATTATCTTGAGTGCAAAGGTTGTAAATGCATTGCAACAATAAATCACAGTTGTAGTCTTACCTATTTCGCTGCTGCAATAAGCTGGGTGTTTCCCATCTTTTATCAATTAACTTGACTTGGGGTCAAGGCTGTTGGACGAAGTTTATACTCCTGTTTACGCTATAAAGACTTGTCTTGCTAGACTTGACTTGTCAAAAATGCTACTTGTAGCATTTTTGTATTTGGCCTTCTAATAAGAGGCTTTAACAAGAACCAAGTCTATACTTGGGCGCTTGTTAAAGCTTGTTAAAGCTCTTACAAATGGAAGTTGGCTCTGGTTATTTTAGAGTCAAGTCAGTGTTTCTTTTAAATAAACCCTTTATACTAATCAGTACCAGTGCTACAATCTTTGTATCGAGGAGAATGCTGTTTATATTTACATTCAGATATCATTCAACTTCAAACTAAAAAAAACACACGAGCTTTGCGGGTGTGCACTAAGGCCTATGGAACGTACGAGACTGCGTCGAGTTTGTTAACCTTGATCTTGTAAGAGGTGCACTGTAGGCTCGCATTGACCCCCGTTCCATGACAAACGTCCTACGGCTCGCCTCCAATGCAAAGTAGTAGTTAAAAAAAGTTTATAAAAGCTTGGCAGGTGACAAATCTTGAATCTATCCGTACAACAATCGATTGTTTGGCCTTCCAAGATTAGCCAAATCCAACAAAAGTTGATCGGGCAAGGAGCACGTCGAAGCAAATAGTCACCTGTTTTATTGGGGACACAGGTCATGTGACTACTCACGGCTACTGTGGCTTTGGAGGATAGAAAAGTCAATACTGAATGGTACACAGCTATCAGTTTGCCAGAAGTGTTCAGAGAAATGAGGAAAACTAATCATCGAAGACAAATTATTCTTCATCGTGACTATACGAGTTCTCATACAAGCAAGCAACTGAATATTTACCGAGAAAAACAATTAATGGTCTATCCGTCGTGCAGTCTCGATTTGCCAACTAATAACCTCTTTTTATTTCCGAGCGTGAAAAAAAAACTGCGTGGACTACAATTTTAAACACTAGAATACCAGATAACTTTTTCGGAGCGGCATGAATGCTATGATAAGTGGTTTTCGCAGATGCAAAAGTGCATAAATCCCAGAAGAGAATATTTTAAAAAACAATAAAGCCACCACCGAATTTCAAAAAAAGATTTTCTTACTTAGGCACGAAAGTTAAAGGGCTACCTGTCGTATTTGCACATATGAGTTGAGTTTACTCGTTGACAGATTAAAGTAGGTAGGGACCTCCGCTGTAATTTACAGTTGATGTGGCATTGTATGCTGATCTAAATCAATCAGTGAAACAAGTATCAAACACACACACACTGACTTTCTTTTTAGCTTCTAAGAGCAAAGCATTAGCTATATTCCAGCATAAGGGTTGGATAACCCAGATATAGAAATAATATTTGATAATCAAAGCACTCATTTTATTTTAAGTTAATTATTTATTTTGAAGTGAATATATAACTAAATACTCTGGTTCTAGCGTCTATCTGTTGCCGTTATTACTATCGAGCAAAGAAAATTACTTTTGTTGTATGGAAGCCCTCAAATATTCATTTTATTCTGTTTTTAGTTGCCAATTTGTTATTGGCAACAAAAATAAATCATCTGTAGAAAAAACAACTGTCTATCTATCGCGATGAAATACAGTCTGAATACTAGACAGGTTTGGATTATTAGAGTTCAAGTAAAACATGGTACCAAAAAGAAGGCTAGAATAATTAACCACGTCACTACTAGTTCTATAATGCCTTCACATTTATAAAACCTTAAAGGACTCCAAGTTTAAATTTAAACATTGAATACAATAATATCTCATTGTATAACATATCTTTGTACTAATAGATATTAAGTATTATACCTTCATCGGTAGGTAATATCAAATTTTAAAAATCCTTTATCTATTGAATCCTGTGGTTGGTAAGTGTCAACATATATGTAGATACGTCTGCACAATAATACACCAAAACTTTTTAATTTTAAAAGTAAGGTAGGTGGATCATGGAAGGCCATGCTCTTTTGAAAACCCTTTTAGTTGGACTTGCAGGATAAGTACCAAGTGGTATATGAATTGTAAATGTACCTACCTATACATTCTGTAATAACTATTGTTTTATTAAATGTAATAAAGCTTGTATATATAATAATAATAATATCAGGACAAATTACACACATTGATCTAACCCCTAAGTAAGCAAATTATTTGCTTGTTTTAAGGGTGTTAGACAACGATACAAATACATAGAAATACACATATAAATATTGAAAATATATTTAATAAGCGACCTACGTTGAACGACTGATTTATAATATTAGCCTTGTATGTAGACCTGTTCCTTGCAAAGCCCTTTTGGGAGGAGCTTACAAGTTTAATAAATAATTATTATATCGGAATTTAAAAACAAGTAGTTTATTTATTATTTTTTTTATTACAGTTTAAATGTATATAAGTATCATAATAAAAACACTATCAAAATTTATTATTGTTCAAAGACACAAACAAACTTCACAAAAATAAAAAAATTAAAATTAAAACGTAAAATAAAATATGATTTCAAATATGAATATCAATAACCTTTTGTGCATTTTTATCTGTTTCTTTATTATTATTTTTTAATGTTTTGTGTGCAATAAAGTATTAAATAAATAATAACAATTGAGTACTCCAGTGTACAGTGGAAGCAATCTTGGTGTCGTATCGGCGCGAGGGACGTAGCGCGACTGGAGAGCCAATCAGCGCTAGGTACGCCCGCCCTTCATCCCTCGCAGTCCCCTCAGACACCATAATTTGGACTTCTACGCGGTAGAAGTTGATTCTTGCCTCAGGGTTGATTCGTGCCGCTATTTAAAACTATAATTATTTTCAAAATTTATTAATACAACTTTGATGGCTAAAGCAAAATAAAACACTTAGAAAATATACATGTAAATAATAAACTATATAGTCCAGTCATTTGGTAGTTTTACCTGGAAAGTTTTCCGGGAGTTTTGAAAATTAGTTATTTTATAGATTTCGGTATGCTCTTTTCGAATTTCAATTTTGCCACCTCGTATCTCCGCCGCTCGCGCCGCCATTTTGAAAAAATGGCGGCTAAAACCAGTTTTTTCGAAATATCTCCTTTCCAATGCATTTTTTGAAAAAAATATATATGTACAAAATTAAAGTAGAATAAATTTCCTACAATTTATGTATTCATGTTTTTTTTCATAATATCAATAGTTTTTGGCGTACGAGCGTCACAAAGTATCTTCATCTACACCACCACGTGTTTTAGGTATATTTTTTCTAAAATATTCTACTATTGCCACAGGTATTGAAGAAGCAGTGTGGGTCTCTGTGTTGGGTCCCTTTCTTTCGACTATGGAGACTATAGACATTGTATAGCCTCCATACTTTCGACTTTCAACGAAACATCTGTCGGTAGAAGTTATGAGAAGTATTTAGTTTAGGCGGAGTCATCAGTATACGTTTATATGTATGTACGTCGTAAAGTGTTGTTAGTGTTCTTAGAGCCATGGCTTCTAATACAGAAAATTGTTTTACTTCATTATGAGAAAATGAAACAGTTGAAGTAAAAGAAAAAGGATTAGAGACTTTTTGAGTGTCAAAGACAAGGATAATAAAGTAAAACTTTTGGCGGGCCTAAAATTGATAATGGTTCATGATCTGTTTCGAAAACGACATAATAATGAGAAGTTAATTGTTACATCATTGCGTAGAGAAAGTGATGCCACGAAACTTCAGCCACTACTGTGATCCTCGCACCCAGCATTATCTTTTAAATATCATTGTTTTTATGTGCTGATGAGATAACAGCGGAATTTATAGCTAAACAAAAACAGATCCGTCTGTGCAAGCGTAATATAGTATAGTATATAGTATAGTGTGTGGTAATTGTCAATGAAAGACAGTATTTCAAATCTTGCTAGAGCTCGTAATGACGATTGGGGTCGAGCAATTATTGAGCGTCTTAAACATGACGTGAATGATTTTGCCGCAGCAGATGCATAGTATCTCAATTCCTGCATGAACAAATTTATATCAATGAGATAGATAGTGCAATGCATTAATTGTAACCTTAAACAGAATTTCAATGAGTGTCAGTTTTCCTTGGACGAATTAATGGACAAAATTGAAGGTGATTACCGTCCCCACATAAAAATAAAACGCAACTGCTCAAAAAATACGTTGATGATATTTTCATTACCGTCACTGCCAATAAGGCTAAATTGTCTTAAATAAAACAATTTTCTGTATTAGAAGCCATGGCTCTAAGAACACAAACAACACTGTACGACGTACATACATATAAACGTATACTGATGACTCCGCCTAAACTAAATACTTCTCGTAAATTCTACCGACAGATATTTCGTTGAAAGTCGAGAGTATGGAGGCTATACAATGTCTATAGTCTCCATAGTCGAAAGAAAGGGACCCAACACAGAGACCCACACTGCTTCTTCAATACCTGTGGCAATAGTAGAATATTTTAGAAAAAATACACCTAAAACACGTGGTGGTGTAGATGAAGATACTTTGTGACGCTCGTACGCCAAAAACTATTGATATTATGAAAAAAAAACATAAATACATAAATTGTAGGAAATTTATTCTACTTTAATTTTGTACATAAATATTTTTTTCAAAAAATGCATTGGAAAGGAGATATTTCGAAAAAACTGGTTTTAGCCGCCATTTTTTCAAAATGGCGGCGCGAGCGGCAGAGATACGAGGTGGCAAAATTGAAATTTGAAAAGAGCATACCGAAATCTATAAAAAAACTAATTTTCAAAACTCCCGGAAAACTTTCCAGGTACCTAACCCCCTTTTTTTCGACCAAATGACTGGACTAATATGTGAAGATACTTTTTACTTCTTTGAATTGCCGTAAAATATTACATTTTTATCACTGTTTGAAAAAAGATAATGAATTCCTATAAAAAGGTGGCAACCCTAACCCCAATTGTTTGGTTTTATACTAATTTTTAGTATCAATAAAATTCGAGATTTTCTTTAGTGTAAATTATCGTCTGAAAAGCATAGAATTAATATACATAGAATAGGTGAGCCACAGGTATTCGTAAGAGCGTTAGTGACAGACAGTTAAAAAAAGATGCAAGATGTCATACTGTTTCTCTTTGTCTTATTACGCATGCGCAAAGAAATATTCATGACGCGTTTTAAAAATTTTCGAAACATTTGTGTAAAACATTTTTGACACTACTCAATAAAAATGACAGTTGCTACGAATTACACTCGAGACGACGACGAAGAAGCACGAGATCTCATAAAAAGTTGAGATAGATAGGGTTTTTCGATCTACCTATCTCTTTTAAGTTCGATGGTAACAATTTAGGCTGGCTTCCCTACTCTATGTATAATATCTCTATGCTGAAAAGACGTAAAAGTCTTCGGTTTTTTTAGTACAGATAAAAAAGCACAAGCACACGGTCCTTTCCATCAAATTGACATTTAGGCAATATACCCATAGAGATATTATACGTTGTATAGTATATTAATTCTATGAATATAAACATAGAGACATATTATATTTATTCTATGCATATACCGCAGTTTAAAAAGCCAAATAATATAATAATAATACAGGTAATAAATAATAATAACAACGATAATAAGAGACATCTGACATGTTACTAAAAAAATACAGTGCAAATATTTTTAGTGACCCATGGCCATTATGTTATTTACTATTTTATGTAGTTATGACATTTTTGAAGAAATGAAACTATATAAATAACTAAAAATTTGGTTGTTTGTTTTTTTTACTGAATGTCAATCAATATCAATTAAGTTTCAATTCATCCTCTTTCATTTCATACCTTTTTATAATACTAATAAGACTAGAATATAATAAATCTATTTATTGAAATATTTTGAAATTATATACATATTGTAAAAGGATCATAAGAACTTATTATTTTCTACAATTCAGTTCAAAATTTTGTTTAGAAGTAATTTGTGAAATAATATAATACGTCATTTGTTATATTTGCCAATGTTATCTTATTTATTATTATGTTATAATATGCCTTAAATTATCTGTGGTAACAATCACTTAGGGATGGGCTGTAATGATTTACGGTTGTTCAAAGAATCGATGTTCATTTGGTTGTTTGTTTTTTTTTATTGAATGTCAATCAATATCAATTAAGTTTCAATTCATCCTCTTTCATTTCATACCTTTTTATAACACTAATAAGACTATAATACTAATAACTATAATATAATAAATCTATTTATAGAAATACTTTGAAATTATATACATATTGTAAAAGGAGCATAAGAACTTATTATTTTCTACAATTCAGTTTTCTCCTTAAGAACCACTTTTATTTTAATCGATCTGAAACATTGATTGTCTTTTTAAAAGAACTGTCGATTAAGGTATCTTTTTGCTTAGGTGCCCCTCACTACGTATATTAAATTATTTCGCGCCCGGCGTCGGTACATGGTGCAGAAATTAGAGAAGCATTTTCATTAGAGCTATCACCTATCGAATATTCATAGTTAATCGGTTTATTCTTTAAGTTTATGTGAACATCAACATCTTTTATGCTGGATTAAGTTAACTTAAATTCGTTATAATGTCTCAAGCCGAAGAGCCGATGGAAGCAGCAGATGCGGGCGATAATTCCGTAATGATTTTTTGTTAAATCTAACTACGTGAAGTCTTAACTAAATTTATTTAATCGATTATAAATCAATTAAAAAATATTATTTGTGTTTATAGAATGGCTCTTCAAGTGATACACCTTCATCAAGAGGCAAAGAAGGAGATTTTGAAAGCAAAATTGAGACCGATCGTTCCAAGAGATTTGATTTCTTGTTAAAACAAACTGAAATATTTTCTCATTTTATGTCAAACACTCCTAAATCTGGAAGTAGTCCTCCTAAAGCCAAAGCTGGAAGACCTAGGAAGATAAAGGAACCTGAGCCTGATCCTGAACCTGAACCTGGAGAGTTAGTTTTTTTTTCCTACTACCTGTTACACTTGATTTAATCTACGTGATTACTCCTAATTCCTATATAGTCATGATAGATATCATGACATCAAAATTTTGTTAAATTTGAACAGCTCCATTTAAAAAATCTAAGAAAGTTTTAAAGTATAGAATTTCGTGAAATACATCATCAAACCAAATGCATCATCAAACCAATGCATCATCAAACCAATGCATCATCAAACCAAATGCCATCAAAATCTTACCCATAGTTAATGCACAAACCAACAAATAGACTACAGTTATGTTATACAGGATAGTCCATAGTCTCTACACAATTTATTAAAATAAACTTCAATACAAGTTTAGATTTTTCCTATTTTATTATAGTTAATAAGATTGCAAATAAGTCTCAATACCTTTATGTATATTAATCATAATAATTATCATATATCATGTATATTTTTTAATAGTGTTATTTTATAAAAGAAATTATATTGTAATGATTGTCATTCCGGTTGTGTGAAACCTGTAATGAGCATAAGTACAAAATTGCCAATTAATTGTAAAAGTGTAATAGATTTTTTATTAGTTTTTTATATTTTTCAAATAGGATGAAACAAAAATAAGTAAGAATGATTAATGCTTTAATGATAAGTGACATATTTTTCAGTCATCGTCACCGCAAAACAGAACAAGAGGAAGATGAAGAGCTTCTTGCGGAAACAAATACAAAACAGAAAACCATTTTCCGATTTGATGCCTCCCCACCATATGTAAAAAATGGTGAAATGAGAGACTATCAAGTAAGAGGATTGAATTGGATGATATCATTGTATGAAAATGGTATTAATGGCATCCTAGCCGATGAGATGGGTTTGGGAAAAACATTGCAAACCATTTCGCTTTTAGGATATATGAAGCATTTTAAGTAAGTAAATTGTTTTTGTCCTTTTGCATGCATTTAACCATTTGGTTAAAATTGATTTTCATAATAATTTTCAATTTGACTAGATTGTTTATATTATTTAATGAAATAAAAATGTTTTCTATAGAAATGTCCCAGGACCTCACATAGTCATTGTGCCAAAATCAACCTTGACCAACTGGATGAATGAGTTCAAGAAATGGTGTCCATCTCTTAGAGCAGTGTGTCTTATTGGTGATCAAGAAACTAGGGTGAGTTTTTATATATAAATACTAGCTATTGCATATTGTGTCATCCATCCTGCATAGGTAGAAAATCTTTTGTGTTATGTTGGAAACCCATCTTAAATTTTTTTCTATTTCTATCCCTTGAATAAAAAGAAATAAAAAGTATTTTTTAAGAACAAAGTATAAGTTTTCTGTACTCGTAACAATATGTGCAAAAATTCATGAATAGATCAAACAAAGGAACTCGCATTTATAATATTAGTGTGAATTTATTATATTCATTGTTTGTGAAAATCTATGCCACATTGTTGTTGTATTTAACAATAATTCTGTGCCGTTTTTTACAATTAATTTATTATAATTACATTATGTTATTAAACATTATTTCAGAATATTTTTATAAGAGAAACACTTATGCCAGGAAATTGGGATGTGTGCATCACATCATATGAAATGATAATAAGGGAAAAATCTGTGTTTAAAAAGTTCAATTGGAGGTATATGGTTATTGATGAAGCCCATCGCATTAAGAATGAGAAGTCTAAACTATCTGAACTGCTCCGGGAATTTAAAAGCATGAATAGATTGTTGTTGACTGGAACTCCATTACAAAATAATCTTCATGAATTGTGGGCTCTCCTCAACTTCTTATTGCCTGATGTGTTTAATAGCTCTGATGTAAGGTTTTTTTTTTTTTTAATTTATCAAACCTGGTATTTGACATAAATATATATTAATTAATCTTTTAGGATTTTGATGCATGGTTTAACACAAATGCAGCATTAGGTGATAATCAGTTGGTTTCTCGATTGCATGCTGTGTTGAGACCATTTTTACTAAGACGTCTCAAAGCAGAAGTGGAAAAGAAACTTAAACCTAAGAAGGAACTAAAGGTGTATATAGGCTTGAGTAAAATGCAAAGAGAATGGTATACTAAGGTATTAATGAAGGATATTGATGTTGGTGAGTTCTGTTCCAGTGTGGGGCAATTATTCCAATAGCAAGTTATTATTATATTTTACATAATCAGTATCTTAACCATAAAAGAATCTGTTTAAGTTACAGCTACTTTTGGTTCCATGCAACAATTACAATATTTTAACAAAAATTTACAGTAAATGGTGCTGGCAAAGTAGAAAAGATGCGTTTGCAAAATATTCTCATGCAGTTGCGCAAGTGTTGTAACCACCCTTACCTGTTCGATGGAGCCGAGCCCGGCCCTCCATACACCACCGATGAACATTTAGTATACAACTGCGGTAAACTGGCAATATTAGATAAGTTGCTGCCAAAGTTACAAGAGCAAGAATCGAGAGTACTAATATTCTCCCAAATGACTCGAATGTTAGATATTTTGGAGGATTATTGTCTTTGGAGACAATATAAGGTATACTTCTCATCTTGACATGATAATTGTGCCTAATATATCCATATTGTCAAAATGGATATATTAGGAATTTATATATTAAAATTAGTGTCAATTTATATAAAAAATAGAAACAACAACTGATAATGTATTTTTTTCTGAACCAGTACTGCCGTCTAGACGGTCAGACACCCCACGAAGATAGAAACAGACAAATTGAAGAGTACAATGCGGAAGGAAGTGAGAAGTTTGTATTCATGTTATCGACACGAGCTGGAGGCCTCGGCATCAACTTGACATCTGCTGATGTCGTTATTATATATGACTCTGACTGGAATCCCCAGATGGACCTGCAAGCTATGGATCGAGCTCACCGTATCGGACAGATGAAACAAGTACTTGTTTTTATTTATTTTAGACAACTTATTAACTTTAAAATAATACACCTAGTTCCCTTACTTTGGCCAGTATATTCTTGTTAAATCCTAGAAGTATGCTTGCTGATCCAGCTCGACGATGCTAGCATTCGACTTACCAATTTTATAAATCTGAACATTAGGTATTAAAATATTTCATAAAACTAGATTTCTCCAATAAAATATTATATAAATGTAGGTTCGCGTGTTCCGTCTCATTACTGAAAACACAGTTGAAGAGAAGATTGTTGAACGAGCAGAAGTCAAACTACGTTTAGACAAGTTAGTAATCCAGTCTGGTCGTCTTGTGGATATTAAAAATCAACTTAACAAGGATGAAATGCTAAACATGATTCGACATGGGGCCAACCACGTGTTCTCCTCCAAGGATTCTGAAATCACTGATGAGGATATTGACAGTATTCTGGCTAAAGGAGAAACGAAGGTAAAGGAAATCTAAATAAGTACATGTTTTTTTTTCTCCACAAAATTTTCAAGTTAGAATATATTACGAAAAAACCTTGACAGTATCAGCTGATTTGTGAAGTTCTAAATAATAAATATTGATATTTTTTTTTATTTCTGTTAAAGTTAAATAATATTTTATTCAGACGGAAGAACTTAAACAGAAACTAGAAAGTCTTGAAGAGTCGTCGTTACGGTCGTTTTCAATGGATACACCGGGTGCAACAGATTCAGTTTATCAATTTGAAGGTTGGTTGATCTTGTTCAAAAATTCTCTAAATTACATCATAATTGGCAAATTCGCCTATTCTACCTTGTTTTTCGTAGTACAACATTAAAAAACAGAAAGTATTCTTTTGTACATACATTAAAATTCAAATAATAATTTAAGATTGTCTATAAACTTAATTAGCCATGCTTGTTTGTAATTTAAATTAAAAATAAACATAGAATTAAAAATTAATACATATGGACAGGGTTAGAATCTGCGAACCCCGGTAAACCTTCCCATCTCTCTTCATATTAGATATTTTTTCGTTATGTATTTATTTTTAATTATAACTTTAAATATATATTTGATAATTGTTTATCGGGGTGGGCAGTCAAGAATATTTATTATATTATAAGAATATATATTATTATTTATTTACAATCCAGGCGAAGATTATAGAGAAAAACAGAAGATACCTATCGGTAATTGGATTGAACCTCCTAAAAGAGAGCGTAAAGCTAACTACGCGGTCGATGCGTACTTCAGAGAGGCACTTCGCGTCTCTGAACCGAAGGCGCCTAAGGTACAGGTAAATAAGTGTAAAGAGCTAACGGAGTTCTCTACTACGGTGGTGGTTCTATTCAATTTATGCATCATATGTCACATTAGCTCTTTATGCTCGAAACTGATATCTAAATGTACTTTGTGCTAATAAATTATTATATGTATGTCTAACCTAGCTTTATAGTAGTGTGAGAGCTTCTCATCTATCTCAGTACAAATTACTATCAATACTCTTGCTAGTAGAAAATTCACCGTATTACTTAGTTTGCTTGATTTCACTGTTTGATATTTTGTAACATGTTCAATTGGCATAAATTTTTCTGTACTTTAGGCACCGAGACCTCCGAAGCAGCCCATAGTTCAAGATTTTCAGTTCTTCCCGCCACGACTGTTTGAGCTCTTGGATCAAGAAATTTATCACTATAGGAAAACACTTGGGTAAGTTTTATCCAATCATTGAAATTATATAGATTGTATTTATCATCATCATCATCACACATCATTATAACACATCCCGTATTTGGAAAATTCAGATTATTTTTATGCTTGTTCTTCCTTACACATGTATTTTTATTTTTTTAGATATAAAGTACCACGAAATCCTGAGTTGGGCCCTGATGCAGCCAAGATACAAAGAGAAGAACAACGGAAGATCGACGACGCTGAGTCGCTTACTGAAGAAGAAGTACAGGAGAAGGAACAGCTTTTGACTCAAGGTAAACATAAATATATATAATATATATATTTATTTCGATACCTTATTACAAATGCATGAATCTCTTAACCAACAAAAATAGTGAGTTTGTTTCAAGCCAAATGCTAATTTCTCTTTACAACTTGCAGGGTTTACGAATTGGACCAAAAGGGATTTTAATCAGTTTATTAAGGCCAATGAAAAGTATGGTAGAGATGATATTGAAAATATTGCCAAAGATGTTGAAGGAAAAACACCAGAGGAGGTTAGTTGCCTATGAATTTCTTGTCATCTTAGTTTTTAATTTACAAACATTAAAGTAGGTACATTTATTATAAATAATTCATAAATAATGTGCAGGTTATGGAATACTCAGCCGTTTTTTGGGAAAGATGTCACGAACTTCAAGATATAGACAGAATTATGGGACAAATCGAAAGAGGCGAAGCCAAGATACAAAGGAGAGCTTCCATCAAAAAAGCTTTAGATGCCAAAATGGCGCGTTACAGAGCGCCTTTCCATCAATTAAGAATATCTTATGGTACAAATAAAGGCAAAAATTATGTTGAAGAAGAGGACAGGTATTATTTTTAATCAAGCGTTGATTATTTTATTATATTAATAATGCAGATTGTTTTTTACACAACTGAAACATATGAATTAAAAATACCATCAGTACAATATAATATGCCTAATAAATATAAAAAAAGAAATGATAGACATCTCATTTCGTAATATTATTGAAACCTAAAATAAATGTCTAGTAAACGAATATCTTTGAAAGCCAAAATTGTATGGATAAGATTTCCTATGATTGCACTTTTCAAATTATTGTTGTTTTAGGTTCCTTGTATGCATGTTACATAAACTGGGTTTTGACAAAGAAAATGTATATGAGGAGTTAAGAGCCGCAGTTCACGCAGCTCCGCAATTCCGGTTTGATTGGTTTTTAAAATCACGTACTGCGGTTGAGCTGCAACGAAGGTATGAATGTTCTATAAATTATTTTATTATGATTACTAATTTATTATTAGTTATTCAGGAAAGAAAATAACATCTTATGAATATTGCAGATGCAATACTCTCATCACTTTGATTGAGAGAGAGAACCAAGAATTAGAAGAAAAGGAACGGGCAGAAAAGAAAAAGAAAAGTGGTAATGCTAATCAAAATACTCCAGGGGGTAATGTTACGGGTAAGGGTGCCAATGCCAGTAAACGTAAAGCTGACAATACACCAGATACTGCCCAGAAAAATAAGAAAAAGAAAAAATGAGGTTCATCTAAATTCAGCCCGGCTAGAGTTACGAGATCCGCTGGTGTCAAAAAAAAAAATTCGTAATAATAAATACAATTACTAAGTTTTGGAAGCTTTTTGTCTTCTGATTATAATGTTTACCTTGAGTATTACTCTTAATTTAATCAGCTAGCATTCCCATTTTACAATATTAAATTATAAAACTGTGCTGTTTGTGTCAAGAATTAATTAAACAAAATAATATGAAAAGTTATTTTATTTATCACACCTCTTTAAATATTGAAGTGAACAAAACATGGTAAACTAAATAAATGCAAACAACAGAACAAAAGAAAACTCTTTATCCTTCTTAATATTAACTTATGTCAAAAAAAACTTAATTCCTGCACTTCTCAGGTACATATAATCACAGATTTCACACTTATTTAATACTTGTTCATTATACACTATAGGTATCATAACATTTAGCATCTTAAGGTGAATTTCCATTTTCTACACATTCTTGGATGATATTAGTAATTGGTGAAGATGATGTTCCTAAACCATAAAGATGTCCACTTGTGCTCTCAATCTTACCATCAAAAAAAATCTGAAACCATCAAAATTATGTTTTTTTAATAATCCTGAATATTTTGTACTTATCATTTAATAGTCACTAAAAATTAGAAGAGATAATTAAGTATTGTATTATATTGTCTTTAATAAACATACTTCTTTTATTTTAAAGAATGCCATTCCAGTTAAATGAGAATCAGAGCCAGCCTGATGTTGAGGTCCCACTCTTCTTAGCTCCAATTGATCAGCTACCTCTTGCAATCCACCTTTTAGATTTTTACATAATTTCATCAGGTACTGTAGATGTAGATCACTAATTAGTGATTAATATTTTTTTGTTAATACTTTTATATTGTGTTCAAGAGTATGAATACTTACTTTTACATCATATACTGTAGGAAAATATAGCTTCAAACTTTCAAAGAAATCACTTTCCTCTTGCGGTAAATTTTGATCAGTGAGCAGTTTTAACAAATAACCAAAATCATAGCCAGAATGAAAACTTAACCAGTTTATGTTGTCCATTAAAACTATTCCTGTAAATTTTATAATTATATATATATATATTGTTTTGTAAATATGGAAGATATAATTTGATTACCTGAAGTTATTAATAGTTCTGCAAACTCGATGGGTTCTATGCCATGCTCCTCATGCTCTCTAAATTGTAATCCAGAATTTTGAAGTAAATCAATGGAATCTTGAGCATACATATCTTCCCTGTTTTTAAGAGATCTTACAAAAATATATAGATTTATTGCAAAATTATCCAATATTTTACAGAAATATGTAATATATTGAATACTTACTGCAAATTAAATTTAAAATTAAATTGCCATGTGGTACAGCCTGGAGGTGTTTTTCCATTTTCATCCATGAATGTAAGCCCTAATTGTATTATTCGTAAGAGATCCACATTACACCTATAGAATACTGATTGTCAAACCTTAATTGTTTCAACCAACCAAAAAATAAATATTTTTCGAAATTATGTATCAGTATGTATACCTCAAAAGCTGATACTGATAGTCAGCAGTGGACCGAAATTCTCCTATAGGTCTTGCAACAACACCTGGAAACTCTGTGTCCATTGCCACCCATTGGTACTTCTGTACAATCTATGTCAATACAATACCATTCGTTAAGTTATTAAGATTGCCTGGAGTACATTTACTCTAAGAGGTAATCAGTTACCTGTCTAATAAGATGAAACTCTTCATGCAAATTATGATTCCAAACATTTTTAATTAAATTATTTTCTTCTCTATAGGATTTTGGTTTCAACAAATCAAAGCTAACCGTCGGCATTTGCATACTCATCTTGATTTACTTACACTCGATTAAGTACTTACCAATCAAACTTACTGAAAAATATATATATTAGCCTTCTTCAGCTTTTCAAAGTTGACGATTCAAAAATTCCGTGGCATATCTTTGTTTTATTTCGAATAATTACCTTTAAAAAATTCATTACAATTAGTCCAATTTTCTTTCTTTTCTTATAAATGAAATATGTTCGTTGTTTTGAGTTTTGACATGTGTCACAACTGACAAGACAGAGTCACAACAAGCAATAATTGACAAGGCATAAGAGATAAAAAATAAATAATAATGGCTAGCGCTGAGCACTTGACGTCATAAATTGACACCTACCTAAGCCATTACACAGAATATTATATGAAACTAGTATTGCAGATTACTTCTTAGTCTGTGAGTTGTGACTATGTTTATTTCGTGAACTTGGGAACGTGAAGTTTCGACAGTTACACATAAAATATGGAAGTTTTCCAATAGAATAGAGTTTACTGCAATTACAACAACAAGTCGTGTTATTATTGAAACACAATTGGTCCCATCCAGTTACTCTGAAGATGATGAAAAAAATTTTGAAGAGCTTGCTTTTGGTGAAAATGATAAGAAAGAAAATTCTGCGAGTTTAGAATTATATCGCCTACACTGGTTTACATCAAATAAGACATTCAAGAGTGATTTTCGGTACCTAATTAGTTTTATATCTGTAACAAAAATAAATAATATATATTTAGTTATTTTTATGTATTTCAGCATTGAAAGAAATATAATATTTAATAAACTATATAATAATAGAATAACTCTAAAAGCATTCCATAAACTTAATAATCCCAATGGTCAAAAGAATAGGTCTGCCAGGAGTACTTAGTAATACAGTTTGATACGTTGTTATTGATATACTCTATACTTTATAAGAAAAATAAAGTACACATTTTTTTTAATAAACATAAAATGAAGAATAAAACCGATACGGGCAGGGGTGCGAACCTGCGACCTCTGGGAAACCGTCCCGGCGCTTTACTAATTGAGCTACCGTATCACTCCCCGTCTCGGTGAATTAAGCATTCTATATGTAATGATACGGTGGTGACATCTATTAGGCTTCTTTTGAAATTCCCAACCAATGATCCTAACTAGTAACTTATAAGTATAGATAAACATTGAAAAGATTCCACTACCGAAATTAATGTTTGATAATATCCAGAAACATGTATAGCCATGTAAATATTATTTAAATTTTTAATAAATATTGAATGAAAAATAAACCAGGACGGTTTCTTAGAAGTCGCGGGATCAAATCCTTGCCCGTTTCGTTTTATTTTTAAGCCCCGACCCAAAAAGAGGGGTGCTATAAATTTGACCTGTTTATCTGTCTGTCTGTGGCATCGTAGCAGACAAACGCATGGACATATTTGATTGCGGTTTTTTAATCGAAAGTCTGGTCCGACAAAGCAGTCATATCCAAGATATAGAGCTTTTATTGGTACTGATGAAAGGTTCTTATGCAATATACAAGTGAAAATTAGTGTATTCATAGCTACATTCAGTTTAATATATAAACTAGTAACATAAATTAAAAAAGCCGAAAAAAAATAAAATAAAAAACCCCCGATACAATAATACTTCTAAAAATAATATTATTATGTACTAGTTTAAGTCGTTGCGTCGGGGGACCGCTAAATAAAGAAAATAAAGCGAATTGCAACTAAATTACCATACAAAATAACGAAATAACGATATTAAATCGTATAGTCTAAGTCCTCATTAATTAGTTTTGAAAACTTAGTGAAGTAGACAGCACTTGCAACGGTTCCATAATACGTTTTATTGTTTTTACAGTTTCTAGAGGTCTTTTTGTATCGGGGTTTTTAAATTTTTAATTCATAATTTTTTCGTTCTATATTAACTAAATAAATAAATAAGCTTAACATGGCTATACATGTTTATAGATATTTTAAAACAAAGTACCCTGAATAACTTTATTAGCATGAGTTCATGTTTGTCTGGAATTTAAATAAGTTTTGTCTTTTAAAGTTGCAAAAACATAATAGAGGTATCGTTAATCTTTATGAATAGATTATTTTATTAAACAAGTTTTATGACCGTATATTAATTAGTCTTAAAAATGCAGGCATTATGTAATAAGACTGTTGATAATTTTTGAAACTTGTACAAAGTGTTTTCTTTTTTGTTGTTTATTCCCGCCATTTACAGAGTTTTTCCGTATTGAATAGTAAATGGCAAAGGGAAAGAAACAAAATAGATTTAAATCTAATAAGAATGAAAACTAATTACCTATTTACTTTAAATTGAATGTAAGTACTACACTAGATGCTATGCAATTGTTTGACTGTGATAATAATTTATAAAACTTGCGAATAGAAAGAACCGTTGTACGTACGTTGACGATGGTGTCTATTTTACCAAGTTAATCATTGAGGACCTTGATTATACGATTCGATATCGTAATTTCTTTATTTGCCTTGTTAACTTACTTGCATTTTAATTTCTTCCTTTATTAAACGGTCCTCCGACGCAAAGAATTCAATAAGTACATAATAATATTATTTTTATTCTTTTTAGAGATCTTTTTGTGGCGTAGGTTTTATAAACTTTATTTTTCTGCTTTTTAAAGTTATGTTACTGATTTCTGAAATGTACTAAATGAACCTACGGACGAACAAAATTTACAATTGTTTAAGTATTTCTATTAATCTATCCTAATATGATAAAGAGGAAAGATTTGTTTCTTTGTTTGAATTGAATAGGCTCCGAAACTACGGGACCGATTTAAAAAATCTTTTAGCATTAGAATCCTAAATTATCTCTGATGAACATTGGCTATATTTTATAATCATCATCATCATCATCACTAATATTATAAAGAGAAAAGTTGAATTGTTTGTTTAAATTGAATATTCTTCGAAACTACTGGACCGATTTAATAAAATATTTTACCTATAGAATCCTACATTATGATCTACAAAAGTTATATTTAATACGAGAAATATATATATGTATTATATTTAATAAAATAAGGATCCGCGTGAAAGTTTCGACCATGTAATAAATTATAAATGTATTAAGTAACGTGATTCAAGACTTTTTCATACGGATAGATAGGTAGGTTTCATATATACGAAAATTAATAAATATAAACATTTAGAGTTAAAATGATTTACAATCACTAATAACACTATGATGAAGGGACTAGACTATATAAGACTATATGATATTATCACTAGCTGTTGCCCGTGATTCTTTATGACTGCGATCATAATCCATATAAATATATTTTTTACAGTCTACGTGGACGCAGTCACTAGCAACAGCTATCCCTAATAAAGTACTTTACGTGAGTGAGTATGTGTAATAACCTTTTGGCCTTCATAACAAGGCTTTTTTTCCTAAATAGCGCGGGCAAAGCCGCTGGGAACAGCTAGTTATTGAATAAGAACCTCTTCCCCGCACGAATAAAACGTCATTATCTTGGAGACGACTATTTCTATTTCGACCAAACATGGATAAGAACCATCTCGACGAACATAGCTGTCGATTAAAAAAACCGCATTCAAATCAGATACACAGGTACACAGATCGACAGGTCAAACTTATAACACCCCTCTTTTTAGTTAGTAGTTAAAAGAAATTTGAGAAAAAAATCCTATTATAGGGTACAAGTTTACATTAACGACGATATAGCCTGGAAATGAATTGTATTACGAATAACTAGTAATGCCCGCAATTTATTTGTCGATGTAGATAAATTTTGTTTTATGTACCGGCAGTATCACACCGATCCCTTAGAATTTATTACTCGCGGTAGCGTCGGGAGTCAGGTTGCTCTCCTCCCTTAAATATGGCGGAGGGGAAGATGGCTGGCTCTTGCCTTATGTTCGAGAACGAATGTTACTTGCGGGGACTGGTTGTGTTGCAGGTCGAGTATGTTATTATTACACTGGTTAACAAATTAAAAAAAAAATTGGTGCCGAGATATCATTAGTAGTTTTGTATTGGGTATGCATTGGCAACACTAAAAATATTTTTTGTTTTTTTTTTCCTACGTGTAGTTTTAAGTCTACCCTCAATTTTTAAAATTTTCTGTAATGAATACTTTTAGGAGCACAGTTTGAAGTATTATCAGTAATATGTCTTCATCGCGAATGCTGTGTTGATTTGCGTGGTATTAATGTGAAAAAAATTATTTGTCCAGACTTCCCATCAGCTAGAAGACCTTTACCACATTTAGAGGAAGTACCTATCCCAACTTTTTATTTTACCCATGAACCATCATTTGAAGAAACCAACAATGAAGTGACTAGAGAATAGTGATTTCGAAATCTCGTCTTCAGAGCCAAAATCTTTTAACCAACAAGAATTAAATGATCTAATAAGGGATCTCCAACTACCTAAATAATCTGCAGAAGTGTTAGCTTCTAGGCTGACAAAAATAACTTATTGGCTTCAGATTCGAAAGTCACATTTTTTGGATCCTATAGTGAACAACAAGGAGAGCGGTTTCACGACCTAAACACTATGAAAGAGAGGTACCAAGGGATCAACATATGATGACTGACTACTGCTGGGGGATGCAACGTTACTGTCCTTCTACACCTTATTCACGAAAGTCGCGAAAAACAAAGTTTTTAAATACCTAACAATACAATATATGTTGTTTTTGAAGTAAATATTTTTTTCCTGTATAAATAGAAATCTAGAAAACTACATGTACAAAATCAATATTTTTTTCATAAATGTACTAAGTATAACGTCCTTAGTTAAAAAAATATAACTGCTTCTTGGCACAAAAACCACTTTTGATCAGTGTTATTATTGTTCTACTATTATTTTATATTTTTATATTTTGGTTGCCTGAAATCGTCAGGCTTCACTTCCGATTCATTGCGACGGTTCTCGTTGTTCAGAAAATGCTTTGAAAATTCTACCTTTCTTAAATAGTGATCACAATAAAAAAATATCCGGCTGGGTTTGTTGTGTGGTTCTTTTCAGACCTGGATGCGTTTGGAACCATAGTTTTAACATTAAGTTGGAAAGTGTCTTTACAGAAGGTCTTGTTTTGAAAAATGTTGTATCGAAATAGACGACGACACTTCTATTTGACGTACACAAGTGATCACCGATATTGATTCGAAGTGGAAAAGATATAAATATTTAAACAACTACTTGAAGGCGAGCGTGCCTGAACGCAACAGTTTTTTTTTAAACGCAGTTACATGGGGAATGTGAAGACTTTGTGTTCCCAGTTCCGCTAGCTTAAAATTTAACAGAAACCATTTTTGAAGTGATAGCTTTTAATGGATCGTTAGGCACTTTTAACTCAAGGGTAAAACCTTGCGTCACTCTAATTTGCGTAGACGAAAGTTGATATTTCGTAGCTCGAATTTTACGTTTGTTCTTGTGTATTTATTTAAATACATTCAGTCGAAAGTTTGAGATCTTTTGTTATTATTATATTATACTTCGAAATTTTATTCTTGTGGTGGCTTCCACAAATACTATAATATATTTATTTATGTTTTCGAAATGGCATATAAAAGGCCAGGGGAGATCCCGAAAACCCGAAACCTTAGGCTATATCAAAGGAATCCCGAAACCTTAGGCTAGGTATATCAAATGATTCTGTGACTTGCCGGCTCTATGAACATATTATTGAAAAAGAAATACTCAGATCTGGACAAAGATTGAACCTATATCCGCAGAGGTGTTAAAGAATATACTCAAGACACAAGAACAAACTAGATGACGTTGCATTATGTTTAACTTCTGCACTATTCAATAAATCGTTATGTGAATTAATAATATATATTGAAGTAATGAAAATTAACAAAAAATAGCTACAATGCTGTAAGTGGTTGGGTTATGCAATAATCTAAATAATTTATAGACTGTTGTCTATAATAAGTTTTAAGAAATAGGTAATTTTATAGATTTTATATTTACTTCTACATTTTGTAAATTAAGTCAATAGACTTAAGACTGTTCTGTGTTCCTACTTCCAAGGTGTGGTTATGACATTTACTAATCACATGATTGTATTTAAAGGTAAGAGAATAAATCATTTAAAGGCTGAATATATAAAAAGCTTATTATTATTTTTTATTTTCAAGCATCTTTATCTCACTTAAAAAGCGTGACTAATATAAACATCTTAAGAAAATTATTTTATTATAATTACATTGTTTTGAATATTTGAAAATTAAAAAAAAAAACAATCTGTCATTTCACAAATACAATAAGGTATAAATAAATTGATAACCTTAATAATATAAATTACACATTTGTTGATACATGCAATTATTGTATAAAAAACGTTTAGACTAAAATATTGACTACAAACCGGAGCAGACCTATTTCCTAGAACATTGTATAATTCTACTGTGCCGTCAGCCTAATCTACACAATTGTCACAATGAATAATGGAAATGTTTAAGATATAAATTATAGAACGATGGTAATTTTATTTTGTTTCCAAGATGGTCGGTTATAACTTTTAATGTTATTGTCACAATAGCTGTTTAATCAGTGAGATGAAACACTTGCGCCTGAAGAGTGAGTGTTGTCACACACACAGTTTCTCCCGATCACGATGAGTTACCATTTTCACCATTATCTTGAAAGTTGTTAGTATTCACTGAAAATGGTGCACCCAAGCCATAGAGATGTCCACTCGAGCTCTCAATGTTATCATCAAAGAATATCTGAAAAAACACCACTTTGTAAATACAACCCTGATAATATTATATAAATATTCTTAAATAGTATACTTTTTTTATAATCTAGCCTATAATGTAACCTTTGGAGATAATTGATACCCTGAATGGAGATGCTAGTTACATATTTTAGCATCTTTGTTGAAAGCAGTCACACCCCATAAAAATACATACTTGTCTTATACTAGTTTGTTTAAATTTAGAGACATGACATTGACAATGGAGAATATGATTTATTGTGGAAGTCAGAAGTAATAATGGAAGATGGCTCAACATACCTCTTTGATTTTAAAAAATGCCATCCCAGTAAGGTGTGAGTCAGAACCAGCCTGATGTTGAGGTCCAACCCGTCTTAGCTCCAGTTGATCTGCCACTTCTTGAAGCCCACCTTTGAGATTTTTGCACAATTTCATCAGGTACTGTAAAAGTATTAAAAAGATTAAGAAAATATAATAATAAAACATTAAAAGATAATTTGACTGCAACTATTTAATTATTCTTAAAATATCACAATTGTACTTGAATTAAACTCACCTTGACATCATAAACTGTTGGGAAATAAAGTCTGAGATTTTCAAAGAAGACATTTTCATCTTGAGGTAAATTTTGATCAGTTAATAATTTTAGGAGATAGCCAAAATCATACCCTGAATGGAAACTTAACCATTTTATATTATCAATGAGCACCAGACCTAAAAATATGAATAGCCTTAAGTAGTTAATTTAATGTGTACTATTTAAATAAAAATGTCCAAAATTATAATAATTTAATTATTATTTAGAAAATATTTTAGTCTATTTACCTGACGACATAAGAAGTTCAGCAAATTCTAAGGGCTCAATGCCATCTTCTTCATGTTTTCTAAATTGCAATCCAGAGTTTTGAAGTAAGTCAATAGAATCTTGTGCATACATGTCTTCCCTAAAATGATTTTAGTCAATTTTATATATAAATTTTTGTAATCTTCAATCACATCCAAACCAATTGGACTGACTAATAGTTATAACACCAACTTTTATCTAACACTCAGATATTACATTATTTTTAAGCAGAATGCAATAATACTAAATTAAAATTGTTTTTTAAAATTACTTATTCTTATATTAACTTACTGAAGATTAAATTTAAAATTGAACTGCCATGTAGTGTAGCCTGGGGGTGTTTTTCCATTTTCATCCATGAATGTGAGACCAAGCTGAATTATTCTGAGTAAATCAACATTGCATCTGTGAAATACATAGTAAGACAAAGTTTATAAATTATCTCATACAATCATGCAATAACCGAACTTTATTATTACCTTGCAATAACAATAAACAAAATTGCAGGATTTATAAAACTGAGGGCTGTATCTCTATTTATTCATTTATCTATGTCTGTATTGCAGTTCTCAAATAGTTGGACTAATTTAAATATCCTTAAATAAAAATATTTTTTAAGACATTTGAAGGTTGAATTTATTTCTTGCATAAGCATCATCCATATGTAAATAATGAATAAGGTTAGTGTAGATCATTAGAATATTTGAAACAGCTAACCTGAGAAGTTGGTATTGGTAATCAGCTGTAGATCTAAATTCTCCAATGGGTCTGGCTACCACTCCCGGAAACTCAGTATCCATTGCCACCCAATGATACTTTTGTACAACCTAAATTATTGGAAACAAATCAATATTAACATAAAATGTTTTCCAAATAACAAACCATTTAGCAAATACATGGTCCTTGAACTACCAATTAGAGTGTGAAATCTTAAAAGAAATAAAATGGCATTGAAGTTTTAAAGTTTACAACATACTTGTCTTATGATTTGAAACTCTTCATGGAGATTGTGATTCCAAACATCTTTAATGCCACAGTCCCCAGTTCCAGGTAATGACAATGAACCAAAGCTAGCTGCAGGCATCTAAAAGAAAAAAAAATAGTAATAGTATATACATAAAACCATTCGTCATATGATATTTGAGATCATATAAAAATTACCTTGTATCGGTTGTCTGTTTCTAACCGTTTTGACTCTTCAGATTTTTGAGACGCCGTGGCTTAAGAGTTTGATATTATATTTGTAGTATTCAATAGATTACACTTTTATAGAAGTGTAATATAAGTAAATGCACTAAAATTCTATGAAGTTTAAATATCAGTGACAATTGCAATTCGATTTAATATTATTAAAGAATACAACATGTTTATAAAAGGAAGCGTCGTAAGAATTACGGATAGCAATGATTGTTCACGAATTAATACTCCACCTTGAGAACAAAAAAATGATAAAATTAGATGTCCGTTACGTAGAATAATGCGGATTTATTTCGTTATTGATTTTAAATAATGTATTATAGCAAATTTGCAATTCGTAAGCCAAAAATTAAAAAAATACATCACAACAACGAATTGTTACCCAACTTAACACACATGTCATGGTGACAACTGAGTGCTGACAGATGTCTACGGTCTAACAACAGTGCTGCACGTCGTAGACAGTAGAGAAGGCAGCTTAAGCTTCAAGCATTTAGTAAAGTCTGCTTTTTAGAGTAATCACAAAATTCTGCTTAAAAGAATAAGCTGATAAGTTGAAATGATTTCGACTATTTTACAAGGAAATCTTAAATCTTATCTAATCTTAAGTCCGAAACTCATAAATTAAATGACCAAGTTTTCTTAATATTTAGCAATGCGAAGTGAATTTTAGTTTATAAAATATTAATTCCCAAAATCTCCTAATCTGGATGTAATAACTTATGTTATTAATACTTTTATTTAGTTACATTTCTTCTATGACTAAAAAAAATATAAACAGCGTTTAGAAAATATAAGCTTTTTAATAAGCCTGCTTAAAAGCCCAAACATATGCTTAAACTCGTTATTTAGATAAAACCGTTTCACCATAGAATTATTATGCAACTCCATGTTCATCACCTCTCTACTAGACAAACTAGTGCTTATTTGCAGTATGAAATAATAATATTTTCCCGTTTCGACAAAACTATTTAAATAATTAATGATGTCAACCCTACTTATATTGAACTGTTTTATAATTCCAGATATTATTTTAAATCAAGTCATCAAATAAGGCAATGAATATATAATAAAAATAAATACCTTTGAAGTGCCAAAGCATTGGCAGTTAGTTTAAACAGTAAGGCGCTGAGGCAATAGCATATAATATGTAGGTCAACGGATAATTCATTGTAAATTATCAGCTGGAAAAAACTTTAAATAAATAAATACTACTATTTTAGACAGTTTTAAATTGTCTTTGACTACTATTGTACCTGTAAATACTGTTGTACCTGTACTGTACTGTTGTACCTGTAATTACTATTGTACCGGTGAATTAAAAATAATTTAATTGATTGCTCTTTTATCATTATTCTCCACATCCATTTGGTTTATCTATTTAAAGGACATAGAACTAATTTGAGAGCATAAAGCTGTTATTTTTTTTTCTACTCTATTTACACCATTATATATAATATTTTTGAATAGTTTACATGAGTTTTGATTAATTTTATATTATGTTTACTGAAACATATTATAAAGTAACAAATCTTGCAAAAGACTTAATATGTAGTTTCAATAGAAAATAAAAACATTGACAATTATGGTTTAACAAAATATTTGCAAATTTCCGTATTATCTTGTTATTAGCAATGTTATATGTACTGATGAAGTCTGAGTTTAAATTTTCAGTATGGTAAAGCAAATCGTTTTTCGTGTAGGCGATTAGCATGAGCTGTGGACTGGGTAGTTACTAGCTACGTTATTCATTACAGTCGTCAGTCGACCGCGATTCGCTACGGTGGTGCTACGACTTTTTTAGTCGCTGCCAATTTAGAACTTCGTAATCATTTGACTTGATACTTTCGTATCGTATTTATAACTGTGATTTTATTGTGCAACGTTTCTATTTTTTTTTTTGGTATATCTATGCTTCAAATTTGGGCTGATAATAACGTAAGTATTCTATAATTTTCGAATTTCGATGTAAAGTAAAAAAGTAAATATAACAAATATCTTTATTAAAAAGTTCTAGATCCCTTACTTTTTAAATGTTAGTTATGTGTTATTAATGAGTCAAAGTTCACCTTATTACTTAGGTGTGGGCCTAAATAATAAGGTGAACACAACTAGATATTATTGATAAATGTATAATACAAAACTATTAAAGTACAACATTTTATTAATTTTGAGTCGCCTCGATAGCTCAGTGCGTTATAATCTGCTCTTATATCTACCTAATTATGAGATGTACCTACATGATAAAATATATATATTAATGTATTTACGCGTTAAGTGTTTATTAGATTTTTCCTGTTTTTCCTGATGATGAGACAGTAGTCTTTAAAATTTGATAAGAAGCCAAATTCTACTCTCCCGGTCGTAAAAAACTAAGTTTTAATGAGTACAAAAATTTCGGATGTGGTCGAATAATATAATTATTATTCACAGTCGAGATGTGACTGAATTAAATGAATTCACTTCACTTTTCCTCTTATTATCAGTATTTATAAATATAAGGAAGGTACCTATTTGCTTTATAACTTTAAAATTATATTCACATAAAATATAACATAATATTTACTTTTAGTGTATTTTTACCTAAGAATGTGATGCGTTGGAGGGTGGCCATGACATCCTAATTGCACTGCTTTTTCACTTTAATATTTCTTCCAAAAAAACTGATTTAGATTAGTTTTATCTTCGTGGTCGCCATCAGTATGTACCTACGCATCGCTAACACCATGTTGGAAAGGGAGCCTAGCTAAAGGAGTTCCACAGGGCGGTACACTGTCATCACTCTTATTTCATCGTTTATTAATTTCATTACTTATATGATTTATTCTCTATTCTTATATGTATTTATTTATGAAATGATTTCAATTCTCCACTGGGTTGACTGGCAGATGATGCTTTTAGCAATAAGTCCGTCTAATAAGCTTTAAATAAATGTCAAACAAAAAAAATATACAAAATTCCAATACGACATATTATATCTGTGACAGAAATTCGCGATCTTACGATGACCAAATGCAAAATCTATATTTATATATATTTAATTGTACAAATATAAAAAACTAAATTGAAGCAACAGCAATGTCGAGGAAATAAAATTGAGTACAATAGAGCCTTCGAGTATAACAGGGCCATGAAGCCACTCGTGCAAACGAATCACCGTTTGGTAATACTCTCTTTTATCTTTTTACTTTCTGATATTATATTCAGAGCACGGAAACGAGACTTATATTTATTTATATATAACGTAAACAATTACATCATATATTTTTAATTTATTGGGTTAAAAGTCAACTTGAAAGTTAATTGATTGTTGCAAATAAACTGCCCCACTTTCAGTTTTAAAAGTAGTGAGTGTCTATTTTTAAAGCAGTATTTTCTCTACTTGTTTAATTAGTAGAGCCAGTTAAAGGCTTCATCGAGTGTGTTACGTAAGTAAGGATTTAAAAACTTGCATACAAGTGGTCTATGTAAATATTGATTGGCTCTTACCCTCTCCCCATCAATATCTTCCCCTAGTTCAAGTTTTGACTCTACGAAAACTTCAATAGTTTACCAAATCTTAAAATAAAAACATAGAATAATAAAACATACTATATTTATCAAAATTACTGAACGTACTTAAAAATCTGTTAAAATTTATATTATTTAGTTATAGTTATAGTTATTTTATTATTTAGTAATGATACATTTGATTTTCTTTTTTTTTAAATATGTAATTTTTTTTATATAATGTATAATAATTCTGTTTTGATTTTACGGCTTGGTAAGATGTAATAGTTTTCGTAACGTCAAAACTCTGGGTACAGTACGCCTTAAATTGTAACTATGTAGGTACAGCGCCAAACTATTTTCATAGAACTAGGCTATCTGTAACGAGTGCGACGTAGTGATGTAATCATTAAAAACTCATTTATAATAAACTACCGCGACGTATAATTGGCAAAGCTAAAGCTATTAACAGTCTATTTGTCACCTTATTTATAGTGTATTATCAGCTTTAATAGTTTTGTTCCTTGCGAACTTCCGATTTTAGAAGTGTCACGAGGAAGTGGAACTAGAAGTAGTTGATATACTAGTATACTTGTAGTGCCGAGGTGGATATTTTTGTGGCCGTTTTAACATTTACATTCTTCAACATAGAATAATCAAAATTATGATAATAAGTACTATAATTATAATTATGATAATAGTTAGAACAACTTTTGCAGATTATCGTAAATCCCAATATTATGGAGCGTCGGTTAACATGTTTATTTAATACTTATTTCATGATCTAGCGCTTATTGAGGTACACAATAAACAATATGATAACACTTTGGATAACACGGTTTATAAAACTTAAATATTCATTTGTTTATTTGTACAAAAACATGTATTTCTTTATTTCATATACAACATCTTAGAAATTCAATAATATATTTAAACAGGCCCTCTGATATAAAGCCTATCTATCTTTTATTAGGTATATTAAAGTGTCCGAATTAAGTACCTAATTAATTATAAGTCTATCCTAGAATTTCATTATACTGGATGGATATTCTGCTTTGCCTCTTTGGATCCTCTAATCTTTTCAGTCCGATAAATCAGACATAAAACTTACTGGACTTTTAAAGTAGGTACTTACCATAAAAACAACAACTTTCTTTCGAAACAAAGTAACATCGAAATAGAAATAAAGTAATAATGTTCTATTTAAATTGAATATAAATTGTATCCGAGTTATAAAATATTAGTTTTTATAAAGAAGAAAATATTAAGAATACTTCTATATAAAAATAAATAATAGCGTGACATAGTCTTTTTTATTAATTATTAGGTTTTCTTGTCAATTTAGTAATTGTTTTCAGTATAAAGTAATTTATTGTGAGTTATATCGTAGTAAAAGTAAACGGAATTCTCCGATGAAGTAAAAATGTACTAGCATTGATCTGAAACATAAATGAACAATTTGATATCTGTATTATATAAGGTACAAGAATTATTTATTTATATATTATTTATATGTGTCAATATTATATTTTTGGATATATTTGATCAATATATTACAGCATAGTATATGCGCGACACATGCTTTTGTCAAATTATAAGACTGCCGTTTATATATTTTTATTTAATTAGAAATATGTTTTAAATTTTTTGAATTATATAAAGGTGATACGTAAGTATTTATTAGGAATGCAGATAAATAAAATTAATATTAGTTCTGGATACTTCTATAAATATAGATTATCCTTACCTTGTCTTATTTCCTAAGGAAACGAACTAAATCGTACAACTTCAGTTCGTCCCCGTTTGTGAAAATAGGGTCAATTGAATTAATTAACGTTTGATTTTGCAATTCAAAATTCAGAATATTGTTGATTCCTCTGCCCTGTTTATTTTTGGGTGTCAGAACCACGAGAGCGTTGACTCAGTGAAATTACGTTTTAAATTTAGGTGGCTGTGAGTTGCCAAATCATTGGGGAAATGTTCGGCTGCGTCCGCAATTATAGACCAATTGTCTGATTGTTTTCGGTGATGTATCTCCTATCAATTATGGTATCTGATTACTTATATCAATTTATAATATATTGTGTTTATGTAAGATCTGAACTGGTTTAAAATAAGGATAAAATGGATTTGATAAAAACAACATTACAATGAAACTAAATAGTAACTTGTGTCTTAAATATAATAAAAAAAATATTTTACTTCTATAATATTTTCATACCTACTAATATCAAAATATTTATTGGGATTATTTTTTTCATCGGGGTCATAGTTTGCGAGAGTATGCCCGGAGTAGAGCTACTAACAGTTGGTAGAGCACAGAATTTATTTGTTATTGCACGGTTGGAGCCCTACAAAGTATATTCATACATTCATATATATATATTGAAATTAATAAAAATAATTAAAATATAAAGGAACGGGTCAACTGCGATTCAAGCTACTGATTGATATTAGTGATTTTATCAACTGTTTTTAAATGTTATCTATTAATATTAATGTTGCAAATAAATTGCAAAATGTTTTAATTTCACAAAATAAAGAAACATGTTTATATTATCATTTATATATAAATATATACTATGCTATCACTATTCTCTACGTGCAGCTAGATATAAAAAAACAGTGAACTCATTTAAACCTTTTAATTTATGCATTGTTTTTGTCGTATTGATATTCTGTATATAAAGTACACAATACAATGGAATATATCTACAATTATATTGTACTATATATTCTGTCGCAGCGCTTTTATGACGCGGAGCGAAAAACTTGTAGTGTGCTTCTATATTGATACAAGCATAGAGTGTTGTGAAACGAATTCATTTGTTTTACATAAGTATATGAAAACAAACAGTGAATTGGTTAATTAAACAAACCAACCGATGCTGATAAGTGTGATATTTGATTTAATATTTTTAGTTGTATTTTGGAATATGTCTAATTTTGTAACATAATCCGACATAACATCCCTCTAGAAAGCTTTCGGAAGCCTTTTTTACTTATTATTCATAAACATGCATTTTGAAGATATATTTAACACTCGTTACTTTTAAGAACTATTTAATTAGTCAAAACCTTTATAATTACTTAGAAAGACCAATCTACTGCAAAATGGCTTTACAGTAGAATGTTTTATGTAAATCGTCACTTTGACTGTATTTTTATAAGCGATAATATTACTTTTATAAACGCATATAGGTAAACCGCGTTCCGGGATAGTTTTTGTTATGAAAGCTTTTGAAAAAAAGATTTAAATTTTAAAACTTTAAGTCAATTATTTCAGTGAAAAATATTTTTAATAACTTTAATCTTTTATGTAACCATGACTATTGTTTCAGATTTCATTCAGTAAAATAATAAATTAAATTAAATTTGTGTCTTATCATCGGTAAGGTTATATCAGTGAAACATCCTAATTCCTGAATGTTTTTAGGATGTCTTCAGATTTAGCTTCTATTTAATTAGATGTCCTAATGGAATTCCTTTGCTGAAGAGAAACAGTAAACAAAATCTGTAAAAAGCATGTTGTGTCACTTGAAATAATTATTTTTATTGGATATCTAAGCAAAAATGTCATGTGTATACATTTTTTTTAGGTTAGGTCTCAAGTCTCGAAAGTTTTTCATACACCGTCTATTCTAAAACTAAACTAAACTGAACTAATCCCTCTCTCATTCCATCCAATTGCATGAAATAGATAAACATTCGTTTCTTTACGTCACTAACCAGGAAAAAAATCAATACTGTTTGATTGCTTAGGTACGAATCAAAGTAATACTATGTTGGTTTATTAAATATATTGGTTGGCCTGTTGTTCTAGAGGTTCGTTTATAACACCACATCAAACTGCAGTACTTTACTAGGATAACGTCAACCAAACGTATATAAATAATAATAGATAGAGACGACATGTCTAGCAAGTCTGTTTCTAATGCATTTGTAATGAGCGCTGTTACTTACTACCGACTTTGTTATCTAAGTGACTCTGAGTGCCTACGAATATTTACTAAGGGAAATAATCGCTGGGTGGTGTAGTTTTATTAAGGTATTAAACTGAACGTCTGTAAACGAAGACTTACATTAGTCCTATATATTAAAAAAAAAAATACTGTCGCGAGTTTGCTGGGCCCAAGCGTGTCAATTTTCAGTTCGATTCATTTTGAAAGCGTGTTTTATGTTTTTTAAACTATATTAATTTTATCCTTTTTAGTTCGATTTGTGACGAAAACGTATACGTTATTCTTTTAGTCATGCAAAAAAGATCTGTTGGATAATTATTAATTCTAGAGGTCCTAATCAGGATAATAAGATTACCTCACCGAGTTATTAATTTACTATATATAGTCCTGTGGTCCTTAATATGTGTACGAAGTTTGAACAAAATCAGTCCGTGGGACATTGTACCACAAGAAAAAGTCGGTAACAACGAACATACACGTGAAACTAATAAAAGCGTACTAATAATTAATTTTTATTTTTGTGTAGATTAACATTTACCAAGATCATTTAAGCTTGGTTAGTTTTAGTCAAAATAAGGTTAAAAGAAATTTAATTATTCTGACGTCTTTTGTCTGCTCAGGGCTTCGTTTATGTTTTATGCATTAAAATTAAGATTTGTAGAGGTGGTGGTTTTTATTTAAATCTTTATTTTAACATTTGCATATGAACTGTAAAGAAGTGACTCAGTGTAAGTACAAGATGCCTTATTATTAATATAAACAAATTAATTTATATTTACGAAAAATTTATATATACTTATTTAATTAACAAACTTTTACAATTACAATTAAATTATTAAAAATTGATAATATTGTTGCTAGTTTCTAATTAAGAATCGTCCAAAATTATTTAAGTTTATAAATGTTTGCATACGGTGTTGAGTCGGAGATCAAAATATAATTTAGTAACATAATTTAGTAAACATTAAACTTTTATTGTTTATGTTATGTTATAAAAGTTCCATTAAAATATAGCCTTTTGTTGTAAAATTCTTAATAATAAAATAAAGTATTGACTCACTAAAAATACAACCAATAAATACATCAGGGTCAAAAATTTTAAATCTATAGGCAAAACACACAACAGAAAACATTTTTGCGATTTAAAATCTCTTTAAATTTCAGAATTTTTAAATTGATGACGAAAAGGGATTATATTTTGTCAAATTTGTGATATGACGAAATATAATAGAGGAATAGCAAAAGCAGTCGCAACAGCAGGTTCACGGATACTTAATTAATAAACTAACAGTGACAATAAATTTTAGGATCCTTTCCTTTTGTTTTACTGAGTCACGAAAGTAAATTTATGGGGTTAAGAATGTCCCTTGTCTGGTCAGACAGTGACGCCCGAAACCTTAACATACCGCAAAGTTGGGGCATAAAGTACCTACATTTATGTTACGGTGACTTTTAAATAATGTTCGTAAGTAGAAAGTTCTCTCTACTACTTACTAAATTGCTTGATTAAAATTTCTATATTAACTAAATGGAAAATATGTAGGCAAAATGAGGCTAAATTATTATTATAATTATATAATATATTATTACTAGCTGACCCGGCGAACTTTGTTAGACGTGATTATAAATAAGCAGATTTTGGATTTTATCAAGTTCATTTTTTATTAGGATTAGGATAAATAAAAAAATCCATTGTTTCAATCCAAACGCTAGGATGCAAGCAGTAATCAGTGCTGCAATCGTATTGAAACGCTGCAAGATTCAATTCAAAAGTGTTTCGTTTGGTAATAGTAATCTGACCGTTTGCGTAGTGAGGGTGGACGTACGTAAGGGTTGAAAATGAATAAAAAACATGTAATCGATCTTGTCAGGTTTTTTAAGGGGATATTAATTGAACCCAAAAAAAAGCTGTAATTTAATAATCAGCTGATTTCCATGTGACGCAAGCTTGCGGCCATTAATTAAATGTGCAAAAAAAATCGCTATTTTCAAATACTCAAGCGTCAGGTCAAGATGAATCATATATCTTAATCTGACGTATCTTAATCGACGATTAACGTCAGTTCTAGAGATGCTTTCTCTTAATCTGACAATTATCTGGAGAGACTCCCCTGATCTGGCCTAAAAAAAAACCTTGTTTTTTTTTTAATAATTCGCCCTCATTCATTGAAAAGTTCGGGTTATAACATGCAAATAAAAAAAAGATATTGTATTTACGATTCTAAAACATTTATCCCCTTTTGTATAGGTTCTAATGTAAATTTAATAGTTTTTTGAAACGTTGTTTCACCACAAAATACACAGTTGGTACTAATATGACTCATAGTAAATATTTATATAAATTATATTAAAATAACGAAATGTAACCAACACCTAAAATTCTTTTCAACAGTGATTTCAAAAACACCTAAACTACAAATTTAACGAACAAAGTATGTAGATTTCATTTTATTATTTATATTTTTAACCTTTTAATTGTATACCTTTAATATATATTAATTTTATGACTATAATGACTCGTTTCAATGTTTAAAATCGTAAAAAGAAAAATTGTTTTATTTTTTTCATATTTCATTTATTACTTAGTCTACTTATAACTTTCCATTATAAATTTCCATAATGTTTTTTTAATTTTTAATTTTAATTTAATGTAATAGAGTATATATAAAAAAAAAATAAATGCGTTCGGGTTACGATAGTTTATTTTAAAAAGGTCATGGTTCGTTTTATTTGTTGGCAGAAGAATATAATAATATTAGATTGCTACTGCGTCCAATAGTGGAATAGTGTCAGTAATAGGTATATGCATACTTGTCAATCTCAAGGGGATATTATAAATTTCCACTTTACATTTTTATATGATGCCGCAAGCTCTAGTTTTGTCAGTGAATCGGAAAGTTTTTGAAAATATTTTGCAAACTTTTGAACTAATTTTGAAGGTCTAGGTTATTTTAACTTTATTCAAAGAATAAGTAATTAGGCATTGCCTTATCTTGTCTTTGATCCTAAATAGTGGCTCTGCTAACTTGTTTCATCTTACAATCGCATGTAAGAAAGTACTCAAAATAGATTGTTTGTGTGATATTTATAAATATTTCATGCCTACCGAGAATGGTGGACCATTTGACTACCTCTAATGGTAAAGAAAACTTGTAACATTTTGTGTCAAATTTTAAGCAAAAATTACTTATTGCAAACCATTAGGAAAGAACCACTAAGCTACCGATTAAATTAAAAGCGTTCGTCTACATTTAAAGCGTTGTCTTTCTTGTCTACTTTAAAAATAATTTATAATTTATTGTTATTATGACAAGATTGTCTTACATTTTTATTATTAAATAGGGTAAACGTTAATATAAGTGAAGAATAAAAAACGACCAGAAATTGACTTTGCGGCCCGGCCACAAACTCCGTAATGGTAAAATTTACGGTTTAAGGTATTGTGGAAATTTACGGCCTTAGAGTGATCGTGAAAGTATCACACACAATGACGACAATCCAACTCAACGGCAAAACCCCTTCAATATACTAATGGCTATATGGAAATAGTTTTCTGGTTGGTTAGTTAGTTGTTTTTGCCTTTAAATAAATGTTAAACCTGCCAACTGAAGACACATATCCAGAGGATGCAAAATGCAATACAATAATATACCCCTGGTTTGTCTAAAGATCTATTCGAGATTTTGTAGTATTTCATGAGCACGCTCATGGAATACTACAAAATCTCGAATGATCCATCTGCCCAAGCCACGAGAGGTGTTGATCAGTTCCTGCTCAATGCAATGTCCATGTCATGTCAATGTCGAACCAAATGGAATAATTTTATAGTAAGATCCGCAATAGCACACCCGGGTGTGCGGGCAACAGCAAGATTGCATATGAAATTTTCCAAAAACTCCGCAATTACTCGACCCAATCTATGTCCTGTCAAAAGGGAAAGCAACCAACCTCTTCAAATTAATCACATGTTTGAAAAGGAAAATCGCTCGGAATCACCTGAATACTCGAATAGCTACTCCCCCTTACTTTCTAATGCCATTTTTCAATAAAATTACAAGAGATTGAACCAAAAGTCAAAAGTTCTGACTGACTCGACATAGAAAGAACTCGTAAAAAATGGTTCAATCATTGCAAAAGCCTTCATATATCTTACTACAGATTACGATACCATCAGTCACCGTAGAAAAACTAAACTACTAACACAACAAATGATTACCAGTTGACACAGTTGATACAAATAGAAACCGAAGATTTTTTGTGTGTAATTTTGTGGTCAAAATAGTAGATGGTGGCGCTAAAACCAAGGGCAAACAAAGGGACTCAGAGCTTCAGAACGAATCTTATATTTAACATTTTTACCAACGACAAACCTTACACTACACATTACATTACACTTCATCAAGTATAATGTAGGGCTCTACTTTACTCTCTCTAGGACCCTAACTTCCAAAAAAATACACTGCCTGAACTGAAAAATGAAAGTCAGTACCCTCAATAACTTACTGAAATGAAGGGAGCGCATGGAGAGTCCACTCACATGTGCTACTTGTGATTTAATATCCTCATATTCAGCTGCGTATAACGCTAATAACTCTTTCTAATAACTCCGCCCACGCTGGGTTGCCTAAAGTCGACTCCAACCGACAAACTTTGCCCATTTGTAGGAATAGCATCACCAATATTAAAAAATATATTGGTGGTATTAAAAAATATAAAATTCTAATAAGTATATTGTATTTCATTCATTTTAATAATTCAAACGTCATAAATTATTATTGTTAAATCTTTCATAGGCATAAAATGTCGTTAATTACTTCGATACGATCAGCGCTGAATCTTTGACCTATTTCCCTTTTAATAAATAACTAATAAAATGTGTAGTTTCATACACATTTGTATATATCTATAAATGAATTAATATTTATTCTTGAGATCATAAAAACTATCGATTAAGTAGAGCGATGATGTTATGCTATTTGTGTTTCGTAATGTTCGTATTGGAGGCAGACCGTTGCCAGACTAAATCAAAATGTGTGATGATACGTCAATCATTTTCTTGAAACGTTGAAATCTAAATGTACTGGTATTTAAGTGAAAGATAAATATTTAACATCTCTTGTCTATTCTATATTGTTTAGTCTTTGTTTAGTATTTTTTAGGTTAGTAGTCATAGAACGTTTTGACTATCTGTACACAATAACTATTTTTTAGTGATTTTAAAAAGGATAGGAGTGAATGTGACTCGTGTTAGAGAGATTTTGATGTTATACTTAAAATGTTTTAAACTACTCGCGCATTACATCTGATACTGAGCAAGAAGGGGCATGCATATAAATGGGAGGAGACCCTCAAAGTCCAAGATATTTAACATTAATAGTATTGAGTGTACAATAAGTAAAACTATACATATTAATAGAAAAACGAATACGAGTGTGTCGTGGGAGAGTTCTCAAGACGATAACCTAATGATTCCTATAAACGAGTCTTATTGGACTATTGCTTTCTCTTCTTTTCTAGAGTTGCCAACCTTTACTTTCAGAGGTGTGACACAATTTTTAAAATTAGTTCCTTACCACATTTCTTTTCTTAATATGTTTTTATAAAGCGGTCCAAATTACCTACTTACAACTACTAGAAAGGGGAATCAGTAGTAGAAGTTGACTCAGAAAATATTAATTGAATTACATACTATCATGGCAGACCATTATACTTTAATTCACTTTTTCAGTTAAAATTTAAAGTACATTAATTTGTTCTTAAAACGGAGGCGAATCTTGAACTCGCTTTTTATTAAGTTAAATAAATTAATTTCCTTATCTAACTAAATTTTTTTATTTTTAAAGTCTTAAGATTTGAAGTGCGTTTTTTACAACTTCTTTCTGGCAAACGATCAGACTTTTAAATAATGCCATTCTTAACAATGTTGCTGACGTCATCGAATTACGTATAATTAAACTTTTAGCTCGATGTATCTGAATACAGTTACACAAACATAATTTACTTATATTTAGACAACATTAGGATGTTTTTCACCTAACATTAGAATTTTATTTGTATACTTACTTATATGCTAACATTATTTGTTTTTATTATCTTGAGCATTTAATGTTTCTGTCTACATATATCAATGTTATTGTCAATCTATAAAACTATAGCTGAAGAGATGTTTTATGTTTCGTAGGCATTTAGATTACGGAAATAAAATAAAAACACAAGCGCAGTAAAAGCTGTCTTTCTTATTGTTTTACGACGAGCTATTCTTTTTTACCAGTAATAGTGTTTCGATTGTAGACAAATGTCTTAAAATACCAAACATTTTGTATATGTATAATATGTTTAGAATTTACATCGAGAAGTTTGAATATACACCCATTAGTCAGATCTATTAGCTTCCTTGGCATCGTTATGGATTCTAATTTCCATGTACTTGAAGGTATTTTTCTTAAAGTGCAGATTTTTTTTCAAAATTAAAGTAAATTACCCAGTAAATAAAGTTATTTTCAAATCCGAATGTAATTATCCTTTTAATTACAGGTTAATATCCGTCTCTAAGCAAAATGTTTGAGAAAATTACGCTACACCAAATGATGTTACATTTTAATTCAAACCGAATAAATCAAGGTCAACATTTTAGTTTCACAAGAGGTTGACCACTGAAGGAATAGTGGAACTGGTTACAAGCATTTTGGTGGAGGGACACTAGAGGGACCCGATGAATGCCATTGGAATCTTTGGTGATCTCTCTGAAGCTGTTAATTACCTTAATCACATTACCTATAACTGAAAACCTCACAATTACCGAGTTCCAGACTGAAGATCATGTGGTTATATCACTTATAATTTATAAATAGGCAAAACAAAGTTCAAAGTGTGCTGCTGCTTCGGGTACAACAGTATAAATGAACTTCCTTTAAGTATTCTTTCAGTTCTTAATACTTTTTTATTTAAGCTTATATTAAAGACTTATCCCATTTGATATCCAAACAGTTGAAATAAATTTGATTCGTCAATGATTCATCGTTTATTTTTGAAGTAGACAGATAAAACTCGGACGATTTAATAGTAAGCTATAGGTCTTTACCAAACGGTTTCCAAATAACCTTTTGTTTGATATTAACAAGACAAAACGTCTCAAGGTTTCTTTCTGTAAGAAATAATTTTTTATTTTACAAAAGAAATCAGTTCAAGTTACACGATATCTCGCTAGAACGCTAAAATAGCTACCCATCCATCGTTGATTTCAAAGACAAAAGAAGTGAGATCTAAATGGTTGCCAAACTCTATGGTCAGTCCTTAAATTTATTTAAAATAACATAATATATTATAACGAATTAAATTTATTTTAATTACCGAGGATAATAAATTGAAACCTTAAGTCTAACTTGGTTCTTGGTTACCAGCAAGCCAAATTTCATAAAATTAAAAATAAAATAAAAATAAACCTCTGACACAAACATAACTCTAAAAGGATAAAAATAATATTAATACCTATTTATTGAAATATTTGCATCGGGGGACTGGTTTTTTTTTTTTTTTTTTTTTTTATGTAAGAGGAGGGCAAACGAGCTGGCGGGTCACAGATGACTTGTGATCACCGCCGCCCATGAACTCTTGCAACATCCGAGGATTTACAGGAGTGTTGCCGGCCATGTAGGTAGGAGTAAACGCCTTTTTTGAAGGTACCCATGTCGTATCGATCTGGAAATACCACCGAAGGGAGTTCGTTCCACAAGCGAGTGGAACGTGGGAAAAATGTCCTTGAAAACCGCACAGTAGAGGATCGCCACGCATCCAGGTGGTAAGGGTGATATTGGAGGCGATGGCGCGCTGTGCGGTGATGAAATTCGGCGGCAGGCATCAGATCGAATAGTTCTTCGGAACATACCCCGTTGTAAATGCGGTAGAAGACGCACAAAGAGGCCACGTCTCTACGCAATGCCAAAGAGTCCAGCCGTTCGCAGAGCACCGGGTCCCCGACAATCCGAACGGCTCTCCGTTGTACGCGGTCAAATGGTAGAAGCTGATATTGGGGTGATCCGGAATAGAGATGAGAACAGTACTCCATGTGTGGCCGGACCTGCGCCTTATAGAGCGCAAGTCTTTGGCCAGGTTTGAAATACTGCCTCGCTCTATTAATCACTCCCAATTTCTTCGAGGCCAACTTGGCCTTGCTCTCCAGATGACCACGAAACTGACAATCGCTCGAAATGTCGAGACCCAGTATTCTGATACTTGGCGAGGCAAGTATCAGAATACTTGGTTTATTTTATTTCTGCTTAGTTATGTTACTGGTTTCTATATTATACTACATGAACCTATAAACACACTGATTTGGGCTTGTTTAGGTTATTACCATCAATATTGACTAAGAACCTTAAACCAATAATAGCTCAATATCTTGGAGACAACTTATTTCTACCAATCATAGCTTAGAACCATCTCTAAGAAAAGGCTTCCGATTAAAAAAAATCGCAACTAAATCCATTCATTAGGCTTATACGATGCCAGAGACAGACACACAGACACACACGTTAATCTTATAACACCCCTCGTTTTGGGTCGGGGGTTCAAAATAAGAAATTACAGCCTTAGAACTTTCGAAGACTATAATATAGTTCATCCATGAAAACAAGCCAAGTAAGATTTAGGTTTCAAAATATTATTCTAAGTTATAATGACATTAAAATCCACATAAAGACCAACTGTCACCAATTTTGATCGACGATTCTTACATTACAGGCACTATAAGTACGTGTTCTAATAAAATGAATTATTTTAAAAATTATAATGATAAAAAATTAAGAAATGATAAAAATGTAGTAGATACTGATTAGTTCAAGCAACTTTGTATCCGAGCAACTAGACTCAATGTGCACGCTAAATTTAAACTTTCTTGGTTGTCTGGAACTTGGTTTGAGTTTTGTTTTATATAGGTCTCACCCAGTGATCAAAATGTCGATTTTTAGATGATAATAACTAAATAACCGCTTGAGATGTGCTTATGATATTTTGAGCTTATATGTATACAAGTCTTAATATATGAGCCAAATTTGACATGTTTATGTTAAATAGTTTTTGAGTTATGAGAGAATTCTTACTCTCTCATAACTCAAAAACTTTTTAGTGGCTACAATTAGTTTGTGTAATGTTACACATGGTGTTGCTCGTCAGGTATGTCTTTTTATTATCTTTTTTGGTGGCTTTGTGTGGCAAATAAGCAAAACATTGTAACTGATAAAGCCAACATATAATAATAATGTACAAAATACCGAAACATACTTAATTCAAAAATGACAAAAAATAAACCTTGTTTTCCATTAACCGGGTTGTTGCATTGTTGTTCAAAACAGAAAGAAAAAAATAATGTATAATAATAATAATAATAATAATAATATACCTATTACTATTCTAAAAATAGGTAGTGACCAAAGTTAGCTATCTAAGGACATCCTTTTTTTATTCCATTTAAATTAAATAAATTTTCATTCGATTTCTAATTATTTATCTTCATTATTTACTTTAATCTCGATTATTTCGCAACAAGCCCTTTTACAGAACGATGAAATGTGAGTTTGTCAGTTAGTTATAGTCATTTGAATAAACACAGAAAACACTTGAAACATTGTGAGATTTCTTAGAAACACTATTAACATTAAATCTATTTCGGTGAGTTCTCGATGTGTCTTGGTGGTATCTGTTTTCGATGATAAAATCATAATTATATTATATACCAATTCAAAAAACAAAGTTGAAGTAATTATGTTGAATAATTGGGTCAGACAAAAGAAATGAATAATTATAAGAATGAAACGGAAACGGTCTCGAACAGTCAGGAAAAGTCCTGGGGCGTCAAATGAGATAACTGCCTTAAGTACGTCGTTACCTCACCTTTATTAAAGAAATTTACTTTTGTGTGCAATTTGTGATTGATTAAATCAGGTTGACTTAAACAGTATGCTAAGCTTTCTTAAAAAGATTTATTTTTCTAAATAAAATGGCCTCTATATACCTTTATACATTTTTATGGAAGACTTAGTAATACACTTCGCAGTGTTTTTAATCCCCGACTCAAAAAGAGGGGTGTTATAAGTTTGACCTGTCGATCTGTGTATCTGTGTATCTGTGTATCTGCGTATCTGTGTATCTGTGTATCTGTGTATCTGCGTATCTGTGTATATGCGTAACTGTATATCTGTGTGTCTGTCAGTGGCAATGTAACAGCCAAACCCGTGGACGAATTTGCGGTTGCGGTTTTTTTTAATCGAAAGCCTGGTTCGTCAAGATGGTTCTTGGCTACGTTTGGTCAAATAGAAACAGTCGTTCGTCTTTAAGATATTTTTGGTTAGTTTCTTGCAAAAAAAAACATTTAAATGAGTAGTAAGCAGTTAAAATCATGAGTACTTTTATAAAAATAAAATGTGTATATAATTCTGTATATTTTTACCATTTCATTTTTGTAATATGTAACTTATATTCTATATTGATTGTTAATCCTTATAACTGGATTTAAACGTTTTATGAGAAAACGAATACTTTTTGCGATAACGTTACATTACCGAATCCTTATAAACAGGCTTGGTCAGCAATCTGTAATCCCCAACGAATTATAGTAATTAACGACTATTCCGTCGTTTCGTTAATTTTCAGTGTTAGGTATGTCTGAAAATATTAAAACTTTAATTATAATAATGTAATGCATTGCATATTTCAATTTTCTGTTACGTTTGCACGTTGACGTCAACCGCACTCATTTTGTCTTTTTATTTGGTTGGATCCGTAACAACATTCAATTCAAATAATGACATTTGTATAATTCAAGCATATATCAATAATTACTTAAAGATTGTTCCATGGGCCTCATGTTGCTGTTGTTTGTAATAACAAAGTTATATTTATTACAGAACTAGAATCCCAAAAATCCCAAAAAATTAGCCAATAAATGCGATCTCTACGTTACAAAAGTTTTTACGTTTTTACAAATCAACTGCGATTGCCGGAATTGAAATATACCTAATTTTATTTATGATTTTCTTATTGCATAATTAAATTAATGTTAATCATTCTTTTCAGATCTAACCGGTGGTTGCGACTGGTCATGGTTGTCATTTTTTTCTCGATTTAGAAGATTTTCACCATTCCTAAAACAAGGCAAAAGACTCCAAGATGTGCCCGAAAACGAAGAGATAAAAATTATAGACAGGACAAGAGTCCCAAGATGTTTTCATTATCTGAAGGTTGTGGGTGTGTCAGCTTTCGTGGAGGACGCCGAGCTAGATCTTTGGGCGATGATTCATCATCGTGCCGGAGTTCAGAAATAGAGCAAGAAGTACCAAAAAAAATCGGAAGAAGGATGCTGAATGGTGAATGCACAATGAAGGCTTTAGCACCGTTTTTGAAATTTTGGAAGAAAGATGGCGTCAGCATGACCAAGGCTGAAAGAAGTAAGTATGTATAAATTTATATAGTTAAGAGAATCCATATTCAATGATTCTAAAATAAAAATTATGGATCCACGGATTTTATTCGCAAAATTAAATATAATTGTCACTAACTGTCATTGTGCCACAGACATTTTTAGACATACCAGCATGTGGTCTAGCACTCATAAAAGTGATGGATAAGAATAGCTGTTATGTGTGACGTAAATCTGTTACATCTGAGAGTTAGCGAGCGCATTGAGTGAGGCGTATTGCGAATACATTTTAAATTAGCTCTTATTCCCGACAAAATTATATTTTAAAGTAATTTTTGCTTCGATAAGCGCAGTCTGCCTCTTGCCAAAAAACGAAGCTTCAGAAAAATGTTTCTGGCTATACTTTTAATTTTTATTTCTTCGTTTTTTGTTAATGTGATGAAAATATAAAGATGTATGTTAAAACAGAAAATGCACTCGATAATCAAATATTAGAATTTGTCATTTTTTATCTCGTAATGGTTTAGTAAATATTGCACAGAAAAATGCATTTAATTTTTTTTTAAACGAATATTTTCATGTTTTTTCTATATCACTTATTATATTAATATTTTTATGTAAGTAGGGAATGATAATGTGAAATAGAGTGAAAGAGTGTGAGAGATATTTGCGATTTCAGTACAAAATCCATGTCCATAGTTCAGCGGATATCAATCACAAATCTTCTCACATAAATAAACATTAGAACCTCACGACTATAGAATAAGCATATTACGCATAATAATAAAGGAGAGATTGAGAGAATACGATCTACATTTCATTACGGGCAGGGACTAGATTATAATTTTGGGTGTAGTATAATAATATTTGAATTAATTTACTTTAAAACAAATTATATGCGCCGCTCCGGGGAATACAAAAGATTGACAAAATATGCGATTTTGTAGATTTAAATTTTATGAAAAATAAAAATAGAAGTGTAAGAGGAAATTTCTTATTTTATATTTTATTTTTTACAAAATTGCCTACCTTGTTTACTAAACCACAGAAGTAAGCTATATGTGGATGTATACATTAGCTTGGACGACGCAAGGACTTCAATAAGTACATAATTATATTATTTTTATTCTTTTTAGAGGTTTTTGTATCGGGGGTTTTAAAAATTTTTTTTTTCTGCATTTTAAAGTTATGTTACTTGTTTTTTTGATTGCACTAAATGAACCTACAGACACACAAATATTCCGTTGTTTAAGTATTACTATTAATCTATCCTACTATTATAAAGAGGAAAGATTTGTTTGTTTGTTTGAATTGAATAGGTTCCGAAAATATTGGAACGATTAAATTTTTTTTTTTGCATTAGAACCCTTTAGAACATTATCCCTGCTGAACATAGGTTATATTTTATAATAATCATTATCATAATAATAATCATTATCATCAATAAATAATCATTAACATCATAATTATCATCACTAATATTATAAAGAGGAAAGACTTGATACTTTGTTCGTTTGAATTAAATAGGCTCCGAAATTACTGGACCGATTTAATAAAATATTTTACCTTTAGAATCCTTCATTTTTGTAAATAATACGCACAGAGGTCGGGTAACAACCGACAACTTTATTCAAAAATAATATTAACACATAGTTTAGCAGATGGCGCTAGTAGGTATAAGACATTTTGTTATACATTTCAACATCCCCACTTAACAAAATAAAAGATGCAAACACATAACAACACATATATCCATTACAAATCATTTTTTTTATCAAATAAACCAAAAATTCCTAAAAAATTATAATGTTTCATTATATATAGACCCTTAGTAAGTAGATTTGCGGGCATCTCTGAAGTTGACAAGTATTTAATTTTAACAATTTCATTAGCTACTTTTTCTCTACAAAAATGGTACCGCACTCCTATATGTTTTGACCTTTTATGGTGGACAGTTTTTGCTGACAACTTATGGGCTGACTGATTATCATTAAATATTGGTATAGGATAAGTTACTAGAGTTATTTCAAATAACAAATTTCGTACATACACAGCCTCTTTACAACATTCTGAATGCCCATATATTCATCCTCCGTACTTGACAGTGCTACGGTAACCTGCGTCTTAGTTTCCCAAGATATTGCACAATTCGACAGCCTAAAGAAATATCCTGTATAAGATCTCCTATCAATTACATTACTTGCCCATTTTGCATCTACAAAAGCTTCTAACTGTTTATTACCACTAGCTGAAAAATTTAAACACATAGATTTAGTTTTAAGTACTTTAGAACCCTCTTTGCAAAGGCCCAATGTTTTTTTTGTGTAACAATTGTTAAATTGGCTAAGGAAATTTACAGAAAATACAATATCAGGACGTGTGAGCACATATACATAAACGAACCAATTAGTTTCTTAAAAGGTAACTTTTTATCACAATTCTCACTTTTAGTTAAATTTAATTTAGGTTCAATAGGTGTATCTGCAAATTTACAATCAGCAATATTAAACTTTAAAAGTAATTCATCAATATACCTTTCTTGACTTAAGGTTATAGTACCATTCTCTTTATCCATTGCTACATCCATACCTAAACAATTTTTAAAACATCTCTAATCTTTAATTTTGAACTTAGATGACAAACTATCTTTTAAAAATCCGTTTCCTTTTGATTATTTGAAAATACAAAGAAATCGTCAACATACAATGCAATAATAACTTATACATTTTTATCCATTTTTATAAATAAACATGGTTCTAGTTTACCTTTTTTAAAACCTAAGGATTGCAGAAAATCATGAACTCTTTTGTACCATGCATTTGATGACTGTTTAAAACGCAAAACGTTGTTCACATTATCATCACTAATATGAAAACATGGAGGTTTCAACATATACACATTTTCATTAAGGAAACCATTTAAAAATGCAGTATTTACATCCAAGTGACAAATATCCAACTGAAGCTGAACTGCTAAAGCAAATAACAATCTCAACTTGAATGTCTAACTACGGGTGAAAACATTCATCGAAATCTATGCCCGACTTTTGGATGAAGCCCTTAGCAACTAGCCTGGCTCTATACCTGATATTATTATCATTATCAATTTTTCGCTTGAAAACCCATCTACATGGCACTAAAGTGCCACTGTGAGGAATGTCAACTAATTGCCAAGCATCTTTGTCAAAGGAAGTTGTGGCCTGGCTAGCACAGGCTCCGCAGGTTCAGCTGCTAGTACGTTTTCGGAGTCCTCAAAGCCATCTTCATCAGTGTCATAGCTTTCTTTGGGGCTCAGTACCTCTTTCTGCTCCTTGATCTTTCTCTGTTTTTGTGTGCATCATGTTCCCCACATCTTGGGTAAATTTTTTCCGTTCTTCTTTCATAGGAAAGATATCATTAGTGCCCTCACTAATATTATTGTGTAATACTTTTTGTTCCTGGTCATTCCCCTCCTCAATCACAACAATATCTCTTGCTATCGTTATTTTGTTATTTTTGGGATTGTAAACTCGGTAACCTTTTATGTTGTCTGAGTGACCAACAAGAATACACTCATTTGCTTTTCTGTCCAATTTTAACCTTTTTTCTTTCGATATGTGTACCATAGCCTTACTTCCAAAAATACATAGATTACTGACTGCCTTAGTACCGGTCCATATCTCTATAGGCGTCTTGTTATCCAATCCTGATGCGATTGACCTGTTACGCAGACAAACTGCAGTGTTTACTGCTTCTGCCCAAAAAGATTTTTTCAATCCTGTATCGAATAACAAACATCTTGCCTTTTCTACAATTGCACCTTTCGCAGAAACCATTTTGTTCCAGTGTGTATGCACAGGTTTTTTATGTACTATTCCGGCCAATTGCCAGAATTTTTCAAATTCCTTATTGCAGAATTCTGTACCATTATCTGACCTCAACACTTTCAACTTTCTGCCTGTCTGATTTTCTACTAACGTTTTGAATGCTTTGAATAAAGAAAATACTTCATCTTTGGTCTTTAAGAAATAAACAAATGCCATCCGACTAAAGTTATCGACGAACAACAAAAAATATTTCATTACACCAATTGATCTGACTTCCATAGGTCCACAGATGTCTGCATGCACTACCTCGAGGAGTTCCTGTCCCCTGATGCCGACATGACTGAAAGGAAGCCTGGATTGCTTTCCCTCACAACAAACAGTGCAGCTAGTCTTACTAACCTGAGCCTTGTCCGAGTATGACATACATCTTACAGCGCCATCCCTCATCACATTAAGATCTTTGCTGTTTAGATGACCAAATCTTCTATGCCATACATTTCCAGACACCGAAGTCAACAAACAATCCACTTGTTTGATTCTTAATTTATAAACACCTCCGACTACATCTACGATTGCTACAACTTCATTATTTTGGTTATAAATATAACAGTGCTTTTCATCAAATGTCACATTGTTTCCGTTGCTCACTAACTGGCTGACGGATATTAAGTTTTTAGCCAAGTTTGGTACATATAACACTCCCTTAACTGTATTATCGTGTTCAATATCTCCAACAAGAGTAGTTATTTGGATACCACCACAGTCTCCAACAGGAATTTTTGTCTTATCAGCGATAATAATGTCTCTCACTTGGTGTTGATTTTTTACGTTCAACAGCCAATCTTTGTTTGACGTTAAGTGACAACTGGCGCCACTATCGATGTAGCAATTCGATTGATTAAAATTACCGCTGAGAAATATTGCACTAAATGCATTAGATTCCTTGTTATTAGTGTTTAATTTGGATTTATTCATGAAATGTCCGAATTGTTTACATTTAAAGCATTTGACATTGACTTTTGACTTACCGACATTACGCGATTCCGATTGTCTATGCCTTTGTTTTCTTTTTTGTTGCCAACATTTCGACACAAACGCATTCTGTGTAGAACTCGTACCAACTTCACTTCCATCTTCCATATCCAATAACTTTGACTTAATGGCGTCGGCTGTTAACTCAATACCTGAATGCTCTACCGCCATTATCATTGGCTCAATTTTTTCTGGTAATCCTGCTAACAACAGAGACCTGATCCACTCGTCACTAATTTTGAATCCTGTATTATTCAATCGCTGGCTTGTTTCTAACAATGAAGTCACATATTGTGCCATAGAATCACAATTTTCGCGACGAATTGATATGAGGTTACGAAGTAGTCGGATGCGTCGCGTGAAGCCATTATCATCAAATAACTTTTTTAGCTTCTGCCATAGTCCCATTGCAGTTGATTCACTTTTTATATGCACGAGTTAACTAGGATCTATAGCTAACACTATTTTTGCTTTCGCTTTCGCGTCATTCGGATCATCTCCGGTCGTGATACACTGGTGCACACCTTCCAATACGAGATAGTTTTCCACAGCAAACGCCCAATCTTCGTAATTTTCTCTGCCCCTTAACTTTGCAATACTAGCAATAAAGTTTGTCGACATTTTTGCACTATATTTACACCAAAAATTTTTTTTTTAATTTACGTGATAGCCTCTAAATAATACATAACCTCTAAATAATAAGCACAGAGGTCGGGTAACAACTGACAACTTTATTCAAAAATAATATTAACACATAGTTTAGCAGATGGCGCTAGTAGGTATAAGACATTTAGTTGTACATCTCAACAATTATCACTCTGATAAACATAGGTTATATTTAATACGAGAAAAAATAAAGATCCGCGTGAAAATTTCGACAATGTAATAAATTATAAATGTGTTTTTAATATAGGTATATACGAATATTAATAAATATAAGCATTTAGAGTTAAAATGATTTACAATCACTTATAACACTATGATGAAGGGATTTATATTATCACTAGCTGTTGCCCGTGACTCTTTATAACTACGATCATAAGCCACATAAATACCTATATTTTTTACAGTCTACGTGGACGCAGTCACGGGCAACTATCCTCAATAAAATACTTTACCAGAGTGAGTAAGTGTGAAAACCTTTTGGCCTACATAACGAGGCTTTTTTTCCTATATAGCGCTGGCGAAGCCGCTGGGAACAGGTAACTATTGCATAAGAACTCTCCCCCGCAGGAATAAAATGTCATTATCTTGGAGACGACTATTTCTAATTCAACCAAACATGGATAAGAACCATCTCGATGAGCATAGCTTTCGATTAAAAAACCCGCATTCAAATCCGTCCACGTGTTTGGCCGCAAATTTGCCACAGACAGATACACAGATCGACAGGTCAAACTTATAACACTCCTCTTTTTAGTCGGAGGGTTAAAAAATTATCTTAGTCAGACTTGCCATATATGACAGATTATAATATAGGATAAGACAGATTAAATACTTTGCTGTAATCTTATTAAATGGCACCTTATCTCCTGGATTTGATATCAAATACAAAAAATACTTTTTAATCCAAGTGGTAGTTCCTGCTGTTATCATTTAAACTTTTGTACAATCCATCCGTCAATTTCTTGGGTATTAAAAGCTCATTTCAGTTCTTATCATTTTATGTAAACATTTTTTTAACAGTAATTAAAAAAATATATAAATATTTGTAACTTAATTCTATAATGAGATAATTTTTGAATGTCTAATAATATATTTCATTATAAAGATAATTACTTTACCTTTATAAACGGTGGTGACTGGAGGTTGATTATATCAAGTTAAGTACTTCGTTGGTATTCCAATCACGCGTGTCTATAATTCGCCAAATGACTTTTGTTCTTCTTCTCCCATTACAAAAGCTAACAAAATCTGTTAGATTAACAGTAACTAAGGTTTTAAGCATCTTACCATCATGTGCAAGATCCTTTTAAATTAAGTTTTTCAGATACTTTCAAGATTAGATTGGTGTCTTAAATACTAGATATAAAGTAGATATCTTTTAAATAATTTTTAAAATATTTTTTTTTTTGTTATTAAACAACATTTGAATGTTTTTTTTAAACAAATATAAACACCTAAGTAAAACTAGTTCTTTAAAAATGTTATCACTCATTTTTCTTCGATGTCACCTCATAGTCATATTCGGCAGAGCTCGGCAAGCAGATGTTATATTTCATTTTTTTTTATTGTTGTGTAAGTATTTAGATCTTCAAGTTCATATCTTTATTATTTTAAGTATTGCGGTAACTTTAAGTAAGCGGCGCTGGCAGTAGACTCCAAATTTGCGCCACTTGCAATTGACGAATCAGAATCCTATAAAAACATGTAATATGATTCATCTTTCGATTAATTTTCGTGTTTCAGTCAGGATAAGTTCATTTAGATTTTTTTTGTGGTCTTTTGGTACGTATATAATTTAACAAAAGGATGTGGTACTGAGGCTAAAATTGCATCATTTGCTGAAAGCTCTAACAGTTAAGGTTTTTTAATGACATCAAGCGAACACTTGCGGACCTTTTATGTTATAATATTTTTTTAATAATTCTGGTAACACACAACCATAATAAATATCTTTTGAACCTTATATGCTTTGAATAGCTTCTGCTAATGGCTTTGATCAGTCCGTATATTCATTTAATAAGTGAATTTCATTTTCTGAGGTATTAACTGAGGTAATTTAAATATTTTCATGGCTTCCCTAAGACGGTTCTGTACGGCTAAAAGATCTTTTATGGAATTATAATAAGCTATCCACCTCGTAACGCATTTATAAAATAATGAGATACAGAACGAATATACTTAAAACATGATACAAAATAAATTATAAAAAAGTATTTTAGGTACAAAATGGGAAATATGTAATTTGTATCTTGTATTATTTCAGATACTTGTTAAATACGTCACATCTCTGGACTCACTTACTATGTATAGAATATTAAAGTATATCCAATGATATCGTAGTAACTTAATAACAAACAAAGTTCAGTAAACCTGTTATCGGCACAACTTCAAAGCAAATAATGTAATCTGAGCGCTGAGTGTAAGTTGAAGTTGACTTAATTGACTTTGTTAGCCATGTTAAGATTAATCCACACGCGCAGGATTCGAACCCTTGACATCTGATATTTTCCCACATTACAGAAAGGGAATCCGCGATATGATATGATATGCCTTCCCAGCGCACAGTGCGGTTAATGCCTATTATGTAATTATTGATTATTGTTTAGAAAGGAAGGAACAGAGTGCTAAATTTGTTAAGGTGGTCCAAGACACCAAAGCTCAATTGGCACAACAACCGGGAAATATTTTAAAGGTCGCAGCTCGAGTCCTACCCGTGTTGATGGATTTTTTAATTATAGATCTATAAAAAATCTAGAAAACCGTCAAGTAATAGAATATTTGATTACATTTTCTTCTAATTAAAGACTAAAACTTATTTAGGTGGATTAATAAGATTTTTTTATTTATCCAATATCCTTTTTATTGCCTTGATCTCTATAATCTATTTTTTTACATTTTATACAGGTGTTAACACCCTGTTAGTTTCGAAAATCCAGGAGTATAATGTATTTCAAACTTTACGACGTAGTTTGTAATTTTTAATTAATTTTGTTTAAGTTACAAGTACTTTACACTATACCATTACAGAACGTACCGGGTATACAAACTCCCGATAGACTCGAAGTTAGTCAGAAGTAACAGCATAGCAAACAGTAAATGGATCCTAAACTTTTATTCTAACATTCAAACCTGAAATAATTTATTGTTGATGTATTTTATGAGATTTCTCATCTAAATGTAACTGGTTGTATATGTAAGAGTTGATTAAACAAATGCATCTTGTATATATATACTTTTTCTAATCGTCATCGCTTTTATTTCGGCGTTCTTTGCTTTCCTACAGAGTAATGGAGATTATATATTCATTTATCTAAATATAAAAGAAGTTTTTGGTAAACAAAAATGGAAAGAAAATGCCTGATAGAACAATTCTTTAAAAATATTGAACCGATAAAAATGTGGTATTGATTGTTGTAAAATTTTAAAACCACTTTTGGATACATATATAATTATTTAAACCCAACGAGTAGAATAATTGTAGGGCACTATTATTTTCTTTCGTAATTTTAAACATAATAACAGTAAACTAAACCAGCACATTTATTAAACGTTTTATAAATGTGCTGGTTTTTTGTTTCTGGTATTTCTTTTATTATCTTTAGTTTCTGAAATATCATGACTTATATCTTTGCTTCTTTTGTTTCACTTCACTTCACTTCGGTTTTAGCGCACACTATTTCCTAATTAACGCAATATAACTCTTGAACGGCTTAACAGAACATATTAGAGGTTCTTCAACTAAGATGTTTTTTTAAGATGTCGGTCCATAATATCTTTTTGAAAGTAGGAAGGACTTACAACAACGTAATATATATATTACGAATGTTAATTATATGCAGTTATGTTTAGTTATGTTTATTTTTTAAAAGAAAAGGGAAATTAAAATAGGTTTAAACAAAATTTTAAAACAAATATAGCTTTTATTTGAAATGACAATTATTTTAATAAGGTGCACATATGTATTTTATTAATGAAATATACTACACACACACATATACATACACATATATAAATTATTATTTAATAATCATATATATGTATGAGCTATATGAGCTATGAGTATATATGTGTTGAGCTAAGCTCTTAGGACCTGGCTTCATTACTTGCAAAAAAAATAATTGGATATATCGTAAACCAAACTAATCCTGAACGATGTAATATTATAACATAGAAAACGTGCGTTAGGGATAATAATTAACGCCTTTCATAAAAACTAAATCAAGGCTATTCATACATTTATTAAATATATTGTTATATGTTAAAATTTTACTTCTTTATTGGACCCAAAAATATATTAAAGAACAACAAATAATTGTTATCATTTGAACGTAAAATATTTGGTTAACCGCCTGTTTTAGTAGATTTAAAAAAAAAAGAATATACTACTTCGAGCGTACTATAAATAAAAACAAAGCAAAAAAAGACAAAGCATTATCAGACACTCGCAGTCACCTACTCACTGGCATGTATATGGATCCCCCGCTCTATGTATAATACCTCTACTATAATATGTTTACAGATTTAAAAAAACATACGAACATATGAAATTGGGTTTTTGGTTAGTTCTCATAAGCACAATACTATTATATAAATATATTTTGAACATATTATTTGTCCACAGCTATGAAGGCTGCCATACTTATACAGCAGTGGTACCGGCGGTACTTGGCGCGTATGGAAGTGCGCAGGCGCTATACTTGGACTATTTTCCAAAGTATCGAGTACGCTGGGGAACAGGACCAAGTAAAGGTACCTTAATTTGTTAATCTATAATACAATATTTTTAGTCAAATATTGAGTTAGATATGTGTTTCATGCATTATGTATATTTATTTAACAGGTTTTATATCTAAAGTTGGCATATCTTAAAAATATATGGATTCGCAAATGTATATAGTATCGGTAAACCTTGTCACATCAAAAACATAAAAGATTCAAATCTCAAATAATTAACTGCAAAAAAGTAGTGAGTTATTACGCCAAGCCAACTCATCCAGTTACTTTAATTAGCAGATATGGAAGTACCTGTTATTGATAGTGACTTCAATGGCTGAATGACGTGTTACAGCTGATGACTTAAAAATTAAAGAATTTATACGTGCAATATTTCGTAAGCTGTATATACAAATGTTATATAATTTGAAAGTATAGCTAACCGTAGTGTATCCTCTTGGTTTGTTAAAATTCAGACTTCTAGCTTTATCAATTTTAAAGTTGCAGATCGGTCAAAAGTGAGCTGAATGATATCAATAATGGCTGTATGTATGTTTTATTAGTTTTTTTTTGTTTTTTTCTTTGTCTGTTTGTTCGACTTATAAGAGGTTGCCGTGATAGATATATTGTTGTGCAAAAGATGAAGCTGTCTGAAAAGTATATATATGTCCCTTCAATTAAGTTAATGGTCGACGACCATACTTGTCCATGTCCTTCTGTGGTGTTCCCAGAATCTTTTGTAGCGTTCTATTTTACTATGATTTCGGTATATATGAAATAGGTATTATTGCTTATTTGTAAGACACACTTAAAAAATAAATTCCACTTAATTTGTTACGTGTATGTTAATTACTATTATAAAAAAGAATAGCTATATATACTTATAAATTATTTTAATTTTTAGTTCTATAATTATCACATCAATTTGCGTATTTATTTTTATTTGTAATCTAAATAAACAGCTATTCGAAAACCATTGTCTACCGAATAACTCAAATCTTTTGTGCAATATTTTCAAACACCATTCAATCAATAACAGTAGTCCAATTATTATACTACGAAATATTATATATAAATGGTATAATGAAAATTAATATTTGAATTGTGATATATATATAAAAGGAAATATATTTTCTAAGAAAATAAATCATATGGAGACAAACACATTCTCTGTCTACGGAATAATATATAAAATATATATTCTTTGACATCGTGAACATGTACCACACAATAAGGATATGCTATGATAAATTTATTAAATTATATAATATGCGCCTCTCAAGAGATGTAAGTAAATCGATACATGATATATATGTATAATAATTACCTCCTTATAACCTGTCATGTTGTGATAAGGATGATGACAATAGAATAGAATTGAATGAAGCTGTAGGGCTTTTCTTATCTGTATAGTGCATACGAGGTCAAGGGCATATTAATTAATATATATACTGTTATAATGTACAAATAATATACCTTAAATTTAATGTGCCCTTATTGAAAGGGTTTTTAAGTTTATATAAATATAGAATGTAAAAAAACCGATACGGGCGGGGATTCGAACCCGCGACTACTGGGAAACCGTCCCGTCGCTCTACCAACTGAGCTACCGTATCGCTGTCCGTTTCGGTGAATTAAGCATTCTATATGTGATCGTCTTTATCGGGACGGTGGTGACATCTATTAGGTTTCTTTCGAAAATCCTAACCTTTTTTTTTTACATTCTATATTTATATAAATTTAAATAAGCTTAACATGGCTATACATGTTTAAAGATAATTTCAAACATTGATTTCGGTAGTGGCATCTTTTCAATGTTTATCTATACTGCAAAGTTAGAAACATTGGTTAGGATTTTCGAAAGAAACCTAATAGATGTCACCACCGTCCCGATAAAGACGATCACATATAGAATGCTTAATTCACCGAAACGGACAGCGATACGGTAGCTCAGTTGGTAGAGCGACGGGACGGTTTCCCAGTAGTCGCGGGTTCGAATCCCTGCCCGTATCGGTTTTTTACATTCTATATTTATATAAATTTAAATAAGCTTAACATGGCTATACATGTTTAAAGATAATTTCAAACATTGATTTCGGTAGTGGCATCTTTTCAATGTTTATCTATACTGCAAAGTTAGAAACATTGGTTAGGATTTTCGAAAGAAACCTAATAGATGTCACCACCGTCCCGATAAAGATGATCACATATAGAATGCTTAATTCACCGAAACGGACAGCGATACGGTAGCTCAGTTGGTAGAGCGACGGGACGGTTTCCCAGTAGTCGCGGGTTCGAATCCCTGCCCGTATCGGTTTTTTACATTCTATATTTATATAAATTTAAATAAGCTTAACATGGCTATACATGTTTAAAGATAATTTCAAACAGGGTTTTTAAGATCGAATAACTTAACGTTATTAAGTTTTGTGAAACATTTTTAATAATCACGTGTTTACGTTTGATAACATAAAAAGCAGTAGAATGTATTGTTTGTTTAAAAAATGATCACATTTTTATTATACCGCATTTTATGTAAATATTAGATAATAAAGAGTAAAGAAGTGGAAATTCAATTTGTCAACTCTGTCACTGTAAAATAAAATAACCAAATGCCTTCAATCTCACTGTAACTTACTTATTATATCCTTTTTGTGCTGCGAGTAGAGACGCAATATGGCTGTGACTTGCTTACCATATTTAGATATATCTAGATAAGTCAGATTTCACTGAGCTCTAGACATTTAAAAAACAATTATAAAGTACTTTATTACTTTCACATTTATTCAAATACGTTCTTAATTAATTTAAACTTTCTAAGTTTATAGAATTGTTTTAATTACCTTGTTATTTAGACTGCACATTTAATGAATATCCGATGTAAGCGAAGTACGAACGAAACTAGGTAAGAAATAAAATAGGTAGGTAATAAATAAAAAAAAGAATTTACCTTGACATGTCCTTTAAAGTTCAGTAGTATAAAATTCAATAAAGATTAACACGCGATGCTTAACAACACGGCATATATGGTCAATTTTAAAACAAACTTCGAAATCACTTTATATTGGTAAAATAAAACGTACACTTTTGATTTGTTTCCTTTAGATATGAATATTTATTTTTTGTAATTATAAAAAAATAACTTTTGTTGAAATATAAATATTATATACAAAATAAAGTTTTAATAGTATCTCTAAAAAAAAGCGCCCAGATGATGTTTATTGTACTGTTATCAAAGAAAGATGGGACATAACTTTTTTATTGAGTAAAACATAAAACTTCGGTATACTTTATCTCAGACATTGAAGTGTAAGTGGCATGTACAATGTAATTATGAAATTTAAACCAGCCACGGTCAAGGTCATTGTTTTAAACAATTTATGATATTATGCAGACATAGATTATTATTTTTCTTTTCTTTTACAATTTTATGTATGTATGGTTATGTAAGATGTAAAAAATCAGTTTTTTTTTTAAAAAGAGATTCCTAGATAAATATATTTATTTAAAGTTTTCTGTCTGTGGGAAGCATCGTCGAGTGGGATAACAATTCACCTAGATGATATATAGACTGATTATCTAAGGTGGATGTGACGTGTGGAGGACATCCGGTTCCTTACAGCCCACTGAATAGGTAGATATCGAAAGGAAACCGTGATATCATTTACGTCGAAGTTAAAGAAACATTCAGGAAAAGGTTTTGACGACGGTTTCAATAATGATGACAACGCCTTCATAAAATTATACCAAAAGTTACATTAATTTTCTTTTATTAATATTATCATAAATACAATATAGGAAAATAATTCTTATTTAAGATTTAAATGTTATAAACTAAAAAATATCAGTAATATCAAAATATGTACTTGTTTCAAATTCTCCTTCTATGAAAATGTGATAAGCTTATGAGAGTTCTAATTTGTGGTTGTTAGTATGTCTGTACTGTGTCTTGATGGTAGCGAGAATAAGAACAATGATTTAGGAACCCTAATTATACCATAGTCATTTGTTGGCACTTGATATTTAACGATGGTATTTCACGACGATGGTATTTCAGAAAGAAAGAAAACTTTTTTATAGCGTTGTAAAAACAAAAAAAAATACAAAATAAACTAAAAAATAAACCAACACAAAATACCTTTCTTAAGTCTTAAGGTGCATCAGCATTATTTGTAATGACAAAAACAAGAATGTTTGTCCATTTTATATGGATAACCGCTTTATATCATGCAACGCCGAATGCGTGTTCAGCTTAGCATGTGCTGTTCGTTCGGGATGATATTCCTACAAGCAGCGCCGATTTAAAGCTGAAACTCGGAATTGTTTTAGGAATATACCCCATGACTTTAACATACTTAATGTTATTTCTGTTCCTTTTAAATTGTTTCATTCAACACCATTGTAAACATAGTAACACAAGAAGAAGAAATAAAATAAATTATAATAAATTAAATGTGTAGTTTTTTAATCGAACAATCACAACAATGCAACAAATGATGATGTTTGACATGGTTGTATTATAAACTGAAAAATTACGTATTTTATAAATACTGCGAGTGTAGTGATAGTTGACGGTCGGACGAGCAAGTTGCCACATTGCTGATCAGTCTCTCTGGTTGACCAGTCAAGCGATTGCACAATTAATCACTTTAAGCAAATATGTAATTACGAGGCAATTCAAAAACACACGACCTATTAAGTTTAAAAAAATATAATTTGGATATAACTATTTTATAATTTACTAGTCCATAACATTTAAATATTTTTTTAAATACCTTCTAGAAATGAATCGATGCTAGAGGTCTTTAAGTAAGTAATAGAGAGATTTTGCTGTTATACCACGCGCTCCCACTTCTACCGCGTACAAATTAGCTATAAATGTATTCCTGGACTGTTCGTTAGTCAGATCGTAATATTTGTTAAGCTTTAATGTGTGATCCTTAGATGTACTTAAATCCCAGGGAAGAGTAAACTCCACAAGTATCATGCGCCTTAGATATTTTGAATATTAAAATAAGTCCGGTCTGGATGACGAAACAACAACATGCCAGGGAAGTTTTATTGCTTTTCATACGTGTCCATTATGAGAGTCTAATCAAAAGACGCGTCTAAACTAGAATATGTCGGTTTTGATTTTTTGAAAGAGCCTTCTTTTACGAACTCTACGGATCCTTTGGTAGTTGTTGTACTCTTCCGCGCTTTTGGTACTGAAAGGTTACTGTCCGTATGCTTCCGTATGATTTCTAATATCTTATCGTATCGACGCGAGTATGGGCCTAAGACGTACTCTACACCTTCCTAACAATTCTTGCTACTGCTTCCCCACAGATATTGCAAGAGTTTTCGGTGGCATCCGAGATATTTGTAATGCAGTAATACAAAAATTTAATACAAAAATTTCTAGGCCCATCGGTAATCATCGTTTTCATTTTATCTAATAAAGAATTTTGTTATGTCTATATCTCGATCTTTCCTACTTGGCCCTAACCCTAGTTCATTCGTTTTGCATCGTTAGCATCAATCGCATTTGTTTATGGAATTGAAGTCGTGACTCGAATTCTGAAGCAACTTTATCTTTAATTTTTTTATTTATAGGGGTTTTGTGATTTTAATCCAAAATTGTTTCGATCTTTAAATAAGGTTGAAGAGTCTGTCGAACGTTCTAACCCGAGCCATAACTTCCATGTCTTTATGACGCTTGCGTCTAACTTTGGTCTTCGTCTTAACAAAAGGGTTTTATTTATATCATAAACGAGAAAAGGCCAATTTAGACGTGATATTTGAAAACTATCGCATATACAAGCTTTTTTGATGTTACTAATTAATTGGTTGTCTACCTTTTAGAGATCGTTTAAAATACTATCACATAACAAATCTTAACAAAAAGGTTATATTTATATCATAAACGAGAAAAGGCCAATTTAGACGTGATATTTGAAAATTATCGCATATAAAATCTTTTTTGATGTTACTAATTAATTGGTTGTTTACCTTTTAGAGATCGTTTAAAATACTATCACATAACAAATCTTAGCAAAAAGGTTATATTTATATCATAAACGAGGAAAGGCCAATTTAGACGTGATGTTTGAAAATTATCGCCATATCATGGAGTGCTTAAAACATTGTAAAATAATAAGTAAAAGATATAACGCTTAGTTTACATCATTTAGACTCTCCATACCTCTCGATGATTATTTATATCTTGTTTCTATGGGAAGGACTTGTTATAATTTTATAAAGAAAGATTTATGTGAAATGACGAATAGCATAAAAAATGAGTGTCGCTAATAGGGGTCAATAGCTGTCCACAACCGATCAAGTATAATGAATACTACTATACTATAATTAGCTAGTTTTACTGCTAAATATATATTTTTTTATCTCCTTATTAATATATAAATGTGTGAAAATAATGATAAAAAAGTATAATAATATTTTTCTTAATGTTTCTAATTTATATATTTAATTCAAAATAATTATAAGACTATATTAGAAAATATATTTTATTAATAATTCCCTTACATATTACTATTTTTTAGCTTTACAACTTCTTTAACGCTCTACTGAGTCACATGCGGGAGACAAGTGGGAGACCGTCTTCTGAAAGGACATCTAGGACGGCATCTGTCAGTAAGTTTTATTTCATTATAATCATATATATAGTATTCTTTTTTATATTTATCAGTACCATCGAGTAAATAGGTTATAATCTCTACATATGATTTTAAAAGTTTGTATTATTTTTATCAGCTCCTTTAATATTCAATAGTCATGTAGGCATAGAGGATTATCTATATAATAATTAATATATTATATAGATGTCAATAATGTGCAGTAAAAAAATATACACGAAAGGAATGGCCAAAACTGATAAAAAAAAAGGATAAAAATGATATTACTGTTATTACTTGTTGAAGTCGTTGCGTCGGGTGACCGTTGTACATACATTGACAATGGTGTCTATTTTACAAAATTTTCGGTGAAGGACTTGATATTGTTATTTCATCATTTGCCTTTGTGACTTACTTGTATTTTGAATTCTTTTATGTTTTATTATTTTTATCCTTTTTAGACGTTTTTGTGTATGGGAGGTTTTCTTTTCTGATTTTTAATTTTTGTTTTTTCAATGTTGTACTAAATGACCTTACGAACACACTAATTTCACTTGTTTAGGTCTTTACTATCAATATTGTATAAGAACCTTTCTCCAGAACCAATAAAAGCTCCATAACTTGGAGACGACTGCTTCTATTTCGACTAAACATATCTAAGAACCATCTCTACAAAACAAGCTTTCGATTAAAAAAAAAACGCATCCAAATCCGTCCATGCGTTTGGCTGCTATGTTGCTACAGACAGACACATAGATACACAAATACAAAGGTCAAACTTATAACACCCCTCTTTTTGGTTCGGAGGTTAAAAATGGTGTTAAATACACCATTCACTTACATTCACTTACTAAATGGTAAATTAGTCGTTTATTAAGTATACTGCCCGTACGTCGAAGAAAAATGTTTCGATTTTTTTTGTTATTGTATATATAAATATTGACAGGAAAATATCCTGATAAGGAATCTATTCAGTAGCTCTCATCTTCTATTGGATTCAAATAGTCCCAGATAAAATATATAACCTCGCTTCTGTACACAATATTTAATTTATTTAGATTATTTACTTTATTGAAAACTAACAGCTTTTTACATGTATTCTTACAAAATATTACATATTTCCAGATAGTTAAGCTAATGATAGGTTTTCCATATTTTCATTATTAATATAAGTGGTGAAACTAGTTTTAATAATTACATTCATAATATACCTACTATAATTAAATAGCAGAATAGATATTTTATTTTTAATTAAGAAATTTATAACAAGATTGAATGAAATGGCATAATTCATGTACATAATAAAAGGTATTTGATGAATGTTTACATAATATGCGACTTGTTTCCATAACATATATTTTAAATTATTTATAATATAAACTCAATTTTGACGGAAACTCTCAATGGAAGATAAAATTAAAATTTGTTATTGATTGCTGTTATTATTTCTTTTTTAAATCTATGTTTGGTATATATCGATGATGAGCGAAGATATCGATATGACTAAATTTAGAATTGTACGTGTAAACAATGCGAGGTATAACTGAATTTTTGGCGTAGTTGGTGTGGCAATACGGGACGTGAAATAGGGACGTATGACGAGTGCGATAACACGGAGTACAGTATTCTACCCTGGATATCAGCTCCGGACAGTCTACGTGGCTGTGAACAATATCATATAAAAAGCACACATCTGTTACTATGCGTCTCTGTTCCAATGTTAATAGATTGTATTGACTACAGCTTATTTCATAAACTTCTGAGCTTTTACGTGTTCGATAGATTAGGTGATTAATGAGAAGCTTTTTATTCGCTCAATTTGATTTTTAAAAATAATATAATGGGGTGATCATATCGGACTAGCATAATCTGTGAGACTTCTTACATACGCATAGCAAATTTTTTAGAAGAAGATTTGGAGGTACGAATTACAAAACCCAAGTTACGATAAGTTTTATTTGAAATATAATTAACGTGATCAGATAATAACATTTTGTTGTCAAAGTACACTCCCAAATCCCTAACATTATTTGACCTGTTAATTGCAACGCTGTTAAATTTATAGTTAAATAAGATCGGTTTTAATTTACGAGAAAAGGTGATGCTTGTCATTTATTTATTTTAACTGTTATTTGGTTTTTAGTATGATAATTGAATAAGGAATCAAGATCTTCTTGTATTAAGGAGGCGTCGTTCTCATTTTTAATTTTACGATATATTTTCATGTCATCAGCGTACATGAGAAAATCTGAGTGCTTCAAGCATTTTCCCATATCATATAGGTATACGTTATAGAAAAATGGGCCTAAATGGGATCTCTGAGGTACCCCCGAAGACACTGAAATAAAGTCTGATCTGAAACCACCCAACACAACTGCTTGGGAACGTTTCCCACCGAAGAAGATCCCACCGAAGAAGATCCCCGTGAATACCAAGTTCTTGTAATTTATTTAGAAGAATGACATGATCTACACGGTCGAAAGCTTTTTCGAAATCCATGTAGATCACGTCAACTTGGCCGCCACGCTCCATGTTTTCAAGTACATAACTAGAGGAACACGATAAATTAGTTATAGTTGACTTATTTTTTAAGAAACCGTGTTGTTGAGGCGGTATGGACCGACTATGTATCGGATATATATCATCATACACTATTCGTTCCAGTATTTTACCAATAGTGTTTAAGATAGAAATGCCCCGGTAATTCTCTATCTCAGGTTTAGAGCCCTTTTTGTGTATAGGTACTATATGAGAGGACTTCCAGATTCGCGAAAAAATTCCTTCTTGCAGAGAGCTGTTAAAAATAATAGTTATAGGAAGTGATAATGTTTCAGCACATTTTGACCAGAAAATAGGTGGGATGCCATCACTACCAGCACACTTGTCTATATTAAGTTGTCTTAAAAGTTTTCTCACTGTCTCATTAGACGTTTGGACACTATAGATATACTAGATATATACTATCTATATTGGGCAAAAAAATCTGTAGAAGCAGTTTTTAAAGACTGTATTGAATGCGTTACATATTTATTTTCCATTTTTAATCCAGTTTTAATCCATTAAATGATAATGTTTTAGGATAATTTGATCTGCCTCGAAGAGCCTTAACAAAAGTCCACAAGTTTTTATTGTGATTTTTTATAGATTTTTCACAGTTCAATGTAAATTTTTTAAAACAATCGTTCTGAACTCGTCTTGCTCTGGTACGCAATAAAGAAAACTCAGAATAATCTAAATTATAATGATATTTTTTCCATCGTTTATGCACTTTATCTTTTTCCTCTATAATATTTATTAAGGCTGGGGAATACCATTTTGGATATGAACGCTTTTGTGTAGGTTTGCGTTTTAGGGGTATATAATTGTTCACACAATAATTTATTGCTTCATATAGATAATTTGTAGCTTCGTCAACCGTTCCCTCTGACATAATTTCATTCCAGTTAATTTGTTTAAGATAATTATTTATTTTTCATAATCGCCTTTTGAGAAATTATGCTTGGGTATGGCAGACTCCCGCAATGGCACCACAGATAAATCCATTAAGTCCATCGTAAAACAAGGGTGTACTTTGTCTTCCTTAGTCAGAAATGAGGTACTACTACTTAATGTGAGTGGAAGGTTAGTAAATACTAAATCTAAAGAATTTCCAGCAAAGTTTTTTAAGTAATTATACAGTTTTAGACCAAAGAATTCGGTCTCCTCTACAAGCCGCACTCCTGCGTTTTGTACTTCCACCGATCCTCTTTTTAAAAAAGTTAGTAAACTTCTGTCCCACGATATACATGGTAAATTGAAATCGCCTATCACTAAACAATTATTTTTTACATTAAGTTCTACTATATTTCGAATTAGTTTTATGACTCCATCTACTTCTGGGGGTATACAATGAGGATCAAGCGGTATGTAAGCGATGCACAGGTGTAGGTCGGCAATGGGGACGCAGGCACGAGCCGGAATTGAAACCCAAAGAAGTTCAGTTGGTACGCAGAGGCCGGTGTCGCGTCGTACCGCATTCAGTGAGCTTTTAACCAAAATCATTACACCGCCCCCAGTAGCTTGGCCGTTAGAATTTAAATCACGGTCCTGTCGAAAAACATCGTACCTATCATCACATATCTCTCTGTCAAAAATACCGTTATGTAGCCAAGTTTCGGTGTTTATTATTATGTCAAAGTCATGAAGAAGAATCTTGTGGCGCAGTTCGAAGCACTTCGTTCTTAGACCCCTGGCATTCTGATAAAATATTTTAGGATTGTTACTGGTCATAAAGAATGGGATTACTACCAAATGTACTTAATAATATGTCCTTGATACTCACCACCGTACTGACATGTGTATCAGTTGTGCATACTAATAAAATAAACGCCAATACCCGTCCATTCATTACGTTTCTGCTGTCAAATCTCCGGGTTGATTTTGATGTAACTTGGTATAAAGATAGTATAATTTTAAAGAAAAAATTATAAACGGGAATTTCAGATGAGATTCCAAAGTTACCTATCGGGAACACCCATCGAAAAGAGCTAATTAAGCAAAGAACTTTTGTTTTCATCAATTCGAATTCTTTTGTTAAGTGATAATCACTAACATCTATTAGTATTAAAATGTGCGTTGCCACGCACCATATAATAAGACATAAAAAGTTTTTGCGATTTAACCACTGTGCTGACGTTAATGTAATTTGGTATAAAGATAATTCGAAACTCGAAGAAAAAAACAGAAAACTTATATTTGCGAAAATGCAGTCACGCCACAGGCGGAGCCACTGCCAATAGCTAGTTATGTATACATTTTTCGCATTCGCTCGTTTAGGTCCCAAACTTGTGTATTTATCATTAGGATATGATAATATTGTCATTCGTATTACCACACGCCAACTGAACCGAATAAATATAATATTTATTATGAATATTATCATGTATTTCGCTATAAAAAGATGTAGTTTATAATTATAACGCTTCAATTCAATTGTCGATTTTATCAATTCAATTGTCAATCAATTGTCCATTTTATACTTAACTTAATTGTTAGCCACGTAAAACAATCAATATCAAAGAAAGATGAAGTTTTATTTAAAAAAATATATAAATATGAGCGAACAATAATATTTTTAACATTACTTGTAACTAGAAGGTGGTTGTAAAATCTACTCGTCGCAGGACAAAAGTGTCGTTCATTTGAAGAGATAAGTAATACAGTGCATTTACTACCAACAAGTGCGCCTTATTGAGATGTGGAACTATTTTTTTGGTCAAACATTGTATTACCAATTAAAATAAATAGCGTATAATTGTTCGTCATCCATATTGATATAGCTATGTTACGAAATTGTTTCTTAATATAATGAACTGATAAAATTTTATGAGTGAATATTGTACAAAATATCAATAAGATTATAATAAACCTTGTAATATCTTTTATATGAAGTAAAATTCTCATATTATGTGTTAATTTCCATTTAACAATGAATCCGAAAAAGAGACCGGAGTATGAAAAAGAACGCTCCCTTTTTGAATGCACAAGCATTAACAGGCTATACAAATAAGTCTCGTCAAAGAATATTTACGTTGAACAAAAACAGAAGCGATTGGCTTTAGAAATATGATATACGTGTTCCGTTTTAAAAATAAAGTAAAACTATTACAATGAAATGAGTAAATAAGTAAAGAAGAAAGACCTGATACCTTCACATACACCAACTCAAACATGCTTACGTTCAAAAAAAACTTTTAATAATATCGTCTTCCCGTACTATTAGGATTGCGGGCGAAGTATCGTTTTTTCTCATGTATATCCTTCCATTACACAGAAATCAGTACGGACACATAATTTCTGGTCCATACATAATGAATTTGCTTTGATATCGCGAATTCTTTACATTTTTTTAATAACAATTTATTATGATAAGTTAGATGTTAATTTATAAATATAGGTTTCGCGTTGCCTGACAAGCCTAGGTCTTTAGTTGACACACGGTTTTTCCGAGCACTTGCGATAAGATTTTCTTTTAACAAACGATTGCGTAATTTAACTATTATGTTTCGAGGTCTACCCTGCTGTTTATTTCTAGGAGTAACACGATTAATTGATAATACATCTTCAGGTAACACGGTTAATCCAATACGCTTGGCTATACTCATAAAAGTTTCACTCAACTGCTCCTCCTTTAATTCTGGCACTCCAATGATTTCTATATTTAATATCCGTTCTCGTTGATTATTTTAATTTACATCTTCTTGCAATTGTGTGTGACTGGTTAGCAGGATATTATAATTAGTTACAAGATCTTCTATATTATAACATTTTGATTTTAAAGTATTTATTTTCAGATTTAAGTCGTCATATTGTTCGCTAACAAACTTACTCGAATACTGCAATTGCTCCAAACTTTTTTCGATATCCTTGTGCTAAGATTTTGTACATATATTTTCATGTCTATATATTCTTGGCGTATGGAGCTAATTTCCGATTGCATCTTCTGAGAAATTTTGTTAAGGTTAGCAAGATCAGTTTTCACGACTGAGTAACAAATTGCTTTTAATTTCTGTAATGTCCTTCTGCGTTTCGGATCTCCACGAATTTAGACAACCCAATATTTCATTCTTAAAAGGCGAAAAACACTCAGAAAATTCATCAAGGTGTTTTCGTTTTCTTTGTGTTGTTTAAGTCACTGAGATTCGGATCCGACGAGCTATGCTCCCTGCTAGGTGTGAGAGACATTCTTGAGCGAGTACTGCTGTTTTATTTTTTACTTGTACTTAGTACACTTTAGCTTTGAGTATTCCTTTCCACGTTACAAACAATTTTAAACTTTGATAGTAATACGCACACAGTCTAAAGTAAGAAGACAAATTATTATCGCAACCACCGACACGTCCGCCCGAGGAGAACGCAAATTGCTAACTTCTTTTATCTGATTTATTCATTTTTGGTTAAATTAATAAACTTGAGTTATTCATTCAATGAAAATATATTCAGGGATTTCATATAACATATTTGTACTCCACATCAACATTCCTCACATTATTTGATTGAATTGAAGTGTTTCGTAGTGTTTGAGAATTTGTTAGATATATTTTTTTTTATTTTTTTATATTTTTATTCATTTCTTTCAAGCAATTTCAGTTCATAGCCAATGACAAAACGAATTTTTAAATGACTTCAGAATTATACAAAATTGTGTTTCGAACTTACATATTTATAAACATTTGTTTATACATAGAAGGTGTGAGCGGTCGTAAAACCTTTGTTTAATTTTAGAGTAATGACAGGCATTCTTCCCACAATTCCGAAATTATAGTCGTAAAATAACTTGCTACGGTTTTATATAACTATTAATATCTGTCATAAGAGGTATTTTTAACATTAAATATCGTCTCTTATACATTTTGTCAATTATAAAAGTTATAAACTTATCTTACTACGTTTCATAAACTTATTTCATATTTATAGCGACACAAGCATTTGCATATGAAATAACTCCAGGTTAATAAAATACATCTACGTTATATAAAATTACGAGAATTTTTACTTTTAGTGGAACAAGTATTTTCTGATGAATCTGATGAAGGAGGTGGTGTGGATGAGACAGCTCCACCGAAAAACAGTAGAGACCCAGATATCGAATTTCCACTACAGAGAAAAGATATAGACCTGCTTATAGAGTCTTTTAGAAAGAAGAAGGTAAGAAAGTATCATGTAATGAGTTATTTTATATAAGGTCACTTACTTATATATAAGATTAGTAAAATCTGCGTCTATCATAGGTTTTATTAAACTGATAAAAAAAGTGGTAATCTTACTATAAATTTCATATAATTTTTGAAAATACCTCGAAAATAAATAACCTTTTATTCTATATAAGAGTTAGGTATTTTTTTGAAGTTGCTAACTTTTCAAATACTAGAATACTTTTACAGATAGTTAACAAACAACTCTTTTATATTTTTCACATATAAAGAATTGAATTTTCTTACGACCAAAGAAATAACTGGCTAAAGCTAGTTATGAATATTTTAGTAATTCAATGTAACATGTGCATCCATGCCTTTAATCCGAAGCGGTAGACTTCAGCCAAGCCAAACGTCAATCTAATCCGATTAGGGTCACAGTCGTACGTCTTTGTTATGCCTTACTGTCTTATTTAACAAAGATTTCACAAAAAAAGCATTGTATCACCATAATAGTTTGGCAAAATTAAACTTTTATGACATATACATATCTATACTTTATATATATATACACTTATACGTTATAAAATACCGTTCCTAAGCTTATATTTTACAGATATAGTACATATTGCTCAAGGTTTATGTAAATATATTTTTTACAAAATGTTAAATCTTTTTTGATGGATCTATTGATGGATGCTGAGTGATATTGTATTGAAAATAATATTGGGATTAAAACCTTATTTGTTTTTCATTTGATGCAGTTTTATTACTTACTAAATATAAATGATTTATTTTTTTTTCAGCATCGCCTACACCCAAAGCTCGTAGCTCAGATATTAAAGGAGGCCTCTCAAATGTTAAAAAGGTTGCCCAACATCAATGTCGCAACTACTTCTATATCCAGTCAGATCACTATATGCGGGGACCTACACGGCAAGTTGGATGACCTGCTTGTTATATTTCATAAGGTTTGTGAATTTAAGTTTGATATTAAGTAATAAACATTTCTTTCCGTAGCGTTATCTTTTCAAAAGTTATTCTGTACCGCAAAGTAAAAAATATAGATTCAAAGAAACTAGATGTCGCCATTTTCCGATAAGGGTTAATATATAGAATGGGTAATTTGGTTAATTTCTTAAGGCAGTATTAATACAGTAGCTCAATTGTTGAAGAGACGGGGACTGTGTCCCAAAGCTTGTTATGAATTTTTTATTGTGTATTAAAAGGAAATACAACGTTTTTTTTCGCCGTATTTTATGTTTTTTTCTTTTGTAAAATTGTGTTTTTTTCTTTTATTTTTTCTTGTTCGCAACTGTTTTTCTTAAACTTCTGAAAATGTTAAAAGTAATTTGTAGGTAACATGGTAATTGTCGGTTAGTCATCGTAATATGATTAACTAATTGATTTAATTCATTTAACTTTTTATAAAGAAAGGTGGACACGAATATATATAATTAATATTTCAATTAACAATTAGGTTAATTTCAAGTTCCATTTATATTTAGTTTTTATAACCGATAACATTCGTTCCAGGTTATGAATTAGTTATTTTTTCAAACGAAAAACGCTCTAATGGTGTTTGATAAATCATAGAAGCCTAACAAAATGTAAAATTCAAACAATCATTCAACATTCATTTACTCTATAATTAACAAATATTTTATAATATAAGTAACAGTTTAGTTGAATGTTTCCTTTTCGATGAGAAATCACGCATTAGGGATTAAGACTATAATACTCCTGTGTCGCGGGGAACTTCAGACTCTGGACAGACAGCTTCCAGACTCGGGAAGAACAATCTGTGGATCACACAAAGAGTCGTCACGTTTGGAAATAGATGACATTAATCGAATCATTGCCTGAGTATAAATAACAAGAACAGTTTTATTTGACATTAGATAGATCTGTGAGATAATGATGCTATTAGAGTTGCATTATTGCAAGAAGTTTCAGTAGCGTAAGCGCATAGTTAATAAATACTTACGTTACTGCTTGAACAAGGTACCGCAATGCGGTAGCATCTGCACCGCAGAAGAGAAACTGTGTGCTTTTATTTGTATAATATTAAGCAGATTAAAAAATCTTTTATGCTATCTGTACTTTGCAGTTTTAACTTCAAGAAGCATATTGTTATCTTAAACCCGATCTAACATTTACCTTCTTTTATATCCCTATAAAAGAAAGTAAAAGTTCTGGCAGTTTAGATATGTATATTGTTTCAGGATTTTCGATACAAAGTACGATAACAATATCTTTATCATATATAATTATTAAGCGAAATAAAACAATATTTAAATTTATCCTAAGTTTTGTAAAATAAGTATGTTATTTTACTCTTTACTGTTAAAATTATCATCCATCTCGCGATACACCATCAATTTGAGAAAGGCGAAATATAAGAAACTTAATAACCCTCTCTTCTTTTTGATATTTTTATTGCTATTACATACAATTTGGCAAAAGTCATACACTTTTTCATCCCTTAGCCCATTACCTTACGACACTGTCAGGTAAATATGGGGTAGTCTTATCCTAAGCCGACGCGACGGCTTAAATGGCTTCTTTACGATTAAAGTATATTTAAATTATCAAATTCATGATATTATTCATGCAGAACTACATTTGGAAGTTTGTTCTTCAATCACATTCTACAACCATCTTAACAGATTCAATATTTTGTAAGTGACCTAAGATGGCACTATCGAAATAAATGTTTGAAAATATCCACAAACATCTTTTTAATGTTTATCTATAATGCAAAGTTAGAAACATTTATTAGGATTTTTGAAAGAGGCCTAATAGATGTCACCACCGTCCCGATAAGGACGTCACATATAGAATGCTTAATTAACCGAGACAGACAACGATACGGTAGCTCAATTCGTAGAGTGACGGGAAGGTTTCCCAGAGGTCGTGGGTTCGAATCCCTGCCCGTTTCGGTTTATTTTTCATTATATATTTATATAAATTTAAATAAGCTTAACATGGCTATACATGTTTATAGATATTTTTAAACTTACAATAACTAGTATATTAGAGCCGCTATTAGTAGGCCCTTGAATTTGATGTTTATAGATGGGTTTTAGATCTGGCAGACGTCCAGAACTGTATAGAATTACAATGAAAAACGTTGCAGTAATGGCGAAGCAATGTCACTGTCGTAAAACATTACCACATAAGATTTTGACCTAAAAATAAGAATGAAGTTATTGACCTATTGACCTTATTGCTAAGTGCGATTCTTCTGATTAAACGTTATACAGTTAGTAACTATCTGTTCATAAGGTTTTTAGAAACAGATACATACCTAATATTATTTGTTTTGGAAAGATAAGTAGAACTTTAAACAGAGTATTAAAGGATTCCATATAGAAATTCTTCTATTTTGGAAAGTTAACATATCCTTCATGGGCTTGTGTGTACGCATATATAATAAGGGTCCACAAGATATCTTAGATCTTGCTTTTCTAAGTTTTAAATCTAAAATTAAAAGTATATTAGTGAATAATACTTATCATAACATTCTAGAATTTATGGTTGATTGAAATGTGTGGAACTTGAGTCCTTGACTCATTTGCAGTTTGATATTATAATGTGTAAGTCAAACATCGTTAAACTGTCGTGTCATTTTAAAAGAGCAACTGTTGACTTTCTGGCCAGTTCTTCTCAACAGAGCAGCGTTCCGAGCTGGTGGTAGCTTACTCACGGACTGACTGATACTGCGAGTAAATCGATTCAAAACTGCGTGTAAGTGCCTTCTTGAATAAAGATATTTTGTACTATTTATTGATGTAAATAAAATTTGATAATTATCATCAAATCAATTTTTTTTCGTATTGAAACAAAAGCGTAACACAATTTGTCATAATTTCAACAAGTAGTTCATAATATAACCTATAAACCAATTTAGTTAAAACAAAAGTCTTTTGATTTATAGTCACTTAAAAAGGTATGAAGAAAGGGTCCGTTTTGCTTACAATTAGGGAGCGGCGCAGGCGTCATACAATTTGTGTCACTGTCTGATTGATGATTGACAGACCGCCTGCTAGGCCGGACGACCTCTTTAACTATTTATTGTTTTTCTATAGTCTGTCACATTTAACGAGGTTGTTATATTGTCTATGAACGAAATTGGATTACTGCTTTTATTTATTCTCTCGTAATGATGGGAAATATTGTAATAATACCTACGTGGTATAATTTTGTAGCTAAGGGACATATGTTTTCAATATAAAAGTACACCCATATCTGGTTTAGATACTGAAACCAAAATATATTATAATATAGGCACTTATGCATATATATATATATATATATATATATAAAAACGAACACAGCGACGTCAAGCATGTATGTACGACCAATATTCATTTCAAAAAGGGTAAGATAAAGGCCGCAATCAGGAAGGCATTTATCCCAGCTTCGACAGGGATATCGGTTCAGACAGGGATAATGATTGCGTAACGCAGTATCGATTCTGAATACGACGTGCGTCAGCAGCCTTTCACGGTCACCGCTGCATATCTAAGGATTCACGAATAAATAAAGATTGAGTGCACATTGTAATATTCATATACGTTTATCATTCATATGTTCATTCATAAGGTTATTAAACGTATTAATTTATTAAGTGCGTTAAATACTTAAAGCTCAATTTTAAAATTGTTTTACATTAAAAAAAAAAACTGAACATCATATTTATACACATATGAAGCCGATTACATCGCTGTCCATATTATATCTAGCTATGTAGAGCCAGCTCAAATAATAAAATAATAATTTTAAAAGTATTAATTATAATCCAATTTATTACGATGACATTATAATTACTGGGGTGCTTCCTTTGTGTTCTTACACTAATTTGCATAAATGTAGACTTACATATAAAACCTCTTTTTTGTAGAATGGTTTACCGTCGCCAGAAAACCCTTACATATTCAATGGAGATTTTGTGGACCGCGGCAAGAAGGGGTTGGAAGTACTTCTACTGCTGTTGGCGTGCATGTTGTCTTTCCCTGGAGGGGTTTTTTTGAATCGAGGAAACCATGAGGATCTTGTTATGAATACCAGGTATCGTATCGTACACACTACAATTACAGTAAATTACTGTGAAAGTAATTAAATAGACACTTGCGTGTTTCAGCAAAGTATAGTATGAATTATTTCTTATTAATTAATTAGTTCTCAATAAAATAACTTAGTTATCGTTATAAAAACCTTTAATATTGAGATGTTAGATGTTAACTAAAACTAAAGTAATTGAAATATTACAAAATATGATACTGATTGCATCGAATGAGCTTTCATAGAATATTTATTTTAAGTGGTATTTTAAAAATATATTTTATAGCTCATTGCTACAAACAGACATACTCGTATATCTAAAATCAAATCTAAAGATTTTTCATTATATTGTTACTGTTTGAATAACTTAAAGAAATTTTAAAGGGTCTATGTATCTTTCGCAATAATGAGCGACTAATTTTTCTTCAAATAATGTTCCGTTGAAGAAATCCGAATAAGAGATAAAATTGTTTTCATAAATTAAAAGTGTTTTAAGCGATACGGTAGCTCAGTTGGTAGAGCGACGGGACGGTTTCCTAGTAGTCGCGGGTTCGAATCCCTGTCCGTATCGGTTTATTTTTCATTCTTGATTTATATAAATTTAAATAAGCTTAACATGGCTATACATGTTTAAAGATATTTTCAAACATTAAAAGTGTTTTACTGTTAATTCACATTGGCAGTCAGGTCTAAGTTAATGACTTAAGATACAAACTTTTTAATAGTCGGTTAGTATTTAAACATTTTTTTAGTTTAATTTTATTAAGGTTTTACTGATGTCTGTCAAAATATAAAAGTTATTCCGTTGTTAAAAATTATAATAATAAAATTAACTATGGATTAAAAAAAAAATCCGTTTTGGAAAGTAGTCAGTGGAGTTTCGGTTTCACCTGCGTTTTAAATCCCAAACATGCTTTATGGGGAGCTTATCGCGGGACAGAATTTCAACAAAATCTCATGAAATGTAATATATATCCATTTATAAAATTTAAAACCCACGTAAAGCCTAGCATTTGTTTCTTTTACGTATTTACGTATAATAATTTGTTAATGTTTTGTTTTTGTATACAGGTATGGCTTCATTCGGGAAGTTCATCAAAAATATCGGGTGAGTTAATTATTATTATTGATTTAATATAATCACAAAACTATTATAAGAGTAGTCGACTTTACCCTGTTTTTTATGTACAAAATAATAAAATCTTGGAATTTATTGCTTCCATGTATAGGTATCTATTATTCCTATTGTTTCTTACAACTCCCTTAAAACCGTATTTCCAGTAATACCTTTCGAAATTACTGGATTTGGCAGATAGTTTAAGTTATAGAGTGCATCGAAACATTCCTTAAGTTATAGAGATCAATACATAAATTATTAATTTAAAGGTTGAGTATTTTAAATTGTATAGAGTTTTTTTGGATCTGAGAGTGAAGGGTAAAGATTATTTCTTGAAGTTACAGGGGTTTTTAAGTTATCAAAGTTTAACTTAACGAGGTTATATATAATGAATCCTTTTTACTGTTATAGTAGTCCATGTTTCTGTTTTTGTTTTGTTTTTATGTATACATGATTTTAGTACTAGTTTACAAAAAAACGGCCAAGTGCAAGTCGGATTCACGCACGGAGGGTGGCGTACCATTAAAATATAAAAAATATGAGATGTAACAAAAATTATTAAATTTAGTAATAGAGTTCTGTTTTTACCCTTTGAGTGCGGTAGCCTAAAAAGGCTCTTCTTTAATAAGTGATTAAAACGATGTTTATCTGGACCAAGTTATATACTACCCAGTCGTATTTGTTAACTATGAACTTTCGTTATTTTTGTCAATTAGAATGTTTTTGAGTTTATTACCGTTTATTATTATTTCTAAATTCAAACGTTAATTATATTAAAAATGTATTTTATTTACTTTAAATAATATAAATTCATTGAAATTTAATATTAAATATGACTATTTGCACCCGCCTCCATTATTCGCCGAGTCATAAAAAGTTTAGTATTATCTGAAAAAAATATATTCCAAAATTTTGTTTATACTTATATACATATACATATATATATATATATATATATATATATATATATATATATATATATATATATATATATATATATATATATATATATATATATATATATATATATATATATATATATATATATATATATATTATACACATATATACATATTTACATATATACACATATATATATATATATATATATATTACTAATAATAATATTCATGTCGACTTTTATGTTACGTTTAGTACCTTTATTGTATTATTTTTTTTGAATACATATTATTATCTTGGCACTACGACTTTTTGAAATATGATGTAGGACCCCTTTTAGATTCTTAGTATCGGTTACCAAGGAAGGACGTGCTCCTTTTTAACAACCTACTTCTCAAGCTATTATTTAAAATACATATTCTGTACCTATATTTCTTAGTGAAATAAATACATAAAAGTTTCCTTAATGTTCTTCCGTTTTTAATACTTAGCACAACGCGGAACGTCTTCTAAAGCTGATAGAGAACGTTTACCGCTGGCTGCCCTTGGGCACCATCATCAACAACCGGGTGTTCGTTGTACACGGAGGTATCTCTGACACCACCGATCTGGACACGGTCAGGGGCATGGACAGGGATAAGGTAACTTATAACACTACTACTGGTACCATCTTGAACAGTTTGTTTTAAGTTTGACTCTATATATCATATATAGTATATACAATAAATAAATATAAATAGAAAAGATATTTTAACTTATATGTCAATAATCTGCACGTAAGTGACGTCACACAACTTTTATATGTTGAATTTTAAGACATTAATATTTTTTGAAATCCGTCTTAATATTAACGTGAGCCTTAATTTTAGTAAAATTTATTTTTTTTGTATGTTGGTACCATCTTGAACAGTTTGTTTTAAGTTTGACTCTATATATCATATATAGTATATACAATAAAAAAATATAAATAGAAAAGATATTTTAACTTATATGTGAATAATCTGCACGTAAGTGACGTCACACAACTTTTATATGTTGAATTTTAAGCCATTAATATTTTTTGAAATCCGTCTCAATATTAACGTGAACCTTAATTTTAGTAAAATTTATGCATTAGTTTAGACTTTAATACACTTTGAGAGCATAAAACAAAATATTATATAGTTGTAAATAATTACTAATAATTACTCATGTCATATTATTATTATTATTATATTGAAACTTATTATTGAAATATAATCACGATTCTTCAATTAACTCTTATAAGAAAAATCTATTTCTAACACATTTATATTTCTATATAATTGTTATTTTGTTATAATTCTTTAGAATGTTCTATAACATCAATTTAATAAAAATATTTTTGATTATAAAAAACATAAATAATAGAAATAAGTTGATTCATAAATATATTTTCAGTATGCATCATTACTACGACCTCCGTTAAACGAAGGCGCTGCTCCCGGCGCTGAAGGCATAGATAAGGCTGAGTGGAAGCAGGTGAGTTGAAATAATTTATTCGTTCATTTTATTTATGTGATCGATGGCTTTCACCGTCTGTAAAGCGCTCCGTTAAAACGTCAGGAAGTTTTTACATTGACTCAATTTAAAATTTCTGTAAATAAATATACGTTAGTCTCTTCTTTTAGTTGAGAGATAGAATTTGGTTTCTTTTGTCTTTATTTGGAGAGTATAAAAGGATCATGCAGAGCCCACTCTGCAGCTTTAAAAAATATTTGTAACATCCATTTATTTATCCTTTATGGATTTTACAAAAGCGAACTTGATGCCTAATGACATTCTCTCCTAGTTAACCTCTGTATGGTGAGAAATTGTGGTAGGGTTAACAAAAAACAAAAAAAAATACATGATAAATATTAAATATATACATTTATCCATGTACAATTATAAAGGAGACGGAAACCTTTTCATACGTTGTTGGACCCATGTCCCAACTGTCATGTTACTACGTTGCGTAACAATTAACTCTTATACGATCAACTGAGAATTTTCAATAGGTATTATGTTTCATTTTTATAAAAGTGACTAGTAGTACCGGTCGGTAACTGACCCACTACTGGGCAAAGGTCTCTTCCGATACGGATAAGGAACGAGCAATGACCACCACGATAGTTAACTGCGAATTGGGTTATTTGAGACAGTTTTTAAAGTCACGTTGGTACAACTTAAGGTTCAAACCAGCGCCTTTTATTGACGAGATCGCATACTTCACCTCCAAGCCACCACGGGTCGAGAAACGTGGGTTAGATAAAACTGAAATCACAGATTTAAGGATGCCATAAGTTGATGGATGTTTTTGACAGTGGCTTGTTGTGGCAGACTAAAAAAATAAGAGGCGAGTTGAACCTTTTGACTGTCACTCAAATGTCAAATCGACTAATTAAACGTAAATCGATATATATTAATGTTTTGATGAATAAATTAATAATATTTTTACTAATAATCATTCTTAAAAAGCGATTATAGTTTTATCGATTACATAATATTTACCTATAGATTATAGTTTTACCGATTACATATTAATAACGATACTGCTTTGCCATAGGAGTCCGGATAGTCTGAGACATTCACGACGCAGGGATGTCTTAGACTAACGATTCAGCTTTAATATTTTTAAGGGGGCATTGACGTTATATAACGTTAATACACTTTTATTCAAAATACAATTTTTCTCGTCGACTGTTGCTACTGCATTCATAGAAAACTTAGAGTTGAGAACCCTTAACGGTCTTAGTTATTACGTGAGTAACTGCGTATTCTTAACACTGTGGTCTTATGCTTTGGTTTCTTTAATTTTGTATGACAAGTAAATGAGGTCATGTCTCGAAAAATCAGGAGCTTCAAGCTGTCCGCTTTTGAAAAATTAGGAGAATCTGTCATTATATGGTCTATCCACGAGTCCTCGCAGTCGATATTGTTATAGGTCGCTTGTAAAGATAGAATTGATATGTTTACTGACTCAAATTAATAGATCAAAGACTAAGAGAGCGCGAAGAAGATCTGAGTAGACCAGTGTTAAGGTCGCTCAATATAACAAAATGTGTATAATTTGTCGAAAAATTATCCAAGGCTGCTTCCAAATCCGCGAAGTAATTGGTCAAGACGGACAATAAATAATACTCGTACATACCCTAGTACCATTGAATCAAAGCTCCGGAAACAGATATTCATAGGAGCCAGAATATTGAGAAGGAGATGCTAAGACTATTTATTTATTTAATACTTTATTGCACACAAAACATTAAAAAAAAAGAATCCCAAACCTAGCCAATCCAAAAAATATGATGTTGTGATAGAATATTGGCAGGCATCGTGTACAATTTATAATTAAAAGAAAAAAAAGAAAACAAAAAAAAAGGAAAAGATATTAAATATATATTTATATATATACCTAAAAAAAACAAAAATAGTATAAATTTATATATAAAGATTATATATAAGATTATGTATCAATATCCACTACAACTTACAAATCCGAAGGCACATATTATTTTTTTATTTATATCTTTTTCACTTAGAATCATAATCAGTGATCACTTGTGTACGTCAACATGGAAGTGTCAGGAGGTCCTATTACGATACTAGATTTATCGTAATAAGCCCTTCTGAAAAAGCACTTTCCATCTTAATGTTAAAGCTATGAGGGTTAAAAACGCGTCCTGGTCTGAGAAGAATCACACAACAAACTCAGCCGGATATATTTTTTGTTATTGTGATCACTGTTTCACAAACGTCAATCTTAAATGCAAATTTGGAACAACTAGAACCGTCGCAATCAATCGGAAAAGAAGCCTAATGATTTCAGGCAACGAAAATTAAATAATAATTACAGAAAATATATATATATATATATAAATCTTCGGCCTGCCACACAACCAGTCACCGCAAGCAGCACCCGTTCACGAGCATAACACAAGAGCAATATAATAATATTATGTGGATGATAAATAATGAATAAATAATAAGACTATTTTCGATGCAAAACAAGCTTTCAAGTAAATGTCTACACCACCTCCTCTTTTCTGTGCGAATCATTTTTAAAAAACACAAACCCAGGTGTAGTATAAAATGCCGAGTGCAGAGATGGTTTTAATCAGCTTTCAGACCCAGGCACCGTATGAATACAGTACTCTCCAGAGAAAATGTGATCTCAAGCTCCGAGTAGTGGCTAAGAAAGCCTTGAGAGTTTAAGTGGCAAGCGTTAAAACTTACCTTCAAACTTATGTAAGTTCTAATAGAAAATGTTTGTAATTTTTATTGGAATCTAAGGTCCATTCAAAAACATAAAAGTATCGTTCCTTGTATACATATAACATAAACCAATATAACTTGATCTTTTATACTAAAATACTATATGTCGGTATCGATCGCACGTTGTATGTATGTTCTTAGTATGGATACTGTGATCAGCTTTCTATGTTTTATTTTATTTTCGAGCCGAGAAATGTAATTAACAACCTGTATCATGGAGCTTTTGATGAACGTGGATATTGGAAAAGCGTTCAAACATTAAATTGACCCATATTGGATATTTTCATTAAAATATTATAAACTTCTAACTTTGTTAGTGGTGATAACAACTTTCTAAATTGTCTTTTAATTACTTCACTTTATATGTAATTAAACTCTATTTTTGTCTTTAAAATAAACACATTTTTTATATTAAACATTCAAAACGTTAAAACAATAGTATAATAAGTTATAGGAAATATTATTGGTCAGTTCTGATATGAAAAAAATTAATAGCGATTTATTCAGGACTTTATTAGTTATGATTGCGTCATAGCTTTATTATATTGACGACCGGTCTCCAGAGTGTAATGGACTGCCTACAACTGTGTATTGTAGCCGTTCATGAACTTAACATCCCTCGGGGACGTCTTCATGCAATTTGTCACAAGCAATAATAAACAAAATATTACGCATTCAAGTGAGGGAGTGATTTCTTGAATATTAATAGGTAGGTATGTTTAGGTCTGCATGATTTAATTTTGCAATAGTGGTGCCAGATTAAAAGGGTACAATGTAATATTTATTTATTTAATCTTTATTGAGCCAAATAAAAAATTATTATAAAAAAGTTTATTTATAGAAAAGTATTGAAAATAAAAACATGGTGTATGTTGACTAACGATGACAACAACAAGATTTTATCCCCTTACTAAAATGGTCATATTAATTTTATTATCTGGTTATATTATTGGTCATAATAATCATATTATCTGGTTATATTATTGGTCACATTAATTATATTATCTGGTTATATTATTGGTCATATAAATTATATAATCTGATTATATTATTAGTCATATTAATTATATTATCTGGTTATATTATTGGTCAGATTAATCATATTATCTGGTTTTCACACTAAGTTGAATCTTACGTTTAAATAGTCCTTACAAACTGAATAACTAAGTCTGTTCGTTTGCGAAGATTAGTTGGTAAATTAGTTAGGAGAAGACTCTTAGTAAACTAACTATAATTAGATTGACGGAGTTGGAAGCTTACGCCGCTCTCAATTGCATTCGGTATTTTAATGTTCTTGTGAATAAAAGATTGAAAAGTATTTCAACCCTTATTTATATCAAATATTATTAAAATATATTTTTATGTTATTAAAGTATACTTACATTATGCTTTGTTTAGCTCAACTATAATGTCTTTATTACATGATTTTAATTAATTATAACGTTTTAAGTAAATCTCTTAGTTACTAAAGAAGTATTGGTATTACTGACTTCTTCACCATTTTAACAATTGTCTGAAAGTCTGCTAAATTAACTAGTAAATTTAAAAAGTAACGCCATCTAGTATTACAAATAAATCATTTAACACCTTTATATCAAATTATTATTTTTACGCCTCTTATGTTTTTTGTATTAATTCTTTATACTTTTATCAGGCTTATTTTTTACATCAATAGAATTACATATATAACATGTTGGAAGAGACGTACAGGTATGTAGAGACGGATTAGAAAGTACGTATGTATTAAATAAAGGTGGAATTAATTTCTAAAGTGGATTAGTTATAAAATCTTACCCCGTATCTTACGTAATTAGTAGCAAAGAGATTACATAAATTACGAAAAAACAAGTTCAAATTTATTAAGTTTAGCTTAAAATAAATTAATTTACTTTAAGCTAAACTTATTTTCCTTACATAAACTAATTTAGGTTTAGACAATTATTTTATCGACGAAACCGACATTTTCTTGCGTTGTTTGTGTGGAATTATACCCTGTCAACATAAATGTCGAGAACATTTATGTTTGCACTGAGATAAAATTGCACACTTGGCGTCTGTTAACGTAGTTCATTTCACATATTACTACTTGAATATATCCTCTTTGTGTTATCTTGTACTGTATTCTCAGGTTGAATGGTAGAGAATGCTCTTAGCATTAAGTCCGCCTTTTGTAAAAAATAAGCCTTATAAAAGTATAAAGAAATAATAAAAAAAAACATAAGAGGCGTAAAAATAATAATTTTATATAAAGGTGTTAAATGATTTATTTGTAATACTCGATGGTGTTACTTTTTAAATTTACTAGTTAATTTAGCAGACTTTCAGACAATTGTTAAAACGGTGAAGAAGTCAGTAATACCAATACTTCTTTAGTAACTAAGAGATTTACTTAAAACGTTATAATTAATTAAAATCATGTAATAAAGACATTATAGTTGAGCAAAACAAAGCATAACGTAACTATACTTTAATAACATAAATATATATTTTAATAATATTTAATATAAATAAGGGTTGAGATACTTTTCAATCTTTTATTCACAAGAACATTAAAATACCGAATGCAATTGAGAGTGGCGTAAGCTTCCAACTCCGTCAATCTAATTATAGTTAGTTTACTAAGAGTCCTCTCCTAACTAATTTACCAACTAATCTTCGCAAAAGATAGAATAGATAGATATAATAATTTTTCTACAATAATCAAACGAAACTCTACTTAAAGTCACTGTCATGGCTCTCTAAAGATACTCATTGTATTTTATTAATTACCAATTTTTATTTTATATAGGTAAAAACTTTTATATTCAAATTGTAATCAGATTAAAAAGGTATTGTATCTACTTTGACAAATATACAAAAAACCGATATTAGATAACAGCAGTACAAAATATTTGATAAAATGTCATTTTTGTTATTATTTATATTATAATAGTATTTAGTGATGTTGTAGCTGGGATGAAGATAATTTAAATGTATTATTTCTGTCAAAGCCGATGCCTAGTTTAATTATTTCCCATTCAATATCCTCTGTTTCCGACACGTTCAAACTAAGTACCCGATGAAAGCAAGAGTGTTACTGACATAAATAAATAAAACATACATTGATATAATAACTTTGAAATGATTGCTAGTACTTAATCACTATTAACTATTACCTATCCGAAACTGTATTACAATTAGACATCAAAAATCACAAGCGGTTATTTTAATTTTAAACAATTATCTACATGTTCTAACATTTAGAAAACATTTCGTATTTCAAAATAAGCACTGAATGGTTTTTTAATTGAGAAATCTAAATAAATAATAATATATTTGATCTGTTCAAATTGTAAGCGACACGTTCCTGGCTAGTGGTGATGTCATTACCATGTGCAAATGAAAATGCAGATAATCTATAAAATTATACGTCATTATAGTCATGTTACGAAATGATGGTGTTAATTATGTTATTACATATTTATATTGACTGACACAAATTAGTTTTGATAATTAATATTATAAGTTAAATTTATTCTCCGTTTCAACAGGAATGTGGAAACTTTTCGTAAATGCATTTTTTACAAATGTAAATATATCTGTATGCATCATCATCAGTGTTATTATTTATAAATATATGTATTTATTAAAATCACAGTTAAGAAATTAATTATCATACAGCTTTAAATTCTATCATACGCTTTTCGGACGTTATCAAACATTTTCAAAAGTTTTCAGTGTTATTATGTTTAAAAATGATTCATATAACGTAAGACTTTCTAATGTTATCCAAATTAGTAGAAACAATATAATTACTACATTTAATAAATAAACATGAATTTAACAACAACATATAACGTGTTTAGTATAACTTACTTTCTCAGATTCATTTTAACTAACTCACTAACATGTTATTTCTTCATTGTATTATTTTATGTCAATTATGTATGTAAATTTTAAGTAAAATTAGGATTATATATTATATGTTAAGATTCCGTTTGACTCGGGTTAACTTTTGTATAGAAGGTTAATGTTAAGGTAATTTAAAATAATATTATTATATAGATAAATGTATTGTCAGAGTTTTAAATTGCTTTACAACATGACAGGGGATGGACCCAGGTCGGTGTAAAGCGCCGATGTTTCAGGGAATTTATTTACACGACTAAATTGATTCCAGCAAAGCAAATTGATTCGAGCGAAGCTTACAAAGGCTTCATTAAATTAATCAACGTAGTTGAAGCTCGTCCTTTTATATACCGAAAATTTTCTATCTAAGTTTCGATGAAGTTTCGATGATCGGTGAATAATAGTTCTAGGTCGGTTTTATAGTATTGAGCATAGTAATGGGTACTGATCTCTGATCAGTGATATGTTGGGTCTTTTAATAATACAACATGTTAGGTAGTATTAGATACAATAACAGGGAGACGACTCTATTCAGATATTTAATTATTAAAAATATAAAAAAAAATATAATTCATTGGTAAATTTAAAGTACTTGTGACCTTTGATAAAAAAAAAATTGTTTTAAATAATGTAATAATAACAAAATACTGGTAGATATAAAATTTCATGAAAATATATAATTAAAAAATTAATCGATACGAACAGGACCCCAGGGTCTTCTTCCGTCGATAATTCTAAGAATTTTGGAAATTTGGAATTTTGTTGTATTCATTTAGAATAGAATAGATGCATCAACTGATATTTATTTTTGAAATCTATTAATATATTTAAAATATAAATTAAATAAACTATGAAAAATTATTCCATACAGGCCAACAAGTAATACTACATCCTCTGGGAAACTGTCTTGTCGTTTTACCCATTGAACTACCATGTTATATACTAAATTGACAACCAGATTATATTATACTATACTAAAGCAAACAAGTAGTTCATTTATAAATAGAGAGGTACTATAGTATAACATGAGTTACAATTATACTCATGGTTAAAAACTAGCGATCGTTCGGCTTCAATTAAATAATTACTGTATTTTAATTTCTGGGTTCCGTCATATAATGTTTGTCTTGCGCATATTTAGGGATTCATTTATTAAAAAAAATTTAATAAGTTTAATAAAACAATGGAATTTAAAAATAATAAAGGCACTGTTCAGAAAAGTACTATAATTATTTTTAAGGAATTATCGTATATGCAAAGAAGTTCCAAAAATTATATACATATATATATCCTTATTATAGTATAATGACTGAGAACAGATCTAAAGGTGACTTGTGACAGACCTTTGACCCAAATAAAATGCTTGAACATAACGTTTGAGGTGTATAAGTGTGGTAACATTCGAATGTGTAGCTCACGGACTTAAGGCATATTCTGTGACTCTATACCCTTTCTTGACCTTTTAATTAATCAATTAAAAACTCCAAATAAGTGAAGGCATTTTAGCATACGTATTTTACTTACTAAGTGCTTTATTCAACCGCCTCGTTGGTCGAGTGGTTAGCGCAGACGCCTAACTTATAGCGGCCCAATGGAGCTCGGGTTCGATTCCCGACAGGGACAAGCATGTATGAGATGGGCATAGATGTCTGTATTTCTGGGTTTGGTCGTTTATTAAATATATTTTTCAATATTAATAATGTGTATTTCTATGTATTAGTCAATGCTAATACATAGATTACTTACATACATAGAAAATTAATTGCTTGTGTTAAGGGTGTTAGACAACGATTTGTCTAACACCCTTAACACAAGCAAATAATTTGCTTACTTAGGGGTTAGATCAATGTGAATAATTTGTCCTGTATTATTATTATATTATTATTTGGGTGCAGAGTCAAGCAAGGTGTAAGAAGTCACAAAATTGTTATCGGTCACAGTTGCCGAGGAACCTAGGAAAAAGGATGTGTATTTAATAAGTATATCGTATGAATGTCATGAACATTGGGCTTACCTGGAGCTTACTTTTACATCTTAATTACTATTAATACTATACACGGGGTTTTATCCTTGTGCGGGGACAAATAAATATAATAGCCATGAGTACTAAAAAAGCAGTTTTCACAAAGTTTTGCTACTTTATGAAGGTTTGTGGTTCATTATTAAAAAAAAATACTTGTATAATGACTTAACAAAACATGTACTAATTTATGTCTATCCATTAGTAGTTAAGAACCAATTGACAATTTACAGAGACAGAAGTGATCTTGATATGAGTGTAATTCGCTCATTTTACATATTTTCATGATAGAATTCTGTAGATAAAATATGACTAGGATTGAATATTGTTACATAGAAATTTCATTTCTGTAGATAATTAAATATTTATAATTTATCGATTTCTTATTATCTGTCAAATTCGTAGACAAGGTAAATTATTTATCTGTTGACAGCTAATTACAATCTCTTAATTAGTCTGTGACATTTCTTTTTGTTAAGATATTGAAATGTTGCCAGCTTTAGCTAACTTTATAATCCCTAAAATGTTATTGAAAATATAAACATTTTATTTATAATTACTATTTTGAATTTCATTTATTAATCATTATTAAGGTTAGTATATCGCTAAATATTATTTGAAAGTAGTTGTCATATTGTTTCAGAAGTTTAGTTGCAGCCAACGTTGTTTTATTGTTATATTTATTAGTATAACAATTTGTTATCAATTTATTACACTCGTTTCTTCCTTTAGATAAGTAGTGCATTGTTCTTAAATTATTTAAATATTGGTCTTCTTCCGATTAATATCAATTTTACCCACATTTCGTGTAACGCGGCGTGTGCATAGCCACATTGTTTGCTTATTATGCATATTTTGATTATAAAATTCAATGCCGTGACCTTTAGAGTCTTTTCTTTCGGAAGCACTTCCGAATCCAATATCTTATTAACCTTAGGGCTATTATATTAATATGGAATAATTATAATTCCTATTGCCGGCACTTCCCGGGCAGTTTCAAAGTTTGTTGGAACAATATTTCTATTTGTCCTGATTCGACACTCGGAGTCGACATAGGCTAATATTATTGCTTGCGAGGCCTTTTTACTCCATAAGGAGGTTTTTATGTTTGTAGCCTAGAAGATACAGGTAAATTTATAATTGGTTCGCGGGGGTAGACGTGAATCTTCGGGGCGTCGTCCTGTTTGACCTGTATCCTGCTTCCTGACTAGCTGAGTTTAAGAAGCTCGTCTTTATTGTAATCCCGATATTATGGTGATGTACAAAATTCACTTATACCATTAATCAACACTTCCATTTTTGAAAGTTTTATAAAGAACAAGTGTTTGACTGTGATTCTCCAGTACTGACAAGCAGGAGGATCATGCAAATGTCTTCGCTTATAATTTGTCAGTGGCGCCTAAGATTTCTATTTTAGTAATTTTTATATATAATTTTAAATTAAGGTGTTATCTCAAGTAACCCACCGTTGAGTCCAGCTGGCATTATTTTAAAATTATTTTAGCATTTCCCTATTTTGTATAACTTAATTAATTATAAGATTAAATGTTGTGGTTGTATTATTTTTGGTTATACTGAATAAATTATTTTAAACCACAAACCCACTTTACTTTTATTTTTAGTAACAATATATTAAGTTGATGTAGAGTCTGATTAATATTTAATATATTATGTGTCTATCTAAATCCTGTAAATTCAGAACTTTAAAATACTGTATTTAAAAAATGATAACATTAAATAATCACATTATGTAGTTTTTACAGTCTGTCAGAAAAATTAAATCAACATAACTATTTGTGGGAAAAAACATATATTTAACATTTAAATGTAAAATATATTAAAACTGTGTCATTTACAAATGGAACTATACCAAATAAATGTTATATCCGTTCGTATATCCCGATAAAGACGATCACATATAGAATGCTTAATTCACCGAGGCGGACAGCGATACGGTAGCTCAGTTGGTAGAGCGACGGGACGGTTTCCCAGTAGTCGCGGGTTCAAATCCCTGCCCGTATCGGTTTATTTTTCATTCTATATTTATATAAATTTAAATAAGCTTAACATGGCTATACATGTTTAAAGATATTTTCAAACATTAATTTCAAAACAAGTATTTATATAAGTGAAAATATTTATTGATTTATTTATTCTTTTTTATTTTATTTTACACGAAAACCAACAGTTTAAGATAGCATTGCTTGTACCTATATAAAAAGCTGTACGTCATTTACACGTTTTCGCATTCTGTTAGCTAGGTCTTTATATAAAATAAATAACTAATTAAATTATACTGGTAACAACCGCTATCTTTCAAATGAACGAACCTAAGGGGAATTAAAAAAGAAAAAAAAGAAAAAGCAAATTATCCATTAGTCGTTTGTACAATCTTTAAAAATAATTTATAGAATATGTTGTTAATTCTTGATGGAACTGCATTTTTAATTACGATTAAACACAATTTTTACTTTCTTGTACAAAGTTCCACTTTATTTAAATATGTGATACAATTTTATATGCGACCGGTTTCGTACATCATCATCAGGCGACATACATATATTTGTCTTTGTACAAATTAATTAAATTAAAGTGGAACTTTGTACAAGAAAGTAAAAATTGTGTTTAATCGTAATCTTTAAAAATAGTTGCGATAGAACATATTTAAACTTTTTCGGTTTTGTTGTGAACAGGTTCGGTAAGTCAGCCAGTGCATTAAATTTGTTGACAAATCTAATTAGGAAAGAGTCGTCTTTAATTTGTTAGGCAAATAGGAATATAAAAGTATATAGGTTTTCTTTAAATTCGATTCGGTATCGGCAAGTAGATTTTTGAAAGTGAAAGTGAAAGAAAAATCTACTTGATTTTTGAAAGTAAATGTTGTGAGTCTAATAGCCTTTAAACTGTTTTCACTAAACTTACAATATCGAATATATTTCGGCTCTGAACTAAATGTTGTATGTAGTAGTAGTAGTAGTAGTAGTAGTAGTAGTATGTGGTTTGGTAGTATCTGACATGTCTGTTCGTAGCGTGGGTTGCTGGACTTTTATACTCTAAGTATCTCAGAAACCTACTTTCAATAGACTCTAGTCATATAATTGTACACGTGATATTTCGGATCCACACTTGACAACAGTACTCGAAAATACTACGCACAAAGGAAAAATACAGGATTTTGATGACCTTTACACTTTTTAATTTGTGAACTAGATCTTAATCCCTAAATTTATGTTCGTCTTATTTAATATAAAATCGGTGTGCTAACATAAGCTTATAGTCATCTATCACACCTAGGTCCCGCATTTTAACAACTCTTTGTACCTGAGGGCCTTTGATAATGTAATTATAGTTTACGGGAAAAGGTTTCCAAGTGCAGAAAATGCTGTGACATTTAACAACATTTAGATCGAGTTTGTTTAAAGAACAATAATTTTAAAAGCTTGTTAAATCATCTCGAGTTAGATAGCAGTCGTTCACGGAGTTGATTGTTCATGTAGTGATGAGTTTTTAATGCCTGTAAATATGTTGTTTATAAAGATATTAAAGAGTAAAGGTCCAAGCAAGGAATCTTGGGTAACACCGGAAGGGACTTTACACCAGGAGGAAGCATAACCATTCAAATTAAAATTCAAAATATCTTTATTCAAGTAGGCATTTACACGCACTTTTGAATCGTCAATTACATTAAATTGGTCAGTATAGTCAGTCTGTGGGTAAGCTACCACCAGCTCGGAATGCTGTTCTGCTGAGAAGAGCTGGCAGAAACTCAACAGTTGCTCTTTTTAAATGAAATTAAACAATGTTTGACTTATACATTATAACATCAACCCTACAAATGAGTCAGTGACCCAAGTTCCATAAATTTCGATTATCCAAAAATTCTTGAATTTTATAATAGGATTTATTTAATAATATACTTTTAATTTTAGATTTAAAACTAAGAAATGGAAGATCCAAAATATCTTGTGGAACCTTATTATATATGCGTACACCGGAACCCATGAAGGATTTGTTAACTTTTTGAAGTCGAAATTTAGGCGTTACGAGTTTATTTTTATTTCTTGTATTTATCGTATGTCTGTCGCTGTTTTTAGTAGAAGTATTTAAATTTTGACGTATATATAATATATTATTAAAAATGTATTGAGAAGCGACCGTAAGAATACCGATTTCTTTAAAAACATCTCTTAGGGAGTCTCTAGCTCTTAGATTCCAAATAGCCCGTATAGCTCTTTTTTGTAAAACAAATATAGAATTAGAGGTCGCGGGTTTGAATCCCTGCCCGTATATGTTTATTTTTCATTTATATAATTTTTTTGCTACTCTCTCTCTAAACGCTCTTTTTGCTATACATAAAAATAGGATTCTATACTCCTAATCTTGAGGGAAGCAACTGTCCACCGACCGAGTAGGAATCCGATTGAGGCTCATTTAAAATATATAAATCTAGAGGAAGGGGATCACGTGATTGTTTTTTTTTGTTTATTTCCCACTACACAGGAATATCTCTTACTAATCCTATACATGGAATATTGTAAATAGGGGTATAAGACGATAACCTGCATCTGCCAAAAATCGGTTAGTAATTATATTATTAACCGACAGAGCAGAGATAAATTTTACAGAGACTCTATTACAATTTTACACCTTTATATTTAAAAAAAATACTGGGTTAAAAGATAAGTATAGAAAGTCATGGGCTGGACTGTATTATTTTTATAAATTAATTATCATGCATTATAAATGATCTCTTGTTTGTATTCGTATAGTTAATAAAGACGATGGCAAAAGCAGGGTGGATGTAGATTAATGATTAATTATTAATCTTTCGCGATACATGATGACTATTATACGAGTATATTATAAGTAGAAGATATATACCTAACATATATGTTTACCAATATTGTGTTTATGCTAATTTGAAAGTTCAACATTTACACTTTTTGACATGAGAAAATCATTAAAATCTCATTACCAAGTGGGTTAAGTGCATGACATCAGCAACAGAAATCGAAACTAAAAAGATTTTATTGTGCATAATAAAAGTTGTCTCTTATAAGGGTTTTTTCTCATACAGGTTTTCGATATCCTGTGGTCAGATCCTCAAAGTACAAGTGGCTGTGTGGCAAATGCATTACGAGGTGCCGGCACTTATTTCGGTCCTGACGTCACCACCTCCTTTCTGAATAAGAACAAATTGAGCTTCATCATAAGAAGTCACGAGTGCAAGCCCGGGGGGTATGAGCTACTTCACGACGGCAACGTAAGATGATTTATGAAAAAAATGGATGTATCTTTGTCTCTTTATTAACATTTATACGGTATATTTGTTTTTATTTAGGTAATAACAATTTTCTCTGCGTCTAACTACTACGAGCTTGGTTCCAACAAGGGTGCCTACCTCAAGCTCTGCGGGAACTCGCTAGACCGTCAGTTCGTTCAGTACACTGCTGCAGTATCTCGCACTCGCCGACTCACCTTTCGTCAACGAGTCGGTCTCGTTGAATCTTCTGCGATGAGGGAACTGCATAGTCATATCATTACCGCCAGAAGAACTTTGGAGGCCACGTTTAGAAGTATGGATTTGGATCAGAGCGGTTTGTATATTTAGACTTGTATGTGACCGGATGAGGGTGTGTGTGTTTGTGTGTAAGTGTGTGTGGAAGTGGTATTTTTAGCTTCTATTGATAAACATTAGTACTTGTTAATAGAGTTTAGTTGAGTAGTAAATAAACCCAATGAAGTCAATGACATCGAGGCAGTTAAAGAGATTTATTTTTATATTTTTAATTTTATTAATCCTATAAGAGTATATATTTTTTTTAATGAATCATATATGTATAGTTAACAAAATATTAAACTATTTGTCATGGATCTTTTAAAATCAGCAAACTTCTGAGTATCCAATAATCAGATGTAGCCATAAAAGATCTGTTTTATAAATCAAAGACGATAAAACCACAAATGTTGCCAAATATTACAAATTAAATTTATCTTATAAAATGTTTTGAAAAACAAAAAACCTACATATAAAATTATGGTACTAAATAAACTCTCATCTCAGGTTTCATTACAATAAGTGATTGGTGTTATGCCATGGAGGAGACAACTCATCTCGGTCTGCCGTGGCGGATGCTGAAGGATAAACTAGTACGGACCGACATTGACACCCGCCGAGTACGCTACATGGATACATTCGATTTGTTAGCCAACGTGAGCTTGCTTATAATAATTATATACACTTGTTGCATTACTTTTAATCTACAATATTTTAAAAGTAGACCATAGTAAATTGTATGTAGTATGTATCACTTTTTTATCTAATTTGTCTCTTTTACGAGTAATAGTGAAAGTTGTGGGAATTAACTAAGTTTATAACTAACGCACTGTAAATGTTAATAAAAATAAAATACTTAGGTACTAAGTTTTCTGAAAACAATCAGTACAATATTCAATAGCCATTAATTTCAAAGTCGTAGTTATTGTTTACTATAAAATAAGATTTCAATGAAAAATATAATTACGATTCAATAAAATATAAAAAATGTTATTGTCAAAGTTATTAAGCTACATAACATGTTTGTACACATTCATCAAGACCGAAGTTGTATATAATTGAATGTATATATTGTATACAGAGTTATTTTTAATTAGTTGACCACCTTTTACAGGCAGCACAAAAAACGAAACAACACAAAAAACAAAACAACAAAATTTATTTTCTTCTTCTTTTACTTATTACTCTGTATTTTAAGAAGTAGTTAAAAGGTCAACGCTAAGGCGCCATACCGACTCTCAGAGTTAATACCAGTTCAGAGACAACAAATAAATTTTGTGTGGGAAAATTTTAATTTTAAAAATCATTAATTTTAAAAAGTCATAGAAAAAATGTTGTTGGGCTTGTAAAGTGGCTGCCTGCAAGAGGTGGTCAACTAATTACAAATATACTTGAATATTACAATGAAAGTAACAACTATGCACGTAATATTTAAATGTACAGTTATGAAAATCTTTAGTGTAAGTTTTCTTTAAGCAATTAATAAAGTATATATTGTTATATATGACAGATAAATGCAATCAAATATGTAAAATAAGATTCTAACGTCTTGTTCAAAATTACATTTTAATAGTATTGTTTGATATTTAATTTAAACATTTTTTTATAATAAAAAATATATTATAAATTGTGATATCCGATAACCAATAAAAATAAAAAAAATCAAAATTTCACAAGAAAAATAATTTATATTTATTTTACTTATGTGCTATAAAATGTTGCTGACATCACCAGACATTTTTATAGAAACTTTTGAAAGCTGACAAATTCAATTTGATTTTTCAATTGACGTCGACTTTTCTTGGGATAAATACCCCTTCAGAAATGTGTTTCTTTATTTTAGGGTATTTTTTGCAAAAAGGGATAAATTGTCGGTTATAATACTTACAGAATGGCATCAAAATATGTGTTAATGTAACTGTTGTTACATAAATGTTATTATAAAAATATTTAATTATAATAAATATTTAATTGTAAAAAATAGTGTTTATTATAAAAAATATTTAATTCCTTACAGAAAATTGGAAGAAAGTCGGATGCCCAGACTGTTGTTGAAACATTATACAAAAATAAAAGAAGTTTGGAAGCAATATTTAAAATACTCGATAAGGATAATTCAGGTATGACGTGGTCTTTTATTTCATTGTTATTTAAATGTTATGTAAGTTTAAGTTAAGTTAATAAAATTTCCGACATCGTTCACAGAGTTGCAATAACTTTCACTGATATAAAAAAAATCTGTTTTTACACTTTAAGGTAAACTTCACATTACCATTTTGGATAAAGTGTATCAATTTTTATAATTTAGAACTGTTCAAATCAAATTCAATTCTTTGTCTTATTTTTTAACTAATAGCCTAACTCTGTATGAAGTGAAGAAAGTAAATCTGTCACAAACCTATCTATTGTACGTTTTGTGTAGTGCATCGAAAAAAACTTATAATATTTATTAAGTATTTGTCTTTATGTATAGTGTAAAACCTCTGTAGGTACATTTTACTTAAGAAGGAAACAAACACATCGAACAAGTTCCTTGGTTTTGTTTTCACAACAAACAGCATTCTATTCAATATTGTCATAAGTATAATACATAAATATAAAAAGGAGATATTATTATACCTCTTTTACAGGCTACATAACCTTGGAAGAATTTTCGGAAGCTTGTCAATTATTAGGCAAATATATGCCAAATCCCTTGACTCAGGAACAATTAGTCGACATATGTCGCCTAATGGATATCAATAAGGATGGCCTAGTTGATCTTAATGAGTTCTTAGAGAGCTTCCGTTTAGCAGAAAAAAGTTTGCACGAAGACGAACACACATTGGCCGAAATGAAAGCTTCCTGACATGAGCTAGACCGTTGTCCTAGTAGGACAGCGGTCGATGTTAACGAAACTGGTGTGGACATTGAATTGTTGAAACTAGACGATGATGATCTTCGGAGAAACACTGGGCGAGATGACCAACGAAGAAATAATGGCGATCAGAGGCTCAGAAACAGACGTGAAGCTCAGAGGCATAATGGACGGGTGATTGGCGCTGGTTCTTCGCGGGATGTGGAGGAGATTGAGCTATTGGATTACGAAAGGCCCAGACGAGCTGGATTGCTAGAAAGTGAAATTTAGAGAAATTACTTAATTTGATTTTGGTACTCAATTTGGGCTTGTAATTTTTTGTATTCTTATTTTAACAAAAGATGATTTTATCGTCTTTAATTAAAATTAAATGTTCATGTTTTGAATTAATACTTATGTAACGATTTTTGTTCGTACATTTCAATAGCAGATTACTTTCAATTGACAGGTCACAAGCCCTTTGAATATTTATTATTATTATTATTGCTTAAGTTTACTTAAAAAGAATGTGTGTCATTAATTTATTTCCTGGTGACTTATTTAAATGTTCGTATTTTCTAATGCATTTTAAATCGAGCCTAAGATATTTAAGTACTAAAATATATTATATGTTATTAAAGTAGAATTATCCTAAATGAACATATTAGGTAACTGACACTAAAGTCGTCGTTAACATTTGTGTTATCAAAATATTAATGGATGCCAAGTTTTTAAAACGATTCACAAAATATGCCGAATGCTGATAATTAATGGGAGCAAGGATCACATAAAACTAAATTTATATTTTGATGTAATTGTATGACATAAATGAATGGTAGTTAAATTTTGAAATATGTTCCATTTTTATATAATATGGCTGAACTAAAAGTAAGAAAATATATTCACGTATTTAATAAATTTAAATATATATGGGAATAAGGATTAGTTATTAAAAATATACATGAAATTTACTCCTTAAAATTTTCTAAAGTAGAAATTTTATTCAAAGATAAAATATATTTCATAATAGTACTTAAAGCTGTAATTTTTTCTAGTCATTTCTACGTATGTAGGTAATATTGCACATATCTTTACAATTCAATTTATTAATCATTCCAACGTATTTTTCAAATAAATGAACTCAATGTTAATGTAAGAAAATATTCTTAACAATTTCAAATTTATCTGTTGTAGATTTTAAGAGTTAATGTAAACTGAATAACTTACCATACAATCAATATTCTCAATTAACTTAATGATGTGTAACCTGAATGTTTTGTCCATTAAATTGTGATAAAGAGCACATGGTTTTTCTTTTTTTTAATCATAATTATAAGACGTTAATTTTTTAACTAAGTCCTTCCGTAATAGGGAACATGCAAAAAAATTTAAATGGTCTCAAATATTTTTTTTTCGATTACTTTTTATCATCTTATTATAATAAAATCATTTTTTTTTAATTTACTAATCATTTAAGGCCATAAAATAATTTATGAAAAGTGTAACTTTAGGGAGCGAAATTCAAAATTCCAAAACGCGCCACCATTGGTCGAAAGGAAATGTGACGTCATTTGACACACCATTCAATATATCGGCGTTTAAGTTCATACTGTGGTATCAGTGTGACTGAGAAAAATAAATAATTTAAACCTATATTTTCGTGCTTAAAGGTTTCATTAAATGATAAAATTGTTTAGGTAATCTTAAAAACATTTTCTAAATACTCAAACAACTCTAACAAAACACATACCTACAAACTCTTTTTGAATAGCAGTTAGCATGCTACTACACAATACATTTTTAAAATGTTTCTGCCTCTGAATCATTTTTCACTTCACTTGACTCAGATAAATAACTTGGTTGATAATCAGCAGATATAGAAGATATAAGATGCTATAGAAATATTATCAGCTGTGTTTTCAGTAAACAATTTTCTTTTTAAAACAGATAGTTTTACTTTTAAAACTGTTGTGTAACAATGTTGTGTGTTAAATGAGGAAATGGTGACAATGCTACATTTTGTTTTTCAGCAGGTATATTTACATTGACACCTTTACTTCCATACTTCGGTTTAATATTAACTTGCACAGCTTAGTCACTTGGTAATTTATCTTTAATATGCGACAAGCAAGGCTCTGCCTTATGATCATCACATTCAATAGGAGAAGTACTGAGTCTTGGCTGATTAATATCACAGACATTTGTATGGGCAGTACTAGGACTTACTACCTATATCACTTCTTCGTAAAGGTCACCAATTTTTTTAAACACTACTTTTGATAGCTAACTCTTAAAAGGCTTCATTAACCGATGTCAATCTCTGTCTTTTGACTATGCACATTCTCATTCTATCAGCTGTTGTTTTTGCCACAAAAATATATAAGGAACAACTCTTTTCTTCAAACTTAGATTACATCTTTCTCCTTGTTGTTTCGTTACACATATTATATTCAATACAATTTGCTGTATCTTCCTTAACCTGAAATAAATTGACAGACCATAAAAATTGCGTAAAACAAAAAAAGATTACGGTTTTTATAGAAAGTTATACTGAAATTTGTAAGATAGGTTAGATTAATTTTAAACTCAAATTTTCTTATGTTTAATACTTACTATAAATTTAAACTATTAGGTTAAACTTATTATAAATAAAGTATACTTACGTTAAATTGATCTTCACAACCATATAAACACGATTTAGGACATATATTATCCCTTTTAATTACCGTACACCATTGTTTTTGTATTTTCGCATCTCTTGGAATACAAAAAACACTTTGTCGGGTGTTTTTCTAATACTATTTTTGCACTCCGGTACTATACAATACTCGTAAGATGATTTTTATCTTCTTCCATGACTTGTAAAGCAATTAAAACTTAAAATATCTATGAAATTGCTAAAAAGTTCATAGTAAACATTCACTGGATGTATCATTTGACGTCACGCAAAGCGCGCGCAAAATGGCGGTGTTTAAACGGGTCAAATTTACTCAATGTTTTAATTTTTACTTTGAAAATAAAACTAGAATCTTTTCAAGCCTATTAATATTTTTTTCTACGATATAGAGAGGTAAATGATTAATTTACGTCAAAAAAAAATACGTGAATGTTCCCTATTGCCCCATCTGTCACTACTATAAGTTGAGATCTAAACAGGCGGTAGGCTGTCAAGCAAGTACAAATTAACCAAATTGACGATCAGCGCCGTGTATGTGTAGTAACAAATCATTTAGAGCCCATTGTACTCCCCCCCTCCCTCCCTGATAACTAAAAACTGTTTAGCATTTACATCACTAATTTGGCTTATTTATGCATAGTTGATTTAAATTTCAGAAACACACCTTTAACCAGATATAGATATTAATGTCCAAAATTAGAAATTTTTATCACTGAATGATCTATAGATAAAAATTCCAACCCAGATCCAGAAGACCTACAACGTTCAAATTCAGCGTCCAGGTGGATATTTGTGCAATTAAATTTATCAAATTATAAATTAAAATAATAATATTATAATTAAATTAATTAATTATAAATATAATTAATACAATAATATTATTAATTAAAACAATACAATCTAATAAATAAATTCAAACTTAATAGAAGTTGGTATTAATTTGTAAAAGCTTGTATAATTAATTTGACATAACATATTCTAATTCGTTGGGGTTTAGAAATTGCTGACCCAGCCTCTTTATAGGGATTCGGTGATATACCGCAGAATGTATTCGGTTTTCCATAAAACGTTTTAATCGAATTATTAGGTTTTCAATTTATATAAAATAGAAGTTACATAACTTAACTTTTAACTAATTATTTAAATGTTTTTTTTTTAATAAATATATATAAATAAACTTCCAGGTCAAATTTGGGTCGACCAAGCATATTTATCACGAAAATAACCACCTACATATTTAGTATAGGTAAAAAAAAAATATCTTAAAATTAACCTTGAGAAATAAATCTAAACTAAAAAAGTAAAATAATATATAAAGTAAATATTTTGAGAAGAACGTTATTGGGATTTAAAATACACAATGTAATTTAAATTTATATAAATATAGAATGAAAAATAAACCAATACGGGCAGGGATTCGAACCCTCGATTACTAGGAAACCTCCCGTCGCTCTACCAACTGAGCTACCGTACATAATTCAGACCTCAATGGGACCTCAACTCCATTGGCTCCGACAGCTTTCCGATTCTTTATGCGGCGAATGCAATCCTGGACTTCTAAAGGCGTAATAGGCGGCACTATTTCTTTATTCGGAAGGAGGTTCGGAAATTGCACCTTTTTATGTTGCTTGTTCAGTAGCTCGTGGAAGTAAGAGCGCCATCTTCCTTTCTCCGCGAGCTCCTCGCACAATAAGTTGCCCCCAGGCACTTTAAAATGCCCCTCAGAAGATTTCAACTTATCATACAGAGGTTTTAAGTAGTCTCGTCTGGCTTTAGCAAGTTCTCTTAGTGGCGCGTTTTGCAGCTCTGTACGTGTCTTGGTCTCCAGGAGATCTGGACGCTTCCCACTTTTTAAACAGGGCTTTCTTCTTCCTAGTCTCCTTCTGGACTGGCGTCCGCCCTTGAACGTACCGAGTACTGCCTTCGCAGCCTCAGGAATCGCTGCCTGGATCCCGTCCCTATTATCCTGGACCGGTTTACTCTCAGCACCGGCGCTCTTATCACCGATAGCTGTGGCGAAACTTTGGGACGTGGCTTAACCAGTAGCCACCACTTGATTTGACGCTGGCAGCGCTCGACGGGCTTGTCTTTGGGCTTCACAAAAAGGTCCATGACAACAATCTGATGGTGTGCAGTGTAGTTACACGCCTTCTGCCACATTTCTTATGTTGGTGCATCATCAACTTATAAAAGTATATACGCAAAATAGACCTTCGATGCTGCCACTTGTGTCGATATCAATTATCTACAACCTTAAGTTGCTTAAATGTAATCTTCATAAGAAAGTGACTTGCTTTTTGAAGTACTCGTTAGTTATCTATAGATCTGTCTATTCCGAAGATGAGCTAAAGGTCAGTCCACGAAAAATCTGTCGCACCAATCTGCCCGTAAATAAAACCGTCCCATATGTTTATTCTTATGCAAAATCCTTCTTTGTTCATGATCTATGTCAAATTTGATGAATATAGGTCTCTCCGTCGCGTGGGCAGATGATTAACAATTTATTTAATACATACACATATATGGAATCTTGTTAAGTTAAACTCTTAGGAATTACCTTAATTACTCGAAAAAAAAGAAACTAATTAGATATATCGTAAACCAAACTAATCCAGTACTCTGTAATTTTAAAATACAGAAAACGCCTTTCATAAACACTACTATATATTTCAAAAGCTGTATGTACAGATATTGTGTAACTGCAATGTAACTAGTGTATTGTCCTCATGGTTTGTTTAAATTCAAAATTCTAGTTTTATGGATTCTGAAGTTACAGATGGTTCAAAGGGGAACTGTATGATATCAATAAAAGGATGGTACGGCAGTGTGTATGTTTTATTTGTTTTTTTTTTAGTCTGTTTTTTCGACTTAGCAAAGACACTGCTAGATAAAGTGTTGTGTGAAAGATGAAACTGTCTACCGAATAACTGAAATATTTTGAGCAATATTTTAAGAATACCATTGTGTGTGAAGAAACAGTAATAGTCCAGTCTAATTATTGCATTACGAAATATTATATAAAAATAGTAGTATAGTATAGTATTATGAAAACTAATATTTGAAATGTGAAAAATATTTAAAAGGTCTTTTAAAATAATAAATTACATAGAGACAAATACATTCTCTGTTTACTAAATAATATATAAAATATATATATTCTTTTACATCGAGAATATGTACCACGCAATAAGGATGTTCCATGACAAAAAATGTATTAAATGGTAAGTTAAATAATAGTAGTTGAATATTACCTAATATACTACTAGGTTAGATAATATGCGACTTACAGGAGATATAAATCGATAGGAACATGATAATCGATAAGTACTCGTATACCCTCGCCATAAATTGTGATAAGGGTGATGGCTGGCTTCGTCGAAATGGAATTAAATTGAATGAAGCTGTAGAACATTTCTCATTTGTGTGGTGCAATCTAATGCGAGTTCAAGAGCATATTCATCGATATCTCTTAACTATTATAATAGAATTAATCTTATTTCATTTCAAAATGTCACGTACTTGGGGGAACGGTAGTGTCCCCTCCAAGTCGAGAGGCGCGGTCGTAACATCCATTTCTTAAAGCAGTTCAGGCCATTTTCGACCACCCTATAACTTCTTTGGGGATGAAACTAGAAGTCTGAATTTTTATTAATCCATCAGGCATGGTATAAGCACGGTATATTTTAAATTGACTCGTCAATTGCACTAAACGATCTAATTTATACTTGTGATATATGTTGTGTTCTCGTGCCATAGCCGTCAATATATTCAAGATGTTTGAAAATATCTTTTAAACATGTATAACCATGTTAAGCTTATTTAAATTTATATAAATATAGAATGAAAAATAAACCGATACGGACAGGGATTCGAACCCGCGACTACTGGAAAACCGTCCTGTCGCTCTACCAACTGAGCTACCGTATCGCTTGGTAGAGCGACGGGACGGTTTTCCAGTAGTCGCGGGTTCGAATCCCTGCCCGTATCGGTTTTATTTATTTTTTTTCATTCTATATTTATATAAATTTATTCAAGATGTTAAAGATTTTAATATTGATAAGGCCACTATAAGATGTTTTTAGGGTACATAGTTAGGTAACAACTTAAAACAGAAGATCCTTTAGGTAGGGACTGAATATAAATTAATGACCGACTTGGTGTTACTTGGCTCTCTCACCTGTTTACGGTGGAAGAACTAAGTTGTGGATCGGTTTTTTTTTAAAAGTATTGTTTTTTTTTATGGGATACCTTATACACGTAATTATTAAAATTTACAAAGTTATGAGTATTTAAGATAGATTAACTTAATTACGTTAAAAGGTTTTGTGAACCATTTAAATATTTAGTTACTGATAACATATAAAGTAGTAAAATGTATTATAGTGTTTGTTTCACAAATGACCATTGATGGTTAAGAAATGGGTAGTTAATGGTTTTTGTTTCCACATTTTTACTATAATGTATTTTATGTCAATATTAGATAATAAGATTACTCCTTTTTATCTAATATTGACAGAGAAGGAAATTTAAATTTTTTCATCGCTGTCACTGTGAAATAATTTATTTTAATAAATAAATTCCTTTAATCTCACAGTACTTACATATTATTTATCATTTCTTTATTGTGAGTGTAGACGCAATATGACTGTCAGTTATTTAAAATATCTAGATGGGTATGCATTCACTGTGCTTTAGTCATTAGTAAACAATAAAAAACCACTTAATTATCACAGTTGTTCAAATACATTCTTATGTAATTTTTAAATAAATTTTAAATTTATAGAATTGGTTTAATTGCATTGTCCACAAGATTGCACGTTTCCTTTGACTGATAAGACAAGGTGGATGTGACGTGTGGAGGCCATCCAGTTCCTCACAGCCCACTGAATAGGTAGATATCGAAAGGCAATCTTGATATCATTTAGGTCAATGTTGAGGAAGCTTTCAGGAAAAGTATTGAAGACGGTTTTAGTAATGATGTCAGCGTCTTCATCAAATTTAACTAGAAGTTACATTAAAATGCATTTCTTAGCAAGTAATAAGTTATAATATTGTTAGGAGTCGAGGGTATTTCTAAATAGTTAGTAGGCAGCAATTCCTATAAATTAGTAAACAAATGTTGTGTTTATGAATTATTGTGTCGATTATTGTATTGTGATTGTCGATGTGATCCTTGAGTATCTGCTTTGAGTAGCTTATCTAGCCTTTTATTACTTTGGTAGGTTTGTCGTTTTGTGTCATAGTTTTATTACTGAATTAGTTTTAACGTCGTAATCTGGATTTCTTGGTATTAAATTACATACTCATAGTGTAAGGGACACATACGTTATAAATTCATTACTCAAAGCAATATACATATTTATTCATATATAATATCGTATAAAAAAAGGTTAAGACTTTAATAATAATAATAATAATAATAATATCAGGACAAATTACACACATTGATCTAACCCCTAAGTAAGCAAATTATTTTGCTTGTGTTAAGGGTGTTAGACAACGATACAAATACATAGAAATACATATATAAATACTGAGAATATATTTAATAAACGACCAAACCCAGAAACACAGACATCTATGCTCATCACATAAATGCCTGTCTCCCGCCGGGAATCGAACCCGAGCCCCATTTCGCCGTGACACGTTAGGCGTCTGCGCTAACCACTCGACCAACGGGGCGGTTAAACTTTAACTTTTCACCAAAATTTTAAGGTACATTTTAAGCTTATTTAATGAATATATCCATTACTTTAACATATTTAATGTTCATTCTATGTTCTTTTTAAATTGTTTCATTCAACACTAAATATATTGTCAATAAATAAAATAGTAAATTAATTAATATTGTTTTTAACTTAAGAACCTTTATAATATTTAATAGAAATTAACTAAGACGTTATTAGCTTTGTTAAATTAAATACAGCGAGTTTGTCATTGTTCAATTTAGTAATTGAGGCTTTCATGGACGGAATGTAGGAACATTTTGTCGAAACTTAGTTGTTTCAATCATGTTTTACATTTAATTAATAACGAGATTAAAATATTTAAATACTTTAAGGATTTAGTTCATATCAAGATATTTAAGTAAGTATAAACTTTATCATTTTTAATAGTTGCTGAGAAATTTTAACTTCATTTGAAAATAAAAATGTTCATAAATTAATGGATCGTAGTTTTTTTTTTGCACTACCAGCGACTTCGTCTGCTCACTGTCCACCCTTTTCCTGCTGTCCTGACTTAATTAATAAGCAATAAAGTCTAATCTTTATCTATAATTCGAATCTTTTTATTCAAATCCATACATCAATTATTCATTTGTTATATTCCATGTGGTGACTGAGATGTTGACTCAGTAACACTACTATTAAATCTGCAGTAGCAGTGTTATAATAATTTTAAAATATTACAGTATTGTCATTAGGAGTGGGATATCGAAACTATATATTTTTAAATCACAACTTTATCTCGATTCAAAATCAGATTTCACATCATAACAATAACGTGAATGTTTGTTTTTATATGCTATATCTTTATTTTTATCTTAATTAAAATTATGAATCTAAATAAAAATACAAAACATATATGTGCAGATAAGTACAAATAGTTCATCAATAGATTTTAGTTCCTAGTCGGCAACGCTACGGCAAAATGCGATAACGATATTATGCCTATCCGATCTGATGCGAAACACTTCGGTGATACTGATTCGTGGATCGAATTCGGACTCGATATTTGACAGATACAGCAATATAGTGTTTTGGAAAATATTCCTATAGTTGCACCGCAAACCGATATCAACTACGATATATACTTTTAATAAATATATAATACGATTCGAATCGTAATAAGAGCCGAAATATGTGTCTATGTTTTCCTTTGAAAATAAAATAAAGCATCTCTTGGAGAAAAAGGTAATATATAGATATAAAAGTTAGTAATAGCATTTTTTTTGTTTTTTTTTTTAACATCAAATATATTTAACATTTATGTTTAACAAATATGTTTAACACTTAAGGGTATGATAAACAAATAATGTTACATTTTTGATAATACATCCAGTATTATTTTGTTAGTTATTCTTTTTGAACTCTTAATATTTAATAAGATTTTCAAGGATAAAGTAAAGACATCCCTTCTGATTTTTTTGGAAATGTTCTTTAATTTTTAAGTGAGCTTCATAATTTATATAGAACTGAAATCTTGATATAAAACATTAAGTTTTCTTACCTTTTGTAGGTATGATATTTTAGTAATTATTTTTATCTATCTCAGTCATAGCAATGTTTTGTTTACAATAAAAGTATACAAAAGTTTCATCATAATGAAATATGTGTCTATGTTTTCCTTTGAAAATAAAATAAAGCATCTCTTGGAGAAAAAGGTAATATATAGATATAATAGTTATTAATAGCATTTTTTTTGTTTTTTTTTTTAACATCAAATATATTTAACATTTATGTTTAACAAATATACACTCGGCGTCACAAAAATCGCACCTTTTAAAAAAGCAACTTCAAAATAATTTTACTCAAACTTTGTGAATTGTAAGGATATGATTGTAGGATATCATTGGAAAGGTAATTCAATTGCCTATTAGAAAATAAAAAACATGTGTATGCATTTTAATTCTTTAATAATAAAAAACTTAAAACATGACAAAGTGACAAAAAATAAAATTAATAACATCATAAAAAATTACAAATAAGGCCTTAAAATCTAGTGTTTCCACCCCTTGCTGTGATGGTAGCTTCCAGCCGATCCTTCATGGAGCTCACGAGGGTCACCACTCTTGCTTGGGGTATGTTGTCCCATTCGTCTTTCACGGCATCCTGGAGCTCTTGTAGAGTGGTGGGAGCAGGATCTCGTGCTCGTACGTGCCTCTTTACATCGTCCCAGAGATGCTCGATCGGGTTCAGGTCTGGACTTCGTGCTGGCCACTGCATAACAGGGATCTCAACCTCTTCCAAATAGTCCCGCACAGCGAACGCAGTGTGGCAACGGGCGTTATCATGCATTAACATGAACCCATCGCCAACAAAACCAGCATACGGAACCACATGGTCTTGTAAGATCTCCGTTATGTACCGCCGAGCATTCAGCGACCCTTGCCCGCGACCACCACCAGTCCGAGAGACGCACACAAGCTCCGTTTTCCCTTCGACGGATATGCCACCCCAGAACATACAGGAACCACCTCGGTATTCGACGGATTCCTCTATGCAAGCCTGGGCAAATTGCTCTCCTCGTCTTCGGTATACTCTTCTGCGTCTGTCGTTGCAGAAAAGACATACTCGTGTCTCATCGGTGAAGAGAACGGCTTTCCACTGTTCACTCGTCCAGTTGACATGCTCCTGGGCAAATCGTAACCGCTCTCTTCGATGCTGCACGGTCAATTTTGGGCCCCTAGCAGGTCTGTGAGCTCTCAATTCCTTTTCTTTCAGTCTTCTTCTAATCGTAGAAACACTCACAGACGTTCTGCAAGCTGATCGGAGCTCTTGTTGCAACTCAACAGCATTGCTGAAGCGGTGCCGCAAGGATGTGGAAACAACGAAGCGGTCGTCTCTTTCTGACGTGCAGCGTTTTCTTCCGGATCCACGTCTTCGAATATAGCCACCAGTCTCAAGGAACCGTTGGTATATTCGTCGAACTGAGAATCGGCTAAGGTTCAACTGTCGAGCAACGTCAACCTGTCGCAGTCCTGATTGCAATAGCGCAATGATTTGAGCGGCTTTATCAGGGGTTGTATCCATCTTCAGGTACTGTTCTCTTGCGTATGTTGTTCCGGTGTGTTCACTCTGAAGTCTGAGTAGCGACTGACCCATTTTTTACCTTTACATGAGCTTTTATACCCTTATAAGGTAGCACAAGTAGTGTTCCTTAAGTGAGCATTTTTTTAAACATTTTTTTGATTGGTCCCTGGTTAGAAATGGTAATTGTTTTTTTAATGATACAGGTAATTAATATAAAGGTATTGAAGTGCACTTTAGAATGATATATTTTTTTCATACGTAGTACTTATGTGCTAGATTCTAGGAGCGATTTACTAAAAAAAACATAGAGGTGCGATTTTTGTGACGCCGAGTTTATTTAGGTAACACTTAAGGGTATGATAAACAAATAATGTTACATTTTTGATAATACATCCAGTATTATTTTGTTAGTTATTCTTTTTGAACTCTTAATATTTAATAAGATTTTCAAGGATAAAGTAAAGACATCCCTTCTGATTTTTTTGGAAATGTTCTTAAATTTTTAAGAGAGCTTCATAATTTATATAGAACTGAAATCTTGATATAAAACATTAAGTTTTCTTACCTTTTGTAGGTATGATATTTTAGTTTATTTTAGTTTAGTTTAGTTCAGTTCAGTTCAGTTCAGTTCAGTTCAGTTCAGTTCAGTTCAGCTCAGCTCAGCTCAGCTCAGCTCAGCTCAGCTCAGCTCAGCTCAGCTCAGCTCAGCTCAGCTCAGCTTTTTTTTTTTTTTTTTTTTTTTGTATATTATTCTAGTACCCCTGCCATGGGCAAGGCTCTTGCAAAAGCGATGAGATTTTGTTCCGTTTTATTCATTTAGGTGCATAGGCGATAAGCGCCTAAGGAAGAAAATCAACAAAGGTAAATTACAGTCCTTTATTTATTTATTCATTAATTAAGTTTTATTTGTTTACTTGTTTATTTACTTGTTTATTTATTTTCATATTTATTTTTATATTTATTTATATATTTATTTAGGTGCGTTAAGGCGATAAGCGCCTTAGAGAAATTCAAACAAAGGTAAGTTACACACTTTTATTTATTTATTTAGTTTTATTACTTTACTTGTTTATTTAGTTATTTATTTATATATTTATTTATTTTCATATTTATTTATATATATTTATTTAGGTACGTTAAGGCGATAAGCGCCTTAGGAAGAAATTCAGACAAAAGTAAGTTACACACTTTTATTTATTTATTTAGTTAATTATTTATTTTCATATTTATTTTTATATTTATTTATATATTTATTTATTTAGGTGCGTTAAGGCGATGAGCGCTTTAGAAGAAATTCAAACAAAGGTAAGTTACACACACAGTTTTCTTAGTCTAACTTATTTCTATTATTTACTAATTTTGCTATTTCTACACAATACTCTAAAAATATTTGTCTATGCTTTTTACTACTTATAATTATCTGAATGTTTTCTAAATTAATATTAATATCTATCTTCTGTTCCAGCTCCATTCTTCCGATTTGGTGGATCGGGCAGTCAATGAGGAGATGAGGGACCGTCTCCTCGATGCTGGGCTCGCAGGCGCATGACGGATTCTCCTTACGCTTAAATCGGTGTAAGTATGAGGAGAACCCACCATGACCCGTCATTATCTGAGTGACGTGGTTTGTGGTCTTTATTTTTCTCACAACACCGTATGCCTCCGATGCACTGGGGAAAAAGAGTTTGGTGATGCCGGCTGTAGTTTCAGACCTGTATCTTTCATTCCACTCGTCGATAGTGTTTAAGCGAATCCTTCGCTTGACAAAGGAGACGGGACAGAGATCATACTCGGGTCTTCTTTTCGACCCCAAGGCGGCCTGCTTTGCTAGGAAGTCCGCTCTCTCGTTCCCCTCGAAGCCCGCATGAGCTTTTATCCAAAAAAGAGAGACGCGCTTGTTTTGGGCTCTGCATTGTCTGATCGCTTCTCTGGACTCAACTGCGAGCGGGTGAGAAGACACCGGGTTTGTCAGTGTTTGAAGAGCCGCAATTGAGTCGCTAAAAACCCCAAACGAGGACTGTTTGCTCTTTACTGCCTCTTTAACCGCTCTGCAAAGAGCTAGGAGTTCGGCCTGGTAGACGGTACAGTATGGGGAGAGGGTAAGTTTGAGGGCCTTGGTTTCGACGTCACTATTCCAAATGGATAGCGCGGCGCCAACCTTGCCCTCAACCTTGCTACCATCCGTAAAGATCCGCACATTAAAGTGCCTGCAGTCTTCGTACTGTTGTTCGTCTACCAGGTTTATGAATTCTAGTTGGTCGAGCTCTGCTGGATGGGGCATCTCGATGGTCGGGAACATCCTCTCTATCTCCCTATCTCCTAATACTGAGCGGTTCGCCCCCTTCTTGGCCTCGTATAGCGAGGCCGCCTCACGGATTTGGAGGTCGAGAGGGAGTATGCCGGCCAGTATTAGTGCCGAGTTTAGGGAGACGGTGCGGTAGCCCTTGCAAAGTTTTTGGGCAAATCCACGTTGGATCACGTTCAATTGCTTTTTGACCCCGAGTTTGTTGACTGCCGGTGCCCATACGCTTGCGGCATACAATATTGTCGGTTCGACTGCGGCCATGTAGATGGTTTTTATAACTTCGGTGTTCAGACCCCAGCTGACTTTCGCGGTTCTGGAGAGGTGCTTGTAAATAGCCATCGCCTTTTTACAGACATTAGTGATATGTGTGTTGAAGGTCAGCTGATGATCAATGGTTACTCCCAAGATTTTTATGCTGTCAGACATTACTATCGCGACCCCTCCCATGCTCAGGCGCGGTACATCAAACTTCAGTCTCCGCGTGATCACCATCGCACACGTCTTTTGCGGTGCGAATTTTAACTTAGACTTAATGCCCCACGACCGAACACGTTCAAGGGTCGCGTTTGCCTGCAGGGATATTTCAAGCCCCGTTTCCCCGTCAAAAACCAACACAATATCGTCGGCGAAAGCCTGACAATAAATATTAGACCTGTCGAGCATTTTAAGGAGCGGATCAAGCAACAGGTTCCATAGAATGGGTCCACCAATGGAACCCTGGACTCATCCCTTGGACGTGGCTCGATCAACTTCCTCTCCGGCATACCTAACTACGACCGATCTGTCTCTAAGGTAACTATCAATCACCCGCCTCAAATTCATGGGACACTTTTCCTCTGCCAGTCGGATCCTTATAGCCGGCCACCAGGCGCTATCAAAGGCCCCCTCTATATCCAAGGACACAAGCGTGACTATTCTTTTCTGGTCCAGCTTACTGCGGACGTGTGTCATGAGGGTATAGAGGGCGTCTTCGGTGCTCCGCTGTGGCATGAAGCCATACTGGCGAGTACTAATCCCAGGCAAAAGGAGAAATTTGAGGCGAGCGACAAGCATTTTTTCATATACTTTGCCGAGCACCGGCAGGAGGCCAATCGGCCTGTAGGATTTAGGTACCGTGTACGAGTGTTTCCCCGGCTTCCTCAGGACGATCACAATCGCTCTCTTCCACTCTTTTGGAAAGTATTCCAGGGCCAGGCATTTATTTAATAGGGCCAGGAAGAAGACTGGGTCATTATTAATGACTCGCGTACAGATATCCGGCGAAAAGCCGTCAGCTCCCGGGGCTTTCTTCGGATTGAAGGACCGGACGGCGACTAGCAGCTCGTTGAGTGTGAACCTTGGGTCGCATGTTTCATCATGATTTCCACTCTTATTCACACTCTCCGCAAGTTGACGTGTGTGGCGATGGTCCTCGCTATCGTCCTCCAACCCGTCCTCCGGGTAGAAGGTTTCGGCTAGCAGCTTCGCCGACTCCTTGCCATTCATCGTTTTGCCCTCGATTACCAACGGTAAGTCTTCTTCCCTTTTTGCCGTTCTGCTCATGACCCTGTAGATTCCCTCCCACACCCCCTCCCGGTCTTGTTTTCCACAGAACTCTTTCCAGCTCTGCGTCTGTGCATTTTCAACTGCTATCTCATACCTCTTCTTCTCTTCTAGGTACAGCCGAACCACCATCTCTCTTCGAACTGGCGCTGCGTTTCTGATCCTGCGCCTCCTAGTGTTGACCAGCCTTTTGTGTGCAGCGAGCTCATTGGACCACCACGGCACGGTGAGTAATTCCGTATGATTTTTAATGGGTATGCTTTCAAGACATGTTTCTGTAATAGTTGTATAGATTTTATTCACCACAGCGTCTATTTGGTCAGTGTGATTAATTGTTTCTATTTGTTGTGCGGTTAATTTGGAAAGTATCTTAAGTTGCGTGAGTTTCTCATGGAACTTCACCCAATTTGCTTTTCGTGTGTTATATATTCGTGTGCTTCTCTTAATGTGGTGTCCTTTTGATTTGTTAAGTTTAATGCCGAAAATAATGCCGTTGTGATCCGAGGTCGTGAAGCCTTCCTCCACACGCCAGTCATCGACGAGGGTTAGTAGATCGGGCGAACAGGCCGTGACGTCCACATGGCTTGTGTACCTGGTTTCCCCTCTGATGCAGTCGAAGGTTGGTATGATGCCTTTATTTAGTATCTGGAGTGAGAGCTCCTCCATCACTCCGCACATCTGCTCCCCCCTTGAATCTTCATGCGGGCTACCCCACCAGGTGCTCTTTGCGTTTGCGTCACCTCCTATGAGCAGCCTACACGGCCCCATCCGTTGCTTTATCTTCCCTATGTGGTCCAAGTACTGGTCTAAGGATTTGTTTGGCTCGAAATAGAAGGAGACCAGGGTGATGTTCCAGGCACTGGTTCGAATCCTCACCACTACGATGTTCTGGGTGGTGAGTTCTGGGCACTGTATGACATCGAGATCGGTGTCAAACACGGCTATCGCAGCCTTTACAGGGCCCTTCTCTATTTCAGAGCCTTGTAAGATTCGTACACCCCGGTGAGTTCTCATCCTATTTATTGCCCCCACATAGGGTTCTTGGATTAAAGCGACGGAGAGTTTTCGCCTTTCAGCTTCCAGAAGCAGCTCATTTGTTGCGAGCTTACTTCTTTGGAGGTTCGCTTGGGCTATAAGGTACCGATGGGTATTCGACGGGACAACCTTAGCAATATGCCACGGATGCTCGTGCCAATGCGTCCCATCTCTTTCTGACAGGGCATTCGCTGCTGAAACTGTTGTGTCCACAGCTAGTTGATTTAGCCCGAGTGCAGTTCTTGCATTGGGGCTCGACACCCGCAAGCACATCGGGGCAGTCCACCCTAAGATGTGGGCCGCCACAGTGACTGCAGAGGTCGACAGATTCCTTGCAGATCCGTCGGCCGTGTCCGAACCCCAGGCAACGGGTACATTGTACGAGAGGGGACTGGTCCTCCACGACCACGCGCTGCAAATCGATTCGCAGCTTCCCTACATCGAGGCACCTTCTCCAGATAACGGGTGAGACGCTTAGGACGATATGGCCACTGTGGGGTTTCGAGCTTTCCTCCTGTACTTTATTGTAGCCCTGTCGTCTTTCTCTCCTAGGCCGTGAAAAACATCTCGGTTTTGGTTTTTGAAGGCCCGAAGGACGTCTTCGTCGCTGTGAACCAGCAAAACGTCCTTTAGGATCAGGAGCGGGTCTTTGTTTTTCACTTCCTCGAAGACGAGCGATCCAGAGGACGACAGTTTTTCCTTAAGCTTACTTCTATCCTCTATCGTGTTACACCCTACAACGACTTTCCTGTCTCTGGCCTTTCGCACTTTTTCTATCTTTATCCAGCCCTCTTTTGCGTCCACCACCTTTCTTATTTTCTCAAGGACCTCGTCACCAGTCTCAGTATCGATGGCCGAGGAGACAACTACCGAATGCAGCGCCGCGGGGCCTGGCTCTGATCCTGTGCTCCTACCTGCGGCTGCTACGCTCGCGTATGTTAACCCCTCGACAACTCCCCGTTGTCGGTCGACGACATCCCTAAGATCGTCCAGTTTTCTGTTGTGCTCGATGAGCAGTCTTGTGTGCTCTTCCATTTTAGCCAGTATATGGCTGTCGTCCCTCTGTGTTCTGTCATCGCATACAAGTCCTACATTGGGAGGCGTAATATTGTGCTGAACTGTATCAGCCTTCCCTTTCTCTTGTTCGCATTCCTTGACCAGAGAGTACATGCGCTCTATGACCCGTGTAACGTCATTTTTAATTTCCGTTTTCAGGTTTCTGGCGGTGCCCAGTGATGTTTTTGCCTTGACGAGGCAAGCTCTGGCTTCCGCTACCCGGCTCTTGTATTTAAGTACGGGGAGGTCGAACTCCTCTGTGGGGGATGGTAGTTTTGCTGGTGGCTGTGTCAGCGATGAACCCACTGATGAGGTGTCAGACGGCTCTCCCTCCAAGATACTACGCCTAACACTTGGGTTGGCCGTCTTGTTTGGGGACTTGCTATTTTTAGTGGGAGTTCTAGTAACCCCAATCATGATGAAAAATCGGTTTTATTCTAGAATTAAAGTTTTAAAAGTTCTACAATAATAAAAAATACAATTTTAAAATATAACTTGAATCTAAATTTAATTTGATGGGGTGTTTGTTACTTAATGTCCAAGTATATATATCGAAAACTGTGAAATGGCCTACAATATAATGAAATAAAAAATTTTGGGTCAAAAATATGCCAGCTATTCTTATACTTCTCTATAGGGCGGGTGGGAGGGCAATTTCAAACTGTTTTTCGTGAATAACTCCCCGGGGGATGAAGCCAGGGGGATGAAAGTGGTGTTGAAAGGTGCGCCTAGTTAATGCCTATCTGACGAGATAGATAACAATTTGAAAAATATGAAAATGAAAAATTTTTCTTAAGAAAAACCTATTTTAGCTATATTAAAAGTTTAATAACTCCTAAGGGATGAAACCCTCGGGGTTGATGTGTATACGTAAAATATGCCCTGAAACTAGTTTTAAATTGATAAACTAAAAGAAATCTACTGGAATTGAAAATAAAAAATTTTCTCTAACAAGATGTGATTTTTATTATGAATTTAATAAACTTAGTATGGAATTAATGAAAATGGCGTCAGATAAGCCAGAAAATACGAGATAAACTGAAACTAACAATGCAACAAGACGGGGATGAACAAGATGGACGATAAAAACAACAATAAGCAGTACCTAGCGCGAACTTTGATAACTAATAAGATTGATATATTGAATTTTACTATAGCTTTTTTTTTTTTTTTTTTTTGTTTCCGCGGGGAAAATGCTTTACGCACCGTACCCCTCGCGGGGGAAGCGAGGGGCGTGTGTGGGACTCCCGAAAACGGTGTACCCACTAAAAACCCCGCGGCGCTCCTTCCTCGCCTTATTGGCGGAGTCGTGGGTACGGCTAGCCCTTCATCCACGACCCCGCCGGCGACGGCCCGTCTTTTACACGACGGACCCCACCTGCCCCCCTAGCTGAGTGGGGGGGCCTGTGGGAGCGACCAGGAGCGCCCGGTCGTTCCCACCCGACGCGGGTGGTGCCATGTTCAATGTGGGCGGGAGTGTCCCCACACCCCCTGCCCACTGGCCACCACCAGGCTGGAGAAGTTCGAATTGTCGTCTTCTCCGGCCCCTTCGACGTCTGCGGTGCGGGGGCGCAAGGGGATCGTCCATGCGCGCCCGCTCCGCCTCTTCCTTCCGCGACATTACGTCCTCGCAGAAGGAAGCCACTTCCACCCAGACCTCCTCGCTGCCCAACATCGCAGTGACGACCGCAGGCAGCGTTAGGTCCGGGCCTACGGACGCCTGGAGTCGTCGGCGCTGCTCCACCCAGGCCGGACACTCGACCAGGGTGTGCTGCGCCGAATCAGCAATCGCGCCACAGTGGTGGCACGCCGGGGTCTCCTCACGTTTTATCCGGTGCAGGAACTTCGCAAAGCAACCATGCCCGGAAAGTACCTGCGACAACAGGTACGTGAGGAACCCGTGCCTCCGTTCGGTCCATGCCTCCATGACTGGACCGATGGCGTCCAGAGTCCACCGTCCAAATTTGGCTTCGGCCATCTCCGCCATACATTGGCGGAGAATGTTTTCGCGGGCCGCCAGCCGGACGGCGGCCCTCTCCTCCGGTGCGGGGCGCTCTCCCCGCGCCCTCTTGTCCGCCGTCCAGTGATAGACGGCGGATAGCACCTCGGCCTCCAAGTGCCATGGTGGAGTTCCCGCCATGGCACAAGCCGCACCATGGCTAACCGTCGCGTAAGCCCGCGCCACTCTTTGTGCGATGGCCCGTTGGGGCCTGCGCAGGTGCGCCTTATTGTACCCCCCCTGGGCGTCCGCCCATATGGGGGAGCCGTAGAGGGCCATGCTCTTCAGCACGCCGGCATAGAGGCGCCGGCATGCTGTGGCTGGCCCTCCCACGTTCGGGAGGAGCCAATTTAGGCTCCTCGCCGCCTTAAGGAGGCGCGGTGAAAGTTCACGAAAATGTTCTCGGAACTTCCACCGCCCGTCCAAGGTGAGGCCCAGGTACCTCATCGTGGCACTCACCCGCACCCTCTCGACGCCCACCATGATATGGGCGTCAGGTGGCGCACCCCGACGCGGCCCATGAAAATATAGGGCCTCGGTCTTGGGTAGCGCCACTTTCAACCCCAGTTGCCGGATCCGATCGGCAACCAGGGTCCCCCCATTTGACGCCCGGGTGGCTGCCTCCCCGAATGTTCTCCCCCGCGCCGTGAGAAGGGTGTCATCCGCATAGCAAATGACACCCACTCCATCGGGGAGGGCGCCCCGGAGGAGCCAGTCGAAGCCGACGTTCCACAGGAGTGGTCCCAGGACCGACCCCTGCGGAACACCCAACTGCACCCTATGCCGCCTCATGCGGCCGTCCCCGCCGACGAACAGGACTTCCCTCTCATGGAGGTAGTCCGCCAGCAGGGCCCGCAAATATGGAGGCACCCCATTGTATCGGAGTGCCTCAGTAATTGTGGCGTGGGGGATGGTGTTGAAGGCATTGGCGATGTCAAACGACACAGCCAACACGCCATCCCCCGCCGCCACCGCCTCCTGTGTGACGCGCTTAAGCTCCTGGAGCGCGTCTATCGTGGACCGACCCGCCCGAAACCCGTACTGGGCCCCGGATAAGTCCGGGCCGGTCCCCCTCAGGTGCTTCCTGAGCCGCGCTGATATAACGGCCTCAAATAGCTTGGCCGCGTCGTCCAAGAGGACGACCGGCCGAAATCCGGTAGGTGAGTCCACCGGCCGCCCCGGCTTCCGGAGGAGGCACAAAACCCCCTCCTTCCACACCCTTGGGAACCTCCCAGACGTGAAGCAGCGGTCGAAGAGGTCCCGGAAGCGTCGCTCCATTTGGCTGGTGGTTATCGCCACCAGCCGCGCCGGCACCCCGTCAGGCCCCGGCGCCGTCTTCTTTCCTCGGAGGCGGAGCGCCGCCGAGGAAAATTCCTCCTCCGACACCGGGACGAAACCGGTGTCGGCCGAATTTTACTATAGCTTAAGTAGACTTTTTAGTACTAAAATTAACTGTTTTTCGTGAATAACTCCCCGGGGGATGAAGCCAGGGGGATGAAAGTGGTGTTGAAAGGTGCGCCTAGTTAATGCCTATCTGACGAGATAGATAACAATTTGAAAAATATGAAAATGAAAAATTTTTCTTAAGAAAAACCTATTTTAGCTATATTAAAAGTTTAATAACTCCTAAGGGATGAAACCCTCGGGGTTGATGTGTATACGTAAAATATGCCCTGAAACTAGTTTTAAATTGATAAACTAAAAGAAATCTACTGGAATTGAAAATAAAAAATTTTCTCTAACAAGATGTGATTTTTATTATGAATTTAATAAACTTAGTATGGAATTAATGAAAATGGCGTCAGATAAGCCAGAAAATACGAGATAAACTGAAACTAACAATGCAACAAGATGGGGATGAACAAGATGGACGATAAAAACAACAATAAGCAGTACCTAGCGCGAACTTTGATAACTAATAAGATTGATATATTGAATTTTACTATAGCTTAAGTAGACTTTTTAGTACTAAAATTAACTGTTTTTCGTGAATAACTCCCCGGGGGATGAAGCCAGGGGGATGAAAGTGGTGTTGAAAGGTGCGCCTAGTTAATGCCTATCTGACGAGATAGATAACAATTTGAAAAATATGAAAATGAAAAATTTTTCTTAAGAAAAACCTATTTTAGCTATATTAAAAGTTTAATAACTCCTAAGGGATGAAACCCTCGGGGTTGATGTGTATACGTAAAATATGCCCTGAAACTAGTTTTAAATTGATAAACTAAAAGAAATCTACTGGAATTGAAAATAAAAAATTTTCTCTAACAAGATGTGATTTTTATTATGAATTTAATAAACTTAGTATGGAATTAATGAAAATGGCGTCAGATAAGCCAGAAAATACGAGATAAACTGAAACTAACAATGCAACAAGACGGGGATGAACAAGATGGACGATAAAAACAACAATAAGCAGTACCTAGCGCGAACTTTGATAACTAATAAGATTGATATATTGAATTTTACTATAGCTTTTTTTTTTTTTTTTTTTTGTTTCCGCGGGGAAAATGCTTTACGCACCGTACCCCTCGCGGGGGAAGCGAGGGGCGTGTGTGGGACTCCCGAAAACGGTGTACCCACTAAAAACCCCGCGGCGCTCCTTCCTCGCCTTATTGGCGGAGTCGTGGGTACGGCTAGCCCTTCATCCACGACCCCGCCGGCGACGGCCCGTCTTTTACACGACGGACCCCACCTGCCCCCCTAGCTGAGTGGGGGGGCCTGTGGGAGCGACCAGGAGCGCCCGGTCGTTCCCACCCGACGCGGGTGGTGCCATGTTCAATGTGGGCGGGAGTGTCCCCACACCCCCTGCCCACTGGCCACCACCAGGCTGGAGAAGTTCGAATTGTCGTCTTCTCCGGCCCCTTCGACGTCTGCGGTGCGGGGGCGCAAGGGGATCGTCCATGCGCGCCCGCTCCGCCTCTTCCTTCCGCGACATTACGTCCTCGCAGAAGGAAGCCACTTCCACCCAGACCTCCTCGCTGCCCAACATCGCAGTGACGACCGCAGGCAGCGTTAGGTCCGGGCCTACGGACGCCTGGAGTCGTCGGCGCTGCTCCACCCAGGCCGGACACTCGACCAGGGTGTGCTGCGCCGAATCAGCAATCGCGCCACAGTGGTGGCACGCCGGGGTCTCCTCACGTTTTATCCGGTGCAGGAACTTCGCAAAGCAACCATGCCCGGAAAGTACCTGCGACAACCGGTACGTGAGGAACCCGTGCCTCCGTTCGGTCCATGCCTCCATGACTGGACCGATGGCGTCCAGAGTCCACCGTCCAAATTTGGCTTCGGCCATCTCCGCCATACATTGGCGGAGAATGTTTTCGCGGGCCGCCAGCCGGACGGCGGCCCTCTCCTCCGGTGCGGGGCGCTCTCCCCGCGCCCTCTTGTCCGCCGTCCAGTGATAGACGGCGGATAGCACCTCGGCCTCCAAGTGCCATGGTGGAGTTCCCGCCATGGCACAAGCCGCACCATGGCTAACCGTGGCGTAAGCCCGCGCCACTCTTTGTGCGATGGCCCGTTGGGGCCTGCGCAGGTGCGCCTTATTGTACCCCCCCTGGGCGTCCGCCCATATGGGGGAGCCGTAGAGGGCCATGCTCTTCAGCACGCCGGCATAGAGGCGCCGGCATGCTGTGGCTGGCCCTCCCACGTTCGGGAGGAGCCAATTTAGGCTCCTCGCCGCCTTAAGGAGGCGCGGTGAAAGTTCACGAAAATGTTCTCGGAACTTCCACCGCCCGTCCAAGGTGAGGCCCAGGTACCTCATCGTGGCACTCACCCGCACCCTCTCGACGCCCACCATGATATGGGCGTCAGGTGGCGCACCCCGACGCGGCCCATGAAAATATAGGGCCTCGGTCTTGGGTAGCGCCACTTTCAACCCCAGTTGCCGGATCCGATCGGCAACCAGGGTCCCCCCATTTGACGCCCGGGTGGCTGCCTCCCCGAATGTTCTCCCCCGCGCCGTGAGAAGGGTGTCATCCGCATAGCAAATGACACCCACTCCATCGGGGAGGGCGCCCCGGAGGAGCCAGTCGAAGCCGACGTTCCACAGGAGTGGTCCCAGGACCGACCCCTGCGGAACACCCAACTGCACCCTATGCCGCCTCATGCGGCCGTCCCCGCCGACGAACAGGACTTCCCTCTCATGGAGGTAGTCCGCCAGCAGGGCCCGCAAATATGGAGGCACCCCATTGTATCGGAGTGCCTCAGTAATTGTGGCGTGGGGGATGGTGTTGAAGGCATTGGCGATGTCAAACGACACAGCCAACACGCCATCCCCCGCCGCCACCGCCTCCTGTGTGACGCGCTTAAGCTCCTGGAGCGCGTCTATCGTGGACCGACCCGCCCGAAACCCGTACTGGGCCCCGGATAAGTCCGGGCCGGTCCCCCTCAGGTGCTTCCTGAGCCGCGCTGATATAACGGCCTCAAATAGCTTGGCCGCGTCGTCCAAGAGGACGACCGGCCGAAATCCGGTAGGTGAGTCCACCGGCCGCCCCGGCTTCCGGAGGAGGCACAAAACCCCCTCCTTCCACACCCTTGGGAACCTCCCAGACGTGAAGCAGCGGTCGAAGAGGTCCCGGAAGCGTCGCTCCATTTGGCTGGTGGTTATCGCCACCAGCCGCGCCGGCACCCCGTCAGGCCCCGGCGCCGTCTTCTTTCCTCGGAGGCGGAGCGCCGCCGAGGAAAATTCCTCCTCCGACACCGGGACGAAACCGGTGTCGGCCGAATTTTACTATAGCTTAAGTAGACTTTTTAGTACTAAAATTAACTGTTTTTCGTGAATAACTCCCCGGGGGATGAAGCCAGGGGGATGAAAGTGGTGTTGAAAGGTGCGCCTAGTTAATGCCTATCTGACGAGATAGATAACAATTTGAAAAATATGAAAATGAAAAATTTTTCTTAAGAAAAACCTATTTTAGCTATATTAAAAGTTTAATAACTCCTAAGGGATGAAACCCTCGGGGTTGATGTGTATACGTAAAATATGCCCTGAAACTAGTTTTAAATTGATAAACTAAAAGAAATCTACTGGAATTGAAAATAAAAAATTTTCTCTAACAAGATGTGATTTTTATTATGAATTTAATAAACTTAGTATGGAATTAATGAAAATGGCGTCAGATAAGCCAGAAAATACGAGATAAACTGAAACTAACAATGCAACAAGATGGGGATGAACAAGATGGACGATAAAAACAACAATAAGCAGTACCTAGCGCGAACTTTGATAACTAATAAGATTGATATATTGAATTTTACTATAGCTTAAGTAGACTTTTTAGTACTAAAATTAACTGTTTTTCGTGAATAACTCCCCGGGGGATGAAGCCAGGGGGATGAAAGTGGTGTTGAAAGGTGCGCCTAGTTAATGCCTATCTGACGAGATAGATAACAATTTGAAAAATATGAAAATGAAAAATTTTTCTTAAGAAAAACCTATTTTAGCTATATTAAAAGTTTAATAACTCCTAAGGGATGAAACCCTCGGGGTTGATGTGTATACGTAAAATATGCCCTGAAACTAGTTTTAAATTGATAAACTAAAAGAAATCTACTGGAATTGAAAATAAAAAATTTTCTCTAACAAGATGTGATTTTTATTATGAATTTAATAAACTTAGTATGGAATTAATGAAAATGGCGTCAGATAAGCCAGAAAATACGAGATAAACTGAAACTAACAATGCAACAAGATGGGGATGAACAAGATGGACGATAAAAACAACAATAAGCAGTACCTAGCGCGAACTTTGATAACTAATAAGATTGATATATTGAATTTTACTATAGCTTAAGTAGACTTTTTAGTACTAAAATTAACTGTTTTTCGTGAATAACTCCCCGGGGGATGAAGCCAGGGGGATGAAAGTGGTGTTGAAAGGTGCGCCTAGTTAATGCCTATCTGACGAGATAGATAACAATTTGAAAAATATGAAAATGAAAAATTTTTCTTAAGAAAAACCTATTTTAGCTATATTAAAAGTTTAATAACTCCTAAGGGATGAAACCCTCGGGGTTGATGTGTATACGTAAAATATGCCCTGAAACTAGTTTTAAATTGATAAACTAAAAGAAATCTACTGGAATTGAAAATAAAAAATTTTCTCTAACAAGATGTGATTTTTATTATGAATTTAATAAACTTAGTATGGAATTAATGAAAATGGCGTCAGATAAGCCAGAAAATACGAGATAAACTGAAACTAACAATGCAACAAGATGGGGATGAACAAGATGGACGATAAAAACAACAATAAGCAGTACCTAGCGCGAACTTTGATAACTAATAAGATTGATATATTGAATTTTACTATAGCTTAAGTAGACTTTTTAGTACTAAAATTAACTGTTTTTCGTGAATAACTCCCCGGGGGATGAAGCCAGGGGGATGAAAGTGGTGTTGAAAGGTGCGCCTAGTTAATGCCTATCTGACGAGATAGATAACAATTTGAAAAATATGAAAATGAAAAATTTTTCTTAAGAAAAACCTATTTTAGCTATATTAAAAGTTTAATAACTCCTAAGGGATGAAACCCTCGGGGTTGATGTGTATACGTAAAATATGCCCTGAAACTAGTTTTAAATTGATAAACTAAAAGAAATCTACTGGAATTGAAAATAAAAAATTTTCTCTAACAAGATGTGATTTTTATTATGAATTTAATAAACTTAGTATGGAATTAATGAAAATGGCGTCAGATAAGCCAGAAAATACGAGATAAACTGAAACTAACAATGCAACAAGACGGGGATGAACAAGATGGACGATAAAAACAACAATAAGCAGTACCTAGCGCGAACTTTGATAACTAATAAGATTGATATATTGAATTTTACTATAGCTTTTTTTTTTTTTTTTTTTTGTTTCCGCGGGGAAAATGCTTTACGCACCGTACCCCTCGCGGGGGAAGCGAGGGGCGTGTGTGGGACTCCCGAAAACGGTGTACCCACTAAAAACCCCGCGGCGCTCCTTCCTCGCCTTATTGGCGGAGTCGTGGGTACGGCTAGCCCTTCATCCACGACCCCGCCGGCGACGGCCCGTCTTTTACACGACGGACCCCACCTGCCCCCCTAGCTGAGTGGGGGGGCCTGTGGGAGCGACCAGGAGCGCCCGGTCGTTCCCACCCGACGCGGGTGGTGCCATGTTCAATGTGGGCGGGAGTGTCCCCACACCCCCTGCCCACTGGCCACCACCAGGCTGGAGAAGTTCGAATTGTCGTCTTCTCCGGCCCCTTCGACGTCTGCGGTGCGGGGGCGCAAGGGGATCGTCCATGCGCGCCCGCTCCGCCTCTTCCTTCCGCGACATTACGTCCTCGCAGAAGGAAGCCACTTCCACCCAGACCTCCTCGCTGCCCAACATCGCAGTGACGACCGCAGGCAGCGTTAGGTCCGGGCCTACGGACGCCTGGAGTCGTCGGCGCTGCTCCACCCAGGCCGGACACTCGACCAGGGTGTGCTGCGCCGAATCAGCAATCGCGCCACAGTGGTGGCACGCCGGGGTCTCCTCACGTTTTATCCGGTGCAGGAACTTCGCAAAGCAACCATGCCCGGAAAGTACCTGCGACAACAGGTACGTGAGGAACCCGTGCCTCCGTTCGGTCCATGCCTCCATGACTGGACCGATGGCGTCCAGAGTCCACCGTCCAAATTTGGCTTCGGCCATCTCCGCCATACATTGGCGGAGAATGTTTTCGCGGGCCGCCAGCCGGACGGCGGCCCTCTCCTCCGGTGCGGGGCGCTCTCCCCGCGCCCTCTTGTCCGCCGTCCAGTGATAGACGGCGGATAGCACCTCGGCCTCCAAGTGCCATGGTGGAGTTCCCGCCATGGCACAAGCCGCACCATGGCTAACCGTCGCGTAAGCCCGCGCCACTCTTTGTGCGATGGCCCGTTGGGGCCTGCGCAGGTGCGCCTTATTGTACCCCCCCTGGGCGTCCGCCCATATGGGGGAGCCGTAGAGGGCCATGCTCTTCAGCACGCCGGCATAGAGGCGCCGGCATGCTGTGGCTGGCCCTCCCACGTTCGGGAGGAGCCAATTTAGGCTCCTCGCCGCCTTAAGGAGGCGCGGTGAAAGTTCACGAAAATGTTCTCGGAACTTCCACCGCCCGTCCAAGGTGAGGCCCAGGTACCTCATCGTGGCACTCACCCGCACCCTCTCGACGCCCACCATGATATGGGCGTCAGGTGGCGCACCCCGACGCGGCCCATGAAAATATAGGGCCTCGGTCTTGGGTAGCGCCACTTTCAACCCCAGTTGCCGGATCCGATCGGCAACCAGGGTCCCCCCATTTGACGCCCGGGTGGCTGCCTCCCCGAATGTTCTCCCCCGCGCCGTGAGAAGGGTGTCATCCGCATAGCAAATGACACCCACTCCATCGGGGAGGGCGCCCCGGAGGAGCCAGTCGAAGCCGACGTTCCACAGGAGTGGTCCCAGGACCGACCCCTGCGGAACACCCAACTGCACCCTATGCCGCCTCATGCGGCCGTCCCCGCCGACGAACAGGACTTCCCTCTCATGGAGGTAGTCCGCCAGCAGGGCCCGCAAATATGGAGGCACCCCATTGTATCGGAGTGCCTCAGTAATTGTGGCGTGGGGGATGGTGTTGAAGGCATTGGCGATGTCAAACGACACAGCCAACACGCCATCCCCCGCCGCCACCGCCTCCTGTGTGACGCGCTTAAGCTCCTGGAGCGCGTCTATCGTGGACCGACCCGCCCGAAACCCGTACTGGGCCCCGGATAAGTCCGGGCCGGTCCCCCTCAGGTGCTTCCTGAGCCGCGCTGATATAACGGCCTCAAATAGCTTGGCCGCGTCGTCCAAGAGGACGACCGGCCGAAATCCGGTAGGTGAGTCCACCGGCCGCCCCGGCTTCCGGAGGAGGCACAAAACCCCCTCCTTCCACACCCTTGGGAACCTCCCAGACGTGAAGCAGCGGTCGAAGAGGTCCCGGAAGCGTCGCTCCATTTGGCTGGTGGTTATCGCCACCAGCCGCGCCGGCACCCCGTCAGGCCCCGGCGCCGTCTTCTTTCCTCGGAGGCGGAGCGCCGCCGAGGAAAATTCCTCCTCCGACACCGGGACGAAACCGGTGTCGGCCGAATTTTACTATAGCTTAAGTAGACTTTTTAGTACTAAAATTAACTGTTTTTCGTGAATAACTCCCCGGGGGATGAAGCCAGGGGGATGAAAGTGGTGTTGAAAGGTGCGCCTAGTTAATGCCTATCTGACGAGATAGATAACAATTTGAAAAATATGAAAATGAAAAATTTTTCTTAAGAAAAACCTATTTTAGCTATATTAAAAGTTTAATAACTCCTAAGGGATGAAACCCTCGGGGTTGATGTGTATACGTAAAATATGCCCTGAAACTAGTTTTAAATTGATAAACTAAAAGAAATCTACTGGAATTGAAAATAAAAAATTTTCTCTAACAAGATGTGATTTTTATTATGAATTTAATAAACTTAGTATGGAATTAATGAAAATGGCGTCAGATAAGCCAGAAAATACGAGATAAACTGAAACTAACAATGCAACAAGATGGGGATGAACAAGATGGACGATAAAAACAACAATAAGCAGTACCTAGCGCGAACTTTGATAACTAATAAGATTGATATATTGAATTTTACTATAGCTTAAGTAGACTTTTTAGTACTAAAATTAACTGTTTTTCGTGAATAACTCCCCGGGGGATGAAGCCAGGGGGATGAAAGTGGTGTTGAAAGGTGCGCCTAGTTAATGCCTATCTGACGAGATAGATAACAATTTGAAAAATATGAAAATGAAAAATTTTTCTTAAGAAAAACCTATTTTAGCTATATTAAAAGTTTAATAACTCCTAAGGGATGAAACCCTCGGGGTTGATGTGTATACGTAAAATATGCCCTGAAACTAGTTTTAAATTGATAAACTAAAAGAAATCTACTGGAATTGAAAATAAAAAATTTTCTCTAACAAGATGTGATTTTTATTATGAATTTAATAAACTTAGTATGGAATTAATGAAAATGGCGTCAGATAAGCCAGAAAATACGAGATAAACTGAAACTAACAATGCAACAAGACGGGGATGAACAAGATGGACGATAAAAACAACAATAAGCAGTACCTAGCGCGAACTTTGATAACTAATAAGATTGATATATTGAATTTTACTATAGCTTTTTTTTTTTTTTTTTTTTGTTTCCGCGGGGAAAATGCTTTACGCACCGTACCCCTCGCGGGGGAAGCGAGGGGCGTGTGTGGGACTCCCGAAAACGGTGTACCCACTAAAAACCCCGCGGCGCTCCTTCCTCGCCTTATTGGCGGAGTCGTGGGTACGGCTAGCCCTTCATCCACGACCCCGCCGGCGACGGCCCGTCTTTTACACGACGGACCCCACCTGCCCCCCTAGCTGAGTGGGGGGGCCTGTGGGAGCGACCAGGAGCGCCCGGTCGTTCCCACCCGACGCGGGTGGTGCCATGTTCAATGTGGGCGGGAGTGTCCCCACACCCCCTGCCCACTGGCCACCACCAGGCTGGAGAAGTTCGAATTGTCGTCTTCTCCGGCCCCTTCGACGTCTGCGGTGCGGGGGCGCAAGGGGATCGTCCATGCGCGCCCGCTCCGCCTCTTCCTTCCGCGACATTACGTCCTCGCAGAAGGAAGCCACTTCCACCCAGACCTCCTCGCTGCCCAACATCGCAGTGACGACCGCAGGCAGCGTTAGGTCCGGGCCTACGGACGCCTGGAGTCGTCGGCGCTGCTCCACCCAGGCCGGACACTCGACCAGGGTGTGCTGCGCCGAATCAGCAATCGCGCCACAGTGGTGGCACGCCGGGGTCTCCTCACGTTTTATCCGGTGCAGGAACTTCGCAAAGCAACCATGCCCGGAAAGTACCTGCGACAACCGGTACGTGAGGAACCCGTGCCTCCGTTCGGTCCATGCCTCCATGACTGGACCGATGGCGTCCAGAGTCCACCGTCCAAATTTGGCTTCGGCCATCTCCGCCATACATTGGCGGAGAATGTTTTCGCGGGCCGCCAGCCGGACGGCGGCCCTCTCCTCCGGTGCGGGGCGCTCTCCCCGCGCCCTCTTGTCCGCCGTCCAGTGATAGACGGCGGATAGCACCTCGGCCTCCAAGTGCCATGGTGGAGTTCCCGCCATGGCACAAGCCGCACCATGGCTAACCGTGGCGTAAGCCCGCGCCACTCTTTGTGCGATGGCCCGTTGGGGCCTGCGCAGGTGCGCCTTATTGTACCCCCCCTGGGCGTCCGCCCATATGGGGGAGCCGTAGAGGGCCATGCTCTTCAGCACGCCGGCATAGAGGCGCCGGCATGCTGTGGCTGGCCCTCCCACGTTCGGGAGGAGCCAATTTAGGCTCCTCGCCGCCTTAAGGAGGCGCGGTGAAAGTTCACGAAAATGTTCTCGGAACTTCCACCGCCCGTCCAAGGTGAGGCCCAGGTACCTCATCGTGGCACTCACCCGCACCCTCTCGACGCCCACCATGATATGGGCGTCAGGTGGCGCACCCCGACGCGGCCCATGAAAATATAGGGCCTCGGTCTTGGGTAGCGCCACTTTCAACCCCAGTTGCCGGATCCGATCGGCAACCAGGGTCCCCCCATTTGACGCCCGGGTGGCTGCCTCCCCGAATGTTCTCCCCCGCGCCGTGAGAAGGGTGTCATCCGCATAGCAAATGACACCCACTCCATCGGGGAGGGCGCCCCGGAGGAGCCAGTCGAAGCCGACGTTCCACAGGAGTGGTCCCAGGACCGACCCCTGCGGAACACCCAACTGCACCCTATGCCGCCTCATGCGGCCGTCCCCGCCGACGAACAGGACTTCCCTCTCATGGAGGTAGTCCGCCAGCAGGGCCCGCAAATATGGAGGCACCCCATTGTATCGGAGTGCCTCAGTAATTGTGGCGTGGGGGATGGTGTTGAAGGCATTGGCGATGTCAAACGACACAGCCAACACGCCATCCCCCGCCGCCACCGCCTCCTGTGTGACGCGCTTAAGCTCCTGGAGCGCGTCTATCGTGGACCGACCCGCCCGAAACCCGTACTGGGCCCCGGATAAGTCCGGGCCGGTCCCCCTCAGGTGCTTCCTGAGCCGCGCTGATATAACGGCCTCAAATAGCTTGGCCGCGTCGTCCAAGAGGACGACCGGCCGAAATCCGGTAGGTGAGTCCACCGGCCGCCCCGGCTTCCGGAGGAGGCACAAAACCCCCTCCTTCCACACCCTTGGGAACCTCCCAGACGTGAAGCAGCGGTCGAAGAGGTCCCGGAAGCGTCGCTCCATTTGGCTGGTGGTTATCGCCACCAGCCGCGCCGGCACCCCGTCAGGCCCCGGCGCCGTCTTCTTTCCTCGGAGGCGGAGCGCCGCCGAGGAAAATTCCTCCTCCGACACCGGGACGAAACCGGTGTCGGCCGAATTTTACTATAGCTTAAGTAGACTTTTTAGTACTAAAATTAACTGTTTTTCGTGAATAACTCCCCGGGGGATGAAGCCAGGGGGATGAAAGTGGTGTTGAAAGGTGCGCCTAGTTAATGCCTATCTGACGAGATAGATAACAATTTGAAAAATATGAAAATGAAAAATTTTTCTTAAGAAAAACCTATTTTAGCTATATTAAAAGTTTAATAACTCCTAAGGGATGAAACCCTCGGGGTTGATGTGTATACGTAAAATATGCCCTGAAACTAGTTTTAAATTGATAAACTAAAAGAAATCTACTGGAATTGAAAATAAAAAATTTTCTCTAACAAGATGTGATTTTTATTATGAATTTAATAAACTTAGTATGGAATTAATGAAAATGGCGTCAGATAAGCCAGAAAATACGAGATAAACTGAAACTAACAATGCAACAAGATGGGGATGAACAAGATGGACGATAAAAACAACAATAAGCAGTACCTAGCGCGAACTTTGATAACTAATAAGATTGATATATTGAATTTTACTATAGCTTAAGTAGACTTTTTAGTACTAAAATTAACTGTTTTTCGTGAATAACTCCCCGGGGGATGAAGCCAGGGGGATGAAAGTGGTGTTGAAAGGTGCGCCTAGTTAATGCCTATCTGACGAGATAGATAACAATTTGAAAAATATGAAAATGAAAAATTTTTCTTAAGAAAAACCTATTTTAGCTATATTAAAAGTTTAATAACTCCTAAGGGATGAAACCCTCGGGGTTGATGTGTATACGTAAAATATGCCCTGAAACTAGTTTTAAATTGATAAACTAAAAGAAATCTACTGGAATTGAAAATAAAAAATTTTCTCTAACAAGATGTGATTTTTATTATGAATTTAATAAACTTAGTATGGAATTAATGAAAATGGCGTCAGATAAGCCAGAAAATACGAGATAAACTGAAACTAACAATGCAACAAGACGGGGATGAACAAGATGGACGATAAAAACAACAATAAGCAGTACCTAGCGCGAACTTTGATAACTAATAAGATTGATATATTGAATTTTACTATAGCTTTTTTTTTTTTTTTTTTTTGTTTCCGCGGGGAAAATGCTTTACGCACCGTACCCCTCGCGGGGGAAGCGAGGGGCGTGTGTGGGACTCCCGAAAACGGTGTACCCACTAAAAACCCCGCGGCGCTCCTTCCTCGCCTTATTGGCGGAGTCGTGGGTACGGCTAGCCCTTCATCCACGACCCCGCCGGCGACGGCCCGTCTTTTACACGACGGACCCCACCTGCCCCCCTAGCTGAGTGGGGGGGCCTGTGGGAGCGACCAGGAGCGCCCGGTCGTTCCCACCCGACGCGGGTGGTGCCATGTTCAATGTGGGCGGGAGTGTCCCCACACCCCCTGCCCACTGGCCACCACCAGGCTGGAGAAGTTCGAATTGTCGTCTTCTCCGGCCCCTTCGACGTCTGCGGTGCGGGGGCGCAAGGGGATCGTCCATGCGCGCCCGCTCCGCCTCTTCCTTCCGCGACATTACGTCCTCGCAGAAGGAAGCCACTTCCACCCAGACCTCCTCGCTGCCCAACATCGCAGTGACGACCGCAGGCAGCGTTAGGTCCGGGCCTACGGACGCCTGGAGTCGTCGGCGCTGCTCCACCCAGGCCGGACACTCGACCAGGGTGTGCTGCGCCGAATCAGCAATCGCGCCACAGTGGTGGCACGCCGGGGTCTCCTCACGTTTTATCCGGTGCAGGAACTTCGCAAAGCAACCATGCCCGGAAAGTACCTGCGACAACCGGTACGTGAGGAACCCGTGCCTCCGTTCGGTCCATGCCTCCATGACTGGACCGATGGCGTCCAGAGTCCACCGTCCAAATTTGGCTTCGGCCATCTCCGCCATACATTGGCGGAGAATGTTTTCGCGGGCCGCCAGCCGGACGGCGGCCCTCTCCTCCGGTGCGGGGCGCTCTCCCCGCGCCCTCTTGTCCGCCGTCCAGTGATAGACGGCGGATAGCACCTCGGCCTCCAAGTGCCATGGTGGAGTTCCCGCCATGGCACAAGCCGCACCATGGCTAACCGTCGCGTAAGCCCGCGCCACTCTTTGTGCGATGGCCCGTTGGGGCCTGCGCAGGTGCGCCTTATTGTACCCCCCCTGGGCGTCCGCCCATATGGGGGAGCCGTAGAGGGCCATGCTCTTCAGCACGCCGGCATAGAGGCGCCGGCATGCTGTGGCTGGCCCTCCCACGTTCGGGAGGAGCCAATTTAGGCTCCTCGCCGCCTTAAGGAGGCGCGGTGAAAGTTCACGAAAATGTTCTCGGAACTTCCACCGCCCGTCCAAGGTGAGGCCCAGGTACCTCATCGTGGCACTCACCCGCACCCTCTCGACGCCCACCATGATATGGGCGTCAGGTGGCGCACCCCGACGCGGCCCATGAAAATATAGGGCCTCGGTCTTGGGTAGCGCCACTTTCAACCCCAGTTGCCGGATCCGATCGGCAACCAGGGTCCCCCCATTTGACGCCCGGGTGGCTGCCTCCCCGAATGTTCTCCCCCGCGCCGTGAGAAGGGTGTCATCCGCATAGCAAATGACACCCACTCCATCGGGGAGGGCGCCCCGGAGGAGCCAGTCGAAGCCGACGTTCCACAGGAGTGGTCCCAGGACCGACCCCTGCGGAACACCCAACTGCACCCTATGCCGCCTCATGCGGCCGTCCCCGCCGACGAACAGGACTTCCCTCTCATGGAGGTAGTCCGCCAGCAGGGCCCGCAAATATGGAGGCACCCCATTGTATCGGAGTGCCTCAGTAATTGTGGCGTGGGGGATGGTGTTGAAGGCATTGGCGATGTCAAACGACACAGCCAACACGCCATCCCCCGCCGCCACCGCCTCCTGTGTGACGCGCTTAAGCTCCTGGAGCGCGTCTATCGTGGACCGACCCGCCCGAAACCCGTACTGGGCCCCGGATAAGTCCGGGCCGGTCCCCCTCAGGTGCTTCCTGAGCCGCGCTGATATAACGGCCTCAAATAGCTTGGCCGCGTCGTCCAAGAGGACGACCGGCCGAAATCCGGTAGGTGAGTCCACCGGCCGCCCCGGCTTCCGGAGGAGGCACAAAACCCCCTCCTTCCACACCCTTGGGAACCTCCCAGACGTGAAGCAGCGGTCGAAGAGGTCCCGGAAGCGTCGCTCCATTTGGCTGGTGGTTATCGCCACCAGCCGCGCCGGCACCCCGTCAGGCCCCGGCGCCGTCTTCTTTCCTCGGAGGCGGAGCGCCGCCGAGGAAAATTCCTCCTCCGACACCGGGACGAAACCGGTGTCGGCCGAATTTTACTATAGCTTAAGTAGACTTTTTAGTACTAAAATTAACTGTTTTTCGTGAATAACTCCCCGGGGGATGAAGCCAGGGGGATGAAAGTGGTGTTGAAAGGTGCGCCTAGTTAATGCCTATCTGACGAGATAGATAACAATTTGAAAAATATGAAAATGAAAAATTTTTCTTAAGAAAAACCTATTTTAGCTATATTAAAAGTTTAATAACTCCTAAGGGATGAAACCCTCGGGGTTGATGTGTATACGTAAAATATGCCCTGAAACTAGTTTTAAATTGATAAACTAAAAGAAATCTACTGGAATTGAAAATAAAAAATTTTCTCTAACAAGATGTGATTTTTATTATGAATTTAATAAACTTAGTATGGAATTAATGAAAATGGCGTCAGATAAGCCAAAAAATACGAGATAAACTGAAACTAACAATGCAACAAGACGGGGATGAACAAGATGGACGATAAAAACAACAATAAGCAGTACCTAGCGCGAACTTTGATAACTAATAAGATTGATATATTGAATTTTACTATAGCTTTTTTTTTTTTTTTTTTTTTGTTTCCGCGGGGAAAATGCTTTACGCACCGTACCCCTCGCGGGGGAAGCGAGGGGCGTGTGTGGGACTCCCGAAAACGGTGTACCCACTAAAAACCCCGCGGCGCTCCTTCCTCGCCTTATTGGCGGAGTCGTGGGTACGGCTAGCCCTTCATCCACGACCCCGCCGGCGACGGCCCGTCTTTTACACGACGGACCCCACCTGCCCCCCTAGCTGAGTGGGGGGGCCTGTGGGAGCGACCAGGAGCGCCCGGTCGTTCCCACCCGACGCGGGTGGTGCCATGTTCAATGTGGGCGGGAGTGTCCCCACACCCCCTGCCCACTGGCCACCACCAGGCTGGAGAAGTTCGAATTGTCGTCTTCTCCGGCCCCTTCGACGTCTGCGGTGCGGGGGCGCAAGGGGATCGTCCATGCGCGCCCGCTCCGCCTCTTCCTTCCGCGACATTACGTCCTCGCAGAAGGAAGCCACTTCCACCCAGACCTCCTCGCTGCCCAACATCGCAGTGACGACCGCAGGCAGCGTTAGGTCCGGGCCTACGGACGCCTGGAGTCGTCGGCGCTGCTCCACCCAGGCCGGACACTCGACCAGGGTGTGCTGCGCCGAATCAGCAATCGCGTCACAGTGGTGGCACGCCGGGGTCTCCTCACGTTTTATCCGGTGCAGGAACTTCGCAAAGCAACCATGCCCGGAAAGTACCTGCGACAACCGGTACGTGAGGAACCCGTGCCTCCGTTCGGTCCATGCCTCCATGACTGGACCGATGGCGTCCAGAGTCCACCGTCCAAATTTGGCTTCGGCCATCTCCGCCATCCATTGGCGGAGAATGTTTTCGCGGGCCGCCAGCCGGACGGCGGCCCTCTCCTCCGGTGCGGGGCGCTCTCCCCGCGCCCTCTTGTCCGCCGTCCAGTGATAGACGGCGGATAGCACCTCGGCCTCCAAGTGCCATGGTGGAGTTCCCGCCATGGCACAAGCCGCACCATGGCTAACCGTCGCGTAAGCCCGCGCCACTCTTTGTGCGATGGCCCGTTGGGGCCTGCGCAGGTGCGCCTTATTGTACCCCCCCTGGGCGTCCGCCCATATGGGGGAGCCGTAGAGGGCCATGCTCTTCAGCACGCCGGCATAGAGGCGCCGGCATGCTGTGGCTGGCCCTCCCACGTTCGGGAGGAGCCAATTTAGGCTCCTCGCCGCCTTAAGGAGGCGCGGTGAAAGTTCACGAAAATGTTCTCGGAACTTCCACCGCCCGTCCAAGGTGAGGCCCAGGTACCTCATCGTGGCACTCACCCGCACCCTCTCGACGCCCACCATGATATGGGCGTCAGGTGGCGCACCCCGCCGCGGCCCATGAAAATATAGGGCCTCGGTCTTGGGTAGCGCCACTTTCAACCCCAGTTGCCGGATCCGATCGGCAACCAGGGTCCCCCCATTTGACGCCCGGGTGGCTGCCTCCCCGAATGTTCTCCCCCGCGCCGTGAGAAGGGTGTCATCCGCATAGCAAATGACACCCACTCCATCGGGGAGGGCGCCCCGGAGGAGCCAGTCGAAGCCGACGTTCCACAGGAGTGGTCCCAGGACCGACCCCTGCGGAACACCCAACTGCACCCTATGCCGCCTCATGCGGCCGTCCCCGCCGACGAACAGGACTTCCCTCTCATGGAGGTAGTCCGCCAGCAGGGCCCGCAAATATGGAGGCACCCCATTGTATCGGAGTGCCTCAGTAATTGTGGCGTGGGGGATGGTGTTGAAGGCATTGGCGATGTCAAACGACACAGCCAACACGCCATCCCCCGCCGCCACCGCCTCCTGTGTGACGCGCTTAAGCTCCTGGAGCGCGTCTATCGTGGACCGACCCGCCCGAAACCCGTACTGGGCCCCGGATAAGTCCGGGCCGGTCCCCCTCAGGTGCTTCCTGAGCCGCGCTGATATAACGGCCTCAAATAGCTTGGCCGCGTCGTCCAAGAGGACGACCGGCCGAAATCCGGTAGGTGAGTCCACCGGCCGCCCCGGCTTCCGGAGGAGGCACAAAACCCCCTCCTTCCACACCCTTGGGAACCTCCCAGACGTGAAGCAGCGGTCGAAGAGGTCCCGGAAGCGTCGCTCCATTTGGCTGGTGGTTATCGCCACCAGCCGCGCCGGCACCCCGTCAGGCCCCGGCGCCGTCTTCTTTCCTCGGAGGCGGAGCGCCGCCGAGGAAAATTCCTCCTCCGAGACCGGGACGAAACCGGTGTCGGCCGAATTTTACTATAGCTTAAGTAGACTTTTTAGTACTAAAATTAACTGTTTTTCGTGAATAACTCCCCGGGGGATGAAGCCAGGGGGATGAAAGTGGTGTTGAAAGGTGCGCCTAGTTAATGCCTATCTGACGAGATAGATAACAATTTGAAAAATATGAAAATGAAAAATTTTTCTTAAGAAAAATCTATTTTAGCTATATTAAAAGTTTAATAACTCCTAAGGGATGAAACCCTCGGGGTTGATGTGTATACGTAAAATATGCCCTGAAACTAGTTTTAAATTGATAAACTAAAAGAAATCTACTGGAATTGAAAATAAAAAATTTTCTCTAACAAGATGTGATTTTTATTATGAATTTAATAAACTTAGTATGGAATTAATGAAAATGGCGTCAGATAAGCCAGAAAATACGAGATAAACTGAAACTAACAATGCAACAAGATGGGGATGAACAAGATGGACGATAAAAACAACAATAAGCAGTACCTAGCGCGAACTTTGATAACTAATAAGATTGATATATTGAATTTTACTATAGCTTTGTTTTTTTTTTTCTTTTAAAATGCCTTACGCACCGTACCCCTCGCGGGGGAAGCGAGGGGCGTGTGTGGGACTCCCGAAAACGGTGTACCCACTAAAAACCCCGCGGCGCTCCTTCCTCGCCTTATTGGCGGAGTCGTGGGTACGGCTAGCCCTTCATCCACGACCCCGCCGGCGACGGCCCGTCTTTTACACGACGGACCCCACCTGCCCCCCTAGCTGAGTGGGGGGGCCTGTGGGAGCGACCAGGAGCGCCCGGTCGTTCCCACCCGACGCGGGTGGTGCCATGTTCAATGTGGGCGGGAGTGTCCCCACACCCCCTGCCCACTGGCCACCACCAGGCTGGAGAAGTTCGAATTGCCGTCTTCTCCGGCCCCTTCGACGTCTGCGGTGCGGGGGCGCAAGGGGATCGTCCATGCGCGCCCGCTCCGCCTCTTCCTTCCGCGACATTACGTCCTCGCAGAAGGAAGCCACTTCCACCCAGACCTCCTCGCTGCCCAACATCGCAGTGACGACCGCAGGCAGCGTTAGGTCCGGGCCTACGGACGCCTGGAGTCGTCGGCGCTGCTCCACCCAGGCCGGACACTCGACCAGGGTGTGCTGCGCCGAGTCAATTTGCGCGCCACAGTGGTGGCACGCCGGGGTCTCCTCACTTTTTATCCGGTGCAGGAACTTCCCAAAGCAGCCATGCCCGGAAAGTACCTGCGACAACCGGTATGTGAGGAACCCGTGCCCCCTGTTCGACCATTCCTTCACGACTGGACCAATCGCGTCCAGGCTCCATCGTCCGAATTTGGCTTCAGCCATCTCCGCCATCCATTGGCGGAGAACGTTCTCGCGGGCCGCCAGCCGGACGGAGGCCCTCTCCTCCGGTGCGGGGCGCTCTCCCCGCGCCCTCTTGTCCAAGAGGACGACCGGCCGATATCCGGCAGGAGAATCCACCGGCCGCCCCGGCTTCCGGAGGAGACACAAAACCCCCTCCTTCCACACCCTTGGGAACCTCCCAGACGTGAAGCAGCGGTCGAAGAGGTCCCGGAAGTGTCGCTCCATGTGGCCGGTGGTTATCGCCACCACCCGCGCCGGCACCCCGTCAGGTCCCGGCGCCGTTTTCTTTCCTCGAAGGCGGAGCGCCGCCGAGGAAAACTCCTCCTCCGACACCGGGACGAAACCGGTGTCGGCCGGAGGGCCCACCCGCCGAGGCGGAGCCATCCGAGGAGGGACGAACTCCTCCGATCGGTCCGGGAACAGCCCCCGGACTACCTCCGACAGGATCACCGGCTCGAGGGACTCGACGACGGGGGTGCCGATCGGTCGCAGCTTATTGCGTGCCGCATGATACGGCCTGCCCCAGGGATCTTTGTCGAGCCCCCCTAGCATCTCCTCCCTCGCCGCCTTTTTGGCCTCCAGGATTGCCACTTTGAGGACGTGGCGGGCCTCCATATAGGCGGTATGGAGGCGGTCCGCATTGGCGGCATCGCGTTGGCGACGGCGGCGGGCCCTCACATGGGACCTCCTCGCGGCCACGCATTTCGCCAGGAGGCCGGCGAGTTCCGCAGACCACCAGTAGACCGCGCGCTTGGGAGGCGGCCGGCGGGACCGTGGCATGCTGTAATCGCACACCTCAGTCATCGCCTCCCTCAGCCGGAGGGCGGCGGCGTCCACGTCCATATTCGGACTTGCAGGCGGAGCGAACCAGTCTTGGATGATCGCCGCTTCCCTGGCCGCGTCACGGTTTAACCGCGTCAGGGCCCACCGCGGCAGGGACGACCGTTTTCCCAGCCCCCCCGACCGTGGACTCTGGGTGGAGAACTCTATCCGAATGTACCTGTGGTCGGATAGGTTCTCCTGCAGGCCCACTTCCCACCTGCAGACGTCGGCGGCCAGGGCTGGGGTGGCGAACGAAACGTCCACCACCGAGCTCCCGTTGTGCCGCACGCACGTCTGCACTGCCCCCCTGTTGAGGAGCACCAACCCGTTCGACGCCACCCACGACTCGAGAGCCGAGCCACAGGCGTTTGTGTCCTTGCACCCCCAGGCCGCAGATCTGGCATTTAAGTCGCCCAAAACTGCGACCTTGCTCCTCCCTATACGCGCAATCGCCGCGGTCAGAGATTGGAGATATCTCTCAAACTCCAACCGCGGGCGACTTGGGGGAAAGTAGACGCCCAGGAGAGCGGCATCCCCCCACGCGGCGGCCACGTACCCATGTCCCCTCTCGATGAGCGAGAGGGGAGGGGAGTCCGTGGAGGGTCGCGGCGCGATGGCCACCCTTCCGGTATTGTCTTGCAGCCAGCTGGCTGCAATGAAATAAGGCTCGGCGACCACGGCAAGCTCCCCCAACCACTCAGCTAGCACCTGACTCATGAGGTCCTGTGCCGCTATGCAGTGGTTGAGGTTTATCTGCATTATTGTGCGATGTCCCGGTCCTGACATTATTGGGACATCGAACCGTCAGAGGAGCCCGGTTGTACCTGGGCATCCACAAGGGCTGGCCGCACTGTGGCCTGCTCCCTGCCCTTCCTGGCGGGGGGGTTGCATTTAGCCCCCCCCATGACGTGGCCCGCCGGCCTTCCGCTGGTCGAGCACACAGCGCAGTGGGGGTCCTTTGTGCAGGCGGCCTGCTTGTGGCCAGGCTGCCCGCACCTGAAGCACAGGTCGGACCTGTCCACCGGCGATGGGCAGCACGGCCGGGCGTGCCCGGGCAGGAAACACCGGAAGCAGCGCCTCGGCTGTTCCTCTGCAGCCCGGACCACAGCCGAGCTGAACCCAATGAGAAGCCGCCCTTTCTTAAGGACGGCCTCGGCGGCCACAGCGGGGCACTGCAGCCGGACGCGGCCCATACCCCTGCTGCCCGGCCGGATTTCACCGGCCCTGACGTCCGCGACGCCACAACCCCCCGCCGCCGCTACGGCGGCGGCTACCTCGTCCTTAGTGACGGAGTCGTCCAGCTTCATCAGCACCAAGGACGAGGTCTTAACCGGCCTCGTCACCTTGGCGACATTTGAAATAGCCTCCGCCATCTTGGCGGCGAAGGCGTCGGCCTGCTGGTTCCGGTCGGCCCCTGGGAACTCGAAGATCCGAGCTCCCGTCTGGGTTTTCCGGCACGACACCCGCTCGATCCCCATCTCGGCCGTGCGGACCGTTTGTCGGGCTTTTAAAAAGACCGACTCGTAGGTCTCGCCCGCGGCCGCTGCCTCCTGGGAGATGGTGACGACCACGGCAGCTGTCTTCGTGACCGTCTTCTTTTTCCGGCCTTTCTTCGAGGCCGGAACGGGGGCTGCTTTATTAGCAGGCCCCTTATGCGCCGCTGAGGAAGAAGACGGCTGAGGCGCCTTCTTCTTCTTCCCCTTTCTTTTGACCTGCGTCCACTCATTGGCCGCAGTGGCCGAGGGCAGCATCGGGTCCTCCTGCGAGGGCAACCCGATCTCCATCGGCTCAACACCGGACGGCCCAGCGACCGGGGCCGTCGGGACGGGAGCCGAGGCAACCGGGACAATCGGATTGGCCTGTTTTTTGGCCCCTTTCTTCTTTTTTGCCACCGCAGCGGCGAAAGTTGGAGCAGGCGTTGAGGCCGACACCGAGGTCGGCGCCTCAGAGCGCCTGTCAGCCGCAAGCGGCGGCCGAACGGTCTTTGCGGGGAGGAGGCGATCCTCCAACGCCGCTAGACAAGCGCGAGTGAAGGCGCGCTCCTCCTGCGCGATCTCGCGCAGCGCCTCCCGCAGCTCCTGGGAAGTCGTCGCCTTCCCCTTCTGGGGCTGGCGGAGCCCCTTCAGTTCCTCCCGGAGGGCCGCGATCTCGAGGCTCTGGCTAGTGACCTGTGACTCAAGTCGCTGGACCTCCTCAGAGGCGCTCCGGTTCATGGCCTCCGCCACAATCTCCCGAAGCGCTACCGCCGACGCCTTTAAGGCCGTCTGGCATGCCTTCGGCAGCTTCGATGATTGGGTGGCCACGGTTATGATCGTGTCCACCTCCACCTGAGCCTGTTTGCTTAAGAGGTAGGCCATCCTCTCCATTTCCATTTTGGCGGCTGGGGTATTCCTAGCCGCCAAAAACCTGGCGCGCGCCTCTTTGGCGTTCTTTACTCCTTTGGCCAATATTTCGGCCTCCTGCTGTTTTGCTCTGGCCGCAGCTGGGTCAGAGGACGCCGACACGGCACGACGGCCACCTGCCGGGGTGCGCCCGCTACCACGACCGCAGCCGCGCTTGGACTTCGCCTCTTTTATTGTCGAAGAGCTCGACGACCCGGACACACGAGCCCGCAGGCGTTTGCGCGTGTACATATTCGACACGTCGCTGGCCACCGTCGAGTCCGTCATCTCCTCTTCCGTGAGGTCGCTTGGCCTCACGAAAATAGGCGACACGTTTCCGCTCCTAGGCGGCACTACAAAAGGTCCTGAAGGACCGGGTGGGCCCTGAGAAGGGCCGTTAGGTTGGCCCTGAGAAGGGCCGTTAGGTTGGCCCTGAGAAGGGCCGTTCGGAGTCCCGGGGGACACGGGATTCACCTCACTATTCATATTTTTCACTCCTATTCCACACAGTATTGTCACTTGAGATTTGGCTCCACTACTGGCCACTGCGTTACCGCGCACCAAGTAGGGATTTCCAGGGCAGACGACGAGGACGTACTCAAAAACACTGTGGGGACTGCCCCAATTTTACTATAGCTTAAGTAGACTTTTTAGTACTAAAATTAACTGTTTTTCGTGAATAACTCCCCGGGGGATGAAGCCAGGGGGATGAAAGTGGTGTTGAAAGGTGCGCCTAGTTAATGCCTATCTGACGAGATAGATAACAATTTGAAAAATATGAAAATGAAAAATTTTTCTTAAGAAAAACCTATTTTAGCTATATTAAAAGTTTAATAACTCCTAAGGGATGAAACCCTCGGGGTTGATGTGTATACGTAAAATATGCCCTGAAACTAGTTTTAAATTGATAAACTAAAAGAAATCTACTGGAATTGAAAATAAAAAATTTTCTCTAACAAGATGTGATTTTTATTATGAATTTAATAAACTTAGTATGGAATTAATGAAAATGGCGTCAGATAAGCCAAAAAATACGAGATAAACTGAAACTAACAATGCAACAAGACGGGGATGAACAAGATGGACGATAAAAACAACAATAAGCAGTACCTAGCGCGAACTTTGATAACTAATAAGATTGCTCAGCTCAGCTCAGCTCAGCTCAGCTCAGCTCAGCTCAGCTCAGCTCAGCTCAGCTCAGCTCAGCTCAGCTCAGCTCAGCTCAGCTCAGTTCAGTTCAGTTCAGTTCAGTTTAGTTTAGTTTAGTTTAAAAGTATCACATATAAAAAGTATCACACCTAGGTCACGTACTTCATCAACTCTTTGCAGTTGATGGCCTTTGATAATGTAATTGTAGTTTAAGGAAATAGGTTTCCGGGTGAAGGAAACGCTGTGACATTTAACAATATTTAGATTTAGCTGGTTTAAAGTACAATAATTTTGAAAGCTGAAGAAGATAGCAGTCGGTTATACAGTTGATTGTTCTATATATCTTCATAATACAAAAGAAATTCTGAATGTTTAATGCATGTAGATATGTCATTTATGAAGATATTAAAGAGTAAATGTTTAAGCAAGGAACCTTGGGGAACACCGGAAGGGACAGTACACCAGGAGGAAGCACAACCATTGAGAACAACTGCTTGGGAACGATTCTCGATGTACGACGTGAACCACCGGAACAAGTTTCCATGAATTCCCAAGCGTAAAAACTTACGTAACAATATGTCACGATCTATACGGTTAAACGCTTTGCTATAATCTGTAGATACGGCATCCACTTGTCCCCCAGATTTCATATTTAAGGAAATATATTCTGTGAGTGTTAGCAAACTCGTCAAAGTAGTACGTCTTTTAAAAATCCATGTTGTTCAAGTATGATCGATATAGAAAGTGTATAAAAGATTTGTGTATACATATTTTTTTCTAAGACCATTGCAAAGGTACAAAGTTATGATACAGGGCGAAAATTTTTTATATCACAACGCCATCCATTTTCATGTATGGGAATTATGAAGGCTGAGTTTCGAGGGCTTGAATACGATAGAAATGGCTCAGACCGATACGGAGCACATTTTACAACAAAAAAAGGCACTGTGCGGTGTTGTCTAGGTTCCCTTAGACACATCTAGTGCTAGTAATAACTCAAGAACAGTATGTTCACAGATCTCTATATTATCAAACACATTACTTATCATGAGTATGAACAGGACTATTTGAAGTGCCACGTTGATGCTCAAGAAGCACGGATTTAAATTAAGATGAGAAAAGCTGACAGACATCCTCCCCCGTGTCAGCAGTAACCTAACCCTCGTAGTGTAAGGTAGATGGGAGAGAATTAAAAACCTTCTTGTTAGATTTTTTAAAAGACCATAAAATTTTTGGGTTGATGATTACTGATTCTTTGGATTTTTTATGAATACAACGTAACAGTTAGCGTCTAAAACTTTAACTCGTTTTTTCAATAGAGCAAACGTATCATATATAGTCCTACTTTGTTTTTTTTTTTTTTATAAGATCTCGGGCAATGCTTTACAATATTCCACCTGATGGTAATTGAAAGTAGTCTTACGTGGTAAGGCGCATTGCCCTAGCAACTTATTCACTCTTCTCTTGAAGACACCAACATTGTATTCAGCTGGAAATACCAACGCAGGCAAGCTGTTCCAATCCTTCGCTGTACGAAGTAAAAATGAAGAAGCAAAGCGCTTCGTTCGGACAAGTGGAATGATGGAAGGGGGACGGGGGAATTAAATCGTGTAATTCTTGCGCACACTCACCAATATGTATCCTATAGAATACTGAGAGGCTAGCAATTCTACGCCTGTGTTCAAGGCTTTGGAGGTCGGCTTCGACCAATTCGGGATCGCCTATAAGCCTCTTTGCTTGCCTTTCAATTGAGTCCAGAACCGCAAGATGAGACTTTGCGGCACCAGCAAATATATGACCACAGTACTCTACACACGACCGGATCTGTGCTTTGTATAAAAGGCTCTCATGCCAGACCCTGTCAAATGCCCTCGAGACGTCCAAAGAGACGTCGACCGATTCTCCGTTTTTCTCGATAGCCTCGCCTAAACTGTGTGTAGCATACTAGGAGGTCCCCAGTAGACCTAGTACGGCGAAACCCGTACTGTCGGTTACAGAGGAGATCGTCACCTTCTAGGTATGCTAGAAGGCGCGAGTTCAATACACGCTCCATAATCCTACTATTTTATGTTTGTGGTATTTAAGTAGAAACTTATATAGTGTATTCTAAGGCTTTCACGAGTACTACACATTGAAATAAAACTATTTTATGGATTTAACTCTCGTATATTGAATTAAATTGTAAATTTACATTTTAAATCTAACCCGACGTTTTGAATGCTTTGCAGCAATCGTGTTCACGGTAAGACGAGATGGAGGTATCTGTCAATAAGTCAGTTAATTAGTCATTTACCTCCAACGGTTTCTAAACTTCCGGGCATACAGTTCAGGATTCACACAAAACGCACTAACAGTATCTTGAGGTCTTACAGTGCGGTCACAGACATGGGATTTTATATTTTTCAAAAGTGGGTCCCTGGTGTTAGATAATCCCCAATTATCTTCTCGATTAAAATCGGCGGATATCAAGCATAGGCGTACATCGAAGTCTGCAGTGTGTAAACATACCATAGACAAGCCTAATCATTATATAAGATTTGCCAGGCAGGGAAAAAGATGAGTTAACTAATTTATGAGGGACATATTGATCAATGATATCATACATTTTTTAATAAAAAATGTCAACAGCATTTTCTAGGGAAACGGATTTCAGAAGTTCCCAGTTAGATTCATTTAATGCCGAGTTTATTGAGTCGTAATCATCTACGTAATACTAGAGGATCGCAACTGTTAATGTGGTACTACAAAAAACTAAGTCCAACATTCGATTATTTACATTTGTACACACAAATGTAATAATAAATGAGTTAAACTGGTAGAAATTACATTCGTCTAAAAGGTCAAATAAAATAATCTGTGTATCTCTTGATATTTCAGTAGGCATCAGGATGTTATGTTCGTTAAGTTGCTACTGGACATTGGTCATATTCAAGTCCCCTATACCCAAAAATAAATTATCAGGGCACAAACTCCTAAATAACGACAGTTTTGAGAAATGATGTAACTGCGTATTGAAGGTAACTGGCTGACAGCGAAGTAATGACTTAAACAAACCGTGCTAATGACTCGTTTGACGCCAATGATTCTCAAGCTATTCATTATGATGTTATTAGCTAGTACAGTTAGACTAACAAAACATTGAGATAAATGTTGCTTTAAATTATTTTTGCAAGGTCTTTTTCGCCTCTTATAAAAAAATCTGGTGGCTTATCAGATTTCCTCAACATTGTTCTTGAATGTTTCACCCAAATTTATTGAAAGTTATTTTCTTTGGCTAATGTTCTAGCTTTACTAAATAAACTTTTGTTTGTAAGGGTTAGATCAGAGATTCCCAAACTTCTTTCGTCCAACGCCCACTTTGAAAGTCAGTTATTTTGTAACGCCTCCCAATTTTTTTCATCTTAAAAACTTGAATAACAGATTAGATTTGTTTCCTTTCTGGTAAGATATGTCATCTTACCAGAAAAAGCAATAATAATGCAACCTTACAATAATTAATGTATTTTTGATTAAAAAATTACATTTAATATTGAGCAATAGTAATACCACTTTTCACAATTAAAAGTTTTCTTCATCATCTTCCTGGTTTTCATCCTGACGTATATCAAGGTCTGTCTTCCTGATCAACCTACTCCACTTTGCACGATTATCGACATCCATCTAGCATTTCCTTGTACGTCCGAGAGATCTCACTCCATGGAAAAGCCTTATATCAAGGCTTTTCCATCCGACATATTTCATAGACGAGCGCGCAACGTGGCCATACCATCTCAGGCGTCGATCTTGGACTACTTCAAATGAATGTTTTACGTATGTGGTTAGACCGCGTAACGCCGCACATCCAATTCAGCATCATTTCCTCCCTCGTCATTCGGTCAGTTATTTCCGTGACTTGAATTTCCTGTGTGTTCCGAGATGGTACTGGCAAAAATTCGCTGCCGTATATAAGAACCGGTCAGATGGCGCTCCTTTTTATCAGCCCCTTGATTATAGGCGATATTCTGCGATTACAGACTACACCAGTCCAGGCAGCGCTTATCCGGCCTTGGGAATCGTAATCGATGCCTACAGGCTTGTGCATACCAGATCCAGGTTACCTGAACTTTTCCAACTTAACGGCTGGCTCTGGACCTGTATGGATAGTAGTTGAGTCTGGGCTCCTGCAAGCCATGTACTCAGTCTTCGATATATTTAGTTTAAGACCACCGTTCTCAAGCGTACCCTTCCATAGGTTTAACTTACGCTCCAGCTCCGTTCGGTCCGTTCTTTCTGCAACCCTTTATCTGTTGTACACTAACAATCATCGTGGTGGTAGACCATAACATCGGGTCGCTGGCAAAGTTACCACCCATCGGGCAAAGTCGTGCCGCAAAGCGACATAGTCGTGTTCCGGCATGTTGCTCGATGAAGCCGTTTATGGGAAATGGGTCTGAACAGCTGCGGTACGTTGGCGAACCGGTTGACGTCAAGTTGGTGTTTGTTTTGTCGGGTGTCTAGTCGAGGAGGGTAGCGGGATCCGAAGCGACGGCTTTCCGCTGGCCGTCCGCAGATAGTTGGGGGCCCAATTAGTGGGTTAGCCACCCACGAAAGGCTGCCCCGCCAGCTGCGAAAAATCCCAGGGTGGCTCCATCGTGCTGGTTGGCGACCAGGCGAGGAGGCCCGATGGCGATCCCTGGGGGGGTTCGGGCGTCCCCGCAGTCTCCAGGCTAGCCTCCCAGCGACAAGACATCTCCAATTTCGAAGTCGGGTTTGATACGTACCGCCTCGTTCAACTGCCATTTTCCATCCCTATTCACTTTTATTTATTTTTTATTATGAAAAAGGTAAAAAAAAGAAACAAGGATACACAGCGGTTGCACTCCTCCTAATACAAAGTGCACCTCACTAATATAAGGGGTTTGCACTCAAATCTTTTAGCTGTCCACCACCACCTGGAGATAGAGCAGCCGCACTTGCTCTTTTTGACGGAGACGCAGATACAATGTCCTTTGAGCGCTACATACTTGGATTATCCCGGTTACTCGTTGGAGCACAACTTTCGCTCACGGGCCGGAGTCAGTATGTACGCGCGGACCGACCTCTGTATTCAGCGTCTCCGTCACCTTGAAGACCCCACTTTTTCTTCCCTATGGGTTTTAGTGGACACAGGAAACGAAAAAATCCTGTATTCCTGTGTCTACCGTTCGCATAGCGGTGACCAGGAGACAACTCGTTTATTTGAGTATCTCAGTGAGGCTGCAGATATGGCTCTGTATCAGTACCCTTCGGCGCAGCTCGTCTTTCTGGGGGACTTTAATGCCTGTCATCAGGACTGGCTGTTCCAATACCAGAAGACCGACCATGCTGGAAGAGATGCGCGGAAATTTGCGTTGTCCTTGGACCTCTTTCAGCTGAGAAGCAAGCGACAAGGGTACCAGATGTGGTAGGCCATACAGCCAATTGCCTGGACCTTCTGCGGACAACTAATCCGGACAGGTATCGTGTAGAAGTCACCTCCCCCTTGGGAACCTCCGATCACTGTCTGGTGAAATCTGTATTTACATATTCCCCACCAGCTTTCGAACCTCATGGTGTTAGGCGAGTATGGAAATACAAGTCAGCAGATTGGGATGAGATGCGACACTTTTTTGCGTCTTATCCTTGGCGGCAGGTCTGCTTCTCTTCTTTGGATCCGTCGAGTTGCGCGGATGCTATAACCAATGTGGTGCATCAGGCAATGGAGTATTTTATTCCTTTTGCTGACGTACCCATCGGTGGCAAAGCTGGCCCATGGTTTAATGCCGAATGTGGTCATGCTCAAGACCGAAAACATTCAGTATATCTCATTTGGGCTGATGCTCGAACCCGCAAAACTCCGGATAAAAGTTTGAAGAAGAGAGCCTTTAACCAAGCTGCCAAGTCCTACAAAAATGCATTGCGGAAGGCTCGTCTCGATCGAATCGCTAAGAATGGCGAAAAGCTCTCTGTCAGACCAACTGGCAGTCGAGCTTTCTGGTCTGTTGCGAAAGCGATCGAGTCGAATTTCTGCCAACCCTCACTGCCTGCTCTGCTGAAGCCGGATGGATCCCTGGCCCACACAGCAACAGAGAAAGCGAATGTACTTGCTTCTCTGTTTGCTGATAATTCGCATCTAGACACTGGCAATGCTTCTCCAGCACATCTTCCTCACTGCGGTATTTCGATGCCTGAAATCCGCATCACTAACAATGAGGTATGGAGAACATTGTGTCGTTTAGATGTGAATAAAGCCAGTGGTCCTGATGGTATACCAGCCATTCTGCTCAAGACATGCGCAGCTGAGTTGTCTCCTGTACTGACACGTCTGTATCGCCTCTCTTTCATGACTGGAATAGTGCCGAAATCCTGGAAGCTTGCTAATGTGCAACCCGTGCCCAAAAAAGGCAGCCGTGCCGACCCTGTCAATTACAGACCGATTTCAATCACCTCCATACTCTACAAGATTATGGAGCGTGTATTAAACTCGCGCCTACTAGCATACCTAGAAAGTAACGATCTCCTCAGTAACCGACAGTACGGGTTTCGCCGTAATAGGTCAACTGGGGACCTCCTAGTGTATGCTACTCACATTTTAGGCGAGGCCATCGAGAAGAACGGAGAAGCGGTCGCCGTCTCTCTGGACGTCTCGAGGGCATTTGACAGGGTCTGGCATGCGAGCCTTATGTGCAAGCTTTCAGCGTACGGTATATCTCCTGGTCTGATCGGCTGGGTAACGGACTTTCTGAGCCACAGATCTCTCCGAGTAGTTGTCAACGGGTGTTCCTCGGAACCCTAGACAATAAATGCCGGAGTGCCTCAGGGGTCCGTTCTTTCTGCAACTCTGTTTCTGCTGCACATTAATGATCTGTTGAAGCCCGGTATCTATGGGTATGCAGACGACAGCACAGTTGTAGAAAGATATCTGCCGAGTACTCGGGCTAGTCGAGATCAAGTACAGTCTGAAAGAGAAGCCATGGTGCAACGTTTGAATGACAAACTTCAGGCAGTCTCCGCATGGAGCAATGCCAATCTTGTCAAGTTCAACGCCACCAAAACGCAGACGTGTCTATTCACCGCCAAAAGGAGCCCTTTCATCTTGGCTCCTACTTTCCAGAATGTATCCTTGGAATACAGTGACCGGCTTCAGTTGTTACTCTTAGAGATTTCCTCGAACCTCAACTTTGGTCGGTTCATTGAGTCCAGAGCAAGAGCAGCAGCAGCAAAACTTGCCGTTCTTGCGAAGGTTCGGTAGTACTTTACACCGGGACAGCTTCTTGTTTTATACAAAGCACAGATCCGGTCGTGTGTAGAGTACTGTGGACACATATTTGCTGGTGCCGCAAAGTCTCATCTTGCGGTTCTGGACTCAATTGAGAGGCGAGCAAAGAGGCTTATAGGCGATCCCGAATTGGTCGAAGCCGACCTCCAAAGCCTTGAACACAGGCGTAGAATTGCTAGCCTCTCAGTATTCTATAGGATACATTTTGGTGAGTGTGCGCAGGAATTACACGAGTTAATTCCCCCGTCCCCCTTCCATCACCGGACGTCCCGACGCACGGCAGGTATCCATCCTTTTGTTGTGGACATTCCACCTGTCCGAACGAAGCGCTTTGCTTCCTCATTTTTAGTGCGTACAGAGAAGGACTGGAACAATTTGCCTGCGTCGGTATTTCCGGCCAAATATAATGTGGGTGTCTTCAAGAGAAGAGTGAATAGGTTGCTAGGGCAATGCGACTTACCATCTAAGACTACATTCCACTTACCATGAGGTGGAATGTAGTCAAGCATTGCCCTAGATCATATAAAAAAAAAAAAAAAAAAATCAGCTGAAGCCCGGTATCTATGGATATAGGTATCAGGTGAGAGCACAGTTGTAGAAAGATATCTGCCAAGTTCTCGAACTAGTAGAGATTAAGAGATTAAGTACAGTCTGAAAGAGAAGCCATGGTGCAACGTTTGAATGACAAACTCCAGGCAGTTTCCGCATTGGGAAATGCTAATCTTGTCAATTTCAATGCCACCAAAACGCAGACGTGTCTGTTCACCGCTATAAGGAGCCCTTTCATTTTGGCTCCTACTTTTCAGAATTTATCCTTGGAATATAGTGACCGGCTTCAGTTGTTAGGCTTGGATAACTTGGCGAGAGGGGGGGGCGACCTCTCTCGCCATTGCACGGGCCTATGACGTAGGGGTATAGTGGTTGCCCAGAGTAACCTTATCTTGGGGGTTCCGCCGGGGCGTCACGGTGAGTGCGAAAGCGATCCCGTGGCGTCCCATTGCAGCGATGAGGGCAGCCGTTGGTTTTTTAGTGGGGTGCCTTAAAAATGGCAGCGTTTCCTATGCTGTCGGGTGCCGCACATACCGCCCGGTCATCGCCTTCCTGGCCTGGGTGACGATGCGGAAACGCATTTTTCCGACGACAAAAAAAAAAAAGGCTTGGATAACTTCAACTTTGGTCGGTTCATTGAGTTCAGAGCAAAAGCAGCAGCAGGAAAGCTTGCCGTTCTTGCGAAGGTCCGACAGTGCTTTACACCGGGACAGCTACTTGTACTATACAAAGCACAAATTCGGTCGTGTGTTTAGAGTACTGTGGTCACATATATACTGGTGCCGTTAAGTCTCATCTTGCGGTTCTGAACTCAATTGAAAGGCGAGCAAAGATGCTTATAGGTGACACTGAATAAGTTAAACCCAACCTCCACAGCCTTGAACACTGGCTTAGAATGACTATCCTCTTAGTATTCTATAGGATACATTTTGGTGAGTGTGCGCAGGAATTACACGACTTAATTTCCCCATCCCTTCCTTCCTTCATCACCGGACGTTTCGACGCATGGTGGGTATCCATCCCTACTATGTGGACATTCCTTCTGCCTGAACGAAGCACTTTACTTCGTCTTTTTTTGTTCGTACAGCGAAGGAATGGAACAACTTGCCCGCGTCGGTATTTCCGTCCGAATATAATGTGAGTCTCTACTAGAGTAGGTTGCTAAGTTAATGCGCCTTACCCCCTATGACTACATTTCCAATATCCATCAGGTGGAATGTAGTCAAGCAATAACTAAGTTTGTATAAAATATAGGCCATTCGATGATTCTTATCAATGAGTGCTATTTCATCGGCATACACCATCAACCATGGAGACTGGTCTGGATGTTAGCCGAGAGTCAATAAGAACGGATCAAGGGCTGAGCCCTGGTGAACCACTACTGTTATCAGGAAGGGTTTGGTGTCGCCAACAGAGGTCCTAACCATAGGAGTCGTGGTACATGTCTCTGATTTTTTAAAATCACAATGTCCACCAGATACACTGACGAGGCACACAGCCAAAAGCCTACTGCAAATTTAAAAAGATTACGCGCAGAGCTCTTTTTTTTCTGTATACTTCCATCAGAGTTTTGAAGACAAAAATAACGTCTATAGTACTCGATCTTGGCTGAAATCCACATTGAGACTCAGAGACAGTGCACTTTTGGCGGAGCCTGAGGTCGCTCATGTGCACGAAGATCTTCATGGCTCATGACTCATAAGCTTAATGCCCTTATAATTACCACAGTCTTGAACACTGCCTTTTCCCTTGTAAATAGGTTTAATAAAACTATGTCGCCACTGCTTAGGCATCTTTCCAGTGTTCAAAATGTGGTCCTACCATTTTTCCGTTCTTCATACGTCGAAGGCAATCAAGAGTTTCGTCAAAGGTTATTAGGGTAAGTCCGAGTTTAGATGGTAGGTCGGGTAGAAGCCTGCACGGATGCTGACTGACTGCTGTATAACGACAAAGCAGCGTACCCTAAATTTCTGACGCAAAGACATTTTGCGATATCTCGCGTCGCTTCATCTCGAGCTCGTGCCATCTAATTATATGTTATAAGGTTAATTTAATATATTGTCAAGTTTTATTTATATAATAAACTAGAATATTAATGGTTTATAAAAAATTATAAACTTGTGTAACTATTGAAAGCGTATTCTTTGTAATAAATATAGATGAAAAACAAATCGATACGGGCAAAGATACGAATTTGCGACTTGTGGGAAACTGTACCTAGAACGGATGTGTTTCGGTAACCATGTATTTTTCATTATACATTTATTTAAAATTTAAAAACATTAATAAATGGATGTTGTGTAGTAGAAGGATTTAATTTTTAGTGTATTTTCAAATATGAATAAGATAAAGTTACAAATCATCTATCGCCCCCCTAAATGACACCAGCGCCCCCCCAAAATCTTTCTCGGTCCCTCACCGCCCCCCTCTAGGGTTCCAGCGCCCACTTTAGGAAAGACTGTTTTAGATGATCATTAACATAAACATTACCGAGACTAGAGAAACCCAAATTGGTGAGACTGAGTTTTTTGCTTAGACAGGATGATGGTACGAATTCCTCCTTGGTGTGTCTTTGGTGTGTGATATTTGCTTTTGGCACTCTGTTTTTTTTTTTCATTTTTTGGCATTTGTTTGTTCGTTCGTTCGTTCGTTCGTTCGTTCGTTCATTCATTCATTCATTAATTAATTCATTCATTCATTCATTCATTCATTCATTCATTCATTCATTTATTCATTTATTTAATTATTTATTTATTTATTTGTCACATCATTAACGTATTTATTAATTAAAACAAAACTAAACTTAACTAATACAAACTAAAAACATAGAAACAAAAAACATCTAAAGATCACCAAGTAGAAATTAAAACTTACATATTCGTACCAAAGCTATCAGAAAAAATGTCTAAATTGTGTTTGTGAAATAGAGAATTTTGTAAAATCAGACTGTAAAATTGGGAAATTTGCACCATAATTATTTTTTCTTTGTGGTATATATAGTGGTGTTCTAGCTGAGGGTCGCATCACGTTTATGTTTATTCTAAATAATATTTTTTTTTTATTTTTATTGTAAAGATGTTTTCTTACTATGCCAGTGAGAGTGGGACGATAATAGTTATTATCGTTTTTTTTTTTTGTAGTTAATATTTAAGTGAAAATATTATATTTATTGTAGAGACAAGACGAAGCTTCTTAGCAATCCATGGATTCACCGTGCGGGTGCCGGGCCCATCGCGTTGCAAGGAGAGGAGTGCAAGCAGTGCCTGGGACTTGCGACCCAGGAGTAGGTTTAAGGGGCCCCTTTATTATGCGCAAAAACGCTCACCTTCACCCTCCACACTCTTCTCCCTACCTAACCAAATTTGGAAAGATCCTACTAATGCCGCCTTTGAAATACGTTCTAGAAATGAACCAATGCTTGTTCTAGAAAGGCCAAGGTCTTTAAGTAGGCTATAGAGAGATTTTGCTTTTATACCTCTCGCTCCCACTTCTACCGCGTACAAACTAACTATAAATTTATTCCTGATCAGTTCGTTGGTCAGTTCGTAATACTTATTGAGCTTGAATGTGTGATCCCTTGGGATGTTTGTTTCCCAAGGAACAGTAAGCTCCACAAGTATCACGCGCCTCAGATGTTTCGAATACAGGAATAAGTCCGGTCTGGATGACGAAACACCAACATCCCCAGGGATTTTGTAATGCTTTTCATACGTGTCCATCATGAGAATCCAATCAGGAGCCGCGCCTAATATTGAACAAAGGCTTCGCTTTTGATTTTTTGGAGGAGCCTTCTTTTACGAATTCTACAGATCGTTTGGTGGTTGTTATACCCTTCCGCGCTCTTGCTACAGAAAGACTAACCGCTTCCCGTATAATTTGTAATACCTTGTCGTGGCGACGCGAGTAGTGACCTTTATCTAGAAGTACCCTACACCCTACTAATAGGTGTTTCGCGGTTCCTATTGCCTCCCCACAGATGTTGTAAGACTTTTCGGTGGCTTTGCCCCAGCTTACTAAATTACTTTGATCTGGGAGAGTCATTTGGAATGCATTAAGATAGAATTTTAATAATGCTGGGGACCAATCATAAATTAAGGTGCGCCACTTCAAAGCTAGTGGAATACAAAAATCTCATATGGTCACCCATTCGTTTTGAATTTCTAGGCTCATCGCGTGGAGTCGGTAATTATCGTTTTCGTCTTGTCGAATAAAAGATTTTGTTATGTCTATGTCTTGAACTTTCCTACTTGATCCTAGCCCTACTTTATTCGTTTGAGCACCTATCATAAATTTTTTATGGAATTGAAGTCGTGACTCGAGCTCTGAGGCAACTTTGTCTTTTGGGAGAGAAGTTACAGTATCATCTTTAGATTTTCCGATGATATGTCTTTTGGTAACTCTTAGATGTTTGTAGAGCTCCGATGGTTTCTTTAATTTTAATCCGAAATTGTTTCGGTCTCTAAATAAGGTTGAAGAGTCCGCTGAGTGCGCTAACCCGAGCCATAACTTCAATGTCTTTATGACGCTTGAATCATATTAATATTAATTATTTTACTATTAATTTTGATTTGACCTTATAGTTATATACATATATATATTTATACGTGTTATGTCTAACACTATAGAAGATTTTAATAATATTTGTCTGTCGTTATCTTCCTCTGATGAATTTTTAAGTGCCTCCAGCCATGCCTCATCAGATGTTGATTTCATACCTTTAGATTCCAAACTTCAGTCTATACTCTCTAGTGGAAGTAAAAGCTTTAATATTGTTCACATGAACGCTCAAAGCATACCGGCTCATTACTCTGATTTCCTTGCAACATTTAGTACCATCGAAGTCGATTGTATCTTTGTATCTGAATCCTGGCTAAAACCTTCTCTCTCTTCCTCTCTTTACAGTTTACCTAATTATACTATGGTGCGTAATGATCGCCTTGAAAAACGGGGTGGCGGCGTTTGTTTATATTTAAAAAGTCATATTTCCTTTAAAATTATTGCCACATCAACTTCTTCAGATATCCCTCACTTAGAATACCTTTTTATTGAAGTAGTCCTTTATCATTCTAAATTACTTCTTGGTGTCATGTATAGCCCCTCTCCTACTATCGACTACTTCAATAACTTCGATTTACTGTTGGATTCTCTTGCTCCTTCTTATCAACATGTTATCATCATGGGTGATCTAAATACTTGCCTTGCAAAAAACAATTATAGATCAGATAAACTCAAATCTTTAGTTGCCTCTTATAATCTCTATTCTACCCCTTTCTGAAACCCATTTTTCACCTCACTCTGAACCTTCTCTTATCGATTTAATGCTGGTTCTTAACTCCGATAACGTTATTACAGTCACTAGGTGTGGGTAAATCCCTGACTTCGATAAACAATTTCCTAAATTTAAATTCAATTAACAATTACTTCTCGACCTCGCCTCTTATCACAGACTATTCAAAAAAACTCTCAGTTCTAAATAAATTAAATAATACCACTCCACCTATCTGTGACAGTTTTTCTTTCGCAGAAATTACGGAGTGTGATGTTAAGACAGCTATAGTTAATATCAGTTAGTATCAGAGCAGTGGGTAGCGACAATATTAGCCGTGACATGTTGATTCCCCTCCTTGACATTATATTGGATGTTATAACTCACATTTTTAACTTTTCCCTAACAACCAATTCCTTTCCATCTTCTTGGAAATCTGCACATGTTATTCCTTTGCCTAAAATCATTAATCCGAGTTCTCCCTGCCACTTTCGTCCGATATCTATACTCACAATTCTATCCAAAGCCCTAGAAAGCATTGTATCCAAACAATTGACAAGTTTTCTAAATCAAAACAACCTCCTTAGTCCTCACCAATCCGGTTTCCGTACAGCGCATAGCACATCCTCTGCTTTGCTTAGGGTTACTGAAGATATCAGGTATGCTACGGACAACAAAAACCTTACTATCCTCGTCCTATTAGATTTTAGTAATGCCTTCAACACAGTGGATTTTGATATTTTGCTAGCTATTATGAGCAGTCTTAACATATCTCCACCCGTAATTTCCTGGTTCCATACTTACCTGTTTGGACGTCGACAGATTAATTGTTCTGATGATTCATTCTCTGAATGGGCAGAACTTTCTGCTGGCGTCCCACAGGGTGGCGTTCCATCTCCTTTACTATTCTCCATTTTTATTAATGAAATTACTAAAATCTTTTTTTGCCACTACCATCTCTACGCTGACGATTTGCAACTGTATAGGCATTCATCATTCCAAAATCTTAATAGCACTGTGAATCTTATAAATAATGACTTAAGATTACTAAAAGAGTGGGCCGAGTCGTTTGGGCTTTAAGTAAATCCCAAAAAATCACAGGCTATTATAATTGGTGGCAGACACTTTCGAAATAGAATTATTATTAATCAACTTAGCAATATAGCATACGACAAATCTATTATACAATTTTCCGATGAAGTCAAAATTCTAGGATTGACATTTGACAAATATTTATCTTGGTCGGCGCAAATTAATGATGTTAGCAAGCGCATTCATATGTCAGTCCACTCCCTTAAACGTTTGCAGAATTTCTTATCCTTGCGGACTAAAATCTTGCTAGCACAATCTCTTTTATTACCCCTTCTCGACTACGCCGATGTGTGCTACTTGGATGCATCTGAAGAACTACTTAATAAGTTAGATCGCCTTCAAAACTTGTGTATCCGGTTTGTTTTCGGACTACGCAAATTGGACCACATTACAGAATTCCGTCGTCAACTTAAGTGGCTCCCTATCCGCTTACGCCGGAATATGCACATCCTTACCTTGCTATATAACGTCTTCTCTCATTTAGCCCCCTCTTATTTGCATGAGCGTTTCCAAATTTCATTACCCAGTAGCCGCCCTAAACGTTCCTGCGTCTTAGCAAAAACTTTCGATATTCCTTCTTACAAAGCTAGCTGTTATTTCAAATCATTTTCCATACAAGCAGCGAAGTTATGGAATTCCCTACCTAGCGATATTACTTCCAGTCCTTCCGTCATGATATTTAAGCGTAGACTGAAAAAATATTATATGTCACAAACATAAGTTATATTTATTATTATTATATATGTAAGTGTATGTATTCTTATATATTGTAATTATATGTATTTTTGTATTTATGTTGATATATATGTAAGTATTTTATTTACCATTTGAATTACTATGTTTTATAATGTCTGTACCTTGCTCTGCCCTCTATAACTACGTCTCCAACACTCTTGGGTAGCTGGAAGAGATCTCTTTGAAGAGATAAGTTCATCCAATGTGTACGTCTTTGTTATTGCTCTAACTTTTGTAACTGATTATGGTACATGAATAAATAAATAAAATAAATAAATATGAACAATCAACATGGCTGTTAATTAGCTTGAAAAGGAACATAAGTTTTAAACATTTATTTCTTTGTTCCAACGATTTCATTTTAAAATATTTTAATTTTACCTCGTATTTGGAATACTCATTGCACCGAGTGATGTAAACAAGTCTTCTGATGATTTTTTTCTGAACCATTTCTATTCGTTGTATATTAATCTGATATCTAGGAAATCAAATTGGACAACAGTAATCTATATGGCTATGAACAAGGCCAAAATATAAAGTTTAAAGCTAATGTTCTGGTGCTTAGGTTACTAATTTTCTGGGCCAAATGGTACAGGTTCTTGTTGTTCTTCAAGGTAATTCCCCGTATCTCAGCATTGTTCGCTCGATCCCACTGATCAATATCGTCCAGCTCGCAGTTGAATCTAGCAACTTCTTTTTGTAGAATAGGGATCTCGCTCGTCACCTCCTTTACTTTGGAGATCCTTGAGTCGAGAGATTTTACAGTGTCCGAAAATTTATGTATAAGGTCATGGGCCATTTTTGGATTCCTTTAGGTGGACTATGTCGAATTTTATATCTGCAATTTCGCCAGGATAGATGATAGTGGTGATCATTAATGAGTTATTGCACTGAGCTGCAGTTGGATACTGTCGAGTTGAGTTTGCGAGGCTGATGTCAGCATTCGAGAAGATATCATGATATCAGCCAAACGCCTGTTACCAGCTTACGAGACTTCAGCGCACACAAAATCATATTTATTTTTGCAAACACTACACACAGGACCATCAATGTGTTGCAAGTTACAGCTGATGCAAGTGAACCTAGTTAAAAATAATAATAGTAACAAAAATAAACTTTGAGAAACGCTGTGAACGGGAAGCAAACAAGTAAAGGTGCGTTGTCCTTAAAAAGTGCAAATAATAATATACTGGAATAACCACGCGTTTAAGATATTTAGAATACAGGTCTGGATGACGAAACACCAGGAACATCTCCAAGGAATTTGTAATGTTTTTTATACGTGTCCATCATGAGAGTCTAATCAGGAGCCGCGTCTTAAATATATATAAGGCTTCGGTTTTGATTTTTTGGAGCAGCCTTCTTTTACAAACTCCACAGATTGTTTGGTGGTTGCTATACCCTTCCGCGCTCTTGTTACTGAAAGACTATCTGCTTTCTTTACGATTTCGAATACATTTATCGTGGCGACGCGAGTATTGATCTCTATCAAGAAGTACCCTACACCCTACTAATAAATGTTTCGCGGTTCCTGCTGCCTACCCACAGATGTTGCAAGACCATTCGGTCGCTGTGCCCCATCTTACTAAACTATTTTGGTCTGGGAAAGATATTTGGATTACATTAAGATATAATAATTTGTTATTATTATATGTAAGTTTAGATATTTAATGTTTTTAATACTCATTAAATCAGGACTTTATACTTTATATATAATTCTAGAGTTAAAATTGTGTAGTAGCTTGTTACAAAAGTAATAAAAGTGGGTTTGGGTTTAAATTAATTTATTGGTTATGTATACAGAAGTATAACAGTAGTACATTGAACCTTATTATTGATACAGTTAACATGATAAAAATGATGTTAAAATACTGTTTAAAATAATGCCAAAAAAAGAATGCCAGCTAGACTCAGCGGTGGGTTACTTGAGATAATACTTTATTTTAAATTATATATATGTCGCAGATCACGATAATTTAACAATAATAAGTAACTCAATTGATATCATTGTAATAGTGGAGTGTGAACGCCGTGACGTATTGAGTCACGTGATCGGAATCATTTGGAGGGGCACCGGAGACATTTTAAATATCCGAGACATCGAGACTAGGGGATTATTAATTAGTGTGAGCCTTACAGTCCGGACCCCCCAAACGGGACCGGTGGTTCACGAAACTCTGATAATTGTATACCTACTAAGTAATTTGTGATTACCTACATTTAATACAAGTAATTGTCATATTGTGTCTGTGTGGTTTAATTGCCTGAGACCTACGCTTCGGATCCTGTACCAGAAGACTCCATAAAGAACGAACAAGCACCTAATATACCTCCGATCTCCGACATCAGAAGTGGGATTCACTCGGGCATCAAAACCACAAACTACCTACGAGATAAGTTTATTGAAGCTACAAATAACGTCAAGCAAGAAATGAAGTGATTTTATTATTTGAAACGCACACTACAAGATAATAACAATGAAGTTCCAGAATTAATACAATCAATCAATAGTTGATAATCAATGGTTGTAAATCAATCAATCAATCAAGTTAAATTTATGTTATCTCAAAACTTTAAAATTGAGATCTACCCACATATCAAGAAAATCGAGTGAAAATACCTATTTAATCGCTTATGCAAGTCGTTTATTAGATTATATGATAACCGTTGGAAGAATTCTACGAAAGAAGGAATCGTTGCTAATGAAGAAAGAAAGAAATGAAAAATTATGGCGCTGATAATGCGGCGCAAATGGCGATAATGGCGCGGCGCGGATGGCGATGACTGCGTAGCGTGGACGGTGCTGATGGCGCTGATGGCGCGGATGGCGCTGATGGTGCGGATGGCGCTGATGGTGCTGATGGTGCTGATGGTGGTGACTGCTTTCGTGGCGATGACTTCTATGGCAGCGGTGCTGGTATAGTGCGGTGCGAGCAACGCGTTGTTGTCTGCGCAATTTATCCACCATGGATCACGTCACAGCATAAAGGTGATTCGTTTCGATTTACATCCAATTTTTGCGCTAAATACTCGCTAGTTAAAAAAATTAAGCGATAAATATAGTGATAAGCACTTTATTATTGTTATTGAGATAACTAGTATTGAGATTAGCGATCACCGCCACGATTTGATTTAAATTTTTACTGATAATTATTTCACTTTAACTTGACGTATTTTGTTACGTATTATGGATAAGGCGCGAAATTATTTTATAAAATTTTTAAATTATATTTCCTGGATTTTCGTAAACGTGAGTGTTTGTTTTCAACTCTGAAAACAATGTTTTAAACTTTTGTTTTAAATAACTTTGTTTTAAATTCGGTAAACAATGGTAACGCAATAGCTCTAAAGATTCAACCGGTTAAAACCAGTCAAAACTTTAAAAAAATAATTGTAATTAAATTTTCGGAATATTTTATTTCCTGTCTACCTACATGTGTAGTAATCACGGGCGAACTTACAATTATTAATTAATCGTATATTGTAAATGCGTATTATGGCCGATCAAGGCCCGTAAATGCTGTAAAATAAAGCGGTTAGTTAATTTAGCAAAAGTAAGAACTTATTATTTACGTCTTGTAAATGTTTTCCGCAACAGAGACTGGCAATATTCGATCGGGGCAAGATGCCATAGATAAAGTTCAACTGCTGCGACAAATTGTACAATGACCAGGGTTGCAAAAGTTTCACCTTTAGAGTTTTGATAGGTAAAGTTAAAAAAACCTTTGTTTTTGATATATAGCGATACCAGAGGGTTAATTATCACTTGAATAGAGCTTGTAGTAAAAGCGATTGAGTTAAAGTGATAGTAGTTCAATTGGGAGTCCGTGGGACTCGGCATTGAAAGCAATGCCATGAAACAAACAGGAGGTTTGTTGGTAGGGCTTTGTGAAAAGCCATATGTGATAAATAAGATTCATGCTTTTGTGTTTTACTATATTTTTAGAATACATTTTTGGTTTAAAATGTAATGAAAAGTGGCGCTTTATTTATTTTAGTGTTCATTTGTTTTGATACACAATTCTGATTGTGATGATCAACTTTATTATAGTGATTGTTTAGATTCAAGTCAGGCTGTTAAGAATATGGATAGGCGCTTTTAATTCTATTTTCACTATTTATTATTACAAACGTAACCGTATATGAGAAATATAAACATACTTAGTTATATCCAGAATATAAAGGGACTTTTCAAGGAATATCGTAATACTTTAAGATCATTAAATTCTAACCGTACCACAGATTAAATTAAGTAGGAACCACGGGATATAGGAGAGACTTGACGCCAATTTGTCTATCTTGACGCCAATGATGGTTGTCTATCTTGACGCCAATGATGGTTGTCTATCTTGACGCCAATGATGGTTGTCTATCTTGACGCCAATGATGGTTGTCTATCTTGACGCCAATGATGGTTGTCTATCTTGACGCCAATGATGGTTGTCTATCTTGACGCCAATGATGGTTGTCTATCTTGACGCCAATAATGGTTGTCTATCTTGACGCCAATGATGGTTGTCTATCTTGATGCCAATGATGGTTGTCTATCTTGACGCCAATGATGGTTGTCTATCTTGACGCCAATGATGGTTGTCTATCTTGACGCCAATGATGGTTGTCTATCTTGACGCCAATAATGGTTGTCTATCTTGACGCCAATGATGGTTGTCTATCTTGACGCCAATGATGGTTGTCTATTTTGACGCCAATGATGGTTGTCTATCTTGACGCCAATAATGGTTGTCTATCTTGACGCCAATGATGGTTGTCTATCTTGACGCCAATGATGGTTGTCTATCTTGACGCCAATGATGGTTGTCTATCTTGACTTGACGCCAATGCAGGTTGTCATTCTTGAATTGACGCCAATGCTGGTTGTCTATATTGACGCCAATGATGGTTGTCTATCTTGACGCCAATGCTGGTTGTCTATCTTGACGCCACTGATGGTTGTCTATCTTGACGCCAATGCGGGTTGTCTATCTTGACTTGACACCCTAGGATGTCTATATTGACTCCGAAGTTTTGAATGTTGATCTTAACTCTTGTTTGGGATGTCTATCTTGACTCCGATTCGGGTTGTCTATCTTGACTTGACACCCTAGGATGTCTATATTACCTCCGAAGTTTTGAATGTTGATCTTGACTCTTGTTTGGGATGTCTATCTTGACTCCAGTACGTGATGTCTATCTTGACTCCAATTATTTGAATCCCATGTAAATCCCATAAATGACTTTGATTGAGTTATGTTCTATGTAACGGCTTTAGTTATCATAACTATCGATTTTAGAAAGATTCATGATTTTTTTATGTGGTCAGAAAGGCCGAGCGAAGCAACATCTACAGTTGTATATTGTTTGGATTTCAGATACATATGCACACGAGGGCGTGTGACTTGTCAGTATGGCCGTGTCGCAGATCACGATAATTTAACAATAATAAGTAACTCAATTGATATCATTGTAATAGTGGAGTGTGAACGCCGTGACGTATTGAGTCACGTGATCGGAATCATTTGGAGGGGCACCGGAGACATTTTAAATATCCGAGACATCGAGACTAGGGGATTATTAATTAGTGTGAGCCTTACAGTCCGGACCCCCCAAACGGGACCGGTGGTTCACGAAACTCTGATAATTGTATACCTACTAAGTAATTTGTGATTACCTACATTTAATACAAGTAATTGTCATATTGTGTCTGTGTGGTTTAATTGCCTGAGACCTACGCTTCGGATCCTGTACCAGAAGACTCCATAAAGAACGAACAAGCACCTAATATACCTCCGATCTCCGACATATATATTAATTACTAAAATAGGAATCCTAGGCGCCACTGACAAATAATAAGCGAAGACATATGCATGATCCTCCTGCTTGTCAGTACTGGAGAATCACAGCCCAACACTTGTTCTTTATAAAACTTTCAAAAATGGAAGTGTTGATTATTGGTATAAATAAATTTTGTACATCACCATAATATCGGGATTACAATAAAGACGAGCTCCTTAAACTCAGCTAGTCAGGAAGCAGGATACAGGACCAACAGGACGACGCTCCGAAGATTCACGTCTACCCCCGCGAACCAATTATAAATTTACCCGTATCTTCTAGGGTACAAACTAAAAACCCCCTTATGGAGGAAAAAGGCCTCGCAAGCACTAATATTAGCCTATGTCGACTCCGAGGGTCGAATCAGGACAAATAGAAATATTGTTCCAACAAACTTTGAAACTGCCCGGGAAGTGCCGGCAATAGGAATTATAATGATTCCATATTAAATTATTAGCCCTGCAATTAAACACGCTAATGAATTTAAGAAACAACGCTTCAAATGCGTTAATAAGATCACAAATAAATAAAACACTCACCGAAGGCTAATAAGATATTCAATTCGGAAGTGCTTCCGAAAGAAAAGACTCTAAAGGTCACGACATTGAATTTTATAGTCAAAATATGCATAATAAGCAAACAATGTGGCTATGCACACGCCGCGTTACACGAAATGTGGGTAAAATTGATATTAATCGGAAGAAGACCAATATTTAAACATTTTAAGAACAATGCACCAATTATCTAAAGAATGAAACGAGTGTAATAAATTTATAACAAATTGTTATACTAATAAATATAACAATAAAACAACGTTGGCTGCTATTAAACTTCTGAAACAATATGACAGCTACTTTTAAATAAATATCTAGCGATGTGCTAACTTTAATAATGATTAATAAATGAAATTTAGAATAGTAATTATTAATAAAATGTTTATATTTTTAATAACATTTTGGGGCCTATAAAGTTAGCTTAAGCTGGCAACATTCAATATCTTAAACAAAAAGAAATGACACAGACTCATTAAGAAATAGTAATTAGCTGTCAACAGATAAATAATTTACCTTGTCTACGAATTTGACAGATAATAATAAACCGATAATATTAAAATTATAAATATTTAATTATCTACAGAAATGAAATTTCTATGTAACAAGCTTTATAATATTAAACGACCGGACCCCAGTGTGCAATGTACTACCGACAACTGTGAACTTAACGTCCCTTGAGGATAACTTAATACAATTTGTCGCAAGCAATCATAAACAAAATATGAACCATTCAAGTGAGACTTCTCGAATATTAATAGCTATATGTAGGTAGGTATGTTTAGGTTTGCATGCTTTAATTTTGCAATCGTGATACCGTACAAAGGTACAATCTAATATATCAAATCAAATACGTTAACAGGCGCCAGGTAAACAATATTTTCACAGCGAAAACATAAATGTCGAGACGGAGTATAGTTAGATACAAACTAGGAATCGTCTCTTTCGTCAATAAAATCACTGTCTAAGTCTAAATGGAAATAAAGTAATATTTCATTTAATTTAAGAAAATCTTCAGAAATAAGTATTAAGTTGTTATTTTAGTAATATTAGCAACTTCCTTCCTACTAATTACTTAACAGCGTAAGATTTAAAGACTAATCCACTTTAGAAATGAACTTCACAGTTCTTTAATACATCATTTCTTATCCGCCTTTACATAAGTGTACGTATTTTCTAATATATTATTTGTGTAAGTCTATGGATGTAAAAAATAAATCTGATAAAAGTAAAAAGAATTGATTGAAAAAACAAAAGAGATTTAAAACAATGATTTTTTTAGATTAAAGTGTTAATTGATTTTTTCATGCCTCAGATAATTCTAAAATTACTAGGTAATTTAGCAAACTTTCAGACAATTGTTATAGTGATGAAGAAGGTATCAGTCCGACAGAACAAAACTATGCATCACATCATTGGGTACTATTTTCGAAACTAAGAGATGATGAATTTATTTAAAAGGTAACTTATTATAAATTAAAACCATATTTTAGGATCATTATAATTGTGCAAAACAAAACATAACGTAACTAGACTTTAATAATATAAAATATAATTTCAATTAATATTATGTACTTATTGAAACCGTTTCGTCGGGGGACCGCTAAATTAAGGAAGAAATAAGATTGCAAGTAAGTTACCAAGGCCAATAACAAAATAACAATACCTAATCGTATAGTACCCATAAGTCGGAAGTCGTTACCCGGAAGTCCCCATTTACTTCAAAAACTTTGTAACAGACGTAACGACTCCAATAAGTACATAATAATATTATTATAATACTTTCTAGACGTCTTTTTGTATCGGAGGTTTTTTATTCAAAAGGCCATTATTAAAGACCGAATGCAATTTTTTCAAGTTTTTACTATTTGCAGTATTTAAAACGAGCAGTTTAAGATTCAAACTCCGTCTATTCAATTACAGTTAGTCTACGAAAGCTCCTCCACTAACTAATTTACCGACTAACCTTCACAAATCAACAGACTTAGTCATGCAATTTGTTAGAACTATTTAGTCGTAAGATGAAACATAGTGTAGATAAGCTTAAAATGGCCAGCTTAATAAGCTATTATATATGATGGATAAAGACTTGTTGCAATGAATTTGTAGTTAGTTGGATTAAACCATTTTTTTTTAATTATTCACCATATAAATTTACACTCAATATTTTACCGAAACTTATCGCTTTTACTTCCTTGCAAGATATGTTTTGATAACTTATTATACGTCGATAAAAGTTCTAAGTGTATTTTGATATAGTGGTCGACTTCGAATCTTATCTCGAGAGATCATTTTTATAACATTTGTTGGGTGATGAAAAACTCAACTTGAAGTCACCGCTATGGCTATCGAAAGATGCTCATTGTATTTTATTCATTACAGTTTTTTATTTTTATATCAGTAAATCTTTTATATTTATAAACTAGCTAGTGCATGCTTCTGCGTATGCGTAGATTTCGATTTTGGTAAAACGTGTCTTTTGTACTTACCAATGTATGTAAAAATTATAAACCTTCAAACTTGTAAGCAGCAATTGGAACGACAATAAGAAATTATTAACTTCTTTATTTGTTAACAAAATATAAAGTGAATCCTATGACAATATATTCCCGAAAACTGTATCCAAATCGATTAATCCGTTTCTAAGCTTAGCGTGCACAAACATACAAACATACAGACGAACAGACAAAATCAAAAAAACATTGTTTTGGATTCTCTTGCTTATATAAAGGTCATCCCTGTAGCAATTTTTGAAAATATTTTTTTTCGTGTTGTGCACAACTAAAAGACAAGCAGATAAGCAGATAAAGGTTTTTAACTGGATGCTGAAAATGGATTCTGTTAGTTATCACTTTACATTGTGGTATATTTATTAAAATATTTTCAATGTACAGAGACTACTCCTCTACAGATTTATTACATGTATAGATAAGAATAAGATTTGCATAGTATCTAGTACTTGAATATCACTAACATGTTATCTATACTACTATACTACACAGTTTAAATTGTGTGTATGTGATAATTTCTACTCTCTTCTCATATTTTTTATGCCAACATCCATATTATATAACTTTTATCTACCGCGAAAGACAAGTAAATAACAAGCTTTACCGAACGTAAAGTAACAAGAGTTCATAATTCATCGCTTATAGCGTGTCAATGCTTGATAGAGATGTATGCGGAGTTGGACGAGCACCTTTATGTGAAATTACCCTAAATCTTGACCTCAAATAAGTTTAGTCGTAAACACAACTTGCATGTCTCTGCCAGTATGTAATTGCTGATAGCTAGAGCAATAGATCGTTCTTTAGATCTATACACTTACTAAAGAACGATTTTTTTTACATTTACTTTGTTAGGAAGAAAAATCACTATCTTGAAATCTGATATGGGTATAAATAACTGGGTTGTTAATGGTTTTTGTTTTAAAATTTTGATCATAATACATTTTATGTCAATCTGAGATAATAAGGAGTAAGAAGATGGAAATTGAATTTGTCATCGATGTCACTGTATAATAAAATAACCAAATTCCTTGATATTCATTTCTTTCTTGCGAGTACCGACGCAAAACGATTGTCAGTTGATTAGCATATTTAGATATATTTAGAACTTTAGATATTTAGTAAATAATTAGAAACTACTTTATTATTTTTACAGTTTTCAAATACGTTCTTATATATATAATATTAAATGAGTTCTTAGTTAATAGAATTATTTTATTTACATTGTCGTCAAGTCTGCACGTTTTCTTTGTCTGATTAGACAAAGTGGATGTGACGTGTGGAGGGCATCCGGTTCCTCACAGCCCACCGAATAGGTAGATATCGAAAGGAAACCGTGATATCATTTAGGTCGAAGTTGAAAAAGCATTCAGAAAAGGTTTTGAAGACGATTTCAATAATAATGACAGACGCCTTCATCTATCCAGAAGTTACATTAAGTTGGATTTAATAATATTATTATTAATATAATATAGAAATATAATTCTTACTTAAGATTTAAATGTTATAAAATATAAAACATCAGTATCATCATAACGTTTTAGCAGTGTTGTAAATCAGTCTTGTCAGAGCCTAATTATTGAATTACAAAAAGTTTATCATGAATCATTTGAAATGTAAATATTGTACAATTCGATGAATGTTGTCTAAAAGAATTCTTATAATAATAAATAAAAATTAACTAAGACGTTATAGGCTTTTTAAGTTAAATACAATGAGTTCAAAGTTTGTCATTATTCAATTAAGTCAAGGAGAGTCTCTCTCTCATGGCCGGAATATAGGAACATTGTCAAACTCTGTTGTTTCAGCCGTGATTTACATTTCATTAAAAATTATATTAAAATATTTAAACACCTTAAATATTTAATTTATATTCAGGGATTTTAATAAAAAACTTTATCATTTTTAATATAGGCTGGAGAATTTCAACTTAATTTTAAAATACGATCGATACGAGATCTATTAAAATAAAAGATCTTAAAATATATTTTATAATAGAAATTATTTTGTTTTTTTAGTTCGTTTGTTAGTTATTTCGTTTGATCAATTTAAATTATTACTTCATAATATTAGATATACGGGATATTCGATTATCTTTTCCGTGTATTTGAAGCTTCTTTAAACAATGTTATTTAAAAAAATAGAAATGAAACTATTTAAAAAGAAGATAATTAATATGGGTAAATTTATGATTTCAACTACTTTCTACTTGGAGGTATTATTTAAACAAATGTTGTTATATTTTAAATCATGTTGCTGTTTTATTTTGTAAATATAATAAGCGCTATATCCAAAGGTTAATTTACACTGTAAAAAGACTTCAAAGCAAGCTCTCTACTACCTACTCTATTCATTTGTAAGGATGTTAATTAGTTGTCATTAGTAATTCTCATTCTTTTATATCTGGTACTAAGTAATATTATATCTATGGTACTTAATATACTATCTCCAATTTGATTTTTTTTATTTAGAGTTATGGTTTAATTAGGCATAAAATTAAAAAAACTCGCAAATACTTTTCGATCAAGGTTTTGCTTCGCTAACTACTTGTCCCTTGATGTAGGTAAACATACAGTTTTTGTATCACAGCTACGGATGAATGATGACTGAGCGTTTTTTTAATCTTTCGGGGATGAAAAGTGGAGTGTTACTGCTTAGATAAAAAATAGCCTATCTTTTCCTTTATCCTTGTGAAATTAATTTTCATTCAAATTTCAAAAATATCTCTTTGGGAACCTCTTTTTGTTATTATTATTTTATTATTATTATTGACGGACAGACAAACAAAAGAAACTAAAACAATTGTAATAAATGAAATAAGCAATTTTTTAAATCAACCATTTAAAACAAAGTAACCGAAGATATTTGAGGTTGTTGTGTTATAAGCTGAAAACTAAGTATTTTATAAATATTGCGAGCGCAGTGAGAGTTGACGGTCGGATGAGCTAGCTGCCACATTGCTGATCAGTCCCTCTTGTTGATCAGTCAAGCGATTGCACAATTAATAACTTTAAGCAAATAATTATGTGACAATTTAAATATATATTAAACTTGACAAAATGTTATTCAAATATAAATATTTTATAATTTACTTGAGCATGATATTTAAAGATTTTTTCTGTACTAAATTATGAAGTTCCATCGAAACTATTACGTTTCATTGTTAACATGGGTAATTAATCTAAAATTGCAGCTAAAAAAATATAAATAACTTTAAATATTATTGCAGATATTATATACAACAATTTTCCTAGCTTTCGTATATTGGAGGCGATTAGCGTCTAAGTCTAACCGATTCTTGGTATTGTTATGAAGTCAATATTGGTGTCTTCTACTCGTTATATACTTCCACAGTTGAGCAACAACCGGGTGTACTGCCATATGTGAAAGGTGTTACTGACAGAATTGGCAACATCTTAAAAAAGGTTTCTATAAGAAATATCTACAAACCTTAAAGGAAAGTGAGCCAATTCTTGAGACGAATTAAAAGTTATATTCATTTATAATGTGCTAGAGTATTAGCAAAGTATAGCTGCTTTGACTACGTTTGTGGTTTGTCATACATAGGTCGAAGAAAGAGGAGCACCGGTAAAAGAGTTATCGAAACATTTCATATGTAAATTATAAGCGTACATCGAAGTCAGCAGTGTGTGAACATATCATAGACTAGCCTAATAATTATATAAGATTTGATAGCGTTAGGTTTAAGGAATAACGTATTTAAATTAGTCCTCGCTAAGGAATAACGTTACATTCCAAGAATGGTTCGCGAAATTATTAAAATTAAAAAAATCCTAAATACAGTAGATGGTTATAGACTTTCTGGTACCTGGGACCCACTCATGTACAATGTAAATTCCCATGTCTGTAACCGCACTATGAGACCTCATGATACTGTTAGTGAATGTTGTGTGCATCCTGAACTACACGCCGGAAACTTATGAACCGTTGGAGGTAGGTGACTTATTACCTGACTTACTGACCGACATTTATAAATACCTACTATGATAAAATTGTATTTACATTTGCTACACATACATGATCTGGTTAAACCCAGTGTATCGGAGTCCATTCCCAATACTTGTTTAAGCTAAATATAATTAATTACCTAAGGGAAGAGGATCACGGAATTAGATTTTTTTATCGATAAAATTGGAGGAAAATTGGTAAGAGGTATTACTTTGGAATGCCACGGGAGCATCTCTTACTAAACCTTTACATGTAATTTTGTAAATAGCGTTATATCGTCAACAAATCGGTGTCGTTGAATCCTCTGCGATAAGAGAACTCCATAGTCATATCATTACCGCCAGAAGAACTTTGGAGGCCTCGTATAGAAGTATGGTTTTTAAAGCGGTTGGTATTTTTAGAGTTGTATGTATCCGGATGAGGATGTTTGTGTTTATGTGTAAGTGTGTATGTAAGTGTTTTTTTAGTTCTCATTCATAAATATTAGCGCTTGTTAATAGAGCTTAGTTTAGTCGTAAAAAAAGCCAATGAAGCCAATGACATCGAGACAGTTCAAGAGATTTATTTTTTTTTTTTTTTATTTTTTTTATTTATTTTTATTATAAGAAATTATTTTACAAAAGGTTTTTCAAATTATACTAAGGATTTTATAAGAAAAGAAAGCTTTTTTTAAACCTTTGTACAGTCAACTAAAAATAGACCATTAGTCCTGAATCTTTTGAATTCACCAAACTTCTGAGTGTCCATTAATCAGATGTAGCCTTAATAGATCTGCTTTATAAATCAAAGACGACAAAACCACAAATATTACAAATTAAATTTAATTTATTAAAATGTAAAAAAAAGCTACAAATAAAATTGTGGCACTAAATAAAATCTTATCTCAGGTTTCATTACAATAAGTGATTGGTGTTATGGTATGGAGGAGACAACTCATCTTGGTCTGAAACGGCAGGTGCTGAAGAATAAACTATTTAGTATGGACCGAACTCGACACCTTCTATTTGTTACCCAACGTGAGCTTGTCATGTATGATAACAAAATACACATATCCTTTGTTGCAATTTTTTATAAACTGCAATTTTTTATAAAACTAAAAAATAAGCAATAATAAATTGTGTCTAGTATGTTTCTTTTTTAAGTAACTTGTCTTTTTTGAGGGTAATAGTGAAAGCTGCCCGAATTAGCTTAACAAAGTTCATAAGTAAACATAAAAATACCAAGTTCCTCAAAAATATTATTACTACTTACAATTTTAACTACTAATTTTAAAATAACAGTTATTGTTTATAAAAGAATAAGATTTCAATAAAAAATATAAAAAAAAAATTTTATTCCCAAGGCTATTAAGCTATGTAACTTGCTTGTACACACCTATCAAGACCCGTCGGTCTTCGGTATTCTAGTTCAGAATGCACCAATATACTATTTCTAGTATGTTGTTGCGTTCTAAACTAGAATATCACAATTCAAGTAACATTTGAATCTTTAGTATACGTAATCCTTAGCAAATAATATGATATATATCTACGAATACATATAATAGTAGATACTAACTAATACTTGATGAATAAAAAATAAATTAAAAATTAAAAAAACCCCCGATACAAAAAGATCTCTAAAAAGAAAAAAAAAATATTATTATGTACTTATTGAAGTCGTTGCGTCGGCGGACCGTTGTACGTATGTTGACGATGGTGTCTATTTTACGAAGTTAACCATTGAGGACTTAGACTATACGATTCGATATCGTAATTTCTTTATCTGCCTTGGTAACTTACTTGCATTTTAATTTCTTCCTTTATTAAACTTATTTTATCTTTTTAGAGGTCTTTTTGTATCGGGGGTTTTTTTTCTGCATTTTAAAGTTACGTTACTGGTTTCCTAATTATACTGAATTAATCTAAAGACACACAAATTTTAGTTGTTTAAGTGTTTCTATTAATCTATCCTAATATTATAAAGAGGAAAGATTTGTTTGTTTGTTTGAATTGCATAGGCTCCGAAACAACGGGACCGATTTTCAAAAAAAACTTTAGCATTAGAATCCTACATTATGATGTATAAAGGTTATATTTATTACGAGAAATATATGTATTATATTTAATAAAATAAGGATCCACGTGAAAGATTCGACAATGTAATAAATTATAAATGTATTAAGTAACATGATTCAAGTATTTTTCATATGGGTAGGTATCTATCTATCTAGATAGGTAGGTTTTATATATACGAATATTAATAAATATAAACATTTAGAGTTAAAATAATTTACAATCACTAATAACACTATGATGAAGGAATTTATATTATCACTAGCTGTTGCCCGTGACTCTTTATGATTACGATCATAAGCCATATAAATATATTTTTATACAGTCTACGTTTACGCAGTCACGGACAACAGCTATCCCTAATAAAGTACTTTACCTGAGTAAATAAGTGTAAAAACCTTTTGGCCTACATAACAAGGCTTTTTAGCGCGCCTATATAGCGCGGGCAAAACCGCTGGGAACAGCTAATTATTGCATAAGAACCTTTCACAAATAAAACGTCAATATCTCGTAGACGACTATTTCTATTTCAACCAATCATATTATGAAAATAGGCCAGGGAACTCGTACTATAAGATAAATGCCAAGCAAATATATATAGTAAAATAAACTGATTTTAACGTGTTATATAAAATTACATATCAATCGGTCTTTTTTTTTTAATTTTAACAACTTATTATAAAAGATCATTATTATCTTATGTTATCAGTTATCCTATAATCAACAACTTTCTTACAAAAAAACCAATAACAAACAAAACATCTAAATTTTAAAAGAAAAATAATAAATGTCTATCATACTTCTATGCTATAAAATTTTAATATAAATATCCAAGACATTTTTTTATAAAAACTTTTAAACGCTGACGACTAACGTAATGTGATTTCCCGATTGACGTCGACATTTCTTCGGATAACCCATTTTAGAAATGTGCTCTTTCATTTTATGGTCTTTCTTGAAATCAGGTTAAATTGCTGGTTATAATTCTTATAGAATAGCATCAAAATATGAAATTATATAGCTGTTACTGATTGAAAATTATTTATTTCCTTACAGAAGATTGGAAGAAAGTCGGATGCCCAGACTGTCGTTGAAAGATTATACAAAAATAAAAGAAGTTTGGAAGTAATCTTTAAAATACTCGATAAGGCTAATTCAGGTATGACGTGGTCTTTTATTTCGTTGCTATTTTATTGTTACGCAAGTTCCATTTGAGATAATAAAATTTCATATATCGTTATCGGAGTTGCAATAACTTTCGGTGGCACTAAAAATTGAGTTTTTTACCTTTTAAGTGATCTTCATAGTTTGGGGGTGGTAGAGAGTTTATTTGTTATTTAGAACTGTTCAAATCAATAAGCAGATTTATCAAAGTCAAAAGGTTTATGTTATTTTTTAACTAATAACCTTATTTTGTATGTAGTGAATAAAGTAAATCTATCACAAAGTTCTGGAGTTTAGATTTTGTTTGAAGTCTTGTTTTTCAAGAGGGTATTTTTTTATTGTTTTCGCATTTATGTACCAAATGTACGTTTTACGTACGAATTTTTTGGTACTCTTTCAAAACAATCAGCATTCTATCCAATATTGTCATAAATATAAAACATAAATAAAAAAAAAGATATTAGTATACCTTTTTTTACAGGCTACATAATCTTGGAAGAGTTTTTAGAAAAACGTACCCCTATAAACCAAGTTCATCCCAAACCCAATACCTCTTCAGGTGGCATTGAGACTAGACAGTATTTCCTATAAGTCTTGCAGCGATTTTGCCATTATGACTATGTCATCAGTAAAAAGGAGATGCGTCATCGACATGAATCTCTCTAATATCTAGAAAACATCTTCCAGAACATTGGTGAATAGTTTCTCGAATATAACGTCACCCTGTCTTACACCTTAAAGCAACTTGGACGGACATGGTTGCTATATGGTTTAGATTTCTCAGCACCTCCACATATACCCCGTCGATTCGCAGCGCTGCAATGGCTGTAATAATGAATAGCCCAGGTTTCAACGTAGTCGAAAGCTTTTTCCTGGTCCAAAAAAGCTATACACAGCAGCCAGTTATACTCATCGGATTGATGTAGAATCTGCCAAACTGTATGGATGTGGTCTACAGTACATTAGCCTTTACGAAACCCAGCCTGCTCTAATGACTGGAAGGTATCAAATCTCGATGCCAGTCGATTCGTAATGACACTGAAAAGCAGCTTATAAACGTACCTCAGAAGTGTAATTGACCTTTAGTTTTTGAGAAGATTTCGAGGAGCGCCACCTCTCCTCCACGCTATCACGGTAGTTCTATTGTTCATGACCGAATTAAATGACCTTTTGAACTCTTTAAGGAATGGTTTCTCTTGAGGAGCGCCACCTTTCCTCCACACCATCACGGTAGTTCTGTTGTTCATGACCGAATTAAATGACCTTTTGAACTCTTTAAGGAATGGTTTCTCACCAGCTTTAATGCGCTCAGGAACTATTTCGTCCCTCCCAGAAGCCTTCGCAATTTTAAGCCGAGGAAGGAATACTGTCTGGTCCCAGCGTCGTACTGCGGGCTCGCAGGCGACCCAAATTCCCCTCAAGCCAGGCCTCCATGATTGGCGGGACAGGTCCCGCCCGTCTCCTTATTGGAGGGCACATAACCGGGGGAGATGACCGGTGAAATTCGGCTGCAAGGACTACTCCATGACCGGGACGCCAATGGCGCGGACTTTCTTCCGCAAGGATTTTTTTCACTCTAAACGGGCGTCCTCATGGATCCCCGTCAAGACCCGCCGGGACCTCCGTCCGAGCCAGGTTCGCATTACCGATGGCCATCCGCACTGCTGAAGTTGCATCGCGATAGCAACCCCGCAGTTGGCCCTCCGTCTCCGTCAAAGCCACGTCAACGACGACACTGGGCCATAGGTTTGCCTGCCTGGGTCATGCGCGGTGGTTGAGGGGCCTTTTCTGTGCCCCTCCTGACCATCGTCGATCACTCTTCATCCGCAACAATCTCCTGTGAGGGAGGAGCAGGAGAAGTGGCAACGGTGGGTGCGGTGCGTGGAGCCTTAGTTACCTTCCGGCATACCCCCTTTCGGTTTCTCTGCTATATTGCCACCGGTTGAGGCGTCACCATCTCTAGGGCCCGAAGGTCCGATCCTGCAGGGCGGCCAACAACGCAACGGCAACGGTCCAATAACTGAAAAAATAATAAATCACTGAAGTGATTAGATAGCGCTTTAGCTCTTCTATTTAATCACTATCTAATGCTGGTTTTTCTACCGAGGCTATTTCCGCGAGTATCCGCGAACTCTGGCCTGTGGGCCTTCAGCTCCGCTTGAAGATTTCGAATCTCCCGAGAGAAGCGGGCTTTGTAGGTCCTCAACAAATATTTAAATTGAATATTAAAAAATGTTGATATATATTTATATAAATATAGAATGAAAAATAAACCGATACGGGCAAGGATTCGAACCCGCGACTACTGGGAAACCGTCCCGTCGCTCTACCAACTGAGCTACCGTATCGCTATATTTATATAAATTTAAGTAAGCTTAACATGGCTATACATTAATTTAGATATTTGCAAACATTAATTTAGACTTATCTTCTTACTATTTTGTTATAATTATCTATAATTATTTTATATAAAAGTGAAATGTGTTTAAATAGAGTTAAAATATATTTTTTAACAATATTCAAATTTCGAATGGTGTATTAAAATATTTATCTATTAAAATGTCAAGGAGATAACACACTTCACATAAAAACATCTTTTGTTATTAAATGATTAAAACATTCTCCTTCCAATAAAACAGATACCCTTCGATAAAACGACTGTGTCGCGCAACGAGATTTTTATTATTGAACCCATCAAATCACAAATGTGAACACTTTTACGAGGTACGATAAGCCATATTTGTGACACTGGAACAAACCATAAAAATATATTGAATGGAGCATTTAAGACGACAAACTTACACTTAAATATTTATGTTCTGTAATTTATACTATTGATATTTAAAAGAATCATCACGGTTTATTGCAAATGCAAAATACTTACTAAGACTTAATTTCATTAAGATGGAATATCTGTTCCTTTTAAAAAAGGTAGGAAGTTAAGTAAAATACATTTTAAAAGATTTCAAAGCGTATATTTATTAATACTAATACCTAATTAAAAAATAATATAAGTACGCTCCTATAAGTCTACTCTTTTGCTGTTATAAGGAAATAGGTATACTTGTAATAAATGAGAAGTTAATTACTAAACAGAAAAAGAGTAAGTCAGATATATAATTTTATACTATTTTCTTACTGCTTTTTATCATAAGTCCTTAATCTATTTATTGACCATATGTGTAAATAATTTATTTCTACAAATTTATATAATCATAAAAAAAATAATTAACTAGAAGCCATCTATGAATGACATTGTAAGATACTGTTACTATGAGCGGGAAGGTTGCCCGGCATCGTCATAGTACTAGTAGTAGCCAGTAGATGGCGTCGGTGCAAGATTAAAAGTTTCGAGTTTATGTATATAGATGGCATAACCTACCTCACCATTAAATATTACTATGTTGACATAATATTATAATATTTATTAAATACGATTATAATACCATTTCCTCATTACGTTGCCATAATAATAAATATCTACGAAGAATATTAGTCACAGAGTAGTTCAATATAGTTTATATTCAATAAAGTTTATATTCAATAAAGTTTAAGAATAAATAAATCTGCATGAGAACCAGATCTCCTACTACGAGTTTTGACATGACGAAAACTATGACAGTTTATCAAATCATAATATCAAAACAAAGCTATTATAATACTCTCTATGAATCCAAATTTATTACAAAAAAAAATGTTTTCTTTTCATTCTAAATGACTAAAGATATGATTCTTAGAATGTTTTGATTTTACGATTTACTGTCTGTACTGGCAAACTGTCATAGTTTTCGTAATGTCAAAACTCGTACTAGGACTACTGATATGGGTCTACTCATGAATTATCTGCTCTTCCTAAAACTACATAAAAAGCTTTTTAATTTAAATAGAACATTAAATGCTTAACATATTGTAATATTTTTTTAAAAACTCACCAAATATTCCTAAAACGTAATCGTATAACTAAGAAGATATTAATTGAAATTAATTTAAAATCGCATTAATGTCAAGTACATCGTTAACAAATAAGTTGCCAATGTGTTTTAGGAAAAAATAATAAAAAACAAAATAACCCATAATAGTCTTCTTATGGGTTCATTCTTTGTAAGGCTAAATGAGAATCTCAGTTAAAAGATTGAATAACGCTAATAAATATTAATATTATAAATATGAATTATTCTTTCAACATTCCCTTTACATATTTATATCTAAATACTAAACGTTAATAAGGCCACTGTAACCGAACAAGGCCAATCGTAAATTTTTACATTGCCCTTTTTTGTGTGTGTGCGAATTACAATTACAATGTTACCTCGACAACCGAACTCTACGAAGCGAGAGACCGCATTTACAAAATAGAGACGCTAGCAACTCGCCGACGCATCTGTGTCCTAGAGTTTGTGTAGCATAGTGTGAGTGGAAATAAGTTTTGAAAAAAAAAACATAGTTATTGTACATAATATGATGATAGAACAATAACTGTTTTTTTTTTGTAAATAGTTGTCCTTCAAAGGAGTATGGCCTTAAATAGTGTATCCACACGATAATAACGTTGTGGATATTTATTTATTTATATTATAACTAGCGGACTGACAGCATTATATTATTTTTAAATAAATATGGAATGAGAAAAATATTCGATAAGGGCAGGGATTCAAACCCGCGTTCTCTGAGAAACCCTGCGCTTAAAGACAAATTGAAACATGTATTTTATTAGTCATGAAAAATATAAAACATTTTTATTTTACTATATCCTTACAAAAAAAAAATGCTATGGACTTTTCTTATTAAAAAACTAAATATTTTTACCGTGTAATCTTTGAACCTAGTTCACACAAATAAAGGCGGTGGTGCATAATTGGCATATTTCTTTAAATGCGGTTATGGTATCCCAGACGTTTAACCGCTTTGTAATTATCTTTTGTTTGCAAATATTAGCGGTCAGATCCCAAATTATGGTTTACATTACATTAGTTACAAAAAACGCTGCCCGACCCTACAAATATCTAGCGACGCTGTATTGGGTGATAATGGATGTATTAGGATAATTTATAGTCGCTTAATATCGACCGAACTCACAGATATGATTTTATTAAGTATTATTTTTTGTTGAGACGCCGAAGATCGCGTGTCGCGTGCTTCTGACGTCTTTTTTGGGTTCACGTCGGGGTGTATCACAAAAAATACCATAACCGGCCACTGACTACCGGAATATAATTTTTGATAATTTCACAAATTACACGGTCTATCGTTTATTAATCGTCAGGTAGAGGTTTTATTGTTGTTGATTTTTTTATGTATCATACATAGAGTCGAAATTATAATATTATTATTCATCGATTGATCCATGACAATTATGCAATTATTATAATACTAATAGACCTAAGTATGTTTAAAACATAGTATTATAATATGTTGTAAAATGTCTATAAACATGGCATGTTCGGCTGACTTAAATTTTAAATAAATATTGTTGCCTTTAAGTATTAGGTTCTTAATAAAGGCTTTACAAGAAGTTTATCCATTAATAAATAATATTCGCCTAATATCAGTACCCACTACCCTAACCACATTTAAGTGGTCCTATATTCATGTTTCTGTATGTATATAGTAATAAAGAATTAAACGAAGTTAAAAAAAATAGTATATGTATATATTATTTGAAAATGTCTATAAACATGTATAATCATGTTAAGCTTATATAAACTTGAAATAAATATAAAATTAAATATAAGCTATTATATCGTTAGCTCAATTGGTAGAGCGACGCGATCGTTTTCCAAAGGTCGCGAGTTCGACTCTCTGCCCGTATCGGTTTATTTTTAGTTCTATATTTATTTAACATTAAGTTAAGATGTTACTAAAATAACACAATAGTGACTGGTCAATAATTGTAATTTGTGGGCAGACTGCAGACTGCGCAGGAGTATGTCTCAGAGAATGAGTGGTCGCGCGCCTTGCTTCTACCGCGAAACCTGAGCCCGAAGTCCCACAGCCGAGGTAGCATTATAACTTCATCTTACTTTATCTTACATGTTCCTGTATCGATCATAATTTACTATCAATGCGCAAACACTTAATGAACTACCTTTAAAAGTATTTAACAGTATATTTATTTAATAGCCTTATCATTTAAACAAAAGTTTTAACACTTATTATGATTAATTAATGTAGTATTACTTAACATACATCTGTTTGTGAAATAACTTACAAATATATGCAATTGTTGTTTTAATGGGATAATATGTTGGTAGGTAAATAAAAAGCTCTATAGACTTCTAGTTATAAACAGATAAAATATATCAAAATAGTCCAAGATAGGATTTCCAAAACTTTTTACTAAAATTAAACATTTAAAAACTGAAAAAATAGTAATTTTACAGTTTTTAAATGATTAATTTTAGTAAAAAGTTTTGGAAATAAATGTCTAACGTCTTAGATACTTTTTCATTTATTGCACGTAATATATCTATAGGTCATCGTGAACTAGGAAGAAGGCTCTTTTATTTAGGTTTCGATTATAGGACCTTACCATATTTTAGGCAATTAAAATCATAACATCTCGGGTCAAAGCATACACATGTCGTATCTTTTGGCAATTTCCAAGTCCTTACGTTGTTTTAGAATTATAGGATCTAATACATTAAAGAGAAACAAGTTTAAAATGTATTAAAATAGTTGTCTTGAGTGATGTAATTCTGTATGCTCATGCTATCGTGTTACGAAGCGCCCAGTAGCTATGGCCAACTCTCATTTTTTGTCTCTTCTGACAGATTAAATTAAAATAAACGCTTCGATAAGGCGTCCTATAATATTATCATCCCAGTGTTTTGTTTCGTGAAAGGTGACGTGCAGTAGGAACTTGGTAGGTGGGAACCGAAGCTCGAAGTTTTTTTTTATGATTCCAGTAAATATCTTTAATTGGTTCTATTTTTTATTAAGATGCTATTTAGGTTCTTTTTAAAGCGATAAAATAATCATTTTTCTAATAATATTTTACGTGTTTTATTATTTGTATGCTAATGTTAAAAAAAATTATAAGCATCAGAGATATATTTAATTTGATAAAAAGTTAGAAAAAACACTCAGTGACGCGTAAAGCTACCGAATTTGTTTTTTTTTTCAAAAAAAAAATCTTCGAGGACGGTTCAAATTGCCCAGTTTTTGGTTCGATGCATAAGTTTTATTTAACGAAGTTGACTAGTGATGTAAATATTAACATAACGAATCAGAAGGACAAATAGTTTGCAGTTCCCTATAACAATAAAACTAATTGTAATTTTTGTAGAGCCACAGTAACCCTGTTCGCTTGTATCGACTTTTACTTGTTTGTTATATTTAATACGTTGAAACGTAATGAGACATAAAAAATATTATTAATAAATGTAAAAATAAGCAATTTTATCTTAATCGCGCTGAATACTCGGGCGCAGGCAGAGCGATACACGTTCTCGAGTTACCTAGGCGACTGGGCTTGCTACTGGCGTGCGACACAATAACTTAACATTTCATTTATCTCACAGGAATACAGATCCGAATGCTAAAATCATAAGGTTAAAAACTCCCTGTATGTATTTGAGATCTTAAAACAAAGATCGACACCTTAATAATAGTCGCTTCGATGATTTTTTCGAAACATAATACCGTGTTAGCCTCTCACAAAAAGTATAAAGCGAGCCCAGACCGAAATTGGTTTTAATCGTCTGAAGCCGCTCTGTACCCGGGATTATTTCGTAATTATATAAAAGGTAATTATAATAATATGGCTATGTAGGCATCCTTATTTGTTAAATCTTAGGCTAGACACATACCTATCTAAATTATTGGTAACCTACTTATTTTATATTAATTAGTCAATAAGCTTATTCAGAACATGAATAATTATTTTTCTTATAATAAAATAAATAAACAAATTAAATATTTTTTTCTAGTAATCCAACCAGATAATATTCTGCTTCGTTATTAGAGCGGTCTATACAAAGTAGTGGTCAAAATGAAATGACATGATTCGAAGAGACATCATACGATTTGTTTGACTAAAAGCGTATTCTTGATCGGCTACCGGTGGTTTGCTGGCTACCTACCTACCTAACTACCTACCGCGGGTCCTATAAAAAATAAGTAGTTCTGTCTTAACTCGAATTCCTTTAAGTCAAATACGTGAGTTTAATCGCATGTGTATTTATTTGCTGAGAGAAATTAGATATTTTGGGGTATTGTTGTAGTTCAATCGTTTAAAAGGGATTCTTTTTGTACGGTATCTTTTAGTCCCATGTTTGTGTTATAGTTTAGTGACGCGTATAATGATTTAAAAAAAAGTATTTTTATATATTAATATTATTTTTATATGTAATGGTATAAATATAAAATTTTCTATTGATTAATATTTAATAGATGTCCTGAGGACAGGAATCTATAAAAAATGGTAATTCTAGCGACGAGTCTACCTGCGGATTCCTTGAAGTAACATCGCGTGTAGATACACACACGGAGGACGCAGTTAAACCCTTAATCAAAATGTATTACAATTACTCCTTACTACCAATTCAAATCAAATAAACTTCCTTAAAGATTGATTATAGTCTTACAAACTGTTTTGATATATTTATCTCCATACAAGACATATAGTTATTATAAGTATTAAAGACATTTGGTGCTTGGACAATGTAAGGCGTGGATGAAATATGACAGATATAATTTTTACTTAAACACTTATTCTCAACTTTCTTTACCTCGTTTATATCAGAGGAAGGTATTTCCATTTTTCGTGAACAGCAGGTGACAGGATAACAAAGCCTTAACTGAACTGCTTCACACTAAATGCCATTTTAACAATGGCCATAAAGAACACACTTCTTACAGGATGTCGCGTGGCATTTGCTTGCAAAAAAACTTTTAACCAAACCTGTTGTACAAACCACACAACTATTTAAAGTGTTTTCTTACAGAATAATAAGCGTCTTTAGTTAAATAATAAAACATAATTGTAATAGATATGCATACATAATATAATTTAATTATTTAAGTAATATTTTTTTTATTTTATTAGTTCTGAGGCCTCTAACGTAATAAGTTCAATAAATCTATCATGATGGTTGAAAGAGATTTCAATTAAGTGACTAAATGATCTCACCCCGTCGGTAGTAAAATCATCACCTCTTATCTACAAAGCCACAAAAATAACAGCTTTTTCGATTTTAAGGGGATACTGGTCTATAAAATATACTTAAAGAACGATGAGAAATAGATTATGTTACAAATGAGCTCTGAATAAGATTTACAATTTTAAAATCAATAGACAACCTTGTATTATACGTTATTTTTGGCTTGTTTATATTTTTTTAATAAAAAAAATAGTTTTTTATGTAATATGTGGTTTTTTTATTTAAGTTTCCTTTATTTAAGACTGTGAACTTAAGAAAGGGTTTTAGTAAATTCGGCGCGGGAGTGCACCTGCATAGATTGTTATCCGCACTAAAATGATCATTTTGATCGATGGGATACGCTTAGTGGAATCATCATAAATATACATGGAGTCAAAAATGTAAAGTCTTATTTGAATTCGATTCAACCTGCTATAATCAATTTTATTGTAAACTGTTAACAATTGTTGAATCATTAGAAAATTGAATTATGTGGAAAAATTAGTATTAATAGTATTTCTCGTCTGTCGTTCGACGTTAAGTTAAAAGGATAATGGCTGACTGATAATGATAAAATATAGAAATCACACTAATTATTTGTATTTTTTTTTTTTATCTAAGTGTTCCAGAGAACAGAGGTTTCTGTTTAGTTGATTACGATGATTAGTTGAACTACAGTTTTATAACTAAAATTGGATAATAATTAATATTGTTTGATGTCTATGCATTTTAAAACTCAAGAGTCCCCTCACTAATGAATCAACTTAAACCTAATATAACCAACACAAGGTAAATAAAAATAACCTGACAACGTAAACAATCCTAGAAGTAATACAATTCAAACACGGCAAAGACTTACGCGTTCACTTCGGGTTGGCGAAGCGCAAGCTAATAAAGCTGTTTTATTATAAACGAAGTAGATCGCTGATAATCATACTCTTATGTCATATTTAATATGTGAATAGGTGATCTTCGAGTGCCTCGGTCGCCCCTGAGCAAGCTATGCATCAATTGAGCACGGCGGGGGCCGTCGGCCGTCACGAGAGACTTCTCTTATCGATTCTTTGATATCGATGTTCTCTTGTTTTTCTGTCTCGCGTGGCAATTTGATGGCATTGTGTTAGCGGTAATAGAGATTTAATTAAATCTTTTACGAAAGGATATCAGATATCTCATTAATAAAAAAATCACAAGGGAAGTAATTAATTTTAATAAATACCTAAACTGGATAGTCCGGAAAATGGTATTTAATTCCATTTATTTAAAATCATCGAGACGTTACATATCTCGTCCCTTCCCTCCACTGATTGACGTAGGAGGGATTCGAGGCAGTTCGAGGAAGCCTGCCTCACGTCACAATCCTGCTTCGTGGCGCATGCGAAACGCCGACGAGACCGATCGGAGATAACGCTGCGTATGACTTAGCTTTTGTTAAAAACAAATCGATTCCAAACAAAGGAATCACAGTAATTAAGATGAATTGACTTCTCAGAGCGAATATTTGGAGCATTAAATATGCATAATATCAGGAATTATAAGTTTTGGTGGCCACAGATGTTACGCCACGATAAAAGTGGGGAAGTAGAAAAATGTTTATATTTGTACAACTTAAATATCGTCCAAAATGATTTGTAACCGAACACATCGGGCAATAATGACGCTAGGCCTACGATCAAGATAACCGATTATTAATCGTCGCTAATTACTGCTGGTGTTAGTTCGACATTTAGTTGGCGGATGGACAAAAAATGTAATAAAAAGCGTGAAGAAAAAAACATTTAGTAGAACGGCGTCGAAGTGACCGCTTCACCTGTTGTGTTTGCTGGCGGCTGATATAAACTAAAGGGTTCAAATATCACAGCTCTTTGATGATAATAGCCAACGCCGTTATAAATCTTGGTCGATAATAACTGCACTCGCTGTGAGAGATATTGTATAATATGTGGTTTAGTTCTGATTTATAGATTTTTTATTAACCGAATTTGCTCTTGTATCAATAATAACATATATTAAAGAAAGGTGAAAAGATCCTATAAATAATGATGAAGTATGTAGCGAAAAGCGAAATGTACACTTCATTCAAAAAATATAGTTGTTGATTTAGTGCAGAACTAATTTGGATACTTAATTTACAATCCCGATTCAAAGTCCTTAAATAACTTGAATTCAGATATTCAAATTCGCGAGACAAGTCTCTTGTAAAACGGATGTAGTTATCTATGTAAATGTTTACGCTATTATAGGCTTTACAGCTTTGTAATAGAGATATTGACAGGCGAGTTGTTTGCGATACAGAGCCGGGAGACAGTGATAAATCCCGAGTTCGCCGTCGGGCCCGCTTTCGGGAGACATCAATCATTAGGTTGCAGCAACGTCGCTGGAGGTTTTGTGCCATAGACTAATATAATACTATTAAATCGAATACCTTAATATGTTTCATTATTTATGCTTTGTAAAATTGGTTTTAAAATACATTAAAAAAAATCCTCAATATTACTACCTACCTTAGAGTATAGGCAGTTTTCTTAGATTTTTAGCAGATTCGATAGAGATTAGAGATGAGTTATTCAAGCATATCTAAACCAAGCACACAAGAGCTATATTTCAAGTGAGCGTTTATATTAATGCTTAATAATACATGGTTTATTAAAAATTCTTCTCTGTAACAGGCTGCTCTGTGAATTATTCTACCGACTTCTTATTAAAAGCTAAACTGTTTTTAAGGAGAAGGAGGAGAGGAGGGTGCCGCCGCGGTCTTGATGCATGATAACTAGCGGCTGAGGCAAATTAAATTGGTTTGCTCAGTATTTCCTGCGTTATTCACTTAATATCACTTACTGCAAATTGGCGTAATACCGGCTAATTATGTAAAAAATGACCAGTTCCCGGGGTTGTTGGTATGATTTATACCGAAGCTGCCACTTTGAATATTTAAGAGACTAGTAGTCCTTCACGTGTACCTTAAGAATAATTCCGTATTCATTCTTAAAGAACTGTCCTGCTGATTTTGCTATTTATAACAACTGCTGCGAAAAACAACCTAGATCACCCTTCATACCCTTGTTACTTCTGTAACTCTATAACCTTAAAATCAAGTAGTTATTCCGAAATACACATAGACACATTGAGGAAATCTCAGCGTATGTATTATCTCATAGATGTTGCTAAATTTTAAGCACAAGTGTAAAATTAATGTTATTACATACATTTGTCCCCTGGTGACGCTGTAATAGCCAGCAGGGCTAACAGCATAGACAGACAAAAAAAAATTACATACATATCCTAGTACTAAAAATCATTATAAACTATAATGTTGGTACACGTTCCAATATACTGAATATTAACTTGGTAAAAAATATATATAATTTAAATATATAGATTGCTTATAATCCATTACCATCTTCTAGTATGAGATCTAGGTTAGCAAATGGAAATAATCGTAAACTCGAGAAACTGAACAAAATATATGAACCTTCATAATTTTTGATATTACATATAATAAAAATAAAATGTGATTTAAAAGCTGTTTATAATAATTTAACGCTCATAAAGCAAGTCATTAGGGCCGAGACAATAAACACTGAAGAAGGCGGTCTGTAAGCTCCACTGGGTACAAACACATTTTGGAATGTTATTTTGATTGATTCCTGCATAATATGCACCCCAAGATATAATATATGGGCTCAGTGGAGATTAAACCTTATTCTAATAACAATAGGTTATAAATCCATTGTTATGGGTCTGCATAATCTCAGTCTGAGTGTTCATGAAATTTAGACTCTCCTGCATAAGTGCTAAGGTTGAATTTGATTAAATTAAGTTTTATTAAAGTATGTCAGGTGAATGTAAATTTAGCAATAAGCTGCAGCTTTGCCCTCAAGCACGCGATTAGAGCTTAAGAATCCATCCATTAACTTATGCTTCTAGATTCCTAAGGTCTAGAAAGTTAAAATATATACACATTAAATACAAGAATAATAATAATAATTTAATTTTTAATTTATTTATTATTATCCTCAATTTGTTTTTATAATTAAATGGAAAAGTTTTAACTATTTAACATTAAGGATTGGATTGTCTATATCAAAAGTAAACCAAGTAATTGCGATTATAAAGTTCAGTTTTTTTAAACGGTTTAAAAATAGCAACAGTTATGCGAAGCCGGCAAATGATATCGTTATATTCAATATTATACAGTACTATTCAAGTTATATAAAACGGGTAAACTGCGAGGTACCTTTGAACCCGATGAGAGAACCTTCATCGAGGGACTTTATGATGTAAACCGCTCTCCACTTTAACTCCACTCGGTCGCTGGCTAATATATTACAGAACAAATCGTTACAATTTATAAGCTTTACAATCTTTGTGAGGACCTCTCTGTACTTAAGTAAAAGAAATAAAATAATAATAATAATACATACATATTCTTAAATTTCGCTATAACCTAACCTAGGTGTACCTATTCCATGTTTTAAAGAAACAATTTATTACAACCTAAGATAAAGACATCGATCTACTTGATAAACAATAAAAGCATTAATTTTTTAGTTAAAAAGTATTTAAATAAAGAACGTTGACATGGCCTATATGGGTTAACTAATAGCATGGCGGATAGGTGAGTTCCCGCGAATCGAGCGTGCAATCGATGCATTCATTATATTGTCGATACTCTCTTCGTGAGCACGAACATCGTTGAGTTGCCATGGTTACACCTCTATTTACTGTCAAACTTAATTCCTTACTCGTGTCGTTCGAAAGTTCATGCCCGTTCAATTTTCCTATTGCTTCTATTGCAGCTCTGTGATCAACTCGCATAAGTTGTCTGACTTATGAAAGAGGTTGCTTAAGATTTAGTAACTGGCGATGTTTTATTGTATGCTAAAGTAGGTAGGTACATGGGAATATATATGTCGAAGGAATGGTTTCTTTTTATTTTAATGTACATGATGATGATACTGTGATGAAAGTTGTAAAAATATATGCCCTTAAGGTCTATTACCGTAAACCGATCCATTATTAGTATTAATAATATGAATGAATTGACTCATAAAATCCAGTGCAATGATGAGTGATTACGTAGTATTTCATATAATTTGGGCTCAGCATCGACGTGTTAGTTAGTATCACTTGTTGTGCTCACCTGTGAACAGATTAGGACTAAACGTATGGAATAGGACTGTTTTTATATCATAGATAATAAAAATCGTTACCGCCTTTTAAATTTTTTGATATATAGATGTTTTTTTTTACATAAACAGACATTTGCTTATATCTTAATCTGACATTATTTTTGTGTCAAAACATATTTAAATATATTTTAACAAGCAAATCTTTATTTACCACTAAATTAAATGTCAAAGACTCTCTCCATGTTATATTTATTTACCGGACGATAATATATTGATGATCATTTATTCATATTAGCATCATTTCTTCATAAGTTTATCTGTTATTGTCTCGAAGGCGCTATTGAGGTTTTATTTATATTTTTGATAAATGACCCGTGAACAAGATGAACAAGTGTAAATATGTTTAATTTTGTTCTAACGACCTCAATACATTTTGTATGACAATAGTAGGTATATTTTCTAAATCACCTAACAGAATAAAATTTGTTAAAACTTCATAAATGATTTATTTGTGAAGCAGAACAAAATAAATATGAATATAAATATAATTATTGTTCACAAGCTTAGAACAAAAAAAAAAGCTTGTATGATCATTTAGTATAACATTTATAAATCAGGGAAACGACATAATAAAAAAAGGACCTCTGACAATTCTCGACCTGCTGACAATTCCAACATACTTACTTTATCCACTTGACCACACCAGGAGGGCATTGTGTCTATTAACTGCTACAGAAGTTCATAGATTTTTTTATGTTCAATCATCAGAGACATCCATTGTTCAGTTCCACATATGAGCTGTGGGCTCTTTGTATCTTTACCTCAAAAAACGCCTCTTTCAAAGTTAAAAGACTCTAAGGGTATTGTAAGAGTATTTTGACACATTGCCGTGTATTGTTTTCTTGTTTGGGAGCTCGTAAATTATTTTTTATGACTTTTAGAAATGTAGAGTTGACGAAGATTCAAGCTGGAATTAACTTGATATTATGAATCTGAATTCCATTGTAATGAATTCAAGTTGCTTTTGGATGGTTTATATTCCATTTTGTGTTTGTTATCTTTAAATCTGTATTAGGGTTTACAAGTAGAATTAGTTCAATTATCACATTCGATATTTGAATTTGGTTCTAACCTAGAAGTTTAATTTCTCTAACCAGTAGCGTGTCTGTGTGTAACTGTGTGAACAGGTGACAAAGCGGCGGCGTTCTTTGGTGAAACGAAGTGTAATAACTACTCAATTGAGAGTGTGACGGCAGTACAGTAGCAGGCTTCCGTGTATCGTCTATTACTAAACAACTAGAATGGAATGACACGTTTATTTGGTAATTAGTTTCGAAGTGTTTTGCAACTGTAGGTATCCGTTGCAATAAATGTTTTTGAGTCCTTCTAAGATGTTATTCACGAGTTTTATATGTAATTATGTAATTTTTATACAAATGAACAATCAGGATATACTTATCCACTTTTTGGATTGGACAAAGGTTAAAAATTTTTTACAGGATCATTGATTATACCAATGATAACTACCAAACTTTTAATCTTTTTTATGCGGGTGCCAATCAAGACGATGATCCGAATGGTATTAAGAAGTGACACCGTTTATAAACATTTACAATTATAGAAGTTGTAAAATGAATGCTAACCTTTACATCCAGGCATGCATTAGAGAAGGACATTGGGATTAAAGGATCTAGACCATTGATTTAAGACTATTTTCTATGAGTGGAGTTGGTACTACAACAATCGAACCAGCTGGTATACAAACCGGGCCACAATAGCTAGACTCTACCTAGCTACTCTACAATAATCACATATACGTTTCTAACAAAGTTTAATATATAAGAACATTTCTTTTAACTTACTTGAGGTTATTTAATATTGGACACAATTTTTCACATCTCTCTTATTATAAATATTAACTCTATGGTCGTCGGTCGGTATTTTTAAATAATATTTTTTTGTCGAGGTGCACATACGCTACGGTAAACAATTACCATAACTTAAATCACGACTCTTTGAAATGTGCCGACGGACTCGGAGGTGACTACTATTTGTGTAAGAACCATGTCATTAAGCTTAACCCAGATATGTTATAATAGTTATTTTTGTGTTTCAAACTAGATATGTTAAAATAGTTATATTTGTATTTCAAACTAGATATGTTATAATAGTCAATTTTGTCTTTTAAACTATGTGTTAAAAAAAAATTATGTAAGCTAGTAACCAATATAATGGACCACACTACTGTCTTGTCTTGTCTTTTTGATTACAATCTCTACATATAAAGTATACAGAAGGAACATGTTATTAAGGTTATTATTAATGTTAAATGTTGGAACATTTTATTAAGTAACTACGTTCAAACCTCCTACAAACATATAGACTACATACAATAAACGATTAGTGCTCGCGAGTTGCTCACTCGCTATATAGGGGCCCCTAATGCTTATTCATTGGTGAGCTTTCCCCTGCAATTAGTATTTTATTGCAGCTCCCATTGGTTGTCGGCTTAGATAGAAAGGACAATGAACCTGTGGTAATCTTGTATATATTGCTGGTTCATATTATATATTGTAGGTTATTTATTTGTGTTATATTATTACTGATTAATTAATGATTTGGTGCTTTTAGGGCAATTGAATTACTTTGAATCAGTTAAAAGAAAATTACTGCAATGTTTTTTTTTATGATAAAAGGACTTTAATTATAATGTAATAGCCTACATTAATAAGACTTCGAAAAATCACAGGGCGTTATTAAACAATAGTAACAAAAGGTTGTTCCTTTGTTTATATTATCTTGATCTTTTAATGTTTAAAATTTTTAGAACTTTAGAAGTTTTATAATAATATAGGATATAAATTACGAAAATGACACTAGATATTTACTAGAAAGATCAAAAAGGATTTTAAGTGCTTTTATAGCTTCGATCCAAAATAAAAAATAATATTTAGATATACGAAAAGCTCTTTGAAATGACAGGTGCCTTAAAACTGAAATATTTTGTCTTAAGCTAACCTGAAGAATCAAGCATACAACGGATTGTTCAGCTGTTTTTCAAATGTTGGTCATGCTTATATAGGTAGTTAAATGGCTTTAAATTTATTTTAATTAATGTACATTCGGTTAGATAAGTGATGTGATCGTCACGGCCAGTTCCTTTTCTTGATAGGGTTTTAATTGCTTTGGCGTAAACACTCCGCCCTTAGTTTCCAAGTAATGCATTTCACTATTCTTGTATCTAAGTATGTAGGGTAAATGCCGGATACTTGCCCCACTTTTTAAAAAAGCTCTTTTATTAAAATTGTGTACCAAAATATTTTATATTCAAAGTGTATTCTTAAACATTGATTATAAATCTTCTAGCATAGCCTATTTTTTCAAATATAAGTATTATTAGTTTTGAGTAAATCCGGTTTAATGTGACCTCTAAAAAGGGGGATAGTTGCCTACTATGGCGGATAGTAGCCTAACGTTAAAAATGATTCGGGGGATACTTGCCTAATGTGAGGATAGATGCCTGTATGATTTTTTTTTTCAAATAAAAATGAACGTATATTAATTTAAGTAATCAGTATTTATTATTAAATACAATCTTTTATGAAGTATTAATTAAAGTTAAATAAAACATATAAAATTAAAACAAAAATAGACTCCAAAATGGTAATTAGGTATCCAAAATACCTAAGAATGAAATATTATTATTTATTTAAAAGATAAAACAATAAAGAAAATAAGAATTAACTTTGGCATTAGCATCTATTAAGTAAGTATTCAGTCCTTATTATTTACTGAGATCCTTTATTAAGTACGAAGTACTAAGAGAAGTTAAATTATTATATAATCAACACTTCAAAATACTAAAGTTTTAATTGTAAGTTAGTGAACGTGTATTATTTTTAATTTAATTTTAATATTTATCTTAAATATTGATGATGAGCCCCAATATTAAGGATATAAAAAACAACTTTGGCATTAGCATTTAATATCACCAGAAGCCAAGGTTTTCAACTTGCCACATCTCATGCAATTGTTTTTGAATGTTGTACAAGTTTCATGCAACCATATTCGACACATCTCACATTGTATCCGATCTGATTTCGATTTAGTTAAATTATAATTTTCAAAACATTCAGCACAATAATTATCTACTGAAACTTCTTTATTTGTATTTTTTATTTTTGAAGCAGCATTTTTAACTTTTAATATATTTTCTGTATCTCTAATAGATGATTTTTTTTTTTACCTTTTATGGATAGACCTTTAGTTGCTTTTCCTTTCGATGTTTTTAAACTTAAAATATTTTCTTCATTTTCACTGCTGGAACTGTAGATACAAATTTTTCCTTTAATCATTTGAATAATATCTGTGCTATCTGATTCTGATTCACTGCTCTTAATATTTCTATATTGTTTTGATTTTTTTTTTTTGGCTAACAACTGATTTGTTTTTTTTTCTTCCTTTTTTTTAATTATACTTGTTTTTTTACTTTCTCAATTTCATTCTTCTTCTCGATTATTTTATGATCCGATTTTAAAATTTCTGCTGATTGTCTAGCCCTTTTAGACATACAGCCCTAGGGCAACTATCCGCAAAAGACAGTAGGGCAACTATCCTTTTTGATACGGATACTTGCCCTATTTATTTACAAAATAAATAAAAAATATTTAACAATAAAACGTAATAAACAGTGCAATTTAAACTCTAATGTATTCAAAGATTTTTTTTTAGTAAAATCGCAATCTGTTATAAAAATATTTAAAAGAGATTACATACGAATATAATTATAACGCTCATCAAAGAATCGCCGCGGAAGATTTCTACTCACACGGACCAAAAATGTGCGCCTACTTCAAAGACTTATGGGGCACTGAGGCCTACGCGGGGTACCCTTTTAATAATGACTAAATAGAAACACTGTCAATAAGTCTAACATAGAGTATTTGAAACTGAGGCAAGTATCCGTCCGAGGCAACTATCCGGCTTTTACCCTATGTTATGACACGCTTGATGAGTTTTGATATATTTTCATGATATGTTTCTTTTATGTTTAGTTTGTTTAGGTAATTATGATATATTTAGTTGAATTGTTTTAGTAAAAGTTATTTTTTAATATGTAAGTAATGTGTTGAAAGATGAGGGTTGTAAATTAAATATATTATATTATAATTATTGAAGGTCGTAAATTAATTATATTATTATATACAATTAACATATTCAGTATATTATCGATCTCGTAACACCTGTCTTTACTTAAGTATGATTCTTTTTAATCTTGACCCTTTAAGTGATCCCTTGGGCCATTGTATTTTAAAATTTGGAATACCAGACATCAAAATATCACAAGGTGTAAGTTAGAATATGATTAGCAGCTTGTCAGAAGTAAGTTAGGGGTCCAATGCATTCTAATATAATCAAAGGGTCAAATATATATTTTTATAAATTATTAATAAGCATCACTTTCTGTATAGAAAGGGTAATAATTTTGTATTCCCAATAGTTAAATCATGAAAATTATCAAATACTTAAATACTTATTAAAACGTTTAAATGTATAATTTAGTATTTACTTTGAAAGTATCGGATCGTGATTCAGAACCTAGAATACTAATGTCTCTAACTTATTCTTTTTATTATGATTTTTACTGTAGATATCTTTCAAGGGGTTTTGTTCATTACACTTTAAATGTTTTAATATATGAAACGCAAACAATGAATTGATGCTATTTTTGAAGTTCATTTGCGATATGAGATAGTAATTTGTATTTAAAACAAATAAGTTACCGAAATAGTAAATAGTACCTACTGCAACTTATGTGTGAGACCTATATTATTTTGAATACCTATTTGTTTTTTAAATAAAAAATCATTTTTGACAATTATTCTATTTATATTTTTATTGTTATTATTCCTCAAATTAATTTGAGTGGTCCTGTGAATTGACATACCTACCTCTATAATTGTGAAAAGTGGTTTGTATTTAATATACCTGGACAGAAAACCTACAAAAGGTAGGTAGTCGTTAAATGTAAAACATTTTGTTTTTTTTTTCAATATATTCATATCCAATCCAATACATCAATATCCAGAGATTATTATTTAAAGATTTTTGTAAATAAAATAAAATTATTTAGTTATTCAACATCAACAAAACTTTGTACATAAAAAAAACGGTTCCAAATAATAAATAATTAATCCAGTTACCCCAATATAGTATAGTCTATAAGATATGAACAAAATAATCCGAAAATTTAAAGACGTTACGTTTTATATGCGTGTTAATTCAAAATACAAATTAAAACAAAATTAATTTCCGTTTACTCAACCTAATTAGATACTCTATCATACAATCTAACCAATTAATACTTTAAACGTTTTTTATATAAATATTCAAGTCATTAAATGTTTTAGTGATGAAAGGAATATCTAAGTGGTATCGATATTATGTAGATGTCTGATACGCGACCCTTTTGCTAAACTGCGAGGGGGTGCTAAATCGTCGGCAGGACAATTAACATATCTGTTCCATCGCTTCGAATTATACCTTGTCTTGTATAAACGATGTTAACTATTTCATGGCTGATAACATTTTTTTTTCCTGTAAGTAAACATTTACTTTTACATTATTTGTAATCTATTATAGATTACATTTTGTAAATATATTATATTAATTTGATTGGGTACTGCCCTGGTATCATGCGACATCAGATAAAAAAGTCAATTGTCCGAAGTGCAATTTATTGTCAGTTGCGGTAGTTGGTAATTATAATGTCGTAGTCAAGGTATAACTACTTTACTATACAATAACTATGAATAAATAATTTATGCTTTGACATTTGATAAGCAGCAAAAAATGTTAGTGAAGTCTAATAACCAATATTGTCTGATAAATGTATTAGAAAGTTTTTAAGGTGAAGACGAAATCAAGTGTAGATAACTACACTTGATTTCGTCTTAAGGTAAAAAGTTTGATGGCTCAGATCATTTATTTTTATTGAATCTAATATAAGATAAGGCGGCTAGAAGATAATTACAAGACTTATTATAGTCTAACAAACTTTAGAACAATTAACTTGGCTGTGATTTTTAATTACAATATTTATCATTAGCTAAATGTTAAATGCCAAACATGACACATCCACCTACGTAACAATTACCTTGAATTAAAAGTTATTAGACGTAACCATTATAACTGATAAAATAAATGATGGTGTTTGAGTATCGTATCAGTTACCTTTATTAAGTACCCACCAGGAGATTAAGTCAAACGATTCGGTTTAATGCAAATGTCATATCCCCGAGCACATTTCTAGTCTCCTTCCTTGTAAGTTGTTTGCAGACTTGCGACAATACGCGCTTAATTATCATGCTTTATAAAACTAAATATATTAACCGTTGATATGTTTTGCTTTTTAATTATACGACTGGTTTGAATAACATTGACTAATTTATTAGAAAGCACTTATCAAAATATAAAGTAGGTAGTGCATTTATTTTTAATAAAAGTCTAAATACATATTTTTAAAATTATAAATAAAACTATGTTCCCATCCGGATATATGAGACATTGTGATCCTATCTGAAAAATGTGTAGTATTATGTGTGCCTCGCTTTATTTTAAGTTCTCCCTCGCGATATGCAAATATCAGGCGACATTCGAATACAAAAAGCGCGGTGGCAGCGAGTAAATCAATCGATCAGCTCCGGATACGGGCGGAGTACGTCTTCATTGTATTCATTAGCGAACGACCACACCTGTCTACCAACAGACTATCTATAAACACTTTTGTTTCATAATTCATCATTATCTACATTAATAATCATAATAATCTGTATATTTTTCTTATTTATACATAACTTATATAGCTATCATAACTAGTTTACATGTTTTGAAAATGTGACCAATTATCTCATAGAATATTATGTTTATATATTGTATTTGACGGAAACAAAATGAATATTGACGTATGATAACAATTAGATAAATGATTCTAATAGCGTTGCTATTACGATATGCCTATTATCGTAATAAGGTATAATTTATTTCCACTTTATAGGACGAGCGTTAAACATTTTATTCAATAAAATACGCTATCAGATTGAAACCGTTACAGCCATTAAATACCCTAATTACGGATCAAAGTAACCACAAAGGCTTCATCTCGCAATACGTTCGACTTTTGTGTCGTCGGTGTGAGAGCGGCAGTTTAGTGGTTTTGTAAATTACTTTGGGTTCCGTTAACGCCATTTAATAAAAGAACAATACGGTTTTTGTTTTCTTAATACTTAAGGTAGATTATTGTACACTTTTTGTTATGTTTTTAATATTGAATTGTTTTTCAGTTTTAATATAAATATAGAATTTCAATAACTGTTCTTTGAATCCTATGTTAGCAAAAAAAGGTAGGTATATCGTGGCCACGAATATAATAAGGTTTCTAATCAATTTATTGATTTGTTGAAAATTAATCAGCGAGTTTAGTCCATGTTTAACAAATTCGTATTAAGGTTTTAAAAATAATTACGATATCTATTGTTTAATATAATAATATAATTATTATTGTTTCGTCTTCGTAGATATATTCTGAAAGTGGAGCATTTTAGTGTTAAACCTCAAAACCACATTCACTTCCTTAGTTTTGTTGTGATTTTGCATTGTCATTTGTATTTTAAAATGGGAGGTCTTAAATACTTAACAAAAATTTCCTTTTGTTAAAAGCTCCGGGTTACTGATACAGTTTCAATGATACATAATGAAGTACAAAGAGTACATTCGAAACATATGTTTCGATGCCATTTATAAGTTTCTTATTTGTTAATGAGTTAAATGAAGACTAAATAGCGGTTTTGTGTGGTTGCAAGCAGGGTTACGATGTTGTCAAGGCCTGTTTATATCAGTGCTGGATTGGATGGATTCTTTGTCTTCTGCTGGATATTCCAGTTCTAAAATGCTTAACTAGCTTTTAAGTGTTTAATGAGTCCTAGATGTAGCGAGAACTCTATGAACTGTAGTCTCATTGGTAGCTGGGATAGCAAGCCGATATGGAAATAATAATAATAAATAATAATAAATATGTGTTATAAAAAAAATCTCACAGGTTAAAAGAGGACCACAATGGGTCCAGTGATATTTTAAATATAAAAGTACGGTATCATTTTTTTACAGACAATTTATTACAAACAGTCTTAGTCCTCTCGGATTGATTATACTTTGACCTACACGTTCTATATTTATCTTTAATACTTAGAATATACTTTCAATTTGTTCGAAAAGCTATGGATGGACTATGCGAATGGTTTGTCAAGTCGCGTCGGACGAGAGAGTAAGAAAATAAACGTTAATAAGACTCTATCGCAAATATGTTTCGTATTTACTGGAACATGTATTCCCCTTAAATCTAAGCACTGGCGTCTAAGCCATAAACGTAGTCAACCGTCCATTTTCCCGCTATCGCGACTACAGGCGGCGAACACGCAGCTCCCACCGTCATCTTACACTTTTAGGCATCAAGAGTCTTATTGTAAACAAACAAAAAAGAACCTTACATCCAGCATTTTAAAGCCAACAATCCAATATCCGTGTATTACCTTATGTAGACGTTGATTTGTAAGGAGCGTATTAGCATAACGACCTGCGCGCTCCTTAACGCAACATGCTTGGTCACGCTGCCCCCCGACGCTGGTCGCAATTTCCACAGCGAGGCTCCGTGAAAAGTGGCGTCGAAATAAACATGAGACACGGTATGCTTATCTTCGGATTCCTGAAGTGTTTTATCTTTACTTTGCTTTTACTGTAGCAAATGTGTTGTTTGTTAAAGTTTAAGTTACAGGAATACCTTTGCTAGCAAACAATCGTAGCCGAGACGGTAATGGTTTATTGATTTCTCATAATAACAATTTAAAGCTAGTATACCTACCACTACCTCAAGTGGGTGTAACTATTTGCTCAGTTGGAAAACAAAAACATAAGTAATTTATGCTAATTAAGCGTAACTAGTTAAAAATTAATATTCCTTAAAATGTTTTAAATATTAGGTTTTTTCATGGATCTACGTGTATTATTTTTACTTACAATATTCGTAAATATTAAGGTTACGTCCAAAGTTATTGTTCGCCCCTACCACCTACCACCCTATAGCAACATTCGTGTCGCCGACAAAACTAACATTTCACCTAAATCCAATTTGTGCGGTTGTTCCAAAGAGCAATTCGTGGCTGGGTGTAATTATTCACGTGTTATGACATCTCATTTGCATATAATCGTTAAGGCAGTTGATGCGTGAGGCAACAGTCGGCCATTCACACGAACTCCACGTATCTTGATCGAAGGCGACCTATGAAAAGCGGCCACTAATTAAAAAATAAACTCCCTGAGATGCTGCTCGGTTCATTAAGACCGGAAGAGATTTACTAAGTACCTGTAATTTGCATTTTTTATCTATCTACAGAATAATCCATGTTTCACTTTTTTCAGATGTCAGTCACATTTTTTTAATTTTGTAGTCATTAATATTACAGGTTTTGGAAATATAATAATAAAAAAAATAGTAATTTTTAGTCCTTAAGAATGTAATTTAAGAATTTAGAATATTCAAAGTGAAGGCGGTAATTAAATTTGAATTCAGTTTCAGTAGGTATAGTTGAATTTATGTATTAATATTGTTTTCATTTAAATAAAAAGAAGATCTAATTAGAAATAGATTTTTGCCAATTGTTTAGTTCCTATTCATTAGATTTAGATATAAAATACGTATATGTTAAACTGCTCTAGATTATTTAGTTATATTTTTATGAATAGGTATACATAATGAAAAGCAGTATGAGATTAGTGTGTGGTAAAGGCATCTGCATATAGAACGGGCGGCATTATTGCATATCTATGCATATCGCTTACCAAAACCCATTGTGCCTAGTGCAGACCGCGAAGCGAACTAAATCGCTACCCTCTTTTGCGAAATGAGGACCGACAGCAAAACCACGTGAAATTACAAATTTATGTCATAAAAGAATTTATATATTTCGTTAAAAATATCGATTAGTGAAGAACATAAAAGAAGGTGGTTAAGTATTTTATTTTGAGTGTATATTTACGTTTAGAATTTATTTACAAATAATTGGGTAGGTACTAGCCTTAAAATTAAATAAACAAAAACTTTCCGCTAAATTATCGCTCCTGATTAAGCAATTACGTAAAAAAAAAACAATTTAAATGTTTTAAAATCGATATCCACTAGAATAGATTTTGTATAAATAGCTGATAAGATTTTCTTAATGATTTGTTTACAACACTTACCATCAATTTATCTTTCAAACAAAACACTTGATCAAAAAAGCTTTATCCGTTTTATAAATAAGATACCACCACATGACAGATGACAGAACACGGTAAACATACAGCACCCATTTCTTGACTATTTTCATCCTGAAAATATTAAACTGTCACATTCATAGAAATTGGGTAAAGCAAAGTGTCTTCGGAGATGAAATATAAGCTATACGTCTTTAAAAACAAAATTTATAATCTTATCTTTACGTAACGAAAATAAGAACCTTACAGCTTAAGATAGATAAAAAAAAGATTGCATAAATTAAAAGTCAGAGAGACGAAGCTTCTCAGCATTCCATGGATTCACCGAGCGGATGCTGGCCCCATCGCGTTGCAAGGAGATGAGTGCAAACAGTGCCTGGGACTTGCGACCCAGGAGTAGGTTTAAGGGGCCCCTTTAATATGCGCAAAAACGCTTATTAAAAAAAAATATTATATCAATACATATGAAATATTTTTTTTCTGCCAACTGTACTTATACATACGATATCGGAGCACAATCTCCCTTCAGTTTAGACACACGTCCAAGACAAACGTTCATCAGTGGAACGTATGTGAAATGACGATTAAGAACCGTTGCAAGTAGCCTTTGTTTTATTGCATCTGATAACGTAGCTATTGTACCAACAAACGGTATACAGGTTCTATACGCGAATAATGTTATATGTAGAGCTACCATGAGAACCAAATCTATCATTTTTTTGAATTTGTAATGAGATTGAGAAACCAATGTTAGAAATGACGTTTTGATTTTTAACATAAAAAGAAGAACTATAATATAGTATTATTATTATAGTTAATATTCTATATTGTGTGTATTTATATATAAAGTGAGCAACCGAAAATATTAACACCATCACGTGAATTCTGATCGAGAATCAGGTTGATACGCTGATAAGGAAACACTTGTCAGTACATTGATATATTATACCTATAAGGAGATGATTTAAAAATGAAATAATTGTTTAAAAAATAAATGATTACTGTAAGACCACATTTCTCGTATATTTATTTTTGATAAAAGAGAAAACTAAAATAATCTTTGCGCTAAGTATAAGAATTGACTAATGTGTATTAAAAACAAATTACTGCATTTATAAGTAATACGAATGTGGGAGAAATTGTTTCAGTCATGTTAAAATTTTATATAAATGGTGGGTTACACATCGGTTTTCATTCGACTATAACGTAATGCCTTACCCATTGTTAATTTTCGTTTCTCACCGTCAATTAAATACCTAAATAGCTTTTCGTAATTAGCGGTTTGTAATTGAATTGAATGATGACGGACTGTCTCGTGTCTTCCATCAATAAATAATAGTCATTTAAATTATTATAATCTAATTGGTTCCATTAGCTATTGTATTCTAAAACACACTGATGATGTAAAATTATGTAGGTAAAGGCAGGTAAGATGTAAATAATAATAGACATATAATTTTGTAAATTAAATTTATGATTGTAGCGATCGGTTCTGGAATTTCAGTAGATATATTTGAAATGAAAACTTAGTGATACCGAAATAAACTTGCAACAATGTTACAACCGACAATTGATTTCCGTTTGTAAATTTTGTAATTTTAAGTTTTGTGTGGTCGCCGCGCGGTGCCGCCCTAATAGTAGTTCGTGCGGCTATGTATGCTCGTATTTACATAGTGGGTCGAGCGTCAGTTGCGCGGGGTTTTTTTCTGTTAATGTATGTAAATGTGAAACAATTAGGCGAGTTAAAACACGGGGTAGGCAGTCTAGGCAAGTGCGCCTCGCACCCCTTCCGTAGACGCCATATGTTAGTAGGCGGGCGGTTGGTAGTCCTAAATTGAGTATTGGATCTTTTATGTCCAATTTGTACTGACTTTATTGTAGATATTATTCAAATTATCTTGTTTTACAATCATTATAATATCCTTAATGATAATAATTCTTCATCCGAAAGTTATTAATTAGGTATTTGTTAATAATTAACAAGTAGGGGTTTTGAAAATTATAGAAGTAGTAATGTCGTTTAATATTCACCAATCTATTTATGGAATAACTTGGTTGTATATTTCAGGGTGCCTAAAATGATTTTCAAATTCGAAAAAAAATATATCTAGAGTTCTTAATTTTTACTTTTAATAAGATGTAAATAAATAATAATGATATTCAAGCTTTATCATAAGATAGCAAGAAGAGATAACCACATATTTCTGATTAAGGGTTCTGACAGTGTTTCGTCAGGTAAGGAATATAAATACTTACATACATCTTGTACAAAATCGTTTGTACAGTGACAGTACGTCCGGGCTGCCACTGTCCCTGAGCGTGATCTGACGTATGCAGGAACTGTCGGTGCAATCTGATTTTTTAAGCCTCCTGAGGACTTTTTTTTAACTGAACAAGGCCAAACTGATAGAACTTGTACAAAACCACAAGATTATTTATAACCACATCCACCGTCTTTTATATCTACGAAGAATTACTCTATGTGGAACGACATCATAGTGGGTTATTCTCTGTCTATTGATTTACATCGTTCAGATGTTTAGCTACTGCACATATTTTACACCTCATTTCGTAGACGATTTGAATATTATGAAGAGCAATTATTAGAACGTTAATCTGACGTTTGGGTCACTTAGGAGTTTCAATGCATTACTTACGATTAAAAGTTTCTTCTTTCAAAATTTGTTTGGGCTATAAATGTTGACTCTTTCTTTTCTTGTGTGTTTAGTAAATTTTTTATGTAAATTTATTACATGTTAAAGGGTTTGTCCTCTATACTTATTAAGTTTAATTACTATATATGTATTAAATAAAGGTTGCTGGATAATATTTTTGTTCGTGTTGTTTCAAGTTATGTACTAAAAAATAATTGTAAATCATAATAACATTAATAAGTCTTGTTATAATTGGCTGGATGATAAATATCAATCCTATTGTCATTTATATTCTGCGTGACGTTAACGAAATATTTGGTTCGCAAATATTCTTGGCGCAATTAAATGATGCTATAAGTTAAAGACATACCTACACTACTTATACTGGATTTGTATCGTATTTTAAGTTTTAAGAATATAACCAATTTGAGTTGGAAGCGGTCAATAAATATTAATGGATATTACAAGAGCTGTAGGAAATTTTTAATTTTTCTTTTGCAATTGTAAGAACTACCAGCGCCAAAATTTTGCATGGTATTGAAATTGTACAGATAACTATTTTCTATTAAAAATTATCTTTTAAGTTTCGACATACCTAAAAGGTATGGCCTAGGACCTACCTACCCAAAAGGTAAGGCCTCATTGTGGTTGTCCATATTTTCTTCTTCTTATCTGCCAGTGATCACTTGTGTATGTCAGATGAACGTGTTAAGAGGCTCTTTTTTGATAACATGCATATAGAAATAATAATAATAATAGTACAGGGCAAATTACACACATTGATCTAACCCCTAAGTAAGCAAATTATTTGCTTGTGTAAAGGGTGTTAGACAACTATACAAATACATATAAAAACACATATAAATACTGAGAATATATTTAATAAACGACCAAACCCAGAAACACAGACATCTATGCTCATCACCTAAATGCCTGTTTCTGCCGGGAATCGAACCCGAGCCCCATTGCGCTGTGACACGTTAGGCGTCTGCGCTAACCACTCGACCAACGGTGCGTTTTAAGAAATATGATCATTAATTTAATTTCTAACAAGAAAATTAGTGCAACGAGGGTTTCAAACGCGCCCTGAAAAAACCACACAACAAACTCAGCTGAGTAATTCTTTATTGTGATCTGTTTTATAAACGTCAATATTTAGTAATTAGTTTACGAACAATTATAGCAATACCAATCAATTCTATAGGAAGGTCTAATGATTTAAAACAATTAAAATTGCAAAAAAAAGCCTTGGCCAGAAAGAGTAAACGCAAGCACCACCCGTTCACAACCATAACGCAAGGGTCATCACTACATTCGCCATATTTGAGAGAAGGAGACAATCTGGCCTACAACACTACCGCAAGTAACTGGTGTTATTGAGCCAGATGCTCAGACAAGAGTAACAAACATTGTCAAACAAGAAAGCTAATCGTTAAAATATTATTTATTCCCAAGACGTTAATGTATTATTATAAACTATAATTTCTTCAAAATAAAACTTCAAGAATAATTATTCTTCATTTATTATTATTTATAGCCTGGTTTATTGAATGTGCAGGGTTACAACGTCCACTCAAGCAACAATTATATTGATCTCTTACTATTACTTCATTATAATCCCTAGATCATCTCTCGCCATAGCAATCATTCAATAAAATGATGTTGTCCTACCATTGCAATTGCAGGTCTCGATAATAAATAGTTACTTACATTTCAATTTATGGAAGACTATAACTAATTATTAATTTATCATTAATTATTTAAATATTTACAATTCAGTTAGTAAACATGACAATTATTTAAATTTACACTAAAACGATTACATTAGCCGATCACAGTCGCATATTAAAAAGTCAAAACAATTACTTTTTTTAATAATTATATAGTAAACTTGAAGAAAAATTTAAGTAACAATATTAATTTTAAATAATAAAATTCATAAATTGTTTATTATTTATTAAATTACCAATTAAAAGTTCACTGAGACAACGTACATACACTTTACTCTGAAGGAATCATTCTTTTCAGGAGTTTAGTGGTCATAGTAAGTTTAATTTTACACATAATATATATGTTTTATAGGATTTATTATTATTATATCTTTTTTAAAGAATGTATTATTTTTAAAACTTCATAATTTTAATTTATTTCAATTTACTTCCTAACAATTATTTTGGATTCATGTTATAGATTTCTCGAACAGCTGTCTTATGCAGTACAATATTATTATTAATATCTGCTGCATAGTATGTTGCCCTATGACATGATAGTGTGATGACTAAAGTAAATTTATCCAATGGTTTCAACTTTTTGTTAATCGGCGTATTCTTTGGACCGCGTATACGGAGAACTAGGTCTGATCGACTGTGTCTGTGTGTTTTATTTTGCAAGTTGGCAGCTCTATCTCAAAACAGTAGAATGACGTAAATCTTATTCATGATGTTTTAATTGTCAATTCGTTTTCGTTTTGAGGTTATGACGTTTGGTAAAATAGGTATCAAAGTAGTAACTTTTATTTTTGTTTTAATTATCGTTTATTGTTTTTCTTGTTGAGATATACAAAATTCGCTCTAAACCGTTGCACAATATCTGTGAGAACATTTTTTACATCGTTAATTCCTTATTGAAATCTAGTAATTTTAAATATAAAAGAAGTATAATCAGAAAATAAAACTATCCTATGTGTATCCCTCAAAAGCATGGTAGGTCATTAAGTTATCATTTGAGTAAATCATCATTTACCATACATCTACCATTTACCATACTTTTGAGCGAAAAATCCCCCAATATACTGCCTTAGGTACTCCCATTTTACTAAATAACTAATGAAAATGCTTTTTGTTAACGTCATTTTTTGAATTCGTTCATTAAGAGATGAACTAATTAAATCAAGGGCAGGCCCTTTTTAATTCTATTATACTGTAATTTTATAATAAGAGTTTCAGGATGTATGGAGTTGAACGCCCTGGAATCATAGAAAATGCATAGCGCATGTTGTGATTCTTCCCAAGCTTCAAATACATTAAGAAACATCAGCATCTGTTAAGCGACTGAAACTAGAAGAGAAACCAAATTGGTTTTTTTAAATGTAAAATGTTATTTTTATTACAACATGGAACTATTGATAATGATGCTAGCTTGCAACGCGCGAAGAATGCTGATGAAAATAAAGACACCTACTTCTACACCCAAAAATAATTTTGTTATAGGATGAAATGCCTGCAAGTATAAAAAAAATATTTCAAGCATACAGACCTAGTCTACAAATTTACAAGTCTCAATTTTCTTTTACAGAGGTCTTCCAGGAAAAAAAGGTAATAGTGTCAATCAAATAACGATAATTTACGAAACACATTCTCAAACTTAGGTATTCACTATTTTAGGATTATTGATTTATGTCCTACAAAACTAGTGCCCATTTTCAAAAGATGTTTTCTTATAAATACATCATAAGATTAGATTATGAGGTTCCAGTCCTTAATCTTTAGAAGGCAACCTTGTTCCACAAATTATGCATCTATCTTATTTATAACAAATGAAATCAAATTTTACACAGAGCTAAACTTGTCATAAAATTGGGGGTAAGTTCCAACAAAGTTCTCAATGATAAATAACGTAGTATTATTGTATCTAAAGTTTTAGTTATTTACTTCAGAGCTATTTTAACAATTACATTCATCAATCTCGTAAAGCAGTTATTCTAGGCGGTTACGGTTACCTAGGTAGGACTGCGACACTTACCTACCTTTGTTTTATCCAACAATTACTTATTTATTAAGTGTGTACAATTATAGTACAATTATACTTATTGCAAAATGATTTAAACTAAATGTGCAACATTATTGACTAATATTAAAAATTGATATCCATTTAGGTATGCCTTTACATAGGTACCAAAAAAAGTAGCAACATATATATTTTATCAATAAAAAAATAAGTGTTTAAATAAATGAGTAGCTAACTAGCAAATTATTTAGTCGCAAGGTACCCAATACGTTAGGGTTTATTTGTTTCCAAAACCATACTTATCAACCAAATAGACCTACATACCTAGGTACCTACTAGCTTATTTTTGCTAAACGTACCCAAGTTTTTACCTACACATTTTTTTTATTAATTGTCTAAGTTCTCGCTTTTGAACATTGGTTAGGTTAAGTAGGCATTTGGCAACAACATTTTACTCAAAGTAAGTTCATTCTTAATATATTAAATAATAATGTATATATAATATATCGATATATTTGTAATGACTTAAAAAAAATCATCACATTGGTATTTTTATTCATTATTCTGACTTTACTAATAAATATATCATTTAATTTGTACTCAAGGGTAAAGATCAATTTATTGAGACTCCAAATATACACAACCTCCTTCGTGTTGACATAAGACGGCGATTTTTTTGTATTTTAAATTTAGAACGCGATAAGGCTTGCGGGTGGGGCTTTGGTGGTACCGCCCCACTCGAAGCGCGCCCACTGGGCGAACGCGACGTTATATCGACGTCACGATAGACGTTATACCGCTTTATACTCTATGTTCTATGGTTAGCGGTCTTGCTAACAAATTGCTTTATGCTGCATTGGGCGCCATCTTAATGAAATTTTATACTGTAATGAGGCTAGCCGATATTTTATTCATTTTAATTAATATGGTATAATAAGTTAATCATTTTATTAAGTAATAAGTTAACATTATAACCTACATATTTTTATTTAATTATTAATAAGTTAACATTATAACCTACATATAATCATGGAATTATATATTTTAGTGTAGAATAAATATTTTTAGTGCTTCTATATATTAATAATTATCTAAAATACTTATTTTAATAAATATACTTAAATTTTTTTTTCATTATGAAGCTCTACAAGGAAAGTCTAAACTACTTTTATCTCTGGTTAGTAGTTTTTATAAAACCTAAAAAAAAACCTCAACTAGCTCCACACTTAAAAAGTACTTTTTCTAAATTGGTAATAAAAATTAACTAACGTTCATATCCGCTACTTCTGATACTTTAATAAGTGCTTAATTTTTTTTTATTGGATGTAGTTTATATCAAATATTTATATGATTATATTTTATGAAGAGAAAATTTAAGAAATTAGATAAACTATATAATAATAGGTAAATAGGAAGCTACATAGTTAATTAATAGTAAGAGCGTTTACTGTATATGGCATGCAATATATTTTTTTTTTAATTCATAAGACTGTACAATAAACTGTTTACGGGCAATATCAAAATGCCATAAAAACTCACTGAACGTATAACGTATTTGATTTACCTACCTGATGCAACATCACAACAGCTACATTGTTTTAGTTAGGACATTGAACGATTGTGTTTTGTTTTGAAAAGTTATTGACTTCTTCGAGTTTTTGAAAATATCTATAAACATGTAGGTATAACTGGTTTAAGGTTGTATATATTTAAAATATATACAGTAGCGGGGATTCGAAACGGGGACCTCTGAGACCGGGACCTACGGGTCGGTTTCCGCGAGGTCCCGTATTTAAAACATGTCTATATGGATGCAAAATTCAGTTTATATTTATTTAAAATTCTTTTAGAGTGTATAGTTTATACGTATTTTTATTTGTGTGTACAGTACAAAAATTAAGTAACCATTTAGTTTTAAAACTCTACATATTTTGTTTTTCCAAGACATAGTTGGATGTATTAATTCGGAGACTTGAAGAAATTATTTATTTCAACGTCCGCATCAATCTGCTTCAAACACCTTATTAATATGTTTTTTTGATATAATGTTTCCTGCATTAGATATAATTTGGAAACTTTTTGAGGTTAATAAGAAGTAAAACTTCGTTTTACGATTCGATTGATGTTTTACATCAATCGATTAAATTCGGAAGTCCATCTCTTGCGTATCATAACGAACCTTAGTAGGTTCTCTACATCAGAAATAGTACTGCGTTTTACAAAGTTGTAATATTACAAATACTTAAGTATAAATAGTAGATAATAATTTTATATCGACATTGCGAATCACCTACCTACTTGTATATATATATATATATATATATATATATATATATATATAGGTAGGTACAACCAGCCGCGCTCTCTCAAAAGTGAGGAGTAATATTATTAAACTTTTTAAAAAACATACTTCATAAATGGTAGGTTTATTGAATGGTATACCTACTTTTAGTTTATTGAATGGTCCTACCTAATGAATTTCTGCTACTGAAACTCTATATAAAGATATTTCAATTAATTTACAAGTTTATTATATCTTTATTTCAATGTGTTTTCTGCTTTTATTAGATGACTCTAGACGGACTCTATTGATATTAATTTTTACAAAACTAGTGAGGATGTGATACACTTTCACATAAAAACACTTTTACAATAGCCCAGTTTAATTATAAAAAAAAACAAATGAGGGGATCATGAGAAGGGTGTGGATCTAAATAAGAATAGTTTTGTTCTATCAGGTAGCTGTCAGATCGTATGTCACACGCTGCCGGGCTTCCGTGGGTGGTCTGTGATAGATAGCACAAATATTTTGAACGTATTATAATGGAAATGTGAAATGAACGCGAGGCGGCTGAGGCTTTGTCGAAGCACCACGACGAATGTTACGTGTGTACATTCATTACACGACCATAATAATGTGACCTCTCAAAATGTGAAAATGTTTAGTGACGGTTGAGAGGTCAGGGTGGAAATAAGTCTGGTTATGATGGTCGTGCAGTTCTGCGCGAGCGACGTGTTGAATCCCGATTGCAATGCATTTGTAGGTGAGGCGTATTGTTTGATGGGCGACACCTCGCCTATTGTTATAACAGTGAATACTGCCAGTGGGAGTTACCTGTAGATGACTGTTGACTTAAGAACTATATGACCACAGTGACTGACCTAAAGTAAACTTTCTAAACAGTATACCTATCCTTCTTATATGAGTGTAATAGTATCTAGATATATTATTATTAAACATTTTACAAAGTTACAAAGTTCTCCAATGTGAAGTAATAAATGTTATTCAATTAAAAATCGTTGAAACCACCGGCCAAGAAGATGATGACCGGAAGGTTACGTTCCACCTTGTTACTTATAACTTTTAATATAGAGCTTGATGGTTAATTAGAAATCATTGTTACATCAATTTTAGCTAAAATAATATATAAACATGATTATATTATACATATTTACATACAACATTATATATATTCCAGGTAAATTATTAGCTAGTTATATTTGACAGTGACCGTCATCTTGTACCTAATATTAGGATTTTATATGAATAAAACAGTCGTTTATCTTTCAAGAATGTCTTCTGGATAACAAAACCAAAAACAAGAAATTCCAAAATAATTTCTCATCCAATTAAGTTTATCGTGTGACAAAGAAAACAATTTTCACTATTAGGTATAACCTCTCATATGTTTTAGTCATTTTGTCCGGGACAGGCGCCGACGCTGCAGGATTTAAGTGCGAGATAATACGTGGGTGTAAACTAATGAATATATTTATTTGTGAAGCCGCTCTTATCTGACAACAGACAGCTTGTGTCGCTCCATAGCTGACCAATCGCTTTGAATTTTTGCAAATCTATTTTTAATACAAGTTAACTATTTAAATTGTATGTAAGAAATATACCGGTGAATCAATAATGTATAATTATTATTTATTTTACAATATATTGTGATATAATCGATTAAGAATATAAAACATAATTATTAATATTAAGAGCATAATATTACAAAAGTAAATAAAAATTATCTAAAATAATAATTTAACTACCTATAAACAGTTTATGCGGCGTCTTTTTATCAATTTATTTGATTTAAAGAGGGCTCTATCATTTGCTTGTTACAACCAAACAGCCTGACAATTGATAGGGCGTGTTGTCAATCTATAATAAATATTCCATTTCGTGATTTATTTACATTTTTGTTAGCTGGCTTTTCATACATCCTGTGTCTATTATTTTTGTTATATATTTTTTTATATTAATGTTATTTTAATATTATCTTTTTATTTTAATATAAAAGGATAAATTATAATATTTATACTCTTCAATTGTTAAATTAAATAATTCAATAAAAAAAAATATCTGCTTATACAAAAAATATCTTATTTATGTGTTTATACCTATTATTTCAACCACAAATTTTTCAAAAAATAAGTTCATGTTATTGCAAGATGTGGGAAAGAAAAAATGTTGACTAGGTACTTAAATTTAAAACAGGAGAAACAAAAAAAAATAAAATAAAATACGAATCAAAAACCTAGAAACATTATTTAATTCGTTTATTAAGAGAGCTACTATTGTAATATCAAAGTAGTAGACGGAAACCACAATGTCGATCGAGATTGTACAAATTAAAGAGCTAGCACAAAGAAAGTGTATTTACGAGTAATGAGTCGGTTTCAATACCCGTAGCAGTTGTATTCCGGACCAGACCTTCCGGCAGTTCTCTTTCCCTTGTAATTATAACTAAAAACTCTGCACTGATATATCCACTCTATAATATAGACAGATAAAAAGGATTGAATACCAATATTTTGTACCGCAAGTAATTACACGATCGTTTGTAGGGCTATAATATTTAGTCGATAATTTGAATGGATTTCATTGTTTTCAATATGTCGACAGGTTGCAGAAAATACCACATGTTTTTATATTTTAACTATATCGTAGGTAGTATAAGGCATTTATGCAATTTCTATTTCAATACAAACAATATCTCTATCAAGTAAGTGTCATGGAGTACCACCGGCGGGTTCCCATACAGGTCATAAATAATGTACTCAAATATCCTGCAAATTAACTATACGCAGCAATAAAGTTTAAAATGACGACTCTACTCTTCCACTTAATTAGAATGGAGCGCGCCTGTTACACCAACTATTAGAATGCTAAGCATGATTAACTAGAACTGCGACTAATTAAGAAATGAATCATTCTTATAGTGTTGTCTCAATTTACATACAACGTTTCCAGCACGAGTAAAAGAGAGGCTGACGTATTAACGCCTCCGTGATGAAGAAATGGTGAAAGATCACCTGTGCTCACTACTGTAATTCTACTACCGAGCGGTAGAGCACCCGTCCCTTTCATACAGTTCAAGCTTAAGCTGAATCGTACGAGTGTGAGTAGGTGTAGCTGCAAGCGAACGTTCAATAAAAAGACTTAAAGTAGCCAACATTTTTAAACAAAAATAGTCCATAAGCCCTTTCTTTGAACATCCATAATGTTTCAATAAGTCCAAAGCAGTCAAAGAACAGGACGGAAGGCCCTAAATGAATCGAGCGCCGCCGTAGCTTTGACGCGTTCGGAAATCGAATTAAGAACGGTTAGAGTGAGAGGTGTATGGAGGTTCAATACGGCGGAGGCAGTTTTTGTTATTGTTTGGCGGCGGTGATTTTTTCGAGGCGTGCTAATGGGAGTAAGCCCGAGTGGGCGCGCCGAGCGGTAAGCGCGCTCTTCAGTGTTCTGGCTGAGCTTCGACCGAGCGCGTGCTGCCGAGTGTTTGTCCGAGGTGATAGGTGCTAGGTGATAGAACGGTCGGTAAACTGTGGTGTCGGTTGGTGCGTATGCTTACGTCCGCGGTGGCTCGACCATGTTGATATCGGCGGGCAACGGCCCCACACCCGAATTTTCTCCTGCTTCGTGCTGCGCGTCCTGGAAAATGGAGCCGGTACCACCGGCGCCCGCCTCCATCAATCAATCCTTAAATATATCATCCAATGGTAAGCTATCTTAACATATGATCTATACATAAATACTCCTAAACTAAGATATATTCAGAGCTGACCTCAATAAAATATATTGAGAATAAATATTGGTATTACACAAAGTTTAGTTATATATATATATACATATTTTATAAAATAGATAAATTTTATAAAATTTATTTCACATTATATCTAAATATTTAATTTAGATAGTTATTTCATAATAACAATCACTTCATAAGAGAATTAATATATAAATAAGCTCCATTAATCACCAAAATTTGATAAAATATATTTAAGTACAATTAAAGATCTTGAATATATATTGGTATATTTATAGGATGATAACAAAAATAAATAAAAGTTTTTAAAATATCGATATTAATTAATTAAAGGTTGTATATTAAATCTTTTGATGATTTATCTTTACCTGCTATACTATGTGTATATTAATTTTTATTTCTACTTTATTTTAACATTTACATATGAACATGACATCTAATCGGTTATTAAAAAAACAATGGTGATAAATAATAACAAAAAAAAAACAAAACTGAAATGGGCGCAGATCAGACAATTTATGCTTAAATAATATATATTACAAATACCATTCTGACTTATCGCTGCGAAGAGTATTGTATCTTTTGCTTTTTTCTGCCTTCTACATTACACCGTCGGCAAATAATTTTAACTCCTTACATACATACATACATCACAGTGCTGCAAATAATGAAGAGGGATTTTTAATATTCATTTTTAATTTATTGAAGCTATGGTAAATATTTAATAGGTATAATAAGGATCACTGCGAGATATTCATAATACTACGAAATATCTTATTTATTTATATTCCTCGTTGTACAAATATAAACAAAAATATACTAAAAGAGCTTGAAATTAAAAAGATATCTGCCAACTTCAAGATATAGAAAATATATTTGTTGATGTCAATAAATAAATATATCTATATTTATTAATATTCTAAGTTTATATTTTGTTGATGGCTGTCGTTTATTTTGTACTGCAGCTGCCATGAGTGGGCGAAACAGTGTGCAAGACATACCCAGCATTGTATTGGTGATCGAACTAATTAATCGGTAGATCAGTTGATACCAGTAGCATTTCCGGTGAATGTTGAATTCTATGATGGTTATTAAATATGTTTTGATTAATGATAACAGGTTGCGAGACCTTTGGAAGTTGTTCTCTTTGATGTTCTTGCAATACCTTTTGAAATTTTATAATAGTAACTACTTCGTTTACGTAAACAATGGTGTTTATGAATTTAGAACATCAGTTCCAATTTGATCCCCCCGGGCCCTTCAGGCCTGGGTTTTTCAAGGGCGGGTCACAGTACTCGCCCACCATCCCCGGTGACGCTGTAACAGCCACTTTGGCTAACAGCTTAGACATTACAAAAAAAAAAAAATCCGATTTAATCTTTAACTGAAAACTGAACCAATCACTGAATACCAAATTAATCATCATCATCATTTTTCATAGAGAAGATTCATTTTCAGCTTGTTTTATTAATTGAGATAGATGGTGGTGGTAGTGGTGACGATTACCTACCACCAGGTAATCGTCTCATTAATATAAAATAATATATCCATTAATTTATTAGCTAACTTGATAAACCCTCATAAAGTGCTGTCGTCTTCATCATAAAGTGCTACATTATCTATGTATATATATATCACACTAAAACTAGACAAGTAATTAAGCAGCTAATTAGCATTTGAATTGTTTTTTCCTTGTATTTTTTCCCAAACGCATTAAAAAATGTAATTGCCTTTCAGGTCTTTACTACTGTTTTTATATATTTGTTCAGCAATTATCTAGTCTTTTCTTCTGCATTATTTCGTGGTAATTTTGATGAACATATCTATAAAATATCTATGTTATTGAAGAAAACATTAGTCGAAACATTTGACACATATTATTTACTTGAGTATAAATATATTGCAAAAATTATACTTACCTATTATTACGATAATAAAATAGAGGTCAGCTTAAATACAATATATATATAATATAATGAAACTAGACTCATACTATAGTATTATATAATTATAATTTCTTATTATTTACCGTTACTATTTATTTTCAAAGGTAGTGTCCTATAATTACCAACCTTCTCAGGTATATTATTGTTGTCTTTTAAAATAAAATTGTAATAATTGAAGTTAACAGTAGGAATGAAACTTCCGTAAAACTTTTTAGCGCGAAGTATTTAAGATTCACATCATACCTTGTACTATATCGTACAATTAGAAGGATATCGATAAAGTGCTTTTTAAAATATAAAAGACTTTTAAAACTAATGGAAAACGTATATATCACCATGTATATTTTTAATCCAAAAATTATCGACATAAATAAGAACGTTACGTAACTCAATAATTAAAATTATAGTTTTTCCAGGTCATACAGTAATGATAGAAAACTAGGCACTACAATTATAATAATAAGTGCTCAGTTCAACAGCGCTCACTGGAATAAACTAGCTTATTAAGTACTACGTATATATTTTAATAAAGACGATATTAAACGACATGACATTGTACAAAACATGAATTCAATGTAGTACCTGTATTACTCAAAATATTATACAGAACTAATACGAACAAATATATCAATTATATAATTTAAAATTAAATTAATTCATTAATAATTGTTTGTATATTTTCTCTATATTTTCAAGAAATATAGAGTTCATAAGGAAAATTTATATTATAATTTGTTTTTTATTTAATGTTTCTCTAGAACAGAAAATAAATGTTTTGGATATATATTACATAACGAAAACAATTTGACTGTTACAAACAACTCGCCTTCGAAGATGGTTCAAGGAGAGCCTTGTATAAACAAAGATATCTTATTAAATAATTCAATTATGAGGTCATTATAAGATATTATTAAAGCTTCTAATCAAAACATTATTATGACTTCGCCAGTCGATATTTATCTAATACTCGTTTAGTTCAGAAAAAACCGAGTCTATTTAAACAGTTCAATGGACATATAAAATTACTGTTTTGTTACTTTTTGCGTCATGTCAAGATGAAAACATAATAGTTCTTGTTATTTATGCTTATTATCTACCAAGTCTTTTTCTATCATATTAACTTTACACATATTACAAATTAAGCACTTTCATCTAAATTGGTAACATTGTTAAATAAAATTTTTATAGAACCTCAGTCTTTTTCCGCTAAGACTTAAAATTAAGTACAATAGTATTTATGAGATCAGAACATCAGTCAGTCATTCTTTTTCCGATAAGACTTAAAAAACGTCCTCTTCATCACTAAATCAGGAAACCCATAAAATGTCATAGCAAGTTGGTCTTGTCTCATCTTCATACCTTCTAAAAGCGAAGAAGCCAACCATCACTATTCCACTTGTATCAACATAATCTCATATTCTCGTAGTAGATCTCTTCTTAACAATAATTAGGGATTTCGGATATTTATAATATTTAGCACAATATTCATAATAATTGCGCTTTTACTGGACTAACAACAAATTGATTCGAAATCAGTAATCCAACTTAGTAATCGATAAAATATATCGAATTATTAACTAATATTTGCTTTTAGAAAGTCAGAATCTTGATGCCTCGTATTATATTTAGTTTTACATAACAGTATTACTTTAAACCTAAATTCAATATAAGAGAATACCATAAGACATAAGTAAAAATATATTGTTTAAAAATGTATTGTTCATTGTAGCAGCCAAACGAGTGGACAGATTTGATTAACGTTTTTAATCGTTTTCCATCGAGATGGTTCTTAGCTATGTTTGGTCGAAATACAAGCAGTCGTCTCTTAAATGTTGAGCTTTTATTGTTGCTGATTCTTATGCAATATCGATAGTAAAACTTAAACAAGTGAAAATTCTTAGTTCATTTAGTACAATCTAGAAAACAGTAAGGTTAGTTTAAAAGCAGAAAAAAAAAATACTAGAAATATGTCCCGATACAAAAAAACTTCTAAAAAGGATAAAAATAATATTATAATGTATTTATTGGACTAACTTATAACGTATAACGGTCCCCTAATGTGACAACTTCAATAATTAGTAGTTCTTCAGTGAGTAGTAGGTAACTACATAGTAATATTATTGTTATTTTAGAGGTCTCTTTGTGTCGGAGGGTTTTAAAATTTAAAAATTTTTTATAGTTTAATAATAAATTCGAACGCTTTGCGAAAAAATGAATTAGGAAAATGCGTTGCGATAAAATGAATTAAGAAAAAAAATATGAAAATTCGACCATGTTTGTTATATTTTTTAACTGTTATAGAAGTTTTATTGAAATTACAAGAAAATAGCATATTTAAAAATCATCACATACATTATTTTATGTGTTTGTAATGCTTTGTATATAAGTAGGTATTGTTTATATTTAAACTTATAACATATATCATAGGAATAAAGTAGTGTACCTTTCTTTCTTATATTATTTCCATGTCATTCAAAATTCTTTGAATTGTGATCGATTTAATTGAATTATCGTTTTTTTTCATGTATAAATTGAACCATATTTAAATAAAACTATTTTTATATATTTAAATCTAATACTTAAATGAAATATATAGGTTGTTTCTATGAAATTCGTGAAAATGAAATATGTGAACTTGGGCTACAAAGTTAACAAAACAAAGTGGGAGTAATAAATTGGCAAGTTTATTTCTGTTTAATCAAGAAAAAATTTTCTTATACACATTACCTATAGAAATGCGGATTATTTATTAAGGATTGATTAAAATTGGTACATTTTAAGGTTGTTTTGGAACTCTACAACAGTGTGGACACATCTCAACTGGGACAACATCCTACTGTAGACGTATACGTATAGATGGATGAAATGAACAGACCCCGGGTCTTATTTATATTTTAGAACCGGGTTCTGTTCAGTCCATCCATTTCCGTAACGACTAGATTTTAAAAAAAAAATGAAATATCCTTTATTTTAGTGTAAATACGAGTACCTATTAGGTATTTCTAAATTCCACATTGTATCTTAATATAAATAGATATACAAAGTGTTTATTAATATTACACACATATAGGTATTGCAATCTGTTATTTAAAAAAAAATATTAGGAAAGGAAGCGCTTTGTGAAATAAACGTAACCAAAACAAAATAACCGTTACTTAAACGTAAAATTACACTCTTTATAAAATTCTCATTCCTTTTAAACTAAGACAAGCACCAACAAATTCTCTATAGCATTTTACCTATTTATTATTTTTCAGCAAAATCTCTATATAGCCTACTTAAAGACCTTGGCCTTTCTAGTACAAGCATCGGTTCTAGCATAGCATTTCTAGAACGTATTTCAAAGGCGGCATTAGTAGGCTCTTTCCAAATTTGGTTAGGTGGGGAGAGGAGTGTAGAGGAGGAAGGTGAGCATTTTTGCGCATAATAAAGGGGCACCTTAAACCTACTCCTGGGTCGCAAGTCCCAGGCACTGCTTGCACTCCTCTCCTTGCAACGCGATGGGCCCGGCACCCGCACGGTGAATCTGTGGATTGCTAAGAAGCTTCGTCGTCGTCTATATTTTTATAGTATTTTATATTTTGTTTATTTTTTTTTATTTATAATATATTTTTTTTCTGGTTGTTGTTTCGTTTTTCTTAAAGCCTGATATGATATTTTCAGCGTATAGAATAGAAATATCTGTTCCAGTCTATCCTTGTATAGTTATTATATTAATGCTGAAATTAATAACCGATCCTAATTAATATTGTAATCGATTTTAATTATTTTCATTTTAAGTTATAAATTACAAACCGTTTCTTGAGTAATCACAGTAAATAATTCAAAGGATTCATTAGTATTAAGAATGTAGGCACCGAATTGTAGGAGGAATACTAATTTTGAAAGTGTAATATTAGTAGTACTAATGCTAGTAGCTTGTGTATTTTTATATGTGTAGGTAATTTGACAAATAGGCCCCATATTGAGTAAATGAGAAACTGCCTAAATGTGTGTATTGCCGTCTTAATATTTTACATTAATTTTAGTGTGGATGACAATATAAATGATTTAGTATACCTACATAAAAGTTACACCATACTTTTGCAATTTAAATTAAAAAACTTTTTTTAAATCAAATCAAATCAAACAACTTTATTTGGACAACATACTTTAAAAAAAAAATAACCAAAACATTGAAATAAAAAAAAATACAAAAAAAGAATACAAAGAGAAAAAAAAAACACACAAAAAGAATAAAAAAAAGATATTAAAAGTTGCTTCAAATAAGGTATAAAATAAAAAAATAAGGTTAACACTTATTTATAACTATTGATTGTGACACAAGTAAAATGAAAGAAAGTACTTAAATACCAGTGATACTATTTCATAACTAATAAATATTTGACAAACAGATATATAATTACAAAAGTAAGATGCCGGTAAACTTAAAGATTAAAGCTATGCCCAGTTGCATTTTACTGTATGCCTTACCTTACCTTACAAGCATACTTGCCAGCCCTTAAAATAAACGAGCAAAATCAAGAAGAAATTTAGCACTTGTCAAAAGGTAAAAAAAAAGCACGGTGAAAATAAAGAAAATCCAAAAAATATTACACCCAAAAATATAAGGCATCACTAAATCCACAGATGCGCTCAACAATACACTGAAACTGAAATGACAGTGGGCGGTACATATAGCGATGCTAGCAGTCAGGAGATGAACAAAAAGTGTGACATTATGGGTAAAACCATGGGTAAAACCACGAAGAGAGAGACGGCTTATGAGATGGGCTGCCAACAAATGGCAGGTCCAAGCTGGATACTAACAGTATAAGACGGAGAAATCTTGGCTTCTTTGAGGAAGGCTTCACCCGCGGGGGTAGTTCTGGTTGATTAACAATCATAGAATATTTATGTATGAGAAGAATTTTTATTAATAAAAGATAGATAATGAATTCATAAAAATAAGTAAATATATTATAAGTTTAACCCAATAAAATAAATAAAAGGAAAATATTGTTACTTTTTTCAAATAAAAAAAAAACTTTTTTTTTTGTATTTTATTTATTAAAATATATACACATTATATAATATCTAATTCGGCTAGGCGATGCTAATAGAATTAAAAATTATCTTGTTTAATTTAAATAAACCACTGAGCTAAGTTAAAAATATCATTTTCTATAAATCACCTAGTGTCGAATTTACTATGAACTGTCGGAAATGATAAAAATTATTTTTAGTAGTAGCAACAGATTTATGACAAAACAGAATTTTGAAACAAAGAATTGCTATTTACCTAGGGGTCACCGTACTGTTGCGTCGTCGCGGGCAATTCCTATTTATTCAATTAAATATTGTCATGACGGCCACTGATGTGAACATTGAAGAAATGTCGGAAACCTTATATAGACAATGCCACAGTAACTACATTATGTTAAGTAAACCTGTAGTCATGTACACACATTCAATTTGATTTATTTCGTTGAAAGTAATAATAGCTTTATTATTGTTAAAAGTTTAAAATTTTTTAAAACTATTCGCTTCTGGATGTTATTATTCTTATTTAACTTTCACAGAAGTTAAACATAAACTTTGAATGTAAATCTGTCCGGTGTATAGGTAAGTACGCCTGAGCAGGCGTAAAAAGGCCTAGAGTACAGAATCAAATAATAATATTGGTTCTGTACTTTTACACAAATGACAAAATCTAGCAACGTATTTATTTTAATTATTTGCAGTGAGAATGTCTTGAAAACAATGTATTTGAATAGATCTTGTGGTGATGAAATGATGAGGACACAAAGCACATAACATCCTCAATGCATCATTTTAATCGCAGACAGTGTTTACCCAATTGGAAAATTTTCAGTCTCTATTATTGACAAGATTATATAATAAAAACGTGGTAATTAAAATAAAAATCTGCTCATGATATTAAAATATTTATCTCGGCAAAATATTCTAGCAATGAAGAAAACATATAAACAGTCTGTTCTCGTAGTTCTATGTTTTCATATTCGAAATACATTTGTTATAAGCAGGAAAAAAATATATATTTGTAATTCTAGCTCGATTTATGTTTTTGCAAGGACAGATCTGGTATTTATTGATTGATCTACGTAACTCTAAAACAGACGTAACGTAAAGTCGGAGAAGGATTATTGAAGCGAGTAAACACACTATCTTTATTATGGTAATAATCAAACATTCCAACAGACATGAGCGTCGACGTATTATATTTTCCATTAAATATCTATAACGACGTTGCGCTTTGTACCTAAATTTCCAAAGTAAATTGAATCAGGTGTACTTGTAATGTATTTAACATTTAAATTTTGATCACTCATGATCAGCTGGTTTTGATGACTAAAATGCTGCTTAATAAGTAGACGAATGCCTCAATATACATTAGGAAAACCTGACATATATACAGATACATATAGATATATTAATATACCTACACAGACGCACGTACACTGATACAAGTACACAAATACACCTACACAGATACACATGCACAGATACAAACACACAGATAGGTACACATACACATGAAGAAACACACTTGTATTTACTGCGGGACTTAATATAGTGCAACCTTTTTAAAGATATTTTTATATCATATATAGACTGCTTTGTTTTTGTTTTTATCTTCAGTTCATTTATAATCAATTTATAATAAAAATAATATATTTATTATAAAACAGATGAGTCACAATAAAATTAAATATACATGATAAATAAAATAAAATATTCATAATTTTGAAAATATAAAACAAATCTGTTCAGTTATAAAATATTTTGAATAAACGATCTTATTTGTCAATTTAGGACAGAACCAAATGGCTGTGTATTATAATAGTGTTAAGAGATGTACTTATAAGATAAAACGTATTTCAATGGCAGTTATCTACATATAATGTAAGAGTATACTTATTAACGTCATAAGATCGCTGTACTATTTTCAAGTTACAAAAACTTATCTTATTATAATATAAATTATTATATTTATAATATAACTTGCAGCTAAATATTTCGAGTGATGCACTGAAATTAAATAATACGATTCGGGTTTATGAAAAAAAAATCATAATATTTTCCAAACTAGGAATTGCTACAAATATAAAATATTCAGAATGACACCATTCGGAATCGAACCTATGATCGGCCATTACAACGTTCAATAACTGTGCCGTTCCGTCTCATCTCCGGATTCCTTAAGAAATAAACACCTACAATTTATATCGCAATACAGGTAACAAAAAGATAAGAACTCTCAGTCTTTAGTTTTAGTTCGTTTTTAAAGTTAAAGGTATAAATAATAAAATGTAATATATAATTAATATATTATTCTTTAATTCGCTTGTTCTCATTAATATTTATAGATATGCTTACATAATATACATACAATAATTTAAAAATAAGTGTTATCGGGTTGGTTTTTGGTGATTATATCTGTTATACAAGTTTTAAGCATTTCAATTCATTCATCGTTCAAAGCCGAAACATGATTTTAAAAATCAAAAGATTTTAAAACACCTCATTTCCATAATTCATATGAATTTTGTTTCTACTCCACTTTACATTAACGTTTATTTGCAGTTATAAAGGTGCATAATTCTGAAACACTTTCATTGCTGTATTAAAATTCACACAATAGGTGCTAATTTTCCGCTGCATGATGAGAATAATAGTTGCAAAACTCGGTAAAATATTATTTTTCTGTACTAAAATGTTCACATTTGGCCGAACGCGACGTAGCGCTCCCCTATGCATCACTTACCATAGCACCTGCGCCGGCGCAGCTATAGTTTTGCATTCGTACATTCAGTTAAATAAATATCAGAAAAAGTTACCGGCACCCCTGACTTAGCGGACATCTTAAGTTTTTTATGTTAATACAAATACGCTTAATAAAAAAAAACTAAATATGTTTAAGTTTTCACACAGTCAAGAATTAAGTATCAGTTACATGATAATAATCAACCGGGCATTTATATTCTAATTTTAATTAATATTAACCTATCAATGATAAATGCACAGAGATATGAGTATGTTAACTAGATAAACAACCTGTTACCATAGAAATAGAATTATTAAATCTTAAACCCCTTGAAAGTTATCGGTCAATAAACAAGAGTGAGAGAACCGTGAGTCGGAGTCAACGCCAGTCAATACATTCTAATCAGTGATTTATTGGTCCTAATCCTTAGCAGAGCACAAATAAGCTATCTTGTCGACTTAATGTTGTATCAGCTCAGGCGTGAAACTCCCGCGCACCACTAAGTGGTCCTTCCAGTTTCCACTCGAAATATTTTAATAAGGCCTCACGCACCCAAACGAAAACATATACACGCACTCACTGACACGAACGATCTCTAAAATCTCGTCTGATTCCAACTCTCTTTATTTATAATACCAGCGACACTAAGACTCTACATTTCGCTCTAAACGGTGTTAATTTATTGACCGTGGGCAGATAATATCACTTTTTTCTTCCATTATTGAAGCGATTACACCAGAAATTATACATCGAAGTCCAATTCCGAGTGCTCGATCAACTTTCTACTTGCAAAGCAATTTTAACCTTAACGATGGGAACTTAAAAGCTATTTTCGTTTATATCATTGTTATGGTACGCATTACCTTTCTCGACAAAATCGTCTTACGAAGTCGCTAATAAAACTGTAAAGTTATGAACAAGTTATGCCACTTGCATTAATTTCGATGCTTAACCTGATAAACAAATTATGGTATATTAAGTTAATAGCTTAATTTATAATTGAATATATTACGACTCGTTCATAAGAAAGCATTGTTACGATCGGCCTTTAGCATATCTGGTCAGTTAACGACAAATTGCTTGGATAAATATTCGTACAACCGTTGCAGACTCCACACCTAAAGTGTCAAAGAGATATTTTAATTTAGTTCCTGGATCGTGTTATGAGATTTAAGTTGTATAATTTTATTATCAGTCCGATGTAAGTGTATTTGCAAAATGTAATTTTATTTCGAAAAAAGGTATATTATCAGTAAACTTTTAATATAGCATCTGAATTGGATATGCATATTACAGGGTTACGGGGAACTGGTACTGTAGTCTATTATAACGAGTAGTGATGACGCAGAAGAAACTTTCTCACATTGCAAATTAATAAAAATAATGTAAAGGAGCTTTTAATAAAGTAGTTTAATATTCTTTGGTATTAATGCACTTTCGTAATAACTAGAGATAGTCAGAATGCTTTGAATTTTAAGTCTTTAACTTGACATTAAAATTACAATTGTTATTAGTTCTCATTTTCTTGCCTCGTTTCCAACATTTTCTTTTAACGCACTTTTGGGTTTTTTCTCATTACCTTTTCATAACTTATACTTAAATAGCATCATATAATATTTAAATAATTTTACGTAAAAAGCATCGTGTTCTTAACAAACTTTATCGGTTTTGTGATTACTTTAAAGTCCATAGATTTTAAGATGTATGTTATCTATAAATATTATAAAACGTAAATAATATATATGTTTATATATGTCTATATATTGTGTTTATACATGTCTATATATTGTCTAGACATTTGTGTTTTAATAAAACAGTCATTCAGTAGAAAATATTAATGTGATGATGATAGAGTGACGTGTCTTAAGACAAATTCATTAACTTAAAAATGTTTGTGAATTAGTACAAAAATAAAACGTATAAATTATGTAGAATAACCATTATTTTATTACTTCTAGTGCCAGTCTCTCCATCCTCATCCGGCGGCGGGTCAAACACGTTGTACCCGGCATCCCACCCGCTGTCCTCGTTGCTGTCGCAGCAGCGTTTACTGGAGCTGTCACGCTTCGGTCTGCGTCACTACGACATAGCTCATCACGTGCTGTCCCAGCAAGGTGCTGTTACGAAGCTGCTTGGTAAGCTTCATTTGTATCATCAGATAAATTGATCTCTTTTGATCAAGCTTCTATTCTCTTTTTTATTTATTCACTAAATATTAATAAATATGTTTATACGTAAATTTATGTTTGTGATTGTACTTTTATAATTGAATGTTTAGTCTACTACTACTGCGTGGGCTCGCACTTGAACCTCGCAATGATATTTGTAAACAATTTGTCCAAAGTCACATTTCATGTCAAAAATACGTAAATTGTAAACAAGTCTATTATATTTTATGAAGACACGATAATCCTTTTAAGTTAAATCCAAGTACGAGATCAATTATTTTACAAGAAACATTAGCCACGATAATGTATGTCGCAATAAAAAACTCGTAAACCCTTTAACTGTCACAGTAATTGATAACATGACCTGTCTAGCCCATATAGCTACAGTAGGTTTAGTTTCCATTGCAATTAACGAGTACATTAATAATCGACGGGACGGCCATATACAAGAATGAATTATTGATATTTGCAGGTGATCTTTAGAATACTGTGATAATGCCCTTTTCAATTAAGTTATTTGCAATATTTACTACCTTTCGTTTTTGCTGAATGCTTTTTTTTTTCTACCAAAAAAATATTGTATAGGCATTAAACGATAAAAATAAAAAAAAGGTTATTTTTTTTAAAAGAAAGATTATACGTCCCAGTAGCTTTCAGCGCATATGTCATCATACAGCAGATATTAATGGAGGTAAGAGATTTGTAGAAATCGAAGCTGTGTAGATGATGTTTATCTCTTTCTTAATTATACGGTTCAAGCAAAAACCTCAATATTAATCAATGATAAGGTTAAACCAGATTCTCAACGAAGCTGCTATTGACGAAAGGTTAGATTCCAATCGATTCATGAAACTTGCAGCGTGTTAATTATAAGCCACCGCACTGCGATGAGCCGGCGACGAAGCCTCCAGCGTTTTTAACCAGAGCGAGATTGTTGTCAAAACTATCTTATCATCAGCGATTTTTCATTAATAATCGTTTGCCTATAATTATAGATTTCAATGTGATCACAATCTTTATACAAATGTAATTTGCATTGATTATTTGGTATTCCAAGAGATAACAACTATTAAATATTAGCTACTTGAAACTTACAGTTCGAAATTTGTGAAATTAATCCATACTGGGAAGGTCGAGAAATAAAAAATATGGCAGTCAATTAAATTGATGTAATTCCACGGTTGGATGTAAACGGACCGTAAGTTGTCATTCTAGATACGGGGCAGGTATTAATTTGAGGAATTAGAAATGCAAGCTATGCAATTAGGACACATGCTCACTTTGTGTTTGCTCAAGAGTCGTGAAAGAACGATTTGAAAATTAACGATGCATACTCTACCTGCCGTATAATCATGATACGCACCTTGGAATGTCTCTAATAAAAGGCTTTGCTATTAAATACCTATTCATATATAAATAAAAGTATAGATCTGTGCATAAAAAATATGTAGTAGGTATATAAGATTTCATGTCACTGTGCCAAGGTAATGATTAAAAATGACAACAAAAGTGTATAATCAGATACTAAACAATTGAAGTTAGCTAGTAGATAAATTATTAGATTTACAGTATAACAAGTTAAACTAGCAATTGCTACTAACGATAAAATATTATTTATTACTAAGCGAGCGTATTGTCAATCAATTTTAGCCTGTGGTGATTTCGTAACGTCACGTGTCAGGTTCTCACGGAAGCCTGGTTTTGATCCGCCGAGGGCCGTCATGTAAAACCACTTACGTATTTAACATAGCCACCTAGCCTTAGCTCAAATGTTATTATCTAGCCCAAACAATTGCGCCGTGGAAATGAGCACGCATAAATAACCTTTCAATCAAAGCATAACTTACGTTCTTCTGTAGTTAAAATATCTTGCTTAAAGTCACTTTAAACAGATTATTACAGTGCCTTAAAATATAAAGAAGAAGTCATAAAATCTGCAACATTAGATTGTTTGTCGTTAAACTCATTAAATTCAAATTAAAAACTTGGTTTGTGTTTCGAACGAAAAGATCACAGAAACAGAAAATCACAGAGTAATTTTGAATTTAGTCGGTCATTTTGTTACGTTACTCTGAATTAGTGTGGTTAATGACATCTAGTCAAGATGATTGTCCGCGGGAAATGAAGCCGCATTTAGGCATTGCTCCTATAATCAAAATTGAATTATCAGGGTTGACATTCTTTTCTACGAAACAGTGGTTTTTATTTTTCCGCTCCAATTCCCGAGGGCTAATTTGAATATTTAATGGTTTCTTTCATTGACAATATGTAATTTAGAGATTGGAGAGTGTTGCACAGAATATTTTGTTGAAGTGTAGTATAAAATACATTAACTAGACTTTTTCCAAGAAGTAAAAAATAAATGAGAATATCTAAAAGTTAAGATATAAGCTTTTAAATGTTTGCTTAATCTGATAGCATTTTTATGAACATATATTGTTTAAGTGATTTATTATGATTTATGGTAAGACTTTAAAAGCTTATTTTATGATCATTGTTCTCTATACCACGATAAATTAGCGAAAGGGAACTGCGAGGTTATTATTATTTATATATTGTACTGCTTGAGGCGCAACGCGAGCGTCGCACTCTTCCTGAAGATGGCCTTCTAAAAGACGATATATAATAATAATAAAGTCGAATTACGCTATTTTTAATATAATAATAAACGCAATGATAAATATAAAGGTTGCTGTATTGCCACAAAGTAAAAATTAATAATATATTTCGGTAGTCATTGGCTTGTAATCTAGTTTCAAGTATATTAGTGGCTCCTGGAGACGAGCTGTCTTGTTAAATTTTCTTACAAAAAGTCCATTAATCACAAAATCAGGCATCGTTAGCACACGCGTTGCATTTTATAAACTACAGCCATCCTGAGCACTTTGACGTTAAAGATTTTGATCTATTAGGTGAGTGACGAGGCATTTTCCTGTGCGTTAGCGCCAACCCATATAAAAAGCCACTTTTTAATACAAATTTAATCAACTGAAATCGGCCCTTGTAAAGCATCTTTGCCTGCTTTGTGGAAGCACCGTGTAATGACTTTAAGCGCCCATAAATGACTTTTGTTTGGAAATTTATTAACTGATGTTTTTGATACATTTGGTTCTGTTGGTGTTCTCACCCTCTCACTTGAGTCTCATGATTAATGGTTCATTTGGTTCTGTGACTGTATAACAAGTTATTCTTTGTGTCGATAAGTAATAAAGTGTACTTGTATAGTTTCTTACAATATACAGTTAATCAGTTTACTTATTTAAATAATAATATTATTACATACTTTATTCGTTATCTGGTATTTGTGAACATACTTATACCGATTCGCCATCGAAGAGCCAAAGTGTCGTACAAAGTGTTTTGTTTTGGTATTCATTGTGAGAGCGAAAATCTTTGGAACTCTATACCGGGATTATTGCTTCCCAAGAAAAAATCTAGAGATCTAAAAATCCGGAGGTGTCTTCTAGGTAAATAAATCAGAAAGCGTAAAGAATAATGCTCACATAGTCACTTTCAAGGTAGCGTTTCATTTTCAAACTAATACACAACAAAAAATAATACTCAAGTGTAACTGTAATTATCTACAAAAATAATGCGTTTACCGAAGAATAAACGTCCAAGAAGCACATTCGCGTTTTACGCAATAATAACAATCTTAGATACCTACCTCACACGATCCGCCTGTGCCTAGGCAACGGCAAGTAATTGGTTCTGGTCATGCGATTACGTTCCTAGCCGATTTAATTACCACAAAATGATCAGTGTGCCGGACTCCTGCAATTTACCTATCCATCACAAGGAGAGCGTACCTTACTGCACACTGACAAACAAAACTGATTTTAAATTACAAATTAATTATTAAAATCTAAACATGGTAATACCAATCAAATTTTACTGGGACTCGTTAACAAAACATAGAATATGTTAATTGTCAATTTTATTACTATTTCTTGCACCCTCCCCCTTCTTCCTTTACCTTACCCGATTAAATAATAAGTCATAATATTAAGTCATATGATGTCGAAAAGAGTCCACCTATGCGTATTTTTTAATTTTAACTGAGAACTCTTGTTTTAAAATTAAATGTTCACTTTACTGGCAAATATACAATTAATTCAATTAATTGCTTTACATCAAAAATATATATACCTATATTTAGGTTCATTATTTTTTGGGATACTTATATATTACATACATAAACACTAAGTTTAATGAGGGTTATTAGTTAAATACTTATATTTTATAACCTTGATATTATACGTGGTGCTAAGTCTTTCTTAATTATCTATAATAAAAAATCATATCAGTTTTTTAGAGTTAAGCTTAATCAAGAATCTACAACTCCAATTGAGGCAATGTATATGTCTGACTAATTTAAACTAACGGATGTTATTTTTGCAAAAGTTGTCTATTCAAGGTTTGCCCACAGTTAGGTTTTATTTAATATCGCCATTTTAAATTAAATTTCGGTAGCAGTACGCACATATATATATACATATTTTTTTTTAAGAAAATATACTTTTGACTCCTAAGTCTCTTGAACTTTTATTTCAGAGAAGGCTAAAGTTTTAGTTATTTATTAGATAGTCTATATATGTCTGTTTGTTATTCTATTTTTTAGTTCGTTAGTCTATATATGTCTATTTGTTTGTTAGTTAGTTAGTCTATATATGTCTTTTTGTTAATTAGTTAGTTAATCTATGTATGTCTATTTGTTAGTTTGATTTGTATGTCTGTTTGTTAATTGTAATCAGGCAAAAATCGCTATAATTCGTTGCTGCTCTTTTTACTTTATTTTATTTAAAATATATTCATAAAGCCCTTCGTGAATACATATCCAGTCTAATAAGAAGTGTATACGCTTAGATATATTGGATGCAATCTAATATAAAACGCCATTTTTTTACTTTGGCTGGAGTCTATTCTGGTTGAAATAAATTTATATTATTGTAGTATGTAACTTAAGAATATGTATCAGTGTGTGTTTATCTATTGAGTGTGTATGTGAGTTTTATATGTGTGTATGTGTTGTGTTGTGTGTGTGTTTGTGTTCACCTGTGTGCAATAATTAATACTATTATAGTAATTTAAATCATTAATTAATAAATTTATACTATAAGAACATTATAGCAAAATAAACTATGGTAAAAGGGTTTTCCACCTTTCAAGGCTGTATCAAAATTTTGTTTATCAATGTATTTTGAAATTTCTTATATATACATATACATACATATTTTCCTTCCTTTCGCTAATTTCTGTTAGTAGTAAGCGTTTGTAAAAGACGTTGAAATTGTTGAAATGTTGAAATTATTATGTTTTCTTAAAAAGGCATTTAGTTTATTTAATGTTGCGTTACCTAATGTAATGTTATAAAACATTTGTAAAATTTACATTATGACCAAAGAGTTAGTATAATGAGACTGAATACGGTGGGAAGGCAATGTGTAACTCGGCGATCTTTTTGCAAATATACCCATATACGGTCTTAAGCTTTAGTTTTATCAAGACATAAAGGCCCGTATGAATTTATCGTGAATGGCGTTGACAAAAATGAGAATATAAATTATGTGATGAATTATTCAGCGTGAGCGGTATGGAGTGCAGTCGTGTGGTAAAAACGTATCGCGCTGCCGCTGCCGGAATGCTGCCTTCGAAGCCTTTTTGTGTAATTGTCTCGAAGCACGCACTCATCCATTATCTACTAACTGATTTAGGAATTGCAGAATCCAACTATTTTTTACACAGTGTCCGAACTAATTTATTCTAAACTTGGAATGAAATATAAAATCTGTAACATTTTTTTGATCTCTTTTAATCTGGAATATAATTAAAAAGCTACTGATACCTTAACTTACTAGATATACATATGATAATGTTCTAGAAACGGAGGCCAAACGTTTGTCTCATATTAAAACTTAATTACGTAAAATAAGAATATTATTTCATGAGTTTTTGTTTAATTTTATATAATTAATATTACGTTATAATTAATATAAATAACAATTGGCATTTGTTTTAAATATAGTAAACTCAAAACCGATTAACGATTCGTGCCGCGATGCGCCGACAATATTTAAGTGATGTCGTTGTTTCTGTAATTAATACTAATTTGCAGTTTTCATTGTTATTCCGCGCTGCGGCTTTGATTATTTTTTTTAAAGAAAGCACGTCCACCTTTCCTTTAAACGCTGGAACGCTAATATATTTCACATATTTTCAATGTAATTTCAACTTAAACTATTCAGATATAAGAGCTATAAATTAAAATTGGTATTTTTAAATGATGACTGACCGTGGTACTGTGGCAGTAGTTCACATTTACTCACGTTTGGCGTTCAATGAAATTGCTTCAATCGATGCCGAGCCGCAATTATTGGTATTTGTATTAAAAATTTGGATTTTTTTTATTATTTGACATTTTCAGGTGTCATATTTTTAACTACTTTGAGAAACGGCGCTTTAAAGCGTGCAATTTTAAGAATCTCAGGTTAATTGAACTAATCGAAACTATAATGTTTACAATAATAATATAATTACAGGTACATTAAGACCGCCTGGACTAATCGGTGGTAGCAAACCCAAGGTCGCTACCCCAGCGGTTGTTTCCAAGATAGAGCAGTACAAGCGAGAAAATCCAACCATTTTCGCGTGGGAAATTCGTGAACGGCTTATTTCCGAAGGTAAGTTACAAATGCCTAAGGTTGAATATTAATAGTAGAAGATTTTGTTTAAGTCAGAAGCTAAAATGTTTAGCGCTTACGCATTTCTATTCGCCTGAAGCGATCACGACAGCGCTTCTAAATTAGCATACGTAGGTACGTAAACCAAGTGGCAAAAAAAAATAGAATATGTCATAAGTGAGTTTTTGATGACGATTGACAAATTTAAAAATATAATCATAGAGTCAATTTGTTAAACCATCTATAATCTCTCGTAGGTAAATTTAAATTTACTTACATTATCTCAACAAGACAAAAACAATATAAAACTCGACATTAAGTACCTTGACTGACTTATATATAATGCAATGTACAATGTTTATTTAATTTACCTGTATTGTAATAATCGGTCCGATTTACCTAATAATTATTGTAAGTGATGAAGCTATATACGCTTAGTGGCAAAAAATAACAGAACCTTCATTAGAGTCTGATATTTTAATTACTAAATATGCTCTTCAACAAATTATCACATAATGAAACGTAAGAACTTACTTAATGTGTTACTTAATTAACTACATATTTAACTACATAATTAAAATAATCTCTTGACTTCGCAAGGTATACATATCTATTAGCTTTTAATAGAACTTTTTAACTTAAGAACATAATTAAAAAAAAAAAACAAAAAAAAAACTTTAGCTATGTAGACAAAATAAACGGTCAAAATATTGTGCTTTAAAATTTTTAACTTCTAATATTAATATCAAAAAACGATAAGAAAAATAATTACTCTCACTCATTATATGGATGGCCCTGTGGTGTTGGTAGTTCTTCTTCGCAGAATGTTAATAGGTCTATTGCTATGTAGAGTCGAAGCGACGGCGATTATACGAGTATCGGACTCTGTCGGAAGCGCAGGTATAAAGATATATAATGTAATTGGCAGTGTAGTGCGGTTGTTTTTATTTGATTGAAAATATTTAAATTATGATATTATTAATAACGCACAATTGAAACCGATATCAACGCTTTTATATCACTAGAACCATAGACTTAATAATTTATATGAATTTAATTATTATTAGGAAAAAAGCATTTTTATATTTTGTTATGATTTTGATGACTGGTTTGTATTTGCAGGAAACCTGTATCTATTACTTTAGATATAGTCTTATACTAACTCAAACCTGTAGCTTTGCAAAGTAATACGTTAAAATATATATATACGTATTATATAAGTAAAACTGATTTGAAATATATCAGGTGGTCTCTGTTAAGTCGTAAATATATAATAATATAATAGGTTTGAACGTAAAAAAATGGAAAAAAACAGGTATATTTATAATAATTAGTAAGATATAAGAAAGAAAAACCCTGTTTATAGGTTACATATACCTAGGTATACCTAGGTATAAACAGGGATTTTTTACAAAATTTTATACTTTATAACGAAGATGTTTAAAAAGATTTGTTGCTCGGATCGTGGACGTTGAATACGTTACAACATTAAGGTTTGTATTATAAACTAAATATTTAAAATTAATCTATAAAATTTAAAACAAAACTTTTTCTTTATTAGACCGTTTATGTCATAAGTATATTTTTAATACATGTCTGAAATGATTAAACAGAGGATGAAAAATAGGAGTTAAATAAGTTAATATTTGTAATAGTACCAGCTCTATAAGGTCTGGGTATTGGTCGAAATATTTATTATGTATGTTTGTGTGAGTGTGTGCAATTATAGTATAGTAGGTAGTGTTACTAGTGTACGATGTGTACAGATATGATTTCAATAACTTATGCAGGTGTGGGGTACTTTTAGTAAGACTATATTACAAGTTTCGCAACAACCGAAGGGCAAGAATAAAACACAATTTTGATAAGGAGTATGTTACCAAAAATACAATAATGAATGATCCCCGTGTCTTCTTTTATGAAAATGTTTTAGGCTGTATGGCATAAATGTATCTTTTATTGCTACCTCTTTAAACCTTTATGTGGATAGCTTTTTCATAATCGTCTTTTTTAAGATAGTGTGTGGCTTAAAAGTCGTTCATCTCTCTTGCATCTCTATGATCAGACAGCAACAAAAAGCACCAAACTTTCATCTCTCTCTAAAGATATTACTTAATTCTCTTTCGGCATTTCAAGTTTTTAAAAATATTGAACAGATAAGTAATGACATCGCTTATATTAGAGTTGTTCCACTTTAGTTTTAGGCATTTTAATACACATTTAGCTTATTTGAAAAATGCATATCGTTTGTATATTATATTGTATTATATGTATATCGTTCTTACTTTATACCGGTCTGTTCTTCTCTCGTTACAAAGCTCTCGCATGCGTGTTTAAAGTAATTTTATATACTTACATCATTTAATGTTTGAGCGCAATAAAGCCGTTATATTTTTACCATAACTCTACAATTATCAATATAAAAATAATAAAAAATCTATATCAGTAAAGACATTAAATGTAATAAACTTATTCGCTATAACTAATCTGCTATAATGTAGTTAATGTGGTTTCGGAAATATAGAAATTGCGATTTAAGCAAAAAAATGATTATATTTATAATAAAATAAATACATTTTATTTTAATATAACTAGTAATTAATCAAATAATGACTTCAGTTAAGCTGGCGAGGAGCGAGGTCATGTCAATGTGGGAACTGCTTATCCAAGTAGCTCTTAATACATGAATCCAATTAAGGAATTTGACTACTTGAGTATTGAACTTTAGGTATTTCGTGTCAATACGTTTTGAGAGGTCAGTTGGTAAAGCCTTCGAAGTGCAACCCCGAATAGTCTATTAGTTTCGGTGATGGCCGGCGGCTTAGCAACGGATATCTTGTAATATGAGATCGAGGTGTTTGGAAGTGTTTACTAGAAAAAAGTGGCTCTAGTAGGTACATAGTATTCATAACAGGCTTCAATTAATAAAAACTTTGTTCCTTTTCACATCCTCGCACAAAGTTAATTGACTTCATAATTGACATATAAATCCGAATTATTTTGATATAAAAGGTTTCAATTCAAAGATTATCATCTTAAAAATTAAAAAGAATTTGCCGTCTTAATTGCCCAACAAAGTTCGGTAATTAATTTTAAAATCGTAAACACGGATTCGTTTATTTTAACACTTTTAAAATAAGAGCGATGACCCGTATCATTTTAATGACTTCATTTTACAATGCTTTTAAGATTAAAGGTGCGAATTACGAAAATATCTGCGACATTTTGAGAATGTCCATTTTGTACACGAGGGGCGTTTTAAATAAAGCTAGCGAGCCAATTGCGATAATTGCTGCCGAGACACCTCTCCGACGCAAGTGCAGTGTGTCCTACGAAAATAACCTTTGTTGCCCAGACGCCACACATTGTAAATTACATCATAGATTGAAACTACTAAGTCATAAAATACCATCTACTACTCTATGTTAATATATTTTCGTTCAAAGCCTTACATATTTGCAATTTCTAGAAAAGACCAAAGAGCAATAGAGAGTGCGTTGCTAACTGGTTTTACTTATGAGACCGTTTCTGGTTTACGATATCACTGAAGACCGGATTAGGAGACGATAACATTCTCGATGTGATGCGAAGGACTATACTAAGATGTGTTGTTAAATTAGATGACAGCTGTTACTTAAGTGCATCTTCAAGTAGGAGTACTTTATTTATATTTATTTACTTCGTTTACACAGGAAAATTATGACACAAAATGCTACTTAAATATTTAAAATGAAATAAAAATAAATTTAAAGTTTAAAGTAAAATACTTTTTTTTAAATCTCTATGATCATAAATAAACACATTGTTTTGATCACCTATTGATTTATTATTACGTTTAAAAGAAATTAAACTTTTAGTAGTATTGAGAGAAATAATTTTATTTTACAACGACTACTACGCTAATAGAGCTTTGTGCATGAAACTCTAAAGTAAAGTAAAATATTTAAAATAAAATCGAAGTAAACCTACCTAAAGAAAAATATCATTCAATACTTGCTACGTTGTTAAGATTCTTATGATCAGAGGTCCAAGACTTAAAATACATGGCATATGTATCGTTTTCTTATCTCCATTTCTGGCTGACATTATCGTCATTTGTTGAAATGTGTTTAAAATAATTGCCCGATCCCAGCGCACTCATGACTGCCTTGTATTCGAAAATTGCACGCGATCAAGTTTTACTTCGTAAATGCTCACATATTTGTTGTAAATGTGAATGTTCTAAAGAACAGTTATAATTAGGGTTCTTGAAATATAATTAACAGAGCTTCTTTAAGGAGAGATGTACTTACCTTCTTACCATAGACTGTACTAGATGGCTTCGGTTTATCAAAGCGTGTTGACCGAACCGGACCACCTGCTGATGAAGGAGCCGTACGCTTGACTGCAGATCGAGATACGAATCTATCAGAAGTGATTTAATTTTCATTTACATTTTTAACAAATTCAGCAAATTATTATGTACATCTGTACACACTACACGACTTTATATTATTATTTTTTAATTTACTTAACTAATTTATAAAAACTAAATAAACATTAAGTATAAATTATAGAAAAAAATAAGTTATTTAATTAAACTTTATCAGTAATTAATGTTAGCTTGAATCACTAATTCGATACGCTGCTAAATGTAAATTAGTATAATTCTGTTCTGATTTAATTGCCCATTTGTATAATTTTTAACTCTGTGGCGTATTCAAGAAACTTAACTGATAGAATTTTAATCAAATTTGTAACAAAATGATCGCACACAATGCCGACACTTTTTATAAGAAAACGCGTACTTGGTATTCGGCAGTCAAGCCTATGCTTATGAAACCTAAAAAATTGATTAAATTTCATAACTGAACAGCGGTATACTTTTATTGCATATTATTTGTCAGATTTCGTGACCGATAAGATCTAATTTTCAAGCAGCAGTTATTTTACTTTTATTTATTTTTATGCCAGCATCAAAAGTTGCTGTTTATTATTATTTTTATATTATTAAAATTATGTATGAAACTCAAAACTGTATTACGTTACTTATATGCATTATTATAAAGTCAAGTACTTAAGTATAACTTTTTAAATATAATACTGTTAAAATCTTAAAAACTCCTTTGTTATGACGGATATATTAGAAGCCAGAAATATGCATGCTAAGGGTGGTAAAAAATATTTTCTTATTACTCTTACTTACCCTTATATATAAATAAAATTAAAGTGTTTCTACAACATACCTCCATATTTACGTACATACATACATTTAAATATTATTTGTGTGATCTGTAATCGAATAGAAACATATATAAATATATCAAATACAATCTAAATCAATGAGGTTATTAAGGTCAGCTTGCATTAATATATCTAAATAATAAACTTCCAAGAGCCTATCATTCACATAATAGAATCTGTCATAAAGACCGCTTTCACCCAATGCTGCTTCACATTAATTGTCGATGGTCTTCGGAAGCGGTTATCAAAACAGAGCGATTCATCGAGACCGTCTAAATTTTAATAAGGTACCCACTACCGCCTTTGTTCGTGATGACGAAGCGGTTTTGGACAATAGCTTACGCAACTTATAGATAAAATCGATATCGGTTTACGAGGCGTTACGACCTGCTCTAGCTACTGACCAAATTTTGATTAATTGCATTCTTTAATCAAAAAACGTAGGGGTTGCTCCTACTTAAATTATTATATTGGCGCCGTTTCATTAGCGAAACAAACAAATGTCATTTATTATGATATTTATGTTTTGAAATAATTTGAAGTATTATAGGTTATTTTTACCGACGGATTAGTATTAAAAAATCATTATATAACATTGTTTCTTTTTAAAATATGAATTGTCGTTTTGAGATATTGTTGTTAAAAACTATTACGTTTAAAATAATTTAAATTCAAATCAAAAAGTTCAGAAGAGAAGTAGCTGAACTAAATTTATATCTTTTATTGCGTTCTCAACAATAGAATCAAAATTATTTCGTATGTTATCAATCCATTTTATTTATATAAGATAACAAAAAACGCTTAAAGTACCTTTAACGGTCCCAATATTCCTTCTGGCGGTTGAGAATAGAAAAGTTTTTTTATTTAACGGGGTTTTCGACATTTACTAACAAGGTCTCGTTCGCCCACTTTGTATGTTAGAAATAAATCAAATGGATATCCACATCGGTCTAATAAACCGATACATTTATTAATTTGTAATAGTATCAAATGGATTCCCAGCAGCGGCTCAAACAACGTTAGTGTCATATTTTAGAGTTTGACATATTTCGATGTTAAAGTAGTTAAGTGCTTCTTGGAAGTGGTTAAAGTCGTCCAAATATTATGATTTAAGTAATTAGTCAAGGATTGAGTTGGATTGGATTAAATGAAATAGGTATGTCTTGCAAAACCAACGGCTGAGTCTGAACAGAAGTTGTTGAGTAAGTTTTCATCAGATAGTCGTCATTAATAATATTGGCACCTTTGTTAACAGCTTTTGATTTGCTAATTGAAAATGGAAAACAGCGGGTGCGTAGGTGCTAACCATGTGGCGACTGTTGCCAGCGGCGGGCACCCCGCAGAGGCGAGCTGTTTTTTACTAGGTCCACGCCAGCGGTCCCGCCTGATTGCTTCCAGTCTCATCGTTTTATGGTCACCATAAAGCCAACAATCATTCATTTAGACGACGTGACGCCACTCACTTGTTAACTGGCCCCGCTTGTTAAAAGTTCGGACGTGATCCAGTTCGGTGACCACGTATTGTGTACAATTCCAATACGTATCAGATCGAAAGTTTACAATTAGTGAAGTTAATCCTTAAGAAAGGAACAACAAGAGAGCCCTGTGCGTTCCAACGAGTACATAACGACTTACCTTTAAATTTTTAATTATTTCACAACTTAAAATCTCACTGTTTACTTATAATATGATAGGTTCGATGACCAATACTTTTTTTGGGATATCGTTTTACAGGATATAACCTGTTATTACGTAAGAAATTGAATTTCATAATTAGTTCTATCAAGAATTGATATTATAATTGTTTTGTTTCAAAAGTAATACTTAAGTTCGGTGTCCATTTTTTCCAGTGGTACCAATCAAGTTTATCGAAAAGTCGGTTCGGGTAAAACAAATAAATTCATTCCAAACCATTAGGCATGAGATCCGATTGTTAATGTCTCAATTTAGAAGCGGACGTAAATCTTCAAAGGCGTGACAATTACTGTTACTTTCCGGCAATACAAACAAAAAGGTTTTCCGTCAATTATCGATAAATTAACCCGATTAAACACTCTATAGCAGACGGCGCCGGATCGCCTTATCTTTGGACATGCCACGCTTTTAGGCAGGTACCAACTTAACAACACTCTTGTAAAAACATCGAGATTCTGAAGGCAATTTGCTTTTTATTAACATTTGACGATATTCCATAGACATAAACTATCTCTTAAAGAACAAATGAAGTGAATCAGTTTTAACAGTAATTTTAACAGTAGTTTTAAAATGAAGTTTATATTTAGTTAAATATAAAGCGCAGTCAGCTTCTTTTATTTATATCATCTAAAGCTTTAATAGAAGTGGGCTCCATTGTGACTAATCATGATTAAACGACTTTAGACAAATTGCATGGCCGTGACTAGGCATTTAGGACCGGGTTCGATCCCAAATCGTTAAAAGAGCAATTATAGATATCGCATTCCCACCTGCAACCTGTTGACGGATAATGATCTCTTTCAAAACAAATAGTTAACCAGTGGCCTTTGTCATTAGATAATTACAAATTTAAATTTATAAAAAAATATATAATAAGTAAACGTTAATAACGCTCGTGTATTTCGTAAGAGTTTAAATATGTTTAAAATTAATTCGTTTATGTCAAAGCCCTTGAAAAGTGGTTTGATATATATTTTTTTATAAAATTAAGGCTATATATAAATTATAATAAAATACAAAGTAAATGATATCCAGAGTATCGGATATGATGTGATTACGATGATACAAATTGTGTGGATAGCGGCTTTTTGTGCTTAGGACGCGACGTGCTAACAATAAGAGGAGGCGCGCAACTGATCATTACTATTATACTGTATAAGGTATTGTGTTTTGAGTAAATTATAACAGATCGTTCTTTGTATTTGACATGGCCTCAATGGAGCTTCATTACTAACCGTGACCATATTAAATTTAGTCTGCACTAAGTAAACATATTGATTATAACTTCAATGAACTGTGATTCGAAATTCAAATGCTACAGGGCGTTTTATTTTAACACGTCGATTCGTAATTGTCTATAACAAGGCGTCTAGTAAAATAGCTTTGACTTAAACCACTCATCAAGCAATTATATAGAATCATTGTTCCTGGGTATAATGGGCCTTAGTACAAACGACATCTTTGTACAATAAACAACAATTTAAATAAGTGTATTTTGAATAGAGCAAAATTACTTGGAATGTTACCGCTATTGATGGTTAAAATAATTACTTTCAATCGTGTTGGGCGATCAGCTCACATACTGAATGCTCAAGTTTTAAGGATTTTAGGTTCAATCCCCGTTATTCAGATGCACACTGTTTTATGCGAATTTTACGATGAAAGAAAACTGCAAAATAATACAGTTGTTACAACTAGCCTAATGTAATAATGGATAAGTTTCTTCACGTTTTAGTTTCAAATCGTAATAATAAGATACAATATTATCAAAAGTTTGTAAATTATGTGATTTAGACTAAATTGGAATTTTGTTTAAACCGCTACAAGCGACTTTAAGAACGTGTAAAGTGTGAACGTGTAAAGTTTTTACTTATTTAGGATAATAAACATCAACCAACAGGGTAATTTAAGTAAAATAAAAAAATATTCAAGATATTGCTTTGTAACATATTTTTTTTATTAAAAGTAATTCTAAATAATAAATTATTTTAAGAACTTCCTTATGTAGTTTTGACTTAATTAAAAATCGTCATATAAACACGGTTTTAATATCAGTAGCCATCCAGGGCATAGCCACTGATCAGTAGCCACATTAAAATCTACGATAATTACAACCAGACAGGGTATGATTAAATTATGGCACTTACGTAGAATGTTTCCTGAAAATTACATGGGATGGCTCTGCCAAGGCTGCGCCGGCACGCGATACAGCAGCACGCATTAAATGTTTAATGACTACAAGTTTAAAACGAGACCAATGACGCATCACTTTTAACGCGCCATTCCTGGTCACTCATTATGTGGATGATATAATTACTTGTACGATACGTTCCTTAGAAATATCGCAACTACTGTAATTATGAAACTGTTTGCGCGCGCGCAAGTAAGTATAAGTTTTATTAATGATAATGCGAATGGCGAAATAGTTTTCTTTTCCAACTTTATATTAATGTATTAACGTCATAAGTTCTTACTTTAATACTTATTACTAGGCACTATTTCAAAGTAGGTTTTTGCAAATCCAAAAACAAACTGGCAAGTCCATGTGGTAAAAAAATTTAGTTAACACTCTATAAATTATATTATATAGGGCCAATAACAAAATATTTTGATACCACTACTTCGATCTTAATTAAAATAAGTTTTTTATCAACAGGCGTCTGCACTAACGCAACTGCTCCAAGCGTATCCTCAATCAACCGCATACTTAGAAATAGAGCAGCAGAAAGGGCTGCAGCAGAGTTTGCAAGAGCTGCAGGATACGGCTTATACGCTGCTCCACCTCCATATGGAGGATTCCCTTGGGCTGGTGGTGGCGGTGTCTGGCCTCCTGGCAGTATCCCCTTACCTCCCGGTGTACCAGCATCGTCAGTTGGAGTACCTCATCCTGATGCTGTAAAGCAAGGTTTCTTATCTTCTGCGAGTCGCGGTCTTATAGGTTAGTAAAAAAGGATTTAATATTTTTATACTCTTTTATATGAAACACAAAATACTTAATAACTTAAGTTTATCTCAATGATTCTATGAAATCATAAATATACCATTTACGATCTTTGAAATTAACAGTACTTTCAAAGGATTTATTCAATCATAAGTAATTTATCAGGATGCCAGTAAATAATTTAAGAAATACCTAATATTTCCGATAGTCCGACGGTATGGCCTGGAAATGAATTTTATTGTATTGCGAATAGCTAGTAATCTCCGCAATTTGTTTTTTGTTGTAAATTAATTTTGCTTTATCGACCTGCTGCATCACACCGATTGCTTAGAAGTCACTACTTGCGGTAGCATCGGGAGTCGGGTTGCCTTCCTCCCTCAAATATGGCGAAGGGGGTGATGGCTGGCTCTTGTGTTATGCTCGTGAATGGGTGCTGCTTGCGGTGATTGGTTCTGTGGCAGGCCGAAGATTTTTTTTATATATATATATTTTTTTACTGTTATTATTATTTCATTTTCGTTGCCTGAAATAATTAGGCTTCATTTCCGATTGATTACGACGGTTCTAGTTGTTCCAAAATTACATTTAAGATTGACGTTTGTGAAACAGTGATCACAATAACAAAAAATATATCCGGCTGAGTTTGTTGTGTGGATCTTCTCAGACCAGGACGCGTTTGGAACCCTCATAGCTTTAACACTAAGATGGAAAGTGCTTTTACAGAAGGGCTTATTACGATCCATCTAGTATCGTAATAGGCCCTCCTTACACTTCCATGTTGACGTACACAAGTGATCACTGATTATGATTTTAAGTGGAAAAGATATTAATAAATAAAAAAAAATAAAATAATAGTTATAAAAATGCTTTATAAGAAATAATATTTAATAAATAGGAATAGGATAACCAATTAAAATTTATAAATTAAGTAGCATTGTATCGATTTTCAATTTGTTTTTTTCTATTAGATGTAGATGGTGATGATTCGGGCTCGTTAGATGGTGAGCAACCAAAGTTTCGACGAAACCGTACTACCTTCAGCCCAGATCAACTAGAAGAGTTAGAAAAGGAATTCGAAAAATCTCACTATCCTTGCGTTTCAACACGAGAACGATTAGCTTCTAAGACTTCTCTCTCTGAAGCTAGAGTTCAGGTAAATATATTCATACACGTTATTATTATTATTTGTTACACTCTAAACTTATATTTTAGCATAAAAATATAAAAAAGTGTATATTATCTGATCCACATAATCCAATTAATTCAACACCTCATACCCAAGCGTCAATAATGTAATATCTTTCAAATCAAAGTTTTATGTCAAGCCCATTAGCATAAATGAATATTTGTTAACATAATGAGAATGGAATACTAATCGGGTTTGTTTACCGTTACTGACAGGTTTGGTTTTCCAACAGACGAGCCAAATGGAGGCGCCACCAGCGCATGAACCTTCTCAAGCGCGGTGGCGGCTCTCCCTCGCACCGCCTCCCTCACTCTCCTTCCCGTTCCCGTTCTCGTTCTTTGTCCCCCACGCGCATCCCCTACCACGCTCCTCAAATGGGCGGTGAAAATAGTGCCTTTAAAGCTCTAGCGCATCAAGATGCTAACGCGCTGAAAGTTCTTTCACATCAAGGTCAATTTGAGACTAACGCACTGAAAACATTATCCCAACAAACACCGTTTGACAGCAATCCTTTTAAATCTCACCCCGCCTTGGAAAACAGTGCATTTAAAGCGCTCGTACCTAACTCTGCGGCAGCGGCTTTATTAGCTGCACAATCAATACAATTGGCCCGCGGATACGAATCTCATTCAGATTCCGATGAGGAAATTAATGTTCACGACGAGAGCGATGATGAAGCTGAGAAACAGATAAATGCAATGAGATCTAGATCTCCGAGTCCCAACCGGCACAGAATGACAACGGCCGACGACGCGCCGCTACAGTTAACTAAGCATGACCGTTAATTTTGTGATTAATGCTAATTTATTTCTGATAAAAATGTGATTCCTATTAAATATCCATGTTCTGAATTATTAAATAGTTATAAATATTAGTGCTTGCTTGTAAATTTAGTCTGTAAATTTTGTAGTTGTTTATAAAATGCGAGAGATGGCTATAATTTAAAAATGCACAATTAGATCCGATTACTTAGATATCATTTTAGACATTAACGAGGTCTTTATTAAAAGAAAATATTAATTTAACCAATATTTTACATTTCTTACCAGATCATATTATTAAGGAGTTTCCACTTGAAGTTAGTGGATTTAATGAAGATCCTCTGCTATAGTTCCTATGGATCAAAGTTATGTTGATATTTTGTAAATAAAATATATTTTTATTTCCTGTAAATTATTCATTACCTACAACTGTAACTTAATGGAAGATTATTCCTACTATGTAAATAATTCAAGTATATAATTGTACATATGATTAAGATTATTTACAACTTTGGTATTTATTGTTAGATATAATAATATGTATGTGTTATATAAAATAGACAATTTAAAGACGTACCTATGATAAAATTAAAATAAATTCTAGTAAAAGTAATACCATTTGTTTTAATTTCATTTTTTTTTCTATTTTTCAACATTAAGAAGCTAACGTGTCCCATTCAATAAGCAAATACATTTTTATTTAAAAACAACATAGAGTTTGTTTGGTTTAAATTTTTAAATAATTAAAAATATATTATAAATTATAATTCTCAACAAGAACAATTTTTCAGAAGAAAACATTTCTTAAAATTCCTTTACTAACAATAAATGTATGCTAAAGCTTTTTGAAACAATTAACATACATATTTCTTTTAAAATTGCAAAAGGATAAAATTAAACACCACAAGGATGAAAAACTGACGACCATATCCTGCACTAACAATTACTACATCCCGACAGTAAGTTCATCATAATTTATTATAACAATCGAGTCATACGAGACAATTATACTTTTTCCGATGTGTCGATTAAAGCTCCCAAATCGATCTTCCCGGATATCGACAATCACCGCAAACAATAAAAAATGGGATACCGGAACGATTTGGCAGAAAAATAATAGCTATCAAGACTACAAGGTACAACCTAATATACATCAATAATTTTTATTTAAGTCTGATATCCTGTCATTTAATTTAATATTAATTATAACGATATAATATTTCATAATTAAAGTAATTTATGTTTTCCTCGGAAGATCAGTGTACTAAAGCTATCAGTATATTAATATATCAGTTTAGGAAAATATCTGGTGACGACTTTTTAAGAAATGCTTTATCATTTAGAGAAAACTATTCAGAGTAAAATTACAAAAAAATAATGATAGTCATAAATGTGTCCAGACAATTGTAAGTGTTGGAACTGTGTGATAATAATAAACTCAATAAAAAAAAATATTGTTTTCAGGTATTAAATCGACAAAAGATTATAACAGGTGTTTTTCTATTTGGTATAAATAATGAATAAATTGAAAGTGTCACTCAGCGGCCAAAATGTACCATAAACCTCGAGCGCAACACGTAGAGGACACTCAGAGTGTTCGGAATAGTGGTCGAGATAAAGTTGTTCAGTCGTGATAACCGCGGAGTGTGGATGCATGTTGCCACTCGAACCAATAACAATAAATTTAGTTCCCCGTTTGAAGCGCCGAGTGGACTGCAAACTGTTTCTCATCGTGCAAAAATATAATACAACTAATGGTTCGAAAATGCAACTTTAATCGCAATGCAATCAAATCTGATAAGAACAATGATTTTAGTACTTTTAACATGTTATTTTAATGATTTAATACACTTTCTTAAAGGAAAACAACACTCATAATCTACAAGTGTTATAAAAGAATATTATAAACGTATATCTTATTAAAAATTTACCTATATTTACACTAACTCTTACTCAATTAACTGTTACTCGATTGAGGTCCAATAACATTTTAATAAAAAGATATGAATTTTGATTATAAACCACATTACTACTAAAATATTTCTACCCATTCTGGCTTATTGGTTGTATCGCGGAACACGTTTATTAACTTATTATTTTTGAATATTTTTAAACAAAAATGACATCATTGTGTGTAAAATGTATATATTATTATTCACATGTAAATTGGTTAACCATAATACGAGTACTTTAATACACAGGAACCGAGACTACCATCAAATAACGGATATCTAATATTAAATATTGGAATATTAAATATTTCATAAATTAATATAGACAAACCTCCACTAATAGTTCATACAGCCCTTTATTTAAAATTACATAGATTGAATTAAATACGATCTACAAACTTAGATGACAGTTTTATTTCGAAAAAAATGTAACGAAACCCCAAAAATTAATATTCGTGTTAAAAATGTAAAAGGATTTAAATTAATAGAAAAAAAAATAAAGAATCCAAGAGTAGCTTTTTAAAATCAACTAATATATGTTACGTTGTTTGACAATCCTACTAATATTATAAATGCGAATGTAAGTTTGTTTGTTACGCTTTCACGCGAGAACTACTCAACCGATCATTATGAAACTTTGTGCACATATTTTTGGAGTTATTAAAAGTACTTTTTATTACAAAAAAAAATGTGGTAATTTAAAAACAATTGAAAGATAAAAACATTGTTTGTCAATAAATACGTGGACGGAGTCGCGGGCAACAGCTACTAATGTAATAATTAGATCTCTTAAATAAACGTATATATATTATTAAAAGCAGATAATATCTTTGGTAGTTCCATAAAACCATGAACTGATCCAAAATGTAAGCACATTAAGTTATCGGTCAAATTATCTCGATGTGTGTTACAATATTTATTTGTTTCTCACTCGGGGCCTGTGATTGTGGCCAGAGTGTTCTCTCCCAATTAGGTGGTTATTGACGTTTTACTGTTATCGACTTAATCTTTTGAAGATGAGCCGTATTCATAAGACTGTCCTTATATTATTATATGTATTTGAATATTAAATGTTTGTTGAGTATTAACATATTGCGTAGTTTGCAAATAAGGTTTTAATACTTAATATTTGTTGTTTTCACAATATTAACTTTATTTTAGTTATATGTTAGAAATATTTATTATATTTTTAATATTAACGACACTTTCTGAAGATTCACTCTTATAAAAAGTAGGAGCAAGCTATACATACAGCCACTCTTACCTAAAGTCGACATTTATCCCTAAAAGGGAAGCTGTTAATAGAGTCATTCAACGTTACCGGCCGAATTATCTACAAAGAGAGAAGTTGGACCGTATCGGTCGGAAATATAAATTTATTTAGTGGATGTCGCGGGGACTCGGGCGCCCGTGACACCGCCTCTATCTCACCGCGTAATCTTGAACATTGGCGTTAAAGAATTTAAATTATACGCTGATACAAATGAACAGGCGATCCCGACATATTTATTACCTTAATCCAAATTATATCGTCTAGTTCATTCGAATTTCAAGAAATTGTCGCCTGATTTGTTCTATTATGATGATATCGACGAGACTATTAGCACACAATCGTATTAAATAAATTACTATTTATTGATGTTCAAAAGATCCTATTAAATATTTTTATGAAGATGTTGAGGTTTATGTTTTGTACAATGTATTAAAAGATATATTGTATTGTCGGTATAAATTCCATTACCAATATTTCACTTTGCCAGATACTAATTAAGAGCTGCAGATTCACACGTGCACATTGATTGGACCCGCCCGCAGACACCATTAGTCTTTATACAATAACGTGATATCATTGTGCATGCTAAGTCAAAGATATACTACTATTACACTATTTATACTACTATATACTATTTGAGCATAATAATATTTATTAATATTGATTGTATTCGGTTTATAATCTTTCTAAAATAGAGCGTAGCTTTTTAACTCTTCCATATTGATTTATATAATTATACATATAATGTATGATTGATACGTAATATCATATAAATTTATCTATCAGTGTTAAATCATATCTCGATCTAAAATAAATAATTAACAGTTTTAGTTTGAAGATTACTAAATTACATAAACAAAAAAGTAAAGAAAAACATAAAAGAATGCTTTCATTCATGTTTCAAAAAGTAATTCGATGTTACTTACAAGGATATAATTTCAGGAACTTCTTCTTTTAAATAATAATGTCCATTTTGAAAGGAAAAAAAATTAAGGCTTTTTAAGCAAGTACAGTTAAGGTTCTTTAAGCTTTATATAAGTAAAAATATTTTTATCTTAGCATCGTCACGTCCAAGTTGCCAAGTTAACGTAGCTATCTTTTTACAGTAACATTTCTGGATAATATAATCCGAAATTACATAATTTATTTATTGTTATATATTATGGTTTTTTTATGTACGTTCCGTCCATTGGGTTTAGTTAAATACACTATGTCCAACATTAAACTTAAAGATAACTTTACTGTTACATATTATTTTTAATTTCCTATCCAATTATCTTTCATTTTTGTGTTTTATTTCATTCTCTTCAAATTATATTATTCTAATAAGCACGTTTTTGTACCGGCAATACTTCAAATACTAAATTGTGACAGAAAATCTGGCCTTATAGCAGTTCTGATCTTAGAAATATTTTTCTGTAAACATGTCACGTTATAGTCATGTACATTGTGTTAAAATTTTCAATACAGATTAAAAAGTTCATTAACATGAGTCGGACTCGAACCTGCGACCTCGAACAGTAAATATATAATGTTTTATAAACCAATATTTATAAAACATTATATATTTACTTAAAATGAATATAGGATTGACGTGGCTTGAACATGTTTATAGAGAATATAAAATATTATTTTCAATTATTTTCAATGCTGCAAATTTAGTAACATTAGTATGGTAAACATTTTTAGAAATGTTTATATATATATATATATATATATATATATATATATATATATATATATATATATATATATATATATATATATATATATATATATATATATATATATATATATATATATATACATACAGAGTTATTTTTAATTAGTTGACCACTTCTTGCAGGCAGCTTCTCTACATCAATCCTGACAACATTTGTTCTACGACTTTTTAAAATTAATAGTTTTTCCCTGAACTGACATTAACTCTGAGCGTAGGTAAGGTACCCGGGCGTTGACCTTTTAAGCACTTCTTACAAAATACAGAGTAATAAGTAAAATAGAGAGCCTTTTTTTTGTTTCGTGTTTTTTGTGCTTATCAAGATTTTTAAAAAGTCGTAGAACAAATGTTGTTGGGATTTAAGCAGAGAGGCTGGCTGCCTGCAAGTGGTGGTCAACTAATTACAAATAACCCTGTATAGAGTGCTTAATAAGCCAATAAAATAAAAAACTTTTTAGTATTCTTGTCAGTTGGGATCCAATTATTGCAAACTTCACAAGCTAGTAGTGCTTTGCATTTTATAGTTTCATTTATCATAAATTCTGTTTTTGTATAGAAAACAATATACAATAAAGCAATGGATTTAGTAAAGGTTTTCGATTTAAACATAGTAGTAATACTATTATTAATGTGTCAAATAATTGATCTTTAAAAATCTTTGTTAACAATTTCGAAATTTGAAACACTGGTAATTTAATCCCAAATGTTATATTATTGAACAAATTAATAGAAAATAAATGAATATACATCATATACAAAAACTCGCCGATTTAACTAGTGAGCTGAATGCGTAATTTACGTTTTTCTTCTAAAATCTTTTTTAAAGCAACTATTTCATTACACGGCGATTTTTGTCTGCTAATTGTTGATTTTCGTTTTTGCTTTCTAATATCAGCGTGTTCGGTCAAAAAATTTGTAACATTTTTCTTAGTTAATTCCAAATCCTGTTTAGCTGTAAAGTTTTTTTCTTTGATTTGTTGTTTTTTTTTCTCTATTTCTTCCTTAAGACTTATTTTGAGGGCACTTAATCGTTCCTGCAACTCAGCTATAGACATTTCACAAAGAAAACCTAGTCCAGAAGTTTTCGTTAAATCGATAATTTTAGGCAATTTTGTTTTTTTGGATATTTGTGAAAGTATATTTAGTTCTTTTATCATTTGAATTCTTTGTAATAACTCTTCTTGTTTCTTCATTAAAGCTTTCGCCAATATATCTTCGGTTTCTTTTCGTATTTTTTCAGCCATTTCTTTCTTTCTGACTGTAACATTATTTCTAGCGTGAAGCATTTCAAGTTCAATAAGCGATAATTTCTCAACTTTCTTACGGTTTTTTTCTAGTTCACTTCTTCTCCACCTTTCAATTTCCTCCTCCCATACTTGTTTTTCTTTTAAAAAAGTCTCATATTTCTTTTTATTATCATCAGTTAATTTTTTCTTTGCAATAACAGCTTCTTCAAAAGATATTTGACCTACTAAATGTTTTCTTTCAATATCAAGTAACCTTTCCCTTTCTTTTTCTTGACGGTCGTAATACTCAAGCTCTTCTACTTTTTTCGTATTTTTGCAATTTACTAATAAATCTTCAAGCCACTGAACATCTTTCTTTTCAGATATTTGTATTCTGTTATTAAGCCTTTTCAGATTTGAGACTGTATCCTTGACTACTGGTGAAGTCTGATCGAATAATTGTATTGTAGGTTTTAATATAGCTTTTTTATTTTTATTTACAATTATGTTTTTAGAGGTCTTATTTTTTTTGGCCGATTTTACTCGACTATAATGATGATCGTCGGTTTTAATGCTCTGAAGTAGTAGTTGGGCTTTTTGTTTATTGCTATCATGAATTTGCTTCAGTTTTTGATCAATAGTATCTTTAGTGACCATTCTTTTACTCTTGTAACGCAATGACTTAGGTGGAGTCGACGGTGTTTCCAAAGTTTCAACAACATGCGTATTAGGATTTTTACCTTTTCTGTTCAACACATTAAGCTGCACTGGTATCGTAGACTTCATCTTCCGCTTTTCAATTTTTTTAAGATATTCGGCATAGTTATGACCCATTTCACTTATATACGGTTGCCATGTAAATAAAGGATTAATAATTTTTTCAGTTATAAAATGTGTATCATATTCGTCTTGCGCCATTTGTGATATCACTGTTAAAACTTCATTGTTACTTAAAAACGTCGTAAACATATTAAGCAGAGTTCTACTTAATTTGAATAGGCATTTATAAAGAAGATGCATGTGTGTTGGAGACATTTGGAAAGTGACGGTGTGGAAGGAAATTTCAAAGTAATCTTGATCTTCCTCAGATAGTTCCTCCGAAACGTAGAAGGTAACTTTTTTTAAGAATTGTGAATGCTTTTGAATACTTAAAAAGGTTTCAACTATCCAGGATATTTTAGAATCTTGGACGGTGTCAGGAATTTTTTCAATATACATTTTCATATATTCGTAAGGTGAAGTTTCATGTGAAGCTCTATAATCAATAATAATATCTCTAAGCATTTTAATGTTTTTTGAAGTGTTGTAGTAAACCATAATATTATGATTTACTAAGGAAATAAAATATCACAAATGAATCTAAACTTCACACAAAATACATTGAAGACAGATAATTTAGTTGACAACATGGTTGTCATAATATTTTTTTATATTTTTTTTGTTGTTATGCCAGCAACTATTTTAAATAACGTTGAACGAGGTTGAAAGTATTTATTAAAACTGAAATTAATAAACCAATAATTTTTATTTCTACAAAAAATATTAGTAAAATTAACTCATGATTAATTTCCTAATAACCTAAAATTCTGTTGGTCTGAGTTTATGCTTCTTAATTCTTTGATATTTAATAATATATTTCGAGACATACAAAATGAAGAAACACGGTTATAAAAATGTACAAAAAAAAAAAACCGGATAGGTGCGGGTCGGATTTGCGCACCGCGGGTTCAGTACAAACTCGAAGGTATAGAAGTAAAGTTCACCCATCCCGATAATCGAATAATAGTTATGGTATTTAAAAAAAATATGTGATATTACTAAAAATTTAAGGTTTTCGGAGTTTTTCCTCTACATGTTTATTGCCAAATTTCAAGATTCTAGGTCGACTGGAAGTCCTTTTAGGTTCTGAATTCCTTGCGAGACTGAAAATATGCAATTTAAATTGTTGTTTCTTTTGATTGCTTTTATATAGAAGTTTGATTTTGTTACAACTCGAAGATATTAAGACCTTGGTATTTGATATGAATTTCACTTTAATACCTCTACGAGTTCATGAAAAAAAGAAAAGTAAGCTTTAGATTATTAAAAGTATTTTTATTATATGATGTAACTAAAAATTTACGGTTTTAACAATTTTTTTCTGTATGTACTCCACGGCATTGCTTCGTACCAAATTTCAAGATTCTTAGTTCACGGCAAATACCCTGTAGATGGATACCGAAATTTTGAGAAAAAAATATTTTTCGAAAAATTACAGAAATTGGAATTGGAAGTTTAATTTTTACAGCTTAAAGGGGGCAGTAGCTCCGAGTATTTGATATAAATTACAGCTTATTACCTCAACGTGTTCCTGAGAAAACAGGTCTTTATAGACGGACAGACGGACGAACAACCAAGTGAATTCATAGGGTTGCGTTTTTTCGTGCGACGTACGGAACCCTAAAAATTATTATAATTAATTCAAAATAGTATTTACAATGACATGTTTAAAATTATTAAAAAAAGAGGACAACATAGTTATTATTCTAGATTAAGTACTGAAATATCACACAGTCAACCATTATTCACACCTACAGCTTCCACTCTCAAGTATGAGTATGAGACAATAATCTATAAACTTAACACTTATTTTCCAATTTATAACAATAGATACCCGGCAATTGCTTAAAAATACCCTAAATTTCTAACAATATATATGAATGGGAATTAGTACTGATCTACAGCTTAAATAGTGAAAATCTTTAACGTAATTACAAGGTGTTAATAAGAAACCATGAATCACTTAACAGTCTATACCATGTTCCCATCTAGTGGTACCGTCAGGAGTATTTAATTGGGTATCTGGTCTGTTTTCGCCGGCTCTGTCATTAATCAATCACACCGACGCAAAGCTATTTACTCGACAGATCGACACCTCGAGTAGAAGCGCTTCGGAAACAAAGTGCAAGTCATACAAGACCTCTTTAAAATATAATAATCGTGTTAAAGACAACCATAAAGGCCATATTCGATTAGAAGAGCTTTAAACCGGTCGCTGTCTTGTTATCTTCAAACTATTATGAGTGTCAGTCGGATCATTTAATTTTCTTTTTAATTACTATCCCATCGTTTTGTCAGTAACTACTGTTTTGAGTGTTCGTATTGTGCAGAATAACTGACGGGAAGTCAAGAGGCTTTTATATGAAGTCTATTCTATTTTATAGTATTCCAACAGCTATGATAATTGATTTCATAATATACACTGAGCAATGTTAAAAACGTTTTAAATTCAGAACTATATTCGATTGCCCCTAGCATATCCATTTTAAGACTCATATGATCGTGATCTCGGTGGCTTATTGATTCTGTCAAAATCAATTCAACTTTGAACACAAATCAATTTGAATACAATATTAGCTGTCAGTGCACGTCACATCGCGGCCCTTAATTAACGATCCTCTTCGTGTCTAATAAATGTCTAATATATGAATACTTTTCATCCTTTCAAATCGTTTTCATCTCACTTGTAACTTGTAATTAGTTGTGGGAATTGTATAATGATCCTGTATAGTTGGTTTTCTCATTTTATACATATTCATTTAAGTCTACATTTATATCATTCTTTTAAAAAGAAAATGAATATTGAATTGCACTTCACATAATTTGTGCTTAATATTTAAAAGAGTTGCAATATTTCCACGAGGTATACAATTATACATTTTAATCCCACATGATCCTCAGAGGATGTTGTTTATCACAAAAAATGTAATGTACGCAAGAACACTTCCTTCAATTAGCAAGGTGATATATAAATTGCATCGATTGTTTCACCATTGGTTCATTTTTATAAGTTTATATTATAATGTTATCAAAATGTTAACTTTTTAAATAAATAAATAAATTAAAATAAAATTACCATGAACATTTTGCTATTCTTATTTGCAACTACAATATTAATTTTAAATTTAAATATTGTTTTTCAAAGTAGGCAAGAAATAGACAAGAATAAAAAAGTTACTTGCTTAGAAGTTTTAGTGTGTTTCACTACCACTTATTATTAGTATAAGAAATTTATTGAATAATTATATTTATAAAATAATATAGTTATAAATATGATTAGTCTATAATTATTAGCCTCTTTATACCTGCTTTAAGTTGTAAATTACAATTTAAAATATATTTATCTCAGTCGTTATCTAGATAAACTACTTTAAATTAACTGCTTGTATTACATAATCCTACTCAGAAATTTAGGATACTACATTTATTTATATATAATTATATAAACAATCGACAAATAACAATAACTTATTGATTGCGTACGTGAAATGTAAAATTCAATTTTGAAAATACGAGACTTAAGTGAAATTACTGAATGCTTATTAACAGGCCACCTAAGGAGAGGTACCATCAATCTCTGGCTCGATACAAAGCCTCACTAAAGAATTATTAGTATTTATACATGCTACTATGTAGAGAGTTATTGCCTCAATTTAATGACTCGAGAGTGATTAGATGTTGCCTGTTATTGCTTTATAACATAAATATTCCCAAGTGCACAGTTACTACTAAAATAACTTGATGAGTAATATCATCATAATATGTTGAAAAATCTAATAAAATACTGTGTTAATGAAAATGTAGAGGCTGCTACGGTAATGAATGGTACACAATGATGTATTAGACCAGACACAGCCAGTTACGTTATTTAAATTATTAATAAGTAACTTTATTTTCTATGAGGTGTGATAACATTAAGGCATATTTATAAATATTATATCATACATTACATCTTATGTATTAAAATCAGATAGATATTGTATTTAATTACAAAATTAATTATCTTAATCAGTTTTAAACTATAATTCTGGATTATAAATATGATAATTTCATCAGTCGTTTCTAAACTTATTAAACTAGTTGTTAACTTTAATTCTAATTTAAAGATACAATAATTTGATCAATCAGTTTTAGTAAGTTGTTTTAGATTAAAAGACAAACGAGCCCCCTGCTAAATGAAATGGTAAGTAATAGACCTTTTTTTAAGACTATAATCTGGAAAAATCGCTGATATGTCATTTCACATCTAAATGTGTGCAGATAGGCAATTTCTTGAAGAACTCACTGTTCAGGAACGCACTGCATACGAGCAGTAGAAATGTTATTAGGGACGATGTCGAGCAACTAACTCTTTAACACACTCTCCGTGACATATGTGGTAGAACAAACAAGTATATGAAACTTTTCACATATCACTGAATCTTTGAGATCTCGAGTGGCTCCTCATTGCTCTACCATTAAGGCAGATGACAACGGTATATAATATATACCCGCATTTTATAAACAATAATTTCTTAATTTCCGTATTATATATACAATAATTTTTTAGGTAGGTTCTACACTTATAACACTAGTTGTAACTTTGCTCGTTTTACGAATTATAGATATAGTAATTTAAAATGAATGTAACAGTCTTATTAAATGAATTACTACAGTTTAGAAAATGAATAGGAATGAATACCTTGTTAATAAAACTCCATCACCATGCCGGATACCAATATATTATTACACGGTAACTTACCACGGCCAATTATTTGTTGTTTATATACAATCAAAGCAAAGAATAACAAATCGTTATTTATAAGAAGATATATCAATTTAACTAGCATCATTCCAATATTAGCATCAAAGAGTATCCAATTTGATGCGACGAGGTACCGACATAAAGTTGATGACCACCGATGTTATTTATTTGTTTAGTAATTTATATAAGGTTAGTTACTGTTTTATTGACCGTATTAAATCAAGCCCCAATAAGGCAGCCATTCATGTTTATTTTTACAAAGATTCTGCTTGGTATACCCAATAAATTATGGACTTGGTCACTTTTATCACAGGAATGGTAATAACGTTGATAGACCTATGGATTGACTTAAAATTAGATAATTAGGATTAAAAAATAAATAAATATATAATTTAATATTTTCGTCAATTTAACAACTAATTTTGTTGTTTGCAGTTAGTTTATATGTATAAATGTATACTTTTTTATTACGAAATAGTTTTATAACATACTTTTACAATCATTATGTTAAAATAATAGAAATTATATAAAATATAAATGTGAGAAATATTAATAAATTTATTGAACCACTTTAAAAATTCATTCCACTTCATAGAAACGCATGTCTCGTCTTGTCCATGTTATTGCCTCTGGCTAAGTGTTCGCTTTGCTTGGTTTTATTGATTGACATGCGCAGTTTTCGATTAAAGCCTTCCAATTCGACTCTGACATTAGCTGCTAAAATATATTTGTTTTCATTAACTTCGATAGGAATCAATTAATGATACTAATATGTCTTTGGACATGTGCGTAATCAACGTTAAGCATATCATTTTTTGTATCGTTACTGAGAACTGGTATACCTAAAGTAACTTTATTATAATATCGTCTGGCTTAGCTTTTTACGTACCATATATGTACTTATCTTTTGTATTGTAATCCAAAATCAAATAAATAAAATAAAATTGCTTAATAAAATAAGGTAGTCGTGAAATATTTGGGTGGATATACCTCATTAATTAGTATAGAATTTATTAACGAGTTGAAACCTTAATAAGATGAATTAGTATATGGATGTCGGCCTAGCAGGGAAATAAATCTCGCCGTAAGTTTTTATTGGTCCCAAAAAATCTCTGATCATGACGAACCATTCATGTGTAATTGGGTTCAGCGGCTTCTCATAAAATATGACTTGTGTCTTGAGATTTTATAGGCAACATTAATATTTTATTGTATTTTTGTTCAAGTCCCTTCATAGATTGTTTGGTTTTATACTAGATTTGATTTATTATTAATCAAATATTTAGCAATATTTATAAATGCATACGTTTATATAAAGTAAGTATCAAACGTTTCATAAAAAACCTGAAACTTCAGAAGTAATTGAAATTAGAGAAGAAATTTGGTTATTTGTCAGTTTCTAACGCTAGTATATTTCATAATAATAAGTTAACGGAAGCCGCGTTACATTATTCTAAAGAAAAGATCCCATTGGAAAGTTGTAACGCTTCTGTTGTTATATAAAGCATAACTTCAATTTGGGGCAGAGACAAAGGTGCTATACACAGAGCTAGTGATATTGCTATTCAACATTTTTCGAACGAGTTCCACTTCAAGTAAGATTCATTTAACCATAAAATTACATTGTCTTACCGACATTGTCGGATGCCAATGAACTGCACTTTGACATAAAATCGCTTTGAACGATATAAATCTATTTAATTGCCTTAATAAAGGGTGATTGAGGTATTCGATAGCAGGAGTCATCATTTTCTTAACCTATCTTTAAACTTGCTGTCGTTAACGTCTGATGTTTAACAACAATATTAAAAAGAAAGGAAAAGGTTCTTGTGCTCTCGGCTTATCACGTTTCTTTAATGATATATTGAATAAGAGTTTAAGGAGCTAAGTAAGTGCTAAAATTTTAGCAAAAGGTGCGTATTAGCTAATTATAAATTTGATGCGAACAATAAGTAACAAAGTGAAAACAATTACGTTAAAGATACACCAACAACTTCCTTCGCATAATCCTTTATTGTATTCCATGCCTTTGTCAATCAGAACCAGTTGAGTCTACATTTTGTGGTTGAAATAATAACCCTCGTTAACTCCAACAAAGAGCTGGGCGATATGTAAATTCGTGAAAGGTTGGAGCACAAAAAATCCAGGATCATACGAACAACAGGTGTGTTCCTGATTTCTAATAGGAGCATTCGTATTGTATGTAATTATTGACCAAGAACTGCTAGTTAAGTGACTTTTTATTTAACTTTTACCATCAAAAACTTTCGTTTTATGGATAAAAAATAGGTAATTGCATGTATGTCAAAAGAAATAAATATTTCTGTGGTTTTTATTCATTCATGTTACGGATGATATTAAAAGTGTTATTGTTATATAACTTTCAATCTTTCGAAAAAAAATAATAATCTTGGGTAGAATTAATTATTTAGACGCAACTTTTGTATTGAAACATTTCCACTGTACTAATTAGTAATTAGTAAATAGTATATATGAATATATATAGTATAGATATATAGCCATAATACCTGAGTGTGCCTCTCCCGAAGTCTTGGCTTCCGACGTGGGCGCTATCTTCACATTAGATGGACGGCGCTGCGGCCTGGAGAGTTATGGCATATTATACTTTTATTACCATTATTACAACGTGAACTTCCCCAAACAACTTCATTAGGTAACATAATGCCCGCTTTTATGCAATTAGATCAGTACTCATGAATACAAAGGTGTTTTAACTTACATTACAATTTGTAGAGTTCTAATGGATTTGTAAAATAAATAATCACAAATGTATTTATCAAGACACATATTTATTTGATGTTTATTTTATTGCAATACACATATTAATTGTGTTATCTGCAAGAAGTAGTAATGTAATGCTAATCTGTATAATAATGTATTCGAGGTGATGTTATCTGTAAAAGTTATAGCTTTTTCTTGCTTGTATATTTTGTTTATTTAGAGAATCTATTATTATTGTCACAAATCTCTCACTCATTCTGTCTCACTCTCTCTCAAATATTAATTGTTTATAAATATTGCGTAACAATGTAACTAAATAAACAAAAAAAAAAGAAAGCTACCTTTAAATAATTAGTACGACAATGGAAAATGTATATATATAAAGTTAGAAAGTAAAATATAGCACTCAAACAATAGATACCTGAAATGCAACAATATGCATATATCTAAAACAATAAATACCTACTTATTATCCCAATAACGTAAGCCGTGTTGCCGAGAATGAATAAAGTAAGAAATAAGAAGTAGTTTCAAGATTGCACTATTGAAGGTGAAAATTACGAAATTGTTGATGGAGGATGCGGGGGTGTGATCGTGAATTAGTAAAGGGATAAAAATGATGTAACGAAACTATTATCGATAATGTGAAAGTTTGTAAGAAAGGAGAGCGACCGAAGAAGACCTGAATGGAGTGAGGGACAAAAACAAAAAATCAAGTCCAGTGAGATGACATGTGATAGGAGAGCGTGGAAGAAATCGATATATTATGTTCAAATTAATAAAGAAGAAATAAGGACAAGTTATAGTGTTGATGAAACTAAATAAAATAAACTCAAATCAAATTACAATTTTGCGTTTTATTATTAAATGCCCACGCTCTTGACAAGGAGGAAACAAAAACAGAAATATAAATCAAATTCTTGATAAAATATTAGACACGTTGCTGATTACCGGGTATTGTGTGGATTGCGTACATTGCGTACGGCGGTAGCTTGACTCCTGAGCGCAAGCATGTTAGCGCATAAGCCGATTGCAGTCTTATTCGAGTTTTACAAAGCTATCCGATAGGTAAGATTTATGTACATGCTAGCAATTACACTACTTGTGCGTTGAATGTATTTATATTTAAATCAAAGATCGACTGCACTTGAATATTTTAAGTAAAAGAAGGAGTATGTTCGCTTAACATTAATTAGGTTTTACGCACTTTATTATGCACGTATTTCCTTTTATTTTTTAAATTATGAAAAATATAACTATCAAACATATTACAGTTATTTCCCACGACTCCATCCTACTGAGTGTAGACTACAAAAGGCAGGGTTTGTAGGAAACGGCATACTTTACACATTTCACTCACGGAAAGCCATTTGAACTAAACTTGATAATATTCAGCTTATGTCTTCAATCTTGAAGATAGATTCTAAATATGGGTTTAATAGGTTTTGTAATAACAATGGTAGTCTCGAAGATTAGCTTCCAAATTTAAACTTACAAGCTTTATCTCTTTATTATATTATCAACTCTTGTAGAATATTTATAAATGTCTAAAAAAAAATGTCAATGGTTAGTTCATTAACCAATTTCAGAGCAGGCTACAATAAGTTACAACTTTACAATAGGTTAGGTATCAATTCGCAAAGGGTGCGGTGAGCGGTCCCGGTGACGAGAGACGATTGATGGATGATTATATCTTCATCCTGCTGTGTCCCGTCCTTTCCGCGACGAATCTGCGCCAGCAAAGTGCAGTTCGCCTCACCCCTTTTGATACTTAATGTATTTAAATTTACCAATATTACGGATTAATCGATCAAAGACGCTTCTGTACAATCATGTTATGTTCTAAGATATGGAAGGTCACCAGATAAGCTGGTCTTTATCTAGATAGCCAAAATAATTTAAAAAGCATTTACTACTGTGTGAAATCTATTTTTGTCATTTAATCTATATGGGTTATATCACCAGATTTATTTTATTTGGTATTTAGATTAAGTTAATGAAACTGTACAAAAAATTTCACTACACAAAATTCAACGACCAAGACTGTCTAATCTATTTGTCTCGACCTACAACTACCTGTGTCATTCACCGTGTTGTTACAGGTCGCTTCGTACGACACAAAAAAAACTCCTTTCAAATGGTAATTGGCCTAAACCGACAAAGCAAATTGTCACAAATAAACACTGATACATTTAGTTTTTTGTGAAAGGCCGAAAAACTTGAGGCTCATGGGTAAAGGGTCAGACTGAACCAATCAATCAAGATAAAAATTTCTTATATAGATTTTTTGTCCTGAGTTTTTTATGACCTTGTGTTGTGATATTGAACTTTGATTGTTATCCGTGAGAATTCTTATTATAGGTAAGTCTATCAGCGACATTAACCTTTTCATTTACAATGCTAAAAATTATGGTAAATAGAAATCTTGGCTGGAGTAGAAAAGTAGTAAAGTAAGTAAGGAATATTTGTTAAGCTATATTTGCAGAGCACTACAAAGAAGAACTTTGTTCGTTTGCTTAAACTGCATAAAGTACTTACTAGAGATGTGTCGAATAGTAGTTTCACCGAACTACCGAAGACCGAATACTATTCGGTTTAACTTTTACCGAACTGAATATTCGGGCGAAGTATTCGGTTTACCATTTCATTGTTTATTTTTCATAAACAGGTTCTAACAAGTATGTTACAGGCTTCTGGCTAGATGAATAAATATGTTGATTTCTGGTTAAAAAAAAATTTTTGAGGTTTAAAAGTAAATCTTGATTCAAGGTTCAAAATAAATATACACTGTACTAAATACAAATTGTAGGTAAGGAATAATCAGATAAATATGATGATCTGTTTTTTTTTAAATAAATGCTAATGTGAAGCTTAATTGCTTTATATTATTAAGCTTTATTCAACACATTATTTATAGGATTTCTTACTTATAATATGACATAAATCTTAGTTTTCTCTTTTAGTTCTTTACCATGTCGTGTAATCAAGATAATAGAAATACTCGAACGAAATATATTCGGCAACAAAATCAAATTATTTGGCCGAATACGAATAGTGAAAAATATACCGAATACCGGACACTTACGGATTTCTAGTAATTACAAAACAAAAATCATGGGACATCAAATGATTAATATTAGTTATTGGAACCTACAATCTATATATTCAATACTGTCCTAACTCAATTAATTCATAATATAAACTTTATTATTGCTTAAAAAGATTTGAAATTAGATAGTTTGTGTTCATAAAACAATACATTATGAAAGCAGCTGCGTAGTACTTAGACATACTAAAAATAATTTTATGTAAATCGGTTGATTTCAATATCTAAGACAGAACAAAAAGACAAAAAGAACATCAATCTCAATATTGATTTAACCCTATCAGCGACGGAAGCAGGTGCCCTGCGCACGCGCATCCCAGTCACAATCAATGAGTGTTTCCTAACTATGAAATTAAATGATAATCACATTTTTTTTCATATTTGGTTAAGCGATTTAATAAGTGCGTTTTGACTTCGACTGCAGGTATTAACAACCTTTTGTTTTTATTATTATCTTCTATTAATAAATAATATATAAATTAATATTTAATGCCAGTATATAATTTTTGTATGTATCATTGTTACCTTGTTTATAACTTGGTACGATTTATAAAATACTCGGATAAAATCATTACATTCTAAGGATTAGTTAAAAATGATTTGAGACGTGGTAGAATGAAGCAGTTAATATTTCTGGCTTGTTTAATGTATATATATCTATAATCTATATATAAATTCATGCAGTAGGCTCTCTGCCTGATGCTTAAACCCCTTCAAAAATTGGAAACTCTATATAATAAACCTAAGCGTACTAGAAAATCTAAATAGTTGGCAACACCTTCATGCATCTTGTCATTAGTCATTTTAACGGTTACGGCACTGAGAGGGTTAAGCGTCATGCTTCACCCCGATGATTCGGATGGATATTAGATACAAGCCTTTTTTAAGGCAGATGTACAACTTATAATTCGTCCGTATCAAAACATTTCAAGGGCTTGATTCGATCTCAATGAGGCCTGTTTTTTTTATAATTTGATGTAATTATTTAATTTCGTTAATGTTTTTTATAATATTTGTTTAATTATGACTTTAATAATTTGTGATAAGATTTTTGGGTTCGAAATTTACTTATAATTATTTTCATCTTTTAATTATCTTTAATTCAACTTTACCATGCAGATAAGTTATCCTCGATGTTTTGCCAAGATTGTGTTCAATCCCTTAATAAATCGTCGCATTTGGCGGTTCTATTACAAAGCCACGATAAAGTCAAAATCCCTATCATTCTTCAAATATTTAAATAATGAGGTAATTTGTTAGAGCAAACATTTTGCATGTGAAATTCCGTATTCAGCCGGGGGCGCACGGTGACTCTGATATACGCACGTTTAACCATTTACGAGATGCTGGAGTGATGTACTCGTCGCAGATAGCATGGGATTCTGGTTGTCATTTCCAATAGTGTTGGCTTATATATTATCTGATTGTTTTTAATATTTTTTTTTATAAAAATAAAGAAGACGCAACGAGTTTTTATTGATTATTTAAAGTTGTTACACCTTACGGGAAAAAGCGTTCTGTGACGTCATCTTCCATTCCATACCTCCTCCTAAGGTTGCCAGACATACTTTATACTAACGTAGCCTCCTTTATTTTTCGTAATAATATTTTATACTTTTCCATATCTACAAATAAAGTATGTGATAACTGATAGCTTAAATAATGTAGAAACAAAAATCTTATTTATTTTTCGTTCCGAGATATACAGTCTTAATAAACTTAATTAGAAACGAATTGTTTACTTATTTAAATGTTAACCGTCAAACAAGCTTTGAAAGATTTACAAAGCATAACAAATATAGTAAAAAAAAATTGTTTACGCTAAGGCATACAAAAATATGTTTATAAGACAATAAAAAAAAATTAAACAAAACTTTTTTCTTTTAAATACTTTTTTTCATATTCAAATGATAAAATCATACGAAATTTTCGTTTTTTTCGAAAAATAAAAGGCAACCCTACCTACTTCATAAACAGCTTATAGACTTTAAAATATATATTATTAAATTGGTGTTATGAAATACTTTATTGGAACGGAATTAAAATAAGCGAAGTGAAATTTAATAATAAATTACGCACGCTTACTTTAGAATTCAATAGAAATAATTAAACTGAAACTTATGTAATATTAAAAAATAATATTATGTATTATTGCGTATAAATAGCTTTATCTAAAATTTGTTGACATTGCTTTGAAATAAATCAGGATCTTACCTAGCTTACTTGGAAGTGCAAAATTTTTATAAGAGGCAGCGCTGTTGCTCCGCTTGCTCTGCCATCTACTGTTGTTGGTAGTAACTGCTTCGGTCGACGGTATATTTTACATTCGGTCGTAAAATTGTTTGTTAGGCTTTTTTTTCTAAAGGTTAGATGGAGTTTTTATAAGAGGTTAGGCTTTTTATAAAAGGCTAGATGGCGCTTTTGCAAGAGGTTAGACTTTTTTTATGAAAGGTTAGATGGCGCTTTTTAAGGTGTTAGGCTTTTCTTTTATAAAAGGCTAGATGTCGTTTTTATAAGAGGTTAGACTTTCCTTTTAAAAGGTTAGATGGCGTTTTTATAATAGAATAGGCTTACCTTTTGGTTACAAGGCTTTTTTATAAGAGGTTAGGCCTTTTTATAAATAATAAAAGGTTAGATAGCAGTTGTCACGGAGACAAAAGTAGACTATTTAAAATTTGAATTCTCATTGTTTTACTTAGGTACTTACTTACTTTTATCCAATAGGTACACACTTAAATACTTATCGTTAATGATGACGTTTTTAATAAGAATAAGATTTTATAGTATTTTCGGTACATTCATATTATGGAGTCATACAGCTATTATTAAGGAGTTATGTGAAATCAATTCATTTAATTTTTTAATAAATGTTGATATGTTAAATATTTCCTAATTAAAACTTGGGTACTAAATTCAAGGTAGATCTAGTAATATCGTAGAGAATCATAAAAAATGTTTATTTATATTTAAATTCCGAAATACAATTTTAGAGATCTTCGTCTAAAATTATAATTTATACATTATACATTTTACTGAAAGAGTAATTTAATGAAAACTGCATGTAAATAAAAAAAAATACATAATAATTTTATAACAACAAATAGCATTTTATTCATTATGTGTTTAGAACTGTAAAACCTTTTATCTTTGGTTTAAGGTGATTCCACTTACGTATTCTATTCGAAGATGTCCTGAATACGTAATGGGGGCAAAATGATTCGAGTCCTCCATCTATTCAGTGGGCGCATAAATTAGCGGTGCGAGCGCAATCGTATTTCCACAAAAACTCCAATCGTAGGGGAAAGTTAGGCGATTAAGCCGTGCGACGTGGTGTGGCCAGGACTGCTAGTGACAGTTAGTGCTGCCACTTGTTATAATCCGCTAAACTTTCGACCCTCGTCAAGGTAACCTAAATTAATGGAAACCACATTTGCAAATTTATTAAGGGTAGGTACTCATTTTTATTTCAAACTTTGCTTTAACGTTGAATACCTAATTTACAGTACCCGTTTGTTAGGAATAACTTAATAATATTTATGATTAAAACTAAAACCGGAAAAAGAAACTGACAGTATCCACTCTGTGTTTTTACATCAAAATCTCAACGTCACATAAAGTTAGATAAAATATCGATCATTAATTTTTACATATCATTTTTACCTATTATTATACCTTTTACCTTATACCTGATTGCTAAGAAGCTTCGTCTCTCATTATTATTCTTTATTTAACCAGACGATTTAATTTTTAGTTGTAATCATGTTCACGAAAATATGTTGTGTTGTGTTGTGTTGTGTTGTGTTGTGTTGTGTTGTGTTGTGTTGTGTTGTGTTGTGTTGTGTTGTGTTGTGTTGTGTTGTGTTGTGTTGTGTTGTGTTGTGTTGTGTTGTGTTGTGTTGTATTATGTTATGTTCAGCCCATTCCTTCCCAGCCGTAGGCCTAGGTGAGAGGGGGGAGGGCGACCTCTCTCGCCATTGCACTAGGTCTATGAGGGGTACACTGGTTGCCCGGGGTACCCATATCGGGGGGAGTTCCGCCGGGGCGTTACGGTGAGTGCGAAAGCGATCCCGTGGCGTCCCATTGTAGCGACGTGGGCAGCCGTTGGTTTTTTAGTGGGGTGCCTTAAAAATGGCAGTCGCCGGGGGCCGCACATACCGCCCGGCCATCGCCTTCCTGGCCTGGGTGAAGATGCGAAAACGCATTTTTCCAACGAAAAAAAAAAATAAAAAAAATTTTATGTTATGTTATGAAAATATGTTCATGTTCTGAAAACCATAAAAGCGTAAAAGTCCATTAGACTTAAATCTGTAAAAGAGTTTCATTTAAGTGTAAGTAGAGAAGCAGTGACTTTATATATTTTTTTTAAGGTTTAGTTTTAAAAGGTGGCCTGTTCTATTACTAGAACGATGTTTCTATATTTCAGAGTTATCTCGAAGCTTGGTTAAAGCTTCTTGGTGTCTTTCCAAATTAAGGTCGTGGGTTTTCTTGGGATAATTAAAAAAAATTGGGGGTCCTTCAAATGTTTTCAATACATGCATACATCACCAACTTCTATTTTTTTTCATTTATTCATGACAAATTCATCAAGATACTGTTAGTACGTTTTGTGTGAATCCTGAACTATACGCCCGGAAGCTTAGAAACCGTTGGAGGTAGATGACTAATTAACTGACTTACTAACAGCCACCTCCATCTCGTCTTACCGTGAACACGATTGCTGCAAAGCATTCGAAACGTCGGGTTAGATTTAAAATGTCAATTTAAAATTTAATTCAATATACGCGAGTTAAATCCGTAAAAATTGTTTTATTTCCATATGTACTTGTGAAAACTTTAGAAAACACTAAAGTCATGAAAGTGAACTGCAATGTATATATATGGAAAAGTATTGAAAATTGTTTCATAAAAACAATATTTGGTAACCTATATTTAACCTATATTTGGTGAAGTTTAAAATAACAATTGAATCTTGGAATTATGTTTACATTATATATAACTTACATTAACTGAAAAGACCATAACATCAGGTCGCCGGCAAAGTTACCACCCATCGGGTAAAGTCGATGTCGAAAAAGTTTCTCGATAAAGCTGTACATGGTATATGGTCTGAACAGCTGCGTTGCGTTGGCGAACCGGTTTGGCGTCGAGTTGGTGTTTGTTGTATCGGATGCCTAGCCGAGGAGGGTAGCGGAATCCGGGTGGCTGTCCGCGGACCGCCCGGAGATAGTTAGGGGCCCAATTAGTGGGTCAGTCACCCACGAAAGACTTCTCCGTCAGCTGCGAAATATCTCAGGATGGCTCCATCGTGCTGGTTAGCGACAAGATGAGGAGGCCCAATGGCGATCTCTGGGGGTTCGGGCGTCCCTGCAATCTCCAGACTAGGCTTCCAGTGGCAAGACAATACCAAATTCGACGTCGGGTTCGATACATACTGCCTCGTCCAACTGCCATTTCCTATCTTATTCACATTTATCATATTTTTTTAAATGAAAAAGCACAAGAACTTGCTCTTTTTGAAGGGGACACAGATACAATGTCCTTTGAGCGTTGTACACCTAGATTACACCGTTTACTCGTTAGAGCACCACTTTCGCTCTCGTGCCGGAGAATGTGTGCACGCGGGGAAAGATCTCTGTATCCAGCGTCTCCGTCACCTTGAAGGCCCCACTTTTTCTTCCCTATTTGTTTTAGTGGACACAGAAAAAGACGAAAAACCCGGTATTCCTGTGTCTACCGTTCGCACAGCGGTGACCAAGAGGCAACTTGATTATTTGAGTATCTCAGTTAGGGTATTGATATGGCTCTGTTTCAGTACCCTTCAGCGCAGTCCGTCTTTCACTTTAATGCCTGTCATCAGGACTGGCTATTCTCGTACCAGAAGACTGACCATGCTGGTACGGAAGCGCGGAATTTAGCGTTATCCTTGGACCTCTTTCATCTGATGAGGCAAGTGACGAGAGTACCAGATGTAGTAGGCCATACAGCCAGTTGGCTCCTACTTTTCAATATGTATCCTTGGAATACAGTGACCGACTTCAGTTGTTAGGCTTGCAGATTTCCTCGAACCTCAACTTTGGTCGGTGCATTGAGTTCAGAGCAAGAGCAGCTGCAGGAAGGCTTGCTGTTCTTGCGTAGGTCCGATAATACTTTATACCGGGACAGTTTCCTGTTTTATACAAGAACAGATCCGATCGTGTGTGGAGTACTGTGGTCATATATTTGCTGGTGCCGTAAAGTCTCATCTTGCGGTTCTGGACTCCATTGAGAAGCGAGCAAAGAGGCTTATAGGTGACCCTGAATTGGTTGAAGCTATCTTCCATAGCCTTGAATACAGGCGTAGAATTGCTAGTCACTCAATATTCTATAGGATACATTGGTGAGCATACGCAGGAATTACACGATTTAATTCCCCTGTCCTCCTTCCATCAACGGACGTTCCGACGCACGCCAGGTATCCATCCTTACGCTATGGACACTCCAACTGTCCTAACGAAATACTATGCTTTGTCTTTTTTAATGCGTGTAGCGAATGGCTGGAACAGTTTGCCTGCGTCGGTATTTCAATGTGGGTGTCTTCAAGAGAAGAGTGAATAGGTTACTTAGTTAATGCGCTTTACCATTTGTGACTACATTGCCATTTACAACAGGTGGAATTTAATCAAGCATAAACTTTGATAGTATAAATATATATATATTGTAACAAATAAATAAAAAAGTCGAGTAGGACGCAGGCTAATGGTTTCGTACCATTACACTTTAAAAACTTAAAAACTGCAAAAGGATCTTGTTTGTTGTATGTCTTAAATATTTATTTTATTTTAAAATTATTTATTTTTAATGTGAATATGTAATTAAATTTTCTGTAATTTTTTCAAGCGTCTTTCAGTAACCGTTATTACATTCGAGAAAAAAAAACACGTTTGTTGTGTGATACAGATTTTTGAATAGCTTTATTTAATGGTCATATGGATGAACACTAATTTATTCTACGAATGCGAATTTTTTTACATCAGAATTCAGTCTAAAATTTACTTTGGCTTTGTCACTGCGTTTTATAATTAAAAATAAAATTTACATTCATCTCACGTATGTAGAATATTAAATAAGAATACCGTGTCAGATCCTGGTTTATTTATTTATCTTTATCTAGATTTCTTTGACGCCTTGTTTTTGAAACGACGTTCATGTTATGTAATTACGCGAGCGCATACAACGCTCTTCTTAATAGAATTAATTTGCATTCTCTTTTATGTTAAAGTATCTTAACAAGTTTGCATATAATTTGTCAGTTTTTAATTTAAATTTTTTACTTTCGTTTTACGCTTAAGTGTCTTGACATTGTGCAAGCTGCAAAGGTAATGAACCAACATACAGATGAAGATAATTTCATTTTGTAAGAACTTATAAAATATTAGGTAATATACAAAATTGTGTGTAAATTTTTGTGACAGCTAACCACCTTTCTTGACCCTGCACACAAATAAAACACTTAAGAAAAAAATACGTATGCATGCTAAAATGCCTTAAAACATTTTAAAAATACGACGAAAATTTTAATGAGACGAGTCCTGCCATAACATAATAGCAAATCATTAGCAGCGCTTATAAGTGTAAAAAAACATCAGGATATTTAATTGATTAATTTAAAGGTCAAGAAAGGGTCACAAAATATATCTTAAGTTTGTGTCCGTGAGAACATTCAAATGGTAACTTTATTATATATCTCAAACGCTATGTTCAGGCATTTTATTTGGGTCAAAGGTAAAGACTTTAAGTCATTAGGTCATTAGGATATAAATAATATATCGATATATTAATAAATAAATTGCTGTAAACTAAAGATGTAGACATAAGAGTAGAACCTTGATAATTTAAAAACCTCTGTAACTTAAAAAATAATCTGTGTCTTTCACCCGCAGACCCAAAAATATCTATAACTTAAAATAAGCAACCTCGATAAGTTAAATAAATAATTTTAGTGTTGATCCTCTAAAACTTAAACTATCTGTCAATTCCAATAATTTCATATGGAATTACTGGAAGTACAGATTTAAGGCATTGTAAGAAAAAAAGAACACATGCTGGCAACAAATTCCAAGATATTTTATTTTGAACATAAAAAACAAGTATAGGGAGAAAATCTACTAGGTGAAAGAAGAAAAATTTATGAATTTTATATTTTAGTACAATGTTTGTTTACAAGGTTCAAATTTATTTATCTCAATTAAACGCTTTTATGGCTTTAACATCATTTATGTAGCGACATAAAAGATTATTTTTAATAGTTTTACTCACATTACCAAGATAAACACCATGTAGATATTTTATGTTTTTCTGATATTTCATATTTCTTAACTTGTGCTAATCAGAGATTACAGCTCTACTGAAGGAGAAATGCACTAATTTTATGTAACAGTAGTTTTAGTAAAAAAGAAAGATAAATATAAAAGAATAAAAGAAGTCACAACTTGTTCTATTGATCTTTTATGTAAGATATCATGTGCAAAAATATAAGGATAGTATTCTTTGCGTACAAACTTTCCTCAGCTAATTATATTTTTTATATTTATGGAAGATATATAGTTAAATATTTTTTTAAACTATGGGAATATTATTGTTTAAGATGAGATCGTCTACTCACCTGACTCACCTAAAAAGTGTAAGCTGATTCTTTATTAATGTCTTTTAATTTTAATTAGTATTACATAAATGATAAAGCTACTCGTGGTCGAACCACGTAAACTTCTTGCTCAAACTCTAATGTAAACGAGTTCTCTCTAATTAGTGGCGTTAGGTCTGACCACATAAAACCACTAGCATATTTTGTTTTTATAAATGGTATGTAAACGAAATTAAAGTCTTACAAAAAAATTAAATGAACCTGATATGTATTCTGTGAGTACATCAATATTAAATAAATAATTCCATAATGATATATCAACTCAAATTGTGCAAAGAAGCTTAAGTTCAAAGGACCATGAAAAAAACTTTTTAACTTTTAATATGAGTTACTGCTTTTTCCGAGGAAAAAAATATTAACAACATATTTTATTTGAATGATTATTCAACCTAGGCATGAAAATGTTATATTTGTACATATCTAGAGATACATTGTAGGACTTATATTCTTTTATAAGATTTAATCAATTTCTTTTATATGATGTATATTTAAATTTTTAACAACTATTATAGTTATCTATAACAAGAAATTATTCAAAAATCTTTTAAAGATTTTGTATACAAGCTACTACATAGCGATAAGTAATAAGACACAGGATGTTTGGTAGAGGGTCTGACAAATCAATTCGTCGTTTTCGGCGCCTTATTCGGAAAATACAAGTTGGTCAATAAAATCTCTTACCCTAAATTTAAAAAATATATATTTTATGTATCTATTTTCACTGAAATTTTACGTGTTTACCTTAATAACATTTTAAAAATCTGTTTAGGCTTTTTTTTTTACTTAACCTAGGTCTTGGATATATATTAACAAAAAAAATAAATACAATCAGAGCTAACTAACTGATGTAGAACTCATAGATAGAAAAACAAAAATAAAATATACATCAACAACCTTGACAATGATTTAAAAAAACCACCGGCAATTCTGGAGGTATTATGCATATAAAAACTTCTCTATTTATTACTTACTAATTATAACCACATACTAAATTGCTATAATATTAGGTCTTTGGTTAAAATAAATAAATATGAAATTGGCGTTTTGTATAGTAGGAACAAAGAGTCGAATATTTTTTCTTATAATGTATTTAATTAATCAAAGTATAAACCATTGTTTTCTACGAACTTTTGCCATCTTATAGGTAGTTAATTTACTAAAAAAAAACCAGTAGGACGGGAATTAATAAAATCTTTGAAGGTGATTTGGACACCCATCGGAGATTTTTTTTTTCCCTTGCAAGAAGTTATTTAAATGTCGAAAAACTGATAATCTGTTGGAGCACGGTCCGGGGAGTATGGTGGATGTCTTAGACATTCTAATTGAAGCTCTTCTAATTTGGTAGCCGTCTATTTTTAGCAGTGGGTGGTCTAGACCACATTGTCGTCAAGGTGCAGTGATGTGGAGCGATTGACTAGCCTGGGTTGTTTAGGAGCTAACTTTTCCATCATGGTTTGCAATTACTGATAACAGACCGTTATGAACAATACCGGCACTAATCCACCAAACGCTTACAAATAATTTTTATTGGGTCTTTTCTCGCTTGGGGCAGTATTTGGCTGACCAGGATATAACTGACACTCGTTAATACCACAATGGTTGGTTTTACCTTCGTGGTATTTTTTGATAATTTTTTGTTGTTCTAAATGATCTTTTATGTTTTTTAATTCTATAAGATTTATTTATTTATTACTATTATTATCATTTTCTAGATTTGACGTCGAAATCTATATAATAGTTTTAAAGTAAGTTTCAGATAATTTTGATACCATGGATTTATTCTTAATATTACCGACGATATTAAAAATAATTTTCCTATAAAATTCATTTAAGGCGTCATCTGTAATGAGATTTTCTAAGATGGGATTTTCGGAGTCCGAATGTACAGTAGGGGTTCGAGAGCTTATATTTGAAGGTGATTTTGAGTAGGAATAACAGCTGTTACGCATTGTAAATCATTGTAAATCTCTATACGAGATAACGCGTCTGCATTGCTATTCTATTTAACCTGCTTACAAATAACAGTCAAGTCATGTTCACTCAGCTTAAGTGTCCAATTAGTTAACTTTGAATTGTATTCCTTAATGTTCACGATCCACTGAAATGATCTATGATCAGTCATAAAAATATTTTAGCTTCCAAAAAGATAATATTTAGTAGCCCAAACAATTGCTTATAACTACTTTTTAATGGTACTTCAATTTATTTCGCTTGTGTTTAAGTTCTATTTGCGTATGCTTAAGGTTTATCAAAACCAAGGGGTTCTTTAGAGAGAACTACTTCTTTTGTTAAGAAGAAGAAGCTTGGCAGTATTTGTCACTATGAAGTCTTTCGAGAAGTCTGGATATTGATGGATAGAATCTAATTAGAGACTACAGATATTTGAGAGATCAAATTTAATAATGCCTTGATCAAGCATGTTTTGGATTTGATCGCTAACTTCTTTTCTATGTATGAATGGGTATCTATATCTATAACTTTTACTAAACTTTAATGGCTCGCCTTCTTAATACAGTGTAATGGCCACACAGAATTGCTAAATTAATTCGGGACAGTATAAGACTTCTTTTTATTGTTCAATAATTTGTTCAGTATTTGAACGCTCAGTATTACATAATTTGGGATGGTCTAAAGAAAAAATTATATAACTACGATTTAGACTATACATTTCTAATATTTCTCTATCATTTTTAATAGATGTTAAACATTATTTATAAAGCAATGCGAAATCATTTGTTTCGGGACTAAAACCTCCCGTATATAAATACTAATTGGTAGTTTGACTAATTTAGAGGATCCTGTGGGTATTATGTTCTCGTATAAATTTACATTACGCGAATCATAAACTTGTATAGCTTTTGAAGCATTTATAGACATAGTTTCCTTTTATAAGCTAAGGGTGCTTAGAACATCGAAAAAATTATAGAATTTATAAATCAAAAGATTTATACTATTATTACTTTTAAACCCATGAAAGCAAGGAATCGTTATAGAATATTCGTGTCTGCTTACAGAGTTAAAATTATACACTTAAAAAGGTTAGTAGTTTAAAGTAAAATGATTAAAATATTTTTCTACAGCGTCTGGACTTACAAAGATTAATTTGCACCGATATTTATCAGAAGATTTAAATGCGAATTTTAAATTTGAAGATTAAATTCTACTTGGCTTTGTTTAATAGTTTGTTTTCTGATAATACTTTCTATTATTTATAGTTAAATTAAGGGTTCATCACTAGCATATTCAAAGGGTAGGGAGTCATCAACTTGTTCAAAATATTGGAAATTTTCAAACGATTCAAAGTCACCATAATAATATTCTGGGAGTTTTTAATAATGATAATTAAAGTGGTAGTAGCCATGTCAGCACAGAACGGAAACAATTAACAACAGTAACAGGTCAACAAATCAAAGTAAAAACAAAACAGAAGAATAACAAAAATCAAATAAGAATTACGATTACGATCGTACACGCGTCAAGGTGTGATAGAAGTCAAAGACCGACTGATTACTTACACATTTGATTGGTTAGAGAACCGGTAGCTTAGCCACCTCTGCTTTTTTTGAGAGATACAGAAAGAAGAACTAATAACAAAACTTTTATACCTGCTCGTAGTTGTTCCCTGTCATAGTTGGTCCCTTACTTATTTTTTTTTAATATTTTTTTTATGTGATAGGAGGCAAACGAACAAACAGGTCAATCAGGAACAAAATGAGAACAGTATTCCATCTGCCACAAAAAAAAATGATTCTCTTTCTTTGAGCTGTACATCAGTGAATTAGCTCTGATTATATCTAATTTGGCTATTCATGACTTAAAGATGTATCAGAGGCCAAACTCAAGTAAAACTCCAGCCTAAAACAGATTTTAAAATTGTTATCAAAGTAAATAGGTACAATTTAGGTGAATGTAACGAAAACCATATAAATAAAAAAATTAAAAAATTTTTTTTTGCTTAACTTGAATTCTCCTCTTGATTTCTTGAAATCTCTACCTCATTTTGTATAATATTCGTATGATAAAATAATAATATACAATTTGTTTGGTCGTTTATAAAAAATCGATGGAAAGTGATACTAATATCTGGAGGCACAGTAGTTTCCCCGCAAAGTCGGGCAAATAGACAAATCTTCACGTTTGGGATTTATTTAGTTTTTAGTGTAGGAAGAAAGGAAAAACTGAAAAATTTAGGAATTTCAATCAAGTTTTCATCAAATCTCTCAAAAAGAGTAAAATGTGTTCCGAGTTTACCAAATGTTATTTCTTAGTTTTTTAACATCGTAACAACTTAATTAACTATTTAGCGACTGTGACTGTCAAGTCATTATCTGTAACAAGTAATTCCTTATATGCTAATTAAAATAGCTTGGTGACTTGGTTTTATTTAACATCTCATACATTTGTGCGCTTAACGGATTCTTTTATGAGACTTAGATATATTATATATATTTTTTTATGGGATTTGTTTGAGTACAGATGATAGAATAGTTCCTGACAAATATGAAGTTGATATGTATCCTAAGTAAAACTACCGACATTAAAAAAAAATAATAGGTTTAATAATGTTATATGGTAATTTAAACTTAATAATATATAGATTGGTGCAGGTTTGGAACTGATCAAAAGCCTTGTAGAGGGCGTCTGGATTGGCATATATATATATACAACATATTAGCTAAACGCTTAGGTTCAGTTGCATATGCGGTTAAGGAAATTAGACCACTAATTGATGTCGCCACAGGCAGGTGGGTTTTTACAAACACTTGCACTTTACATACAACTTTCATAGTATTTTGCATTACTGAATTCTGCTCTGGATAAGGAGCAGATGAATAATCTATTTTTATTAAATTAAAAATTATCAGGTTATGCTATATGGAACTTGTGTGTTCGGAAGTCACTTAAAACTGTTTAAAGACGCTACAATACTTACGCTTCCATCACTCTAAATCTTAGAAACATATAGTAAACCTGGAAAAATGCCGACATTGCATGTTAAAAGCTACTCACATGGTTAAAAATATTAATACATGATATAATCATAAAATAATATTTTCTTTATTACTAATTTACGAACTAAAACTGAAAAATATTTTTTGGGCGTGAAATTCGTTGTTCCAAAAGTTTGCTCAAGACTTACAACCGACCTATCGATTAAAAAAAAAATGGTTTACATTAATTGCGATATTATATACTAAGTTTAGACAATATTAAGAACTATATTCTTTGATTCATTGATTCGGCTATACATACTAAAAGTAGTAATAAAAACATAAATATAATGAATAAAAATCAAATTAATAATAGGTCCTCTGTTGTGCACAACCATAATTACTTTGTTTTTTCTGACCAATTAGGTCAGGGCTTTGGGTCTCTTTTAAGTAGGGAATTAAATAATGTACATAATATATGCTCACCTGGTGCTAGTTACCAGCACAATATAGATAAAATAATTAATTTTGACTCAAAGTTGACTGAAAACAGTACTATTGTACTATTACATGGAGATGGTTTGTCGATTAAGAAAATTGAAATAATTAGTAATATTGAAAAATTATTAAAATTACATAATAAGAATAATTGTAAAATTGTAATTTGTACATTTCCATATTCATCTTCATATTCAGACAAACAAAATAAATATATATATAATTTAAATTTGACATTATATAATTTGACATACCGTCATAGTGATGCATTCTTTTACTTTGATGTAAATAAATTTATTTATAATAGGTTTAGGATGACAAAAGGTACAATGTATCGGCCTTTATATTATAAAAAACAAATTGCTACTTTAGTAGCATTTAATTTAAAAAACTTCGTTATAACAGATATAACGAAAAATAAATGTACTTTAAATAATATATTACTGACAGAACATAAGCGTTCCACTTTAAACTAATGGATAAGACAAAGCCTAAGTTGTTAAATATTGTCCATCAAAATATACAAGGCTTAGGTGGCAAGGAATTGGATGTGGAACTCTTTGTTCAAAAATATGACATAAGTTTATTGTGCATTACAGAGCACTGGTTATCAAAGAATAACAATATTATAAATTTAGAAAATTATAAATTGTCAAGTTCGTTCTGTAGAGAGAAAGCTATTCGCGGTGGCTCACTTATCTTAGCTCGTAACGATGTAGTGTTAAAGTCTCGATCAGATATAGTGGCGCTCTCTGTCGAGCGAATTATTGAACTATCCTGCATTGAGCTCAATGAACATATTATTTTGTGCGTGTACCGACCCCCCTCTAGTGACTTTGATGAATTTGAAAACAAAATGGAGGATATTTTAACTAAGCTTTGTCATAAAAACAAGTCCGTGATTGTTTGCGGTGATTTCAATGTAGATATATTACAAGAAACTTCGTCTAGTGTACGTTTATTAAATTTGTTTAAATCTTTTAACTTACTGAACGTCTTTTTTGAACCTACTCATATTACTAGTATTTCCGCGACTTGTATTGATAATGTGTTCTGTCGCTGTAACATTTATGAAGAAACAGTAATGACAAATTTAAGTTCAGACCACTGTGGTCTAAAATTTTCTCTATTAATTAAACACGAAAGTGAAAAGCCCCAAAAGTTTACTTGTAGACCAATTACAAAAAACCGGGTCCTAACATTTAAGAATAATGTACAGCAAAAAGTGGGTAAAGTAAACATGAGCGATGATAATCCAAATAATTTATATAATAACATTTTCGGTTTTTTGTTACAAGAATTTAATAATGTTTTTAAGCCAAAAACTATGACTAAATACCTAAAACTTAAATTTAGTGATTGGGCTACCGTGGGAATATATAAAAGTAGAGATAAGTTATATGATTTATATAGTGAGAGGCAATGGAATCAAGATCCGGTATTCTTGAATAAAGTTAGGATTTTTTCTAAAATATTTAAGACCGTTTGCATACAAGCTAAGTCGATTTACATAAGAAATAAAATCTTAAACTCAGAAAATAAAATAAAGGCAACTTGGGATGTTTTATCTAGTGTTTCTGGGAAAAATAGGGCTGCTAATGGACCTATTAAGTTAAAAATTGATAATATTGAAATAAATTCAAATTCAACTGTGGCGGCTATTTTTGAGACTTTTTTTAACGAAATTCCTTCAACAGTCACGCGTAATTTAAATTCCTCACCATGTGATGCAATCGTCGAATTGACGAATAACGTAAGAGTCAGTAATAAATGTTTTGTTTTTAAACCTGTTACATCATATGAAATTGTTAAAACTTTTAGAAATCTAAATATGAAAAAAACCGGTGATCTTTGGGGTATATCAGTAAAATTACTAATAAGTATTATAAATGATATTGCTCCACAATTATCCTTAATTTTTAACAAATGTATTGAAACCGGTACTTTCCCAGACTTAATGAAAAATAGTAAAGTAGTTCCTTTGTTCAAAAGTGGCGATAGACTAATACCCGGAAATTATAGACCTATCTCTATTTTACCCACTTTAAGTAAAATTTTCGAAAAAATTATACTGAGCCAAATGTCAGAATTTGTTTATAGCAATGAAATCATGCATAGTGAACAATATGGTTTCACCAAAGGCAAATCAACAACTGATGCGGGTGCCGCGCTTCTTGAGCACATTTACGACGCATGGGAAAAGTCACAGAATGCAATCGGAGTGTTTTGTGATTTATCTAAAGCCTTTGACTGCGTGGACCATCAAACATTACTTTGCAAACTTAATCACTATGGCGTGCGTAATGCTGCGCTTGATCTTATTGCCTCTTACTTGAATCAAAGAGTTCAGACGGTTGATGTAAATAATTGTAAATCGGTTGGATCTCACCTAAAAATGGGTGTTCCACAAGGATCTATTCTAGGCCCTTTCTTATTTTTACTCTATATTAATGATTTGCCCTTTTACGTAAAAGGACTATGTGACATTGTACTTTTTGCTGATGATACCTCACTTATTTTTAAAGTTGATCGTAATAAACCTAATTTTGACAAAGTTAACTGTGCTCTGTCACGTGTTCTTCATTGGTTTGAAATTAATAATTTGGTATTAAATACTAAGAAAACTAAATGCATGGAATTTACACTTCCTAATGTAAAAAGTCGGGATTGTAGTTTATTCCTTAACAATGAAGTGTTAGAACTGACTGACTCGACAACTTTCTTAGGTATAACTTTAGATAAAAAGCTCCAGTGGAACCCCCATCTCTCGACACTCGCAAGCAAACTTAGCTCAGCCGTCTTTGCAATTAAAAAAGTAAGACAATTAACAGACGCTAATACGGCTCGACTCGTTTATTTTAGTTATTTTCACAGTATATTGTCTTACGGTATCTTACTATGGGGCAGCGCTGCCGAAATTAATTCTATATTCATTTTACAAAAACGAGCTATACGGGCTATTTGTAACTTAAAAGCTAGAGACTCCCTAAGAGAAGTTTTTAAAGAAATCGGTATTCTTACGGTCGCTTCTCAATACATTTTTAATAACTTACTATATATACGCCAAAATTTAAATGACTATAAAAAAAACAGCGACAGACATACTATCAATACAAGAAATAAAAATAGGCTCGTAACGCCTAAATTTAGACTTCAAAAAGTTAAGAAATCCTTCATGGGCTTGAGTATACGCATATATAATAAGGTTCCACAAGATATCTTAGATCTTCCTTTTCTTGATTTCAAATCTAAAATTAAAGGTATATTATTAAATAAATCTTACTATAACATTCAAGAGTTTTTGGTTGATCGAAATGTGTGGAACTTGGGTCATTGTATCATAAATCTTGGGTCATAAATCTGTATTACGAATAGCTAGTAATCTCCGCAATTTGTTTTTTGTTGTAAATTAATTTTGCTTTATCGACCTTCTGCATCACACCGATTCCTTAGAAGTCACTACTTGCGGTAGCATCGGGAGTCGGGTTGCCTCCCTCCCTCAAATATGTGCGAAGGGGGTGATGGCTGGCTCTTGTGTTATGCTCGTGAACGGGTGCTGCTTGCGGTGACTGGTTGTGTGGCAGGCCGAAGATTTATATATATTTACTGTTATTATTATTTAATTTTCGTTGCCTGAAATCATTGGGCTTCTTTTCCGATTGATTGCGACGGTTCTAGTTGTTCCAAAATTGCATTTAAGTTTATAAAATAAATAAAATTGACTCATTTGCAGGGTTGATGTTATAATTTATAAGTCAAACATTGTTAAATTTTATTTAAAAAGAGCAACTGTTGAGTTTCTGGCCAGCTCTTCTCAGCAGAACAGCATTCCGAGCTGGTGGTAGCTTACTCACAGACTGACTATACTGACCAATTTAATGTAATTGACGATTCAAAAGTGCGTGTAAATGCCTACTTGAATAAAGATATTTTGAATTTTGAATTTTGAATTTTTTATATTAGATAGACAGATTTGGTAATTACCAAATTTGAAGTTTGAAAAAAAAAAGGTTCTTCAAATGCTGCTCAACCACCACTTTGAATATTAAAAATAAGTATATTTAATAAATAAGTTTAGAAAGTATTCATGGAGTTGCTTTTTGGTTCTCCTCCATGGATCTGTCCATACCTGACTTTAGCTTTACTCGCAGTAATAATGATACCTATTTAATTCTGTGTACATTTTCTTATTGGTTGAATATATAATATATAATTATATATATATATATATATATATATATATATATATATATATATAATTGAATATAGTCTGTAGCATATTTTTTTATCAGTTTCTTGTCGGTTTTTAACTTACTAAAAATTACTCCTTATTATAGTTATTTAAATAAGATGCATCATCTTATATGAACTGATTTTTCAAATGAATGCTGAATTTTAATGTCTAAATTAATAAAACTATTACTTATAAATACAAGAAAATATTACTGTCATCGAAATGTTTAAGGGGGAATGGTGCTTGATTCAAATTCTCCAAATTCTATGTCGAATACCTGACGTAAATGCCGTAATCAAATATTTGAAGCTATTTGCGATCAGAATTTTGCAATATTAATTATTGTAAATTATAAAAGTTGAATTACTGTTTTTTAATTACTGATTTTGTATTATAAAATTGTTGCTTACGCGATATTTCGTTATCGTTGTTTAAAAGGACTTACTTACTAATTAATAATTTAAATAATTACAAGCCTTAATTTACTTACCAATCAACAAAAAACTAGGCATAGACATATAAATAAACCTAAATAAGTGAATGAACATAGTACAGATATCCCGTTATTTTATAGATATATAACGAACACTACTCATAACTAAATACTGGTTATTATCATCATTACAAAATCGAATATAAGAAGCGAGAATTCCCAAAGACTATAACATAGCAGGAAAAACGTTCTGAAAGCAAGAGCAATAAAGACAGACAACAATTTATTTATATGATGCTACGGGGAGGAGTTACCCGTGGATTGAAACGAGGTAAAATCAAGTTGATGCGTGCCCGAGTCGGGTCGGAAAGTAGGACAACCACTGACTGTTCAACATATTATTTTCCTTCATATATTTTCGATTAAGAATATGGATCCATTATATCTTAAGACAAAAACATAATTTTATTCAGACACTTACAAATTATTGACTGCCACCACTTAAACAGCTTAAAATAAACAATACCCAACTATACAACAAAACAATATAAATATTTAATGTTCATATATTAATAGTATAAATTATTTATTAAAATCAAACAGCTCTAAAACCGAGATCATCAAACAATACCGGTATAATCCGATGTTTGATGAAAGACGCATAAAATCGTCACATATGAGTCGATGAAACGCACCACACAACTACACTACGGATTAAACAGTCAAACTGGAAATTCCGCAAGCTTTGCCGTCGGATAGACATCAACATCTGTCAGCGTTAACATTCAGTTTTGCGGGGATCGGATGGATATTAAACCAACTGCACTCTGTGGAACTGATGCCTACAGACAAACTAAAACTACTGAAAAATATGAAACCTCAATCGAGATTGCTTTTAAAATGTTTATTAAAACTTTAGATTTCTCTGTGAAAACAACATTCATAGGTTTAATTTATATAAGGATATTATATTAATAAGAATAAATATTCTTGTTTGAAAATATCTATAAACATGTATAGCCATGTTAAGCTTATTTAAATTTATTTAAATATAGATCGAAAAATAAACCGATACGGGCAGGGATTCGAACCCGTGACTACTGGGAAACCGTCCCGTCGCTCTATCAACTGAGCTACCGTATCGCTGTCCGCCTCGGTGAATTAAGCATTCTATATGTGATCATCTTTATCGGGACGGTGGTGACATTTATTAGGTTTCTTTCGAAAATCCTAACCAATGTTTTTAACTTTTCAGTATAGATAAACATTGTTAAGCTTAACATGGCTATACATGTTTATAGATATTTTCAAACATTAATTTCGGTAGTGGCATCTTTTCAATAGTCGCGGGTTCGAATCCCTGCCCGTATCGGTTTATTTTTAATTCTATATTTAAATAAATATAAATATTCTTTATTGCAAACCAATAAACATAGAATACAAAGCAATGGTAAGAAATAAAAACAACATAGTAGTGACACAAAAAGTCGATACCATCGACTATCGATCGATGAAGAGCAGTCTCTGTCAGGAAATCTTAAGGTTGAGGATATTAAATGATAACAAATGAATTAAGGGTTGTACAAAATATTAAGGAACAAATTACATCTACTCACAACATATTTATAAGGACCTATATATATATTTATATACTTGTGAAACAATAATTATATAATATAAAATGTCACATATATTATTTATTTATTTATTTTAGTGGTAAACTAAACACATTTTTAAGTGGATATTCATTAAGACTCAAATATTAATATTTGTCCTGTTAGTCTTAGTACTTTGAAAAGTTACTATACTAGTTAACTTATACTTACGTAGCTCACAGACGTGGTAAAGATAAACAGTATACAATTAAGATCATATTCTAGTATGTAGAAGACAAACTGCACTAGTAGAAGGCGGGAAGCATATTGCTGCCATTTGATTCAAAAGCTATCCGCTAAGGCTACTTGAGAATGATTCTAACAACGCCATTCTTCACATATTATTAATAGCGTAAAGTCGTTGTATTTTATACAATGACCATTTGTTTTATAGATGTATAGTGACTCCGTTACTGTATTTAGTTTTTTTTTTAATAAAGTAGTTAAAATCTTCTTCAAATATTTGCCAATGTCAGATGTCCAATTATAAAAAAGCACCTACTGTTATACAAAAATAAAATATAGAGCATTAATATAATATTTATCGTTGATCCATTTCATAATATCACGTAAAAGCCGATGATTTTGCAATTATATTAGACAAAAGTTACTACCGATATTACGATGAAATAAGATAGGATTATTACTGGCCAGTTTTATCCCTAAGGCAATTACAATGTGGATGTATGTAGTCAATTTGCGATAAAGCTATTTGTTAGATACGACGGGTATTTCATTAATCGGTTTCGATTTCCCACGTGAAAATATCCGATTTCCTCTCACTATTAAATCGGTAAGTTCATTAAGGTAACGGAAAAATACGATACTAATAACTGGCGAGTGAGACATAATTTAACGGTATTAGTGTTTGATGAAATGTTTTATAAAAGAAGGTTATATTTCTCTTTATATTATTATAATAGTATCAAAGTGTTTTGTTTTAAATAAATATAATATGATAATGTCCCGTAAGTCCTTACGGTCACGATGTTTAACTTTGCTACATTTTTATACTATCCTGACTGTAACCCCTAATATATGTTTTGTACTTTAACGTTAAAATGTCCAGCGCCGTTAGGAACCACTTTATTTTGCTGCTGCTCTTTAAACGGTTGTACGTATAATGTAGAAACTTTCAGAAAATTCAAAATTAGACCAACAAAAACTACTGAAATAGAGTTTTTGAGATTTTTTTTTAATAACCGGCTCTAGCATTTACTTGTAAGATATACAGATGGTCTAAATAAAAGATATTAATTCATAACGTAAATTCCTAACAAGATTCACGAGGTAGATACACTAAAAAATAACATTGTAAATACATAATAGGTCAGGTGTACACACGCAAGGCCCAAACTGCGGTGTGCGAGTCCCAAAGGAATAGGAATTCGCCGTCACGTATAAATTACTGTAAGGGGACTGCTCTTTGTTTTCCCGACTTGTCTCGGTAAACTTACTTCTTCTTAGGTTAAAATCCTGACTTGAATTACGGGAAAACAATTTTAAATAACTTCGGATGCTGTTGGGACTTCAGTTGTGAAGGCGCTAGACAATTTAAAATATATATATAACTTATATTTTACTGAAGTTATAATTATCTAGGAATGGATTCTATCTTGCTATAAATATGATTGAACGTGTTCTATAAATAACTCAACTTATTCATTAACGGTCTCATGTTGCAAAGTTTATTTTAGCCTAAAGTGAAAAGATGTTAATAGTGTTATTTGATAGCGTAATTAACTGTTGACGTTATGAATGTGATACATCATAGCTATTGTGTATACTACAATAAAACATTGTAATATGAGCTCCATTGTTCTATAAGGATAAGCGCTCTATTAGCCTTTCAGAGGTCTTGTGAAGTTGGTTATGAGTTAGTGCACATTCATCAAAGCAGTTAATTTGTGAGCATATGAGTCACGACATCATCGCTCATCTTGTAAGTTTGAAAGCGCGAATGTTGAACACTTGCCGTTTACTATCACAGATTAATTATTAGTTTAAACAAATTAAACATTCAGGCCTACAAAGCTAATTAGTTGAGCCCCATCGTAACAGTTGTTATATTGAATGGAAATTAAAATATTTTCGTAACAGGGTTGTTGCTAAAATACAAAAATAAAAAGGTAACGTTGCAAAAGAAGCGGTTGGCGGTATCGTAAACATTATAATACTTTTACGACGGACACCGTAGTTGAGTCGTCGCGTCGTTTGACCGCGCTGTACGTGTACGTAGCGTTTTCGTTCCTAAAGTAAATAAAATAAAAGCAAAATGTCCATGTAAAAATAAATATCCATTTTTTTTTAGTTTTTTGTTCAAATTATAAATGTAAAAATTATATTGAAACTTGCTCTTAGTGTTTATTTTGTATATATAGTAAAACTAGTAAAATTAACAGACAAACGGGCTTAGTTACGGAGTACTTTATATTAACAAACAACTAAGTTTAAAACAAAATGAAGATTAGCCTTGCGGCGACCACGCAAAGTTTGATATTTAATGTCAGGTTAGGTTAGGATCAGGGTAAAGGTTATATATTTATTGACATGTTTACGTAACTCACTTTTAAAATATATTTTCAAATATTGAAAATGTAAGGATTAAGTTAGCACCGGCCTCGAAATCCAGAACAATTTTGAAATATTTCTAGATCCAGTGAGTTTAGTGTAGTAATTCAATTTCTTTTTGGAAACTTTTTGGAGTCTCGGGTCAAACAACTGTGTCAAACTATGTCGTCAAAATAATTTGCTCACTTCTACTGTTATCGCAAAAAATTACCAAAAAAAATGGTTGGAAACAAAAGTAGCTATTAGTTTTTTGTCTCGTTCATACATTCGGCGAAAATCGCCTACAACAGTATTTACGAAAATAAACTCATTTCGTGAAGGCGATCCACATCGGCGCAGCTTCGTTTAAAGTTTTAATCGCTTTCGAGCCGTGATAAACAAATTTTAATTAAGTTTTAATATCACCGCGTAATTGCTGAGGCGAAAGACTATAACAATATCTCTGTTTATGAATATTTCATTTTGTTGCAAATGCAATTTCGTTTAGTAATCACTTATATTTTAGAACAAACTAAATAAAATTGTTAATTTTTTTATAAAAAAGTTTATAGTTACAGCATTATTATTTTTAACCCAGAAAAACTGCCATGAAGAATTCAAAGGCCTTCAGTAGAAACTATCCCTGTGTTGGTTGACAAGTAGAATCGGGATAATTCTTCCATTTTTCATTCTCTGGCAGTGTAGACGGAGCTTCGTTATTCTGAACGAATACTACCTCAGGGCATGAATTTAATCTCAGATTTTCAAGTGTCCAGCTCATAAGAAATGTCACCAGATTTTTTTATGTTCAGTTTGACAAGCTGTTTTTAATAATAGGAGGTAAGAAAGATTCGCCATGCTTTTATTGAATATAATTAGAAACTATACGGTTATAACTTTGAAATTAATCATATTTATATAAAATTAAAGTATAAGAAGAAACAAGGTAATTATACTTTGTCCATTCATTTATTATCTTTTTGCAGATCGACGCCTGTGAAATTTTATATTGTTTACGTTAAAATGTCCATAGAGATATTATTAATTCTATGAAAATGTCATACAAATAATACTTGTTCATCATAATATCGCTCACTTATATAGTGATGTGCCATACATAATAATTAGATTGTGTCACATATTATAAATGATCGGTAGAAATAAATGCTATGAGTACAACCAAATTGTAGGATAGAAATCAAGTAATTAAAATGTTTGAAAATATCTTTAAACATGTATAGCCATGTTAAGCTTATTTTAAATTTATATCAATAAAGAATGAAAAATAAACCGATACGGGCAGGGATTCGAACCCGCGACTACTGGGAAACCGTCCCGTCGCTCTACCAACTGAGTTACCGTATCGCTGTCCGTCTCGGTGAATTAAGCATTCTATATGTAATCGTCTTTATCGGGACGGTGGTGACATCTATTAGGTTTCTTTCGAAAATCCTAACCAATGTTTCTAACTTTGCAGTATAGATAAACATTGAAACGATGCCACTACCGGTTCGAATCCCTGCCCGTATCGGTTTATTTTTCATTCTTTATTGATATAAATTTAAAATAAGCTTAACATGGCTATACATGTTTAAAGATATTTTCAAACATTAATTTCGGTAGTGGCATCTTTTCAATGTTTATCTATACTGCAAAGTTAGAAACATTGGTTAGGATTTTCGAAAGAAACCTAATAGATGTCACCACCGTCCCGATAAAGACGATTACATATAGAATGCTTAATTCACCGAGACGGACAGCGATACGGTAACTCAGTTGGTAGAGCGACGGGACGGTTTCCCAGTAGTCGCGGGTTCGAATCCCTGCCCGTATCGGTTTATTTTTCATTCTTTATTGATATAAATTTAAAATAAGCTTAACATGGCTATACATGTTTAAAGATATTTTCAAACATTAATTTCGGTAGTGGCATCTTTTCAATGTTTATCTATACTGCAAAGTTAGAAACATTGGTTAGGATTTTCGAAAGAAACCTAATAGATGTCACCACCGTCCCGATAAAGACGATTACATATAGAATGCTTAATTCACCGAGACGGACAGCGATACGGTAACTCAGTTGGTAGAGCGACGGGACGGTTTCCCAGTAGCCGCGGGTTTGAATCCCTGCCCGTATCGGTTTATTTTTCATTCTTTATTGATATAAATTTAAAAGTAATTAAAATATTAATATTATACAAAGTATTACTTTTGTCTTGGTTTATGGCATACAAATAAAACAATTAGAACAGTTTATTTTCTTTTATCATAAATGTATTTATTTGATGAGGCTCAAGTGCCACTGTGGATATAAACCTTAAATAAATGTTTAGATAAAAAAATAACAATACAATTAAAACAAAGATAACAAGTATTTCATCATATTTATTTATTGAGACATATCTTTCGTAGACGTATATTTAATTATAAATCTAATGAGATTTTGTAATAATTTAATAAACGCCAGTATTTTTGATAACTAAAATAATTTGGATACTTATAATCGATTAAACAATGTTTTATCATAAAATCGATTACAGCTTTTAATCGAAAGAGTTATGTGATAGGGTATCACTATTTCACTTTGCGCGATCTGTCAAAAAGATAATAAATAGTTGGACAAAGTATTAAAATAACGTGACTGTATTACACAGTAAATAAAAATGTTCATGCAGTCTTTATAAATTTTCACATCAAGATATAAAGTCTTATCCAGGTAAATGTAATACAAAATCTCCGCTGTAGTAAACATCTGATGTGATAAGTCGTAAGTGCATTATAAAACGTCGCTGAGACGCTTCGTTAACGAAAACAAACCTTTCTATAAAAGGCTTAAGACGAATTTTGTAAGAAGGTGCGAAATATTTAACAATTTTCATCCTCTCTCGCAGGATAATTTGATGAATAAATATTCTCTTAAGTTTTTAAATTTTAATTATATTCCACTCGTTCTTAAGTAATTAACGTACAAAACAAAGGAGTATTTCATTACCGTTCTATGGTGCGAGTATTATTAATTATTGTTATTATTATCATCCTCTTTGTTAACCTAAATAATGCTAGTTTCATTAGATTTAGTAGATTATTTAAATTCGTTATAAGATTTATTTTATTAATAACAATTCTTTTAATTCAATTAATGTTTAGAAGCTTTATATTAGAAATGTACTAAGCCCTTCCGCAACAATAACGACGTGTATTGATCTCGCAGGCGTCCCGTTGTCGACAGGGGAGCTAGAAGATTATAAGTTGCAGTTACATCGAGACTAATGAATGCGAGCTAGATTACCGGCTCCGACGCGCAGCCAATTACATAAAAGTTGTCTGACGTGGGAATCCCTTGCGATACATTATGTGATATCATTCTCGTCTTTATAATGGTTAAAAGAAACATACGCTATTAATGTTAATATGTTTTTTTTTTTGGGTTTGAAGTAGTTGACCTGATGTACAAATAATAATAAATATTTAAACTCGGCACTATATTTATAGAAGCAGCAGGTAATAAGTGCAATATGTCCGTATTAGAGATAAAAAACGTTGATTAATTTGTACCGGGTTTGATTCTTACTTGGATCCTCATACGATATAATGAGTAATTAATAACCTACCTACATGGTTCGATAGGTTTACCGACCACGTGAAGGGCTTTATTAATATCATGAATTTTAGGCTCGATTATGTAAACATTAAGTTGGTTAAGAATAAAGCGGACAACGAATACTATAATGTTAATCAACCCTTATTTTGCAGCAAATACTCATATTATACCCGAGTTGATGGCGCATGTTCCGCTGCTTACAGTTCCCTGTAGAAATAACCGGTCATAAAAGCTTTTTCCGTCGACATTTTTATATTGTACATATCCGGAGTCCCGCACGTATACTGCAAATAATACTTACACAATGATAATTTAATTCATTGTATTAATATGTATTGTGTATGGTCCATATTTATTTTATTTTATGGAATCGGTTCCACATCTATCATAAAATCGTGTTCTGAAATTTCAAAATTTTGAATATTATTTATTATATTAAAAACATATTTTATAACATTTGTATTTTGCGAAAATTGCAGATTATTACAGATATAGGTATTCTAGGTGATATAGGTATATAATGAAGTGTTACTTAATGTTATATCTGCCAACAAATCCCAACTACGTGCTTTCGTATAATCACACGGATAAAGAGGTATGCTTATCTCATTCTCTGCAAGTTTACTTAATAAAAATTTATCAAGTAGGAATATATTTTCTTCAACCTTTTTAGTAAGGTTTCAGTGTAATTTTCTTTTAAAAAAAACTATATACAGCTAAAACAATCTATAGCAATTCGGTATTAATTAAAATAACAATGTAATACTTTTAAAATGTTATGTAAAATTAAATAAACAATGAAAAATAAAGTAAAAACAAGACGTTATAGTTCGGGAAGGCCCAAACTGTTTCAATTTCACGGGACGCTTGCTTCGCGTCAAAGACGGCCCCCGGTGTCATTTTAAGAAAACCTACACAATATTCTACTGTTTGTGTTTCACGTAAAAACTTGAAATTCTTTGATACATTATTTGTTTAATATAATCAGAGACTCAATGAATAACGCTTCTAAAAGTAATGTGATAATTAACTTTATGTCTTATCTCGCTAACAGCAAATAAAAAGTTATTTTTAAGTATCACTAGTAGTATTATTAGTATTTAAGTATTTTTCATTTGAAATCAGTCAGCACGGTAATTAAAAAGCACTCTACATTCAAAATTGTTTGTATCTGGGGTCAGCCGATGTGTTTGACTCACCAGTACACAAACTGGCTTAGGAAATTGTTTCAGACATAGTATAAAATAAACACAAATATGCTTTTCTTTTTAATATTTTCCGATCATCCAAAACACTTTAAATATACTAGGGCAACTGTTCAAAGTACTTAAAGCTTTTAATGCTGTATTCACGTATGAATACGTGCATAAAATTATACTTAAAAGAGTAACTTATGTAAGGTAAGATGCAAGAGCAATACGTCAAAGTTTCCAGTGACCCAAATAAAGTATTAGTTCATGAAACAACTATATTGTGTTCTAGAGAGAGGGCACTTAGTTAATGGCGAGTTAAAAAACACATTTCCTTTACTAAATTGGGTGTGAAAATAAATACCTATTCAATTTATTACAAGAGTTTATTTATAAAATCTCATCTAGGTTAAAATAGTTTAGAATTCAGCAAGAGGTTTTAATCTGTCTTAAACCGCCCTAAAACTTTTCACGTGTCACGTCTTAAAGTGTGGAAATATTGGCGTTAAGGCACTAAGGTACACAATTCCAATCTATCCTTCCATTGTCTGAGTGCAAAGGCGTGTCGGTCCGAAGTCGGCCTCCGTGAAAATTCAGCACCCGACGGAAAATATGGCCGCTGATGGAACCTTAATGTTTCCGACTTGGCCCGGCTACTTGCGGTCACCCGCGACACCCGGACCCTATAAAACTTACTACACAATTTAGTTTAAACACTTTTAACGCTTTAAAACCTTTTAAGCGATTATAGTAGTTAGGTGAGAAAAACTGTTAGCTTCATGCTATATAATACATTTTTGTGGTTTAGTTTATTTATTGTCATTTACTCTCATTCTTTTTGGTTATCTTAACGTTTTATTTATAATAATAACAAAATGCTACTTTTAATAACATTCGGATGTAAATAATTTATCATATAATTAAATGCAGCCCGTGATGGATGACAATAATAACAATATTGGCCATCTTGTTACAATTTGAGCAGTTTGCGAGTTCATTAGCGGACGTACATACAGCCGGACAATCTAGACGTGTGATTGACATTACGGAAATGATTTCGCTTGCCGTTCGTGTTATCTCAAAAAGGTACTCATTTGCTGGGAATATTTGATATTGAGAACGATACCGTAAACATCAACAGCTTTAAGCGATGTTTAACTACTTTAAAAAAGATTGCAGAAGATCGAATGTTTCCATTTTACATTATAAATTTAAACGCAGTGTAAATGCATTTACTTATAGATTTACTTAACATGTTTACTTTATCAAAATAAATTTACAGATTCATTGGTTTCTATATATTATTAAACTACTTTCATAATTTGTAAAATACAACACACGTAGGATTTTCGGAAAACTCGACTGGTTTTTTAATCCAATGAACGAATGATTTCGGAGAATCGTGGAACCCTAAACTGCAGAACCTCTCTGAAGTAGAGGTATCGTGCCTGTCTTTACCACTTGTCTTCGATCCTCAAACACTCTACCCTCTCACAACTGGTTATGCATATAAAATATATAGTAATCAAGAATCATAAAAGTTGAAATAGGTTACGGTTTTTTTATTTACAAACACTTTTCGATCACTATTTTAGTTAATATCTTTAAAGCGTGTAAATAAAAATTTAATATATTTTACCAACAAAACAAACAGTACATTACTCACTCGCAATAAAACAATTTACGTAAAAAGTTGATTACAACAACAACAACAACAGAATTGACTTGTTAACTTGATATCCGGTGAATGGTCTATCAAAATGAGTAATAATTGCGCTTTTATTGTCAATTTATTTGAGCATATACACGTTTTTGGTTTCATCAACAGTAAAAATAACCAAACCAGAGAGAATTGGATTTGTGGCTGGAGGCCGAATTCATCACTGTGGCTCTTTTATTTCTAACTTATAGGTTGATTTATTTGTGAATTATCATTTTATTATTTTTTTTATATTTTATTGGTAATCTGTAACAAAAAAAAAGTTTAAATGAGGGGTTAAATATATTCTAGTCATTTTACATTTAAGAAAACAAGATTAAAAGTTATATGTATAAGTTAATAAATAAAATAGGTTATTTCGTTACTTACATACTACTACTACTACTACTACTACAACTACATAGCGGGTACTTTGTGAAAGACTTCTTGTAGAGTTGCATAGTGTGATCTCTACCATATATATTAAGGGAACTGTTACGAAAATCTGATTGATGTGATTCAATTTCTAGTCTAGCATTATTATACCATTCTGTCAATTCTATTTTACGGTTGATATAACATATATCCTTAAAAACTAGCTAATAACTTTTTTTAAATATATGACTTTTATAAGGAAGCTCGCTTTACAATTTGTCAAATTGTCTCGAAAAAAATATAAATTTTATAATTATGCCCTACTAACAAATATATTTTTTGATAAACTGTTGATTTTTTATAGCAAAGAGTATAATTTTCACAAAATAAAACCTGGACTGTAACAAAAACATCTCACTGCCTCTTTAATATTAAAATCGACATAAAACAATGCTTCCAGTGTACAGACGTACAGATTGCCAATTCACAGCTTCTTTTTTCAGTACTCGAAATTCCCGGAAACAATTTTCTAGCGATGATACCGCCGGGTAAAATAAAACGTAACAGAAAGCGAGAAATCGTAAAAACAATTCCGTAAAATTAACTCAATCGTATTGGTTTACGACGGAAAATAAGTAAATGTATGATCCAAGGTTATGACCGCATCTTCGTATTACTGTTCGTAAAAAATAAAAAATACTAACCATCTCCTAATAAATCATCTAAAAATACCCTACTTTTGAAATGTATGGGAAATACATTTCGAAAAGAATCAGGTAACTTTTTTTTCTGTAAACATTTTAGTCTTTATATATCACCCTAATCTAATTAATCAATAAAAACGCTCCCTTAACATTAATTAAAACAACACAAAGGTTAATAGTAAAAAGTTTGATGAAGTTAAAAGTTGAAAATTCATCTAGTTAGCAGAGAAATGAGATTCGCGAGACCACTGTGAGGCGAGCATCAACACTTATTAAAAGAGGATTAACTCGTTTAAAGTGCGATTGAACTTCCACTTCAGACTTTACAACCAGGAAGCAACCGCACTGAAACTTTGTAACATCTAAGGCTGAAAACTTGTTCGCTATATTCGTTAAAGGTATTAAAAATTAATCATCCCGACTGAATGATTACGGGGCGTCCTAAATACGAGAAAGCTCATGCTTAACACAATGATGCCTTCTACCTATATGTAATATTAGCTTCTTAACATATTCTTCAAGGCCATATTATATTATTTATTTCTTATTTTCTTCATAATTAAATATTAATCTTTTGGTTTATGTTAGTACAAAAATTATCAACAATTCCTTGTTGTATTGGTTTTGTTTAAATGGTAAAGATCTTTCTCGTACGCATTTTTAACACAAAAGAAAACTATATTTCTCTGGTCAAACAAATTGCGGTCGGGCGTTAGTTTGATTGGAGGTTATTTGTTGCCTTTACAATGAACATTAGCGAGCTGGAACGTTCACTACCAGATCTTGTATTTCTCATAGAATTGTATATGCTGCAGTTTACACTTAACTAAAAATAAAAAATATTGTACGACTTAAGCCATTGGAATAGGGTTCAATTTACGATGTCTGTTAATCGTTGCCTATACCTGCAAAGCTCATTCCCCTTAATGAATAGTAATGTGGGTGAGATATGGAGTGATTTAAAGAAGGAAGACCTCACTGCACGTACAGTTTTTCGACAATCTAGTTTCACAAATTGAGATTTAAGCGAAAGCTTTAGCAAATAAGGTTTTTGTTTTTTTTTTAAGAGAATAAAATAGTATTTCTAAGAAAATATTTAAAAATTGTGAATCCTCATAACAAAAATATATTTATTATTAAAAAAAACACTATATTCAGACAAAAAGTCACAGACCCTTTTTATAGTAAATTGAATGAAAGGAATTTCAAAACAAATAACCCGTTGTTTATTTGATTTTACTAACAACGGAACAATTTATTTTGAGAATCCCATTGTTATAATAAGAGAGAACTATAAAATATTTTCAGTGTCATAGTTCCATTTACGTATTGTTTAATGTGACAAGGGTGTAAAGATCATTATTTAAATTCATTATATGAGATGTTTAGGACGAAGGCATTAATTACGACACATTTGAAAAATAGTGTAATTGATATGACTTTTTAAGATGAATATAACGTTTTCTTAAGCACAATACAATTAAGAAATGTGCCATGCAATACAGGTTTTTCTAATTAACATATAATCTAGTTTTAGAAGGCACAATTAAGCAAAATCACAGAGATATTCTGTAACTAATCGATCGAAGAGATTTCATTGCAGTGACTGCCTCCACTAGGATGGAACAGGCCAATTTCATTCCACACAAACAGATACGAAATATAATAATTATAGAAATTGATACTGAATTTCAGTAACATAAATAGAATGAAACATACAATTTTATAACATAAAAATAACTACGTTAAAAAAAACGTCCAAACTAAAAAGTAAAAAATAATGAAGATTTGATATTTACTATATACCTATTAACGGTTATTTTTATGTTCTATTTACTAATAGGTTTGAAGTCGATGCCAAGCCAATTAGTATAGGAATTCGGTTGAATTCATAGATTTTCGTAATTATTTATTTTTTTATTTTTCTTGGTTTCGATTCAAGCTGGTAATAATATTAAGATTTCGTTGCTCTTTTATAGCTTAATTTACGTATCTTAATTTTTGAAATAGGCATTTCATAATTCACATAACCATAACAGAGCTTAAGAATTCCGTTAAATAAATATATTTTCATAATTTTATTATTTTATTTTTTTTCATTATTATTCGTATTGATTGAGCTGTTTATTTGAGCTGATAATTTTAAGATTTAAAAGCTCCTTATTATGTTTAATTACATATCTTAATGATTGAAGTAGTCATTTTATTGTAATAATTTCCTCGTATTAATTTAAGTAATTAAATATAATTATTTGTTTAAGGCTTGGCACCGACTTCAAACCTATTAAATAAATACCTATTAAGTAAATAGGACATATAAATAATAGATACTACCCATTATTAATATATTATTAATATAATATAATAAATATTAAATCTTCTCAATATTTTTTTTTTAGTTTTGAAGTAGGTTTTCTTTAACGTAGTTATTTTTATTTATTACTTTTTAGTTTACTGCTGCATTGTTCTGCAGACCTAGAAAAGGTGCTGCATGCCTTAAATATAGATCATAAATATAGATCTCAAGAAACGGGAACGGATAAAATAATATTACCTTATAGTTTTATGTTAAACAATTGCTAAAATATGAACTGAAACAACCTAAACCCAATTTATTTAAACAAAAATTATTATTTAAACAAATTATGAGGTCATGTGTAATGAGTAGGTGCTATCTATCAGAATTAGAAGACCCCTTCCCTGACGCGGTATGATGGATGTGCGGAAATGAAGACGATATTTTTCTAAAAGCATGTGATGCTGAGAATCGACACTTCATCACGATGTGTCAGGCAATATTGATACTACTATAGATTTGTTATAATTTTGGAATCACCTAAATAAAAGCGCTCACTAAATTCTTAAATGTAACTGATTTGATTGAATATAAATATTATTTTTCAAGATTCAAGGAGTTAAAGTAAAACTAGATGTTACTTAATATTATGAAGGATATATAAATAAAGAACAAATAATTCATAACTGTTTTTGTTATGATATTCATTAAGAAAGGGATAATTCTTTTCTTCTTCAAGCACTCATCCGTTAGGAATAATTTATTAGGGGCTGGATTTTATAAACACGCGTCCTGAGTATCTCGCTCTACAGTGTAGGAGAATAAGCTTTTAAGAATACCTAAGAGTTATTACAGTTACATACGTTTTATTTCTAAATTTAAATCTTGTAAAGCTTTGAACGTAATTTTAATGTTGTTTATTATACTCAGTTATGAAACATTATATTTTATTATTGCGACGATTTTGTTTATCTCAAAACCTAATCATTAATAATATTTAAAGACACATTTGGAATAATTATTTAATATAAATATAACTGTTCATTAAATTTGATGAAATGAAAAAGGAGCTTAATAAAGCCCTATTTTTGTATACAATAAATATAGACATAGCAGCAAATATCGCATCAATGCCAATATTAAGTACGATATTATTTCACGATTGCTTTACAACGGTTCATGAATGGCGTATCGATACCACGGAATGAATGTGTTATTATTTACTGTGCTCTCATCTTCGGCTGAGGTTCATTCGGTTCCAATAGAGTCCGCATGCATTGCTATTGTATTTACCGAAGGCTCGACTGCTCATGTCGATTGCCTATCGAAAGAAATGAACGAATGAACATTTTCAAATGAATGCCTGTTGTTCATAACGGCTAATCATGCCTTCACGATTGAGGTTAAATAAAAAAAGAATCCACTCACACATAAAAACAATTCCATTTTAACTGTGCACCAGAATTTAGAATTTGTTTTTTTTTAAAGTTTATTTAGCTTCTAGGGTCGGTCAAAACCGCTAATACTTTCATAAGGACTTCTTTTAAGATTGTAAATATTTCATGCATAAAATATAAATCATTTGCTAAATAATAAAAATAACATAGGTTTATTTGATTCAAAGACTCAGTTAATTAAAAATGTAGCGTTTCTAAAGGAAATAGATTGCGAGTACGTCCAGAGTAATTGCTTTCACATCGTCAAGCAGATATGTCGCTTTAATTAACTTGTTCGTAAAAAAGTTTCTAAAGTATCTATTAATATAATGTATCTGTAAAGACGAAATACTTTGTCAATATAAGTTATATAGTTGTTGTGTTAACATGATTCGATAAGATAATAACTAATTATATAACTAATAATACATTCCAAAATATATATATTATATTAAAAAAATATGATAATTTTGGGTCTGAGCTTATTTATTTGATTTAAGATAAAATATTTTTATATGTTATATGATCTCTATTAATGCAACGGCAATTAAAATAATAATTGAATATTGACACCATAAACTACACTTAATAACAGGGCGGATGCTCTACTCCAATATACTAAAGAGTGCTGGCACAACTATAATTACTGACGTAAGACTAATTCGATCGAGCATTCCAAATAACAAGACACATGAATCAAACCTCTTTAAAATTTAAAACAATAATATCTGGGTACTTAAGTTCCGAATGCTTACCTTTTACCATTTTAAATACGAGAAGTAATACAAAGACCTCCAACTTTTAGATTTGCCAATAAATTATTTGCATCGTTTCTAATAACACAGTATTATACAATCGATAATCTCCACACCGGCTCTAATATGTATATAATGCTTATAGATCATTAATATTCTTTACTTATATATAATGATGAAATATATATTTGGAAGCGTGTTAAAACAAACTGGACAGACCAATTAAGCGACTGTCTGTTGGCAAGGTTGACCTTTCAGATTCATAGCGTGCAAATAGGGAGTGGCAGCTGGTTGACTCAGCTCTTGATTCGCCATGTTTTCAATGCGCCACTCTCGTCCCCTTGTTGTCTTACTACCTCCACTGATAATGTATAGTCAAATTAGGAAAGATGAAAAAGATATCATACAAAAATCAACTTTTAAATTATTTCAAAATAGTCGATTGAAGATATATGTCTGCTGCTTCAGACAGATTCTCACCAAAATTCAATTTAGTAGACGACAATCGAACAGCCTTTATCTATACACAGAATGACCTTTTATTTGATGGGCTTCTCGGATATTATTATCTTTGCAAAATAAGGACGATGCCTAATAGTAAAAGTATGGATAAGCAGTCAATTCATGAAAAACTTTTGTATGATTGGGGGGTATGATGTATGGGTATTATAAACACATTCCTTCTTATATAATTTCCACTTTGGTAGTATGGGATATAAAGATAAATTAACTAGAATAAAATAAAACGAAAAACGACATTGCTCAGACTTTCATAGATAAACTGAAAATTCGAAACTTTTTCATTACAAGTCAACATCAGTTAATTTAAAATCAACCGTGTTTGAACGTATCTACCTAAAACCAACGTGTTGAATATTCATCACATTTAGATAGAATGGAGCGATAGACCCACATCAGAAAAACATCAAAAATGCATCAACCGGAAACATCCGTCTATATTGTAAGAGCAATATTGTGTCTCGGCCGCTCTGCTTAGCCAATGATCTACGCTGCTTTGAGAGCTCTTAGCGAACTGCTACTATATTATAACAACTTACTGAAATCACTTTTAGATAACGGTAAGATGTAAACATTTATTTCACGACGTTATTTAAGATTACATATCCCATAAGATTCATAAAATTAAATGAGATAAAGATAACTTAGAAACACTGCTCCATTTATTAATTATAGGTAAAACCTTATTTTCATCGCCATTATATCAATATTACTTTGTATCTAACTTACTTATATTATATCAAACTTACTTACTTTAGCATTACACTATAGAGGACTTCAGCACAAATTGTTACCGATCCCTCGACGTGACAACGTTCCCTCACGGTTAATGAGAGGTCACCCTCACACCGACACCCTGCTTGTATACTGCTATTAATTTAAATATGTGTATATTGGTAACTTATACCTTAAAATCCTGGATACGAGAACTTATATACTGAATTAAATTAAATTCTACCGAGGTCTGTCCAGTTAAACGTCAAATTGTGGAAATGTGGTATAGAAAAATCGAAATCGTTGTGCGACGATTAAGTCTCCGAAAACTGTAAGTCCCTTCATGTATGTTCTGATTTCTGAACTGTGTTTATTCAATAAATTAAAACATCAACGCATATGTGTCTATCTTTTAATGAGTTCACGCCGTATCCGTATCACAAATTTTGATCTCAGATTATTCTTAGTCAATCAGTAATCAATCATCAGTTAATCAGTATCCTATTGTTTTTGTCGAAGTATCTGTTTCTATTATATCTTAAAATCTTCTGAATTAAAATTCATCTTATTTATTTATTTATTTATTTTATTATTAAAAAGCAAAAATATTGACAAAAAACATCTCAAGGAATACAAATACTAAAGCAGCTAAAGTTGACTAAAAACAAAATAGTTTTGGTCGCCATTACAAATATACTGGGAAACCGACGTATTTATTATATCATATTTAAAGATTTTATTGTAACAACATATTTATAGACATAAAGTTGTCGCGTCAATACAACAAAATTTAAAACATTATTTTGGATTTTCAAAACATGCCAAATAGTTTGTCAAATCTGTGCCGAAAAAGATGATTACAGATAAAATGCTAAAATGCTTCGAATCGCATCCCGATACGGTAGAGACGATTTCCAAGAGATCGCGGGTTTAAATCCTGACTGTATAGATTCGCTTTTTATTGTATTACATTAAAAATTATAATAACCTGAAACATGACTAAATATTTTTATACACAATATGGTAAATTTAGTAAAATACAAAAAAGCGTTTAAAAGATAAACAATAGACTGAAGATTTCATTTTCTTAGCACATTTGAATAAATTTTTCGCTTCCCTCAATATTGTCTTGCGGGCTACGGGCTACGGGCTACGAAACACAATGTAATCTCGAAGTTTCATCTGTACATTCAAAATATTCTTTCTAGAACACGTGTGCATGCTCCAATGATTATTACTCCTTAAGGTGAACAAAACACAAATTGAAAATGCTAATACAACCAAGCTATCACTACAGAGAACGACTTTTAGGAAATCGTGCTATATTAATTTAGGATTCTGCATTCAATGGAATTCAAGACAGCCTCCGCATATATTTGTGTCAAGAATCATACAGCGTGTGTGAAATTAAAAGTGAATGTGTCTAATGGCGAGTGGGCGCTAAACAGGATCACAACGTATGACACCAAAGCGGTTATTTTCTTTGGATATATAGTGTCGTGTTAGCTAATAGTAGCATTGTTTCGCCTCAATGGCGATGGGCCGGGTTAAATATTAGATATACAATAGATTGGAAAGAAAATATTAATTAAAATTTATATAAATATAGAATGAAAAATAAACCGATACGGGCAGGGATTCGAACCCGCAACTACTGGGAAACCGTCCCGTCGCTCTACCAACTGAACTACCGTATCGCTGTCCGCCTCGGTGAATTAAGCATTCTATTTGTGATCGTCTTCATCGGGACGGTGGTGACATCTATTAGATTTCTTTGGAAAATCCTATCTGGTTCATTTTTCATTCTATATTTATATAAATTTAAATAAGCTTAACATGGCTATACATGTTTATAGATATTTTCAAACTTTAATATTAATTTAACTATATTTATGTCAAAAATCATTACAATCGGTTAAACGGTTTAGGTTTGCCATACAATTATAGGTATACTAAAATTCATTAACATCGGTTAAGTGGTTTACCTTTTTTATACAAATATTCATCCTTAGGTGTTTTAAAAATTTGAACTTGCGTTACTAATATTATCTTTTTGAGAAAAAATATCGAAATTAGTCGAGTGGTTTAAATTTATCATACAAACTTTCATCCCCTATTTCACCACCTGAATTAATTTTGAAAAAATAGTGTCCTTGTTTGACCCTGGGTCATAAGTATTTCCATTTCAAATTCCGTCCAAATCGGACTGGTGACTTAACAGTGAAAGAGTAACAGACTGACAGACTCTTGCATTTATAATATTTGTATGGATGAGTAATGGGTTCACAGAATATATATTTTTTGTTTTAATATCATTGATATATACTTTTTGAAGACTTGTTGGCAGACGAGCAGACAGTCATTTCGATAAGTGGTATCGACTTTGATTTTATTAGGATTGGAACATACGGAAAGGAAAGTAGGGAAGAAAGACTGGCAAACTTTTGGGAATTTAAGCATAACCTATTCTACTTTCTGTAATAATTACCTACTAATATACTTGTACAAAATGTTTAGTTTCATGGAACATTCAGGTAATAACACCGTTACAATCTGCTACGCCATTCGATGGTTGGTAATAATTTTCAACCACTGATTTATATAGATAAGAAATACGTAAATCTTGTACACAGTGCGGTAAGAGGGTTATAAACTAATATTAACAAGCTAGTATCGCAAACCGCAAGATCATGAAAATGTGGCCGACCCCTCGGTATAGCATGGATAACTTCCATGTTTGTACTCCATACATTATTTATCACATTAGTTATACCTTGTTTACATTACTTGTCGTTTGGCAAACGACCCTTGTATTGCTGAAGTAAGAACTATATTATACAGCTTTGTGTATTATTATGTTTGAATGTTAAATTTATAAGGTTGATACGCCTTACTTAGGTGATGCAAATATATTATGTAAGAAAAGTTCATAGTGATAAATTGATAAAAGTTACAACAATACATATATCTTAATGTCTGTATATCTTAGAATTTATCTACTAAATTACATTATTGTGATACCCTTAGACCCTAATAGACCAATAGAGACTGTAGCCTCGTATAAAGTGATTAAAGTAACATCGCGAAGGATTTGTAGCAGTTTGAGAGAATTATAAAGTTGTTATCATTCACCGCAGAACTAATTTACTGAACAACACTTAATTTATTGATTTAAAACTACAGAACTTTATCAAGTTACACTTTTACTAAACCACTTCTTAATAGTATATTTTACCTAAAAAACTGTCGAAGTGGAAATACGTAGTGAAACTTTCTAAGTGTGAAATAAGAGTTTTTTTTTTTTTGTAAAGACAACAAAGTTAGGAACAACAATTGAGGAGGGGAAATCGTAAAAATGACTCGTTTGTCAATACCTTTCGAAATACGGTAATGGAAATAGGAAATAAAACAGAAAGCAAAGTATGATTAGTGTTTGGAATACATTCCATTGTCTGGTTTTACGAGACCCGTCTACGATATTCATTTTAACAGGAAATATTTAAATGCTTTTCACTGGTATTCTATTTCTAAACACTTAAATGTTCATACTAAAATATTTATACTGTCAATTGATTAATTTATTGTCTTATCAAGAAATTCGCATATTAATATTTAATTTATATTTTTTTATTTGTTTATAATCACACATTTGTTACACACCTTTAACGAAGTATACACACATAAAATATTTGTACAATCACTCGATAATTTTTAGATGAAATAAATTACTGAAAACTATTTTGTTTCAATGATTGGGTATTATATAAATAATATCCACTATGCTTTTAAAATAATATTACTAAATTATTTCAAAACGACAAAATGAATACTAACACATTAACAAAATCGCTCTTACAATAGTATCATCAATAAATACTATAAATGGCGGGAGTAGTTCGCTAGTTTAACTTTAAATATGCACAGGGGATGAGTATAGAGCCATTATAGCAAAACATACCCACATATAAATCTCTGCAGCAATCACAGTGATACATAACCGCTGGAAAGAATAAAAAGAATCAAGGTATTACAAAACTAGTGATCAGTGGATGTGGTAAGAGTATCCCCGTTCGGTGCTCGTGAGATTAAAAGACTGGTGCAGTTGTCTGCGGTGGCGCACACGCTCAGACAACTGAACGCTACCTGCACTGCTCTCCACACGCCACCCTTCGTTATGATTAATGTGGGCTGTATTTACCTACAATAAAATGTATCTCGCCGGGGATAGATTGCACAGTCATTTTAGTTTTCATATCCCTTTCTGTTTTGTATGATCAAAATGTGGAAAGGCTATTATTGCTATTGTTTTAAAATGTTTTATTATTAATACATATAAATTTATTTGTATTATTTAGTTAAATGTTCTGTTTTGTATATAAGTAAACGTACGTAATTTCAAATATTTCGATCAAGGAATTGTTTTATAGTAGCTGTCCTCAAGGCGGCCTGAAGATTTATCGTAGTCGGCCTCAACCGCTAACGACGGCCTAGCTGCCCACCGGCCCGCTGACTGATGTTCTACATTTGTTTCAACTGATTTACTTTCCTACTCGCACACATTTGCCAGACTCACACAAAGATATCGATTTTGTTATACAACATCCGTAATTAGATATTAGATAAATTAAATAAGGTATGGATATAGTTGTAAAATAACTACATGAAATATTTACTGAGAATATAAATCGCCCCTAAACATGTGACTATCGTTCCGTAGTAATTCCATGCCGTTTAATATTACTTTAAATAGAAGCAGATAAATTGAGCAGTTACTCTTCGAAGTTTATTCAAAAGAATGTCACCCCCCACCCCCTGTTATTTATTTAACGACGTAATGTTTATCATTCGATTGAAATCCGAATGTCTGGGTCGTTTAGCTCGTAAAGTTTTCATTAGAAGCGGGTGTAAGTTTGCGGCAAATGTGCGAGCGGGAACGTTTGGCACAACGCTGATAACACAACAAACAACTTGTTACAAACGTGTTTAGTTTTAGTTATTGCTTCGAGTTCGACGCTTTAACTCATTGTTCTAATAATGAAGAGGGTACTATCGCTGTAATTAAGCTCCGGTTTTGTATCTTATTTTTATTTTGTTTTTCAACATATGAATGTGCTTTATTGGGTATTACTTTTAGATTTATATAAATAAAGAATGAAAAATAAATCGATACGGGCAGGAATTCGAACCCGCGACTACTGGGAAACCGTTCGCTCTACCGACTGAGCTAGGTATGGGTGTCCGCCTCGGTGAATTAAGCATTGTATATGTGATCGTCTTTATCGGGACTTAAGCTTAACATGGCTTTACATGTTTATAAATATTTTCAAACATTACTTTTAGATGTTTCCTTGTCAAAGTGATGTATGATTAAATTACTATCGAGCGCTGTGTCCGGTCCGTAGCTAAATGACTTTTTATTTTTATTTTGGGCGACATTCGTTTGCTGGATGTCAAACAGACGTGGAAACCAAACGTAAATTGTGAATTTGCGTGGATCGAAATTTGTATTTGCTGAAAGGTATCCGGGTCTTGTACACATTTGGTCTTTACACAGGTACTTTGTATGAATTGTATGATCCGTATAGATAAGATAACATTCTTGTTGCAATTATGCATTCAATTATAAAAATACTTTTGTCGATTGTTTTAATTATTTAAATGTATTAAATTTAATTCTGAAAGGCCCTACTGTAGGGCCAACAGTATTTGAAATATATTATTCGTTTTTTTATTCTGTTTATAATAAAACTTTTGAGTAAATGTATTTACAATGATCATCACATACAGCAGACATATAGAGGAAAAGTGGTACATGAGGCATACTTATACTTTGTCTTTTGTCCGTTACACGATGTTAGGCAAAGGGGCAGGAAACGGAAGCGGTTTATCTTTGCTCCGGAACACAGGAAGACGTACGCCCTCTCCGTCCTGCGCCGCTGGATTCCTTTAGGCTTCACATTTGTACCGAATTCTAATTATAATAAAAAGCTTTTAAAAATGAAATAACACTATTTTTTTAGTATTTTCAAACTAATATTATTTTATATTTATTTACCCGACTATAATCATGTAATTTTTAATTGAAATTTGTCCGACTAGTTTCGAAGCCATTCGGCGTTCCTATTCATAAGCTCGAAGCATGGCGGACTCTCGGACATGGCGGACCATGATGATTATTAAATATATAATAATCATCATGGTTAACGAAAGTTAAAATACAAAATAATAAAATTTTATTTTGATTAAGTTTCCAACTATTATGCAGGATCGTAATAATATGTTAATTAAATATACTCTTTTCTTATTGCGTTGACGTTTTTCTATAAATTTACTGATTATTCTTAGAATTATAATACCACATGCACATATATGGTGTACAATTTCATTCTTATCATAGACGGCTTCTTTTCACTACAAAATGTGCCCCTAGAGGTCGATCTTTAGGGACCATTTTAAATAAAATATAGACATTCCTTTCTAGAGGGAATTTCAGCTTAGAATAAACTCACTTAGTTCACTCTAGCTTGAATTTCATTATTCTCTTGACAATCTACTTATTATATTTATGAGTACTTACTTGTATTATGTTGGATCAACTATTATTTAAAACCTCCCTGTAACTGTAAAAAAAAATAATTCAAAGGAAATATATTTTTATAATTGAGAATATTTATAGGTGTAGTAGTACAAGTATTTTTTTATTATTTTTAAATACTCACTTACAATTTTAAAAAAAATTAGAACTCTTATTGAACCGGACATATAAAAATGTTTGGATGTTTTAACAGGAATGTGTGGTATAATAGCTACATATTGTTAATTACTCCCCCCGTGACGCTGTAAAAGCCAACAGGGCTAACAGCATAGACAGAGAAAAAAATAAATAAATAAAAAAAAAAAAAAAATGTTAACCAAAAATGTATACTAAACTTGAGTTATATATTAACAGTGAGTTTGAATCCGTTAAAAGTGTGTTGTAGTAACGCTTTTCAAGTGAGCGTAAATGTCTATTCACAAGAAATACGAGAAAAACTAATGACGGTATTTCCTTACCCGCAATGCAGTTACTCCCAATATAATTTCAAAGGTATTAGCTAACGATACTTAACACATAAATTGCAATCGTTACGACTCAAGCTACGATAAGCTACAATTTTTTTATTAATTTTCATACCAATTTTTTATTAGCGCTTTAGTAGGTAAAGAAAAATTATTATTACTTCGTTGAATAACTATGAGTGTGTTTATTTGGAAAACTATACTATGCCTTCACCTCCCACTATGTCAATTAATTGGCGCCAGCTCAATTAGTCAATCAATCTTTCGTGTTCTTCTATCATACATCTAAGTTGAGATTGCTGCTTTGCGGTAAGTGATAACACGCACTACATCCATGTATTTACTCGCCCTCTTCTGTTATAAACCTTACCTATAATATTCTTGATATAACAACGTGCTGTAAGTAAAATATTGAAAATTAAGTTTATTCCGAATATTATACTGAGATAGCACACGGTATATTGCAAAATTATGTTAGTACAAAAACGATTAGCAGATTGCAAAGGCTAAATTTGTAAAATATATTTACTCGTAGGTTTCTCGTTAAATGCAAGCGTTAAGTAATGAGCTTACAATGAATTATCTCAAGGACTGGCGGTACACAACATTGTTGGAGAGATGGGCAGGACGTAGGTTGTGTTTAGACAAATACTCCGTGAAATTAACTGTTCCGCGTCTGGAACGCTTCGGACGCCTCGCGCTAATCTTATATGAATCTAAAGATACTGGATGTGAAATTATTATTTTATTGTTTAAAAAAACCACTTATTTTTTATTTGTAATTCCATTCTAATCATCATGGTTCACGAAAGTTTAAATAAAAAAATCTTTATTATATTTTTATCAATTTTATTTGATATTGTTATTTAATGATTGTGTCCGTTTATTTTAGGCTAACCAACAAAACGAATGCTAAAAAGTATTGAACTAATATTAAATAATCTTAAAACATAAATGCTATAAAATACCTTGAAGTAATCGTTGTAGGTACTACATTTACTATTGAAGTAAATTCTAATAAATAGACCAACTAAAAACTATAAAAATACAAGTCCGGTCACAACAAAAACACACTTATAAACAAGCTTACACACACATAAGTTATCAGTTTTTATACTTAAATATTGAGAGACAACACATCATGTATCTGTATATCCTTGATTTTTGGAGAAATTATGTAGAGAAGGAGTCAGTTGAGGGTGTGCGTAACAAGTAAAGTAAGAACAAAGGCAAGTAACGGCTGCAACAGGACTGCTAAGTTCACTAACATGCTACCCTATGTCTGCAATTTTAAGTATTGCTTAATATGCTAAAACTTAATATTATATATATTTGTTATTTTTTTATGAACCATGACAACATATCATATATTTAAAAGTTAAATATAACAAACTAGCTCTAATCAGAAGCTTTTCCCGCCCTGTCAATAGAAACAGTCTCTCAACTTTTATCCAACTTCTTTAATATTACCATAAAAGCAAAAAAAATAATGAGACGGAGTTCTTCAGATGCTAATTAAAAGTAATATCAATGATAATTATTGACTAATAATATCTCCTATTTCACAATACAAAGTAAATAAAATAAATTGGATATATATTCATTTTAAATGAAAAAGCTTTTTCATATAAAATAATTTGTTTCAAATAAAATTATTAATAATATTACATTATTATTATTATATTCCTTTAAAACTATCGCTGCATCTATCAATTATTAGTTTTATATATTTACACCAGTTTTCCAACCAAAGATTACCCGCCGATATACAAAAATGAAAATACATTTTTCAAGCGTTACTTTCATTTAAACGATTAGTTATAGAGACCGCTTTAAAGATCGAGTTTATAAAAATCGAGTCTTAATAAGTTAGTTACTTCTTTGAAATTCTAACCCCAATTATTTAGGCTATTCATTGATAGATAGGTCGGTGGGGACAGTCAGTCTTTTTAAATACATGCACAAGAATATATTCTCAGAATCAAGCATGTTAATTTCAGATATCTTGTTACCTAAATCATCCAAAATCTGGACCAATACTCTTTTTTTGAGAATCATTTGTAATATTATTATTTTGTTGTGTTTTGTTGTTATTTTTATTTATAATTCCTGGTATCGAGACACATAATTAACTTATTATTCCACATGTTGTATCATATGAATCAAGATAGTATTAGAAAATATTTATAACATCCATTAAGTTCGAAGAAAAATAACCGTTGCATTAAAATAAACCGCTCGGGATTGACCCGTCTACAGTTTTAATTAACTTTTTAACCGACTATTTTCCAATGGAAGGAACGTGCAAGTTATATGTAATCTTTTCCAAGCAGAATATTAAATGCTTAATTTTTCTTTCGTGATCCCCAGGACCTTAGAGAAAATTGGGTATCGCAAAAATGTTGGTAATATTGCACCTGCCCGTTATGCCTGACATGGGACGACTCGTATGTATCATCTTGACAGTGTGAGTAAATTTCTGTCACTTGAATAAATAATCAAGCCACTTTGTCAAAAAAGTTAGAATAAAAGCTAGGATAGACCCAAGTCGAGATGCTCATATTTTTAGACAAAATTGGATTTGGAATCCTTTTTTAGATAAAAAAGTGTGTAGTATTGTAGCTACAATGTTATGAAACTCCTGAATAAAGATGTGGTAATTTTTATGTTGTCCGATTTAATATTATTTTCACGATTATCATAATGTAGTTTTACTCGCGATGTATGTATACATCACAATTACGTCAGATGTCTGTTTTAAAATATTTGATTTTACAGCGCTAGTTAAAGTTGTGCGCGGCATTGATTACAGATTATGTTTGAATCATTTCTGTTTTCGATACCTATTTGTATTCTTCCATTTAAACGTTGCATTATAATTCTATTACACACTGTACTACCAACTAACCAGGCTAACCCCGAATCCATTAGTTTGTCACCGACATCTATACACAAATTGAGGCACTTTGTGATAGAGGTCATACCTATTACATACATCGGCATTCCGGAAAAAATAACTCACAAACATTAGTTTTAAAAAATATATTTTAAATGTTTATATATATTACCTTCAAGTTCTGTCTGCATTGATATTTTTTATCAATTCTTAAATATTTTTTTAAAATATAGAACTCTTTAACTTATATAAATAGTATCGAAAAGAAAGCCACTTCATGTGCCTCTGAAAGAATACTAGATGTGTCAATGAACTGCCAAATTAAAATATCACGGATTTAATATATTTAGAGAACTAAAAAGAGCGTAAATGATTTAGGTTCTGTTGTCTTAGACACCAGTCGTTATTCTGGTTTCTTCCAAAGAAAGACTACTGTAATATTGAAAAATAATACATTGAAATATTATACATATTAATTTATACTTCGACTTTAAAGACTTGAAATAAAAAGTTATCTTGAGTTCTCTGGCGAGTCTGGGGTATGGTTTTGTTATTTTATAACGAATGTCAATTTCCTTTCGTGATCAGTTAAAATTATATTTTACATCTGACAGAAATTAAAACAAAACAATTTAAATACTTTATTAGACTAATTTCATTAAGTTTTAATTAAATATAGCAATGGGAAGTGGGATTACGTACATTTAAATGTCCTAAAAAAGTTTCCAGACTATTTGCAGGAGGACTTATTGGAAAATGAAAATAAACTTCAAATGAAAAGTCAACTTCGGACGCTGTGAGCATATTCTACATAGGTACACCTTTTAGCAGTTTTGTGAGCATTTGATAATTTGTACTTGTAGATTATATGATATTTTATTTAAACTAATTTGCTAATCGTACTAATTGTTAAAATTTTGAACATTGTTCTTTAAAAATTAATTAACAGTGCACTTTTATCCAAGGATTAGTGGTTTTATAAAATAAATATCATGACAATTAAATTCAGTTGGTTATAAAATAAGTACAATGATCACGTATTTATTTATTCATGTACCATGAAATTAACTAATACAATAAAAAGAAAAAAAAATACAAAGGATTCCTTATCCCTTTTAGAAATATCTCCCAGTTACTCTTTTGGATAAATATAAGGTGTTTTGTATATGGTGTTGCGGTATGGTAAGTAAATAAATATAAGAAGAAGAAAGACAACGAAATGGTGTAAAAATTATAATTTATAAATTTACATAAAAAAACTTGTGTGGTTTTATGAAACCGCCGTAAAAGTGAAACTTTTTTTCACATTATAGACATTTAACTAAAAATTTTCGGAATAATATTCCATTAAGGGTATAAAAATTGCTTCATCAATCTTAATTTTATACTTAGAAAATGGGAATGATAATGGGAAATGATAAAAGTAGACTAGGTCTCCAACTAATATTTTTATTGAACTCTGTGTCTTAGAGTACGACATACATAATACTTAACAATTATTTACATGATATACACATATTAAAACACTGAAAACAATATTTTATAATCGTTGAGTCATTTTGATCCGTTTTTCAATTATTTTCAATCATTCTATTATCAATTCCATCTTCATCATGAATTTCACAGTTTATAAATGTAACCAATATTTTATGGTAACTAAAATACGTGAACAGTGACTTACATTCGATTTTTTCAATGTATCTAGTAAAAACCGCATCGATACGAGCGCCTTTCACTTTGTCCCTACTCCGCGGCCGACCGTCACGCGACATGCAACACACAGACGAAAAAGTTTGAGACGATGTAATAAAAGTTTTACTTTAAAAATAAAAATACTTAGATAAATACACGTATAAACAAACATGTAGGGAGGTTCCAAAGTTCTTGGAAGTCAAGAGTTTTAAGTAAAAAGAATTAATGAATTTATTTTTCCTTTTCAATATTATTACCCCTAACCTGAATACATTTACATCCATAAACTTTGGTCAATGATGGCATTCATTTGGCAGTGGAAAATAAACAGTTTATAATTTTGACCCTTCTAGATGCTTTATAACTATGCAATAATTTTGATACTATTGATTACGATATTTTACTGACCTTATTAAGTTCAATTAATATATCTCCATCGGTAACAGACAGATTTCGAAATTACCTCACTGGCCGTCGACAGCGCATCCCGAACGATAAGACCTGCTCATCCTGGTGTAACGTCTCGGCAGAGGTACCTCAAGGTGGCGTGTTATCTCTTTTTTTATTTGCAATTTTTATTAATTATATCACTCAATTTATATCTTCAAATCTGTAGACGTGCCAAAGTTGTAGATCTTATCTCCTCCATATCTGCCGTTAGTCATTACTAGTTAGGTCATTACCTAACTGTAATTTCTGAGTAGACTAAGCAACCCATGGGGGCCCAACTGGCCCCCCCTTGTTAAGGGTGGGTCTCCAGACCCACCCGCTCCCCCGGTGACGCTGTAATAGCCAACAGGGCTAACAGTATAGACAAAAAAAAAAAAAAAAAAAAAAAAGACTAAGCAGTATGGACATAAAATAAACCTTGCTAAATCCAGGTTATTATTATTGGCAGTCCCGTTATTATTGCAAGAGTTAATTGGGGAAGCATTCCTGCAATTGTAATTTCAGTTTGATTGTAACAAACTTCGGCATTCATCTGGATCAGACATTGTTTTGGTCTAATCTTCTTAAAAAACTTTTTTCGACACCTACTAAAATTATGCTACCACACTCTCTTCTTCTTTCTTCGATTATGCTTATGCAACCTATCTTAACTTAACTGAGGACCAACTTAACAAACTTGAGCGACTCCAAAGTATATGCTATACGGGTCATATTTGGCTTAAAAATGTAATTATGTGTGTAGTATGTTTATGTATTAATATGTAATTATTTCTATGAATGACTACAGTGTTTATAACTTTTTGCCACCTATCTATATGCACAATTATTTTTAAATTAATAGATATGGTTGTCTGGAAAAAATTGCCTTTAGGCGATAAAACCGCCCTTTCTATTTCCCCTGTGTTTTTGTTTTTAAATTTCATTTGACATTAATATACATTTTTATGTGGTATACAATAAAGTATATAAATAATTAATATTAAAAAACAATTATTAGATCTAAGAATACATTTTTCTAAACCATCATAAAAATATTTTTTATCTTTTTTTCTTCCTTTCTAAAATTTATGAAGGTTCTTCTCCACATAACACCAAAAATTGTTTTAAATCGACGAGCTCCTTTTTCTGAAACGGCGTGAGCATTCTCGGTACCCACCTTGCATTGACTTTTGTAATACCCCAGTATTCATGTAAGATTCGCAAAATTGTAGTATCTGATACTCCAACTAATGCAGATAACGTTTTTTTTTTCTTGTAACGAGTGTCTTTCAGTACAAATTTTGCAACTTTTTCGACGCTGATGATGTGGTGGCCTCAACTGGCCTTCCCGAGGGGGGAGGACCATATTCAATCGAATTACTACCATGTTTAAAACGAATCCATTCCATTTTACGAATTTTTTGACCTCCTCTCGGATAGAAATATATTATTATATAAAAAACGATTATTTGTTATAGTACCGAAGAAAGGTGACGCTGTTTAACTCTTAGTTTCAAGGGTTAAGGTAAGGATTATCATTCAGAATACTTTTAGCTAGCTTTTCAGATACATCTAAGTAGCAGACGTTGGCGTTGTCAAGAAGTGGAAGTGAGAGTGAAGTTCGTGCTAGCATTATTTTAGTTTGTAAAAGAAGGAAATTCTGCAACGGTCCGAGAGAGTGAGGAGAATAGTGTCCATTATTGTCCTAACTCCTCCTCCTCTATTAACTTCATTGTTTTGTGGTGCCCTAGAGAGATGACAGTCCATGATAATGTCTAGGTTTTATGATTTCTCAGGCAGTGGTAAAAGTGGCATCGAAAAAAAATTTTGGTAAAAGTGTACGTTCGATTTTGTTGCGTACCTGCTGACCGCCTATTATTAAGGCTTGGGATTTTAGAGGATAAACAAGAAGACCGTATTCTTTGGCCCATTCTTTATTCCTGTTGACCTCAACAGTGACCTCAACAGACCTTATTGTGACCTCACAATAAAGACCTTGAATAGCATCAACAATTTCTTTTAGGGATGCATGGTGGTATAACTGCATGTCGTCTGCATAAAGACGGTAGTGACAAGAAATAACTTCAGATATTTTGTTAATAAATAAAGAGAAAAGAAAAGGAGATAATACGCAGCCTTGCAAGATAAGAAGAAGGTAAGTAGCTAATAACAAATAAGAAGGAAGTAATAATAAAAAATGAAACAGAGGTTTAGAAGTTTTAGTCAGTGGTGTGACATGTGCCGATTTCTTAACACGAGGAAAAGAACTAATCAGATGTGTGTAGAATACATTAACTTTTAACATTTCTGAACAGTTCGGATGCGTTGTAGTATTTCATAACCACACGTAAAACCAGTCAAGTGAGCACAAAGGATACCCAAACTTTCAACTCCACTGCTTAAAAATACTTTTGCTAACATGCTACTTACTGTAGTTGGCAATGTTAGCAATTTTTGTACAAATTGTTTAAAGTAATCAAATTTATTTTCTAATTTTATTCGATTTTTGTTAAGATCAAGAGATAGGCTATAAATTAAATCTAAATGGAAGTGTCAGCGTTTTATATCTAATATAATATAAGTATCTCACGTTATTGCAATTCAGACATTATTGAATTGTAATGCACATTCAAGTACTCCTATTCTGTGAATAATTAAATATAGAACCGTCATACTAATTGAACTTACTAAGTAATTTACATTTTAATAAATAAATTATATCATTCAGGTATACCAGGCGGTTATATTACTAGTAAATATGTATTGAGAACTGGGTTGCTGTTGATCATGATGTTTTTAACATTTTTATCCAAACGTTGTGTTGTTTCCCTCGACATTTCTAAAAGTATTTATAGATTACCATTCTCACTGTATAGCTTTTCCGTTACCTAAATAAATAATAAGGTTACTTTTTTAGGAAAGTCGACGAGCTTTAGTACAGACCGTTGTTAAATTTGGTTTTATTTTTTTGTTGAAATATTATGCTAAAAGTATGTACTGATACAAATATTATGATCTTTTATATGCATGTAGACTAAGTAAAGATTATTTACTGTTTCCTATATCTTAATCATTATATTGTGTTTATTATTATTTAATTTATATATACATTAGTATTTTATATTTTTCTGTAATTATATCAAAATGTATAAAGTAACAAGGCAACATTTCGACTTAAAAAGCTATTATTATTAACACAAGAACTACTTTAAAAATTTTCATGAAGTTTGCGTGTTATCTTATTATGAAGTGAAGTCACAATATGAAGGCAGCTTTAATATTATCTCATTATAATCGATTGTGTTTTACATATTATTTAGTCCAGAAAAAAAAAATATCAATATATATTTTTCACTTTATTTTCCATCTTAATGCATGTAAAAAATATTGTATCGCTCTTGTTTTCAAGAGGATCATTAAAATTTGTCATTGGATTTGGATTCATATTCTAGTATTTCATAATACGTTACAAAACATTGTATAAAAAAAGCGAACACATTTTAGGATGACCTTTCAATTCACATCTTTTTTGCAGCAGCATTACTCTTGCCTGAATTCTTAACAATCTAATCAGCATTGTAAGGTAAATGTACAAAGACTACTTTACATATTTTCAGATATCATCTCAAAGTTTGCGTATTATAAGCGTGGGACTGCCAGCGTCACGCGAGTAATTCATTGTAAGTGGAGCGTTACTAACGTGGAAAAATATTTAGAGGCAAAAAAATTGTCCAATATTTTACGGCATTTATCTTTTTTAATTTATAAGTGGTGGAATATGTTTGAATTATTTATTCACGTAGAGCTATTATTTAGTAGCTGTTTTTGAATAAGGAATATGCTTTGTATTGTTTATTTATTCTAATATTTTATTGCATAAAATTTCACAAAGTTTTACAAAAGGCATTGCTTTTGTATTTGCATGGCTCTTTCTTAAGATGTACAGAGGAGGACGTCAGTTGGTTGAAAATAAAATATTTTTACTAGTTATATACCGGAATCATTAACACATTAATGTATTTATGTACCTCAATATGTACATAAATGCTATTTAATATTCTTTGTTGTAGCATAGGAAAATAAACACAAAAATATACAAATTATGGATTTACAGAAATGGCTCCTCATTTGATGTTTGAAACATCAAATGGAGGTTCCTTCTTTCTAATTCCAAAGAATTAGATAAAAAACTAGACCGATGCAATGACAAAACTATGGAGCACTAAATTGCCAGAAGAACAAAGAATTACGTCATGTATAACAGCTATAAAGGGAGTTTATATTAAAAATATGTAGAAGTATTATTATAAAACTTAAGAGAATATTGGGCACAGAATGCTAAGATTTATACATTTACATATGTATAGCTATTTTAGTTGGGATCCCATGCTGGAAAAGTGATGGATTATATGTTGTCCGAAAAAATCTGAGGAAGGTGTTAAAAAACTATGGAGTTTATTTTGGACAAAAGTACTTCAATCACACTTACACAATACATACCCAATTTATTTTATATTAATTTGATTTATTTTATAATACAGGCAGTAATTTATTTTTAATTACTATAGCCTTTTTCGTATATTTTACACTATTTAGTGTAAACTGGTATATGGAGGAATATAAATTACACAATGAAGTTCAATTCAAATTTATTTTCAATGTAGGATAAAATGTCTTCCTTAATTTTGTAAGAAAGACTCTTTCTATGACTATCCTAGAATAATAACATTACTTATTTATTTCATACTAGTTCGGATTAGATAGTGTCTTATAGACTAAAAGCAAAATACGAATTTAAAAAGAACTAAGCTTTTAAAAATACCTTATACAGGCCTTATCATGTAAGTGTCAAAAAGTAAACAAAAACCAAGTTTTATTAAAAAATAAAAATAATACACAAATGTACACGTAAATAAATGTGTAATTTATGGTGAATTAAATAACCAAGAAAGAATGAACGAAAGTCTCTCCTCAGGTCTGATCATTTATAACCCCCTCTACAGATCCGACTTGTCCTCTGCGTGCGGCGGCGGCCAGAAGATGACGCGTTACTTATTGTGTATGGCGTCTTATTTTAACACAGTTTTTTGCCATAAAAGATAGTCCATGTCTTTTTTGTAGGCTTCTAAGCCATAGTTAGGTCTAGGTTAGGAACTCATGTATTAGTGGAGAGTACAGTTTGCGCCAGCGTTAAGGCGCGTGGCGTACGAGACAGTGTTGATTTTTTCTTCCCGTATTTCTTAAACTAAGCATTTAAACAACACACTTTCAAAGGCAAAATTTATTTTCATATAATAGTCTTGATGATAAAGTTACTACATTTAATAAGGGTAGATATGCTTTTCTAAATAATAATGTTTGGAAATGAAACTATTCATTTTTAAAATTTAGTTTTTATAAAATGCCTTATATTGGCTGACCTAATACAAATAGATGTATAGTGTCACGTACATATTTTTAGATCTACTAAATAAAAATATTTATTAAAACATTGCATCAACATATCACTTTAACGCGCCTCCGAAGAAAGCGGTGCAACGATGCTTTCCTTCCGATTTACGTTGTTCCCGTGGAAATGAGATATTTTTCCGCAGTTTTAAAAGTAGTGTATATTCTTTCTCAACGTCTTATCTATGCTTATGCTAAATTTCATCAAAATCGGACCAGTGGTTTAAGCATGAAAGCGTACTAAACAGACAGACAGAACTATTTTTAATATTAGTATAGATGGGGGTTAAATATTGATATATGAGAGCTAAAAGATGGAATCGTTATTTTTAAACAAAAGCATTGGCAGGTACACAAATTATACTCCCTTTTTTTAATCCAATATGAAACTTATAGCACTAGTGTTATTTTAGTTATCACAAAGTTGACAATGGACAGGCTGGTGGGAACAACGGAAGCGTATTGCTGAATACCGAGCCCTCGGGAGACGCATTTTCAATGTCTCTTTGGTACTATATTCTTATATCAGTTTAAAAGGCGACTTCACTGGACGGACATTTCCTTTACTATAAAGGAATTTTAAGAAAATAATACTGTTTTGAATGCAAATACAATATATTTGAAAGCTTTTCTAGACAAAAATCATTGAAATAACTTCAACAATTCTCAATTCAAATTCTCTCAATGCTCTGTATCGTTTTCAGGTTCTACACAGTTAACAGGAAATATGTTTAACTGTTGAAATTGCTATGTTAAAAATTCAGACTTAATATGGCAATTGCGGCAATAATACATTTATTTAATTAAATACTATTGTAACCATATGTAACCAGCGGGTTCAGCAGACAGAGTCCTTCTCTCAAGTCTTAACGCTATTTACTGAATTGAACTGTAAATATTCAAGTCTATGTTAAGTAGGCTTAACGACACAAAAACTTTCAATAAATTAGTCCAGCCGTGAAGGACTTCAGAAACAAACACATGTCGGTACAATTTAAATTTAACTTAACCTAAACAAATAAATTAGTCTAAATTAATAAAATTGTATTGTCTTAGTGTAGTAAGTGAAAACAATTATTATTAAATATGCAAATCCAGGCGTTTGCTACATAGTGTAAAGTAACACCTCTCACTAAGAAGCTTTTTACAGCGCTGTAAATCTCGCAAGAAAAATTAGTGCTTTCGTTTGCTACGCTTGGATTATCAGAGTTGTTAATGGATGCGAACTAGATGCAAAGAAAGAAAAACGATGCACAAAAACTTCTAAAATAGATAATCTGTAGGTACTGGAAACATTAAAAATAAAAAGTTTTTAAATTTGGAATCATATATCATAAAAAAATATCACAAGGCTTTTGTCAGTTCCACGTAGAAATATTTAAAGTAATTTTTAAGAGCTCGCTTATTAATTTTAATGATATGACCGAAATATCGCTGAGCACGGTCCTCACTGTAAGTGTGCTTCTTAAAAAGGTCTAGAGTATACAAAGTTCTCTTACGATAATACCTCTACAGACCCCACTTCAAATCCGACGTAAGATAAACGGTATTGCTCCTATTTTTATGTTGAAATTGAGAGTAAATTACGATTTTGTGTGGAGAAATATTTTCGTTATTTGGAATTAGTCGTATTGTATGAGGATTATTTTTTCAATATATTGTGTATTGTTACATTAACCTATTCTTTTTAAGGATTCATAATTTGTATTTCTGAATAATTTAGTAGTAGTTCTCAGTTTTTTTAACAATCATATTAATTTACTTTTAATAAAATATTTTAATAAATTTGTTAGAAAGTATGTTTGTCGGCAGCTTATTTAACTAAAATATATAATAACTAAAACAATCTTTATATTTTCCCAACATTAATTATTTATATTATTTTATTTTAATTATCATCGGTTCGTGAATAAAAAGGTGTCAAAGCTTTTTTTGGTATAAAAAAATATATATAAGAGTTTTATAGTTTTAACATCGAAACACTCTATCTTGGATTTAAGAATGCAACTGCTTACGTCATCTTTCTAAATATAAAAAAATATTATTTCTCTTTTTTAAATATCATTACAAAAAACGATGTCCCAATTAACAGAATTTTTTAAGCCACAACTTTTATTACATAATCTAAAATAAAATAGAAATAGTACGACAACAACAATATTAATTTATTGAATACATACTATACAAGTCTTGTTGTTCGAGATATAATATACGTCACCGCATAACAATACTGGAAATTTGAGATTGAATTATTTATGATGGCAACTGAGCTGTTATTGAATCATAAGCAACCGTTGAATAGAACTGTATTGACACCACCCATTGACTGCACTCCGACTTGTGAATGATGACTTCGCTTTGTGGGAACTGCTTTTATTATTCTTCAAACATCAACTGTATCATTTCTCAATTCTTATATAAGTCTTTCATGAATACGTCGGCGTTGTTGAAGATATTATATTATTTTTCTTCTCTCTTTTAGAATGATTTACTAATGTTTGAAAATATCTATGAACTTGTAGCCATGTATAGCCATGTATAGCCATGTATAGCCATGTATAGTCATGTATAACCATGTATAGCCAAGTTAAGCATATTTAAATTTTAAATAATATAGGATGAAAAATAATGACAGTTTCCTAGAGGTCGCCGGTTAAAATTCCTGCTCTTATAGGTTTATTTCTCATTCTTTATTATTTAAAATTACTTACAAAATTATATTTTGAACAAGCTCAGCCTATAGTTAAGATGCAGCTGAGATCACGTCACGAGATATTTAACTACATACTGCAGAATCTCATACATTATTCACTTCAATGGATATACCGGTCGCTAAAGTTAAAGTAGAAACTTACTTAGTGCTTCTCATAGTCTTGTCTTAGTTTTAAACTATTGATTTTTATAAAAGTCGTTTGAATACTAATTCAAACAAGTTTCTAAAAATTTAAATATTTTTATTAAGTTTTGTTCATCTTACACAGGTCGTGTTTTAAAATATACCATTGGAAGTTTTTTATACACATACTGGGTTATTTTTAGTTAGTTGACCATCTCTTGCAGGCAGCTTCTCTACATTAATTCTAACAACATTTGTTTTAAGACTTTTCAAAATTAATAGTTTTTTTTAATTTAAGTTCTCCCATACAAAATTTATTTGTTGCCCCTGAACTGACATTAACTCTGAGCGTAGGTATGACGCCCAGGCATTCACCTTTTAAGTGCTTCTTACAAAATACAGAGTAATAGTTAAAAGAGGGAGTATTTTTTTTTGTTTCGTGTTTTTTGTGTTGTTTATCAAGAATTTAAGAACTCATAGAACAAATGTTATTGGGATTGATGCAGAGAGGCTGCCTGCAAGAGGTAGTCAACTAATAAATAATAACCTTGTATATATGTTTATTGAATTTTAAATGTATTAATTATACACGTGCAAAAAAAAATACAAAAATTTATACCTAAAATTAAATAACGGAATGAAAAAAAATCCTCGATCCATCCAAAAAACGAACGGATTAGAATACGAAACTTATCTAGTGAACCCTGCGAACGGAACAGGTGCGGATTCACTTTTTATTTTGCCTGCAGGCTGTACCTGTTTTGCAAGGGAACAATCGTAGATCTGTCGTGTTCCTACTATATACTATAAATATAACACTATAGTTCTTACATATAGGTTGCTCGTATATGAAACGAGTATATACGATTCGTAATCCCCAACATAATCTGTCATGGTTTATTTATAATTCTTTTATTCACTTAGGTACTTCCTGCCACACTATTATGGAAGCGTATATTTTCAATTAAAATAATAAAAAAAACATTGAGGTTATGGAACATTGATATTATGACAGTTATTAGTTTTATTAATTTTGTTTAAACAGTTTCTAAATCATATATTTTATTTTCATAATAAAGTTATTTCAAATAACTTTTGAAAAACTAAAAACATTATATTGTAAGTAAGATAAACATTTAACTAAATAAGTTATAGGGAGACGTATATGTATGGTACATATGCGTCCCTTAATATATACACTTAAAACTACTTTCCATTATTTGATATTTATTTCAAACTAGCTGTGCCTGCGACTTCGTACCCGTAGATTTCGATATTGAAAAAACGTCTTCTTTATACTTACCAATGTACCGCCCCGTTGGTCGAGAGGTTAGCTCAGACGCCTAACGTGTCACGGTGCAATGGGGCTCGGGTTCGATTCCCGGTAGAAACAGGTATTTATGTGATGAGCATAGATGTCTGTGTTTTTGGGTTTGGTCGTTGATTAAATATATTCTCAGTATTTATATGTGTATTTCTATGTATTTGTATCGTTGTCTAACACCCTTAACACAAGCAAATAATTTGCTTACTTAGGGGTTAGATCAATGTGTGTAATTTGTCCTGATATTATTATTATTATATATTATTAATGTATGTAAAAACTATAAACCTTCAAACTGGTAAGCAGCAATGGTACGACAATAAGAGATTATTAACTTCTTTATTTGTTAACCGATTGTTAAAAAAAAATAACAAAATATAAAGTAATTCCCATGACAATACATTCCCGAAAACTGAATCCAAATCGATTAATCAGATACACAAAATGAAAAAACATTGTTTTGGGTTCTCTTCCTTATATAAAGGTATGAATTTTTGAAAATATTTTTTTTGTGATGTGTGCACAACTAAAATACTTGAACTGATAAAAAGACAAAGATTTAAAAAATGTTGAAAATGGAGTCTGTTAGTTATCACTTCACATATAACTAAATATTTTTAAATAATTTCAATGTACAAAAACTACTCCTTTACAGATTTATTACATGTATAGAATAAGATTTGCATGATACCCGTTAAGTGACTGACATAAATTGATATAACTTTTTTATTTCTTAACCGATTAAGATGAAATACACACTTAATATTAAGTGAAGACTGTTACAATATATTCCTGAAAACCGCATACAAATTGGTTAAGCGGATTCTGAGATTACAGTGCACAAACATACAGACATACAGACAAACAGCCTCATACAGACATACAGACAAACAGTTCTCCTGCTCTTAGACAGGCCTATGATGTTTTTTTTAATATTATCCATGTACAGAAATGGATCAGTGACAATTTTATTATATGTATAGATAATATAAAACAAATATCTTTTCGATTACTATTAATTCATAAAGTTAGTTTAAAATTCACAGTGAATAAATCTAAAATATTTCTGTGGCGCATGCAAATACATTTTTTTAAACAAGCGGTGAGGTGTCTGGTGGAACAAACCACAAAAATCAATTACATAGCATTCAATATAAAAACCTTTCAGTCTGTATCGTGACGTTGATTTGTTTTCATTTTGTTCTCGCTTCATAGTATTTGGAAACACAGTAACCGATTCTCTTCTAAATAAAACGAATAAACCGTCGTAGAAAAATTGATGAAGCAACTTTAAAGGAGAGAACAGAAAGCGCTCTAGTACCATATACCGATTTACGGTGTAATGTGTACAGTACACAGTACACGAAGCAGGACACTTTTAATGTTAACAATTAAATAACAACAACAAAATAAATAAATGATATTTATTAAAATATGGACACTGAAAAATAGATTCCATTGTGCTCTTACAATTTATTTAGACACGTGAATTTCGAAATAAAACATTTCTAAAGTATTCCGCTATTGTGAAATACGTCAAGGAAATAATAGCGTACAAGTTTGTAAGCGCGCTGCGAGATAATGTCTTGAGAGCGGCGTTGCGGGCTCCCGGCCTCTTCATGTACCTACACTTTTTAATAATTTCAAATTCATCTTCTAAGGATTGAAGAGCTTTTGCATTGTACAATAAAATCTTAAGTTTAATTCAGAGTTTTCATTTAAAGATTTGAGTTGTTTTATCTTTTTATCTATACTCTTGTTTTTTATTAACCAAAGTTCTATTCATTTCCAGTAATGACGAAATATTTTTTAACTTTAATATACATTTATAGTATTTTAGTATATTTCATTATGGGCTCATATTAAATGATTACAGTACCCACAATGCTCTTTTCGTACGTGATAAATTATATTTCATATAACTTTTGTTTCACGTATCCATTTTATTTTATTATATTAATGGAGTAAACATCGAATTCAAATTGAGCATTAATTCAATTCCATATTACATCAAGCATAATAAGTGAATCAAAATAAAGTACGCCGTACACGTAATGAGTAGAACAAAATAAGTTAATTCTATTTTACACAAGAGTGCTCTAAAATAAGGAGGCGTTTTCATTAGAAGAAATACCCCGTGAAATTAACTGCTGGATTTAATTCACACTGGACACTTCAGGTGCAGGAGATTAACGAGCTGGCCAATAGGATTTTATAAATGTACATCTGGAGAGTGCTTTTACGTTTTGAACATATTATTAAAATAATATAATATAATATACAGGTTATTCTAAATATTTATTTATTTCTTCAGAATCGTAGGTTAACTTTAAGGTTATTTTTCGGAACATATTTTGATTTAACTTCCACATGTCTAATATTAAAACGTTGTAAGTCTTCAAATCAATTAAATGTTTAAATTTTTGTCGTTATCTGTCCCACTTCTAGATACGTATACAAAAAAAAAATCAAATATAATCGTAAATATAGAGTTGCCAGTGTTGTTCCGTGCCAAGTAAAAATAGATTCGTTAAATCTGAAGGATTGTGAAGTGATAACATATAACGCTAAATCGTTTTATTCTTCATATCGTTTTACAATTATTGCTCGTTTGTTTTTAAATTATGTATTTCATCGATATTTAATAATTAAGTTTATTAATTACGGAAGAATAAAATGTAATTTAACATGATCTAAACTAAATTACTAAGTTATGTCTATAATGGTTGCAAAAATTATTTAGGAATCAAAAAAAAACTATTAAGCGAAAGCGATCAGTCTAAATGTCGGTTTGTCCCAGGCGTTACTTCGCGGTGTCTTCGTTCATAAAAAAGACAATTTCCCTTATTGCCGCAATCTGTTACACATGTTCCGACACGGTTATGTCTACAGCAGCCCTCATAAACGACAAAGTAAACCATAATTTATTGTGCGATTTAGGGTCAAACATTGGGCTCATAAAAGTTGTTATATTATTACTATTAAAATAAATAATATGACATATAAAATTTTGTTACTAAATATCATTGGCACAAATACAAATTTAAATAATAGTTATCTGACTAAATATCGTTGTTTTAAAAATTTTGAAAGGAGTTTTTCATAAATAGTACTTTATTTATTGGAACATCCTAGACAACACTTTATAAGTGTAGTGAAATTAGTGACTTAAACTTTTCTTTAGGATAAAATATATATATATATATATATATATGTATATATATATATATATATATATATCTTTAAATATCTACCTTACTAATTTGAAGGTTGTCAGGTCAGTTGAGGTTGTATGATATACTATTTTTTAAGGTCATGAGATATTCCATATTAAAATATTAATCTAGTACAACTTTACTTATATAGTGATTAGATATTATAATTGATTTTACTTGTACTTGATTCATAACTTTTCTTAGCATGTTATTTTTTTGCGGTTTTCATAATCCCGAAATCAAAATATCATAACAGATGGACCGACAGACAGACAAAAGTAGGTATAAAATTAACTCAAAATTACTGAAACGACCGCGACATTACAAATGTAAGAAGTATATCTGCAAAAAAACTAGCAAAAGTTTTGAAATTCTGTAACATAGCTCTTTTATTCATGTCCTGACATGTGGCATTTTCTTCCAGGCTTTCTTCTTTAACAAAATAAACAACAGTTGCTTTGAGTTAGGTCCTTTGAAAACGTTCTTATGTTAAGTGCTCTCATGCAGCTTAAATTGCATTATCGGCACAACATGTTATAAAAATAAAATAAAACTATTTTATATACAATACATGCTTTTTCGAAGCTTTTCTCTAGGCCTAAGTGGAATATATATCTTTGCACATCTTAGAACATTTTAAGATCATCCCCACCATTTGATTTGTGTAGGCAGTTCCCTTTTATCACTAAAATCTCTAGCTATCTCTGTCGGACGCTGAAAAATTCAAACATTTTCCAGCGTTCGGTATCGTGTACAACGATTTTCAGCTTAGCTATTCTAAGCTATAAAACACAGCTGTCAAAGTAAATTTTTCGATAACAATGCATACGACATTGGACCTTTTAAATGTCTGATTTCAGAGTCTCTAAACTTTGTTACGATAGAAGGTATAAGAAAGTTACTGTGTTATAGCAATAGATGCTCTTAGGAGTAGAAATAAAGAACACATTTGGGATTACAGCACTGGGTCTTTATGACGTTACTTAATGGGTCATTAGATGGAAAACTTGAAAGGTAGGCAAGCAGGAACGTGTTGAGTGTGTGGGTCGCAATGAAACATGCCTTATAGTTTAGTCGCGCCGCGAACGTCCTCGCGTGTAGTCGAGTTTGATGTTAACTATCTATAAAATGGCGGGAACTTTACGATAAAGCTCGAACTTTAATTCGCTGTTTAAATATTTTTTGCTTGGATCTTATAATAAGACTTGTTACAGTATTATAATATTATCTTTTTGTACTGTAAAATCAGTGTTAGTTGACTTAACGAATTTAATACTGATTTTAATTAGGTATGTATTTGTTTTGACTATCTGATATTTATTCTCTAATTTATATTTTTTTATAATAAAACAAAAAAAAATACGTATTTTGAAAAAAAAATGGGTTTTATAACAAACTTTACATAGGATAAGTTTTTTTAAGTACTAAAAAATTAAAAGCGTCTTTATTAAACCACCACTTTTTATGTCTTACACTAATATTAAGTGTTTTATAAACAAAACATAATTAAATACCTCTCTAGGAATGATGGTTAAACTTAGTAAGTGTGCCAATTTCACTAACTTTACTCAACCCAGTTGCTGAATCAAATTACACTAATTCAGAGCTTATGATTATTGGAGCGTATAACGTACTAATTAAAACAACATAATATATTTCAAATTAATTATATTATATGTTTACATAACTCATTATTTTCATAAAGTAGATTCGAAATGTAAATTGATCAAAACTTTTACGAGTAGAAGTTTCTATGAGATGACCTAATTTAAAACAAAATTGTGTGAAATAATAAAAACAAATGGAATGCTATCTAAAATAGAAGTAAACTTCAGTAAATTTATTCCAATATCCAGAACATTCTAAATATATCAATAACTAGCATCGTTTTAAACAACAGATATTCCTTCTGGAAATAATATTCGACCAAATGAAAATTCCAACCGATGCATTTGGAATCGTGAACGCCGCTCCGAGGATTTAATTCCCTTGACTGTTGCGAATCGGCGCATGTTTTTTCATTAAAACTCATTCAATACTCCGACGACGTGGCTTTGAAAGAGCGGACCTTTTCAAAAATATCTCCCTGACATTCCTCTCAGCAATGCTCTCGTTTCATTCATTCGTTCATTCACTACTTTTAACATAATGTTATTGACATTTTTTGTACGCGCTCCGAGTATTTATATAGTTCTTCTAATTAATGCAGAGTGAAACGATAATGGATTATAAGCGAAGTCTCTCATTTGATTTTAGAATGAAAAGATCGCTTACTCAAATTAAATATTGATTGGGCGTGCTGACAATTAACTTTTGTATAAGACATCTATGAAAATATATTTTGTGGGTTTTTAACATACCCAACACTATGCAAATTTAATAGATACTTTTTGTATGGAGTAGTAGTAGAGTAGTAGTACGATAGAGTTCATAGTTTAGTTTTTGTTTAGAGAAGTCTAGAGAAGGGAGTATTAGAGCTGTCGTATATTTTAAAATACTTTCATCCATTCAATCATTTTAATACTATGTACATGGCTACCTATTACAAATTCTTTTTTAATTTGTAATACCGTAGATACATTTTATCTTTTAACTTTTAAATCATACGTTTTATTAAAAAAAAAGTATTCCTAAATTTTTATTTGTTTTAACCGATGTCCTTACTTACTTACTCATATTTGGCTCTAATTATAAATAATATTAAGTCTGTTTTAAATATTCTTTATTTTGCTATTTTAGAATCTTTAAGAAATATAAATCCATGAAAAGTTTTTTTATGTAATATTTTGTTACATATATTATATATACTCGTATATATAATAAACCTATATTTGCTACGTATTCAACAAAGGATACGTGTTTTAAATATGGTTAAAGTTTTTCCCTTTGTTAATGTATGTAATAATAATAATGTATGTAAGAGTATTTTACTCCGGGAAAAACTGTAATTCAAACAACTTTTGAGCATCTTTCAATAGAAAAATCTATTATCTAAGTTAAGCTAAAGAATACCTTCAGCCTTGAGGGTAAATTATTATTAGAGACGAAGTTACTGAAATTATAACCAATATATCAATATGAAATAATTTATAATAACTTGCGATGATAATGATTAGCAAAAGCTTTAAAACTTTGTGACTAAGTAAGCAAGAGTTATTTTCTCATGTATTTTTAACTCTATATTTTTACATATTGGTTTTAACATCAGCATAATAAAATATGTCTACTTAATATATAAGAATTATTTGTGCATACTCTTTTGTTATTATTATAAATATATATCTTATATTTATGGTCTCCTTACCCGCCGGCTCACCTAGTGAAGCTGTCATAAATAATCCGGCTAACAGCATAGAAGTAAAAAATAAATAAAAAATAAACATTTAATTAGCTAGCTATCAGCTTTCCTGAATCTTTTACACTATTATTATAAATAGACAGAGAGGCAAAAGCTGTAATATCTAAATGCACGTAAAATGTCCATATATTTTTAAACGAGTCGTATAAAGTCGCGATATATCAATATTTTCGCTTGAGTTATAATCTTAGCTGAGCCATCGTTTTCAGGTGGCGGTTTCGTAGCGGTCGTTTTGACACCCTCACTTGCCATTAGTAAGCCGTGAAGCAGGGTTAATGACCGGTTCGCGTGATATCACACAACTTCACGCTTATTTATACGCTACGAACCTGGGACCTTACATTCAACTGTTACACAGCACCTATCAAATTTCCATTATCAGTAAGTCGCTTGCAACTCATGTAGACGTTTCAAAAAGTAGATTAAAATTATAGCCTTCAGAACTGTTGTGACGCAAGCATATGGGTTTGTGGATTATTTATTTACGGGTGATTAATGAAAATATTATGCTAATTTAAGAGTTTGGTTACTGGACTAACAGAAGTTAACATGCTCTTTTAACAAACATATATTTCTTTAGGGCATCAAGGTATAAATAAAAATTAATATTACGAAAAAAAAAAATCACATTTTTTTTACAATATTATAAAGTATTAAACAAATCACATAAAATATACTATAATAGTTTTATTAAAAACTTTAAATAAATAATAAATTCCATAAAGCAACTTTTGAACGTATTGGAATTACGCCTACATTAATTTATAAAGGCTATGAAGGATTTATGAACATTGCACCAATTTCGCCGTCAGACATATGGCGACGGCGAATGGAAAAAGGAAAACAATTCTATTTATTAAAACTATAGTAAATTGGCATATAAATCTATCACTGCAATTTTTGAAATTAAATTCGCATGTAAATAGAACATTGACGGGTATTTCACTAGTCTATGAACCTAAAGAATAAGTTTCATAGAGCATATAAGCTATGCACTATGAAACTTATTCTTCTTAGGTTTCAATTGTGGAGACTAATATTTTAGTAAATATCTAAAGACTGACAAATCGATTTTCAGTTACATAGAAAGTAGCTAATAATTTTAAGATTTTGTATTAATTCGATTGTTTTAATTCTATTTAACATTCTAAAGGCTAAGAAATATTTTATAACCTCGTAAATGTTAAGAAATAATAATATGTATTTATTTCTGACTTACTACACACAAAACTACACAGAAAACTTAATTTTAAAATTATATGTCCATTAATAAGTTAATTTTATTGTTTCAGATAACATGAAATATGACAATTGTCGAAGACGACCATCAAAGACTCAAGGAAATAAAACAGTATAATTAAATTTTTATCATGATTAAAATAAAAGCAGACGAATGTGTTAATATTTTGAAAACATAGACAATTTCAAACGCCGCTGATAGATATGTCATAGACCATGTACAGCCTCCTTGGAGCGGCAATTGCATCGGGAATCCTACAAGTATTGCTCTCTCTTACAGGTAAGACTACAGTTTCTTAAAAAATAATCTTGTCTTTTACTAGTTTCTGGGCTTCTTTGTTTTCATGTTTTGAATATACTTAAAACTCTTGTCAATATCATTATCGTAACGTGATTGTGTATTAAACTCTACAATTCACTATTATTCGGTACCTACACACATTGATCTAACCCCTAAGTAAGCAAATTATTTGTTTGTGATAAGGGTGTTAGATACCGATACAAACAGATAGACATACACGTTATAAATATTCGGAATATATTTGATAAACGACCAAACCTAGAAATACAGACATCTATGCTCATCACATGCATGCCTGTCCCTGTCGGGCATCGACTACTAGACCAATGGATGGTTCGACAGTTAAAAAAATCTAATCACGTTATTTTATCTGCCAATTCTTGTATTATTCACTTATAAGCAATTCCTACTTCGGTTGCATTGAGTCTTCCTTCACATACATCCACTAACTTTATGAAACTTATCTTATCAAAGTAACAAAGCCTTATCGATTACCTTAAACAAACTATTTATGTTTCCATAATGCACAAGGTACATATTTCACTAAACTAATAAACTGTTCGAAATACAAAGAACCAAATTCTTTCTTTTATCATGTCATTATTTTTTTAATTACTATAAATATGCTTAAACATATTAACTAATCAAGCAACCAATAAAACTTTTTTACAATAAAAAATAAGTTTTCACAGAAAGAAACTTCTGTAATAGTAACATTCATCAGTTTAAGACAGTGCTAACAAAATATGAAACAATGTTAGGTCGCTGAATAACGGAAGCAGCTGCGTCAGTCGCGTGCTGTTTACCAATTTATCACTAAGCTGATTATATATAGGCTCGTTCCTGTGACGTGTTTTATGACCTGGTTCCAGCTCCGTAATCAAGGAGCTAAACACTAAAACTACGTATTATTTGTTTCCTTGGACTCCAACTATTTGTTTTCAAAAAAAAATATCATCTCTCCATTGATTAAATATTTTGAATAACTTATTATTTATGTTTGAAAATATCTATAAACATTTATAGCCATGTTAAGCTTATTTAAATTTAATAAACAGATACTATACTAGTAGTAGCTCAGTTGGTAGAGCGACGGGAGGGTTTCCCAGTAGTCGCGGGTTCGAATCCCGAATCGGTTTATTTTTCATTCTTTAAACTTATTATTTGGAGTTATTGATTTGGTAATAAAGAAGTTTCTATTTTTTTAATAATTCTGTAAAAGTCTAAATTTTTAGATTGTAGTCAAAGATTGCACGCAAAGAATGAAGTATGTGATGCTTGATTGCAGTTATCAGTACTTCGATATATTTTGAAGTGACTTTAAAAATCTTTCATAAAATATAGACAACAATTATAAGTACAACCTTGTAAAAGTGTATGCTAAAAACTGCAATTAATTTAACCAAGAGATACATATATATTTATTGCGAACAATAAGCATCTGGCAAATTAGAAGATTCGCAGATGAGTGGTGGCGCAAATTAAATAAACGACTAAATTGCATAAAAGTAAACCCAAGTTACAAGAGGCACACTGCAAATTGTGTTTTCAGTGGTAGGTCGGGCGCAGGTGGTTAGGCCGATCTTAAGCTCGGCCGAGGACAAATCCGTACACGACTTAATTTAACTTTACTTCACTCGAACATTGTTTCACTAAAATTTATAATAATTCCAAGTTATTAAAACACTAGAACGTCATTCGAATGGCGTTTTTAATTAAAGTTTATGTAACTCGCTTTTTGTTCAACGTTATTTGAATTAAGAATTTTTATGTTAGTTTTGTTATTATTGTAATAATGTTTATTTACTTAATTTACATACTTAACCTTTTTAATACTGTTTATCAAAATGTTCAAAATTATATTGAACATTTATGTTCCGTGTTGTCAGTTGTTTCATTTGTTGCATAAATCAAATAATAATTTTAGGTTGATCCAGTTCACTTGAAACAGTTTGAATATTTTATGAGTATAACTGAGTAGTTACAGCTCTTGAAAGTGATAGTCATGATATAACCATAGAACCTCATTTAACATTCCGGTATATTATTATAGATCAAACACTAATTGTAATAACATACCTAGTTGTTTGTACGTAACAAAGAATGCATTTATCTACGTCTCATCTTTATTAAGTCAAACTGTCGTAATTTAATTTATCAGTAATAGCTAGTTTACTTTTCGATAATTATTTATATTATTAAATCTATTTGAACCACATTAACATAAAACAACTGTGAAATCCTAGTAGGTTAAGTACCTACTGGGGAAATTATTTGCATCAATGAAAGTTTTATTATGCGGGCGTCAACGACGTCGGTTCAGCGCAGACTGCACTTGCCACGCAAAGAACACTCAATGCACCGTGAAATAGCCTATTTTCCACGTGATTTTATTTATTTCATACATCGATGAAATTTCTATTAATTCTTTTGCGCCTCGTCGCTGCGGAGAATAGTTCATACAACCTACGTACTTACAAACATTCGAAGAACAGAAGCAAATGCAGAATTAAATTGAATTTTCTTTTAATTTCTCGAACTTACTCTATGAATTTAAAATGTAGTAAGTTCCGTGTGTCCCCGCAAGTTCTTGTTTCAGCGCTTTAAATTATTCTGAATTAAACGTTTTATCGTAGAGTGTAAAGACCGCTTTCGTTTGCACTTTATTTGTGAGATATATCATTTGCGTTTGTCTAAACGGAAACTGATTCATTTCCGATGCATGGTTGCAGCTCTTTGTGGAGTTTGTCGGCTGCGAATTGCTCACGTTTTCAACATTTGATTGCGACATCAATACCATTGAAATATTGCTGTTCGTGTTAAGTATCTACCATTAGATCGGTTTTAATTTAAACTATTAGTAATCTATACGACAGCAGTTTTAATTTTTATTATTTCAAATAATTTTCTATTCCTTGAGGCATAAGTGGCGCACGTGTACCAGTCTCCACTGAGAGTTAAGTCTACAGAATACAGACGCTGACTGGCATCTCCGAGACGGCCATTTCCCGCTCGCACGTAGCAATCGCGTCTGCAAGATGCAACAATGCATAAGAATTCAATCTTATATTTGTTTCGGGGTAGAGTTAAACGAGCAAAATACAAACAGATATAACACTTAAGTTATGTCCCGTCTAATAAATCTCTTAGAATATTTTAATCAATAACAAACAACGATTATACTAGACAGGAAATGTAATATAAAACACAGTGTTTTATCTTGGAATATCGATTCTATAATAATCATAGTCGGTCCTGTTGTCCCAGGTGTTGTTTTCAGCGGTAAAGTTGCTTTAAGCCGCTTTAAGCAGTATTCACCGAGAACGTAGGCTTGTAAGCTCATTTAATGATATCCCTGTGCTTGTATAGGAATGTAATAAAAATTAGTAAACTACTAACAATAGAAATATTGATAATTAAATTAAATAAAGTTTCTGACTTCTCAAACTGTCGCTCAGAAGTAATATTAATAGAAATAAACGGAGTAAGGCAAAAGTTTGTTGAGTGGTATTAAAAGATTAAAAGTCTCCAGTTCCTTCAAACTGTATCGAATCCACGCTGGAAAAGACCCTCGAGTCGACTGCGACATATATTTGCGATGCAGGCGGCGCGTCCGTGGCGAACTTTGCCAGGCGAATGCAAAAATTTAAATTAAAAGCATAAATCAGCCGTGTATCGAGTAACTTCGAGTTTCGTATACATTTCGACTGCACGCTTTGGTTGTGTATTCTATAAATATTGTTAATCCATTCGGATTTCTACTTACATTTAGTTTATATTTATATATTATCGTAGGTATCCAATTATGTAACTGAAGTTAAGGCAATATTAATTACAAGTAACATGAGAGTCTTGTTGGAAGACACGTTATTTTACGGATAATTAAAGCATAAGAATTTAATTTTGAATATTTTTGAATTAATTGCTCTGAAATATTATGAGTATCATAATTCTATAATCTTAATTAAGAGAACTCCAAAGCACTCAAATTAGAAATTTTAATCTCTTGAAATCCGCTTCTCGTGAGTTGGTTGAGGTCGGGATGCTGAAATGTTTACTTTTTAAAGGTATAAATGTCTATTTACATTTTTTTCGTTAGAAAAATGTACGCTACGTTGTCTCATGATAACCGACAACAATTTATACAAAAATATTATTCACGATAACATATAACACTTTATTTAATTTCTACGCATTTTATAAATTTCTAGACGATTCTTAATGTTATTGGGTTAACATTTATTCAATTTAATAAGGGACAATAAGAACGCCGTTGCTAAATATTAAACAGAACATCGCGCCTCGTCAAGGAAAACGTTTTGTTTCAAAAGACCGCTTTTTCGCTTCATTGGCTTATTTATTTCATTATGATTGATTCGCTTAAAGAGAGTAAAATTAAATTTCATCGAAAAAATATATTGCTTAACATTTAATAATAAAATGTAATGTTTATTGGAATTTCAATGATTTTAGAGTATTGAAAAATATCTTATTGAGTTTGACGGCGCGCGCTGTACTAGTACGGTTTTTATTAATTAAAAAAACTCAACGATGTAGAAAACTGTAAAGCGGAGTTATGAAATGCTATATCATTATATTAAATTTGGAATTTGTAATTAAAATTCATATATCTATGTTAAGCATTGAAAAGTAATCAAAAATATAATCAATTTTATTTTAGATAGAACCTTTTAATCGTTTTAAATTTAAAATAAAACATATGAAAAACACGAAAAACTTTAAATAAATAAAATATTTGTTTAGTGCTTAGTAACTATTACTTTTAAGGGTTCCTTACCAAGAGGATATAAACGGACCTCTATTACTAAGATTTCGCTGTCCGTCTGTTTATCTATCACACCGTGTATCTCCAGACTGTATCTCATGAACCGCGATAGCTACACAGTTGAAATTTTCAACAGATGATATATTTTTGCTGCTGCTTTATTCTCCAACAACAGATTGGTAACTAAAACGAATGTGTGAGGGCTCCCGTACAACAAATATGATCGGTTTTTAGAGATTTAGTAACGGCAACAGTTAGACGCTTAAACCGAGTATCTAGTTATATAATCATGTTAAAAATAAATAACTAAAATTAAAAAAAAATAAATACTTAATACATACAACTAACTTGATTTTTCTTATTTCTGTTTATTATTTAAATTGGTATGGTACCAACATAGGCCCTTTCTGACACTTTCATTTGACGTTCAAGTGGTCACTGATATTAATTTATTAAGAAAAAGATGTTATTACAAATACATACAAATATTTATTTATCTTTACATAACCATACTAATATGACTATGCTATATTATGTATACATATTGAAATGTTTCATAAAATCATAGAAAAACGTTCTCAATGAAAGCAACTTAATTTCGCCTGGTTTGATTTCAGCCGTCAGTGGCGTCAGTTGGGAGGAATGGTGGACTTACGACGGCATTTCAGGTGAGAACAACTTGACTTGTACACATATCACACTATTAAGTTATTCAAAATAGAATAATTAAATATGGCTGAAATTTATATGAAAAATATTTTTTTTTATGTTTCAAGAAACAACCAATTTATTTTTCGTGTTTTAAAAATAAAATATCGGATTATATAAATTTTTTTATAATATTGAAAGCAGGCAATACTTTTAAAGAATAATCATAAATTGAAATAAAACTATTTTTACGGATTTACCTCGAGTATATTGAATTAAATTTTAAATTTACATTTTAAATATAACCTGACGTTTCGAATGCTTTGCAGCAATCGTATTCACGGTAAGACGAGATGGAAGTGTCTGTCAGTAAGTTAGTTAATTAGTCATCTACCTCCAACGGTTTCTAAGCTTCCGGGCGTACAGTTCAGGATTCACACAAAACGCACTAACAGTATCTTGAGGTTTTTGTCACGGACATGGGATTTTATTTTTCAAAAGTTGGTCCCAAGTGTTACATAGTCACCAACCATCTTCTGTTTTAAAATTAGGATGTTTTTTAACTTCAATAGCCTTACGAACGAACCAACGAAAATAATACTATCTAATTGTCATAGGTAATAACAAGAAAGCTACTTAAATTCTCAAAATATTAAAGGAAAACAATATAATATTGCTTTATTATCGGACTCGAGCAAGTCTTTAAAAAATTATCAGGAAGAGTTTTGGAAGTGAGGGAGTCTAAAACATACTATTTTGTTTAAGACTTCTCTGTACATTTTTTAAGGATAATTTTGATAAACAAGACATCCCAACTTAAAATAATACACACACCGGTTAACTTATCAAACTATCAAATCGCAATTTATCTTCCTAATATATAAAAAAATCATAGCAATGTGATCGCAGTAAAATCTCAATCGAATGACCTGCCGCAAAGCCGCAAATATTTTGTGAACCGTATCAATTTCTCTGCGCCGATAACATTTTTGCCATTACGTGACATGAAATTTATACGAGCGATTTATCTTGCATTCATATTGCGTTACTCGCAAAATTGTGAGGTGTGTTATCATATTCGGTTTCAGATATTTTATAAAGTCTTATTTCAATATTACAATTGTACTTTTAGTCATTCATCATCTCAGTCACGCTTCACTTGATTGCAATCTATTAATGATGATAAGTTTACTAATAGTAATGTTTTACATTAGTTTACTAGTTTGGATACTCAATTCAACATAATCTCAATTCGTAGAGTCTAAAATGAAATAACGCTAATATTCTGCTTTTATTAAAATCTTTTCTGTAGATAAGAGGCGTTAAAATTATATCGAAGGAACATTAGCGGCGACCGGCTTCCGAAGTTGTGAATCGATGTTGCGTGTTGGCTGTAGCCAATAGCCATCCCAACTAATATACAAACCCATTAGTAATCATAATAACATTGACTCTCTTTTTAAATAGTCCCCATCATTATTAGGCATTTATTAAAATATTCATATTTAATTGACTACATAATTGTTTTCAAGATAAATAATTGTGTAATTACAGTGAGTATTTAATAAAACCGCTCTCAAAATAAGAGATAACCTGGATTAATCGATTTATAAAACCCTAGAACTGCCCGTAAAAGCTAATGCCAAATATAGCTTTTACATTATAGATATATAAGTCAAAAACTATTTATAATGTATTTTCAATTATTGTAAAATATAAAGTTTAATTTATTCAAAGAATTTCTTTAACTTATAATCTTAATATAACAAATTCTATTAGTGATCTAGATTAAATTTCTCAATAATTAATATCTCGACACGAGCAGACTTGTGACATTTTTCCTAGAACAATCATTATTGTTTGACGCTCGTAAATATAACTACTGTTCAACTTTTGTTAGTTTTAATGTTAGTTAGTAATCAGATTAGTACCTACTTAAAGTTGAGATTAATATGTTTTTTTTACCTTGTTAAAACGGATGGTAAGCCAAACTCTGTATAACGAACTTTAACATAACATATAACTAACTTTAATGTAACATATTACTTGATATAACGATATTCATTCCCTTAGTTTCATTGTATCAATTTGTTTTTTTTGTTGTTAGAAGATCGTATTCACTTTCACTCGTAAATTTTTACCATCATATTGTTATCAGAAAAAACTAGAATTTGTAAGTATTTTATAAAATTAATAATATTTTTCTATCAGGAATGTTCTTATGGACATTATGGATATATCTCGAGTGTCAATCTACATTGAATCATTCATCAAAATCAGGTTTTCTTAATTAGTGATGAAACAATTTATTTTTACGTAACAACAAAGTAAGTATTAATCTAAAAATTTGATAACCGTTTTATTCAATGGGTCCTTACTCAATAAGTTATTATAGATTTACAAAACGTTTACTATCTAATTTTTAAACTATCTTAGCGATAGTACAGTGATTTGTATCTGTTAAATTTATTACTTAACAGTTCCTGTAGTATTACGTTAATAACTTAAAAGCCTGGAACGGGCCGAGAGAGGACATCCGAACCCTTCGGTTCGGACCCAGTTTCAGAACAATCACATAATTTATTTGTATAAACTTAATGTGAAAATAATAACGCTACTTAAAAACAGCTCAACATAAGTTTTTGGCAATGATGTGGTAGGAGTGTTGTTGACATAATAGCATTTTTTGTATACGTTGCACGGAGCGAAAAATAATATATCCAGTAAGTACGCGATCTCATAAAGTAGGCGGAACCGCAGCCGCTGCGCCGGCTCATGCAATTTTCAAGGTCATAAATAATAAAAACGTGAACGCTATCTAAAGTACTTTGGCTACTTTAGCGCAGTTATCTTCATATTGAGATACTTAATGTGAAGTTTATCTCCTTAACTATATCAAGGTTTGTCAAGCCGGCCACTTGATTTTTCTTAAATCAATTTAATCAGGATTATAATTATTCATATATTATATAATGTAAGTTATAATAAATATTTCTTAAAATAATAATATACTGTGATTATATAGGGATATTGGTAATTAGTTGGCCGCTTCTTGCAGGCAGCCTCTCTACATCAATCCCAACAACATTTTCTCTACGACTTTTTAAAATTAATAGTTTTTAAAATGTAAATTTTCTCATACAAAATTTATTTGTTGCTGGCAATACCTAACTCTCAGCGTAGGTATGGCACCCGGCTTTTTAAGTACTTCTTACAAAATATATATATATATATATATATATATATATATATATATATATATATATATATATATATATATATGTAATGATAATATAATATTAGGTTATTTATTAAAAAAGGAGCCCAAGAAAAAGAAGATATAGTACAATATAGTGATATATATATAGCTGAATCAAAACAAATATAAAATAATATAAAAAACTGAACAAAAGCTGTGCTTGCCTTGATAGCTGTTTGAATAGTAAAAGATTTGTTGAAAAACTGGAAGAGTGAGGCCGCAAATGTAGAGTGAGGTTACCGGAAGGTCTAAGAACTTTACTATTAGCGCTTAAAAACTGATATTATCCTTTAAATAAAGCGGAGATGGATGGATAGAACAACACTCCTATAGACAAATAGATTCCGGCAAAAGAAATAGGTAACTTGAGTTTAGTACAAAATTTTTAATCCATACTATATAGCCAAAAATTTATTGAATATTAAGGTTTATAGTCTCTCAAGTTTATTCAGTTGTGCCTCATTGAGGGCAGGATACCTTGAATCGGCCAGCATAACTTTAGTGTTAATGCTAAGAAAATTGTATATACATCGCAGTGAACCAATAGCAGCAAACCTTTACCTGCTAATGCCATTTATTTGGCAAGACCATGATAAAGTGTTGTCTAACTATATTTCATGATTCTTTACTTTGCGGCTATACGGAAAGTCAAAGTAAAAAGTCTTTATTCTATAAAAATGTTTTACATTTATTTGAACACGACAATATAAACAAATATAAAAATAAATCTATATTAATTTAACATTTTGTCTTTTAAAACAAAAAACCCGATCAATTAATTGAGATCATGAGAAGATCCAGGCAAAGAAACTCATGGACACTATTTTCAATTGCCAATTACAGAATTTTTATGAGGTAGGTTTACAAAAGTTTAGTTCCAGACGTTATTATTTATATAATCCTTAATCGTATAGTTGGCCTTATCTAGCAGTTTAAGCTTTATAAACCTTGAATTTTGAGTGCGTATTTTTTATAATTTCTATGAAGACTTTATTATAAAAATAACACATTGTACGTAAAATGACTTATGAATCTATGCCAGCCTGATACAAATTTGAATAAGATTGTCTTTATTTCTTGTATTTACAAAGAGCACATCACTATTCTTTCTAAGTTTTTGTGAACTTACTTAGGGTGTCCCATAAGTAACTTCCCTTTTTTTTGGTGCGAAACGAATACTCGACATTTGATTTTTAAGGTTTATGTATTGTACTATATATGCAACATTTACCACGGAAAGAATTTTTTAAAGAGAGGAAGAAGTAATAATTTAATGGAACAGGGTCTAAGTAGTAAGGAGGGTGAGGTAAAGCGTCCGAATTAAAGTGTAATAATTTCTGGCTTACAGCCAACGCAACATGCGGTCTTGCGTTGTCGTGATGGAATGCGACACCTAATCAGTTCGCTATTTCCGTCAGTTTTTCTGCTATAACCATAGAAGTAACCACTTTTAGTTGATCCAGTTACTTGCAATATTTGTCAGTGTTGAGTATATTACCTTGCGGAAAGAGCTCGCAGTAGGTACACTACACCCTTCAAGTCCCACTAGACACAAAAGAACCTTCTCTGGATGAAGCTCAGTTTCGCAACAGTTGAAGGTCTACTTTCTTTAGACCAAGTGCGTTTTTGATGCTCAGTTTTATACAAAATCTAGGTCTTGGCTTAAGTGACAAGACTCTTTAAGGCCGGTCTCCTTTAGTAAGTGTGAAACCTAAACTTCTCTGCGATTCGTATATCCCATCTTGATAAAATTCTTATGTACCGTTGTCTTGAGAGTGTTCGTGGCATCCACTATCTCACGCACATTATATCGCAAATGTTCAGCGATCTCAGTCTTGATAATATCAGTATCCGTCGTTGCTGGTCAGCCGCTGCCGTCTTCAACATTAAACTTAAAATTTCCAGTTCTAAATTTCATAAAGCAATTTCAGACGATCCTAATACCCGTAGCGCCACTCTCGTAAGCGATGCAAATCTCGTCTGCAGTGTCCTTTGTAACACTACCTTTTTGCAGCACAATATGCCGCAAATGCTTCTTTTGGCTCTTCGATTTAAACGGGGAAAAAAATAATAAAAGAGACTTTGTCACGAATGAAACTAACTTTGAAAGTGATGATGGGATAACCAAAACCAATGCGCGTAACGGAATTAACTTATGGGACAACTTAATGTTTCTCATTATTCAATATATATTGACATGGTAAAGTAAAAAATATATTTTCTTAAATATTTCTCTTTAGGAGTGCCTACTAGGCAAGTTGTAGATTGTCCGAATAGCAGTTTTTTGTAATACGAAAATAGTTTGAATATCAGCTGCGTATCCCCCAAAAAGTACTATAAGACATCAGGCTATGGAAGCAGCTGAAATAAACAAATTAACAAAAAAATCTAGTCTATAAAAAGTAACAAAATGAATTAATTTCAATAAATTTCAATCAGAACATAAAATCAGCTGTTTGCTCCGGGATTACCAGAAGCAAAAAACGTATTTTGAAAAAAGAAAAAAGAGTGTTCTTTATAAAAAGAAGGTAGAGTGACACCATCTGATAAAATAGACGGTAAGTTTGACCAATCGCTTGGAAGTTCAACAACTCAAGCCTGGCATTTATTTGCATTGCCCTAGCATTTACCAAATCGCCCATGAAAATATGTTAAGAAAAACTAACAGATTCGTCAAAATATCAGAGCCCACGTTATCAAACGTATTGACAACGTAGAGTATATGTATAATAATAGAGTATATGTATAATAATACATAGAGTAGGAAAGACATAGGCCAAATTGTTAGTGCGAAGTATCCAACAAATAATAAAAGAGTGAAGATGAGAGAACCATACTTATCTTTGTCTCATTACACATTCATTCCAGTCCAAACCCATTCGAATTTTATCGATAACTCAAATTAATGTAGATTTCAAGTGTTCAGTTGATTGTTGATAATTTTATTTCAAGTCTTTTATTTTAGATAGCAGTGATAATAGGAATCCTTTGGAAATCGGAAGACCAAGATAGATCGGTCTTTTTAGGAACATCAACGTCTTTAAATAAAGTATGAAAATAATCAGTCGATATTGAGTATTTAAGGATGTGAGTAAAACAAGTGTCAAAATGTCAATTATAGGAAGAATCTTATTTCGACTAATGCATTCGCTACTAATGACATTCGATGAGATGTATAATTCTCTTAACATGTACTCAAGTTTATAAATTAAATATGTTATTAACATTATAAAAGAAATATCTTTTAGTAGTATGAAAGTACCTAGGTATCTAATAAAAAAAATCTGAGCACGTTTAAGCAGTTTATATCATATTATATTATTTTAATTTTCATATAAATAACTCTTAAGAACTTTTAACTAATATAAAATGAGGATCTAAAGACGAAACTTGGATTACATATTATGGTAACTTGTAGCTAAACTAAGTTAAATATAACCTGTCTAAGTTGTAAAATTAAATTAGTTCTTTTTCATTATTATTTCATCAAAAATGAAGATGAGAAGTGCACCGCAATATAAAAATGTCTGAAATTTGTATTTATATATGAAACTTAGGATTTTAGATTAAATTTGAAAATTCGTTTATGTAATCAAATACATTATGAGGGAATGAACGTGAAAATCAGGTTTTTTAGTGGAATTAGGATAATTATTACTTTTAAAGCGATATCTTTTAGTCGTAGTAATATGATAGCAGCTTGCATATGAGATGACTTGACCAGGGTGCATGCTACCCTGTAATATTTTTTCGTTGTGATGTAACAATTATAACTTCGTTGAATTTGGGTAATAAGAGAAGCAGAAGCCCATCTTCTCTCTTTGTGTAAATGTCTTCTACTTCCTCTCATTCCCCGCAAACTATTCAATGCATCTGATAACGTATCTGCGACTCGTTTTATGCTATACATGTCCATGTCCATGTTATCACTTACTACTAGATGAACCATCCGTTGGTTTGGGGTATCCCATCATAATGAACTACAAGTAGGTGTTTAGATAAAAATGTATTTTTTAATTGCTGAGTTCATTATATAAAAAGTTGTATGTGCTGGCACCATCTGTAAGCAACGAATATGTCGTCCATACCTACACGACGTATTTGTTAGTTAGTTAGTTAGAACACTGTAGAATTCATTGTACTATATCTAAAGTTCGATGAAATCAATAACTCAAACATTCATATTGCCATGTTTGTTATCTAATTTTCTAATAATGTTAGTTTGTAAGAAAGTCGTAATTTACAATATAATAGAGCTTCTGCTTCTAGAACAAGCATCGGTTCATTTCTAGAATCTAGAGCAAGCATCGGTTCATTTCTAGAATCTAGAGCAAGCATCGGTTCATTTCTAGAACTTATTTCAAAGGCGGCATTAGTAGGTTCTTTCCAAATTTGGTTAGGTAGGGAGAGGAGTGTAGAGGGTGAAGGTGAGCGTTTTTGCACATAATAAAGGGGCCTCTTAAACCTACTCCTGGGTCGCAAGTCCCAGGCACTGCTTGCACTCCTCTCCTTGCAACGCGATGGGCCCGGCACCCGCATGGTGAATCTATGGATTGCTAAGAAGCTTCGTTTTATAATAAAATAAACAGAAAGATATGTATATTTTAGTGATAATATTACGTATTTATTTTTCAAGATATACATTCAAAATATAATTATTAAATTTTTGTAAATATGCTAATATTTAAAATATTTAATAATCTTTTTGTTCCCTAAATCTTCAAAATAATTTCTTAAAATTATAACCGTATCGCTTTTAATTAATGTAATTTAATATGTTTGTGTAATAAAGGGTTTAATTCTATAATTACTAGGTCCAGCGTTCTGGGGTCTCATCAACCCCGAGTGGTCGCTATGCAACAAGGGGCGAAGGCAGTCCCCGGTCAACCTCGAGCCGGAGAAGTTACTCTTCGATCCCAACCTACGATTTTTACATATAGATAAGCATAGAGTAAGTTTATCTTTTTTTAGCTGTTTTAGATGATTAAGTCTAAAATAAATCAGCATTAGGATAAACATCAATAACTAGTAATTTCATTTTCATTTAGATTTAAAAAAATGTTATGATTGTTGTCAATAAGTAAATCACTTTATGGTCACACGATTTCAATATTTGACATTATTACAGATAAATGGACTAATTAGCAATACCGGTCATTCGGTCATCTTCACAGTGGAGAATGAGACCCGACACCATATAAACATAACAGGTGGACCTCTCTCATACAAGTATCAGTTCCACGAAATTCATATTCATTATGGATTGCACGATCAGTTTGGATCAGAACACGCCATCAATGGCTACTCCTTTCCGGCGGAAGTGAGTTTCATTATTCAATTATTAATAAACTTTTTTTTATTTTTTACATAAATTGATTTGGATTATTGAATGTATTATATTGACTCTATCTTATTATAACTATAGATGTTATATATATGCTAATCAGAGAAACTTAATTAGTTAGTATTCATTGCAGTGGATAGTTATTGCAGTCACGTCTAAGTTTCACTAAGTAAGCAGAGGGAGAGATGCGCACTAATTGATTGCAATACACAAATGCAAACATTTCCACCTATCATAATACGTCTTTAATTTATAAACTCGTGTCGAGCCAGTGTTTCAAAGTCCGCTCTTCCACATGTGTATGTTTGGAATATTTATCTTCCCAAGAGCTGGTACTCAGGACGTTATTATATACTCTGAAAGTTGTACAAGATACATTCTCTACAGTTTGTTAAGTACTTATTTTATTAATATACTTCTTTTACATTGTCTTACAATATATAAAATAGAGTTTTAGCTTTTCTGGTAATATTAAAAGTCTTTTTCAGCCTCAGCCATAAATTGTGCAATTATATATTAAAGGTTTATTATTACATTAAATCAGTATAAATGGCTTATAGACCGATCCATTAAAGAATTGCTGACAAGATTAAAAGTAATTTAAAAAAAAAAAAACTCAGTACATGTTAAAATCAACACAAAGATTTGATTTGATAAAATCGTTATCGAAGGAATCATTGTGAGTTTTATATAAAGTTTTCAAAGGAGTAACAGATGTTTTCACACATCGGCCGCGTTACCCCCGAGGCGCCTAAATCTCTAATGTAATCTCGAGAACGACTGCGAGCCGACTCAAGCGTGCCTCCTGTTTATTTATGTGACAAATTCTTAAGTTAAATCCGAAATCATGTGCTTATTTTGAAGGTGTTTCCACTTTTTGTTGTCTATATAATGTCTATATTATAAAAACCTACCTGTACCGATTTGATTATATATGGCGATTTGATTAAAAATTTGAGAGAGATTTTAAGTTTTGTTTATAAACCTTTGTAATAATTAATGAAATAAAAAAAACATAGTCGTTAGATAAACTACGTAACTTTTATATATTTAATGTGAAATATATAAATAGTCAAATATTTATTTTGCATTAACCATTTACCTCCTAATAAGAATAAAGGATACTTTTTGTTTCAGATACAAATATTTGGTTTCAATTCACAGCTTTATTCAAACTTCTCAGAAGCTTTACATAAAGCTCAAGGAATCGTTTCAATTTCTTTACTCTTACAGGTATGTATTTTTAATATATTCTGTATGTTATAATTAATTTTGGTTATTTGCATATAAGACGTAAATAAGATATTAAATAACGATTTATATAAATCACATAATTGATGAATTATCCAACACAGGTTTACTTTTACAAAGTAAGGTTTTAATTTCATGATAATGAAAATGATAGATGTATTTGAGCGCTTGATCTGTATTTAACATTTATGTTAACTAATTATCCACGTTTACTTTGGAAATGTACGATAATTGGGACAATGCTATTAACATATGAATGAAATTATCCCACTTATCGTTTTGCTTTAAACATCACCGATAACACCTGGCTTTACTTGTACCATATTTTTAAAGTAGCTAAAAGTTACAAAAATACACTTAGAATAATATATCGGCAGTAAAGAAGTGTCCACAGGGGATGTCTTAATTCTTATAAATGTTGGCATAATTAAACATAGATAGAAATTTATACAAATTATGTTGTTATATAAACAGACATTAATTTTATCAGCTTGTCAGTTAAGCAAAGAGGTTTGTGTATAATCGAAAAACTGAAATGTTTTTTTAAGAATCATAAATACGTTCAATTTTGATAACAAGATAAAGCAGATTTTATTCAAAACGAATTGTCTATGGAAAGTGGGATACGGTTTAAGGTAATGATTATCGATGAATTGTTATCAACTGAGCCGCACCTACAAATAGCTTTCATCCAAACTAAGGAAGTTAATTAGCTTAATTGGAATTTTCCTCGCGCCTTACAGGGCTATTAGTTCAAATTAATAACTGTCTGCACTATACAGCAGAGTGTTTATTGCTGTTTCAATATTTGTTTATCATGTTCATATTTTTCTAATCATAATTTTTAAACTATCCGTGACTGCTTTTACCAAATATATTATAAACAAAAGATTTGAACATGTGATTTTGTCTTTACAAAAAATATATATAGAATACAAAAACTTTTAGATTTATTCTGAATCTTATTTTTCAGAATTACATTACGTATAGGCTTTTTGTTTTATAAGTTAAAGAATTATTATTAAAAAACCAAAATTTAAAATTAAAATGAAGAAAAATGTAAAAATTGCAATCTACTATTACGAAGATATTTAAAATATCTACTACACATTTGTATCACGTACTACTGGGGTCCTCAGGTATTACAGGAACTATTCCTGGACGTAGTTATTCAGAAGAATACAACAAATAGAGAACAATTAATGAATAGAGCCCAACAAAATACCATTACAAGTCAGTACTTTCAATGGTAGTCCTCTGGGACTACAGCAACCTGTTCTTTGGCTGCATACATTGTGTAACAAAATAATGTAATCTACCTTTTTATATCCTGAAGCTACGCTCCACTAGTAAGATAGTTACATAAATAATAGTAAGAGAAACATTTGAAAGAAAATCCTGCACATAATATTCGTAGGTTTCGAAGCAGTTAATTTTAGAAATGTAAGTAAGAATTCTGTTCATAATAATTCTACATTAGGAACCTTTTTTTAAACGGTTTTATGAAGCTCACCCCGTTTGTTTGTAAGGGTCAAATTTAGTAATTGAAATTTAACCCTCTTCCCGTTAACCAATTGATATGAAATTTGGTATACGCCTTTGATTCTTGTGACAATACAGTTATCCATATTCAATATTATTGTAAATGCAAGATGGCCGCCACTACAGGATGGCGGACAACTTAGTTTTTATCGATCCCATTAACATGGGTATCAAATGAAAGAGCTTGTCAAGTAGAATTCAGTGCATTATACAAATTTAAAATCAAAGATGGCCACTGCTACAAAATGGCGGATAATGTAGTTTTCAATCCCATCAATATGGGTATCAAAATAAAGGGCTCGGTAAGTATAATACAGTATACTATACAAAATTACAATATGAATCTCCCACCCAAGTCAAGATCTGGTATCCTGTCATGGACTGTGTGGCGTTACGGCGGCTAAAATGATACATCGCTAGGGGTACACCACCAAAGTTAAGGTAAAAGGTAAAAGCGCGCCGAGAACTGTATGGCATTAGGGTAGATAAAAATGATATGTCGTCGAATTAAAATAAAAAAAAAAAAAATAAGGTAAACGGTTTTATATTGCAGATAAATGTACTAAAAGCTAAAAAATAATTTCATGGATACAGTCATGGAGACCAATATATATACATTGTTATATTTTAAAAATAAAGTAACTTATAACCTACTCACTTTTTGGAAATATCCATGGTCACATAAATTCCTAAAAATGACGATTTTATTTTTGTTTAATCAATGCATATGTTTAAAATTGTTATATTTAAAAAATGACGTCTTTTGTCATAGGTGTTTACATAAATAAATATTGCATTGACTGTATCCATGAAAATATTTTTTAGCTTTTAGTACATTTATCTGCAATATAAAAACGTTTATCTTAATTTTTTTTTTACTTTTTTTTATGAATATCAATACCAACCAGACAAAATCAAAGCCGCTGCCTTGTAGCCTAATAATTGTTTATTCATATTTTTTTATAGTATTTCTTCTAATATATATGCAATTTTTCTTACTATGTCTGTTTTCGTCAATTATACCGGGACAAATATACAAATTCATATCTTTATCTAGCCGGGATCGAAACGGGCGTTGGTACCTACGGCTACGCTAGATTAGAGTTACATGAACTATAAAATAGCTATAAGTAAATGAAAAGCAATCTATAAACGCTAATGATGAGCTCAATCTTAAGTGTAATTAATTTAGTATTAAGTATTTTGTATTTTCCCCTAATACGTCTCTGGAGTAATTAATTTAAACAAGCCTTAAATGCGATTACAATTATTTTACGACTTACTCGTATTATTTTTCATCCTATTCTTACTCGCTACTCTTCTTTTAAGATTTTATAAGTCCAAATAAAAAAAAAATGTTTATAGTCTTTTAGATAACAGCCCCTACGCTGTTGTACAGACTTGTAAGTAGAATAGTAAAAAAGTAAAAATATATCTCTTTGTTAGAAGAACAATTTAAATACCGAAAGAGATCGATCACCTAAGTAAAGACAATTAATTGTGTGGATTTTACTCTGTTTACGCGACTGTTTTCTTATAACAAAGCAACTGATAGTTTACGACTCCTTAATTAGGGGCCGTCTGTTGTCCCAGGGTGTTTGCGAGTGCGCTCATATTTCCACTCTCTTGCACGCTATATGGCAAAACATGCAAAAGCAAGCAATTTTCTCACAACCTGATGAGATACCTATGTAATTTTAGCTAAACTCATTCACTATGTTAGTTATAGAAAAATAGTTTTAGCAGATAAGTAATTTTGTTTGACTACCGGAAATACTGGATTATATTAGGGAAAACCGTCTCACCGCTTGAGAACAAGTTTAAATCGATATATTAAAAGTATGTCAATATTTATACGTAACATTAAAATATGGTAATATTTTTACATTTTATATATTTGGAAATAATTAGCGTCGGGATTTTAGGACCTTAGTCATTATAATCTTAATTCCCTTTAAAACAATTAGCTAGTACTTACTAGATATTTCATATCCTACATACCTACGTAGGATATGGAAACTGTGGCTAGCTTTGTAGTAGTAAAACTGCTTCCAAATATTTTGTTCGTCTTAGATCTGTTTTCCTAATATGCTACTCAAACATTTAATATTTAAAAAAATAAGCTTAATAAACGTGGATTCCATTTTTTTTCCACTTTTACATTTAATATAATATAATGATAATAATATCAAGATAAATTATGCAAATGGATCAAACCCCTAAGTAGTCAAATTATTTGTTTGTGTTAAGGGTGTTAAACAAATACATAAAAATACACATTATAAATAATACTTAGAATATATTTAATAAACGACCAAACCCAGAAATACAGACATCTGTGCTCATGACATACATGCCTGTCCCTGTCGGGAATCAAATCCGAGCCTCATTGCACCGCTATACGTTAGGCGACTGCGCTAACCACTAAACCAACGGGGCTATATACTCTTTATATTACATATTTATTTCTTTTTGTTTTGTATATTTTAATTATCTATTTGTTAACTCCCAATAAATCTAAATGTTACATTATCGGAAACTGACAGATACGCAACAAGGATGATTCCAATAATTCACTCCACATTATATACTGTACAACAACATTCTCAAATGTCTGGCGTAGTCCAAAACCAACTTGTCTTAGTCAGAAAACATAAACGAAGTAAGTAAACGTTTTCACTTATCACTTAACTCTTTGAGGCGCTTGGAATACTTTCGCCTGTTACAAATATAAATACTTTTAGCTCAATCTTTATCACTATTCTTTCTCGACTACGTTGATGTATGCTATTTAGATGCTACAGAAGAACCGATAGGGAAATTAGATCGACTTCAGAATTTCTGTATACGTTTTATATCGTCCTGCGTAAATTGGTGGCCTAATTATTATTAAATTATCTTCCTTCGCTGGAATTTGCTAACGACTCTCTAATGTTTTAAATAAATATGAACTAATTTATCTACATTGGAGTTTTAAATTATCAATACCCAATGGGATACCATAATTCCGTATGTCCTTTGTGAACTGCTATACGTTCCACACTTCAACTGAATGTTCTATTCTAATTTCTTTGCCGTCATTTCCTGATTCCTGATCTGAAATTTATAATACGAAGGAGCACTATATATATCATTGTCTGTGTAATTTTATATTTATTTCTAGGTATATATTTAATAATCAGAATTATTTTATATATTTATATTATCGTTGTAAATATATGTCCTACCTACCTACCTACCTACTAATTCTGTAAATTGATTAAATTTTCATTGATATGTTTCACTGAGAGAAATTTCGCTGTTGAGATCAGTTATTCAATACACAAATTATGTCTTTTAAGTAGTAATTGTCAGGATTCTGTTATTATATATATTATTATTTTTAAAAATAGCAGCCATTTTAAACGAATTTACATTTCAATTATACACATCTGATTCTAATTGTACGATGACAAATTGAGAAGAACTCCCAAAAATCTCCATATAAAACAATAAATCAAACCACTGCGACCTCTATATCCTACAGGTCACAGGTTCGATTTCATACACGTGTTGATAAATGTTACATTCCGTATTGATTTAATTTATTTTATTAACCTTAAAATATTTACAAAATTACTATTTTAATATAATTAGAATTAGTCCTGCCAACAGATATTTTATTTATTTGCGATGAGTTATATTTCTAACTAATCTTCTAATTCTAATTGTATTAGAATTAGTTACGTTATGATTTTTTTTGAATTTGTTTTTTCGATCTGTATGCATAGAACTTCACTAATTATATAAATTAGCTGGTTAGCATGCATTTTAACCGCATAAAAAAAATATATAAAAGCTAAAAGCTAAAGACTGGCTTGACTCCAACCTTATGTCGAGATAATCTTCTTGTTATTTCCAGATTATGAATTATTTATTATTTTTAAAAGTTTTATTTTTCACCTCTACTTTCAGCTGGGGGATTTATCTAACCCTGAGTTAAGAATATTGACGGAGGAGTTAGAAAATATAAAATATGGAAGTGAGTTCTTTATTTATTATGTCGTATATATATTATTATTATATTAAAATATATACATAACTATGCTGCTAAAGTATATATAATTATAAGTATAGAGTAATAAAAAAAAACATATTTACCAGTACAACCAAATAAACAAAAAAACTAAATATATATAATATTTGAAAGTTCTAAACAGTTTCCATAAATTCAATAATGATGTTCCCTTAGGCGCCGAGATGCCTGTCAACCGGTTGTCAGTGAGGGGCCTCTTGCCGGATACCGACTATTATATGACGTACGACGGATCAACCACGGCCCCGGCCTGCTACGAGACGGTTACCTGGATCATTATTAATAAGCCTATCTATATCACAAAACAACAGGTAACTGTTATTTGATATTATAATTTATACTTTCACTGTGTATCTTGGATATAAGATATATTTTATTCAAGATTAGCTTTCGATTATTAAACACTAGTTGTAGCCCCCGATTCCGGCTGCGGTGACTCGCAAACTGCTTAATAACTTTACACGGAAAATGGTTTACAAGTGCTTATCGAACCCGGGTAATACGGTATTATTCGCATTTATGATGTCTTTCAAAGTCAAGCACTTCTTATACTTATTTTAAATATCGTTGTGTGATGTTATATAAAATAATATGCCTTTGACAAACACAAAAACATGGATTTATGTATATATTTATATACACATATTTAAATCTGCTTAAACAGATATAAGCGCGTTCATTTAAAAAACAAACAATTAAATTTTATTATAGTAGTGTAGATTCTGTTAAGATGATTGTGCAATAACCGTGTCCCGGGTAGACGGAAATGTGAGGCCATTAGGTCTCATAATGTGATCCCAGACAAGGGATTTACAATTTTCGCAATTAATCCAGGATTACATAGGGTCATACCATCTTTCCTATTATAATAAATTTTATTTATTAAGTGTACATATGTACGTCTTGGTTCGTTTTAAACTTTTTAATTTAAATGTATTCTAAAGAATATTTGCGCTTTGTTAAGAAACTTAAAAAATATAAACATTTATTTTGTCATTATTTGAACCCTTATTAACGATATCAAAATAAATAAATACCTTTTTTATTCATAACGCGTGGGTAGTTGTAAAAGATGTAGGTACTACGTTATGCTTCCAGCCTGAAAAACACTTGAAGTAGTAACTTTTAAAATGTTACTCTACGTTGCTATGTTAGTTGGTACTTGTAAATCATGTTCAGTGTTCATGTTGCCATACATCTGGTAAAACCGTAATAATATTCATAAGCTAGGACCGGCTGGAGTTCGCAGTTAATTTGAAATTAAGAATGTTTATCTGAATTATATTATAATTTGCTCGAATTAACTCCAACGGTTCGTATAATTGAGCCTTTATGTGTTGTATGGGTGATAGATAATATTGATAACAGTGTAGTAAACATCTTGAACTATCTTCACATTTCTATAAGCACACATAGCGGTATTTTATATAACTTTTTTCATGTAAACAAGGCAATCCAATTGGCTTCTTTAATATTAATATTTGAATTACGACTTCATACAATATTACTATCCTTAGATGTGGTTATATCATAGTGTTATTGTGGTTATGTCATTGTTAAAACATTATAAGAATTGTTCAACCTAATATAATGATTAGAACTGAAAACAAAAAAATATCTTGGACCATTTAATGAAGTTAAAAATAAGGAAACATAAAATCAGATAAAGAATGTGTATAGATTCATCTACACCCAGAAACACAACTAGAATGAGCGGTCCGTGAACTGAACCGCGGCCGCGAGGCCAGCGTAATAACATTTTCATTTGTGCTCACGCTACAATAAACAACTCACGTCCCTCGCCTTTAGACAAAGACTCCGCCGTGAATTATGTACGTGTTAAAAGTAAACTGAAAGTGGCGCGTTGTATGCTCGTTATTATAAATCATTGTTTATGTTTTCCGTTTGTTGGTGGGGAAATTAAGTACTAGTGGAAACTGCCCGCAATCTTGGGGATAGTTAGACCGCTCGCGACTGCCCAAACTTTATCACTTGAATTTTCGGTATCCAATTCCTCCAAATAACACGTTGCTTAACAGCCGTGAAAATGATTTAAACTTTAATATTACTTTGGATTTGTTAACCACGCAATGTAATTTTATTCCGTGCGGGTAAAGTCGTAACTTCCAGTGAAAGAATGTGTTAAAGTTATTAAAGTTATAAATGGAATCTTAAAATCCATAGTTGTTAACTTTTAGGCGCTGTCTATAATCACAATCAAATCGTTTAATACGGCGTAAACAACGATGGAATGAGATAGCGGCTAGCGTGAGTCGTACTCGTTAATCCTGAAGCGCCGACTCTACCGACACTACTCTCAACAAACATATATAATGGAACAATGTTTCAATTTACCCCGAGTAATGTTTTATTTCTTTTTATACTATTCTTTTATAATATAATTGTTTTATTTTAGTTTAAAAGTCAAACGTCATTATAAAGTATTAAAACATTTGCAGCATTTAGAGCAAATAAATATATAATTTACTAAACACAAATATAACTTTAGCAACGACTTTTGCGAGTTGGAAAAGTTGGAGAGCGTTTCACAAACTGTGTGGTTAATTAAATTTATTTGTAACTTTAGCTGCATGCCCTAAGGCGATTGATGCAGGGTGACGCGAGGCACCCCAAGGCCCCGCTCGGGAACAATTTCAGACCTCCGCAACCTCTACACCACCGGGCAGTTAGAACTAACATTGACTTTGACTTGAGCAAGGTAATAATAAAGCTATGTTATGAAAACTATTTTAATATCTGAAAAGAAGCTTAACGGTTTTATTTCTTCCAGTACCCAGGCAAGACCTGTCCTAGCATGCATCGAGATATGCATTATAAAGGTAGGTCTTCACTTGTTTATTACATTTTTAAATAAATATAATTGACAATATTTTATCATCATTTATTAAAAAAGAGAGGCAAGTGTTTTTTACCAACGATGTATTAATATTTATATTTTCTTTTCAGCTAAAAGTTGGACGCAGTATTGAGTGCTATTTTCGTTTTTATATCATTCGTATTCTGATCTGATCTGATGTAGTCAATTTATTAAAACCGTAATAATAAGTTGTACATAATTTTTGTACATATAATATTGCTTATTATAAGAGCTGAAATGTGTACTTTTTGTAGATTACTATATGCTGGAGTATATGTAAAATATATACAAATAGTTATAATGTATATCGCATTGTAATTTATTCCATAGATATAATGTTATAGATCGTTCAGAGTTGTCTCGCTGTCAATCACTAGAGTATTTATTATATGACATACATTTTATTATTAGTGATATATTTTACCTGTTGTTAAATAATTATAAGTTGTTTTTAATAGTCTATTTACTTTATAAAATTTTTAGGCTTAATACAAATACCATTAATAAATATGTAGTTCAATGAATATAATAGTATCATATCATATTTAATTTATATATTTGTAATAATGCATATCGTCGTGTAGAAAAATTACAGTTACCTACCTATATGTAAGAAAAATATAACATTTACGTAAATATAAAATTTTAATAAAATATAAAAACTAGTATTGTTTGATAGGACTGCTAACAAGCAGGACAGCTTTAACGACTTCTTTAGGAAATTCTATTATATCAAATATAAATGTAATGCAATTCATATGGCTTATAAAGTACGACTATGTAGATATCGACCTATTATTAAATAAAATGATTTCCTGACGCATCTATTGTATTTATATTCAAATTCCTTTAGCTTAAGTAAACGTTGGTTAATAGTTTTAAAGTTAGAAAAGCAATAAAAGCTTGTTTCAGGTCAATTCGGCAGCCTTTTCAAAGTGACAAAGAATACGTTTAAAAAACATACCCCTACGTTTTTGTAAGGCAGTGGGGCGAAACCATCTGTTTTAGTGTTTCCTCCATTCCTGTGTTTGAATAAAAAGCTCATTTGAATTCTATGAGAATCGAAATTGACTCTCCGTTATGCTGTAGTAACTTAATTTAATCGTGTACTGTCACAACGTTCTTTAGATTAGATGCTCCAAAATTTGCTTATTTTTCGTTTTTTTATTCTTACTTCATTATATTTCCATCTCTAAGAATAATATAATTCTTGTCTACCTATATTTTAAATTCTCATGATACAATGTTAAATACAAATTCAAATATTAATTACAGGATAGTGAAATACAAAAATCTTTTTGTTCTAATTAATATTAATGTAGATTATTACGACATTTACATTTATAAACTAACTAACTTTTTCCCCGCGGTTTCGCACTCCTTAAATTCGTAGTAAAACAATTCCAGTTTCCCTTTTTTTGTATTGGCTTCTGCTTGACTTGTTTAAATGATACAATCAAAAGTATGATATCGGCAGACAACACTGTCAAAAATCTATTTAAAGTTTTTAATAAGGATACAATATTAGATACTGTATTTTATTTATACTTTTCTTGTTTTTACTTAAACGTCCATTTAAATAGCATCCTAACCATATATCACACTTATAGATTTTCATTGAAAATAATTAAAATATGACCATGTAAACTTGAGGACTTCTGAGCTACACAATCGACGTTATTTTGACCATCAACTTGCAGGTTTGGTTTTATTAAAAATTATATATGCTATTTTAAATTCTAAATAATATGTATTAGACATTCAATTTAGCTATATGTTTTAACAAACTTTTCAACACTGAACATTATTAACAAATGCCATTTTTGAGACGGTTTGCACGGTTCCATACTAGAGTGCATCGTACCGGCCGCCCGTACCGATGACAACGCGATGTCCCTATATTTTAAATCTGTAATATCTTAAAAATTATTCATTTAAATTACTTGCTGTAAAGGGCTATATTGTTCCATTTCAAATGTAAAATGTATTTAAGGTATAATTAGATAAGGACTAATGGTGTATTGCCTAAAATCGCTTCGTAAATAAGCCATTATTTCTCGTTTAAAGTAAAGGATAAAAATTGGCTATTTTGGGTTATCCGCAAAACAATGTTTGTTTACAACTTCGCATTAGAAATTTTGAAATTATCAGTGGTTCTCTAACATATTAAGAATGTTATTATACATATAAACATTCTTCTTGCAACTTTCTATCTTTTGAAAAAACTGCGTCAAAATTCGTTGGGTAGTTTTAAAGATCTAAGCATACATACATAAAGACATAGGGACAGACGCGGGAAGCGACTTTGCATACTGTACTATACGATACGACAATGATAATTGGACTGTATAAAGCACTATGAAAATTCAAACTACGATATTAAAAAAGTTTCGTTTCAAACCGTCTTAACAGACTTATACTAATTAACTTTATTAAATATTATTTTATCTAGGTCGATCAGATCTGACATACTTAATTATAATTAATTAGCAAAAATATTTGTTATTCTAATATTAAACCTGTTTTTAAAGATTAGTAACTTATATTAAGTTAAGTATACATACTTAGTTATAATTAATTAGCAAAAATATTTGTTATTCTAAAATTAAATCTGTTTCTAAAGACTAGTGACTTATATTAATGAATTATTAAAAAACACAAGTAAAAAGTATAATTAAAAACCGGTATTAAGAGAACTGCTTAATTGTGGCAAAAACTATTACAAACAAGTTATAGGTCACCAGGACTACCTACTTTGCAAATTGAACAATAGTTCAATTTAAGACAAATAAAAACTACCGTCCGATAAAGACCGTCCGAAAACCACCGTCCCGATAAAGACGATCACATATAGAATGCTTAATTCACCGAGGCGGACAGCGATACGGTAGCTCAGTTGGTAGAGCGACGGGACGGTTTCCCAGTAGTCGCGGGTTCGAGTCCCTGCCCGTATCGGTTTTTTACATTCTATATTTATAAATTTAAACTTATGTTTCTTAGACTTTACAAGTTCTAAAGCTGTAACTTCTTATTCTATTCACCGGAAAATTTGCTTGCTGGTAGAAACAAGCCATCGATAATGGGGCTCATTCATGCCGGTTTTACTAAGTACTTTATGTTAATTTGTACATGAGAACTAGCCAATTCAGAACTAAGGGTTTATTATATTATCCTAAGTTACACAAAAAAGTAATATTTAATTTGAAATATAATATTTCATGTCGTTATAAAGAAATATCAGGACCAGCCATTGAACTTGGCACCCATTTAGTCTTCCACCCACTTCTTGTGTCGTTGTAGTAAAAAACCAAGGCAAATTATAAACTTGAACTTGGCTCTGATTTTACATTTATGTTTTCGATGGGGTTTTAGCTCATATAAGCTCATATAAACATATAGCTCATATAAACAAGGTATAGGTACTTATAGTAACCAAATAGATATATTTTTTTCCAAGTCGATTTACTTACTGTGGATCCATCATATTACTGGTCTCATACCACCCTAAATGAGATCTCCTCCTATCATCCATCAGCTCTGCCCCTAGATCTTTCAGAGTCATTATTCACAGTTCATGTTCGTCATCATTACAACACATAATACACAAATAATTATAAAACACATGTTCATTAACAATCTTATCCCATTTGCATGCATTTATTTCTCTTTTTTTTTCAAGTCTAAATACAATTTCGTAAATATTTCCTACAAGTTTTTTCACCTTATGTGTAAGAGTCACTGTAATTGTTGGCAATCAATATTGTTTCAGGAAACTGTCGCCACTTCTTCCATATTTGTATTTGGTTCTTCACTATCACTTCACAAGTGATCTGAAGAATTAACGCAAGGAACAAATTAAGACATTAATTACACCATTAGTAATAATAATTCACACACTACATCATTAATATTAAACCACAACTAACAAGGTAATCAGGGAGAAATTGAATGAATTGTCGAAGTCTCAAATGTAAACCACAAAACTCCTCGGCGTTTTAGGTCGTAACAGTTTCCAGGATAGTAAAGACTATAATATAATAAAAATAAAACAGAATAAATATAAAAGATTAAAAAAAAACTTATATAACTAGCAATTTATATCATAAGATATTATATTCAATGTCATCCTCCATGTATAAATCTTCTCTTTAACGTACAACCATAACAGCAGCGAGAAAATCCTCCCGAAACTTTTCTTTCTACGCCATATCACATCCTACTATAGTGCGTAAAAACAAAGACCTTTAACATTAGATTATCTCTCACGATTCAAACAACTATAATAGGATCGTTTACTTTCTTAATATCAACTTTTTCCAAATGTAAATGTAATAGTATTCGACTTCACTGTTCTTACCATCGCTATAGAATTAATGTCACAATTTCAATTTCTCTTCATATCTTACCCATGTACTTCCTCTCTTTTAAATGGGCTAGATTAGTCGTTTCTTGTACATCTGCCAATTCTCTTGCTCTTCTAATCATAAATCCTATATTCCATGTAGTTATTTTCGTTTCTCGCGTCGCAAGCATCCCATATATCATGCTTGCTGTATAAATATATAATTTTGTTTTTAATCAAAGCAATAAAATAAATATAAATATTAATTACCTTCCGTTCCTTTTGAAATGCTGGAAATATTAACGATATCAAAGTAAAGCCAGACTCATTGAATTACGGTTAAATAAACTTCATTAAAACTACAAAGTTATCAAATATTGAATAACTGAAGTTTGTCAATAAAGTTACATAATAAATTCATCAAATCAATTCATATCGCAGCGAGGGTGTTTATAAAGCCGGCTAAACACTTGAGGAGTGAGGAGCGTCGAGCGCCCTCAAAGACGAGTGTAAGCTTAGCACTTGAGTGAAGTTTATTTGCTTTATATTCATCGAGTGACAGAGATTTCTACATTCGTAGTGGTGTACACTGCTCTTTATTCAAAATCTCAGTTGTAGATCACACGTTTTTACCTTTATAAATGTAACCAATACACCAGACAGTGTATTACAATAATATTTATAATAAATACTTCCCATAAGTAAGTAATTTTATCAAAATAATCAACTTATATGGCTTTTCATAAACTACCAAAGACAAAGGGTTCTCTTTAAAGAGTTACAAAATTTACATATAAAACGTATAGTAAGGATAGATAATACTAAAGTGAAAAAACAATAATAATAAAAAGAATGACCAAATATTTCATAGGTAAGTTTAAATTTCACATTATAAGTATAGCTACGTTTCGTCGGAGCCAATTTGTCTTCATGCAAATGCACCCGCTGTTCAGACTGGCTGGCGAGCTGGCCGGCTGGCTCGGACCACAGAGGTTGTTAGCAAAACAATCATTGCGCAGAAATGAATTCGATATGAAGTATCTTTAATTTTACACATCACACGAAAGAGAACTTTCAATCTATAACTTTAAGGTTGAAAATTATAAATAAATATTATATTCATGGCTTAATTAAACTTTTATTTCGCCCACGGTAATGCATTACTTTTTAGTTTAATATAATAACATTCTTAAAATTTTATGATAACGTATTTTATCTGGAAACCAAAAGATATAATGGTTTCTATTTTGCACTATCAAACTTTGTACAATATATAAAATCATTTTCATAAGTTAAGAAAAGTTTTCGGTGGCAAGCGGCAAAAGAAGTTTCCACCTCAAGTAACTCTTTATTTGTACGGCTGATCCCAAAGGAAAGAAGTTAAAAAGAGCTTTCACCGGCCGACGCGTTTGAATAACTTTTACACAAGTTGTATTGAACTTGTAACATCAGGTCGGTTTGATATATGTATGTATGTACATCGGTATTTGTAGCGCGGCTGAAGTTAGTGCATCGTAAATTATTCAAACCCTATTCGAACAGTCACTAGTACCATGTCGTATCCAGCTGTACATCGACATTTTGATTTTTGGTAGTATTGGACTTGTTCTCTAACATTATTTGTTCAGTAAAAATTTTATTTAAATTTATTTATTTTTTGGCTCTTAATTTTTTTATTACAATCTACTCTTTTACAGAATATTGTTACTATTATTTAAAGTTTAGTGTATTCAAATTCATTAACATGTAATGCTATAATAAATATTAACATATATTTTATATTACATTTGGAACATATAAATAGATATTATATTACTATTATGTTGTAAATAATATATGGTTCAGATGAACCTTTAATACGTAGATACGTAATAATGTATTTACGAATAAAAAAAAAAAAAAAAAAAACTAAATGTATACACATACATCAATTGTTATAATATATTGAGTTATTAAACATTTTAGACAACATATAGAACTGAACATGAACATCCTACATACACTACAAAACATGAAGCGGCGAATCAATGTAAATATTTTATAAAAACTAAAATCCGATGACCAAAATAAATTGTGATCAATATGTTCACAATTTGCCTGAAAAAAATGAATGGACACAGAATACAGTAGCTATATATACAGGAGAGAGAAGTGATTCAACAACGGAAAATAGAAAATAACATTCGCGAACTAGAAGGCTCATTAATATTGAATAATAAACAATATAAAAGACTCGCGGGACCTTTCGCAGTGTCAAAACCACATTTCAATCTGTTATTTCCAATATTGGTGCGTATTGTTTTAAAGGCACATCGCAATATAGTTAATGCTTTTCACGTTTAATTGAAACTACGCACAATGTACTTCATTGTTATATGAAAATCGCTTTAATTATAATAACGCATTCATTTCATATTTTCAATATCTTTTATGAAAAATGTAATTATATATATTAATATATATGAATTTTCTAAATAAGCATAGCCTATTTGGATAGATTCAACCACATTCGATGGCTCTTAATATCATAGCTTTAAGGCAATGGGTAAGTGACAAGAAACGGCCAATTCCAAAGGCGCTATGAACAGAGAGAAAGATACGAGCCGTAAAATAGGATTTCATGCATGCTTTCGCCTCTTAAACAAATAACTACGGTTGATAGAGCACAACATTTGTCGAGCGAAAAAACCATTACCAATGGACAGGTGAAGCTATTTAAACACTTATTGTATGAATTATGAATATAATGAAATTTTTATTACATTATGGTCTTGATACCTGGTTAAAGTTATTCGTGCCTTTTTATTGCGTGAGTCCAGCAAGCTGGTTAGATGGGTGCCTCGGGTTGTTGTTATTGGGGTTTCATACCATAGTTATCATAGAAGTGAGAATAATTAAATTTTTCATGGTTTAAAAAAAGTTGAATGCCTGCGAAGTCCTGTATGCTCCATAATGTTTTTGAGAAAAACTGTTTAAAGCGACACATGTTTTTTTTTAATATATATATATATATATATATATATATATATATATATATATATATATATATATATATATATATATATAATCATTGTAATTGACAAATGCAAGGGTTTTTTACTTACCGTTTAATTTATTTTATTTTATTTATGTACCAGATTAAGTAAAAAAAAATGCAAAAGGAAAACTAAAATTACATAGGATAAACTTATCTCTAAAAAGAGATCTCTACCAGCTACACGTGAGAGTGACACAGTTAATTTTAATGGGCAGAAATAGGTACACACTACATATATAATAAAATTGTATACAAATATAGATTTTATGGAACAATAAGACACAATAAATAAATATATAAATACATATTCCTAGACATACATAGATATAAATAAATATTTAAATATATATGCTTATAATTGGGAGAGGTGGTAAAGCTTTAATCTTTGTTTGAAAGATAATGTAGTTGGGCTATTTTGAAAATGATTTGGTAGAGTATTCGATAAACTCGCTGTATGTATAGTAAATGATTTAGAAAATGAAGAATAATTATAGTAAAGAACATTAAAGGTTTTAGCTGTAACACAGGAACGTTTAGGACGGCTGCTTGGTAATGACAAATGGAATCTTTCGTTTTATTATTATTTACCTATTTATAAAATTAGAACTAATTGAATGAACTGTAAATATCAGACAAGCTGAACATAAACTCCAATATTTTAACAGATTGCACAAAAATACTTTCGGTTAAAAGTAAAAATCATACATAAGGATACAACATCGATTGCAAAAAAAAACAATACTTTGATGAATTGAAAAAAAAACTTTCAAAGCCATATAAGGAGATGTTTGTGGTAAGGGGTTAATTAAATACCTATTTAATTAAATAATGCGCCATATACATACTCTACATATTACATACGTACGTAGTACGCACGTATTCTCGATATATCTTCTAGTACAAAGTTTTTAAGTGTTACTTTAATAGGCTATTTAACAATGGGAAAATGAAGTGTCCATTACTGTTATCAGTATATATTATGAGTTTAAAAATGATTATTTATTAACGTAAGTTGAAAGTTATAGTGAATTGATTTAAAAATACGTAGATAAAAATATATTTCAAAACATTTGTCACGTGACACAAGACTCTCCTGATTGGTCGGGTTTATGATGACGTAACTATCCTGTAAACCTCCTTCGCCTACTAGTGTTTTATATTAGTTTTCTATAAAAAATAACCGTTATTTGGAAGTATTTTCCTGTATTATCTATTGGTTTTGAGTGATTTATTTGCAATATCTTACAAAATCTATAAAGTATTTTTTACAACAATTTTGTACAGGCAGAAAGCAGAAACCAAGTCGACGAAATCAAGGACATTTAAAAAAAAATAATTCCGATTTTTAATCTTTGGAGATAAAAAATGTGAAAACAAAGTATAATAACAATTTAGTGGTAAGTTAAATTATATATTGGGAAAGTGAAATAATCATAAACTTCGATACCCTGACATTCGTTAAAACATTTACAAATAGTTTTTCAGGAGTTTTTACCTACGTCTTTGTACATTATATTACATTTATAACTCATTTTCTTACATAAATCACTGGTAAAATGTAAATCCAATCGCACTTTCGTTCTTCGTTTGCGACAAATGTATGTGGATGATATGTGGCACAGATAACAATACTGGCAAGTGACGTCACCGACCCCATTGCAGCGCCATATTGTCAATATAGCATTTTGGAGCGCTACTTAAATACTTAACTTTTAATTTGATACTTTAAGCAAATATGTACCAGAATAATAAAAAAATTAGTTAAAATTAAAAAAAAATATATAATTATTTTTAAAAAATTTACATATAGCCTATTGTATATTGCTGATTTGTCAATGATTTAACAAAATCATATGTTAAGCCTAATCTTACGTACGGGCGATTACAGAAGTAATGAAAACACTAATTCAAATAATGTTTAATTTCAAAACAAATAAATATATATATTTTTTTCTATTTATGTTACTATTGTCACAATAGTTTCTAGAGAAAGTTACATAAAATGATTGTAATTTTTGTCATACAAACAAACATACCTATACCGTTTTACACCTTAGTTGGATTTTCAAACATCGTAGCAATATTTTCATTTAAAACATTTTTATCTGAACACCATTCAGCATGGATTTTTAAAATTATATTATTAAATCCCATATTGAATAACTTTAAGGAAATTTTAATTAGAGTAGGCAAACATTTTAAGGAATACTATTTTAATTTCGTTTCGTGAATAACTAGGCTCATCAAAACACAATTAAGCTTGAGAGTGGTCACCGTTCACTTCTGCAGTTGCTGTGCTCCCACGCTCCGACATGCTACGCCCTGAGTACCTGCTGCGAGATTTATTACTTTTAATTACACCTCATTGTCCGCACTCGACTAACGTATTAAAGATGCTTACAAGGAAGAGATTTACGGCGACGAAAAATAATATAAGGGTATTATATACAATGAAAAATAGCTTTTTATAATAAAGTATGTTAAAGCTTTTAATTAAAAATGTGCTTTTCAAAAGAAATATATAATTATAAAATTAGTCAATTCATTAAATTTAATTTATCTATCAAATTGAATATAGTTTTCTAAATAAAAGTGATATCATATCTATCGACTTTTAAAATCAAAGGCTTGTTTAAAATTTATATTGTTTTCAGCACAACGAAAATCAAACATCGGTTTCTAAATGTTTGTCCGTCTGTTTGATTAAAAGTACTAAACTGTCTGAACTGGATTATACGAGTTTTCTATTAATAATTTTAGGCACTAGTTCAGGAAAACTTCTTATCTGATAAACGTGTCTGTTGCAATATGAATAAAGTTGCATATAGTAATTAATTGGCAAGAGAAGATTCTTCATACCATATTAATAGCAAGTTTTAGAACATCTTTTAAACAATAAGTAAAGCACAATAATTTTAGTAGTGCTCGTGTATTTTTTTTTAACAATTGATTATAATAAATTTATGTATAAACTGGCAGTATATTATTCTACTGTTTCATTCAATGTGTGCTAAACCCTTATTAATGTACAACATGAACATTTCTAACAATTCCAAAGTTGTTCAGTCTAAACAAGGAGTTTTGTTGAAACGCAAAAGCTCAATAAAGGCTGCTCTCATGGGCTTTGTCGTTGTTAGTCCACAGTCCACAGCCTATTTTTTTATATATTTCAGTTAAGACATAGAATTCCTCAATTCAAGTTAAGTTGAATTAAGTTAAATGTAATGTCTATTTTTTTATTTATTATTAAATTTACCCGGCTATCACATTAATTAGTAAAGGCCATGCTTTACGCCTACTTTTTTGATGGTAAATATATATGTAAATATATATATACATATACATATATATATGTATATATACACATATGTATATATATATATTTAATTAAAAAAAAATCGTAATGAAATTCAAATAAGGGGTTTTTTTATTAAAAAAAATAGTTTGTTTGGAAAATAAAAAGGTAAGTTTTCACTAAATTTCATAAAGATTTTTTTTTTTGTAAAAGATAAAAATAAAAACAAAAAGCTTGGTTTTTTGCATTTTTTGCCTAAATTTTAAAGTTCTGTAAAAAAGTTTTAGGTCTTATTATCTACAACTTTTCCATTTATAATTTTTTCATAGGACTCATAGTTTTGCCGGAAATCGCAATATACCACTTTTTACCCTTAAAAGCTCACCCCCATCTCTTGCCCGAACTCAGATCGCCTTTAATTTATTTTTTCTTTCATTTCATATTTTCTTGCTATTCTGAACGGTTTCATCCTGTTACTATTTTTTTTGGAATTTTGTCAATTTTTTAAGCTATTGGCACTGGACTATTAGGGTTAGGAAAATTTAAAAAAATAATATGAAATATTGGTAGGTGGTGTGGCTACAGTAATCATACTAAAACTACACATAAATACTTACTAGTAATACATTGTTATTACTAGTATTATATCATTATATAAAATATATACCAAAAATACAGTAATAAATACAAGAGGATATAAAAAAGAAGTTCAATAGCAAAAGTTATTAAAAAAAAAACAACTAGTTAATTTCAGAAAAGTAATATTCTTTACCGGATTATTTATACTATATATACTTGCTTTTGATGCGTATTTGTTTTTAGATTAGATTAGATTTAGATTTAAAAAAAAAATCGATCATCACGTTATACATACTATAAGTAAATATTGAAAAATATTTTTTTTTATTGTTTACTAACGCAATGCAAGAAACTGCATCTTTGTACTTCGGATAGTGAATTCATGCAAAACATACTATTCTCGAACTATATCAGCAGCGAAAAGGTTTTCTACTGATACCCAAGAGACACATGGCGTTGCTGGTTTGAATATTGCATTTAGTGCCTCCATACGATCTTACAAATTCTTCTTATAATAGTCCATTACCTCAAACAAGAAAGTATTGTAATAAAAACTGTATATAAAATTAAAAAGATAATGTCGCCTTCGCCTCTTCTTAACTACCATAGCCAAATAGGTTTATTTTGTAGAATTTGTAGCGAATGTTCTCAATATACGTACTTTTACACAATTGATAGGAATACCTTTTGAAATAAAAAATTGCAGTTATATTAATTAATAAAATATAATTAATTATTGTTACAAAATAATAATTGACTGTAGTCATTTATAAAAATGGAACTTATATCCTCAATATTTATAGCCGTATAAAATGGTTTCCCAAAAAAAAAATAACCATATTTAAAAAATTATTGAAAAGAATTTGTCTCTTGTTCAAAAATCCTATGGCATTTTTAAAGTATAGACGAATCCTTCGATGGTTATTGTAATTTCTTCAGAATACTTTAACCACGTGTAGCCAAGTAACTTATAAGTTTAAAAATCAGGAAACAAAATATTACACACAATGTGTGGATGATAATTTATCAAGACTCAAATTATATATCACTTAAAATGTATTTTCAGCTTTATTCTAACTATAGTAAAAACCAATATTGAAAACATGATAATGTTCAGGAGTGTTAATTTAAATAAAAAGTCAAGACCACACCAAATTTAATATAAAATCCATCTAATAGTTCTTTTTTCTACTGTAATTATACAATTATAGACAAAATCATATCGAACAATTTTTTTTTTGTAGAAATTCGAACATTTTGTATAGTGCAAAATATTCATACAACAACAAATATTTTTAGCAGTTTGAGTGTATTGTAATTATACTGGCCAGCAATTTTTTTTCTTTTCCCTCAACAATAAGTGAATTTTGCATAACATCAACTGTTAACCAATGAATTCTTAAATTACACAAAACTCCGTCTAGTAGTTTTGGTGTATTTACAGTACATTACAGTATGTACAGTTTTATCCTTTTTAATAAAAAAAATGTCCTATAAGTAAACCAGAACAATAACTACTAATAATCATATCCAATTACAACAAAATAATAATAATAATAATATTATTATTATTATTTTGTTGTACAAAATGTATGTACAAAGTAACGCAATATGATTACCAAGATTTCAGTAAATGTTTAAAGACTGAAGTTACTTCTTTTAGCAAAGAGATACTATATACAAATTCTACAAATATATATTATTTGTTAAATAGTATATATAGAAGGATCTGGCCTTGTCATTTACAAATTAAATGTTGCATTCCTCTTTTTATGATTTATTTATGTATGGGAAAAAGTAAAAGTAAAAAATAGTAATAAAATAACATTTCAGTTTTAATTTGAAAATTTCCAATCTTTAGGTGGCGGGCCGTTGAATGTGACGTAATTTTTATTTTTGTAGCCATTTCCAATGCTCAGTATATTGCAGGATGTACATTTCGGCAAAAATCTCTGCCAGTCGTAATCATCCTATAATCAGAACAGACATTTATTACATTAAAATGAGAAGTATATTTTAAATAAATAGTAATAGAGGTATAACAAAAAATATATATAAATGAAAATATTTGAAAAATATTTTTAATTACTTAAAATTAATTTAAAGCCAATAAGAAGCTTAAAGTATTATTTAAAATGTACTTATATTGTACATAAACAAAACAAACATTTCACCAGTTTGGTAAATGTTTTTAGATTTATATATTATTTAAACACTGTTAAGACTTTATATAGACTGTTCTAAAAAGTAATTTAATAAAATTAGCTCAAAGCATTCTGTAGAAGTTAATGCATAATCTAAACCTTTGATATTCAATGCTCTTGAATGAAGATGAATGAAGAAGATAAAGACCAAACTAATTTATGACAAAAAAGGTTTTGGGATTTGCTAACTCTCGAATAATGTTAATATTTTTAACTTACAATCACTTTCCATTTATTGTTTAAGTAAAGATTTTTATTACCCAACGCCGCACTCTTGTTAATTGTTCCAGCAAAAGGCTTCTTTCTTTGTTAGTTTCTTCACTTAATTTCATTTTAGATATTTGTGGCCTGTAAATTTAAAAATAAATTTCATAATTAAAATTTATTTTGTAATACTGTTCCCAGTAATTAAAATTTTAACTTATATAACCTTACTTTCCTTTTAAGAAATGAGTTCAATTAATTGAGATTTAAGTACAATTGAATGTAATGGTTCATCATACTCTCATTCTACACTTTACACAGTAGCATCTATTCATGAATCTGACTTCGCTTTAATTATAAAAAAAATACACTAGTTAGGTATTATATGTTTAATATCATTATTTCCTAATACTACATTGCATATTTCTACTTACATGGAAGCAACTTGATTGATAGCTACAAATGTAAGTAACACAAATATGATTAATACAGATTTTCCCATATTTAAACATGTACAGATCAAGCAATTTCACAATAATATATGACTAACTCAAGAACCGTATCCCATACATAAACACATCGTGAACGTATACATACTTATAATACATGTAGATGCACATATAATAATTGTAACGTAAAGTCGTGTGTTTATCAAATACGATTATTACTGTTATATAAATTAAATAACTGATAAAAAGTTTTACTGATGTCTCAGTATTTTAAAAATATTTATATATAAGTGATAACTACAGAAAGATGAAGTTTAGTTTGGTCATACATTTTGACCCCGTACCTTGGCTTCCTATTATAGTAGAAACATATTTTATTTTTACATAAGTTTTCTCATCATTATATATATACCTCTCATTCATATATTATATACCTCTCTGCTACCATCACCTTGGAAATTCTGAACGTTCTGTCAACATTGGTTACGCGTCGATATAGATGACCGTGTCAATATTTACGTGTGGTTCTACAGGTCTCATAGTGATAATGCAGAAACAGGTCGAGGTACTCGTAACCAAGTATCTGAACTCTAGAGTTCTAAAGAGATAATACAGCCATTCCTCAAAATTCTTCAAACGGCAAATTGCTAGAGAAAAGTCCAAGAATGACTTCAAAATTGATGAACAACTTCTTTCTTCTTTCTGCGTTCTTATTAACGCTCGCCAGCCAACTTCGTTGTATATGAGGAATGACTGCCTGACTCACAAGGTAAAAAAGAAAGCCTCTCTTCTTGGTACTCTTTTTGACTCTAACTCGGCTATTGATGACAATGAACACCGAGTTCTAATAACGTCTACCATCTCGCTATGTCAGAGCTTAATACCGGATATTTTATTCCAACAAAAATCCATACGACGAACTCTACTTTTCATGAACGTTCGTAAGTCAAGCGGGCCGGATGTCATTTCTCCAATTGTGCTCCGAACACGTGCTTCTGAATTGACTACTATGCTAACGAGTCTATTTTGGCACTCCTATTTAAAATTCCTCATTCCGAACTCATAAAAAGACTCTCATAAAAAGACTCTCTTTAATGCCTGGCCAACTATCGGAGTTATGGGTTTGTATATATGGAGCGATTGTCAGTTTCACTGTTGAAGGAAAGTTGGCCTCGATGAAACTGCGTCCGATGAACAGATTCATACTACAAGCCGAACTATTCAAGCTCGTGCTTTAAAAAGCGTAAGTCCGGCCACACATTGAGTACATTGATATTATCATCAGAGTTTTAGCTATTATTCCTATTTGTACTATTTGTTCGATGCCAACGACGAATCGCTCTAGTTGTAGAAGACCCATTGCTTTGTGATTTATGGCTTTGCGGAGGGATATCGCATCTAAACAGAGTTTTATAAACAGTTATTTAATCAGAATTCCATTATCACACTGCACCCCACCGCTTGCAATTCCATTTCCACCATCTGGACGCATGGCGTTACTCAACAGTTCCTAATTCAACAGCGAGCTAATTTCTACTACGAACCATCAAGATGTAGAATAAGTGTTTCAAGATTGATATGACAAGGTTTCTTTCAAAAATGTCACGACTTAACATCATATGCTCGTTTGCCCTCCTATTCACAATTAAAGGGAAACAAACCATTTATTAAAAAAATGTAGACCCCGTGGACGGAGTTGAGAGCAAGATGTAGTTCAGGTAATATTATCTTACTGAACAAAATAAAGCAAAGCAAAGGTTATAATATTATCATACTTCTTGATAAGAAAGACGTTCTAAAGTAACAAAAATTAGGAGGTAAAGTACAAATATAATTAAGTAGCTTGACAAAACTGCATGTAGGCGAAACAGTGAGTTTATTTGTAAAAAAACTTTTGTCTGTAAATTAACTAGATTGACAGCCATTTTGACTGTTAGTTGAGCGCAGATTCGAGCGCACATGGTTTTATTCGTACATTTTGAGAAATTTTGTTTGTCGGTGAGTAATTCTCAAATACATGGCCGATTACTGACTTTTTTGTTGCTATAATGGATGATAATGCTGCTATCAAATAAAAAACCCGATGTTAATCGGTTCAGTAGTTCATGAGAAGAAGCATCAAGGAGATTGCATTTAAGCATTTAAGCCACTACATGAGCTTCGTTCAATTATAAGTTTTTAAAAGCAAAAACAATTTAACAACGAATCCAAGCGATATAAAGGAGACAATGATTCCAATACATTGTTAATTAACGCGACACCATATTTTGAAAAACTCATTACTATGTACAATGTTTATACCGCTTCACGTATTATGACAATTTATATACAAAATACATGCATATTCCAAAATAAAAAACATATAATAAAATAAAAAACATATAATACAAACATATTCATGCATATCAAAAACAAAACCGAATCATTATTAGTTATAACATCTATTATTTGTGTCCTATAACTTTTATTAGCACTCATACTGCCTTAGGTTATTATTCATTACATCTCTATGTGATAAAAATTGTTAATAAAAATAAAAAAAATAATATTTATCTCGTGTATCGTATGAGTCCGGTTATAGTTTTGTACAAAAAACCTACGTGGGATTTTTGTACATGGGTTTTCTATATTTACACTAATCATTTTATAAACATAATAATCTAAACGTTCGCAAAAATTAAGAGATAAATGTCTTCAAAATGAATTGTTGTAAACAATATTTTCTTAAAATGAATTTAACAAAATCGGGAGGTCAAGAGGTCAATGTTATTACTATAATAATTGTTTCTTAATGTCTGTGTATTTATTATATAAAAAGTCAACGAATTTAAAAGTCTCATGGGTTCTCAATCAGTTGGAAGTTAGTTATTTTTTGGCACTTTTTAAATATGTTCTTAATATTTGATAAGTAAATGGTAAAATTTTAATCATAGTACTAGTACAATAAGAAAACTATTGAATAGAAAAGTCAATCGGTTACAGATAATTCCACTTCCACCAGATATAGAAGTGAAAAGAGAACCCATAGGGTCAAAATATCTAAAATTTCCAATTTAAATCTAGCCAACGTTCATCTATTCACAAAGACAGTAAATACATGCTATATAATGTTCCACCTCTCCCTTTACTTAGCAAGTTAAATAATCAATATAAATTGGTACATTATAAATGATGTTAATGAAGCTATATTTTCAATTAAATAATTTGTCTTTTGAAGAATTAAACGCTCTCTTAAGAAAAAAATATATTAATTCCACATTGAAAACTTTAATAGAATATAACTTTTTAAAATAGACATGGAAATACAATTTAATAAAAAGTGCTTCTATATTTTAAAGATTATCCATAGGGATTAAAAGCACTTATTTGCCCATTAAAATAGCATTTAGCCCCGTTTATTATGACAGAATAATTAATAAAAATTAAATGTTTTAGAAATGACTCACTTAAGATCAAATCAAACAATTCTCTTGGGAATTTAAATAGTGACATCAGCAGCAGTAGTGCTGACGTTTCATTACTCGATACATTGTTTGCAGAGGGATTGCAAAACAGCAGTGATCTAAGTTAGTGGATTGTGGAGTAACTTAGACAGAACTGTAGGACTAAGCGTACCCATTTAACTAATGCGTTGTCCGACTATTGGTCTTAGTCACTTTGTTCTACTTACGTACATATCAGCTACTTTACGAAAAGCCGACTTAGTCTACGTTGTTTTTTGTATTATAATTATCTTACCACAACATTTGGATGAAAAACTACATAGGCATTTCTTATTATCCTAAAACAAAAAAACAATAATCGCTTTCTACGTCACATATACATGTTTGTCAAAATGCTTTAAATTGAATAGCATATGAATCAGCAAAAGAGCAAAAACGTTAAAAAAAGTATAAAATATTATGCCTTTTTCAAAGAAACAGACTAATTTAATTATTAACAAAAACAAAGTAAGCTAGTTATATACCCAAGTACTTAGAGTAAGTTTAGAAATTCATTGATAATAAATTTATTTATTGATCTTGACAATTTTCCTTTGAAAAGGTTTGCTGAATTTTAAGCATCGACCCGTGTTTGTGTGCTTTTAAACGTATAGAATTCATGTTTTGTGCTCCATAATGTATTTTGGAGTGTGTGCAATGAAAGGGCGGGCAACGTTATTAACTTTAATTAACATAGTAACCTAACATGTGTGGCCATTTAATGGAGTGATGCCTTTACTTCCATTAGCTTGTTCCCTTGTTTACTTCATTTACAGCATTTCATAATAATATTAGAATCTATTTATTACTTTTTTGAAGTAATTAATTATATTATGATTCTTAGAAATCTATTATCCTGCAATTTCCAAAGCAACAATGATACATGTTATTAATATGATGGCCCGTAAAATGAAAGTTCAGTGTTGTATGAGCGTTAAGGCAAGAATGCAATGCTAGTATTTTTTATACTCCCCTTTAATGTTATTTCCTCGTTTATGACACTATAAAGACGATACCGGCCACTACGCGTAATGAAATCTTCTGTTCAATACCCAGATAACGTTTTTGCTATGAACAAATTGTAAATGCTGGCGTTGCTCCAGGTGTGTTCGTTTATAGCAAATATCAAGAACCATGGTTGATATTTTAAATAGACATTTATTATATAATACTACTTTAGTTTGATGTAAGTAATAAATATTATGCGAACAGTGTCTGACAGACATACATATACATAATCGTATTATAACTACCATATATAAGTACGTTTTAGGGTACGATGTTTATTAATCTTAGATCATAGCTAAGAAATAATTATGTTACTAACATTAACCTTACAATAAGACAAACATGTTGACAATTGGCTATTTTATTTCTACAAAGAGATTTTTTACTGTTAGCCGTAAGAGTGAAAAAAATCAATGTATCTTTATTGTTAAAACATAATATAATTATTAACTGCATGGGCAAAATAAACAGGAATAATAAATATATTAAAGTAAGAATACCTTAATAAAGAGTCTGACGGGATTTTGAAGTAAAGTCTCTAATATTCGTAAAATATACATTAACATCAAATATACACAATGTATTAGATATGTTTAGTATTCATATAATTATATTTATACGTAATAGGAACCCGCATGAAGGCGATAATCCACATTTAGTACAAGGCAGTGTTGACAAACTATTATTTGATCGCTTTAGTGTTTATTGCGATTACAATAATAAATATAATTATAAAATAACCTTCTAATCATGGCTCGTCATACACGAGATACCGTCATTATACTTTTGTTATATATATTGAACTTTTGTCGATAAATTTGTTGATGGGTTTTTAACCCTCGACTTTGTTAAAATTAATTAAACATTTTAAAATACCCTCGATTATAAATGACCTCTAAAAAGTATATAAATAATATTTTGATGTACTTATTGAGGTCGTTGCGTCAGGGGTGAAAGAACAAAATAACAATATGGCAAATAACGAAATAACAATATCAAATCGTACAGTCTAAGTCCTCATTCATTAGCCCCAAAAACTTAGTGAAATCAACACCACTGTCAATGTACGTGCAACGGTCTCTCGACTCAACGACTTCAATAAGTTCACACTAGTATTATTTTTATCCTTCTTAGAGGTCTTTTTGTATCGGGTGTTTTTATTGTTTATAATAAATTTTGTTGGTTACTTATCAATTATTTTAATACCACATATATTTTAAGATTAACAGACCTAAACCTGTTTATAGAACATTTTGAAACATCATATACCATTTCTCGAATTGTTAATCTATCAAATAAACAATATCCAGTACCATCTATCAAATAAACAATCACATATAAATAAAGTGTATAAATAACTTTATAAGAAGTGCATCAGTACACGGATAAGTTTCTGTCGCGACTCGTATCACTTAAAGAAGAAAGTGACAACGTCGTACATGTTTCGACGCTCTCTAATCCTATAGTCGCTCCGGACAGCTTCCAACTTTCCGTTACAATTCACACTTGCTATTTGAGATATTTCTAACTCTACTTCCCCCTTTTATATACACGTTTGCACTTGTTATACAAGCTACTATAAATACGTGCGACGAATGGAATGTTACGAAATAGCATTTACGTAAGAATTGATACGTTCGTGATGTAAATTGAATAAAAATATGTAGTTCTCTCTTATAGAGTTGCAATGCATGACAATATACCTTCTACTAAGTCGTATAACTTTAAACACAGGGATAAACACCTTCCCTACACTTGTAAATTCACAGAACACAGTATTTCTACCCCAAAAACAACCATCTTGTCTCTTTTATACAGTTACACTAATTTATAGTCTAAAAACGTCACTTGACATCAACTTTTCAGTTAGGTTAAATGAAAATACCCACTTTCATTGGTATCTTAAATAGTAAACTAATATTTTTAATTAATAATACTATCTATTACTAATAACGACATAAAATATTTTATATATTTTTTAAATAACTCTCGAATACGGGAAATAACGATTAATGAACAGTGTTCTCAATCATTTATTCTGTTTGTTATTTATTATTGTAGGTTCACAATCATAAATAACAAACAGAAAGAACCCAGATTCGGAACATATAAAAAAATAAATAAGAAAAATTGTCCCGTATGGTAAATGAACCCACATCTTTGGTCTAGAGTTCAGACTCACTAACCACTAGACCAACGGGTCAATCGTAAAGTTGTTATTAATAAAACGTCAATCGTAAAGTTGTTATTAATAAAAATATTATTGTCAGTAAAATTTTATTATATAGAGTATTTAAAAGTCCAATTAGATATTCTTGTCTAAGTTACATAAATACAGATTGGTTCCAACTGAAACGGTTAATATATTCTTAATATTATATGTATATGGTCTTAATATTCCATATAAGCTGTAGGAGTCAGCAGTCTCAACCACATGGCAGGAATGCTACACAAAGTTTTGGGCGGTTAACTTTTCTGGTCTCTTACCCGCACCGGGGATTAAATTTTAAACTTCCTCCTACTAGCCTCATAAAGTTGATGAGTTGAATTTAACTGAGAACATGTGAGATTTTTAATTTAAGTATTATTTTATTACCTTAACCCAATCCTCGTTTATAGAGGAGAAACAATTCTATGATTTTATTATTTAGATTTGGCTACTTTAGTTTCTACCCTATTTTTTTTTCAAACATAGAAATATAAGAAATAAGGAAAAATTACAATTAATACTGATTTTACAGTTCGGTAATTGCGATACAGAAGGACCCTGCTTGGAGTTTTTATTTTGAGTACAATTTTTGTTGTTTTTGTTTTTGTGACAATACAACTATTTGTAAAATAAATTATACTAAACATTGTAAGCCATTTCGCTGCAAAACGCTTTTTACAGGAGTTAGCATAAAAAATATAAAAAACAAGAGTGGAGTATTTTGTTACGGCTAGGATCGAACGGTTTATTTCGAATATGAATATTTTTTAACAAACGTATTTTTGATTCTGAGCCTATGCATTTATATGAAGTATAAAACCTCTTACAAATTTTATTCATATATATAATTCAATACAATTTATTGCTCAACGACATTTATAAAATAAGTACACAAATAGTGATGTTTTTCAAGTAATCAAGTCAAACAAGTTAGTCGACAATCTTACCGATATTATGTAATCGATTTCTGTTATTGCACAAGTTTCCGACTTTATTGATAGAGTTGCCGAACTAATACCGATGTACACCGATAGTTATTACAAAAATATATGAAGAACGATTATTAAGTTTTTAGAACAAATATATTAATAATACTTCCATTATTATATAAAAGTTTTAAACGATAAGGTTTGATATAGTAATCACAATTTATAGTTATTTAATTTCCAATATGCAAAACTATGTAGAATCATTTATTTTCTCTTTTTTATTTCAGTGGAAGAAAATGATTCATTTTATTTGTCTTCGTCTGTGTATAATAAACACCAAAATAAAATATATCTAACTAGACTACGCTTTGTCCTAATTTTGAATTAAAAGGCAGTAAGTAACATTATTGTTATTACTATTTAAAAGTATATTAGTTATATGTTATCAAGGCATTTTTATAAGTAGAAATACCAAATAAATAACATAATATTTAGCTATTTTTACCCACGAAAGTGGAATATTTTTTAAGCTGGTAAATAAGGCTGACCATTCAAAACACTACAGAAGGTTTTTCTTAAGATTTATTCTTATTTTTTTTTTAATTTAATTGAGCGAAAGTTTTTATGTAAAGTTGTTTAGGATGGTGGGGAAAGCTTACCTTAATAAAGTTCTGTTAGCATATTACGAATTCTCATAAGTTTATATTTGTGAACCGCGACTACTTGGTTTCTTGGAAAGTCAGATTATAATCAAAGTAGAACGAACTAAATAAATTATATTTACGAACAGTCAGCTTCTAGTTTCACGATTCTAAAGAACTGGCAAGACACTGACATAGATTTCTGGATATCATACCATGAATATTTTCAATATTTCACTAATTTTAATTATAATGTTCTTAAATGTGGCGTTAAATTAGTGTTAATTATGAAAACACAAAGAGAAACATGAAGAGGTAGGATAATACTTACGAATAATTAACCATGTCACTAGGAAGCAAATCTATGATGTCCTTGTGTTTAAAGAGTAATGATTCTATGATTCTAAATTATATAAAACTATTGAGATATATTAAAGAGGTAAATAGCAATAATAAAATTTTATTATTATTAAAATATAGTAAATGTTTATTGGTCGATTTTAGAATGCAATGAAAAAAAATGAAAAAACCCCGAAACAAAATACCTCAAAAAAGAAAAAAAAATCTTTCTGATGTCGTTATATTGGGGACCACTAAGTAAAGAATGAAATATAGATTTCTTCTTCTTCTTTTTTTTTTTTTCTTTTTTTTTTTCTTGTGTATAGACTCAAGTAGGTTACGAAGTCAAATAACGTCGTCGCGTTGGTGTAATAATTTTTAATTATAATTTTTCTGCTTTTAAAAGATATTTTATATGTTTCTATATTGACCCACTACTACGAACACACTGATTCTCTCTGGTTTAGATTTTTTTAATATAAATATTGCTTTCACCAGCACCAATAACATCTCAATATCTTCTGCAACTGCTTCCACAAAACATAGCTAAAAACCATCTCGAGTGACAAGGCTTTTGACTAGAAAAACCTCAATCAAATCCGTTCATTTGTTTGGGAGCTACGATGCTAAATGCAGACACATGAAACACACACTAAACTTATAACACCCTTTGTATTGGGACCGGGGGTTAATGTAGTACCAACTGCTCCATGTCAAGCAGAAAAAAAAACTGGGCGCGAAATCAGTGCCGTCTTTAATCGTCTTGAAGAAAATGGCTTCGGTGCATTTCATCGGTCGCTCTAAAGAATTTTCTCTTTTTAATATGAGCATCGATTCCAATTACAAAAGATCAAAGAATCGCCGCGCGGCCCACTTCGTCTTTGTTCAAACGAAAGATGAATTATTCAGAGAGCTGGAAACGTTTCAATTGGCCAGTTATAAAAAAAAGAAACGGTTCGTTGCTTTTTCCACTAAATTAAAATTTTTCTTTATTTCCGATCACGAAATATATTTGTCAATTTTTATCGCCAATAGATGAGATAATTACCTACTGAAATTGTTGAGCATATTTAACAAAAAAAATCATTTTTCTAATATTAGTATACCAAAATAAAAAAAATGATTTTTTTATAACTTCCATTACTTATAAACGAAAACATAAATAACAAACAAAACTTGAAATAAGCGTACATTAATACGGTACACAACATAAATAAAACGAAATGAATAAACCTGTTCATTTCAAAGCAATAGTCGTTATAAAACAAAAAGTCATTTCGAAAAAGGTGACAAGGTGATGTAATTTAACAAGTCTGAATTTATGTTGGCGACACCTGGTCATACTTCGGTGATTGAGAGCAGGCCGTACGAGAAATTATTAAAGCATAATTTATGCTTGCAATTTGTACGCTACTTGAATTCGTTCCTTGCGTCATTCATCATGGCTGCCAAGCGAAACGATTAATTTCGACAATCATCAGTAAAAACGACTGAGTTACCGAGTGGTTGCACACGGATATTGTTTTCAACTGGTATGAGTTGCCGGTTCCCGAAAACATACGTACGCCAAAAGTAAGCTTTTATCTCTTCTGTGTTACATGATTTACGTATATGTTAAAATGGTATACACATACGCTATTAACATTAATATCATCATATTGTTTTTTTTACGTTTAAGAATATAAATGTATTTAAAATAAATATGGGGTTAGCAATACTTTAGTGGAATAAATCTTGATACAGCTTTGACCGTCTTACTCTCTAATCTCATAAGCTCTTGAAGACCTCCGTCGATTTATCTGACATTTGCAAGTCTCCAGTCTCCAATTCTGTCTTAGCAATGTCTCTTTTAAACATCCATTCAAAATCCTAAACAATGTTGGATTCAACAGCTACCTTCACTTTACTAAAATAATAAAGCCTTCAATAACATCAATATTCTATTCATTACGTTATTCTTTTTTTTTATGTTGTATTAATATAAATGTTTTGAAGATTTTTTATTTTATTACATATACAAAATATTTATTTTATATTTCATTGTATATTCGTGGCATAGCTTCCTAATTTGTAGACTTTATTAAGATTTTGTTGTAGATATAGATAAATGCCGAAACGCCGCGTCCGCTTCCTGTCGCCTTCCGCCAGGGCCCCTCGTTAATTTTATTTTAGTGACGCCACCCTTAATTTAATATTGGTTTTGGTACATGTAATGTATTTACGAAAGCATTCCATAATTTTATGTTTTATCTTTGAACATAAAGGATGTTTATAATGTTATTTTAATTAAATCGTGCCACCGATTTGAGTACTAATTTTATAATTAATATTGTATATTTAGAAACAACAGAATTACTTATATAATAGACCTGTGCGCTGTTGTAACAACAACAGCTGTTGCTGTTAGTGGTAACAATCTATATATAGATATATTCTAAGTATGTCAGTCTACTGAGTAATTATTTGTACATGTTCGATAATTGAATGTATGTTTTACAAATATATATTTTAGTTAATAATAAAATTTCGTTCAAGAACCTTAAATAAAATGAATACGATACTAAAGGAGCGTATTTCAATTTCAGAAATAATAAGCTTAATTTTATTCACTTGTAATTAAATTTTTACAGAAAAGGCCGAACAAAAACTTTGCAAACCGATAGAAATAGGTACCTGGACGTTTGAACGTATATAAAACTTTTCCAATTTACAGGGGTTGATTGGAAAATTTTCAGCAGTTTGGGTGTTAATCGAACCTTGACTTTGCTTGGACTCGAAGTGTTGATTTCAAATTGTCGAAAATGCCACCTTTCTGATTCCACGTTTTGATTGATAACTCAAATATTGAACGCAAATTATTTACTGTATTGATAGCCTTATTATTGAATATAAATAAAATATATTTATAATAAAGAAGTTGAGCTCATAAGTATTCAACCGCCCAGTTGGTCGAGTGATTAGCGCAGATGTATAACATATAGCGACACAATGGGGCCCGGGTTCGATTCCCGACAAGGGCAGGCATGTATGTGATAAACATATATGTCTGTATTTCTGTATTTGGTTATTTATTAAATATATTCGTAGTATATATAATGTGTAATATGTGTTTCTATCGTTGTCTAACATTCTTAACACAAGCAAATAATTAGCTTCCTTAGGAGTTAGATAAAAGTATGTAATTTGTCCGGTCATATTTTTATTATTCTTCAAAATATAATACTTTACTGTTTTAAATATGTTAATTTTGTTATCGTGAGCAAGATAATGTAATTTATGCGATTTTAGATAAAATTCGTTGAGATGATGATAGTATATCAAAACATTATTTTTAAATATTATGCCATTGAAACTTGTATAACTATATAGCATCTTTTTCATTAATAATTTCTAATTCATATTCTCAAAATATTTGTCAGTGCATTTTTTTCATTCACTACATTATACCTGAAATTACACATTTAATAAATTCTAAAATGAATTCTAAAATTCTAAGGTTCACGAGATTATCTTATCATCACAATCAAAATTATACAAAATTTTGATAAAGCTGTTATTAATATTAAACAGTATTTATAGTTTACACGGACTTAGAATTGGGTGAAGTCTGACAATCATGGTTAATTGAGTTTTACTATAATAAATTGTAGTAAATATAAAATGACAGCGATTTTGTGTGTTATACATGAATTGAAACATCAGCCCTGCAGATGAGTCAATGACTCAAGTTCCACACATTTCGATCAAGAATTTTTGGTTGATCGAAATGTGTAGAACTTGAGTCATTGACTCTGCAGGGCTGATGTAATAATGTATTAGTCAACCATTATTAAATTTCATTAAAAAGAGCAATTCGTGAATTTCTGGCCAGGTCTTCTTAGCAAAACAGCTTTACGAGCTAGCTTACTCACAGACTGACTATACTGACCAATTTAATGTAATCGACGATTCGAAAGTGCGTGTAAATGCCTACTTGAATAAAGATATTTTGAATTCGAAATTTGAAATTTGAAGTCAATAAGTGGGCAACATAACAATGTTGTTGTTAGTGTGTTGCAAATTGCTTTTTGGCTGATACCGTACGCGACCGCATACCGTTTTCGCGGTCATTAGCGATTTTGGCAAAGCTTCATCAGCTCGCTGCTAACTTATGAGATTCCAGCGCCGCTAAATTGCTTTTGGGTCCTTATTAAAAAAAAACTTTGTTATTTTTTTTTGCATACCCGTTTCTTACCGCCATTTCTTATATGCTTATTTGTTTTTTAAATAAACATGGCATAGCTAACACGTATATAATTTAGTTCCTACGAAGTTCTTCAAAACTAAAGTAAAAAGTAAAGTATCTATTAGTTATATTATCGATATTAATATCGAATCGAATAAAATAACTTAATAAGAACTTAAAATATCATACAATATTATTTTCATTATATAAAATGATACAAGACCTGATAATATTAAATAAAGAACATTACTTTAAATTCTCACGAATAAAACTAAATTGCTTATGAATGGGTAATTAACGAATGTAAAATTAAATATACATAGAGCGCTTCACTGTACCTATCCTTAGACAATAACTACTAACGAAGTGGCTTCTTCCCTCGCGCCTGTGGTTTGCATACATATAATATTGCTACATTTTTAACTGCTTATTAGTATTCTAGTCTTGTACCCGCAGTCCTCATTACCACGATTGTCTTTGCCTTTTATTACCTGTTAGCAAGGTAGCTCAAATAGTAACTACTTTAAATTAACACCATAACTACATATCTACGTAGGTAGGTTAGTAGGGATGTGACAGGCTACGTCGGTGTATAATTGAAATATGTAACAAAATAACTAAGCGTTGTATTACTTTTCAAGGAGGTTTCAAGTAACATTGGTGCAAAACATTTATAAGTACTCTTTCATTAACTTGAATAGACTGTTTGCACCAAAGTATTGAATGAGTGGCAACGGTAATTAGAGCCGGTAGATAGCAGGTCGATCCCAGGTTATTTGACTGCTTTAGCTAACTCGACACGGTACTGTGAATCCTTTCATGCCATTTTCTGTTCTGAGCTCTGAATCCAGTAAATAGTACACCGAAATCGTTGCCTATTCAGACGCTACGGCAGATTTTAAAAAGCAATCTTAATTGAAACGCTATTTTCGAAACTTCGTTAAAAACAACGACTCTTGCCCGTAATTAATTTAGAGTATTATTTATAAAACAGAATTTGTTAAAGGTTACATTAATTAAAATGAATACAAGTGAATTTGGAAGTACTCTAGATAATTCATTGTATCTCTACGTTACACGAGAGTCGGAAGATTTAGAGCCATAATATTATAAATTCGGATTATAAGAGCTCTCTTTCAATTTAGAGTATGTACTCGAGAAAATTGCAAAAAGGTGGCTTTGACCTCTTCAAATGCCACTTATAAAGACTCGAATATACCTAAATTATAAACTGCATGACAGTTCAAGAAAAATTTGCTTCCAAAATTTATTATTTTAGTCATTTTAGTTAATATATAAAAAATACTATCCATCTCACTGAATTTTATTTTAACTATACTATTAAAAAGAGAGTGAGTGGGACATAAAAATTAAATGCATCATTTAGAAATTAAGAATACTAATAATTGCTGTAATTAATCGTAATATTACCATTACTTTGCGACCCTTATAGTAATTATTAAAATTTTCGGTACATTTTTGTTCAGATAATGCAATAAAAAAATATTACTCGTAATTTATGTCTTATCTCCAGCGGCAAGACCATATCTAAGAATAAATTTAGGAAATTATTCATGAAGAAAGTTTTTACTGCGACATGATTTTAAAACCAAGCATTAATTGTAAGATTTTGAAATAACTCTCTCATGTCATTGTTTAAAAAAATATATGTTTATTTTATTTCTTTATTTTTTTATTAAATTTATTAAGAGATGTTATATTACGATAAATTTTCCAGTAACGGAAAATGGATATAAAAACACGAGTCTCTTCAAGCTTAAATGGGATTAACATTTCATGTATTAATGTCATTATTATCTTATAGAACGCAGGTTTTCCAATAAAGATAGCGGTTAACCACAAACATCATGATGTCATGTCATCAGCAGCAGGCTATATGCAATGTAATGTAGACTACATTACTATTAATATTATAAGGGTGAATGTCTTGTTTGTTTCGTAAATTCGTATTTTTTGGGATGTACATATTTCACGATACTTTTATTTACAAACTAGCTTTGCCTGCGACTTCGTACGCGTAGATTTCGATTTCGATTAAACGTACCCTTTGTACATACCAATGTATGTAAAAACTATAAGCCTTCAAAGTTTCATCAAACTCAATTAAGTAGTTTTTGCATACCTATATGAGTACCTAGTTTAATCGCTTGTAAGTAGCATTACGAAAAGAAGTTAACTTTTTATTTGTTACCATATTGTTAAAAAAAACAATATGTTAAGTGAGAGACTGCATCCAAATCGTTTAATATGTTTCTGAGATTAGCGTGCACAAACATACAGACACATACAGACATACAGACGAACAGACAAAATGAAAAACCATTGGTTTGGGTTCGTTTGTTTATATAAAATCCTCCCCCAACTTATGAATTTTTGAAAATATTTTCTATGTACAGACAGCGGTCAGTTACAGTTTTTTTGTATTATATATTGTAGTTCATAGTATATTTAGTATATTGTAAATAAGGTATATGTTTAAGTTTGTTAATTTATGATATTCTAGTTTGTATATGTATTATATTTTTTAGATCCGTAGTCATAGTTTTGAATTTTATATTTTTTTTATTTTCTGTATTGTACCCTTGTAGTTCTTATTTTTCTGTATAATGTTTCGGTTGACTGGTAGAGAATGCTTTAGCATTAAGTCCGCCAATTGTATAATTTTGTACAATAAAGTTTAAATAAATAAATAAATAAATATATAGATAAATTTCTTGAACGCTTTAAACATATATATTGTTGAAAAGTGTGCAATAAAAGTGGGAAACTAAATGTTATTCAGAGTGACGCTCAATTTTTATGTATAAATGTTATATAAATTGGCTATCTATTTTTTACGTGTTGCGTGCACAATTAAAAAACAAACAGATGAACAGTTTTTTTTTAATTTTAGAAATGAATTCTGTTAGTTATCCCTTCACATCCTGGCTATTTATTTAGTTATATTTTCAAGGTATAGAAACTACTCCTTTACATAAATCGATCAGTGACAATTTTATTATATGTATAGATTAGAAAAAAATCTATTAAAATAATGTACTTTACTTGATTTATAGTTTCATACTATCTGTTCCTTTATGGTTTGGATGTCTACATAAAATAACAATTTGTTATATTATAATAAATAATGAGGATATTATACCAAATAAATAAAAGTAATACAATTTTGAGTTTGGTCTACTTTAAAAGAGCTGTAAATTGAATGATAATGAAACTACTTGCCCTCAGATAACCTTCTTCTACATAATATGCTTTCGAAATTCCCAAGAACGATAACAAATTTAATAAACTACTAAAATAATGTTATTTTTTTATATTAAAAGTTTACAGAACTTTTAATAAGAAACTCTAGCAACTACAGAAAATGTATAGTGATCGGACGATTGGAGTCGAAACAAAGCTAACGAACCGTTGAAACATGTAAACAGAGGGAAGACGACCGTCTAGTTTACCTAAAGAGCCTTTGGTTCATTAGGATCCAATTTACTGACAACAAATTAATCCCTTTCGGTTGTATTGTAGTTGTTTTCAAACGGTATCAAATCGTTTTGAGAAGTAAATAGCTATAGGTCCTAAATGTATAAACTTCATTTCACTTTCTACAAATATGATAAATAATCAAAGTTTTGAACTATTATTTATTTAGATATTATTTACTAAACTAACCGTTGGTTTTAGGATAAAGAATTTAGGTAAAAATATAATGTCACAGTGCCAATAACTTTGATATGTTCTGTCTATGAGGTAATCAACAAAACAGAAAAGTTAAGAGGCAATTTAACAGCGAGTTAAATAAAACACAGATTTTTAAAAAGATTTGAAGAAGACGTGATTAAAAATGTTATACATTATTCATGTTAACGAAGCTATCTATGAGATCATATACACAATAATTTTAGAGATAATTGTATTGAATCGACAAATAAGACAATATACTTTTTAGATTTATCTAGTTCATTATATTTATTGTATTCAGCAGTTTTAGATGTTTCGAAATGTAGATGTTAAAATATGAACTCGCAACTTATAAATTATGAGTCACTTTAAATAAGTTATAAAACTAAAAGTCTAATTCCAGAGACAATTAATCAACAAAATAAAGGAAAACAGAACTTTTTAAATAGTTTTTTAAGACCAATAGTTTTTTTACCAAGTTGGGTAAGATCGAATTACCTATTCATTATTAAATAAACCCTTAGCATTCACATTTTACAAATAAATAATATGGTTTTAAATAATTAATCTACACATATAGTAAAATTGTTACTGATTCATTTCTGTACATGGAAAATATAAAAAAATCATAGGGGGCTTTATAAGAGCAAGAGAACCCAAAACAATGGTTATTCAGTTTGTCTGTTTGTCTGTATGTTTGTGCACGCTAATATCAGAAACGGCTTAACTAATTTGAAATTATTTTCAGGAATATATTGTCACAGTTAACACTTAACATTAAAACTTTGTTTCATCTAAATCGGTTAAGAAAAAAAAAAGTTATGACAATTTACGTCAATAACGTAATAGGTACCATGCAAATCTTATTCTATACGTGTAATAAATCTATAGAAAAGAAGTCTTTGTACATTGAAAATATAAAAAAATATATACTAGGGTGTGAAGTGATAACTAACAGAATCCATTTTCAGCATTTTTAAAATCTTTATCTGTATATCTTTTTATCTTTTAGTTGTGCACACAACACGAAAAAAAACATTTTTTTTAATCCATACAGGGGGATTTTTGTATAAGCAAGATAACCTAAAACAATGTTTTTTTCATTTTGTCTATTCGTCTGTATGTCTGTATGTTTGTGGACACTAATCTCAAAAACGGAGTAATCGATTTGGATGCAGTTTCCGGGAATATAGTGTCATGAGATTCCCTTTTATACTTTTTTTTTAGGAATCGGTTAACAAATTAAGAAGTTAATAATCTATTATTGTCGTACAATTACTGCTTACTAGTTTGAAGGTTTATAGTTTTTAGATACATTGGTAAGTACAAGGGGTACGTTTTATCAAAATCGAAATCTAACCGTACGAACTCGCAGGCACAGCTAGTAATATATAAAATAATTTAAATTTAATAAACTATAGAACCATACAATTATAAATACAAATACAGTTTTATATTATTTAATTAAAATTTTGAACGAACGAATATGAAGTCTATTTATAAGTCATATAAAAAACAATAAGAGCCTCTCTACTATACAATACGGGGCTAATAAAGGAAATCATTAAATAAACCAGTTCAAGAACGCAAACTGCTAAGCGAAGCACAATGCGTCAAAGGGGAGAAGTTTTCTATTGTAGACTTTAAATTAATTGCTTTCTCTCTAAATAAATTATAGATCTCTGAATCCTCCTTTGAACGTGAACAGGTTGTTCAATCATTAATGTTGATTCTTTGAACACAACTAAAAGTTGGCATGATACTTATTATGTCACGGTTTAAAGATTTTCACTGAAATAACATTCAATTTATAAAAAACTTGTATACAAACTATGTAAATAGGAAGTCCATACTTTTAAAGTTCTTGAAATAAGAAAAAATATAGGAATAATGAATATGTATGATAATGATTAAATTATAAACTATTTCAATATTGTTTCGGGATGTGGGTAATCTTACAGGTCAATAACCTTGATATAAAAAGTAGAAATTTGATTTCTAAATAGTGCCAAACGCTATTAGCTCTTATACGAAATTGTATCATATTTAAATTTATATAAATATAGTATGAAAAATAAACCTTTACGAGCAGGGATTCGAACCCACGACCTCTGGGAAACCGTCAAGTCGCCCTACCAATTAAGCTACCTTAACGTATAATTTAACATGGCTATACATGTTTATAAATATTTTCAAACATTTATCATGTTTATCAAACTTAATTAAGAAGTATATATTAAAAGGTAAGAGAAAAATCAGTAGAAGATATATTTTAATATTGAGATTTATTCTGTAGCATTTCAATCTAGCCGTTCTCGTAGATCTAATTGCTTGTCGAAAATTGCAAATTAATTTAAAATACGTGAGCGTCGGGTGAAACAGACTTGTTTGTAGTACCTGCAATAAATTGCAATTAGGAAAGCTGCTGTTGTGTCTTGTTATCGAGTTAGCAGCCTTGGAGCCTCGTTCCAGAAACACTTCAACAAAACGGATCTCTAATGAATTAATAATACACTTTAATGTATCTGTCAGCTATTAGTCAATACGAAGTGATGTCATGACGTCATGCAGTCTAATTGCTTTTAGTATCTTGTCTAAAAACTACACGCAAACCAATAGCCTATTCACTCTACAGACACATTTAGCTTTTCTTAAGAAGAACTTTTGCAGTTAAAATAAACGCTGAATATTTCGTCGTAAATCTGTCAGCAAAACAATTCGTACCCTTTCACGAGCAATAAAATGCTACCAAGAACAGAAGCTACGAAAAAAGTATCATAAATATAAGATTCATTTATATTCGTTTATTCGCGACCCTTGAGGCTATACGTAAGCAAGAGTAAAATAAAACAAATACCTATTGTAATTCTTTACAATAAAATTAAATAAATGTCGAAAGAGTTTACCAGAAAATTATTTTCATTGTTAATGGGAGAAAATACTCTTTTAAATTTTAAACCTCAATCCCTCTTTTTCGGTCATAAAAAAAATATGTATAGAATAATGCTTTGCCTGAGATTGATTTTACAATGCTTTGGTTTATTAAAATACAAGGGTTGTATTATTTTTTAAAGATTTAACGGGCTATGGCAATAAATATTGAGGGCAAACAGTTTGAAACACCTGTTAAGTGTAACAAGTCTCTCTGAGATACTCTCTCGTCTCTAAGTGACAGTTGGGCTGACGTTTAATAGAATTATTGTGTTCAATTTGGTCTTAAAAAGCCCATCTCATGTTAATGTGGATAGGGAATAAAAAGTCACATTTAGTAAGGAAGTAATTGAGATATCTTCTAAACATACAAATCAATTTAATTGGATATTTAAAATATTATTTAAAAAAATTCCAGCAATTTCCAGCAATTGAAAAAACCTCTTAAATATGTGACCATGTCATGAAATGATAACCATATAGAGAAACTTACAATTAGAGACACATAAGTAATGCCGGACTTTCGTATAGGTATTTTGTTTACGTACACGGACAAATGAACAAACACAGAGTTTAAATATATTTATATCTATACCTTATGACTGTCTGGTATAGCGGTACCAACGATTGCTATTGATTGCTAGATTCTCGTACGGGTGTTTCAGAAACTACAAATTAATTGATACGAAATGCAGTTTTTGTATACAAACTTTCGTCATTATGACAATCTCTATTTAACAAGGCATGAACGTTCGCGAGTCGCCATGTTTGGAGCTCGTGAGTTAAAATTCCAACTGAATTACAAAGTAGTCGTACATAATTCCGATATAATTAATGGACATACTTATTCCAAATACATAAGTACAAAGTAATACATAAGTCAAGTATGGGATAAACCTCATATATCGATAAAAATTCACCAACTTTTATCTTGTGGTGAAAAAAGTAATCCGGGTATAAGAATTCGAAAGGTGGCCCTATTCATGAATTCCAATCAGGAAAAGCTAGGTATAAGTTTTTGCGTTCCTAGTAGTCGCAGTGAAGTGGCGATTTCCCCGGGACTAGCGGCATTAATAAATGGGAGCACATCGAGACAGGATATGAAGCGCAAAGTTTACGAAAGACGTGGAACCTTAAACTCAGGCTAGCTGTCTGCTGTCGAAATTCGGAGAGTCGTTAGGCGGGGAAAACATCACTCCCCGAACAATCAGTGTTGATGCTATGGTACTGGTGTATGAGAAGGCTGAAGTATCACAAAGGATTGGTATTTTAAAAGCCTCCATACACCACGAGATAGTTGTATATGAAGACCGAGTGGAAAACCTTCAATACCTCAGGCCACATCATGTTTTGGGACCAACCAAACCCCCGGGCAAGGAGAAGGCAAAAGCACAACAATAAGCAGAAGCCTCCACTTCAAAACCAAGCCTCACATCAAAATCCTTCATGAATGCAATCACAACCGGCGTATGGTCCATGGTAAAAGCATCAAGAACTTCACCAGGTAAGAAAGTGGTGTATGATGAGGAGGAAAATCTGCAACAACCTAGTTCACGTCATACACCAAAGCCCAGCAGCTCCATGCAGCGGCGGTAATGAACCTCATAAAGATGAAAAATTAAACTAGCTCTGAAACTATAAAATCTCAAAAAAAAAAAACAAAGGCAAAGATGGAATAGTCAGTTTACCTTGTCTTCGTCTGGCGGAGGGACCACTGAATCATTTCATAAATGCTTTCCTTGAGTTTCAAGCTTTAACTAGAGCGACTAAACAGGCTAAATCAATACCTCTTGAAGAAATTCTTCAGGCCTTTAAAATCGGAAATCTGAAGTTCTTGGAGCTGAATCTCAGGGAGGCAGATGCAGCCATATACAGCAACCAAACTGCAAAGATCATTCACGGCACAATGGCAGGAGAGCATATGGCAGCATACAACGCGACCAGTGGTTTCGTTATGTTGGATAGGGCAGAGACGAAACGAACAGGCAAAGTCAAATATACGACGCCATCTAACGACCCAATTGTTGTCACGGCCCAATGCACCAAGATTATGCTAGAGGATATGATCCTAGACAAAGCTAGCACACTAACAAACTTCGAAACCTGGACCGTGCCAATACTATACTGGGTCAACGGGGTTCCAGGATGTGGCAAAACTACGTGGATAATATCGCACTTCGACGCGGAGAAGGACGTCATCGTTACAACCACAACTGAGGCAGCTAATGATCTAAGAGAGAAGATCTCTCAGCGTATAGGCGACAAATCTAAAAATCGAGTTCGCACGATAGCCTCTGTATTAGTAAATGGATTCTAAATATGAAAAAAACCGGTGATCTTTGGGGTATGTCAGTAAAATTACTAATAAGTATTATAAATGATATTGCTCCACAATTATCCTTAATTTTTAACAAATGTATTGAAACCGGTACTTTCCCAGATTTAATGAAAAATAGTAAAGTAGTTCCTTTGTTCAAAAGTGGCGATAGACTAGAACCCGGAAATTATAGACCTATCTCTATTTTACCTATTTTAAGTAAAATCTTCGAAAAAATTATACTAAACCAAATGTCAGAATTTGTTTGTAGCAATGAAATCATGCATAGTGAACAATATGGTTTCACCAAAGGCAAATCAACAACTGATGCGGGTGCCGCGCTTCTTAAGCACATTTACGACGCATGGGAAAAGTCACAGAATGCAATCGGAGTGTTTTGTGATTTATCTAAAGCCTTTGATTGCGTGGACCATCAAACACTACTTTGCAAACTTAATCACTATGGTGTGCGTAGTGCTGCGCTTGATCTTATTGCCTCTTACTTGAATCAAAGAGTTCAGACGGTTGATGTAAATAATTGTAAATCGGTTGGATCTCATCTAAAAATGGGTGTTCCACAAGGATCTATTCTAGGCCCTTTCTTATTTTTACTCTATATTAATGATTTGCCTTTTTACGTAAAAGGACTATGTGACATTGTACTTTTTGCTGATGATACCTCACTTATTTTTAAAGTTGATCGTAATAATGCTAATTTTGACAAAGTTAACTGTGCTCTGTCACGTGTTCTTCATTGGTTTGAAATTAATAATTTGGCATTAAATACTAAAAAAACTAAATGCATGGAATTTACACTTCCTAATGTAAAAAGTCAAGATTGTAGTTTATTCCTTAACAATGAAGTGTTAGAACTGACTGACTCGACAACTTTATTAGGTATAACTTTAGATAAAAAGCTCCAGTGGAACCCCCATCTCTCGACACTCGCAAGCAAACTTAGCTCAGCCGTCTTTGCAATTAAAAAAGTAAGACAATTAACAGACGTTAATACGGCTCGACTCGTTTATTTTAGTTATTTTCATAGTATATTGTCTTACGGTATCTTACTATGGGGCAGCACTGCCGAAATTAATTCTATATTTATTTTACAAAAACGAGCTATACGGGCTATTTGTAACTTAAAAGCTAGAGACTCCCTAAGAGAAGTTTTTAAAGAAATCGGTATTCTTACGGTCGCTTCTCAATACATTTTTAATAACTTACTATATATACGCCAAAATTTAAATGACTATAAAAAAAAACAGGGACAGACATACAATCAATACAAGAAATAAAAATAGGCTCGTAACGCCTAAATTTTGACTTCAAAAAGTTAAGAAATCCTTCATGGGCTTGAGTATACGCATATATAATAAGGTTCCACTAGATATCTTAGATCTTCCTTTTTTTTGAAAATATCTTTAAACATGTATAGCCATGTTAAGCTTATTTAAATTTATAAATATAGAATGTAAAAAACCGATACGGGCAGGGATTCGAACCCGCGACTACTGGGAAACCGTCCCGTCGCTCTACCAACTGAGCTACCGTATCGCTGTCCGTCTCGGTGAATTAAGCATTCTATATGTGATCGTCTTTATCGGGACGGTGGTGACACCTATTAGGTTTCTTTCGAAAATCCTAACCAATGCTTCTAACTTTGCAGTATAGATAAACATTGAAAAGATGCCACTACCGAAATCAATTTTTGAAAATATCTTTAAACATGTATAGCCATGTATAGCATGTATAGCATGACGATCACATATAGAATGCTTAATTCACCGAGACGGACAGCGATACGGTAGCTCAGTTGGTAGAGCGACGGGACGGTTTCCCAGTAGTCGCGGGTTCGAATCCCTGCCCGTATCGGTTTTTTTACATTCTATATTTATAAATTTAAATAAGCTTAACATGGCTATACATGTTTAAAGATATTTTCAAAAATTGATTTCGGTAGTGGCATCTTTTCAATGTTTATCTATACTGCAAAGTTAGAAGCATTGGTTAGGATTTTCGAAAGAAACCTAATAGGTGTCACCACCGTCCCGATAAAGACGATCACATATAGAATGCTTAATTCACCGAGACGGACAGCGATACGGTAGCTCAGTTGGTAGAGCGACGGGACGGTTTCCCAGTAGTCGCGGGTTCGAATCCCTGCCCGTATCGGTTTTTTACATTCTATATTTATAAATTTAGATCTTCCTTTTCTTGGTTTCAAATCTAAAATTAAAGGTATATTATTAAATAAATCTTACTATAACATTCAAGAGTTTTTGGTTGATCGAAATGTGTGGAACTTGGGTCATTGACTTATTTGCAGGGTTGATGTTATAATTTATAAGTCAAACATTGTTAAATTTTATTTAAAAAGAGGAACTGTTGAGTTTCTGGCCAGCTCTTCTCAGCAGAACAGCATTCCGAGCTGGTGGTAGCTTACTCACAGACTGACTATACTGACCAATTTAATGTAATTGACGATTCAAAAGTGCGTGTAAATGCCTACTTGAATAAAGATATTTTGAATTTGAATTTGAATTCGAATTCAAAGAGTCAGAAATCTATCACCGTTTGGTGGTAGACGAGGCTCTTATGAACTATTTCGGATCCATAGCAATGGCTACGCGGTGGTCTGGCGCTGGCGAAATTCTCCTCGTCAGTGACGTGAACCAGTTACCTTACATCGATAGAGATAATCTATTCGAGATGATGTACTGTCGTCCCACCCTGATAACGCCCATCAGCCAAGAATTATTGTGCACACATCGGAATCCATTAGATGTAGCGTATGCCTTAGAAAAGGTCTACTCCGGCTTCTACTCCAGCAGGAAACTAGTGCAGTCCTTAACAATGCTCAATTACACAGGATCGAAAATACCCAGATCCCAACCCAATACCCTCTATTTAGTACACACCCAGGAAGAGAAGATAGTATTGTCTAACGAAGGTCATGGATCAGGCGAAGGGTCGCGTATCTTAACCATACACGAGGCACAAGGACTCACTTTCGGCTCCGTTTTTATAATCAACACCAGGAGTAAGATGCAACTGCACGACAGCGTTCCCCACGCGGTTGTAGCAGTATCGCGTCATACCGAGAGCTGTGTGTATTTTACCGACACCGAGGACTACGCGACGGGCAGATTCATCAGGCGAGCGATGAAGGCGACACAATACAACATCATAGAATATAATACCAAGATGGCTATAAAAGACAGAAACTTTGCTATCGTCGAAACCTTGCTCGTGATAAGTGAAAGCGTAGGAAGGCGTTAATGAGAAAACATAAGAAATTTATGCATACTAACTTTAATAATATTTTTTTTATTATATATCAAGAACTTATACTATACTTCATATTATAACATTGTATAATAATCAAAAAAATAATAATATTAAAAAAATAAAAAAATGTATATATTATATATGTATATGTAATTGCTGTGCAAAGGACTTATCTTACTAATATAGTTTTTTAAGATACCTGTAATAATAGACTCCTTTATGAGTATGTTATCTTAAAACTCAACAATTAATCTGCCAAATACAAACTAAATGCGAAAAGTGCACGGGCGACGTGTCCGTGGATAGAAGTAGAAATTAATAAATAAAAAAATAAAAAAATAAAAAAAAAGTATATCATTTTTAGAAAGTGTTTGAATTATGAATATTTTTATATTATTGTACTTGCATTGTGTCAGAAAAAAACTGTCTAAAAACTGCATACACTTTGCATATATCTAAAGATATGTAACTTACCAACAAATTGGTAATTTATGTTTCATACACTTTGTAACACTCCTTATGAAGTGCATTATCACCAAGTGCTTGTATATTTGTATTTTATGATACGACACTGAATAAATGACGTAGGAAATACTACCGTAGATGTCAGGGCTGCGCCCTTATTTGCTATGACCAGACAAACACGTTATGTACCGCGTCACGACAAATTCCTAACATGTTTGTGGAATCATTAATTAATTTCTATCTAAAATGTATCTATATCATTTTTTTATCTATATCATTTTTTTTATTAGAATATTTGTCTCAGAGAGTAATGTTTACTTTAACGACATGAAATTGGAATTCCATGGTTTTTATGAATCGCGTTTAAGTTTACAGCGCGTTGTGACGTCAGGCGTTATTTTCAAAAGTCTCGCATGTCATAGCGAATCAGGGTCCAGGACCACATTTCTTATGACATCTAAATAATAAGAAAGACGAAATCTTTATATATGTCAAGTATGAGATTTAAGATTCATAGCCCGGTGTTAAAACATTAAGAACCTGAACTTTAGATAAAATCTACATGTGAGTATTTCCAAGATAGAGAACTTTGATCGAGACATATTGTTACAGATATAAAATCTGCCATCTACGCTTGTAATCGAATAGACTGTAACAGATGTATCGTTAGATCGTTGGTAACGTTGTCTGCAAAATAATACCTAATTATCGTGAGTGAGGTGAAGCTTCAAAGTCTCAACAAACACAAAACTCCTCTAAAACTCCTACGTTTTAGAAAATATACATTTCATATAGTGAGAGTAAGCCAATATAGTAAAACATATTACTCAGCTGAGAAATGTCATTTGATAGAATATAAAATAATAATGCTATAAAATGAGTCATAAAATTTAACTACTCATTTAGTAATGATAAGATCAAATTTATTCAATTTGTATAAAACAAACTTGTTTTTAAAGATTTTAACGTTGAACCAATAAAATTTAAAAGAACATCGGCTCTTCTATATTCCTCCTGCCTGCTTCGCCGGCCAATTGAACATTTAACTTTTCATTTTATCCAATTAGTTTCTATTTTTTATTTCAGGACTGGAAATCTTCTTAGGAATGTCTTTAAGAGTCATTTAAAAATACTGTGATATTAATAAGTGAGAAATTATTATTAATTGCATTAGAGAGTTCTTAATAGTCATTTATGACTTTAAATGTTTTGTAATAGTTTATTTAGTTTTGTTCCAATTTAATTTGCTAATTATTGATGGCTATCCACTTCTATCTATTTGGTAATTAAATAGAGAATATCCTATTTCTTCGATTAATTATAAATTTGTTACATTTTTAATGAAATCCTTAAACTCTTAAATTATCCGGTCCTTTAATATAAATATACTTTTAAATGAAGTTTAAATTAGAACCTTTTGTTTACAATTTCAAACGACACATCACTTCAGTATAGGTCCCATAGGTCAATAACATGATAATATTTTGGCTGCCATCCGAGAACCGTTATGGTAATCTCATATTCGGAGGACAATCATACATTTAAATAATTCGTATTGCTACTTTTTATTTATGTACTGTATAAATAAACAATAATAGCCATTTCTTACAACAATGTCGATATTGTAACATCAACTAATATGCAAAATATCTAACTAAAATATCCACCTACATTATTGTGTTCTTGAATTTATATGAAATAGCACGGAGAATTACCCTAGAGTGTAAATACACTCTAGGGTAATTCTCCGTACAATTTTCTACTAAAATGTGTGATGTGGGAGAGTCCATGCCGGTTAAGCCCATGTCAATTATGCACTTACCAGACAGACAATGAGCGCTGGCTATCTCTTGCATCTGTTAGGCCCACCTGAGGGTGGTGTGACATGCGGATTCTCTTTGTGCTGCCACAACCATATTGTACGGCGAATTCTTAATGTAGCAACGATTATGACGTTTCAAAATTATTGAGAAACTAACATTTAAAATCTTTATAATAATAATAATAATAATAATAATATCAGGACAAAATTCACACATTGATCTAACCCCTAAGTAAGCAAATTATTTGCTTGTGTTAAGGGTGTTAAACAACGATACAAACACATAGAAATACACATATAAATACTGAGAATATATTTAATAAACGACCAAACCTAGAAACACAGACATCTATGCTCATCACATAAATGTCTGTCTCTGCCGGGATACGAACCCGAGCCCCATTGCGCCGTTACACGTTAGGCGTCTGCGCTAACCACTCGACCAACGGGGCGATTTAAATCTTTACTTACGTTCTTTGTAATATGACTTTTAATAATACGACAAATTCATAATTATGTTATATAGGAACAACCCATTGAGAATTGTTATGCTTAAAAATAAACAAGGAATATAGAATTCACAATTATTTGAGTAATCAGGGCTGGAACCTGCTATTTCTGGGATATAATATTTAGATCGAGGCACAGTCAATATATTTTTTATATTATTAGATCAAAATACAGATATATAACGTAAAATAATTCAGTGTTAATCTAAGCAGAGCTAAGATGAAGATTGCTGTCAACAACACGATAAGTTTACATTAACTTAATTAAAAGATTACACACGAATGGGTAATTAACATCGGATTTGTTCCCTCATCTGTTACGCAGTCTCCCAGAGACATGCCGGTAGCGTAATTTTATTACCCTGCTTAAAATATGCCTGCAAAATATGTTACTTTCCTTAATACTTCGAATCTTTCTCAATCCGTTAAAATAATGTAGAAACATTTTGTCACACGAACACGTCGTCCTGAGAAAATGACTTGCGATAATTATATTTAATAATATGTAAGATTAATATTTAAAAAAAATATTATGAAAAAATGCGTTAAGCTGTTTATAACGTGTGGCTTGGTATTCGTTAATTTCTTAGAGTTTAGTCTCAACAGTAGTAGAAGTATAAGAATTACATATTATCTGTATTTGGTCATGTCATACATTATCAGACTGTAAAAGTCAGACATAACAATTTATATGTTAATATAGCGATGCACTTTAACTTTGCTACAAGGTGTTGGAAGCTGCCTCAAACTTACAACCCTAAAGCGGTTTCTTGAGTTAGAGCAAAAAAGCAACGGAGTTTTTAAAACAGGAAGCTAACAGTTCAGAGAAGTTAAGTGGAAAGTTAGCGGTCTAAGTTTTATTTTTATTTACGAACTCTGCTGGTGGCTACTGGTGTAAGTAACGCTCACTTTAACACCTAAACTTTTCATTCTACGTTCAGTCATTTATATCTATCTACACGCGAAATCAATCCTTAATGCTAATGAGGGTATGAATTGCAAATATAATTTCATAAGCCATTTTAACTTTGCCACATGGCTATTAAAAGTATTGGAAGCGTTTTATCGGAAAACTCAAAAGGATGATAATGTGGCCTCATAAAGCAGTGTGGCTGTCGATAGATTCCACAAGTTACCAACTTTTCGGTGAAACGAACCGCCATTAGGTGGGTTACTAGTGGCCTGTCAACTGCCACTAATGTCGTGAGGAAAACGTGCTTTGGAAACTCATTTAGTTGGCCCTATTTTAACGGCATAACGTTTCATTTACTACGAGATACAAATAAAGATTGAGTGAATGTTAGTCTTATGTAACAAGGGTGACTTTATTACAATACTTAAATTTCCTTTTTCTGCGACGCAAAGAACATTCGTCCGCCTTGATTCTGTGAACGTATTAGCATTGGATTTGAATAGAACAAACAAAGGGATTGCTCAAGACAGTATGCTTTCGTAGGCGATTGTAAATTCAGCGTATCGTAAAAATCCAGGCTTAGGGTAGTAGCCAAGTATTATCTCTTTGGATTTGTTTTATATTTATGTTTGTACCCTCTTTGTAGTCGGTGTGTCTTTATTCAACTATATTTTTTAATAAGGCAAGCAAACCGTGCAGGGATTTTAAATAATGAACAGTGTGTAAGGACCACGTTGAAACAAATTGTTCTTCACTTCACTTTTAATTACTTGTATTTAATTCTTCATTTTTACCATACAGCACAGTCACTCTCGAATATCGCCTTCTTTACAAACTACCCTCTACACATAATTACTAATCATATTGAACTCAACTACTACATGGTTTTAAATATTAGTATTATTTGTGGTTGGTTTTAATATTGGTTTTTGTTAATGATTCTTATTATAATTTTATTATTATTCTATTATAATATTATTCTATTAATATTTACAAATCAAACAAATGGTCCTCACATAAATAATAATTTTACATATATTATTATATTATATTTCGTTCACACAATTTATATCTATCTATATTTCTTTTTAAAAATATAATCAATAATAATAATCTCCATAGCTTTTAGAACCAAATACAAATCTCCGTACGTAAATTGACAAATCCTCACAATCGTTCTGGATTTGCGAATTGCACTTTGCCGATGCAACTTCTGCCTTGTATTACATTCCCTTTCATGAGATTACTATTTGAAAACGAGACAGTAAGTTTAGAAACACAATCATTTGTTCTCACTAAAAGCGTTGTATATTGTCAATACAAAATCTAGAAATCTAATGTTTTCGTTAAAAAAAATATGTCCTGAGATTTTATTACATAATTTTTAATTAGTAGTTACCTATTGTATTCCAGGGATTCAACATTCTAACGACAAATAATATTATATAGTGTATTTTCGTATTGTTTTAATACAAGATACTTATACAATAATTTTAATAGTTTGTTATCAAATCTCTATTCCCATATTAAAAAATTAAAGTGGTGGTAATAGTAACGATTGGAGATTAATTTTGAATTTTTGATTATATTCAAAACTTATTCCAAATGAAATAGTTTTTAATTTATATAGTAGATTACAAATAAAAACTTAGAGAACTACACCAAGCTGAATACAAATATACTAGATAATAAGATTAAATCGTTAATGATAATGAATTAAACTTGTACGAAAGCTTGACTTGAACATTTAGGAAGCTTGACACTAACGTCTGATGCCTTACTCAAACAAGTGCTTCAAAGAGAAGCACAACATTTGTCACTCTAACATAGTCTCTAAAGAAATGTGAAGCTATTTGATTTCCTGTGATACAGTACACGTGTAGTAATTTTATCTTATTATAATAATATGTGATGTGAAGAATCCTTTCAACGATGACATTACCTTCTTGTTAAGATAAATGAAAGAATGAAGAGTAGCATTCATTAGATTATCTTCTGAAACTAGAAGCTGTATTGATTTAACGAAGGCTGCTTGTAAAATTTTAACAACTAAAAATAAAAATGAATGTTAATGAATATTTTTAATAAATATAAAAAAAATACGAAATTTCTTGTTAGACAAAAAAGAAATGAATCAATAATGTACAGAAGTAGTTTTAAAAAGCCCAATTATTGGGTATGAAGTTAATAGTGTAATTACTTTTGCTATAAAGTATCTAATTGAGATATTGAAGTCACGTACTCCATTTGGCGAAGACATAAAGCTTTCTAATGTCGGTGGAACTGTCCAAACTCCGACAATTCGAACCACCGACCCCCTCGTCTACCTACAATTTCTCAACGGTGAAACAACCTTTTAAGATTTACTAGTGAGTAACTTATGAAATATTTCGTTATAGCTTTCTAACTCGTTTTAAAAGGATGCCAATATTTTAAAAATAATAGTACCAGGTACACCATCACCACCCACCCGGTGACGCAGTTACGGCCAATTGGCTAACTGCATAGTCAATAACAAAAAAAAAAAAAAAAAAAAGTACCAGGTAATTACAAGTTGTCATTATTCATACCAGGGACGGGAAAATTTATACATACATCATTAAAATAATATCAACATATACATAAACTTCATTCCATGCATCATTCTCTTCAAATGCGTTTCATCGCTTAAACGTTTCCGCGGCAGCCACAATAATGTTCTGAATGTGTTTCAAGATAGATCGAAGAGTCCAATAATGCGAAATTGGATGCAATTCCACGTGAAATGACCAGCCATTTAAATTTTGATTATAAAAATAAAAATGTAGTTATTTTTAATTTGTTATTATACTACTACTAGATTATAAAAGAATATTGTTTTTTACAACATATGGCCTGGACCTGAAATAAAGGTTATCATTACAAAATGACTTTTTTTTTTAATAAGACAATTTGATTTTATTTTTGATTCAATTAAAGATGTCTAAATGTATGAAAATGACATTTTCATTGAATTAAACGTGTCTCGGATTCACAACATAATACGTTTGTCTTCGTAACCGCGACGCTCAAGGTATCAAGTTAGAATTCTACGCATATTTGCGGCGCCCGTAACTAACTAACTACGCTTCTGTAATACCTGAAATTCTGAATTGGACTGACCTGAGATTGAGGACTAATTAAATAATACAGTTATTAATGATGCTGTTTGCAGATGTGATTGTTTATTAAGTCTATTTATTTTATACGATTATAATAATATCTAAATTTTACGGTGCCTATGTCGATCGACATTTTTATATACATTACTATCATACTTTATACTATAGTACATAAAATCGAAAAACATATTCGCCCTTTCTATTTCCATTCCATGACGGATTTATAACCCTTAGGAACAAACTTACTTTACATTTTTTGACATCAGATGGTTTATAAAAAAAACATGATTTCCAAAATATAAAATAAGAAAGGATTTTATGAGGGCTCCTTCTTCAACATCTAACGTAGATTTTTAGAATATATGGTAACTTTTTTCCGACTTCAACGCTTGCCACCACCAAACTGAGACATCAAAGTCAAACTTTCTTTTTTTTAAGGATACGCAAATATCCAATCACGTCAACACATCGTACTCCCAATTATTTATATAGTAAAATTTTTAAAATAATCTTGTTCTCCGGGCCGGAGCGTCTATGTAAGTTGAGGAAGGTATTGTAAGTTGAGGATGGTATTTATTTGAACTCCTTGAGAGTTTGTTGCAAAAATATTTATCCATTCCAAGAGCGCATTTAATTCGTATCAATCAAATCAATTATATTTAAAAATGTACACAGCTATCAATGATAACTGTTGACTTATTATGAGCTTGAACCTTTGAAAAAAACAACTATTATTTAAAGCACTAATTATTTTTTGCACTAATGACTTTTTTGATATCTCGTCTTTTAATTTAAAATTGCTCTACGAATTAACATAACATACAAATACAACGTGTCAAATAAACAACATACAATTTACATAATTTATTAAAAATCTTCTACTGTCATGTCATGCGATATTTACAACAACACATTCAGACAAGGCAACGTTAATGGAGTTGCTAATTTGCATAAACACATTTGCTCAGATTTTGACATCCTCAGAACGCTTGACATTTGAAATCTCTGACACGAATATTACGAAATACCTCAAGCTTATTCATGTTTTGATACGTTAACAATATTGTTTTGTGTTTAAAATGTTAACTTGAGAGTCTTTGTCTATTATATTACTAATGCACTTTTGATATTACAAAATAGCTTTCATGGGATTTGTTTTTTATGTTACCTGAGCCTTATTCAAGTAACAATGAAGCGGGTTTCAATTAAAAAATTAGGTGTCGCTGGTCGACTGTTGGTGATGGCGGAATGAAAATACCAGTTGTAAGACTTGAACGGTGTGAGTGATATAAATACTATTATAATCAGAATTAAGACACCAGATTACATGATTGTTCGTTTACTTAAAATTTTAATTACTACACCAAATGATCATTAGTACAATTTCAAAAAACAGATTTCATTTCCCCTTTCTAAAATAAACAAATTAAAAGTGCCCCATAGTTATTCCAAGGGGCGACTTCATTAGAAAAGTTTTCTCTCAAAGCCTAAGCCGCGCGGTATTAATAAAGTTTTGTTTGGAAGTAGGTGGAAAAGAAGCGTGTTAATTATCTTTGGCCTCACCATCTGTCACGTGAGTGATCAAGAAATTGAACTTTCACCCTTACGATTTGTTAACTGTTTACATAGTATGGTAGTATATTTTACAGCAATTATACTATAATTTTCTTTATTTTTATAATGAGGCAGTGATTCAATTATCCATGTGAGCTTTTCACTAGAAAAGCCTACTTTCATTCTTACATGTAACTGCATACATGTAAACATACTTATTTACAGCAGTGGTACATTAATAATCAAACTGAGTTCGGGTAAATGATTAATGATAAATAAATATATCACGTAAATATTGTAAGCAAAATAATTTACAAATGACAGCAACAAGCTCATACACAGGTGATAAATTTCAATGTTAATGTCCTCGCGCCAAAAATTAAGCAATTTGTTTTCACGACAAGAGATGATAAAAATATTATTTCACTAAAAGTTTATTAAAATACTAAAACTAAATGTAAACAAAGAGAAACAATAAATTAAGTGTAATCAACGATAATATTAAATCGATTTCCTTATTTCATAATTTTACATAGTATGGTAGTTTATTTTAATGTTATTATATAATAATTTTCTTAATTTTTATAATGAGGCAGTGATTCAACTATCCATGTGAGCCTTTCACTAGAAAAGCCTATTAACTTTCTTACATGTAACTGCATACATGTAAACATACTTGTTTACTGCAGTGGCACATTAATAATCAAACTGAGTTCGAGTAAATAATTAATCATAATTAAATATAGTAACTTAAATATTGTAAGCAAAATAATTTACAAATGACAGCAACGAGCACATACACAGGTGATAAATATCATTGTTAATGTCCTCGCGCCAAAAATTAAGCAATTTGTTTCCACGACAAGAGATGATGAAAACATTTTTTAGCGAAAAGTTTATTAAAATAACAAATAGAGAATGCTACTACTAAAATGAAATGTAAAAAAGGGATAATAAATTAACTATAATTAACGATGGTATTGGATTTGCTTTAATATTTGCTAACTTTAATCCCAATGCACTTTTATTACATTACATTTGTTACAAAATTTTCATTCTTCCTAATATGTTTGTATCTTTTTAAATTTCCTAATAGGTTATTCTTTGTAACAAAGAAATGTAATTTACTTATAACGCAGAGTCACCTGAATGTAGCACTTCCACACAGCCGGTGCACAGATGACTGTAATCAAAGAAAACAAGCTAATTAAGTTTTTCCCCCGAATATTTTCACGTACGCTACTAGATGTGGATTTCAGCAGAGTTTACTTAAATAATTTTGACTTAGTATAAAAATGTAAATAAAAACTATGTTATTTTGTTATTTATTATTTAATTACCTAATCTTGCCAAAGCAAAGCACTTTTATAATCAAAATCTTTTTTATGCTTAATATATTTAACATTAAAAATATATGAAGTTCATTCAGAAGCTTGCTTCAAATCATTAAAATCTCCAATTGCTCGAATACAGTTCTTTAAACACTGCGACTTGTTATCTAAAGAAACACACACTCTCTCTATGGTAAAACTCTTCACTGCCAATCTTATGTATTGTTTTAGAAACTCCAAATTATCATTGCTCTTCGGCAATGCCGTACTCTCTAAAGTCTAACTCGCCATAAATCATAATCCAGTGGATTAAGATAGTAATAGGTGACTGCCAGTCTCCAACTCTTTGAAGTAACAACAGAGCAGAAGTTTGAAACATTTGCTTTAAGCCACACTTGAATGTGTCGTGCTTTAGGATCTGGCGTTGAGTTATGCCATTGTTGATTAAGGAACAGGGTGCCGTTAAAAAGTTGAACTTACATATTGACAATTTTTTTTTAAATATAACTCAGTCATTCCTTGATAACTATCACTCCACCAAATCATCAACTTGTACATTTATGATTAGTTGGAAAGCTTCGGCTTTTGTTTATTAAAATTAACACATTGTTAAAAAGTAAAAAAAACCTTTTTTTTCCGAGACCGTTTAAGTGACCGAGATTAAGAAGTTTATTTCATTTTACCAACGTCTGGAATCCTCATGGATACACACCTCCATCCAGGGGAAGATGGAAGCAGTTCTGTTAGACTCTTACTCACTACACCAGACTGTCAACACCTTGCCATCATATTGGAGCCCCACGGGAACGCTTGCGTACACATCTGCGTTGCTCTGACGTCAGGCCGCGTGGGCGACCACCAACCCCAGTGGCCGGCTTGAAAGATCGTGAAGGTCTTCCCTGCCCTCCACTCAAGCCGGCCGAGCCAGAACAAGACTCCCTCCCCACCGAGACACCAGCAAGCTGACGCCTCGGCGAAGAAGGTGTCCCGATCCGACTCACCCTCCCGGGGCCGGACCTGGTCCGAAAATGGTCCCGGTCCGAACCCGAAGCCGCCATCAGCGGCTGGTGTACGCTGCAGGTGACCCTCCGAAGAAGACCACCCGGACATACGGGGCCGGAAGAGGTACGCAAATCTGCGCCGCATTTACACTGCCGCCCGCAGACGACGCAGGTGATGCGACCTTGACCGACCCGCCACCCCAATAACAAAGCACTCCCTAGGAAGAGCTCCGCAGCCACCTCGCCTGGACTAATCATCGTCAAGCGCTATTGTACCTGACGATGACTATTCCAGGCCACCACCCTATCAGCGCAAACAGCCTCCCCCTCAGCAAGGAAGAGACCGTCGCGTACCCCCACACAACCACGGGACCACCCCACAGTCCACTCTGCGCACAGAGAAGTACCAGGGGTGACCCCGCAGCTGACCCCGGTAGAGAAAGCCTGCGCCCTGCCACCCTCAGTGCCCAGGCCAAAAGGACCGAGCCCACCCCGCAGACAGACCACCCCGAAAGGCAGCCTGCCCGCCAGCCAGCCAGAAACCGAGCACAAACCCCCATGACCGACCCCCACCGCGCCGGGTATTAGCTAACGGTATTAGCTACAGAGAACCCGAAGGTTCTCTGTAACCGTTGTTGCCCAGGGAGCACCACGAGGAGGTTCCCGGCGTTCGCCCCCCACCAATTCGGTTCCTTTTATCAACTATGGACAACTGTAAAAGTGAGAAAAAAATATTTATTCTATATAATATGACAGATTCATAATTCAAATGTAATTTTATAATTTTTTAAAAGGTATCAGTGTTCACGTACGGACTAAGTATAACTGCTGCCAGTGACTTTGCCTGCATTATCTGCCTCCCCTCCATAACTCACATCATAACCAGTCATAATTCTCCATTACCATCAACTATCATCACTTAAAATGTATGCAAAATCCATTTTTATTCAGTTTTATTTTTTTTGTGATTATAGCCGAACACAATTTTTAGGTCTTTCCATTAATTTGCCGATTGAAAAGAATCCTATATATTTACTGAGATAATATTTAAATAACACACTATATTTAATTATAATAATAATACAGGACAAATAATAATAATAAACATTCAAGATATTATTAATTTAATTGAGCACAACAATAACATAAGACCAATCACCGGATCTCCTTTCCCCTCCCCTACTCTACAATAAACAATGCTTTTAGCAGCACAGTGTTGCTCACTACATGAGAATATCTAGGGTCCTATTTTCTGTATTGAGATGCGGGCCGCTTCCTTCGAGTCTACGGTAGGTGTTTGCTCTCAAATCAGTCGTTTAAATAAAACTGTTTCGTTTTTTTTCCGTCTCTGAAAATTCAATCCTCGTCGTTACACGAAATACGTTTAGTGACGTTTACTTTTCTGATTGTACAGGTTGTTTTCAAGCCGACACGTAATGGCAATTCAAGAATATTGTGCTCGTCTTTGTGATGTCAGATTTTTAGAAAAAAATAAATGTATTTATTTATATAAATTTAAATTTGACGAGTTAATTTTTTTACTACATTTACATTATATTTCATTCTTTTTTAAACATTGAAAAACTACAAAAGTAATAACAATGCAATAGCAAGGGATACAGATTCCGAAAATGGCTGACTATTCCCATTACCACTGATTTTTTAATAAATTTAACACGAATACCGTCTCGTGAAGGTACAAAAAATAACAGGAACAAAGTGTTTTCGGAGCGTGCATATGATTTCGCCGTGACACCAAAGAGCCAGATATCAAAGAGTGAAGTAACAAACATTTTTAAATCTACCTGTGTCCTTTTAACCTATCAACAAGAGAAGGCTTTTCTAGCACCGGAAACCATGTGAAATGTCTCTTTGCGAAATAACACTTTGATGCAGTGCTGCATTAAATTTAATGGTGTTTTCATTATGTAAAAAGGATTTTTTTCAATATTACATCTGTTTATATATATTTTTTGAAACAAACCTCAACTTCTGTTCAAAGATAACAAAAAATAAAAAAATAATCTCGTCAAATCAGTTTCTTTTCGAAGTCCAACTGCAAACTTTGTGTTATCTAATAAACTATTAATTTCAATCGTAAAAATATTATAATTTAGATTATAAAAAACATAATAAAAATTTTACAAATGTTTGTATACATTACCTACCACCACAAGTAAAAAGTAGTACATTTCAATAACGTAAGCTGTTAACGTTGGCCAATTGCCAAGTAAATATACTATCAATCGTAAAACTAATTTTGTCTTAATAACAGTGATGAAGCAACAAAATAGCAATTTACCCGACCATAAAAATAATTGAGTTCAAACTGGGTTGAGGCAATAAAAAGCGTGAAAGGCCCAATAACCTCTAGTCGGTGAGACGTGGGAACAGTGGCACCTGCTGAATAGTGAGGGATGGAAGGGCAGCTCGCTACACAGCGAGTTAATGCTCACTCCACTCAATAGTACCCCATTTTATTTTGATTGAAACTAAAATGATTAAATTTACATTATTAATTATTTAAGTTATTTGGCATCTCCTTTAGAATGATTGCTTTGATATTTACATTTCTAAACCACAGACGACAAAATTTGATATAAAATCATTGAAAATGAAGACTAGTGTTAAGGGCATCTTTACAACACACTAGGGAGCCGGGTAACCGTGAGTTATGACGGTATTTTCTCCTCCCTTATGAGGAAATACGACAGTTTCAGCACAGTGGTGAGGGTCGAGTCAATGATTGTCTCAACTTTATAGATATGTCTTTATATCATTTAGGGATGGTTTCAGAAAAGAAACAAAAAAGAACTTTCAAAACAACAAGAAACAACACAATGTACATCTACATTAATGAAGTAAAGAATTATTATGAACTCTTGATTTATAAAAATATTAGCAAGAAGTTACATTTATATTTTTAAAAGTCACACTTATGACCAAGATTGAATCCTATTTCCCGTACTGCATGGTAAATTCTTATTGATAAGCCTATCTTGGTGATAATCCAGTCATCATTGAACAAAGCAATTACCAACCTCACGTCAGTTGCAATATCGAGCCTAGGTACTGTAGGTTGAACCATGATCTAATATTCATCATCGGTAGACGTATCTACATGGCAAGGCATAATGCGTAATTAGATACGGGAAATGTTCCCTCCTACACCATGCCTATAGGCTGCCTGGCCCATGCATTATGCACGAATCTAAATTGAATGTGCAGTTAGTTGTGTGGATTATATCACAGACAGACATTTTGAAAGCGGGTCTTTTCATTTGTGAAATTCTGTTAACACCTGGATAAAGATATCACACTCAACTATATGACGACTGTGTAATACATGTGACGGATTACACGCTTATAATATAATCATTTATATCTACTTTGTATGCATGTACACACTAATATATGCGATGCACGTCGTTGAGCCAAATAATTTGGATATATTGTTAGAATTGTAACAACATTTTAACATGACATGTTTTATTTATATTTATTCTATATAGTACCAAATGTACGGTTAATATTAAGATATTCATTAAAACTAAAAGTTCACTGAAACAATTAGAAGGCATCCCTTCTAAAAATCGATTAAACGATACTATAAAAATTCAATAAAATGTAAATGGCTCTCGCCTGGTGCTGATGGTTGGTACCTGAGCTAAAACTTTCAAAGGAACTTCTTAACACGCAAATTGACTGAGGAGCTTAAACAGCTTAATGTTGCTTTTGCAATTCACTTTTCTTTACTTTAGTTGCTATGACATATTTTTTTTTAGAAGTTAGTCATTAAAATATTACTATTATTAAAGATTCGAAAGAAGTATTTATTGTGTTAGAAATTGATAGTAATATTTTAAGTAATATTAAGTTATTTATTTTAAAATAAATATATATATTGTTTATTTATTATAAATAAATATACATTTTATACGATACGTGCAAACATTGGAACCTGCTACCTCTGGGAAACCGTCTCGTTGCTCTACCAACTGAGCTACCTTATCCAGTAGATACGGTAGATATGTACTGATTAATTCTCATTAAAGTAATATTTTAATTAAACATATATCCTGTTGATCATAATATTGTATTATTTGAAAAATAATACAAAAAAAACAAAACGCAATGATATCAAACTATTATCTTATTTTAAGCCTAATATTCGTATCATAATAGTAATACGGAGTAATGTTACAAAAGTGTAAGGCTCAGTTGATAGAGCGGACGGTGGGGATTATTGCGTATCCCCGCTGAGATTACACCTCGGGCGTTTAAGTGTGAGTTATGATAGTCTTGCTTCAGTTCAATCTTGTTGGCGTCTATGAGAAAATACTACTTCTGCGACGCTAGCAGCGTATTAACTGGAGGTTTACGTTTATAATGTAACTTGTATGACAACTGTGTAATATGTGCTTTAAACTCATGTTTAAAAAGGGGTTATATAAAAAAATCACAAATTATATTATAAAAAAAATGAAAAAAATATATAAAAGTCATGCAACAGTGAGTCAAACATAAACCAATTAATTGTCTTTTACATTTACAACATTTATACACTAGAAATATATTACATGCAATATTTTTTTAATAATTTTAATTTATTAGAAAAAATAATAATAATAGTAGTAAGTGGTAAATATAAATATATTAATATCTTTTAAAATTTAAACTTATATAAGTAAAGAAAACGTAAAATTTATACAAACAGACAGATTGATCATCTTGTTTTTAGTCTCACTGTACTATATTTATATAATAAAAATAGAATTAGGCCAGAACAAATAGTTAGCCGGCATTGATACAGAATTTAGTATGCAACTCACGTGGCACGTTAACTGCTAGCGATGTCACGAGCGTAAACTAAAGGACAAATACGACGACTGGCATCATCTGTTTCTGCAGCCAAGATTTGAAAATCAAACATTGTTATATTATTTAATCCTTATTATTGTTATAAATAAGGAAGTTGGACTTAATCTTAATAAATAAATGGTTGATGGCGTCGATAGTATATTTATTCATGACTATGCCATTATAAATTGGTTTATAAATATTTTACTTAACCGAAAATGTAAACCGAAAAAAGCTAAAAGTTGCTTAACTTAAAACTTTAATTTATATATTTAAAATTTGATATATTTAACGATCTTATACACATTATTACATTAAAGCTAACTACATCACAATTACAATTATTAAAAAAACTTAAATATATATAAATGAATACATCTATCATTGAGCATTACTTATATACTCAGTTGTAATACAATTTGTCACAAGTATTTTGAATCCGACAATTATACATAAATAAACGTTCGTACGTCAACAACGTGGGACTGGAAGGGGCAAGTCATATCGAACCTTCATAGCGGCTGCGAATACCGACTTCAGACAAAATCCGTAATACCTTCACTTTGAAGTGATACACTATAAAATATAATATAATGAGTCGACATTTGATTTCCCTGCACACCTCGTTAGTGCAGCTTAATGCGCCGCCCGTCGCGATGTTCGTTTTATTATGCTAACGGGCGAGCGTTGTAATATCTGGAGTACGTCATCACCGCTGACATGCTGCATATTTAAACAAAAGCATCGCGTGAGATTCACGTAAAATTGTTCCAGCATTAAACATCCCTCGAGATAAAAGTACTCGGGATACCGCGTACGTACATAAAGACACATTTCTATTAAAATAATTATAAACATAATACTGCGTCATATTAACTAATACGCTTATAGTTGAATAGGCAACCTTCTATAAATCTATAATCATCTAAATAGTATTTGAAAATATTTTTAAACATGTATAGCCATGTTATTGTTTTTTTAATTTTTAAACTTACGTTAAACCATCCCGTTTAGACGTCGCGGTTTCGAATTCCTGTCCGTATCCCTTTATTTTTTAATCTATATCTATTAAAAATCAATGTAGTAATATTTTTATCAAAGTGCTAGAATAATTCAAATAAAATAGCCTAAAATATGCTTTTATGTGACAATTGGAGGCGTAAATATAAAAAATGGTATCATTCTATGAATTTCTAGTAGATCAGATAAAAAAACAGTTTACCCTTAAAGGTCCCGAACGGTGAATAGCATTTCAAAAACAATATCTTCTGAGTTCCAGACTATGACAGTCAATGTCGGTCTTTACAAAAGTGTCACGTAGTATGTAAATCGTTGAGATCGCGATGTGCCCCGACTGTCAAAAGCATCCGGTGTCGTATAGATATTTCTCAATGAAGGCTTCACTTTCCGTGACGAGGGAAAGTTTTTTCAATTAATGTTTACATTTTCAATTATTGCACGATTTGAAAGAAATATGAAGACTGTTACCGGAATTCAACAATATACCTAATTAATACATTTAATATTCTATTGAATTCTAATACAAAAATCACATTAATAAAAAATACTAATAGCTACCTAACATAACATTGCTCAATTTTACTCAATACTTTAATAAACTTAACTTAGATGTCCACAAAACTTTATATCTTAAATTTTATTTAACACACATTTTGATTATTATTCATATTTGGAACACACAGAACATTATTGATTAAATTATAGCAAAGACATTTTGTGCTAGACAGCGCTATATTGAATTACTTAACATAAAACGCCTGTTTACTTTGATATTACAAAATACCCTTGAAAGTCACATCCCTGTTTGTGGCGTTACAGTATTTGAATATTGCTATTAACTTTGATGTTTCCAACTATTAATAGTGGAATTTAAATCTTCTTAATATTTTCTACAGATATTTTGATATCAAGTACCTATAATGCAAGTACCATTACAAAAGCGACAGCTTGTGATATATATACATACATATATACATCCATATATACACACATATATATACATTGAGGCAGGTTAGTCTTTTATTCTAAACTTAAGTAATACTTAGCACAGTGATGTACCTTATATACCAAAATCAGATGTATAAATTGATTATGTGAGCTTTCCAAAGTAACTACATCGAACATGAAGATTTTTTGTAAAAGAGCAATAATGAAAAACAGTACATAACTTTCTGCTTACTAACCATGGAAGATATGGTTTGCGAGTTTGTTTTTTTTTTAATGAAAACCTTGTGGCTTTGAAAAGGGGGAAAAATAATATCAAAAGTAACTTTGAAGGTAAGATTCTAATTTCATGTGTTTTAAACTATATTTTTTTCAACTAAATTTGTTTTGACAGGAACTTGTTCAATTAAAATACATAAGTCTAATACAACGACTTAATAAGTAAATTTAAGCAAAAACTCTACCGTAAATAGTCAAATAATAGTAAAGTCTCTATATCTTTATTGTTAGTGACACTCTAGTCACAAGAATACTTTACAATCCTAATATAAGCTTTGCTCGTTAATTTTCAAACTTTACATAATTTCAAATTGACAAGAACATGTAATAAAAGTTGCAAGAAGTATATTACCCAAACTCGCAAATGCATTTCAACTACATTTGCTTAAAACTTATAAATATTAAGCGAAAACTCTAGCCAATTAAGCAGGCGGCTGTATTGCTTCGAAGGAACTTTCTCAAGAGTTGTGCTTGTGCTAGTTGTTCTGCGAATAGGAACGAGAGCTTATTTCCTTTTGATTTATAAAAATAACCTTATACTTTGTTAAATTTCAATCGAGTTTCTTAAGCTCCAAGTAGAACCAACCTTTGAAGTTTAATTACAACATTTTGTGTATTAAACTCACGTTATTTTAAACTTTTCCAACTCTATACCAAACAAACGAAAATAAATCCGTAGTGCAGTGAATATTCCTTCGAAACGAACTTGATTGATTGCATTGGTTAACTCGAAACATGCAAAAAAACGCCACACGCAACCAATTTAGAATGCGACGTGGTTCGTGAACAGATGACTGCCCCATTTGTTATCGGAGCGATGCTCTGGCACGGCGGTCCTGTTTAATTGAGCTATTTGTGTTAGTCCGCCGTGACAACGCCGCAACGTAACTTTATATGGGCATTGTTTACAAGCTACTGAATATGGTTATCGATATCTCCACTTGATCCTTCATATGACTGATGTTGTTTACCAAAAAAATATGTAAAAAATCAATACAAGCTGCTCTTGATCTTGAATCACGTTAGCTATTCTTCAAAAGAAATATATACCTTTTCCAAAAGCAAAATGAACATTTGGTTTAAATACAATTATTTTTGCATTTACATTTCTATGAAGTTTCTTGAATAACTATTTGTATTCGGCAACCCGAGTAGGTAAAAAGTACATTTCAGAACAAAAAAAAAAAAAGTTTTGTGTTACTCACACTGTACAGCTCCCCCGGGTGCAACATCATTCAAGAGCTTAACAAACGGCCGGGATAACGCATGTGTTACTTCACAAAATCATCGTCTTTCCGTATTATAAGAAGTCTCTTTTTCATACTCCTTTCCTTATATACGGCAACAATATTATTTGTATAAAAATAAATGGCAATCAGAGTGTTCATTAAAGTATTTCAAATTATATAACAAATCTTTTGATTTATTTTATAAACTAACGTTTATTTCGGTTAAAAGTAACATGATATATTTTTAGTTATTCAAACAAGGAGTTGGTTTACATAATAAATATCAATATATAAGATGATTTGACCCCAACTTTATCAAAAATACACATAAAATGAATATAACAATTAAAATAAATTATAATTAAAATAATATGTTATATATTCAACTGTTATGTGTTACTTATATAATACGGTACTGTATCAGATACTCAAGAATATACGATTAGATATGAAATATATTTGGAAGTAATAATAAGCATTGTAACTTTATTTATTAAAAATATGGTGTATGATCTCCGACAAACAAAATAAGTTTTGAATTTATTTAAAAAGGGCTTTTAATTTTGGGAGTCTACGTTATGGTTCTAAGAATATATTTATTATTTTTGAAATAATCACAGAATTAAAAATAAACCGATACGGTCAAGAATTGATTAACTGCTAAATTCACCGAGACAGGTCAGATGAGAGAAGACAGCTCAAATGATAGACCGACTGGACGGTTTCCTAGAGGTTGGAGGTTCGAACCCCTGATTTTCAAATATTTATTTATTATTTAGGTTTCGAGACACGATTTTGTTTGAACTAAGTTCTACAGGGTCATAGTTATATTTATTTATAAACGACCTATTTACATATTCCTATACTAAAACTAGTTTTGTAGTTTCACGGTTGAGAAATTATATAAAAGTTTTTAAGTAACTTTCATTCATTAATAATTCGTAGATATAATTTTAGTGAATGTTTACTAAATGTCTATAAACAAGATGAAGTAAGAGGAAGGAAGACATTGCCGAGTGATCGTCTACTTGCACTGCCTTGTTGTCAGGAACTTGTTGTTCATTTAATTCCAACTTCGATAGATTGCCGCCTCATTTAAGTTTGGAGTAAGTTTAAAGCGACCCTACGTAAACTTAAATACAGAGTCACTTAATAAACAGATATTGTTATAAACATTCTGAAATCAAGTTTGTAAGCTTGTTTGATGTACTGAAAATATAATCGATACCATAATTACAACATAATATATATAATATTATAAAGTCAGGTTTAAACTACTTTTAATATGGGTTTTGTCCGAAAAGACATTAATAGAGTATTTATATATTTAAAAAAATTATAAACAACTATCGAAAAGCAATTTGGTATTCAATTTAAAAGTCCACAGTATGAAATGACTTTATAGTTATACCTTCAAACTAGAAATTAATAATATTAACGTTAATGTAAACTTTAATATCCTTTCATTGAATATGCAAAAGCAATCCAGGTAAGGGATTGTTTGCAGTGTAGCCACACTCGACAGTTTTACGCTCATTCGCCATGTAGGTGACAGGTGTCCCAGCGTCGCCACAATAAATAGCTATTTACCAGAGGCCGGCGATGCTGCGGCGACGCCGGAAGATGTTCTCAATTTGTCGAGCCGAATGAGACTGTAGCTGTTTTCAGCATTAGGGGAGTGGCTTTTACATTTCACTTTGCGTCAGCCTCGGTTGATGTAACCAAACTACACTGGACACTTTGACATTCTGTAAGATAAGTAATTCTGTAATATTGTATATAGTATTTTTTTTACTACTTTGTACACACGGGTATAACAAAGTAAGCTAATCTATAAATACAATGAATAGTCTACCTTATTCTGAGAATTTTCTAACAATTCATTAATACTTAAATTCTAACACATTTCATGAAGCACTATTTTTTAACAACCTGTCATTATTATCCAATAATTAAAGAATAAGATCTCTCTAGATCTTATTCTTTATAAGAGATGTGGTTCACAAAGTTGATACTACCTTAGGCTTTAAACAGAAAGTTAACTATTACGTCACAATAGCTTAACTTATTAAGGAAATAATATCAAGTTCAACAGCCTTGAAATAAAATCTCAATAGTTAAAAGATTTAAGGAATTAAGTTAAAAATTACCTATTTCTTAAAGACATTTTGGACTCATTTAAGTTATCTGACAAACACGACAGAAATGAATACACGCGAGGCACATGTAAGTAAAAAATGTACAGTTCTCCTGAAGTTTATTGTTTTAATCCCCGACCGAAAAAGAAAGTTGTTATAAGTTTGACCTGTATATGTGTGTCTGTCTGTGGCATCGTTGCTACCAAACGCGTGGACGGTTTTGATTACGGTTTTTTATAATCGAATGCCTGGTCCGTGGAGATGGCTTTTACTTCTTAGCTATGTTTGGTCAAAATAAAAGCAGTCGTCTCCACGATATTGAGCTTTTATTGGTGATGGTGAAAGGTTGTTATGTAATATTGATAGTAAATACTTAAAGAAGTGACAATTTGTGTGTTCGTGAGTTCATTCAGTACAATATCTTCTATATTAAGTAACATAGTTTAAAAAAGCAGAAATAATAAATAAATTAAAAAATTATAAAGCCCGCGATACAAAAGAGCCTCTAAAATGGATAAAAATAATAAAATGCACTTATTGGCGTCATTGCGTTGGAGGACCACTAAACAAAGGAAGAAATCTTCTTTTTTTTAAGTGGCGTATCAAGAAAGAAATTTCTAAACATTAATTATTTATTTCCATCAAAATGATACATATCTAGAAAATATATAACAAGTGATAAAACGTATTTATTATTCTTGTACCTGCTGTGGCCACGTTAGTCGTTACGGATCACAGACTAAGAACTTATTCAATAAAACTGAATATACCTATACTAATAAATTATAACATTTCTTCTTTATTATAAAACTAATCTGAATTCGATATTCGTTATTAACAATATCTTTTACTTTTAGGTCATTAAAACACACATATCTGGTAAATTTGGTTTTTCCCGAGCTTATCATTGGTACACTCGTTATCGTCTCTTTAAATTTCACTAAAGTGATTCATATATATATTATATTATTTATTTATATATAAACATTACCGACAATATATACTATAGATATTGTTTGTTTGAATATTATCCATAAATATCACCATACATATCCATCTGCATACCTAACGTACCTAAGCCTCATTATGAGATTTAATTTCCCATTATTCATAGTATTTTTGGTCTTCCGCCCCATTGTTGGTCGAGTTTATTAAATATATTCTCAGTATTTATATGTGTATTTCTATGTATTTGTATCGTTGTCTAACACCCTTAACACAAGCAAATAATTTGCTTACTTAGGGGTTAGATCAATGTGTGTAATTTGTCCTGATATTATTATTATATTAATAAAGAAACAAACTTAAATAAAATACCCGATATGTAGAAATATTACTAACAGAACTTTCCCAGTCATCACTATAAAAAGTAATAGCCGAAGATATTACCCAATAACCAATAGCTCGTTAATCATTTTAATGTAAAATAATAAGTATTTAACTAACCGTTTACCGCGACCTGTTCTTAAAAATGAACTATTAAATATTGTTTTTAGTTTTATTAACATTCATGTTGTGAGTGTTTGTTTAAGCGATGTGTTTTTATAATGCAATAAAATGCAATTTGTATAGTGCAATGGTCTTAAGGTAAGATAACAACATTAAATATATACATAAAAGGTTTTAAGTTCTGATGCTATACTATACATTTGTTTGTATTAAAATAAGATTACTTAAAAGTGGTATATATATTATAGATAGTTTTAGCAAAGCTATAACTGTTCATAATGTAAGGTTATCTTAGAGTTGCACCTTTGTTATCGGTTGGGTTTTTATCACTTGGGAATATATAAAGTAATACAGACATAAACGATGCAAGAGTATTTTCGATTACTTTAAGCGACTAACAAGTTTAAAGAAAAAAAATAGAAATATGATAAATTCGTTTTGTTTAACGTTCCTGGTTTTAATTAATCCGTTATTTCACTTAACTTCCGCACACTCATATTCTCTAAGGTATGTATGTATTCTTTAAATAGAGCAAATGCTTCTTAGATATTATTCTAAAAACATACTGCTCTTAAAATATGTCGTTATATTAGTTTTTTGTAAGGATATTAGTTATAACAAGAACCATAATATTGGCTTGTGAATATAAATATAAATAAGACTTTTTTTTTATTTAATATAATATTAATGTTATGTATATTTTTTATTTTATATTTATGAATACAATAAAAATTACATAATGTTTTTAAACGAAATTGTATGTTCAAATTAATTTGGTATTATTTTTTGTTTTGTTTATAGAGGAAATGCAAACCAAGGATATCCAGATTCGGTAAGTAACTTTATATTATCATCAATGAAAAATACACATAAATAATCAGTTCAAAAGTGATGTTTGTAATTTTCATATTCGTTTTAAGTTCAGAGCACCCATATAAGTAATAAGTAATATTCATGTAAAAAAAACATATAGTTAACTAGTTTACGATAGTTTAACTTATTTTCTATACTATTTTAACGTAATGAGGTTGCAAACTTTTCGTAATTTACAATCTTTTTTATTAGTGAAGTTTATTAGTGTTCGTGTAGTCTATGTAGACAGAAATATTATTTAGAGTTTTTTTTTCAAAGAATATATTTGAATTTCTATTAGTGCTGGCAACATTTTTTTTTAAACCACGACTTTTTCGTTTACAGTCTGCATCTCAGGTAACTAACTTTGGAAATGGGAACAATAAGCGTAACTTCGTAACTTTTTCTGAAACACCTGATAGAACTTCTATTTCGGGAACCAGTCTTACAAATGACAACAGCGGTAGTCCAACAGTAGAGAAACTTAATGTTGATATTAATAACCCACACTATAGAGAAGAATCTCAGGGTCCCGGCGTCAATTTGAATCCTAGAGCCACTAGGACGCAGATCACAAACATTGGTAACGGAATTGGCAACAAAAATTTGTTTGTTTTCAATGATCATAGACCTGACCAAGCTTATCCAAGAAATAATCAGGATAACAACTACGACTATCGAAGGGACCAAAATTATGGAAATCAAGGAAGACCACGTGTTATCACCAATATAGGAATGGGTCCAGATAATGATAATCAGATCTATGTCAATGGCAAAAGAGTCCATCCACATGCCGGTAAGAAAAAACATTTTTACTATTATGGGTTAGTACAAGTTACAGAAAGGAACCAAAATTCATTTATAATTCCAAAATAATTGCATTATGTTTTTACATATATATTTCAATATTATCAAGTCTTAACCTAGTTAAAGGCTCACTAAACCATTATTATTTAAATTATAATACTACTATTCGATTTAATATAAAATCATTCTAAACTATTTTTAATAACCATCAAATTAATACTAGTAAAAACCAAGTATTATTATTCTGAACAAAATAAATGTGTGAAGATGCTTTTAAATAAGTAGAAGTATAAATGACATAAAACAAAAAAATTAAATCAATTTTGCGCATATAAAAGATAAAGAATATGTTACAGTTAATAAAAATGGTGTTCAAGATCCCTCGGCTATTCGTGAATCTTGGCCATCAGTTAATAGTGATGACCAAGTTCGACAAAGTCAAGGAGGTGTTCCCAATGATAATTTAATGAAACCAAACGATGCGACAAGAAATCACAGAACGGAACATCAAGCACCAACATTTAATGGATATACAAATAAACATTATAATCAAGTGAAATTTGTTAATTCAAATATTGCAGACATTTATACTGATCCGTCTTTCAAAATCTTACCTATGCGTATTGAATAAAAATACCGACTATATAATGTTTTAAAAAGAACTATTTCAAATAGAAGCTAAAATTGGGATAAATTTTAAATATTTTGTAGGATATTTTTAATGTAGAATATTTTTTTTTTTTGTAAAAAAGTCATAGATCTGGCTGTAAATGGATTGAATATATTATTTGTTATATACGTGGTAGTTTCCTTTTTATTGTAGAACAACTATATTGTATAATTCAGCAAAAATACTACGCAAACAGTCACAATTGATGAAATTTATTTTGAATGAACTTCAAAATTTTTTTCTTTCTCAAAGCTTATGTTGTTGTTCCAGATTCAGGTGTTGAAAATGTGGCTCAAAATAATAAATCATTCATTATTTTCTTGGCTACCGTTATATCTATCTTCTTATAGATGTTAAAACTGGGACAAAAAAAAATATACTAAAAATAGTGATATATAGTCAGATAAACAGAGACAAAAGTTATGAAACTTTTCAAAAATTGTAATAAACATTTAATATAAACTTTTTGTCTTTTTGTCCAACTGCCCTAGGAGATGATTTCTAGAAAATTTAAAAGTTCAATAACAAAAATCAAAAACATATATTAGCGGTTTCATATGACGGGTCACTTTATAATTTTTAAAAGCTAATATTTCTTTTAAAAATCAGCTCTTTTCTTTTTATTAATGCTATATATTATACCAAAAAATGCTATAATTGGAGCATTTTATTATTCGTACTAAATTTTATAAACTAGTCGATCGATATAAATAGTCAAATAATAGTCTTATTTACTGGCAGAAAAAAGCTTCGAATAAAATGATTATGTCTTATCTAGATTTTTAAATGACCCTTCGTTAATTCACCTGAAGTTCCAATACATAATACATAGTAATGCAATCACAGCGATTCTGTTATCTTTATCACCCCACTCCATTTTGATATCGCAAAATATTGTACAATGTATTCGCGCCAAAACGAGAAAGCACAAAGAACAATCGTATAAAAATATGACAGATTCCAAATTCTAATGTAATATATAAAATACAATAAAAAATAATTTTAACCAAGACTTATTATTAATAAATTATTATTTCAGCCCATGCTGCAGGTGTACAAAATGTGTTAACAACAGAACAATTGTCTGTTTTATCTGACGTATCGCGTTACGCTAACGACTTTGGCAATGGGTATCAAAATACTAATAGAATTATAATAAATGGCAATGAAAACGCAAGTAGTAGTAATTTAAATATACCAAATAAACGACAAGGATATAAAACAGGTGAGCACAGGATTGATAATAATAATACTGAAGATTTATCAAAAGTCATACCGATATATTATAATAATCAAAATAAAGGAAAATAAAACAACAAAATCTTTCTCTACCCGGAAACGAGATAACAATCTTGAAATCCTGTAAATACTTGTCCATTTTCTCTAAGATTAATATTTACAACAAATTTAAACCTATTTTAACAAATACAAAAAACTAAAAATACAAATAAAAAATGTTCAATTTAAATAATGGATATTATTTATTTTTAATACAATTAGCTAACTTTGCTTATACCTGTCAATTCTTTAATAATTTGTATAGTAATTTATAATATATTCGAAATAATCTAAACAATAAAGATGTCGTATACCTATTAGATCTAATATTGATAAATATAAACTAAAAGTCTCGGTAGTTCATCATAAGTTATATAACTCTTAAGTTAGTGTATCTTTACTCAACTCATTGACTACTTTGGTCATGAAAAAGCTTGGCATATTAAATCTAAATCTTAGATAGTTTCATAGCCCTCCGATGGCCGGTTACCTACATTTAAACAATATAAGAAAACAAATTATTTACGTTAAGGAACCTAAAAAAATTTGGCTTCCCTAATCATATATTCATGATGTTTTGGAGAGACTTAATTTATAGCCTGTAATATTAAAATTTAAATTAAATATTTTTATTTTATAATTAAGTAATAGATTAAAACTTATCGAGATTACAGGTAGGCGGGTATATTACTATAGAAAAAGGAATCCTCACTTTAAAAGAATATTAAGGAAGAGTGTTCGAGATGTGGTGAGCAATCCACTTGCTGCTCAATATCGCCGCTCAGATTGGAGAAGATTTCTTAAAAATATGCTTCAACGCCGTTATAATTAATTTTCTATCATGACTGTGTACAAATAAAATTAAGTTATTAAGTTTGTAACTCAGTACATAATTAATAACCTTTGAAAAATATTTTTTATTTTAACTTCAACAATTGCCATGATAACTTTCATAAACTGTGATAAATCAGTAATTAATGATAAAATAAATGATAATGAGGATGTTTTTTTATAAATTGAGATTGATTCAAGCTCAAATAATCTCTCTCTCTCTCTCTCTCTCTCTCTCTCTCTCTCTCTCTCTCTCTCTCTCTCTCTCTCTCTCTCTCTCTCTCTCCCTCTCCCTCTCTCTCTCTCTCTTTTTCTCTCCCTCTGTCTCTCTTTCTATATGTCTCTCTCTCTCTCTCAACCAATAAATGATTTTTATAACATTTTGAATGGAATATTGAGGAAGATTAAATGTTTTTGTAAAAAAAGGCGTAAAAGGACACACCCATTATACAGTATTTGTGCTATATGTTTGTAAAAGAGTACGAGTAAAACATTTTTTAAAACGGCTCAACCTCAAATAACCTCTTTGTCGGTGCGGATCTTACAAGGATATAAATAACGGGAACAAAATACGCCCAGGTTAATGATTTAAGCTAGAATTAAGAACAGGAATTAGATGTGGATCACAAAAATATGGTCTCATGTAAAAAACCGTATATCAACCGAAAACGAATAACCGGGTAATATTATTAAGTATGGTTAAAAAAATTTGCTTCGCCAGGGTGACCAATTTAAAAATACATAAAATTCGTATTTTGTAGAAACCTTATTTACCTGATTTTAAATATAAAAATAAACTCCACATATATACAGCAACAACAACCAACAGTGTTAGCCCAATCAGGTAAGAGTACCTTGACAGTCCTTAAAAGGCGATAGACGCGACCAACATAAAAATAGGTAATAATTAATATAAAGATATGTATGTACATTTAATGTTTATTAATTTGTTTCGTAAGTGATGGATGAGGACTCAATTTTGCAGTGTCTTTAAAATAGTTTTAAAGAACTCCCTAGGGCCGACGTTGAATATAGGCGAATGGACCACTGTTTTTAACTAAAAAATATTCTTCTGTTATTATTGTTATACTATATTGTTTTAAGCAGTAAGTAGAGATCAACACCTTATTCTAATTTTGAATTTAGAATTATGAATTAACCTAACAGAAACGCGTATTTTTAAAAATGTACCCAAACAAGCGTCATAATTTACTATATCTTAACCTATCAAAAAATATATATAAAAAAGTCATCTATTATTAGTAACCAAACGGAAATCTAAAGCTATTGTTGTGGGTTTTACCAGTACAAATAATATAAGTACAAGTAATAATAACACACACACACACACACACACACACACACACACACACGCACACACGCACACACGCACACACGCACACGCACACACATACACGCACACACCTACACACGCACACACACACACACGCATGCACACACACGCACGCACACACACGCACGCACACACACACACGCATACACACACACGCACACACACACGCACACACACACACACACACACGCTCACACACACACGCGCGCACACACACACACACACACACACACGCACACACACACACGCACACACACACACACACGCACACACACACACGCACACACATACACACGCGCATGCACGCACGCACGTACACACACACACACATAAATAGATATACATGATCGTATTCTTGTATTGATCGTATGTCTGCCGCTGTTTTTATTATAGTCATTTAAATTTTGGCGTATATTATATTGTTAGAGGATTAATTTGAATTAAAAATACGAATAGTATAAAACGCGAAGCAAAGTCGGGGCGCCATCATATTCGATCGAGAGTTCGTGCGGAGCGGAAGCTATTTTGTATCTACCCTCTTAATATCGTTATTGATAATTAGTTTGTTAATTGTTGGTGTTATTTTCTAAAGTGAATATTTAATTATTGTTTGAATTGAAGTTAGGCTATTGTGAAATATATTTTTTAAAAAAACTAAATTCGTTTCTGATTTCTAATATCAGAAGTGGGATAGTATACCGTGTCCACCCGTTTAATTTTCTTAAGTTTATTCATTTATTACATTTAGTTTGAAAGCGTTTGCAAAGTACATAATTTTCTTATTATTCACTTTTTAATTCGTTTTCTTTATACTGTGTTTTTAATTTCAATTGTGTTGTGATTGTGTTGTGATTGTGTTGTGCATATTTGATATTACGTAAATACGAAATGCCTCGCCGATCACGATCACGTGAGGCACATTGTTATGGCTCCCGTGAGCGGCGCTCCCGTAGGTATTCAGCAAACCAAAGGTCTCGTAGTTCATCAAGAGGGTATACTCCACCTAAGTATAATACGCATAGTGGTAATTATAATCAAGTTTCACGTGATGGTAGTCGTAATCGTAGTTACAGCTGTGATCGAGGCTACAGTCCTGATCGTAACCGCTGTCGCGATGATCGTCGGCATCGAGATAGCCGGAGCCGCAGCCGTGACCGTGAGTATGGTGGTCGTGGATCATGGCAAACAATTATTTCCCGCCTTAGTGCTTTGGAATCACGTGCTCATGTTACAACCACGCCTGACCAGCCGCCCGTGGGATCGCCTTTGGACTGCGGGACTGAACGGATAGTTGAAGCTATCCAGTCGCTCAAATCAGTAAGTACTCAAAGTTACTACGTATCCAACTTTGATCCGGCTGTCAATGACATAGACTTGTGGTTTGATGAAGTAGATAGGGCTAAAGTTGCAAATCGCTGGGACGATCGCGAGTGTCTGGCTCGAGTGGGGAGTTGTTTGAGGGGCGACGCGAAGACTTGGTTGGATGAGTGGGTCAGTACTGATCGTTCTTGGACTAACTTTAAAAAAGATTTTAAATGCTTATGTGTCAAGAAGGTAGATAAGGCTAACATTTTATACGAAGTTATGTCCACTAATTCAAATAATTACAGTACATACGCGGAATATGCGCGCAGGTCGCTATTACGCTTGCAAATAGTAACTGGGCTTAGTGATGAACTTATTGTAGCTATTGTACTGCGTGGAATTACGGACCCGCATGTAAAGGCAGCGGCGACTAACGCGAACTTGTATCCCACCGAGTTAGTAAATTACCTTTCAACTTTTACGAAACCGGCAGGTACAGATTTTCGACTAATGCGGCGTCCACCTCTTCAGCACATTAGCAGAATAGATAGAGGTAATAAACGATCTTCTCATATTTCAGGTCCCAAATTCAAGTGCTTTTTGTGTGGTGAACAGGGACATAAGCAGAACAATTGTTCTAAAAGATCTAGGGTTGCAGACTCTGCAGTAACAGCAGCAAAGGTGACTAATTCCGGAGAAGGTAAGGTCTTTAGAAAGACAGGCAACGATGTTCCTTGTGCCTATTGTAAGAAACCAGGGCATCACATTCGGGATTGTTTTGCAAAACAACGTTCTGAATTAAATAAAAATAAAGTCAACTTTTGTACGGGAATACAGGCCCAAAATCGTAATGACGTTGTAGTAGGGGTTATAGATGGTATACCGGTTGATATTTTAATAGATAGTGGTGCCATAGATGTCTCTCTTATTTCCTCAGCAGTGGTGAACCACCTCTCTTATCCGAGGAAATCCATCAACCGACAGATAAAAGGGGTAGGTGACTCAATCACTAATGTTAATTCTTTTGTTTCTGTTGTTGTTGAATTAGAGGAAATAACCCTAGATGTGGACTTTTTAGTAGTGCCTAGCGAAAGTATGAATGCACCTGCCATAATTGGCACGGATGTATTAAATCGCGACGGTGTAACTTATGTCCGAACGAAAGACTCGCAACGTATATTACGTGAGCCTAAGTGTTTAGCTGTGTCAGCCATCAATACAGATGGGCAGCTGCGTTTGGCTAACACTTCTCTTACAGACTCCGATTTGATCGAGCTCAACAAGATCCTGGATCGGTTCTCTGATTACATGATATCAGGGACTGCCACCTCCACAGTTACTACAGGTACTATGCACATACAGCTGACAAACGAGACTCCCGTCTACTATAGACCATATAAGATGTCCCACGACGAGAAGATTAAGGTACGTAACATTATTCAAGATCTCCTTTCTAAGGGTATTATACGCGAATCAGAGTCGCCCTATTCCAGCCCTGTCTTATTAGTTAAGAAGAAGGACGGCTCCGATCGCATGTGTGTCGATTTTCGAGCTCTTAACAGAATCACGGTGAAGGACCGCTACCCGTTACCCTTAATCGATGACCATATCGATCGCTTGGGTAAAACCAAATACTTTACTACTCTTGATATGGCCACAGGGTTTCACCAAATCAAAATAAATGAGGATTCAATCCCACTAACTGGTTTTGTCACCCCTGAAGCTCACTATGAGTACCTAAAAATGCCGTATGGTCTAGCTAATGCGCCTATAGTTTTTCAGCGCATTATAAGCAAAACTTTACAAAAACACATTTCAGAGGGAAAGGTTTTGGTGTATATTGATGACTGCCTCATTCTGTCATCCTCGATTAAGGAGGGACTACAGGCATTGCATGAAGTATTAGATACATTGACTAAAGCCGGATTTTCATTAAACTTAAAAAAGTGTTCGTTTTTATGCACTGAAATTGAGTACCTGGGACGAGTTATATCGAATGGCGAAGTAAGACCCGCTCCTAGTAAAGTTCAGGTTCTTGTTAATGCCCCAATTCCTCAAAACGTGAAACAGGCAATTTTTGGGGCTAGCTGGATATTTTCGGAAATACATTCCCAGTTATTCCACCAAGACTGCCTGCATTGCGCGATTAACTTGTAAGGATGTAAACTTTAATTGGAACCAGGAACAAGAAAATGTGCGACAAGAAATAATCCAGGTGTTGACGAGTGCACCAGTACTTGCTATATTTGATCCAAGTTTACCCACTGAGGTACACACCGATGCAAGCAGCCTTGGGTTTGGCGCAATTTTACAACAGATTCATAGGGATGGTGCTCGACGTGTTGTGGCGTACTACAGTCAAGTTACAAAGGGTGCCGAGTCGAAGTACCATTCCTATGAATTAGAAACTCTTGCTGTCGTTAAGGCCCTTAGACATTTTAGACATTATTTGATAGGAATTCGGTTTCAAATTGTTACAGACTGTAATGCCCTAAAAGCGACACAAAATAAAAGAGACTTGTTACCGCGTGTGGCAAGATGGTGGATTTATTTACAAGATTTTGATTTCAGCATATCTTATCGAAAGGGAACCATGATGCCGCACGCGGATTATTTAAGCCGTAATCCGTATGTTGTAAACAACATTGAACGTCCTCGTAACTGGGCACAGATAGCACAAGCAAGTGACGAGGAGACTCGAGCCATGTTCAATTTGCTAGAACAAGGTCAGTTGGATTCAACAAGGTACGTAAAGCGTAATGATATTTTGTACTATCGATATGCGCCAACGGGTGAAGAACCAAAGCTCCTTTGTTATATACCAAAAGGACATCGCTTGAGTCTACTACGTATATTCCATGATGAACATAATCACATAGGCGCAGATAAAGTAACGGACTTAATATTAAGACATTTTTGGTTTCCTAGTTTAAGAAAGTTTGTTACTAAATATACATCACATTGTTTAATATGCCTAGCCCACAAGCGTGTACCACGTGCGCCTTTACAACCCATCACGTCATGGGATAAATCTGACACCCCGTTCGAAACCTTGCATACTGATGTGTTGGGACCTCTTCCCGTTTCTAGGGGTTTAAAGTACGTTATGCTTGTGGTCGACGCATACTCAAAATATTGTTTGTTAGTACCTATAAGTCGGCAAGATGTAGAAGAATTAAAACGTGTATTTAAACATGTAATGTCACTGTTTGGGACCCCTAAGTTAATTGTATCAGATAGAGGGCGCATGTTTGAGTCGACGAGCTTCACTTCTTGGATGCAGGTTCTAGGAGTACAATTGCATCATATTACTCCGGAAATGCATCATTCTAACGGTCAAGTGGAACGTTACATCCGGACTGTCCTTAATATGCTCCGCATTGCAACTAATTACAGGAAAAGTGAATGGGCTGATGAGTTATGGCAACTTCAACTTGTCCTGAACCTGACCAAACAGAAAACCACGCAGACTTCTGCCCTGAATCTTTTAATTGGCCATGAGAGTGCAACGCCCGCCATCCGGACATTAGTTCAAGATATTGCAGTACAACCTGAAGGGTTAAAAATGTCTAACCGGGAGGGGAGACGAGAGATCCTTAGACAGAGGACGGCCGAGCGGTTGAAAAACAATCAATCACGACAGGATGCTGTCGTCAACAAGAATCGAAGACTGCCGCGACTCTTTGAGAAGAATGATCTGGTATTTGTAATCAAATACGCGCAGTCACAAGGCAAATTAGATTCTGGCATGCGTGGACCATACAGAATTGTGAACATTCTTCCTAATCACCGGTACGAGTTGAAACTTCTTGCTGGGTCGTACGGAAAGACAACGTATGCAGCCGCTCAGTTCATGGTTCCTTGGAATGGCGAATGGACACCTGAAACATGTGCCACATTCTTTGAAGGTGTGTGTATACTTATTGGAACTTTTGTTGAAAGCTTTTCACTATGTGAAGAGTCGCCGGGGGAATACATACTCCTTTTCCCCCGACGCGAAAGCTTTTCGTTTTGCAAAGAGTCGTTGGGGGAGTACATACTCTTTGTCCCCTAACGTGAAAGCTTTTCGCTCCGTGGCGAAGAGTCACCGGAGGATTACATGCGCCTTGCCTCCGGTGCGGTGAAAACTCTTCGGTATGGGCCCATACCGAAGAGTCTCTTAGTAATTTTCCACTTAGGGTTAACAATGTATAATGCTTTATTAATTGTTAACCAACCTAAAAACTTATACTTATATTCATTAATTCCAAATGTAGGTTTATGATTTCGAGTCTACTTTGGAAGATACTTATAATAGCGGTACGCTTTATTTGTTTGAACTTTCAGACACTTCTGATGACGACGAACAATCAGCAGATGCAGCTGGAACCTCGGGTGTTCCTACGACGCAGCCATTAAGGTCCCTGCCTAGGCTGATTTCGGAATCTTCAGCAGATGAAGCTGGACCCTCGGGTGTCCCTACGACGCAGCCATTAAGATCCCTGCCTAGGCTGATTTCGGAATCTTCAGCAGATGAAGCTGGACCCTCGGGTGTCCCTACGACGCAGCCATTAAGATCCCTGCCTAGGCTGATTTCGGAATCTTCAGCAGATTAAGAGCCTGGCGGGAACGCCAGGGTGTCAGGAGAGGCCGTGTTAGAGGATTAATTTGAATTAAAAATACGAATAGTATAAAACGCGAAGCAAAGTCGGGGCGCCATCATATTCGATCGAGAGTTCGTGCGGAGCGGAAGCTATTTTGTATCTACCCTCTTAATATCGTTATTGATAATTAGTTTGTTAATTGTTGGTGTTATTTTCTAAAGTGAATATTTAATTATTGTTTGAATTGAAGTTAGGCTATTGTGAAATATATTTTTTTAAAAAACTAAATTCGTTTCTGATTTCTAATAATATAGTAAGTTATTAAAAATGTATTGTACATACATATACATATAACTAATTTGAAAGATACATACACAAAATAAATACAGATATAGATAAATAACTTTAAAAATACACTTATTCGGATTAAAATCTAATATGTATAAAAGTTAGAATGACTATAAACTCTTAAAACTTAGAAGAATGACTATAAATTCTTTTTTTTTTAATATGAACTTTGTGCGTGATTTCTTGACGTCATTGGGAAGATAATTCGAAAGACGAATACACTGGATCGTGAAAGAATGGGATATAAATCCAGAGCGGTGAACGGGAAAGGCTAGGCAGAGAGTAATAGGAAAACGAAAGCGTCTCTCATGTAAATCACTGATATAATAAAAAATGCTTTTAAAATAATCAGGGGACAGAGGGTTGAATAAAATAGAGAAAAGTATATAGAGTATAAAAGACAGTCGACGTTCGCGAATTGGAAGTCATTTGAGCTCTCGATGATAAAAAGTTATATTGTCAAATTTACGTAGACAGAAAATAAAAAGTATTGAGTAGTTCAAGCGACGATCTAGTTTATTAAGAAGAACTTCATTAATTTCAGAGTAACACACAGCCGCATAATCAAGAATAGGAAAATTAATAAGAGTTTCGACAAGAAACTTTTTAGTAGTGATGGGAAGAAATTTCTTAAACGGTGCAGGGATCGTAAAACTACAAAGACCGATCTACTAATTTCATTTACTAGTGTAGACCAGGAAAATGTTGAATCTAAATGGATACCAAGATTCTTTACTGATGATGAGAATGGTATGACCGTAGTACCAAGCTTGACAAGTGAAACAGATCCCAAATCCATTTTACATAATTGACCTGAGCTACCTAAGACAATAGACTGACATTTGGTCACGTTCACAAGGATCCCAAATTTAGCAGAACATGAATTAATTTTACACAGGTTGTTATTTATCTTTTCCACTCCCATAATAATGGTTGAGGTAGCGATCTGTGTATAAATTTGCAAGTCATCTTCGTTCAAGAGAAGAGACAATTAGATTGATGAAAATAGAAAAAAGTAATGGAGACAGAATGCCACCTTGTGGAACAACAGACTTAAAATCACACCATTCGGTAATACATACATAGTTAACTTTGACAGCTTTCTGGCGTCCACGGAGGTAACTGGAAAACTAAACCAACACTGTGGTTGAGAATTTATTGTGATGGAGGGTGGCAAGGAATGTCATGATCTACCATGTTGTAGGCATTAAAAAAATCAATAAGAATGGTGACCAGTCTCTTCTCCATGCCGTGTCTAATTTCCTCAATTACTTTGAGAAGTGCCGTAGTAGTACTATGACCTAGTTCAAAACCTGATTGAAACGGGAAAAGAAGTTTATTAGTATAAAAGAAAGAGGCTAATTGTTTTGAGCAGTGGCTTCAAGAACTTTAGACATAAAGGGCAAAATTGAAATGGGTCTAAAATGATTTAATTGATATGTATTAGCTATTTTAGGAAGAGCAGTTATATAGCATATACCCCAAATGGAAGGAAAACCCCCTGTCAGTAACGAAAAATTTACAATATGAGTAATAGCAGGTGCCAAATAGCAAAGAATTGGAAAAATCATTGCTCTACTAACATTATCGAAGCAAACTGCTTTTGATTTAAGAGAAGTTATGGTTTTACTCACATCTTCCACAGAAACTAATGAAAATGAAAATGGTCCAATAGCAGGTCGAGGAATGGAAACCATTTCGGAAATAGTCTCAGACTTGATTAGAGGACAAAGAGTAGAAGATGGAGAAAAGTGCTTATTCAATTCATCAAGAGATAAGGAGCCAGAAGCAAGATTTGGAGAAGTTTTTCCGATACCAAGCGAGTGTAAAAACTTTCATATATCAGCAGAAGACGAAATGGAAATACTGTCAAGGAAATAGCTACGTTTTGCTGACCTTACCATTTGGTTGCATCTGTTGCGACCTGCTTTATATAGATTCCAGCTCTCTTCACATCTGTCACGCTTAGAACGACGAAATAATCTGTCACGACGTGTCATTGCCATTCTAACATCATGGGTGATCCACGGAGCTGGCAAACGTTTAAGTTTCACGGGTTTGAGTGGCGCTTGCTTATTTAATAGCTCCAATGTAATATCATTTAAAACAGAGACCTTATCATATGCTGAAAATGCTGTTTCCACGGTGGAATATTCAATACCTTCTGCATCTGCTTGTAACGACGGCAGGTCAATCTTTCCAAAATTTCGCAACTAAACTGTTTCTGGTTTTATTTTCGGAGATTTAACTTTGTAGGTGAGAAAAATTAGATCATGCCTGGAAAACCCGGGAGCAAGCAGCTGACCGTGTGTCATGACATGATCGATACAGGAGGTAAACATTAAATCAAGGCATGTATCATTAGAGTTAATATTGTGATGTGTAGGGTTTGAAGAAATGACGAACAGATTGAGTAAATTAAATAATTTGAGAAGATTGGCAGTTTTTAATGAGTTAATGCAAATGTCAGTATTAAAATCACCCATTATGATATTGTGTGTGTACTCTAAGCAACATGATTCTAGCATATTTTCAAGTCTAGAGAAATAATTGGTGGAATGAGGACAATATAAGACTCTACTCTATACACGGCAACACCACCTCCACCCTTACCAACGCGGTTGTTCCTAAATAAGTCATAACCTAGTAAAGAGTAGGACATCGAGTTGAGGGATGGCTTTAGCCTGCTCTCGGAAATAAGAATAGCATGTACGGGTGAATTATTTGGAATAGTAGAAAAAGTAGAATTAAAGTCGTAGCTCGAGCCCTGAGGCAACTTTATATTTTAGGAGAGAAGTTACAGTATCATCTTTAAATATTCCGATGATATGTCTTTTGGTAACTCTTAGATGTTTATAGAGATCTGATGGTTCCTTTAATTTAAACCCAAAATTGTTTCTGTAAATAAGGTTGATGAGCTCGCTGAGGGCGCTGACCCGAGCCATAACTTTAATAACTTTATGACTATTACATCTTGCATCTAACTTTGACAAAAGGGTTTTATTAATGTCATAAACGAGGAAAGACCAATTTAGACGTGATGTGAAAAAGTATACTTCCGAAACGATGACGAACTAACCTAATTAACGATTGCTAACGAAAAGGACATTGAGATATTACTCAAAAATATTTGAGAAACAACGATCATGGCATATTGCTATAATCTGTTTTAATCATGTTGTTATAATCTGTTATCATGTTTTTTTTTGTACTTCGTAGTGTTATATTAAAAAGCTTTCTTACATTTTTATTAACAATGAACCCAACTACATTTATACCCAAACTTAAAATAGTAAAATTCTATACAGGGTTATTTGTAATTAATTGGCCACTTTTTGCAGGCAGCCTCTCTGCACCAATCCCAACATCATTTGTTCTACGACTTTTTACAAATCTTGATAAACAACACAAAAACAACTTAACAAAAATATTTTTGATTACTCTTTTACCTATTACTCTGTATTTTGTAAGAAGTACTTAGAAGGTCAATGCCGGAGCGCCATCCCTACGCTCAGTGTTAATGACAGTTCAGAGGTAACTAATAATTTTTGTATGGGAAAAACCCAATTATAAAACTGTTAACTATAAAAACTCGTAGAACAAATGTTGTTGGGATTGATTTAGACGGGCTGCCTGCCAGAGGTGGCCAATTAACACAATGAGGTGGTACAAATAACCCTGTTAAATAATAGTAAAATTAAATCATAACTTTTACATCGAAAGAACCAATAACCCTAGCATCAAAACAATAGTAATTATATAATGCCTTATCTTTGAACATAAAACATCCGGGAAGTAATTAGTAATTACAGTAAAGCAACGTGTTCTGAACTGTCAATAAGTGGAAAATTGCCAAACCTTCCTATCGTCAACATATTTCTTAGTAATAAATAATCTTTACAAAATATTTCATTCATCAAAAAAAATATATAATGTTTCAGTGAACTTACGCACTATTATTTTGTTATTATATCTATTTGTATTTAAATCTATATTTTTTCAAGACACTTTAAGAAAAAAAAATATTATCTTATAATTATATTTAGTTTTATTAAAGAACATATTTTTTCAGAATATTTTAGAAAAAAAACTAAGATTCCTTTTTAGTTTGTACAGTATTTTTGTATTTACGGTTTTGTATATTAATTGTACGATAAAAAAACTAAAAAAAACGACCAAATGCGAGTCAGACTAGCGCTCGAAGGTTTCCGTACCATTATATATTAAAAATATTAAAAAATCACGAGGTCCTCGTAAGTTATATTTTAGTGAGAAAAAGACCTTGTATATAAATTTATCTTTCTTCAGGTTAATAATTAGAGAAGAAAATCAATCAGATTAATTTTGAGTTTAAAAACATGAATGACATGAAATTATTTTTCATTCTATATTTATAAAAATTTTAATGACATGAATTTATAGTAGAAAAACCAAAAATAACATAAAAAGAATGAACATTATCAAAGAACTGCATTTTACTCATGAAAATGGTGGGCGTCTCTGAATAATATTATAAGAGTCACTTTTTACATTTAATGTTTTAAAAATGTTCTGGACTTACATTATACTTCCTAAGATATGCAGTTTTGGAGCGTCAGGACTACAGCGTAGTAGTTGTATGTTTGTCGTTAAAATTGTATTCTAACAATTTCGTATCTGGCAGGAATCGCTCTATTCACTTATTGTCAAACATACTAATACTAAAACTATGCTAACTTATTAATAATCTTCGTGGATTTAGCATATATACTCTCTAAAATAATTTGTGAAATGACAATTTTTACCTATCCATCTATCAACAACACATGAAATACACATATGGTGTTTGTCTTTTAATAATAAAAAATCTATAACTACAGAAAACCAATTAATACCTTGGTGAAAATGTTTGTGTAATTTGACAGTACTTTAATATATAATATTTTAATATATATTTTTATTCAAATGAATTCAATCATACATTACAGAATACTTGAATTTTAGTGTATGTTCTTTAAATTATAAAAATAATTACAAAATAAACCTTATTGGCGTTTTATCATTACATACATATAAAAAGTTATGCCTTTCTTCGCACTTCTAATGCCACACCGCACGGACAAATGCCAACTTTATAACCGTGTTCTTTGAGCAAACTTCCACATATTATGTATCAAATAATTCATATATTGTGCTGTTTGCCCATAAAATCCATGTTAAAGCTATGTGGACAATTTGTTTAAATTAACTACAATTAAATGCACCATTTGAAACATCTCCACTTCGCTTTCCTGTCAAATTTTATACAACACTATTATACAAGCAATATTCCCAACTAATATACAAATAATACTGATGTTACTTTTTTATTCATTGGATGGACAACCATTCAGATAAATGTTGACCGTTCAAGCAATAGTTATATTTTTAATATCTCTGTAATTGACATGCCCCAATATATTAAATAAATGAGTAATCAGATTTATATTGCTTACACAACACTCACATTGAAGAACTAATGAAATAAAATTATACAATTTATTGTAGGTAATAGTTTACTATGGACCTAAACTAATCTAAAATGGTCCAGACCTAGATTTAAAACCAAGTTTTTTATAATTACTAATTACTGAAAAAAAATAGAACTAAAGTGAAAAAATAGAGTTAAAGTGTTAATAATACTTGAATATTATTAACACTTTAACAATTTAAACTCTGACACGGATTTACGTTATGTCACTTGATCTCTATTCTCTTTTAATATTTATTCTTTAAAATTAATATTATATGACTTTTATCTAAAACAAAGATAAGAATAACAAGCTATGAGAAATGTAACAGAGTTCATGATTCATTGTTTATTACGTATCGTTGCTCAATAGTGATGTTTGCGAAGTTGGACGAGCACTAGCTCTTTGTTTGAAACTACCCTAAAACATCTTTACCTCAAGTAAGTTTAGTTGTAAACACAACTTGCGATTTCCTCTTCCCGTATGTAATCGCTTGTAGTTAGACCAATAGAGCGTTCTTTAGACCATTACTGGGTAATTATAATTTAGGATATTAAGTCTAGAAGACTTAAAACAAAAGGAACCTAAAGATAAAAAAATTAGATAAGGAAATCGAAAACTATTTCCTCATCACTAAACAGAAACGTATATTTAAAAAATATAACGAAGTAACCAATTATTAAAAAATAAACAAGAAACGCCAGTCTTTATTACATATAGAATATTTAATTCACCGAGGCGGAGAGCGATAAAGTAACTCAATTGGTAGAGCGACGGGACGGTTTCCCAGAGGTCGTGGATTCGAATTCCTGCCCGTATCGGTTTATTTTACATTACATATTTATATAAATTTTAATAAGCTTAACATGGCTATACATGTTTATAGATTTCTTCAAAACCTTTTTACATTTTTGTATATATTTAATGAAAAAAAAATTGAATTGTTTCTAATTTATAATATAAAGATATGATTACACTGAAAACATAATTTTAAACTGTATATATGAGCAGTAAATAGTACTGAGATAGTAGTGTGGATAGTAATGGTGTATTACATGGTTTAACTACTTTTCTGTTTAATTTACTTAGTCTGGCCATAAATACTGTTACAATTAGAAATAAAAAAATATTACATTTGAATTTGGATATTGTAATTTTTATACGATTGTTCAGTGAGTTTTCTCATTTTAGCGCCTATATATTGAACAGTATTTTGCGATATTAAAATGGAGTGGGGTGACATAGAGAACACAATAACTGTGATTGCATTACACAAAGTAGTTGTAGAGCCAAATGCTTTTTAAAACTCTCCATACATTTGGTATTAGTCAAATGTTTGTGTAACGGGCTATTAATCGGTACAATGAGACTTCTTTTGTTTGTGACAGAGAAAGATGTGGCCGGCCACGTAATGTTCGTACTAAAAAGATGGTCAAAGCATTAAGGGGAATAATTCGAAGGAATCCTGTCCGAAAGCAAAAGATTTTATCTTGGGAAATAAAGATAGCACCTAGAACCATGTCGCGTATATTAAGAAATAATTTAGGACTTGCAGCCTATAAGAGGCACACTGGTCATTTCATAACTGATAAGTTAAAGATGAACAGAGAGGTAAAATCGAAACAACTACTGAAGCGGTACGCAAAGGGAGGTCACAGAAAAATTGTTTACGGATGAGAACATTTTTACAATCGAAAAACTTTATAACTAACAAAATGGCCGTATTTATGCTCAAATCTCTAAGGAAGCTTCCCAATTAGTTGACAGAGTGCAACATGGGCAGTGATGGTTTGGTGGGATTTTAGCCATGAAGGAGTGACTGAACCATATTTTCGTGAAGAAGGTATCAAAACATCGGCACAAGTACATTCTTGAGAAGGTAGTTAAGCCCCTTAATAACACCATGTTCTATAATCAAGTATGGTCCTTCCAGCAGGACTCGGCGCCGGGTCATAAAGCTCGGTTCACGAAGTCTTGGTTGGAAGCGGACGTCTCGGACTTCATCAGAGCTGAAGACTGGCCGTCATCTAGTTCCGATCTTAATCCGCTGAATTATGATTTATGGTCAGTTTTAGAGAGTACAGCTTGCTCTAAACGCCATGAATTTGGAGTCCCTAAAACAATCCATACGATTGGCAGTGAAGAATTTTCCCATGGACAGAGCGCGTGCTTCTATTAATAACTGGCCACAACGTTTAAAGGATTGTATTGCAGTCAATGGACACCACTTCGAATTAGTTTTTATACGTATTTTATATTTGTGTATTAAACTAACACGGTAAGAGTAATAAATGTTATTTGCAATTAAAAACATTTTTTTTTGTTTGTCAACAATATTTTTGTCAAGACTAGGTAGGTATATGTAAATGTATATATTGTCTAAATTAATAATCATTCTGTTTATATTTATATTTCTATAAGCTTTACTAAAATAATATTTTGATATGTTACACCTGGATCAAACCTACATGCATGTTATAGTTATAGTAAAATAAGTAATGAATGGACTACGAACAAACTTATACTTAAATAGTATAAGTTATTATATTAATAGTAATATAAATCATAAACATAATTTTACAAATTAAAAATGATGATATCATTGTTGAATAAATATTTTTGGCAATATATCGCAAGGGGCAATGTTTTTTCTTATTAAATTTACTTTAAATACTAAATTAAGTTCTTGAACATACTAATTTAAAACTATATGATATTTAACGAATCAATATTTTTTTGTTGTTCTGATTAATAATAAGCAAAAGTTTTGAATTCCTGTAAAATAATAAAATCACATATCTGCCTTTATATGTCTTAAGTCGAGTAAGATAAGAATTGTAACAAACTTTTGTAAATATTTATTATATAAAACAAATTATATATACTTTTCATTTTAAATTTTGGACACTTCACATGTTTTATTTGGGTAAACTGGTTCACATCTACCATCTTTGGTACGTTTACAGCCATCAGGACATTTAACGTGTATTACATCTTTATTTGGTTCAGGTGGTCTGTATACCGGTGCAACCGTTGAGGAGGATGTTACAAAACCAATAATTTCTTCTGTTGTTCCTTGTTTTAATCCACCATGAGCATTTTTGCACAATGCGATTAAAAATAAGCAAATAAATATAAAAACAATATTAATCTTCATTTTCAAGCTGTTGTCATAGTAAATGTTTCAGTCACAAGTGTCCGTCCAGCGATTATATAGGCATCGCTGGACGATTTCGTCATTGGCCTCAAGATAACATCATTGACCTAGCGATTTTAGTTGATGATGAATGTTAATTATAGAAATTACTCAATTCCTAGAATAATTAAAAGTTACTTTATATTTCTCTATAGTTCTGCTTGATTAGTATAAGAGCACTATTCTTCTAAGTTTTACATTCTTTACCTAACCTACCTTCTGAGTTTTACGTTTTATATTTCAAAGTAATTACTAATATTACACAACTAAACATAAAATAAAAAATACATAAAACATTATTTTGAAATGTGTATTTAGAATTTTAATGTAATAAAATTATGGAATTATAAATTTTAAACAATAATCAAACATTACACAAAGTTTCAACTTGAAGACGTAAATTAAAATTAAACAAACACATCATGTTCCACTTTTCCTTATTAATGTCATTCATATCTTTATATTTTTTGCGTATGTTATTATAAACGCATTCACCTTCATGGTCTGGTACTCTTTTTATCTCACTTGACTTTACACCTTTTTGTAGTTTTTGTTGCTGTAGCCGTGCGGATTTTTCCTTGTTATTGTTTTGTCCCCTACCATATTTGAGTTCACTTCTCAATTATTTTTCTGAAATAGACAAACAAAATCATTGCAAGAAATTAAAAATGAAGCCTGAATCACAATGGGTATCTTATTACCGTAGTTTTTCTTATAAGTAACTTTGTTTAGGGTATATTGAATATGTTAGGTAATTAATAACAATATAAGGATTGTATTAGTGAACTAGTTAATAATAATAGGTAGTAGTAGAAGTTTAGCTTATTCTAAGGTAAATATTTTTACAACATCTTTATATATCTTTAATAACTTAGCCGGATCTAAATACTTGTTAAAAAATAATATTAACAAATACAATTATTGAAATTTCATTAGTTGCATTTTTAGTTTAGTTTAGTTTATTTTTTTTTAATTTAGTTTTTTTTTTTAGAAACCCTTTTTTAACCTCCGACCCAAAAAGAGGGGTGTTGTAAGTTTTACCTATGTATCTGTGTATCTGTGTGTCTGTCTGTGGCAACGTAGCAGCCAAACGCATGGACGGATTTCGGTGCTGTTTTTTTTAATCGAAAGCTTGGTTCTTTGAGATCATTCTAAGCTATGTTTTTTCGAAATATAAGCAGTCGTCTCAAGCTATGGAGCTTTTATTAGTGCTGGTGAAAGGTTCTTATACAATACAGATAATAGCCTAAACAAGTGAAATTATAGTGTATTCGTAGGTTCATTTACATTAAAAAACAAAAAAAAATTATAAACATCCTATGCAAAACACGTCTAAAAAGGATAAAAATTTTGGTGCTTAATTTTACATGAAATGACTTAATATATTTTCGGGCGTAAATTTTACTGTCTAATATGATCTTATATGATTTAAAGTGACAGAAGACTCAGTTTTGTAGAGTTTTTAAAATAGTTTTTGAGAGGATTTCCTAGGTCCTAAGTTGAATATATCCAAATGGCTCTAAAATAAAAATAAAAATTGATTCTTCTGTTATTCTTGATTGAGGTGTGGAATCCGTGGCTCAAAATAATAAAGCATTCATTATTATCTTCGCTACCGTTATATCTATCTTATTATAGATGTTAAAACTAAGACAAAAATAAACTAAAACTAAAAAAAAGTATATAGTCAGACAAACTGAGACCAAAGTTACAAAACTTTTCAAAAATTTTAATAAACATTTAATATTTTCTTTTGTCTTTTTGTTCAACTGCCCAAGGGGGAGGAAGATGATTTCTGGAAAATATAAACGAACAATAACAAAAACCAAAAACGTATGTTAGCGTTTTGATATGACGGGTTACTTTATGATTTCTGCAAGTTAATATTTCGTTTAAAAAGCAGCTCTTTTCTTTTTATTCACTTATATATTATACAAAAAACATTGCTATAATGTGGTCCATATTATTTTTTGTACTCAATTTTATAGTAATTTTATTAATTTAGTTGATCGATATAAATAGTCAAATATCTATAGTCTTATTTACAGGCAGAAAAATTAATTCGAATAAAATGATTTTGTCTTATCTAGATTTTGAAATTACCTTTCATTAATTCGCCTTAAGTTTCAACAATACATATATATCAATACAAAATCATTTAACCAAGACTCATTATTAATAAATTATTATTTCAGCCCATGCTGCAGGTGTACAAAATGTGTTAACAACAGAACAATTGTCTGTTTTATCTGACGTATCGCGTTACGCTAACGACTTTGGCAATAGATATCAAAATACTAATAGAATTATAATAAATGGCAATAAAAACGCAAGTAGTAGTAATTTAAATACAACAAATAAACGACAAGGATATAAAACAGGTGAGGAAAGGATTGATAATAATAACACTGAAGATTTATTAAAAGTCATACCGATATATTATAATAATCAGAATAAAGGAAAATAAAACAACAAAATCTTTCTCTAACCGGAAACGAAATACTAATCTTGAAATCCTGTAAATACTTGTCTATTGTCTCTAAGATTAATATTTACAACAAATTTAAACCTATTTTAACAAATACAAAAAACTAAAAATACAAATACAAAATGTTCAATTTAAGTAATGGATATTATTTATTTTTAAATACAATTAACTAACTTTGCTTAAAAAACAACATGAGAAATTAAATTATTTACATTATGGAACCTAAAAAAATTTGGCTTCCTAATCATATATTCATAATGGTTTTAAGACAATTAATTTATAAAAATAATATATAATATTAAAATTATAATTTTACAAATATTAATAGATTAAAATATATCGAGATTACAGGTAGGCGGGTATATTACTATAGAAAAAGGAGTCCTCACTTTAAAAGAATATTAAGGAAGAGTGTTCGAGATGTGGTGAGCAATCCACTTGCTGCTCAATATCGCCGCTCTGGTTAGAGAAGATTTCTTAAAAATATGCTTCAACGCCGTTATAATTATTTTCTTATCATGACTATGTACAAATAAAAATAAGTTATTAGTTTGTAACAAAGTACAATAACCTTATTAATAACCTTTGAGAAATAAATTTTATTTTCTCTTCCACAATTGCCACGATAACAATAATTAACTGTGTTAAATCAGTAATTAAATTAAAAAATTGATAGTTAACTTAAAAAGAAATGATAAGTTAGATATCTGAAAATTGCAGAGATTAACATGAGAGACTAGTAAATTAAAAAAAAAAGCCTATTTTGTTTTTAGAGATAAAAAGTAATTATTTATTTAAACAAAACATATAATATGAAACATATAAAACATAAGGTGTTACATATATTGTTATATAATATTAAGCAGAAACAATGTTGTAGTTAACTGATTGAGATAAATGATAATGAGGATTTTTTTAATAAATTGAGATTGTTTCAAGCTCGATTAATCTCTCTCTTTCGTTCTCTCCCTCTCTCTCTCTCTCTCTTGCTTTCTCTCTCTCAAACAACAAATGGTTTTTATAAATATTTTGAATGGGATATTTAGGAACATTAAATGTTCCTAAATATCCTAAAAGGGCTAAAAGTACCCACCCATTATACAGTATTTGTGCTATATGTTTGTAAAAGAGCACGAGTAAATTTTTTTTTAAAACGACTTAATCTCAAATAACCTCTTAGTCGGTGCAGATCTTACAAGGATATAAATAACCGGAACAAAATGCGCCAAGGTTAAAAATTTGAGCCAGAATTTCGAACAGGAATTAGATGTGGATCACAAAAACAAAGTCTCTTGTAAAAAACCGGATATCAACCGAAAACGAATCTCGGGTAATATTATTAAGTCTTGCTTTGCCAGGGTGACCAATTTTAAAAGTACCATTTATTAAAAATTACATAAAATTCGTGTTTTATAGAAACCTTGCCTCATCCGTGATTACACTTGATGATTCTGAAACTGATTTTAAATATAAAAATAAACTCCACATGTATACAACAACCAACAGTGTTAGCCCAATCAGATAAGAGTACCTTGACTGTCCTTAAAAGACGATAGACGCGACCAACAAAATTAGGAAACAATTAATATAAAGGTATGTATGTAATTACTAACAAGGAAAATTAGAACATGACACGTTTTTTTATAATTTTAAATATTTACGTCTTCAAGTTAAAACTTTGTGCGATGTTTGAACTCCGGCTTATTGTGAGTAAGACGTATATGGAATATTTGAAACGATTTCATGATTCCACGGGTCAGCCATTTATTGGCGTTTATGTGACCACATTATTCACATAATGAAGTACAAAGTTGAATATCAATGTGGAAATACCATCTATTATTAATGTCATCTATCATTATTTTAAACCTCTACTTAACTACCTGATTCTTAAATTTTAAATCGTTCGAGATTCTTGGAAATATAAACGGAAATACAACTTTATCTGATTTATTGTTTAAATTGTTGGTTGTCATTTATTGACACGATTCCAAATGTCTATCATATATCATTATTTTAACGATGTTTTCACAAAACAAATCTCACGGCAATAACCATAAGACGAGTCGCCATACATTTTAACTAACTTGAGAATTTATAATTTATTATTCCATAATTTTATAATTATCGAAAACCAAAATATTTGAAACATACGTATTATATACTTTTCTTTGTTAAATGTTTAATTATGTTAACTTAGTAGGAGTTTTTAACATTGTTTGCAAGTAAAGTTAGTGAGACTGAAAGGAATATTTTTCTTATATGTACTAGTAAAGCATAACTGTACTTCTTTAGTGCTCTGTAAAGAGATATAATGTAATTTCTAATTATTCTAGGAATTGAGTAATTTCTATTAATCAGATATATTTATTATCATCTCACATCAATAGGTCAATGTTATCATCTTCTTGCCAATACAATCCCTATATTCACTACTACTGAAACATTCACTACGACAACAGTTTGAAAATGAAGATTAATAATGTTTTTATATTTATTTACTTATTTTTAATCGCATTGTTCAAAAATGCTCATGGTGGATTGAAACAAGAAACAACAGAAGAGATCATTGTTTTTGTAACATCCTCCTCAACAGTTGCACCGGTATACAGACCACCTGAAACAGATTTAGATGTAACACATACTCCATGTGCGACTGGCTGTAAACGTACCCCAGATGGTAGATGTGAACCTGTTTACCCAAATGAAACATGTGAAGTGCCTTAAATTTAAAATGAAAAGTTTATGTAATTTGTTTTATACAATAGATATTTAAAAAAAGTTTCTGTTACGATTCTCATCTTACTCGACGTACTCGACGAATAAAAATATCTAAAAGATTTGAGCTTTTGTTATATACATATATGCCTTTGTAAATTAGTCCGTTTAAGAATTTATTTTAGAATTTGAAATAAATATATTGAGTAAAATAATAATTTCTCCTTACATTATATTTATTCAAATACACTGTCGTCATTGTATAACATTTTATTCACTTAAAATTGTGTTTTTGATTTATAATTCTTATGCCTTAATGATGAGTTTGTTTCTTGTCGAATAATTTGCTATAATCACTTTTAAATATATATATATTAACGTATTGAATCTTTTTGATTCTATTGAATCAAGTTAATTGTGGCTTCTCAATTATATATCTGAAACATTTATTGATTATAATATATTTACAAATACAGATCATTACAAGAAACTAAAAATGAAGCGTGAATCCTAATAGGTGTCATATAGACTTAGTCCTCCTCATAAGTACCTTTTTTCGTGTAAATTGAATACGTTAGGTAACGAAATACGAAATATGTATTTTATTAGTGCAATTACAAATAATACTAATAATGTTACAAGAAGTTACGCTAATTCTAAAACAAATGTTTTAACAACATCGCTTAGTAAGTCAGCATCAGCAGTTACTTAGAAGTAGAGATAAATTGTTTCAAATGTAAATGTTTAAAAATTGAGTAAAATGTTTTCCAAAACTTTAAAAAAAAAGATTTTAAGTAGTAATACACAATATATATGCTGTAGAATACAAAACGCCCATTTCAACTTATGTACCCGAAGAAATAGCAACATTTCTATTTGACAATTGAAAGGAATTAGTAACAAGTACTTGGGCAATAGTCTTTTCAATGAAATAATGACTTTATTTCATTTTGGACACTATTGCTTCTGACTTTAACTTTGGGTCTTCGCTGTTCTTTACATTCTTCTAAATGATTTTGATATTGTATACGTTTATCCTTTTTGCAGGCAAACTCTATATCAACCCCAACAAAATTTGTTCTACGACTTTTTAAAATTTATAGTTTTTAAAATTTAAGCTTTTCCATTGAAAAGAGTAACCATGAGTTTGCCTGGATTTTCTCGTGGGCTCAACAAATCGCACGGACATATCAAAATTTACATTTTGTTTTTATAAATGGAATATTTGTCTCATTTTTACTTGCTTAAATAAATGTAAAACATTTCATGGAATAAGGATTTTTTCACTTTGACATTGAAATTGACTACAGTAGTAGCAATAAAACTAAAATCTAATTAAAATGTATTAATGTCAAGTTAGGCCAACAGAGTTAATAAAGTGTAAAGTACTAAATTAATAGACAAAAATATACACTTTTCAAAATTAAAATATTGTTTTATCTATATAACAAAATTGTCACTGATCCATTAATGTCAATTTAAAAAAAAACATCATAGGGGGGCTTTATAAGAGCAAGAGAACCCAAAACAATGGTTTTTCAGTTTGTCTGTATGTCTTTATGTCTGTATGTCTGTATGTCTGTATGTTTGTGCACGCTAATCTCAGAAACCGCTTAACCAATTTGAATGCGGTTTTCAGGAATATATTATCACAGCCTTCACTTAACATTTAGTGTTTAATTCATCTAAATCGGTTAGGAAATAAAAAAGTTATGACAATTTATGTCAATGATGTAATAGTTACTATGAAAATCTTATTCTATACATGTAATAAATCTTTAGAGGAGTAGTCTTTGTACATTGAAAATATAAAAAAAAATATACCAGGATATGAATTAATAACTAACAGAATCCATTATCAGCATTTTTTAAATCTTTGTCTGTTTATCTGTTTGTCTTTTAGTTGTGCACACAACACGTAAAAAACTTACAAGGAGAGCTTTATATAAGCAAGAGAACCCAAAACAATGTTTTTTTCATTTTGTCTGTTCGTCTGAATGTCTGTATGTTTGTGCACGCTAATCTCAGAAACGGATTAATTAATTTGGATGCAGTTTTCGGGAATATATGGTCATGGGATTTACTTTATATTTGTTCTTTTTTTAATTTATATAAATATAGAATGAAAAATAAACCGATACGGGCAAGAATTCGAACCCGGGACTACTGGGAAACGGTTTCGTTTTATTTCTCATTCTATATTCATATAAATTTAAATAAGCTTTTAACATGGCTATCCGTGTTTAAAGATATTTTTAGACATTTTTTTTTAACAATCGGTTAACAAATAATTGTCGTACCATTGCTTCTTACCAGTTTGAACGTTTATAGTTTTAACATGCGTTAGTAAGTACGAAGGGTACTTTTTATCAAATTCGAAAACTAATAACATACTATAAAGCAAAGTCGATTTCGCGTCTGTCTCTATGTCTGTATGTATGTATGCTTAGATCTTTAAAACTACGCAATGGATTTTGATGCATTTTTTTTTAATAGGTAAAGTGATGCAAGAGGAAGGTTTATAACTTACTGAATATATTAGAAAACCACTAATAATTTTGCAGGATTTCTAAAGCGAAGTCGTAAACAAACACACTGTTTTGCGATTACATTGAGAACGCTGGTTGAACTCTACGAGATAGATGAAAATAATGTTCTAAATATTGTATACCTTAAAAAGTTCTATAAGAAAATCCGCGATGGTATTTATTTATCTCTTAGGTATAACCCACAATGGCAAATTTTCATCATTTACTTTTTACGAAAAATAATGGGTTATTTACGAAGCGATTTTAAGAAATACAGCTTTAATCCTTATCTAATAAAGTAGCTTAAATTCATTTTACATTTGTCATGAAACAATATAGCCCTTTACAGCATGTAATTGAAATAAATATTTTCGAAGATATTACAGATTTAAAATACTTTACAGATTTAGTCTTCGCGTTTGCGGCCGTATAGTCCGCCGGCACACTCTGGTACGGAACCGTGGAAACCGTCTCAAAAATGGCTTTTGTGAATGTTCAGTATTGAAAATTTTGTTAATGCATATAGCTAACTGAATGTTTATCATTTAAAATAGATTTTTTTTTTAATAAAACTGGACCTGCAAGTTGATGGTGAAAATAATGTCGATTGTGTAGCTCAGAATTCCTCAAGTTTACATGTTCATATTTTGATTATGTTCAGGGAATATCTAAATATGATATATGGTTAGAATGGTTATTAAGAAACATTTAAATAGTCGTTTAAGTAAAAACAAGAGAGGTATAAAAATTATTACAGTACCTAATATTGTATCCTTATTAAAAACTTTAAATATACTTTTGACAGTGAGCAATGTCTACCGATGTCGTGATTTTGATTGTATCACTTATCACAAAATAAGTCATATATACGCCAATATAAAGAAAGGGAAGTGGGAATTGTTTTACTACGAATTTAAGGCGTGCGAAGCCGGCAAAAGCTAGTTTAAGATATACATAACACTAATATAACGTCCAATTCTAGTAACAGGGTTCCAAATAGTCGGTCTATTGAGAAGAATCAGCAAGAAACTCCCAGGACACATTAATATATTTATAAAATTACAATTATCCATAATGTCAATATTATAAATAATTTACCTTTGAAACTCCCCTAAAATATCTTTACCTTAAGTAAGTTTAGTTTTTTTTTTTTTTTTTTTTTATAAGATCTAGGGCAATGCTTGACTACATTCCACTTGATGGTAAGTGGAATGTAGTCTTAGGTGGTAAGGCGCATTACCCTAGCAACCTATTCATTCTTCGCTTGAAGACACCCACATTGTATTCGGTCGGAAATACCGACGCAGGCAAGCTGTTCCAATCCTTTGCTGTACGCAGTAAAAATGATTAAGCAAAGCGCTTCGTTCGGACAGGTGGAATGTCCACAACAAAAGGATGAATACCTGCCGTGCGTCGGGACGTCCGGTGATGGAAGGGGGACGGGGGAATTAAATTGTGTAATTCCAGCGCACACTCACCAAAATGTATCCTATAGAATACTGAGAGGCTAGCAATTCCACGCCTGTGCTCAAGGCTTTGGAGGTCGGCTCCGACCAATTCGGGATCGCCTATAAGCCTCTTTGCTCGCCTCTCAATTGAGTCCAGAACCGCAAGATGAGACTTTGCGGCACCAGCAAATATGTGACCACAGTACTCTACACACGACCGGATCTGTGCTTTGTATAAAACAAGAAGCTGTCCCGGTGTAAAGTACTGCCGAACCTTCGCCAGAACGGCAAGCTTTGCTGCTGCTGCTCTTGCTCTGGACTCAATGAACCGACCAAAGTTGAGGTTCGAGGAAATCTCTAAGCCTAACAACTGAAGCCGGTCACTGTATTCCAAGGATACATTCTGGAAAGTAGGAGCCAAGGTGAAAGGGCTCCTTTTGGCGGTGAATAGACACCTCTGCGTTTTGGTGGCGTTGAACTTGACAAGATTGGCATTGCTCCATGCGGAGACTGCCTGAAGTTTGTCATTCAAACGTTGCACCATGGCTTCTCTTTCAGACTGTACTTGATCTCGACTAGCCCGAGTACTCGGCAGATATCTTTCTACAACTGTGCTGTCGTCTGCATACCCATAGATACCGGGCTTCAACAGATCATTAATGTGCAGCAGAAACAGAGTTGCAGAAAGAACGGACCCCTGAGGCACTCCGGCATTTATTGTCAAGGGTTCTGAGGAACACCCGTCGACAACTACTCGGAGAGATCTGTGGCTCAGAAAGTCCGTTACCCAGCCGATCAAACCAGGAGATATACCGTACGCTGAAAGCTTGCATATAAGGCTCGCATGCCAGACCCTGTCAAATGCCCTCGAGACGTCCAGAGAGACGGCGACCGCTTCTCCGTTCTTCTCGATGGCCTCTCCTAAAATGTGAGTAGCATACACTAGGAGGTCCCCAGTAGACCTATTACGGCGAAACCCGTACTGTCGGTCACTGAGGAGATCGTTACCTTCTAGGTATGCTAGTAGGCGCGAGTTCAATACACGCTCCATAATCTTGCAGAGTATGGAGGTGATTGAAATCGGTCTGTAATTGACAGGGTCGGCACGGCTGCCTTTTTTGGGCACGGGTTGCACATTAGCAAGCTTCCAGGATTTCGGCACTATTCCAGTCATGAAAGAGAGACGATACAGACGTGTCAGTACAGGAGACAACTCAGCTGCGCATGTCTTGAGCAGAATGGCTGGTATACCATCAGGACCACTGGCTTTATTCACATCTAAACGACACAATGTTCTCCATACCTCTTTGTTAGTGATGCGGATTTCAGGCATCGAAACACCGCAGTGAGGAAGATGTGCTGGAGAAGCATTGCCAGTGTCTAGATGCAAATTTTCAGCAAACAGAGAAGCAAGTACGTTCGCCTTCTCTGTTGCTGTGTGGGCCAGGGATCCATCCGGCTTCAGCAGAGCAGGCAGTGAGGGTTGGCAGAAATTCGACTCGATCGCTTTCGCAAGAGACCAGAAAGCTCGACTGCCAGTTGGTCTGACAGAGAGCTTTTCGCCATTCTTAGCGATTCGATCGAGACGAGCCTTCCGCAATGCCTTTTTGTAGGACTTGGCAGCTTGGTTAAAGGCTCTCTTCTTCGAACTTACATCCGGAGTTTTGCGGCTTCGAGCATCAGCCCAAATGAGATATGCCGAATGTTTTCGGTCTTGAGCATGACCACATTCGGCATTAAACCATGGGCGAGCTTTGCCACCGATGGGTACGTCAGCAAAAGGAATAAAATACTCCATTGCCTGATGCACCACATCGGTTATAGCATCCGCGCAACTCGACGGATCCAAAGAAGAGAAGCAGACCTGCCGCCAAGGATAAAACGCAAAAAAGTGCCGCATCTCATCCCAATCTGCTGACTTGTATTTCCATACTCGCCTAACACCATGAGGTTCGAAAGCTGGTGGGGAATATGTAAACACAGATTTCACCAGACAGTGATCGGAGGTTCCCAAGGGAGAGGTAACCGCTACCCGATACCTGTCCGGATCAGTTGTCAGCAGAAGGTCCTGGCAATTGGCTGTATGGCCTACCACATCTGGTACCCTTGTCGCTTGCTTCACCAGCTGAAAGAGGTCCAAGGACAACGCAAAGTTCCGCGCTTCTCTTCCAGCATGGTCGGTCTTCTGGTACGGGAACAGCCAGTCCTGATGACAGGCATTAAAATCCCCCAGAAAGACGAGCTGCGCTGAAGGGAACTGATGCAGAGCCATATCAGCAGCCTCACCGAGATACTCGAATAATCTAGTTGTCTCCTGGTCACCGCTGTGCGAACGGTAAACACAGGAATACAGGATTTTTTCGTTTCCTGTGTCTACTAAAACCCATAAAGAAGAAAAAATGGAGTCTTCAAGGTGACGGAGACGCTGGATACAGAGGTCGTTCCGCGCATACACGCAGACTCCGGCACGTGAGCGAAAGTAGTGCTCTAACGTGTATCCGGGATAATCCAGGTGCGCAGCGCTTAAGGGACATTGTATCTGCGTCTCCGTCAAAAAGAACAGGTGCGGTTGTTCTGTCTCCAGGTGGTGATGGACAGGTAAGATATTAGAGTGCAAACCCCTAATATTACTGAGGTGCACTTTAAATGAGGAGGAGTGCAACCGCTGTACAAACTTTTTCCTTTTTTGGTTTATCTTCATGATAAAAATAAATAAAAGTGAATAGGGATGGGAAATGGCAGTTGAACGAGGCGGTACGTATCAAACCCGACTTCGAAATTGGTGATGTCTTGTCGCTGGGAGGCTAGCCTGGAGACTGCGGGGACGCCCGAACCCCCCCAGGGATCGCCATCGGGCCTCCTCGCCTGGTCGCCAACCAGCACGATGGAGCCACCCTGGGATTTTTCGCAGCTGGCGGGGCAGCCTTTCGTGGGTGGCTAACCCACTAATTGGGCCCCCAACTATCTGCGGGCGGCCAGCGGAAAGCCGTCGCTTCGGATCCCGCTACCCTCCTCGACTAGACACCCGACAAAACAAATACCAACTCGACGTCAACCGGTTCGCCAACGTACCGCAGCTGTTCAGACCCATTTCCCATATACGGCTTCATCGAGCAACGTGCCGGAACACGACTAGGTCGCTTTGCGGCACGACTTTGCCCGATGGGTGGTAACTTTGCCGGCGACCCGATGTTATGGTCTACCACCAAGTTTGCAAGTTTTGCAAGTTGTTTTTACAACTATTGCAAGTTGTAAAAACAACTTGCAATTTCCTCTTCCCGTATGTAATCGCTTGTAGTTAGACCAATAGAGCGTTCTTTAGACCATTATTGGATAATTCTAATGTAGGATGTTAAGTCTAGAAGGCTTAAAACAAAAGGAACCTAAAGATAAAAACATTAGATAAGGAAATCAAAAACTATTTCCTCACCACTAAACAGTAACGTATATTTAAAAATATAACAAATTAACAAATGATTAAAAAAATAAACAAGAAGCGCCGTTCTTGTGAAGAATGTTCAATTGACCGAGGCAGACAGCGATACGGTAACTCAATTGGTAGAGTGACGGGATGGCTTCCCAGAGTTCGAGGATTCGAATTCCTGCCCGCATCGGTTTATTTTTCATTATCTATATATATAAAACTCTTCCGTTACTGAGTGACTGACTGACAGACAACGCACAGTCGAAACTACTGGTCGTAGACAGCTGAAATTTGGAATGTAGGTTCCTTGGGATATGTAGGGGAGCACTAAGAAAGGATTTTTGGAAATTCAACCCCCAAGGGGGGGAAAAGGGGTAAAAACGTTTGTATGAAAAATCTTATTCCTTGGGTTTATAAACTTGAAACTTGGCATGAACACGTACATAGGCAAGTAAATATGTTTGACATTATAAGTTTTTTCAAACTACCCTCCAATCGTGATTTAGGGGGTGCGATTGGGTGACTGATTTATTAACGCACAGCCGAAACCGCTCGGTATAGGAGTCTGAGATTTTGAACAGAGGTTCCTTTAGTAACATAAGTGAGCACTAAGAAGGGATTTTTGAAATGTCAACCCCCAAGGGGGGGAAACGGGATAAACTGAGCCGGGGCTGCGGGAAAGTTCTAACGAGATACCGTGGCCCCGGAACGCAAAGGGCAACTGAAGGAACGAGGTGGGTTTTAGTCAGTAAAAGTCACAATTTTCTTTCAACTCCTAACCGTTGAGGAGTTGTACCTTCCATCATCAGCTCATTCACATGGGATGATGACTATCAGACGCAAATACTTAAACAGATCTATGAAATTGTCAAAAACGTAATTGCCTGTAAATTTGAGGTTTGCCCTTGATTTCCCTGGAATACCATCATCAGATCCTGACTAGGTAACAACGGGACCAACTTGAAAGTATACTCTACCGAACAAAAAAGAATCACGTAAATCGATCCATAAATCTCGGCGTAATCGGTATGCATAAATAAAACACCCGAATTTTATTTTCTATTAACTATCACGAGTTGTCTCGATGCTCGATAGATGGCGTTGGCATCGAGATAGATCGCGCTATGGTTTCGTTACCGTCATTTAGCTAGGTAGCGTAAAATATTTTAATTTATCGTGTAATTTTAGCAGCGCCCCTAGCGGACATACGCGAAACTACATATTACACACTACAAATATTTAACGTTTAATTCATTAACTTTTAACTTGACTTATTTAACTTATTTTACTCTCTATTTCAGTTAATTTTTGATTTGTTGATTAGATTTGATATTTTTGATAGTATATTTAGTTAGTGTTGGATAAGTTTTATAGTGTGAGTTGATTTTTTAATATATTCTTCATTTTTTATTCATTTGTTTGTTACTTTATTAGTCTTAGTTAATTTCCATAGATATAGTTTTAGTTAAAAAATTTCTAATTAAAATGTTTCAAGAAATTTTGTTTGTTAATGGGAATTATATTCCTCATGCTGTGGTAGATATAGAAAAAGATGGAGCCTGTTTATTTAGAGCTTTATCTTTTTTGATGTTCGGAACTCAAGACAGGGCTAGGGATGTACGTGAACGCATAATCGGCTTTGTTATTGAAAACTGGACGGAATTTTCGATTATGTCGTGTACTGCACTTGGAGATAATTATTCAACGCCAAATGAATATTACAACGACATGATGAAAACCACTACATATGGAAGTTTGTGCGAATTAGAAGCTGCTGGGCGAATATATGAATATGTTTTCGAAGTATTTCGTGATGGCCAGTTTTATGTGAAAACTGGAGTTGAAGGTCTTCCTGTAAAACGTCTTCGCTTTACTGGCGGGCTTTCTGGTGGTCATTTTGACGTTTATGTTCCAGTTTCATCGTTTTCGGCAACAAAGGTCGCAAAAAAAATTACTCAACGAAGGTTAGAAACGCCTTCACCCATTCCCGAAATCATATTTTCGAACAGTGAGTCCGAGACTGAGTCTGAGTCTGAATTAAAACACGATGAACCAATGCCTAAACAAATAAAAAAAGTGAACAAAAAACGTAGGGCTCGATACACGAATAAAACTCGGAAAAATCAGCAAAAAAGTCAGTTCGAAGTAACCCTGCAGCACATCGGCAAGCGGTTACAGTGTATCAACGAAACTACCCCCAAGTTCATAGGAAAGCACAAGCTGATTACCAATCTTCACACCCCGAAATACACAGGAAAGCACAAGCTGCTTATCGAACTTCACATCCTGACGAACATCGACAGGAAGTTGCAAATTATCAACATACACACTTGGAGGAACGAAGAAATATTCAGTCTCAAAATCGTAAAAATATTAAAGCAAAAACATGGCATACAAAATTACTGTCGGGACTGGCGTATAATCCTGAGTTGTCATACGAAGCAGATAAAGATGTATGTATAGGAACTATGGATCATAAATGCCAGTGGTGCAATGCTTTAAAGTGGAAAGAAGAAACTGTTGGAATGTGTTGCAGTGGAGGGAAGGTTTTGCTTGAGGCCTTTGAACTACCTCCAGAGCCACTTTATAGCTTAATAATTATGGATTTTCATCCTGATCACAATCATTTTATGAGTAACATCCGAAAATATAATGGGTGTTTTCAAATGACCTCATTTGGAGCAAAACTGGTCTCAGAAGATGGATTCATGCCGACATTTAAGGTACAAGGCCAGGTTTATCATCTGATTGGAAGTTTACTGCCTATGGATCAACAGAATGCTCGATTTTTGCAAATTTATTTTGTAGGAGAGGACGAAAGGGAAGCAAACTTGAGATGTTCAAATTTTCCAGGTGTAAAGAAAAATTTAGTGAAAGTGCTTCAAAAAATGCTTCATGATGTAAATCCATACATAAAAGACTTAAAAACAGCTATCGAAAAGGTTCCAGCTAATTGTGAAACATTTAAAGTTGTTATTAACGCCGAAAAAAAACCAATAGATGGTCATTTAGGTCGTTATAATGCACCTACGACAAATGAAGTAGCGTTAGTCATTGTTGGGCAAGAATTTGAAAAGCGTGACATTGTCTTAGAAAGCCATAGTAGTGGTTTGCATCGAATCAGCGAAATCCATAGATCTTACGACGCTTTGCAATATCCTTTGCTTTTTTGTCGTGGTGAGGATGGTTACTCTATTCATTTACCCCAGATCGATCCGAAAACTAAAATGGGTCTTAAAAAGACAATTTCTGCCGCAGATTTCTATTCTTACCGAATAATGTCCAGAGACGGTCAAATCAATCATCTCCTTTACTATCGCTCCCTCTTCAGTCAATTTTTGGTTGACGTATATGCTAAGATTGAGACCGAAAGACTCAATTATATACGTCATAATCAGTCTAAACTAAGAGCAGAAAATTATATCCATTTAAAGGATGCCGTAGGTAGGCAAGACGCAGACCCTAATGATCTTGGTCAAATGGTAGTGTTGCCTTCTTCTTTTACAGGTGGACCTCGATACATGCATGAGCGAACCCAAGATGCCATGACCTACGTTCGCCGTTTTGGACGATCGGATCTTTTTATAACATTTACATGTAACCCACAATGGGAAGACATTACAAAACATTTGTTACCAGGTCAAAATTCCCACGACCGTCATGACTTAATCGCTAGAGTGTTCCGTTTAAAAGTTAGAAAAATCATGGACTTACTGACGAAACGTAAAATATTCGGTGAAGTATGCTGTTTTATGTACTCAGTCGAATGGCAAAAGCGTGGCCTTCCACACATTCACATACTACTCTGGCTTAAAAATAGCATAACGACAGATCTCATTGATAAAGTTATTAGTGCCGAAATACCAGATCCAGAAACAGACCCAAAACTGTATGAAATCGTTAAATCTAACATGATGCATGGTCCATGTGGAAGTTTTAATTTCAAGTCACCTTGCATGAAACAAAACAGTTGCAGTAAAAGATTTCCGAAACAACTCATTAAAGAAACTCAAACTGGCGAAGACGGTTACCCACAATACAGGCGTCGTTCTCCAGAAGATGGTGGCTTTACTGTTGACATTAAAGGAGTATGTTTAGATAATCGATGGGTTGTTCCTTACAATGCTGTACTTTCAAGAAGTTTTGGTGCTCATATTAACGTCGAGTACTGTAATTCAGTAAACTCTATTAAATATGTATGCAAATATGTGAATAAAGGGACGGATCAGGCTACTTTCGCCCTTGAAAATAAAAATGACGAGGTGACTACTTACGAAAATGGTAGATATATAAGTAGTTCGGAGGCTGTTTGGCGGATTTTTGGCTTTCCGATTCATGAACATTTTCCTCCAGTTATTCATCTTGCAGTACACTTAGAGAACGGACAGAGAATATACTTTAACCAAGAAAATATTATCGAAAGATTAAATAATCCACCAAATACTACGCTTCTAGCCTTCTTTAAACTTTGTCAAGTAGATATTTTTGCGAAAACTTTGATTTATTCAGATGTACCATCGTATTATACTTGGCATAAAAATAGTCACTTTGAAAGAAGAAAAAGAGGAGCTGACGTACAGGACTGGCCAGATATAAAAAAAGAAAACGCGTTGGGCCGAGTGTATACTGTGCATCCCAATAATGCGGAGTGTTTCTATTTACGTATGCTTCTGCATGAAGTAAAAGGGCCATCTTCATTTGAGGCTCTAAGAACGGTTAACGGTGAAGTACATCCCACTTTTCAATCTGCTTGCAAAGCTTTGGGTTTGCTTGAAGACGACCAGCACTGGTATGCTACCTTACAAGATGCTGCACTTTCTGAATCTCCCTCTAGAATTCGGGATTTGTTTGTAATATTATTAGTGTTTTGTCAAGTGTCAGATCCATTAGGACTTTGGGATAAATTTAAAGATATTTTATCGGAAGATTATAAACATCAAGTCCACAGAAACATAGAGGATGTTGATAACATTTGTAGTGAAGTATACAACAAATGCCTGCAAGTTCTTGAGGAAGCCGTTCTTTCATTAGGTGGGCGTTCACTTAAGGAATATGGGTTGCCACAACCAACCAGGCCACTCGATTTAGGGAACATTATGTTATTAAGAGAGACTAATTACAATACAGATTTTCTAGAGAGATTCGTCAAGGACCATAAAAATACTTTAACAATAGAACAAACGGAAGCATACGATAAAATTATGCATAGTGTTAACACAAATTCAGGACAACTTTTCTTTCTAGACGCGCCAGGTGGCACAGGAAAAACCTACTTAATAAACTTAATTTTAGCTAAAATTAGAAGCTTAAAACATATTGCTTTGGCTGTCGCCTCATCAGGGATCGCGGCCACATTGCTGGAAGGTGGTCGAACTGCGCATGCATGTTTTAAGTTACCACTCGACTTGACTCGCGTAGAAACACCCTTATGCAGTATTTCAAAACAAAGTCACCTAGCTGAAGTATTAAAAAATACAAAAATTATTATCTGGGATGAAATCACCATGGCACACAAAAGAGGAATTGAGGCTTTGAACAGATCTTTACAAGATATTCGGGGTAATAAAAATTTAATGGGTGGCGTAACCGTGCTGTTTGCTGGAGATTTTAGACAAACCTTACCGGTGGTACCCAAGGGAACTCGTGCTGATGAAGTACAAGCATGCCTTAAAAGATCGATTTTGTGGTCCTCCGTAAAAAGTATAACGTTAACTAAAAACATGAGAGCCTATCTGGGGAGTGATTCGACGGCTGGTATATTTTCAACCAGTCTTCTAAAAATAGGAAATGGTGAACATCCTACCAGGGATGGTATATTTGACATCCCTGAAGATATGTGTACATTAGTATATACCATCGAGGAGCTAATACAACACATTTATCCAGGTATTTCCGACATACAAGACAAGCCTATAGAATGGTTTTGCGAACGAGCTATTTTGACTCCGAAGAACGAACAAGCTGCATTTATTAACGACATACTTTTAAAGTCATTCGACGGAGAAGAAAAGATTTATAAATCCATAGACACACCATGCCATGCAGACGACGCTACAAATTATCCGGTCGAATTCTTAAATTCACTTAAACCAGCTGGTCTTCCATACCATAGGCTTGCACTGCGAAAAGGTACACCGGTAATGTTGCTACGTAATCTGAAACCACCGAAATTGTGTAACGGCACCAGGTTGCAAGTCAAAGCCTTACATAAATATTTAGTTGAGGCCGTTATTTTGACAGGATGTGCCCGAGGAGAAACGGTATTCGTCCCGCGCATTCCTCTAATGCCCTATGACCTTCCATTTGAATTTAAGCGCCTTCAATTTCCTCTAAAAGTTTGCTTTGCGATGACGATAAATAAGTCTCAAGGGCAAACTTTTAAAGTCGCTGGTGTTGATTTAAGAGAAGATTGTTTCTCTCATGGACAACTGTATGTTGCTTGCTCGCGTGTCAGCTCTCCCTCTAACCTGTTCATCCTGGTAAATAATAAAAAAACTAAAAATATTGTTTACAAGGAAATCCTGTAAGGCCTCTTCGTCCTATAAATCCTGTTTTTTTTTTCTTTTGAGACGATGATTTTGTCTCACTTTACTTTTTCTATATAGATTTGTATGTATACTAATATTATAAAGAGGAACAATCTATTTTTTTATATGTTTGTTTGTTTACACATGTAATCGATAAACTCCGAAACTACTGAATCGATTTCAAACATTCACCATTAGAAAGCTACATCATCCCTGAGTAACAGAGGCTATATTTAATTCCAGTTGTAACAAGATTTCAGCCTGTGGAAGAAAAAGCCCTGTCGAGATCATTAAAAAACGCTATATATAACCGAATTACACGTGGGCGAAGCCGCGGGCGGAAAGCTAGTATATTTCTATAAAATTTAAATAAGCTTAACATGGCTATACATGTTTATAGATATTTTCAAACACTATTTACTTTTTCGTATATATTTAATGAACAAACATTTGCATTGTTTCTAATTTATTAAGGATATAATTACACATAATACATAATTTCAAACAGTATATATGAGCAGTAAATAGTAGTAAGATAGTAGTGTGGTGTTAAGGACACGCCTAAAACAAATACGTGAGCAACGTTTATCGTAGCTTCCAGAAGGGCGACGCAGCAACGGGGCGCGGGCTGGTGCAGGAAAAGTGGTGGTGATCCGCTCGACCAGCAATACGACTTCGCTCACGCTAACATTCTCATCATTATTTGTTGTTGGTAGAGTGTATGCATTAGAGTCATTTATATACAGTCCATTCTTTTATTTTAACCAGAATCTGGGTAGTCAGTTTTCCCTACCAAATAGGCACAGGGCACTGGCCCCAACACGTGGATAGTAATGGTGTAATAATAATAATAATAACAATAATGCGTGCATAATGCATGCGTGTTATGAAGCAAAGACAAATAAAATCGAAACTCACATTTTTAAAAGTGGTCATAGCAAAATAAGTATCTAATGATACGACTACGAACAAACTTATACTTAAATAGTATTGAATATAAATCATAAAAATAATTTTAATCATATAAAATGATGACATTGTTATTATATTATACACAAAAATATATTTGCCAATATATCGCAAGGGGAAAAGATTTTTTTTTATTAATATTACTTCAAATACTAAATTAAGTTCTGAAACATACATAAATTATATGATATTTAACGAATCAATATTTTTTTGTTTGAATTACTGTAAAATAATAAAATCACATACCGACCCTCACGTGTCTTACGAATTAAATGAGAGAAGTAAAAGAAACACTGTCTTAAAAATTTATTTAATAAAATAAATGACATTATTATTCACATTAAAATATATACTTTAGGTTCACATCTACCATCTTGGGTACGTTTATAGCCAGGGGGACATTTAGTATGTGTTACAACTAAATCAGGTGGTATGTATACAGATGCAACCGTTGAGAACGATGTTACAAAAACAATAATCTCTACTGTTGTTCCTTGTTTTAATCCACCATGAGCATTTTTAAAGGGTGCAATTAAAAATAAGCAAATAAATATAAAAACAATATTAATCTTCATTTTAAAACTGTTGTCGCAGTAACTGGTTCAGACACAAGTGTTCTTCCAGCGATTTCGTCATTGGCCTCAAGATAACATCATTGACCTAGCGATTTCAGTTGATGATGTTACTGTTAGTATATTTCTCTGTAGTTCTGCTTGATTAGTATAAGAGCACTATTCTACTAAATTTTACATTTTTTATCTGTATATATTTTTCATAATAATTACTAATTTTACATAACTAAACATTAAATAAAGGAAAAAATACATAAAACACTATTTACAAATGTTTATTTAGATTTTTAATGTAATCAAATTATGGAATAATAAATTTCAAACAATAAACAAACATTAAAGGTTTTAACTTGAAGATGTAAATAATTAAAATTGAACAAACACATTTTATTCCAGTTTTCCTTATTAATAATGTCATTCATATCTTTATATTTTTTGCGGTCTATTTTTTGTTAATTGCGTATATTATTATAAACACATTAATCATCTTGGTCTGGTACTCTTATTATTTCACTTGACTTTACACCTTTTTGTAGTTGTTGTTGCTGTAGCCGTGCGGATTTTTCCTTGTTATTCCTTTATCCCCTACCATATTTGAGTTCACTTCTCAATTATTTTTCTGAAATAGACAAACAAAATCATTGCAAGAAATTAAAAATGAAGCCTGAATCACAATGGGTATCTTATTACCGTAGTTTTTCTACGTCATTAACTACGTTAATAAGATACCCAAAGAAAAACAAAATTTTGTTTAGCGTATATTGAATATGTTAGGTAATTAAAAACAAAATAGGGGTTGTATTAGTGCACTTGATGATAATAATAATAGTACTAAAAGTTATGCTTATTCCAAGGTAAATGTTATTACAACATCTTAATACAACGTTACTGTTCTGTTTAAATCATCTATTTAAAGTTTAAAAAAAAAAAACAAAAAAATCTTTCCATAATCAATACATAGTAGGTATTACTTTATATTTTATATATATATATATATATATTTTTATAACTTAGCCGGTTCTAAATACTTGATATTAGATCAATATTAACAATTTCAAATATTATAATTTCATTAGTTGCATTTTTATTACTTTTTTGGATAAGACTTTTAAAATTTAATTATAACTTTTTTTAGAAACCCATTTTTAACCGCTGACCTAAAAAGAGGGGTGTTATAAGTTTGACTTGTGTATCTGTGTGTCTGTCTGATTTAAAAAAAAATATATTACACTACTTACTCATACTCACGGAATCAAGTGAGAGAGCAAGCCGAGTGGCGGCGATCATCAAAGAGTGAGGCGGCAAACATAAAAGCCTTTGATGTTTGCCGCCTCCCTGGCGGCGCAACGAAAGATTATTTCTTCTCAACTGTTCTAAACTAGACGATTCTAGATCATTCCTTCATTTTGCCTATATAAGCGGGTGGATGGCCCGAACTTAAGTTCAGTTCTATTTGAGCTACCGAGGTGATGCTTGTGCCGTCAATTTGCTATGTGACTTTGTGTGCATCTTGAGTGCCTACTAATTATATTTTGTATACGAAAATAATGTCTGGTGGAAAGAAACGAAAAGTAGATGCAGATGGTCGCCAATTTCAAGAAGAATGGACTGAAGAATTCTTTTTTATCTTGCACAATGGTAAGTCTATTTGTTTGCTGTGTAATGAATCCATTTCAGTGATGAAAGAATTCAATATAAAGAGGCATTACTCAACTAAGCATCTTTACTCAACTACGCTGCACTCACTGACAGGACAAATAAGAAAAGACAAAATACAGAAGCTTACTGCAAAATTTGGGAAAGCAGCAGCAAATGTTTGATAAACAAAGAACACAACTTGATAATGTTGTGAAAGCTAGTTTTATAGTTAGTTCAAAATTGGCAAAGTTATTAAAACCATTTGCCGAAGAAGAATTTATCAAGTAGTGTATGTTAGAAGTTTGCAGTGTTTTGAGTCCTGAAAAGAAAAATGAATTTGAAAAAATTAGTTTGTCAAGACGAACTGTTGTCCGACGTATAGAAATGATGGCTAATGATATCAAAACAACATTGACTGACCGTATGGCTGGTTTTGAATCATTTTCCATAGCATTAGACGAGAGCACCGATTTGTCGGACACAGCTCAACTCGCTATATTTATTCGAGGTGTTGATAAAGAGTTCACTGTTACTGAGAAATTGCTTGCTTCACAGCCGCTAAAAGGTACCACTACAGGAGAGAACATTTTTAATGAAGTTCAAAAGGTATTCACAAGTTTTGGCTTGCCATGGTCAAAATTAGTTGGAGTATGCACAGATGGTGCACCTTCTATGGTCGGCTTACGTAAAGGTTTCATCGGAATTTTAACTTAAACAGAACTTGTGTTCTAAGTCCATTCGACTCCAGAATGTTATGAATGTGGTAGTAAAAACCATCTAGAGGGCTTAATCATCGTCAGTTCAAGGCGTTTTTGGATGAAATATCAGCCGAATATGACGACGTACCATATTATTATGAATTCAGATGGCTAAGCAAAGGGAAAATGCTGAAACGGTTTTACGAGCTTATAAATGAGATAAAAGACTTTATGCAAATAAAAGAGATAAACCACTATCTGAATTAAGTAACCCAAAATGGATATGTGACTTAGCATTTCTAGTCGACCTTACTGGCTATTTGAATGATTTAAATTTGAAACTTCAAAAACAAGGACAGTTAGTTAATGATTTGTACAGTCATTTGAAAGCGTTTCAGAATAAAATCCGCTTGTGGGAGGCACAGATGCTGTCTGGTAACAGTTACCATTTCCCCACTCTCTCTGCGTATGAGAATATTGCTCATGCTCAATATGCTGAAGAACTCAGGTACTGTCGGAGCAATTTTCGAACAGATTTAGCGATTTCAAAAACATGGATGACTGTTTCAATTTATTTGCTACTCCAACAAAAAGTAATGTACAAAATGCTCCAAATGCAAAACACAATGTAAATGCAAACACTTGCAAATGGAGTTGATCTAGATTTAAGAAAACTCACTCCTAAAATCTAAATTTGAAGACGTGGAGTTGTGCGTTTTCTACAAAAAATACATCGAAGAAGACCATTTTCCGCAACTTAGAAAATTCGCATGAAGATTGATTTGTGCGTTTGCCAGTACTTATAAATGCGAACAGTTCTTTTCAATGATGAAAGTTAATAAATCAAAACATCGTACAAGGCTGACTGACGATAATTTGGAAAATTCTTTACGTCTTTTTATCAGTGGAATTAATCCAAACATCGATGGATTAGTTTCCCAAATTCAAGCTCAAGTGTCTCATTGATTTCGATGTTGCTATTTAACTTTCGTAGTTTGTAACAATTCCAAATTTAACGATTTAATTATAATGTTGTACCAATTTTTTTCATTTCATTTTGTTATTTTAATAGATTGATATTATAATAATATTGTCGTATTATTTCATGTCTGATATATAGATATTTGCAATAGTGCAAAAAATTATGAACACTACTTTAAAATGAGCTACTTTTAAAACGGGGCCCGCGAATGTATTTGCACACTAAAGTTTGGCCCACAACTTGTCAAAGGTTGCCCATACATGGTCTATGACAACGTAGCAGCCAAACTCATAGATGGATTTGAGTGCGGTTTTTTTTAATCGACAGCTTGATTCTTCGAGATCGTTCTTAGCTATGTTTCATCGAAATAGCAGCTGCAGAAGCAGTCCTTTCCACGATATGGAGCTTTTATTAGTGCTTGTGAAAGGTTCTTATACAATACTGATAATAAAAACCTAAACAAATGAAATTATAGTGTGTTCGCAGGTTCATTTACTACAACAAAGAAAAAAGTAAGATATTTTTAAAAAGCACAAAAAAAATAAAAACTCCCGAAACAAAACACGTCGAAAAAGGATAAAAATAATGTTATTATTGTACTTATTGAAGTCGTTGCGTCGGGGGACCGCTAAATAAATTAAGAATTCAAAATGAATATTTAAGATATTACTTTTAGAGAGACTGAATTTAGGAACTTTTGGTGGTGCTTCTTACACTAAATGACTTTATTTATTTTCGGGCGTAAATTTGATTTTCTAATATGATCTAATACGATTTAAAGTGATAGATGACTCAGTTTTGTAAAGTTTTTAAAATTGTTTTTGAGAGAACTTTCTAGGTCCTAAGTAAAATATATCCAAATGGCTCTCTTTTGTAAAATAAAACTTGATTCTTCTGTTGTTCTTGTTATATTATATCGTTTTACCTAGTAAGTAGAAATCAAGACCTTATTGTAATTTTGAATCTAGGATTAAGAATTAACCCTAGAGGAACGTCATCATTTACACTAAGTTTCTTATTATTTGACAATTCAAAAGAATAATTATTAGGTACAGGAGCAATAATATCCCCAATGAAGTAAAGACTTTAACAGTAATGCCCTTTAGGTTCTCGATGTTCTATACATTCTTCTAAATGACCTTCTACGGTGTTATGAAACTCATGTACAGGGTTATTTTTAATTAATGAGCCACCTCATTTTGGCAATCTCTCTACATCAACATCAATCAATCTCTCAACAATATTTGTTCTACGACTTTTTACAAATCTTGATAAACAACACAAAAAAAAACGAAACCAAAACATTTTTCTCTTTCGGTTATTTATAACTTTGTATTTTGTAAGAAGTACCTAAAATGACGACGCTCGGAATTGTAATTTTTGTATGAAAAAACTCCAATCGTCGAGAATTCGTATAGAAAAGACCATAATTGAATATCTATTAAAAGAACTGCATTTTACTCAATAAAATAGATTGCGATTTCCAATAGTTTTTACTTTAAAAGTTTTAAAAAAAATCTGGTAGTACATTATATTACCTAAGATAACAAAAATGCGGCGTTTAGGAAATTAGTTTTTAGGAACTTCCTAAGACCCATGTTGAAAATAGCCCAAAAGGCTCTCTTATAGTAATTGATTCTTCATCTGACCCTGATTCCAAGTGTAGAATATCGTAAGACAATACTCTAAAAGTATAATAATAAACCAGACTAGCTGTTGCGAAATCAGAGCTATTTAAGTTTTAACTAAGTTGATATAAACATCTTATTGTTACTTTAAGTCTAGGATCAAGATTCAACCTTCGAGGAACGTCTATTTTTACTAATGTATCATTATCAAGTGAAGGGGTAGTAGTATCCCTAATGAAGGAAGAATTTTAACAGTAATGCCCCTCAGGTCTATGAGAAGATCCAATGTAAAAAACATTCGATCTTCTAAATGATTTTATTATTTTATTTGAAGAAATACGCTTAAATTACCAAAAAATTTTATGAAGATTGAAGAGTTATATTAAATTGTATTGCTGTATAAATTAAATAAAAAAATAATAATGTAAATAAATTAAATTGTCTTCTACTTTAATGTAAATAAATTAAATTTCGTATTTGAAAGAAATTGTTCTACTTTTAGTCAAATATATAAAGATATCTTGCATTCTTAATTTACCAGTTTTCTTGTTTATAACAGTTTTTTATTTTTATAGCTGAAGAAAATAAAATTTTATCTAATCTATGTTAATACTAATCATGATATATTTAGTTGCATAAGTATAACAATGCAACATCTAAAATTCACAGAATACTGATTAACATTAAGGTGACAATGTGATATATTATTATTAGACTTCTTTATATAGTACTCAAAAGTTTAAACAATTTATTATGTACTGTTAGTTTAATTTGACAACACTTGAATATCAACTATCGAATTTATACTAACAATGATACTATTTACACTGAGACCTGTACACGAGTTTACGTTATATCTATTGATCTCTACTCTCTTCTCCAATTTTTAACACTAACATCTTTATTATTTGACTTTTATTTAAAGCAAACGATAGAAGAATAGCAAGTTCTGATAAATGTAATAGAGTTCATAAGATGCGTTTCGTTGCTCAATAGAGATATTTGCGAAGTTGGACGAGCACTAGCTCTTTGCTTGAAACTACCCTAAAACATCTTTACCTCAAGTGAGTTTAATTGTAAATACAACTTGCAGTTTCCTCTTCTCGTATGTAATGTAGCTAGACCAGTCGAGCATTCTCTAGACCTTTATTGGATAATACTACTAAAGGATGTTAATTCTAGATGACTTAAACCTAAAGAAACCTAAAGGAAGGGACGAGTACACATAAAACCAGAAAATGTTTGTTGGTCATTTATCCAAAATATTTGCTTTAAAACAAAATTTTCACAGAGTAAGACATCATAAGATGCAACAATAGTGATGTTATCTCTAAAATCACACAAAATCTATTCAAAATCATAAAACCAACAGATACAATTTTAAAAACTTATGTTATAAAGCCGGTGTCATATATATAGCACATCGTATAGTACCTACACACCGACATAGTGTATACACTATACACTTTATGGTTTTCTGTTATTTATATTATATTTTATATACAGAAATTACTTGTTTCTATTTGAATCAAATGTAGAGACTATGATTAATACTCAATTTATAATAACAATCATACTACTATATACTGCTAGTAATTATGATTAAGCAGGAAGTTGTATTAGTAGTAAGCTATGGTGTCCTATGGTGGTTCAATAATTTGGTTCCTTTTAATATTTACATAAGCTTATATTTTGCAATAATAATCTTTGGATATCTTACATCATCATACCTACATCTGGTTTGTGAAGTAACAACGCACAAAACGCACGTATTTAAAAGTGGTAATAGCAAAGTAGGTAATAAATAAACTAATAGAAAACAAAGCTCTCTTAAAATTTTTAAATTGACTTTCAACTTGTTGACGTCATAAATGAAATAAACATGTCTAAAATGTTTTGTTTTGCTTTGGGTGTGTACCCAGAGGAAAAATGATTGGATTATATTATTATATTTACTTAAAATACTGAAATATTTTCTTAAACGAACTAATTTACAAAGATATGATATGTAAGGAAAGCAATTACTTTTTGCTTATTTTGAAATGATATTAAGAAACAGTTTTGTTATCAGAGACGATGACGTCATTATCACCGATTTTCATTTGAATCTCCAGCAAAAAGGAAAATTTATATATCGGCCCTTACGTGTCTCAGATATATATGAGAATAGTAACAGAAACACTTCTTGAAATATTTATTATATAAATCACATTAAGCATATTTTTTATATTACATCACTACTGGCTTTACACGTGCCATCTACCGAAAAGTAGGTTTACATCTACCGTCTGCAGTACGCTTATAGCCAGTGGAACATCCAGCTGCAAAATTTTCCCTTCCTTCTTTTACAGTTGTACTTGATACCGGCGCAACCGTCGAGGAGGATGTTACAAACACAATAGTCTCTTCAGTTGTTCCTTGTTTTATTTCAGTTTCATGATTTGCTTCAGGTTTTATTGGAGAATTAATAACAGGATTATTATTGTTCTTATCATTGCCAATTGTTTCAGTTGTTGGAATAATTATTTTGCTCCCATTGTTTTCATTATTCGAATTAACTGTATCAGCTACATCACCTTTAACTTCTTTTTGTTTATTATCACTTGTCGTATTTTGATTATTTTTTTCTTTTCGTAAAAACATATTATGTACGTCTTCATTTATTTTATGAACTGTACTGTGAATTTTTTCCACTAGTCCTGACACTAATCCACCATTTGCATTTTTAAACAACGCAAATAAAAATATGGAAATAAAAATAAAAACAATGTTAATCTTCATTTTTAAGCGGTTGTCGCAAAGGATGTTTCAGTACAAGTGTTCGTCTGGCGCCTATTGGCAGAAAGATAACTTCATTGGCCTAGAGATAATACCATTGACCTTTTGGTCTGTGGTGATATGAATAACAGAAATTACTCAGTTCCAAGAATAATTAGAAGTTAATTTATATTTCTCTGTAGTTCTGCTTTATTAGTACAAGAGAACTATTCTTGTAAGTCTTACTCACTTTACCTGCAAATATTTTTCAATTATTACTAAGTCAACATAGCTTAACATTATATAAACAAAAATATATATAACGTAAGTTTGAAATATTTTACTTTCGATGTTATAAAATCACAGAATAATAAATTGTTAATAATAAAATAACATTATGCAAAGTTTTAACTTGAAGATGAAAATATTTAAAATTATAACAAACACATCTTATTTTCCTTATTTGTAACTACATACATACCTCTATATTCGTTGCCGGCAATTTTTACGTTGATCGCGTCTGTAATTATCAGGACATTCAAGGTCTGGTACTCTTATTATCTGACTTGACTTTACACTTTTTGTAGTTGTGGTTGCTGAAGCCATGCGGAGTTTGTCGTGATAATTGAAGACAATTCCAGAATCGGCAAGTGTAATCGCGGATGAGAGAAGCATAATGCAAAATACAAGTTTTACGTCCATTTCATTGAACGGTATTGTATAAAGTGCGTCACACTAACAAAATAAAACTTTATAACTATATTTAATCAAAACAGATTTCTACACACTCCTGATACATCTGGATAACTCCCATCTGGACACACTTTACGAGTATTTAGAGGCACATCTATCATTTTTTTGCCCGTTTTAACATCTGTGTCGTTATTTGAATTGCCATTCGGTTTTTCACTAACACTGTTAAATTTAGTAGGATTCGGTTGCGTTAAGAGTTGAACAAAATCTTTGACAGGATTTGCAAATAAAATGGTGAGGTCTTGAACTGAATATGGAGATGCGTGAACTTGTATCAGTAATTGAAGAATAACGTTGACCACAAGTATGAGCGTGCGCGGACGCTTCATTTTATATGAATAGACACAGTGACACAGTAGATGATAGTAGATATCAGTTACTTGCTTATCATCGACAATACGCAATAAATTCACGGTAGTAGGACCGAATTCTTTTTAATGTTATATTTCACTAGCACGAATATTTTAGTTGAATTGGTTTTTCGTTGTAAAGGTACTTAGATAGGATTTATAACAATCCGTAACTAAAATCATATCAGAAATAGCAAAACGCAAAAAGAGATCTATATGTTATTTTTCTTCAGGATTTACAGTAAACCTAGATTGATAAAAATTTATAGAAAATAATTTGGCAATAATTTTCTAAATAATCACCTCAAAATATACTTTTAATTGGAATTCAAATTAACCAAGTAATATTTTTGCACTATACTTATATAATACAAGCTGCATATGTATATATATAGCTATGCATATGTATATATATATATATATCATATGTTACACGCTAATGTGTCGGAATGTCGTGTTATCAGTAATTCCTTCCATATTTAGTTGGTTCATGGATATGATAAGAACAATTGGAATATATCGAATAAAGTTTACTGAATGATTCTGAAAATATTTTGATGATTTTTATTTCATTGCTTAATTATAATACTGAATTAAACTAATTTCGTCTATTCTGAGTAGGATTAGAATATTATATAATTATATATTATTATAATATTAGATTGCTTGGGATAATTTGTGGCGTACAGATATTATGCTCTTGAAATTACCTTATGTGATTATTAATCCGATCTTCTAATTTTGCTTGCACAGTTGTATAGGATTCATATTGTGAAATATTATCGGAAACTCATTAATATATTTTTTAATATTATTAGTTTCCGCACATTTCAGTGTCAAAAGAAAAAAAAACATTATATTAAATTGTTGTACCAAATTGTGGTTATTTGTAAATATATAATAATGTTTACAATAATAATATCTTGCGCTGAAAACTAAATACGTTTAAATAAATTCACAACCTTATAAATCTAATTTTATCTTTTTTTACTTCATTTCCTTGTTTCCCTAATTATAACATATATTACCTTAAGGAAAATAGAATGGTTGCAATATTGAAATATAAGAAAAATATTTTAAATAGGTAAGTAAATATGATTGTGACAGATATTACGATTAGATATATAATATTAAAGTTCATTCTTTAATATATTTTTATCTCCATAATTTTTTTGTTATCAAGTCGACCATGTTCAATCCATCTAAATCCATCCAACCGATAAAGAAATTTATATTTTTGTGTTTATTAAACAAGGACTTACTTGTATAATTAAGATTCACAAGATAATTAATATATATTCCAGTTGATTATTTTCAGAACAAGACAGTCCGCCGAAATCTCCAGTAAATAATCTATTTAAATTATTAATTACTAGATTATAAATAATAATTTTAAGTGCCTAAATAAAAAATCAGCGCCACGCCAAGATCACACCTATAAAAAAAAACTATTTTTTTCTAAACTTTTATTATTTATACATTTGTAAGCTATACTTTAATACACTTAAGTAGATTGTTCTTATACGTGTGTAATTTTTATATAAAAACTATAACTTTAAAATCTACAATTTGTATAAAATGTACAATTGAATGGAATAAAAACGATTCAATAAAACTTATTATTAAAAAGTAATACCTTCACAAAGCTCAATAAAGTCTGACTTAGTTCGAAATAAGCGGCACACCTCTTTTTATTATGAATACGGAGAGCTCTCTGTTCATCATTGTAAAACTCTCATTAGTAGAACCCGCAATACAAACTCGCTTCAGTGAGTCCATTCGCTCGCAGAGAAGACGGCTAATTTTCTCGAAATAACTGACCAATTTGAGATTTCAAACTTTTTAATAATTAACAAGCATACTTATGCTTGGAACTGCAATATCGCAAGTAAGAAGTGGAAGCAATATATATTATATATATACCAATACCTCATGCATCATTCATTCGGTCATTATAACTATGAAAATATACTTATGATAACCAGCATTGTTGGAATACTCGTGAATACTGCGGGAGATATTTTGGCATCTATTTGTTGCTATCAACAATAAACTATCAAGTGTTGATAGACAACAGTGCCAAATGTCGGCATAATATTAATTATTAAAACAACAGTATAATATTGCTAACTAGGATAGAGATCATGCTAATTAAAAAGTTGAAAATGGTTCTACAATAATAATACTATTATATCGGTTAGTCAGATACTGACTTTGGTAAAATTATCGTTTAATTTAATGTTACGAGTACTGAAGTTTGTATATAAATATTTTTTTCGGAAAGAGCTAAGAGCACATTTGTTTTTTTATCAATAATATTAAGCACTAAAATAAGGTTCTTGTTCTATTTTATTCCTACAAAAAAAAATGTTTTTTATCTACTATAAAATAATTAAATAACCACTATGCGACGACTGATATATACATATACTAATATGTAATATAATATTATTATAGTAAAATTCAAAACATCCTTTGACATACATTACATGTATGAAAAATTCTGGAAACGCAGAGTGAGGCTGAGAGCTATTTTGTAATTAAAATGCCCAGGCTATGGCGCGTGACGTACGACGCACTTGAAATGAAAATTATTAAAGCTTCCATATCCTCTTAGGACACGTGTAATTGTTTATATCAGGACACGTGTAATTCTTTTATAATGCAATAGAAGAAACTATTAGATTAATAAACTAAGACCTATTTTTAATATGGTACCATAAAGTTAACGGTAATCGTAGTGATGATTTTCATGATTTTTTCATTGTAGAGATTAACGAAAGGTCTTTGTTTCAAAAAGTTAAAATCTTTTAGCCTCTGTTCATACTCATATGACCCGTAGATCTGCTACAAAATTAAAAATTGACTGAATCAAAAGTATTTTATTTCAATCACATCCCCACACTGTCTCAGTGAAAAATTGCAAATCGATAGCTCCATTACCACAGACTCTTAAGGAAAAATACAAATAAACACACACGTTAAAATCGATTATGAGAAACAAAGAAACTAGTAACAGATGACGGCTTTCTGCGAAACAATAATTTGACTCCTTGTATAAAGTTTAAGTCTAACATAAAACAAGATAAATCTAAATATATAATAATAATAAAACGAGATTATTTTAAAGGCCGTTCATCAGATAACATATCGCAATTATATGTAGCCACTAAGGTCACAATGACAGAGTTCACTAGTCCTTGTTAATATTATTTATTCGTTTCATATAAGCAAATTGTTAATAATACTATAATTGAACGAACTATCTATCAAACCAGAACGAAGAAAAATAAACAAGTAGGCCATTTCTTTTAACTGCTACTTTATATAATCATAATATTCCTTACATACCCAATGCACTCCGCTTTATCGGAATTATCCAATGCTTCGCTGTTCACAAAACAGGCTCCTTACACCAATAGAAGGGATTTTAATATCGTTAAGTAGTGATGATACTGGTTTTCCTCCTATAAAAGACTTGCAAAGTAATCCTCAGACAGCGAGTTGAAATCTCGAAAATCTGCTTCAGTCATCTTTCTAAATAAATAGGGTCCGAGAAATGTTTTCAGAGAAATGTTTGTATTAAAAGCGAAATAAAGATTATTCGGTTGAAGGGGTGAATACGTATATTGACAATCTCCTTAATAATATTACTGTGTGTTTATCAAGTTGCTTTTATAATTACTGTATTTACATAAGTATAAGTTTTGTTTTATTTCCATCAGTTAACTAACCCATATTAAAATACAACACAACTGAATACTAAGCGAAATAATTAAAATCATTGAAGTTATATCAGAGACTCGAAACATTCAAGTACACGAGTTGATTTTAAAAGTTTTTTTACCAGTATTTTATAGTACGTAGCAGTTAGTTAATTAGTTATCCTCTTCAGACTGATCCGAAAAATAAGAGAAAAAATATATATGTTTATTTAATTTGTATTCCATTAGTTAGTTCAGCACTCTTATGATTGCTTCTTAGAAATACTATTTAAAAGCATTAGAACACAAAAAATATTTTATATGTACTGAAAGAAACTACTGAAAACATGAATAAGTCAGATATTTCGTTGCGACTAATAAATCAAGCTCCTTCCTCGAGCGTTTTTTACTTAACCTGTAATGTTATTTGAATGTATTACTTTCAAGTTAAACTACGAATCGTTTTAAACTTTTCGGAGAAGTGGAGTTCGAAAATGCTATTATAAAATTCAGCAGTTTACAATCACAACCCAACTTGGCTATGGAAAAAAAAAGCCTTGGCGGGGAACTCGTTCTAACTTTTCCTATTTTTCTGCGTTAATTTCACCTGAACCATTACAGTTTGCAACATTTCTTAGTGCGAACATTTCTATTAGGATGTTTAAATTGCATTTTTAATGACTTTTCTTTCGGATATCAGATACAAAAGCAATATTCAAAACCATATTATTATGAAACTTTGTAATTACCGTTAATATTCAATTTTGCAAGTAAGCTGTACTTGCTACTGAACTAACCAACCAATACCTCCGTCTACATTGAATATGGAACACATTGAAAATATCTAATTTGAAAATGGAATTAATTATTTAAAGAACGGGTCAAATGTCGAGATGATCCAGGATTAGTAGCAAAGTTCAGCAATGAAATGTTAAGGATGAATAAGTTAATTGGTCCCTGAAGCGTATCGGCGGCGCTCCTGTGGCACAGAGGAATGCATTTAAATTGGATTTTAAGAGTAGAAATCACCGGCGCGGTCTCCGCCCCTCTCTGCCTTGTTAGAGTCAATCTCGAACTTAACGTAAACGAACACAGCTCTAAAACTTATTCCTTTTGTTAGAAATTTTATTTTAAATTTATATCTAATTAAAGCCAATTAATTTAGTTTAAAATTGTTGTCATTAAAATATAGTTTTAAACCTTTTTTATGTGCCTTTCTTATTGTATTGTGTAAAAATATAGCACGCTTAATAAAACATAAAAGGTATTTTGGAATAATACTATTTTATTTGCTATACTAAATTTGATAGAATTAAAAAAAAATAAGAATATTAAACCGTATAAAAATATTAAAGTGTGTTAAAATGATTCTTAAATATCAACGGCATATAAATAAAAATATGGTTGCGCACAAAATTGTTTGATAATTTTATCTTTTTTGATATTATTTGTAATATATTTCTAAGATCAAAGCTTACAGCATCACCCTTACTACAAACTCTATTTCCTGGTTAAGATTGATGTTAAATACAGATGTCGTTTTATAAAGAAAAATAAATTGATGATCAACTAACAGCTTTATAATAAGTGTTTTATTTTCGTTAACGAATATTTTATTACTTTTTTTATAAAATATACATAGCATCGAACAAGTAAACTAAATATCCTTTGTGCTATTTAGAAAGGCATTCTTGTTTTGCTTTTTGAAATAGCAAATATATATCTATAAACCCGCTATAGGCGACAGTTCCTGTGTCTGGATTCATAATCATTGAATGCAGGTCATACAATAGCAGGAATGGACGTTTTTAACAGAAAAATGATTGCGTCATACTGAACATTGCAGTTTTGGTCTTATGAAATATAATTATCACAAGAACGGCATACAAATATAGCTGGATATTTAATGTTTCCCTAGTTATGAAACGATTATATCCAGGCATTTTTTTGTAATATCTATAATTATTAGTGTAAGTAAATAAATCTTAAAACAGAAGGTTAAAAGTTCTTTTTTTTGGGGTCTGTTTTGTCTATAGCTCTGTTATTTTAATAAATGAAAACCATATCATAAACTTAAATTAAAAAACTAGCACAGACATGGTATTCCTCAGCCGAGATTTAATTTCATAATAATTGTCTAAACATTGTGACAAAACAAAACACAAACGAGTATTCGAATACTAGGAAATTGATCGAAATCGAGGTATGTTTTATACAAGTAGTTCATAGAATAAGAATAGTATTTTTATGATTGGTTGGTTAGAGATTTTCCTTACACATCTAACCTTACACAAACTGTCCACTTAAGATGAATAATGACGTGTGAGTAAAGGGATCGGACAACTGAACCGGCAAAACGAGACCCGTCCACAGTCGACCTTCCCTATAGTAAAATAGCAACTCAAGTATGAAATTCGAGAATTATAGACATTGTAATATATATGAATCTTTATATAAGAGTGTTTTAGGTTTTGTGTGTTATTAACATATATAATATCAATCATGACGTAGAATAATGAGAGACGCAAGTCAAGTTCGTAATAAAGGTACGTAAGAAAAAATCTCAAGCTAGTTGCAGAGTGTAGAGCGGTGGAAAGAAAGCGTTTTCTTTACGAGCTATTCCGCCGAGCCAATATTTCTTCGCGACAGTACGCGCCACCATAAAATAAAACGAAAAATTCCGACGTAATGCCTTCCGCCGCTATGAAAATCATAAGAGGCGAGATTTTATGAGTATCGCTACGGACAATACGCTTTCAAGGTGATTAATAATAGTGATATTATTTTTCTCAGGAAATATATTGTATAGTGTTCATGAGTAAGATATGCTAGATATGGAAAGGGTAATTACCAACGCATATAATTGTCATGACACGACTTTATAACGATTATGTCATAATATATATCTACTGATGTCTAGATAACATACCTATGGTATCTATGTAGAGATCTTCAATTTTAATAGCTGTATACTTCTAGCAGCCATTTTTTGTTCTACAATTCGGCAATGTGAATATTATAGCCGCGTGTCTGTTTAGATAATATTATCAACCGGAAATTTTGTAACATTTTGTCAAATTTACCAAATTGCGAATTTGTAACATTTATAAACTCAGTTCGATAATACTCTCCGGTGCTCGGACAATATGTTCACCGTTTTATAAGTTCTGTAACCTTAGAATAAAGTGGATTATAGTATTAAAAATAAGTTGAACCAACTAGTTATTATTTTTTTTTATTTCAGGAAATAAACGCCATTACTGCTAGCGCTACCTGGTACCACCCGAATAGTAATATGACCCTGGATGAATCCTGGGTGTAAATGTATATTAAGAGGGATTATTCTTAGACTATTTTAAGATTATGTGCAAAACTTTCAATAAAGAGAAATAGTAATTAATTCCTTCACACTTTGGCTAATATTTTTCATACTAACTTTTAAGAAACAATTTCTTTATTAATTATGATGCATTGTAAAGCTGCATTTACCTCCTTTAACCTCCTTGTTGGTCGATTAGTTAGCGCAGACGCCTAACGTATGGCGACTCAATGGGGCCCGGGTTCGATTCCCGACAGGGACAGGCATGTACAAGATGAACATAGATGTCTGTATTTCTGGGTTTGGTCGTTTATTAAATATATTCTCAGTATTTATAATGTGTATTTCTATGTGTTTGTATCGTTGTCTAATGCCCTTAAACCAAGCAAATAATTTGCTTACTTAGGGGTTAGATCAATGTGTGTAATTTGTCCTGCATTATTATTATTATTATTATTATTATTATTGTTTACTTTATATGTATATTTTCGTATACTTATTAACTTTTAATTTAAGAATTTATTAGATTGATAGCAATGAGACAGGTGCATATAAGATATGTTCCTATCTCTTTTTCGCTGGTATAATTATACCTTTCCGATTAATGTTTTTTCTGATAACTGTAGGATAAAGACAGTAATGGTATTTTATAGTAATTTGTAGCCTTTGATTTCTGTTTATTTTTATATTGAATATTTTGTATTGCATTAATATATTCTGGGATATGTTATAATGGTAACCTTTAACATAGTTAAAAAATTATTGACTATGAGGCAGATGCATATAAAAAATACATTATAACCCTAAAAGGTGAACGTCAAATTACTGAAACTATGATCAAGTGCCATAGCAACGCGAAGTGCACTTTTATTTTTTTTCGTGTACTCAAGCCTCGGTTGTGCGACAAATGCTTGACAAAATACTCTGCCAATTGTGTCGGAGTCCCGCCCTCAATTGTTCGAGATGAAAAATGGCCTATTCGGATTGTTCGTGAACAAATGCGTGCCGTGCGGGTCATTACGCTTTGTTTTAGATGTAAGTACAACAAAAAATTCATAGGGAAAAACTGAAATTTTCTCTTCCGCTCTCTACAGCTACGAGTTTCCGAGCAGCGTTTAAAATAAGGCCAATTGTTTCGCTCAGCAAATTTAATTTTTTTATTTGTCCAAAGAAAAGCAGTGCTCACAAATAAAAAAACGTAATACAAAAAACTTATCGCCGGGCGTTTCATGAAATGAGAGACGGGCTTCAGAATTTCGAAGGAAAAGATATGAATTATTGTCGCTGTAGAAATATTCCAGTATCTATGAAGAGATTGTTATTCATCTTCGACAAAGTTGAAAAGATAATAGCAATGTCGTCACTTCCGCAATATAACTTCTCCAATATTTCAGGTTGAATCCGTTCAAAACATCAAAAAAGCGTAAAACTTATCAACGTTACATCTTAGACAGGATTCGACTATTACACAGCACTCGTATTTTACATTTCTTTTTTAAATACAATAATACTAATAAATGGGGTTGCATTATATTATGCGTTAGATTTAATTTAAGATATCCCAAAATATTTGGAATCGAATTAAATTAAATTAAAGGGGAGTCTAAACTAATCACATTAAAGTTAGAGATGAATGGCCATTAATTAATTAGCTCATCCCTTTGCGACTACACCCTAAGGATCCATTAGTTAATTAGCATTGCTCTTGTACTGATTTCAACAAACTTTTCAATAACACATTTATAAATAGATTTCGTTAAAAAAATAAGGGACGTAACGTACGTGTATTCTATTGAACAGTAGCCTTCATTTTTGTTACCAACGAATCGATATTTTAGTGATTCCAACATAGATATCGATTTTTTTTATAAATAATAATACAATTTAACATGAAAATACGCAAAATATTAAAAAGAAAACTATTTTACACATAAATACTCACCGGTCTGTTGTCTGTTGTTAATTATGAATAATCTATATCGTATTGATGTAACGAAAATCAACTTAAACGTCCACTTGTATCTTATTTCTATAAACATGCGATCATTTGGTTTCAAATAAATTATTATTATTATTTATTTATAACTGTATTTTTTAACTTATTCATTAACAAGAATATAAGACAGAATTTATAATAGATATATTTGATAATGTAAACTAAATATATATATTTACTTTGCGTGGAATATAATATTATAAAATAAGGTGATGAACAATATGTTGAAATCATACAAGTATGACTACTTGTATGTTATTAATATTACATATAAAAATACTAGCACAATTAGTAAGAGTATACTGTTGATAATTATTAAATGTTTTCGTTGTTGTTTTTAATGTCTATAACATGATACCAATATAAACTCGGCGTCACAAAAATCGCACCTCTATGTTTTTTTCAGTAAATCGCTCCTAGAATCTAGCACATAAGTACTACGTATGAAAAAAATATATCATTCTAAAGTGCACTTCAATACCTTTATATTAATTACCTGTATCATTAAAAAAACAATTACCATTTCTAACCAGGGACCAATCAAAAAAATTTAAAAAAAAAATGCTTACTTAAGGAGCACTACTTGTGCTACCTTATAAGGGTATAAAAGCTCATGTAAAGGTAAAAAATGGGTCAGTCGCTACTCAGACTTCAGAGTGAACACACCGAAACAACATACGCAAGAGAACAGTACCTGAAGATGGATACAACCCCTGATAAAGCCGCTCAAATCATTGCGCTATTGCAATCAGGACTGCGACAGGTTGACGTTGCTCGACAGTTGAACCTTAGCCGATTCTCAGTTCGACGAATATACCAACGGTTCCTTGAGACTGGTGGCTATACTCGAAGACGTGGATCCGGAAGAAAACGCTGCACGTCAGAAAGAGACGACCGCTTCGTTGTTTCCACATCCTTGCGGCACCGCTTCAACAATGCTGTTGAGTTGCAACAAGAGCTCTGATCAGCTTGCAGAACGTCTGTGAGTGTTTCTACGATTAGAAGAAGACTGAAAGAAAAGGAATTGAGAGCTCACAGACCTGCTAGGGGCCCAAAATTGACCGTGCAGCATCGAAGAGAGCGGTTACGATTTGCCCAGGAGCATGTCAACTGGACGAGTGAACAGTGGAAAGCCGTTCTCTTCACCGATGAGACACGAGTATGTCTTTTCTGCAACGACAGACGCAGAAGAGTATACCGAAGACGAGGAGAGCGATTTGCCCAGGCTTGCATAGAGGAATCCGTCGAATACCGAGGTGGTTCCTGTATGTTCTGGGGTGGCATATCCGTCGAAGGGAAAACGGAGTTTGTGTGCGTCTCTCGGACTGGTGGTGGTCGCGGGCAAGGGTCGCTGAATGCTCGGCGGTACATAACGGAGATCTTACAAGACCATGTGGTTCCGTATGCTGGTTTTGTTGGCGATGGGTTCATGTTAATGCATGATAACGCCCGTTGCCACACTGCGTTTGCTGTGCGGGACTATTTGGAAGAGGTTGAGATCCCTGTTATGCAGTGGCCAGCACGAAGTCCAGACCTGAACCCGATCGAGTATCTCTGGGACGATGTAAAGAGGCACGTACGAGCACGAGATCCTGCTCCCACCACTCTACAACAGCTCCAGGATGCCGTGAAAGACGAATGGGACAACATACCCCAAGCAAGAGTGGTGACCCTCGTGAGCTCCATGAAGAATCGGCAGGAAGCTACCATCACAGCAAGGGGTGGAAACACTAGATTTTAAGGCCTTATTTGTAGTTTTTTATGATGTTATTAATTTTATTTTTTGTCACTTTGTCATGTTTTAAGTTTTTTGTTATTAAAGAATTAAAATGCATACACATGTTTTTTATTTTCTAATAGGCAATTGAATTACCTTTCCAATGATATCCTACAATCATATCCTTACAATTCACAAAGTTTGAGTAAAATTATTTTGAAGTTGCTTTTTTAAAAGGTGCGATTTTTGTGACGCCGAGTGTATCTATATATTACCTTAATATAAAACTCGTGAAAAATCTTCGTAATATCTTTATATTAACTAATATTATATAATAACCTCTCTAACCTCTTTATAACGAATTTTCAACTAACAAAAAAACTGTAAATACCTCTAATTAACGAATTTCGTCAACTTAAAACCACTATATAACAATCCCACCAATTAGACCCTTAATCCCATAACATGAAAAAGAAAATAACGACAAAATAACGATTCTGAGAATTTTAAATAAAATATTCAAGTAGGAAAAAGTTTGAACAAATAAGGCTGTATCTAAATATAAATAGAAATATTAAAGTAGAACCCAATAATTCCAGAGGGCTTCAAGTACTAGCAAGTAATAAGTCTCTTCTGAATTACATACCACACCAAGGTACATTTTATCAGACATACTATATTTTTATTTTTTTTTTTATCATTAAATTATCTTTTATATATTCATAGAATTATTAGAGTAGTTAGTGATTAATCTGATAAATATAACAACTGATAAATCAACGAGTCCAGATGTTACTAATCTTTTAATAAATTTTATAAAGTTTTATATTTACAGGTTGACGAAGGCGAGAACGACGGGTCGGCCGGGACTCTATCATACATCTATAAAAGTATATAATATCTTAAAACCTTTATTTTATCTGAATAAAGTTTAAATTTTATTCAAGATATTAGGCTTATATAAAATCATACCTATCGCTCAAAATGACCAATTCCATGTTATAGAAAAAATTGCAACATCGATTTAATGTTATTAATGAATAAAATAAAGGACTAACAAGGCAATAACCCCGGGAGACGTTAAAACGGTCAACGACCCTCTACGCACTTGGAGAATTTTATTTCGCTCGTGAAAGCTCACTGGGCTGGCATTATTCAAAGCAGACTTTACTAATGCATTTTATGGTTCTGGGTAATATTTACGATGCCCAGGTGGATGTACAAAAAGTACGAAACTCACCCAAAAATATTTTATAATAAATTAAATAAATTGTAAGTACAATTAATTATAATTCTCAAAAATGTTGCATTCTCGAAAGAAGTTTAACTTTGTAGCTAATTAACGAAAATAAAGAAAGCTTCCGTAACCATTGATGACAAGAAAAAAATACCTTCGAAATAATTTAATAATTAATTAAATAAAACGATTATGTCAGTTAAAATCATGTTAAATAATTTATAAATTACGAATGACAAGTAACATAGCTTACATGTTTGATTGCTGTTTAATTTGATATGAATATTTCAACATATTAATGTTAATTATTATAACTACATATTGGCAATAAATTAAACATGTTTACTTTCATTTTTAAAATAAAACGCATACAAATGTTATTTTATTTTCATTAAATTTAAACAAAACAGGATTTAACACTAATTGCTTGTTATATTTCTTTTGGCACCCAAGCCTTAAGAAGCCATTCTATAATCCGAGTATTAAGAATTATGCGTGGCCAGGGATTTGTAACGTGTTTTCCTTCGCTTTCCGAGGGCACTCGGTCGCAGCCGCTTTCCTCGGGGATTCTATTCGAAAAACCTCCATAAATATTTCTTACAGTATTTGTATCTTCCTCGGAGGATCGTTAACACAGTGTTTTCCTTTTCTTGTTACCAGACTACATCTGATCCATTCTGCAAACATAAGAGCTGTTCAAACAGATCCAACTAACGATAATTAATTCAAGTACATGTTCAAATCAATTCATAAATTTTGGAATCGAGGTTATTTTTTATAATAATAATATAACACAGGACAAATTACACACATTGATCTAACAGCTAAGTAAGAAAATTATTTGTTTGTGTTAAGGGTGTTAGACAACGATACTAATACATAGAAATACACATTATAAATACTGAAAATATATTTAATAAACGACCAAACCCAGAAATACAGATATGCTAAGCACATACATGCCTGTCCCTGTCGGGAATCGAACCCGAGTCCCATGCATCGCTATATTACGCTAGGCGTCTGCGCTAACCACTCGACCAACGGGCCAGTTATTATATTATATATTTTTTTTCAAATAGATAGGTTTTTCTTTTGTAATGGATTACAGCTTCGGTTATTAAGACATTACGTAAGCACGTGTTTTCTGATCCAAAGGTAAAAGGTCGTGTTCATTCCATTATACCCAATTCTGTAAAGAGATAATAAAAACATACAATATATATATGTATTGCTCGTACGTAAAACATTTCAGAGGAAAGTCATTATACACTGTACAAATAAAGAACGTAAAAATAACAAAAAAATATACATTTTTTTTTACCTGCATATAGTAATTATAAAGAATCTCATAAAACCTAAACTCCATAATAATTGCATTTATACTGAACATATTGAAAATAACTCAAACAGCTTTTATATTGTTGAAAACATCTGGCTCCTATTGCTTACGTTTTATGTTCACTGAAAACACTTTAATATTAGGAGTAGGAGTACTTACGTTTACATTAAATTGAAATTTGTATAAATACCTCTATGAAGGAGTTTGGGCCTGTTCTGACTATCATCTCATGAGCTATTGAATGAGGACTTCAACTATACAATGTGATATTGTTATTTCGTTATTAGCCTTTGTAAGTTTGTTACAATTTGAATTCTTTTGCGGTTCCCCGACGGAACGACTATCAATAAGTACATAATAATATTATTTTTATCCTTTTTAGATGTATTTTTGTATGGCTTTGTATTGGTTTTTAATTTTTATATTGTTTTATAGAATTATTTTATTTTTTTTCTATGTTGTATTAAATGAACCTACGAACACACCAATTTTCCCTTATTTAGGTTTTTACTAGAAATATTGTGAAAGAACCTTTCACCAGTATCAATAAAAGCTCCATATCTTGGAGACGACTGCATGTATTTTGACCAAACATAGCTAAGACCCATCTCGATGAAACAAACTTTCCATTAAAAAATGCCACATCCAAATCTGTCCACGCCTTTAGCTGCTACGTTGCCACAGACAAACACACAGATACACTGATACACAGGTCAAACTTATAACACCCTTCTTTTTGGGTTAAAAATATATATTTATACTATAATCGTAGCATTTTTTAATTTTTTACTGGCGGCTGAGACTTGGCGTAATCAATGAAAACTATTTACTCTATATGCCTCTGTATATATATTACTGATTTATCTACAATCACAAAAAGCACAATCAAACTATATTTTTAAAAGTTATCTTCCTCATATAACTTACCCTATATGTTTGTTTAAGAGTTGTAATAATTTAACATTTCAACAAAATGCATTAATACGAATAGGTTTGTTTTGGGAAGGCCTATGTTAGTTATTCAGCTCATGACTTAGGACGCCCCCACTGCTCTCGTAAATCAAACTCGCCACTCGCCATTCGCTTATACATTATACATTTTTATTTGTGTGAATGTTGAATAGGTAATAAACTATGGCAGGTGGATGCGAGTCGAATTTGAATCATACACAAATACTCGCTTGGCTCGGATTTGTTGTGTAATTACTCACTCTATAGCTCTATAGCTTTTATATGCTCTTTTTTAAATAATGTTAACTTACTGTCAATCAAATGGAATAACATATTTATTTCTGAAAGTTTTATAAGTCGTTATAATGTAGATGAATTTGAAATAATTATAATATGACAGCCTTTGATAAATCCAAAAAAAATAAATAATATAAATTGTATTTCTTAAGGCAAGACAAATACAAACGTATACAATACAAAGACAACACAAATAACAACGTTATAACTGCTAAAATCGTATTTCAAAAAGACCTTAAAGAATGGACATTTGGTTCTGGTTATGTGTACAGCTTTTAGTAAGTTTTCCGCAAGTCTCTTCATCCCGCCGCGCGACAGAGCAGAAAATTCACTCCCACCCTTCATTCTATATGGGATATGGATGTTTCGCCTCTGCCGAATTCGTTTAGAAAACTATTATGTATAAAATAAAATGCATATGTATTTCAAAATATTTAGTATTTTAAGAAAATCAGTATCAAATTTTGTATTTATAATACCTGTATGATTAATTTAGTTTTTATTGGAAATGAAGAAAACAAATCTGATGCGTCCATTGGTATTGATTTAATTTTAAATAAAGTAAATCGCTGATGGCCGTTCATGTTAATGAAATGGCAGGCAAAATGATCATAATTACGTAGAACGTTTTTACTGTATTGTTAGCAGACCTCGCTTACGGAATCACCTGACATTACCATTGCGCAAATATTTTCGACAAATGAGACCATTTGTTGGAATTGGTGGTATAATACCTTGTAATTTCGATTGCTAAAAATCCATACAATGTTGATCTGCTCGTATCAGAGAGATATAATATACATGACACTTCAATGTTTCGTAATTATGGTTCCAGCTATCTTTGTATTTTATTTTACACACGATTACAACAATTTGTATTGCAACAACCTTTTTTTTAAAATTTAAACTTATCGTTAACCCAATATCATGTGAACTAATTTTTGTACCTATACGTCATCTATATTATTATTGTAACCATACGTTATCTTTACTTGTATTAAGTAAAAGCGTTTAAATAGAAGAGAAAATTATTCAAAAGTAGATCGCATCTCTGCAACTGCTGGAACCATCTGGTACTGGCACAACTTTCAACTCAAAATACTGTCCGAACGTGATGGGGCGTTATTGCATCGCTTGCATCATTTGTAGCCCATCTTTTCTAAATGCATTTTAGTAGATATAATAATTTTACTTCAAAATGAATTAAAAATATATATTTAATATGAACTTTTGGTTTTGTTAACCAATGAAAATGTATACAATAATAGTATACTTTCGAGTTTAAATATTAGGATGGTAATAATGATTGAAGCCTAATGTAAAAATGATTTAAATTTTTGGGGAAGGTCTTCTAAAAACTCTCCGGTGTAATGGAAATCGTGGGGAAGGCCCCCGGGGTGTCCCGAGTTCCTGCACAAAGGGCCCAACAAAAAGGTTTCACCGTCACATGGACATTGTAAAACTTACTCCCGCACTCACGTCTCGACTCGCAAGCCAATTTCAACTCTAAATTCAAAGACTTAGTTTCTTTTTACAACATAACCAAAAGTTTGCTACATTTTTTCCAATCCGATAATGCGACCTTAGAGTCGGGATCATGGTTTACTACAAATTGTATTAGAGCAGTAGATTTAACTATTTATATCCAGTAAGGTCCGGTTTAAAGGAAACTTACAGGAGTTATATAACTTCATTTGTATTTTTTTTTTATTTTTATGAATTATTGTATTTTTTCTAATCTATATATATACTTGATCCTCGAGCGGTTTTCATTGTTATTAATTGTCTGTTAATAATACTTTATACCCAATTCAATTTTCAACTTCAAAGAATTAAATTAAAGATTTCTTTTTATTAAATGTAAATGTGATAATATTTGCAAAAACTATGACCCTGCGAGACTTATCTGCTAGAGTTAATCAAAAAGTTTTGGACACTATTACATTTCTTAATTTAATTAAGATTATCATATGATTGGATTAAGATTACTCACAATATACATATTGATAAATAGCAGAACCTAAATTACAAGGACTATTTACTGCAAGAATCGATTATCTCGAGACTCGCATTCTTAAGATATCAACCTGAACACGATTTCAGAATGTCAGCGACATTAAATATCTGCTGAATATTTTGCCTTGTCATGATACATGTAGGTACTATTATGAAAACTGTAATCTTATCGGCGCTACAAGTTATATTGAAATTCTAATAGTTAAAAGAGGTTTTCAATAGTCCAATAAATCTATTTGAATTTACTGCTCCGTAGGTCGAGTAGTTACCGCAGACGCCTAACGTATAGCGAGACTATGGGGCTCGGGTTCGTTTCCCGACAGGGACAGGCATATTTGTGATGAGAACAGATATCTGTATTTCTGGTTTTGGTATTAAATATATTCGCAGTATTTATAATGTGTATGTATTAGTATCGTTTACTAACACTCTTAACACAAGCAAATAACTTGCTTATTTAGGGGTTAGATCTATTTGTCTCATTGATCAATTAGTCTTGTGTGTAAATATTAATAAGATTAAACAAATTCTATGTAAGCACATCCGAAGTAAATATAATTTGCAAAATTTTAGTTACGTAAAGCTTTCATTTTGGTAACTTATAGTTGGTTATATTCCATTCATAGTTTTTCGTCTAGTCCACCAACTTTGGTAGATAAAATAAAAACGTTGTAACGAACTTTTCGATGTTTGGAACTTTAGATTTCAGTTTTGGAAATAAATGCTTCTCTTTTCAGAATCAGTTTTCGAACTTCAATATTAATGTGTTTATATTTTTCTTTAATGAGGACGTTGATAATATTTTTTTTATTTAATTGTTTTATAACTATCAATTATAATAAACAATTTTATAACAACACCAAGAGTACTCGTAATTACGTAAATTAGCCACGAAAAAGAAAGAATTATTCCAAGAAAAAACAATCTTTTCTAATTTTACATTAAAATCATTACTCCCGAGATTAATATTCATTACTTAAACCTGAGTTTTTATTTCCGTGTCTTGATAATAATAGTTTTTTGTAACATCGATTGAAATTTCATCCAATGTCAATTTACAATTCCCTATCACATCTTGATAGTTTATGGCAGAAATCGAAATCTCAAGATTTTCATAATGTTTAACGAACTATTCAATTTGAAATATTGTTATTCCGTAAATTAGAGGTCCATTTCCGTGCTGGTCAGTTAATCCAAATAAGATCATGTACCTACTTCGTTATATCCAGCGCAGTCCTCAAAACTGCAAAACGCCGGGCTATTACTGCAAATCACTGATCTCTCAATGGAATGAGGCGGCCCGTGTCAGCAACGCGGTCAGCAATGAGTAGGTAACCGTTGCCAGATGTTTATATTTTGCATTAGAAGTATTAGAGAATTGTAACATAGTTTTATGTTACAATCCTACCTTTACCGTGGTAGGATTGTAACATAAAATTATGTTACAATTCTCGAAAATGTTCCATCAAAATAATTTGGAAAGTACGTTTTAATATTAATTTAAGTGTATCGAATGCTAAAAGTGGACTGTGTATGGAACACATTTTTTAGCGTGACGATCTTCACTGCTCTCTGCACCGAGGACAGTGAATGGCCAATTAAATATTTAAGATTGTTAAATACACCACAGAGATCAAGAAATATGAATATAAAACGAAGTAATTTAAGATTTCAAGAATACTAAGTAAAATTGGTGAAACCGGAAGTGTTAGTGGTTGTAGCAGTCTTTAGTAGTAATTTTAGTTTGAAATTGAGTTTAATTTGATCTTTATATCTATCAGGTTATCTTAAGCCTTAGTCATCGAATTGTTAAGAACTAAAAAACAAACTCAAAATGGGGACATGTTCTAGAAATATTGGCTGATACTTATTTAATTTAATGAATAAGATAATTATTTTATAGTCAATATTCTAAATTAACCCAAGATACCTTATATCTACGTATAATATCTTAAATAGTATCTTCTACCATCATATCAACTTGTAGCTAAGCAATATTATCTTAACGAAATCCTTGTATCAAATCTTAAAATCGCTCGCATTGTTGTCTTTTGTGTTCGGGTCCGCATTCGTTTTCCATCGCACACCATTATTCACATTAAGTGGACAGATCTTGGGTCAGATCCAGGCACAAGAAAAGCACAAAAAGTGCCCGCTTTATCCGAGCATGATAAATTTACTTCAAATCCGAGAATGGCGTCTTTTATGAAGGAAATTGAAATAAACCGACCGTGCGGATAACGGCTAAGTAAGAAGATCAGAATGCTTAGAAATATAGTGGTTACTCGTTTTAATTCATCAAACCATTACTAGCAAATAAAATTTATTTTCAATATGAATCAAGCTTATCAGATAAACAAATATATTTATAAAGTAAAATAAACAGATTCACTAATTATTCAGCACGCCTACAAAACTTTATTCAACATATTATATATTATATATTCAATATATATTCATAGTATATTTAGTATATTGTATGTAAGGTATATGTTTAAGTTTTAACTTATGATATTTTAGTTTGAATTATGATGATAGTGATAGCTTTAGCATTAAGTCCACCAATTGTATAATTTTGTACAATAAAGTTAAAATAAATAAATGAATATTATAAAACGATCATACTATTTTTGCAACTGATGATTGCTTGCAAGAATTGAAAATAATTGAAAATAATTATGTGCTTCTTTGACGCAGCCCTCAAAACTAAATCTGAGTTATATTGTTGCTAGCATATTAAAATATAATTTAAAAATACTGAAAAAAAAAAACTTATTACGTACATAAGCTGCGTTTAATCTGTTAATAATTAGATATCCTTATTCCCTAATGGGGTAACACAGCATGATAATGGGAATGCTATACACGATACGGTCTGCTGTAGTGGTGGAACCGAAATCGAGCGTGAAATGGTTGAACCACACAAGCGGTTGTCTCGCGAACAAACGAAATAGTAAATCGCTAGGCGGTGTTAGGCGGAAAATTGGCTGCAACCGAATACAGCTTGCCAATAACTTTAACAAATTGCATTAGGGCATTGAAATAATCTTAATGTATATAGATATTATTATGTTTTTGAAATATGCATTTTAAACTTATTACCCTCGTCTATTTAATTCAAATATTCATTTAAAAACGTATAAATAATAAAAATTTTAGTTTACATTAAATTTTAATGTATGAATGATTTATGGGATTATTTCTTTCATTCTAGAAAAGTTTTTAATAAAGTTTAAATTATGTATTGCCGTTTTAGTATGAAAAAAAATGATACACAAAAGTCAAAGTCATTATACATCAATTTATATACATATCAATCAAAATAATCTGGGTTTAGTTATTTTTATCAAACAGTTGAATCTATATATAATGCAGAGTTCTAATGATAATTGCAAAGATATAAAAGATACTGATCTAATACAGCCTCCAGTGAAATCTATTGATTCAGATGTAAATAAAATGCGTTGGGCTCTTACCGCTATTACGAAGGAATTCCAAAGGTAACTTTTACATCTTACAACTAAACATCCATTCTTCCTTCCAAACGAAAAATCCTGTATTCCTGTGTCTACCGTTCGCACAACGGTGACCAGGAGACAACTGGATTATTTGAGTATCTCAGTGAGGCTGCAGATATGACTCTGTGTTAGTACCCTTTGACGCAGCTCGTCTTTCTGGGAGACTTTAATGCTAGTCATCAGGACTGGCTGTTCCCGTACCAGAAGACCGACCATGCGGGAAAAGAAGCGCTGAACTTTGCGTTGTCCTTGGAACTCTTTCCGCTGGTGAGGCAAGTGACGAGAGTATCATATATAGTAGGCTATACAGCCAATTGCCTGGACCTTCTGCTGACAACTGATCCGGACAGGTATCGTGTAGAGGCCTCTCCCCCCTTTTGGGAACCTCCGAGCACTGTCTGGTAAAATCTGTATTCACATATTCCCCACCAACTCTCGAACCACATGGTGTTAGGCGAGTATGGAAATACAAGTCAGCAGATTGGGATGAGATGCGGCCCTTTTTTGCGTCTTATCCTTGGCGGCAGGTCTGCTTCTCTTCTCTGGATCTGTCGAGTTGCGCAGATGCTATAACCGATGTGGGGCACCATAAGAACCTCAGTTCTCATTTGGCTTTAGTAAATACCTTACTTATTGAACAAGACACTATGATTAGTAAACTTAAATGTTTTTCTAATCATATTTACACTATTGATTAATAAATATTTCTGAAAGAATTTAACCTGATTATTTTTATTATTTTGTCTCAGTTACTAAATCAGGAGGTTCCTATTATTTTAGCAAGCAATTGCTTTATTTTTACTATCTTTACATTTTGTAAATATATATCGATGAAAGGTTGAAATATAATAATATATATTTACATGATTGAGTAAACAGTCTGTTTTTTCTTCTTTGTTTAAGCAACAAAAAACTTACTTACTTTTTTCTACAAAATCAATGTTGTAAGTATCTAATTAAGAAGAACAGATCTCTCCCTACACCTTTTTTTATCCCTAACAAAAACTACTAATGATGAAGTTATAAGTTATGATTTGAGTTATTTATTTTCAGTTTATACTGTGAGAAGTTCAACACGATTATTGCTAAAACTATAGTTGATTCAGTAAACATACAGTAATTTTGAAAATGTGTCAAGACCAAATACCGAATGCTGTAAATCTTAAAAAAGAAGACTAGAAAAATGGAGTAGACACAAGTGTAATTAAGCACAGAAATATAAAACGAAGGCTGCTGTAGTCCAGTTGAATGGACCAAGGTTTGTTTGTAAGGGTAGTAATTTTGTTAATTGGAAGTTCTACTTCACTATTTATTCTCGCCTAAATTATCATTTGAGTTCGATTGAATATCGTGGATGGAGTTCAATGTGATTATTATATCAGGAAGTATAAACTTTATATCATATCATCTTTGACTTACTGATCTTTCTTTTATCGCCTAGGTCCCTCGGTGCGTCTAGGTATTACTTAAAAATGTTCTGTTTATTTTACTGATTTAATATTAAAACAGCTAAAGTTACATATGAAAATGCTTTTGCTATAATTATCAAACTTCTTTCGGGCAAGCTGGTAACTATTTATAAGTTTTAAGTAAGTATTTTGTCTTTTTTTTGGGTTCGAAAAATCCGTTACGGATACCCAAGGAGGATGGCCGGGGGTTTATGTGGGACTACCTGGTAGTATAAATGACGCTACCATTTTAAGGCTACCTACTAGAAATCAACAGTTACCCTCATAGCCATAGAGGGACGCCACTGGATCGCTTTCGGACTCATCGTGACGCCCCGGCGGTACCCGCCATAGGAGAGTTAGCCGAGCAGCTAAAAGCACCCTCACGGTATATGCCTATGGTTGATGCGACAACAAGGCATTGCAGCTGTGGAAGGATGTTGCAGGCCTAATCCCGCCTCCTTCTACCCAGCCTACCCTGACGGAGTGGTTTAGAAAAGGCTGTCTCCCTGGCCCGCTCCGCGGCCTCCTTTGCGGCAATGACTTGCTCGTAGAAGGATGCTATTGCGACCCAGCACCTCTTGATGCCGATCATTGCAAGAACAACGCTTGGCAACGAGAGGTCCCTGCCAAATACGGTCGCCAGCTCAGTACGCTGACGGTCCCAGGCTGTGTACTCTGCCAAGGTGTGACGAGCCGTGTCGACGGACTCGTCACAGAGAAGGCAGAACGAGGTCGCCGCTCTGAGTGCAATTTGGCGCAGGTACTCACCGCAGGTGACTGCAGTTATGGACACCGTAGGGTACCTCCTGATCACCCTTATCGCTAGTATTCTTTGCGTATGGCGCAAAAGGACCCTGTAGTGGTGAGGGGAGGGCTCCAGACCATATGGGAGCACCGTACAAGGCCATTCTCCTCACGACACTGGCGTGTAAGTTTGGGCAGACGGGCAGAAGCCTTTACTAGGCAGCTGCGGTGGAGATTAACTGTGGGGCCAGAAGAAGCGAGAAGTGAGCCCCGAAGTTCCATCTTCCATCCAGGGCGAGGCCCAGATACTTTATCTGGATCTTCACCGCCACCTAGATAGTAGTTTGCCCTATCATGACTATGACTTTTGAATACAAATTGGTATAACTATAAAAGATACCTTTATTTAATAAAATATTGATCTTTGATCTATCAACTATGAAAATTACGTCAAGTGAATTAAAATACTTTCCAGAATAATCTCCGTATTACTATTCTCTATCCTATAACCTATTTGTTCGAATCACCTAATTTGCCTATTTCTAAATAAGACGATGGATAACATCCGGGAAACGACAGAGATTGCTCTTGATCCTTAGTTAATTTCTATTCTTCAACATAACATGCTTTCAGTTGATAGTAAGTTGAAACAATGCTATTTTATATTTTATACTAGTTACAATGTTTGGACATGTTTGGACAAAAAAGAATCAAATAATAAATATAATAAATTTTATTTTAATAAAATTTATTTGGTTTTTGTTCCTACAGACCAGAAAAATTTTGGATTCTATTTTGTTCTTAGCTTTCCTTTATCTTTATGTCGATAGTTCCTATGTATATGGGCCAAAATGCAAAATAAAAACTTTACAGGAGAGGGCTTCTAAAGATTAAATTTACTATAATTTCAGATTTATAAAACCGAAATTCACGAATCTTTGCTTGTTCGCTAAGACAATAATCCTCCTCATTTATACTTAACTATTAATATATAATAAATAATAATAATAAATATATATATATAGATTAATGGACAAAAAAAATATGAAGGAAACTGTTACTGCCGATCTTAGTTTCAATAACAAAATAAAATTATTTTCTTAATAAAACTGGAAAGAAATAACAAAACAGCCTAACTGAAAATCAGCGCTGGGGTCATATACTCCAGCAAAATCTGAGTGGTTAACCGTTTTGGATGTCGCAGTTACTATGTTTTTTTATTTAATTTCCTTTGATTTAATGATTCGTATTTTTTGTTGTATTTTCTTTATGTGACAAATTATATGACGTCCAAATAAAGTATATTTCATTTAATTTTAATGTAAATAATATTACAAAAAAATGTCTATAGTATATTCAAGTAATAAAAGTAACCATTGACATTTTAATATGATTTTCAATTGCATCCTCACTAATGAAATCATTTTTATAGTATAAACGTGTGGTTCATCTCGGCTTACACCATTTTTTTTGTTTTAGACCAAAGATTTTTTTTGTCCTTCGGTGTTCCTAGCCAGTTAAAATGTGTATTTGTCTGTATCATTTTGAAGTCTTGAAGTCACAGTATGAGCTACGTCTATGACGTTATAACGACTTCCTTTTGATTTCGCCCAGCGAATCAATGAGCTCCATTTAGAGGGTGTGTAGATATTTTTATATTTTGAAGTAGCGTGTATGGAGTCGCTTTCATTCTGAGTGTGGCCTAATTAAAGGAAAGTGTGCTTTATATTCAAATTAAACTGTTCAGCAGGGTACGGATACATAAAAAACATACTGATACCAATTAACTTCCCAACATCGAAAACTGATAAGTTACTTACAACCTTTTGCTACAATAAAATAGACTAATTTCAGGAGTCAGAGAGCTGTTCGAAAAAAACTCAAAAACTTTCTCTTTCCAGATTATTATGTGTTATTATGATTGATGACTGCTGGTTATCGGCTCATAATTGTGATCATGTGATCTTCTGCTGAAAGTCAGTTTAAGTGTAAATCAGAATGGTTTTCTTTTTCATGATTATGAGGAAACACTGTTCGTGTAGTTGAGGTACTTGAGTATTATATACGGCAAATGTTCCACATTTGCCGTATTGATTTTTATACGTTAGATAATTTATTTACAAAACAACAACTTATCAGGTTTAGAGATTGCCTTGTCTGTAAAACATATTTCAAGTACTTATCATCGCTAATTTCTATAAAATATTTGTTTTCATAGCCTCGTCATAGCAAAGTCATGGCAAGTTTACTAAACTCCGATTTTCACAACTTAGCGAGATAATTGGATGGCATTTTATTTTACTTTTTTAAGTAAATTGTAACCCAAAAAGAATGTAAAACCCCGATACAAAAAGACCTCTAAAAAGGATAAAAATAATATTATTATGTACTTATTGAAGTCGTTGCGTCGGGGGACCGCTCTACATACGTTGACGATGATGTCTCCGTAAACGTTGAATATATAACATATTATATATTCAACTAGCCTTTTCCCCGCGGTTTCGCACGCCCTAAATTCGTAGTAAAACAATTCCCCTTTCCTTTTTTTTAGTATTGGCTTCTACACGACTTGTTTAAATGATACCTACAATCAAAATTACGACATCGGCAGACATCGCTCACTGTCAAAAATCTATTTAGTTTTTAATGAGGATACAATATTAGATACTGTATTTTTTATACCCCTCTGGTTTTTATTTAAACGTCTATTTAAATACCATTCTAACCATATATCACACTCATAGATTGTTATTGAACATAATCAAAATATGACCATGTAAACTTGAGGAATTCTGTGCTACACAATCGACGTTATCGTGATCATCAACTTGCAGGTCTGGTTTTAGAAAAAAAAATATATTTTAAATGCTAAATAATATGTATTAGACATTCAGTTACCTATGTACATTAATAAAATTTTCAATACTAAACATTCACAAAAGCCATTTTTGAGACGATTTGCACGGTTCCATACCAGAGTGCGTTCGTAAAAATAGTTTTATTTCAATGTGTACTACTCGTGAAAGCCTTAGAAAACACAATGCGTTTAATCTGTTAATTATAAGATATCCTTATTCCCTAATGGGGTAACACAGCATGATAATGGAAATGTATACACGATACGGTCTGCTGTAGTAGTGGAACTGAAATCGAGCGTGAAATGGTTGAACCACACAAGCGGTTGTCTCACGAACAAACGAAATAGTAGATCGCTAGGCGGTGTTAGGCGGAAAATTGGCTGCAACCGAATACAGCTTGCCAATAACTTTAACAAATTGCATTATGGCATTGAAATACCTTTAATGCTGTATAAGTATTATAATATTTTTTGGAATATGAATTTGAAACTTATTACAATAGTTCATTTTAATAAAATATTCATTTTAAAGAATATCTTAGAAATTGTAGTTAACATATTTTTTTTATGTATATTTCTTTCATTCTAGACAAGTTTTTAAAAAAGTTTAAATTATTTATTGCCGTTTTCGTGTGAAAAAAAAATGAGACACAAAAGTCATTATACATCAATTTATATACATATTATAATCAATCAAAATAATTTGAGTTTAGTTATTTTTATTAATCATTGAATCTATCTATAATGCAGAGTTGTAATGATACTTGCAAAGATATAAAAGATACTGATCCAATACAGCCTCCAGTGAAATCTATTGATTCAGATGTAAATAAAATGCGTTGGGCTCTTACCGCCATTACGAAGGAAATCCAAAGGTAACCTTTACATCTTACAACTAAACGTCCATTCTTCCTTCTCCGTTCATTTAGTCCTTTGAAGTTATAAGTGTTAACAAATACCCCATATTCAGTCAACTTATCCAATTCAACGTGTATAAATAGGTATATTACACACCGCACACTTGTATTCATTCGACCCTTAAAAATTTAAGGTCATGTTAGATCTTTTAAATAAGTATAAAATGGTAATAATTAAACTATTATATATAACTTTTAGTGTACAATTCAATGTCAAGTAGATATATCTTTTTCAGATTTAGTTCCTACAAAAGCAATGAAAGTAAAAAAATTCAAGATTTTGAAATCTTAAACAAAATATTTAACTATAAGCTACGAATTAAAATGAAAAAGAAGCAAATAAAACGTTTAAACCAAAACGTTAGACAATTATCAAGAGAAAATCTTTTTTTCGAAAAAAAGTTTAAAGATATTCAAAATTATGTTTATCACATTTATAATAGATTACCAAACAAATCGATAGCACAGTCTTTCACTTGCGATGTACAGTTACTGGAAAAAATTAAAAAAATAATTTTTCACTACGAACAACAAAATGTTTATTATAGTACAGAGCGTACGAGGAGCCAACTTATAGAACAAAAAAACAGATTTCTTAGAAATAAAATATATATTCTGGAGTGTAACATAGAATCACTTAAAGAAGAACTTGCAAGACTTACTTACCATCTCTTGAAACGTGATAGAGAAATAACATTTTATAAAAGTAAACTGTTCAATAATATAAATGTCAAGAAAGTGTCGGCGGTAGAAAGTCCACGTCAGATCTCAAACCCAAACAAAACCTCTCACTTGCATAATAAAATAATCCATAAGAACCTCAGTTCTCATTTGGCTTTAGTAAATACCTTACTTATTGAACAAGACACTATGATTAGTAATCTTAAATGTTTTTCTAATCATATTTACACTATTGATTAATAAATATTCCTAAAAGAATTTAACTTGATTATTTTCAATTTTAGTTCAGACCATAGACCACGAGTAAGACTACATTTTAATTTCAAAATACAAATGTACAGACAATTCAATAAAAAACTAAAAAGACACATAACATTCACATCTAACACTTTACAAAAATCTTAATTTAGAAAATCAATTAAATACACTTAAAATCGATGGAACAGATGAAGTAGAAAATAATGAAAAGAGCAATAGATACTAGGATCCGCCACAATGCGCTGCGGGAGTTGAGCTGAGCAGTGAGCGCCCTCCCCTTTTTTATGCTACTAAAGTCGGTCCATACCGCGCCCAAGGACTTCCAATAAAGTTGCTGGCACCAGAAAGGTTAAGAGTAACGACTGGTGAGCGCGCGCAGGTTCAGTTAAGCTTAATCTATGGGAGATTAAATTTTTCGACCATATGTTTAAAACGAAACAATATTTTTTTATTCTGTTTTTTGGAGTAGAAGCGCATGTCAAGGACATGACTAGTTATGCGTGGTAATTTTGGTTAAAATTAGTCTAGTGGTTTTCCTGTGATGTTGCCTCAAAAAAAAATATTTCCAAATGGTTAAGAGCTTCGCTACGCTCAGCTCAATTAGTTGTAAAAGAATAAAAATTTAAAAAGCAAGAACAAACACTCACAAAATATAAATGTATTAATTGCAGAAAGGAAAAGTGAACAAATGTGTACAGAAGCGTACAAAACCGCTGACTGAAAAGTTAAACGTAGCATCAGAAGAGACGTATAAAAACATTTGAACTAGAATCAATGAAAACTGCTATAGAAAACCATGCGTCACTCAGAATCGCACAAGGGTTCACCAGATCAAAGCATTGGATAAATTGCTTGCAAGACGAAAAGAGCCTGAAACAAAACAGTCAAGATAAAATAATGACCATCTGCACAAACTTGTACAAAACTCTATATTCAGATGCTTCCGAGCCTAATGAAGACTTGGAGTTCTCCCGATTCCATACCATATTTGAAGGCCGCGATGGACAGGGATGTCTGGAAAAATTTGGGTTCAACCTTTGTCTAGCAGTGGGACGATACAAGTTAGGAAAAAAATAAATATCTTGTAAAAAAAATCTGAGTTATTCAAATCAAATCTAATATTTTTAGCAACCAGTTGCTGTGTTATCAAGAACAGCATTTTTTACATTTTTATTATAAAGGGTGGGGGAAACAGTGTCTTCGAATTTTATATAAAAGGTCAAGCCATTTTTTTTTCAAAGTTTATTTACATTTATTTATAGTATATATAAATATATGTACCACTTTTTTCGATAACTTTTTGCCATTTTTTAGGTAGTGACATAATCCCGTTGCCGTAGAAATTTTGGGACTTCTGTTCAAAAACACAAGATAAGTAGTTTTGGTATCCCTGTCTTGATATTAATCTAACAGAGTATAAAGAGTTCTATAAAGAAACAAGTAGAAATCTGAAGATGCAAGGTCATGGCTATAAGGTGGATACTTTAATACTTCCCAGCCAAACTCTCTTAATTTTTGCTGAGTATCTAAAGATATGTCTGGTACGTTATCGTGATGAAAGAACACACCCCTTCTATTGATCAATTCCGGTCTCTTTCTTTCAAGTTCTTCTACTTTAAATTTATCAGCAGTTGGCAGTAAACATCGGCATCGATGGCCTGACGGTAAAAGCTCATAATCCGGGTTTAAGTTAAAGTTAAAAGTTAATCCGGGTTGTGCCACAGTTTGTGAAGCCTGACCGACCTTTGACCACGACCTTCTTATCGTATGTAATCCATTTTTCATCACCGTTATCAATCGTTTCAAAAACGGGTCGGTTAATCAATTGGTTAATGGTCGGTTGGCAGTAGCGGATTTAGGCTTAGGCCCATGAGGCCCGGGCCTAGGGCGTCAAATTTTGAGGGGCGCCAACATTTTTAAAATGACTAAAAATTAAAATCGATTGGGTTTTCTGTAAACTGCAAGACCAAATTTTAAAGTTTATTTTATTGCGCTCTTACTATCGAAACATAGTAGCATTTTGAGGGTAGAATTTCTTTGTTAAAATAATTAATCAGGCAAGTCCTAAAATTTGAAATATCTAACAAAAAGATTTTAATTTTTTTTTTATGCTAGCATATTATTTATTTACGAATTTAGATTTTTTTCATATTTTTCATTCAAAATTTAGTTATAACATTTGTTTGCGCTTTATTATAAAACGAAACATTATTTCACCATGATAAATTATACAAGTGTCAGTTGACTCATGCAATACATTTTTTATTTTTCAATTTTTCGTAAAAATTTTATAGTTTTACGTAATGTGAATCCCCTAACGATAAACATGATTGATCAGTTTTATATAAACGCAGAATGAATTTGAAAAGTCATACAAATATATAGAAATTAATACAAATTACGAAAAAAAATTAAACTTGAAAAAAAAATGCTCTAAATCAAATATATTTATATCGTTATATTTCGATTTATTGATAATTTGATCAATCGGATTTTTTTTTCAATCGATTGCCGTAATAAAAATAAAATTTTGAGCGAAAATAATCTATTTTTTTTATATTTTTAAGATTTTTTTATTTTTTAGCATTGTGTTGTTGTGTTGTCTTGAGAGTTTGATAATTCTAAATAATTTTAAGATCAAATCTATAAAAACTGATCAAATAATAGAAATGTTATAATTGTTTTAAATAACATTAAAAACATTTGTAACAACATTGCTAAGAACATTCTTGAATGGTATTTCAAATTTAATTTTTTAATGAAGAAGCGGCAAAAGAAATTATTCCAAATCCATCAGTCATATAATAGAAAGACGGATTTGTGTATTCATTTAAAGGTAGATTAAAACTGTTATTAGATTTCTTATTATTATTGTTATTATTTTGAATAATTTTATACACACACACTTATATGTACATATATTTATATATATATATATATATATATATAAATATATAGTATACTGTTACAAAAGATAAAGGGCGCCATATCGTCTCGGGCCTAGGGCGTCCTCAAACCTAAATCCGCTACTGTCGGTTGGTCATTAGGTCTCAGTAAAGAATCGCAAATGAGTACAGGGTTTATTAGATTCCTTTCAGTGAGCTCGTGTGGCACCCAAACCCTGACCTTTTTGTGTACCCAGCTTTTTTTAAATGGACCAAAATCATTTTCTGATCAATCTCCAGTTCTTCAGCTACGTCGCAACTATTAAGACATGCCGATATTGGTGAACTTTTTAAAAAATATTACGTGATTGAGTAGGTAGTCGTTTTTGTTTCTTTGTTGCATGGGCTTGTTTGCTTCTACACAATTAATTCTATAAATATCTAATAAAGAAAAACAGATCTCGCCCTACATCTTGAAAATACTGATGAAGTATTTATGTGAATTATTTATTTTGGTAGAAGTTATAACACGATTATTTGGGGAAAACTATGGTCATATTATGAAGTATTAACTATAAATAATATCTTCTTTGGTTGATTGATCGTTCTTTGGAATTTGGTGCCTTCTGCTAACGTACGAGCTTGTTAATATTTACGGTGCATCTAAATTGGTCCCACAGTGTGTATTAAGAATCACCATCTCCCTGCCCTCTTCTCACTTTATGTGGGGTCGACATAACATGTACTTCTTGTACTTCTTGTCGATAAATAACTAATACGTCGTCATCTCAAATAATAAACGGCTGTCAATTCTAACAAAGAAAAGTTATTACGGTCGTTAAGATTTTGAAAATTCAATTTCAAAATTTTCAAACCATAGTTTTTTTTATACAACCTTCTTAACTTTTTCTTCTCCTCTTCTCCTGACAATAAAAACACAACAACAACAAAAACTAACATATTTATGACAGAAGACTAACCAAACAAAATTTACTGAGATATTAAATGACCCTTAAATTGAGCATTGTTATAACTTATAAGTATTTAAATAATATTAATTTAATATTTTGTTCATATACTCAATAATTTTAAAGCACTGAAAATATATATATGCTAAAAACAAGGCAGTATGGGCTTAGTTCCTTTCGCCTTTCCATGATGTTAATATGGACGACTAGAAAAAAAAACGATTTATCAAAAAAACCGCGTAACCTTATAACCTTTCTAGTTTTGTGATTTATTTAGAATTTCGTTATTTTTTATCAAATACGCACGAAGTGTCAGAGAGATCAATGTTATCGTGCTCCTCGTTTATTTCTTTATAGTACTCCTAATAACTAACTCTTAATTTATAAGTAATGTGGTGTGATTTATAACCTATAACGAAATACTATGTCTTAAGTAATTTAAAAATATATGAAATTTGTTCATGACTGCAGTTACGAAGATATTTCGACCTCTTATTGGCTCCAATAATTTCCAAACTACAGCAAAAATGTCTTTAGAGCAATCTAAATTGGTAGCGGCGTACCGTGCGGTCGATGAATTTATTCAAGATAATCATATTGTAGGTGTAGGAAGTGGATCAACTGTTGTTTATGCAGTACAGCGACTTGCTGAAAGAGTGGAAACAGAAAACTTAAAGGTGACCTGCATTCCAACATCTTTTCAAGCTAAGCAATTGATAATAAAACACAACTTGTTGTTAGGGGAACTTGATACGAACCCCATCATCGATGTAACTATAGATGGTGCTGATGAAGTTGATTCTAATATGACCTTGATAAAAGGAGGTGGTGGTTGCTTATTGCAAGAGAAAATTGTTGCATCATGTTCCAAAAAAATGATTGTAATTGCAGATTACACCAAGGATTCACAAAAATTGGGTGATAGATACAAAAAGGGTATACCTATAGAAGTAATTCCAATGGCCTATGTGCCAATTAAAGCAAAGGTTATTCAAATGTTTGGGGGTGAAATAAATTTGCGTAGTGCAATAGCAAAAGCTGGGCCTATTGTTACAGATAATGGTAACTTTATTCTCGATTGGTTATTCACTAATCAAGATTTTGACTGGGAACAAGTAAATTCCAAAATCAAACTGATTCCAGGAGTTGTAGAAACTGGCTTGTTTGTAAATATGTGCAACAAAGCCTACTTTGGACAGGCAGAGGGCATTGTTACAGAGAGATCTAATTAAATCCTAAAATTTACTTTAATTAATTAATACAATTTGATTGTAGCTGTATATGGAATGTTTATAACAAGCAATTAATAAATACTAAGACTGTCAATTTAGTGCCATTTATTTCATTAAAGTGTTTTTAAAAAACATTATAACAGTTTACTTATAATATTAAATACATATACCAATATAATAAAAAGAGATACAACTAATATAGCAATAGTAAAGTTGTCAGTGCCATTTCTGTATTTATTCTATTAGTAAAAAAATTCTCTCATACATTAACTGATGAGATTCTTATATTGGTTTCTTATTAATATAAATCAAATAAATTAGTTTTGTTTTTTTTTATTTTTGGAATGAGTATGTAAAGCAATAAATTTTTTTAATCAATCACCTAAACATGCAAGTCTCGTTTCAATTCATGGTTGTGCATTTGAACATTCTAATAATACCCTATAATTTTAAAGTATATTTATTACATATATATTATCATGACGTGTTGGTAATTAAAGCTGTACTTTTCCTGGTCTTTAGCAACTAACAATACTGATAAAGTTTTTTTGTGTATGAATTAAACCAAAACCTGTTAGCATCTTTGGTACTTTTAGTATATATCAAGTAATAAACATGTATAAGGTTTAATGAAAAATAAATTAAGTTTTTTAATGTAATAGTTTCATAAATCATAGTTAAATATTTTCTATTAAAGATAATATTTTTTGCCTTTGTGCAAAAAGGAATGATGAGAACTATTCACTCTTTGTGGTTATTTGTAGATTATATAATAAAAATATATTTATACCAATTGGAAAAACTTGTGTCTAAGTTGTTTAACATAATGTGATTTAGATTACAGCTAAAATATATGAACTCCATATTAGTAAAGGCTAGTTTTCTTCATGATACGTAAGAATTCCTCTTGATTAATTTCGCCATCCCCATCTCGGTCAGCTTCATCTATCATTTCATGCAATTCTTCATCTGTTAAGTTTTCTCCCAACTCTCTTGCAACTCGTTTAAGATTTTTAAATGAAATTTTACCTGAAATTAAAAACACAATTTAAATGTAGTTAAAAATAACAGCATACAGAAAAAGAACTTTGGGGAGATTAATTCAAGACATTGATTATACATTTTTATTAAAACAATATTGTATGTAAAAATTAAATTATATATTATAAATAAATTATATAAATTATAATATAAAATATATATGTAAAAAATTACTCAGGTTTTTAAAAAAATATACTTTTTTATCATCCCAATCAATTTTAACTATTACGTACAATTTAGATAAATGTGATTACTAAGTAATTCATAAATTTAAGTGAGTAAATGTACAGTGTAAGGCCCTATTGTTAAACCGCAACACATATATGACTTGGATTATCTGGGTAGTCATTTATTCAGACAATAGATCAGAAGTAGTAAATACATTTCAAATGGTGAACCTAGATACTTAAACTTGCCCCATCACTCACCATGTGTTCAAGTTTTATGTAAATCTTTGTCATCAACAACGCAACATAAACCATAACCAATGCAACATACAAAATTTAATTATAATAAAAACATTTTCTAAATTAATACCTGTCTCATCATCATCAAAGAGTTTGAAAGCTTTCATAATCTCTTCTTTTGTATCTTTCTCAGCCATTTTCACAGTCATCAACTCGAGGAAGTCTTCAAATGAAACTTTGCCATCACCTTTATCAATTTCTGCTATCATTTTCTTAATTTCTTCTTTTTTAGGTTCAAAGCCTAGAGCCCTTATGGCAACTTTTAATTCCTTTGTATCTATTTTGCCCGTGTTGTCAGTATCAAACAAATCAAAAGCTTCTTTGATGTCCCTTTTCTGTTCCTCGGTTAACTCAAATTTGGGTCCAGATTTTTTTCGGACTCCACCAGGTGGGGGGTTGGAATTAACATTTTTCTTTTGCGCAACGCTGACCGCAGTGGTCTAAAAAAATAACAAATTTATAAATATGGTATTAAATTTAATTTAGTTATATTGTAAATCAAATCGATTTTCTTTATGTCCATTGTTACCATTGTTATTATAATAAAGTGAATACGTCAATATATTTTCTTATATAGGGTTAATTTATACCCTATAACAATAGTACTTAATTTAGTATGAGCTGTATTTTTAATGTTTGAGAAAACAATAACAAATTTAATTCTTTCGTGTCAGAACTCACGTTGACTGTTGACAATGACATTTGATAAACCATTTGGAAAATAAGAATGACATGTTAATAAGAAAGTTAACTGGATTCCGAGCATAGCCAGAATCATTTTTATACCTTAGACATATTAGGTACTAAAGAATAACCGCTTAAACTTGTTATCACCGAATTATTAGTCAGCCCAAAATGTGTCTATCGAAAAAAAGAGAAAGCAAATGAGGCTACCTATTTGTCTCTCTTTTTGCATGTCTGATTTGACAAAGATAAGTATCGCTCTCTCATCTTTTCTCTTTTATTGTTAATTAATTATTGTTAATTAACAGACACTGACACTCATAGGTCTGCCTATGGCTCCTCTATTCTATGTATAATATTCTATGCATATAATCCTTTAGACGGAGAATGTCTATTCAAAAAAAAACTTCTCTTCCATGGACTTCATTCAACGATCAACATTTTTTATGTCGCATTATCTTGCAATCAGCTTAACAAGCTGTAAGCAGATTTGTTCCAGGTGGCAAAATCTGGCAGGTGAGAGCTGGTCCACCAAGGAGAAAGCTATATTTTTTATTTTTTTAGGAATTTTTTATTCATGGGGGGATCTAGCGCTTTTGAGAAGGTATTAGTTTGAGCTTCTATGCGGTTTCAATAGGATTGCACCCTGTGTTTTACTTCTTCTGGTACTCCTGGAATTCACTGTTTGTGATGAATAGAGGTAAATTAAATATTATTCGGAGTGGTTTATTTTGAAAGCCTTGTAATATTTCCGTTAGACTTATTTGCTGTAACCCAAAACTCTGACATATTTCAAAATCGGTTTAATTACGGCTTTGTATAAAAGTGTTTTATTTTTCAAGGTGGTTTTTGATCTTCTGCCTTATTAGTCCGAAAAGATTTTTTTTTTTTTAAATCTATCTGTTTTTTTGTGATACGAGCTGTCCATGTTTGATACTTTTCGATATGCATGTTTAGATATCTTGTTAAGGAAGATTCCAAGTTTTATTTGGAGGCAATTAACCTTTCGTAGAGTGAAGGTGACTAGTACCGATTTATTGGAGCTTGAAACCTAAATACCAAATCCTAAATTTATATAAATACTAGCAGACCCGGCCACGCGTTGTTGTGGTTGTTAACGTTTTTGATATATCTATTACATTGTAGTAAACTATTTAGGAAGTAACGGTATTAGAAATAAATTATAAATAAAAAACCCCCGAGCGCTAAGTAAAGGAAGAATTAAAAATGCCAGTAAATTTATTTTGGCAACTAACGAAATAACAATATTTTGATATTATCGCATAGTCAAAGTTCTCATTCATTAATGATGTGGACCGCTATGTTTTTTTTATATAGATGCAATTTGCAAAAGAACACGGCGACCTCTATGACTGATTTTCTACTACCAGTACCTAACCCTTGATACAGTAATATAATAATGATTAGATATGCGCCGAATATTTGGTAAGTATTCGGTAGTCGGTGTATTCGGCATCTTTTTCGAAATTAGTAATAAATTCGAGTATTTAATTTTTTTTAGGTACACGACACTATACCGCTATACGTTATGCGTTTGCGCTCCACCACTCGACCAACGGGGTGGTTGAAAGAATGAAATTATTTACCAAAAAAGACGAAAACGTTAAAGCCGGTGTAAAAATTCACTGGATTGCGATTTGAAGGGGAAAGTCTTTAAACACGATTGATCAAAATGATCGTCCAGTTGATATATTTATTTCAATTTTAATAATTATTATTTTATATAAGGTGGTAACAAATAAGTACATTACAAAATTAAAAATGAGGTAGGGCAGATAGTTTTAAATTTTTGAAAATAATATTTATTATTTTAAATTATTAATAGTTTAATTTTTCAGCTGAGCGTAGCGAAGCTCTGAACCGTTTGGAAATAAATTTTTTGAGGCAACATCACAGGAAAACCACTTAACGAATTTTAACCAAAATTGGCACGCATGTCAAGGACGTGATTGGGCTTGTTTTCAAAAAAACAATAAAAAAATATTGTTTCGTTTAAGATATGGTCAAAAAAACTTGATTTCCCATAGACTTAAGCTAACAGTTTCTATATCTCAAAAGAGGTTGCTATGCATGTCCATCGTATTTCTGAATCGCGGTATCACATACAAAAATGTTGTTATCATACTAAATAAAAATATCTTCAACATATTTAGCACAGTTCTGCCCTGGAATCGATAAAAAATCCATTTTGTTCATGTTCATTTGGTTCTTTTTAATATTAATATTTCAATTTATAATACATAACTGATACGAATTAGTTGAGCTGAGCGTAAACTTGGTAATCAATTTTTTGAGGCAACATTACAGGAAAACCACTAAACCAATTTTAACCGAAATTGGTACGCATGTGCCATGTGGCAAGCCCAGTCACGTCCTTGACTGGGCTTCTACTCCAAAAAACAGAATAAACAAATATTGTTTCGTTTTAAAGATATGGGCAAAAAACTGAATCTCCCATAGACTTAAGCTTAACTGAACCTGCGCGCGCTCGCTAATCGTTAACTTTTACACTCTTAACCTTTCCGGTGACAGCAACTTCATTGGAAGTCCTTGGACGCGGTATGGACCGACTTTAGTAGCATAAAAAAGGGGAAGGGCGCTCAGCTCAGCTCCCACAGCGCATTGTGGCGGATCCTAGTTAATTTAATTTTGCACTAATCGGTGCACAATATTTTTGATTGACCCGTCAATTTTTATCGGCTGGCTGGCCGACTAAAAATTGACTTACAATTTAGTCTCAGCATCGCGTGGCGGTTATGATGTTAAATTGTATATGAATTATGAAGTTATTTGTTTGCACTTTTAACGTTACGCCATCTGTTGAACACTAACTCAATGCAGTCAACAGATACAACGCCATCTGTTAGACTTGTTTGGATCTAATAGATTATTGGAAGCAAATAATTTGCAAAAGATAAACGCTATCCTATGCTTCGAGTTGGAACTGCACACAGTGTGCAAATTTGATTAAAATCGGTTAAGTAGTTTAAGAGTCCATCGCGGACAAACAACGTGACACGTAATTTATATATATTAAGATTAGCTAAAATTTATTTTTCTTAAGAACAAAAATTTAGGGTTAAAAAATTCTTTACTTTCAATCTTGTTTTTAAAATAGATGATCCAAAAATAATTGAATCAATCAAAGATTATGCAATTACATATAGCGTACTAAAACACAGTACTTACTAAAAGTAACTTAGTACTTAGTAAAAATGCTTTCGTAAGAACTAAATAAATGAAAACGTACGAAGTTAGATAAAAAAAGCCGCTATGTGCTCTCACCGTGCCTGCCGCGACTCGGACATCAATAATCCTATCCATCAACATCAATATCCATCCTTTTGTTGTGGACATTCCACCTGTCCGAACGAAGCGCTTTGCTTCGTCTTTTTCACTTCGTACAGCAAAGGATTGGAACAGCTTGCCTGCGTCGGTATTTCCGGCCGAATGCCATGTGGGATGTGGATGTCTTCAAGAAAGGATTGAATAGGTTGCTGGGGTAATGCGCCTTACCGCCTAAGACTACATTCCACTTACCATCAGGTGGAATGTAGTCAAGCATTGCCCTAGATTGTATAAAAAAAAAAAAAAGAAATCCGAATGGGAACCAATAGAAAACAACCCCTTTTATTTACATAATACATTTATTACAAAATAAAATAATAATATTAATTTCATACGGGCCGTCACCGCGCGATAACCGTAAACATAAGAGAACGCACCGACAAATAGAACCGCTGACGAAGACCGCGGCACCGCGGCGTTACGTCACGGCAATCGATTCGTGAAATAGAGTGAAGTTATGTCTCTCGTTCTCCTCAAAGGGACCGCTCGGTCCGTTCTCGACGCGTACGGCGACCGGAGGGCTCGCGTCAAGGAGCGGGCAGCGTGCCGAGGGTCTTCATGAGGTGGTAGCAGTGCGGCAGGCGGGAGCGGTGCCCGATGCGGTGCAGCGTGGCGGCCGCCTGCGCCAGCATGCCGGCGCGCTCGCCCGGTGCCGCCAGCACCGCGGCCGGCAGGTGTCGGCACGCCATGTACAGCGCCACCGCGCGCTCGCCCTGCCCGCCGCGCCCGCCGCCGCCCTCCGCCGCGCGCTCTGGAGGTATTAGGACATAGTACATGCTCATGCGATGTTTAGGCTTAATAATATTACTTACTGGCACTTCTTTTTAGGCCGGACCCGTATGACACCCCGACCCGTATGACGAGAGTAAAAACCCATCTATTGAGTACTACTTTTGTGTCAAACTCGACCTCGAGCGTGAAAACACACCGCCTTTTACCCTGGTATGTCAAGGCCCGATGCAAACGTTTTGTCCGAACGTGCGTCTCTCTCTCTCTCTCTCTCTCTCTCTCGAAAATATAGAACGGACGAGCTTTCCCGTTGGCCACGAAAACTTCAAAAGAGGTACTCTCTACACGCTGCGGGCGACACACAACTATAATGCTAGCGAGCCGTCCGATTAAACGGAGACTCGGTCCGTTCAATAGTGTTATGGCAGCAATAGTAGCGGCAGTAGGCGGCGACTCACCCTTCCCGCAGATGAGATAGGCTCGATGCAGGCGGTGTCGTCGGCTGCCGTCCAGCAGCTGCAGCGTGCGGCGCGGCGCAGCGCCCGCCATCATGCGCGCCACCGCCGCCTGCACGAACACGCGCGACCACACCCACTGCGGGACGACACAATCAAACGAAAACTGTTATATATATAAATATACATAAATAAGATATTTTAAATGGTACATAATAGTGCTAAATCGTTTAATATTCAAAAAAAACAACATGTAAAATATTATTTATAAATGAAACATCATATTTTGGGGTGATAATTAAAAACATAATATTAATTCTACTTACGATTAAGTATAATATTATCATGTGTATAAATTAGTTAAACCTCGAAAATATGTAAGTGAGTTTGTTTTATTATAACAAGAGAGACCGTAAAGCTTCTAAGCAAAAATTACATGAGCGTCCGTGTGAGTGTTTTTTTTGCACCCAAATACCTTGACAAACAAACATCCAAACGAGAAAAAACTCCGTGTAACTAAAGAACTCCGAGCCATATGTAACTTACGGGCAAGGTTTGCGACAGTCGCCTCAAGGAGTGCAGGTCCCTCTGGAAGGCCCGCAGCTGTGCGTGCGGCGCGGGCGGGGTGCGCCCCCCCTCCCCCACCGCGCTCCCCTCCCACACGCCCGCGCGCACCTCCAGCAACCAGTCGCAGCAGAGCACTTGCATTAGCTGAAAGTTAGTTTTACTTTTTATAAGAGTACGAGTTATGTTACGAGACGAAGTGTTCATAAGACGTCTTGGTCCGTATTAAATGAATAATTAAGATAAATTTAGGCAAAGAGCGGTGCCAGCACCCGGCGTCTACAGAAAATAAACAGGATTGTTGCATCAGAGTCGAATGCAACATAAGAAGCGAATTCGAGAATTAAGATTGAGGATAACTAGATGGAGCGTAGGGACGATACGATACTACGATACTAGTGGAAAAGCGGGTGACTTAACTTATATTTTTAACACCCGACTAAAAAGAGGGGTGTTATTAGTTTGACCTGTGTATCTGTGTGTCTGTCCGTAGCAATATAGCGGCCAAACACGTGGACGGATTAGAATGCGGTTTTTTTTAATCGAAAGCTATATTCGTCGAGATGGTTTTTAGCTATAATTAGTCGAAATAGAAACAGTCGTCTCAAAGATATTGACGTTTTAATGGTGAAAAGTTCTTATCCAATAATTAGCTGTTCCCAGCGGCTTCGCCCGCGATTTATAGCGATAAAGGAAAAAAAAAGCATTGTTATGTAGTCCAAAAGGTTTTTACACTCTTTTACTCAGGTAAAATACTTTATTAGGGATAGCTGTTGCCAGTGACTGCGTCCACGTAGACTTTAAAAAATATATACATGGGGCTTATGATCGTAGTCATAAAGAGTCACGGACTGTGATAGTGCCTAGATACAGTGGCGTAGCGTAGTGGGGGCGGCGGGGGCGGCCCGCCCCGGGCGGCACTTTATAGGGGGCGGCAAAATTTAACAATAAATAAAAAATATATATTTTTATCGTAACTACAAATTTGGACCGATTGAAAGGAGCACGGAATTTTTCATTACTTATTTTGTGACGAATTCGGGGAATTCCTTTTCTTTGAATGATATTTTGTAGCGACTGGCAACAACGTCTATACTGACTTGTGGGAATTCCCCGTTTATGACTAACAATCAGCGAGAATGACTTCTATTACATATATATTAAGTTCAATATAGTTTATCACACGTACGAGAAAGCCCCTATAAGGTACGGGGAATTACGTGCTTTGACAAAGTTTGACAATTCAAAGAAAGTTTTATTGATGGATCGTCAGTTGTCCAATTCACATTGTCTCGTATTTTAATTATGTTACGCTTTCCAAATTGTGATTTTTGTGCAAATAAGTGCGTGTAGTGGTTGTGAAATTATTGAACAACTTTCAACTGAGTGAGTATTAAATATTATATTTATCTAATTGTATGTTGGACTATCTGATATGTTGTTCAAACTTCAAACTTTAATTTATTAAAATAAAAAAGAAACGCCGAAGTGCATAAAAGTATTTTCACATTTCAAAGGGATCTTGATCGGAAACTGTGATATAAATTTCAATTTAATATGTGTAAGTAAGTACTCGTTCCTATGAAAAAAGGTCTTGACAGACAGACGGTCAATGAAATGATTTAATAAAAGTAAAGATAGATAAAGGCTCAATTTTTTTCCTTTTGGGTACAAAACCCTAAAAACGGAAAATTTCAGTAAAGCAAGGTTTTTTTTTAATATCCTAGGTACTTCTTTTGAAATGTTCGATAATTTTGTTTACAACACTAACTTGTACTTTTCTCATTTAATATTTTTTTGATTTTAGCATCAAAAATGAAAAGAGTAAAAGAAAGTGGGGCTTCTTACCGTAATAAGAGAAGAGCTAAGTTGGAAAATATTAGAGCAAATGAAGGAGCTTTACTTAAATATGTGAAAAGTGTTGTTCCTGACACGTCAGATTCCTCGTTAGGCTTAAATTCATCACAGACAACTGGGCCTTTAAACCCAGAACAAGCTGAAAAAATACAAGAACTTGACATTGTTCCTAAAGATCAAATTCCAACAACATCCACTGCATTAGTGTCTCCATCTGTATGTTCAGACATGGACATGCATAGTTCCGAAACAGAGATTGATACAACATCATCATTGTCTGCTATTCAGTACCAAAGACGAAAGGAAAATTTCGACGATATTGGAAAATGGCCTGAACACATAGACGACAATATTCGATTGCATCTCATTCAGCAAGGACAGGAAATTGTTCAGCATATTGATACTAATTTCGCTGAAATGTCAACAGTAACACGCTCAGATTCGTGCTCTTTAAAATCAAAAGGAGAGACAAGAAGGCTTACTAAGGATTGGTTTTATCGTACATTGACTAACGGCGAAAAAGTTTTACGTACTTGGATGGCTTATTCTCCAACTAAAGCATCATTATTTTGCTTTTGTTGTCGTTTATTTGAGAACGTAAGTACACCGAATGGATCTAAATTTTGCTCATCTGATGGATTTAATACTTGGTGGAAATTAAATCCTAAGGTTTCAAGTCACGAATCAAGTGCACTACACATCCAAAATTATTGCAAATGGAAGGAGTTGGAGAGCAGACTTCAAAAATTACAGACTATTGACAAAAAAGAGCAAGACATAGTGGCAAAAGAAATAAAGAAATGGCAGGAAATTCTTATCAGAATGTTTGATATTATAAGATTCCTTGCCAAACAAAATTTGGCTTTACGTGGACATATAGAAAACGACACCGGTACCAATAGAGGAAACTTTTTAGAATTGGTTAATTTAATTGCAAAATACGATCCTGTACTTCGTGAACATCTTGTAAGGTCTAAAATATCTGGCAAAATTTAAATCACTTACATGTCACCACAAATACAAAACGAATTTATTGCCATTTTGGGAAATAAAGTTCGCCAACATATCATCGGACAAATAAAAAAGGCTAAGTATTATTCAATTATATTCGACAGCACTCCAGATCTTTCTCATAAAGATCAAACAAGTCAGGTATTAAGATACGTAGTAATTGAAAATCAGGAAGTAAAAGTAATGGAATCTTTTATAGATTTCATTGAAACTAAAGACAAAACTGCTGAAGGAATTTCAAAGATGATTTTGGACAAAATTCAAGCTGATGACCTAGATATAAGCAACTGTAGAGGCCAAGCATATGATAATGCTGCTGTTATGGCTGGAAAGTATTCAGGAGTTCAACAAAGAATTTGAGAAATAAACCCTAAAGCTGAATTCGTACCTTGCTCAAATCATTCGTTAAACCTAGTTTGTTTACACGCTGCCTCAGTTGAGGTGGATTCACTAACTTTTTTCGGCACTTTAGAACGTTGCTATTCTTTTTTTTCCTCATCGACACATCGTTGGGAAGTTCTGATAACAGCTACAGGCAAAAGCTTAAAAAGGGTTCAAGACACGCGGTGGAGTGCAAGAGGCGATGCCGTAAATGTGACATGGCATCATTACAAAGATATTCTCGTCACTTTGGAAGAACTGACGGAGGCAGGTGAAAGCTTAAACACTAGGACAGATGCAGGTACTTTACTAGATTCGATGCAGTCATTTTCCTTTCTTTGTTTTTTGGGCCTGTGGCAACCGGTGCTACATGAAGTGAATGATGCACAAAAATATTTACAAACAAGGGGACTTGACATAAGATTGTGCGCTCAGAAAGTAAATGCTTTGCAGATGATATTGACAGAGAAAAGAGAGGAATGGGCAAATGGCGCTGTAGGTTATGCAAAAAATATGTGTGAAGAACTTGGAATTTCCATAAAACCTCGGAGGCGCATAACAAGAAAGCATATTTTTGATGACGGAACTAGAGATGCTAACTTGTCTTGTGAAAATGAGTTGAGACGAAAGCTGTTTTCTTCGTTAGATAGAGTTATTGCAGAAATTCGTGAGCGTTTTCAACAGCTACAGAATTTAACGGATAAGTTTGCTTATCTAACACCGGCTATATTATTAGATCCAGACAACACTGAATGTAATCTAGACTACGCATCTGACGAAATTGACGAGCAGGATTTCAAGCTGGAAAGACTTCGACTGCGGACTTTCGTTGTTGCTACAGGCAACGAAAATGAATTGATTAATGCAGACTCACTTGAGTTATTTAAATTTATTGTTAAATCCAAGCTGGAAGATACTCTGCCCAATATTTTAATAATGTTCCGAATATTTTTCACAGTTGCTATAAGCAATGCCAGCTGTGAGAGAAGTTTTTCAAAATTGAAATTGATTAAAAATTATTTAAGATCGACAATGAGTACTCTAAGACTAACTAATTTGGCTATTTTGTCTATTGAGCAAGAGGTGTGTGATGCGATAGACATTGACGGTGCAATAAAAGACTTTGCTCTTAAAAAAAGTAGACGTATAAATTTTTAATTAAAGACGGAAGTTTTGTTTTGTTTTTTTAAGAAATACTCATATTACTTTTCAATAAAAATAAAAATGTTATATAATAGTATCGTTCTAGTTCTAAATAAAAATTGATTTTATTTAATCTTGTCGATCCTCAAGGTGTACCTAATCTTAAGTGATAGGTACCTAAGTTAAATCAATGTATCTAATTGGTTAAAGTAAAAGAATTTTTGTATTAATAAACGTGATTGTAAAACTTAGATAAACTGTTTTTTATTTAAAATCTAGCCTGTATAATACAAAATAATGATGACTGTTCTCTCCGAAAAGTTCTCTATAATTAATGTATGTAATGCATAGTATACATTAAAATAAAATACCTAAATAAGAGGGCGGCAAAATTGTCTTCCGCCCCGGGCAGCCGACACTCACGCTACGCCACTGCCTAGATAGTGATAATATAAATCCCTTCATCTAATAATACTATTTATTAGTGATTGTAAATATTTTTTACTCTAAATGTTAATGTTACTTAATACATTTATAATTTATTACATTGTCAAAATTTTCACGCGAATCATTATTTTTGCTCGTATTAAATACAACCTTTGTTCATCAAAAGAATAATGTAGGATACTAAACGTAACATATTTTATTAATTCGGTCCAATAGTTTCGGAGCCTATTCAATTTAAACAAACAAACAATCAAATCTTTCCTCTTTATAATATTAATGATGATGATGATGATTATAAAATATAGCCTATGTTCATCAGCGATAATGTAGAATGCTAATAATAAAAGATTTTTTTTAATCAGTACAGTAGTTTCGGAGCCTATTTTATTCAAATAAACAAACAAATCTTTCCTCTTTATAATATTAGAATAGATTATAGAAATACTTAAACAACTGAAAATGAGTGTATCTGTAGGTTCATTTAGTATAATTAAGAAACCAGTAACATAACTTTAAAAGCAGAAAAAAAACCCCGTTTAATAAAGGAAGAAATTAGAAATGTAAGTAAGTTTTCAAGGCAAATAAAGAGTTTACATAGTTACAAGTTTAAATAAAGAGTTTAGTTTAAAGAGATATCGAATCGTATAGTCTTCGTCCTCAATGATTAACTTGGTAAAAAATACACCATTGTCAACATACGTACAAGGGTCCTCCGAAGCAATTACTTGAATAAGTACATAATAATATTTTTTTTATTCTTTTTAGAGGTCTTTTTGTATCGTGGCTTTTTAAAATGTTTAATTATTATTTTTTTTTAATTCATGTGACTAGTTTAGTAGACTAGTACTAGAAAAAACGAAGTAGAAGGGTATGAAAGCAATAGAAAATAGAGCGGGGTAAGTTTTTTATGGCAAGAAGAATAGAGTAGTAGTGCTTGATAACGAAATGAAAAAGTGTGTTATAGATTTAAAAAGAATAAATGACAGATTGATAGTTGTTACTTATTCTATAATGTGATTATGAATGTTGTATTCGACAACCATATTTTTTTTTTTAATAAATCAAATTTTAATAAATCTGTGTGAAAAATGTATTATAGTTATAAAAGAGTTCACCCTGGTTTTGGAAATCAGAAGAGTGAGAAATTATTGCAAAAAAAAATGGCCTTTCGACCTTGCAATTTTTTTGAAAAACGGGACCAACATTTACTTACATATCAAAGTGTTACACGTAGAACGCTAAATAGATGATTTCTTTTTAAGCACAATAGGTTACAGATTGTAAAATAATATCAGGTGAGGCGCTAATCTCCCAACATAGACTAATTAAAATTACCCAAAACAAATCAAAACCCAAAATTAATTCCTATGTGTTAATGAAGAAAAATTGTGCGAAAAAATTTCAAGAGAGAAAGTATGGTCTAGTTAAAATGAAACAAGGTATGAAGAATCTTATGGCTGGGCCCGCCATGCCTTCCCATGATATGCCATACTATGGCATGGATAAGACGGGCATATCAATACTAATATTATAAATAATTATAAGATCTGATTGTTTGTTTGAATTAAATAGGCTAATAAAAAAATCTTTTTCCATTAGAATCTTACATTATCCCTGATGAATATAGGCTATATTTAATCATCATCATTATCATCACTAATTTTATAAAGAAGGATGATTTGATTGTTTGTTTGTTTGAATTGAACTACTACCGAAACTACTGAGCCGATTTAAAAAAAATTAGGATTCGCTTGAAAACTTCGAAAATGTAATAAATTATAAATGTATTGTAACATGATTCAAGACTTTTCATATATATACGAGTATTCATAAATTTAGAGTTAAAATGATTTACAATCACTAATATCACTATGATAAAGGGATTTATATTATCATTAACTGTTGCCCGTGACTAATAAAGTACTTTACTTTTGGCCAACATAACAAGGATTTTTTTCCTATATAGAGCGGACGGCGCGGATGGTGGTAGCTCACTCACAGACTGACTATACTGACCAATTTAATGTAATTGACGATTCAAAAGTGCGTGTAAATGCCTACTTGAATAAAGATAATTAGAATTTTGACTAAGCCGCTGGGAATTTCTAGTTGAGAGGTAAAAGGTAGAGGCATGTTATGAGAAGGGTCAAGGGATGTATGTCATGCAACAAGAAGAATGCTAGATATGAATATAGTAGGAAATGTAGTTCCTGGTAGATTAAAGATGTATGGTTTGAAATTTGACATGAGATAAAAAGAAGTGACTATTGAGATGACAATGATAGGCAGGATGTTGATTTTTTTAATATCCTGTTCAACTCTATTTGTTATAATAAAAGTATTCGGCGACTGAAGGTTATCTGTCGTACCTTTGAAGTTAAAATTTTAATATTTATGACTTTTTTTCGAATTTAGAAAGTTGTCATTAACGAAATTAATTTGCATACATCGTGAGAGACCGACTACATGAAGGTAGCACTACATTAACTGTTTATTAATACTTTCGATAAAAATACCTTTTTTGAATCATACAAATAATGCATATATCGAGTTCATATAAAGCAACCCTATTTGCTGTATCAGTGGTTATTTTATGATAAATGAAAAGATATAAGATAAATTATTCAATAGATTACTTGTATATATTTTTATTTATAGTTAATGAACACAGCTTAAAAAATATAGCACACAATAAAAAAAAGGTATAGAAAACAGATAAAAAAAAAACAAAAAATGCTTACCACATCCTTAGCCAATCAAAATGAAACATGCGTCGAAAACAACTAACGCAGGATTTGCTTTGTAGTGATATTGCACTTTAAGATAACACGTGCAATGCAACTACAATGCACTCCCGCAGTAGTCACACCTCTATTATAACTAACATTAATACATGCTTCTTCTACAAAAAAATATCATGCGAAAATTCATTAAATACACAAAAATAAAAGAAATAGCATTCGATAATAATTGCTAAGTAACAGTGAACATAATTTAGATTGTCATCGGTAAATTATTGAGTTCAAATTATCTAGGGATGTTAATAGAAAATGTGTGAACCCACCAACATAAGCTGAGTCGGCTTCCGGCAGCAGTAATACGCCAAGGAGTCGGCTAACCTGGCTCCCGCGATGTCACACACCTGGAACATATTTTAATATAACCTATAATATATACAATTACACGGATAGTAGTCGACTGTCGGTCCAACTAGTAAAAGAGATACTCTGAGAAACTTTATATTTTACTAGGGGTCGCTCGCGACTTCGTCCGCGTGGTTTTTAGTGTTGCCGCCGATTTCCTTACAAAATTGATATTTAAAACCCTTAAGGATAGAATTTAAAAATCTTTTCTTAGTACACCACTACGTAGAAAAACAAATGTATCCTCCAATTTTACTATCTCTACGACCTGCGGCTTAGACTGTATGCTATAACTAAGTCAGTCAGAACCTATTAGATTATATTAGATTTGCAGCATTTTATTGCTGCTTAACTTCTATTAGTCACAGCGGAATGACATATACCCTATAGCCTTCCTCAATAAACGGACTATTCAACAACAAAAATATTTTTTTAATTCGGGCCTGAAGTTCCAGAGATTAGTGGGTTCAAATAAACAAACTCTTCAGCTTTATAATATTAGTATAGATTAGTAACTAAATAAACTTTATCTCATATGTAATAGAACCAGATTAAATAAAGGATATTAAATAATAAATAATTTAGTTTCTTCGTGTTTAAAATAGACAAACCAACTAAATAACGAATGTAATACTGTTAAATTTCTTCTAACACCGAGTTGGATTGAAGACACATTTATTATTTTATATATATGTTTATTACATTTAACAAACTACTGCAATCAACATATTAAAACAATATGTTTAATGGGCTACGAGTTAATAACCGTATTGAAAAAAATAAGGAGATTTAAATTCAAGGTCGAATCTACACCTAAATTTAAATCTACAATCCAAAATCCTTGAGGGCTTTAAACTTTAATTTTTATTAGCAATAATGTAATCCCAATCAATAATTAATTTAGTAAATTAGGTAATTACCTTAAGCACAGTGTCGGCCATCCGCTCCCTGGCGTCTTCATCCTTGCAGTGCGCTAGAGAGAGCAGCCCGCGACGACTTTTGTACGCCATGAGGAGGGAACTACACAATACATGTTATTAATAGTTATACTAACATAAACTATATTGTTTTATAAACACTTAGATGATCTAAGTCGTGTGAAATAGTTTATACCGCGCGGTGAATACGGACGTTTGATATCTATCTGTTTGTTTGTTACGATTCTTGGATACCTTTGTTCGCTAATGACATTCATCTCGTCATTTATACATATAAATAAAATTTAAGTGTCTGTTTGTAATTCCAAATTTACAGGTTTTTACTAAATGCCTAGGTAAATACATACGGTACTTATATAAAGAGAGCATTTGTCCGTTTGTTCCGGTTTATCTCTGAAAAGGCTGGACCGATTTTAATAAAACTTTCACTGGCGGATATTATAGGGAGTATTTTATGCTACTTTTATTTTAGAAAAATATAAATAGAGTTAGTAAAACAAAATTGAAACCAAGGAAATAGTGAACAATATCTAACTCAAATATGGAGAGGAGATAAAAAATCAACGCAGACGAGGTCGCCGGTACTGGCTAGTTATAAAACTACAAAGATTTAAATCTCATAATTCATAGTCCTCGACTTGTCAAATCGAGCATTAATATCTGAAACGATTATTTTTATAGGATCATATAAAAGATTTTTATACATCCGTACATCCAAAGACATCATTATCTCTCTGCCGGGCGGCTGTCGTCGACAAATACGGACCGCTTTGAAGGGATCCGAGATTGTCTAACGACCGTAACACAAACTTCCACTCACCCGGGCAGCGGGTCCTCAGCGCAGTCGAGTGCGTCCGGTAATGCAGCCAGACGGGCGGCCAGGACGCCGGCGGGCGCGGCCGGCGCATCCGCGCGCAGCCAGGCCGCTGCCGCGCGCACCACTAGTGACCACCACTGCAGCACGGGGTCGCGGCAACCTGACACACGACTCCGTTGATTTTCAATTTTAACCCCCGACCCAAAAAGGGGTGTTATAAGTTTATCTGTGTATATGTGTGTCTGTCTGTAGCAATGTCTGCTACGTTGCAAACGCGTGGACAGATTTTAATGCGGTTTTTGAAATCGAAAGTTTGGTTCATCAAGATGGTTCTTAGCTACGTTTAGTCGAAATAGAAGCAGTTATCTCCAAGATATGGAGCTTTTATTGGTGCTGGTGAAAGGTTCTTATACAATATTGATAGTATAAAATTTAAACAAGTGAAATTAGTGAGGCCTTGGATTCATTTAGTAGAATATAGAAAAAAGAAAAATCATTTCTAAAAGCAGAATAAACAAAAAAAAAATAGCTGGATACAAAAATACATCTAAAAAGAATAAAAATAATATTATTATGTACTTATTGAAGTCGTTCCGTCGGGAGAACACTATATAAAGAAAACATTCAAAATGAAACTAAGCTACCAAAGCAAATAACGAAATAACAATATCAAATCGTATAGTCTAAGTCCTCATTCATTAGCTCCGAAAATTTTGAAAAATAGACACCATTATCAACGCACGTACAACGAGACCTTCTCAAAAGTAAGACTCATTTTTACATATATTTTTGTTTCGGGGTTTTTTTATTTATTATTGAATTTTTAATCATTTAAAACTACTACTACACATGGTTTACGAGTTGTTAAAATTTTATTTAAGATTTTACTTATTATTTTTTTTGTGTTATTACGGTCCGTACATTTTTCGCTAAAAACTGTACTTATGAAATATAAAAAAATGTACTCATAATATGTATTGTATGTTTTAATAAATCAAAATTTTGAATTACTCGAGCTAAGACAACAAAATTTACTGTTTTTCGTAGATGCTGATGCAGCCTATATCTCATACTTTTGAGATTGTACTTCGCTGACCACAACACTTTAATATATACGGAGTTATTTTTATGTATCTAACTCTCGTATAATGAACGATATGGAGGTGTCTGTCAGTAAGTCAGTTAATGACAGACACCTCTTCCTTTCCCTCCATCTCTTCTTACCGTGAACACGATTGCTGCAAAGCATTCGAAACGTCGGTTTAGATTTAAATGTAAATTTAAAATTTATTCATTATACGCGAGTTAAATCCTTAAAAATAGTTATATTTTAATGTATGAAAGCCTTAGAAAACACTATATGCGGAGTTAGTGTTCTCGTTAGAGGTCTTATAGACTCGTACCTATCAATTAAGCGACAGAAGTTAGTTTAGGTCGTGCTGTTTCTTCGGGCACATTCATAACAATGAGATACTCGAGGGTCAATATTTGGTCCTTCTTTGTTCTTCGCTTATATTAAAGATCTACTCTATTTGATGACTAATCAATGTCTATGTTTATCGTCGTCGATTTTCCCGATTGCACATCAAGCTTATTTTTGAAGTAGATCCAAAAACAAGGACGTTGTACATGTCAACCCAATGCAATTGAGATTAATAATGTGATACCGAATTTTAGGTATATGTTAATTTACAGCGAAGCGCTCGAATCAAGATATTTGTTAACAGTTAACTTCATCATAGGGCTTCCCATCCCGGAATACCGAGATCTCGGTATTGCGGGATCTCGCGTCATTTTTCAATCCCGCGTGTTGCGAGATTACGGGCGCGGGATCCGCGCAGGATTTGCGGGACTGAAAACAAGCGTGCATGCAAATCGCGATCTCTTGCACACTGGCAAAGAATCTAAGCGCGCGCATCGCGATGCGGGGCTAGTGGGGGTATGGTGTGTGAGTGAATCGAGTGAGTGTCGTTTGTCAATCAGTTTTGAAGTAAACTAAACAAATAGGTTCATCTGCGAGAAATATAATTAATAACTCAAGTTATTGACTGTTTCGTATCTTCGTAAAGTTTTTGGTACAATGATACTTTAAATAAACCTAAAAAATGTTAAGTCCAGTTCAATATTGTGACTTTTCTACTAGTTCTTATGTTTGGGAATATTTTCACAAATCAAATGATGAGCTAACGGCAAAATGTAAACTGTGCAGTATCATACTTAAAACCACTGCTAGATCAACCAAAGGACTACACGTACATCTGAAATCTAGGCATCACAATATAGAGGATATAAGCAAAAAAAGACCTGAAAATGCAGCGTCGTCGTCAAGTGCGAGTAACCGTTCATAATCCCGTGTGTTAACTCCAGAATCACAAACTAATCCGACGTCAAAGCGAACGAAGATCACAGACCATTTTCCTATTCAAAACAGCGCAAATTGAAATGAAGAAAGAGTTGCACGTATGACTGCAAAAGACCCTTCAGTGTATTCGTAACTTCTTAAAATTTAGGAGATTTGTTTCAAACAACAACATTTTGTTCAACATCTATTCGAATGATGGTAATGAACTACGAACGACTGTCCGTATGAAAGTTCTACATGAATTGTTGCAGTTGAAACAAACTGAGCACCGTTTTTCGCAAACTTTTGACGACTGGACATCTACAGGTAACAGGAGGTATCCTAACATCAACTTCCATACCCGCTCCAATAATCGTGCTTTGTTATGGAATTTAAGAATTACTCGTATTTTTGGAAGTATGCCAGCAATAGTTTGCGTAGATAACTTAAAAAAGAAAATGGTCGAATTTGACCTTGATTTAGACAAGGATATTCTTGCAATAACAACTGACAGAGCCTCGGTTATGGTTAAAATCGGTAGTTTGATTCCAGCATATCAACAACTTAGCTATTCCCATGAATTGCAACTTGTATATTAGACGTAATATATAAAAATAAAGAACAAAGTATTCATGATCCACTTGAAAATTCTGAGGCTGATACAAATAACGACGAGGACAAATCAAATATAACTGAAAAGTTTGAAGATGGTAGTTTCACAGTTCAAGTGTCTTCGGAGATGGAAGGAGCATTGAAATCTGATTTTAATGATATAATCAACAGGGTTCGGCAAATTGTAATTAGGGTATTTAAAGGCTGATCAGCTAAAAATGATGTACTTCAGGGATACATTAAGAAAAAATTTGGACGAAGAATAGAATTAGACAGAGATTGTAAGACAAGATGGAGTAGTTTGGCTACGATGCTAGAAAAAAATTACAAATTAATATTGTGCATAGCTAAAGCCTTGATTGATCTTGGCCTTAGTACGAACATGGAGTATAAGTTTTTAGAACATGATTTTGATGCTTTAGTCAATCTAGAAAGTATCTTGAAGCCCGTAAAACTACCTGTCGAAGTCCTTTGTCGTTAGGATGCCAATCTCATTACTGCTGAAGCAACGCTCAAATTTATGATCAAGAAACTGGAAGAATGATTAAACGTATTTTACAACGAAGTACAAAATGACTGCACTTCTAATTTATCACCAAAATCCTCGTAGTTACCACGCGTCGTGTGACGATGAAACTTTTCATCTTCCACCGAAAATTTTACTTCCAAAAGAAATTAAAAATTTTGTAATAAGAATGAACTTCAGTCTTATAAATTCACTTGAGAGCAACGATGACGAAGAGGCAGATCGAGTTAGAAACGTCAATGAAAAGGTTCCGTCATCGGATTCCGATCTTGATCTTCGATTCTTGTTCCGAACTTTTTCATCAGCGGTTTAAACAATATTATATTGCATCCAAAACGAAAAGTACAAACAAACACCTATGAATGTTACAGCAAGTAATAGATACATACTAGTTCTCTATAACATTAATATCCTCATAGTTTTAACATTTGTATTAGTGTTATATTATAGTAATCCCAACTATTATTATAACTTTATATTAATTAGTTAATTTGCATTATAATATTATTATTTACCGGAGTGTTGAGGCTCGTCCGTGGTCACATCGTCGATTATCAACTTCACGAGATCGAGTACGTCTCTCGTGTTGCTCTGTTCGTCGGCACAGAGTAACATCTGCAGACTCGTCTGAAGCAGTTCCAGGTGATAGGCCTACGGTAACAGGACGGAGCGTGGGGTCACATTATGGTAACGTTTCTATATATATTTATTAATATCGATTTTTTAAAACGTTAACAGATCTATTTTATTCATTTATAATTCGTACGCAAGGTATAGCAAAAAATAAGAAATGTCAATACGAGTACACCTTACCCTCATAGCATAAGCCAGCGGGTCGGTGTTGGTAGTGATGGTAGAGAACAGCCTGTGGTCTGGATGGTCTTCGTACCCCCAACGACGCTTGCGCAGAAAGTTCTGACCGCGCGTGCTCGTCGCCCACCGTACGCGCGCGCTCGACTGCGGCGCGCACTCCCACACGCACGCGCACTGACGCAGGTAGTAGCTAGAATAGACAAAGATAGTTACATCTGTTTCATTCCTTTAATTATTCCTCTAACTATACACTCCCTCTGTGTGTACTACGAAGGGTCTTCGGAATCGTCGATTGCAATGTAACGTATATGTGTTGCATCGAAACTGACGAGTGTATCGTCAGACGCATTCTTTTAAAGTACCGATAGTCGTTTTCGTTCAAATCAATAAAAAACAAAATATTTGAAAAAAGTAATCCTAATCCGATTAAAAAATAACATTCTACGCACCCACAGAACCAATTTCCAAATTTGGGCATGTAGTCCTTGAAAACTAAAGCTAAGGTCACATAAGTTTCGGCCAATAGCTGCTTATTGCTCGTAACTTCGGCGAGGTTGACGGCTTGTAACGCCAGCAGCAAACATTCACTGCGACTGCTTCGACTCGATAGAATTTCTAATTGCGTGAGTTTATGAGACACCATCGATACTTCTTGCGCCCAGTGTCGGGCCGCGCGTCTCGCCGGACTGAAAGCAACATATATATATGTAGAATCCTACACAGTATAATAATACTCTTAACAATTTCATCATTGTGTTTGTATATATTATAGGAAGGAAATGAACATACTTTTCATATATCGACCTGAAATCATCGCCGAGTGAAGGTTCATACCATATTTTGTTTGGTAACGCGTGAAAGAAAGTTTTATCAAAGCCCTTGATCTTCAGTGTGATAATTGAGTTTTGACGAAACTATGACAGTACGATTTAATACGACGAAATACGATTTGATGGTTTGATCATGGTGTTCTACAATAACATTTAGAGATATCATGGTTTTCGTATAGTCAAAACTCGTATTAGAATTACAGAAGAAACAAAGTCGGTGTTAGCAGCAGCCTTGGACGACTTTCTTCACTTTCGCAATATCCAGGCTAACTAAACTAACTAGAGGGTTAGTTTAGCTAGTGGATATTGAAAGTAAGGACTCTCCCTTACTTTGTGTAAGTTATACGAGGAGATATTTCGGCGGAGGGCATCTGTGAGAGTATGCCATCAATAGACGTTTAAACATAGCCCGGGAGACGATCCGTAACAGGTATACAAAGTATTTTTAATAATAGGTCTAAGGACTAAGGCACCACTGTCACTATTGAAAATACTTATAAATTATTTTACAACTAACAAGTCCCTCGTAACAATTCTCCAGCCAAAAACCAAAAGTCACCAAATTTTGCACCTTAGCGTTGGAGTAAAAATGAATACCTATCGCCCCACAGGTCACCGGCACGGCGTGCTAGGAACCCTCCGAAAGGCAGGCGCTGCAGCAGCTGGCGCAGGGCGGCAGCCAGCAGGGCGGAGCGCCGCGCCCGCCCTGCGCCCCCTGCCGCCCCCGCGCCGCCCGCACCCCGCACGCTCACACCGCACACCGACAGCGCTCGGTGGAGTTCCTCGTTGGCATTCTCTAAGTCGTTCTGAAACGTTAGTTAGAGGCAAATGCGGTGTCTTGATAAAAATTCAATATGTAAAATCATTATGTGCCTCGATGTGGAGTTTTGCTTGTGTCACCTTTTTTAAATATTCATCGGCTTGGCGCTTATGTTTGTAGAAGAGGCCGGCTTCCTTGGACTGAGATTTCGGTACGGAATCTCCGTAGACCAAGAGCATTATGAGGCAGCCTCCGAGGATAACCGTGTTCACCAAGTAAATCAAGAACGTGTTGAATATCCAAGCTCCCCAAGATAAGCTACCTGAACCTGAAAATTTGCAGTATTATGCTCAGTCTGGTCGCAAATACTGTTATGTATATTTTTTAATTATAGATTATAGGTTCAAGTGGAGTAATCCACTTGAACCTATAATCTATAATCCTAAATAGCTTATAAAACTATTTTTTTTTCCAAATGTGATGAAGAAAACCGAATTGTTTTGTTAGCATAAAACAAAATAAGTTTAGAACCGAAAGCAATTTCTGAAACTCTCCATCTGCCTGATTATAGTTGAAGTGACATCTTTTAGCACGTGAAGTGACATCTCATTAATTATACTTACCAAAGCTATCATCAGAAAGTATTCTTCGTTGATCCAACCGAGCAGAATAATCATGGGAGGATGATTCCGACATGAAATTTCCAAAGAAAGTACTAAATGGATTAAAGGTAATGAGTCCAATCATAAAGGCACATAATGCAAGGCGCGAGCGATCTCCCATTCCAATAACAATTTTGGAATATTTTTCTTCAACCTGCAAATAAAATAAACAAAAGTGATATAAATTAACAAACTCTATGAAAGTAGTCCCACTAGCAACCTCAATTGAAATCTATCAAAACTAATTCTAATTCAAGCATTCTAATAAGAATCAAATGATTATTTGCAATAATTTTTCATTCTAATAAGAATCAAATGATTATTTGCAATAATTATTCATTCTAATAAGAATCAAATGATTATTTGCAATAATTTTTCAACATCGTTTAGTAATTTCCTTATCACCTTGCTCTCCGGCGATGATGGTGAATCACTATCAATACCGCAGGGAGAATGGTAAGGAGATGATATATCACTGTGTGGAGGAGTATAAGCTCCATCATATACTATGTCTTTCACTCCAGACTTCTGACACACAAGCTTGAGTGCCATATTCTCTTGTTTTAGTCTTGTGTTTTGATTTTGCAGGTATTTGATATAATCTATTGTCTTTCTTAATATTGCTGACTTATTTAACTGGAATATATTACATTTATGTATAGTGCCTATTTAAACTTTTTTTGTTATCTTTATAAAACTAAATATAAATACAATGTTATAAAAAGTAAAAAACCATATTGATATTAATATACAATAAATCATATTGATATTAATATACAGGTTATGTGTTATTAATTGGCCACCTCTTGCAGGCTGCCTCTCTACATCAATTCTAACAACATTTGTTCTATGACTTTTTAAAATTTAAGTTTTAACATACAAAATTTTATTTGTTGCCTCTAAACTGATATTAACTCTGAGCGTGGGTACAGCGCCCGGGTGCTGACCTTTTAAGTACTTCTAACAAAATACAGAGTAATAAGTAAAAAAGGGAGCAAATATTTTTGGTTCCTTTTTTTTGTCTTCTTTTTCAAGAATAGTAAAATGTTGTAAGTTAATAATATGTACATATTATTATAATAAGTCAATGCAAAATAATTATTAAAATGTTCATTTTCATATACCTTAGCTTCTTCACCTACTAACATATTCTTAAGTTCCACTATTCTATCATTAATACTTGTCCTGTATCTTCGCTCGATAGCATTGTGGGCACTCCTCTTTACCTCTTTTACTTTAGGAGGACCATTTGATGATTGGTTAAACGAAATCTTGTCCCCATCCAGTACTAACGGTATACCAGTAGTAAGCAATGTTTGTCCATTATTGCTGGTAAAGAAAGTGTGTATAGGTTGACTTTCATTGCCTGATTTGGTTATAATACCTTGAGTAGCTCCTACAATGATTTTAAATCAAGATTAATGGCAGTAACATAATAAACAATATCAATAGTTTCATAATTACCTTGCACAGGAGCACTTGTGTACATTAATGTTTGTGTTTCAGGGTTGAGTATATTTGGCTGCAATAGCACTGGAGAGAAATTTGAATCACTGCTTTTTAATATAACTGGTGTAACCCCCTTGGCACTACTAGGTAGAAGTAATGGCTGGGTCGGTTTTTGTGATTTCGAAGTTTGGTTAATTTGAGAATCCAATTTAACAAGAGATGTCCTACCATCTGGCATTTTTTGTAAGCTTCCTAGAGCTAAATTTACATATTGGGGACTTGGAATTACTTGTTGCACAAACATTGGAGTTTGAACTGACTGATTCTGTGCATTATGTAGTGCAGCATCTGACAAGGTATTACTTTCCTTTGTGACTTCCAAATTGTAACTTTCTTCTCTGCCATACACCCCTAAAACAGGGCTAGACTTTGGTTGTTGAGTAAGAGAAGGCAGTTTTCTATTCTGTGGATGTTGGGATACTAATGGATTACCCGGAGCAGCGTAATAAGGAGAAACCTGGGGTGATGAAACAATTGTATTCAATTTCGTATCCACACTTAAGAGACCAGAGTCATTATCTGCAAAAACTAGTTCTTCTTCTAGTTTTTTCATAAAATCTCCATCACATCCGCTGAGAAAATCTAAAAAGATGCACAAGTATTTTATTGCATTGACTCATAGAAAAGTTTCTTCGCGTGGGAAACCCGAAATCTCACCTTCGATTTCAGCGATATCATTGATGTTAAATACATCATTGTTTAATAATGGCTCGTCGGTATCCATTGAAGATTTTTTTTAACTTAACTACAATTTTTTTTAAATATTATTTCAACAATGTTTATATGTATAACATAAAACGTATTTCTTGTTTACATTCCTTCAGCCCACTGTATTTTGACATATTATGTTTTACTTGTATGAACCAATGAGATAACAGCTTTTTGGTGGTGCGATTTTACGTCACATTAATTAGACGTTTTAAAATATGTACTTATTCTAATTTAATAAATATATAATTTTATTATATAATTTTAAATTTTGTTTTAAATGAAGTAGTGTTTTTTGATATTTTTAATTATAAGTGAGAAAAAAAAATGAAAACAAAAAGGATAAGTTATAAAGTATATGTATCATCTATCGGAGCGTTAAATAAACATTGCAAGAGTTTCTAATATGTCTCAATAGATGGCATTTTAGATGTTCTCTTGTCTCATTAGTCATTACTCGTGTTTGAATATTTAAAGGGACATCAAATGTTTTAAGGTTAATAAACTAAAATTATATATAATATAGTTATGGAAAACAAAGATATGTCGCTAAAATCGCAAAGAATCTATCGGAGATTTCAATAATTTACCTAACAAGCAATAGTTTCTATTAATTTCCATAGATGGCATGCCATAGTATCCACTATCCAATTATTTTACTTTGTAAGTGTTCATGAATGTATAACTATAGTGTATATAGAGAATCAAGGTATAGTTAGTGTTATCATGTCAAGATCACAGTACAATTGTGTCTTGGTTTTCAATATATTTATAGGCAATATATATATACTCTGCAAATCAAAGGCACATATTAATAATATAATATAGATATTGCACAAACTATCGATATATAATATGGATGGACAAACTATCGATATCAACTCAAGTTTAATATCTAATCTTGAAGATCTATAATCTACGGGCTGAAATCTTCTATGGCACATCCAATCGAAGTAACTTACAAGTAACAACCCCATGTGTAAATGTTGCAAACTTAAATTAAAATGCATATGAAAGTTGACAGGAAATTAACGCCAATCTAGGTACATTGTAGCGATAAAAAACATTTTTTTAGAAAACTAAAATATCTTATTAAATGAGATGTCATTGATCAGATACTATATTTATATATAATTCTTCAATTTTATGTAGTTGGGATATAGTTGTCACAAAATAGATATTAATATAAACTACCTACATTTACATTTACTAATGAACGTTATTTTATAAAATATACCTATTAAACTTCTCTTCATATTTCTTCATAGTTATCGTAACTTCATAAATATTGAAACTGGTGGAACAAGTGCAACTAAAGATTTCTTGTCAGTTATGTTATGTTATCAGTTATCTTTGTGTCGTTGTAATAAAAAAAATATTATCAATAAATTATAAATAAATAATTGACTTATGTACTTTACCTACTCTTCTTAAAAGTAAAAAAAATTATAACTGATTTTCTCATCTAATTAAATTAATCAAACAATACTATATATATCTTGTCAAAAAAATAAATAGGTACCTACCTACTTAAAATGTGCATTGGGAAGTGGGAGGTGCGGAGTGTGGAGGTTGGTTATAACTAATAGATAACGTACGATATTAAACGTTTAATTTGTATTTATAACATTATATTATCTGTAAATATAGTTCTTACTATAATATTTAGTCACGAGAAAACAAACTCGTTCTTACTCTACATTTATACATAGCCAATTACAGAGTACGTAGGACACGCGTCACAACTTAAATGATTCTAGTGCATAACATTATACTTAACATTATTTATAGGCACAAAAGTAGGTATTTATGATATAATCACATAACGTCTCTAACTAAACAAATTGTGAGGTATTTTATTACTTATATTAAATGTGTTCCCGACACAAACTTTAAAACACTGCAATAAAAGCTTGATTATCTTTAAATTAAGACTAAGTGTAGTGTTTCTAAAATACTAAAGAACACCACTAACTACTGGAATGTCCGCAAAAACGTCTCGATTTCAACAAACAAGGCACAAAACTGACACTCAGTAGTGTAGCTCACACAACACCCTCTCACCAACATAATATTATATGCGAATACAATATAGTATCTATGGCATTTTCAAACTAGACTAAAGTAACAAATCAGTCTTTTAAAAATTACAAAATAATAAGTATTCATATAACATAATTCACTTAAATAATATTATATAATTATAGTTTATACACCAGTTAACACGTCAATAGAGGTACGACAGATTGCTTTGTTTTTATTAATAAATAAAAGAGGTAGGTTAATCTCCTTTCAGAGTTCCAATTGATTTAGGTATTTAAATTTAATTTAAAGACTAAATTAAAAACATTTAAACGTTTTAATAGCTATTAGATATATAATATAACTTAATATTATTACGTACATATTTCAAACCAACGCGACTTAATATTTTTGAGAATAAATGTAAATAGATATATGATTATAAATGATTGAGCATCCACACCAACTAAGTGTTTAAAAAACCTCCTAATTCTACTCAAAAGGGATGTGCTCGTGCAATCAATCAATATTTAGAGAAAATGTAATACAACTACTTATTTATTAACAATGAACAATTATGGCAAATGACAAACAATTACATTAAATCTATTCCGTAACGTAAAACATTTAATAGTTAGATACGTCTTATATATACGTCGCTATACAAAGTGACATGAGCTTCACACGGCGCACTGCTCTTTCCATTGAAAAAAGTACTGCAATGTGCGGTGCTGCGGACTAGAGACAGACTGTAGGGAGCGTGAGGTAATGGCGGCGTATCAGTCTATAAACATCACAGTCGCGGACAACAAATTGCACAATAACTCGTCTAGACGGACCTTTCCGAGGCGCGTGGCGTGGACGACACTGCCCGACCCTCGGCCCTACACGGTTACCGCTCCAACTAGGACATGTTACACTCTAATTAAAGCTAACCTATACTATTTATTCAACAGAGACGTAAAAGTTATAAAACATAAAAAAAACTACAGAAGAAAATAAACAAACACAAATCACAAAAGACACCGCCATACCGTCTAACGGAAATTTGATTTCGTTATTAGGTATAACTAGCGCTTGGAAATAAATAGAGAAAAGGAGAGGTAGAAGATATGTGGCCGCGGGGCCCATTGCAATCGCCCGGCCGGAGCGCCCCGTCAGCGTGGCCTACCAGTAGCCTACCAACTAGTGCCTTACTTCTAATTTTGTACGCCTAAGTCAGTCTTTTCGAATATTTTCTTTCGCCATAAGTTTTTAATCTCTTTCGCTGCTGCAATCTAGAGCAAAGTTACGTGGTGGAACAATAACACCGGATGGTGGATCAGGATCGCGCCTTCGCGCAACTGACAAATCCTCTACATGGTCATCATCAGGAGGTGGGGTTCGAGGAGACTGTGGCGCTGAGCGTGGTGGAGTTCTTGGAGTTAAAGCTGCGTGTGCTGCCGCCGCTAACGCCATGGCATGTAAAGCTTCACGTCCTCCATCTCTAGTGGCTCCTTCTAATGCTTGCTGTAAGAAGGACGGGTCAATAAGCGGCGTAGTCGGTGTACCATCTTCATTACCACCGGTGCCACTTAAGCCATAAGGAAAAGCTGCTCCATTTGATTCCCTCTTTACTCCGCGACTCATTGGACGACTTGTTGTGATACCAAGTTTTTTTACTTTATCGTACAGAGTACGTGATGGAACGCCATATTTACGCGAGGCCTGCAAAGCGCTCATTCCATTTCTGACACATTCAATAGCTGACATTATATCTGATCGCGTGTATTGTTTGTATCGCTTCCATTCGGGCTTTTGTTGTGGCGGCACATAAGGTGCTAAGCCAGCTCTGACATCTTGTTGGAAATTAACTGGTGGCGGAGAAGGATGAAAAGTACGTTGATTGTCTTCTTCAAATGATCGCTCTGTGTAGGGCGAATGAGCATCTTCTGAACGGTCTGAGCGTGTATAATGTGGAGACGACGCTCTAGAAGATAAGCGGCGAGGTCTATAATCGAATGGTCTTTGGGGACTGACTGATCGATCTAATTCATGTGCTGACCCATTAGAATGTAAGCGGGTAGACTCGTGTGGATTTACTGGATGGCACACAAGAGACATGGGTTGCGAAGAATCTACTGGAGTTGTCTGCGCTAAAACATTTCTTAAAATAGGAGTATCACGAGTCGCTAGCATACTTGATAACTTTTTGCGTTTTAACGGATTCATATCAGCAGAGTCGTATGCAGCAGAGAGCACTGGAACTGCTGGTGGCGGTGGCCAGCGATTGTTTGGTGCAGGAGGTGACACACTAGATGGCGCAGCGGGAACTACACGGGGCGGGGAGGCAGCGGGTGTACGTTCACTACTCCCAGGACGTCGCCGAAGTTCTGTCATATCAAATAAACCTTTGACTTCGAGTTGTTCGGCCACCTTCATGATTCGTGGTATATGTGCCTGAGTGACATTAACTTCGCCTGTATACATGTACTCAAGAAGAGCGCGCATTTCAAAATCTTTGACTCCGGGAAAAAGAATGCTGCAATGATCCATAGGCACATCTGCTAGAATTGATTGAAAATATGGAGAGTTAGCGGCAAGCACGACTCTATGTGCTTTAAATGTAACTTGGTCATCAACTACAAGAGTACAATCTACGTATGTTTCCACTTTAATTAAAGCCTCCAATATTTCTACTAAATTGGTCTTATGGTGATTCCATTTCAAACAAAATGTTTGCTGTCCTTCACTGCTCCCCATTTTTTTGAATTGTGATTCTGAAAGAAAATCAAAATTTAGAACACATGTTTAACTTTTAAGTCTTATTGGATTTCTATTGGTAGATAATTAGCATCTATTGTAGGTATTATATAAATATTATATGAGTAAAAATTTAAATAGATAATTTTTCTTACTTACCTACTAGTAAGTAGTAAGTAAAATTATCTATATAAACTTTTGGGTTCATTGACTATAACGTTTACTTATTACGACTACATGTATCTATTATTAAGAAGGCTGTTATAATAATTCTTTATTCTATATTTTCAACACTATAAACACATTTAATTGGTAAGGATATTTTATTAGAACTAGAACACCAGAACACAATAACATACGCGATATCGTTTTTCACGTACCTGGCAAAACGCCTTCATATGTAGATCCAGGAAACATATCAATAAAATATAAGTAACGTCGCTTAACAAAACTCAACACTAACAAAATCTTTCTTAAAGTGGATGCGTGCACGTCTCTATCGCGACGCACTGTGGACGAGAGACGAGCGCGAAGTGCGGACGTAGGGCTCGGAGTAGCGCGACTGCCCGACTGCACCGCCCTTCCCCATTTACATATATCACTTTATAGCCCTTCCTTACTACTAAATTGACTTTTACCTTTTATTCGGCAGGTAAATCCAAGTTAGGGGACCGATGAAAGCAGCTACGGAATATATAGCATACGTCATAAAAACTACTTATTCAACAAACCTGATCATTTAGTTTTCACTCTTATCCTTGACACATTAAAGTTGAAATTAATTAAATATTAACTCTACAAACCTATACGTAATGTTAAGATGTCTCGTAGCACTTCTACGACGAAACTACTTTTTGTAAAAATAAAAACAAAAAAAAAATTATATAAACTTACCTATTAACAACAAAAAAAAATATCCAGATCGCAGTATCGATGGCTTTTATTTATTCAAACTTAATAGAAAAGTTCGCATTGGCACTGTACAAAGTTCGTAGCACAAGCGGGGGTTGTTTCGCGACGGTTAGGTACGCCCTGTGGGGGCGGCGTGCTCTGCCGAGCGTCTGACGGTGACTGTTCACTGTTGGCTGCAGGCGGCTCGGTCCTCCGCGTACCCCGCACCCGGCACCTCTGCGTGCGCTTTTTACGCACGTCGTCGGACGCAGTGCAATTGCGCGCGGGCGGGAGCGGTACGCGCCGACGAATTGCAGCCGCTGAGGAGGGCTCCCTCCTCTGTGTGCGTGAGTGCGCACGAGCAACGCCGCTGCGACTGTGTGCACTCGCACTGTAGATTAAAACCGAATTCGACTCCTAAAAAGCTATAACCTCGCCCTGGCCCTTTGTATGCTAACGTTGAACTTCAAATCGTGCCGTCGCAACCGAGTGTTCTTTTAGTTCGCTTGCTAATTATCATAAAAATCGAATTAATATGCTTGATAACATATACATTAGATAATACTTAGATACTTTCCCAAAATATATGTTCATTTTACTGAACTAGGTATCTATATTCTATTTAACATAGATGTAATATAAATAGGCTTGGAAGTACAGAAGTGCAGAACTTTCGTGCATTCGATATTAAAATACATAACAGAAAAAGTGTCACAAATCATATAAATTATCTGTCTTTTCAATAAATTGAAATGTTGATAACGTCGCATTTATAGAATACATATATTTTTATAATCCCATTAGTGGTTACAATACATGTTAAAAGCAAATAATACAATTAGACTAAAGTGGAATTAGTTAAAACAACTGTCGACTGTCGCGCTCAACTCGACGTAAATCGCCCCAAAACTTCCCAAAAGTACGTGAACAAACGCCGCGAAACGGGGTCAATGACATATTGCCTGCGTAGGGAACGCCAAAATAGCGCAAAATGCACTCAAAAATAGACCAGACTGTGTGCAATATTTTTTGTTAAGCAACTGGCATCCGTTGTGTACCGATATTTCTTATAATCCAGACCCCACTAGCTTTACTGTTATACCTACATATATATATGCAAAACATCTTAATACATTTACATTCTGTATATTATGTACATATACATGAATACACGAAATAGCAACTATTAAACTATCTAACATATATTTGTTAATCATTTGTTATATTGTTAGCAGTCATGGTTCTCTTATTAGAAATCATTGAAAGGAATACAAAAAGGGTTTATTAAGTATATAAAATCGATGAGGCAAAAGCAGCCAAATAATCTAAACTCTAAGCATAATACACTAATGGCGAGCTGTGTCAATCTTAATATCATAATAATTATACGGGACACGTGGACTGTCTCTACATCGATGGGGAAGTGTTTCCCGTTTCGTATTATAGAAGTATTTACTCATTTTTAAGACAATTAATTCAGATTTTGTTAAATTTCGTGGATTATATGGTTAGTAAATCGAATGTAGAACATCTAGAATTTTCCCATGAAATTATTAATTCGTTGTTACAATACTTTGAATTCCATGCAATAAACAATGGCAGCAAATGTCAGTGGAATGAGAGGAGAGAGACTCACAGCGGTGGTTTGTGAAGTGCTCTTAGCACAGTCGTTTGCATATCGATGGCATTTCAATAGATCGCTTTATTTAAATACTTGTGGGAATAAAAAAAGCCGCTTAACGCGCAAATGCTTATTTACAGTTTATAAATAATCATTATATAACTGTTTTATTCTTGTTATCTATAAGCTAATGAGGTGTTATTTGCAATAAATTAACAAGATATTTAAGTTCTGTCGTCGAACCGCGTAGAAACAGCGGTCAACCGCACTACCGTTAAAATTTGATGATAATTTGGTTATTGCCCCGGAAACACAAATGCAGAAATGCAAATGTCCCTTTGTTAATACTTCTAACAGTTGTGACCTTTGGTACTAATGTACGTAATTTGTTAGTATTTTGCGGAAACACGGGTTACAGTAACTTGAAAGTGTAATAAACTTTATTTCACTGAATGAAAAACAAACTATCGTCGATTGGCAAACAAAGGAATGTACAAAAATGCATTATGCTAATACCAGCATAAACGGGCCTCGCGACCTATCCCACGAAACGCACGCGCAGAAAAAACAAATGCTAAGCGGGGGTTAGAGAAAAAAGTAATAAAAAAGCAATAATGCGATCCCGCATGTTGGCTCGTTGAGTTACGAAATTGACGAGACTGATGAACCGAAAATAAAGATCAAGTGATCATCACAATACAAGCTATTATCAATATCATAGCGACATCAGAAATTAAATTAATATATAACTTACATTGTGTTAACTTTAGTATGTTATAGACGACATTATATTTTATATATAGTACCATCTTATTCAAATGTATTGTAATTAATTATTTAAAAAGCCATGCAAACTCTTAATCAAACAAATCAAGCAGTCGTGACCACTGACATAAATTATTTATAAGACTCATCTTCACTCATTCAGTAAGTGAAATGTCATTTTCATTGTTATATTCTTAAATGTAGTCTGTATAATAACAAATGAATGATATGAATATTGTTTTGAATAAATAACCAAGCTGTAACTGTTAATTCGTTTACGGCAATTAATTTATTAAGTTTGCATAATTAGAGAAGGGTTGGTGAACGCAGAGATATAATTTAAATTTCACGCGAGCCGTCATTTGTCACCAGCATCCCGCCACGCGCTCGCCCGAATTTATTATTTTATATTATCTGTTTTATCTGGGGTGTCACCCTCTTATCTGTATTAAATACCAGACAATTAAATAATACTCTCCTTAAACACAATGTTATTTGCGCTGCCTTTACATACTCGCGTCTTTCTTTACTGATTTTCTCGCTAACTTTTAAGTTATTAATAAACCATACCAAATGTGTATGTATTATTCTGTATAACATTTTACACTTTTTATAAGTGGTCTGTTTTTATTTCAACTAACATAATATATTTTAATATAATAAGTTTTTATTCTATATTAACGAAACTTACACTATATATGTCAGTTTTGTAATAGCATGCATTTTTGTAAATAAATAAATGTTCGTTAATAAGATGTCCCTATACACCTAAGCTCCAAACAGGCGAGTCCGGATGCGAATCATTGTAGCGAAACTCCCCGAAACCGAGCTAAAACAATATACTCTTTCCTGCCATTGTCAAATTATATCCCCGCTTTGATATTATTTAAAATCATAATTCACTAAATAAATAATAATAAACAGCAAAATAGTAAACTTATCGGCAAAATTGTAAACTTATATAGTTCTTATTTTATAATGGATGTATTAAAGTCAATTTTTTATCAATATGTGTATATCAAATTTAGTAAAGATAATATCACCAGTTCGGAAATGGGTCAACAGTGTATGGAAAAAACGTAACTAACAAATTAAAAATAGGCGGCCCTGCTAAGTATTATTGTCAAAATATAGGCGGGCACCTGCACCTGCTACAGACAGGGAGACGCGTTACGTTTCGTTTTTATATTGAAACCCCCAGAAGTAGACAGCGTTTATTTCACAAAATTTATGAGTTTTTTTTGTTGCAAGTTGCAACTCCGACCACTTTACCCGTTATAATTATATTTTATAATCTAATTAAAAATCATCCAAGAGTAATAAGTTTAAATAATTACTTTTGCTTCACATAACATTAAGTACATAATACATATATTCAAATAATTCGCTGCCTCGCGCGGCCATGTTGGCTTCGCTCGAAGCTCTATAAAATAAAACAACCGCGAGCTGTTGACTTTTTTCCTTTTTGTATACAGGATCATTTTTCTTAGTGGCCGGGACAGCGGATTAAGGGTGACAATCAAAAGTAGCTCTTGTAGCGTGGTGTTAGAGTGCTAATTTTGTTGAGAGGTGAGACCAAAGTGGACGTCCTTGAATGGACTCGATCTGCTAGCCGCGAGAGATCGTTCGTCCCTCCGCCAGCGCGCTGGTCGTTGCACTGATACGTAGCTTTTAAAATGCATTGGAAAGTAGAAAATGTGACCATGGAATATCTTATGGGACCGGCGTCAAAAACACATTCCTTATATGTTTTGGGGTTCCGTTAAGTGTGTGAAAATAACATTTTGAATTTTTGATATATTCAACATAGTTTAAGCATTGATAACAGGTAGTAAGTAATAGTCGGTTACAGTGTCGTAGTAATTGAGTAAGAAGCGACACTGAGTTCCTTTTCTCAACACTGCCGTCATCAGCCCGCACCTACCACTAATGAGAGACGTGAAATGGCTGCTAATTTACGACTTCTGTCGCTAAATGTTAAATACTTCTCTTGCGTAAAGCCCATGAAAATACCATACTTTAGAACCACTTTGAAAACGCTACACACTTTCCAAATAGTTTGAAGCTTGTTTTGAGAAACAATATAATTAGGTACTGAATACTAACGTAGAGGAAAAAATTATCGACTTTGATATTTCACTTTTATAAAGATTTCAAGAAATAAAATTACAAAACAATTGTCATTATATATTTTTTTTATTTATAATGAGAGTAGAACAAATAATTCTAATTGGCAGTACCTATAATTCTTACAAAATACACGAAAAATATCAATCAACTAGGCTTAAAACCGAGGTAATTCTTTAAATAAGTATCATCAGTTATTTATTTACAAATCATATATAAAAATATAATATAAATACATGAACAGAGTCATTAATTGAATGGTTTAAATGTTCAATAGAAATTAACTAGTTCTTGTCCCTGTCTAAGTCTTTAAAGTCAAACCCCACAACTTAACAAAGAAATAATGATCGTTATAAAACAAACAAATATTTTAACGAAGGCCAGTGCGCTTTTTACACAAAATCAATACACATACGTTATTTCCGTGAGTCGTGCATGTGGGGACACGCGGACAGATGACACCCCGATAGAGTATAATTACAGGTATCATTTGCAATGAGCTTTCCCTACACCACTGGCTCATTACGTTCTGCACTATACTTAATCCAGAACGACCTAGGGTTGAATTAATTGCCGTGTACTTTCATTGTTGGTGATATTTCATAATAAAAAATAACTGATTTAAAATCAAACACTAATAAATAAAACTAGTAAAACATATGATATCAAAAGCCTCTGATAACAACATGTTTACGAGTCCTTTATTCGCAAACACCCCGACAACTTGACGAGGGGTTGTGGCCAAAATTGTATTTTTATTATAATAGACCGCTTTGTAGAGACCGTGTCCGCTGAGGTCTGGGGTAAATATTATGGGGTTATGTTTCATTGCAAATAGACAACTTATGATTGTATCAAATAATTACTTATGAATCATAATGCCGGGTGTAATGCGTATTATTTCGAATACGCTCGGTTGAAAATAGGTTATGTGAAAATAATTAAGTTATAGGTACATTGTTGTTAAACTGTAACACCTCTGTCCTTCTATATAAAGACAAACATTATCTACCTGTATATAAAATCGGAAATAATAATTTTCACCTAGTATTACTTAAGTATGACATATTATGACAGTTTTATTATGAAAATAATAGCAAAAACCAGGCGAATGTGTCTTTCTGTCCATACCCAATTCGACCCGCTTCAAAAGGCTTAGCATAAACCCCTTTTCCTATTTTTGTATCAAAAAAGATTGCCTATGACTGTAATATTGTTGGCAAATAACGATGATCCCATCAGCCGATAAAACGCCCTTTTATTATATTTTTATACAGGTTTAAATTCGGAATATGTCGGACAATAAAATTATTGAATAAGATTTTTCAAACATCACTCGTAAGATCAATAGGTAATTCTACTAGGCATATTTAAACACATATTGTAAATATTATAAAGCTGTAATAATTGGGGTGTTAGCTGACCCCGCCGCCCACATCACTCACTGTCGTATGCATTTTTGTTTTTCACTGTTTGATACTCGTATTGCAATTTGTCATTTCGTTATCTTCTGTTATCGCATGCATTAGTTCTCAGTATCGATAGTATTATCTGTGGCTAGTATAGTATTCGCTGGTTTATTATCACAACCACGTCTTCGTACATTGCTAAACATCAATATATATATACATCAGATGTTTGTATTTATGTTTGTTCTTATGTATTTTTACTAATGAATGAGCCAATTTATAATCATTTAAAAATATCATTAATAGGCAATTAATTACAAATATTATAGTTGATTATCAAGTTATATTTAAAAATAAAATAAACTACAAATAATATCCCAATGCACAAGTTATATGACAAGTAGTTTTATAATGTGAAGAACAGTGTCGCAACGACTTTAACATTTACACATTTACAAATGCGTAACGCATTAACTATTTCTTAACAAATATCACGTATATATTTTAATATATTATAAGTAATTCGTTTGCGAAAGTAAAGCAATATTATATGGAATAAAAAACGTGTGAGTCGTCGCAGTGCGTATCGCGCGAAATGCAATGCTCACGCACGATGCGTACGCGCAGATAAAGTGCGTTCGTCCGATAACCGTAGTGATAATTCATATCCGTGTTGAATTAGTGATACTGTTTAATTTTAAATAAATTTGTCCAAATAATATGGATAAATTCAGAAATTTTCTTTGATATTATTTAAAACCACCGCAAATATAAGTATAAAGCAGAATTCAATAGACACACTTTACACGGCTCACACATGGACATACATATATGTATAGAGTGATTCATACTCACACATTGAAATAATTTTGAAAGGACAAAGACCTGGTAGAAAAAAATTCGCACGCTAATTCATTGCGCCAGATGAATGAGGGTTTCCCCGACCTACAAATAGCTACGGAGTCATGTAAATACTTCACCAGCCACTTTTGTAATGATGACATGACAATGACGGATGTTTATAGCACGTGCTCCTGCAAAAAAAGTACCATTGTGGGCGGAGGAAAAGTTACGTCAATTTCGCACAATTGTACCAGGATATTATAAGTTTTAGGAGATGTTTATGTTATTAAAAGTTTCTTTTACCTCTGTGTTAGTGTTAGTTAGATAATATTTTTTATGCTAATCATTTTTATTTCAATAATTTGAAAGAACAATTAAAATTAAACAACAGTTCTTTTTAATTATTTTTTTGGAATATCAATTATATACCTATATAGTTGGTTTGTTAGTCATAGAAAATTCTAATCACAGGTGAATTAAATTTGCAAACGTTGTACTAGGATCACATAAACAGAACGAAGATTGTTCATAGCTGTTTATATGTGCGAATAAATTAGAGTTCCTCCTTATAACATAACCTAGTGAAATAGAATAGCTGTTTCTATTCGCATGCAAAGAATTTCCGAGCCCAGATGTCATAGTTTTAATAAAAATATTTAGCTCATTGTCGTATTTAAAATGTACTCCTACTTTTATCTTATACTTTATGTATAGGCCTTAATGTTCAAAACAACTTGTCAATGTTTTACCAAACATTTAAAATGTACCTTCCTATATGTACATGTATATATATATATTGTTCGGTTGAAATAAAATTATTTTCTTGTAAACCAATTTTGTAACATAAGTTGACAAAAACAGTACCTACAATTCTTTTATAAGAACACTGTCCTACTATAATATAATAATACAAACTCAGTGAACACAAAAGTCAACACCAAAAAGTATTGCAACAGACTCATTAAAATGTATGTTTTCTAGGTATATAGGAAAATGGGTATTTATAAACTAGAGTCGATGAGTTGTTGACAATCTTTGTAGAAACAATATAACATTTAAACATTGGACAAAATGAAAACTCACGGAACCAATATCGCATTAGTTTATTCATTTATTTTAAGTACATAATGTATAGACATATCTAAATCGTAGTGAATCATTTTGGCAACGATTGGCGATGGGCGTTACCGATTCGCGATAGACTTATCACACACAGACGTACCCGGATATATATATACACACATACATCTTGCTATCATACCACTTCTGTGCGCCTAGTACTAGTAACCTATACCTACAAAATTTGAATACCAGTGCTATAAAGAAATAACTTGGAGTTAATATATATACAGTATAAATAGGTAATTTGTTTGTTTTTCGTCGTGTTCATGAATATGGAATATCATTGGATTTCGGAAGGAAATATCAGTTATAAAGTAAATATTTATCAAAACAGTTGCGATATAAGTGACTACACGACTGTAAGTCGTCGAGGTTAAGATGGATTTGAGGCCAAGGTACCGCCGCTAATATATAGATAAAGATATCTACACGATATACAAACCTGTTTCATGAATTTACCTAAACATCCTTTATACATAAATTAATATTGCTTTATGAGTTTTAACGAATAAAACAACATGTAAATATAATATTTGTTTACAAATCATTATATCATGATTAACGTTTGTAAACAATAATTTATTTAATATATTTCCCAATTTCAATTAACTTATAACGCTAATCAGGCTTTAGTTGAGATGATCAAAAATAAATTTAACCGAAGATAGTGAAGCAAAACTAGTATGGAAATATGAAATAGTTTCAACCCCTTGAAAATGATATTCCAAAAGGGCCACCGTCCTCGTGACCAAAATACGTGCTCTGAATAATTGAAGGATACCCTCAAACTACCCAAACTACCCAAACTACCACCATCAACCCCCACCCTACTACCTAAGTACACTTTTAATTTGTATTGCTTGATTAGAAAGTAAAATATTTCTTTCCAGCGTTTCAGATATAATTGTTGTGTCTAATTATGTACTTTAATAAAATCATTTTAAAAAGAAACCTGCCTATTTTAAGCTATTTAAAATAATTCGCATTCATGGTTTGTTTGCTTAAAATATTATATTTTTATATGAACAAAAACCAATACATACAATTGTGGTAAGTGTTATATTTGTCTTCTGTACGCAAATGTGGGGGTAGATGTGAATAATTGATGAATAGTACGTGTCATTTGGCAACCACCCCAGCACCCGCTTTTGGCGTCTCCACATCACTGAAGGCAACATACAACATACATATTTAATAAGAAAAATCTTCAAAGAATTTTTTTTACACATATACATATATCGAATTCAACATATTATACATACTTCAATATATCATATCTCTATAGCTTGTTTTTATATCGACATACGTGAAATATCTCTAATAGATACAGACAATCTATGTTATGTGTAACTTCTACTCCAGTACGTAGATCGATAGGTATTTGATATATAAGTCATTAGTTTCCGCTTTAAAACAACATTTGGCCAGGGCTGGTACGCACAGTGGTGGCGATGCCCCACATCGATATTTCGTACATTATTGAGTAGTGGCGTGTTACCTCCAAAATTTCCAATGTTTGGCGATTGATGTGTAGATTGACTTTTGTCATTTGCCTCGCCACGTCAAGCGCTCTAAATGTTTTTTCTATACCGTCTCCTCAATTAAGGTGGTTTGGTAATGGACGAAGGTGATTTAAATATGTACTTTTTATTTATTTGTGTATCTGATTGGCCGAGTGATGGATGGAAGTTGTCTCTACACAACTTTTACTAAACTATAATCGATTGTCCTTTACTTTCTTGTTCCTTTTGGATTTTAGAACCAACAATATTCTGGAAACAATTCTAGTTAGGGCAAAGGTTAGAAATATGAAATGGTTAATAACCATAAGTAGAACTCTGCGAATCATATTCTAAATTTTGCTTGAATGTTTTGTTCTGTTTAAAACAAAGAAATCTTTAGAAACATGATAAGGTGTACCTGACGCGTGTGCGTGTATGAAACAACTATAACATTAGATAAGAAGTAGAAACCGTTAGTAACAGAATAGTGATAAGAGTGAAGAAAGGTTGTGCAAATGTAATGGCCGATGAAAGAGTCGGTAACACGCCATAAAGGCGGCTTCTCAAAGGGATGATATTAAGACGGAGCCTTTGAACAAGCGCCGGATAACATTGTTCTTTAAGAAAAGTTATTTATAAATTAACAGTTAACGATTTAGCAAAATTTCTTTTAAATGTAATTGAACTTTTTTTTAGCTACAATATAAATAAACGCAACTCTTTTATTATTTTTTAAGTTCATGGTGTTTATAAAAAATCAAGATTTTAATAAGTTAAGAAGAATATAAGATATAAGATATATTTTATAAAACAAAGTACAAGAACACTTAAATAGATTGGAAAAGTACGTTTATTTCACAAACTACGTAATAATTTAAAAGACTATGACTTATGATATTATCTAGAAATGTATGATATTACAAACACTTTCAAACAATACCAAATATGGCAGTTTATTTTACCCTTCTTGATAAATTTTATCTTCGCATATATTTTAAATAACTTCCATTTAAATTAACGATAAAGTATCATTAGAAGAAAGTACCGTTATGATCTCTAAAACACGACGTCGCTAAATAAAAGAGAAACTCAGCCGCAACTCTAAAGCAACCCTTTCCTGCCTATGCACATATTTTCTGCAAAGAATAGCGCAATTTTTATTGCTTTACAACCCACCTTCAAAGTTGCAGATCTCCGCAAAGATGCCGACTCGAGATGTATAGGGTTAAATAAACGACCATAATAAAAACAAACGGAAAGGGTTTATACAATACACAAAAATTACGCAATAACTAGTTTTATGAGTGCTTTTAGAGACATAAAAAATTGAGTTTGCAGGTACGAGAACGATTCATTTGTTGGAAAGGATAAACACCTATACAATGAGATTCAGCGACTAAGCTGTCGCTTGCTAATAAAAGTGTGCAAATGGGATACAATTTTTTTATCGATAACAATGAGGGTATTGTAGTTGGTGATAATCGAGCTACTGAATCAGATTATGATGGTCGTAAAGCTCATACTTCTAAGTGTTATGTTTATTATTGGGTTGATAATAATTGTATCTGAGAATATTGACGTTCCTTGTTTTTCCCTTGGATAACACTCCCAAAATATGTACACATAATATTCCATAACTTATTGATATACTAATAACATCTTTTAAATATCCAAGACAGTCGCCCCTTTGAACTTGATCTTTTTATCAAATGTGGATACGACCAAAAAATTATATCAGTCTCGCCACATTCCGCGCGCACACATGCACACTAATAGCATGGTGTATCTACTTATAGGTACTTATAGCTACTCACACGTCCAGACGCTTATGATAATAATTAACAAAAAATAACATTGGAAGTTAAAGTAAACGCAACGCTTTCGCTTACAATATCTTAATACAAAATATTTAAATGCTATTCTGATTTGTTAGGTTTATGTAATATGTTCATTCGCAATAATCAAGCAATAACATATATGTTAGAATAATACATGTATACATTAAACTGTGATCTCAACTGTAAAGTGCAGAAGACTTAAGGATAGGAAGAACTAACAATTCCTTTTTCTATTGATGTGTGCGACTAATCTACACACACACATGAACTAGAAGCAGCTTCGCAAGGAGGGCGCGGGCGCATCACGCACACTCGCACCTAACACACACTAGCGCGCATTAGACACAAATATTGCTTGCTATGCTAATGCAGCGGAGATTGGGCAGGTCGTTGGCCGCGCTCCCGGACGCCAGAAAGTCATTCGGCAGAACAAGTCACAGTCCACCCTCGCACGCCCTTAAAACTCTTGCTTCTAGATCAACCTTTTGTTCTCTCCAATTCTTGGGGATTAAGTCTTAACTGTAGTTCTGGTTTCAAATAATCGATATACTTTGCTTCATGAAATAAGGTATTAAATTACTCAATATAGTATATTAATTTATGAACTTAGTAAGTATTAAGTAAAGAAATTAATTTTTCAAATACCGCAATCTCCAAAAACTAGTTCTAGCAGCGTAATCACATAAGAACAGTTTTTTGCCGATTATGATTTACAAAAATTTCTTACTAATTACCAAGTTTATTAGTGAAAACGAAATTTCAAAAAAAATAAAGGAATATTTATTTGTTTTCCTTTAGAAAGTTTTAAAACTTTGCAACAAGTTCAAACCTACGGCAGTAAAACCATACGTTTTAACCTATATAACCTTATATGGGTTTTATAATTTATTACTATGAAAACAACGTTAAATTCCTTTTATGAGAATTGTGACATAGAGACAATTTTAATTTTGGTCGCTAGGCCGCGGTATTGCTGGCCAGTAACCTTGAGTGCAGCGCGGGCGCAATATACTAAACACACACACACACCCACACAGCCAAACCATCTAACTGTGTGGGTTATAGAAGGGCTGATAGTCACATCTAGTAGACATATTTGGTAAATATAATACAATTACAGCATTAAGTGCTTTAACTTTTGACGATCAGTAATTTTTACTCGTCAACGTTGTTATTTATGTTTTGACAGACTATAAGTAGACTCGTAAAAATGTGTTAGTAAACTAGATAAAGTTTAAGTAATAATTAAATGTTAAACTTGCTTTTTATTTTATTTACAAATTAAATAATAGATAAAATGATTGACAAATTGCATGAAATAAAAAAGACTTTAATCGTTTAAACTTTTATCATATAATTTATTTATTATTAAACTGATTAGTAAATGATTTATTTTATTAAATTAATCAATTTATGATATTTCTTCTATATACATCTCAACGCACCGCGTTACTTGGAGAAAGTGCCCCGGCTGCAGCCTCCGGAGTCGGGACCCTTTCCCTCATCTATCAAATAAGCGCTCTCACTATTTTTCCTAACCGTTTATTACAGTACCCAGCGGACACTTATCTCAAATTTATTATTAGAGTGTATCTGCGCTTAAGGCCCTAATGAACGGTTCTGTGACTGGGATGTTTTTGTCTACTCGAGGACTCGAGGGTTATGACTGGGAGTCATTGTGTCAGCAGCCATTGGCTGGTTGGGGCGATACGTAGGTATGGGTGCGAGGCAACTGTGCATCCTGTGTCGGAGGCGGGGGAGGCGTAGGCGCGGGCGGGGCGGCGGCCAAGCGGTTATTTCGGTATGCACATTGTATGCAGCGCGGCGGTGCACTTGCCACTCGAAATAGTCAGGTCAGGGACCGCGAGTATCGCCTCAAACCTTCCCCAAGGTCAAGACTGTGCAGCCGTCCCGCACCCCCCGCCCCCCTCTGTCACATTACCTCACCGGACACGCCTGTTTTCTTTCACCATAAAGTCGGTTAATAGGCCTCGAAAAAAGTAAAAATTCATATTTATTTTATGTTATACATATGTCGTTTTCATAACAGGGATGACTGTTTTCAAATACGGCTCATCGGAATTTTCAGTCAAAGCAAATATAAATTGTTATTATCGAAATATTCTTATGAAATACCTAGTTTATCTTTTCCGATGTTGGCAAACGTGACCCTTTTACTGTTTAATCGATTCTTAATTACGAATACTCCATTAGATATCGCGAGATAATACCGCGAAGTGCGCATCGGCCATTAGCCTCACGAAATTTGCGATAAGAATCATTATATTACCATTAATATCGCAGAAATGCCTACGTCCAATTATTTAACTATTTGTTTTTCTTTAGTTTCTCAAAACATATTTTTATATTATTATCTTACTTAAAATAACTTACCAAAACGATTCGTGATACGTAACAATACCTGTAAAGATTTTAATAAATAATCTATAGTTTCATCCAATTTTCAGACTTGAATATAAACCTATGTATTCATGTGAAATTAAGTAAAATGAACAAAACTACAATAATTTACCTAATATTTTAGAGTTATAATAAATATTTGTTCATAACAAGATATCATCAAAAAGGACGAGGGAACAACATAATGAACATTTTCGAATAATATTCCAATTATAGAATGAAGAAAAATATAGCAATCACAATTATAGAATGGCAGGTTTCATTTGTAGGGAGCTTATATTTTTATCAAACTTTTTGAAATAACAATATAAAGTGTTTGTCTTTAGGTTCATTCAGATTAAAAGAAAAAAGTACTATCACTTAAACCCATGTTATTATCATCATATTATCATTAATTAGTACCTATTGGTTTTAATTAATTATTGCCTACTCACCTATCATTTAAGGACACATTATGTGGATAAAAGGAACTGCTAATACTTAGATATAACAACCATTAAATAAAAACTTCAAGTAGGTATATTTATAAGAAATAACAGGTTTCCTGATGGTTGGCGGTAATTTTTATGGCTTCAGCTTCCCTTACATTGGTCATCGACACCAAAATGGGGAGACTGGTGTTCAAATTCCACTAATTAAGGATACCTACCATGTATTAAAACTTTCTTCCTGTTCGTAACCTGTAAGTTAATTTTATTGGAATAATTTCACCTGTTTATATTAGTGCTTAAGAAATGATAAAAATGGTGGCTTCATAAACGTAACCTAATATTTGGGAACTAGACCCAAATAAAACTAAATTCAAACCAACATAGACAAACTTTTTGTTAAATCGTGCGCTAGTCACGTATACAAAAACCCACGAATTATTCCTTATTTCGTTTAGATAAGCAAGCGAGGAGTCGAGGAAGGCATCTCTGGCGATGTTGGCGAGGACATTGCACTTCTGCCCCTCCCCCCCGCTGCCGTTTCGTCCTTCCCCCCCTCGCCAGCCGAAACTCGCTAGCCAATGCTCCCGACCGGATTTTACTATTTAGTCACCCGATGCCTAAATTGTTTATTTGTTACGACTCTGGCTGTTTCGATTTTATAAAGACATGCAGGAAGGCACGCTTGCACATCACTACGATTCACAATTCCGCAGCTTAGCACGTGCTAGAGTTATTTTATCCAATTTGTAGACCAGAGTATCGTATACATTGTTTTTAAAATATAAAATATGACAATTTTTAAAATACCTTACATAAGTGAACAGGTAATGCATCTAAAACTATTAATAAAAAGCGCTAAATCAATTATTAATGAAAGAATTATTTATAAGATATAAATCATTATGTTTGTTGATGAATCGAGATTGCATCGGTACAGCTCGCAGTGTTAACATCATAGAGACGGCTCACTGCTGCGCGTGCGCAAGCGAGCGCAATGATTCCCGTTACTTGTTTGTTATGTACCGTACATACCTACGTTATACAGTCAGCAAGAAAATTGTTACAATATTAAAGTTAAAACACGCTTATATTTGTTTTCTACAAGTGTACTTAAAATAATTTACATATACCTATTGACGGTTCCGGGGATTTTTCTGCTTTTTTTTAGCAAATTGAACTTATGTACCTATAAATAGAGGCAATCAGAAAAAACGCTGATTCCAAATATGTAAAATTCTTTTTCGAAAAAACTGCCAAATAGCCTAGAAATCGTATTTAGATTAAAAGTTATTATATACATATACTAGAAGTTATATGACTTCTTTGTATCTTAACAAAACCAAATACACTGTTTATAATAATCACTTCTAATAACATATTATACTTTTATTACTATAACATATATTTTTATTCTGTTGGTACAATGTCCGTCCTTCCTCAACGTGCAGCGTGTTCGTCGGCCGAGCCATGACGTCGCTTCCTGGCTCCCACAATTACAAAATAATATTAATAGCAAACATAAACATACTAAGTTATCTACTTCAAGTGAGAGATGAAAAAGATTTGAGTGTTTTGTAAATATCATTATTGTTTAATCGTTAAAATCAAAAAAGATATAACGATTTAGAAACAACTCTTGAATTATGTTGACGTAGAGACAGTGTGATCTATTTACAAATATATATATAATTATGATATTTAGGTCGCTTGTGGATACAATATACTAATAGTGATACTGTACAATTGACATAGGATAAATAATAACAAAATAAGGCAAATAAGTGTTTATGAATCATTTATTAATGCAATGTACATACATTTGTACTTACCTACCTGCATTCTTAGCTACCTAACTACCTATCTATCAACTCATACAATACATTTCGTTATTAGGTACCAGCAATTTTACTTATAAAAATATATTAACAGTATAAAAAATACAAAATAAATAAAATTATATTAATTAATAGTATTTATTAACATTTTAAAATAAATAAATAAAGCTTTAGAACTTGTTTTAATGATGACAGGTTGGTAAGAGTTGCTAGTGGCTAAAATATATAACATAAAGTTAAAGAACAGTCACTCAGAACCTACGACAACAATGAGCACTTTGTATGTTATTAGACTGATAACACAATCGTCTATGCAAATTGCCCTTTTAATGGCCAAATGGCTAATTAAAATGAATATTTACGTTCGTTCGAACAAATAACGATAAAAACATTTCTTGGTATTAAATAAGGAATATTACTAGAAATGACATCACAATTGTATGTAATTAATACGAGTCTAATAAAGTAACTATTTTGTTCAACTTCCAAAAACTAGTACAACATTTTCCCCTCAATTATAAGGTTTTTTTTATTAATATTTAATATCAAAACTTAGGAAATAAATCAGGTAGATTATTTCAAACTATAACTTCCTCCCCAACTATTATAAAGAAAGGATTTAAAAGGAGTACAATTATATTTAGCAATCACCCCTGTAATTACAGTAGGTTTCCTTAATTACAGTTCAAATAAAAAGATTGAAGCTTCCACTTCCCACGTGAGGGCACTACACAACATGTGCGCTATCCCGCTTATTACATACCCGGTAATATTATTAAAAGACATATTACATTCCAGGGGCATAGAGCTAGGAAGATATTAGACACCCATTGAGTATCTAAATACGTCGGTGAGCCTAGAAACCTCATTTATTATTTACACAAAGATGCCCAACGTAAAATTTATAAAAGACTAAATTATATAAAAAACCTTAACACAATCTTTGAACATTAAATCCATTTAGAGTATACAAATTTCTTAAAAAATTAAGCTTACCTAGAGCCTGCGAAAAATTTTCCTACCTATATATTTTTTTTATTTTACCTACATTTCATTTAGTTCTTTTACCGTTTTTTATATGGTACTAGGGGTCGCCCGCGACTCCGTCCGCGCGGTTTTTAGTGTTTCCTCAGCGCACGCGAGGAAAGCTGTCAAAAAAGAAATCTTTTTTTTCGTTTTTGCAACATTTTTCATTGCTGTTTGACTTCTATAAGTCACAGCGAGATGATATATACCCTATAGCCTTCCTCAATAAACGGACTGTTCAACACAAAAAGAATTTTCCAATTCGGGCCAGTAGTTCCAGAGATTAGTGCGTTCAAACAAACAAACTCTTCAGCTTTATAATATTAGTATAGATAAGTAAATAAACCAAAAGAAGAACTATCTAAATGTTTACAGCTCTATATAAAATCTCGGTGCCCAATAAAATAATATAAAAATACATATAAATAGTTCCGGCTTGAAACCTGTGACAAGTCAAGTTATTTTAGTCACCTCTCTCTGACTTCCCGGATTAATTGAATGCATCTGAAATTACAGCAATTAATATAATTATTAATATTTCTGTAATGATGATTAAAACTATAGATAATTTACTTACTTTAGATACTTCCATTATTCCGCCATAACCATAACATTCTTATAATTTTTTTTATACAACCTCTGAATAAATGAAACCACTAATAATTTACTATTAGGGTTTGATAGTAAATTATTACGATTACTAAAAATCATATACACATACATACATACACATATGCCTACCTTATTAAAAGGGTATTGACATAGAAGAAATAATTGACAAATGACAGCCAAGTCACCTCGATCATTGAACCCTATTGTTTTCGCTTGCGAAACTGACACTTTTATAGTTGAATGCGTAGAAATCGCGACTTTAATACCAATGTCCGTATTAAATTGTTTTAATATACATAATTTAACTTTTGACAATGTAATTCGTTAGTTTACAAGTACCTACAATCCTAAAATTATTCGATCGTATGAAATTGCATATTGATATGGAATACGATACATAAATATATTTGTATAGTAGACTAAAACGCCTAGTATTATTATAATAGTTTGTTTAAAGCTGGAAAAAAACTAAAAAGAAATAATTTATACATTCTGTAAAAAAGAGTAAGTAGGTCTATACCAACGCAAGAGAGTATGGCGGAATAACTTGATGGCTACATATACCGTGTCCGATAACTGTTAAAAGATCTATCTTCACTGTGAATGGTTGTCCGTGTAGTTGTTATGCTAATAGATAATGCAGCGGCCAGGTCACAGGTGACCAACGGTCAGCAAGAACCCTTTCGCAAGCCATTCTTCATCGATTTATATCGGGGAATAAAGAATTTATTCAATTTTCTTAATACAAAAGAGTGAATACTTAATGACGTTATTTTTTTTTCTTCCTTACAATAAATACTCAAACTATAGTAGGTTAAAATCTAGTATTATTGTAGTAGGTTATATTAAATACAGTTCTCTGGCCAAACGCAGAAAATGAATAATTAATAATATAAATAAAAAAAATATATATATTATAATAGAATTTAAAACCAACGAAAAAGAGTATTTATCAGTATTCCTGCATTACATTAAAATAATTCCATAATAATATCTGAAATAATAATATCTGAAAGTAAGAATAATACTTGTTACGTTACAAAAAACATTTAAAAAAAATATTTCTTTCTGAGAAATCGCAAAAGTTCAATGTCAGTGTCAATGAGATAGAACAAGTTGTCTGTCCCATGAGGTCAGAGGTGGTCAACGGCTGGACGGGACGAGGGGTTGCGAATCCCTGCACGGATTGACCACTGACCATCTCTACTTTATAGGAGCTTTATTATTTATTTTTGTAATGTTATAAACAATATAATTGAATAATTCAAATCTAATAACCAAATAGTTTACAGGGTCTTATAAATAAAAGCAACGCTCAAGTTAACATACGTTGCATAGTTTGAGTACCTATACGTTTGCGTATTTCGTGTATTTTATAACACGAAAACACGAAATGTATCGCACTGATTAAGAATAAGGCTTCAATAAAATTACCTGAAACGACTTAAGAAAACAATGATAATATAATAAAGACTTGAATATTTGAATTTGCAAATCATAATTGCGAACGTAATCCACAATATTTCAATGTCATGATTAAGTTCAAGTTCTCAGTCCCATGAGGTCACTTGCCAGCGGTCATCGGTCAGTGGTCAGAGGTGACCAACGGCTCGCTAAATAATACCTTCGTGAAATCCTAACCCTACCTGCGTCTACCCATTGTTGTTCCAACCTCATTGTGTGTTTGTTATCAGTGCATACTTTGAGGAACTTTTAACAATCATTGAACTCAAAACATCGTACATTGTTTTATCAACAAAAGGTCATTGGAAATTACTCCACAATGCATTATTTCTTCTATTTTAGAAATTAGAGTTGAACAAAAAATATAATATTCAATTCTTTAACAATTGGCGTGTTTCTTATATTATGCAAGCTTATTGAGAATTTTAAGAACATCGTTTCGTGATAGGGCACGGAACAGGCCAGTATTCGTTAATAATTCGTTGTATACATTATATAGTCTTGATATAAACCGGCTGAATTGCTGTCCGTTCGTCACCTATGACCCACGCTTGACAAGTGCTGTCCCTTCCAAGGTCTGCCCAAGTGGCCTTGCCTATGAATTCATTTTCTAATAATGTATGTTATAAAAAAATAAGGGTAAGTAAGAAAACACTGAAACAACATTTATATACTTCAAGTATTTTACTTAATTATATTAATATATTTGACCAAAAACTTAATTATAACATGTTATGCATTTGAGTTAGTACTTTTTACTTATAATAAAATAATAAAACTACAATATATTTTAGTTTTAGACATAGGTATTTTAAAAGTCTTTTTTATATAAGAAAGTCGTTTTCATATAAAATGATTATATTTAATTTTACATCTTAAAATACTTAATTGCAAACGTCTCATTAAATCGTAAATAAAAACGCACGAGGCCAGCATACAGCGGGCAGCGTACACTGAGCAGCGTAAGTACAGCAGGCAGCGTACAGCGGTCAGCGTACAGCGGCCAGTGGTCAGTACCCTGTATAGGAGTCTTTTATTTAGTGAATATCCAACCCTTCCTTTGTTGAATGTTCTTGAGAAGGGTAATTAATATGGTCGGTATTGTTCGGATACGCTTGTTGCTTTGTTCTTTGTTGTTTAGCTTTGTTGAATTGGCGGCTGGTGTTGTTTTGTTTAGGTTCATCATTAGCTCGGTGGGCAGTTTCGCACTGACCATTAAATATTTTCACACAGCTGTAATTCTACCGCGACCGTTGCCTGATAAATTAACAGTTTATATTAATAATAACATCTATCGCAATACTTACGTAAGATAGGAAAAAAAATATCATTTTAAATATTTATATATATACATTTCTGTTATTGATCAGGTCATTGTCCGTTAATAGAGTTCTAGCCTACTTTGACCAAGTTGACAATTTGTAATGGAATAAGAGTTAAATATTGTTAATCATATATTACTTAAAGAAAGAGACATCACTGAAATAAGAGTATCTATGTGCAAAGGCACATAGTACAGGAGCATCCTTGGACCGCGATGACCTCTGATCTCTGATGCATTTCTGAACGCAACCGTTAAGCAATTGTGCGAAGACTGGTTTCAATGAAAATCATCGCCGTTTTTTTAAATTCTTTTGTAATCCGTTACCTATTTAAATATATTTGATTTAAATAGGTATCAGAATACAAAAGAATAAGAAAAAACCGTCTCTTAATATTTTACTATCAGAATACATAAACATCAGTTTTATCTTAATATATATAAAGAATCATGAGCTCCTAGTACATTTAAGAAGCAGGCATAAAGAGTTGAGAAGCCGAGATATATGTTTGCATGTGTGTGTTTGCGCTATGTTGTTTCGCAGGACGCGATTCGCTACAAGTTTGTATGTAGTGGTTCGCGAATCGTTTCACGCGAGAGGAAGGAGGATCGCCCTCCCATGCGACTGGCCAATAACAAGAGGTCTAGACTGCGGGCACGCTCCGTAACGGAACGTTATATGATATCGCGAATAAATTAGCACACTAGCTCATCTTATCTTGTTTTGACGTATATAATATATTGTATATACTTGTGGCTACGCTTCGTATTGGTGGCTTAACTGATTGTATTTATATATAAATGAATTATATAATGCGTGTATATAACGATTATGTGAATTAAGATACAACATCTACGACTTATGGTGCCCTGGTATCTGGACCTGCGTACAAAGTTATTCTCAAACATCACTATTTTGCTTTTCTTATTAGATACGTTATATTTATAAACGAACAATCATTCTTGTCAAAATGTCAAATATATCAGCTACCGGAAATATAAAAACAAAGGCATAGTGAATGGCTGTTAAGGTAAGGGTTACTACAATAAATTTTGAAATTAGCATGTTAGGAGGGAAGAGGAGGGCAGAACTATGAATAGCAAATACGGGATTCGAAGAGAGAGGAGTGCGGGCGCTACCCTTCCTTGTGAAACAGCTCAATTAAAGGGTTTGGAACATATGCTTAAAGAGTTCTCCCTTGAGACGCCCGGAATAACATATCACTTACATTTGCAATTGATCATTCGTTCCTTGAACCATACTCCTAGTGTTAAACTGTCCTCAGCACATTCTAAACGCACCTATTCTATTCTATTCTATACCTATTCTATTCTAAACGCACCATGCACAACGCATCCAAATATTTATATAAAATAAATAGTCAGTTGCAAATATTTATTATATATTAAATTTTTATTATATATTTAACATATAAATATTTAATAAATAGACCCATTGTCTGGCCCTTAAATAGGTTGGTAACACAAATAATTACGAATATTAAAAAACTTATTTACGAACAAGTAATACAAAAAAACGAAGTATCCAAAACATTATTATATTGCAAGGCGGTACAGACGCTGTAACAAAATGATATATGGTAATTTAAAAACTGTTCAAATAAAAAACTCCATCCCTTGCGGTAATACAAAATAAAAAGGTTGGAAGGGATGTCGCGAGATTAGCCCTCGATGAGCAAAAACACACTAGCAGGGAGTACTTCAATTAGCTGTCAGAGTGTCAACTCTTTTACAATCATTTTTAAAACGGAATTTCCTAACAGGGGCCGAAAGTAGCAGAGTGTGGTTATTTATTTTAATGAATATCCATAAATAGCTTCTTAATATTTGGAAAAATATTTTGATAATCTTCTTAACAAAAATTAGGAGATATTTTTTGACACATTTTTTGACAGATTGAAAGTTTTTTTTTTGGGTCCACGAATCATATTTATCGAAAACAAACAAAGTGGGAAGGGGCTTATTGTTTTAATTCAGATGCATTATAAAAGTATAATGCAAAGGAAGTTCATAACTGGGTCAGACGATTGCACATGTGATTTGTGAAAGCGACGCAAAAAATACCCTTCCATCCATTGTTTCCACACCATTAAAAAAATATTATTGGCTGCAATTTGTGCTCTGGGTTCGTGTACTGATGTCATGGATTGGCCGCTTAGAAATATAATAACAAAAAAAAGAAATAAATTATATAAATATTTATTGGAAAAAAATATTCTAAGTACGTTAGTTAAATATGATTCTTTATTTTAAAAAAAGTTTATAGTCACAAACAACCAATTCACTATGGCAGTATCATAAGAAACAATATTATATCAAATTTTTTGCTGATTCGTATATGTTTTATCCCATAACCCTTTCTGCCTGGATGTCTCGATGGTCTCGACAGCCATTCTTTGCCTACCAATCTCACTTTTTTATATCTTTTCAAATGGCACATGCAGAGAGATCGTTTTTTTAAACTTAGACCCATTTGATAAAACGCTATATCATCAGTCTACCTGAATATCCTTTGGACGATTTTCTTTTAATAGATCGTCTCTAATCGATTTAACTAAGATGAAACAATGTACCTACATAGGGAAAAATACAAAATAACGAAAAAATATGTACATATATATAAACGATGTTATTATTACAGGTTTGAATTTAAAATATCTGTCAAATGCATATAAATTTACTTAAATATCTGTATTTGGAATAAACAATAATGTTATTATTATAACACATATCAAATACTTATTGGGGCCTTAAAAAAAAATGATTTGATTCCCACAAAGAAATATGAATGTAAAATTAGACATAATTTTTGAAGAAGATTATAATACCTGGAGCATACAATCTACCCTCCAAAACTAACAGTAAAACCAAATCCAGTCATATCTTCACCAAAACAAACTTACGTGCGAAATGTTAAAAATTTCATATTGGAAAAAAACATCGCAGGTAAAAAGTCATATACCGGTATAATTGTCACAAATTAAAGCAAAAACTGCTCACAAAAGATATCAAATCTGCAAGACACACGAGCAGGTAGAAACCTTACAGATTACACTTTTTATATGAAAAGTGTGCAAAACCGTGGGATCATGGAATAACTGTATTTTGGAAGAAATTCAACTTAATAACATATGATAAAAAGAACCTTGATATTTTGATATTTACCATGTAAGTGCTTGGATCTTGTACGTACATCGGATTGGTTGTTAATAATTTCGATCAACTCATATTTTAAATGTCAGATATGATTTTGATATTAATGTGTTTATCAAATTAGGATTTTCTTATTAGACAAATTTCTCTGTCGTATATAAAGTAAGAGTAAAACGTCTTCTTGCTTGATTTAACATTTTAGGTAAAAAATCGTTGGAGAGATTAAGACATACGATGTGGCAGGTTTGCTTTGTCACTAAGTAAACATTTAGATAGTTTTTGTTGTAGAGAATTTTGTGCAAAAACGATGACAAAAACACCAAACTTGGATGCGACTAGATAAGTCCGTTTATTTTGAAATGGAGGCTGAGGTTTATTATGAGACACGCGAGCACCGCCGTAGGAACATTATATTACTATATATTACTATATTACTTACAATGTATGAAACATGTCCTTGATTAATATACTTCAAGGTTCAATAGGTAAAAAATCAATATTGGTTAATATTTTGTATTTTTTTCTAATTTATTTCATTTCATTATAAAAATCGTTTGTTCGCAACGATTTATACGTAAATGTTTATTATTAAAGATGTATGTTTATGTCAACGAATGGCTAGTTCATTGAACTTCTGAACAAAAAATCCCCTGCAAGTTTCAGGCGCGCCTGCGTTCTCACGCCTCAGAGTGAACTATGACTGAAGCAAAAACAAACTTCTTAGCAAACTAATGTATTTAAATATAAACCAGTGCAAGACTCGAGGATTTGGTAAATATTTTTCTCAAATTTCTAATATATCGATATGCTAAAGTTGGTCTATAAAGCGTTATGACCTCTTTATTTATTTAATTGTCTATGACATAGCTACAGGTAGGTATATGTCTCACAGAACTAATGTGAATACACCAAAGTTTTTAAAAAGGTTCTAACGACGTTTTAATGACTTTACCCTTTCTACTGATAATTCCCAAAATCTTGATAGTTTTTTATTTGTAATCATGTCATACATATGACGGAACGGAAACATCTTTGCTGCGAATGTACGGCTTCCGGTCTCCCCGCCGCGAACTATCATTATTCTTTCAGCAAATAGGTTTTGACTATAACCATTATAGGGGATGTAAAGACAGTATGTTTGTCCAACGGTTGCTGGCTACGTCATTCATTAAGACACCCCCTTTTTTATTTTGTTTTAAGAAGTCTCCATTCTTGAACGTATCCGCTGCGAGGTTCAATTTGCTTTATATCTAATCCATATTTATTTTATATTAAACTACACCTTTATGATTCTATATATATATATTATGTATAGATAAACATATAATAATATAAAATAACTGTAATATATATTAACGGTAAATGTATTGTATTCAATACTCTAACAGTCATCGCATTCAATGTGGGAACAAATGATCGCAAACACTTCGCTTGTGTGAATCTATTACAAAAAGTTATTGCACAAAACATCGTATCAAGTAAGTCTTGCAAAAAACTAACTCCCACGCTCAGAAAGGGTTGAATATGCACCTGACCTATATTGCATTATAGAAAAAAAATCGTTTTATGCACTTTTTTGCTCTTATTTCCTTTATAGTACATTTATATTTCAAACTAGGGTGACAGTATATATTTATATTTGAGGATAAACTTCATCATCGAGAAATAATTTATAATCATTTATTTAATATATTGTTCTTATTTTAAATTATAAAAGCTCTATTATTGGGGATTCTTTTACATATGTTGTAACTAATTTCCTTGAAGTCTTAAATTTATACGAAATTTTGATGTCTTATGTATATAATTTTGTGGTCAAATGATAAGAGTGAAGTATTTTTATTTCAAATATTTCTAATTCAAATAGGGATTTATTTTCCATAAACTGTTTATCATGGTTACCCTGTCAGTTTGCGTGTAAGCGCAGGTAGCGTTGAAAGGGTTATCCGCTTATGCAAAAAAACACAATACTATCCGATTATCACTCACTGGATGAGTTGCTTTTAAAATGTAAACGACTGTATTAAGAGCTACCCTTTGCGCCTTTCTCTGTACGCGTGCTCATTAGCAAGGCAGATTTTTAATCTTCTTTTAAGATGTGTTAATTGATACATACATACAAAGACATGTTATTACTAACTATACAGAGAGAGAGTAAATCAATAAAACCGTGGAAGTAACGTGCGTGTTGGTTTCCGTTATCGCGTTAGTACAGCGCTAGATGGTTTTCGCGGGCTTTAACGAACCAGCCTCATTAAGTATTCATCGGCCGCTACGCGTGAGCGGAGGGTGAAAAGGCTGACAGGTAATGTGTTGCGAAATGAATAAATTGTGGCGAGAAATAGGGGCAGCCCGCGAGGTAACGACCATCGAGTCTCAATAATGCAGTCGATACCGGCGTTTACAATTCAATGATCCATCGACAGGAGTTTTGACCGTAGAAAAGTAGGTCTTTTAAGACTAGTCGCCAACTACGCCGCGAAACACGGCATCGGTAATGAGTTTGTTCGCCGACACGATAATGTCACGGCAAACAGTTGTAATGGACAGTTCGCAACTAACTACCCCTTTGTTTCAGTTACTTTAATAAAACCTCATTTCGCTGTGACACTGATGGCAAAATTACTCCTTTCAATGACAAGGTTTTCTGTTAATAATCTATTAGATAATAAAAGAACTGTTGTTTGCATTTGCAAGAATTGTGAAGTAACTTTCAGTAAACTGAAAACCCGATAGGCGGAAGAGTATGGTAATTAATATGAAGACAATTCGACCTGTCTCTATCGCGCTATTCAATACCAGATGGGTATGGAACATTATTTAACTGATCTGTCTGCGCAAATGTATAAAAAACTAACTGGCGAGCACCATGTGCAGACGCAGGTGCCCTCCGTTCCCACACAACCCTTTCAGCGAGCGACCTCTCGCTTTACACCGCCCCCTCATCCCTTATAAAACATCCTAAAAAGTGGAAGATGAATGCAATTTTCACCCAATCAAAAAAAAACCTTATGCTTAATATTTAAAGTATCTATTCGCATATCCAAATTCACTCACTTGAGGCTTAGCTATTCGCCTGTCATTAGTTCAAAATTCTACCTGTTTATATTATATTTATAGACGGCATCGTGTCATTAGATTTATTGTGGATATAATGCAATCTTAATTTTTTTGCTTGTTGTACTCAAATGTTCGTACATGGTGGGAAGGGGGGGCGGCATATGTTGTGCATATCACTTTAAAAATGTACAAACTGAAAATAGAAGGCAAAGCGCTCCTTCCATATTGATTGCTTGCATTAGGCACTTATGTAGCATACCTAGGGTGGCAAAGACATTTTTCTTCCAGGTCTTGAACAAAACGTGAAGCATACTAATTACATATATTGTATATGTTATGTGTGTACATAACCTTATGTTACATAACATGAGTCTCCGGTCACATGGTATCATTGTTAACAGTCGCTATCTTAATTAACTAATTACAATTAAAAAAGCTGCAAGTTTCCGCTATCGGTGAGTTTTTAAGGCAAGTATTTTGTAGCCAATTAAAGCAAAGGGTCACCGGCTGGCGGTTCGTAGCGTCCCTAATAAATCGCAACCCTACAAAATGTTTCCGCCCGCACATGACGTAGGTTAACAATTATACTGAAGATTTATAAATATGCGATTAACATCAAAAAGAAAAATAAAATGAGAGAGAATTCATTAATTACCTCCTGAAAAATGTTTAAATATCAAATATTAAAAAAAAAAGATGACAACAATTGGACTTTTAGAACAAGTTACGCGACAATGTGAGACGATAATTAAAAAATCTTCGCGGGCTTATACAATAGGCCTGTCATTCACTGTCAGTCAGTCAGATCACTGATGAACTATTTCACTGACCTGACACAAGCTACTGAGTAATTAGCAACAGTTAATTATTAAGAATGTTAGTAGAAACCTGCGCGTAATGAACACATCATCAATTACATGAATTGTATTATCGTTACTTTTAAAAAGATATCCTGAGCTTACTATTATTTATCATACATTTACAATATTAAAGGAGGGCTAACTTAAATTTGCCTTACGGTGAATTAATTTGATGCGTTATAAAGCTCGTCCGCCATTGGTCAATGCGCTCAAGCTGCGCCGGCGCATACAGTTGCAGATCATGTCCGATATCATGCTTATTTAACATATATCTAGCTTTTTTACCATCTGCTCCACTAATCGGCTATTAAATTATAGCTTCATCGTCACGTACATGCTTTAGATCTTCAGCTCGTTCGAGGCATATCGAAGTATACCTTTGTGCATACTAATGGAAAAACCTAGGCAAAAGAAACCAGGAAAAATAACTTTTAATTAAATAAAAAAGAATATAGGTACTACTGAATAAGAGTTTTTACATGTACCTAGTAGTAGATTAATAAACCTTATTAGAACAACAAGAACTTTCGTCTAAATATTATTTGTTTTAGTGTGCATAGCACATGTAGACATTGCATTAAATAGTACTAAACAACCAATCAGGGGGGAGGAGCAAATATTTGACAATCTGATATGTTCATTGAAGTGTTTCCGTAACCGATATTTCTCATTAGGCAGTTTGTTTAGTGTACGATAAAAAATCTATGTCCAAGGGTGGCCGGTGTCCGCGGAAGGGTTGCCGCGGGAACTCAGAAAGTGAAGCAAACAAGCAGATGGTAGGGGCTTCAATTACATAATCAACAGATAGTCTATTCAAATGAGACTCACTCTTAAGTACAGTTTTCAATGTATCGTCTCTCTCTGGTACTAGCACAGCACAGCACAGTAACCTTGTTTGAATGCGCAAGCGCATAGCTTCTTACATAAGTACATTAGAAACTGAAAGTTCAAACGTAAGAGGAAGTGTAATTTTGAAGAGTCACCGGAACATTGGTAGTAGTGATAATAATAATTGTCTGCAAAGACAGCAACTGACTAGTCACTTCTATTTAACTTATCGTTTGAGTTCCACGTCGTTCACTATAAACTTCATACTTCCATTGCTTCTTTAACTCTTCCCGGCTGTCTGAAAGCTAATACAAAGCGGCAAGCGATCGAGATGGCTTCATTTATACTATCGTTATGTGGTTTTATAATAGAAGGGAAGATCACGATGCTATGTAGGTACGTTATTGTGCATTAGTGACTGAGTCACAGGGAACTGACCTAGCGTGTTCCGGAGTGCATTGACGCCGTCCCGACTCTATTATCGCTGCATGCCTCTTGAGATAATACGTACGCTCTCTTGTGATGAATAACGCATCTGTATGCATTCTGATAGACGAACTTATAAGTTCACAAACCCCTCACTATTGCAGACGATCGCATCATTTTTCTGATTTCATTGTCTCTCACTGAATCCTGATTTGTTAGAAGTGTTATGTCTTCTTTTGTATATATTAGGTAAAGTTATATAAACCTATCTTTAGGATTAATTTAGAGCTAAACAAGAAAAATAAACCTATTAGGAGAAAAAATTAAATGTAGACTCATTTTCAGAGTAAATCTAGTTTATTTTACGAAATAACTGCCAGTTACAAATTCGAAGTACCTAGTAGATACCGTTTACAATTACAAAAGAACAGATATATAACTACATAAATGGAAATTTTGGTATAAAATACATAAATTAAAATTCTAATTACATGTATGTATGTATATAAAAAATGTTAACCATATTTTAATAAAAGGCCAAGTTCTCAACCACGGAACCATATAGTGACTATTATCATTTGAAATACTATCACGAAATCGTCAACTTGACCGTAATTCGTATGATCCGAGCAAGGTTCCTCAGCGATAAGGTGTTTCACAACAGCAGAATTATTTGCGGCTGTGCTGAGGGCCGCCCGCCACAAACAACTGCCAACGAGCTCTGCTGAAATGAACCACACTCGCGCACACAATCACTTAACTTATTTATTTCAATATTATTTAATATGTTTAGCTGTTTTCATTTGTTATATGCTGGTAAGTGCAAGCTTATAAAAATGTCTAATTACTTGTAACATTATACCATTCGGGATAGTGATGGAGTCTGCTTTTTATAAGTAACTTTATGATTGACTGGATGGAACTGAAATTAATTGATTTTCCAGGATTAATTGGATATTAACGACAAAAATGTAGAAAAGATTATATTTCTATGTAAAACGAAGAAAAAGACATCCGTGCATATGTTTGAGCGTCTTCGTAAAGGGCTTTCAGTGAGCGAGTATACCGCCATAGTGAACAGTGCGCACAGGCCGGTTAGGTACCTACGTGTAAGACGTAAGTAGGTCAATGGCAACGCGTGACGCTGAGGCGGCCCTTTGCGCTTCTCCTTGAACCGATGCCGGTAGCAACACTGAATTAATTTACTCTCATTTCTCTGCTAAAATCTTCGAATGCCTTCTGGAATGTTCGACGCCATTTATGTTAACAACCCAACATATTACAATTTGAGGTGGAATAGAGTAGTTATATTTACAATTTTTATTTATAATTAATAGATACTAATATGTTATTATTGCCTTTAACTATATTTCTAAATAGAATATTTATAGCAAGAACATTATGTTATGAAAAATTTAATATCATTCATTTTCAATGTCGTGTACAATTTTCGTGTGTAAAATATAAAATTACACATTCTGTTTGTGTGTGTGTTATTTGTTTTTTGTAACATTGAGTTGTTGTATTTTTGCCTCAATAACAAGGATAGCAATAAGATTAGATAAATTACTTTGAACATTGCCTTGACGCTGAAAAAAATATTTATAATTGTCTGTATTATATGTATAAATAATTTATTAGTTTAGTTAAAACTAAATTATTAATAAGTTTGTTTTATTGTTTTTTGTTTTTAGCGCGCTATTTTATGGATCCACCATTCGTATTCTTATAGGTAAATCGTTTAATATATGATTTCTCCACTTTCGGGGAAGATATGTCACAAAATGACCCTCACGACTCACGACAACACCTATTAGAAAATTGATAATATAATAATAATAATAATATCAGAACAAATTACACAAATTGATCTAACGCCTAAGAAAGCAAATTATTTGCCTGTGTTAAATGTTAGACAACGATACAAATACATAGAAATACACATTATGACTACGGGAATCGAACCCGAGCCCCGTTGCCCCGCTATACATAAGGCGTCTGCGCTAACTAATCGACTAACAAGATGGTAATGTAGATGGAGCAGGTAATGCTGTTTCGTTTTTGTAAAAATCTCTTTATTAGTAATTCTGAGCTAATACTACGAAGGTCGCACTGCCCATAGTAAAGTGCAGAATTTGTATTTATTAAACTAAACATTTCAGCATTTCAGGAAGATTCATTACTTACTACTGTTCTTGTGAAGTATTACTAAGTACCTAGGTATTATTTCTGAGGAATTGACCTAACAATAAAAACTTAGCGAACATAAATATCTGAAACTAAATTATAAGATATAAAACCAATTAAGCTCGCCATGATAAAAAATAATATTTAATTTTAGTAGGAAAAATAAAATATTATGCTTGTCGTGAAATAAATAAATAAAAAAAAATAGTTCCCAATTAAGTTTTAGTGAACCAAGCGTGGCGCAGGTACTAGGAAATCATTTTCGACCAGGAGGTGTTCAAGAAGCATACTAATCATTTATTAAAGGCCAGTGGAGAATAAAGTTCTTCGGTTTAGTGAATGTACACTCACGCGATTTGCATAAGTGTTGTTATCAATATTACAGGTATATAACTATATACATATATAACCATATGTGAGAAGGTCTCGCCGACCTTTCATCGCCTTGAGGAGGCCCTTCGATTCGCTATTCAAATAATAAATTTAATAGTTAATTTACGTCTTTGTTATTTTTATTTTTATAGATACCATATTATTCTATGTGAGTCCAATAGAAGTACGATATCTTTCGTGTTAACCATTTTGTTTATTTATACCTAAATCATATTAATCATATTCCTACTTCGAGAGTAATAAAATTAAAAAATAAAAGTATTCATCGCAACATAACACTTTCTTCAGGAATTCTTCGTTCAGGAATTTTTCTATCTAATCTTTTTATTAACAATAGTTACTAATTAAACATAATATTAAATATAATAATAATAATGCATTCTAAATTACTATTTTTTTTGAGTTTACATGAAGTTACTGTATCTGTAAACTAGATAATAAAATCCTTCTTACAATGGTCTAAAAAAATCTCAAATCTAAAAAGAAAAACGTAACTTAAAACATTTCCACTACCTATTAAAACAATAGAATGGATTATGATCTCTATTTGTATGGGGATAAGAGCTACATTTGCTAGACGTGTGACTTTATATTCGCGCAAGGTTGCATTGCGCAAGTGTTACACGTGCCGACGTCGCGGCCGACCTCATCCGAACACTTCCGATTCGCAAGCAACAACTTTTGAATAATTGAAAGGGTAGCCATGGAAGTACAATTTAATTAAAAGATGAGGACAGCTTATGTTTAATTATATTTTATCTTCTCGATTTTAAGATAGGAACATTTTTTTTTACAAGTTAATTACACATTTTTTCAATGACCCAAATATCTCAAGGACCTTCGTAGTCAATTGTAGCAAACTGTAGCCGATGCTGTATATATAACTATGTAGATACCGATGCCGATGTAGATACTAACTCAGGAAACCGATCACCTCAATTGATACCAGATTAATTCTCAGTAGTTAACCCACCGTTTTAACTTCTAAAATTACAAAAAGGTAGGTATGAATCTTTTGCTCTTCCACACTTTGTATGGAAGTAACACTAAAGTTCACTGAAAGTCCATGGTCAACTAATTACGACGTTTTTATGTTCTGCATCAGATAGGAGACACGTGACTATAAAAATCACTTTTCCAACAATGTTGCTATACCTACCTATCCAAGTGAGATCAATGCCTATTTCAGTGTTGCTAGTGATTGTTGTCATATTGTTATGACCTACTTTTTTAACAAGACACTCTAACAATCTTTTTAGATCCTCAACTTCCAATGATTTCTTTTAACCCACAGCTTTTAGAACGAGATTTTCATTACAACTAATAATAAACACAATTAAAGGAGCACAACAAAGACATTTTTTTTATCATTTAAAATATCAACTAAGACATTCCTAATATACCTAAGTACAACATCCTTCAAGTACGTTTAACTCTCTAATGTATGAACATATTAGGTATATATTAAAAACACAAATAGATGTAATCCTTCAAATACCAATATGTGCGACTCTAATAATAAATTAATCAGCATTAGGTCAACCACTAGTCGAAGCCCTTCACTAACACATACACAAAACAAACACAAGCTCATACCTTAATACATATACGTAGATTGTACGCACACATTTAAGACTAAGACTTTGTTTTGTCGTTGAGATTCGCGTGTAGTTGCGCAAGCCGTGGAGGTCATTGACTCGGTGGACGTGGCCGCCATGTTAGTAAGATGGCGCGGGCGCAGTAATGGAGCGCGAATCTAGCTGCTTCTGTTCCGCGCTTTCGTAACATGTTTACGACAATATGTCGCAGACCTACCTACCCGCTGACGATCCCCGAGACCATACAAACTAAAACTACTAAATACCTAGCATAATGAAATATACTCTTAAATACTTACCTAAATGCATAAAACTGCTGAAATATCTAGTATACTTAGGAATTTAAAAATATAAGGAAATAGGTAACATTATTATGTTACCTACTTCTTTTTCTGTTGTAGGTACCTATTGGTACAACATAATACAGTAGTGTGTACCTACTCAATGGCGTATTCTATTGGCCAAGCCTTTTTTTCTCTATTTTTTAGTGTTGATCTCTAAATGGCCTGTAGGTATTTAAAAATAATTCTAATATGTAGGTATATAAATCGCATAGTAATATAATCATAATCACATAAAAAAGTATACAAAAACCCGTCTTGTGGCCAAATTTAATTTATTCAGCCCTAAAAGTTCTAAAAATAACAACCAAAACAAAAATAAATAACTATTTATCCCGCCGCGTACAGCTCTCCAATCAGAAGAAGAATCTAATAATATAAAATAGTATGGAATCAAACAACGCTATTGAGGTAAATAATATTTAATTATTACCAACAGTCGAATGATAAGCTTGTTAAGGATACAGTTACTGAATGAGGTCATACGTGTTGCAATATCGAACATGTTTTCGATGTTAATAGAAACCTATTTTCCTCGGTGTACGTTGCGCAAGAATATTCGCAAACCGATAACGAAGTAGGTACTAAGCGCCATTCCCCTCCGTCCTCTTGCGGACTCCGGTCCGGTCTCGCGTCTCTGTCCCACTTGCGCCACGATAATACACCCGTCCCCCTCCCACAGCATGACATAGATACCGTATGTACAGTTGCGAAACAACGCAGATTATATAGCAGGTGGAATGTGCCACAAACTAGTTTAAATGAATGCTTTCACATGGTAACTAATACATAAGTATTATAATGAAGCCCGCTCGAACATCAGTGCGATATAAATTACTTAATTAGGCTCGAGTCTGCTTTCTTTAGCACAGATTAAGTTACGATATGCTAATAAAATGGCTGAAACATTAATGCAAATATTCAAAGTTTTAAACGAGTCCGCTCCGGTACTTGGCAAATAAACTTTCTACTTTCTATAACAATAAATTAAGTGCAGTAAATAGCACTGTTGTGAATAGTTTGATCGCGAACTTGTAATTATTAATTCGGAGGCGGAGTTGGCGACATCCAATGCAGCGAGACAGATGGCGCAGGCGCAGTGGAGCCAACCAGCACGCTGTTGAGGTGCGTGAGTTCGGTTCCCATTTTAGTCGAGCGACCTCACGACACGCCGATAGCGATTAGATAAGAATAATCGATACATTCGCGCGATTCAGCGACCGGTCACTCGGCAAAATAAAAATCTACATTACTACTAACTAATTAAACATTTACAAAGAAATTAAACTTAGTTCTGTGGACTTACTTTAATAACACAGATAAATATCAATTATGATTTTAAATTTATCATGAATTGTTTATCTATTTATACAGAGAAAACATCAAAACATTTTCTTTTTATGCTCATATATTTAAAAAAAAAGTAATTACTAAATGATACCACAGATAATTACCCATAACGTAATGACGGGATACAGGACACTCTTGTAGTTCAAGAGGTTTGATCCTTAGTAATATCAAATATCATTAACTTAAACATATCATTAGTAGATACGTCGCTTTTTTTCTATTTGCCAAAATCATTAACCAACATATGAGGATGTCTCGAATTCTTTCATCAAGTAGTAACACGCCGTATCTAAGTAGTTGTAGGTGATGGTCGTAGGTTCATAAATCACTCAATTATACATTTGGTCCCGAAAATATAGTTAGCTAAGTGTTGCTTCAGTTTGATCATTAATCACTAATCGTCTGTTACGTCTGTTTGTTTTTCACTATCTTATTATTTGGTTTATTTAGGTTCAAGACTATTTTATATGAACCAACCACAGAGAAATTGCATTTAATTCAATTTAAATGAATGTTTCAATAATTTATCTTACGTATAAAGTAAAGAATTATGGTTTAAACTAAACTAAGCTTTTCTATTAAATATTATTGCGGTGAGATGTTGTTATGGTACTACAATTATTTATCTGATGCTTTATTATATTTAGCACGGCTTAGTAAGCTATAACAGCATCCCGGTGAACAAACACAAGTACACACCACCGAACTGTACCTTACAACCACGTGGTATCAATAAAAGATGGAGTTAACGATGGTTTTTGTCAGTTGTATCTTAAAGAAAAACAATAAAAAGGATAGTCAACTAAGAATAGAGTAGGACGGTATTTGTACCACATATTATCATAGTAGGAAATAATAGTTATATATCCTATAATTTTTATTATTTACATTTATATACCTTATTATATAGACTGTGGCAGCGAGAGACTGGGTGTTCAATTAATTGCTAACAATTCTGCACATGTGGCTTCATTCTAACTTGTATTGACGTTCTTAGTTCAAAGATAAGCCATATATCATTAGGTGCTATTAGTATGAATGTTTAAAGATAATATTTTGAAGCCCTTTCGAGGGTGAGAGCTTCACAGTAGTGCCTAGTACTAGTAGGGCCGCGTTTGGTTATTCTAGTCTTCATTTAGATATTAGGTTTATTCGAATTGTAAACTGTTAATAACTGTGACTGAAACAGTCACTGAGCTATGGATAATTATAATTTCATAAGAAAGTTAAAGAGTATTATATTTATTTGAAGTTTTCAGCTATTTCTTCTCTATAGATTTTTTCTTAGGAACCGTGCAACTAGAGTCTGACGTATAATAATGTATGCCCTCTGGAAATAAAAAACTTAGGTAGGTACCTATGTGTAAAATGTTAATTGTGAGAATCTAAACATCTTATAATATTACAGATGTAAGTCGTTCCATTATTATTACTAAGGGATGTGTCAAATAAGAAAAGTAAATCGCAGTCGAGTTGGCGGGAATTTCTCCGCTCTAATGTGTAGCGAGTTTTTTATATATTTTTTTTTTCGGCGGGAGATGTTGGCGCAGAGTCGTATTTAAATAATATTGGGGCCATATTAATAAAATCTACATAGAGTAATTAATATAACGACAACAAAAGCATATCAGTATGAATAATTTATGTAAACATAACAGAGGTGCATTATATTAAAACGGTCTGAAAATTTAATTCTAAAAAATCTTATTAAAGATTAAATCTGTAAGAGCACGCTAACAAAAACAGTGAAGAAATACTCGAAGCAAAGTAGCCGAGGCATTGTCGCCGCGTTAATTCGTTCGAAGCACGATCACGCACAATCCTACCCGCGGTTCTCTTGAGTTATTTAATAGTATTTTTTGTCGGGCGATTGCGCTCCGCCACCCTCGGGCTTCGCGCAAAAAACCCTCAGCTCACAAATACTTAGAATGTTGTTTTGGGCGGAGGTGAGCGGGCGGGGGGGAGATGGCTATCGCACCCACTGCACGCACCCACTACACGCACTATCCCGGAGACCACTTAATTGTTATATATGCGAGACCTAAATTCATTACCTTCTAAACTGAACGCGATGTTAAAAATCTGCAATATTTCAGCTAACATGAAATTGTATTGGATATTTGACAGTAAGCGTACAATATTCACTAATTTGCAGTGACTTATGATTGACAATATATCAATGTAAGTCAAACAGATAACCTCTTTCGACAATGGTTATTGAAACTTAAATGTGAAGTCTAATAACTTGAGTAATGATTAAAATTTTGCTATTTATTTGTTAAAATAATTTTGTAACGACAAACTAGGATTAATGAATTAGTTTGTGTGTCTGTACTCTATGTCCCTTTCGTCTCTACCTATCGATATATTATTGGACGCTAAATGAGTATGTACATTTATATGATTTGAGTCTAATTACGTTGGTGATTTTAATTCAAATTATAAAAAAATGAATCTAATTACGCCAATAAACCAACGATTGTTCTACTTGATTCACTGTCGAAACGTCTCAATTTGTGCAATAAATATGTTCTAAAGTATTATTTTTTTTATAATTTGAGTATGTTTATTGTTATTTTTAGCAACTGAAGTTACTATTTTCGATGTGGCGAATATTGAATCATAATAAAAGAGATTCTACTATGAATTGTCTCTCATACAAAATATGGTTTTGATATGTTTCACTTACTATATTATACAGATATTCTCACAAATTTAATTGATCTGGATCATTTTAGTGGCTCTCGCCCTCAGTACTCGATAATAATAAAAGTTTTTATGAATGTTTATGACGGATTGCTGCACAAAAATTTTGGTTGATTGCGTGTCCGGGGAAAAGGTAACAGGGAAAGCTCATTAAGGTAAAAAGCCGAGTGCAGACGACTAATGGCGAATTACACGAAGGGGAGCATGGCTATACTCACACCCGCCTAATTCACATTTTAATACGTCTTCCTAATTAATAAAACAGCTAAAGCTGAAAATGTTCTGCAACGTACATACCAATTTAGTTACACTTATTTGACTTTTATACTTGAAAATTCTTATACGAAGAGTATTCCAATTTATTTTGTTTAATAACACAAAAACACAATCTAAGGATATTTTTACAACCTAAAAGAACATTAGGCAACCTATGGGGGGATAATAACTTTACCGAATATATACATAAATCAAAAATCAAACTTGAAAGTCATCGCAAAACGCATGGTAGACTTGCATCGAGGCCCGACGGAGGGCTGGGGGCGCGGGGAGGGGGCTATCAGCATTTCGGCGCGTCCTCGCCCCCTTCCCACCTCGACCGCTCCGAATTTGCCCTGCACCTCACTACCCGGCGCTCCCCTCCTTGCCCGTGCTAACCTTGAAAATAGTTTTTACTGACGCGAGGGTATTCACCCCAAACCCGAATTCCAAGGCGCTACACACTGCTTGTTTTCTTGCGATGCAACTTAGATTCTTATAGGACTATTCAGTTAGTGTCAGAAATCGGGTAGTGAAGTTCAGCATGAGAGTTTACGCAGACTACGGCAGGCAAAGGATATTTGATTATGTAAAGTTTTTTTCTGGAGTCGTGAGTCTGTTCGCTTTATGCATAGGATTAGAAAAAGAATGATGGAATGAGCTGCTTGTGAATTTTTATATTTATGTAAACTGTAGGTACATTAGCGGTACAGTAGGTAAGTACTAGTAGAGATGAGGCCTAACACTAGATAATTAGAGTTTATTTTGTACCTTTAACTTTTGCACATTTTGTTATATTTTTCGCATGTCATTGTTATCTCATGTGAAACCCAAATCTGAGATGAGTCGTCACAATCTTAAATATGGTAATTACTAATTATCAATCCCTTTTAGTTTATATACTTGTTTCGAAACAAAAACTAAGTTTGAATTATTTTTTCTTAAAAAAGTTTAACATGGCGTGTCATTGCTATGCAAGAAGGCCTGCTCAAATTCCACCGATGGCGAAACAAATAAGAAAAAGGAGTCTTTATTTACCTGCAAGCGCTATAGTCGCGGGGGAAATAAAGGCGATCGCCATACATAAGCAAGGGTAAAGCAAAAAAGGTAAAAAGATGCGCCCGCGCAGCCACGCCGCCGCGCCTACGCGAAGCCCCGCAGTTTGATTATACTCGATAATTTAAGACCCTGTAATGGTCATTTCTCTCTCTAAAGTTTAATCTTGATACTAATATTGTTTATGACAATAGCTTTTATGGAATAATTATATACTTTCAAATTAATTATCATTACATTTTAAAAACAAGAATGTTATCAAATAAAAATCATGTTTAATTAGATCATTCGAAATTTCGTAAAAGTATTACGACTATTAATATGTAGGTAAGTATAACAAACACCTATTATTTCTTTATATATAATCTATAAAACAATATATTTCAAAATTGTAAAACATATATTATTTTAGTTGTCAGAACCGTACTCAATGATCAATATTCGTTCGTCATTCATTGATCGATTCCAATTCATTTTTGACCAAAACACATCGCCGTGACTCGTCATATTGGAGTCACGTTGGACGCAACCCCAACTGCAAATGTATTCTGATTGGTGGGCAGCTGTCCGTGGAAGCAAAAAACTGCTTTCTAAATGACCGCTCATATCAACAGTGGGCAGCGATACTTTATCTAGTATGCACCTTTCTAGAGATCACAATCGTATTCATAACTATGCTTCCGTATTAAATACTGTTTACTATTATTATTAAATTACATTCTTATTATTGTTTACCTAATTTAAAAATAAATTCTATTAAGTTTCGCATAAAATTTTTGAAATTAAATATATGCACAAAAGGACAGAATATAATATTTAAGTCAATTTACACATTCATACTTTAGAAACTAAAATGTATTAGCATCTTGGCTGTGTATTTTAAGTGCAACTATCAACATAATTCTTTTAGATAAAAGCTGCGTGCGAGTCATCAAGCGGCGACCGGCGATGTCGGTGCACCGAAGCGGGCTCAAGATAAGGAACTGTGTACAGTGCTTGAGTCAATGTCCTCATCTTGCGTGCCGACAGGGAAAACCTTGGAGTAGCGCCTTAACGCGTCTTCCGTCTAAAAATCAACCTTCACAAAACGCATTTCAGGGTGATGAACCGACACTCAATAATCACGCGTACGAGGTAACGTATCTATTGTGATATCTTTTGCAATCAATTGTTTATTCAGGACTTCCATGGCATATTTATATTCAAAAATAAGTATTTGAGTTACTTTCGGTTTTGCTAATTTTTTGTTTAAAAAAAATCTTTAAAATATGTACTCCATCGTTTAGAAGTGACTGTGTCCAAGTGCGCCCCTAGCCGTTGTCTCGTAAATAAATTGGGCTCTACATTAGTGACAATTGTTCGCTATTGCTGCTTGCACCTTTCTTTTGTAAAATATAAGGAAATAGTTTAATAAAAAGATTCAGATTAATTCTGTAAGGAGAATATAGTTTATAATTTTGAACACGCCTCTACATTTTTAACTGTTCTCGACTTCATTGAATTTGAACAGTATATAATAAATATCTAGACATTATATTTTACTTTATTAAATAATTTTTGTTTCTTATAAATCATTTTTTTTTGTATTTTGAAAATAAATAGTTTAGATGAAATTAAACAGTTAAATAAGTTTTAATTGAATTTATTCGTAAAAATATTAGAAAAGAAAATTATTTATAACTATAATAAAACGAAGTGTTCAAACAGTTCAGATTAAATATCTAAAGATAGGATGTATTTGATAGTTCAATTATCGTAAAAGGTAAACACAATAGACGTGTAGTTTTATATATTACAAGTTACATTTTATTTTTTAAAAATATAACAGATCCGCGAACAATACATACTCTATGTAGAGCGAGTCAGTAGGCGAAAAATAATGAGCTAAACTCCCTGCTGTAGTCTAAAACAAGTCACAAGAAACAACTAGCCAATTATATGATCTAATAATAAAAATGTATATAAGTAATACATTTATCTATATACTAATTTAGTTGTTCGATAAGAACACTTCAACACAGAAAATCCGCCACATTTTCTGAGATGTAATATATTATTATTATATTTGAATAAACTTTTAAAATGCCGTGTATAAAAGCTAAGTAAGAATTTATAAAATCTATGAAGTCATTTATACTATCTCACGAACTAATCAAGGGTCGTAGTCGTCTTTTTGCACACCGCTTTTTGGGGTTTTGACCGACCATTAGAAATATTGATTAACGTTCAGTTACTTTGATCTTTACCATTAATACAATAACGAAACAATGGAAGCCAGGTTATCATACTTATTAACTTACTTTATTAACTGTTAATTAATAAAACGATATTAAATGTCTAGTACGAATATAAAACCGTATGCATGACATAAGGTAAGTCGACATCCTTTCAACTTATGTTTGAAAATTTTGAACATGTATAGCCATGTTTCAAAATATATATAAACATGTATAGCCATGTTAAGCTTATTTAAATGTATATATATAGAATGAACAATAAACCCAGAGGGAACCTGTCCGTATCGGTTTATTTTTCATTATATATTTATACAAATGCATAGCCATCATAAACTTTTTTTTTTTGACCGCCCCGTTGGTCGAGTGGTTAGCGCAGACGCCTAACGTGTCACGGCGCAATGGGGCTCGGGTTCGATTCCCGGCGGAGACAGACATTTATGTGATGAGCATAGATGTCTGTGTTTCTGGGTTTGGTCGTTTATTAAATATATTTTCAGTATTTATATGTGTATTTCTATGTGTTTGTATCATTGTCTAACACCCTTAACACAAGCAAATAATTTGCTTACTTAGGGGTTAGATCAATGTGTGTAATTTGTCCTGTTATTATTATAGGTAGGGTTTCGAAACCACGACCTCTGCGAATCCTTTCAATTCGTTTCATAATATTGTCTATATTAGAACTTTTTTGAATCTCGCGAAGCAAGTTTCATATCGTTATACCTACCTGATGACGATGATTCTGCAATTTTTTTATTCTGTATATCAAAAGAGTTTTGCTTAATCTCATTTTATACAACCACCCCTACTGGGCTCAGCGACCTTCGATAACACTACAAAAACTACTTAAAAAAATAATCGCAGATATTTGAAGCTTATTTAAAAAAAAGTGATCATTTTTTGCGGACCTAACGGACCCTGTCTAAATTATAGCGTGTAATATATTGTTTCTTTTCCAATTTGGAACAAAAGAAATTTTCCCACACTACCGTTCACAATAATAACATAACATTATTGTGATTTAAATAACTAATTAAAAACATACTGCGAACTTTATATTTATGCGTTTCATACTTATTTTTTAAATATTAATCGTATCTAAATCCTGAATATTTCAGGTAATCTAGGTACATTAGCAAGAAATCCTGTAAACGTTTTATTGGAACCAAACTATGAATATAATGGACCAATTGAAAGGAAGTTTTACCTAATCTCGTGTCGTGCATAAAATAGCATTATTATGATTGAACCCTGGATCCCACGGAGACAAAGAATGCACAAGTCACAGCGGCACCTGTGCTCTTGGCTCTCTCGTATTCACGACATCTATGCGATATCTGATTTAGTGTCACACGATTGCAACTTGTTTTGTAATATCAATAAAACTTGTCGAATTAACCTTCATTCACTCGTAATCGTTAATATTGAAGGTCTTGTGCACTATTTAACTCCTCGCATTTTATAGAAAAAAAACATTACTTATTGTTATCATATTTTATTAATAGTAAGCAACCTATAACCTACAGCAAAAACCATTTCTGATGTGGATACTACATTTCATAATTCATACCTATCCTTAACTCCCCAGTAGCAGATAATATTATATAATTATATTATTATTAGATAAGTATATACCTAACATTAACATAGGTAAAGCTACAACACTTTTCTCCTCACATGAATAAAGTTTATTAGGCAACTGGGATAAAGGTTTGATACAAAAAAATTATAAAGCGATAGGTCGTAGTGTGTCGCTCTAACAAAAACTATAGTGGACCCCTCTCATTTGTATTTTTTTTACATTTTGATAGAAATGCGACTGCAGGTTTCTACCTGCTTCTCGCAAACTTTGTATATTTAACGTCCCGATCTACGTTTTTTATTATTTTATTAGATTAACTTTGATTTACTTGAAACACCTTTAAAAAAGTACCAATACAATTACTTTTACTATCAAATAACAAATCGTTAATTAAAAACTAATAACAGTATCTATGATCCAAATCTAATATTATTGAATACGATTAGATAATTTATTATTTGTCTACCTAAATAGTGTACTTTAAGAAATAAAAAAACTTTCTGGCATTGGAAGTATGAACTGAAACACTATGAAGTTTTAATTTGTTATTGTGAATAAAACTACACAGAACTATAATAAAAGGAATTAGAGAAAGAGCAGGAAGTGATTTAAAATCAGAGGGACGGGGGATATAAGGAGGGAGAAAGTCGTACAGCCATGATTTTTCGCTGTATACTTTCGAGGTTAAAAATATGTGTTTCGGGCTCACATACCACATTCACATTCTCTCTGATTTTAAAGTTGGAGTATAGCTTACCTGAGCATCGAAAAGTCGTAATCAATCTGATAGTGGATGGCGCTTGTTTGTCAGCTCCGCGATATTCGATGTACCGAGGCTTATTGGATAATTTCCCAATGATCCTTCCAAGTAGACTGTAAATTTTTGAAAGCTATGGCCAGAAGATCGTGGCGAAAAAACAGTATCATATTTATTACTATAAGCAGCATTGTCAGCAATCTCATTGGCCTGTGTCATTGGTCAGCAGTGAGGAACTGGAAATAACCGGAAATCCGAGACAGAGGAACCTTAATATGTTCAGAATGGCATTGAAAATGAGCTTTTTTCATTTAGGATCAATTATTGGGATTATAGGAACGAATTTTAAACATACAAAATTGCCTTTCTCCGGTAAATACTGTGGAGGGAGTATGACACCTAAAATTTAATATAATTTTGGATTCGGGGATCCAAACAGCAGCACCAACATTAAAATATGAATAAGTTTATTATGACTGTTGAATAGAGTTAGGCGTCCCTAAATAGAGATCTTTCAGCAGGAAACCGTTCTGATAAGAAGTGAAGGTTCTGAACATTCCAATTGCATTGCATTTATCGGAAATGACGTTATGGCACCGCATATAATACGGAGACATTTAGTTTAATTTTAATACCAAAATTTTAAAATAGATTTAATACATGGTTCTTACAAAAAAGAATCGTAATCAAGTAACTCCTTATGATTGCATAAGAGATTTTGGCAGTACGGGTGAGAACCCCACCAAAGTAATAATGTCAATGATCTCATACATTTTTATACCATAAGAAAGATGTTTCATGCCAAATAATTATAAATCTAGTAAAACTCTAAGGAACTTTACATTGGTATCGTTCGGTATATTGGTTCAGTTCGGTAAAAGTAAATACCCTGATTGTTTTGGAACGCAACTAGCCTACTTAAATGTAATCAAAATAAAATAGACAATTTAAGTAACATACAATAAATACACGACTCAAACAGATAGGTTTTAATAACCAAATAGGTAATATATAATGGAAGTATAGTATAACTAGTCTAGCATAAATTCTGATACTGGTTGTTTATATACATCTAAATAAAATTAATAATTTGAATTTCGAACATTAGCTTCTACGTTAAACAATATACTTCTTTCCCGCTATTATTTCATGGTTTTTGTTTGGAAATTATTTATTTTGAAAATGGAGGTGTGCACTAAAGAGCAAGGATTGCAGTAGTTGCACTGTACAAAGTAGAAAAGGAGCCTACTTTTTGAGACTTTGAAAAAACTAGGGATTAGCCGAATGGTCTAGGGGCTTACCGGAGATACACAGGACATACCTTAGATGAGGCACTAAAACAAAAAAAGACTCGAAAGATCAAATCAGCTGTTACTTCGATACGCGACGAAAAACACAGAAAAAGTATTTTTACCAATGAAAAAAAAATACAAATTACCTTATTCAAAAACGAAGTGTGGACATTCAGCAACAAAGCAAAGCAACTGGATTCAGCCCTGGGTCATAAGGCGCGCTCTACCCAAATTTGGCTTGAGCAAAATGTTCCAGACTTCATAAAAGCTAATGATTGGCTTCGGTCAGTCCGAACTTAAACCCTTTGGACTATAAACTATGGTCAGTGCTAGAGGACACGGCCTGCTCTAAGTGTCACCCAAATATTGAGTCGTTCAAGAAAGCTTTGGAGGCAGCAGTCACCAAGTTTCCAATGAAGACCGTTTGTAAATCTATCGACGAATGGCCCGACTATTTAGAAGTGTTAAAGCTAAGGGTGGATTTGTTTTTTATAAATTATCGGATAATTTCTTTGTAACAGAACTTATGACTAGACTAGACTAACATCCAAATAGAACGCGAAGTAATGTCTCCCACTTTAACAGTTATTGAACGTAAGTGATATGACAGCTTTCAAGTTTTGACTTTGACAAGTATATTACTCAATAATGCAATTCACATTGCACATTTCACCGGCTAATTCACAAATCACAATTCATAACTAATTAGTTTTTTTCGTATTATTACATAATTCATGAGAATATAATAAATATCTCATAAAAGTGCAGCAATATTTACATATAATGGATTATACTAACAAAGTATGTATTTTCTTATTAATTAAATGCGTGAATTATCGATTCTTTATCTCACAATGTGAACTTGCAGAACTTTCCGTCATTAAAAAACGATAGATTATTAAAAGCGGCGAAAGGGCAAGAAGTCGACAAAATCCCGGTATGGGTTATGCGACAGGCAGGTCGTTATTTACCTGAGTTTCAAGCAGTTCGGGCGAAACATGACTTTTTCACAGTTTGCCGAACACCTGAACTAGCCTGTGAAGTAACATTACAACCTCTTCGCCGTTATGAACACTTAGATGCTTCAATAATTTTTAGCGACATTCTTGTCATACCACAAGCATTAGGGATGGTTGTAGAAATGCATCCTGGCCAGGTATAGTATTGTTTTATATTGCTTTTAAATCAACATGACAAAACACACACATATTTGTATTTATTTTGTAATTTTTATATATGTAACAATATAGGGTCCAGTCTTTCCTAATCCCCTACAAAACATATCAGACATAGATAACCTTAAAGAAGAGGGTGCAGTGTCTCGATTATCTTATGTTGGAGATGCTATTACATTAACCAGGCACAAGATTGAAGGAAAAGTGCCCTTAATTGGGTTTACAGGAGCACCTGTAAGTAATCTAATTATTAAATCTGTCTTTGCATAAATAATAGCAAGATAATTGGTAAAAATTTTATTAACATAATCATTTGTGTGCTCAATGTTAGTTCACATTGATGGGATATATGGTAGAAGGAGGAGGAAGTAAAACTATGTCTAAAACAAAGGAATGGATTGATAAATATCCGAAAGACATCCACAGGTTGCTTTCTTTACTGACCCGAGTTATTATTGACTATTTGGTTATGCAGGTTGGTGAATATTTAATTATAAAACCTATGTGTCCTATGTGATTTTGATAGGTTGTTAATATTTCATTGCTACTGTGCCTCATTGTCTTGTCATTGTATATACCTAAAGTACAACATTATCTCTATAATTTCATACAATAATGATATTTCTACAAGATTGATTGAAGATCCTATACAAAGTAATGAATATGAGATTAATACAATTTACAGGTTGAAAGTGGAGCTCAATTATTACAAGTTTTTGAATCTAGTGCAGACCACTTAACAAGAGAACAATTTATTGAGTTTTCAGCACCTTACTTAAAAGATATAAGAAGTGGGGTAAAAAGCATACTGCAAGAAAAAAAAATAGAAGAAGTACCCATGGCATGTGATTTCAATTTACTTATTATCATTATGCCTGTTAGAAGTACTATAAAAGCCAAGTTAATAAGTCTTGGTGATTAATTTTACTTTTTGGTTACAGACTGTGTTTGCAAAGGGTGGTGGACACTCATTAGATGTGCAGGCTACGTTGGGTTATGAAACTATAGGGCTAGATTGGACAGTAGATCCTATTGAAGCTAGAAAGATAGTGGGAGTGGACATTACTTTACAGGGCAATTTAGATCCACAAGATTTATATAAAACATCAGTAAGTCCTCATAGTCATAAGTCATCAGATCAGATTTTAAAAGGCCTTATTACAGAATTAGACACTTACAAATTTAAAAACCTCCAGAAATGTTTGAGAATTTTTTTTATAAAAATTCAAATAGATAAATATATGAATTCTACATATTTAAAAAAAACTTTTTTCTAGGATGAAATAAGGACACTTACTGTAGATATGGTAAAGAAATTTGGAAAACACAGATACATTGCAAATCTTGGCCATGGAATAACTCCTCTGACTCCACTAGAGAGCATGAGTGCATTTACTGAATCTGTTCATGCAGCTCTATAAGAATATTTTTGTTTTTTTTTTATAATGGGTTATGAATAATGTTTTCTTTTTATTACATAAATGTTTATTGGACATTAAACTTACAATTATATGGGTCTTGTTAAAATATAATGTTACATTGAAAAAGTGTTAATTACTATTGACTTTTGACTTGTTGCCGGCATATCTTCATCATGACTTCCAACAGCTTTCTTGACATACTAAAAGCAATTCCATAATAAACATTATTAATCTATATATATAAAGAAAGTCTTATATTATTTAGTGACAGACAACACACAACTGAAACTAATAGGGGGAGAAAAAGGGAATAAACTGAAACTTTGTATATGAAGCAAGTGAGCACTAAGTAAAGATTTTTGGAAATTAGCGCTCCTTCCTCCTTAAGAGGTAAAAAGGTGGATCCTACTTAATGCGACAACTTTCAGACATGGTCACATGTCAACTTCCCTTTTAATTCTTTAACATAACATATATTTTTACATACAGGCATTACAACATACATAACATCATGACTTAAAATCCCTTAAGGGCAGAGGTGGACATATTAAATACAAGCCTTGTATAAATTAACTATATATGGGTGAGGCGGGCGGAAAGCTAGAACTATTTTAGTAAGAATAATTCTTAATGATCTTTGTATTATAATATCTCACTTGTGGGTTAACTTGTATTTGTTCATCCATCTCTTGGATGTACTGGTGCAGTTTAGTGCAGGCAGCCATTTGTTGTTCTAACACACATAGTGTTTCTGGTGAAGCATACTTTTCTGGACTATCAAGGAACACTACCATTCCATCTTTTTGATTTATCATTGCATAGATTTCCCCTTCTTCAATCTGTAATGGACATTTAGCTTAAACAAATTCCTTAACATTGTTATTTGTTAGAAAATACAGAACATAGCAAAAATAAATATAAAAAGTGTGTTCTTTTGAAACATTTATTAAATATTTACATTTCGTTTATTAAATATTTTTTAAGTATTTATAATGTGTATTTCTATGTATTGTTGTCTAACACCTTTAACACAAGCAAATAATTTGCTTACTTAGAAGTTAGATCAGTGTGTGTAATTCATCCTGTCATATTATTATTATTTATGAGTTATTTAGACACCATTCCATTCCACATTATTAAGTATTTTGTAATTATAATTCAACTAATCTTATAGGTACACCTGTTAGAGATAAATTCTGTATTTAAAATTAAAATAAAAACATACCATGTTAAGTACATAAGATTCAGCTTGAGCAGGTCCAGACAACTGAACTCTTGCTGCAACATCACTTAGCGACAGAGTCAAGAATGTTTTTGTTAGTCTCTGTATATTCTTTTTGTACATGGAACTCAGAACCTGCAAAATTCAAATAATGACCTCCACTATCTAAAGTTATCACAATATGTTTATCTTACTGGTTGCTACAATCACAAGATTTGCCCCTGTCTTAATTACTGTAAAGTCATCAAAGTAAACAATTTATATCTTGCATTTTATTTACTCACAGTCCCAAAATTAATAAAATAAGTACAATTTTACTCAGAACATAATTGCCAAGGCACCTTATTAAATTTTTCAATTAATTTTTTACTGTCCAATCTCTAGAATCTTTTCTCATGTCTATAAACTGGTGTTGGATATGATATATTATATGTATTATGAACCCATATTACTGAACCCCACCACAATTGGTATTTGTTTTAAAATATAGATTTTGAACAATGATAATATTTAAAACAAATGCTGTTTCACAAATATGCCAAGTCAATGACATGCATGTGGATGATATTGAGATATTACCGAGTTTTGTATCTCAATTTGGTTAAGGGACATATAATTCTATGATGAGGTTACCTGATTAACTAATCCCATATTCTTGTCTCTCACAAACGTCTCCCTGTGTTTCACAGCAGCATGTTGACTGTTTGCCAGCTCGAGATAGGCAATTGATAATGGTTTAAGAAAACGAGAAACAACTTGCGATGTATACTTAGGTGTTGGTAGTATCTGTAATAAAAATATTTTAGACATACATCATTTTGAAAATAAACATTCAACACATTTATGGTAAATAAAGAAAATTATTGCCAATGAATTCAACCAAGACAAACTTTGACATAATAAACATATGAAAATTAATATTATTTATTATAACAATAAAGCCTGTGTTAACTAAATGGGAATAAAGAAATATTTGTGTGAGTGACTCAGATAAATTTATATTAAATTTAATCAGCTCGTTTTGATTATGATATTTATAATTATTTTCCGCTGATTAAATTGAGATACATGATACATTTAGAGGGTACATGCAATAGTATACCCCAGGACCCAGACATACCCAAGGACTTAGATATCACTTGTATGAATCACTGACCAAAATCAAAGGTATTTATTAGTATTATATTATTACCTTTCCATGTAAAATGATTGATATCAAAGTGTATTTTTTGTAAGCTTCCAACATTATATGAGACACAACCATAGAAGGAACAGTAACAACTACTTCAAAGAAATAAAGCGCTCTGTCGTAATTTTTCAGAGCTGTATATATCATTCCTCCATAGTAGTAGTACAGTAGGAAATGTTTAGAATCATTGACACCTCCGAGCTGAAACAAGATATATATTGAGTTATATAAAAAACCCAGCCAAGTGCGAGTGGGACTCGCGCATGGAGCTTCCGTATCATTATATATAAAATTAATCATGTTTATTGTATGGGAAGTCTGCCATAAATATTTATTTTATTTTAATTATTTACTTTAAAATTAATATATATTCTGTGAATATTTCAAACCATTCCCCTGTTGCCATTATTAAAATTGAGCAAAGAAAAACATTTAACATTATCTAAAAGTTCTTATTATAGGAGCCTTATTTTAAGTATTTGTTATTAAAGTGGCAACAGAAAATACATCATCTGTGAAATTTTAAATTGTATAGCTATCATGTTTTATGAAATAAAGCCAGGAGGCTCCCAGATGGACGATGAAGTCTTAGTAATGGGGCTCTGTATTTATCATTTGGGTACAGATAACAGATCTCTATAAATATGCAACTATTATTTTGCTCAAGTAGAGTAAAATGGAAGAGAAATATACTCTTAGAAGGTTCTTGTTTAAAAACTATACTCTGACTTTGATAAGATATTTCTTTAGTCATTTTAGAACTTAAATAGTGTAAAACATAAATGACCAGATTTAATAAGAAGAAATATTCATATGTATATTACATATATCAAAAAAACTATTTTGATTTATGATGCATGATTTAGAAATTCTTTTTATTTGTTATGATAATTCACATTAATGTTTTTATTTTGCTTAGAAAGAAAAGCATAACCAGACTTTTAGTGTAAATGTGATGCTTGTTATTATTATTAATTTATTGTGTTATCAATATTAATTTATTATTTGATATTCTTGAAGCTACAATTCCTTACTATTGAATAGAACTTTAAATTATCTTACTCAATAAAATGAATCAACTGGAACAAAATTGAATTCATTAAATTAAATGAATTAAATTAAGGTGAATATTAAATTGTTTTTAAGAACCTAACTTTGAATGATTTGTTTTTTTTCTAATGAATAACTGTAAATATACCTCAGATCCAATACCAGTGACATCAGTATCTAAAAACTCAAGTGCAGGCTTCATGCATTTAGATAAGAGACATAACTGACATAAGTCAGCATGAATAGAAGTCAACTGAGAGTCAAATAATTGAATTTTTCTAATAGCTTTTTTAAGTATTTCAATTCCTTTAATAGGTTGTTTCTGTTCTACAAGATGATCAGTCAAAAGATGGCATAAATCTGCATCTGTAATTATAGAGTATTATCAATCAAGTACAATTTAAAAAAAAGAAACCAGCTTCATATTTTAAAAAAGCTTTACATAAATCTGGTCCAAAACGAACTTGTTCTCCATTGCAATTGGTAATAAAATCATGGATTTGTTGGTACATTAAAGAACGGTCAACATCATTATTGCCCTGAAACAAAAAGTTAATCATGTCAAAATTTAATACAGAATTTGAACATGTTACCATAATTAAATCACTTCATATTAAAAAACCTGTGGCAAGGAAAATTTGACAAGAAGTACAGCTAGCACACCAAGTGAATGTTGTTGGATGTCAAGGGTTTCTAACACAGTGTTCAAGTGCACGCTGTTTCTCTGCAAAACTTCTTCCGACTTGCCTATCATTTCGTACAGTTCACGAAAATTTCCTAAAAACCAAAACATATGAACAGGTAATACAATTTAAGATAATACATTTTTTTAGGGTACCCTTTTTAACATTACTCCTACCTGAAGCCGAAGATGTTCTTACGTTATTTACAAATTGTTCTAATGGAGAAGCCATTTTGATCTTTTTGTATTTACTAAAATACTAAAATTATAGTTTGACTTTATAACTTTGATAAGATACAATCGGCAATGTATTTTACTATTTATAAAAAATTACATGCCCATTTAAAATTCTTGAATGTTTGACAATTGCATTTGACAGCCATGACATAAACATTTCTTCTTATAGATTTTTTAGTACTGACTAAGGCTTACATCATAGAGTTTTGCTGTCTTTAACTTGTTACAAATAACAATAATTTTATAGTTTCTATAAAACAAATTACTTTGAATTTAAGATTATTTTTAATAAGCACGTAAAACTTAAGGCTGGGTTAACCAAAAGTACTGGTGTTGTCGGAATAGCTTTTCCTTTTTGAAAGCACAATTTATCTTAATAAAATAGTAGCTTCCTTCCTCTATTTACTTTTTTAAATTCAATTTAATAGAAAGGAGTACTCCTTGAATCATTGAAAAACCTTTACATTTTCATAGATATGTGTACAACTAGCTGTGCCTGAGACTTTGTACAAATAGATTTCGATAAAACGTACTTGTTCAAAGTTTTATAAAAAACAGGCCAGTAGTTCCTACGTGTAGGACTATTTCTAGTTTTTTTTTTTTTTTTTTTTTTTTTTTTTTTTTTTTTTTTAATTTTTAATCACAAACAACTTTTTTACAGAGGACGTAGCTTCGTATTTTTTTTTTATTTGAAGGGATATTATTATTTCCTAAGGGGAAGACCACTATTGCAATTTAAAAAAATATCTTACCGCAATGATATAAATATAAATATAAATGTATACAGCATTAGTTACTCTATTAAGCTAAGGAAGAGTGGTTCCTTCTGGCACAGGTGCTTAAGCACTTAAAAGAAGGGATCAATTTTTTACATTGTTAAACATGTATATATAAAACAATAAAGAATTTGAATTTGAAAATTTGAATTTGAAATGATACGAAAATAAGAGAATATTAACGACTTTATTTGTTAACCGATTTTAATAAAAAAAACCCTAAATGCAATGTGACAAGCCCATGACAATATATTACCTAAAACTTCATCCAAACCGCTTAATCTGTTTCTAAGATTAGCGTGCACAAACATACAGAGATAAGAAAAAGCTTCTTAGCATTAAATGTATTCACCGTGCGTTGCCGTGTGTAACTGCAAAAAATAATAGATATTTTTAATAAAATTAAACAATCTTTCTCAGGACTTATGGTAACAAATAATTAGAAACGTTCTATTTTTTTTGTATTAATCAAATAATTATATGAGCAAGCGGCGCGGGGGCTCAGGTAGGGGCGTTCGATCATCGATTATATTGCCGAGCCTTCTTAAATGCGGGCTATTGTAGATGAATTTTTAACTAAGATTTATTTCAATTTATCCCTTATCATGAAAACTCTTATGAAATCTATTCTATCTAATGAAAAAAAGGAATTCTCCTCACAACAAAGGTGTCCGAGTTACATCCCGATTCCAGACACTTTTCATCAACTCCTGCCGGACGGCAGTTTGCAGGGCCAAATTAGCCATTAGGAGTTAGGACAAAACAGAGAAATGCCGGACGGATGGCAGCACTAACCTTACACTTACTTAACGGGGTTTTTGGCGGGAAATCAAAAAGCGCGCATTTTAAAAAAGGGCCAAAAATATAAAATTTCAGTTTTCGTGTTTATATTGTATATTTTCAAGTAAATAGTTACTTTTAAGGGCTGTTATAAATAATACTAGTTATGAGTGTAAATAGCGACGGGGGAGACCCCGTCGAAAGAGCAAAAAAACGAAAAATTGTTGGCGGTTGTCCAGAAGGCGTCGTAAACTATAATGTATTTAAAAAGCCATTGTATAAAAGATTGTTTCTAGAAAACCACAGTGGCGATTGTGTGGTGTATGTGGAATCTACTGAAAATGAAAAAGTCGGCAATAAAAACCCTATCGTCCTTACGAAAACCTTTACGGAAAACGTTAAAGGAATAGTAGGAGTACACCGAATAAATGCCTACAAAGTGGGCGTTACGTTTAAAAAACCCGCGCCTGCCAATAATTTCTTAAATATGGATAGTTTTTTTATTAAATACAAGCTCAAAGCATTCATACCAGCCTATATGACTGAAACTATTGGAATAATTCGATTTGTTCCCAAAGATATGTCTAATGAAGATATTTATAAAAATATTGTTGCTGATGCAGAGGTTGTATCAGTCAAGCGATTTATGAAAAGAGAAAACGGAAAGTTAATACCCCTGGGCACAGTTGCAGTAACTTTTGCCGACACTGTTTTACCACAGTTTACCTTTATTAGCCTATTTAGGTACTCGGTACACACCTATGTGCCACCACTCATCCAATGTTATAAATGTTTAAAATTCAACCACTCCGCGAAAGTCTGTAGAGGAGATCAAATGTGTTCCTCGTGTGCAGGTCGCCATTCCTACAAAGAATGTGATGTAGAAGGCATCACTTGTATAAATTGTGGAGGTAGTCACTTGGCTATCTCTAGAGATTGTCCTGTAAAGCAGAAGAAAACGGCAGAGAAGAAAGAAAAGCACCGTCATCGTTCCTATGCCACTGTTGTGAGTACCCCACCACCCAATATAACATCTAAAACATTCCCCACATTAAATGAACCAAGTAAGTCAGTATCACAACATCTTTCTACGGTAAAAAATGTAAAAACAGCATCAAATTGTATTGATGCTGAACAAATTATAAATAATGATATAATTATCAGTGCATTAGTCAAGTCTTTAGTTGCCCTTGGTAATAATAGGGATGGTATACCTTTAACAAATAAAAAGATAAAAGAAATATTATTACATAACTTAATAACTTAATGGATACTTATTTACATATTATTCAATTTAATATACAAAGTTTAAATAGTAAAAAAGCATTATTAAACAAATTCCTTTTAGAACAAAAAGTTGATCTATGTTTATTGAATGAAACCTGGTTAAAAGATACTAGCAATATACCTTCTTTTACATCATATAATTTTATTTACAAAAACTCTAAAGATTGTATTTTTGCAATACCTGAAATACCAATAATTATTAATCATATTAAGGATAATACAAACAATATTTATAGGGATGACATATGGCCAATGTATAGATGTAATTATAATTCTTTAATAAACCATTTACATATTAGCTGTAATCTAGATTCAATCCAAAATAAATATGATTTTCTAGACTTTATTAGTAAGAAAACTCATTTATATACAATATACACAGATGGTTCCAAAAATATTGATGTTGTCACTTCTGCATTTTATGATCCTCAAATGATGGTTTCAAAATGTATTCAATTAGACAAAAATTGTAGTGTCTATACAGCAGAAAGCTATGCCATATTGACTGCCTTAAAATTAATAAATAGAAATGTAGATATTAAGAATATATTAATAGTAAGTGACTCCAAAAGTGTTCTAGCAACTTTATGTAATAATAACTTAAGTTTTAAACAAAATTACATTATATATGAAATCAAACATATGTTGGACCAGCTGATTAAAAGTAATAAATTTATCGAGTTTGTGTGGGTGCCATCACACAGTGGCATATATGGAAATGAGGTTGTAGATGCTGCAACTCGTCGAAAATGCGACGAAGACCATTCGGATTTTATGAAAATCCCATATACTGATTTTTATTCCACCCTAAACAATAATTTCATACAAATATGGAGAGAATATAGAAAGCACATCATTCAAACAAAAGGAAAATGGTACGCAGAGGTCCAAAAAAGCTTACCTATTAAACCCTGGTACTATGACCTAAAGTATTCTGGGAGAAAATTCATTACAACAATTAATCGTCTACGCTTCGGACATTGCTTAGTTCCTGCCCATCTTTTTAGACTTAAAATCATAAAAAATAATAAGTGTGCACATTGTTCTCAAGAAAATGCGGATATTAAGCATTTAATTTTTGCATGTTCGTCATTTAACGTACAACGGCTGATTCTTGTCAGTGACATTAGCGAAATATCGCAACAGAGTTGTTAAGTGTTCCCCGCCGTGTTCAGGAATTACTTTCAAATAAACATTATTTTAAGTCTATTTTTAAGTATATCTCGAATACTGTTGAAAATATTTAAATATTAGTGTAACTTGTAAGAAATTAAATATTTAATTTAATTATTATAATTTTTAAGAAAAAAGAGAAGTGTAATGAAGCTATTTTTACTGTCATTGCAATTCAATGTTAATTATTTTTTTATAAATGCATTTATATTATATTGTTTAATGTTATATTAGTTTCATGATTTGACTTAAATATCATACTTTAAAAATAGACATGAATACTGTTATATAGCTAAAAAAGATTTAATGTTAATGTAATTCCATGTCAACTTATTTATAAATTATATAATTTTATTCTATTATTGCGACTGAAGGGCTTGTACTCATGGTCATGAAATAAATAAAAAAAAAAAAAAAAAACTTACTTAACCGTCGGCAAAATTACGTTTACGGTTTAGCTGTCATTTTTATTATTGTCAAATTTTTAACCTTGTTTACTTACTCCTATTTTGCATATTGTTATTTAATTGTCAGATGAGTTTTTTTTATACCACGGTTTATAGTGACTTCACAGGATCGCGGTCGAACGGGATAAAAATACCATGTCCGTCTCATGGTTCTAATCTATCTCCCCACGAATTTTCAGTCAAATTGGTTCAGCCGTTCTTGAGTTATAAATAGTATAACTAACACGACTTTCTTTTATGTATAGATTCACCAAATAACATTTAAAAAAAATACCGGCCAAATTGAGAACCTCCTCCTTTTTGAAGAAGTCTGTTACAAACTGCAGAACCATGGACTCTGAAGAAACTCTTAAATCTACATTGATTGACTGCTTACAACAACAATTATGCGAATTAGAAGTTCTTACTGCTATATACCCAAATAATGGTGATATTATTTATACCAATAAAACTGTTCTTGATAACATAAAAGAATTTCTAGATAACAAGACTCAATACACTCCCAACCATTTAGACTTAACAGTAAATTTATTAATAGATGATTTAAAACTTGAAATGTCTATAAACCTACCTAGCTTTTATCCCAAAAAAGAACCTGTTATCTTTATAAGATGCAATCAATTGAAACGCCAACAAGAAACATTATTAAATTGTAACTTATCTAATTATATTAGCAACAATCACTATGGAGAACAATGTTTATATACAGCAATATCATGGGTACAAGATAACATTGAAAAGCACAATTGTAAAACTAATGAGATTGATATAAGTATAAGTAATAACAAGGATTTAAGTAAGGTTGAGCTTAAATTTGTTAGGTTATGGGTATTTTCACATCATATATATAACAAGAAGAAACGTGAAGACATTGTGAAAATAGCGAAAGAAAATAATTTAACTGGATTTTGTTTGCCAGGAAAACCAGGGATTGTTTGCATTGAAGGTTATGAAGAAAGCTGCAACAATTGGTGGAAGATAATTAAAACTTTCAATTGGAAGAAAATAAATTTAAGAAAAACTGAAACATTTGAAGAATTTGAGAGAAATAAAGCCCAGAAATTTAACAATTTTGAAGAAATTAGTTTTCAAAAATCCTGCAAAGGGAGTAAACATTCTGATATGAGTGCTTTTTTGAAATATATTAGTGATCATGGTCTTTCTTATATTATCAATGATTTATTTAAACTAAATTGTTCATAAATGAACAATATATAGAAATGTTTTTTTTTTTTAATCCTAATACCTCATTTTTATTATTTTACATTATTATGTAATTATTAAAACATTTTTATAATTTTTTCGCGCGTTGTGAAGACGTTTTTTCGCGTGTTTCGGGGCTAGACGGTAAAAATTCTTGCCAAAAGTTGGCACGACATGTTTTGCTATCTCTCTTTCTCTTATAGAAAGCAAGCGAGATATTTTCATTTCTATCATTATTATTATTTGTATTATATTAAATTGTTTAGTAGTTCTTTATTATTTATTTGATATTGGAGTTTGTTCTTTTAGAATTAATTAGCAAATAAGACAGTTTAAATGAAAATAATAATACAAATTTGTGATCAAATATACTCGTAATGTTTTCTAACAACGCCATCTAATTATATCTTAGGGAAACATAGCTACATCTGTTACATAAACTTATGTGTACAAAGTGAAACCGCTAGGTGGCGGGGCAATAATTCATGGGTTTATTGATTAACACTTTTTAATTTAGTTATTCTTTCTATTTACATTTATTATAAATTATCGGCGAAATATCATACAAAAATAGTATACCAATATTATTCATTAGCATATTAGTTTATATTAATAATTTAATATATTTTATTTTTATACGGAACACTTTATCTTTTTAAATTTGATCTTTTTCTCGGCTTCTTAAAGTTATGTTAATGGTTTTTTTCTTGTACTAAATGAACCACTGATATCCTCTTGTTAAGGTTTTTACTGTCAATATTGCATAAGAACCTTTCACAAGCGTCAATAAAAGCTCAATATCTTAAGAAACGACCGCTTTTATTTCCACCAAACCGCTAAGAACCTTCTAGAGTCTAAACGAACCAGGCTAGCAAATAAAAAAAACCGCAATCAAATCCGTTCATTCTTGTGGGTGCAATGACAGATATGAACTTGTAAGTTTTAACTCAACTCATTTGTTGGTCGGCGGTTAACTTAGAAAACTAACATAATATGAATTAAGATTATTGTCTTTAGTCATGACCATTGACTTAATCAATGTTTCTTACAAGTTACAACACCTATTTTTAATAAGAACCTTAAATTATAACTTTGGAAAATAATAATCATTTTCATTTACAAATAGAAATTAAAGCAATGTATTTTAAAACTCCCGAAATTTCTTTCTCCTTATTTGTATATTTTTTTCTTAATTTGTATACTAATCTTTGTATTAAAATTTACTATTATATATATTTCTGTCTGTGACCTATACCGTCGACTCTACCAACGAAAAATCAAAATTCAAATATGAATATTATCTATGGTCTTGACCACAAACTAGTTACTAGGGATGTCAGTAATTCAAAATATCGATGTATCGTAAATATATATCATTTCGATCATATATTATACGATTTTTTACGTCGATACTTCAATTCTCGATACATCGGATCAGTAAATAGCGGTTAAAATATTGTTTTGTTTTGACAAGCTTCCAAGTTACAAGACTACTCAGTGCGACTCACTACATTTTTTAAAATTCCACTAATTTGAAATTTGAACAACTGAATATTTAAAATCTTATTATATATTTTGAAAAAAAAATCTAACAAGTTACAGTTACTGTACAGTAGTATAACTTTAAAATTGTAGGTAGTAAGTAGGTACGAATTTCAGACAAACTTAACCTTTACGGTATTTTATGAATGGATTATGAAGTATAACAATAACTAATAAATAATAATTGTAACTTTTTGAGATACATTGCATAGCTTCGCAGTTTGATTGTAAATATAAAAAATATAGTATAGAAACTATTATCGTACTTTTTGTTTGTAAACACACCTCTGCTCATTATTAAAGATTGCAGGACTTGGAACTTAATGAATGAATGAAAACTTGCAGTAATTAAGAACTAACAATCAACATGTTTCATTGTGGTATGCGACAAATGGAAGAAAAGCATGTTGCAAACCAAGTAGATCTCATGGTTTGGAGCAATCGCCTCGATTTATTAGCTCTTAGTAATTTTAAAGGTTTGTGTATATACTCTCTTACAGCTCTCAGGAATATAAATAATATAAATTGTTAAAAATACTTATAAAATATATGATAGATTAAAGACCTCTTTATTCTAGGTGAAGTTCAAGTACATAGACTTCACTGGCAAAAAGTTTGGAATTTACCTCCACCTAAAGAAGAAGTGACTGTTCAATCAATGGCTTGGAGGCCTGATGGAAAGGTGAAAGGAAAAAATACGATTTGGTTTTTTGTTATATGGAGTAATATAATTTTGTAGTATAAATATATTTTAGGCCTTAGCTATTGGATATAGTTCTGGAACTGTTTGTATAGTAGATATTGAAGATAAGGAGATTATAGACAAATATGATTTTGCTTGTGAAATGACAGAAGACCTTTATATAAGTAATGATTATGGAATACCATGTATGTCGTGGACTGTAAAAAGTGGAACCTTAAAAAGTGCTTCAGAATATAATTTGTATGTAAGTATAGTTTAGAAAATATAAAAATATATATTTATGAGTTTTTAAATATGTCCATTTAAATTATACTTTTATTTATTTTCAAATAGTGTAATGTTTTAGGATGATCCTTCAATATTTTTACCAAAACCTCCATCTCCAAGTACTAGTTACAAAACTCAAGTACCAGAAGATACAACAAAGAATTTAAAAGAATCAATAGATAATACACAATTGAGCATGTTAATGATAGCATTTGGCAGTGGAAGTATATATTTAAGCGTGTTTGGGAGGTATCCATATGGAATAATACATTTATCCCAAATCACTAAAGATGAATGTGGTGAATACAAAATATTAGACATTAAATTGTCTGATGACTTTAGAGTAATGCAAATTTTGTATATGGAAAAATCTTCACATAATATTTATTTATCGATGGTGAATACAAGTGTTTTGTCAGCATTTTCGGAGGAAATGTTTGTGGTAGCTACAAGGCATGGCCAGATAGTTGAATTACTAACACACTTAGATAAAACAATGATTTCTATAACAGAAGCTTGGGAGCACATTTTGTTAGAAATGGACACTAAGATGGCATATTATGCCTCTTCAGTCCCTGAGGGTGGTGTGTCTGCTGATTTATTAGAATTGCTTATGTTGGGTAAGTGTTTTGTAATGGAAAAAGATGAACACATATTTAATGATTTACAACAGACTTTCTTGTATTTGACTGTTGTAACCACTTCTTACCATTTTCAAATGTATGTTATCTAAAGTAATGTAAAATCAAATATCTATTTATTCTAATTAAAAGTTTATTCTCTATAACTTAAACTACAATTCTAATATTCCAGGTGTGCCATCTGATGAATTAGAATTGTTCTTACTTCAAGAACTAACTGCTAAGGGCCTAAAAAAATTTGGTAATTCAGTTGAATTAAGTTATTCAGCAATACAAAAATTAGTTTTAAAACAATTAAATATTGTTGGGCAGAGTTTAACATATTATCTCTCAGAGTTAAGAGGTTTAACTAGAGTTCGAGATAGATATAAGGTAAGATATTAGATCTTATACATTTTTGAAAACTAATTACAAATGAATATATAAATATATATAATATTTTAGGTTCTAGGCATCGAGGAGGATTTGGTTACAAAGGCAATAAAGGCCTCATGTGCTTTTTTGAACAAATGCTTGGAATTACAACAAGTAATTGATGTCTCAATGCGCAATTATAAAGTTTTCTTTAGGTGGCTCTTTGTTGTGATAGTTCGCTTATTAGATGAGCAAACTTCCAGTGAAATTGTAAAGATAACTCAACAGGAACTTACTCATATAGCCGATTTTCTTTACAACTTTGATAATGTACAAATCGAAAGAAATGAAAATTCATCAGAGAAACCTGTGAAATTTAATTTAGAAAGATTAGGCCAGTACTTGTTGGACCAAGACCTAACAATCCTGCCTGACGATGAAGACAACCCCTGGCACAAATTTCTCAAAGAAAATGCCTGTCTGTTAAGGGATAATGATACAATATTTCCTATGATGGACTTTAAAAAATTCTCACTAGTACAACAACAACATTTTCTAAAAAATGCTGTTGTTAAAATATTTGATGTCAAAGACAAAGATGTTGGCAAGTATTTCTCCTCAGTTTACAATCTTAAATGTTTTGAAAATCCAAACAATATTCCTAGTGAAAATTTTAGACTTTCGCAAATGTTTGATCCTAGCGATGAAAGGTTTATGATGGCTTTTATTGACACAGAAAAGGCATCAGAAGGAATGTGTTTTATGTCTGTCAATATAAAAGAAAAGGTTTGTTCCTCTACAGCTTGTAATATTTTCTTCTCTTCATGTCTGCTGAAAGATGAGTGTGTTCAAGACAAGAAATTAAAAATATTGGATTTACAATTTTATTCTGCCGAATATCTATCTGTTTTAGTTAAGCACCCCAGTGTTAATGAAAGCACCATATTCATTCAGGTTCCTTTGAAAATTGTGCTAGAAAACTCGAGTGCATTTAATATAAAAACGAAATCCTTGATTTTCACTGATAAAATACCAAAAAAAAATTTGTCACCTTTACTTGATAGTGGCATTTACAAAGTGTTAGACAAAATGGATGGTTTTCATATAGCAGTATCGGGCAATAGAAAAGTGGCTGTAGTTTTATCAAATAGTCACAGAAAAGTGAGGGTTTTTGAAATGGAAATAGATGGTGATGATGAGGAAGATGAAACTCTAGACACTACATCACAATCGCAAGCAACCCACGAAAGTGGGAACCAAAGCACTGAAAATCGGGAAGATAGTACTTTTTAATTATGTAAATAAAATAGTAATGTAAAAAAGTATTTTATTACGGAGTATAATATATCATAATATGGATTATAGTTCAATTTCCCAAAAAACACTAACATTTTAGGATAACTTATTACATTATTAACCAAAACGGATTTCGAGTATGGATTAGTTTTTTTGGCTTATTTCTTATATAAGCAATTTTTAATATATAAAAATATTTAAAGCTGAAGAGTTTGTTTGAACGCACTAATCTCTGGGACTACTGGCCCGAATTGAAAAATTCTTTTTGATGTGACTAATAGAAGTTAAGCAGCAATGAAAAATGCTGCAAATCTAATATAATCTAATAGGTTCTGACTGACTTAGTTATAGCATACAGTCTAAGCCGCAGGTCGTAGAGATAGTAAAATTGGAGGACACATTTGTTTTCTACGTAGTGGTGTACTAAGAAAAGATTTTTAAATTCCACCCTTAAGGGTTTTAAATATTAATTTTGTATGTAACTCGGCGGCAATACTTAAAACCACGCGGACGAAGTCTCGGTCGACCCCTAGTTCAGGTTATATATCCATTAAAATTCGTAAGGATAGTCGTTGTTCGTGAAAATTCCAAAGCAAATTCGTCTGGTTTAAAAAATAAAGAAAAATAGCTTTCAGTAGTTTTAAAATTTATTTAAATAAATAATTTCAATTGGTTAGGTTAGTAAAGTATAAATAACTTAAATTGCAAACTACACAATATGCAAATTATACTAATATTTTAAAATTTACCTATACAACAACAACTGATTACATTTAATTTTGGTAATTGATTATAATTATTTTAAATTAAACTAGTACTGGGAGACTTAATTTGGATGTTTTCAAAGACAGAATTAAAATCTGTGTCTAAGCCCTGGTTTTCTATTCCATACAAGAGATGTTCTGATGATGGGTTCCTGCTTGGACCTGGTACTGGTGGAGTTATTGTGGTGGTAGTTTTGTTATAAATTTCATCACCTTCCTCATCCTCTTCTTCAACTAAAAATAATAATTTTCAACAGGTAACATAATACTGTCTGTGTTAAGTAAAGAAATTCACAAAATGCAAAGGAATTATAGGTTTAACTAAAGCTGGCACATGTTTCATCTACACAATATTTGTAGTGTTTTCAATTATTGTGTGTCATGATGTCATCATACTCTAACAACAAATACAAATAGACTGACTCTTTCACCCTTGCATATAAGAGTGACAGAGATAATGGTTTTCTATATTTGTAATGAATTAAATAGGATTATTTTAAGGCTGATGTCAATAATTAAAAGATTTTGATTAGTCAATACAAATTATGCAATATTGTTATACACACACATATATATTAACAGATTACAACATAAAGATAAAAGTAACCTTTTTAAAAAGTACTTGAAGTGTTTCTAAATTTCTTGATAACAATTACCTGTAATACTTCTAAAGTGAATTGGTCTGCTTTTATTAATCTAAACATACCTGGCATAACAGTATGGCCATCATATGTGTTCCATTCCTTTTTTAATCTGAAGTAAATGACAGCACAGATCATTAGGACAAGTATGGAGACTATTATTGCAGTTAACTTGATTGCATCCATTGAAGAAAATGAAGATCCTTTTACTATCATTTCTACTTCCCCTACTGTTATTCCAGAACCATCTAAGTTATTGGATATACATTTATAATATCCAGACTCTGTGTGTGACACACTCTGAAATTGTAAAAAGCAACAATTAACTCCTTTTGAAACTTTCCTTTGTTACAAAATCAGCATTTTGTATCCAATTTATTAAGATTTATGAAAATAATTTGGTTATAATCCATATAAAAATAAGCCACTTTCAAACTAATATAATAAAATTATAAGCCATGAAAGTAATTTAAACTTGCATCACATTTACTTACATCAATATGCAATTTTCCAGACAAAACTTCATATTTGTATTTTCTTTCATCATATTCATTCCCAGGGCCAATAACTTTATTTTTGTCAAAAAGCCAAAACATAAAATTATGATTATAATCATTACTGTCGCAATTTAAGACCACTGTTGTCCCAGCAGGCACTTCTGTGACCACACTACTCTTGATATCACCAGCATTTTCGAAAACCGATGACATGTTATAATTCTTGTAAATCTTTCAGCCCTTGTTGAGATAGTTATACCACAGTGGCTTCAAATGCTAATATCTTTCGACAAAACCTTGCAGATGTCAGTACATTCAGTGGAAATTTGCCAAGTTTAAAATTATCTCAGTCACATGTACTTTTATACTTAGTTCTAATATTTGAGAGGACAGCTAATATGAAACATGTTTAACACCTACTACTTCTACTTGAATGTTTGATAAGATGCATAAACACTTCCACACAGAGTACCGGCAACAACATCCATATAGGGGTCATCACAACATATATTGGCAGGTATCCATTTGGAAACTCTAATTTAACACAAATTATGATTTGTGCTGCCATTTTAAGTCCAATGGCTGCAATATACCAGACATTTTTGTTGATAGTACTTCGAAATCTTTCAATCCCATTCCGACAATGTGACACCATGTGAAATAAAACATATATTAATAATATGCTATCATAAACCCACATAGGAATAAATACTATGAACCAATTCCAATGTGTTCTAGACTCCAATCTCAAGCAGAGAAGTATTAAAAATACTAAGAAAATAAACCACGTAAATAAGGCTCTATGTAAAATAGCCATAGTTTTGTATTCTCAGTTCTGTAGATAAAACAGTGACTTCTGTTTTTAAATATTTTATTCTGCCAAAGATTATAATTATCTCCAGGTTATGTATTAGCTTTGTGTTGATTGTTAGTTTGTTATCCAATAAAGAGAATTTATAATTAAATCTCTTTTAATGTAGACTATTTAGTTTATTGTACACCGAACAGTATGGAGTACAATTTTACAGTTGTAATAAAAAAATCTAAAGTAAATTTCTTGTTTCAACATTACACATAAACAATGTTTACAAATACTGACAACTGACAAGAGGCAATAACTGTCATAAATAATAACACAATCTACTATTCACAGAGTACTATAAACTACTAATAGGTTAATAATATTTGAAAATATCTTTAAACATGTATAGCCATGTTAAGCTTATTTAAATATATATAAATGTAGAATGAAAAATAAACCGATACGAGCAGGAATTCGAACCCGCGACTACTGGGAAACCGTCCCGTGGTCTACCACCTGAACTTAGCGATACGGTAGCTCAGTTGGTAGACGATTTTATTTTACTTTTCATTCTATATTTATATAAATTTAAATAGGCTAATTATTAGCATAGAAATCAGTGTTTACTGTTTACTACTTCGTAGTACTATGTGGTGCTAATAGTGGAAATCTGATATAAGATTTTATAACATAAATATCGTATTTACTGTATAATATTATATAATAAGGCACATCACGTATCACTTTTTTTAAAAGTATACTTTAATAATAATAATAGTTTATAAATATGCCTTATTTGAAACAAAAGGTGAATCTTACAATTTAAAAACAGGTAAAGAAAAACATTCCCGAAGAGAAATAAATGGAATTAAAAAGAAAGAGCTTGTTTTCACTTAATTCATTAATTTGAAATTCATTTTACAAAATATATTGTATGATTATAAAATTTTGTGTGGGATTATGATGTTTATACATATATACATAATTTTTAATTGTCATCGTATACAAAATTTAGGCAAATGTAAGTTTGTAAATCTATTTTTATAAATTATTAAACTGACTATAAGCGACTGATTAAAAATACTTTGTTTTTGAAATGATGAACCTTATATTTCTTTTTATTAACAGTATTAAATAATGGAGAATATGATTATGTACAATTTAAATGATTTAACGATGTAAAATAACTTTACTACACTGAAACATTACAACAGTACATACTTGTAATTACTAATACATATAAATACACACTAGGACAATACGAAGCAAAAAATAAAAAAATAACATTACGACTTCCTAAAAGTATTAAGAGATATAGTTTGTTTTCAATATTAAATGTCAAATTGTACATTGCATCAAACAATATAATAAAATGTTATTTAATTCATTGATCCGATCCGTTTTTTCTAATCTAGTAAAAAATAAATGTTTTATTTCGTAATTTAAGTTCTTCATCTCCATCATATCATTGTCAAAAAGAATATTTCTGGAATGACTTGCAGCAAAACAGTTTTGACTCTCTAAGAGAGGAGGATAGATGTATGTATGAGGATATCACATTGATATAAGTAAATATTTTATTTATTAAAACAATATTTAAAAGTATCACATTTTGCCGTCATATTCTATAACAAAAGTATGTAACAAGAATTAAGTTTAGACATTTTTAATTAGATATTAGAAAAAAAATATCGTTATTTAAATTGGTAAGACTATGTTTATGATAAATAAAAAAAATAATGTTCTTTGGTAATAAGAACTTATATTTGTTATTACAGTCAAATACTTAACATTTGCATTTCAAAAATTTTATCGATCCTGTGTTATGTGCAAATTACAATGTTTTATAGTTAGTCCACACAGTCTATAGGTGCTCCTGATGATGTGGGCGCGACGTGCAATGTAAATTTAATATTTCGCATAACAAGTTTCTCTAAATGTTTCTGATGTGTAATCTATGCTCAAGGGCATCACCTACATTCTCTAACAATACCACTATGATAAGTTATGGCACTAAATAACTAGGATCACGCCCAAGGACTTCCAATGAAATTGCTGGAACCGGAAAGGTTAACGATTGGCGATCGCGCGTAGGTTTAGTCAAGCTTAAGTCTATGGGAGATTCAGTTTTTTTTACCATATCTTTATAACGAAACAATATCTGTTTTTTGGAGTAGAAGCCCAGTCACGTCCTTTACATGCGCATTTTGGATAAAATTGGTCAAGTAGTTTTCCTATGATGTGGTCTCAAAAAATTCCCAAGCTTACGTTCAGCTCAATTAATTCGAAACAGTGATTTTTTTATTTTATTATTTTATTTTTTTTTTTGTAATGACTATACTGTTAGCCAAGTGACTATTACAGCGTCACCGAGGAAGTGGGCGAGTACTGAGACCCGCCCTTGAAAAACTCGGGCTTGAGGAACACGTCTGCCTTAAAGGTGTCTATAAGAGGCCCTACGGCAGAACGCCGAGGCAGCGTGCGTTTAGGGCCTCGCCTTCGCCGGCGAAGGCGGTATGTGTAGGTATGAGATGTTGTGTAAGCTAAACCTCTGTTGTCAGTCGTTATTTGACCATCTGAGTCGATTAGAATTGAATTGGGTCTTCTTTTAAAGGCTAACGGGGTGACCCTAGGCTGGTAGGTGGTCGCTTCAACCACCAGGGGGTTCGGATGTACCTCGGCCCTATCGAAGAAGCTCTGAGAGAGCTCCTTGAAATATTGCGCTATTGTAGGTAAACCTAGGTCTCTATGGAGGTCTGCATTGCTCATATACCACGGCGCGCCCGTGGCAGTGCGCATGAATCTATTCTGAATCACCTGAAGGGGTTTCAGATCGGCGTGAGCGTAGGCGTCACTCGCATAAGACATGACGGTGCGTATACAAACTTTGTAAATTGTGACCTTATTTCTAAGGAACAGTTTACGCCGCTTGCACACGAGAGGATAGAGTCGGCCTAGAAAGAAGGCCGCTCTGTTCCTAACCGTTCTAACATGGTTGCCGAAAGATAATTTACTATCGAGCGTTACTCCTAAGTATTTGGCTCCTTTTTGCCAGTCAATTGGTCGGTCAAAGATTTTAACTCTCCTTAGCACCCCCGTGTCGACCCTTACCCGACCGAAGAGCACGGTGTTACTCTTCTGTGGGTTTAACTCAATCCTCCATTTCCTAAACCAATCACCTAGGGTGTTGGCCGCGGATTGGAGGCGAGCGGCGATGGCATGAGGGTCCCTACCGGAGGTAAAGACTGCGGTGTCATCCGGGAATAGAGCTAATTTAATACTCGGATCTTGTGCAGGAGTATCGCACGTATAGAGTGTGTATAAGCTGGGCGAGAGGACGGAGCCCTGAGGGATACCCGCCCTGAGGGGGCGGGGGGATGACAGAGTCCCCTCTACTTTGTAGCGTGAGGAACGCTTCAAAAAGTAGTCTCGTATTAAAAATACGAGCCTATCCGACATCCCGAGTCGTAGTAGTACACCAACCCGTTGTGCCAGACCCTATCGAATGCCTTTGCCACATCGAAGAAGAGCGCTCCTGTTTTATTACGGTTAATTTACCCCTATGAGAAAGGATGTGCTCCGTTAGGCGGGGCACTAGATGGGTACACGAGTAATTGGCACGAAAGCCGAACTGCTCATTTGGAATTATGAATTCCTCTAACAATGGCCTCCTTCCATTGATCCGGGAATGAGCACCCGGACAGGGTTGTTGTTTGTTTCCCAAACGGTTACGAGCTTCGCTTACGTTCAGCTCAATAAAATAGAAGACGTGCAAGAGATAGTTTTTTTTTGTAATATAAGAGTGCAAACGAGTTGAGTAACAAACACAAGTTTACATTACCTGAAACTTGATTTAAAAAAGTGAGTAAGTCTTTAACAGTGAGCAAATCTTTAATCGTGAGTAAATCTTTAACCAAGCTCCTAGCAACAGTTCAAGTATTACTGTTTAACAAATTAAAGAAAATAACTAAGGGACGTTTGTTATTAAAAAGATACTATAATGTTTTCGAACTAGGAGGATGTTTCTCTGGCCAGCTATTTAAAGGTTTGGATTTTTTTTTCGAGCTAGTGGCAGCTTTGACAAAGAATAAATGTTTTGTATAAAGATTTTTGATTAATTTGACCATACAGGTCCTATAATGAAGAGTGATGGCCGCCAGTCACGATGTCTTTAAACAGAAGACGGACATAGAAGTAGGAGCTTCTTTTGACGATTTCGGACCTTCCATATTTTGGTGGCAAGTGGAAGAAAGTGTCTCGAGAACTGCACTGTAGAAGAGAGCTATACATTTAGATGTTGGGGTGTTGTCTTACTCCACCGGCACGACACCAGCTAACATTGCCTCCTAAAGTGGGATCAGAACGGAACATTATCTGTGTTAAATGTCCTAGAAGACGCAGAGTTGTAGAGATAAAGCAAAAAGAAACTAAACTAAGTTTGAACCTTTTTTTTTAAATGCTTGCGTATATTAAATTATACGCAAACATTTTAAGGTTTACATTTGACCCCAAGTTTCGATTTCTTTACGGCAATTGTGTTCACCTGTAGACAAGATATAGGTGTCTGTTCAGTTTCAGTTTTTCAAAACCTATGGAAGAGGCTATAGGAGACACAAGTTTCTTGCAAAAATCTGTTTTCACTCATCGACGTTTTCTCATACGAAATAAAATAAAATGGTGTAAGAAGTAGAAATCTACATAATGATGTTCACTTTTAAAGCCTTATTGTACTTTAGTACTGTTTAAAATAATAACTGTTTAAATTGTTTACTTCATTAACCCCATATTGATACCCCATATTACAAGTATAAGAAATCCTTGTACTAGGTAACTGTTACCCCTTTGCGCTACCCTCAGTCAGTTGTCGATTGTCATTGTCTGTGAATTTGACATCTAGTTTTTACGATATTTTAATGTTTATGTCGGCATCTTATATTAATTTTATAAACTATTGTTATTGAAATTGTAATAGTATGATGCTTAAGAGCACGACTAATTTTCTTAATACCAAAATATTTAGTTAACTGCAATATAAATAAAATAAAAATGTTGATTGAAATTGCATTTATAGTGACCGCATTTAAATTCTTTTTTATGCCTTTATAGTAAGTTTTCCATGACTAGTGATTTAATATGTGAAGCCCATTAAACTAATTAATCATATTTCCAGCCGGTCTACTGATTTTGAAGTTCATAGAAATTGGTTAGCTGTCACAAACAATTTATCATTTAATCAGTGGTATTATGATACAACATCAGAATGGACACTGGACTATCCCCCATTTTTTGCGTGGTTGGAGTATTTTCTCTCCCATATAGCAAAATATTTTGATCCGGATATGTTGAAAATAAATAATTTAAATTATGAATCAGATATGACAGTAATGTTTCAAAGACTGTCTGTTATTGCTCTGGATTGGGTATTTATTTATGGTGCAAAGCGGTAAGTATTAAAGAGTGAAGTCTTTATGAATGAATTAAAATCCAATAACATTTTTGGATCATCTTTTAGTTGTGCAAGTGCAATATCCAATGGTAATCTACTTGTATATATACTACTTATTACAAATCCTGGCCTTATAATGGTTGATCATATACATTTTCAATATAATGGCTTTCTTTTTGGAATTTTACTTATATCAATTGCAAATATGATTAGGGTAAGTCTTATAAAAATATAGAATGTGTTTGAATCCCAATGAGAGTCAAAAATAATTAAATTACTTTCAGAACAATTATATATATTCTGCAATTTGGTTTGCCATACTCTTGAACTTCAAGCACATATTCCTGTATATAGCACCAGTATATGTGGTACAATTGTTAAGAGCATATTGTTTTACAATATCCTCAACGGATGGAGTGCACACTCCTTGGGCGACATTCTCATTTTGTAACCTTATAAAGCTAGGAATACCTGTGTTATCAGTATTTGTATTGTCCTTTGGACCATTCATTGATCAAATACCACAGGTAAGAATGCAAATAACAATATATTTTTATTAACTATAATAATAATACCAATTATAAATTTATTATGCAGATAATCTCAAGGCTCTTCCCATTCAAAAGAGGATTGTGCCATGCTTATTGGGCACCGAATTTTTGGGCGTTATATAATTTTGCCGATAAAGTTTTACAGAACCTGTGTAAGTTAAGAACCTGTGAATAGTTAAGTTACCACAATAATAGATTTTTCCGCTACGGATGGTTTAATAGCTTGTAGGAATAACAGTAACAACAGGACAAACAATTCATTATAATAACAATGTATATTTCTAGGTATTAAATTTGAGATACCAGTTAAAATACAAGAAGCGTCAATGACAGGAGGGTTAGTTAAAGAGTATACTCATGCAGTTCTACCGACTATAACACCCACTATTGCATTTCTATTGACTACAGTCTCCATGATCCCTGCTTTGGTGAAATTATGGCATCTTGGAGCCGATAGGAGATATAGAGGCGTGAGTTTTGTTAGGTATGTATTATACATACATGCAATATTTTTCATTTTTTGTATGCCAACAAATATGTGTAAATACTAAGGTTGACTGACAGAGAATGATTTTTGATATTATACCCGCTTTGTGTATTATATATTCTATTTATTTTGGTGTTATTTAATAAGATAAATATTTACTTTTTATTGTCTTTCTATAGAAACACTTAGCCTCATTGAACTATATATATATATATATATATATGTTTTTTTTTTTTTTTTTTTTGTCTGTCTATGCTATTAGCCCTGTTGGCTATTACAGCGTCACCGATATATTATTAAAGTATTTTTTGGGATAGTTGCCAGAACAATAATGTTTTACCATGTGGTTTCACTTGTAACCAGATGGTCATCAATATGTTGCCAACTTGATTATTGAATAAATATATTTACATTTATTAAAATATTTGTAAATTTTAAATATAGCACTTCATATATGACCCCGATTTATAGCTTTTAACAAGTTTTCGTTTTAGATATACTAAAATAATAATTAATAACATAATATATTTTTAACATATAAATGTATTTTCAATAAAGATTGGGATATTGGAACTTATAATAAGTACATCATATTTGTTATTGGGCGGAAAGTTATTTATTGAAGTGAGTTATTATTATTTGTTCTTTTGTATTGTTGCAGATGTGTAACAGTATGTGCTACGTGTTCATTCATGTTCGGTTGGCATGTTCACGAGAAGGCCATTCTGATGATAATCATTCCTCTTACGTAAGGAGTATTATATATTAGGTTACAGTTTACATCGGTTTTTATTTTTATATTTACAGGAAAAATTTTGACAAAAAATTTTGAAAAAAATATCCTTCAGAATATAGGTTACGAAAATGTCAAAATTGTTTATACAAAAAAATGATATATAGAGAGAGACAGTGTAGAGAGTTGAACGGTCTCTTTTCATTATCAGTAGGTACCTAAATGTTAAACCGTTTTAGCATTTGTAAAGTTAAGTAAACGGTCACTACCCCTAGTACGAGCTTTGACTACGTAAACTATAACAGATTAGCAAATTGTATAATCAAGACAAAATAATTAATTATATACTTTTTAAATATTGATTAACATGACATAACATAACATATTAGGCACCTAACTTATTTAAAACAAATCTGTTTAAATTTACTATGATGTATAAAATTATTATCCTAAATAGTTAAAGATAAATATAATTTTGAACAGTTTGTTTAAATATGTCAATAAATTTGGAGGGCAACCTTTCCTGTAGTGTCGTTCGTTGAATTTAAAGGGAGAGTAGGAGGGAGGGATGGGGTCCTTGGAAGGTTTGCCCTAATTGTGTGAGGGACACCAATTATATCGTGAGCAAATTTTTAGTTTTAGAGATATACCGATTTAAAGTTTTGGAAAAACCTAAATAAAATTTCAATAATTAGGACTTCCCTGACGTCTCCGGTGCTTAAGGATAGCCAGCCCTTTCACCCTTGCGTAACACTGTGCTGAAATTCAAGCTCGCCTTCGCCTCTTCGGCTGCTTGTTGGTCGCCCACGGCGGCCAGCCTCAGTCGCTACTGCTCGATTGGGTTTTAACACAATGTTACAGCGGGTGAGGGCTGCCCTCCTTCCGCGCCTCCGGATTTATAAAAACACTTTAGGGGCAGGAACGACAAAATTACGTGGAGTCAAGGTTGACAGAGTTGGTTTTGAAAAAAGAATCTAAATTCTAAGCGAATGATTTATCCCCTAACACCATTTATATCGTAAGTAAAAAAAAAAATTTTAGTGATACTTGTGGAGCTTACTGTTCCCTGAGAAACAAACATCCCCAGGGATCACACATTCAAGCTTAATAAGTATTACGAACTGACCAACGAACTGTCCAGGAATAAATTTATAGTTAGTTTGTACGCGGTAGAAGTGGGAGCGAGAGGTATAACAGAAAAATCTCTCTATAACCTACTTAAAGACCTTGGCCTTTCTAGAACAAGCATCGGTTCATTTCTAGAACGTATTTCAAAGGCGGTATTAGTAGGTTATTTCCAAATTTAGTTAGGTAGGGAGAGGAGTGTAGAGGGTGAAGGCGAGCGTTTTTGCGTATAATAAAGGGGCCCCTCAAAACCTACTCCTGGGTCGCAAGTCCCAAGCATTGTTTGCACTCCAGTCCTTGCACCGCGATGGGCCCGGCACCCGCTCGGTGAATTCATGGAATGCTGAGAAGCTTCGTCTTTTGATTATACGATTTGGTAAACTGTCGTAGTTTTCGGAACGTCAAAACTTGTACTAGCGGTTCAGGTAAATCAAGTAAACTTTTGTTTGTTTCAGTTTTCTGTCAGTTTTGGGTCGTGTGGACACGAAGGCGTTCCTGTACTTGTCTACTATAGGCCACTATTCGCTGTTTCCTCTGCTTTACCACAAAAATCTGTTACCAATTAAAGTGTTCATGTTATTTACTCATTCCGCCGTCGCGTTTCATCACATTCCTTTAATTTATGAAGTTCCTAAAACCAAAGCCAATAAACGTCGTGGATTTCCATTAATGCCTCGACTCAAAGGATGCCTAACTATGCATTTGATTGGTTTAGTGCCAATTTTTATATACGAGAATGTAATTCATAGCGCATTAGGCTTAGATAAAACTCTGCCTTTCCTTCCTTTAATGATAACCTCCGTTTACTGCGCTCTAGGAGTATTTCTATTTTGGATATCATACTATTCCTATTTTCTTACTTTTAATTTAAGTAAAATTCCTACTTTTACTACGAACACTATGACTAGATTTTTATTGTATAAGGAAACTTAATTTGTTTTATTATCTATATTTTTAAGTAGGTAGATAAAATAAATATTGTTTATATTTTAAGTGCTTTATTTCAAACATTTCTGTTTTAGTTGTAAAATAAAATGCAGTATGGAGGGTATAAAATATAAAACTAACGCGGCCGGCATTACATATTCTTTTGTTAAATCATAAGTTGAACATTGAAGACAAACATTCTGAATTCAAAAGTATTTTGGCGTAATACAAATTTATAGCAGCGATTTCGTTTTAAGATCTTGACGGTTATGGCTGACTATTTATCACGTAGGTTGTAAAATTAAACACGATTATGGTTTTATCACGAAACTCGAAATATTTTATGTATAATGTAGTTAACTTTCGTGAATACGTCTTATATATCACAAAATTTGCTTAGTTTATTAAATTCAGGGTAAGAAAATGTATTTCAAATACTTATTGTTTGTTATTTAATTTTCGAAATCACTTGTAAGATATAGTTTAAACATAATTAAGTTAATAGACATGATATTTAGGTAATACAAGACAAGCTTGGAGGGACACGTACACGTGTTTACAGAGAATAAAGAGAAGCGAGCATCGATCACTATATGAATATTCATTGGAGCATAGACGATGGTAGTGGTTGATTAAACGTAGATTCGATGTGCCCCTGTAGCTTTTATGTCCCTGTTTCATTTACGTCCCCTAAATATACAGAAATGTCTTTTCTTTGAGGATCCTGATGAGTCCATTAATTAACTATATATATACATATTGACGTGACGACACGTTCTCGCAATTTTAGACATTACGAGATGTCTAAAATTCAATTTTATAATTATCTAATATCATTAGGTAACTTGTATACTTATATGAGTATACCAGTTGATTACTGTTATTTTTTTCCTACAGATACGTAATCTAGAACGATGTAGGTGTTCTGTGGGGTGAAATATTTGTTTTATACAGGATTATTTGTAATTAGGTAGTTGGCCACCACTTGCAGGCAGCCTCTCTACATCAATCCCAACAATATTTGTTCTACGACTTTTTACAAATCTTGACAAATACAAAAAAAAAGAAACAAAACAATTTTTTGCATCCTTTTTACTTATTACTCTGTTTTTGTAAGAGGTACTTAAAAGGTCAACGTCCGGGCGCCAAACCTACGCTTAGAATTAATTCCAGTTCAGACACAACAAATAAATTTCGTAGGGAAGAACTTAATATTTAAAAACTATTAATTAAAAAAAACTATTAATTTTAAAAAGTTGTTGAACAATTGTTGTTGGGATTGATGTAGAAAGGCTGCCTGCCAATTAATTACAAATAACCCAGTATGAGTATTATGTAATAATCTAGTAAAGCAGTTGAAATCCTACAACAGGATAGGTACGTTAGATAAAAAATGCAACAAATCTTGACAAAGGTAAATGGCTAATAAGATGCAAACAGATTTTGATAAATTGTAGATGTACCTAAGTACCTAAGGGCGCATGACGTTCGCCTTTGTTCTTTTTTTTTTTATTTATTTATTTCAAAATAATACAAACACGTTACGAAATAAAAACTCCGCCAAACTACTGAGTAGTTTGTAGGCAGATCGAACTCTCGTTAATAAGTATTATTACAACAAAGTATAATATTTAATAATATAGATATACACATACACACATACATATGCATAGTTACACATACACATACACATACACGTACAAACATACACACATATAACTTAACTTAGTTAACTTCTATACAATAATAAATCCTTTAATGCCCTTTAATATTTTAACCTTGTAACATATTTTTCCTCGACACCTTGTGGAAGGGTATTGACTAATGTAGGCACTAACCATTTTCTGGTACGTTTTCCATAATTTTTTTTTATTTTATAATCTGTGACAAAATTCAACTTAGAGGCTTTTCTGGTTGGATAATTGAAGGATCTCCTAATTTTAAATTACTATTTTGAAATTGATCTAAAAGAATTAGGTAATCTGTTTTGGCGTCGACTGCTAATATTTTACATTTTTGAAATATTTGTTTTTCATAATACTCCTTACTTACCTATACTACTCTTTGTAGCTTAATAAATTGTATAATAGTTTAATTTGTATTTTTTAATGGATCTTACATATGTAGGAACTTATAATGGCATCTGCTAATGCGTAGTAGACGCTGTACCGGGTACCTCGATTTAATATTTTATCTAGTTGATAAAATTTTACAAAAACCAGTCTTAATTGTCTTAATTTATTGCAAATATTTTGAATATGAAACTTTCATGAAAAATTGGTATTTATCGTAAGGCCTAGATACTTTATATGGTTTACATCTTCCAAACTATTACATTTACAATAACATCCATTTTCGTGCAGACAATTAAATGAATGACCAATTATATTTATACTATTATGTTTTGCTTTTTTATTATAAGAGGAACGTAAGCATATCATTTTTGTTTTTATTCATGTTTATAATAATTCCGTTATCATGTGCCTACTTTACTATGTTGTTGAAGTCTTCTTGGATTTTTGTTTTTATTATACTAGGGTCCTTATCTCCGTACAAGAAGCACATATCATCTTCATACATATAGCAGTTACAATGCTTAATGACGTTTGTAATGCTATTTACATGCTTCATGTATCCAATTGAATCATATAGGTACAGATCCAGTTGAAATTACATATTTTATACTTTCCCTACCACTATAACACGTCAATCATTACCCTCATACGCCTATTACTTAAAGATAACAAAAATGTTATGTAAATCACTCAAAAACTAAGCTTATGTACATAATATCTACACTCACCATAAAACGAGTAAATTCATGCCTAGTAATGTGGCGCTAGCATGAATAGGCACCATACTCAATGTACTTATATGTCGGTCACTTGAAATTGTTAATCAACATACGTATCTGGGCCTGAAAATAGAACACCACTTCAATTGGAGACTTCAAATAGATTGTTTGTTGTGAACTAAAAACTACATCGGTAAAGTATCGTACTTACACGTAAACTTCCTTATAATATCGTTAAGCTTTTGTAAATGTTATTTGTGGATTCCATTCTAATTTCTAAGTTATGGCTTGTCAAGGTATGGCAGGACCTATAAAACGCATTTGGAAAAATATTTACAACCTTCAAGTAAGAATATTTAAATCAATAGACCCTTTAAAAATTGAATGTAAATATGGAAATAACTATGACCATCTGATTAAACAATGTACCTGAGTTAATTAACGTACCTACCTACTTAGAGATTAATATAACTACCTGTATATTAGGTTAGTAAACTTAGAGATGTGGATAGCAGAACATCGAAACAAAATTTATACTTTAAGGGTCAACTTCAGGTTAGATATCTTCAAGTTTCAGGGTTATGTTTTTGGAAAGAACTGAAGTTTGGTCCTCAAAGAAATGTTAAAAAGTACGAAAGGATTTAATGATAGAATTTGAAAACAAAAACTTGAAAAAAAACTAAATAAAAATCTTTGTATATTAACAATAAATAGTCACTTAGGTATTGATGACACACATTCCGACCAAAAGATTTTTGTTATCTTATTTTGGGACTATTGTATAAATACATTGTTATAATAAATAAAGAAAAATAATAATAATAAATGATTCCAAGTCTGTAAAACAGATACCTATAATTATTTTTGTATTAGCTATGGTTAATTAATTATTAGATCTGACCTTTACACTTTAACAATTTTGTAAATGTACTCGGATTTGTATCGCAAATTGAATAAATCGTTACTAATAGGTTCAATCGTTCAACTCAACGGACTGGAAGTTTGAAAATAAAAGTGTAACGGTCTGGAAAGAGTTGCTTATTCAGTTTCGTGATTTAGCATTTTATTATCTGCTTGATGAAAGCACCAAGGGACTATGTATTCAATAGAAGACACGTGAACCTCACTGGTTGTAAAGTAAACCATCTATCTAGAGTATCATTCAATGAATCGGTGAGTTTTGTCTTTGTGTGGCTGATTGTCTCCTGACGCGTGGTATATCTTAGAGTTATTCATTCTCTTTATGCCCGTACATCTATAGACGGCCTTGCCACTGAACTGAGGGCTCATGAGCTTATGGCAGAGCGCACATGATCAAAGCCTCGCATCGCAGCCTGTGAGCAATCGCCTGAACCGTTGAATTCAATGAACTAACTCACCTGACACACTGCTCCCTTTATTTATGTTATAATTTCATAATATGCTCGAGTGAACATCATGAATACTCATATAAATTTAATGAAAAACATTAATCTTATTCGAGACGGTGGACTTACATCTTATAGGTAAGTTAAAATATTTGTAAGTTTTAAGGTCTAAACTTTAGTATTAACATAACTTTATATGCAGGGGCGTTGAGAGTAACTCTGGTAACATCATAAATTCTACCGAAGTTATAAATGTACCCGATAAAAATTTTCATTGAAAACTCACAACGGTTCTTGAATTAAATGAAGATATTTTATTAAGTTTACGGTTAAAAACATTAAAACACTAAAATAAATCGATTTTATTTTAATATGTTTTAAATTAAATATGATCAGAATATAACCTCTTTTAAATGCACGTCTCAATAATTCAAAATAAAATAATTAATTTTGTAAGAAGGTTGTCATTTACTTACCCTAAGGAGAAATGTCACCAATCTTTTGTAAAGATTTAAGAATTTATAGTTTTTGATTTAACTCAATATTATTTTATCTCTCTTGAATTTATTTTATAACTATTAAGACAGTTAATAAATATAATGGCTGACGATGACGATGAGGGCGGTTTCGGTGGATTGTATGAAGATGGTCATTGGGTTTGGGATGAAGCTACAGAGGGGTTGATTTTCGTAAGGTAATGAGATATTTTCCTAAAACTAATAAACTATATTCTAAATTTATGTATTTATTTATTTATTTGTGTAGCGATTTACCGCCGATACAGATAGAAACATTTCATATACCAATAAAAGCACCGACCGGAACAGTGGAATTTAGAGACGATGTTGATTTAATAGAACAGGTATTTATTAGAACACTTAAGTTACTATCAATGAGGTTTAAAACAAGGAGTAACTAATGGACAATTGATTTAATGTAATAAATGATTTAAATTTTATAGATTAGGTTTCGTCGGCGCTATCAAAGAAAACTAAAACCCGGTCAAGCCGATGTTGTAACCATACAGGTAATAGGTATATCTTTACCTCTAATAACAGACGTATTAAAATGTTGTTTTCGCAGGGCCTGCGGATGTTTGTAGCACATTTATACAACAATTCTAATTTTTAAACTTCTTATCATTAAATAATAACAAAATATTAATGATAATTATTATATTGAAATTATCGTGAAATGAAATTATCATTATTTTAAAAATCGTTTGATTTATGTAAATAAGTCGACACTGCCCCAGGCTAGCACTCGCATTCGGCCTTTTAAAAAGGCTGAAAATAGTCGCCGTTTTCGACTTATTTACGTGAGTTACCCGTTTTTTTTTAATTTTATTTATATATTATTAGTATTATTATTATTATTATTACAATTTTCATGAATAGCTGGAAGGCATAAGTACATCCTATGTGTATACATTCTGTTCATGCTTTTTCTTTTTGCAACTAACTGCAAAATGAAAACTGAAACTGAACATAAAATAAATAACATACTTATCTATTTTATGAAAGAATAATAATAATAATAATGTTTGAATATATAATATATAAACATATACAACCACTTTAAGCTTATTTAAATATTAAATAAATATAGAATGAAAGCGGAATTGGTATTAGCAATACGGTAACTCAATTGGTAGAGCGACGGAAAGGTTTCCCAGAGATCGCGGGTTCGAATCACTGCCTGTATCGGTTTATTTTTCATTCTATATTTATATAGTAAAGTATAGTTGTAATAAATGTTTACCTTCCAGGACGTCAAAGACATCGCCTTGTATACAGCACCAGTGAATATTTTAAGTCCAGTGTTAATAAACATGTTACACCTCCCTACTACAGAGAGATTTATCAGAGCTCTCGTGCTTTGCTGTCAGTATTACTTACAGGTATGTTATTAGGAGTAAGCACTTAACAATTAATTAGATAGGTACGATTACTGTAGTTGTAAAGCTTTTGAAAATTTGTGTCAGATAGCTCAGGTAGCTTATATATTTACCTAGACAAACAGTTATATTTTGTTTAGCTACCTGTCTCATGTGAACTATTCTGTTACAAAATATAAATATTGCTCTTTAAGATAGCTGATGAAATGGCGAATCGAATTATACAATTGGAAACTAAAGTACGAACTCCCCAGTGTGATATAGTGGAAAACGATTTTCGCGACAACTTATCGGATTTAAGACTTCTTGTAGCCAAAGAATATAGCACTATGCTAATTGGTTTGTATTTGTGTATTAAAAAAAATACTAAACATTTTACGTTTTACTTTAGTAGCCACATCAACTTCAATTGATAAACGAATAACATTACCATCCTACATATACCTATTTCTCCATATTCCGAGTTTAGATGTTATTTGTCGTAACATGCATGCAGGTGGTGGCGATACCAAAAAATTTCATCATATGGGTCCACAGAAGAAACGGCGATCTCTATCTGATAAAGACGCTCGCTTTTTCGAAACGTTGCTTCGAATGTGTGTTCAAATAGTGTGGCTGGCCTTGGGACGCAAAGCGTTTAATCAGATAGGTATTTATGTGAAGTATCTAATAGGATTCTAATTTGTTATTCATTATGGTAAACTAAATTGGATACAAAAAATTATAATATTTGGCGTTGCGGTACGAATACCGGTCTTCAATATTTGTAATCAAAGGTCAAGTACCCGACCGGAGAAAAAGTATTTTTCTGAGGAATAGATTTCAGTCTAGTTCGTGAAGGTAAACATCGTGAAATCTACGTACCTTAAAAGATATTCCTTCATAAGTAACCAGCACTAATACATAGCTACTTATCTATGTAGGTAAATGAAAACGAAATCTTTGCTCAGCTTTGGTTTGTATAAAGGGTGTTAATTTACTTATATTGTAACACGTTTTTGTTAGGTTCATACCTAATATACATATTGTTGTATTATATATATATATATGTATACATACTTAGAAATTAACAATACAAAATAATGATTAAACTCAGAACTGGAAGTAAATAGAATATTTAAATCGGAGATATTCAATGCGGTCGAACACACGCTACAGACGGGCTATATAAGTAAAATGGCTAAAGAAGAGCGGGCGGTGTTGCTGGGACACTGCGTGCGACACGATAAGAAGCTGAACACCAGGTCACCCCTCATGAACGAGGTGTTCTGTCATAGGGACATCGACTATCGTATGATGGGTTTGGGGGTTATTAAATGTGATCAGTAAGTAAATCGATAAGTGTGGATAAATTTGGTAGTTACGAATAAGTGTACCTAAGTCTCAATTTAATATTGCAATATTATTTTTTTAACATATTTTATTATAATTATTTTAAATTAAAACTCTGTAGAAAATATGAAATAAAAAAATCCATAGCACGACATTCAATAAATAGTTTTGTGTTAGCATCATATTATATTTTCCTATTTAATAAACCTGAAACCTCCAAAGATGTTTTTACATTTTCAGTAGAACGTATTGCTTCGAAAAACCGACTCCTTATATCCCTTTATAGATAAGCCTCACAATCTTCTCCTAATTTATAAACAAAAGATAGGATACACGAGTGAAAATATTTTTAAAAATAATTTCTCAACATTAAGAAATTACTAATAATTATCGAATGTAATTTTAGGACAACTTCCCGACTATTATACATGATGCAAGCGATAGCCGGTCCCGAAGAGAACTTCTCAAAATTAGGCATTATTCTTGGTATCATCGGGATGCCTCGAACATCTTTTGATACCATGTTACGAGCTTTACCGACAGTCGGTGAAACCGGCAAATCGAAGGCTTCTATGTACGTATTCCGATTACATTAGTTACGGATCATTACATTCGTTTAGATCTTTGGAAATTCGAGCGTAAAACGAGATTTTATTTTATGTAACGGAATTTCCATTACATAAATATTTGGAACAAAATTCTAAATAAAGAAATTAGCCTAAATATCAAAGGTTGTACTATAACGTGCCGGTTTTTAACATTTTAGCTTTAATGTTTTGTTGTAATTTGAGTCTAAGTTAAAATTCGAGTATTAATACTTTGTCCTTTATTTATATGTGTTTGTATAATTTGTAATTTAATTTACCTAATCCAGGTCATCTCAAAGTTACGGTTCCGCCAAAAGTGCAAGTTCTATGAGAAAAAGTCAATTGACGACCCAAACTATATATCAGAATATTATATTACCAAGACAGGAATCTCGAATGTAAGGAAGGAATATTTCATAAAAATATCGGTTAACATGTAACAACAATATGTTAGTACAAAGACAAACATACTTTTCAGTTTGTATTTTCCTCCACAATTTTCGGATGAAACTGAAGATATTCAACCATGCAGTGAAACACAAAGACGCCGCTGGCAGAACAGACTACAAAAACTTCTTCATCCACGATGATGGACTGTTCGTTATCTTTTAGATTTATAAGACGCGTCATTACTCATTGCCCCCACTTAACATATTTTACCACCTTACCTAATGTTATAATTCTAATAATTACTTCATTTAAATGTAGTGACTTCATTTAAATGTAGTAACATTCCCCTAAAGGTTTTTGAACTTCTTTAAAATGTAGTAACATTTCCTAAAGGTTTTTGAAAAATAGAAATATATTTAGAAATTCATAGTTTGTTTTATTTTCTTTATCAATAATATATTTATGCCAACAACAATATAGTCTTCCTTACTCATTGTAGGGAGGTAATAGAATGCCCTAATTCTGTCATCATTTTCATTACTAAATACTTAATGTGGAACAATTGTGACGGGATAATAACGCTGATCAATATTGTATGAAGTCTGCTAATAGCAGCAGCTGTCAGCAGTTATTACAGAACCTACTTTCTTGTCTAACGTTGGGGCAATCTTATTACACTCGGTCACTATAGGTACACGGTATCGCACATATATTTTTATATCATCTAATTTCTGGCCATGATATATTTTGTATCTGTATTAATTTTGTGATTATTGTCCTGTTTATTATATTCCTATACAAATATTTTATAACGCACCTCTGAGTTGTATAAACTTGAATGTAACGTCTATCTTGTATGTAGGTGAATGAAATAAATAATATATATAATTCTTAGTTTTTTCTTAATTTCTTGTTATATGGATGTCTTGACAACGAACTATACTTACGGCAGCACTATTGGCAGAGCGACAGATTCAGAAAATGACCAAATCACTATTTTCTAAAACATAATAAAGTGAAAATCCACGTTGTTTGAACGAGCTGACATTTTAATTTATAATAAGAAATAATACGTAAATTTCAAATGTTGTTTGTTTTAGACTATAAGTACCTACTTCACATTATACCTATTTTTATATTTAATACCAGTACCAGTCAGTACATACACTTTATTAATGCCAAAAGGGGTAGAATAAAGAAAACTAAAATGTCATCGATTCTTTTTTGACAGTTTAATTTTTTTTAAAGCCATTCGCGCTGAGATGCGTTGGATCCATTTCAAGCGGTGCTCTTCATTGTATGTCAACTTTGGCAGATTTTTGTTTGGAAAGCTGGTTAGCTTTATCCTAGAGATAAGTCAATAATTAAAAAAAATAAAATAATTATAAAGAAACTATGGATTACTTACATTGTTTTTTCTTTCTCTGGTAAATAAATGTCGGGATACAGCTTTTGTGGTATAGCAGAAACCGTGCTTTTACGAGACATTACTTTTGATGACCTGTAACAAGTTAAAGTTTAAAATAACGAGTTTAAACTGACGCCATGTCAAATTTAATTTAATAATCTTACATACAAAAGAAATTTTTTTTTTTTTTTGTAAATAACATGTTCTTGGAAAATAAACTATCTTTAGAACCATACAAGTTGAGAAGGATTTTGTGATAATAAGAAAGAATAAAAAATCTTTTAGAAATTACTTTTATTACTCCAACCAGTGATGAAGCTACTCTAGTTACTACACACTTCACTGATAGCGTTTATCCATATTTAAGTAGCTATATTTTTAACTAGGTATATCGGTATTAACTTTTACTTTACCGTGATATACTCCGTCTCATGCTAGCCGAGGAAGTGCTACCACTGGCAATCGTTTTTATTTCCTTGAGCAAAATATCAAAACCTGTACGAGGGAGTCCGATGATGCCTAGAGAAATGCCATAATCTTTAAATTTTTCTTCCGGCTCCGAGAGTATAGCTTCCAAAAACCTCAAGCGGCAACCTAGGCTGTAAATTTTATTGAATATACCAGACTTCTAGCTTACTAACAGTTTAAAATATAAATGTATCTAGGATTAAGGTTTAATTATCGATTGTGAAGATTTACGGGTAGAGTCTTCTACGAAAAGATATAACGTACCCGGAATATTGTATAGCTCCAAGCCCAAAAAGACGATAATCAATGTGACGATGACAGTACACCTCATTTATGAGTGGAGAGTTAGTATTCACTTTTTTCCCAGGGTTCACACAGTGGCCGAATATAACTGCCCGCTCTCTATTATTCATTTTAGATTGATAATCCGTGTGTAACTTGTGTTCAACAGAATTGAAAACATCCGATTTGAATATTCTGTTCACTTCCAATTCTGATACACATAAATTAGAATCATAAAACCTTTAATACCTAACATCATTCAAGTGTATTATGATTATTTGTACCGATTTGATTGTAATGTTTGCGTCCGAGTGAGATCCACACCATTTGGATACTGATTCTTATTATAGTTTCGAACAAAGTTGCATCTTTTTTGGAAAGTGAACGCATTTTCTTCAAACCCATATGGTGGTATTTGGCGAAGTCTCCTTCGCCTGTATTAATAAAGTAATTATATCTATAGGTCATTGACCTTCTTTGTCGTTGTGTAGAATATAGAAGCAATAATATAAACTAAAAAATATTTTAAAATGTTAGAAAAAAATATAAACCTAAAATAATAATACAATACTCCTTGGCAACAAGTAATCGTAAATCTTCCAAATCATCCCTATATTTATCTTCAATATTAATACTCATTTCAGTTCTAATCTTCGTTTCTAATTCCATTGTCCGATAAGACATTATCTCGGATATCTATTAAACAAACATAAATTATTGTTCAAACTTCCTCTATTCTCTATACATTAAATATATTCTAAATTTAAATAAACACGAAGGGCATAATGTAAGAGGGAGCTAGTTCCAAGTTATTAACGGAACAGACGACCAATTTCGTAACAAGACTTGTGCGAATGTATCTCATGTTAATACCTGTAAGTAGTACTGGCAGCACAATATTAAAGCTCGTAAAAACCGCTCGGTAGTGGGCAGGTGTAACATGTTTATCAATGCTGGAGACAATATTGAACTTGGCGCGGTAAATAACACCACATCCTTCACGTCCTGTGGGAGACACTTCCGTTAACAAAATGAATATTTTATCAAAGTTACCATAAACAAAATCCATAGCATGACATAAAATAAATAGTGTTGCTAGCACCAAATTATATTTTCCTATTTAATAAATCTTACATTTTTAGTAGAACGTATTGCTTCAAAAAACCGACTATATACGTTTTGTTCGTCCTGGTTGACTTATTTATAATATTAGCTTAGAAATAACAAATAAAGAAAAACTACTTAAATGCAATTATAATATTATATAATGTTAAATATATATAATTACCTGAAGCGTAACGACGTCAGCGTCAGTTGTTTTTCTTTGTAAACGTTTTCTGAATTTTTGCTATAACAGATATTATGCTTTTAAGACACAGCATTATAAACTTGTATACAATAGGAAACATGCAAAAAATTTAAATGGTCTCAAATATTTTTTTTTCGATTACTTTTTATCATCTTATTATAATAAAATCATTTTTTTTTTAATTTATTAATCATTTAAGGCCATAAAATAATTTATGAAAAGTGTAACTTTAGGGAGCGAAATTCAAAATTCCAAAACGCGCCACCATTGGTCGAAAGGAAATGTGACGTCATTTGACACGCCATTCAATATATCGGCGTTTAAGTTCATACTGTGGTATCAGTGTGACTGAGAAAAATAAATAATTTAAACCTATATTTTCGTGCTTAAAGATTTTATTAAATGATACAATTGATTAGATAATCTTAAAAACATTTTCTAAATACTCAAACAACTCTAACAAAACAAATACCTACAAACTCTTTTAGAATAGCAGTTAGCATGCTACTACACAATACATTTTTAAAATGTTTCTGCCTCTGAATCATTTTTCACTTCACTTGACTCAGATAAATAACTTGGTTGATAATCAGCAGATATAGAAGATATAAGATGCTATAGAAGTATTATCAGCTGTGTTTTCAGTAAACATTTTTCTTTTTAAAACAGATAGTTTTACTTTTAAAACTGTTGTGTAACAATGTTGTGTGTTAAATGAGGAAATGGTGACAATGCTACTTTTTGTTTTTCAACAGGTATATTTACATTGACACCTTTACTTCCATACTTCGGTTTAATATTAACTTGCACAGCTTAGTCACTTGGTAATTTATCTTTAATATGCGAAAAGCAAGGCTCTGCCTTATGATCATCACATTCAATAGGAGAAGTACTGAGTCTTGGCTGATTAATATCACAGACATTTGTATGGGCAGTACTAGGACTTACTACCTATATCACTTCTTCGTAAAGGTCACCAATTTTTTTAAACACAACTTTTGATAGCTAACTCTTAAAAGGCTTCATTAACCGATGTCAATCTTTGCCTTTTGACTATGCACATTCTCATTCTATCAGCTGGTGTTTTTGCCACAAAAATATTTAAGGAACAACTCCTTTCTTCAAACTTAGATTACATCTTTCTCCTTGTTGTTTCGTTACACATATTATATTCAATACAATTTGCTGTATCTTCCTTAACCTGAAATAAATCGACAGACCATAAAAATTGCGTAAAACAAAAAAAGATCACGGTTTTTATAAAAAGTTATATGTACTAAAATTTGTAAGATAGGTTAGGTTAATTTTAAAGTAAAATATTCTAATGTTTAATACTTACTATAAATTTAAACTATTAGATTAAACTTATTATAAATAAAGTATACTTACGTTAAATTGATCTTCACAACCATATAAACACGATTTAGGACATATATTATCCCTTTTAATTACCGTACACCATTGTTTTTGTATTTTCGCATCTCTTGGAATACAAGAAACACTTTGTCGGGTGTTTTTCTAATACTATTTTTGCACTCCGGTACTATATAATACTCGTAAGATGATTTTTATCTTCTTCCATGACTTGTAAAGCAATTAAAACTTAAAATATCTATGAAATAACTAAAAAGTTCATAGTAAACATTCACTGGACGTATCATTTGACGTCACGCAAAACGCGCGCAAAATGGCGGTGTTTAAACGGGTCAAATTTACTCAATGTTTTAATTTTCACTTTGAAAAAAAACTAGAATCTTTTCAAGCCTATTAATATTTTTTTCTACGATATTGAAAGGTAAATGATTAATTTACGTCAAAAAAAAAATACGTGAATGTTCCCTATTATGATTGTTACGAAATCAATGAAAAGTTTTTGCTATGAAAAGTATTGACTTACGAAAATCAAATTGTCCATAGGTAAACATGTTAGATACTAGATATGAGATGATTGAATTCTTTATATAATACTAGGTGTTGCCCGCTACTCCGTCCACGTGCATATTGACGAACAATGTTTTATCTTTCAAATTTGAAATAGAAACAATGTAAAAAGTATCCTATGTTACTTCTAATGCCTCCAAAAGTATGTGTACAAAGTTTCATAATGATTGTTTAAGTAGTTTTAGCGTGAAAGCGTAACAAACAAACTTATATTCGCATTTATATTATTAGTGAAATACGGATGTGCAAGTCCTGCTGTGTTGTTTATTTAAAAATGACGTAATTGTCGCTAATTGGTCTGGTTATGGGTATAATATGTCTCGTATAGATATAAGACGAGACATATTAGGTTGAATAAGTTGAGAAAGTGGAGAAAAGATAATTCTTATATTTTTCAATAACATGCAAAAGGAAAGTAATCCGTTTTAATTGGCACATTGGGTCGCAATTACTGGGTATATATATATATATACGTGTAAATGTGTCATTATATTGATTTTTTAGTATTAAGTATTTACATTTTGTAGAGGAAATAACATACAGTGGACAGGAAACTAAGAGAAGTAGAAACCACATGTCCATCACATGTATTTATAGTACGCATGCAATAGACAGGAAATTAAAACCAGTGGAAACCAAATGTGTATATATATATATATATACATATATATATATATATATATATATATATATATATATATATATAAATTAAACAGGGCCACCTCTTGCAGGTCTTTCTACGTCAATTCCAACAACGTATGTTCTACGACTTTTTAAAATTAATAGTTATTTAGTCCGAACGTAGGTATGGCGCCCGGCCGTTGACCTTTTAAGTACCTACTTCTTACAAATTACAGAGTAATAAGTAAACCTGCGAGTACCTACCTGCATACGTGACGTATATTTATTACAAATATATAATAAATAGTGTCATAATAGAAACTGGTATATAAATAGTAATTTAAATTTAAATTAAGTCTTTATAACAAAAATTTTGACTATGACTGTAATAAAACTTATGTGCATATAACACATTACACATAATGTTAACTATTAATCATAAATACTTATTTTCCAAAAATTAATATACCTACACAAATACATATTTTATGCATATATAAACATATACAAACATACACATATATATAAATATATACACATACATGTAAATAATGATATATGTAATAAGAATAAGTATACACAAAACATAATAAATAGACATTTTAAATATTATTTTGTAGATGTTCATAAAAACACAGATAAACTGCCCTCTTAAAGGCCATTCTGCTGGGTGATTGTCTAATGGTTTCAGAGGCTGTTCCAGAGTTTAGTTGTGTGGGCTGTGAAAGAGCTTAAGAGAAACCATGTATGTTGAGAAGGGGTGAAGAGTTTTAGATTTGAGGTGAAGCGAAGATGTAGTTCATGAGTGTTTCCCAGTAACCGATATTTACATTTCAAATACTGGGGACAAAGCGGATAGTTAAGAATAGTAAACAATTAACACACATATCTGGAGGATCTTCGCTCTCGTATAGGAAGCCATCTAAGTTTTAAACGGTAAGGAGATATGTGGTCATATTTGCGAAGACCATATACAAAGCGAATACAGTCGTTGAGAAGACGATCTAATTTGTTTAAGTGGCATTCAGAGATGTTAGAGCAGCAGACATCAGCATAGACAAAGAGAGGAAGAACTAGTGATTGCACTTGCAGAGTTTTAGTCAGAATGGGTAGAAAGTTTTTGTGACGGTACAATGTCCGTAGATAACAAGTAATTTTGCGAGAAATTTGACTTACGTGAACATTCCATCATAATGTAGTGTCAATTTTGAGGCCTAGATTCTTTAAAGCAGATGAAGAAATATTATATATTTGTATGTATTATAACTTAGTCATATCAAACAAATAACAATCAAATAAATAACAATATCACAAGATGCATCAAAATAACAGTTGTTTTTAATATTTAGAGGTCTAAGATTTTCTTGAATGCTGTATGTGTGAATGGTGTCCATGTTTTGTTGAGAAAATAACATACAGTGGACAGGAAATTGAGCCCAGTACAAACCACATGTCTTCAGTAGTATGTTACGATATTTTCTCGTTACGTTTTGTATTTCTTAAACGAGAACTTATTGGCAATATTGACTATTGTAATGTTGCCTTATTGAAATATTGACTTATTTACTAATAACACTGAACCAAATTTATATGTACCTAAAACAGATAACATGACTGTGAAAAGCCATCGAGGAGAACCAATTTTTTTACCCCAAAATAAACAATATGAAACAAAAAATATGAAACTTAATTTATATAAATATAGAATGAAAAATAAAGCGATATGGGCAGGGATTCGAACCCGCGACCTCTGGGAAATCGTCCCGTCGCTCTACAAATTGAGCTACCGTATCGCCGTACCCAGGGGTTGCGGGTTCGAATCCCTGCACGTATCGGTTTAATTTCATTGTATATTTATATAAATTTAAATAAGCATAACATGGCTGTACATGTTTTTAGACATTTTCACACTGAAACTTTTCATAATTATTATTATTCATCAAATTTAAATTATTAAGTTGATGTATAACTTTACCTACACATACCACCGGCAAGCTGTCAGAAGCACAACACTATCTACACATGGATTAAGTCAAAGTTTAATTGGAACTGACCTGCTCCCATAAATCTACATCGTCCTTGAATTCGATGTCTTTAAGACAAGTGGTTGAAATTTCACCGAATTCATTCACGGTCGATGGTAAATCACTAAATAAAATTTTGATTAGATTTATTATACATAATTTGGCTTTTCTCTAACATAATAGAATAAAGGAGTAAGATTTCAATTACAGATCCATAAAATTGGAAAAAATATATTCGACAGGAATATGATACTTGATATTAAATATGTTGGTCATCAAAAATATAATCCAATGTTAAATAGTAATGTTTCATTATATTAAATGGAATGAAATATTACTACCTTATAAATTTTAATGCTTCTTCCACAGTATCCCATTCCCAGTGCCCGTTTTCATAAATGGCTTCATAAATCTCTTCCTCGTCATCTTCAAACATTTTTATCGTTATTAACTCACTCTCGCGCTTCTGATAAAAACTCAATGTTCAAGAAAATTTATAATAAATATAAAATCGTATAAAGTAAATAAAAATATTAAAAAGAAAATCCTCAAAATGGCAAATCTATATCATTTTAAAAGAGCTTTGTGTCAATCATAAATAAATAAACAGATAATAAATATAAAAAAAGGTTAGTTTTATTGTGATCTGTTACAATAATTATTAATGACCCTAATTATTGCTTGCATTTTGCATAATAATGATTATATGAAAACTTTACAACAGGTCAAAGGATTCACAATTATTATAATATGGGACATACGATTGTTCTTACGAATTATGATTATTGTTTCAAATAAAAAAAAAGAAGTACATATCTTGGATTTCGCCATTATTCTCGCAATAGGTAAACATATATAAAATATGGTGTGTATGTATATTTCTCGTAGGGGCAAACTTTGAAAGTGGCTGGCAGACCGTAAGAGTAACTCATTCACCCGTCGATGAGTTCATAACGAGTTCATTCGCTGTCGATGTTCTGGAAACTCGGGCAAGGCCGCTAACATGTTATAATACACTTACATGTTGTATTACTTAATTAATAATGTACTCTATATACATATATGTAAGACATAAAATACGTTTAATAATAGATATATTATTAAAGAGTAATTTTCATGAGCAAAAAATAAATATACTTTGCAATTATTATAGTTCTGTTATTCCGATGTAATGATAGTTTATTGAATAAAAAGGGGGTAGGGGAGGGGGAGGGGGGGTTTATGTTCTATATGGTGTCGCGGGAAACAGATTTTAGAAAATAAGTAATGTATTACCTGTAAGAGATATAGTTAAAATAAGTAGACTTAATAAGGATTAAGGTATATAGTACCTACTTACTCATCAAGCAGACTACTCTTTAAATCTACTCGGACTGACTGTCTGCTAGTGTAGTTATAATATATATTATATGATATGCAGTACTGATGTCATAGGAAATTTTATATACATAAATTAAAATGTAGGTATCTGTGCCGTGCCTTCAAAATAAAGTGTTTTAATAATGAACTGGGGCGGAAAGCACTGAACAAGGCAGATGACAGATATTGCTTTATAATCGACGAAACGGTTGGAACTAACGTTTGAAGTTCATTCTTTAACAGTTTATCATACTAATGTTATTAAAGAATTCACCTTCTTAATATTCATTGTTAAAATTTATGGATTTTATCTATTTAAAAGTTATTGAGTCGGGTTCAATCTATAGAATAGGGAACATGCAAAAAAATTTAAATGGCCTCAAATATTTTTTTTTCGATTACTTTTTATCATCTTATTATAATAAAATCATTTTTTTTAAATTTACTAATCATTTAAGGCCATAAAATAATTTATGAAAAGTGTAACTTTAGGGAGCGAAATTCAAAATTCCAAAACGCGCCACCATTGGTCGAAAGGAAATGTGACGTCATTTGACACACCATTCAATATATCGGCGTTTAAGTTCATACTGTGGTATCAGTGTGACTGAGAAAAATAAATAATTTAAACCTATATTTTCGTGCTTAAAGGTTTTATTAAATGATACAATTGTTTAGGTAATATTAAAAACATTTTATAAATACTCAAACAACTCTAACAAAACAAATACCTACAAACTCTTTTTGAATAGCAGTTAGCATGCTACTACACAATACATTTTTAAAATGTTTCTGCCTCTGAATCATTTTTCACTTCACTTGACTCAGATAAATAACTTGGTTGATAATCAGCAGATATAGAAGATATAAGATGCTATAGAAGTATTATCAGCTGTGTTTTCAGTAAACAATTTTCTTTTTAAAACAGATAGTTTTACTTTTAAAACTGTTGTGTAACAATGTTGTGTGTTAAATGAGGAAATGGTGACAATGCTACATTTTGTTTTTCAGCAGGTATATTTACATTGACACCTTTACTTCCATACTTCGGTTTAATATTAACTTGCACAGCTTAGTCACTTGGTAATTTATCTTTAATATGTGAAAAGCAAGGCTCTGCCTTATGATCATCACATTCAATAGGAGAAGTACTGAGTCTTGGCTGGTTAATATCACAGACATTTGTATGGACTAGGACTTACTACCTATATCACTTCTTCGTAAAGGTCACCAATTTTTTTAAACACTACTTTTGATAGCTAACTCTTAAAAGGCTTCATTAACCGATGTCAATCTATGCCTTTTGACTATGCACATTCTCATTCTATCAGCTGTTGTTTTTGCCACAAAAATATATAAGGAACAACTCCTTTCTTCAAACTTAGATTACATCTTTCTCCTTGTTGTTTCGTTACACATATTATATTCAATACAATTTGCTGTATCTTCCTTAACCTGAAATAAATCGACAGACCATAAAAATTGCGTAAAACAAAAAAAGATTACGGTTTTTATAGAAAGTTATACTGAAATTTGTAAGATAGGTTAGGTTAATTTTAAACTCAAATTTTCTAATGTTTAATACTTACTATAAATTTAAACTATTAGATTAAACTTATTATAAATAAAGTATACTTACGTTAAATTGATCTTCACAACCATATAAACACGATTTAGGACATATATTATCCCTTTTAATTACCGTACACCATTCTTTTGTATTTTCGCATCTCTTGGAATACAAAAAACACTTTGTCGGGTGTTTTTCTAATACTATTTTTGCACTCCGGTACTATACAATACTCGTAAGATGATTTTTATCTTCTTCCATGACTTGTAAAGCAATTAAAACTTAAAATATCTATGAAATTGCTAAAAAGTTCATAGTAAACATTCACTGGATGTATCATTTGACGTCACGCAAAGCGCGCGCAAAATGGCGGTGTTTAAACGGGTCAAATTTACTCAATGTTTTAATTTTCACTTTGAAAAAAAACTAGAATCTTTTCAAGCCTATTAATATTTTTTTCTACGATATAGAGAGGTAAATGATTAATTTACGTCAAAAAAAAAATATGTGAATGTTCCCTATTGTTATAGATAGAATAGGTGAACACCAGGAAGACCTATGAGTGTCAGTGTCTGACAAATAATAAGAGAGACAATGATAATACAAGATGACAGACCTATACTTATCTTTGTCTAATCATAGATTCAAAAAAAGAGACAGGTAGTCTCATTTGTTATGTCTCTTTATTGCTATGGTCACATTTTAGCTCAGAACAATAACTAGAACATTATAACGTTATTGTTCTGAGCATTTTAGGCTTGCTTTCCTACTCTATGTATAATAATTATATGGTTCAACCACCTGACAGTCATCCGTGTGTGTACAAAGCACCGAGTTTATAAAATGTTTTATAGGTTATTTGATTTATGAATATTTCTAGGTCTCATAATGAATATTAATTTATATATAAAGGTAAGGTTGATAAGAGGTAATGTTTATTATGTATGATGCCCGGCTTACGACGCCAGACTAAATGAATGCATTTGCGAATATGGTTAATATGTACCAAGGTTTTAAAATCCGTCAAGAAAAATGTTATTTATGGTCCGATTTAAAGTCTTACGTTTCACTGCAGGCAAGCGGGAATATTAATGAAGTTATTTTGTGCTACGTAAAATAATTGGTAGAATTACGACACCGATTACATAAGGACTGAGATCTTACATTAAATAAAATATATTCTAGAATAGGATTAATAAAACTGAATTATATTACAATATGTAATAGTTGAATATAATGAATGTTCAGTTTTATAACAAATATTACCTAATACGTCAAATGATTTGATGGTTTTATAGTTGTCAATTTGAGTTTGGTCAGGTACAAAATTTCTGGCTAACTAGAGCGCAAGATCGTGTATACATGGTATTTAAATATTTCTCTTAGCTTTCGCAGAAATAAGCCGGAGATGACGTAGTGGGAGACCGGATGTGGTTAGCAAAACTAGCAGCTTGCGGGGCGAGTTCCCTTTGGCTAAATGCGGTGCTTACATTATTTACACTTTGTTTTTGATCTCACTTACTAGCAGATACAATCCTGGCGGATCAATAATATACCGTTACCGAACGTAGTATTCAATATTTTAATAAATTTAAAAAAAAATATTTTATGCACTGTGTCCGTTTTAATTGTTATTCATTTTAAATTCTCATTAATTGTTTCTGAAATAATGATGACCAAAATATAAAATAACAAGTCGGTTTTTACTGAAGTGGGGTATTAAAATGCGAAAAAGTACATACATTTAATTTTTTTTTTAAATATATTCAATTATAGTTTTGTACCTTTAATATTTTTATATAATATAAATGTACATAATATAATGCCGTAGAAATTTGGAAAAAAAAGGGAGGTTAACTTTTTTTATCTTAAGGCACTGTATGTATGTATGTATGGTGAGTAGGTATGTATGGTAGGTAGGTACTAGAGTTGGTGGCACGTAATACGTATTGACATAGCGTGTGTGTGTGTTTGTGATTATTACCGACAGACGATGCGGTTGCATTTGACCTAAAGATAATAATTTCTCCTAAGGCTCTTCTTTTGAGAGATAATCTGAGAATCAGTAATATTCTAACATAACATAAAGAAATAAAAAACTCTTAAAGATAATGAATATTTAGTACTTTTAATTGGCAAGAAGCATCTTATAACATCATTGCGATAGATAATCCGAGAATGGGTTTGTTTAAATTCCGGGAACACAACAGCGCATTTAGCTGAACATTTCCAACTCCTTAGCCGGCTTTGTATTGATACAATTACTATTCCGACAATGGCGTAATGGTTGAAAATAAAATACCTAAAGCAGACCATTGCAATCGGCGCGCCATTGTCCATAAATACGACACAAAAGAAATTCGGATTTTGCAAACGCTTGTTGGCAACATTCAATATTTTAACGAACATTGATTTGGAATAGAAGCTTATAATTGAAAAATGTTTTCTTTTTTATGAGAAAAGGTGATTTTTTTTATTGTTTTATTTATATACGTAACTGATAGGAAAGTATTACCTAATAAGTAGATTATTGTAAATATAATCATTCATTCACTGTTATATTAGCAATATAGACTTACTCATTGGGAGGTATAGTTTCATCAACACGGATAGTTTACTATCTACGCATTTCAAAGAGCCCCAAGGTGGAACCGGCTTTAAGTAAACAAGTGTTCTAGCTCTATTGGAACATTCAAGCTTGTGTGTGAATGATTCCTACTGTAGCTATTGATAAAATTAATTAAATTCAAAAAATATCAATCGTCCGTTTCCTAAACAATACTAGGAAAAAATAAAAGTAATTGCAAATAAAACGCAGTCGGTATAACGCAGTTCATACTTCTCGTGGCGGCTTCAATGTCCACATCGCAATAAAACCGACAATGCAATTTAGCTGCTGCATTCAGCGTCCTACTAAAAGTTGCTTGTTTGAGTCCTGCCAACGATTCCTGACTGTATACAAAATAATACATCGTATATAGAATTTATAACAATTGACTGTTATGGTGCCACTTTTTATAACATGTTATTAGTCACGAAAGAGTTTGCATACAAATTTTATAACCTAAATATTGAAATTTTTTTCACTAAAGTGTTAATATGGCAGTAACCGCATAAATATATAGAGATGTCTCCGCAAATATTCGTAAGCAAAAAATAGCAAAATTAGCCCCAGCGATGCTGTTTTTTAACAAGTAGATAAAACTTTTTAGCTATTTACGAGTCTTTGAATAAAAGAGGATTCAAAGGCGGACAACAGAGAGTAGTTCGCATAAAATGCAGCGATGTCCGATTTGTGGGAATAGCGAATAAAAGTTTCAAAGAGCCTACACGAGCGCGTGTGTAGTGCGCAGTGGGTAGTGTGCCTTGTGTAGTGCGCAGTGGGTAGTGTGTCGTGTGTAGCGTATAGTGGGTAGTGAGCCGTGTGTAGCGTATAGTGGGTAGTGAGCCGTGTGTAGCGTATAGTGTGCAGTCCGCGGCCGCATCACTCGCCGCTGCATAAAACATGCAAATTGGGCCACTTCACTGGTGTGCCTAAGTTCACTCGCTTTTGCACTTTTATGTAAAATTGAGGCCCATTAGTCATGTAAATATTGTTAAACGAAGCCCGTCTCCCTGTCGTCGTACTGAAATCCTTTTACTAGGCTTGGATTAAATATTTAACCTTAAATAAAAAGCTAAAACAGCGTTTTAACAGATCGCTTTAAGAAAATTAATATGAAATAAGTACATTATTTTTACATGTAAACAGAAATATTCTTCAGCAGTGCCTAATAAAATAGAAAACGTATTTTCTATAGTAATCCTCGTATTATTAATTGGTAAATGAACATTCAACAGGATAATCTGACTGAATAATCAAAGATTCTGCTATCACTTAAAGCCAATATAGTCGTTTGAGTACCTACTTCTCGTAAGCGTATATTTATATTAAAGTTAGCTTGACAGTGCGTTCATTTTAATTGGGGATAAGTCGGAAATTGGTAGCTAAGCATTATTAGAAGTCCAACAATAGAGCCTAAACGATGCTGGTTCATCAGATTTTCCCTGTTCGCGATTTGCCTCTATAATGACTTTTTGTATCTTAATGAGTTTGTGTAATGACAATGCTCACTTATTACTTCCTCCCAATAAAAAAATGAGATTGGAGTTTCTGAAAAAATCATTTACTGCATTCGCGTATTGCTAGCTTTTATTTGTTATAAATATTTTAATTGCTATTTCGTAATAAAATTTACTGTATACAATTTTGTTGCAATCAATATTTTTATTTCCTCATAATTATAATAAGTTCTGTTATAATATCAGAATCCGGTTAAAACAGTTAAAGACAGTAGATGAGTTCGCCGCTGTCAGAGGTGTCGGGGGAGGTTAACCGTATGGTCTCATGTCGGCTTCATCAATTACCCCTGTCTACCCTTCACGTAGACGTAAGCGGCCGCGTGAACGTACATAATATAGATACATATACACATGTTGTCTGTTATCTGAACTGCTTTTATTATTATATTTAATAGTTTTTTTCCTAATTTATAATATCTATAGCCTATCTTTATAATATCTATAGCCAAATAGTAATCTCCAATGATAACAAGAAACATATTATACCTACTGTGATTATATTTTCGAATAACAAATTAAATAGTCATTCAAACTAATCTATGAAATGAGATTTGTTAATAGTTATACACGGATCCAAATTGTATGTTTGAATGGAATGATCAAACCAAAATCGTTCTGAATGATTTTGTATTTAGTAGATATTATAATTTCATAACAGAGCGTATCATACAATTTTAATAAGATGCTTTCAAGCTAAACGTTATGGATGCAAAAGTAATTCTATTTCAGAGCATTATTTGCAGAACCATTCATCCAATCAGAGTGAACTAAAACTGTTTATCTCGCAAATATTATTATTAGTATAGTATTTAGAATTATGAGAAAATTTATTTGCATTTCTAGAGAGATATTTTATTATATCTATCGTTTAATTAAATAATACGATTGTGTAGCAGCAAAGGAGTAGTTTCATTCTCTTTATGATTTCATTAAATAAATTCAACTTACATTAGAAATGAATATCCAGGGACTAGCAAAGTCTTATTCAAGGAATATGTGCTGATAAAAATAACTAGTTCTTAATAGTTATTATTTTAAGCTCAGTTTATTCTAAGAGCTGTGTCAGATCTTTGCCGTTTTGTTAATCTCAATTATAATCAGTGTTCAAACACTGAAAACAAATTTAATGTATTTAAGCGGCGGCAAAACTTCATACTCAGTTTATATGATACGCTTTATGATCCTACGTGCGTGTTATTTTGTTTCATGTTGGAATTATTGTGCGCTACCACTAAAACGAATACGAGGCTGCAACGTCAAAGGAAAGTTATGGTTCCACTGCAAGATACGACTTAAAAGAATACAATGTATACAAACATCAAGTTCAGAGATACTCAGCCATTGCTTTTTAAATACTGAGATACAATACAAATCATAGCTTTCTGTGTCGCAAGGGCTTTACTTAATCACAAGAAGAGGTGATATACCACTACATTCAGATCTTATTAATGGAAACGAGAATAATTTCACCCCATATTATTGAGAAAATTTTGCGATTCAACGAAAGTGACGTCTAAATATCAAATTGAAAGGTTAAGTCAGGGAAGGGCAACCTTTTTTCTTTAATGGACACAGAAAACCTTCATCTCTTCACTAGAAAAATCTTTTCGAAAATAAATGAATCCATATCGTATGTAAATCGCATCGTAGAAAGTTTTTATTGAAAAACTTGAAGAACTGATGAAAATTGACTGAGACGGTAAAGGTGTCACCGTCCGTTTTATAAATGTGATACGAACTTTAGAGAAAGCTGTATACTTTGAGTCACCTGAAACGTCCTTTTTAATGAAATATCTTCCCTTAACTTTTTATATTTATTATATATATTGTAAAATGTTTGTTATTTATAGTATGTATTATGTACTTACTAAGAAAGCTAACATATGAGTATATGATATAAAATGTTGTTCTTTATTGTTCAAACGATATTAAAAAAAACTAAAAGATAAACACCGATTTTAAAATACAATGACGGGCTTATTGCTAATGAGCAATCTCTTTCAGACAAGGCAGTGAAGTGGTAGTGGGTAGGTTTTTAAAATAAATTATTAATATACGTACGTACATAGATAAAATAATACAAAGAGATAAGTTATATACACTATACTATATAATACACTATAAATAATAGATACATAATATGTGTGTACATAATATATATATGTATACACGAAAATAATATAGAAGTTAAAAAAAAATGTTATTGACGACTTGGAAATAAACTTTTTGAAAAAAAATAGGGTTCTAGAAAGAGGTAAATTAATCAAGATTAAATTCATGGACTTCCGTTTTAAATGTTGCTTGAGATTTTGTATATACATATAATTAAGATTTAATAAGAATATGTGATATAAAGTGTATTAAAAAATAAGTTCTGTCTAGCAGTGAAGAGTATTTTGTTGAGAAAAAAATGTAATATGACCTAGATTACCTCTTCAAGGATTATTAATTAATGTAAAAGAGCTGTCTTGTTATAATAGACTTATTAAGGCAGTTAATGTAGGTCTAGAGGTCGGATATGGACTCCCGAGTCCAGGGGGCCAAGAGGATGAGTAATTGATAATGCTAATATTAGTTTAATATTAAGTAGTTTATTTCAGTATACATTCATGTTATTGATATGTTTTATTGCAAAGTGATATTAATTGAATATTTTGTCGTTATCGTATAGTACTGTTATAGATGGTGCAAAATAATTAGTTTTAAATATTATCCTTATTTTGTTTTTGTATAAAGATGCTACAATTATTATTCGCATCTTATAAGTGACATGTTTTAGTATTTATTGTCTGCTGTAATTATTAGCCTGGTACTATTTTATACTTATTTCTTTATTTTCAAATTTTATTAATTTTTTTAAAGTCCGTCATTACTATGATGCATATGGATTTATTTCTATCGGATTCTGATTTACGATGTCCAAAGTAAGACAAAGTATCTTACTCAAAACCACATTTTTTCTTTGTCTTCTTGTTTGTAGTTTCTGAACGTAATTGTTCTGACCGTTTTATTAACGTAACAAACAAAGTTAATACATAAATTACGTTAATCTAAAATAAACATTGCATCCAGATATAATTCTTTTTTAATGACATTTATCATTCATACAATGCTCGCTTCACTATAAATTATATAAGATTATACGCTTGAGCTATTTTACTAATAACGTTGCAACGTTTTATGAAGATAGTAGTCGTTATTTATGACGCACACATGTGTAACGTAACGTGACTCACACATACTAGGTTACTTATTAATAAACATATGTCATAGAGAAATAAACTGTTTATTTCCTATCGCGTGTTTAAAAACATAAAACTTTTTCGTGCGTATCCCAACAAAATTCATAAATTAGGTAAATGTACTACGCTTTATAAGGAGCATCCCCTTCATTACAATATGTTCGTAACAACAATGGGGGTCATTGCGGAGTCAAATCTCCCCCACATGAATTCGAAGATTCCGAATCGGCAAAAATTATCAAAACTTTTTAACTTCTAACTTTTCCTTAAATGAATACAGCAAGCGGCGAGCTTCCTCATTCGTCGAAGCTTTGTTTGGACGGCTTTAGCGTATGCTTTCCTTGTCTAACACGAAGGATACACGCTATAGGGCGACTGCGAGGCTCGGCAGAACCGTTGTCTCGAGCAGACGGTATACATTGTGCAGAGTGTCAGTTCCGAAGCGGTCCCGCAGCGCGTTCGGTCATCGGTGTTTCAGTACTCGTAGTAGCGATGATGCCAGCGGACGTCACGACGCTTGGCGCCAGACGATACGTACACACGATCGCGACGATACCTCTCTCCCAACTAATAAATCACGTGTTCTAAACGAACCCTCGCAGAGATTATTATTTGATATGAGATAAGAACCGCGCTAGTTTGTTGATTAATAGCCAAAAGTCCGTTGAACTATAATAATTTCTCAGAAACTTAATCTCGCCTGGATTAGAGTTAGGTGCGTAATGTAAACAGTTAAACATTGTTGAATATTTCCGGAATTGGTTGTTGACTTTAGGTTATATTTAATATATGTACAATAAGTGATTGAAGTGGTTGTGAATGTGCCGGGATAACTAGGACTGGTAGTAATGAGAGGCCAGGGTAAATGGGCCGCAAGGCTGGCATACCTGTGCTGGCTGGTATGGGCTGTGCTGGCGTCGGCAATGGCTGACTCCTGGACAGCCTACCAGGAGCAACCGTGTTGTCGGCCGGTGACGAACCATCGCATCCGTCACCATCGAGGTAAGCATTTATAAAATATAACTTTTTACCTTATAAATTGACATCTCTTAAGTAAAACTGTTATGATAATTTTCGGGGTAATACTTTACTATATAAAATTGAATAAAAACTTTTTACTTCTGTATCAATTTAACATACAATATAGAGTGAAACTTCTATCTGCTCTTTTTTACTATTCATAAATCACTTTTTCTATTACTTTTTATTAGAAATAAATAGAGTTGTACGATAAAATCGCACTCAACAAAAATATAAAAAAAGAGTACATAAATTAAATCATAACTTTTATCTAAATATAACAAGCAGTTATTAATAAAAAAAAAAGTAAATTAAACCAACGTCAGAAATATGTCAAGGGAAAATCACGATATGATGTGATTTAATATATATATTTTTTGAATATTATATAAAAATGATTTTTTTTTTAAGAATTAAGAGTTTTTGTACTATGTAGTATTATGTAAACAAGTAGGTATTCCTACTATTTATTTATCTCCCGCGAGCGCTAACGAGCATTTATTTAATCATTGATAAGAGTAAACTGTGATACACAGAACGTTATCAAATCAGTGGTATCGAGGGATATTTATACAGTTCATTGACCTTTCCTTTAAAATACTACACAGGTAATAATAATATAATTATAAGTATAATTATATGGCTCACATTTGCTATCGCTAAACGGTTTATATTTATTTTATGAATGAAAACATATCAAAATCTTATTATTATACCATTCTGAGCAATTTCCAATAAATAAGATTGAATTTACCGTGTTCTTGTTACGACGATGTGCAAGTATCTAATGTTTATAAGGTATATTTAATAATAATAATAATAATATCAGGACAAATTACACACATTGATCTAACCCCTAAGTAAGCAAATTATTTGCTTGTTTTAAGGGTGTTAGACAACGATACTAATACATAGAAGTACAAATATAAATACTGAGAATATATTTAATAAACGACCAAACCCAGAAATACAGACATATATGCTCATCACATAAATGCCTGTCTCTACTGAGAATCGAACCCGATCCTCATTGCGCCGTGACACGTAGGCGTCTGCGCTAACCACTCGACCAACGGGGCGGTTAACATATTTAACTACCCAAAATATTTAGGATTACCAACATAAAAAAATTACAACATATACGTTTGTAATTCTATGAAAAGTAGTTCATATTTAAATATGTAAATAATATGTAATATGCAAATTGCTGTCGTAAATAAATTTCATCGAGTATATCCTAACAAGAGTAATATTAAAATAATTGATTTTTTTCGTCGTTAACTATCAATCCAATACACGAGACAGACCTCCCTACTTGAAGCTGTATCAGCAACAGACTCTAGAAAAGCATCATCCAAATATATTATTAAATACGCAAAAAAATATTAGTTCCGGAATAGTTTATACAATTTTTAATGTTTATTAAGATAAGAAACCAACGTGACATACAATGTTCAATATAAATATGATTTATACACAAGTTTAATATTATACATCGGCATTTAAAGGTTAACGCATCATGCGACATTAAAATTAAAATAAAGTAAAAAACAAAAAAAAAGCTCCAAATAACATTAAAACAATATCACAATTTAACTGTAGTATGCCCTTTCTTAACTCTAAGTAACACAAAAAAACTAAAAGTTATTCAATTTAAGTAAAGGATTAAAAAATAATTGTAAACAAATATAAATAAAATAAAAGGTAATAAAAGATAATTATGTATGAAATGATTAATAGGTTAATTTTACTAAGCAACTAAGAAGGTATATTTAAATAAAAAAAATCTTACAAACGTTAAAAGAATCGTAAAATACATTTATATCTATTTCTTTCTCGATACTATGATAAAAGTTAACTTTACTTTTAATAGGCCCAAATAACCCTAAATTTGTCTTGAAACAAAATATTTCTAAAATTTTTTTTCTTCTTGCGCTTTGCTTTTACCGAAGAAATTACATGAAGTAAACTATATTATAAAACCAATTTTATGGGTTTTAGTACAGAGTATATTTCTACAGTTCCACACGCAAAGTTATGCGCATTATGTCGGCGGAAAGCCGCACAAAATGGGTATTATAAAACAAATATAATGTAAACATATCTAATACCAGAATTTTTAATTAACACAACCGATAAACAACTATTTAATTAATGAATACAATTATCAACCGATAAACAACTATTTATTTAATAAATGAATAATTAGGAATTATCTGATGAAACATCAGATAATTCCTAACGTCCAAATATTGAATCACGGTGTGATATCCCTTTATATCTAAGATATATTTTTATTCCCTCTCTATATTGGCTTAATAGTAAGTAATAATATTAAATTATGACTTACAAAATTGCCCGTGTAAGTTAAAATTCAGTCAGTCCGTTATTAAAAAAACTGGTCTTGAATAAATCAAAAAGAATAAAAAATGCAAAACAATGAATCGTTATAACAAGATGTTATCACACGCAGACTACTCCTGCTCTTTTTATCTGGTCTCCGCGGGAGGCCGCGCTACATGTACACTTAACTCTTCAATATGAGTACATGACTATTTATTCATCTTATAACTTGCATCATCTTGATAACTTAATGATAGTAAACATGGCCGAGATGATATTACATTAGATTAAAATAAAATAAGACCAAACAAAACGAAATATGAGGTACAATTTAAAAAGTTATAATTTCCTCATTAACATTTATATTGCATGATACATATTTAATTAAAAATTAAGGGATGATAAATGAACAAGAGTGCCACTTATCAGCCGCAAACCTAAAATGATAACGATTAGTTATAAGAGTAACTTTTGTAGACAGGGGCAGGTCCTTAAATTGTTTTAACTAATTTATTCCGAGGCGTTAAACGCATTTTCATGTCTGTGTAATATTTAATTTAAAGCAACGAATAGCCAGGGCTAAATTCTTTTTGGACATCTATAGGCGAGACGGGGACAATTTGCCATCATTAGCAAGTAACAAGCATTCTTCAGGCTGGAGCGGCCGCGTCGGCACAAAAACTCTCTATATTAAAATATCTTTCCTGGATTCATAAGCTTCATATTATATTTTATCTTCGCTCCAATTGCTTTATTACCTAAGTTGGGAAAAAGATTAAGAATAATTCCAAAAAAAAAAATATTTTAATAAAATTATTATTACATAATAAACACCAATCTTTAATAAAATATGTTGAAATAAATTGAACTTGATCTTACCTGATCTTATTGAACGGTCACATTCCAGTTTTTAGTATTACAGAAACGAATTCGTTAAAGAATCTGTTTGTGAGAAGTCACTGGGAGCAAAAGGTTTCAATGGCCGATCAGTTCCAGTTGTCAGGGGGGGAAAGGGGGGAATGGATCACTGCAAACCGGCTTCGTGCGCCGGCGCAGGTAATTGACTCAGAGCTTGCGTCGTCGGCTAAATTAAGCCATTAACGACCTAGAATAATCGAACAATAAACGATGTTTCATAGTTTTATTATAATGTTCTCGCTACATCGTTAAAATGGAAATTTAATGATAAAAAACAAAGACATCAGTAACATGATATGTATTTTATATGAGACGTTTTATTTGTTGTTATTTTATTAATGAAGTTATATTAATGGTGGAGATATGAACTCATAATATCTATATTTCTATAGGTCATTCAATATAAACAATCTAAAAGCTTTCGAATTATTAAAGACTGACTAAAAAGTATGATTATAAAAAACTTTTTTAGATTTTTTAGATTGTGATCGTATGGCGTAGCAGTATCAATTATGTCTTTGAATTTCGGGTTGCAGGTTCGATCCCCGGCATCTTTCATATCTTAGAGGAAAATTGAAATTTTAGTACATGTTGTCCAACCCGCATTGTAAAAACGTGGTTAAAAGGGTAGTGACCAGCTATAGGAAATATATACATTACTACCTTAACATTTACATTTATTTAAAGGGATTTTTTTTACCGACCCCCATACTCAGACGTGTGCATGTGTTGTATGTCAGTCATGGAATTAAAATCAGAACGTATTACACTAATAATACTTAGGTAATAATAATTAATATTTATAATAATAATAGAATATATCAGGACAAATTACACACATTGGTCTAACCCCTAAGTAAGCAAATTATTTGCTTGTGATAAGGATGTTAGACAACGATACAAATACATAGAAATACACATACAAATACTGAGAATATACTTAATAAACGACCAAACCCAGAAACACAGACATCTATGCTCATCACATAAATGCCTGTCTCCGCCGGGAATCGAACCCGAGCCCCATTGCGCAGTGACAAGTTAGGCGTCTGCGCTAACCACTCGACCTACGGGGCGGATAAATAATTGACATCATTAAATTGTATTAAAAACAAATACTTGGTTCAGAAGAACTAAAAGTGAAAAAAAACCGGCAAATCTCAAATTTGAATTATATTTCACATAGATAAAAAGTAATAACATATCATTTTATTTTTCTTATAAAGCAGGCATAAAAAACTATCTTCAACGCACATTCAACAACATGATACGAACCATAGTTACAGTGATGGTGCAAATGTAATCGAGTAATCTGTGTGAGGGGAGGGACGTCTTTGTCAGGGTCAGTAATTTTGGGAGATTAGAGCTCATCACTGAGCTCTACCGACTGATAGCTCAATCGCAACGAACAAACAATCAATGATACTAATCCATATGACACATGTGTAAAATATTGCGTATCAAAAATTTTATGTAAATTTTATTCATCTGAATTTGTTATTGATTAATTATTAATAAATTAATGATAACGAAGTATTTGTAAGATATTTAAAAAAAAGGGAAAAACTAATGATATATATAAAATAATGCATATCTGTTTTATATTCAATATGTATATAATTTTTGGAAGAGAAATTAATTTCGTGGATTGAATGAATAATATTGTCGTATCGGATTCATAAAACAGTTATAAACAGTTTATATCGGATTCATTCATCACAGTTCAATAACAAACTGATTTTATGACCGTACAAAAACAGCGGGTATATCATTATAAAGTTCATTTATACAACAAAGTACAGATGAACCATCGGGCTGCAAACAAACCGTGTGGTCTGATATTACAAAGCTGAGGTGATTGTACTGACAGCTTTTACCTCACTGGCCTCTGATCTTATCGCACCCCGATTTGAGCATATTTACAAAGAGCTGTTATTTGGTATTTGATACGACTCTATCTGAGGTAGGTCCTCTAGTTACTAACTGACCGGTGTTTATTTGAGTACACAAACCAATGACTATTTGTCAATATAAACATACATACAATGTATTTTTTATCCTTACGTTGAGAATGTTTATTTAAAATAAAAAACCGGCCAAGTGCGAGTCGGACTCGCGCACGAAGGGTTCCGTACTATCATCTATAATAGAAAATCACGTTTGTTGTAGTGTGGTAAAATCTATTGCTCAATTCGAAATTGTATCCATAAAGGGCTATGGTAACTAAATAGTGCACAGTACGTGCCAGCATTTAAGTCAATATTGCTAAACACGTTATCTATTTGAGTATAACCCGTTGTGGTAACAACATGAGCACAAAATACGTTTATTGTATGGGGACCCACCTTAATATATATATATTTTTAATTTTTAGTCAAGTTTTAAGTTGTTATAGCGGCAACGGAAATACATAATTTTTTTAGGTCTTAGTAATAGGGTCCCGATTTACTCTTAGGGTACGGAACTCTAAAAAGAACAAAATATTTGACACCTGTTTTACATACAATTAAAAATTAATATTTTAATAAATATCTTTCTGGATTTGTTTATTTTTTTACAGACTTCCCTATTTTATAATGCATTAAGTAGGTATATCTTCTAAATACTATGGTACATATACTACTATCAGAATCTTCGGCGTGTTATTGTAATGGCTTATCTTTAGGTAGGTATTACATCTGTCGTAAAGTAAGTAAGATAGTACAATAAATTATATATTTTTTATACCTAACTGTATTTTTAAACCTTATTTCATACAACCTATTATGTACAGGCGGTTAACAGTAACAGTATGTTAATTTTCTTTAATTTACTTCATTATTTAACTGTACATTCTTGTGGTCTCATATTAATATACAAATGTGTTTAAGCTTGTTAGAAGTTGTCAATAATACTGATTAGTCATGTTAAGTTAATTTTTATCATTAATCTTCAATTAAATAATCAAATGATTGGTTTTGTTTCGATAAAGAATAAAAGTTCCGATAAAAATATATATTTAGTTTAAAATTCATTGAAGTATGTAGCGATTCAGTAGTTTAAATGATAGAGTGACGGGATTGTTTATCAGAAATCACAGGTTCAATTCCATTTCCACTTTCCACAGGACCTTTCATTTAAAAAAAATGCTTCAGCTTACTTATCATATTTGACGTTGAAAATATATTTTTTAAATGTTAATGTTTCAGTAAAGATATATTCAACGTTCGTTATAGTAAAATATAAATTAAAATACTTGTTCCGCATATGACTAACGGAAACAATAGAACAATTACATCTACAAAACACGATTTTATCTTTGTAATATGATTGTATGATCTTTTGATTTACTCTTACGTCATCGTTAATCATGCGACCGTATTGTTGCTTAAAATTGTTTATCATTTGTAATATGTGCAATTACAGACCTTCTGTGTTTCGAAGATGGCTAAACAAAATTGGGGTCATTTTAAGTCGTGCCGGGATTCTTCTCAGATAAACGAAGTTTATTGGCCGTGCAGCTTCACAGCTGACAAGTCGGACCAAGGTCTGTGTAAATCGACCTGACAGACCTCACATTGACTGACGCGGCTCAAACCCTTCTATCCGAGATAAATCACTATACGCTGGGCTGTAATTTGAAACGTGTGCTGAAACGGTCTAATAAGAATAATTAAACCTACATAAAATTATATTTGTTATTCCTTTATTTAGACCGAAAGCTAAATGTTGTAGCGGAAATTGGATAGGATTAAGTAAACATCAAAAGCTATGTTCTATAATTAGAAATGAACTGTTTGATGTTGTGAATTCATGTGTCAACGGTTACACATCACAAATGATCATCAAATCAGATAAATGTTGGCCAGTAATTGGGATAAAATAAAATCGAAAGTATTTTGTTTATAACGATGTTGGGGCGGGTTTATGTATTTAATTATATCATATACATGTCACAATCTATATATATATATATCTTATACATAGCAAAGTAGCTTGCTATGCTAGCTTGCTTCAATGGTCACCATTGTCTCGGTGAGTCGAGAACTGGCTCAACCGTCTGTCGATAAGGCTCCGACATGACACTCATTCAGGAATATGACCCAGGCCGACACATAGCTCCGGCCTTATCCAACTAGATAGATCTAGAGGTGTCAATTATATTTGTATACATCTGCAAACCTATTCATAGTTAATATATAGAGCAATTATTTTTCTATGACGAAGAATATTTACGTATTGAAGTGTTAGTTTGTGTATAAAATTAAAGAAGTATTAACGATTTTGTCATAAGCTTGTATATGATTTTGTTAAGTCTTTTTAAGAGTTCTTTATTGTAACTAAAACATTATAAAAATCTTTTAAAAATGCAAGAAAAGGTAATTTTAGCTTTTATTGTAGTAGTAGTAGTTGAATTGTAGTTGGTTAAAATACGTATTATGAAAGTATTTTTAAGGACGTTTCATTAACTAGGTATTAAAGAGTAACGAAATATCTCAACGAAGTCTATTAATTAGGGACGGTTCGAACCTTATAGCCCGGGAGCCAGTGACAGATTTTCATGACCAATTTCCTCCCAAGTGAAAATTTGTATAATGCAATAGAAAGTTATGTTATGAAGCTTCGCGATCGTCAGCTGCGACTCCGGTGGTGGAGAAGGCAGTGGCAGCCTCCTACGCACGAAGAAAAAAAATATATCTTTTAATCATTTCCTCCCATTCTAAAATTTCTTGAATAATAGTTTATCTAATATCTTGAAGGGAAAATAAAGTCAGCTGACCATAACATGGTGGATTATACGTCAGCTGGCCGCTCGAATATGGAAAAAAATAAAAAAAAATCAATGATTTCCTCTCTAATAAAAAATAACCTGGTGATAGTTTATATGTTAGTGTGAATGAAAATTAACATCAGCTTGCTGTATCTCAGTGGAAAGTTCGTCAGCTGGTTACTTGAAATGTGTAATGTAACAGCATTTATCATCTACTGAATCTTATCAGCTGACCACTTTTCCCTTTACTTACAGCTAGCTGATTTTTTTTATTATTTACTAGAGTATATTAACTATTCTTTTATAAATTTTTATCCAGGAGGAAATTACTTTTCTCTATCTATCTCCTTTTCTTATACAAATTAAATTAATACATGAGCACCTTTTACATTGTAGCTAGATTGTACATTCAAATTACACTCTCCAGATTTTATGCTACAACAGAGCGTAAAACACACTAACGAGAGGGTAAGTTGAAATTATAATGTGACTCTAATAGAAAATGAAAGATTAGATGTTTAAATTGGACAGTCGAACATAGTATTATTATAGTAACGGATAATTAAAAATAAAAATGTCTAACGTGGTACCTTATTGCGTCTTTTGTAAAAAAACGAATGTTCATTTAAAATTATTTAGTGAAGATAATTTAAATAAGTTTAGATCTATATTAACAATACGAAAAGTTATAATTTAACCGGTCAAAATAATGCGCTTCCTACACAACTTAACCATTTTCAGTTGTATCACAGTGAGTGTTATCGACGTTATACTGCTTTGCCGCAAAAATGTGGTGCATCAGGCAATGGAGTATTTTATTCCTTTTGCTGACGTACCCATCGGTGGCAAAGCTCGCCCATGGTTTAATGCCGAATGTGGTCATGCTCAAGACCGAAAACATTCGGCATATCTCATTTGGGCTGATGCTCGAACCCGCAAAACTCCGGATGTAAGTTTGAAGAAGAGAGCCTTTAACCAAGCTGCCAAGTCCTACAAAAAGGCATTGCGGAAGGCTCGGCTCGATCGAATCGCTAAGAATGGCGAAAAGCTCTCTGTCAGACCAACTGGCAGTCGAGCTTTCTGGTCTCTTGCGAAAGCGATCGAGTCGAATTTCTGCCAACCCTCACTGCCTGCTCTGCTGAAGCCGGATGGATCCCTGGCCCACACAGCAACAGAGAAAGCAAATGTACTTGCTTCTCTGTTTGCTGATAATTCGCATCTAGACACTGGCAATGCTTCTCCAGCACATCTTCCTCACTGCGGTATTTCGATGCCTGAAATCCGCATCACTAACAAAGAGGTATGGAGAACATTGTGTCGTTTAGATGTGAATAAAGCCAGTGGTCCTGATGGTATACCAGCCATTCTGCTCAAGACATGCGCAGCTGAGTTGTCTCCTATACTGACACGTCTGTATCGCCTCTCTTTCATGACTGGAATAGTGCCGAAATCCTGGAAGCTTGCTAATGTGCAACCCGTGCCCAAAAAAGGCAGCCGTGCCGACCCTGTCAATTACAGACCGATTTCAATCACCTCCATACTCTGCAAGATTATGGAGCGTGTATTGAACTCGCGCCTACTAGCATACCTAGAAGGTAACGATCTCCTCAGTGACCGACAGTACGGGTTTCGGCGTAATAGGTCTACTGGGGACCTCCTAGTGTATGCTACTCACATTTTAGGCGAGGCCATCGAGAAGAACGGAGAAGCGGTCGCCGTCTCTCTGGACGTCTCGAGGGCATTTGACAGGGTCTGGCATGCGAGCCTTATATGCAAGCTTTCAGCGTACGGTATATCTCCTGGTCTGATCGGCTGGGTAACGGACTTTCTGAGCCACAGATCTCTCCGAGTAGTTGTCGACGGGTGTTCCTCGGAACCCTTGACAATAAATGCCGGAGTGCCTCAGGGGTCCGTTCTTTCTGCAACTCTGTTTCTGCTGCACATTAATGATCTGTTGAAGCCCGGTATCTATGGGTATGCAGACGACAGCACAGTTGTAGAAAGATATCTGCCGAGTACTCGGGCTAGTCGAGATCAAGTACAGTCTGAAAGAGAAGCCATGGTGCAACGTTTGAATGACAAACTTCAGGCAGTCTCCGCATGGAGCAATGCCAATCTTGTCAAGTTCAACGCCACCAAAACGCAGACGTGTCTATTCACCGCCAAAAGGAGCCCTTACACCTTGGCTCCTACTTTCCAGAATGTATCCTTGGAATACAGTGACCGGCTTCAGTTGTTAGGCTTAGAGATTTCCTCGAACCTCAACTTTGGTCGGTTCATTGAGTCCAGAGCAAGAGCAGCAGCAGCAAAGCTTGCCGTTCTTGCGAAGGTTCGGCAGTACTTTACACCGGGACAACTTCTTGTTTTATACAAAGCACAGATCCGGTCGTGTGTAGAGTACTGTGGACACATATTTGCTGGTGCCGCAAAGTCTCATCTTGCGGTTCTGGACTCTATTGAGAGGCGAGCAAAGAGGCTTATAGGCGATCCCGAATTGGTCGAAGCTGACCTCCAAAGCCTTGAACACAGGCGTAAAATTGCTAGCCTATCAGTATTCTATAGGATACATTTTGGTGAGTGTGCGCTGGAATTACACGAGTTAATTCCCCCGTCCCCCTTCCATCACCGGACGTCCCGACGCACGGCAGGTATCCATCCTTTTGTTGTGGACATTCCACCTGTCCGAACGAAGCGCTTTGCTTCCTCATTTTTAGTGCGTACAGCGAAGGACTGGAACAATTTGCCTGCGTCGGTATTTCCGGCCAAATATAATGTGGGTGTCTTCAAGAGAAAAGTGAATAGGTTGCTAGGGCAATGCGCCTTACCATCTAAGACTACATTCCACTTACCATCAGGTGGAATGTAGTTAAGCATTGCCCTAGATCATATAAAAAAAAAAAAAAAAAAAAATATCGGAAAATAAGAACGACATCAGAAGAGACACCTTCAACATTAACGTAAGTATATGGATAGAATGTTATTTCTTTCTACTTTTTCGATTATAAATTTACATAACAATTTAAGAAATTTACTAATTCAATGTAAGAAAAAGTATAATTTAGTGTAATGCATTATTTGCCTCATGTATTCCAACTAGGGAATTACACTATAGAGAACTTCTACAGTAAGCATATACATTATACAAATATAATTTTTACTTAAGCAATTATTAAGTGTATATGTGCGCTGTTATCAAAAGTAATAATAATATAAATTACACTAATTATATATGGTCGCAGCGGAGGGTGCAAAAGGAAATAAGACATACTTAAAATAAATGTATTTTTAATTAAATTACGTTCTATATGATTCTTAAACTGCGCCGATGCGACTCAAGCCAAAGCAAGAGCGAAAATGAATAACCGTTGTTAGTATTTTTATCCATTAAAAAAAAATCATTACTTTATAAAATTATGCTTCAATAAATTATTGATTAATTAAACTTTAGTTATAACTATATTTCCTTCAATATTAAACTGCACATTTATTATCAACATACTCAAATCAAATATACTGCCAAACAACCAGAGAAAAGTGATTTCCTCCTAGATGAAAATTTATAAGAGAATAGTTTATATTTATAATAAAAAAAATCAGCTAGCTGTAAGTAAAGGGAAAAGTCGTCAGCTGATAAGATTCAGTAGGTGATAAATGCTGCTACATTACACATTTCAAGTAACTAGCTGACGAACTTTCCACTGAGATACAGCAAGCTGATGTTAATTTTCATTCACACTAACATATAAACTATCACCAGATTAATTTTTAGTTGAGAGGAAATCATTGAATTTTTTTTATTTTTTTTATATTCGAACGGCCAGCTGACGTATAATCCGCCATATTATGGTCAGCTGACTTTATTTTCCCTTCAAGATATTAGATAAACTATTATTCAAGAAATTTTAGAATGGGAGGAAATGATTAAAAAAATATATTTTTTTCTTCGTGCGTGGGAGGCTGCCACTGCCTACTCCACCACCGGAGTCGCAGCTGACGATCGCGAAGCTTCATAACACAACTTTGTATTGCAGTTTACAAATTTTCACTCGGAAAATTTCACTCACTGGCTCCTGGACTATTATGTTTATAATGGAAGGTTAAGTATAAATATTAGGTTTAATATTATTATCTGTTTTCATAATAAATGTTCTATTTTATGAATTTAAATAAAATACTAGATATTCTTGTAAAAAATAGAACAAAACTAGTTACTTTGGTTGCAAATAGTCTTTTTTCATGTTACCAAAGTAATTAACAAGTTATCATGTTGACACAGTCTAATAAAAAACTAGTGTCCATTACGCACGTACAGCAAACGGTTTAGTTAAATATTGTAGTATAAAAAAAGTGTTTCATACAAATATTATACAACATAACCCAACTACAAAGCTTTTATTTCGATGCAGTAAATTAAAAATGTATATATACTAAAACAAGTGGAAACAATGCAAGCGGCAATTATTTTCAATTTTTTTTTGCAATTCATACCTGCCGGCTTGTTTATGGCAACGCTTAGTTGAGTGAAATGATTGTGTAAAACTGTTGGAAGGACTCCAGCGGGTGCGAGACCAAACGATACAAATAAAGTCAAATGTCAGTATACTGGGCTTTAGCAAAGAGGGATTTCCCCTTAATTATTTTGTCCGAGTCCTTGAGTGAAGTTTATATCACTTTGAATAAAATTGCTTGATAGTTCCGTCTTCCTTACTGTAAATTCAGTCATTTATTGCAATATGGTAATGTAAAGATAGTAACAATAAATGTTTCGCAAACTGTTATCTTTGATAAATCCTGTTCTCATATGAAGGCGCGTGTGTGCGTATATTGCATAGGGTATTTCAGATTGTCAGATATTTTGTATTGGATTTCCTGTAAGCGCGATATCGCGGTAATCCCACGGAAGTGATAAACAGCCAGCGAGTGCCTCGCGAAGAAATCTCGTCATTTGATGTTACTGGTGAATCTATTATGTGAAAAATAACTTGTTGGCTTTTGTTATATCTTGCCTATTTCAAAATATTTCAGAGTATGTATTATATTATTATATAATAATAGAATACCAAGAATACGGTCTTCCAATTAATTATCCTCATTTAGGTTGACATTTTAAGATGCAATTCATTTTAAAATCTTGCAATTTGTCTATTTAGTTTCTAGTACAAAACTTAATGAGAAAACAGCTTAAAGTCCGCTCTCGATAAATTCAGCTTAATATGAAAATAATATTTAAAAGAAAATATTTATATATTTTATTTATTTATGAGTAATAAAAATCGCTACGTGAAAAAGAATCCTTCAAAGAACGTTCATAATTTTCAAAAAGCAATCTTTTAAAAGATTTTTATTTTGACAGTTGCTGTTTTTTACTAAACGACTTCCTTACTTTTATGAGCCCTAATAATACTCCTTAATAGAATACCAACAATACTAAATTGCGTGTTGGCTCCGATCTGGCATCGTTCCAGTCATTTCAATTCTATCCCGCGGGACGATGTTTGTAAACATCCCTAAATGATAAACGCATAATTTAACGCTTCAACGAAACACGAAAAATTGTGCATCCATTTATTTTGTCGATCATAGAAGCGAGAAGACGTTCATTCCGGTAATTTATGAGTTCACATGGAGTTCGATATTCCGCTATGAAAATGTATCTTAAATTTATGTTCATATAAAATTTATTGTGTGAAACGCCTTATTGGCGTTGCTCTAGACGCTTTATTGAAATGTTTAAAGTAGGGAAACTGAGATTGGATGAAATTTATGGATATTTTGTAACGAGTTCCCTTTCGACTTTCAATTTATTTCTTCAGTCAGTATTTACAGTAGGTACATGTAGCACTCGATGTACATGCAAAGGAAAAACAACGCCTTAGGTAATCATTCTTGGTACATATTTCAGAACGTCCATACTAAATAATTTAAATGATGCTTTAATTGCTTTAATAATTTTAATGATCATAATAAATAAATATAGCTATAATTTTAATCATTTGTATTCTGTATTTTAATTGTTATAAATCAAAGATCAATCTACAAAGTTTGAGTATATTGTATCTATTTCCCACGAAGCAACAATACCGCAGGCACACTGATACCATCGCAGCCTTCGTCGCCAGTGCACATAAATCTGGCTTTGATACATTTTGGTAAACGGCCAAGTGTGGCGCATTCCACTACAAACATCTTTCGTCTCAAAATATTATTTACCACTTTAGTAATTGCATAATTAAATTTATCAGTTACAACTATAGTGATGTGTCGCAGTAAACGCCAACTGTTAAAATAATCAGCAGAACGCCGATTCTTAAAACCAAGTTGCTTAAATCAACAACTCGTATTTCGGTGTAACCATCTTTATTATGCAAATGCGCACTTTGTTTTATGCAACTCTATTGTCTTGCTTTAAGTGGAACTTGTACAATGTGAGTGTTGTCTTATTGATGAGTTGAAGGTTTGTAAGCTGATAATAAACAACTGGTATCAGCCGTTTACCATGCTGTTCGCTGTGAGCGAGAATCACAGACATCAATCTAGACCAGGAGACCGGCCGGCTATCGCACTCCTTTGTGAAAATGGAACCATTTCTGTTCCGCTCTAATCATTTTGATTTATGATTTTTGCCAATCTTCATAATTAATCTTAATGTATGTACGTTTTTACTTGAAGCTTACTAACTCGATCTTAGGTTATATTTATTATTATATAGTATTTCTCAGATAATAAATTGCGCGTACGTGGAACAGATAAAAAAATACAATAACAAAAATAAATACGAAAAAGAAAAAGTTTTTTTTCGGCATTTAATAAAACTATACACGATGAACGTTACAAATATCATGCTAAATATTTGATCAAGTTAAAAGTCGACAGTTGGAAAGTTTTCTCGTGGAGAAGTTAGTTAAGTAATAGGTTTCATTTTGAAATCGGTGAAGCGAGCTCATTAATCAGCGTTGGAGCTTCCGTCCTCAGAGCGGTTGCCCCGATCCGCCGGAAAACAGTTTATTTTGATTGTTTTTGATATAATAAACAAAGAAAGATTAAGCCACATCATTAATCATGAACATTTATTAATCTTGATGTTCTATTTTGTTTTTTTTATATAACAATAATGTTTACTTATTTCATATATTCTTATATGTAGATAAATCGATACCGTAGTCTTCTCGGATTTATATAACAGCGTATAAAAAGCAATCAATGTTAAAAAGCTCAGTTCACGACTCGTAGCGACAACAATTAATATGTCACGAAGTGTTTCACGCTATGATATTGATATTGAAAAATGAGCAGCTTGATATTTGATATGAAGTGTAGAATTTGAGTAATGGTATTATACTTAAGTATTATATAACCGTCAGCTTTAATAACTTGAGTTACACTTGAAAATAGTTTATAAAAAATGATATTGGTACAGGCCTTTTATTATAAGACCTGTGAATAAAGGAATAAGCTTTTATTATAACGAGACAGTGATAATAGAACAACATTAATCTGGTTTTTAAATGAACGATACGACATAGCGCGCTGTGTGTAAGGGTATTTCGAGATTGTTGCGACGCGGAGCATTGTATTCATAGACACCTTGGTTGCCGGGCTGAGGTATACGGTCGCAATTGATCTGTAAAATTGATTCCCATTCGCGAACAAAGACCGGGGCTGCAGTCTTCAGGCGAACGGTTCTACGCTCAAAAGCTATTCGATTGTGTTATTCAATCAATTAGGTGACTTTCACAAATAATAATGCGAACATGCAAAAAAATTAAAACGGTCTCAAATATTTTTTTTTCGATTACTTATTATAATCTTATTATAATAAAATCATTTTTTTCAATTTACTAATTATTTAAGGCCATAAAATAATTTATGAAAGTGTAAATTATGGGAGCGAAATTCAAACTTCCAAAACGCGCCACCATTGGTCGAAAGGAAATGTGACGTCATTTGACACGCCTTTCAAATTATCGGCGTCGAAGTTCATACTGTGGTAACAGTGTTACTGAGAAAAATAAATAATTTATACCTATATTTTTATGCTTACAGGTTTTATTAAATGATACAATTGTTTAGGTAATCTTAAAAACATTTTCTAAATACTCAAACTACTCTAACAAAACGAATACTTACAAACTGTTTTTCAATCGCAGTTAGCATGCTACTACACAATACATTTTTAAAAGGTTTCTTCCTCTGAATCATTTTCCATTTCACTTGATATACTTCACTTCATTTTCCACTTCACTTGATATAGAAGATATAAGATGGCATAGAAGTATTATCAGGTGTGTTTTCAGTAACCAATTTTCTTTTTAAAACAGTTAGGTTTTACTTGTAAAGTACCAATATTGTGTGTTGAATGAGGAAATGTTGACAATTCTACATTTTGTTTTTCAGCAGGTATATTTAAATTGACATTTTTACTTCCATACTTCGGTTTAATATTAACTTGCACAGCTTAGTCACTTGATAATTTATCTTCAATATGTGAAAAGCATATTGATACATTGAGCATATGATCATCACATTCAATAGGAGAAGTACTAAGTCCTGGCTGATTAATATCACAGACATTTTATGGGCAGTACTAGGACTTACTTAGCATATCACTTCTTTGTGAAGGTCACCATTTTTTAAACACTACTTTTGATAGCTAACTCTGTAAAGGCTTCATTAACCGATGTCAATTATTGCCTTTTGACTGACACATTCATGAGAATGTTCTCTCAGCTGGTGTTTTTGCCACAAAATTATATGAGGCACAACTGTTTTCTTCAAACTTAGATTACATTTTTCTCCTCGTTGTTTCGTTATACATATTATATTCAATATAATTTGCTGTATCTTCCTTAACCTGAAATAAATCGACAACCATAAAAATTTCGTAAAAACAACAAAAGAATACAGTTTTTATAGAAAGTTATACTGAAATTTGTAAGCTAGGTTAGGTTAATTTTAAACTCAAATCATCTAATGTTCAATACTTACTATAAATTTAAACTATTAGATTAAACTTATTATAAATAAAGTATACTTACGTTAAATTGATCTTCACAACAATATAAACACGATTTAGGACATAGGTATATTATCCCTTTTAATTACCATACACCATTGTTTTTGTATTTTCGCATCTCTTGGAATACCAAAAACACTTTGTCGGGTGTTTTTCTAATACTATTTTTGAACTCCGGTACTATACAATACTTGTAAGATGATTTTTATCTTCTTTCATGACTTGTAAAGCAATTAAAACTTAAAATATTTATGAAATAACTAAAAAGTTCATAGTAAACATTCACAGGACGTGTCATTTGACGTCACGCAAAACGCGCTTAAAATGGCGGTGTTTGAAGTTTGAACGGCTCAAATTTACTCAATATTTTAATTTTCACCTTGAAATAAAAATTGGATCTTTTCAAGCTTATTTATATTTTTTTCTACGAAATAGAGAGGTAAATGATTAATTTACGACAAAAAAAACATGAATGTTCCTTATTATATTATATTGGGTATAATTTTTCACTAATTTCCGTCTTTTTGAAATTGTTATACATGTAGATAGATGTTGCGGTTTATAAAGATTACTTATAATGATCATAACAATATGTTCTGATATTTACAGAACAATAACATAATATTGATATTGAATAATATTGAATAACAAATTCATATTATTTTGAATAAATTGTAACGATATAAAATGAAGCAAATCGTCATAGAAACATGGAATGTAGAGTACAGTGCTATGTTATCTAAGAACAATGAGCTGGGAAATTGCTTTTCAACCAATATAGATCGCGCAGCCTCCCGCTCGAATCGGACATCTAAACTTAATTTGGTAAAGTCACATATCTCTTAAATTTGTTACATAAAATAAAACAGCTAACTCTAACGGTAAAGCCAAAGAATCCAATAGGTTTTTATCCAAAAAACATTCCCGGCAAATAATCTACTAGAACTAAATTCTTTGAACGGGTTATACTAAAACTCCCAGATAATTATTTTCATTTTTAACATTCATTATTTTCACGTCTAGAGTAACGGGTTCAATAATTAAGATATCAATACGTGTTCTAGGACTTTCTACAATGGTACTTTGGTAACTTTTTTTTTATGTATTAAAATTTTAAGGATTGAATAATTTTTGCGCAACTCAGCAAATTTGTACGTGTGGTTATTTTTTAAGGTTTAAAAAAAAACAACCCCTGTGTAACAGATTATATGATCGCTGAGTCGTGTGCGGTTTCAAAACGATGATGAGGTTATAAACAAGGGATACAAAGTTCACCCAGACTCGGCACAACCATATTTGGATAGCACACCGAAATGTTTAACCTACCTAAAATCAAGTCATGTCAGGTTACTAACCACTATACCAACAGATCATCAAAAATATGATTTCCAAGTAATCAAAATGCGTTCTAAGTGATTCAACAATCATGTTTCAAAGAATGAAACTGCATGCATCAGTAAATATAAAATCTTCAATATCATATAAAAATAAACCATGTCGTAATAAAATATACAGTGCGGTTAATACTACCTCATTATAAATATATAAGGTTATTTTTAATTAGTTGACCACCTCTTGCAGGCAGCCCATCTACATCAATCCTAACAACATCTGTTTTACAATTTTTTAAAAATCATAGTTTTAAAGATTTGGGTTTTCTCATATAAAATTTATTTGTTGCCTTTGAACTGACATTAACTCTGAACGTAGGTATGGCGCCAGGGCATTGACCTTTTAAGCACTTCCCACAAAATACAGAGTAATAAGTAAAAGAGGGAGCAATTTTTTTTTGCTTTCGTGTTTATTGTGTTATAATATACAATAAATACATAATAATAAATAAAATTAACAAAAATTTAATTAATTTGAAATACGTTGAGCTTAAATACATATTCATTGTTAAAATTGAATTGCAGTAATTGAAGTCCATCCATGAAGATATTGTGATAGTGTTGAACCTAAATAGAAACTAGTTCAGCATTGTTTGCAACCAAAGACCTCTTATAAGCACAAACAGACCTCGCCTTCAAGTAATTCTAGTATCTTCAAGTATTATGAAAATATTATTATAATATTTCACAAATAAATAAATCATAACAACTACTGTAAAAACAATTATATGTTTTTAAATTTGCTCAAGTAAATAATTAAAAACTAATTTCTATCAGCATTATTTGTTCTCAAGATTGGTGCTACTTAGTGAATGTACAGTAAGTTTTCTTACTCGATGGATACCTAGTGGTATAAAACTTATGGATACCTAGTGGTCTATATGGATACCTAGTGGTCTTTGGGATTATTACAGTGTCCCTTACATTAATCAAAGTACAATAAATTTGAAGTTGAGATTATTTCTAAAACAGTCTATCCACAAATTGTAAACTATTTTTTTATTTTTACAACCACTGTGAATCTACCTATAATATATTTTTAAAAATAGTATGGCATTCACTGTAGATTAATATAGAAAATGATGTTTTAACTCTTGGTAACATTAACTTAATGTTAACTCACAGGTCAAAAGTTATGATAAAGATCAATAGGTCAGTGTAATATCATTGTCCATTTTAAACGTTCTATTTTAGGTTCAGGAGAGTTTCCGTGGGCGTGTAAGGTGAGCGACAAAACTGTTGAGTGCTCAGAGGAGGAAGGTAGTTAGCATGTTTTAACCCTTAGGCATCGAAATTTGCGGGGCTACAGAGAACCGATGGGGCCAGAAACTAGAAATTTGGACTGTAAACACTTCCTGAAAAAAAATTTTTTTTTTAATTTTATCTCAAAGTTATTCCTATGTTAACTTTGAATAACTTTACTGTATTTGTTTCAAATTACAAAATAATGATTAGAAAATTTTGTGCTCTAAGAGAAGAAATTTAAAATATATAATTTGAACGAAACTACATAGGGTACCTTTGCTTATAAATATTTACTTGCAGATAATAAAGCAGAGATAAGCACGGTTATACATCAAATTATTAACCAACCTTTTTAATTGGAGTTAAACACTTTAAGTTGGAGGATATAAATAATAAAATAAATGACTCTGACATATACATATAAATAACACATATAATATAAATGACCTGATGACAATAAAAAACTGTCTAACTTTATTTAGAAAAATGTATCGTAAATGATTGACTGTATAATTCTTTAATACTGGACGTACTATTTTATAATTTGTAACAATTTATATCGGTTTTCATTACTTTCAAAATTATTGTTCAAAATAAATTAAGTTTCATCGTTAAATATATCTTAGGTTTCTAATATAACCGTTGTATAATATTAAGTTGTTTGTTTGTGAACCGCAAAAGTAATCGTATTCGTAGGGAGCCGTCGTAAATCTGTTCAGAGCGGAACGGGTTACAGCTCTGCCACCATAAATTGACCATCTATACTTTACGATTGGCTTCAAAAGGAAAAACAGACTTGTGTTCTCACAGTATTTAGAACACACATTGATACTCGAACTCAGCTCCGATATTTATTTAGTGAAGTATTTCACCGCTCTGTAGAAACCGAGAAACAAACTAAGACATTGATCGACGCGATTTCTTAGTGGTTAACAACTTTTGCTGTTCGTTACAAAGTTTTTCTGGTTTTGTACAACATGCCATACATGTTTGCTGAATTCACAAGTTATGTTAAGAAAATTTACGAACTTATATAGTCTTTATTATACGGCTGCTTTCATAAAATAGGAATATTGTAACCAAAGTCAAAATTCAATTTGTATAGTATTGTGTACCAAATGTTCCGCTTTAGTTATTAGGGTAATTTGTAGAACGCTGCGAGGCGCCTGCGTTGAGTCCCGCTAATTAAAACAGCAAGAATAATGTTCATTTCATAGCACTAAATGTCCCACTAGTAGACTTTAGGATGACTCCGTTTCATTTAGAATGCATTATTAATTAGACTTGTACATTTTGCAAAACTTTTAAATAGGGTTAATTGCTATTTACAGTTATGTAAGTATCTCTATCATCCCAATGATGTTATTCTCCAATTTAGTAGAAAGATTCAAGAGATTAAAACCGATAAACCAATAAACAAAGTAACCGGCAGGATTTGAATCAACGGTTGAATCAGAAGCAGGTAGAAATAATTTCCTTGGGACTAAATCAATCACAGCTAGATGCGTCTTGAAGCCTCATTGAAATGCAAGGGATTCATTTATTACTTCGCATTCAATTTACGGACCCTCCATTTACTTCGAATGAATTGCTAATGAAAAGACCTATGCAGTTTCTATTATTATTTTTTGAAGTACCTCAGATACATATTACAAATTGATATTGAAATATCTGAAATGTTACGGATCCTATATCAATAATCTAAAATATATCATTGAAAAAGTAATAACATGGAAATAAAATGCAAAATATATTCAACATTGCAGTAAAGACTGTAATAAATTAATAAAAGTAAATTTTTATAAGTTTATGTTTTTGAACGATTTGTATTTGTAGATAGATAGTTCTTCGTATTATACACAGTCAATTATTATGCACACTAATATAAATGTAGATCTGTGGAGATGAGATGCTCGCGCCCGATAGCTATTTGCAATGATGTGAATGATCTCGCGCGTCTCGGGTCATATCAATGTTACAGTTACTCTGTAATATCCCGCAGCTTCTATTTTTCATTACACTTTCCAGTTTTCAAACGCTGCACACTTTATATTAAACATGTATTATCCACTCTGAAAATGTCTTTTTAACAATGGAAACCATGGAAGCGGAGTTTTAGTATATGTAATATATTTTGGTTGGTTGGGCTTACAAGTTTTGGCACTATGAAACAAAATATATTTAACATTTACAATGATACGCAAAGCTCTTATTGTTTATTTATTCGGAAGGATTAAACATGCAAGGTCTGAATGGTACAGAGTATAGCCTCGGCAATTCTACTTAAACTTTTGCTAAACGGCCACAGCCACTGAAACCCTCTGAAGTTACACAACATTTCAAAATTCCTAGTGAGTTTTTATATCATACCCACGAAATGATTATTGTTTCCGCAACTTGTTAGTTTAATTAAAATAATTATAATTAAAACATTTAGAGAGGCTTATCAAAGTATTTCTTAAATAAACTATCGACGTTAATAATGTTAAACACATAATCAGAAATACAAAATAATAAATCACAATGTTACGACAAACCATTTATAATAATGTGAGTCGGTTTGTGAAAAGTTGCCCGACTGATTCCCGTGTCCTAGATACCCGACATTCCATTCGTGTTAAGAACGCGCTCAACATCGCACCGCACCGCACCGAACCGCACCGAACCGCACCGAACCGAACCGAACCGGTCACTACCAGCACGGGACAAGCAATAAATTAAATGTACACGAATATAGAATACTCTCGATAGAATACAACAAAAATAGGCAACTCAAATTTTATATATCTCGTTTAGAGCTGAATATTAAATAAAAACAATTCTAATTATATTAATATTAAAGAAAATACATAATTCAAAATAGATGCCAACAATGTAGGTTCGGTAAAAAAAACTATTTTCTGTGAAAACAATAGAGCTTATGCCCGAAGAATTACAAAATATAATGTTTGAAAATATCTATAAACACGTATAATCATGTTAAGCTTACTTCAATTTATATAAATATAGAATGAAAAATAAACCGTTACGGGCAGGAATTCGAACCCGCGACTATTGGGCAGCGATACGCTAGCTCAGTTGGTAGAGCGACGGGATGGTTTCCCAGTAGTCGCGGGTTCGAATCCCTGCCCGTATCGGTTTATTTTTCATTCTATATTTATATAAATACAAAATATAATGTTATTTAAAAAAAAGAATACTTTTAAATAAAACGTTTTATAATGAAGTTTTAAAAGCTTTTTGTTATACTTTCTAAGCTAATGTTGTTTGCCGCCGGATGTCGGATTGAGAAAATATATAAGATTACAATGAATACCAAATGATCATTTCTCTTCGGCTCGGATAGCATCGTATTGCTAATGCATTTGATTTTTTCAACTCTGTTATGAAACCATTTATTTAAAAGTATTAAAGCGGACCCGGAGATACTCTGTTGTTTATTCAATGTATTGGAGACCATAAATAAGTTAGTTATTTTATATTTAAAAGGTAGTGTTCAATACTATATGTTCTGCTAAGTAATCTGATAGAGACTGAAATACTAGAGCAAGATTATTTATTGTATTGAGTACCAGGAATAAATAGTTTGTATGAAAATGAAGGGTATGCCTTGATTACGCACTCTATTGATATTATACCCTGCTTATTTACTCCGTATTAGATCTCTCTTTAAATTATATTCGATAAGCTTATTAATGTCTACGTTTTTTTTTATAATTTTTTAATTTTTGTAGGAAAAAATATATAAAAACCTTGCGATGGGGTTTTCACTTTTTCAGGGATTGGAACCCGCGACCTCTGGGAAACTGTACCGTCGCTCTACCAACTGAGTTACAATAAAACAATTCCAGTAAATAATTTGATGGGTCGGCTTTAATGATTTTATGTTAGTTTCTCAAATTCAAACTTTACTTGCACAGATCATAAAACATAAAATAATACCAAATGAATATTGTACTATGTGGACACTAGGTTTGCCAAATGTGCTGTCTCTCCTACTTTCACCAAATATATATATCTTCTATTATTATTGTTTTATTTTCTTAAACGTCTGTCTCTCTTACTATTTAGAAAACTATTTTTTAGTTATATAAGAGAATCTTTTATATTTTATCTCCGTAAGAATTCTTTGAGTCAGACGTCAGCTCTTGTAACTTTTTTACTTTTACCCACTTACTTAAATAATGTATATAATTTTTTTTGGATTAATACCTATGTTACAAACATTATTAGTAATTTCGTAAATTGACGTAATATAACGGCTAACACAATTGAGGTTTTAAATGTATATAAAATGAAAATCACAAAAATGTATATATTTTTTTATCTATTACATTATTTATTGATTTGAAAATAATTCGACAAAGTTTTAAATGGTAAACTAAACTTTAAGTGTATTATGTTAATCTTTTTGTAAGTAAAAGAAAACAAAGCCAATTGATTTGAACGCAAGTATATTAAGTTTCGTGGATAAAGTTCGACATCTTCCAAAGTTGGAAAGTTTATGAGAGTTTGGACAAAAAGCACACCTCTGTCAGAGTCCCATATTCCTTTTTTGATTTTATAATTTGATTTCAGGTGACAAATAACTTTTTTGACTATTAGACTAGTATTTCTTTTACATTTGTAATAAGTGTTTTATACTTATGGCCTTTGTTATACTTATGACATATATATTTTAGACTTCTCCTCTTCATCTCAAAAAGAACTTTAACTTTGCCAAATTTCAGATTAGTTTATGTAGAATATTCTTTAAAAAATATAAAATGTTTTTTCTTGGTGCAATCATTAATAGATAAAACTATTATGATATTATTTAGTGATTATACAAAAAAACTATCTAACTAAAACTGTAAGATAATTTCTTATTTAAACCTTACAAAAGTAATCAACTATTAAAGTTATTTTCTTAATTACCATCTGCACAGGCAATTGAGAACGTTTATAATCACTTTAGAGTTTGGTTGTACATGCGATTACGACATAAAGTTTGAAGAGACGTAATTAAAAGTTAAAATTTCTATTATAGCTAAGTGCGGCGGGAATGTGAACCGTGCCAAGTGTCGGATTTCGGACGTGCCCTGAGTCCGCAATTCCGAGCCTCGTTTACACACAAGCTACGGATTTCCCTAGTTTTTGCCCTATTTTGAGATATATTTATTTTGCTAAGTAAAGCGCCTTGGAATTACCGTGCAAGAAGAAATTTTTGGTTTAATTATCTTTCATCTAAAATAAAATATAATGTTTACTATTTTTGTTTATTTATTTTACTTTATATTTTTATGGGCTAATTATGCAAGCGGTTGGTATAAACAATAATAGCTCTCATTAAGCTCCACTTGAAAATCGAATAATATTAAAAAAATATATATTGTGACGTTATCAGACATCTAAAAAAAAAGTACCATTGTGTAAAAGATGTGTCTCGTGATGTACCATGGTATGCCGTGTAGTACCATGTACCGTGATCTGCCATGGTATAATATGGTGTACCATGGTATACCGTATGTGTGTGGGCGACGGCGCTCTAACATTGTATAGTTACATTATTTTTGCATTTATTGTTTTCAAATTATGTTCAAACATATATATCACATATAAGTAATATCGTATAAGTAATATCATATAAGTAATATCATATAAGTAATATATTATATGTAATATTATATAAGTAATATCATATAAGAACATAAAAAGACTCTTGTTTCTGATATCGACTTAAGCGGTCTGTTATATTCTGCTACTAACGCAACCATGTTTATTTGTTATGAATATCATGAAATGAACCAGACTAATAAAATGATAATATAAATATTTAGTAATATATTTTAAATTATAAATATACTGAGGGTATAATGCCATGTCGTTTTATATACCTAATAATAATAAATGTTACCTATTGTTTAGTAACAAGGTATTTGGTATTAATTATAGAAAATTAGTTGGATTATTAGTACATAAAATCCTTGAATATATAACGTGCATTATATTCTCATTTTATACACATAAATATATGTTATTTATAGTTACATTATTGTATCATTACGTTTCACTTGTCTCGAAGCAATTAGAAATAAATGTTTTTACATACGTATAATCTGTTTGAAATTTGTTTCGAAAACAAAAAGGTATGGCATTTTAATTAAAATTACAATTTTAGGCAGATGGATAAAAGTTTGGGGGTAACAGAGTTCATACAAATGTCATACACGTCAAACTTGTCTTGCCAACTCCAAACAAACTGTTTTAATCATTTACATACATTCAAACAATATCGTATTTGAATTTTACAAAGTGCTAAGGCAATATAGTAATTTCTTACAATGATTAATGAAAAAATCTCAAATGATTAATGATGTGTGTTTCGAGGATGCAGACAGGTAATACATTGCTAGTGCATAGCTGCAGTTAATTATTATTAATATGTAAATTCTTCATTGTCATACAGATGTAATCTAACAATATAACTGCACCTTTGTACAGTTAGGAGTCAGGTCTTGATGAAGTTTGGGAAAAGGAACGAAAGGATATTTAACTAAGATTTCAGATCTAAGTGTAGCTTTATATTTTTCAGGAATATAATTTTAATGTTAAGTTAAGAAATAAAGTTTACTAAAAATCATTTAACATTATAAGATATATATAAAATATATGTAGATCATTATGATTTTGAATGCTAGGGAATTCTTATTAGTAAAGATTTACTCTCGAGGGTCTGTTGGTCTGTTCCTCAGAGACAAGTGACATTGGCACTACGGGACCGTCCTACTAAATAAATATATTTTGCTGATTCGAGTTGGAATTTGCAAGTCTGCCAAGAATATTCGTACCAAATCGTTTTCCTATAATTGGAGTAGGTACATGTGAATTTTGTATTCAGTAGCGCATCTACATCGGATGGAATTTCGCCATTTCGCGGGCACCCTGTCCTCCATCATGCGTGGTTATTGAAGTCATTTGTGTAAGTCTAAAAGCACATCTTAAACCTTACTTATTGAGGAAGTTTTTTTTTTATTTATTAAGATGAAATTTTTCGGGAATCGGTATTTAAAATAATTACTTTTTCGTTTAAGCTATTGAGACCGGGGACCGTGTTCATAAAATTCAGGAGAGGCGTTCACTTTTGCGTAACTTCATAAATTATTAAACCGACCCTCAAGAGAATTTGTCAGTCGCCGTCTTTTATAGACAGGTCCGCCTATAAAACAAATTGATCCACTGTGGCCGGTCGAGCTTTATCAGTATTTTTCAAAGAGAAAAAACATAAAATATGTTAATAGCCTTTTAAATGTAAACTTGAACAGCACCACCAACAAAAAAATGCTTAATTTAATCCAAAAATATCAAAATGGTTATCATTATTTGGATGTAATCTTTAAAAAAGATTAAATGAGCTACGCAAATCTAGAAGTATGTTAATATAAAATGAACCTCGCTGCTTAGCTTTACAGCTTAAAAAATCCTTGACCTATTACCTAAAAGATGAGAAGATTACCTAATTTGCAGCTCTACAGAGAGCTAACAAAAATGTAGAAAATTTCAAATGCTTAATTAGGTTGAGAGGAGAGATTGTAACTAGATATAAATAAAAACTTGTAGGTGTATCATTTCAAATAAAATATATATGTGAGTTATAGACCTTCGAATTAATCCCAGTGAAAAGTCGAAACGGCCGAAATATTATAAATTCAATAGCTTCAGAAGCTTAAGAGTGTTTCCCGATGACGTCGGAAAATCAAAATAGATTTTCAAGTAAATTATTTAATTTGACAAAGTATTACTGAGCAGTGCACTGGATGCTAACTTAATAACACTTTTAGATTTATTAAATATTTATTTACTCGGCTATATTCACGTAAATTTATCGGAATTTTGCCCGAATAGTTTCGAACTTATTCGAGTGAACATAGCCGGGTAAACATAATGACATTCATGGATCACGAAAGTGTAATTACAATTTTTTTTTAGATTATTTTATACTATCTATACTTATACAATGTTTTGTCCTGACTGACTTTCAAAGCACAGACAGATTTACTGAATACATTGCTGAATTTTGGAAAATAAGTTTATTCCGCAACGTAAAAATTCGCTGATTAGGAGTTTTGGAAACTTCTATTATAGGTGGAGGAGAGGGAACGACGGTGTATAAAAGTTTGGGTTTAAATACAAACGAAATTGCGGGAAAACCAAAAGTAAATTATGAAAAAATAAATGGTCAATACCATTCCATTTATTTCTTTTAAATTCATTCCATTTACCATTTTAATATTTGGGTCTCAATAGACCTAAATATTTAAATTAATTAAATACATTTTATTATAATATCCATGTTTTGATTTTGTTTTATCTTTTACTTTAAATCAAATACTTTCATGATGTCTGCAATATTTTTGTAACGTTTAAGAAAACTGATATATTTCTAGATAGCTTCCATGTTTTTAGATCATCCGTTGTTTGTATGTATGTGTAAAAAGTAGTTTTCCTTTTTATTAATTATAACTATATGTGATTCTTAACCATGAGTAGCAAAACAATGCAAAGGAAAACAAGTTTGTTTGTTTTTTTTGAACATACATCAGAAAACATAAGATGTTCTTTGAAGGGGAAAATAACCAATACATAACTACTTAAAAAATACGTCGTCTCGTATGTTTGCATTTTCAAATGTAAAAAGAATATACACTACTTATCGTAATTAAACTCGATAAAATATACAAATTACATCACTACGGTGTAATGGCTTTGTTGTTACTTTTATTTTATTTATACACGAATAATTAACGTGTTAATTCTGATAACACGTTTAGATTACATGCTCTTGTGTATTGTATATGCAAATCGCAATTGGGATTCAATTCGATTCTATTAAATCGTGTGTATGTAGCAAGGACATACTGCGAGCTTTGTTCAACATGACACCCTCTATAATAAGCTGGTAGAGAAACAGCATACCTCAAGCATTAATACTATTACATTACATCGAACTACTTATGATATGTGAAGCCTAAATATTTAGAACATTACCTCTCTTAAGCATGATCGATATTCGTCTAAGATTCATCGATAAGACGTTGATATTCGTCGATAAAAACCTATTCGTCTTTCTTGGCGATATATTTCTCATAAACAATATGTGCATGTCATACATAACCTACATTGGAATTTAATTATATTTAATTAACTAAGTTGTTGGAGAGTTTGCGTTGCTATGCAAGAGATATTTAAGTGTTTATATTCAATCGTCTAGCGATATAGTGTTGCAGCTATTAGACTTCTGTTCTTGATAATATGTTTGTTTATTTGTTTCAATAACAACCTAGTGTATGCTTGAAGAACCTTTCTCAATAAATCAATCGTTTCCTTGGGAATTTATTGAATAGTCTAATGTTTAATAAATTTTCAAGTATCCAATATATATTTATTATAGTGTGCCTTGATAGATAAAGAGAAAATGTGAAAGCATAGGTTTCATTACACTATATCAGTATAGTGCTCGAGTGAAGTGATGTAAAGCACGATGAAGTGATGTAAAGCACGATGAAGTGATAACGATGACTTCAAGTAGAAGTTCAATGCATATTGCTTTTTTAAAATACTTTAAAAACTTTTATATAGAACAAAAGTAGAGTCTAGTGCGATATATGAACGTAAATCAAAATGTTATAAGAGGATTAAGAATGAATTTGTATTGATTGTTTATATCAAGAAAATTTAAATGAAGTTTTAATATTTTGGAGAGGTTTAATAAACTTCCAGGTCATCCGTGAGATAACAAGTCCAAACATGGTGTAAATATGAGTTGGTAGGTAACATGCAATGTTATTAGAGGAGCACTGACACCGCTGGAGGGTATCTGCATCATGCTTGGCTGAGTGCGTCACGTCCGCCTGCACACTATTTTACCAATTTTACATTAAACTAGAAATTATATTAACGTCAATAGTATTAGATAGTCAAAAAATATTTTAAACATCGTTGTTTATTAATTTGATAAAAATATATAAATTCTATAAATATATTTTGATAAGGGATTTTTTTATTGTTATAATTATTAATAACAGCCTCTAAAAAAACATAAATATGTTCACAATAATCACACAAATATCCTTTTAAGTTTGTAACTATTAAACTTAATATTAAGCTAAACTAATTACTATTAAATACCCTAAACCAATATAATATTACTATTAAAATAACAGTAAAACTATAGACAACACGAGTGCGGCAAACGTCATTAGATACAGAACTATCTTTTTAAAAACATTATCACAAGAACTTTTTTGTAAGCCTTTAAGTATGTTTGGAAGCAAACAAAGCTAACATTGAAGGTGTCTCTATTCAAAAGCAAATTCCCACGATCGTTATATGAAGATCAATAACCTTTACCTTATATTTTTAACGGATTTAACAGGTACTTATACATTCCTTCTATATCATGATAAATGATTGCAACACGTCATGGAAATATTCACACAATTAAAATAAATACGTAATACAAATATAATTAATTTAATTGCTAAATAATACTATTATATATTAATATAAGTTTTGTTTGCGGTCGTCTACAATATTTAAATTCACTCAAAATGTAATACAGAATTAATTTAAAAAGGAGTTTGTAACTGAGTAGCAAAATCCTGGATTATTTGAATTAGAGTTGCCATATTTTATCCTATAAAGCCTGCTTGATATTTGTGCTTCAGTTAGCTACAGTCGGGTTAACATTAATGGCGACTTGAAAGAACTTGTATAATAATTTTTTATGTCTATATTATAATTATTAAAATTGAGTTACATCATTACTGTAATAATTTAAATAATTCCCCACAATTCATGTAAAACATAATGTGTCTTCATTATTTAGTCTTAGAGGTACGTCTAAATGAGTCTATGGCGGGTATTACTTGGTAAAACAAGTTGTATTACCTGTAGCAGTTGGGTGCTAGAAGAATGCGCCGTTCCTCAAGCTGACAGGAAGCCAGAAAGCTCATTTCACGGCAACCGCACTCATATTTCACACTCTCCAAAATACCCTTACAGCCACTTTGTACTGCGTTAGCGTAAATATTCCTTATTACGGGGTGGTTGAGCACAGTTTACTTGCACGAAATATAATACTTAAACTAGTTTCGTTATATATGCATGCATGTAATCTAGAACAAAGAATGGGGCTCGTTATTTCGCATTATGAAAGTAACACTTTTCTGTCCATTTATATAGCGCTCCTCGAGAATGCACTGTGCTTTGTCTAACTTATAACTTTAAAATAAAAGACAAGTGCAGGCATAAAGAGGTAAAATTTTAAGAACAAGATAAATTATCTGCCTTGCTGGAGGAAATAATGTATAACTATATTATATTCAAGTAACAAAGGATATAAAAGAAAATCTCTGGCTTCGGTATAAAATGTAGTTAACCTCCAGACCGTCACTAAAAGTCCAATAAAGTCTATTTGAAGTCATCGAACTTACATCTAAGGAATTTACTATCTATGCTCACTATCGTGGTTTAGTTGTCTAGTTATTTTTTAGATAGGCAGTTGTTGCACTTGAATATTCAATCATAAAAAATATTTATCCATTTTATGTAATGTTAATTGTCTTGTATATACATATATATTAATATAGGTAGGATTGTTTATCATTGAGTAAGTTTATTCTAGTTAGATCACAGTTAACATTTTAAAATAAAATGAGACAAAAATATACAATTTACTAATTCACATACTTTTTTTAGGTATATTTAATTAAGATTTCGAATCAAAACATCTTAGGTAAGTACCCAGCATCTGCACTTGGAAAAAAAAATGTTATAATAATTTGCAAATATTTTTTTAAACATAGAAATGGTTCGGGTAACCTAGGTCCTAGAAAAATACCAGAGAATTTCTGAACATCTAAATGAATGTAATGAAATTATCTAATCTAAAGGAGTGGAATAAAAAAACAATTCAAAACTAGTTTGATGTTAAATACATATTAACTGAACAAAGAATAAAAAAAATAAAATTAATTAAATCAAATGAAACCCTCGAGGGAAATCACTGAAATTAGAAATTATGATTTAGTTATTACTTCATAAAAGAAAATGGTGTTTAATCTTAATAATTCAAGAATCTATAAATAAAAAAAAATGTGTAGGTATAATAAATAATAATAATAATTTCATTTTTTATTTCAAATAAGTAGGATTCTCAGACCATATTTTTACATCTAATTTTCAATATAAAATATTTTCATATATATATTTTCATAGCGATTGTACCAAAAAATTGTGGTTCGTACAGAACATCGCTGTAGATATTATATTTATATAAAATATATTATATTTTAATTATTACGTTTATTTATTTCGTATCAGTGTTTAGTATAAGAGTTATACAGTTTAATATATATTTTGTAATAAACTAAGATAAAAATAAATTTATTTGCCGTCAACGTTTCAGAAAATTCTGCGTTTAGAATTTGCCTCAACTAATAATTAGATAAACTTATTAATAAGTTGTCATTTGTTTATATGTGCAACGGAAACTAATCGCCTTTTCGACCTGGTGAAATATGTAGATATATAATATTATGGTAATAATACCATAGGAATGCAGCCACTTGATACAACTGATACGCGCATAATTAAAATCCTTTCATTAAATCTATTTTATACATCTATCACAATTAGAATATTGACGAATCTGGTGAGATTAGCCATTTTAGATTTGAAAGAGTGTCTATGTACCATCAACATTTTAAACCATTTTCTTTTTTTTTTTGTGCGTTGAAAAAATGCTTTACGCATCATTCCAGCGGCCAGGAAGGTGATGGCCGTGGGGGTATGTGGGACTCCCGGCAGCATAGATGACGCTACCGTTTTTAAGGTTACCCACTAAAAAAGCAACGTTTGACCTCTGCTCGCCTTAATGAGACGCCACGGGATCGCTTTCGCACTCACCGTGACGACCAACATTTTACACCATAGGTATCTATAAAAAAATACAATATATTTTGTTAGATATCGAGGGTATTTCTATTTATTTAGTAGGGTTGATTCCTATAAATTAGTAAACAAGTGTTAGGTTTATGAATTATTGTGTCATACTCGTTTGAGAGCGGATGCTCTGTAGGTGTGAATAGTCGATGTGATCTTTGATTATCTACTTTGAGTAGCTTATCTAGCCTTTTATTACTGTGGTAGATTTGTCGTTTTGTGTCGTAGTTTCATTACTAAATTAGTTTTAACGTGGTAATCTGGATTTCGATGTATTAATCTATGTGAAATATGTGAATGTTGTAATTACTTTGAATTTTTATTATTTTTTTTTCATGAATCCTAAAAATATATATTGCACCTTTATAGTAATTATAAATAAGCATTGTTTCGTTTCTATATACGTTTAAATCTATTAGTATTTTTAAAGATCCTAATGTGATAGTATTTTACTGCAATACAAGATTTGTTTTACGTTATCTTAAATAACAAAATAATATAAATAATAATAATGAACAACACTACATTACAATAACTTAGCACAATTTTTTTTACGTTCCTGAAATTTATTAACTAATAACTGGTATAAAATTATTTTCTGATTTGCTAATTAATGTACTCAACTGACTTTTCCCGCCACAGCCGCCCGTCATCTAGTTCAAACACATAAGTTTATATTTTACAACTCATTTTATATATTCTGTTTTAGCATTGATCTAATTTCATGGTTTTATTATTTATTTATATCAAAGTTGTATAAATAGCTGTACAATAAATAAATTCTAATCTTAGTGACGTTCATTCGTATTTGATCAGATACTTATCGCTAAATACTAAATTATAAATAGAAATGTATACGTTAAATTCAAGAAAATTAATAACGCTTTAATAATTTCAACCACCCCCTTGGTCTAGTGGTTAGCGATGACGGGGGAATGGGGCTCGCGTTCGATTCCCGACAGGGACAGGCATGTATGTGATGAACATAGATGTTTGTATTTCTGGGTTTGGTCGGTAATTAAATATATAATCAGTAATTAAAATGTGTATTTTTTGTATTGTCTAACACCCTTAACAACAAAGAAGAAGCAAATAATTTGCTAGTAGTTCTATTATTATATTTTTATTATTATTCGGAATTCGACATAAATATACAATATGTCAATGTGTACCTCTGCAAACTCAGTTATATTAATTAGCAATTTAACGCGGTACTGCCACATTTCACTACAGAAATTGGAAGGAGACAGGTGATTAGTGTACATCACGGAACAATAAAGTTTTTATTACTCCGTGTACCAATATAGACAAAAAAAAATTGAACGTTTATTTCCCATAGTCTCGATACTCTAAGTTAATACATTTTACATTGTTCGACCAGTTGGCATGCAGTTGACCCAATTCAAATATAATAATATACGTGTGCGATTACTATATAATACATATTTTATTATAACATCAATGGTGTAGTGTAGATACAAACTTAATATGGCTTTATTTTTAAAATAAATGTAGAATGAAAATTAAATGTACCTTAATCTAGCGTATCGCTGTCCGTCTCGGTGAATTAAGCATTCTATATGATCGCCTTATCGGAACGGTGGTGACATTAATTAAGTTAATTTCGGTTGAGACATCTTTTCAATGTTTTTTGAAAATATCTTTAAACATGTATAGCCATGTTAAGCTTATTTAAATTTATATAAATATAGAATGTAAAAAACCGATACGGGCAGGGATTCGAACCCGCGACTACTGGGAAACCGTCCCGTCGCTCTACCAACTGAGCTACCGTATCGTTGTCCGTTTCGGTGAATTAAGCATTCTATATGTGATCGTCTTTATCGGGACGGTGGTGACATCTATTAGGTTTCTTTCGAAAATCCTAACCAATCTTTTCAATGTTTATATATGCCGCAAAAAAACATTGGTTAGGATTTTAGAAATTAGCCTAAAAAAATATTTAAAATTTAAATAAACTTAACATGTTTAAGGATATTTTCAAACAATAATATGGCTTTTAAAAATGGATGCAAACCTTCGATATGAAATAAAAAGCTGTTTGTTGAAGTTGGAAGCAAGAAATCAAAGAGTGTGAGTGAGACTAAACAATCTTAACTATTCAAGATCTGCTGAGTTATTTTTACGAATTATATAGAAAAGAGTAAAATGACACTAGGTATCTTCTAGCAAGGCTTGTGAGACTTATGTAACATTGAATAATACACTGCACTCTGAAGTGTAGATAATTGATTTTATTGCTAAATAAATACATAAGGAGTGAACAAAAATATTATTATATTCCTTTTCCCGTCTTCCATTTTCAAAAATTCATACAGGGGGACCTTTATAGCAAGAGAACCCAAAAAAATGTTATTTTCATTTTGTCTGTTCGTCTGTATGTCTGTACATATGTATGTTTGTGCACGCTAATCTCAGAAACGGATAAGTCGATTTGAATGCAGTTTTCTGGAATATGTTGTCATGGGATTCACTATAAAGTGAATCCCATGACAACATATTTTGTTTTTTTTTAACAATCGGTTAACAAATAAAGAAGTTAATAATCTCTTACTGTCGGTACATTGCTGCTTACCAGTTTGAGGGTTTATAGTTTTTACATACATTGGTAAGTACAAAGGATACCTTTTATCAAAATCAAAATCTACACGTACAAAGTCGCATTCACAGCTAATTCTAAATATGATAGTATTTATAGGTAACGTTATAACTTTTAGATAGTTAAGTATTTGTTAAGTCATTTGCAGGATCATACAATTATAATTGTGTATTTACATGCTAAGAATAAACAATTTAATCACGCTAAAATATTAATTTACATATTAAATTTATATTAAAATTCAGATAAAAAATTAAAAAAAATAAGAAATTATCTGTCTGTACGACTCTAATGATAGTTCCAACCTCACTCACCTCACAAACAAGTTAGTAAATTGTATAGTAAGTAAATCGTGCAATCTCCAAGTATTTGGCAAGCTTTGTTAGTTACTCTTGTTTACGATATAGTTAAGAGAGTTCAATTATGATAGACATTTAAATGTGATCATGAGCGAGAACGTTGCCAAGTGGGCTAGGAGAGGTTCCGCACCTCAGCTGCGCGGGTCCACTCAGTACTGACCTACATCCGCTTTGGCACCGTTCACAATCGCCGCTTCAACTTAATTGTCCCGACACTCTGAGCTCTCCTAACGACTGCGACTGTATCTGAGTCGAGTCGCCGACCAGTGACAGTGACTGCACTCGAGCATCTCTTGGATATCAGCATCGAGTCAATCGGCACCGCGAACCACGTTTTGGCTACTCGGCGTATACATTACAATTATTTATCTAACCATGGACCCTAAAACGTCGAATAGAATGTAATATTATTACATACGTCTGTGAGGCGTGCTACGGACATGTATAATGAAAAAAAGGGGATTACAATTTGCCTTTGTGACGACGTCGTCCAATTACATTAATCTGACGTACTTTTGTCGTGGCGCCGCAAGCAAGTTGATTAAAAATTCTATTAGTTAAAAGGCAGACATCTTCCTAATAGATAAAGCTTAGGTAGCTGAAGTTAAAGCTTACTGAGAATAAAAATAAAATATTCATGTTATTGGTTTTTTGTTATGAACAATGTATCGATATTTATCAATATAATCAAAATACAATAATTAAGTAAAATAATATTATGTTATATATTTTTTAAATTTTGATGTAATTAGTAAGTTCTGTGAAGTAAATAAAGTAAGTAGTATTACATAGAAGTTGTAAATAAGTATCCCACCAAAAGCATAAAAATGTGAAAAATCCAAGTCTCGCAACTCAATCCATTAAATACAAAAAAGTTGTGAGAAAGTCACTAAATTATTTTAAACAGCATATATGGAAGCATGTGTTACAGATAATGACAATCAGTTGTCAATCACAGATAATCTTACTTATATCTTATAATTTTAGTCAATCGTATAAAACAAAGCCAGTTATTTTAGTAGTTTGGCATGTGTGAAAAGCCTTAGTTTATTTAAGTCAATGTGACTATTCACTTGACTTGTTATTTAGGCAATTCAAGTAATCTAAATAAATATTTTTCTATTCTAATTATAATTGTATTACTATCCCCACCGATTGCCAAGTCATTATCCTGTGCTTTAATGTACCCGAAATCGATATTCATGAGGTTTAGGCCGCCTAAACTTCTCACCCTTGAAAGTGCGACATACGCTTGCCCGCGTGTCAATACTGATGTACCTATGTCCATCAAAGCACTGCTTAGACCTCAATCCCTGACTCTTATGAATATTTCTGATGATGATGATGATGATCTCGATGAACATAAGCTCTATTTATAATTACCAATTTAGTTTTAAATGAACCAAGATTACTCATAAAGCTCATAAAGATGTGTTTATTAAATTAAGAAAAAATAAGTTTATTCAACATTTATATATATAAATGAAATACATGACATAAATAAAAGTGCAAGAGCATTTTAATACTTATATATAAACCTTTTAAATATAAGTGTTAAAATGCACTTGTTTAATTAATCTGCTGATGAATCAGAATATATGCAGTAGCAATTCCAAATATGAAGTTGCTAGGTCTGCTAGATATACGAGTAGGTTAAAATTTCGATGATGATGACTTCGTATAGCTAAATGTAGTGTATTTTTTGATTTCCTAAAATTCAGAATCCCATCTTTATTTGTTTCGAAGTTACGGAAGGCTTAAAAATTCATTTAATTGTTTCGAGAAAAGGTTGGTACGGCTGAGCTTTTTTTAGTATTTTTTCTGTTTGCTCGACTTGGCGGGGTACTGCTGTGCCCCAAGTAATTTTCAAAATCTAACAGTACCTTAATAAACTATTTATTTAGATGACACGAGCATAATAACGTTATAAGAAATAGTACAGCACCTAACATTACGTTTAAGAAATAAAAAAACATTATTAAGTGAATCATCATAAAATAAAGATAGTGCTAGTTGCTAAAAATAAGGGTGCGTGTATAAAAGGAGTAGTTACAACGACAATGTCTGGTTATAATAAATCAACCTGAAAGCTTAAAAAAGAAAGACTTAAAGTTTCGCTCCGCAATTCTATCTGCGGAGCTTGGATACTTCAGTAGATTTACGGGAAGACACTACTACCCTATCTCGTGACCTATCTGCGGTAACACGAAAACTACTTAAATACCACTAAAAATATATTACACTAAGCGACATTAAATACCCTTTGTCTTACTTTAATTTACTTTTGTTTGTAATGTTGTACTTACATTATTATTGGTGTCAGTCGTAAAAAATAATTTTATTATTATTTTCCTCTAGTTCGTTTAAAAGCCCCTTTATCATGCCAATATTAAATTATATAAACAATTTCATTACGAAATTTGTCAACCTCTTGGCCGAAAGTTCTAGTGAATATACGAAGAAAAATCTCTGCCATTTAAAATAAGTCTGAATAATCTTCGAACGAACGCTGTTTAAACGTTTGCTTGTTCTTTTGAACACACAGACTGTTGGCGACGACTCGGATCTCTGCAAATACTACTCCCTTACTTTTACTTTCTTTGGAGATTTTCAACATTATTTTATGTTGGGTTAGTGAGTTCGTATTTGATATTGTCATAACATTTTATGTGTGATTAATAAGAAGTGAACATTTATGAATTATATTATCTTTAGTATCATTTCATATACATTTATGGCAATCATTTGTTAATCCTCGAAGTTCAGTAGAATAATTATACGAGTAAGATAAATAAAGTTGTTAATTGACTCCATGGCTGAATTGCGCGGTTTCACAACCACGTCCAAGAAACAAAACAAATAAGGTTTTAAAAACAGCTGCTGAATGAACAACTGTAATATTGACTACAGGACATGGAATATTCAGACAATCCGGTTGAACTGGAAGCACTTGTCGCTTTATATCTATTGTTCCGTTTCCATTGAAATAAATTAAATGGAAATACATAAAACCATAGCCGGATAATATTATTCGTTTTGAACAATGAATATTACGAGCGTTCTAGTTTTCAATAATGAACTAAAATATATTAGTGTTTATGTATTTGTGTATTTATTATCTAGAAAATCCCTTAATCTTTGAAAGAACAAAAATAAAACTACAACTAGATCGGGTAGATATTATAGCACTACTAAAAATACGAATGAAATCTAGGAGAAAGTTTTAAATGGGTTGCAAATAGCCTAGCCACCAGCAACGGTTCGCAGGCACTGTGACACCCTAGCACCCTGGCACCCTAGCACCCCGACACCCCTCCCAGACTTGTTGCGGCATCCAACCCACTGCACCGATGTTATCTCCATAATGCGATCGTCACTGCGAGCGTCGGTACTTCACCTCATTATTATGGATATACATTTTAACCGCTATAATATCACTTGTTTGCTGCAAATTAATGTATAATGTAATTGACTCTCGCTCACTTTGAGCACAAATAACCCAGAATAAATTGATAAAAATCAATTATAATTAATTTTACGTTTAATATCAAATGTCAACTGGCTGTTTGTTTTAACAATGCGATGTGTTTTGATACTGAGGATCGTTTAATTACGGTTTTATCGGGTAATTTCGAATTACACCTTTCATATAGATTACTTTTAAGCTTTTATATACGGGTTTATATTCAAATTTATACAAAATACGCTAAGTCTAGACTGACTTACGAGACGAGTATTCATATGAGAGAAGATTGTTATAGAGCATAAATAACGCTTAATAAAGCAATATTCACAATAAAAATATAAACTACACCCACAATAAATAACTACATAAGCATATAAGAATCTTAAAAAGATAGTATAGTTATGGTATGATATATATTTTTTTATTTATTTCTGTTTATTACATTCTAACATTACAATATAACATACTCCTAAACACAAATCTTATCAAAAGGTAGTCGATTTATGCAGTTCACACGCTTCGTAGCTAAATAGTTATATATAACATTATTTTATTCTTAAATCAATCTGGATATCTCATACTATAATAATTGTTATACTTACCTATATAAAACAAAAAAGTATCGTATACTTATCAAAAGCAAAAGAAAAAAGAAAATAAAAGATACTAAGTTCATACCTATAACATTACATTTGAGAATGTGGTAAGTTCTTATTATTAATATAAAAGTTTTTTACAATTATATTTGTTTGTTTTAAATTATGACTTTTAATTTATAATCAACTCCTTTGGTAACTTATTTAGAATACAAGGATGTAGGATGAAATTCTTTTTCCAGATACACTATTTTATTATTATATTACCCGTAAAATATGGTAAATATGATAGATTTCGCATGAATTCGCTGTCATTCCAAGCATATTAATTTTATTATGATATTCTGCTATAATATTTACGCTTACTCTTTCGTAAACGTTAATTAAGCTACAGCGTTTAAATATATGGTCGTAGTTATGTCTAAATTTATATTTAATTTTTAGTGGGACTATTGATTTTAATATTCTTATTTGTAGGTTATAAATTATTGGCTTAATACAATTATTTGAGATTTCGGGCAATCTTATCTCCTGTTAGAAGTGTGGTAGACATGTCACGTGTCTATTTATGCTTGTTTTCATGACGCATACAGTTCGTTAGATATTCAAACAATGACTTCATTAGCGCAATAATAGGCCGGTATTTAAACACTGGTCGAACGCAATGGAATTCAGGAATTGGTATAATTATTCTGGATTCCACTAATAACCGTGTTTTATAGCGTGACTTTAAGGTATGCCAAAGAACAAACAATAAAGTAACGTATAACTTTGCGGAAAATAAAATTATTAAAAATAATGATTTAAGTGCTAACTCTTTCTTGCACTTCATACTGGCTCTGATACACCTCTACGTTAGGTACTGCTGTTTCAATACCCATCATTAAATGGTAATATTTTTGAAATATTTTCTAAATAATTAAAGTATGTCATTACAAAAGGTAGCTTAACATAATGCACATGTTCTAGGTCTATATATACATTGTTTTTTTTTTTTAATAATACACACTCAGTGGTAATCACTTAACAGTTATTTGAATTGTTTAACTGTTGCCGTTAAAGTTTAAAAGGACATGATATTAGTAAAGTTTAATATATTTAAGTAGCGCTCCGAGTCGCGACTTGCGAGTCACGAGACGTTGCGTGCAGTCCTGCCAATCGACTTCATAGTAGTCGTTCATAATTAGCTGTTGGAATTGCTACCAACCAGTATTTGAGTCGGGTCTCGTGCAAAACATCATACCTCATATTATCATATACATTTATATTTCAACTGCCTTATTTGGTTATACTTTACTCCTGAATTATTAGGTAAACTATAATTGAGCATTAAATAAACTGAAGTTGCGCAGGGTAACGATTACTTTTACTATACTTGAATTGTCCTTTTTTTAATTGTTTTGGGTAAGGAAAATATTAAGTAATGAGACTAATTGTAATTTGAAATTGTAATTTGGAATTGCAAAAGAGGAACATTTTTTGTTTGTATTACAATTTTTTCTATCGATAACTACGTTTGTTCTTTAACGGACGGATTTTTTTTTTTCAGATCACGTAAGAGAATTCTCTTGCGGTAACCTCTTTTATCGTACACTATATATGAATGAAGAAAGAAATACGCTTTACGTCGGTGCTATGTAAGTTGCTGTTTATTAATAATTCTTTTAGTATTTAGTCTAATTACATTAAAATAAATGTTCAAAGAAAGCAGAATTGCCTTGATCTTTTAAAAAATATATATTTACATTTCATGCGATGTTTACTCGCTTTATACTTTAATAATGTTATTAATACTTTTTATACAACGCTATACTTTTTTAATTTAATAGCGTAGTGCTTCAGATTTTTACTCAGAGACATCAAATAACAGTGGTTTTATAGTAAATAAATATAATATGTAAAAAAATATACTTTATAATTTATAAAGAATAGTATAGAGACAAATAGAATAAAAAAGCCTGCAATAAAAAAGCTTTTACGGAAATTAAATTATTTTAATGAAAGAATGCACTCTTTTGACTGTGAATTTCATAGATTGAATTCGGTCCTATGATTAACAATATATAAATTAGTTTATTGAAAAGAAATACCTCAAACTTATTGATTATTACACAAACATTTTTACCAAACGATTCAGTACGATGGTAATGATGTCCCTTTACAAAATGGAGCCGAGTCATGGAAGTCAATTATCTATAATTTCCTTCAACCTTTATTTGTTCTATGATTCTTTATAATATAAATTGTTTTCTCTACTGTTATGTCAAATTGCAGTCTGTTTTAAACTTTGATTGATTGAGTGGATACTTAGTATAATATAAAAAATATCTAATTGCCATATCAATGCTAGTCATATGAAATATAATTATGTAAGGTTGCAGTCTTTCGGGTTATAAAGTTATGGCCAGAAATTCTACTATTCAGTAATATTTTTATTTTTTAATGATTGTTTCAATTTACTATCTTCTACTGCTACTAATGCATTTATTTTGTTACAGGGATCGAATATTTAAACTAAATATGTCAGATATAAGTCAATCACATTGTGAGGTAAATATAAATAAAAGTACTATAATCCTTTTAATAAACAAAAATATTATATGAAAAAGTTTTAACAGTAGTCTAGGTCAGAATTATAAAAAAAAAATGTACAAATATAAATCTTTTAAATTTAATTTATTTATCATGGTATAGCTCTTTTCCCTTTACTACAAAAACCTTTGACCAGCCCTAATATCATATCAACTTTAATACCATACCTAATTTAATACCATATCAACTTTAATACCAAACCAACTTTAATATATTAACCAACTTCTCTTTTATACAAGTATTACTTGAAAGTTTTATTCTGTAATAGGCTATGCTATATTCAGCATCTATTTACGATACAACTATAAGCTCTGAACTTTAAGCTCGGGGCTAGAAGCTCGTAGAACTGTAAGCTCTGTAATAACCGACTAAATAATAACAACATATTACATAGTATTAAGAAATTAATATAGAATAAATCACGAGTTGTGTACTTTGTGGAGAGTCGTTGATTGCTTGGCTGAAGATAAAGTTCCCACAGAATATTATATATACAGAATGTACCCTTGCTACAAATTTTGATTATATTGCAGAGAGATGCGCTGCTATTAGAAGCGAGTAACGTAGCGCGATGTGTAAGCAAAGGCAAATCAGAGCCGTTTGAGTGTAGAAACCACATCCGAGTGCTGCAGCCGCTCGGTGATGGCGAGCGTTTGTACGTGTGTGGTACAAACGCACACAGTCCTAAAGACTTCGTGGTCTATGTAAGTCAAGCTAAATAATTACATCCTCAACAGCTTTTGTTTTATTTTGGGGTTGGGCTTCCGGTATTTTTCACTTACTGTACAAAATGCAGCTATACCAGCTACTTAACGCAGGTCTCGCGTGAGCTAGGACTACTTCAGCCTTTTTAAATCGCATACCCAACGAGTAGCAGAGAATTAGATACAGATTCAAAACTTGTAGAATCTATTTAACACAAAATAATAATCAAAAAATATAAAGCGAAGAAGTAAGAACGTTTTTTGCTATGATTCTGAGAAGATCTGATTGTAAAAACTTAGCGGGCTTGTCTTACGTTTGAAAAATTTACTAACTTGTATAACTAAGTTAAGATTATTTAAAGTCTTAGATAAATATTTAAAAAAAAAAACATTCGACTTAATTTCGAGAAGAGATGGCCAGAAACTTACCTTACTTGTTCTTATTAAATATTTTTTTTAAAGAATGTTTGATGTAATGGGCAAACAACCTGAGTTCCAAACATTTTGATCAACCAAAAACTCTTGAAAGTTATAATATGATTATCTATACATATAATAAAATTGTCACTGATCCATTTCGGTACATGGAAAGTATTTAAAAAAAAAGTCATAGGGAGCCTTTATAAGAGCAAGAGAACCCAAAACAATGGTTTTTCAGTTTGTCTGTGTGTCTGTCTGTGTATGTCTGTATGTCTGTATGTTTGTGCACGCGAATCTCAGAAACGGATTAATCGATTTGGATGCAGTTTTCGGGAGTATATTGTAAGGGGACTCACTTTATATTTTTTTGTTTGTTTTTTTAACAATTTACCAGTAGAGCTTACCAGTTTGAAGAATTATAATTTTTACATATATTGGTTACAAAGGGTACGTTTTATCAACAAGGGTAGTTTTATAAACAAAACATTTGTTACTGACTCTAACGTTATAAGTAAATTTAGCGATTGCATCACATGACAAAGAATTTAAATTAAACACAACTGTTATTGAAATTTCAGTAAAAAAATATATTACATTAGTTAAAATACGAACCATCAGAATAACTTAAATTACCCTAACAATAACTTAAATTATATTCGAAATGAGTTTTGAAAACAATATTAAGACTATGTTTTTAAGTAAATAAAGCAATTAAAAGTTTTAATAGAATTTATAGTTTAGATACTAATGTTTAAAAACGTGAAGTTAAATAATAGCCGATAAAATAGTTATTCTCTACACTTAACTGAGACGAGGACGGACTAAAACCTTTAGAGCTTTAACTTAACTTTTGTTTTCAACTTTTATACCGGGGCAAGTTATTTTATAAATTGTATCTGTTACTTTGCAAACTTGGACGAACCTTTGTGATGTGATTAATTATAGGAGTTTATTTAATTAATATAAAATATGACCTTAACTGACATAAGTGCTTATATTATAAATCGATATTACGCAGTTAAACCTCACACATTTACCGAGGCACGAATACGTGCCAGGAGTGGGGCTCGGCGTTGCCAAGTGCCCCTACGACCCCACAGACAACAGCACGGCGGTATGGGTCACGCGGGGCAACCCCGGCGGCCTGCCTGCCCTGTACGCGGGCACCAACGCCGAGTTTACTAAAGCAGACCCGGTTATATTCCGAAACGACCTTTTTGATTTCCGAACGGGTCAAAAAAGGTTTAACTTCAAACGGACGCTCAAGTACGACTCCAAGTGGCTGGATAGTGAGTGTCATTTAATAGATTGCAGTTCAAAATGTACTGTAAAACGCTATAACTTTGCATTGCAGCAAAAAAATATATTGTTTTTGTTTGACTTCAGTGTGACTGACTCTCCAATTTGTTACAGAAACCAATTTTGTGGGGTCATTTGATGTTGGAGAATATGTCCTTTTATTTTTTCGGGAAACGGCCGTGGAGTTCATGAATTGTGGCAAAGCAGTTTACTCTCGGGTTGCCAGAGTATGCAAACATGACACTGGCGGCAAACACATCCTAAGCCAAAACTGGGCTACTTATTTGAAAGCCAGGCTCAACTGTAGTATACCAGGAGAGTTCCCGTTCTACTTTGATGAAATACGTAGGTGTATAATTCAGACTATATGTGGTTTAAACTTTACAAATATGCATTTTATTGTAGGAAAGCAGTAGGTAGGTTAAGTAAAATTACAGTCTCACATTTTATAATGGACTTAATATATATGAATCTATAAAATTCCTTTCTTAAGTATCTTAATTGGCAAAGAATCCGTTACTTTTATAAAATGAAGCTTCTTAGAAAGTTTATATTAAATATGCAGAAAAGATTTAATTTAGATTTAAAATAGAATTTTAATCTGAATCTAACTTTGTGATACGAGTTTATTTATTTGAATAGAGAGTGTATATCAAATGCCGGGTGACCCCAGTCGTTTCTACGCTGCGTTTACGACTGGCGCCAGTGACGGTTTAATCGGATCTGCAATTTGTACGTACACCATGGACGATATTCAAGAAGCTTTCGCCGGTCGGTTCAAAGAGCAGGTTTGTTTTATAATATTTATTCCTTTTCCACGTATTAACAACGTTTAATTCTTCCACTTTATTGTGCACTATTTATCAGTTTAGCTGAATTATTTCTGTTCAATATCCTATTCTTTTTGAGAAGAATTGAATGTTTGTGTGATTAGCAAAATAATTTTAATCCCTATACTAAATTGAAATGAATGTAATAAATTGAAATCATAGCTTTAATTAATGAATGGTCTAGTATTGTAATTGTGTTATAAGTGTTTGTCTGATTTAGGCGACGTCGAGTTCAGCGTGGTTGCCGGTGCTAAGGGCCCGCGTGCCCTTCCCTCGGCCAGGGACTTGTGTTAACAACACAGAGGCTCTTCCAGACAACGTGCTTAACTTCATAAGGTAACTAAAAAATTGTTTTTTTTTAAGTGGTAGTGAATGTTTAAAAATAATTAACAAAGTACTATCTCGCAATTTATATAGGTACAAGTCGCAACTGCTTATAATTTTTAACGACTTTAGACAAAATCAAAAAACGCTATAGACCATACGTAAAGTTATAAAACACAATACTTCTATATATAGGCCTATCGCAAGCCTTCATACTTCTATATATGGCATTTAAATGCACTTGAAGGGCCAAAAAAAAATATTTTCAATCGATAGATCGTATGGCCACGCGGGCAACGTTTAAAATAACGCTTTGAAATTGTATCGTTCGAATCCACGGCGCCGTGTACTTGGTATTTTAAGTGTATAGTGTAGTCTATACACTATAACATAGATCACACAACACCCAATATCACCCGAATAAGGTTAATGGAAAACCTTACATTGGAGTGTTTCCCTCAAGACTAATCTCAAATACGTTACACCTGGCATTAGTTCTGCGGCGCGTGTGTTCCTTTAATTGGGTCACAGTCATCCGCATCTTAATTGATCTCGACGTCAAATTACATCTGATTTATTATTGCTATTGTATTATTCCCTCAGCCTCATCGGCAGTAAAGATGCTGTTTGTTTGTAGAACTCAATTCCGGATTTATCTTTCAGAATTTACAAATTAATTTCAATTTTTAATTGTCTTAAAATAGTGTGTGGCTTTTGATATACCTACATATTTGGAAATATGTGAATATAAATTTTAATGAACTACATAAAATTAATGTAACCCAATATTCTCTCATTAAAATACTATATATAAAAACGGTTTTACTATACACGTACATTTTATAAAGGCAGTTTAATATTGAATTCATTACGGGAAAATTTTATTTTAGCAGCCGTTTTAATTTTACTTTATACTTATTGAAACAACCTAGCTGTTACCTACGATTTCACCTGCACCAAGTAACACCCAGTAATTATTTATATATAATAACATATTTCTAGTTTTATTGTAATTACACGCTCCAACCATTTTTCATTATTTTCCATGGGAATAATAAAGTTTTCTGCGGTAAATGTAACCTATATGTTGATTGAGGCTATCTTTGTCACGAAATCTATTGTTCAAAATCCATAGGGTTTTAAATATATAGTGGCCCTAAATATACAAACATTTATATATGTTTTTTCGGAATAACATATATATACAAATAGGAATATTTATATACATACTTATTGTTGTTTACAGCTAAGTTTAATATGTTTCAATTTGGTTTCTGATTTAAAAAGCATGTAAAGAATCGTAACATTGACTCTACTATCTCCCACTATAAGGAATAATGATGATGATGAAAATTAAATAACTAATGATTTAATTGGCCAGGTCTCATCCCCTAATGGACTCAGCCGTGAGACATGAAGGCGACGCCCCTGCATTTTACAAACGAGACCTGGTCCTTACCACGCTGGTGGTAGACCGACAGTTTGTTGACATGTTAGGTGACGACATCACTTACACTGTCATCTACGCTGGCACAAGTAAGTATAGTTATACTTAGTTAGTTTATATTTAGTTAGTTTAATATTTAGTGGAAACTTCAATGATTTCTGTTTTACGTATATTTATAATTGGTTTGTAATTGTTTTTTTCCCTTTAAAATAAATAAATGAATTAATAGTTTTAAAAGGATTGTGACCAACGCAATGTTCAATATATATTAATCGATGAGTATGTGATTATTATTATACTAATAAAGTAATGCATGTTGAACAGAGATTATTTAATTAAATCTGAACATGTCTTCCAACTTTCGCAATATTATAATCATTTGTCCTAAATCCATATAACCCGCATGTTGCTAAAGCACACTTGGTGCTTTTACCTAAGAGTTCAATCTAAATTTAAAGCGTCTTCGCATGAATGAATAGCTGTTAAATGAATATGTGATATAGAAAATAAATAATAATCATAACAAAAATAACGAAATACATATATCAGTATTAACTAGATATAGAACCAGGTATAGATTTAGTTAAATGATGAAATTATATATGTAGATCAAGGCGAGATATACAAGATAGTTCAGTGGACGGGTGGTAGTTCGCGCGTGGCTGACGTGTGGCGTGCTGCTGGCGAGGAGCCGGTGCGAGCGTTGGCTCTGTCGCGGCAATTGCAGGAACTGTACCTCGCTACCGACAACCGAGTGCGACAGCTGCCGCTGCGTGCGTGTGCGCATCGGTAACACATTATTTTTCATAATGATAAAAGGTTTTACCCCACTACTGCGTCTGCAAGAGAACAAGCACTTTTATTCAAAGAAACCCCTCCTAATCAACCTGTTTAACCAATTTTGGACGAGTGTTAATATGCAGTCAGGACATACGGCTCATTTGCACAGATAGGATGATATAGAACAATAACAAGATACAACACGTTTCCAATATTGAATCTCTTGAACAGTTTATTTTGAAAATAAACACAAATAAGATACTCAGATAATATTGCATTTAATATTACTTTATTTTAAATAACTTGATCAGCAACTAGCTTTTAACCCTTTAGGTATAACACTGACAAAACAACAAACAGAATTATTTATACATATAAATTGGAATTATTTACATAAACCTTTACGCGACTTGTCTTGTTTATTTAATTAGAATCCAAAATGTGTGCCGTTCGCACATTTTATTCAGTTTGAAAGATAAGTAAGGAATTAGAATTTAAATCACACTTTCAAAATGTTTAACAGTGTGGATATTAAATCTATTTAAGCAACTTCGTTTCTTACATATGTTTACTAGAAGTAAACGTCATACGATGTCTGAATATGTAGGTACATAATCATTGTTTCTTAGCTACGACAGTTGCGTGCGCTGTGTTCTGGACCCGTACTGCGGCTGGGATAAGGAAATAGGAGCCTGCCGTCCATACACCCCAGGTCTTCTTCACGACGCCACAAATTCCACTCCAACCATCTGTGACGCTGGCGCATCTGTGAGAACGGTCCGAGCTGGCTTCGGCACAAGCGTGCATCTGGCAACCTTTGTAAAAACGCCAGAATCCCTAAAAGATCAGAACGTCGCTTGGTTTCATCATTCCAGAGAGAAGGGTCGTTATAAAATTATATTTAAGTAAGTCATATCACGTGAAAATATTCTTGATTGTTGTTTCTGATGGTATTTAAAAATTGTTTAAAATAAAAAATTGGAAATATTAAAAAACTGGTATAATAGACGCAATGAATGATGAATTTAATTCTGAAAAGTCTAATATGGAGCATTAATAGTTTGAGAGTGTTGGCAGTTGGGAACGAGTGCTGCAAACCTCGGAGCGGGGTCTAGTACTGCTGTCAGTGTCAGAGCCTGACCGCGGCCGGTATGAGTGCTATTTTGGACCCACACTCATTGCCTCTTATAATTTGGAAATTGATGATCACAGGTATCTAAGAGCTTTTCAAATTGAATTATGAGGTTCATTTCAATTGTTCATTTCAACCGAATGTTTAATTTAATGTGATAATTATAAAATATCATAACCGAACATTATGATAATTTATAATTATCATATTTTTTGACACTCATCTTTATATGTTTCTTGACGTAGATGTACCCAACCAAGCAAGACTCAGGATTATAAAAAGGTGTATTCAGACTGGTGCCACGAGTTCGAGAAGTATAAAAACGCAATGAAAGTCTGGGAGTCCAGACAACTAGTAAGTACTTATTATTAAGATTTGTATAATCAAATGATCTAATATAAACTATATACGATATAAGCATTACCGATACTCTTTAAATAAATCGCTAATCCTGAAAATCCTGGAACGGAGAACGGGACTATGTATTTAAATTATTCCATTGTCCTTGGTTCTTGGTTTAAATTAATCTGACCTTTTAAAGTAGGTCAAGACCATTTTTAAAGTTTCTATTACATAGGCAAATACTAAGATACAGCTAGCAAAAGCATGTAAAATATACAAGAATACAGCTGACAAAAGTTAAAGAGTATTATTTTTTATTTATTTATTATATTCAAATATATTCATATGTACAGGTTGTATATATCATAATAATTCTGCTAGCAGTCAAATGATTTTCAAACCTAAAATAGTATGTTTAATTTATCAAATATCGTGTGACGTAATGACCTAATTCTTCAATAAATATATCGATCCATCATAGAAACTTCAGTTAATTGCATTTATAGCATAAGCTGTTTCTATTTAATGGTCAGTCGGTCGGTCTGTCGGTCGACAGTATAACTCTGTAATTAATTGATATCAGTAACTTGGTATCCAATAAATATATATATATTTATGTTCTCCTTTTGCATTACATTGTTAATATAGTTTTGTTTTGCTTTAATAAAATATCTCGACAATATTATGGTGCCAAGTTAAGATAATTATTCCGGGTTTTAATAGTCACAACCCAGCGAATATAAATTAAATTTGGATATTATTGAAAATGTAATTTCAGCAATGCTCCAAAAGCACGAATACATCCAGCCAGCACAACAGTATGAGCAACGAGATAGCGGCCTCTTTGCGTTGATAAGGCACAGCCACAGTCGAGCGCTGACTTCAAACAACTGACTACACACTACCCACGTCTCGACCAATCCGATATTCTGCGATCCCTATCCTAGATTTCAACACAATCTCACATACATGTAATACATTATTTAAATGCTTATTTAACCATTGAATTTCGCGAATGTTAAATGCCAATTGCGCTATGAATTCGTGTTTGAATATGCTTATCATAAAAGTTTGAACGCTATATGAATTTTCGTTGCACTGTCCAAGAAGAGTAGATTGAAATATAAATTATAAACACCGAGGGCCAAATACATTTGGACAGTCAGAGCAAGTCTTAGCTAATGATAGTAAGAATACTGTTTATGTGGTGATTGACATGATAATAAATGATGAAACTGGGATGACTCGTGTGTTTCCCGACTTATGGTTGCAGGACGAGGGAAAATATAATTTGGTAAAGGAATGATCAGCGAGAATAGATATGTCTACGTTACGGAGGCTGCGTCCTTGATGGATGGCCGACAGTTGTTTGATATTGCTTGCAACATCTTCGCTCAAGAGATGGCTCGTATTATATCGGATAGGTCAAAAAGCATTTATTATAAAGTTATATAAAATTATTTATAAAAGCGACTGAGAAATTAAATATAGTCTCTTAAGGTTCCCTTAATGCTTTTGTTGTCGATGTTATTTGAGGGTTTACCATAATGGAGTTTGGTGTAAATAATGATTATTGGAGATAACGGTGATAATTCATTATATATATAATGCTGTGATATCAGTTTCCGTTAACGTTTTTCGAACAAAGGTCTGTGAATAAAAAGAGCTTTTATTTGTTTATCTACAATTGTTTTTTGTCTTTAAAACTTGTATGTTGGTTTGTAAAAGTACCTATTTGGTAATAATCGATAATTCTTGTTTGCTTGTTGTATCATTATTTTAGTTTGAACTCTCGTCCATACAGAGATTGTCTATAGCAAATGATCAATACGAACGCCAATATAGGTTAAAGGGTAATTATATAATATATAAATAATATAATTTAAAATAAAGAGTGCTTGGGCTATAGCATTAACCAAGTAGGCTACAGTTTTGTTTTGTCAGATACAAGGCTGCGTGTTAGATATTGTTCTAATTTAAATGTTTCGTTTAATTTAATGTTGATTTATTGCCGTAAAATGTAATTTTAGGCTCATTTCGGAGTTTAAACCGAATTTAATAGAAGTCTTTAAAATTGTTTTCAATAAGTTATTAGTAGGTAATTTTGCTAGAATAGTGCCTTGTGAAGCATGCTTATAGAAGCTTTCAAATCTTATAAAATATTGGGGACTTTTTTTGCGTTACGTAAATTCTGGTATTAAGAGTCACTTAGTAAAAAGTTAAGAAATAAACTTCCACTGTATAGACAATTACCAGTATTATGATTTGCACTGAAAAATAGTTAGGTATTATAAATTGTTGTCGCTTTAAATTGTAATTTGTTAATATTGTTATAAAATAAGTAATAATTGATATGTCATAAAAGAATAAAAATAATAGTGTATAAAGTAAATAAAATGGTGATTTTTGCTAATTAGAATTATGGATGAAAGTTTACTTTTCAGCGTATTTTCAAAACAAATAGTTGCGTCGCGTATCTTTTAAGTAATTTCCTTAAACTAATATATTTCTTGTTTCTAAAAATACAAGAACACACAAAAGAGAGCACACTAGTTAAAATAGAAAGAGAAAAGCGATACAGTAATTATAAAACGACTTTACATTGTAATCATTGTGGCTAATTTCCATCCATATTAAGCAAGAATGATTGGTTCGACTATTGACTAGTGTGTTCATACAGACATACAGAATAATGTCATCTAGATATTTAATAATTATATAATATGTTCCAATATTTTTTTTAAAGTATATTGTAAAGTAATTATTGTAAATAAAGTCTGTTCGTAGACAGACAGACAAATCCCAATTATATAGGCGTGTTTATTGTATAAATATATAATAAGGTAGATATTAAGTTATTGTTTATAAAAGAAAAACAAAATAAATTATTTTAGATCTATAAATGCTTTTATTTCTCATTTTATATTATACTTGCTTAAAAACCAAAAAAGAACCAATACTCAATCTTGTAAGTTTACTGTACAAATTTACGATTATTTCTTTTTTAACAAATTCATTGAAATATGATATTACTAATTACTAGTATTACTACATTAGTAACACATCTAATATTCACCTAAAACAGTATAAAAGTAACTAAATAATTAATCAAATAAAAGAATAAAAAGGATAACCAACATTTTAATATCTGAGTTTCAGATATTTCTATATATTTTTTCGGATAATAAAATCGTAATTCGAGTATCGTAAATGGTGTCTGTCTTAGATTGCCGAACATCATGGGATTTAATTACCGAGGGGTTGAATAATTGGCGAGTCGCCTCCAACGGCCACACTTTACGGCCAAATTAATTGATTTCAATGCAGCCTTCTGAGCTCATTTGATATTAATTATTGCCTTCATTTTTAAACGATTTAATTAATATCATAGATTTTATTATCATTTCAGTTTATGAATACATTTTTTTTTCTTTTAAAAGAAAAATGCTAGAATAAAGTAATTTACTGAGATTAGATTCTCACTTTTGGCGTCAAAATACCTCACAGTCGAGTCAAAAGACCTCACATATTGTTAAGCCTATCGCCGACATGAAACCGAGAAGCAGATTTTCAAACTCATTTCAAAGTTCCCTTTTAATATTTTCTCTAGTAAGCTTGAAATGAGTTATGTTGAAGGTATATGTCGTGATTTGTTCGAGTTCTCCAGTCCCAGTTATGTCAGTGTGGTGGTGTTTCCAACTGCAAACTTTAACTTATTGTGAATTTATAATGATACACTTCTGAATACTTCTTCAAAGTTCCTCAACTATTGCAAATATTTCGTGTTGATTTATTAGTAGATAAATGCGTATTTATAATTGAAATATAAGGGAAGATAACCATTAACTTGGCTGAAGGATTTTGCAAATGGAAAACTTGAAAATCACGATATTCTATTTCTATTTTATTTTAACCGAGGCATTGACTCGATTACAGCCGCTATTTCGATTACCCTTTGATCTTCTTGAACTGAGCAGCCGTTTGACGTAATAGACTAGCAGCATGTAATAGAATTAGGGAAAAGACCTTTCAGACTAGTTTCCTGCTCGCAGCAAAGTGAGGATTATAATGAAATGATGGATTACGAAATACTCAATAGATCAAATTATGTCGTTTATTCCTAGTCTTGCCATAAATATTGTAACAAGGAAAAAAAATATTTCTTTAATGCAAATAGCATTTATTACTTTTACAGCGTGTTAATACAAAAATATAAAACAATTTAAAAAAAAAGCTTATTCGAAGTCGTGTCCATTGACTGCAATACTGTCCTTTAAACGTTGAGGTCAGTTATCAAATTTTTCACTGCTAATCGTATGGATTGTTTTAAAGACTTCAAATTATCATTGCGTTTAGAGCAAACTGTACTCTCTGAAACTGACCATAAATCATAATCCAGCGGTTTAAGTTCGGTACTAGACAACGACCAGTCTTCAGTTCTGATAAAGTCCGGAACGTTCGCTTCCAACCAAGACTGCGTGGACCGAGCTTTATGACCCGGCGCCGAGTCTTGCTGGAAGGACCATACTTGGTTATTGAACATGGTTTTATAAATGGGTTTAATTATATATAATGGTATCTTGATACACTTGTGCCGATGTTTTAATACCCTTTTGACAAAAATATGGCTCAGTCCTTCATAGCTAACACCCCACCAAAGCATCACTGAAGTCGGATAATGCCCACGTTGCACTCTGTCGATTAATTGGGAAGCTTCCTTAGAGCTTTGAGCATAAATACGGCCATTTTCTTTTTTAAAATGTTGCTCAATTTTAAAAGTTTTCTCATCGGTAATTTTTTTTTTTCTGTGACCTCCCTTTGCGTACCGCTTCAGTAGTGGTTTCGATTTTACCACTCTATTCATCTTTAATTTATCAGTTATAGAAATGATCAGTGCGTCTCTTATATGCTGCAAGTCCTAAGTTATCTCTTAAAATACGCGACATGGTTCTAGATGCTATCATCATTTCCCGAGATAAAATCTTTTGCTTTCGGACAGGATTTTTTTGAATTCTTTCCCTTACTGCTTTGACCACCTTTTTTGTACGAATACTACGTGGACGGCCAGATCTTTCGCTGCCACAAACTGAGGAAGTCTCGTTGTACCTAATAATAGCCCGGTACACAAACGTTTGACTAATACCAAGTGTATGGTCAGTATGGAGAGTTTTAAAAATTTTATTTGGCTCCATACCTAAGTACTTTGTGTAATGCAATCACAGCGTTTCTGTTCTCTTTATCAACCCACTCTATTTTAATATCGCAAAATATTGTACAACGTATAGGCGCCAAAATGAGAAAACACAATGAACAATCATATAAAAATGACAGATTCCAAATTCAATTTTTTTTATTTTTAATTGTAACAGTATTTATGGCCAGAGTAAGTATAATTATTATTCAAAAGAAATTAAAAAAAATACATATGTTACGATATGTGTAATATGGAATAACGATAGGTTTTTGTTAGAGATGCGCCGAATATTCGGTAAGTATTCGGTATTCGACATCTTTTTCACTATTCGTATTTGGCCGAATTATTTGGTTTTGGTGCGGAATATATTCGGTTCAAGTATTTCTATTTTCTTGGCTACTGTAAAGAGCTAAAAGAAAATACTAAGGTTTATGTCATATTGAAAGTCAAAGGAATCCTATAAATAATGTGTTGAATAAAGCTTAATAATATAAAGCAATTAAGCTTTAAATTAACTTTTGTTTCGAAAATATCAAGTCAACGTATTTAATTTATTATTCCGAACCTACAATTAGTATTTAGTCAATATTTATTTTGAATCTTAAATCAGCATTTATTTTTAAACCTCAAAAATTTATATTTTTAACCAGAAATTAACATATTTATTCATCTAGCCAGAAGCCACATGTAACTTACTTGTTAGAACCTGTTTATGAAAACAAACAATGTATTTTTAAACCGAATAATTCGGCCGAATATTCGGTTCGGTAAAAATTAAACCGAATAGCATTCGGTTATTGCATAACTATTCGACGCATCTCTACTTTTTATAAACCTATAAATTAAATACTTTATATAATGATAGACATTGTTCAATTTCACTCTCGACAACTTTTTAATAAAAATATCTAAAGCCTGTTGAGTCAAGTCGAAGAACTTCTAAGAGTTCTGTTTAATTCATAATTAAAAAAAGTCCTAGATTCCATTAAATGATATCACATTGTATTTTGTGCTGAAACATCAAGAACGCTAATTTGAATTAATCTTTCCCAAAGCCGTGTTCGTAGTTGGCGCTTAAGGGTAGCGTTATTCGTATAATAAAATGTAAATTGACACAAATTTAATCCCGACTTATGGCGTTGAGTCCAATAACTTTAAATAATCCCTGCGACAAATGCGAGGTGACGTCTCTAGCTATAAGATACCAATTCGATACCATTTGAGAATAGTCACCAACCATTCTGTATTTAAACTATTTAATAACAATATTTCAGAATTCTAAATTTCGATGTATATTATTCTTTGAAGTTCTTTACAAATAAGGAAAAGTATTTACTTATTGTTATAATACATAATTATAAATTGAACACCTCATAATTTTTTAACATTTTTTTCAGATATATGTCTATAAGCTTGTAAGTCGAACATGAATGACAAAAATAGGAATACATAGATGAATTAACCAGTTATCAACTAATAGTTAATTTGCTAATATAATGTTATTTTATTGTTAATATAATAGTATATAGTCTTAGAAATAATCGATAGGATATTTATATAAAATGAAGTATCAAGATGAAACAACTGCATCATTCGTAACAGATAAGTAAAGCTTTACTAATTAAACTTTTTTAATCTGAACAGTCGAAGCAAGGTGTCGACGCCTCGAGCCCACTCGCTTTCATCGAGCTAGCTCTTTCTCAATTTAAGGATCTCGGGCGAGCCCTCTGATAAGCTCCAGATTTAGCGCTGAGCGAATTTGTTCGGGTAATTTACTTTCCGAGTTGTGAAGACAATAAAACTTGGCGAGGGTCTTACTTTTAGAGTTTCTTTATTTTGTTTCGTGTAATGAAGAATTATTTTACAAGTCAAATGCTCTCTTACAAAAATGTATATTTAAAAATACAAGCTACAAAGTGTATGCGGCAATTCATTTTATTTGTGTGGTTTGATTGATTGTGTTAGTGTGGCATTTGAAGTCGTATTGATCGAATCGAATTAAACAATGATACAATTTGTAAAGTCCATTGACCTTTTTTGTCAGAATTTGTCACATCTCTGAAATGTTATATGTAGGTATCAGTTTCTATGTTTTATATGGACTTCAAGGAACATTATGGGTCGTACTGACCCTTACAGATATGTTTGTGTCGGCATTAAGGATGCGTGTCACGGCGAGTTTGGGTTGTCAGTGCCGCTCTCATCCATCAACCCCTTTCGACTTATCTACCTACTATACCACATACTGTTGTTACCTTTTGTAATTGATTTTGTTGCTTATAACCAAATATATTAAAAAACATATTTGTTTTATTACCTATACGTACACTATTAGTCACGATTCTTTTCAACCAATTGCATGATTCGTAGACCAGTGAGTTTCGTAGAAGTAAATAATTATTTATTATAGGGCAAACATAAAGGCTGATACAGTCACGAAATTTGCCGTGCACTTAGTATGGATAACTGCCAATAACAAGGCTCTTAATGTATACCATAGCATTAGCTGTTCTAGGTTTACCACCAACTGTTAGATTGCACTTATTTTGTAGAAAACCTGTACTTATGAATCATTTCAAACACGAATATGTGAAATTATATATACTTTGTATTTACATTCAGAGGATAATTTTTGTTCGGGTTTTCGATATTCATATATTTTATCGTGTCCTACTTATTATATCTATGCTAACAAAATAATGAAGTAGGTATAAAATATATTATTTTTTGTTTGTTTTTTTCTGTATATCCATGTTTGAGACTGATATATATGTCACTTAAAAGTAATATATATATTTCGAAATTTTCCACTTAAATCGTCAAGTCCGTAATGACGTAATAAAACCACAAAAAAGCCTCCTAATTTGGAAAAACATCTCTTGAGTTCTGAATATTTACAGCCGTAGCCCTCTCATTCTTGCAAACAATTTTTCAAGTGCTACTACTTAGGGTAGCAAAATGAATAATTATACTGTCTTATGAAAAAATCGCTTCGCCAAGTAATGAAAACTGAAGCTGATGTGCTCAAGAGGTGAAGTTCCGGTCCGTCGGATATTGCGGCAATATATTTCAATTACACATAAGAAAAAGAACAAGTCGTTTGAAGTAGCTGAAAGGCCAGATTACAGTCCTGAAGGAAATAATAAGGAAGACCCGCTAACGAGCGAGGCGATAACTTTTAGAAAAGAAAACGTGCAAGCGGACTGAGCGCTCAACTGATTTAATTACATCCCCTGTATTGTAAATGATATTAATTGCACTTAAAGGGATGACCTGATCAGTAATTGATAAAGTATCCTTTTCATTCTTAATGATTTATTGTTATTATATTACTGATCTCATAATTGGTACATCACTAATATTGCCTTTATTTTTAATAAGCTTGTCATTCATTAAAGAGAAAAAAAGATTATTTTTAATTTAAATATCAGCCAATTTGTGAATAATCGTCTAAATATGGAAATAGTGTACAATTGTATATTCGAAATTAGACAAGAATACTTCAATGTTCCATTTTCAAAATCGTCGAGTGTGCTTTGCCAGTGGGAGTTATTATTGTTCGTATACAAACATGTAACGTTGCGGCGACAGAGATATGGAGGTTTCACATAGAGGGTGAAGATTTGTGCGATTTAGTGGAATTTAATTACTGACTGAGCGGGTATATAACGACGCAAAAATATTTATGTTTATTGTAGGGATAATGCCTCGATGTGACCACACCGGTTTAGGGACAGGGCTTAGCCGCAAATTGTTGTAGCAAACTATGGTTTAACATTAATTAGAGGTATATTTTTATAAAATATATTTGGACAAAGTTGAGATTTAAAGAACGGTTATGTTGTTTTTAATATTTTCTCCAATCTATCATGGATTTCATTCAAAATTACAGTCAGGAAACAGAACAGAGGATCGCAATATAATTGCTGCCATGTTTAGAGTCCTATTACATCTTGTAAAAATCAAACAGTCGATTCGCGGTCATTTTTATTTTCAGCGTCGACAATTACGGTCATTCCAAGTCGAGCGTGATGTTTCCAGTCCATTTCTCGTAATAGCGCTGCTTTTATAACCGAAGCGTAATGAAACTCGTTTAAATATCACAAAAGTGGTTTGATGACGGTAGTCGAGCACTTTATATTGCTTAATTACAGCTCTTGACGAAAGTATAATTGGCAACTTGGGAAATTTCAACTAGACTATAGATTATTTAAAGATTTGCATCTGACTTAATAAATAGACATTATCCAACCTCTTTAATAAAAGTAACATCAGATGTCATAACATGACAGTTTTTTGAAGTGAAACTTCTTTATCGGGGTTGGAAAAAAATTTAGTGTAACATTTTTTCGTTACGGTGACATTTTTCAGTTACGCGCCAGCTTTTTTCGTATAGCTTCATCTCTTTTACACCATGTTGCTATGGAAATACTAAATAATCAAAATGACAAGTATGTGGATTACAAAACACAATTTACACTAACCAAAAATTAAATTATCGGATTAGAGTTTTATAATTAAATAATGAATTGTAATTACATACTGGACAATACGATTTTATGGACTTGCTATTGAAACTAATAAATAAATTCAAGATTTCAAAAAATTGTAACGTTTTTCTGTTACGCGCCATTATTTTTGCTTTAACTTTATCTAATTTAGCTTAATTCGCCATTCCTATAAAGTTGTAATTAGTGAATCATTTTTCAAAAAAATATGTCATAAAGAAGTTTCACTTCTTACATGTGTACACTAATACACACACACATAATATTTTTTTTTTTAACCAGGGCCTTGATTCTGTATGATACACGAGATTTCTTACCAATAACGCTCGACGTCACAACGCGCTGTAAACTTAAACGCGATACATAAACGCAGCAAGATGTGAAATTGAAAATTGTATGCAATAACGTATTTGCTATGACCAGTTACGCACCGCGTTACGATAAAATCGTGGAATCGTATTCACTATGCCAATGTCAAATATTAAAACACGTTTCCGTGTGTTATGGGCTTGTCTTCAAAAGTCAAAATAACGTGCTTTGAGCTTGCGCGTTTATAATAATGTTAGTACGTTTTGGTACTTTTCTATTAAAATCAATTTATGAATTATTCAATTTAACAAAGTATTATTAAAATTAAGAAATAACGTACATTATTTATAATAATTATAAACTATATTTTTTATAAATGTTGTTATTCTAATAAATGCGACTACTACCAAAGCTCTGTCATTGTTTCTTCGTTATTTTATATTTATGTTCTATGTTATAGGGATAATTTAAAATACCTCTTAAAGAGAGATTTTATTTATAATGAAATTAAAACACAATTGTAAACACAATCAATAACACAAAACACTCAAAACTTGTAACTTTAAAAAATGTTTCTCAAATTCTCGTCCAAGACGTATAAATGGTCTTCTAGTTTTCTTCAACACCGACTTAGTAATGCAATAATTATTACACTAAATAATATTAAAATCTCAATGTAAATTCTATCTGAAACTTTATTCTCTATTATTTATTTATTTATTTTAGGATATTTGTCTGAAAAAGTAATGTGGTAGACATTACAATGACATAACATTGATATTTGAAGACATTACAAGTATCTATGTCAATTTATATACATCATAACGCGTTCTAAACTTTAACGCGCCACGATATGGAATTGACAAATTGTATTTTGCACGCCACACGGTTATGAGTTATCTATGTGCAGTTTTTGATTTCATATTACGGGTACGACAATGAGTCTAACATCGGTTTTTATTCGAAGGTACCGGTTTTAAAAAGATTTTTATTATTTGTTTTTAATGTTTGTTTTTAGTAGGTTTATTTTAAATAAAGCGTTACCTTAAATTTATTTTCAAGCTACCGTAAATCTTATTTTATAATGTTATTAGATCTGTTGTAGATTTGAAACCAAAAAATAATCTTAAAATCTTTCTAAATTACCGATTAGTTTTAGAACGAAAATAGGAAGAAATTTTAAGTAACAAGTTTTGAGTGTTTTGTGTTGTTTATTGTATTTTTAATTGTAATTTATAGTTAGGTAATAAATAAACTCTTTTTTTAAAGGCATTTTAAATGATCGTTTTAATACATTACATAACGATAAAGCTACAAAAGAACCATCATACATGTTTTGGTAATGCTCGTATTTATTAAATTAATAATAATTGTAAAGAATGTAAATTATAATTATAATAAAGAATATAAGTTATTTTTAACTTTATAATACTTTTTAAAATTAAATACCAAATTAATTTATTTTTATAGAAACGTGCCAACACTTACCACGTTTTTTGTAAACGAGCGAGTTTACAACATATTATTTTGACATTTAAAAACAAGCTCATAACGCACGACAACATGTTTTTAGATTTGACAATGGCATAGAGAATACGATGAAGATTTCACACATTTATCGTAACATGGTACGTAACGCGACTATTTGCTCATAGCGAATAAGGGCCCAGGTGTTAAAAATTGCAAAACAACTTACACACATAAAGACCATACACACTTTTCCCATATGGCACACGATAACCCATCTACCACTCTTAAGGGATTTTTAAAAGCTGGTGTTTGCTGGTGGGTTACAAAGATATTAGTCATAATAACTTACATCCTTTCCCTTTCTATATAGGTGGCAACACATGTCTTTCTTCACTCTTTCTTCTTTGTCCATCAGCGACATCACCTACCACCACCAGCACTTACCCATCAGCTGAACCATCTGCCCCAATACTATTAAAAACACAAAAATAAACGCAATAAAACTGTTCCAACCGGGTCAACATAGCATTTTCAACATATACCTATGACCTTGTTTGAAAATATTTATACATGTTACCCCTATTTAAATTTTAATAAATATATGACCTTTACATTTAGTATACTTGTTTACCTTCAAGTAACATTTAATTAAGAGGCTGTAGTATGGTTTTAGCTTCTTTTTAATTAATCACACCCGCAGAGTAAAAAATATTGAAACATTGTTAAGTATATTTAAAGAATTTAAAATGATTTTTTTATAAATTATAAAAAACGGTGACAGCAAAGCTCTTAAGATATAATATGACTAAACTTAATATAAAAGAAAAACACAAGAACAAAATTACTATCACAAAACTGTTATTCCTAAAACACTACAGGAATCTTTCTTTTACTCTGACGGGTCTCAGTTCGCGCCCTCCCCGGGCGACGCTGTCAAGAAACCCTAACAGCATAGACAATACTAACAGCATAGATAATATACAAAACACCGAAAATAAAAAAACGTACTTGAACTGTTACTGTTCGTAATATTAAAAATTTTATGAATATGTAATAAAATGGTGAAATCCTATTGTAGTTATAATAATTACAATTGATAAAATGTCAGTATTTATAGCGAATAAACTTAATACCGAATATAAAACAACGTATCTCTAAGTCCCGTTACAAATCCTATTGTGTGATATATTTGTTCTGCAACAATAGCGAATAGATAAACCGAAAAGCATTTGTTGTAACATCCCACTCTAGAGTCATCGAACAGCGTTCGTTAACTGAATGGAAACAAATGACTCGATGATTTAGTATCCCATATTGTGTTGCACGAGGCTCGTTGATACTGTGATTAATAATTTTGTTTACGATAAGGATTAAGCTTCATTATAACAACTGGGAGTAGTAATTTTTTTAACGATGACGGCTACTTTGAAATTATAGTAACGAGCTGCGAAAGTAATTAATTTATTTTGTTTTTTCAGTTCAATGACCAAGTGACCTACTGCTTCAAATTTAACCTTAATTATGGAATACGTTGTGTGAAATAAATTATTGGAAAACGCTGTATATTAAATGGTTAACATCAAAAAGGTTTTAAAGCTTTATTAAGGGTGCTTTTGAAATTAAATTAATGATTCAATTATACGGTCCTTACTTTTTAGATTGTAGGTCTTGAAGTGGGATAATCTTGAGAAATAAAATTTATATTACAATAGTCAATGGAACTCAGACGCAGATTTATTTTATTTTTTTATTATTATTATTTTTTTTTTGTCTGCTTATACTGTTAGCCCTGTTGGCTTTTACAGCATCACCGGGGGAGCGGGTGGGTCAGGAGACCCTGAGTGGGTAAGGGTGGGCCCTTAAAAAGGGGGGCCAGATGGGCCAAGAAAAAAAAATAGGTGATAAAAAGTATATTTTGTTAAAAGTATAGTTGGAAAATAGGAAAGATGTAACATAGTGACTATTAGGTAATCGAATCGAAGTCTATTTGGCGGGCAGCTGGTTGTACAAACTGATTAATTCTCGGCCACCGGCGAACACCAGAAATATTAGCAACGTGGATATGAGATTGCTAATTCCACTAATGCAACGGACAAATATCGCAAGTTTCAGCTAATCTGGCTGAGTTGCTCTCGAATTACTAAACGAAGCTGAGTTGCCCTCGAATTACTAAACGAAATGGTTACCGATGCCATTGTCTGAAACCTTATTATATTTACATTGTATTACACGTACTTTTTGGCACGGTATATTTTCTATTACTATAATATATTTCTTTTAATTGATGATTTTATGAGGCATGTAGTCCTAAGCGTGGAATTGCCTTAATTTTTAACCCCCGACCCAAAAACAGGGTTGTCATGAGTTTGACAAGTGTATCTGTGTGTCTGTCTGTGGCTTCGTAGCAGCCAAATGAGTAGACGGATTTGATTACGGTTTTTTTTTAATTAGAAGTAGTCGTCTCCAAAATATTGAGCTTATATTGGTGCTGGTGAAAGGTACTCATGCAATATTGATAGTAAATACTTAAACAAGTGAAAAATTGTGTGTTCGTAGGTCCGTTTAAAAAAATAAAAAAACCAATAACATAACTTTAAAAAGCAGACAAAAAAGAATTAAAAACCCCCGATACAAAAATATCTCTAAAAAGATATTAAATATTATTATTACGTACTTATTGAAGTCGTTGCGTCGGCAGACCGCTAAATAAAATGAAATCAAAATGAAAATAAGTTACCAAGGTAAATAACGAAATAATAATATCACATCGTATAGTCAAAGTCCTCATTCAGTAGCTCCGAAAACTTCGTAAAATAGACACAATCGTCAACGTACATACAACGGTCCCCCGACGCAACGACTTCAGTAAGTACATAATATTATTATTTTAAACATTTTTAGAGGTCTTTTTATATAGGCAGTTTTTAAATTTATTTTTTTCATGTAAGCGTTCGTTAGATAAGTGTCATAAATCAAAACATGAGTGTAAAATCATCATCGCACTGATCAACCCTTCCTCACGCACAAGTGCAGTCCATTCATTTGCCGGACGGATTCATTTCCGCCGTGAGATCGTTCTAAAAGGAAATGCGATTGGAACAAAGTGAACGCGACTGGTACGGGGAGGACCGATATTTCATTTTATGTCCATTTATCCTTAAAAGGGTTAAATTCCTCTTTATAATCCTAAGATTTTATGATTATTTCCGATAATACTTTAATTAATTTGATCAAAATCCAGACTCGGCCAATTTTATACTAGGTACCTTGATCACTGCCTCAAAAATAACAAACATGGCTAAATATTATTCCACTGTGTATTTTTATTTAATATAAAAATATACAGTGGAATACTGCAATTTCAGGTTTACATTAAAAAACATCATCTCCATTTAACATCATTTAATTAAAAAAATAAAAGTAATGAGTCACAATCTCATTTTATAGTTTGAGCATTACAAAAGTTCATTCCTTTCTTTAAATTAAATATATAAACTTCTTTTACGCCAGACTAATATGTACCTATTTATCTTAATGGGACAGCTATAAAATAAAAAAAAAACAATCTATATAAAATAGTCCATTGGAGAGATAAAAACATTCTTATAAAATCTAGCAGAAGTATTTCTATTACTAGCGTCGAGACCTACCCTCTGAGATTTAACTTATTACTACATCGGCAGATTGCCAGAGTTCAGCTACATGATTATTACCTACGAAAGTTGTCTTTGAACCCCTTCCCCCACACACACATACACACACATACACACAACATACATCATAGTGATTCAACGTCGGTTAGATGCATCTAGCTTCGATTGAATTTCGAAGTTATTACGATTTTCCAAATTTATGTGCACGACTTTATGAAGCATTTTACGATGTCCTCTATCAGACACGCGACTTGCGTTTATAGACACGCATTACATCAACGACTGCAGGGTTATTGATTCTAAACATCAAATAACAATTTCAATAAAGGGAAATCAAAGAAAAGTATAAATATTTTTTTAAATAACTCACTAATAACCACGCGGTTTATAAATTATAGTCGTCTTTTGATGTGGTTATAACTTTGTATAATGGATTAAGTTTAAACAATAATTATCTGATTGTTGTAAACATAATTTGTGGACAAACTTTCGAAGGAATTATTATGTGAAGGGACAAAACAATATTTAGGATTTGATTAAAACGGATGTTCCTCTACAAGTTAAACTCATTGCTTAAATTTAAATTGTATCTCTAAGTGGGAACGAACAGAAAATGATAATAATAATATGGTTATATAACCCTAAGTGAAAAACATAAAAACTCTTGGAAATACCTAAAAAAAGTCTTGGAATAGAAATGAATATCCACTTAACAATAATGTAAAAATTATAAATTTAATTTTGTATTTCGATAATAATTAGTCCCGGGAGTTGCATTGAAAATGGTAACCTTCACTAAACTCCGCTGTTCCGCTGACAGATAGCACTTAGAGAAGATGGAGTTGTCCCCGAGAGTACCCTTCGCTCCACGCCGTTGAACAAGTGCCAATGGAAGCTATACCAGGATTGTTGGAACAAAAACACGCCATCGAGCTTCTCTAGCGCTGATAAGTTCAATTAAATTATCAATGATTTTATTAAAATTAGATTGTATTATTAATTTTCGGATCGCGGCTGCTGTTGTCACAATCAGACATTAATTGTGATGTTACAACACTAAAAGCATTCGTAATTCGAAATCATGAATTGAAAAAAAAAATAATAATACCAACGTGAGCATAAATACAATAAAAAAATTAAATCAAATAGAAAACATCAATTTAAAGTTATCATAAATTATTTATTCTAAGTGTAGAATTTAGTTTAGAAATGTATTTAGATTTTTTATAAATCCTATTCGGGGTCGGTATTCTAGAGTTCGCAAGTTCAACTCTTAACACGGCTAAGCGGTACATAATTTAAATTTTATTTTGATTTATTAAAAACGTATATCGTAAACAGTAATCATATATGACGATGCCATATTATATAATGGTGTTTTTTATGCAAATATATTTAGGTTTTGATTTAATTGTGTTATATTTGAATGGTTTATAAAGTTGTTAAACTTTGAAATGTTTTCCGTTATGAGCTGGACGTTGAGATAGGGAATGGTGACTGACTGTTCTGACTTGTCACTAAGCCACATTACTAAATATAATTTTATTAGCGCGGTGCATTACACCCATTCTATTAACCGCAGTAAATTACATTCTAACTAACTTTGACATTAATAATTTTAGTTCTATAATTTTATATCTAGCAGACTGTTTAAAATATATAAATAATTTTTATTTGGTAATAATTATTTATTTTTTATTACAATACCTTAATAACTTCAAAAAGAAACCTTTGTTAATTAAATATACAACCCAACTTCGATTGATAATTTCAGTATTGGCCGTCAGAATGTAACTTAACGTAACGTAATTTTTTCTAGTGTAACTGTGACATGAACTGTCATTTCGTTAAATATTTATAATCTGCTAAACAAATGGTTTGTTGTAATTTACCACCTGCACTTGTTCACTAACCCACTGGCCCACTAAACAAATTGTTAACGTAAACATTAAGGGTTCAGCTACTAATTGTGTCTTTGACATCCCTTAAAGTTGCACTATTTACTTGGTGGTAGACCATAACATCGGGTCGCCGGCAAAGTTACCACCCATCGGGCAAAGTCGTGCCGCAAAGCGACATAGTCGTGTTCCGGCACGTTGCTCGATGAAGCCGTTTATGGGAAATGGGTTTGAACAGCTGCGGTACGTTGGCGAACCGGTTGACGTCGAGTTGGTGTTTGTTTTGTCGGGTGTCTAGTCAAGGAGGGTAGCGGGATCCGAAGCGACGGCTTTCCGCTGGCCGCCCGCAGATAGTTGGGGGCCCAATTAGTGGGCTAGCCACCCACGAAAGGCTGCCCCGCCAGCTGCGAAAAATCCCAGGGTGGCTCCATCGTGCTGGTTGGCGACCAGGCGAGGAGGCCCGATGGCGATCCCTGGGGGGGTTCGGGCGTCCCCGCAGTCTCCAGACTAGCCTCCCAGTGGCAAGACATCACCAATTTCGACGTCGGGTTCGAAACGTACCGCCTCGTTCAACTGCCATTTCCCATCCCTATTCACTTTTATTTATTTTATTTTATGAAAAAGGTAAAAAAAAGAAACAAGTTGACACAGCGGTTGCACTCCTCCTCATACAAAGTGCACCTGACTAATATAAGGGGTTTGCACTCAAATCTTTTAGCTGTCCACCACCACCTGGAGACAGAGCAGCCGCACTTGCTCTTTTTGACGGAGACGCAGATACAATGTCCTTTGAGCGCTACATACTTGGATTATCCGGGTTACTCGTTGGAGCACAACTTTCGCTCACGGGCCGGAGTCAGTATGTACGCGCGGAACGACCTCTGTATTCAGCGTCTCCGTCACCTTGAAGACCCCACTTTTTCTTCCCTATGGGTTTTAGTGGACACAGGAAACGAAAAAATCCTGTATTCCTGTGTCTACCGTTCGCACAGCGGTGACCAGGAGACAACTCGTTTATTTGAGTATCTCAGTGAGGCTGCAGATATGGCTCTGTATCAGTACCCTTCGGCGCAGCTCGTCTTTCTGGGGGACTTTAATGCCTGTCATCAGGACTGGCTGTTCCCGTACCAGAAGACCGACCATGCTGGAAGAGAAGCGCTGAAATTTGCGTTGTCCTTGGACCTCTTTCAGCTGGTGAAGCAAGCGACAAGGGTACCAGATGTGGTAGGCCATACAGCCAATTGCCTGGACCTTCTGCTGACAACTGATCCGGACAGGTATCGTGTAGAAGTCAACTCCCCCTTGGGAACCTCCGATCACTGTCTGGTGAAATCTGTGTTTACATATTCCCCACCAGCTTTCGAACCTCATGGTGTTAGGCGAGTATGGAAATACAAGTCAGCAGATTGGGATGAGATGCGACACTTTTTTGCTTTTTATCCTTGGCGGCAGGTCTGCTTCTCTTCTTTGGATCCGTCGAGTTGCGCGGATGCTATAACCGATGTGGTGCATCAGGCAATGGAGTATTTTATTCCTTTTGCTGACGTACCCATCGGTGGCAAAGCTCGCCCATGGTTTAATGCCGAATGTGGTCATGCTCAAGACCGAAAACATTCGGCATATCTCATTTGGGCTGATGCTCGAACCCGCAAAACTCCGGATGTAAGTTTGAAGAAGAGAGCCTTTAACCAAGCTGCCAAGTCCTACAAGAAGGCATTGCGGAAGGCTCGTCTTGATCGGATCGTTAAGAATGGCGAAAAGCTCTCTGTCAGACCAACTGGCAGTCGAGCTTTCTGGTCTCTTGCCAAAGCGATCGAGTCGAACTTCTGCCAACCCTCACTGCCTGCTCTGCTGAAGCCTGATGGATCCCTGGCCCACGCTGCAACAGAGAAAGCGAATGTATTTGCTTCTCTGTTTGCTGAGAATTCGCATCTAGACACTGGCAATGCTTCTCCAGCACATCTTCCTCACTGCGGTATTTCGATGCCTGAAATCCGCATCACTAACAAAGAGGTATGGAGAACATTGTGTCGTTTAGATGTGAATAAAGCCAGTGGTCCTGATGGTATACCAGCCATTCTGCTCAAGACATGCGCAGCTGAGTTGTCTCCTATACTGACACGTCTGTATCGCCTCTCTTTCATGACTGGAATAGTGCCGAAATCCTGGAAGCTTGCTAATGTGCAACCCGTGCCCAAAAAAGGCAGCCGTGCCGACCCTGTCAATTACAGACCGATTTCAATCACCTCCATACTCTGTAAGATTATGGAGCGTGTATTGAACTCGCGCCTACTAGCATACCTAGAAGGTAACGATCTCCTCAGTGACCGACAGTACGGGTTTCGCCGTAATAGGTCTACTGGGGACCTCCTAGTGTATGCTACTCACATTTTAGGCGAGGCCATCGAGAAGAACGGAGAAGCGGTCGCCGTCTCTCTGGACGTCTCGAGGGCATTTGACAGGGTCTGGCATGCGAGCCTTATATGCAAGCTTTCAGCGTACGGTATATCTCCTGGTCTGATCGGCTGGGTAACGGACTTTCTGAGCCATAGATCTCTCCGAGTAGTTGTCGACGGGTGTTCCTCGGAACCCTTGACAATAAATGCCGGAGTGCCTCAGGGGTCCGTTCTTTCTGCAACTCTGTTTCTGCTGCACATTAATGATCTGTTGAAGCCCGGTATCTATGGGTATGCAGACGACAGCACAGTTGTAGAAAGATATCTGCCGAGTACTCGGGCTAGTCGAGATCAAGTACAGTCTGAAAGAGAAGCCATGGTGCAACGTTTGAATGACAAACTTCAGGCAGTCTCCGCATGGAGCAATGCCAATCTTGTCGAGTTCAACGCCACCAAAACGCAGACGTGTCTATTCACCTCCAAAAGGAGCCCTTTCACCTTGGCTCCTACTTTCCAGAATGTATCCTTGGAATACAGTGACCGGCTTCAGTTGTTAGGCTTAGAGATTTCCTCGAACCTCAACTTTGGTCGGTTCATTGAGTCCAGAGCAAGAGCAGCAGCAGCAAAGCTTGCCGTACTTGCGAAGGTTCGGCAGTACTTTACACCGGGACAGCTTCTTGTTTTATACAAAGCACAGATCCGGTCGTGTGTAGAGTACTGTGGACACATATTTGCTGGTGCCGCAAAGTCTCATCTTGCGGTTCTGGACTCAATTGAGAGGCGAGCAAAGAGGCTTATAGGCGATCCCGAATTGGTCGAAGCCGACCTCCAAAGCCTTGAACACAGGCGTAAAATTGCTAGCCTCTCAGTATTTTATGGGATACATTTTGGTGAGTGTGCGCAGGAATTACACGAGTTAATTCCCCCGTCCCCCTTCCATCACCGGACGTCCCGACGCACGGCAGGTATCCATCCTTTTGTTGTGGACATTCCACCTGTCCGAACGAAGCGCTTTGCTTCCTCATTTTTAGTGCGTACAGCAAAGGACTGGAACAATTTGCCTGCGTCGGTATTTCCGGCCAAATATAATGTGGGTGTCTTCAAGAGAAGAGTGAATAGGTTGCTAGGGCAATGCGACTTACCATCTAAGACTACATTCCACTTACCATCAGGTGGAATGTAGTCAAGCATTGCCCTAGATCATATAAAAAAAAAAAAAAAAAAAAAAAAATAATGTGGTTATATCCAACGCCAACAATTATATCCTTACTTTATCATTATTTTTTATCTGTATCCAGGTAACATTACCCATAGAATAATGGCAAAATTAATATTACATGAAGAAATTATTTAAAAACAAACCAAATTATAAATAACTAAATATGATTAAACTATAAATAAAAGTTCATTTTGTGTAAAATGTTTTTATTTGATTTTATCCCAGTTCTTTTGAAAATATAGTACATGTTATATATAAATATCTGAGTATGTAGCAATAGTGTAGGTAGATAAGTCTTTACTTGTCATTATTGATAAACAATGGAGGTTTAAGAAAAGAGGGTAGGATTTATATTTACACTTGTATCTGCTACTTAGCACAATAAACATGGTTATTATATAATTACCAAGTTTTATTAAACATAATAGTACATTTTATAGTTTCTCATAAGCTCGATGCAAAGTACTTGAATATAAAAAATAGAAACTCTATTTATTAAAATATTATCTGTTTCCCTATGATTTGGAAAATGGTAATAACTTATCGAGATTCCAGTAGTAAGTAACTATTAGCATCTCCTTCTCAACGTGAACATTTGAGAAGGATGGTTATATGAAAAATATAACCACATTTTATTTCAACAAATATTTTAGTTTCATTGGTTCTTTATATAAGTCCCTGATGCAGTTAGAAAATATCTCCTAACAAGACCTATCTCTAGAGACGACTTGCACGTACACTTGGGTAACAAAATACATTTCTGATATTTCTATAAATATTCATTGCATTTTTTATTTTTTACTTTGTAGAAAAACATTACATTACAAATACATTGCTAATTGACCACTTAAAAGATATATCGGAAAATATAAAACAAAGTACGGATAATATTTTACTAAAACATTCTTGTGTTTATACATTCTAGAAAGACTCTTACAGAAATATATGATCATTATTTGTATTTGTATTAATTCGTATAAATTATTACAAATTCTACAGTTGACATATTCAATGATATATTATTAAACCATAAAAAATGAGATTTTGTAAGCTGTAATAAATTTAAAAAGTTTTAATATTAAATAACAAATTTAATATTAATTTGCTATTCTTTGCTATTAATTTTAGTCCTCATTCTACGAATATTGTTTTATATAAGGATTTTTTTGTATATACATAATTGTAATTTTGTTGTGGACAAGCTTTTATTTACTATCTACAATGAAATAATAAATCAAATTAATTAGATAGAAATCCATGTATGTTCGTATATCTATCACGTTATATGGGTTAAATCATAGTCGTTCAAACGCAGTAGCTAGTTAGTTTAAAAGTTATATTTTTGGTTAAATGAGAACTTTTACTGATTACCAATTGTATGTTTAACTTTAACATGTTGTGTTTTTATGTTAAATGATTATTATCTCGTCGCAAATACCTAGATATTTTTGAATATAAAAAATCAGTTTCATCATAAGATTAGATGAGAATCACTTTACGTTTCTTTTATTTTTCATTTCGCTGTTTATTCTAAGACACACACATACACAAAACAGACATCACACACATTCGTCAGTTTTGCGATTTTTGAACAAATGCTAACATTCCCTTTTATGCAAATTTCTTCTTTCATTTCGACGTGTTAATTTATTTTACATATTATTTAAGAGTGTCAAAAATATGTTTAATTATATAAATTGATTTTTTTACACGCAGCCTAAAAGATAAGGTTATATTAAATATACTTATAGATAACATATCAATTTTTTTTCTTTAAAAAATATATTCTTGTGATTTATTATCGTCTATCTAATTAGTCTAATTATTACCTAAATAGTCTAATTATTACCTAACATTTTGGCTCAATTTCGTTTCGTTTAGAAAGATTAGGATAAACTATAAACTTTATTTCACGCACCTTCTGTATGTCTGTCTGTTTATACCTACTGTAGAAAAAACACATCGATCTTTAGCTCTATTATAGTATTAGTTAGTTTTTTATTTTATTATATCTTTGTATATACATTTATAATAAGATAATAAATATATTTTTAGTTATTAGAACTTAGTCATAGCGTAACTTTTTCTTAACTTTGTATTGAATAATTACTTCGAAATATAATAAGTAAATAATATTTATAAAACAAGCAATGGAACAGGTTATTATATAAAAGATAAAATAAGATAAAATAAGTATCGATAAAGAGAAATACACACACAAATATAAGCTCAGGTAAAAGCAAGGAAAGTCGGAGAGAAATCAGAGCGAAGGTTCAATGGTTTCTCCTTGATCCTGAACGAGTCGAGAGCGCAGTTACATGGCTAGATTTATTAGTTCAATTACCCTGCCCTGTTCCGAGCCACACTACTTACTTGAGCGCAGACGCCAACAAGTAAATTTTGCGTCAGCTAGTACACTCTCCTTTGTGTCTTTAATAAGTTTTGCTTGCAATGCTTTTTTCAATAGTTCTATTGCAAGTTTTAAAAAGATTAAAATGAAATAGATTTAACAAGAGTACAGTCACTATCCGTTCATGTTTAAATTATTTATGTCCGTTACCTTCTGATATATGTTACCTTAGCTATACATAACAAACACGATCACGTACACACTTACATAAAAGCATATTACGATCCCGGGTTTCGTATTAACTATTTTTACGAACTGCTATAAGATAAAATTTTACGAGAATAAACTCTGTGCAAACATGGACATAAACAAAGGCAAATTTTTAAAACGTGAAAAATTCTGTTATATTTAATGCTTCATTAATCATAGTGAGATATTTCAAAGGTTATGTTTCATGTATTTTAAACTTGTTTCGTTCAAATAAACTGTTTTAAAACTATTCAAAAATTTATGATAAACTATTATATATTTTTTCCGTTTTCACTTCCATAAGTAAACTATATGAACTAATTACCAATGACTTTTAGTTTGTATAAAGCGTAATTATATATTTTTTTCTATACATTAACATAATTATTACTCGTACTTAAAAATACGAGAGGGTTAAATAATGACTAGGATAAATAAAGATGAAGGGAGCGATTTTGAGTATCCACGTCTCTTCACTTTTTTTATATACTAGAGGAGGGTAAACGTGCATAGGAGTCACTACTTCTTATAAGACCGTTGGCAGACTTTGAGATGGAAGTAGGATCTTTTTGATAATCATTTATTAGAAGTAGTGACTCCTGTGCACGTTTACCCTCCTCTCACGTGTCTCCTGATGAGACCTGGAAACACCGGCGACGAAAGTATATTCCATATCTTAGAAGTAGGTATGTGCTAAAAAGTTTCACCGGAACCACGAACGAAACCGTTCTCACCATCTAGCGAGATGGTGAGAACCGTTTCACCAATGGATATTTAAAACATTCTTTTAAAAATAATATTGTAATACAAGTAAGCAAGTATGCAAGGTAGCCATTTTAATTTCACACGAGATACTTTTATATGATCAAATTTATGTAAACTATCCCATGTTGCAGGTGTTCAAACTTCCATAATAATTTATCCGATGTCTCAAGAGACTACTTTACAATAGCCTATCATTTATAATATGAGAGAATTATAGTACATAGTAGTAGCTGTGATATCTGTATCTACGTTAGGAATACAAGACCAGCTGTCCATCTCAAGGTGGTAGTAGACTTCTTTCAGGTTTCTTTGTAAACCCCTAACTTTGCCGGGGATAAAAATGCCTCGTTTGACCTTAGCAATAAGCGGTTCTTTGCCCTCTCCAGAATACAAAGGGCGGCTCGAGAAAGATCGTTCGAAGGAATTTTCCGGCTGCAATAGAACCACTACCTTCCTGGGCTAATATTTCATTTAGGACCGCAGTCATATTCAAGAGGGGGGATGTAGGAATTGGGCGTTGGTTCTTACACTTACCTATGCAAGACGTAGTGGCACTTGGAGACTGCTTCAGGCCAGTGTAGTACATAGTATGTCAAATCTGCCCGTTTGTGCTACGGTCATAGAAGGCAGCGAAATTCTACTACATTTTAAACTCTTAGCCTCCTCTTACGACACCTTTTTTTTTTTTTTTTTTTTTTTTTTTTTTAACGTCTGGAATCCTCATGGATACACACCTCCATCCTGGGGAAGATGGAAGTGGTTATGTGAGACTCTTACTCACTAAACCAGACGGTCAACACCTCTCCGTCGTAATGGAGCGCCACGGGAACGCTTGCGCACACAACCGCGTTGCTCCGACGGAAGGCCGCGTGAGCAGCCACCACCTCCATGGAGTGACGCGCCCGGTTGACTTGAGCGCGTCCCACTCCGGGGCTTGTTGAATGGCGAAGGGCTCCCCTGCCCTCCACCCAAGCCGGCCGAGCCAAATCAGGACTCCCTCAACGAAGAAGGTGTCCCGATCCGACTCAACCTCCCGGGGCCGGACCCCGTCCGAAAACGGACGTGGTCCAGCCAACGAAGCCCTCCCTAGGAAGAGCTCCGCCGCCACCTCGCCCGGACTAATCATCGTCAAGCGCTATTGTACCTGACGATGACTATTCCGGGCCCTCTTACGACACCTACAGAAACTAGGGGTGGCGGTATTTTTAACCGGGACTACACGGGCGTAAAAAGGCAACGCGACTTCACCAGTTTAACCGGATTGGTAAGCTGTTCTCCACAACTATTAGCTCTAATTCTAATGAAGAATAAAGGGATTCTTATAATTCTATGACGCTGATAGGGCGCAAAGATTAGTAAATGGTCGCAGAAATGTGAGATTCCAGCTACTTAAATTACACAAATTGATCTAATCCCGAAGTAAGCAAGTTTTTTGCTTATATATAGAGACAACGATACAAATACATAGCAATACAAATACTGCGATTAAACGAATAAACCCAGAAATACCGTCATCCATGCTCATCACTTACATGCCTGTGCCTGTCAGGAATCGAACCGGAGCCCCTTTACGCCGCTGTACGTTAAGCGACTGCGGTATATATATATGTATTTTTTAATGGAATCAAGACAACTTATAGTAAAAATACTATATACTATTAAGATCTAAATATTTATTACTCCGTTCCGACACAAACAGTAATTTAAGTTTTAATGTAAACTTTACTAATTTCTCCGTTAGATATTTGTTGTATTTATAAGTTGTATCTAATTGTTTGTTGCCCTTTAAAATTAAAATAAAAAAAAAGTAAATCACGATTGAAAAAGTAACATATATGTAAGTAAAGTCTTACCTCAGCTTTTTAATAAATTAAGAACGAAGTAACCGAATTAAAGAGTGTAGTAAACTACAGCATAAATAATTCAAAATGGTGTGATGCTGAGCCTGATGTCCGACTGTAGGAGCGTTAAGTAGTGCGGCTCAACGATAATACGTCAAACCGCCGACTGCGGTCTGCTTTCCCCCGCCTAAAATTAATGGCTTTGTATTAGTTACCTACGTATTGCATGACCCTTTACCCGTCTGCATGTCAGGCGTAATTGCTTTTTTACAAATTCGAATTTGGAATTTACTATGAAACCGAATTTTAGTGCTAATTTAAATACACGTAATGTCGTTACATAATTTTATAGGAATTGAACTAAAGTATTTTTAACAAAGCTAGAGGCAAATTTAAATTATGACTTTTAAAGAAGATTCTTGACTCTCTGAAGCATTTAGATAAGTTCTTGAAACGCTGTTGGAATCAATTATTGTATCTCATTTAATACTCATTTGATACATTTAACTGTATAATATTTAACTTTTTTATATAATATTTAGCTGTAAGAGTAACAACGCCAAATTCTGTAAGATAGTAGATACCACACATACCGAAAAAATAAACATATAAAAAACTATTAGTTTCATGAACATTAAAAATTTAGTCGCTTTAACGTAAAAGTATGAGCTGCACTTGACTAAACAGGGTAGTTTGATTGAAAAATGTGAAACACGAGCGCTATATATCGCGTACATGATAGTTTTCGTTCGTGAATTGAAGATGCACTGACTGATAGCGTTTGGGCTTAAAGCTATAACTTGCGTTACTCGCTTGTACTGTGGCAATACTTTAGATAACTAAATACAATATTTAGAAATAAACTAACTTCAAAACCGTTAACATTTGTATTAATGAAACTTCTTGTAAGATAATAATGTGTACTTTTTAAAAAGGTTAACTCTATTACTACTAAAATAGGTTAACTTAACAATTATTTAGATAATAATATATATTTATTAACTATTTAGATAATAATATTTATTTTCAAAGTTCTGGACAACAATTATGATAATATTCCGTTTCTAATTTCATGTATAGGTACTATTTAGGCGAATGTTAAGCTCAAGAGTGTTCGAATCCTTCCACCGCATTTGAAAGTACCTCAACTTGTACAGAAAATCCGATTAACTTCGCTTTTAAGACCCTCAGGCTACGAGAAATTAATGAAATACTTACCTAACTGCGCTCCAGATTATCGCGAAGATCCAATTTCAAGCGAAATAATGATGATAGAGACTTAATTAGTTTCCACACTTTGAAATAAATGATACCATTAAATTAAATAAGCGTTATATTTATTTAATATTAGGATTTTCTTTAATGTAATACTAGCCCTGTTCGAGTGCTTAATTGTGTACGTCATTAAATCTACAACTATCTGCATTTTACAGGTGATTTTTTTGAACAGATTCATATTTTTAAGCTATAGCAACGAATACACGTGTATAGATGAGATAGCAAGTTTTATCACGTACAAGGTGAATGGTTTAAATACCATTTTTTGTCCCGACGTTTTGACAGAGTTTTTCCAGCCGGAATGATTCTTGTATACTCAGAACGTCTTCGACAGACAACTGCTACCTGCCTACCTTGGTCTCCTTGGTTATTTGGTCTGGTCTCCTTGGTCTCCTGGGTCTCCTTGACCCTTTCTGTGATTGTTCTTTTGTTCATATTGTTGTGTGTATAGTAGTTGTTGTTCAACTGCAATTGCTATCTGTCTTGTACAGATCAGGTATCTGCGTCGGCGTCTCACCGCAAAAATCGCATTCGAAAAATTCGGTTACAAGCAAACAAACAAACAAACAAACACACGGGCGAAACTAATAAAATCGTGTCAAAAAAAAAAAAATTTACATGTGTTATGAATTCTCTGAAACGTGGCATTCGCGGTATTACTTTATTCATAGTCAATAGTTCAACATAGCACCCTAATAACATATATACATACATATAGGAACAATAAATAATATTCACAAATGGTAAAGGGGAAATTTCTAGTAGCGTTGTTTTGCTTCGTGGCGCTCGCGTAAATAATATCTGTGCATCCTACGAACAACGTAAATGATACAGCCAACTTGGTGTCATATAATATGATTACATCTCCGCCTACGTTCTAACAGTCTAGAAATAAAATAATTTAATAATCTGAGTAAAAGGCGGTAGCTAAAAGGCGGGACGCAATAAATGATTGAGTTTTATTTTATTTTATGCAAAATGCATTGTGCATTCAGTACATTGATTCTCCAAAGTATTACTACAATTTTATAATATACAGTTTAACATAGTAGTATGGGTACTTCATTATTGTATATGTTATTTATTAGAGATGCGCCGAATAGTGGATGCACGCAGTAACCGAATACCGAATACTATTTGGTTTAACTTTTACCGAACCGAATATTCGGCCGAATTATTCGGTTTACCATTACATTGATTGTTTTCATAATCAGGTTCTAAGTATGTTTCATGTTCATGTTCATGTTAAAAATATATATTTTTGAGATTTAAAAATGAAATGCTGATTTAAGGTTCAAAATAAATGTTGAATATACTAAATATTTTAGGTTAGGTTAGGAATAACATTGAAACTTATTTGCTTTATGTTAATAAGCTTTATTCAACACATTATTTATAGGATTTCATTGACTTACAATATGACATAAATCTTAATATTGTCTTTTAGTTCTTTACCTTGTTGTAGAAATACTTGAACCGAATATATTTGGCACAAAAAACGATGCCGAATATCCGGCGCATCTCCATTATTTATTAAAGAATAATAGAGATGAGAAGTTAAACATAATATGATTAACTAGACAAGTAAGAGCTTTAACAGACCCGAACATGTGTTCATACATCTTATGATCAAACATAGCATTGTTCCTCTAATAAAAGAAATAACAAATAACATCCAAGTGAAATATTAATAAAAGCTTGATAGATGCCAATGTCACAAGTAGGTACGGATGTCAATTGTGTCATTGTTGGACGTCTGAGGAATTAGGGGTCCAATAAATCACGGCAGTGCGTCTGACGTGGTCGTAATTAGACGCTAGACAAGCGATGTTCTGGAGATTCTCTTCTAAGCTTGGAATTGTTACAAAAACTTATTGAGACCTTAGTATTTCTAAATTGTTTAGTTCTTAATAATAAGAATAAGATATACTTCTTTCAAAAATTCATTATTGCTTTTAAATAAATTTTACTATGCGTGTGTTTGTTACAATTTTGTAACTATATATATTGTTAAAGGTAATTAATAAATTTATAATGTTATATTTTTATATTTCAACTTCACGTAACTAATCACATAATAGACAACAAAGTATTATTTAACAGGTTTTGTACCTAACACTGTCCTCATCATTTGTAAAATAGGTACTTGCTTTTTGTGTAGATAATAGTCTAACGTAGATTGTAAATCTTCTTAATTGCCAACAATGTTGAAATTAAGCTCTTAATGAGTTTTAATTAACAAGTTTCACAAAGATTAACACGAAATATAATGATGATATTTATTGACCTGGAGTACAGTGAATTCAATTATTTTTTGGTTTATGAATATAACATTAATTGGTACAAAATGATATCTACCATCTATGATTATATCTGAATAATTTTAATCAAAGTGAGAATTTATCTAAATTGTGTAATTTAGACCTAAAATATAACACAAATTTATACTGCATATTATAATCTAACAACTCAAACCAACTCAACTTTAAGAATCCAGGTGAAAAATTAAATAACTCTAACAAAAACTCTAAAACAATTCGTAGCTAAAATAGAAAGCTTGTTTCGTCCGGGGGCCAGTCATATTATCTAAAACAAAAGAAACTTGGGGCGACACTTACTACGCTCTACTTCGAAGAGTATGAAAAATAGTGTATTCTAATTTTTATTTTACCATTTTTATTGCGTCTAGCTTTAGCTAATTTATGCTGAATTATATTTTTCTCAAAGATTTCCTTGTATATCTTAGGGTTGGATTTGCATTTTCTTTTACAACATATTTTTATATATTTAATTTTATTATTTTTAAAGAACTCTGAAATAATAACGTTTCTAATCCTTTTGAATGATTTTATTTATTTACAATATTTAAACAGATACATCTTGAGTATTGTTGCCAGCGATTGTCACTAAAGTATCGTCGTTATCCATATATTGACCGTAATACCCTTTAACTAAACCAAATGTCATGAAAATCGGTCCAAAAGATTTTGCATGATGAACAAAAAACAAACAAGTAAATAAATTTAAAAGTATTTACTATACTAGTACTTGTGTACAGATTTTGCATCATTAGTATTAAATATAAAGTAAACTTTATTTATATAACGGAAACTTAAGAGTTATCAAAATATGTTTTATGTTAGAAAAGTTACGAGTATTGTAATGCAGTTGAAGACCCAACGATTATTTCAAAAGTTTTCCCTCGTATTTATTTCTTATTATCTTATTTATTCATTTATTCATCGATACATGCAGGTTTAGAGAGGCTTGCTCCAATCACAAATACGTAATACAACATCTAGATCATTCAGAAAACATTGAAATATGCAACATCGTTAGTCAAAAGTCAAAATAAAAAATATTTAATATATGCTATGCTATGCTAACGTTTACTGTGATAATAAATAATATTATATTCTATTTATTAATAATGTTATTTATCTGGTTTAAAATCTCATATATGTAGGTCACAGTAGTACAACTACTATGTAGAGTAGACTAGTAGCACTGCAGGTAGCTCGTGTCACATCACGACACTTTGAAGTATGTCCTCAAGTTTCATGTGGCCTTATCTGAAACAACGTTAGAGCAATACTTCTTATGATATTACTTTGCATACTGTTAATGGGAGTTAACAAAACATTTGTACTTTATATGTGCAAAAACTTGTTATCAAGAATGAATATTTAAATGCATAATTACTAAAGTGAATTATGTTTTCGTTTATTGCTTAGCGTGGTGTGATATGATATCTTACATGCATTTTATTCAAGATAATAATAATAAGTTGAATTAGCAGTGACTGAGCTTCGTGTTGAATATAAGCAAATGAGTAGTGATTTGCGTCGCTTCGTATCGCTCGTTTCAGAGCAAATGTGAATATCAAATGAGTGTTTAAGCCGCCATTTGGATCACTCTCGGACGATGCCAATAATTTCAAAATGGACGCTGCGGTGGTCACTCGATGACTGTTAATTACTCTACGGTGAATTAATTCTCATATATTACGTATTCTATATAATATTTTGAAAGCAGGCTCATTTTATTTCTTTTGAATGATTGCTTTTTGTATAGTTTTATGAAAAGAGAACCGTAAAGTTTTATAATTAATGTTTTACAAAAGACATTAAGGGGTTGGGATTAACAATGTCTTTTCAACACAGAGAACTATAAAGTTTGTTTTATAAAGAAAGGCGGAAACGCAAAGATTTCCAGTAAAACTTGTGTCATCACAAGTTGATCGTCTTGATCTCGTGCAGATTGAATAAAGCGAGCCGGAAGTGAAGCGTATTGTTATTCACCCCAGTGTGACAACTGACTAACCATACTGTGCCCTCGCCCTAAATAGACCGGCTTGATTGTTTTCAACCCAAAAATACCTACAAGAAAAGGATTGTTTTTATTGTTGTTGGAATATATATCTATTTAGATTTGAACTTATTTTATTATTATTAGTTAATTATACTAATGAATTCATATTATGCTATCGTTGTAAATATGTTTTATATAAGAACATGTACATAAATACGACCACTCACGTTCATGTCAACAAAAATGGCCATAAATATAATTGATGCCACCAACAATGACTCAGATGAAAATAAAAGAACAGAAATATTTTTCTTGCAACAAATAATAGCGAGATATCGAAGATGCTTTCACGAAATATATGTCATCTATGATTTGTAGCCGAGAAATTGTTTCTATCCTTGCAATTCCTGCCTTACATTTTCATCGTGTTATTAAATTTTCGTATGGATGATCAAAATCATGAAATGGGAATCATAATAATACGACAGAGGGGAGATGGAATTAATTTCCCGCACGTTGACGCTAATTTAGGAACGTGTCATCATACTCTTTATATTATTTTAATTATTAAAGATTTGTAGTTTTAAGTTTAACAAGTATTGATGATATGGGTTTCAAATAAATATTTTTTAGATTTTCACAACAGGTTCTTAAACCTGCGATACCACACAAATTCGAGTTGTGACTCTATATAAACTTAGATTAAAATTGCTAAATATTATTATGCAATTTTAAACACTGATGATGATTTTTTAATCAATTATATTTCTGGTAAGATTATAAAATATGTGTTAGAATGTATTATTCAATATAAATCACAATATTTATCACAATCGTTATTCAATATAAAAAACTATTTGAAATGGATTGCTTGAAATTGCAATCCCTTGATTACGTTAAACCCAACTCTACAGTTTATTTTTTATATTTTATAAACTGGAGGAACGAATCAAATACACGGACAGAGCTGTAAACTTGATTACGGAATCGAAGGAAAGAATAAACAAGGTTAGAAAAATCAAGGTAAAAGAAACTGTTTACACTCGTACTTAGTAATCCAGAAAACAAATTTTCTTCGTAAATAGATATCTAGTATTTATTTATTTACGTACATGAATAAAATAAAAAAATTCGTTGTAAATATTGTTCATAATTGAAGTCTGGAGTTTTTCATTCGGTTAAACAAGAAAATATCTAATCGCATTCTCATATGGGGATGGAAAAAAGAAAACGAAGGAAAGTGTAACAAATAGAACAACAGTGAGCAGTAATTGCATCACGGAGCGTGTGCCCGCAATAACAAATCATTTTTTCTTGGCGTTTTCATTTCCAACCAGTGATATCTTATTTGCACCTTTCAGCATACACCGCGAATTATGCTGTGCATATTAGTATACATTATGTATGAGAGAACGATATAACGGTGGAGAATAATATACATAGTTGTTTGAATCTTGTCGTAAAATAGAATAAAAAGAATTGCATTGAATCGCGAAAAGTTAAGAGGAAGAACGCACGGCGGCACCGCGACGCCCCGCGTGCTCGAACTTTGACAGTTTATATGACCCGTGTAATGGTGCCTTAAACTAAATAAAGCTTTGCATTTGGCTCGTATTTGGCTCGTGTATCGTGAGCGTCGTCACGCCCCCTGGCTTTGTCTCGACGCCGAGATTAGAAGTTTTCGACTGTATTTCAGTAAATATACTCGTATTTTACAACATTTTATTTAAGGAAAACAGATAAGAGAACCGACACTTTAATAGTGGTAAGGAGTTTAAGGGGTAGTATTATTGAATAATAACATTACATTTTCATCTGTAGTCTATAATGCACTGTCTAGCTTTTATTTAAATCTTCTTTTCACGGCCAATTATAATCTTCAAAGTACAAAATCCTCGGATGTTGCAAGAGTTCATGGGCGGCGGTGATCACAAGTCATCTGTGACCCGCCAGCTCGTTTGCCCTCCTCTTACATAAAAAAAAAAATAAAAAAAAAACTTGGTAAGTGGTTTTAAAACGCCAATAGTAATCTCGTAATGTTGTAAACTAGAATCGGTGGTTGATTGATGCAGCTGTCATCGCCGCGGGCAGCTTCGACTTAGGCCAGTCACAAATGTAAATTTATACGAGATATTGAGTGACCACGCTTTTGTGTCAATTGTCATGCAAATCCCGTAGTATTGAATTTCGGATGCAATAAAAAATTTACATTCGAAACTTTTATCCAAACCCATATAAATTACAGAGTAAACGTGTTAATGGAATTGAGAGTAGAGATAAAATCGTGTAAAACGAAAACAAACAAAAAATCTATTTCTCTTTTAGGTTATCCCGAGCATCCGACCAGATAGCTTATCTAGATTGTTAAAGAAACTTTGCAAGTAAAGACTTATTCATTTTAGGATTATTATTTTTATTTAATATAGTTTTATTTATAAAAAGAAAACCATCTTAATATATTTATACAATTAAATATATGTATAATAAGCACATGGAAAATAGATACGTGTGGTCGCAATAAACAAAAAACCAATATGAGATTGATACTAAAATTTCAAATAAATATTTTGTATTTATAAAAAATATTCATAGAATATTTTTAACAACCGCAGTTGTTTTAATAATTGAATGACAAATACTTTTTGTTTACGAAATCAACTCTATTTTTTGTAGGTCATTGAAAAATAGTTATTCAAATTAGAATATAGAGACTATAACATATGAAGTTATCAATTAACAAAATAAAATCAATACGAAAAATAACCTATTTCGGATATAGTTATAGAGGATAACTCTCGAATGTTGATATGTGATAGAACGTGTGATATGTGATGAACATATTTCAGTGATACGTTAAGCTCTCCTACTTGTCAAAACAAAGTAATTTGGATTCGGCCGAGCCGGATACGCGCCCCAGCAAACACATAACGATGTACACGGATGTTTATTTCATAACATGTTTACTTTTGCCTTTTATATTTGTGTAACTCTACAAATAAATCTGCTGATATTACAAGTGTTGATATAAATATCTCAATTCTCAGCAGAGCCTATTGGGTTGAATATTTGTTGCAGTTTATGTGCTGATGTAGGTTTAACCTATAAAAATTCAAGACTATTAGCTAATAGTATTGCAGGTATCAAAAGTCGCTGTAACTATTTACCGCGACTCCTCCCGCGCTAGAGATATTATATGGTAATAATAAATACAAAGTATTTACTGTGAGTGACATTAAAATCTTATCGGTTCTTATCGAACGGATTGAGATCGTACCCCAAGCTATATTGTTGGTTCTCAGAGCGGCCAAACCTTTATTTTTCAGACGTTGCGATACACTGGGCGGTGCAGCGTGGAACACTTATCAAAACCGGCAGTCTCGTTTGAACTCTTTTCAATATAAAAACAAAAACCGATACTGACAGCACTTTTGAAATATAATTACTTTAATATTAAATATTAATAACTAATCAACTGTCAATTAGCTTTCATTAACAAAAATAATAATTTTGCATTACAATACAATAAGTTCGCTGCAAAATTTCTACATTGAAAGCATTATTTATACATTTTATGATTTAATCGTATTTCGAATCTGAACACATTAAAAAGTTAATAAATAGAAATAGTTACTTATATGTCTTAACACAACCATGTTGTCAAACATCAGTCATAAATATCATTTAACTTATCACTTAACTCATTTACAAGAATACAAAATGTAACCAAATTTCAAAACTAACATTTCCAATTTAAGTTGCAAACAGGTACAAAGATAAAGTTTTACCATTTAAGGCTAAGAATTGAGCAAGCAGTATGTCGAAGCCAATTACGTGTGCTATAATCAGAAGATTTGCAAAAGGGTTAGGAGCTCAATCAAAGTTTGGCAATCATCACGCCTACCTAACCTCCTGGGTGACAAGGTACCTAGGAGCTAGCTACTAAGGATTCACGACTCACTAACTCTATATCTAAAGAAATCACATATACACCTCCTGTCTGATTTCCGCTCATTATAAGACATTTCTATATAAGGACACTTAAGGTGTACTATAAACAGTCTCCTCGTAATAAATATATGTTATAACCCAAAAACTCAAGTAAGCTTTTTATTTATTTGTAAAAACAGAAACAGATAATAATGCACAAAAGGTGAGCAAGCGAGGCTATTTAGGTAAATATTTTTTTAATAAAGATAGGGGAAGATAAAATATATTTTTTAATAAATCTATTTTATATAATATGCGTACGTCAGGCAGTATGATATTCGCTATAGTAGACATTTTTAATTTCCGGTGGCTCAGGAGTTTCCGCTTCGAAAAAGTGTTAATTGAATATGTACGTACACGCTCGCGGAGATAGATTCGATCTAAACTAATATTGACTTTCAAAAAACTAGGTAGATTTATAACTAGGTACTATATAACATTTAAATCAAAATAAAAAGAACGACTATGTATTTAGAACATACTCACGATGTTATTAACTTAGTATTTATTGAGTTTACATCAAATTTATTAAAATAATTTATGCAAAGAATCGTAGTTACAGATATGTAAATCAAACTGAAGTCTGAGATGAATCCTGAAATAGTATTTATGAATAGGTCGCTTGTATCTGACCGGCTGACTAGCGACCGATGTAGAACAACATTTGGAAATCGACGAAAACAAGAATATCTTAATTGAATAAGCATTCATAATGCAGAAGTATTTCTAGGTTCTGTCAAATATATAGAGTAACATTAAAAAATTACGTGAGAGTTAGATTTAAGAAAATAAGCAGACCAAATCCCCAAACACATATTGTTTATGGGTAAGTGAAAGTAGTTCTAAAAAAATACATTAATTAATTAAAGTTTTTTTTTTATTTTATGATCTAAACTCCCGAATTCCGTTTACGTACAATACTTATGTTTCCAATCTTTCGGTAAAGAAAACACCGAGGGAAACTTGCATATTTAAAAAAAAATGAATTATTCATAAGCATTCATAATGCACAAGTATTTCTAGATTCTGTCAAATATATTGAGTAACATTAAAAATTTACGTGAGAGTTAGATTTAAGCTAATTTACTATTCATTCCATTATGGAAATAAGCAGACAAAATCCCCAAACATATATTGTTTATGGATAAGTGAAAGTTGTTCTAAAAAAATACATTTTTTTTTTTAATTAGGCTCCCTAATTCGATTTACGGTCGTCAATACTTATGTTTCCAATCCGTCGGTGAAGAAAACACAAGAAAACCGAGTGAAACTTGCATATTTAAAAAAAAAATCTTTCATAACACACGTCAACACTTAATGAACCATCATGGTGGGTTAAGCTCTTCTCTTCTCTCATTCTATAATTAAAAAGAGGAGACTGTGCCCAGCTGTTGGCAAAGTATAATCTGATACTACTTACAATTACTATTTTAAAACTACAATAAATGCAGTAAAAGTAATATCCCAAGAGTGCATATGCTTAATATAACTTTGCATCGCCTTGTCTCCATTATGTTCTTCTAAAAATATGCGAACGGTGATGAGTATCACGTATGGAAATAGCCTCATATGTGCAGATGTTTTATTCGTATCAGTATAAAATTTCTAAATAATGGAAGCTGTCCAAGGTAGAACAGCGAGGAGGCGTCACAAGAGAGTGCCGCTACGCCGAGGAAATAGTGCCGGGGAAATTAGTGTCAGATATAAAACTCTGATGCTAATTTTGCTTTTAACTTTATTGCTACACAAAATAACCTTTGTGTTATATTATTTTTTAAATTTATATTTAACTTTCCGCGTTTTATGATTATTAAAATATTTTTATCTAAAAATTATCCATTTGTATTACTACAGAGTTAAGGGTAAGCATCTTAAATTATTATGATAATATTACTTCATACTTTCATATTATATATTTTAAGTATCATAAATAAGATAAGATGGAATGCGAAAAGCCAAATATTCTACCAATTTGCACAAAAGTAAAGTGGGAACGCCAAACAGATTTATAGGGCGCCGACTGCGTGCCTTAATAAAAAATACAAAGGTAATTCATGACAACTTATAGCCCTGCTGAAAATATATTTGACTCTCATATTCTCATATGAAAATAAAACTATTTTAAACGTACGCTAAGTAGCTGAGAGGTGATTTATATTAATACTCGTCTGATTTTCCGCTAGGTTCCGTATTTTCTAACTACGGTTAAACCGGATGCAACAGAATATGTATTCTTGGATGTTTATAAGCAACTTGTACCTATTACTAACAATGAACTTTTATTATATGTTATATACCATTTAAAGTCGAAGTATTTTTTTTTTATTTCAAATGGATATATTAATTTTAATAGGCGTACCGAGGGGAGGGCAGGGGAGGCTAGCTGTCCCCCTACCTCCTGGACACCGTATACCACTGTACGACCTTCTATTGTAAATTAAAATTGTTACTTTACAATTTACATTAAACATAAAAACCAATATGTTTTAAAAATTGCAGAAGGATTAGAAATGCTTTCTCAGGAAAGTTAGTCGAAGACAAGAAAAGTGGCCTTTCAGTATTTATATTAAAAAAACTTTTAGCAAACATTTTATAGTCTAAAATCTTCATTATAGGGAGGTTCGACAAACACAAATCACCAGCGTTTGCTCTTTCATTGTTAAACCGTGCTCAGAAAATTAAAATGACAGCCTCAAAATTACAAATATATTTGAAAGAAATCTGGTTTGCCCCCTGGTTCTGTCCCTGGTGTCTGGTTAGCATAGAATCTGGGTACGCCCATGCATATATATAGACAATATGCATATGTACGCCCATGTATAGACACTCTTTTACCTTTTAGATAAAATTACAATTACCCGTTGTGTTGACCATTTGAATCATGGTCATAAACTAATATGTGAGAATAAATTAGAGAGAATAAACCGCGTCACTGTTGGTTCTATGATGCTTTTCCCATTTACAAAATATTCAAAAACGAACTATAAGCATTGAAAATAATAATAATTACTTATATTAAATACATTAGCTTTATACTAAGAACGCCTATAAACCAAAACCCTAGGGACTTTTACAGTAAATATTTTAGTACATATATAATTGATATTGATTTGTAAACATTATATTAACATTTCTTTTTGAAGCTTTTGGTAAATGTATAGGGTAGGTTCGTATTGAGTATAAATAAGACCATCCTAACTAATATATATATGCGAGTGACTGTTTGATACGTTTTTATATCTTTACTTTAACGATCGTCGTTAAATTTGTGAACACTTTTCAGGAGGACAGGTTAAAGGGTTTATTTATTTACTTTTATTTATAAAACACATTTATAGAAAATTAACTACCATATATTAATTAGTACATAATTATTTCTTGATTTGAAATTTAAGGGATCTTTATCTAGTTTTTTCCCAAGTTGATCCTATTTACGTTTCAATAGATCCTGTAAGGGGCGCTGTTCCTGTTTGGGCAAGGCGGATCGCAGACCAGCATAAACTAGCTGGTCAGTTCTTGGGCAGTGTAACTCAAAACTGTCAGGATCACGCGGGTAGCTGTTGTATAGTTTACCCGTCCCTTGTACTTGAGCATCTGTTTTTTCACACAATGCTAATACATTTTCGAAGCCTTTGTATGTTATAGGATTGAAATGAATTTGTATTAAAACATTTCAATTATGTTTTGAACATGGCAATACAATCCAAATTTTATTATATAATCTGTGTTCAAAAATGTAACTGGATAAATTTATAAAAGTTTTCATATTAATTTCATAATACTATCTGGTTAATGAATAAACAAAAATACTTAAAATAATAATTAATCCATTCGTAACAGTCACTGGAGTGTTCTAAGATTGTTTTTATTGCATCTCAGTGATCAAAGGCGTGAATATTTCAATTAAAACAAAACGCATTTAAAAGTAGAACGACATCGTCTTAAGTTTTGGCCGGTTTCAAAGTTGGCAGGGGTCGGCCAGCTTCAGATAATGTCACCATAACAGATTATATCTTGGCACAATGTCAGATACCCCGCAGATAGCAGACGCGTTTTATACAATTCCATTGTAAGTGTAATGACACTGAAATATTCCGAGACGGTTACGACTTCGGAAATCCCATTGTTACGCCTCTCGAATCAGCTTAAACATACTTTACTCCCTTTTGTTTTATTGAAATATCTTATAAGAATGTAATTATAAGAAATGTTCTTAAATTTAACCAAACACAGTATAATAATCATTATTGTTTTAATATAGAAACATCTTTAATTATATTTATTTTAATATAGAATGAAAAATAAACCGATACGGTCAGGGATTAGAACCCGCGACCTCTGGGAAACCATCCCGTCGCTCTACAAGTTGAGCTACCGTATCGTATTTTTCATTCTATATTAAAAAAAAAATAATTCAACATGACTATACTATGTATAAATTTATATATACTATATACTAGCGGACCCGACAGACGTTGTCTTGTACACGCGTCTTTAATTTAAAAAATCAAACTTTAAAAAAAATATATTTAAAAGTTATCACAATGTCTAACGTCATTACATGTACATTTATCATAATTCGACCAATCGATACCGTATGAATGTGTAAATAAAGATTTTTTGTTTGAATAAATGAATTTGTTCCAATGTATTTTTTTAAATTTCACTTTTTACGTAGCGAAGCACGTATCGGGCCGCTAGTACTAAAATATTTTTCTTATTTCTATCGCAACGCCAACTGTCAGGGCAGAATATAATTAAAATATAATATTATTTAATATTTGACATTGCCATGGTAACGCAGTCCGTCGGAACCAATTTGAAACATTCCAAAATCACCACCTACTTACATATTAAAAATTAATCAAAAAACCATTTTCCAGCAAATTGTGAATCTAAACAATTCTCAAGTCCCCTTGAACACACAAAGAATTTCATAAAAATCGGTCCAGTCGTTTAGGAGGAGTTCAGTGACATACACACGCACACAAGAAATATATATATAAAGATAAATCTTTAATTACAGATTTTTGAGTAAGCCGACAATTAATGATTTAGCTAAGGAACATTCAACTAGTATGTCTTCAATGTCATTAAGATAAAAGAAATGAGAGGTACCCCACTTGAGAGTAACAGCATCTGAACAATGGAGTACACTTTGTGTGAACAATAGTGATGTATTATGATGGTACAGACGATTAAAGTCGCGCGCTGTCATTTGTGTAAGTTGTACACGTACCTCATTACTATATTATATAAATAATAAGGCTTCGTCTGTGGCTTAGTTTGGACTTATAGTTTAATATAACTTCCTTTTACGTTACACTTAGGTGGGTACATTTCAGTATAAGATAATTTTATGTATGAATGAATTGATGAATTCGTAGAGCGATTAATTTTATATTCGGATTTTTTTTTAATTTTTGATTACTCTAACATGGCTAAGCATGTTTCAAACTTATATACATGTTATGAGTGGTTATTTCCGTTCTTAATGTTAAATGTTATTGTATACTATTTTTGTATTTTCGACAGAAGCCTAATAGTTGTCGCCTTCATACAGATAAAGGCGATAATATAATACAGAATTCTAAATTTATTAGCGACACGGTAACTCAATCAACAAAGCTAGGAGACGGTTTCCCAGAGGTCTAAGATTCGAATCCTGCCCGTATCGATTTTTTTTTCAATTCTTATTTATTCGAAAATTTTATGAGTGCTTTTCATATAGAAATTGTTTGGTAAATTTGGTGTTACTCTGTTAGTGTGTTTAACCCTTGAACGGCCAACGAGGTCATATTCACATAAATTACTTGTTCTGTCACCGCTAAGTTTCATGGCCTAGATTTACTAACTAATAACGTAATGTTATTAGTTTATTACTAATTATATGTCTAAAAGCTAATGAGCAATATAACTTTGTATTAATGTTTAATATTAAATCATACACACAGATACACGCGGGGATACAATGTGTAATGGAGTAGGCGTTTATCTGACATAGATATTGTTATTGGTGGAATAGCACGTATAATAGCAGAACTTGTGGGTATTACTGTACGCTGTATAAACACTCGTATATTATCGTTAGCAGACACTCAATCCAAATACAACACTGCTGCAATTTGGCTAATCAAATATTTATGATCTAGATTGTCTTTAATGGTGATAATATGAGTTGAGAACCTGATGGTATTTAGCAGATCTTGATCGAATAATTATCGATTATCGATATTGACGTAGAGACCTGATGTTCTAGCTACACACATAAATATCTGAAAAAAACCCTTCAATAACCAATAAAAGTGAGCCGTCAACGTAAACGTAGATCAATTTCAATAAAATGAAATTGGAAAATCTTATTAATCAAAACGAAGGTTAATTTCCGAAGTTAATACATCGAACGTTACATCATCGCTGAATTGCCGGCTAAAGTATAATCCTATTAGCCGAAGACGGTTCCAGGTGTAGCCTGGAGCAGACCACGTATAATTGAGGCAATAAATCCCACCGCGACGACTTATGCGACCCGCCCGATTTTCTCGCGACAATTAAATCAACTTGAATTATGGAACGCGGCTAATTGCGATAAATTTAGAGACATAGTATCTTAATTTATATTTTCTATTTTTGGAATATAGTTTAATTAATTGTATATAATATTGTACATTATAAAAAATAATTTGTTTTATTTCAATGTGTAGTATTGTCTTAGAAATTACTACTTTGTATATTATTTTTAAAAGTATATTTCTACTAGCAAAACCATTGTATTTTATTTCTTTGCGTTTCTTACTCACCCTCGGGTCCATTTAATAGTTATATATTCAGAATCATGCAAGTAGTTTACTCTCAATAAAATATTGTAAATGGTAATCCAAATATATGAAAAGTGTGAACTTCTTATAATTTCCAAGTGCCTGTCATTTTCGTCTGTCTAAAATCATTTCATTCTCTGAATTTTCCGGCAAATTTAAATGAAATAAAAGCTCATGTACATATTAAAGTACACGCATGACTTATAAAGTCATTTTATTTTCGGCAGCTACTGTCATTAAGTGCTCAGAGTCATAACCCCTTGATGGCAGTCGTAACTTGTTTATTGTACTTGCATTATACTAAATTAGAATTTATAAGATTTGCATGAATGTAAAACGAAGGCCACACCTATGTATAAAGCTTCAAGATTATAACCTGAAAGCTTAGAAAATAAATTTTAAAACTTCTTTAGAAATTTTAATTTAAACCCAGAAAAATATTATAATAAAGAATATAAAAGTTATTATTATTGTATATTGTTTTGTTTGATTTTATTAGTTAGAAAATTGATGCTGTGATCATTTTAAGTAAAGGTAAAATGTACATCTCAAAAGACCAGAAAAAACTTGAACAAAATGCTAATTAATTTCTTTCATCTTAGTTCGTGGTATCGTCGATACTCTTTTACACTTATCGGAGATGAAAAAACGACTATATATTGACTCCTCTTGGCGTCGTACCTTCGTCAGTGTCAATTAACATAAGAAGAAGACCATGAAAAGTCAGACGATAATACAGCATTGGGGTCGCCATTTTTAATTAAGAAACATTTACCAAAGTAAAAAATTACCTAATAAAAAAAGGCAAATTCTGTAGTAACAGTTAAAATTTTTTAACAAATTTAAATATATATTCACTTCACTCTTCGGATTCAGGTCCCATTTTATTTGTTTTCTCCTTAACTTCTTAGATAGAATTTGCCTTTTATACCTTCATATTACCAATGGTCATATTATTCCCTAGGAGAATGAGAATAGGGCAGGTTCGTTTTAAAACAATAAACGGGATAATAACTTTTTATTGGACAACAAGTGCCTTTTGGAAGGGAATTCGTGTCCGTCGGTGGAACTTTAATGTGAACCTTCATTTATAGTCGTTTTAATATTCGAGGTCCAAGCGATAAGGATAATAAAAACTATTTATACACAAGTTAAAAAATATTATTAAAAATGAAAGGTATATTAAAATATTTATATCATATAAAACATTGATGTTTTTGTATGTATGTATGTACTCCTTGCATTACATTTACAATATCTAAGATGTAATTAATTCCTTAAATTCTGAGTGAACTGAAGAAGTGTTATTATAACAGAACCTATGTATAATCCAATTACCATAACCAATAGAAATAAGAAGTTATTTCCCAAGTTCGGAACTCAAACCTGTTGCAAGTTAGTTGTTATATAGGTATATAATTAAGTTTCAGCGTTAGTGAAGTGGAAGTTATGACTAACTACTTCTGATTTTAGTTGTTAACATATAAATATAACGCAAATATATTTTGTCTGCTATTCTAAATGTTCGGAGTTTCTAAACTAAATCTATTATTATTTATTTTAAGGATGGAAAATATAAGGTATGGAGGGTAGCACTCAGAGACTCAGGAGAAGCGTTTCCGGTTTCCGACGTCCCCAACGATTCAATTTAGCCGGCCCGCGACAAACTCTATTGATTGTTTCTATATTCCGCTCACAAATAGAATCAACTCTTACTATCTCTAAGTAGAAAAACAACTTTCAGTATTAACGAATGCGAAATAATAATATAAAATAACGGAGGTATATTTTTATGACGTAAGGAAATATAATAAGATATCCTGTTACATATTCCAAGATAGTGCCCCTTGCACATATGGACGTTTTCCGCCGGCGCCACTGGGACAATATTATAGGGTTGGTGATTTAGTTTTATTGTCATGCACCCCTGATATTCATTGACTATTCCAAATATTCCAATTGCGAATAACAAATCTAGATATTTATCAAACATGTATGATTCATTCTTATATAAAATAATTGCTTTAATAGCTTAGAAATATATAATATATATATACTATTTATTTTTAATAGCAGCTTTAGGAATCACGTCGGTAATCGATTTTCTTTATTAGTAATAGTTAACTAGTAGCATGTTCTTGACGCTGTCAAACTAAATCGTTATATACACAACCCTATTATTAAGGGTAGTAAAACCCAAGCTGTTAGTTTACGCCATTGAAGTAAAGTAAGAACTAAGTTATGCTCGTCATATTTTTTTTCATTTATATTGAATACTAAAAACAGAAATTAAGTAAAAAAGTAATTAGTTTGTAAAATAAACGTTAAAGATAAATTTTATGCAATATTGAAAACTATTTGTTTAAACAGACATATCATTACAACTCTTTATCCTGATCATACAAAGACATGTTTTTTGAAATATTATAACAAAAATAGATATAAGAAATTATTGTTGAGAAAAGATATTGCTACGTAAACTGCCATCATGTATCGGAATGTCATAAATTTGTTCCTCTGAAATCATAAAACGATCTTTTCCGGAGATGAATTGATGTTGTAAACCCAGATCCCGTGAAACAGCCACCACTTGAACCAAAGACGATCTTTTGCTGAAACGTGACCAAACGATCCAATAAAATTTCTCCAAAACGCTGTCCGTCGATCTAAAAATCAAGAACCTGCCCTCTTAAATGCTAATACTATCATTCTATTATCAAGCAACTATATAGTTCTGTCAGCATAATCCTCCACACAACGTTATATGTACTTCTTAAACACAAATAAAAAGCCGAGATTTAATCAAATTTATTTTTCATAAAGGTTTGTTGAACTTTCACTGTAAATCTCGGAAACGGAGTGTAGCAAGAACCGGAGCTAACGAAATGACAGTTCGATTGCGGATAACAATAAAACTAAATCAGCGGGAAGTTATATATCTTCGTATTCGAAGCTCCGGAACGCAAACATGTGCAGCAAAATGTATTACACGGTACACGATGTTAAATGGCGCACAATGACTTCCAGGTTGCCTAATTTTATTTGTTTTCCCGTACAGTATTTTTAAAGAACGCTTAATTGACTCCATTCTTAATTTACTGACGCATTTAATTTAAAGCGGGATAAGAGCTTGCTATCAGCGAACGTTTTTCCTATCTTGATTACAAAGATTTAAGAGCGGCGCTTTAAAAGCGATAAAAGTGTAGCTAAATGTCGTTAGATGATATTATGTCAAGGGTGACATTTTACAAATTGCCGCTCACATCAATTTTCGATTAGCCATAATTGGGCTCGATTATATAAAACATGCCCTTAATAAATACTTTATTAAAAAATGATAAACAACAAATATAAGTGCCACTCCTCAAACGTTTGAATAACATATGAATATTTATAACTCTATTAATTTATAAAGATTGTTAAAGAAATAAATAATGAATCCCTTAAATACATATAATATGGAGAACTACACTATCGCTTCTGTAATAAATTAACTTTAATCGGTAAATGATAAATGGCTAAGAATCCATTATTAGGTACAATATAATATAATATACCGGTCAGCTTCAATTATTTGAGATATTAATAGCGAACAGATAATGGGTGATTACATATCCTTCTTATAAATAACGCACTGCGAGGCTGTCTGAGATAACTTAATTCAATCTTTTTCTCCCCTCGCTTCACTAACAATATGCCTCGGATAAAGTTGTGAGATAATGTTAATAGATCTTTGTAAGGTCTTTAATGTAATGAATTCTATGAACCTACATGGTATACATAAATATTATGTAAAAAAATATCAACTCTCTAATAACAGTCAATTGGTTCTGAAATATAATAAAATGATTATGATTTACTATAATTTTCTAAGCGTGGTAAATAAGTAAGTGCCCAATTTTTTAACTTTAAAAAAAATAGTTTTAACCCTTATTTATGACATAATTGGTAAACGAAAACATGGAAATTACAATGTCCTCTGTAAGATCAGCAGATGGTTGGGCATTTCAATATCCGTATTTAGCAAAAGTTTTATCAAATATCCGGTCATACAATCATCATAGTTGTCCCTCGAACACGTATCGTAAAAAGAATTGCAGAACAAAAAGCAGGCTTTGTTCTACATAAAAAATAACCACGGGATATTGTTAAATGTGTCACTGACATGTAACAGAGCTCAATAAAAGATAAAAGAAATCACGAATCTTTTTTGAGTTCCGCACCTGATGTATCACGGATCCGACTTGGATCATAGATAGACTAATTTGTCTATACTCGTCACTACCTCATCAGGGTTGTCAAAACTACTAGTGATTTAAAGAGTTTTATATATTTATAGTACGTGCTCATTTTTACATTAACAAGTATTGACAATATCATTTGGTTGGCAAATTTAAAATAATGTTATAGCATCTTAAATTATCTATACTTCTTATTATTAAATACTATATTAAGTCGTAGTAAACGTTTTTAATGACTCAGTTACTTCTATCACGTAACTACTGCCAAAATAATTTCTGTACCGTAAAAACACTCAAAATTATAGAAATTGCCCGTGCAACAACAAATAAACAAATAAAAAGAAATAAAAGTAAATGTATGAAAATATAAATCATTTTATTTTCTCGAATAAATTATCCAATAATATAAAATAATAATAATAAAATTAAAAAAAAATAATAAATAATAATAGACAATATGTCCTCCACACAATTGAACTGCAAAACAAAAGAAATTAAAAAATGTATTGATAAAAAATTATATAAAAGATACATAGAGAAATACATATAATACATAAAACATGTATTATCATTATTCCACTTCACATCATTTTAAACAAAGAGTTATAAGTTAAGCTTATATAATTTAATATGTATTTAATTATATATTAAATTAAAATAACCATGACTAACATGTACATAGTCCACTTCGAATATTTATTGCGGTTGTGGCATCTTATAAATATTATTATTTTAACATGACACAGTGGCTCATATGGCACAGCGACGGAACGGTAAAACCAAGTCCGAAGTTCAATTTAAAATGTTCCCAACTTTATTTGAAATACAAATTCTATTGTAAATGTTTACATTGTAATTTTTTTGATTTTTACCTGACCTATTTGAAATTCTTCTATACTATATCTATATCTATAACTATATCTTAAAGATGAACAAGTTTAGTACATACTTATCGAGAAATTCTAATCTAAAATAGAGTGATTGAAGCCTTTCACGTTATTGGATTTGAACAGCATCAGTCTGCGAGCCTTAGGCCGAAACAAGTCTGGGCGTAATCCTTAAATCCAAATGAGATTTTCATTCAGTGGCACTATTTACAGGCTTCTGCTTACCTATACTCGTTGCACGTCAAGTGCTTTGGCTATCTTATTTAATTAAAACACAAAAAATTATCTTTAGTATTCATTAAATTGTATCTTATAAACTTTTAATTTTATTTATTTCTGCTGTCCTATCATTGAAACTAGTAATGTTGAATCATCAAATAAAGAATAAACTTTATAGAGACATATTTTTACGATATTTTAACGCAACAGAATAATAACAGAATAACAAAACGATTTTTTTATATAGTACATATATTACGTTACCCCAATTAGCAATAATATTTACAATCGCTTCGTAAATTAATAAAAAAAAATGCTAAAAACAACTTAACTAGCAAACAATAAAATTAACCGTCACAGTAATGAATGAGCTTTAGAAAGATTCGGTCAGATTGTACAAAGTGTAAGTCGATAGGGTGACAAGCAACCTCGCGTGTGAAAACACCGTGAGCCAAAACCACACGCACTCGTATATACATCACTACAAACCAGTGTGTTTGTAGTGATGTATATCAAAACTCAAAACTAATTTCTAATTAAACTTATAATAGTAATAATTATTAAACTTGTCATAGAGTTTGTGACGTAAATATAATATATAATACATTTAGTATGTTATCCTTGTTGAGACATTACATTAAATGGTTGTTTGGATATAATTTAATTGATAATTTCTAGTCTAATCTACAAATTTTGTTGTCCAGTGCCTTTTTTATTATGATACACATACAAGAATAACATTACATATAGTCGTATACGTACACAAACAAAAAATTACCACAAGGGTTTCTGTGTGTAATACCAACCCATACTTCACGATATTAGTATTAGCCACGTCAACACGTAACACATGTTGACATGTACACATGTTGACATGTATACTTAATGTATTCATGTATTCTTAAAACCAAGCCCATTCACTAAACTCGCCACATCATTGGACTCCGAACCCAAAAGTGATTGATGACTTTTTAATAAAACCGTCCCGTACACTCTTTAGTTTGAAGAACGATTTAAATACGTTCTTTTATCTTTGAAAATATTATTAAAATGTTTAATATTAAATATTCTTTGTTCCTTTTATAGTAAAAAAAAATAACATTTTAAATAAAGGTCAAAACTGAATCCGTAAATAAAGAATCAAACAGTTATGAAAGGAAATTACACATGTCACAATGACATCAGCTATCTATTTTATTGAGTTACCTTCTAAAAACAATGTCCAACCGGAAATTAAGCTTACATGTGAACAAATAAAAGGGATTTATGAACGAAACGCTATTTGTTTTGCTATCACCTTCTGTATAATTACTGAGGTTTTTAGATATGTTATAAACCACCTGTAATAAAACACAAAAAGGTGATAATAAAATAAACATTTATTTCTGAAACCTGACCTGCTATGCTATACTGTAAAAATAAACACGAATTCGAATCTCACTCTCAGCGAATGTTCCTATTTACACTGTGGCATTTCTGATCAAGAGATTCGATAATGTCGATATATTTGTCCAAGCCTCATTAATAAAATAACTGATTAAATTTTTGTAAATCTTACACCTAAATATCTCCTAATCAAATCTCCCAATCTCGTATCCACACTCAAAAAAGTGGTGTTACGAGCGCTTTAGTGTTGCAGAGAATACAAATTTAATATTTCACGCCCGCTTCTGCTTTCGAGAATAAAAAATGTTCGTAAAGAATAGTATGTGATATAATACTGCTTTGGAATCATAGACTCTATTATACTACATTATCAATACCATGGAACAAATATAAAGTTAACGCTGTATTCTATCTTAAAAAATCATTATTTTGGCATTTCAAATCCTTGGAAAACATTAATTGACAAAGGGTAGAATAGCTTTGGCATAATTAATATATATGTTATTATTTTCTCGTACAGAAGACAGAACTTGCTATTAGGAAGTGGTGATAAGATAATAAATCATATGCGAATTTATCTTATTTTAACATGATCAACATCTTTCATGTTAACATAAGTTTTTACGCTACGCTAAGTGATTGTAAGAGCAGCCTGGCGCCTCGCCGGAAGTCGTTCCCACGTGACAGACGCCGGAAGTGACGCTGGATCATGTTCTCTCGCTGTATGCTTAATATCAACCAGAAAAGTGAGAAGCCTTTTCCCTTTAGTGCAATATTATAATAATGATAAACAATTTTATCGTAAGACAAAAGCTTTGGATAGTCATCTGCATCATCAAAATATACTTAGACTGCTCTTCTTTTTTTTTCTTTTTTTATATTATCCATAATCACTCCACTCAGTAGAAAAGATATATGGTAAAGATTAAAGATATTTTAACTCAGTAGAAAACATGTATAGAGTTGAATAGCTACCTAAAGTAAAGCCAGTAAGCGCTACGCTTTGTGATAGTGCTAATAAAAGTATTATATTTTTTTTCTCAAACATTAAGATATAATATTAAATATATTAGTTCTTTTGTTGAATGCATTAGAACAATTTGGCTCCAAGTTGTTGGATAATAATATGAAGTGCCTCGTAGTATTTATAACGCTTTTTCTTATGACTGACCCTAACGATTATTCTGTCCATTGTAGGCGCTGCCAAGACCCAACAGAGAAAGAGCTAAACTAGCAAAAGTTCCAACTTGTTCCAATAGACGGCTTTTGTTAGTAAGTCTTATTGTTCGGGACAGATTGTAGAGGATCAGAACGATGGCTCCAACTCACTCTACGTGCAACATATGCTTTTAAGAGGGAATTGTGTTAACTTCTTTGGAAACTATAGTTGTTTTGATATATGTACAACCAATGCATTCAGCTTAAATTATTATTATTATTTTTTTATGTTTGAAATTATCTTTGCTTACAATAGTTTTGAAATTTCTATTAAAACTGACAGAAAATAATATGTTTAATATTTTGGATAACTTGCTGTTCAATTAAAGAGTATTAGAACGAAAGTACTATTTAAACAGCACATTAATTATTGTGCAGGAAATTATTACTTAAGTTAATAGAAATTTAATAAGGTATTGAAACCCTATACACTAACTATACACTACAATAACAGTAATTGATAATGTATTGGAATATACATATTTTTTACTTTTCTCCAAACAGACAAAGCTCGGAAAACGCCGCGACGTCGCCGACACGGACCAGTGGGAAACTACGAACAATGAAAGATACTTCAAGAAAACTTAAACACGGTTTGGTCCAAGCATATTATATTTATTATATTGTTAAATTTTCCGTGCATTAATAATAATGATGTTTTTGATTTGGAAGGACAAGCATCCTTTTAAAAAAATTATAATAATTTTTGGATACAGACAATAATAAAATTTATTATCATAACACCTGCTCTTTATGCATTAGATATTTTATAAACTTCCTCACGCCGTATGTGAAAAATATGAGCGAGTAAATAGTAGGTACATTTTCTTTATTTCATAGAAAAGATAAAGACCCCTACCGATAGGGAAGATGCGCTGATGTAAGTTTCCTTTAGATTCATTCCCTAACATTTACGTCACATTATATTACAGGGTCTGCTGTAATAACCAAACATGAATATAGCACGGAATTTTATTGCTTATTAGATATAAAAGCTAAAGAAGATTACGGACATTACGTTAAAACTGTTTGATCTGGAAATCTAACGGTTATTATGTTTGAAATCAAATTAATATTTTTAATATTAAAGTTAATGTAAAATTTTATATCACTATGAGGAACAGAGACCATAAACTCTATCGTAAAATAAGTTTATTAAGTGCTATTACTAATTCAATAGTTCATTTCAGAGTATTTTGTAAGTGTTATTATCTCTATAAAAAGCTCATTTGCGCTTCAGTTTAACGACCATTCCTTCGACACACCCTGAAACCGCGACAGGGAACAGTTGCTGAATTGTTAAGAAACTTTAAATTAAATATAATATTTTACCTTAATGACGTCATTCGCTACACTCCTACCGTAACAAAAACATTATTCTACTTAGAAAATTAGGAGAGATTGTATTAACATAACCGCTTTGTTAAATGGAGTCAAGATAATTTGTGGCCAAAGTTCGTCCTGTAATACCTCGCAAATTGCTGGATAAGACTGTGTGAGACAACTGTTAGTTTTAATTAAACTGCTGGTTTTCGCTCGCCGGAGACCTCGAAACGAGAAAATTATTCTAATCTCATAAGCCTGTTGGTGTCTGGAAACTTGATAGAAATTAATACGGATCTCTATATCGTAAGGGATTTTATAAGACAAAACCAAAAGCTTTGCTGTTTGTGAATTAGTGCTTTTGAATTTTTAATACTATCTACATCCATTCTCTAAACGTGTATAGCTCTTGCGACTTCTATTCAATTTAATGAAAAGTATAAAACACTTGAAATTGCTGGAACGAGATTATCTCTTGTTTCAATTTGAAAAGCGACAGAGTATCTTGGGAAAAGTATTTCATTAGGTGCTCGAAGCAATCGGCGGACGGGTCAGTCGAGCACCTGTGCCGCGTCGAGACGAACCTACCACCACCTCCCTCACTTACTTTGAAATAATTCAAACCTTTCAAACCCAATGGATTTCCTATAACTTAATCTTTACTATCTACATACACCTTATATAGCTTTATTTGAGATTTTCTTTTAAATATATCTTTATGATGAATTGGATTGAGTGCAATATTATTACAATTTAGAAGACAAACTAAAATTAATTAAAATAATCTCTCCAATTGTAAGGGTGTTCTTTAACCACAAGTCTTACATTTATTTTGACAACGTTTCTTTTTCCGTCAGATCCCTCATCTAAACGTGTAGGTTACGAAAAATATATCAACATATTATATTTTCCAGTAAAATTTTATGGCCATCCCACACAATAATTGTTTTTCACGAAAAATGTTATCTTAAATGTTAATTCATACGTTATTGTTATAACAAATATCTTTAGTAGATATAATATATATTAGAGAGGTTGATGCACGGTGGGTATGAAGTGTTCGCTGCCAGGTTACTGCGAGATTTATTCAGAGTATTTACCCAGTATTGAAATGCATTTATGTAATTTAAAATATAAGTAATATTAAAAAAAATACGAAAATACACGGTCAGTGGGAATTATTTTTACAAGCTGGTTTTGGCTTCAACCATGAACATTTGTATAAAACTTATTTAAAACATAATAAAAAAAAGGACTGTGATTGGTTTCTACTTGTAAGTTGACCAAATTAAAAAAAAATAATTCGTTAGTATCACTAAAACTCAAAACAGTTTGATTATATTTGATGATATTTTTGGTGTGTGTGTGTGTATCCCTGGATAGTTTATAGTCTAAACTTTAGACTAACAATCGGACCCAGTATATGGCATTTCATTCGGGTTCTAGATTTTTATTTTTATGTTATTAAATATATATTGCGTATAGTATCTTGGCAAACCATGAAGTTTGTTAATTGTTACACCTCCAGGATTGGAGAAAAGCATTATTGGTGAACAATAATTATAATATACAACAAAATATAAATAATGTATTTTAATTGTACAACGTTAAAAGAGTACCTCAGTAAAGTATTACGACTTCTACAACGATTAATCAATTTTAATGAATTTATTTTCGTTCTATTTAGCTTTTATAGCACATATTTTGGAACATGAAGATATTGTCGATATGTCATGTTTTAGGATGTTTTTTTTATTTTTGAATAGTTTGAGTCGGTTGGACAGTTAGAATTGGACCCATTAAATGATGCTATGATCAGATTTTACGATTTCTTTTTTAAACAGGACAGGACTCCATGTTTAGGTACGCAGGTAACACAATATATTCATTTTTGTCGAGATTATTCATAGCATTATAATTTCGAAGGTAACTCTATTCGCTTTTGACGCTAAAACAACGAACCAGATTTTTCAGAATTTGGCATAAACATAAATAAAACGTTTAGCATGAACATATGCTACTTTTTACGACAGGAAAATATTTCATTTCCAGGGGAAACACGTAAATCGTAAGAAATCACCGCATTTCCGGTTTCATTGGATGCGCTGTCGTACGTAAGTAATACCTTCATATAAAAAAGTTCTTAATAGATCTAATAATATTACTAAATATATAAAAAAAAACCGTAGTTATTTCCAGATATTATCATTTAGCATGGCATATCAAATGAACTTTACGATCAAGAATCATTATACGAAGATTAGCTATGCCTCTTAAAGTACGTTGTTGGAACTTTAAGAAATACGCGAAGATGAATATCAACGCTCTGCGGCTTCCAACGCCACGCGTCTCAACGTTGGACGCAAACTGTAATCTCCACTAATCATATAAGTCAGTGCCTAAATCTAGACATAGTAATGATGAACCTACAAAACATATCTTATACATATCTTCAAACAGTAGAGCTAAGAACTATTCTATAACCAGTTCACATTACACACACAAAAAAAAAAAAAAAAAAAAAAAAACTATGCAAATACTTGACGTTATAATGCCCAAAGATACTAACGTGGAAGTTGCGGGTAGCTCATAACTATTCTAGGATCCAGCAGTTAGCGCTGTTACCAAGTTATTAGATCATAATTAAAAGTTTAATCCTACATACCTACTAAACTAACAAATACACTTAGTTTCATTTAAAATATCAAATTCGTGCATCTATCTGGGATATTGTCTTTCAGCCACGCTATGCAGAATTATTGCTAGCGTAGTTTAGAGTCGGGCCGCCTGTCAAACTTTGGTAATTTAACTTCAAAACAGGTTCCTGTCGGTGTGCTGCTATGAACATTTGTTGAACCGCATTCGGTGAGTAACGCTATGACAATAATATCAAAGCAATTTGGCAATTGAATTCAAATTGTGGGCAAAGACTGTGCAGCGTAATTACTAGTCTGACGTTATTACGTCGAGGTAACACTTCTATTTAGTTATCTAATTGTCTCTAGTTAACTAGTTGATATTTACATATAAGTGACGTAGTTGGAGGTATTAGATTTAATCGATTATGTGAGTATCTAGTACGTTTACGTAGTAGTACGTTTGTATACCGAGTAGTCATGTTATAGACGTCATGGTTATGACGTCTTTGCAAGTTCGACACGGAAAAATCCGAAAACGATCCCGTGACGTCCCACTGAGGCGATGAGTTTATGTTTTAGTAACCTTGAAAACTGCAGCGATCTCTTTACAGTTCATTCCACAAACCCTGCTCTGAGCATCATTTTATTGGTTTTTAAAAATAAAAGGATAAAGGATTTTTTTTTAAATAGGCATACTTGTACTTAATGGTTAATGCCGAAAATACCTTTTTACGAAATTACTTTGAGATGAATTTCTAACAACTTCTTCAATATTTATTACTGATATAAGTAGGACCTGCATTTATGCTTATTTTAAGTATTAAAGACACTAAGTCATTATAACTTTAAGCGTAATCATAACTTTTAACTAAGTCACCATAACATGAAAGCGAACATCTTGATACTGTAATTAAATTATTTTCATTTAAATATATTGCAACATAATGCTACTTAAACAGATCTAATTACATAGACGACATTTGTATTAGATCATTAATTGAAAACTTTCTCCAATTTAAAAAGTATAAAAAAGCTTTCTCCAAAAAGTACTCGGCAAATAAAAGTCCACTGTACTTATAAACCGGCCTATTTGGGTTTTACATTGGATTGTAAATAATTTATTTTATTGCATTGTTCTCGAAAGTTTAATATTCAGTCCACATCCACCCAACGCTATACGTTATACGATTTATGATGGTGTTCGCTTTAAAATAGAGCCATTCTATCTGAAATATTGTCATCTCTTTTAAATATTTTACTTAACGCGTCCCAGAGGCGGCGTTACAAAATTTCATTTCGAGATCAAAAGAGCGGCTGAATGACTCTAATTTTAATATCATCGATAAATTTCCTGCGTGTTCCTCACACATGAGAACTCCCTCTCTATATCTCACATGTTTAAAATTTGATGACATGAATGTATAATACAATAATTGAAATTGGAAAAAGCGAATCAGTTCAAAAAATAATAACGAAGATATTAAAAAAATACCTTTTACTTTTAGGCTAATATGGCATGTGTAGGGCATGAACATATTATTACATTTAGATCAATGAGGCTCAATCAGGACTAGCATAATGTAGTATTACTTAAGATGTAGGTATAAGATATAGTTAAACTTATTTAACAAATGAAATCAGTATGTCTGGTACAATCAATAATGTATTAATACATGTTATTAGCCTTATCTTGTATGTACGTTGGTGTCACGACTGCGTTCGAGTTAATGTAGCGTGTAAAGTTATAGCACTGTTCCAGGCTAGCGCTAACTTCAGCTATGAGCTGCTAGAGGATTTATCGTCACGCAGTGTTAACTTTTACCCGCAACTTTTTTATTAACTATAAAACAAATAATACTTTTTATAATTAAAATACATTGTCGATTTATGTAATTTATTGATACTAGGTTTTGTAGCATTTAAGGGTTGTCGACATTTACAAAGACAGTGAACCTATTTACTAAGAACACATCACTTTTTCTCAGGCATCCTTTGAGCTCTGAGTCTAACCCTTCATCTTACGTGGACGTTAATTGCTACGTGAGAACGTCGACACCTGGTCAGCTCTTAAGGTAAAATAAAGAATTACTATGCATATAGGATTTAGTTGTAAAAATCTATAAAAACAAAAAAAGGCTGGTGTTAATTTTACTAACAAAGTAATCCGCTTAGCTTAACTAATATTTATTTTAAATAAAAAAACCGTGTGAAGTATTTTTTTCTATAATACATAAAACATTGATAAAGTTTAAATACTAATTATTATTAGAAGAAGGGATACTTTCTCCAATTTTGATCAAATCCATTGTTTGTATTTTAAGTTATGGTGCTCTAAATAAGAAATATATTCCCTTCAATTCATAAACTTTCATACGATAGAAGACAGTACAACTTGAATAACTTTATTCTCTTTTTCCAAATATAAATATTACATCTTTAAATAACATAAGTTTTTGTTTGTCTATTTTAGTGAATTTAGTAAATTTTAGTGAATTTAGTAAAATAAGAATATTATAGAAAAGATTTTAACTATAATCAGAACCACAGATGTGGTCAGCCACAATTTGACGAACAGTTAAATTGGGAAGAATCTGAGGATAAGTAGGCCCAAAATTTTGACCCAGGGTCAAAGAGGAGGGCAGAAGATATTTGCAAAAACTGAACCTTTCTAAAATACTTCTACAGTAATCTAAAGAGACGTGTAGTTCATTGTGAAAGTAGATCCAGAACATGAACTCTTTTATCAAAGAATACTTATTTGCGATACCTATAGATACATCCCTAAACGTTTAAAGAAAAACAATTTCGTAAGACATAAGATTTTTCTTACCGTTTGCAGTGAATACCTTCGAAAAGATATGGGTTTCAATACTTTTTTGGGAGCATTCATTTCTATAACATGATACAATTTCCAGACCCCTAAAAGAACCAGAACAATAGAAAAGATCTGGAAGAATTCATGACAAAGACAATATAAAATGTCGTGCGAGTCATTAAATGTGGCAATCACTTAAAATATTTGAATACAATACTTTCAATAGAGTTCAAATAATATGGAAATAAATAATAATAAACAACGCGTTATTATTATATGTTATAACATCATTTGTAATTTAATAACCTTTTCAAATACAATAATCAGAGATATATTCGCACATCATTAAAACCATGCAATGGAATATGTTCTATAATTATTAAATAGGTTACGAAAACTGAATTATTTTTATGAATCGTGAATCTCTTTATAAAAACATTATTTAAATAATATGATATACAAATAACATGTATTAATACATTATTGTATCAGATATTTTTATTTTAATACATCCGTAAACCACTTTCACATAAATATAAGTTTCGAAAATTGAATTATTTTAATTTAGTAGGAAACTCTTTATAAAAAACTAATCAATCATTATTTTATTTTCTCAGAACACAGTTTAAAAAACTCATGCGATAGCTTTGTAATTAAATGCAACGTTATTTAATTATTCCGATTAATTTGCCTCGTTCTGAACGGTTGAATTGAAACAAGATACATTTTACGTAAATTAACGTTTGTCTCTATCTCTTTAGAGACGAATCGTCTTGATGAGGGTGATTACGTGACTTATTTAATTATAGCTCTAGGTGTAGAGTGTTTCTACGTTTATTCGTATATTTTGTCTGGAGCTAGTGCAACAAAATGAGCGTTACCCCGACGGGCAATCGTTTAAAGTAAGTGCCTATAATTCGCAAGAGTTTACCCTCACCGGCTCAGGGGAATCGCGCTCCACCGGTTTGATATAATTCTAACACATACCCGAGACCACCTTCGCGTTTGAAATGGGGTTCAACTTGTTTCTAAAACATGTTTTCGTAGTTCTATATATTCTGAATATTGATAAAGCAACTCAAAAAATAATCAACTCAAAATTTTATTTTTTTATATTTTCATAACATAGATAATGACCCTTAAAAACACAACACAAAAATTAAGTCTCGCAACTGAAGAAAAAATTGTAAGATGTTACTTAAAACCAAGTCACCAAATTATTTTAAATAACAGATATTACAGATACAGATAATGACTTAGCAATCAGAGGAAATAGTTATTCAAATATAATTACAATAATAATAAATTATTTATTTAGATCACTTGCTTTCCATAAATAAAAAGTCAAGTGAATAGTATGATAGACACATTGATTTTAATAAATTGATGCTTTGACAGATGCTAAAATACTAAAATAACTTTTAAAATAATTTTACGTCATTTACGTCAATTTATTTAAGTAAGATTCTTTGTGATTGCTATTTTGTGTTTTTGGTGAGATCTTATTTCTTTTTAAAGGATTTTTTTCTAAAACTTCAGATACTAGTCTTGTTAAAGCCGACTCCCTGTTTTTTTTTTCCGAGGTTTTGATAAATTAATTTTAGACTAGTCTAAACGATAAGTTTTTCTCAGTAGGTTTTCTCTGCATTTGCGGGCTCCTCTGCTTTAATGGTACCGAAATCGACATTAATTAGTCCGCCTAAACTACTCACCCTTGAAAGTGCGACATACGCTTGCCCGCGTGTCAATACTGATGTACCTATGTCCATCAATGCACTGCTTAGACCACATACGCTTACGCGCGTTTCAATACTGATGTACCTAAGTCCATCAATGCACTACTTAGACCACATACGCTTACGCGCGTGTCAATACTGATGTACCTAAGTCCATCAATGCACTAATTAGACCACATACGCTTACGGGCGTGTCAATACTGATGTACCTAAGTCCATCAATGCACTACTTAGACCACATACGCTTACGCGCGTGTCAATACTGATGTACCTAAGTCCATCAATGCACTACTTAGACCACATACGCTTACGCGCGTGTCAATACTGATGTACCTAAGTCCATCAATGCACTACTTAGACCACATACGCTTACGCGCGTGTCAATACTGATGTACCTAAGTCCATCAATGCACTACTTAGACCACATACGCTTACGCGCGTGTCAATACTGATGTACCTAAGTCCATCAATGCACTATTTAGACCCAATCTCTGACTCTTATGAGTTGTAGCTTAACTTACCACTGAAAATCAGTGCTGGATTTATAAAACTCAACTCAAAGCTGAGATGTTGAACTTTTTGGGGCGGAACGTCACAGACAGCATTTATTTTTTAAATTAATATAAATATATAATCAAAAATAAATCGATAAGGGCAAGGATTCGAACTGATTCTACCAACTGAGCTACCGTATCGCTGTCCGCCTCGGTGAATTAAGCATTCTGTATGTGATCGTCTTTATCGGAACATCTTTATTAGTCGCAGATTCGAATCCCTGCCCGTATCGGTTTATTTTTCATTCTATATCGATATAAATTTAAATAAGCTTAACTTTACATATTTATAGATATTTTCAAACAGCATTTTGACAAAAAACATTCTACCTAAAATGAAAAAAATCTTTTTTTAATAAAACAAAGTTTTTTTGTTTAAATTAAATTTGTGGTTTATTTTCGGTTATTTTATTATATTTATCTAAGTGTTGCCCATTTCTTGAAATCTTGTGTGTAAACATGTCTGTGATTTGTTGGTCTCAAATAAATGTGTCTTCTTTCTTTCTTTCTTAGGCTTCACAAAATTGGAAAATGCTCTCGATAAATATAAGCTCTATTCATAATTTCAAATTTAGTTTTGAATGGACCAAGCTCAATATACACAATATTAAATTAAGAAAAAGTAATAAAATTCAATAAAATCTAAATTATTTATTCAACATTTATAGTACCAATTTAAGTAGAATATTGGTAACTCCTCATATTTATTATCATTGTGCCATACTGTGACATTATTTTACATTGATAAATAGAGATGTAAGTATATAAAAAAAAGAAGAATGCTATTTTGTACAAGTCTAAATAATTGAAATAAAACACGACTATCACGTGAGGAGTCCGAAGGTAGTTTAGGCGACGAATCACTCACACACGCACACCACGTAAAAATATAAATCGTAATTAATATACTACAAAATAAACCAAACAAACTTTGAAAAATTTAAGGATTGTGTTATAAGAAAATCGGTTCCGAAATTCGTAGTAAGTAGGTAACTAAATAATTAATTAAGTTGTTACATTAAAAACTTAGAATATAATCATTTGGTATACCTACTTACAACATATAACATTTTTACTAGGAAATCTGGTGAAAACGAAAATCTGATTGGAATTCCGGAATATTTCAGTTGTCCTTCCTTTCCAGGCTAAATTCTAAATGAATTCTAAATATAAAGTTGACAGATCTGCTAGAAATAGCTTAGAATTTTGATGATCGGTGAGTCAGTGAGAGATCAATTAAAGAATTTCGACATGCGGTATTTCGAAAGCTATATGCAGACATATTATGTAAGTTTCGTGTAGAGCTAAATGTAAATAATGTAGTGTATTACTTAAAATTCAGACTACCAGCTTTCTTCCTTTCAAAGAAGGGTTTCACAGAGGGGTCAAAATCAAGCAACGGCTAAGGTTTTTTTTGTGGTTTTTTTTCTGTTAGCTCGACTTGGCTGGCTCACTGCCGTCTTCCCAGATAGTTTTATCTAAACTTTAATTGAACGACTGGTATATATTGTATAATTAAAGTAATCGTTGAATTAAATACTAAAAGCAGTTCAGTGTACCTATATATTATTCGGCTGTAGGATGTAAAATGGCGACTAGGACAATTTCATTGGCGTCACTAATGAGTTGCTAATTCAATTTCACAGTCGCAAGCGACACGCCACACGGCGCAGACCGGTCCGCCGCAGGCTGCCATTATGTCATTTATGCAGCTTTTGTTTTGGTTTAGATCAAAAATAACTAATCGAAGTTTTGAATTCATATAACATACCAAAAATATATATAACACTAGCGGACCCGACAGACGTTGTCTTGTACACGCGTCTTTAATTTATAAAATCAAACTTTAAAAAAAAAGTTACACAATGTCTAACGTCATTACATATACATTTATCATAATTCGACCAATCGATACCGTATGAATATGTAAATAAAGATTTTTTGTTTGAATAAATGAATTTGTTCCAATATATTTTTTTTTAATTTCACTTTTTACGTAGCGAAGCACGTATCGGACCGCTAGTACTAAAATATTTTTCTTATTACTATCGCAACACCAACTGTCAGGGCAGACTATAATTAAAATATAATATTATTTAATATTTGACATTGCCATGGTAACGCAGTCCGTCGGAACCAATGTGAAACATTCCAAAATCACCACCTACTTACACATTAAAAATTAAACAAAAAACCATTTTACAGTGGACCAAATTGTGAATCTAAACAATTCTCAACTCCCCTTGAACACACACAAAGAATTTCATAAAAATCGGTCCAGTCGTTTAGGAGGAGTTCAGTGACATACAAGAAATATATATATAAAGATTATATAGACCTTCATTTCGCATTATAGACTACATTTTATATAGACTTAGCTCAGAATTACAAACATTAAAACGCTACCACACAATATTCTCTTGAAGTTTATATAATCAGGTGAAATAGACGCCCCGGCGACGCTACGTTACAATAATAGCTCGGCGATATAAAAAATGCACTAATAAAGCTTAGTCAAACAACCCTACCATATATGTGATCGCTACTATTAACTTAATGTGCCACATAAAAGCTTTGTGCTTCGGTTTATGATGATGCGGTCTGCTCGATTTCTGAGAAAGTTTCCTTCCGCCAACAAATTTGGGAAACTTTTGAATTGCCGCACTGTTTCAATCTCATTTTGAGATTGAGATATACAGTTTCAGTTTCTTATTCTTACTAATTCTGTTGCTTCTGGCTCCATCTTTAAAACAAAGTCGTAGACTATCAGCGTTACCTGAAGAGACCAGATTTGTTCATTCTTCTTTTCATTTGACTTTACTTTTATGTATTATCATTACATTTAGGTTTTACCAGTTATAAATGTTAAAAACGTAAGTAAGCCACCACATAATTATTGGATTCTAGCGTATTTGTAATCCATATTTTCAACAAAATAAATATGTAGATATAAGTATGCTGACTTTAATAGGTAAAATTGTCCATAACTTAGCATTAATAACGGGATCAGCGTTTATTTATACATAGGTAGGTACTAGATGAAGATTGCATTATATTTGCTTAAAGTATTAAAAAGTAACACATACCAAATGCCTAGTTAGTGGAGAAAGAAATAGCAAACCAAATATAAATTTTACTTGAATACGTTGGGTAATTTTTTAAATCAATATAGAATTAAAAATAAACCGATACCTACGAAAGGAAACTGGAGTCGAACCCGCGACCTCTAGACTGTTTCAGTTTATTTTAAATAACATATTGTTTGAAAGTTAGAATTAGTTAACTTCTAAATCAACAAATTAATTGAAATTGAAATTGAAATTTAAACGTCTTTAGATGCTTATAGATAATTGAGATTATATATGCAAATAATCATATTCATTATAAAACTATATAAATTCAATACATCATCTTACTGAATTATATTTATTTAATATCTGGCCATAACTTGAAAGCAAAGAGCGAGTTTCTCTGAAAGATATAACAAACTGTAAACTTATATATAACTCAATCACTACAAAAGGTAAACTTTGAACAGTCGTTCCCTTTATGGCACGTTTATTTTATACAAGTTTCTTCATAAGACTACTCACGTGGGTTTTTGTAACATGATCGTTATTTTAACTCATTTTTCTAAAAAAAACTATGTTAAAAACTAAACAACTTTCAAAACAATATAATAAAACCTTAACAATAGTTAACTTAAGTTTTTATAATCCCTTCTCATCTCATCAAAGTCAGATGTAAAGTAGCTAAGCAAACAATCGTATAAGGAGGCGCCATGTTCTTCTGCCAAGAAATAATCTTTTACATGACATTCGCATACATCATACACTGAGCAGTTGCCAAAACTGTCTGCGGGGTCCCGCCTTCGCAACTTACCAACTAAAACAATATCAGGTACTTAAGAAAGTTTTGCTACACCAGAAATGCCAAACGTCGCTTTCAGTTTACTGCTCTAAAAGATAATCGGGACTGTTACTTCGAACACAATATGTGAAACTACTTGGAATTTACTCAAAAGTTTTCATACGAATGTAACACAGAACAGCGATGTAGGTACACGACACACATCTGTACAAATAGATTAGGTCTACTTCTTCTATCTTAAACAAGTGCAGTGATAGTAAGTAGTTGGTATATAAACAGTTTTTTAAATAACTTTTATTAGACACAGTTTGGGTTAGCGATCGTTTATTTTCAGAATTAGGATAAACATACATACATACTTTTCCATTTTTTTATTCACGTTCACCTCATGCTGTAGGTTGTGTTCGCAACTTATAGACAATATTGAATATAATCCTACATACAAATTATTATTTTATTTTAAAAGCTTTAAAGAAGTACTGGGCGGTCACTGAAAATCAGCGTTGGATCTCGATGGACGCTAAGCGTCCTTCGGTTTCAACATAGGCTGAGTGATCTACCTTTTTGTGTCGGTACACTGCTGTGAAAAATGTTTTTGTTATAAATTGTGTATTGTATTTTATGTTTTTTTTTTTTATATTGTTTTATTATTATTATTATTTTGTTTTTTATTTTATTTTGTTTCTTTTTTTTTACCATGTACCTAAGCAGTGTCTGGCATAAATAAAGTTTTTTTGAATTTGAAATTTGAATTTGAAGTATTAAAAATAAGATAATAGATATTATTTTTGATTTATCATTATAATTATATCCCTACATATTGTATTTTTTTCTTTAAGTTTTCCATATTAAATATAAATACAAAATAAGATTTATTATCTTATTTTTAATTAATCTTTATAATACCTACATATTTAATTTGTTTCTTTAATATGGAAAACTTTCAGCCTAGAAATATATAAAACCTATTACACAAACGCACAGACTTTTTAAAAGGTATGCAAAATAACTTCTTAGACTCTAAGGGTCTGAGATCTAAAGGTTTTTTAAAGACATATTCCTTCATCCAGCCGTGTCTTAAAAAATCCCAACAAGAATTAGAAATGAAATTGTTATCTCATGGATAAGCATCTAATATGACAATTCCTTAGATTCCAATCCAGTCTGGCGATTTGAGTAGTTTATGGGACCTACACAAATGTCTTATCTTATGGTAGTGTTCGTCAAATCATTGAGCTCCTTTTAATCAAGTCGAGCTTAATTAATACCGGACACTTGCGTGCCATTTGCCCGGACAGGTCCACTCAGATCTGCATGTAAGAGCCCATCTCAGACTAATTAACATAGTTCTCACTACACCTTTACACTATGATGTCTGGACTTGAAAAGAGACAGTGACCTCTGAGTTTGTTTCGGTATTTCTTCTCAGAGTAGTCAGTTAAGAAATGCCGGCCTCATCTAGCCTTAAAAACATGACATGTAAAAGTGTTTGTAAAAACCTAGTTGCCGAATAAATATAATTTAATCATTTAATCATTTAGTCATATCTATCGATACAAAGCATGAACCTAGGTAACAGCTCACTTTATGTAATCTCTAATTGGCCCAGTTTGGCCCAGTTCGGGCAGAGATCGCGCACTAAATACAGATTTGCACCGGACTAATCCTTGTTGATCCGACGGATACCGACGGCATCCCTTAACATAAATGGGCCAATATCGTTACATATCTGTTGGCTTCCCTAATAGCAATAGGTCATTCGAATGTGGTAGTGGCTATTGTTTAAAAATAATTGTGTAGGGTAACACTGAAGCAATATAGTATTCATGTTGAATGTTTTGTTAAAATATACATAACTCTATTGACAAATACAATACACTTCTATAAATTTCAAAATGATCACAATCAAATGATTGCACCGCAACTGAACAACGGATAGTCCGAAAATTGGTAACAAATCCTGTTGTATTTCGGATGATATTTGCATACAATTCCATTCGGTACAGTCACTATATAGCATTTTCTAACCAGAGGTTTCCATTCCATTCGTTTGTTAAATATCTCGCTACGTCCTTGTTTCATTTTAAAAACTCCCAAAAACAAGTGTGTTCGAATAAAAATCAACATAAACGTCATAATTTTCTATTTTTTTTTTTTATAATCTAGGGCAATGCTTGAATACATTCTACCTGAGGGTAAGTGGAATGTAGTCTTAGGTGGTAAGGAGCATTACCCTAGCAACTATTCACTCTTCTCTTGAATGTATGTATCTATTATTTTAAAATAAAAAGGACGTAAACTATTTTTGATAAAATAACGAATGATGCTAGTACATGGTAGCTACCGATGTAAAATACTCGGAGAGTCTTATAACTTTATTCCGACTCGCAATTACATTGCTGTTAGTTTTTTAGAGCGGCCTGTGTGGTATTCGAGAACATTTCAACAACTGCAAACATTCATCATTAGTTAACATTATTCACTCGAATGCCTTGTTTTTCAGCGTCTGCCTTTTAATTAAATGCTTTCCATAAAGTACAGTCTTAAATACCTATATTTAATTCAGAGCTTCACTTTTCGTTAATAGACTTACAGACCTACAAACATCTCGTAATATTATTGACGTGGAATCACATATACCTACCTACAGTTTCTTAAAAATCATCCAATTATAGATACTTTTAGTCATTTAATAAGAGATAAAAAAGAAAACATCTTTTATATCTACACACATGCTAGCCAAGTTTTGCTTATTTAAATTTTTAATCAAAATGAAATTATATAATATTATATATTAAACTAAACAAATGCTAGTTATGTAATTGGCAAATGTATGAAAAATTTTAAATAACATTATGACAGGAATAGAAATGCTGTTACAAACGTAGAGCTGAGTGCGTCAATTCCAGCGTCTGTTGTACGTGATTACTCACTAAATATCCCACTTTAGTACACAATCCATTCCTTGTCATGTAGAAAGGCAAAGCCAGGAGGAGAACTTGAATAATTTATCAAGACGACGATGGATGTCGCATTTATCCAAATTGTTGTCTCCAGCAATTGTAAGGGAGAGTTAAAAATGAACGAGTTGTCAGCTCCGCATATTATTCAGACCTTTTTTTTTTTTTTTTTTTTTTTTTGTCTGTCTATGCTGTTAGCCCTGTTGGCTATTACAGCGTCACCGGGGGACATATTCAGACCAGATATAAAATACTACAATATATAACGATCTCTTAGGAACTTCCGCTTTGTTGGTATCTCAATCAATATTAATCATATAACCCATATATTACATAGCTGGACTGATATATTGCCGGTTTTGTTTTGGTAATTTAAATATTTAAGTAGAAATTGTAATATTTAAGCACATTGTCGTAAATATACGATGCGGACGTGATCTACGTACACGAGAACTTACTACCTACTGTGGTTTTTGTTTGTCATTATGTATTCTATAGATATTCTATATTATTATTTAAAAGGTATTCTAATTATAATAAATATAGTAACTAGTAGAAAATCTCTATACATTTTAGATAAAATGTAAAATAATTACAACGGCTTCGGAAATGTACTAAATACTAGCTTTTACCCACGACTTCGTCTGCATTAAATAGTTTCTTTTAACAGCAGTTTTATTTGTTTATTTCTTTCTATTTTAATCACGTTTATTGCGACAAAATATAGTATATGCCTGTTTTGTACGAATTTTTAAAAAGAATAGTTTTAGAATACAAAATTTAATTGTTGTCTCTGAACTGGCATTAACTCAGAGCGTCGGTATGGCGCCCGGGCGTTGAACTTTAAGGTATTTCTTACAAAATACAGAGTAAAGTAAAAGAGGGAGCAAACATTTTTTGTTTCGTTTTTTTAATATGGTGTTTATCAAGATTTGTAAAAAGTTATAGAACAAATGTTGTTGGTATTGATGTAGAGAGGCTGCCTGCAAGAGGTGGTCAAGTAATTAAAAATTGCCCTGTATACATAATCAATTCATATTCAATTCCCCGTCATTCTGAAACTATGCATCCATACAACATATTTTTAAAGGCAAAATTAGTTTTCGTACAATGGCCTCGATAATAAAGGCGCTATATAAAAGGGTCAATATATGTTGGTATGGTGTCGAGGGTTCATTTTAGATGTACTAAAGAGAAACATTTAATGAACAAACCTACTATGAGGCCAGTGCATCGAAAATATTCGACGTAGCAGTGCTTTTCTTTTGAATTACGTTTCCCGAGGGAATTAAATAGTTTCCCGCTGTTAAATATAGCCTATGTCCTTTCTCAATGTCTTATCTATATTTATGCCAAATTTCATTAAGACCGGTGCACTGGTTTAAGTATGAGAGCGTAACAGACAGACAGAGTTACTTTCGAATTTACAGTATTAGTATAGATAGTATGGATTATTTAGGTACATAATAATATTTTAAGATTCTTATCTGTGTGTTTGTCTGTCAGACAAAAAGTAAAAACAACTAAATCTATTTAAATCTGGTCTTCAGTAGTTAAAACAGCTTCGGTATGGGTTTGGTTAGCGGGGAGGGTGCTTTAAGTCACTCAGGGCATCCTCTTTTGGGGGATTCCGCTGGGGCGTCACGGTGAGTGCGACAGCGATCCCGTGACGTCCCACCAAGGCAATGAGAACTGCCTTTTGTTTTTTAGAGCGTAGCCTAAAATATGGCAGCGTCTTCCATACCGCCAGGTAGTCCACATAACCTCCTGGTCATCACCTTCTTGACCGGCGGGTATCCATAACGGTTTTTTTCAACGCAACACAAAAAAGTTATGACATATAACTACAAAGCACAATAATTAACCGAGTATACCTATATGTTAACTTAGGCTAACATTTATCCAAGCAACAAAATAACAGTCAAATCTAAACCATGTAACTATATATTCAATTTCTTTGAAATCTTGATAATATCTCAATAAGAAATGGGTCGCAGTAAATAGAATTATAATTACCTTAATTAGTATTTGACTAAATAGTTACATTTGTGAAAGTCCAATGAAATCACGTAAGCTTTAATAGCCTCAGTCGCAACAAAAAAACTCGTAATTAAAGCGATATTTGAATTGCTAGGTCTTTCCATTAACAACTGGATATCGCATGTTTTGAGACAATTTATGTAAAATGCACAAATATTAAATATGTTTTTCTGCTTTGCCTCTGTTATAACAGAAGGCAATCCATTTTCATTACATTTTTTCATGTATACATGATGTTATCAATAAAATTATATGTTAATATATATAGCCGTCCTTTTATAAATAACCAACCTAAACAGCCCTATTTCTTCAATCCGGATATACCTACATATTGTTTATTTATTTCACAAAAATATTTTCTACGTTATAATAGTTAATATATTATCATTCCAAATGACTCTCCCAGATCAAAGTAATTTAGAAAGATGGGACAAAGCCACCGGAAAGTCTTGCAACATCAGTGGGAAGACAGTAGAAACCGCGAAACACTTATTCGAAGGGTGTAGGGTACTTCTTCGCCACGATAAGGTATTAGAAATCATACGGTCAGTCGGTTAGTTTTTCAGTACCAAGAGCGCGGAAGGGTATAACAACCACTAAACGATCTATGGTGTTTGTAAAAGAAGGCTGCTCCAAAAAGTCAAAACCGAAGCCTTATTCTATTTTTGACGCGGCTCCTGATTGGACTCTCATGATGGACACGTATGAAAAGCATTACAAAGTCCCTGGGGATGTTGGTGTTTCGTCATCCAGACCGGACTTATTCCTGTATTCTAAACATCTATGACGCGTAATACTTGTGGAGCTCACTGTGCCCTGGGAAACAAACATCCCGAGGGATCACACATTTAAGCTTAATAAGTATTACGAACTGACCAACGAACTGTCTAGGAATAAATTTATAGTTAGCTTGTACGAATCGGTTCATTTCTAGAACGTATATCAAAGACGGCATTAGTAGGTTCTTTCTAAATTTGGTTAGGTAAGGAGAGGAGTGTAGACAGTGAAGACGAGCGTAAAACCCCTTAAACCTACCCCTGGGTCGCAAGTCCCAGGCATTGTTTGCACTTCTCTCCTTGCAACGCGATGGGCCCGGCACCCGCACAGTGAATCCATGGAGTGCTAAGAAGCATCATCGTCTGTCTATATTATATATAGATAACTTCCGTAGTAGAAAAAACAATGTAGCCTTTTTTAAGTAATATACAGCCAGTACCGATAAATCCATTTTATTTGTCGAGTAAAGCAAAGGGGTAAAAATATTCACATAAATACGAAAGGTTCAAATAAGGCTAACGCTATTATTGAATATAAAACTATACGAGGGTTAAATCAAATAATAAAGGTAGATAAATTGTGTTATCGCCAAATCATTCTTTTACTACTTTACTTACTCAATCGAAATTTAGATTAAAATATCATACAATGAAAAGTTGTTTATGAATTTGGGAGGTACGTAGGAAAATGAATAATACGTTATATTGATATTTAATTTAGGAGTATTTCTAGTTTATTATTTTATTATTTTTTTATTTTTAATCACAGACATTTTTTTAATGAGTAGATATACCAATTATGTATTTTTTTTTTTGGAATTTATTGTTATTCCCTGACGCGAGAACTACCAATATATACCATCAATATGTATAGTACATATACTAAAAATATATTATACCCCCATCATGAAGTATAAAACTACTAAGTAAGAAACCTGTTCTTACCTGAAATATAAAAAAATAAAATGGTTTTGAAAAAAAATTTTACCGCAATGGGTCAAAACTAAGAGATTATTAACTTTATTTGTTAACCGACTTAAATAAAAATTAAACAAAATGTAAAGTGAAGCTCATGACAATATATTCCCAAAAACTTCATCCAAACCGATAAATCCTTTTCTGAGATTAGCGTGTACGAACATACAAATATACAAACATACAGATGAACAGACAAAATGAAAAAACATTGTTTTGGGTTCTCTTGCGAATATAAAGGATTATGAATTATTGAAAATATTTTCAATGTACCGACAGCGAACTGTTACAGTTTATTTAAGTTTATAAAGATATTAAGATACCGGTACAGTTTATAAAGATACATCTTTTGATACAATGAAGAGTGTTCAATGAAAAACAATAAACTAAATTTCTACGTATAAAATAAACTCAATTTCTATGTATAAAAGTTATTTACATTAGCCATATATTTCTTTCGTGTTGCGTGCACAACTAAAAGAGAAACAGATAAACAGACAAAAAAAGTTAAAAATGGATCGTGTTAGTTATACCTTCACTTTCTGGCTATATATATATATATATTTATTAGACGTATAGAATAAGATTTGCCTATGGTACCTATTACGTGATTGACATAAATTGACATAACTTTTTTATTTCTTAACCGATTTAGAAGTAATAAAAAATAAATGTTAAGCAAAGAATATTACAATATATTCCCGAAAACTGCATTAAAATTAGGCCGTTTCTGAGATTAGCGTGCACAAACATACAGATATACAGACATACAGACAAAATGAAAAACCGTTGTTTTGGGTTCTGTTGCTCTTATAAAAGCCCCCCATTATGTTTTTTTTTATTATTTTCGATGTACAAAAATCGATTAGTGACAATTTTATTATGTGTATAGATTGGCTAAGAATTTATTTCAGATCAAACTGTTGGACAACATCTATTTATCCGGGCAACAGATAACAGACGTACTTAATACTTCGAATTATCAATAAGTGGAATATAAATAAGTACAATACAAAATATGTATGTATGTATGTATGTATTTTAAAACAGTCTTTTACAATTTTGTACCCTTTATATTGATGCTTTTACAAAAGTACCGGTAATAAAAAAACCTTTGTTGTAAATACCTTACCTTAGATATTTATTTTATTGTTTTTAGTACTTGTTGTAATAGCGAAAACAGAAGTACATAATCTATGAAATGTTAAACTTTCTAGCTATCACGGTCCATGAGATACAGCCTCCGGGTATCCGTAATAATAATAGGGTTCCGCTTTTACCCTTTAGGTAAGGAACCCTAAAAAATAAGATCTAAATTGAATCAAATGATATGCTGTAGGTTTAGGTAGTAATTTCGACAGTTCACAATTGAACAGTTACTATTGTCTATTACCATAGCTTGACAGAATTTAAACTAACGCTTACCATAAGCTAAGGACTTGCAGGAAATGTAAGTATAGAAATCAACTTAAAAATTATTGCAGTAGGCCAGTTTTTATTTAAAAATTTCTCAAATCTTTGAAGCTCTTGATCTATCTATAAGTAATCCGGAATAAGACTCATTTTATTTAATTTTTTCTTGAGACAAGATTTTTCATAATATGTTGTTCATGTTATTGACAACATATTTTGGAAAATATATACTGATTACAGACATTACAAACTTTTCTTTTTATTAATAATAATACTATAGATAGTAATACAATCACTTTAACCCCATGTCATTTCTTTAATTAAGTCCTAATATCCCTCCATTCTACTGCCATTCCCCCCAATTTCCCGCCCTATACTGCAAATTCTATTAAAAAAATGATATTGAAGACCCACGCTATATTTATTGTGTAGTGGACGTCTACGCCCAAAAATTAACTAACTAATACCATATTTGAAATACATTATATGAAGAGTATGATAAAACTTTTATACCATTTACCGATACCGGTAAAATAATAAATATTATTGGTGCAGTCCGAATTATCACTTTTTTTGATATACGTTAGGGATCGATCGATGAATCGGTAAAGCCGGCTAGTAAGCCCCACAGATTAGAGACTAGTTACTACGTAACAGATGCGAAAGTGAAGTTTTAATCTAGTTTCCATTTGTTCCGTTTTGGCGCCACTGTAGACATGCAGCCAGTGCTTACCATATCGCATCGTTTTATCGATATATTAGTGATGTGCTTCGTTATAGATAACCAAATTAATAGGGACATTAAAAATAGTATTAATAAAATAAAACTAAATCATTCCGAAACTTATCTATTTATTGTTTTTTTCTCAATCGAATGGTTTTATATTTTTTATATGCACATTGTTGAATTGATATATTGGAAACGTGTCGTTTTTCTATATCACCTTTTAAAATTTTATTTAAAATATTACACCAATTATGGGCATGCAGCCTTATAATATTCTTTATAAAAGTTTTTTTTAAAACAATATTGTGGGTTGGACAACAACCCAAGCAGGAAAATCGTAAACATTTGTTAAATATTAATTCTATATTTTTGGCAAGATTTTCTTTGTATCCATTTTCATTTAAGTAATTATGGACATAACTGGTTGCATCCCTGTACATAATTAAAAGGTTTTCTGTAGGATATGCTAAGTTATTATTCTTTAACATTTTAAATTCTCTATATTTTATGTATGAATATATTTTTTCATTTTTAGAGCTGCTTGTGTCAGTCGTTAAGCAACTCTTACATTGTATTTTTTTAGTCATTTTGCGGCATATAAATCCAGCAGTATATGCTGAACACTGAACTTTAATTTTTTCTAAAACCACATCAGCTTTTGATAAAGACCCACTTGGACTACTAAAATATTCTCTTTCATGTTTCTGTAAAGTGGAATGAGTTGCAGTCGTGTTCAAGTTATCATTTTCATTACATAAATCTTGAAACAGAATGTTAACATCAAGAAGTGTCTCTCCATCATCAACTTCACAGTTGGCAAATTTCGAATGAGGGCTCAAAAAATTGGATAACAACAAAGACTTAAAAGAATATAGGAATGTATTTGTATCAGGTTTAGTATTTCTATAATTTAGAGCCCTCAAACGGCCAAAAAAGTTTTCAAGTGGGTCTTGGTTGATTAATCTCGGATAAAAATATTGTACACCATATTTATCAAATAATAACTTAGATATTCTAAGAAAGCTTTCTAAGGTTGTTATCCAACCATCTAGGGAAGGTACCCGCACTAGCCGCGATTTTCCTGCTTGTATAGCTATTTTACTCCTACTGTCTTCATATTTTATATCTTTGATTTTCTTTATTGCCTCTGTCCAGAATAGGTGATGTAGCGAATTTTTTTTAACTGCTTTACGAAGCTTTCCTTTAGCAGATCCGCCTGGATTACAATTGACACTGTCAAAAAGTTCGTCAAAAAATTGGACGATTTGTGCAGTTGTCTCCATACTGCTAGTATTTTCGTGTCCAGTTTGTAAGTTGCCTAAAAATATTTAAATCATTAGTCATTAAACAAACTAACATTAAAAGGTTTTTTTTTTAAACTACTACACAATAATTTTATATATTTATAATTTTATTAACACAAGCCATCACTATTGTGTTGATCTGTGAGAGGTTATACAATTTTAATATACTTACTGAGTGCATTAGTATATTTTAGCATGGCAGCAGTACGCTGGCTAAACACCTGAGCAGCAACACTGACTTTCATTTTTTTTATTTTGTCAGGGTTAACATGGTGTGCCGTTAACTTTGGTAGCGCCCTGGTACACCCTAATTTACTATCCAAGTCATATATAAATTGAATATCTTTCCAGGATGCTCTCTTTCCTTCCCATATAATATCCTTGTTAAGTAAGTTATTACGTAATCCTTTTAAAAGATGTGGTGGTCTTGTAAAAGAGATTGTGTCCAGAAATATTAATGGAACCATCTGAAAATAAATTAAAATAGGTTATAATAATACAGGAAATTAAAAAATTACGATTAAAATTTATATTTTCTCACGTCACGCGGTCACAGCGAATATTATTTACATCTTATTCTTTTACAAACATTCTTTAGAAAAAATGTGTGGATTTATTAAATAGTTGCAGTTTTTAAGTCATCTTTAAAAATAGTTGCTAAGACAGTGCAAGATTGCAATCTTACCTAGATTGCAATCTTACAAATCACTACCAATATCAAATACCCTTACCATCATTTTCATTGTCAAGTATTCTCTTTCGTACTGTATTATCCTTAATGGCTTTTATCGCAGTTCTAAAAGTGGATCCTTGATCACAGACAAGTCCCAAAGGTATAAGTCCAGTTTGAGCTACTTCTGACACCAGTTGCTTCAAAATATTTTGAAGTGCTGTTGATGGTATTGTTCCTTCGCAAAAATAAAAAGCAATCGTTTGCCGCCATGACGAACACATTCCTCTGATCATAAACACTAGAGCGTGGTCACAAAATTTCATTTTTCTCTGACCAGCTACATCCACAAAGCCATGTATCTTATCACTTTTTTCATTATAAGTAAGATATGGCGTTAAAGAAATCTCATCAAAAATGATTGAACATAATTTTTGATTTGTGCTCCATTTTTTAATTTTATTTTTTATAAACTGAAAAATTTTTGGATTCAATCCTGGTTCAACAGTAATCTTCTCAGAGAGGTGATGTAGTGTTCTCTTATTAGGCAAAGCAAACATGCTTTCTAATAATTTATATGACTTTGGACTTTGTTTCAGTAATACTAAACATTGTAATTTCTCTTCCATAGTAAAACGTCTAGCCATTTTGTTTTGTCTGCATAGTCTCAGCTGCATTAACAAAAATGTCTGTACCTGTTTTGACAAGAATTTAAAGTTCTTATGTAATTGCTCATTGTTGCTATATGCAATAGCCTTTTTAATTCTTTGTGGTGCTGTTAGTACCAAACTATCTGATGCAATTCTTGTCACTTGTTTAACAATCTTTTTCTTCTTAATAGAAACTGGAACTTGAACAGTTTTTACCTTCCGTGAAGGATTGGATTTGTATGCTGCAAAAAACAATAAATTTTGTTTTAATAATACATCCTATTTTAATAAAAATTTAATAATAGAGAAGTTGTTAAGTTAACAACATAATTAAGTTAGATAAGTGAACAAAGTTTATTGTTTTCAAAAAGGTAATTAACGAAAGGGACCAGGTGTTCTTTTCCTTTTGAAAAGTGTCGGAATTTCTACAATAGGTAAAGATTGTAAACAAAAGGATTTTTGAATGAGGATTATCTTAGTAATAAATATTTCTATAAATAGCATTTGTACCCTTCTAAATCGATAACAAAAAACCACTTTTGACTACAATAAGCGGCTTTTTTCAAATGTATTTTTAAGGAGAAATTTGAGACCGACCATTTTCGATAACAATAGCCGGCTGATAATAATATAACATTAACCGCGATCACAATAAGCGGCGTCCACTGTAATAGTTTTTTTTCTCAATAATATATAAATAATATAATACTGTATAAAAAAATAAATCCATTAACCTGTATGTACTGACGTAAAAGGGACTTCAATTTCTCTGATGGAAGAACACAAAAATTCTTCTGAGACTGCATCTGAAAATATAAACAAGTGTTTAGATAAATAATCTTATAATTGTGTTTTAATTGAACACATGCATTAAACACAGCAGGTTAATTTTGGTACTTTTGTCACATTAAACTAGGAACAAATAAGCCATTTTATTCTTAACCCTTTAAATCAACCAAATATTTGGCTAATAACACTACTATTGAGCAGGATAATAATAAAATTACATTTAACAATAATAACTTGAAATGTGAAAGTATGGAACAATGTATACAACAATCTCCCAGCAAACATTCAAATATAAGTATTCAAGTATGTATAGAAGTATATTACAAAATTGCAGAATATTTAGATGATGATGTATCATATATACAAAATGAAACAATTGGTTCAGGGCAACTGCAAGATTTATACAGGGTATTATCCTTCAAAGTTGATTGTATATGTTTTACAATAATTTAATTGATTAAGAATTACATTAACAACAGAGCATGATTTATTAACTAGTAACATACGCGATTTGATTGACATTGATGTTTGTAATCTTGTCTGATCAACTGGCTGCATCACACTGTTTTCTTAGAAGTCATTACTTGCGGTAGTAGGGGGGCCAGGTTACTCCTCTCTCTCAAATATGGCAACGAAGGGTATGGCTGAGCCTTGTGTTGTACTCTTGATGAACGGGAGCTGCTTGTGGTGACTGGTTGTCTTGCTGGTCACGGTTTTTTTACAAATTTAATTGACTTTAATAATTAGAACTTCCAAAGGAAATTATTGTGCTGGTTCTTGCTAGTTCTAAATGAATAACTAAATATTGACAAATGTGTAACAGTAATCACAATATAAATGTATAAATAGTTGAGGTTCAGTATAGCTTTCAAAACAAAACAAAGACAAGCCCACTGAATCTCTATGGCCCGTTCTTTTTAGATTTGTGGCAACTATTTTTCAGATCTGGTTGGTAATTCTTTTACTTGTATAAAAGTATTTTTTTTTTTTAAACTTGCTTTAAATAAAAGTCTCTTATTTTTATTGTTAACTACTAAAATTAGATTTGTTTTCTTTAAATTACTTAATTAATGATTTGATACAATTTATAAAAAATATGTTTATCTATATGGGGATATTGTCTCTACTGATAACATGTAATTTTTATTTAGAAACAATCAGAGGCTCACATTTTAATATTGCAATTTTAGTTATATGAAAATTTACTGACCTGTTACTGAGTTGGTTTGAGAATATGAACATGAAGGATGTTCATTAAAATTATCACCTGAAAATAAAAAACAAACATCATTTCATAAATGTTAACAATATAAATGTTGTGTTTTGTGGTTGGTAATATACAGGAGTTGTGGGTTGAAGCTTAGCATACACCTTTCACTTTTTAACATTAAATACTGTTTTTAAGAAATTAAATATCACTTTCTTTAAATAGTAAAGGAAAATATTGTGATTACAGCAGAGGGTTTTGAAAAAGTTTATGTGGTAGTGTTGGGATAAATATATACAAGCATCACACTTTAAGATACATACCTGCTTTCCTAATGACTAATATAGAATCATCAACTTCATCATCATCACTTTGCAATAATTGTGATCACTCAACTGCCCTGAAATAAAGAGAAATATATATAAACAAATCATCTTCATACATAACAAATGTATGCTATATTAAACTGCTGATTGCAGGCTATTTGACAGATCAGAAAGAAAGTAAGGAAGCTAGGACTTACCAATTTTAGCTGAAGGAATTGGTTCACCACCCGTTATTTCAGTATCCGTAAACAAGCACGGATACGAAAATCGGAGTCTTTTGCCATCTTCATCAAACTGATGTTTGTCGAAATGTTTTTCGCAAACACGTTTTCTAAGCAGTTGCTCCTTTGAAAGGCCGTTTAGAAGAGAGTTGTTAGGCACTAGGAAAGACAGCCACAAGTTTCTCAAATAGTCATTTTTTGGAAAATTAAAAAGTTTATGCGTAGCACTAGTTGCGTTGCAACCACTGACACAACACTTAATAAAACTCATAATGACCGATTAGCAGTTAACGTATCGTTTCAAATCGCGGAGGAGAAGCTCAACTCAACACTCTTAGAACTCAACAATAACAATGAAAAGTCAAAAGTGAAAACAGTTTACGAAAAGATGGCGGACGCTAGATTTACTCACAGATTAAAAACTAGTTACTACGTAAATTTACTTGTTTATCTGTGGGCTACGAGAGCGTTGCAGCGCCAAAACGGAACATTTAGCAACTAGGCTTTCACAGCCCTGGTAGGCCTTTAGTACCTGGTAGGTATTTATATTTATTAGACATTAGAGATGTCTAATAAATATAAATTAATTTATTCACATCAAGTTGATATATTGTGAAATGTATTATTTTACTCTTCAAATAAGAATAATTATTAAAAATATTATGTTTTCTTTGGCTAACGACAAAAACGAGTGGAGAAGACTGGGGGAGGTCTTTGGCAAGAAGCACACAGACTTGTTACCGTAGCCTAAGTTTAAAATTGTAATCTAGGTTAAGCTGTCTGAATAAAGGCTATTATTATTATTATTATGATTTCTTTGCATTAATGTAAGCTCACACTTGCTTTAATTACTATTCTCTTACAATCGAAGGTGTCTAGTGGAGGGAACTCTGTATAGATAGATAGGCTATCAAATTCATATTTTATCTTTTAAGTCCTTGGAAGGATGTGATACATAACCAAAGAAATGTAGTTTTAAGAAAATAGAAATATATATTTATATTTGGTGAAGAATTTATTAATTTGTTAATACAATAACGGCAGGTTTAGCCAAACTAAAACTAAAATACAAATAAACAAATACACAGTTTGTCCGGTTTTTAAACTAGCTTTACTATAGTAAGAATGAGAAAAAATTATTAATTTAATAATTTTAAATAAATAATTCATATTCAATGAATTAAGCCGGAACAACATATGCATCCATTAAACAAAATGCAGTTTTAAAATAACTAACTCAGAACATTAGGCGCGTTATCACAATAACTGTGCATCATAAAAGCTAAAAGATATAATCGAAATAATAATAACAAATATGTAAACGTGTACGTTTTGGAAATCTAGTCTGAAAATATGTATACAAAAATATGTAGCGATGGAATCGCCAGGAATCGCTAGGCTGACTTCAGCCTTATCATATGGAATCTCAGCAAAAAGTACACATTTACACATCAAGTTCTGTCGGAGCACTAGCATTCAGCAATAGTACTATCACTAACACTAGCGCTAGCACTATCACTAGCACTGGCGCCAGCACCATCACTAGCACAAGCACTAGCACGGGCGACGGTCCGGGCCTCGGCGCCTCGGAGCCGCTTTAAGGATGTTGTCAACGCGCAGGATCACCTCGGCCGCCTCCGACGCCGACAGCAGCACTTGGCGCTTAACCACATACGACTCCGTGATGCCCAGCTTCTTCATGTCACCCACGCGACCGTTTTCCATATCTGTGAAATCGTTTCGGTCAACATCACGAGCAGCGTGGACGAAAATAACGGACGAATCAGCGGTCGTCGCGCGCAGGGACGTGCAAAAACTTCGACCCGCTAGTAAAGTGTCCGGCGGTCGAGTCGATGCACGCCGTCAATACATACGTTAAAAAAATATTGTACCGACCCAGTCCCATGGTGCGGTCCCCTCTAGCGTGGCTCGCCCTGAGCCCGGCAAGTAGTTCCGCGCTGTCGTAGCCCGCGTTGTCTGCGACGGCGGAGGGCAGCCGGCGCAGCGCCGTCGCGAAGGCCTCCGCCGCGGCCGCCTCCTTGCCGGGAGTGCGCGACGCCGCCTGCGACACCGCCTCCGCCATCAGCATCTCGCTCGCGCCTGAGGACGCATTATACCGTCATATTATGTGACAAAATACACCGACACAATACACCGGATGAGAATTATGAGAGATTTGCAGCGTTACGTTCACGTGCGCGATGCGACCTGTACTCTAGAGACACTCGTCGGTAAGGAGAGTGTGATCACACTCACCACCGCCGAAGACGACCTTGGGCTCCCTGACTGTGGCGGCGAGCACGCAGAGCGCGTCGTGGAGGGAGCGCTCGGCCTCGTCGATGACCTGCTGGGTCGCTCCTCGGATGATGATGGTACAGGCGGAACCCAGTTCCACCCCGGAGAAGCGTATCAGACACTCGTCCCCGATCAGAACCTGGCGAACGGACGAAGCATCGTTTACGTGTAACCAGGATTTTTTATCTTTATAGTGTAGAAAGTTTAATGTTATTCAGTTACGGACAGACAGACGGGTGACCGCAGCTAGTTCTTGTTTTGGTTACCTGCTCGATGACGTTGCAGTGACCCAGCTTGACTTTGTCGGGTGAGTCGAACGTGGATACGATCTCTCCGCCGGTGACGAGAGCGAGACGCTCGATGCCGTCGAAGTCAGCGTGCTCGATGGCCATCACTCCGGCGTCGGCGAACAGCTGTTCCGGGTAGTTATAGATCAACTGCCTTGAAAAAGTACATCATAGAATAAACCGTAATATCACTACTTTAAAAAATAGAACATAATATAAAAAAGTAACTTTACTATTGACTATAATATAATGACTGAGTGACAATTTTTAGCTTTGCTAAGCAAAAACTTTTGGACAAAATATATCGAATGATACTAAATACGTAAGTTTGTGGGGCCTAAATAACCTAATATATTGTTAGTTTTTCCTGTCTTTTTGCATATAAAAAATTGCATTGCTACACACGGAAACAGCTAGTAATGTAAGAATAAACATAATTTTTACTTATTTTTTTTAACAACAAGAAATTTATATTTTTTTGATAAACATTTACAAGATGTTTAAAAACAAAATTCTCATTTGTAAGTAAATATTTAAAACATATATATTTACCTATTAATAAAGACATTGCATTTATGATTAAGGATCTTATTCACTTTGTCCTTCATTTTTTCTTTTTCTGCGACTTCTAGTTCAGCAATTTTTGCCATAGAATCCACTTTGATAGTGGAACCAAATACTTTTATTTTATCTGTGTCCATTGGAGTATTTGCTATCAAAATATTGGCATTTTCAATTCTTTTTGGCTGATGAACTCCCACCTAAATTACAACAATATGTTAAAAAAAGGATATGGATATATGGATATAATTTCTAATAATATATAAGTATATCCTCTGTATCTGAACCAATAAATTGTTTATCATGAAGTTTTACCTTTTTATTTAACAAGAATCCCTCATCTAAGAAAGATTCCTCCAATAATCCACCCGAGATTTTGATTATTTGAATAGCCTTTAGATTACCAGAGCCCTTAAGCCGGAGAACTGCATCAACTGCTAACTTTGTGAAATGTCTAAAAACAACAAAGTAAAAGTAAAGTCACAGTTAAAACATACATCAAAATAAGAGTCAATAAAACATTTTTTAACATAATTGAATAAATATAATTACTCCTTGTGGTTTGAGAGAATTTTAGAACTCAAGGTGGTACGGGCAATGTTTTCCAAATCAGCCCTTAGAGCAGCTTCATTCATGTTCTTCTCATGATCAAAACTCGCTTCAGCTAGAGCCTGCCTCGCTGCATCAACCGCAATGCGCCACCCAGCTATAATAGTTTGTGGGTGGAGTTTCTGCTCTATAAGTTTCTCTGCTTCTCGAAGTAATTCAGCAGCTGTAATAATATATTCCATATAATATTAAGTGACACATAAATATCATAAGACCTTTTAATCTAAAATTAAATAATTAATTCACTAGCTATACAGTTATAAATTTTTATAAAAATATAGTTTTCTTTGTAAATGTTTTAAAATGCCCGATAACACTTAGTATAAAAAGGAAGCTAATTACCCAAAACCGTAACTGATGTGGTGCCATCTCCCACCTCATCATCTTGCACTTTAGACATATCAACTAAAATCTTAGCAGCCGGATTATCAACACCCACTGATTTTAAAATTGTAGCACCATCATTTGTAACCTCAACCTAAAATTAAATAAACAACAATATAAACAATTACTTCAAAATAATTATAGCAACCGCATATGATATTTCGAACCTGTCCGGCATTTCTTCCGTAAGAAACTAAGATCTTGTCCATGCCTTTTGGTCCTAAGGTGCTCTTTACCAAATCTCCGATGGCGATAGCTCCGATGAAGCTAGACATTCTCGCCACCTCGGCTTTTTCTTCTTCTGCCTCATTTTTCAGAATTCTGATTGGATTCAGTGAAACCTGTGCGTAAATTCATAGTAATTTCAATAAAAGTGCACATGTGTGACGGCATGAAGGTCTACTTGCGGGAGCTTATAAAGTTTTTATTTATATTTGAACAATATACATTAATGAAATTATGATATAATGTCTTACCATGTTGAAGATTATTAGTTACTTCGGAAATAGGTATATTTTTAACTCAAGATATGTAACACAACCTTCTAAAAATGCAACTACTTATACTCGAACAAAAATCAGAATACCGAATCATGAACAATAGATATTTACCAGAGACTTTTTGCCATTATAGAACAGTCCATAGACTATAAATACAAAATTGCACGAGTTTTCTTCAGATTATATAAAACACAGGTAAAATATTTTTCTTTACACTTTAAACTTTTTTATTGTTTATTACTTATTAGTTATAAATATATATACTCGTTATGCTCGTGAGAGGAGCATCCCTCTCCTCATCACCCTCCTTTTCATCTTGATGGTAAAATTTGCAGTTCTTTTTGCAGTTTTTATTGATAAAATTTATAATTATTATACAACGCTTTAATTTATTTTCACATTACAGTTATGACTGACTAAAATAGTCAATACAATGAATGAACAATTGTAGTTTAAATTAGTTTTTTTTCAATTGTTTTTATTTTAATTGTATTGTATTCAATTGTTTTAATTTAATTGTACTTAAAAAAGTATCAATAAAATTTCTTGTAACACAATCGCGCTATGTTTATCCCAAGAATCGAAGGAGCTCGCGACTTGTGTGTGTAACTCAATACTATGAGTTGGGGTGCGCTGTGAGACACATCTGAACCAAGCGCTTCAGGCTTCAGCTCACCCTGCTCAGTTATCAGTAAATTAAGCCGGCGCAATTTCGCCGCGCAGCGCAGCGTTACCCATGTGACATGTCTAGTGCAGCTAGTTTGACTTGACAGTTGACCAGAGTGGCAGACATAGAATTAATATACATAGAATAGGTGAGCCACAGGTATTCGTATGAGCGTCAGTGACAGACAGTTAAAAAAAGATGCAAGATGTCATACTGTTTCTCTTTGCCTTATTACGCATGCGCAAAGAAATATTCATGTCGCGTTTTAAAAATTTTCGAAACATTTGTGTAAAACATTTTTGACACTACTCAATAAAAATGACAGTTGCTACGAATTACACTCGAGACGACGACGAAGAAGCACGAGATCTCATAAAAAGTTGAGATAGATAGGGTTTTTCGATCTACCTATCTCTTTTAAGTTCGATGGTAACAATTTAGGCTGGCTTCCCTACTCTATGTATAATATCTCTATGGTGGCAGAGCAGAGAGCACACTGCACAGAGTACTATAAAACTTTGACAGTTGACGTCTCATAAGTGCTATTTATGCCAGATGCATTTTTGAAATGAAAAAAAAATACTTGACTTTTGAGTTTGCAATATATGAATAATCAGAAAAAAATGAATAACTGGCTGAATTTATTGAGTGGTAAATTGGTATACTATAATACTAGTCTGCTCAGACCAGGGCGTTTGGACAGTTTGAACCCTCTTAGTTTTATTTTAATTTAAAGTGTTTTTACAGAAGGATTTATTTGAATTAGTAAGATATTCACATTCCACGTACTACATAGGACTGACTCTTTCAATTGAAAACTGCAAGTTTCAACTGGTATTGATGAGTGGTTTATAAATTATATAATATGTAGATATAATGTAGTAAATTATTTTATAGTCTACGCCGATGGAGGCCTAATGTTTGTCACTCACTGATTCCACTACTATATGTGCATACTGTGTAAATGCGTATCTATTTGTAGAATGTAGCATCGCAACCTCAAAACAAATGAACAGATTTGATTGTGTTTGATTTGCTGACATACTAGCAAACTGTAAGATATTCTCTCTATTAAACTAGTGGTAGGACCTTGGATAATTCTGTCAGGGCTTTTTTATTTCTGTGAATTATTAGTTGTAACTTCTATTAAATGAAATTAAACAAGGCTAGTGATTAACATTTTGAAAAGAAAATAATAAATTATACTCTTGAATTAAACTATTATTTATTATGTATTGCCTCTTCTATTAACTTATTAAGATATTCAATCTTTTCTTCTTGTGTTTTGAGGTTGTTGTAAATATTTATTTTCACCTGAAACACAAAATAAAGATTTATGTAAGTATATGTATTTCAAATTATTTGTCAAATGTAGGAAATATCATTATTTGAAAACACCTTGGCCTATTCTGGCGTTATCCAGACATTAGATTTGTAGGGACAAACTTAAAAAAAATTTAAACAACTAGACAATTTTGACAATATTTTTTATGTGAATCTCAATGAATAAATGTGAGATCCAGAAGATTGATAGACCACAGACAACCTAACCCACTGCATATAAAGACATTTTCTAAATTATTGTCTACTTAATATTATAAGCTGAGCGCACATTTCATTTTTGTATTAACAAATTGCAACCATGGGATTTTCTTTTGGTAGTTTTATATAAAATTACAACTTCATACTTATAAACTTACCATATTGGCATAATATCCTAAAGCATTTAGTTCCCTTTTTTTAGCTTTATATGCACCAGTTGGTTCATCAAAGTTATATAATAATGAATGTCTCCCAGCAATTATGAGAACTACCCAAACATTATCACTTGGAGGTTTGTGAAGGAGACCAAACTGTTTGTCTGAAAAAGCATCTTCCACTGGTACTGGTGTCCCTTGCTTATTATTACATATAACTATATCTAAAATAAACAAATATTTAAAATATTATTTTACTAAAACTTTGTAACAAAACATTTGTAGTTATTATTTTTATTACATTATTTACTACTATTTACCTCCTCTTTGATGATATGGGATAATATGAAAACTAGTTACATATTCCTTACCACCCCGAACCTCTTGTAGTACCTTTTTAACATCCAAAAACAGCCTCTCAGAAAAATTATACTGTTTTTGGTATGTCTCACTTGGTATATAGTCTGTATATTTTTTTGCCAAAGCTATTGCTTGTTTATCAGTCAATAGATTTATATCATCTTTGATAAATAATTTAGCTATATTATGAATTGTTAAGATTTCTCTTCCATATTGATAAAAATATTTGCCATAAGTTGTTAGTAGGAAGTCTGGGTTCAAACTTCGGTTTATAAGATCTACAGGATATATTTCTAGAAGAGTCAAAAAAGCTACACAACAAGATAATGACCGCCCATGTTGCTTTATTTCTTCTTCTCTTTCTGGTCTTTTCAACTCATCCACTATTTTGGCAAAAAAGCTCTCTTTAGTATCAGGTATAAAATTTAAGGTACCATAAGTAAGCACTAATCTCTCAAGATCTTTTAATCTACTCTCTGACATTGATTTCATTACTCTCTTAGCAATTTGATTAAGACAATTTTCATGGCGTGTGAGTGTTGATGAACCAACCAATGCTATATGAACATTGCACATAACTGACAGTCTTTCACACTCATGCTGTAAACTTTCTAACAAGTCATAGACTCCATTATCAATAGGTATTTTCAAAGAGTATCTTATTATTTTCAGTAAAGCCGCAAGTGAAACTTCATGTATATTTTTGGAGTGTTCTATTATTTTATCAATAATTTTTGATACTAAAGTCATACTTCTTATTGGAGTGTTGCTTTTAAACAATCCCATACCAATAATAGCCAGTTCATCAATACTAAACTTTGTAAAGTGCTCTTCTATATACACCTCATGAAAATGCACATCTATAGGAGTTTTTCTTGCTGTTCCAATAAAAAACATACTTTGGACAACTTGAGCCTTTGTAAGTCTTTTTGATTTAGTGGCAAGTTTGTTAGAACACTTTTTACAAAAATCACTATATCTTACAACATTAATCTTATAAAATAAGGACACAAATGACAGCATTTCGTCAAAAGACCATTTGGAACTTCGATTTAAACATTCGTCATCTAATGCAGCCCATACTTCTATAAAATTTCTTGTTCTTATAGATTCTGTTTGAGGCCATTTTAAGAGGGCATGAAATAATAACTTCAACTCCTCATCACTTGCAAACTTTATATTATCTGTTAAGACATCTATAAAATTATCAAACTGTTTATTTGATATACAAATATTGTTTTCTGTACAGTACACACCTAACACTGATAGCATTTTAAAGATATTTTGATGATCTTCTTTATGTAAATCTGTTAACAATATTTTAGAGAAATGTTCCTTGGTCACAGTCTGAACATAGTCTTCATCAATATTAATTTTAACTGCATAGCCATTATTTTGCATTATATCATATGCATATTTATTTTCAGTTTCCAAATACATTTTTATATTAACACTTGAGGTACTTTGAAATTGCCTGATAATTCTAACATTGCCTTGAAGCACATTAAACTTTTGATATAATACCAATCTACATTTTGATCTAAACTTCCATAAAGATAAATTCCGCATTATATTCATGATTGCTAGGTTTAAATATAACCTTAAAATGTCTGGTCCGTTTATGTTGTATTAAACGTTATAGAATGGTTATGTATGATATTTTCCTGGGTAAATACTTATTTATCAAAAGATCAATGAAGTATTTTATTATCATTTGTATTTCTATTTTCCACATAGGACATAATATTAAAAAGTGCCATATTACTGGTTAGTGGTTAAAGTTTAAACGTCAGTCGTCATTTAAGTTTTAACAATTGGATATTGTCTATTGAATACATGTCAAATGTCAATTGTTACCTGACAGTGACACTGCAGTGCTGCCAACCTGGAACGATAGACCGATCGTACAAAGGAGCGTAAAATTATCGTACATTTTCAAATAACGTATAAACGTATTAGTAATTAATAAAACAAATATTGTCACGAACTTATATTATGCTCGACCACCCGTCACGTCCTTATTTTATGATGTCTCATGGATACACCGCATAGAAAATGGCGCGAACATTTGAGTAATTCAAAAATTGTGCAAAAATAAGTGACTTTAAAGTTGATCGGTCAATTATTACATTTATTAAAAGAATTGAGGTAATAATAAGGTCTGTCATGATTGACAGGGTCTCTCTAGTGCCATTATTTCTGCTACTCAAACTTCTATCTGCAATTTTTTTAGAAATAAAATGTGTAGTAGAAAATTATCGTACATTTGCGTACGATAATGAGTAGCAATCGTACATCGTACGTTAGGCCTAAATTATCGTACGGTTGCCAACACTGCCTGACAGTTAACTGGCGACTGACATAACTAATAAATAATTTAGATACAAAGTTGAAACTATAAACAGAATCGGAACTACAATATGTGGATCACACCAAAATTATCTCGTTTGGAAATCGAACTTAAAACTGTTTTAATTCACTTGAAGCAAATTAGGAAGATTAAAAAACTTGGTGTATACCTCATAAATTGACTGAAGCAAACCGGCAAACGCACATCGACTGCTATGTTACACTACTAAACCGGAACAATAATAAAGAGATTTTAAATCGAATCATTACCTGTGATGAAAAATGTATTCTCTACTACAATCGCAATGGTTGAAGCCTGGTCAGCCAGCCAAATCCTGGCCCAATCGAAAATTGACCCAAAAAAATACTTGTAAGCGTTTGGTGAACTAGTGCCGGTATTGTTCATTACAGTTTTCTCAAATCTGGCTAGACTATTACGGCAGATGTCAATTGTCAGCAGTTGCAAACCATGATGGAAAGCTAACTGTTAAACAACCTAGGCTGGTAAATCTCTCCAAACCACTGCTGCTTCACGACATCGCTAGACCACACACTGCACAACAGACGGCAACCAAATTAGAAGAGCTTCAATTGTAATGTCTAAGACATCCACCGTACTCCCCGGACCTTGTTCCAACAGAAACATTTTTTTGAATTTGGATAACTTCTTGCAAGAGAAAAAATCAACTCCGATGGCACATTCTTGGTGGTAGACCATAGCATCGGGTCGCCGGCAAAGTTACCACCCATCGGGCAAAGTCGTGCCGCAAAGCGACCTAGTCGTGTTCCGGCACGTTGCTCGATGAAGCCGTTAATGGGAAATGAGTCTGAACAGCTGCGGTGCGTTGATGAACCGGTTTGAGGTCGAGTTGGTGTTTGTTTTGTCGGGTGTCTAGTCGAGGAGGGTAGCGGGATCCAAAGCAACGGCTTTCCGCTGGCCGCCCGCAGATAGTTGGGGGCCCAATTACAGCTGGTGAGGCAAGCGACAAGGGTACCAGATGTGGTAGGCCATACAGCCAATTGCCTGGACCTTCTGCTGACAACTGATCCGGACAGGTATCGTGTTGAGGTCACCTCCCCCTTGGGAACCTCCGATCACTGTCTGGTGAAATCTGTGTTTACATATTCCCCACCAGCTCTCGAACCACATGGTGTTAGGCGAGTATGGAAATACAAGTCAGCAGATTGGGATGAGATGCGGCACTTCTTTGCATCTTATCCTTGGCTGCAGGTCTGCTTCTCTTCCTTGGATCCGTCGAGTTGCGCGGATGCTATAACCGATGTGGTGCATCAGGCAATGGAGTATTTTATTCCTTTTGCTGAAGTTCCCGTCGGTGGCAAAGCTCGCCCATGGTTTAATGCCGAATGTGGTCATGCTCAAGACCGAAAACATTCGGCATACCTCATTTGGGCCGATGCTCGAAGTCGCAAAACTCCGGATGTAAGTACAAAGAAGAGAGCCTTTAACCTAGCTGCCAAGTCCTACAAAAAGGCATTGCGGAAGGCTCGTCTCGATCGAATCGCTAAGAATGGCGAAAAGCTCTCTGTCAAAACAACTGGCAGTCGAGCTTTCTGGTCTCTTGCGAAAGCTATCGAGTCGAATTTCTGCCAACCCTCACTGCCTGCTCTGCTGAAGCCGGATGGATCCCTGGCCCACACAGCAACAGAGAAAGCGAATGTATTTGCTTCTCTGTTTGCTGATAATTCGCATCTAGATACTGGCAATGCTTCTCCAGCACATCTTCCTCACTGCGGTATTTCGATGCCTGAAATCCGCATCACTAACAAAGAGGTATGGAGAACATTGTGTCGTTTAGATGTGAATAAAGCCAGTGGTCCTGATGGTATACCAGCCATTCTGCTCAAGACATGTGCAGCTGAGTTGTGTCCTGTACTGATACGTCTATATCGCTTCTCTTTCAAGACTGGAATAGTGCCGAAATTCTGGAAGCTTGCCAACGTGCAACCCGTGCCCAAAAAAGGCAGCCGTGCTGATCCTGTCAACTACAGACCGATTTCAATCACCTCCATACTCTGCAAGATTATGGAGCGTGTGTTGAACTCGCGCCTTCTAGCATACCTAGAAGGTAACGATCTCCTCAGTGACCGACAGTACGGGTTTCGCCGTAATAGGTCTACTGGGAACCTCCTAGTGTATGCTACACACATTCTAGGCGTGGCCATCGAGAAGAACGGAGAAGCGGTCGCCGTCTCTCTGGACGTCTCGAGGGCATTTGACAGGGTCTGGCATGCGAGCCTTATAAGCAAGCTTTCAGCGTACGGTATATCTCCTGGTCTGATCGGCTGGGTAACGGACTTTCTGAGCCAGAGATCTCTCCGAGTAGTTGTCGATGGGTGTTCCTCGGAATCCTTGACAATAAATGCCGGAGTGCCTCAGGGGTCCGCTCTTTCTGCAACTCTTTTTCTGCTGCACATTAACGATCTGTTGAAGCCCGGTATCTATGGGTACGCAGACGACAGCACAGTTGTAGAAAGATATCTGCCGAGTACTCGGGCTAGTCGAGATCAAGTACAGTCTGAAAGAGAAGCCATGGTGCAGCATTTGAATGACAAACTTCAGGCAGTCTCCGCATGGAGCACTGCCAATCTTGTCAAATTCAACGCCACCAAAACGCAGACGTGTCTGTTCACCGCCAAAAGGAGCCCTTTCACCTTGGCTCCTACTTTCCAGAATGTATCCTTGGAATACAGTGACCGGCTTCAGTTGTTAGGCTTAAAGATTTCCTCGAACCTCAACTTTGGTCGGTTCATTGAGTTCAGAGCAAGAGCAGCAGCAGCAAAGCTTGCCGTTCTGGCGAAGGTTCGGCAGTACTTTACACCGGGACAGCTTCTTGTTTTATACAAAGCACAGATCCGGTCGTGTGTAGAGTACTGTGGCCACATTTTTGCTGGTGCCGCAAAGTCTCATCTTGCGGTTCTGGACTCAATTGAGAGGCGAGCAAAGAGGCTCATAGGCGATCCCGAATTGGTCGAAGCCGACCTCCAAAGCCTTGAACACAGGCGTGGAATTGCTAGCCTCTCAGTATTCTATAGGATACATTTTGGTGAGTGTGCGCATGAATTACACGATCTAATTCCCCCGGCTCCCTTCCATCATCGGAATTTCCGACGCACGGCAGGAATCCATCCTTTTGTTGTGGACATTCCACCTGTCCGAATGAAGCGCTTTGCTTCGTCTTTTTTACTGCGTACAGCAAAGGATTGGAACAGCTTGCCTGCGTCGGTATTTCCGAAAGAATACAATGTGAATACATTCAAGAGAAGAGTGAATAGGCTGCTAGGGTAATGCGCCTTACCACCTTAGACTACATTCCACTTACCATCAGGTGGAATGTAGTCAAGCATTACCCTAGATAATATAAAAAAAAATGAAAAAAAAAATCTTAACAGCTTTCAAAGATTTTATTGATTCCCGTCCGACAGGTATTTTTAGTAAAGGAATCAACGAACTACATACAAGATGGCAAAAGTGCATAGAAAACAATATTTTATACTTTGATTAATTAAATACATTATATTAAAAAATATTCGATTTTTTGTTCCTCCCATACAAAACGCCATTTTCATATGTAAGGAACTAATATAATGTCTCACTGGTGACTAGAATCATCGGTAGGGAAGGAATCAGCCAATAAGTGTAAGATGAAACAAAAGACGAGTGTTTTATCTAAATCCGTTGACATGTGGGTAATGTCAGAGACGTCGACGGCAACATGGTCCTGATCCAAAAAAGAACCATTCAAAATCGGAAGACGAGTAGGAATCTGAACCAATTGGAATTAACCCTACATAGCTAACGTTCCTAAACTTCTATGAAAAGCTAACCATTCGACTTTTTGACGATCATTTTTTAAATGTATTTTTTTAAAGATTTAATTTAAATTTTATCAGGGCAAGTATATTTAAAGGAATAATGGGATATCAAATAAAGATAAGTATTACAAAAAATAATATGTATTCAACTTTAGGACTTCTAAATCACAGGTTTTAATTGACACATATTTTTTTGTGATCAGTATGGCATTAAAGCTTATAGCACTAAATTAGAAATTATTTTCTACATCTTCATTTATTTTCACTTTGGAAATATAAAGAAAATAACCTAAAATTTAAGCATATGTATCAAATGGATACTAATTTTTGGCACAACTGGGGCAAAAATCAACAGTATGTTCACAACAAATCGGAATTTTGCAAGTATTGCAGTTGTTTTTTGTCATGCGTCTTATTTATAAGAACATAAACTACAACTTTTCCTTTTCCTCGTAGGAACATTTTCAGATGTCGTAGCACTACCTGAACTAGATGGTGGTGGTGATGGAATTTTCCCTTGACCTTGAACGAGTTCATCGCAGTTCTAAAGCAATACTTCTCTAATTTTATCTTTTGTTTTTCTAGGCATTGTTGGCATTTCCAGTCGATGTTCAGCCAATGTTTAACGAGTTGTTCATGCAATTGTTGCATATAGCTTCTTCGTGAGAGTGGATTACGTCCAGACAATAAAATATTATAGCAATAGATGAAGTAGGAGTTAATACTTGATATATTGAGCATGTCATAAAACATGCACATCGGCCACCGACTGGTCTTAAGATTACATGACATATTAGAACACATCTGGTCAAATCTATCTACACCACCTTTTCTGGCATTTTAAAATTCTATCAGATAGTCTCTTTCGACGTCGTCCATCAACAAATCATCTCCATTTTGACTGTCAGAAGTATTATTTGTGTCGACAAGATCTTCATCCTCCAACGCACGAACTATGTCATCATCTGTGACCAACGTTGCAGCCATAGTTCACTATCAACGTTGCAACTAAAAAAACAAAGCATAAAATTAACACAGTATATAAAGTCTGAAAGTTACGGATAAGCTAACCATTCGACAAAATGACGAACATGCAATAGGTATCTCAATAATCTAAGTACTTACCGGCTAAACACGGCCACCATACGACGAAGTCTAGCGGTCACTGAGTTGAAACGAATACGCAAGTGTGTAGGTAAAACCATTAGAAAGATAGAGAAAGATTTTTATAAGGTGATCGTCATTTTGACGAACGTTAGCTATCTAGGGTTAACTTATCGCCGTCATGTTAGCAAATTCTAACCTAATCTAATTCCAAGTTTTTATTTTATTTTTCTATTTTTAATTATCTTTCAGTAAGTTTCATGAGCACGAAACAAACTTTTGTTCGTTTCTATCTGAGAAACGTCCCTCTTGTTTAACGTCCCACTGTAGATAACTTGGTAAAACAGTTAGTACTTAATATTATGATCGAGACGTAGAGTAGAGACAAGTTCAGACAGTTAAGATGCAATCACACATTAGCGCTGAAAAAATAAGGTTTAAACACAAAAATCGCATTTACATGTACAAACATTTTAATAAAATTTTGTATTCATTTTAAAGCATATCACTCACTCTTTAACCTTACATTTTTAAGTTAAAGTTGGATCTTTGTATGACATAGGACAAAATATGATTAAAAGACTTGGTAAATTCTTGGACATATTGTTTATTATAAGTTCCTATTTAATAAAAAAGAACTTTGGTGTGATGAAATCTTTAACCAAAATATTTTTGTATTCATTATTCTACATGACATTTAAAATTAAAAATGATACATAATTAATATAGCACTAACACGTATTATAAATAAAATGACACACACACAATAACATATCCTCAAGCATAAGATTATTTTACATATAATCACATTAAAACATGATGGTAAGGATAGATTTGGCGTAATTTATACAATACAATTATAATATGAATAAAACTTTATTTTTTGCTATATTTTTTCACAAATTTAATGGATTATCATGATTCATGACAATGATACAATCCTTACTGATATGAAGGGACTTCCATGAATTATGTATCGTAAATCTTCCTTATCGGCCACCATCACCCTGTGGGCAAAACAAAGATCAGTCCACAGTATGTACAAATACACTTTTCAATATTTAAATCAAATTAATAAGTTTACGTGGTGCCACTGTCGTCAAATTAATAAACCTTCACCAAACAACGTATTACAAATACCTAATACATACAACATAAATATATGATTCAATTACTTAATGACTTTGAAACGATATATGTTTATTAGTTACTAGTTAGGAAAGCGTTAAACTTATTATATTATGTACAAGTTGAAGTCATAAATTTAATTTTCAATGTTAATTATGCAAATAGGTAGCAGTATTAATAATTTAAATCCTATTACCATAATTACGTAGGTACGTAAATAAATATATTTAACGACGCACATTTCTACTTATAATTATTAATTACACCAGCCCGTGAGTGGTTACGTTTATAAAAAAAAGTGCAATGTGTATTCCAATATGGATGCCGTTGTGTTATTACAAGGAATAGATCATTAGAGCTTTCAAACCTATACAGGAATTAAAAAGTTTAAAAGACAGTAAATAAGTTCAAAGTAAGTTCAAAAGTAGGTCAACTATATTACTTAATATTTCTCATTTGTAATGATCGTATTAATGTAATTATACTCCGACTGTACTATCTCGACAGGTGAAAATAATGTGCCGATAATGAAAATATATCTTACATCACTTGTAATATCGATACCTAATAGTCGATTTTATTTATATATTTTAAACAAATAATATTTTAAAGATTAATTTTGGAGATTTTGGGTATCGTTATTGAAGGCGGTAGCGGTAAAAGATTGTTGCCATATCTGGCGTGAAAGTTTTCATCGTTCGAATTAATGTTCAAAATTAGCTTTTTTATATGGGAAGCATGAACCTGAAAATCAATTTGTATAAAAATTTAAATAAAACTTACATATTTTAAGGATTTAAGTGTTTAACTTACCAAAGCTTCAGTCTTTTTACGTAAATTTGATCTAGAGAGTGTAAGAGCCAGTTCAGATTGTAGTCTACTTGTGATAGGTTCGTCATCGCCTACTCTATGGCCATCTTTTTTGTCTCCGTTTAAGAAGTCTAACTTGGCTGGTTCTTTTCGACCTACACTGTTAACATACTCTCCAATCGTAACCGATACTGGCCGCACGTGTTTCTTCATAGTAGCAGTTCCATTCGGTGCCTTGATGAAGTAATGAGACGGTGGCTTTGGTTGAATGTTAAGTGGATTTTTTAGTTTGTAGGATTCTAAAGATTCTACTTCAGCATTCTCTTCCTTTAAATTGTTTGTTCTGAACTGCACGGGAATCTCTGGTTTATTGTTATAATCCGGTGTAGGTGTCCGCGTCAACGTGCCCACTTTTCTTAAATTAGGTACTTTCATTACTTCTGGATTATTATTATTTTCGTTCAAATGATTGTGTACGTTATGTTCTACGTGATTATGGTGACCATTAGATATTGGCATCTGAAAATATGATTTAGTAATCAGTTGTTTGTGGAATTGCAGATCCAATATTTATTTTTTCAATCTACTATCAATAAAAATGAACTGAATGGTTTCATAATATTTGTAATATATATAGTAAGGTTTGCAAATCAAGTTTATTTATTTACGGAATTTCTTAATAAGTTTATCTTTTGATTCATAATTAAAATAACATTCCATAATTGCCTAATTACATTATGATATTAAATGTAAGTATAACGTTCTTAAAACATTTAAAATACGTATAATACTTAATACTCTTTATACAAGGTTATTTTTAATTAGTTGACCACTTCTTGCAGGCAGCCTCTCTGCATCAATCCCAACAACATTTGTTCTACGATTTTTTTAATATCTTGATAAACAACAAAATAAACACGAAACAAAAAAATTGCTCTATCTTTTACTTATTACTCTGTATTTTGTAAGAAGCGCTTAAAAGGTCAACGCCCGGGCGCCATACCTACGCTCAGAGTTAATGTCACTTCAGAGGCAACAAATAAATTTTGTATGAGAAAACTAAAATTTTAAAAACTATTAATTTTAAAAAGTCGTAGAACAAATGTTGTTAGGATTGATGTATAGATGGATTGATGTTGATGATTGATTATATATTCAAGAAGTGGCCAATTCATTAAAAATAACCTTGTATAGAACATGAACTCACCGGCGGAGGGGGTGGTGGAGGCTTCTTGTCCCGTTTCTCTTGTATTTGCTTGTCGTTATTTGACAATTCTGTTGACGGCGATTCAACTTTTCGCAAAGGAATCGTTAACTGCCTATCCTGATTATGAAAATATATATTCATTATTATTAAAGCTGCTCAGGATACAATCTTTGCTTTAGGAGTTATATAAAAAAGTCTAATTTTAATCGACTAAGCAAATCCGAAAGGCGTCGTTTCCCGCATGTTGCAAACATGTGTGCATTTTTTTTGGACAGGATGACATATAATTATATAATAGGTTATGTAATAATTATGGTAAATAGAGTCTCGAAAACACCAGTACTTACAAGGTTATTTATAAATATACTGGCTTCAATACATACTAGGTACCTATATATTAATCTGTCGGTCAGCAAAATTTTTCAGTATTATTATTTGTTATACATTATTTAATATAATATAATACATTTTCATATACCTACTCATTTAATTATTTTTGGATATTCTTAATAAATTTAACATTTTTGTTTGTAAACGACGTGTTTTAATTAAAATAATTATTCAGAGTTAACGAATGAGATAAGAATTTCAACAATTATTAGGTAGATATAAATTACGAATGTATATTGCCTTATTTGTATCATTAATAACCTACCAACATACTCGTAAGTATTGAAATTGTTTTAAGTTTATATACCTCTTCAAGGACATACAAAATATATCTGTAATGCAATTTATTTACATTCTGTATAAATCTCTGTACCTATTGGCATAATGATCGATGATGAAAAACAGTAGGTATAGGTAGGTACACTATAACGAAATAATATATATATAAAAAATGAACTACTTAGAGAAAACTTATATAAAATGTTTTTTTTAATATTAATAAAAACAATTTTTCTTTTAATTTCTTTTAATAACACGATTGATTTCATTCGTGTTTTGTGAAATAGATTTCTCAAGACAACAGTTTTGATTTGCTTTCTAATTAATAATTTACTTAATATTTTGTGACGTAAGATGTTTCTTCAGCCGAGACGAAAGTCGAATACCAAAAAATTTGCGTAAACCTGATGTGTAAATTGAATTTATCGTAACTTTAGGACGGTGATATATTCTTTAAAATAATCGACGGGTGATCAATGACATTGAACTTTAACTCCTAAGATATAATTGTTATAATGCAATGCGACCTCAAGAAAAGTCTTAAGTATGTTGATAATACAACTTCATGTCTGTAAATTTGTTGCTAACAACTCTATGACGTCAGGTAACGATCTTGACACAAGGAAAATAAAACATTTAAATATTATTTTATCTATCTTAAAGTATTCGAGGTTAAACAAGAAACTAATTATTGACCATTAGTCAGCAGAGCATATCATTAAGAGATTTTTTTTTTTTTTTTTTTTTTTTTCTTTTTTTTTTTTTTTTTTTTGTCTGTCTATGCTGTTAGCCCTGTTGGCTATTACAGCGTCACCGGGGGAATGGGTGGGTCAGGAGACCCACCCTTAAAAAGGGGAGGCCAGATGGGCCCCCATGGGGAACGACGTCCCGAGGGCGTCTCAGATTGAGACACGGACCTCGGCTCGGGGCGTCGTTAGTCAGGAGGGAAGCTAAGGAAATTTGGACACTAGCGTCCTCCGACGGCAGAACGCCGGAGCAACGGAGCACTTACTCAGTTGGGACCTCGTCTATACCGGTACAGACGGTGTGTGTCTGTATGTTGTGTGGTGTCAATTATGCCTACGCGTACACGTTATTACCTACTGTGAACGCGTCGTCGGGGTCAACGAGTACCGACTTGGGTCTTCTTTTTCTGACTAAAGTAGTCTTACGTGGTCTATACTCTGCGGCGTCAGCCACCAGTGGGTTCGGGTGTCGCTCAGCACGTTCAAAGTACTTTTGGGAAAGCCCCTTGAAGTACTGAGCGATCGTCGGAAGGTTCAAGTCTCTATGGAGATCGATGTTGCGTACGAACCACGGTGCCCCGGTTGCAATCCGTGTAAACCTGTTCTGAATCACCTGAAGGGGTTTCAGATTAGCGTGCGCAAAAGCGGGACTCGCATAGGACATGAGTACATGAATATCATTAAGAGAATACTAATATAACAAATATCGTTACAGATATGCTATATTCCATGAAATTAATCAATATTTAGATATAACAAAAGTTATCGGTTGTTTTTTTGTGATAACTTAATGTACGGTATCAACAAATACCTATGTTGTGAAGTAAACCAAAAGAAATTAGAGTTAAACACATATATTATTAATGAAATTCTTTTGTATTTGATTATTTATCAGTATTTTAAAAAGAAACAGTTGAAAGAGAAATAAATATCTTAAGAATTATGTTCTTAAAAATATATATCTTAAGATTAAATAATATCGTCTTAGCCGACGAATCTCACGCTTCGCTCCATTTAATAATTAAAAGAATCACTAGAACTTACTTCATAACACTGAATTGTGAATAGAGGTGGTGACTTGTTTTTCTTCATTTTTAATCGTCAGTATAATACTGGGAAATCACATTTCGTTTTGAAATTGCGCGTAATAATATTATTTCCACAGTCCGATTTCATGTGGTATTCCGAGCACAATAATGCATAGAAAATTTTAAATCACAAAGCATTAGCGTGAAGGTCGCTTATAATTTTTCCTATTTGGTTCTCGGAAATTGTTTAGCGTTGACTGCGGGAGTCGTGCGGTGAGGTAGAGCGGACGGTGGCGAGTGGAATTGAGTGTCGAAGTCGACGATGCGCGTCGACGACGGATGTGGCGAGGTGAGTGAGCGACTTCGCGACTCGGCCGGTGCAACGCGGCCGGCCGGCGTTATCAGTGCAAGGCGCAACATGCAAAATCAGTGTTCTAGTATCTGTCCGCGTAGAACTATGCCAGGTGTTTTAATTATTAGGAGGAAAAATAATTTTCTGAATATTATATTTATAAATATTCTACAGTCCAATGATTTATATGATTTGATATCAATTAAAGTACATGCTATTGCTAACTGACTTCAAGAAAGAAGATAATTTTGAATGCGACTGCCTTACTTTTTTTGAAATGAAAGAATTATGTATTGTAGATGGATGTTTCGTTATCTTATTAAGTTCTAATACCCGTGAAGGGTTAATTGTAACAATATTTTTTTTGTACGTGATTCCTTTCACATTTAACCCGATATACACCTACATATTGTTTATAATTGTAAAATACAATTGCTATGGAATTGAAAGCAGGTATTTATTTAAGGTATTTTGTCTTTCGATAAAATTCTGAAAAGATAAGATTAAACTTGTTACACTACACGTACCTGCTTATCTATTAGCTATCAATTTCTTAAAATTTTTCGTCAATAAAATCGCATTATTTTCATTCGTTTTTTGTTGGTAGTTTATTAAATTACAGGTTTATGTTGTTGTATCTGTTTATTTTAGCATACAAATTATAGCATATACGACCTACTTACATAGGTTTATTATTATTTATTTGTTCAAAATGCTGTACCCCGAACCACCTTGATTGTACTTGGGCTCACTAATTACGAAAGGAGGTCAGTGCCCTAAGACTGCAGACCGACCGAGGGTCGGCGGGCCCTAATCGGCTAAGCTATGACCTAGTCTGCACCTTATTTTAAATTAAGTTATTAATACATATCACCTAAAAGCGATTTTTCTCTTTAATATATTATTTTACCCTTAAAGGACATTAACAAAATAATTCTAATGTAATTAATTCCCAGTTATGGCCCTAATATTTATAAAAATGTTACACGTTAATAGACGAAAATAAAGAATTATACTCAAATGTGCTAAATATGATTACTATGTTCTTTTGTGGTCATGGTGGTGGTCACGGTGGTGGTGGTCAAGATCACGGGGGATCTAACAAATGTTATCTGATTGTCACATTTAGGTGATCAGGTGATTTTGGTGATAAGCTAAAGCTTTTTATACTAATGGATTACTTATTTTTATATTATACGAAAATATTATTTTTACTATAGATTATATTTATATTAATTTATTAATTATTGTTTTTATTATTATTACCAAATTCAGGCAAAGTTAAACATTTCATGTATTTTCTCATACGGATTCTTAGGTGACGAGAACAAATGTGGGTATCTTTGACATATCTTAAAGAATTACTAAAACAAATATGGACCTAACACTAAACCAGAAAAACAACTTGTTTGAAATCCAGATTTGCCTTAATTAATTATTCCGGATGTAGTTGCCACTTTTAGCAACCAGATCTATACTTAACCGTTCAACTTTCTTAAAGTTGATCCACAATATACTTCTAGCTTTGTTGACAGATTATGTATGACAAAACGTATTTTTTACCCTCTTTTTAAATAGTATTTGTATAAAGAAACAAAAAAATATTAAATTAACTTGATTAAGATTATTTTTATGTTAAGTTTGTTTTGTATTATATTATTATTATTATAAAACGTAAATTACCCTTCTATTAAATTATTATTAAGCAAATTTACATAAAATAATTAATGTCAAAAGTTTATATTTAATCTTATCTAGATTTTAAGAGTTCAGTGTTGCAGTGGGCTTCCTGTTAATGGGGGGCGAACGCCGGGAACATCCTCGTGGTGCTCCCTGGGCAACAACGGTTACAGAGAACCTTCGGGTTCTCCCGTTGACTAATACCCGGCGCGGTGGGGGTCGGTCATGGGGGTTTGTGCCCGGTCCATGGCTGGCTGGCGGGCAGGCTGCCTTTCGGGGTGGTCTGTCTGCGAGGTGGGCTCGGGCCTTATGGCCTGGGCACTGAGGGTGGGAGGGCGCAGGCCCTCTCTACCGGGGTCAGCTGCGGGCTCGCCCCTGGTACTTGTCTGTGCGCAGAGTGGACTGTGGGGTGGTCCCGTGGTTGTGTGGGGGGTACGCGACGGTCTCTTCCTTGCTGAGGGGGAGGCCGTTTGCGCTAATAGGGTGGTGGCCCGGAATAGTCATCGTCAGGTACAATAGCGCCTTACGATGATTAGTCAGGGCGAGGTGGCTGCGGAGCTCTTCCTAGGGAGGGCTCCGTTGGCGGGGTGGCGGGACGGTCGAGGTCGCATCTTCTGCGTCGTCTGCAGGCGGCAGTTAAAATTGCGGCGCAGATTTGCGTACCTCTTCCGGCCCCGTACGTCGGGGTGGCCTTCTTCGGAGGGTCGCCTGCGGCGTACACCAGCCGCTGGTGGCGGCTTCGGGTTCGGACCACGACCGTTTTCGGACGAGGTCCGGCCCCGGGAGAGTGAGTCGGATCGGGGCACCTTCTTCGCCGAAGCGTCAACTTGCTGGCGTCTCGGTGGGGAGGGAGTCTTGATTTGGCTCGGTCGGCTTGGGTGGAGGGCAGGGGAGCCCTTCACGATTTAACAAGCCGGCCACCGGAGTGGGGCGCGCTCAAGTCAACTGGGCGCGTCACTCCATGGGGATGGTGGTCCATTATGACGGTGAGGTGTTGACCGTCTGGTTTTGGGCTTTCTGTAGATGCTCATACAACGGATATAGAGGTACCCGCCCTAATGCACAATGTTCGCTGATAACATTGAGGTTGACATTCGACATTGAGGACGATGTTTGAGGATGGCTTTAAGGTATATAGTAGACTGGAAAAATGGCAACCAAAACTGGAGCTGGTTGTTTTAAAAATAAGTAGAACAAAAAAAACACCTTTTCTGCGATTTTAGCGGTGTATCTTCTTTTGTTTCTATTTTGTTGGACCGAATGACATTTCCGGTGAGCTCCGACTTTCGCTACCTAGTTTCCCCAAGTGCAAAGCTATGGCAATATTGCCCAGGACGCAAAATACAGAATCTCTCTCTCCTGCCCTTATCCCACTATGTGGGGTCAGCACAACATATAATTTTCTTCCATTCAGCTCTATCATTCGTCATCTCAGTATTCACTTCTTTTCTCAGCATTTCATCTTTCACACAGTCCATCCACACTTTTTTCGGCCTTCCCCTCCTATTGTTTCCATTCACATTCATCTTTAACATTCTTGTCGTCACATGACATACATCCCTTCGCATAACATGCCCGTATCACGCTAATCTATTGCTTGACAGCTCTTTTCGGTCACGGGCGCTATTTTAAAAAAACACAGCTAGCGACAAATTTAGAAATAGCGACATTTGACAAGACAGATATGTGATTTCTGCTTAAGCTAATAGGCAAAAACTATAAAATCATAATAAAGCCTGTGGATATGTATGGATTTTAGTGCTGGGCGTTAAAAGGGATGGATGAAAAGCGTTTGCATGCAATTAAGTTGCGAATGCTGAGATAGATGTCTTGGGGAACAAGAACGATAGGATAACAAATAAGTAGGTTTTAGGAGAAGCTTGATCTTGAGCTTGATCAGTGACAGGAAAAATAGAGGAGAGAGTCTGTCATGGTATGGGCATATTAAAATTCTACTTATAATAGAGTTAAATAGGATGATGTTTGTTTCTTTATAGCTCAAAACCAGCGACCTATAGGAAATCGTGTCGACGTAATACTACCCGCTTCGAAAAGACGAAAGACATATTTTATGGTTCTTGCGAAGATCCTAATGCTTATAGACAATTTCGAGCATCAGTTTAGGCTTCACATAAAAGTAAGTAGAAAGTATCTTTTATCTTTGCTACAAGATTAGAGGGAATATATTTTACTACGCCATAAAAAACACTACATACTTATTTAATCTGATATGAGTTGTAAAGTTATTTTTTATTATTACCTATGTTTTCATCTAACTGAATAATACTTTTAATTTATCATCTTATAACAAGCTGGTATTATTCAAATTGCATTAAATAAATCCTACAACTTAATTGTCAATTGTGATGTAACGTGAATCACTAATTAATTCATTATAAACAAATCCCAAAAAACCATAAAAAGAAATCGTGACTTTACTAAGGTATATTGGTGATTTTTAGACTATTATTAAAAAAAATACGTGCAGATAATTCTTTGAACCCAAAAGTAGACTAAACCAATCCCCTTAAGTTTTTTAAATAAAAAAAGTACAAAAACTTTAAGTTTTACTTAAAGTATTAAATGTCCAAAATCATACTTCATTTAAGGCGGATTCAACAAGGAAAATAAAATGTAAGTAGGTACTAAGAAACGTAACTATCAAAAAGTTAAAACATAATAAGCATTGTTATTTAAAATACATATTACCATTTTCTTGCTTGCGATTGCCGATTATGTTTAAAAAAAATCTATCTACCCGTTATCATCGTTATCCATAACAACTTTATCATCAAATATCTTATTATCTTTATCTTACTTGACAAATAACTAAAATAAAAAATGGTATATTTCTGATAATACGTTTCAACCCATTCTCAGCTTCCTCGTGATCTAAATTTATTTTTGAAGATTGCAACTTGCATGCAATTCAAAAGTATAATAATTGGTAAAAAGATTCTGAAACCTATACAGAGCTACTTATATCGTATATAGAGATTTAAAAATTTTAAAAGCATTTCATATATGACAATTAAAAGTTGCAAGCATGTCAATATTCAATATTGTTCTGTAATGTTGTTGTTTCATCTATTGGTGGAGACAGAAACAAACTCCTTCCATTGATGTTTATAAGAATGTACAATGGCGCCGTTTCTTGCAGCTATTATTTTACACAATAATATGGAAATATCATTGTTCTGTGACACCGTATGATGTATATTCCAAGTGCATAAAGGAATGTTGACTATTAATTGTTTACCTGATTGTCATTAACTACCTATAATTTTTGCCTCGATAGCTGTACAAATATTGTCAGTTGGTATTTATCAACTTATTTTTTTGAAGTGAAACTTCTTTACCGACGGATGGGAGAAATTTTAAAGCAATATAAAAAAAAATAACGTTCTTCTGTTACGCCATCATACCATCTTTATTTCTAAGTCACATTTTTCCGTTACGCGCCATATTTTTTCTATGCATGTCAAAGATAATAAAACAGCGTGAATTTGATACCAAATAATTTTTTTTTGCTTAAACTTTATCTAATTTAGCTTTATTTAACCAATTTCTGTAAAGTTGTAAATAATGGATCATTTTTCTCAAAATGTTGTCATAAAGAAGTTTCACTTCTTACGTGTGTAACACAAACATAATTTTAATGTTCGTTTTACACAACATATTTATTTCAAATAATTATTATATTGAATACTTACCATATTGTCTGTTTTATTATCGCTATTACTGATACTGTTATTTTCACTATGTCCTTCTAAATTTGAGAACATTTTTCTGTGGACCTTCTTAAATTCATCCATTAAGGCATCGTGATGTTTCTTTTGGTCATTGTCTATGGCCTTTGGAATACTCGTTTTCTTAACTGGAACTGGTTTGGTTACCTTCTCTGGCTCAGGTTTCTTATTCTGTACAAAAATATTCCTTACTGCTGTATATAATATTTATATTTTTATAACTTTTGAATTATACATAGATTTATTATTTGGAAAGACGCAATGTGGAACGACAACTAAATCGTAAATACACATCAAATATTTAGATTTAATAAGACTATACTCACTAATTTTCTTCTCTGTATTTCATCGGCGATGGCGCTAGATAATGTAGCTGAGCTGGATATACTAGTGGTATCCATTTCGATTTCCTTCTTGGTCGGATTGAAGTTACTAACAGGCGTCGCGCAGGGTGCAGGGTTCATGTGGTGCACTTCGACAACTATAGTCTTTTTATCATTATCTCTGTGATTTTGATTAGTTGTGAAAGCATTTTTTCGAGACGAGTTATTATCGTAACTGCATTGAATAGTTGCACCATCTTCAGTTAAATTAATGATGGTTCTGTTTAATGGAGTCTTGACTTTCGTTGATTCCAATTCTGGTTTAGTTTTACATCTGACGTTGGATTTACTTTCGTATGTATGAGGATTATTTGGTATACTAGGACTATCGTAGTCAGGTTCTATGTCGGATGGCGCGTCGAAATTATGAATGTCGTTATTCTTCCACTCGAAATCTAAACTGTCCCAAGTTCGTCTTTTAATTCGATTCATTGTCAACCTAAAACATTCAGCAGAAAAAAAAATCACTCTTATTTTTCTAATTAAATTTTTCAGTCAGAAGTTTTTTTACTTTACTCTATAATACAACTACATGGAATTGAGTCATTCAGAGGTAACAATTTCACTAAGAGAATTTTAACAACGCTAACAAACATAGATAACAATAACAAGTTTCCACCAACTGTGTATATTAAAACGCACCTCCTCCAAAAATATTATTAGAAATTAAAATCTCAAACCTGTTAAGATGTATAACAGACCTATCTGCTCTATCAGCAGCCTCCTCCGCGACGCTAGCGAGTCGTCTCCTGAGGGCGGCGGGCGGGGCCAGCGGCGCGGGTGGCGCAGGGCTCCGTTCCCCCGCAGCTGACGACGCGGAACTATTGTAGCCGGAACTCTCTGGCGACACCAGCTCGGTCCCAGCTCCTTCACGGATCACCAGCTCTAGACGCCCGCTCGCTTTCATCGCCGATATGGCCTGAGATGTATTATTAAAACTTTAGTTACTCTATATTTATTTATATAAGGCAATGTTAATATATTATAACTTTTATTTAAAAACATACAAATATTAATAATTTACTTTATATTGCCATCTAAAATATGATAGCAAAAATAGTTTAATATTATGTATCGGAATTAGTATATTGCAATGGAGGAAGAAGAGTAGAAGGTGCAAAAACAACAATAATGTGTAACACATAATAATTGTACATAAATTACCTCGTTGAAGGATATGTTGGCGAAGTCGTGGCCGTTGCAGGACATGATCTGGTCACCCGGCCGGAGTCCAGCTTCTCGAGCGATACCACCTTCTCTTACAAACTGAACAAATATTCCCGGCTTCCATTCTGGTCCCTTGCAGATACTGAAACAATAATAATTCATGTATAACTAAGTTTTTAAAACAAACTGAGGAAAACTGGAAGATGTACAAAATCTGCTGTTTATATTATTATAATGGTTAATCCACACTTACCCACAGCCTAGCTTTGCCCTCGGAGGCACCAGTATAGAAAGTCGCAAGTCTGTTAAGTGTTCTGTATTGTGGCAGAGTGTCGGCGACGAGGAAACATCAGAAGCCAATGACGTTTGTTCTGACACGAACTGCCACGAGAGGGCGTCGTGATCTTTACTGTAAAAAGATAATAAAATATTAAATAAAAGATACATCATTTAATTAAAAGATAAGATAATTATCAAATCAAAACCAATTAGGTATATTTAACATGTTTAAATATCTGTCGATCTTACTTTTGAATATAATCTAGAGTAAAATCATGTCAATACTTACTCTTTGACGGGTACCATCCCCACATCTGAAACAATAATTATTAATTGAATATAGTTCTATATAGCACTCAACATTAATAATTACATATTATATTATCCACAAAATAATTTATTATAAACTGTTAGTTGGCTTAGCCATTACAGAAAAAAGTAAAACATGAATCATATACATATATCAGCAAGGAAATGGACCATTTACTTCTGAACGACTGATGCTCATTAAGATTCGATTTTTTTTTTCGTTTGTGAACAATTTTTTTTACAGCCAGTGTTATTGTAAATATCATACGTAGGTAAAATATACAAGGGAGATTGATTATAATTTCTTATCAAATGTAAGTACATATTGAACATCTTTTAATGTCCTAAGTTTTTGAATAATAGGGTATTCATTCCAGTTTTTCTATAAAGTCTAGATATATTTGATTATTAGAATGTAGAAAATTACCTAATTAACATCAATAAACTTTTTTGTATAAGGTTTTGTGTAAGGCACACATTTTGGTGCTGACTGTATATATTTTTGTTTAGCTACATAGGTTAAAAAATCTCTAGTACTCCTTTGTTTTAATTCAACCTATGTTTTATATCTACGATATCGAGTTAAATACGCGTATAAAATATTTAGAGATACGCCGAATAGTGATTTTACCGACTAATCGGATACCGAATAATGTTCGGTTTAATCTTTACTGAACCTTTGTCTTTTAGTTCTTTACCGTGTCGGGTAGCCAAAAAAATAAAAGTAGGTACTCGAACCGAATATATTGCACCAACACCGAATAATTTGGCCGAAGACGAATAGCGAAACCGAATACCGAATACTTACCGAATATTCGGCGCATCTCTAAAAATAATCATAACAATATTGTTTAAAGAACTTACGTCGAACTTTGATTTTGAGTCTGGACTGCGAAGTGATGTAATGCACCAGCTCAGCGTGTACCGCGTCATCCACTCGGTAACCATTCACACTCACCACTTGGTCACCGATCTGCAAATATGACAATAATTTGTTCTTTTAATATATTACAATTATTATTCAATATATCAAATTATTATTCTTCCTGTATACAGTATACCTTTGCTTCTATGGTTAGTATGCAGTATTATGTTTCCATAATTAAAAATAGTATGGGTGATATTTTCACGTAATGCAGTGGGATGAAATGTTGTATGAAGAAGAGACTTTTGTATGAATGAAGATTGACTTATAAGAGAGGAAAACAACTAAAGAAAAAATGGATCGAGTGCTTCAAAGATGATATGACAAAAAAAGCAAGTCTTCACTAAGATGACAAATGATATAAAAGCATGGCATGAATTGTCATTTGTGTTGACCATTCGATTATTGGGTTAAGGACAGGTAGATAACAATACTATATAATTTATATATAGATATCTAACTAACTGATCTATCAAACGCTGTATAATAACTATGTAATTAGGAGGTCTAAGCCACTCGTATTATAAAACGTGATATTTATTTTTTTGACGTAGGATATTACAGGATATTTCATAATCCTGTCCCGGGAAGAAGTTAAATCTTAATAAGAGTTTTGTATAAAAGCCCTTCGACAAAGACGAAAACACATCTTTTCATTATTTGTACTTAATCAAAAAATCGGTAATTTAACTGATAATTTTAATAATAATAACATTTTTTAATCGACAAATATATTTATAAACATTTTAAACCTCAAGATAATATTGGAGTAATATTTTATTTAATTAGTCACACTTAGATCCCAGACTGGGAACTGCGGAACTGAACATGATACACATTCTTGATAACTACAGAGTCCTTAATCAAGGTATCTTAGATATAATATAACAATAATAATACAATACAAATCGCACACATTGATCTAACCCCTAAGTGAGCAAATTATTTGCTTGTGTTAAGGGTGTTAAACAACGATACAAATACATAGAAATACACATTATAGATACTGAGAATATATTTAATAAACGACCAAACCCAGAAATACAGACATCTATGTTCCATATACCATGCCTGTCCCTGTCGGGAATCGAACCCGAGCCTCATTGTGTCTCTATACGTTAGGCGTCTGCGCTAACCACTCGACCAACGAGGCGGTATTTATGCATACATTTTTATTACTAATATTAACTGATTTAAAAAAATAATTAATTGAAATAAACCGAACAAATGTTTTCTGTATAAATTATAATACCTACAAACTTTCGTGCGGGAAATGGGAGTCTGAACATTATTTTCAAGCTGCTATAACCGTTATAATAAAATCAATGAACCAGGAAATTATTATTTACCCAATAAAGGATACAGTTACACCAAAACAATAGAAAGTAAAAAATAATATGGCGTGAAGGCACCGGGCTACCGAACAAGTGACGTCACGCACGCGAACTGTCAATCTTCAGCCACGTCTTAGTGACGACAGAGCACTTTCTTCGCATTCTCGGAGAAGCCGGACAAACTCATGGCCCACATATCAGACAACTTTCCTACTGACTTTCGTACCACTAGCGTTTTTTGGACTCCCAGACTTTGAGGCGTCTTACCGATATATTATATATATTGAACGAATGTACTGTTCAGTCTGACATGATGGATAATGTGATATAATATATGATTATTGTTATTGTGAACAAATGATTGATGTTACGTTGGATTATTGACACATCAATGTTACAAAACTCTCCGTCAGCATGTCTAAGTATCAAAGTATATTGTTTATCGTTTCGTGTAAATTATAGTTAATTTAAATAAAAAGTATTTATTTGAATATAATGTGTCATCAGTATAATATTAAATATACATGTACCGCTTTCATTGAATATTATTTTAATATACAGGGTTATTTGTAATTAGTTGGCAACCTCTTGCAGGCAGCCTCTATACAACAATCCCAACAATATTTGTTCTAAGACTCGATGTATAAATAATATCACATTACTGTTAATTAATAGTTACTTTATATTTTTCATCTCAGAGATAAATAAATTCTTATACAATAAATAATCTTTATCACATTATACAATGAGAAATAATGTCTAATATATTTACGAGATTAAGCTCAGTCAGCACTATAAATTGTTATGTATTATACTAATAAAATTAATATAACAAAAATAATAAAAACAATTAATTGATTACTTTCATTATAAAACTCCGATATCAAGTAAATCATAAAAATATGATTTATTGATAACGGAGAACATCTACAAGCACTTTGCGATTCGATTCCAAAAATCGATAAATGATAATTAAAAAACAATTACTTTATTGTTAAAAATAAATAGATACTCGTTACTATGGTTTATTTCAAACACACCTGTATACACTCCGCAAACAATATCATATTGTTTCTTATCAGTGACTCAGCGATAACGTCTGGTTATATCGATACGATGTTTGCTTAATTTGTATCGAACAAAAAATCAATAATAAACGCCAGTTCAATTTAAGTTTGTACGTTTATGTCAATATGACTTTTATGTTACAACTGCGAATACGCAGGAACATTTAGACCAGAATAATTATTAGTCTTACAACTCCATAGAGTTCATAAATGGTTCATAAATTTAACAATTCATAAATTGTTCTTTTTTTAAAAACACCCGTTTTAATTTAAATTACATTCATATAAAAAAGTGACAATATTACCTACTATTTTTTGCACCTAACTAAATTTATATATATCTAGTAAATGCATTAGCATTTTTTCATGTTCACAAATCAAATGTGCATTTGTCAATTACCATTCTAAATTCTTGTATCAAGATTAATTAGTAATAAACTTAGTGTGATGCAATCTAGTTTGTCATGGATAAAGAAAATAACTGCGCAGGGAATTTAGTTTGTAATTTTTTGTTTAAACAGGACTCTTGTAAATCAAAGTTTGTTATCAGTCCAAAAAAAGCGCTAGATTCAATTCTACTGACAAACAATACCACTGCAAAGTACATTAAAAATTACATTAATTTCAACTTTTTTTACTAACTTTTTTAAAATAACTGCGCAGGGAACTCATTTTGTTAGCCAATCAGGGCTCTTGTAAATTAAAGTTTGTTGTCAGTCCAAGAAAAGCGCTAGATTTAACTACTGACAAGCAATACGATTGCAGAGTACATTGAAAATTACATTAATTTTAACTTTTTTTACAACATAAAAAGTTTATGTGAACGTCAACTGTCAAGTGTCTAACTACATAGGAATCATATTCTATCTATCTACTACGATCTAAAATATTTATATTAGATTTTGTGAATGCAAAATGTTAATAGGATGAAAATAGAAATAAAATTAAAACAAACATTAATTTATTAGTCAATTATTATTTTTTTGTTTTGGTTAGATATAGGTATACACTATTTTAAAAGACACTCAACTGATTACCAATGAGAGAGGAAGTGACAACATTTCTGCCACTTTTTCACATGATAGTGAAAAATGCTACACAACTCATAATAAATATACTACGATTATAAATATTAACATAGATATTCAAAGTTTTAACGTTATGTAAAAATCAACTGACGTGTGTTTCCCAGACGAGTAACAATTGTTTGAAGTAAAAGTTCCGAGTTGCATTGTACGTATTTTATTATGTGAACTTAAATAATAAATTAGGTTTAGTTATCTCTTCACAAACATGTATATTCACTTTTAATTAACACCTGTATACTTTTATTAAGTATTGATTTTTAATGCTTACAAGGTGGCGATAACAGCAATAGTAAATATATTTTTTTAATGATAGATTTTCTGTTTTAGCAAGTATTACACAATACGTTTACGTTGCCATACGCATGCGCATGTTAGTTATAGAAAGTCACCGATTGGCCACAGTACCTAAGTAATTAAGTGATTCACGCGAATATTCTGGAATTTGTTTTTTGAAGTGAAACTTCTTTATCGGGGTTGGAAAAAAATGTAGTGTAACATTTTTTCGTTACGCGTCACATTTTTCCGTTACGAGCCATCTTTTTGAAGTAAAACTTCTTTATGGTATTCGACAGATGGGATAAAATTTTACAGCAATGTCAAAAAATTGGAACGTTTTTCTGTTACGCGCCATCTTTATTGTTGCTTATACTTTATCTAATTTAGCTTAATTAGCCATTCCTGTAAAGTTGTAATTAGTGAATCATTTTTCAAAAAAATATGTCATAAAGAAGTTTCACTTCTTACATGTGTACACTAATACACACACAATTTTTTTTTTATCAGAATTGCCCATATAAAAGTATTTCCTCCTATTATTCAAGGTATAAAACTCGTGAAAATCTAAGAAAATAAGTGTTTGGTTTTCTCCAGTATCAAAAAAGTCTTCCTTTTTATAAAAATAATGAAAAGTATGAAACATGAAATTCTAAAATGATATATAAATCATCTGTTAAACTAGTGCAGTGCAATAAAAGCATTTTTCTCAGGTTTTGATGTGAGCGTCTCAATACGTTATTGTAATGGAAACAACGGATATAAGTAGTACTCGTGAAATTTCGTAACGTCTTTGTTGAGGAAGTAATTGTGTGAAAACTCAATGGTTTAATACATTATGCTTGTTCATCTGTAATGTACCGAACTTCGTTAAATAACTATTGTCTCTAGACTATCAAGTGATGTATGTAGGTTACCTGTTAGGAGCGTAATTTATAATTAAATTATATAATTATAGAAGCTTGAGAAAATGATACAAGTGAATAGGTCAAACTTCAAATATACATCATCATAATCTGTCATCATCATAATAAGTCCTGTTCTATTCCAGGTGTAACTTTGACACATAATTTATTTTCATAATATTTACAACTGGTTTTAGTATGTGTAGGATTTTTTTTTAATATTTTTATAAATTAGTTTTAATGAGAGTTAAATTAATAATTACTAAATTCTAAACTGTTTGTATAAAGACAACAGTTACATGAACGCTTCACAGAATAAAATGTTTCTTGCGACAATATAACCTCGGACAATGATAATTACACAGTATACAGGGTAGCCCCAGTTAACTGTGGGAGATTTTCTGATTATGTTCACTGATGTTAGTTAAGCATAGAGATTCCTAACTATAAAACTAACTATTAATCCATCGTAACGCGGACGATTGAAAAAACTCTTGTGTGTATCATTAAACAATTTAATGTCATTTATGAAATTTTAAAAATAGGTATTTAAATACACCACAAGCGCAATGTAAGTAATCTTAAATAAAGCGTTAAATTAGCGTCAAAAATTATAGAAAATAATTTTTTACTAAATATTCACATAATTATCTAAAAAAACTATATTATTATTATATTTCTTGGTTTAGTTAATTTTAATAAAAATTAGCAGTTATATGATTCCGGCAGGTAGTGTCTTATATATAGCTATTTCGGGAGTATAATACATAGTACCTACCCAACTACAACTTTAAGCAAAAAAAAAAAAGAAAATTAAAAAAAAAAAATGAACTAACAATAGGTTAATGCACAATTACTTAGACAAAAAACAAAACAAAAAATCAATCACAATGTAACTACGTTGCTAAAGAAATAGCATTGCCTCGCAATATCAAACTTTTCTTTTTTATTAATAGAAACATTTTAGAGAATTATGTCTTCAATTTAAGTCGTAACTTTGAACGTTGAAATTTAATTTATTATTTGCTTTATGTCTTTTTTAATTAACAGTAAATAAATGTTTTTGTCGTGTCATTATAAATATTATAAATATTATAAATATTATAAATATTATAAATATTATAAATATTATAAATATTATAAATATTATATATATTATAAATATTATAAATAAAAATGATCTTACCTTTAGTCCCTGTAGATGAGCCTCAGAATTAAGTTCCACTTTTGATATAAAGAAACCAGTAGCATATTCTCGTCCTCCTCGCAGAGAGAAGCCGAAAGCTGGAGCGGCCTTGCGCGGGCGCAGGAGTCGCACCACGCGCACGCGCCTCTCCGCCGCCCCAGGAGCAGCTGGCACGTCACGAGACACCGACGTCACCGTCGATGCACTCGACGTTGCGTACATACTGCCCTGAAAGCAAAGCAATTGTCTCCTGAAATAATATAAACAAATAATATCAATAAAATATTGTGTCGTTTTTTTTTAGAAAGTTTGGGCATATATATATTAGGTATGTTTTTTGCTATAATTGTAGTAAATAGTTATATATCAAGGAATGAGTAAGTTTTCTAAACGAGCTTAAAAGGTAATTATGTAATTTATTCCACTTAATGATAATGATACACTTATGATTATTTTTATAATTAAGACACTATTATAATAACTTACCACAATCTATATATTGCTCAATCAATTGTCTGGCAGAAATTTAAATTTTTTCTTTTAAAATCTTAAAAAAGGTAAACTCATCTGACATTTTGTAATAAATCCCAAATAAGTATTTTCAAAGTTTTTGTCAGTCAGTTTTAAAAAATGTTCTTCGGTCTTCTAACGATCGAAACGACTCAATCGATTTGTACGGGTTTCTTCAATAAATTCACGACTTTAAGAGATTATTTTATATTATTTTTATTTAGGTTACAACTAGAAAAAAAGTCACTGTTAATACTACTTGGTAACAAAAAAACATTTTCAAATTTGACACATATTGCATCTGATATTAATAATTTATTCGTAATAAAGGCTGATCTCCCCATTTAGCAAAATAAATAATCGTAATCGGAGACAACTGAACTGTATAATGTGTAATTGAGTAATGCAATACGGAATGTAATACAATATTCAAAAACAGAATATCCGGAATTAACCTATTAAGAAGCCTTAGCAATGGACAGTTACGGTATTTATTATCGCTGACTGTTTATCTCCAGACAATATAAAGATAAAGTACTCTTATGTTTACAAATTTATTTTATTACAGGTGTTTTTAAAATATCGGTATTATGATATTAGAAGGTCTTATGTTGTAATAAAAGAATAGAATTTTGGGAAGCCGAGCTAAAATGTGTCAATCGAAAAAAAAGAGAAAGCAAATGAGGCTACCTTTCTGTCTTTCTTTCTTGCAAGTGTGATTAGACTAAGACAAGTATCGTTCTCTCATCTTCTCTCTTTTATTATTTGTTATCCACTTACACATATAGGTCTGCCTATGTGTCCCCTATTCTATATATAATAATTCTATTAATAAAGTTCAGGATGATAACTGTTTGTCTGGCTTATTATTAAGCATTAGTAGAGCATGAGATATTAAATTGTAATTTATACTAGGGCTTTATTATTGTTATGGTATAGAATATAGTATCAAAAAATCAAAATGTTGATTACCACTGCAACCACACGAAAAGTTCAAAATGCTTGCATAATTCTTCTCATGCAATGTGTATTAGCTCGTCACTTATCTCCGCAAACATATCTAATCATCTTTCGCAAAGGCCATTCTCAATGATAAATTTAAGCGGCCATTGTATCAGGGCGCTACCTATGAAACACATTTGAGAGTAAATCTTTTGTATTTACTTTTCGGTGGGTAACCGACATGCCCTTTAGTTACAGATGCTAACACAGAGGTCACGCTCCAAAGTACCTTCTCAGAAATCGAAAGATAATACGAACTTAAGAAAATTCTACATATTTAGTATCTGCAAGGTAAATAGTCATTTAAGATCTTAGTCAATAGTAGAAAATATAAAGCGTCAAAGAACAAACAATAAGTTAACTTCATAACATTGTGTTGGTGTTATTTCGAGCGCGAAAGAATGTTGTAACTGACAAAAAAATATGAGTCAAGAGACCTTATAACTTTATTCATGAAATATCTCTATTTTTATTGAGCATATTATATAAATTAAAATACCTATATGTTCTGATTTGTCAAATTTGCTTTTAATTAAAAAAAAAATAAAAGTCAGAGCAGACTAAAAATTAAGTAAAGTCAAGCCCAAATTGCCTAAAAAGAAAAATTATAAAATATTACATTTTAATATAACCTTAATAAATGACAAAGATATTATAAATCTTCGTAACATGTGCTGTACAATATCCTAATTGAAAGACTTCAACGCGTACGGCGTATCCCTTATAATATTATAATGATGCAGTGACATGTTGTGAATTTAGTGATTAAAGCCAGTGCAATAAACAGGATAGAGGGGATGCAAGTGGGGGGGAGGGCAAGAGTGCAGCTCCTCTAAGCGGTACAATGACCTCGCTCAGCGCCTGCGCAGCTTCCAGGCCAACTCGCTTCTTTATGTCCGTCACATTCATTGACACGTTATTTGCAGGCTAGCGTAACTAGTGCTACATCCACATGGAGGTAAAAAATAATGTGTAAGCTAAATGGATACAATAAAAAACGGCTCCTAACGGTAATGGTGGTGATTGGTACGAAGGTATATCGGAGTATAATTATTATACATATCTGGAATCTTAAAAACTTAATAATAAAAACTAGTACTCCTAGGTGATTAATTGTCACTAAACCAGAATAAACCTTCTATTATCATATTATACATACAATTTGACAATGACTAAACATTTTCGTTATTTGGTTTTTGTACGTTCAGAGTATTTTTAATATGCAAATTAGATGTTATTTGTCTTGTTGGTCGGTCATTATATCAGATTTTATTAATATCCTTGCGCGAACAAACAAACAGGTACAACAACTTCTAAAACGATTGTTTTTAGTCTTAATGATAATTTCTATCTACTGATTTATTGTACAACATTTTTACAACTGCTTCTAATCATACAACTTGATAGCAAATTATTTTAATCTGTTTTGTTTTTTTTTAATAAATATAGGCAATAAATCAGGTGGACAGATTTCTGCAAGTTAGACCACGCACCCGCAGCCGGTTCCACTAAGTTTAAAACCACTTATCATAACTTGGACCATCTACTCTATTAGTCCCAATCACGAAAACCGCTGCTTTAACCTAACAAAAGTACCTTTTACAGATACAAAATAAAAATCATTCTGACCTAATTAAACATAGGATGCAGTAATTTTTGCTAATCAAATAAGAAAATGATCGAACGGCTAATTAATAGCAGTTTCATATTAGTTACGTCAAGGCTATTATTAACGATATGGCTATTGATATCAAAGATCATTAAACAAGATCATATGCGTAATGATTGATAAGTTCCAGCGTATCACAAAATCAAGAAAGTGAAAGTTTAGGTTGTTTCCAATGCACTTGACATGATATTTAATCTATGTAACATTGTACACGGAAACAGACAACAGAACAAAGCGAATAACTTTATTATTATTGCTCATATAATTATTATGATTTATATGTTCTTCAACGAAAATCATTTATCATTTTATTGTACATTAATTATAACAGCTTCAAGCAAATTGTAAGTTCTGTCGTGATATAGCGTCTAGTATTTGTAGACTTAATAACCTTTAGTCTGTAAGGTACCTACAGCCTTTTGGTTAACCTGTAGCCATAAATCAATTTTATTGAAATGGGTTTAGTTATAAATACATTGATTGAGTAACAAACATCTCAACATCTTATTAATAATTGGTCCTCTATAAAATCGTAGTTTTTAATGATTGTACGATCTTCATATGTCTTTCATAATTCCACAACATGTTGAGCTACTGGCACTATTAGTTTTGACAGAACCAGGAGTGGGGATAATTATATATTTTTTTGTCATCTGTGACAGCTATAATTATATATATTTATATATTTTTTTTTAGTTTAATATAGATCTAATAAAGACTTAGTTGTCGTCTTCCCCGTATATGTGAACGAAGCCATAGTTATTAGACTCAGGCTGGTGCAAGACATAAAAACTATCATAATAATTAGTTTATCAGTTATAATGATATATTTAGTATTTATTAGATTCCTCAGCTATAACAGCATTCACTATTATGGTAATATGTTCTAAGTCGACATAAATTCCTCGTAGTACGTTTGGCCTTACCATTTGTAAGGCGCTCGCTATTCGTTCTTTAGTAGGTCGAATATATTTTACTTAGAAAGCCCAATAAAATCATTTAATTAATTTGATCTTTGAAATGTAAAATATATATAATTTCAAGAAGCTAAAGTTGGGTAACTGCGAATAAATAATATAAAAAAAACATTTCATCTCATTGTTAATATATTAATTGTTTGATTCATAGTTAGGTTAGTTATTTGATAGATTTCGTTCTTAAAGTGAAAGTGTGCATATTTCTATTAGATATTAATTATTCATAATAGTGAGACAAATAAAATTGTTAACCTCGATACTTAGATTGTTATATTTGTATATAAATATAACAATCAATGTCTATTAAATAAACTTAAACAAAATGAGACTCTCTTAAAAATAAACTAAACTAAACGAATACATTAAAGCAAGATCGGTTGGTGTAGTAGCTAGTGTCCCTGACTGCTGAACCAAAGGTTGTGGGTTCGATCCCACACGGGACAATTCTTTGTGTGATCCACAGAATGTTGTTCTGAGTCTGGCCCTCGCGACACAGGGACAACATTGTCCCTAATGCAAGTGTTGTCTTTTAAAAACAGAAAAAAAGATCTTCAAATAAATAATAGTATATCCAAACTGCATACAATATGTAGTAATAGATAGTTTTGTATAACCTTTTCCCACCTTTTAAAGGGTATATTGTTTATATATTATGTTATGTTTATAGAGACTGTATTTAAATAATCTTTTTCTACGCCTACCTATTTGGGGATGGAATCGGTTCAAGTTACATTACCTACTTTGTAAATTCTGTATGTACGAAAGATTTTGTAGTTATTTTTTAATTCATTCACACACTCTATTTCTACGATGTCTTTATTTGGGGACTGACATAGTTGTAACTTTAGAGATCTGTAATTTACATAAAATAGCAAGTAATAGTGAGTGAAAGACCGCTAATTGGGTAGGTTATTTAAGATATTATATACAATTATCTATTTACTTCTGCACGTTTAGCCTTAGGGCATTGAAGGCAGTGCGATATGCGAGGTCTCCGAGGTGTGCGTCCGCGCAGGTGGCGGGGCCGCTCAACCGTGAACTCCCCTCGCCCCCCCTCCCCAACAACTGTTCCCCGTTTTTTCTCTCAGTGTAGGAAAGATCATTGAACTCGTTGATTTTCTAAATTTTATGTTTGAATCACGTCCTAACCCTGGGGTTAATGTAAATAGTTGGAAATTGTTGTATTTAACAAAAATAGAAAAGAATAAAAAAATAAGTGAAAGTTGTTGTATATTTAACTTTTTTTTAAAGTTATAATCTAAATATATCTCAATACCGTACCTCTGACCTATATGTATAATTATTATTTTAATATATTTATGTTATTTTATTAAGTTTTACCATAATATATGAAACGTTTGTAATCCTTTGTTCAAAAAACTTTTACTACCTGTATATTAACAAACTTGAATATTGATAAAACACGGCACTGTTGCTGCTAGGAAACAACAAAACAAACTTTAGGGGAATGTTTTTGAGGGGATTCATAATATCCGGCTAAGCCGTCTAACGCAGGTTTTAGTTTACCGATCTCTTTAATTTTTTAGTAATTAGGTATATTAGGTACGTATAATTAGGTAGTAATTAGGTACGTATGTAGATAATTTAGATTTTTTATAAAATATCGTTATGACTAGGAAAAGTAACAGAACAGGAACTGGAGTTAACATTATAATTAAAGTATACTAATCGACAACACGCAAAGCGTGATCACATATTGTCAGAATATTTTATACACGGAATCAATACTATGATTGGAATGCAAAAAACCTAAAAACAGATTTATATTAAATACAAAAACCGAGTAATATTTACAAATAATTGAAGGCAATATTATACAGGCTTTAAATGGTGGAGGCTGCCAGAGTTAGAAATGGCGCAAAATAATCGTCCGATAAACCGGCCCTGCAACTCGTCGCCAATTAACCGCGTCCGACCTCGAGAGACTTGATGCTATTCATAGATACGAGCCCCAAACTACCACCTGGATAGCAGATATATTGCAACTTACATAGTGACTCAACAACTTTACATAACTGAATAATCAAACAGTCGATTTAATCAGCCACAATGATTTAAGTTCTCTGTGAGGCTTTTATGCAATATTACTAACATATTTCGAAGATTTAGAAGCTGTTAATGCCTGAACCATTGTCGAGTGGTGACTTATAGGTATTTGTTTAAATGTAAACCTAGAGTTCTTATCGCCCACGTTTTATTGAAAAGATAAACTGGTTTCGAGAAAATTTGTTTATTAGTGATCAATACTCTAAATAGTATATACGTATTAAATATTATAAATAAAATATACTTAAATAGACTAACTATGTTTTCTATTTTGAGCAATGTTGCGATAGATAACTTGAAAACGTCCGGTCACTTGTTTAATCAGAAAATACATGCAAAAATAAGCTTTAAAACAGGGTCGTTCCGTCCGTCGTTGCACACCATAGAGTTGTGGTGAACTTTACAACAATGGTATGCAGTGAGAAAGATCGTAAAACGAAACCGCATCGTGAATCTTTGTGCAATATCAAGTTGTTTCAGATCTCATACACCTGTGATATAAATGTACAAATGATACACATTATTTTTTAAAATCGATTATTGTGTAATCGATTTATTTTAAAAGTTTAGTTTTGAGGTTCATTACATTTTTTTTTACGATTTTAAAGATTCCAAATAAACCCTACATTACAATTCTAATTTTATTATTTAGTTTACAACCTAATAAGTAATTTGTAGTAAGTACAAAATCCGGTTAGCGATAACCAAACGGCAATAATAAATATAAATCAGGCAGTTTCGGTGTTAATTTGTCTAAAAAACAAACAAAAACATAACACATTTTTGTCTTAAAAAAGCAATCTGCCTCTCCTGCCTTTGATTAACTTTTTATAATAATCAAATGTTACACGAAGGCGGCGAACATCATTCGTCAGGTAAACTGCAAATATCACAAGTTTTTTTTTTTTTTTTTTTGTTCAACAGTTTTTTGTTCAACATCCAGAAAAGTCAACTTAAAATCTACACCGGAAAGATAAAATGCAGGAAAAAACGTTGCGTTACATTACGTCCTAAAAATGTGAAATCACTTGCGTCCGTTAAGAACAGTTATACAATTTGTATCTAATAGTTATAACTTCCTTTACGAAATATATGTTTACCAATAAGTGGTTGTAATTAAAGCATTGCAACAGTGTTTATGAGAAACCTCGAGTCTTGTAAATAAAAAAATACTCATAAAGGTACGAGGTAAAAAGAAAGCTAGTAATAGCTCAGAACATGCTTCTACTGTATTAAGAAGGCCGAAAGAAATCGCTTGAAAAAGTTGAAGATTCCATGAATGGATGGAAAGTGAGCTGGGTGAGATGAGGCAGTTTCTGTTCACACGATCCTATAGAAAACTCATATTTATACATTTATATAGTGAAGGTTTATTCATTAGTTAAAATTATACATTTAGAATGGTTGTTCATTCAAATTAAGCAACTGTAAAATAATGTACATATTACAAATATGATTAATTCATTCATTCGATTTTCTTAAAAAGATGACAAACCTGCTTGTAAACTATATATTTTTTACTAAGAATGATTCGATCATTTTTAATATGACATGTTATTTTACGTCGGTTAACATTTGATATTAGGTATATATATACAAATAAAACAAACCGTCATTGTTGTTCATATCATCACCTCATCTTTGTCACAGCTGTTCATCTCTGAGGCTATATTCGATGTAGGTATGGCATATTCTCAAATTGAAACGGGTTTGGAAGCTTTTATAACCATGAATTCAAAACGGAATACACTCAGTTTTTTTACTATACAAATATTTGATGGCCGAAAGGATATTAAATAAATATATATAAATAATAATAATAATAATAAATAAAAATTGAAGTTTCGATTTCCTTTAGTTTTTAAATTAAAATATTGTTACTATTTTTTTTTCCATTTTCCACAAAAGTTTTAACCGTCATCCGAGATAACAGTTTACACAGTTTAAATATTTTCTTTGTTACTAATAGTGCAGGGCTTCATCAATATTATTTTGATTATTAAAATAGAAGAAAAAAAAAACTATGAATGACGTTTTCACGTTTAAAAACTTCAGTTTTTTCATAACAAAAACTGTAAAATTAAAGTTTGGTATCATCTACAGTGCAGATTTTTTTTATTTTAATTATTCTGGCCGAAGAGTTTTGTTGATTACTACACCAAAAATCAAGTCTAACGGTCTTTGAGGGAAATCATTGTAACCGAATAAAATAAGCTTAATATTTTAACTAAACATATGGTTGTAATTGTAAGTGACATTGAAGAACATTGTCTTTTTAACACTATCATAAAACTTAACATCAATAAGGATAAAACTGTCCGTTTATCTTGCTTATCTCTTAACTTTCAAGTATACCCAAAATTTTCGCATATCTACCTTCCTAAATATAAAACAAATAAATCATTATCTATTATTTTTATATATAACCGTAACCTTTATTCAATATATACCATACCTCTAAAGTCACTCAAACAGCCTGTGCAATTTAACACGGAAACATTTCAGGAGTCGAACACTCAAATAACCATTGCTGTTCATCGGATCGCTTCACTGGATTATTAGTCATGCAGTCACTTGTACACTGTTCTAAATATGACGATAATTGTGCTGATGTTACGGTTTGAAAAACTAATTCACGCTTGGTTTGTGGCAACAATAACGGCAACTACTTGTGGAACCGAGAGCGAACGCGCGGCGACATGCTACGTGCGCACCGCTGACCGAACTGACGCGAATACTAAAATAAAGGCAGTCGAAGAAAGTTCGACGTCACATTACACACACTACGCTACAAGTCTTCTCTCATTGATTTAATTGAAAGCTTATAATTCATGTTTGTCCTATCACCTATGTGTAACTGAGCTCCATAACGCTGGACCCCGCCTTAAAAAAAACCTTACCTTTTTCGCTCATATTTAACTACAAACGATACTAATGATTGTAGTGAAGTTGAATTTTTTGTAGTAATAATAATTATGCGGCAAACCTAATAAACACTGTTCCCAACCAGAAATATAAATACTGCTCTAAAAACTTTTGAAGTACTTACACTTTAAATCGTTTGTAGTTTATTTTAGTGAAAAAAATATATATTTTAGGTATATGTATAGTTTCCAAGAAAAAAATTAAAATAAAAGTTTTAAAAACTCAGAAAACCTCGAAAACTACAAACGATACTCATGATTGTAGTAAAGTTCATTTTTTGTAGTACTAATAATTACGCGGCAAACCTAAAAAACACTGTTCTCAACCAGAATTTTTTTTTTTTTATAAGGCGGGGTCCAGACTCCAGCGTGATGGAGCTGAGTAACTTTTGACGGTCACCTTCTTCTATTGCTTATAAAAATACTTCTATTATATGTACTACCTTTGAGGAATAGAAAAAAAAATAGCATTAAACACATCTGAACATATTTTATTATAATAGGACAACAACATTAACACTATATGTTATCATTTATCACATCTTTACATTTTCTAATAATTTCTTCAGCTTTCGATATCCTTGTAATTAATATTATCAAAGATATGATTGCCTTCCCTTCTAAAATATCACCCAAAAATACAGCCTTCTATAACATTCAAATCCCATACTTCGCCTGGATATAAATGTATATTTACAATAAACATCTATTTAACATCGATAGAATCAATAATTATCTAAAATACATCAAGTTTAACAACAATGTCTATTCACTAGACATTTAACCATTACCATGTACGTATCATGTTGGTAGTAGCCCTTTATCTGTGCGAGATGACGGTGGATGGTAAATTGTAGGTAGATGGTAGATGATACCGTCCAGTGATCCTCGCACCATCCAAAGTAACTGATTCGTAACAATAACCGATAACTTTCCTCATACGTCTAGGCCTCTACGTAGCTCTTAAACCCACTACACGTACTTAACTACACATTTAACAAATATTATAGAAATAATCTATGGTGCGAACTATCCTATTTAAAAAACAAAATGTTGGTATCTAATTTTTTTTTGTGTAAATGTAGGTATAAAATATATAATAAAAATTACACATATCAAAATAAATTTATCTTAAATGGGGATTAAAAAACATTATACTTAATTTACGTCCTAAAATTCTAAAAATGTAGTAAAATCTCTAAACCACATATCTAACCGCTAATCAGATCTGACAACAATTTATCGAAGCGCCTACTTTTAAAATAAACATTGTCTTAATTTATTTTCAACTCTTCTAGATATTCAGTATCTATTGATTATTTATACATTAACCTATTAAATATTAACTCTACAAACATCTGTAAATAAACAAGGAAATTACATCATTTTTATATTAAAAAAAATGATTAAAATAAACATTATACTATGCATAAATACAAAATATATACTCTTATTGATTTCTATCATATTAAAATATAGATTGTTTGTAAATATTCCATATAATAAAACACCAATTTTTAACTATTACGAAACAGTAACTTAGTAGGTAACATTTACTAACATACATGATTATTTTCAATTTAATTGTAATAATAATATTAATAAAGTGGTACACAATGGAAGATATAGGATTTTGTTGTTAAGAAGATACGAAGCGCTTCATAATATTATTAATAAAAAATAAATTTAATATAAAAATATGTTTACGAGGAAAATCACCTAGGGAACATTTTTCTTATAGGATGTTTTAAATGTAGATTTTTTAAATATTTTTAATTTGTTATTGTATTTTTTTATATTATGTATATTTCTTTGAGCCTCTAAACATAAAAAATAAAGAAATATTTGTATAACCTTAAACTATATAAAAATATAATTCCTGAAGTGTCAGTCTGAATATATCATAATCATAATAGACTTAAAAATAGTTATACATTTAAAAAACAGCTAAAAAAGTAACTATTAATATTGTACGCAACACATATCAAACACTTGTATTTTTCAATCTTTTTCTTATTAATTTATTCTGTAAAAATAACATATATTGCACTATATAATTGCTTCAAGTATTTTAAACATTTTTTAAAACTATACAGGGTTATTTTTAGTTAATTGACCACCTCTTGCAGACAGCCTCTCTTTTAATCTTAACAACATTTATTCTACAACTTTTTACAAATCTTAATAAACAACACAAGAAAACAAAAGAAAAAAAAAATATTACTCTGTATTTTGTAAGAAGTATTTAAAAGGTCAACGCCCGGGAACCATACCGACGCGACGCTCAGAGTTAATGCCAGTTCAGAGACAACAAATAATTTTTATACGGGAAAATTTTAATTTTAAAATCTATTAATTTTAAAAACCATTAATTTTAAAAAGTCGTAGAAGAAATGTTGTTGGGATTGATGTAGAGAGGTTGATTGCAAGAGGTTGTCAACTAATTACAAATAACCCTGTGTATTAAAGTTCTTTAGCTATTAAACTAGTTCTTTTACATTTATTTGGCATCCCCTAATTTATATCAAGGCTTGAAGCAAATTAGGTTCTAGTCAAAATCTATAAGATTTTTCGTATTCCCTTCACATACATTTTACATGCAGTATTGATAATGACCTACCAAAAGTTTATATCTTTTTATCCCTTCATATTTCACGTGTCTGTTTTTTAGTCTTTTAGACTTTAGATATGCTAAGTGGCGTCTTTTTCTAGAAAAAAATGTATATAACTATAAAACGTAAGCTTTAATATTATTTATTGCTTATAAAACTTGGCCTAAAATTCCTTATTGAAGTATTTGGTTCATATTATTCAGGTGCCGATCAAGTTGCTTCACACATTCAATCAATTTAAGTTATTAGGAATTTTTAATGCAGTTTTATAAATATATAATAATCAAACTTACCTAAAATAAGCAGGAATACGTTATTGATGACGCCATGTCATGCTTCCTATTGTAGAGATTTATACTCTACTTATACAGACCTCATTGTACTTGCATCTGTTAAAATCATCGAAAGGTTTAGTAAGGTAATATTGAGCGTTTGGTTTTGTGTTTAAAATTACAAATCATTTTAACGAAACAAATACAAATTTTCTCAAAAATAGACGGATGTAGTCAAGTGAGCTGGACCACAACTAACTATATGGTTACACCGAATAATTTGAGCACAACACTAAACCTAATCTAAGCCTACTGAGTTCTTATTAAAATAAATAGAATTTGTATATAAAACAATTTTCAATTACTAGCACGAAAATCCTATCTTGAGTTATCATTTGGTAAATCTTTTTCAATTTGATTTAGATCACTTCATATTTATCACGAGTTGCGAAAGAAAAATCGGGAAGCATTTCCAGTTTTTTAAAGTTAAAATGTGATGGTAAATAATTATACAGATTTTTAAACTTAAACGTAATATTTTAAATCAATACAAACTTGCTCTTGTCGAAAATAAAAGAACTAGAGATATGATTTAGTAGGATGGAATGTAAAACACCTTAGATTCATTTTGTCGTACTATCCGTTACTAACCTGGTATTTTTTTTATTCTATCGATAACAAATTATATTAATATATTATAAATATTTATTAGATTTCAACAATGAGATAATACAAACTTGAGTTAAATTTAAAAGTTGAAAATATTGTCTGTAAGTACAAAATATATTACTGTTTTTAGCACCACTAATGAGAAGTCAAAATAAAAAACATAGTCAACTGATTGATACATAACCTTTCCATCAAATGGACCAATTTAGTAACTCATAGTCGAGTAGATAAATTCTTCGTTCTATTACAATTATATATTAAATTTCTTAAATGTATTTAATTTGCTACAAAGGGAAAACGTTCTAACATTTAATGCTAATCGTGACAAACCTTCTAAAGAACGTCTATTTTTTCTAACATATATAAATAATAATGATAATATTATCTTCCCTATCAGTAACAACGTGTTACTTTGCGACTGCCATATTTTTTACCACTACTTATCATTACAACAATCTCGAAGGAAATTATTGAAAATATAAATATTTCTACATTTAAAGATTGATTAATTGATTTCACTTTTACAGGATGATTAAATTATTCGCCAATTTTTTTTTATATTTATCTTACCTTAAGGTAAGCTACCTTAAAAACCATTATATATTTATTTGTACACAAATAATTGCATTGTAGTGTTAAGCTCTATTATCTTTTTTGCCTATGTCAAGTTTCGTAATTTTTGGTTTAGCACTGGACTGCTTGCTTTGTGACGATGACGTTGACATCAATAGTTTTCCTGATTTTGCATCAGTATTAACAATTTCAGTAATCGGTTTTTGTTCATGTGTCTTGTTAGTAACCATTGATCTACTAGGAGTGGATGATGGTCCCATTTTAGTTTTAGATGTGGAAACTATATATAATGGAAGATCAATAGCAGCGGACGATGTCGTCGCTTGTTCTGTTTTAGTCATGTTTGATGGTAAAACGGAAATAGACTTAATTTCCTGTTTAGCAGCTGATGTATCATCTGTTACTTTAGTACTCTTTGCAGTGGAAGTAATAGAAGTTTTAGAAGACGTTACTGTAGTTGCAACTGCTGTAATATTTGCTGGAGTTTTCATAGCTGATTTAGCAGATGGCTCAGGTAATTTGGCTGGACCAGGTTTTGTTTTTACTGTTTCAGTAGAAGGTTTATCATTTATTGGAGCAGATGTTCCTGTGGTAACAGAAGATTTACAAATAGATGGATTTATAGATGAAGAATTTAAGGTCTGCGATGGTATTCCAGACGTTACAATTGGAGTTGTTGTTACTGGTGTGGATGATTTGTGGAGGTTTGCACAGTCCGATTTAATAACAATCGGGGTAGATACAGGCTTATCTAATATGGCACTATTTTTAATTGTGGTTACGTTGTTTAATCCTTTATAATTTATATCTTTTATGTCCTCTATTGAGGCGTTTTTTTGGCGTTGAAGTTTTTTACTGCCAGTAGAGATACCCTTGGTATTATCTATTTTAGTTTTTTGTGGGGTGTTTATATTAGATTTATTTATTTGCTTGCTTGCACTCGCGCATGACTGTGATGTTTGGTTTAAATCGATCTTTTCATTATGACTTAATCCTTTTGATTTGTTAGTGTTTCTGTCTGATGTAGTTGATTTAGTTACAGTTCCAATCAACTGTTTAGATGAGTCAGAAACAAAACCTCCATTAGCTTTGCATGTAGAGTTTGCTATAATCTGTTTTGTCATAACTGTGTCATCAGAAGTCACTTTAGATATTGGTGATATTGGATCGACACTATTATCATTACTTGTTTTCATACTAACTTTCTGATCCTTGCTAAACAATTTTGCATTTTTTATTGCATTTTCGAATGGGTCTTGAGCGGCAATTTCTTTTTTTACAGTTTCCAGATTTTTAATTTGAGTAGGGTTCGACAACGTTTTATTGGTTAACACATCACTTAAATTGCTAGGCCCTATATTGACATCGGATTTGTGACCCACATTTTTACTGAAATCTTTTTTATTGGGATGTAAAACACTATGCCTTTGGTCATCCTCAAAAATTCCAGTTTTTACTACATCACCTTCGTTTGGTGAAAATATTGGCATTGGTGTAGCTTTAAAAAGTTCCATAACCTCTTTCTTCGTATCTGCATGAATTTTAGCCGTTGTAAAAATCAATGGACTTGGGCCATGACATACCGCCTTGCATCCATCGATTTCTAGGATTATTGATTTACCCATTGGGAAATTTAACTTTTTTAAATCCAGTTCACTCAAGACATTTACGTTCATATGATTGTAGATGGGCGTCGTTTCGGATATGGAAGCAGGTGATGGTTGGTTTTCCGGAATAATATTATTAGTAACAGTATTCGGACTGCTTACTGGCGTTGAATTTTCTAAAGGTTTGGTATCTTTTTCAAGCAAACATTCAGTCTTAGATTTGTTCAATGAGTATTTGGCAGTTTCATTGGCAACTACAGAATGTTCTTTCTCTGTTTGTAATAGAGGTTCTATAATAGCATCATCCGAATCATTGCTATAATTTGGAACTTTTTTTTTAATAGAAGTTTTCTTTATTTTATTAGTACTGGTGCCGGGCCTCTTGAAATCGTTATCTAATCCATTGGTAAGAGATGTCGAATCTGTACCGTCTTGAGAGGTCTGAAAGTATAATATGAAAATAACGTGTAGTATGGGTTTTATTATTTAAACTACAAGGAGATTAGATTATATAAGATTCTTTTAAATGAGTGCTAAAGTGTGGTAAAAATAATATTACAATAATTAAATAACACATTTTAATTAAATATCACAATAATTAAAACAAAAAAATACTCTTCAGGTCGTCTATATTTTAGTAAATTAAAAATGTTATCTCGATTCACTCATTGGATGAAATTGTTAGTATTTTTATGAAAGTACCGAAATGTAATGAAAAAATATTCTTTAGTTACCTTTCGCATGGCAAGAAGTGGATGGGCAAGGGGTCATGCACCGCGCTCACGCAGCACGGGACGGCCGTGAAGGAGCAGGACAGGAGGAGATAGCTCCGTCGGACCTGACGCAGATGCGGGACCCCACTCCACAGTAGGACGGGCGAGGACTCTGGCTTTCTGAATTGAGGTTTCTTGTAAGATAATAATTTATTGTTGAAAACGTTGACACAGCATGTTAAAGACATTTTACAAATTACGTGCTTGTAGAAAAATTTGGCTAGTTAGCGAAAGTTTTATAATTTTTTAATATACATACATACATACCATGTTATGTAATACACATACATGTAATATACATACATACCATGTTATGTTCTTTCATAGTTACTGGCTTCCAAAGGTGTATTTTTATATGAAAAAATTAATAAGTTCCAACCATAGATCTTGACAATATTGCACTCAAAATTAAACTCTCACCTCCATTATTGTCAGGTCATCTGGTCCGCTGCATATTTGATTGAGGGCCATCAGTACAACGACTACTATCGGTAACACGCCGAGTGTCCAGCCCACAGCGTCGGCCCACATCGGATACACATAATGACCGTAAGAAGCTGGCTTGTACTCGATCCAATTGAAGATTAAAATAAACTAAAAAGACACAAAATTGTATGTAATTCCAATACGTAAATTCGTGCTTCAAAGAAATCTATAATTATATCTTGTAATTGATCTTTACCACTAATGCGGCTGGTGTAATAATGCGCCACATGCAACTCCAAAATACTACCCAGAGTCTCGATTGTCTTCCGATCATTGCTTGAATATCTACACAGAACTTTTCTGCACCATAAATCCAAGCGATCAAGATGCACTCTCCGATAGCTATGATCAGCACTGACCAATTGGCTGCATATTTGTCCATTAGTTGTAACCAGTACATCCCACTCTGAAATATTTTATTTATACATTTAAATAATGCTCTACTAGTTACTAAGTTGACTGTGTTTTAAGAAATGTACAATAATTATTGCCATAGAACTTACGTTAGTTGTGAAAATGAGACCACCCAAGTAACCGAAAACGGCAACTGCGAATACAACCCACGTTTTCTTGTGCCGGAATCTTGGAAAGCGATCTAAAATAGCGGTAGTCACAGTCTCCATGAGTGCAAACTGAAAAGGAATTCATCATATAACACTATCCTTTAATTCATAATTTAAAATATATAAAATAAAATGGATTTACTCTACCTGGGAGTCTAATCCCAAAGTCAATAGCATGACAAAGAACAATATTGACCATAGAGGAGAAACTGGCAATCTAGTAACGACTTCGGGATAGACAATGAAAGCAAGTCCTGCGCCCTGATCCACAACTCGGTCAACCTCCACCTCCAATTCATGAGCCAGGAATCCTATCACTGAGAAGATAACCAAGCCAGCAAAAAATGATGTTGCAATATTCGAAACGGCCACAATGAGAGAATCACTGAAAATAAAATAAAATATTTAATTTATTGTATATACAGGATATATATAAATATATAAACAGGGTTATTTATAATAAGTTGACCACCTCTTGCAGGCAGACTCTTTACATCAATCCCAACAACATCTGTTATACGACTTTTTAAAATTAATAGTTTTTAAAATTTAAATTATCCCATATAAAATTAACTTGTTGACCATAGTCAAGTCATCAGTCATCGCTCAGAGTTAATGCCTCTGAGCGTCGGTATGGCGCCCGAGCTTTTCTTACAAAATGCAGAGTAATAAGTAAAAGAGGGAGCAAAATTGTTTCTATTTTTTGTGTTATTTATCAAGATTTGTAGAAAGTTGTAGAACAAATGTTGTTGGGATTGATGTAGAGAGGTTGCCTGCAAGAGGTGGTCAACTAATTAAAAATAACCCTGTATAATACACATGTGCTAAATCTTCACACTCACATGTAACAATTGTTAGAGAATTTGTTGTACGAAGACAAAGTGATGAGACCTCCCCAAGCTGGACTCAAAGCAAAGAATATTTGTACGGCGGCATCACCCCATACCTGCAGATATATATTTACAGAAAAAAAAACTAGTTGTAATTGATTGGATACAAAATCGATTTTTTTTTATACCAATATACTTCTTCACCTGAGCATTTGCGAGTTGAGTGAAGTCCGGTGTAAGATAATATAATATACCAGTTGAAGCTCCTGGCAAAGTCACTCCACGAAAAAACAAAATCACCAGTACCAGGTATGGAAATAGTGCTGTGAAATATACAACCTGCAAACAAAATATCAATATTGAAATATCTTTCTTATGAAAAGACTTATCTTTAAATATTACTTTATACAATATTTGGAATGCAACAAGTGTTAAAAGTATTATATTTGTTACTATTTTGTACATTTTATAGATGGATGACAACTATAATCTCCTAATGTATTCCATTCACTATTCCTCAACGCGACAGTATTTTGTGATTTTCTAGATAAATATAATTTAAACTGTATCAGCACGCAGGCTGCAAAATACTGAATTATTTAATCCTAAGTCTACCTAGGTAAACAATAAAACAAATTTATAAAGCTACAAACCTTTCCGGAAGATTTTACTCCTTTGCATAAGCAAAGAAACACAATGAGCCACGCAGCGAACAGGCATGCAGCCATGCCCCAACGAATTTGACCAGTTTCTTCGATGCCAGAAGAAAGTCCCAGCACTTGATTACTGTTAGTGTTAAGACTCCCATAAGCTTTATCTTGTTTTTTTCGTTCATCAATCATAAATTCATAAATACCATGAATTGTAAAATTGAATTTAACCAAGAGCTTTAACGTCGTGTTAGATTTTAGGCAACATTAAAATAAAAAGCAGGCGCATTAATTAGTAAATTCATAACAAACATACGTAAAATATTCTTCAGCAGGTGGTTTTCTCACAGTTGCTTCAGCCAGAGCAGCGATGTTGTGGAGGACAACGTAACTTTGATTAAGACACTGTCTCAAATAATAAGTACCATTAATTGCCTCACATCTTTCAGCCGCTTCGTATGAGTAACAATCTAAAATACAAAAGTATACTATTTATATTATTTTAAATATCTACAAACATATTCTATATAAATATAGAATGGAAAACAAACTGATATGTCCCGTAACGAAACGTATAGGTTTATTGTTCATTCTATATTTATATAAATTAAAATTATTTTATATATTAATTAATATTATATATTAAATAATGATATATTAATTAATTAATTAAAATAATTTTATATATAGTTTATGGGTATTTTCAAACATCTACAAACATGATGACCTTGATTTTAACTTTGAATAAATATAAAACATGTCGCGATACGATAGCTCACTTGGTAGAGAGACTGGACGATTTCTCAGAGGGCGTTGGTTCAAAACCATAATCATTATTTTTATTTAATATTTATTAAAAAATACATAAGCATAGCATCCGTCGTAATAATTAAATTACTTACATTTAGTGCTCCAGTCGGCTTCGCAGTTCTGCCACGGTAGTTGGTAAAAGATGCTAGCGAAGGAAACTACCATGTAGTATATAGTCCAAGCGATTATAAGGTTGTAATATAACATCACTATGCTGGATACTATAACCATTCCATAACCAAGTCCTCTAAAAAGTGGGCAGAATCGATTGTAGACGGCGACAGGTCCCAAAGCTGCGTATTGTCCAAAAGATAACTCCATGAACATTAGAGGAAGACCAGCTATTACCAACATTACGGTAAAAGGAATCAGAAATGCACCTGAAAATATCAACATAAGGAATGACTATCCCATTCTGAACAGTTGTTCATTATTGCAATAATCTACTACTACTACTACTACTACTACTACTACAATTTTCCACAACTTTATGTATTTACGTCTAGATTATTGTGACCTGAATTAAACCGATTAAGTCATATGTGAATAGACCACCTAACACACCTACTTGTTGCTGACTCAAGATTGAACGGTGGAAATTAGATCGTCAGCATTCAGTTCTACAAAATTGTATCTTGTGTTTACTAATTTGAAGAAGTTTTAGTTTTATCATCATTTTAAAAAAGCGGTAAAATCTAATTATGAAGAATGTTATTTTAAAAAAATAAATTGAAATAAATAATTAATTAATTAATAATTAATAATAATTAATATTTTTTTAAATAAGAATCAAAAATTTATTGTATCTACAATAAAGTATAATAGTATATAAATAATTCATTTCAGATCATTTTGATAAAATTTCAAGTGAGTATTATTTAATTTAAATTGCATAATTGAATACATATTGTAAATTAAATTTTTATGTTATAATTTTGTGAGTTTTTTTTATTATTTTATATTATTCTTATTTTCATAAATGATTTCACGACAATATGTAAATTTACGATAAATTATATATATTTTTTTTTTATTTAGCATGGCAGGTAAAGGCCTCCTCCAAAGTTCACCATTTGCCTCTGTCTAGAGCTATTTTCATCGACTGGGTTCCAGCAATTTTTTTAGCGTCCTCTTCCCTTCTTCTTCCCTTCTTTTTCCCTCTTCTTCTTGTGTAATGCCGACCCGATGCTTACCGATGAGACCTCCATGAAGAAACGTCTTGTGACCTTTTTTATACCTGTCGTCTGTAAACCGCGCTACATGAACAGCCCATCTTGTTTTAGCCATTGGGAATAGCTAAGTGCATCCATTGCTGATGCTTCTTATTTTTGTGTGACCATTAAGACCAGATCTTATGACCTTCTTTTAATGTTCAGCATACTTCTTTCCGTACGTCTGTAATGAGTGGTTATCCTGTTTTTTATTTTTTGGTAAATTTCCTCGTTCGGCAAACGTATTTCAAGCAAGAAATAAAGTAATCCATGACCTTCTTTTTAAACTCCACTCTATCTATTTCTTTGTAACTCTTGTACTTATTCCATGTGTTTCTTGTTCACCTCAAAATCATGGCCGTTTTTGACAAATCCTATCTGTTTTCCAAGATACACATATAGGTCGACATATTCTAAAGTATGGCGATGATTTTTTAACAGTTTGACATGATTTTAATCTTCGCTAGGTTAATGTCTAAGCCTATAGCGTGCTGGCACGCTATTTTGAGAGATTCGATCATTTGGTGTAGTTGGTCGCTAGTTTCTAAAAGTAGAACTAGGTTCTCAAAGTAGAACTAGGTCTCTCTCTCTCTCTCTCTCTCTCTCTCTCTCTCTCTCTCTCTTTCTCTCTCTCTCTCTCTCTCTGTGTGTGTGTGTGTGTGTGTGTGTGTCTCAAGGTCTTTTTTTCTCACCCTCTTCTAAAGCAAAAACTATGTTCAGCCGATTCTAGTTTGACTCTGCCAGTTATCTTGCTTTATATGTTTTATATAGAGATAGTAAAAAACCTTATAGGTCTGTAATATCCTAAATCGTTTAGGTTTCCTTTTTTGTACAGTAATTTGATGTTTGACTCTGACCAATGTACGTGTGTTTTAGTGGACTTTAACATCATGTTGAAAAGGCAAGTTATTGATTATTTATTATTATTTATTATTATTTATTATTATTGCTTCATTTGGTATATTATCTGAGCCAGGCCACTAGTTTTTATTTTCTTGATTTTTTGTATTAGGTTTTCGGAGTTTTCCTGACATTTATGTTCCATTCGTTCCGGTTTTCTTCACTGTATAGGATTATATAAAAGCTTGTAGCAATACTTATAATATCTTTGCGGTTGTGCGTAGTAACACCAGGCCTGTTAAGGCTCTCCATCTAAGTTTTATTTGTTTCAAGTTTTTGTTTGAAGTTTGGCCATGAGTTATGTTAGTTGGTACAGTTTTAATTCGGTATTCCTTATAGTCTGTTCTTATGTATTTGGTCGTTAATTTATACAAAGCGCTCTTGTGTTTTTTTTGCATATTAGATCTACTTGTTGTTTTTTTGTAGTTGTTGCCTTCTTCTGAGTAGCACCAAAGTTCACTCGGATAACATGTGCTTTCGGTAGTTGTATCATATGCTGTTCTATTGATATTCGTCGTATTTTGATTTGAAATCTCGCATTAGTAGGTACTAGTGTTTTACGCATTGACTCTATTCCCAAATCTAGGTCTTCAACGAACTTTTTAATATCGTCTTCGCTTGCTGATTCTGTGGGGGCGTATATTTGGATTATGATAAGATAGTGTCCATGATTGTACATTAAAGCGATTCTTTTCGTAAATCCCTTGAAGCTTACAATGTTGTTTTTAAAAGTTTTGTTTATTAGGAACCCAACTCCATGCTTTACTGGTGTCTGTCTGTCTGATTTGACATAATATAAACTTGTCGCATTCATTAATTCATTCTTCTGAATTCAAACAGACCTATAACGTCATATTTTACTCCTTGTAGAGCTTCTTCAAGATCTCTTGTCCATTTTCTTAGCCAATCAGTGATCTCATATTATATATTGAAATCTGGAGTCGATCGCTAGGAAGATATTGATAGATATGACGGCCATTAATAACTCTATTCTTTGGAGGATGGTTGTCGATATCTTAAACGATGACCAACCGGCTTCTAAATTTAAAAAGTAATAATATAAATAAAACAAAAAAAAAAATCGTATTAATAATACATAAAACTATTTTAGGAACGTAGTTTCTCATCGCGCGTTGTGAAAGGGGACCAGACGCTAAAATTCTTACCAAAAGTTGGCACGACATGTTTTGCTATCTCTCTCTCTTATAGAAAGCAAGCGAGACATTTTCATTTCTATCATTATTATTTTTTGTATTATATTACATTGCTTAGTAGTTCTTTATTATTTATTTGATATTGGAGTTTGTTCTTTTAGAATCAATTTGCAAATAAGACAGTTTAAATGAAAATAATAATACAAATTTGTGATCAAATATATTCGTAATGTTTTGTAACAACGCCATCTATTTATAGCTTAGGGAAACATAACTACATCTGTTATATAAACATATCAATACAAAGTGAAACCGCTAGGTGGCGGGACAATAACTCATGGGCTTATTGATTAACACTTTTTAATATAGTTATTCATTTTATTAACATTTATTATAAATTATCGGCGAAATATCATACGTATACAAATATTATTCATTAGCATATTAGCTTATATTAATAATTTTATATTTTTTTATTACAATTCCTTCAATAATTAATCGAAAGGAACTTCGTTCCATCCGGGTGTCCCTTGACACTTCTTAGTTTTTTGTCATTGATGCACATTTGCGGACAGACTTATTAGCGTTGACTTTGTTTGACTTTTTTATACTCCTTCAAAAGTGTCTGATTTTTAAATGGAGTAGAACCTTATTAATTATTTTGTTCATTAAACGCTTTAAGGGTTGAATGCTGAACCTACAAAGCGAGGGAGTCAGTTACCTACTACCTAACTCTATTATATATTATACGACGTGATCCAAAAGTAACGACATAACGACGATAAAATATGGTTATGATGATTACGAAAAAGATAATATTTTAATACATAATCTCGAAACAAGTATTCATTCATTCCATCTTTTTTCTAAACCTAGGATTCCCTTTGAAAAAAATCTTTATCGTGACTCTCCCAAACGGGCTCACCATCGGCCATCTTTCACTATCGTGTTCCTTGAGCCGAGAAAAGAGGTAGAAGTCACTGCGGGATCTGACATTCATGGAGGGTATTCGAGTAATTCCAATCCCGCTTCTTGGATGGCATCCATCGCAACTGTGGTTTTATGAGTGGGTGCGTTGTCTTCGTGAAACAGCACACCAGCTCTCAGTTTGCCACCTTTTTTCACCTTGATGGCTTCTCGTAATCTTCTAATTTGGTCAGCGGAGTGAGAGCCTGTAATAGCCTTTTTCCAGGTATTCTACCATTGTTATTCCTTCAGAATTTCAAAAGACGGACGCCATGACCTTTCCCGCTTAACTTGAAAACTTCATTTTTTTCGGCGTCGTTGAGAAAGCTAGTTTCCAGGTCAAGGACTGTTATTTTCTTACCTACTATCTAGCTACCTTTACTTAAACTGAGAAAGCTATTGCATTGCGTAAAAATAGTATATCGTAAGTATTATCTAATGAAGAACCAAATTATCATACAGCTATGCACTCACCTCCTCCATTATTATAGCAAAGGTAGGGAAACCTCCAGACATTGCCGAGCCCGACGCTATATCCTAGAAGAGAAAGAAGGAAGTCGAACCGTCCTGTCCAATTTCCCCTCTCCGGTTCCGCTTCCTCTACCATCGCTTCTCTGCTTATGTCATCCTTGTACTGTACAAACAATATATAAATAATGCAATACACAAACATAAATAATAATATATACACAAATACAAATATTGTCAGTACAGTCAGAAAAATATCACCAGCTCGGAAAGCTGCTCTTCTGAGAAGCTCTTATCAGAAGAACCAGAAACTCAATAGTTGCGTGAAATTTAACAATATTTGATCTATATATTATAACATCAATACGGCAAATGAGTCTACAGACTGCAACTCAAGATCCACACATTTTGACCAACCAAAATCTCTTGAATTGTATAAGATCTATTTAATAATTATTATCTATTTAACTTTTGAAGACGAAACATAGGCGTTACGAGTTTATTTTTATTTCTTGTATTTATGGTATGTCTGCCACTGTTTTTTAACTCCAGACCAAAAAAGAGGAGTGTTATAAGGAAGGAATTAGCGTATGTATCTATCTCTCCGTGTTTTTTTTAATCCAAAGCCTGCTTCGTCGAGATGGTTCTTAGCATGTTAAGAGGTAACAAAAGCTGTCATCTCTAAGATATGGAGTTTTTATTATTAATAATAATATTATTTATATCCTTTTTAGAAGTCTTTTGGGGTTTTAATTTTTTTTTTTTTATAAAGTATATAAATTTTGGCGTATAAATAATATATTATTAAATATGTATTGAGAAGCGGCCGTAAGAATACAATTTTTCTTTAAAACATCCCCCACGTATTTTTTTCAGAATTAATTTCGGCAGCACTGTTCGTAAAATATCGTAAGATACTATGAAAATAAATATAATAAACGAGTCAAGCCGTATTAACATCTGCTAATTGTCTTACTTTTTAATTGCAAAGACTGTTGAGCGGACTATTAACTTTCGAAAGTAAGATAGGATATGTATTATGAAGATTTTAAAAAATACATTAATTCCATATAATTATTTATTAAATTGCTCGATACTCACGTCTGAATAATTGAGATCTACCGCGGGTATATCCTTGGTTACTGCTGGAATTGGCGTTTGCGATTGCTTTCCTGATTTCATATTGTTGTGATTCAAAAATCAGTTTTATTAAAAAATCAGGGTAATCATTTTATACAGAATCACTTGAAAGGAAAACACATAGAGACCCTTCCCAGCCGCACATCAGTACACACACTGGAGAATTTGGTGAATGATGAACTATGCGTAATTTGCTCTTTAATGTCATTTGTCAACAAAATAAATATAATTTCAACAAACTGAATATAAGAAATATAATAACATCATTTAGATTTACGAATCGGCGAATTAAATATACTTTTAATGGAAAACACGACACGCAGGACGGCGCAGATGTCAAGTTTCGCATCGACCGAACTCTGAATGAAGTATGAGCATCTAGGTCAATATCAAGCCTCTGCTTTCACCCCACCCCCTTCACTACCTCCTGCGAAACATTCGCTCCAGACGGAAATCATATGGAAACGTCCTTCGTTTGCATCACAACAATGGAGGAAATTAAAAGCGTTTATTGAGACCTAAAGACAATATATTCACTGCATGACACAATGTTTACTTTTTAAATTTATATAAATATAGAATGAAAAATAAACCGATACGTACAGGGATTCGAACCCGCGAGCTCTGGGAAACCGTCCCGTCGCTGTACCAATTGAGCTACCGTAGACGGTAGCTCAGTAGGTGTCATTCTATAATTATATAAATTTCAAATAAACTTAACATAGCTATTCATGTTTATTTTTCAAATACAATGTTTACTAATAAAGAACTTCATCTTCAACGATTTATTTAAATCATTTGATAAATGAAAAAACTTAAAATCATAAAATATTTTATTTTATATTTTTTTGGACCGTTATGTTATGGATGGTGTTACCGGCCATTTTATATTTCAAACTTAAATATATTAAATATTTTTAACCAAATAAAATTTAAAATTAATATAAAATTTATAAAATAAAAAGGATATTTTTAATTGCATTGTTGCATAGACTGAAGGTCATAAAAGTAGAACAGTGTATTGATTGCAGCGCGCGCGGCTTCTTACCCCTATGCCCACATTCCCATAGCTATACCCTAGGTCGAACAGGGGCACGTTCCTTCAATAATTAAATAAAAGCGGCACTAACAACGTATTAGTCCTATAGTTTCATAACAAATTTAATGTTTAAACTTTCTATTTCCTGCCTTTGTTTACCTATATGATCATAATTGCATCAAAATAATGGATGGTTTAACTCGATAGCAATACATAATTAAGGTCATCATAAATAGGAACAATGTTTCTAAGTGTATATGTTACTCTTTGGCCAATTTGTTTTGAAAATTCAAACATGAAGTATATTTATTTACTGAAAGACTTACCAACTACATTTTCTTTAAAACAACATGTATGTAGGTATTCCAATAATATACAAATTTATTGAAAGATTTATTAAGAGAAATGATATAATCGACATTTATAAGTACTACAGTAATTATGGTGCATATTAGAGTTTCATTAGTTGAAACAAAATGTTAAGTATTTGATAAAATAACGTCCCTTCGAAACACAGATAACCCGGCGCGAGACACAAAGTTATGTAGAAGTTTATACCCGGGTTAGGATAGGTAAGCTCTGTCGCTTGGTGGAGATAAATGTGTTTCCGTTAAAAACAATAAGGCTTGTTGCGCCGTGCCGTCTCAAAATTTCAGTGGACGGCGTTTAATATTGTGTCCAATCCCCTGATACTGTAGATGTTCACATTTAAAGTAGAGCGGGGGTACCAAGAAATGTCCATCTAAATTTTAGTTTTTGAGGTTAAACTTCTTTAGGCAAGGGGTAACTCAGATTTTTTTCTGACGGAAGTAACGCTTTTTGTGCGAAGCCTATTTGGCAAACTTTTCACTTTTCAGTCATATGCCTTTAATTTACGTATTCATTTCAGTCAATAACCAATATTGTTACTACTAGTATTAGTTGTTGTAGAGACCAGTTCCTCTCAATATTTATGTTTATATGTTTGTTTTATCAAATAACATACCACTTGATAAAATAAACAGATTAATAGATTTTATAAACAGCAGCATGTAAATCTATAGATATTCTAATATATATAAATCTAAATCTATATATAGATTTGCATGTCTAAAACTTTATACTTTTGCGGTTTTAGAAGGCTTATTATTATTATATAATAACTGGGAATTACACATAGAATGCTTAATTCATCGAGACGGACAGCGATACGGTAGCTCAGTTGGTAGAGCGACGGGACGGTTTCCCAGTAGTCGCGGGTTCGAATCCCTGCCCGTATCGGTTTATTTTTCTTTCTTTATTTATATAAATTTAAATTAATATTTATTTTATTTCAACAACCCCATTTTTACTTAAACGAAAACATTTCTACATCTGTGAAACATCTCACTAAGTACTCATGTGTTTAAAAAAAAAAATCTTACTAAGATTTTGAATTGACTTTGCAGATAGCACTTCCGTTATATTTTTTTTTTTACAGTTTTACTATCACATTTTTTCAGTTTGGTTGCACAGCAAAATCCTTATCTCCTCCAAACATGCCGTAAGGAACTTCGTTCCAATAAAGTAGGTCTAGAATCAAGTAGGAAAGGACGAGATATAGATATAGCAAAATCCTTTTGATAAGACGAAAACAGTAACTAGAGACTGCACGCGATGCGCCGAGAAATTCAAAATGGGTGACCATAGAAGATTTTGTATTCCCCTAACTTTGAGATGGCGCACCCTGCTTTAAGATTGGTCCCCGGCATTTTTAAAGTTTTATCGTAATGCATTCCAAATGACCTCTCCTAGATCGAACGAAGTAGACAGTAAGGAGGCGGCAGTAGGAACCGTAAAAGACTTGTTAGTAGGGTGTAGTAATGACACAAACAAACATTCAACCACTTTTAACCTTCTTATGGACAGACCTTCCAAAATTACAGGAAAATATGTTTTTTTTTTAACAAATCAAATCTTAATTTTCTTCTCCTTCAAAAGTTTAATTTTCAAATACAGTAAAGCCTTATTCATTATTTTGTTTATTTAACGCTCTAAGTGTTGAATTCTAAAACGAAATGATCAAGTGAGACAGGTATCTAATACCTTACTTGTAAACAAAGCTATGTCGTAATTATTTTCAAAGGATGAACAAGTCATCGTACAATTATGCACTCACATCCTTAATTATTATAGCTAAGGAGCGGAATTCTCCAGACATTGCCAAGCACGACACTATATCCTAGAAGATATGGAGGGAAGTCGCAACGTCCTATACAATTTCCCCTCTCCGGTTCCGCTTCCTCTACTTATGTCTTGTATTCATCTACTTATGTCATCCTGGTATAAACAAAAATGAAAAATATTGCAATACACAAATATAAAGTAAGTAGTATGAAAAGTAAAGCAATACACTAAATTGAATAATGATCGTGATTCATGAAAGTTTAATTACAAAAATAAAGGTTGTTCTTGTATTTTTTCAACTTGAATGCTGGTCTACTGAGAAGAGCTGGTCGAAAACTTAACTTTTTAAATAAAATTTTGCATTGTTTACATATAGATTATAACATCAACCCTGCAAAAGAGTCAACAACCCAAGTTCTACACATTTTGATCAATCAAACTTTTGAATATACTAAGAGTAGCTGACCCGGTAACCGTTGTGAAAATTATATTCCTAGGATTTTTTTTTATATGACTAACTTGTTGTGAGTGTATTTTGTGAATGAAAGAAAATGTAAAGTGTGTGAGGTATATGTGAATGGAAGACTGATGAAGCTGTAAACGATGATGGAATTCAAAATTAAACACATTGCAAAACATATTTTTAATTCATGGTAATTATTTTTTTATTAATAATAATATTTTTTCTAAAAATCTATCAATCTCTTAACGCAATAGAGTGTACAATATTCTTTGCTATACCATCTTTAGCTGACACAAACACACTGGATGGTTTGCGTACTCGAGAGCATACCACGTATAATTGTCCGTCTTAAAAAACATGGTGTGCTCAATCATATCTAAGCCTCAAATAGACATCGTTTAATCTTAAGACTTATTTTTAGGCGTCGCAAAGGTAATTTTTTTTTGTAAATTAATGACGTTTAAGTAGAATTGGCACATATTTGGGTATAATAGTGATCCGTGGCTAGTAATACAAGTTCACCACAAAATTCGCTCTTAACAGAGATGGCTTAGACAATATTTTTCATTTTATTTTAAATATTTTTAATATTTGTACCGTTGCACAAACGTGGTGGATTTAAATTTCGAAGCTAAATAACCGGATATCCAACCTTCAGTTGCAGAGGCGTAGTGAGCTTTACTCGCGCCCGGGGCACAATACCGTTTCAGCGCTTTTCAAAATGGGGATTTTGAAAAGAATATTAAAAACAGATTTTTTTCACCTGTTATTTTCCGGACACATTTCTTGCTTACGGATTTTTTACTTGCCTTTTCTGTAACTGTATATATATTGTATAAGAACGAGATGGACTTCATCATGACGGATAAGAAGCACATATTTAGGCAGGTCTTAGTGATGAATAACTGGTATATCGTATAATAGTGGAAGCGATCACCGACTTGTAAAGGCACCCTAAATATCAATTTCAAGCTCGAGCGGAACCGCATGATAAGGTCTATTTTCGTATAACTGTGCCCCAAGCCGGATATGATGCGTTCCAGCTAGAACTGCAAAACAGATTCCCTGCACTCGAATCCGAGGCAAATGTTTATGAGGACTTAAACGGGGATTATACGCGAAGTGGGAATGGTGCACTTTCGGAAAAGTAAACTAGATAAGACCAAACTTTCATACTAAACCCTGGAACTGATGCGACCTCGACTAGAAACACAAGAGGTTCCTTTGTCAGATACCCAGTAGTTTCACAAAAAGATTTGGAGCTTGGTATGGCGTGACCACCTAAGCTGGAACACTCGCCGCATACAGAAGATGATTGAGTGAATTCGGGATTACAAAATCTTTACACAACCACTGGGAAAAGTCATCTGACAAAACTGACTGACCTCGAATGGTGAAGCCGTCACATCAGTTCCGGAGACACTTGCTGAAACTGAGGATTTTTACGCAAATCCATATGCCTCACACGCACCGAAGCCTTTTCCAAACGCGAGCGACCCTAGAGCCCCACTTACCCGCCACTTTACGGACGATCTACCAGACGTAGATTTCGACGAAATCGAGGCGTCTCTTAAACAACTTAAAAACGATAAGACTCCCAGAGAAGACGGAGTAGACTATGAGCTCGTTAGGGCTGGAGAGAAACCAATCCTTGAGGAGCTTTAAAGGCATTTAGCTAGGTGATAACCAATATGATAACCCCGAAGGCGTGGAGCAGAGATGGCGCTCCTCAAAAATTATACGATAATTGAGTAATTGTCCTGAAGTACAGCTATATGAAATCCAGCTTATAATTGTGGCTCCTAAACACTTCTGAGCCACAATTAGAAGCTGACTATATAAAATAATTATAATCGTCTAGCATCAAGATTTGATACCTTCCATACACCGGAGCAAGCTGCTTTTTGTAAATGTCTGGTTATGGTGTACCAGGAAAAAAGTTTCGACTTCGTTTAAACTTTTGCTATTCTGGAGTCTTTGCAGCGCTGATCTACATACTACTCTATATCATACATCTCTACCTAATCTCTACCAAATGGCAAAGAGGTCAGTCCAAGTAAAGAACCACCAAACAACTCCTATCCAGTGGTCTTGAGGTGTAGGACAGGGTGACGTTATATTCCCGAAACTTTTACCACTGCACTGGAAGACGTTTTCAAGACATTGTAGTCGGATTATTAGGGCATCAATGTCCATGGTGAATAACTCACGTACCTTTGCTTTACCGATGGCATAGCCATAATGACAGAATCCCTGCAAATCCTATAGGAAATACTGTCTAGCCTCAATGCTGCCTCAAGACGTGTTAGGTTCCGGATGAACTTGGACAAGACCAAGGTAATGTTCAATAAACACACCATCCCCGAACCGAAAATTACGTAACATATTTGAGTCATCTTTGCCACAATGCCTTAAGACGGAGCCGAAACGTGGAACCTGACGATGAAGCTGGACTGTCTGCATGTCACCCAGAGAACTATGGAAAGGTCTATGCTTGGGATCTCACTAAGGGACTAACAACCTAACACTCCTAAACGAGGTTATCTGGCGGTGGCAGTGGGCTGATGATATTTGTCGCAGAACTAATAGTCGGTTAAAAAACGGGGTCTAGAATGGAGGCCTCGAATGGCAAACATAGTTTTGGACACCCACCGGCTAGATGGACCGATTACTTAAAGTGGGTAGCTGGCAGTGACGAGGACTGGAGATCGGGTCCAATAGCGTACCCTGAGAGAGGCCTAAGTCCAGCAGCACATAGTCTCACTGCTGATCTGCGCGATCAACGGCCTACTACGCCAACAACTGTACTTTTTATTTTGTACTGTCTTTCCGAGGAGTTGCCAAGCAAAGTGAAAAGAAGTCGAAGTATTTGCAAAATATAGTGGCCTCGTTCTTTAGAAGGACTACGCGACAATTGTTTTAGAGGATCAAAAGAAAGGTTACTGCTGAGTGGTGCACGAACTACTGTTTGCCAGTTATTTTGGAAAAGGTTTGGTAAAAACGACCTAGCAGGAGAATCCTCTTTCATCACTACAGCGCCTCGTCGCACAATGTCGGGCTAAAAAACGACTATTTGAAGAAATCAGACGCAGAATGGGTCATTCGTTTATTATAACACTGACCTCGCACCTTGCTATTTGGATTTATTTTCGAAAATAAAAGAAAAACTTCGAGGGAAACGTTTTATGGACGCCAAAGAAGCAATGGCTGCGCTTCAAAATGTTGTCAAAAAGAACTAAAGACGGGTGAGCAAAATGTTTTTCTTTATTTTTTAGGTACTTATTGTGACACTCGTTATATCAAATATGTACTAGAAACAAAATAAAAACTTGTATGGGGCTCCCATACAACAAACTTCATTTTTTTGCTCAATGTTAATAAGGGCAATAGACGCTTGAAATATTCACAGAATATTTATTTATATATTCATCTAAAAAACCTAAAAAGGAATAATTACTATTGGGGGTTCCCAAACAAAAAACGTGACTTTTTGCGCCCTTTTAATATAACGGCAACAGGTAGGCGCTTGAAATATTCCCAGAATATTCAGTTATATATTTCCTAGCAAATAAAAATAAATTTTGAAAGGGGCTCCCATACAACAAATATGTTGTCTTTTTGATATTTTTTATGTATAATGGTACGGAACCCTTCGTTTGCGAGTCCAACTACAAGCACTTGGTCTGATCTTTTCCCTTTTTATTTACGAATTAACTGTATTGTATTTCACTCACAGTAAATTTAAAATATATTATCAACAAAATATTTAACATTTTTTTGTTTTGTTAACATTTTGGCGCCCCTATGTGAGTAGCGCCCGGGGCATGATGATACCCCTTGCACCCCCCTCACTACGCCTCTGTTCAGTTGTAAAAATCTAATGAGTTAAAAAAATCTACTGGATAATTTACAGGTTTTGTGACATTGGCAACTATTAAAAGATTTGTATGACACCAATATCCCTGGCAGTAAACCTTGTATCTTAAAATTTAATTCGTTTGTTGTCGTTTTAAACATTTTTTAATGTCCTGTTCAACGTCGTTTGTGTGTTATAGTGTTTCATCCCAGATGGTAACTTACACTGTTTTAGAATTGTGGCCACGGACGATGTATTAATAAATAATAATAAATTACTACGAAACGAAATAGCAGAGCAGTATCAAGGGTAAATGTTATGACCTTTCCCTGAGGAAATGAGAGTAAACCCAGATCGTTTATGTAGACATAACGTAAAAAAGCCTACGCTCCTCACAGACAGAGTTTCCTTTATCTTTACTCTGTGGGTGTGCTCACTCAAGTTTTAAAACATTTAAGGGTACTCAGACTCAGTCAGATACTCAGATTTAAGGGTACACCCCTGATTCTCAGACTATCTACTTTTTGTATAAAAATCGGTACCTTGTCGAAAGATTTTGCGAGATCATTTCTGTTCATTTCTGTGACTATAAAGTTCATAAACATCTGCATCTGGCGTGGATTTAGGTACTTGTACGAAAATCATATTGCGTGGGAGATAAAAAAAAATATTTTCGAAGCATTTAACAGTTCATGATAAATTTATTTTAAAAACTAACTGTGACTGCGACTTTGTACGCGTAGATTTCGATTTTGATAAAACGTACTTTTTGTACTTACTAACGTATGTAAAAACCCTTTGTACTTACTAATGTATGTAAAAACTAAACCTTCAAACTGGTAAGCAGCAATGGTACGACAATAAGAGATTTTTAACTTTTTTATTTATTTATTTATTTATACTTTATTGTACAACATAAAATACAATGGGCGGTCTTAATGCTAAAGCATTTTCTCCCAGTCAACCAACACAGCTAACAGAAAATAAAACGATGAGGGTACAAAATTAATAAACAAAATGGAAACACTTAAAGCTAAGAATAATAAACTAAACTATAGGTAATATATAATAAATATATACATATACAACAATAATATAAACTAAATATATATTAATAATAAATACCTATATATATATATATATATAGGTACATAACAATAAAATAAATAAAGTATATAAATTAATAATTCACCTTAAACAATAATTATACAGGTAATTATAAATATAGGTAATGATAGGATATGAACGAAATAAACAAATGTTATGATCTCTCATGTAGATATTTTATGATGCGTTTCTTAAAAACTTGTCTGTTCGGAGCACGTCGAAGTATGTCAGGAAGGCTATTCCATAGTTTTATGGCGTGTACTGTGAAGGAATTAGACATAAAACCAGTATGGTGTGAAGGGATGAATAAACTTAGGTTTGTTGAAGAACGGAGATGAAAGTCGTGAGTTGACCGCAGAAGTTGAAACTTGGACTTCAGATAATGAGGAGAACATGGATTGTTTAAAATGGAAAATAACTGACACAAAGTTCTTAAAATTCTTCTTTTACGGATAGAAAGCCATTTAAGCTTAGAACGATATTCTGAAATGTGATCGAATTTGCGTAAATTAAAAATGAAGCGAATGCAACTATTGAGGAGGCAATCCAATCTGTTTAGATTGCCTTCAGAGATATTAGAGTAACATACATCAGCATAGTCTATAAGAGGAAGAATAAGAGACTGCACTAACAGAGTTTTGGTCCGAATGGGTAGAAAGTTTTTATTTGTTATTTGTTATTTTTTATTTGTTATTCCGTTAGTTATCACTTCACATCCTAATATATTTTTTTTAATATTTTCAATGTACAAAGGCTACTCCTCTACAGATTTATTACATGTATAGAATAAGATTTGCATGGTACCTATTACGCGATTGACATAGATTGACATAACTTTTTTATTTCTTAACCGATTTAAATAAAATAAACACTAATTGTTAAGTGAAGACTGTGAAAATATATTCTTGAAAACCACGTTGAAATTGGTTAAGCCGTTCCTGAGATTAGCGTGCAGAAACATACAGACATACAGACATAGAGACAAACAGACAAACTGAAAATCCATTGTTTTGGGTTCTCTTGCTATTATAAAGGCTCCCCATGATGTTTTTTTTAATATTTTCCATGTACAGAAATAGATCAGTGACAATTTTATTATATGTATAGATAACACTACTTCAGTAGAATGATTATTAAAACGTAAACTAAACACTGTTAAAACTAAAACTAAAAACGGCTCCCATATGGTATGGTCACCGCGGATTCCTGGACTCTCTTCCGTCGCACGCAAAGGATCCTAGCGGCGAGGGTAATCAGGATCTACCGTACGGTTAGGTGACCGTGGTCAGGAAATATTTTTAAGCGATTTGGACATTAGACGGCGGGTTCATACAAATAATTAATATCGAAGCTACACTTTTGGTGCTGTATATGGGTATATTTTATTTCCGTTATTTATATTGATTGTGGGTGTAACTCACAAACATTTGAGAACACTGAAGAAAATACGAAATACATTTTTTAGACTAATTGATGTACAAACAAGCGAAGTCACGAAGTCACTTCATACTGACCTTGACGATGGTCTACAAACTCATGGGACTATTGGAAGTAGAGTCTGTATAATTTGTTTACATTGTTGATTTAGACACTTGAATCCACGAAATAGAGACTTAACTTAATACTTCTAACTAAATGCACAACATTATTATATTGCAAGTCAGCTAAAAAATAAATTATTTCATTAAGATATTTGTTTATACAAATTGTTTGTACAATCAACAATCATACATCAACACATCCATTAATTAGTGAACATTGACGATCAGGTTTCTCAAAGGAACAAAATGGTTGCGATGCTGCAGCTAACGATGTTAACTCTTCCCTTAAATTAAATTGTTACTTTCTCATATTACATTCAGATTCGTACCTATATTAATGATGAATAAAATGAGAATGGGTAAATTGATCTCGTTCCCAATCATCGTCCTCAGTCGTCTATAATCATTGTTTTATCGTAATTAGTTTGGACTGACAAATTTGTGTGATTTTCATGTGAAAATGAAAGACTTTATATATAAAGTGTCTTTTATATCCCAAAAGTCATAATCTTACAAAATTTTAATTAAATAATATATAATAATAATAAAGCTAACGGAAGTTCATCCCTTAATTTTAAATATTGGAAAATAAAGTACCTAAATAAATAAATAAATCCATCAGTGTCGTAACTACGCGTGGGCCCTCCTCGTGGGCCCTGGTAGTTGGGCCTCTCCTAACTAATTATAGTCGGAGAGCTGGTAGACATTTTTGGGCAGGTATTTGAGGCATTCTGAAATTCGTCAGTTACTTCTTCTACAATATCCCAATAGAGAAATGCACACCCGACTGGAGGGTAGCGGTTATTTAAAAACCTCTAAACTATTAAACATATAAAAAAACTAGCGGACCCGACAGACGTTGTCTTGTACACGCGTCTTTAATTTAAATAATCAAACTTTAAAAAAAAATATTTTAAAAAGTTATCACAATGTCTAACGTCATTACATGTAGGTACATTTATCATAATTCGACCAATCGATACCGTATGAATACATAAATAAAGATTTTTTGTTTGAATAAATGAATTTGTTCCAATATATTTTTTTTAATTTCACTTTTTACGTAGCTAAGCACGTATCGGGCCGCTAGTACTAAAATATTTTTCTTACTTCTATCGCAACGCCAACTGTCAGGGCAGACTATAGTTAAAATATAATATTATTTAATATTTGACATTGCCATGGTAACGCAGTCCGTCGGAACCAATGTGAAACATTCCAAAATCACCACCTACTTACACATAAAAAAATTAATCAAAAAACCATTTTCCAGTGGACCAAATTGTGAATCTAAACAATTCTCAAGTCCCCTTGAACACACACAAAGAATTTCATAAAAATCGGTCCAGTCGTTTAGGAGGAGTTCAGTGACATACACATGCACACAAGAAATATATATATTTGTATAGTCTGCCCTGACAGTTGGGGTTGCGGTAAAAATAAGAAAAATATTTTAGTACTAGCGGCCCGATACGTGCTTCGCTACGAAAAAGTGAAATGAAAAAAAAATTGGAACAAATTCATTTATTCAAACCAAAAATCTTTATTTACATATTCATACGGTATCGATTGGTCGAATTATGATAAATGTACATGTAATGACGTTAGACATTGTGATAACTTATTAATATTTTTTTTTTAAAGTTTGAATTTTTCAAATTAAAGACGCGTATACAAGACAACGTCTGTCGGGTCCGCTAGTATACAAATAAATATTTTGCAATAAGTGCAATAAAAGACGCTCAAAAACGCGACTTCACTACGAGACGCCTTAGAAATATGTCTTTTATTAAAACTGTAAAGAGATCATATTTAAAAGAATACTTAAACAAAATTATGGAGTATAGACGCAATTTATTTTATCAGCCTCATTTAATTATACTAAGCACGATCGGAAATATTTTCTTTTTTAGGGTACCTAAAGAGTAAATGCGGGAAGCTATTACTGAGACTTCGCTACCCGTCTGTCTGTCTGGCTGTCACCGGGTTGTATCTCATGAACCGTGATAGTTGAAATTTTCATAGATGATGTATTTCTGTTGTCACTATCATGACAAATACTAAAAAGCAGAATAAAATAAATATTAAAGAGGGCTCCCCAACAACAAAATCGTTTTTTTTATACTTTTTGCTCAACATTGTTAACGACAACAGGTAGACGCTTGTAATGTTCACAGAGTGTATAATTACTTATCGACTTTAAAAATAAATAACTGAATTAAATAAAACAAATTCTTAAAAGAGGCCATACAACCATTTTTTTCTGTTTAAATAATAGTACGGAACCTTTTGTGCGCGAGTCCGACACGCACTCGGTATTTTTTTAACTATTGAAAGTTTATAAATATTTATTCTTTCAAAACAAGCAAAACTCGAACTACACCGAATTTTTCTATATTTATAGAAAAAATATGATTACTAACATGTTTGTAGATAAGAAATAAGAAAACCAAGAAAGTCAAAGACACCAGCATCTTACTGACAAAAGAAGACGAAAGAATTGGAACATTAATGTTTTCTCAATTTCTGTTGTACAACAACCTGTAGTGCTATCTATGTACTTTACTAAATAATATTATATCTAGAATAAAATAAAATACTCGAATAAATTTAAATTTTTATTGTAAATTAACATCACCTTAAAAGGCCAGTAAAAAAATTATATAAAACCAGGAATGCATCAAAAAATATTTTGTTCCCATTCAAACACATTTTCGCTTAAATACTAATAAAACGAATATCAAAACTACATTTGTAGATAATACATATTAACGTAGATATATAATGAGAGTAATGATTTATCCATATACCCAGTATCGTTCCCTTTTACAATGTTTTTTCACTTCTTCGCTAACATAGTTTTGATGAGAGATTCCAATTTCCTGGTATCCGCAGCAAATTTTCTGATTCCATCGGATAGTTTGTCAGTCGCCATTTGGTCTTCGTTAAGATGCCAACGGAACTGAGCCTCAGTTAGAGATATCTTCTCAATGTCACTCTGAGCCGCGACCTTGGGGTCGAGAACCTGTCAACACAAGATAAAATAAATATGATTTAAATAAGACTATTTAAATTGTGTATGAAGTTCCGTAGCAATTGCACAAACAGTCTAAATCCGGTCACGGTCACCGAGGAACATTTAGAAACGGCTCAGACAACCATACTATTGTTAGAGAAATGCTTTTGAAAAATGCATACAAGAAAGTCACAATACTCCAGGTACTACTGAAGCTAAATAAACATAATTGAAAACGATTAAATAGCACCAACCTAGCTCTTCAGTGTATGAAATACCATGACATTTATATATAAATATAAATTAATATACTAATACGAACATTGTACAGTAGAACCTCGATAACTTAATGTGTCAGAAGAAGTGGTAAATATTACACGCAGTTGTAATACAAAAAACGAAATTGTTTTAAGATTTAATCTACAGACGTCTGAGATTTTCTTTTGTTTTAAAGACTTCAGTTTCTATATCGATTAGATTTTCAATAGTAAATAATAGAGGAGAATACATCATCTTTTATGTTGCTACAATAGTAGACTAACTCCAGATTCTTGTATTGTTAATTTTAAAAAAAATCTCAGAATTTGTTGCTTGCATGTGTTCACCCATTGTTTCTTACAATCCCTTATAGGTACTTCCAGTAATTCAATATAAAATTACTAGAATTGGCTGATAGTTTAAGTTAGAGAGAAACGACACTGAATTTATTTATTTAACTTATCGAGGTTGCTAACTTCGAGGTTGAGGGCGGAGGGTACAGATTATTTTTGAAGTTACAGAGGTTTTTAAGTTATAGAAGTTCTGTATTAGTTTTTAACATAACAATACATAAGCCGCCCCTTGGTCGAGTGGTTAGCGAGACGCTAACGTATAGCGACGCAATGGGACTCGGGTTCGATCCCCGACACGGACAGGCACTTATGTGTTGATGAGCATAGATGTCTGTATTTCTGGGTTTATTCGTTTATTAAATATATTCTCAGTATTTATAATGTTTATTTCTAAGTATTTGTCTAACACCCTTAACACAAACAGATAATTTGACTACTTAGGGGTTTGATCAATGTGTGTAATTTGTCCTGTATTATTATTATATATAATTATTATTATTATTATATATATTACAAGAGCATGTAGATGAAATTTTGGTATATGTTTGTATTATATTATATATTATATGTATATTATTATTATATATTATATTATATATACAATTCTTCTACACGTCTTTTTCTAACGCGACTCCTCCAAGAGCAGAGCCAAATCATTCTTTTGAGCGTGTTCGAGTGGAATAATTTATTTCAGGACTTTTGTTTATTTTTAGGGTGGGACGACGTCTCTCGGGTTCTCCATAATGAAATATAATAAAACAATGCCGAACCCTCTTGAGCGGCTGTTCGCTGTTGGCCAGCTCCTGCAGCAGCTTGGGGCTGATGGTGAGGAGGTCGCAGCCGGCCAGCTCGCGGATCTCGCCAGTGTTGCGGAAGGACGCCCCCATCACCTGCGTCTTGTACCCGAACTTCTTGTAGTAGTTGAACACGCGGGTCACTGACACCACACCGGGATCGTCTTTGCCCTCGTACGTTGACTTGGTGTGCTCCACGAACCTAGTAGCGATTTATTTTTTATAGTTTTATTATTATTATTATTTTTTTTTTTTTATTATGGCCAATGGTTTTATTAATTATTAGAAAAAGCCTTTGGAGTGGATTATAGTTTCTAGTAAAATGACTTATATGAATAACTTTGTCTTTATAACTTTCAAACAAGAAATAATGTTATATGAGTTTTTTGAAAATGTTTTATATGGTACTTTTAAATAATCTATTATTCCTTATTTAATTTCGAAATTCATTTTGGTAAACGGTTAAATTATATAATGTAACATAGCTTTAAATTTACAAAACAATATTTGTACCTAATCTCATATAGCAATAAATCAATTCATTACGTATTTCTATTATTGATAACTTCCTAACCTTCTTGATATCTATAATGTGAGAAATATCAGATTATTAATATAATAGCCCTGCTTTATGTATTTACTGGGATATAATGTGGGATTACATAAAACCAAACCAACTTTTCCTAAATTATATGCCAAAAGTCTGACTAAGGTTTGAGTCCTCATGATTCTTGACTCTAAATATTTAGAAGTCTATCAATAATCACACTATTTAAATGTTTTCTTACCAATCCAAAATTCTTCCAACAAATGGCGAAATTAATGTCACGTTGGCCTCGGCACATGCAATTGCTTGGTACAATGAAAATAACAGAGTTAGGTTGCAATGAATGCCATGTTTTTTCTCCAATTCCCTAGAAATAAACAAATAAACAATTATTTATATAAAATGTGATAAAAACCACAAAATGTGTAATAGATGGGTTCTCTCTTACTTTGCTGCTTGTATTCCCTCCCAGGTAGATGCAAGTTTTATCAAAATTCTTTCTCTCTTTATTCCATGTTCAGCAAACATTTCAATCAATTTCATTGCCTTAGACATGCTTGCATCTTTGTTAAATGATAATCTAAAAAGTCAAAGAACATATAGAATCATTAGAAAAATAAGACTAACATTTGAAAAACAAAATATATGTTCAAGTAGTCTCTGCTAATCAGATCTTACTTTTAAACACAAGGTAAGTAAATGTAGGAAAGTATACAAAATGGTGTGAGCTACTATCATCTAAATCCATAGAAATGTGGCATACTTATAAACTCTTGTAATAAACTGTTTTTTAATTATATCTACATTGTAATAAAAATCATATTAAAATTATGTAATAAAGTATGTTAGTTACCTTGCATCAACTTCTACAGATACACGTCCGGGAATAATTTTCAAAATTTCACACCCGAATAAAACACTTAACATATCTAATGTTTCAGATAATTGTTCTTCTAGATTTCTGAAAAAAATATGTATAATCTTAGAATGATCTGAATAACCTTTTATTTTGTCAATATTTACTTATTACTCATTTGTATCATTTTGATTTAAACAAGTTTTAGATCATTACTATCACACTGAAATTGACAACATTTTCAATAATATAACTACAGCTGTTTATTTTTTTAAGGGTTTGATAATCTAATTCTTTACAAATGGAACAGATCAGGGAAAAGGCTTGTGATTACTTCATATTACATGCAAAAATAATAAGTATACATATTTAGATTTTCAGATTCAAAATATATGCATATAATTATTATATACATATAAAAGTTTATCTACTATAAGAATATACATGTCTAGAGACATTTTTGAAAATATACACATTTATTCATTATTCAAAATAATGTTGCCCTGATTTTTTATTTATTGTGATTCTGTTCTTATCATTATAGAATGAAATGCACCAAGGATTTCACTTTATCATAAAATATGATAATTAAATAATTTTAATTAATCATTTAGCCTTGTTCAAATTATCTTGGAATCTATATTATCATTTAAACAGTTAAATTATTCTTTATCTTTTCATAAGCCATTATAAATTGGTCAAATAATACAGTATCATATAATTAGGGCTAGTATGTGTTATTTTATCTGACTTATATAGCAATTATGTTTACAAGAATATATTGTTTTTAAAAATGTTCCATGTCTAATACTATGTATCTGAGTCAGCCTATATCCCAAATGCTTATTTGTTTTTATTGCCACAAGTGTCGGTTACGCACTTCATCTTATGTGTGTGGTGTGTGCTCATTTATTAATCACTATAAGGACTACATATGATATTAGTGAGAACACCATTATAACTATGTAACTAGATTTTAAGATATTTTGTATCATAAACAGATGAACAAGACTTATTTTAGCACTAATAACAACCTAGGAAAGTGGCTTAAAATATTATTCATAGTTGGATATCACCATATATCCACATTGATGAAGCAAGAGTAAAAAATAAATTACTTTTTGTTTTCATTTCTATTATCCTTAAAGCTTTATCCTTAAAGCTATTTATTACTAACAACACATACCCGCCACATTCCTTGCCATATTTGATAGCCTTATCCAACAAATGCTGATATTGTTCCATGCCAGCTGCAGATAGAATTAAGCTTGGATTTGTGGTAGCATCTGTAGGCTTGTATGCTTTCATAGCTATAAAATACCAAAACAACAATAAGTAAATATTAAGAAATACATTGAACAAAACTTTAAAGAGTAATTTTAAACTTTAAAATATTGATAAGTTTATTTTTGTTTCTAACCTTCAAAATCCCCGGTATCTGCCACCACCGTGGAGAATTGTTTTAAATGATCTAAGGCACTCATTTTTGTACGTTTCGCCTGGGGCTCACTACTCATACTAAGAAATAATTGCTTTTAAACCCGAAATGATAAACTGAAAAATGAAATACGAATGACAAGTGAAACGTGAAATCCCTGCAATCGTATAATTTGAAGGTGACCCCGTAAAAGGGAAATATCGACGTAATGAAGCCGTCATTCTCGTGAAGCTGGGTGCGATAACCTTCGATTACTAACTTATATATTGACTGAATGTTACAATAAAAGAAATGAAATAATGTGGAGAACAAATATATAAGTAAAGAAATCGGTAGGCGATCAATTAATAAACTTTAGAAAAATTCTATTGTAGTTTTTAGGAGATGGCGATAGAAAATATAAAGCCGGTCCTAAACATATAAGTTACACCTTACAACTCATAACAGCAGTAACAACTTATAAGTTATAACTTCTAAGCATTCAAAAATCCCCTTTAGAATATTGTTTATGTTAACAATAGAAATTAGAAATGTAATTTAAGTAGAAAATACTTTCTAAATTCTGGCATTCATCTTTTTGTCCCTTTTGGGGTACTAATAAGAATGTTTACATAAACAAAAACAAATGACCATCAATTAAAAAATTGTCGATAGAATCAGCAGGTATTGAACGAAAATCGCTTTGCTGTGAACAGTGGTCAGTGAAAGTAGGTTGCACGAGGATACTGGATAATTGTTAAATCGGCTGCGGAAGCCTATCAGAATTCAGAAGAAATATTAAATATATAATAAAAAATCAACGTGTATTAATTATTATAAATAAGGATTATGTTATACTATATTTATATAATTAACATTTTTTGGAGGAAGATTAAGAAATTTTATAAGTATCAAATATATTTATTATAATCACTGCTTATTGATATAATCTATAGTTTATTTAATTTGTATTTATTTATTAGTCTGTGCTTCTAGAAAATTCTTCAAAAGGAATAAAGACTCTGTGTAGTGACTGTTCTGTGTTCGTGTATTTGCTAGAACCGGCGTTCTTTTGCGACAGGCTGACTAATTGTCAGGCTAAAACGTGTTAGAAGTGATATTGAAAAGGCATTATTCTAAAAATTCAGTTTCATAATCTGATAATTTAGGACTAGAATGGCCGCGATGTCAGTTATAGGAATCGATTTCGGCAATGAATCTTGCTATGTTGCTGTTGCAAAATCAGGTGGTATTGAGACAATAACTAACGATTACAGTCTGAGAGGCACCCCGTAAGTATAATATTCTAGCCGTTTTAATTTTTATGATTCTTCCGGGTTTTTGCAGTTTGGAAATCCTGTTAACGTTGATTGTAATAATGACAACCTATTTTACGACATGGCAAATCAATCAGAATCATAACTATTTAATCAATATAAAAATAAAATATATGATAAAATATCAAACTATAAAAATATATAATAAGGTATTCATCAGATCTCAATAGTTATTAAACTGACAAATGCCAGTCATCATCTATGAGGTTATAATTTGTTATCTTTATAAAAATGACCACATACTTTGACTTACCTTGAATTAAAATTGTACTAAATATTTTTTTTTTATTTCTTAAAACCCCAAACTTCATCTATTTCACAGATCATGTGTTGCTTTTTCACCAAAGAATCGAATATTAGGTGTAGCTGCAAAAAATCAAATGGTAACAAATATGAAAAACACTGTCTTTGGCTTCAAGAGACTTTTAGGTAGAAAATTCTCTGATCCTCATGTTCAAAAAGAACTGAAACATTTCCCATTTAAAGTGGAACAACGAGCAGATGGTGGCATTGGAATTAGAGTTAACTACTTGGGTGAAGACAATGTGTTTAGTCCAGAACAAGTAAGGCTTAATGTGTCTTTCAGCTAAATTACTTAGATGTCTGACAAAAGATAAAATTTTGAGAATCATACAATAATCGAGTAATTCTATATTACAAATATAATATGAGTACACTTATAACTAATATATACTTCCTCTTTATATTTACAGATTACTGCAATGTTGTTTACAAAATTGAAAGACAGTGCCACTACAGCGTTACAAACTCAAATTAATGATTGTGTGATATCAGTACCTAGCTACTTCACTAATGCTGAAAGAAGTGCTTTATTAGATGCCGCTGCTATAGCTGGTAAATAAAAATTTCTAACTTAGAAAATTATGTTAGATTATGTAATATTAAAATGATACTTATATATATTTATATCTATTTTACTAAAGCATACTGAGTACATAAGGGTAGACATATACCCATATTTGAATAATAGGTTACATACTATGCTATACAATTTGACCTTGCCCTTACTATTATGTCCATTAAATGCTAAGTTCTATGCAGCCTTGACCTTTCAAGTCAATCAATACATCTAATTGTATTACTGTACAATCCAGGACTTAATGTACTACGTCTAATGAATGAAACCACTGCCACTGCATTGGCCTATGGTATTTATAAGCAAGATTTACCAGCACCTGAAGAAAAACCTAGGAATGTGGTTTTTGTTGACTTTGGCCATAGTTCTCTCCAGGTATTGTAACAACTTAACTAAATTTTACTCTACTACTTTAAAAGGAGATATGTTAAAGAATTAAATTACTTTTTATTTCAAGGTTGCGGCCTGCGCCTTCAACAAAGGCAAAGTACGTGTGCTGGCAACATCTACAGATGGATCCTGTGGTGGACGGGACATTGACATGGCTATGGCTGAATATTTCTGTCAGGATTTTGTGACTAGATTCAAACTTGATGCTAAAAAGAATCAAAGGTATTTTTTTTTCATAAGAAATAAGTATTCTTTAACATATTACTGTACCACATTTATAGACTAATTTACAGTTGGCTACACTATGGTTCAGTAGAATTTCAATTAGTTAGAGACTAATTATGTATTAAAAATAAAACTATTTTAATTAGTGTTGTAAAAAAAATTTCAGAGCGTTTTTACGGCTGTTGCAAGAGGTAGAGAAGTTAAAAAAGCAGATGTCAGCTAACAGCACTCGTCTTCCGATTAACATAGAGTGCTTCATGGAGGAGCGCGACGTGTCTGGAGACATGCAACGCACGCAGATGGAACAGATCTGTGCCGATACATTTAATAAAGTTGAGAGAACTTTGAGAGGGATTCTGCATAATGCCAGTAAGTTAATCTCTTACCCTTATTGATTCGTTAATGTTAAATAATAACATTAACGTTCTGTAATTGAAGACATAAAATGATATTCAATAATATTGGCTATTATACCATTTTTTTATAGAACTGAGACCGGAAGACATTAGCTCTGTAGAAATAGTTGGAGGATCTACTAGGATTCCTGCTGTTAAAGTGTTGATTGAACAAGTTTTTGGCAAGCAAGGATCAACTACTCTTAACCAGGTACTTAATATATATACTTACCAAAAATAGAAACAAATTCAATCAGATTTTAAATTATGTAATAAATTGAAATGGGTTAAAATATACAAACCACAATGTGATATCGTAAAATTATGAACATATATTACATATCACAGTAATAACAGACCACAAATAAATCAAATAAGGCTTGTTTATTTGTTCAACATATTTTACCCATATGTAACAAATACCTAAAAAAATACGTCTAGGAAACATGGGTTTTCAACCATCCATACTAATATTTTAAAATCGTAAGAAACTCGGTATGTTTATCTGTCTTTTACGCTTAACTTAACCACTGAACCAATTTTGATGAAATTTGCATTAACATACATAGGAAAAAATTAAGAAAACACATACTTTTTACCACCGGAAAATAGCTCATTCCTACGAAAATAACATAAATCGCAGAACATTCTTCGGAAGCTGATGTCATAGTAGGTAATACGTTGATACAATATTCTTAAAAAGTTCTTCAGTAGATCTAAAAAAAAATAAATATCTACAACGTTATTCTTATTAAAAAAAATACTTTCCCCAGAACATTCTTTGGTTATTAGATTTATTTTGTACATTTGCGAATTATTTTTTATAATAATTTTGGAATACATTTAAGTCCATAAATAGTTGATAAGCCTTGAATAAAATATTTTGTGTAAAAAACACAATCACACAATTACTATGCAAGCGCTTGACGTAAAAAATAAAACTGCTGCCCAAAGAAACTATCTAATGCTATTAAATCTATAAATAAAAAAAAATAAACATTAATACAAAATAACATAATACAATTAAAATTAGGAAAGTAAAACTGATACTTTATTTAATTATTTACATGTTTATTTCTGTTGTCAAAAGCACACTTAAAAAAGCGTATTACAACAATTGTTAAACATTACCGAATGCCTCATGGAGACGTTAATGATAGGGACCATCGAGTGATATTAGACGAGAACTCGTCTAATATTTTATAGCTCGGAACGTTCTATTGTCAACGAAGAGCATCTCTACTCTCAAAGAAAAGCTTCAGAAGAATCAATAACGAAATCTACTTTTACTCTATAAGTGAAGATTTTTTCTGTCTTTAACCTTTTTCCGACACTCTTCTCTCACTTATCGATAAAATGACTCTCTAGGAATTCATAGAGATAGACTAGAAGTGATATTTTTAATATGATATCTGTGCGTTCGCAGGACGAGGCGGTGTCCCGCGGCTGCGCGCTGCAGTGCGCCATGCTGTCGCCGGCCGTACGCGTGCGCGAGTTCAGCGCCGCCGACGTGCAGCCCTACGCCGTGCGCCTCGCCTGGGACGCGGCGCGCGGGGAGGACGGCGACATGGAGGTCACTTGACGCACATAGATGCGACCCTTGTATATATGTATATGTGTGGTCTATATTTGAAAATTATTTTCTTTTGTATTATTCTAGGTGTTCCCGGCCTTCCATGCCGTGCCGTTCTCGAAGATGCTCACGTTCTACCGCAGGGAGCCGTTCTCGGTCAGCGCCTACTATTCCGATCAGGTTCCCTATCCCGATACGTTGATTGGTAAGTTTCGAAACGATCTATCGACTCGGAGACTCCGATGGCCCGTCGGCGTAACGATCCGTGATGTTCGCGACAGGTCAGTGGAACATCAAGGACGTCCAGCCGACGGCGGAGGGAGAGTCCCAGAAGGTGAAGCTCAAAGTGAGGGTCAACATCCACGGCGTCGTGACGGTGGCGTCGGCCTCGCTGCTGGAGAAGAAGCAAGATTCCGCTCAGAATGAAAACGTCGAAATGGAGAACGCCAATGAGAATCCTCAGGGTCGGGACGCCCCCATGGACACGAACGGCGCCGGTCAGGATCAGCAGCAGAACGGCCCCGATGACCAAGAGGTGAGAGAGGACGACGAGCGAGGAGAGCCGCAACAAAAACAATCGTGGACACAGAGAGTAGGACAGTGGTTCAGCGGGGTATGTGTCGCCGCGTTTGTGGAGTGAATCGGTGATGTTTGTTGCTATTTGTCTAATTTTCTTTTTTCGTTCTAACTTATCCGCGACTTGTCAGCTAACAATTGTCTTGTCTCCTTGTTTTCTTAGAGCAACAAACGTCACTCAGTTGCAAATCCCCACCCTCCTGCGAGGCCCCATTTGCACAGTACTTTCATGAAGCTCACGTCTTATGAGAGTACGCTACTTATTATTGTCCTCCGAGGCATTTATTAAAATACTGTCTCTGTGTCCACGCATGTTTTTGTTTATCCTGCCATTATTGAATTATACTCCTTATTTCATCAAGCGCATCTTGGAACCGTGTAAGACATTTACTACATTATTATTTTATTGCTTATTGTGGTTTATAGGTGCAAATGGGTCATCACATCTTTTTTGAAATATGAATGAATAAAACTTTTATTTCATCCAAAAGATGTGATGGTGGGGGATGCTTTTACATAATGTTATGAACCACTTGTCTTTATTTACAGGAGAATAATGATGACAAAAAGGACAAGTCTAAGGATAAATCCAAGAAGGTTCTCGTGAAAACTATTGAACTGCCAATTGAATCACGAACTCACGGCTTTGCCCAACATGACCTTAATACGTATATGGAACAAGAGGTGACTTAGAATTTGTTACTAAATATTGTGTATTATACCATGACAATTGACATTTTGATATGCAATCTTATATAATGTGTAGGGTAAAATGCAAGCTCAAGACCGCCAAGAGAAAGAGCGTGCGGACGCAAGAAACGCTCTCGAGGAATACGTATATGAACTGCGAGGTAAACTTTCTGAGGGAGAAGTTTTGCACGACTTTGTTGCCGAGGAGCAACGCAACAAGCTCGTAAACACGCTCGATGCTCTGGAACAGTGGCTATACGATGAAGGCGAGGATCAAAATAGACAGGCATGTATACGAAAAAAATATTTAATAAGTTCGTTATATATAAGCAGATTACAATTAATGTAATCTAAAGTTTAATTAAAAAAATCATTTTATAAATATTTTGCCAATTGTAGGCTAGACGATATACAAATTTATATTAACTATTGTTATATATTATATCCATGTTATATCCAGGTCTACAGTGATAAACTCAGTGAATTGAAAACTGAAGGAGAACCCATCAAGCAACGGCGGTTGGAGTTCGAACTGCGTCCCGGTGCACTCGACGACTTCGCTCTTTCAATTCAATTAACCAACAAGGCGATCGACCTATTCAAGTAAACAATTTATATCACTGTATATATTGTGCTATACAATCCTTTTTTTTTGGGATGCAAGGTTCTTAATTATGAGTAATTAAACAATCTAATTTAATTAATCCAATTCACAATAAATGAATAAAAAAAAAAATTAATTAAAGGGAAATATAATTTGTCCATTTAAAAATGTAATATATGGACTAATTACAGATCGGGAGACGCGAAATACGCGCACTTGTCGGATTCGGACATACAGAAGGTGTCGGAATCGTGCAGCGGCGCTCTGCAATGGCTGGAGGCGGCGCGAAGCACGCTCGCACACGCGCCCACGCACGCACCGCCTGCGCACACCACGCAGCAGATACGACAAGAGCGACAGGTACACACGTACATTATACTAATTATCATTTAGAATGAGAAATTTAATGGGTTATCCTTAACTCATCGAAGCTCGTAACAATGCGATACCTCAGTTGACAGAACGAAGGGAACGGAGAACCGAAGGCTGAGGGCTAAAATTTTGTCCATATTGTTTTATTCAGCATATTATATTTGATAAATATTGAATTAAGGATTTATTTTTAAACCATAGATAATGAAAAATGTTTAATTAAAATAACGAAACCGGTATACTCTATTTAAATTCGTTAAAAGTCTTATCTGAACTTATTTTATCTCATCAAACGAAAATACTTGATTTTGTTCAAATAAGCTAATTAAAATTTGTGTGAACTGCAGAACTTCGAAAACACTGTGAACCCCATACTCAACAAGCCTAAGCCTAAGGAGAAGACGCCTCCTCCGGCCAACCCCACGGGCGACGGACAACCCGACGCCGCCCAGGAACAGATGGACGTCGAATGAGCAACACGACACACACACACATTATAATATATTAATTTTCATTATGTACGGTACATATATATTTTTTTGCTTTATAACAAAAAAATACAACCTCATAAGCGTCATGAATATTTCGGTGCATTTGAATTCTATTATATTTATTGACAAGTAAATATCTATTGCCCAATTATTATATTTTTTGCCCCATTTTTGTATCCCATTTACCTGTGGATATAGTAAACTTATTTAAAATAATGTAAACCCAACGTCTGTTACAAATTTATAATATGACAAACGTTTTAAGTATGATTAAAAATTAAAATGATTGAAAATCATATTCAGATCTTCTGAAATGTTCTGGAAAAGTCCTTCATTAAATTCTTTTAAAATTATCTTTTAATTTGTCAGCTCATGGTTTACATGCAGTTTATTTAATTCACAAATACTAAATTGTAGTGAATATGTTGTGTATGAGTTAATTACAATTTGTGTAATTATTTTCTTTTGCTAATAAGAAGAGTATCTATTTAATAATAGCGCATTTCTAATTTAGTAACACTGGATAGTATTATTGATATACATTTTTGGTTGTATTGTTTGTGTATTATCTGTAATATTTCTGCACGTTAATGTGATAAAACCGAATAAATTAATTTACTGAATGAGTAAGACCAAAAAATAAGAATTAATTTTGTTTGCTCTTACAAATGTAGTATAATTTGTATCAATAGTAAATTATTAAATATTTTAGCTTCTGATTTAAGGCAGCCCATTGCACATCAATCATCCAACAAAATATCTCAAATAAAATAGTCTTTAATTAGATAGGATTTAAACTGAAATTGTCACTTAGGAAAGTGTGAAGGTTTTACACCTCAATTAATATAAATTCTCTATGAATTGCATTATATATTAATATATTTGTGCACTGAAATTAAATAGTTGCTGCTTATTGCGCTGTTTTTTACCGAATATGATTAAGAATTAACTGATAACCTCTCATTTACATACTCAATTATTTAGGGTTTCACCAGTATATCAGATAGAGCAACAATGTAGTAACATTCCACAACAGTAAAAATATTAAAATTTAAACATGTTGTCTGCTTCATGATTTTATGCCATTTAACAAAGGCCTAATAAAAAAATTTAAGAGTCACAAGAAATTTTAAAATCTCGATCTTTAACTTTTTTAAGTTCTAACATAGTTGCGTTGCAATTTCCTTCACGGGGAAAGAACTTTACTTCAGGCCTTTGTAAGTACGACAACATGGTCGTAATTGAACACCACTGTATTCACAGAAATTTTAATTCTACACGTAATATTGTTTAGCTGATAACAAATTCTGCCAAGGTTTCTTGGCCTACATTGTACATTTAAATTAAAGGTTGAACCATTGTAATAATACTTGTGCATTCTTAATGTTAAAAGCTTAGTAAAAGGATGATTTAACTAAACACTGCTTTTTCATTTTCCACCCAACTACAATTATATTGTAGTTCTTAACAACGGCTGCAACATATTTTCAGAGTGTGTTTGGTCCCGGAATATTTAAGATGATTCCCAGTAACAACTAAAACGATGTCAGGAAAATCACAAGTCTATACATATTCTTACATAGTATTGACGCCAAGTTTATACATGTTTTTTTTTTAAATAGACATATTAGGTGGTTTTTTTTTTTTTTTTTTTTTTATACAATCTAGGGCAATGCTTGACTACATTCCACCTGATGGTAAGTGGAATGTAGTCTTAGATGGTAAGGCGCATTGCCCTAGCAACCCATTCACTCTTCTCTTGAAGACACCCACATTATATTTGGCCGGAAATACCGACGCAGGCAAACTGTTCCAGTCCTTCGCTGTACGCACTAAAAATGAGGAAGCAAAGCGCTTCGTTCGGACAGGTGGAATGTCCACAACAAAAGGATGGATACCTGCCGTGCGTCGGGACGTCCGGTGATGGAAGGGGGACGGGGGAACTAAGTCGTGTAGTTCCTGAGCACACTCACCAAAATGTATCCTATAGAATACTGAGAGGCTAGCAATTTTACGCCTGTGTTCAAGGCTATGGAGGTCGGCTTCGACCAATTCGGTATCGCCGATAAGCCTCTTTGCTCGCCTCTCAATTGAGTCCAGAACCGCAAGATGAGACTTTGCGGCACCAGCAAATATGTGTCCACAGTACTCTACACACGACCGGATCTGTGCTTTGTATAAAACAAGAAGCTGTCCCGGTGTAAAGTACTGCCGAACCTTCGCAAGAACGGCAAGCTTTGCTGCTGCTGCTCTTGCTCTGGACTCAATGAACCGACCAAAGTTGAGGTTCGAGGAAATCTCTAAGCCTAACAACTGAAGCCTGTCACTGTATTCCAAGGATACATTCTGGAAAGTAGGAGCCAAGGTGAAAGGGCTCTTTTTGGCAGTGAACAGACACGTCTGCGTTTTGGTGGCGTTGAACTTGACAAGATTGGCATTGCTCCATGCGGAGACTGCCTGAAGTTTGTCATTCAAACGTTGCACCATAGCTTCTCTTTCAGACTGTACTTGATCTCGACTAGCCCGAGTACTCGGCAGATATCTTTCTACAACTGTGCTGTCGTCTGCATACCCATAGATACCGGGCTTCAACAGATCATTAATGTGCAGCAGAAACAGAGTTGCAGAAAGAACGGACCCCTGAGGCACTCCGGCATTTATTGTCAAGGGTTCCGAGGAACACCCGTCGACAACTACTCGGAGAGATCTGTGGCTCAGAAAGTCCGTTACCCAGCCGATCAGACCAGGAGATATACCGTACGCTGAAAGCTTGCATATAAGGCTCGCATGCCAGACCCTGTCAAATGCCCTCGAGACGTCCAGAGAGACGGCGACCGCTTCTCCGTTCTTCTCGATGGCCTCGCCTAAAATGTGAGTAGCATACACTAGGAGGTCCCCAGTAGACCTATTACGGCGAAACCCGTATTGTCGGTCACTGAGGAGATCGTTACCTTCTAGGTATGCTAGTAGGCGCGAGTTCAATACACGCTCCATAATCTTGCAGAGTATGGAGGTGATTGAAATCGGTCTGTAATTGACAGGGTCGGCACGGCTGCCTTTTTTGGGCACGGGTTGCACATTAGCAAGCTTCCAGGATTTCGGCACTATTCCAGTCATGAAAGAGAGACGATACAGACGTGTCAGTACAGGAGACAACTCAGCTGCGCATGTCTTGAGCAGAATGGCTGGTATACCATCAGGACCACTGGCTTTATTCACATCTAAACGACACAATGTTCTCCATACCTCTTTGTTAGTGATGCGGATTTCAGGCATCGAAATACCGCAGTGAGGAAGATGTGCTGGAGAAGCATTGCCAGTGTCTAGATGCGAATTATCAGCAAACAGAGAAGCAAATACATTCGCTTTCTCTGTTGCTGTGTGGGCTAGGGATCCATCCGGCTTCAGCAGAGCAGGCAGTGAGGGCTGGCAGAAATTCGACTCGATCGCTTTCGCAAGAGACCAGAAAGCTCGACTGCCAGTTGGTCTGGCAGAGAGCTTTTCGCCATTCTTAGCGATTCGATCGAGACGAGCCTTCCGCAATGCCTTTTTGTAGGACTTGGCAGCTTGGTTAAAGGCTCTCTTCTTTATACTTACATCCGGAGTTTTGCGGCTTCGAGCATCAGCCCAAATAAGGTATGCCGAATGTTTTCGGTCATGTGCATGACGACATTCGGCATTAAACCATGGGCGAGCTTTGCCACCGATGGGTACGTCAGCAAAAGGAATAAAATACTCCATTGCCTGATGCACCACATCAGTTATAGCATCCGCGCAACTCGACGGATCCAAAGAAGAGAAGCAGACCTGCCGCCAAGGATAAGACGCAAAAAAGTGCCGCATCTCATCCCATTCTGCTGACTTGTATTTCCATACTCGCCTAACACCATGTGGTTCGAAAGCTGGTGGGGAATATGTAAATACAGATTTCACCAGACAGTGATCGGAAGTTCCCAAGGGGGACGTGACCTCTACACGATACCTGTCCGGATCAGTTGTCAGCAGAAGGTCCAGGCAATTGGCTGTATGGCCTACCACATCTGGTACCCTTGTCGCTTGCCTCACCAGCTGAAAGAGGTCCAAGGACAACGCAAAGTTCCGCGCTTCTCTTCCAGCATGGTCGGTCTTCTGGTACGGGAACAGCCAGTCCTGATGACAGGCATTAAAGTCCCCCAGAAAGACGAGCTGCGCCGAAGGGTACTGATACAGAGCCATATCTGCAGCCTCACTGAGATACTCAAATAAACGAGTTGTCTCCTGGTCACCGCTGTGCGAACGGTAGACACAGGAATACAGGATTTTTTCGTTTCCTGTGTCCACTAAAACCCATAGGGAAGAAAAAGTGGGGTCTTCAAGGTGACGGAGACGCTGAATACAGAGGTCGTTCCGCGCATACACACTGACTCCGGCCCGTGAGCGAAAGTTGTGCTCTAACGAGTAACCGGGATAATCCAAGTATGCAGCGCTCAAAGGACATTGTATCTGCGTCTCCGTCAAAAAGAGCAAGTGCGGCTGCTCTGTCTCCAGGTGGTGGTGGACACCACCACCTGGAGACAGAGCAGCCTTCTTTAGGAATCCAGTCAATTATAGTTTGGAAATTTAAAACAGATACAAAATAAATAAATGGCGTTTAAAATTTAAATATCTTTAATTAGTTAAAATGCATTTGGTATCATTTTATAATACAATATATTTTATCAATCTTTACAAAGGTACATTATTTTTAAATTTTGGAGCCAAAGAAAGCGTGTCAACCTAATAGGTAGATAATTATATTAATAGTCGGTGTTTTGTGTCGCTGACATGTGGGTTTGAATAAAAATTAACTTCAGACATTATTATTCATCAATAAGTTCAAGAATTTGTAAGATATAAGTTATATTATAGCCTTAATATCTACTAACAATCATTAATTGACGAAAGCAATTAATTACCAATATAATTATATAAAACAAAGACATTTAGTTTATGGCGCAGGCAAAGAAGAAGAAACATGTACTTATTAAACATTTTGGTTCTTTATACTTTGCGCCTAATTAAAAACATTATTTTTTTGTTATTAGTCAATAACAAAAAAATATTGCTATTAGTTTATAACAAAAGAATATTGTTATTAGTTAATAACAAAAAAAAACTGTTAACTAATAATTAGTTAATTATAGGAATGTTGTCATTATAAAATAAATTTTAAGACATTGAAAAAGTAAGCGATGGTTATATATAATATTATATTTTTAAGTAAAAAAGTACATGTCTATAAACTATAAACTTTGTACCGTCGTAAATGATAACTATATTATAATAGGAGGGTCATCTCTTATGGGTTAATACCTGTTAAAATTAATGTAACTAAAAATAAATATAATCATTTAAAAATATATATTTGTACTATATAACATAGTACGACCTTTTTCGTCTAAGACTATAAACACTCCAGTCACTATAACGTAGCCTTTTAGAACATGGTCTCTTTGGCTCCGTACAAACAGACACGTACAAGCAAAGAGTATACAAATTCATTAAAACATAGGAATACGTATTTAGAATATTTTGTTCGTTTTAAATTGATATGAAGCATATCTAGATATAGTACAATATCGCTTTAACATTTGTGATAAAATATATATTAATGTATTTACATTAAATATTCCTACTAAAATAGAAATTGCTAATACTGACATATAACTATTATCATTCGTAACGTATTTATTATAATTATTCATTAGAGATGAGTGAGTAATTGCAAATCTAGTTTATCTTTCGACCACACACGCACAAAATATATAATTTATTGAATTAGGACATGAAACTAGTTCTATCAGGATAAAGTGAAAGGCTTTTTTTTTAATTACCAACAATAGCTGCAGTAAATTACACCCCAATGCAATCCTTAGAAAAATAGGTGAAAAGGGACTAAACGATAAAAAAATCAAACTTTAATGAAACAGATAATAGTTTGGGTTTTTATTAACAAAAAAACTTAAAGGGCTTCAATTGTTATGTATAGTTTTAAATTATCAATTATCAAATATTTTTTATACAATCTAGAATTTTCTATGGACTGTAATTCTAACCCACCTACTAGATAAAATAAAACAGGACATTAACCCTACAATATTTAATGAAACGAATAATATATATAGTTTGAAGTTGTAATGGGACTTACAGACGTATATGTATCTAAGTATATTCGTTGTTGGTACACGTTGACTGGGTGTTGATGGCGGACTTTGATAGTCCGAACTGACTGTCTTAAAAGTAAGTATATATTGTGTAGTTAATAGCAAAGTAGGGTATCTACATGGCGACGCACACTTCTAATGGAGGATATTAAGAACACATGGTTCAAACTAGTTTTTAAACTTATCATTTACATTTTATTAATATTTTCACATTATAAAAATATATAGTTTTTTTTAATATATAAAATATAGCTACTTGGTGTTCTAACTCATGTTTTTGTTTATTTAATTATTGTGCAATGAAACAAAACATTTATTAATTGATAATGATAAAACTAGCAGTGTATATTCCTCAAATCGTTTTAGTAAAAAGTATTCAGCAAGTTCGGTCAGTACTCGGCTCTCAAGAAGCTCAACACATGCGTCGCCTCATTTGTACTAATATTGTAATATCAATAACTTTAAACTGGAAAATATAAACTAATTTAATAAAAGTGATACAAATCAAACTATATAATAGTCATCATCCGTTACACACACACGCGCACACTCATTTTTAAAACTACTTTGAGGCTTCCGTTGATAACCTTATCTCCGTTCAACGCAATTTTAAAACTATGCTTTTAAAAGAAACGTCTTTCGATACCTTAGGCGAACGGCCAGATTCGACGGTAAAAAAAATATTAATTCTGATCATACAAAACGGCCGTCATTACGGTTTAAAAATATAAGTAGCACATCGTGTATACCTTATCATCTCGTTAGTACGTAAAGGAATCATCTACGTAGCGTTCAACATATGTACATCGACTTAGAGAGACATGAAAGCTACCAAAGTGTAGGATTTATTTATCAACAGTCAGCATTGTACTCACGACGCGTGTGACACGCGATCACACTTCAGGACTCTCCGAAGCAGCACAAGTCGGTAAGGTCGGACGCACCGGCCGCGCTCCGGGCTTGTGTCGCGTCGTACTCGTACCGTCACGAAGGTACATTATTTTTTAGAAAAGTTAACAATCTACCGCAGTTAAGAGAAATCAATTAGAAGTTTCGTAAAATATCAGGTAAATATAAAATAAATAAAGGTTTGGGTCGACGGGTCCGGTCAGCTTCCGGACCCGAGTCGCTACTCTAATTCGATGATCGGTCGCTACGTGTGAGAGCACGCACCGTAGCGAGCGCGGGGACGCCGGCGGGTGGAGGGGTGACGGGGGCTGAGGGTGGGGGGGAGCGGCCTCAGACCGCAGTGCCGGCGCCGGCGTCGGGCCGCGCTCACACGTAGTGAGGGTCGCGCGGCAGCATGGGTTCGTCGTCCTCGAGTCCGGCCGCCGCCCAGTCGCGGGGCCGAGGCGCCAGCAGACCGCAAAGGCGGCACTGGAAGAAGTCCGCCAGGTTGTTGAGGGGCCCGCGGGTGAAGGGCGAGCGCCCGCCGCGCGCCTGGAAGTGCCGGTAGCGGGAGCGGTTCATCTGCTCGTTCGTAGTCATGCCGAGGCACATCACGAGGTACAGCTGGTAACATGACAGCACCGTCACCCAGAACAGGTGGAAGGTGGCGTTGACCGACACCCAAGCGAGCCACGGACTGCACCCGGCCCGGGCCAGGATGGCGTCTCCCCCGACGGCCAAGCGCGGGCACGAAGCCCCGAAGTATTGCGCCGCTCCCCACAGCATCCACGCGCACATCACCAGCAGACTTGCCAGGAATCCGATGAAGTAATGGTGGTTATTTGCGCCTGCGTTTAATTTGAGATCTTGAAGCCCTCAAACGAGAAAACCATTGTAAATATTATATATATAAGAAATATAGTAACGAACCGATGCAGTTGGCGACCCAGGGGCAGTGATGGTCGAACTTGGCGACGCAGCGATTGCAGACGGAGCAGTGCTTGGACCGCAGCGGCCGTCGCAGGAGACACGCCGAACAGAACCGCGACGGCTCGAAACCGCCGCCGCCGCCGCGCTCCGACAGCTCGATGATGGTCTGAGGGGACGAGAAGGGGGAGGGGGGGGTAAGCGATTTTGTTTCAAGAGGGGACGGGGGTATCGGCACTCACCCTCATCTTGTCGCTGCGGGAGGCGAAAATGACGCCGGGGTCGCTGCGCCATGAGCGCAGGAAGGTGTACCAGAGTGCGAGCGAGCATAAAAGGAAGGCAACGGTGGCGCCGCCGCTTACCACCGGCGCGATCATCACCACCCACGTTATGTAGAACCAGACCTGCCGAGGGACGTCGATCCTAATGAACACTGCTTTTAACCCATCGACATAATTATTTAAACAGAAGATTTACCTTTGTTGCTAAATACACACTCAGGGGAAATATATTTTTGAGATCGTCGTCGAATAACGCGTTGGTAAAGAAGTGCAGTGTTGCGAAGAAGCAGACGAGCATGAAGCCCTTTATGACATAGAGGGCGTCCATTTCCAGCACTAAGCCCGTCACGTAGAACGCCAGAAATGGGATACTGATTACGCACCACCACCGAAACTTCTGTAATAAAAATGTAGTTTTAAAAAAGACATTATTCTGGCCATGACCTTTTACATCGTAAGCCATGTAGCCATGATATACATATTAATAATAACAGTATATACTAATAAATCCATTTTGTCGGAAAAATAATATGTAATTAAAAATGAACTGGCATCCTACGCACTTTGTCGTATGCTAATCTTCGGAAGATATTCCGTTTGGAGGCCGCGGCGGCTAGTTCCTTAATTTTATCGGAGACCTTGGCGCCGACCCAGAGGGAGTCTGTATTGTTTCTTAACATAGTCAAGGGAGTCACGCCTCTCAGGTTGGGTATCTCCAAATTTGCATTTCCCTGTAAGATATTAAAAAGTTATTTCGAAAATATTTAGTAAATAAAGAATGATATTCTGTCCTTTTACAAGGAATTAAACAACTAATTAGAAGGAAATTTACATAGAGAATAAGGGTAGATATGGCGGTAGCGTTCCTGGCGAGAACGGCCCAATGCAGCGCGGTGTTGCCGTGCGCGTTGTCGACTGGCTGCGGGGAGGCGCCCAGCGTCAGCAGCAGGCGCGTCGGATCCACGGCGCATACCTTCCAGCTGGCCCACATGAGCGGCGTCATACCGCCCGCGTCGGGCGCGTCAGGGGGCACGCCTCTCGCAACCAGATACGCAACTACAGCAGTATGACCGAACTGCGCCGCCAGATGAAGGCAGCCGCAGCCCTCGGCATCCCGCAGCGAGGGGTCGCCGCCGGCGCGCACTAGAGCCACCGTGGCCTCCAGATGGCCCTGCCGCGTAGACCAATGTAGCGGCGTGGACTGCAGGTCGCCACCGATCGCGTCTACTTTAGCGCCCTTTGACAGCAGATACTCGATGATCTCCCGTCTGCACCACAACAGAATTAAAATTTTTAGCAGTTTTTCATTACCATTCAAAATATCTTCATTCAAGTAGGCATTTACACACACTTTTGAATTATCAATGTTTGGACCTAAAATGTTCATTAAATGGAATGGAACTTTAGTTCAGAACTATTGATCAAACCTGGAAAAATAGCTTTTTCAGGAGTTTGTATTTAATGTTAGAATGACTATTAAAACTTTGGTTTTTTGTTTATGCCTCACTAAAATCTTAATGCAATAACTGCAATTCATTCAAATTAAAAAAGTTACTTTATATTTTAACAACCATTGACATTCTATTTATGACTGTTGTTACTATTCATTTTAGCATTTTTTTTTACAAAATTCTTGCATTTTGTTAATTCTTAAATGTTAGGTGTTTACATATGAAATCCAAACAGTTTTGGTCTTATCCCTGATATGCTATTGCTTGTTTGTGTTACTTTGTAGTATTGTGAATGTAGATAAAAGCGATCACTACTGAAATAACCACCTTTTTAGGAAATATGGAACTCATACTGAAGAACTTAAATAAAATTAACTAATTAATGTGTACATCTAAAAGTAATGTGTACACCTTAGATTTTCTATCTATAGATGATATTGAAAGAGGTAAATCTAGGCTGATAGTATTTTTCTCGTTTTCCATCCCACCTATTGTTAATAGCAGCCCAATGTAAAAGTGTCACTGTCTCATGATCTGGTTGATTCACGTCCCAGCCGGCTTCAACTAGCTCCTTGACTCGAGAAAAGGCACCGTACTGCGTTGCCTTAACAATGTCGAAACCGCTGTAATCTCGTTCAAGCGGCGCCGGCGGAGGTTCTCGCAAAGGCCCATCGCCCTCGCGCTCTGGTTTGCCGCACTGCCCTGTGGCGGCAACGCCGCACGTGCTATCGTACATTTTTTTACGGTTTGTTTTTCGATTTTAACATTATTACGTATCTATAAAATTATAAACATTAGCTTTTAAGCTACTAAGAATTGAGAAAGAAAAGACTTTACGATAGTGAAAAGAATTAACTGTCAACTAAATTTATTGACATTTGTCCGATGGATGCGTTCATAGACTGCTTGATACCCAGTAACGTTTCAGAGAAACAGAATAATATATATTTCTTTATTATTTATTTTGAAAAACTTTAAAAATTAGATCAGCTGTCTATTTTACAAATGAATGCTGATAAACAATAGTGTCAAAAAGTATTTTTTGGAGATATTGTTTTATTCTTATAATGTGTCAAGTAATCAACACTAAACTTCAGAACAATAACTATAGCAAATATTCTGAGCACTAAACAAACAATTTCAAGTCATTTAAATCCAAAAAGTACCAAAAAATATATTTTTTATCATAGAACAAATGACGAATCAAACATAGAACATTTCTAATACGACATATTTTTTTTAACACATAGCAGGTAATTAAAAAATAACACTAATTTAAAAGCAGTAGTCTGTCCGATAAATAAATCTGGTGAAAAAACTATGCGATCAAACTACCGACCAATTTCTTTACTCTCTACCTTAACTAAGACATTAAAGAAAGTGGTAAATAAACGAATGATGAATTATTCAAAAAAGAATAGTTGCTCAGTGAGAATCAATTTGGCGTTAGGAAAAATAAATCAATTGAAGACGTAGTGGCTAGATTGACAACTAATATAGTAGAGTATTTGGACAATGGTAACAAGTGTCTAGGAGTCTTTTTAGACCCTCAAAGAGCTTTCGACAGGGTTTCGGCACCAATACTCCTAAAACTCCTAAAACGTCCTCGATGTTTACAGTAAGTGAGAGGTGTGGTACTTGAGTGGTTCGTGGATTATTTATTGGAGAGAACACAAAGTGTGAGGGTTGCTGGTGTTATAAGTGATCAACTTACTTGTGGTTTCGATGTTTTACAGGGGAGCATTCTTGGTCCCTCTATATCTCATTTCTTGTCTATATCAATGAACTCTGTAATGTAGCTTAATATAATATGTAATATTGAAATAACTATGTTTGCTGATGATACCGTACTACTCTTTCACGCATATAATTGGGACACTGTATTCCGCAAAGCTGAAAATTGCCTTGCTAGAATCACTGCCTAGCTGGAGAAAAGATTGTTCTTAAATGTTTCAAAGACAGATTATTTATGATTCAGCAAAACAGCCTAGGATAAACTGTTGCCTAATTGTGGACTTAAAATACATATATATATATATCCTTGCAATCGTATCATTGATAACTGTCAGTGTGACTGAAACAATTAATAGAGTAAAATCTGTAAAGTACTCATGTATAATAGTGGATGAAAGACTTAATTGGAATTTACATGTTTGAAAATATCTATAAGCATATATAGCCATGTTAAGTTTATTTAAATTTATATAAATATACAATGATAAATAAAACGACACGTAGGTCAATTGGTAGAGCGACGGGACGCGTTCCCAGTAGTCGCGGGTTCGAATCCCTGCCCTGTCAGTTTATTTTTCATTGTATATTTATATAAATTTGGAACTTACATATTATTGCTTTAACATCTAGGATCAGAAAGTTGATATACATCTTTAAAAAAAAAAATCGCACTATTTGTGAAAACAAGCTGCTAATACAAGTCTATCGAGCACTATATGAGTGCCTTGTGAGATATTGCATCTGTGCATGGGCAGGCGGTGGTAAGACTAATTATAATGCTGGCAGAGACGGTATAACGCACAGCTCTAAAAGTAATACTTTTTCTTCCTTATAGGTATCCCACTGTTGCAGTTTATAAGCAAGCTGATGTTCTTACATTAAGACAAACATATATATATGAAGTAGTTAAAAAATACTACAAGAAGTGTGTACGTTCTTTACCAAAAACAAACGAAAGATTAAAGGATGTCCCGTCAATCCTTCCAAAACGGCTTTTGGGCGAACATACTACAATTTCCATACTAAAATGATTTATTATAAAATTAACACACTTTTCACCATAAGAACACTGAATATACTGAACTGAACACTAGAGAAAAAAATACTTGGCTAGTTGAAATTCTTAGACTATAATGATACAGAAAATCCTTTAGTTACAGTCAAATAATAACCATAAGCGGATTTTGTTTATATTTAATGTAATTTTTTGTAAATTATTTACTTGTGTTAAGGAAGTTAGACAACGATACAAGAACATAGAAATACACATTATATATGCCTAGAAATAGAGTTATTTATACTCATCACATACATGCCTGTCCCTGTCGGGAATCGATCCCCTTTACTCTGTCAACCTCTACTTGCGCGGCTCCAAAGCGTAGAATGTAGATCCATGGAGAAGAACCGGCAAGAAACTATATGGATATTCTTTTAACTTATTTTATATAAACTTATTCCATTTGAGTCACAGTCACAACTAATATGTGAGAATAAATTTGAGTTCAAGTAAAACGTGGTACCGAAAAGAGTATCTCTCTTTAGCAATTTGATTTTGTTTTTCTTGATCGAGACAATCACTACTACGCGTTATGAGCTTCACGTGTGCAGTTGGGTCCAGTTTAATCTTCATTTAATCATTTAGCCGATATTGAAAACGGCGATGATCTCGTACTGTCAGAAGAACACACGTCATAAGAGTTTTTTATATATTCTATCATAATTTTAACCACTTTCAAGAACTGTTATGGCAAATAGGGTGAAGGTACAATTCTTGTTCTTTTAGGTTGCTCGGGAGCATTTGAAAAATATAAAATTACTATTTTCCAAATTGCATTGTTATGGACTGCCTTCAAAGAGTTATAACTATACAAAAAGTACTATGTAAAGGGTAAATAGTTACTTAAATGGTTAATAGCAAATTGTTGAGACGTGAAACGAAGAAGGAATTGTTAATCACTAAATTCTAAACTAGTTAATAGAGGTGTACCCCAGGGATCCATAGTACGACCATGATTATTTATATTAGAATTAAGGGGCGTACATGTATTACGTAACATAATTCTTGATGATTTTTGATCCTCCGTTCGTGTCATGTAAACAAGTCGGTACATTTTTGTTTTTTTTATTTACTGTCGTTAAACAGTAAAAGGTTTAATGTCATGAAGAACCGTATAATAATGTTCTTAACAGTATACTTCGGAAACCTAGCTACTCCTACCAACGTTCAAACCTAAACCCTTAATCCAGAAAACAATATTTAATTCGATATCCTAGATGGCCCTGGCCGACCGTATTATTAGTGAGTTATAACAATAATTATCAGCATTAAAAAACATCACAGGTGGTAAAGATAACAGTTTTCAAATCAAGTAAAATATAAGGTCATAAGGAGGTAACAGTATTTAGAACTATTTAACTCATTTACTGTATGTATCTATATATAGGGGGTGAAAAAATAATAAAAGTAAATTAAACAATCTTATAAAGCTTTCAGTTTATTAGTTAAACAAATATCACTTTTATTTACAACCAAAGCAATCACAAATTTATAAACTAAACGTAATCACCTAAAACTACTTAACAGATTGAAATATTTACAATAGAGTTAACAATCTTCAACTTACGAAACGTACACGCGTCAACTACTCGATCGAGTTTCGGAAGGCATTTTACGATTTTTATTATCCAGCTCGGGTCGCACGTGCGGCGCAGACGCGGGCTCGGCGGCGTCTGTGCGCGTGCGGGACAGGCTCGCGGCGCATGTCGCGCGGTGCGGCAGGGGCGGGGGCGCGGGGCGAAGGGCAAGGCGGCGCGCGCTCCGACGGTCACGCGGAGGCCAGCGGCTGCGTCACGACGGGTGAGCGGCGTCTCGGCGACGCGTCCTCACCCGCCTCCCCCGCTACCGCCGGGCCCGCCCCGCCGGCGGCACCCGCGCCTCCCGCGGGTTCGGACAGCCGGAGAGCCACCTCCAAGTCGCGGAGAACCTGGAACATGAGTACGGTTGTCGGTTATAGTTTAGGTCGTCAGTTCACATTACAATATATCGATTGAAAAGACAAAATCGAACTCGCTCGTGGAATGCGAGTATGTGAGTAGGGCGTTACCTCGGTCTCCTTGTGGTCGAGCAGCGCGTAGCGGCGGTGCAGCGCCGTGAGGTGAGCGAAGGTGAGGTGGAGGTGCGCGTGAAGCCGCAGCAGCGCCAGCTCGCGGAAGTGCGCCGCGTACATGTGCGCCACCACGTGAAACAGCAGCCGCACCACGCGTCGCACCACAGCCTCGAACTGCGCCGGGAACTCGTTCGCTGAGCAAACGAACGGTCCTATTAGTCAGTCCGATCGAGAAGAGGCGCGCGTTTCTCCGACGCTCGATGCTTACCATATTTGGTAGGAAATATAGTCTCATCGTTGACCGTCTTCTGCGTATAGGTCATAACGTAATCGACATATTGCGGTGCGGCGACGCGCGACTTCTTGCCGCGCTCGTCGTACCAGGCGTACGTGCGGCCGCCCGGACCCGTCATGTCGGCGCACGTGGCCGCCGTGCAGAATTCCGACACAGTGCCGTACAAAAGGTTTACGTGGTCGAACAGCGCCAACGCTGCAAAGCAAATGTTAACATTACAACACAAATAAATAAATAATTTTAAATATGTTTTAAAAAGTATGGAGTAATAAATTTTCCAACTAAAAATAATCATATAAATGAAATCACCTGCTTTTACTATACAATAATATAATATTATCGGAACGAAACTTAATTCAGACAAGTAGTATAACTGATATTATTATGACTAAGTTTTCGTTTTAGTGTTAAGACTTATCCAGTACCTGGAAGTGATAACTACTTACAGTTATCTAGAATGAAGACGGCGATATAGAACAATATAAGGTACCTTTACTTCGAATTCGAATCACTTTTAAAAACTGTATTGTAAGTATCTTTGCCGAAGTCGTGAACCGTGACAACAGACTCGACCTCACGGCCGGGACCTTTCCTTTCGCGATATTGATCATTCACTGATCATTCACTCTTTAAATGATTATTCAACGTTCACAAATCGTTGACATTTTTTTAATATTGGAACGTTCACAACATAACGTTGTTTATTCAATTAATTTTAGAGACGGTAACTGTCGGTGACCGGCTAACGTCCGCCCACGTCACCGCGATTTGAAAAAACATTTCATCTACAAAAGTTATCCTGTTTTGTGTTTATTAATAATATATGTTTATTTTTTTATATTTTATAACTTACAATTATAATAACATTAACTCCGAAATTTGATTTCGTTAAATGGTTAGCCACTCACTACTAAAACACCTGAAAATTTACATAAAACAAAACGCAATAGCTTCTCTTAAACGTTAGTTAGCGTTATTTATATGCAGGAGTGATTGAAACAATCACATTGTAACTTCTTTTCTGATCTGAAGATGTGGCTGTGACCAAATATTTGAGTTTTGGATTATCTAGTATACCGGTTAGTTCTATCAAACTTGAAAACATTGACAACATCTATATGATTGTGGTATTTATCTAAAAAAAACATTATTTTAAATAATCAGCCAGTATTCCTTTATGTTGGTATCAAAAGTAATCATTTCAGAGATGGGCATCATATTTTTGAGCAATATAAAATATGAACACGTACTGTGTGAGGCGAGCCACTCGTTGTAGTCGAGGCCGTGGGGCAGTTCCACTAGCTGGCGCATGTCCAGCTCAGGCAGTTTGCGCTCCAGCAGCGCCTCTTGAAGGTACAGCTTTGGGTCGCCCGCACCCTCACCCTCGCGTTCCTTACGCCGCGCCTTCCTGGAATCGAAAAATACAATGTCATACATTTATATAGTTTGTTTAGATAGTTAAAATTTGACTGCCGATTATGAATCATTACATCTGAAGTGTCAAATAACACATTATGGACTTAGTGTGATTGTGTATATTTATCGATTAACTGTCAACGCTCAGTAAAGACAAACAATGCAGCGATACATGAGTAGTGTTATAATAATTACTAGCTCTAGTTTCTAGAAGTATAAAGGCAACATATCAATTTGGAGGAGATCTCCATCAAAAAACAGAATTTTGCTAAATCCATAACACTATCCACAGTAAAGATATAAGAGTTCTATAAGGCGTAATTCGGTGCAAAAACACGAAACTTCTTATTACCACTATCTTATATAAATATAAATCATTATAAATATTACTTATTTTGTTAGTGTAATGCTCAGACTACACCAAAGTTCAAGTGGGTCCAAAAATATATAGAATTTCAGTTTAAAATTTAGAGCATCATTAGGACTTATGTATGCAAGAACAAAACGATCTTGCCTACATAATGGCATTCTACACAAAAACTATACTCATTTTTTTTTTATAACTATTCACAATAACTATCACTCATATATTTCCAGTAAAGATAACGTGTAAGTGATTTACCCGAAGTTTAAAAAAAATCGATTCGATCAAGACTGTCAAGACACATCGTCATTATATATATTTTACTAAATGACTAAGCCTGGCCGCCAGAAACTAGCTTCATTTTTCAAAATACTAACTTCCAAAACACATCCATAAATACAGAAAGCCAAAGCACCAACATCTCTAAGCAGCAAGCCATTGTCCAGCTTGGGCCATGCGAGCAGCTCAGTTGTTACTGCTGACCGGGGCCTTTCGCCATCAGGAAATCAATGCTTTGACATTTTGCTCCTCGAAGGTCACGCTCTCACTAAACGTCATAGAGGCCGAGATTATGAGGGGTGAACACGCGGAAGTTGGTGATCGCAGCGCTGACAACAGAGTCGTCACCATAGCTCAAGAGAGTTCATATACAATGAGGTTCGTGACCGCCATCACTGATGCAATGTATGATAGATTTTACGCGTATGACTCATAAGTCCACACACAAAGTATTGCCTTTAACACATTTTATCTCACTCAGATAAGACAACATTTACAAAACATATCAATAATCTTATAGATACGAGAACTCAATGTCGAATTTTATACACAAGTCACATCATTGATGGTAAACGAATCCTTTGCGCGCAATTTTTTTATATGAATGGAACAAACTATACAAATACAAAAGCATCCTTCAATTTTACATTAGGCTGGCTGTGATCGAAGCACATGGGGCTCACCTGAAACCTACCGAAGAATATAGATATGACGGTAACGAGAATAACACTCCAAGAACTACTGCGTGACACATGACGATAACGACTCACGAATGATCGATCACGACTGGCCACGACTCAATAGGATCGAAGCGGCTGCGCGGGCTGTGGTCGCCCGCGCCCCGGCACCCCGCCCCGCACTGACCACGAATAAACTTGTCTCTATTGCACACCGGCGCCCGCGCTTATCGCCCACCATCGACATCGATATTGCACCGAATGTCAATGACAAAGAATAAGAAATATATACGAATCTAATAATTTACATCTGAATCTTCATATACATATAAATCACATCCCTCAAAAATTCCCCAAAATAACATTGTCTGAAAACTTTCCTCCCAGGCGGCGAATGAGCACATGTGTTTGTTTTTAGGTCACGGCCGATTCTACTTTTCATCGCTACATTCTTTTTGGTTGTACATACTTATATTTATGTCGATGGCCTAACGAAATAATTTTGAAATCAACGAAACAGTATTATTAAGTGTCACCAAAAGGACGTTATAAATTATCAACATATCTACTTATAATTTTATTAATGAGTTAACGAAGAAACGATTATTACTTCAGTGGCGCGGGGGCTTTACATACATATAAATACAAGGTACACCCAAAATTCGAACAACAATCTGTGTAACACCCAAAGAATTGCCCCGTGTAGAACGAACACCCAAAGAATTGTCCCGTGTGGAAAGAACACCCAAAGAATTGTCCCGTGTAGAACGAACACCCACAGAATTGTCCCGTGTGGAACGAACACCCAAAGAATTGTACCGTGTGGAACGAACACCCAAAGAATTGTACCGTGTGGAACGAACACCCAAAGAATTGTACCGTGTGGAACGAACACCCAAAGAATTGTCCCGTGTAGAACGAACTCCCCACTTTTGATTCAGCAGTTAGGGTTACTAGCCACCACACCAACAGGTCATCTATGACTTGGTAATCGAAGTTGTTTGTTTAATAGGTATCGTAATATTGATTTCGAAATGCCATTCAAGTGTGACAATAGACAAAATTAACGCCTGATCACCAGTAGCTAGGAATGTAACAATAGAGAGCAGGTGCGTGAAGCGCGCTTCGCTTTCCACGCGGAACTATTTATTGCTATTTGGGTTACGCCGTCTACGACGCAACTAACGACTCGCTGTTTAACATTTATATCTAGTAACAAAATAGACACTTGATCATAGATTGCTACTCAGAACAAGAAGTAGAATTAGAGCACGAGGATAGCCCATAGAGCGGATGAGACCAATAAGCGTAGCACCCGGAAATAGTTATACCTGTTAGCAGTGTCACAAACACTGTTACCTTCCGTAAACAACTTGACTTATATGATTATATAAGTACTAACTGGTAATTGATTTTGTGAATAGGTTAATTATATGCCTATTTACAATTATGAATAGAAGATCTGCTGTCTGCTGGCTAACACGTTGACCGCACGAATTGTGTTGAAGGTAGCGCTTCTGAAATTAATTAATTTACCTTATATGGGTCTGAAATATTATCTTATATCAACGATGTATATTAGGTAATATAATAAATATTAATGTAACAGTCTTAGTATTAAAGACCTTTATATAGTAGTGCAGTGCTCAAATTTACGAAGTTTCCACCAGTGCCGACTGCACTGCGCAGAAGCTAGATGCGGTCAGTCAGCAAGGTCGCTCCGCCACTAACCCACTTCTCATGTCTTTGAGAAAATACTTATAATGCTTTTCACGTGTGCTTGTTCAAAATGCTTCAGTAACAAATACATTCAATGTACGACTTAATATTAGCATACAATGTTGTAGAAATTTTCGTATGACAAATTAAAAAAAAAAGTGTCTGTGATATTTGTCTTTTCCACTTTGAAAATAAAGACTAGGACCACGGTATAAGTGAAAGTATTTCACTTTTTTATGGTGTCAATGATGAGATGGTCCATCTCATGTGGTATGTGGTACCTTCGCACAGATAAGTTTAAAATAGAAAGTTGCAAAATACGTTGCCATCTGGGGAATTAAAAAGGAGAGCAGAGCACGGAGAGGCAAGAATAGGATTCTTAATTAAGCCAAACAGCTACATCATGTCCCCTTCTCCCTAATGTATTAGTATACATTCGGGAGTAGGGGTATTCGGGAATAGCTAGTGCTACTGATGAATGAGAACAGCTAGTCTACTAGTACAACAAGTAGTAGTTAGTAGTCCAAATACAACTTATCACATTCTAATGCAATAAAATTTAATGAATTTTATTGTTTTAAAACAACACGTCAGGTTTGTAAACAATATTTTTCATGGTATATCTCATTTATTAAGGAAAATTATAAACTCACTATGATATAACCAGTATAAGGAAGTGTCATTACTAAATTACACCATGGTATTGGAAGTGTATTTTATTATTATGCTTTTATGAGGAAAATATAAGATTTTCAATCTCGATTTGACGTGCTATGATCCAATCTTCTGATCCTTCTTCAGGGCAGGAGTCGCGGGCAACACTTTAGCTTGTATAAATATCCGAATATTATTCACCACTTAACATACAAATTAAGAATGAAATTAAATAATAACTGTTCACAAGTTGTGTAACCCCGGAGTGACCCAAAAAACGTCAACCAGCCTTTTAAGTAACAAGATCGAAAATATATTTACACACTCATATTCTGGTTTTCGACTTGCGTAAAAAGTTCTAATTTAAAGGAAATAAAAAAAACGCTGTAATTATAATCCGAGTATTATTTTACGATCAACATATGTATAACCTTTTAGCTAAAAGGGTAAATTGTCATAAAATGAAAACAACAAATGTACGCAGTAGGATTACAAAGAATGCGTCAGCTGTTGACTAGTGTAGTCATGGTAGGGTGGCCGGTGGTGGCAAGTGACGTCACGGGGCGTCGCGGCACCTGTTGGCATCGGGAGCGCATGACGTCAGCGCGGGTAGGGGGAGGGGGGAAAGTAGGGTAATTACCGCGCCAAGCAGCCGCCTTTCAATTTCTATATAATATGAAATAACATCATAGTTGCATAAGGCTAAGAATGAGAACAAACACCGAAGCGATTATAATATATCTATATAAAAATAGGTTGTATGTATTTAAATGATCAACTTTTTGTCTACCAATATCGATTTTTCCAATTTTTTACACCGAGAAGGCGAAAATCAATAAAAATGGAATCAGATAAAAAGTCACAAAATTTAAAAGAAAACTTTCCATTTTATTTCAAAAAACATCAAACCCTTACCCAATTAGAGTGGAAATAATAATAATGTTGCTGTTGCTAATTGATGTTGCTAATGGGCTGGTCTTTTTAAAGTAATTTGACTGAGCCAGAACAGTAAAAAGACAAATTCATACAACTAAGTTGTTTACTATTTATTTTCTATATATATTTTTTTTCATTATATCTTCCATACACATAGCATTCGAACCAATAACATTGCCAAGGGTACAGTAATATCCTTTTCAAAGCACCACTAAGTATACTTACGTACATAATGAAAGTCTTATTTACAATTACCACAAATTGTGTTTTCAAGGACATGTACAAATATCACTTATAGTGACTGGTGAGTGACCATTCATCAGTACATGGTATTACAACTCACTGACCATTGACCAATAAAAAACAGTGAATATGCAGTTTTAATGTTGTTTAGAAAGAACATCTGAAACAACTCACAAGTTACTATTAGTAAACAATATTTCTACGTTTAATATATTTTATAAATATAAAAAGTTCTGTATTTATTTATTATAATAGGGTATTAAGACTGTAAAGACACAACGAAGAGCTAGTAATAGGTTTTAAATCCTTTTAACAGAAATCGTGCTATTGTAAGAGTTCACAACCTTACACGGATTTAAAAGTTAAAGATATACAGACAATAGTATCTAGACTCTAGACATAGCAGTATAATGAAAGCAACCAAAGTCCAGTCATAAACATTTCTGATTATGACGTCACGATGACAGAAAATTGTTAAATTCAAACGCAAAACGGTAATAACGAATTTACCAAAGCGTTCTAAACGACACAAAATTTAATCTCCCACAAGAAATATGAGGAAATAAAACAATAAAATAATTTGCGTATATAATTAAGACTTACTCGTATATTCGTGGTCTATTTAAAGAAATGAGAGTCGAAGTCGGTGGTTAACCTCTTTTTGTAGTTTTAATACGATTGTCTTACTAATCAATGTAGATATTAATAAAGGATTTGACTAAGAATTGGCTTTAAATATTACTAATAATTTTAATAGGCCGTGTTATAAATTATAACGTACTTTAATAAACAATAACGGACGAGAAACGGTAATACATTAAGCGAAGTAGAAGAGAGGCGTGCGCGTGTCTTGTGACGTCACTAGTCATATGGTGTGATTCGAGTTTCGACCGAAGGCCGCTCTTATCGACTGGTTATTGTTTATCTATTTTGGCATATTTAAAACTTGTTTAATTTTTTTCTCTATTTATATACTCGTATCTTGTTTTGACTTTTTGTTTATACGCTTGTAATAAATAAACTTCGATTTCTTCAACTTAAGTTACGTTGGATTCTTAAGAATCCTATAGAATATAGATGAATGTTTCAAATATTTACATTTTCTTTCTTCTTTTCATTATATTGTTTTAATTACTTAGATAAATATTGCAGAAAAACTGCAATTAAAATGATATCAATATCTGGCCATTATTGAGTCGATGGCCTTGAGTCTTGACCAACATGGCCTAGATACAACAAAACAACGAACACGTACTTCCGCAAAATATAACTAAATAATTATACAAAGACATTATTATATCTTACAAAACGTGGGCGTTTCTGAGTTATCCCATAAAAGACAGTTCGTACTCATTTTACAACTATGTATTTATTTAAACAGCAAAACCAGTAAGTACCTACTTTCAAAGTTCAACCTTAACTATATACATCTTTTTATTGATATAGTTTTAGCGCACTATTTGTTGTATACGATTTTTATCCTAATACACGGATCCTGAAATACTGAGGCCTAAATTGTATAATAGTTACTAAACACTGAATGAACAAAATTTTTACAAGATATCTATAGAACTAGGTACGATTTTGGTTTGAGTATTTGTAATTTTTTTTCTTCATTTTAAAAACCTATACATTTAGCACATTTAGGAATAAGACGGCGGAAGGCTTTTAAAACCATCATGTAAAACCTAATTGTATTTTTTTCTACTAGTCTTTCTCGTCTTAGAATTTCGCCTTCTCTTCCGAAGCTTTAGTTTATACTTTGTTAAATTACTTTCTTTGTTCGTTCTTAATTTGTTTTTATTTTGTGTTACTTCGTCGGAGTTTGAAATTAAAATACATGACCTGTAAGAAAAAGTTTTGTTTTTTTAAAATGTATGATAGCAGATTTAACGTCAGCTCATTACTAGAACAACGCTTACCTTAAAACCATTTTTGAGCAAATATGTATATGAATGTACATATGCGAAAGTTTGTATGTTTGGACATTTGTTACTCAATAACGCCAAAACTACTGAACGGATTTTGATGAAACTTGGCAATGTTGTAGCTTATGTATCCAAATAATACATAGGCTATAAAAATCTTAACTTTTGCAAGTGTTTTTGTCTGTGACATAACATAGGTCACGGCGGCTCCTGTTTTTAATCGTTTAGTTCACTGAACTTTACAAGAATAAAAGTAAAGAAAGTAGTAACTAACTAAAATGCTTTGTTTGGTCTGTAGAAAGTAGGAAAAATGTTCAACAATTTACCCAAAACCTTTCAATAAAATATAAACAATATGGCGGTATAATATCTTCCCGGTAGAGAAAAAGCCTCTTCACCTCTACACCGCTATATAATTTTGTTTCATACTTTAGCCACATTTTGTTGTCAGCATCACCCACATTTCGATCAATCCGCAGTTTTTAATCATACACTTCAAAATTTAATTTTAAAAACACTTTAAAAGAAGTCACGGGTCACAAGTATATAAGCCATAAACATTTTAACGTGGACAGACGCGGGCATCAGTTAATTTTAATACAAGTCCTATTAAAGTAGTCTAAATAAAGTACCTAATTAAATCGACTAATTCTTACTGAATTATAAAATCATTGGTCAATTATCAGTGGCTGTGATTTTTGAAGATATAATAACTGTACCTATACTATTTTTATTCATACATACTGAACATAGTGAACACAGAAAATGTATAATTAATAAAGTATGTAAATAACTAAATGTATAAAGTGTTTGACCTCAAATGGTGACAACCACTTATGAACATAACTTCCATTAACATATTTATTAATAATTAGAGATGCGCCGAATAGTGGTTTCATCGAATAACCGAAAACTTTTAATTTTAACTTTTACCATTTTTGTATTCTATTCGTTTGAAATAAATATAAAATAATATTATTTGATTTCACTAAGTTAATAGAAAGCATTATATTTGTATAATGCTTTCGAATCCTTAGGAGTTTTTAACATCGACTCTGTTGTAAATACATAAAAACTGCAATTAATAATTAACAACGGTTACTTATAGTATGTTGTTTCATACCAGTTGCTCGTGACTCTGTGTATTTAAACAACTAAAACTCGAATAATAAATATCCTTGGGCCGATAGGGTTCCAATTATCTGAGCATTGAAGGTTTCCTTGATCGATATTTTTGGATGACTATAATTTGTGAAGGTCTGGCAAAACGTAACATCTCTTTACTAGCATTATTGTATTAGTATGTTCATTACTTCATTAAAGGCAACCAAAGCCGGGGTTTGAGGGTTAATTTGCTATACAGTATAGTTTTCTCTAATATATTTTAAGATATTTATACTAAAATCTTTAAAAATATATATTTAATGTTTTTTAAATTAACTACGTTAACATATTGGCTGTGTTAAGCCTATTTATTATTTTGAATAAAAAAGAGGTGAGAAATTTGTTAACATAGAATTTGAACCTGCAACAACTTCTGTGTGACAGAAGAATTCATTATTTATTATTAAAACAAATAATATAAGTTATTAAAAAACACGAGACAATCCTATTCATTTAAACACTACATATTTACAAACAAAGGCTCAATAAGTTAAAATCATTAACACATGAGCATCTCTTATTTTATAGGATTATATGATCATTTATTATTTTATACGTTTTATTACATTGACATGTCACATAATTTATACATTTAAATTATAACCTTGATTTTTATATTAAGATATAATACAAGGTGATTAAATAAACTTATCCTTCTGTTTTGTATTTCATGTGTTACTTAACTGTATTGTGTTAATAAAATAAGTTATTAAAACTACAAATCATCGCTAATAGAGGAAAGTGCGTAACACAAAAAAAAACCCATTAGTAGCGCATGCGTATTAATTGGATACTAATATTAAAAAAATATATGTCATTGCCTCATAGAGGAGCAATTTATTTATTACGTAGAATAAGGAAATACATCAACTGTCGTCATTCTGATAACAACATTGAGTACACTTTATTTCGGTTTGTGGGACAGTAGCTAAGTTACAGGCACGTGGGAATGGCCATTGTCTGGTTAAGGAGAACTAGAAGAACTAGAAGTGCAATAGTTGTCAACTAAGGACCATATACTACAAGCAAGTTTCCTTTTCTGCGAAAGAAACATTTGAGGCAATAACTCCAAATACAACATGAAAAAACTTAAATATTCCACAGATTGCAGTGATTGAGGGCGTGTGGTAGTTTACGACACATACCTGGATTCAGGTTTTTTTAATAAAAATATACCTTACAATTTATGAAGGTAAACCTCAACCGTGTAGCTAATTCGATGGCCATTGAATTGTCTAACTATTTTTTTTATATATTACTTTCTCCTTAAATGCGTGTTTTGATTTTTTACTTCCTAAAAATTGGAAATTCATCTAGATTTTTGTTATTAACATTCAGTGTTATCTCGTTGATATTATTTGCAACACTCATAAGTACGACATCATACTAATGTTCGTATTTGAATGTTGTGTAAAGGACTAAGAGGAAAAAAAAAATACTGAGAGGACACGACCGGTAACTCCAGATCCTTAGTAAACGGTTAAATATAACTTTATATATTATAATAAAAAATCCTTTGGTAAAATATATATATATAATATTTTATTTTAGCCTTTTATTCAGAATTTTAACATTGTCTATGTGCCTTTTGACATTAGCCTCCTCCATTCTCTTCCACATAGCTCGGTCCTGCGCCAGCCTATGCCACTTACTTCCCGCAACCTGAACAATTTCATCTTCCCACCTTTTCCTTTGCTGTCCCTTACTCCTCTGGTTATAAGTCCCTTGGTTATATATAAACATGTCTAAATAAAGTCCCACCTAATTAAACGTTTATTTATTCACAACAATGAATATAACAGAATTGTTTATTTTATAAAAACAATTATGTATAACGAATTTAAAATATAATTAGGGTCGGTCCTCCCAATTATCTTCTAATTAATTCACGGTTTTAATGTGTAATATTTTTTTTATAATTAATTTTGTTACGTTATCATCTTGTATCCATATATTTTAAGTATTAGTCTTACTAAAATATTATATACAATTATTCTGCAATACCATTATAATTTGTATTTTGAATGGAATATTTTTTTTAATTAGTAATTTTGAATATCAAGTGTCAAATTCAAGTTTGTACTCTCAAGGTTGTTCACCAATTCTATCTTACTAATGACTATGAACCGAAATACTCCAGTCATACATGTTTATACAAAATTATGTATGTTTTGTAAATATTTAGACGAAAGAACCGTTCTTCACTAATTGCCCAAAATATAGTCAATAGATTTGTTATATTTCCAAAAGTATAAACAAGATTTTATAAAATCAGTAATGTGTAATAACTGTAATAATGTCGATTTTATTTACACGTTATTTGTGATTAATATTTAATTTATTTAATTTAAAGGCCTAGGTTCCCACGCGTAGGCCGTGTAGGCCGGGAACGATAAGAAGAGTTCAAACGGTAGGTATCTATTATCACTAACAGCTGGAACTCTGTGGCTGATAACAACCAGCTGCATCCGCAACACGAGCTACTACCAAATACATGTTTGTCCTAATTCTTATCAAGTACCGTGCTTCAATAGTTATATGTTATTTGAATAAAAATATTATAATTCTATTGTATAAGAAAATTTACACAGAAGATTCTGTCAATAATAGCAAGATATGAAGAAACATTTGAAAGAACCCAATGGGCACCGACCCATGAACTGTTACTGTAATATAACTTTACTGTTACTTGAGCGTTTAAACAGAGTTGCGAGTTGAAACAATACCGACAATATTCACATAACCCCAATCTAAATAACTTTGATGTGAAGGTTCTGTATATCACAAGTTACGTTAGCTAAAGTTATTACAAACCGAATACTCTATTAAGCATAACATCAGACAACTCGTGCTAGTCCCGGGGGGGTGGGTGTGGGCGGTGGGTTGACCTTGGCACTGCTAGCGTGAACCACCACAGACCGCGCTGCTGTAAGCGACAAACGTGTTTAGGATTACTGCGCGATCGATTTTACTACAAGTACCGGTGACCAAACCAATCTGCGGCAAATCCTACTTCGCCTCACGTTGGTCTAGATGTATGCAAGTATGTTATCCAGATGCAGACCGTGGGCATATTGCGTGTCGTAAAATCTACAGTTTCTCTGATCGGCCTACATTCGAGTGGCATTACGTAAACATTGACGAAATTACTAAGTATTGAAATAATGTAAGTAGGATTACTAAATTTAAATTCTTACTTTATAAAGATAATACGCTTTTAAATTAAGTATCATTAACTTACTTGAGTTATTAACGTTTTTTGTGTTATGACAAAAGATGATAATTTTCCGCAAATAATATGATTGGCTGGCGATGTAGGGGCGGGGAGTGCGTCCAGGAATGCGCTCTCTCTATACATACGTGATGGCTCCTAAGAATGTTATTATCGTTATAGTTGCTAATCAAATAGGTACACACATTTTTGTACTTATTCTTGGAATAAATGAAAATATTACATTAATTGAATACACATTTATTGTGTTATGTTGGATACACGAGTTTTAAGTAAAAAAGATAGTAGGCATTTGAAAGGTTCTTGATATATTTTTATAAATTATTTTGTAAATAATAATGAAATAGTCGAAAACTATCGTTTGCGGTTGATGTCGGGTGGTCAGTCGGATGGTAGCGCGCGTATCGGGGCCGCTGTGTCCCGTTACAACTGTAGACGGTAGTCATCGACTTGCGAGTAGAGCTTGCTCGGTAATCGCGAATAGTGATCTATTTTATTGCCTGTATATACTTTTAGGTATATTTATTTTATTTACAATGACGGCTCAGAATGTAGAATAGAAACAATATTAATGTGGTCTTTAAAAATGATAATACGACAAAATAATAAGTTAAAACAGCGTGTCAATAGGGAAGTCAACTTACATGTAGGTGATAACGATGTCGAGGCACATGAGACTAAATACAGTGTATTGGAGCAAGCATCGCTAGCGTTTACAGAATGAACACTAAACAGTACGAATCGCAACTGGCCGCGAGCGGGGATCGTGAACGATGCCGGTGCGGGACTGGCAGCGACGATGCCATAGCGCTCCATGACCACCGTCTAATTGCTTCAGACAAGGCAATTGCTGCATTTGTACAAGGCGAGGACTGAGGCGTTAATCGAGGCCATAATGAACTCCTCCCTGGTTGCCTCTTTGCAAAACTTAATTAATCTAATCAGGAAATCAGCGCTTACAAATTATAAAAATTGATCGAATTACATCAGACATCAATGTTGTTGTAATACGTAAATATTTTGTGATAGAATTTGTATTCGTAATAGAGAAGTGTGCGATTAACTAATAACGGCTTGGTATTTTACCCACGGACACTTATAGGTAGTACAAATTATTTAGTCACTGATCCTACCTGAAAATAATACATTTATTAAGCTGTTTAAGTATGAAGACTAATATGACTATGGGATACTCTATCAAAACAACATTAATAAACTGGTTAGTTCCATTTAAGTTATTCTTTGTAACTTTTTAACTTCAAATCGTCTTCTACTAGAAGGAAATTCCTATGCGTATAAATTATTTGCATCATAGTCGTTATCTTATTCGTATCGTTCATGAATACTTCTATTTGTGTTCGGTGCTGAGTGGTGCAGGGCGCAGGGCGATCGACCCGCTACTTCTTCCAGCAGTAGCTGCCGCATAACGACGGATTTGCGTGTTGTACTCGCAAGTTGCCTTACTTGGGCTCACAGAATTGCCAACTGCCAATGCTCACTTTTTATGTAAGCGTCTTCAATTGTGTACTCACAATGCTAAGGGCCGTGGATCACAAACCAGAATTATCCAGCCACTGGCGACCTTTTCTTATTTAGATTCGAGGCTGTGTACTTGTAGCTTGGACAGACTCGTAGTCAATAAGTGGGATATTACAATATGAATGGAAGTAAAGTGTTGAAACATGTTACAATACTTGCAACTGGCTTATGGTAATTATCACTGTTGCACGAGTGCGATCGCCAGCCATAAATATCACGTGATCTTGCTTAAAGAGCTCAAAGGTAATACAATAACTATTTAATATAATTTATTAGAAATCTTATTAAACTTCGACCATGGTCCACAGAGAAGAGATAGTCCGTTCGTCGTTGGTAGATATCAAAAGACTATTGGAATAGAACTTATCAAACTGGGCAACCATTTTAAAAGAAAAACATATATTTTTGTCATCGATGTGAACAATAAAATCTCGTTCATTATTGTATTATTGGTTTGAGCATTACATAATGATGCTGGTAGGTCAGTAAGCATTGAGTGGCCGATGAAAGTGACCGTAACACTAATATGTGTAAATGAAAATTAAGATCAAGTAAGAGCGCTTGCCACTACACCGAGATCCTACTGACGCGCGCCGCACGCACTGATGAACCATCTGCTGCTTTCATCCAATCAGATCTAGATTGAACTAACACACTAGTACCTCCTTATATAAACCCTCTTTAACTAGTTAAATTCAATTTAAGCAACAAACAAATATGCTGCATGATACGTTGTCAGAAAATACTCAGGTATTAATGCGGTTAGCAGGTAGCACAGTTCCCAGAACTATTTTGGGGTAATAGAATTCAACAATTACTTTTGAACTCAATACAAAGTTCCAATTACTTATAATAGCTTCAATAATGGCATTACTTACTATGACACGAGTCCCAGCTGACAGAGGAACCAATTTGTAATAAAGCTAACATAGGTATCGGTAGTTCGATGTTATATAGAGGTAAGATAAATATGATATAACCTCTTGAACTAAATTTAAAATCCCCACTATCTCCGCCTTTGTTTTGTTAACCTAATTGCTCAACAGTTCATATATACATATACCTAACAAAATAGGTAGTTCGAGGACAAACTGTTTGTATTTTGTACAGAGCTAGAAGGTTCTGTGAGATATGTTTTTCAGGTTTTTAGTTTTCTGTAGGTAACAGACCTGCCAGCCTTACCTATGAAACATCTGTCAAAAATATACTTGACTTTCACAACCAAACATTGCCGAAATTTTATGTTTCTAATTTATTTATCATTGACATCAAAAGTGGTTAGCATGTTTTCGATTCTTATTCTACAAACTATATATAGCTATCTCACGTTTTTAAAAGTCATTAAATTACTTGTTCGACATAATATTTCCGTTGGTATGACCCAGGTGTGTAACTTTGTTAGCCGCAGTTTTTACCGTTATAGAAATTTGCAGCGCCTCGTATTTTACGGTACACAAATTTATATTCAATATTTCACAACCATGTGAAATATTGAATATAAATTTGTGTACCGTATTATTATTTATGTTTCAAAAACGAAATAGATTTTAATTCGAAAATAAATACTCACGAAACTAAACCTCCCAGAAAGGCGACAGGACCTCCGCTGATGAGTCTTATTTTGCGGTGACATGAATCGAAGAGAGACAAGCGCGCGTGCGGCGGTGGTGGTAGGCCGACCATGCCGCCAGTCACAGCTGAACGAAGCATACCGTCACATGCCAAATTAACCGAACACTTCGAGCACTTCGGTCACTGCACTATCCTGGCGCTAAAGCGCGATATACTAGTACTGTAGGCACGTCCGGCTTACCGAGCATCGCAGCGCGTATAACGCGAGCTACTCGGGCCACGGTCTGAGCGGTACTGTGTCACTTGTCTAAAGTCTACCTCCCCGCCGCTCTTCCTATACCCCTCTCCTGACATACAAACACGTCAACGACGTGACTCCGTATGTTGTCACTTGTCACCCATTGATTTAATTTTCCTAATAAAAAAATTTCATAATAAAAAAATACACAGAAAAATAAGAGTGTACAGAGTGTATTCATATTTATTTATGTACGAGTGTACATAAATAAATATGAATTAAATATTACTTTATCGGGTTAGGGGTTGAACGCAAATAACAATTCTAAAGTTATATAAATAATAGGTACAGAGGTAATATATTATAAAATAAACGAACCAGTAAGTATTTAGACAGATTTATCAAATATTATTTTTGGCAAGCTGTAACATTTTACATTTCATTCTAACAATGATTAAACTAAACTGTTAATGTAGAACCATCAGCTGTTCCTATAAATGTTCCGAGAGGTAGGGCGGAGGGGGAACGAGGGGGAAGGAGGAGGAGGAGATCCGAGGAGCGCCGCTAATAGAAAGGACTGCGTGAAAAAGCCTTCAAAACGTTCCCACGGTTGATTCGTATGTCCGTCAGGGAGTTTGTATTAGAACAACAATTATATGTTTAGCCGTTTAAATAAAACGTAGAAAAACTTTTTATCAGCAATTCTATACCAATAACCCTTGGGCAAAAAACTTTATAAGTTTAGGTAGTGCTTATGGTTTTTTTTATAAAAATACACTCCTGACATTATTAAATAATATTAAAGGATGAACTTACAAGAGAAATGTAATTACGAGTCTAACTATATTATAACATGTAAGAGTCGCGACTAAAGTCAAGTATAATGAGGTTAATTAATAAAACGTATATATCATAAAATGTTTGTCCTATTATGCCTTTTTATATGAAGATACTCTAACGTAGGAGGTACAGTAGAATCTCGAAAGTTAAAATCCAAGGGATGCACAAAATAATTAAAATTATCGAGTTTTTAAATCATTAGGGGTTTATGTTAGAGAGATGGCGGAGACCTCCCTTCCGGTCTCCACGTCGACTTCCGGTCGTGAGTTAATACTTAGCTATTTGTACCCCAATGCACCAGAAGAGGTGGTAAATAATACACACAGATGTAATATTAAAATTTAAATTTCTTTAAGGTTGTGGATTCGAAAAAGTTATGAGATTTTCTTTTGTTTTAAAGTGTTTAATTTCTACATCGATTCGGTTTTCAAAAAAGAGAAGAAATACCATTATCTATTGTGTTGCTACATTGATAAATAAATAATGTCAAAGTCATAATAGCGTTAACAAACTTTGTTCTAAAATAGAAAATTCCCCAATTTTTCGTCTTTTGCCTAATAGACCTTCTCTCGATTCTTGTTTTTTATGTTCAAAATAAAAATCTCATAGTTTATTGTTTGCATAATCTATTATATGTTACAAATCCCTTGAAACTATACTTTAGTAATTCCATTCGAAATTACTGAAATTAGAATCGAAACATGAAAATGATTTTTAACTTATCGTGGTACGTATTTTAAGTTATAGAGGTTTTTGGGTCTGAGGATGAAAATATTATTTTTGAAGTTATAGAGGGTTTTAAATTATTGAGGTTTTACTGTATTAGGTTTAAGCTTAACAGCACATGGGTTAAGTAGGTACTTACAGATTTTTTATGCGAATGTGTTACTTACATATCATTAGAACCTACTTGACAAGAATCATGTGAAGGGGGTGTATTCAGGGTTATATATTAGGCCCACAAATTAAAAGTCTTTGTAAAATGACTGGTCTGAATGAAAAAATATTGATTCTTCTTTAAAAGACTAACTACAAGAAAGTATATCCATAAATCATATAACCTGTAGGCCGTAACAATATTCTCGACGAGGTGTGGCATAATTGGTGCGTGTGTGTACTTTACTACAAGTCCAAATATATTATTTTACCTATTTCCAAGTACGTAATACGCCCATTATATTATACATTATAGCGTACTAAAAAGCGAGTGAGAGTGTCCACAAATCAGATGGTAGAGCACCGGGTCACTAACAGCATTTCATAATGCGATATTAGTTCAATAGTTGACCTAGCTCTCAGTAAATTGGATAATGAAATGGCTGCTTAAGTAAGTTAAAAACTTTAAGTGCGGCCCTTGTGATCACACGTAGTTAAATATAACTTTGTACTTTAACACTTTGTATAGTGTTATGGTACTTTGTTTCTAATAGTTTTGTGGTTGTTCGGAACGTAATTTAGTTATAAAGAGCTTAATTGTTATTTTCAGGTAACTTGCTTGTTTGGCTTGTTCGTAAAAATGTGAGATTATTTCTACGCAATAGTTCTTGTTGGGATTCTAGAGATATGGGACTTAAAAAGCAATATCTCAGCATTTTTCTTTTTGTATTATCCGAAAAGAAAATATTTACTTAGGGTAAATAATTTGCTGATTTATAAAAGTGGAACCGACAATATTGATGTTAAAGAACTGACCGTAGAAACTGATAAAGACATAATAAAAGAAATCAGTTTGAACCAATTCAAACCGACGAATAAACATTCTTGGGATCACTGAGATTGAATTTATATAATTCGATTATTTGAAACGTTTAGGTAATCTTAAACAACAACATTTTAGTTTCGTTAAGAATAATGAACATTTTTCAACACATTATCACTATGGGTTTTCTACTACAACAATAGAAAACACGGAGTCGTACGGCGGCTCAAAGCATTCTAGATGACGATATCCATCCAAAAAGGTGATAAGGTCTGTTTTGTGAGATTACCAGGGAATCGTAAACACATTGATAAATTCTAAAGTTACTGTCGTCAGGACAAGGTGAATAAAACAAAAAATTACAATACTAAACAATAGAAAATGTGCTGTAGCGTGACAATGACATACAAGTTAGGTAACTCGCCAAAAAGCTCTTAAAGCTTGAATGGGATGTATTGTCATTCATTCAACATTCAATATTTTTTGTGAATCTGCAATTGCTAAGATAAATATCCGTGAAATTATGAGATTGAAATAATATAACTTTTTAGTTTAGTATAGTTTTTTATATCTTGAATGTATTCATGTACAAAAAACGAAATAGCTTTCCGAACAATGGACAAGTAATATTAGAAAGATAATTACACATTACAGTCAGTGTTACAGGACTCTTGTATTTAAGAATATGTAAAAAATAGATGCACGTCTACCCGCAGCAATAAAACATCAGATTGGTGTAGAAAAACACCGTAAGTAAAACTGCATATCTGATAAGAAATTCTATTATATGTAACCTAGAAACCCGAAATGGAAGAGTATGGTGGGTTTAAATAAGGCACCTTATCCACTTTTAGAAGATCGTGTCCACCCGTGGAATTTGGGTTTTAACTCATCGAAATGTTGAAGTTAGTTGAATTTCTTTTAACTTGACTCATATTTGTATAGTGAACTACTAACAGTAAAAAGGTTGTAGTCCTAAGCGAATCCAAAATATATCTACCTCATATATACAAAACGCCTGTCGCGGATATATTATTTTTCTGAAACCTGTAGGTTGAAATTGCTTTTTTTATGGATGTAATGTAAGAAATAATAATATAAATATTAACCAAGAAACATATTTGTTACATAGCTAATAAACAAAAAGACTATTTTTATTTTTATGGTCGTTTGTTATTAGAATGTTCAAGGACTTAGGATTATTAAGTTGACAAGATTGACTTTTGTAAAAGAATAAAAAATATTTTTGAAATATTAAAATGTATCAGATAAATGTTTAAATCCATTGAAAACTATATAAACTACTTTGAAAGCTTAACGTTTCAGGATAAGGAACTATTGTTCTAAGCGATTACCCAAGTAGTTAAAGGAACTGACTCGATTGTTTTAATATATTTTTAGGAGAAACACGTTTTGTTTAACGGTCCACCTTTACCTTCCAAGAAATCAAACATTAGTCACATCAGGCTACGTTGTTATAACTTCAGGATTGCACAATAGTAATTCATCTGACACCTTATTCTGATTGAATCATGGACCGAGATTTGGCAGCGTCAGCGGTAAATGTGAAAACAATGGCTTTAATATTAATATTAACTGGTAGTGTCCACAGAGACGAAGGAGTGACGAAGAGTGACGAGGAGTGGGGATCGAGGCTGTTTAACGTAAACAATGCGCCCACGCAGAGCTCGGGGCAGTTGCTGCAAGCGAGCCACTTGCTCAAGGGCATTGCGCAACTCTATCACGTCATTTCGCTCATGGCAACTACTTCATACTTGTCATCACACTAGTTACTATGAGATACATCAAATTCAAACCTTGTTTTAGATGTTTACAGTACAGACTCCATGGCTATGAATGAAGATAATACGTAAAAACCAGTGATAAGGTCAGGAAATACCTTGTAGTTTTAATATTGTAATTTTTGAATTAGGAATATTTAAAATTGGAACTATTATTATGAGCATTATTTACTGTAAAATTTATTTTTATGTATTTTGTTAGACTAATCAAAAGATATGCCAATATTTATTGATGATTTTGTCCACTCTATATATATGGGCATGCTATTGTCTCTTGACCGCACTGTTTTAGTTCAGTTATTTTTTTACAATCACTTTTTAGGTATTGTTATGGTCGGTAAGTTCGAAACTAACACAACACACCTAAAATATAAAACATTGAACACACAAATACATGTATACCTTACAGATGATGTCAGACTAATTGTACGTATGACGTAGTGGTCGTCTATGTATGCAAAGTTTATATTTGGGAAATTTACAGCCTTAACCTTAACTAAATGTTTTGTCGTAAAATTCGTTTTTATTTTGGTAGAGCAGGGAGTAGTGTGAGATTACCGTGCGCTGTTCTGCTCCAACTAAAACACACACACACACATACACTTGGCTCATTTACGATCATGAGCTAATGCAATATTTTCTCATAAAGTAACAAAGGTAGTGACTAAAGCATCTAAAGATATTTTACTTTAGACTGATACATTTTATTGACGATCCTGGTATCAGTGTCTGAGAGCGAAATACGCCTGGGATTAGTTGGACTTACCAGAGGCAGTCCAGCATGATAGAAACATGAAGAGGAGCCCAAAGCCGCACTCACCTGTAACAACAACAACAATGTTCAAGGAACTCGGCCCCCTTACCTAGACTTAAGTAGCAGAATAGCATTATTTATATTAAAACTCCTTAATAGGTACCATAAACTTTCATTAAAAAAAATGTTGGTAATTTCCTTATGTCATCATTATCTTCTTGTCTAAGTCGCAAAATATGATCAGAACGATATTGTAACAATTTTTCAAATTTAGAATTAAGATAATATATTGTTATTTTTAATGATACCATCACCAGAAGCAATATCCAACTAGACGTCAAATATGGTACAAACACTTAGAAGGATACATTAATTGGGGTTAATGTGGTAAGTGGTGGAGTATATTGTAACTTGATTCTAAGTTGAGGATGGTTGTAGTGTAGTTTATTGTTGTCTGAACAAAACTCATTGTTTGTCTAAAATGAACTACTATTTAACTTTTACCATTCAGACTTGGCCTCGAACTAAACCTAAGGCGTTCTTCAAAGCAACGATCATAACTTTTATAATACTATTATTATTATTATTTTACAATGACGACAATCACGATGGTAACCTTAGAGTAAGCGGTTGACGTGGCCAAGAGACGCCTGCAACTCCAAAGGAATCATATGCGCCCTACTGACCCTTTAAAAATCTATTTACCCCAGTCATGAAGAACCCATACGTAGTCAGAAACCCATACTGTAGCCGGTACCCCATTCTACTATATCAAACCTCAAAGGCTATTATTGAGAATAAAAATATCAGGTATTGCATTATCATTTAACTTCATTTGTTTCAATATTTAAAAAAAAAATATATATTTTTTTTAAATCCCCGATACAAAAAACCTCTAAAATGAATAAAAATAATACTATTATGTACTTATTGAAGTCGTTGCGTCGGGGGACCGTTGTATATACGTTGATGGTCGTGTCTATTTTACGAAGTCAATCATTGGGGACTTAGACTAGACTTAGACTTCGATATAGTAATTTCTTTATTTGCCTTGGTAACTTACTTGCATATTAATTTCTTCCTTTATTAAACGGTCCCCCGACGCAATGACGTCAATAAGTACATAATAGTATTATTTTTATTCTTTTTAAAGTTCTTTTTTGTATCGGGCGTTTTTAAATTTTAAAAGAAATTAAATTAAAAAATTTCTTTTCTGCTTTTTAAAGTTATGTTACTGGTTTCTTAATTGTACTAAATGAACCTACAACACACAAATTTTCCGTTGTTTATGTATTTCTATTAACCTGCCCTAATATTATAAAGGGGAAAGATATCTTTATTTGTTTGAATTGAATAGGCTCCAAAACTACAGAACCGATTTAATAAAATATTTTACCTTTAGAATCCTACAATATCCCTCTGATGAACATAGATTATATTAAGTACGAGAAAAAATAAGGATCCGCGTGAAAATCTCGACATTGTAATAAATTATAAATGTATTAAGTAACGTGATTCAAGGCTTTTTCATGTAGGTATATACGAATATTAATAAATGTAAACATTTATACTTAAAATGATTTACAATCACTAATAGGACTATGAAGGGATTTATATTATCTCTAGCTATTCCCCGTGATTCTTTATGACTACGATCATAAGTAAATATATTTTTACAGTCTACGTGGGCAACAGCTATCCCTAATAAAGTACTTTACCTGAGTAAATAAGTGTAATTTAACCTTTTGGCCTACATAACAAGGCTTTTTTTTTTCCTATATAGAGCGGGCGAAGTTGCCGACAACAGCTAATTATTGCATAAGAACCTTTCACCAATAAAACGTCAATATCTTGAAGACGACTGTTTCTATATCGAATCATAGCTAAGAAACATCTCGACCAACATAGCTTTAGATTAAAAAACGTATTCAAATCCGTCCACGCGTTTGGCAGCTTCATTGCCACAGACAGACACACAGATACACAGGTCAAACTTGTAACACCCCTCTTTTTAGTCGGGGGTTAAAAACAAATGTAATTAAAATGAAAGAAAAAATAGCAATTGTTATAAGCTGCCAAAATTAGATTGCTGATATTTTGTATATTTACTTAATCTTGACAAAAAGTAACACTTGAAAACTAATTAATCACAAAAATATTGAAAATTATTTGCTGCTAAGTTTCATCATTGTTTAAAAGCTCCATCAAATATGGACGCTACATTAAAGAGGGAACCTCATATTAGGTTAAAACACTGCACTCCGTCAAAGGTTAATTAATAGTGATGTTTATTTCCAGTTCCATTTAGTTAAAACATAAATAACAATTTTGTTTGGAATAACTGATATTAGGGCTCCAGTAATATTTAGTTTATGTACAAAAAAAAACAAGAAAAATTTCGATTTTAAGCACATTTAACACTAGAAACAAAAATAAACTAGATATGGCCACCACTAGTCTCCTTTAGGGTAGGTATACATATACGTTTTTTACAATAAACTTACAAAAGCCTTATATTTGTCCTTAAATAAATTTATGTTATATTTTAAAAAGAATTTAATAAAAAAAAAAACCTATTTAACCTATAAAGGACTTTTATTAACAACGGTATGGCGTGGGAAATGGGAATGAAATTGATTATAGATTAACTTAGCGACCAAGGCAATTTGTTTAACGTTTTATTTCCTCTGGTTAGATCAACTGGCTGCTTCACACACCCTTTACCTAGAAGTCATTACCTGTCTACCGCAGGACCGTTGGGGTTCAGGTTGCCCTCCTCCCCCAAATATGGCAAAGGGGGTGATGGTTGACAGTTGTGTTATGCTCGTGAACGGGTGCTGCTTGCGGTGATTGGTTGTCTTATTGGCTTCGATTTTTTTATATATATATAAAAAAAATACTTCGAAGTTTGTTTGATTTTATTACGATGCTATATGGTCATAAATTGCTGACCAAACGTTTGTGAAACGTCAATATTTCTCAATAAAGAAATACCTGAGCTTGATGTGCTTCTCAGACCGAAACGTGCTTGGAACCCTCGTAGTTTTATTTTTTAATTGGGGAGTATCTTTACAGAAGGGCCTATTTCGATAAGAATTATGTCAAACGCCCCGGCCATTTCCATTTGACGTACACAAGTGATCAGTACTGTAATTGATTTAAAGTGGAAAAGATATTAATAAATAAATGTTTGTAGTGCTGCCCCTTGTTACTTCCCGTCAACAGAAGAAAGCCGTCCCCCAGCCGTATTACCCGTCAACAAAATCCAAGATTTATTAATTCAGCAGCTATGTATGTTTACATGTTCTTGCATATATTTTTAACTATATCTCTTAACTCGACAAATGATGTATCATTAGAGGTATCTTGATTGTCTGCTAATAATAGGACGGGATCATTACATGGTACGGAAGACAAAACAATACTTCATTAAATTGTAGATTGTTCGCGCATCAAGGATAAAATAACCCTGGAAGGACAAACAAACACGACAATTTTTTTATAAAATTCTGTGTATAGTGCGGTTATTATTTACCTATATATGAAATATTTTTTACGGGAAATTCTTTAATGTTAACGAAAATATTATCTAAATTTTTTTAGCTACATTTACAATATAACTAAAAATTTGTATAAATTGAACTATTGATTAAAGATGTTATATGATTAAGTGAAGGAGACGAGAAGAGGCACAGACGAAGTAGCTGGCACATCTATTCATTCATAATATCTCTTTTACAAATAGATATAGTGCTTAAAGTATGGTCACGTTACACTATTACAGTGTAAATATAATAATATAAACAAATGGCTCTACATAATCCTCATACGGCATATTAACATCATAGGCAGGGGCGGTGCGCCCACGGTTATACTTTGATCACCAAATATATTAAGGGCGCTTTGTTTTATTTATGTTTAAATTTCATTTGGATCCTGCACGTTGCAACCTATGTATATATTTTAAAACATAAGTTGCATGTGTTCTAAGAATATTTTATTTATTTTTTGTGTACCTACAGATTTTTAACTGTTTTATTTATTTATTATAAAGTTATGTAATCGTATATACTTAGTCTGGAAATAATAGTGTTAAAATAATAATAAAAAAAAACAAAACATTTTCATTTGGAAACTGTCATTGTTATGTGAATATTTATTGTCTTGTAATTTTCGCGTCAATCGGTGTTAAATATCTTTGTTATATAAGGAGTGTTGAGGAGAACTCAAATACTATGATAACATTATACAAAGTGAGTATGGAGCCAAAAGCAATTATTAAAACTCTTATTTCGCTTAGTATTAGTCGTATTATTGATTGTCGGCTATTGATACAAAGAAAACTTCAACGTTAGTGACAGAAAAAGATCTAACATTGCCCGTAGTATTCGTACGAAAAAGGCAATCAGAGCAGTCAAGGAAAGAATTCAAGAGAAATTAATTTAGAATCTAGAACCATGTCAGGTATTTTAAAAGATGACTCAAGAGTTGCAGCCTATAAAAAACGCGCTGGTAATTATTTACCCGCGAATTTAAAAATGAGTCGGGTAGGTACTAAAATCAAAACAAAATCAAAAGTCACTTTTAGGTATGTCATGTTCTAAACACCATAATTCTTTGGAGTTCCTCAAACAATCCATAAGATTGGCACTAAAGAGTTCTCCCATTTTTTATTTTTTTTTTTTGTCTGTCTATGCTGTTGCCCGGTGACGCTGTAATAGCCCTGTTGGCTATTACAGCGTCACCGGGTACCTCAATCTAGTTAGGCATATATATATCTGCAAATCTCAGCAATAATTTTATACAATCTTTCATTGGGGTATGTAAGTAACCATTGCTTGTTGCCAATGCGAATGTAATGCGTGTTGCACAGTGAAAGTAGTTTAAGCTTAGCTTGCCGTCTCAGTTTTTCATATTGTGTTTCATATAGTTTGCACTCAAGTATGAAATACCGCGTCAGCTATGAGAGCTAAACTAACTTAGCTTAGCTTTCGGTGTCCAACCCGCATTAGGGTGTCGGTGAGGATAGATTTGGTCCACTACCATAATTCATATACTTTCTTCTTCTGCTATATCGAAACATTGTGCATAAAACAAAGAAGTGGTAGTATAACCAAACCATCCTTCCAATTGCAAGCCACTGGTCTCTTGAGCGTCAGGTGTCAAGTGTCAGGGAGGGTGTCGGGTGTCGGGTGTCCATTGTTGTGCCCATACATCATACTAACGGTACACACAACGTGCTATTGTTCCGAGCAGACGGATAAACGCTCTCTACACGTGCTCCATCAACATCACTAAATATCCACGTGACATATCACTTCGATCATTCAAGTACGCTTTATTATGTCGGTCTACTTTCCACATACCTACCAGATTTGATTAGGTGTTAACTTCAGACTTAAACAGTAGGTACTATAATTATTGCTTCAACAAAGTCGGATCGAGTAGTCTTTAATACAAATATTGAACCATAATTTTAGGGTAAATTATGACAAGAAAATAATGAGCACTTTAACCAGCGGTAAAACAACCATATTTCTAATAACTTCTTTCGTTGACATTAATAACTAAAACGATGTCCAATTATTTTAAATAGTTTATACGTGTAATAAAATAGTGACGTGGCGCAAAATTTTGTGTCTGTTGATTTGTTAAGGCATCTCGAAAAAACAGATGATGGAGTATGGTGGTTCTATGTTACCCCGGTCAACATATACAACATGTAGTTCTCCCGGAAATTCTATAATTTTTATAAGAAAACACAAATCAGATTTAAGCTTTAACAACAGTAGGTAACTACAAGAAAAACTATTGAAAATTTTAACAAATTTTTGAGTGACATTATTATCTCAATCAACGTAAAGGATGCTTTTGAATTTAAAAAAATATTATATTCATGGAAAAAGTAAAAATCAGAGCTATATTTGCTATAAAGCAAGAAAATGGCATTGTATACCTATATTTTATGTGGTGAAAGACGGCTTATGATTTTAGTAGGCCAAGGTGACGTAGGCAAACAAAGTCGCTGGCAACAGTTAGTCATGAATAAAATACGACTAGAAATTTATATTTTCAATATTGATCAAGGTTGACGATAGACTTCCGCCAAAATATCTGTATCAATTATAAATTTAATAAACGACACTACGCGATTGGAACAAATCAATAATACAACAAATCAAAACATTAGAAGGATTAAATTAATTGTAAAGGATGTATAAAATAAGCTGGAAAAGATTTATTTATTTTTAAAATCTCATTATAAGATCCGAACAATCTTAATCTCAAATACGTGAGACTCCATCTTCGTACTCTAACATTGATGTCTAGTGCGTGACATCAATTGTTTCATTGTGTCTACTCGTGTCTCGAGAGACATCTATAAAGAGTTGTTGATAGCTTCAATTCCTCATATAATCAAAAAATCTGATACATATGTTACATTTTTGGAAATGTTAAGGAAAGTCTTGAAATCTATTTAAGCTTTATAAATTTCAAGACTACGCTACGCTATCTCATTCCTACGCTAATTCCTAATAGCTTTTGAACTTAACACACGTGGGTTTAAGTTTCTGGAATTGACATTTTTAAACAGAATTCTGTCCAATAAAATAATGTTTCAAAGGAGAGCGTAGGCGAGGCGAGGGATGCCCGCAGTCGCCGCCCAGTCCGCCCGCCCTCGCCTCTGCGGAGAATACAAACAGATTACTGCGGTTAAGCCAATAATATCGAATACCTATGTATAAAGTTCGTTAGGTTCGTATACAGTCGCGATGATATTAAAAGCGTTTACGTCACTGTACGTATCTACATCAGTGTAAGAAGGATCCTGTGTAAATCACTTCTCAATATTATTCAATAAATAGTTACAGCATCAGATGTATGGGCATCGATATATGGTGACATACAAATTGACAAACCCGACCTCATTCCATCGAAGCCTGATGCGGCGGATAGTTAGGTCAGGGTCGGATATATTCTTGGAACATTACTATTTATGAAAGTTACAATTGTAAATTAAAATTCTATTAAGGCGTTATTACAAAAATCAGAGGAGAGAAAATTACAATAACGCCAGTCCTATGCTTATATTTACTTATTGTTACTTGTTATGTTAATACCATGTACGAATCATTGTTAAAACCTACTAAAGATAAAGTTATTGCTGGAAAGTATCAACAATAATTTCATCCCAAAATGTAACCAGGATACAATAAACCGATAACGCACTGTTTTTATAATGTAATATTAAAAAGTAAAGGTGAAAAGAGCAAAATATTAAAAAAATATATAATATATATTATTGTAATTGTATCCTAATCAAATTTCAACAAATACAACAATAAAATTTGATCAATTGAAACACTCCTAGTACAGATAAGACGAAGATAAAGAGTAAAGAATACGAACCCATTAATAAATTATGGTATAGATTCAGTATACATATATCTAAGAAAAATATAACTCGCAATATAATATATTTTAAAAACGTTAAACTAAACCTTTTTGTCATTAAACAAAAAAATATATTACTCTGTACGCAATCTACTAATAATTTTCATTAGTGAATGTTATCAAGTGAATACATTATTAACAAATATACTTTTTAGCAGAAGTTGCTTAGTCAGTTTTTTTAGACTGTCAAAGTTCATAATCGATGAAGGTTTTAATGTCATTGTGATAAAACAGAACCGAAAATAACCACAATTTTCAACGACAAAACACTGGTGAGATTTTAGTACCAATGACAGACTAAACAATATTGACTAATAGTGATGTCATTAGACATTTTAGTCAGTGTTAGTATTGTTAGTCTCTGTTGTCTAAATGTTACGGTCATACTTAAGTTGGTAAGTATGTGTGCATAACAATAGGCAATAGATTGTTAAAAGCACTTCATTCTTTAAAAAAAAAACTTAAAAAAATAGAAACTATGCAGTCGATTCTAGAATATCATTAATATCATATATGTGTTGTGTTGTGTGTGTTGTGTATCATTTTATGTGTTAAAATACTCGTGTTTGTAATTCGATTTCGCACAAGAAAGTTATGAAGCCTGTTCATATTTCCTTAAAAAAACTGATATAAGATGTACACGTATGTATGGCTTTAAAGGTCAAACAAGTTGCTTCAAGTACTTAATAATATTAATAATAAATGATCCAACAAGGACACACCCGAGGTTTCTTGTACCATTAGAAGATTTTGCACTCATTTTAATTTATTGGTAGTTCATGGTAAAAAACCCACATTTTGGGAACACCACGAATTCAAATACAGGGAATGAAACATACGCTGGCCTCTAGTATGATAATGAAAATCGGAACCCATCCAGTACCTTCTAAATATAATCCATGAAACAGTAGAAAATACATAATAATGTGAAATATTTACTCAACGCTGACGACACAACCTTCACCTATTGGATCGGAAGCTACCAGGATGATCCAGAGTAGAGACCAGTAATACATATTTGTGTCGCATAAAAGTAAAATTCCTATTTTAATGCTCATGTGACATGGTCACCATAATATCAAATAACTCTTGTTAAGCTGTTGTTATGTAAATCATTGGATATTGTATTCTAGAGTCAAGACACTCATATACTAAATATATAAAAAAAGATAGTCCTAACATATAGATATCTAATAACATACATTAATTATGACAAGAAAGTTATTATATATTGTGTTTATAAACAATATATAATAACTTTGTTAGTTTTAATAAATTATCAAAATCACCTACAAATAAAAATGAGTTTTTACTTAAGTGTCAGACATACTTATATTATCGTAAAACTAATGTTAGTGTAATAATTATGTTTACAATTTAAACATATTTTCATGTAGATATACAAATTACTACTAAAGACTGTTCAATAAAGTATTATGTATTTTATAGGCATTATAAAACGTAAAATTTGTGCGTTTTTTGTTTACAGTTTATAAGTGTTTATGTTTTAGTTGCCGTAGCATGTACCTACCTAATACTTGCTACATACATACATTCTTCAATAATGTAATGTACATTATCAATTAACACATTTGTAGTCATAGTTTTCCATAACATATTGATTGTATCATACAAGCGATAATTATATCAAAATGATAGGAATAAACATGTTAAGTAAATATCCTCAAGGTTTTTAGTTTTTAAATTATGATGATAGCTTATTATCTAAATGATATAGAATGCTTACTAGATACAAGACAATAAAGCTATAATGTTATGTGATTCTTAGATGGGCGTTGATGGTACATAGAGCAACTGCTGTTGCTCTATGTACGATCTAAATCTAAAAATCGATACCTAAAAAATGTAGGAATACAATTATTGTTCTAATGTCTTCCTTTTTTAATGTAAAAAAGCATTATAGACAGCGCTCTCCTTGGAGTTGAATACAATATGCAATGAAAAATAATAGTTACGCAGCGAATCAGATGACTGACAGCTTCGAAAATTACAACTAGCTTAGTGTAAGGGTGTTGCGGCAGTGAGGTGCGAATTAATAGCGTGGTGAAGTGGTATTAGCAGCGTGGTGGTGTGGTACGAATTAATAGCGTGGTGGTGTGGTTCGAATTAATAGCGTGGTGATGTGGTGCGAATTGCGATAATATCACTTACAGGACGCGGCGAGCGAGCATGCGACTCACCTGCAACAATACAAAATATTCATTACTCACTTGTACAAAAAAAATAGTCACTGGTGTCTGTACCGATGTATTAATTACTTAATATTAAATAAAGAGAGACTTAATTATTAATAAAGAAAGAGAGAGAAGGTTGATTTTTGTGGCCCGTACCTGTAGAGGTGCTGAGTTATATACATAATACATCTGACTTTTAAAGACAAGCATTTTATATTGGTTGTCTAATACGAAAGGTGAAACCATCAACAGTTTTTTACTACAGAAATAATTTAACTGTAATAATGAATATACTTTATTCTACAATTAAACGGTAGGTATAACGAACTGTTCCGATAGCAGACGGTACTTACCACACAGAGTTCAAGAAACTTAATAAAATTAAAATAAAAGATCAAAGTTTTCGACATAAAACTACAATGACTGAAGTTATATAGACTGTAATGTAACTCAATAGTCAATAATATAAAATCTGAAATTTTGTAAGTTAATGTTCTACATACAAATGGAGGTCTTGAGCAAAATGAATTTTAAAGAACATACCTCATAAAATCAGCAATGTCTTGTTTGACATTACAACGAAGTAATTATTTTATCCAGTCATAAGATAGATCTGCAAAATGTGTGTTCATTGAAGAGATCTAAGAGCTCTTAGGTTTTAATATTGGCTAAATCTTCTATCCTTGTTTATACAAGTTAGACCTTAAGGTCTATGTTTGTGAACACATACTATATATATTTAAAGCATTTTGAACGTTAGGCTACTATCAGCCATAGTTGGCAAGTATCTCCCTCTTAAGAGGTCAAATAAAACAAGATTTATTCAAAACCAATACCAATCACATTTAAAAAAATGGAGTTATTTAGAAGAGGTTGAAGAACATACAATTTGATTTCAACACTTAGAATTTTTACTAAATTTTTTAATAACAGAGCTTTTATAGTATCGCAACTATCCGGCTTTTACCCTCTTTATATTTTTTATTTGAATAGATTATCTAAAATTAAATATATTTATTGATTATAACGTTAAGCGAATGAAAAAAAGCCGGAACTTGGGGCACAATATCGTTAGCGAAGCCCTCGCCACTTTCGGAGTTTCCATTGGAAAAGATGGGAATTAAGAACTCATAATGGCTACATAATATTAGTAAGAAAAAATATTTATAAAATCAAAATGGGATGCCAAACTATGACGATTTGTGACCTGGAATCGTATCGCAAGTCGGAAACGGCTCTGGAAGACAACAAAATAGTTTCAACTTTTTAAATCGTTAACATTATTAGAAAAAAGTATGCAAATTTAAAAATCCAGTAAATTGTAGTACGATGCGCGTGCGCCGCTTACATCCACAGTTGCAATTAGTTGACGGCGGAGTCAAGTGGAGGCAATCAATGCGATAGACTCTCTTGACGCAGCGAACCCTGCGAAGACCGATGCGTATTTGCGATTGCTTTTGACGGGCCTAGTGTGTTTTTATAATTTCAATCCGATTTAAATATATCTATTTTTATTATTTTCGTTACCGTTACGTTCGTTTCGTTTTATCAGTAGTTTGTATGTAATATGTTTAGCTTTATTATTTTATGCACCAACTACTGTCTAATATAATAAAATTATCCTTGTTATTGTAAATTAACTGTAAGAGATCACTTTTAGTGATAAACCGCCTTAACAGATGTTTTTGATGTTTCCATTAACTTCATTTTTTATGTTTTGGTTTATATATATGTATATTTGTGTGGAATAAAGTGTTATAAATAAAATAATAAAATGTTATCGTTGCTGATTCCTTATACATAAACTGTAACAAAATGTATTCAATCTCTATAGTTTCTGATATAGATTAGTTGGAGTTTATTCATTAAAAAGCAATATTTATCAATATGTATAGATTTTAGTTAACTTGTTATCATACTAATATAATATCATAAGAATATATGCGGCTTTCTGTTTTAACCTTGAACGATGCAGTTTTTTTTTTCAAAATGATATTTATTGTCAGTTTAACTTTCAATTATTTCTGTTGCGACAAACAGTTTCAATGTCGATGTAGGTAACGGATTAATTTTAAGACATTTTATTTTTCTGCAAAAACCACGCATCTACATGGTTTGTTTCTTTTACTTTGATATGTATGAATGTGTGTGTTTAATGATATGTATTTAGATTTTGTAGAGTAACATCTCTGTTTATATTCTAGGTTCTGAATTTAAAACTCAGTTCTTCGTATGAGTATCAATATTTTTTTTAATATTTTTTTTTTGATAAATCGTGTTAACCTTTTATAACTAACTTTAAACTAAACTTTTAACCTTAATTCAACTTTTTAATTAATTATTCCTCATAATAGAAATAAAGATAACCAATCACAAATCCTGAGTGTTCTCAAATCATTTTTATTTCTAACGTTCTGTCCTAAACTAGGTATACAATGGTATGGACAAGAGAAACATAGAAAATCGATAGAGGAGAATGTAAAATTAGTGCTAGTTAAACACAAAACTTAGTTTGTTATCTTTGCAATTGTAAAACCTACAGTCAAAATAAAAAAAATGCAAAGGTTTCAAGTTTCAACTCGGATATTACTTCAATATAATGTTGAAACAATAGTTTTCGAGAACAATAGAGTGAGTGCAAAGCGCGTGACGTCACTCAGGTGGGAGCTCTGATAAGACGCGATAGTGCGATAAGACCATTGCCACACCGCCTCCGCGACACCACCGACTGAAACCTAGAGAGGGCTATTACCGCTCAAAAGCAAACCAACTCATTTAAGTTGATTACTAACTCAATTATACTGAAGTATACTGTTAATTACAAGTTAATTAGAACTTTTTAATAAGATACCTAAAACATACAATAAATACAAAGCGAGACAAGAGTGTCACGAACGGTCTGGTTTCCTAATTTACGTATCAGTTGTAACTTCCGCACCTGCAAAAACAGGAGACGGTGTCGTCGATGTCGAGGGGCAGCACGACGGAGGATGGTGTGGGCGAGGGCGGAACGCTACGGTACTTGACGTGGAGCACGTGGCGAGCAGCGCGCGCGCCGCTGCGCCGCAGGATGCCCACGGGCCAGCGGCGCGGGCTGGCCTCCTCGCCGGCGCTCATGGCGCGGCGGGAGCGGGGAGAGGGCGCGGGGTACGGCTGACGAAGCGTCTCGGGCCTGCGCTCGCGGATGCGCGCCGCGGGCAACTGACGAATGCAGTGGCGGCGCACCGCGGCGAGCGTACGAAGCGCGCCGGCGCCGCCACTGCTCTGACATCACTTCTTATCACCACCACTACCTCACTACCCAAAATTACACCTAACCTATGTTTTTCAGACTTATTTTGGATACGAGTATCACAAAATTATATTGTTTTCTTTGAGTTTTCGAATTGGTAAGCAAAAAATTATTTACTTACTATATGATATTAATTGTTTATTTTTCTTATATTTAATATATATCAAAAATATATTTAAGATTTTCCAATATTATCTTGTTACATATTTTTAAATCATATATATATTATTATATATTAAGATCACATGAAACAAAGAAACAAATAAAATTAAATTATTTAGCGGAAATAAGTTTAATAAATACATGCTATGCAAGTACAAAATAAACTTTGTTATATATTAATTACAAATCAGTTATGCATGTATGTATTCTATAATGGTTTTATGACATAAATATCAAACATCTTTAGAATTTAAAGCATAATTTGTGTGATTGAGATCTCAGAAATACTATCTGTTTTCATTATAATGTATGTCAAAGTATAAATTTGTTACATATTTTGCATTAGTATACCATAAAAAATAGTTCAGATTAACCAGTTTGGTGAGAAGACCAAAAAAATTAGGGCTGGATATCGACAACAAAAGTAGGATTTATAAAATAATTAAAATATAAATAAGAATAACGCTATATTTATATTTATGTGAGGTACAATGATGAAGTGACACTAAATGGAAGCTGGAAGTGGAAGATTTCTTCCGCTTGTTCTATTTCATTGTTGAGTTTGACTGTTAGAGAACTGAACAGTTTGTCCATCAAGTGTTTTTATTAATTGTGACAATGGTGAGCAGCCTACACACTGTTATAGTACATGGATGGATTGTGGAATGCTTACCCCATGAACCAGTCGACGGTGTCGCGCAGGTACTCCGGGAGTCGCTCCAGCTTGACGGATTCCTTTAGCTCACAACCTAATAAAAACTGAGTTATATTGCAACTTTTTTAACACCATTTACAATTTAGTCACACCGAATCACTGACTGTTCCATCACTTCTGTGGATGTCAAAACCAATTTAAATAACTGTTAACTCAAAATCTCGTTAACTAGAGCGTGTTAAAGTCGCTAAGATGAAATTTTCATAGTAGCAGCTGAGACGAACTCGCCATGTTGCGCAACTTTAGTCTTTAATTTTAAAAAAAGGAGAGAACCCTTTCTTTATGGAAGTAAACCAGCGGTGCAGTTTTAAAGGTTAATTACAAATAAATAATAAATTCATCATTATTTTAGAAAAAAACGAAGGTAATGGGAATAAGTATTGGTGAAGGAAATAATGTAAATATTTATTAATAGTTGGTAGACTTGCATAGATTACAAATACAAATTTACTTAGTTGTCAAAGAATATTAGTCGTGACTCCAGAGCAAAATTGAATACTGGTGTTACTTGTTGCGACTTTATAAACTACATACCATAGTATTATTAAATATTTGTGTATGAAAGTAATTTTTATAAGTTTTATTAAATTGATGGTTTATTTAAACAAAATGGAACGAACAATCTGAATGCTGAATTTTAAAAACAATTTGCTTTTTTATTTATTCCATAATGTCTTGTGTGACTATGAAATTCCAAATTAAGTTCTAGATTCTATGATTTTATTAAAATATCAAACTTTCCGACTTGTAAAAGTACTTTACTTAAAAAGTAATATCAAGATGGTTCATCAGTATCAATGGTCAAAATTATTAATACTTTTTAGGCCTGGACCGTTGTTGTTGTTAAATGTGGTTGATGTATAATTGACAAATAATAATATTAATTATGCTATCGCAACACTACGAGTGTTATACAGGTATAATCATAAGCAAACGTACATCGTGTTTGATATTCGTACTCCGTAGTGATTTGATCGTTCATGGTATTATCTGGGTTTGTAATTTGCAAAAAATCAAGAAGGCTTATGTAGGATAAAATCTCGATGATTAATTAAATTGTTAAAATTTTAAGCTGCTCTTTTTGGAAACTCATTAGATAAGTTGTGCAAAAAATATGCTGTCAACTCTACATTTTAGTAATTCTGAATCTTACTTAGTCTTCTCTTAGTAATCTGTTATCTGTATCTCATATCTGTGACCATTCCTACTTTAGTTTTGACTTTTGACAGTTGGATTTAATATTACACATTTTTATAAAAATTAAAAGAACAGACCATTTTTGAGGTTATTGCTGTTTGCTGTTAAATTAATAGCAATATGTTTCGTTTACCTTTTGGAGAAAGGGTCGATCCTTTAGAAGAAAAACGTCAGGCAAGAGAAAATACAATTAACAGCATGATAACGTTTTGTGTTCTCTGTGCTGCAATTCGAATTGGTAAGAAGCTTAGGAATATTTTACTAAAAGCTAGAGATAGATTCAGAAAGTATGTTTTCAATTATCAGGCATATTCAAATAATATGTACAAAAATAAATATTAAAAAAAAGACCTCACGCAAAAAAAAAGTAATTATACATATATAATTTTCAGTAGGACATGTTGTGAAAATAATTAAAATGGCACTAGGTGGTAGACCTCGAGCTTGTTCATAAATTACTTTTCAATAAGGTTTGTGTGTGTTGCTCTACCTAAATTACTTCATTTTGGTACTATTCATTTGGCAATTAGGGTAAATTTCCAAGAATAATTAAGTACAACTTAAAATTGACTCGAAACTGTCAAATTCCAGGACAGTCCCTCTGCCAAGTACTTTGCCTAACAACCCCAAAAGGAAAACATAAAGTAGTCTGAGATAGGGCAAGTAATGCCTGAAATTCTGAAAAAAAATATGTTGCAGTATAGAATAACATTAGAAACTTGTAAAAATTCTTTGAAATATTCACAGAATAACTTAGTGAACCCTACATTAGAGTTTTTAAACATTTGAAGACAGATAAATTAATTCAATTATAGTATTAAAATTAAATATTTGCATATAAAAATTATAAATTATCTTCAGAGTTGGGGCCGTAATTTATAGCCAGTAGATATCATGATATAATTGTCAATATACAGAGATTTGAAACAAATACATAGTCCCATTACTATATTATATTTGAAAGCATTACTAAATTATATCTAAGGATTGTTATTCATTTACACAGATATTTAACATGAATAAGTTCCTTTTACTATATATTGATGTTAGTTTGGTATAGTGTAAAGACAACTGATAATTGTATGTTAGTTAGATAATATTAAATAAAATGGCAGCCGTACATCCACTTTATATTACATTTGAAGTGATTTGAGATGATTGCGTTCACAATTATAATCTCTTTAGATAAGAAAAATTAAATTATCTTCTGTAGTAATCAACCTCTAACATGTTTTTTTTATATTTCAGCGCCTTTAGTTCTTGAGCACAGTGGATTTTAAGAATAAATTTAAATATAATACATTCATCTATAATTTTTAAAGGTATAGCAGGAATGTTATCACACTTAAAATGCTTCAAGAACATTGTGTGTGCAAGCATCAGTCTGAATTAAAATTCTGTATCAAATAAAATTGTAAATAAATAATTAAATAGAAAAATTCTTTCTGCTTTTATCGTAATAAAGTTTGATATTATAATGTTTTCCCGAAATGTTAGCTAATTGAACAATGTTCCATTATAAAATCAATCTTCTTTCAAAGTACCAGTCAATTAAGCTCTATAAAATAATTGCTAATGAAATAGATGACGTATTTTAGATCACTTTTGTTGACAAAATTAATTGAATGAGTCTTATGCAACAATTATCTAAGTACAGTATTGTAATACAGTAAGTTATGAGCATAAATTTACTAATTTATATTGTTAGTTGTCACAACCACTTTGATTAGAGCAATATGCCAAAATGAATCATATCTGAACTAATATAATTTTACTAGAAGTAAGTTTGTTTCACTTTCACATATTAAGTAAAAACAGACAATGGTTAATCATGAAAGCTTTACCACAAGTTGTTAGATTTCAGAAAAGTACTGTTTAGGAAAGTAATACTTTTTTACCTACCTTTTATTTTATTTTTCAATGCGATTGTTTTGTGGGCGTTTGTTGGGGTAAAAGTAGCACTACTAGTAAAAGATAAACAGTTAGCAAAAGTTGCAAAAGAATGGATCACCAATAGTTATAAGAGGGCAGATCATCTGCTCTTTAAAAGGACAGATCACCTACTAGTGGAAAGAGAACAGATCACCTACTAGTGGAAAGAGAACAGATCACCTACTAGTGGAAAGAGAACAGATCACCTACTAGTGGAAAGAGAACAGATCACCTACTAGTGGAGAGAGGACAAATAACCTACTAGTGTCAACAGAACAGATCACCCACTAGTGGAAAGAGGACCGATCACCTACTAGAAGAGTCTGACAAAATATTTTATTCAACATGTATATCATTTACATACATTTTCTGTTAAGCTTTTTAAAATTTATGTAACATGGCTAAACATATTTATAGATATTTTCAAACATTAATTTCGGTAGTGGCATCTTTTCATTGTTTATCTTTATGGCAAAGTTAGAAACATGGTTAGGATTTTCGAAAGAAACCTAATAGATGCCACCACCGTCCCGATAAAGACGATCACATATAGAATGCTTAATTCACCAAGACGGACAGCGATACGGTAGCTCAATTGGTATACAACACCGATACGACACTCACTTCTAGTGCACAGTGTACAGTCGACTACTCAATTGTTTTGACTTATCGCTATTAATATTTTATTGATGTTTTTATTTTAGACCTTTTTAGTTTTATTAAGTTTTTTTGTGTCTTTGAACAATAATGAATTCTGATAGTGTTTTTATTACTATAGGTGCGTAATCCTCATAAATTTTAATAAACCATATCATAGTGACATAGACACAATATAAACCACAGGTAGGCAATAATTATTATTAATAGTATTTTCTAAGACTTTCACTAGTACTGCACATTGAAATAAAATATTTTTACGGATTTGACTCATTTAAAATTCAACCCGACGAGGTGGAGGTGTCTGTTAGTAAGTCCGTTAATTAGACATATACAGGTCAGGATTCATACAAAACTCACTAACAGTATCTTAAGGACTTGCAGTATGGCCACAGACATGGGATTTTATATTTTTCAAGAGTTGTTCGCAGGTGTTAGATAGTCAACCATCTTCTCTATTTAAATGAGGAAGTTTTTTTAATTTCGACAGCCTCAGAAACCATTCTTGAATTGTAACCTTGTTCCTTAGCAAAGATTTTAGATTTATCAAATCTTATATAATGATTGGCTTGTCTATGGTATGGTACTGCTGACTTCGATGTACGCCTATGGTTGATATCCGAGATGTGTTTCCTAACTCTTTTTACCGATGCTCCTCTTTGTTTGATCTATATATGACAAGCCACAATCGCAGTTAAGTTTATATACTCCAGCACTTTGTAAAGGAATATTACTTTTGATGACGACAAGAATGGGCTCATTTACTATAGTTTTATTTTAATTATCAACAATTTTTTACAATAAAAATTTTAAATTAACACAATACTATTTTTAGATAATTATTACATTGCCTACTATTTAAAATAAATAAAAAATATATATTTGTTACATAAGTATTGTGTGCGCAACAGTACAGATGCGCAGTTATCTCCTCCAAATTTCACTGAGAGCTTTTCTTCAATGTATATTGTATACTAGAAGAAATGGAGCAACTGTAGAGGTCTGGAAAATATGAAATTGACAGTCCAATCTACGAATTAAAAACATGGTCAGAAATGAGTTTGAATCATATAACAATATTACCTCAACGCACTTTAGTCATCAGCTATAAATTTAACGTTCCCAATAGATAAGATCTTATGTTATAAATATATATTCAAAACGCTTTTGTTTTACTAAATCTGTACATAAAATATATATTTTGAAAGTAATAGGGAACATTCATGTAATTTTTTTATTACGTAAATTAATCATTTACCTCTCTATATCGTAGAAAAAAATATAAATAGGTTTGAAAAGATTCTAGTGTTTTTTTCAAATTAAAAATAAAAACATTGAGTAAATTTGAGCCGTTCAAACGCCGTCATTTTGCGCGCGCTTTGCGTGACGTCACGATGACACGTCCAGTGAATGTTTACTATGATCTTTTTAGTTACTTCATACATATTTTAAGTTTTAATTGCTTTACAAGTCATGGAAGAAGATAAAAATCATCTTACAAATATTGTTTAGTACCGGAGTGCAAAAATAGTATTAGAAAAACACCCGACAAAGTGTTTTTTGTATTCCAAGAGATGCGAAAATACAAAAACAATGGTGTATGGTAATTAAAAGGGATAATATATGTCATAGAGTATTATAAGTATAAGGATATAGAGAGCCCTCTTCGACGATTTTTATGCGGAAATTTTGAAGGAGCGACCTCTGTAAATTAAATCCGAACTAATCCATTAAATCCTATAAATTTACTTGAAAATATTGTTATTTTCTTCATTTATTTAAAAGAAAAAACTTTTTGCAATAAGAAAACAAAAAATAAAAATACTAAACAAACGACATTTAAATAGTATTTAAAATGAAAAACATCATGTTTTATCATGCTTTTATTTAGTAATTATTATAATACATATATGTGTGCTGCAATTTATATAGTTAATATTCTTAGTCAGATGTCTAATCCAGTTATCCACCAACAAGACAGACCCAAGCCATTGTTCGCTTAAGAAACTAGGATTTTAAAAAGATGCGTAGGAACACCTGAAAACAATATTGAAAATGTCATTTTTATATTAAATTCATTCAAATTATAATATTTTGTTAATTCGTCGTAATGTCGTGAAAATAGTATTATACTAGTAATATTTAGATCTAAGTATAAGTAAGGTAGAGTTAAAAATAATGCACTTACGTCTTATAGTACTCTGCGTCTTACTACTAGGCGAACACGAAACATCCAAATAAGCACAACTTATACGTATTCCAGTAGACACTTTTATTACTTATAAACAACACAAAAACTATGTCTTTTCATTATATTGTAATACACCAGCTCGAATACAGTAAAGAGGAGAAGCAAAAGAAACTCGACTCGACAAATCACAATAGAAAATAGAAATGAAAAAATGGAAAGATCTAGATGTTGTGATGTTTAGTCAGCCGCCATCTGTCGATAAATAGCAAAAACTAAAATCGTAATGTTTCTAGATTTTGGGCACAGATGCCGTTTATTTTGGGAGAAATCCTTGTACTAGGTAACTGTCCCCCGCCTGATATATGTCCTAAATCGTGTTTATAGTGTTGTGAAGATCAATTTAACGTAAGTATACTTTATTCATAATAAGTTTAATCTAATAGTTTAAATTTATAGTAAGTATTGAACATTAGAAAATTTGTGTTTAAAATTAACCTAACCTAGCTTACAAAAGTTCAGTATAAATTTCTATAAAAACCGTATATATATATATTTTTTTGGTTTTACGAAATTTTTATTTTTGTCGATTTATTTCAGGTTAAGGAAGATACAGCCAATTGTATTGAATATAATATGTATAACGAAACAACAAGGAGAAAAATGTAATCTAAGTTTGAAGAAAAGAGTTGTGCCTCTAATATTTTTGTGGCAAAAACACCAGCTGAGAGAACATTCTCATGAATGTGCATAGTCAAAAGGCAAAGATTAATAAAGCCTTTTCAGAGTTAGTTATCAAAAGTAGTGTTTAAAAAATGATGACCTTCATAAAGAAGTGATATACTCTAAGTAAGTCCTAGTACTGCCCATACAAATGTCTGTGATATTAATCAGCCAGGACTCAGTACTTCTCCTATTGAATGTGAGGATCATAAGGCAGAGCCTTGCTTTTTGCATATTGAAGATAAATTACCAAGTGACTAAGCTGTGCAAGTTAATATTAACCCGAAGTATGGAAGTAAAGGTGTCAATGTAAATATACCTGCTGAAAAACGAAATGTAGCATTGTCCCCATTTCCTCATTCAACACACAATACTGGTACTTTACCAGTAAAACAATCTGTTTTAAAAATAAAATTGTTTACTGAAAACACAGCTGATAATACTTCTAAAGCATCTTATATCTTGTATATCTGCTGATTATCAACCAAGTTATTTATCTGAGTCAAGTGGAAAATGATTCAGAGGAAGAAACATTTTAAAAATGTAGTAGCATGCCAAATGCTATTGAAAAAGAGTTTGTAGGTATTTGTTTTGTTAGAGTTGTTTAAGTATTGAAAAATGTTTTTAGGATTACCTTAACAATTGTATCATTTAATAAAACCTTTAAGCACGAAAATATAGGTTTAAATTATTTATTTTTCTCAGTTATACTAATACCACAGTATGAACTTCGACGCCGATAATTTGAATGGTGTGTCAAATGACGTCATTTCCTTTCGAGAAATGGTGGCGCGTTTTGGAAGTTTGAATTTCGCTCCCTTAATTTACACTTTTCATAAATTATTTTATGGCCTTAAATGGTTAGTAATTTAAAAAAATATAGATTTTATTATAATAAGTTGATAATAAGTAATCGAAAAAAAAATACTTGGAACCATTTTAAATTTTTTGCATGTTCCCTATTACTACATATTTAGTACATACAAGATCACTAAATAAAAAGTTTTTGAATTTATGGCTTTTGTAAGTCTTAAGTAAATTTTGTACTATAAAAATTTTATGAATAAAATTTGCGGAATATACAAAAACAGATTTGGTCTACTGTATAGAAATACAATAAAAGAATACTTCTGGTCCTTACCAAAATTGTTATAAAATTTTAGGTAGTCAGCATATTCTGTCAAGACTCCGTCGGGCAAATGACTGCTCACTTGCTGCTTCAGTAAAGTAAAGTAAAAACCTCAAAACAATATTTTTAAACTACAAATCATATTTATTCATATATCTATCTAGCCAGCATACGTAACATACATGTTAGAACCTGTTTATGACAAGGAAACAATGAAATGGTAAACCGGATAGTTCGGCCGAATATAAAAAGCGAAAAAGATGCTGAATACTTACCGATAGTTAGAGATTATTGAGTTAGATTATCATTATCACTATTTTGTTTATCAAAAGTCATTATAGAGCGTTAGAATTAAAAGAAAAATAGAACAAGAGAATTTGACAGGCACAAAGAAATACGTATATTTTCTAAACCTAGTATTTAAATATTTGTTATTCTTGTTAATATTTATTATTCTCATTTTTTGTGTCGTATTATAAAACTTTTAATCATGTAATGATATGTATTCATTCATAGAATTAAATTTTCTTAGCACTTTATATGATAGTTTAGATGAGATAGATGTCTGGGGCTTAAAAAAAAGTAAATCTGTAATAACTTACACTGAAGTTTATTTCTCATCCTGAATACAGATTGACCGATGTACTTATTTTATGTTTTCATCACTTCACAACTTTTTGTTACAAATCACTCAATCAACATACATTTCTTATTTCTGAGGAAACATTTTTTTGTGGTTTTCTATATTTAGTTACAAAATTCTAAAATCTGATAATACAATGAAATTTAAGCATTCTTACAGTTTATCCACTACATTCATTTAGTATTGAAAATAAATGATCATGATAATAATAATAAAAATTGATTTAAGTTCTCGATAGATATTTTACAATTTCAACTAAAACACGCTCATTGCGGAGAGGGAGGGGCAGATAGAAGTGCAGTCATACGTTCAAACGAACACTATACATTGTATACATTTGTAAAAGTATCAAAATCGAGTAAAAGGCCTACAAAAAATTATCTCGAGATACTAACTTTCGTTTACGTAGTATAACCTAAAAATTGACCTATTTAACACCGGAGCCGGCGGGCGCGGCGACTCCCGCATTAAAGGGTAACGAGGGTAGGTATTAAACTATTTGGCTTAATTATATTTATATGAGATGAGCGCAAATAAAAGCGGTGCAGTGTTGGGTGTCGCGTCGGGTGTGTCGCGTCGGGCGCGTCTCAGGGCGCATGACGCGGCTTCAATCCTCCGCCTCCTCGTCCTCGGACTCCTGTTGCTGCAGCCACGTCAGCCACGTGTTCACCTGCGGACCATACGATGCTATTTAAAAACTTATGGTTGGTAGCAAAATATTATAATCAAATACGTGAAAAAGTTTAGGCTATAATAATTAATAGTGCAAATTTAATAGTATGCAGTATTTAATTTAAGAGTTCATAATCTAAAGCGATAGAGTTCAACTTATTATTTAGGTAAAATTTTAAATAGTCTCTCATCTATAGATTCGGATTACCGGTCAACATTTTTCGATACATAATGGTGTAATAAATACAATACTACCGCAATAAGATTCATAAGTAAGGAAGCATACCTGGAACAACGCCTCGCCCTTGCCGGGATAGGCATCGGTGACATCCTCGCGCCAGCGCAAAAAGGCGTCCTCCTCGCACACCTCCAGGTTGTACAGGTACATGAACCAGCGGAGTAACATGCCTGACAACAAAAAAGTCATTTTTTTAAATATTAAAAATTATCCTAATGTTAGATAGGTGACTATTAGATGGGAAAAAATCTTCGCTCACCCTTAGGGTACCGGTGGTGGTGAGCGTGCACCTGCACGGCGTACACGGCGGCCAGCTGCAGGTCGGAGCGTCCTTCCAGCAGCGCCGTGAGTAGCGGCGCGTAGGCCTCCGCCAGTGTCTTTTCCCGCTCCAGGGCCGCCTTATCGGGAGCGGCGCCCCCCGCCGCCGCGGTCACGTGCTCGGCCACCAGCGCCACTAGCGCCGACACGAAGGCAGCGTTGTGGCGCACGGCCGGCTCCACGTTGGCTTTGATCCAGCGGTAAAGAGCGGTGGGCGCGGGCTCGGCGGCCAGCTGGCGAGCCAATGCGGCCTGCACGCGCAGCTGCGGCACCAGAGCCCCCAGCCCGCGGGCCTCCAGTGCGTCCAGTCCGCCCGCGCCTCCCTCGCGCTCGGACACGTAGGCGCAGAGGTTCACCTGCAGCGGGAGTGACAAAGTAAAGTATCTCCGATAAACGATGCGACACCGATCCCATTCCAACGATCTAAACCGTCCTCACCTTGCTGTCGGCCAGCATCTCTTGGAGGCGCTCCAGTCCCACGAGCTCGCGCAGCGACTGCAGTACTTCGAGTAGGATCGGGTGATGCTGACCGCCCTCGCACCACGTACCCACTTCCGACAGCGATATCAGCTTCTGTAATACCATCGTCGATCACATACGATTCGGAACGAAAGCCGCGGTCCCTCTCGTACGGCGGCCTCACCCGTCGCACGGCGTGCGCCAGCAGCGCGGGCAGGCGGCGGTGCGGGCGCGGCGCCTGCAGCAGTGCGCGCAGCGCCTCGCCGAGCGGAGCCCGCTTGACGGCGCGCACGACGCTGCAGGCGGCCCACAGCGAGCGCGTCACCCGCTCCTCCTCGTCGGGCGCGTCGGCATCGGGCTCGACGTCGCTGTCAGCGCGCGAGTCGGCGGCCAGCGCGTGTTCTAGCACGGCGGCGATGACGCGGCGCAGCAGCTTGTCGGGCAGCTGCAGGTCGCGCAGGCGGCGCAGCGGCGGCGCCAGTGCGGGCTCGTCGTGCTCGTGGTCGGGTTCAGGCGAGTCCACGCGCTCGTCGCTCTCGGCCAGCGCGTTGACGGCCTCGATTGCGAGACGACAGGCCTCCTCTTTGTTTAGTCCCTGTTCGGATTCGTGTTACGAACCGTTACGTTATGGAATTTACCTATCGCCGTTTAGACGAACCCCGAAACCGGCCCTTGAATAGTAATTACGTTGGGCAAATCGTAGTATCGATGGTACGCGACGCGGTATCGTCGCTCGTTTGAACATTTAAAAAGTTCCAAACCCACGGTAAAAGTTTTCTGCTATCCTTTCCTTAAAATGAGATCATCACAACCACAAATATTATATTTTTCCTAGTAGGAATACTATTATTTTTTTTTAATTCTTTGTGTTCACATATTTTTTAAATCAACTAATATCAATGATAATTATATCGAATCGAACCCGAGCCCCATTGTGCGGCTACACGTTAGGCGTCTGCGCTATCCACTCGACCAACGGATCGGTAAAGCATAGAATAACTAATAGTAGTTACCGATACGCCATTTCAGGGATACTGATGTATTTGTAGAATCTCACCTTGTCCTTTTTGGGCTTGTCCTTCTTATCCGGCGCGGGCTTGATGGTGATGGCGGGCTCCTTCAGCAGCGGCGGAGTGCTAGCGAACGAAGGCGTCAGCACGTCTGTTACACATGGGGGTCATTAGCACTCACGCTACCGACGAATCGAAACTACCAACTAAACTAGAAGGACATGATGTCCGATCATAACGTTTGGCTCTATATAGCTATGTAAGATTTAACCGTATTTATGTAGATGATGAGCGAATTCGATCCCACGAGGTAGAGATTACTGTTTTACATCGCCGAAATTAGCTGGCTCGAATTATAAAAATGGGGAAATATAGGCATGTAAGCGAGCTAGCTAGATAGGACTGTAAGAGTTAGTTACTCTGCGAGGCGAGCGGCAGCTGAGCGGGCGCCGGTCGCGACAGGCGGTTGGCCGTGAACACCAGCGAGTTGGCGGCCGGCCGCATCTGCACGTCCTGCAATGCGCCCGCCGCCACGGCCACGCGCGCCTTGCCCAAGCGCGAGCCTTCCTTGCCACCCGCGGGCGCGTGCTGGTGCTGCTGGTGCTTATAGTGCGAGCGCGGGTAATAGCCGGGAGCGGAGCGCTGGCGGAAGGCGGGTGGCGCAAAGCCGTTGCCGAAAAGTTTGTCGGGCGGAGGCACGAGCGCGGCGGCCGGCTGCAGGCTGAGGCCGGCCAGCACGTCGTCGAGAGGACGAGCGCGCATGCCGCCTCGGAATAGCGAGTCCCGTTCGCGCTCTCGCTCGCGGCGAGGAGGCGGCTCGTCGTCGGAGCGCAACTGATGGATGGGCACGGGGCCCTCGGCCGACACGGCGGTGCGCGGCAGCCAGCCGGCGCGACGCAGCTCCACCACGTCCCGCAGCATGAAGCGGATGCGAGGCGCCAGGTCCCGCGCGTTGGACAACGTCTCGATGCGAGCGAAGTATTGGTCCATGAGGCCGCGGCCGCGCTCCGAGTCCAGCACGCGGCCGCACGTGCGCACGAGCTGCGCCAGGCATTCCAGGTCCTCATGGTGCTCGGCGGCGGCGCGTCGCGCCAGCAGGTTCTGGATGCAACGGTGCAGGATCGACTCCGCCAGGATCTCGAGCTTGCCGAGTTCGCCGATGAATTTGATGTTTCCGAGCATTTTACATTTTGCTAGATGACGTTTTTCTTCTTCGTCTGGAGTCAGAGCCTTGTCTTCGAAAGCCGCGAAAGCCTAAAATAAATGTTTGACGTACGTTAAATATATAATGCGCTAAAAGATAAAGATGGGCCGACGAGGTTTCTCGTTTGGCGCGCATAAAATCAAAATTGATTCGAAACTACGGTACCTGCGCGCGGTTTTCGAACTCGGTGCGACATTTGTTGAGCAGAAGCAACTTGAAGGTACAGGGCGAGCCGTGGGGCTCGAAGTTGGGCGCCTCCTCGCTGAGCCGCTTGCACAGCTGTGCATACATAGACGAGTACTTGGGTTCGTCCAGTGCCTTGTCGAATATAAGAAGTATCACCCCCCTCAGCACCTTATCCGAATCCAATTCCAATCCGAGCAGATCATCGCTCAGCTTTTGGAATTTCTCCGGTGTCAGTTTGTTAAGTATGCCGCGCACCTGAAGAATGAAGAGGGTGAATCACGAGCTTAAATGGAAGCATCATGCCGACGAGCGTCGCTTACTGACCTTCCTGTGGATGACGTCGTGCTTGGCTTCGCCGTCGGGCACATCGTGGTGCCGCTGCGTGGATGGCGGGACCCAGCGCCGCCTCGGGGGGACCGGCGTCCTCCCCGCGGCGCGCAGCACGGGCCCCGGCTGCCGCGCGCTCTCCGTCTTGCGGCCGGTGTCGCCGCCTCACACACACCCGTCTCCGCCTCACGACCCGCGCCCGCTTCTGACCGCGACCACCGATCGCCTCTTACAACCTGTGAGGCGCAAACGATAACTATATTCAATATTACAAGCTACCGCTTCGATCGAAGTTGGATTGCTTTCGGGTGTCGAAATTTTCGCATGACAACGAAACGAGCTGGTAAAATGTTGAATATTTCAAAATCAAAAAAGTTTCGACGACGTTTCTATTACTTTGTAGCAATCGTATTCATGTGAAGAGGAGATGTCGGTCACTATCAGTGAGTCAGTTATTTAGTCATCTACCTTCTACGGTTTCTAGGATTCCGGGCAGAGCAAAAAGATGGATACAAAGACCACTAACTGTGTTATTGTGGCTTGTTATGCACAGGTCAAACAAAGAGAAGCATAAGTTAGGGAACACATCGCGGATATCAAGAATAGGCGAATCGAAGTCAGTAGTGTGTAAGCATACCATATTCGAGCTTAATCATTATATTAGATTTTGATACCACAAATTTTCCCCAAGGATCACCGTTAATATTCCAAGAATTATTCGCAATACTATTTCAATTAAAAACATGCTTATTTTAAAAGAGAAGAAAGACTGTCTACACCTTTATATATAAAGGTTACATGTAAGATATAAATAGCCCATCAAAAAAACGTTTATTATTTTTATGATATAATTTACTGAACGGAATGTTAAATTAATTAAACTTATTTTTAGTTAAGTTCTGAAATTATCAGAAATATTTATAGTTACATTTTAATCTAAGCTCTTTGCGCATAGACACATTATCGCATCATAATATAAATTATATACCACAAAATCGACACAACTGAGAGGACATCGCTCGCTTGCAGGTGATGCGAGCACACAGAGCTGCGGTCATTGAACGAAGCTCTTATGACAATGACGAGTAAAACGAAATTGAACTCGTCTCGTCAATGTTCAAATTAATGTGATGAGTATGTCGAGGGGAAAACCGCCTTAAACAGATAGTGCTCTAAAAAGGTGAAGGCGATGTGGCGCTCGATATTGGCGAGGGGTCGCCGCACTCGCCCGCCGCACCGCCCGGGGGCCTTGGCAAGGTCGGACTTTGCACTTTTGTATACTATTTGTACTGTAAATAGGATCGCGTAATGTTATACAAATCTATGTATCATTTACGTTTTCTAAAAAAATATAATCAAATTTTTCCTAAGTGTAACATATTTAAGAGTTATATTGCATATTACCTATATCTAATTTATCAAAACATGCCAAGTTTAAAATAAACATTATTTGTAAGTTTCAAAGACGAGGGAAGCTCGAACACTCGAAAAGTACGATCCGGTCGGACGTAGTGCGCAGAGGTTCGGAGGGTGTCAGTGACCGGCGGCGGTGCGCTGCAGGCTGCAACCCCCAGGTGGCGCTCTCGGGCCGCGCTGTACGGATCGCGCCTCCGCCAGCCGCGGTCGTCGACCCGAACCCCCGCTCTCCGCCACCCCCGACCCGCACACCTCCATCCACACAGCGAAGTATTCCCCTCGCCCTATTCGCACCACGACTACTCAAATATTATCAATGCAATATTATTGAAGATTTCAGCTTCCAATCAAGATAGGAATGAAAAAGTTTATTGCAATTTAATTTATCGCAACCAGCTCACTTTTTGAACTCAGAGAGCGCACTTTGTGCAAGCACACCTGTTAATGTAACCTTTAAAGATGTTAATCAATAATATGAAAAAGCTTTCTTTAATAGAAAGTCCTTATAATATAACTCATACTTTCAAAAATACTTTTAAATATTTCAGTACTGATGATGCTATAAGTACTATACCTTAGAAACGGACTAATATGTCCCTATAACATAATATTTCATGTTTACTTTCGCACTCATTGAGGATGTAACTAAGTCAATAGCTTTAAAAAACTCTAAAATGATTAAGCTACACTCAAGAGAACTAATTTTATTTTGAAATACGATTTTGATCATTATTTTTAAGAAATACCTTATAAATGGTATTATACGATATTTTCTTCACGTAAAATTAGATTTTAAGCTCAGCCGAGTTCGATTACAGAGTTAGGGGTGGATATTTAAACATCCCGTATTATCTGCCGTCGGGTTTTGCTCTGCCCCTAGAGCGGCGACCCTAGATTACACCCACAAAATACAAACGTGTCTACTTTATGAGTTTTCGGATTTGATATCAAATAAGCTGCACGTTTATTGGAAAAATTAACAATGTGTATAAATACTACATATATGTTATATTTATTTGTCAAGTGCGATTTATGTGGACTTGGTATAAACAGCGATTCTGATTACACAACTGCTAGTCAATAAATTTTGAGGACGTTGACCTTTTTCATATCTAACAAAAAATATAATTAATAAATAAATAAAAACAATAAAAGATTAATATTCGGAAGATGTGGATGTGAAGGAGGTTTCTAATTTAGTGCAGTTATCGTCCGCTAAAGTAGATTTACGACTCTGCGCGAGGTCAACGGCCGTACCTATCTAACCTAGCCAAGGTCAAGTTCTACGTTCTTAGCCGAAAGTCGCGCCTTGATGACTTTTGCGCTCATTCTTATTAATTAATGCTACGAGTTATCGGCAACCCATGAAAACGATATCAATATCATTCACAAGACGTCTTGGGATACGTAGGTATCTCTTGAAAAATATTGTATTCTATGAACAAAATAGTTAATTTTAATCAATGCATATGACTGATATTATTTTTACTAAATATTTGCTAAATAATAATGACCGAATTGCATAATACATATATAATAATTGTGACTAGCGATGGGTCGCGGTGGTATCGAGTAGCGAGCGGACAAGACAGGAGTCAGGTAGGACCGATCCATATAATAATACGGCAATAAAAGCGCAATAGAGAAGGGTCGCAGGGGAGAGCGGGGGCGAGGTTCGACCCACTTGCAACGGCCGTGGCGCGCCCGTTAGCGCTCCGCTACCATTGACCCAGATCCGACACTACGACTCGCTGACAGTGAGCCCGCACCCGCCTCCGCTCCCGCCTCCACGTGCACAGGCAACCCGGCCCACAGGCCTTGCTGCGACCTGATATCATTACATGACCTACTAACGAAACCTTCCCCAGTTGTATTCAATTAGATATGTATAAATTCGACGACAACTTCTCAATATTAGATTAAAAAAAGGATTAAATTTTTCATTTCAGATACACTATATAAGTACATGTCTTATAATTATATTATATTTCACTATGTTGCATAAGATTGTACAACATTTGTCATTAGCTTTCAAAACAGTTCTACCAATTTTGGCAGGTTTTGTAAAGGCAGGTAGAGGACAACAATCTCAGCTATTTTCAGCAAGTTATAAAATAAATATATTTTTACAATAAAATTAAGATTTGCATTCAAACATACAATATAGATATTAAAATTAAAAATTTGGGTATTTTGCTCTTATGGATAAGTAGTTAAATAGCAATATCAATGCAAACTCTATCTTGTTTAAACAAGATAGTTTTATTTGAGTATATAACAATTCTGAACACTTTTATTATGTTCCAAAAGCAAATTCTAAATAAATTAATGTGAGTATAGACAGGTGAAGTGAGGTGAAGTGATATAGTATTTTCTAAGACTTTCATGACTACTATACATTGAAATAAAATTATTTTTACAGATGTAACCCACATAATATAACTAATTAAATTTTAATTTACATTGTAAATTTATCCTGATGTTTCGAATTCTTTGCAGCAATCGTGATCATGGTAAGATAAGATGGATGTGTCAGTCAGTAAGTCAGTTAATTAGTCATCTGCCTCCAATGGTTTCTAAGTTTCCGGGCATACCGGGCAGGATTCACATAAAACTACTATACTATCGATACTAATAGTATCTTGAGGTCTTACAGTGTGGGCACAGACATGGGATTTTATATTTTTCAAGACTAGGCCCTAGGTGTTAGATAATCCCCAAACATCTTCTCTATTAAAATTAGGATGTTTTTAATTTCAATAGTCTCACAAACGCGCCACATTGAGAAACATGGAGCAGTCATTTGCCATAGATAGACAAACAGACCAAGTTGTGAATCTCAACTTAATAAGTTTATAAAACTAATAATTATTGTATCAAATAAATGTCTGCATAAAGGCTATTATTATTATACATATCTTAAGAAAACTCATTTCTCTGGAACTACAAAATGCGTCCATAAAAAAATTCCTGAGAAAAAAAATGATTCAGGGTGGAAAAGGTTAAATATTTGTAAACATCTGAAACAGGTAATTAATGAAATTGATTTTCTAATCAAAGCTACTCAACAATATCAATATCAAAACTTGTTACAAACTATAACCTGCTTTTTTGGGAAAATTAGAGTTGGTGAGGGTCTGTCAATAATGTATGTAATAATTAAAAAGTAATAGTCCTGAGAATGTTGAGATTGGAATGAATGTAATTAAATTTAATAAATGTCCTATTGTTTTAGTTGCTTTGGGTAGGTCCTAAAACTTTGCAAAGCACAAAAATACTGAATACAGTGATAACAAAGCATAACAAAAGACAACAATAGTTTTTCATATATAATACATGAACCTGTTAAACAAATGGAATCAAAACACATAAAGTTATCACTTTAAATAATCTTCTTCAAATACTTGCTAAGAAAGTTATAACTTAAAAATAGTCTTCTCTGAAGTAAAATCAAGATAAAAGTTTTTGTTACATTATTGCTGTTTATATTATAGCACTTTTTATAAGGGGAGATACATCTTCCTTTGGCGGATAAAAAAAAAGAAGTAAAGCATAAGAAAAAAGCTGGATGCGGGCAGCTAGCGCCACTCGCAAAATATAACACTTCCTTGTTCTATGGGAGGTTAGAATGCGTCTGTAAGTCGGTAAAATTATCTTATCTAGTTTAAATTTCTTATTCTTATGAAAGATAAATCAGAAACAACTGTGTATAGTGCTGAAGAATTATACAGATTCTAAAATAACAGGAACTTGTAAAATGGCTCACAAAGGTGACGCATCGACACAATCCGATCGAATATTCTTGGTTAATTTCAAGCCTTCTCCGAAAAAACTTCAGTTATTTCATTACATTTGGGGTAAAAGGCGACCATTGCATCCACTAAATACACAATAATATATAAAATTCACAAACTTACGAGGCGATGAAAGTCAATTGTGGAAAGCACACGCACCGCAACGCGACAAGCGAGCTCTTTTGAACGCACACAACTGCCAAAAATTGTGACTTTACAGTTTATTGTTGCACACATACAAAAATAAACGTACACCTAAAAAATGACAGTGAGTGAAAGCAAACCATAGACTTTTTTGTTTTAAAATTAGTATAATGCCAAAGATAACATTTGAACATCTTAACAAAAGTATTGTCTATCAGAATAAGAAGTATGTTGTAATTGACAAACTATATATGTACTGACTTAAAAATTCGTGTGTTACACCTTATATATCCATCTTTTTTATTATAAAGCTCAGAAATAGTCAACATTTATCCAGTTTTATTGCATTACAAAAATAAAGAAAAGAATTTATGTATTAGTATGCCTTACTGTAGAGTTGTTATTTAATTACCTAAATGATTGATTACAAATCAAAGATTTTATTAAAGTAACTATTATGGGGGTAATTTTTGTTAGATTACTCTTTTTACTCATATTTCAAAACCCATATGCGTTATTATTTTACTTTGGAATGCGTTATTATTTTACCTGGTTTCTGGAACTTGCAAATTCGGAAAGACTTGTGTTGTAATTTTGTAGTATATATTTACTTGAATTAATTATTATTATCCATTTGTTTACATGAATGGCCTATAGCCAAAAACTTTATAACACATTATTTAAAGTTAACACAAATTTGGAAAAAAACATATTACTAGTTTATAGGAACGAAATAGTTAAAGTGAGTTTTTATAAAAACGTTGCGGTAAAAGCGATACGGTAGCTGCGGTAGCTCAATTGGTAGAGCGAAGGGACGGTTTCCCAGAGGTCGCGGATTCGAATCCTTGTCCGTATCGGTTTATTTTTCATTCTATATTTATATAAATTTGCATAAAAACGTCAATTATTAAATAAACTAGTTTCATTTTAAAGAAAAGGATGGTTTTCGCAATAATAATAGAAAATACATCTAAAATTGTTTGTTACTTAGCCTCTATTATAACAACCACATCACACATTCTGTCATCATCATCATCTTATTATTTTTAATTTAATTTGATTACATGTATGTCGCGACATATACGTTTAGCTCTGAGCGAAATTTAGAAGGGATAACTGCGCATCTGTACTGTCGCCCACACAATACTTTTGTAACAAATATATATTTATATTTTAATATTTTACATAGTATGTAGTGTAATCATTATCTTAAAGTCATATTGTGCTAATTTAAAATTTGTATTGTTTTTTTTTTAATATAATGCAGGGAAATGCTTGACTACCTTCCACCTGATGGTAAGTGTGTATGAATGTGTGTGTGTGTGAATGTAGTCTTAGGTGGTAAGGCGCACTACCCTAGCAACCTATTCACTCTTCTCTTGAATGTGACCACATTGTATTCGGTCGGAAATACCGACGCAGGCAAGCTGTTCCAATCCTTTGCTGTACGCAGTAAAAATGAGGAAGCAAAGCGCTTCGTACGGACAGGTGGAATGTCCACAACAAAAGGATGAAAACCGGCCGTGCGTCGGGACGTCCGGTGATGGAAGGGGGACGGGGTAATTAAATTGTGTAATTCCTGCGCACACTCACCAAAATGTATCCTATGGAATACTGAGAGGCTAGCAATTCTACGCCTGTGCTCAAGGCTTTGGAGGTCGGCTCCGACCAATTCGGGATCGCCTATAAGCCTCTTTGCTCGCCTCTCAATTGAGTCCAGAACCGCAAGATGAGACTTTGCGGCACCAGCAAATATGTGACCACAGTACTCTACACACGACCGGATCTGTGCTTTGTATAAAACAAGAAGCTGTCCCGGTGTAAAGTACTGCCGAACCTTCGCAAGAACGGCAAGCTTTGCTGCTGCTGCTCTTGCTCTGGACTCAATGAACCGACCAAAGTTGAGGTTCGAGGAAATCTCTAAGCCTAACAACTGAAGCCGGTCATTGTATTCCAAGGACACATTCTGGAAAGTAGGAGCCAAGGTGAAAGGGCTCCTTTTGGCGGTGAATAGACACGTCTGCGTTTTGGTGGCGTTGAACTTGACAAGATTGGCATTGCTCCATGCGGAGACTGCCTGAAGTTTGTCATTCAAACGTTGCACCATGGCTTCTCTTTCAGACTGTACTTGATCTCGACTAGCCCGAGTATTAGGCAGATATCTTTCTACAACTGTGTTGTCCTCTGCATACCCATAGATACCGGGCTTCAACAGATCGTTAATGTCCAGCACAAAAAGAGTTGCAGTAAGAACGGACCCCTAAGGCAGTCCGACACTTATTGTCGAGGGTTCCGAGGAACACCCGTTGATCTCTGGCCTCAGAAAGTCCGTTACCTAGCTGATCAGACCAGGGGATACACAGTTATAAAAATATAAAAAATATTGATAATTATTGCCTACCTATGGTTTATATTGTATTTTAGATATTACTTAAAGTTTATGAGGATCACATATTGTAATAAAAACACTATCAAAATTGCATTTATTTATTAAAAAAAAATAGAATTATAAATGGCCAACCAAATAACAATCACAGATTTTATTATTACATTACTTTATTACATTATCCTATTCGGAATCATACAATAATATAACTATTATTTCATTCGATTCTTATTAAAATGCAAATCACGTCTTATATCATTTTCTGTGCCTGTCTTCTCAGAACAGTTTTTCCTCTAAGAATGATTATTGTTCAGAGACACAATAAAACTTAACAAAAACAAAAAAAAAATAAAAATCTTTAATAAAAACTTAACAAAAAACAATAAAATATCAATAGCGCTGACAATTGAGACAATAGAGTGTACACAAGAAATGAGCGTATCGGTGAGGAGGAATAACGCTATTGGAAAGCCAATCAGCGCTACGTGAAAACTGAAAAAGTGATAATCATAAAACACTGAATAACAATTTAAATTTGATTGTTCAAATTTACACCACAAACTACAAAAACTCAACAACTTTACGAAGTAAGATTTGTAGTAAAAACAAGGTATGATAATACGATGAATAAAGATTCAACTGTTAGCAAATTCATTGAAAATGACCAGAAAAAGGAGGTCATTTATAAAATCTAACAGGTAATTATTCGGACTACAGCCTATAGCACTTGTTTTTACATTGAAGGATTTTCAGTTTTCAGGAGCTCAGGCCTTTTGGATGAGTGGTTGGCAATGGATGAATTAGTTATTAGTAGTCACTAGTCAGAGAGTCCAGAGGTGCGCCCACCCATCCTGTCATCAGTTTCGTCCTTTGGTTTTTAGCCTATATATATATATAATTGCTAGCCTCTCATTATTCTAAAGGATATATTTTGGTGAGGTTCAAAATAAATGTTGACCATACTAAATACTAATTGTAGGTTAGGAATAAAAAAAATAATATTTTAACCTGATATGTTTCGAAATAAATGTTGACCATACTAAATACTAATTGTAGGTTAGGAATAATAAAATTAATATTTTAACCTGATATGTTTCGAAATAAATGTTGATTTGACGCTTAATTGATTTATATTATGAAGCTTATTCAACACATTATTTATAGGATTTCTTTAACTTACAATATGACATAAATCTTAGTTTTATCTTTTAGTTCTTTCCCGTGTTGTGTAGCCAAGAAAATAGAAATATTTACTAATACTTAATACCAATAAAAACAGAAAAACCGAATAATTCGGCCGAATATATATACATATAATATTAATTCAGAGTTTAATTTCAAATAACTATATAACTATAACTAGGATCAAGTAGGAAAGTTCAAGACATAGACATAACAAAATCTTTTATTCGACAAAACGAAAACGATAATTACCGACTCCACGCGATGAGCCTAGAAATTCAAAACGAATGGGTGACCATAGGATATTTTTGTATGCCACTAGCTTTGAAGTGGCGCACCTTAATTTATGATTGGTCCCCAGCATTATTAAAATTCTATCTTAATGCATTCCAAATGACTCCCAGATCAAAGTAATTTAGTAAGATGGGGCAAAGCCACCGAAAAGTCTTGCAACATCTGTGGGGAGGCAATAGGAACCGCGAAACACCTATTAGTAGGGTGTAGGGTACTTCTAGATAAAGGTCAATACTCGCGTCGCCACGACAAGGTATTAGAAATTATACGGGAAGCGGTTAGTCTTTCAGTAGCAAGAGCGCGGAAGGGTATAACAACCACCAAACGATCTATAGAATTCGTAAAAGAAGGCTCCTCCAAAAAATCAAAAGCGAAGCCTTATTCAATATTACGCGGCTCCTGATTGGATTCTCATAATGGACACGTATGAAAAGCATTACAAAATCCCTGGGGATGTTGGTGTTTCGTCATCCAGACCGGACTTATTCCTGTATTCGAAACATCTGAGGCGCGTGATACTTGTGGAGCTTACTGTTCCTTGGGAAACAAACATCCCAAGGGATCACACATTCAAGCTCAATAAGTATTACGAACTAACCAACGAACTGATCAGGAATAAATTTATAGTTAGTTTGTACGCGGTAGAAGTGGGAGCGAGAGGTATAACAGCGAAATCTCTCTATAGCCTACTTAAAGACCTTGGCCTTTCTAGGACAAGCATCAGTTCATTTCTAGAACGTATTTCAAAGGCGGCATTAGTAGGTTCTTTCCAAATTTGGTTAGGTAAGTAGTAGGCCCCTTCAACCTACTCCTGGGTCGCAAGTCCCAGGCACTGCTTGCACTCCTCTCCTGGCAACGCGATGGGCCCGGCACCCGCACGGTGAATCCATGGATTGCTAAGAAGCTTCGTCTTACTCCAAAATAAATAAAAACTTTTAGTTTAGTGTAATTTGTTTTATTACGGACGGACGGATTTTATTAAACAATTTATTTAAATTAAACAAATATAAAAGTAGGAATTTACAAATAAAACAGTTACTAAAGTAACATACAATATTTAATCAATAAAAGGTTAATTATAGAAGGATTTTTAAGAGTGATCTTTTGGCACAAAATTTGAAGAATGTCACTAGTGTAATCAAGTAATCACAAAGTCTCATGGTAAGGGGTATATGTTTTAATTGGGAAGTTTTTTTAACAAAAGAAAATTGTAGGAATGAAAAAATATTTTATTATATAAATATATAATTTGGGTTAGATACATTTGTTAAAATAATATGTTTCATTTTAACTATCAATGGTTTCTTACATTCTAAAATGTTAAAAATAAAAATATTTTTTCCTTATAATTGTGTCTCTTTAAATGTTTAATCTTATTGAATATTGAATATGTTCATATTATTGCCTCACAATAGTAAACCTTAAAATTTTATAAAATTGCTAATTTAACTGAAATAATACATATTTATAATTATTTGATTCACTTTTCATCACATTATTACAAAAAATAACTATTTTTAGGCACATGTCTAAATGAAGTAAAACTTGCAAATATAAAAAAAACCTTACTTCTATCATCACACAAGTCTTAACTTTATTTAAAAGAACTGATCTTTCAAAACTATACTCTGAAAATCCTAATATGTAGTTATACAAATACTTTATAAAAAAAATATTTAAAATGTTAATAATAATTTTTAGTTGGTTTCATCTTTTGTTTGTATAAAACTTTTAGATAACTTGACTAAATTTTGGTAAAATAAAGATAATATCTTTTGGATTTCAATATCAAAATAAATTTACAATAAAACATCTTGTATATTAAGTACACCTTGAGATTCAACTGGTTACCTTAAAATATTATTTAAAAATCTAAGTACATTTCAGCGTTAAACAGAAAAAAATAGTATATCAAAGATAAATATACATCAAAAGAATGTATATTTTAAAATTATAGTCAACAAGCCCTTCCAAGTACTTCATATAATATAAAAGAAATAGTATATACAATAGCACTAAAGAATGTCATATGTTTTAATTGCTTACAGGTAAACCATTATCAGACAGCACTCCGCCAACAAAACTTCCTATGACTGGATATTGTATGTTATTACTTTATCTGTAACTATTATTATAAAAAATCAATTACAAACATTTGAACTTTACGGAAATAAAGATTAAAGGTCATCAGTTTTCGACCTTCAAGTGCATGTAACCCTTTATGATACATATCATGATTTTTCCACATTAATCAATGTACATTTTTACAAAAGTATATCAATATAAAACTTAAAACTATTGGACGGCGACGAGGACGGTACAAGTTAGGTACAAAAAGGAAGCACAGTGTTTCTTCAAATGCAGTACCTGTGCATAGCAACAGAAACGATGGCAGCGAGGAGCCGCCACGGAGCTCCGGGCCATCGGCCCTTTGGCCTGAAGGAACGGTGCCTAAGGACTGGGGAGATTAGACAGTCACATACCCGACTCCGCGATGCCCTCATCATCTGAAATAACAATCATTATTCTTCACTAGCAGTACTGCGGGTCACTCGAGCGTTAGGTTCACTCGCTCAATTAATGCGGAAACAAAGAATAAGAACACGATGACAATTCGTTAGTGATGGGTTAGAATGGCGACGCGGCTGAGGTTGCGGTGAATGTGATGCAAGCTCTCTAAGTAACGGCTCTAATAAGTAATGACAGAGAAGTATCGTCGGTCCTCAAAGTGAATCAAGAGAGACATGCTCGCTCACGTATCGTTTCCATCATCGCCCGGGTCGTCTGTCTATCCGCCACCTGCGACACGGCAATCACAACGACATAGTTTATCGCTACGTAGATACGGTTCGATTAAAAACTGGCCGCCAGGTACGGGCTAGATCGTGAAGTCAAATGAGCAAATACTAGAAAGTAACAGACGCGCGTCTCACGGCCGTACCTTCGAAGGCGGGGTTGAGGTGGTGGTTGTTGGGCGGCGGCGAGGGCGGCGCGAGGTCGGCGCCCTCGAGCGCGGCCACCACGCACTGGTGGATGCAGATGTACTGCTGCTCCGTCTGCACCATCCACACGCGCTCGCGCCGCATGGCGTGCACCATGCCGAAGATGTCGAGCGCGTCGGCGTGTGCGGCCAGCTGCTGCAGCGCTCGATCCAGCGTGATGAAGGTGCCGGAGCGGCCCACGCCCGCGCTGCAGTGCACCACCACGGGCCGGCCGTCCGCCGGGCAGCGCTCCCGGAAGGCCCGCACGAAGCGCGCCAGCGTGGTGGGCGGGTCGGGGACGCCGAAGTCGGGCCACGTGGTGAAGTGGAAGTGCGCGAGCACGCGCTGCTCGGCGCCGCGACACACGGCCAGCTCGGTCACGGTCCAGTCGGGGAAGCGGCTCTCGTTGAGCGCCGTGACGGCGATGTCGCCGTAGTACACGGGCCGCGTGTCGTACGGCCAGTAGCGGTCGCACTTCTCGCGACCCTTCTCCACGCAACGCGTGAGCATGACGATGGCCCGCGAGCCGGACTCCCAGCACATGCGCCAGAAGTCGTCGCGCGTGCAGTGCAGCGGGCCCTGCGTCACGATGAACTCGCGGGGAGAGTTGTGTCCCGGCACGTAGTTGGCGTTGATGTAGTCGGAGCCCTCCTCGTCGTCCACGGGCTGCAGCTTGTAGCGCGAGTGGTCGTAGGGCAGGATGTTGGTGAAGCGGTTCTTGGGTCGGTTGCAGGGGAGGTCGGCCGCCGTGCACGGCTGCTCGCGTCCCACGTGCTTCAGCTCCTCGAACTCCTCGCTGAATCTAAAACCGATGTGATGGAGATGACTTTTATTGCCCGAAGTCTTCCGGACGATTCGAGAGGGTTTGAAGACGCACCTGAAGTCCGAGTCGGCGGACATGAGGCGGTAGTGGTCCACGAAGTCCCCGACGCGCACGGGGCGAGACGCCTGCGGCGCGGGCGCGGCTGCGGGCGAGGCGCGCGCGCGGCGGCGACGCAGCACGAGCGCGCCCGCACCCGCCGCACACAGCGCCGCCACGAACACCGCGCCGCCCGCGATCCAGCCCGTGTTGTCCGCCTCTGAACACGACAAGATTATTCATGCGACTTTCGAACGAAACAATACGTTGTGGCGATTCGATCGTACCCATTATGTGTGGTCTAAGCTCGAGACGCGTGCGACGCGTCGTCGCCTCCGTACGATGATAACTGCCCATATTAATTACCGAAAACACTCGTGTCGATAACGAACGACTCAAGCTAGTCCACTTTAAAATATTAATCGATCACGCGTACATTTTTAATAGATCGGTTCTAATGTAAATCTATGGTTTGATTATTTTACGCGGTTCTAAAGTGTGATAACATATTTATATTGAATAAGTGACACTCGACGCGACTATTATACGACAATAATAATGACGTTTAACGTGAACTATTTTGCTATATCAATAGAATGAGATATGTTATCGTACTCGAAGACGATAATCGGTAATCAATATCGATACGCTATCGTCATAGAGATACAAGGACGCGTGCAAGTCGTAGGTCTCACTGACCGGTGTAGACGAGCGTGTAGGCGGTGTCGGTGAACTTGTCTCGCGCGGTGAAAGCCCTCAGCTTGACGTAGTAGCGCGCGCCCGGCTTGAGCGGTCCGTTGCAGTAGGGCGGCCCGCCCGCCTCGCAGCGCTCGGTGCCGATCACGAACTCCTCCACGGCCGACGAGCGGAAGGGGTAGTAGGGCTCCGTGACCTGGTAGGGCGGCCACAGCGGCAGGCGGTGCACGTCGCGCCACGAGGGCAGCGGCGCCGGCGTGTCGTCGCGACGCTCCTCGCTCACCACCAGCGTGTAGGCCGTCACGTTGCCGTTAGCGGCAGAGAAGTAGTCGGAGCGGAAGCGTACGGCCACCGACGACGACGTGCGGCGCGCCGCCACCTCGGACGGCACGGCGTGCGGCTGCGGGCGGGGCGGCGCGGCGATGGCCATGCGCTGCCGCCAGCGCGCCGCCGCGCCGCGCCCCGCACCCGACTCGCCCGACAGCCGGAACTCGTACTCGTCGCCCGCCGTCAGCCCAGACACGCGGCCCGCGCGCGCTGTGCGTGTTGCGGTGCCACGGTTATCATCGGTTATCGTTGAATAGTTCGGAGCTCTCCAGACCCATATGGGGCTATTTACCGTCGGGAGGAAACTCGACGGTGTGGAGGTCGGAGGGGTCCGCGACGGGCGCGTACTCCAGCACGAAGCGTCGCAGCAGGCCGTGCGCAGCGCTAGACGGCAGGTCCCAGGCGAAAGCCAGCTCTGTGGGTGTGGCGTCGCTGGGCTGGAACCGCGCGGGCGCGGCGGGCGGCGCCTGCAGCGTGCGCACCACCTCCGAGTGCGCCCGGGACGACGTCAGGATGGTGGCCGGCTTACCCGATCTCACCTGAGTTGATATCAAAGGTGCGGCATTTCGTCACACATGTATCGAATATTGTCCACTGACGAGTGCTCGGAGCCGACTACTCACGACGACAGTGAAGGTGTACAGCGTGTATGGCGCGAGCCCGTCGAGGCGCAGCTCGAGGTCGGAGGTGTTGCGTGTCTCTAGCTGGTCGGCGGCTGCCAGGAACTGCACCTCGAAGTCCGTGTAGTCCCCTGCCGGTCGGTTCCAGTGCAGGGTGAGCTCGTGCGCGCCCACCTCCGTCGCGTTCAACTGCGTGATGGGCCGTGGGTCTGCATGCATGTACGAACTCGTATTATGAACATGGTTGCAGGTTCTCCAGAATGTAAAAAGTAGGATGTAGTCTAACATTATACGATATCCTGACATCAAAATTAAGTTAACAAAATTCTTAATTAGGAATTACGTCACACAAGCGACTGGAAATTTTGGGAAACTAGGGAAATAAAAGGCCCAAAGAATTTTTAATTAGATACAGTACTATAATTGATTTTAGAGTTTATTAAAATAATAGTACATAGTATAGAAAACGGCCAAGCAATTGGAGCTAAGTCTTGGTTTTGTTATTGACTATGTCGATTCCGATTAATTTTCATTCTGCTGATATTAGATCTAGAAAATCTCCAATTGTTCATAACACTCCCTGTCTGCTTTTGAAGAATAGGATGAACGGTACATCCATTTTCATGAGAAATAGACGCTTTAGTCCAAGAATCAATTCTGAAGTACTTGTAGGGAACACACAAAGCAGAAAGGGCAAACCCGGGACAACTTTTGGGAGCGCCCGGAACTTTCATGTCTTGGGTGGTTAGCATATCAGCGATTTACAAATTTTGACATAATCGAACTTAAACGGTTTATCGTATCGTAGAATCTGAATTCGACTGACACTAGAATTTGGCAAAATTATGTTTGTTCCTTGCAATATCACTTTGATGACAGTAGTGTCATAGTCAGGTTTATTTTACATGATGTAAAATTTAACTGTGTATATATACGAGTACTGTTTCGTAAAAACATCATTCATGTAATATGTAATTATAATATTTTTGGTCACATTTTTGTTGTCTGTCATTCGTCCAATCTGTAGGTCTATTCCGAACGTTACTTCGTCTTTCGTTTCGTCCTATTCCTATTCCGAACTTACTTCGCGATCAAAATCGAGACGTCGCTCGATGCTGTGGCAACGTTTTTCGTAATTTGCCCAAAACACGAAACGAAGAAGAAATTGTCATTTTTGTCAAACTCTTGTGCGTAATTTAAAGCGAATATGAACGTTAGAAAAAGAGTTGCCGTTTGAGTTTCGTAAGTAGTATTTTTTACATTATAGCTATTGATTTTATTTGTTTTTAGGATTTTATCAAATATGTAATATTTTATCAAATATGTATATAATTCAATTTACTTAGAATTATGGCGGAACTCTCAACAATTGAGATACCTTTAAAGAGAAAACTAATGAATAGCAACAGTGAGTGTATTAGTTAAAAAATACTTTTAATATTGATAGTACACCCGACGTTGTGTTTATTTCTTTAAATAGACTCAACCGACAGACATTCGAGAATTTAGTAGTATTATTACTTCGAACAACGAAAACTTGACGAAGTTTACATACGATAACAAAGGTAATTCATTCCTTATTTTCCTATTTTCTACTTTTCTTACTCATCATTTATTTTTATGTAGGTTTTAATCGTATGCATCTGCATGGTTGCGGCTCCAAACTGGGTGATGTGATGCTAGACATTCATCGGTCATCCATCTCTAGTATGCACCAATAAAGTTTCGTATGCTTAAAACTCTCCACTTGTATCATTAAAATATATTAGATTCTCACAAACCCGACCAGAAAGACGTACCTACATTAAAAATCAAGTAATCAAATATTGTCTTATTTGCAACCCAGTGTGGCTTTTCTATTTTCATACAAAAAAAAAATGTTTTAATACTTATTTTGAAATATGTACTTTATTTATGAGTATTTAATAAACGTTTTAATGTTTTGGATTTTTGAATAAGATAATATATTTGGATTTTTAAATAAGATACAATATTCTTGGAGCACTTGGCTGCATCAATTTCACACATGTTGCAATTACGTGCAGAACAATTATTTAAAAGGAAGATTATAGTTTAGTATATTTTTCAAAGAAAAGATCTTTTTTAATTTATATGAAATAATCAAATTTCGAGCTTCTTTTTCTTTACAATCATTTTCTAATATTTTATAGTCGCGCCAAATCAAGTTTTTATTTTTATTAGTTTGTTATATTTGAAACGTCAAAAAAAAACAACTAAAATACGTTTTATACAGCCGGAATAAACTATTCGTATCTAAAATAATAAATACATATAAATTATTTGATAGGATATCAGTAAAGATATAAATAACCAAAAATTATATATTTTTGGTACCTTCAAATGTACTATTTTGTATTTTAATTGTTTTTTGGTCCATAAAGCATGCTCTTATAAACGATCCTTTTATAACATGGCCATATAAACGCATCTTCTTATTTCGAAAGACGTGTGTGAACTCGAAATAGGTTCAGAATAGCTTTGACATCTTTGTTTCGTTGGTACGGTGTTTCGGCCGAATTTGATATCTACGTATATTCTGCATAGGCCCCCTGAACTCTAATAAAACGACAAACTGACAGCTAATAAAAACGACGTAGTTAATTTGGATTTCAGTCATGGCGTCGATGCCGCGTGCAATTGTCAAGGTACATCATTATAATATAGTTTTCAGTCAAAAGTAAGTTGTTATTTTAAAACTAGCTGCAGCGAGCAATTTATAAAAATACTGATTAAATGAATAATAATAATGTCGATGTAGATGTGGATTCGAATAGTGATTCTGAAATACTTAATAAATGTGAAAAAGTCTTGAAACAATTATCAAACCAAGATTCTGTTGCCATGGATACACAATCTGAAAGAAAAACTGTTGAGAAAAGAAAGTTAAGAGATGAGGATGAATCGGATGGGGATGATTTTATTACTGTTTCGAGAAGTGCTAAAAGATTAATTAGGAGTAATTTTAAGGATGTAGAAAATAGTCGGCATACACAATCTTCAATAATTACGGACTTTACGAGAGTAGAGGAAAACCAAGCTAGCTCTGGTAAATATCACGAAGTGAGTGTGTTTTATACTCAACATTTACCGAAGCAAATGGCCTTTGCAAGGTTGTTGAAAGATGCAAATATCAAAAATGTTACCCGGATTAGATTTAAAAGACCTTTCAAGGTACTTGTTCGTTTTGAACATAAGGAACATGCGAAAATGTTGATAAATTGCACTAAAATAATTGAGTTGGGTTATAAGTTGCAAATGACATATGAAACAACACTATCTTATGGAATAATTAAGGGTGTGGACTTGGACTTAACAGATGAAGAAATATTAAACATCTTAGAAGCTGATTGTAAGATAATAGCTGTAAAGAGACTTAAAAGAATTGCAGAAAGTGAAACCTGGGTCGATAGTGAGACAGTTAGAGTATGTTTCGAGAGCACTAATTTGCCACCATATGTCCGAGCTTACAACTGTCGATTTAGAGTGGGTCTCTATGTTTTTCCCGTTAGTCAATGTAGCGGCTGTTGGCAATTTGGTCACTTTTTAAAATATTGCCCTTCGAAGAAGAAGATTTGTCCTAAGTGTGGTGATTCCCATGAAAATTGTGATGCAAAGGATTACAAATGTTTGAACTGTCACGGAAATCATTTTGTGTTAGATAAAGAGTGTCCAATGTATGTGAAAGAAAAAAATATTAGAGGAATGATGGCAGAAAGAAATATAACTTATCGGAAAGCATTAGATATAGTAAACTGTGAAAGAAATACAAAAGAACTAAAGAGTAAGGCTATTAATATTATTGAAAATCAACCATCAACCTCGAAATCATCACAAAACTTAGTAGCAGATAAGGAGACATAGTAGTGTAACAAGTGGAACACATCTTGCTATGAAAGGAAAAAAAAGTAATCATAAACCTGCACCTAAAAGACAACTTGGAAAGAAACAAAAAAAAGGAGAAGACGAGTTCTTTAGTAGATATATCAATGTCATCACAAGAAGATTCCAACCATGACGATACAGAGGAAACACGCTCTGTGAAAGGATGTCATTACAAATTTGAGTTTAAGAAAATGCTGTTAAAGTTTTATACAATATTGTGGTCTGAAAAAAGTTTTGAAGAGAAAATTGTTATGTGTGTAAAGTTGATTTATGAGGAGGTTAAAGATTTTGTACGTAATTGTTGTGCAAAAGGAGAATTGTTACAAAATTTAATATCATTTTGTAATGGATAGTAGAAGAAAGAGTTCTGTTATAAATATACTTCAATGGAATGCTCAAAGCCTTAAGCCTGAATTGTTATGTTTTGATTGGCGTCTTGTCTCCGCAGCGATTGTTTAATAGATTAAGAGTTTTACATGTATGATGGTCACAATGGGGTTGGCATATCGTAACAAGGAAAAAACCCCAAACTTAAAATAAAGATTTAAAAAAAAAAACTTGGATTTGTGACAGGTAATATTTAAACTTTAAAAATGCCAATTGCTAGCCAGCTAGAAGTAACTTGAAGTTTCTTAATGTAAATGGAAGTACATACTTTTTGCTGTTACACATAATTTATTTATAGTAGATCCTAGCTTAGTTAAAATTCAAGGGAAACACAAAATATTTTAAGTTATAGAGGTTTAATTTATCGTGTATTATTTGTTATAATTGTAGCGAATTGTGAAATATTATTTGAGATTCTTTCATTTCAGAAGTATATGGTAGTTTAATATGATATCAATGTATTATATATGTGCGTTCTCAAAGACGATCAGTGTATCGTTTTAAAATTATTAATTAATTAATTAATAAAGTATTTTTTTTTCATCGATAACATAATATTACCCACATTTCTTTAATGTTCTGTAGCAACACAGTTCGTTTATTAGCATAATTTTGGAATTGAATGTCGTTACCTTTCCAGTTACCAGGTTTTTCAATCCTAGGGTCGAGTACTGTTAAAAGCTGTGTATATGTCTTTACTTTTTCACACTTCATACTTCTACAGTGGCGTCTGTCTATGTTGAATAGGTTTCATGATAAATTATAATTTACACATGTATTTCAAAATAAAACAAAAAAAAATTAGTCAAAACTATGCCGAAAAACACGAAAACAAAAAATAAGTTAACAGCTAATCAAATATGTGTTATTGTAACAGCAAATAAAAATAAACAGCAAGAAAACTATCAAAATATAATGCAAAAAAACAATGTTCATAACCAATTCAGTATAGATATTAGGCAACATGGAAAAAAACACATCATTCATCCACGTTAGGTACAGAACTCAAGCCTAATGATCTATTTACATTTATTAAACGATAAACGAAAGCAAAAAAGTGCAAATTGCTCATTTTTGGTGATAATATTTATTGTACGTATCAAATTTTCTAAGTGTGAGAGTGTACTTGTTTGACTATACTAAGAAAACGCGACACTTTCAAGCATGAATTGACATGAATTTTGCACCAAAATATCTAAAATGTTTTAGTAACAAGCATTATAAAAGCTCAAAAAAATTAGGGCGTACTCCACCGTTTCTGCAGAATAGATTTTTCTTGTAATAATGTCTTACGTGCTTAACTTATCTCACTTTTCAAAACGATGGAAACACGGTTTTATCAAATTTAGCTAATTTAGCTTACAACAATTACATTCGAAAAAACATAACGTCAAATACCTCTGTGGGTAACTGATCGACAGTGATCTAGAATCTAAACATACAGTAAAAAGCAAGTGCCAATGATATGTTAATTCAAAATAAAACATCTCACAATACCCAGTGTGAAGTGTTTCTTGGTTTTTTTATTTATAAACCGAAAACCGCCACCCTTTCGGCACCCGACAAAGATAAAACGAATGAAGAAGAAGAAGAATTAGTTGTTATGTAGCACTCAGGCCGGTATAGTTACAGAGTCGGGCCTGACGCTGCACGGGGTGCGAGGTGAGGTTGCGCGACACCGTCCACATGGACAGGTTGTAGAGGCGGCCGGGGCGCAGCGAGCGGAACGGCACCTGCTGCGCGTCCGCCGCCGCCGAGCGCTCCTGCCAGCGCGCCTCCCCGCCCTCCCCGCCGCCCTCCAGCAGGAAGCGGTACGTGTCGAAGCGAGTAGCGCTCTCGGGCGTGCGCGTGTATATCACCTGCGAATGGGTTCGCATTTGTTGCAGAGAGAAGGCGAAAGACGGACGTTTAGGGTGCTTTTCATTTTGTGATATCGAAACCCACCCGAATAGCAGGTAGCGTCTCGTTGTCGTCAGGGTCGTCGGACTCGTTCACGATTGTCATTTCGGACAGTATCAGGGGTCCTGAAAATATTATACAATTCATTCGTCGACTCCCCGGTTAGATGAGATAAGTAATCTTTAAAAGACCACGCGTACTGGTCCTGGAGTGCATGGTGAACAGGTCGCTGGACAGGTTGTAGGAGTGCGCGGCGATGGAGAGCGCGTAGCCGTAGCCGGGCAGCAGCGCGTCCAGCACGGCACGCGCCGATCGACTGCCCTCTGCGGCGAGCACGCGGCGCGATGAAACCCCCTTCTCGCCTCCCGCCGCGCCGCTCTCCTCGTCCTCGCTGGCCCACCAGCGCACCTCGTACCACTCCACGCGCCCTTCCGGCCGCGGCCACTCCAGCGTCAAGTTGCGGGTGTCGGCCAGCAGCGCCACGTTGGACACGGGGTTGGGACCTGCGACGGGAGAATCGCAGTGAGCCCTCGGCTCGATAGTCCGTTCCGACCCGGCCTCCTCCGTGTCTACTCACGGACGGTGTGCTCGGCGCTTAAGGGCAGTCCGCTCTCGACGGTCTCTCCGGCCGCGTCCTCGCTCACGGTGTCCAGCTGGATCGTGTAGCGCTCCCCGTGGGTCATGTTGCTTATCTGCAAACGTTTGGGTCACTAATCGATTCGTATGCGTGTATATCGAGAGTTCGAGCATCGCCCTCACCTCGGCGTGGTCCGCGGTCGGCGGGAGCGGATCGAGCCGCGAGGCGGCGGGGGCGTCGGCGCCGGCGGTGCGGTAGCGTAAAGAGTAGGCGGCCAGCGAGCCGGCGCGCGGTCCGCGCCATCGTACGACCACGGAATTCGACGTGGCTCGCTCAACGGTCAGCAACTCCGCAGGGAGAGGACCTGGAGCGTGGAAACGTAGATTTTAGAACGCATCGTTTAAAAGGACGGTCTCGATTCGACGAAACGCGATTTCGACCATGACGTTCGGCTCCCGAACGTTCCGCGGTCGCAGTACTCACGGACGGGCTTGAGCACCGTGTGTCGGTCGCTGCGCAGGCCGTGGCTGACGGCGGCGAGCTGCACCTCGTACACGGCGCCCGGCTGCAGCTGCTCCAGCGTGGCGTTGGTATCGGTGGTGTCGAGCGTGATGTAGGGCTCGTCCTGCGCGGCGCCGCGGCGGCGGTAGCGCAGCTCGTAGCGGTCCTGGCGCGAGTTGACGTCAGAGCTCCAGGCCAGACGCAGCCAACGCGCGCCGGCCGCCGCGTGGCGCAGCGCCGGGGCCAGCGGCCGCGTGGCGCACCACGACCAGCTCTCGTTGGACGCCACGCCGCGGGATACTGCGCTCACCTGCACTCACACAGTGGGGCGGTGGAGAACAGCGATTCAATTTTGAACATTTAATCAAATGGATGGTACAAGTTATTGATCGTACCGATACGGTGTAGTTACGTCCCGGCAACAAGGCTTCGAGGGTAATAAAAGTGTTGGTCGTGGAGAGCGTGTTGCTGTCGTCTCTCGATGGTCCCGTCTCGTGATATGACACCTGAAATATCAATAGTACGGTTGAACAGTTTGAATCTATTCCTATAATAAAGTAATCCAAATCAATGTTGTCAAAAAAGGAATTATTACGTATTTTTTTTTTTTTTTTTTATACGATCTAGGGCAATGCTTGACTACATTCCACCTGATGGTAAGTGGAATGTAGTCTTAGATCAGTCTTTCCCAAAGTGGGCGATAACGCCCCCTTGTGGGTGCTGGAACCCTAGAGGGGGGCGGTAAGAGACCGAGAAAGATTTGGGGGGCGCTGGTGTAATTTAGGGGGGCGATATATGATTTGTAACTTTATCTTATTCATATTTTAAAATTGACTAAAAATAATATCCTTCTACTACACAACGTCCATTTATTAATGTTTTTAAATTTTAAAATAAATGTAAAATAAAAAATACATGGTTACCGAAACACACCCCTTCTAGGTGCAGTTTTCCACAAGTCGCAAATTCGTATCTTTGCCCGTATCGATTTATTTTTTGTCTATATTTAATACAAAGAATACGCTTTCAATAGTTATAGTTTAATAAGTTTATAATTATTTTTAAACCATTAATATTCTAGTTTATTGTATAAATAAAACTTGACAATATATTAAATTAACCTTGTAATATATAATTAAAATGGCACAAGCTCGAGATGAAGCGACGCGAGATATCGCAAAATGTCTTTGCGTCAGAAATTCAGGGCACGCTGCTTTGTCGTTATGCATCTTTAAAGAAGGAAAGGAAAAACTATTTTCACGAGCAGCTGATCAATCAGCATCCGTGCGGGCTTCCTCCCGACCTACTATTTAAACTTGGACTTACCCTAATAACCTTTGACGAAACTCGTGATTGCCTTCGACGTATAAAGAACGGAAAAATGGTAGGACCTGACGATATTCGGATAGAAGCTTGAATATCGGTTAGCTCTGTTGGTGTGCTCGTGCTTACTGACCTTTTCAACCATATTTTGAACACTGGAAACATATAAGCAGTGGCGACATAGTTTAATTAAACCTATTTACAAGGGAAAAGGCAGTGTTCAAGACTGTGGAGGTGTGGACAAGAATTATAGGGGCATTAAGCTTATGAGTCATAAGCCATGAATATCTTCGAGCGCATGAGCGACCTCAGGCTCCGCCAAAAGTGCACTGTCTCTGAGTCTCGATCGAAAAGATCGAGTACTATAGACGCCATTTTTGTCTTCAGAAGTCTGATGGAAGTATACAGAAAAAAAGAGCTCTGCACGTAACCATTTTATATTTGCAGTAGCCCTTGGGTGTGTGCCTCGTCAGTGTATCTGGTGGACATGGTGATTTCAAGAAATTTGTCCATCCTTATATTGAGACTATCAGAGACACGTACCACGACTCCGATGGTTAGGACCACACCCTTCCAGATAACAGTAGTGTTTCACCAGGGCTCACCCCTTGGTCAGTTCTTATTCTCTCTCGGCTCACATCCAAGACCGGTCTCCATGGATGATGATGTATGCCGATGAAATAGCACTCATTGATGAGAATCCACTAATGGCCTATTTTTTATACAAACTTAGTTATTGCTTGACTATATTCCACCTGATGGAAAGTGGAAATGTAGTCAAAGATGGTAAGAAGCATTAACTTAGCAACCTATTCACTCTACTCTAGTAGACACCCACATTATATTCGGACGGAAATACCGACGCAGGCAAGTTGTTCCATTCCTTCGCTGTACGAACTAGAAAAGACGAAGTAAAGCGCTTTGTTCGGGCAGAAGGAATGTCCACATAGTAGGGATGGATACCCACCGTGCGTCAGAACGTCCGGTGATGAAGTGTAATTTCTGCGCACACTTACCAAAATGTATTCTATAGAATACTAAGAGGATAGTCATTCTAAGCCAGTGTTTAGGGCTATGGAGGTTGGCTTTAACTAATTCTGGGTCACCTATAAGCGTCTTTGCTCGCCTCTCAATTGGGTCCAGAACCGCAAGATGAGACTTTGCGGCACCAGTATATATGTGACCACAGTACTCTACACACTCGACCGAATTTGTGCTTTGTATAGTACCCGGTCCCGGTGTAAAGTACTGTAGGACCTTCGCAAGAACGGCAAGATTTCCCTGATGCTGCTTTTGCTCAGGACTCAATGAACCGACCTAAGTTGAAGTTCTCCAAGCCTAACAACTGAAGCCAGTCACTATATTCCATGGATACATTCTGAAAAGTATGAGCCAACGTTAAAGGGCACCTTATAGCGGTGAACAGATACGTCTGCGTTATTTTGTCATTCAAACGTTGCACCATGGCTTCTCTTTCAGACTGTACTTAATCTCTACTAGTTCGAGAACTGGGCAGATATCTTTCTACAACTGTGCTCTCATCTGATACCCATACCCATAGATACCGGGCTTCAGCTGATCGTTAATGTACAGCAGATAAAGGGTTGCAGAAAGAACGGACCGAACGCAGCTGGAGTGTAAGTTAAAACTATGGAAAGGTGCGCTTGAGGACGGTGGTCTTAAACTAAATATATCGAAGACCGAGTACATGGCTTGCAGAAGCCCAGACTCGAATACTATCCAAATAGGTCCTGAGCCAGCCGTTAAGTTGGAAAAGTTCAGGTAACCTGGATCTGTTATGCACGAGCCTGGAGGCATAAATTACGATTCTCAAGGGCGGAAAAGCGCTTGCCAGAACTGGTGTAGTCTGTAATCGCAGAATATCGCCTAAAATCAAGGGGCTGATAAAAAGGAGCGTCATCCGACCGGTTCTTATATACGACAGCGAATGTTTGCCAGTACTATCTCGGCACACCCAGGAAATTCAAGTCACGGAAATAACTGACTGAAAGACTGACTGAAGGAATTAGATGTGCGGCGTTACGCGGTCTGACCACATACGTAAAACATTCATTCGAAGTAGTCCTAGATCGACGCCTGAGATGCTATGGCCACGTTGCGCGCCCGTCTATGAAATATGTCGGATGGAAAAGCCTTGATATATCAGTTCCTGGAGTGAGATCTCCCGGACATATAAGAAATCGCTGGATGGATGTCAAAGACCGTGCAAAGTGGAGTAGGTTGATCAGGAAGACAGACCTTGATATTTATTTATTTAATCTTTATTGCCCAAAATAAAAGATGAACAATAGGCGGACTTAATGCAACAAGGCATTCTCTACCATAGGATAGTACCATAGAACCATAGGAAAAAAACATTATAAATAACATGAACAATAAGACGGTAAAACTAGAATAATCAAATTTATACTTAATTTATATTACTATTACAGTTATAATATTCATTATATGCAAACATACACACATATATACATATATACATATACATACACATACATACACAAAAATATACATATATATATACATACAAACATATACATAAATAAATATAAATAAGATACATACGATATTAAGAAAATATATTAATTTGTTGACAAATACATAAAACTTATATACGTCAGGATGAAAGCCAGGAAGATGAAAAACAAAACTTTTAACTGTGAAAAGTGGTATTGCTATTGATCAATGTTAACTGTTGTTATTTTTTTAATAAAAGATGCTTTTTATTATAAAAAGTTATATTACTATTGCTCAATATTAAATGTAATGTTTTAATCAAATATACTGTTAATATTGTAAGGTTGCATTATTTTTGCTTTTTCTGGTAAGATAAGTCTCAATTTGAATATAGGTTTAAGGAAACTAATATGTTATTAAAGTTTTTAAGATGAAAAAAATTGGGGGGCGTTACAAAATAACTGACTTTCAAAGTGGGCGTTGGACGAAAGAAGTTTGGGAACCTCTGTCTTAGATGGTAAGGCGCATTGCCCTAGCAACCTATTCACTCTTCTCTTGAAGACACCCACATTATATTTGGCCGGAAATACCGACGCAGGCAAATTGTTCCAGTCCTTCGCTGTACGCACTAAAAATGAGGAAGCAAAGCGCTTTGTTCGGACAGGTGGAATGTCCACAACAAAAGGATGGATACCTGCCGTGCGTCGGGACGTCCGGTGATGGAAGGGGGACGGGGAAACTAAGTCGTGTAGTTCCTGCGCACACTCACCAAAATGTATCCTATAGAATACTGAGAGGCTAGCAATTTTACGCCTGTGTTCAAGGCTTTGGAGGTCGGCTTCGACCAATTCGGTATCGCCGATAAGCCTCTTTGCTCGCCTCTCAATTGAGTCCAGAACCGCAAGATGAAACTTTGCGGCACCAGCAAATATGTGTCCACAGTACTCTACACACGACCGGATCTGTGCTTTGTATAAAACAAGAAGCTGTCCCGGTGTAAAGTACTGCCGAAACTTCGCAAGAACGGCAAGCTTTGCTGCTGCTGCTCTTGCTCTGGACTCAATGAACCGACCAAAGTTGAGGTTCGAGGAAATCTCTAAGCCTAACAACTGAAGCCGGTCACTGTATTCCAAGGATACATTCTGGAAAGTAGGAGCCAAGGTGAAAGGGCTCCTTTTGGCGGTGAATAGACACGTCTGCGTTTTGGTGGCGTTGAACTTGACAAGATTGGCATTGCTCCATGCGGAGACTGCCTGAAGTTTGTCATTCAAACGTTGCACCATGGCTTCTCTTTCAGACTGTACTTGATCTCGACTAGCCCGAGTACTCGGCAGATATCTTTCTACAACTGTGCTGTCGTCTGCATACCCATAGATACCGGGCTTCAACAGATCATTAATGTGCAGCAAAAAAAGAGTTGCAGAAAGAACGGACCCCTGAGGCACTCCGGCATTTATTGTCAAGGGTTCCGAGGAACACCCGTCGACAACTACTCGGAGAGATCTGTGGCTCAGAAAGTCCGTTACCCAGCCGATCAGACCAGGAGATATACCGTACGCTGAAAGCTTGCTTATAAGGCTCGCATGCCAGACCCTGTCAAATGCCCTCGAGACGTCCAGAGAGACGGCGACCGCTTCTCCGTTCTTCTCGATGGCCTCGCCTAAAATGTGAGTAGCATACACTAGGAGGTCCCCAGTAGACCTATTACGGCGAAACCCGTACTGTCGGTCACTGAGGAGATCAATACCTTCTAGGTATGGTAGTAGGCGCGAGTTCAATACACGCTCCATAATCTTGCAGAGTATGGAGGTGATTGAAATCGGTCTGTAATTGACAGGGTCGGCACGGCTGCCTTTTTTGGGCACGGGTTGCACATTAGCAAGCTTCCAGGATTTCGGCACTATTCCAGTCATGAAAGAGAGACGATACAGACGTGTCAGTACAGCAGACAACTCAGCTGCGCATGTCTTGAGCAGAATGGCTGGTATACCATCAGGACCACTGGCTTTATTCACATCTAAACGACACAATGTTCTCCATACCTCTTTGTTAGTGATGCGGATTTCAGGCATCGAAATACCGCAGTGAGGAAGATGTGCTGGAGAAGCATTGCCAGTGTCTAGATGCGGATTATCAGCAAACAGAGAAGCAAATACATTCGCTTTCTCTGCTGCTGTGTGGGCCAGGGATCCATCCGGCTTCAGCAGAGCAGGCAGTGAGGGTTAGCAGAAATTCGACTCGATCGCTTTCGCAAGAGACCAGAAAGCTCGACTGCCAGTTGGTCTGGCAGAGAGCTTTTCGCCATTCTTAGCGATTCGATCGAGACGAGCCTTCCGCAATGCCTTTTTGTAGGACTTGGCAGCTTGGTTAAAGGCTCTCTTCTTTATACTTACAATCGGAGTTTTGCGGCTTCGAGCATCAGCCCAAATAAGGTATGCCGAATGTTTTCGGTCATGTGCATGACGACATTCGGCATTAAACCATGGGCGAGCTTTGCCACCGATGGGTACGTCAGCAAAAGGAATAAAATACTCCATTGCCTGATGCACCACATCAATTATAGCTTCCGCGCAACTCGACGGATCCAAAGAAGAGAAGCAGACCTGCCGCCAAGGATAAGACGCAAAAAAGTGCCGCATCTCATCCCATTCTGCTGACTTGTATTTCCATACTCGCCTAACACCATGTGGTTCGAAAGCTGGTGGGGAATATGTAAATACAGATTTCACCAGACAGTGATCAGAGGTTCCCAAGGGGGACGTGACCTCTACACGATACCTGTCCGGATCAGTTGTCAGCAGAAGGTCCAGGCAATTGGCTGTATGGCCTACCACATCTGGTACCCTTGTCGCTTGCCTCACCAGCTGAAAGAGGTCCAAGGACAACGCGAAGTTCCGCGCTTCTCTTCCAGCATGGTCGGTCTTCTGGTACGGGAACAGCCAGTCCTGATGACAGACATTAAAGTCCCCCAGAAAGACGAGCTGCGCCGAAGGGTACTGATACAGAGCCATATCTGCAGCCTCACTGAGATACTCAAATAAACGAGTTGTCTCCTGGTCACCGCTGTGCGAACGGTAGACACAGGAATACAGGATTTTTTCGTTTCCTGTGTCCACTAAAACCCATAGGGAAGAAAAAGTGGGGTCTTCAAGGTGACGGAGACGCTGAATACAGAGGTCGTTCCGCGCATACACACTGACTCCGGCCCGTGAGCGAAATGAATAAGTACATACATGAAATATAAGATTTTTTTCTTTTTTTATCCTATGGTTTATTACAGAATTTTGTATTGTCTATAGTTAATCTCTATCGCCACGGTATGGGTACGCCAAGTGAACAATGTATAAATTCGTACATGTTATATTTAATAAATCAGTGTAAAAACAGCACTAGCGGAGTGTAGTCTTTTCTTACCTAACTCCGCCAATTTATTGTATGTGTACAAACAGTTCCGTACAGTACATTTTTTGGTCCTTCGAGAAATATTATTATATTTTTAAAGTGAAACTTTTATTACATCGTCTCAAACTTTTTCGTCTGTGTGTTGCATGTCGCGTGACGGTCGGCCGCGGAGTAGGGATAAAGTGAAAGGCGCTCGTCAGAGCAGCCGAGGCCAATATGGCGGCGCCTATAGTTCGCATCAGCTGACCGGGTAGTGTATAGACTATTACTCATTTGTGCCAGTGCTCCACGCTATTTTGTGTTTTTGTCAGTGTTTAATGTAAATGTTGTTATTTATTCATTATTATGATTAAGATATAATTAATTTTAATTAAATTCATGATGAAGATGGAATTGATAATAGAATGATTGAAAATAATTGAAAAACGGATCAAAATGACTCAACGATTATAAAATATTGTTTTCAGTGTTTTAATATGTGTATATCATCTAAATAATTGTTAAGTATTATGTATGTCGTACTCTAAGACACAGAGTTCAATAAAAATATTAGTTGGAGACCTAGTCTACTTTTATCATTTCCCATTATCATTCCCATTTTCTAAGTATAAAATTAAGATTGATGAAGAAATTTTTATACCCTTAATGGAATATTATTCCGAAAATTTTTAGTTAAATGTCTATAATGTGAAAAAAAGTTTCACTTTTACGGTGGTTTCATAAAACCACACAATCTTTTTTTTGGTTATTATTTTTATATTTTTGTAATAACAGTCACATACGTGCAAACAGCACATTTATTTAACCAATGATATATATTTTTGGCAAACAGTAACATTCTAACAACACGTGCCTCTGTGTTGGTGAGTAGAACAGATTAGTGGACATTTAGTGCTAATTAAAGTGATTTAAACCTTCGCTCGCTCGCAGAGGACGCCAGTGATCCAACCGTAACGTCTCAAGAATCTCAACAACTCAAGTAAGACCTTTCCTTTATTGTTTTGAATATGGATACACTACTCCGACGTCAGACGGAAATCCGCGACGCTATTAAGCAATTAGAGCGTAACTTTAGAAAAGACCCTAGCAGTCGCAAAACACGTCAATATTTGGACTCCAGACTCGAATCCATCGACAAGCTCTGGTCGGAATTCAATTCGAATGACAACAAGCTAGAGGCCTTTAGAGACGACTCGCCATACTTCGAAGAGAGTCAGTATGAGCAAGCGAAATAATTCTACAATAAGATTCGCTTTATGATAACGTCGCACCAGTCTGTTACACCGTTGGAACACAAACCTTGCTCTATCTGTCTAGGAGATTCACTAGCATCCATCCATCAGGTTACCTTCGGGTCACTCTATTAAATCATTAAATCTGAAAGTAAAACCTCATCAACAGCAACAAAACAAGCCCATAGTCGGCGCACCTTGCTCTATCTGTCTAGGAAATTCACTAGCATCCGTCCATTAGGTTAACTTCGGGTCACTCTATTAAATCTGACGGTAAAACCTCATCAACAGCAACAAAACAAGCCCATAGTCGGCGCACCTTGCTCTATCTGTCTAGGAAATTCACTAGCATCCATCCATTAGGTTAACTTCGGGTCACTCTATTAAATCTGACGGTAAGACCTCATCAACAGCAACAAAACAAGCCCATAGTCGGCGCACCTTGCTCTATCTGTCTAGGAAATTCACTAGCATCCATCCATTAGGTTAACTTCGGGTCACTCTATTAAATCTGACGGTAAGACCTCATCAACAGCAACAAAACAAGCCCATAGTCGGCGCACCTTGCTCTATCTGTCTAGGAAATTCACTAGCATCCATCCATTAGGTTAACTTCGGGTCACTCTATTAAATCTGACGGTAAGACCTCATCAACAGCAACAAAACAAGCCCATAGTCGGCGCACCTTGCTCTATATGTCTAGGAAATTCACTAGCATCCATCCATTAGGTTAACTTCGGGTCACTCTATTAAATCTGACGGTAAGACCTCATCAACAGCAACAAAACAAGCCCATAGTCGGCGCACCTTGCTCTATCTGTCTAGGAAATTCACTAGCATCCATCCATTAGGTTAACTTCGGGTCACTCTATTAAATCTGACGGTAAGACCTCATCAACAGCAACAAAACAAGCCCATAGTCGGCGCACCTTGCTCTATCTGTCTAGGAAATTCACTAGCATCCATCCATTAGGTTAACTTCGGGTCACTCTATTAAATCTGACGGTAAGACCTCATCAACAGCAACAAAACAAGCCCATAGTCGGCGCACCTTGCTCTATCTGTCTAGGAAATTCACTAGCATCCATCCATTAGGTTAACTTCGGGTCACTCTATTAAATCTGACGGTAAGACCTCATCAACAGCAACAAAACAAGCCCATAGTCGGCGCACCTTGCTCTATCTGTCTAGGAAATTCACTAGCATCCATCCATTAGGTTAACTTCGGGTCACTCTATTAAATCTGACGGTAAGACCTCATCAACAGCAACAAAACAAGCCCATAGTCGGCGCACCTTGCTCTATATGTCTAGGAAATTCACTAGCATCCATCCATTAGGTTAACTTCGGGTCACTCTATTAAATCTGACGGTAAGACCTCATCAAAAGCAACAAAACAAGCCCATACTTGGCACATCCAGTTCTATCCACAAACATCCATTCCATCAGGGTACCTTCGGGTCACTCCATCAAGTCAAGACAAATTGGTAATAATCCGTAGGTCCTTGAAGCTTGAAGAAAACTAAATACAAAAAAGAATACTTTGACAAGTTGACAAAACAAAATATGTATTGTATGTTTATAAAGTATCAAGTTAGATTTGATTAAATATTTTGTGTTCATACAGCAATCTTTATCTGTAGACATTATAGCTTACAAGGGACACGGTGACCACTCATGACAAAGCCCTCAGGCTGAGTGCGGTGATAATTTTAGAAATACTTGTTAGAAATGATCAACTAAAATAGCACATAAACATAAACCTTATTGAGTTACATTAAGAGTCATGTGTAACTACAGATAAGTGAATAAAAAAACATTTTAATTTATTTTATGATATATTATGTAAGTTATTTAAGGATTTGATCTCCAGAGTTTTTAGTTGATACGAGAATAAAGTACCTAAACTCTTCTTGATTTCAGTAAATACGTGTAAAGAAGTGACGGAAAATCGTTTTTTTAATATTAATTAGACATTACATTTTTTTCTCAGCGGACACTAGACATAAAGAAACATTCTATGCTAGGCGTTGAAATTAGTGGATTCATTACATTAAAGGTTTGATTTTGAATCATTGTGTACCGCAGAAAGTTGTGTAAGCAACACAGTCGCTTAAGTATGATACTCGTACCTTGTATTCGTCCTGCGTGCTGCCCTCGGCGGCCTCCCACGACAGGAGTACGCCCCCGCTGCCTTCGGATTCCACCGGGCGGCTCTGCAGCTCGCGTACGGGTAGAGGCTCTGAAACACACGAGCTTGTGAACGACGGGGCCCTTGAGCACCCTTAGGAGGTTCAGCGAAGGGAGACACTACTCACTGAGCGTCAAGTCGGAGGCGGCCGGCCACGAGGTGACCTTGCCGGACATAGTCTTGACGGTGACGGCGTAGTGCGCGCCGGGCTCCAGCCCGTCGAAGGCGGCTGCGGGAGGGTCGTCGCGCGCACGCAGCTGCGGCGGCAGACGCCTCGACGCACCCGCGCCGGTGGTGCCCGCCGTCACCGACACCTGATACTTTTCGAATTCGCTGTGCTCGGCGGGCGGCAGCCAGGTCACGCGGAAGGAAGTCTCGGTGAGCGCGCGCTGGTCCACGGTGACGTTGCGCGGTCGTAGCGGCACGGTGCGGTATTGTGCCGTAGTGGGTGCGGATAGCTGCACGTCTGATACGGTCTGCACGGAGATGTTGTAGGCACGTCCGGGCACCAGTCCCTTGAAGGCCGCCTGAGCGGGCCCCGGCGGCTCTCCCTCCTTTTCTACGTACAACTCCGAGTCGCGCGCATCCTTCGGTTCGATAGATACCTGCCGAAATCATACTTTAGCACGTGATAGACGCAAAATTGGACCAGTTCGCCAGCTTACTCTAGATGGGATCCTAGCATTGTTTTTGCTCCAGGACTGTATGTATATTCGTCTTGATTAAACTAAATAGATTTTAAAGGGACTTTTCCGACAGAAATATTAAAATATCGTAAAATAGTGTCAGTGTTAACTGGAAGACAAAACTGACAAGAGCTAGTTTCTCCTGTAATAAAGAGACAGGAGTGGAGGCCGACCTTGTAGTGCGTGTAGGCGCCGGGCGGGTAGGGCGGCTGCCACAGCACCAACAGCGTGGTCTCGTTGCGGAACCACACTATGAACTTGCCCGGCGTATTGGGCTCTGAAATATAACGAACATTGCCTTACTGGACTTCAATTATTGTTAACTCAAGAATCTTATGATTTATGATGTTATTTTAACATAACGAGAACTTTTACATGATATACACCCTCACATATAAATGCATAAAGCTGTCTTTGATAAAAAATATAAATTCAAACAATACATCAATAGATAAATAAAAGTATTAGGTATATCAACTATGTATCAAGCTAAAACATGGACTATATAAAGAAGCGTGTGCAAAACAATTATGTAGACCTATTATTTCATACTGGAAACTTTTAAATTACCTGTCAATGGTATTAACGACTAGTACAGCGTAATATCCACAAACATTGAATAGCCGGCTATGAGAGGTATGCATATATTGATATGATCTACTTATCATCACCGCAAGGGTTTAATGATTGACCAAAAAATATATGAATAAACCAACTTACCTTAAGTAGAATTTTATCATTTTTATATATAGCTCCCTTCTCCGGGACATGAACCAGTAGAAACGCTGGGATTGTACCAACACCATCACAATTATTTCAATACTAAAAAGATAAAAATATTATTGTACTCTCGCCTGGTAACCAAGTGACGTCATTTATTTTGTTAAAAGATAGTTTTATGAACAACCCATTTTGGGACTTTTCCACTAGGGGAGGGTAGGGCTAGGAATAAGACGTATCTTGGAGAAGTTTTATATAATAATGACAAACTTCACTTAAGCTGTTTGTTTAATCATATAATTATCCCATTATTATTATTATTCCTAGAAGTTTAACTCAGGATGATTAGCCATTAATTGGTTATAAAAAATATATAGAACACCACCATATTGTATAACAATATTTAGTATTCTAATAATGTAATAACTTAATAAGATAATGTAATAACTTAATTCTTATTGTTAACAGTGTTACATAAAGCAACTCTACGTGTTTGGATCTTGACAAAAGTAGAAGAGTGTAAATACCCAACACTTTTTTCTATTTCATCTAAAAAAGTGTTAATAGCTATATTGTAACATGGTAGGAGTAAGTTGACTATGAGCACATCTAAATTTATATTATTAGAAGAGAATCATCTAGTTTCCTTTCTAGTTATTTTTTTGTAATAATCTAATTTTTACAAATGTAGAGAATTCCGGGTTGAACTTAAACTATATAGTATTGATAAATATTTGAATTTAAACATGATAGTGAAAATTGGAAATTGACAGTAATAATAAATCGTGAAAGAAAATAGAAGGACGAAATAACTATTGCGTCGACTAGGAAACAAATCAGAGAATGGGCAAATGAGTATTTAATAAACTCGGTTAGGTAAAAAACTTTTAAAATATAATTAAAACTAAACAGGTAAAACGTGCAAAGAATAATTTTATAAAAGTTACAAATAGTTCCTAGGTAAAACTAAATGTGTTGGGTAAATACCAAAGGAAATACAGCTAATAAATAATAAAATTATTTATTTATTAAACATCCAATGTTGACTAGCTGTTGCCCGCAATTCTGTCTACGATGTAGGTAATAAGTAGGTAATTTTAGACGAATTCTTATTAATTTATCTGCTTTAAGCAGTTTTGTATTGTAATTAATTAAATATTGTAGATTTATAATAAAGTATTATAATTTATTTTTGGTAATTATACTTTATACTTTTACATACAAATAAAGTATTTAAAAATACGTTATTTTTAACCTGCACTTCGATGTATAAAGGAAAACACTCATTATGGGATTTATGGGTTAACTATTTAACAAACAAGTTAGAACATATGATGGAAACAATTTATAATTATTGAACGAAATGTAACTTACTTTCTATTTATATTTACTTATTAGTCAGTCAGACAGCAATGTGTCATCACCCGAAATATTTTATTAAATTATCAGTAATTTTCACTTTTTATTGATAGGAGCTACAATTATATGACAAAATCGTTTTATTTTAGCGAAGGTAACTAGGTAATTAACGGGCTTTCAAAACTTGCTAACATGTCTTTGAAAAGTGAGGTTAAGTTTGAACATTTTGAAATGGTAATAAAGTTAATTAGAAACGAACTGTTTATTTGTTTATATTTAAATGTTAATTGTCAAATAAACTTTGAAACGTCTAAAAATAGTTAAAAAAATGATATTTTCTGCCAAAAACACACAAAAATACGTTTTTAGGCAATAAGTTCATGAAATTTTTAAAAATCATTTTTTTTTCTTTAAATACTTATTTTTCTTATCCAAACTATTTTATACTTTTTATTTATCAAAAAAATTTGACAATAAAAGTTAAAACTAATAATAATAAACTAAAAATAATAAAAGTTAAAACTAATAATAAGTCAATGACAGATCACTCGATCATCAGTTTTCACTGATTTGAACTCACTAAATAGGGTTGTCAGGCGAGAGTATACTATATATTTGTATATAATATCAGCGATACTACTGGTTAATGTATCGAAGAAGGAATTCGTCTAATTGAGCAAAAAGCGTCGGCGGCTAGTATAGGAACCTTACATTAAATACTACACTAATAATAACATGTGCACAATTAATAAAAAAAATATTTATAATGGACGAACGAGTTGACAACGACAATAGGTACAAAATGATACAACTTATAATCAGAGCAACAAAATAACAAAGTAGCGACGATACAAATCATAGAAGTACATGCGATTGCGTCAACATAAACCAATTAATACGAGGAATAAATAAAATCCCCGTACAGTGTTTGACGCTGTCAAAGAGAACCTGTTTAAACATGCGACGCGACGACATCGCGACGACAATCATCTCGGGTCCGGGTCGCACGTCGCAGTCGTATCGTGATCGTCTCCGCTCCGGAACACTAGACATGTTAATTGCATACTGACATTCATCCTGAGCTCTGCCTAATGTATAACACACTACCATGTTTACTACTTAAATAATCTACACAATATAATAGGTACTATGTAGTAATATATTTGCAGGATAATTTAATATCAAATAACACTATCATATTTCCTTGCACTTCCAACATCCGTGAACAGATGTCTGTGGTATAGATAGATAGATATACATAGTTAAGTTTCAATATTTAGAACTAATTTATCCACAGCTTAGAGATTACTTTGAAAGATACATTTTACAGTATGTATACTACAGATAATGCAATTATTTAAGTTACATTTTAAAATGATCAAATCCTAACTGTATGTAACGTAACGTGTACTACTTCATGTTTATCTTAAAAATATATGTATCGTCGCAACCATCTCAGAAATCTATAGATAATATGATTTTAACTACATGTTTACATGTTTCTTCATTAGTTACATTAATTATAAGATTGGTCATGGGTTTTATTTTAACAGCGGTGACGTCAGTTTCGAAGTATTGCGGTGACCTTCGTGTAGTTTAGTTTGGAGCTAGATTTTCCACTAAGAAACTATTCGTAAATTATGTGCTTTTTAGTTATTCAATATAATATAATAGCATATAATCTTATAAGGAAAATATAATCGATATAATTATTATCGTTACATTATATTCGACATAGTAAATAAAAAGGGGTATCACAGTAAGTTGTAGGAGCATCCATCCAGAGCCGTGCTCGATGCACGTAAAGTGTAAACAATCTCGGTACTGACTTGTGGTGAAGTTGAAGGAGGCGTAGGCGGCGCTCTCCTTGTCGTGCAGCAGCGTGAAGGCGTGCAGCTGGTAGGTGGCCCCGGGCGCCAGGTCACGCAGCACGTGCGACCAGTTCCCTGTGCCTTCCAGGGTCACGTTGCGAGGTCCGCCCTCGCCCTCTGGCGGCAGCACGCGAAAGCGGAAGCCCGAGTACTCTCCGTGCGCCGGCGGCGACCACGAGATGGTCGCCTGCTTGTTCCGTCCCAGCGTAACCGTCAGGTTCGTCGGCGGCTCGGGCGCTGAAAATACTTTCCTTCTTGAGCGTCTTCTAAACATACTATTTTTCGTTTATAGTATGTATACAAAGGCTTTATACATTAAAGGACTATTCGTGGCGGCAGTAAGTTACCTGTTAAGATGGTCTGATTCCACGTGAGCAGATCGGCGAAGGTGGCGTTGGAGTAGTAGAGCATGAAATGGTATTTGGTGCCGGGCAGTCCCTGGAAGTTGATGGTGGAGGCGCGCGCGGGAACGGTGAAGTTAGGCGCGGGCGAGCCCTGCGGCGGACTGTAGTCGAGGCGGTAGTGAGCACCTTCCGCTCCTTCCGCGCCCCAGCCCGGGATCTCGATCACTAAATCTGCAGCCTTGCCGCCATTACACATTACCTGTGTCCACAAAAAACCATAGCCTAGTCACTACATTGTAACTGAATAGTCCTAGAGATTGAAAATTGCCAATATTTAATCAAAAGGTATGGTTTACCCTGTACATTATAATTTATAATGAATATGATAACAATACAAAGAGGAACGTTTTTCAAGTCAATAGTGTTCAAGACACCTATATAAATGTAAAAATTGTAAAATATGAAGTTTGATGTTTTTTGATGAGATTGTAGTATTTGTCTTTCTTATATATTCTTGACTTAATATCAAAATAGCATTGCTTGCTCTCTTATCTGTACCTTAAATATATTTTAGAGGTAATAAGTAAGCAAGCTAAGTAATGACATTGAACACAAAACAAAATATGTAGTTTCAAAAATACTTAAAATATTAAAAATTATTTTTGTTTTTACCATTAAATTAAACATGTATGGTTTAACTAATACACTAAACAATGCCTTTGTATAAATATATCCATACATTATAGGTAGTGATGATAGATGGTTAATAACTGAACAATGGTAAACTTGAATAGGATTCGGAAGAGAAACAAATGTTGTTACTGGCAACCGATAGTTGACAATGCTTGGCCTTTGATTTGCCCAAATCTACAGAGAATGATTTTACACCTAATTGTCCAAGATAAGGTTAGCTAGTAAAAGAGAAATATATACAAAGTTCAATGTTATTGATAAAATCTTAAAATACATATACACAAAACACCAAAATCATTTTTACATTAATTAAATAATAACAAAAAAGAGTTAACCCCTTTGATAAAATCATACTGTTGTCTAATTAGGAATACTGAGGTTATATACCTAGTTAAGAAATGTTGATGTTGAAAACTTACCATATCAACAATTGTGAGAATGATAGTTCACATTGAACATTAATATTTAAAACAAATTAATAGGTAAAACATGTCTTATCAAAAACACCTATTATTTGTTTTGCATTTAGCCTTTTAAACAAATAATTGTTGATGCCATATACTTCGAATGTCAATAGCAATAAGAATTATTGTTAACTATATGCTTTTAATGTGTACATTGAAATGTAAATAAACCCTTTACTTTATATGAACCCATAAAACAAAATTGAAAGATTGTCATAAACAGGTCTTAATAATATCGACAACATACTTAATCGTTTATAAGTATAATATTCGTTTTATTAAGATTAACGTTGTTTTTTTTTTGGTCCCAAAATTGATTTAGTTTTCACAGACGTGAATGTAACTTACAAAAAACAAAATTAGAGTCAGGAGCAAGGTAGCAGAGTGGTGCATATATCCAGCCCTCCCTTGCACAATCGACTTCTTCCACATCATTGAAGGCGACTCTTCGATTTCACATGACACTTTCTCTTCCAAGCAAACACTGATCTCTCCCCGTGGAAGCATGATTGATTAGCGATATTGCGTAAAATCGTCATATCAGTGAAATAAACATGTATAAAGATTTACAACACGATATTATAACATAATAAAAAGTAATAAATGTCATTTAAAACAACATCATGACAATTAATGTAAACTTAAACTGTAAATAATTGTAGTACTTCAATTTGATTTTGACATCTCTGCTGACATTGCGAATCTGTATCAACTCACAGCTGTCAAGACTCAAGAATGTGGTCATAGACTAGCAAATAGCAATAGCCTAATAGCAATAGCTTAATGGCTATTGCTATTTGCTAGTCGCCCGCTAAACGGGTTACACAAGTTAGTCTTCCGATTATCGAATAATTAAAATAATTCAATAGTCCGATAAAATCTATTTATTGTCATACTAAATAATTATATATATACGTAGTACTAGAAAATCCGATCAGTAATACTGAAATAACTAACTTGTACATGTATTCTTATATTAATAAAAAGAAAACCCTAATTATACACACCAAAAAAAAAAAGATAACTTTTTACCTTAAGAAAAGTAATAATGCACCGATATTTAAAAGATACCTTTTTAACTTAAGTTTTCAAACGATCACCACTGTCATTTTTTTTTTTTTTTGTCTGTCTATGCCGTTAGCCCTGTTGGCTATTACAGCGTCACCGGGGGAGCGGGTGGGTCAGGAGACCAGCCCTTAAAAGGGGGGCACAGTTGGGCCCCCATGGGGAACGACGTCCCGAGGGCGTCTCAGATTGAGACACGGACCTCGGCTCGGGGCGTCGTTAGTCAGGAGGGAAGCTAAGGAAATTTGGACACTAGTGTCCTCCGACGGCAGAACGCCGGAGCAACGGAGCTCTTACTCAGTTGGGGCCTCGTCTATACCGGTATAGACGGTGTGTGTCTGTATGTTGTGTGGTGTCATTATGCCTACGCGTACACGTTATTACCTACTGTGAACGCGTCGTCGGGGTCATACACCACTGTCACTTACGAAATCTTTTAGATGTTGAGATTTTATGTCGGAATAATATTTAAAATATTAATGAAACGAATAAGTTGAAGTTGGACAGTTGTCTTGTGTGTTGAAATGTTTAATTGTAACAATTATTTATTTTCACTGATCAATCTCTTCCGTGTGTACTCTACCCTCTACGTGACATTGGCGGAATCGACCGCGCTTTACTAGCACAACTGAAAGCCATTAAATCAATCTACCTATTATTAATTTTGATAATTTTGATTCTTGTGATAAATTGAAGCTTTTGAAAAACGTTATTAAAAATAGAAAATAAAAATAATGGACATCGATCCTTCTGCGAAACCTTCATGGTGGCCGCAGTATTATAAATGTTAACACTCGCAAAAGACTTATAGATTTCTTAGAAAGTCAAGATTGCTCTTCATCTAAGAAAACATTAATTAATGCAGATATTACAGATACGTCAATGCAATCAGTGTATCTAAACCCTTCTTTCTGTAACCCTTCTTTCTGTTTCTTCGTCCTATTCAAATGACGACAAAGGGCCATTCATCATACACGTTTCCCGGGATATTTCGGATCCTTCAGCTGGTACCTCTTGGAGAGCAATTAAATTTGGACAATTCTAACACAAAAGTAAAATAAATAATATTATTAAAGATGGCCTTAAGAACTTTGACAGAAAACAAAATCTCCGATGAATTTTCTTCTTTCTGCCTATGACAATGTTGTTCTTCCATTACTCAGACGTAAAATGCAACAGCTGAATATACCTCCGTTGTTAACGTGAATTTCATATGCAATCTACTTTTTTGCAGATCTATTAAAGTCAAATATATTAATAGTATTTTTCCCCCTAGAACGGTTTGGAAAGGTCTTCCTCAAAATTCAGTTCTCAGCCCTCTTCTTTACAGTATATATACTTATAATCTTGATTTATCCGTAAACAACTTTTGTAAAATTGTACAGTACGCTAATGATATAGTTATATATTATAGTTCTTCTTCTATTGACGTCTTATCTGTATCTTCTATATACATTTTGTCGATCAGTGGCTTCCAGATCATGGCCTATCCTTATCAGTAGGTAAGAGTCTATAATTAGTAGTAGGATACTATAATTTTTACTAAGAAAAGAATCATTCCCCTTCCCCAAAGAATGTGTTGCCCTTCTTGAAGCAGTCCGTTTTCATATTCCCATAATTTTACCCAGACTGTAATATTAACTGACTCCCTTAGTTGTCTGTTAGCTCTTAAAAAAAACCATTTCGCAATAGATCTCCATCTCCGATTGTTATAAAATTCAAAGAAACTATCTTTTCCTGTTCTCAAAAAGGACTATAAGTCTTTCTTGTTTGGATTAGAAGTCACTCTGGTATTTTTGGAAATGAGACAGCCCACTCATCTGCTAAGGCGGCAACTCTCACTGGTTTCTTGCGACAATTTTTAAAAATTCTTCTCAAGACTTGTTGTCTCTCGCAAAATCTCAATTAGATAAATCTTGGACCATCCATTGGAACCTTTCTAAATCTATTAAAGGAAGGTATTTTGCTCCATCCAGCAAGAAATCGCAACTTGTCCCTGGTATTGTTATTTAAAATATGCCAATCGATGGATTATTTCCATTATATCTCGTTTACGTCTTGGTCATTCTTCTACTCCCTTTCGTTTAGCAAAGATTACGGTACGGGACCATTCACTTTATGAATGTGGAATTGATGAAGGTAACGTGTCTCATATCTTTTTTTCATGTTCTAAACTCATTCAACCTGTATATGATATTCTTCCTTTTAAAATTGCCCGCCCTATAAACGTTGAGTGTTTGCTTTCCTTTGTGTTTTCACCATTTGGTTCATTTTTGTGTAAATGAATTAGATGCAATAAAATTAAACTTTAATTAAATATTCATATATGTAATAACATAATCGCCTGATAAATTTCGAATCGCCCTGCTCATTTTCCATTCTTCGTTGTGTCATTTATATCCTACTTGACGTTGGCAAAATATTTTAAAGAAGAAGAAAAAAATTTTATGTCCTGCAAGCTCAACCAAAAGCTATTACAAAATAAAGAAGAATAAGAGATTTTATGAGAATTTCGACAAACATTAACACACCATCTTCTGTTTTTGGCTACTAGAAGCGTTTTTGGTAAGACGGAAAGTCTTTTTTGTATCGTTGGAGTAGAAGGGAGAGGCGGGAAAGGGGGAGGGGGGTCGAACTTCTATCCCTGACATCATTTATATTGTCATTTAAATGTTTAGTTTTTGAGATATTTTGATTTGAAGTTTCGTAAAAACTAACCTAAAATGTAAGTAATTAAGACTTCTGTGACGTCTCCGGCGCTTCAGGGTGGCCAGCCCCTTCACCCTTGCGTAACACTGTACTGAAACTCAAGCTCGCCTTCGCCACAACGGCTTGTTGGGTCAGTCAGACCAGCCTCAGTAGCTATGGCTCGATTGGGTTTTAACCATAGAATTAATGTTTTAACACAGTGTTACGGCGAGTGAGGACTGTTCTCCGGATTTACAAAACACTCCAGGGTTAGGACAGACAAGACTACGTGGAGTCGGGGTTGACAGAGTCAGTTTTGACAAAAAAAGTGATATTTTCATTATTATTTATTTGACAAACATTTCAAATCGCAAACGGCATATGTCAAGTTGCCGCCATTCAGTGTAACCAACAGGGGTTTTCCCCCTAAATTTAGGTTAAATTAGATAACCAGAACAAAATTCTTTCGTAATAAATGTAACTGAAGAATCTAGCGATAGTGATTAGTGATTTAAGTAATTACCTCTCTTTTTGACTTCGCTCAATGTTAACAGTGATATCAATATAAAATTTATCGCGCATTTAACATGACAGACGATATTACCCACTCAATAGTGTAATTATTATACCTTACACTTTAGAGTTTAGAGGTATATCTATACAAACATATATTTCGTTTTAAGATAAGAAGTAAACTAGGAACAGAGAAAAAACATAGTATAATATAAATAAATATAATATAATTACGATTGTTTATTTTATATAGAATAAATAATTTACCAACAAAAAAGAAAACGAAAACTTATTTGAAATAAATATCGACCAGGATATCTGCATTTCAATATCAAACTATTGATATATCTTTCAAAAATGTATTAGTAATAAATATCGATATTTCGATACATCTATATTTTAGTCGTAGAAATGAGAATCATTAAAATCATTAATGCTAAACTTTGTCCATTACATTATTAATCTTTCCGAAGATGTTTCAAAGATTATTTAATGCGATACCATTGCGGATAGTATTATCATTAATCGAATTACGTACCTACCTACGTAAACGTAATAGCAGATTTTACATGAAATTTACAGTTTGATTTAATAAGGTCTTAGTTTTAAAGTGAAACTTTTATTACATCGTCTCAAACTTTTTCGTCTGTGTGTTGCATGTCGCGTGACGGTCGGCCGCGGAGTAGGGATAAAGTGAAAGGCGCTCGTATCGATGCGGTTTTTACTAGATACATTGAAAAAATCGAATGTAAGTCACTGTTCACGTATTTTAGTTACCATAAAATATTGGTTACATTTATAAACTGTGAAATTCATGATGAAGATGGAATTGATAATAGAATGATTGAAAATAATTGAAAAACGGATCAAAATGACTCAACGATTATAAAATATTGTTTTCAGTGTTTTAATATGTGTATATCATCTAAATAATTGTTAAGTATTATGTATGTCGTACTCTAAGACACAGAGTTCAATAAAAATATTAGTTGGAGACCTAGTCTACTTTTATCATTTCCCATTATCATTCCCATTTTCTAAGTATAAAATTAAGATTGATGAAGCAATTTTTATACCCTTAATGGAATATTATTCCGAAAATTTTTAGTTAAATGTCTATAATGTGAAAAAAAGTTTCACTTTTACGGTGGTTTCATAAAACCACACAAGTTTTTTTTTTAAATAAATGTAAATCCGTGTGATTGCGTCCGTATTTATTATAGGTCATCATAAAAAGTATCATATACGTCAACTGGCAACATCAACAGACAACAGACCTTCAAGAAAATAAAACTTTTAAAAAGTTTATATATCTTTATATTTAAATAACATATTTATTACACCTTCTTTAACATTATAAAAGAGTTTTTCTTTAGCAGATATAACGCGTCACGCGACTGAAGTCTTGAAGAGCTAGCCAGTATCCGTCCTTCATCCGTCGTAGTCCCCTCAGACACCTTATTTACCCCAGGAGGGTACCGGCTTTGATGAAGCCGGGGACCCCCTCCCCGAGCAAAATCGGGGAAATGATTCTCGGATTTTGCTCGGGCTGCCCGTCGTATCTGGGGCGGGCAAAGTATCGCCTTTTGTGTTTTTAGAGGGCAAACGACGAGTCAACGCAGCGGCACCCCGACCCACTTTAACTGTGGACTTTTGCAACATCCGGGGACTTCATTCCAACTTGAACGCCGTCCACCATCATCTAGAGACGGCGCAGCCGGCCTTGTTGTTTCTGACGGAGACGCAGATATCTCAACCTAGCGACACAGTGTACCTATCATACCCCGGGTATAAACTAGAACATCATTTTATACCACACGCCGGGGTATCTGTGTTCGTAAGGGACGATATCTGCTACCGTCGCCTTCAGGTTTTTGAAGGTCGGGACCGGTCTGTACTCTGGCTGCGCGTAGACATGGACGACCATGTCAGAGTCTACGCATGCCTCTACAGGTCCCATAGTGGTAATGCAGAAACGGATCAACTCTTAGGCCATGTTCAGGCGAAGATTGACGATCTGCTTTCACAGACTCCCTCCGCCGAAGTCGTAGTCCTCGGGGACTTCAATGCGCACCATACCGATTGGCTAGGGTCACGTGCCACCGACTACGCTGGGAGATCTGTGTTTGACTTTGCTCTGGCAAATGGTTTGTCCCAATTGGTAAAGACGCACACTCGTCTACCGGACGTGGACAGCCATATACCCTCTTTGTTGGATCTTCTGCTGACTACACATCCCGGAAAGTACCAAGTCACTGTCGAGGCTCCCTTAGGGTCCTCTGATCATTGCTTGGTACGGAGTGTAGTGCCCATGGAACGCCCAGCTCGCACAAGACCTGCGACTCGACGCGTTTGGCACTACAAGTCAGCGGATTGGGATGGAATGCGATCCTTTTTTGCATCCTACCCATGGGGGCCGATTTGTTTCCCTTCCAATGATCCTAGTGACTGCGCTGCGGCTGTAGCTGATGTGATACTTCAGGGCATGGAACTATTTGTCCCAAGCTCTGTGGTACCACTTGGTGGCAGATCGCGGCCTTGGTTTGATGCGTCTGTCAGGGCTGCAGCAGCTGACAAACGGCAGGCTTATCAGGCTTGGGCTAATGCGTTAGTCACTAAGGATCCGAACTCTCAAGTTCTGAAGAGGAAATACAATCGTGCCTCCAGATTCTTCAAACGGAAAATCGCTAGAGCAAAGTTCAAGCATGTCGTCAAAATCGGGGATCAGTTGGCAAAGTACCCACCTGGCACGCGCAAGTTTTGGGCGCTTTCCAAAGCCAGTCTGGGAAACTTCTGTCGCCCGTCCCTGCCGCCATTGCACACTGGGAACGATTCTTTGGCCCACACGGCAAAAGAGAAAGCCGATCTCTTGGGCACTCTTTTTGCCTCAAACTCGACTTTGGACGACCAGGGGAGGGCACCGCCTATCATCCCGCGGTGTCCGAGCCTTATGCCGGAAATAGTTTTTCGGCAAAAACTCATCCGAAAAACCCTCCTTTCCTTGGAAGTTCATAAGTCGAGTGGGCCAGATGGTATCTCTCCAGTTGTGCTACGAACATGTGCCCCTGAGTTGACACCAGTGCTAACGCGTCTATTTCAGTACTCTTACTTAAAAGGCGTAGTCCCGGTCTCATGGAAGCGTGCCCTTGTCCATCCGATCCCTAAAAAAGGCGATAGCTCGGACCCAGCTAACTACAGACCTATCGCCATTACCTCTCTTCTCTCCAAAGTAATGGAGAGCATTATCAATAAACAGCTCCTAACCTACCTCGAGGATCACCAGTTGGTCAATGACCGGCAATATGGCTTTCGCCATGGTCGATCGGCTGGTGATCTTCTGTTGTATCTTACACACCGTTGGGGAGCTGTTATTGAAAGCAAGGGAGAGGGTCTGGCAGTTAGTCTGGATATGGCGAAAGCCTTCGATCGTGTATGGCACAGGGGGCTTCTTTCGAAGCTACCTTCCTATGGGCTTCCCGAGAGTTTATGCAAGTGGATCACCAGCTTCCTCACTGGGCGGAGCATACAGGTCGTTATCGATGGTTTTTGCTCGGACCCTAAGCCCGTGAACGCTGGTGTACCCCAAGGCTGCGTGCTATCCCCAACTCTGTTCCTCCTGCACATCAATGATATGCTGGATATCTCCAACATACATTGTTATGCGGATGACAGCACTGGGGATGCGGTATATTCCGGCCGTGCAGGTCTCTCTCGGGAAAACGTCGACGAGTGCCGAAAGAAACTTGTGTCTTCTATAGAGACTTCCTTGGGGTTGATCTCTGAGTGGGGTGAACTGAACCACGTACAGTTCAATCCCCTGAAGACACAAGTTTGCGCGTTTACCACTAAGAAAACCCCATTCGTCGTATCACCGCTCTTCGAGAGCACTCCCCTCATTGCCTCGCCAAGTATCAGAATACTGGGTCTCGACATTTCGAGCGATTGTCAGTTTCGCGGTCATCTGGAGAGCAAGGCCAAGTTGGCCTCGAAGAAATTGGGAGTGATTAATAGAGCGAGGCAGTATTTCAAACCTGGCCAAAGACTTGCGCTCTATAAGGCGCAGGTCCGGCCACACATGGAGTACTGTTCTCATCTCTGGTCAGGATCACCCCAATATCAGCTTCTACCATTTGACCGCGTACAACGGAGAGCCGTTCGGATTGTCGGGGACCCGGTGCTCTGCGAACGGCTAGACTCTTTGGCATTGCGTAGAGACGTGGCTTCCTTGTGCGTCTTCTACCGCATCTTCAACGGGGAATGTTCCGAAGAACTATTCGATCTGATGCCTGCCGCCGAATTTCATCACCGCACAGCGCGCCATCGCCTCCAATATCATCCTTACCACCTGGATGCGTGGCGATCCTCTACTGTGCGGTTTTCAAGGACATTTTTCCCACGTTCCACTCGCTTGTGGAACGAACTCCCTTCGGTGGTATTTCCAGATCGATACGACATGGGTACCTTCAAAAAAGGCGTTTACTCCTACCTACATGGCCGGCAACACTCTTGTAAATCCTCGGATGTTGCAAGAGTTCATGGGCGGCGGTGATCACAAGCCATCTGTGACCCGCCAGCTCGTTTGCCCTCCTCTAACATAAAAAAAAAAAAAAAAAAATTTAAACTTCTGCGCAGTCTAGTCCGTGAGCGCTGCTACATGCCGATAGTTATATCAATAGTTATTATTGTTTTAATGGTTGCCAAACAAATTAAATAAAACAATTTTTTTAACAATAAAATATATTTAATAGTAAAAAATTACAATATATGTAGAGTTAACTACTACTGCATATAATTCACAGAATCACAGATAACCAGTGTAGTCAAAAATTAAGTCTGTTTGTATTTAAAATTTTAAGGAGGCATAATCATAGAAATATTATACAAATTCTATAAAAAACCAACTACGTTGAAGGCTGTCTGTCTGACAGACTAGATTTTTTTTAAAGCAAATTAGATACTCACTGTTTTTTGTAACATACATACAATTAATTCTTAAAATATCATCTAAGTACATTTTTTATTTATGTACATGAATAAATATGTTAAATTATTATATCAATTATATTATTCATTATAAAATAATCTCTTCACCTAAATCTAAAAATTCACCTAGAACCACAGAAATCATCTCTATTTATGATTGACTGTATTGTTATTTACATCATTTTTTAATTAAACAAATAACATATTTTATCTGGTTTCACCTTATGTTTGTATAACACCTTTATATACCTACTTGTGGACAAATTTTCAATAAAATAGCAATCATAATAATATATTTATGAGTGCAATATTTATTGCAATTACAAATATTAACCTTGTATAATAAGTACTAAGCTACACTTTGAGATTCAAACACATTTCATAAGAAATCATCACAATATTACAAAATCTAAATAAAATCATTGTGGCATTTTGGATTGCATATTTAAATGGTTGTTCAAATGAATGTTAAGAGATTCATAAAGACACAAATCCAACAATAATTAAATCCTGCGTTTTGATATACCAGAGGGAAAAATGCCAAATCTGCTAACAGAAAGAACATACACCAATACTCACCAATATCGTTTAAAGGATTTCAACAAGATTTGTTTTCAGTTAAACAAAAGTCAAGTTGTTCTGTACTTTTTAAAAAGTTAAACGTAAAGTTTAAATAAAAGATTTTTTAAGTAGATTTGTGAAAATGACGAGAATTTGTGTCTATCACTATACTCTATAGTCAGAACAACAATCAAAAGAATAAAAAACAAACCACTAAAATTACTTAAAATAAGACGAAGTTAACATCACTACAAAAAATCTCAATAACATCTCGGACAGAAAATTATATATAAATGCGTTGAACTGCAATAAATTAGTATTTTCTTGGATAAAAAATCACTAGAGTTGCAAAGAGCAAGTAGGGGAGCTACAGAGATTTTTTTTTACTATTTTTATAAGGTTTCTTGAATAGGCCCAAACCTTATTAAGCTACCCTACTACTTTTTTTTTAGGTTCATATTCGTACTATGAGTAGTCTGGGGCTAGATTTTAATGTGTATATAATATCAATATCACGTTGAAAAACAACAATTTTCAATTCTATGCATCCGCATAGAATTGAAAATTGTAATCTTACAGAATAGGCGTTACTTTTTTTTTATCATGCAAAAGTAAAATAGTACCTGAAAGAGCAGGGTTTGCACCCGATATATTTTGTAGAATATTTAAAAATCAAAGTGTGTGTTAGTTTGGAATCCGTGAGTTGTAGGTAAATAAGGAAGTTATGGCGCCCATTTTACACTTGCAGACAGACAGATAGTTTTTTTTAGGATATATTGACATGACGAATTCCCTGGCTAATTTGTTTGAAATTAAATATGACAATTCGCCTGTTTTTTTGGTGGTGGAAAAACACTCCTTGATTTTATTGATATTAAAAGTAGTTTTGAATAAAATAAAATAAAATAAAATAATGAGATGCTAAACTATGTATGTCTTCAGTTCTAGTATATTTTTTAACTGCCTTTCTATAGTTGCTGCATAATTGACAATATGAAATCATCAACTCATATGCCTGCCCAGGACAACTGTCCCTTAGTCAATCGTAGCGATCACTTAGTCTATTATAAAAAAAAATAATAGTAAAAAAATGTAAACAAAAGTACATTTTACCAAATATAAACAATTATAAATATCTTGAACAGTAAGTATTTTATTATAGATTTGTCAACAAGCACTCGTAAGCAGGTACTTGATAAAATCAGTGATCAGTTTTCTAATAAGTACATACGCATATTTAAACCTATATGTTGTGTATAATGATTGGTCCACGTTACTCAATGTACATATTTACAAAACTATAAAATACATACACATATAAACCTCATAAATATTAAAACTATTGGACGGTACAAGTTAAGTTTAATAATATTAATAGTCTTGCTTCCAAATGTATTGTGTTTGTGTCCGATTAAATACTAAATAAGTATTTTATCTAAAATATAGTAGAGAATATATTCGTCGAAAGCACCAGATACTTATATCAGTGTTGTAGCTGCATGCCGCATAGTGACCATTTAAACTGTAAACAGAAGAAATTAAAATCATAAAAAATATACATATAATAAAATGTTAAGAAAGTGAAAATGAAAGGCCTCGCAAACAGTCGTCTAGATTTAAAATATACAACAAATTTCATTCGAATTCAAGCTCTCTGAATTCAAGGAGGCTTGAAAGAGTATAATGTTTCATCGTTTGTAAATCAACTAAACAAGAGACAGGGGATACTTTAATAATGGCTTATCTATTTTTAGAAAGAGGTAAGAGAAAATTTTATTGAATTTAGAGACACTCAAAAAGGTATTTTAAATATTTCTTGGGATGTTAATGAAATCAAAGCTCAAAATGCAAAGATTTATACAAATAGTATAGATATTGAGAAATCATAAAGCATAGTAAGTTAATTTTAAAAGTGCATTCTCTAGAACGTAAATGACAGGACCTTCTGCTTCACATGTCAAAACTGCAAGTTGGTGTTGCACTACATTATAAAAAATGTAATATCCACGAATGGAAAACACTATTGATGATGATTTCACAAGAATCATTAAAAAGTGTGAAGTCTTTGTATGAAAAAACACATCATATTAATATTCAATGAAGAGCAAACATTTATTTTTTATATCTATCAGTGTCTCAATATAACCCGAGTATGATTTAACTCTTTTCGAAAACTATGAGGGACATTTAATACCTATGAGGCGTTGGTTGCAGGCATGTCATGAGGCTCAGAGGACAGCTGCATAGGAGACCGGAGCTGGCAAGATCAGGCGGGTCACATACCTGACTCCGCGATGCCCTCGTCATCTGAAAGAACAATCATTATTCTTCACTAGCAGTAGCAGTAAGAACACGATGACAATTCGTTAGTGATGGGTTAGAATGGCGACGCGGCTGAGGTTGCGGTGAATGTGATGCAAGCTCTCTAAGTAACGGCTCTAATAAGTAATGACAGAGAAGTATCGTCGGTCCTCAAAGTGAATCAAGAGAGACATGCTCGCTCACGTATCGTTTCCATCATCGCCCGGGTCGTCTGTCTATCCGCCACCTGCGACACGGCAATCACAACGACATAGTTTATCGCTACGTAGATACGGTTCGATTAAAAACTGGCCGCCAGGTACGGGCTAGATCGTGAAGTCAAATGAGCAAATACTAGAAAGTAACAGACGCGCGTCTCACGGCCGTACCTTCGAAGGCGGGGTTGAGGTGGTGGTTGTTGGGCGGCGGCGAGGGCGGCGCGAGGTCGGCGCCCTCGAGCGCGGCCACCACGCACTGGTGGATGCAGATGTACTGCTGCTCCGTCTGCACCATCCACACGCGCTCGCGCCGCATGGCGTGCACCATGCCGAAGATGTCGAGCGCGTCGGCGTGTGCGGCCAGCTGCTGCAGCGCTCGATCCAGCGTGATGAAGGTGCCGGAGCGGCCCACGCCCGCGCTGCAGTGCACCACCACGGGCCGGCCGTCCGCCGGGCAGCGCTCCCGGAAGGCCCGCACGAAGCGCGCCAGCGTGGTGGGCGGGTCGGGGACGCCGAAGTCGGGCCACGTGGTGAAGTGGAAGTGCGCGAGCACGCGCTGCTCGGCGCCGCGACACACGGCCAGCTCGGTCACGGTCCAGTCGGGGAAGCGGCTCTCGTTGAGCGCCGTGACGGCGATGTCGCCGTAGTACACGGGCCGCGTGTCGTACGGCCAGTAGCGGTCGCACTTCTCGCGACCCTTCTCCACGCAACGCGTGAGCATGACGATGGCCCGCGAGCCGGACTCCCAGCACATGCGCCAGAAGTCGTCGCGCGTGCAGTGCAGCGGGCCCTGCGTCACGATGAACTCGCGGGGAGAGTTGTGTCCCGGCACGTAGTTGGCGTTGATGTAGTCGGAGCCCTCCTCGTCGTCCACGGGCTGCAGCTTGTAGCGCGAGTGGTCGTAGGGCAGGATGTTGGTGAAGCGGTTCTTGGGTCGGTTGCAGGGGAGGTCGGCCGCCGTGCACGGCTGCTCGCGTCCCACGTGCTTCAGCTCCTCGAACTCCTCGCTGAATCTAAAACCGATGTGATGGAGATGACTTTTATTGCCCGAAGTCTTCCGGACGATTCGAGAGGGTTTGAAGACGCACCTGAAGTCCGAGTCGGCGGACATGAGGCGGTAGTGGTCCACGAAGTCCCCGACGCGCACGGGGCGAGACGCCTGCGGCGCGGGCGCGGCTGCGGGCGAGGCGCGCGCGCGGCGGCGACGCAGCACGAGCGCGCCCGCACCCGCCGCACACAGCGCCGCCACGAACACCGCGCCGCCCGCGATCCAGCCCGTGTTGTCCGCCTCTGAACACGACAAGATTATTCATGCGACTTTCGAACGAAACAATACGTTGTGGCGATTCGATCGTACCCATTATGTGTGGTCTAAGCTCGAGACGCGTGCGACGCGTCGTCGCCTCCGTACGATGATAACTGCCCATATTAATTACCGAAAACACTCGTGTCGATAACGAACGACTCAAGCTAGTCCACTTTAAAATATTAATCGATCACGCGTACATTTTTAATAGATCGGTTCTAATGTAAATCTATGGTTTGATTATTTTACGCGGTTCTAAAGTGTGATAACATATTTATATTGAATAAGTGACACTCGACGCGACTATTATACGACAATAATAATGACGTTTAACGTGAACTATTTTGCTATATCAATAGAATGAGATATGTTATCGTACTCGAAGACGATAATCGGTAATCAATATCGATACGCTATCGTCATAGAGATACAAGGACGCGTGCAAGTCGTAGGTCTCACTGACCGGTGTAGACGAGCGTGTAGGCGGTGTCGGTGAACTTGTCTCGCGCGGTGAAAGCCCTCAGCTTGACGTAGTAGCGCGCGCCCGGCTTGAGCGGTCCGTTGCAGTAGGGCGGCCCGCCCGCCTCGCAGCGCTCGGTGCCGATCACGAACTCCTCCACGGCCGACGAGCGGAAGGGGTAGTAGGGCTCCGTGACCTGGTAGGGCGGCCACAGCGGCAGGCGGTGCACGTCGCGCCACGAGGGCAGCGGCGCCGGCGTGTCGTCGCGACGCTCCTCGCTCACCACCAGCGTGTAGGCCGTCACGTTGCCGTTAGCGGCAGAGAAGTAGTCGGAGCGGAAGCGTACGGCCACCGACGACGACGTGCGGCGCGCCGCCACCTCGGACGGCACGGCGTGCGGCTGCGGGCGGGGCGGCGCGGCGATGGCCATGCGCTGCCGCCAGCGCGCCGCCGCGCCGCGCCCCGCACCCGACTCGCCCGACAGCCGGAACTCGTACTCGTCGCCCGCCGTCAGCCCAGACACGCGGCCCGCGCGCGCTGTGCGTGTTGCGGTGCCACGGTTATCATCGGTTATCGTTGAATAGTTCGGAGCTCTCCAGACCCATATGGGGCTATTTACCGTCGGGAGGAAACTCGACGGTGTGGAGGTCGGAGGGGTCCGCGACGGGCGCGTACTCCAGCACGAAGCGTCGCAGCAGGCCGTGCGCAGCGCTAGACGGCAGGTCCCAGGCGAAAGCCAGCTCTGTGGGTGTGGCGTCGCTGGGCTGGAACCGCGCGGGCGCGGCGGGCGGCGCCTGCAGCGTGCGCACCACCTCCGAGTGCGCCCGGGACGACGTCAGGATGGTGGCCGGCTTACCCGATCTCACCTGAGTTGATATCAAAGGTGCGGCATTTCGTCACACATGTATCGAATATTGTCCACTGACGAGTGCTCGGAGCCGACTACTCACGACGACAGTGAAGGTGTACAGCGTGTATGGCGCGAGCCCGTCGAGGCGCAGCTCGAGGTCGGAGGTGTTGCGTGTCTCTAGCTGGTCGGCGGCTGCCAGGAACTGCACCTCGAAGTCCGTGTAGTCCCCTGCCGGTCGGTTCCAGTGCAGGGTGAGCTCGTGAGCTCCCACCTCCGTCGCGTTCAACTGCGTGATCGGCCGTGGGTCTGCACAAACCACGGATCCGAGTAATAAATTTGGATTCTCCAGAGTGTCAAGATTATACTACAATACTACGCTTGTTACAGTAACACAGTTCAGGTTGTGTTACAAATAAACCTTATTTAGAAATTAGGTTTAAATATTAGGTCCTTACATATGAAATTGGCGTTTTGTATGGGAGGAAGTTGAATATAAAGGCGATTTGGACTGCCACATCGGACTTGAATTTTTTCGCTTTCAAGAACATATCCAAATTTCGAAAAATCTAGTAATCTGAGCAAGGTCCGGGGAGTACAGTAGATGTATTAGACATTCTAATTAAAGCTCTTCTAATTTGGTAGCCGTCTGTTGTGCAGTGTGTGGTCTAGCGGTGTAGACGGATTGACCAGCCTAGCCATAGTTTAATAGCTAGCTTTTCCATCATGGTTTGCAATTGCTGACAATAGACATCTGCCGTAATAGTCTGGCCAGATTTGAGAAAACTGTAATGAACAATACCGTCAACCAAACGTTTTCAAGTATTTTTTTTATGGGTCAATTTTCGCTTTGGGCAGGATTTGGCTGGCTGACCTGGACCACCAGAACCACTGCAATGAGAGCTTCCGATTATCTAAGAGAATCCACTTTTCATCACAGGTAATGATTCAATTAAAATCCCTTAACTATTGGGCCGGTTCAGTAATGTAACGCAGCAGTCGGCGCGCGTTTGCTGGTTTGCTTCAGTCAATTCATGAGGTACACACCTTTTGAGTTTCATTAATCTGCCCAATTTGCTTCAAGTGGATTAAAACAGTTTTATCACTAACACCGCAGCCTCTAGCTAACTCGGATGTGAATTCTATCCATTCCCCCTTACTTTTCACCACCTAAGATAATACGCAAGGCTCTTCTACATACATGTTTTAATACTTTCATAGCACTGCATTGCATGATCGTATCAGGACAGACGATTACTTTCCATCTTTACCACCGGTACTACTCTCAAACTACCATTTGTATATATTTTTTTTTAACAGGAAGGCAAACCGTGAGAGTTAAATGATCACCGCCGCTTAGTCTCTTTACAATATAAGAGGATGTACAAAATCGTTGCTAGCTTTTCAGGAAGGAGTATGAGCTACCTTTGGTGCCACACATGAGGGCAATCTGGTAACACCGCTTAGGGAAGTTCATACCACATCTACCAAGATGTACCAACCAGCAGATGTAGTAACCACCAGGTTCGGTAGATAGTACCTTGAAAACCGTACTGTAGACGAACGCCGTGCACCCACGTGATAGGGATGCGATCGATGCGGTAGAAGATAAAGATGCGATATTCCTTCACAATGCAAAAGTATTCACATGGCACTGGATCCCCTGACTCGAGCGTATCGTGACGAGGTTAAATGGTAAAAGTTGATACTAGAGCGATCCTGACCACTGATTATTGACAGTACTCGTCGTGTGGTCGGACCTTACTCGATGGACCGAAGTACTGCCTCGCCCTGTTGAACACTCCCGGCGTCTTCGAGGCCAACTTGACCTTGCTCTCTAGGTGACCGCGGCGCCTGACAATCGCTTGATAATTCCTGGTGCTTTCATCCGCATAACAATGATTGGAAATTAGTCCTGGCTTAAGATATTTTTTTTTTATTACAATCTGTTTTCAAGACATTCAGCAATATTTTGGTCAATACTATAAGTTTTGCAAGGCAAATATCCTATGACATTTCCTTTATTTTCATTTTAGAGTAATTATTGTGGTACTCGTCTCTTTAATCTCCGAACACTAGGGAACATATCGTCCATCAGATATTGTGCCAATTCATTTGGGTGTGTCTGTAATCTCTTTTTATAAGTTTTAATTGTGTCTCTTATTTCATCCTTCACAGATTTTATAACGAAGTCGCGGTGAAGTCTCTCGTTTGTCACATACCATGGTGCTTTAACTACCATTCTTAATATTTTTGATTGAAACCTTTGTAGGATTTCTAAGTTTGAATTGGCAGTTGTGCCCCACAGCTGTATACCATATGTCCATATTGGTTTTATTATAGCCTTATATAATAGTAGCTTATTTTCCATTGACAATGGACTACTTTTTTAATTAACCAGTACAGCTTGCGTACTTGTTGACTCATTGCAAGTCGTTTATTTAAAATGTATTTTCTCCAAGTCAAATGTGTTTTCTCCAAGTCTAGATACATTCCAAGGTACTTCGCTTCTTCCGCTTGTGGGATCGGTATACCATTTAGAGTTACTGGCATGTTTGTGTGTGAGTGGTAAATGTGACCTGAACTGATTTCGTTTCGTTGGTCTTAATGCGCCAGTCTTTCAGCCAATCTGTTTTTTGTCTAAACTGCCTGCAGTTTACAAGATGCCTGCAGTTTACAAGACAAAGAAGTGTCTACCCTTCAGATAAGATCTGATGAAGTTGTAAAATTTTATTGGCAATGACTATTTTATTTTATATAATAAACCGTCATGCCAGACCCGATCAAATACTTGGGATATGTCAAGGAATGAGGCTGTACAATAACTTATTAGTTCGAATGTTTTGGCCATTCCCTTCACGAATCTGTGAATTGGTACGACTGTGCTGTGGTTTTGTTCTAAAGCCGAATTGATGTTCAGGTATCAAATTGCACTCTTTGATTATAAGATTAAGCCTTTTTAGGAATAAAATCTCCATAACTTTAGAGAGAATTGGGAGTAAACTTATTGGTCTGTATGATTTGGCATCTTCCGGGCTTTTATCTGGCTTGAGAATCATTAAAATAATGGCGTTATACAGTTGAGATGACCCTTATACCCACATCTGGCAATTCCTTTAGAACAGTCGCTATTATTAGGTCATAGCCTGGTGCTTTTCTCACGTCTAGTTGTCGAATTACTGATTTGATTACAGCCTAGTCGAATTTTTCAATTGGTAGCTCTAGTTGGTGTATTTTTTCTAGAAATTCTGAAATCACATGAATTTTAGAGGAACTAACGTCTGGATTTGGCTTGAAAACTATTTGTAGATGTTCCATACATACTTGAGCTTTTTCGGCATCATTAGTAGCCCAGGAGTTATTTGCCTTGCGTAGGGGCGGCTGAAAATTTATAGGGCGTTTAAGATATTTTGAAGCTTTCCATAGTGAGTATATTGTTTAACCTCAAGGGTATGTTTTGACAGTCCATTTGCATTACAAAGGGATATTTTTATGAAGTCCAGTTTGGAGTCAATTTGGACGTGAGATTAAGGAGAAGATATGTCATTGCTGTCAGTTGTTGCATAATTTGTTTCATTAAGATCATTAATTCCTTCATGTCATAATTACTAACATTACTATTTTTATTCAAAAGTTCTTCTGCTTGATTTTTTTCAGATGCGTTTTTAGTAATAATAGTTGAGTTAGATATTTATTTTGTCTTTTAAGGTTTGTGTAGGTCTTTTAAATTTTTCAGGTGGCGGTGCAAATTTTATTTTTTAAGCTCTCTATAGACTTTGCAGCCTTTATAATTGGCTGGATGGTTACCTTCACACAGTATACACTTTACTTTGTCAGATCTATTTTTTCGGTGACAGTCAGCTGACAAGTGATCACCAGCACACTTTATGCATTTTGAACTTCTCTTGCAGTAAGCTTTTTGTGTCCATATTGTAGACAATTTCCTCATTGAGGAATTTCTCTCTTTGGTCTTAGAGGTTCCAATACCACTTTACAGTGTAAAAGATATTTTATATCGTAAATGGATATGAATGCCTTGGAAGGAAAAATCCTGGTTGTAAGACTGGATATAGTGAAAGCCTTTAATTCTGTATGGCAAAAAGCGCTTCTTTCGAAACTCAATTAACATTTATATTCAAAACTCTTTTAGTTAAATCACTTTCACTTTTTCACATGATGAGACCATATCAAATCAAATAATGATTTCCCATCATTTCTGTCTCTAGTGCTACTTTCAAACTTCGATGTATATGCTAATTTATAACAGTAAAAATAATGTAAAAAGATAAACAATTAATTACAGAGTCGGGCCTGACGCTGCACGGGGTGCGAGGTGAGGTTGCGCGACACCGTCCACATGGACAGGTTGTAGAGGCGGCCGGGGCGGAGCGAGCGGAACGGCACCTGCTGCGCGTCCGCCGCTGCCGAGCGCTCCTGCCAGCGCGCCTCCCCGCCCTCCCCGCCGCCCTCCAGCAGGAAGCGGTACGTGTCGAAGCGAGTAGCGCTCTCGGGCGTGCGCGTGTATATCACCTGCGAATGGGTTAGCATTCGTTGCAGATAAAGAGGCGAGAGAGGGACGCTCGGGGGCGTTTCATTTCGTGTCATCGAAACCCACCCGAATCGCAGGTAGCGTCTCGTTGTCTTCGGGGTCGTCGGACTCGTTTACGATCGTCATTTCGGACAGTATGAGGGGTCCTGAAAATGTTATACAATTCATTCGTCGACTCCCCGGTTAGATGAGATAATTAATATTTAAAAGACCACGCCTACTGGTCCTGGAGTGCATGGTGAACAGGTCGCTGGACAGGTTGTAGGAGTGCGCGGCGATGGAGAGCGCGTAGCCGTAGCCGGGCAGCAGCGCGTCCAGCACGGCACGCGCCGATCGACTGCCCTCCGCGGCGAGCACGCGGCGCGACGAAACCCCCTTCTCGCCTCCCGCCGCGCCGCTCTCCTCGTCCTCGCTGGCCCACCAGCGCACCTCGTACCACTCCACGCGCCCCTCCGGCCGCGGCCACTCCAGCGTCAAGTTGCGGGTGTCGGCCAGCAGCGCCACGTTGGACACGGGGTTGGGACCTGCGACGGGAGAACCGCAGTGAGCCCTCGGCTCGATAGTCCGTTCCGACCCGGCCTCCTCCGTGTCTACTCACGGACGGTGTGCTCGGCGCTCAAGGGCAGTCCGCTCTCGACGGTCTCTCCGGCCGCGTCCTCGCTCACGGTGTCCAGCTGGATCGTGTAGCGCTCCCCGTGGGTCATGTTGCTTATCTGCAAACGTTTGGGTCACTAACCGATTCGTATGGCGTGTATATCGAGAGTTCGAGCATCGCCCTCACCTCGGCGTGGTCCGCGGTCGGCGGGAGCGGATCGAGCCGCGAGGCGGCGGGGGCGTCGGCGCCGGCGGTGCGGTAGCGCAACGAGTAGGCGGCCAGCGAGCCGGCGCGCGGTCCGCGCCATCGTACGACCACGGAATTCGACGTGGCTCGCTCAACGGTCAGCAACTCCGCAGGGAGAGGACCTGGAGCGTGGAAACGTAGATCTTAGAACGCATCGTTTAAAAGGACGGTCTCGATTCGACGAAACGCGATTTCGACCATGACGACAATGACGTTCGGCTCCCGAACGTTCCGCGGTCGCAGTACTCACGGACGGGCTTGAGCACCGTGTGTCGGTCGCTGCGCAGGCCGTGGCTGACGGCGGCGAGCTGCACCTCGTACACGGCGCCCGGCTGCAGCTGCTCCAGCGTGGCATTGGTATTGGTGGTGTCGAGTGTGATGTAGGGCTCGTCCTGCGAGCCGCCGCGGCGGCGGTAGCGCAGCTCGTAGCGGTCCTGGCGCGAGTTGACGTCAGAGCTCCAGGCCAGACGCAGCAAGCGCGCGCCGGCCGCCGCGTGGCGCAGCGCCGGGGCCAGCGGCCGCGTGGCGCACCACGACCAGCTCTCATTGGACGCCACGCCGCGGGATACTGCGCTCACCTGCACTCACACAGTGGGGCGGTGGAGAACAGCGATTAAATTTTGAACATTTAATCAAATGGATGGTACAAGTTATAGGTCATACCGATACGGTGTAGTTACGTCCCGGCAACAAGGTCCCGAGAGTCACGTTAGTGTTGGTCGTGGAGAGCGAGTTGCTGTCGTCTCTCGATGGGCCAGTCTCGTGATATGACACCTGAAGTCAACATTACACTCGAACAGTTTCAAACTATTTTGCAGTTGCATATATTCAGTATTTTTTACGTCAATTACCAATACCAACTAATATTGTATTGATAGAATACTGTTAAATATTATTTATGAAGAACTGTCATCGGTTTCAGATGTTTAGATGCAGCCTACGTTGATATATTTATATATTTATTAATATATCAATATGAAATTTATTTACTATAATTGTTCGTTTTAAAAAAAATATTTATTTATTTTATTTTAATATTTATGTACACACAGAATACATAACAGATAAACTTATTAACAGATAAACTTATTAACACTAAGTGTGCGCACCATATGACAATAAAAAAAAAATAATAAAACTAATAAAAAAAAAAATAATAATAATAACAAAACACAAAAATAAGTTTTAAAGTGAGCAAAAGCAATTACAAAAGATTACAAAAATTCTATATAAAAAAAAATAATAATAATAATAATTAATAAATAATAACATCAAAATATAAGCATACAAACTCTAAATATAAATCTACATGGACAGATAATGTTCAATCACACGTTTTTTAAAGATAGATATTGTTTTAGAGGATCTTATAGCGTATGGAATTGTGTTCCACAGACTCACTGCTTGAACCGTGAAAGAATGAGAGTAAATTTATATATTTTAACTTAATGTCGTGACTTTTTTATCGGCCGCACCTAAGAATTTGACGTTAAAACCAGCCCTCGAAAGGTGCTCTAAAAGACTTTTCTATCGGTGCGCGTAGTTTTTGGCGGCCATGTTGTTTTGTCACATCAATGATTCATAATCCCGTGCTCTGTGAACTGCTAGATACTTATGTGTTACGTAACGTCTGTGCTATACCTTCTCTACCGTATCTACCACGAGGAGTGTTCCGAAGACTTATTTCATCGGGAAACCCCTGTACGAATTGTCTATTAGAGCTGCTCATGCACTACCTGACAAATTAATATTGTGGTGATGGCGGACACACATGGGATGTTGTTCACGGAGTTAACAAAATGTCAGCCCTTTTTTTGTGATTTCTGATCTAGCCTAATCTCTTTACTGTCTGAGTTACAATATTGACATATTCCTTTATATCTTTCTTGTGTGGCAACCAATATTTCATAATTTATATTGCTTCAAATAATGTCAAGCCATAGAAATATTGTACGAATCAACATAGCCAATGCTTTTTTTAACAAATTATTTAATTATTAAAAATGTATTTTACAAATTTTGAGAACCACATATAGTAGCTGATAGCCACTGGTATATTATAAACAATATTTAAACATAAGTATCAATGCAACCCTTTTAAAAAGAATACTGGTACCTTGTACTCGTCCTGCGTGCTGCCCTGGGAAGGCGCCCACGACAGAAACACGCCCCCACCGCCGTCGGACTCTACCAGGCGGCTCTGAAGATAACGCACAGGCAACGGCTCTGGAATAAGTTATCTCGTGAGCCAAATAGACGATTAACGCCCAGGTGAGGGGCAGCGAGGCTGGACACCACTCACTAAGTGTCAGGTCGGAGGCGGCGGGCCACGAGTAGACCTTGTCGAACATGGTCTTTACTGTGACGGCGTAGTGCGCGCCGGGCTCCAGCCCGTCGAAAGAGGCGGCGAGCGGATCATCGCGCGCACGCAGCTGCGGCAGAAGACGTCTCGACGCACCCGCGCCCGGGCCGCCCGTCGTCACCGACACCTGATACTTTTCAAATTCGCTGTGCTCGGCGGGCGGCAGCCAGGTCACGCGGAAGGAGGTCTCGGTGAGGGCGCCCAGGTCCACTGTGACGTTGCGCGGCCGCAGGGGCACCGTGTGATATTGTGCCGTAGTGGGTGCGGATAGCTGCACGTCCGATACGGTCTGCACGGAGATGTTGTAAGCACGTCCGGGCACCAGTCCCTTGAAGGCCGCCTGAGCGGGCCCCGGCGGCTCTCCCTCCTTTTCTACGTACAACTCCGAGTCACGCGCGTCCTTCGGCTCGATAGATACCTGCCGAAATCATACTTTAACATGCCACAGTTCCTACTAAAGTAATAATTGTAAAAGTTTCTGTGAATTATTGTTGTTATTACAGGAGAAACTGCTAAGCAGATAAAAATTGAGAGAACCGAATGAAACGAAAATAAAATAATAATAATACATTACTTTATTATATTTTACCGAATCCAGCAGGGATTTGAACCGACATGTTTATAGATATTTTCAAAAAATAAATAAATTATTATAAAACCGTAACCGTGAGGGACCCGCGAAAAATACACTTACTAAACATGTAGTGTAGTGATAATACATATACGAGAGTCACTTATCTTTCCGAAGAATGAAGCCACCATCTTTTTTTCCACATTTTAAAATCTCTTCACTTTGATTGGCAACTCCTCGAAAATAAACACCCACTGGGCTGACTGTAAATCTAGCTTTCGTCACTGATAAGTATGGGGAACAAAGGATTTGATTCACCTCCGATAAATCTTTAAAGCATTACATAGCATCAATCAACACGACGGGATTTTCGGCTAAATGTTCATGGAGGATTTTATGCACTTGACTCATACCGATGCCTAAGCTTGTTTGAATCTGCTGATAGGTCAATCTTTTGTCAGTGTCTATCATCTGCCACTGAAAATCGGCGCGGGAGTTACGAATTCTCACTAATGCTGAGTGGTCCACCGTTTTGGATGTCAGAGTTTGTATGCTTATATAAATGTTATAATTATCTTTTTCCGTTAATGTTGTTTTTTATTTCATTTTTTTATTATATTTTTTTATTTTTATAATATATATTTGTGTAAAAGCCAACCAAAAACATTTTAAACTGTATGTGACATTCAAATAAAGCTCTTTTGATTTGATTTCATATGTGGCTGAGTACTTGTACAAGACAAATTAGCACCTATTTGTCCCGTGTCAAAAATCATTTAAATTTCCTCAAATAACATGAATACCCTTTTTTATTTCTCTGAGTTACAATATGTCCTTTCAGACATTGAAGATTCTATTCCAGGAGAAGATGGCATTCTTCTTCTGTTCTTTTATTGCTAAGCTTACTGATAAATCAAAACACTCCTTAGCAAATCCCAAAATCGTGGAAAACTTATAGAGTTACACCGATAATGAAACCTGGCAATCCTTTAGATGATAGCTTTTATCGCACAATCGCCTTATCTTCCACTTTGGCTAAAACTATAATAATAGAAAGCAGAAGTTAACTTGCGAGTTGGTATCCATTTGGGCCCAGAAAGGCTCTTACTATAGATAGTCTTTGGTATTCTTTCCAAGAACATACAAACAACCCTTGCTAAAGGAAAGAAACACCTTGTTAGTGTTTTGCTGGACACGGGGGCAGCTTATGAATTTCTACCGGTGCTCAAGCGTAAACTGTAAAAGCTGAGAATGCCGCCAATACAAACAGTTTTTTTCCAACTTTTCTCATCCAGTACTGGTAAGAACTAAATCACATCATCTTTCTTCTACATGGATCTGGGTTGGTTTCCCTCAAAACTCTGTTCTGAGCCCACTGTTTTATAACATCTATACTTAAGATCTCGAACTGTCCTATTATATGTATAGTTCTTTATTCCATTTTCGAATGTGTGGACAAAATTTCTTGACTAAATAAAAATTCTTTGCCTTATCTAGGCCAGTGGATAGCTGATCATGGGCTTACATTATCATTTGATTAATGCAAGGCTGTAAATTTTAACTAAAAGAAGGAACATTCTTCTTACAAGTATTATCTTATAGAAATTTATTCATTCTTCTGGGCGTAATTTAAAATTCAAGACTAAATGAAATAACAGACTAAGTATGTAACCCGAAAATGTGATAACTCTAACCTAATTCTACAAAAAATCTAAAATTAGTAGGAGACCAACGTTTTCCAGGTTAAATGCGTTGGCCCTCCTATTATCTTACGTGCACAAAATTTCCTTGAGATCACTTTTTTGTAAGGACTGTTTTTCTATCCTTTGCTAAATAACCTTGGCAGTCATTTGCCATAAGAATTAATAAAGATTCATCTTGTCTTTGAAAAGATGCTTTTTCAAAATATACCCGCTTGCCACATTCTCTTCACTCAACTTCTAATCATACTTCTCATCTAACTTCTCATCTAACTTCTAGTCATAATACATCTTTTACAACAAACCCCCCACCCCCTCCCCCCACACTCTGGTACACAGCACGACTAGAAGTTATTTACGACATATAAATTCATTATCCCAATACATTGTGTTTAATAATATAACCAATTACCACGTTTCTGTAAACATCTCGCGCGTTATTTTGACAGTTCAAGACAAGCACATTAAGTACGACATAGCGTTTTTAATATTTGGTAATTTGGTGTTGGCAAATACTTTTTTAGTGATTGAATTTCAAGAGAAACAAATTATATTAACGATTTTGTCATTCTCAACTGGTAAAACTGAAAGAAGCTAGTTTCTCCTGTAATAAAGAGACAGGAGTGGAGGCCGACCTTGTAGTGCGTGTAGGCGCCGGGCGGGTAGGGCGGCTGCCACAGCACCAACAGCGTGGTCTCGTTGCGGAACCACACTATGAACTTGCCCGGCGTATTGGGCTCTGAAATATAACGAACATTGCCTTACTGGACTTCAATTATTGTTAAGTCAAGAATGTTATGATTTACGATGTTATTTTAACGTCACGAGAACTTTTACTTAATACACAGCATTACACATAATTGTATAAACCTGTCTTTGTTAAAAATATAAATTCAAACAATACATTAATAGTTAAAATATAAAAGTATTAGGTATATGAAAAGCCAAAAAATGTGACTATATAAAGAAGCGTCTATGTGCAATTCGATTTTAAATGTACACGTATTACCTATTTCATACTGAAGACTTTTAAATTACCTATCTTTAATGGCTAATACAGCGTAAGATCGTTAAACATATGAATAACCGGCTTTGATAAGTATGCATAAACTGATATGATATCATTACCGCAAGTGACTAATGATTTATACAAATTGTGCACAATGCGCTCAAGGTTACTTAACCAACAAGCCTGAGTGTAAACAAAGGATAGAATATGAACCTTACAATAATACTTTACTAACAATAACAACTCCACTATTAAAAACGAATTAGTGGGCAACGACTATAGGTACAAAATGATACAACTTAAAATCAGAGCAACAAAATAACAAAGTAGCGACGATACAAATCATAGAAGTACATGCGATTGCGTCAACATAAACCAATTAATACGAGGAATAAATAAAATCCCCGTACAGTGTTTGGCGCTGTCAAAGAGAACCTGTTTAAACATGCGACGCGACGACATCGCGACGACAATCATCTCGGGTCCGGGTCGCACGTCGCAGTCGTATCGTGATCGTCTCCGCTCCGGAACACTAGACATGTTAATTGCATACTGACATTCATCCTGAGCTCTGCCTAATGTATAACACACTACCATGTTTACTACTTAAATAATCTACACAATATAATAGGTACTATGTAGTAGTAATATATTTGCAGGATAATTTAATATCAAATAACACTATCATACCTATTTCCTGGCACTTCCAACTTCTGTCAGCAGTTATCAGTGGTATAGATCGAAGTTTCTATATTTTATTATAATGTTGTATGTAAAGCAGTCGTTTTATAAAATATGTTTTATATCAGACTTTATTTACATTTTAAAATGAATCAAATCAAATTTATTTGATCATGTTTATCTTAAAAATATATATAAGTTATCGTCGCAACAATATCAAAATAAGATCTATAATATGGTTACATTAATTATAATATTGGTCATGGGTTTTATTTTAACAGCGGTGACGTCAGTTTCGAAGTATTTCGGTGACCTTCGCGTACAATTTGGAGTTAGATGTTCCAAATGATGTGCTTTTTATTTGTTTTTTTTTGGTCAAGAAAAAGTTAAAATATACCTTAAGTTTGTGTCCGTGAGCTACACATTCGAATGGTAACACACTTATATGTAATGTTTAGGCATTTTATTAGGGTCAAAGGTACATATCTTAAATCATTATACTTTAGTATGGAAGATATAATAGGCAGGTACAAATAGGGTTGCCAACTTTTTTGACGAAAAAAAAGTATAAAATGGTTTGGATAGAAATAAAAAAAGTATTTGAAGGAAAAAAAATGTATTTTTAAAATTATATGCTTTTAGTGCCATAGAAAACGTATTTTTGTGAGCTTTTAACATTTTTTTATTATTTCAAAGTTTATTTGACAACCAACATTTAAATTTAAATAAATAAACATTTCGTTTCTATTTAAATTTGTTGCCATTTCAAAATGTTCAAACTTAACCATATTTTTCAAAGACATGTTAGGAAAGCCAGTTAAATTACAATAATTTTGTCCCATTTTTTTAAACTCCTATCAAAAAAAAAATACTGATAACTTTATTACATAATTTTTACGATTGTTTTCGATTTGATAAAACCTACCTTTTGTACTTACTGATGTACGTAAAAACTATAAACTTTCAAAGTTTCATCAAACTCAATCAAGTAGCTTATGCATGTAGGACTATTTCTAGTTTATTTATGTATATTTTTTTTATATTTAACAGTTATTAAACAGCAATGGTACGAAAATAAGTGATTATTAACTTCTTTATTTATTAACCGATTGTTAAAAAAAAATACAAAATGTAAAGTGAATCTCATGACATTATACCTATTCCCGAAAACTGCATCCAAATCATTGTTTTGGGTTCCCTTTTATTTAGCGACGCAACGACTTCAAAAAGTACATAATAATATTAGTTTTATTCTTTTTAGACTTATTTTTGTATCCAAACATAATTAAGAACCATATCAACGAACCAAGCTTTCGATTAAAAAAAACTGCATTTTAATCCGTTCAAGCGTTGGCTGCTACTTTGCCACAGACAGATACACAGATATACTGATACACAGACACATAGGTCAAACTTAAAACGCCCCTCTTTTTGGGTCGGGTGTAAAAAAACTATAAACCTTCAAAGTTCCATCAAATTCATTCAAGTAGTTTATTTATGTATATATATTTTTATGTTTAATCATTGGTAAGCAGAAATTGTACTAAAAATAAAATATTGTTAAAAAAAAATTAGAATGTACAGTGAAACCCATACAATATATTCCCGAAAACTGCATCCAAATCGATTAATCGGTTTCTGGGATTAGCGTGTACAAACACGTTTGTTGGGTTCACACATAGACACACATGTTTTGGGTTCTCTTGCTCTTATAAAGGCATCATGATTTTTTAAAAATGTTTTAGATGTACAGTTTTCGATCAGTTACAATTTTATTTTATGTATAGATTTCGGGTAACATATTAACATCTGACTGAATAGAATGTTAGTTACATTTCGTTCAGTAATTATAATTCGTTTCCAACATCTAATTTTTATTTTAAATAGTTAACCCATAAATCCCATGATGAGTGTTTTGTTCTATGTATCAAAGTAAATAAAGTATTACATTGAAATAAAGTATTTACACATACTTTATATGTATGCAAAAGTATAAAGTATAATTACAAAAAATGAACTATAATACTTTATTATAAAGTATGGTTGGCAACCCTAGGTACATCTTATACTCCCTAAAGGAAAATCAAATCGATATGAATATTATTATTACTTACATATAATAAATAAAAAGGGTGATAAATTCGAGGAGCATCCATCCAGAGCCGTGCTCGATGTACGTAAAGTGTAAACAATCTCGGTACTGACTTGTGGTGAAGTTGAAGGAGGCGTAGGCGGCGCTCTCCTTGTCGTGCAGCAGCGTGAAGGCGTGCAGCTGGTAGGTGGCCCCGGGCGCCAGGTCCCGCAGCACGTGCGACCAGTTCCCTGTGCCCTCCAGGGTCACATTGCGAGGTCCGCCCTCCCCCTCCGGCGGCAGCACGCGAAAGCGGAAGCCCGAGTACTCTCCGTGCGCCGGCGGCGACCACGAGATGGTCGCCTGCTTGTTACGTCCTAGCGTTACCGTTAGGTTCGTCGGCGGCTCGGGCGCTGAAAATACTCTCCTTATTGAGCGTCTTCTAAACATACTATTTTTCGTTTATAGTATGTATACAAAGGCTTTATACATTAAAGGCTTATTTGTGGCGGCAGTAAGTTACCTGTTAAGATGGTCTGATTCCAAGTGAGCAGATCGGCGAAGGTGGCGTTGGAGTAGTAGAGCATGAAATGGTATTTGGTGCCGGGCAGTCCCTGGAAGTTGATGGTGGAGGCGCGCGCGGGAACGGTGAAGTTAGGCGCGGGCGAGCCCTGCGGCGGACTGTAGTCGAGGCGGTAGTGAGCACCCTCCGCTCCTTCCGCGCCCCAGCCCGGGATCTCGATCACTAAATCTGCAGCCTTGCCGCCATTACACATTACCTGTGTCCACAAAAAACCATAGCCTAGTCACTACATTGTAATTGTGTAGTCCTAGACATTGTAAATTGCCAATATTTAATCAAAAGATATGGTTTACTCTGTACATTGAAAATTGATGTCCCAAGCAATTTGCACATTGTTTTGGATATTTTTTATTTAAGAAAATATCTAAACCTATGTGTAGTACATTTCGGTATCTTTGAGGCTACCTACTTGTTGACCATGTAAATGTTTTATATCTTTTTTTCTTTTAATCCCAACCTGTCAAAACACAATCCCCTGGCGTGTCCCCCCATCCCAGAATCTTCACTTTAAATCCAATTTTTTAAATAATATTTATGTGCATGTAACAAATTTAAAGTATATTATAAAACTAAATATACTGAAAATTATATATGTTGAACAAACACTACGTAAATGTAATAATAATTATTCGAAATTACCACCTGAATGTTGTCCTAAATATTTGAACACAATCCTCTGGTCAATTTGAAAAAATAAAACAAAATTATATAGTCTATGATAACGACTCAATTTTGTGTTGAATGAGTCGCTGACAGTGTGAAGTTCGATCATATCGAGTCAGAACCGAGACATCATTTTGCGGGTAGTTTAATTTTTTGCCATAGTTACTGAATCACGCGTCGGGGCCGTTATGCGTAACAGTCCCCTGGTAAGTAGTTTGAGTTGTAATTTTTTCTAATTAGATTATGGTTTTGATATATCGATTACCAAAATAAACGTACAGTTACTTATTTAGCTGTGAAATAAACTAGGATTCGTAAATAATGAATACATTCCTGTTTAGTGCCAGAAAACACAGTCCCCTGGCGACAATCCCCTGTTTCGACGCAATACAGGGGATTTTTATGGTTTCCAGTGGATTGTTTTTTATATAAATTTAAATAAAATTAGCTACTAAATGGATTATAATATGCAGTTATTATCTGTAAGTACAGTAATTACTAATATAGCTTAGAAACGGCTTACCATGCCAGTTACCACCCAAAAAAATATATAAAATGACGAGAAAATAAATATTAGAAAAAAAAGAGAAAAACAGCAAAATTTTCATACAAATGTTATAAGAATGATCCTCAAAAGAGGAAGGAGGTCAATGAAAAAAACACCGAAAAAAAAAAAAACTTCTAAAATTGAAAACAGCAGTGTAATCTTCCGGCCTTTTATAGACTTGAAAATCGCTTGTTATTAGCTTTCATTCTATAAATTCAAAACCCTATTTTAAAACAAAAAGTGTGCAAGACAAATTTCATGCAAAATTTTCCCGTTAGTGGAGAAACACCCATAAAGAACTTTTTTCAAGTCAATAGTGTTTAAGACACCTATATAAATGTAAAAACTGTAAATTATGAGGTTTGATGTTTTTATCAATTGTAGTATGTGTCTTTCTTATATATTTTTAACTGAATATCAAAATAGCATTGCTTGCTCTGTTATCTGCACCTCAAATATTATATTTGGAAATTGCCACCTGCTAGGTAATGGCATTGAACACATAACAAATTAGTTTTAAAAATAATTAAATAATAACGTACTATTTTGATCGAAGTATGTATTTACCTTGACTCTCACCGTCTCGTAGCCGCGGATGTATCTTCGGATGTTGTGAGCGTTTTGAGTCGAGACCTTAATGTTTTCAATAAAAATAATGAAGATCAACTGCGGGTACTTCGAAGAACTTACGATACTTACGGAAGGTACGGCTACGAGACGGTGACACCATGGATCATCAGTCTACTCGTGATCACGGCCGAAACGTAGAGAGTCGAGGTAAATACTACGACTAAAATAGTACGCGAGTCCCGTTCACAGTATAAAAATATGAATACAAATCGTGAAAGCTTAAAACAATTTATATTTATTTTTTTTTACCATAGAATTAAACATGTATGGTTTAAATAATACATTAAACAGTGTGTTGCATAAAAATATCCATACATTATAGGTAGTGATGACAGAAGTAAATGAAAAATTAAGTTGCTGGCAATTAATAGATAATACTAGGCCTTTGATTTGTCAATATATACTGAGAATGATTTTGCAACTATAGTAAAACCTCGATAACATAAAACCTCTGTAACTAGCAAAAAAAAACTATTCCCTTCACCTTCAGACTCTCTATGATTTAAAATTTTGAACTTTATAACTTAAAGAAATATTTAGGCACACTCTACAACTTAAACTATCTGCACATTCCAGTTATATCAAATAAAATTACTGGAAGTACAGTTTTCAGGGACTTGTAGGAAACAATAGGTGAAAATGTGCAAGCAATAAATTGCGAGATTTGAATTTCCCATTTTCAAGCTATGTTTGTTTATGTGGTTCAAATATATTCCATTTACAATTTCCTAAATCAGAAAACTATTAACCTAATTTATTGAGCAATGTAGCAATATAAAAGATGATGTGTCCACCTTTCTATTTACTACTTAAAATCAAATTGATATGAAAACTAAAAACTTTTTACAACAAAAGAAAATCTCAAACTGTTTTCTATAAAGCAAACCTAAAAGAAATTTTAATGTTATTTTTATATCTTAAAATATATCTACAAAAATAACAAAAAAGGGGTTAAACTATTTTTGATAAAAACATACTGGAATCTAATTATAAATAGATAAGTGTTAAAATTCCTAGTACAATCTTCAATGTTGGTATTGGAATACCTCAGGTCTAGTTAGGAATATTGATGTTTAAAACTTACTATATCAACAATGATTATGAGAATGATAGTTCACATTGAACATTAATATTGAAAACAAATAGGTAAAACATGTTAAGACATGTTTAAGACAATTTGATAAGTCAAAAACACCTATTATTTGTTTTACATTTGACCTTTCAAATAAATATTTGTTGATCATGCAATGTAGTTTGAATGTAAACATAAGAATGATTGAAAAACTATTTGCTTTTAATGATTAGCATTATATTTTTTGTCCGAACATGATTTAGTTCTCAAAGACCCAATTGTAACTTACAAAAAACAAAATCAAAGATAGGAGCAGGGCAGCAGAATGGCGCTTATATCCAGCCCTTTCTTGCACAATTGACCTCTTCCACATCATTGAAGGCGACTCTCCGATTTCACATGACACTTTCTCTTCCAAGCAAACACTGATCTTTCCCCGTGGAAGTATGATTGATTAGCAAACTCGCGTAAAATCGTCATATCAATAAAGTTACCATTTATATAAAGGGTTACAACACAATAATGTAACATAATAAAAAACTAACAAATGTTATTCAAGCCAACGACATGCCAACCCATGTAAATTGTAAACTGTTGATAATTAGAATTCTGATTTAGAAATAAAATTTGACATATGTGATTTGAAATAATTTGGCTAACATGTGTCAACTGTCAATATTACGATTTACTGACGTTTAAGTTTTGAAATAAAGACGACTTTTCTTTCACTTTAAAAGTGATATTTAGTTTTTTTTATTTAGTAAATTACTTGTAAATGCATGTTACATTCAGTAAAAAACCTAAATTTTTAATGTCTATCCAAAATTTGTGTTCGATAAAGGTTTTTTTTTTAATCTTTATATTTATAGTTCGAAAGAAAAATCATAAAAAATATGAAAGGTTTTTTTAGAAAATGTTCAATCATTGTAATTTGTCTAATTGTATAATTGAACATAATATTTAGTACATTATTTATAATTTTCAGGATTTTCATAGTTTGATAAATATAACTATATTTTGAATGTAACAATGTAACAAAATCATATAATGAAAATCCTTTTATAACTTTTGACACTTTGATACGTAGGGACTAGAGAGAGCGAAAGAGGGGGGGGGGGGGGGAGTGACGAGGGAGAGAAAGAGAATTCTCTGTCTACGTTTTAAGGACACGTTTACAAAACTGATAGGTAGAAAATCGCATCACTACATAGACAAATATCGACTACGCACACTTACGCAGGTATAGTACGAGAATATTGTGTGAATGAAACAATTTTGATACTTTCGATATATGTATATATATTTTTTTCTGATTAATTATTACTTCTTAAAATTATTCTTATATTATTAACATTATGAATACTGAGAATATATTTAATAAACGACCAAAATCAGAAATACAGACATGTATGTTCATCACATACATGCCTGTCAATGTCGGGAATCGAACCCTAGCAATATCAAATCGCTTTATCAAATCACTGCATCAAGTCTAATGATAAGCAATAAAACAAGCCCATACTCAGTGCACCCAGCTCCATTCATCTATGAGATCCACAAGCATCCATCCATTAGGGTACCTTCAGATCGCTCCATCAAGTCGAGACAAATCGATAATAATCCGTACGTACTAGAAATTGTGGTTAGATCAAATTAAATATATGTTACTACTTCGATGAGGGCATTTGTGAAAATGAAAACGAAATATGCGGCAGGTGTGCTATAGTAATGCATACATTTGTAAACACCTTTATATCCTCTGAAAATTAAATTTTAAGTTTTATTCTTCCAGTAAGTTGTTTTTAGAGAATCCTACTTTTGAAGGGTACTTTTCATAATCGATCTGTCTCGTCTGTCGGCAACCCAGCTGTTGGTTTATTACAACTCTCTGTCTGCGTGTTTCTGAACTGGAATGTGGAATGCTGACTTTTGAGTTTTGACACTTATAATATGTCAGTTGTCAATTTTCATTGTACTTAGTATTTGAAAGTTTAAAACTAAAGTTTACTTTTATTTATAGTAGCGGCTCTTTGAAATATTTTGTTAAGTATATAGTTAAGTATATTAAAAGTTACTGCATTATTATAAATAATTATCTAAGAGACATTATGGTACAAAACGGCACCGAGTTCTGGTTACCAGAGGACACAATTCGTGTTTTGCTAGCTTCGGACATTCATTTGGGTTACCTAGAAAATGACCCGGTTCGTGGTGAGGACAGTTTCATTGCTTTTGAGGAAGTTCTTTCTATGGCTGTACAGTACGACGTAGATATGATTTTGCTCGGTGGAGATCTTTTTGATCACGCAAAACCTTCACCAAGCTGTATGTTTAAATGTACTCAAATTATTCGCAAATATTGCTTTGGAGATAAACCAATAACCATAGAAATTTTATCTAACCAATTGGAAAATTTTTCACGTGCTGTAAATTATGAAGACCCAAATTTAAATGTTTCATATCCTATACTGTCAATTCATGGAAATCATGATGATCCAGTAGGACAAGGTAGTGTTAGTTCCCTGGATATCCTATCGATAACAGGTCTTGTTAATTACTTTGGCAAATGGACTGATTACACTCATGTCCGAATTTCCCCAGTGCTCATTCAAAAAGGGGAGACAAAATTGTCTTTGTATGGTTTAAGTCATCTCAAAGATCAGAGACTTTCAAGACTGTTTGTTGAAAAAAAAGTAGAAATGGAATTAGTTGAGGATGGAAATGACTGGTTCAATATTCTTGTTTTACATCAAAATAGAGCCGACAGAGGGCCAAGCAATTATATACCAGAAAATGTTTTGCCTACATTTTTAGATCTTGTTATTTGGGGTCACGAGCATGATAGTCAAGTTTTTGCAATTAAGGATATTAAAAGGGAAAATGAAGGTTTTTTTGTTATCCAACCTGGAAGTACTGTAGCTACTTCCTTAGCTGCTGGGGAAGCTCTACCTAAGCACTGTGCCCTCTTGCAGTTACATAAAAAGGAATACATAGTAACACCTCTAGCACTCAAAACTGTACGGCCATTTATATTTAAAACTTTAGTCCTATCAGAGGAAAATTTAGGCAAAGAAGATGTAAATGAAACTGAAAAAGTACAAAATTTCTTAAAAAGCAAAGTTAATGAAGCAATACAAGAGGCAAGCACTCTTTGCAGTGGTGATCCTAAACAGCCATTGCTACCTCTTATTAGGCTAAGTGTGTTCTACGAACATGATGGGCAAGACTTCAACAGAGTCAGGTTTGGGCAAAATTTTAATGGTCTTGTTGCTAATCCAAATGATGTCCTTATTATGAAAAAAGAAAAAAAGATACGGGAAAGAAAAGAGCGAGCAGGTGGAGTGGAAGAGGTAGATATTGTAGGTGCTGTATCCGAGGCTACAGATGTAGAATCTTTGCTGCGAACTTATTACGAAACCCTGCCTCAAGATCGTCGTCTCGCCATTTTATCAGTACGTGCACTCACAGAAGCCGTTAGAGACTTCACAATAAAGCGAGACGATGACGTATTCCGTCAAGTGTTGAACGCACATCGAAAACGATGTGTCGACTCCCTGTTAGAATGTAATGCCGAAACACCCGAACAAATAGGGGAGCAACTTAAAACTTGCAAAGAAGCACTGGACACGGCGGATGGTGACCGACTCAAAAGCATAATAACCGCCGCTGTCGTAAAAGCGGAGAAGGACGCTAATAAACAAGCTGTGGCACCGAAAAATAACGTATCGATAGTGCTTTCCAGTGATGACGAAGTACCCACGGGTCGGGCAAGAGGGCGCGGTTCACGTGGTGGGAGAGGACGAGGCCGTGGCCGCGGCGCCGGGAGGGGACGGGGTTCTCCGCCCGCACCTGCAGCGGCGCCCCCGCCTCTGCCTGAGCGCCGCACGCCGCGCAGATCGGCCGCACAGAAGACTACTACATGGTTCCAGAGCTTAGCATCGCGTCGTCGCGATTCCTCCGATATCGAAATGTCGGATTAATTTTAAACGCAAATCGTTCTTATTTTTTTTCTACTATACTTTTGTAAACATTACATACATTAAGTTTTTGTTCGAATTTTCTATTATTTTTCCCAGCAATAATATCAGCCTAGGTATCCTTAACTTCTATTCTCAGTTAAAATTTTATTGTTTTGATAACTGCGATCTGTGAAATGTCGACAAAGTAGAACCCTTTAACTTTTTTTTGAGTTTTATAGATTACAATCTGTAAAATAATATAAAAATAAATAGCCTCCTATTTAATTATAAAAAAAATACTTTTCTGGACAAAAAATATTGTCTATAAAATGTTAGTTTATTTTTGTCATGTTTATTATTTTTTTACTTTTATACTAATACTTTTATATTAATAATAATAATATTTTTATTAATTCAAAAAGTGTATACATAATAAGTCGCAAGGGACCCTGTACTAGGTTGGTATGTCTCTGGCAATAAATTATTTCCACGCCGAATTTTTATTAAATCCATCCAGTAGTTCTATCTGTTAAACATGCCGACGACATTTTCAAAAACGATGGTTGTTAGTTGGTTGCTTGGTTGGATATTTATTATTGCAATATACCTAACATGATGGATTATGCGGACGAAAGCTATATTAACTGAAACAAAGATTTGTTACTTGACAGATTTGCACGCGATTTTCACAGGTGGATTATATATGATCTGGAGCGTTGTCAAAACTTTGTTTCGTCAAAATCGGTTAAGGGAAAAAAAGGTTCAATTGTAAATTTACTTCAAGCACTGTTTCTAACTTTTAAACAGAATTGAATGCGGTTTACATGAACGTATTTAATTTAGATTAAAGTATAATTTCTACTTTGTTCTATTTGAATTTTAATAAAATAACAAATTGAATATGAGCATATGCGCATTATAATTGTAAAGGCACAATTACACTTCTCGCTTCCCATAGACAAAATATTGCGCTCTTAGAACTTTATAAAACTCGCCTCTAAAACATATTTATCTATTGTGAAGATACACCATGCATAAAGAGAGTCTCCGTACTAACCATCCATCCATTCATCGTCTTTCATTCATTTTAATTTTCATTCATTTTTCATTTTCATTTCATTCATTTATGACTGGAAAGGTTCTCTAAATATAAAGGTACGCAATTTAGGTGAAAGTCGTTATAATATATATGAAAGGACAAACAGAAGGATCTGATAGAAATAACCGTTCTCGATTTAAGGAAATTGTTTTTTTGCCGATTAATATATCCTAACAATATACTATTTTCCGATTGAATCGACTTAAATCGTACAACGGCTTCGCCTTCCGTCCGACCATTTCGGAAATCGTACAATAAAGGATATAGCAATAATAACGCAGTAATTATACTAAAAAATATTTATTTGGAAATAGGAAGGGAGAGTGCAGCAGGCCTCAAGCCAGGAGCGCTCCGTCCGGCGCGGCGTGCAGCAAGCCGCGGCGCAGGTAGCGCAGCGCCACTCGTGCGGCGCCGCAGGTGTCGTCACCCGCGAACGTGAGCAACGGCGATGTGGGCACCAGCCGCAGCACGCTTACTGCCGCGCCGCATGGAGCGCCGGGCTCCACGCGCAGCCCCAGGGCGCCGCACGCCGCCCGCAGCGAGCTCATCGGGTCCGCGTCCGGCCGCGCCGCCGCCAGCGCCTCTGACCCGCTCTTCCGCTTGTTCTTGTCTGGGGACATCGCGTGGGATTTTATGATTATAACGTTTCGTAGATTATACTCGAGTTTATTTTAGACCTAGTCCGTTATGCGATGGATAAAAAAATCTAGAAGATATTTAAAATTTTTTCCCCGGGATCGAACCCTAAAACTACAGGAAGACGAATCGGAACGTGTACCGATATGTATCATCAGACCGAGATGGTATTCCGAGATGCGTTGTCCGAGGTCGAGACAGCGGCCGCCCGCCTCGCGCAGCTCCGTGTAGCGCTCCATCGCCGCGTCGATCCCGCCCCCCGCGGCCCCCTCCTCCCCTCCGCCCGCTGCCGCCTCCTTCTTCTTTAGGAGAGTCTTTTCGACGGCGCGCGCTAGCGCTTCCTCCTGCGGACGTAATTCGATTTAACTATATTCCTTTTTAACTTGATAGCTGTCTGTTACCTCTAAATTAAACGGGTAAATTTTACCTCCACAAAGTCCCCCGTTAGTCTAGACAGGTTATCTCGTAGGTACTTGTAGAGTTGTTCCGCGGCTTGCTGTCGGGCCGCCTTCTTGGTGGTGGAGGTGCACTGGCGCGATTGCAGACCCAGGCTGATGCGAACGGTGAAGTGTCGCTGATGAGCGGGACCCGTGTCGCCCACCAGCTCGTACTGCGCCTCTCCCAGTCGGTACTCCTCGCACAGCTCCTTGAGCAGCGCTACGTAGCTGCGTGTGTCGAGAGGCAGAGTGGGAGCGCTCCCGCCGGACGATGAGGGACCGGGTTCCTGAACACGTTCCGAGCGTCGGGATCGATGAACTTGGTATAAAAAGTAGGTGGTTCATGTTGTTACAGAAGAATGTACCAGGGCTGGGTTGTTGGTTGGCGAGGGGGGCGATATCGGGCGGGGCTCCGTATCGGGATGCGTGGCGTATGGCGCGGGCACGTCCATCCCGTGCGCGTACAACCTCTGCAGCAGACGCCGCGCCGCCTCCTGCTTGGCTTCCTTCTTTGAGCGAGCGAGCCCGGAGGCCGAGGAACCGTGCACGGTGCACCGGTACTCGAACATAGCTTGATGCTGAGGTCCAGACTAAAATATAGAAAATTATATATAGGAATTAATTATTAATATTTAAATAGTATGAATTTATTATTAATATTTATTTAGTAAAACATATTTGCATTTTTGTTTGTTTTTGTCAATTTAGTTAATATGGTCTCCAAAACCAGAAAAGATCGACATAACTATTATCGCGAAAGCAATGCTGTGGCATCCCACTAATGACAAAGGTGTTAAGGGCAACTGCATGGTTTTTAGTAGGTAGCCCAACTAAAAAATTGCCGCTTTTAGTAGGTAGCCGAACTAAAAAACTGCCGCGTCACCTAAGCTGCAGCCCTACAGAGGCTCCCCGTCGTCGTCTTGTTGGCCGGCGAGTATCCGTAACAGATTTTCACATTGGAAAAAAGGTATTCGTACATAATAACCTGCAGCACATCTGTGACTGGACTTAAAAGTTCTGAATAAAAGCCAATGCCAATTAATATCAATAAATTTTTGTTGATAGCCAAAATGGACTGTCTAAAGTATATAGGTATAACACACGTTTTATGGAACAACATTAAAAAAGTCAGTTTGGATCCAACTTCTCATTACTTGAAATCTAAATTTCAACTACTGATGTCAATTTGCCATTTGCATCTCCAGCCAGTTTCTAACCTTAGTTACTTTTGCCTTCACTCAATATTAGTTTTCTATTTAACTTCCTCATAATATACACTATTAAATTCTGATTTAAACTATGTTCACCAAAATATGTTAGTGTTACACTGGTTTTTAATTGATTTCCCTTTTGAGACTAACGATATTAGCATTTTTATTACTTTTAGGTGTTTAGAATCTATATTATTTTCTGACTATTATTTTACAATATACACTGGACGCCGCTTATTGGGATCACGGTTAATGTTATCAGCCGGCTATTGTTATCGAAAATGGTCGGTCCCAAATTTCTCCTTAGAAATATATTAGAAAAAAGCCGTGTGATCAAAAGTCGCTTATTGTTATCGTTTTAGAAGGGTACAATTTTAAATTCTCAAGTTTAAGGATTAGAAAATACTATTTTTGTTCGACGACGACGACGATACGACGATTCGATACGACGTGGTGTTCAACACCGAGCAACAAACTTCGAAAAATTATACGATTTTGAGAATTATATTGAAATGATTATGAATGAAAACAAGTGTCAAAAAACAATAGATCGATATTTCAAATGAATCTTATGTTAGAATATTTTTAATAGTGCAAATAAATAGAAAATTTGAGCAAACAACAGAATTTCTTATTATGAAACTTAATATGTACTTAAATCAATTATAAATTATTACAATTCATATTTTATCATTATGATTATTTCTTATGTGCATTAAAATCACCCAACAAGCATGAAAAAGTACCATCCGCATAATGTTATCATTCGGTTATTGTCATCAAAACGGGCTGGCTGAAAGTGACCACAATAAGCAGTGTCTACTGTATCTCATTCTTATGTTCATCAAAGTAGTATTCCAATGTTCACTTTTTTAGGTGTGTTTTATTAGAACTGAACCGAATACACTAGATGTACATCAGTTAATGTACAAATATAATAAAGAATGTTAACTTTATAAGTATTACATACTTTGTTTGTAATGTGTACTTAATCTTGACTTTAATATATGAAATGTTTGAAGAAATTGACAGAAACAGGTACTTTTTGTCAAATTCTTTGTAGCAATACACTGGCACATCTACTATAGTATTAATGGTTTTTTGAATTTTATAAAAATGAGTTTAAAATAAAGTTGCTGAACCCTAACTACATGGAAATATAATAAACAAACTCATTCTAAGAGTCATTATTATTAGCAGTTCAAAACACAATTCATTGATGATAATTATGTCCTGGAGAATATGAGAGGTGTTTGTTAGTAAATTTAATATAGGGTGTTGGCTGGTATAGTAAGTATCATAAATATCTGATGCCATTTAGAAATGTTGAGTTAAAATTTTAAAGTAATTCAATCCAATGTTTTACTTTAATAAGGAGTCAATTCTACATGTGGATAATATTACATTAGTCTTCACGGAATCAGGAAAATTAATACATTACAGAGGTTTGGCTAATCTGAAAAGTCTGCACTACATTTGTAATTGTATGTGAATTTTTCGAGGTTTAATAAATTGACACAAAATAAGACACACTAGTCAGCTTTACTAAGAAAGATACATATATATTGAGATACCCCGAGGTAGGTTACAGTTGATAGGAGTATTTATATACAATGATTTCTTACCTGAGATACACATTCATATTTCGGTACCAAGCCTAACTTAATCATCATCTCCTGCAACACTGTTATCGGCGTTTTAATCATTTTTTAAAGAAAACTCAACTTAATGTATTATTAGAATAATAAAAATAGATCTTATATAGATATTTCACAATATAATTTGTTGAGCTTATAATATTTTGTCATCGAACAACAACAACTGAAAAATTTTAATTATATTGATAAATAACAATATTATGAAATGAATACAGAATAATAGAAACTATTATTGTTGTTACGAAATTTTGAATGTTGCCAAAACCTAAAATTTCCCCTCCTAACAGTAATCTCAAAAACCCCTAAAAATCTCCTAAATTTTAAATTTAACAAACAAAGTATGTAGATTTTATTCTATTATTTAAATTTTACATATTAACTTTAACTCATAGCATTCCTCTTATAATTTCAATAATGTTTTTTAAATTTTAAATTTTATTTAATTGTTACAACATTGTTTAAAGATTTCGGGATAATACGGTTTTTAAAAAATATAAATGAAATTGTAAACCCTCTAAAAAAAAACCCTTAAATAATTTTTCATCCTAAAAAAACCCGGAGCGATTATTTTCTCCTAAAATTTTGGGGAATAAACCCCTAAGCTACACTAAATCTCCATACTATTGTACAATCATAGAGATATTATCATAGAGTAGGGCCAGCCTTAAATGTCACCATCAAACTTAAAAGAGATAGGTAGATCGAAAAACCCTATCTATCTCTACTTTTTATGAAATCTCGTGCTTCGTCGTCGTCGTCTCGAGCGTTATTCGTAGCAATTGTCATTTTTAACAATATTCTGAAAGCTAAGTTGTCATTTTCACCGTGTGAGATCAAATTTGAGTATCAATAATATACGATTGTTTTCGAATATTTTCGTAACTCAATATAGTCTTCAAAAGAAGTGTCAAAAATGTTTTACACAAATGTTTTAAAAATTTAAAAAACGCGTCATGAACATTTTTTGTGCATGTGTAATAAGACAAAGACACACAGTGTGACATCTTGCATTTTTTTTACTGTTTCACTGACGCTCATACGAATACCTATGGCTCACCTATTCTATGTGTACAATAGTTGCAATAAACAACTTTATTTGATCAACGATTTTTAATGCTTGAAATTTTAAGCAGGCTTATTAAAAATATGAATTCCTTAAACACTTTTAATCATTTTTCTACTCATAGAAAACAAAACTAAATTAAAAAGTGTAAAGGATCACTGTCTCATGTAGAGATTTTATTGTTTGTACTTGCAATTTGTATATATACTTAATTCATCATTAATTTTATTATACCTACATATTTGAAATATTTTATAATTTAATGTATTTATAACGTCTAATATATGTAAACAAATTGACTTACTAACTTCATCTAGCTAGAGCATTATTATTCGCTTACAACAAAGTTAACGAGGACATTCGACCACAAAATTTTAATCTTCATAATTTTTATACCGAGCATCTTTATGAAAATCGATTCTTAACAAGAAAAAATTTAAAATACCAATTAAAAACAAAAAAATAAAATAAAGAATTAATTTATTATTATTATTATTAATGTAGTCGTTGCGTCGGGGGAGTATTGTACGTACGTGGACGATGGTGCCAATTTTACAAAATTTTCGGAGCTAATGCATGAGGACTTAGACTATATGATTTGCTATTGTTATTTCGTTATTTGACTTGGTGACTTACCTTAATTTGGAATTCTTCTTTTATTTAGTGGTCCCCCAACACAACTACGTCAGTAAGTAAATAATATTATTATTTATATCCTTTTTAGAGGTCTTTTTGTATCGGGGGTTTTTTAAAATTTAAATTTCTTTATTTTTTTTCTGCTTTTTAAAATAATATTACTACTTTTTATATTATACTAAATAAACCTAAGAACACATTAATATTCACGTGTTAAGGTTTTTTCGTCTCCTCGTTTGGTTGCTACAATGCCAGGTCAAACTTATAACACCACTCGTTTTTGGGTCGGGGGTTAAAAATATTTAATAAATTGGGCTTGATGATAAAACCCATATCTGTATTAAAATAAGCCTCATATACATAGATATAATGCCACTTTTAATAAATAAATAAAATAAAATAAAAGGCCTTTTATTTCTAAAAAGATAAATACAATTAGCTTATCTAATAAACAGTATCTAATTGTAACTTATTTACTAATTTTATTTAAATATAGAATAAAAATAAACCGATACGGGCAGGGATTCGAACCCGTGACTACTGGGAAACCGTCCCGTCGCTCTACCAATTGAGCTACCGTATCGCTGTCCGCCTCGGTGAATTAAGCATTCTATATGTGATCGTCTTTATCGGGACGCTGGTGACATCTATTAGGTTTCTTTCGAAAATCCTAACCAATGTTTTTAACTTTGCTGTATAGATAAACATTGAAAAGATGCCACTACCGAAATTAATGTTTGAAAATATCTATAAACATGTATAGCCATGTTAAGCTTATTGAGCTACAGTATCGCTGTCCGCCTTGGTGAATTAAGCATTCTATATGTGATCGTCTTTATCGGGACAGTGGTGACATCTATTAGGTTTCTTTCGAAAATCCTAACCAATGTTTTTAACTTTGCTGTATAGATAAACATTGAAAAGATGCCACTACCGAAATTAATGTTTGAAAATATCTATAAACATGTATAGCCATGTTAAGCTTATTGAGCTACCGTATCGCTGTCCGCCTTGGTGAATTAAGCATTCTATATGTGATCGTCTTTATCGGGACAGTGGTGACATCTATTAGGTTTCTTTCGAAAATCCTAACCAATGTTTTTAACTTTGCTGTATAGATAAACATTGAAAAGATGCCACTACCGAAATTAATGTTTGAAAATATCTATAAACATGTATAGCCATGTTAAGCTTATTGAGCTACCGTATCGCTGTCCGCCTTGGTGAATTAAGCATTCTATTTGTGATCGTCTTTATCGGGACAGTGGTGACATCTATTAGGTTTCTTTCGAAAATCCTAACCAATGTTTTTAACTTTGCAGTATAGATAAACATTGAAAAGATGCCACTACCGAAATTAATGTTTAAAAATATCTATAAACTAGCCATGTTAAGCTTATTTACTAATATTTATGAATTTATACAGTTTAGGTTTCACTTTATGGTTTTTCCAGAACCCCTCCACGGGTAAAGGCCTCCTCCAAACGGCACATTTACTTCGTATAAATAAAAGCTGATACTGACGTGCTTATCATACCTGCTTATTTAACTTGTAAATCTATTTAGAAAGATGATATTGGCATATTCTTTTAAAAAGCTTTTGTGCTTAGCTGAAAAGCAATTTTGATTAAATGGCTCAAGCTTAAAATGCTTTCTCTAGTTAGATCTTGACATATTCGTCAATTCGTAAGTTATTTTTATTTATTTTCAATATTCAATTACTGAAAAAAAACTTTTCCCCTTTTACATTATCGATAATGTACAAAACCCCCTCCCCCCCACTCCCACACCTCAATACAAAACCCCGTCCTGACTTCACTAGAATTAAGAACAGTCTTTCCCTCAAAAACAAAAACCTACCAAGAACCGATTTATGATTTATGAACCGATTTTAATAATTCTTTTTTTGTTAGAAAGGAGATATTCCAAGGGAGGTATCATGGGATAAGGAAACAAGATTCTGATAATGACATCTTAGGTAAACCGAGAAAATTTGTCGAAAATTTTAGAATGGATTACTGCGTTTGTTAATTTTTCATTAAGTATTTTAAAGAACTACAACTACGAAAGGCTGTGGTGGATCTGATGATGAGCCCAATGAACCCTAAAGACGGTTAATGGAACTCTTTAGCGATTTAGAGCAGTTGGTTTGGGCCTTAATAATTTATATTGATGAGAACTTTACACTTAGAAGCGGTATGTCGGTCATTAGGGATCTGATGATAAAGAAATACGATAGTTAAGTTAACTCCCAAACAGTTTACAGTAGCTAACTTGGGTTTGGACTTAATTAAATTACATGGATGAGAACTTTGCACCCATATGAATAACAAGTGCTATCACAGGTCTGATAATGTCTCATCATGGAGATCATGGAGAGTCGGTGGAATTCTTCTATGTTTTCTAGCAGTTAACTTCGGACTTTCCAACGCACGGCAGGAATCCATCCTTTTTTCGTGGACATTCCACCTGTCCGAACGAAGCGCTTTGCTTCGTCTTTTTTACTGCGTACAGCAAAGGATTGGAACAGCTTGCCTGCGTCGGTATTTCCGAAAGAATACAATGTGGATACATTCAAGAGAAGAGTGAATAGGCTGCTAGGGTAATGCGCCTTACCACCTTAGACTACATTCCACTTACCATCAGGTGGCATGTAGTCAAGCATTGCCCTAGATTATATAAAAAAAAAAAAACTTTTTTAACTGAATTCATTAAGGTAAGAGATTTCTCATTTCAACCGTATATGTACATATCTATATTATTTTATGATTGTTCTCGGGCAACTCCGTTGTTTAAGAACCGATTTTGATGAGTTTTTGATGGCCGAAAACATTAAGGTGATTTAAATTATTTAGATATATAACATATTACATATAATGTTGTATATATTGTATCTAATAAATTGTTTAAATATTGAAGTATACATTTTTTTTTATTGACTTGAGGACGCGTAGGTAATAGCTGTGGCTGGTTGTTCCAGCACTTGGTTAACACTTGACGTATTTTAGAAACTAATTGTTAGAAGATTTAGTGATGTGATGTGACTTGACCCAAACGCTAAATTAATAAAGATTTTTTTTGCAAATTGGATAGTTTATCTTATTTTCAGATTACATGGTAAGACATCTTTATTTTGCCAGTAGGTATAAGAATATTTATACCTATTAAGAGTTGGATATGTAAAACGGAATCACGTAGTAATTACTTACTCTGTGGTTACCCATTAAGTAAGAAGAATATACACTAACAAATTCAGTTTCAGTTATACTAATAAAAGAAACAATCGTGCAAACTATGTATTATTTATTTTCCAACACGTATTGATGACGTCCACAAACGCAATTATTCTTTATTTTTCGTTGGTGTTGAGTCTTGACTATCAGTTTTGACTTTGGTCGCAATAATTCTATGAATTCGAACAAAGTTAAGAGTACCATATAAACAAATGCGAGCCAAGCGGAACTGAGTAAAATCTGTCGAGTTATTTCTTCACTGGGAAACGTGTGGCGGCGGACCATGGTTTGGTGTATGTCTGTCTAAGCGAGGGCAGGGTGAGCACGGTTACGCATGAATCGTCGACCCCAGTAAAGCAACGAGTGAACTAGCAGAATACAGGTGTAAAGAAACAGTACTCGAAGCACTGCGACCGCTGCTGCGCCTCCTGCGTCCTGGCAGTGTCCGACGCTGCGCCGCTTGGATTGGCCCATCGCATCTCTACATTGCTGATTATTGGTTGATGAAACTTTTAATCTAAATATAACATATAAATCGTCAATAATCACCCGTAATTAAGTAAATCTTGACAAGTGACATATACCTAGTATCTAAAAGGAAATAATATATAATTAATCTATACCGTTTAAGGTTTTTAAAGCGAGGTTTTATTTATTTGGAAAATATATTTCATTTTTCTGTAAAAATTCTTATGGTTTTTGTTTAGTGAGCATGTTTGAAATAAAACTTCCTTATTAGACATAGAAGAAGATAAGTCCATGTATACCTTAAATTTCCAAAGATAATTTCAAAAAATGATCGCAGGATACACCAAAATTATGACGATTGAAAGACATCGTTTTGCACAAAATGCAATCCTGGGGATTTCGAACGATAATGGATTACCTCTTATTCCGAGATACCTTAACTCAATACCTTAGCAAGCTTAGTTTTTGGTCATTTATTTTGGTGTTTTAAATTATACAACACCGTAAATTAGGACTCTAACTTATCTTACTTACATAATGACCATAGAACATTTAATTGCACTTAGCAATATTATTTTCTCATTATATTATTATAAACTTTTATATAATACCTTTACATACACTACATCTCATTAATCCCTATTTTTCAATCTAATTGGTTGCCTGGAAGAGATAGCTTTTTAGCGATAAGACTACTAAATTTGTAACATTTATTTTCTCTGTTTTTTTTGTAATTGTTGATTTGGGTGAACAATAAGGAATATTATTATTATTATTATTATTATTAACATTTATAGTGGTATTCTTTCACAATTTTACATATTGTCGCTTGAGACAGTCCTATATTTTAATATGACGCAGATTTCTGTGACCTTGAAAAAAGGTGTTCTTTTTGTTTTTGTAATTTTGAGGTTTATTTTATTTTATTTTATTACAATTTTTTATTAATTATCTTATCTTCGCCTTTGCGTAATCTTGCGTTATGGTATATTTGTTGGTTAAGTTATTATTAAATCAATATTATTTTATGTGTTCTTTTTCTGAATGAAATGTTTTTTATTGTTACATGTTTTTGTATGTCCTAATATCACAAACCTACAATACTATAAGTAGCCTAATTAGGTACAGACAACGATAAAAAGAGAGAAAATTAGTTTTATTTTTTTATAATTTATTATTTATTGATAAGAGACTAACAATAAAAATATAAAAAATTTAATATAAAAATATAACAGTGAAGTGTAAATTATTAGTTCATACGTATTACCATCTGAAGATAACTTCATAGATTTTCTGCTAGTCTTAGCAGAAAATCTATGATGTCCTAATCTTGCCAAATATAAAAACAGTATATAAATCGTAGGTTGATTTAGTATAATGAAGAAACCCGTAACATAATCTTAAAAAGCAGAAAAAGAAATAGATTAAAAATTAAAAAAAAATGATAAAAAACTCTAAAAAGTTTGAAAATATCTTTAAACATGTATAGCCATGTTAAGCTTAATTAAATTTATATAAATATAGAATGAAAAATAAACCGATACGGGCAGGGATTCGAACCCGCGACTACTGGGAAACCGTCCCGTCGCTCTACCAACTGAGCTACCGTATCGCTGTCCGTCTCGGTGAATTAAGCATTCTATATGTGATCGTCTTTATCGGGACGGTGGTGACATCTATTAGGTTTCTTTCGAAAATCCTAACCAATGTTTTTAACTTTGCTGTATAGATAAACATTGAAAAGATGCCACTACCGAAATTAATGTTTGAAAATATCTATAAACATGTATAGCCATGTTAAGCTTATTGAGCTACAGTATCGCTGTCCGCCTTGGTGAATTAAGCATTCTATTTGTGATCGTCTTTATCGGGACAGTGGTGACATCTATTAGGTTTCTTTCGAAAATCCTAACCAATGTTTTTAACTTTGCTGTATAGATAAACATTGAAAAGATGCCACTACCGAAATTAATGTTTGAAAATATCTATAAACATGTATAGCCATGTTAAGCTTATTGAGCTACCGTATCGCTGTCCGCCTTGGTGAATTAAGCATTCTATATGTGATCGTCTTTATCGGGACAGTGGTGACATCTATTAGGTTTCTTTCGAAAATCCTAACCAATGTTTTTAACTTTGCTGTATAGATAAACATTGAAAAGATGCCACTACCGAAATTAATGTTTGAAAATATCTATAAACATGTATAGCCATGTTAAGCTTATTGAGCTACCGTATCGCTGTCCGCCCCGGTGAATTAAGCATTCTATATGTGATCGTCTTTATCGGGACGGTGTGACATCTATTAGGTTTCTTTCGAAGATCCTAACCAATGTTTCTAACTTTGCAGTATAGATAAACATTGAAAAGATGCCACTACCGAAATTAATGTTTGAAAATATCTTTAAACATGTATAGCCATGTTAAGCTTAATTAAATTTATATAAATATAATAGGATCACACATCCATCCACACATAATAGGAGAACACATTATATTGACCGATTGATTGACTATTTCGACATGATCGCGATCAACCGATTGAGCAGACAGACGGCACTGGCTCTCTAGACTGTCGGCTAAGCACTCAGCTTTGTCAGAGTCGTCAAACGCGATGGCGGAGTTAGGTCCAACCAAGGGAGGCATATCTGAGACAGTGTCCGCCTTCAACGCTCTCTGCAACCGCCAGAATGCCTGGTGTGTTGGAGAGAGCGTCGCAAGCGTCCTATCCCAGCCGCTATCTCTGAAGTCGTCGAGAGCTTGTCTCGACTCCCTCTGAAGACGGCGCAGCCTCCGTCGGTTGTCATCTGTCGGGTATCGGTCATGGGCTCTAATCGCGGCGTTTTTACGGGTGATGAGAAGTCTAATGTCCGGAGGGAGTGCTCGGTAACCCTCGAAGTTCACTCGGACCTCCTTCGAGGACTTTCCTATGCTGTCTACCAAATGTTCTGTGAAGTTAGTCGCGGCTGAGACAGCGTCCTCGACCGATGTAAGCTGGTCAGGAATTTTGTCGAGGTGCGCTGGTACGGGGGAATGGAGTTGCTCTCGAAGCTTCGTCCAGTTAATAATTGTTTTGGTCGCGGGTTCCCTAAGGGGAGGAAGTCCTAGCTGAAATAGGACCGGTCGATGGTCAGAGTCTAGCTCGGATAGCGTCTCGATAGAACGTAACTGGAGTGTCACGCCCTTCAAGAGTACTATGTCGAGCACGTCGGGTCTGTCATGTCGGAAGTCTGTGTCGCAGTATCGCGTGGGACTCAAAGGCGCGGTGATCTCGAAGTCGAGACCAGCCTTGTAACTTAGCCTATCAAGGAGATTTCCTCTACTGTTTGCGACAGTGGAGTTCCAGCGGGGATGTTTGCAATTTAGGTCGCCGGCCAGAATGGTTGCGTTACCTAATTGGAGTAAGGACTTAAGGTCCCTCTCAACTAAGGCTTTATTGGGAGAAAGATAGACGGATGCTAGTACGATCGACTGATGGCCGGTCATACCCACCTGACATAATGACGCTTCTACGTTGACTAGTTGGGGCGGATCGAGCGGAGTGCAATGAAGAGACCTTCTGTAGTAGATGATGGTTCCCCCCTTCGCGGTTGCCCTATCGTTCCTAACGAGACGGTAATTTGCGATGCGCGGATCACGATTACACGGCTTCAGAAAGGTCTCTTGTACTAACAGGACGTCTATCTGGTACGTGACCACGAAGTCGCGCACTAGATCTATCTGCTTAAGTAGCCCGTTCGCGTTGAATGTAGCGACAGTCAGAGAGCGAGGTTTTACCCTTCCACGCGATGTCATCATGTTGACATCGTGTGTTCGTATATCGATTTGATTAGGACGGCGTGCTTGAGGAGCACTTCCATCCTCGCGGGAGGGTTTCGCGCGGAATCCCTCATTTCATTCGAAAAGACTAGGAGCTCTTCGATGTCTATTACACCGAAGAGGCTCGTGACGCACGCGAGCGAACTCGCAACTCCGTCGGTGGAGTTTCGAACCGGCGGCGGCGGCAACGACTGGGGGACGGGCTGTGGGATAATCCTCGGAGGCTTCACCCAAGCGTTCGCGATCGCGTTCGCGGGTGCCTGAGGGGCCTGGGATGCCTGAGGGGCCGCGGGCCTCCTAGGGGCTAGAGGAGCCCATGGAGGCTGTGCGATCCGAGGAGGATGCCTTGCCAGCTGTGTCCTGCGCGGCGCTTTGGGGCACCCGCGATAATTCGCAGGATGGCCCTTCTGTCCGCACAGGACGCAGCTGGGAGGATCCTCAGGGACCGGTCCCTTCCGCGAGCAGTCGGCTGTCGCGTGGTCGTCCAGGCACTTGACGCACCTTGGACGCGCGTGACAAAAACGTTGGGAATGCCCATAGAGCTGGCAGCGATGACACTGACCAGGAAAACCGCGACCGCGTGGAGGTTCGACCCTAAGGCCGGAGAGTTGGCAGACTGCCTTAACGTTAAAAATTTGCTTTCCTTCCGGGGAAAGCTCGAGATGGACGAGAACGAGATCGAACGGGACCCTAGTGGTCGCTCGGTACATGCGGTGCACCGAGATGACGGGGAACGATTGGGACTTAAGGTCCTCGAAAATCCGCTCAGTAGTGAGCTCCACGGGGAGCCCTCGGATGACCACCGATAAGCGGCGTTCATCCTCTAGCACGTAGGTGTGGTATCCGTAACCACGTTTGCGGAGGAGACGAGTCAGACCACGGTGGTCCGACGAAGACGCGGTTTGAACGCGGATACCGTCGGCGGTATTTCGGGCGGACGTGAAATGGAGCTTGTGCTCCGTCATAAGTGCGGACAGAGTGTCCCACTTAGACTTGTCCCTTATGTAAAGCGGCGGCGGCGCGGGGGACTTCCGTGGCGCTGAAGGCGCAGGCGCTGAAGGTGCCTCCGCGGGCGCTGAAGGCGCGGACGACGGCGACGCGGACGCGGGCGCTTCGGGCGCGATCGGCGCGCGTTCGCGAGTCGGGCCCGGGCCCGAAGAACGGTCGGGCGACGCGGGTTCGCTACTAGCGGGTTTTGAGGCCCGTTTTCGCGGGACGTTCGAGGAGAGCGCTTTCGTCGCCTTCCTATTGGCCGATTTGGTCTGCACGGTCGTGAAACCGTCGTCCTCGTCAGCGTCCGAGGAAGGGGACGAACTCCCCGACTCGGAATCCGAGGCCGTCTGCTCAGTAGGAGTGGCGGCCTCGACCTCCATGTCGGAGGTGCTCTCGGTCGCGATCGCGGCGCGCGAGGTCGAGGGCGGAGACTCGATGCCTAACAAGACAGAGTAGCGCAGGCATAATTCAGGCGCAATTCCGTGGACCCAACCAAAGAACTGCGACTTGGACAGATCTTCGGGTTCCGCCGCGGATTTGGGGTCCATGGTGGAGCCCGGAGATATGAGCCGTCCTCCCTGCGTGAGCAGGGAGGCGAGTGCCTATCGTGAACCCTATCGAATCTCTGTCAGTAGGTGACAGAGGTGTGCCTAATACCCTAACGACTGTGTACTTACACGACGCAGGCTATTACGACGAGGTCTTTGAATTCCGTTTCGTACCCTAACTAGGGCGACGTCGGACTTGTTGGACCCCTATGCAGGCTCGCCGGCCCGCAGGTGTGCTTGCGGCGATGATTCACACACAAACACAATCACACCGCTGGCTTGCACACAATGGAGGTCGTTATCTTGACTGGCCCAGGTGTACGAACGGTCGGTGCAGGTGGTCGGTGCAGGTGGCTGGGCGGTCAGCGTGACGGCCCAGGTAGGTGGCGCGAATAGGCGGAGCAGGTAAAAGGGACATGTGTCCCGGTCGACTGCTCAACGGTGAATGTGTACCAAAGCAAATACAGAAATAACAATATCGAATCGTATTGACTAAATCCTCATTGATTAGCTCTGAAAACTTTGTAAAATATACTCCATAGTCAACAACGATCTCCCGACGCAACAACTTCAATATAAGAATATTATTTTTATCCTTTTTAGAAGTGTTTTTGTATGGGTTTTTTTTTTAATTTTTAATTAAATTTTCTTTTCGGATTTTTTAATTTATGTTACTGGTTTTTAGATGTCTTTTTGTATCGGGGGTTTTTTAAATTTATTATTTTTTTTTTTTATAATTATTTTATTTTTTCTTGTTTGTACTGAATGAACCTAGGAACACACTATTTTTACTTCGTTAGGTTTTTACTATAAATTTTTTATAAGAACCTTTCGCCAGCACCAATAAAAACCATATCTTGGAGATGACTGCTTTTATTTCGACAAAACATAGCTAAGAACCATCTCGATGAACCAAGCTTTCGATTAAAAAAACACATTTAAATTCGTCCACACGTTTGGCTACTAAATTGCTACAGACAGACACACAGACTTACAGGTCAAACTTAAAACACCAGTCTTTTTGGGTCGGGGGTTAATAAGAAATGTCGTGTATCAAATCCGAGAGCCATAAAATCAAAGATATACTTCGGTAAAGCTGTCATCTGATTAGTATAATTGAATCTATTTCACGTGTCTGCTTTCGTCACAAAATATTAAATATTTATTTAATCGGATTTTTATCCGACTAAAGTGAAAGTAAACTCACCATATATGATTTTATTAAGGAAATAAATCCAAGCAAGCTCCGTGAACAGACTTGTAATATATGTTTATAAATTTGTACTTTAAACCTGACATTTTATTCCATACAGCCGACTCTACCTACTTATAAAATATCCCTGAGATAATAATTTTTGAAATCTCTATTTAGATTATACTTACTTACCTTATAAATAGTTACTTGACATTCATTACATTTAATAGCAACATACTGCTAGTATTTATAGTTTTTACAGGCAACCTAGCAGATATCATAAAACGCTACTTTATAAAATGAACTTGATAAAATAGGTAGGTATATATATATATATTAGCTAGTTAGGTAGTAGCGTAGGTAATATATTTACTGGCCAACTTTACGTAATGAGATCGAAACACATTGTCATACACGATGTTAAATCAAATGTATTTATGTACCTATTTCGTGTAACCTCATGCGGTCCTCTTTATTAAATCATTTTTTGTTTATATCTTTAAAAATGTATGATTATACAACAATTATAATATATTAATAACTGTCCTGTTTAAGAAGATGTCGTAAATAATTTGGTATGTATGTTAGTTGCAAGCAAAATAGTTGTTAAGTGCAGTAACAGATTTCCAGAATTTGCAACAAGCAGGAATACATTGGAACTTGGAAGTGAGGTTGAAGGGCCGGCGCGGCAGTGGCGGGGTGGCGGGTCAATGACCGCGACACGCGAGCTTTTTCACGTGATGCGATTAGTGCGATGTAGGTCAGCGGAACAAGCGACCCAGCGGTGCCGCCACCATCGCTACCAGAGTGCCTGGCGCATGCAACTAGCCCAAATTATATAGGAAGAAAGCAATCCCACTTTCTTATCATTTAAGAAGAATAACCGATTTTTGAAATATTCTGTATTTTTTGTCATACTTAAATGTGAACCAAATTGAAAATGACAAACAAATTTCAAAAGTTTATAGATAATATTTACTGACGGAGCAGTGTCTACTGATTATTAACGATTATAGAACATCCTGCATTAATAAAGTTATTAAATTAATAAATTATAACGAAGTCGTATTGATCTATGTTCTTTGTAGCAAGCCGACGAAGCTCTGCCCACTGACAATTAAACATATCCCATGGCTGATATCAAACACATGACCCACTTAGTTATCTTGACTTCGATGTTCGACATAACTGCAATTTCTAATATTAGTGTGACAGTTTAACTTTACTGTATTTACTAAATCGAATTTCAAGAAGGTATAAAACTAAGCAATTTGTAACAATTTGAGAAAATTAGTTCTCAATATTGTGCTTTCAGAATGATACAAATTATATTGGCAATATCTAAGATGTACGAAAACAAAGTCCTGGAATATGAATTTAAGAAATATAGGTGATGCGTTATATAGTAATATTTCAGTATCAGTACTTATCGGAAAGGATATAATGTTAATATTGGAATTATCTACCGATAGATCGGAAGTAAGCTAACTTATGTTTCGGTACAATATTCAGAAGAAAATATATTTCAAAATTCTCCTATTAGCTTAATTATTTATTAAATGAAAAATAATTTAGAAATAAACTTGGTAATGTATAATAATTGTTACATGTTTTACTTTTCAGAAAAGGAAACTTAGAATGTTGATTTCATTTTACCATTTGGAAATTGGCTACAATTTTCTGAAAAAAAAAATAAATTCTATTATTCACATGATAATTTGTAAGGTTAAAACTATTATTAATTAACAATTGGTTATTAATCAATACTTTAGTAGTATTATCGCCGCACACCAGACTAGGAACATGTTTTGAATTTTTTGTTAGTAATATCACACTTTTTTTTTTAGTATTATAATTTTTTGTTAGTATCATCACTTAGAAAAAAATATACCTAGATATATATGAGATTACAAGAGGCCAGGTACTTTGGTTTTATTATCTGACTAGCTATTGCCCGCGGCTTCGCACGCCTTAAATTCGTAGTAAACCAATTCCCACTTCCCTTTTTTGTATTGGCTTCTATATCACTTATTTTAAGTAATACAATCAAAATTACGACATCGGCAGACATCGCTCACTGTCATAAGTATATTTAAAGTTTTAAATAAGGATACAATATTAGGTACTGTAATTATTTTTATACCTCTCTTGTCTTAAACTTAAAGGTCCATTTAAATACTTCTTAAACAGAGTATTTAATAACCATTCTAATCAAAATATGACCATGTAAACTTGAGGAATTCTGAGCTACACAATCGACGTTATTTTCACCATCAACTGGCAGGTCCAGTTTGTTTAAAAAAAATCTATATTAAATGATAAACATTGAGTTAGCTATATGCATTAACAAAATTTTCAATACTGAACATTCACAAAAGCCATTTTTGAGACGGTTTGCACGGTTCCATACCTGAGTGCGTCGGTAGACCGTACCGCCGCAAACGCGACGACCCTATATTTTAAATCTGTAATATCTTCGAAAATATTGATTTAAATTACAAGCTCTAAAGGGCTATATTGTTCCACATTAAATGTAAAATGTATTTAAGTTACTTAATTAGATAAGGATTAAAGCCGTATTCCTTAAAATCGCTTCGTAAATAACTTATTTTTTTTCGTAAAAAGTAAATGAAAAAAATTACTATTGTGGGTTATTCTAAGAGATAAATATATACCATCGCCGATTTTATTGTAGAACTTTTTAAGGTATACAATATTTAGTACACTATTTTGATCTATCTCGTAGAGTTCAGCCAGCGTTTGAATTGTAAGATCAAAACCATTTTCGTGTTGTGTGCACAACTAAAAGATAAACAGATAAACAGACAAAGATTTTAAAAATGGTGAAAATGGATTCTGTTAGTTATTACTTCACATCCTGATATATTTTTATAAATATTTTCAATATGCAAAGACTACTCCTCTAAAGATTTATTACATGTATAGAATAAGATTTTCATGGTACCTATTACGTCATTGACATAATTTGTCATAACTTTTTTATTTCTTAACCGATTTAGATCAAATAAACACTAAATGTTAAGTGAAGACTATGATAATATATTACTGAAAACCGCATTCAAATTGGTTAAGCCGTTTCTGAGATTAGCGTGCACAAACATACAGACATACAGACATACAGACATACAGACAAACAGACAAACTAAAAAACCATTGTTTTGGGTTCTCTTGCTCTTATAAAGCCCCACTATGATGTTTTTTTTTTTTTTATTCCATGTACAGGAATGGTTCAGTGACGATTTTATTATATGTATAGATATAGATGACAAATGTAAACTATTCAGTCAAGATATTCCTACATATCTAAGTTTTAATATACTGTATGCCAGAGTCCATGACTCATGAACCTCCGCTTTTTTATATTTAAAAAGTTCTAATTCTTACAAAATCCTACACGTATTATTTTTTTCCAATACCACATCTACTCTTATATTTATAATCAATTTATTTGCTACATTATAATGTACTTTTAAGTCTGTTTCTTTGCTTTGTTCCAAAAGTCATTAAATCTTAAAATAATGAGCTTTCGTTGAAACCATCTGTCAAGTGAGTAATGCAAACCGCGTATGGTTTGCCGGAAACCTATTGTTCGAATGGTAATTTGCTTTCAGCGCCCGATACAAGCTAACTGACTTACTAGTACTAGTAGTAGTCTCTAATCTATTGAACTATACCTAGTTTTCCCCTTTATTTTATAAAATGTGGTTATCATTAACGAAAGCTACCAACATTTATATCTCTCTTTCTTGGCGGTACATATCATTTGTGTTTTACTTGATATTAACATTATTAATTAGTTAAAAAAAAAAAAACTGTGTATTTCGATTTTATAAAATTGAACTACCTATCTATCCTTCAATTGTACCCTCCTGTGATACTTACTTTGATTATTTAGGTTCTGTTAGTTTTATGAGCACTATTTATTTTATATACTTATGTACCTAAATGTCGAAAAAAGTGTTGAAGGTCACGTTACATCAAACTTTTCTAAAACCAAGGATGCACTTGGGAGTTTTGTTCCGAACCTTACACAGATGCTTTCTATCATATGCAATCGTTAAACAGATGTTACTATTAGAATAGTTTTAGGTGAAATCATCGCTAAGCCAAAGAATGTTGTTTTGTTAATAAGAGATGTACCGAGATGAAAAAATTTGATTATAAACATATTTTAAGTGGCGTTGCGATGCTTACGTTCGAAAAATAACTGAGGCAGGTCTGAGGTCAGAGAGGCGAAGGGGCGGTAATGGCAGTGATGATCAAAACATCTTTATTGTTCCCATTCAAACGTACATTCAATCGATTTTTAATAAGGCGTGTGCTACAGTGTATGTGTATGGAGTACAGTAGACATACGAGTAAATGAGTTACTAAGGACATTTACTCGCTTTCTATATTTAAGTATGTGAAGGTTGGGTTGAAGAAGCGAGCGACTAAATAATGTTGGAAATTGCAACAGAAATATTATTGTCTCCTTTTGATTATTATTAGGTGCTTTGATTTAAATAATAATAATAATTAGTGAAACTTTTATGAATAGACATTTTTTTAAGAACTTAATATAAGTACCTAGTAGTAGCGTAGTAGTATATGCCAACGGAGATATCTTCAATATTTCTACGTCTGAGTAGCTCCCATAAAATATTTAAATTAAATTCTAATTTAGAAACATTATAACGTAATGTTATTATTATAGTCTTCACAGGTATGTATTTGATAAATCTAACTAAATGTCATGAGTCATTCCAAATATCAGAGAAAGCAATGAATGAAAAAGAAATTTTAGATAGATCATAAGTTTTTATTGTTAAATAAAAATGAGAGTGCCTTATTTGCATAGAATAGTTGAAACAAGCGAGGTATAGTTGAAAAATTATGCTGATTACCTTACCTTACGCACCTACTTAGTTTTCACACTGAAAAAGCCTAAATATGTGATCTGATAATAAAAGATAGACGGAGGTTTTTTGGAAAGTCTTATATATCGAGATGGGTTTTATGTACGCGTGCTAGACATAAAAACAGTCTTCTTTAAGACAGTTATCTCTTATTGTGTTGGGTTTTTATATATTATTAATAATGTTACAGTTTTCTTTTTAAATATTTAATTTATAATATGTTATTATTATTATTATTATCATTTATTTCATTTTAATCTTATTATTTACATTTATACATATAACACCAAAAAATAATAGGCCGACAGCGAAAGAAACTTCCTCACAATGCGTGCCGTACCCAAAACTGCTGCTCTTTGCATCCGACCCTTGATCCAGTTGTTTAGTGAGAGCCTCTCGAGATGATGATCGAGACTCTTCTCTATAAGACCATTTACGGAAACTACCATCAGTACAATTATTGTTGAGTCAACATCCCACATGTCGGCAATCTCGTGAGCTAAGTCCAAGTATTTTGATAGTTTGTCCTTCTCAGCTTTCACAAGATTAGCGTCACACGGGACACTGATATCAACAAGAAATGCCCGGCGCTCTAACCGATCTACCAGCACAAGGCTTAGATCGGTCCCAAAAGAGCTTAGCATGACCATTTTCCAAAACTGGCTCCGGTGTGTACTTATAATATGGCACTTCAAAAGGTACAAGACCGTATCGAAGAGCAAGTTGTTAGTGGATAATCTTGGCTCTTGGTTGTGCCTGTGCAAATAGTCTCCATTGGCAAGATGAAAACAACCGGAAATAACATGTCTAATGGATTCTTCAGGTTGGTGGCACGCACGACATATGTCAACAGTGCCATCCTTTATTATGTATTTCCGATAGTTGTTCGTCTTGACAACTTCGTCAGCAATTGCACAAGCAAAACCTTCGGTTTCTGCAAAGAGATCACCAAATCTGTTTGTTTAAATATCGCTAAACTCAAGTAGTTTTTATTTATCGGTATAGTGGTTTGGTTGACTGGTAGATAATGCTTTAGCATTAAGTCCGCCAATTGTATATATTTTTTTTGTACAATAAAGTTTAAATAAATAAATAAAATATAAATTAATTCAAATGTATATTATAGTAGATTTGGAACTAAACAATAAAACGGAAGTTTGTGTCGTTGTTTTCATAGTTTTGTTAGAAATATGTAACGCTATCCTATAGTACAAGGGTAAAAAGTCGCATGTAAATTAAAATTGTAAATTAATAAAATTAATTATTCATTTATGAAATATTCCTTTATATTAATACATAATAATTATTACCTTCTTGTAGACAGGCGCCCTGACAATTAAACTTGTAGCAATCAATAGCTTATGTACTCCTCACAAATACCATATTAACCAATGAAAAAATAAATTTGTTAATTTTGATTTCATAATATTTAATTTATTAATAAAAAAAATATAAAAACAAAGTTCGTTTCAAAAAGGTAAATGTCGCATGTTGTATTGGCCTTAATGCTCGAGTCGAATGTAATAGGCTAAATCTGGTAAATTCAGACAGCAATGATAAGAAAATCGACAACGACAGGAGCAGGCGCTAGGGCGGGCGGAGGCGCCGGGACCGGTGGTGGCGGGCGGGGCAGGGTGGCCTGCGGGCCGCGGGCGGCAGTGCGCGGAGCGCGCGGCTCCGAGAGAGTCGGCCGCCATCGCAGCCCGTGCCGCCAGCGCCACGTGCGCTCAGCGCCGGCTTTACATCTTCATCTTCCTTTAAAATAGAATTTACGACCGCGGCCGTACACCCAGTGGTAGGTAGAGATCAGTCTCCGCACAGCAGTGTGCAGAAGTTATCCAGTTAGTTATCGTGCTCTATACATGTAGCAGATCAAGCTTCATGTCTCCTGATCTTTCGCGATCCAGTTTTATGGGACTTATGATATTGCTTAGTATTTATTGGACGATATGCTCACAAGTGACATTTTGCGTTTCGTATAGTTTAATGGTAATGATAAAACTTTACACACGACTGCCTGATAATAATCTTAAAAGCATTTTCAAATTCGAGGTCAATGTTTAATTAAAAGTAAAGGCAAATACTAATATGATAATTATCTACGACGATGCTCGATAGCAACTTTGTTAATCTGTTTAAAAAAATATATTATGTTAAATTAGCATTTAAAACAAACGCAACTGATCAATACTAAACTCTAAAAGAGTTCCAGCAGGCCCGAATTAGTAAACAAAAAAGACAGAGATCGTTCGTTTTTTACCCATGTCGATCGTAATCAAACAAAGCAGACTTTATGACTCGTGCCAGATTATTTTGAAGTATTTACGAATGAGCTTTATGGAGATTTTTCATTGTTAGTACAATGTGAGATCGATTTAGATTTTAGCACATACGGAAAAAATAAGGACGTCAATAATTCGTTTTGGTTTACTATTAATGCAACTTTTTCAGGCTTTAAAATCGTTAATTAATCGAAGCTCGATCATATCTAACTAGTTATATAAATGCACTATAAAATGAAGAGTGAATGATGCGTAATATGAAATTAGAATCAAAACTACTAAACTACCTACATTAAGAACACAAAACGGCGTCAAAATCTTATATTTTAGGTGAGTATAATTAAAAGAACCGTCAGCAAGGATATAATGTTAAACAGGTATATGAGGATTAATCGTTTATATCTTGCAGGCCGCCCGCGGCACCGGCACGCTGGAAGCTCTACGCCGCCACTCGCGGCAGATCGCCGCGCGGCGCGTGCGCCGCGTACAGGTAAGTGCACCATGCCTAATATCTTTATCGAAAAAATACTTACTCGTAGATTCGGGAGTTAAATTTCATTTGTTTCAGTTCACCGAAAGAGTACGAGATGGCGCTCGCGGCGACGGTGCCGGTAAGTGATTCTTCTAGTTCCGCCTATCGCATACGCGTCCGCTCTAAATATATCCATCCGCATTGTATCGCGGTGAATATGCGCAAGCGCCGTACGCCGTCTGCGAAGTGCTCGTGGAGGCGGCGGCTGCGCTCGCGGGCGCGGCCGCCGGTCAGAGTGGTTTGTGTTTACAGAAAGTGGCGGTTCCGAGATGTCCGGAGGCAGCGGAGGTGACCGTGAACGCGACCGGCGTCCCTCCACCTGCCGCGTGGAAATGGGCGCGTTGCTGGCACCCGAACCGCGTCCGCCAGACCACAAAGTTAAGGTACGCAGAGAGTATGATTTAACTATGTATGTCATTCGCATTTCAGTTACTTACAAATGGTTGGATTTTAGTTACTTACAAATAGTTATTCGTTGATGAAGTAAGAGACATATTTTGTCGGTTCAGCTATCTTCGAATCTTTAGACCGTATTTTAATCACCATAGGATCATTTTTGTTTGAAGTGTTCTTAACACTGGGAGACAAGTCCTTCAAACATTATAGGTTGAATTGAATGGTGGCAGCCGGTGAGTGAGAAGTGGAGGTAGAGATCCGCCCTCGCCCGCTGCCCAACCCATTTGCATAATGAGTGTATCGGCCCTCGAACCCTTCGACACTTTGACAGCGACCCTATGACATTTCACCATTAACAGTTGACCTACTTAATTTTTATCGTCTCCCATCTATAGTGATAAAGTTATCGTCGATCGAGAGTTGAGCTGTCATGTTTACTAATAGATAATTGCTCATACTATACGCTCGTGTTTATTAAATAGATTAATAGTTTTCGAAAATTACAAATCCTCGTTTATACGCGTTCATGTTGCAGCTGTAAATTATGGAAATGTGCAATTCGGTAGCAGCTGTAATGTAGTTATTTTAGTAACATAATTATATGAAAAATAACTACATGTATATGTACATACAGGTACATACTTAACTCTGTATATAAATCCAATTTTCTAAGTCTACTACTGAAAATGAAGTACATACCTGCCTAATAAGGCAAAAGGTTAATTACTTAATGTTTGACTTGTCTTTGAATTTATATCTAACTATAAATAGATATATATAAGCTGGCCAACCTAGGTACTTACCGATTAAATCTAGCACCGACCAATTTGCATTTTTGTTTATTGTGAATATACAAATAACAAGTTTTTGGCTGTGTCCTAATTTATTCTGGGTATAATAGTGCGTATATAACATAATATCAACTAGTATGCCCGGTTGTATGTCGACGAGTTATCTAATTAAATATACAATTGTCAGAAATATACATTGTATGAGATATTTGATGATTTATTTATAATGATTTTAAAAAACGGACGGTATTTTAAAATAAATAAAAACCGATACAATGTGAATATAAATTTTGCTATTACAAAAAATGTTATTTTTAACCCCCGACTCAAAAAGAGGGGTGTTATAAGTTTGACCTGTCGATACAAAAAAATACAAAAAGATCTCTAAAAAGAATGAAAATACTATTATTATGTACTTATTGAAGCCGTTGCGTCGGGGGACCACTAAATAAAGGAAGAAATTAAAATGCGTGTAGGTTACCAAGGCAAATAAAGAAATTACGATATCAAATCGGATAGTTCAAGACCTCATAACGTCGTAAAATAGACACCATCGTCAACGTACATACAACGGTCATAGTCATAGTCATAGTCATAGTCATAGTCATAGTCATAGTCTTCATGTAGATTGTAGATGAACTATCTACTGGGTTTAAAAGGACTCAGTAGTTCTACCGTTGAACTAGTTAGTTCAACCAGTGGGAAGTTAACGAGATTCTAGACTTCCAAAAGTTCTAACATAAATAGGTATTAATTATACCCAAATTTGTGAATTTTATAATTAAAATATTACGTCTCTATGGTTAAAAATTACTGTGCATTTTATAACAGCATTTAACATTTTAGAAACATTTAACATTTGCCTTTTTATGTGTTATATCTTTAAAAAAAAACGACGTATTTTTTTATATAATTCAGACCTGAAACCACGTAATGGTACCAAACCTATAGTAAATAATAGTTAGAATAACTCAAGGAAACCCTTTTACTCTGTTTTCTCTGTTTGTATTTCTAGCTTTAGTATTTGTTTGAGTTCTATTTTTGATTTAATTTCCAGATCAATTGACTAAGTCTGTATTGATTTCTTCTTCAATTTCTGACTTCCGATAAAATTATACAGATAGTATTGATTGTCTCGCAACACTATTAACATATCATGCCTCATGTGTTGTCAGTGCTAACATATGAAAAATATTGTGGAGAAATTCAGTATTTACATTTTAATAAGGCATTCAAGGCTAGAAAAAAGTGTTCGTTCAATATGCGGAGGATACTGAGAAAGCTGTCGTACACTATTTAAATTTCTTAGAATAATAACCTGCCTCTACTTATTGAAATAAGTATTTTTGTAAAAAAAATACTTGAATATGTTTAAAACGTATAGTGAAGTTTTTTGATGTTTACGCTGATGCTTTTTTATGATTTATTTTTTGATAACATTAATGACATTTTTAATTTTTTCCCTTAATTTATCGTATTATTATATTTGTGTCCTTTTAAAATTGATTTTATAATAAGGAGTCAAATGATTTATTTTAATATACTTTAATATATTTATTATTTATTTTAAACTATGATTATGAAATTCAATGTTAACGTTTGTCGAAGAACTATATCATGAATTTCTCACAATGTTAACTTTATTGACAACATTGATACGTAGAAAATCGGTAGAAAATTTAAAACTTGTATTGTAATTTTGTTAACCTTATGCATTATGTTGTTGCAAATAAATATATATATGTAAAATATATATATATATTAAAAAATCTAAAATGTTAATTTGTAATACACTGCTTAAACAACTTTTGATTCTACATCTAATTTTTTATCAAAACTAACCAGAGACAACCCTGCTCGACCTCAGACTGTTTAAATAATTATAACATGGCTAATATGTTTAAGGTTAATTTATAATATTAACTTTACATTCAAATTAGATTTACGTTACTCAAAAAACTGTTCTTTTCCTAGCGTCATAGTATACATGGAATGACAGAGGAGGAAAATGTGGTGCGACCACATCAAGAGATGGCGGTGCTGTCACTCGAAGAGAAGAAGTATCTATTAGGAGTGGAGCGTGGAGACGTGGCGGGTACGCGCCGCGTGCTGCAGCGAGCTCGCGACACCGGACATATTAACGTGGACTGCGTGGACCCTTTAGGACGCAGCGCACTTCTCATGGCCATCGACAACGAGAACCTGGAGATGGTAGAACTCCTACTGGAGTTCGGGGTGGAGACGCGTGATGCCCTACTGCATGCTATCTCAGAAGAATTCGTTGAGGCAGTCGAAGCGCTTCTCGATCACGAAGAACGGACACGCAAGCCGGGAGAGTTGCATGTGAGTTAACATTTGAGGCAATTACACAAAAATGTACAATTCATATATAATAATTAATGTGATAGATACCATATACTAACTTGTTGAAGAATCTTACAAATTGAAATATCCCTTCAAGATAATAAAGGTCTTATGGTTTTCGAATTGGCGTCACTTAATATTGCGTACACTTTTCACTTTTTAAAGAACCTTGTCTACCTAATTACTTAAGACTCTGTAAGGTTACTTAAATTTAGTTTCAGTTATAACTATTTGTTTTGTAATTTCATTAATGAATTATCTGCATTAAACATGAAGCGCATTACTGATAGTCGTATTATTGTTCTCCCCAGATGGAGGCAAAGAGAACAGTAATACGACTATTCCTATATGTTAAAGTTAATAAGATACTCTCTTTGTAAGTGGAAGGATGTCACACGCTTCAAAGGTACGATACGGTAAAATCGCCTGAAGGTTCGAGTCTTGTCTACTCACGCGTTCCATATTATCTTCTAATCTCTCGTATTAATTACCTCGTCGTTGCATTAAGATAAAGACTTATATTTAGTCGGTTAAAATTTATCTATGTACATAACCAGTTACCTTTGAACCGTGAGCTACACTACCGGTAACCAGTCTAAAATTATAATATTAATCTTTGGAAATTACGAAATTACTTTATATTCGCTGCATCCACTCAGAGTTGGGAGGCGCTACCTCCGGAGACGGCGACGTTCACTTCGGACATCACGCCGTTGATCCTGGCGGCGCACCGCGACAGTTACGAGATCATCAAGCTCCTGCTGGACCGGGGCGCGGCGCTGCCGGTACCTCACGACGTCCGCTGCGGCTGTGACGAGTGCGTGCGCTCCCGCCGCGAGGACTCCCTGCGACACTCGCGGTCGCGCATCAATGCGTACCGAGCCCTCGCCTCCCCTTCTCTCGTTGCACTCTCCTCCAAAGACCCCATTCTTACGGCCTTCGAGCTTTCTTGGGAACTTCGTCGACTATCCGCACTCGAGCACGAATTTAAAACGGAATATCAAGAGTTACGCGTCCAATGCCAGGAGTTTGCCACCGCACTGCTAGACCACACGCGCACTTCTTACGAGTTAGAAGTGCTTCTTAACCACGAGACGGGGTCTCCGCAGGTGCCTCTCGCCGAACCGGGTGCTCCGGAGAGGATGAGATTGTCTCGTCTCAAACTAGCGATAAAATTGCGTCAGAAGAAGGTAGATATTAAAATAAGTGTCTGTGTATTTTCCCAACGTCGTAGTTAACCACGAAGCTGACCACTAACGACTATGATCGCAGTTTGTGGCACACCCCAACGTTCAACAACTGTTGGCCTCCATTTGGTACGAAAGCGTGCCGGGATTCCGGCGCAAGAACATGCTGCTGCAGGCGGCGGAGATGGTGCGCATCGGAATCATGTTCCCGCTCTACTCTTTGGCGTACATCGCCGCGCCGCACTCCACTGCCGGCCGCACGCTACGAAAACCCTTTATAAAGTTTCTTTGTCACTCGGCAAGCTACTTTATGTTTCTATGTAAGAATAAAAGCCAGTGTGTTTGTGTGTGTGTAAAAAGTTGTGTTCCAATAGGAGGTACATAATTTTTGCGCAGATTCAAATGAAATTCGTTCGGTAAGAAAATAATAAACAACTACCACAACGACGATAAATCGAGTTATAAACTGCATGTTCTGATCCGCAGTCCTACTGATCCTGGCGTCGCAGCGCATCGAGACGACAACTGGCGGCATCCTGTGGGGTGAGTCGGCCCAGCACACGGCGCCGCTGTCCCGCCGCGGGGCTCCGCCCTCACTCGTCGAGTGGCTTATACTGGCTTGGGTCAGCGGTTAGTTTCGATTTCTTACTGAATCTTACAATGCGTATGATTAATTATGTGAGCGCGATCTAAACTAGAGGTACGAATGCCTTAGGGTATATTATAAGTGTTCGACATGATTAATAAAGTTTAAAAAGTCATAGGCTGTCTTATGCGACATGGATCTGTTTTCAGGGCTGATATGGAGTGAGGTAAAGCAACTGTGGGATATGGGGCTGAGAGAATACGTGCACGATATGTGGAACGTAATCGATTTTGTCACTAACTCACTGTACGTCGCCACCGTCGCATTACGTATTGTTTCCCATTTTCAGGTAGAGCGATTCTTTAAATTATTTTGTTTATGATTCTTTAAATTAAATGTTTGGAAATAATAAAACAATTTATATTTTCAGGTCCGACGGGAAATGGGAATGGGTCTTGAATGGAATCAGCCACGCGAGAAATGGGATGCTTGGGATCCTATGTTACTATCGGAGGGTCTTTTCTCAGCCGCTAACATATTCAGTAGCCTGAAGCTAGTATATATTTTTAGCGTTAATCCTCACCTGGGGCCGCTTCAAGTGTCACTCAGCCGCATGGTATTAGACATACTAAAATTTTTCGTCTTGGATATCCTCGTCATTTTCGCTTTCTCATGTGGTAAGACAAAACAAAGTGTGATAGTTATAGGAAAGGCATAAGTGCAAGACATTTACATTTTTGCGTTGGATCTAGGCCTCAACCAACTACTATGGTACTATGCGGATATGGAAAAGAAACGTTGTCCTACTGGCTCTCCCGTTGCCACCAACGGTACGCTACCGGATCCCGACGCCTGTGTTGTTTGGAGACGTTTCGCTAAGTAAGTAGTAGGTAGATTAGAATAATATAGTTTTACGTAAACGTTTCTCATAAGTAGTTATATTAATTACCTACATATGTAATCTACAGTTTTCTTTATTTATTGTAAAAATTATATGTTTTCAGTCTTTTTGAGACAATGCAAACTTTATTCTGGGCGGCTTTTGGGCTGGTCGACTTGGATTCGTTCGAATTAGACGGTATTAAAATATTCACGCGTTTCTGGGGGATGCTTATGTTTGGAACTTACGCGGTGATCAACGTTATCGTTCTTCTGAATTTGCTGATAGCTATGATGAACCACTCCTATCAACTAATTTCAGTAAGTACAAAATTTTACGACTCCCATTAAGAACTAGGTAACACAAGTTTTTTAAAATGCAATTTTTACGACCTACAGGAGCGCGCAGACGTGGAGTGGAAGTTCGCTCGAAGCAAGTTGTGGATCAGTTTCTTTGAGGAGGGTGGTACGGCGCCTCCACCATTTAACGTGGTGCCGTCCCCCAAGTCTGCTCTGTACACGTGGCGTTGGCTGCAGCGCACTATGTGCGGCCACGCGCGCGCCAAGAGGGAGCATATGCGCACAATACGGGTAACTTGCAATGTCATTCGTTTTTTGGGTACTAGATTGATGTGGTTTAAACTTTTGGATTTAGTGTTTGTAATTTTTAATGTTACAGAGAAAAGCGAAACAGGCCAACGAGCGCGATTTTCGCTACCAGGTTTGTGAACGTAATTTGCCAATAGATATTATATTATTTAATATATACCTGCTCAATAAATATACTAAGATATGTAAGATTATAACCAATTAGATAATCGGCAAGTCTATTAGTAACAATAGCACATTATGGGTCTTATTGGTACATACTAAATGTGAAATTGCGAGTATAGGCAATAATGCGCAACCTGGTGCGTCGCTACGTGACGGTACAGCAGCGGCGGGCGGAGTGCGGCGGCGTCACCGAGGACGACGTCAATGAGATCAAGCAGGACGTCAGCGCCTTCCGCTGTGAACTAGTTGAAATCCTACGCAATTCCGGCATGAACACTTCCACGGCCAATGCTGGCGCGCCAGGTGATTAAATCATTCAATTCCTTGTTAAATTATCACTTATCATATATAATTTTTACATATTACAAATATTATCATGTTATTCTGTAGCATATAATTAATACGATTTTATATTTTGTATCGAAAGTCATTAGGGCAAGTAAAAAGCAAACTAACGGTTAGGTTTATCAGGCGGAGGTGGCGGTAAAAAGAACCGTCAGAAGGAGCGGCGACTTATGAAAGGATTCAACATCGCGCCGGGCGGATCCCTGGCTCCCGTGGACGAATTTCTGGCGTCGCTGCACCACGAGCACGGCGGCTCGCACGGCGGACACCACGCCTCTCTGTCGGCGTTGTTGGGCGGGCGGCTGCGCACGAGCCAGTCCAGTCTGTCGGACGGCGCCGGGGGTGCGGCCGCGCAGCGACGCAAGCCCTCCTCGCACAAGCGTCGCTGGGGCACTATCATCGAGGCCGCACGAGCCGCACGCGTGTCCCGTCTCATCGGCCGCTCGCGCTCTGAGGACTCCGTCTGCGATCACACTCAACCGTCTCCGAGGTACGGTCGTTTTCTTCTTCGCTTTTCATATTGGGAAAGTAAAGTGATAGATATTGCATTTTATGTTTCAATAACAATGAAGACTCACATAACTTGTAACATAAATAATAAATAGTTTCAGTTATATTATAGATAACAAATATATATTATTTCATTCGTTCATATCGCAGCGGGAGCGAGCGTTCGGACTCCGGCAGCGATTCTCAACGCAGTCCCGAGCGAGGCAGCATAAGAGGCGGGCCACTGCACCCGCTATCGGCGTTGGCCGCGCTCAAAAGCAAGCGCAAGAAATTTTCCGACTCTCGGCGTGCGGCGAAGGGCGAGCGCGCGGCGCCGGGCGCGGCTGAGGCACTGCAGCGAGCCAGCTCCGTGCCGGCCCGGGCTCCGCCCCCCACTGCGCCACAACGCGCACCGCGACCGCCGCCGTCCGCCGTGTCACCCTCCACTACGACCGAGAGCGTCCAGGCTAAAGGGGGCAGTCGGGAGCCCTTACTGGCTAGCCTCGACGATGATGCGCAAAAAGTATGTAAATTTCAATTTAGTATACCTACGTACTGCTAATTATATAATTATATTTTGTTGTAATTTTACAAAACAGGAGGCTTGCGGACAATGCGGCTACGAGGCGACGTCGGAGACGAGTCCGGAGGGCGCGGGCGAAGGCGAGGCGGCCGCGACGGGCGCGGATGGAGATGCGTGCGGGCGGTGCGCGGCGCTGGCGCGGCTGGCCGGGGTCACACCCCTGCACGGCCACGCGCCGCACCACTCAGCCGGCTGGCTCTAGCTGCCCCCCGCCGGCTCAGCACCACTCGGCCGCTGGCTCTAGCTTCTCTAGCCGGCTTTAGCTAAGCTCAGCCGGCATCGTTAGGGCGACTCCGCGTATCGTTCGATTTGATCCAGGGAAACGAAATTGAGGCCGCTTTGTGAATCGACATTGGAGTTCCTCTAGCCGACGGTTCGATAGGAGCCGACCGGCGCGGTATAGGACTAATTTATCCACTTAATAGTACATAATAACTGTCCAATTACACTTACGCATATATTTATTCCTATTTGCGTATTTTAAGAATCTATGTATGTTTAAAAGGAATTGATATTTTAATGTTAAAAAAATATATTACCAATGTACCAAAATATGTTAGACATACCTAAATATATCAGAAGGGATGATGTATCTAACAATTTATGTGCACGTCGCTGCGGTATCTTAAGAAATTATACATATAACGTTACTATTACATACATTCTATATACTATAATAGCTATATAAAAACGAAAACATATTTAACGAACACCAATTAGTTAAGTAGATGCAAAAAGTAAAAAAATAGTTTTAAAATTAGGAAGCTAAACTATTTTATATACGACTTATATATAATATGTATACTAAACTATTTAATTATACTGACATAGATTAAATATACAAAACAATAATGTGTTCCATAATGTTTTCCAGATATTATTTATTTTGTCCGCGAAAATGGAAATAGTCATATTTAGGACTAGGGTCTAACGAGAAGAAACAGGGATTTTACGTGAAACATGTTGTCCAATTTACTGATAAAATTATTAGTCACAGCATTTCCACAGTTATAAGAATATTGTAGGCTTTGGCCACGTTCACGCACCGGGTGGAGAGAGGCATCACGAGACGTGGATTTAGATGGGAGATCTCTCTGGATATCTCTGACAAAGATAACATCACTGAAAATAATATTATAAACGAACAAACTAGCAATAGACCTAAGATCATGATTAAAACCAAAGATTACTCGCATTTAATATTTTTTTTATATATACTTTTAAGTAGAATATGTCAAATTTATATAAAAGCAATGATATGAGTAGTGATAGTTGTAACAAATTGAGCAGTTAAATTTAGCAACACAGGTTTAGGATGCACAAGTATTTGATACAAAATATGAACTATTAGGTCTACATATTTATAGACAATTTAAAACATTAATTTCGGTTGTGCCATCTTTTAGGTCTTATTCTTTACCTACTGCAAACAATACATGTGCATACATTTTTCATTCTATATTGATTTTCAATTTATTAGGTCAGTTTTTTACAATATACACATACACATTATATTTATGTAACGAAGGTTTTTTTGTAAAATTGTGTAATTCCAGAGATATATATAGAATACATAGGTAGTTAAATAGCTTATTAGGTAATAACATTCGATATGATTTATGACTCCTCACGACATGCTACTTACTATCCAAAGAACTCAAACCTTATACTATTGCGGTTAGGTCACGTGTAAGTCTTGTATTAATTAATGTCTTTATTTGTTATTTTCTAGTCATAGTCTAGCCTCCCTTCCCAAACGTAGGTTCTAAAAAGGCCTACATATCCGAGTAACAAACTTGCTGTCTTTAGGTAGTTCAGCTCTCCGTAGTTAACTTAATATTAGTCAGACTCTGGACGACGCACGAGATGCCGTCTCCTTATCAGGAATGTGAGTTTCGTGGAGATAATTAGACGTGATATGTGCTCGTGCTCGTTGGTTTATCCCCAGAATAGATAATTAACCTTTTTCTCTATAGATACAAAATTAAACCAATGTAAATAAATATTTTTTTGCTATCACTATTTTTATTAGTTCCAGGTATGATTATTATTTTTTGCGTACCGGACCTACTGTTTCATTAATCACATATTATCTCGTTATCGCACAATATTGCAGTTATATACAGCGAAGCTTCCGTAGCAAATGTTGTCGGAGGCGGGCGGAGCTCGTAGCGAGACGCGTGTTAGTTATATTTATTTAAGATCACTAATTATAATTGTCGAGTACCGGGTGACGTGACGTCACGACTGCGAGTGTATCACCGGAGGCCTTCACGTGTCGAGTCGTTCGCGGCGCACGTGCACGCGTCCGCTATCGATTTATATTTTGTAAAGAGTTGTTGTTTATTTATACATTATATTTCTACATAAGGGTGCGAATTTTAATAAAATGAGCGCTATGCATCTGTCGTTTCATTTGACTTCCTCATTTATCGTACAACTTAAAGCGTCACAAGGCAACACACACCGGCCCGCAGGGCGCTGTACAATTGCAAGATACACACCACACACACTCGCACACGCACACCGCACATACGTGATGTAACGGGGGGAGATTAAAACACGGTCGATACTTGAAACGGTTATATTGAAAAGGGCCGACTCAGACGGCGGCCAGGTCGAGCGGCACGTAGCGTTCGCCGGGCGCGTGCCGCACGGCCAGCAGCAGGCGGCCGGCGCGGGCGCTGAGCAGCACGCTGCAGCCCCGCGCCACCGCGCCGCGCTCCGCCGCCAGCGCCAGCTGGTTCACCACGCGCCGCTCCACCTCGTGCTTGATGGAGCGCGCCCCGTAGTGCACATCGTAGCCGTCCGCCAGCGCGCCGAGTACGCCGCCCTCCCAGCGCAGCTCCACGGCGTGCCGCGCGCGCGCCTTCTCCGCCCACGCCTTCAGCTCCGCGTGCACTAGTGTCAGCAGCTCCTGCCGCGAGAACGGCAGGAAGTACACGATCTCGTTGATGCGGCCCAGGAATTCGTCGCGCCCGAAGTGTCGCTTGAGGATGGGACGCACCACAGTGTCCTTGAAGTTGCGCGACACCCGAAGCGCCTCCTCTGCCTCACCCGCGAGCCCGCCCTCCGTCTGCGACTCGTCCGCGTCTATAAGCGATTAGATAAGATTGTTCATTATTTTATGGCCTTTTTATGTAAAATTTGTCAGTGAAGATCTGGAGATAAAGCTCGTATACCTCCGGGGGAGGAAGGCTCGTTGTCGGCGAGCGGCACGACCTGAGGGCGCGCGCGCTGGGCGGCGCGTGCGTCGGCCTCCAGGCGCAGCTGCAGCCCGTACTGAGCGATCTCATCGGCCGCCAGGTTGGATGTCATCACGAAGATTGCGTTTTTGCATTCGATGAGCTTTCCCTTGCCGTCCGTGAGCCGTCCCTATTCGAACAATTCGTACATAAATATCAACGAATGAGGAATCGTATAAGTTTGACTATAGACATACCTCGTCGAACAGCTGCAGCAATACCGTGAGAACGTCGGGATGGGCCTTATCTACTTCATCGAAGAGCACCACCGCGTCCGCCCGACGCGCCAGGGCTCGCGTCAGCTGGCCGCCCTCCTCGTGGCCCACGTAGCCGGGAGGGGCGCCTATCAACTTGGCCACCTCGTGCTTTTCCTGATATTCTGACATATCCAACCGGATGAAAGCCGCCGGATCGTCTCGATGCATGTATCTAGCCAGTTGTTTTGCCAACTCGGTTTTCCCAATTCCGGAACTACCGAGGAACAGAAATACCAGCGGATGCTCCTCGTCCGCCCAGCCATTTTCCTTTCGACGCACGGCGGCGGCGACCGTCTCGATGGCGGCGCACTGACCCACTATGTATTGCTTGAGACGTTGTTCGAGAGGAAACCGTCGGCGCTCCTCGGCAGCCTCCGCGGCCGCCTTCTCCTCCCACTGCCGTACGTGCTCCACGATCACGTCTCGAGTGGTGGATGGATCCCGGGCGTAGTGGAGGGCTCGTCGCCCAGCGTGATCCCGGGCCGTGGGGTCCGCGCCGGCCTCAAGCAGGGCTACGGCAGTAGTGGCCGAGTCCGCCAAAGCGGCATAATGAAGTGCCGTCCATCCCAGAAACGATGCGCGCGCATTCATCGCACTGCAGAATTCATCTTCTCTCCTCTGCAGCACTTCCAGGGGGTGCAGGCCGGCGCCGGTCGCTGCAGCGGAGGCGCCCCCGTATCTTTCGCGCATGTCGGGGCGCGCGCCCGACCGCAGCAACTCGCGCACGGCCGCAGGCTGGTCGTTGGCGGCGGCCACCATTAGCGCGGTCCAACCCAGCGAGTGGCGGCGATTGGCAGGGCCGCCGTCGCCACTCCCGCCTCCGGAGTTTTTTCCATCGTCCGTCACCGCTTCGAGCTGCCTAGATATCATTTTACCTTTAGTGAGTTATGATAATTAAAAACATATGATGTTCATTATATTTATTTATGTCTATGAACAATCCAATAATAATAAAAAAAACCAAAAAGGCCAAAGTAATAACTAAAATATAACTTGTAAGAGTGATGAGTTTGTGATAACTTTCAATGATTTTACAATAATTAATAATATTTATTACTTGCGAAGTTCTTGGACATTTCCAACTTTGGCGGCTTTAAAAAAGTTCTTTTCTGAAAGAGAACACACCATGACCCATAAATTGGAACACTTTTACCCCAATACGAAAGCTCTGATTTAGGATTTATGGTAAAATTCATACCATTGTAAATATATTCTGCTGCAATGAGTGCTAAGCCTACTGCTGCAGCACTAAGTTTGTAAAGGCCGGGGCTGGACGAGGAATGCGACACCGAGTATGCGACACTGAATATACATCTTTTCGCTGGAACCACGGCTAATCGACTCGAAGCTACTCGAAGAGCTTTAATCACTGTACAACGAATGGACATAATGGAATAGAAAATTATATTACCAAATTTAGTAAAATACGTTTTCTTCTGAACATGATAAGCAACACCGAAAAATTCCCGTTTTCATTTTAAGACAATGTAATTATTTTTTTTTTTATATTATTGTTTATTTGGATTACGATGTTTTGTATTATGGGGTTATGGATTACGACACTGACATTTTATTTTATTGACATATTTTACAAATTGTCATTGTCAGCTGATATAACTTTTTTTTTAATATTTTCTACTATTAATAGGTATGGATTCTATAAGAGTTTTTTTAATTTGGCTTTACATCAGCGAACTGTGTTTACTACCTCTACCAACATTAGTTTTTCGCTTAGAATTTAACCACTTTACCAATAACCATGAATGTACACAAATTTTTAAAATTTTGTCCATTTCATCAATGTAATAACATAGTATGGATACTGTCTACGGATATATTATGAGATCACATAAAACAGTTCAATTACAAAATTTACTTAAGAATAAACTACATGATATCTTAAAAATTGTTGCAATATAGTAATGAAGCTCTTGATAATTTTTGCACTTAATTTATGAAATAAATTTATTTAAGTAGAAATGAATTGCCGTTTTTGAACAAAATATCCATTAATTAACATATGGATGTATATTCATATTTTTACAATGACAAACTTAAACTTAGAAGTTTTATTAAACTGTGTTATTGTTGAAATTTTAGTTTTTTTCTGGATTTCTAACTCTGGCTTAATTTAATTTGAATGTGCCTTTAGAGATTAATAAATATTATTGATTCTATTGAAACATAAAAGGATCGATAGTACTATCAACTATAGTCATATTAGGTATACTGAAAGAATATCGACAGTATACGGATTGTAGATCATCGACCCGTAACCATAGAATTAATAATATCTCTATGCCGGCAACACCAGTGGTTAGTACTCACCACAGAGGCTGCCACTAGTCACTAACACAGTATTACAAAGTCACTAAGTACTAAGGAATAAGGAATAAGTAGTAACTGGTAAATACTAATATCGTCGTTGATACATAGAGAAACAAAACTAAATATTGATCTATCTGATTTCGAAAGATTTCGAAACTATATATTTTTTTTGAAACTAAACATTTTGAAATTGCAACTATAACTCGATTCAAAATTATATTTCATATATCATTTTCATACTCATTTTTGTGTCAAATAATAAGGAAAGGGAATTGAATTAAAATTAAAATGTAATAATAAAAAAAACATTTTATAATAATAATAGTATCAAAGGACAAATTATAAGAGCAAATGAGTAGAAATAATTCTTCAATAGATTTTTGTTCTTAGTAGACAACGCGACGGCAGACACATGAAACGCTTTGGTGATAGTAATACCGATTCGTGAATCGTATTCGGATACGATATTTGACAGATAGAGCAATGTAGTGTTTTGGGAAATATATAGTTTTACTGCAAACCGTCTTCGGATTTTCGATTCAACTATGATATGTATATAGTTTTAATAACTATATAGGACGTATCGTCCACCTCTACTAAGTTGTAACTACTACTCATTACTCAACTACTCACTACCCAGTCCTCAGAAGTCACTTGTCACTATTTATATACAAAAAGTACTCTGTGGTAGTTACTAGTCACTAGTCAGCAGTCAGCACTGGCCACTGAGTAGTTAGTCAGTCAGTAGATTACCCATCACCCATACGAGTTAAGCAAATGTTTAACCTTAGCTTGACAGTTTAATAAATTTCAGTCCAGTGTAAAGAATAAATAAAACATTTCAAGAAAGCTTAATAATTGCATTGACATAAAAGTTATTGCTATTTCAACATCCCTAATAACATTAATACCATATTCTAATTGAAAATTGTATTTTATGTGTTGACATATGAAGTGTTTCTGTTTGTGTAAAACGTTTCGCGGGGATTTTTGGTATTTAAATAAAGAATGGCCCGGGGTGGTTCGTCATTCCTACAGAACGCCACCATGCTGGAACAGCTTCTCGAAGAAATCAACTTTCAGCGCACTAAGGAAATGCGCCAGCTGATGAAGGATGGTGAGTTGTTTACACTTTTCTCAATTGTATACTATATAAATATTTGTTGGCTATGGCGTAGATTCAACCATTATTATTACTATTAAGTATGTGTCTTATTTTAATTCATAAGATCAATATAATTTAAAAAAGTATAGACTAGGAAAAAATAATTACCATGGACCAGACTCGAATTAGCAACCTCTGGGATGGGGACTGTATCTCTTGTTTATATTTTAATTCTATATTTATTTTTTATAAACATGGCTTAAATGTTCCGAGACAATTGCAAAAGTTTAAGGAAATTTCAAGAAAAATGTCCAATAATTATACAGTATGATATAAGAAATATCATGTCAAATGGATCTTAGTTTTTTACTATTGCAAATCATTAAATTTATTTGTTTTTTTTCTAATTCTAAAATAAATCTTATTAAATATCTGGGTTTTAAATAAATAAATTATGGAATATGTGTTGATTATCAAATACTTATGATATTTTGGTGTTGTTTTTTCTTATAAGATTTATATAAGTATATAAAAATATGTCATCTGTTTAACACAAAAATCTTGGTTGCTAACAATAAGTCTAATAGTCTTGAAAAGCTTTAAGAAAACCACTTGAATAATTTAAATATAGGTATAATTAAAAAAGTTAAGAGCTCTTATTAAAATTATAATCAGGTTGATGAAATAAATTATAATTATTTGATATTGCGAAATAAAAATAAACAACAAGGGATTATGAGATTTAGCATATTATATTTAATGTTGATTTGTTAATGTAACTCCATAGTTAAGTTAAATATTTAAGTGTCTATGTAAAGATGAGAACTCTACATCGATTTGGATGAATGTGATTCAGAAACATTCTTATTCCATTGAGGTAAGGAGGATAAGGTAGAGAGAGTTGTACTGAACATTTGTAATATTGATATATGCTTTTGTATTCAATTTTCTAGTAATATAAAAACTGCTGGAAAATGTATTTTTTTACTCTGGGTATGAAATGTATATATTTAGTTACTACAAACAAAATTATCTTCAATACTAACAACTTCTTATCGAGATCTAAAATTCAAACCCAATAAGTTATTTTTTTCCAAGTCATCTGACTAAGTTGACATAGGTGTGGCATTATGAAGGATTTGTTTATGTTTTGAGGTCCTACCCATTTATATGCTGGGGATTGAAGTCACTACCAGGTGATTAACGTCTCTCATTGTATGCTTCTGTTTTGTTCCAGATAGAGTGTTCTTAGAACATAGCGAAAAAAAATGTTTTACCCCTGTCAAATTAGTAAATGTATTCTTCTGACAGCATTAATTACAAAGTTGTTAATTAGGAATTACAAACAGATGTTTCAATTATTTATCAGCATTGATGTTTAGGTACACATCACCAGTGGGGACAGACATGTTCACATAGAAACAGAGCTGGTGAACATGTACAGGATTATTGGTAATTAGTTGGCCACCTCTTGCAGGCTGTCTCAATCAATCAATCTCAACATTTGTTTTGTTCTACGAATTTTTTAAATAATTAGGTTTAAAAATTGTAGTTTTCTCATACAAAATTTATTTGTTGCCTCTTAACTGGCATTAACTCTGAGCGTAGGTATGGGGCCCGGGCGTTGACCTTTTAGGTACTTCATACAAAATACAGAGTAACACGTAATAGAAGCAGCAACAATTTTTTTGTTTCGTTTTTCGTCTTTTTCGTAGTCGTAGAACAAATGTTGTTGGGATTTATGTAGAGAGGCTGCCTGCAAGAGGTGCCTAATTAATAACAAATAACTCTGTATATATGTTTACCCGCTCCGTTTCTATGTGAACATTGGAACATGTCTGTCCCCAATGGTGATGTATACCGGTGTCAGTTTTAAATGAATTCACAGAAATTATATTGAATATTCCTTAAAATAGTATAAAAAAAATATCCAACACGTAATACGAGCCTAGTATCTTGAATGTTAATGTAGAAAATAATTTTAAATAAAGGCTTCGCCCGCGCTGTATAGTTTTAAAAAACTGTTATTTCGGACGGTCGTCTAAAAGTTTATAATCTCTCCTTCGGGAACAGTATTTTTTTTGGGACAAAATGTATGTACTTTGCCCTTTTCTGTACCTCTATCAATGTGTGTGTGCGAAGTTAAATGATGATCAGTTCATTTGTTAAAACATAAAGCGTAAGAAAGAAACAAACTCACATTCTTGCATATAAACTTTGGATAAGATTATTTAATAATAAAAAGCGGACAAGTCCGAGTAGGACTCGCGCACTAAGGGTTGCCTGCCATTACATATAAGAAATGGCAAAAATTTAACGTTTGTTGTATAGACGCCCCCCTTAAATATTAATTTTATTTAATGATTTGTTTTTGAAGTGAATATATATCTAAATATGTTTTGAATAATTAAACCGCTGTGTGCCCCTCTCAAATATTTATTTAATTTTGATTTGTATAGCGGCAACAGATATACATCATCTGTGAATTTTTCAACTGTCTAGCTATCACGGTTCATGAGATACAGTCTGTAGAAGGACAGATGGACAGCGAAGTCTTAGTAATCGGGTTCCGTAATTACCCTTTGGGTACCGAACCTAATAATAATTAAATTACAAATTCAAAATATTTAATTTGTACTTATTTTTTTGTCGAAAGTGGAATTGTACCAGAATTTCTTACACTTCAGGTTCAGTTTATCTTGATGTGACATAGATACTGAACCTTACTTTTATATTGGCAAGTCTAATACCGTTAGCAAGCTTTTTGAGGGTAGTTATAAGTTTTACATAGTTCTCCTTCTTAGAGATTCGAGCAAGTCGATAATTTATAGTAAAAATAAATAATCACCTTGGAAAACGCTAATTTATGAGTAAACGTTAAACATAACAAAATATATATAATACTACTGTGCCTGAGTGTGTTTATTTTTAATTATTTTATTCGGAGTTCTGAACTTTAAAAGCAATGATCTATCATATCTATGTATTGACTGACTCTGATCTGTGGTATCTTGGTATCGATTGGTCGAGTGGTTATCGCAGACGCCTAACGTGTCACGGCGCAATGGAGCTCGGGTTCGATTCCCGGCAGAGACAGGCATTTATGTGATGAGCATAGATGTCTGTGTTTCTGGGTTTGGTCGTTTATTAAATATATTCTCAGTATTTATATGTGTATTTCTATGTATTTGTATCGTTGTCTAACACCCTTAACACAAGCAAATAATTTGCTTACTTAGGGGTTAGATCAATGTGTGTAATTTGTCCTGATATTATTATTATTATTATCGATTGAATCTGATCTATAATATTTATGTATTGATTGTCCCAGTTTTAATTCATCAAAAATTATGAAATGTGAGGTTCAGGGAAAGATGTTATATATTTCATTTTCTCCGCTAAAGAACAAGAGGGTGATATAATACGTATAGAGAACGTAGACAATTAATGCTGGTTAAATAGGATTTTAAATGTGAATGTACTTTAAATAAACATAAAAGCTTTTCATTTCTCTATAGGCTATACTCTTCGTTCCACGTTGCATTTTTAATTTAACCTCTATAATACCTTATCAAATTGCTTAATCGTAGCCAGTCGTTTAGCTTTTCGACTTACGTTGTGTGATGAAAATTGGTGATAAGACAAAAAAAATATATTAAAGACATTTATTGAACTTTGAAACAACAGCAATGGTATAAACAATTAGTTATTATATCTATATACAGTCGCCTATCTATGTTTTCACTAAGGGTTCCGCATGGCCTGAACACAGCAGTTATTTATAAGTTTTATTATATCTAATAATAGTACAATATTTTATCGGAACCCCCTGTGACGAAGTCATATTTGGCCGGTTTTTAATTTAGTTTTATATTAAAAAAATAACTTTCTGATTTGGAATGTGGAATCAAACGCAACCCCCTCAAAGAGTCATTGATTCAGTACCGACAAAGAATTAATTGCCTTCAGTAAGATAAGAATATTTTATGAAAAATTAAAACAATTGTAACAATGGAAATAAAAAAGAAATAAAAATGTTATGATTGTAAAGGACCTAAAAACAATAATAGATAGGAATATAGATAGAAATAAAACATTGTTTTAAATATAAGCCTTAGATAATAAAAAAGTTTTTACGAGGCAAAATAATTCATTCTCATTAAGATTTCATTAAAACCTTTTTTTCTTTAATAATAAATTACTATAAATATTTACACAATCAACATAATATATTCTATAAGCTCAAACCTCTGTACCCTCTTAAACAATGAGGCACTAAGAAGGTCCGTAGAGCAACATGTAAGAGTTGTATGTACAAAATAGCAAACTTAAAACAAATACCTTATCGGCCATATTGTATCAAGTAGAGCAGATACAAAACAGCTGTGATGAATAACATCAAATAATAATTGCATTACATACAATTGATAATACATGAAACAACAGACAAATGTTTATCAAATAGAAACTAAAGTAAAAATGTTTTTAATTTGCTTGTGACAGCAATTCTCTTAACACTGTAAAATGTTACATTATCTTAAAAAGTTAAGCTACAATACATCATATTATCATACCTCTTATGTTAATTCAGTATATTGTTAGAAATTTCAGCTTTTATATTTTATACAATAGTTAAAAGTTTTCTAATGTTTTTCGAAGGCACTTAATGTTAATAGACCACTGATTCCTTGAATCAGGGTATATTTAATAGGTAATACATATTTTTAAACAATGTTTTCGTTATTTTAAGCACATTGTTATAAGACTTTTGGAATGATTCGCTTATACTGTTGATTCTGTACAGTATAAGGTGTATACTGATGAGCTGTGTTGCAGACTTGGGCTTCGTGATACTGCAGGGCACAACTTACTGGACAGATCTGTTCGTCCGGCACTTTCTGTTCCAAGAGGAGCAGTCCATTGATTGCGACGATCTGCTATTTTTCGTACGGAAGCGCCATGTCAAGGGCTCCTCGCGCTACTTGCCAAAGTACGAGGTAAGATTTTAGACTGAACCATGCAACATAATTATAATATTTGCTATAACATCCTTTTAAACATTATATTCATGTTCATGTTAGCATTAATGAGACTAAAACACCTATCACAATATACAAAAACACATGAAAATAGATAATTGTACCTACGTATGAAATATTTTTATTTTATCAAAACGATCTCTCACTCAGAAATAGTATTAAGAATGGATATAATTTACATTTTGTTATCAGTATCATAAAGTGTTACAACAGATATCAATATCACAAATAATTGCGAGAACAATACGATAATAAATATTTAATACGACCTGAATGCTACTTACTACAGAGCAAGAGATGGCGTTATAGAAATGTTAATATCTGTTTTAAAAATGTATATCTTTCCAATTACAATCAATGTATGTTTTATAAAAATAGCTTTTCATAATGATTGCTATATTGTGCAGTGTTTTAAATATACTTATTACAAACGTTAACGTTTCCAAGATCTTTAACCAGTATAAAAAGTGCCCTTCAACACGTGTTGCTGAGGAAATCAATGATTTTATAGGCAAAGATTTCAGTTAGCACCATTTGGATTATAGATGCTACATTTACTACATTTATGAGGACAATCTTTGGAAATACGAGTCTTCAGTAGTAACAGTTGTGTATTTTATTTAAACAATATAAAAATATGATTTCTTACAATAGGCAGCTATTACAACACATATTATGCACTATGCCGACATGCAAGTCGAGACTGCGCTCATCTTCTTCTGACTCATTTACTCAGACTTATTCAGAGAAATTCATTCACACTTTTCACGCATCCAACTAATCACAGTACATTTTGTTTATAAATATTATGATCCTTGTTAGACTCGAGATTGATCAATAACCATTTATAAAATATACAATTTACAAAACATAATCTTTACAACAGTTGATAGTACATAATTGATCGATTAATTATTGTTCTTTGTCAAATAAAAATCAAATCTTATTCTATTTAACAATGAAAGCTTACGAGGTCGCCGGTTAAGAAAAGTTTTCATAAGGGAAGTAGAGCGGGCCCTAAGAGGCTATCACATGGTCACACAGCGATGGTAAGACTAAAATCCTTTAACAATCACCGCTAGACTCACCCGCCGCCCGGCCTGGCTGGCCTTTTCGTTCACAGACGGACGTGGAAGTGTTTCGTAAAGACTCCAAAAAACTGCCCATCGGCGACCCGGAGATCGACTGGGAGGAAACCGTCTACCTCAACCTGATCGTGCACCAGTTCGACTATACACTCACTCTGGCCATCTGCACTCGAACCAGCCCCAAGGAGCTGCAGGTGCTGAAGCGGCACTCGCAAAAGGTGAGTGTTATACGCGTTCCGGCGGCGGCGATGGTGGCGGCGGGCGAGCTCGTCACTAGCTGAGCCGACTGAACAGTTTTGTTCGAGGCCAGGGCAAAGGCCAGTCGTAGCGCCGTGGCACCTGCCCTCGCACGTTCCGCTCCAGGTACGTGAATAGCCAATACCACCACTCTCGCTGAATCATGTATTGATTATAACCGTTGCCGCTTCGATGCGGTGTGACGAGCAGCGAGTGGAACGTCCAGAACAACCGAGTTGTTATGTAGTACGCGATTACTACGTCCACTGTATAATGTCCGTGGGCCAACAACACAAACGTAACGCCGAGAAGAGCCGATCCCCACATCGCCCAGTGTACCGGCCATAATTTCTTTGGAGAATATTCTGCTACAATCAGGTAACTCAGTACTAATACCATTGTGTGACCGGAGTATATGTAATCTCCACAGTATGTATGCTTCCCATTAATTGAGAGTCCGAAACCAGATATTAAATAAAACATTCGTTTTATAACAAGCAGTGGTGTGGTGGTATTACTCTTCGGACTGCAAAAGTAAGTCTTACTCGACACAGGCAGTACGGTGACGAACATCGTGACTGATCTGTACAAGTATAATAGGCCAATAATAAAGAAAAGTCGACGCGCCACAATGAATCTGTGTTTGTGAAATACTACTACGAGCATGGCTACCGTAGTGGAGATCATGATCAGGTACTCTGACACGGCTAGGCCCCAGTCCTGTGCTCCTATATTGTCTAGTATAATATCGTTCAGTGGTGGTGTAGTATTTCGGTCTGGAAGACGCTCGTGCACAAGCGATAGCGACATCATATTTATGCAGACACATAGGAATAGAAAAAAGAATGATAATATTGTTTTCCATATCTCTTTTGGGTACCTTTCTTCCCTTACGGTACCCGCGGGTATCTCAACCATAAAATCTCCGGCATGTGAGCGTTGAGGCGAATGGTCCTGGTCCGGGTCGGATTCATCTGTAGTCGGTTGTGGCGGTTTGTCCGCCTTGACTGCACGTGCTAGCAACGGCTGCCGCTGCATTAGCTCTGCTTGACTGGGCATTTCTCTCCTATCGGCTTGGCGACGTGATGCGTTGTTGTTTAGGTCATTACGTTTGAGGCGCGCCTCGAAATTGATACCCTTGATATCCTCGTGCGCGGTGCCGGTCGCTATGTCAACATGACAGTGCGGCGAAGGGGGTGGAGATGCAGTGGGGGGCGAGGGCGCTGGCTGCACCAGTGCTACCTGCTTGGTCGGTAGCTCATTGACGAGGTACACTCTCACCGATTCAACCAGTGGTTCTGCAAAGTTGATCTGCTTTGGTGGCGACGGCTCCTTCTCCGGGGAGCGTGCGGAGATCGTCATCCAATCACCATTGGATTGTATTGGACCTGAAATGAGAAAGTTATCTCTCATTACACTTTTTAATATACTTTCTTTACGGATTCTTTACGGATCTTTATATGTAACAACGTTATTCCGAATTTTAAGTTAATTTTTTTGTAATATTTCCATGTATTATTACTTAAATGTTTCCTTATAATATTCCTGTTTGTTATAGCATCTGGTTTAAATTTTACGATAAGCGTAAACAGAGGAGGTATAAATGTAGTCACAAGGAAGCAACCGGTCCAAGAATGTTCATAACACGTTTTACGATTCTAGAACATTTAATACATTTATGATTGTATGAAAAAATATATGAATGCGTAGGTACATTGAACGAGCTCAAAATATTTATCATTTATTCTTAGTACGTCTCAGTTTAGTAAATAAACAAGAAGCTGTACTGTGTGTGAGATGGCTCGATAAACAGTTCCAAGACCGTAGACACAAAGCCCGGGGGGCACACGGGGACCGTTCTCTTTTGTGTCATTTGTTAATTAACGTTCGGTATTTGTCGCGCGGCTGGCAGGCGGGCCGGCGGCCTCTATCCTCACTGGTGTTAAATGCAGCGCGGCCCCCGAGATGCATTCGGCAAACAGACGTAATATAGTACGATTGTGATGATAAATTTCACTGCGGCTTTCCGCGATCCGATTTGACACTTTGCTGTGTTGTTTAAGAAAGCGCATCCAAATACGGTAAAGGATAATTAATCGGGACTCACTCGATCAATGTGCGAGCTGTCATTCCGCCCGAGCGCGGCTCCTCATCGATTCCGCGTTGTTCGTCCTATTCACCCGATAGAAAGCCCGAGCGGGTCGCGTCCGGCAAATTCAGGGGTAAACGAGGTCGCAACACTACACTATCTCACACCTTAATTTTGGCATGCGTGGAGATCGCTGCCAGATCTGCTATATTGGTTGATCATTCACACTGTTTCACTGCGCAATGGACCGCGGCCTCAATCTCGGTAAAAATATGATTTTATGTGACGAGCGACGCGACTGCAAGCGAGCTTGGAAAGTGGCGGTCGCGTACTAGAAACGATGTTACACTGGTCGGAGCTCGGCTTCAGTGTGGCGGCGGCGAGGATCGTGCGGCGTCGGCACCGTTCGCGTGAGCTCGGCTCAATGAAATGATTACGCGGGTGACGTCACGGACCGGCTCCCCCCGGTCGGCTTCGGTACACGTGAACTAGCTCTGTCCGAATCCCCTACCACTGTTCTCAATCTCGAACGTATCAACTATACATTTTAAATATAGTCTTTAGACTTATTAATAAACTATATTTTTAAAATCCTTGGTTATAGTTACTACCTGCATACAATTTTATTGTATTTCCTACTGTAAACTATTAAGTTGAACTTGGCTCAGCTAACAGTTAATGTAATACATATTTCTGAGAGTTTGTTATTCTTTATAACGAATTTAGTTACAACTTGCAAACAATTGAACGGCGGCTAAACTTACAATGTAGAACAGTTAAACAATCCTATTATAATGTGTATTTATTATAGTAATGAGGGTTTTTCACATTATGTGGCATTTTATTTCGATATTAGAATAATTGTTATAGAGGGCTACTAATTGATGTGACCCTTATGGGATAAAATAATGATTTAGCAATATTTTATAACAGTTACATTATCTGTAGCAGCAGTGCGGGTGGAATGTTAATTGTCGGAAGTGGTTGTTATGGAGGGGGCTTTAACGTATGTATTTAAAGTGCTAAGGATGACTAAAGCCTAAAGGAAATTGTAACGGAAAATATTTATAAATATCAAGTTACTCTTTTCCACTTACTATTATTATTATAAGGTCTTTTTAGTGGAAGAATACTTAAGGAGTGTAATCTAGAATTTCAATTGGAAATAACTTATAAAGAAGCTGCAGGTAATGTAGCTTAAATGAAGGATGTTAATATAATAAACGACTAAACCGTAAGTTCCTTTTGGCAACTAGGTACGTACCTATATTATAAATTATTCGCAAGGATCCGGTTTTCGTTAAACTCGACCGGTTTTTGGGAACTTACGCTATAGGGTGTCTACCTACCTATATACAGGGTTATTTGTTATTAGTTGGCGATCTTTTAATTCGAACAATTCGATCTTTTAATTCGAACAACTTTTTAATATTAATAGTTTTTAAAATTTAAGTTAAAGTTAATTTAAAATAAGGAAAAAAATAGATACGAGTTTATAATATAGAATTAAAAAATATTTGCAATAACAATTCATGACGACCTTAATTTAAAGGTAAAATTAGGGAATATTTTTATGACAATCTTGTTAAGCACTTATGTATAATATACCTACTAGGTATAAATTAATTTGAATATCTCAGCGCTTTTAGTACCATTACGATGCTTTTGAAGAAGGTTCGGGTCAGTGGTAGAGTTTCGATCAACGTTAAAGTGCCCGCTGCAGCTGCTGGGAGCGGTCTGGAAAATTAGATCTGTCTTGGAATAATGCTCCGAAGAAGTTTATTTAAAGATTTTTATAAGTATTATTTAATATTAAAAAGTATCAAATCAATAATTTATTAGAATTGTATGTTGTTCTTCAACAAAAACTATTATTTATTTTGAATATAAAGTATAAATAAAGATAGTTTTAGATAAACATGATATTAGACTTATAGTTATTCCCTTGAAATTTTCTTGAGTCAAGATCACTCTTGAATCTTGATCACGTCACCTTTTAGAAATGAAAACTACATAATTCCAAATAGGTCCATGTGTTTTGGAGCTATTTTGCCACAAACAATCACCTACATGTTAAATTCATGATATTAAACTTTAGAGAATCTGTATAATATAGAGACAATTTATAACAATTAAGATGAATGATCAACTGCGTCGTAGCCGGGTACGCCCGCACTCGACCCTAACACCCACGTGTTACTTAATTTACATTTTATTGAAAATATATTCATATTCTTATAATAAGTATATAAGATGTGTAATCTTATTTACAAGATTATTTCTTAAAACTAGTAAACAATGTGTCGTACACAGACGATTAAACTGGAGAAGCCATGCTTCTGATCTTTCTATAATTACCTTGTAACGACGTAGATTTTAGCATGTCTAGACTCTAGACTAGTATCTATTTACTGTTCTTGTCACCATAATGTGATTAGTATAGCTATGACTATGCTGAAAGCCGCAAACAAGATACAATTATACAAGCTATTGTAGCCTTTATCGTTGCCGGATATGGATCAGAATGGTGTGCGGGGGACTTGAAGAGAAGGATATAGGTTAGTGTCACGTTACACCTAGAACTCAACAGCGCGGTTATGTTACAGGAGTTAGCAAGTAGTGTTTTGCTTAGTTCCGGGTTTGTAGCTGTTTTAATGCCAGTTGTTTCTTCAATGATTTTATTTTTTATCGGAAATTCTTCTTGCTGTCTTCGTTAGTCTTGAACAGTTTTAGGAGTACTTCGGTTAAGGTCAAAACCATCGATCGTATTGCATAATTTTACGCCATGACTGGCCAATTTATATGTAAAGGTTTGTTTGGAATAACATAATGTTTTATGGTGATGCCACTATCGGCCTCGCTGGGAGGGTGTGGAGGGGGAAGGGGGGTTTATATATAAACGTTTTTCATTTACAGTTAATAAAGGACAATTTAGCGTGGGAATCGTATTTGGCGATGTTCTCATGTCGATCAATTGAATGCCCAGTAAATAATTATTTGCTTGAAATTATTTACACAGCAGGACTTTTGTTATGGGTGTCTTAGCATTAAAATACTATTAGAGTAATTATGATCTGCTTTCTCGTTTCCTCTTTTTTTAGCCGGAGTAAATTTTGAAGATCAAACATTGTTTTAAAGGTATGTAAGTATCACAATAATACCTATAAGTAAAGATACTTAACCAATCTTCAAAGAAATCTGAATTTACACCCGTAAATTCGTTAGTTTGCGTTTTTTATTTTAAAGTATTTTCGTATCTCCAATGTCAAATGATATCCGCCTACAGTCCACACATTAGGGTTATATTTATAATATTAGCGTAGATCGTAATAGACAACCGTCGATGTTAAACAATAGAAACTCAAAAGTCACTTGTTTGGTTCACAACAGTTTTGTTTACCTTGATCGCTTGGAGTCATTGACTCCTCGACAAAAATTTGCGCTGACATGCTATTTAACAATTTAAATAACTTAAATTGTAGTCATTGTTTATTAATCAGCTTGATTAAATAGTGTTACAATCGATTTTTAATTTACATTCAAATATTTTTTTTAATCTAGTATAAATTATTTTATGAAGTATATTTTTATCTTTATATTTCAGGTTCCTTAAAAATAGCTTTGTTTTATTAATATCATAATTGTTTAAAACAATCATTTTTAAAATATGTCGTGTCGAACATATACGCTAATATAGTCCTGTTTTCAGAGTTTACAATATCCATGAACTCGTAATATCGGGAATCAATTTTAAATGCCGTTTACTCGACAGGTGTACGCATCCCCAAGCCGCCGCAAGATGGACACTAAGGGCGAGGGAGAGGAGATGACTTACCCTCACATCTGTTTCATGGTTGATAACTTTGACGAGGTAACTATAAACTAATCATAAAACCTATTAACCAATCATATACATATACTCACACATATACATCATATACATATTGTATATACTCACGTTTATATAAAATTCCTTAGAAAATGTTTCGATAGCAACGTCTTGCAGATGATTTGGCACTACAATAATGTTGTCTTTTTTATGAGCTTCTATAACGAAATATAGGTCTAATCAGTAGTCTCCCTTTGATACAATTCTTGCTATATTGCCAATACTAATTGGCACTGTTGAAAGTGTTTATCGTGTTTTAAGAACAAACACTGTTTTTTTTTATAATACACATCTATTTTTGAATGGATATTTTAAAATATAAATGTCCCAAAAACAAGGTAAATAAAAACCGTTTGTCACGATGTGGGGTCGTTTGTTTACGATGTAGAATGTGTGCGGATCTTGCATCTGTTGTGTGTGTTTGTGAAGAATTGGTGCATATGAAATGTACTACGCTCGAATAACGGGTGTTATCGTGGCGGTGGGAGCGGGACAGCACGATGAAGAATGAGACAGAATGATCTGTGTTTATATATGTATTAAAATATTACTTATCCTAGTCATGAAGATTTTAAAATACCTACCTACATCATTACAGTCTATAATGTAAGTGTTAAAATTTACCACGAAACTCAGAAAAAAAAATGTAAATAAAAGATATCTTTTAAAATATTTTTAAATACACATCCATAAGTATGTATTCAACCATCTCTATAGCTTATCTGTAATTGGATTTTAAATGTTCCACTTAACTCGATATTTTTTCTACGAAGCCATAATGCGATAAAAATACTAAGAAAGTCTAAAACCTTGTAATATTTTTAATTTGTTGGAAAAATACCGTACTTTTCATATCATTTTTAAATAAACATCGAGAATAAGTTAAGTACTTATCGTGAATACTTCGAATTCTGAAGAGTCGACGCGAATCAATTTAATACCTTTCCTCTAAGGCGCTCTGAACACATACCCGATGTTTTCATTTTCAATTCAATTAAAGATATGTCTATAAGACAATTCTATTAAATCATTTTAATTAAAGATATGTCTGTGAGACAACTATGATTAATAGACGATTTGTTCTCAAGAAAAATATATTAAATTACCTATTTGAACAATCTAATAATAAATGTGTAGCTAGAATTAATTATAAAATAAACAAACAAATCAGTAAAATTTGTCAGAACGGTTAAGTATTATAGAGTAAAGTATGTATTTTTTTTCTTTTTGTTTAATAATTTGTATGAATAAGTTTTATTAATCTTTCATGTAGTGTTTACTTTTAACAAATTGTACACTAGTTCTATGCCTTTAGTTATAACAATTGTTGGCTATAACAAATGCCTTTAGTTATAACAAACCAATAAACAGAAAATAAAATAAAATATAGAGCAAATTGGTTATATGTTTGACATCAGCTCTCACTATAATATTTTTGTCTGTCAAGATGTCAGACCCGGAGTGGGTAATTGATAATTATTGTTTACATTATTATTTCTGTTTACACGAACATCTCTTTGAATACCTACTATAAAAAATATGTCCATAAGGATTGGTGAAATATTTATTGTTCGTTGAGTCTTTAAATATTGTTTTATCTTTGTAAAGTATATTTCATAATCATATGATAATGACTTATCATGTGATTATGAAATATTCATTAAATAAATAAATAATAATCGTTTATAAGTGAGTCCTAATGACATCGTTGGTTAATCGTTATTGATAATAGCAATCAAGTTCATATAATTATCCTTCCAAGGTCATGTGGATTTAAATATGTAAATTTCAACTATTTATAGTACAAAATCAACTAAGAATAACATTTGCTTATTAAAACATCGTTATCCTTAGTATTGACAATTAATAATATCAATAGAACGACTTGTATGTTTGTCTATATAGCTTAAACGACTTAAAATTTAATACATAAAACTTTAAGATCTGATAGTTATTTAACAGGAAGATATATTTTATTTATAATTCTACAAAATATTCAAGGTGAATAATATTTCAAAAGTAATTGACGTATACAACATCCGTTGTTGAGAATGAACATATAGTCAAAATATATAGCTATAATAATATTTTTGTATAAAAAAAAAAAAAAAAAAAAAGTCAAAATATAAATCGTAAACAGAAGTCAGTAGTATGCAACATTTTAATTATTAAATAATTATTCAATGCTGATTCTAAACACAAGAAGTCTGTAGTAAATGATTTTATGATAGGAACGACATTGTCACTTGACCTCAATGAAATTCTTAATAGTTTGTTCAATGTGTACAATGGAATTAAGAAACTAGCGCGCACTTCACTACTATGATGTAGGTGATTTTTGATGGAACAGATTATTTCTAAGTTTTATTTAATATCCTGGTATTATTTTTTATACTGTTTGTTTTTAAACGGTTCATTCACGTTTGTTTTTAAACGGGTAACATTTTCTTGATACTAATAGTCATAATATTGTAAGCCTATAAAGCCTCCATCCCTAATTAGATTTCTTGGTTTCCTACTAGAATATTTTAATTTAATAATACTAAGTACCTATCACGAAAAACAATTAAAGGTACTAATTTATTCCTCCAAAATCACGTTATTATTTATATATTATGATTTTTGACGTATGTTTATGAAATTAAACTAATAAAAGATGTTAATATATGACGGTTAGGAAACATTGGGATTGTTCGAGTCGTCCCAAATAAAACACAATGTTCATGTTATTATTTAACTGAAATAAACTTCATAAAGTCACTTGTTTTTAATTATTTATATACTTATTTAATAAGTAAAATAAAATTTGTATATTTATTTCATCCCAAATAACTAAAGATAAATATATTTTTAGCAGAATATTTTAAATATTTCAATAGATTTTGATTCATAGTGTATATAATAAAGTTTTGATTTTACGATTTGGTAAGCTGTCATAGTTTTCATAATGTCAAAAATCGTAGTAGATGTTCTGTATGGTAAAAGTTTCCCAAAGTTTTTACGATAAAGTATGAAGAATTAGATACCGACTGCACAATGATGCTTTGTTACTCGTAGAAGTCATCTATGTCAGGGCCGACAGCTGCTTTATGTTACATAGCATGTCATTCTCACGATAATACTTATTATAAGCTATAAAACTAATATATTATATAATAACTACATGACCTACTAGTCAGGGAAAAATAGGTCGAGCGAGCAAATCGATTCAATGAGTTATTATAAACGCAACTGTGGTGATAATATTTCTACCCTCAATCTAATCTTAATTGATTATCTGTTTTTTTTATTTTTTGTTATAGGTTTTTTTAATCAGTGATTGCTTTCTGATCTCTAAACTATTTTTTTTTCGAATGTGTTTTGTTAGTAATCCTTTGAGAATTATTTTACGGAAGCGTTCTATAAAAATAAGCATGTCAATAAAAAAGGCTATATCTCTTTCAAAGATAGCAATGATCACAAAAGTCATTTAATATACATCATGTATATTATTGTAATTTTGTTCGTATATTAATTTGTTATGTTTACTTTCTTCAATGGAGTTAGTTTGATCGGTTGTCAAGTCATTACCTAGACTGCGAGGTCTTTATACATGTACATATCTGACAAAAGACCTGTAACTTACCGATCTTGTGGTTTTTATAAAGTGTAGGTGAATCAAATACACTTTACTAAACTTCTGATATACTATTCTTGTTTTTCTATTGTTATATATTTTAAAATTCAAATATTGAAAAAGATAAATAAATATAAACTTAAAGATTAATGGTTGTGAGTCAAAACAATCTCTTTTACCTTTCATTAGTATTTTGATGTGTTCGGAAAATCTTTTAACTAACATTCGTAAATACGTTCAAATTCAATAAAAGAAAATAAGAATAAGTAGGGCTGTATCAGCTAAGGCAATAAAAAAATATATAGTCAAGGGAAGCAAAGAGTATTCAGGAATAGCCTATGACATAACCATAACATTGCAAACGTGAATCAATGTCAGAATAAACAGAGAAATTATATATTTCCTAGTATATTGAACGACTAGTGCTCCGTCCAAAGATCACCTGAGTCATGGCACACGACTCATTGGTCCTACGCATTTGCATTTTGCATCGCTTTCTGTTATAAACTGCCAGATGACGTCACTAATGCAGTAGTGTCCAACAAATTGTAAACAATTCAGTCTTCAAACATTTTGCTTACTGTAACTTGTGCCTATAGCAACTTCACATCACATGCAATCAAACACTATCGTAAAATGCTTTCGTACAGAGATAAAAGGTATTAATATATTAATATATTTTTTTATTAAAATTTTATACACAAACCATATAGAATTGGGGGACTTAATGATAAAGAATTTTAAATACCATTTTAACTTGATAAATAACTTCATTTAGAATAAGCGATAGGTAGTAGGGGCTGTGAGTAGTTAGGAATATATCGTTAGCGGTGCTAAAGTACGTTGCTGTTCTCGAATTGTTTACGAGAGCGACGAAACTAGATAAGACTTGGTATATCGCTGTTATCGGATCAAGATTGAACGCATACTTGATAACGCTACTGATAAAAGGATTTAATAAAATTTACGTACAATAAAAAGATTACCTTAATATTTTAAATATGTATATATATAATAAAATTTGTTCAAAAAAGAAATATGCATAATGTAAATGTAATCTGATTGTGTTATGTAATTCATTTAAATTTTCTGTTAGGAATACATATATAAAAATAATGAATAATTAAATAACAAACCACATTATCCTGGTTGCAAACGATTTAACAAATATACCTAACCTCATTAGGAGGAAGTTATAACATGTATACCTACCTCGACCGCGTTGTTTAGGCTTTAATAACTGATGCTAATAACATGTACACAACAACAACATCTGCTTGTGCGCAGGTGTTTTGCGACATAGTGGTGCGCGATGGTGAGATGGTGTGCGTAGAGCTGGTGGCCCGGGGGCGGGGCGGGGCGGCGCAGGCCGTCATCTTTCTTGGATCTATCCGCTACGACGCACTCACGAGGGTCTACGACGCACGGGTATGTATATTCCAAAAAATATCATTTCATATTTATTTACGTACACTTAAGCCACAATTATTATCACCAAGTAGTCATTTAATACGTCATTGAATTATGTTAATCTTATGTACCTACAAAGTTTTGCATAATCCTGTCGTTAAATAAAATATGTCATGGGTTTTTTTAAACTGCAATTCTTTATATCTAAAGTATTTATTATAATACGTAAAACATTCTTCCTTTAATATTAAGTATTTTAAAATTTTAAATAACTTTTAGAAGATAATAAATACATTTTTGTTGCCGCCCTGAATTGATGAATTTAAACAGACTCAACTTCTTATAGAATATTGTAAAACATTTTTATTGTACCAATTTATTTTTCAACAAATATACAGTGCGACAGAAAAAGAATACCCAAGTCGGTACTCGTTGACCCCGACGACGCGTTCACAGTAGGTAATAACGTGTACGCGTAGGCATAAGCGACACCACACAACATACAGACACACACCGTCTATACCGGTATAGACGAGGTGCCATCTGAGTAAGTGCTCCGTTGCTCCGGCGTTCTGCCGTCGGAAGACGCTAGTGTCCAAATTTCCTTAGCTTCCCTCCTGACTAACGACGCCCCGATCTGAGATGCCCTCGGGACGTCGTTCCCCATGGGGGCCCATCTGGCCCCCCCTTGTAAGGGCGGGTCTCCTGACCCACCCGCTCCACCGGTGACGCTGTAATAGCCAACAGGGCTAACAGCATAGACAGACATAAAAAAAATATATATATATACAGTGCGAGGTTGAAAAAACGCTGGCTTCATATACCTAGTAGTTACTGCAAATGTTATCATATTATAATCGCATTTTTGGTTAATTACAATTTATAGATTGATCGATTGATTTTGATTTATCGGCGTGGTTAATTATCTTCACTTAGTAAACATTCTGAGACTCACTTCAAATTAACTGTTTACGTACTTCATACTGTTATCAATAATCGCACACCACTTGCCAGTTTATTGGAAATACTTAAAAAATTAAAGAAATTTACGATTTTGTTCTAACATCAAAAAAACTTTCGATGGGTTTAGGTGGGTATATTGAAGATTATGAAAATTGATTTAAAAACTTAGACAATATTCATTGTGTTAATAACTAAGGGAATGATATATTTAAATTTATTGGAACGCCTACTAATATATTTTTGTTATTTGCATTTGACTCGTACTCATAAGTCGTGTATTTTTTTGTGATCAGTCTCTTCTTGCTATTCGCTATTAAATAACAAGTTTGACTGTTCATAACGACCTTGTGCTCAACTCGTTTGCTAATTAATATAACACTGCTAACAACGGAGTTGTATTTTGCTATTTTTATTCATTGCATCCGCAGTATTTAACTAAAACAAACTTGAACAAAGGAGGAAAATCATTTACGTAAACCATGGTCACTTGATTGCACAATCTCAATTTCTGAAAAAAAAAATTAAAACAAAAAACTTCAAAAGTGTTTATATTGTTTGTCTCAGTATCGTTCAGAAACAATTTTACACCAACTTCAACAAGGTCAAGCGTTAGTCATTTAACGGTCATCAGTAAATGTTTGCGCAATAATTAGATTTTTCTTACAATTTGATTGTAACACAACAATATAATCGTTTGATATATTCTAGAGACCAAGGATATCACAGATTAAATAATATACGTTTTATTTAATGTCCTTTAACCGAGAAGATATATTACTTTATACGTGACTTCTATCGGCTGGATACAAATACATAAGTTAAAATAATTTCTACTCTATAATAAGCATTTATATCAATGGTTACATAATACTATTGTTAAGCTATGTTATTTACAATTGTTATTTTATTGAAATTACTAATAAACATTATTTATTACACCCTGACACTCGATATTATATATACCTATTATTAAAATCGTTTGTAGTACAGTTATGTTCGACTACAGCCGATAATATTCATTGAGCATTGAGCCACGGAATTTGATTAGATAAAAATGGGGCACAAGTCACCTGGTGGGTGGATAATTAGTTGCTGGATCCTTGCTCAGGTCATGGCGGTAAGTTCTACAATATTGATTTGGTACTGTTTCTCACTAATTAATAGTAATGTATGCCTATACTAAAAGTAATATACAATTTAAAATATTTATAAAATCATATAATTCTTATGTTCGGAAACTTTGAGGGTCAATGTTCATGACGTCATGCAAATTACACGCGCTTCTTTGTTAGTACATTGCCATTTTGAGACTACTTTGGACTGACGAAAACAACCAATTAACGTAAACGGAAACTACACAACCACATAGCTTTGTATCAAGCATTTACTTGCTATTATTATTAAAACATCTAGTGGTTTATAAACAAAGAAAATAACTATATTTAGTTTAATTATCGAGAATTTCCTTCATCACTATATTTTGTATGTAGAATAAAAGTAAAAGATGTCATGAACTAATAATAGACAGAGTATAATTATTGGTACTTATACCGTAGAAAAGAGATGATTAAGATTTTTAAACAGAAAATCAAGTACAACTTGTTAATCATGAGAATAATAAAGTCACCAATTTATATTGTTATCGTTAGGTATGCAAGAACCGAAAACAAAGATATTCGATTATAGATAAGTTCTCTATCCGTCAACGATTCAAATATTGATTAATTGAGTAACGGATGTACTATCTTAGAATCGTTCACATCACCGGCGCTGTCGGCAAGAGAGTTAAATGAGAGGGTGTCGTTGGGGGGTGACTAGCGAGGGGGAGGGAGAGGGTGGGGGGAGGTGGTAATATCAACAAGTCGCGCCGCCCCGTCGCCGAATGTAATGGTTGGAGCCATATTAATGACTGCTCTGACTGAACAGTCAAGTGTCAACAGACGAGCGAGTGTCAGTCAACCATTATATTAATTAACTTGTATTTTTTGTAAATTTAATTATGGCTTCATACACATTCCATGAGGGGGATATCAGATATGTCAAGTTTTTGTGACACTTGTCCGTATCATGTGAAGGATCATTATTTCATCCTGTTATATCAATATTGTATACATATTATATACTTAACAATATCAACAGAAATTAATTCAAAATTCAATTGAACTTCTCAAACAGATAACAAATTGAAGTAGTTAAAAGTATGTTTTAAAATAATTATCATTTTATTTATGACTATCGGATAAATTTACCTAATAATTATACGTAATGGGTACCTACATAGTACATACATATTATTCGTACAACAAAATTGCTGATATGGTGTGCCATATAATGAATAGCATTCATCAATAATAATACCGTATGTACTTTGTATTGGCGTATAAAATTAACTACAATGTGTTTTATCATAGTACTCGCTTTTATTCACCCAATGACTCTCGACCTTTATTGTTTGTTATTCAGATTTCATTATAGGTATTCCAACCACATTCCAAAGAGTTCTTCTTCGATTATGTTGTTATCAATAAATCCCTCGTACTATCTTGTGGGTAGTTTGTCGTCAAGTTATATATTGTAACTTGTAAGTGATCTCCACCCTACAGGTGACGGCCATTTGTTAACAGAAAATATTGTATGGTTATAATTAGGGGTTTCTATGACCTTCTGAATACATGAATCAACTTTAATCATTAGTATTGCCCTTCTTAAGGTACTAAGCATTCTAATACTGATAGCTTTGCGGTCCTTATTATATGCGGTCTGTAATTTCCCACAACGACTTTTCTATTTTTATTCGACTTTATAGAACAATTAATAGCTTTCACGCTACGAGCAACGTACCAATGTTTACTATATTTAACTACTACTACCCGCCGCATTTAAAAATACACCCGTCGTAAATATAACAGCAATGTGACGTTAATCAAAAATACGAGGAAAAGTACAAATAGTATCATAGATTTAACAAATATGAATTGTTTTTAAAGGTTCATTCAAGATAAACATATGTTCAGTTCGCCTTCGGCATCTAAACATAGATGAAAGATTTAATTAGAATATGAACTATACAAGAATCTGTGATGTTCTCGGAGCAGCAGTCGTCGCTGTCGACGAAGGTGGCTCAGCGCATGTCGTTCGGTCTGCTGGGGCGAGGCGCCAGCGCGGCGGCGCGCTGCGAGTTCGTGCGTATGAAGGGGCCCGGCGGGAAGGGACACGCTGAGGTACGCATCACCGTCAGGGACATACTCGCTCCAATACCACGGTCAAAATATATCGCGTATATAAGCAAAGGATTAGAACTATGGATAATGTTTCCATATTTATCACGAGATTTCTTGGACAGAGAAAATCGTAAATCATGTAAATTCAACAAATGCTAATAAAGATAAATGTTTTGCATATCATTTTTATTGTTTTTTAAATTGTAGCTAATCGATATCAAATTTATGGATATCATTTGAATATTCTGGAACAATGGTATGAGAATGAGATCTTGAGTGAGGTGGTATAACACAGGTGGCTGTGTCCCGAGCGCGCTCGTCGGGTGTACACACTCCCTGCTCTGAACCCGGGCTGGGACCAGAGCTATGGGACAGCGACTTCGAGGATGACCCTGATGAGCTGTTCCTATATAGACACCAGGTACACACACACACAAGTACGATATATATACGATTTAAAATTAGATAGATAAATCTATGTTCACTAAACAAATGTTCCTCTCACTTCTGTTTTTCTTTCATTGTAGCCTTTTTTTTATTTTACAAAGTGGTAGGATTGTCTGTTACTACATATTTAAGGGGTTATTTGTCAACCGCACGCTACCTATTATTTAACAGAACCATTCCGTATAAATCACTGTAAAGGTCAAATTGATTGATTTTTAATTATTAAAGTTCTACTTATAAATAACATGGGTATTATTATCTAGATAAATTATAGTAGTAGTATTTGTATATTAAAAATAAACTAGAACGGGTTTTCAAAATGTTCAATAAATAAAACCAATATTGAACATATTCTTATATAATGGTTATTTCTTTAATAATTCTGTAATTCTGGCCATAATGGAAAGATTAAAAATTAGTATGAATGTGGATGAGTCTGCTATAATGAATGCATTTGTTAACATAAAATCTAAATCAAAGTGCAATAATAAATGTATTCTTCTAGTATATGTATGACTAAGTTGTATTGACATATTTTTCCCAGCAATAAAAGTTACAATGTAAGACGTTATATATCCATCAATGTTTAATTAGCTGATAGAGTGGACACATCCGACTATATTGACATTTGGCAAGTGATCAGTAGATTGATTAAGATTTTGAATTATATTATTACATCGCCATTTGCAAGTTATACATATGCGTGTAATGTCGTCATAATCTGGGTGGTATTTTTCAATTACAAAAATTTGTTATTTATAAAATTTTACAGGAATTAAAATGATATATTGTATGAATCCCGACCCTTATAGTCATCGTTTGGCTTATAATTTTCTTATAGTATTTCCCAAATCCTAAAAATGTTTTGAGTCTATTTATCTAAATACTTCTTTGCTAAAACAATCAATCATAAAAGATCAGAAGACTACATTACTCAACAAAAATGATAAGTAAATTATTACTGGTACTAGCAATTCTTCATACTGGGTTCCAAAATGTTAACTTTTTAGTAACGTATTTAACGATCCGTAGCCGACTGTGTTAATAATCCTAAAACAACTACTACTTTAAAGTATGTACCTATATATATATTTTAACATATTATTTTAAAAATAAACTTTACTTTTAAATAAATATTCAAATGTTTATTAATATATATTATCTTATTACGACGCGGGCCAAACGAGGATGAAATATAAATAAGGAAATATAAGATCGCTTTTAAAGAAATATAAGTTCATGTATGTTTCGAAGTATGTTTAGTAATAAAATGTTTATATATAATTTTGTATTTATTAGTATACATCACGACATCTAATATTCTTCGCTCATGAACACTTGGATGATAGATTTCGGTTTCGGTTATTGAATGATCAAAACGAATATATATTTGAATTTCATCTCAACGACCCCTCGTACGTGTTTTAGCGTCGTCTGAGCGACCCCAGCGCCAACCTGACGCACTTCGTCCGCGGCGGCTGGCGCGCGAGGGAGCGAGACGACACGAGCCGCTCCGAGAACGAGGGACTCGACGCACTCGCCGACGGACTGGCCGAGGTGGAGGCGGGAGACCTGCGCGACGGTACGTACACACGCACGCACGCACACGCCCACAGAGACATACCTGACTTTGATCTTATTGTATCCGATTGCTAAGTATTGCTCTTAAAGATCTAAATTAATGTTTTTTTCATTAACCGCGTCTTTTATTAAATATAATATTGATCCAATAATTTTTAGAAGTTAAGGATCTTATTTCTGCCCGTATATTTTAAATAAGCACGCTGTATTGACATTGTACGCTTTCTGACTATGAAGTTATTTAGATTACTCGTACTCGTATTTTTTTTTCATCTACCATTTGACATCTTAAAATAATATGCACTCTATTCATTTAGTTTTTACACAATGTAAACACTCTTATGCTTTTTCCCTACGTCGTGATCGTACTCTTTTTCGTACCCTCCGCCTTGCTCCTCCCTCCTCCCGCGTCCGTCCCGCGCGGAGGAAGCCCGCAGCCGCGCCCGCGCCCGCACCACGACTTACATACTGCATCTCGTGTTCACGACACGACACCTCCTCAGCGACTCTACTCCGCTAGACGATAGTTTCGAACGTAATCTTAGTGATCCGTGGCTCAGATGTAATATATTATTATTCACTAGATATTTTTTATCCTTCAGTCGATGGAATACGTGATTATATAGAGCCTCGTCGACGACGAAGCGAACGTCCAGCGGACGACATTTTAATTTCCCAATAAAGAGAATATTTTAATTTCTCAATAAAGAGACTACACAATAAAGAAAGAGGCCTCCTCGTGTGACTTAAAGACGTCCGCGGCGCGTCTAACGGTGGCGCGTGTCCGTAGGGCGCTCGGGTCGCGGGCGGCGGGCTTCCTCGGTGCGGTGGCGGACGTGCTGCGCGGGGGGCGGGGGCGGGGGTGGGGCCGCCCGCCGCGAGGGAGACATGCGCGACGTGTACCGGCGGGCGCCCCCCGACCTGTCCCCCGGCTGCCTTCACACGGTGTCCCCGCGCCGTCGCCCGGTGCGATCCGCGCCTCAGCCGCCGCCGCTGCGACCGCTGCGTCTGCGGGCTCCCCGCCCAGCTCGAGGTGCGCGCCCTCCGCCCGAGCCGCCCGCGCCCGAAGCCGACTGCGAGCTGGCGTGTGACGCGAGCTGCCTCGACGGGCGAGCGTCGCCCGCACCGATCCGCCGCGGCCCCTCCTGCGGGGCGCCGCTCACCGTGCGCGGGGAGGAGGAGCTACCGAGCCGCGCGGAAGACGCGGGCGGGGCCGAGAGCTCGGCGGAGGGCGGAGCGGAGGTCGAGACGGAGAGCGGGGCGGGGGGCGCGGCATGGAGCGCGGGCGCGCGGGCTTACGTGACGCTGCCGCGTCGGCGCGGCGTGGCGGCGGTTCTGTTCCGCAACGCGCCGCTGCCACCGCGCCGCACGACGCCGGACGGCACGTCGGTGTACTACTGGTGCGACGTGCCGCGCCGCAAGCTGACGGGTACTGAGAGTCCCGCGCGCTCGCCGGCCGGCCGCCGGGCGCGCCGGTCCGACCGTGCCGTTGTGTTGCAGAGCTGGACGACGGCGCCTACAACCCGCTGTGGGCGATGCGCGGCTTCACGCAGACGTTCCACCTGTGGAAGGAGGGCCGGCGCCAGCAGTCCGCGCCGCTGTGCGCCTTCCTCACCTACGTCACGCTGCCGTGGTGGAGCATCGCCAAAGGTTCCTCTCGCGCGGTCCTCCGACGCCGCACCTCCGCTGTCGTTATGATATCGTATCGTTACTTCCAGATATCCTGGATCACCGCGAGGAGCCCATCCTGACCTTCTGAGAGGCGAGCCCCGCGGCCGGAGTCTCCACTCCCGCGACTCTCTTATCGTTCGTCGTCTCGTCGATCGTATCCTATCGAGAGATTCTCGCTCACTTGAGGAACGTTAAAGTATCGTGCTAATAATATTTATCCTAAACCGTAAGAGAAGTAGATCAACATTCCATATGTTCTATTTGTGTATTTTATTATTGAAATTATAATTTAGGGTATCGCCATATTATGCGATTTCATCTGTTAAGATTTTTCATTTAACAATTAGAACCACGTGTACCGATAGTCTTGAGGCTCACTGCTGCGGTGCCTCTGACGATAAATTGTAAAAATATTTTTCGGTTCCAATTTAGTAGAGGCGCTAGTGAAGCTTTACAAAAATTAAATTATGTTACCAGTTGTTAAATATAATTCTTATATTTATCATTTTTACATTATTGTGTACTCGTATTTGCATATAATATTAATCTCACGTCTTGTCACAATAACATATATGTAATAAGATTTCTTTAAATCCCCAAAGGAAAAGAGTATTTTAATAGATATACTACTATTGCTATTTTAATAGATATACCTTAGCACATACAATTACCACAAACATGAATGTGCCGGATGCGACTAAACCTTCATTACACAGTCTCGACAGTCATGTTATTTTATTAAATTTTACAACTGAATGAGGAGCGTCGAGAAGATTGTACGAAATGATATTCTGTTTGTTACTATTTATTATCATCTCATTTATTTATATATACAGGGTTATTTGTAATTGTAATTAACTGGCCACCTCTGGCAGGCAGCCTTTCTACATCAATCCCAACAACATTTGTTCTACGAATTTTTACAAATCTTGATAAACTACACTAAAAATTAAAACAAAAAATTTTTGCTCCCTCTTTTACTTATTACTCTGTATTTTGTAAGAAGTTCTTAAAAGGTCAACGCCCAGGCGCCATATTTACGCTCAGAGTTAATTACGAACTGTAATTAGGCCACAAATAAATTTTGTATGGGAAAATTTACATTTTAAAAACTTTTAATTTTAAAAAGTCGTAGAACAAACATTGTTGGGATTGATGTCGAGAGGCTGCCTGCAAGAGGTGGCCAATTAATTACAAATAACCCTGTATAAATGAAAATATGTATATCTTGGCGTTTATTATTTTATTTATGTACTTAACGGATACTATTATTACGTGGAATGAAAATTTAAACGAGTGAAATACAAGTACTAAGTTGCTAAGGGAGGTTCAAAGTATTGTATTTTTAAGAACAACTTGATATACTCAGATCAGTTATCATATAGTTGCAGAACAATTATTTTGTAATAAATATATTATTTTTTGTTATATTGTACTGTATAAAAAGATGAAATGTAAAATCTGAAATGGCAGTATAATAAACACTTATTATAAACTTTTTAAACATGACACAAGATAATTTGTAATGATCATATAATTTACTTATTTCTTTATTAAAAGATTTGTAAAAAATTGTAAAACAATACAACAAGGCCTATATTCTTTACAATACATTGTAAAAGATTGGAGGTTGGAATTCGTCGTCTCTCTCGCGCCAACTTAAAGTTAGTAAAGTTAGTCTTAAGAAGTTTTCAAATTGCAAACGTCGTTTCTTTAATACTTATAATAATTATTTGAATATCGTACTGCCATAAGTTTTAAACAGTATCAAGTTAGTTTTCATGTCAGAGAAGTACTAACTTGCTAAGTAAAGCAACATAAAATAACTTCGCCTTATTGAATTCGTGTGATCTGTAAAACCAAACGATAAAAACCTATTCTAGTCATAAAAGTGTGCATTTGTAAATTTATTGATTGTATTTTGTGATTTGATAATATAATAATACTCAATTTTTTTAAGTGTTTTATTTTATAAGCTATTTTTCATAAAATTACGAATTATTTATTTTTTATTGTTAATTATAAGTTGAATCCAGAGTAGGTTTTGATTTTAACCTACCCACTTCCCAGGCAGCGCCTTCATATGCAACAATTTATTATATACCTGTCGAGAAGAGACGATTTCTAGGGGGCGCCATCTGTTAGTGAGTAATCGGAAACACAAGCGCACCCCACCGCTTGGACACGGTGGTTGGTAAAGGAGGCTGTGTATAAAGAACGCAGCGTGACCGACAGGAGGACATGCGCTACGGTCGCTGGCAGCCTCAGCTGGGCCTCCCCTGGATCCCCAGGGGTTTCAGGTGGCTGGGTGGACCGCCCGTAACGGCACTCAGCTCTCATCTTATTCACGACACCACAGGGCTTATTCGCCCGTATTTATTTTTATAATCACCGTAGATTGCCACGGTCAGGGGGCCACGCCCCGGAACCATTTCCCCTCTCCCCCCTAGGGGCGGAGAGTGAAGAAAGTACTCTGGAGGAGGACATTATCGTGCGGATGGTTGCATTGGTCAAACCCTCAGTACCTAGAACGTGTCTGTTTCCGCATTGTAATAAATGTAGTGATTGAGTACGTGTGTTTTCATTCGGCTCGAGTATCCACATCACTGCCCACCTTCATCAAGTCGGACGGAGAAGAAATCCTGACATATCGCATCTCCGCCGACCGTGATGCGACATACTAATTATTAAAAACGTAAAATAAAAATAGAAAATAATCATTATATTAATTGTTTAAAATATTTATTGTTACATAGTATCTATACTAATATTGAAGTACGAATTTTTGGATTTTTGTTACTCAATAACGCAAAAGCTACTAAACAGATTTTTATGGAACTTGGCAATACTGTAGCTTATGTACCAGAATAACACATGGACTATAGAAATGTTATTTTTTGCACGTGGTTTTGTCTGTGACTTAACATAGGTTATAGCGCGATTAAATAATTGAAACGGGAACTCCTATTTTTAATCTTGTGGTTCACTGAATTTTACATAAGTATTTGAGAAATCCCTTATTACACGGCTGCTTTAGAAGGAGCATTATGTTTATGTACATAGAAATATTTAGCCATTTAGGCTATTTGTATTAGCCCTACTACAGTCTAAACGGCTTTAAGGATTTTGACATATGAGGTATTGTTAAATACGTCTTGGTAAAGCAAGTGACATGGGTACATTAAAAAAAACGAATGGCGGATTTCCGACGTTATATTGTGAAGTCTAAAAATTATGTTTACAACCAAACCCATCGAGGAGAGTATCAAAATAAAAGGCGTTAAATCGCGAATTCATAAAATAAAATTTAAATTTTATCAACATTTATTCACAGCTGCTTAAAACAGATACATTAATAAGAATTCAGCAATATGTAGCTACTTATTTGGTGGACATTTATTTATTTACGTGAGGTCTAAAAGAATATCTTTTAGACCTTTGGGAGGAGCATTCACATTTTTACTTTTACAAATATATAGGTGTAGAATATATAATAATATAATAGAAAAATATGAATATATACCGATCTGAGTTGGAATTAAAGTTCAACTGGAATATCAAGCAGCATATAGCAAGAGGTTGCAATTTCTCTTAAAATTCGCTTTTACCAACGTCGGTCCACAAATCGGTCAACAAATCCCAGTTTATTATTTTAAAAGTAGTCCAGTCATTTGGTCGAAAAAAAGGGGGTTACCTGGAAAGTTTTCCGGGAGTTTTGAAAATTGGTTATTTTATAGATTTCGGTATGCTCTTTTCGAATTTCAAATTTGCCACCTCGTATCTCCGCCGCTCGCGTCGCCATTTTGAAAAAATGGCGGCTAAAACCAGTTTTTTCGAAATATCTCCTTTCCAATGCATTTTTTTAAAAAAAAATATTTATGTACAAAATTAAAGTAGAATAAATTTCCTACAATTTATGTATTTGTATTTTTTTTCATAATATCAATAGTTTTTGGCGTACGAGCGTCACAAAGTATCTTCATCTACACCACCACGTGTTTTTGGTATATTTTTTCTAAAATATTCTACTATTGTAACCGGTCTTGAAGAAGCAGTTTGGGTCTTTGTGTTGGGTCCCTTTCTTTCGACTATGGAGACTATAGACATTGTATAGCCTCCATACTCTCGACTTTCAACGAATCATCTGTCGGTAGAAGTTACGAGAAGTATTTAGTTTAGGCGGAGTCATCAGTATACGTTTATATGTATGTACGTCCTACAGTGTTGTTTGTGTTCTTAGAGTCATGGCTTCTCATACAGAAAATTGTTTTATTTAAGACAATTTAGCCTTATTGGCAGTGACGGTAATTAAAATATCATCAACGTATTTGTTGAGCAGTTGCGTTTTTTTTTATGTGGGGACGGTAATCACCTTCAATTTGTCCATTAATTCGTCCAAGGATAACTGACACTCATCGGAATTCTGTTTAGGGTTAGAATAAATGAACTGCATTGCAGTATCTATCTCATTGATATAAATTTGTTCATGCAGGAATTGTGATACTGTGTACTTACTTTGACACTCAATTAAAAAAGTCACTTTTTTTGACACTCAATTAAAAAAGTCTCCAATCCTTTTTCTTTTACTTTAACTGTTTCATTTTCTAATAATAAAGTATAACAATTTTCTGTATTAGAAACCAAGGCTCTAAGAACACAAACAACACTGTACGACGTACATACATATAAACGTATACTGATGACTCCGCCTAAACTAAATACTTCTCGTAACTTCTACCGACAGATGATTCGTTGAAAGTCGATAGTATGGAGGCTATACAATGTCTATAGTCTCCATAGTCGAAAGAAAGGGACCCAACACAAAGACCCAAACTGCTTCTTCAAGACCGGTTACAATAGTAGAATATTTTAGAAAAAATATACCAAAAACACGTGGTGGTGTAGATGAAGATACTTTGTGACGCTCGTACGCCAAAAACTATTGATATTATGAAAAAAAATATAAATACATAAATTGTAGGAAATTTATTCTACTTTAATTTTGTACATAAATATTTTTTTCAAAAAATGCATTGGAAAGGAGATATTTCGAAAAAACTGGTTTTAGCCGCCATTTTTTCAAAATGGCGGCGCGAGCGGCAGAGATACGAGGTGGCAAAATTGAAATTCGAAAAGAGAATGCCGAAATTTATAAAATAACCAATTTTCAAAACTCCCGGAAAACTTTCCAGGTAAAACTACCAAATGACTGGACTAGTGGCAGGCATTAACTTGGGTGCTCCATACCTCTCACATTTTCAATTATGCATGTTGGTTGTTCATGTGTTTTTAGTTCCCTAAATTTGCACTTATTTGTAGAAAACAATAAACTTTGTTTGTCTGTAAAAGCTAGGAATAGTGTTCAACATTCTTCCCATGACGTTACAATGCTATACCTACATACTGTACGACGCCATAATGTGCCTGTTTTTTTTCGTCACCTCTACACCGCCATATAATTTTGTTCTGGTCTTTTGCCACATTTCATAGTTCATTTCTTAGTCATCATCAATCACATTTTGATTTATCCGCACTTTTTATTTAAACACTTTAAACCTCTTTAAATGAAGTCACGGGTTACAGGTTATTTATATAAGCAATATAAATAACTTTCATACGTCCACGTGGACGGAGTCATGGGCAACAGCTAGTGTTAAAATAAATTTTACTACACACACTACGTTAAAACACAATATTAAATAAATAAAAGTAGTGTGCGACAGTGCAGGTTTATAACTTACCCACTACAATAAAGGTAGTGTTAAGACTAGAATCAATATTCCATCTTTTTTGTTTTTCGGATAATCGGTTTTCGTATCGCAATGGCCTTTGCACGTCGGACCAGGTATTCGAAATTATTGTGCAAATTCATACATTCAGCCCGACAGGCGTGAAGGTCATACGCCCGCAAAGCTGTGGCAAATTTACAGAACATATTGAAGTAAAAAAGAAACAATTTATTTATACCTATTCGACTATAGATTTTCCTTACTTACCATCAGTCAACAATAGTCAAATTAGATTATGCTTGATAACCGATGTTAATTGGATCTAATTAAATGTTGCTTCCGTTTCCGTAAACCCATAATTAGTTGATTTCGAGGTACCTAATGTAGGATAAAATGACCGTATCCTTCGGTATCCGGCGATCCAGTAGGCGTGGAGTGTATGGCACGCGAACTGTAATGAGTAGGAGTGCCATACATAACTACATTGTAACGGATAAGTTTTATATAAATTGTTAAGTGTGATCTGCAATCGAAACACTCAGGTACATTACACACTACATTTCATTATGTAGAATATAATTTTAACTTGATTATGTAAATAAAAATATCTAGAATAATTTCAATAATAATTGTAACAAAAAATATATCTAGCGGTTCCACTCTCGTGGTACGAGGGTAGGGAGTGCAGAAACTCTTAAAGAAAAAAAAAACTAATATTGGCTGCCCTGGAGCTTTTTGGTGACAATCAGTGGTTGGTTGTTATTTCAGAAACCTTTATATGTTCTGGAATAAAAAGTAGAATATCCTTTGATTAAAATGCTACGAAAGTCTTTGTTTTATTTGTAAATGTTACTAGGACATATTCTTGGTGTGGGTAAATTACAAAGAAATTTAGATGGTGCAGAGACCTGGTGATTCCTATGCGTCATGCAAATAACGAAACTATTTCTAAACGGTAGGTAGAAGTCATTGACCCCATAATAATAAGATGGATAAAAACCGTTTCAGCTATTAAGATACTTTCTAGTTAAATGAATTATACACAAACATACTTCAAAGGTTAGATATAAACTAACAAATCATGCAAGCTGGTTAGTTTTATAAATAAAACGTGATTTCTGAGTTTTTTTTTTCCACTATATTACATATTGTGTACTAATTAACCTCAATAATAGTGATGCAAAACTGATAATACCTATTACTTACTAAGGAGTAGGTATATTAAATAATAACCGTTATTGCAGTGTATTTTTTAATAATTCGTCTCTAGAATGATGTGGATATGGTAGTCCTAGACCAAAATGTGTGAGCGGCGGAAGCGGGCACTTGGCAGGAGTCGCCAGCGCTGTCTTCGCCTCATTACCGGAATACAGGCCGCTAAGGTAAGTGTTTGTCTTCTTTGTGTTATACATGAAAGTGAAATTATCAAATGCAAGCTTAAAATATAAGTGGCCTTTCTATAAAGAAAGGTCAACTCTAATGCGGCGTGTAATTCGCGATTTGCGTGTGGCTTTAAAAGATATATAATATATTTAAATAAAAATAAATGGTGCTCGTATTATTTAATTCATAACTGTTAACTTTTTGAGGGACTTACATTATTATATTATAAATATTTAAGTATAAAATAATGCATTTTACAATTCATTATAAATGTGTAATCAAGATAATCTTTATTAAAAAAACCACATAGTTTTTATGTCTTATTGTAACTAAATTGTATAGCTGATATTTTATAAAGTACGTACTTCGACCAGTACAAGGCTAAGATCAAAAAATATTTTCTGTTGTAAAATAACATATCGTTGCTGTGGAGACGAAAAGCTTACAATTTATATTATTTATCATTAATAAAGCTAAATTTTCTGCCAGTGGGAATCTGAGCGTCCCAGTTACATCATGTACCTATCATATGCCCACAGCACAATCGTATCTATAGAGCCTTGACCCGCAGCCACACTGACGTCACTGCCAGGGTGAGGCTCCAACTGCAACGTGTGAACTAAACTTTACTTTCAATACTTGTACACATTACATTGAATTTTACACAATATGTCAAAACAAAGTAAGTGTCTATAATAGTGATTCTTTCTCTACTTGATTTTCTCTCCATCCTTATAAAAATAGGATACATAACGCTCTGGTTAAAATTATCCTCAAAAATGATATCTAGTCAGAATAATATTATTTTAACCTCACTAATATAAATGCTGGTGGATAAGTTATCATAACGATCCCAATATTGTAAAAGATTCGTTCAGGGCGGCGCTTGACCAGATGACATCTGACCCGCTATCAGCCGCCGCCGGCGCGGGCGTATCGCGCACTCTACATCCTGTCACTTCGCTTTATTAACATATCAGACGTGGTGAGTGGTGAGTTTAAAATTTAATTCTAATTCTAATAACACTAATATTTCTTCCTTATATCTTTACTGTCATACAGGTATCTATACATATACTAGGTTCCTTACTTAGACATGAAATAGTTCATTGAATATTTTTAGTCCATATCATATAATACTTTTGAAAATTATGGCTATTAATGGTTTGCGTGTTTGAGTATCACGCTAAAATACTGAAGGGATTTTAATGATAGCTACGAGTCAACATAATTATAGACTTTTTAGTGCTGAAAACAATAGTGGTAAAATGTAAAATATATATATTAGCTAGAATTAATAATCTACAACAAAAATTAAATATTTTGTCAAATGAAAATATTTTTTGTTGTATATAAGAATTGCTAGTAAAGATCAAATTGCAGACGTACCTAAGAGCTTGCTAATTCTTATATATACTGGTTTTATTAAAGTAATGTTCTAAAAAGTAATATAAGTGATATATTTAGATACATTTTGATGAAACCAAATTTTTGGAATCCCACATTCAGGCTTCCAGAATGTGGTGGGTAATAGGAGTGTGGTGCGCGGTTCTATCATGCGTGAGAACCTGCGAACTGCATCCTGGGGAGGGTGCGGGAGAGAAGTCTCCCGGAGACAACTACTATCGACTCATAGTTAATGGTGACGTCGAGAGATATTCCCCCGAACAGAGATATGTGGGTAAGTGCTTGAACACATGATGTCAACAACATATATTAGAAAGACGATCAAAATTATTTACGTAAGTAAATAATTAAGACTTCAATGCGCATATCATTTGCTTAGAACAGTAACAAGTTGCAAAGTATGTTTTTATTACCGAATCACGATCCTCGTGCTATCGCTATTAGCGTTAAAAACAGCCACAGATAGACGATAACTGCACATATTACCGCCAAATGATCACTTTGTTTCCCGCCTTTAATGACTATGTTTACATACTTATGTCAGTTATACTTCTACAGACATCGTTTTGAGTTATGTGAAATATAAAAAAAAGGAGTATCATTTAGTATTATCTACTATAATTAGTCTTTCCATAAATACTGTAATAATAAAAAATATACTTGAATTTGATATTTGTCATTCCTTTATTATGTACCTACATTCATTACGTTTTTGCATTTTCTCGACAACTGGTGTTAAGTATTTTTTTTTGTGATATTAAAGTAGTGTGATATGAATAGAAGCTAGAACAAAACCTTGTATTTTAATAAAATTACTTAGGGACTTGCAATCTATGAGATATCAATAACTTAGTTATTATATCATTGATTATTTTAAAATGAATAAAGCAGTAAAACCAAAGCAAACACACAAAAAAAATACATGCGAGAAAATAATTATAATTGAGTAATGTTTTACAAAGCAGACTGATCAAGTTTATGCTTATGGTTTGGTAACAAGGAGTGACTAAATTTTTATAAAAAAAAGGATCCAAACGTCGGTTCAAGGTGCTTATGCTTCTTGACAATACCATGTTCCATAACCAAGAAAATTTGACAATTTATTGCAATATTAATCTGTTGGATAATTGGCGGATGCTTGATGGTTAAATGGCATAAATTGATGACTAAAAAGTGGCATGTTCAACGCCACCATGATTTGGAGTCTCTAAAAACACGAAGAAACTGTTGATTTTTATTTCTCTGTTAAATGGTTCGGCTGACTGGTAGATAATGCTTAGCATTAAGTCCGCCAATTGCTTAATTTTGTACAATAAAGTTTTAATAAATAAGATTTGGCGTAAAGAATTTTTATACAGAGAGACAAACTTTTTTTTTTGATTACTGGCTTCAATGTTAAAGTCAATGGAGATTATTTTGAATAGGCTTCATATATTTTTAAGGTCATTTTTTTAGTACATATAAAATATAAATTAACCTACTTTACAGTAATAAATATTTTATGCAATGAAAAACCAATATTTTTCCTTGTATTGTATTGTAGTATTTATGGCAAGGTATAGTTATTATAAGTGATGTAGGTATATGTCGCAATATTATATTTCAGTGACCTTAGTGGGATCGCGTACACACGATGTGGTGCAGCAATTTACCCGGTTCCAGTTGATCCTCGATCCCTTGGATCCGGCAAGCCCCCGGACTCCGCGAAAACAGGGACAGTTTCAGCTGTTTGCGGACACGCTCAGCAAATTTGACGAGCTGTGCACAAACTCCGTAATAGAGGCCGACGATCTACCCAAAACGGAAGTGCAGGTCATGTGGAAAGCGCCCCCCGCGGGCTCAGGCTGCGTGCTCATCAAGTAGGTACAGATTGTCCTTTGAAGTATGTTTGATGATACATGTTACATTTCTATATGTTTATAGGGCGATGGTTTATGAGAATGAAAGTCGTTGGTTCGCGGGCGACGGACAACTAACGAGACGCGTGTGTGAGGAGCTACCTTCCGTAGACTGCTGTGCCTGCGATGATGCCAAGTATAGCGTACGTATCTTTCTCATTTGGCTTATACCATCATCATTCAAGAAATGTTTCTTTCGTAAATTAAGTAGTTACAGTTTAGACGAGAGGCATCATTATAAGATTTATACCCAGATGGTGTTCGAGGGTCTATGGTCCCCCCAGACGCATCCCAAGGACTTCCCCGTTCAGGCTCTGTGGCTGACACACTTCTCCGATGTAATCGGTGCCTCGCACATTAAAAACTTTTCATTTTGGGGCGAAGGAGAGATAGCTACCGACGGCTTCAGGTTTTCCTACATTTTTTAATAAACATTTTAAAGTAAAGTACAGTCTTCTTTAATAAACATTGTATAGTTGATATGTAAAGTATAGTTAGTCTTAATGTTTTTATTACTGGTAACGACAGGTCACTAGCGGAGTGGGGCTCCGTGGGTTTGTTAGAGCGCGAGCTGCGCCAGCATGGTCCCGGGCCACTACGGAGCGTGGTGAAGGCGGCCGGGCTGTGGCACCCCAGGCTCAACATGAACACGAGCGCTACTTTCACCGTGGACCGGAAGAGACATCTAATATCACTAGCGTCTATGTTCGGTATGATTTATGTTTTTGGTTCCGTCAGCTGTCGAGGTCTGTCATAGTTTATTGTGCTTTTATGATCTGAAAGTAATTTTAACTTCTATAAAATATCCATGAAGGTCCCTCTCCGGACTGGGTGGTGGGGGTGAGCGGACTGGATCTATGCAACAAGGACTGCACCTGGACCGAAAACAAGGTCGTCGACCTGTTTCCTTACGATGCCGGTACCGACAACGGCATCTCATACATGGTGAGCGTATTACACACGTTAGATATACGCGAATGTAATAAAATATAACTAATAATGTTACCATTATTCTCATTACTATTTGACGTCTTTATATATTCAATCGTTATTTTTACTTAATATCTTTTAATATAATTAAATATAATTCCTAGTCACCAAACGCGGAAACTAATCCTCGTGAGGAAATGTACCGGATCACAAATATGTACCCCGAGGATCCTAGGGCGCCGTTTTACAACCCAGGAAACGATGTTATGAACCCCATGGCAAGATTGTACTTGAAACGAGAGAGCCTCATATCCCGAGCTTGCGACCAGGAAGTCCTCCTCAGCATGCTCGTGGAGGAACAGGAGAACACGCGGTCGGTCGATACACGTGAGTGTCGGGCGTCCCTCTCGCACGTCCCGGGTCTCCTCTCTCCCGCGGTGGTGACGTGTGTCCGTGTGTTGCAGCGGAGTGCGCGGTGTCGGAGTGGAGCTCGTGGTCGTCGTGCTCGGTGTCGTGCGGCAAGGGACTGCGCATGCGCACTCGCGAGTACCGCATGCCGCAGAAGGCGCAGATGTTTAAATGTGACCGGCAGCTCGTCTCCAAGGAGATGTGCGTCGCCGACATCCCCGAGTGCCCGTAAGTCCTTACGAACTCCGGGTTAAAAACTCGTCGTCGAACAATAATAATCGCGTTGGGCAAAAAAAATATTTTGTTTTAACGTACTCTCCAGGGAGGCCGGAAGTCCGGAGCCCGAAGAGTCGCTCGCAACCGGAGAGGACCTCCCCGTGTGTCGCACCAATGAGTGGAGCCCCTGGAGCGAGTGCTCCGCGACCTGCGGCGTGGGACTCGCGACGAGAAAGAGGACGTTCGTCAACCACATGGGCTACAAGAAGTGCCCGCTGGTGAACATCGGTACGTCCTCCGGCACATTGACCTTCGCACCCGAAGCTGTCATAACGCATCATAATAACCCGCAGAGGAGACCCGCAAGTGCATGGAACCCCCCTGCCCGGAGGGCGAGGCCCCCGCGGTGTCGGACCCGTCGTGCCCCACGACCCCGTGGTCATCGTGGTCACCGTGCTCGGCGTCGTGCGGCCGCGGCGTGTCGTTCCGCACGCGACTGCTGCTGGTGCCGGCCGACCAGCAGAGGTCCTGCGGCGAGCGCGTCGAGCTGCTGCAGCAGAGACCCTGCTCCGAAACCGACGACTGCACCATCGACATGATCACTGCCAAGCGTACGTCTACATCTATGACAGCTTGTTAATAGTATTTAGAGATTTAATACGTTCGATACGGCCGCTACCGATATTAAGTCCGTCGAATGTCTGTCATAATAGTAGTGATGGTAGAAAAATATATCCATCTTCAATTTTTTTTAATCAATGACAACAAGACTAGTGAGAATTTTTTTGTTGTGTTGTCGGTGCGCTAAGATTTGTTTGATTTAACCGCCTCGTTGGTCGAGTGGTTAGCGCAGACGCCTAACGTATAGCGAATCAATGGGGCTCTGGTTCGATTCCCGACAGGGACAGGCATGTATGTGATGAATATAGATGTCTGTATTTCTGGGTTTGGTCGTTTATTAAATATATTCTCAGTATTTATATGTGTATTTCTATGTATTTGTATCGTTGTCTAACATCCTTAACACAAGCAAATAATTTATTTAGCTTACCTAGGGGTTAGATCAATGTGTGTAATTTGTCCTTTAATATTATTATTATTTAAAAAGTTACTATTTGTGTAATGAATGTCAATTGAATGCGTTTGGAGTTTTAGAACTTGCACCACAAGCAGTGGATTATGTAGCACTTCAAGTCATAATATCGCAATTTTACTGACTGGAATTTGATATTGGCTTATTTAACCTTAACTTAGGATATTAATTCCCCTGGATGGAGGTGTGTATCCATGAGGATTCCTTACGTTAAAAAAATATATAAAAAAGGATAGGAAACACATTAATGAGTTCTTGGAGAGAGTTCAAAAGGTGGACAGATAAATATTAATATCTAACTGTTATTATGATATTAAAAACGACCATACTGGAATAATAGGAACATCGTTAAACTGATCTCAGTCAAAACGTTTATGACTAGAAGGCGCGACATAACATCACACTTAACGGCCAGGCACTTAGTAAGATATTAACTATTCTAGATATATCTTACAGCTTAATAGTGATGTATATGCTACGTGCAATTATAATTAAACAATATCTAAGCCCATTCTTTTGTGCAGTACCGGTAGTCACGCACTCATCAATTCTTTAAATCTTCGACGGGAAGGCGATCCAATAGCTGAACGACATTTATAAACAAACAATTATGAAGTAAGAAAGTCGTTAGCTAACTATTAAATAATAAAAAATAAATAAGAAAATAGCGCAAAACATATTTTCACAACACTACACGCGAACATGTTTGGTTCTTCAAAGTATATGAGTGAAGGAGACTTCCCCCCGCCCCCCCCGCAGGTATCTGCATGGAGCCCCCTGCAGCGGGTCCATGTCGCGGGGTGTACTCTCGCTGGGCCTTCTCCGCGATGAAGGGCATGTGCGTTCCCTTCAGCTACGGCGGTTGCCGCGGGAACAGGAACAACTTCATCTCGCAGGAGGACTGTACCAACACTTGCTCCGTCATCTTAGGTACGTGGATTGTATACACGACATCTTATAACTTTTTTATTTTAGTAAATGTCTTTTTAATTTCGAGTTTTTACCTTGTTAGAATATGTCAATCTTATTGTGACTATCATAAATATATAACTCTTAAATTATTTAACTGCGTAGACAAAACGCCAATCTGAGAAATAATCTTCTTCTGATTTTGTTTTTTTATAAAATAGTTTGCGCGGTACCTATATCGTGTTGATTAAACTTCAGTTGCCTCGACAGTGACTCTCTTTTTATTTGATATATGGCACGTTCCATCGACACATGATGTATATTCTCTTCAAAACGACACATTGTAGTTAGGAGAACCTGATTTTGTCATTGAAAACGAAAATGTATTTCATGTTATGTATTCAATCTTCGTAACATAAGTTTTACAAAATGTCTATTATTATAATTTGATTTATAAATGCTATTGTGACAAAGCTCAGTTAATTATTTTACTCTGTACGTTTCGTGAGGTCGGGTCATCGTAGATTACGATCGGTCGACGAGTGGAGGCGATAACTATGTAGAGTTAGCAAATCGTTCATAAAACATTCTCTACGTAACGATGTGAGAATATTTAGTATCGAGCGTTCAAATATTCATGAAATATGATTAATAATATTATTCAATATTTTGGTATTCGTTCCAAAAATATACAAATATTTTTTTATTTTATCACATTGCTACCTTCGAACTTTTAATGGCGTAGAATGTGAAGGATGGAATGTGAAGTAAGAAGCGTTCGTGAAATCTAGAAATAATAAAAACTTATAAAATATATAATTATAAGACCTTCACTATCGCCACTTTATTCAATGTAGATAATAAACCATTTTTATTTTGACTAATTTTCACTTGACCCCGAAGACGCGTTCACAGTAGGTAATAACGTGTACGCGTAGGCATAAGTGACACCACACAACATACAGACACACACCGTGTATACCGGTATAGACGAGGTCCGAACTGAGTAAGTGCTCCGTTGCTCCGGCGTTCTGCCGTCGGAGGACGCTAGTGTCCAAATTTCCTTAGCTTCCCTCCTGACTAACGACGCCCCGAGCCGAGGTCCGTGTCTCAATCTGAGACGCCCTCGGGAGGTCGTCGATGAGGGCCCATCTGGCCCCCCCCTTTTTAAGGGAGGGTCTCCTGACTCACCCGCTCCCCCGGTGACGCTGTAATAGCCAACAGGGCTAACAGTATAGACAAAAAAAAAAAAAAAAATCACAGAGAGCGATAATTTGTAAAAATGGTTATAAGCTATTTGAATTACTAACGCTATATGGCATTTGCTAAACTTTATCTTATTGGTGAGTCCGGTTACAAATATTATATTGAATGTTATTATTATTCATACTCGTATATTAATTATTTGTAATCAGAATGATTGTTATAAATATTGTGAAATCCTAACTCTGTTTTTCCTAGTACGTACATATTATATTAATTATGTTTTAACAATAGACAACTGAAGGGTGAATAATAATAACCAATAATAGGTACTAGTAGAAGACAATGGAACAATTGTATTACACTAATTGTTGCTCGCGACTCCGTCCACGTGTTTATTTACAAACCATGTTTTTATCTTTCAACATTTTTTTAACTTCCCGCTAAAAATTTTTTTTTTTTTAATAAAAAGTATCCTATGTTACTTCCTTTCCTAAAAGTATGTGTACAAAGTTTCATATTGATGGGTTAAGTAGTTTTCACGTGCAAGCGTAACAAACAAACATTCGCATTTATAATATTAGTAGGATGCTACAACATTATAGTTTTAGTTATATGCAGTCCAGTTCCTCAATACGGAAGTAGTGGTTCGAAGTCATTATAATACAAATAAAGTAACTTATCTTAAGTTAAGATCTGGATGGTTAAGTGAAGTGACCTACATTTTATCTGAAGATATAATAAAAGTTATGACGTTTGTTCTTTAATAGTAACTGCGCTAAATATTTTAATGCAATATAGAAGACTTATTTTATCGCGAAAAATTAAACTTATGTTAGGAAATAGGAGTAACTAGGGCCCTTTCTATGTTTGTTCTAGAAAACAATGTCAGTTACGAGAATAAATAGTACTGCGTTCTTTATAAAATATAATAAATTATGGCACACTATGTAGATTTTATGCTAGGATTTCTTGAAGTTTTATAGAGGTACTATTATTCAAATCATATTAATAAAAATAAATAATATTCTGTAATAATAATTAACAAATATATTACTTCTCTATTCTCTAAGTCCTCTGAGACATTGTTATTCTCTGAGGATCGTACTCTAGGCCTCCAACGTTATACACAACCTTGTCATGGCCCTGATTACTCACGACAAACACTTTTCTTTACACTTTTATTATCGAATTAATATTTAATGCCCCGTTGGTCCAGTGGTTAGCGCAGACGCCTAACGTATTGCGGTTCAAAGTGGTCGGGTTCGATTCCCGACAGGGACAGGCATGTATGTGATGAGCATAGATGTCTGTATTTCTGGGTTTAGTCGTCGATGTATTCGCAGTAATTATAATATGTATTTCTCTGTATTTGTATCGTTGTCTAACACCTTTAACACAAGTAAATAATTTGATTCCTTAGGGGTTAGATGATTTGTGTATTTTGTATTGTGAAAATAGAAAAAGAAATATTAGTGTTTCTATTTTAAGGATTATGATCAATTTATGTTTTTGAATTTAATAAATAATAACATGTGTATCTAAGGAGTTTAAATATGTTATTATTTTCGTTACTGTTTAAAATTGAAAATAATTTCACTTATATTAGAAATTAAAAATTTTCCACAACTTTCTTCTTAATTAAACCATGAACATATCTTCAAAGTACAATATAACAAGTTTGTTCCAGTATTAGCAGGTAATGTATTAGACACGCATAGTGTAACTATGGCTACCTCTTAATATAAACATGACATTACACTACAAAATAGTGTAATGTCATTCAAAGATAAGAATACATTTGAACTTTTACACAGTACTGTTATTGTTATTTATATCCATAACCTATTAATGGCCATATAAATATGATAATCGGAATACTGATCACATTATCTAAATTGAGGAAAGTATAGAATGTTCTTTTTTGATTAATAATAAGCATTATTAAAATATATACAACCTACTTATTTATTTTAATAAATATCACTGACAAGTTTCTAGTTATATCCACTGTCGCAATATACAGTCGGTATCTCCTCAGTCCTTGCCTTGGCCTGGGTATCAAGTGTTTGGATTACGCGTAAGAATTAAAACCGCTTGTCATTTAGTCTGAGACGCTTTATCAATAGGAGTACAATACCACTTCACGTTATGGAATTATGTGCCTTATGACATTGAAACGGTATATAACGTTACATATATATCAACGCTCGTAAATATAGAGCTCACATTGAGGATAAATATATAATGTAGCTTGAAAAACCGAAGGACTCTTACAGACGAAGAGCCAACGAGAATAGAATTATACCCTTATAAAAACCCAACGTGTTACCGGGTATGACGTCATGAGGCAATGACATCACTTTCAAAGCTTCACCTTACATCTTTAGTGTCGGCGTCATCCGGCATTCTGCCAATGTCTTGCTCTATATAAACTCAAATTGATGAATAATAAAAAGAGTCAGTATTTTTAGCTTAAAAGCAATTATAACACCATCAAAGATATGTCGTAACATTAGACGAGGCTGTGCATTATTAATCATCACTCGATATACTTCTATAAATATAAGGCATTTATCACAAATGTCATTTTGAAGTCTTCGACTGAGTCACGCTGTTTATTGATAGTGGTTATTGTGAACTCGTTGGAATTGAAACATCGTATTTGTTTGCAATTATGAAATTTTAGAGTCGATATTGATAACATTGGTATTTATAAAGTGGAATATTATCAATGATTATTATCATATCAATAAATAGTAATAAACAGAGGACTTCATCTGTTAATCTGTCTATAAAACTGCTGTATCGATTTCCATACGATTGATAGAGTAATTCGCGAGAATTTTTTTTGTGTACCTTTAGTTTATGAGGGTAGGTGTAAACTTTTCGAACAATAATAATAATCGAGTGAATTCAAGTTTCTTTCTTTTTAATTTGCCTTTAATATGTCATCGGTTAATTTGCTTCTCTTGAGATTAACCCGATATAGATACATAAATGAAAAAAAAAACCGCCTGTTAAAAACAGAGGCTATGGATTCCCGTTTTCTTAGATTCTTAAATCTTTTTTTGAGTTATGAGTGTATTTATTCAATAATATTGAAACTTTATCCAATCATCTACTAGGTGGTGGTCCGCCGTCGTCAGTCCCCGCTCCTCGTGGTGACTCCCCCGCAGTCCGCTCCAACTCCCCCGGCCTCAGCGTCAACTCGGCGGCGCCCGTGCCGCCCGCCGTCAACGGTAACAACACTACTGTACTATTACAACATAACATACAAGACAACTACTACTTTAATAAGTCTGCCATGTATTGTAACAGTAATGATTAATGTTCGTGGTGTGTTAGCGCTGTCTGGTGACTGCGTGGTGAGTGTATGGAGCGAGTGGAGTCGCTGCAGCGTGACGTGCGGCGTGGGCTACCAGGAACGCACACGCACCATATTAGTGAGTACACGCACACACGCACACATGCACACACGCACACAGCACACATGCACAATATAACATAATTTAAAATGATTAAATTGATTCAAACAAATACATATATTTATGTGTTGTAGTCATATAAAAAGATAAGATAAAGCTAAATGATTATATTAATTATGCGGTAATAAATAGTAAGGCTGGCGCACTAAAACTTACACCGCACTCAAACACTCAAAGTAGTGTTTTAAATACTATCACACACTAATTGTTAAAACTACCACTGCGGTGAAAATTTGGATCAACCAATTTATTTATTATTTATTTTGAATTTACTTTAGACAGAATTTTGTCTGCTTTTGTTGTAGTTATGTATTTCTGAATTTACTATTTGAACTATACCGTAGAACAAATATAATTAACTAGTTTTAAAACTTAACAAAAAACACTTTGTTCATTCTAAAATGCTAGAAAAAAATTTCTATCGATTAATTTACTGAATGCTTTTGTTAAAACGTTCATAAGACTGTACTTACATGTCGCAAATGATTTTTTTTGTTTTTATATCTGCTAATGAATAATTAAATTCTTCTAATCCATTTTGAAAATAATATTTTGATGCGGTAATACACCACACTTTGAGTATTTACAATTTATTGTATTATTTTTATCGCACATCTAAGGTTCTTGCTTTGCTGTAGCGCAAAAAACCAAAGATACGTGCTTAGACTAAAGATTATCCAGTTAGACCAGATTTACTTAGATATTTATTATTTTTATCGCATATAAGGTCTAAGATTTTTTTTTTAAAATTGCGTATTTATTTGTATGTGCGTATATAATTTAAAATATATTGTGATAAATATAAGATAACTTTTACCTTCTATAAGTTTCATATAAAATATTATAATAGCTTGTAAATATATTGTTAAATAAAACCAAAGTATATAGTAGTTAAGTACAGACTCTTTAAGATTATAAAGTACAATTCAACATCTTGCAAGTCAAATCACAACAATGATGATAATAAAATTCTAATAACACAGCGGAAAAACATCAGCAGGAGATGTGGGGTACATTCTGATTACTTCATTTGAACACCTACATTATATGATTACAGATGATCTCTATGTTTGTTTTACTTTGAGATTATCTCCGCACTATTTTTAACTTCACATATACTTACCAATTAAAATATAACAATCTTAACAAATTTGACAAGTGTAAATAATGTATATATTAACACGCTTTTACTAGTTTCACGTGTATGTTTGCTTGTTTGTTCGCTTATTACATTTTTATTTTACTAGATGTTTTATTAAGAAAAGTTTTGTTTAAATAATCGAAGATTATAACATTACTACAATATAGCAATGTATGTGAATGTTGTAATATGATATTTATTTATTATAACATCTGTAGTTCAATGCTTCAAAATTTGTATGGTTGGAAAATTGGACGTGAGGATTTCATTCATAATACTTTCTAAGTATTACGTAAATTTAATTATGTATAATGAATGTGTCTATTTCCGTGGTAGGTACCCGCACAAAAGCCGCTGAGGACATTCATTTACGTCAATTAGCTTTGATTTAACGCTATTATGGGATTTATTGTGACTCAACTAGGTTACGCCCTTGACACTGATGTCACTCATACCTACTCGTTAAAGAAAACAATGTCATGAAACAGGAATTTATCATTATGTCATATATTGTTGGTGAAGAGTTGTTTTTTTTATTACAGTGTATTTCAGGACATAGATTTTATAAAACTTGCAAAATGTGCAGCATATAATTTGATTGTCCTTGTCCTCAGTCCGGGGCAGCGGGCGGAGCGCCGTGCCCGAGCAGGCTCGCGCGACGACGACGCTGCTCCAGGGCGTGCTGACACACACGCACACACACACACACACACACACACACACAAACACACAAAAACACAAACACACACACACACACACACACAAACACACTTAATACTCATATCTCTGTACTCATAAGCATTTAATAAATATATGGAATTGCATTACACTTATCGACTTTTTATTTTTCATCTTATCTTATAACTTTAATAATGTAGATGGGTTTTTTAGACAAGTTAAAGTTTTAAGCAATAATAAGTAGGTCACGTCAGACGATGCCAAATAAAAAGCAAAGAACCGACGAAATTCGTTAAGCTTTTAAGTTTTAGTTGGTCTTTGATTATTTGAAGGTAAATTTCATGAGAATGATACGTATAATCATTCGTTCATAGATTTTAAATATACATATAAGCATTTTAGTGATACTTTTATTCGCTAAATAACTCCGTTGACAGCTGACTTTGAATTGTTCTTTCTAATGATTGGTAGTTGTCGCATTATTAGTTTTAACATTTAAAACTGAAAAAAACTCATGAGTTTGTGTATTGTTCACAAACAACATGAATGTTATGATAATAGAGACTAAATTAGCACTTTTGTAATTGAATCTTAATTCTAAAATTTCACGATTTTACTTGTAACATATAGTAATTCTTCAGTCATTTATAAAAAACTAGCTTCCTACAATTTACTTAATATACACATTAAGCAATTTTCGTGATAGTACCTATTACTTTCAGATTGCAATCTAGGAAACCAAATTTCTATTAACATAATATAAATTAGTAGATTAATAATATGACACTCTTTAATTTTGTTCTTAAATTGCATGCTAAGGATTTACTTTGTACTATTTTGTTTACTATTTTGTACAACAATTAAATTCAATATGGAACATGGTTCCAAATCTACACACTCTTTTGTTCTACTTAATTGACATTGTTGACTAAATCAGTTTATCTTACTCTTAATAATTTGCCACTCGAAAGTTTTTAAAACGCCAAGGTCTTCAACCGACTCGCCTTGTATTTTAATGTAGTTAATAAAATATAGCGAATCAATTGACAACCGCAAATAATAGAATTAAAACAAACTTTTTGCAGTAATAAAGACTATTTGATATGCTTCACGTTTATTATATTTATGTGGTTTTATTGCTTATAAAGTAATAAAATTCAGGGTATGTATTTTGAATGTTGATAAAGTGCAATGATAAGCAACAGTTTAATTAACAAAAACTTTATTACAATTATGTTTTTATCGACCAACTTAATATTTCCGTAGAGCGCTGATCGCCTCTCTAGAATAAGAACAAAAGAATCGTACTTGAAACACAATTCTTTGAAACTACATTGAATTTAAAACTATAAAAAATCTACACGAACAGAATTTTTTTAAGTGAATAATTTGGTAATGAGGAAGAGATTTTTTTTTACTGAACTGTTCCAAAGTCAGGAAATAATAAAGTTAACAATCAAGTTCTTTGTTTTGCAGGTCTAGAAAATTTTCGTTCTCCTAATTCACAACATTGTAATTTTCAAATGACACGGTTTACCAAAAAGTTTGACCGACATCCGAAATGTATCACTATATCGAGGACTCTCCTAACCCACTAAACTTTCGCTCGTTCTTGACCTACCAGTGTCATGACGTCATGGGCCACTGGGACGCGTGACATCACGACTTTATAGATCCATAAGCATAGTGCCAGGTATTGTATTGCTATCGGATAAAACACAACAAGGTCTTATTTTTTTTATATATAAGTAGATACAAAAAATAAATAAGTCCTACTATCTAGTAGGTGTAGTATATATTGTATTATTATTTCTCTGTAATCAAATTAAAATATCCATCGAAAATAATTTGTCTTCTACGATTGTACACAACATCCTGCTATTAATATAATAAAATATTATTAAACAATGTTTCCATCGAGGCGTGTAGGTTACAGAGATATGCGGATGTAAATTGACTGACATTGAATACGATCACAAATAAGTTGAACTTATCCAATTATTCGGTCCAGTGGCGTAAAGGAGCGTCGGTATCAGGTTCATCTAAAATATACAACTGAACCATCTAATCTATTCTGCGTTTATAATGGAATATAATATAAGTTTACTGTTCATGAAAATATGCTTAGTATAAATATTACAATATTACACCAAATAAAAATACAGACCAAAACAAATGCCTTTGTTTTTCAGAATCTGTAAAATATTTTTTCAGCTCAAAGTTATGGATGTAACTTGTTTGTTTCTCGACTCGATGTGATTTTTTATTTTAAGTAAAACATATCTTTAATATTTACAGGTTTTAGTTTAACGTAAATTGCTTTTTACAAAATAATAACAATAAATGCATTATCCGTATGTCAGTTCAATTAACGTATATTTAAAGCAAATTTACATTTACTTAGTTTTATGGCAGACTCATTTGTGAGGAAAGATCTGGGAAAAAATCTTTTAAAAATAAAAGTATTTTTTAAGAGAGGCACTTATACTTATTATTTTCATGACTATCTGTTATCAGTCACTACTTGTTATAATATAACTATACAGTGATAACAATAGCATAAATATTTTCTTGACGACAAGCATATAATGGATATCATCTCGTATTATAAGCAATTATCTACGCCTCGATCTTCTTACCTCATATTTTACAGCGCATGTTTTGTTTACGACAGTAATGATATACCTAGTAGGTAGGTATAGCTAACTAGAAGTGCGACTCCCACCGACACCGCTACCTAGTTTCCATTCTCAGATACGATACGTGTTTTAAGACGTGTTTCATGTAATTACAACATAATTAATTACGAAATACTTATATCATTGCATCATGACTTTTTTCGTGTCTTATCCATCCCACGTGATGTTAATAGATTAAAATGTAAATATAAGTAAAGTTTGATACAATCCGCAATGAGGTTGAATTATTAAATTCATATGTCATATGGTAGGTACATACATATAATGTGATTTAAAAAAATAATGCAGTATATAAAATGGTGCGCAATTTCAAATTGTTTTCTGTTACTCTTTTCTTTTACCTGTAGAGGTAAAAGAAGACCTGTGTAGGAAATATAAAAGAAGAAGATACTATGAGACATACATTTATCCTCCCTTCTTCACTTCTTTAGTAAGATACAAATGTATTATTAAAATTATACATTAGATAAATCAATACATTAGAGTATTTGGGTTGGACGTGTTAATATTTCCTTTTAATTTTTAATATTATTTACTCGATAAACTCACCGAGGCTGACATGATTGTAATTGACAATGGGGCTGCGGGTTCTTTAGCGTGATGTCGAGGTTACACCGATACCTTATATCTGTGATTATAACATATATAACATTATAAATGGCAGACGGACTGACACGCGATGGATGACGTGCCGACATTAAAATTATTAATAGGGTGGTTATATCGAAAGTTTTGAACATTAATAATTTAAGAAATAATGATGGTTATTTTTATTTACTAACTTTAACACGTTAGCTCTAGCTACATCCATTATTTATAGCAGCTTATTTATTACATAATAGCTATCATCAATTTATCTAGTATTCCAGAGATTGGCAGATGTATAGACAATAAACTACATTAAAGTATTTAATTTGTGATTTGTGTTGCGGTGATCGGTTGTGAAGGAGAACGGGTACTTAAGTTTCACATGTGCGGGTAAGTGATGGTTTATCCTTGACATAAAAAGTTATATCTGATTAACCAGTCGTATTTATTTAGTCTATATTGACTTGATTGTTATATAATTACCAGTGACTAGCCCTAACAAACTAGAAATGCGCTTAGTGAACAAAATATATATTTTGCAGTGCGTCTTCTGTAAAAATTATTTAAGACTAAACCTATTTACCTACAGAAACAACCTCAAGATTTATAACCTTTCTGTGGGTTTTCCAAATAACCATTGACATTCTAAAATGATAATCTCCCACATGTGATGATTGATATTTATAAATATTGAAGTAATATTTTATTTTTGTCTATATATTTTTATTTTATAAAAGGCACCTCCCGCTTTATATAATCTATATAATCTCTGTGTCTATGGGTTTTCATTTAGATAATATAAATAACGGAAACAAAGAACACCCAGACTCGGAACTACAATCTGTGCGCGAACCCACAACCTCTGCTTTAGCAGTCATTGTTACTAACCACTATATAATATAATTGAAAGAATAATTAACCACATAATTGAAAGAATGTTTATTTAACTTTATTATTAGTACATCATTTCTTTCTAGGAATGTAGAGAGTGCTTAGTCTGAAGTGTGCGGTAGCGGTTATGGCGACTGTTACTGCGTGACACGAGACCCTTTTTGAGGAATGACGACCTTCTAGGCTTCTACTGTGAACATATACAATACCTATTCCGTTTTAAAACCAACATAATGTTTACATAACTTTTTCCGTTTTCACCAATTTGTGGTAATTAAATATCGATAATGTATTTTTTTAAACAAAGCGTAAGAAGAAAAGTTTACTTTAAGATTTTTGTACCTTTGTCTTTCATTGATTTACTTCTTTAGATCTCAGCAGAATCATCTAAATGACAGAAAGACATAAATATCAATAATATCTAAAATAATGTTGTTATTTAAATCTTATTTAAAAGAGTGTAACGCTATTGGAGCTCAAAGAAACAAAGTTATTTTGTAATAAATGTATGTTTACATTATGCATGGTCATTTCGTGAAGAGAGAAACATATTAAATATATTTAAATTCCTTTGTTCGTATAACTTTAACAGCAGACAATTTTTTTCAGAGAATACGCTTTGTGAGGCAGTTTAGTTCGGAACGAATACTCTGCTGTTATTAAAATAAGCTCTAATAGCTGGCTTATAAAAAAGGCTTATTTGTGTATGCTTTTTTTTAATCACGTTATATAAGTTTAACAATACCACATCAGTGTGAGGTTTTAATAGGCTGTTAGTGTTGCATCATGGATGTAGTGATTTGTCGTACTTACCGACTTTTGTTATTACCCCATTGTTATAGCTGAGAGAGTGTGTTGGGGACTGTCCTCATCATTGGAGGGCTAAATAAAACTTTGTTAAAGCATATTTGATTTCAAACATCGTTTAGCTTGGTGTACTCTTTAAGGTTAAATTCTGTTGTTCTGACATATAAAATTTAATATGCCTTTTGAGACATAGATACATTGTGGACGCCAAAAACCAGCTAATTAGAAAAACTAGCAAATTAGAATATCTGAAGCATTCAAATCCAATTCTTACTCATTTTGTTTCGTTTATATTATTTATGCATAATTTTTATTTATTCACTATAACATTACAGATTATATAACTGATTAGAGGCACCAAAAACGTCAATGCACATACAAAACCCAATCTAGTAAATGTTTAATCTATAGGTCAGGTACCTACTAATAATTGATTCTTTTTCTAAAATACTTAATACCTGTAGATTTGGCAATAAAGTTGCTGACACTCTTTGAATCATGTGAGTTTTGTTCTACAAAAGGATATTAAAATATAATTTTGAACATATTAGCCAGTTAGAGATAATTAGAACGGTGACCTGAAACAGGGAACTCGAACAATGACATGAATAATGACACGTGACCCTTTCAGCCATTAGTGCAAAGGGCAAAGGTTACCAAAACGCATGTGTCATGGTTTGAGATCTATTAATACCTAATACTAATGAACAATTAAGTGCCTCTAATGAACCATCATATCAGTGACTCAAAACGAATCACTCCCTGGAGAATCTATAATCAGAATGTTAACAATACCCGTAATTAATTAATTTTCTCCGTTGCTCCGGCGTTCTGCCGTCGGAGGACGCTAGTGTCCAAATTTCCTTAGCTTCCCTCCTGACTAACGACGTCCCGAGCCGAGGTCCGTGTCTCAATCTGAGACGCCCTCGGGACGTCGTTCCCCATGGGGGCCCATCTGGCCCCCCCTTTTTAAGGGTGGGTCTCCTGGCCCACCCATTCCCCCGGTGACGCTGTAATAGCCAACAGGGCTAACAGCATAGACAGACACAAAAAAAAAAAAAAAAAAAAAAAAAAAAAATTACCCGTAATTAATACGCCTCTATGATATAATGGGATATTTCGCGTGAAACAAGGTAATAACTCCTAACAGAATACCTCAAGGCTGGGCGCGGTATTGACGCACCAAACTTTTCGCGGTCAAATACTATTGAGTGTTTCAAGGGTAAATCTCTTAAGTCTAATTGTGAAAATTGCTGCTAATATGTTTAAAACATCTATGTTTACAGAAGTATCGTATGGTTTCTGTGTATAATTCAGAATCACTATGTTTATAGGAAGTTAGCAAAACAAATGTTTTGAAACGAAATAGGTATATATGCTTTCTGTTCTAAAATCTTGGACTATGGTGCTGTAAAAGCCAACAACGATCATTCCTTGCCCAGACTGGGCGCTACATCAAACATCTTCATCGCATTTTTATTACAAATAACAGACATTCAATGCTGCTCGAAAATAATCTCTATCTTAACATAAGTAGAGTTCTAATCGCTTGACGTCTCACCATAATATATCATAAACATGTTTAAAAACGTGAAATAGAATTACCGTCGAACCGACACAAATCAAACTGAAGGCCACTCAAATTATATTAGCATATTGCTTTAATAAAATTTGATATTGTTTGGAAATTAAATGTAGCGTAAAAAAAAAGAAGTCAATTCACAAGAATTATCTTCTTTACATCATATCATAAATATATATATAAAAAAATAAGTCAACTCAACGGAATTTTCTTCTTTTTTTACACTTATAGTTTACAACTAAGTAGGTATATAAAAATATCTTAATTTTAATAACTTATATTTGATTACATTTTGTGAGCAATATTCTACATTTGTTGTCATGTTTCTAAACATTTCAAACCAATGTCATAGTTTGAAATGTTTATTGTTGAAAAAGATCACCTAATGAATTTTCCAACAAATTTCGTGCATGTTTGTGAACCAGTAATTTAAATAGTTTATGTAAATAAAATACTCTCCGGGGTAAAGAATGCACTTCACTAAAATAACAGATTAAAAACGAGCGGCAAATTGCGCAACCTGGGCCGTGCGGCGCGTTTTAGTAAACAGTGTGCCTAGTGCGGACTTTTTTTAACAGTTCGATCGCGTTAAAGTTTTTTAGAGAACTTTGATTAGAGAACGTGTTAGAGAATTTTGATGTGTATGAAATAAGAGCAACTGGTAAAAAACTTCGCACTGGACACACAGTAGGGTAAGATCTGCTACTACCAATCACCTACATATCAATCTCAGGGTGAAGATCTCACATAATATATTTTTATGAAAATTCGTTTTACCAAAGAGTTTTAATTATAACATCTATTAAAACATTAATGTTTATTGGAACCTTAAATAACTTATATAATGTATACGTTTTAAAACAAAACAATACAAGAATTTCAATAATTTTACTAAAATATTGTTATTTTTGTCGACAGTTTCCCTTTCGAAGTCCCTATTGATTCATAGTCATACAAATAAACTAAATATTACATCGCAGAAAATAAATTCGATATTATGACCGTATGTTATTAATTAACAAATACTTATAATATATTGAAATAAATAATAATAAATCGTTTTATGTATCTTGTAAAAATGTCAAGTTGATACATTTAATGTGACAAGTAATCGCTCTATACGGTATTATGATGATGTTGACAGGCAGCGGAAACGCCGATGTCTATATAATGAGGCGCTTATCTAAATTCTATAGTTTTAAAAAGCGTATAAAAAATGGTACAGGGCAAGGATTGAACTTTTTGATCCGTTTTAGTAAATATAAATAATGGATATGAATCTATTTTATGTAAACGTACTACGGTAATAGTAATTAATTAATATATTTTGTAAATGAAAAGGCACATTGGCTATGTAAAAGCACCACCCACAGCGTATTTAAAAAAAATAACCGTTACGACTTGTACACTTTGAAGCTGGTTTACCGTCTCAAGGTCGGGCGCAGTAGAAACGTACCACATGACCCAAAAATATACAATAAGAACAACGACTTTTACCCCAAACCCATTACAGAAATTAATGTTTAAGTTAGTTAGTTAGGCGATGGCGATTAAACTGACTCTTACTTAGTAATACCAGAATATATTTTTAAACTATAAAATGATCTAGTTAATATTTTATAGTTAATAATTATACAGTATATAGTATATCGTATGGTTTAATTATTATACGTGTGGTAAGTTTTTTCAATTGTCCAAATAAAAAGGTTTCTTTCGTATGTTTGCTGCAGTACGTTATAATTAAATCTGTTAAACTGGTAACTCTAAACCTGGCGATGACGCTCTTCCAACCAAGTTTTTTCTAGATATCGGTCCGTTTCTCGCCGTAATTATAAAGTACTTGTTTTTGCAGGGTTTATTCAGGAATGTTGAGATACAACCAGAGTTAACGATGTCAAAGAGGAAGACTTCATTATGACTAGAAGTAAATCGCTTTTTTTAACAAGATAGATTGTTCGTTACTCGGCAATTTTTTTAGAATTTATTAATAATACTGTTAACGACAATATTTCAGTAACAAAGAAAGTTATAAATAACAACAATAATAAAAGATCCTCTAATAAAAACCGTTAAATCATTGTACGGTGTGTTTATGGTTTAGTTTCGTAATCATTCATCTCATAACCTTATCGTCAGTAGACTGAAGGCGTTGCGTATATTTCAAGTCGACTTCGTAACTACCTAGAACCTAATGAAATATTGCAACTGCAGTTTATGCTTTTGTAAACATCGTTAAACAATCTAGTGTTTGATTAAAATAGGAGAATACAAACCAAGGAAAGTTTACTATATTCATGTGAAATATGAAATCAATTGAGGCGTTTAATTAAGATTATAATATTTTTCTACTTTTAATAATAGTGTTTCCTTCCTTTGATTTTATAAGAGGAATGAGAAATATGTAAAAAAAAACCGTTGGAAAAGCCTTCATAGATACAACTCGGATACCAAAAAGTTGATGATCGGGCAAAATATTTAGGAATAATATAATACTATTAAAACAAACGATTGTATTATCAGAGAATATGTTAGGTATTAGGTATATTCTCTCTCTAATCTTTTCGGAATATAAATTTGGAAGGTATATTGTATGTAATTTGGTTAATTATAACTATTTTTAACTAACAGTTTATTAAAAGTTTATCTGAAAAACAAACGATTAAGGATATGAAGAATAAGTGTAAGCTCAGGACCTGCAGTGTCGCCGGGCTGCCTTCATTTCTGAACTACGAATTACCGATATATTCCTTCGTCTGCAGGGCTTAATGCTTCATGTATCTTAGTTCAAAAATTAATCTCAGTTTTTGCAGTTGGCAGTTTTAAGAGTTTATAGATCCTAACTATGTACCTATATGTCCGACCCACGTTTCCTTAAGTTTCTATAAATATAGAAGAATACAAGTATTTATTTATAAGTAACTTTTTGACAGATCTTGTATATTTTATACTGGACGGATTCGATGAAAATTGATATATAAGTACCTAAATACTTCTCTAAGTCCGCAAGCAATAAATAAATTTTGAGTATATTCAAAATGGCTGCAATTTTTTTAATTCATAGAAAACGGTATAAAGAGCTTTCGATAATGTAGCGACTTAGTTTGAATAATTTCAATGAATTTAAATAAAAATCGTTGTGATGGATCAAACTCAAAAACTGAACTGATGGATGAAATGTCACATCTGTTCATTCTGCCGTAACGAAAAATAATAATATATTTTATTCTTATGTAGCCTTGCCGATTCATGCATATCATTTCATAAAACAGAAGGTATTACACATCTTTTTTAATTATTTTTCGGCATGAGAACAGCAAGATAATAAATACACACACATTCAGAATTTAATAATCATGTTAGAAAGAATTCAGTTTAAAATCGTATTGCCCCTGTCATCGTAGCATTGAACTCATTTGAACCAGATGCCCCTACATAGATGGTTTACTACATAGATCGCGGTCTGTGTGGATGTTTACATATATGAATGAAGAGCCAGTGTCGGTCTGTCCGCAGACAGCGCCGGCGCTGACCCTGCCCTGTATATGTGACATTGGCAGTGTATCATTGCTCGCAACGCATCATTTTTATTAATATTTTTTTTAAATATAGGTACTGTTCTTTTATTTAATATAGATACTTTTTTAAATATCGATAGCTCAATTTTTGAGACCCTGTCCGTTGTTATGTATACTGCAGTCAAGTAAATGTTAATTATACATTTAACATAATTATTTTAGAATTTTGAACTAGAAGTATATAATCTATTATTATTTAAAATTTATTTATTATATATCCATTAATTGCTCTGTAAATTAAGGTAAAAACATAAATTAACAAAACATTAAGTTATCGCATTAAAAAGAGGTCGCGGTCAAATAATCCAAATAGTAATAGCTTTTTACCCGGGTATCATTCCTCACTAAAAATATTATATTGGATTGATCGCTGGTGAATCATGTACAAGATTTATTATAAACATTCTTACAGACTGCGAACGCACTAAGAACAGTCTCAACTGGTTCTTGAAATCAAAAGGAGAAGTGCAAAATTATTTGCGGGAAGCGGGAACTATCGAACGACGCGACGGTTAGACGCCATATTAACTACACTCCATGATACACCTCTAGGGTCTAATATAAATATAACGAATAATGGTATAAATAGACAGTATTATAAAACTTGGATTAATTACGTGCTAGAGAATACATTTTATGGCTATGGCTATATTTTTAGAGGTATCTAACGTTAGACTTTCAAGATCTATTTTTTTATAGAGAAAACTATCTGTGACTTAAAATATCTACCTTCTATTTCTTACGGCACAAACAGTGCACGGACTAATACTAGTGTTATTCAGTCTACGGTTATACTTAAATTAACTTGTATAAGCTTCTAAAAGTACTACCTATCATAAATACATGAAGTAGTAACGCTGGTATCTGGCCTGAATAAATTTTCACTTGAAGGTCGAAAATGTTATATACCTACATAATATGACTATCGCAAGACTCAGCCACCTGTTATTACCTACATGCTCTTTATCACAGATAGAATATCTTTAAATGACGTTAAATCGATAAAAAATAACTAATAATTGACAAAATCGAAACCAAATGAATATCATCGCACATAGATTCAGGAATGACACTAGATTCTGATAGAATCTGTGTTTCATTCAAAAAAATATTATATTAGTCATTAGTTAAATCTATATACATAACAGTTTTCTTTATATTTACCATAAATCCAGTACAAGGAAATATGATAAGATACAAGTGCAATAATTATTGAAGTAGATATGATTTAATTGCAACAACTTTATTAGTTTTAAGTTAATAAATTAAATTATTCGGTTTTAGGCCAAGATTACAAACAATCTTAGACAATGATACAAATTATATCTTTCGTAAATATGTTATAAAATAGTAAATACTAGTAAAAATAATAATCCTCTTAAAAGATAACCGTTCCTAAAATATATAAAAATAATATAAGTCTGGTAATACTAGCGTTTAGAAAGTGGTGTCCCATCTTGCGACGGTGAAAGCACGCCACAGCACAGACGAATCACGAACACGAAATTATACATTATGCAACCAAATAAAACCTTTTTGCTACGGTTATTGACCTTTTGATATTTGACGAGCTATGATAACGTAAATAATAGCACTGTTTACGATTTATCCATTCTAGAATCTTATGTATTTAATTGTAAAAGAAATAGTCTACTTATATTTAAATTTAATTAACATTTAATTTTTAGAGCCTTAAAAACTATGTCATAATAGTAGTTGTTCTCTACTCAAGGCTTGCAGCCTTTTGTCTTTTCCCCTCTTTTATTTTTAAAAGGCGATCGTCGCAAAAGTAATTTTTAATATTTGCAACGGTTTGGTTTACGATTCTAGATTTTTCTATTAATTAAGATTATTAAAACGACTTTTTTATGACCATACATAGTTATACTCAATAATATTGGTTTTTGTTAATTAAAAGTTGATTATATTGCTCTCCCCTTTTACGTTTATCCTTTTACTGATACAAATCTAGGTTAACATTTAACAAATACTGTTAAATGGTTTCTATTGGTTTTTGAATGGGAAATACCAAAATTTTTAATGATTATATAAATTATCTAAATTGTATATTTTTCGGAACAGAATAGAGTACAAGTAAAGATTAGAAAATATGAATCTTAATCATTCTTGAACTAGTATGAAATTTAAGGAAATAGCTCGCATTTAGGTATTTGTATGATGTTATAATATAAGAGAATAATAAAGTTGACTACAATGTCTAAACCAAACATACAACTAACTTAGTAGTGAACGTATAAGTAAATGAAATACAGAGTTTTACCTGCCTTCTAAGTAATGAGGTTGTTACCTCGTTGCAAATCTAAAGGTCACACTAACGTAAGGTCTGAAGTCTAGGTTTAGTGCATATGGCCTAATTTCTGTCTGGCGGCGGGTCACTACAGGTGCTTACGTAGATGTAGGTTTGTCTGTCCGTCGCGGTCACCATGTCAAGGCTGAATCGTTCGCGCCTTTATTAGACAAATGGCTTTTTTATGGCAGGTACAAATATGTCGTAATGTTCAATAGAATTAAGAGCAAAGTGAACTTATTTGGTAATATAACATATTTTACGAGGTCTTTTCAAAAATTAAAACGGTATTACTTCTCCTATCCATGCCAAAAGACGTGAAATAAGTCAAAAAAACAATATCTAAAATTTAATTAGTCACTAGGATGTGCTAAGTAGATTATTGCATTTAATTGTCACCCTGTTTATGAAACTACAGGATCATAGCTATACAAAACTTATGCTTTCATAAAATTAAAAAAAAAAATAAGATTGTTCTATATGAAAGTGAGAATTAAAAATAGAATATAGGTATAATCATCTGTTAGTTCCCTTTAAATCCCAACGGTTAATCTGGTGGAACTTAGTATTCCGAATAGTTTAACTACGTCTCCTTAGTTTAGTTAAACAAGTGGAAAAAAGTAGTTAGTTATATTGTTGTAAAAAAATAAAATTATATAATTTATCTATTAGTCTATCCTCTCTGTCTGTCAGTCTGTCGTCAACTAAAAAATAATCTTCTTGTAACTGTCTTGTCAATGTATACCGCAAAACTTTTTTTTTAATATCATAAATTATACACTTCCTTCCTATTTAAATGAAAAATTTAATGTAAAACAGTATTTGTGTGTATTTAATTAATATTAGTATTATTTTATTACTTTAACATTTTTTCAGCTATATATAAACTATTTCCTAATCTTTATGATTCGTATAAAATGTTTTACTTTATAGCTTTGCGGAAAATCCACTTGTTTAAACAAAGCAAAGGTTTATAACCGTTACTTATTTTAATATAATTTTTAGTCAAGATTGTATCTTTAATGTGGTTTCATGCTGAGTTTATATATTTTAATCAATTTGGTAGTGTAAAGTAATGAAATTATTTTGATTGGACTTCTATAAGTACCTATGTTATATGTTTTCTAATTTTTTCTATCGCTGTAACCTCATTGTTGGTAATAATTATTTAAATCTATGCAAAATAGTAAAGAGCGTTACCGTAATCACAGGATATGAACCTGTTATCTCAACTCACATGTGTAGTGAATATGAGTTACCTTGTTAAAAATACTAACCGTTACCTACAACAATTAGGTACCTATATTGTTTATCTATTTAGGTATGTACCTAATATACATTATAGTCGTTTGTTTGTTGTCATTTGTTGACAAACTAATCAATGTGATTAAATATGTTTATAGATTTTTAAGTTATAAACTCCTTTCACGGTGCAACTCTATATGGAGTTGTTTATATATTCGATACAATTACAGAATAAAAATAAATAAGCTACTATGCGACTAACCTTTCCCATTGAGGTGCGAGCGCAGCCTGGCCATCTCCCTGGATCTGCTCGTGCTGCGGCGCGCGGCGATCCTACGCGGAGAGCGCGCCATCTCCGACCTCACTGCCTCATCACCACAGTAACCAGAATACTGACGCACTCCACTATCACCACATTTTAAACTAAACAGAATTCATTCACTGAACCGTCGTTTTAAATAAATAAAAAGCGCGGTATATTTAGTTCATTACGTGCGGTCGCGAGGCGCGTGCCGTGATGGAGGCACTGCGAGGCACTGATGAAGGTGGGCGAGTGAGCGAGGCGCGCCGCGAAGGCTGCCGCTCCTCACTTACCTCACTGATAACGTGATAACAGATAGAAGAGAAGCCTACTTGTCTATCATCTATATATTGAGAACAAAATCAATCAAAAGTTTGAGGGTCCTTTTTGTTTTGTTTATTTTCCCCTTCTGGTAATTGTAGTTTTGCTCAGTAGAATACCTACAACTCTTCAAAGATAGTTCAAAGTAGAAAACGTACCTACAACTCTTCAAAACCTTATAGTATACCTATTTCTCAAATTCTATAAATTTTAAATTGTGGCAAATCGTTAGACGTTTTATATAGTTCACGCGACAATGAAATATACTCAGTTAAGATTTATTATACTTATAAGGAATTACGACACGATTTTATATTAAAGGCGTTTGAAACAAATTAATTAATCAAAGAATAGCTAAATTACACTATCTTACTCAACGAGTCGTCTATAGATAATGATAAATCTTTAAAGGTTAAAACAGTCCTTATTAATATAACCTATGTAATATTTTTCACCCGGAAGTGATACCGATATAAGTTTTTCAAGATCATAACTATTTAAAAAGAGATAACTATGAAAAATTAAATTACATTTGTTAACGTTCATGAGCAGATAAATAGATAATAAAAATAAATATAACTATTTTTAAAATGCTAATAGCATTTTAAATATATTTATATTTATTATCCATCTAAGTCCAGGTGCACTTTTATATTTCTTCAATTTATTATAATATTATTTGAAGATAAGAGTAGGTATAACGTGTTTCAATGATTAGTAAACTTATGTATATATTAATTATATATCTTTTTTAAATAGCCTTTGGTATTGTAGTCAATGTTACAAGTACATATGATACTCACATTACCTTATTTGAATCATACTTCAGTCAGTCAGTCACGGTGGAAATAATCTAGTAGCCTGCAGATGAATGACGCAATCCATCTGGTTTAAATTGCAATTAACATTATCTAATAAATTTAACATCCGCCGATGGAAGTGTTAATTTGTCGATGAATCAATGGTGTTTCTGTTCGAAGATTAGACTTCAGGTTGTTCGAGATATTTTAGGGTTCGAACCCAAAGGATAACAATAGAACCGTTTCTAAGACTTCGCTGTCCGTCCGTTTGTCTTCATGAACCGTGATAGCTTGACAGTTGAAACTGATGTATTTCTGTTGCCGATAAAACACTAAAAGCAAAATGAAAATTTGAGGGGTCAAGTAACGCTATTTTTTCTGTCTAAATTAAGAACAGCAACAGGTGAACGTTTTAAATATTCACTTTTAAAATAAATAATTAAATATTTAAGGGCTCCAGCAAACGCGATTTTTTTTCTGTTTTCTATATATATCTAATGGTACGGAACGCTTCGTGCGTGAATGCGACTCGCACTTGACCTGTTGTTAATACTATATGCTACTGTTGTTTTTTAACCTCTTTATTAAGAGTTAAGCTGTTAAGTTCTAACTATTAACATTGTAAGCGATAAAAATACTCAGGAATTGAAAAACCAATGGTATAAATAATAAATATGACCAGTTATAAAAATTCGGATTTACTAAAATAAAACAACGTATAAAGAACGAGAAAAAATCATATATTTCTGGTACATCCACATTTGTTATTTGTTAATTTTATTAAAATTATAAAAGGCTGTGCTCGGAGTGTGACGTCGGTCTGATGTGCCAGTGACTGTGACTCCTGACTGACGGGCCACGATAATCGATAACGGTCCGTTTGGTCCCGGGCTAAATATAGAAACAATAAGTCCTTTACTTCCTATCAGAAAATCCTCTTAAAATTATTATTGTATAGTAAAACATTTTAACGTATATTATTATTTATACAAATAAATATAACATAGCATCACCTACAATTTTTTATATTTCATACTAATGTAATTGAATGAAGTTTGTCAAATAATTATTAAAACAGCACGCCCCGAGCACAACCGCAACGCTTAGATAAGTTAACAGTTAACAATAATAAACTGTTAGAGGTAAATGTGATAAATATTAGTAACACATCTTACAAAAACCCGCTAGCAGTCGATTTGTAAAGACTCTGAAATATTTATTTTGCCAGTTATACTTATATCACAATTCAGTAAATATAATATCGTCCTTAACTTTCCTGCGTTCTCTGAAACTCGTTAATAGTCGAAGATGTCTTGATGTTCCTTTTATCTATCTATAATAAGAGAGAGATAGCAGTATAATGGCGTTCCAGAAAGCGCAGTAAAGAGTCAGGTTATATTTATAAAATACATTTAATTTCAGTGAAATAAAGCGGTTAAAATTTCGAAATATTGGGACATTTCTATTAATTCTAAATAAATTAGTGAATGATAAAGTGCTGATGATTATATAATCATATAAATTCGTGCTCTTAGGTTTGATTAATAATTAATAATTTAAGCGTATGTATAAGGTCTGCTTTTATTCACTTCTCTCCATTAAAGCAAAAGAACAAGTTATTCGATTTTTAAAAATTCAAGGTCTACAGGAAGTTATAAAATAAATGAAAAGCTTTATTTGTGTATTACGTGTTATTATTTAGTAACCTACGGGGGCTCTATATTGATTTAATCTTTATAAACATTAAATAAAAACAACAGTGTAATTCAAAACAGAGCCCCATACAGCCATTAATTGTCTACACTTGTAAGCATGTACGTTCATTTAAATAATAATTTCCCTAACACCTACTTATGTTAATGTTTTAATAATTTAAAATGCATTAATTTAAAAATAGGCCGTACATTTAATATATATTATCATTAAAGCGCATTTTATGAGATATTTGACCTGGTTGTGATGATAATAGTATTTCTCAATTTAATACTTTTAGAGATCAATGAGGTGCAAACTACCTTACATGTAGTCTTAAAAAAAGTTTTTATTAGCAAATGTATGTAAGTGACATCAGCAGAAAGATAAATCATTTGATTTAAATGTTGTAAAAATAATAACATTACACAAATACATTTTATATTATTATTATTTAATTTTGTAAGGGTTTCGTACACTCGGACAAACTAGATATTTATATTGTTAGAGTTTCGAAAATAAGATTTAGCCGCTTTAAAAATATCTCACTGTTAGAAATTAACAAATATAAAATAAAAAAAGATTTAAATAAAACTATCACTAAGTCAACTACTACTATGAAGTAGCTCTCAGAATAATTAGGATACTAATAGATTCTAATTTAATCTTAATTATAACCCCGAAGTAATCTTTGGTCGAATTTGAATGAATAATTATTCTATTATTTCAAAATTTATTTCGTCAACTCACTAAATTGATTATTTTAAGAATTTTAATAAAATACTGATTAAAATGTAATAAAGTCTAAAATACATAAAAAATATGATTAGTTAATTTACTAATATTGACAAGTTAAAATAGAAATAGTTAAAAGTAAAAACACCGTCTCCTAAAAAAATAATCATTGCACGAAGGCATCGTGTAAGTTAGCATACAATGAAATATTTTGATACTTAATTTGCCGATACCAGGAATATTAAAAAAGGGAGGTGTTATAATCTGTACCGCAGCTTTGGAAGGTGAAGAAAAAGATACAACAGGGGGGTATGTCTGTTGAACAAAGTAAAGATCGTGGGATAGTAGTTGTAAAGATGAGGGTGTATATGCGTTTGTATGTGTGTTGTGTGTGTCAACTCAGGAGCGCGCGCGCGGCTTCCGGGTGTCGTACGCGCGGATGACGTCCGCCTGCGACACACTGGCGCCCTCCTCTTGAGAGAACGCGAACCCATCTACACACAGTGCACAGCGTTATTTATTGTTAAAACATACAAACATGTCATCTAATTTATTTAATAAAGATTTTTTTAAATGTTTGATTTATTTGTAATTGAATGTGATAATAATAAAAATACAAAATAGTGAAATACATCCACAATTGTAATGTTTACTTCGGTAATATTTTAATAAGAACAAAAAACGGAACGTATCCCAAAATTTGGTAGTGCTTCACCAAAAGTGTTCTAAAAGCCGGAGCTCCCATCCGGCGTCGCCGGAGCGGACGTGCTAGAGCGAGTGCGTGCGTGTGTACTCACGGGACAGCTCCAGCTCGGTGTGTCTCTGGCCGCGCCGTCCGAACACGCTGCGCACGTTCTGCAGCAGCCGCGCCGTCTCCGTCAGGCTGCGCACAAGCACCGTTACGTCCACTACCTGGCTCCCCCCCCCCCCACTACTACAAGCGCGACTACAAGCGTGCAACATGCCACATGCGACGTACTCACACTGCGCCAGGCGCGCCACCGCCAGCCGCGCGTCCGCCGCGCTACAACAACCCACCGTTAGCACAGGCCTCCCCTCCCGCCGCCAGTGTTAGAAAACATTCCGAGCCGAGCGGTATCGGTTAGTTCCGTTAGGTCATTTTGATTTGTCGTTCGCCACTACCTCAGTTTAATGAGCGATTCTGTGCAATATTTTGTTTTAATGTTTCCGCTATTCCATTCCAAATTGTTGTAGCATTTGAATGTTTTCTGACACAATAATTTCGAATATAATTTAAGTTTAACAGATAAACAGTTTATAATTCAATACTTTATTAAATACAAATTGTTACAAATAGTATAACGTTTCTTATATCAAACATAGACGTAACGTTTCTTTAAAACGGAGACTTCACAAATCAGAATAGTTAGACACTATTGAAAATATATACCAAAAGTGAAAAGAAATAAAAACATAAACTGAACATGATAGTACTTTATACAGGGTGCTATATTTAATTACAAAGTTGACCGAAACAATGGTTTAAGTACAATGTAGATAAAAAGTGCATTAAGAAGAGACGTGCAAACAATTAAAACAATTGTACAAGAAGAAGCAAATAGAAGGAAGGGAATAATCACAAGATTACATTAAGTTGATAAATCACAATCTGGAAGAATGTTATTCTAATTATCATATAATTTAATAAAATAATTTTGAACAATAATTTATAACATTTTAATACCTACCTATTCAATTTATATTTTTAACATCGTATACAAAGCTTTTGAATACAAATTAACTGAAATGTCAAACCAGTGAAATATAATTACTAAAACTATTTTAATTAATTTAGTGTTCGAATAAATGCCAGAAATATTTGGCTCTCTATAGACTTCAAAAATACATAAGTACTTAAGATGTCAATAATTAGTCAAAAAAGAAACGACTTAAAAGTATTTCCTATAAATAATTAACACTTTATAACTGTCACTATTACAAATTAAGTATCACACATGGTTTCTATAACACACAACAATTTGCTATTGTAACTAAAATTCGGTACAAAAATATATTTTAGCGTACTAATATAAGTACTTATTATAATCAAAGTACAGTTTCTCAAAACAACGTAACAGATCTGAAGTTGTTGCGAGTGACGTCACAGCAACAATATGGAGGCTTCGATATAGATTAATTGTATAATAATTATATTAAATAGCATAGGGGAGCCAGCCATAGGAAGAAATACGAGTGTCAAACAAATAATAAAAGTGACAAGATGAGGGACCAATATTTATCCTTGTCTAATCACACATGCAAGAAAGAGACGCAGAAAGGTAGCCTCATTTGCTTTCTCTTTTTTTTCGATAGACACATTTTATGCTAGCTTCCCTACTCTATGTATAATAACTCTATGGGCTCCGATGACAGAACTGTAAATTTGTTTTGGAAGTTAATGTACCTTAAAATCTATAGAAAACAATGACATAATATTGCAGACTTATACAGACGGAATGCATTTTTTTCACTATATGTAAAGTTTTATTCTAAAAAGCTTACAAATCGTTATAGGAAGCTGATTTCTAAATATGTTAAACTGTATTCTATGTTCTATTCTAGTCTCGGACGGAAAAAAAGTTATTTAAACTTTTAGATTTTTTAAGATTAGTTTTAACAGTTATAATTAAATATAAATTGACAAAGATATCAATAAATATTATTGTACATAATATAAGAAAATTCTAATGGAATGCTTATGATATCGGTTAATTTTTTTTTATGTTATATAAAAAGTTCTACAGGTAATCTAATACAGGAACAAAATACCTACAAATACAGTAACAATCTATTTTAATGCAAACATTTGTACTAGCCGTTTATACAATTTGTAATATTCTAGCAAAAAGATCAATGCAATTCGGTAAATACAGTTGCAATTTTTTACAGCGTAAAAAAATATTCTTCACGGCTACCGTACTAGCGCACGCAATTTATTTACCATTTAATCGGCGCGATTCCTCTCAAATAACACATCAGGTATGTCCACCGTGCAATAAAGACACTGTTCAGATTAATATCGAGATTATTTACATGTAACTATAAAAATATCACACAACTACTCTCGAGCACAGACGAACGTACAGAACAGTCAGCAGACTCCTCTTCTGCCATACAATGAAATCTACTTGGAACGTTCATAAAATCCTATCTCTGTACCAAATCCGCGCATGCGCACAGAGTGCAGTATCAGACCGGTGTCCTCCCGGGAGCACCGGGTGTCATACGACGCGCTCCGGCCGCGGCAAGTCCTCCGGCGCCACGCCGCGGCGGCGCCGGGCCGGCGCCGGACCGAGACGACCGCGCCGTCCGCCGCCACTACTGCACGCGGACCAGGGGTTCGACAATGTTCACGACTGTGTGGGACACGGGTCTCGGCGGGGCGGCCCGGGCGAGGGGGTGGGGGTGGGGTGGGGGGCGAGCAACACAAAGTAACTCCATATACGCTATACACAGACTGCGTGCACACTATGCCGGTAAGTGCTACGTGATGTAGTCCGCGCGTTTTGGATACAAAATAACGGCCGCACTAAATGATTTTTAGTGTCCAGTAATTTGATGTCCAAAACCCGTGGATTAGATGAATTATAAGTGTTAAAATAAATTAATACTGAACTATTTGTTTATGGTGAATAGTTAAATGAATAAATTTTTATATTATTGTCTAAGATATATAATGTGCCGAAACCGAAATACTTGTGCAAAATCAAATAATGATCGAAATATAATACAGTATAATAATACTATCTAATTATATAATATGTTAGAATTGTCTTATTATATAATATATATGTCTTATTATATAAATTACATAATATTTATAAGAAGTGTGCATATATATTTTCAAGTGTTTAATTTTACAGTGGTTGTTGGCAAATTTTTGATATTTTTTTGTTATCAGACTCACTACCAACTCAAATTCTAGTAGTAAATTATTACTTGACTATCAGGGGTTCTTAAATTTATAATCAACATTGAACCACATTACCCTCAAAACTTACAATTCAAGTAGACGGTGAGACTGCTAGTGACTATATTATATTACAGTTATATGAAGTGTTTGAAATCTAATTGTATACTTTTAAAATGGTTTTGCTTTTGGTGTTCAGCTAAAACTAATTCATTTACCACAGTACCCCTTATTTGAAATTATGCCAGAATATTTGATTTTGTCACTTCAGATCATAACTTTAGAAAAACAAGAAAGCAGTTTACTAGATATTATTTAATATTTATTTTAATTTAATATTATATTATTTGATCAAGCAAACTATAATGATGTATGTTTTGAAAAATGGAAAAAACAATGTTACATTAAATGAATGAATACATAGCACTGTCCAGTAGAAAGTATCTTCATATATCAAATAAATGACAGTAACTTTTATTTTTTTATATCTAGTAAAGTACAATTAAAACACATAAATTGGTGCACACAACTGTCAGTTAAGGAAAAATAACTTGAGACTAAACCAATTGATAAAATTTGGTACAGTTTTTGTACATATTCGAAGTTTCATTTATTGTCACGTGTTATTTCCATCATAAAATAAATAAACATAAATACACATAGATATATATATATATACAATGATTAGTCACAGATGTAATAGCCTATACACTGGCACAACACAAACAGACAAACATCCATTCATCACACGACAGTTTACAAATACATAAGTTAATATTATCAAAACAAAGCAACAGTTTTCTCTTTAGAATGCTCTAATCTTTGGGGTAATCATTTTACAACAACTATAAATGACTTGTTTGTTTTGTTTTTGCCAAAGATCAGTTGTATAACATAGCTTATATCATTTAATAATTAATATCAATGAATGTAAAACCATAATCGATAAAATTTAATCAATGACAAAATCGATTGTATTATAAATCAGTAATAATGATTCAGATTTACTAATACAAAACTTTCACACACCTAGTATACAACTGAGAGTGGCAAGTGTCTAGTGTCTAGTCGAGTGTCTAGAGTACTCACGAGTGTCTCGGCAGAGTCAGCAGCGCGGCGGGATCTCTCTGTTTGATCTCGCTTTCTCTCACAGCCTCCGTCATGGTTTTGAACGCTGAGTTATGGATGCTGTAATGTAAATACTATTATAAGATTCAATCTATTAGTTAAATATCTACTGACTTTTTTATTCTTTATATTTATAATAATTTAGGCAATTTTAATAAATATAATTTATTTGTGTTACAGATTACTTTTATCTACAGTATATATTTTTAGCGTTCGTTACTTTTATATAAATACTAATTAATACTAGGCTTATCTAAATTAAACTACCTACGGTATGCAAAAATCATGACACAAAATTACTTGTACGAAGATGGCTTCCGTTCACAAGCACACAAACACGGCGTACGGACACAGATGCACAGAGCGGCCTCGGGTTCAGGACAGCGGATGACGACACCATACGTGCGGGGGAACAGGCTTCAGGGAGGGATGAGGATTATTTATATAACGGGAGTCGTGAGGGTGCATCGCACGAGTCAGGAAACGGAGTGGCGTCTCGTCAGACTTCGGCCATGAGGGTAATCGTAAGGTCGGGTATCTCAGCATTCCTTATGCCGGCGAGTTCGACATAGCCGTCTTCAGGGGAAGGCGTTAAAAAAAAGGTCAGATGACACGAGCGACTCACACAGTGACGAGCAGGTCGGGCAGCAGCGTGGCGGCCGGCACCAGCAGCAGACCAAACCAGAACACCAGCGAGCTGAACACCATGCGGTCCATGCCGCGCATCACGGCGCCGATCATCACCGTCGGGAATATGTTGCCGTACACCAGGATGAACAGGAACCACAGCGCCAGCGAGCCCCAAATTGACAGGTGCGTGATCCACGTCCAGGAATGCGTCGCCAGGCCCGCCTTGAGGCACACCGTCGCCACCACGTACTGGAATGAGCGCACCGGACTAGACGGCTATCTCTCTTTTTGCCAATATCAAACACACGTATAGTATAAAACATAGTACAATAATAGGCTCATTTCGAGTATCATTACAAAAACTTATCCGAATCGAGCTTGTCAGTTCCAGTTCCAAAAAAAAATAAGAAATAAAATTAAGAATATTACCATCGATCGATATGTACTCACAGTGTAGACGAAATTCCCCAGCACTAGGTACCCCCCGTCCTTGCCGGACGGCCACAGCACGTGGTGCGCCGCCAGCAGCGCCGGCAGCCAGAACAGCAGCACGGAGTGCAGCAGCGCGTTTACCGCCCACACCCAGAATACGCGCACGTTGAACAGCAGGCCCTGCTGCGACGGGATGTACAGCACGGGGTGCTGCGGCAGACCATCACGGTATACTACTGCCGCACGACGAATCTCGCCACGAGACTACTGTTAGAACAAATTTATGATTTTGTTGCAACTGACTCGTTTCGACCTACCCTTAGCATGATTTCTGGAGAACAGATCTTATCGAACAGTCCGATCGCGAAGGGCGGCAGTGCAGTGAATATGACGTTGTAGAAACCTATCGTCCAGCGTTCGAATAAAATTTGGCCGGACCTGGAAAAATGTTTCATGTTATCCGAGATAGTAATTAATGGATTGCTCGTTAAGGACGCGTTAAGTGATGAAATATAAATTACGGAATTACGACTTGTTATTTTAGCGTGCCTCAGATGATTATAAACCATAACTTATGACGTTGCTTGCAATTTAGAATAAATAAAGATATATAGATATTTACCATGCGGAATATATCGCGAACCACAGCTCGATTACATATAGACAGATATTCTTGTAGAAGGAATACAAGATCAGTCTGCTGATGCGGGAGTAGTTCCAAGCACCGTGCACCAGTAGGAGCCGTACCAGGAATCGAAACTGAGAATAATATCGCGAAATATTTCGTTGAAACAACTAAAAAATATTTAAATATTCAGTGTTAATAATATATTGATTTTTGTCTACATATTCCTCAAAGTTACAGTAAGTAAAAAGAGAAGCGCAGAAAACAGTAACACCCCACTAAAATGTACGAATTATTAATAGTGCGTGCAGTCTCTCAAAAGATCGGTCGCTCGGTCGATAGCGTGGTCATATACCTATGATGCTACAGTCGTGTACCTGTGCGATACTATAGTCGTGTGCCAGTAAGATGCTATAGACATGTACCTGTGCGATACTATAGTCGTGTACCTGTGAGATGCTATAGTAGTGTAACAGTGAGATGCTATTGTCGTGTACCTGTAAGATTTTATAGTCGTGTAACAGTGAGATGTTATTGTCGTGTACCTGGGAGATGTTATAGTCGTGTATCTGTGAGATGCTATAGTCGTGTATCTGTGAGATGCTGTTTTCGTGTACCTGTGAGATGTTACTGGCGTGTACCAGTAAGATGCTAGTCATGTACCTGTGCGATACTATAGTCGTGTACCTGTGAGATGCTATAGTCGTGTACCTGTGAGATGTTATAATCGTATACCTGTGAGATGTTATAGTCGTATACCTGTGAGATGCTATAGTCGTGTATCTGTGAGATGCTATAGTCGTGTATCTGTGAGATGCTGTTTTCGTGTACCTGTGAGATGTTACTGGCGTGTACCAGTAAGATGCTAGTCATGTACCTGTGCGATACTATAGTCGTGTACCTGTGAGATGCTATAGTCGTGTACCTGTGAGATGTTATAATCGTATACCTGTGAGATGTTATAGTCGTATACCTGTGAGATGCTATAGTCGTGTATCTGTGAGATGCTATAGTCGTGTATCTGTGAGATGCTGTTTTCGTGTACCTGTGAGATGTTACTGGCGTGTACCAGTAAGATGCTAGTCATGTACCTGTGCGATACTATAGTCGTGTACCTGTGAGATGCTATAGTCGTGTACCTGTGAGATGTTATAATCGTATACCTGTGAGATGTTATAGTCGTATACCTGTGAGATGCTATAGTCGTGTATCTGTGAGATGCTATTGTCGTGTACCTGTGAGATGTAACATTCGTGTACCAGTAAGATGCTATAGTTATGTACCTGTGCGATACTATAGTCGTGTACCGGTGAGAGGCTATAGTCGTGTACCTGTGAGATGCTATAGTCGTGTACCTGTGAGATGTTATAGTCGTATACTTGTGAAATGCTATTGTCGTGTACCTGTGCAATACTATAGTCGGAAGCACAGACGGCCTGCAAACCCTCGACGCCGGAGACGCCGACGCCCACGGACGCCCTCTGTATCATGGCCACGTCATTGGCTCCGTCGCCGATTGCCAGTGTCACAGCGCCAGTCGACCGAGACACTAGCTCCACCACCTGTGTGACACAATAGGACACATCTAACTTTATATTCATATGTGTTAAACTTGTGAAGTTCTACATAGAAGGTGCGGCAGGCGGCAGTCAATCTATGCCTAAAAGAATAAGATAAATACCATTGCACCACATTCTAGTATTTTTTTTAATTTTATATTTTTTTTGTGTATGAAAACATTCGTTTTGTTAAAAATCAAAGATATATTTGATAAACTCACCTCGGCCTTCTGAATGGGCGAGACGCGACAGCAAACGACGGACTTGCACGATACGCAGAGGTCCAGAAAGTCCTTCTTGAGGTCGCAGCCCATGGCGTACTTGAGGGTCTTCCCGTCGATAACGAGCGCCACTTCGTTCTCCTTCCCTAAGTTTTCGCCAAAGTCCGTCAGATGTCTCGACAGACTCTCTCGCGTACCCTGGTATAAGTATATATTTTTAAACAATGAATGTTTTGCTTATTAAAAAAAGTTTGCTTATATTGTTGTCTTATGTGTGTTCTTGCACGCACGTCGAGGCTGTCTTCGTTGAGCAGCAGCAACGGCATGGCGGCGTGCAGCAGTCGCGCCGATTGCGCCACGTTGATGGCCGTTTCCTGCTTGTCTCCCGTCAGCACCCACACGTGAATGTTCGCCTTCAATAGTGCCGCTATCGCGTCCGGCACACCGTCCTGGACAATATTCATAAAATCTTTACTTGGTTCGTCACCTACCTGTCCTCTTAACAAAATATTTGGGATATGGCAAAAGTTTTAAGGACTTCAATTTTTCTTAGGAATGCTTCTTGGTAGGATTTAATCTACTATAAGTGGCATAGGGTGGCCCACACCGATCTACTTGTTATTTCTCCCGTAGTCATCGCTGTAGGATAAAATTAATAATAGATCTTAATAAAGTTATTGTTTATTAATTTAAAAGACCGAATTGTGGATTGAGTTTATAGGAAACAATATAAAGTTCAGTCTCTTTAGCGGATCATATAGGTTTTTAATTTCGAGAGTAAGTTGTTTCGATTATTTTCTTAACATTTTACGTTATTGTTATAGGTAGGTGATAGATGAGCGAGAATGTATAAAATATATGAATAAATAACTAACGAGTATAAGCATCACCTGTAATTTATCTTCTATCGCGGTAGCTCCCAGTAATCTTAAGTTATTTTCGATCAGCATTGCAGCCTCTTCTAACTTCTGTTCCCGGTCTTGTATCGCTATACTCGCTTTGTGATAAGTGTTGGACCAATCCTAAAGATAGGACTATAACTTAGAATTTAATATTAATCTCCCATATAGATACACCAGTATTCAGGGTCTCGTACATATCAACTACTGCCACGAAGTACTCAAAAAATAAAAAATCATTACCGAAAACAAATAACATCGATGGCATCGGAGGGTTGGAGACTCGTCTTTTCAAGCCTCATTATTATATGAATAAGTCACTAACCTTGTACACCTGCTCGGGAACGTCGGCCACTGCGAACACCAGCGTTCGGAGTCCCTCGGTGGCGAAGCGTTCGAGGTGCTCCAACGTGCGCTCCGCGTAGGGCGCTCCGGTCCCGCCCGCCAGCCGGGGGTAGATGGCGGAGTCCGCGCCCTTGCAGTACAGCTTGATCTCGCCTGCAACGAGATTTACAACGGAGATTTATAACGAGGAACGTCCGCGATCGTACTGTATAATGCAGTCGCATCTCGAATTTCGTCTCTTCATATCCGCCTCGACGGGGATGGTGGAGGTCGACGACACGAACTTACAAAGTTTTATAACGTGATGGGAGACTAGTCCGTCGTCACATCGCCGCTTCGGAATCGTCATCCGCGAGGGGTCGGTTGCCAGGAAGCCTCCGTCACAAAGTAAATAAACTGACGACGGCGTGCGTGAATCGTAACAAATAATCGGAATCGTACCGGTGGGCGTGCGCACGATGACGGACATGCGCTTACGCGCGGAGGTGAAGGCGAGTACGTGCAGCACGGCGTATGAACGAGCCTCGCCGCGCTCGCGCACGGTTACGGAGTGCGGCGTGCGCGTCCAGAACTGCCAGCGCCACGCCGCTGCGCCGCACACCAGCGCGCGCTCGTCTGCGGGCGGGGACGCACGTTATCATTTAACGATACCGATACCGAGGACGATGGTTGCGCCAGACGGGAGTGGCGTCGCCACTCACCGGGCGAGGCCGCGTGGTAGTTGATCTCGCCGTCCACCATCTCCGGTATGACGGTGTGACACACGGCCAGCATGGTCAGGAACTCGGCGATGACGGTCGCGCCGAGGTGGCCGCCGTCCAGATGCTGGTACAGGAGGGTGTCCTCCGGCCGCTCGCCTGGCTGCGGTTTGTTGTAGACCACCTGGACACGTACGAGACTCAAGGTATTACCCGATATATTAGATTGAGTTAGATGCTTGTGAAAGTATCCATGGATGCAGGGTATGCATGTGGATGTATCCATTCGCGCAGGGTGTGCATGTGGATGTATCCATTTGTGAACGGTGTGCATGTGGATGTATCCATTCGTGCAGGGTGTGCATGTGGATGTATCCGTTCGTGCAGGGTGGTACAAGGTGGGTGTATCTATTTTTGTAGCGTGGGTATATGAGTACCTCCGCAATGGAGCACTTGCGGAACTCCATGACGTTGCAGGTGAGGGTGCCTGTCTTGTCGCTGAACACGTATCGCACCATGCCCAGTTCCTCGTTCAAGTTGGACGTCCGCGCCAGTGCCGGCGTGTCCGTCTCCTTGTGGTACATTTCGCTGTCCATTGCTATGAATTTGGCCTTAAACGCGATTACATATATAGTGAAAGTTTAAACATAAACAAATGCTAAAAATAAAGATACTCACTTGGAAAAACCTAACTATCTCGGCGGTAACTTGTAACGATATAGGTATAAGATTGTTGTATAGTATCAAAAAGGTTAAAAAATTGAATCCGAAATGTGTATTCTGCGCTTCTGTAAAATGATATAAAAAAGTATACATTAAAACATCAATTCAAATTCCAATTTCTTTTATGGTTATTCATTTCAATGGTATTGAAGAGTCCACAAACCCTCTAGTCCGATGTACCAGTCGGAGGTTCGGTTGTGCAACCACAGCTCATTACAAGCCGCGCTCAGCAGAGACAGCACCAACAGAATCAGGAACAGCATCAAGATATGCGTGTTCGTCTGACGATCGATCGACGACCGTTTTAGGGGCGCTGGAAGTGAAATTATAATCAATGGTATGATATTCAGTTACGCTCCATGTAAGTTACGGGCAGTACCTTTAGTGGAGTTTTTCATGAGTTTGGTCTCGTGGCCGGTGTACACTACGAGCCCGTGAAGCCAAGCGGTGTTTCGAAGCATGGATCCTCGTAGTAACATCTGCTCCAGTCCCAATGGCACAGTACTGCAACAGGTAATTTTTGAATACCAATCATTCTAAGACCTGAGTCGAAGCGAGAGAGATAAGGTTGATTTTGGCAAGACGAGAACTGACTTGGCGTTAGATTCTTTAAGCATCCCGTTGAACTCGTATAAGTGTCTATTAGGGGGCTCGCACTGCACTGTGGCTCGGAAGCCGGCCAGGGATTCAAGATTATCCAAACGCGCCGTTTCGGGCCTCGCTTGCCGAATCTTTAGATTCGTCTCGCCGTCCAGGTTGGACGTCTCGATGAAGGACATATTTTGCGGCTCGCTAAAAATTTTAAGTTAAACAATTAGGTAAAGTCACGGAGTAATCAGACGCCAGTAAAATAAAATAGTTACTTTTTTATTAGGTATGTGCTACAATTACCTGGACGCTAATAGGATTAAATCGGCGGGGAAGAACTGATTGTCGAGCACCTTGCAGATGTCCCCGACCTGCAGGCGCTCCCAGCGGATGATCTCCCAGCGTCCCCCGCGGAGCACCTCCACCTTGCGACGGTTGGTCTCGTCGTCTGCGCGGTGACGTTTCTACAAGCAATAACTTAATATCACTTATTGTCACACAGTATAACATGTCGCGAAATTCGTCATCGTTATAAACATTGACGGGACATCCTTTGCCCACTCAAACAATGTTTACTCACAAAATCCTCCACGACTTCCTTGATAGCGCTGACAGTGAGTATTAGTATGAGAGGCGTGAGCGTTGTCCAGCGACCAGTGGGCGATACGTCTGGGATCTGCTGCAGCAACGCGATCAACAGGAAAAAGCAGTTGGAGTAGCGCCGAAATTGCTCAAACAGGAACAACGGCACAAACGACGGCACGCTACAAGAGAAAAGTTAACCATACGTTGGTACTTCGATATATGAAAAATTCTTAATAGTTCAGTCATTTGGTAGTTTTATCTGGAAAGTTTTCCGGGAGTTTTGAAAATTGGTTATTTTATAGATTTCGGTATGCTCTTTTCAAATTTCAATTTTGCCACCTCGTATTTCCGCCGCTCGCGCCGCCATTTTGAAAAAATGGCGGCCAAAACCAGTTTTTTCGAAATATCTCCTTTCCAATGCATTTAAAAAAAAAATATTTATGTACAAAATTAAAGTAGAATAAATTTCCTAAAATTTATGTATTTATATTTTTTTTCATAATATCAATAGTTTTTGGCGTACGAGCGTCACAAAGTATCATCATCTACACCACCACGTGTTTTTGGTATATTTTTTCTAAAATATTCTACTATTGCCACCGGTATTAAAGAAGCAGTGTGGGTCTTTGTGTTGGGTCCCTTTCTTTAGACTATGGAGACTATAGACATTGTATAGCCTCCATACTCTCGACTTTCAACGAAACATCTGTCGGTAGAAGTTACGAGAAGCATTTAGTTTAGGCAGAGTTATCAGTATATGTTTATATGTATGTACGTCGTACAGTGTTGTTTGTGTTCTTAGAGCCATGGCTTTTTATACAGAAAATTGTTTTACTTCATTATTAGAAAATGAAACAGTTGAAGTAAAAGAAAAAGGATTGGAGACTTTTTTAATTGAGTGTCAAAAAAAAGGATAATAAAGTAAAACTTTTGGCGGTCCTAAAATCGATAATGGTTCATGATCAGTGTCGAAAACGATATAATAATGAGAAGTTAATTGCTACATCATTGCGAAGAGGAAGTGATGCCACGAAACCTCACGCACTACTACGATCCTCGCACCCAGCATTCTCTTTTAAATATCATTGTTTTTATGTGCTGATGAGATAACAGCGGAATTTATAGCTAAACAAAAACAGACCCGGCTGTGCAAGCGTTATATAGTATAGTGTATAGTATAGTGTGTGGAAATTGTCAATGAAAAACAGTATTTCAAATCTTGCTACAACTCGTACTGACGATTGGGGTCGAGCAATTATTGAGCGTCTTAAACATGTGAAAGATTTGGCCACAGCAGATGGACAGTATCACAATTCCTGCATGAACAAATTTATATCAATGAGATAGATAGTGCAATGCATTTATTCTAACCTTAAACAGAATTTCGATGAGTGTCAGTTTTCCTTGGACGAATTAATGGACAAAATTGAAGGTGATATACCCACCATAAAAAAAAACGCAACTGCTCAAAAAATACGTTGATGATATTTTAATTACCGTCACTGCCAATAAGGCTAAGTTGTCTTAAATAAAACAATTTTCTGTATTAGAAGCCATGGCTCTAAGAACACAAACAACACTGTACGACGTACATACATATAAACATATACTGATAACTCCGCCTAAACTAAATACTTCTCGTAACTTCTACCGACAGATGTTTCGTTGAAAGTCGACAGTATGGAGGCTATACAATGTCTATAGTCTCCATAGTCGAAAGAAAGGGACCCAGCACAAAGACCCACACTGCTTCTTCAATACCGGTGGAAATAGTAGAATATTTTAGAAAAAAATATACCAAAAACACGTGGTGGTGTAGATGAAGATACTTTGTGACGCTCGGACGCCAAAAACTATTGATATTATGAAAAAATATAAATACATAAATTTTAGGAAATTTATTCTTCTTTAATTTTGTACATAAATATTTTTTTCAAAAAATGCATTGGAAAGGAGATATTTCGAAAAAACTGGTTTTAGCCGCCATTTTTTTAAAATGTCGGCGCGAGCGGCGAAGATACGAGGTGGCAAAATTTAAATTCGAAAAGAGCATACCTAAATCTATAAAATAACCAATTTTCAAAACTCCCGGAAAACTTTCCAGGTAACTCCCTTTTTTTCGACCAAATGACTGGACTATAAGTATTATTCATCAAACGATATGATTGTAGATACAAATGATGGTTGAGCGGCCAGGAGTGAAACCAAACTACTTTTAGGTTAAGTGTTATTTTTATTAGCATGTGCAACAACTTGATTAATGGTATATATTTCGAACCGAAACACTGAATGGTGGTAGTACTAGATGGTGGATATGGATAGATGGTAAGTTATTTCTTAATCCTTTTACTACTTTAATTAAAAACCAACACAGAATAGCAAAGAAAATATTCAATTTAGCTTTAAATGATATTACTTCTGTCTATCAAATACATTGCCTACTGCAGTCTGTTCGTAATATAAGAGTATATTTTAACAAACCTATAATTCATTTATCATTTTATTCGAATAATATCAAGTATAATATTCCACAACTATAGATCATAATTTATCAATAATTATAAAATAATCTCCTTTGCAGCATTAAAATTGTTGCAATAGATATCACCACCGTTCCCATTAAGATGACCATTGATTCACCGAAGCGGGTAGCGATACGGTAGCTCAATTGGTAGAGCGACAAAACGATTTCCCATACGTCGCGAGTTCGAATCCGTTCTCGTATCGTATTATTTTTAATTGTATATTTATTTAAAATATGCTATATTATGCCTAGAGATTCGGGTTCACATTATGGAGCATGTACACAAACAGGGCGCTACCGGCTACTCCCGGGTAGGGCGGGCCGTATGTCGCGATGACGTGACGCGGGCAACGAGCCAACTAGTGGGCCTGTAACTCTGTCGCGGCTCAAGAGTAAACATTGCGATATCCACTACGAATAAGCTCGAATCAAGGTTAAACTCTAGAAAGCTATTGTAAAATATTACACCTAAATGTCGACTCACGTTACTATGTTGGACAATTTTCTTCTTAAAGAACCGCAAAACACTTCAACTATCTTAACATCGAAATTAAAACTAAATTCTGTAGAACTAGGCGTAGAGGATAACCAAAAAATGAAAAAACTAGTTGCATATTTAACTTGTTGTATAATCTTAGTTAATCAAAATCAAATCTGATTCTACACGTATACAATGGCAAATCGCCAAATTCTGACATCAATTACCATGGAATTTGCTAAACATTTTGTTTAAGATTTTTAGACTTATTGATTAAACTGTTTAGTACCCGAAAAAAATATGATAATAACATTAGAATTTTATTAAGACGAACAATCGACGCTGTTAATTTATTCCTGTGAGGTCGAGATCCATAACGGCGCCAGGGTCGCTGCAGTGATGTCATGTAGGGAGGAGTGCGGACCCGATTGAGTGTGGCGCTCCAATTTCATATACATCAAAGGACAGGTCTTTTAAACAATGTATTGTGTTCTAAACACTTATTTTGTATCAGTTTTATGATATTAGAGATTCATCCCTGTGTGGATACAAATTTTAAACACATTTTAAAATTATAAAATAAAATTTAACGAATTTTCTAAAAGTACAAATTCATATTTCAAATATATGCTTTATTAGGCTCTTCTTAATTTAAAAGTTTCATTCAATTAATAATATCATATGTTAAATTCTATGATATTTCTTGGTCAAGGACAATACTGACTGGAGCCGCGGTTTAGTAGTGAATTATTATGTATTTCCAGTGTAAAGGAAATCGATGCAGTAACAAGAAACCGTGGGACCTTCCAGTCTGTTCTTGATGACCTATAGCTGTGCTGGTTCATATTATTGCATTTTCCCTTCCCTAATTTTGATTTTAATTTTTTTTAAATTTCTGTTACGAAATATCGAATGGAAATGTGAGTTGCTTCTTAACATAGAATTACGTTGTCAATAAGTCACCTATACTTTGCAGTCGATATCCTGTTGTTGACAAACTTCTGTGGCTGCGGGTGGTTGACGAATATAACCCGGTTCTGCTGATCATCTGCAGCGCCGTCTGTTATACCCGACGTTGTCGCCTCATCCTCATCTGTGAATCACTCTTTCTTTAATATTCTAATTAACATCACCTGTAATCAAATTATTATACATTCGCTACGGTTACTGGACTATGTTTAGGAAGTATGCTAGAACAGTGGGTTTACAGCTTTTATATTATTTAGGCTTAACCGGTAACAAAACGCAAGATTTTAGGTAAATTTTGCTAAGTAAAAGATGACTTACAATTGTATAGTACATATACTTAAGTGTGTTTTTAAACATATACTTAAGTAAATGAACAGTAAATTAAAAACAAAAGAATTTATAATTCAAAGGAGAGGAGTTTTTTACAATAAGAACTATAGGACAATCACCGGATCCGTTCCACTCCATCTGTTCATTAAAATAAAGTAACGATTCAGAAACAAAAATAGATATCATTAAGTAGGGTAAGGTAAGGTCTCGATGTCCATTTTCAGAACTCACGCATAATTGTGACGTCTTATTGAATTTCTTGATATAATTAGAACAAGGCAGTAATTTGTCATCAGTTTTATGGTCGTGGAAATTATTTCGATAATATTTTATCGATATTTCGATTTAAAAAATACATTAAGGTATCGATTTATTTAACTAACAAATAAAAACTAGCAAAATAATATAAACAGAGCATTTATGATTTTAAATGTAATGGGTATAGGCAACTATATCTACAGGAAATTATGTATAATAATTAATGTTAGGTTAACTAAACCTTGAAGCTATCTAACGCCTAATTAGTGTTTTTTTTCTAAACTATATTGTTTACAGGTTATTTAATAACTAAACTAGCCTTAAATGGAACCTTCGATCAACAGATCTATAAAAACACGTAGTAAGTATAGTACCCGGCAATAAATATTGCACATCGACCTTTGGAAAGAGACAATCGGCTAATTTCGGCTTCATAGAGCGTTATCACTGTCGCACGAAATATAATCATTCCTTTATCTATTAGGAGCTGTTAAAACAAGTATAATTTTCTTCTTTTCTAATTATATTTATTTTTTGTATAAAAACATTTTTTTTCTATAAGTGGTTATTTTAATTAGGGAGTAATATAATTTAATAAACAAGGTTTTTATTATTTAAAAAATTTATTATTTAGGAAAATTATAACTGAACATAATAAAAACCATTATACCCATTCTTAAAATGAGACGTTGTAGTACATTAGCCGGCAATAAATATTACACATCGTCCGTTTGAAAGAGACAATCGGCTGATTTCGACTTCGTAGAGCATTATCTACCACACTACCTATGTCTCAAAATAATAATTAAAGCATAGAAGGAGCTTCATATGTTTAAGGCGTAAAAAGTAAATTAAAAAAAAAATGGTCAGGTTAACACATATTTTTAATTTTTTATTCGCTACTTTGAGAACGTCTTATAAAAGAAACGACAAATAAATTACAATAAAGCTACAGCCATATTTTTCTAAACTATTAAATATTAGTTATTAAAATATTGCGGATTAAAATGGTTCTATTCCCAATTTTTCTGTGCAATCGTGTCGATCCATATCTGTCGTCAGTTAACGTCCACGGAAAATCTAGAATAATAATCCCTAGATATAGCACATAGATGTTGCAGAATTCATTAGAATAACACAGGATTAAATTATCAATAACTGTGCCTTTTTAAAATATTAGCAAAAAATTATAGAATACTTTAAAATACTCAAATATCATAATAAATATTGCATTTAGCAGTCCTATAATTTGGTCATAGGATGATTTTCTCTTTATAATTTGTAAACCATTTAAAAACAAAAATAATTTATTGTAATGAAGAACAACGTAAAAAAAAATACCATGTTGGATCACTTACCATTGGAAGGTTACGTTTTGAACTTAATTTTCTTTCCGGGAAAAATGGGATTTACAGCCCCTTATAATGTAGGACATTATAAGGGGCAAATGAATATAGAAGCATTCAACACAGTTTAGACAATTACACTGATGGACTAGTGATAAATACAGCTGATAGTGACAGTGATATTGACCTCTTTGAGAGCACACATGGTGTAATGGAAGTAGCTGAGAATTAGAATTATTATTATTACAATGTCTCATTTCAAGAATAGCTATAGTGGTCTTTATTATTTACAGTTATAATTTTCCTAAATAATAAATTACGTGAACATAATGTAAGCATGTTAAGCTATTGCATGGCTTCTATCGCGGGCCTTGAGCGTGGAGACCGAATCCAGGAATTTCGCAACGAAAATAACCTAACACACCAGTATTGTGTACCTATCATTTAACAATAGCGTTAGCGCCGAGTTGATAATATGTGTTATGAACTTTATTGTCTACAGCTTAAGCTTTAGTTTAAAATAAATGTTTTACTTGTACAAATGTATTTTTTTCAACAAGGATTTTCATTTCAATGACTTTCTGTTATAGTGTTACAAAAGACCCTGAGTACAAGAAGTTAACAATCGTAATTGAACTTTATTCCTGAGACTTAAGGTTGAAAACGTTTTAGCTGTTAATATTATTAACCTTTTTATGATTTTACATAGCACTGTAATTTCTCTATTTAAATAGGACTATATGGTCTTATTTAAATTGAGAAATTATACCAAACTTATTTAAAGTTTTATCCTATATAGCATAGGAAAACCCTATAAATGAGTAATTTATTCACTAAAAGAAAAAAAAATTTTTTTCTAGATCACCACGCACACGCAAGTTACACAACTTGAATTAACATCAAAGAAAAAAACTTGGATTATTATCAAAGAAAAAAAACAACTACATAAATAAATAAATAACTATAATTGCATAAGTTGATAAAAAATGCTATGCAATAGCTTTACCGCGGCAGTCTCCGGGTGCCACACCTCCTTTTTTTATTATTTTATTTTACCCCAGCTTAAAGCCACCACTTATAGAAAAAATTGTGGCTTTTATACAAAGAATAAAAATAATTATCAATAGAAGCAAATTATACTTGTTTTACAGCTCCTAATAGTTACCATACTGTTTCAATTTCGTGCGACAGAGATAACGCTCTACGAAGCCGAAATTAGCCGATTGTCTCTTTCCAAAGGTCGATGTGCAATATTTATTGCCGGGCACTATACTTATTTATTTTACTTGATTGTCACGTTTAAAAATAGATAAGATTTCATACAAAATATTTGTTATTACGAACTGTTGCTATCCTTTTTACTTTGTATGAGAAAGAGAGGAAAGATTTTAATTCATTCCAATTCTTATTTTAAGACAGTGTATTTGACATCATTGTACACCGACACTTCTACAACATCATTATACAACGTAAGAATATATTGTTTTTGCTATAGGTATATTAGTGATAGTTATTTAAATCTAGCATATGAGAACATAAACTTTTAATAGTTTTATGTTTAACCAAGCACTACCTGCACATAATGTAATTTCAGATCGTTGCATCTTCAGATGTATCTCAAATACAATGTGGTAAATCAAATTAAAAACTGCTGTAATCTCCAAAACGTGTAGGCATATAATTTTTGTGTAAACTTTATAATGTATGCCATGCGCTAAATTAAAATAGACTGAGCTATAAGAAAGAGTATCTACTCATAACTTCCTTTATTTATAAACTTTACTTTATTGTAGTATATGTATATTAGGTACTAAGAAAACATAATTATATTACTAAGAACATTTATGACTCTTTGGGCATATCGATCTACAACCAAGTAAAAATCTGGCCAAGTGCGAGTCGGACTATAAATTATAATTAACGGGTTCGTACCATTTATCGTATGGGAGCCCTCTTTAATATTTATTTTATTTGTTTTTGAAGTAAATATATACTTAACTAAATGTTCTTTGAATATTTTAAGCACCTACCTATTTCTGATGATTATAATCTACCAAAAAAATTACGTTTGTTGTATGTAAGGAAATATTTATTTTACTCTGTTTTTAGTATTTGTTATTACAGCGGCAACATAAATGGACTTCCTGTGAAAATGTCAACTCTCTAGCTATCGCTAGTCTAGGTTTGTATAAATGTTTAAACAGGCCACAGCCTGCAGACAGACAGCGAAGACTTAGTACTAGGGTTCCTTTATTCCGGTTGGGTAAGGATTCCTAAAAATATGAAAATGAGAGAACCCTTAATTTAATAGCCATATTGTGATATATTTGTATTTATTTTGTAAAAAGCAAAGTCCAACATCAAAATCCTATTTTACCTTGGTCGATAATGACCTATATCCATACTCCCTATCTTCTTCAAAACTTCTAAAAGATGTTGTCTACAAACAACTCTCAGAATTCATTCTTAGAAATAATCTCTTAAATACTTTTCAATCCGGTTTCCGTGCTCACCACAGCACTGGATCAGCATTACTCAAAGTCACTGATAATATCCGTTACGCATTGAATAACAAACGGCTTTCTATAGTGGTTCTTCTTGACTTTAGTAATGCTTTTAATTTAGTAGCCTTTGATATTTTGCTTGGCATCCTCTCCAGCTTCTTCATATATCCATACGTTGTAAACTGGTTTAGATCATATCTTTACGGGCGTCGGCAGATTGTGAAGTCCGATGAGAGTTCCTCTGATTGGATCGATCTTTCTGCTGGGGTATCACAAGGCGGCGTATTATCTCCCTTACTCTTTTCCAGATTCATAAACGAAGTCTCCAAAATAATACCTTCTCACTACCCTCTCTATGCCGATGATTTACCGCTTTACATACATTCTACCTTCTCAGAGCTAGACCAGTTTATCCAATCTGTTAATAAAGACCTTGATAACATACCTTGTGGGCAGACGAATATGGTCTTTTAGTTAATCCAGATAAGTCGCTCGATAATCGATAAGGCTATAATAATTAGTAGCAAACAACTACGCAATAAATTAAATTTCATAAACCAGCCTCATATAGTTTATGATAAAACTCCGTTGCAGAATCTGAACACGGTAAAAATATGGGATTGCAATTTCACCTGGATAGCCCATGTTAATGATGTAACCAGGCGTCTCTATCATTCCTGACGCTTCCTCAAAAGCCTCTAAAATTTTCATCCCCTTAAAATTGAAATTATGCTAGTGCAATCTCTTGATTACGCCGACTTTTGTCATCTAGATGCAACTGATGAGCTGCTTGGCAAGTTACAGCGACTTCCGAAATTGTGCATCTGTTTCATCTATAGATTGCGCAAATTTGAACACATTTTAGAGTATCGCCAATAGTTGAAGTGGCTCCCTATCCGATTCCACCGGAATATGCATGTGTTAAAGCTTCTTTATAGAGTGAGTTTCAACAATCTTCTCCTTTTTCCTTACAAAATCGCTTTCAATTAAGTCCACCCGAAAATAGTTGAATAAGTCAACTTTAAAAATTCTTGAAGTACCGTGGTATAATACTATATTCCTTTGCAAATGCTGCTCAGTTCGTGCTGCGCAACTCTGGAACTCAATTCTTGATCACTTTTATAAAGACTGGCCTTGAAGAATTATTTACTCTTCCCTTAAGATTTCTTACCAAATATAATTGCGTATGTATATGTATCGGTATACATTTGAATGTATGTATATGAGTATGTAAGTATACATACTATCCGTCGCTTAAAAATTAAAATAATAAAAATTAACATAAGCTAACACACATATAATTATAATATGTATTTATTATAACTTTGTATATATCTTTTATATTGAAGCGTGTTAGCTGATGTTACTTTTAATTATTTTAATTTTTAAGCGACGTACCGACACCCTCAATAACAGAATGTCTACTTAAGTTACGGCTTTCTGGAATAAATCTCTTTTAAGAGATAAGTTATCTTATGTATTCATTATTTCATAAATACATTGTCATTTATATTTATCTTGGTACGTAAATTAATAAATAAATATCTATTCGCTTTCAACTGAAACTTCATCTTCATCCGCCAGCTTTTATACCAATAATTTGGGTTCGGCCGTCAGTGCAATAAATACAACATGCATTCTTCCACGCTCTCATATCTTGGTGGTGATTTGTGCCATATCAGTTTCTACACGATCCATCCATGCCTTCTTCAATCGCCCTCTTTATCATTCCATCAGGTCCATAAAACCCGCAGGTTGTACTGAAGTTTTATAATTTTATCTCGTTCAGTCTAAGTTAAGTAACAACTGCAACTTAAACTCCAGATAATCGGCTTCTAGGTAAAATATCTAATAGGTTTAATACTTAAGTTACTCTTGAGCACGTACAAGGCCGAATAAGCCGACTTGAGTCACGTCAAACCTTAACTATTTTTAATATCGCACAGAACCTATTGAAACACTAAGATGAATAAAATAAAAATCTATACATATAATAAAATTGTTACAGAGCGATTCCTGTACATAGAAAATATTTAAAAAAAAACATAATGGGGGGGCCTTTATAAGAGCAAGAGAACCCAAAACAATGGTTTTTAATTTTGTCTGTTTGTCTGTATGTTTGTGCACGCTAGTCTTGGAAAAGGCTTAACCAATTTGAATGCGGTTTTTACGAATATATTGTAATTGCCTTCACTTAACATTTAGTGTTTGTTTTATTTAAATCGGTTAAGAAATAAAAAAGTTATGTCAATCACGTAATGGGTACCATGCAAATCTTCTTCTATATGTATGTATTAAATCTGTAGAGGAATAATCCCTGTACATTTAAAATATTAAAAACCTTTATATAACAAGAGAATTCAAAGGAATGTTTTTTCATTTTGTCTATTGTCTGTATGTTTGTATGTCTGTATATGTACGTCTGTATGTTTTAGCATGCTAATCTTAGAAACGGATTAACCGGTTTAAATGCAGTTTTCGGGAATACATTGTCCTAGGCTGCACTTTACAAATATGTAGTGTGTTTTTACATAAATCGGTTAAAAAATAAAGAAGTTATTAATTTCGTATTTTCATACCATTGCGGAAAGACATTTTTCAAAATTGAAATAGTGGTTCAGGGAATAATATACCGTTTACAATAAAAAAATATGTATGATTAAGAATTACAAATAGATATAAATATAAATTAAAAATACTCCAACAAGCAAAAACTACTAGCCGGAGTTTGATGAAACTTTGAGCGGGTACGTTTTATCGAAATGGCAATCTACGCGTACGAAGTCGCAGGCACAGCTAGTAAGTAATATAATAATAGGTAAGTTACGGTACCAATTTCCTGTCAATTGCCTACAGCAAATCACAGTTTCTATTACCTTGTATCAACCAACTTCAATGGAGTTATGTTATACAATGTCATTATTCATTTCTTGTCCATTTAATTCAGAATAATATATTTTCAAAATCTATCCCTGTTGCAATAACCTCCATCAAATTTGTGTGCATGGTTGATGGTGAGTATCAAGCTCTAGCTTTGTCCATTTTAAATACCAAAAATTGCAAAAATGCTTTCATCTCAAATGTGTACCAACGTCCCAACTTATGCCATCTTTTTTTCTCACTTGAATGAGTTTATTAAATAGCAGAGATAAAAAAAATATTCTTGCTTAATTTTTTTAAAATTATAGATACTAAATGTGCAATTCTAAATTTTAGTGTACTGATGCAAGACCTAGAGTAGTGCAGACTTACGTTGGTTTGTAATCTTTCATTATGGCAATGCATTTATATTTAACTTAGTTACATTAGAGACAAAAATTGCAAATAGTTAAAAATGTGTTAAATTTATTTTCATTTTTAACTACTTTAAAGTACTTAACAATAATATTCTTGCTTTTTTTTTTTCTTAAAGATACAAATGGATTTTTCTGCAATGATATTCTAAGGATTTTTTTTTAATGGATAATCCAGAATTTTACCATCAACTCCAGAAAGTCAAGACACCCAACAAAACAAGTAAACACTAAAGTATAATTGTAACTTGAAAGATAAAATTTTCCATGAAATTAAGTAATAAATGCTATGATTATTTTCACATGTTCTAACTTACAACAACAACTTTATAAATGTTAATGTTAATTAATAATATATTTATATAACATACATACATTTTAACAGATTCTACATGTTTAGTGCTACATAAATATTAGCTGAACCAATTAAAATCATTTTTTTAAAGTATTTAAGTATATAAGAGTTCCTTTGGCATTATACCTATTGAATTATGTTAATAACATGTTTTCTTCGAAATTAGATGGATTTTATAAATTATTTTACATTTTATTATGATTACTCTGATTATTTTAAAGAAAAAATGTTAGTACAAATAATTACATGACATGAGTTAAACCTTGATAAATCTGTAGCTAAGTATCAATAATTCCGTCAGGGCCATGTCAAGGATATAAGAACACTATGGTGCTTTAAACAATGAGTATATAAAAACAATTTACTAAGAATATAAAATGCATTGGTATTTCATTTACATAGTATAGTTAATATTTACATTGTACAAATACATGGGATAAATAGGTTTAGGGATATTTATGATATTTTCCTGAAATAATAAGACACATCAAAATAATGTGGTTCTGAATGTTACAGGATATACATGGTTATCAATTATTGATATTTACATTAAGTTTAGATTATTTAGAAACCAAATTGCTCATTTGTTACAATACATTTATATAAAAAAAATATAATATATTATAAAGTATTTTAGCTTTATATATATGAAACCTACGTAGTTACTAGGAAACATCGGGCAATCAGAGGATAAATATCTATCATTTAACTTCTACCTAGTGACCGCATATATTATCCACTGAGAATGAGTGAATATTTAAGATTTATTATACATAAAATATGTGTCTTTTTATCAATATTCACTTTTAAAGGATAATGAAACTTTTTTACAGAATTTCAACTTGAAGATTTAATAATTATTAAAAGGCAAAGTGTTACTTTTCTCTTTAAAAAAATATTATACTGATAATAATATAATAAGAGTTTTGAGATAACACAGATCATAGAATTTAATAGTATACTTGTAGTAAGTTCACTATATTACTAATAGTATGCTGTACTACTTGAACCTTTATTTTGTATAAAGCATCTATATCCATGTACCACTGTGTTACAGTGAATTAAGCAGTGACATAATTTAGTGAAAAATTCAACAAGTGGCGAGAAAACTTATTTTGATTATTTATAGAGAATCAATAGCCCATGAATACTGTTTAATATATATACATTTTCATAGTATAACAAACTTACGTTGATTAATTTTGAGCACCATGGCTCTATACAACCGTGAGAACGGCGCCATCACGTTGTAGTCGTGAAAGAACCCTGCAACGTAATCCCGAAAAGCCATCCCAGCTAATTTCACTGCAGCAGGCACAATGTACACAGTCACGATTCCTTGCAACGTTTAATTATTAATAAAACAGTAAATTTGACACACATTATCACCGTGATGTATTTTGTAAAAAGAAAAAAGCGACTAACTGTTTCGACATTTTTACTTTTATTAAGCGCTTCACATTATACTTTCTTAGAGAGAAAAATAAAACAATTAGCGCACATAAGGTTCAGGCTGTTAAAAATGTTTATGTACTTAAGAATTACGTGTTGACATCTCAAACCGTTACTCTATCGACTATAGATCTTTCTTTTACAATCAACAATCCACGGTCCACCTCCCACAACAAATGAGAAATGATGAATATAATGATTGCAAATGTCAGATGTCAATGAATATTGAAGACTGAAGTGAAACAGTGATGTGAACAAAGGCTTTAACAGTAAGTCGATAGTTTATTCATTTTTAGTTCGATTATAATTTATAAAAAAAAATGTGTTTCTCATAATTTAAATATATGAATAATATAAATTTTAAGGAAAAAGTGTACATATATTGTTTAATATCGATTTTTATTTAATAATATATTCATAAATGTTTAAATTAAAGCACAATTCAGTTGATGGTTTTAAATCAATAATAATAATACTCAGTAGTAGTAATAAATGTTTACTATATTTATTAATTTAATAAAATATAAAAAAAACAAAAATATGTATATTGATTCAAACGAAAAACATTTTTTTTGGTTGATGAAAGTACCATCTTTTATAGAGGCGAATTGAAGTGAAAAAAACTTAATGGGGGCAGTTAATAATATTAGATATATCAAACAGCTAGTATCAACAGAAGATAATATCAGTGTAATTTATATTGTATGTCAGATAAAACCTATTTAAAAAAAAGTAAAATAGTATTAGTTTTTGACGTTAAATAATCTAAACATAATAGTAATTCTAGAATATAGGCAAAATAACATCGATTGTTTCTAGAATAATCGATACAGCGTTAGAATCGCCAAACTCAACAACGCTGTTGGGAAGTCACTAGTTAGAATGACAGTTAACTTCAAAACTTGTACTTCATTGCCATAATTATAAACAAGATTTTTCTTAACATTTCATAAGTTATAAAGATGTATGTTCTTATCCTTACAAGAATATAATGACTTAATCTCTGTACCTTTGACCCAAATAAAATGACTAACCATAACCATCGAGGTACATAAGTGTGTTACCCTTTGAATGTGTAGCTCACACACACAAACTTAAGACATTTTGTGACTCTAGACCCTTTGTTGACCTTTAAATTAATCAATTAAATATCCTGATGTTTTGTTACACTTATTAGCGTTGCTAATAATGATTTGCTATTTATTATGTTATGGCAGGAGTTGTCCCCGAATTTTTTAAATGTTTTAAGGCATTTTAGCATGCATACGTATTATACTTAAATGTTTTATTTGTGTGCAGGGTCAAGAGAGGGGTTAGTGTCCACACAAAATTCCTTTGTTGCTTCCTTGTTTTTCTATATCAAAATAAAAAAAAATCTTACAGACTTATAATAACAAATAGATATATTATTTTGTGCTTATTTGAAAACAGTAATAAGTATATATCGACTTTACAAAAGCTTAATAGGTAAACTATAATTATTGCCTTCATTACTTTCTCTGAGATTAAAATATTGTTGATATTATATTAATTAGGTTAATACTATAATTAATAAATTTATTACTACTAAAGTAAGCGCTAGATTCAAAAGCTCAAAATCTTTTAATTGGATATAATTAGGATTAGAAAAGAAACTATTAAATTTTTCATATAAGTAAAAGTTATAACTAAATTAAACTTCCAAAAGACGGTAGAGACTCAGTGTTGCTACTTTGTATTAGTGCATTCAGCTTTGTGTTGGAACAAAAGTAAAATCTATTTTTATTTTAAAAGGGGTTACAATTAAAATTGTGATAAAGTACCTATAAAAGAACCTTGTAGGTAATAGTTCTTTATATCTATGAGTTAAAACTAATGTATTTTAACTGTGTAAAAAGCGTTTAACTCTTATATATAACTTACATTCTACTTGATTTCTAATTGATGTGGAAACATCATTCTTATTGGACTTCAACACCTTTTACCTTTTTTTATTTCACTGTTTTTACAAAAAATTATAAGTTATATAAGTATATAGTTTTTGTAAGTATTTATAGTATAATTATTATAGTTTATTGATTTAAAAATATCATTTCAACAACTATAATTGCCAAAGGTGCAAATATCAATCCGAAATACAGAAATAACATGGAGAAAGCCCGTGTTTTAAGCTATGGAAATTGTCCACAAACTTTAACATTAATAAATATCAGATATAAGATGTTACGTTCTTGTATGTTTGACATCATCTAAGGATCGTCATTGTCGTCCGCGACTCCCAATTTTAATTAATGAGTTCTACTCACAAAAATCCAAGAGATAAATCTTACAAATATTAGGTATTGACTTTTAAAGTTTATTGGTTTTTTAAAAAGCTAAAGATACCGTCACCAAAATAATTATTATACGACCTGGTATTCATAAACTTTATCTATTTACCAGATAACCCGTCGATTTGGCTCATCAGCGTCGTCTCGTAAATGAGTTTGCCACTAGCCCTTGCATGTCCCACGTTGGGTGCCAAATGCAATACCATTTAGTTGTGAGTTTATGTTTGAAAGATAATATTGCTGATTATGCTCTTATTTTACTAATATAATTTGCATTATTAATATAATTTGAAGTTAAATAATAAGATAGCACAGGGAAATATTCATGATCTTTAAAAGAGTGCTTAAATGGATGTTTATTTAAATATGTGGGTACTTGCTTTATGTTTATATAAACAATAAATGATTTAAAGCCTTTGACATAAGCCTTTGCGTACGTCAAATCTCAATCTCTTTAGATTGCATATTTCCTTAAGAAGCCTCACGTAAGTAATAAAGTTTTATATTAAATTTTCAAATACATTTTCTTTGCTCTCATAAATAAAGCTTTTAAGTTATAGAAAATATTTCCTATAACAGTTTAAAACATGAATTGCGACTATAGTTGTTATTAGAGAACTTCAAACCATTGAACGTCAGAGTAAAATATTGTTATTTGTGTATATATATACTTGTACTAGCTGCTTGAAATAACATTTTCCCCGGTGACGCTGTAATAGCCAACAGGGCTAACAGTATAGACATACAAAAAAATAAATAAATAAAATAACATCACAGTACCCGCAGGGCTTGTTTGAATTTATGGAACGGGATCACTTCCGGTCGGTCAGCCCCAGTGCGACAAAACAAACATCGATTTAGAGTTCGCTGATATATTAATAGTTTACTGAATTCAAATTAGTTAAGCGTTCATTTTGGTTATATTGTAAGTATATAATTAAAAGACTACAGACAATTGTTATAGCTATGTAAATTTTAACTATAGAACTCTTGTACCTTTCTATGTTTTTAATATTATATTCTATAAGCTCCTGAGGGATGTAAGTGTTTCACAAATTAAATACTTTTTATATCCTTGTAATCTACTAGAAAAAATAATCTCTTCACAAATTCTAATCTATTTCTTCATTCTAAAGAAATTTATTGTCGTGTATAAAAACAAAATTAAGTGTATAAACGACATTTACATTAGAATATAAAGATAAAATACTTGGAGTAATATACGTAGGTATAAATGTATGTTAAACATATAAATAATAATTTATGACATGTTTCTTAACCTTAGAACAATTTGTTTTTATTTAATCTACAATATTTTTTATATAAAATGCCACATTGACACTGATGTCTTTCTTAGTTTATACCTACGCCTCTTCTCACTTTAAAATCGAATTCTTTAAAATATGTATAATCAGTCTGTCTTCGCGGTAGTTAGTTGGTCACTGTATTTAAAGTAAAGGCAGAAACTATGCAAAACTCCAAAGAAAAAGATAGGTTTTTAATAGATTGTAAATATCATATCATAAATAAAATTGAAAAGCTATTAATAAACTACCCTTAAATATGAATTATTTTCAGCACATTCGCGCCATGTGTTTGTGACATCTAATTAAATTGCGGCATTAAATAGTTTACAAAGGCTAAATCAACATTTCTATTCATGTGTTAGTGACTAACGTTATTACCTATGGGTATTAATCATGAGAATATTAGTTTACTCATTAATCATTGACATTAGAGGCAAATTCAAAGTATTTCCTATAAAGAAAAGCCAAAGTATTTCAAATATAAATAATGATGCTTGAAACGTCAAACAAATGATGGCACAATTTAACAAAAATGCAAATAATGTTGTGATTTAAGGACTTTGAAAAGTGACAGTTCGAACTTATTTCAAGAGTATTGCAGCTATTCCGATGAATGCCACTGGGATATTTTTATTTTTTTTTTCTATTACCACGAATGGTGTTAATATTTATGTTGTACACGAATGTTTTATCCGTCCCTCCTGGGTCACTGTCCACTGTAGTAAAGGCGTAACTATATTATAGCGTTTATCATTCATGTACTCAACATTATCTCGGACATTCCTTGTATACTTACGCAATGTGTGTAAGTGTCTCAAGTAGGTTAAAATGTATGAAAAAAATATTTAAAGGAGAAGCGTAGTTGTCGTTTCGAGTTCTAAGAACAGAGTTCGATGATATCACATGCACCTCCCCCACAGGATTTTGTTTAGACATTCATTTCACTATTATCTGGACAAACGGCCCGTTTTTAAAAACCGATAATATCTTACCAGGAGAATTTATTAAGTTCTTTAATGTGATACCAAACACAACGCTGTATCTATAACAGTTTGGTTTGCAGTAACATGATGTTAGCGTATTATTAAGTATAATACCTATCTCGACCACAGATTACCAGTTTTTGAAAAACCGAGTTTTTACGCCGCGGCTTCCCCAAGTCCTTTCATTTGATACAAAACAATACCCTGTATGTATTATGGTTTGGTCTGCACTAACATGGTATTATCGTATTCTTAAGTAGATTTTAAGTAAAATTTTAATTTATTATACTTATATATTAAGAGGTAATGCATATAATGATCCTCATAATTATTTAGTTACAGAATTGTCTTTGTATCTTTGTTTTCATATTCTACCTTGAAACATTATTCTGTAAAAAGATGTAGAAATTCTGCTTAATTGGTTTTCGCCTCGGTTCTAATTACGTTGCTGAAAATAAAGCTAAAGCTACTCTCACTTTTTTATGAAGGTGAAACATTTTATGTTTATTTTAATCTTGGGAGATGTCTTTTCTCACTTTTAAAAATATTTAGTTATAAGAAGTTTTATTGCATCTAGGTTGTTATTGGATTTAAAACTTCGAAGAAGAATTTATAATGTTATTTAGTCCTTATCGGACATTTTATCTGAAATGTATTTTATAAGTTTTACGGTAAATATGCCCTTGATTAAGTTTACTTTCCTCTTTTAACTTTTGTAATGGATTAAATCGGTTTGGTTGTATGTTTTGCGTGTCATATTAATTTGTTTGTAAATAATAAAAAAAGGAAACGGTAGATTTAACGATACATCAATCACGTGGACTCCAACACCTAGGTAAGTCTAAGTGCGTATGTATTACTGAACCGATCGATGTAAGAAGGAAGGCCAAGTGCGTGCACATCACTTATTAGTTTTTTTTATCTTATTGACGAGATCAGAAAAACTTGGTATATCTTACTATAATTATATGTATTTGTAATTACATTTTCTAAATGTCTCTTTGTCTGATTGTGAAATAAAATGGGATTTACTATATACAAAAGAATCTTAACATCTACAGATCTAGGCCCAGCACGTTTGATTTTTGTTTTTTGGTGTGTTTTTAAACCAAAATAAAGGTTTACGGACGAATAACTACAGATGTCCTAACTCTTATTCATATGACTTTCCAAATTTAAACAGTGATTATATATACTTTGATTAAATGGGTCCACTTTCAAAATCTTTAGTTTATTATAGAGGCGTAGGTACTGTTTGAACGCAATAGGTATTTAAAACCGACAAAGGGAACGTTCGGAACGAACTGCTTTTATAATAAGAACTGCTTATTGTTAATAATAAACAACAAAATTATAAAGTTCCTACTAAATTAACATTAAAGATATGAAACGTATTGTAGTGTTTAATATTGTCCGCGACTGAACTAACTGGGAACCGAACTGATGTCCGTGCCAAGTAACTAAATAAGACTTAGTAGTTATTCTGACTTGACAAAAATTATCAAAAGAAAAATACAAGAGAGACCAATGATAGTAATCACCTATTTATAGAATAATCACACGCAGTGCACGTGGATATAATCGATTCCTTAACAGTTGTTAAATGCTTTCGGCAACTTGAACGTGTTAGTAATTTATATCCTAAAATATTAATAAAACCTGTCCTTCAGTTTTAAAATTCTTTTAATTTTTTTTACTGTTTGGTTACCTGTATTATTTGTGCTAGATTCGATATTTGGATAACAATTCTTGAGGTTATTTTACCTGATTTGGTACTCGAGGGTGTGACGGCGAATTTGATCTAGAAGGGGCATATTTTAAGTGAATTTAAAAAAACAACCAGAATTTAAATATTTTTCTAAATATTCGGGTATAGATAAAACGAATGTGAAAGGCCACACTAAAGTTGTGTTAAACACATATATTTAACAGTAGTAGTTATTTTTATGTGGAAAAATACATATTGCGCAAAATCTAGTTGTCTCAATGAGAAGAGATAACAGCAACTATAGCGCTTTAATTGTGAAGTGATAACAACACATGGTCTCGTTCAGTATCCGAGCGATTGGATTTTAAGCGGTGAAGTCCCCTTCCATCACCGGATGTTCTGATGCATGACAGATATCCATCCGTACGTGGACATCCTTATGTGGACATTCCACCTGTCTGAACAAAGCGCTTTCCTTCGTTTTTTTAGTGCATGCAGCGAAGGACTGGAACAGCTTGCCTGCCTCAGTATTTCCGGCCGAATACAATGTGGGTGTCTTCAAGAGAAGAGTGAATAGGTTGCTAGGTTAATGCGCCTTACCACCTAAGACCACATTTCCACTTACCATCAGGTGAAATGTAGTCAAGCGTTAACCTAGTTTTGTATAAAAAAAAATCTTCGGAACACTGCACAATAAATGCAGTATATAAGGTGCGATATCCCTCGACAAAATGATTATGCATATTTATATAAATTTAAATAAGCTTAACATGGCCATACATGTTTATAGATATTTTCAAACATTAATTATTATGTATGTATAGGGTGCCTCATAAATCCATCGTGGGGGCAATTACTATTGTCATTTGGGTCAATTGGGTCAAAAAATGACTGTACTTGTTGTACTGTAATTATTGTAATTGTCAGTTTACGTTCGATTACTTATGTGCAATGTACCTTTGTTACATCGGTTTGTTCTTTATATATTGACGCAAGCGGATAGTTAAAAATAAGTTACGCACCTTTTTTTATAATCGTAGTCTTTATCGTATATTCTTAGATTTTTCCGAGTAACACGGATTGAAATAAGCGCGATTTTTAATATAAGCGCGACTAGAATCAGTAAAAAAAAATATTTCAACGCATTTTCATACTGTTTTAATATCATATTAATTATTATACATACATGCATTTGATTTTGTTTGTTTGTTGTTTCACGCCATAACTTGCCAATTGTTCAAGCCTAATTGTTTTGTCTAAAAAATTAAATATATACATATTTAAATCTCTCGGAAAAAGTGCACTGGCACCAAGAATATTTGTTTTATCTACCCGATATGCAAATATAGCCGGAGGTAAATATAATGTTATTATAAAAATAATCAGATAAAAACTATAGAGCGCCTTAAAATGTAGAGTCAACCATTTTATCGAATAATTTTTATCTTTTTTAGAGTGTAGTAGATTAAAGATATTTTTTTATCTAGTTTTAAAGTAGTTTTAAACTATTCAAAAAAGACATGTTTATTAAAAATGATTGTATCTTATCTGTTGCTTTTAGCAAGTTGTAAAATATTTGTATTTATGCCTTGCACTTGAAGAAATATGTATAAAGGGTTAATTTTAATTAATGGCTTACCTCTTGCAAGCAGCTTTTCTATATCAATCCCAACAACATTTGTTCTACGATTTTATATATTTATAGTTTTTTAAAATTGATTTTTCTCATACAACATTTATTTGTTGCCTCTGAACTGGCATTAACTCTGAGCGTCGGTATGGTGCCCGGGAGTTGTCATTTTAGATACTTCTTACAAAATATTTCTTTTTTGTGTTGTTTATCAAGATTTGTAAATAATCGTAGAAAAAATGTTGTTGGGATTGATGTGGAGAGACGGCCTGCCAGAGGTGGCCAATTAATTACAAATAACCCTGTATATAATCCATACATGTTCTTATATATGATAAATTCTATTTAACGATGTGATCTTTTTTAGTTAAAGATTAAACTACATACATTTTAGCCATTTAACACCTTATTAATTATACCATAAACATATTCTTGACTTTTACCATTTAACTTTCGTCTCGTTTCTATATCTTCAGAATCCTTTAAGCAATGTAAGATTAATTTCTATAAAGGACCATAAAAACTATTCCTCGCTATCATTGCAAACTATAAATATACATTAAAAATATTTATTTATTATATACACAAATATTTATTTATTATATACACAATAATTGTCAAAACTTATCATGAAATAACTAACACTCTTCATAAATATAAATACCTTCTCCCTATATTAATTAAAAGGAAATCAAATCATAGGAGTTATTGTGAATCCTTAATAATAATGTAATTGGGATATTAAAATCATTTCTGTATAATAAACATTTATAAGGGTGCAGTAACGAGATATACGGTGTTATCAGATGGTTGGTAGTTTTATGATTATAAAATATATCGTATTGATAATTACAACGTATTGACGTTTGTTTGCTTTGTGAGTGAAACGATGTTTTGTTTAAAATTATCTATTTAATATGCCCTATTACTAGTATAGTGATTAACTTGGTATTTTTATTTTTTTATAATATTCTTTAATAAATTGCTAGTATCTTTTTTTTTTTGATTGTCCTCCTCTTCTTATTTTGTACCACAAATTAAAAGATTTTGAAAGATTAGTCTGAATACCAAAAATCGTTACATTTTTATAGATATTTATTTATTTATTCTATATGCGATATATTCTTTATAAAACCATAACGTTTTAAACTCATCGACCTTTTCTAATTGAATCAATCGACATTCAATAAAATTGATTATGTATAAATCTATTTCTGAACTGAAAATACTGTAATTCACAAGTTGCTATGGCTACTGAAGTAATCAAATTGACTGAGGCGATAGGAACGATTGAGGGTGAAATAACATGGAGGTTGAGGTTCTTGGAATTTATTAAAAGCTATATAGTCTAATAATATTTCATCACCACTCTATTAATAAATCAAATTTAATATTGGCCGACGAGTCACTTTGACATTTCTGACATTTGACGTGAATTCGCATAATTAAATATTAAAACAACAACTCACCGAGCAGCCTAAAGCTGGTTATCAAAATGCGAAGCCAACTCCACATACTTATAATTATCCCTCGACTCCACTCATTTCGTCTACAGACTTTATACGACTGTAAAGTAGTAGTCGATGACGTGAGCCACGTAAAACACCAGGCAGGTGGCTATGTACATCATAATCAGTATTTGTACCAACATGATGCTGTTCCGAGGCGCACTGCCTGACTGCGGGAAGCCCTACGCAAGGTGAATGTCGACCGCAAAAAAAAAAAAATGTTAAATTACGTAAACACGTGACGTTTAAGTAACACTACTAGGGAATCAGAAAAAATATTTATAACCTTTTGTTAGATATTAAATCATAATTTAGTGAAGTTTGAAATATAATTATTATTAGTTTAAGGGATGGGACATGGGAATTATCTAAATAGGTTACCTAATTATTAGACCCATAGGCCATACGATATAATTAACAAAAACCGACCGTAGTTCTGTTCCTTATTTTGTTACTATGACGTAATTATTTGCGAGTAATATTACATAAATATTAATTCAACAATCTACATGTTATGTATCTTTTCAAAATACTTAAGCTAAAGACTCAATTTCCAATCTATCTAAAAAGGCGGAAAAGAGATAAAATACCTAATAGTTTTATTTGTTTCCTACAAGTTCAAATAAGTTATATAATGTTTATTTTACGTACAAATATAAAACTTATTATTTTATATATTTTTAGGTATTATTATGGTTTGTACTAAATATGTATGACCTCTTAAGCATAGTGTAATTCGAAAGGGAAATGTCTTCTGTACTAAGAATACGAATGAAGTGGCGGACTTTATTCGTATTCTTAGTAAATATTAAATATAAATCATGCCAAGGTTTAATGAATTTAAATATATTCCGAGTCTAGATTGATAAAATGATACGAACGCTGTGAACCTTCTCAGTAATCGCACCCTTTTATCTTCCGCACGAGCTGTCAAGATGAAAACAAAGTTTGTCTTATATGTTGGACTCTAGTGTGTGAATAGATCTATTATTTTTGGTTTTAAAAACTGTTTAATTTGCGTTTATAAAAAAAATATGTGCCATGAGTATTTAAAGACTGAGGTATTAAGTATTTTAAGGTAGATTATATCTATGTATATCACGAGCGAAAGAGACGGCATTACAAATCCCGTATTGCCTTATTTCCTTAATTTCCGTATGTCCGAGTCCCCCCATCACCCTCCCCCCGAGGGTGGCAACGCTTTTGCTAATCTTTATTTTTGCAGATGTTCTCTTAATAACATGTGAATTAACTGTCTGAGTTTAACAAAATACTTAATTTATAAAAGTGAGTTTTTATTATATTCTCAAGATTTATCGAAATGTAACATTATGATGTTTAAGTGTACTGGACAAGTGCATATAAGTTTTTCCACACATCTTTTGCATTAGCAGCGACTCAATTTTTGTAAGACTTATTTAAAATCTGTTGAAGTAGATATAAAATTTTATAAGTAATCTAGATATTAACGAGAGATGTAGTCTTTAGGTCTAGAAACTAGTTTCTTTTAATCAATTTATTTCATATTTGTCAAAGTATCTAATAAGGTAAGTCGTTAAATAGAAACCGATTTCTAACGATGTTACTCACTAAACAATCGTCAGAGAAACAGTAGTTATGAAAAAAAAAATTTTTACGTTACATTTATTTAAATGTAATGCAGACGTAGCCACGGTCACTTTAAATATGATATTTTAATATAAATAAAAAATATATATACATGGACTACAATTAACCCTTTGGATTTGATGAGAGTTTTGATATTAGTTAACCAGTCTGAGGTATAATACAATAATCCTTTCAGGTACCTACTATCTACCAGGAAGTGGGTTGTTGTTCGTGATAATACCTAACAAATATGTATATATATAAACGATATAATGTTTATTTATAAATTACTTACGGGTACGTGTACCATCCAGGACGGTAGTAACTGGTACAGTTAGTCCATCGAGGGTGTCGGAGCTGGTGACTTGATGCAGCGGCAGTTCCACAGCATCGTGCGACCCCCCTGGCCAGGCCATCATACATCACCTCCTCTCAGCGCACATAACACTCGCACTCAATCCGTAACCATCAATGTACACTTAATGTTATTTATACTCGTTTCACTCAATTATTCTGACAGTTGCTTATTGAGATATTTACTTATCTGTCTGATAGGCTTTGTTAATGACATAACATATAGACTGGTAAATCGATATTTAATGCAGTTAAAGGTTCAGAAGAGTATAATAAAATTGACTTCAAAGTTTAAATTCCATCCATTACAACTCTTGGCAATGCGGATAAGAATCGAGTGAAATAGCTTTAAGAGGCCGCCTCACGCGCGAACAGCTTCTTTTGTTCAAGACTCGCTTCTCTAGCACTTTAGACTCAAGTGAGCGCTACCAAAGTCTACTAAAATGACTCAAATCAAAATGTGGTTCTATTAAAGACATTTATTATAAATTATTTAACATTTATTAGTAAAGCTACAAAAAAATGCCAAATTATATTATAATTTGAATTATATAAAAATGGATTGCCGAATGACTCATTTACACTGATTTGTAAAAAAACATAGCTAAAAATACTAAGTGAAAAGAGAAATTTCGCAAACGTTATTTTTTCATAATTGTTGTGGGCGGCGCCTTTTTAAACTGGTAATTTGATAAAATGGAGGATGGAAAATTTTATTCCAATCTATAAAACCTGAAGGTAGAGTTAAGCAAATTAGTCTAGCTTGCCGATCGATTGGTTAAAAAATATTTTTATGGTAAACCTTCTCAGAGTGACGTCATTGAAGCGTGAAAAATTGTATGAAAATTCGACAGTTTTTCGAAATGGAAAACGGTTTCGTATGTTCGTTATTGTGATTGTTTGAATCGTTTTGTTGACCGATTTAGACAAGATTTTATTGGCCAAAAAGAACTTAAGGATTCGGTGTTAAAACAACTGTTTTTTCAAAGTTCAGTTTCTTTTTCAGTAACACATAATTTTAAAAATAACTATATTATTATCAGATTTAGTTTGATCAAATTGACTTCTAACTAAATTCATAATATCTGTTATAATACTTTAATGGGCACTATCCACCTACGAATCGTTATGCTCACAAAAATAAAGAAAACGGTTTTAAATTGAAAATGAGGAGGAAAAAAAGAGATCTTATAAAGAAACTTCGTATAGCCAAAGCCTTAGGCGATAATAAACTTAGTCACCAACTGTCTAGGGCATTGCGATCAATTCTTAAACTTATCCAAGGTATAACAAATCAAATAACGAAAAATCGTGATAGCTTTGATCGGGCAAAACATGAAGTAGACTTTGATAAAAATCCTTTTAAATACTCAAAAAACATTTTCAAAGATCAAAAAGGTAAGCTTCTCTTGACCAACGAGCAAATTTTCGACCATTATAAAAGCACATACGAAGTGCCAGAAAACCAAAGACTATATGGGGATCCAAACGAACACAAACCTGAGACTCCTACTGAAGATTTTCAAGCCAACCCACCAACTTTGGAGGAAATCAATAAAATAATTAAAATGAAACCATCTAAGTCAGCACCAGGTCCGGATGGTATCCCTTATATAGTTTACAAAAAATGTCCGTCGCTCCATAAACATCTTTTAAATATATTCGGTAAAATCTGGTCAAGAAAGCAAATACCAGTATCGTTCGGAAAAGCCCTTTTTGTCCTCATTCCGAAAAACGACAATGTCAATAATCCCAAGGATACTAGACCGATAGCCCTAACAAATACAATTTCTAAAATATTTTTCTCTTTTTTACAAACTAAAATGACGCAATTCATGATTAACAATAGATATTTCAGGCCTAATCACCAGAAAGGGTTTTTGCCCGGAATTTCTGGATGCCTGGAACATAATACGTTAATATCGGAAAGCCTTAAAGATGCTAGAACTAGCGAGAGACAAATTACGGTTTGTTGGATAGACTTAGAAAACGCCTTTGGGTCGGTACGACATGAACTAATGATGTTCGCGCTTAAATGGTATAACTTTCCTACGGTAGTTCGCGACATTATTGCATCATATTATTCAAAATTAAAATTCTCTATAATTTTTAATGAAAACCATTCAAAACCACTTAATTATAACGTTGGTTTATTTCAGGGCTGTTGTATTTCTCCTATTATATTTAATATAGTTATTAATATTTTAATTGACAAATTAATTAGAAATGAAAAAAAGTGGGGCTACCGGTTTAAGTTCAACAACAAATACACAGAATCCATACTAGCTTTTGCAGATGATCTCGCGATACTGACACGTAATCCGAAACAATGTCAGGTACTTTTAAATGTAGTTGAGGATTTCTGTACGTGGACCGGCGGATTGAGGACAAAACCAAGTAAATGTTTTAGTCTGTGTCTGGGTAGACGGAATACCAAATATACCTCTTACGATCCGGGTCTTATAATAGGCGGTCAGTGCGTTAGTACGGTTACGGAAGCAGCTCCGTTTAAATTTTTGGGTAAAAAAATCGATTACCAAGGCCGTACTCCATCGTTGGATGTAATAGTCGATAGCTTTTTAAACGATGAGATCGTTTAAAAAAGGTAGACAACCAACCAATAAGTAACGTCAAAAAAGCTTGGATTTACGATAATTATTTAACATCATGTCTGAATTGGCCTTTCCTCGTGTATGATATAAATAAAACCCTTTTGTCAAAGTTAGATGCAAGCGTCATAAAGACATTGAAGTTATGGCTCGGGTTCGCGCACTCAGCGGACTCTTCAACCTTATTTAGAGACCGAAACAATTTTGGATTAAAATTAAAGAAACCGTCGGAGCTCTACAAACATCTAAGAGTTACCAAAAGACATGTCATCGGAAAATCTAAAGATGATACTGTAACTTCTCTCCCAAAAGACAAAGTTGCCTCAGAGCTCGAGTCACGACTTCAATTCCATAAAAAATTTATGATAGGTGCTCAAACGAATAAAGTAGGGCTAGGATCAAGTAGGAAAGTTCAAGACATAGACATAACAAAATCTTTTATTCGACAAGACGAAAACGATAATTACCGACTCCACGCGATGAGCCTAGAAATTCAAAACAAATGGGTGACCATAGGAGATTTTTGTATTCCATTAGCTTTGAAGTGGCGCATCTTAATTTATGATTGGTCCCCAGCATTATTAAAATTCTATCTTAATGCATTCCAAATGACTCTCCCAGATCAAAGTAATTTAGTAAGGTGGGGCAAAGCCACCGAAAAGTCTTGCAACATCTGTGGGGAGGCAATAGGAACCGCGAAACACCTATTAGTAGGGTGTAGGGTACTTCTAGATAAAGGTCAATACTCGCGTCGCCACGACAAGGTATTAGAAATTATACGGGAAGCGGTTAGTCTTTCAGTAGCAAGAGCGCGGAAGGGTATAACAACCACCAAACGATCTATAGAATTCGTAAAAGAAGGCTCCTCCAAAAAATCAAAAGCGAAGCCTTATTCAATATTAGGCGCGGCTCCTGATTGGATTCTCATGATGGACACGTATGAAAAGCATTACAAAATCCCTGGGGATGTTGGTGTTTCGTCATCCAGACCGGACTTATTCCTGTATTCGAAACATCTGAGGCGCGTGATACTTGTGGAGCTTACTGTTCCTTGGGAAACAAACATCCCAAGGGATCACACATTCAAGCTCAATAAGTATTACGAACTAACCAACGAACTGATCAGGAATAAATTTATAGTTAGTTTGTACGCGGTAGAAGTGGGAGCGAGAGGTATAACAGCAAAATCTCTCTATAGCCTACTTAAAGATCTTGGCCTTTCTAGAACAAGCATCGGTTCATTTCTAGAACGTACTTCAAAGGCGGCATTAGTAGGTTCTTTCCAAATTTGGTTAGGTAGGGAGAGGAGTGTGGAGGGTGAAGGTGAGCGTTTCTGCGCATAATAAAGGGGCCCCTTAAACCTACTCCTGGGTCGCAAGTCCCAGGCACTGCTTGCACTCCTCTCCTTGCAACGCGATGGGCCCGGCACCCGCACGGTGAATCCATGGATTGCTAAGAAGCTTCGTCTCGTCGTCTAATATGTACTACGTAAAATGATTTTACAATTATATTATTATTACAATTATTATTTTTTGAAATATGGTTTTATATAAGCTCTTTGAAATATTTTGTAATAAATACACAAATAAAACTAATTAAAAGCTTATCAACAAATATGTCTTACTGATATATTTAAATCATTAGGAACTCGATTCATATTAATGTTTATTTTATTTCTTTCTTAATAATGGTTATATTTTTGACATATAAAAGCATTATGTATGTATGTATATTTTAACAAATATTTATACAATGCTTGATTGACAACGCAGAGCCTAAACTCAAAAAAAAATGTACTTAGGTATTCATATATAGTACATAATTATTTTTATAAATAAGTATTATTTTTTTATTTGAGACCAAAACAAATACATTCTAAATTATTGTCATATAAAAATATATAAAGTTTACATATGTAAGGGCCAGATAAGGGACACATTATCTTAAGACACGTTATGTTCATTATTTCACGCATTTTATTAGCGGCGTGTTGATTTTATGTCTGTTTATTTTTAAAACTGTATGACAAATACGTCAAAGCTTCAGTATGATAAATACGTGCTCGAGGCACTTATTATAATTCTGTTTGTTATAGAACTGAGGTAAAAACAATAGAAGTTATACTACATATATTATGAGACATTATATGACACATTTATATATATTTATATATTAAGATTACAAACGTAACTATGGAGGTTTCAAAGAAAGAATATATGATACACAGTTATGACAAATTCTGGAAGTAAAGGATTCCTTAACGGGATCATAAGGAACCCTTTTAAGAACTGTCTGAATATTTAGTAGGTTCGGCTTCATTTTTTACAGTAACGATTTTTTTGCTTTCATGGTTTATATGTTCACACAATATTAAATGTATAAAAGGTATAATATAATTAAATATAATATTTCATTTATGTACTCAATATATACACTACTTGTCTTTAGACCAGTCCAAGTAGTACTACTAAGTAGTATACGTAGTAATACAATAACGCTCAATGAGTACTTGGTAATAAATCAAACAATAATATGTCAGCTAAATAAATACTAAGCAATTAAATAAAAATATATATCTACCACAAAATGTGTTTACAGTTGGTTGTTTGTTCGTATTATGAATATAACACGATAAAAATTGAAAAGTTCATAATAATTCATACTAAAGTTAAACAATTTGACAAGACCATTTGAAAATTGTTGTAAATTTCCAAACGAAAACACTAAATCTAAATCGGGAAAATATCCAAACGACTGAACAGATTTTGCTTTAATAATAGTTAGAAGACTCTCGTCTCTCTTCAAATAAAAACACTAAATCTAAATTGAGACACCCGTTTGGAAGCTACGATACACGTTAAACTTATAGTCTTTCTGTGTCTGTGGGATTAAAAACATCTAAATCAGCAGAATTATTTTCATAAAGGCTTACATGTAAATATAATTAGGATCTCTATCGAATTAAACTACTTTTATAACACGTTTGTAAACTAAAAATAACTGAATGTAAACTATACTCAACCGAACAAGATAACCGGCCAACGAAGCGCGAGTTTACTTACTGACTAAATCACTTGTCGTACAGATTATGAAAATTACGACATTATCGATAAGATTACGTCTTTTCCTAAAATAAACATGACACTCACTAGTCATACTTTCCCACGGGTGGGCGGACATTAGTTGTCTGTAACCATATCTTCCAGACGCAGGGTGTGGTCAAGGTGTGCCTGCAATCTGACCTTACGGCCTATGACGTCATGTATGTCCACAGTTAGTATTAAAAGCACGCCTTTCAGTAGGGCGGCCAACTATCTAGGAAATGGGGGCTGGCATCTAAATCAACATTAATGGTCACGCGGTTACGAAATATCTGGGTCAATCATAACAAATGATGCTATAACTTTATATTGGATTTTCTTTAATATTGTAAATATGATATTCAGTTTAATGAAAATGTAAAACCTTATAAATAATAAAGAAATTAAGTAACAGTTTTATGTAAAAATTTTATGGCGGTATTTATCGTCATGGCCACCCTAACCGCCAAGCTAAACGTGATAGTGAAACGGTCACTCCCGGTTTACGGCAGTTTTCGTGATTAAACGGACCATTGTCTGTTGGGTCATTACTGAAGAGTTGACAAAAGAAAAACAATTCATACAGCCACAGCGGTCACAATGGCTCCATTAGACATTGCACCTTATACCTAGATTATTATCAGTAGATTATAGTCGTATTCCTTCAATAAGAAGTGGGTTTAGTTACAATAGTTCGTGTTATTACAATACTTAACATGCTGATATTTTATGTTTATATATTGGTTGAGATATTAGCATTGGATGATCTAGTGTCTACACCAATTATAAATAAACAAATACTTACTGATAGATAACATTTCAGAGGAAAGTTTGACGTAGTCTATTTGTGGTACAACACATGTACCTAATATGTTTTGTTACTCAAATAAAATATTATTACTAAATAAAAAATGATAAGATTGTTTGTTTTAGTCGTATTTACAGTTCAAGCATGTGGAGAGTAAATTTTTCAACTTAACATGCAAGATTGTTTGAAAATCAATAAAAATAAAAAGCTTCAGAGTTATGTCAGTTGTTCATATTTCGTTTGAGCTATGGAAATAAATTATTCATTCAATAAGTATAAAGTATGAGAGATACATCGGATAATCTTTAAATGTAACTCTGCTTTTTAGTTTGGTATCGATCAGCTGACTGGTTTTAAGATAATCTTCTTTAATGTTGATGGATGATGAGGATGATGGATTAATGGGTGTTTGGATAGACGGATGGATGGATGGACGGACGGTTGGATGGATGGACGGACGGACGGATGGATGGATGGACGGACGGATGGATGGATGGACGGACGGATCGATAGATGAACGGACAGATGGATGGATGGACGGATGGATGGATGGGTGAATGGGTGGATGGATAAGGATGAGTCTGAAGTGTATAGTTACGGGTTATTTAAGCATACTTAGTCTGCGATCGGCGAGTATATCGAAAACAAATAAACGTATACGGTAACTGGGTATTAAATAAAATATCTACGTTAGAATGAAATAATGTTTGAATACTTATTACTTATAGAGGAAATTTTTTAGGTTCAGCTCAGCGCGTAATATATAATACGAAAAGTTAATAAAGAAGAAAATGTAATTTACAATTTCTAGAAAATATATCGACTATCAATTGCTGCAAAACAAAGATTCATGAATACCACTAACATTATAGGTAGTTAATTTAGATTTATCAATATGAATTTCAATTGAAACCATTCAATCCTTTAATATACATGAAAGTTAATTATTCGCAGTAAATTTATAATTTGTATTTAGGTATACCGAAATTATCTAGGTGTTTTTGCACAAAATTACTTTGCTTCCGCAATATTGTAATTTACCTATTATTTTTAATGTAGCATGAATTGTAATATTTATTGTGTATTGTCTGTGTACTTATCAGAGATGTATGTCAATATTTTTTCGTTAATGTATAATGTAAAATCTGTAACGATCGTTAGTTCAGATGAGTCAATGAGCCTGTTTAGTTTTACTGCTCGTCAAATAGATTTTGACGTCACTCTCTCTTTACACACACATGCACATGTCTATAAACACAAAAAGAGAGTAGGTATGATTTGAGTCTACTTGTGACCTACTTGCAGTTCAATATCCGCAGATAGCTATGATTAGCTGGAATGTGATTCCCGCTTTTGATTAGGAATGTATTGTGTTTAAAAAACCCTTACGTTTTCAATATATTCTTATTGTATGGTTTTACGTCGTATTATAAAATAGTATATATATTTGTTTTATTTTACAAAAACTTTTCTTATTGTTTTAAAATAAACAGAATACTTTAAGATGGGCTTCTCAGTCCTCTATCTTATTGATTTAAAGGTTAATATAACAATACAACTTGATGAATTTTTCTTGGGTAATAAAGTGCTATAATTTTCTTAAGCTATATATTTTTTTTAAACATAAGTTTCTTACAAATTATTGATAAAATTCAATAACTTATGTTAATAATAGTATACCCAAACTCTATCTTTTTTTCCGTTGGAAAAATCCGTTACTGATACCTACCGACCAAGAAGGACTATCGGTAGGATAGAAGACGTTGCCATTTTTAAGGCTATCCACTAAAAAAGATTGAAGTCATCGCCTTAGTGAGACGCTACGGGATCACTTTAGCACTCACCGTAACACCCAAACTCTACCTAGAGTAACTGACGAGTTATTTATAACTTAGTTGACAACATTCACACCTCAACACACACAGACATGAACACTGCAACATGTACAACGAGGGAACTAATAAACTGTGTATAATAATATATTTTAATATTATATCGAATTTGATATGATTATCTTCGGTGTCTAAGTTTGATAAATTTATATATTCTAAGACAAAATGGATATAAATTTTGTTGTCTGTAATTTTATATTGGTTATTGTAATTATTAATTCGATACTATTCTTTGATTAGCTTTAGAGTAAATTGTGGCTTAAATTACATTAAAGGTATTATTGTTTGATCTTTATGAATAATTAAGTACAAGGACTTTTTTAGTGGCAGGTAGTTAAAGGTTTTAAAAAATATATATTAGGACAAAAATCAATATCAATCAATCAATCAAATATAATATCAATATACATCTGAATCAATTTATTATGTTCAGTGTATTGTTCATTTAAATATATGTTTTCTTAAATTGAATTGAATTTCTATGTTATCTGGCGGACGGTCTATTAGTACCTAATTTCAATTCAAACATTTGTAAAAAATTCAAATGACAGCATTTTTATTATACTTAGTCTGGCCATAAATACTGTTACAATTAAAAATAAAAAAAATATTACATTTGAATTTGGAATCTGTCATTTTTATACGATTGTTTATTGTGTTTTCTCATTTTTGCGCCAATACATTGTACAATATCTTGCGATATTAAAATGTTGTGGGGTGATAAAGAGAAAAGAAAACAAAGTAGGTATGGAGCCAAATGCAATTTTTAAAACTCTCTTGGTAGTAGTCAACTGTTTGTGTACCGGGCTATTAATAGGTACAATGAGACTTCTTCTGTTTGTGACAGAGAAAGATCTGGCCGCTACGTAGTGTTCGTACGAAAAAGGTGGTCAAAGCAGTGAGGGAAAGAATTCGAAGAAATCCTGTCCGAAAGCAAAAGATTTTATCTCGGGTAATGAAGATAGTATCTAGAATCATGTCGCGTATATTAAGAGATTACTACTGGCAGCATATAAGAGACGCACTGGTAATTTCTTAACTGATAAATTAAAGATGGGTAGAGTGGTAAAATCAAAACAACTACTGAAGCGGTACACAAAGGGAGGTCGCAGAAATTTATTATTTTTACAATTCAGCAACATCTTAACAAACAGAATGACCGTATTTATGCTCAAATCTCTAAGAAAACTTCCCAATTAGTCGACAGAGTGTAACGTGGGCATTATCCGACTTCAGTGATAGTTTGGTCTGGTCTTAGCTATGAGTTATGACGGACTGACTGAGCCATATTCTTATGAAAAAGGTATCAAAACATCGATACAAGTGTATCAAGATACCATCCTTGAGAAGGTAGGTAAACCCCTTAATAACACCATGATCAATAACCAAGTATAGTCCTTCCATCAAGACTCGGCGCCGAGTCATAAAGCTCGATCCACACGGTCTTGGTTGGAAGCGAACGTCTTGGACTTCATCAGAGCTAAAGACTGGCCGTCGTCTAGTCCCGATCTTAATCCGATGGATTATGATTTAAGGTCAGTTTTAGAGTGCACAGCTTGCTCTAAACGCCATGATAATTTGAAGTCCCTAAAACAATCCATATGATTGGCAGTGAAGAATTTCCTCTTGGAAAGAGCGCGTGCTTTTATTGATAACTGGCCTCAACATTAAAAGGACTGTATTGCAGCCAATGGACACCACTTCGAATAAGTTCTTTCATATTTTGAATTGTTTTACATTTGTGTATTAAACGAACACACTGTAAAAGTATTTTTTTTTCTTTGTTACAATATTTATGGCAAGACTAGGTATATAAACAACGATAAAAAAAAATGCACACAAATTCAAGACACGAAAAATATAAAAAAACTTGAAAATTAATTTTGTATTAAAAAACCCAACCACAATATCGTAGAGCCCATTTATGAATGATTAATATAATTAAATAACTATTAGTAAAGATAACAAATAAATTTTATACGTTTCTGATTACAAGAATCTGAATCGGAATTAATTGCTTTGACTTCTAAAAAAGATCATAATTCGGTATAAAAATTTAAATATCGTTATTTTAACAAACTTTTTAAATTCATATAAATATATATTAAACTATTCAAAACTTGTTTCATCGTTACATTGAAAGCAACCTATTACCAGTAATCGATGCCCGATGGCTCATTATTTAAATACCCGTAGCCCTACTCGTAGTAACGCTAAATGAAGCTTTGCTACGAACTCATGCGTTATTTAACATAAATGTGCATTGAGAATTACTACTATGATAAGTTACATTTATTATTATTATATAATTAAAAAAACATCATTATTATATACCGTTAATCTCTTACCTGCTCGGTAATTCTAGCAATAATTAACATATGTGAAATGAGGCTTTCAGATGGTAATAATAAATATGTAGCAATTTATTGTAGCATGTGAATATTAGTATTTTCTACTTTAGTACTAGTTATTAAGGTTCCTCCACGTTCCCGCCATATTCACTTTAGCTAGGTTATATAGAATTTAATATTATAGACTTTAAAAAGAGTTTCCGAAGTATTGCAAGATTATTACCTTATATTTTCAACATATTATAAAATCATAGCAGTATTAATGAAAATCATTAATTTACTCACGATTATCATTAAAAGTATAATTTTAGCAAAAAATATTTTTATTAATGTTTCAGTAAAATCTGTGAATATATAAACATTCTAGAAACAATACAATTTACAAAGATTAACCCGGGTAATTTAGTATCATGCGTATTTTAGGCAATGTAAACTATTTTATGTATGTGTTCGTAATTGTTACACGGGAGGCGCGTGACGCGGGCGGCCTCGCGTCTGACTTTATCCGACTGACTACTGACTAGTGACGCGCCGTGTGAAAGCTCACCTGCTTTTTCACATCCACTGCAATGATATACTAACACTTATTGCTGTCATACATAAAGCTTTAACTCAACTACATTCAAATAGACTGTTTATTTGATATTTAAGCCATTTCTTTTGAGTAATAATTCAACATATAATAGCTGATACTTATTTTCTTCCAAGATGTGAAAAAAAACTCAAGGTATAAAATAAGGTATTCTTCAATATTTTATTTTCAATATTCTTTACAGTTACAAAAAAATGGTAGACTAAAATAATTTTTTAGGCTTAATTATTACGACAAAAAATTGTGTTATTCTTGTATGATTGTGTTCTTCTTGTATGTGACAGCGACCCATATCAAATGATAAAGGTTCAAACACTTTGAATCTTTTATTACATCTTCTTTATTATTTTGTAGAATTTTAATATGTTTATAGTATGTTATTCAACCAAAGTATACCAGTTTAACACACACAGTAAAACACACTAAGTTGTTACTAAGTCCGATATAAAAGAAACAATATGTTAAAGACGGGTATAATGCTTGAAGAGATAATTTCCATTAGACCTTTGAATTATTCAAAGCGAAGACAAAACATACAATATGGTAGAAATAAAGTACAAGATTTTGAAAATATTAATAATAGTGTATCATATAATAAAATAAAGGTTATAAAGTATGTAGGTACTTACTTATATATTACAGTATATACAAATAATAATATAGTAACACTGCATAATCTATATATCACATATTTTATTAAAAAAATGCTAAGTGAAGACATAGCATCTTTTGAGTTTTTAAAGATTCTGTCTGTTTGTATGTTCTATGTGCAATTAGCGCTAAATCAACAAAACGTATTTTGTTAACATTTGTGTAGGATGAAGAAAAAAGATTATTGCCCATCAACGCATAGGTTATTTTTATTCGGATAAATTTCTAATTCTCACCAAATAGCACAAAAAAAATATTTGGATTAAATTATGAAATAACAAAATAATTGATTAAAATAAATCAACGTAAAGGGTTTCTTATTCGAAAAAAAAACTAATTTTCACGAATTTACATAAAATAGTATTTTTATGTAATCTGATATGGTGTTGGATTATTATCAAAATCAAATTGTAGGACGGATATCAACCCGGGAAATTCGATAATCTTTATAGGAAACACAAAAACATTTGGAGTAGTATAATTATGATTCAACAAATTACGAGGTATCTGATTAATTCGTGCAGGCGCTGTAGGTAGCTGAGTCTGCAAAATATGAGAACCGCATACTGTTGATGTTTTGAACTCAGAAAATCTTTAGATTGTGATTCTGGATGTTGCCAGGTCCAATTTTTGGTCCAATTTTTTTTTTACCCCACTCCCTTGATATTCATATAAATACACTGAACAAATGCTTTAAACTATTTTCATGGTTGTTTTTTTTTGACAGTATCCTTTTCTTTCTTCTAATTAAAGATATTTATGGCCAGGCCATATGTATATAATTAAAAATTAAAAAGAAAAAAATAAAAATAATGACAGTAATTGTAAATTGTAAAGATTATTTTTTATAAATTTTGCTTTTTAAATTATTAAAAAATAATCTTTTTCATATCGGCAATCAACATTATTACATTTGCAAATTATAACAACAATTTAGCCTAATAACCTACATTTTCTACAAGCATTGGTTTTATAATTCGAACACTTACAGGGCTGAATCAACACTTCCGGCAACAGTTCCGTATATTGTAGTGGGAACAATTTGTCGTCGATTCTTTCACAGCCTTATAAGGCAAAAAGAATGGGCTGTAGTTTAATACATATATATGTTAGTGGTGGTTATCTTAATTTATGTAAATGTAGAGCATCTGATGTCTAAACTATTTTTAAGAAATTTAAGCCGAAGCCGAAAGAAATTAATTATTGTGAAGTTCATCGCCGGTTATTTTTTTTTTCTAAACGTATACTTAATTGTCTTTGACCTTTTTGAACATTTGTATTTAGCTTATGTAGCTTATGTACCAAAGTAACACATAGGTTATAGAAATACTAACCTTTGCACGTGGTTTTGTAACTGAAGGCTGTATCTCAATCACGAGAAAACTACTGAACTCTTGAAAATATTGTTTTTAGACGTTTGGTTCACTGAATTCTACATAATTATTTGTGGAGCTCCTTCTTATTACCCGACGACTTTAGAAGGAGTGTTATGGTTATATTCAAATATACGTATTTTAATAGAAATATAGCCAATTATGCTATTTTTAAATAGATTAAAGGATTTTGACGTATGAGGTATCGGTAGATACGTCAAAATTAATCGAAGATAATATTTTTATAGCTTATGTTCCAAGTCATATTTTTTTTACAGTCTAAGTGGACGAAGTCACGGGTAACTGCTAGTATTTTATAAAGCCAACATCACATCAAATGGAGTAGTGTTGGTGGAGTGGATCTAAGTCAACATATACTTAGGACGCTTATCAGCCCGGTAAATACTGAAATTTTCACGACGCCATACAAACATTGGTTTGGGTTATATACAAGTATGATACAACATAACTTCTTGAAGAATGTTTTATTCGTTTGGTATATGTGGTTGTAAATACTTTTAATTTCTAATGTTTTCAATAAAACACGACAAAGATGGGTCATGATTAGATTTTCTATAAATACATTCAATCATCATATGTTAAGCAGCAAATGGTAAGAGGAGACCGATGAAGTCGCTGGCTACAGCTACAGCAGCAAGTAGGAGAATATGTTTGAACTAGGGATTGCAATCCGATCCTGTATCATTATGAGTCTACCGGATCCGGTATCAACATGTCGGATCCGGTGCTAAGTGATTATATTTATTGAATAGTTAACTTTTCTGTCTATTATAATAAAACTATAATAGATTGGCCTTTTGCACTTATTTAAATTTTGCTATAGAGGTCCTACGCCAAAAGAGATTTGAATTTTAAATAAATATATAATAAAAATTCAACCGATACCGGCAGGAATTAGAACCACGGTTTTGAACCGTCTCGTCACTCTACTAAGAGCGACAAGATGGTTTCCCAGATTTAATTTGGTCTTAGAGCTATGCTACTTGGTTTTATTATAAACAGTTCATTTTGAACCGAAAAGCGGAAATCAAACTTATTTGACCGGATCCAGCAAGACTGAAAATGACGCCGGCTTACAATCCCTAGTTTTAACAACACATAGTAATCCTATAAAACAGGTGTCAAGAACTTTTAGCTTCTGTTTACTTCTCTAAACTTTTAAACGAACTTTGTTTTTAATTAATAAGTTGGCGCTTGTATGTAAATATTAAAAAACATAACATGTCAATTTGTTCTCTCATTCAATATGGATATATACACAACTGAAAACAAAGTTATCGCTGGAATTTTAATTCAGATGTACCTACCTATCCCAGTCAGCTTAACGCGCACTGACAGCTATGATAACTGGATTAATGATAATGTAAAGTTTATTTTACCACATTTCATGATTCAACTTTTATAGCGACTGTGTAGTTAAAAGCTTACTATATTTATTTCGTTAAAATTGTTATATGTATTGACATTGCGGTTACAATGAAAACTATTATATTATAAATAAATATTCTGTTAATGATATAATAAGTTTCCTTATTACATCCCGTAATAAAGTTTCTCGTATTATTCCCTTAGCGACTTCGCCATGATACAGTTACTAGATGTAGAAGAAATACATTCTATACAGGGTTATTTTTAATTAGTTGCAGGCAGCCCCTCTACATCAATACCAACAACATTTGTTCTACAACTTTTTACAAATCTTGATAAACAACACAAAAAAACGAAGAAAAAAATGTTTGCTCCCTCTTTTACTTATTACTCTGTATTTTGTAAGAAGTACTTAAAAGGTCAACGGCCGGGCGCCATACCGACGCTCAGTGTTAATGCCAGTTCAGAGACAACAAATAAATATTGTATGGGAAAATTTAAAGTCTAAAAACTATTAATTTTAAAAAGTCGTAGAACAAATGTTGTTGGGATTGATGTAGAGAGGTTGCCTGCAAGAGGTGGTGAACTAATTACAAATAACCATGTATAGAATATAAGTAATATAGAAATGCAACTAAACAGTGTATGTGACCTATTATTTAGATATTCAATAGTATACGCGGTTGCGTGTTCTACTACATTAAATATTACTCATTCTTAACTGAGGAGTGTAGCTACTTTTATTTAAAACTGTTTTTTTTTGTTTGTACTCTTTGATTTCCTTAAAAAAATATCATAAATTTAATGTAATATCACGCAAAATCATGTGTTGAATTTCCGTCATTAAGGTCTAAATGGAAGTTTAGTAGACATTTATAAGGTATATAAATATCTGGTACATAGGTACCTGGTACATAGGTAACTGATGCATACTTTTTATTTATTAAAACTGCACTCTTAATTGATCGCTACATAGTTATGGGTAAAGTGTGATATATGTCACAGTTAACAGTTGTAAACCTCAAATCATATTCATATTGAAAGATATAATAATGTTTATAAATAATCTGTGTGCAAAACCACCGCGGAATCATTTTGCATGGAAACGGTAAAGTATTGTATATTATAATATATATGTATGTGTGCGTAAGAATTGTAATAATAATTTCTTTAATTTTGTAACTTTACGGACCTCACTGTATTTTTTTTTCTTAGGATAAAATAAACTTTAAGTCTTTATAATACAGTAGGTTATAACTATATATAATTATAAGAATTTAAGAGGTCAGACAAAATTTGCTATTGTAGAATTTTGTTGTTCTGAGCTGTAGGTACCTATATAAAATATTAGGTAATATTTTATATAAGATATAGGTGGTTTAGGTGATATTAAATAGCAATCACTGTCATATAGTTTGTATCAATAACAAAAAATGCTAAAAAAAAAAAAAGTAACAAAGGTCAAAAAGTAATGTCTGAAACTAAGCCAGCGTTCAATTAATAGAATCATTTGAAGATTAAGTGTCAGGATATTTTTGAATTCCAAAATAAACGAGATTCCGGAAAGTTTTTAATTAACAAACGCCGTTCTGTTTGATAAATTGTTGCCGTATTGTAGGCTGTGACAATAGAAGTTGAACTATTGAGATTGAATAAAAACAATACGTATAAAATAATAATCAAAGATTTGTAATATTTCAAAGGCCGGGAAATAAAGGAAACAATGATTAAGCATTTTTTGTAATGATATACGTAAATTGTAATCGAAGCTTAACAATTACCTACAAATCGTAGATACAATCAAGATATTGAAATTTTTCTTTCAAAATTACTTTTCCTTTTACTAATTTTGAATTTATTCGGATCCTCGCACTTTTCTTATTCAAATCAATAAAGTAGGTAGTTTATTTAAAGTGTTAAAAAAATATCAGCGAGTTATAAATATTGGTTGACCCAAATAATATTTACATCACAAATATATCGAATTGAGGAAATGCTAACCCAAACCCAACCGAGATATTTAACATATAAAATGGTAAAAAGAAAATCCTCTTTCCAAGGAAACTAAAATGCTTTTGAAAATATAGAGTTCTATTGTCATCACTATAGCCTTAAGAATACAAACATCTATTCGTTAATAAATAAATAATTACAATGTTTTACTGATCTTTTCGTTCTTTTCGTTGTACTTTTACATACAAATTAATGTATGTATGCAATGTACGAAAAATACTGATAGAGTTATTTCTTACCACGTCGATACTACAGTTTCAGGGCGTTGTTTAAAAAATACATTTTGGATTGATAGTAAACAAATGAAGTACTTTATTAAAAAAAACAAACTGTCAGTAAACAAGTAGACTTACAGACAGTCATTATCAAAGTGTATATTATTATAATTAAGTACTTTTTTATTTCAATATTTCTTGTCTATGTTTGTAAGCTGAACAATATAAACAAACACATAATCGATGAATAAACAATACGTTCTGGGGTCCCTGCCTATCGGAACACAATGTCTTCATCTGATCTGTCCGTCTGATCGAAATGAGGGCAAATTAAAAAATATATATCCTACTATAACATTATAAATGCGAACGTACGCTTGTTTGTTACGCTTTCTCGCAAAAACTACACAACCGATCATTATGAAACTTTATACAGACACTTTTGGAAGTATTATGTAATAAAATTTAGAAAGGTAATAACATTGTTTGTCAATAACCACGTGGACGGAGTCGCGGGCTACAATAATCATAAAATAATCATGTCTTCAAATTAGATGAAATAAACATAGTATTAGTAATTACTATGTTATTAACACAAATAATTAGTAAGTAACTTGCTAGTCTTGTTACGCATATTCAAATTGTTAAGAACCGGGGACAGTATCGCTAAGGCCGTAGCTTCGAGTCCTATCCGTGTTACAAATTTATTTATTATTCAAATATATGAAATAATATAAATGTTCCGTAGCAGGCATAAATATAACTGTATCCAGCAAAAGCCAGTGTCAGGGCGCGGCCTCAAACCCGGATAAGGAGCGCCGCTGCTTATTTCCGTAGAACCCGCTCACCACTCACTCTAAGCCGTCTATCACGAAAGGGTAAATATTACTGATACAGATCAACAATCAATAGATATTCTATTTTTGGTTCCTTGATAGAGTTTACACAATGAGTTTTGCGTAGATTTGCATGCGCGTTGTATTTGCGGTATTGGAATCTTAATTTGTCAATGGTGGTTATATTTTAGTTGAATTATAGGTAATTAATACCCTACCACAAATGATTTTATAAAAAGCTCCAACATGGCCTTCACGAATAAAGATGTACAATAGCTTTACTAATAGGGGGTTTCTCGATAAAAGTTTATTTCCTATTTTTCATAAATGTCAGTAAATACCAAGGTTGGATTAGTTGGCGCCCAACGTGGGGCCGGTATGTTTGTTACGACTTCTTAAAGGGCAGTGTTCGTTTTATTATTAAAAAAAAAGAAGTTTAAGGGCAATAATCACGCGATTAAAGTTTAAATGCTTTATTATTTCCTCATATTAATTCATTGAAATTTAAATTATTTATTTAAAGATTTTGCGTGAACATTAACGATGACAGTTTAAAACAGTACGTTGCTATTACATATCATTAATTATAATAGCTAGTGTTAATCCTCCAGCCAACGCCCGGCTTGCGTGTTTGTCTGTAATGGTCGGGTGAAGGTTCGCTAAGATTTATGTTTTAGATTATATTTTTTTGTTATTATACACTGTAGTACATGCGTATATTAAAAACAATTTACATATTAATTACTATATCTACTCACGTCTCTTTGTAAGAATCGAGAGTTAGTCTCATTTTATTTTCGAGGTACTAACATTTTATTTATTCAAAAACCAAAAGATTCTATAGCAAGGAATCCTTCAAATATTACAACAAAATTTGATAAATCGTTTCGGTTTATCAATATTTACTCGTATATATAATATATATGTCGGAGCATCGATCAAAATAACGTTGATTTATTAAATTGGAAATGCCAGGTTAATTACCTGGGTGGAATCGGAGATGGCGTGGTGATTGCAATTGATTATTGGTAGACTTGTTATAGATTCATACATTAGACAGTCAAGTATGAAGTGTTAGGTAATCTGTGATTGACGTTTGACATTTTGCTGAAGCTATGTTATAACAGTTAGTCATTGTTGGAAAGATTGGCTTTGTTTAGGATTCTTTTGAAGCATCGTTCCGATCAACGCATCTCTAAGATCACCGCGTTTTCAATTTTAAATAATATTAATCTATTGATCCTCTTGTTTTTTGTCATAAATTCAATTGTTGATATTATACAATGCAAATAATGACCACGAGAACCCTTGTGGTGATCAGGAGGAACTTAATCCGTCATATATATATATATATATTTATATTTGTTATATTTATGTATTTGTTAATAAAAATTGGACAATACTTTAAAATAATCTTGCTACTTCCGCTACTAATATTCCAATCATAACGGATTTAAGGACCATGAGGTCTGGACTTAAGAAAGCAGGTTATAAATATAATGAAACATTTGGGAAGTAGAACCTTTAATTGTAATAGATGTTTAAAATTAAGAGGTCAGATTTGTTTGAGGGAATCAGATGTATAACATAATAATTGTGTAAATAAAGTGTACAGTATTTCTGGATATTTTGAGAATTAATGCATCCTGGGTATGATACGAGTATGATCGGTGTCAGACAATTTCAAAATTTAGTTACTGTTTTATATGTGTGGGTAAAAAAAAGATCGGCGAGTATCTTTCAATAGGAATTGAGTTACGTAGACTTTTATTAAAGAATTTTGGATTTTGACACTTTAATGACATTAGAAAAGCGTCGTATTCGCCGGGGTTAAAGATGTTATCTGAAACCATTCCACGACTGTGTGATAACAAAGTAATTAAGTTTATTCATCTGATAGAGTAATCACTACCTACTCCTGATACTGATCCCCCCACTACTCCCTCCACTCCTCCTCCTCTGCCCACTCAGTCTGATCAATTACTTATTTATTTGAAGTTTTTCTTGTCATTCTACCCGTCTATTAAAGTTCCATTAGACAGTGTGAAGCTCAAAGTAGTATTTTATTAAAAAAGAAACTTAAACTACCAAAATTAGAACGTAATTGAAGTGATTGTGTTTGATACTTTAGATATTTTCTTAAGATTTAATAGCTTGTATAGATTAAATGTGTTTTCTATTAGTTTTAAGGGCGAGTCATGTTAAACAAAAGAGGGTGTATTTTACATGCGTTTCATGTTGGGATTAATTAAAAAGCCAGCCACGAGATCGTTATTCCATTGTCAGTCTTATTACAGTACAATAAAAGGCAGAATACTTTAACACACATTTTAATATTTTCTCTATTCGTGATGTTGTTGACAGTTTAATATAAATAAAGCAACTAATTATTTTATGTTTGTTTTAACCAAAATAGGGAAGTAAGTATTTAGTTGTTATATTATTCAGTTTAGTTCATTGTCAGCAACACTAACGATGTAACAGTGTGGAAATATCGACAATTAAGAAATAATCTGTTGAGTAAAAAAAAAACTTTTTATATGACACCCAGTTTGAGAGACATTTCTTTAAGAACTAATATACATATATATTATAATAAGTATTGGTTATTTAAGACAGAATATAATTTTAGAAAGCTGGAGAATCAAGTAGATTTTTTTAAAAGAAGTTTATTATTCGTCACTGTCTTGTCGTATAATCGAACGTTGCAGTGTTTAACCGCAATCTTGGTTGAGTGGTTAGTGCAGACGCCTAACGTATAGCGAGTAATGGAGCTCGGGTTTGATTCCCGACAGGGACAGGCATGTATGTGATGAGCATAGTATTTTTGAGTTTGGTCGTTTATTAAATATATTCTCTGTATTTACAATGTTATTTCTATGTATTTGTATTGTGGTCTAATACCCTTAACACAAACAAATAATTTACTTAGGGGTTAGATCAATGTGTGTAATTTGTCCTGTATTATTAGTGTTCAGTACGAGGCAGAGATAGAAAAGTATAATGTGTAAGGTACTCAGACGTTGAAGAAGTTATTATATTTAGTAATAATATCCCTGAGGCCTGAGCAGATTCTCGACTAACTGCAACTATAAGATAGCTGGTTAAGAAGATGAAACAACTTTTTAAATGCTTTCATAAAAAAATGCTGGAAAAAGGAAGACTAAGTTATAAAGTTACGAAGATAGTGTAGTCAAATTGTTATATATACTGTTGTTTACGAACATATAACATTCATTCATTCAATGTTCAAGATTGGAAACTGCGACCTCTGATGGTGTTACGTCGTTCATTTGGATTTTGACACTTTTTCTGTCATTCACTGTGATGAACTGTGATGAACTGAATTCCCGCAGTTTTACACTTTTATTAATAAAGCGCCCTGATTGGAAACCACGCTTTTAATTAGAATACGACAAAGTATTGCTTTAACCAGTTCACTTTTAGTCTAATTATTATTTTTATTTTTATTTTATCTATACTAAGTTTTGTGGACCATTATTGTTTAATATTAATTATTATTTTTGTTTTTATCTGTTAGACGTGTGGAATCCGTTAAAGATGACACTAAAGTAAGGTCTTATCGCTAAAAAGCGACCTAAGGTTGGGGTTATGCTGCGATAACGTATAATATTACTGCATCGAAAAAACATATAAATATAAAACGCATATTATAAAGAATAGTTAAATAAACGTTTATACTTAAAAAATACTAAACTAAATAGTAGCGTTCTGTATATTTTCAATGTACCTATATATATGAAATATTTGTATGGTAGAGGCATTCATAAAATAAAACATACAAACGATTTTAAGTAAAATTGCCAGTTATTTACTCTACGAAAACTTATTGATAATCTGTTTTTATCACAATAACGAAATCCTGATAAGAACACATTAAGGAGGTTATAAAATGTTCATTTTAACATTATTCCTTTAAGTTAGATGTTAATTTATTCTGTACTTACGAAGATACTGTTGCGTTCGAGTAATAAGCAAGAGCCAGCGCCAAACGACGCGACTCCACCGAACACACGTCTCGTAAACGGCCCTAAGTCTAGTGATTTTTCTTTCTTCATCTGAAATATAAGTGTATCATGTTATATGACCTTAATCAGAATAAAGAAGGAGTAAAGTGAAGACTTTTAAAAGTAAGGCCGTACGTTATCTTTACGTAAAATATGAATCTAGGTATCTTTCTATATTTATTAATCTATGGGTATTATTTATTAAGATAATTCGTATTATACTATTCAGGTGACTGTTTCATACTAATAATTCATTAATCTGCATTGGATCATTGAATAAGGCCTTTGAACTATCACTTTATTGATAGTTATAATCATTCTATATTAGTTAAATTAAATATTATGTTTTTAAATTACACATTACAAGTCAAAATTCACAGTATCTTTAAAAATTATGTACGATAAAGACCAGTGAGTTGGAAGCTCGGCTGATAATTTCGATTTGACAGTAGATTATGCATGCCACTGATAAGACTTACAATTTAAATGGACACTTAAACTCACAAAATTGATATTTAATGTTACTTACCATTATTTTCGAGATCTTCATAACCTGTACCTGGAGACAGAAACCTCAAAGGAATCATTGGGACGACATTTATATCACTTAACAGACACGCAATATCACAGAAACCAAACTTAGTAGTAAGTCGTATTACAATGTTGTTGACATGTTTTTCCGCGGGACAAGCGATAAAAGCGGTGCGGACACAACCGGAGTATCGGAGAGATATCAATTATATTATATGCACATGACCATTTGTTAATTTTTCAATGAGTCAGCAGTATTTACTTTTATAAATCACATCACTTGTTTCAGCTTTTATTATTTCTAAAGGTATATAAGCCTAAGAAGGCCCTGTTCCTATGATGGCCGACTTTTAAAATTTTATTCTTTTTTAACTTTGAATGGTTTAACATTTCGCGCTCATGTTTGAATTTTACCCTACTTATATACCTATAAGAGCAATTTCATATTAACATAAGGGACAAGGGATCTACCACTTGCGCAGTGGTGGAAAGCTGTCAGTTTGTCCGTAACGTTGCAACTAGCTAACGATTTATAGTATAGATGTTCTTCGTTTTAAGTACAAAAATTAATTTTATTTAAGGGAATTACAACAAAGATGAGTGTTGTTTGAATTCTTTGTTTTTAATGAAATGGATGTAAATTTTAATTTAATGGAAAATGTTTATGAAGTGAAGTTATCTAATATTTTTTCGAAATGTAATTTGTTATGCATGTTAAGTAATAATACTTTTTTTTTGGGCCAATATTTGTGTATTAATATACTCGAATTATACTTTTTACATTAGAGACACCGTACTTCTACTAGTAACTTCAGAAAAAACCTATTAAGTGCTACCTATTAGCTCAGAATGAAAGGATCTGTTTTTGCTATTTTTTCAATACTTTACTGTATTTCTAATACTAATAATAATCTAGTGACGTTTTAAAACCCTTACTAGTCCTCAATAAATTCAATAACATATGAAAACATTGTTTTAAAAACTGATAGTTTGGATAGTTTGAGATGAGCTCATTGAAGTTTGTTATAACAATTCATCTTTATACTGTTAGTAAGTGTAAATATAAGTACCTCAATAATCTAGTTTTGGGAGTATATTATTACATGTAAATTTAATCCGTGTTGTAAATTTTAGTTTAATTGAATATACTTATCAATTATGGTGGCATTCAAATTTGGTACGGTTCAGTCCTCGATTTTCATTACTTTGGAGGCCATTTATTAATAGCAAACTGTTTTTGTTTTTTTTAAACAGTTTGCTGTTTAATAGGACATTACAATGATATAAAATGTAACTATATTTTTGCTTATATTACCATTTTTAATAACATCTTTAGCAAATAAATATTACGAATGAATTTAAATCAAAGAAATATTATTTATTTCTTTGATTTAAATGATTTGCAACTTCTAAGTTTTTAAATTATGTGCCCTAAAAAATCATAATCAGGCATTTATTAATAAATATGTTCGTGACAAAATAAAAAAACTATGGTTTTTACCCTAAGGGGTAAGTAAAATAAAAAAGCTTTCCCAAATTGTTGGTAATTTTAAAATTTATTCTTTAATATTTTGTTATCAATGATTTTGTGATGTAAGTAAACCATAAAAATAATACAAATACGAAACTGCGTCAATACATAAAAAATCAATAAATTAATAATAAATCATAAAATGTTTTCTGTACATAGATTTAACGTTCAGTTATTGTGTTTTATACCTAAACTGTGAAAAGTTGTCAAATTTTTGTCATCTATTTTTCCTGAATAACATTTACGTATGACAAAATCAATTCTAAGGCATTTAAAATGCAAAGTTTAATAATAATTTCTAATAAATTATATTTTTTTTACCAAGTATTCCAAAAACCGTGTTCATTTCCCAAGTTCACCTAATACTTTATAAATTGATCAAAACAATTATTAATACTGTTAACAAAATAAACAATATCTTTAACTGTTAACTAATACTGTTATTGTTAATAAGGGGCCGCTCGTCCTCCTCAGACTTGTCGCTCTCACTCGTCACTGTAATGAAAACGGATTCTAAATTTCTTATGTATATATTCTTTAAGCGTTAGTATGAAAATATATATACAGGGTTAATTGTAATTAATAGGCCACCTCTTGCACGCAGCCTCTCTACAACGATCTCAAGAACATTTGTTTTACAACTTTTAACAAATCTTGGTAAACAGCACAAAAAAATCGAAACAAAAAAAAAATTTGGTCCCTCGGTTACTTATCTCTCTATGTACTCTGTATTTTGTAAGATGTACTTAAAAGGTCAACGGCCGGCTGCCATGCTACGCTCAGAGTTAATACCAGTTCAGAAGCAACAAATAAATTTTGTATAAAAAAACTTAAAATTTTAAAAACTATTTATTTTTCAAAGTCATAGAACAAATGTTGATGGGACTGATGTAGAGGCTGCCTGCAAGAAGTGGCCTATTAATTACAATTAACCCTGTATAATGAATATAAAGCGTGTTAATGATAAAAAGCGATGTGAAGCTAATTATGAAATAAAATAATTAAGTTAGATTCTTTACATTCGAATATTAATTCTATTACATAAATAAAACTGGAGATGACCACTGTACATACATCTAGTTATATATATACTAACTAAAACACAACAAGCGCGTATATAGCTCCACTAACCTGAGCCTGTGGTAACTATCTCAATTACTATTCTGTACATATCTGTAAACATCTGTCAATAATACTTTAAAAAAATCTAACAATTATAACACGTAATAAAACAAGTATTGAAAATGTACATTCGCTTATATTTCACATAAAAAATACATTCCACATTATACAGGTCGTGTGTAACATTTATATACTATATTAACACATTATTTACATACCGACGAAGAAGCTAAACTAACACAACACTAAACTGACAATTTTGTAAATTGGCAACACTTCTCACTTTACCTAAAGAACATGATTTACAAAAAATACAAAATAAATTACAAGTATGAAGTATTGTTTTTATACAAGTAGCCCAGGACACATTTCAAACATGGATACATTTATATTATTTATTGTGGCAACATTTGAGCAAACATTATGGGCCATCTTGTTGAAGCAATCAAAAAATCGTTTTAAACATTCCTTTACCTAATTTACTGAATCTGAATGACATACACTGGCTATGTGTGCGTGTAGAGTTGTGACACTTGCACACATACATATTGAAAGTGAATGATTAAAATTCCTACATAAACATAGGATAAATATTTAAAACTTTTTTATTATAAATTGTGTAATAATTAATACTCATATGATATTAGCAAGCGTTTTAGCATAACATATATAGGATATATAGTGAAAGTAGAAGTCAGCGCAAACTTGGACTCCGGCAATTATTTTCAGCGGTAAAAGAAACATTTATTCATAACAAACAATTTTATTACAATTATGATGACCATTTTTGCGTTAACCATTTATATATGCAAGTAATATATAAAGTGCTACATTAGTCGAGCCAACACCAGTAACAAAAGCATCCCATAATATACATATCTATGAGGTTTTAAAAAAGATTGAAAAGAAGTAGTTATCACTTGAAAAATCAAACTTACATCTAAGGATACGTCTATGTCGGAACAATTATTAAATAATCGTCAACAAATAATTATATCACTAAGACATAACATGGATACTGTGTTAATTATATTTTTTCGAGACTAATTATTATAATGACAAATTAGCGATGTCATCGCTTGCGACGTGATGTATGAGACCGCTACCCGGCTATTATACGACCGATTTAAGAAGAGACTATAGAAACTAATCTATGACTTCGGGATCAGATACAAAGTCTACGGGTCACATTTTACCAACTTACATTCCACACTTTCCAATATATATTTCATAACTATCCTTCCAAGTGCCATCTAAAACAAGTCAAGGTTGTTTTTAATTACTCGACTTTTTATTATTGTTCGGAAATTTGGTAATGGAGAACAAATGTCATAGGTTAAGATATTCAGTGTGTTAAGTTTATTATTAACTGGTTCGAGGACATATACAGTGTGGGAAGAAAGTTTTAGTTTTAATTTATACTTTTAATTCTTACTGTGCTCGTATCTTTTTAGAAACTACATAACAATATTTTCAAATTATATTCGTTCTAGTTTAATCATTTGTCCTATTAATGTTATTCATATGTTTATATAATCATCTAAGTATTTTCACACTTCGGTTATTAAGCGGAGAAAGTCCACATATGTTTTGTCAAATTACAAAATGGTGACTGCCGACAATAATTCATTTGTTTTCATGTTTCTCTAACAAAAATATATAAATAGTTCAAATTTAAGAGGTAAATAAGTTAGAAGGTAATTGAGATACATAATCATATGTATTTATAAACAAACGAAAATTTTAACTCATTATCGGCAATCACCATTAAAGTTACTAAAACTATCGTCCGATATTGGTTCTAACTCGTACATCATATTTTGATACAAAACTCTGAACGACAAACAATATATCGGTGGGTCTGATGTGCGGAGTCGACAAAATCGTCAGAACATGCTACGTAGTAATGTCACAAAAATTTAAATTAAGAATCATCCCAAAATCTAGTAACCCGAAGAGCGAACTCAAAAATTGTATGTAAACAGAGAGAAGACAAGAGGAGTCCTAACGAAATCAAGTATGTGTGCGTGCGTCTCTACGCGGGCACTCTCTTGTGCCTGGCGCGTCTGTTCGTACCGTTCCTGTCGGGAGAGGAGGCACTGGCGCGGGAGATGCGGAACAGACTGATGTGGAGGTGGTCACAGATCTCCAGACAGATCTGACCGCAGTAGCGGATCAGCTCCACCACCACCCACAGCTGGAAGGAATATATGATTTCAAATTAGTATATTCAATAAAAGAGCGGGAAGACACCCGTTGATTATCGAAACCCGATATTTATTATGGCAAGTCTAACCGTGCAGAGCCATAGCACGTAATACTCCGGTAGTGCGTGGTTGAAGTACTGGTTGAGGAACAGCATGGCGGGGCCCAGCAGCGACCAGTCGTAGTACTCCATCTCGCTCTTCGTCATATGCGCTACCTGAGAGAGGGAGAGAGGACAAGCTTAGACTAATTTCATTGTTAGAAAATGGTGCAAAAACCGAAAGAACAGCTTAAAAAGAATGATAAAAAAGTATAAGAAGAATACTTACCACTAGTCTATTGGTAACTTTAGCAGTCACCATGCCGAAGGCGATAATATACAACGCGGGATGATTTTCATATACATGAGACTCGCTCTTCTGGAAGATGATGAACGCCGGCACCACGACCAGGGAGAACGGTATCACAGGAGACAGGATGCTGGTGCCCTGGGAAGATAAGGGCTGTAGCTTGATCTTGAATTAGCGTCTAAAACCGACGGCCTCCGTGCTTTAACTTCTAAAAGATTATAGTGACGAAATTTGACGCTTATTTGTCATCGGGGGATCAAAGAAGCCGCCGGTACGAATTAAAGCTACAAAGCCGAACATGCAGAACTAAACAGCGTTACAAGCCAATCTCGAACTACATGCGATTAGTACGGAAAGGAAAATTAGAACGATGATAAGATGGAATAAACTGACGACAACTATATGATAATAAATTCGTCAATACACCCCAAAAATCCGCGAAACCAGCGCACTAACACGAACAAACACACGTAACACAACCATGCTTATCTTAGCCGTAACGTGGTGGCTCCAAGAGACTGCTGTGATAATAAAACTCTTACTGCAACCGTGGACCCGTTTCTCCCAACTCCGCCTTTCATAATGACTTTAACGTATCCGAAGACGACAGTGCTCGTCACCAGCATCACAGCGTAATTCGAAAACAGGTTCAAAGCGAAGTCGATTTTCGGGATCTGATAAAATCGCGCGAATGAACGTTGTGACGTCATGCGATTAGGTCCGGCGCAGCGACGGCGGCCATGGTAGAAAAAATAATACAAAAACATGCTATTAATTTGAACTAAATCGACAGCGATACGATGTGTGCTCTTCACTCATTTATTACGTCACGAAAAAAACAGATGGGAACTTTATTTTATTAAGATACGGCTTGTCTTTAAGTCCGTTTGTGCGTTGTTTATACAATGATAATGTTGATTAAACGAACTATAAAAATGAATATATTTGACGCTTATAACGTTCTCATTATTAGTTTATGTTAGTAACATAAAATAATTGTTTAGGAATTATTTATAAATATGAAGATTACAAAAGTTTATTTAAATTATCAGAAGAATTTATGTCGAAAACATGCTGTATATACGTAGAACGCGTCGTTTGATCTATATGCAATGATCTAAAATACCAATAATACAACATAATAATATGGGAAATGCGTACAGGGTAGAAGGAAGGTTCATAATGATTGGTATGGAAATTAAGGTATCGCTTACAAAGTTTTTTTATTAATCAAATATATACAGGGTTATTTGTAATTAATAAGCCACCTCTGCCAGGCAGCCTCTCTACCTCAATCCCAACAAAATTTGTTCTATGACTTTTTAAAATAATAATTTTTTTTAAATAATATAAGTTTTCCCATACAAAATTTATTTGTTGTCTCTGAACTGGCATTAACTCTGAGCGTAGGTATGGCGCCCGGGCATTCTTCACCTTTTACGTACTTCTTACAAAATACAGTGTAGGTAATAAGTAACAGAGGAAGCAAAAACATTTTTGTTTCGTTTGTTTTGTGTTGTTTATCAAAATGTGTAAAAAGTCGTAGAACAAATATTGTTAAGATTGATGTAGAGAGGCTGCCTACAAGAGGTGGCCAGTTAATTACAAATAATGCTGTATAAAAAAAAACTTTCTTCAAATAAATTGGAACTAAAAACGTTATCACGATTAAGTCAACGATCAAATGTAGATAGATTGCTGATAGATGTCAACTACAACCTTAATGTATATTTACGATACAAGTTGTGACCATACAACATAATACAATAACTGCAATAACATTAATTCCCACACCGCGTACCCGCAAACCAGCGCACGTGTACAGACTGCGCACACGCATGTGCATGTTATATGCACATATGAACATGTAACACATGTGCATGTCTTACAGCCACAGTAGATCCGTTCTTCCCGCACCCCCTGTGACGGAAGGAGGCCGCGAAGTTGACGACAAAGTACAACGCCCACGCGAACGTAAGAGAGCACGCGTGCAGCCGCCACGGTATATCTAGCCCGTTTATCTGTGGCGCGGTTCAATATTCAATATTCATCATACATAACAATATCAATAAATATATTTTTAAATAGTTATGAATATACCCTTAGAATAACTCAAATATGAATGCCATTACAAATGAGTGAAGACCCACATGAAACATAAAACAACATAAATGCTTACTCTATGACATCTTACACATGACAATACGAGAAAACCTAAATATTACCGTACAATAGAAGTTACAATCAAAACATAGACCATGCTCAATGTTATAAAAAAATAATAAACAATATAACAGAGAGCACAACCTAAATAAATACAAGGAAACATGCTATTAAAAAAACCCACATGATAATAAGCGATGGTAAAGTAGTTTTCGGTATAAGTAGTGACAGTCGCCGCACACATTATCCTTTTTAAGAGATTAAGATATGTTTATGGTGACAATATTTTTAAGTCTAGAAACTGGCAGTTAAGTTTCTGGAAGGATAAGTAACATATAAGATAAAAAATAATAATTATTATTATTTGACAGCACTGTAGAGTTATGATTGGCCGTCTGTCTAATTTGTCATTAGCTAATCAGAGACGTCAATCAGGAATTTGACAGCAGAATAGTTTTTTTTATCTTATTCAGCCTAGCAGAAACTTTATGATATCGCAATAAAGAACAAGACTGACTTATCGTTATTTTATATTTGGAAACATGTGTGCGATGACTATAGCTTAAAGTTTATAAGCCCTTATAATTCATTAATAAATATGAATAAAAGTACAGTTACCGAAGAAATCGATAGAATCTAAGCTATGGAAGATGTAACTATTACTAACCAAATCTACATCTCAGTTACTATTACTTATTACTAAGAACGGAAAGCCCAATAGTTCAGGAATATTCGGAGGCGCCCGTGGCCTGGGAGCTCGGTACATTATTAGTATCCGATTACCATTAAGTAATTAAATTATTGACAAATTTACGATTCTTCAAAAATTTTAAGGTCTTTAATATACAAGGGTTCCATCAGTCCCGCTCCTCCCCATACACCGAGCCCCCGGCCCACTCAATGCTCACAGCGACGGTGGATCCGTTCTTCCCGACCCCACCCCGCGCGATGGCGGCGGCGAGCGCGCCCAGAGTCAGCGTCGCGCCTAACGCCGCCGCGCCACCTAGCGAGTAGCGCGCCTCCAGCGAGCCCATCTACACCCAGGGAATTAGCTTTTGGGGGGTTCTTGTGTTTCATTTCATGCCACGTTATGTTTATAATATTAAGCTTTAAGCGTCAATGAATATGTACTCTCTTGATTTGAATAGTTTGTATGTGTTATATAAGTAAGAGATTATCTTGTTGACGACTGTTCCGAAACATTAACGTAAATGTTTTAGATTGTGTATTTAAATGATTTAAAAATACTCCTAAAATAATAAAAAAAAAACTTCATACCAGAATTTATTGTGTGAATTTTTATATTCCACCTTGTCCATGTTAATTTCTAAAATATTATGAACATTACAAGTCTTTCTAATATATAATCCCTATTTTCTCTTAACTTTAAATATTTATCTGTCTCGCTATTACTTTATTATATACTGTAATAACTTTTGTATTTTCTTTATTTGCCACAATATAACATATTTTGAGATGTATCAGTGACTAATTTTAATAATTTCAAAACAAATTTAATTACAATTTGTTAATAAAAATTAAAGGCATATAAAATTAGTCAGATATAACCAATTATGAATAATATAGAAGAATTATAGGAAAGATAAATTTGGTTAATATTAAAAAAAAAACACGAATTAAGACAATTAAAATTTGATCTAAATATACAGCACATAATTTCATTGACATGCACCATATTAAGGAATATCATAATATGCATATAATAGCGTTAAAATATTATCATTATGCACATAATAAATATAATATTCATGTGGGTATTTTTAAAAGAAATTATCGACCTATTCGAAATTTAAAAAACGACATGTCCCGAAGATAAGAATACATTATAATTACATTACCTGAGTGGTCCAAGCGGAGGGTCCGAGTACAGATGACACGAGGTGTATGCCGATGATGGTGTACTGAGCTTCAGTGACGTCAATGCGGCCCATCTTCAGCGTCCCTGTCACGTAGGCTTGCCAGTGGGCACAATAGAATAACGTCATTGCACAGAAGCACTGGAATACAACATAGTTTTTATTTTTAGTAGTTAATTATATTAATTTATATACTTTTATCATAATCATATAAAAGTTTATTTATTATTTTGCTTTATCTATGATTTGTTATAAGACTTTTTTTAATGTCTAATCATCAAATGGCTAGAATCTACCGTTTACGATTTGGATGAATTTTGGTGGAGAGGTTTTTTAAATCTGCATTCTGCAAAAGGAAAAAAAGTAGTAAAAGAATTCTCAAAATGTATGCAAAACTTAAACTTCAGTTTTTCCTGTTTTTAAAGTTAATTTTTTCATTGTTTCGGAAATTAAAGTATCACAAGGAAATCTCCGGTATGTTCAAAGGGGTATAGAGAGGAAATTTTGCAAGAGTGCAACACTTGCAAGCACCGCATAATTTTCACAACGTTGCACGGTTCAACGACCGGAACGCTGACGTCACCCATCTACCCTTTACTAGATTTACACTTTCATTATATTGAGATTTAGAAAAACCGTCTATTCGATCTTTCAATGGTTTTTTTTAATAGTTGAAGAATGAATAACAGCAAATTAATCAATATATTTTTTATTTAGCTTATTTAGAGAATTATAAGCTAAGGCATAATTTTAATTATTCACAACAGAATTATTCAGAATATAATAGTTTACGCTTGTAGATATATTATAAAATTATAAATATATTATATAACTAAAATATTTTATCGTATTATCGTAAAAATTCCGTATTAATTATAAAGTCTAAATACATTTTTAGCTACTTTAACGGTAATTATTGATAACAAAAGATAATAATAATTTAACCTATAGCAGATGTTCCGCGCAAGATTACCACTATGGGCATCGAAAATATTAATCTTTATCGATTAATTATGAAATCAATCAACTATACGAATCTTAAATATAATATCTAGCGTAGATTAAAAAAAAAAGAGTCATCCTCTTTCAAATAGATAAAGCTAGAACTTAAAAATCAATTATGAAATACTTTAAAAAACTTGAGACAAGTCACCTAATTTGGAAAAAAATATTTTTTGTTATATTTGGCTACATTCCATCTCATGTTATAGAGCGATATGTTGCCAAGATTCCCGGGCGAATACCTCGAGCTAACTGAGACCTTGTCTATTCCTCAATGAACTGCCCCAAGGTCGAATAACCACTTCCGTAAAATCAATATGTACACATTTGTTTTCACTATTATTACAAAGGCCCTGGAGGTCATTTTACAAAGACTTTATTTAATCTTCTGTACTAAATGCTAATTGTTAGTTATGTCAGTAAGAATATCTATTTTATTGATGCTGTGTCTGATATTTAACAGTAATTCGTACTTTTGCTTTTCCTATTCCAACTTTCGAAAAGTAGTAAAAATAAACATTAGTCAACATTAAGTAGGGCAAATACTTAATTACAATTTATTGCTCACTGAAAGTGTCGTACTAGGTATTGACGAGGTATTGGCGAAAATTAGCTGTTTAATTATAAGTGCAGTAACTTCATGAATTGCAAATGATGATAATTAAAGTCTGATATAAACGACTTGGGTATAATTTAGTAATTAGAAAATATACCTACATTTGGTATCTAGAAATTCGAACCGGGTCAATTTATTTGCCTTTACGTTTAGATCTGCTTTGAGGACGTTATACCAATGAGTACCTAACTAATATAATCACTCCACAGCTACGCGAGTGATGACTCGTCCTAGTATAACGCAACTATACTCGTAGTAAAATAAAGTTGCCTACACGCGATAATATGGCCAACGGTTATGTAATACCAACCTGAAAGAACATCCAAGTTGGGTATTCCCCAAGCTTTACAGCTATACAGGCACCGAGGGCGATGAAGACTGTGGATATACTATCGCAGCCGTGATCGAAGAGTTCTCCCAGCGGCGACTGACTGCCGGTGCGGCGAGCCTGCTTGCCGTCTATAGCGTCTAGGCTCTGGTATACGAACACTCCTAACGCGCACACCGCGAAGGCCCATCGCGGCGGTTCTTGCCGTGCGTCTGGGCTATACCTTAGATAATAAAAAAATATCTTAATTAGTTTCCCATTAGACTTTCCAAATGTTCTAACATAAATGTTTTTTATTTTATATTTTTTTCACAACATCATGTTCTTTTCCTAAACAACGTCCGTGCTTCTCAAATGAAGACTTATTGTTAATGTATTGTAAACAAATAACAAAGTCATTAATACTGTGTGGTGTAAATGTTAGATTCAGATTATTTTGTAATGATATTCAAGAATAATTATAAAAATATATTGTATTTTTAAAAAATACATTAAATCTGAGTCTTTATGATTAAAAAGAATTAGATACTTATAATGATATAATTGTTAGGGTTAATTAATTTGGTCATATTCATAATGAAACATATGCAAATGTTTATTAGACGAAAATACTCCCAAACTAAATTTGGTTATGTATCAATGGTTTCATAAGTCTTTGTAAACACCTGCTGCACCCTGCATAAACAATACTCACTACATATGCTTCTTTTTATATTCAGTTCAATGTTTAAACTTCAGACTGAATGAAATTGACTATGTATTTATATTTTTATATTAACAGAATCCTCATAACTTCTAAGTTTACGTTTTTGAAGAATCAACACATTTCATTATGTTATAAGGTCTAAATTCTCAGAAAACATGTTAAAAAGATAAGTTTTCGTTTCTAAGCCTTTGTTTAAATTAAACAAGTAGATGACCTTGAGGACATATCTCTTGACAGAAAACCTCACTAGATATGAATTTTGATTTCACTGTCATATGATCGTCACATGTCCTAATTCAGATTTAAATGTTCTATTGTTGTATAGAATACTTTCAAAACGGTTTGACATTACATTAAATAAACTAACAATTGGAGTTATGAAGAGTGTAGAGCAACATGTGTTTAAATAGATTAAAATTGTATGCTTTGATTATTATATCGACTGCTCACAGACCAATATCATGTTCTTGTTCTACAATGTGATGGTCTTCCCTCTGATGTGCTGCATTTACTATGATGCTTACAATTAGAATAACTAACTGAAATAAAATTATTTAGAAACAAAAGGTCAATAGTAAAATTCTATTTGAGTTGCTTGTAAGATTACTATGGATGTGTCAGATTGTTCATATGTATCTCATTATTATTTTATACTGAAAAAAAAATATTCAATAGTAGCCTCCTACAAACTATAACTAGGATTATTTTAAACTATATCTTAGATCATATTTTCATTGTGTCAAAGTCTAAGTGTCTATCAATATCAATCTATCTTTTTTATAAAAATAGCCTCTTAGTGACTTTATTAAAGAAATAAATTAGGTTAGTTAATAATATTAAAGTTGGCAAATATATACATGGCGTCAAAACAGAAATAATAATATGTATGTATAAAAAATGGTATCAACACTTGTTTCATTTTTTATGTTTATGGAGTTCTTGTTGGTCCTTTTCTTCTACATTTTTTATCCCGTATTCTCCTCTACTTAAGTTCTTTCACCTGTAGGTTGTCTGCAATCTCTTGCTCTTAGCAATAAGACCGCCTTTGCATACTATTTTTAAATGTTAGAATTCCGCTGATTATTGTAATTTTCTTTTATTTTTATTTTGTGTGCAATAAAGTGCTTATCTATCTATCTATCTATCTATCTGTGCAACTAAAGTATAATGTTCATAATTGCAATGTGTCTTTATATGTAATAAAAAATAACTTTGATTTAGAGTAAGAAGTTTATTGTAATAATAACCTACAAAAGATATATCAAACAAGTGCACAGTCAATGTTTTCTAATTAGGTTATTTGTGTTTATTATATATTTACAGTTATTATTATATAGAAGAAGAAATGAATTAGTAATAATGTCATAAAATATTAATTTAATAAAATTTAGAATTGAATTTAAGTAATAAGACATATGTTATGTTTCAAACGCAGGGATTTTATCAAGATTCAAAATTATTTAAACTAAAAAAGTGCAAAAAACAATTCATTAATATATACACGATATCTTATCATTTAGTGGCGCGACGGATTCCGCCAATCAGGCGTTCGAAACTTAACGGAAATGATATTATAGACCAGTAATAATCTAGCAGACAGAAGAAAATAATATCGCAGGTTAATTTAAACAGTTGTAAAAAATTTTGAATGTGGGTTAGAAGAAAGGTGTCTGCAGTTCTAAATGCAAAAATGAAAGTCGTTCCGCTAGTTCAGATCATGACACAATTTTCGCAGTGATTTACAAGCTGACTAGTGTATGATTTGACAATATAATAAACACTTACCAAACCAATATGAGAGTGGTAACTATATTCACTATTAATCCTAATATGGTAATGAGATTCGGAGCAAGCCATAGTGGCGTTTTCGAGACCAGCCAGCACCACCAAGGCTGAAGCCAAGCATCTAGAATACTAGCACTTGTACACGAATATTTGTGTTCACTAAGTCTTTTTAACTGAGCGGCGTTAAGAATCCTGTCCTTGTAAAACTGCATGGCAAATCACTGTCACGTCATCTAACAATATAAAATTAACACTATAGTTTACATTTAATTAATTGCTAATTGCCAAATTTAGAGAGAGTAATCAGCACGACCTATCAATCTTTCCATCATTCCACCATGTGGGCCAAAAGCAATGTGTCATTTTTAGTTACCAAGATTCCGGTTTGGATACCAGGTGTCATCTTTGAACTTGTAACCATAGAGCTAAACTGAAGTTACTAATGTCAAATAAGTTCAGTACAAACTATGAAAAGTAGAGAAAAGGAGTACCAACAATAAGTGTAATTTCAAAATCGTCAAATTACAAGGTAAAATTAAAAAAAAAAACGCGCAAAGTAACCTTTAATTCCCAGAAATACTAGGTGTCCTTAATGGTGAGTAATTATAATAGATGTCGCTCGCGTCCCAATATGTACAATATTATTTTTTTATATGTAACTTGATAGATTTATCGAAGCGGGTAACAGTACAATTAATATTTAAGTAACTTATAAATTGGAATTTAAAATTGTCCAGAACCTTATGATAATTATGTATGGTGTTACATGTATTTGATTTTAAGATTATTCTATTCTCTTTTTGAATTGATTTACTTTAAATGGTAAATTCTTGTTAAAATACACCAAGTGTTTACAGACCTTTACTGTTTTGTTATATATGATATATAATCATTAAGATGTCATAAATCGCAACCTTAATGCTATATTCATTCTGTTATACTAATTCAATGCTATATTTTATTTATGTTTACTTGGTTGTAAATATATATATATGCATTTTCTTGAGAGTTGATGAAGGAACTGAGAAGGAGAAGGAATTTCCAAATCCCAATTCTAGTCGTCCATAGATACTGTAGTTATACACTCGGCGTCACAAAAATCGCACCTTTTAAAAAAGCAACTTCAAAATAATTTTACTCAAACTTTGTGAATTGTAAGGATATGATTGTAGGATATCATTGGAAAGGTAATTCAATTGCCTATTAGAAAATAAAAAAACATGTGTATGCATTTTAATTCTTTAATAACAAAAAACTTAAAACATGACAAAGTGACAAAAAATTAAAATTAATAACATCATAAAAAATTACAAATAAGGCCTTAAAATCTAGTGTTTCCACCCCTTGCTGTGATGGTAGCTTCCAGCCGATCCTTCATGGAGATCACGAGAATCACCACTCTTGCTTGGGGTATGTTGTCCCATTCGTCTTTCACGGCATCCTGGAGCTCTTGTAGAGTGGTGGGAGCAGGATCTCGTGCTCGTACGTGCCTCTTTACATCGTCCCAGAGATGCTCGATCGGGTTCAGGTCTGGACTTCGTGCTGGCCACTGCATAACAGGGATCTCAACCTCTTCCAAATAGTCCCGCACAGCAAACGCAGTGTGGCAACGGGCGTTATCATGCATTAACATGAACCCATCGCCAACAAAACCAGCATACGGAACCACATGGTCTTGTAAGATCTCCGTTATGTACCGCCGAGCATTCAGCGACCCTTGCCCGCGACCACCACCAGTCCGAGAGACGCACACAAGCTCCGTTTTCCCTTCGACGGATATGCCACCCCAGAACATACAGGAACCACCTCGGTATTCGACGGATTCCTCTATGCAAGCCTGGGCAAATCGCTCTCCTCGTCTTCGGTATACTCTTCTGCGTCTGTCGTTGCAGAAAAGACATACTCGTGTCTCATCGGTGAAGAGAACGGCTTTCCACTGTTCACTCGTCCAGTTGACATGCTCCTGGGCAAATCGTAACCGCTCTCTTCGATGCTGCACGGTCAATTTTGGGCCCCTAGCAGGTCTGTGAGCTCTCAATTCCTTTTCTTTCAGTCTTCTTCTAATCGTAGAAACACTCACAGACGTTCTGCAAGCTGATCGGAGCTCTTGATGCAACTCAACAGCATTGCTGAAGCGGTGCCGCAAGGATGTGGAAACAACGAAGCGGTCGTCTCTTTCTGACGTGCAGCGTTTTCTTCCGGATCCACGTCTTCGAGTATAGCCACCAGTCTCAAGGAACCGTTGGTATATTCGTCGAACTGAGAATCGGCTAAGGTTCAACTGTCGAGCAACGTCAACCTGTCGCAGTCCTGATTGCAATAGCGCAATGATTTGAGCGGCTTTATCAGGGGTTGTATCCATCTTCAGGTACTGTTCTCTTGCGTATGTTGTTCCGGTGTGTTCACTCTGAAGTCTGAGTAGCGACTGACCCATTTTTTACCTTTACATGAGCTTTTATACCCTTATAAGGTAGCACAAGTAGTGCTCCTTAAGTGAGCATTTTTTTAAACATTTTTTTGATTGGTCCCTGGTTAGAAATGGTAATTGTTTTTTTAATGATACAGGTAATTAATATAAAGGTATTGAAGTGCACTTTAGAATGATATATTTTTTTCATACGTAGTACTTATGTGCTAGATTCTAGGAGCGATTTACTGAAAAAAACATAGAGGTGCGATTTTTGTGACGCCGAGTTTAGTTGAGCAAGTTTTACAAGAGGTACAGCCTTTTGCTTAAAGTTAAGCCTTAACGATTAAGGTATGCGACAGTACAAGTTGAATAGGATCAATAGGTGAATCAGATCAAAATACGAGTAAGAAATCTGTTAAGACTCGGAACGCAAATGACTTTTGTTTTAAGAATCTCTCTAAAACCCCACCTCCAGCAATTCGGCCGAATACAAATAACGAAAAAGATGCCGAATATACCCAATACCTACCGAATATTCGGCGCATCTTTAATTACCATGTACGTATAAATAATGGTACACAATTAATAAAATACAGAATTTATTTCAACAATAATTACACAATTATCTCTTAATACTTTTTATACGTAAAGTGCCAATTGTTTTTGTGTAATGAAGATAAAATAATGGACTAATTTCTTATATAGAACTTATTATTATAGCACTTTTTTTTAATAATATATCTACTTCTATATTATCTACACACATGAAGGAAATAATGAAATAAAACATAGCTGATTTATATTTTGTACAATGTTATACAAATCAAACTGTTTATATTTTATTAACATTAAATAAAAAAATATATATATACAAAGTAATATTTTATGACCACATTTTAAAAGACGCCAAAATGGTGCTAACAAATATTACGAAGTAAAAATTTGAAACATAAAATAAAAAAGATTATATTTCAGTATACATATTTGTAATGAATCACTTAATAAAACGTAATGTTCATGTAACAACAATATTTGACTACAATACATTCTATTTAGTACTAACTTAGATGTTTATTTAATGCAAATGATCTAATCTTTTGCATTAAATAAACATCACTTATGACCTTTTAGAAATATGTAACTAACTTTGTAAATCTTTTGTGGGGTTTTACTTATTGAATAATGAATTGATATTACATTTTCAATGTAAAATTGTTTTATTATAATAATATGTTTAATAAATAAATAAAGTAATTACATAACAGTTCAAAAAAGTAAAAGTTTATTTTTCATTCTATTGATTCATATATTTACATTGTGTCTCTTAACAATTGAGGACAATTGTATGAACGGAAAATTGAGTGTTTATTTGGGATAATTTAATATATGATAAAAACCTACATAAAACATACATGCACGTGTTTCTATACACTTTTTAGTCACGACATATAGACTGAAATAAGATAAACAGACAGGTATATAAATTAAGGTTATATTAAGAATTAGGCACTGCGGATTATAATGCTATGTCCATTCGGTTTTGTTTCTACTAAACACGAGCGACTTTTAAAACCAGAAATTTTCATAATTAATTATAAACACAAAAGAAATTAAGGGCTATCACTTTTATTTGCATCATTACATCTGCTACCTGTTCTTGGCCAGGTTCTTCCTCGATTCAATTCTCTTCTGTAGTGTCATGAGCAGGGCGCCCAGTACATTGTGTCCAGGTAAACGCTTCCCGAATAAAAGTCGCTTAACAGAATCGTCGTATGTGAGTAGCGCGACCATGTTTTGCAAAAGAAATCCTTGGCAGTATTCAAGAAGCTGCGTCGCGCCATACACCTGTAATATTAGACAAAATAACTAACGAATCGGCTGCGATATATAAATTGATTAGTAGGTACCTAGTTATAAATATATTTCATTATAGTAAAGATGATCTAGAGCGTCTTCTATGAATGGAGTTGGAAATATTTCGAAATAATAAAATAAGTTCTAACGCATGATAACTTTATGATCGAGTCTTAGCCTCCAAGTTTCAATTAGAGGACAGACCTTCAGATATCTTAAGCGATAATAGCTACAACTTATAAGACCATCACTGACAACTAAACCGACCTTGGCGTGTATGTACACGGAGACTAGGTTGTGCAGGTCCACGGAGTGTGCGGCGCGCGCCTCGCAGTAGCGCTGCAGCGGCAGCAGCTGGAAGAACGATGCCGCCGCCAGCACCTCCAGCACGTCGCCGTCCGGGATCTCCAGCCCCGAGCAGCCGCCGGAGTACAGGTACTTCATTACTTGCTGCAAGACGAGGGTAGATGAAGGTGATGAGATATGTTCAACGACCACGACATACCCATGCATAATAGAAATATAGACGGTTTTAAAATTAGAATTACGGCGATCAGCGCTACAATTAATGTTTCGTATTATTAGTCTCTTCTCCTATTAAAGATATTTATAATACATGACATGACGCCCCATAACAATTGGTGTCAGTACATCAAGTGACGTCACCGGTGTATGTCTCACCTCAAATATATGGTACCGTATGTCGTTAATCTGCACGAGCGGCGGCGCTGCGCCAGTCGGCGGCTCGCCCGCGCGCGCCGGCGCTAGCATGGCGCGCAACCGGGCTGACTCTGACACCAGCACTATCTTGTGACCGTAGAACAGGCGACCTTCCACCCTGGGTCCCGACAATATCATGAGTTTCTAAATTATTGTTACTCACGACGGTTTGATTGTCACGGCCAACGGCACTAGACATTTTTAATTTATGGACACAATAATACCTAAAAGTGACATCAGCTAGCGAAGGGTTGTTGACATAGGACGGGTCGACGCGGGCGGGCAGGGGTGGCGCTGGCGCGGGCGGTGCCACGCGCGGCACGGGCTCCCACCCGTAGCACGCGCACAGGATGTCCGCCAGCAGCAGTACAGTGCCCTCCTTCTGGTAGAAGAATTTAAACTTTTTTATATATATTGTAGATATCTTCTTAAAATTACTACATATAAACTTAAGTTACTTTAGGCGAATACGAGTTTTTTTTGGCCAAACCAAAGTAAATATTGAAGAAGAATTATTAAGTGTTATAAGTACGACTATCATTGAATATGGAGTTAGTATTTATAACCTAGATAAAAAGAATATAAGAAGTACCTTGCTGTATCGTAATATATTGAAAAGTAGAGGGAGGCACTCGTATATGAACTGCTTGCTGTAGTGGCTGTCATCTGACGGACACACCTGCAATGTAATCATTATTAGCTATTTTTACTAACAGTTCATTAAAAGTAGAATGCCATTAAAAATGTATCGACAAGAATAGTAAATTTTACTTGTAGAAAGTCTTGTAATAATTGATCGATAACGTGGTCGAGCGAAGCTTCAGCCGCCGCCGCCAGAGACAGCGTCCAGGCATGTAAAGACCAAGGAACTCCTAGCGCTCGCAACTCTAAAGTTATATCTAGAATACCAAACATAGATTTGAAACACACACACACACACTTTGTCATAGTCTGAAAACCCTGTTACAACTACATACAGTAAGTTTAGAATCCGATTCCTAGAATTATGAATCTTGATTTTAGATAAACAAACAAAGTAACAGGTGATTAAAACTACCACTAAATTTAAATATATATCTTGAGGGTAGAATTGTAATTCAACGTCTCATTCTGTTCCATATAAAGGACAGATTATCTACTATAATTACTTAAAGCACCAATTCAACAACGCCACATACCCAAATGGTCTGTCTCCGCGGCGTAGTACATGGCGTCCTGCAGCGCGCGCTGCTGCTGCTTGGTGAAGGGTGGCGGGCGGCCGGCTGCAGGCGGCGCGCCCTCCGCAAGCACCTCCTCCAGCGACAGCACGGCGCCGCCGCCCGCGCCCCGCGCCCCTCCGCGTACAGCCGCGCGCAGGCACCCGCGCCGCCCGTGCGTGCAGCACACCGCCACGGCACTGCGGCATGACGGACACAGCTCTTATGTTACAGCTAATAGAGGTTTACGTGGTGTACCGGGTGATTTTTGTCTTATCTGTGTATTAACACTGAGTTTATCCCCGACATTTTCTTGGTGGTAGACCATAACATCCGGTCGCCGGCAAAGTTACCACCCATCGGGCAGAGTCGTGCCGCAAAACGACCTAGTCGTGTTCCGGCACGTTGCTCGATGAAGCCGTTTATGGGAAATGGGTCTGAACAGTTGCGGTGCGTTGGCGAACCGGTCTGACGTCGGGTTGGTGTTTGTTTTGTCGGGTGTCTAGTCGAGGAGGGTAGCGGGATCCGAAGCGACGGCTTTCCGCTGGCCGCCCGCAGATAGTTGGGGGCCCAATTAGTGGGATAGCCAACCACGAAAGGCTGCCCCGCCAGCTGTGAAAAATCCCAGGGTGGCTCCATCGTGCTGGTTGGCGACCAGACGAGGAGGCCCGATGGCGATCCCTGGGGGGGTTCGGGCGTCCCCGCAGTCTCCAGACTAGCCTCCCAGTGGCAAGACATCACCAATTTCGACGTCGGGTTCGATACGTACCGTCTCGTTCAACTGCCATTTCCCATCCCTATTCACTTTTATATTTATTTATTTTTTTTATGAAAAAGTTAAGAAAAAAGAACAAGTTTACACAGCGGTTGCACTCCTCCTCATATAAAGTGCACCTTACTAATATCAGGGGTTTGCACTCAAATCTTTTAGCTGTCCACCACCACCTGGAGACAGAGCAGCCGCACTTGCTCTTTTTGACGGAGACGCAGATACAATGTCCTTTGAGCGCTGCATACTTGGATTATCCCGGTTACTCGTTAGAGCACAACTTTCGCTCACGGGCCGGAGTCAGTGTGTACGCGCGGAACGACCTCTGTGTTCAGCGTCTCCGTCACCTTGAAGACCCCACTTTTTCTTCCCTATGGGTTTTAGTGGACACAGGAAACGAAATAATCCTGTATTCCTGTGTCTACCGTTCGCACAGCGGTGACCAGGAGACAACTCGTTTATTTGAGTATCTCAGTGAGGCTGCAGATATGGCTCTGTATCAGTACCCTTCGGCGCAGCTCGTCTTTCTGGGGGACTTTAATGCCTGTCATCAGGACTGGCTGTTCCCGTACCAGAAGACCGACCATGCTGGAAGAGAAGCGCGGAACTTTGCGTTGTCCTTGGACCTCTTTCAGCTGGTGAGGCAAGCGACAAGGGTACCAGATGTGGTAGGCCATACAGCCAATTGCCTGGACCTTCTGCTGACAACTGATCCGGACAGGTATCGTGTAGAGGTCACGTCCCCCTTGGGAACCTCCGATCACTGTCTGGTGAAATCTGTATTTACATATTCCCCACCAGCTTTCGAACCACATGGTGTTAGGCGAGTATGGAAATACAAGTCAGCAGATTGGGATGAGATGCGGCACTTTTTTGCGTCTTATCCTTGGCGGCAGGTCTGCTTCTCTTCTTTGGATCCGTCGAGTTGCGCGGATGCTATAACCGATGTGGTGCATCAGGCAATGGAGTATTTTATTCCTTTTGCTGACGTACCCATCGGTGGCAAAGCTCGCCCATGGTTTAATGCCGAATGTCGTCATGCACATGACCGTAAACATTCGGCTTACCTCATTTGGGCTGATGCTCGAAGCCGCAAAACTCCGGATGTAAGTACAAAGAAGAGAGCCTTTAACCAAGCTGCCAAGTCCTATAAAAAGGCATTGCGGAAGGCTCGTCTTGATCGGATCGTTAAGAATGGCGAAAAGCTCTCTGTCAGACCAACTGGCAGTCGAGCTTTCTGGTCTCTTGCCAAAGCGATCGAGTCGAACTTCTGCCAACCCTCACTGCCTGCTCTGCTGAAGCCTGATGGATCCCTGGCCCACACAGCAACAGAGAAAGCGAATGTATTTGCTTCTCTGTTTGCTGAGAATTCGCATCTAGACACTGGCAATGCTTCTCCAGAACATCTTCCTCACTGCGGTATTTCGATGCCTGAAATCCGCATCACAAACAAAGAGGTATGGAGAACATTGTATCGTTTAGATGTGAATAAAGCCAGTGGTCCTGATGGTATACCAGCCATTCTGCTCAAGACATGCGCAGGTGAGTTGTCTCCTGTATTGACACGTCTGTATCGCCTCTCTTTCAAGACTGGAAAAGTGCCGGAATCCTGGAAGCTTGCCAACGTGCAACCCGTGCCCAAAAAAGGCAGCCGTGCCGATCCTGCCAATTATAGGCCCATTTCAATCACCTCCATACTCTGCAAGATTATGGAGCGTGTATTGAACTCGCGGCTTCTAGCGTACGTAGAAGGTAACGATCTCCTCAGTGACCGACAGTACGGATTTCGCCGAAATAGGTCCACTGGGGACCTTCTAGCGTACGCAACACACATTTTAGGCGAAGCCATCGAGAGGAACGGAGAAGCGGTCGCCGTCTCTCTGGACGTCTCGAAGGCTTTTGACAGGGTCTGGCATGTGAGCCTTTTAAGCAAGCTTTCAGCTTACGGTATATCTCCTGGTCTGATTGGCTGGATAACGGACTTTTTGAGCCAGAGATCTCTGCGTGTTGTTGTCGACGGGTGTTCTTCGGAACCCTTGACAATAAATGCCGGAGTACCTCAGGGGTCCGTTCTTTCTGCAACTCTTTTTCTGCTGCACATTAACGATCTGCTGAAGCCCGGTATCTATGGGTATGCAGACGACAGCACAGTTGTAGAAAGATATCTGCCAAGTTCTCGGGCTAGTAGAGATGAAGTACAGTCTGAAAGAGAAGCCATGGTGCAACGTTTGAATGACAAACTTCAGGCAGTCTCCGCATGGGGCAATGCCAATCTTGTCAAATTCAACGCCACCAAAACGCAGACGTGTTTGTTCACCGCCAAAAGGAGCCCCTTCACCTTGGCTCCTACTTTCCAGAATGTATCCTTGGAATACAGTGACTGGCTTCAGTTGTTAGGCTTAGAGATCTCCTCGAACCTCAACTTTGGTCGGTACATTGAGTCCAGAGCAAGAGCAGCTGCGGGAAAGCTTGCTGTACTTGCGAAGGTGCGACAGTACTTTACACCGGGACAGCTTCTTGTATTATACAAAGCACAGATCCGGTCGTGTGTAGAGTACTGTGGCCATATATTTGCTGGTGCCGCAAAGACTCATCTTGCGGTTCTGGACTCAATTGAGAGGCGAGCAAAGAGGCTTATTGGCGACCCTAAATTGGTTGACGCCAAACTCCACAGCCTTGAACACAGGCGTAGAATTGCTAGCCTCTCAGTATTCTATAGGATACATTTTGGTGAGTGTGCGCAGGAATTGCACGACCTAATTCCCCCATCCCCGTTCCTTTGCCGGACGTCCCGACGCACGGCGGGTATCCATCCCTACGTTGTGGACACTCCACCTGTCCGAACGAAGCGCTATGCTTCATCTTTTTTAGTGCGTACAGCGAAGGACTGGAACAATCTGCCTGCGTCGGTATTTCCGGCAAAATATAATGTGGGTGTCTTCAAGAGGAGAGTGAATAGGCTGCTAGGTTAATGCGCTTTACCACCTAAGACTACATTTCACTTTCCATCAGGTGTAATGTAGTCAAGCATTAACCTAGTTTTGTATAAAAAAAAAAAAAAAAAAAAAAAAACATGAAAACATAACTATATTTTAATAGATATCAAATTATAATAACCTGTAGCACCCATATTGTGCAGCGGCCGAGTAGCACAGTGCATCGTTGAGTTGAGTCGATAGGAAAGGGTCGGCGCCGTGAGAGAGCAGCAACTGCACCAGTTCCAAGTTACCTACGCCACAAGCCATCTGCAAGACGAGCATATTTTACTATCAACTCTGGCTACTTTTTAAGTTTTTATTGGAAGAAAGAGCAGCATCCGATCCTTATGGCATAGATTTATTATACCTGGCATTTATATATACCTGAAGAGGTGTAAGCGTACACACGTCATCTCCCCTCGCGGGGGCCCCGTCCACTCTGGCGCCGGCCGCCAGCAGCCTGCGCGCCGCCTCTAGAGCACCCGCACCGCCGGCACCTCCCGCCCCGCCCGCACCGGCCGCGCCGGTACCCCCGCCCGCACCCGCACCCGCACACGCATACACTAGCGCTGTCCAACCTTGAAACGGGAGAAAACAAATTAGTCTTAATTATAATTATTTAATACATCAATCATTGTGACTCAAAGATATTTACTAAATATGCTATGCTGAACGCTCAAAAAACTCACCAGCAGTAGGCGGCGTGTAAACCGGTGCGGGCGCCGCATTGGTGGTCGCGGGCGCATGTGTGGGAGAGCGCGGAGAAAGCAAGGCGCTGTGCTGTGCGGCCGCGCCGGCGGTCTCGATATTGGGATCGGCACCGGCTTCTAATAGCATCTGTAAATAATCAATTAATAGCGGTTAATGATTTAAAAGTATATTGCATTTATTAGTTTGTTTTCTCAAATTTGGTTTTTAACCCCCAAAAGGAAGGGTGTTATAAGTTTGACCTGTGTATCTGTGTGTCTGTCTGTGTCATCGCAGCAAACAAACGAGTGGATGGATTTGATTGGGAGTTTTTTAGTTTTAAATCGAAAGCCTGGTCCGTTTAGATGGTTTTTAGCTATGTTTGGGCAACATAACAGCAGTAGTTTCCAAGATATTGAGATTATTGTTGCTAGTGAAAGATTCTTGCAATATTGAAAGAAAACACCTTAACGAGAGAAAATTGTTGTGTTCGTAGGTTCATTTACTGTAATATAAAACTAGTAACATCATTTTAAAAATCGGAAAAAAATATATATTTAAAATGAAAAAAACCCCGATAAGAAAACCTCTAAAAAGGATAAAAATAATATTATTAGGTACTAAGTCGTTGCGTCGGAGGACCGCTAAATAAAAGAACAAGTCGAAATGCAAGTAAGTTATTAAAGGGACATCCCGAAATAACAATATCAAATCGTATAGTCTATAGATGCAACGACTTCAATAAGTACGTAGTAATATTATTCTTATTCTTTTTAAACGTCTTTGTGTATAGGGGGCTTTTAAAATTTAAAAATTTAATGTTTTACTCTTTTACAAACGTTCTTTTTAAGAAATACTCAAGGAACTCACCGCAACTATCTGCTCATCGCCAGCCAAGGAAGCCTTCATGAGCGCGGTGAGTCCGGACGCATCGGTAGCGTCAATTCCTGCAGGCGGCAGAAGTGCTCTCACGCCGCTCAACAGGTCAGGGCGGCCGCTCAGCAGCGCGCGCTGAGCCAGCCCCAGCGCCGCGCGGGACAGCTCGTCCGGCGCGCGGGAACACCGAGACCAGGCCGGCTCGATCGCTTCTTCTAATCTGTCATCACAATCGGTTACTTAGATAATTAAGGTAAGTATGTATAATACCGTCCAACTTAAACGATTACTGTAAATAAATTTGAGTATCGCTTAAAAACATGTTTTAAAGTAACATTCTAAACAAATACTTACGTGACGGGTCGAGGCGGGCAGTCCGCGTGCGGCAGCAGCAACCTCGCCGCCTGCAGCACGTCGTCGGCGTCGGGCACGGCGGGCGGGGGCCGCATGACCGCGTGAGCCCGCGCCGCTCGCACCCACTCCCCCAGCGGCGGCAGCGCGCCCGCACCGCGCTCCCCCCACAGCCCCGCGCCGCACCCCGCGCCCGACGCACCGCTCGACGTGTGCTCCAGCTGGGGGTTCGATATGTTTACGTACGGAAAAACAGTACCTCTATACAATTTAGCAGGGTACGTTAAGAGTAGAAACCGACCTGCGAGCATCTCATAAAGTAATAGAGCGCTCGTTCTGCGGCGGGGCTGAGAGGTGACAGGCGCGGGCTGACCTGTCGCAGCACGGCGCGAAGCTCGGCCGCCGAGCCAGCACACGTCGTCAGCAGCACCGAGCCGCCGCCGGAGCCGCCGGAGGTACCCGAGCCGCCTGAGGAGACATCGCAATAGTGTTATACGATATTGAGACTGTCCGTGGATCGCTACGTTATAATTAAATTTTGACAAATTATAATGGGTAGGTCCAGATGTATATAACAAAAATCGACTATCTACACTGAAACAGTTTAATAAATTAAATTAAATATAATTGCAACAAGAGAGATATATTTACCGGAGCCGTTAGTGGTGATCCCCGAGTCGTGGCTCATGCCCAGCCGTCGGTGAGACGACGAACCCGAACCCAACGAGCTCATGGACTCCCAGCGAGACAGCGATAGTGCTCCTGTTTACGAATAATCCATCGTTCATTGCCGTTTAAGTATTTTGTCTTTTAATTTGGTATACGATTTGCCTTCCGGCCTCGACGAACTCTCTTCCGATCGCGGTGACTTTAACGGATTCTCACCCGAGGCGACCCTCCCCGCATTGAGGTGGCTGTAGGGTTGTAGCAGGCCCCACAGGTCTGCGCAGGTGGCCACGGCGTGGTCGATGGCGGCCGGCGTCACGGGCGCAGCGCCCGCACCCGCGCCCGCTATCAACGCGATCTCCTCCAGCAGCGTTTCCATGCCCGCGCAGAGGTAGATGGCCGCGTATCTGATGAACGTGCAATAGACATTCTCACGATCTTTTTTGTGAGTAATTATTGCTAATGATAGTAGTGAGGACAGACAGTTTTGTGCCGTATATTTTGGTAAGTACTTATTGAAGCTATATTGAAGTACTCGTAGGCCTCTGAATCGCTGGGGTAGCAGACTTTTTTACTTAATTCTTTTAACGTGGAAGCTTCGAAATCTAATTTACTTGTGATACAAAATACCCTAAAATATTAATCGCTAATATCTACGGAACTTATATTGCGTTAACATTAATTTGGCCGGCGAAGTCATCGGACAAAGAAAATTGCGAAGGTTTTAAATTAGCATTGTGTAAAGTTATTGATTACTATAGCGTTAAAAAGCGTTCAGCAGATATGTAGATTTAAAAGTCATAGTAAAGAACTTAGGAAACACTTCTAGAAACCAAAGTGATTTAATAAAAATATTCGTCAGAACATATCAAAATTATATCGATAATCCCAAAAAAAATAAGATTTCCTTTCTTATGAGTCGTATGAAAATTGTTTATACAAACAATATAACATATGTTATAACACTCACTCGTGCACGAAGGCCGCGACGCGCACATCTAGCATCCAGCGCTGGAAGCGGCCGGGGGCCAGGCCGGTGCGGGCGCGCGCCGCCGAGCCCAGCCGCCGCGACGCGCTCACCGACGTCGCGTACATGGTGGCCGCGCGCTGGCACCCCTGACACACGAGGGTAAGGCGTTCAAACAAACTCTACCTTTATCCTCCTTATCTCTTAGTAAATAAACCTCGTAAACATAGTAGAGTCCGAGGACTCCAATTTACCTTTATACAAGATTCGGCAAGCGGTGTACTGAGGACGATACGGAAAGCGCCCGCCACTTCGTGCTTGGAACAGAATCCAAAGTTCTGAGACAGACGCTGAGCCTCCCGCGCTATCCGGACTAGAGCTCTACACCGTTAAAAAATATTGTATTACAAAATTTAATCGATGTAGTGTAAAACTAAAGTAAGAAAACTCTCGATTATATACATAAATCGAGATTCAAAATTGAGATTGAGAGAAGATGATATTTTTTTTTACTGTTAGTGATCTTTGAACCGGGAAATCGACGAATGAATTTTGACAATGTCTTAAGGATGGGAATAAATAACTCAAGAACCATCCATATTAAAACTTCTACACTTTTAGCTTATCGATGAAGGAAAACAAAATCATAACTACTTATCTCAAATACTGCTCTCAAACTCCGCAATCTTGGCAGAATCGTAAAATGGCTCAACGGACATGTATAGATTCTAGTTTTACGTAATTGAAATACCTCTGGAGTAAGTAAGCCAGCCGCGGCGGCGCGTCGGGCGCCACGCGCGGTGCCAGGTCGCGGCAGCGCCCCGCCTGCAGCGCGCGGGACACCTCTCCCGCCGTCCATGGCACGCAGCGAAGCTCCACCAGTCTGGCGTTCAAATATTTACTTAACTTAACTTATATAACAACATCTCCGTCTTTGGATGGTATGCTTCAGTTATAAGATTAAAATTACCAAGGTGAGCCGAGTTATACTTTTACATCAGATTTTGTCGCTATTTTTCTTACCTATTATGCGAGTCGACCCAGACGAACTCGTCTGCGCTGGTGACGTTGGTGCACACGGTGTCGAGCGAGGGCTGACGCACCAGTGGCGCCCGACGCCGGCGAGCCTCCGCCGCACTGCCGCCTTCTGTGACACCAAATTAATAACTTAACTCTACCGAGTCGAAGGTTAAATAATTAAAAAGGTATTTGTAAAAAAAAGGGGACGCGCAGGTATGCCATTTTGACACTGGGGCTATCTGCACTAAATTCACATACACACACACACACACACACAAGAACAAAAAGTAGTTACAACTAAATATTTCTTAAATAACGTATTGTGCGTCGGAACTTTTTCTAACGCTAACCGGGTGCTCCGTTATTGCTGCCGCCGCCGGCGCTGGACGCTCCGCTGGTGGCCGTGCTGCTGCTGTCTCGCGACCGCAGCGTTAGCTGCTTGATGGCGGACCTGATGTCCTCTAGACCGCCACCGCCCGGCCAGGGAGATTGTAACTAAGGTATTTAATAAATATTTTTTATTTTGTCTTATACATTTTGGCAACATTTGACAGCTGTGGCCATATCTAGTGTTGAATCAAAAGGTTTTTCATCTGAGAGTCTGTATCGTGATGTGCTCACCTTGTTGTGCGGACGATGCTTGTTCCGTGCATGCGGCGCCTGCTTGGCGCGGCGCGGCTCGTCCCGGCCCGCCTCGCCGCCGCCGCTGTCCGACATGGACGCGTGACCCGATGACCTGTTCTCGTCAGAGCTGCTGTTGCAATCGCGCACTCCATTCTGAAGCAGACCAGAGAGATTAAATTATTGAAGCTCGGTATCACATTCTCCTCTAAGAACCTTCTCTCTCCTCCCGGTGATAATTGGATTGACCCTATTTAGTGTAATACTTTATTTAATCTGTTAGGTAACTCTATTAATTTAGAGTATAACGAGGACGGGTGTGCTATTTTATAAAAAGAGATTCAGCCAATTGATTAAAGAAATAGGGACATTACAAGGTAGTGATCTCACAATACTTGCTCTTACACAGGTTACCAGGTCGTATTCGATATTACCTAAATATTTAAAACTTGCTTTTGCGAATACAAATCTTGGATGGCTTTAAAATATACCAACTTCCTACATTCATAAAATTAACCTTCTTCTTCTTCTAAAATTACGGAAGGATGCGTTCGACCTCTTACAGAGGGCAAATTGTGTAAACTGGAAAAGTTTACGAAACGACGTTCCCCGTGGCATCGGATCGCAGACGCTCGCGAGCGCGCATTGTCAAAGACACTTTCGCCTTCAATCTCGTAACTTCCCACCCATTACGCTTTTCCCTATCAAGAGATCGTGGGATTCCGTTAAAGACAATGCTTATTTATTTTTTTAAGATAACACTTTCGCTGTTACGCCGCGCTCCGGTAATTTTTGTAATCAGCCGAGATGCGCTTGAGCCTAATTAATGAGATGCGAACTAACATTGAATGAATGACAGCTTTATAACTAAACTAGCAGCATACTTCTTAGCTTGTAATACTTCTTTTACGGTAAAACTGTAATGATATATTTTTTAACTATAATGATGTATTTTTTAAATTGACATTTATTAAATGTTTGTTAAACCTACGAATATAAAAAAAATGTATTTGCTGTAAATGTATTTTTTTATCTCATAAAACATTACAAACAAGATTTTAAGAGTAATCATTTAAAAACTTTTTTATCTACGGTTACAATTTTATGAGAGTTTCAATTTGTTGAGGTACTGTGTAATCGATTTTTGCTTATCTTTCGCGATTACAAAAATAAAGAAAGTTGTTAATAACAAACCTTTGGGATAAAATAATGATAGCTTTAGCAAAATGTTTGAAGTGGTACTTAGGTGCGGTTCTTGTTTCCATAATCAAAAAAAAATTACCACATACAAAAAGACACATAATTTGACATTGTTGTAGAACTTAATTTATTCCATCTTAAACTTTGTAAGGTATTTGTAGTAGCATAGATAATACTTTTGGCACGGAAACTTATGCACTGAGAAGAAAGTCTTTATCAATTAGATGTTTTTCTCCTTCTTTATTTTGTAATGGCTTTTGGTAAAATACTTATATGTTGCTATGGATGACTTTTTTTTTATTTACTTATTTATGGTAAATAAATTTAAATGTACAAATCATTGAGTCTCCTTGCTAGCCAAAGAGGTACATAGTTATATTAAGAGTGGTTAGACTTCTTAGTACTATTACTGTCTTTTGTAGTCTTCCTTATTTTCTAGACTTTATGAATTATAAGAAGTTTTATGTGGTGTCTAAGCAGTTTATCTAAAGAGTATATATTTAACGCACAATATGTACACAAGAAAACAAAACAAAATTGTAGCATTTTTAATGAATTATACTTTGAATCCAAATAACATTTAAGTAGTCATATAGCAACAAAAATTAGAGGAAATAAACTTGAATAACATTAAGATAAAAAAATCTTATAATATCACTAAGACTCACTTTCCAGGTTTCTTATATCGATAGGCGATAATTGATGAAGTGACCCGTTATTCAAAATCCCGTAGTAATAATAAACGTGGCGTGCGCAGGCGCATTTCAACTCGAGCACTCGCCAATCGTTACGAATCGACTCGAAGTAATTCAGTCAATTTAACTAAAAAGCTTACACGATGGAGACCATATTATTAATAATATTATTTCATCAAACACTTACATAATTCTTTTAATATCTAACTAATATCGTGAAATATCTCTAAAGAAATCAATGATTTGTGGTATAAAGGTTCAAATGTTAGTTTGCTATATATTATACTTAAAATCAAACTAAACGTTGAATATAGCCAAAAAAATATTGAAAATATAGAAGAGTTTAAACTTTATTTAAATTTTATTATAAAGTTAGTCATAATAAATTTATTATACCTTTTTTTCGTGAATTACTAATTATTATTTACGATAATATCGTTCGCCATAACAATTTTAAAGTCATAAATTCTTTTAAGATGCTATTAATATAATCTTTAGCATTTTAATAGAAATAGCTTACCAACATAAATTAAAATCTATAAATTAAATCAATAAGAATATTTATGAATTTCTAAGTAACTTTGATACTTACATAAGTAACGTAAACACAAAAAATTTCAAACACAAAGACCGCTAGCCGTCTGTAACTATTATTATATATTACCAAAAAGTAATAATTATCTGTACTTATAAATATATAAATACGTAGGTTGTCTCTACGTTTATTTTCTATTGTAATAATTTTTTAATCTTATATTTTTATTTTGGATTCTTTATAACTCAAAAGTGGCTTAAACGATTTTGATGAAAACTGATAAATAACTATAAATTCATACCAGAATATATGATGTACCAAAATGAAATATATAATATTAATAAACTATACATATAAGCGAAGCATATTAATCTTATGATTTTTTTTTAGCGGTTATTACACTTTCGTCTACTAATTCTATGTCTAGTATGTTGCCGCCTATCTACATTATAGACGTAAAATTTATTTTAAAACATGCATCCTATTATAGATTTGAGTTTATTATCCAGTCATAAACTTGGCTTCGTCAGCTCGACGCGAGTAACGAGCACTCGTTACATCCGCACGCAATAACCGCGGAATTAATAGCATTCATCGTCTTGACTTAAAAGATTACATGCTAAGATTATACTAAGAAGATTGACACTCAAATATAAACATCATAAAATTAATGAAACTGTGCGTTGTCGGAGTCGGGTCACAATTATTCAGTCTAATCCTCGAGGTTCAATGGTTACCTGTATCTGCGAGTCACCGGGACGGTGTTCGTGTTTGCGGCGGTCCAGCGCTAGGCTGCTCTGTGCGGGTGCGGTGCGGACAGGCGCGCTGGCCGCCGTGCTGCGCGACACCGCCGTCACCGGCTTCAGCTGCGCCGCGCTGGGGCTGCCCGGGGACGACGCCTCTTCTGCACTCGCTGGAACCGAGACGAGTTTGAAGTAATGTTGATTAGTATGGGTTCCCTTAATGCCCATTGATCCAACTCGAATCACATTCAATTAAACCAACAGAACAAGAAAAAGCATTAAAAATACGTAAGATGGTATATACTGTTAAACATGAAACGGAATACGGATTTCAGTTATAAATTTAATTTATCTAAAACTTTAAACTCTGAAAGAATTTATAGAAAGACGCGACCCACTGCTCTACCGCGTTGTGATATCATTGTAAAATTATATTTGACGGCCTGCAATGTTCATGAATAAGGATCAAACCCACCGCTACGTTATCTCCGGTACAAGAAATGTATTTTAAAACGAGTAGCCATCTTGATTAGTCGAGCAGTCGGTAAGAATTTATTGCTGGAACCCGTATAGGGACTGGATGCACTATCGCGGGAGGAAACTACACGCAACACTGACTTATGTGTTCTTCACTCGATTTGGCATTAACTTACTATAATAAAACACCATTATATATTACATTGTAATTATATGACTGTTAATAAACTAACTTATTTGTGTCTGCTTAAGGCTATTTCGTTTGTTTTTATTTTAAACAAGATTTTATGACTTATATAAAACTAAATAATGTAGACTTAATTAACTCCTACAATTATAATATAAACTTAAATTGATATAAAACATCTTCGCCGTCATCTTTTTTATAATTTTATAGTAACTCTAAACGTCAATCAGTTTCTCTATTCATCAACTTGAGTTTTTCTTATAAAAAGTGAGATTTTCCACGAGATGGAAAGCACTGCCTAATGAAACTTGAGAATCACTAACAATGGCTGAGTGGCTTTATAAGAACAAGATCATCTTCCTTTGATAATAAAGAATTATTATCCGTTGGTGTAAAAAAACCTCACGCAATTATTGTAAGATACAAATTAATATAAATGTTTGAAAATATCTATAAACATGTATAGCCATGTTAAGCTTATTTAAATTTATATAAATATAGAATGAAAAATAAACCGATACGGGCAGGGATTCGAACCCGCGACTACGGGACGGTTTCCCAGTAGTCGCGGGTTCGAATACCTGCCCGTATTGATTTATTTTTCATTCTATATTTATATAAATTTAAATTAATATTACATTAAAGCTTTATACAGTAGTAGAAAACCCTTTAAAAATACAAATTGTAAGTGTGATATTTATTATATTATTATTATTATTTATAAAAGATGTATTTGATGTCTTATGCACATGTTATAAACCACTATACGATAGTCAATCAAAACAGTCTGTTTATCTGTTTGTCATGTATGTCATGGTGCAAAAAATACAGTAAGGATTTGAATGCTGCAAACCATAAACTTAATTCATTTTCATTAACGCCAAAATAAAACTGCTGTAGATTATTTCTTAATGTAATACGTGTTACGACGATATGTAACATGAGTCATAGTAGTCTTATTAGTATTAGTAGTAATTGGTAGTCAAAGTAGTCTTATTACTATTAGTAGTAATTAGTAGTCATAGTACTATTATTAGTAATTAGTAGTCCTAGTAGTCTCATTAGTATGAGTCATCTTGTAAATGGTACCTAGTACTGCTTAAAAATAATATCTTATATATTTCTATTTACTTTACTAGTTATGTTACTCCTGGTATATCCAATTAAATATTTTTTTTAATCATTTATTAAATTCGTTTATAAATTATATGTTACAAGTAACTAAACTAACTAAAGACGTAATTTAGGTTTAAAAAGCCCAAACGTTACTCAACATGTACTTAGATTTTGATATACACAATAATCTCCATTTACAGCAACAAGAAAATATGTTTTTTTGTTCTTTTTTTTGGTCATTACTTAAAATACACATACATATTTTTACCGACATTTTATATGAGAGTAGGTAGTCTTTCAAAGAGTGCCGTCTCTTACAGCAATATTAATTTAATTAAAATGTGAAGAATACTTATAATTACTCGATCTAAGAAGATACATACATTACACAGTGCAGGTACAAACGTCCGAAAATCAAATTAAGAAACAATTATCCTTTTAAAAATCAAACGTGGGTGGGTACATATGATTACACTGTGTGCAACTGTGTTTTATTAATTGTATTATCTAAAAAATGTAGAGAATAGATAGTATATAGAATTTAGCAACCGGTGGAATATTAAAATTGATCCAAATGTGTTAGTATCTGTTACAGTCTAAACAATATGATCCAAATAACTCCAGTATCATTTCTGTAGTTAGATATTCAGTAACAAGTCGTCATGGTCTAGTTGCAGTTCGAGTAGGCTGTGGTACACTCTCCGGCAACACGGTTTGTACGGGTGTTGTAGGCTGTACTGCATACGAAAGTATAACATAAATTACAGTATATTACATTGCTAGAATGTCACAAATAAAATAGACTTTAAGTAAGCAGGTTTCGTTGCTCCTTGTTCCAAATTCAAATTAGAGCTTTTCAATTAGCTTAGACTTAAACTTGTTATTAATGTTTTAGTATTTGTCCATTAACTATGCCTTTGTTTTCTAGTTTTAAGTGACAGGCTTATTTACTATCTATGGACAAATAGATCTTGAATGTTAATTGAATAAATTGGAGTAGTTTTCATGAACCTCACTTTATAGAGTATATAGAGAAACGTTTAGTTCGATATATTTTCTTGCAGAAATTTTAAACAATAAATATACCAATGGTTTTACAAAAGCTAGCTGTAGCCCGGGACTTCGTCTTTATTTTTATTTTAATTAAAATCTATTTTGTTATGTTTAATCCTATCATTGGTTGTACACTTCTGCTTAGGTCAAATTATAACCTTATATCTTTAATCTGACAATAGATGATAGTTCGCTTCAAAATGATGACATATTAAACTAACTTTTAGCGGGCGGGTCAGCGGGCGGCGGTGGCGGTGGTGGCGTGGTAGCTCGGTGCGCGTGCGGCGGCGGAGACAACCGCCGGGCGTGTGCCGCCGCGCCCGCCGCCGCGCCGCCTGCCGCGCCAGAAACGCGCACGCGCAGCGCCCGCGCACCCAGCACGCCCGCGCCGCACCATGACGCGTCCTCGGACGGGCGGCAGCCGCTCGATGGCCTGCGATAATGTTTAGGATGAAAACTTGCTATAGGTAACACTATTTGTGTATAAATAACATTATCATCCAAGTATGTACCCTTTGGTGCTATTGATTATTGTATGGTGTCAAATAGCGTGTCGGTTACGAGGTCTCTATGCTATTCTGTCGACTCTTTGTAAACCTTTATTTTAAGTAGCGTTTCCTGACTCATGGCATTAAAGTGATTTACACAAATAGTAATAAAAATTAACGTTAACAACTAACGTGTCCTATTGCATGATGTTCAGTATAGTAAGCTTAATTAAATATACATTCTTCTTTTTTTTAACAAAGAAATAGTTTAAATACTTTATCTTAACATTACTTTTCTTAAATCATCTTATGTTCTACGATTGTGGAATACTCAACAAACATATCGTAATCATTGCTTTTTTATAAAATGTGCATCCTATAGACATTACCCTCAATGATATATCACGCAATTGACACAAGTCGCAACCAACATCAAAGTTGCATTCCTTTTGCTATATTTACATACTATACCTACTAATATGCGAAAAAACTTTGTAGTGTTCCTTAACGCTCTTCAATAATTATAAATAATAACTAATATTAATTAATATCTAAGAGAATTAACAACAATTAAAAATGTATAAAATAAACATTGACATTTCTTATTCTGATCAAATTACAAGTATAATAAAATATTCAAACAAGGAATACAAGTAAACGGAAAATATAAATATGGCTGAAGGGAAGAAAAAGTTAACCTCTAAATACAGGTCAAACGTCATTTTATGAAGTTATTATAATAAAGTTTAAATGTAAACGATGCACCTGCCTTAATGGATTCGAATCAAAAATAACTTGCAATTTCAAGTACTGAAGCATGCTTACAAATTGCATTTAATAAGAACAAGAATGCACTTGAATCCGTTGGTACATGAATTGCGTTTGGATATTGAAAAATGAATATAAAATCAAGTCGTACAAATCAGATATAATATAAAACCGTAGCGTAATAGCGTAGTATTGAACTCAAGAATGAAACGGTTTCAAGATTTAAGAATAAACATTGTACCAATTATAAAGTATATATTTTTAATTCAACGTAGAAGTTTATTAAATCACAAACTTATACCTTCTCTAAATGTTCTAAATATATACAGGGTTTTTCGAAATTAATTGACCAACTCTTCCACGCAGCCTTTCTACATCAATCCCAACAACATTCGTTCTACGACTTTTAACGAATCTTGATAAATAACACAAAAAACAAAACAAAAGACTTGTTTCTCCCTCTCTTACTTATTACTCTGTATTTTGAAAGAAGTACCTAAAATGTCAACGGCCAATAATGGTGTAATAATTTTAAAAAGTCGTAGAATTAATGTTGTTGGTATTGATGTAGAGAGGCTGCCTGCAAGAAGTGGTCCATTAATTACAAATAACCCTGTACAATAATATTATCTAATAATAACAGCACATCCTACAACGGTGATCGGTAATATCGATCGGTCGGTCTGTGGCGTGACGAAGGTGCGCAGGCGCAACCAACGTCCGCGCCTAATCGCTGTAATGTCACTTCACGACTTCGTTACAACTGTTCTCTGTCATACTTTTGTTTAGATTTATTGTTATATAGCAGTGTTTGTAATTTATTTAGCCAATTCCTAAAAAGTTGTTATAATCTTGGTAGCCGGTAACTAAATGTCATTGATAATTTTATAAGCTTCAGTTATTGTTAAATTCTGAAAAAATATTTCAGTAGCTAAATTTTTAATTCTAACAATATCTACTTACAAGGTTTCTACGCTCCAAGTTAGATCCAAGTTAGATCCTACCAAAAATGTACTAGATACGGGACTATTAATATATGAGGAAAGTTATATAACTGAAACATGTCTCTTCATAGTAAATACTTTTGTTTTATTTATTATTCAAATAGTAAACAAGAACAAAGTTCTTCCATTATGTGAAAATATTATAACCTGCAAGCTCATACCACATACTTTATGATCCAGTATTACCAGCACCATTATATAAGAAAGAATTAATGCTTAGTGCAAGTGTGAACAAAGTTATATATTGAAGTTTCCTGTAACGAACGACGGACATTAACAACTGATTCAATTTGTATTATTTTTTTATTACACGTCTTGTTGATATAAGTTCATTTTCCAATAATAACTTTGAAAAGGTTATAAAAATCATTTGTATCTGATATTAAAGTGATGAAATTGGCAACTAATATTTACTTGTAAGGATTCATTGATCTAAATTTATATAAACTTTGGCGATACAATATCTGACTTTCGTTATTGTACTTAATCTAATCTTTGTCATTAGTTCTATTGACTGCACTACTTTAAGTCAAGTTATCAAGTATACACAAGGATGACATGTAACTGATATTAATCATAGAATTAATATATATAGAATAGGTGAGCCATAGGTATTCGTATCAGCGTCAGTGAAAGACAGTTAAAAAAAGATGCAAGATGTCACACTATGTGTCTTTGTCTTATTACACATGCGCAAAAAAAATTCATGACGCGTATTTAAAATTTTTTAAACATTTGTGTAAAACATTTTTGACACTACTTTTTTTACTATATTGAGTTAACACGAAAATATTCGAAAATAATGGTATATTATTGATACTCAAATTTGATCTCACACGGTGAAAATGACAACTTAGCTTTTAGAATATTGGTAAAAATGACAATTGCTACGAATTACATTCGAGACGACGACGACGAAGCACGAGATTTCATAAAAAGTAAAGATAGATAGGGTTTTTCGATATACCTATCTCTTTTAAGTTCGATGGTGACATTTAAGGCTGGCTTCCCTATGATATTAATACATATAAAAACGAAAGTGGCAATACTGGAATTGTCAAACGGCAGGAAGCGTAAAAGTGTAATTTCTACGCATAAGCATGTGAACGTTGTGACGCAATGGCGGGAAATAGATCATTAGCTTGCAACTGATAAATATTTCCTATCTGATTTAAATCGTACATCTGAACTATCTAACTGTAACGTGTGTATTCGTCGTAGGTACTGAAAAAATATATCACTCATATCGAAAGGTACATCACTTATTCGTAAAAATGGTTTATGTCTTGCTATAGTTTATTCCATATTCTTTTTTAATATAAAACTACTAGTAATGGAATATTTCTACTAACAATCCTATTCTACAGAATCGCAAGCTTTAGCCGCTATTTGCAATCAAAGCTTGCAGTCCAGGAATAAAAACTTTAAATTCATGTGCTGTAGACATGATATTGTAATTTTAATAGATAATTATATATTTAAGTATCAAAATTTAAAGTATAAAGTTTCAAAACTTTACACCATAAAAAACTCATAAAAAAGTTGTCTTACCGAATTCGACTTAGTCCTATTTTTGAATAAATCTTGAATACCTTTTGTATAAGTGTATGTTGGTTCGAGAAAGCGAGATACGATTGATTATAATTTAAAAATGCTGTCTTCTTCGACTTGTGAATAATGACCCACATGTGAAATTGAAACGTCAACCCCTATCAACAACGATAACTTAAAACCTGATTACAATCTGACAGCCAAATGCGAAAATGCAATAAAAAATGTTTATTAAACACATTACACGAGAACGCCGGTCGGTACAGGAGATAATCATAAATATTTATGCTACTGAGACTTTCATAGACGTGTCAACAAGGAGTAAAACAGCTTAATATGAAATATGAATATTCATATGAGGCTAGTTGATACAAACCATGATTTTAAATGGCTCTCAAGAGCTGTGTATACGCGATGTCATCCAGGCATGAAAGCAATGTGATACAGGCCGGCATATCAAAATATGTGCCATTTTAAATTATACGTACAATGTTATATATAATATAGTTACATATATATCGTTGCTTATGTCCGTGACGGAGGAATATAATGTTCATAGTTCAATGAATTTTACAAAACTATCATTTCCATACGTGTTTGAACATTTTTAACCCCCGACTCAAAAAGAGGGATATTATAAGTTTGACCTGTGTATCTGTGTGTCTGTCTGGGGCTTCGTAGCAGCCAAACGTGTGAACGGATTTGACTGCGGTTTTTTTAATCAAGCCTGGTCCGTCGAGATGGTTCTTAGCTATGTTTGGTTAAAATAAAAGCAATCATCTCTAAGATATGAAGCTTTTATTGGTGCTGGTGAATGGTTCTTGTGCAATATTGATCGTAAAAACCTAAACAAATAAAATGAATTTATTCGTAGGTTCATTAAGTTCAATATAAAAACTAGTAACATCATTTAAAAAACCCCGATACAAAAAGACCTCTAAGGATGGTAAAAATATTGTTATTATGTACTTATTGAAGTCGTTGCGTCGGGGGACCGCTAAATAAAGGAAGAAGTCAAAATTAAAGTAAGTTACTACGACAAATAACGAAATAACGATATCTAACCGTATAATCTAATCTTCATTACTTAGCTCCTAAAACTTTGTAAAATAGACACCAAACGGTCCACCGACGCAAAGACTTCAATAAATATATAATAACATTCATTTTTTTTAACCATTTTTAGAGGTCTTTTTGTAGAGGGGTATTTTTATTTTTTAAAATTTTCGTTTTGTTTTAGTTACTTGTCGGATTTAGTTGTAAGTTTTTCAAAACATCCACATCTTAAAAGCTTGGTTTGTTATTTATATATACCTGTTTTTTCTTTAGATATAATAGAACTTTAATAAACTACCCTTTACCATTATATAAATAACTAATTTTAATAAATAATTATTAGACCTTGTTCTAGCAGTTATCGCAGCTATTGTGAAGTTAAAGAACTTTGACAAATCATTTTTTTTTTATTATTTAAAAAGAGTGGTTACTTATTAATATATATAGAAAATTATTATAAACAGTGCTTGAATTCAACAAATTATTTTTATAGGATTAAGAGAGCGAAAAAAAGTGAAAGTTATATGTTACGAAACATTAAATTATAATATTTATTCCAAATTTTCAAAGAAATAAGTAGTGTAGATACATATATATAGATATATAACATCAATTTTGCTACAGAAAAGATCACAATGGATTCAGTTTTTCATGAATATAATTATTACTTCACTTATGTAAGAAAATATATATAATTAGTTTCCCTTGTAAAGACTTACGGTATAGCAATGCGTTATATATTACAAAAGGCAGAAGCTCACACGAGGTCGTCGACCAAACAAGAGACGATTGTTATCTAGGGAATCGCGAAGTAATTAACACGAATGTTTTCCAGTTACTTCTTTATTACCTCTACATGCAACAACGTAACTTTATATAACTCTAGCTCCAATCATCTTTCCGTATTTCTTGCATATACCAATTAGAATTGTGTTTTCACAGTAAAAAGAAAAAAATACTTGTGTAATTTTAAAACTAAATTTAAATTAATTTGCACTAGACCGGCTATCCGAAGTAACAATTAAAAATAAACAATCTTAAGTCACATAATAACGGTTACTTTGAATTCATTAAAATTAAGTTACGCAGCTAGAATTGAGGTCAGAAAGTCTGTGTTTATAACATAAAAAATTTTGAGAAAATAATTGAGAGCAACTAACCGTTTCCTCCAGTCTTGTATGAAGCTCCAGTCACATTGCTCCTCTTCATCAAGCACTGTGGCTTCCTTCTGATCCACGTTGCCTCCTCCATGCACCAGCTCAACCAACTGGCGGGCTTTTTCAAAATTTCCTTCAAATTCAACAACTAGAAATCCATCTGAACTAAGCGATTCGTAAACCTCTTTTTTATAAGTCGCATCGTTTATTGTAACCACGTTAGCGTCTTCTCTCACATCTTCATTTTTAATTTCAGAATAAATAATCTCGGGAACTTCAATCTCTGAGACTAGCTTCGTTCCTCCTCTATCAACTTCTTGATTTAATACCAAATTATCGGCTTCAATTGACTGTCTATTTACGTAAATGGCTTCTTCTTTTACAATTGATGATTCTTTTATTTTGTTTTCTTCTTTTTTCTGTTCACTATGTTTTCGAATTATTGAATCCCCAAAATATATTACCACTTTGTTATTGTTTTGAGTAATTTTATTGGCCAACCCACCTTCAGAAAGAGGAACGCTGGCCTTTTTCGATCTTTCATGGGAAAGCCTCTCTGCTAATTCATCATAACAAGGAGGTCTATTGTTATATATTTTTTTGTCCGCTGCAGCTTCTTTGTTTAAAGATATTTTCTTCTCTACACTTTGGTAAATAGGAGGTCGACAGCAATCATCTCGCTGCGGCCATTGCTTTGGTTCACTATAAATATGTTCTGGAGGAGAAGGTGCTCGCTGCAATGGAATATATTTTTCGTGAACATTTTGTGAATTGGTAATTTCGTTTTTTCTAAAATTAAGTACGCTTCGTCGCACATTTGTTTCGGGAGTATCAATACTAGTAATCTTTTTGGAACGATTATTACCAAGGAGTTTAAAGACCGGCTTGCGGTCTGTCTGTTTAACACGATCCGAGCTCGGTGCTTTCCGCAAAGCATACGGGCCTGATTCTTCTGATGGTTGAGGATACAACTGCTCGCAGCTGGTTGATTTGTGTGGTGAAGCACGGGGTTTTGCAGGTGTTAGTGGTTCCCGGCTCTGCCAGTGTCGTACTGATAACCTAGCTGCTCCACGAATGAACTTCATGGGTTCCCAGGCCTCAGCCTTTTTAAGTATGAAATTGTCGCACATGTTATGTTTCGCGGGTGGCTTCCGACCGTCTGCGGCTCTACAGGATTGTAATTCACGGCAGAGAAAGCAAGAACAACGCGCAGAGCACAGCATGACTGCGCGAGCGCACCGGCCGCACTGCCGTCCGCCGATTCACCAAGAACCATTGTCAACGCCCCGCTACTAACGCCTCTTACCTACATACACACGGCTTACGGATTAGTGATACCGTTCAAACTTGAGCTATTTGTGTAACTTTATATTGTTATAAGAAAGTTTTCGTTCATTGAAAGATTTCCGACACGCATAAACGTGAGTTTTTACATTATCTTAATAGACAATAAACCAGAGTACCTTGAACTCAGAAATCGGACAGTCTCAAGCGTGGCGAGTAACTACAATGAAAACAATTAATACACTTTATGGCTATTTGTATTAAATATACATGGCCCTTGATTAATTGGTGCATAATCTGTTATAAGTATTGGTTGAATCTCTTAAGCTTTTAAAGCAGGTCTGCACATTATCAGACGGGAGGTAATGTAGCCATTAATGTGTAATTCATTGCACGTGGGATTATCCCGGGTTGAATGAAATCATAGTGTGTAAGTACTTCGCTAAATATAGAGATCACTTAAGCTTTAATGCAAAAGTACCGAGTGTTGCTGCTTAAAGTTTGATCAGTTTATGTAGTTCACTTTTGTAAACAATATTTAATCACGGCGCGGGCGCAGTGTTGTTTATAAAGTAGGTATTATTTATCAAATATTTAACAAGTTGATGGTTATCAAACTTTTGTACTATCTTATTTTTACCCATTTAAGTAAACAATTTGTTTATTATGACTGTTTTTAATAATTCAATTATTTTTTTTTCTTTCCTAAATTTTACACCAATTTACAATATAAGCATTAATTGCATATCCGGTCAGGTCATTCCGGTCCATGGAAGTAAATCAAAACTGGACTAATCCGGTTAATTTATAGAAAGTTATAATAATTAATATTCTGTTATTGTTGTTGAGATAAATTATTTGTTTTTTAGAGGTTGTTGCACTTAGGTGCTATTGTTTCGATCGATTTTTGTAGGGAATTTCATTTCCATTATTATATTCAAAAGACAACCGACAATATATAAAATATATTATGTTATAGAGATGAAAGATAATTAACCGCCGTTAGAAAATATTTATGAAAGTAAATGGTATCTTAACTTTATTGTTTGTATGTTATACTTGTCTCCGTAGGTATGTGTGTGTTATAGCTCTCGTATATCGTATCGTATCGTGTCGTGTGTCGTATCGTAGATCGTAGCTATAACTTGAATTAAAAACTGAACTAAAAACTTAGAATATATTATTTAAACTTAATATTAAAGTATATAAAAAGTTTAATATAATATAAAATCCGTTTAACTTCTGTATGCTTAATACTTAATACCTAGATTAAAATTTAAAATATTGTAAAATTAAAAATAATAATAACTTCACTATCAAATATAAGCACGTTTGTAAACTAAAATTAAGCGTTACCTATAGCAGCCGTAATATGCCTACAATTTTTTAATTTTATTATCTTAATTATTAGTATACATTTGAAGAAAACTCCAAAATCTCTGTACAAATCACGGTGTAATTAAAAAGTGTGGTAACTGTTACTTTCTTTGAATAATTTGACTTAAGTAACAATTACTTTCGTTGCATAAAACACCAGCTCCCAGTATTGTTCGCGATTATTACAATTATTCCCATCCCAAGGTTGAGCGGAGAAAGTTTATTTTCTAATCTTTAATTGAAAGTGCTTGACTATTTGTTTGTCACATAATAATAAAGTCGATACCCTTAATGGAAAGTAAATTGGCGAAGCCGAAGTGAATTTTCATATTATCCGTAAAATATTTCAAAACAACCTCTACCAGAGTATTGAAATATATTTATTTAGACTTGTATATTAGATATAAAAAAGTTTTTAAAAAATGCGTTGAAGTGTTATGTTCAGAGGATAAGGTTTTTTTTAAAACAAATTAATTATTTAAAATTACGATGTTAATAATAATAATAATATCAGGACAAATTACACATATTGATCTAACCCCTAGGTAAGCAATTTATTTGCTTGTGTTAAGGGTGTTAGACAACGATACAAATAAATAAAAATACACATATAAATACTGAGAATATATTTAATAATCGACCAAACCCAGAATCATAGACATCTATGTTCATCACATAAATGCCTGTTTCTGCCGGGAATCGAACCCGAGCCCATTGCGCCGTGACACGTTAGGCGTCTGCGCTAACCACTCGATCAAACGGGAGGTTATAAGAACGTGTTTTCTTAACTAAAGCTGTGGCCAAAATGACAAATTAATGCGATATAATTTGATGGAAGACCTAAATAAGCTTCGACGTGGAATAAGCCACTACACAGCTTTAAGTCGAAAGTTACTGCGGTACTTAAGTGCGAGTACGTAAGGCTTTCAACGCAGTTTTAGTTTCGTTTCTATTTCTATTTAACTATATTATATTAATGTGGTAAAAAGTAAAAAAATCTCTTTCTGGTGGTGTTACTTTGTACAAAATTTTTAAAATTTTCTCAAATATTAAGGAAATTTTTGCAACTAAAAATTAAATAAAAAAATTGAAAACCTTTGATACTAGCTTTTAATATAAAAAGCCTCTAAATTTAATCTTATTAAGTCTTATTGAAGTCGTTGCGTCGCGTGTAAAAAATCTGTACGTATGTTGACGGTGTCTATTTCACGAAGTTTTTGGGGTTAATGAATGACGACTTAGACTATACGATTTGATATTTTTATTTTGTTATTTGCCTTGGTTACTGGTATTTTGATTTCTTCTTTATTTAGCGGTACCCAAATGTAACAAGACATACGAAGAGTTAGAAGAGAACAGTTTATTACTTCTGACCATTCAAAGTTAATATTCAGGTTCCATAACGTTAGAAATATTTATTTCGCCTCTTTTAATTTGTATCACATGTATTTATTCAATATAAAGAAATTCTAAGCCTTTTCTTGTATATTGTAAATTATTATTTAAGTGTTTTATTGTTAATTCATTAAAATATCGTATTATACGTGACTGTTTGTAAGAGTGCATGTATTTGTGTGATATTTGATAAATACATTCTTATCAATTAGGTTAAATGTAACCAAATTATATCTATTACAAATTAGAACTGATGTAACTCCTATAATTGGAACATTTTTAAAATTGCAACTGAATAAAAATGCATTATATAGTCATTTGTGTTCCTGGCTCCCGGATGAGTCCAAAAAACCTCCGCAAACTGGATTTATCGGTTCCAAAGAATTCCAGGAGCGTCCGGTTCCAGTTAACGAATAATGCAAATACACTCGTGAACAGATTTAGTAAGTGCAAAAAATAACGCAAAATTCCAAAAAAAACTTTAAAAGAAATATTTCGTTTTTCTTTTACGACTGTATCACAAAAATAGAAGATTCAAAAATAATATATAAATGTATTGCACTCTTTATGTACGATACAGTTTTCGTTACAGTTTTCCTTTTTCCTTACTTCCTATACCAATGAAAATTAATTTTTCAATTCACTTTTCCAATATCTCAATAAGTAAACACAAACGTGCTCTAACTTTACAGAATGAGATTTTGTAAAACACTTTGCAAAATAACGTCAAATCTACCACCATGAGGTTTTAATATTCTAAGATACCAAAAGTGTTTAACATTCTGATAAAGAAAGCGGTATTAGACAGTTAAGGCTGACATATCGATAATTTAATTCGTCGTATTTTGATGCCGCTATCAACATGCCTTTAAAATTGGCAAAACGATCAGATTCAAAGCTGTTAATCTCGTAATAACCCACAGGAATTTATCTCAATGTTATCGCGTTTGAGAGACAAATGTCCACTAATTGGCTACTCAGACGAGCCGCCTGCCTCCTTAGGGCTGCGCAGCGTCCCGGTCAGCATCCTCAGTGGCTTAATTTTCGCCGCATTTCTTTATTCTTATTTCGACAGTGATAGCATTTTTAAGTCATCATGTCAATTAAATAACATGTCTCGGAATGATTTAAGTATTTCTACTGACGATTTCCAATAACAAAACAAATTACTCTTCGACAAGTAAATTACATGTCGTAAGCATTCAATAAAATTTAATAGTATCATAGTATAATATTTTAATGTTTTAGATCAGTAGTTTGTTGTCCATAGTTGAATTATAAATAATGTGTGTAATTAATAAACATTGTACTTATAACCTACTTTCCCCGTGACCCGAGTCACGAGCGCTCGCGTCAGTAGCAGAAGCAATGTAGCCGCGGGTTGCGTTGTCGGCTGTAATAAATGTTCCGACAGGCTAACGGGTCGAATGCTTCCAACCTGACCCATATTAACATCCTTATTCTATAAAATGTTTCCTTAATAACGTTGTTATTTTGTTCTAGTCTTGGCAAAATAAGTAATATTTATAGTAATAAGAGAGTAGTAGTACAAATGGGATCTTTAGACTTGTGTATAAGTGTTTAGAATTATATGTTTTTTGTTTTTAATAACTTAAGTGTACTTTAAATTAAGAAGTCTATAATTAGCTACAAAATATTTTGATTTGTTACTAGTAAATTAAAATCATTAAGTATTAACATCCTAATAAAAGTATATTACATATTGAAGGGTAACCTGCGCGGCTTGGGACGCAGTATCTCGTGCGGCGCGGGCTGGCGGCGCGGGGGCCAGGCGGCGCAGGCGCAGGCGCGCTCCGCCCGGTCGCCCGCGCCTGCACTCACCGCCACCACCACCGTCGCCGCCGGCGCCGCCTCGCTGAGCGTGCGCGCATCCTCACTGGAAATATACATGCATCTTAAAACTATAATGATAGCTAAAATTTACAGCACATGTTAATGGAGGTAACCTAGTGGTTAGCCAGATGAAAAGAGTGGTTAATTCAACCAAACTTAGTAGTCTGAGTCATATCGACTTACTTCATTCCATTTTCTTTTTTTACACTTTTTTTTTTTCATTTATAATTTTTAGTTGAGTTTTTATTTTTCTTTTATTCCGATTTCTTACCCGGCTGATTCTAAATGTATACTTTCGTTTTACTTTTGAATACAATTTTCAAAATAAATTATATCATGAATACCAAAATGCGTCCCTGCATCCATTCATCTGCTTCTACTGTTAGTTACGCGAGAAGAAAAAAATAATACTTATTACAGATACACATACGACAAAATTTTTTAACCCATTGTTTATTTTGCATACATACTTACAAATCATAAAACATATTTTTATCTTCCTCATTCCTCTTTAGAGAGCATCAAAATAAAAACCAGCACAAATGTGCTGACATATCATATTAACATGACTTCACATGATGAGATAAACTATAAATTAGTAATAGAGCCTGTGTTTCTCCTTATAATTAACAATTGGAAATGAGCACAAGATAAAATAAAATAAAAAATAAATCAAACTAAAGGTACATTCAATTAACCCTCCTCTCCATTTTAATTAGTACATGAGGTAATATTAAAAGGGTAATATATTATTTCTCACAAACCGTTTGTGGACAAGCACTCGATAACCTAATCGTTACAAATACGGTAAGACCGGCATCAGAACTCGTAGAGCGGCATTACTCTCAAATAGCTAGCGTTCTCGACTAGAATAAATATATACACGCCGTTTCTTGGAATCATTACTGGTGAATGGGGTTGTTGTAAGTGGACCACACTCAATCACTCCAGGGACTGTGCTATCGTATGCTGAGAATTTTTATACTTACTTTTTGTACCGTAATTGAAAACCTGCTGATATATTTTTTTGATGATCCTTAATGATGTTATTAGATCAAAATGGAAACCATTTTTACATTAAGAAATGGATAACTCATTTAATTAAAAAATATATTTATCAATATGTACATATAAGAACACACCCACTCATATGTATATAGGTACACACACAATACATGTATATAATATAAGAGTTTAACTTTATATATATCAGATATATATCGTTTTTCATATTAAATACACATATATCTTTTTGTAATCGTAGGTTGTAGAGTTCTAATTTATAAAAGTTTGTTATGTAATTCAATATTAAAGATGCGCCGAATATTCGGTTAGTATTCGCTATTTGGCATATTTTTCGTTATTCGTATTCGGCCGAGTTATTCGGTTTTAGTGCCGTATAAATTCGGTTCGAGTATTTCTTTTTTTTTTGGCTACACGACGATAAATAACTAAAAGACAAAACTAAGATTTATGTCATGTTAAGTCAAAGAAATCGTATAACTAATGTATTGAATAAAACTTAATAATATAAAGCAATTTAGCACCAAATCAACATTTATTTGGAAACATATCGAGTCAATATCTTTATTTCATGATTGCTAACCTAAAGTTATTATTTAGTATAGTGAATATTTATTTTAAAACTTTTATCAGAATTTATTTTTAAGTTTAAAACAATATTTTTGAATCACAAATCAACATAGTTATTCTTAACTTGAACTTGTTTATTACAAACAGTCAATGAGTAGCTCGGCCGAATATTTGGTTCGGTAAAGGGTAAACCGAATAGTATTAGATATTCGGTGAAACCACTATTCGGCGCATCTCTAGTACTTATTGCTCTTAAAGAATGTATTATATCCAAAAATAAATTTCAAATCTCCGACTAATTTAAGGTTATCATAATGTTCCAAATGTTAATACAGTGTTAAAACCGGAGCACACTCACTTATATGCACTCTCATAATATATTCCCGGTAGATACAATATGACCGGCGCGTGCGCAGCTCGCCGCAGTTGCAACTTATGGGGCACTTCCGCTGGAACTATCGGTACGTGCCCAGTGCAACCATTATAAGCGCTTATATAAATTAGTTGTTTTAAATATTTTTACTTATTTATTCATAAATTTATTTATTCCTAAATATAAGATTCCTATTTTAGTATTCCTTTTTAAATTAAACTTAATTAAGGTCATCAGAAATCAGAATTGTAGCCATTGTTTCATAAAAGTTAGTTTAGATGTTGACACGGTACATTTCACTGGGCTCGGCTTCCTTACACACCCAACCGATTATTCACTTACTTACTCAATAGTTTAAATATAATTGTTCTTAAGTATTACTACGCTGTAACACTAAAAATATTACTGAAAATTAGTGATGCGCGCAATATTCGGTAAGTATTCGGCATCTTCTTCTCTTAATTATTCGGTTCTGGTGCCGAATATATTCGGTTCAAGTAAGTAATCGAGTATCTAAATCGGGTCAGTAGTTTAGCTTTTCTTATTTAAACGACGCGGAAAAGAATTAGAAAACAAAACTAAAATTTATGTCACATTATAAGTCAAAGAAATTCTGAAAATGTGCTGAATAAAGCTTAAAAGTACAAAGCAATTAAGCTTTCAATCATCTTTTTTTTTGAAATATATCAAGTTAACATATTTACCTATTTGACTGTTCCTATCCCACAATTAGAATTTTGTAAAGTCAACATTTATTATGAACCTTAAAGCATCATTTATTTTTAAGCCTCAAAACAATATTTTTAAAGTAACAAATAAACATATTTCTTCATCTAGCCAGCGTACATGTTAGAAACTGTTGGGTTGTGACATTTTATGACAAAAAAAAAACAATATAAAAAAAAATATTCGGTTCGGTTAAAATTAAAATATTTTAAACGAACCGGTTCGGTTAAAATAACATTATTCGGCGGATCTCTACTGGAAATAAAATAATAAATACCATTTTGTTCAAGTAACTTTACGAAGTGCTTAGTTGAATAAAAGAGATTCTATCAAATATTTAAAATCCTTCAGGTCAAGTGTTTTGGACTTAGCAGTGATAGGTGTTCGATATCCTTGACTTAAATTACGCCATGTCGCAATCGTCAGCTCTTTGCCGGCATCTCGTAATTACTGCTCGTCACAACATTCCGCGCCAAAGAAGGCTGTATGCCACTAGCAAAAAATAAACCACTTTTCCTTTTCTAACTACGTGTTCGTGAATGTTTTCTATACTTGGCTCAAGCGAGAAAAGCAAATTAATACACTTCTTCCTAACTGTAGAATGTAATTAAATTTATTGTTACTCGCTTTGAATATTAATCAAATCGTATAATGCATATAAAGTTACACAATACTTAAAATACTTAAATATTATTCCAATTATAATTAAAGTTAATCAATATAAAAAAATATATATGCATTAATATGAAAGATATATAAATTCAGTACTAATGAGTTTAAAATAAGGGAATTAAATCAAGAAAACAAAATAACAAAGGATTGTTTTTAAAATACATAAATTATCAGAGACATACAACATGTCACATGCAGGGTTATTACATATTATTACACTGATTACAATAATAACAGTAAATTGTTATAGAACAAACTCGTAATATAAAGGGTAGGACTACATTAATACAATAATTAACAAGTTCTTTGTATGTATGTATACCTAATAAAGGGTATTAGGACTGACATATACATTGCTGATAAAAAGGACCTTAATCAATTTCAGAAATAAAAAAACTTATTACAAATATTGTAATTAATGTTCGTTTTTATCTGGGATTAAGTATATTAAAGTCATCAGTTTTATTTTGCTAGGATATATTATTATGTCTTATGTAGACTAGAGACTAATAAAACATTTTTATGTTATTAAAAATAATTCCACACCTTTTAATTTTACAAATTTTATTAATAATAGTCGTATATGAATATGTACAAAATACAAATGTTTAAGCCTCACTTTAAAACAAGCATATATTATAGTGTCACAGGCTGGTACGTGGCCGGTAGCCAGTCATTAATCACGGGAACAAAACAACGATTATTTGGTGCTGCGCCTGCGCACCCGGTTATTACAGGGATAATTTGTCTCAACCAGACTTTTTATACACTCAATTTTGTTGAAGTTTCGTTTTAATCTTAAAAATCTTGTACAATTCTTATAACAATTTACTGTCTGGCTAATGTTGGAATTTATTTTGGAGACGTAAAAAAGGAGAGCAGGTAGATCAGGTTTACCTGACACCATTAAAAAATGCTTTACTAATTAATTAATAGCTATTATAACTACTTTCATGAACATATGTATATTTTTTATTGTGTGTATACTGTTTTATTTATTTACTTAACGAATACATTGAAATCGAATTACTATTTTCCAGTGGTTACTAAAGACAGAGTACTTCAGAGCACGTAAACGCCATTAGAATTAAGATTTCTCTTGTGTCTGTAAGAAACAAGTTGATTCTGGAACATCATTAAAGTGAAGCATAACATAGTACTTTATGTCATAATAAAAAGTTCAATGTATTTAATAAAAGCGTATAGACTTACTTGCGTTAAATTTATTGTTTAAAATAAACCTAATGAGAAAGATGATGTAAATGTCGACACTCCTATAGTTATAGATTATAGAAAGTTAACGCCAAAAACGAAGCTTCCGCAACCGAGACGAGATAAATAATATGTATATATTAATATTAAATACGTTTGGTAATCAGTAAAACATGAATAGTTGGATAAAAAATAAAATTCAATAAATAAAGTTCGTTTAATAATATAAATGAAAATGAGGATAAATTCGTAGTTTCTTAATTAAGTAGTACAAATCCCTCAAAATCACCGTTGGCTAATGTGTCGTTTCATAGAGTACTTAGACTACATAGAGTACTCACAGTATAGTACTAGAGTAGAGTACATCTTATTGTTAGTTGTTAGAGTGTTGTTAATTGTCATAAACACCACATAGCAATATGAGCGTACGATTCTACTATTAATAGTTATCAAAAACAAATAGAATAATTTATTTATCTTACGTTATATACCATCATCGTCTTGTAATTTTTTTCATACCTTCAACTTCAACATTATAGGATTTATTAATAATAAATAACCTAAAAGACATTATAAAAATATATATTCAAGCCGTGCACCCGTTTAGCCTTAGGCCACGACTCCTGACTCTTAAGTCCTAAATTCTATTCGTTTTTCAGCCTGAGGCCTCATATCTGAGCCTCATGTATCGTGTCCCGTGCCTCGAGATCACAATACGCTACAAATTATAACTATAACTAAACGGGTTTTACAACCTGGTTCATGTTTTTACAAAGGTTGATGCACTAATTTTGGGTGTGTCTAATTTTTGAACGGGTTCGGCCCTTGGATTCGGATATAAGTGCTGGAATAGTTAATTCACTGTAACCTTAAATTAGAGAAGTTAAAAATAACGACTTATTTTAATTTCTTTATTTTTTTACGTTTAGACATCACGAAAGAATAGTTTTGATGCATTAAAAATGTATCAGTGTATATTAATAAATAGAGTTTAAATCATCTAAATAAGGAAATGTAATTTACATTTTCTAAATCTCTCGGCATAAATGTATACTTAAAAACTGTGGTAAAAATAAAAGAACTATAAAGCACACAAAATACAATAAATAATGACCGAACAATCATTAATCACTACATTCGAAGCTATTAAACCAGTCAAGAGGAAGCTACTAGTTTTTATCGAAGTCGAAACGCAATGTCGAACTAAAGTCACGAGAGCAGGTGTTTCGTTACAAAAAGAACACCAAATCGCGTATCACTTGCCCACCCCGCTCTACCTGACACAATGGAATTCAAAAACGAAAAAAAAATTGCCGATCGACGATTTATGGATCTTCTTTCACGTGCCAGGCATTCCTTCAGTTTATATCTTATGAACTGGGAGATGGTGATTCCTTATAATCAATTAGATATTCCCTTATTGTTCCACTAAAGAATTTATTTTAATTACTCGGTAGCATACCGTTTCTTCGAATGCAATTTCTGGTAATACTAAGAACATTTGACAGAGTGACAAATTGGTAAATGTGCAAAATGTTGTTGAAATAAGCTTCTTATATGGATCGGTATAAAAATTCATTTTAATGAATGAATAAAATTATTCATAACACTTCATTGATTATGTTTCAAAGCTCTGTTTAAATAAAAAGTACTAACCCGAAGCTCTCATTCATTAGATAAAATATTTACTGAGATTCTGTCTTCTATTTATATTTCTAATTTATTTATGCAATATTTCCAAGCGTTAAATCAAGGTTAAAGTTTGTTAAATTATTATAATTAAAATTAAAGCTATTAAATCACATTCATAATATGTTATATATATCAATAACAAAAACAAACATACATTTCTCAGGGCGTTCACTTTCACTATTGTATCGGTTTTTCAACACCTCACCTTATCTAGAAACTCCGAGACTATAAATTATGTTATGATTATAACATAACGATTCATTGCATTTTACATGGAATTTACATGAGCTGTTTCCGTGTTTTGTAACACACTGTTCAACAGTCATTATTCGTAAGCAAGTAGTATAGTACTTATGTGTATAGTAGTATAGTATTAGTGGGTGTCATAATATGAATTGTTATTCATTTGAATTGCTGACAATTTTTTTCAAGAACACGAAGGCTTAATTAAATTATTATTATAAGTGCATTAATTCAATTAAAACATTTATAATCTTATTCGTAATTACATACATCTTTAATTGACATAATACATATTATAAAAAAATACAGTGTTTTTAAATACAAATTATTTATTCAATTAATAGAGAAGACGGTTAAAGGCTAATATATATAATAGTAAAAAAATCAAAACTAACTCTCTGCTTAGTGCTTACATATCGAACTCTATCGTTCTAGAAATCTATCTCTAGAAACTAAGACAAAACTCTAGCTCTAGAAACTAAGACAACACTTTATCTTTACAAAAGTTAAGACAAGACTCTATCTTTAGAAACTAAGAAAAGACTCTATCCTTAGAAACTAATACAAGACTTTATCTTTAGAAACTAAGACAAGACTCTATCTTTAGAAACTAAGACAAGACTTTATCTTTAGAAACTAAGACAAGACTCTATCTTTAGAAACTAAGACAAGACTTTATCTTTAGAAACTAAGACACGACTTTATCTTTACAAAAATTAAGACAAGACTTTATCTTTAGATACTAAGACATTTGTAGAGGTGAAGCAAAGACCAAAGTTCAAGATTTTTTTAATACAAAAATGCATACTTTGCACTTATAAGATATTAGACGATTCTAAAGGGCAAGTATGGAGTTTTTTGACGGATCTTTTTCCAATGGAGAATATTCTTATATTGCTTATATATACAGGGTTATTTGTAATTAATTGGCCACCTCTTGCAGGCCGCCTATCTACATCAATCGTAACAAGATTTGTTTTTTTTTAAATTCATAGTTTTTAAAATTCATAGTTTTTAAAATTTAAGTTTTTTCATACAAAATTTAATTGTTGCCTTTAAACTAGCATTAACTCTGATACCGAGTAATAAGTAAAAGAGGAAACAATTTTTTTTTTGTTTCGATTATTTTGTGTTGTATATCAAGATTTGTAAAAAGTCGTAAAACAAATATTGTTGGGATTGATGTAGAGAGATTGCCGTTAAGAGGTGGCCGATTAATAAAAATAACCCTGTTTATAATTAAACTGACACATACCTATATGCAAGAAGAATAATAACATACTCAAATACTTAACTCCAGTTCTATTTCAATGAAGTTCATAAATAATAATATGTATAAATAATGTTATGTATAAATAATGATATGAATTATTAGGATGTCTAGATTATAAGTTGTATAACTGTCGTGTTGACATCTTAACATAAACTGCAGACAATAACGCACCGACGGACGTGACTTGTTTCTTGTTACTGTCTAACTGTCTACTCTCATGGGAAATAAATTTAATAAGCAACATATAAGTAGTAACTTTTAACAATGTAGTAAAATTAATAAATACATGCTATATTTAAACTATTGTAATTTTTTTATTGACTTATTTTCATAAAAGCTACCTCATATCATTTATCAAAGATACACGCCAAATAATTTTAAGATGATACTCTTCACCTTTAAGCGATATGGAATGTTGAAGCATGTTATAAAACTGAGAGATAAATCGTTGCACGGCCCGTGCACGTCACGCGGCGCGTGCGCAGGACTCGTGACGGACACCAGATGCATTCGCCCTGTTACCACTATATTGATAGCGAATCCTCTGAGGGGAGATAACGGAAATGTTTAATGGCAAAGTCATTAAAAGGCGCTTAAATTTAGTTCAGAGTATATATAGAACATTTTATAAATAAATAATGTTTGTCAAAATTAAGACATAAATTTTCAATTACAAACACACTTTGTAATTATATTAAGCCATTAAAGTCTAAATATAACAAATTACAGCTAAAAAATTACGAAAGTTAACAAATTACACATAAATAAACATAAATTAATATTTCTATACACTATTTTCCCTATTGTTTTTTTTACAATCATTCACTAGAATAAATAATTATTAATTTCGCTCTTCCAAAAAGTCTACGGACTTTTGAAAATTTTGCTTATGGAAATAGTAGAAAATAAACTTTAATTACTAGCGTTTAATATCAAATAAAATACCAGAACTTCGAAGAATGTTATAGTACTGTCAGTTATACTTACTAGATTTATATAATTTATTATGGCGTCCTATCATTAGCTCTAATTTTATAGTACAGTGAATAGAAGTGAGGAAATTTCTATACGCATTATAAATTGCGGTATGTTTATTATTTTGTTATTTTTATTTCGCATCAATATCCGCCATGACTTGCGCGATGAGATTTCTAACAGTAATTGAAATTAATAGTTCTGATTACTACGTTGGATCTAAAATATTTATTGTCCATAAAAAGTTTAATTGTTTTACCTATATATGATTGAATTCCTAATTATTGTATTCACAAGAGCACAGATAATACAAATTTATGATTACTGCAAGAAATAATAACACTTAAACGCTGAAACCTTTAGATATCTCAGATATCTCTTTATCTCTACATATATACTGTCTAATAAGGTACCTGCTGCCCCCTGGACATCATCTACCCTACCTTCTGTTGTTAATTAAAATACTTATTTAATATTACAATAAAAAATCAATTAAGTTTTGTTTTGCTGCCATTTTATAAAAATTGTAGAAGGTTTAGGAAAGCTTTAGGCTAGGTTTAGATTTCGAAAAGCAGGTAGGTTAGTCGGGGACAAAAAAAGGGGCTGTTCAGTTGTTATATTAGCTTTTTGTTTATAGACAAAAAAAATCTCTAGTAAAACTTTTTTCAGTCTAAATCTTCATTAGAAGCAAAATTCGGCAAAGACAAATCACCAGCTTTTGTTCTTTTCATTGTTATACCCTGCTCGGATAATTAAAATTACATCTCAGAAATTAAAAAATATATTATACAAATCTGATTTGTTCCCAAGCACAGAATCTGATTAAGCCCATGAAGGTACCTATATCAAATCATTACCTTGATTAGTTAGGACTCGCTAACTAGAATGAATTTTAAGTAGAGCGAAATGCCGTTATCAGTTAGCTACCACTCAACAGGAAGTTATCATTTGAGATCCAGTTACGCAATCGTAGATCAGTTATGTTGAAACAGATTCAAATATAATCCTTAACGAATACAAAATCTAAAAATGTAAATATGATTTCGGTCTATTAAAGTGCCTTGTCTAATTAAACTAACAGTTGTTCATTTTGTTACAATATTGATATATGATAAGAACGAAATAAATATTAACGTCTGAATTATAGTTTCAAATTCTTGTTTTGTTTTTTGGTTTCCTACATGTATTTTAGTATCTAGCAATAACTCATACAATGAAATTATAAACTATTCCTTGTTTTAATATCATGGATTCACAAATAAATCTTCATTCAAAGTATGTAAAACATTTATTTCTAAGGAGACAAGTCAATATATCGCCTCGCAACAGATAGTGTAGGTATATGTTGAGCTAACAGCATAACCCTGGATAACCCGCAATATTATGTTTCATTTGATTTCCGCTGCAATGTAGTTACATTAAATTAATCTTAGAATTTATATCTGTTTTACTTTCATGTTAGAAGGTTTTTGTATTATTATTAATATTGCTAATATTATGGAGTTTATGAGCAGGGATTTATTAACCAAATCCTAATGAATTCATGATAAAAAAATTAAGGTACACAGCCCTTAAATAAAAATAACGCGTGTAATATTAAAGCACATACGGTATGAGAAACTTATAATTTTAAAATTATCTTTTCAGATATTGTTCATGCAAAAACATTTTCAAAGAACGGCGTCTGCCAAACTTGATATTTAGTATTTACCTATGTATTTCTAATTTGTTTCGATTTTTATATATTTGTGATGAATAAGCAATCAATTATATTAATTTATTTATAATCTAAGTTTGTTTAAATATATATTTATATGACTATCTTGCTCTTACATCATTTATAAACCAAAGAAATGTGCACTTGTGAAGATTCGGCTTTCTACTCTATCTTTTTTATTACAATGATTTCTCATCCCAAGGCAATAAAAGCAAAACACTTTGATTAAAATAATTGCAGCACTCGGTTATTTCTATGCTGTTATTAAGTTATTAGTAAAAAAAACGTCATTATAACAAAGACGTTATAGTATTATGTATTTAAATAGGTTACCGAATATTAATAAATAATCGGTGGCATTTCAAACGTTCAATGCTAAAATAACTGATAATAGCAAAATTGTGAGCATTCAAAAGATGTTAATGGTCCTAGAATATTCATTTGTAATCTGTGTGGTTTCCAAATTCATTTAGAGTTCATTCTACATTTGGTACCTCATAAACAGAATGAATCACCAATGAAGAATGCGGTGTGATGGGACAAATGTCATTAATATCTTGTCTTCGTGATATAATGGACCCGAGAACAAAAGGGTTTTTATACAAATAAAAATAATATTATGACTACCGCGTTTTATAGGTATGTTGATAATGCTATATGGTTATAAATGTAAAGGACTTCAATATATTATATTGAAACTGTAGATGGTTTCACTGAGAAATTATTAAACATTTTATATTATAACGCTATGGTATTTTTGAAGTGAAACTTCTTTATCGGGGTTGGAAAAAAAAATTGTGTAACATTTTTTCGTTACGCATCACATTTTTCCGTTACGCGCCATCTTTTTTGAAGTGAAACTTCTTTATTGACAGATGGGATAAAATTTTATAGCAATGTCAAAAAATTATGCCGTTTTTCTGTTACGCGCCATCTTTATTTCTAAGTCACATTTTTCCGTTACGCGCCATATTTGAAGTGAAACTTTTTTATCGACGGATGGGAGAAATTTTATAGCAATGTCAAAAAATTGTAACGTTTTTCTGTTACGCGCCATCTTTATGTTTGCCTAAACTTTATCTAATTTAGCTTAATTAGCCATTCCTGTAAAGTTGTAATTAGTGAAACATTTTTCGAAAAATTATGTCATAAAGAAGTTTCACTTCTTACATGTGTACACTAATACACACACACATATATTTTTTTTATAAATGACGATTGCATTTTAGGTTATTTTTTATAAGTTTAAGAATTCCGATTGACTTAATGGTTCCTATTCAAAATGTGAACCTTTTTGTACAGTAATGTTTTAATAGACTATGTATAGCAAAACCACTTTACGCCGTCTAGTTCGTTATTCATTGCGTAATTAAGAGTACTTAAATACTCGTGATTTGCCAACAGATTCCAACGAGCATATTATTTATTTACTTAATGATATTTATTGTAAGTGATATTATTTTGAGATATAATTTTCAGCCGTATAATTGATATTATTATGTTTATTTTGTAAATAAGCTTTCTAGTTTAAGCTCTAAATAGTTCATAAATACACAAGGTGATAACTATAGCTTCCACTTATTGTTCTGAAAGGTTAGAAAATCTCTGTAACATTATTTAAAAGGACAAAAAAAACAAACATGTTTTATCATTGTGTTTGCGCTTATTTTGCAATATTTTCGTTTTAAGTATAAGAAGTATACTTAGGCGATGTTTTGTTCACATCTTATATGTCACAAGTCGTATGTGAGACCGAGGTCATCATTTACCGCTCTTCAATATGACGAGATGGTCCGGAAAAAAATAATGCATTTTAAGTTATGAAAATCTTGTTAAACCTGTTAGTTTTATATTATCTTTAACTCACACTTTCGTCACATTTCGAATTAGAATAGAAATTTAAACCTACTAATATTTAATTATAGACATCAAAATATACCAATTCTAATACCCTAACCTGCAAGTATAAGTGAAAACAAAACAATCCAAATTCAGAAAAAATATCCACAAACACAAATCAAATTCGAACGATAACTAACTCACGAAAAAAATCCTAAGTGAAAGGTCAGAACAGAGGGTTACCTAGCCATCCATTCCAGAGAAAATCACAAACACTTCACATAAACTTTTACTTTCCGCGTGTGACGGGGGCCCGCTTCCGCCGCGCTAGCAGCACTGCCCGCGCCTGCGCCGGACTCTCCTATAAATTCTTTACTAAACTTGTGTCAGGCCCTGTACTATCGCGCACGAACTGAAAATCCTTCCGTAAATGACAACTGAGCTTCGACTAATGCAGATGATGTCTCTTTAGTTTAGTTGATGCAATTGGTCAAAGTTGAAATAAAACTTGTATTGTTTATTTTGGTACAGAATTAATAAGTACATGTATAACTTAGTTGAAGATAAGTTTATTCTATATACATTTAAAAAAATATATCAATTGATAAAAATATATTTTTTTTAATTGTCAGCACCTACTATAAACGAAAACTAAAGCTTATTCTTCTAAATATTTAATATTTATCGGTAGTAACATAATAACCACGTGGGCTTATAAAATTAAGTATGCGAATGTACTAGTGGCAGCGCGCGCGCAGCCTCCGGTCGTCGCTCGCAACCAGTCGGACCGCATGTGCCTCCCCTCACCCGCACGCCGCCCCCAAACTTTGTATCTAACAACCGAAAATCAAATCTACTAATTCACTATAAAGCTCAGAATCATTTAACAATACATATTTTTAAAACCATTTCCAAACTTTAGTACCCCTTCGCCATGAACATGCAGGGTTCTTTACATACTTATTCAAACTTGACGCATAATGGACCTTAAATGGAAGCGTTAAAGTATATTTCGGTGAAGGAAATAGTTTGGAATGCACCTGAGCTACCGGGCCTCGCAATCATCAGCGAACTACAACAATAATATTGACCAAAATTTGTTAAATGCGACTACTAGAACACGTGGGACTATGCTCGACAATACTATTATACTAAATACTAACAAATTATTATTTTACAATGAACAAAACAAGACACATACAAATGTTCAATACAGTTCTGAGTGTTAAAATGAAACTTGTTGCACTGTACCTATAGAATTAAAGTTTAAGATATAATTTCTAAATATTTCAGATTCAATCGAGAAATTGTTTAGTCGCTAACCGAAACTAAACACCTTGTTAATACATCATCAATAATTATTATTAAATACTGATAGTAGTAACCTACAGTCGATTGGGTACAGAAAAAGCATAGTTATACCTTTTATAAAAAAAAATATGTATGTAAATATTCGCAAATGTCACGTTTAGCATACCTACTTGGTATATCATTGTATTTTTATCACCACAATTCCTACATAGTAGTTTTATATTTAAAAATTATATAGCTGACAATAAATTATATTATTAACACAGCGCTTAAAAATATTGATTGTGTGTCAATTTCTTTAATTACATTTTTATTAGATACTAGCTTTGCTTGCGACTTTTGCGTACGCATAGATTCCAATTTCGAGAAAACGTACCCGCTTAAAGATTCATCAGACTCCGGCAAGTAATTTATGTGTGTAGGAAGGAGTATTTCTAGTTTATTTTTATATATTTTTTTATTTTTAATCACAGATATTTTTTTAATAAATAGATAGACCAATTATGGTTTTTTTATTGGAAAGTTTATTATTATTCCCTGACGGGAGGACTATCAAATTATACTATCTATATGTACTATCAATATGTACTATCAATACTTACTATAAATATGTACTATCAATATATACTATCAATATGTACTATCAATATATACTATCAATACGTACTATCAATATGTACTATCAATACTTACTATAAATATGTACTATCTTTATAGACTATCAATATGTACTATCAATATATACTATCACTATGTACTATCAATGTGTACTTTCAATATATACTATCAATACGTACTATCAATGTGTACTATCAATACTTATTATCAATATGTACTATCATTATAGACTATCAATAAGTACTATCAATATACACTATCAATACGAACTATCAATACTTACTATAAAAATATTTACTATCAATATGTACTATTATTATAGACTATCAATATATACTATCAATACGTACTATCAATATGTACTATCAATGTGTACTACATATCAATGTGTACTATCAATATGTACTATTATTATAGACTATCAATATGTACTATCAATATATACTATCAATACGTACTATCAATATGTACTATCAATGTGTACTATCAATATGTACTATCAATACGTACTATCAATATGAACTATCAATATACACTACCAATATGTACTATCAATATATACTATCAATATGTACTATCAATATATACTATCAATACCTACTATCAATACGTACTATCAATATGTACTATCAATATATACTATCAATACCTACTATCAATATGTACTATTAATATATACCTTCAATATGTACTATCAATATGTTCTATCAATATGTACTATCAATATATACTATCAATATGTACTATCAATACTTACTATAAATATGTACTATCGTTATAGACTATCAATACGAACTATCAATACGTACTATCAATATGTACTATCAATATATACTATCAATGTGTACTATCAATATGTACTATCATTATAGACTATCAATATGTACTATCAATATATACTATCAATACGTACTATCAATATGTACTATCAATGTGTACTATCATTATATACCATCAATATGTGCTATCAACATTTACCACCAATTTGTACTATCAATCCATATATTTTATATAAATAGTTTTGAAAAATGTCTTACCGCAATGGTACGAAAACATTCTAGATAGATTATTTACTTTAATTGCTAACCGACTTAAATAAAACACAAATTGTGAAGTGAAGCTCAGGATAATATATTCCCGAAAACTTCATCCAAACCGATAAGTCCGTTTTTGAGATTAGCGTGCACGAACATACAAACATACAGACTAACAGACAAAATGAAAAAACTATATTTGGATTCTCTGGCTCTTATAAAAGCCCACATTATGTTTTTTTTAATTAATTTCCGTGTACAAAAACCGATCAGTGACAATTTTATTATATGTATATATATATTTTATTTTATTATATTTGTCCTCTCTACTTACCAGCTGTTTCCAGCGACTTTGTCTTTCCATGAACAAAAAACAAAAACAAAAAGACCGATACAATCACTTAATTTAGTTAAAAATCCATATATTTTTAGTTTACTATATTGTGATGTAAAATATATCAAAGAGGTAAACACCAAACTTTAGCAAATTTTAGAGTGTTTGATGCGCGAACTAACCAATAGAAAAAGCAGTTAAATTGCTTGGAGTTCTGTTTATTTTTTTCTCTATTTTAAAGATATCATGAAAGATACGGTAATAATTTCATGGATGAGGTAATTCAATTTACAGTTTCACTATGATCTTTTCACTTATCAATCAGTCCACATTAAAAGACGCAAGATGCAAGTGTGAGGTAACTCAGTATATTTGAACTTTTATTTGAATTTAGTTACCGCCGTAACCATGTAACGGTGCATATAAATCTAGACTTCTCATCTACTAATAAATATTATTAATTAAATTGCTATATGCTGAGTTTTCTAATAATTGCGAGTTGAATTAACTTGGTATTTTGTTTTCGATTCCATTTTATAAATACCAACAAATACTATCGATCTTTTAAAAGTCTGAAACAATTATAATAAAAAATATTTCTTATTTTTAATCAAATATATTACTTTTTAAATTTATGGACTTATACTCTTTAATATATATTTGTTTGTTTTATGCATTGTAATTGTTTTAATTATAAGTTTTGTATAGTTATATAGTTTTAACGCCTTATATTAATATTTTTTTTACACTTTTGTGCGGGCTTGACTGACAGATAATGGTTTTAGCAATAAGTGTCTTGGGCCTTAAAAATTAAATAATAATAATAATATAGGAAAAATTACAAACATTGATTTAACCCCTAAGTAAACAAATTATTTGCTTGTGCTAAGGGTGATAGACAACGATACAAATATATAGAAATACACATTATAAATACTGCGAATATATTTAATAAACGACCAAACCCAGAAATACAAACATCTATGTTCATCACATACATGCCTGTCCTTATCGGGAATCGAACACGAGCCTCAGTGTTGTCGCTATACGTTAGGCTTCTGCACTAACCTAAATAAATCAAATTCTGAGTTAAATGATGGTTTGTTCTCTGAACCATTTCTACAACTGAAAGGAAAGGTCTGGAAAGCATGTGGACTGTTTTTTTTATGATACCAATGAAATGAATACTTTAAATGTCAGAAGTAGTCATAACTCAGTATATATCAATAAAAACTAAGCCTGGCATGATAAAATGTATCTGAAATATATATATGTTAAATGATATGTGATTTTGTAGATTTGTAAAAAAAAATTTCAACTTACTTAAAACCAAACCTGAAGGAATTGTTAAAAACCAAGACAAACATTAATTGACCGGTTTACGGCACAATACTAGCCCTCCACTGAAATACTGTATTTTGTATTGCATTCAATATTTATAACAATTATCTAAAAACTTTTAAAGAGGTTCCTCTACTTTATTTAAAATATACCTATTTGACTTCCTCATTAAATTATGATTTGATCAATGACAGAATGAACGACATTTAATTAATTAAAATGTATTTAATTATAATATATCATTTTTCCCGGCATTCACAACTTTATGAGAGTCCGACAAGAGCCATTACCATCTCTTCCGAATGACTGAAATCCTACCAACACGCCTTTCCAAGGAGGATTGACGTGAAGTAGGCATTAATAAATAAATATTAATTTAATGTATATATATTTTATATGATAAGATATATTTTATAAAAATAAACAATTTTTAAAATATAAGACGGAGTGATATTTGGTAGTAAATGAAAAAATAAACGGAAATCTGTTTACATTATTTGCATACTGAAATTCCATAAAAAAGACGTATCTTTTTTGAAATTTTATCATAATCTCGCAAAACAGAGTATTATTTTACAAAAATTGAATTTTTACGTGAGACAATAATTGCAATATCAATAGCTCTACATAGAGACAGTACTGTCCTATCTAGCCTATAACATCATCTACACTCGTAAAAACTTCCATAAAAATATTCTGAGTCTTAAAATATATGCTTATGTCAGCTAGACATAAAAAAATGACTTTGATTTCACGCACCAATAGGATACTAATATGACGTAACAAATACTGAAAATGGCCTATGATGTTATATATTAACAACAGTAATTTTTTGGACTATCAAATATTTGTTGTTGTTTTTACAATATCGAAGATTTCTTCAAAGTTTTTCAAACTTTTTCAAATATATACCTAGCTATTTTTCAGAAGACAATCTGAAATACCGAAACGAAATTATCTTATTACAACGAGGTTAATTATGTTTCAGTACCACAATTATAACTTATTTGAACCAATCGTAAAATGCCTTAAACAAAGCCTGGGTTAAATAGATACAGTTAGTATTTATTTAAAATACATCGTCCATGACACTGTGTAAGTCTACCTTAGCCCTAGTGTTGCGTTACTTTACGTAGATACAGACAACTTGCTATTATAGAATAACTAGCTTTTGCCCGCGGCTTCGCACGCCTTAAATTCATAAGCTTCTATATGACTTATTTTAAGTGATACAATCAAAATTACGACATCTGCAGACATCGCTCACTGTCAAAAGTATATTTAAAGTTTTTAATAAGGATACAATATTAGGTTTTGTAATTATTTTTATACCTCTCTTGTTTTTACTTAAACGTATATTTAAATATTTCTTAAACAGAGTACCTAATAACCATTATATCCATATATCTCACTTACAGACTTACATTGAACATAATCAAAATATTACCATGTAAACTTGAGGAATTCTGAGCTATACAATCGACGTTATTTTCACCACCAACTTGCAGGTCTAGTTTAATTCTTAACAAATCTATTTTAAATGATAAACATTCAGTTAGCTATACGCATTAAGAAAATGTTCAATACTGAACATTTACAAAAGCAATTTTTGAGACGGTTTGCACGGTTCCATACCAGGGTGCGCCGGTGGACCGTACCGCCGCAAACGCGAAGACCCTATGTTTTAAATCTGTCATATCTTCGAAAATATTTATTTAAATTACATGCTGTAATTTAAATAAATACTTTCTATACAACAATGTGCTATATTGTTCCATATTAAATGTAAAATGTATTTAAATTACCTATTTAGATAAGGATTAAAGCTGTATTTCTTAAAATCGCTTTGTAAATAACCTATTATTTTTCGTAAAAAGTAAAGGATAAAAATTTGCTATTAGGGATAACCCACATCACTAAGAGATAAACATATACCATCGCGGATTTTCTCTTGCTTATATAAAGGTTATATGCTGTGTGAATTTTTGAAAATATTTTTTTTTTGTTTTGTGTGCACAACTAAAAGACAAACAGATGAACAGACAAAGATTTTAAAAATGCTGAAAATGGATTCTGTTAGTTATTACTTCACATCCTGGTATATTTTTTTTAAATATTTTCAATGTACAAAGACTACTCCTCTACAGATTTATTACATGTATAGAATAAGATTTTCATGGTACCTATTACGTCATTGACATAAATTGTCATAGCTTTTTTATTTTTTAACCGATTCTGATGAAATAAACACTAAATGTTAAGTGAAAACTGTGATAATATATTTCTGGAAACCGCATTCAAATTGGCTAAGCCGTTTCTAAGATTAGCCTGCACAAATATACAGACATACATACAAACAAACAAACTGAAAAACCATTGTATTGGGTTTTCTTGCTCTTATAAAGATGTTTTTTTTTAATTTTAATTCCATGTACAGGAATGCATCAGTGACAATTTTATTATATGTATAGATTAAATAAAAAAATGTGTTTAAGGTACTTAATTAGATAAGGATTAATGCTGTATAAGAAGTAAAGGATAAAAATTGGCTATTGTAGGTTAGCCCTAACAGATAAAAATATACCATCGCGGACTTTTTTGTAGAACTGTTTAAGGTATACAATACTTAGTACATTATTTTGATCTATCTCGTAGAGTTCAGGCATGTTTGTTTACGATTTCGCATTAGAAATCTTGAAATTATCAGTCGTTCTCTAATACATTAAGCATGTTATTATACATATAAACCTTCCTCTTGATTCACTCTATCTATTAAAAAAAACTGCATCAAAATCAAAGAATGAAAAGCAACTTTGCTTTATACCATGTAGTGAACTGACATACATACATACTACAAAATTCAAATCAAATCCTCCTCACGATTCCCGTTTACATAAATCTTGCATTTAACCGTTATCAGTTATTTGATGTTTAAGTAACTGCCGAGTAATAATTATTTATATTACCATCACTGGTAACAAGAATGTGAATCTTATGTAAACTCTAAATTAACACCTTTTATAAACCCTAAAGCTGAAGCGAGATTAAGAGTAGGATACATAAAGAGTATTTCAAATAAAATATGTCAATTGTTTAATTTTCAACTGACACTACTAACAGTGTTGGTTGTCGCAGCCATAGCCTAACAGGAATGCCACTTTGCAAACAATAAACCTAATGTAAAAAATATATAAATTTACAAGAACCAGTGTTTTTTGATGACCCTAATAATTTATCCAAACTTTATAAATTATTTTGATGTAGGTAATTATTGCTACTAAAGATTAAAATTACAAGCTTGTGAATTTTAATATGTATTTATTCATTTGTTTTAATTTACATTGAGAAAAAAAAAAAAAGTGAAAGACATTAGTAGTTAATAAAATAAGGCTACCTAGACATTTAAATAATTAGGATTTATTATTCCCATTTGGTCTATTTTTATCTAAATTATAATATTTTTTTAATAAATTAAGATGTTTAAATAAAAATAAAGAGGTAAGTTTATTCTAATAATAAAACTACATAATGATTGTAGCCACTTGAAAAAAAAATCAAACTTTTTTTTTACATTTCTACTTAAAATATAATTAATTATAATCAAATAAAAGGTTGCCCTTTCATAAACCAAGGTTTAAGTTTCCTGGTGTGACAAAATCTTTTATAGGTACTTGTGTTTGTTAAATATACCTACCGAAGAATTACTATAGTAATGTTGATTTTATCTTAATGAGATGCGATGCTGCTGAGACGATTATTCTCAGTAATCAATGCTCCGGGATTCGCGGGATGTAACACTGTCAGGGTCGAATGTTGTTTGTTTCTACGTAAAATAAACATTCGCAGAAAATAATAAATAAAAATCCCTCGTAGTTTAAATCGAAAATATATTGTAATGTTAAAATGATTTCGCTTTGCACCTTTTACTGAATATTTTTTTTTATGAATATTATACAATCATAGGTTCGCTAAAGTTCAGTAGGTACCGTTACGATGAAATATGTTATACATACATAAAAATTTAAATATTGTAACATATATATAATATACGTTTAATTTCTTTTTTCGGATAAGATATAATTTTGCAAGTTAGCATCTCTTAAAATTTGTAAGGATTCTATAAGTATTAAGTGTTGCTGTGGGAACTAGATGTGGCACCTAGATCTTCTGCAACATAGAGAAACATGGTCATATATTACATACTATATCGTCAAGCAATTAAACGGCGTGGGTGTTATTGAACTGGTCCATTAGCATCGGAATCGCAATTACGTGTAATAACTTGTTTACTTTAATAAAATGTGCTTTAATTATTGCTATTTATGACTTAATATAAAAATATAATTGCAAAGTTAAGCTGTGCGAATTCCATTGCCTCTTAAGTCTAACACAAAAAAAAAAAAAATAACAATATAATTAAATTCTTTGTATTACATATTTCCTTAGATTATTAATATTCTATCTAGTAACTTTAACGTTTTATGTCCGAATACTTATCTACCTATATGATTACAACGGAATAAGGTTTGTTCTATTATACTACTGCCAAAAATAAATTAGACCATTATTTCCCCAGAATTTTCAAAGTTTAATCAATGTAAGTACTAAAACTTGAAAATAATTAACGATTATTTATTTTAATTTTCTTTCTGCCATTTCAAACATCTGTTATGACCTTATTTGTCTATCTGTTGTCCTACCTATTATATTTCAAACATTCTAATAAAAAATGCGATAAAGAAATAATTAACCTGGAACTATTATTACGTTTCAATTTGTACCGTGAAAGTAAGTACGTTTAAATGAAGGTGGTCTCCTTTGTATCTCTTAGTACGATGGGTAGGTACTCGTACATGAAACATGGCTCGGAAAGGCAAAGATTGACATTTACAACATAGAAAATCGTGTCCTGCGTTGTATCGTTGCAGTACCTATTAATAGCGCTAATTTTACTTAAGATAGCTTTCAGAGTAGTAAAATGTAATTATCAACATAAAATCAACGCATAATAAAATAACTCATTTGCGCTATTTAAGTGGTAGGTATCTAAATGAAAAGAAAAAGACTCCCACGTACGAAGGTATATATCTTTTCTGTTGTACACATAACTAGCACACAAAGGGAGAAAATTCTGCTCATTTACGAGAGAAAATGTTGTTCAATCTCCAGGGATGCCTCGTTTTTTTTTTAATATTAACAGGAGGACAAACAAGTCTCAGTGATGTAAAATGATTACTGCTGCTCACAGTCTCTTGTACAAGTGTTTGAGGAACTGTGCCCTTTTTTTGAAGGTACCCATGTCGTATCCATTTGGAACTCCACCGAAGGAAGTTCATTCACCATCTTGATGGTTCGTGGTAAAAAGTACCTTGAGAACCGTAACTGTTGAGACCACCACCTTCCAGGTGGTAGATGGCTTTTTCGGCGGTGGTATACAATGCGATAGTGAAAAATTTGCGATTTGAAGGATGAGTATTATTCTTTTCTACCATTTCTATGAGAATATTGCTGTATGCATTTTGGGAGTGTTAAAAGACCAGTGTAGAAATTATCGCATTTACTTTCTGTTATATGCAGCTCATCAAATATTAAGAGGTAAGTGTAGGTACTTAAGGTAGTTTACCTTTTAATTCAGATCAGATAATTACATGAAAATGAAAGGCTTTGCAGTGCTAGTCAGCACTATGCTATGGCTGTATTGTCATGGCATGGCATGTAAACTGCTTTGGTAATCAATCGTGACATACCTATCACATAACCCATATTGCATATACCTAAGTCTCTTTGACCTTATATACCTACAGCATGGTATTTTTTAAATAAAACTTCGTTAATCATGAACAAAATTGACTATAAAATAAAATATTTCTAAATATTGGTTACAAATATATATCTACCAATTAGATTATAATTCGACTTAAAATAATAAAAAAAACTTATATTTTGGGTAAAAACACTCACCCGACACGACACACAGATTTAAGGGTCTTGTGCTGGCAGAAGCTGCATATTTATCACAAAAGATAAAATAGTATAACTACGATATCAAGGACAAAAATAATTAAACAGTGCTCGAAACAAAAGGTCCGAAAGTCGAAACGCTTACCTATTTGTTCTATTCTTCGAAAACTAAAGTGCTTATGAGACATGATTGGATGAAATTATATATCTTCAATCTACTCTAGATAACCTATTGGTGTAATGGTTGTGATGCTGACTGCTGAACCAGACGGCAGACCAGAGGCTGTGAGTTCGATTCCCACACGGGACAATTCTTTGTGTGATCCTCATATTGTTGCAAGTGTGGGTGTACTTTGTATCCGTTATTTATTTGTTTGTAAAATCTCTCGCGACATAGGACAAATATAACTCCCGCTTCAATCCCTGAAGCGGGAGTTATATTTCCTGAATGTAAACCTTTGATAAATGTATGATCTTATCGGTGAATTTATATTATAGCACAATCAATTTACTATTTATTAAGTTTGTAATTGAATACATTAGATTGTTGCTTGGAACTTTCGTTCAGCGTTTTGTTTTCTGATAAATTAAAATATTTCTAAGGACACAAAAAACAGAAAAGGCGCTGCTTACCTGCTTCTTTATGGAGTATCTATTTCTTAAAAATCTATAGTTTGAAAATTACAACATGATGGTCTCCTCAGATCTGCCGACTTTTATAAAAATAGATAAAGAAACTTTATTATCATCATAATAAATAAACATGATTTTGATATCATATCATGTACCTAATTGTATTATTATTTATAGCGGTCATAGCATATACGCAGTAATATAAAACGTTGAGTAGTTGTAGGTAACGTTTATTTTATTACTTTGAAAAATAAAAATACCGAGGTACTTTCCTAACCTCAGATTCTGAATCTCCTTTTACCTTCATAGGAACCTCAAATTCCTTAACTTAAAAGTAAGTTTTACTCTGTTTCTTCAACGGTTTAGAGCAGTAAGGTTGTGGAAAGTGGAGGCTGGATTATTTAAAAATTAATTGATATTTCAATGCTCGGAGCTCGATTGGAAATTGCCATCCAGCCCACTAGACTTATGAAGTTTCAAGAAAAAAGTTTGTGGTATAACGTTTTGCCTGATTCGCAATGTCTGTCACTGAGCCGGTGTGGTTTAGTGATCAAACTCGAGTTTGGAGCAAAGAGACCGTCCAAAAGATAGGCATTTCCTTTTGCCGCATGGTGTTTCCTTTATGTACATCGGCGGAATAAAGTTGCCGAAGGCAGCTTTAAACTGACGTGTTCTAGACGAATAGTTCCCAAGTTGTTTGTTGTATTTGACGATATGCTTGGAATTTGATCTAGCAAATTGCTGTTTGCATTTCCTATAAACAAACCAATAGTAGGGATCCTTAACCAGCGCCTCAAATACCTTTTTTTTTTTAACGTCAGGAATCCTCACGGATACAAACCTCCATCTAGGGGATGATGGTGGTGGTTATGTGAGACTCCTACTCCCTAAACCTGACGGTTGCCGCCGCCGTCATAATGGGACACCACGGGATCGCTTTCGCACTCACCGCGAAGCCCCGACGTGAAGCGCCTCAACTACCTAGGATTGGAACGCATGCCTTGTATGACCGCGTGAAGTTCCATTTTGCCGACTTGTAATGCTAGACTCGTTGGTTCGCACAGTCCATACGAGGCATCTTGAGACGATGCCAGCAGGGCGTCAGTGGGGATCCAGGAGATCCAACAAGGAAGGTAATGGATATCCACGTCCAACGTCTGATTCTTTCAACATTACTTAGCAAAAAATTACTTTTACTTCGTAGGTGTCAGTGTGTGAAACCAGTAAAAAAACATTTACCTTACTGGATAATGTATTTGGAACAATTCTTTTTTCATTTTATTAATTTCAAATCTAAATAACCGATAGCATGGTGATGGTCAGATACAAAATATATTAATATTTTTTTATTAAATATAATCATAATAAATTATGTATACATTTTATCTATATCAAGCGTCGCCATCTCGAATTTATAGTATGTAACATTTAAGGAAGTTTCTTTGATGTTCTAATCGAATTGCAATCATTTAAAACATTATATTAAATATACATTATTACAAACGAAATTATTTATACAGTAATGGAAATTAATTTAAGCTAATTTCATTTATAAGTGATGTAGATGCAAAAAAATACTAATAATTTAAAAAAAAATGCCATAAATAATCATATTTGAACCACTTTTAAGACGAAAATGTTTGCTCATTTAAGCATAACTACATAATATTTTATCCCATTCGAGTATAAAATAGAACATTCTGACTAAAATATCAAATTAATCTAACGAATGTATTAAAAGCATATCCGTTAAAGAAATTCTATTCTACGCATTCATTAGCAACACACAAACATATCACAATTGATACTCAAAACGGGAATCACGGATAAATATAATATAATGTATAGGTTGAGTAAATGACTTAAGTCCAGCCAACATTGCTCGAACACTATTTTATAAATTCTGACACTCGGTTCTTAAAGGTGTTGTATTTGTTATGGACCACTTCTGAAAATTAAAAAAAAATTACATTATTTATACTTAATAAAATTATGTTTATGAACAATATTATCTGTGTGCAGAGGCTTTTAGCACAAACAACTTATGCCAATTTTATATTTCTTAAAAGACACTTATTTACATTTGAAATATGAAGTTTTTTATTTAATAAATAATATTCACCAAAAGATAGTTCAGTCACTATTAAAGTTATGTCTAATCACACTAACCTATACTATTTCCTAGCCTGCAAGGCGTTAGACAGCCAGTCCATAGCCTGGTCAAGGCCTTCACCTCTCACTGCGCTTGTTTTAAAGATCTGGAATGTTCTGTCCCGAAGTGCGTCCAGCCCAAGGGCTTGATGCACTTCAGCCACCGTCAGACATCCTGCCATGTCCTGCTTGTTAGCTAAGACTACAAGGATTGCATTTGATAGTTCTTCTTCCTGGAACATTATTATGGATTATGTTATTTTAGTTTTATTTAAACATTAACTGGTTTTAATATTAAATGAAATAGTCAATAAAAACTTTTTTTTCTGTTATGATGAATAGCCAGTTCAGGCTGGATTCATCAGAGATATGCACACATTAGAACAAAAAAAAACAGTATGTATAGGGAAATCAATAAAGCTTAATGGATTATATATGAATGCTTTGTATTTATTCTGATGTTAAACTAAAAAGGAAGAGTGATCAAATAAGTCTAAAAAGAGGTCAGTGATAAGATTTTCAAAAACATTAATTCTTAGACTGCCTGGATTTTTCGTTATTTTGGATAAATTTTCATCACTAAGGGAAAAAAAAGTGAGTTTTGATTGGTAATGAATACCAAAGAAAATAAAAATGACAAGCAGTCAATTAACTATACAAAAACTATATAAAATATGTGGACTAGTATGGATATTGTTGTGTGTGAAAATATCTTGAGAAACCAGTGTCTTTTATAAAAACAAGTGATAAGGCAGTTGAAAGACAAACTAAAATAATGTGGAAAAAATATTGGTCACTCAAAGTAATTCTAAAAATCACCAATAAGATTAACATCAAAAGAATGTTATTGTCTTTTCTTGAATAAAATAAAACTCACAATAAGTTAAAAAGTGATAGAAAGAGTCATGTTTAAAATAAAGAAGGTAAAAAACTAAATAATATTAATAACAAAAATATCAATTAGCTCCAAAACAGTTTAACATTTGGAAAATACTACACAATTACATTGTTCTCTATTCTATTCTGATGCTCTTAATATTTACCCTTAACATATGCACTAGCTCATCTTTCGATATTCCTATTCTGTCTCTATCGGCTGAATCTACAACATAGATTATGGCATCCGTGTTCCCATAGTAACATCGCCAATATGGTCTGCAAACAAAACATAAGATTAAGGAACTATAAATATGGAACCATTTATAATTCATTAATTTAGTTTATGGCATGTAATAAATCTAATCACAACAATCCATTAAATATATGATTGTTATCATTTATCAGGTGTTTTAATTCTTTGTAGGTTATAACTATATAGGCAAAGCTCCTACACACTATATTGTATTAGTATGGGTGTATAGCATCCTGGAAACAAACACAATACTGCATATCAGTTGCATTGTTGAAAGTTGTATCAAAGTGCAAAAGTCTGCAATGTGTTTTTTTAAATACATAATAATGGCATGTATTAATCATAATTGACAATAAGGCCTTCCTGACAAGTTGTTTATTGGTAACCTTAGTGTATAAGAACCTTTATGATACCAAATTTATATCTAAGTTTAAGTGACTAATCTGTTAAAAATCATGCAATAAAATAGATAATGAATGATTCACATGACAATTATTTTATTTCAGTATGTTAAAAAAGTAAATATATAGATATATTTTATGAATTAATATGAAATTACTTTAGTTATAGAAGCATTATTTTTTTTTAATGCATTTATCAAATGTTAATTTCCTTTATCTATAAACATATTATCATTATTACTTTTATTTACATATTTATATAAAAATACAATGAAATAATCAAGAACACAGATGGGAATCACAACTGAACCTTTAAGCTTGAGTCAAAAACTTTTTTTAAGTTAGTTAAAAAAAAATTAACTGTCGTTTCATTTAACAAAATAAATAATTTACTCTCTGACTTGGTATGGTATGGCAGAGAATTAACAACAACAGGTGATTGCAATATTTCATTACACAAGAAGTGTGGGTTATTTATTAATAGACATATTATAAATGTGATCTACTCAATAAAGTAACATGTTATAGTATTTGAGCAAAAAATATGTAAAATGTTATGTTATATATTACCTAATAAATTTCTGAAAACTTAATAAGCTCAATGTTTTAACTTTTATATTATTTTCAGTTAATTATGGAGCAAAGTATATGCATATATTGTTTAAACGCAGTCTAACAAATAATTTATAAATAAATAAACACACATACTCTGTGAATAGACAGCAAGATCTAACAAATAACCTCAATATACCTGATGCTAGTTTGTCCCCCCAGATCCCATACTTGAAACTTAAGATTTTTGTAAGTCACTTGCTCCACATTAAATCCAATAGTGGGTATGGTAGTGACCACCTCTCCCACCTGCAGTTTGTACAATATTGTGGTCTTTCCGGCGCCGTCTAGGCCGAGGATCAAAATCCTCATTTCACGGGCACCTAGCAATCCTCTAAAGTAACTTAATAAACCACCTGAAACCGACCACAATCATATTTGAGATAACAAGAACTATCTATGGCGTAAATATTACAAAAATCTAAAATTTACTAACCCATTTTCCGTGATAAACTTAGCCTAGTAAAACATTAGTTTCTGTAACTAAAGAAGCGCTTATATTTCCACTATACATCCACGTTAATTCACACTGTCTCAATAAGGCTATAAATACCTAATTAATTTTATTTCAAATATTTGAGTTTTCACTTTTCCGTAAAAACATTTACCTATGCCTAAATTGTTACCAAGCATTTGACGTGTAAGCAACTACTCAAAAATATTGATAGTGTAAAAATATTTATACAGGCTATAAATAAATCTAATTGTCATATTTATCTTTACACAAGATATTAAGTTTTTGTTTTATTGTTAAGTAAATAAAATAGTATAATACTATTATTACATTACATTACTTCTTCAAACCATCAAATGTGATCAAAAACCATAAACTTAGGGTTGAATACAGGGATACAACAGTTTGCGAAATGGTTTCCGAATTGGAAAATATAATTTGCTACCTAAATATTCGGAAGCAGTATAATAATTGTTCACGTATTATAATAAATAATTAAAAGTACATTTATATACATAATGAGACTCAATGTTTATATTTGTTTTTGCATTTATAAAAATGCCGGGTACATATAGTGACCCAGACAAAAAGATTATGGAAGTTTGGAAACTGATACAATATTATTTCCTCACCCTTTCCATGAATTCCGTTTGACTTTAAATACCGCTTTTTAATCTATCCTTTTATTGAAATGATACACTTTTTATTTTAACATTATTTACCTAAATCCTTCAAGTCTATATGGACATGAAATCAATCTTCTCACTCTTATTGTTTACTCTAACTCTTTGAAAAATAATTACTTTAAAACATTAATCAAAAAAACTAATATACATACACTCCGATAAATCTGTTAAAAGCTTTATTTGATTAATAATAATATTCGCCTACATAAAACTGGATAGCAAAAGTTCTTTTAAATTATTTGTTATCTAAATCTGCTGAGTTAAGCACATTCGGTCTATGTTCTTACACATAGTTGGCTTGTTGTTAAATGGTAGGTATAACACAAAATAAAATGTTCTAAATCATATCTGTTATGACTTTAAGCCCCCATTGAAATTATAACTTACGACCGCACACCTACTCAACCCGGTTGTTTAACTTGCTATCAAAAGGATTTTTGTAGAAAATTTTAAGATTTCAAATTAACCTGTAATACATATTTTATTAAATATTTAATTTAATTTTGTATGTAATTAAAATTAAATGTTTACTTAATTTAGTACAACGTTCGCCAACGTCCATACCACGTTGAATACACCGGTTCTCGTCCGATCACCGAAGTCAAGCAACGTCGGGCGTGGTCAGTACTTGGATGGGTGACCGCCTGGGAACACCACGTGATGTTGGCTTTTTGAACTTGTTTATAAGTGTTTTTGTTGCTATAAATTTATACCAAAAAATTTGGTATTTTTTAATTTGTAGGAAATCCAATACTTGAACTAACATTATTCCTAACTGGTTTAAAAGGAACGAAATGCTTCTCGTTAATAATGCCTTTATTAGGAACGCTGTTTATGCCTATTATTAGGACCTATATATTTGGCACCAATTTATTTATATCTTTTCCATTTTCAATCTATACCAGGGATCACTTGATTAAGTGAAGTGAAAGAGTCAAGAGGGCATATTTGATATTCTAATACCATACTTATCTATCGATCGAAGTAAGCACTTCTGACTTCCGTAAAAACACTCTCCATTTTAAAAATGCAAAAGTAACGAGGATCCAACCTCTTCCGAAAATCCTAACCAATGTTTTTAACTTTGCACTGTGCTGCCAATACCTGAATTTTTTCCCCCTAAATGTAATTTCGAAAACCCCTAAACTATAAATTTAATAAATATAATGTATGGATTCTTTGCTATTATTTAAATTTTACATATTAACCTTATCTTATAACATTCTTCTTGAAATTAACATGATGTTTTTGAAATTTTAATTTTTATTTAATGTTATTAGTCAAATGTCAATAAACAAAATACGGGTCAGTAGTTACAATCTTGTTTGAAAATTATACCAATAATAATTTTCAAACAAGGTTGTAATTTAAAAACACCTAAACATTTTGTCCCCATAAAAAACCCCGGAGCGCTTAATTTCCCCCTAAATTTTAGGGGGAAAACCCCTAAGCTGGCTACGCTGCTTTGCAGTAATAACAGTATAATAGATTCACCGAGGCGAACAGCGATACGGTAGTGGCATCTTTTCAGTGTTTATCTATACTGCAAAGTTAGAAACATTGGTTAGGATTTTTGGAAGAAGCCTAATAGATGTCACCACTGTCCCGATAAAGACGATAATATACAGAATGCTTAATTCACCAAGGCGGACAGCGATATGGTAGCTCAATTGGTAGAGCGACGGGACGGTTTGCCAGAGGTAGCGGGTTCCAATCCCTGCTCGTAACGGGTAATTTTTCATTCTAATTTAAATTCATATTAATTTAAATAAGGTGTTAACATGGCTATACATGTTTATAGATATTTTCAAACTTTAAATAATGGTGTTGTTTTATTATGTTTCGTTGGATCAGGTAATATACCACAAACTATACAGTTATGGAATATCAATAATATGTCTGAGTAAGAGTTTAAAGAAAGTTTAAAAAATAGTTGGAAGCCCAAGGTTAGAAGTAACATGTTTATTACCTATCTATATTTAACTTACTTACTATAATAACTTAGCTCTTGCAGTTTTCTTATTAATTATTTTCCCAGTTGTTTTATTTTAATATCAATATTTTATATTTTCCTATATCTGAATATAGTGATTTTGCTGCTTAACATTATATTAATATGTTTTTTTATTTATTATTATTTTTTTAAATTATAGAAGACAATTGTCAATAATTTTAAAACTTTTTGCTAGGATTAAATATCTACGTTAAATAATCTATATAATCTAGGAAATATAATCTAAAAATAGTAAATATAGTACATTATAATAATTGTTTGATTACATAGTGATAAAGGAGTCGAATGCATATCACCCCATTTGGGCACTCGGTGGTACCGGCGCGTGCGCAACAACACTTCATACATAATTTGACGTCACGGTCCCGCCTCCTCCACTAAACATGATTGATGACAAATTTTAATATTAACGTCATTATGTGTTATGCTAATCTTCTTTATATAAAACTAAATATATATATTACAGAATCAGAAAAACTATGAGGCTTGACAATTTCAATGCTTTTTACGTACATTTAACATTGTACTCAGTTGGATTCATGCTTCTAAATTATACATAAGTGGCCAATATATGAATGTGATATTTTGGTAATACATAACCTTATTATATATATATTTGCTTACTAACGCAAACAGCAGTTTTCCAGGAAATAAAAAAGGGGGTTCTTTTATTGACACATTGCTTAAGGACGCGTTTACAAAACTGATAGGTAGCAAATCATATTACTACAAATACAAATTTTGTCTACGCACACATGCGGATTATGCGTCCGAGACTAATGTGAATGAATATGAAATTTTGTTAGTTTTGATATATATTTTCTCTCATATATTTAAGCTTTAATTATTATTTTTTACAATTATTTATATTTTATTGACATTGTATGTCATGTACATACTTTATTTAAACATGTGATAAAATTAAATATTATTATTAGTATATGATATACGTATTAATTATACTGTGACCTAAAAATAACTGAATTTTTCAGTCGGTGTTACTTGATCTTCTAGACCAAAGGCCACTCGAGCTTAGGCCCGTTGGGTTAGTTGTAAGAAGATACTACCTCTGACTTGGTTGACTGACCCAAAGGTATACTGATGAGTGAAGTGCATCTACTAGAGGAATAGAGCTAGATTCATAGAGTATGAGCTTTTTGTTGCTATTGATAGGATTTTTTCGTTTCTATTAGTATTATAATTCTAAGTTTCATTCGTCTAGGAGATCCAGTATCATACACCCCTCACTGTACCTTCAGATCACTCAATTAAGTGTGACGGTAAGATCTCATCAAAAGCAACAAAACAAACCCACACTCGGTGCACCTAGCTTTATTCGTCTAGGAGATCGACTAGCATCGATCCATCAGGGTACGTTTGGGTCACTAAAACAAGTTAAGACAAATCTTTAACAATCAATCAAAATTAAATACTAAAAGAAAAACTTTGACATATTGAAAATCGTTTTTTTTAATATTTATAACTACAATTTTACAGTATTTTCTCTGAGGAAACTAAAGATAAAGAAACATTCTATGTGTGATTTTGTAGTATTATGTACCAAAAAGTTCATAATGTTGGACATAACCGTAAACGCGTCCTTAAGAAATTCTTCCAATACAGTAGTAAATTCAGTCAATTGTCCATAGTTTAGGTACCTGCTCACGAGAGTATTAATCTTCTCAAGCTGTCCAAATCATGTAAAATATATGGACATCGTTAAATCTCCCTGATTCTCAAACGATGGGAGAAGAAATATCTGCTTACTCCAGTGAATGAATCATTTTATTTACAGTTTCGTATATTTTTAATCCGCAAGGTAATAATGCTCGCTCAGGAATTTATGGTCGATCCGTCACCGCGTTGTTTGAACATAATGAGTGACTCAGGGATTGTAATTATAGACAGAAATTCTGGAGAACTGGCGAATGAGTTAAATGCCAATAATAGAATTCATATATATAATTTATGTCAACAATTTTATATTATTATTAAAAAAAATAATTGTGTGAACGTTATAATTAGGAAATATATTTATTATTTCTTGTTTATCGTTTATTATTATTTACTTTAATTCCGATCCTGTTAATAGATACAATTTGGAAGAGTGGTAGGATTATGTAGTTTGGTTTGTTTTTATAGCCTAAGATATACGTTTACGTTTTCTTCTGAGAACTATGTTAGATACAGAGATCGTAATAGGTATTAAATGATCAATGGAACTGTTTAGAAAATTAGTTTAGATTACTTCACAACTTCTATACTTCTCTATAAGAGAATAGCACCTTCTTTCGGATCTATCTAGATGTCACGTAAACAAATTCAAGGTGTTATTATTAGAGACGCGCCCAATAGTGGTTAAACCGAATACCGAATATATACTATTTAATTTAACCTTTACCAAACCGAATATTCGGCCGTATTATTCGGTTTACCATTTCATTGTTTGTTTGTCATATATAGACTACAGGTTCTAACATATACGTTAAATGTGGCTTCTGGCTAGTTGAAAAAAAAATGTTGATTTGTGGTAGTTTAAAAATATTGTTTCGAGCTTTAAAATTAATGCTGATTATAGGTTCAAAATAAATGTTGACTTGATATGTTTCAAAATAAATGTTGATTTGAAATCTAATTGCTTTATGTTATTAATTTTATTCAACACATTATTATTAGGATTTCTTTGACGAAATAAATCTTAGTTTTGTCTTTAAGTGGCTTTACTGTGACTTGTAGCCAAGAAAATAGAAATACTCGAACCGAATATATTCGGCACCAAAACCGGATAATTCGGCCGATTACCAATAGCAAAAAATAATAGAATATTCGGCGCATTTCTAGTTATTATTGAAAGCCTTGGGAATAGCGCTTGGTATTTGTAAATAAAAAACGATTTAAGATAAAAAAGATTTAAGATATAGAACGACGAAAGAACTGTCCAGGAACAGGAAAGTTATAGTTAGTTTGTACGCGGTAAAAGTGGGAGCGAGAGGTATAACAGCAAAATCTCTCTATAACCTACTTAAAGACCTTGGCCTTTCTAGAACAAGCACCAGTTCATTTCTAGAACGTATTTCCAAGGCAGCATTAGTAGGTTCATTCCAAATTTGGTTAGGTAAGGAGAGGAGTGGAGAGGGTGAAGGCGAGCGTTTTTGCGCATAATAAAGGGGCCTCTTAAACCTACTCCTGGGTCGCAAGTCCCAGGCACAGTTTGCAGTCCTCTTCTTGCAACGCGATGGGCCCGGCTCCCACTCGGTGAATCCATGGAATGCTAAGAAGCTTCGTCTTATCTAGAAATAGATTTAAGGTTTAATTTTTACTATTTAAATTAAGCAAGAAACTCTAAAACTATATAATAATTTATATACTAATTTGTATATACTAATTTGTTAAATATTTAATGAAATTATATATCATAGAAAATTTCACTCATGTAGATAATAATAATTACATTATAACGAGGTCAAGACCTATCTTATCATAGACCCTGAGAACAAGTACAAGAAACTTTCTTAGAAATGTTTACTGAATATGCAGCCGAACTATGTTTTCGTCGGCGAGATTATAGAAGCTTCTCGAAATAAAAAAAAATGTACTGCGCTCCATCCCTCCAACTCTGTTTCTGTCAAACTATTATAGTTCTTTTAAAATTATAAAGAAGTGGGTAATGTTATTTGAACTCATGTTTATTAAAAGATTTTTTAACTGAATATCTGTAAGGATCTGACGCCCTACATAGTATTGTGAAACTTGACAGGTGTATAAAGACCTTCAAAAAAATATTTCAAAAGGTATTAGTTGTTGCCCGCAACTCTGTCAGGGATTACAGAAGGGCGCTACAAGTACTTTAAGAGAGCACAAAGAGAAAGAACTATGTGTCAAAGATGTGATTAGTCAAAGTTAGTTAAATCAATAACTAAATACTTATAATTGTATTAAATTAAGAAGCTATGTTTTTTTATTATAAGGATAACAATAAAACAAGAATGAAAAATATATATCATTAAATAAATTATATATTCATATAATAATATATGGTAACTAAGTAATATCTAAACATGAATTATTTTACTAACTTTTATAAACTATAACATTTCATAATATATACTCGTGAATTTTTAAAAAAGGGGAATAGGTATCACATACATGCATGCATACATACATTGCATGACGTTTGAATCTGGTTACACCAGACGTGGTCACAGGCTGACTGACTTAGGTGCACGCTCTCCAAATTACCGAGGGCGAAGTTTTTTCTTCCACTCGCATCTTAATTGAATCTTGAATTACTAGCTACCCATAACAGTTGATTTAATATTTGGTTTGGTTGGTTAACGTAAAAGTTTGTCGGTCGTTATAACTGACTATAATTTAAGTTTTGTCTGCTGTGAAAACCAATTGTCAAAAAAAGCGCTTTTGGATCCCTAATATCCTCAGCATGTTGTCGCCAAGCTAGACTATAGAAGTCTAAAATGCAAATTTTCTAAGGTCAGTACTAAGATTTTTATTTTATTAATGTCAGTCCTTCTTGTAAATTTATTGGTGTTGATTTAATGCACGATCATAATACTAATTTACATCTGAATATAAAATAGTATTTTCATAAATCAACACCAATAAATATACTATCAATATCACTCAGTATACATACCACTAAAGTATACTATCAATATCACTCAGTAATATATACTTAACATTCTCCATTCTATTTATTGTTCTAATAATATTTAGGTCATATACGGGGTTATTTGTAATTGACATAACAAATGGCATTAACTCTTAGGTACTTCTTACAAAATACAGGGTAATAAATAACGTTTCGTTTTTTTGTTTTATTTATCAAGATTTTTGAAAAGTCGTCGAACATGTTATTGGGATTGATGTAGAGGGGCTGCCATCTGGTGGTAAGTACAAATAACCCTGTATAAACGGCGTAGAGTCCTGAAAGCAGTTAGTGATATTGAGAACAAAAAAGTAAGGAACCTAAACGTAACCCTTTGGAACGAACGATTAAATCGACTTCTGGATAGATTTATGTCCATCTACATCAACATAAAACCGCAATGATCCTTGTATGCTCATTTAAAAATAAACTTCGGTGTAACAATATCTAGTCTAGTCTTAAAAATCTGTAACTTTTTAAGGACATCCTTCTCATAAATGAAAAAAAGTAAATCACAATTTTATTTAATATACTTGAATCTTTCATTCTTTACATAGGTACAGATAAGAATCGAGAGGCAAATATACTACACATAATGCTGTCACTATATTCTTTTAATAGAATTTAAACTCTATTTAGTCTGTAGGGTTTTTTATTTTTTATGAATTTGAGTTATAATTTTTTTAAATTTATTATGAATTTTTGAAAAAGAAATCTATGTGCAGCCAGCGATCCATTACAGTTTTATTGTATGTATATAGATACATTTCTAGAACACTTTAAATACATACAACATCTTTAATAATACAATATCTTTTGATAAAGTGAAGAGTGTGCAATATTTAAATTGGCAATATATTTTTTATGTGTTGCGTGCACAACTAAATGATGAACAGAATTTTATTTTAAATGTTAGAAATGGATTCTGTTAGTTATCCCTTCACATGTTGCCTACTTATTTTGTAATATTTTCAAAGTACAGAGACTACTCCTCAACAAATTTATTACATGTATAGAAGAAAATTTGCATGGTACTTAATAAGTGATTGACATAAATTGACATAACTTTTTTATTTCTTTACCAATTTAAATAAAACACAACACACAAACACTAAATGTTAACTGGTACAATACATTCCTGAAATTCCAGGATCCAAATTAGTTTAGTCGTTTCTAAGATTAACGTCCACAAACATACAGACATACAGACAAAATGAAAAACCATTATTTTGGGTTCTCTTGCTTTTATAAAGGCGAGGGGCGTTTCATGTTTTTTGTTAATATTTTCCATTTACAGAAGTCGATCAGGGATAATTTTTTATATGTATAGCTTTAGTAATTTTAGGAGATTGAGGCTATACCTGAAGAAGCTTATATAGCCTTGGCTTTTTGGCTCATATTGCTGTTTTTTTAGGACATTATTATGAACCGCACCATTTCATCCTCATTTTGGCATTAGCGTAGGGTCTTTCCAAGTCAAAAGTCCTTAAAAAATAAGTATTTGTGTGGTCAAAAGTTTTCAAAAACATATTTCTAACAAATTTTAGTTATCAGATAACAAAGTAATTGAGCTGATCGAAACGGAGCTCTTTATCGTTCAACTCGATCTCTTTTTTTTCGCCTACTCCTCCTACATCCTTAGAGCTATAATAATATTTGAACAGCATCTGCTTCCCTGGTTCAACTTTCTACACATTAAATTTCAAATGAATACTGCTTGTAGTTTTTGAAATTCAGATAAAAATGTGTCCCATAAAGTAACACATTTTTGAAATCGCATGAGCGAGCTCTTATTAGGCTTGAGAGATTAACCACAATTTCCAAAGTTGCATTAGCAAGTCTTTAACGAATGCTTTTGATTGCAGATAAACCGTAATACAGAAAAATAAATCATTGGAAGGAATTTATTTAAAATTTAATTATATTTAAATGATAATATTAAAATAATAATCATTTAATTATTAACTTTTGCGCAACTTGATGTTGTAAAAAAGGGGGGCTCAGCTCAACACCCACCGTACTCGGTGGCGGCCTTAGTGTTCTTTATATTGATTTCTAAAAAAAGGGTGTTAACTATCAATGTTACACAAAAGAGCATCCAACTCAATTTAACGTTATGTGATTCGCCTGACTAGTCAGGGAAATCATATACATCTATATGTATCTATATGTAATCACATAAATCTATATGTGGAATCCTTCCCTAGGAAAGAAACATAGATATAAAGCACATATTTAAAATTTTTCAGAAATTTTACTTTTAAAATCTCGTCGTCTTCGATTTTCAAATACAACTACCACTGTCTTAATTTTTTGGCTAGTAGAAGCGATTTTATCTCTTCTAGAAAACGAATATCTTTTACCAAATAATTATGTACTTAAAACGTAGTTTTTAATGAACAATAATAATTAAATTTTTGAAGTTAAGCACTCCCCATCATTTGGAAAGTCTGTTCGTTTGTTCCATAGTAACAAAAGGATACACACGCTCCAAGCACCAACACCACCTACAGCTAAAAAGTTGTAATCGAAATAAGTCCAATGAGAATAAGCCAAACTTAACGCTTTAACTATGTGTACTTTCGAAGATCCTGTGGCAATCTTCGAAATAAATCATATGGTTGCCATTTTGTTGAATCTAGTATTTAGTTTACAATGATGCATTCGTGCAGTGTTTTACATAAATCAAACAGAAATGTACAACACTTTAGTTCCTCAGTTAAAGAGAACGGATGCCAAATTTAGTTTCAATTTCTTTAAATTCCAATAACTGAATTGATAATATACAGAAGGTTAGTTGAATGAAATCTTGTAAAAACAAGAGACTCTGTCTTTACAAAAAAAAATTCAAAAACAAATTTAGCCAATCCCTTTCCCTAATCTTTCCCTTCCCAGTACCCTGGCAATTTAAGGGAAGGTACCGTTGGGCAGCGTTTTATTTGCCAAACTGTAAATAAAAAGTAAAACCATGACGATGAGTTTTGCTTGAAAGGAATAAATGTATGGCAAGGTATTTAATTGTCTTCCAATTGAATTCTTCGACATGACTTTGTAACTCTTGTGAATGAGGCAATGTCGTCACATGAGTGACGTCACATACTGAAAAAAAGTTGACTCAGCCATGGTTTATATAAACTAGTTCTGTAATTTACTACAGTAAATTAGAAAAGATAAAGCTAATATTATTTTCATTTATTTAGTGATTAAGGAAGGGTTGGTAAAGATGTCCAATAGATGCATATTCCTGTTTGCCTCAAAAAATTAACTAAATCTTTTTTCGTATTTATTTTTGTTTTTTATTCAATTGTATTAGTGATTTAGTTATTTCCCGCAATTCCATCCTCATGAATCCATAAATTCGTTATATTAGTTCGAAGCTGCGATTAGTTAGCACAAAAGTTCGCCCCATTATTTTGTTCTTACTTTTAGTATAACAATAGATAGACTATCAACCTAGTCTATAACCTTTCAATCAATGTATATCAAAATCAAGAATTATTATTAAATTCAGAATAATAATTTCAAAAGTACACCAATTTTTTTTTTGAACATTAATACTTTATAGATTAATTATACAATATAAACCTCTACTTTTTGATGTCGTCTAAAATTACTATTTAATTCATACTGTTATCTTTAATAGCATTTAATTTTTGATAATTCTTCTACATAATTCATTATATTTTCTTTAAAAATCGATAATTTTATATAATTGTATTAAAATTACTAAGTCGCACAAAATTTAAAAATTATCTTACTTCTAGAGAGACTTCGAGACCCAGAGTTATAAATATTAGTTTTAAAAAGAAGGGTTTCTTTTTCAGGCCTAAAATATGGATTATTTCAGCAGAAAACGATTAAGAACATCAATTTTAATATTTCGACATTTATATACAAATAACAAACAGGCAGTAAGAACAGCACATCATCGGTTTATAAGCCTATTAAAATTCTTATAAGGATTGGTTAAATTTCACTCATAGTGATTACTTGAATTATGTAAAATTTGATAAGATGTAGTATGTGTGTTGTATGTGTGTGAGTGATACAATACAGCAGAATGGATATATAAAGCTTATTTTTGGTTTTCATACCATAGAAATTAAAGATTTTATCGAATATATTCTTTCCAAAAAATTAAGGATTGAGTGATGTTGATTTTTCATACATAATATATGTAGCAAATATTTTTCTTTTATATAGACTCTTATATTGATTAAATTTTATGTATCGTTAAATGCAATCTATTATTAAGGGCCTGATTGGTTCGTCACATTTTCCAATTACAAAAACTTTGTGGAAGGACTCCAAAATAAGAATAAAAGGACGAATATTTTAACCAAGGTTCTAAATATTCTAAATATTAAATGAAATATAAGAAATGTATGCATGCTAACTTTTAATTATATTTTTTTTCTTATATATCAATTACGTAAGTACTTCATGTTATAACATTGTAAAAAAAAATCTAAATGAATAAATATGGTATAACATTTGTTGACTTTTAAGTTTTTTTAAGTTTTAAGTTTTTTTAAGTTACATATACCTTTATAGAATTATAACGAGTTTTTAATATAATGAGTTTTTGAAACAGGGGCTGCGAATAAAATATGCATTTGTTTGAACGATAAAGAACAAAGAAATATACCTACATTTTATATTATTAAATTAGCACACAAATTATTTACTTAAAAAACTAGAAATCAGTAAGTGCAACAATATAATACATTAATATACCTACTATTTATTAGAGATTCCCCGAATAGTAGTTTCAAATAACTGAATATCGAATACTATTCGGTTTAACTTTTGACGAACCGAATATTCAGCCGAATTATTCGGCTTACCATTTCATTGTTTGTTTGTCATAAACAGGTTCAAAAAAGTATATAACATGTGGCTTCTGGCTAGAAGAATAAATATGTTGATTTCTGGTATTTTTTTAAAGTTTTAAAATAATCGCTAATTTAAGGTTCAAAATACATGTTCAAAATAAACTGATAGTAAAATAAATATGTTGACTTGATATTTTTCGAAATAAAAGTTGAATTGAAGGTTAATTGCTTTATATTATTATGCTTTATTCAACACATTATTTATAGGATTTCTTTGACTTATAATATGACATAAATCTAAGTTTCTTCTTTTCGTTCTTTGCCGTGTCAAGTAAATAGAAATACTCGATCCAAATATATTCGGCACCAAAACAGAATAATTCGAATATGAATAATGTACGAATACTCATCGAATATTCTCATGCTCATCTCTTTTATTTATATATTACATTAAAGTTGATTAAAATTGTTAAAGTATAATATTTCTAATCATTTCATACTAGAATGCATTTTTTTTGTATTTGGAACATTTTTGCCGTTTGGATTATACTTTGTGCATTATATTATTAGTCTCTTGACAGCTCACGCCCATGAAGTTTTGTATTGTTTACGTTAAAATGTCATACAAATAATATTGTATTTTATGGACGGGTATTCCATACCGGCCACTTAGTGATGTGCCACACATAATGATTACTACGATTGTGCCACAGATTACAAAAAATCGGTAAAAATCAATGCTACGAGCATTATAAATGCTCAAAAAAACTTTTACTCTAATGTTAAATAAGGTGTAATTAATATGTTATTTTAATATAAATACATATAAACTTTATATAATAAAATTTTATAAAGTTTTATTTTCTTCTTAGTTTATGATATACAGATAAAATAATTAAGATAGTTTAATTTATTTTATTAAAAAAATTTAAATAAAATGTAAATTTCTATACCTGTTAGTACTATAATAGAAATGGTATCGCATTCGAGAATTTTAGGACATCACTACACATATCCATCGACGAGCTGTTAAAAGACTAATATAGTAATAATATAACGGACATAGTATAGTAACTAATACTGTTTGGATTAGTAACAAAGAAGTTAGAGTAATAAAACTGTTTTCCTAAAGTTAAATACTTAAAATACTTAAAGAAAATTACATATTATGTCACATGTTTGCGATTTTATCTTCGTAATGTATTATTTAATTTAACACTACCATATTACATAATTTAATAGATCTCAAGAATACCTATACCGTCATAAAACATTGTTTAATAATCATTACTTAGTACGCGTAGGTTTCTAGCGAATTTCAGAATTTGTTCTGAAGATCGTCATTGGGTATTTTTCGTGACTTAAACCGATACTTATACATACATATCTATGGTATTACATATTTACATTATTATGGGCTTTTATGATTATTACATTAAAGTAAAACATTTCTAATAAATAAAAATATTTTTTTTATATTTCAAATGATGTCCTGACTGATATATTCGGTAAATTAAAACTGTTTAAGTAATAAATCTAGAAAGGTAACTAGAATTGCTTTGTAACATCCAACTATCATGATTAACCTCTGAAACGAAAAATTGGTGAGTGAAATTTGATATGGGACTTAGATATTTTTTTTTAATTATTGAATGTTATATTAAGAACATTAAGAAACATAGGAGCTGACAAAAATAAGGGAAGACTTAAGCTTAAGCTTACATAAGTTACAATTATTATATAAGATTATTATATTATACTAGCGAACCCAGCCCGCTTCGCTGGGCTAACCCTTACTTTACCTGGTGGCGAGTTACATCAATGGGCATAGCATATTCGTTTTTTTCGAGGAAACATACATGGTCATACCAACTTTTATGAAAATCGATTGAACGGGGCCGAAGTCTATATTTGACAGCGCCGCCTGGTGGCGAGTTACATCAATGGGCATACCATATAAACCTTCTTCGTGGAAAAATACATATACATACCAATTTTCATAATCATCGGTCCAATAGTTTCTGAGTTCATCGATTTCATATATACAAACATCCTTCTTTATATATATATAGATAGATAAGAACAAATAAAAGATAAAAACAATTAAAAATCATGAATACTGACGTGGTCAAGTCCACGCTCCTTAAGATACGAGAAGTTCCGGTCAACTGTGGCTATGGTGATGTGGTGTTTAAGTATGTCTGATAACACTTTTTTTTTATTTATTTATTTTTTTATACTCAGGAATCCTCATGGATACACACCTCCATCTGGGGGATGATTGAGGTGGTTATGTGAGACTCCTACTCACTAAACCTGACGGTTGCCGCCGCCGTCATAATGTGACACCACGGGATCGCTTTCGCACTCACCGCGAAGCCCCGACGTGATCCACGAAGAGGGCACCTCGCAACGAGGGGCACCCATCCCTTTTTCGCAGGCTTGTCAGATTGTGGAGGGATCCCCTTCCCCCCACCCAAGCCTGCTGTCTCATAAGGGGGCCGAGACCCCCTTCTGGCCGGACTAGGTCTCAGGGAATCAGGTGGGTAACCCGACTCGACCATCATCGATCTTGTCCCGCCTGCTTTATTTAACTTTATTGCTTTGTCAAACAACTTCGTCAAATAAATGTCCTTTCAATTATTTAAACTATAATACCCTACAGGTATAATTAAAATAAAATTTTACCTGTAGGGTATTATAGTGTCATCAGAATACTTTAAGAATATTTTTTTATAGAGTAGCCTTAAAAATATCGGCGCTCTCTTTGGTTTCTGGTAGACCCCATAACCGCCTCGCTAGGATCTCTTCGAAACTTACCGTCCAAGATCGAGAAAAAAAATTATAGAACTAAAAACTTTTGACTGTAACATGGAAAACTACATTTTAAGGGAATTTTGATGTTTTTTTTAACTACTACTAACTCTAGAAGATAATATTTTCTTTTATTGAATACCTACCTACCTATAGACAAAGAAAAGTCTTCGGAAACAGGAGTGCATTAAATATTTAACCGTATATCTATCTATTTTTGAGTTTTAAAATGGGTCATTTAGTTTTCCTAAATGACCCATTTTTATGTAGTTTTCTTTGTAGGAATAGATCGGTGCGTGACGCACCAACATAAATTGTTTATTCCTAATGTTTGCCCAGCAATGTCTGCTGCTCAGGGATGCTTTACTTGCCACATTTTAAAATAAAAAAACAAGGCCATGTGCGAGTCGGACTCGCACACGAAGGGTTCCATAGTATTAGATATAAAAACGGCAAATAAATCACGTTTGATATATGGTAGTCCTCCTCAAATATTTATTATATTGTATTTTGAAGTGAACATATTACTAAATAATCTGTGATAAGTTTGGTATATCTGTAGTTTTTATCCAAATTGAGCAATAAATTGTAAATAGTTGTATGGGAGCGTTCAAATAAATATTATATTTGTTTTTTAGTATTTGTTTCTATTCTGGCTACAGAAACACATTAACTGAGAAAAATTTAATTCTCGAGCTATCAGGATTTATGTAATACAGCCTGGAGACAAACAAACAGACAAATAGCAAAGTCTTAGTTATAGGGTTAGATTTTTACCCTTTGGGTACAGAATTCCAAAAAATCTGTAATACATTACGTGAAAATAAACAAATGTTGGAAATTCCGTAGTTTGACCATGGTTTGGATGATATAATACTGTATGCAACCTTGTCACTAATGGAACAGACTTACAGTTTGCTTTATGTATTTCAAGAATTGTAACGCTGTTTCATTATCTTACGGAAAATTCTTTTTCTCGGATTTTGAGCTATTAGTTAGGTCTTATTAGGTCCCTTTATGATATCAGAGGTATCAGATATTCACATCCTGTTATACTGTATGTTTCTTTCAGGTTAATTCGTTTTTATCGTCCAGGTCAGAAAATAACAGTGTTTTGATCTCTGGGTATAGTGAATGCCTTATTTAATGTATATTTTATTTGCTGTCACGGTGCATATGTTATTCGGTTCCGTAACTTATCCGTTATTTTTTTTCTTCTTCTTCTTCATCTTGAGATGAAGGCTTTGCTATTTTAATTCACAACTTTTAGTTTGACATAAAATTTCACATTTTCGATAATTTCCCCACAGACAGAAATTACAAGAATTTAAATATAGTCGCTAATATACTTTAGTTCATAAAAAATTAAAGATCACATTTATCGTAAATTTATATCGTAACCATATCAAAAAACTGAGGACTATGATGATGGCGAGACACCTGGTCATAATCAACTCTGCACTGTTTTTTGACTGTTACCACTTTACAAGGTATATTCTGTTATAATTCTTAGCTAAAAAAAGAACCATGACTGACATAAATTTATTATTTATTTGTTTTTTTTAGAAACCCTTGTTAAAATAGTATTTGTCAATAAACTCTATTTATCAGAATTAAGGCACGTTTTCCTCTGACAGATTAATGTTGAACTCTGAACAATGACTAATAGGTATAATTGTGTAACAAATTATTTATAAATTTGTCGGTCAGTTCACTGAACTCGCTGCACCTTGGTGATTCAATTATCGTTTTCCCTGTATTATCTAAGATCAGTCCGGTTACAATAATCAGAATGATGACATGTCTAAGAATTTTGTATGCGGAATTTACATTTATATTTTTTATAAATGTTGGAATCGACTAGACTTAAATAAAATTATAGAAATTATTATTACAACTATTGTATACGTATTATATCAGGAATATTTTTAAAGGAACATCAGTCTGGAACTCTTCCTAATATGGAACATTGGCTTAAATTTCAGTGATACAATTAGGTACTCTACTGAATGAAGCAATTTAAGCAACGCTATTTTAATTCAAGGTCATTGTTTATCATATATGTAAGTATATCTTATATACTTAAAAAACTTTTTGATATATTATTACCTACTCAACTCACGGATTCCACATTTTTTACAACGTTAAATTCCTTCAAATTTATTCAAGAATACCGTGATTCATAATGGTGATATCTACCTACTAATATAATAATATCCAAAATTACATTGCACAATATTACGAAAAAATAACATGTTATCTCAATAAGTGTTAGATAACTTGTGTTTTAAAAAAAAACTGAGAATAAAATTACAGTTATCAAAATTCAACAGAATGTCAAGTTTTTGAATTAATAATGTAGCTTTAGAATTTAATATGAATAACGTTACTTTATGTTGTTATCCTCATGAGAAAAAATATTGATCCAAACTTATTATCCTTTTTTACTGTAAAATGTTACTCAGGTACTCTTTCATACTGTATAATGCAAAAACATGTGACTACAGTTCAATGACTTCCACAAAAAAGTATATATCATTATTAGGTGAGATTTTGTACGAATTAACAACATTAGCTACAAAAATACCTTGTGGAATATTACCTAATTAAAAAGGCATCATACATTGTCAAGGACTTTCATAACTACTTCTACATTAAAATAAAATATCATATTATCAATTAAACTTATTACAGGAGAAACTTTTGTTTAAATATTCCAACGAAGGCCAAACCGAATTCCGTTTATGAGAGAGTGTTAAAGGAACTTGGAGTCTACATTTTAAGATTATATTCAGATAGGCCTAACATTACTATATTAGATCAGTAGATCGGGACACTTTATATACTCGTAATATGTAGATAACATCGTCTGTAAATGAGTCACGTATCGGATACGTTGCGCAATGGTTTACAAGATAACCCGTGGTTACGCGGAGCTAAATTTGGTATAGGTCAAGGATACGATAAAAATAAACCCACTGTTACTAACTAAGAATGGTAATGTAATTTGAACTTGTATTTACATCGTAATATTTCCAGCGTCCAAATTTGTGTAATAGAGATGATAAGTAGATTTAAGAATTTTCTTCAGGTAATATTTCTTGAGAAGAATAACTTTTTAATTAAATATATATTATTTATGAAAATATAAATTACATAATAGTTACCTATACAGTTTATATATTATGTTTAAATTCTTTGAAATGAGATAAGTGGTGCGGCAGTCTTACGATTAAAATTATTTATTAAGTAATCGATTTAACGACGTCCAGGAACTATTATTATTGAAACTCGATTATATTCATCATGGCATTATGGAATTTTTCCTTTTTAATTAAGCGGTATAAGTACAAAACATAACCTACTGGGTACAATACTATTATGGAAAACTTTAACAACTATAATCGTTCTTTATTCACTTTACTCAGTAGTCAGTACTCAACTTGAATAATTCTATTTTTTCATGTAACCCGTGGAAAAAATAAAATGTATGCATTAATCTCCACATATTTTGTCTTTTTATAATTTGATCTATAAATTTTATAGTTGATATTAAAATATTAATACGCTTATTTTCTCAAACTGTTGTCGACTCATGTCTCTACATGACTTTTGGTAAACGGCACATTATACGATATACGTCACAATTTAAGACACGTCTGCTTAGCTATCTACAAAGATAACTTGTTGGAACATGACAAATATTATCACAACGTTTAACGAGTCACGTACAGAGATTCGCGGCAATTTGAATAGTTGAGGAACATGGGGCCACTGCTCGCTCGCTGGTTTGATACCCGCTTGGAATTAATATTTGGCCCGATAAAATTAATTGAACTTGATAGATAGTACTAGAAGACAGTAATCTATTACAATGATCTAGATAATTCGAAAACCTGATTAGGCATAAATCAAGATTAATATATAAATTCTTGAATGACTTGCATATAATTTTTCGTAATTTTGAACTATTACTAAATACTATTAGGTAGGTATATGAAATATTTATTAGCATGACTTGACAAGACGTTTAAAAACTAAATTACTAAAAACTACAATATTATTTATAATAATTTTTGAGTAAATTAATTCGTTAAGGTGGATATTTATTTCTTTATAAATATCATATAACTGAATTCTTAACAGTTTCGACATATTTTGCACTCAACTACATCCCACGCTTTATCAGCAGCCGGCCCGGCGCCGCTGGAAATTTAAAAACACTCTTTAGGTTTCATAAAAACGAGATCAAATGTGAGATTTACTGTAGAGTTTCGACTATAAATATTGGTCTAGAGATCCGCGGAAAGTTGCAAAGACTACAATTATTAAGTCGACCATAAAACAATGTTTTTATTATTATGGCCAAACTTCTACGATTAAATATTATGGCAAAATTAATGTGGCTAGATAATCTCTTTTTAATAGAGCCAGGTGTTTTTGCATAAAATAACTGGACATATTTTTAATGATAAATTAGTTTTTGTGACAACAATACATTTTTAAATCGGGAAGATAATTTGTAACATGGTTTTACCCACAACTAGCGTTTCAGTGTGAAAGGTGGGTGACGTCAATGTACCGGCACCAGGAGGTACCTACCGGATCTCAGCGACGGTCAAGTGATCGCGAATACCATCATAATTCATGGCCTTTGACTCAAACTAGGAGGCTATTGATATTTTTAATCTATATATACCTATAAAAATGAATCTCTGCTTCTATGGGCCACGGCAATGTGCTTTAACATTTGATGCTAATTATTTTTTGTTTTTTTTTCTTCTCAGAAGAAGGTTATGAATAAAAATAACTTTTCTAATGTAACATTAAGTCTGTAGTCATAAACGTCAGTTGATTGCGATTGACAGAATTCGCGCCGCAAATATCGTCTAACACAAATAAATCGGTCGGAATTATATGCATTCATAGTTCATAGAGGAAAATAATATCTATTTAGAAAACTGTAATAATATCATCTGTCGGGTCTTTTTGTTACAAGTAAAAACTTCACAAACAGTCAACAGCCATATTTGAAATAATAATCAAGTGGTAGAGAATTTGTCATTTATTCGTTTAGGCTTAGTATTTACTATCTATACATCGTTTTCTTATTGAAACTATAGCAATAGAAACAAAAGTAATCCATATATTTTAGGCTTACCTAATTACAAAATATAAAATAGTATTATTTTCAAACTTTTTATCCCTAGACATTATACCAAAATCTGTACTGCCAATCGGTTGTGGATCATAGTCTTGTTTCAATGTATATGTTAGAGCAGCTGCTAGTTGCAAAACGACAGGCGTATCATTCCTGGACTAAGGCCCTAGTTACCAAGGACTAGTACTCTGGTGTTCAAAAGAGAAAATATAAACCATATCTCCAGATTCTTCAAACGACAACCCCAAAGCAAGGTATGTCGTCAAAATTGGTGAGTAGCTGGCAAACTTTCCCCCCAGAAAACGAATATTTTGGGCATTTTTAAAAACCAATATTGGCAACTACTGCCAGTCCTCCCTGCCGTCGTTGTACATAGGGAATGGCTCCCTGGCTCCGACGGCAAAAGAAAAAAAGCCGATCTTCTTGATACTCTTTTTCCTTAAACTTGACTATGGACTACAACGGAAAGACACCGTCTTTCGAGAGGGTCTCACAGGGTCAGAGTTCAATGCCGGACATTGTGTTGTGACAAAAATTTATACGACAACCTCTACTTTTCTTAAACGTTCAGAAATCGAGCGGGCCGGATGCCATTTCTCCAATCGCACTCCGAATATATTAAAAAGGCATAGTCCAAAACTCATGGAAGACCGCACTTGCCATCCGATCCCTAAAAAACGCAACAAATCTGACCTTTCTAACTACAGTCCTTTTTTTTTTTTTTTTTTTAACGTCTGGAATCCTCATGGATACACACCTCCATCCAGGGGAAGATGGAAGCGGTTATGTGAGACTCTTACTCACTAAACCAGACGGTCAACACCTCTCCGTCATAATGGAGCGCCACGGGAACGCTTGCGCACACATCCGCGTTGCTCCGACGGAAGGCCGCGTGAGCGACCACTACCTCCATGGAGTGACTGACTTACCTTGAAGATTGCTAGTTAATCAATGACCAGGTCGATCAGCGAGCAATCTTCTGTTGTATCTAACACAAACTTAACATTCTATACCTACCATATGGATGCATACCGTTCCTCTATAGTGCGATTCTCAAGGTGCTCTCTACCACGAAGCTCCAACCACCAAGATGTGGAATGAACTTTCTCCGGCGTTGTTCCCGATCGATACGTTATGGACCATGAGCGGCGCTGATCTCTTTACATCAAGTGCTCCGTAGGCGTGTTTGCGCATCTTATATTATAAAAAATACATTATTATTTATGCAAAAACAACGGAAGATATTTTGCCAAAATTGTTTTAAGTATGGGAGAGTTTAAAATTACATGAAGTAGAATTTCAATAAATATATTATTAATTCAGTCTTCTGTTACGTCACGTGGCTTAAGTAAATAAACAATTAAATGATGAGTTAAATGCATCTTCGCTTGCTCAGTTTATTATCACACATTTATAAGTCTATTATGGTAATAAAAAGTGATTCATACTTATTTTCTTAGTAATTTTTCTCGACATTGAAAGGTCGATTGTTATTTTAATATAATGATAATATAGTACAGATCTATTTTCTGAAAGCAAATATCAACAAAACATAGAGGCAATAACTTTAGGGCTCCGCGACCGGTACCCATAAGTGAACTGGGACTGGCTTAGATATTCAAAATTAATAAAAATTTTCCCTGCCTAATTTGTTCTCACTTCTTCCATACATATAATAAAATTGTCACTGACCGATTTCTGTACATGGAAAGTATAAAAAAAAACATAATGGGGTCTTTATAAGAGCAAAATTTTTCATTGTTCAGTCTGTTTATCTACGAGCGAGTAACTAGAGTAAATTCTTCACTCTATCAAAAGATATATGTATTTGAATTCTTTAAGAAATTTATCTTTATACATATAATAAAACTATAACTGATTGCTGTCTGTGTATGGAAAATATGTTTCAAAAATTCATAATTCTCAACCTTTATATAAGCAAAAGAACCCAAAACAACGTTTTTTTATTTTGTATGTTAGTATGTCTGTATGTTTGTCCACGCTAATATCAGAAACGGATTAACCGATTTGGTCAAGTTTTCGAGAATATGCTGTCATGGGCTTCACTTTACATTTAGTGTTTTTTTTATTTAAATCATTAACATTGCGGTAAGACATCTTTTCAAAATTGTAATAGTTGTTCTCTAGTCAAGGAATAATAATACTTTTTTATCCAATTAAAAAAATACGTAATCAGACTACCTACTGTGTGATTAAAAATAAAAAAAAATATACAATAAGCTAGAAATACTCCTATACGCAAAAACTACTGGACGGTGTTTGATGAAACTTCTAAGGCTCATAGTTAATACATTCGTATGTAGCGATGTGTGTAATCGATAAAACGCACCCTTTGTAGGTATCAAATATAAATGTGTCAGTATTAGGTATATTATAATAATGACTAATATCAAAAATTTGTAAATATTTTTAAAGAGTATCCATTGAGTTTTTACGTTCGTTTCGCCGGTTCGTCTCTACGGAACTTTGCACATAGACTCTGACGTTTCTTAAGTGCACCGAAAGAAAAATTAACGCCTGTGACCTTGACTTAGATGTTAACATAAATTTTGCAAATTTTATACATCAATTTGCTAAATGAGATGTCCGACTTTAGTTGTGCGTGATCTCCCTCTCCCTCTCTCCCTCCCTCTCTCCCTCTCTCCTCTTGAGACGAACGTTGTCTCCATCACGTCTAAGAGGTAATTAACACATCGTCTCACTGCCGCTATCTGTTCCGTTTCTCAAGGAATTCTTAGAATCACTTTTACAGCTTTCTGACGCAACAGCCACAGTCGATCGATCAACCGCGTACCGGTACTCAAATATTATATTAAACTCAAAGAGCCATTAATTAGCTTTATAAACATAATATTGTATGAATAACATTTGTATTATCCTTATGAGGAAAATTATCTATAGGATGCTAAATTAAAATGCAAAGTCGATATCTTATTCTAGTATTTAAATATAATTATAGATTTTGTATATATATTATAGTCATGAATAAGCAAAAATATGTATAGATAAAGAATTGATATCTCTTACACTATCTCAGCGGTCACTGGCGTAGTGCGATGACATTGTACGTTCCGACCACGTGACGAGTCACGGTCACTCGCCGTACTACCGTAAAGAGATACTCGACTTACATAAACGGAATATAAACACAGTATCAAACAACATACAAGCTCTGTTTCATTCACATAAAGTTTAATTTACCTTACACCTTCGCTCATCAATTTGCCACAAGATTTAGAATTTTATCGGTAATAAAATAAAGACTTATTTTAGATAACCGTTGAGTATCAGTTAAGTCGTTTGGTCTTGGTGAGGAATTAACTGGTATTTCATTCATGAAGAGTGATTGAGGTCGCGAAGTACGGCCATAGTAAATGAGTAGTTGGGTTTCCATATCTGATAAAATCTAAAAAGATTACGTTCACATATGTTATATGTTAACGTAATATGTTAATTAAAAAATATTGTTTATCCAAAAATATTGACGTTTGTTTGTGCTAAAAAAATAAAGATGTCACTTTTCTAAATTGCTTTTAAGAAATTAAAAATTAAGAATGTTCTAATTTACAAAATATATTCATTATCATTATCAAGTAGAGTGTATATTTATTAAATTTAGAAACTACTTTTGATAATATCACTGTTCAAATAACCTTCCTTGAGGCAAAACTGTTAAGTTCGCAGTAAAATAATAATAAATTTTAATTAATAAAACAAACAGACACCGTACGCCAAAATTCAATTAATTAATAAATTATCTAAAAAAAAATACGTATCTAATTTCTTAACTAAATATTATTTTCAATGAAATTTAGTTGATAGTATTTTTAAATGATCGCTGATGCAAGAGTATCTCATTTAAGTATCATAAGTTATTCTATGCATTACATTTCTTGACCCAAAAACAGTATTACCTCGACGAAACTGCAAGACTCACGTCCTTGAGAGGAGATGATGAAATAATATCTAATATGAAAGCATTCTGTTTGTTTAGTTTGCTCCACTCTACTCTTCATCACGGGTTATTTTAATCAAATCAAAATTGTGTTTTGTAGTTATGTCACCTTTATTAGTTATGCTAACGATACATTTACACCTACCGATAAAAGAAAAAGTATATGTATGTTTCTTATAGACTCCTAAACGGATCGACCGATTTCAAAGAAAGTTGAAGAAACTTTTTAGATTGATCCAGCGGGTAAGCCTGTGAGGTTCGCGTTCGGAGCATTTTTTTATTAAACTGTCAGTGTCAGTTTTTTTTACTACAAATATGCTATTATATTTACATTGAAGTATTTGAGGTCGGTTATAACGCCATAGATCTATCCGTGTACCCGCTAGAGAAAAAAGTAGAAGAACATGAAATTCATTCTTTTCATTCTTATATTTATGGATTTGTTTTATGTGTTCCGAATTAATATATGTATATTTAAATAGAGCCGACGAAGCGAGCTGGGTTTGCTAGTAATAAGTAAAATACGAATTATAGTAAAGAATCACCGAAAATCTCTAATGTAAGTCTCAAAGAAGTATTTAATTACAGATGTACATTTTCTAATTCTTCTCCATCTCACTTAGCAGTCAGTCATCACATAAAATATCGGAACATTTTACTTTTATGATAATTGTAATAATATCAGGACAAATTACACACATTGATCTAACCCCTAAGTAAGCAAATTATTTGCTTGTGTTAAGGGTGTTAGACAACGATACAAATACATAGAAATACACATATAAATACTGAAAATATATTTAATAAACGACCAAACCCAGAAACAGACATTTATGCTCATCACATAAAATGCCTGTCTCCGCCGGGAATCGAACCCGCGCCCCATTGCGCGTGACACGTTAGGCGTCTGCGCTAACCACTCGACCAACGGGGCGGTAAATTGTATCTCATACCTTCGGTTGTGTTTGCTTGTGAAACTTAGATCATTTTCCAAAGTGAATCACATTCTATATGATGTTTTGGACAATAAGTTACATACCTCATACATATATACCACAACAAACTTTATCAAAATCTGCTTAATAGTTTTTGCGTGACACGCAAACAGAGAAACAGACAACCATTTTATAAAGCGACCGCTCCGAGGTGGTATCAGGTTCAAAAAGGTTCTGATATGTTGTTTTAGCACAAAATTTCTGATATGTTGTTTTAGCAAAAAAGTTCTGATACGTTTTTTATATGTAATTCTAAGGTTCTGATATGATTTTTTATACGTATAAGAAAAAAACGATATCAAAGAGGAAATTAGGAAGCTAACAATTATGTATGCTATACTTAGTAATACCAAGGTAACTATCAACTATCATTCATATGAAAGCCTGTACTTTCTTCTACCTCACTGAGTCACTAAAACCAACCATCAGTCTTTTCCGAGAACTGTGAGTAACGCAGTTTATACAAATCCTGTTAATATTTTCTTTTTCATGAGGAAAAGCTGTAAAAACCAAGTTTATGGAATTATATGATTTATTAGGTATATACTTTAAATTCTTATCTATAGCCTCTATAAGATTATTGTATAGAAAGTTTCAGGAAACGCGATACGATATCTTAATTTTCTACAATAAATATCGTTTCAGCAAAATCTAATTTAATTGTAAAAGTGACTTGAAAAATGTAAATCGATTTATTTGAAAGAATGCTATATATAATCTATGTTGAATTATAGATTTATATCTAAGGATTTCCCGTCACTATCACGCGTTATCACATTATTGGAAAAAATATTGCGTGAATTATACTAGTTTGCTATTTTTATACAATATTCTATATATGTTATAACTTTTAATTTCAGTCTTAATATACAGGGTTATTTGTAATTAGTTGGCCACCTCTTGGAGGCAGCCTCTCTGCATCAATCCCAAAAACATTATATACGACTTTTAAAAAATCTTGATAAACAACACAAAAAATACGAAACAAAAATGGTTTGGCTCCTTCTTTTACTTATTACTCTGTATTTTGTAAAAAGTGCTTAAAAGGCCAACGCCCGGGCGCCATAGTTACGCTCACAATTAATGCCAATTCAGAGGCAACAAATACATTTTGTATGGGAAAACTTAAATTTTAAAAACTATTAATTTTAAAAATTCGTAGAACAATTGTTGTTAAGATTGATGTAGAGAGGCTCCCTGCAAGAGGTGGCCAACTGATAGTTGTAATAAACATTTATTATAACTGTCTTCTTTAAAGATAATTTAAAAATATTTATAAAAGGTAGTCTAAAATATCGGAAGAATTCAGTAATTTGTTTATTTTTAAGCATTGTCTTATTATATTTAAATTTTCTTCAGAAGTTGTTTTCAATTCTGCGTGGGAACTTCTCGGTAAACATATAGGTTGTTTACATTTTCGCCTTAATGTACCCGACACACGAGATAGATTATTTCAAGGCAGAACTAGTATATAATAAATAAATCAAAAGTGGAATAACAATATTTTATATTATAATAACAGTAAAATTTCTAACTAAGAATGTCAGAATATACTAATTGACGAATCAGTAGCCAGCCAGTAGCTAAGTCAAGTGGCTGAGAGGATTCATCCACGAACTGCAGTCAAAAACTTTTGGCAGGGTCTATAAAATGTTGGTCCTAAGATGGGAGTTTTCCAAATTCTGAAAGATAACCGTCTAAAGAATCACACTCACATACTTATGCAGTAAGATAAAAGTGGATAAGTTACCTTAAACTTTTTCTGACAGTATCACTTTCCCCTTTTAAAGACAGTCGCAAGTCTACTGGCTCCAATCCTTCTAAATATTAAAATATACTCAGTCGACTCACCGTCGGCTTTAACATGAATCCCCCGCATGCCTGCAGAGCGACCCTCAAATGTCATCTTATATTAAAGAACACTTATTTAATGGCCGAAATAACTATATTTCACCAGCATTCTTGATACAATTAACATTCCTACATTTCCACTGTATTTATTGGATCTATTTTTTTTGGATTGTAAAGAATTTTTAATACGTATGATCTATAAATATTTTTTTTTAAATAAAGATTGCTAGGGACTTTGGTATTTATGTTAAAGCTAAAATTAAAGACATACTCCCCGAGAGGAGACCACCGGTCAGGCCCCCTAGGAGAGCAGACTCTCGATACGACCCAGCGGGCTCAGCGGCTATGGTAAGTAATTTCTGACCTAATTCAACTTCACTGATTAAATTCTGACCTCCCTGATCAAATGTCTAATTAAATAAAAATCAAATATTGCACAAAAACAATATAAAAAATGTGAATTAGAACTAAAAAATATATATAATAATAATAACAATAAAATTGCATTTACTAATAGAAAACAATAGCAAAAGATTAGTTAAATTGTAATTGAAATGAATAAATTATATTCATATTTATACTTTTTTTTATTTGTTATTTTCTTTCTCTTGTGTATGTGTATTGTGTATGTGTATTCAATGCATTAAATAAAAAATAGATGTTTTATTAAAAACAATTGTGTGTTAGGAAAGAAAAAGTTTTTCCCCTTATACAACGATAATCCTTAAACATCTTACGATTATAAAGATAAAAGATTATAAACGGTCTGGTGATTATAAATACGTGTAACGATAATAATAAAATGTTAAGTACCTACCTATAAATATTTTTTTTTCTTTTGTGTCTGAAGACAAAAGAGTATTTAAAGTTAAATCTAAAATAAATTAATAAATTGTTTGAGACTCTCTTCGATTTCTCCGTTTTTTTTCTGCAAAGAGTTTTTGTGTAAATAAATAAATTTAAAGTTGATTAAAAATATAGTTTAAGATTATCAGTCCGTTTAAGAGTTATTTGGTAAATCTTCCGAGATTCATTCAAACAGTTTACTAGAAGACAGTACCTAAGTCCTAAATGGCTTACAGGAAAGTCAAAGATGACCTATGTCTATCTCTTAACTTTAATTCATAATTACTTTTTTATATTTATATACTTTTTTGTATACAACTTAAAAGAAAATATCGTTTGAAAAAAGTTATTTTGGGAATTAAGATTCAAAAATTCATAGGATTACTTTATAAAATAAACATATTCAATAAGAAATACATACGTACGTATTTTTTATTGAATATGGAATATTGAAATGTATAAGACTAAAATAACTTCAACAGAATCATAAGTCTGTCTGTACATAGCACACTTACGACTTCTCAGTTCTTTTTAAACCTAAATTAAAATTGGATCCGTGCGGTTCAATGATAGGTCGTAGTTTGTATATTCAATGATTGAGTATTAGATTGTTTCTAAAGAGGCTAAATGTTCAGAAGGCATAATGTTTTTAAGAGGATTTTTGTATATCCTGGTTAAAGGCGCCAAGGGCGGCCGTGTAGTCGTAGCACGTGCACCGGAAGTGACGATTATTCGAATTATTGACAGATCTATAAGCGGTTGCTTATGCGGTAAGCGCTTTTTTTCTCAATTGTTATCAATTCCTTCAGATTATGATATTACACTGCCATGTAATAGTTGCAATAAACATTCATATTAACAATAATTTTATTAAGTAACATACTGTAAAAAAATGTAATCTAAACCTATCAGAAATATACAATGCATCTAAAACAGTATTTTTAATAATATTCATATCAGAAGACAAGTGTTCTAACCTTTTGTCTGTATAACAATTATATAAATACTGTTATATGTATACAGTTAATTGGAAGGGCGAAACTATTTTATTGTCACTATATGATTTGACTATATGACTATGACACTTTGACATTTAAATTACTAACTCACTGCTATCAGCGGCTCTGTCTGTGTGGACTTTTCATGTGATTATTGCGATACGATATGAGTCCTGTTGCTATCACCATACTAAATTTCTCATAAGTTATTTTTTTCAGAAAACATTTAAGGAACTATGTCGTTACTATTTTATTGTATGTATATGTTACTATCATTAACTTAACATTGCAGGTCAATAAACTTTAAGCGATCGTTTGAGTGATTTGAAGTAGTTACTCAGAGTAAGTTTGATTTTGAAAATATACAATACATTTTTAATATTAGATTGTTTGTTTGGTTGCGACTAAAATCAGGAAAAGTTTTCAAAGTTTAGCAATTAATGACCGCAATTGTAACTAATAAATATTATATTTACATACATATTTGGACAAGTTTGCGGACAAAATTGAAATGATTCATGACAACAAATATTTTCAAAAAGTAATGATCGTATCAACCATTACTCATGTATACTCAAATATTTGTGACGTCAGCGTTACGTCATTGATTTGGACAAGATAAATAGCCACCTGATGATAAGCATAAATCAGAACAAATAAAATATGTGAGGTAAGTACAATACAACCTGGAAAGTAAAATATAACAAAACCTAAACCAATCAGCAACACGGCAACTTTTAACTCATTAGAAAATTCGGTATACATTATCTTTTATGCAATTAATTTTAATCGATTCTTAATCTTTTAAATAAAATCCCTGCAAAAAAAAATATATTAGCGATGTTTTATGTAAATAATAATAATATAATAATATCAGGACAAATTACACACATTGATCTAACCCCTAAGTAAGCAAATTATTTGCTTGTGTTAAGGGTCTTAGACAACGAAACTAATACATAGAAATACACATATAAATACTGAGAATATATATAATAAACGACCAAACCCAGAAACACAGACATCTATATTCATCACATCATACCTGTCTCCGCCGGGAATCGAACCCAACCCCATTGCGCCGTGACACGTTAGGCGTCTGCGCTAACCACTCGACCAACGGGGCGGTTAAATTTAAGAATAATACTGCTTAAATAGTTAAATTTCTAAGTTTTATTTCTAAAACTTCTGTATTTTTCGAACTCTATTATATTATATCATAAATGAAAAAGGGACATAGCATATGAAATAAATAAAACCATAACCGCCTTTTAAGATTTAAAATTAAACATATAAATATATATAAATTTTCTTTAATTCAGAAAATGCGGTCTCGCACTTACCAGTTAATTGTTAAAAGTCAAACAGTGATCAAATTTCCAGAGGGTAGTTACTAGTCACGCCGAATGGTGACGTCGCCCTTGACACCTTCTAAGAAATAAAAATTGCCTTTTAAATGAAAATGAGGTGAAATTGCATTAATGTATGAACAATTTCTCGTGAATGAAGGTTAATTGTATTCGTGTTGGTTAAACACGTGATTATAGAGAAAATATTAAAAAAACAGTACTTCGCCTGTTAACTAAAATGTTTCGAAGTAATCCAGAATTACTTTATTAAAGTCATACATTTTTATTGTTATGGGTTTACATATAGCATACACATGTATGTGTATACTAGCACATACCTAGTAGGTACTTTTTAAACACACTTTAATACCTACTTATAAAATACAAGCAACTGTGACTTATTATAATTAACATGGATTATTAGCTGATTATATCTTTTCGGTAAAAATATGGATAACGTTTTAATTCGAAATGATACAATAAAACGAAATTATTACACAATATTTAATAAGCATGGTTCCAATATTTACACATATGCATATATTTTCTTGTATGTTTTCTTGTATATAATCTATGATTACTATTATATTAGAGTATCCTTGTTTATTATTATTACTATTATAGTAGTAAAGATATTTAAATTATATATTTTTACCCGGCTGTACGTAAGTCCATAATATTATATATAATAAAGTAAGTATATAACAAATATATATATGTATGCAGATTGTTAGTTTATTGTGTAATGAGTTTAGACTTAAAATGATTTATTAATTTGCTTACTTAGCCCGTGATCGAGATATAATGATTTAGGTTATAAGTCGTTCAGCACGCGCTATATTGAGGAAAAGATGTAGGTATTGATAACCGCGCGACGTCAGACTTCAACTATGCGAGGATGGATGATAGCGTATCAGGCGCAGGCGCCTAACATAACGTCATTAGTATTAGGAAATAATTATAGTAGTATTACGGCAGCATTATTCATTTAAAATTTCCCCGGATTAATATTAATCTAATCGTTATATCTGAATTCCAATGATATAACGCATTGTCATTACGGTAAATGGTTTTCAATGCCATGTATTGCAAAAAAGTTACTAAATGTAAAGCCTTGGGTCCCGAAGCAGTTCGGCGAACCAGCTGTGTGAAGTCGGTGACGTAGCACCTGTGCAAATAGAGTCGTCGACGCGGCCGCCACAGTGACGCAACACCTAACCTGTCAAGCCTGCTGACTCAGGCTTGCTTTATAATAGAAAACCGCGGCGCCAACCACCACAAACCACCAGGCCGTCACACGAGTAACACGCACCTTCTTACAGTGAAAATCAAGTGATAAGTGAAGTGAAGTGATAATGGCCAGAATATTGTTGTTTTTTGTTATTATGGTAGGAGTGAGCGACTCCAAACACTTCCCTAGTTTTCGAAGGAATGAAGACACCGGTGTTTTAAAAAAAGGTGATTTACCTTTTAACCCTGAAGTGAGAGCTTCAGTTTTCAATGACAACATAGGATGAATGTACTCGTCTTAGAATTTATAATTACTTTCTAATTTCTGTCACATAACTGAAACTTTAACCTAAAAACCAAGATAAAAGTTTATTTAAAAAAAAAAAGTTTAGTCCAATACAATATTATAATTTTATTTATTTATAACTAATTGTATTATATTAAAGTAACGATTAATTTTGTCTGCAGTTAGTTGCGGAGACGATGAAAAGAGAATTGAAGCCATTCAGAACTCACTTTGCGGCGAGCCCAGAGACGTCTTCATAGAACTTAAACTTCCTAGCTCATTTCTTCAGGTGAGCAATTTCTTGATTCTAACTTAAAATTATTTATCTTGTTTTTCATTTCTTCAATGAGTCTCTTTATAATGTCTTCTTTTTTTCAGTGATAAATATTAAGTTGAAACTATTTATAATAGTTTTTTATATCTTTTTTCCTGCATTTTTCGAAATAATTTAGACTTAGAACATACTTGGTCAAACTGAATATTCAATGAACCTCTTCAAAACAATAATTCTATTTACAAAACAAATAATTCTATTTACAAAACAAATAATTGACTTTTGACATGTCATGATTTGATCATCTTAATTTAAAACAATTACCAGCAATAGATAATTTACTAAGAATAGAGTAATTAAACTAATATTTGCAAATAGATAGTCGAAGATAATGTTTCACTAAGAAATCCTACTATGTAGATGATATCGTGCTCTGACTAATGAGACTAATTAAATAACGTGCCGAAGTTTAAATGTTTGTACGTGGACAATGTTACATCCGTGACCATTGTCATTATTGCGTGAGAAAATCCGCATCCGAAAATTTAGATGAGTTTACTGACGTTAACGTATTTCCCCAGATTGTACCGAACTTCGTGTGGGTCAAGCGTTGTGTTGGACTCTGCACCGCTGAGATTTCAAATTCAAAATGCTTCTCAACCCGCCGTAGGATAGATGCCATACCGGTATACCATACTTTATATTTGTGCACCTCTATAGCATAAATGTTATCTGTTTGACTTCAATGAATCCTTGACACACTAATGTTACGCAATCCAATTGTCCCTTAACGATAATAATGACATAATTCCCATATGTCATGTGTGAGTCAGCACAAGACAATGTTTTGATTAACTATGCTTTCAGATAGATAATAGATTCGTTTATGTACAGGTACGGTTACACGATCTGAGGACTAACAAGGAGTCTTGCGCAACGTACGATGTTGTGGTACACGAAAGTTGCGGATGCTTTTCAAATTCGACTTCGGTCCCGGACTGCAATGCGCCACACTCTTACAATTCTCGTAAGTTGTCCTGCCAATGTCCCAACATGGAGGAGAGGAGGAACTGTCTACGAAAGGTTCGTAGGATGATGGATGTCTGTGGATTCTAACGTAGATGTGGAACGGCACGCATGCTTGATAATCTTCTAACATATGCTTTCACGTATTGTTTTTTTTTTAAATTGCATGGTTGTTCAATAATTAGCATCACCCTTTCAATCTTTATAAAATTGTAGTATTATTACGCATCAGTCGCCGTGCTAACGTTATATCACAAGTTATAATGACATCCGTTGTCTTACACCAATGCTTATTTCATTTTTAATTAAAAATTATATAACGTACTAAATAATGATATGATTTAATTATGGTATTTTTATTATAGAGGCAGAAGATACGCAGTATTAGATGGAATCGTACTAAATGTGTTTGTGAAAACCGGAGGTCCGTATGATGAGCGAGAAGTTACCAGTAGTCAGAAAACTACATATGGGTACCGAAAAAAACTTCGTAGTGGGTTCCAGTAACCAAATCACTTTAAAAATATAAAGAACCAGTGCTATCCAAGTGTTGTCTCTCACTCACGTTGTGAACTAGATACTAAATGATATCTACGACTGAAACAAGTGTCTTATATTTAAACGTAGTAATGAAATTTAAGCAGTATTAAAATAGTAATAAGTTGTACATTATTAAGTAAAAATGGGACCAATAAGTGTTGTGAATTGACTGGCTTTATGTTCCATTATTTTACGACCTATTTTGATGAACTAGTTAATTGATGCTTCGTTTACATTTGTGTAAGTAGCGGAATGTAATTTTTTTACTATATCTTATAAAAACACTATAAATTAAGTCGCCACGGTTTATATACCAGCGTTAGCTAATCGTTATCCTATGATAGTTTTAGTCGTTGACATTTTTTATGTAATTTATCTTTTTTCTTACTAAATAAGCGTTGAATAAACGCAATTCCTAAATTGTGATATTCATTTCCAGTAGGTGTTAACAGTATTAATTAGTTATATACCTTCTAAAGTTTTTCTAGTCCTGCATTTCTTTTGAATTTATGTGTATTATTATAAACAGCTCGACTATTGTATTTGGCTCTCTTTAAAAATTAATATTGTACAAATCGAGTATGTCATCATTTTTTAAGTCCTAGTCTAAGAGGTGTCATAGGCACAGAATCTCAAATGTAGAAAAATTAATTTATTTTGTATTAAGATAGAGCTTACGAAGCTTTAAGTGATTCAATCACGTGACTAATTGTAAGTTATAATTTTATGAGATAAATAAAAATTGTACTTAATTTATTGTATATTTATATTTTATTTCACTTGAACAAATATATATACACACTACCACTTATTTATAACACTTCCGTATCTTCTTGAGTGTACATTTTATAGCCATTACCATAAAAAAAAATTGAAACAGTCTAAACAATTTCATTAACTAATCTATTTAAATTAACAAGTCTATCGCCCTTATTTGGGGCCCGCTGATTAACTGACCTACTATCTGCGTTAGATCTACTAGAGTAAGTATGTTCTTTAAAGCCCATACTGATGAACAAACTTAAATGAAGAGTCGACCTATGCTCGTTCAATTAGTTCTTAACATTTTCCTGTAGATACAAATATCAGAACATTGATACGGGAATCCCCCGCTAATATCAGAAATATTATTTCAATTTAATAAAATAGTTAGCGGTATGCGGTAATAACGCAACGCGCAATTTAGATTACAGATATTAGAATAATATGAAATTGAACTGTAGGTAATAAATTTATCTAAAATTATATTACACGACATGAATAAAACTAATATTAGTAATAAATAAACAGACAAGCATATATCTAATCCTTCAATTAATAATCATTACATGATGAATCATGTTGCTAAATCCATTCATACTATAGCAATCAATAAATTATATTTTCTTCGAGTTCATAATAAAATCTAAATCAGATAAGCCTTGACTTTAAACTTTTAACCCAACTTTCTTTTTTAAGTAGTCATGAGTCGTAGAGCGTCTACACAGCTACGGGCGTAGCAGCATTCAGGTTCGTTTTGAGCTGGTTACTATTCTGAGATTGTAGAACTTAATTAAATAATTGATTAAACTTGGATGTAAATATTATGGTAAATTAAATGGTGATTTATAATTAGAATACTCTGAATGAATAGAACGAGATTGTTCTATTTAATCGTGGTTCTATTATGTTCTATATGTACATAACTATTATTTTAAGCTACTAAACTCAATGACAAAAATAATTTTTAAAATTGGTTTTATAATCTTGTCTAGTTTCACGAGACTGCAATGAAAACTAAGATCAAAACGCACTTCGATAATGTGCTGTTTATTTCAAACATTCTTTTAAAACTGAACCTTTCCGTTCTCATAACTCAACGATTGTACGGAATCCAGTATTATCTTTATATTTTTAAGAACGTAACAGAAATTATTTCATATCCTACTTTAACCTAACTTTACTACCATAAGAATAAAAAGTAGTATTTTCCAAATTCAATACAAACCATTACCTGATCTAGATTTTATGCATACCAACATAAAATGAAACACAAAAACTTATTTCACTAAACACTTTTTCAATACGTATTAACTGTACAAATTTATTTTACAGTTACTTATAAACATAGAAATATCTATATAATTTTACTCAGTTTAATCTTAAATCTGTAAATTACAATTCTTTTACGATACCGGTTTCTAACCATGGTAAGTAATCACAAAAATATAATTTATTAGTTTTATGTTCAAAAAACTGTAAATACCCAGCATCGTGAAATCCGGAATAATTAAAACAAATGGCATTTTAATACTTATTTACAAAAACTTTTAAACTTTAACTATGTCTAGAAACAATTTTAACGTAACTTAAAGTCCAATTAGAAAATTACAGATATCTAAATTGGTTCAACTGTTTAAGAGGATCACTCGATGCGGCAAAGAAGCGCTCAGTGCTCGCTGCGAGCGCCTTTGTTTCGCATAACCTCGAATTACATCGATCTGATTCTTTCAAATGCAGAACCTATCTATATTTTTTTTAACTAAAAATTAATTACAAAAAACACTTTAATTTCACTCACAAAATTTTACCTAAACTATCTTTATATTTTGAAGTAGGTACTCAACTTTCAAGAGTTTGAGAGTTTGTATGTATTTCATTTTAGTTTGTGTTAAAGTCATTTCATTTATTGAACCTTCTAGCCAGTAACAACCGTTGTCTGAGCAGTATTAGTTTTTATTTAAATATTTTTGAAATTGGAATTTTTTATAGTTATCGTTATAGTTATCAGTCAATGGAACACAATTTCGAAAGTCTAATGTAACAAAATGTAAATATTGAATATGCACTGTAATTGTATTAACTTTTTTTAATCTTGGACGTAGTATGGGTCTTTCATACAACAATATTAATATAATATTCAGCATGAAGAGCAACAGGGCTAAAATAGACTTCTGAGAAACAAAATAGGTGTTTTAGCATATATGTCATCCTGAAAACAACTTTTAATTAACGTCTACTTTTTAATTCTATCCCTTAAATAAAAATTAGACATAAAAGTTAGACATAATTTAAAGCTTATGATAAATAACAAAAAAAGCATTATTAGTTGCAACATTATATATATATTACTAACAAATTTGAATATTATCAGTAACAAAAGTGTGTTTAAGATATACCTCATACCTAGTTTTGTAAAAATTACATACTTAAAGGTATATATTTGGCCGCTTGACCATTTATTATAATAATATGTATAGATTTACGCTCCGACTATATAATCAAATGAAGCGATCACTAAAATTAAGTAATTATCTAATTTTCTCAGCGATCAACACGGATTTGATTATAAAAAAATAAAAAACGCTAATATAAGTTTTTGTTGGTGTCAAATTGTGTCAGTGGGTTATTCCTTCATTTGTGTCTGGCTCATGGCCATCACGTTGCTCTTTGCCTATTATACGTCCATTATTTTGTATCCCAAAGATATAATGATAATCCCACAGATAAAATATATACACTAAACATAAATCTGTATTCCACATGACACTAAACATAAATACCTACTATAGATAAAGAAAAATGTTTTACACTGTTTAATACACTGTTACAAATCTCTTTATTTTCTTTAACTGTCTTAAATAATGTTTATGGATATAGATTAGAAGAATTATATTATAATGGTAGGTATTTATTTAAAGAAAATGCACAATATGGTATGTATATAAATAGGTATTGTCCGCTATCTACCTATTTTATTGATGAATCCATTGATTGTTTATTAAAACCTTTCCCTATCAAAGTTATAAAGCCATTATTAGTATTCTTAACGAACATATTAAATTATTTTGAAGTATCTTAACTAAAATAATTATATTTTATATTATACGAAGACTCAAGTAGGGACTCGTACCTATATCGTCGGTCGTAAAGACATACCTATGTACCTACATTAAAAATAATATATACTCTCTATTTTTCGGTTCCGATTAATCTTAAAGTTGTAATTTACAACTTTAATATGCCCATGGACTATGTGTAAGTTTGTCACATTGTTCAGAATGTCCTAATAATAACATTCAAAAAGGTTGAAACCGCTGGCTCCACAAAGTTAGGCACAGCATCTTTAAAATTTAATCAGGTTAAAATAATACCAAGATATGTTAATTTTTATTTTGAAACTTATCAAGTAATTCCGATTGTGAACAAAGCCGACAACGCAAATATAACTAGCACACATTGAAGATGAGGACCGCCTCATGTAGAGGCACATAGACCATAAAATAGACTGAATATATTTGACAAAATTCTACGATATAACCGGCCAACCAGTATTTAAGGCTGAACTTCTTCTTAGTCCTTGATAGAAAGGTCTGTGACAAGGAAAAGGGTCCGACTTATATACTTATAGGAGTATAAGTTGAAAATTAACGACTAACGCCTATTTAATAAATTTAAATTGTTTATTTGCAAATAGTGTCGCCAGTTAACATATCTGTGGTATGATCAAGTCTATATTATTTATATATAGACTTTGTAAATACAACGACGTGTAGTTTGCAGTCTCGTGGTTGTGAATCAACGTTCATAGGTTTATGCGTTTTTCAGCCGGTGGTAAGCTAATAAATTCTTTGATGATTAGTCTATATACATTGTTATCTTTAATGGGTGTGACGTAACAAGTCATGGGTACGACGTTTCTTGGAATCATCGACAACTTCGTGTAATGGTCCTGAGGGTTGTTCTCTTGTCTGAAAAAATCTTTAACAAAATGCTAAATAGTAAAAATAAGACTCAGATTCCATACAGAAATTGATTTTTTTAGATAAGTTTATGCTCTGAAGCATGCACCTTACTTAAATGACATTAAAAATACTACAAACTTACATAGACAACTGTTATTACCAAAAAAGGTGAAATGGGAGGTGTTTCCACGCGTCACTGTTGGGATGGGCGGCTGCGGCGTACGTGAAGTTATTTTGGGCTCGTAAAGCCAGAATTAGTCCGCCCGAACTACATATATTATCTTAAGAGTAAACAAGCAGTTTAAATTAGGAACAGTTAAATGGTTACGCATGCGCGTGGGCCCTCGTGGCAGATTGATGTCCGCCGTGTTTGTTTGTTCATTGCCGAGAATTCGAACATGTTTGTTTTCTAACGTTCGATTTAGAGAAAATTCACTACACGCGCTGACAGACTTGTTATTTTCACCTCATATGAGTGCATTCATTTAGTTCCATTTAGTTTTACTTGAACTTTTTTTGGTAGTTGCATTCGTTTTATTGCAAGATATTAAATTTGTTACAATTTAAAGGTGAATGACAGAAAGGTTCTAAACGATGATGCAATCGAGGATTTTAATATAAATTCTGTAACTTTTTGTGTGATTTTTTTTTCAGTATCGAATTTATATATAATACATGTTAAAATATACCCCAATCTTATATTAATGATGAGAAAATTCCCAAGTTGTAAATAAGTCTAAGCACCGTCTGTTGAGAATTTTGTATGAACCATTAACATGCATTTATGTATCTTGTACTAAATTCATTCGACCGCGGAAAGTTACAAATAGTCAGAAGGTGTTTACTTAACCCCGAATAAATACGAACATAGAGCAGACCGTAAATTTTGAAACTCATGCGCATCTCTTGACTCTGCAGAAAATCCCTCTCCCAGTATGCTACTACGGCACGTAGGCACGCTTTATTAACGAACAAGAAATATTTTTATACTTACTCATTAAACCAGAAACAAATTCCATCGATGAACCAATATACTTCTCCGAGAAAAATATTTTTGCTCCGCCCGTTACACATAGTACGGACATTACAAAAATACGTGAACTTTCTTGGCGTTCGAATAACGGACCCATAAAGAGATCAATGTGTAGCGAATTTCAAATTAATTTGAGTCATATATACGATAGTTATTTTTAATTGTCAATTATTATTTTACCTATTGATCAATTAAATTATGTCATTGTTTGTTTTTTTTGGCTCGCTTTCATTTAGATTTCGCTCGCCTTTCTTTAGATTTACATTTCATTCTAATAACATTGATATCAAATATCGTAAAAAAGTTGGTAATGAATTAAAAAACGTTTTAGAGTGTTGAATTTCTTTGTAGTTCTCCTTGAAACAATGCAACTAGCGCCTGACGTTTCATAATCGCAAATTAGTCGTAAACTACAAAACTTAATAGCACTTATTTGTTAAAGATCTAGAGTTGCTAGAGTACGGTTGGTTCGTAGATTCACATAGATATTAGACACCAATTCATAATTCCATGTTCAAGAAGAAATTAAAAGAGTCCGTAGTATTAGTTTGATGATTAGGTAATAAGTCAAACATCTAAACTATCTGGCACCCTCGACATTAGAAGTTATGATCCAGTTTTAAGAAGTACAACAATAGCGTTATTATTGATACGTAGACCATGTCAATGTACGACGTCTTATATTTAAAACTAGCTGTGCCTGCGACTTCGTACGCGTAGATTTCGATTTTTATAAAACGTACCCTTTGTACTTACCAATGTTTGTAAAAACTATAAACCTTTAAATTGGTAAGCAGCAATGGTACGACAATGAGAGATTGTTAATTCTTTATTTGTTAACCGATTGTTAAAAAAAACAAAATGTAAAGTGAATCCCTTAACAATATATATTCCCGAAAACCGCATACAAACCGATTAATCCGTTTCTGAGATTAGCGTGCACAAACATACAGACAAACAGACGAACAGACAATATGAAAAAACACTGTTTTGGGTCCTCTTGATTATATAAAGGTCTCCCTGTATGAATTTTTGGACATATTTTTTTTGTGTTGTATGCATAACTAAAAGACAAACAGATAAACAGACAAAGATTGTAAAAATGCTGAAAATGGATTCTCTTAGTTGTCACTTCACATCCTGGTATATTTTTATACATATATTTAATGTACTTCTTTACAGATTTTTTAAATATTGTATAGAATAAGATTTGCATGGTTACGTGATTGACAACTTTTTTATTTCTTCACCGATATAGATGAAATAAACACTAAATGTTAAGTGAAGAATGTGATAATATATTCTTGAAAACCGCATTCAAATTGGATAAGCCGTTTCTGATATTAGCGTGCACAAACATAAAGACAAACTGAAAAACCATTGTTTTGGGTACTCTTGCTTTTATAAAGGCCCCCTATGATGTTTTTTTTTAATATTTCCCATGTACAGAAATGGATCAGTGACAATTTTATTATATGTATTGATTATCATTCTATCTAGTGATCTATCTAGACTATTTGGGTTACTAAAATATACATAAATATAGTCTATACGTTATTGAAAATATAATATAATAGTAAACGTATTTACTGGGCGGATATTATATATTAGCTCGAAATGCTAATAAATTTATAACCAATTACTGCAACAGAAGTAAAATATTTAACATTCTTGGCTGTTATTCAAACGGAAGCCACCCACATATTTGGAAATGTTATAGAATTTCTCATAATTTCATATATTTTCCCCAAATATTTTTACGATACGATGTAAATATCTTTATAGACCGTAAGTATTCTTTTCATGTTTGAGTTGAGGCCAAAATTTTTGAAGATGTTTACTCATACTTTATTAAAATAACAAACTTTTATTCCGTACATCATGACCACGTGGTTGTGTATAATTTTATAAAGATTTATATTGTTTTTCCAGTTAATAATTTTCATTCGTGATTAGATAAATACCTAGAATCTAGATGAAGCATCAAGATGACTTTTTTGCCCTGCCAGGAAAAACTGCAATTTAAATTACCATGAAGACAATTTATCCAGCTGTTATTTTTAATATTCAACAATGAAAATTATAAACATTTCATCTTATAGTATTGAATTCGTAAATTATTTTTTTGTCTTTATAGTGGATTTTCTGTGTTTTGTGTTAGCTGTTATCTTTTAGCTTATGTTCTCAGCTATTTAAGCTTACCTTTCGTACCCAAGATACTCCCTGGAGCACAATTTTAGGCCCCGGGACCGGAAAGCTACCAGGCTCAAAGAGTACTTAAGTGAGACGGTGGAAGTCACTTAACATAAATACCCGACTGCCTAATTGGTATTGCTGGGCTAATATTCCGGGCTTTCTTTGCCTGGGTTGATGCTCGAAACCGCAAAGCTAACGGATAAGAATAGAGACTTCAACACGACAGTCAAGTCTAGTAAAAAGGCTCTACGGAAGGCTCGGTTTGATCATCGGGATCAATTGAGCGGGATCAAACTTGAAACGGGTAGAAAAGCATTTTGGTCCCTAGCGTAATCAGTGGAATCGAACTTCATCCGCTCTTCACTAGCACCACTGCTGAAACCGGATGGGTCATTTCCACACTGCAGAAGAGAAAGTGAATTTATTCGCTTCCATTTTCGCAGAATACTCACGTCTAGATACTTCTGGTGCAACACTTCCTCGTCCGCTAGTTTTCAAGACTTCCATGTCGGATATACGCATACGTCAGACCGAGGTTCGCTAAATGTTGCCAAAACTGATCATGATTAAAGCAGGTGGTCCCGATGATATTCCAGCCATAGTACTTAAAAACAGAGCTGTCTCCTACAATGACGCGCCTCTTTCGCCTCTGGACCAGTTCCGAAACGTGCAACCTGTGCCGAAAAAAGGTAGCTAAGCCGATCCTCTAATTATAGACCGATATCCGTCACTTCTATCACTGTAAAGTATCTGTAATATCTCTGTACGGAAAGTCTACCGAACCATCGACTCCTGGCATACACAGAAACGAACGACCTGTTGATCGGCCTAATCTGCAGCTAAATACCAACTGGAGGCACTGAAATCAGTAGAGAGGAAGGCCAAGAGAATCATCCGTAGATGATTCTCTTGGCCTTCGATAACGATCGGAGGAGCAAAAAATAAGCCAGCTATCATATGTAAATTTTTATAATTGTAAGTTTATCTGTCCGTGAGTTATATTGTTATTGTAGTCCATACTAATTTGCGTTTTCCCGTGAAAATACCATATTATGTTAAAAAAAAAAACACTTGCATATGGGCTTATACGATAATAATCTGCCACACAATATTTCATAAAAATCCGTAAACAAAAATGATTTGTAATACCTATAATTGTAGCCCAAATCACATTAAGACCAAGTAAATAAATAACCACACAACATTTCTATCGTACCTCAAACCAGTTTAATGTTTTACCGTAATGTGATTGTTCAGAAAAATTGTATGTTTGAAAGTTTGGTGATTGTGTTTTAAAGATAAAAACATAAAAAAACTTCAAAATACTATTTAGAATTTTAGTACTTAATACTTAAAATTTGTATCATTTCTTTTTAATGTACCGTATTGACCTTGTTACTTTTATTATATAGATGTCGATAGACATGTATAATGAAGATATAGATAATGAACTCACAGGAATAAAAACCACAAATAACATTATATTTTTAATGGCAGTTGTTCTTATGTTGTACTAGCTATTGTTCGAACTTTGAATATATAAAAAAAAATTAAATAAATAATTATGCGGGTACATATCTACATAATATTTACAATTACAGTCGCTCGTTATTATGATTTAAACTATGATAAGTTGGTCATACAAACATTGTTTGCGAGATTTTGAAAAATGTTAAAATTAAAATGTTATTTTAAGATACATTAGCGTTTAAATATTTCGACTATTACCTGGCTGTTTTCATTGTGTTATGGTATGCCTCTCTCTGACATGTGATCTCTAGATTTTAATGTATAACTGTCTCTCTCAAACTACATACTTAAATGTTTATATATGTGACTTTTTGTGTACAGAATCATTATTTTATTATTGTTTTACATAAAAACAGTTTTAAAAAACGCTAAATGGTCATAAAAATATGAAATTTGTGACCAGTTAGCGTTTTTTATGTTTACAAAATTATAAACATTGGTCACTATAATATATTAGTTAGCCTAATTAGGCTGTTGTCATTATTAATTATATAGTAACAAATTATTTGCCTCTTATATTCAGAACGAGTCTTATTTAGGCAAGGTTGTTAAGAAAAATCAAAAAGATATTAGAGGAATTAATCCACAATATTGTTATTTTTAAAACATTTTGAGCTACTAATTATCAAGTGCTACTTACTATATAGTATATATGAATGTATGTACTTGTATAAGTCCCGCAAACAATAACAATGATATTAAATTTGATAATCTTATATGATATAATTTAACTAACTTTATATATATATACCAAAACATTCATCTCTACAGATAAGTATTTGGCCTCACTAAGTAACGCTATCACAGATGCATTACGAATTAACACCATCGAGTAACATTTATAGGGTTGTCAGTTTTTATATGTAAATTTAAAGTTACAAGTTTATTCAACACTAATAATATATATATTAAGTAAAGTCGATTGTTTTAGATCAATAGACAACATGGTTCAAATATTAATTCTAAATGTCACAGATTTAGTTTTATTAGCAACCCTAATTTACTTAACCTCAAATATAGTAAATTTCACTAAACGGTCAGTTAGGTGTCTGGTGGTTAACCAGTTCCACGCTCGTCTCACACGGCCGGTATATTATTATTGTAATACGCGGACAGACGTTCTAAGATCGCACTCTCTATGGTCTCTCCGTGGATGTCGTTTCTTGGGTCCCTTACGTCACGATCTAGACTCCTAATATCACTTAAAGATACCGCATTGGTCACTATAGGTCCAGTATATTCCTTATTTTTTTCAATTTGTGTAAACACCTGCATCTTTCCATCTGTATTTTCTCTGTTAAAAAGCATCCTTTCTGGTTCGATGTTTTCACAAGCTTGTTGGTTCTTCAGTGACCGTAATGTTGCAAGTTCCCTCTCATCGGGCCTGTCCTGCAGTCTAATGTCTTCCATATAGTCCTTCTGTGATTTAAAGTCTCCAGCGTACACCTTAAATTTATATTGATCCTGACGTGTATCGAACACTTCATTGTTATAATCTGGGTCAATTTTAAATTGCGCATCAGCTAGGTTCTGGACTGTAACATTGGGTGCTTTCTTTGGAGACTTCTTGGTGGGCTTCGCCTGCTTCTTATCCAGTAAACTCTTTAAAATGGGAAGTCTAGTTTCTTTCTTATCGTCCGATTTAGATTGTTTCAAATCTGGTTTAGTATCTTTATTAACATCGGTATTTTTCTTATCTTTTGTCTTATTTTTTTGTTCATCTGCTCTCACTCTAACTTTATCGTGTATCAGCATGTGTCGACGCAAGTCGTACGCCACCCGGAAACATTTCTCACATTGGGTACATTTGTATGGTTTTGTTCCTGTAAGTAAAAGTATATTAGCAGTAGAAACTAGTAGTCAAAATCAGGTATAATTAAAGCAATTCGAATGACGGATTTGGAAATTATAAGATGGGAGTGCCCTGTCATAAGTGTATTGTAAAAAAAAAATATTAAATATCAACCTTGTAACTATGTAAATAGAGTTGTGTCATACCAGTATGCGTCCTCATGTGGCTCAGTCTGTACGAGGACGCTCTGAAGGACTTGTTACAGTATTCGCATTTGTAGTTTCTCTCTCCAGTGTGTATCCGTCTGTGTACATTAAGTGAATACCGTCTTGCGAACTCCTTCCCACAGAACTCGCACTTGAAATGTTTCTAAAAGGTAAATCGTAAGTTTAGTGATAACTTTCATGTCCGCTGCTGCATTCGAGTTGTATAGATGCTCCACATTATGATAACTTATATAATCTATCACTTCCCAGTATTGTTTTTGTAAAACGTAGCTTCTACATTACTTAAAAATTAAATTACCTTACAAACATGCAAATGTAGTATTATAATAAAAATATGAATAAGATTTGACATGTCTTTTAATACGTGGGTGTTCATTATATATAATTATTTTATATACATAGAAATAAAATCATTAGGAAAAAAGAAAATCTCGTTGTACAAAAACCCTTAACAAATATCTGGCCACATCGTCCGTACCTGGTCGGAGTGTATGGACGCCTTGTGGTACTTGAGGTCGGACCACTGCCTGAAGTCCCGCCCGCACTCGTCGCACTTACACGGCCGGTCGCCATTGTGGACCCGCTTGTGGATCTGAAACGAATATTTCACTTAATGTATATTCCTTGTATGTATAATTATAATAAGATATATGGAAGATTACAAGTTAAATAACCAACACTAATAACAAAATAGTATGCTGATAGACTAATGCATCTATTCCCTCTACGTTAAATGGAGTCTGCTTAAAAAAATAATTAACTATTTTAATTTAAAAATGACCTTCAAAGCATTAAGAGTGTAGAAACTCTTCCCACACTCCCGGCAGACTTGTTGCTTGTCACTGTGCATCAAAGTATGATAGAACAGACTATTCCTGTGGTGGAACACCCTATCACAATGAGGACATTCAAAGTTCTTTGTGGGTTTCTTCTTCTCCGGCTTCACTTCCGCGGGCTGCTCCACTTTGATTTGAAGTTCTTGATGTTCTAGAATATTCTCGGTGTAGGTTTCCTGACTGTGATCGTCCGTCTCGAATATCCTTTGGAGTGATTCATCTGCAACACGAAAATAATAATAACATAAAAGATTATTCCAAATTAAAAATATTCTACATCCACGACCCACCTTTATCCGTCCCCTGACTGGTCACGCTTTGCACGGTATTCACATTACCGTCATGGCCGTCACCGGCGGTGTGTCCGGGCGCAACGCCTCCTAGCGGCAGCTCGGTGCCCTGCGAGTGCGCGGTCTGCGTGTGTATGTGCGTGTGAGTGTGTGCGTGCGCGTGCGTGGCGGGATGTGCAGCGGGGTGTGTCGCCTGGTGCGTGACAGGTTGCGTGGCGGACTGCGTGTTGGGGTGCGCACACATGGCGCAGTAGCCCACGCCGCCGCACGTACACAGCGACACGCTGTTGGGCACACTTCGCATGTACCTGTAATATGACTATAATTTACAAATCCGCAAATTCTACAAGTAAGTACTCTAAAAAATCACGAGATACTTCTTTGAACTTTCCAAAAGAAACGTTCTTATCAAATATAAAAACTAGAATAGATATAAACGTAAGGATAATACAATCCATCCCTCTCACCATTGCCTCACGTGTTCCTGATGTACGTGCCCGTTCTCCACGGTGAGGTGCGGCAGTAGCGGCTGCTCGAACTGCTCTCCCCCGTCCGCCGAGGCACCTCCTTCCCCCGCCTCCCCGCCCTCCTCCACCGCCACGTGGATACCCTCCATGAGATCCTCGGGTTCGCTGAACTCAGATATGTCGTCCAACTGGAAAGATTAAATCAGATGAAACAAGTACATATTGAAATATTACATTTATTTGGAGATGTAGCTGTTCTCTGTTTGGCCAACGTACCTTCTGATGCAGATGCGCTTCTTTTATGTGCATTTCACATTGTTTCTGTTTCCTAAATGATTTGTTACACCTGGTACAAAAGTACATTTCGAGTTTATCTAACGAGTCATATAAGTCTGGCTTTTCCGGTTCCTGTTCTTTATCCATACTTCCCACGGAAAATGGACCCTTATTGTTGTATAAAGATTTGTCGCCCGTGTACAGGATGTGCTTGTCCAAGGTCTGATACATTGTCTTTGGTACCGTGTTTTCGAGCGACAATTCCACTATAGAGTCGGGTAACGTCGCTACATTGTCTACCATGCACGTATTGGTCATCTGTAAAAATACATGTTTTAAAACAAACAATTTAATAATTCAAAATGCAAAGTTATCTTATAATCTATGACCAATATTTAGTATTCCGTAAACAAAAACTGTTTATAAATGTTAATATTTTTTTTTAAGGCTTATACTTTGTGCTTAGCATAATTAATGTTAATGAGGCATAAACATTTATAAGGTAATATATAATATAAGGTAATATATTGTGTTCATCATTTTCCAAGTGTGTTTGTCATTTTACACAATCTAGTAAACAAGTATAAGAAACTGCCATAATACATAGGGCCCTCACCTTATCCATGGGCAAGTCGGGTGCATCCAGTAGCAGGTGCGGCTCGTAGTGGTGCTTGAGGTGTTGGTAGAACTTCAATTGCTCCTCCCCATAGAACTCCCCGCAAAGTTGGCAGATCAGGAGCGAACGCATCTAAGTAAATAATTAAATTATGAATATTACCTTTTAACATCCCATCCTATCGTGTTCTCATTAATGAATTTTTAAAAGGTACATACTATTGTAACATAATGTATTATTCACACAAATTTATTTTCATAGTCACAGTCAAAGTGCTAACAACAGATCCATAAATTTAAAGGCAAATCGTAGCAAGCCGGATAGTCATCTAATAAACTTATTTAAATTATATAATGAGAAATAAAAAAATATAGCACTTACAAGTAAATCAATTTTTATTCAAATAGATTTTCGCAATCTGAAAGTATACCTCTTGTGCAATATGGTGCGCGTCCGGCAGCACGGTGTCGTGCGGGTCGTGTGCGTGTTGCGCGTCGTGTGAGTCGTGCGCGTGCGCGAAGTTGTCCGGAAGAATCTCCTCTTGAACGACGTCCGAGCCGCAGTTGATCACTACTATATCCTGTCCCATAATGGTTTACTTGAATCTTGATAAATGTATCAAACTTTCTAAATTATACTTTATCTAAATGTAAAGCTTTTTAGATCAGTTTAAACAAGCAAGGAATTAAATTGACACGGTGTTTATAAAATCATAAAAAAACTGTTTATATTATATTTCGCGATAATAACTGAATACAACGCAGAGATAAAGCAAAAACATTTGAAAACCTGTTGCGTAGTGTTATTGCTGGTTCTCTTCAGCTTGCGTGATATCCTCTTTTTGTGAGGAAGGCTCTTCTTGCTGTGTTTGTGTGCGGGAGACGCGGACGTCTCCAGGACTGCATTTTGAGACAAAAGTTGGGAATCCTGGAATAACAATACGAAAATAGAATAACAATATTGCCTTAAGAGCGATGGCGTCTAGTTGTAGGCAATTGACAAAGCTTATGAAGGTTGTTTGAATTGAGGTTGATGGAGGTTGTTTCAATTTCGGCAAGAAATGTAGTTCTTTGTTGTGAATCTTCACGTTTTTTTTGGGAGTCCTACTAATCTTTATATCTTCCTATTTTCCTTAAGGGAGAGCCATGAGTCGTGAGATTCGATTGTTCTCTGGGTTTTATAAAATAAGTCGAAATATGGGCACTTAAACAGAAAACTTTGCCTGCTTTTAGGGACACTTTCCTTTGACTGTAGAAAGTAAAAATAGCTTTTCTGTAAGCAAGCAAGATATAAATATTTTATACTCTACCATAATATAATATTTGTATTCATTGGTGTTGTTTAAGTAAATTCAAATATATCCATATTAAAAAATATTTTTCTTAAAGTTAACATTACTTTAGAACAAACAATGCCCACAACAACTGGCAAAAGAAATTAGGTTTAAAATTATTAAAGTTAGTTTATGATTACTGAGGTTGTGATGTTGTTGATAATACACATACTTATTCTCATGTTATGAAATATATATATATATATATATATATATATATATATATATATACAGGGTATAGAATAGGGTATTTTTAATTAGTTGATAACCTCTAGCAGGATAATATATATATATGTATATATATTATATCAACATATTATTTTTAGATTTTAAATGTAGTATTTTAATATTTGATTTGTAATCTTATCTCAAACAACGCTATTCACAAAGAACAAATATTTTAAAGTATAATTATTCACACAATTTTACCTTGAGGTCATTTTTGTCCTTATTAAACCAGTCAGTTTCTGGGCACCTTTTCATTTCTTGCAGAGGTGGTAAGGGAGGTAGAGATGGTACTTGCACTACTATTGGTTCATGTTGCTGGTCCTGTAAAAATATATATTATTATAAGATATTAATTATAATATAACTCAAAATATTTATAAATATACATATTTATATTTTATTGTGACTCAGGTCGCAAGTAAGGACAGGGAGAAAGACACTAGATAAAAAGCGAAATGAAAACTAAAGCTACAAACAGTGATGGCATTCAAAACAAATGTTGCATGCATTTTGCAATACTCTTTAATTCATAATTCAAATCTTTCATTCAATAATTACTTTTTCAATTGTTTGACAATCAAATAAAACATATAAACAACCCCAATTACAATATAGAATTGGTAAAATAGACCACACAACATTTAAGGTACATACATAAAACAAAATTACTCAGCTATATAATAAATATTAATATAAAATAATGATTTGGTGCAAATTTTACCAGCGTCTGTCCGTTAAACAGTCTCATAGGTGTATCTAACATAACTGAAGGATCTACATCACTCCTGATAGGAACCTGAAATAAATTATTTCTCGTTAGTTTCTTCTCATCTTAAATATACAAATCACATTTATATCCCTCATACTTTATGCAAATGATGTTGCGTTCGAGAATGCTGTGCCAGGTGAGCTACAATGGCAGCCAGACGGCCATCGGTGTCCAGGAGTTCTTCTACCCATGGTCCCTCACTCACTTGGTCACCAACTGATACTTGTCTGTAGGAAAAAAATTGTTCAAAATACTTAGTAAGAAAAATACTCTGGTCTCCAATTTTTACCTGATTCTTTAGTATTTTTTCTATAAATATAATGAAAATGAAAATCAATGTCATTAATAGGTAGTTTTTAATTAAAATCAGATTAGTTAATATTCCAAACAATGAAGAATGATAGTCTTACTAAGTTAAAAACTAATTTATAGTGGCTATCCCCTCCCGGAAATAATGTATGCTTGTGAAATGGTGAAACTGGGGATATGATCAAACAGACTCCTTTAACTGTGTTAGGGAAATGACAAAAAAAAAAGTTAAGATGCAAAACTATTTACATACTAAGTTTTATATGATAAAAGGTTAATTTCTCTCTACCTAACAAATTTCTACTAACCTAAATTATTTCATGTATTAACTTTTGGGATTCTTTAAGTACAGGGGTGAGAAGAGATCGTTCGGACATCCGACAGATCAATAAGATATATTAAAAAAGGGTGGGTGGATCCTAGAGTACTGCCCTTGCCCTGCCAAAATCCACTGTATTAGTTTGACTTATTAAATTACTAATCATTACACCTTCAAAAATGTCATGTACATTTTACATACATTACATACACAACACCTCAAACCTGCCATCACTCTCAAATAGGATACACTTATGCTATATTTATACTTTGAAAAAGACTACCAGTAAATAGACTTATGAGTTAAAAAAAGAAAGGCATAAAAACAAAAATGAGAGAAGATTGCAGGAGTAAAAAATCTTTTATGATGATTTTTTTTCATTTTCAGCAAGTTTCCTACATAAGAAACTTATTTATGAATTGTGTCAAAAGAACTATATAACTCATAACATAATTTAAACAGTTCGGGACAGTCCCTTTTCTTCCATTTTAGTTAAGCCACATCTTTTATAAATAATAAATAGGCAATTAATTCACATATTTCTACAGTGTGATATTGTTCTCCTCACCTGCACATCTGAGATGTAAAGTTCTGTGGATGCATGACAGTGAGGACACGGCCTCCAGTGTCATCCTGCACATTAAGAGCCAGTGAACTTGCATCTACATGTACTGACTAAAAAAAAATATTTACATTTATTATATTTTTTTCTCTTATATTCATACTCTACTCTTTTAGTCCGATACTTTTAAAAATATTGCGATTTTATTAAGAAAACAACAACAACTACAATGCATTAATAAATTAAAGAAATGTATGTTCTTTAAAATGAATACAAAAAACTTCAATACATTCATTTTATAGAACTTTGTTTACTATTACTAATTAGTGAATTAAAACAATACAGCACAAACCTCGGGTGTTTGGTGGGAATTTATATAATGGGTAACAGCTTCGTCCATTTTTTCTTCTAATAGATGTGATTCAACTAGTCTCATGTCGATAAATTAAATCACTAATTGTTTTTAATTCATCTTTCCGTGACTTGGTTAGGTTCATTTAACAATTGACAGCTGTTGCTGCGTCTCAAGGTCAGGGAATAATTTAACTGTTTTTTAATTTTTGTGTAAGATTGATTATTTATTTAAGACGATGCATTGGTAACCTCCCACATATATGGAGATAAAAGGCAATATTCAGATAGAGCGCTAAATAGTAAATGCTAGTCACATTTTGTGTCAGCTGGAAATTGCCAAATACATTTCAGACAAAGCAAAGACGAAAAAATAGAATACTGTCTTAATGGGTAACACTGATGGAAATCTCGACACATATAAGAAATGTTGCTACAAGAAAAAGAAAGTAAATTTGAAAAGAAAAAAGAAATCTTTTTTTTACTTACTAATAATAATAATGAATAACTGATATTAAAATTTATATAAAATAGCAATTATTAATTAATCGATATAGTTGTAACATTTCTGTTATATACTAGTCTCTAGAAGTTTTTGGAAGGGGTATCTATAAACTTTTCAAGGGTGCCTTTACAATTTCAATTGAGTTTACATTTTGTACCAGTATAAAGATTTCAAATTCTGGGGTTTAACGAGATTCTTCAGTGCTCCTAAAGGTGATTACGAGAATGAACACGGGCTTTTAATCAAAACTTATGTAACTTAATAAATTCTGCTAAGCAATTTAATGGTTATAATTATTGTTATCTTTAATAACTCTAGAAGAATAAAGTAGAGAAGAATAAAAGCAAAAGAATTACGTTTTGCCAATCCCATTAAAAGAAAAACGAGTGGTTGACATATGTAAATTATTAAATATGGTTGGCTATTTTTTTAAACTCGTGAATATTTTAATAAACTTTGAGTTTGCGGTTTTACATTTTTGTTATTTTGATACAACTCAATGATACTCCTATATTTTAAATTCATAAGTAAATGTTACATGGAGGAATGTTAGAACAAAAAAAAAAAAATAAATATATATATACATATATATTGTTTTTATTCATGTTATTATTTTAATCAAGCTGCAGATATTTATTTCGCACCTCGCTATGTATTTCGCTTTTATGTGTACTTTACCAGTTGTGTATACCATTCTCTTCTCTACCATTGTCTACTGTTTTCCAAGTGATCTGTCTTCTGACCTCTTTCGGCGGTCAGCCTTTACTCTTTACTCTTTATTAGTGTCACTTTCAGCTATATAGTATATACTGACGTCTGAAAGTTGATTGACATGTGACGGGTAGTGGTCAGTGGAAAAGTTAGAAAAATACGATTTTTGATTACTACAATTTTTCATTTACTAATACTATGACTATGTTTTCAAATTGAAATGTGCGATCGATTATCACAAAAAATGCTACGAAATTTAAAGAAACCATATATTCTAAACAAATGTCATGAGGTTAGACTATATTCTAAAATGATTTTAAGAACCCTTCTGGCCTGTTAAGTAATATGTAATATAATTGTCGTTAATGCGTAATATATTAATTTAATGCTTTCGAATTTACATGATAATTCGATAATTAATAATGGGCATTTGGGACCTAATCAAAGTCAATGTTAAATATATATAAAGGAAATTAAATCTAGTAATCCAATAACTTAGTCAAACCAAACCTTTTTTTATAGTTTCAGAGATGCAAGCATACAAGTAAGTTAGACATAATAAGGGAAAAGTTAAGGGAGGGTCCTGGCTTAGCAGATTTTACATCTGAAGATCGACCAAAGAACTGGGATGATTATGAAGGCAAGTTAAAAAGGGAGAGAGGACAGTCAGAGAGATTAAGACTACCACCATGGTTAAAAACTACTATTCCTACAGGTAAGAAAGTTAGCAGTGTAAAATATTTGTATTAAGTTTAATAAAATACTTATCAAGTTTAATACTTTTTGAGGAATTTGTAGATAAGTGCCAAGAAGTTACAACAACTTAGTTGACTTATAAAATCTTCTGTAGGTGCTGACATATGATGGCTATGTTTGGCTTGAATGTGTGAAAACATAGTTGTAGGTAATAAATGTAAATACTTACATAATTTAAATTTTGACTGTTAATTTAATTTCATTTCAGGTTCAAAATTTAGTGAACTAAAAGCTCAACTGCGTAGTCTTAATCTCAGCACAGTTTGTGAAGAAGCCCGGTGTCCGAACATAGGTGAATGTTGGAGTGGTGGCAAGCATGGCACTTCTACTGCCACTATAATGGTATGGTAAATATAGTTCTGTATACATTGTTTGTATCTGCATGTGCATCTTTTACATAATAAAAGTATTAGTAAACAAAACATTTGACAGAAAGTACAGTGTTCTCTTACTTTATCAGATTAGGGTATTGAAATGAACCAAATTTGATGTCTTTACTGTTACTACTAAACAATCCTATTTGCTATAACTTTGTTCCATTTTTTTTAAATGAAGATAAATTCTAAAACATTTCTTTATTTACTTACAGCCTTGAATACTTTTACACATATCATAAATTTGGAGGTTAAGGGGGCATATAGTGGCAACCACCAACTGACCAAGCAATAGCGGTATAACCATTTACCTAACTGGCCTATGTTAAACATTTTGTAGAAAGCTGACCTTTCCGTCTTGCCTAGATTAATAATGGCCAGATATACTTCTAACACCGCTATGTTTGATAACCACAGTGATCCTATTGTTGCATTGTGTGCTCTACAGAGTGGGCTGGATGAAATTCATAAATGGCTCCAACCCTGGAAAATTTAGGGAAGTAGTTCCAAATCTGCATGTAACATTTACCTAAAGAAAGGGCTATTGTCCACCTGTAACACTTGGTGACTCGTCCTTACCTCATGAGGATAATGTCAAGTATCTAGGCATGCATTTGGTTAACAAGGTGAAAATACATAAAAAGCCAAGAGAGAAGAACTCAATATCTGTTACAGACACTTTCACTGACTTGTTGGAAGAAAAAACAAGATGTCCACTGACAATAAACTGTTAATTTATTAATCTGTTCTCAAACCAATTTGGATGAATAGTATCCATCTTTGGGATATTGCCAGCAATTCTAACTTTATAATGCTCCAATCTCCAACCATTTCATGATGTAGGTGGTTATGTGAGACCCTAATCACTAAACCTGACGGTTGCCGCCGCTATAATAAGACACCACGGGATCGCTTTGAGAGGGCACCCTGAAACGATAAGCACCCATCCCTTTTTTTCAGGATTGAAAGATTGTGGAGGGATCCTCTCCTCTCCACCCAAGCTTGCTACTTCTGAAGGGGACCGAGACCCCCTTCTGGCCGGACTTGGTCTCAGGGAATCAGGTGTGTAAGCCTCCCGGAAGAGCACACTCCCATAAGACCCAGTGATGCGCAGGCAGCCTCACTGCACGCACTGGAATCGAACTAGAGTCCGCACACGTAGGGGACTCAAAGTCGATCCCGACAGGTCTTTACCGCCGCCCACGGTGATCAGCCGAGACCAGCAAGAAAAAGGCATAAGTTGGAAACCTACCACGCCCAGACCAACCATCACCAAGCGCAATCGTGGCGTCGCACTCGGCAACGATTAATCCAGGCAAAGTCCCGGACTGTCTCCCCACCAAGCATTCTCTCCAAAGTGCTGGGTGGAAAGAGGTCTAGACCCTAACCGCTGCAGACTGCCTCTCCTTCAGCACGAAAGCGACCGCCGCGTGTCCACCCAAACAGCCACGTAACCACTCCACACTCTACTCTGCTATCAGAGAAGTACCAGGAGCGATTCCGAAACTGACCCGGACAAAGAGGACCTGCGCCCTCCTACCCTCGACGCCCAGGCTAACTTTAAAACGCTATCAAACTATGGAAAGTGGATCGAGCCCCCTCCCCTCCCCTCCCTTCCACCCGGAAAGGTTAGGTGCCCTGGCCAGCCATGGTCCGGGCTCAAACCATAAATGACCCCCACCGCGCCGGGTATTAACCAACGGGAGAACCCGAAGGTTCTCATTAACCGTTGTTGCCCAGGGAGCACCACGAGGAGGTTCCTTGCGATCGCCCACCATAATGCTCCAATCTAAATTAAGTAAAACATAATGTTAAGAACAATAAGCAATGCGCATTGTTACATCACAATCAAGGAGATTTATGAGTATTTGCACAGTAATGGAGAAAATTTGAATGACTGCCAAGTCATATAAGAAAAGATTGTCAAATCACTCCAATAATCTAGCAGCCCAGTTGGCCTTCCAAACCGATCTAAAAGATATACAAGGAAGATTGTAGACATCCCTTTCAGATGTGTAGCTGACCTCACTGGAGGCAACACAGTACAACGAGAATGTTCCTGGAACTCATCTGAATTTAGTCCAAAAGAATTAATGGCAGATTTATTAAGAAAAAAAAACAATAAAAAAATAATACCATAATCATATGTACCAGGGCTGTTAGAACAAAATATCTCAATTTTTGTATAATATATGTTTCTAGCTAATGGGTGACACATGTACTCGAGGTTGCATGTTCTGTTCAGTGAAGACGTCTCGAGCACCTCCTGCATTGGACCCAGCCGAACCGGTGAATACGGCCCGAGCCATACACCAGTGGGGACTGGGGTACATAGTACTCACTTCAGTTGATAGAGATGGTAAGTTGAAGAGCTAAAATATAAGATTTTTTTTGACAAAACAGTAACATGTTAACTTGTGAAACGATTCTCTGGAGAATGTCCTTAACTTTAAATTTATCAGATGAAATAGTTCAGACTTTTTAACATTTCACAAACATTGAATAGGAATGAAAGATTATTAAATATTGGCAGGATTACAGCCCGTAAAATGAAGAAATGGCACCCATAGGTCGCGGCTTCAAATTTTGTTTGTTATGAATAAATTTTTCATTACATAATTATAAAAAAAAAAGACATTTAAAAAAAGCCTTATTTGAAAAATCAAGTTATATTTGGATAAATAAAAAGCCTTTTTGTTAAAAGTACAAATACACAACATTACCAGCAACACCGCCAGCTCCTGACTTACCTTGAAGATCGCCAGTTAATCAATGACTAGCAATATGGCTTTCGCCATGGTGGATCAGCGGGTGATCTTCTGGTGTATCTAACACACCGATGGGCGGTGGTCATTGAGTATGGCACAAGGCGCGTCCTTCGTAGCTTCCTTCCTCTGGACTTGTCGAGAGCCTAAGCCCGTGAATGCTTGAGTTCCGCAGGGCTTCGTGTTATCCCCAACACTGTTTCTTCTACATATCAATGATATGTTGGATACACCCAACCTTCATTGTTATGAAAAGAGAGAGCCTACTCGATCCTCAAAAAGAGAGCCTACTCGATCCTCAAAGGCCGGCAACGTGTTTTTTTGATTTCTCGGACACTGCAAGAGACCGTGGGCGGCGGTTATCACTTTATATCACGCGACCCGATTATAAAATATAAAAAAAACATTTCTTTACATAATTATATTAAGTACACTTTTTTGAAACAATGTTAATCACCATTTTATTATTGTTCATGTGAAAAAGGTTGCTTAAATATATATCTTGATAAAAAAGTATCAATATGTAAGGTAAAGTATCAAAAAAAAAACATTGCCTACCTCCTAGATAGGCAATGTATTTTTTTGTATAAATTTAAAATAAAATTTATATTTTTGTTTTAAATTACTTCTTTTACAGATTTACCTGATGGCGGCTCTGCACATTTTGCACAAACAGTCAGAGAAATTAAACAACAGTTAGTATATTATATTAACCTAAAAATCATCATATATGTCATGATATGTCATGTCTTTTGGTAAAAATAATTTACTGTATTGGAATCAAAATATTTACGAATATTTATGTTCTTCTGACTTTTGTTACTAAAGGAAATAAATGTAATTGAGTAATCTTGAAGTCGCGATTAAGTTGATTAATCTGTACTCAATATGAAAATGAAATAAAGAAAAAGGTTCGTTTTAAAAAAATCATTAATATTCTTACAGAAATAAAGAAATTCTTGTAGAGTGTCTCGTACCAGATTTTCGAGGTGACCGCAGTTGTATCGAGACAATAGCCAACAGCGGTCTGGATGTGTTCGCTCATAACATAGAAACTGTTGAACGACTCACACCCTTTGTACGAGATAAACGAGCTGGGTATGAATATTATTCAAGATTTTTCAGAAAAAAAAATTACGACAACCTTGTGTATGAATATTGTTAAAAACAGTTTTAAAATTCTTATTTTGGTTGTTAGGAAATGGAAAATTTAATACACAATTATCACAAAAGTGACATTAATATTTTATATTTATTGTTAACAGATACAGACAAACTCTGAAAGTACTGGAGACAGCAAAAGAAGTCAACCCAGATTTAATTACCAAGTCATCTATAATGTTAGGTCTCGGTGAAACTGACCAACAAGTGGAACAGACTATGAAAGGTATTTATATAATTATTATAAAAATAATGACATAAGTTTATTAGCATCGTATATGACCATCTCTCTCTCTCTCTCTCTCTCTCTCTCATGAATATAAAGATAAAAATATCTCTCTCATGAATATAAAAATAAAGAGCATATTTACAACAGCTAATATAGTAATTTAGATCTTAGCAGTAAATAAGAACATCCTGTATAACCTAAAAATCTATTATACCGATTATCTTCCTATTATTTATTATAAATGCGAATGTAAGTTTGTTTGTAACCGAAAACCGATCATTTTGAAACTTTGTACACATACTTTTAAAGGTATTAGAAGTAACATAGGATACTTTTTAAAAAAATATTTTTTTTAGCGGGCATTAAAAAAAATAGAAATTAAAAACATTGTTTGTCAATAAACACGTGGACGGATTCGCGGGCAACAGCTAGTATTTAATATTATTAACGTGACCTGGTACATAATTACTCAATTGTCTGTTTATTGTTTGACTATTATCCAATGTTTTAGATCTTCGGTCATCAGGCGTGGACTGTCTGACATTGGGCCAATACATGCAGCCAACAAAACGCCACCTCAAAGTACATGAGTATGTGACACCAGCCAAGTTCAAACAATGGGAGGAATTGGGCCAACACTTAGGCTTCCTGTACACAGCCAGTGGGCCTTTAGTACGCTCCTCGTACAGGGCTGGGGAGTTCTTCATATCAAGTCTCCTACAAGATAGAAAAGCTAAAAGTGCTTAGAATTGTTAGCCATAGAGGATATTGAATAAATATTGTATAAATTTAATTGTTCTAATATGAATAAAAAGTACAATCCTTTAACGTCATCTCCTTTCTTTCTTGCACAGCATGTGTGAGAGAGATAGAATTTGATTCTTATTGACTGAGTTCCTGATTTGAGAAAGTAAGTATGTAGTAACTATAATTTTTTTAACAACACTTCTAGTCTTGTATGTGTATATTGTATTTTAATATAAAAATACAGTCAATAATCTTTTTAAAATCTGTATGTATGAATATAGGCTATTTATATAAATTTATTCAACTATCACAAACATACACACACACACACACACTCTAAGTTGTTGACATTTAGATTAAGATTGTTCTTGTTTTCAATTGTTTATGATCTGTTACATAATATGTATATAAAATGCTTTACGTAAATAAAATTATTTTTGAGAAATAAACATTTGTTTTATAATATAAACCTTTCTGTTCCAAAATTAAATTAAATATATTATAATAATTTTATGTTACGAGTATACTGGTTTTGTTTTAATTTTTTTTTAAATAAATTATTAATAATCGTGCCTGGCATAGAGTAAGACATGATATTTATTAATATGTTAACCTACAAGAGGTTTTATTTTTTAAGATATGGCTTTGGTTTGAAAAAAACTAATTTTGAAGGATATGCAGGTGAAGTCACCGGAAACAAATATTACAAAATATTGTTATTCGACACTGTTGATCGAAGTCTGTATTCATTGTTCTTTTTTACTGTTAGTTTGTTTGTTTCATTGTTCCCAATCGTATAACTTATTGTGACGACATTGATACAATGTCTGATGTCTGAAGGACTGCTTTTGCTTCCTCATTGTTTGTTGTTTTTAGGTACTAAGTAATATTGAATGGATATCCAGAAAGTCCTATGTTCTATAATATCTATTGCTTATAGAGTAAAATTTAAAATAAATATAGAATGAAAATTAAACCGATACGGGCATGAATTCGAACCCGCGACTCTAGGAAACCGTTCCGTCGCTCTATTAATTGAGCTACCAGGAATATCGTATCGGGATGATGGTGACATCTATTAGGTTTCTTTCGAAAATCCTAACCAACTTTGCAACATAGATAAACATTCAAATATGCCACCAATATATCCAAACATTAATTTCGTTAAATTAAAGTTTGGATATAACTACACATATGTATAGCCATGTTAAGGTTATAGAAATTTTAAATAAATATAGAATGAAAAATAAATCTAATCGATGTCACGATAAATTCAAGATGTTATTTTTAATTTGCATTTTGATCTACTAAAACTAATAGCACTGTTCAAGACTCTTGAAGATAAAATCTAGATTTTTCTCAAATATTTATCAGAGCTATATCATGTGCGAGGTTTGACATAAACAAACAAACAACACTTATATAAACTATACTTATATGCACCTCACAAATGTGTATTATCCTACGATTTCCTTAGGCTTGCTGGTGATAAAGTCGCGGGGAAAGGTTATTTTACCTAAAATACTGCATAATTCACAATTAAGCATCCTTTTATATAAATTACTATATACTAATATTAAGTTGAAGGTAAAGTTAATAATAACGACGCATAACGTTACTACTTGCATGACCGCACGACTAGAAAAATCAACACGATACCTCCTGAATACTAAAACTAATTTTGCTTGCGACTAGTATTGTGTGTATCTTAGAGAGACCAGGACAAGCTGTTCTTGTAATTTTAACATTGGATAAGGTATTTCTGAATAGATAATATTTTTGATTCGTTTAGTTGTTTAAAAACAAATATCTATTTATTAATATAGATGGTATTAACGTAGATGGTAATTCTTCATGACATTTGTATTGATTCATTAAATTTTTTCAGCAAAGAAATTTGGATTTATGCTTATATAGTAGTTATAGTGACAACAAATTATTTATTGTTATTGAGTATATAAGACATATTTGATCTAAAAGTTAAGCTCAAAACGATATTTACCTTATCCAAATTTCTTAATATAAGTATTTCAACGTAGATCGCACGGACAGACAGCTAACCGCGTATGTTAGTTCATTGGGGGCTTTTTACGCGCTCGTGCGAGCGACACCGGGAATGAATAAATAGGTTCGCGATTTTTAGCATTCCATTTATTTACATAGGTATATGTACTTTGATAAAGAAATAAATATACTATGTTAAATCGAAATAAAACGATCCCTCAAAATTATGGCACAAGACACATAGTAAAATAAGTAAGCTTAGTTTATGTACCTTTGGCATCCTTTTATACTTATTGCGGGGCAAAAATACAGAGTTAACCAAAGTAAGTCAACTGAACTGTGGACATGACGCCCTTCACCCCCACCTCCCCCCCCTCCCCTTCGTCCACTACATATAATATAGATATAGCTATTGGTTTTTAGTGTGAATCTACATAATTATCTTATTTGGTGTAGCTTAGCTTACATAGGTGTTCAGGAACTAAACTACTGAAGATAGCGGCTACTAACTGTAGTGATTTTATCCTGTTAATAAATTCAATTATATTTAAAGATAGTCATTGAATATATCACCTTTTAATGTACCTACATACAATAAAATCACGGTATTATTATAGCCTATTATATACCTAAATATTTTGTAATAGCTATACGGCAAAACTGTACAATTGAAATTTTGGCGAAGATTTAACCTTAGAAAATTATACATAGTAATTCATAATAGCTGTAGCAAGAGTTTTGGTATCCATATTGTCAAATTATTGGCAATTTTTATAGAAATATCTTCGTTCTTATTTTCATTCATAAATGTAAAGTGCTACACGAAGTATTGAAAATCGTAAAATGTACTCGGATTCAAAAGTGACATAATATGAAAAGTATCAAAATATATCAGTGAACCAATATACCTATCAGTGCCCTGTAAACGCAACTAAAAGCCATTCCAAAATAAAGAAGAAGAAGAACAATATATTAAGTATAGTTTCAATTTGTATTTCATTAAAACGTTCTTTCATAATTAAACCTATAAATATTATTGTTCTTAAATTTTTAACAATTTTTCAAAAGCAGTGAAGTTGCGTGACTTAATTCAGTCACTGATTCAAATGTCACCCATCTTAATAAGGATTTTTTAATTGCATTTCCTTCTTGGTGAGTTTTACCGGTCTTCCATTCCAGTAAATACTAGAGGGAAACTGAAATCTATTTTAAAATATAATACGCTTTTATTTTTGGAAAATTCCGCTAGTGGCTCTGGGGAGAGAAAGCTAATTTCAATTTCATTTAGTTCTGGCGCGATTCCATGCACTTGCCACAGAGTATGCTACAGAGTTCTACAGACGTATTATTTATCTTCAGCGTTTTGTCATGACTATTAAATGCACCATGCTCAATTAAATAATAATTAATATAATGAAATTATTATCTAAAGAATTTAAAAAAATATATTAAAAATATTCTAATGGTATTATTATGAATTGTAATATTTGTCATTGTCTGCATTCATTCATTCAATGAAGTTAAGAAATCAAGTAAGTTGATATAGATTAAAAGTATCTAAATAACTGGCGTATCTATGGAGTATATTCTACGGCTAGTGAGTGCAGGCTCGCCACTCGGGAGCGTTTGGGTTCCGTAGGCAGGCAGATTACACCCTGTCTGAGCTCCAACACGCAATTCCATTCGTTGCAAGAGGATTCCGCATTTTTATCGCTCTCTACTCGATGCCTTCACTATGAAATTGGCTTTAAATCGACCAAGGGATTTATGGCCAATGAGGTATCATTATTTTTACAATTAAAATATTTAAATTACTAGCTGTTTGTCTATTGCTGTTGAAGTAAAATGATGTTACTACGAAATAAAAAAAAAATAGAGTTCTTACTCTATTAACAACATACTTTTTGTATAATAAGATATTATATAACTAAACGTCATACAGGTCCATATTCATAAACATATTTCATTTAGGATTAAGCAAGACTCTGAAATAAAGTTTTATATTCCAGACGTTTTTACAAAGAAGCGAAAACAACTTGTGTCCGATGAAAAGTAATTTATGAAGACAATATGAGTTCTAAATTATAATCTAACTTTGTGTTCTAATATTTGGTTACGCGAATATAATCCCCTTTTGAGAGACGCTACCATTATTTACTTCTTAGACGCTTTTACGGTGCATTTGCCAATATCTATAAGGAACCTGTACACTGTACCGAGTATTATACCTTCTTTGTCTAATACTTTAATAATAAAATAAAATTAAAGTTAATCTTACGTTAATTAGGTTAACGGTTATTTATATAATTTTTAAGGAAATCAAGTAAATATAGTTTAAAAAACTAAAAAACACGCTAAATTGGTTTAAGATAGGTAATTATTAATCCTGGAGATCCTAATCAGAATAATGATATAATCTCATCGAATTATTAATTTAGTAGTAGGAGACAAAATCGTATTCGAAAAAGTCGGTTACAACCAAACAAACAAGCAAACAGTACATGTGAAACTAATAAAAGCGCGTTAAAAACACAAAACTCTTTCCTAAAATTATTATTTAATTTTGTTATATTTTGAACTATGTACTCAATAAATATTTCATAATAAGTAAAAGCACTTACATGGTTTAAGAAACTCAGTGTAAAAGGTTCCTAAAATCATAGCTCGTTAGAACTTGATTAGAGAGGCCACAATACGAGTCGGGTAGATCTACTCTTATCTCGATGAGGGGCTGAACTTTTTAAACAAACACCAGATTGGCTATATCAAGAAATATTGCGGGCAGCGAAGGAAGAAATTAAAGAATAAATTGTCAATTTCAACTTAAACAAACCAAACACTGGTCTTGTATTTTAAATGTTTTGTGAATTTATAATTATAAGATCAAATCGATGTTGAATTCAAATGTATTGTTATTGTTTGAACTATTTTGTTTGTCAATACGTTACATAACAACCCATTATTATCTGTGGTATAACAGCCATAGAACCAAACCTGCTGAATATTTATCGTCAGCAAATAGATAACTTTTCGCACTCAATGGTAGTGCAATCACAAATACATTAGTGTCCAGTATGCAAAGCAATCGAACAGTCTCGAGTATAATAGGTAGTTTGACTAGCTGGAGTACTTTAATAGCTTCTGGAGTCATTTGGGAATATTATTAAAAAAAATATGAAAGTTTCACAGGAGATTTATATAAAAAACATGGCCGCTCGTAAACCGTTTTGAGAAAATTGAAGTTTGTATTGGTTACTTTTCACAATTAACAAATGATCAACTTCGACTGTAGTTACAAGGGAATACTCCCAAAGCATTTTTCCTAATTATCAAGTTGAATAGATCTGTTCAATGTGTAAGGAAACAGTAGCTTTAATTAAGATTAACAGCTGATATACAATAGGGGATAGCTTGTTAGAAAACTGATCACCTCTCTATAGGAAGTAATTTCTGTTTTTACTTTGTATTAACGTTTTGGTATTCTGATATGTTTATTATTAATCATACAATTATTTTATAAATATCTTATTATACCCAAAAGACATAACGATTTTTAGTTTATATAAATTAATACCCAGGGATAGAAATTCAATATCATCTATCTATCTATCACTGCCAAGTCACTACAACATAAAGGTGCATATATAATATAACCTTAGTAAAGTTGTTCTACCCCGGGTAATATTCAGATATACTGCGCGCGCTGGTCCGTGAAATTGGACAGTGTCTGCTTCATTCATAAAATTTATGACAGCTAATAACCTATGTTATTTTAGATTTTATGTCAAAATTAAAAGTTTCCAATGTGAGGCTTGACTTCACATTGGTACGTATTTATTTAGTCGTATGTCTATTATTATTGGGGTTAGAAATAATTAAGTCAAACTGATTTTACAATTTATATTTTCAAATAATATGAATGTTTATTATTGATTTTATATATAAATGTGTTTGTACCAGACACTACTTATGTAGCTATGTACAGTAAGTATGCGTATGTATGGTTGGTATACATAGCCGTAGAGAATAATTTCCTCGTAACCTCAACTATATTTAAATTAAGTATTATTTTTAAACTAAATTTAAGAAATCATTTATATTGGCCACTAGACAAACGTAATAAAAATACAAATAACAAACCATTAGATATTCTTAATACAAATCTTATTTGGAATTCAGGGCCAATTTATTTTAGTATTTTTCTCAATATCTTACTGCGAAGCCACCAATTTCACATAACTTCGGCATCGAATTAGATTTCTTATTTTCGTGACCTGAATCGAAAAGAAATTAAATGCAAGTTTCCAGAAACTGTAGTATTACTAGTAGCAAGTAGTGTTTATAAATTAAAACTACAAAAGTACAAAATATCCAGACAATATAAAAAGGGGTCCTATCAAAGTTAAGCAAATATTTTACGGCAATCGCCACCGTATTCCGGAAAACTTACTTAATTTGCATCTTTATTACTTTTTAATTTTATCTCAGACAGCTAACAGAGAATTCTGGTTTTCACTCAAAGTCTTAATAGCTTTAGTTAACATTCAAATGTTTTACGACCTATAAAATAATGTAACTTTGTTTTAAATAAATGCATAAAATCAGTCTATTATTATTTTTAAATCTCTTGTGTATCGTATTAAAATGATAATTCATAATTGTAGGTTAAGTTTACATCAGATAAATGTAATTCAAATATTATTTAAACATCCCACTTGTAAACAACTTGTTCTCGTTTTATGATACGATCCTTTATTTGCATATTATTCGTTTATTACATTCTGAATTCATATGTTAATGTACTTGGCAATATTTTTGATCCCAAAGGCCCTGTATACCACGGTTACGTCGGCCCTAAAGATTTCATGTTTTCGGTTTTATTATGTTAAAATTTCAAAATTAATAGTAAATTGTATAAGCTATAGTTACGTATTTTGAATCGTAACTAATCACAACACTGACCTATTCACGTTCACGCTAAAATAAAGTACAATCAAAGCGTCAGATTCTGGTGCAGCGGCGCGCGTAATACCAAAAGCTACTAACAATTAGGGATTAAAATTTAAATAATGAAAACGTCGCATTGTTGGCGAATTTAACTGGCAATACAAGGGACGCTATAATAACATTACACGCACCGCGCACTCGGCTTCATGGGAATCTTCACGTGTTGCCAATTATTTATTTAATATTCTCATTCATGAATTTAGATTTTGAGATGGTGTGAAGAACAGAATACCTTAACTAAATTTGTATGCCGTAAGCTGGCAACACCGCTCAGCAACATAACGAATTTATTAAAACGTTATGCTTATTTATTCGATCCTGTTAAAGATACTTTGTGTATTTTGGAAGCTTAAAGATTTGCATATTTGTCTCTTCATATACATTTCAGAATTTGATTGTGTTAGATGCGTTTATGCTCCGATTTCCTTGGAATAATATACAGCATAAAACATAATATCTCTATGTAGTACTAAATATGTTAGTTCATTTTATCGTTAAAATAATGCTTTGGTACATTTGCTTATATAAATAAAACCTCAAATTTAAAAATGAAATGATCGTGGCTGGTTATAATAGAAATTCCATATGGCATCAGTTGCAATTTATATAACTGTTTTCAGTAAAGCTAAATGAACCGTAGTTTGATCTCGTATCGTATTTATTGGAAGCTTTTAATCTCCATATGCGTGGAATTAAAAGCGAACGATGCAAATTGTAACATTTAACCATTATAGTACAAGAGTCCGCCACTTTTCTATGGTATAATAATCGTAATTGTTTTCTATATATAATCGTAATTTACATATATAGCCAAATATATAATCTGTGCTTTACAATTGAAAGAACACAAAATAATCTAAATTATTTTTATGTACGGGGTTGAGTGGCACCAAATGGTTATTAAAGACAAATTTTTATTTAACATATTTATAATTAAATATTCATAACAATATTTGTCGGTATCTCAGTGTAGGTACACCGCTTAACCGTTCAGACGGTAACGAGTTTAACTTGAGCGCCTCTGCCTGTTTGGTTTTTCATTTCGACTTTTAATGAATCAATCGGATTGTTTGAATAAATATTTTATTTATAAAATATACACTTTATTGAGGGTCTCGTTTATAGGTATAAATACTTCAATTACCGCACTTACCATATATTTCGTTATATTCATATTATTGTTAAACAATTGGTAATTTCGTTATATTCATATTATTGTTAAACAAATTTTAATTACTAGGTAGGTATATCTTCAAATTGCGTCCACAATTACGAAATTCATATTTTCATTTTGAATACCACAACTTACAATAACTAAAGAATAACTAGAAATTTATTATTATTGTTGTGGATTTTCTTAGAATTTCATATTTAATCCGGGATAAGTTGGTTAGTACATATTTCGGCAGTTATGACAGACGATTGTCCGCGTAGGCCTTGCCACGAATATTAATGTGAGGTAACTTCAGCCGTCACTTACATTTGACAGATAGCCGATGACCGGGCGATTTTAAGGGTCAAATCCTGTGGTCACGTCTTTTGGCAGGCTCCCAATTTAAATAGGTTATGTAGGTATGTAACTTATTACGTAATTTTTGATATCTCGAATTCAATGTTTACTTATGGTAGCAAAGGAATTGCGGCAAATTATAAAATAAAATATATTTTCTAGCAATGTAACGTGATCTGAAGTGGCTGTTACTACGAGAGGCGCGTAATTGGTTGGAAAATTCAGAAGCCTCTTAGTACGTTGCATAACGCGTTACTCAGACTATTGCATGATTTTGTGTAACATTTAAATTATGTTACAGAATGTTTACTTATTTTCATAATATATTTTTTTTATTTTAAGACAAAAAAGGTATTAATGCAATTAATAATATTTAAAAGTTATTTGTCTGTTATATCAAAATTTAAAATCAAAATACAAATTTGAATATTGAATTATGAATATATTTATACCATTAACATATCTCACGCTTATATATAAACTTCAAAGCATCATACTATAAAGATAGGTTGTTACAAACCTGTTCACTGTATCAGCTACGAACTCTAAGTAGGTACTTCCTTCTAAGCAAGTTTTATAGAGCGTTTAATTCATTTGACTTTGATATCTAAGCAAATGAGTACAAAAGCTATATTCACGTGCGATATTTTGCTAATATTTACTGATCTTGTTGATGTGTCTTAATTAATAACTATTAATTTATTATTAGGTTTCAGGATTGGATTTATTTTAGTATTCGCTTTTATCAGAAATTTAATCTTGTTATAATTTAATATGTTTTACGTACAAATTCAGATTATTAAGATTAAGTTACAAAATCGAAATATTGTTTAATTATTTTAATATTCTAGATAAAAAAAAAAATTATGACAGCTAATAATGGGTGTCAAACCAACAACTACTAGACTGACCACAGAACAAAGAATATTTTTGTAAAATTTAATGCTGTACTATGTACAAGCTGTGTACAAGCTTGCTGTCAAAATAGCTTGTTGGTTTAGTGGTCTGCGACCCTAAATGTATTGGATTAAAGTTTTGCAGGTTCGTTTCCCGTTTGGGAACGTTTTGTGGTAAGCAGATTTTTGTTTTGCGTCATGTGGTAATTTGTGTCCGTTATTTATGTTTGTAAAACCGCCCGCGATACATGGAATACTTTTTTTAAAATCAGGATTCGATTTTTCAACTTCCATATTAGTTATCAGCTTCTTCACGACAATGTTCACCAATACCTCAGCCGGTCCGGAAATTACGAACCTTAACTTGAAATATTAAAAACTGTATTTTATTAAGGTTTTGATCCAAATCAAATTTAACAGAGGATGACTTAAAAGCGGCGGTGTAAGCAGCACATCTTAAATAACCGATTTATCTACACCCACACGATAGCATGAGGCAACAATGGCCGACATTTCTATTAACCAAATTTATAATCTTTCAATATTTCATATGTAATTAATTTAAATAAATAGAACCAGACAGAAATTGTCGTTATCTATATAAAAATAACGTTTTCTTTCCCATTTTACAATTGCCATTACATTAGACGTAATTTTTATACGGAGTTAGAATATGTTAGGTTAAAAAAGATAAGATGATATAAAATTAAGTCAACAAGTTCCAGCAAAATTATTCATAGATGAGAACCTTGCGAAGTGGGTGAGAAATAAGGGTTTCTGTACGTGAGAGGGAGGAGGGATAACTACCCTTATGAATTGGAAATGCAATTTGGTTGGGTAGGTGCGGCCAATTGTTTTTTGAGTTACCGATTTTGGTGATGAATGTGTAAAGTTGAACAGTTTATATTTTATTTTGTCCGAGTTGGCTATTGTATGTAATTGATGCTTTTATATATTTAGTTATGTACGTTTGACGGTTCTTTGTAACTTATATATTAACCCTCTTAGAATCTTTTGAGGTATTCAGCATTATTTTGTAATTGTAAATAATAAATGAAAATTAAGTTAGATATGAAAAGGTTTATATTGATAGGATTGTTTTATAATTTCACTAACATCAGATACACTGTGAGGATTGGGTTATTTTATTGTTATTGTGTTAAATATCAAACTCCTACTAAAGAGTACTACTTCACATATTATGTATATACTTTTTTCTAATTAAATAGCAAATTTAAAATAAAAATAAATTTAACTGAAAATAGATTTTGCAACTGATTATGTTAACGTACATTCTATAAAAGTCGCATGTAATCCTGTATTTACTTAAAAAACATCACAGAATCATTCTCATATCGTAAAAAACGCTGTTTACCGAGTTATTATACAGCGACGCTGAAAATTTAGACCCCCTACGAATCCAAATTGGTGAAAATTTTACGACATCTATTTAGCAAGGTGTGACTCTCATAGACAGACAATTGCTCTTGTCTCTATAGATCGTTTAACTTTACTACTTGCATCTAAATAAGATGATTGTCCCTACAATTTATACAAGAGAGATAGACAATGACTGTTAATAGCTATATAACATAAGAGACGTACATAAAGGCATATATACTTTGTATAGTAACTAGCAAAACATTTAGGTATTTCATCGACCGGTTAAATATTTGTGTCAAAATGTTTATGTCTATTTTATATTAAAACTAGTATTTATTTATTTTGTTCAAATATACATTGACGGGATTCGAAGTCACGATTAGATCTATTCATTGCGACCCCGGGAGAGCATCTAGAAGCTGCCGCTGATAGATAAAGTGCTACGAGTGGCCGACACTACTTACACCGCCGGCCATCTGAAGCATACACATTGATTTTTATTTATTTATACGCAGATAAACGAGCAATTAGTACGAAATAATAAAAATAGAAAAAATATTTACTTATATTTATTCATCTAAATACCATTTATATCATTTTAGTTACTAATACTGCTTAATGATATCAACATATCTTTTAAAGCAAACCATAAGTTGGTTCATTTTTATCATCAAAATCAATAAACTAACATGATTTTGAGTATGCCCCTATTATTTCATTAATGTCAAAAACACAAAAAGAATAGGTTTTTTAAGAGTTTGATACTTGATTTATATTATACGAAACTAATTTTCGATATATAAATAAATTGGCACCAGGTGTATATTTCTAAGTCGTGTGCACTTGATTCAGGTAATTCAGTTTTTAATTAAAGTTCAAGACACCGTGAAAAAACTTCATTCGATGTAAATGTACGTTCTAGAGTAGAAAGTAGCCTATTTATAAGGAATCCCATGAGACCTCTCGAACATTTAAAGACTAAATTGAACTTTTATGTATATTGATATCGTATTAAATATATATATATATATATATTTAATATACGATACTTTGGGCGAGTGGTTAGAGCAGACGTCTTAGGTTAGAGCAGACGTCTTACGTATAGCAGCGCAACGGGGCTTGGGTTCGATTACCGACAGGGACAGGCATGTATGTGATGAGCATAGATGTCTGTATTTATGGGTTTGGTTTATTAAATATATTCTCAATATTTATAATGTACATTTCTATGTAATAGTATCGTTGTCTCACACCCTTGATACAAGCAAATAATTTGCTTAATTAGGGTTTACATAAATTTGTGTAATTTGTCCTGATATTATTATATTCTTATTATTATTAATATATATGTTTTATTAATATGAACTGTAATCAACTTATTAGAGCTAAGGTGTAGCGGTTTAGCTGTAGTCCGAATAATAGACGCTTGACTGAGATGGTACCATTCTCCGTTAAGAACAGCCTAAGATAGTTCTATAGCTAAGCGTTCTATACGTTGACTTAGAAATTTCAAAGTCTTTTTTTTTCTCTCCCTGCATCCTGCTCTCTTTCACCTATCTTTGTTCTTCAAGGCATTAGTCTTCTAAAGAAAATAGAATAGGTTGCTAGGGTAATGCGCCTTATCACTACATTCCAATATTCCACTTACCATCAGGTAGAATGTAGTCAAGCGTTGCCCTAGATTATATTAAAAAAAAATTAAAAATGAGGTTCATATCGGGACACTGCCACCACTAATGATCAAATGCACAGTATAATTGTATGACATTCCTGTAAATAAAATAACGTTTAATTTTTTTATAAAAATTATTAATTAGTCTACGGTAAATTGAGGTGAACGATAACACCTTCAAATATAATATAAGTTCTCCATCGCAAACTTCAATAAACAACCAATCAAGGAGACAAACACGAGGTATCTAGAAATAGATAGATAGAGCCTGTAATCAAGTTGTGGTTATCGATAAATTTGATAACTAACCTAGTTTTAGTATCTAAACTACTGAATCAATTCTAAGACTAAAATTTAATTAATATATTTCAGTTGCTCAATTAAATCTATTTCTGGATTTCTGCCGCACTGGTTAATATTAAAATTAAATAAATTTCTATAAACCCCGTGTAAATATTTCTGATTTGTTGATTACGTAAAAAACCGCCAATTATAATGTTCCACACTATCAACTGTCAATTTGTTTTTATTTCTATTATTCTTCTGAAAGCCAGCCGTTGTTACGCTAAAATTGTGCGCATAAGGAATTAAGAAAAATTTATGTTTCCTTGCATATAGAGAATTTTACGACTGTCCGCTGTCCCTAGTACCGGCTTGCCAAAATACATAAGTAGTCCTGGGACCCTTACATCTCTCCTCTGTGTTACGACCCTTAACTACCTTCATAGTTTATGTCAATGTATATAATCTTAAACGTTATAGAATAGTGTGAAATAATCATTGCCCTACAAAGTCGTTTACTATCTCCTAAATGTACTGAGTAGGTTTGATAATTACACATAGAGTTAGCACTTTTAATTAATATTCACAACTCAATATCTTAATTTTTTATTTAAATTAAGTGTTCGATGAATTATTACACTGTTAAAGTGGATTTAGGCAGCAAAATACAGAGGCTAAACTCATGTGTATACCACTTGTAAATTTAAAATGCATAAATATGCGGACACCCATCAGGTAACTGACTTTGAACAATGTTACTTAACTATTATTAATGTATATTATCGCTTTAATATGTATAGAATATATAGTTGCTAGTTAGTATAAGTGTATCTTAATTTCCTATCTGATGTATTTCATGTATGCTGGATCAATGACCTATTGAAGTATATATTTGTTCTCGACGTCCATTCAATCTCGAGTCATTTCTTGATTGCAGTTCCGTGCGAGCGGATACTGTGCTAACAGCTTTGGTTCCGCATATTTATATTATTTTAAAATAATAAGCAATTTTTTTAATAAAAGCAAATATATTTACTTTAATATAATTTATGATTTATTTATTATTAAAATATAAGTACATTAAATAAAAATATTTAAATAAAGAGGTCTAGTTAATGTACTTAATGGTTGTGGAAATTAAATTTTATGCAAAACACAATAATATAATAAAAGTAAGTAAAGAAATCTTGTTTTATATATCTTACAACCTCATTCCATTTAACACAAAAAAATGTGTATTATGTATTTATTACAGATTTTTTTTTGCACACTTAAATCGGCTGGTTGTACTGCCTGAAAAAGAAACACACATAATATTTTCTAAATGTGTTAGATGATTAAAAGAATATTGGTTCATAAGAAATAAGAGGGATCACTAAAAAGACTAATATCACTAAAACGGTTCGATATGCGTCTCTTTGAAGCTCATGTTTACGCTTGTTATTAGCTAATTAATCTCGTCAATGCGAGGTTCGATTCCTGTTTGCGTCTGTTTTATGCGATTTACTGATTGGCTTATAGATAATACCTGGCCTTATGTAGTTTTATAGGCTTTGAGCTTGATTTAAATTTATCTAGTTTCATGATAGTGTTGTAAAAATAAATAGTTGCCATTACATAATATTCTACATTTTGCTCTTAATAAATTATTGTTTCAATGGAATCTAAGATATATAATTCTTGATTTTAAATAAAAACTGTATTTAAAGGAGGACTGAAGCAAATGTTATTTATTTATTTAAAAAGATAGAACCAAAATCATATCTATAAAGATACTTAACTTGAGAAGGCTATATTGTTTGTAGTAACCGAGTGCATTTCGTAAAGTTAGACTAGTGCCATTCTAGCACCTGACTAAACCTACCTCTAGCCTATGGTGGCTATAATCTGCCATTCCTATGCAAATTCGCTCGCTGAACCAACTATGACTTTATATAAAAGAGAACCCTCCTGTTATTGTCGACAGATTTGATCTAAATTTGATTATCTTTCAAGGAAATCCATTTTACTTTTAGCTTAATATGGCCATGATATAATCATTCGTTTTTAATTTGATATAAATCATTGGAAGTCCATATAAGATAATACAAATGTACATATAGATAGTAAGCAAACTACAGATAATCGGTATAAAATTCATACATGTAAAATATTAAAGTAACTAATTTTCAACATGACTATCAAATTGCCATATGGTCTATGATATGAAAATTAAGTTTAAAATATTTGCTTTAAAGCTATGGCTTTAATAAGTCGGTTTGTATTGTTTCTGGATACAAAGTCTTTAACCCTTTGACCGTATCGGGAGTAACTCTCATTCTGAATGTTTGGAACGGCGTCCGCTATAGGAAGTAAGTGAATTTTCCCTTTATGCAGCCACTTGACTTCGCTACAGAAGGTTTTATCCTTTGATTACACTTGCAGAAAGTTCTTAAGACACCCGATGAGCCTCGGGACGGCCGATAGATGAGAATTGTTTCAAAAACTTGTTTAGATGACAACGGTGCTGCGGAAACAAATATACCAGCGCTTTGTGTTTTCCTTAACTTGTCTTTTGTAACGACACTCAGATTTGGTTTAAATAGTTGGTACTTTTGTGTTTCATTAAAACTTTCACAAATGTAAAACGCCGGAATAAAAAAATGATTTGTTACTTTGTACATCCATAAAACTTATAATTTATAACAAAAAATATATAGGCGATCTTATTATTTTGATGTTTCTTTCACATAACTGGAACTACATAATACGGTATTAAATTTATTTGTAACATACAAAGCTAGTATGAAATTACAAACTGAATCTAAAAATGTTGACCAAAAGATTGACAAACTTACTTACTCCTGTCACGTCGACGGTTACGTTGTGAAACCAAAAATTGTTGAAAACAGTGAATCGTGATAGTGGCTGCCAAGTCGGTTCATTAGGAAAAAGATGTTTGTGAATTGTCGGCAAACTGACTCGAGTCGTGTCTGGTGGCTGCGGGATTAATGAGTGATGCTGCATGCACTACATTTTATAAACATACCATTTATCTTAGAAGTTAGCAGTTTTTAAGTGAATTATGACACAAAGTTTTATTCTGTTATCCAAAATGTTATTTTAAAATTACCTTATTGCTAATAAAAAAGCTAATAGAATATTTTTTACAAATCAAACAGTGTTTGTAGTCCAAGAAGGTCAATATTTACCAAGTTCGGACCGGGGGCAGCGGCCGGGATCCTCGGTATTTATTAGAAATTTACACAAACGCACTCAAGCGTTGTTCACTATACATGCACCGTGGTTTTGTTTGGACATTTTAAATATTTTACTATGAAAAGTATAATATTATATTAATATAAAAAAAAAATGTTTTATTAAACAGTTTAGGTAATAGTAGATGCCTCACTACATGTAAGGCATAATAAAAACCTATTTTGACTCGCTGTATAATATAATAATAAATAGATATAATGTATTTTTAGTACGCTTTTAAAATTAGTCCTGCTTATTATATATTTTTAATATAACAATTATTTAGTTTACAACAAACAAAAACACGGGCAAAATAATCGATGTCAACGTATCCTTGGTCAATTATTTGCTTTGGAAATTCATAATAACATTATTTGGCACCCTTTGATTGGTCACCCCTGGACACCGGACCGACGGATGGACTTATTGATTTTTGTTATTAAACAATAGCAACAAAAGGTCATGTTTGCAAACCTTTTTGCTATAACGGGGCATTTGATAATATTTGAATTGATATAAGTTTATAAAAGCTGTTACTTATAAAAGTATTTACTTTTATTTATTTTTTTTATTTATTTAAACATGGAAAATATACAGCATATAATACAGGAAGTGAACATTATCGTAAAATATTTATACAAAAAAAAAACATGTTTAAGAAAAGAAAAATACAATATTTTAATATTTTTAAGCTATTATAAAAAAAACAAACTTAAAACATATCAAAAAACAAAAATAAAAAAAAAGTTGATCCTTACAAAGATTTATTTTTTATTTTTTTTGAGTAAAGAGATGAATCTATTAAATTTGTTGCTGAACAAGTCGATGTGATTATATTTTTTGTTACATACTTTACATGCTCTTATAATAAAACGATTGCTATAGTAGTTGGTTCTACAAGAAGGAATATAAAAAGTGTCGTGAAAACGTGCACATAAGCGGGGACAAACAAACTATATTTTACTTAACAAATAAGACGAATCAATTAAATTATCTAGAATTTTAAATAGAAAACTTTGAACTTTATGCTCTCTTTATTTAACATTACAAACGTAATGTCGACGAAGATGTACCAAATTTGAGATGCCACCTTCTAAGAAATTTGTTTTGTATATTTTCAAGAGAAGCAAAATATTTACCATAATTAGGATTCCAAACAGTAGATGCATATTCCAAATATTTTATTTTTATTAATTAAAATAATATGTTTTGGGATTTTTAAAGCCTTTTATCTGCCGTGATTTAAAACCTTACATCTGATAAGCTTTAAGTGATTTTTTTTCAATATGGCTATCGAATCTAAGTTGATTGTCAAGATATACTCCAAGATAATTAACCTCAGTAACCCTTCTTAAATTAGTTTTCAACAATGAGTAATTATACAAATTTGTATTTTTTTTCCTTGAAAAAGAAATTGTGCAACACTTTTCTAAGTTCAAATATAAGCTATTTGATGTATTGTATCGCTCAAAATTGTTCAAGTCTTTTTGCAGGTCAATACAATCCTGACTGTTTCTGATAATTTTGAATATCTTTGTATCATCAGCATACATAAGTATCTGAGAGTTTTTGAAAAATGTCGTTATATCATTAACAAATATTTTAAATAGTTAAGGGGTAAGGTGAGAGCCATGGGCCACTCCGGATTTTATAGGTACAAAAGTGGACGTAAATCCTTTTACTGCAACTGCTTGAGATCTGTCCCTGAGATAAGATGTAAGCCACCGGAGCGGATCAACATGTACACCAATGTATTCCAATTTTTTTTGTAGTAGACAGTGAGAAATTTTATCAAATGCTTTGGAAAAATCTATGTACACTACTTCCATGGCTTTTAAAACGATATCTACAAATTCACAAAGATTTGATTCTGTTGACCGCTAGTTAACAAATTCATGTTGTTTGCTTGTGAGCAAGGGTCTAATTAGTGGAAACATTGTATAAAAAATATTTTTTAAAAATTTTTTTGGTATTATGGATAATTTAGAAATTCCACGATAATTTTTGTCATCTTTTTTATTACTTTTTTTTTTAAATAGATATTATTAAAGATTTCTTCCATTGAGCTGGCATACAGCCCGTTTGCAATGATTTAGTAAAAAGAATCGTTAAAGGAATGCTGAGTGTTTTACTACAACGCTTCATAAATATAGGATGGACACCATCAGCATCACCGGACTTAGAAATATCCAGTTTATGCAAATAATGCTCAACTTTTTCTTTAGTAATCGTATTTATTAATTAATGTTTGACAATGGTTATCACTTCGATTTGGCGAAATAACTATGGCTTCATGAGTCTCAAAAACTGAGGGAAAGTAATTATTAAACATTTCAGAAATTTTAAGAAAATCTGAGCTAACCTCAGAGTTCAAGTAAATGTCCTCTAAATTATTGCTGCATTTTTTAGATTTAATAAAAGAACTAAATTAATTGGAGTTATTAATATTATTTTCAGATCTACTTAAAAACAAATTATAGCAGGAGGTTACAAGTTGAAATCAAAGTTCTGAAAATTTCTTATAATCAGCTGTTCGGCCTTAAATTGTCCATTTTTTATGCCATTTAAATTTTTTCTTTATTTAAGTAATTAGGTGACGAAAAAACCAATTAGCATATTTATCTGTCCCTGTAACAAACCTGGTTGGTATATAACACTTTATAATGTTATTTACAATGCGATAGGCAATATTTACGGATTTAGTGATATTTTTATCATATAGTTCGCTTTCCCAATTCATTTTATTAAGTTCTGCATTAATAACAGTATAGTCACCTTTATGATATTGATGAATTAAATGCCTGTTAGATGTAAGCTGACGTTTAATAAATGACATTTCTACTTCAATATATAAAGCCGGGTGGAGTAACATGTCACTAACCAAATCAAAATAATAAATAATATACAATACAGAATAAGTTAATTAATTATTCCACAATTAAAGCTCTCGATGTTATTTTAACGATACACAGCGATTACATAATAATAATAATTGTTTAGGAAATATACCGATATTTTTCTAAAGCTAAAGCTTTTGATGCCTTTCATAGTAACCTAATAGCATTGTGCCTTATTTTATACAATATAAGAAAAAATATATATAAATTTTTATCTTTTCGAACGTTTATAATGCAATTAAAAGCGCACTCGCAGGCAATATAACTGGTATTGCGAGAACATTGTGTAAAAGAAATTAAATTAAAATTGTATAAGATCCCTGTTACAAAAATACCTCAAAAAGGATAAAAATATTATTATTATAGATTTATTCAGGGGACCGTTGTATGTACGTTGACAGTTTTGTCTATTTTAAGTTAGTACCTACTTTGACAATACGATTTGCCTTGATAATTTCCTTGCATATCGATTTGTTCTTTTATTTAGCGGTCCCTCGACCCAACGACTTCAATAAGTACATAATAATATTATTTCCATTCTTTTTGTATCTTTTTTTTTTACTTTTTAAAGTTACTGGTTTCTATATTGTACTAAATCAGAGATTCCCAAACTTCTTTCGTCTAACGCCCACTTTGAAAATCATTTATTTTGTAACGCCCCTAATTTTTTTATCTTAAAAACTTTAATAACCTATTAGTTTCGTCTGTAGTTTGATTAAACCTGTATTCTAATTTAGACTAATCTTATTGGCTCTCATGTCCTGCTTCACGGCATCCAACCAGCGCTTCCTTGTACGTCCAGGAGATCTCACTCTAAGGAAAGACATATCAAGGCTGGGTGTGCCGAGACAGCACTGGCCAGCATTCGCTGTCGTATATAAAAACCGGTCGATTGACGCTCTTTTATATCAGCTCTTTGAGTTTGGGCGATATCTGCGATTTGATCCAGGCATCGCTTATCCGGCCTTGGACATCGCAATTGATGCCTCCAGACTCATGCATAACGGATTCAGGTTACCTGAACTTTTCCGACTTAACGACTAACTGTCAGACACTCGTCAGACACGGCATATACGCGGCATATAAACAGCAGACATAGGCAGACACACAGCAGACACACGGCAAACACGTGTTTAAATCTTAATCAAAATGATATTCGATGTTAACGCCTACATTAAGCCACATCAATTATAAATTCTAATAGGCCTTGCTGCGTATTTTAATTGCCGTGTTTCAAAGTAGTCTTCAAAGTCGCACAGTATTTAGTTCTTACAAGATCAATGCTATTTTTTACAGTGCTCTTATGAAATGAACAAATGTACCGAATTTTTCTTTTGAAGATAAGTATTTTGTTGATTTATATACCTACCTACACTTTAAAAAGAGTAACGGCATGTAACACTAACAAAAACTCCTCTTCATTGATTTCGCAGTCGAAGTTATTTTTTTATTTCTCTCAAGGTTTACTTTATTAATTACTTGTATTCGAGCATAGCAAAATTGAAAACAACCATGTTTTGTCTTGAAATGTATTTATTTAACATTTTTAATAGTATAAAGATTTTTATATTTAATGCTAATGATTGCAAAAAAAAAAACGTAAGAAGCTGTAAATAATAGTCTATTATAATTGATATAAAATATTATTTTATATGCACTCGGTGCATATAAAAACAACAGTATAGGTTTCCGTTACAAATATTATAGGTTCCCAGTATTTTAAATTATATTTATTGTAACGCAAACAAGAAAAATAAAGCGTTCCTATCCCTGTATTCGTAATGCGAAATAAATTTTTCTTCTACCCTCAATACAACGTTCGTTTGTCTCAAAGACAAAGCCGCTTTGCTTGTCTAAGCTCCGTATAAATCCGATGGTGTCCGGTGCAGCACTGTAATAACAAATATAGAAAAATGTGGAGACTGCAAGTGTTTTATCACTCAAGCTGAAATTTTTATCAATTTTAGCCATGATTTATATTACTTACAATAAAAACCAATTATTAAAGTTTTGGGTTTAAGTTAATCGGACAACATAGATGTAACCATACAAATAAAATATAAGGGTTTCAAAACATCCTTTGTACAAGGAACAGTAACACTTCCCCTCCAATCACATTTTATTCCAGTCAACGAACAATAACAATATTATATGTATGTAACATCCCTTAATTAACGAGAGGGCACTATCCATTCCGTGCTGCGACGAATACGTTAGCCGTAACGTTAGTGCCGGCACATTGAGTACGATTTGCGAGCCGCTGTTAACGCCTAAATTCACTATGCGTGTAGAAAAAATGAGATTGGTACCTAAACCCTGGCAGGCAATTTCCACGCTGTGATTCTGTATGGTTTCGTTTACGATTTTATCATTAAATGCGTGTCGAGTTATGTCGCGGGGCAAAAAAGTCTTGTAGTTACCTAAACGAAAACAAAACGCGTGTTTTCGTAGCACCGCTACGCTATTGGTCTTCATAGTCGGAATCAAATATTTAAAAATACTATATGTTCCTATTTTAAGTTTAATTATTATATGTATGAAAGAGTTTATCATAAGTTAATTCTAGTAAATAACCGAATAACAACAACTGCACAGACCAGTTTCGTTGAGGGTACATTTATCTCGTAGCACCTGCTTAACATCCGAAAGTAGGGGCAAGACTCTGATGATAAATAACAATAAGTTATTATAATTACAGCAAGTCCATTCACTTGTACTTTCATTATTCTTGGCGCGTGTTCACTTTGTATGTCTTAATTTTACAAGAATCGTAAGGAATAAGTTTTATTAATTATAAATTCAAAAATATTTTGTTCCAGACCTCGTTGTGTAAAAATTTAAATTTAAGCTTAATTCAATAATAAATTCTTATTATATATAAATAAATCGGAATATGAGATTTTAATAGTGTTTTAAAATAATGAACAACAGTTGCCTATTTTTATTTAACTCAATACCGATACATCGATATTTAGGTTAATTCAATTTCGATTCTATAGAGTAATAGCTGTTTTTTTTATATTTTTTATTTCATATGTTTAATAGATACAGACTATATCTGATCTGTTGTGATAGAATATCTAATCTTAATTGTTTTGGATTGGAAGTGGATTTCACTTTATATATACAAATTAATTAAATATGTAATTACCGTAAACCTGTCTGTGTGCGCTACATAAGGTTTGGAACACTATCTTAGAATTACTAATAGAACCTAGAAAAGAAACTGTTTCGCTTATGCCATACTTTTAAAATATGTTATTTAACACATATTTTTTAATTTTACTTTCTAATTAATATTATTGTTTCAATTTAGTGATGTTACATTTTTTTGTTCACTTCAAATAGTGATGGAAGGTGATATACGTGCGGTATTATAGTATTTATATCTTAATACAGACACAATCACAAATTCGCTTTTTTACTGATAAAACTCATAAAAATATTTTTAAAGACAAACAAATAGAAAACATATTAAAAACCCATAAAAATATGTATATGTATGTATACTCGTACAACATTGGAAACGGTTTCTAAATCCAGAAGCGTCGCACGTGCCTCTAACGACTGCATGAACTGTTTGATTTAAAGTGGCAACAATTGTGTTTACACATACATTCACAGACACACACACATACAGATGACAAATGTTATGGGTTTTTGCTTACTAAAGTAATGTATGTATGTATCTTATAACCAGAACCATACATTATTGATTCTGGAGTTATTGTGGAGATATGAAGTACTTTTGTTAAAGCTCCTTTTTTTAAACGTTATTTAAAACTTCTAAGAGACTTCAAAACAATCCACCGAAGTCGTAATAAACTGGCATCTAACTAACACAGGCGGGGAGTAATACTTCGTGAAATATTCCAATGAAATATGTATTAAATCCGCGACCAGCGAGATTAAGCTCTGAAAGATCGGATATTACCAGTATCGTGGTACAGTGTAAGCTAAGATATAATATATATAAGTTTAAAAAATATATATAATTTCGAAAAAAATGCATTAAGATCTTATAATAGAATCTAACTTTTGTTAAAAAAATAATTTGTATCAATCCTTTGCACAAGATTAAGAATTAAAAAGAAAAATAAACATGTTAAAAACTAACTATTACTATAAATATAAAATCGCTTCCTCTGGCAAGCAAGCATAAGCGGTAGGTGTGCGGCAAGCAAAGAATTTAATCTACAATGAAAGAAGTCGGAGGTGCTTTGTGCGTGTCACCTACCACCGACCCTCGACGTAGTGTGATCTACAACATTCAGAAGCGAATACATAGGCTGATTTGACGCGGCAATATTAAAAATCACACAATATATAAAAATCTGATTTGTTACGCACTTTGCAATAACTTTACTTTTATGTAATATAAACGAAATCTACAGTTATATATTTATAATTTTTTTTTCTATTATTAAATTTATTTCTCATTTTTTTAAGAGGTGAACTCCATACAGATAAAAATGTCTCTATAGCCGTATCCATTGGCAAGAATTTCATACATCCTCGTTACCTTTCCTTACAATTCAATATCATTCCTTTGTTGCCGGTTTTCGCTTTAATAAATGCGTCGGATCCCAATTTTGGCTCAAATAGTATTGTCACCTCACTCTGCCTCAACTTTCCATCTCCGCTGGGTATTTAGCCTCATTGTCGCGTAAATACGTTTTTAAAGGTTACGCTTAAAAATTCTATTTCCTTCAACCGAGTTGTCTGCATTGTGCGTTTTAATTGAATTGAAGTAACATGAAACTTATTTATTCCTTACCTTGTATAGACTAACTACTGTTAAACTCACACATCGGAATTGGTCTTCCAAACAGCTTGAGATATTTTTTTGCCGATACTCGGTCTTCATCGCCTCTTAAACGTCAGTTATAACAAACATTTTCTTTCAGATAATACATAATTAAGATTCTAATCAAATTTCATTCAAGATTCATGAACAGACTGAAAACGTAATTGAGACAAGCGTTAAATAGCTTTATTCAAAATTAAGGCCTTATTAAAAATATAGGGAACGTATTTAAAATGTGTTTTATGATTTATTGTTTCTATTTATAACCACTTGTTTGAAGTTTTACTGTATTCTTATTTTGTTCCAAACGACCAGATCTTCTTGAGGTGTACGAAAGCACTGAGTCAATGAATGTTTTGAATGTGCGGACTTTATGCTTATTTAAAATTAAATGTATTCTAAACATAAATTACCATGTGTACTAACCATGTCTTGATCATTGTTTATAGAAGATAAGGGAAAAATGTTAATCCGAATGTCTTCGAAAAATCTACAATAGGTTTTCAAACAAAATTACAAGAACCACAGCTCGATCTATCAATTATCAAATAACATATTTTACACCTGTAAATAACATAAAAACTCTCATCTCCGTTTTATATATTTTAAAACAAAATAGATTGTAATAATACAATGTTTTGGTTTGTTTATATACTTGCAATAAATCGTCAGCTCCTAAAGCGTTGCTTTCTTAGCTCTCCACAATCAGACACAGACCCTCAGTAGTGAACGAAATGAAACGGTTTTAATGGAAGCATTAAAATTCACCGCCGAAAGGCGATGAAATCTCAAATTTTGCTTTGATTGTTTAAACAAGATCTCCAACCCTTCTGTTGAATTGATGGGGTTGAATATATACAACAGAGCTGACGCGTGCGCAGTTGTCAGTGTAGTAATAGCAATTAATGCTTATTTAATTTTAAGGATAAAAATATTATTTTGGCTAAGCTAAGGTAAGTGGTTACCATCTATTAACCACTGTCATTTACAGCGTAATTTAATCCTCCACCAAATGTTCCACGTATCAGAAATGTATAAATTTCAATAAAGTCAAAACATAGTCGTAACGCTGCTGGCTGATTCAAAAAGTAGAGTTAATTAATAAAAAGTAATACTATTCTTTTATACAAATCCTGTAAATAAAATCAGAAATTAAAGGCATTTTTTCCATTATTTGCTGCGAGATTTATTTATTTATATTTCTTATAAAGTAGTTTATTTTTTATGGATGTAGTATTGAGGTTCTATACAAAATATTATCTCAGATTACATAATATAAAAATAAATAACGTACTCAATGTTTACTTAAAACAATACCTACAAAGTGGCATTATGAAAGTCACGGCAATCACGTCGATGGAACCATTAATCGGAGAGATTAACTCTGCCACGTGAGATATTGTGTCGTTTGTTCGAACGATCGCCTATACATTACATTAGCTGGACGAACAGGTTAATAATTATGGTAGGTTGTTGAACTACTATCATAGGGTATTTGTCATTTTTGTATGTTGTTTAAACATAATCAGTTTATATAATATATATTATTTATATTATATTTCGACAGCATCATTTAAGTATATAATGTAGTATCACTATCTGATTATGGCGTAGAGATAGAGTATGAACATTTAAATTCGCTGATAATTAATTATTAGGAATACATTAGAATGCAATTTAATGTGGTATCCCTTAATTGTTAAGTTTCTCAAGATAAACCGTCACCATGTGGTGTTTCCCACGTGGTTTATAAATGCAGATGCGATCCCATAAGCGCTACAGAGACGCATGTCATGGCTTTTCACACTGAATAATTTTCGCTCGGTTTTTTGGAGGATAAAGAATTTATTTTGGGTATACAATATATAAAAAATAAACAGACTGTAGTCATTATTATTTCAAAATTCATATTATATCAATGATTTTAGAATATGATAATTTATGTCACTATAAGTATCATGTACGTTATGGTGATGAAGATCAAAATTTGTAATCAATTTGTTATTGTTTTTTACGACATGAATACCATAAAAAATAAAGAATCTTATTGAACTTATTTGAATTACATGACAAATAGAAGCAGTCGGTGTATCCGCATGTCTGTCTGAAGACGCGCGGAGTCGTAGCGGTACACATACGTTTGTGAAGGTGCACTTACGATATTAATTATTCATCGTATCGGGCGAATAAACCAATTTCACGGTTCTTTGCGCGCGAATCATAGCCGTTATTGTTTATACAGGTCGCCATATTTTATATAAAAATATATATTTTTATTTTTGTTATGAAAATATTTTCTTGATGAGTTAAGGCCAAGAATCGATAATCAAATTGTTTTGGTATGTTCTTTCGGCTAGTTTTCTATCGGTAAATTTTAAGAGGATTTTTTTTATTATTCTTAAAATATTCTTTAAATATAATATAAATAAATAAATTGCCTTTGAAAAAATAGTTATAGTCCGTGATATGTCCAAATATTTGGTATGTAAATTATTAATGATTTAATTTTATATAAACACGTGAACCGCCTGTATAGTCATAACTAAACGCGCTCGTAAGCCGAAACCACGCGATCAAATTTGCCGCGTCAGTGCTGCCGAGATGCGCTTTTACCATCACCCTGTAATTGTCACGTTAATGTATATAAAAATACTATATATGTGTGTGTTTCCAACACCACTACACCACTACTGAACGTATTTTACCTATGTGTGCATACAGAGTTTGTGGCTATTCGAATATTTGCATCATTCAAAGCTTTGTCTCGAACACACGATTGAAATATTTAGTAAATTATTATTTAATATAAAGTATTTATGTTTAAAAGTACCAATAAACATGTATATGAGCATCGATTCGAACCCGCGACCTCTGTATCAGAACGGTTTCCCAGAGGTCACGGGTTCGAATCCTTTCCTCGTGTAGTTTTATTTATTATTCTATATATATTAAAATATAAAAAATTATCATTTACTTTAAAAATATAACGAGTCTTTAAAGTATTCCGGATATAAATCAAACTGAAGACACACAATATCTTTTATGTAACTATCTTGATATAAATTTCAAATTCCTGATTGTCAAGGCGAGGTTTTCTTAAACAAACGGCGGGAGATACCAGAATTAACATTTATATTAATTGAATATATTGTCTCGTATTTGCAGATGCAAATTCTTATAACTTTGTTTTATCGTTAATGTTTGAAGGTAGATTTATATATCTTTAATATTTATCTTTCTCCAAAAGCTCTTTCATATTTAGTCACAATATAGTTTTCAGTATAAAAGGTATGCTTTGTGTTTTATTTTATAGGGTTATATTTAGGGTATGAATAATAATTAAGGCGTTATAATTACAAGTCATAAGGGAACCGTGTAGTCAACTGTCCCGGCGAACGGCTTACGAGATTAAAGGGTTCCGTTATTTTTCCGTTCTAAGGTATCTTATTTAATCACCGCCTCCGTCGGGACAGTTCCCCGGTAACAGGACAGGGGCTAAGGGCGCCTACATACTTAGAATTGTTTTATTATTTATAAATCCTTTAATTAATATTAAAAGCTTTATTTGGTGCCTTATCATAAATTGTATTATAGATTATAATATTTAATATAAAGTACATAAAATCTGAAACTCGGGTACTAGACTAAAACAATACATGTTATGTACGGAGGTCAGAATTTTTTTATTTTTAATAATTTTTTTTTAATTGTCTTAAAAATGTTATAATGTAAATACATCCTAAGTTTTAATATACCACTTCCTTAATTATCCGTCAATATCCTGGGATAGCCGCAAGTAACTCATCGTTTCATTTGAAAAACTGAGACAAGTAACAACTTTGAATCATCTTTCTTTGTGTTTGTTCTACTTTTTTGATGAAGTTGAACAAGTCAAAGAAAGAAAGGTAATATTTTATTGCCATAAAGTATATTTTTATATAAATTCAAAACTACTATTCATGTCAAATCACCTTTATAAATTAGAGACACACCATTGCACCCTAAAATAATTGTTTTATTGTTATATAATGCTATAAAATAATTAAATTTCCATCCGTTGCTCATTTCACCCTCGTCGTTTGACTTCAAATGGATTTGAATTATTTGTAACTTAACACACACCATATAATCAGAATAATTGTGTTGGATTTTGTTTCGCTTTTAATTAACAACTTCTAATACAAAAGCTTGCTTTATTAAACTTATTCGCTAAAAACTATTTAACAAAACCAAAAATGCCAAAAAAATACCAGTATTAATTGATGATATGATAAAAGATAACATCAGATTCATGAATGTTTCAATTATTAATTGGTAATGAAAAACGAATTTGTAAATCCCGACGAAACGACGTCGAGGGTAAAAATACTTTTGACTTGAAACAAATTGGTCATGTAAATGTTAAGGGTGTGTAATATGAATCTCATTCGTTTCGCCCCTCGTTACAACGACTCATTATGAACAACTCACTGTAGGGTATAAGTGCTAATTAAATGTCAGTTTTATTAAATGACTTGTAAAGGTACAAGTAACGGCTGAAGGTTCTGATCTTATAGACGTGTAAGAAGGCTGATCCAACTTTTCAGTGAGCTGTTATAAGGTTTTGCGTCCCAAATGTTAATTTAATAATTATTATTTAAAACGCATTTGTACAGCTTTCTGTTAATTAGAAGTTTTATATGGATTTTATAAAATCCTCTTCATTGGAATATAAAGTTATTAAGTTGAAATAAGTTGTGGCAGCTCCACGGATTTGCGACAAACTCCGGACAGTGGAGCCATGATTTGGACTGGCTTTTGATATTTTACGGCTTCGTACTCCTATGTAGAACAAAATACTGTAACAATAGGTATTATTTTATTCCTATATAATCTGAAAAGTTCATACTATTTTATTATAGCTATGAAAAGTTAATTATTTGTTTAGTTCATTATGAGACTGTATGTGTATTATTAATTAATGATACTTTGGTTTAGAACAGTACCTGTTTATGTTAGTTAGTTATATATTATTAATATCAATTAAACCTATTCTCATATTGAATTTAGTTAATTATGAAAAACATAGTTATAATTAGTCTCACAACGCTATTAAAACCATTAATTACAATTAATATATAATTCGATGAACATTCCCTATATTTAAATTATATCCTATATCATTATTTATAATTATTTTGATATTATCAGTTTCATTAGTTTAATTAAATCGCTAATAAATGTTGTATCCGGATATTATGATAATTGTATTTTTATATTCAATATTTTAGGAACGTTTAATATAACAGATGTTTATAATTAATGTATATAGGCAAATAATATAAAGTAAATAAGAAGTTGTTAATAAAGCACTTAATCCAGACCGTGACGTAAACAAACACGTCGTTAAATAAATGCAGTGTCAAATGATAATGTTGATCCGTCGCGTGCAACGCGCGTCTGTTGTGTCCCACGGGCTTTAGTGCTGTGCAGACGGGCGGGAATTTTGTAACTTTTAAGATTTAAATATAATTTTAAGAATGTAGCTATATATAGTTTATATTTGTCTTCAACATTGAACTCATTGATGTGTATTGAAATAAGTATCTTTTTTATCATATAAATGATTTTTTTCCTGAAGAGGAATGTTTATAAAAATCCAAAACGTTGCACATCACAATTTAAAGTGTATGTCTCTTTTATTAATTTTATGTCTGTCTGCTGAGCAGAAAAAATGAAATTGACTATGTTTGAGTAGCTCGTAATTTATACAATTAACCGAAATTGAAGCATATATAAAATCCTAAATTCAATAAATAACTACATGGACTAAGGGCAATTTGCAATAATAAAAAACAATTGTGTTATAAAATAATATATATAAAAACGCCCGTCTGCATCAAACAAATCAAAAGGAATGCGTGCAAAAAGGGGTGCGAAATGACACGTGTCACGTCCCCTGATTGGACACAGCCTGCCACACGGGTAAGCTGATTTCGTACTAATAATACAGCTTGTTAGCATTGTCTAGCCTTCATTGTGGATATACCAGCTTCCATCCGACTTCTTCTAACCCTTTCTTTACCTGGCAACAAATAATTCAATAAATACTATCCTTCTCTCTGTCTGTAAAAGAAATTAAAAATGTCATTAAAACCTTAATCATAAAATGTAAACACCGAACAACATATATATACAATTTTAGTATTTAAAGATTTGTAATGAGTATAAAACCGTTCGTTCAAGGATTGAAGTAATTTATTTCAAACTACCCGATCAGGACTCATAAAAACGTATGACCTACTAAACTGACGGAAGGTCACGAATTTCATTAGCAGCATTTAGAAGGTCCGTCCCTAGGGTCCTTCCGTGTTTGGACGCCATTATGCGATTCTATTACAGATTTTGAAGCCTTAAATAAAGAACAGAGTGAACTGTAGTTTTAGTTTTTTTCAGTAATTTCAGCATTGTTGCTATATGATAAAGTAAATTTTGCAATTCTTAAAATATAATAATTCAAACCGTTTTACATAAAAAATTTGACCTTCAAGCGTGCGACAGCAGGATATTAAGCATAAATATAACTTACCTAAATTAATAATTTGTATAGAACGAGAACTGATAAATACTTGATACCTGTTTATATTAAGGCACCTAAAGAACTGCAAGAAATGTATAAAGAAACAAAAAAACCAAATCGCGTTCGAATTAATAATTGAAAAAATAAATAACTAACTTAGTAAACGGAATGTTTTTCTTTACCCAGATAAACAGCTGAGGTTATCGTGGTACTTTATTTGTTATGTAAATAAAAAAATAAATAAGTAAAAAAAAGCTAAAGATACGATTAAAAAACCGTTTGATGATGAATAGATTCTTAGATTACTTATATTGGATTTGAATGTATTTATTTTGGTGTCAGTACAATTCATTGAATAATCTGGCTGCATCAAGGTTTTCTCTAAGGATCAGTACATTAGGTATAGCCATGGGCGTACCCAGGTGTTCTGAGCTTGGGAAGGGGAGGGGGGGGGGCGGCGGCAAATCAGATTTCTTTAAAATATTTTTAATTTTGGAGCTGTGGTTTTAATTATCTGAGCATGGTTTAACAATGAAAGAGCAGTAGTTGGTGATTTGTTTTTGCCGAATCTCGGCCCTAATAAAGATTTTATACTGTGAAGTGTTTGCGACAACTTACTAGAGAATTGTATTCGTCTAAATACATAGAGTTAATATAACAACTGAAAAGTCACTTTTCTTGTCCCTGATTGTTCTTAGAAAGCTTTTCTAAACTTTCTGCAATTTTCATAAATCGCTTCTTAAACATTGAAATACTTTAGTATTTATGTGTATGCGATGTCCAGGGGGTGGGAGGGAAGGGCAGCTGCCCCCCTCCCCTCTCCCCTTGGTACGCCTATAATAATAATAATAATATCTGGACAAATTACACACATTGATCTAACTCCTAAGAAAGCAAATTATTTGCTTGTGTAAAGGGTGTTAGACCACGATACAAATACATAGAAATGCACATTATAAATACTGAGAATATATTTAATAAACGACCAAACCCAGAAACACAGACATCTATGCTCATCACATAAATGCCTGGGAATCGAACCCGAGTACCATTGCGCTGTGACACGTTAGGCATCTGCGCTAACCACTCGACCAAGGGGGCGGTTAGACTATGGGTATTGACTTTAATACACAATAAAGAAAACCACATGAGCAGGCAATGCGTGTACTAATGCGATAGTGGAAGTGTCGTATAATCTATTATTTCTTCTCTGTTATATACAATGTTAATCTAAAAATATATCAACAGGTGCACTGACTGACAGACTCGTTACGACTTATATCGGATCATCCAGATATCACTAATTGGATCTCAGTTGAATGGGGGAATAAAATGTTAGATTAGCTAATGTGATAGGGAGCCGTGGTTTTCGGCTTTTTCTATTCATATGTTTTCTTTAATTAAAATTAAACTAATAATATACCAAGAGTCACAAAAAAATTGTGACTAATATTAGATAGGAATGCTTCAAATTCGTTATTGAGGGAAGCTTTTAATATTTACTTTACCTATACTCCTATACTATAGTCCATGAAGTGTAAAACTAAGAGGTTAGTTTGTTGAAAAAATGTATTAGAAAATTTATTAATCTAAAATTCATATGGATCTAGGGTGTATATTTGGATTGTATACAAGAATATCATATAACAATTTAATTATAATATAATAATATTATTGTTACTATATTTTAATCATATTTATAGTTACATAACCTAAATTCAACACATACGTTTTATGTATTATTTAATAGTCATTATTTCATTGTCCTACGAAATATTAAATATAAATGTTTATCCGTTTTAGCGTCATTGGTAAACAGAATAGTGTATTTATTTTACTTAAAGTATAAATGACAAGCATTCAATCTGTGAAATCTATTTTAATAGTATTTGAAATATATATATGAAAATCCTTGTGATTAATCTTGTTTCATTATTACCATAATATTTATTTTTTTTTACAATTTTTGTGTTCCATAATGTTTTTCTCAACTTCGATCAAACAATATGGATCAAATTTTTTATTTAGGTATAATATAAGGATATATATTTTTTACAATATTATAATTTTCATTTTGTTGCAGTTAAATACCATTTTTTTATTTTAAATGAAATTACACGTGATACAATTACTACTAACTTATTTATCAAACAAAAAGGACACTGACAGAGCATCCAGAATCGAATTAGCAATGCCAATTTTCCCGTAGCTGTAGTGAAACTTCATAAAACGATACAAAGCAAAAATGCCTCACACGAGCGATCGAGTCGTGCCTTCAAAAAAATCCGTCCACATGAATGCGCCCCGACAATAGCCAATTTGACACTAAGTGTGAAAAAAAAACTAAAACGGCAAAATGGCCGACAATTAGACCGTCCAGGAAACGAGTGTTTAAATTTCCATTAGCTGTGAATCGTGCTAAAGTTAATAATTGGTGCTCGTTTCACTTTGGACCTTTTGTTGTGAATGGCGATTGAATTATGGCAATCTCGATTAGTTTTATTGTCATCGCCTTCTTTTAAATTCCTTTTAAATTATGTATTTTGTGTTCTTGAAAATAAATTTATTGGTTTATGTGTTAATTTGAAAAATAATTTAATAGGAATAAATACGATGTCTTTGTATCTTATTTTCAAATAAATATTTGATATAATTATATGGTTACGTAGTCATAACAAATAAAGTTACGTACATTATTGGGTGAAATATAAAATTTAAAAAAAAAAGGTATCGATTTGACTTTTTAATCGGTGGTGACCTCTTTTATTATAATTATAACTATCACTCTAGCTGTCCTATGGCAACAACATCACTTATGTTTCTTGTTTGAATGGTCCATTGCCCGCTGTCCTGAGAACAGAGCTTTGGTAAAGTCATAAATAAAATTAGTGAAATATTGACAAAATGTCTTTTTGTGTAACAATGAATTGTTAAGATTAGTATCTCTTCCTTAAGAAAGATCAAACTAAGAAAGTGTTTTATATCTTGTCACCGATTTTTTGCCATATATGTTTTATTATGATCAGTAGTTTGAAGAAAATTAGAAAAGTTATTATTAGTAAAAAAAACAAAGATTTATAGAATATTTTTTGGCATTTATCTATGACACGTAGCAATTATTTTTCCAACAAATATTTAATGTATGTAATGTCAAAACAAAATACCACAAAAATGTGACATCGCACTGGCCAATTAATTTCCCTTTACCCACTGACAACCGAGGAACAAATGTGACGTCACGTGTCAAATTAGTAACGGTCGCGTTCGTCAATTGTGCTTTTTTAAATTTCGAACGCTGCATGATTGGTCACTGGTATCGACCGTCGCTTCTCGTGTGGAAAGAGCATCGAACAATGAGAGACGTGCATTGTTTTTTTGAAATTTCGACGTTACATAAATTTTATTTTTGTAAGTCCAACTTGTTTTCTCTGCTTTTATACTGTGATTTATATTGAGTCGATTATAACCAATAAAATATCTAAATTTATTTTCCTTCTATGAATAATCAATTTTAGTTCATGCCGAGGGCCATATTAGTGATGTTCAAGTTATAACAAGTATCCGCGCACACGCTCTAGCACGTCACAGCTACTTATCCTAAGTATAACAACTTGGAGGGAAATTTATTTGTTGGCAAAAAACACAACTTCGCGGCCAGACTGCGGTGCACGCAAAATGGGAAACTTTTCCTTCTTTAGCAATATCGCAATATGTTTACGACGAAGAATATCAAACTATCAGAAAGGACAGATTGAAGAAATTTTATTTTGAAACCGAACAGAAAATAATTATGATTTTTTTTATGCTTATAAATTTTAAGTTTTTCAGTAATGTGTATGTAACATAATATATAGTTGATAAAAATCTTTCGTCATTTATTTATCAGTTTTGGTATAACGAAACACTATAGTATCTTATTACCGAATTAATGGATGAATGAATGAATTACTGAATGTTTTTAAGCCTTTAATTTATCCAAATTATGAATTAATTACTTTACACTTAAAATCCAGGAATGAAGTAATTCATTTAATTTTCCTCTGATGATTTGATTTTATATTCTTTGAGAGTTAGTTAAAAAAGCAAGTTTAAGGTAAGCCGGTTGATGTAATTTAATTTTATGAGTGGGCTATACGCAGAATCGCAATAGCGGACTCCTAACAAGTTTCATAAGACTCCCGATTGCGAGGTTAAATAACTTTTAATAATCCAGAGTTTGGTTGATTTGCTGTACGGATGATAAAATAAGATTTTTCTGAATGCCTTTGCTTACAATAACTATAATATAGGTACATAAATAATTGAAGTTTTGTGTTTCTGATTTTAATGTCAATTAATGTTATTAACAGTGTTGATGATGTATTAATAAAAACATAATTAATATAAAAGTAGTACCATATTTGACTTACATTTACCAAAAGCTATGTGTTGTATGTTTTCTTTTTATTTTACATTTTTTTTATTTGTAACGTATGTGAAGCTAAACAAAAGGCCGTTCATATAAACGTAGTTGTAAAGATCAAATTAGCCTTTATTTAAAGATTAAAAAATAAACATGTAAGAGCTTTTGATAAGCTTCATCTGTCAAAGCAGTAGTGGTACAGAGGTCAGAATTGAAAGTGATTGCAGTAAATGTTCCCCAGGTAGCCAATTAGCCGCCCCCTAACGAGCTGTCAAAGTTTTTGCGACACACCCTGTATTTGCGGTGCTTGCAAATACATTAATGGAATAGAATCGTTCACGACATTAGTAAATAATACATATTTGAGTTTTAATCAATAATTAGGGGTTATTTATTTATTTTGACAATTGTTTAATATAACATTCACTGATTAGAAACAATTTAAATATATTTCAAATTAAGAAAGGGTAGAACATTGGAAAGCAAATACAATTCAAACTAGTTTCCTTACCGTTAAATTGGGTATAAAAAATTGAATTTAGAATCTATGGAGGTCCGAATGAAATAAGATTTTCAAACAAATGTCGAGGCAACGAACCGTGCGCTGGTCAGCTCTGCGAAATGACGTCCCCTTGCAGAGGTTTATGTTTTAATACAACATGAAATATGGGGGATCGATTGAGCGTGACACTTTTTATTTATATTTTATTGCTGATATTTTTTTATTTGACTATCAATTTATAATATTTTTTTTTTTATTTATACACTATGGTTGATACATTAAAAGTTATATTACAAATTCAAATGTTGAGATCTTGATGAACGTAAAATTAAAGTTAGCATACGATTCTCTGTTTGTGTCATCTCAGACCTCGGGGCGTATGCAAATATTATACGCCAATTGTCGAGAACTAACTTTGATGATTATCCTACTACAATGTACAATCACTGGTGACAAGTCTATGTCAATACTGCGGTAGTGTATCAGTGTAGCAATTACGGTTTTACATACAGACGGTATTATATGTACGTATGAAGTAGTTTTGAAGTTCAAAGCGTTAGGGTTGAATAGCGATTGTATTCTATTGTCTATGACGGCCTACGTTAAATTGAGTTTGGGCTGGTTTGTTTATGATTCATAACTGTCAGTGTCAAATAAGTAGCTTGCTCATGCACATTCTGCTTCTATCTTCAGTTTAGTATTGATTGATCGGTAAATGATCAAAGGAACAAAACTCATAAGATACAGTTAGTATTTTAGGTTTTTTTTTGCTTTCTCGATTGCTTTATTGTTGTGGGCTGGTATTAATTTATATTCAAATTATTTATACTCTTTGTATGCTATTAATATGAAAATTAACATTCTAATGAGAAATTAATACAATAACATACCAATTATTTAAATAATGTAACCACAATTCGCTAAAACGTAATTCTTTTCTCATATCTTTGTAACGTAATCTCTTGGAAAATATTCGGTCTAAGACAAATTCAAATTACACTTACATACTCATTTGTAGCAGCGTAACAATTGCGAGGTATCACCGAGTCGTCTTACAAATAATTCAAGGAGAACTTTAGGCGCAAATACCGGATTATGTTAATTTCAAAGCTCCTTCAACATTCAAATCCGATCTTCGAGTGTCTCAAATGCGGACCCTTGGTGCGGAATTTTACTTTGCTTATGCTGAATTGAATATCTTTGAAATGTAAGTATTTATCTGTCTTGTCTGTAGCTGCTTATTTAACAGGATAGTGCTGTCATGGATTTAGCGATTTCGGGACAGTTGTTTTATTTGTTGTTTGTATAATTTCGTTTGAAGAATAATATATATTTTTTTGTAATTAAACTTTTGTGAAATATGATGATTATTAAATATATGTTACATTCATGTAAATTAGTCGAAATTTTGCCCGAGTAGTTTGTCAGTTCTCGCCTGGAGTTCGCCGTGCTTCGAGCTCATGAATGGGATCCCCAAATGGGTTTGTAACTATTCGGGTAAAATTCTGATCAATTAACCTGAACATAGCCAGGTAAATAAATATTTAATAAGCATTAAATATTATAAAAGTTAGAGTAACTATGCTAACGTTTTGGTTTTGATGTTATTTGCAGAGTGTATTGATTCAATTTGTAAATTGTTTGATAGTTCTTAAACCTCGAGTAAGGATACTTATTGGTAAAAAAAAATCCGCGATAGTAACATTGTGTTTTTATTGAAAAGGGTTAACAAAATGTTTTAAAAATAATATAACTTGATCTTTTATGGTGGCCCAGACTACGTGGATAAAATTGAGAACAACTGTCTAATTTATTAGAGTCCAGTTAGTATATTATCATAATCTGGCTTATATATATCTAACTTATATTGACACTATTACAGAAAAAAAACTCTTTTAATTTCAGACAGTAGGTATTTATATATTATAATTCCATAACTATTTTTGATGTTCTGCTTGGAGCATCAATTACAAATTACGAAGTCTACTTTATTGTTCAATGATTTCAGATTTAGGGTAAGTTGTAGTTAGGTGTAAACAAATAGTAGAAGTTAAGCAATTGATGGAAAATGATTATATTTCTATTGAGGCATATTAAAATATTAAAAACAATGGACACTACGAAGCGATATATTTGTGTAATTGAAAACAATTAAAATAAATCAACGAAACAAAAGGCAGTATACCTCGATGTAGCTGTTTTGTATTTTATTAGATGGCTTTGCTATGTAAAGTAGATTGCATTATTATTGTCCTACTGTTTTTTAAAGTATACGAGCTCTAACCAATTCACTATTTACTATCCTTGGCCATGCTAATACAATCATTGAATATGCTAAAAGTTGTCGTTGTTGAGAACATTTTTACTAAATTGTTTTTGATAGGACTTTATATTTGTTTCATACATAACTGTTTTGTATGTGGACAGCAACGTCAGGACTCCTAACGAACCTTAATATCGTTATGTCACCATATAAACAATTGTATTTAAAAATATTTACATCAAAGTTTTGATAAGGTCATTACACAATTGAAATTCCCTAAACATCGGGCGACTATAGTCAATTGACCCATTGAAAGGGTGAGGTCGGGTTGAATTGGACCGTCAGCTACCGACGTCACGCGTCACTGAACTTATTATAAGGGTGCGGAATTAGCTTTGTACTGGACTTCCAATTTTCTTTAGAAACTACTTGACTGCGATTACGAGATTTTCTTGGGAAATTGATATATTTTCAGCATGTGTAATCTTAAAGATTATTTGATAAAAATTTAATTTATAAATGGCACCCAAAAACGAAACTCTAAATGCACCAGTTTAATATATGAAGGTAGTTTAGGAAACAAACATAAGTTTCATTCCGCATTGGTTAATTGACACATTGTAAAATATTAAGAGGTTGTCCTTACAACAAATATGGGCAGTTCATCAGGAACCTTAGGGCATTAATTTGCAACACCAGCATATAATCTTTAGAAGTCATCAAGTTAGACTTGTTTACAGTAGTCAAACTGATCAGAAAGTGCATGGCTAGATTTTAATCGAATCTATGGATGATCTGAGCACGTGAACACAACTTTGATTGCTTACCGGATAATGGAATTGCTTCAACATGAATATTTGAACAGTGGTGTTCCGTTTTATGATAAGATGGATCCCGTCCTATGATGTGTAAAAGTGTGTAGTGTAGATAAAAGAAAGTCACTAAAGAAAATTAATCTAATTAACTAATTAGTGTTTGTCCTTTATAAAGATATCCTCGTAGTTTATATCATGAAAAGAAATATAGTTTATATTTTTTTCTTTATATAAATGGTATCCTACTTCAATGTAAATAATTAGATTTTTTTTACACTGTGGTTTATTTTGTTCTGTTTTTTATTTAGAGTGCCGACAAAGATAGAGAAAACAATAAAGACAGAAGGTTAACACCCAGGTATTTGTAATTACATAAGGATAATATCACTAACAGTTCCATTAAGATTGACAAAAGGACATACAGAGAAGATAAAACAATTATTTTTCTTTTTCAAAGACGCTCCCTAAAACACACACATTGTGCACATTTTTTGAAGCGTTTCCAATTACACGTGAGCAGTATAATAAAGAGTCTCTTGTTTCCTTCAGTCGCTGTCCGATTATTACGGCTAAATGACCGTCTTCAACTTAGATTTGTGGTCCAAGTGATAGACTTATCGCCGTTAAACAAATAAAAACCCCAGACATTAAACATATAATGGATACTGGATTATTTTATTTCAAGTACAAAGTACAGTAAAATGCTCACGAATGAAAAATTTTAAAAACCGTTTTCTATTAAGACTGGAAGTTAGTTAGAGGTTTATGATTGATTTACTTAAGAAGAGCTTATACTTGGGGCAGAACATCAAAGAGGGCGTAACTTACAGCCCTGTATTACCATCGTTATGGGAACTCATCTTGCGTTATAGCGAATTGATAACTGAGTCTTTTTATTAGAGCGCATCGCCCGGTGAGAAACCTTAATACAATTGTTACTGCTTGTAACACTATGATAGGTATGGTATGGTAGATAGACAATATATCTGTTCTCAAAGATAACGAAACTGATAAAGCATTTCTTTGTAATTATTCTTTAGAAACAGTATATTTAACAATTTTATAAAACAATACACAATTTACATTGTTTACTTGCTATTAAGCATTATTAGACTAATTACTGTATTTTAGGAAATAAATAAAAAATTTACACGTCAACCCTAAAATGGTGTAACATTGTACTATCATAATGCGATAAACAAACAGTATATAGTACACAATATGGTGGGATTATAATGGGGTTGCTGGGACTGGGGCTGGGTGCTGGGCGTGGGAAACAAGTACTGCACGTTTAATTATTGATAACGGGATTTATATTGACGATAAGTTTTTTCATTGGTATTTTGATATAGGGTGCGCAATGTATGAGAATGAAGCTTTTCTATAGGTTCAACCGATTCAATATCATGTTAATTGAAAAATATTCTACGTTAATAATAATTTTAAAATAATATTACGAATAAAGTCCAAACTTTGTATACTGTTTTAATTTAAAATAATATTACAATACAAAATTGCCTTCATAATAAAACCAATTAAAATAAACTCTCAACTAAAAGTATCCGAAATCGTCATCAGAATTTGAACCGACGAAACTATCCATCGTAATTGCATAATAGCTACCGCAAGCGCTTCATTTGATTTCGTAAATTATAATTGGCGATACGCTTTTTGAATAGCACGCTACGTGATCCGAATAGAGCTTAAAGCGCTTTATATTACACGCACGTAGAGCTTCTGATTGAGTTTTTAATGTGCCGCCTGAAATTTATTTACCTTCACCATTAATTATGTAATTGGCAACAGTTTTTAAAGCGTTTATTCGTTTAATATGAAGCGGCGTGTCTGCTATGTGCGTGTGAAATTACACACATTTTTGTTTTGTTTGATTCATGTAATTAGTGATTTGTATTTCAATTTAACACGTTTAATTTGTTACATTTATTTTAACAATGCAATTATAAAATTCAAAGATTAAATTCGGTAGTGGCATTTTTTCAATGTTTATCTATACTGCAATTTAGAAAATTAGTTAGGATTTTCGAAAACAGCCTAATAGATGCTTAAATCACCGAGGCGGACAGCGATACGGTAGCTCAATTGGTAGAGCAACGGGACGGTTTAGCAGAGGCCGCGGGTTCGAATCCCTGCTCGTATCGTTTTTTTTTTCATCCTATATTTATTTAAATTTAAATAAGCTTAACATGGCTATACATGTTTACAGATATTTTCAAACAATACAATTATAGACATATTTTAACTTTAAATATTATTAGCGTACATATTAAAATATTGGCTATAATTTATCATATACATAATATGATGACGTTACATATTTACGAGACACATTCGACAATTGAATCATCAATATAATTTAATGTCATACTTTGTAATCGATTTTTTTTCTGTAAAAAGTGTTCGTTTATTATATAAGTTACAAAGGGTATCAAATAAATTGATCATATGCAGTGTTTTGCGGCGACTAACAAGTTGACAACGGAACACGACGTGCGGTCATTATAGATAATAACCACATTTCAGATGATTTTGCTATTATCTATGGGATTTGATACTCAACTCAATTTCAAATCTAAAATTTAATTATTCAAAATCATCCTAATTTGATGTGTGTTCGATTCGATTGCATTTGGTCTTATAATCGATTTAATTTGTGACTCGATTAATAACACAATAGCTACAGCGAATAGCAACTACTGAAACAAAGTTTAGTGTCTAGATATTATTCAGTTGGATACTTTTCAGGTTCTACTTTAAAGACAAACACGAACTATGCAGACGGTCTCTCTGCGATCCATTTAATTAATAGCGATTTAGTTTCACTTGCTAAGCTTGTAAGCGCCCTAATTCGGTTAGACTTTAGGTACTACTGGACTTCTGAAATGGCTGTTCAAGTGGATTTGTGTAAACTATTTCTGTAGCATGATAACGTTGTTTAATGCATAGTATTTCTAAGACTTCAGAAATATTCTCTAAGTTATTTATTTGTTATTGTGACGATAGTATTAAATAGTTTATCATTGATAGTTATGATGTCTGAAATTTGTCTGGTGATATTTTAATATCACCAACTTAATGCATGAATGTATCGCAGACATACAAGTGTCTCTTGATACTTAATAATAATGATAATAATATCACAGGACCAATTACACACATTGATTTAGGCCCTAGCCCTATGTAAGTAAGTAGCCCTGAGTAAGTAATTATTTACTTAATATATATTTAATAAACGACTACTAGAAGTATTAGAAGTTCAATTTTAAGACGAAAATGTTTTAACAAAATTCAGTTTGGAGAAGATTATATAATGTTAGTCCGGTCAGATATTTTTAGTAAAATTAGTTTACTAAAACATAATATTTGCATCGAATATTTAGATTAGAATCTACTCACTGATTTCACGCTTAACCGGAGTCTAAACTTTGATTGAATTATATACTATCGGTTGATTAGTCGAGATAGTTTTCATATTGAGATATTTTGTAGTAAGTACCTAATGTTAGTTTCGTTTAGTTGGAAAATTACTTTTTGTATTTTTTTTATAATTACATGAACAGCATAAACAGACTTCATATAAATATTCATATTAAGTTGTTCATAGCTATGGTAATACATAAAGTAGGCAGGAGGACCAAACTTTATAAGAGAGTAAAAGAGACGGAAATAGAGAACTTCTATTGTTCAGAGAGAGACTGAATATTGTCACAGTTGCAGGGTTGCATTTGTACTGGTGGCATAAAAATAATTTTGGTTTTATTTTACAGTTGTAAATAAAATATATATACTACTTTCATGCAGATTTACATTCTAAATATATATTTTTTACTTATTACTATGGATTTAAAAAATAATTACGTCAAGAAACTCTATGGTTATATTTCTTATAATCTGGTGTCTAATAACTATAATGATTAATTAAAATGAATAATAATATTAACATTTAAAGACCAAGTTTATAAATAAAAGACTACATTAATTGGTTTTGATTAGGTACCTACACAGGCTTGTCTTAAGGATTGTTCAAAATATTATGACATGTACTTACGTCTCATATTACTACCATCAAAAAGTTTATATTTTACACTTCTATTTATAATATACGGAACCTTTGTATTATTTGTTTGTTTTATGTCTATAATTCAAAGTTAGTTTTGTTAGTCCGGGAACTATAGCAAAATTTTATAAAATGTTATTACCAACATAATAATTTACATGTAAATACTTTACATATAATATGATATATTAATTTATTACAAACATAATAATTCCCCAAATGCATAGTAATAAATCGTTAATTGCTGACGGTACACGTGTGGCACAAACGAGCCTTATAATGAATAGCCGTCGCCTGCTGCGATATTTCAACGAATTAACAAATGGCCTGTCGTAGTGCGAGCTGGGCACAATTTTTCTGCACACCGTACCTAACTAACCTGATGTAGGTGCGGTTGCAGCCCTGATGGCTGACGGTACCATCACGGACTAAATGTATGCTCATTTTAATGTTGAGAGACTTAAATACTAACATATACATTATATATACTTATAAAACAAAAGAAACTTATATTTTTAACGTATTATTAAGGCAGTATGATACATGTACAGAAAAGAAATGATTATTATATGATTGTCTGTTGACATTTTAAACAAACTAAATAAAACCTAAAAGAACAAAAATATTGTGGCTGTAACGACAAAAGAGGTTTAAGAAACGTCAAATTGTCAAACGTCAAACGTCGTTCAAATTGTCGTCAACATATCATTTGGTATTAAAAAAGGTTTTATATTAAAGTAAGTGTCCTTTTCTCGAGTTAAACAATAACTGGAAGCTGAAACATTAATCTGCATATTTAACGCCTCAGACCACTGGAACCGAACGCCTTTATAATTGCTTGTGATTGTTATTGCGGCCATTTGAATATTGTAAAGTCTAAATTGCCATGCATATAAAGTGCCAGCGGTGAATAAATTCCAGGGGATCCCTGACACTTAGGACAGAGGATAAACGTCGTTATGACTTAATTAGGTGCATGATAGGATTTGAATATGAGTAGTAATGACACATTATGCTAATGTCTTTTGTGTTTTATAATAATAAATATTAAATGAGCTGGTTACGTCTTCTTTATTTAAAAATTCTAACGGTGGTTTTCCCTGAACATATCTACCTCCATTTTTCTCAATTTGAAGCAAGATATTTTCTCAATAAAAAATATATTATTGTTTTTTTATTTACTCATTTTAATTTAATTCACTGTACAATGTACAGTACAATTGGAACATTTTTGACATTTTTGTCGGTTTATCTGCTTCACTTTTAGTTATGCACGCAACACGAATAAAATATATGGCTAATATAAATAACTTTTATACATAGAAATTGAGCATCACTCTAAGTAACATTTAGTTTCAAATTTTCATTGAACACTCTTCATACTATCAAGAGATGTATCCTTATACATATAAATAAACTGTAACGTGTCGCTGTCTGTACATGGAAAAAATTATTAAAAAAAAATCATAATAGGGGAACTTTATATATGCAAGAGAAACCAAAACAATGTTTTTTCATTTTGTACGTTCGTCTTTATTTTTGTATGTCTGTATGTTCGTGCACGCTAATCTCAGAAACGGACTTATCGATCTGGATGAAGTTTTTTGGGGAATACATCGTCATGAGCATCACTTTACATTTTTTTTTAATTAAGTCGGTTAACAAATAAAGTAAATAATCTCTTATTTTCGTTAAAAATGAAAAAATGTCTTAACATTTTTTCAAAACTTTTTATTTTTTTATATTTCAGGTAAGAACAGGTTTCTTACTTAGTAGTTTTAAATTGGTAGTACATATTGATAGTGTACATTGATAGTATATATTGATAGTCCTCGCGTCAGGGAATAATTGTAAACTTTCCAATGAAAAAATCATAATTTTCTATCTACTCATTAAAAAAAATTCTGTAATTAAATATAAAAAAATATATAAAAATAAACTAAAAATACTCCTACACGCAAAAACTACTTGCCGGAGTTTCATGAAACTTTGAACGGGGACATTTCATCGAAATCGGAAACTATGCGTACGAAGTCACAGACACAGCTAGTTAATAATAAATACATAAATATATACATACAAAATAATAAAATAAACTAAGTACATAAATTAATAATATACCTTATGCAATAATTGTAGGTACAGGCAAATGTATTTTTATTATATATAATTATATAATAACAGGATAGAACAAAATAAATAAATATTATGATCTTTGAAGATATTCTCAGATGCGTTTCTTAAATACTTGCCTATTGGGAGAACGTCGAGTGCATCAGGGAGGCTATTCCACAGTTTTATAGCGTGTACTGTGAAGGAATTAGACATAAAACCAGAATGGTGCGAAGGGATAAATAAACTTAGGTTGGTTGAATAACGCAAGCTATTATTGCAGCAAACATTATAAAAATTTGTAGTTTTAGTACATAACAGTAGTTTTTGCGAACTGAAAACCAATCAAAACGTTTAATAAACGTTTTATAAAACGTTTTTTAATAAACGTTTTATAAAACGTTTATTAAAAAGATCAGGTATTAATTCTTTTAATAAATTTTGAAAAATATATTTCAAGAACAGATTTGGCTTTTAATTTTATTAAATGTTATATGTATATGTTATAGTAAACGTTACATACTTTAGTAAATGTTATGATTATTTCATTTCAGTTTAGAGTAATAAGTATTATTTATTAGGTTATAATTAGTTTTGCATAATATTATTTTATTTGGAGATATACTGCGTTGACTCTGCACTACAGTTTATAATTTTTGCAGTTGTCGACTCGTATCTGGTTTAGGTAATACATAATATGACCTTTTGGTTTCAAATAAATTCTTATTTTTATTAAAAAACATAAAAATATATATACAAAATATAATTATAGCCATAATAACGTTTTCTCTTGCACAAGTTTGTAATATTTAGGATAATATTTATTTATAGATAACTTCTGTCTTACTCATTATATTTAATGGTATCTATGGTAAGTAATACCAATCTGTTGGTTTGTATTATAATAATGCATTGTTATATTGTGTAATTTAAATAAACAAACAAATAACGAAAATAATTTGCTCGAGTAGTATATTTGCTTTTTTAATCTGTACATCCATAATTTGTTTTGTATATATTTACTTTGTATTCACCTCATGAACTCGATTTTTTTAGGCTAGTGTAAGCTTGATAAATGTACCTTTTATTTAAGAATATTATAACTTTATAGTTATAATAATGTTATAGAAGGTTGTACGGCTAAATAAGGACGGAAACCTTCCTCTTTCATCTGACAGGTGAATCTCAGGGGAGTCAATTAGTTCCGCCCAATCTGACCAGCTCTGGATCAGAGTTGGTAATATTGTTCTATTTATACTGATATTGTTTTTTATAAACAATTCTCGTTTCTAAAAGTGATAGCTTACAATTTTAAGAGCTTATTGTTTAATATTTTTATACCTAAAAATAGAAAATTTGTATGTAAAATTAAAATAATTGGGGTAAAATAACATAAACTCGTTTTTATACCCTTACAGCGCTACTGTAAATCCATACGTAAATAACCATACTAATATTACAAACACGAAAGTCTGTCTATCTGTCTGTTATGCTTTCACGGCTATACCACCAGCCCCATTTGGATGGAACTCGAGATAAAAGTAGTTATAGATCGAATGTTAAACATAGGCTACTTTATGTTCAAAAATCAACTTGTTGAGGGGTTTAAATAGGGTGTAGAAAATTGTATGAAACATCTAAACTATTTGACCGAATTCGATAAATTTTCTCACAAAGATAGTTAATAACGGAAAGTCTAACTACCGCTACCTATTTTACTAAAACTCTATTAGAGTCAGATCAGAATCAGATATATAGGGGATGAAAATATGTATAAAAAATTAAAACCGCTTAACCGATGCTAATGAATTTTGGTATACAATAGTTGATAACCCAGGGTTAAACGTAGAGTTTTATATGATATATATATATATAATTAATTATAAATATTTAATTATATATATATATATATATATATATATATATATATATATTGTTAATAAAATCATTCTAAAAATATAAGAATGCATGTATACCTATTATCTACATGGCGCGGGCGAAGCCGCTGGGAACACCTAGTTATGAAATAAAAATACAGCATTCATTTTCGTATATTCGAAGGTGGATATTGGACCATGGTAGATTCAATTTCTTAAAAAATAATTGAATGTGTGTTTACTGCGGCTTCCTTATCAAATTTAAAGTTTTAGTATGTTGGATTTTGTAAAATAAATATGGAATTCTCTCTTGAATTTTGGTTGAACTACATGAAGCTAATACCTTTAGTATATACTACCATTTAATAAAATAAATATGTTGAAAACTAAGAAACCCAAGTAGACTAAATATAGTAATGTAGGAAGAATGTTAACACTTATTAATAATCCATATCAAAATCATTACATCGATTTTCAACTCTATAATCATAAAATAGAGTTGAAGATCGTCTTCCATTATTGTTCTCGGTAACAAAATATGTGTAACTTCATTTGCATGTCATTTACGAATTTCAATAAATAACCTTTTCAATTCATTCAAATAATGCCTCACAATTGAATGACAGTCGGTGATTTCATTCTTCGAGATTGGCTCGATTATTAACTATATATAATCTGTGATCAGCACGTGACTGGCGCGGGATCGGCACGAGACTGTCACGGGTCCGCTAGTTAGGTGCCATTGTACAGTTTCTAAGTTTAGGGTTATTGTAACTTGTATTGAATACTTTAATTCACCTTTTTCTTTTAAGATTTTGTTATCTTTAATTAAGTTTTTACAAAGAATAAAAATCCAATTAGTTATTAACATATTTTATTCCTCTGGGCCATAATATACACCTTGGAACATATTATAAATAAAATTGTTGTTTGATAAACGATTTTCTATATTCACTGTGAAGTAGAAGGGGTGATCAAAAACCACCTCTTTGGTAGCAGAACTGGATCTAATCATCTCATCGTACATTTCTAAAACATTAAAATGTAATGTTGGTATTTTCATATTTAAGTACCTAGAAGGTAGATCAATCTATCCCAGTTAAACTAATTGATGAAGTGTGTTTATCATAACCAGAATAGTACCAACTACAAAATATTGGTGTAAAGTAAAGTATACCACATTCAGTAAAGAAACCAGAAACTAAGATCTGAAAGGTGACATCTACATTAGTCTCTATAAAAGACAAAGCTCTCGAAGGTTTTGAAGAAAAAACTATCAAGGAGATTATAATCATAATACCTAATACTGAAAGTTAAATATGCCCAAAAACTACCCAGAAATTTGGTTTGTAATAGTACTGTTGAACCGTTCAATTATGTTTGATATAAAACTAAATATGATATAATACATACAAATGTAAAAAATGCCGTAACCCCAGTGGCGTAGCGTAGTGGGGGCGGCGGGGGCGGCCCGCCCCGGGCGGCACTTTATAGGGGGCGGCAAAAATTAACAATAAATAAAAAATATATATTTTTATTGTAACTACAAATTTGGACCGATTGAAAGGAGCACGGAATTTTTCATTACTTATTTTGTGACGAATTCGGGGAATTCCTTTTCTTTGAATGATATTTTGTAGCGACTGGCAACAACGTCTATACTGACTTGTGGGAATTCCCCGTTTATGACTAACAATCAGCGAGAATGACTTCTATTACATATATATTAAGTTCAATATAGTTTATCACACGTACGAGAAAGCCCCTTTAAGGTACGGGGAATTACGTGCTTTGACAAAGTTTGACAATTCAAAGAAAGTTTTATTGATGGATCGTCAGTTGTCCAATTCACATTGTCTCGTATTTTAATTATGTTACGCTTTCCAAATTGTGATTTTTGTGCAAATAAGTGCGTGTAGTGGTTGTGAAATTATTGAACAACTTTCAACTGAGTGAGTATTAAATATTATATTTATCTAATTGTATGTTGGACTATCTGATATGTTGTTCAAACTTCAAACTTTAATTTATTAAAATAAAAAAGAAACGCCGAAGTGCATAAAAGTATTTTCACATTTCAAAGGGATCTTGATCGGAAACTGTGATATAAATTTCAATTTAATATGTGTAAGTACTCGTTCCTATGAAAAAAGGTCTTGACAGACAGACGGTCAATGAAATGATTTAATAAAAGTAAAGATAGATAAAGGCTCAATTTTTTTCCTTTTGGGTACAAAACCCTAAAAACGGAAAATTTCAGTAAAGCAAGGTTTTTTTTTAATATCCTAGGTACTTCTTTTGAAATGTTCGATAATTTTGTTTACAACACTAACTTGTACTTTTCTCATTTAATAATTTTTTGATTTTAGCATCAAAAATGAAAAGAGTAAAAGAAAGTGGGGCTTCTTACCGTAATAAGAGAAGAGCTAAGTTGGAAAATATTAGAGCAAATGAAGGAGCTTTACTTAAATATGTGAAAAGTGTTGTTCCTGACACGTCAGATTCCTCGTTAGGCTTAAATTCATCACAGACAACTGGGCCTTTAAACCCAGAACAAGCTGAAAAAATACAAGAACTTGACATTGTTCCTAAAGATCAAATTCCAACAACATCCACTGCATTAGTGTCTCCATCTGTATGTTCAGACATGGACATGCATAGTTCCGAAACAGAGATTGATACAACATCATCATTGTCTGCTATTCAGTACCAAAGACGAAAGGAAAATTTCGACGATATTGGTAAATGGCCTGAACACATAGACGACAATATTCGATTGCATCTCATTCAGCAAGGACAGGAAATTGTTCAGCATATTGATACTAATTTCGCTGAAATGTCAACAGTAACACGCTCAGATTCGTGCTCTTTAAAATCAAAAGGAGAGACAAGAAGGCTTACTAAGGATTGGTTTTATCGTACATTGACTAACGGCGAAAAAGTTTTACGTACTTGGATGGCTTATTCTCCAGCTAAAGCATCATTATTTTGCTTTTGTTGTCGTTTATTTGAGAACGTAAGTACACCGAATGGATCTAAATTTTGCTCATCTGATGGATTTAATACTTGGTGGAAATTAAATCCTAAGGTTTCAAGTCACGAATCAAGTGCACTACACATCCAAAATTATTGCAAATGGAAGGAGTTGGAGAGCATACTTCAAAAATTACAGACTATTGACAAAAAAGAGCAAGACATAGTGGCAAAAGAAATAAAGAAATGGCAGGAAATTCTTATCAGAATGTTTGATATTATAAGATTCCTTGCCAAACAAAATTTGGCTTTACGTGGACATATAGAAAACGACACCGGTACCAATAGAGGAAACTTTTTAGAATTGGTTAATTTAATTGCAAAATACGATCCTGTACTTCGTGAACATCTTGTAAGGTCTAAAATATCTGGCAAAATTTCAATCACTTACATGTCACCACAAATTAAACAAAACGAATTTATTGCCATTTTGGGAAATAAAGTTCGCCAACATATCATCGGACAAATAAAAAAGGCTAAGTATTATTCAATTATATTCGACAGCACTCCAGATCTTTCTCATAAAGATCAAACAAGTCAGGTATTAAGATACGTAGTAATTGAAAATCAGGAAGTAAAAGTAATGGAATCTTTTATAGATTTCATTGAAACTAAAGACAAAACTGCTGAAGGAATTTCAAAGATGATTTTGGACAAAATTCAAGCTGATGGCCTAGATATAAGCAACTGTAGAGGCCAAGCATATGATAATGCTGCTGTTATGGCTGGAAAGTATTCAGGAGTTCAGCAAAGAATTCGAGAAATAAACCCTAAAGCTGAATTTGTACCTTGCTCAAATCATTCGTTAAACCTAGTTTGTTTACACGCTGCCTCAGTTGAGGTGGATTCACTAATTTTTTTCGGCACTTTAGAACGTTGCTATTCTTTTTTTTCCTCATCGACACATCGTTGGGAAGTTCTGATAACAGCTACAGGCAAAAGCTTAAAAAGGATTCAAGACACGCGGTGGAGTGCAAGAGGCGATGCCGTAAATGTGACATGGCATCATTACAAAGATATTCTCGTCACTTTGGAAGAACTGACGGAGGCAGGTGAAAGCTTAAACACTAGGACAGATGCAGGTACTTTACTAGTTTCGATGCAGTCATTTTCCTTTCTTTGTTTTTTGGGCCTGTGGCAACCGGTGCTACATGAAGTGAATGATGCACAAAAATATTTACAAACAAGGGGACTTGACATAAGATTGTGCGCTCAGAAAGTAAATGCTTTGCAGATGATATTGACAGAGAAAAGAGAGGAATGGGCAAATGGCGCTGTAGGTTATGCAAAAAATATGTGTGAAGAACTTGGAATTTCCATAAAACCTCGGAGGCGCATAACAAGAAAGCATATTTTTGATGACGGAACTAGAGATGCTAACTTGTCTTGTGAAAATGAGTTGAGACGAAAGCTGTTTTCTTCGTTAGATAGAGTTATTGCAGAAATTCGTGAGCGTTTTCAACAGCTACAGAATTTAACGGATAAGTTTGCTTATCTAACACCGGCTATATTATTAGATCCAGACAACACTGAATGTAATCTAGACTACGCATCTGACGAAATTGACGAGCAGGATTTCAAGCTGGAAAGACTTCGACTGCGGACTTTCGTTGTTGCTACAGGCAACGAAAATGAATTGATTAATGCAGACTCACTTGAGTTATTTAAATTTATTGTTAAATCCAAGCTGGAAGATACTCTGCCCAATATTTTAATAATGTTCCGAATATTTTTCACAGTTGCTATAAGCAATGCCAGCTGTGAGAGAAGTTTTTCAAAATTGAAATTGATTAAAAATTATTTAAGATCGACAATGAGTACTCTAAGACTAACTAATTTGGCTATTTTGTCTATTGAGCAAGAGGTGTGTGATGCGATAGACATTGAAGGTGCAATAAAAGACTTTGCTCTTAAAAAAAGTAGACGTATAAATTTTTAATTAAAGACGGAAGTTTTGTTTTGTTTTTTTAAGAAATACTCATATTACTTTTCAATAAAAATAAAAATGTTATATAATAGTATCGTTCTAGTTCTAAATAAAAATTGATTTTATTTAATCTTGTCGATCCTCAAGGTGTACCTAATCTTAAGTGATAGGTACCTAAGTTAAATCAATGTATCTAATTGGTTAAAGTAAAAGAATTTTTGTATTAATAAACGTGATTGTAAAACTTAGATAAACTGTTTTTTATTTAAAATCTAGCCTGTATAATACAAAATAATGATGACTGTTCTCTCCGAAAAGTTCTCTATAATTAATGTATGTAATGCATAGTATACATTAAAATATAATACCTAAATAAGAGGGCGGCAAAATTGTCTTCCGCCCCGGGCAGCCGACACTCACGCTACGCCACTGCGTAACCCGATAATGATACTTCATATCATTTTATGAAAACAATCTTAATAAGAATTGTTAATTAAATGCATCCCAAATCAGTAGTGAGATTTAAATCTGTTGTAAATCTTATATGCACATTAATAGTGTGTTCAAATGTCTGTCTTCATTAATTCAAAATATGCCTTTTTTTTAAATACTATTTCTATTGGCATTCGATAGAATATGTTTAAAAATTTTTGATGTTCCTCTGTTTTTTTCATTCGTGAGGCAAGGAGTTGAGATGGGTTTACGTTGTACAACCACATGTGCGGTTAAAGTGTTTAGATTGTTTGACTCTTCGGAATTGGGAGTGCTATTTTGAATTAAAGCTACTTGCCAAAAAAAACATATTATTAAAAAACTGCGCCTGAAGTATGTATGTATAATTCACCAAGAGCCCTGATTAGTAGAACAGGTAACCCAAGAAATCCACATCGATGGTATTGTTCTTATATAACATGTTTAAAATAAATTTACCTCTGGGAAGTTGTCTAAATATTCCCATTTCATCAACGTCAATAAAGTTTTTTTGTTTGATTTTGCTAACATACATATTGTTTTTGGTTATGCTGCTATCTTTCAAAATAGCATTTAAATCAGAGTAAGTTTCATTAAATATTGTTGATGCGCCAATCTAAAATATTTGCAAATCACTATTAATATTCACATTCTATAGTTGTTTTGTCATCAATATCATTAAATTTAGTATTTTGCGTTATAATTTTACTCTCGATAATATTGCTGACAAAAGTAACCAAAGTATGTGGATATTAAATTATTTATTGCTATTGATATTACGATTACATATTTTTTAAAATGTAATAATAAATTCTTCTCTAACTTACCTTTCGTAGATATTCGTTTAACTCTAAGGCACTTTTAATTTTGAACCTCGGTAGAGCTATTTTAATAATTTGAAATTTCATTTTCTTTTGGATCCCGCTGAGGTAGTCTGGCTCTTTGAGTAACCTGCGCAAGAGTTCAGGAAGGCCTTTGACTGCATGAGGTATCATAACTGTTATTGTTAGTCCGAAGCTTGCCAGTTTCAGGGTGATAAACTATAACACCATACAATAATATTAATAACATATTTATATAAAAAACATATATACAAATATATATTTGTATATATGTTTTTCCTCTGCCCTACCAAGGTTACCTTGAAAAAATCGCTATCGGCGATAAGGTCGCCTTTTGCACTTATTTATAATTTACTTGTCTTTTTATTAAGTTATTGTAAGTTCATTGTTGTTAATATTCTGGTATTATTTTAGTTGTTATTATATTATTGTTATTGAAGTGCAATAAAGAATATTATCTATCTATCTATTATTTCGTCTTTCAGCAGACGTTAGGCAGTCATTGTCGAGATAGAAAAACCTCCACAATGGCTTTCCCGACAGAGTTATTATATTGGTGTTCGCCTTCATGAATGTACTTTTGAATACATGAAAAAGTATTAAAATAATGATTTTATTATAAAGCCAAAACCTGTGTTTGACTTATTTCGTCATTGAGGTACAGACACGCTTCAGTTTTGGTCATCATTGGTACATCGGATACTTTCCCAGAGAGATGATGGAACTTCTTCTCTTTTGTTGATTTTATGTTAAATGGAAATTCCCAGGTCACCTGAATAATAATAACAATTAAAAATTTATCTTAACATCAAAATTAACAAAGATTACATTAAGAGGTGAATCGAAAATTGACAAATAATTAAGTGAATAAAAAAATTATCCAATATGCTTCATATATATTTATATGTCAATATAGATTAATTATTTTGTTTATGTTTCTTTATCATATAAGAAAATGTTAACTTTTATCTATATGACTAATGAAAAAAAAAATAAAAGTACCTTTAAATAAGCCGCATTAATTATAAGCATAGAGGTTTTATTATTAATGTCCCCTGGTACCAAGAGATCTGTCACTCTTTTATATGTTGCTTTGTCTACCTATAATCATATTTAATAGTCAACAAAGTTACGAATTAAATGAAAAATATTTCTATCAATGATAATATATTACCCATCTATTTATAAATGAAACAGCCAGATTTGGATAGTTAAATCCAACTTGGTCTACTCTGACTCCGTAGTTTGTACCATTTGATATAAATCTAGGATTAATATCGTCTGTGTAATTTACTATAATTTTGTTTATATTTAGAAAATCAACATTTTTTAATTCTTCCACGACTTTTTTAAACTCGGTGTAGCAGTTTTCCAGCTGTTGGTTTTAATTCTTGATATTACATAATATCAAACACAATGCTTTTATATATAATAAATACAGTCATTGTAATAAAATAATTGTAGATAATATATAATATATTAATACTTTATCGAAGTACCAAGCACTAGGTTAGTTGGGTGAAATATACCTATAAATATAATATACTACCTAATATATTATTAGAGAAGAATAACTTATGAAGCAAACTTCAAACATTATATGTAGTATATAAGTTTTGTACTGTAAAAGAAACCGTAAGATAATTTTCAAAGTTACGCATAGCGTAGTTTTATAATCATTGAATATTGTAAAGGTTACAAAAATCAGGAACTACATGAATGAGAAGACTTACTTGAACTTATACCAAATACTCACCTCGTTAGATCTCATATCTAATATTGAGAGTAAATCACTTTTGGTTTTTCCTTGAGCCACTGATGCCAACTTGCATAATGGAAATCGAATCGTAAGTGGTGATATAACAACATTTTTATGATTTTCTACCAATATTTCCTAAAATATTTATAAAATTACTATATTGTATAAATGATACACATGATTATTATAATCAACTATTTACCAGTGCTAAGTTATCATTCAACTTGTTGTATTTTGCTTTACATGATGTATTGGCCAGTAATATTAGTAACAGTTGTCCTGAAACCAAATGATTACTATTTTCATTTATATTTAATATAAACTAGCCAGCGACTACTCTAAATTTTGTACAAATCCATACATATATATTATATATATAACTACTTTAACTTCTAACTAATTTTTGAGTTTTTACATGAAAATGAGAGCCGTTTCTGGAAAGGAAAATCGTGTAGACGCTGATATAAAGCAAATTTCCTTGAAATTCGTCTAGTAGTTTTTATGTGATGTAGGAATAGACAAACAGATCTATATCGACAATATCTATATGTATAATATTTGAGTAATTAATAATTATAAACTTACTTAAATATGTCGAACCTTCTAGCACCATTTTTTTATATTACTTTTATTTATTTTATTACGTTTTATTTATTTACGTTTACGTTCTTATATCATTTTTTAAATAATTTTTTTTATAACATCTAATACAATATACAATTGTTCGAGTGCAAAATTTTTATTTGTAGTTTTACAGTTTGGTTTCTTAATATACAATTCACATTGGCATATTGTAATATTCGATATATTTTATGTTTTAGTAAGAGAAAATAAAATAATATTTTTATGTTCAGTTGCTGAGTAAGATATGAATAACAAAGTACCAACTTAAAATGTACTATAAGTATAGTACTTTTAAATAATGTTATTGCTAGTATTAAGAAGTATCAGCCTCGGCTAGTGCTTCAGAGATAAGCAAGTAGTGAGGCAGTAATGTAACCGAAGTGTTCGGCTTTGACGGGTGAATCAAATAAGTCCGCAAGAGAATAGTAATAAAATTGAATCGAGCGTCTGCCCAGATGTAGCTACGGATTTATCGTCTGATAAAGGCTGAGATGCACTGATCCTATTTATGATCACAATGTGATATTAATTTGAAATAATTTCTTTAGATTTTTATTAGAAAACTTCTATTTTTAATATTGGTTACAATTAAATGGTATTGAAGAATAGGTTAATAAGATCTATCGAATTTTATAAATAGAGTTACATTAACAACCAGCTCGAAGTTCAATAACTTCGACCTCAGCAGCTGGTTGGTTAAGTTATTGAGTGAACAGATTTAAATATTTGTACTTAACAAGTAGATCTAAGTTAGGGGTTCTCTTAATAACGTACTAAATCTAATGTAACTTAAAATTTGTTTAATTTCAATAACTAATTCTTTATAAAGATATATATCTTTTTTTATTTTATTATTTAATTTATTATTACACTCAGTGTGCTCCGTTCCTCGCGCTCGTCGCGCGCTCGCTTACACATTCGTCGAGCTGCATCCAATATGTTTCCGAGAATATTGTCTTTAACAGCTCCATTATACCGACGATAGATTGTGTGAAGACCTCTGTATATTGCGCTAAAGAAAATCTTTCTTGTACCATGAATATTTAGTGCGCCTTTCCCCAATTGTACTGAGATTGCTTCAAATACGGTTGTGTTACTGTTTCGATTATTTAGTTTTTATTTCGACTCACATCTCAAATAAAATAACATTCATTTTACTATAACAAATCTGTATCATATTAATATATAAAAATTATAAGGTGATAGGAAGAAAAAGATGATTTTCGTGACATATACTTAAACCTTAGGTTTAAATCAGATTTTATATACATGAAAATTTATTTTATAATACTGCATCTAAGCAAAAAATAAATTAAAGCACTAATACTAACAGAAATTCATCAGAAAACCTCGCTGGCATGTAATTGAATGAATATTCAGGCATCTTAATCAATAGAAGCATTACGATAGAAGCATTCACCGGCCTGTGAAATTGGACTCGAAAAGAGAGAAATGGAAAAATGAGGATACTGTGAGTGTGAAAGGGATGAGAAAACTAAGCGGGTTTTATAAATCATTTTTCCTGCCACGACAGGGTATTAGGCTGGCCACAGAAATACGACTAGCGGTTATATAAAAACATATCACATAGTATAACACAATACAAAATGTCAAAAGATAAATATTCCTCAGCATGATTATATTTATTACAACAAAAATATAACAAAGCAAGCCATACTCATTATAAAAGAATACAAATATCTCTCCATCGTAGAACGTAAAGTTATAGAACCCTTTATTTAGTAAAACGCTGAATCGCGATTATTTCTCTTTGCGTTTAGTTAATCAATTATTCTAATATTGTTGGCGGAGACGTGCGCGTTTGTGCTTTCATCTGAATTTCAAGCTAACGAGACGGCCCGTATGTGTGTTTTATTTTGATGTACATATTTTAACTGTTGGCAACCACTTGGGCTTATAATTGAAATGAAACATTGTATATAATTATTATGCAGTTTTTTAAACATATTTTTTTAAATGACTGTAAGCCTCTCTTTAGTTTAAAATATATTATTGTATGAATAAAATATATACTTAAATAAGATAAAATCTACTACAGTTTCATATGTAAAAAAAAATATTTTGTAACAATGGTCCTAGGAGTTCACACTCAACAAATACACAACTTCTTTATATCACCAAGCTTGCAGAGCAGTTCCAGAATGATTCCTAATTTAGAGCAGTTTTCTTAATCTAAATTCTTCACTCATTCCACCCAGACAAATAATTATTCGTAATACAAATATTTTAATCCTCCCTAGATCTCACAGATCACTCCTAAATTAGCAGGCACGTGTTAATTACATGATAACGTTATCGTAACGTGAAAACAAGACGTGTTTTTTTTTAAATAATAACTTAAATTGTATTGAAATAAAATAGTATTAATTAGTTGCCTTGACAATTTTGGTTTTATTTACGTTTTGGACACAATTTAAATTAATTGTCATTCTGATCAGGATATGATGAAATATTCATACATGTCTTTTATAGAAATTACTCAACATTTTCCAAACTTGAATATATACTGAAAAAAATAAGGCTCCTCCAAAAATCAGAACCGAAGTCTTATTCTATTATAAATGCGACATTCCGATTGGACTTGCATGATGGACTCGTATGAATACTCATTCAAAATCCATGATAGTGTTTCGTCATCCAGACCGGACATATTCCTGTATTCAAAACATTTAAGGCGTGTGATACTTGTAGAGCCTACTGTTCCCTGGGAAACAAACATCCCCAGGATAACACATTTAAGCTTAAAAAGTAAACCAAGGAACTGTCTGGGAATAAATGTATACTTAGTTAGTTTGTCCGCGGTAGAAATGGGAGCAAGAGGTATAACAACAAAATCTCTCTATAACTTACATAAATACCTTGGCGTCTCTAGAACTAGCATCGGTTAATTTCTAGAACGTATTTCAAAGGCAGCGTTAGATGGTTCTTTCCAAATTTGGTTACGTAATGAAAGGGGTGTGGACGGTGAAAGTGAGCATTTATGCGCATCATAAACGGGTCCCCTAAACCTACACCTGGGTCGCAAATCCTAGACAGTGTTTGCACTACTCTCCGTGCAATGCAATGGGCTCGGCACCCACAAGGTGAATCCATGGAATGCTAGGAAACTGCGTCCGTCATCTGTAAATAATTTCTTAATTGATAAGTGATGAGTGAAACTGGTACTCTTAGCTATACAAAATCAGTTGATTCCCATTATATATATAACCATAATATCTAAGCTTTAAAAACTTACTTGGATGATTTTTGTATAAGCTATAAAACATACATTAGTCGTGGGTCCCACACAGGAAATTATTGTATTATTATTTCTGTTCTGAAACCCTCCGTAGACCGTAACTCATGGAGTATTTTTAAATGTGAAACCATTTCTAGGCCTTTTGCGTGGTCGTTATATTTGTTACAATTAAGAAGAAGAAGAAGAAAAAGTGGTTCTTATAACAAACTAGGTCGACACTTTCAGTGTGCTGGCATATCTTATTAACTGAAACTGGAACTCGTATGATGAAAAATAAGTCAGAGGGCCAGCAATCAATCGGCTGTCCAATCAATCCACCTCCGATCACCTGCAAAAAGTAAAGAAAGGTCGCCGTTAACCGATTCCTCGCTAATAAGTTTGCGCGCTCTTGCATAGCGAAACGGGATTGGTCCAATTCGCCTCTTAAATTCGCAATCGATAGATCGAAATGCTCTTTTTTAGTTTACGCGCGAGACTGTCGTTTTATGCCCTACTTGCATACAATCGGGACGAGAGCAGGAATTTTCACCCATTAATCAGGATAATCTAAAAATTCTACACAACTTAAATGTGTAAGTTTAATAAAAAAGATATACAGGATATAGTAAGAAGAAGAAGAGTAACAAGAATGCAGTGCCAAGTTATATATAAACACAACATTTACGTATGTTACAACTCAAAGTACATTTCAAAGTTTGAGCTAATCATATGCAAATGTGATAAGAACGTGTCCAACACAAATTCCCAACTTCGAGAGGCAGTCCAGCGAATTTGAATCTGAAATCCTCTTGCCAAAACTCTCATTGATATACTGGAGCAATAGCGAGCTTTGCATTATCAGGACTGCTTCAAGGCGATTTGAATTTCAATACATCGTACTACGTTTCGCTGTGACTGTTTAAAGTGACTCGAGTCACAAGAACTTTGTACCAAATCAGCTATGTCCTATTTTCAGACGCTATGTTTAGTTGTGGACTTCTGAGTTTGGTATTTCTCGTATCACTATGAAGTTTACTTTTCAAAGTTTTCATTAAATTGTATAATGCATAATATCCTTAAAAACAAGAAATAAAATAATAATAAATATATAAATAATATTATTAAATTAAGCGATAGCGAAGCATTAATTACTAATATGAATAAATCAAACATGAGAATGAGATAGGTTAATGATAGGAATTTGGTTTCTAATACTCAAAATGATTTTTAATTAAATTGAATGAATGGAATTAAGTTTCTTATATTATGTTACTAGACTGGACTACAGTTTTTCACTATATAAATAACTTTTTAGCAAATCCAAAAATGTTTGTTCACAGCTTTATATATGAGCATCTGAGAGCTTCAATATTCAGTGACTAGTATCTATATAACGTGATAATACAAAACTGTTGAATTTATTAATAATCAGGGATTTTTTATGCTTATAAAATACTAGTTCTTACCGGCGACTGCATTAAATAGTTTCTTTGGACAGCAGTTTTATTTCTTACGTAAGTACCTACTTGCATAGTAAGTATTTTTTTTTAATGTGTGAAATGTGAACTGGATGTTGGAACAGTTCTTAGTTTTCTCGTTTAAAAATTACGTGTTCGTTTCTGATGGTAGAAGGATAAGAGCCTTATCAATTTAAATCGAATCAATTTAAAATTTGATATTTGAATTGACATGGCTTAAGAATATTTTTTTTTTACTATTTTAACACGTTCGCTGCGTTACGAGGTCTATTAGATCTCTTGCGGGACTTTCGTATTGTGCGTGGACTGAAATGCTGTTGTTTCACTCCTTGCGGGGGGTTCTAACTTGTGAAGTTCTTTATGTATGAGCAAGACAAATATACACATTTGTATCCTACTTGAATGTGAGTTCATAGACATAATAAAAAAAATTAGGGATGGATTAGGTCCCTAACGCACAGTACTATAATTTTGTTAATTACTTGCGTTAGGGGACATTTTGATACTCGTGGAATCATACGCCTCGTAGACGCAAGAGAGGGTGGGTAGGCGGCGCGGGCGCTGCGTGTCTCGTTTTAGCGTTGTTCAAGTCGATCGAATCGATGTGAGGGGACGCGCTCACGTTTCGAAAATAGCACTCAATAAAAAAAAAGGTGTAAAAAGTCAATTAATTTTGGTGAGCATTCTAAGAAAGAAAAATTATCGCCGGTTAATATCGCGGCATTATCCAGTAAAATAAAAAATAATAATTCCCTGAAGGAAGATGTGCTGATCATGTTTTCCAACGTGGAAACAAAAAAAGACGTTGCGTGGGTTGTTATGAAAAATTACGACGCACGTTAAACAGCTTCTAAAAAGCATTTTTTGGTGAGCAGCTTGATCTTTATTATTGTGCAGAATATCTTATACCATATTGGCCGCAAACTGTTAAGTGTGTCATATATAATAAATAAAATTAAAAAAAAATCATAACGATTTGCTCACAATGCGAAAAGTCGATGTGCTTAAATAACTACTTCGTAAATTAAACTTTTTCTATCGAAAAAAGTACATTTTATTTTATTCCCATCACTAGTCACTTCACATATTGCTCTATCTCTGGTTGCGGAACGAGATACAATCGATATCTAATTTTTGATTTGTATTTGTGGCTTATTCTTATGTCATAACTGCGTGCAAACCTAGCAAAATATAGAACAGTAGACTATCTTTGACCCACGAAATTTTTAAGTATATGTCATTGTTTTTGTTGAAGATATAAATTATTTTCAGAATTGTACTTTTAGGGGACTGATTAGGTCCCCAACGCACCCAGGGATAAATTAGTTTCGAGATCTTTTAGATCCCTAACGCACCAGCTGAAAGTTTTTTAAATATGATGTCGCAGGGAACGTGTTAACCACATTTATTGCCATAAAAGATAGTCTGTCTGTTTTATAGGAATAGGTTAGCCAGGTCTCAAATTACGCACTCATATTATAAGTGGGGGACTACAGTTTTCGCCCAATGTTGTATATACATATTTCTATTATATATACATATCATAATTTCATATTCAATTTCCCGTTTTTCTGAAACTATGCATCCAAACAACATACTTTAAAAGGCAAAGTTTATTTTCAACACCAAACATTTTTTCAAACATTCTATCAAAGTATCTACATTGAGGTCAGTGCATCCAGAAAAGCACTTTTCCTTTACTTAACAGTCCCACGACGCAACAAATTCAATAAGTTCATAATAATATTATTTTTATCTTTTCTAGAGGTCTTTTTGTATGAGGGGTTTTTAAATTTTTATTTTTTTTATAAGATATGTTACTGGTTCATAAATTGTACTAATTGAACCTCCAAACATACTAATTTTCAATTGTTTAAGTATCTACTATCAATATTGCACAAGAAACTTTTACCAGCAAAAATAAGAGCTCAATATTTTGGAGACGACTGCTTGTATTTCGGCTAACCATGGCTAAGAACCGTCTTGACGGATCTGGTTTTCGATTAAAAAAACGGAAACCTAAACCGTCCACTCCTTTGGCTGCTACAAGAAACCTACCGAAATAAAGATACACAGTTACACACGTCAAACTTATCACCCCCTCTTTTTGGGTCCGGGGTGAAAATTTAACATATTGGAGAGACAAATGTTTAATGTTTTGCTCATTGGATATAAAATTTACCACATGCTGGCTAAATACAAACAATATATTAAATAACGAAACCTTTGTATTTACAAACGCAACGTCCATGCGACAATCTTAAACAATAAATCTATCGTCCGGAGGCTTACCGTTTCTCGGCTTTGAAAATTCTTTATACGTATCTTTCCGCTTCAATGACACTTTTATCTTACACTATTGAACCGGCTAGTACTGGGTATGACCGCCCCGTCTTATACGTTGGCTTATTTACTTTTAATCTGCCAGCCTTTGATGTACCGAATGAGCTAGTTTTCTAGAAATAAAGCTTTTAGTGAGATAATTTGAACAGAATATCGGAAAAATTTTATGCTACGGATTTGTCAACTGTTATTATAGAATAACTTGAAAAATAAAGGATTTAGGGATGTTAAGTAAATCTTAGTTAAGAACATTACATAAAAGTGGAATAAAGATATTTATTATAACAACACGAATGTTTATTATCCATAATAGTTACATAACCTCTTTTTTATGGATCAGGCGAAGGGTCGCGTATCTTAACTATACACGAGGCACAAGGACTCAATTTCGGCTCCGTTTTTATAATCAACACCAGGAGGAAGATGCAACTGCACGACAGCGTTCCCCACGCGGTTGTAGCAGTGTCGCGTCATACCGAGAGCTGTGTGTATTTTACCGACAGCGAGGACGACGCGACGGGCAGATTCATCAGGAGAGCGATGAAGGCGTCAAAATACAACATCATACAATATAATACCAAGATGGCTATAAAAGACAGTAATTTTGCTATCGTGGAAACCTTGCTCGTGATGAGTGAAAAAAATAAAAATTACAGTAGGTAACCACAATAGTGTTTTCGTAGGAAGGCGTTAATGAGAAAATATAAGAAATTTATGCGTACTAAATTTAATATATTTTTTTTAATTATATATCAAGTACTTATACTATACTTCATATTATAACATTGTATAATAAAAAATAAAAAAAAAGAAAAAAAAGTTATATATTATATTTATATATATGTAAATGCTGTGCAAAAGGACTTACCTTACTAATATAGTTTTTTTAAGATACCTGTAGTAATAGACTCCTTTTTGAGTATGTTATCTTAAAATTCAACAATTAATCTGCCAAATACAAACTAAATGCGAAAAGTGAACAGGCAACGTGTCCGTGGATAAAAGTAGAAATTAAAAAAAAATAAAACCTCTTTTTATGTAGCTACCTCAAAGAGGTTATGAAGAACAAAGAACTTCACATAAACATAAAGAGTAAATTATTTAACACCTGTATACTCCCTGTTCTCACGTATGGCTGTCAATCACGGGCTCTAACACAAGAAATGACAAGCAAGCTTGTAGTTTGCCAACGAGCAATGGAAAGAAGTATGATGAATATTAAAAAATCGAATAAAATAAAGAATAATGTCATCAGAGCCAAAACAAAATCCAATGACATCACATTTAAAATAAGGAGATTGAAATGGAGATGGGCGGGGCTTATGGTAAGAGGAAAAGATAAATGGAATAAAATAGTTACCAGGAAAGATAAAATGAAGAGAGGTCCAAAAAAACGGGATGAAAACATCAGGCAAGTGCCGGGTGTGACCTGGAATAGAGTGGCTAAAAATAGGTGGGAATGGAAGCAGTTGAAAGAGGCCTTTGACAACTGGCAAACAGATCTTCAAAAGATAAAGAAAAAAATTAAAATTTAGAATAACATATTGTTACATAGAAATTTCATTTCTGTAGATAATTAAAATATTTATAATTTTAATATTATCGATTTCTTATTATCTGTCAAATTCGTAGACAAGGTAAATTATTTATCTGTTGACAGCTAATTGCAATATCTTAATTAGTCTGTGACATTTCTTTTTGTTTAAGATATTCAATGTTGCCAGCTTAAGCTAACTTTATAGTCCCCAAAATGTTATTAAAAATATAAACATTTTATTAATAATTATTATTCTAAATTTCATTTATTAATCATTATTAAGGTTAGCATATCGCTAGATATTTATTTAAAAGTAGCTGTCATATTGTTTCTGAAGTTTAATTGCAGCCAACGTTGTTTTATTGTTATATTTATTAGTATAACAATTTGTTATAAATTTATTACACTCGTTTCATTCTTTAGATAATTGGTGCATTGTTCTTAAATTGTTTAAATATTGGTCTTCTTCCGATTAATATCAATTTTACCCACATTTCGTGTAGCGTGGCGTGCGCATAGCCACATTGTTTGCTTATTATGCATATTTTGACTATAAAATTCAATGTCGTGACCTTTAGAGTCTTTTCTTTCGGAAGCACTTCCGAATTGAATATCTTATTAGCCTTCGGTGAGTGTTTTAGTTATTTGTGATCTTATTAACGCATTTGAAGCGTTGTTTCTTAAATTCATTAGCGTGTTTAATTGCAGGGCTAATAATTTAATATGGAATAATTATAATTCCTATTGCCGGCACTTCCCGGGCAGTTTCAAAGTTTATTGGAACAATATTTCTATTTGTCCTGATTCGACCCTCGGAGTCGACATAGGCTAATATTAGTGCTTGCGAGGCCTTTTTCCTCCATAAGGAGGTTTTTTAGTTTGTACCCTAGAAGATACGGGTAAATTTATAATTGGTTCGCGGGGGTAGACGTGAATCTTCGGAGCGTCGTCCTGTTGGTCCTGTATCCTGCTTCCTGACTAGCTGAGTTTTAGAAGCTCGTCTTTATTGTAATCCCGATAATATGGTGATGTACAAAATTTAATTATATCAATAATCAACACTTCCATTTTTGAAAGTTTTATAAAGAACAAGTGTTTGACTGTGATTCTCCAGTACTGACAAGCAGGAGGATCATATATATGTCTTCGCTTGTTATTTGTCAGTGGCGCCTAGGATATTACTATTTTAGTAATGAATATATATATAATTTAAAATAAAGTATTATCTCAAGTAACCCACCGCTGAGTCTAGCTGGCATTCTTCTTTGGCATTTTTTTGTAACATTTCTTTTAAACATTATTATGGCATTATTTGTATTATGTATTGTAAAATTAATGTTAATGTTTTTTTTTGGAATATAAACCAATAAAATCTTATTAAACCAACCCACTTTTATTTATATTTTTTTTGTAACAATATTTAATAGTTCCATATTAATAGATGATTTAGGGAAACTCTATATTTTATCTGTTTTGATCTTTCATACTTAAAGTAGAGTTTTTAAGTGCGATTATAATTAAAATACTAAACTTATTTTCATTGAGCTTTGACATCTATATAAAAATATGTAAACATGAATTCTATGTCACGAAAAATACATTTAAATACAGAATGTTAAATTCATTGAGGAGAGTACCGAGTAGCTTAGTTGGCGGAGCAACGTTGGAAGTTGGAGTCAACTTGCAAGTTGATAATTCTTATTCCATATTTATTCAAAATGCAAGTATAATAGATTCTGAAATATTGATTATATTCTTTTTATAATATTCTATTTACACCAAGACAATGGAGAATGTTTTACGAGTACAGCCACTTAAAACCTCTTGGACATCACCGATGCCGTCAAACTCTTTCTAAGTCACTGTTATCTTGAATAACGTAGCTTTGTACATGAGAATCCTTTTAAGAGTAATGTATAAAATTTCTTTATTTTCTGTATATATCCAATAGCTTAACGCCAGAAACAGAACTTGAAATTATGAACAAAATTTTGAATATGTTATTCTTAGGACAATATTGCTAGTTAACTAGATTGTAACCGCTCTAAGTGAATGCTATTTATTGTTCGGCTATCACGTTAATAATTGATAATGTAACTATGTATTTTTATTCATATATTTTTTATGGTATAGATCAAAGTATCGGAGCTAAAGAGGTTTTGACATAACAGTTCGTGTCATAGGTACATGAAAAGTAAATAGTGTTGTATTATGATTTCCTACTTAAATACACAAAATTTTATTATATTTATCAGAAAGGAATCAGTATGGTGATGGCAGTAGAGTGATGACTTATGTCTGGTAGCAAACGCTCTTAATATTGTTTACGAATAATAATTTTTGACACTTAAAGTTACCAATTAGAAACTTTGACTTACAAAAATATATAAAACGTATCTTTAAGTTTGATAACATATAACGCATTTAAGACTGTATGTATTTGAAAAATATATATTTGACTATAATGCTACATTATGGGCACCAAAATATAAAATATATTTTATACGAACGTAATACTTAGATAAATATTAGTTAGGTAACGCTCACTTACTCCAATCATGATGGGTGACTGGTAAAAGTTTTGAATATTTAATCATGTATAATGTAAGCAAAGTAAAGTTGCCATCTGATAAAAATATTGGTGGTGCTATGAGCTAAGAATGCAAGGTTAACGAAGATCGTATTTCAGAGTATACTTCTAGGAATTTGGACGATGTAAATATTATAAAGGTCTATGCTTAAAAATAATATACGCGTCAGTATTATTAATAGTATTTTTTTTTAAACTAGATGTTCTATCATAATAATCTTTATACGGTTTATAAAAAAATGATGGCATTAAAGGTTAATTCAGTCTATCTGATAAAATGAGCAATTTTGGTAACTAATCACTTCAATTTTCAATGTTCCTCACAGCATTCAATGGGACATTAAAGAATAATATGATCTTTCCCTCTCGTGATAATAAATGTCATAAGTAAAATCAGACAGATACACTAGTAGAGATTACTTATTATTTGGAGGTTGATAGAAAATAATTTCATCACACCAAAATGCCGATATTGCCATTTTGAATAATAACTTATATATTATTTTCGTATATAATACTATTAAATTGAATTAATATTAATAACCTATAAGTGTATTCGTAGTAAAAATATAATTATAGTTTAGAAATAAAACATTTCATAATTTGAAGTAAAAACGTCATAACTTGGCTAAGAGTCAATGTTTTTATATTCGAAAGTTCTAAAACAATTTACATGATGAATCGCAAATGAATTTTGCTCGTAAAGAGACTGCTGAATGCTTTTAAAACTCCTTAAGATTTTTTTTCGAATTTTTGTTAAGTTTTGTTCCATGTTTAATTTAAGTGGGCTCTTAGTATCTAAATCCAATAAAATACCAAAGTCTTTAATATTATGGATATTTTATTGTGGACGTCAATTTAAATTGTAGATAATGAAGTAATTCTTTTGAGATAATATTTTAATTACTATTCAGATGAATTTTTAAATTTATATAAATATAGAATGAAAAATAAATGAGCTACCATATAGCTCAGTTGGTAGACCGAGGAGACGGTTTCCCAGTAGTCGCGGGTTCGAATCCCTACCCGTATCGGTTTATTTTTCGTTCTATATTTTGTATTAATTTAAATAAGCTTAACATGGCTAGACATGTTTATAGTTATTTTAAAGATGAATTTTTAAAAAAGAGATTATTTTTTGAAAATTATTAAATATGATACAGTTATGTTAATTATTAGTAGTGTTATTATTTATTTAAAATGTAGAGAAATATATATTTATTAATGATAATGTGTTTCACACGTACCATGATATAAAAGCAATATGGTGTGTTTATTTTAAGCCTGCATGGCATTTGTGTTCGCATGTCAGTAATGGCGGGCGGAAATGACGGCAGTGCCAATATCCGGTCCAACGGTAGTGGAGGAAATTCTTTTTCCCGCGTTGCTTTCGCAAAAATATAATTTATTGACAGTTTTCATTAAACCTTTTGAGATTGCAACATGATTTTGAAAGGTGTTATTTTTAAGCAAATGTGTTGGACAGGTTTGAAACATTTTAAACCTCCAGCAAGGGATCATAGTCGAATCGTTTTAAGTGAATCTGTGATTGTTGACCAGTATGTAGCGATCTCTCTCTTGATAAGTAGCCTACGTTGAAAAGGGGTCAAGATATCTCAACCGACGGGGTAATGTATACATTACAGTGTGTTAAACGTTTATATGTTCTAACTATCGAATATTATCAATATTATTTGGACGAAAACATGCTCATGTTAAATAATATTCTCCTATAAAATAAAGGTCTTTATCTGAAATTTATATAAATAAAAGAAAACGAATAAAGATACATTTCTCGGAAATGTTTATGGAATTGTTTCATATATTAATAAATAGTTTTTTGACGTCTATAGTTCTTTAAGAGTTTTCTAATCAGGGAGCTACTGAATCCTAAGCTTATCTCAGACTAAGCCGTTTATTCAGATATCGCACCTCATTTCGACGCTACACAATAGCCAGTTAGGCTCTCTGCGGGAAAGCAATTTACATATTAAGAGGGCGGCTCACTGGCTCCCTCTGTCCACGGGAATTGCAGGTAGGTATGATTCCGCAATCAATGATTTGATCATTCCAGCCCTATCACGCAATTCAATATGTATTGTCAGAATGAATATTGATGGCAATTGATTTTCACTATTATTGGCAAAGCTAATAGTAACTGCGCCAATAAAAACGGTTTTAAGCGTTATTTAGTTTTATAGCTTAATCTGATTATTTGGATGGTTGGGTTTGAGAGTTGATCAATTTTCGTAGTACGAAATTTGCTATTAATTTGTATAGAGACAGGTGCACAGAAAAAAAAAAACAAGTAGAAGCTAACAATTTTCAATAGGGAAGATTGGACCAAAAAACAGAAAACGGTGTTTTTAATTATTAGTAGCACATGGATAATCCAAAAGTAAATGCGATATTTTAATAGAAAACCAACTGACAATATGTATGTGTTCATATATTTGATGAGCGGTAATGTAAAAGTCCTTATTAAAATTACTTCAATGTTTTTTACCTCTACAGAGTTCGTAAGACCAACTTACGTTTTTTGTACAATTCGTCTTCTTGAGGAGCCTTGGATAATGTGTACATTATTGTCTACAGCCAATGTGAGTATGAGAAGATTTTTCGTATACATACGGTAAGAGCGTTTGAGGATATTGTTGGTGAGATTTATTAAGGTCAAAAATAATTGTTATCCACATATACCCACACAAAAATAAATGTTATATATACACATATATATATATATCTATAAAATATTGTTATTATAAATAATAAATATCCGTAAGCAAGTCTCACCAATAAGAAGAATTTTCCTTATCACAACTGTTCTGCCGGCAGATATTCAAGGGTAAAAGTCAAAGTGTTTTTTTTTTGTTTAATAATTCTGACTAATATATAAGTGCGATTGTTTGGATGTTTGTTACTCAATGACGCCAAAACTACTGAACGGATTTTGACGAAACTTAGCAATATTGTAGCTTTTGTACCAAAATAACACAATGGCACTAGAAATACTAACTTTATCACTACACATACGTAATGAGAGTAGTTGAGGTTCTGTGACTCCGTCCAGATTGGGGTAATCAAACTGATCTTAAAAAATTAAAAATATATATTTAAGACGGAATATTAATATAATTATCAAATGTAATTAGGTACTATAAATAATTCGAAGAAAATGATTTACGTAACGAGTAAGAAATGAAAGGTATTTCATACAATTTACTCGCGTGTGTAATGACATATTGTTGACATGATTTGCTTCATTTTGTCATGTCATTTCAAGCATCCAATACTTTTTTAGTTTCAGGGAATAGGCTTCAAGACAAACACATAAGACAATATCAAAATATTGAGGAAGATTATGTTAGAATAAAAAAATGATATAAGCAGGAATCATATGATTTATTTATTCTTAACTTTTTTAAACTTTAACTGAATTTTTTTAAATATTTGATAATCTAAGAAAACTTCGTATTTAACACATCTCAATATTGTATTAACACAGCGTAGATAATTACCGCCAACACATTTAAAGGATACAAAGATTCATAAATCATCATGAAGGATACATAGCTATACATATAACAAAATTTTCACTGATCGATTTCTGTACATGGAAAATTAAAAAAAAAACAGGAGGTCTAAATGTAGGAAAATAACAGTTTGTTATTTTGTCTCTTCGTCTGTATGTCTGTATGTGTCTGAATTAGAAACGGATTAAACGATTTGGTTGCAGTTTTTGGGAATATATTGTTGTGGGCTTCACTTAACATATTGTTTTTTTTAAACAATCGGTTAACAAATAAAGAAGTTAATAATCTCTTGTTTTCGTACCATTGTTTACCAGGGATTAATTAAATTAGATACATAATTAAACTAGAAATAGTCCTATACCCAAAAACTACTTGATTAAGTTCGATGTAACTTGAAGGTTTATAGTTTTTACATACATTGGTATGTACAAAGGATACGTTTTATCGAAATCGAAATCTACTCGTACGAAGTCGCAGGCACAGCTAGTTTAAAAAAAATACAAAGATATACCTACATTTTATTACATCGAACTTTTAATTTAATCTCCAACCATTTCTAAAGTCTTCGTTGCTCAGCTTTATTTTATTACATTTTACGTATCATAAAAGTATATTACTATTACAAATTATTTTTCAGAATGTCCTCTACTGAATCTGAAACCAGACAAAGGTTAGTAAAATACAAATAAGAATTAAAATATTTTCTCAATGTGTCTAGAGTATAATATTGCAGATATGTTGCGAACACTTTCAGATAAGGTTATACGTCCCGAGTGTATTTTAAATGATTTATTTGCGTTATCTCCGTAATTGAGTGCCGTACTTACTGTATTTGTCACAGAACAGTTGAGTGCATTTTGCTTGTATTTTAAATTGTATAAATATATTGATATGTTTATATTATTTATATCAAAATGTGTATTTGATAATTTTAATTATAAGCAACAAATATAGAACGATTATTGTCTGTTTTTTTTATAAAAAAAAAAATGATTAATAGTTTGTCAATTTTACGATAAATAATAAATATTATAAAAGTTATTGGTCAAGTTGATAATAACATATATATTCTTTTAATACATTAATTTTATTATTTATATCAAAATGTTTATGTTATTTATATCAAAATGTTTATTTGATAATTTTAATTATAAGCAACAAATATAGAACGATTAATGTCTGTTTTTTTTGAAAAATAAAAAAAGATTAATTGTTTGTCAATTTTACAATAAATAATAAATATTATAAAAGTTATTGTTCAAGTTGATAATAACGTATATATTCTTTTAATACATTGATTTTATTATTTTTTAATTTCTGAAGTGTTTCAAAATTTTGATTATATTATTCAATTTGCGATATAATAATAAAATAATAAAAAAAATATTTAAATATTTATATTTGGTAAAAATATTTAATAACAAAAATCAAGTTTTTACAATATTAAAATTAATTAATTCAGTAATGCAACATGAAAAATAAAAAGAAAAAACCAAACCAAACAAAAATGTTACCAAAACTAACAACCAAAAATAAGTAATAAATAAGAGAACTGTGACAATTGGCACTCGATGATCCGATGATCACCAGGAGTAAAAACGTCAACGCACGCCAACCACCGCAGCCCGTCGCACCGAGCAGCTCCACGTCATCAGAGGAGGAGTACGCAACTCCTCCTGAGAATGTCGTGTCGAGCAGTGACGACGAGCTGCCGCCTCCAGCGCCGCGCCGAGCACCAGCGCCGCGCCGAGCACCAGCGCCGCGCCGAGCACCAGCGCCGCGCCGAGCACCAGCGCCGCGCCGAGCACCAGCGCCGCGCCGAGCACCAGCGCCGCGCCGAGGGAGGCCACCGCTGCCGCGCTTGGGGCCTACTGGGGCATCCGCTCCGCGTTCGGCCCCCGCCGTCGGTGGTGCAGTGCGCCGCATGAAATGGACGCAAAATATAAACGAAAATGTCATGCGAGCTTACTATAGGGCGACAGAGGGTGGAACTAACCTCACTGCGTGGCGAACCCGTTTGCTATCTTTGTTTCAGATCCTTGAACCAGAGTTGACCGTTTCGGCCCAACGACTATCGGATCAGGTGCGGTTTATTCAACGTAATCGTGCGTTGGATGACTCCGCACTTGACCGGCTTCGCTCCGAGGTGACAGTCTCTGCATCCACCACCGAAAGCATCCATTTGCGAGCCCAGTTATCGTCCACTCCTTCGGTGGCAGGGTTAGTGGATGGAAATGCTGATGTGGGGGGCGTTGAGATTACAACCGTAAGTACCCAAGATAATGAGCAATTAAGGAGGACTTTGGAGGATGCGATTTTGGAATTTAAAGACATACCAGCCCGCGACAGGCCACGGTTACCCCGTTTTCCCACGCATAGACGTAATATGTCGCTAGTAATGGCTCTAGACTGCATGCTAGACTCTTATCTTCGTTCTAGCAATAATCTCACTGATACCCATTCAATTCTTTATTGTGCAGCTGTTGCAGCGTGCCGCTCCGCCCGTGTCAGATTTCCTGAGCCTGATAGGGTGGTGCGGTCCACTGAGGACACACCCGCATGGCAGATGAGGATTGAACGGCGTATCAGCGCAGCTAGGGTCATTATTGGCAAGTTAATCTGCTTCAGATCGGGAAACATCCGGCCGAGAGTCATGCGTTATGTTACACAGGCCTTTGCCGGTACTGGCATTAGATCTCAGGATTACATGGCCTATGTAACAGAACGTAGAGACTACCTGAAGCAGAAAGTTTGTGCGTGGGCAAATCGTATCCGTCGTTATAAACAACGTGTAAATAGGTATAAGCAGAATCGCATATTCCAAAGTGACCAAAGAAAGGTTTATAGAAGCTGGGAGGAATCTGCTACGAGTGTGATTGATGGGCAGTTACCAAATATGGAAGAAATGTTCACATTTTGGAAAAATATTTGGTCGGTGCCTATTAATCACAACGATGGTGGCTGGATGCGTGTTGTTGAGCGCGCGTGTGAACACCTGCAGCCAATGGAGGCTATATTTATAAGCCCAGATAATGTCAGGGATGCGATCCGTTCGACCCATAACTGGAAAAGTCCTGGGCCGGACGGATTACATAACTTTTGGCTCAAATGGCTGCGGTCTTCACACGAACGTTTGGCTGGGCAATTCCAGGAAGCCATCGTGTCCGGATCCCTACCATCTTTTATGACAACAGGAATCACCTTTCTGCTCCACAAGTCTGGTAGTATCACGGATCCAAAGAACTTTCGACCTATCACGTGCTTACCAACAATTTATAAGCTTCTTATTGCTCTGCATTCATTTTGACTTCAAAATTAAACACACATTTGTATGCAAATAGCATTTTAGATCCCGCTCAAAATTGATGTAAGATTGGGTCTCGTGGTACTAAGGAGCTCCTCCTTATTGACATGTCCATTAATGAAAAGGTTCGCCGAGGTAAGAAGGGTCTCTCCGCCGCCTGGATTGATTATAAAAAGGCCTATGATTCGGTGCCTCATACATGGTTGAGACGAGTACTAGAAGTGTATAAGATTGACACAGATATATGCGCTTTTCTTGATTCATATATGAGGCAATGGACAACGGTCCTTTGTCTTCCAGGGGGCGGAGGAAATCCTCTTACTTCCGAACCTGTAAGGATTGAGCGAGGTATTTTCCAGGGTGACGGTTTGAGTCCTTTGTGGTTTTGCCTAGCTTTGAACCCCTTAAGCGCGTTGCTTAGGGACTCAAAGCTGGGCTTTCGCTTTCGCAGAGGGGGTGAGATCATTTCTCATCTTTTGTATATGGACGATCTCAAATTATTTGCACTAAATAAAGCAGATCTGGTATCATTACTAAACGTTACGCAAACGTTTAGTAATGACATTAGGATGGAGTTTGGTGTAGATAAATGCGCGGTTGCACATGTGCAGAGTGGCCGAGTTGTAAATAGCGAATATTTACAACTCTCGGAGACAACGTCCCTCAGATCCCTCTCCGAAACCGAGTGCTACAAATACCTTGGTATGTCGGAATGCTTAGGCATACTAAGTGGGGACATTAAACAGCTAGTGAAGGAACGCTTCTTTAACCGCTTGACAAAAGTTCTAAAAAGTCTTTTGTCAGGAGGTAACAAAGTGCGTGCATTCAACAGTTGGGTAATGCCCGTGCTGATGTATACTTTCGGCATATTAAGGTGGACTCAGACTGAATTAGATGCCCTGGACCGAAAGGCCCGAAAACTATTGACAATGTATCGCATGCATCATCCGCGCTCATCAGTGATGAGATTGTATATTCCACAGAAGTGTGGGGGTCGTGGCTTCCTTAATGCCAAAAACTTACACAACCGTGAGGTATGCAATCTAAGGGAATATTTCCTTCATGCTGAGTGTGGAATGCATCGGGACATTGTTGCAGTAGATAATGGTCTTACACCGCTCTCCTTAGCCAAAGATAACTGGCATAAACCGGTAGTACTTAGCACTGACGACCGTATAATTATATAGAAGAGTAAGGAGCTTCATGGACGGTTCCACCAGGCACTTTATGGGCCTGATGTAGACCTTCTGGCGTCCGTGGCTACGCTTTGGTGATCTCTTTGGTGAAACCGAAGGTTTTGCTTGTGCAATTGCTGACGAAGTTGTCAAGACGAACAACTATCGGAAATCCATAATAAAGGATGGCACTGTTGACATATGTCGTGCGTGCTACCAACCAGGAGAATCCATCAGATATGTTATTTCCGGTTGTTGTCATCATGCCAATGGAGAGAATTTGCACAGGCACAACCAAGTAGCCAAGATTATCCACCAAGAACTTGCTCTTCGATACGGTCTTGTACCTTTTGAAGTGCCGTATTATAAGTACTCACCGGAGCCAGTTTTGGAAAATGGTCATGCTAAGCTCTATTGGGACCGATCTATCATAACGGACAGGACTATTGTAGCCAATAAGCCTGATATCGTGCTGGTAGATCGGTTAGAGCGCCGGGCATTTCTTGTTGATATCAGTGTCCCGTGTGACGCTAATCTTGTGAAAGCTGAGAAGGACAAACTGTCAAAATACTTGGACTTAGCTAACGAGATTACCGACATGTGGGATGTTGACTCATCAATAATTGTCCCGATGGTAGTTTCCGTCAATGGTCTTATAGCGAAGAGTCTCGATCATCATCTCAAGAGGCTCTCACTAAAAAACTGGATCAAGGGTCGGATGCAAAGAGCAGCAGTTTTGGGTACGGCACGCATTGTGAGGAAGTTTCTTTCGCTGTCGCCCTAACCACCGACGGACTGGTCGTAAGGCCCACGTCGGCGGGATACTGTTTTTTATATTTATATTTAAAATGTTGTTTTTTTAAATGTTATATGTATAAATGTAAATAATAAGATTAAAATAAAATAAATGAATAATAATAATATAACGGCCACATATTAATAACTGGCACCGTGCTCGTTTAAACATTTTCATGTACAAAAAATCTTAATCCTCAATAATATCGATGTACAATTGTTAGCAGACAAATGCAACCCATATCAGGATAGATATTGGGGTCAAAATTCTAGGAAACATATTTACAGCACCACCGTACGAAATTGGCTGTGAAACTCCCGACATTTCAACAAATTTATAGAGTGTCTGTACAGGACGCTGCCGAACAAAAGGTGCATTTACATAACAAATTGAAGGGCAAAGGATGGACCGACGGCGGACACAGTTTATGTATACGTAGAGCCTTAACTAGAGTTCAGCCGATAGAGGATTGTTCATTTGTACTAGTCTTGGAGTTTAAATAAATATAGAGTTTACGTAATTCAACTAACTTTATTGTCACTTTGTAATTTAAAAAAATAAGCTTTTAGACAGTATTAATAACAGTAATTATTATTTTTTTTTGTTATATATAAAAAAACAAAAATTAGTAGTAATTTTCATAGCTTAAGATTAAAAATATACAAATGTTAACATTGTATATTATACTACTATTTTGTCTGTGTTAAATATTTAATTCAATATTGTGATAAATATGTGACGAATCTAAGCTTAAATTACGTTTTGAAAATAGTTATACAATGCAATACAATGCAATTTAATTAGCGCAAATGCCGCATTATTTCCCAGCCATAGATTTTAATATTATTATTATTCTGCTTGCTGTTTAGAAATCTTCTATTGCATTTAATAAGGCTTTTTTAAATTGTATACAATCAATTAAATTTTTTCTTGCAAAGGATGTGGTTATATAAGGTAGTTTTGTTTAGCCCTTTAGTTCTAAATGTAATAAGCCGTAACTAATTTTACAGTTGAATGTAAATACTTAACTGGTTCACGAATGCATTTGAATATGAATGTCTTTGGATCTTAGACTTAATAATACTTAAAGACATTAGTATGCAACACATACCTTACGTTATCTCTTTACTGGGAATAATGCTAAAATGCGATGAAAGAAGCCAAATGTAAGGTCTTGTCAGGAATTAAAGATAAAATGTTAGTTCATTTAATAATTCTTATTTAAAAAACTTGTAATCATGTGTCTTATTTTGAGTTAGGTTTCGTCATACTGATGACTAATTTCTGTACTTCAATCTGAATAATTATTATGAAGCCGATATTCACCGGTGAATAAAGTTCAAAAAGTAATAACTACATATATTTAACTGAACATGAAATTGAAATTATAGGCGGCCTCTTGTCAGAGATAGAGGTAATATCTCGGCTTATCCGTTGAAATGAAATGGGCATCGTTTGCGACTACAAATTGTATTGCTGGGCATTTCGCATCATAGTTCATACTTTGGGATAAGCATGTGATTCATTGCAGATGAATGAAATTGATTTAATACTGTTGTAAGTAATGCTTCTTAGGTAAAATGGGTTGACTATATATCTATTAAGACAAACTAAGATCTTACATCTCATTAAATATACTGGAATAATATGAGAAATTACATACGACTATGTTGCTAAGCTTTTTTTTTTACAAAATAAGGTTATAAAAATATATTTAATAATATAATCGCAAACAGTCGCCCCTTAAGCATTAAGGTAACGGCTCGGCTTATCCGAATGAAATTGAATGGCTACCATAATGAGGCTTCGATTGTGACTATCGTAGAGACTGCATTGGCAATTTAAAAAATAAAATGGTAATAACATAAATTTTATACTCGTTTATTACCATAAAAGTGTTATTAGTTATTTTGCTTTTGATAAAAATAAAATTTATAATATATATATATTTTTATATATCTTATACGATTTAGCAAGCCGCGTAGGAACTTGATGATTTCAATAAAAAGTCTAATTTAAGAATGGAATGTAAATTAATTTTTAACAGAGTTTTATCAGTATTAATAAAATTTTATAATTAAATCATATAATTACTTAAATTTAAAATGTCATGAGTATTAAGGTAACGTACCGGTTATCCAACGAAATTGAATCCAGTAATGACCGCATCGATTGAGTTAGCTTTGCACTTTAAATAAATGGCAAGAGTAGGGTTATTAGGGTTATTAGGTCTTTATTTTCAAATAACATTTTTAACATTGGGATTTCTTTGGGAATGGTACTTAGTTGTTTTAATTGACTGTAGCTCCTATAAGATCTGGCTTAACCGAGTTAGTATTACCCTCTGTCAAAAGCTTAACATCTCCTCTTTCCTATCCGTGTCAAACTTATTTTATCCTCTTAGTACGTTGCAAGTGGTAGTATTAAAATGTATCTGAAACTTTTATGTATCGCAGATGTCCATGAGAGGCGACACATAATAATATTATTATATGCCTCTGGGTTTGTAAGTTATAGTGGATATTGATATATAATATTATGTTTATATAAATATAGAATGAAAAATAAACAGACACGGGCAGGGATTCGAACCCGCGACTATTGGGAAACCGTCCCGTCGCTCTACCAACTGAGCTACCGTATCGCTGTCCGCCTCGATGAATTAAGCATTTTATATGTGATCATCTTTATCGGGACGGTGGTGACATCTATTAGGTTTCTTCCGAAGCAGGTAAACATAGGTTAATATAGCGGGTTCGAATCCCTGCCCGTGTCGGTTTATTTTTGATTCTATATTTATATAAATTTAAGTAATTTTAATATGGCTGTACATGTTTATAGATATTTTCAAACATCAATTTTGGTAGTGGCGTCTTTTCAATGTTTATCTATAGAGCAAAGTTAAAAACATTGGTTAGGATTTTCGAAACACGAAAAGTACACGATGCCTTCCAATATTCTATCATAACATCATATTTTTTGGGTTGACTGGAAGAAATCTCTGCACCTCGAGATAAGCTCACCTTTTGTGCATTCATTTTTGTTTCTTTGCCGTGTTTTTTTTTCTTTTTTAATGTTTTGTGCCCACAAAGATTATTATTGCCCAATAAAGTATTAAATAAATAATAAACATATATATTTTTGTAATAACTATGGCATTTGAAAGTTGTTAAAATTATTTGATCAATATTACATATTATGACAGACACTATCAGCAAAGGGCATTGCCCTTATATTGATAAACATGTACAAAATATTAGTAAATTACTAAGATTACGCTACCATGCTATGTATTCATAAGAATGGAAAAATATCAGTCACATTCAATATGTTTTCCAGCATTCTGTCAATCATAAAATTTTAAATTATAATATAGGGCACTATCAAACATATTCCATATTCAATTCAGAAAAATTTATTATATTTATTTTCCTTACTGAATTCCAAAAATCATTATTCATGTGAAGTTTTCATGTTTAAGGCATAAACAAATTATTTTATTCAGGTATATGTATTTATTATAATGTATAGACTAGCTTTTGGGAGCACCTTAAATAAGGATTTTAGCATAAAATATCTTTTATTTCGTAAATGACGGCTCTTTACAAAATGCATTCACCATTTAAAAACAAATTTAATTATATTTAGATACAGAAACATATTCCTATTTTAATGCTGTAGCATCATAGTTTAACTGAACTCTAGATATATAGGAACCTAATCATAAGTTTTGATATGGCTTTTGAATTGAAAATTAGCCATAAAATTTACAAAAAACTAGTTCGTGATTTTAATCAATTGCGTTCATATAATCTTAGCAGAATAGGCGATATCTGAGGATTCCCAAACTCCACGCTATATGTAAATATTTTTCTAGTGACCTTTAGTTTTTATCTCAGTATTTTTGTATAATGTTGGTTTTTCAATATGGATATTTTGTATACAGATCCTAACTTCTTCAGTTTTCTGAAATTAAACTTTCATTAGAGTTGAGTTATTTAATTAAACAATGAAACGGGATATAGTTGTGTGCTAATTAAAAATTATACCAACTACCAATAATTTTAAATAATATATAAGATATTAATTAGGTATCCCAAAGGGACTGCGGTAACGAAGTGTCAAGTCCGAATGCTCATTCCCTGATAGCTCGAACAAGTTGCAGCACCTGCGGGGAAGTTTGTCTCGCAATTTAATTAGTTATGGAAATCGACCCGGGCCTGCTCGGGCGCTGTGCTCATGTAAATTGTTTTCAGTTAGTTTGTCTTGGCTTTAAGTGCGGCTTACATGATTCATTTTATTGACTATACAGTATTAAAAAAAATATGATTATTAAATGTACCACTTTTAATTTAGTGAAAGTTATTTTCCACCACACTATTCTTTATTCTAATACTGTCCACAATCGACTATGTTTTGAAGAAACATACAGATTGTAATGCAAATAGATTTCAAGATCATGTTGTGTCCATTTTGAACACACACATCGTTATCTAAACCCCAGTGTATATGATCACAAATAAACATTAAATATAAAGTGCCCGCTCGACGCTAACATCTCATGTTTACAAAAATCACATGGGAGCGTCGCGGACTCTTACAATTTGTTATGCAAATGTTCTGTCCGCACCGCAACCTATGCTGTTTACAGTCTTCATATTGGCTTTATGTAGCAACTGTAAGCCTCTCACTTGAAATGATAATTGTTTGAAATGAAGTATTTCAAGCATATTTTTCTGAAATAAAATTTTTGTAATTAAAACTAGATTTATTTTAGTTATAATCCACAAATACAAGACTAAACAACAAAATTGTCTTGCAATAAACAACACATGGCTGTTGATTTAAAATGAATGCTTCGGATGTATTTTCCTGTGTCTCCAATCAGAGACGAAGCGGTTCGCATTTCCTCTCCTAGATGGCGCTGTAGCAATGGTTCCTATCTAGGTGAAATCGCTTTGAAGCTGGCCCTTCCGGCCTTTATTTCGATTTGGAATATACGCTTTGTAGTATGCTGCACGCGATTTAGTAAATTTCTTTGGTCGACGATGCAGAAAGCAATTATGTCGGATTTGACCGCCAATTGATCGTTTTATTGTTGGAACTGGCTGCTGTTTTAGCTTCCGCAAATATTTCTTATTATTACTTTACAACAGTATTATTTGTTGTTATTAACGGAAAAACAATTTAAAAGTTTCTTTTAAACTGATTATACTATAGCATAAGATATAAATATTTAGAATATTAGTATTATTTTATTATCAATAATTATTATAAAAATATATTATCATAACGAATTTAATAAAAATATATTATTTTTTACTCATTTTCTTTAAACCAGTTTTTATGTTAGGAACAACACTACGCTACGCGTCGTAGATGCGTTGCTACGACGGCTTTCAGCAACTTTATTTCATAGAGAGGTTTTTATTATAAAGTTAAAACACATTTTATATATTTGAATTTAATTCATAAAATTTGTAAAACATAAAAATATTACATTTTTTTTATAGAAACGTAGAAAATATTATTTTGTGATGTAATGGTAACATGCAATACTTTATACAATAATAATTTAAAAAAGTAAAATACTAAAATCATTAAATACTAAAAATATTACACAGAAATAAATCACTATTCCCGAAAAGCCTGCGAGGTGTAGTGAAATCCTCCAACGATCTCGAACTTGTCTACACACGTGAAACCGCGTCTGCTTCTAGCTATCCTAGACCTATGATATCAGTCGTTACAGTCTGCCTGATACCGCTCAGTCCCATACCGTTGCCGGCAAACGAAGCACGCGCCCAACATTTTTAAACCTTTACACCGAAAAAAGTTTTTACTTCTAACTTTTTAAATCGACGCTCCAAAGCGTTTTTAAATTTTGAACGCGTTTCCCTCCCATTTTTTATCTGTCACTTGACTCTTAACTTTTACCTAGGCTTAGTTTGTAAATGTAATCGTAGTCAAAGCTAACTCAGTTGGTTGTGAAAGTGTAGTTGCATGTATAGGATTCTGTGTTAGTATCGTGCTAGTATAATAAATAATAGGTTTTATATTCACGTAATTCGTCTATACGTAGTACTAGGTAGGTGTAAGCAGCTGGACTCTAGTTTAAAGCAATTTAGTCGTCAGATCGTCAACTACGCGGTAAGTAAACTTTTCAAAGTACGTTCAAAGTTACGGACAAACTTAACAAATTGAATTTGTTAGTACATCGCTGATCATAAAACTGATTCATATAAAGTTTTGTTTATACTCGTATATGATAGGTATGTTATTTAATTAACATTATAAAAAACAATTAGAATTTACATAAAATACACAAATAATTTTTGATAAAAATACACAAATATTTTTTGATATATAATTCACTCGATAATTTGACAAACTATAATTTCGTTTAGGTTTTTATAGAAAATAATATTTAGACTTGTTATGATTTTCCAATCAGAATAATTGCAATATTCCATCTGTCAATACATCAATCTTATTTTTTTTTAAGTTTCTTGATTTTCATGCTAGGATAATCTAAAAAATTCTAATAGTTTTGATGTATATTTGACACTAAGACACCTAAATGATAACTTAATAATAAACAGCAAAAACTCTATACTACTTTATTAAAGTTATATTATAAATAAAGACACAAAAATTCTGTAAAATATTAAAGTAATCTAAATATCAGCAAAGGTATTTCCAAAAGAAGCTCCGCGTAATGTAAGCTATGAAAGTTTTAAAGAATATTGTTTAAACTTTCATAAATTACAACGACGTTTTCCACTCTTATATTATCCCTCTCACTTCTCACAAGGTAACTCAAATTATTGCAATGATTGCAAATATAACATCTTAATATAATTCTATGTATTTAAAAAAATTACAATAGTAACTATTTTAATAAACAAAATTGTATTTTATTTAATCTTATCTTATATATAAAATTTTGAATAAAATGTAAGTATATTTCATTTGAAACCTGAAATATTACTGACAAAAATAATCTCTTTGAATTATAATATAACCAACCATTGGATCTCTTTTGAATCCCTCGTTGTGAGGCGCCTTACAATCTGCTAATGAATATTGACAATGATTAAAATGCAAAACCGGCGATGCATTCATTCCTTTGCTCTGTAAGGATTAAACCCGTCATGGATTTGGTCATTACCATATTAAATAATTTATCTGAATATAATAATAAAATACGTTTCTGAAAACTTTTGTTCTATGATTATTTTTTGTAATAAAAAAAATGCAATAATTTTGATCCAAAAATATTACATTATAATCACGGGTTAATAATATAATAAATAATATTTTTTTGACATTGACAACCAATACATTTAATGTTGATACTTTTAATTTACACTCGTAGGAATAAATCTGATGTTGCTTCGTCATTATTTTTGTGCTCTAATTCAATTCGTTTATTAATCTGTCATCAGGGACTTTTCTAAAAAATAGATGATCAATCACTAAGTAAAATTAACTCAAAAAAGTAAAAATAATTTCTTAAATTAAATTTATGTTTTTAATACGTATGAAATTAATTTGGTTATTAAATTTGTAACATATGGTTGTCATTTCTAAATTATTATTACTATTTATCTCCATATACTATTAGAATTCTATGAAAACATCTATTAACGTAAAAATCAGTCCCAAGGGGTTAAATAATTTTTAAATAGTGTACCTACTTTCATCCCGCCGTCATCTAAGATAGTTCAAACCGTAGTTCAAACCTGTACACGTATATTTATTAAGATACAAGTGACTAAACCATATCAACCAATCTATTTGCATGTAACAAATTATTCAAATTGTCGGTCAAATTGTGAATAAATCGTTTCAAATAACCGTTTAGGAGGATCCGGAGGAACCAAAGAATATAAATAAAAGAATTGTTCAAATACCAAAATGAATTTTCGTTATAAAAGCAAACTGGAAGACATTATGATATTATTTAATGGATTTGTTTAAACTATTACGGCGAGCTAACAAACCGCTTTTATTAATACAGCCTCCAGACGTTTATTTCATATATAAATATTTGCCCGGCTTTTAAAGTAATTACATCATTTCGTGGTTCCGGCGGTGTGCGGTGTTAGGCGTGTTTTTATAAAAATTCTACGGGCCTCTCTTTATTTTTATGTGCGTTTAGTATAATTTTGTTTTGTGTTAGGCAAATATTGCCAGCAAACTATTGTTTAGCCTCGTTAAAGGGTTATCCAAAGTGATTGTGAAGATTTCTATTATTTTATGTTTTGTTACTGAAAACTTGGAATATTACTGCACTCTAAAGTAAGTTGTAGTTTATTAATACACCTTTCCACTCATTAAAAATCTTCTCATCATAAAAAGTAATATCTTTTTTTTAAGAAAGATATGTTTCAAATTTGAAATGTTTTATACATAACAGTAAAAGAAGTACGATAATAAATGTTTGCTTTTAGGAATATCTCGTAATAAATCAAATACGAACTTAAATTCTACTATGACTTTGATGGTAAGTGGTGAGAAATAGCTTGAGGGAAAGGGACGGCTGAAGGAGAAAATTGGACAAAAAGAGAGATAGGCTACGCAGCTAACTCCACAAGATACCGTAAATAGCGTTTAGCTACCTTACGTTGATTTGCTGTGCGAGTCGGAATGGTTGTAATAAACTGCTCGTGTTAGCCTGTATGAACTAAATTCAGTTTTCAATATCTGGATTCTACCCTTAAATGTATATCTGAGAGTATTTTTTTTAAGCAGAAAAGCTCAGTCACTAACGTAAATTAAACCACCGAATGCACGCCCTTCACTTTAACTAATTAATATAAAAACAAATAAATACTTATATCAAATTTAAAAAAAAAAAATGCACCAACGCTGTTATATGAGTTCCACTTGTATTATATATGGACTTGATTTTAGAAAGGATGAATAAATAAAGGCAAATTAATGAATCACGGAAACACAAAAATAAATAATCTATTTACAAATAAATATAAACTTATTTAACTCGATGTTTGAAGAATATAAATTGATTTTAAAATCATTGAGCATTTGAAGTCGGCTCACGGCTCCAGTCGGTGTAATGTATTTTAAGCGAGGCGGTTCGTTGACGGATTAATAAGAACTGAGCTTATCTTACGTAAAGCATTTTAAAGTCGATATATTTTTCTTATTTTAAGCTTCTTTTCAGGTAGTGTTGATTTTCTTTATCTCTTAAGTTGAGGTAAAATTTGGCATTTATTTTTTTTCAGTTTTATTTCATGTTTTAAAATTAATAAATTAATAATTAATAAAATTATTAAATCTATTAAAATTAATACATACGAATATTCTTATGAGGCTATCATAGATTTTTATTTTTTATACATTGAAAATTAGTTTAATTTTCAGATGGAAGAAAAGCCAATTTTTTAAAACATCCTTAACAAACTTATAATGCACAGTTTTTACCTCGATATTCACCTCAAGTGCCATGTTATTGCAACTGTAATTAGAGCAGAGGAAGAGCCAGATTGACAAGTTCACTTCAATGACAACTTACGAGAGCAGTTTGACGTTTATTAACTGAAAAATCATATTTTCCACAATTTTAAAGTGTGCCCAATTTATTTTGTTTACACTTAAAAAGGGTGTTGTATAAAATATAACTAACGATGAACATTGATCTAGTAGAAGTATTTAACTAATTAGTTAGTGCGGTTTTAGCTGTATAATAGCTTTAAAACCTACTGGCAACGATGCTTCAAAACCAAGCTCGTAAAATAACACAATTAAGTGAAAGCAGTACTCATTACGCCTATTTATACTGTTCCACACAATTATACATATATAACAAAACCAAAACTGTCTTACGATGTAAATTTTAATTAAAACAATAAATTTAATACAGCAGCCGTTGGCCAACTATGAATATGTCAAACGTGTACGACACAGGTCGCCTATTAAGACAATGGCAATGCATAGGTCGCAACTATTTCAAACAGGGGTGCGCTTAAACTGTTGTAAATTCTGTCATCAATTGTGGCCACGAGACTTGAAAACTTTAGTAATTAAATTAAATTACTATATCTATAACTTTAAATATAGATTTGAATATTGTAGAATAAATAATCAAATTAATATTTGTATAAAAATGATGTTTTAAACTCTCTTGTGTATCATGTATTTAGTATGATATATTTTTTTATCGTTTAAACAACTTGTCTGTTAAAATTTAAGCAAGTATAAAATGTAATTAATATGTTATAAATGGTGAAAAATAATGGTTAAAAATTTGAATTAAAAGCAAAGAGGCTTCGAAATAATTATTATCTAAAAGCCTATTTCATGGGCCTCGGTCTGTGGTCAGCACAAGTGGTATAAGACTGATACAGGGCGGTGCTCCGTGCAAAAACTAATTCTAAATAATGAACCCCAGCCGTAAATTTGTCCGTGTTAAGTACACTTGACATTGTTAACCCTTAATTTACTTGTGTGTGTGAGAGTCACACTGTTTTATAATGTATAATTAATTTTATGAAAGTAATATTTGATATTCTGTGACCATTGAATAATGTTAACCTTCAAATAATTGCGTCAGTTAATGGTTATCGAGGTAATGCTATTCAGATAACGTTTGAAAATAATTCTGAAAAAATTACCACTAAAACTAAATTCCGAATCGAGTTCATATATATTCGGGTAACGATCGCTCGGGATGGACGATTTTTTCGCACCCGCATATATCTACGCCAATTGAACTGTTTTCTTACTTTGAATTTATAGCGGTTGAATCCGACCAGGTATGTAAATTTTATTATCTTTATAAGCTGTTATGCGAGTTCTTGACAGTATCTTTATTTTTTGGTAATAATATTTGTGAAAGTTAAGCAAAAGTTTTAATTGTGCTTTTTGTTCTTTTCGTTTCCAAAAAGATATTACCTGCAGAGATACTATGAAATGAAGTAAGTTAAAAGTTCCTAATACCTATACTAATTGTTTATTTTATCATCTTCAGCTGATTACCATTTGATTGGTGGTAGATTGAAATCGTTTTATATAGTACAAAAATTTTAGATTTTTATGAAATAGTACTGAATTAAAAAAGAAATAAAAGTTTTCATTGTTATGTAATGTAAATTGAATATATTTATTCTAGAAACGACATTCAAAGATATCAAAAAGATAATGAATTAATTTTTAAAATTTTAGTATGACTTACAAAAAAAAAATACATATTTTTTTATTTTATAAAACAAATCCAAGTTTTTTGAACACAGATGAATAGCTTTGATGATTTTGTAATAGATGCCTTCCAAAGGCTTCATAAAGAAAAAGCGTTCGAAAAAGCTGAGAGATTTTTGTTTGTGATTAATTTGGAACAAAAATCTATTTTAAATGCAATTCTTTCTTTTATTACTTATAAAACATATATTAATAATACAAATGGAGTTAGTTTAAAATCAATAAAAATGTGGGTAAATATATAATAGGTACATAGCTTATCTTATGGATCTTGACAACTACTGAATCAACTAAAGCCTATTCGAATAACGTACATAAATAAAAAAAAAGAAAACTTTTTTAAAATCTACTTCTACTTTCAAAAAATACTTGTAGTCTCACTACAGTTTGTGCATTCAATCTATGTATTGATGTTAGATCAATCCGTTTATCCGTGATTGGGCGGTGCTATTAATCTGGCGGAATAGCTGCTTCATTCTGATTCATTACAGGTTGAACTTGCATTCATTGCGATACGTTTGAATGTTGTAGCAATTACTGGTCTACACTATTCGTTCAGTGTTAGAGAATAAGCTCCATATTAAAATAATTAATACTTAATAATATTTTAATATTACTATAGTTTGTCAATAACGCAGAGAATACTGTAATGCTTTGTATTGCATTTTATAAGAAAAGATTGAAGGGGGATTGAATTATTATAGCGAAGAAAAATAAAAGGTTCTCAAGTAAAAAACGCGTAGCCAGCATTCCTATTTGAGGGCACTTAAATGCTGCCACTCTATTAATGTTTTTAAATAGCCTTATTTACTGCACTTTATAGAAGCCGCTGGCAAAAGTCAGTAAGTCATATTTTTTTGTTTTTTCTTAAGTCTATAGAGTTGTTATTTATTATTAAATTTCTTTATTAGCTACAATATTAATAATCATTGATATGTACGATCAGATTATTATATAATAGTATTTCTTGTCACAATACATTCTACTTCTTTGTTGATGAAAGTATATTACGTTAAGATATCATTGAAAAAGGTTAGAATGCTTGAGTGTTCAAAATCTTTAGTGTTAGTTTATTTTTCAACTTTACATTTATTTATGTAAAGAGTGGATTAATTTTCAAATTGAGATTTATGCTGATAATAATAATACAGTTAAAAACGTTACAATATCTGAATGTAAAGTAAAACATAATATTGAACAGAATGTAAAATATACATAAATGTAATTAAGTAATGCAGAATACCAAGTAATTATGTCAGAATTTTATCAGAATTCCATCCTCTTGCAAAACACGCGTTATCTCGCCTATTAATCATTCGACGTCACGTTGTCACCAGCCAAGTGATATTCAAATTGCCGACATAATTATTCATGCTTAGAAGAATATGTAGCTACTTTATATTATGACTTTGTTTAATGTTAAGTTATAATGACTTTCAAAATATTTGGTCTAAATATTAAAAAAATATTAACCGTAACCTTGGTTATTTCATCATTATTATAATTAAAGTTAAATTTATGTTCAGCTAGTTTTAACTGGCCAATTTTTAATATTTGTCACCAATTTAGATCAAATATGTACCACCCAGTGTTAAAAAAGGTTGTATTACATATTTCTCCTAAATATATTGTGTTAGTACAAAACATAACGTTAGTATTTGATTCAGTAACAAACGGTAATATTGTACGTACGGACAATAAATCTCCTTGTATCGTTACCCCACTGCATAAATAACGGAATAATTGCTATTTTCACTATGAATCGTGATATATGAGGTAGGTTTTGCTAAATTTTAGGCATGAGGAGATCGCGAATCACTTGTGACTTATTATTACTTTTTTTTTGGCATACCTTTTACATATCTAGATTAGTTTTCGTATAATATTAGTAAGATAATGTTTTTAAAAAACTGGTCACAGTAGATTGAAAATGAAATACTGAAAATGTATTTTTAGTAAATCTGTTTTAAGGGATTTGCCTCGGCTTTGAACAAGCCTAATTTTTTCCGAGCGGATGACGAAAAGAGCATTTGCGATACCTATTTCTCTCTGAACCCGTATCGAAAAAATATGTCAACGACAATTTCAATATTCTATCCCCAACACATTGTCTGCCAGTGGATCATAAATTTATATAATATAAAATTCAATTTCCAAGTTAGTTTCCATTTAAATCTTTCATTGAATATACAGGTACATTCAAGTCTAGTTTAATTATTTATAATTGTGTATAATTTTAAATAATAATGTAGCATTCATACATAATAATAAAAATAAAGCTACAATATGAGCGGTCTGTCTTTGTACAAATACCATATATTAGGTGAGTTTGCATACAAATATATTTGGTTCGGGACAACCGACGTCTAGTGGAGCGGCAAACTATGCGTACTCACGATAATATATTTTGCTGAAGGGATATCTTTGATAATATTTATCTAAACGACACCGATTCGTTTTTACTGTTTGGTGAAAATGTTTTATTTAGGGATTTATTGCTTACTATATTATTTTTATATATATTAAATTAGGTATACATAGAGTTAAATTTGGAATAACTTGTTTTTTCACGAATATTTAGAAAAGAGATTGTTATTCATATTAGGTATTTTTTTTTTTTTATATTGTTTGATTTATTTTTAACGACGTTAAATTCTAAAACGGCATTATAATAATAAAAATATATTTAAACCTGTTTCTTAATAAATTATGCAAAACCAAACAAATATATTAGTAAAACAACACAATATAAAAAGTATTTGATTAACAACAAAATGATTACATAAATTATGAGATTTTATTTTAAGTAAATTTTAGTATCTTCAAACGTATGTAAATAATATTTTTTTTTATTTTCAGGTTGCCGAGACTAACTTCAGCTCAGGTATTCATTTTAAAGTTTTTCCCCTAATCGTAAAGTCTTTACCAGCGTCGGCGCATTACACTTCATGACCCGAAACTTCGTGACTCCTGAAAAACTTTATATTTTAAGTCGGGCCAAACATATGAATTATATTTTATTATATATATGACATATATGTTATAGCCAAGATTCCCATCTGTTTCATGATAAAGTCGCTTTTTAACATTAAAATATTATTCTGGGACGGTTTTTTAAATGCATTATTAACATAGCTTGTAATTTATTGCAAAAGTAAGTGAGGTAGCTATTGCGTGCATAATAAATACGAACGCTATTTTTCGTTGACAGCGCAAATGGAAAATATTCTAAACCACTGCTAGCACTATCTCTTTGCTCTCACTCGGGTTTTAAGCGACTATGGGATATAATTTATATCTACTGTATATATTTAAAACGATACACTAACCAAATAGAATAACATCCGAAAATAAACTATGAACGACGCTCTTAAAGTCTATATTTGAATATCACTCACCGCGTTCTGAATGGGACGACGCAAAGTGCATGCATTTTATAGTTTAGTAGAAATGAAATGAATCTAGATACTAGAAGATGAAAGATCTTGGTTTTTATTTTATTCATCTCAATAATAATAATATTATAGGACAAATTATACATATTGATCTAACCCTCTAAGTAAGCAAATTATTTGCATGTGTTAAGGGTGTTAGATACAAACACATATAAATACAACGAATATATTAAACAAACATTAAACTCAGAAATACAGACATCTATGCCCAACACATTTATGTCTATCCCAGAATCGAACCCGAGTCCTATTGCGTCGCTATACGTTAGGTGTCTGCGCTAACACTGGACCATCTGGCGTTGTTGTTAAGTATGCCGACTTATATATTTTGATACTTTAGGGTTAATTTGTTGATTACAAAAAAGTCTTTATGAATAATTAATAATATAATAATGAATAGGAACTTTTTATGAACTATTTAAAAATAGAAGGTTATATCGAAGCAAAGCGGCTGCATATGTATTCCACTATTCGTTAATTAACAGACTAAAAACTATTTTACTATTACTAAATCCGGTTCTCGGTGCCAAGCTTCACTAGGCATAATACCCATACATGCATAGTTAAGCGTTATTTATTAGCACACAGCGACAAACTCCCGAGTACGATGTTGCGTAATCCTGGCAATTTGTAATGGCACTCGTTAGTTCTCTACCTTTAAGACCTTGCTCGCTGTAAGCCCTAAATCGTCCAAAATTATCTCAATTATAAACCACCCCAATTGTGATGTTATCTATCTATTTACATGCCTTTAAATTTATTAAACTAGGCTATAAAGCATTTGTCATTTGTATGTAAGTATATATGTTCTCGCGTAGATAGCACATTTTTCAACAAATTTCGGTGAGAATTTTGATTTATGATCTATAATTTCTACTGGTGCTGCAATGATGACACAAGTAACATAGGGTCCTGTGAACGAGTGTAACACACGCTGTAAAAGTTAAAAAAAACTTAACTCGAAAAAGGTCAAAATCTATTGAAACAACTTAATGTAATTTTTGTTTTTCTTATTTGTTAAAGATCTTTTAATCAAAAAAGGTAAACTCTAAAGAGTTGTGTGGTTATACGTCTTTGAGAAGACGTTAGCCATTTCTAGCAATTGCAAAGCTTACTGCCATTTTCAAGCAACTATATCTATGTACCCTTGCTCTTAATACTTATCAAGCTAATTATATTATATGTTAGATTATTAGGAACCCAACCTATTTAAAATATAATATAAGAGCTTAATCCTTTGTTCAAGCAAGCGTTAAAAAACATATACAAGTGGACTAGTACCCCATAAATAACAAGTTTAAGTATGTCTAAAACGAAGGCTAGGACACTAATCTGCGTGCGGTAGACACTGAGTGCAAATTGTGTGTCGTAAAGTTTTTATGACGTCATAAACTGGCTACTTGTACTTTGAGCCACAAGTGGTGTTTAAATGTGTCTGTCAGTTCCATTTGATATATTGAGTTAAAATAACTCTTCGTGCTTGGTATATTAATCTGTTTCTATTTTTTTAATAATATATTTATGAAATAAAAAAAAACATAATTACATAATATATGATGTTAAAGAACCAACTTTAATACAATACAAATATTTTTTTTCAATTATTTAATATAAAATAAATTAAAAAATATTTAAGTTCTAGCTACAACTCCTTATATATTTCCGATGACCATAGTAGGTAGTAGGTTAGTGGCCAGTTCCCATTAGGTGAATCGTATTCTCCTACTTGTTAGTTCTCATAACGAAACACTAAGATTAGTAAAGACCCTATTTTACTGGTAAGAAATAAGAGTCATATAACTTCTTTAAAGACTCGTGCAATAACGAGCTTTGTGAAGACATAGTAATTATCACCAAAAGCCCGTAAATCCATAGTTATCTTCATTCTTTCAAGAATAATTAAAGTGATCCTTATAAAAAGTAGAACAACTTAAGTAATTGAAACCTTAAAAAGTAGCCTACATCTAACCAGCAGAAAGATATATATCCTACCTTTTAAGTTAATTTTCCTGTTTGCCACCATTCAGTGTTTCAGCCTCATTAGGCGTCAAATGCGTTCGTTTCAGTTCCAACCTAGATATCATCGCTTAACTTCAAATTGCCTCATAATGATCCATTATTATTCTCATCCGTCGGCTGTCCTAGTTTTTAGGTTTATATACCTAAAGTAAGAACGAAGAAATATGGCATTTGAAGATATTTTTTTACTTGGTATACAATATACTTACTAAACATGTTTTTAAGATTTTTTTATGAAAGTGTTTTAAATTTAAAATTTTGATTACCACCAAAAAATTTTGTAAATTATTAAAAATCCAGAATTGAGTTTCTAAAAGATATAAAATTGTGTGCAGAACAATCTGGCAGGAACGTTTATTAGCGAAAGTAATATAAAAACTTGAGACGAATCTTTGCCAATTTGCATTTTATCAGCCAAAGAATACAACTTTGAGGATGGCTTCAAGCAATATGATAACACTAACAATATTTAACAGGTGCTTTTTATAGTGATATCGGTTCTTAAAATTGTTAATGTAGCTAAGTATAAAAATGTACAGTCAAACTTCTTGTTATGGTGCTTAATTATAGAATATAATAAATTATTTTTTATAAGAATAGTGTGTCATTGTTCTTACCGAGTAATTAAAGGCAATTTAGAAGTTGTATTTTTCATTGGAATATTTTTTTTAACGATTACTTGGTCTACATAGCTTATTTTAAAATGAAATAAACATTAAATTATAACTACGAGATCTTCTCACTTTTATTAAGTTGTTAAATAAATGTTAATACAAAATATATCATAATAATAAAATATAAAAATATTTTATTATATCAGCGCTGCTTACATAAAGTCGCCCCAACGCCTCCTATGATAACAATTTCTCTCCATTTTTATCTGAGCCATTTTTTTATTACAGCGACAAGTACATGGCTCGATTGGCTACGGGACCGGACTGAAAATTATTTTATATTTTGTCGCAACTATTACGTGTAATGAAATTTGTTGACGGTACCGCTGCTGTTAGACGCTGAATATTGCTGCAAAATATTGTTGATACGAGCTTAACGGAGTATTTGCTTTTGAATTGCTTCCACGAAAAGCGCCAGCGGTAATTTCTTGACTAGAATTGTTTGGAGTTGCAATATTTTATAAATATTTGTTTATTAAAACTTATCTTTAGTAGTTAGACGGTTCCACGTTTATCATTTAATCAGTCATTATATTATAGGTTTGAACTAAGACTGATTCTCTTTATTATTCCTAAAATGTTAGTTCTAAATTTAATACATTTTTAATATTAGAAGACACGCCTTATACCTACTAAAAATATAACATATTGATTTTCTAATGAGAGAATATTTTTATGATAATAAATCTACTCGTGTTAATTCAGACAAGGACAGAAAATAAATACGTAATAATAAACGAAAATAATCAGTAGTTAATATTATATACAATACTTAGGAAGTAAGTAACAGCAAAGCTTGCAACATAAGATGGAGGCTTCGCTCCAGTTATCGTGCGAAAAGTTTCCCCAATCCGATTTACCTGAGTTAATTACGTTTTCTACTATTAAGGATTTGTCTACGGTTGGTGTGGATTGGCCCACTGATATTTTAATATTTAAGTTGGAATAACCGACTTTTACTCTGATTATTAAATTGATGTATACCACTGACACTATATATAATAAAATAATGTGTCTCTTGGTATAAGTTCTATGTTTAATGAGATACCAAATATTTGAATTACCAAATGAAAGACCTGAATTTTTCTTTTCGGAAGTCTTAAAGTAGACAGTGTTGTCAGTTGTTTGGGTAATATTTTTTAATCAATATATTTCTTAAAAGTATTTCAACGGACCAATCCTCATTACCCTGACTAGTATAAACTTGTGAAATTTGCGTTCAAAATATCGAAAGTACTCGGAATCGGATATAAGACATGTCAATTACGCTCTCTCAAATTCCGCGCTACATTTGAAAACATTTCTTGGCACTGACAAACATATCTTTTGTATATATAAAACTCTTAAAGAGGTTTTCGTTTTGCTTAATATTTTAACATGGTTTTAAACATGACATTTATTTCATGTAGGAGTCACGGAAGTTTTCTATTATATAATATTTCTTCTATGAATATATCTGCAATTTTGTCAGTTAACAACTGGACCGAAAATTCATACATGTTAAAAATTAAATTAAAAGTGATAAATATTAAGATTTTAAGGCAATTATCTAACAAGAAATGGTGAGTTATTATGTAATACGTTACCGTTCTAAACCCTTGAACCATTATTTAGAAATTCCAATTTTCTCGTATTACAGCGCTCAAGACCATCCTACGCAAATTAATACCCACTAGCAGATTCGCTCATAATGAGTGTTATAAAACAATCCAGCCATTAAGGCGCCGCAATGTATGCCTTCCTTTTGTAAAGTAGTGCGAGGCTTCTGAAATATATAGCTGGCGAAATTAAATGCCCTCACCTTCTTATTGCGATCTGTGTACCAGATGCGTCTGAGAAATTATTTTAACAATATTTTTGTATGAAAAATAAAACTAGCGGCAAGTATACAAAGATGAAGCATTTTGTATAATATAAGTTTGAAGCTTTTTGAAGTTGAAAATAATTTTATTATTTGATAAATAATATTTACCACTGTATGGCGACCCACACCTGGCTGACAATACGATAAAAATATTACTTTATTCAATTGCAATATTTCCTCTCCACCAGCGAAAAGCTCAAAGACTCGTCAACAATAAATCATCATTGTCTGAAGGAATAGTAAAGAACGAACAATAAATTGGATAAAGCAGCAATATTGGCGTACTCGAAGGCTCGTAATAGGCAATTTTCGACATCCAATCCCGCACAATGGAACGATTTAAATATTTCCAACGACCTTTTGGTTTCTGTATCGAGAACTCTCGATTGCAACTTGATATGAACTTAATTTGTGACTTGATTTATAATAGTTTCTTCTTTTAGATTAAAATATCTTTTCCATGAGTCTTGTTTCATAATTTTCCCATTTTATGAAGGTATACTATTTATATTATAATAATATTTGAAAGCTTTGCTTAAAATGTAGGGTATAAAAATAACTTATTACTTGTTTCAAGTGTTTTTTTTTTAATTTCGGCAACACTTTTGTGTAAACATTAATGTGATATAAATTTTAAATACAATCTTTTTACTTTTACCAAATTGCCATTAAAATATATTTGACACGTATAATAACTTTATATTACGAAATATATTTTGAAATATCATTTTTAATCCTTTATTATTATTTTTCCGCGCAGGTAAAATAAAAAGTTTACATTGAAATTTAAATTCAAACGCAGAATTTTCCAGAATAAATAGGTTAGAATCGGCCAGACCTTGTTTCGTGCCTCGCTCGCATTGTCTGAAATTAATTTTCCGTTTCCGCTCGATGCATCTTTTATAAGATAGTTGAACAAAAGTGGAGAGAAAAAAATTCTGAACCGTTATTAAGATGAAAATTAAATTTGTACTATTCCCAACGCTCCAGGAAATGCCTCTTGACAACCGATTCGGGTAATTGCTGTTTTTTTCCTTTTCGGTATAAATGTTTTATTGGCTTTTGGTTGAATTAAGCGTTGTGACTTTTCGATTCTCATTTAAATCTTTATTACTCCGAAATAACAGAGCTTCGAAAATACCAATACACTTAGACAAGAATTGTCTACATAATCTATAGAATGCGACGTTTTCAAAAACCAATTACATTTGCCGGCCCCGAAGTTTGCCGGATAGCCGCGGCCGGGGGCGATCCGATCCGTTCCGATATTAAACCGTTTTCAATATAACTAATGGCCTTTTAAGATTTTGTAACAAAGAATTTTATCGTTCCCGAGATATGGAGTTAGCCAGTTCTTGCAAATTGAGAAAGTTCTCCGGTTAATTTGATATAATTGATGTTTATTTATCTTTAGCCAAGGAGATAATTTAACAAGGAACAAGAATTTTCAATAATAAAATATAATAAAAATAAAACCAGAAATAATCTTGACTAAATAGTTTTAAAAGTTTTTGCATATAATATAAACTATATTTCTATACAATCAATCTCAAGATACCGAATGCTATTCTGTATCGCGATAAGCGCCTCAGCGTACACGATAAAACACTTAGAGGTGGTTGCCGCCGTGGTACGGAGCTTTGAGGTAAGGAATTAAAATTAAATCATTGTGTTCTGGTTCTGTGTTAATAAATTATGTATATTCAATGACTAGTAGGTATATGGAGAAACGTTTATTAAAATTTATACAGGTTTAGAAATTCTCTAGGAAAGTGAATTATCGATTTTCTTTTAATTTTACATAACGTTATTTTTTCTTTACATAAAATCTTTGATTAAAATCATATTTTATATAGAATATCAAATTTTATAAAGGAATGTTAAAAATAAAAAAAATATTAAGTACCCAATATCATGCGAAATATCTTCTGAGGCATAATACGTACCCAGAGCAGCGGTGTGCTCTTGAAGTATACCCGTACTTAATAAGGTGTTGAATTTTACGATGTTCCACCAAATCAGATAATTCTTACAACATATATAAAGTACTTACCTACCTTCCCTCAGTTAAATTTAGTTCTGTCTGAACTAAGTTTCAAGTTTCAGCACGATATGTCCAGCCGTCAGAACTCAGCGTATATCTCTTAGTCAATCGGTCAAAATAGTAATAAATAAGTAGATTGTAGTTCTTACAAAAAAAAGTAATATAAAAGTATTTTATATTACTTATAAAGGTATTTTATATTACTTATATTTTTCATTAGAACTAGTACTTTCAATGTTGAATGATCATACCTTCTAAAATTAACCACTGGAGATACGTTTGGATTCAATATTCTCTATGATGCACTCACAAAAGAGTTTGTAAGTAAAAAGTGAATCAAATACATATTGTAAAACATTTGTCTTAGAAGTTCTGTAAAGTTAAATCTTTTGAAAGACTAAAGGAATTACTCTTTGCCATGTGCCAATTGAAGCCGCGGAAACCAGTTTTGTTTATCCCAAATGGTATACGATATATAAAGATTCCAGATGGCGCCCAAGTCATCCCAAGTCGCCCAAGTCATGATGATTTGATAACCATAGCTACCATTTTTAATTAACATAAGAATCACTCTATCCAACCTAATCTTGACTATATCAATCTATTATATATAATTTGAGTGTTATGATGTTTGTCCGCGATAGACTCCTAAACTACTTAACCGATTTTAATCAAATTTGCACACCATGTGCAGTTTGGTCCAACTTTAAAGATAGGATAACTTACATCTCAATTTTGAGTCGCAATATTATTTTATTGCAAATTATTTGTTTAGAATAATCTGTTAGATCCAAACAAGTCTAACAGATGGCGTTGTATCTGTTGACTGGATTGAGTTAGGGTTCAACAGATGTCGTAATGTAAAAAGTACAAACAATTCATATACAATTTAACATCATAACCGCCACGCGATGCTGAGACTAAATTGTAAGTTAATTTTTAGTGTTAGTATAGCCGGTCACGTGTTAACCAATTATATTAGTGCTTAATTAAATTAAAATTGAAATTATGTATTAATAATTAAAAATAATAAATATTATTGTTATAAAATTAAAAGTATCTGCATTCTGCAATATTATTATATTATTGTAAAGGTAGTAGAAAATCAGTCATAGAGGTCGTTTTTTTTTTAATTTGCATCTTTGTATAAAAACATGGCGGTCCACATCACTATTGCTGACATGCTGATTCCTTTGCTCGACACTATATTGGCTGTTATAACCCATATCCTCAACTTTTCTTTAACAACCAATTCTTTTCCTAATTCTTGGAAATTGGCTCATGTTATCCCACTACCTAAATCCAATAATCCAAGCTCTCCCTCTCAGTTTCGTCCCATATCTATCCTTCCTTTCCTGTCCAAAGTTATAGAAAAAGTAGTTTTTAAGCAACTATCTACCTTTTTAACATCCAACCATCTCCTTAGTCCTTTCCAGTCCGGTTTCCGCACTGCACATAGCACATCCACAGCCTTACTTAAGGTTACCGATGACATACGCCTCGCTATGGATAACAAAAACCTAACTATCCTCGTCCTTCTTGATTTCAGCAATGCTTTTAATACTGTAGATTTCGACATACTACTAGGTGTTTTGCGCAGCCTTAACATATCTCCACCCGTGGTTAATTGGTTTCACACTTACCTTTATGGTCGCCGACAGATTACCTGCTGTGATGGTTCCTCCTCTCAGTGGGCTGATCTATCTGCTGGTGTTCCTCAGGGCGGCATTTTATCCCCTTTACTTTTTTCCATTTTTATAAATGAATTATCTAAAATATTATCTTCTCCCTACCATCTTTATGCAGACGATTTACAACTATATAGGCATTCCTCTCTTAATGACATTAACCACTGTATCGGAATAATAAATAATGACTTGAACAATATTAGAGAATGGGCAGAGTCTTTTGGACTCCAAGTAAATCCGAAAAAATCACAAGCAATTATAATCGGCAGTAGATTTTTTCTTAATAAATTGCACCTCAACCAACTTGCTAGTGTAATATACCATAACACTATCATAACTCTTTCTGAAGAGGTTAAAAATCTGGGATTGACTTTTGATAAACATTTATGTTGGTCAGCGCAAGTCAATGAAACTAGTAAGCGAGTTCACATGTCCTTCCACTCTCTCAGGCGTTTGCAGAATTTCTTGCCTCTGCGGACTAGAATCTTGCTAGCACAATCCCTCTTGTTACCCCTCCTCGACTACGGTGACGTTTGCTATCTGGATGCTTCTGAAGAGCTACTCAATAAATTAGACCGCCTTCAAAACTTGTGCATCCGATTTGTCTTCGGTTTACGCAAATTTGACCACGTTTCAGATTTTCGGCGTCAACTGAAGTGGCTCCCCATCCGCCTTCGCCGGAATATGCATATATTGACCACGCTATACAACGTTCTTAAAAAATCCTCACCTCCTTATTTATACGAACGTTTCCGTCTATCCTTGCCTAATAATCGCCCCAAACGCTCCTGCATCAAAGTAAAAACTTTTGATATCCCCTCTTATAATACTACTTTTTTCTCCAAATCCTTTACTGTAAATGCTGCGAGGTTATGGAATTCACTTCCTAACGACATTACAAGTAGCCGATCTGTCCTTACTTTTAAAAAAAAATTAAAGCAACACTATCTGTCACTGTCTTAAGTTTTATGTTTATGTAAGTTTATGTAAGCGATCTATATTCTTTAATTATATATGTATTATAGCTATTATATTTGTCATTATATATTTTACTGAATATTTATTTATGAGTGTATGTATTGTATTGTATTGTATGTAAGTGTATGTATTGTATATATTGTTAAAATTTATGTGTACCTATTTCTGCCCTCACAAATGTTCTTTTCCAACTCTCATGGGTAGCTGGAAGAGATCTCTTTATAGGGATAAGCTTATCCTATGTGTACTTTTATGTAAATTTTTTTGTTGTTTATGAAATTTCTGGTACATGAAATAAATAAATAAATAAATAAACTATTCTTCTAATTTCGTTACTCCTTAAATAGTTTACTACAATGTAATATTATATCAAAAACTTGAGCAACCACAGCAACGCGTGTCCGGGACTGCTAGTTGTCTATATTTTGTAATTGGTTTTGCCAAGCCGATAAAGTTAATAGGTTTCCCTTAGCAGAGCAAAATAAAAGTAACAATCGATCGAAATCCCTGTAAATAAAAGTTACAATCGATAAAAATTGTCCAAATTTGCATAGAGTGGTAAAATCTTCATACTATCTTACCGAAGGTTCAAATTAACTTTATTTAGGAAATAAATTATTGGACTGGGCGTTAAGCTAAAACAGAAAGAAGTGTTAGGGTAGCCATACATTTTGAAGAATAAAGTAGAAAGGATGTTATGTAATCAGGGCTTAATTTTTTTTTATTTGAGAAGTAAACAATTTTTAATATCAACTTTAATATACAAAAAAATAAAAACATATAATAATGAATAAACTTACACATGTATTTTTGTTTCGATGACCGTTATTCATCTGTTATTTTTCTTTTGGTTTTTCTATTTACGTTACTCAGTTTACAAAGTGGAAAACTTAAAATATCGCATTATTTACGAAACCGAGTCCCACCGTGACACCAGTGCTGCGGAAACGACTCGAAGGGTTAATGATGTGTATGGCGGTAGTGTTGCAAAAAAAAACACAGTTCGTTTTTGGTTCCAACGTTTTCGTTCTAAAAATTTCGACCTGCCGAACAAGCTCCGTGGACGGCCGGAGGCCCAAGTTGATAATGAAGAGTCAAAGGCTATTGTGGAAGCGGTTCTGATAAACCTGTTTTAATCCACTTGAAGCAAATAAGGAAGATTAAAGAGCTTGAAAGGTGGGTACCTCGTGAATTGACTGAATCAAACTGGCAAAAGCGCATCGGCTGATGCGTTACATTACTTAACCGGCACAATAATGAAGGGATTTTAAATCGAATATGATTATTACATAATATTACATTACCTGTGATGAAAAATTGATTCTCTACGATAATCAGAAGTTCAAATCGCAATAGTTGGATCCTGGTCAGCTAGCCAAATCCAACCCCAAGGGAAAATTTACTCAAAAAAAATACTTGAAAGCCATTGGTGAACTAGTGCCGGTATTGTTCATTATAGTTTTCTCAAATCTGGCCAGACTATTACGGCAGATGACTTTTGTCAACAATTGCAAACCATGATGGAAAAACTAGCTATTAAACAATCTAGGCTGGTCAATCGCTCCATACAACTGCTGCATCACGACAACGCTAAGCCACATATTACACAACAGATGGCTACCAAATAAGAAGAGCTTCTTCTTACTACTTAGCTTCGTACTTTCCGACGTTGCTCCAATAGATTACTATTTTTTTTCCAAATTAGGATAAAATTTTTCAAGTGAAAAAAATCAACTCAGAGGGCAGTGCAAGTCGCCTTCAAAGATTTTATAAATTCTGTTATTCTGGTACATAAGCTACAATATTGCTAAGTTCCATCAAAATCCGTTCAGTAGTTTTCGCGTGATTAAGTTACAAACATCCATCCATCCAAACAAGCGCACTTACATATTAGTCTGATTCAGATTCACAAACGTGACTACAGAGACACGCATCTTGATGTACAGCCAATCTGTGTACTGGTGATTGGTGGTGATTCGATAAATATAACAGATCAGCGATAAGTTAATAGTCAAGTTACTAACTGCCCTCTCTTAGTTAGTTTCAAAAGAGGAATCGCAAGCTGCACTGGGAAACACTTTCACACAAGTTGCACTTTCAAGAGTCAAAACCATCACTGGTATGCTTGACTAGCCATTCGCTTTATTGTTGCAAGTAGATTGTTGGGCATTAATGAACAGTTCAAAAAAAGCAAAAACTTGCAGCAATGTAACGACTACTACAACTGAAACTATAATTTAATATTAATATTTGCTACTGATAAAATAAATTGGAATAATCATAATAATAATAAAATTGGAATAGGTACATTACCTATTAATTTACATCTTTATTGATATTCATATTGAAAACAACAATCAACCCTCTATTAATATTTTGATACTGGATAGCGATTTACTTCAAGGCAATCTAATATAAAAAAAATAAAATGTGGGTACCATGCACAAAATATAAAAGAGGACTCATGACATATAAATTATTTAAAATTTAACAAAATTGGTGGTATTCATAAAATTTGTATAAACATAAAAAACAGCGAATCATAAATATCCTAACAATGGTGTGGTCGCCCTGGTATCGAAGGTATGTGAGGTTTAAGGTGGGGGAGGAATAAAAAATAGCTTTTTTAAATAGGTTTTGTGGCCCGGAGTGATTTAATGATATTTTCGCTCAATTCTCATGCAATACACGCGGTGACGAGCTATTTTTTATTTGTAATTGATTAAATAGGGGAGCTGTGGATTGGAATTCTTTAGTGAGGTATGATGAGAATGAGAAGAGATAATACGTGGGAGGGATTTATGTGTATCAAAAAGAAATACATTTTATAAGTATTATAATAACTTTTCTAGCGAATTTCTGAGTACTTTGATGAATTCTCGGTTCTTCACCTTCTTTAAAAGTTTGACTAAAATCGGTAAAGATCTTCTAACAACGCCAAACATTTGTCGTAAACGAAATTGGAATTTAATCTACACAAACAAAAGATTTTGGAGATTTTTCCTGTCTTAAAATATAGAAAGTTTAATACAACTACAATAATACTATCCAAACACTTATTCTATTAGCGACTTAGAGACTAACAAATATTTTAATTTATTATAAACTGATTGATTCTTTCTGATTATATATTTTGCTCTCGCTCTTGTCGATCGTTTTGAGCAGATAATAATAATGTGCCTTAATAAATCGTTCCCTCAGTTCACTTGTTATTAATGACTGGATAGTTAGATAGTGGATATTGTATTATTATTGAACAATAGAAATAATCACCTACAAACAGGTAGAGACTATCTTTATCGACATTATTTTAAAGATAATCTCTTTTAACTTATTTGTAAAAAAAAGCTCACAAACATTAAAAGATAACTTCATTTACCGATCAGATTGAACATCAATACAGTATCATAGGTAGATCGTCAAATACCTCCCCACGATTTGGCGTAGACTGACTTTACGGCGACATTATGGCGAATTTCCCCCGAAAGCGATCACGAGGCGTTAATTATTATAGTCTAGTGCACCTAGAAGAGTAACTCTTACTAATACCACTCGGTATCTCTAAAGCATTCACAACAAGTGCTGTTACATTGCGTATCGCATCGGGTGATTTTATAAACATAGCTGTTAAACCAGCAATGGTATGAGAAGTATGTAATCATGTCTTTGTCTTTATAAATGTGAAACTAGACAGCTCTGCAGAATTACTAAGGATTCTATTTAGGATTCACGCAGAAAATCTATTGTGACAACGCAAAATGTAAAACAAAAGTAATTGTATCTCTAGCCCTATTGTATTTGACTTGAAGTTAATACGTAGTCTTACCATTTTATCGATTAAATGATCTTAGCAATTTATATTTATAGTTTATATGTTAAAATTTATTACAGAAAATTATATATATTTACATATCCATACAGTCTACTTCTCAATATTTTTATTATGGTTCAAAGTTTTTTCCTATTATATGTATTTTCACCCCAATTCCTTGCATATTTTTAAGAATATGCATAAATTCTACCTTATTATTCATGCGATCTTTAAAAGGATCGAGAAGAACAATAAACTAAGATCTGAATTCACTTTTCGCCTCATATTTTCATTTTATTTATACCATCGGGGAAGATTTTATCGGTATTATTGGCCAGTCCAACGGTCACTGCCGTAAACCCCCTAATTTTCCACTTCATTTAACAGTCTTATGGTGTATAGAAGGCGCCGCGATAGATTCGACATTAGATTGTCAGAGAATGCCTTTCCTTTTAGGCATTTTTCTGAAAGAAAATATTTCTTCTATGTATGATAATGTGATGATAGATACTTGAAGTTGATGAACTTCGTTGGTCACGCGATATATTAAACCGTACACCGAGTTTTAATTATAATATAGCTAGCATAATTCCTAATTAGTTAATGCAATTTACTATTATTATTCTGTAGGTCATATATTTGGTTTAATGCAAAAAAATTACCAATGACTTTTACAATATGATTTGATGTGTTCACTATCGAGCGGTCTTCAGTAGATATCAAAAGAGAGATCTCATATCTCTCTACTACTCTCGCTACTTGTAATATCTAAGAATTATTATGCAAATTATTAGCAAATATTCGAAAAAATAAAACTCGTTTTCGTACTTCATATTTGCAATAAATAGACTTTTGTATAAGCGATAGTTAAAAAATGTTTTGTTGTATTCCAATATATAAAAATATATTTACTGAATTCGAAATATAAACTATGTTCTTTGTAAATATATACATAACGCTTTAGTGCATTTGCTCAGGTGTCGATTCAAAACATCCTTATATTATATCTCTCCGTTACGCAAAAAAACCTTTAAAAAGCTAGTGCTCGTTAACTTGGTGTTACTTTCCAAGCAGAAAAATATAAAGACAAGACGTTTTCACATCAAAAACTAAGCAAGACATTCAAAATAGTATAAAACCTTCAATATATATCATGAATACAACAGCGTAAACTTAATATATAAATTTACACAAAAAATATATAAATCCGAAAACATTTCGCTATCTCATAAAACAATGTCATATGAGTCATCTTAAAACGAAGATCCAATACGTCACACGCAGGACTTCTGAGCGGAAAAGTCAAATAATAAAAAATACAAAAAGTCACATGAATAGAAATGCGCCCCTGCCATTGGAGCGTGCTGAATAAATCCACAGTGGGGATTATGTGAACTTATAGTCGAGATGATGACTATTGAAGGTTATTGTTTTGCTAAAATCCGAGATATTGCTTTTGATTTCGGATGTAAATCTATTATCAGGGAACTTATTCTTATTTATCTTATAAGTACGAACAGCAGTTAACGATATGCGCCTCTTTTGTAATTTTATACTTCTAAAATGTATTGTATGGTTACTATTTCCGAAGACAGATGCCTACTTTCCATATTACTGTTATATGTATTTCTTTTTACATATTGATTTTGCAAACTTTACATTTCAAACACTTCCTTTCTAATGAACCCCTGTGTTACAAAGGAAAATTGCTGTCAAAATTTAAAGTCTTCAACTCTAGTGGTTTTGGTTGTTTTTTACTAACTATCAGATCTTTTATTATTTATAGATAATATATATTTTTTAAGTTAAATTACAAAAGCTTTTATTTATTTTTAGGCCAAGGGGTATCCACCTATTATACATATTTATATGTATACCGATTTATAAACAAACATATAAATTAGATAAGAAATAATAATAATTTTAGATTAATACTAATAATATGTAAACACGTATTTAATAGTCATCATGGTTAACGAAAGTTTATTTACAAATTATATTTGTTTAGAAGGTTTTACTAAATTATAATTATATATTAATAAATAACCTGGTATAACAACTTAAACCTTAAATAAAAGCAATCGAGCGTGAAGTATTAATTTCCTGGTAAAGTCTCTCTCAGACGAAACTGTAGCCGAATTTCACTTTGGCTGTAATAGTTGTTCAACATTATTAGGATGCACTCAAATTTTGGAACTAAACAAAAATTAAAATTATTTAAAACCGATCGTTTTATTTTAAAGACATTAATTAAATTATTAACAAATACAGGTTAAAATTATAACATCGACGTCTGTTCAAAATTTCGAAGCAAAATATAAACACCTTGTTATATTCTGTTCTTCGCCGAGTTTTTCATTAATTACGGATCTTTGAAAACAATAAAGCTACAATAGGCCGCCTACAATCAGGTCCTCGACGCAGACTCAAGAGCAAAATTAATATTGATGCTTCGTAGATGTTATCATTACCTTTAATAATAAAGGGTTGCTCTTTAATATAAGCTTATACGTAACCTAATTTGAGAAATAGTTTTGGAAACGATTACTTAAGTATCACTTTTGAGAAAGAAATAATGAAATGAGTGTAATAATTTAATTAATACATATATATAAAAAAAAAAATTGTAATGTAAATTAAGACTGAAGAAATATGTAACGTCTCTTGAAATTTATATCTTAAAAAGTACGCCGAAAATAAGATTAACCGTTCTTCCAAAAGAATTTCGTCACCCTCGGAACAGTAAGACTCAATCTAACACGCACCGAGAAACACGAACGAAAAAGTAAAAATAATAATTTAACAGAAGAATTCTCTCGAACGAATAAAAGGAAACGCGAAAGTGGCAAAGTTTGAACAATTTGAACAGTGCAGGGCCTAAGGTACTACGAAACTACTTTTGAGCCCGCTATGCTTTGTCTAAGTTACCATTTGAAGAAGCTCGGAGTTCGATTGTTAAGATCGAGGCTGTAGAGTAAACGAAAGATATAACTTTTGATAGCGTCTGTGTGTGCGTAGGTCGATATCGGATGCTTTTTCTAAATTAAACTTTTATGTATTGTAATTTTAGGTGGAATGTCTCTTGTCTAGACTTTACAATTTTTTTAAAAGGCATGAATTGTAAAACTACATATAAGTACCTCGTTTAAAAACAATACATTTTTTATAGGTATATAAAACTAATAATAATGGATTTTTTTAATAATAATAAAAATATTTATTATCTATTCTATAGCACAATATGCAAAACTTGGTTCTCACCGAAGTCCATCAGTACATCCCTGTTTCTTGAATTTGAATTCTGTTTAAAAGTAAGTGAGACTCGAAAAACAAATGGTAGCATGGTATGCAGGGGCATGCGACAAAGCTTTGACAATCGCAAGGCGCAGGTCGCATGCCGAAACATTTCTAACTTTAATTCGCCTATCGAAAACTGCCTTAACTTTGATGCATGGATTCTTTAAAGTTTGTATCGCTTTTGTAAATTCGAAATGGTGGATCCCGACTCTATTTTTAAAGACCGTCTATAAACACTTAAATTTTATGTATTTATTTTCAACTATTTTGACAAATATTTTATAGTAACAAGTTTTTAATTTATAAAACTTAGGAGTTGTCGAAACGCGTCCACTTTTATTATTTATGAAAATCACAATTCCAATCATTCTTTGGATTGAACCAATCACTTATAATATTTCGTACAAATAAACTTCAGTAATTAGATGTTTAATATAATAATTATGTTTGTTTCAGGTCGTAGTGCTAGTGTACCTGAGCTGCTTAGTCAACAGGTACGTAATTGTAGCTATACCTTAGAGAAAATGCTTTGATGATGAGATGAGTTCATCATCAGGGCTATAATTGACATATATCATTTATTCTAATATCGTTTTATTCAAAAAAGGAAATAAAAACTGACTTCAAGGGATAGTGGTCAATATGAGTACGCATATAATATTATTAGGACTTCTGCCTTTTTTTACACACATCATGTCATCTCATGACGATTCTTATCGGAATTGTTCTGGAGTGTTTAGTTAAAAACCTTTGCCGCAAGGCTCGATGTCTTGGATCACGTGGACATCACCTATGTGTATTTAGACGTACATCAAATTATTCAATATTTATATACCTATAGCTAACTAAAAATACTTTCATTTGTCCAACTTTTGTAGGAAATATGAGGGTCATATTTAATGATCCCTTGCCAATATTACGCAGTAAGCATTGTGAAACTCAATTTAAATTGTAGATTTAGCAGGAATATAAATGGACTAATATTAACACAGCTCTTAGAACAGCTAATAAATGTTAATTCTGTAGTCGAGTGTTATAGACCCTACTTACACCCCGGAGATGTTATATTTAATATTTTTATGCTTTATTATGATATAAATACAACAAGTAAGATAATATAATAAACTGTTCAGTCAAATAATAAAATTGCCTTTTAGATCACATCATAATTTTTTTAACGATTTTTATATAAAAAAACATACAGTTATTGTTTTATAATGAACTAAATATAATTATAAAAATACGTAATACAATAATTTATAAGGTTTTAAATTCAGGATACGATTAGTGATGGAGTCAGTTCGCTTCGGTGTAACAGTCAGTTCGCTTCGGTGTAACAGTCCAGTTCGCTTCGGTGTAACAGTCAGCACTGAGATTGAGAACAGATAAATATTTACACGGCGGGGACCTGGCACACTCAAGTTCAAAATTGTAATTTTATTGAAATGTTACAGGGTAATTGAAATACTCATTTATATTACTTTATGAATATCGTGAAATGTTATTTGAATACTTTTTGAATCATTTTACCAATTGCTTACATTATCCCTTTCAATATTTTATGTGGATTATAAAATCATGATAGCTATATGGTAATGGATAGAATGTAGTATATAAAGAAAGTTTTGACTCTGAACTCTTTTATATTACTGGAAACAAATTGGTAACCTGGCATGTAACATATCTGCTGTGTATACTTTTTAAAGGGTGCAATAACTCTATTTTGGATATAAATCAATGGATACTAAGATGGGTTGATGTTATAATGTATATGTATACGTTAAGCATTATTAAATTTAGTTTAAAAAGAGTAACTGTTTAGTTTCTGCCCAGCTCTTCTTAGCAGAGCTTTTCTCCGAGCTGGTGGTAGCTTACTAAGAGTTCATCAGTAAGCTACTGGACCTTGCTATAAGTACATACTTTTTAATGTAATAATTACCGATTTTCAAAGTGCGTGTAAACGCCCACTCGAATAAAGATATTTTGAATTTGAATTTTAATTAATAATAATAATAATAATCTTTATTCAGTAACTTATAGGTTATACACAAAGACTTATGATAGGGTCCTCCTTTTAAGTGCATAGGCACTTGTGTTAGGAGTTCCCACTCTTCCATAACAATTATATACTACAAGCTATTATATAGCTATAAGCTATACTATAATCGTATTATACTGAGAAATCTTATTTAACATTTAACAAAGGTAATATTGTATAGTTTATGAAGTTATTTTACATACTTTAATTAGAATCAAACAATTTATGATCATATATAAAACAATAAGAAAAAGGATCTATGTGGATGTGTGTGTTTGTGTGGGGTGTGTGTGTGTGTGTGTTTATGTGTGTGCGTGTGGTTGTCTGTGTGGATATGTCCGAGTGATTGTATCTTAAGATACTATAATTCCATGGTTAGTTGCACATTGTCTCTGTTTCAACATAGCTCCAGGATTTGATGGTGTTAGTTTTAGTATTTTTTACATTAATATTTAGATTTGGGATATATATTTAGCAACTTATTTATTTTATTGTACATTTTAGCCGATTGGCACCGGAATTGTCTACTTGCAAAAGATGACCTAGTTGTGTCTACTGCGACAACAGTATGTTTGCGCCTCTTAGATAATTTGCTAGCATAATAAATTTATTAGCAGCCCATTATCATCCTGTAATACTGATCAGTAATGAAATTAAAAAAAAACACATGAAATAGGTAGAGATGTGTAATACTTATGACATTTTATTAAAATAATTAACTTAAAAGTTAAAGCCTATTCTCTTTTTTATATTTCATTTATCTACATAAATAGGTATCTTATTACTCAATATATTTTGTGATCATAAGTCACATGTCTGTGTAAATTCCGTAGCGAATATGTAATGTCAAAAGGTCTCACTAAGCTCACTAAGTAGGTTTGAGCGACTTGCAATTGGCAAAATCTCCCTTTATTCAGCAAATAAACATGACTACACACAAATCAATTGTCTTATTTTGTGATTTAACGAACGTAAATATATTGGTTTCATTTTTATGGTTCCGTATAAATTCATTATAAATATCTAATTGCAATACATTATAGATAAATGTATAAATACAAATATGTATGAAGTCTATTTGTTGTTTTAAAGTATTATGATAATTATAGCATAATTATCATAATATAATCTGTAAATATAAAATATTAAGGAATTAATTATTATTGTGTATACCTATAAGAATATATGTGAAATCTATTTATTTAATTATGGTAGACAACACAATACCAAAACATTGATATAAAAAACATTTTTTTTTCAAAGATCCCTAAAGAATGTAATCCAGTACGTCAGCGCAAGGCAAAGCTTCCTAATTCGATGTTGCCGCACGTATAAACGTACCCAATACATCATTATTATCATTGCCAATATTCCGTTCGCATATGACAAAATAGACTTTGTTGACTTGTTGAAAAATTTGTGTTGTTTGTTGTCAGTGCGGTTTCTATTTATCTTTTTATATTAACTTATTTAGCAGATTGGTTTTATATCAAGGGATCTATTTAGATGGGAATCACGTAAAGTATAGGCATTTTTGTAGGGAATGATTTTGGTAGATTTTTATACTTATAATTAAATTCTATAAGAGCTAATGCTTCTAATTCTAAACCCCTAGGAGTTATGTTAATTTATTAGGTTGTTAATTATAGTATATATAATTATCACATAGCTATCGGCATCTAACATGACAAGCCATAAATTTAGTCTGCAAATAGGTCACCTAGAGCATTAAGACGTCCAGAACAAACGACTAATAATATGTTCTCGTAAGAAATTACTCCGATAGACTATGACATAGTACTAATTATAGTTCGATGTTATTTACATGTATCTTAAAGAAAGATGAGCCATCTAATATAGCTGGGGTTAGAAAATGTTATTTCAGACACCACTAATTGTATTTTGTGTTAAATTTTTGTGACATATAATATTTATAGGAGATTGGTTTCTTATAACGATTATTACGATCCATTTAGTATTCTAGAACTATGTAAAAAAAAAAATAGAAATTATACCTATAATTGACCTATAAAACTTTTTTTTTTTAATATTAATTGTATGGTCAGTTTAACTCTTAAATGAATAACAATATTATATTGTCAAATATGAAATGTTATCTCCAACCAACAAAACAAAACAAGTAACAAATCCTCAAAATTAACAACGCTTATATCTAAATGTTTCATTCATATCATTGTAAATGAAGATTTGATTTGCACAGACGTATCGCGTGCAATCAACTTAATTGATTTGATCCTGCTGATTGTGTCGTTTTTGTTGTGTCAACACCGGGCGCTGCAATTACTGTTGACAAAATCAATCCTTGGGTACCGTGTGGGTAGTCAATTTGTAGGTATCGCATGTGTTTTGTCTGTGTGTGTAGGTGTTTATAAACTACATACAATAATTTGAAGTATTATTTATTAAGTCTCTGCATTAATGACAAATTAATGACATTCTTTATTAAAGTAATAAATATTTTAGTTTTTTATTTCGTGTATAAATGTTGTAAGCGTTAAGCATATCTAATTATTGTACATTTATGTTTGAAAACATGTATATGTTAAGCTTATTTTCAATACATGATTGTAGATATTTTTAAACATAAGCGGATTTGTTATAAATATATGTGCTATAAAATTAATTATGTGTTCTTTTCAATAGGAAATGGATTTATTTATAACTACATATCTGTTTCACATGTCTGTGTCGACTGCAATAGGACTTATATACTACTAATTATATACTGTTATAATTATATATGACTTATATACTGTTGAAATACTAATTGAACTACTAATAATATATATTATATTTTTTTCAAAGATACCTTTTATTGAGGGTTGTAAGAATCATAGTGAGAATGTAATAACCCTATATTCAGATTTCTTCTCCGTTATAAAAAAACGCCTTTATAATATTTGTAATAGATATCTTACTAAATAATAAATGTGACCTCATTATTTTTTATTACAATATCATCTCATTATCTTTTAGTTTTTCCGCGAAAATATCATATATTTTGAATATACCTACTTAGAAGCCAACTGTTATCATTTTTATGTGATTAAGGCCTAATGTTTCTGATCTTACCCTGAGCAGATAGGATCGTATTTTTACGTTGAATCTGGCGAGAAACTACCACGGTATCGAATTTAATAACGTGAGTAATTTCTTTTAAATTACTATATTTTTATTCAACTTCTGAGTTTCTAATGAAAATTATCTGAATTTGAATTTTCGTAGTGAAAGTTTTTCATAGATATTAAACAAATATTTACGACAAAAGATACCACAGTTAATTGGAACAAGCGACTCAAACAGCTTGCCTGTGTCGGTGTTTCCATTCTAGTACAAGTGTGGTGTATTCGAAACTAGAGTGAATATTTATTATTTAGGTTATAATTAAGTTAACTTTACTAAGTCTATGGCTACATTACCTCTTGCCGTTAGGTAGAATCTAGCCATTTTTTTCTTTGGGCAATCATTTATGGATACTACCCGTCCCAGGGGAGGGCAGAGATGGTTATGTGAGACTCGTTGAACAACATCCAGGATACCCACTAAAACCCAACGATTACCCTCATAACAATTATGGAGTACTTACGCATGATACCGTGACACCCTGAGGGAATAACCACCCTTATGTGGAAGCCCCGGAAGGCACGACTGTAGGTCTATTTTTGGTGGGAGGATTACACCTTACCCTTCCACTCAGGCACTACGACCACAAAAGGACATTGACGCCTCTAGCGTCTGGCCTCCTTCGGAAAAGCGGTTCTGCTGAGCCGTTGGCCTGTCGTTGCAGCTCCGCGGCCTCCTTTGCCGCCAACACGGTTTTCCAGAAAGAGGTCATTGCAGTCCAACACTGCTCGCTGTGTAACATAGCTATTATTACATGGCTCCAATACTAGGCAGTAGTCCGCCAATAGTTGCAGCGATGTTGATGAGCTTCAGCGAGAAGTAGGTGAAATGTAGCCATCCCTTAACTGACATCAAAGAAAAAAGTAACTAAAATTATTGATTGGATATCTGTATCGTACTCATATGGAGCCAATTTATTTGGATAAATACTTCGTGGGACTTGACTTCGTTATTATTTTATTACATATATTGGTTAAGGCAAGAGCCTTATCTTTTGTTTTCTTACAGAAAGTGCATTTCTTTTGAAAAAGTATAGTAAATTTAGAATATAAATTTTAAAAATTTATGGGAAAGTGGGATATCCGCAGTTAAAGAGAAACCCATTTGCTAGTGCTGAAAAAAATATCAATTTTCTTTTATATTCCAGTTTTTCTAAATAAAAACATTTTTAAAACAAAAATATTGCGATGTATCTATTTATAGCTTGCCATATTCATTTTACCTCCATTTAGTTAATAATAAAAATAGTTATAAAAAACAAATATTTTACACCAGATAAAACTAAGAAAAACATCAAACATTATTATGAACTATTCTATGAATAATTGAATCCGACAGCCATAGCTAACGAATCCGGAACAAATAATGTTAGCAAAGCCGTTGTTAATGTTAAGTGATGCATAATATCGATATCGATATCGATAATACAATTTATTTTAACGTTGGCGCTAATTTGTATTAAAATAATTGATAATATTAAATAGGAGTTGCAAGGTTATTATAATTAAGTGAGGTAATGAGGTAGGGAAGTATCTATTTATACCTTTTTATAATGGGTGTATTAATTAATAGGCAATAATTGATATTTCAGTTCCTAACGATTTAAATAAAATATATTTAATTTACATTTTTCGTTTTATTATCGATATGAGGGTGTCCATCATTAAATAAGCTCGACGGGAATTGAACATTTCCCTCTAAGTTTCTTGCTGATGGTGTTTCAGTGTAATCTACTATTTAGTCCCACCGTGACATAGGATTGGAATAAGTGCTGAATAGATCATCTTTGGGTATTATTTTAATGTATAAAATACTTTTAAGTAGGACTTAGTATAATCGGATTAAAACTGTATTTAATGTGGAAATATGGAAAAAAGAGGCTTTTCACTTAAATATCCTTTTATAAAAAAAAATATAATCAACGCTGTTTTTTTTGGATATGCTATTTTTATAAAATTTATGTTAACAATTATAGGAAAAGGAAAATGGTTAACAATTATATTTAATATCACGATACAAACTAAATATATGTTTATAATTGAAATATAACCTACATAGACCTGATTACATGTAGTGTAAGCGCTTTAAGCGTCGCTCTTATTTGAATAAGCTCTAAACAGCGATTCTAACTAAATGTGTTAAAAGCGAAAGCGGAAGCGAGTTATAATTAGCGACAAATGTCAGGTTGTGAGGTAATTAAAAGATCTCCCGCTACCGCTGATAACTTAAATGAAGTCTTTTTAAGATCTCATAGTAACAGGGTCATGAATTCCATTATTGTTATTGTTACGTAATACCAAGTGAGATGAGCGGTAAGTTTGTTTGTTTGAACTATTATTGAATTTTAGTTACAACTGTAGTTTGGTTGTCATTTTGGAAATTTCACTTTATACATTAATATTAAGTGTGTTTATTTGAGTGTAAACTTGGGAAATAGTTGTCTGATTTATATTTTTATTAGTAAAGAACGAAATTTCCAAGTCCTTAAATGTTATTATTCTATATACCTATAGCTATCTAAAGCTTTCTCCAAAGCTCCAGTACAAATTAAACAATGCCTACCATCTAAACTTTATAGTATAGAGATGTGTGGCTATACATTAAAAAAAACATTAGCACACAGACACACAGGGTAGGTTAGAAAAATGACGTGTCAACGTGAAAGATAAATCTTAGGTCATAGTTAGATGCACTCTAAAATTGTTGCGATTTATCAACCCTTGCCGTTGGACCGTGACGGCCGGTACCGGCGAGCGCAAAAGTTTTGTAACTTTTGCACTTCCTCTGTAAATAGTGTTGTATCTTTTTGTTATATAATATTTGCCATTATAAATATCAGTCACAGAATTATTATTTTAGATTCGGTATGTTATTATAATAATCTGAGATGTAGTTATTTGAAATAGAATCCACAATAATTTAAGGTAAGCAAAACTTTTTATTGATGGTAATTTTAAATTTAATAAAATAAGACCTTTGTTCGTTAAAATTATACTCTTTGTACAAAAGTAGTAGTATTAATATCGTAATTGTTTCTTTAAAACTTTTGCACTCAGTAGTACCTATCACTTGGACAGTAAGTGACAAAAAATATTATAAACGATAGCCGAAGTGAAGTGTGATGCCATCAATAACGTTGCATCTCCTTTAGGGTAGGTAAGTATGCGTCACACGTGGGTATTATTGAGAGAGAAAATATTTAATATTATATTTTTTTTATTTATGTAGTCAATATTTTTTACATGGTTGCATTGTGAAAACTCTTTATCCAAATATAGATAAAAAAACATATATATAGCAATATTTTTATATTTATATAAAAATACGTTATATATATATATGTTATTCCGGACCAATTGCTTAATATGTACATACATATACATATTCAAGTTGCTGAGTAATGTAAATTCCTAATAGAACGCATCACCATAGTCTATTATACAGTACCTGGAATACTTATCTCAGAACTGTCTAAGACTGCCACTGAGTAGAAAATTGACGAAGCAATATGCAAAAAATGCCTTTTTTATCACTGCTTCCTTATTTTAGAAGGATATTAGGAGGTTAATTACGGAATGGTGCGTCAAATAAAAATCTTAATAATCTAATTATAAGTTATCACAAAAATCATCAATAAGTCTTTGTGGTGATAATAGAGTGGTTATCGATTACATTGTCCTACAACTATTAGTTGGATTACTTCCAGCTTCATAGCATTATGACTGTTCTGAGTCGACCGTGCGAGACGAATCACAAAATAAGTGTCGTTACTGAACTCGTTTTGATATATTAGTATTTCGCGAATCTTCCTTACATTGTATTATGATCAGTTGTAATTTTTGTTACTAATATTTTAAAAATATGAATAAGAACAACGCAGCCGCAGATAAACATGATTCTTTATGTTTTTATGTACATTTTATACTACCCTTGGGTACTGGCAAGGACACAAATATTTCTTAAGTTATTATTTTCTCTCTTCACTACTGTACATTACAGGAGAAAATATATTTTTATATTTATGCATTGTATTTAGTTTATTAAAATCATAAAGTACAATTACTTTATATGGTTTAATTAATTATATATGGTTCAAAAGAGCGGACAGTCGATCTGAAATAAACTTAAATTTTAGTTCGAACGTACGGAACAGAAGGGAAAAGAAAAAGAAAGAAAGAAAAAGAAATGGACTAGGACATAAGGACGAGAGGTTTCGCTAACAGCTCTCATCGTACAATAGGGATTTATTATATTTTTAATTTATTCTTAAATATCAAACAGTGCAGGTGGAAATGTAGCTATAATCGCTATTTTTCGCCAATTATTTATTGAAACCCGTAAAAGGCTGATCGCTTATGACCTGGGGCTTACCACCATCTTTTAAAGCAAAATTACAATAATCTCTCTTAAAATGTTTGTAACATGACCAAAGTAAAAAGTATAACTAACACCTACAAAAACATAAATTATAAAAATGATCTCCCTGAAAACATTCCTTACTATTAAAGGCATAAAAAATCCGTCATTTACGTCACTTAGCAGAAAAAGAAAATTATAAAGGTCATAGTACGAATCAAAGTAAAATTATTATTAAATTACAACAAAACATAAAATTTAGTTTTTAAGAGTTCATGGTAGGCTTGCAGTAGTCGAATTATTTACATCAAGCCTCAATGAACTCCATTGCAACTATTTTGTTGCAAGTAATATATAACAACCATTATAAAATCGTTAAAAATCGATTTTGTCGAGTGAGGTTCTCGAAATATCGAAGTCATTGAAAGTCCTATTATTAGTACTAGTTAAGATTACATGCTTTCATATGTTGTTTTACTTTTTTATCGAAAAATTAAGCCTGACTTACCTAATTTATCGTACTCAAGAAAATGTTTGAACTACACTTAAACCAAAGTATACCATTAACAGATACAATTAATCTGCCTAATGAATGTTTGCTCCATCCACTCCATTTGTTCAAATAGCTGGTCAAACCCTCGATATTTGCCAAACTCTCTATGTCTAATGAGGCCGCATTGTGTATTATCTTCGACATCAGATTTCAGGGTAAGTGGATCAGGTAATGTAGGGTTACATAGGTACCTGTTCTTAAATACTGGAAGGCGTACTATGTATATTTTAGTGAAATTATTTTTTAATCGTTTTAAGGTTTAAAGATCAAAATTGCAAGTAAGTCAAAAGATGAAAAGAATAACCTTTATCTAAACTCGTTACTAAACGCCATCTCGCATGTAAGCAGTTTGGTTACATCACAACATCACCAGAAATTAAACATTACAAGTAGGTACTAACTTAAAATATAGTATGCGATTCGCATTTGGTTAAAATTGAACTGATATTCTATTTATTGCCTATATATTTTTTAAGGAACTAATTCAGAAGTTAGAAAATTTATGTAAACCAAAATATTTTTTCAATATAATAAAATAAATATTCGCGACAAACAAAAACAATCTAATTCAATAAACAATATGAATCCTAACGTAACAGACGACCGGCGGCAACAAGTATGATTGATATTTATGACAATTAGTATCAATAATAGTTTTGACAGGTGAACCAATCAAGGCTTATCATGAAGCGAACCAGCATTAGATTATAGCAGTAACACTGTCAATGAGCGCTGGCGAACGACAATCACTCAGCTATCGGCTGCTGTCAGGTCAGTCGCTTTGTTTGCATTGCTCTTATCACTGTACTCTGTGCAAACACGCGCGTTTAATACGCAGATATTGGACTCCTGGATGAGAATATTATTTAAATAGCTTAATTATATACCAGGAATCAGGGCTAGGTAAAGATAATACTCAGTGTGGGTAGAGCAAGCATTTGTTGTTATCCTGCCAAGAAGTTTCTCAGTTAAAGTTATTCTTGTGATAATTAACCGTCTGTGAAAATATTTGTAGTTAATACAAATTGCATGTTAAATATACTATTATGATGACCTAAAATATATTTTTAAATAGGATTTAAATAAAGGTAAAAATAAGGTGAAAGGGTAAACCTTTAAAGAGAAATCACTTATCAATCGGGCGATGTTAGGTTTCTCGATTTGTTTGAATTGCTCTTATCATCGTACTTTCTGCAAACGTGTCTGGATAGATTACGCAGAACCATTAATCCTAGATTTTACTTTAAAAATCACGTTGGAAAACCATAATTAATAATAATTACCCAGGCAGCGCATACGTTATACAAATTTTACAAGCAGAAACAAGAACATTAGAATTAGAATAAAAATGCAGTTTATCTAAATCAATAATTTGATTTCAGTTTTCTAATAATATAAACCTGATACCTGCATTTATCGGTTATTAGGTCTTTGTTAGTACATTGCCACATCTGTTATTATAGACTCTCAGTTCTAGGTTCAGTCAAACAAAACAGAAGCCTGACTAGAACTTGATTAATAGTACCGACACTGCACGTTCCAATGAATACAGTTTAGATCTCGATATTTAGTTCAGATGGAGAAACTGTGATAAATGACCTAACGCCCTCACAGCTGTTTCGTTTGAATTTTCCCCTTGGATAACCAAAAAACATGGTTCTATTTGTGGTACCAATGGACCATAAGTCAGTAAATAATTATTCCAACTGATAAAATAGGTCTCCAGAAATTAAAAGTAAAAAAAAAATCTATTCGGGGTTAATACCTTATTTACTTAAATAAACTTTGTCCATCGGTGGGCTGTCTTGGCCCATCGCTCCTATATCTCCCGATCAACGAAATGAAGATACACTATCCCGGCAGATATAATGACCGTCTGCAGACGGTGTTATTTCATATTAGACGATATCCTGAACGCACATTATGTAGACAAACGGGTTTCATTACAACCCTGACGGTCCATTATGGGCCACCTCTGTTTCTTGAGATTTATTGTCCGATTTGGCTTTAGTGTTAAGTTTCATTTAATGTAAGACAATTATTGTTGCGGAAATGTATAAGACGTTTCCTTTTTAAAGAGTAAAGTAATTAGCTCCATAATATATTTAAAATATTTTATAAATGTAATAGCAAAATGAGCGCTAATATTTCATAACTGTTATAATGCAACTAATATAATAGTATTTTTACTTTTGAATAATACATATTCTTATTTTTTCAAGTGACACTAACTCACGAATAACTTTGAAGATTCTAAATATTACACATAATGGAATAAAAAGCTAAACGTTGATATAGAAAGTACATCTGTCATTAGGAGAGGCATTCACTGAATCGCAATTCTCCTCCTGCTACAAAGCTGAACCGCCCGCAAATTGAGTTACAAAACGATTCTTTTGGCCGCCCGAGCGCTTCTCAAAGTTAAACGAATTTTGCAGATACAACAAAAAAAGTTTTTTTTCTACTGTAATACCAAAAGCATATTTTTTTGGTTTGAATTATGTATCGGCAAATGTAAATATGCTATATCTTGGTAGAATGCAACAATAAATTTCTGATTTTAAAAATTAATAAATCTTTAAAATATTTAGGAATCTTTTTTTAGTTCTTCTAACTCTTAACATTAAAATACTTTTTATATAATTTGAAAGATATAATACACAAAAACTATTATAACATCAAGTTTATTAAGCTTAAATGTTATGTGAATCGAATCGAATCAATTCGAAAAATCGCTCCTGAATAATAAAATATTATTGCAATAAGAACACAGTTTGGGAAGCTCATTTTAGTGGCAGCAGGTGACGGTGGCTCACGTTCGTTACTGCACTTCATTACCAGCCCTCAAGGATAAGGGTGAAATCCATGTTCCTATTGTCACTATGCATCGACAGATTCGTTTAGTCGGTTTGGTCTCTTATAAAAAGTATTTATGTACTACTTATCATATAAAAAGTATCTACTTATCATATAAAAAGTACCCTATGTTTAACCTTAACTTATCGACTATATTTATGCTAGAATACAGTACAATCGATTAAGCTGTTTAGATTTTTTATACCTATTTTCATAGAATGTTTCTACCCATTAGGGGGGGTACTTTTTGTCAAAAAATAGGTGAGCTATTTTTGTCCTGGCGATGTTAACTAACTTCTTAAGAAAATTCAAGGAAATAGTCAAGTGATTTAGTTTAGTTTTTCATATATACTCCATTTCAGTTTTATTAGTTGATGTTTGAAAACAAAGTAGCCTATGCTTGATGGTGATCAAGACCCGTGGGTCTTAACTATTTTCGTTCCGAATGCTATCCATATCTTCTTTATTAAAATCCAATTCTTCTTAAAATAAATAAATAACCTGTTCTGTTTGTCAATCAAGCAATTTTTTTTTTCATCTGGGAAATGTATTACATATAAATGTTATCTATTTGCACATCTCTATGTCAACTAAGGTCTCTAGATTTGATCTAAAAGCTATATAAAGACTATATTTTACGAGTTAAAGTTATGTACTTTGATTATAGAGGATTAGGCAAAGGTCCATATAATTGTATTGTAATGGCCATAGTATTATACAATATAATCATATGGTAGTAATAGTATGTAGTAGTATACAATAACACATTTAAATCATAGCAATATTCATATTTAGAAACTTAATAATTTTTATCTTGATCGGTCACTAGTTTAATAGTTGAGGAAATCTGCGTTTGATCGTAGAACGCTATTTGTGTTGACATGTGGGCCCTTCCCAGTGGCAGGAAATCGTAAGGAGGGAAAATGCTGAGTCTTGAAAGTAGAGATGCATGTTTATTTTTTGTTAGAAATGAACAAAATATATGCTTTGCTATTTAATGCCTCGTTTGATTTTAGTATTAATTCATTCACACATTCCATTGTATATTATTTATTTGAAAGTTATGTGTGTTGTGTGTTCGAGTATTTTTATTATTTATTATAAAAAAGACAAGGTATTTTCATAATTGTAAAATGCTATTTAACTGAATGATGATAAATAAATGGTATTTTATATTATGGGGAACATATTCAATTCATACATTTATGAAAAAAATGCTTGGGTGACAAAATTTTAAAAACTTTGAACATTTGAAACAGCCTTTCTTTAGCCGTCTGCCAAAATGATCCAGTCGATTCTATTTTGAAACAAAACAGATGTGTTCAATGTTGCGTTGTTTTTTTTAAAGGTATCTCAAATCTTGCGTTTACATAATAAAAATATATAAATAAAGAGGAAGTATACTTTTAAATAAACAATTACGTAAGTACGTAAAACAAGTTTTATATTAATAAGTCACTCAATAAAATCAAAAAATAAAAGTGAAACTTCTTTATGACATATTTTTTTGAAAAATGATTCACTAATTACAACTTTACAGGAATGGCTAATTAAGCTAAATTAGATAAAGTTTAAGCAAAAATGAAGATGGCGCGTAACAGAAAAACGTTACAATTTTTTGACATTGCTATAAAATTTCTCCCATCCGTCGATAAAAAAGTTTCACTTCATATATGGCGCGTAACAGAAAAACGTCATAATTTTTGACATTGCTATAATATTTTATCCCATCTGTCTATAAAGAAGTTTCACTTCAAAAAATACGGCACGTAACGGAAAAATGTGACGCGTAACGAAAAAATGTTACACTAAATTTTTTTTCAACCCCGATAATAATAATAATAATAATAATAATCTTTATTGGACACATCATAAGTCATACAGAAAACAGATTACCCCGACTCCTGCACTAGCAGTGCTGTGTTGCAGAATAAAGAAGTTTCACTTCAAAAATTTTCATCTTATGTACCTACTATAGAGTATACATTTGTTATAGAGTATAGCTAGTAAGTAAATCGTAATACCTAATATAGTAGTACATATCATGACAAAAACAATGTCAGACAAAAATGATAAATATTATAGCAACAGTGATGTAAAGAAGCGTGTAGACATAATACATTTTGTTCTACAGACGGTGAAGATGTGAGCGGCAAACTCAATTCACCCACATTTGCATAGGCATCGGACGATGTACTGATACTAACAAAATTATTCAAAGTAGTCCCTAGTTTTTATGGGTATTGGTAGGTCACAGCTAGCGTGAATGATTACATGAACGTTGTATGAAAATGAACTGTGAATTTGTAGCTTTTGCGACTTTCGTAACAAAAAATTTTGTCAATAATGAAATTTGGGTGATGAGTTATACAAATCATTTCACAAGTTAATTCTTGTAACAAAACTAACAATAAACAATATTTCTATTATCTATAATAAACCGACTAACTATTCTTGTACTAGCTTTTGTCTGGGTTTCTCTAGCGCTGTATAGCTAAAATAAGTGCACGCTAGTTCGGACGGCCGTCTAAAATGATTTTTTCTATCCCTAGGTACTATTTTTTCATCATGAACATCATATCCCTTATTTTTTTTTGTAACCATTGGTTCGGTGTAATATACAATTTCTTGATTAAAAGCTTAGAAAACAAACATTCTCAATGACATACAAAAAAATCTAATTTTGGTGTTTTTGTAAATTTATGAGATAACACATTAATTTTCTCAATTTACATATAACGATACTTCAAGTTAACACTGCGCTTGACGCAATACAAGATGGGGTTGACAATATTACTAGGAATTTCCTAATTCATGTAATCTTGTTTTATATAAAAATATAGTTACATACTAAATATTGTTAAATAGCATTCTCTTGCAAGATTTTAATACATTTTAATAAATGAAATGCCCAAAAAATCCTTATTAAACTGCCTGAAGTACAAATAGGTCAGCGATTATCACTCCCCAAAGAAAATGTATGTAAAGCGGTCACATTCCAAGTACCTCTCGAACAGATTACAAGTCCAGAGACAAATCGCTAATGAGATGAGTCCTAATGATTTATTGAGAGGACTCAAGGATCGTTCAGATCGGCTTTAAATTCAAGGAGATCGCTAAGAGTGACTTAAGTGTAATTTGTTTACTTTTAGACAATTTGTTGAACCTATTTTTGTGCTTTAGTTCTTTTTTGTCGTTATTACGATGGTGAAGTAGGGCGGAAGAAGTAAATACGAGGAAAATTCTACGTATTTCAATTATTGGATTCAGTTTAGTTGTGTTGATAATTGATCTAATATAAAAAAAATCTAGCAAACCAAAATGTTAAAGTAATTATTTTTGATTCTATTAGAATAAAGTTAAAATTTGAAATTAAGACGGTTGACGAGGCCATTACTCCTGCGAGAACATTGAGAAATCGAACTTTTCACTTAAAACTCTTAACCAAATTTCTGGGCCTAATGAGATTACTAATTATCGATTGACTCAAAGCGGTCCTTTCAAACATCGAAGTAACGTTAAGTAATTAATTTCAATACTTTTGCTCCAATTTGTTTTCTTTGTTAAGCTTTGAAACATTTAATTACTGTTAATAGGGAGTAAGTTTTAAGAGAAATTAATTACCGAAATATTATATCATAAATATCATAAATGTAGCGTAATGGTTGAGTAGGTTTTCTTAATGATTGTAAGGTAACAAATGTATATGACTACATTAATTATCTCAATGATGAGTAACAATGTGGACTAACTGACTGGTGTATATGTTTTTGTCAAACCGAGAAACTGTAAAAAGGAATTCTGTCATAATAAAACATGCAGGGTTTTATGAATTATTTGTGGGTTCAGCATGCAGGGTTTTAAGGGTTTTATAATTAATAGACACAAGTAAAGAGTTTTAAGAATAAGAGAATTGTTTGACGCTGTTGAGTAATAATCTATTTAAAAAAATGTTTCAAATTTATATAATTGTTCCAAATTTTAAATAATTTATTTCTCAATCTATTATTATATAATCATTGTGAGATTATCGAGTTTCGCAAAAAAATGGTTTTGTGTCGGGATTTTTTTTGGAACGTGATGTACCGTTTATTCGACTCTAATAAGATTTTATAAATCTTCAATTGTGTACCGCTGGTATAATGAGTTTTAGAATGGTCCCGTATATTAGAACGATGGAGTAAGAAGTGGTGGTCCTTTTATAGCCGTTACGAAAGAAAACATGGTAGAAGAAAAAAAAATATTTATCAAAACCCGTGCATCACGATGTGCAATACGATGAGATGCAATACAAACTGCAGATAAGATCGAGTAAGGTTCATGATATTCACCATAACCTTTTCGCATTGCACTGTACCCTATAAGGCACGCATGTAATGGTGGTGCTAAAGATATCAAAAGCGATGACCAATCTTGGACTTCAATCAATATCAATACCAAGTAGAGGGGATATAGTTTTGATCACCAGAAAATGCGCTTACTGCGCTCGAGAAGACCGTTGAAAAGACTTGAAAATGATTTGAATATTATTTCAGGCACATGAGATATTGCAGAATCATTGATCAAGTTGAAATCGAATTTGTCTATTTTTTTACATGACTCTAACCATATAGTCGGATCAGATTTTAAAGAACACTTAGTGACTCTTGGTATAAGTCAAACTTCTTTTTATATATATATATTATATTGGATCAAAAAAAATTGTTTAGCTCAATTACTACACCTTCTATAAATGTCATTCACAGAAGTGACATTACTGGACGCTGATGTTTCAAAATTTGACCTGTATCAAGTAACTTACACCTCCAATTTATTAATATCATTGTTATTACAATAAGACCAAAGCATATTTTATGATTTTAACATTTTTATCACAAAATGCATTTTTTTTAACTTGAGTCTGCGTAGTTTGGACCATTTTGAAATGAAAATTTATTGTCTCAATCCGATTTAGATGAAAACTATCTTTTGTAATAATATGATTTATTAATATTATTGTTTGCTAGGCAAGGGCCGGCAGCTAGTTCATAATTTACCGGCCGCCTGCGCGGTTCGATACGTGGCTTAGTTTGACGCGTGACAGATTTATGAGCTCTCAAAATTCGTTCTACCGCGTAACCAATTTAAGGTTTTATACGCTGTGACCGCGACAATTTTTACTAGATTTTGTTAAAATCATGCGCTTTTTATTTTTACGTACTGGTATTTTTCGTCTAACGTTTTTTTCAGGTAATCAAATTTGATGTGTCGCTAGTAAAAGTGGTCATCAATAATTTGGAAATCAATTGACTTTTGAAAATATCTTTAAACATGTATAGCCATGTTAAGCTTATTTAAATTTATATAAATATAGAATGTAAAAAACCGATACGGGCAGGGATTCGAACCCGCGACTACTGGGAAACCGTCCCGTCGCTCTACCAACTGAGCTACCGTATCGCTGTCCGTCTCGGTGAATTAAGCATTCTATATGTGATCGTCTTTATCGGGACGGTGGTGACATCTATTAGGTTTCTTTCGAAAATCCTAATCAATGTTTCTAACTTTGCAGTATAGATAAACATTGAAAAGATGCCACTACCGAAATCAATTTTTGAAAATATCTTTAAACATGTATAGCCATGTTAAGCTTATTTAAATTTATATAAATATAGAATGTAAAAAACCGATACGGGCAGGGATTCGAACCCGCGACTACTGGGAAACCGTCCCGTCGCTCTACCAACTGAGCTACCGTATCGCTGTCCGTCTCGGTGAATTAAGCATTCTATATGTGATCGTCTTTATCGGGACGGTGGTGACATCTATTAGGTTTCTTTCGAAAATCCTAACCAATGTTTCTAACTTTGCAGTATAGATAAACATTGAAAAGATGCCACTACCGAAATTAATGTTTGAAAATATCTTTAAACATGTATAGCCATGTTAAGCTTATTTAAATTTATATAAATATAGAATGTAAAAAAACCGATACGGGCAGGGATTCGAACCCGCGACTACTGGGAAACCGTCCCGTCGCTCTACCAACTGAGCTACCGTATCGCTGTCCGTCTCGGTGAATTAAGCATTCTATATGTGATCGTCTTTATCGGGACGGTGGTGACATCTATTAGGTTTCTTTCGAAAATCCTAACCAATGTTTCTAACTTTGCAGTATAGATAAACATTGAAAAGATGCCACTACCGAAATCAATTTTTGAAAATATCTTTAAACATGTATAGCCATGTTAAGCTTATTTAAATTTATATAAATATAGAATGTAAAAAACCGATACGGCCAGGGATTCGAACCCGCGACTACTGGAAAACCGTCCCGTCGCTCTACCAACTGAGCTACCGTATCGGATTTTCGAAAGAAACCTAATAGATGTCACCACCGTCCCGATAAAGACGATCACATATAGAATGCTTAATTCACCGAGACGGACAGCGATACGGTAGCTCAGTTGGTAGAGCGACGGGACGGTTTCCCAGTAGTCGCGGGTTCGAATCCCTGGCCGTATCGGTTTTTTACATTCTATATTTATATAAATTTAAATAAGCTTAACATGGCTATACATGTTTAAAGATATTTTCAAAAATTGATTTCGGTAGTGGCATCTTTTCAATGTTTATCTATACTGCAAAGTTAGAAACATTGGTTAGGATTTTCGAAAGAAACCTAATAGATGTCACCACCGTCCCGATAAAGACGATCACATATAGAATGCTTAATTCACCGAGACGGACAGCGATACGGTAGCTCAGTTGGTAGAGCGACGGGACGGTTTCCCAGTAGTCGCGGGTTCGAATCCCTGCCCGTATCGGTTTTTTACATTCTATATTTATATAAATCAATTGACTTGTTAACTGAATAAATATTTAAATAAATTTATAATTATCCAGCGAACTTAATTTTATTTAGAATACTAGCTGTGCCTGACTTCATACGCGTAGATTTTGATTTTCATAAAACATCCCTTTGTACTTACCAATGTATGGAAAAACTATAAACCTTTAAACTGGTAAGTAGCAGTAGTACGACAATAATATATTATTAACTTCTTCATTTGTTAACCAATTGTTAAAAAAAAAACAAAATATAAATTGAATCCTATGATAATATATTCCCGAAAACAACATCCAAATCGATAAATCCGTTTCTGAGATTAGCATGCACAAACAAACAGACAGAAAAAATGAAAAAAACATTGTTTTGGGTTCTTTTGTTTATATGAAGATCCCCCTATATGAATTTTTGAAAATATTATTTTTTCTTGTTGTATGCACAACTAAAAGACAAATAGATAAACAGACAAAGATTTTAAAAATGCTGAAAAATTATTTTGTTAGTTATCAGTTCACCTCCTGGTATATTTTTTCAATATTTTCAATGTACAAATACTACTCCTCTACAGATTTATTACATGTACTAGAAAAATTTGCATGGTATCTATTACGTGATTGACATAAATTGTCATTTTGTTTTTATTTCTTAACTGATTTAGATGAAATAAAGACTGATAATATATTCCTGAAAACCGCATTCAAATTGGTTAAGCCGTTTCTGAGATTAGGGTGCACAAACATACAGACACATAGACATACAGACATACAGACAAACTGAAAAACCATTGATTTGAGTTGTTTTCTTGCACTCTTATAAAGGTCCTCTATGATGTTTTTTTTAATATGTTCCTTGTACAGAAATGGATCAGTGGCAATTTTGGTATATGTATAATAGATATAATGTTGTATTTGTATTCTGAAAATTCCCCAAAAATAAACGGATCCGGATGCGATGCGATCCAGAAATATTTATCTATTTTATTTTTGATTGGAATCTACAGAGGGAACTATAAAATGTTTTATGTCTTCCTTAAAATACTTCAAAAACCAACAATTCAACTGAACGCGAGTCGTAACCTAGAGTATGGGTTTCGAGTAGTGGCCAATATCATTCATGAAAGTAAGTATTTTAATTCTAGAATAACATTCTAAAAATGAATTCTATTTTATTTTTGATAGATCTTATAAAATATCGAAGGCATAGGCTAATATTTTAAATAAGATTTCAATACACATGTTCCTATTACTAAAGTTGTAATTCTATTTCTTTTTTAAACTTAGAGATTTTTATTTTTAATTTGATACAGAGAACTCATTATCCACTTCCAATACTACAAAAATACGATTCAAATTAAAAGGAACCCAGGAACGGTTATATATTTAAAGCAATATTTTTTAAGCACTATATCGAGAACATATAGTAATAACAAGCAAACACTCATAAAAATTCGATATTATCCGAGCAATAGGTTTAATGTCTTATGAAGAATGGATGAAAGAGAGCTGAGATCGAGATAAATATAAGTTCAAATACGTGAGATTACGGCGCATATCCCGGTAGACTCTGTCCGTTCCGTCTCGACGGTTCTGTCTCATTTCGTATAGTACTCGCTGATTTTATGCTAGTCATTATTATATCTGAGATGTCAGTGAAATCTGTTGTTCTTCATACTATAGGAACTTTTTGAATATGAGATTACAGATTTAGTTTTGTGACTTTATCTATAGGGTTTTTGGTGAATATATTAGAAAATGTTAAGCATATTTGATGTCTATTATTATGCATTAAAGCGATAACATTTTGAATTTCAAATGCATTAAGTCAATTCACGGTTATACTAAATATAATCCACTAGTATTTGCTTTCCGCTTCTCTCGTTTGGACAAAAGAATTATTATTAACTCGACTAGAGCATCTGTATGAAGAATTAGTCAATAAATAGATTACAGTGCCAACCATTGGCTGCTAATCAATAAACATGAAACATCGAATCTAAAGAATAAAAACATCTTGTAAATACGATCATATTTGTTTGTCTTCCTGAAGTTATATGACCACTAAAAGTAGCACCAAGGTCAGTATTATTTTGATATTGTATATGTAAATGTTTAGATTGTATATGGTTCATGTAATATAATAATAAAATAATATCACAGGACAAATTTCACACATTGTTCTAAACCTTACGTAAGAAAATTATTTGCTTGTGTTAGACAACGATATAAAATACATATAAATACATATTATAAAAATAGCGAATATTTTTAATAAACGACCGACATATCTTCTCATCACATACATGCCTGTCCCTGTCGAGGATCGAACCTGAACCCCATGGCGCCGGTATACGTTAGGCATCTGCGCTAACCACTGGATAAACGGGGAGGTTTGTGATGTAATGAACCAATATCACAGTTCAGTTCAGTTTCAAAATAACAATAAATTCTTGAAGAAAAAAGTTATATTTTGTGCTTCATTTTAATTTGTCTAAAACAATATTCTTTCTATTTGATGATTTGACTTTATGTTTCGTTACAGTTTTAAAACATGATAAACTGGTATCATTATACATTATTTACATAATATAAGAAATAATATGGTTAAAATAAAGATACGGGTGCTAAAATCCTGAGGAGTTAAATTATGTTTATGAAGTTGTATGAATGGAATACATGATTAATCATTTTCTCATTATATGTGATTCCAAATAGAACATAAAATTTATATTGGAAATTTTGATATTAAGTGGGATTTAACTATTATTCAATTTAATCACAGAATAGAAACAAAATGAATATTATTTGATTAGCATATGTAATTAATAAACGGTAACTGCCTCGATATTTAGACATAATTATATAGGCCAAGGTATTTAGACATAATTATCACACATGTCTGATTGCACCAGGACATTAACATTATGGGTAATAGTTATAACTTTGTATTAAGCCTTGTAATGTCGTATGGTTAATTGACGTTAATTATTACACCCAAAGAGCCGAATTAATCCACTCAATTACCAAGTAAATAAAAACGATAGTAAATCAAACTGTAAACTTCCATTTTCAGAAGCGATAATAAAGAGACAGAAAAATCTGTGCATTCCACATTAAATTAAATACCATACTAAGGCAAATTAAATTACTTTCAACCCAACCAAACATATCTGACGTTCACATCGGTCTGAATTTTAGTACAGATTATTCGACAGGGCTTTTATCTCACGTTTCAATCAGTTTTTTATTCTTTTTATCCGCCCCCGGTGAAACTGCGACGTCTTGCGTACCCTCAGCCTTTTTCGTAGTTGATTACCCCCCAAAAGTTTTACAGACGGCAAGTGGAAGCCGATGTAAATAAAAATACTACCTATATGATATAAACGTTTGGTGTCTTTAATGGCGTTATTATATTATATAACAAGTCGTTACTGAAAAAAACATTGTTTAATTTAGAAATAATCTAAATTGTCTCTAATAGCTGTATATTTTTTAAACTTATAATTAGATTTTAAAAATATAATTTTTCAAATATTTTTTTACAAACAAGTATATACATACTTGTTTGTAAAAAAATTAGAAAGATAATGCAAATAATACTATTTGCATTATCTTCGAACAACCTTCTTTACATACACTAAACAAACTATATCAGTAAAAGTATTGATTCCTTTAGCAATTCACCCGACTGTATAGCGAGTTTCAAACACAAACCTAACATCACGAGTAATCACAATAGATTATTGAATTAAACACTCAAAACAACATCACAATAATTCAAAATACCGCATCGTATTAATCAACAGTTCCAACACCTGAAAGATCATGTGTCTAACTCCCGCCTTGTAGTTAAGATGCTGCGTGGTTCCATTGAGAGCGATGTTGATTTTAAGATTCGTATATTCATAATATTTTTAAAGTTCGACTTTACCACGTAAAATATTGACATGTAACCTACACGTAACAGCGAGATATTTCGCAATATTTATAATAATACTCTACGCTTACACGAATATAATAGCAAAGCAGTAGCCTGTATAATCAAAACGTATAGATCTTTAACCTGTTCCAAATAAAATGCAGTAAGCATTGTACAAAAGACGCCATACGAAGCTTATGCTTTCTTCATGGTCATAATATATGGTAAAGTAACGTAAATCTTCAGTCCCACAAGTTTATTATTCAGAGCACTTCGTACGCAACACATATATAACCTATCCTTGTCTCCCGTCGAGTTCTAAGTTTGTTAAATTATTCGGGCAATTCTTTAACATCACACGTGGGAGTCGTTATACGAATGTTACCATAAACAGTGTGACTGCGCCCGTAGCAGATCCGCACAACGCATGTTAATCAGACAGATCACGGCTAATTGCCGACTGGAGTGTGAAATGCGGGCTTAGCGATGAAATTATCTGCAGTTTAGAGTTGAGCCATGCATGATTAAAGGATTCTGTATAATTCATTTGTGTTATGTAATTATATGTCATCAATTATTGTCACCCTGGCAAGAGTTTCAAGTTTTTCAGGTATTACGTTCCATTTAAAAATATGATCTGGTACGTGATTTCAAAAGATACAATAACGATCAAATCCAGATGCGGTGGCCACGGTCTTATAACGAGCTATCAGTAATAACGATTTGTAGCTATAATAAGCCTCCGCGGGCGGTCTGCGTCTACGCGATAATTGGCAACCCTGCTGGTTCGGGCAAACTTGCAAAAAATATTTAGTATAGTAACGAATGGTATCGACAAGAGAATTATCTATAATAAAGTATAGTTATAGCAAACCATAACAAAATGTTCATATACTTGGTATTTTAGCACAATGTTCATTTTAATCGGCGTATTTTGAGATGAACAAAACTCAGACAATCTAGAAATACAGATGCGCACGAAAATATTAAAATCAGCAAATCCAGTGCTTAAATTCGCAATTCTGTTGACATGTAGAAATATGGAGTTCTCTAATATATCAGTGTTCTGAATATAAAGTGAGTGCAATCAGGTGAAGGCAGACTCACATATTACAGAGCCGCAGCTGCGACTCATTGCGAACAATGCGAGAACTAGCTTGTTCTCGCCTTTTGTAGCGTTACCACCAAAAATTAAACAATAACTGAAAAAACATACATCTTGTATTTTAAGCTGTTAGTATGTGATAATTGAAATTATAAGTTAACTTAGAAAACAAATAATACGATTAGAATAAATAAATACATAGTTGTTTGTGAATAGTAGGGTTTGTCATATTTTTTTTCAATTATGAAATAAACATATTAGATTTCCAAACAAACGATTGTAATTCAAGTTTTGCTTCCAGTACACATGTGTCACTGCATTGTCTCGAGTCCTGCTACGAGTGCTTTAATTGATCCCGCTCTATCCGGTCTATCCGTTCTATTCGTTCTATCCTCTCTACCCGCTTTATCCGATCGTCGCCTGCATTATTTATGAACTTGTTTACCACTCGATTATCAAATATTTAATTTAAAACTGTTTGTAGCTGTTTTTTTACCCTTACTAACTATAATATATTAGGTAACAGTAAGTTTATATTTTGATTATCCAAGTAAAGATGTGTTTTGATGAAATCTATTCGTGTAATTAAATTTATGTGAAATTATATCAAGCAAGTCAAAATGAGTTTAAAAAAAATAATATTGGACTAATATAAAGATCAGCATCCGTAAGGAATTTAATAAAAATATTAGAAATGTTAAAATAGCTACATATAACTTAATTATCTTTGTTGAACTTTATGGTAATGGCTACGCTCTATTACATTTCGGCGAGATATTAAATTTCCTTTAATCTGCCTTAATAAATGGATTACCTAAAGATCAAATATTTTTCGATTGAATCTCAGTTTCTGAGATTAGTGTTTTCAAGCAAACACTCTCTTTTGTGTCATGTTGATGTTTAAATTGATTTTGTTAGATTTTTGTGCTTGCATACAGAACGTTTTATATTATTCGAGAAGGGAATAAAATAAAAAACATGGACTCATACTAAAAGAAGTATTCAAGATCAATTTACAATACAAACGGAAAATCATACAGGTAAGAGCTACTTTAACTAAAGAAAAATCCTTACAAAGACTGTCATAGATTAAGTAAACTAAAAAAGAATGTTAAGTTCGCATCGCCTTAGCGATTCCACCGTCAATTGCACCCCGGCGACTATTCAAAGAGATCTTACTATTCAGAGATCACGACTGTAGCCTTAATGTTTGGTACAAGTTGGAATTGTATTGTTAATTATATAAATAATAAATCTTTATTTCTTTTACAAAAAAATACATTTTATATAAAATTTAAGCATATTTAATGCTTGTATTAGATGGTTATCTTTACGTAATTATTCTCATAATAAAATTACAATAATTTGATCTTTTGTAATTACATATTATCTTCATGATTTTAATATTAATTAAATTAATATTTGTATTGACCCACATTGGATATAATATTACAGATATTAATAGAACTGTAAAATTAATATTCATTTTAATATTAACTACTTCTTAATTTAAGATAAAAATTTTCAAATAGATATTTCTCACCAATGATAAAACAATTTATAAATTAGCAATAATTTCTTGACATGGACCAATCTACCAGCAGGTAGGTCTCGTTTAGTTTTGTGAAAAAACCTGTCTAGAAGACGTAACAATGGTGAAGGTGGTTCGTGAGACAGGCATTGGAAACGTTTTGAAAGCTCTTCTTATTTAGTTTTCTTATCCTTTACTTTGATCTGATAAGTTGCAACGAGCGTAATACCGATAATTTTAGACTTGCAAAATTTTTACAGCTTGCTTGGACTTTTGCTGGATTTTATATTGAACTTTTGCCCCCCCTCCCTCCCCCCCAAAAAAAGAGTGGTATTATAAATATGATATATGTGTCTGTGTATCTATAAATTATGATATAACAACATTTGTTTATTTTATTGCTTTACCGTTGTGATGTTTCGTGAAGATATCCCTATATTCTATGTGATTGTTATAATTATTTCCAATTGCCATAAAATATAATTAACGTCGAGCAATTCATAAGTTCCCAATCACTTATGAAATCCATTTCCAAGCTCAATACACTACAGAAAACTGATTACTGAATATACGTTCTTAATGAAAAATTCCACCACCTCACTCCTATTTCAGTTAATGAACTCACCTGTATTCAAAGAAATGAAATGAAAGCCCATAATGAGCTCGCACTCAAAGCGCACACGTCTCGGGCCTTTCTAGAAATTTCTTTTAAAATAAGGAATCCTGAGACGCTTGTAAATGAATCGGCTCATTCCGAGGTATGAATGAACCAGCCACCATTGAACGAGTACAGAAATAAATAAACTAGTGCGTTTTCCAAGATATTTCACGCGTATGTTTTAGTTAAGGGCTGTTTTTGAATGCATTTGAGTTTAGTTTTTTTCGAGACAATGGAGGCGTGATGTGACGTCAGGAACAAAGGATGCTGTACTCATTTATTTTAATGTCGTATACTGAATTGAAACTGCAGCGTCGATGTTTTATAAATATATGCCTTGATTTTGTAAAATGTTTACAATATAATTTATAGTTTTGATAATAAATATTGAGATGTAGTTTAAAACAAATATATATTCAATGAATTATTTTAATAAAATAACAAATTATAAAAATATGTTTCTACTTATATTTTGAAATAAAATTTGATGTCATAAAAATTATAATAATAAGCTTAGTTCATACAACTAAACGATGATGAATGTTTGTATTGACTGTCATACATTTTAAAAGTTACAAAATTTTATATATCGCTTATAAGTATATATATATATATATATATATATATATATATACTTATAAGCGATATATAAAATATCAATTTGTCTTTGTCAATAACATCTAATAACTCATATGATAAACGAAATCAAATGAGAGATCTTAATTTAGTAATTATAAAGCTTAACATGGCTATACATGTTTATAGATATTTTCAAAAATATTAAATTCGGTAGTGGCATCTTTTCAATGTTTATCTATACTGCAAAGTTAGAAACATTGGTTAGGATTTTCGAAAGAAACCTAATAGAGGTCACCACCGTCCCGATAAAGACGATCACATTAGTAAGTAATTATATAATTTGATTTCAGGTTTAACTAGATTTCGTAATAATATAACATTTCATTTGTTTCAGATTATAAATATCATCTGAAATTTTCAAGGTAAGTTAAGACATTCGACATTGATAGCTCAATTAAAAAACAAATAGTTGTCAAAACGTGGGAATATTTAATTTGAGTGATCACACTTCACGTTGAAGCCAAAAACAATAATTAATAAATAAATTAACACCGTCTCTATCAATCACACAATAAAATAGTACATTACAAGAATTTTAATTGTACGTTTTAATTAAAAATAACTTGAAGCAAATTTCTAAGTTGTTTATTGTTCGCCCCGGCGCGGCCTACTGAAACGACGCTAATTCTGAATTAATTGGTGTCTGCTTGATTAAGGCTTGATTAGGGCATCTTGTCAGCTTTGAAACAGATATATATTTTAAAATTAAATAATTAATATGAAAATTGTTAACAAGAACAAGGTCCTGAACTGTCTGGGTTTCGGATTAAGACGAACTCTTGTCATCTCAATGTTATCCACCACCCAATGGTTTAATTATTTCACTTAAGAAAAATAGTTTCAGTAAAAATTGAGCCCGTTAATAGATGTGCTCGTAAATATTTATACCATATTCTCGTAATAGGGTCTCACTATTTCGATTTTGACATTAATTAAAAGTAAGTAAAAATGTTAATACACTTAGCGAACACCGAAGAGACAGCCATTTGCAAATTAAAGGGTATGCAACTGATATTTTATTTCAAACAGCACACCGTGTGCTGCCGCACGGAGGGCCTCGGAGCGAAGATGCTAACAATATTTCCTTTGCCGCCTTCAAATTTAATAAGCGTTTAACACTTCAAAGCCTGTAAAGCAATTTTAGTCGAAAAACAGCGAGTTTTCGGCTGGTAACGTAATTGGTTTAGAGTACCGGGTCTCGGTAAAAGATTAATTAGTGCTGCAAACAGCGGAGGTAGCGCTTGGAAGCGCGATTCGCTTGTGAGATCATAATCATGATACTCGAATGGGTGCACTATAGCTCTTATTACAAAGCGTTAAAGAGGAGTGTGACTTAAGTTGTTGCATAATTGTATAGATGGTAGGCGTTTAACGTTCTACGTTTTAAGATCTACCGGATGGTGAAAAGTGAGGATAAATTCCCGTTTTATATTTACATTTTACAGATAGAATGAATATGTAGCTTGAATCGTAAATATTTATGAGACTGTGAAGTAGGTCATTAACTCGTAATTGTGTAATCGTTGTTTATCGGATAATTTCGGGTCTATTAAAACATTGTTTATGTTTTTTTGTTCAACTTTTAGCCAAAATAATATAGTATTTAGATTTTAAACTTCAGTTAAAAGTGTTCTTTGCTCAGAAAATAAACCTAACAATATCATCAAGTAAGATATCGATTATGGACCCTTTTGTTATGAAATGGGATTGGTGGACAATAAAATACATAATTTAGCAGCTCCCCAGGGTTCGTTGGAGTAACGCACGTGCTGCCAACGATTGGCTGCCATGTGATAAGATCCAAAATTGGATGCTGAAGATGTGGCGGGCATACGTATGAATTAATTATATTTAAGAAGAAATCCTGAAAAATGTCTTGCTTGTGTTAATAATATGTTTACGTATATACATTTGGTAGCCTCACACACATCACAAAAATATTATTTTTATGTGAAAACATATTTTCTATTAATTTAGAGAATGATTGAGTATTTTAATTATTAACTAATATTTTTTTTTAATAAAACTATTAATTAATTCTTATATACACTCATAACAGTATGAATTATATGTTAAATAATCATTATGATGCACGAAAGTTTAATTACAAGAAAAAGTATAATATAATTTATAGAGATCTTAACATATAGTACCTACCATAAAAATGTAATTCAAAGCCATGTAATAATATTTTCTACCTCCACAATATATCGTACAACAAAGAGGATATATGTCAGTAAATAATAATTAATTAAGTCCAATATCCTGGTGTTCATTGGAGACCCTTCAGCGGCACAGCTGTTTAATTATCTGCTGGTATAGACGATAGAAGACAACTTGTTCAGTTTTCAGAGACAGGGTGTGGTGCCACTGAACGCGAGCGATAGTATGTCTACTTGTTATTAAAACTAATGTCCATTTAAAATAAGTCGTTTTTTATTTTATGAGAGTGATCATCATGTATTTGTTATTGTAGATATATTATTATTACCTACTATGATTAAAAAATAATTGTCTTATTAAAGCCAATTCGCTGTCAATGGTGAGCGCAAGTCAGCTGTCGCGTCGGTTGACCGCGGCTGCTATAAATTCTGATACAATATTTTGGTGTCTGAAGTTGACCCAACAATATATTGAATACTAACTTATACGGGAAATGAAAAGTTCACGCCAAATTTAACTAGCCTCTTAAATTAAATATCATATTTGATAAACATGCTGTATAATATAACTCTGTCACTTGATAATCTAAGTATCATATAATTATTTATATGATACTCAGATTATCAAATTTTTTGAAAAAAAGATCTTCAAAAAATTTTCCAACTTTATGTACAAATTATTCACAACTCAAGATATTGTACACACACTATAAGTACCGCAGATCCAAACTATAAAACGGCAGAGTTTATTGGCAACACTAACACTATATAGCAACATTTAACTTGAGGTGATAAATTTGTAATTAATTGTTCAATTATTGTCAACAACAAGTTCTACGTTATATTTTAACAGCAAAAGTTATTATATAACTCTCTGTATAATGAAGTAGGAGCAGAACGCGGTCAATAGATACGAAGTATGAAATTACAAGAAACGAGATAGCTGGCGGTAATTAATCATAATGTCTGTAATTTTTTTTAGCGAAGCGCCCTCTCCCGACGACCCAGGTACTAAATCACGCGAGGCGACAAGAATTATCAAATAACTCAAGATAGTGGGGAATATAACAGTCTAGCGTGAGATAACGCAAGGAAATAATTAAAAAACTGACTATATATTTCGAAATAGCTTATGAAAGTTATTGTGTTTTTAAATAAGTTTATATATAAACATGAATGTTTATTATATAAAAAAAATCATAATATACGATCTCACGTCTTGATCTCAAGTCACGATCGTATGATCTCTCTAATTACCTAATGATCAATATTAATTAATAAATAAAACATTTTTTACCAAAAGCTTTTGTTAAGCGATAAGCATGTAACAAAGAAGTACGATATAAAATCTAACATATAATAGACTAAAAACGTTTTTATGTCTGCCCGAAATAGAAACTTTTTCAACACTTGTATTATGACAGCTGTATTACTAGCATTTCATTTTATGGGATATAAAATTAACTGCATACCAAATACTAGCCCATTTTGATGAAGCTTTTTTCAGTATTTACGATATACAGTATACGTCCAGAATTTAATTTAAGCTGGTTGGGATTTTTTTATCTTTGTCCAGCGGAACTCAGTTAAGAGACTTTAAAAAGGGAAATGAATAACGAGTTTTATACATCATTTAAATATCTAATGCTGATAGAGTACTATAGAAATAAAAACGTAAGCTAAATATCTAAAGCTGATAGAGTATTATAGAAAGAAAATTAATAAAAACGTAGGCTTTAAAAATATTATATCATTTTCGTACTGGAAATAACATAAGCATATACTTATTTATATCTACTAGAAGTTGTGAACGACACTTTACCAGGCTTATATCTCAACCTGTCTACTTAGCTTCTTCATTACACCTTCCAGACAAGGTAATTGCAGGGCTGACACACGCGAGCATAACCTCTTAATTTATTGAACGAAACTAATGAAATTCCTGAGCAAAGTTTATTGCTAGAGACAGCCCTATTTCGTACGCTAACAATTTTCGGCCGCTCCCGGGCTGAACTTTAATCGTTTCTTTAATTATTTTGTAATTAATGTTTTGTATCTGGTAGGGTGTTAATTTCGTCGAATTTGTTAGAGTCAGATATTTATTGGGTACTTTTAAATTATCAGGTGAAATTGTCTTAACAGGCTTCGTTATAATTATTAAAGATTTTGCGATAACATTACTATGTAAAAGTACAATCGAACAATTAGTCGAGCCATTGATATGGAACAGCTTAGATTAAAAACACAAATGACGCCCTGCGCTTTAATTATAACATACTTTTGTGATAACGCACATTTTGTTCACAACTACACCCTATATAACAATTGGTCACCCACTTCTGAAGTACACTGGCGGCCAACAAGTCGTAAAGCAACGTCACAGGTGCGCCGACACTAAATTGTTCTAGTTGTATTTCTGAAACTGAATATTGATAACGATATTTTGGGAAACAGGTTTATGTTTCTATTTTATTACTTTGAATTCTATGACTTGTTCCTGAACGCGCTTTCTATTAAGGGCCCTTATTCTCTATAAGCAAATAGTCGCGTTACGTACCGCGTTACGATAAATTCGTGAAATCTTCATGGGATCGTATTGTTTATGCCATTGTCAAATCTAAAAACATGTTGTCATGCGTTATGGGCTTGTTTTTAAATGTCAAAATAACATGTTGTGAAATCGCGCGTTTACAAAAAACGTGGTAAGTGTTGGCACGTTTCTATAAAAATAAATATATCGGTATTTAATTTTAAAAAGTATTATAAAATTAAAAAATAACTTATATTCTTTATTATAATTATAATTTACATTCTTTACAATTATTTTTAATTCAATAAATACGAGCATTACCAAAACATGTATGATGGTTCTTTTGTAGCTTTATCGTTATGTAATGTATTAAAACGATCATTTAAAATGCCATTGAATAAAGAGTTTATTTATTACCTAACTATAAATTGCAATTAAAAATACAATAAACAAGACAAAACATTTAAAACTTGTTACTTAAATTTTTTTCCTATTTTCGTTCTAAAACTAATCGGTAATTTTGAAAAATTTTAAGATTATTTTTTTGATTTCAAACCTACAAAAATTCTAATAACATTATAAAATAAGACTTACGGTAGCTTAAAAATAAATTTAAGGTAACGCTTTATTTAAAATAAACCTACTAAAAACAAATATTAAAAACAAATAATAAAAATCTTTTTAAAACCGGTACCTTCGAATAAAAACCTATGTTAGAGTCATTGACGTACCCGTAATGTGAAATCAAAAACTGCACATAGATAACTCACCGAGTGGCGTGCAAAATACAATTTGTCAATTCCATATCGTGGCGCGTTAAAGTTAAGAACGCGTTATGATGTCTATAAATTGACATAAAAACTTGTAATGTCATCAAATATCAATGTTATGTCATTGTAATGTCTACACATTACTTTCTTAGACAAATATCCTAAAATAAATAAATAAATAATAGAGAATAAAGTTTCAGATAGAATTTACTTTGAGATTTTTATATTATTTAGTGTAATAATTGTTGCATTACAAAGTCGGTGTTGAAGAAAACTAGAAGACCATTTATATATCATAGACGGGAATTTGAGAAACATTTTTTTAAAGTTACAAATTTTGTGTGTTTGTGTTATTGATTGTGTTTAATTGTTGTAATTTCATAATAAATAAAATCTCTTTTTATGGGGTATTTTAAATTATCCCTATAACATAGAAACATAAATATAAAATAACAAAGAAACAATGACAGAGCTTTGGTAGTAGTCGCATTTATTAGAATAACAACATTTATAAAGAATATAGTTTATAATTATTGTAAATAATGTACGTTATTTCTTAACTTTAATAATACTTTGTTAATTTGTTAACTTAGTAAATTTATTTTAATAGAAAAGTATCAAAACGTACTAACGTTATTATAAACGCGCAAGCTCAAAGCACGTTATTTTGAATTTTGAAAACAAGACCATTACACACGACAACGTGTTTTAATATTTGACATTGGCATAGTGAACCGCGATTCCACGATTTTATCGTAACGCGGTGCGTAACTGGTCATAGCGAATACGTTATTGCATACAATTTTTAATTTCACATCTTGCCGCGTTTATGTATCGCGTTTAGGTTTACAGCGCGTTGTGACGTCACGCGTTATTCGTAAGAAATCTCGTGTATCATACAGAATAAGGGCCAAGGACGGGTTTCTACAACAGATAGGCATAAAATGACATTATACATTGACAGTGTTGACGTATACGTACGCATATATAGTGCGGAAATAATGAATAAATTAAACAATTTTGATAATATAAATTTATTGTTTTTCACAGTTAGTATTTTTAAATTCTTCAATTATTTTTTATTACTAAAGAATGTATATAATATTATAAACAAGAGTATTACTAGGATCCGCTACTTTGCGCTGCTAGACTTAAACTGAGCCTCCTCCTTCTTTCTGCTACAATATATAGGAAAAAAAAATTAACAATGATGCAAACGCGTGACGATTTAACATGAGAACTCCCATAGACAAAATTCTTTTGCTATAGCTTTTCTAGTTGACATTTTTAAGTTCTGTTTTTTTTAGGAACCATCTCTAATAAAAGTTTTAACTCCCCTGTAAAAATTATGAATATCTATTCAGAGGTTTCAGAGCTAGCGCGGTTGTAAAACAGTGAAATGAACAGCTACGCTTCAGCTCAATAATTAGATATTATTATTATATGATATAAGTATTTTTTAACTATGATCTTAAAATGAACACTTAATATACACAACAATAACTGCTACTTTATTTTGTAAACGAAACAAGCTAGATCATACATTTTATATATATATATACATACATGTTTTTTTTTCATACGTTTTTAGTAGAATATGTCTTCTTAGCCAAGGTATTTTTAATTTTTGGATATATATTAATAAATACGAAAAAAATGTACCGGAACTACTTAAATTATCGTAGAATAGAAGAATTGACGGAAAATCGTTTTCTTATAATAAAAACTACAATATAAAAAAATCTCAAAGTATTAAAGATAAAGAAAAAGTCTATCCGTTGCAATTATTGGTTTCATAAAATTAAGTTTGGATTTTGTAGCAATAAAAACCGGACACTTGACTATTTTCGGCATAACTGTACACGCGTCATAAATTAATTTTTCTTCATTTATATACCAATCCTGTTTAAATTATCATGCAAAAAGTTATATAAGCTTAATTAAAATTTCTCGCTAACAATGATATCTAAGCAAAATGCCGCGTAATGCAAAGGGGATAGAGATGTCAAGTTACTTGATTGTATCTACGTCAAGGAAATTTAGCGAATTGATAAATATTATTTTTAAATAATCTTTAACATAAATGTTGCTATAAAATAGTTAGAGATTCGCTTAAATTTGTAACTATTTTACCATGATTTTAGAATATATAATATTGTTATATATTATTTTATATTATGATTATCATAAAATTTATAAAATTAACAAAACATTTACACAAACTCTTGTCCTTTATAGCTTCCGAGGATCTAATATATTTTTTTTAATAAATTTTGGACTTTTGTTTAGTTTTAATACCTATGAAGTATTAGCATCGCTGAATCCTGTAACTTATACCACAGTCAAAAGGCACCCAAGTTTCACAGAACAAACAATTTTGCGATTGCTGTGATGATTCATTAAAAGAATTAGACTGCAATAGGGTTCCGATGTGCTAATGTAGCAAAAATCAAAGTAATTGGGGGCCGAAATAATAAAAGCTCTCCATTAATATTTTATCATCAGAGTTTCGGAGTTTGAAAGTTTGTTTTGAAATATTTACGCTTTAATAGTCATTAAGAGGAATTCATTAGAATGAATGGTTTGTAAAAATTGTTTGTTTGTTAAAAAGTTGAATTCTATTTACCCAATTTGAAAATTAAATATGTAGGTACTTTCGCTTTCAATTAGTTAAATAAAGTTTTTCTATTATAAAATGATTTTATTTGATAGTAAGTACTAAACTATTACACATTGTTTTAATAATAAGACATTTAAGGCATTATTAAACAATGCAGTTGTCTTTAAACTTAATCGGTAAATAAAATCTAAATATGCATAAATCTTTCGCGCTACAAGTAATTTTGACTCTGCTTTGGGACCAGGTTTTCACTAAATAGCGATTCATTTTCCTCCAGAAATTTATTTATTACCATGACTGTCAGATTTTGTAAGTTTTACATTATGTTAATATAATACCTACTAAGTCAAAAAGCCTGTTTCTTCATTAGCATACCAAAGTAAAAACTGAAGTACATCACAATTAAATTCCTTTCCACTTTCATCCATACTTCGGTAAGTGATGAAAACTTTGAAAATGTTTTTGAATTACATCTGTGTGACGGTAACATAAAAATAATAAAAATGTTACTTTAAATAATCGAAGATATTTCTAGATGAGCAATTAAAAACTATCCAAAAAAGTATTAAGTAAGTTTCTGTTAATTGAAAATCCCAAACTTCACTACTAAAGAGTAGGAAATTGAAAAGAAGCAAAACTTTTTAAATTAGAACTTCATATACTTTGCAAACTAATATTAAAAATATAAAAGATAAAAAAACATCCACTCGTAGTCAACAAGTAAAGGTGAAAAAAATATAAGGATTACAGCACATTAAATAGAAGACAATGGGTAACATTAACAAGAGATCTTTCTACCAAGTCTGGAATTTCAAGACCCTTCAATCCCATTCTAGATAAAAGGTTTAAAGGGTTGTTATCAAAACCGGTTGAATATTCCTAGGTCAATGCTCTTCAATTTGCCTTTAGACGTTTCGTTTGCGGTTCTAACCCAGACGGCTCGGTTTTAGTTTACTATTTTATTAAGTGCTGGAAATTGTGAGATTTTATTAGTCTGAAATACTTCATACTTAAATATACATTTAATTCTATGATTAATAGAATCTAAATTTGACTAAGAAAATATATTATCTGAAATATGTAGTCCATTATTTATACAATTATAGATATCAAGTATCTTTTGCGCTTAGATATTGATTTGCGCAAATTTAGAAACAAAGATAGCCTTACTATTTTGAGGTACAAATTTCAATATTCATATCATTTGAATATTAATATAGTAATTAAAATATATACAGTGGAGATTGAGATAAATTTGATATACCATACGACGCACGTATCTGAAACGTCGAAGTGCTGTTCTAATCTACACAATTACCTAATCCTGTGATTACACACAACTCCTCTTTGTCGCTTAGTGCTTGACGTGTTGTGATTCCAGACAGGTGGACATTGAACATGGCTTTAGGTATTAAGTATTAGGTAAAAATTGGATTTTACAGTTGTCGCAGCTGTACCATCAATGATATCATAGTGTTAATTAAACATATCTGTATAAGATTTAGAATTGCACAATGTAATTTAAAATTAATCTGAAGATTTTATAAAGCACTTACTACAATTAAAGAAAATCGTCATGTTTTCTTTAAGGGACAATGTACTAACCGTGAGTCTTTTAATAATTTAGAATTATATTGGATTGAGATATTTTTTTACTTTGAGATTCAATTCTAAAAAACAATCAAATAAAATAATAATAATATCAGGATAAATTACACACATTGATCTAACACCTAAGTAAGCAAATTATTTGCTTGTGTTAAGGGTGTTAGACAACGATATAAATACATAGAAATACACATATAAATACTGAGAATATATTTAATAAATAACCAAACCCACAAATATAGACATCTATGCTCATCACATACATACCTGACCCTGTCCCTGTCAGGAATCGAACCCGAATGTTGTAATTATATAGGAATAATTTAAGGATTATGTGATATTTTTAATTACTATCTGAGATGAGGAAAACGTTGATAATAATCTGAAATCACTTATCCTCTGTATCAAGCATCGAAAAGATAGATATAAGCGTGTAAAAAAATGGAACGTAATGCATGTCAATTCGATCGATTCGGCCCGAACCGGACTAGTACCGACAGCAGGTTAATTTAAATTTGTAATTAAATGATCAGTACGAAAGAATCTAAGAGTTATAAATATTTACAGTTTTTTGAAAATAATTTAAATTGAATTATTGTTGTACTGTTGCTATAAGTTGGCGGCGAGGTCCTGTCGAACTTGAAAATGAAACGCCTGTAGCCCATTTGCAATATTGTTTTGAATTTCCCATAGTGATCGTAAGGATAGTAAGGTGTAAAATAACCTTATAACGAATGACTGTTTTTATATCTGATCTGTAGTACCAATACACTACACACTCTCACACTTACACTTACAATCAAACATAAAGCTCTTGTGCTTTATTAAATTAAAAAATCTGATAGAGTCCTTCGATCACCAGGATCATCTTTTATTTTACCACATTGGGACATAATGTTCACCCCAGACAGGTAATCTTTTATTCTTTAGAAAAATTCAAAATCTTTTTTCCAAAATATCCATTCGCTTATATACTTTTCTCTTTCGATATTTAGAATATTTGCTATTTTAAAATAAATGAGGATAACATTTCTTAAGTAAGCATGTGAAATAGTGAAATATTTGTAAAGTGAACCGAATGTTGAGTATCGTTAGTTTTAAGTTAAATGCTTAAACTGCCTCTTTAATAATAGCATATAAGATCATAAAAGAGATAAATAAATTGGGGGGGTGTAATTAAAAACCATTACAAAACAGCGATTTTTTTTCTAACTACCCCTCAAAATACAAGCAGTTTTAAGAAAAAGCCTTATACTGTAGGTTAAGGAATTTGAATTTAAAACAACATATTAAAAATTACGTAGGAATAAATTAACAAAAATGTTGTATTGGTCTATATCTTTTCAAAACTTTTTTTTCTTACAAATCTTTCTTAAACAGATACGATTTACACTATTATATTACGAGAGATAGTCTTCTGCTGTCCGTACGTCAGACAAGGGTCCGTGATCGGTGTACGAATTTTGTCCGGTTTCAATTTGCCCTCACCCCTATTTGGTACCTACTATTCCGCAACTTAGCTGTTTTAAATGCTATTTGTAGTCATAAAGTAAAGCTTGAAAATTGTCTCCTTAAGCTAACAATTAATAAATAAAAATGATATCAAAATTTTGATTACGTTTTTATTAAAATCTACTTCTTTTATTAAAATTTATTTTGTATTTGTAATAAAAATATGTACACAGAGAACTAGCATTTTTAATTATACTCTTTTGCTTCTATTTAAATTTTAACTCTAGATTTTAAACGTTTAAGTTGTAATAGAAAATGTTGACCCAAAATATAAAATTGGACTGTGATGTACATTTCTGGGTTATAAAAATCATGGTAACAGCGCATTTGAAAGTGAAATATATTTTCGATATCAAATGTAAATTCTTATTTATGATAGACCTCGCCATACGATTCCAGATTCGGGTGTAAATTGTCACCGTGCTAGAAATATCAAATATTTTATAGAACGGAAGGCAAACAGAATATTTTGCTGGCGAAGTTTATGATCGGTAAAATTCGAATTTTAGGACTAATTTTATTGGTCGAACTTTATTACACGAAAATATTTTAGCTGATACTAAAAATGTAAATGTGCTGTTTAAAATATTTATCGTAGACAACAACAGATCCAGGGTTTTGCTTTTTAAATATATATTTTATTTGATTCTTTGATGTTAAGAAATACCTATATATGGGTTTTTTTTCTAATAATTTGCATTTCCTTTTTATACTTATTTAGCCGCAAATTGTTGTTTCCTACTTACAATGCCTACCCGGCAAGTTAACTGACAAACTGTTTCCCGATATCACGTCACAATCGATCTTCGTTGTACCATGAGATTTATAGCTGCCACGTCGCATATTGCTGGAGCAACTGACAGGTGTGAACAAAGTGAACGTGCGCCGCCAGCAATGGACGTCAAACCGATTAAATCAGATTTATTGCCAAGATATTGCTGACGAGCATTGGGCTTGATAAGGAAATTGGTACAGGCTTTGAATTTGATTAGTAATAATTCCCTGAAATGATATACTGTGATTATTATACGATTGTTTTTTAATTATAAAAACCTTAAAATGTACGGTAATTAGTTCTGACATACATATATGGTCACAAGATTTGATAAAATATTTTGATAATTAATTAAAATACTTTAATATCGAAAAATCGTTTTTGTAAGAGAAAGAAAAGATTGTACTAATGAGGCAAGGTTTTTTAATCTTAAAGGAAAAAAAATCTTACAGGTAATCGCACTCATTTGTATTCGCTAGCTATACTTGAATAAGTAAAGCCAATTTTCAGCATAACTATCGGAGGCATTAAAAATTTCATAAACAATACAATTGTTCAAGAGCATATTCAATAGTTTAGCTCGCGGGTATTTCGTATAACCGGTGGAAACTGGAGCGAACTTGCGAACTTGGAGTATTTGATGTCGAAATATTGTTATGGAACTTTTATTTCGAAAAATGTTATGTGCTTATAGTACTTCTGACGTTTATACTCAAAGTTAAGGTTCGGTTACGCAGAGGTTACGGTTACTATAAATGAAAATCAAAAGTATAAGCGTGTCGTTTGTAATAACAGTTTGATGCATTCTAAATTCAAATAATTGCCTGATGATTATAATAAGTATATAAAAAAACTAATCTGTCACAAAAATATAAATATTAGACACGACATATGATGACACTCAAATATTATTCCTTGAAGATTGTTTCTTTTGTGTGGCTAACAATGGGAAAAGAAGTCAAAAAGGTTTTGTTCCCTCGAGACACAAAAACGCGTGAATACGTGTTATTAGTGGTATAATATAGAAATATTTTTGATTATATTCTATTGTATGTTTTCTGTAATTCAAAATTGTGATTCTGTAAAACAAATTATACTCTTCTATAAAGTAAGCCAGCCAGCAATACTTTGATATTTATTATTTTTATAGTATTTCTATATATAGTAGATGTTTTATTATCCACTAATATACATACATATATATATATATAAGTGGACAATGATACATTATTTACAATTAAAAAAGTATAAATCCTTCTGATGCGTATATATTACCAGATCTCGTATTGTAGAAAATATTTGACACGTTTAACAGTCAATGATACAATATATTACTTTCTACTGAATATTTATAACCAGTTATAGTATATTACAAAAATAACATAAACTTAAGCACATATACGAAAATAAGTAAATACGTTTTTATCTTTTTATAGACTAAAATATAGTAACTTAAATTGACGACAAGATAATTTATAATGCTAAGAATATCTTTCTAAAAGTAACCATCATAATCGTTAATAACGCGACTGTCATAACAAATCACACATAACATGATTTGGAATGAGATAGAAAAGTATTTTGGTTTAAAATTAATCTTATTCTACACGAGCTTTACCCCGCGACTCTGTCCGCCTGTATTTTAGAAGGACGTAACACGAGCACAACATTCGATATGTATTACTGATTGAAAAGAACACTAGCTTAACTGTTTAAACGTTCGTTGTAACTATGCTTCATATCAATTGTAAACTATATAGGTAGATAGATAGAAAATATTCTTTTTTGCACTTCAAATAACAACTAAAATTATACAAGAATAATGACAATAATGAACTTAACATGAATAATCAAAAGACAAGTAAATTATATAAATAAGTGCAAAAAGCCATATATGTGCATTACATAACAATTTATGACTATATAAATAGTGTCACAAATAAACAGCATTCAAAGAATGAAAAACAAATTATATTTGACTTTATAATATTACCAGATATTGACATCGGCGACGCTATTAGGATATTGATGAACTTTGATTGTTAAATTTAGCTGTCATTCTTTAAAGCTGAAGTTTGCGAAAATTAAAAACAATTGTTTTCAATTTACAACTTAGGTACTAGGTGTCATGAAAACATAGACATTAACCAGTACAGTTTTTGAAAATATCTTTAAACATGTATAGCCATGTTAAGCTTATTTAAATTTATATAAATATAGAATGTAAAAAACCGATACGGGCAGGGATTCGAACCCGCGACTACTGGGAAACCGTCCCGTCGCTCTACCAACTGAGCTACCGTATCGCTGTCCGTCTCGGTGAATTAAGCATTCTATATGTGATCGTCTTTATCGGGACGGTGGTGACACCTATTGTAACATTGAAAAGATGCCACTACCGAAATCAAAATAATAGCGAGTAATATTGAAAATGAATAAAATAATAGTATTAGTAAATGTCATTGAACTGTAATAATAGCCTTATTAAAAATTCATGATTTTCTGTTAACTCAAAAAGCCAAAGTAATATTACTAAAAAGCGAAATAAATTATAACAAAAAACAATAAGAAGACACAAAGAAAAGAATTTCTCTAATTTTTATTCAATCAACTAAGTCAGTACTTCATTTTGAACATTATGGTGATTTATACAAAGAGATTATTTGGTTATAAAGAACTTGAGGCAATGAATATTGTGAGACGAATTTTTTAAACAAAATTCCATCTTAGTGTATTGTTTCAGCGGTCGGCAAAAAGGTCGCGTCTTTTTGGGCCTTTCTTTTTAACTTTCCTATTATTATAATGTAGGAAAGTTTTGTGAGGCTTATAAGGTAGTCTTGAGACTTTGAGTTTAATGTTTTATGCTCGTATTACCAAAAATGATATCAATAGGGAATGTTTTAATGTTTTCCATCTTGGTTTAAAGGTATAGTCCCTAGATAGTAAATTAAATATTTATAATATTATTGAACTTTTTTTATAATTCATTAAAGTATATCTTAATCTAAAAGTTGAAGCCTGGTTATTAGTAAAATATTATTAATAAAAAATATATATTGTTAGTATGCAGTTGGATAAGTTTTAGTTTCGTTTTCATAATGTATTTATTACAGACATAATACTAAACTCGAACACCATGGCCTGCTTGTTACCGTATGAGTTAAATATGCAGCATTAGTTAAGCTTAAAGTAAATTGTAAGCACTTTTCAGAATTCTTGTATAATCTGTTTTCCAGCGTAAATAAATCTAAGCTTTACAAATGATCCAGTTTAACTGTGATAATGTAAATAAATACTTTAAATCGCGTACAAATAGCATCGATAAGAGCTGTGAGGGAATAAAGCCCTATGAAAAATTGCCAGGCTTAACCCTTCAACCGGCGGGGCAGGAAGGACGCAGGTAATTAGAACGCCCATTGTCAATTTGTTATCAATGAAAAAAATATGGCGCTTTTAGCTTTTGATGTTGTGGTGTCAATAATACAGAGATATATTTTTTTTTACAATATGCTAATACAATGTGAGCTTGTTTATTTTACTTATTGTGTTTTTATGATTTATTATTATGTTAATTTATTGTGAATATAAATGGTAAATATTTATAAAATATAACAGTTATAACAAAAATAATCCCTATATGTTTGAGATATAATATTTAATATAAACGACAACGAATCCAATTACCATTCTTAGAATTCATTATGCAGAAAGTTTTGGAACAATTCTAGAATTATTATTTATTATTACATTTTTAGCACTCGACGATAAAATTGTTTTACCCTATACAAGGGAAATGTTAAAGCGAGGCTGCGTCTGTCTGCTTTTATTCTATTCTTACGAGAGGAAAGTCCAATTTTGTCTCTCATTGTGTATTCGCTTTGGTCTCAAATCATATTTTAGTTGCTTCTGTGCCACCGGAGCATAGATATTAATTTTGCCTTTGTTGTTCTTATTTTTATTTTATTAAGGTCAAAATTCTTAACCTAAATAATATTTGATAAATAATTAAGGACGTAAATGAAAATCTCGGTTATATTATTGAAGTGATTTAGTTACGTATATATTATTACTATTACTGTACTATTAGTTAACGCTTTGTAAAAATCCTTAAAAATGTAAACATTACCTCTTTTACACTGCCTTTATTCTCGTCCATTGTTGGGAGAAAAAATATTTGTTTGTTTTGGTTTAGTTCGTGGCCCGCACTGACCTCCGATGTCTTGCATAGATTATGTCCCATGACTTTGTTTTGTGCGACCATGGACTATGGATGGATGCATGTTAACTTAAGGCCAAGTATTCAAACAATATTAAAAAACATTTTTCTAAAACAGCTTTTCTAAAAATATAACTAACCTAAAAATTTTATTTCAACATTTGGATTAGAAAATATTAAAGGTGTATTTATTATATTTTTCAATATTTTTTTAAATATTATATTTTAAAAAGTATGTAAGGATACATAACATCTTGTATTTTACAATAAATTCATAAGTAATATATAATATAATATTTTGTATAAATTTTCTATGCAAGTCATTTACATGTCACATTAATATTTTCACACATTTATCTAATACGTAGCCTTTATTTAACATAAAACGAACTGAAATTTACTATGAAGGTCAAACCGTTATAATAAATTGAATATTAAAGTTATAGAGTGGAGTAACTTCGCCTTAAATATTATTGTAAAATGTGCATAGAAGACAAAGCACGCCACGCCTCGCCCGTCATGCCTACACCTCTGCATTATGTGAAATATTATTTGTTATTATCAATCTATAACCATTCTCTTTCCTTCTATTCAATACAATATTCATTATTAAACATTGACTCCTTGAGTTTGAAAATACAGAATTAATACTATGATTAAATATATATGAGTATTAAAATCTTTTATTAAAACAATCCTACAATATCTAAACAAAGCAGAAGTTACGTTATTTCAAGTTCTTGCAAAACAAGTTATGATAAATTGCTTATAAATAAAATGACAATGTAAAACAATCAAAACAAAAATCGCTCCCATTAGAAGCGGAACGTGCCGTATCACACGAAGATACAAGAAACTTGGTATCAGCGAAGAAAGTTATTAAAGCGTCTCTCAATATTTTATACGAGCAAAATCAGCGTCTCTAAGGGTCGATAGGAAAGTTTCTGAGGACAATTCGTCTAAAAGTTAGGAGCGGAACAATAAATCAATGTGTCGAATAATTGCTCCTCATCGGAGCGACTTGGGAAGTCGAAATCAAAAGTTACTAATCACCAGCTCAGTATTAATAAGGCGTGGAGCAAAATACATTCCGGGAGAAAGTTTGTGAAGGCTTTAGAACTTGAGTCCGCAGGGACCCAGTACCGGTCGCGGTTTAGTTACTGAGGGTATTTATTTTTGACCGATTTAAAATATGGTACTAAAGAAATCGGTTAAAAAGTGTGTTATTGTTTTTACTATAACAAATTATGCAATGTTCTGGAATTACGGCCCACGTTTGGTTCGCACTTTTTGACAATTTGAATAATTTATCTTCCAGTAGCTGATTATATTTATAATTTTGGTTATGAACCAAGGCCCCTTTTGAAATAAGAGTTGAGATCATTTGAACAGTTGCACAAAAAAAGTTTGGTTGAAAAAACTAAAGTTTAACTACCATTTAAGAGTTTGTGAATTGGTTTCCGGTAGAAAAAAGAAGCAAAAAGCACAAACACTATTACAAAAAATCTAATTAAGATTTTATTAAGTTTTATAAAAAACAATTTTAAATATCTTTACTACGAGGTATGTAATAAATAAGAAAAAAAAATATTTTTTAACAAATGTGGTCCTTATTTTAACATTTGTGATCACGGCGGTCAATTTGAAAATTACAATGAAACTAAAAACATTCTCTTCTATAAATAACATCGTTATAATAACTAGTTAACATCCCAAGGTCCTGAATATGCTATAAATAACATGTGGACATAACAACGAATATTGTTTAATTAGTATTTTGGTAATTATGACACCAATCTTCAGGCTTATACATTTTAAAGAAATAATGTGTTTATTACCACTTTATAAAGTATCAAATTATGTGCAGTATATTTTATTTATACCTTTTCCATTAAAACGCAGTGCGGTCAGCTTTGTTCATATTAATAAATTTAAATTTTAATATGTATGTGCAAGCAGCGGCATTCCAAAACTTTCGAGCGCGGGTGGAACGCAGTCCGCAATTTATGCCATTGCAATTTATTTATATCGCTTTTGAAACAAGCCTGCAACTCGCGGCGCGAATCTTTTATACGCTCGAGTAAATATTAAATCTCTAATTGGCACACTACCTGTGCTAATGTTCCTGTCATAGATATTTACGAATCAATTGAACTGTCATGTCATGTTATTGATGATTGACGAAATTTGAATTTCGAACAGGTTTTTTTTTTAATAATGATAAATTAAAGGTGAACATCACTTGACCTCTAAACCTCAGAATGCTAACGATGCCTACATCTCGCTGCAACATCTGACAATAATATGATCTATATCAAATATTTTAATGCCAATCACAGTCAGTACAAATCTGAGGATTTGAAATGGTTAAATCTAATTGATCAATTGTAAATGTACCCGAGCTTAAAGTACCCTCTTATTATAAATTCATGGTGTTATTTTTTTTTATTATATAACGTCATTTTAATGTATGATTTTATATAACCTTATATTAAAAATACGCAATACACTTTTAATTGTAAATATGTACTGGTAACATTACTACATTGAAAGTACTGCGTCATTTATAAATATAATTAAGTGGATTTATATAAATGTTGAAGTGGTTAGGATTCATCTGTAGTTTAGTTAGGTTTACTGTCTCTTGAAGAACGGTTGAGGATGTTCCTCATTAACTGGATTTTTTTTATCAATTATAGACGTCAAAGACTCGGCAGCTTTAACCCAGGAACGCAATTAAAAATTGCTTTGTACAGTATGTGTCCCAGCCTTTACAAGATTAACGCAGGAGGCAGGCGCGGGCGCCTTAATTAAATTTTAAATTTCGAATGTTCACGCTTAGGACGCCAACATGGAAGCGATTGTCACTCTTGTGTTTTAAGCCCTGAATTTAAGATGAATTTAATAAAAAATGTTATTTATTTTCAATTTCGCGGGTAACTAATTCTTGTGGTAGTAGTATAGTATTTCCAAATACTATACTACCACCAAAGTTAGCAATCAAATAGTAATCCTAACTTATCTGGACAACGCTCAGTCGACTTTAATGTGAGAATTCATACAATTTCACTTAAAGTGAAGATTATATTTTAAGAAAATAATTTGAAGATTTCAGATAATAAATATGTAACACGATCTCTGATGTAGAAATTTTATTGTATCATTTTGATTGCATTAACATTTTATCGCAATAACAGTAGCAGTAACAAATTACCTTAACGTTGGGGGATGGTTCTATTATTATGAATGACACAATTTATGTTTCAATGTTTTAAAATACAAGTCAAGTTAGTCTTTTCATTTTTAGAGCATTTTAATTGAATTACAGGTATGCTATTTTTTACGATACGATGTTATTCCTTCTACAATCATATAGTAACATGTAGTTAGTTTGAGTAACATTTCAGTAAATCTTTTTGCTGATGCTTCTACTATTATATTCTCTATTTATAGATTAATTTATCAAGAGAAAGTGTGTAGTCACGGAGTCCCGTTTGAACACCTCTCAGACTCAGACACCTCTTAGACGCAGATGAAAGATGCGAGACAATACAGGAGATATCACGACAATTGATATGTATGGAATATAAAGTTGGTAAACTATCGTATGCATTTACTGAGTGCTGATTTAATTGTTTGTTTCAGTGCAATATTTATGATGTTATATTAGGTTACTTTGTTCATTATATATAAAATATATATCAAAATCTTAACATTAAAATTGTTATGAAATTGCAATTTCCATGTAACTAAAAAAATATAAATTAATTTATTACGATACCCAAGTTCAACAATATTATTTTATAAGCATAAAAATTTTGTATATTTTTGGGTGACTAGACCAAAATATCTTAAGTTAAACCAATTAAAAAACTTTCATATAAAAATTACTACTATAGAAAACTGTGACAGAAAAAGTATAAAAATAATACTCGTTAAAGACCATTTGCTAGATTATTGAAAAAAAATTCTAGTTTACACACTTCACCCAGTAAGCGCTACATTATTCCAGCAAGCATGTGGGTCAAGACTGCACTCATAGGTCAGGCTTTGAGAACTAAAAGTGTTGTTTTTTAACGTAATTAGTAGCTAAGCTAACTTTGGCGCAGTGGCTTTCAAAGCATTTTGCACCACTCCATCCTGACCTCTAGTCTTCCTCGTTTTAAAAAAAACTAGTATTCGCTACAACCAACACTAAGGGATCTTTGTAAACTGGTTACCGGCTCGTTAACCTTTTCTATCTCGCTCTAAAGCTGAAACGTGAAGAGTATGCCTTTAGTAAATGAAAGAGGAATTGTTGCAATAGGATTGAATAGTAGTTTACAGAACGCTACTCTGAGTTTGTTTTTATGTGAGGCTTTTGTGGATTTTATTTTCTTTTTCTTAGTTTTACCAGTTCACTGTTACAACGGTTAATGTTATAAATGTTGTCTTCATTAAAAATAAACAATAAAACCTTATATGATAAATGTTAGTTATTTATCATAATATAACTTTAGTATTTAACAATTAATACAAACTAATAAAAGCGTCAAACAATATTAATATAAACACACCCATAAAAATCAGTGTATCAAAATCTAAAACATTCTGTATAAGCAAACGGAAATTTGAGCAGCCATTCGAACAGTCAAGATTTATATCCCAAGAAATGATACACGAACCATTTAACTAATTCGACCCACTGAGTTCAAGTATTCAACAAATTTAATAAACTCTAAAACAACGGGCAATTTTGTGTGTTTGTCTTTTGTTTTAATTCACCCCACCGCCATCTGTCGCGACTGCAGCGAACTTACTGTTAGACTTTATAATTAATGCAACAGCCGGGTCACCTTGATCTATTTAGATGCTTTCTCTACCAGTCTGCTCTCAGCTGTTATAACATCAGCAGACTTTCTCACTTTTACTAGAACTTACTAGAAGATGTTTTTGAAACGATTCATATTTATTAATTTTGTATATGTGATATATTATTATTCTTTCTTGTTGTTTGTTTTATTTACATCATGGCCGTTATTTATTAAAAAATATATTAGAAATATCATACGTATTAAAATCATTTATAATATTAGCTAAATCAATCATTACAGATTTTGGTAGGTTTCTAACGTTAATAATATATTTTTATCAATATAATAATATTTGTAAAAGGACGATCAAATTCATCTTAAAACAAAAATTCCGTTTGTATATTTAATGGTACTATTACATGAATAGTGTTAAAGATTGACATACAATATCTTCATTTAAATATAATTTTTTCTAATAATTTTAGATAACCTTAGCCAAAAAATAGCTAATAAGCTAATGTATTCGTATAACATGAAGGTGAGGAGTCAAAGAAATTCTTACCAAAATAGTGTTTACTTATGATAAAATAACATAATCGAAGGTTTTATATCACAAAATAACAAAATATACACGTAATAAATTATAAATATTCAAAATATATTTCATTATATTTAACAGTATCGAAACGTAAATAGTTCCAACGATTTATTTATATAAATAAATATAAAACAAAATATGTAACCAAAAATCTAAGTTCGAGTAAGTCAAAGCCACTTAATCCATTGTGATAAAGCCGGAGATATCAGTGTAAAAAGGTTGTTTAAGTAAATTAGTGAGGCGACTGCAGCGGCCGAGTGAATGTAATTAATTTACTCAGATCTCGAGGTCAGATAGGGAGATAAGAATTGAATTATAGTTAGCTTGTTACAACCCCAGTTCGTTTGTAAAAAGCTAGGTTTTATAAAATAAATAACTGTAAATAGATAGTCAAGAGTACGGGACTACTCTTCCAATTATTGCTTTTCCTTCCTAGTCAATGAATGTATAATAATTATTCTATAAGTGAATTTATGGAAAGGTCAATAATGTATTAACATATTACATTTGCGAAAATTCATTATAATAAATTGTGACATATATAGTAATTAAATATTCATATAATTCAGTTAATAATAAGCAGAGACCGAACCTTACAAAAATAGGATTTATTTGATCTTTATGTCGTCCCCAAAAACTTCTACCCGTTCGTTAGTAGCATATTTTTAGCATTCTAATTTGGGTTCTAACGGAATTGATAATGAATGAAAAAACATCTTTTAATGAGTGAAAAAAGATACTTTAATATAAGTGAGATATTTTCTGTGATCCAATGACAAAGATAATATGTTTTTAATTGTAACAGAATAATTTTATGATTGTAGTTCTTTCCGTTATTCCAATTTAACTGTATATTTGTGTTCGTGTTGTAATCCAGGTGACAAAAGAATGGTATTGTGCTTTTATCATTCTTAAGTAATAGCCTGAGATATTATAGGAAGATAAAATGGCCAACCTTATACCAATGAAATATAAGTCTGTGGTAAAGTTTAATTAATTGTTCTGATAGTATAGAATATATTACTTTAGTGAATGATTATCTATGTGTTGTGAAAAATTAAATGGAGAATTTGGAGAAGATATTTTCGTTCCGTGGAGAAGATATTTTCGTTGTTTTTTTTATATATGTCTAGATACATAATGTATAGGAAAGAAGAAAAATACCTCCCGTAGCGGCGTCAAAGCGTTCATTACTAATTTGATAAGCTTATTATGGTATTGACGTCAAAGAGACCCCTGTGACGGTTGCTATTAATAATAAGATAATATAATATATATAATATATATTGCTATTAATAACTATATAGTAACATGCTTACAGTATGTTGGTTTGTTGTACCTATCTATATGATACTTACCTTTTCTAGTGTTAAGTTTCTTTACGAGGTTAGGTACCATGTTACGATTCTCCGTATATATCTGTTTGTTTATTATCTATGTGTTCCTTTTAAATAATGTAGTTGAACATTCACAACAAAAGCTTTATCCAGCGTAAGTCGAACTATATATCAGCGCTAGACCTGGCCAGGGATTACCAATAGCTAAGTCACTTAAATACTGGCTTTTAATTCTGCTGTACTTCTGCAATGTAATTACGGTTTGAATATACGTAAATAAAATGTTACGTATAACAGTGATAATTAAATGTCATTGACCAATCTATTCATATGAAACAAAACGCAAATTTGTGTACTCCAAAGAAGTTGCGCTAGTATTGTTAATTTAAAAAGTTTGCAACTTAATAAGTTTAATAACTTTGATAACCTACTAAGCCTCTCAAACTTACATCCCCTCTGTCTCAGATTATCCCATGATAACGAGGCAGCGTCCACTCCGTTTTCATTACTGTAACGACTAGTTTTCTCGCTCTAATGGGCCATAAACATTGCCGCAAATAGAGTAGGAAGGAACAAAGTTCTTAGCAATAATCTTAGTCTATATAACCTTACTTCAAAGACTTATAGTTCTGGAAACGTTCCACACACACATACACGGTTTATTATGTATGTAATGATGCAAGTACTATTGCATTAGTGTCTTAAGTTATATAAAATAAAAAAATTCTGCATCTTAACTCACACATATATAATATTATAGTATAGTTTGTGTTTGTTTGCAGTCTAACAGATTGCATGTTCTAAAACACACTTCTATAAAACTTTGCAGTTCTTATCCAGTTTCTTTATATCCGACTTAACTCATAAAGAGAGCATTCGTTGGGATAATCTGACAAATTTTACGCGACTTTGATTATTCTCAACTATTATATTCACATGCTCTGGGCTTAAGATAATTTAAATAAGTTAATAGTATTTTAATAATATACATATTAAGTAAACATAAAAACTTAAAAGCAATTATTATATCTTGTCTAACTCTTGTACCATTACAACAAAGGAGTTTATAAGGGTTCGCTAAATAACATTACAAGGCCAAACTAAAAGTATACAATCATTACCCATTCGAGCGAACTTTATTCACGAATCCCGGATTAGTGCGGGATCAGTGTGCAATTCCCGGGTTGAGCCATTGGATCTGCTTTATTGACCATTAACCGGCTCAGTGCTGTACTGTCGTCAAAATAGTTAGCCGGCTCATATTGCATTAAGTGATGTTTAGTTAATTGGATTAACCTTACAGCTTCTCGATGCATATTTAGTTAAATATTATCATTGTGCTCTGTAAATACCAATGCTCTATAAATTAAATGTTAAAGCTTATGAGTCAGATTTAAATTATAATGCTATATTGAATTAATAAGATTTTTTTATTATTCTGTTGTCATATGAAGTTAATATAACTAAGGTATATTACAATTTTTTTTTATTAGCAACACTATAGAAACAGTAAGAAGTTTTTGCCGAAAGTCAAGTCAATTATCTTTTAAAACATAGACCAATCCTGCGTTAGTTATTTAATTACATTTTATAATAACCATAACATTCGCGGCTTTATTGAATGTGTATAACATAGTGTGTATGCTTATATTGTAATCATATGTTATTTCATGTGTTTATATAACTTACAAAGTATGTATGTGTATTTTTAATATATTTATTACTTTTTACATAACCTATGGTGTAGGTACTGTTTGTAATTGATTAGTTTATTTTGCCGACTTTGACCTTTTAATAAAAGATGATAATAAAACAGTAAAGTATAATTTTCTTATCATAATATAATATATATTTATAATCCTTAATTTTGGCCGAGATATTTAAGTACTATAAACTTATGATTGCGAATAGCTGAGCCAGCAGCCGTTACATAAATATGAGAGGTTTCTTCATATACGTCGGCTTCATTTGTCACAGCACCTGCCAGCTAGCAGTGTTAATAACCTGCTCCGGTGGCACCATTCCAGATTTTGTGAGGGATGGGCGGTGGAGCAAATTTTGGCATTGTTCTTGCTGTACGAAGTGAAACAAAAACAGTTGTAAAATGGTTTAACATAAGATAAAGCTTAAGAACCTTCAAATTTTAAGTGGATACGGATGTAATTTAAAATTTTTCGAGGTTATTTTGTACTTCGTATCTCTTATATTAAAATAGTAACGAGGCAAAATTTTAACATAAAATATTTTATTAAAAAATAATAATCGTGTGTGTTAATTACTTGACATTGATTTCATTTTTTAAATAATAACTTTTATTGGCCCGTTAGGCACTTTCGGCTTGAGGGTAAAACCGAAATCAAGCGTCACGCTAATTTGCGTAGAGTCTACGCCGTAGACGGAAGTTGACATTTGGTAGTAGTGGGTCCGGGAGTCGAACGTAGCTCCGTAGCTCGATTTATTCGTTTGTTTTTGTGGATTTACTTAAATACATTCAGTCAAAGTTTGAGATTGTTTTAATTTTTTATTAAACATTGATTTTTTTTTCCTGTGGGTTTTATAAAAATAATTTCGTGGTGAAAGACTATTATATTATAATAGACGTTTTCGAAATAATAACTTCTATTTCATATTATAACGAGAGACTCATTGTCAATCATCGGCTTTGAATACCTTTTCCTACTTTCATTATAGAAATTCAGTAAGTCCATCAATTATTATTATTATTAATATTTTGTCAGTTGGGAAGAATTTAATGGTATTTTTTAGTAGAAATTAAAAAAATATATTATTTTTTATTTTGAGGAAATCTTATTACCTTGGATGTACCAATTATCTATTTTTACTTTTTCATAATGAAATGATTATGGAGTAATATTATTATTATAAATTGTATTATAATAATAATAATACATACATTATTTATTATGATTATAATTATAATTATAACGATCAATTAGTATTATAATGGTTATATAAATCATTATCTAGTAATATCGATTCGATCTTTAAGGTAGGTAGGTATTTTATACATTTATTCATATTTTTTATTGTCAAGCAACAAATTCACCATTAATTTAACTTACATTTTAAATATTTAGTTATGGAGGAACCATTATTATTCATAGATATATCATTATGTAAAGATTAATCTTTTAATTATTTTCTTTTTGAAGCGATATTTTTTTATAATTTATAGAATAAAGAACTATTAATTAGTCATAAAAGTTATCACTTCCAATGGTCTTAAACACACCCGATTTTTTTACCATTTTTGTTTGATTATCTATAATGTTGGTTTGTTTGCTATCTGCATCTATGTCCAGGTTTTTATTTATAACTTAAATAATTTTTGGTCATTTTTATTTCTTTTTTGTTTTGAATTATTTATGTTTGAAAATATTTATAAACATGTAAAGTCATGTTAGGTTTATTTAAATTTATATAAAATTAGGATGAAAAATAAAACGTGAATCCCTTGACTTTAAATAAAGCCCATGACGGTTTATTTTTCAATCTATATTTATATAATTTTTTTAATTTTATTTTTATAAAAGTCTTAACATGGCTTCACACGTTTATAGATATTTTCAAAAATAAATAATTCAAAAGAAAAAGGAAACGAAAATGGCCATAATACATAAATCGCAAATGATATTAGACCTAATTATTCATCATAAGACAAACTAAGTTTGAAATTGATGAAGACGTGAAATTCAGAAATTAATCAGCAAGTAACTAGTGGCCGGCAAAAAACATCCGATGAACTAAAGTTTTCCGGAATGTAGTTAGCGAGTGAAGTTGTCGCTAATTTATTTCTTGCGAGCTTCGTTCAGTGTTGATAGCTACACTTCAAAATATATTATAGTCCACGGGATTTGCATTATTGTAATTAACAAATTACCTTACAGTAAATACTAACTACATATATAAACATCTTATTTAACATTTTCAACATTTTCATTGAAGATAATGTCTGGTTAAGTTTGTTCAGACATAAAATACCGAGTCTCAAATATTTTAGTTTTAATATAATGTAGATTTCACTGAATAGGTTTATATCAAACTGTAGATAATTTAAATTTAGGGTGAACAAACGGGACAATCTTCACGTGTCACTTGAAAGTGACCCAAGGGACAGCCAAAAAGTTATAAAATTTTATTTCTAAGGTTGACTGGGTGATCCTTTAGATGACCTTGGCATAACATTGATATCTTTGAAATGAAATAAAAATCTGTTGAAGGAATTTATTTTTTATTTTGAGAAAAAAATAATTGCAGATTAAAATTATATTATTGTCTATTCCAGGTAGTTAAAGCGTTTAGCACATTTTGATATTCTTAAAAGCGCGATTCTTCTAACTTTATCCCAAACAATTTGGGACTTCGCATGAATATGCATGGCCTAAGTTTTGGCACACCTGGCCGCAGATATATTCTTCGCTCGTATTTTAAATATTAAACTGGGGCGCGATGTTTAATTTTCCGGGATTAACGGCTGTCTGATTGTGATTCCGGTTTTGATATGTACGGAGGATTTCAGGACTTTATTAAACTCATATTATTCAATGTTTTAATGTCTTTTGTCAAAATATATGTACCTCATAATATTTTTAGGTTTTCTAAACGATCCTGTTTTTCATCATCGATCAAATGTGTTATTGTAATACCATGGTGGATAATAAACTCTTTGAACATTTTGCGGGCAATAATATAGAAATTAAAAATCATTAATAAAAGAATAAATAAAATTAATAATATCTATCTATCGGTACTATCGGTATCATATGTGTGAAAATTAAAATTATCTGATTGATGTGTGAAAGTAAAAAATAATAAAATGTATGCAGAGCATGCTGGTTAAGTTTTAACTTGCACCATCTCTTGGTAAACATAGTAAACGCGTATTGCTAGTTTTGTATTAATTCCGCTGCGTCACACGGCGCCACCCGCCTATGCACCTATAGACAGCTACTGCAGATTTTTTATAATTATTATTTTAAATACAATTGAGATGTTTGTTTGATACCTTTATAAATAATAGTTTCTATTGATATGTTTGAAGTGGTTATATTAATAACTAAACAGGTTTAAAAAATATAAGAAAAGATATAATGCACAGTATGATTGATATAACTTCAAATAAACCTCGTTAAGGTGGGCAATATTTAGTTAAAACTTAACAAAAATATAAAATTTTATCCACCCTATATATATATAATACTAGAGAGGTTTTTAGGGTTCTCTACCCAATGGGTAAAAACGAAACCGTATTACTAAGCCTTCATCGTCCGACTGTCTCGAGGATGTATCTCAAAAACTCAAAAAACTAAAAACAAAATCAAATAAACACCTCTCATTACAACAAACGTAATTTTCTTCGTTCGATATAATGCTAACAGGTAGACGCTTGGTATATTCACAAAATATTTAGTTATATATTCACTTCAAAAATATTTCTATATATTCTAACTGATAACATACAACAAATTATTTTATATGAAAGATAAATATTTGACCCCCTTATTATTTATATCCAATAAGATTTGATTATTTTTCAATTTATCTGACTACCTCGCCTAAACAAGTCTAGTATCTAAAAGATTTATTCGCGGCAACATATCAACTGATCTCTATTTGTTTCCTCAACTAAGACAAAGCTCGGACCCGTGATCCTTGACCTTACGCATACTGGGGAATACGAGGGATGAGATTTTTTAGAAAGTTTTTACAAAACTACCCGGCTGACTAATACATACATACCAATATTTTAGCATACATCAGTTTATTTATATTAGATGTAATTCATAATGACATCATAAATTTCCTTGATGGCCTATTTTTGTAAATTTACATAATATAAATGTTTACTGTACTAATAAATTTGGAGGTTAAGAAGCATTATCACCCTAGACCTGGAACTTTAACTTTTAATGGCACTTCACGTAAACCAGGTTAAACTACGTAGAAGTGTTTTATCTCGAATCTTACTTCACATTTTCGTCCCATAGAATATCTTAATGTAATAAAATACAACAAATGTGTTTTAAGTTTTGTTTTAAGTTTTATCGATAATTTTTAGTTTTTGTTTTTTTTTTTAAATAAGTAACTTGTTAGCGAGCAATCTTTCGTAGTGGCTGTTACGCCGCATTGGTAGGCCCTGTACCCCAAGTACGAGATTTGACGTTACGAAAAATTTGACATTTTACAATCAAATCGTAAAATTAAAAAATGTAATTATTATACACTGTATGAATTAAATCTATTGAAATTAAATATCTTTGAAATATTTTATTTAATTGCAGTTATTAAGGATCAAAGTACAAATCATCCTAAATAATATAATTTTACTGGTCGTGTGAATACTCGTTCGATGGTTTATATTTTTTTTCGTGTTTCTCCATGGACTTCCATGGATCAATGTTTCATTGTCTACTTATCATTGGGCGCATCTAGAGTATAATGTTTTATATGCACAATGTATGTCAGTTTGAAAACAAATCTCTGACAGTTCATTGTTCGAACAACATAACTTTAATTAAACGAAAACAGAAAATATATATACAATTATTTACAATGAAAATAAATAAAAAATTAAGGAAAACAAAGAAAAAAGGGACCATTGTACGTACGTTGACGATGATGTATATTTAACGAAGTTTTCGGAGAAAATGAATAAGAACTTAGGCTATACAATTTCATATTGTTATTTTGCTATTTGCCTTGGTAACTTACTAACTTAAATTTTAATTTCTTCCTTTATTTAGCTGTTCCCCGATGCAACTATTTTAATAAATACATAATAATATTATTTCTATCCTTTTCAGAGGTCTTTTTGTATCTGCGGGATTTATTTTTTTTTTCCTTTTTTAAAGTTATGTTACTGGTTTCTATATTATACTAAATATACCTACAAACATATTAATTTTCACTTGTTTTGGCATTTTCTATCAATATTACATAAAACTTTTCTCCAGCACCAACAAAAGCGGAATATCTGGGAGATTACTGCTTTTATTTCGAATAAACATAACTAAGAATCATCTCAACGGATCAGGATTTTGATTTAAAATACCGCAAACAACTCCGTCTACTCGTTTGGCTGGTACGAAATCACAGACCGCCACACAAATACACAGATACACAAGTCAAATTTATAACACCGCTCTTTTTGGGAGGATAATAAAAAAAAAGATTATACAAAATAAAACAGTTGTCTTAAAAATAACTAAATAAATAAAAAAGTAGAGCATTAACCAATAAAATTAAAACTCATAAATCTTTACGTGACTGTCAAAATTCGAACACGTGTCAAATTATTGAACATGACATTGGAATGAATGCATTCGTCGCTTTAATGCCATGAATCGTTATTAACGATAAGGTTCCATTTTATACAGCACTGTCACTAATATTACAAACACCTTTAATACAACACTTAAAAATAAACTTTCTTATTAATATATAAAGTACAAAATACAGCGTCATAAATCTTAACATATAACATTTTAACATTTAAGTACAGTAGCGTCATCTGTCGTGATCAATAAACGTTTCAATTTGCCTTTTTAAATTTAGAACCAGTTGACTGAGTTATGTTGATGCGCGTGCGCAGTCATTCCTTTTTTATGAACCTGTACGCATTGGGTATATTGTAAATGCAATTGATTTAATATGACTTGCGATTAGTAACAGCTGATTGGTGTTCATTAAACTACCAGTGTCTGCAACAGACATGTTGAGACACTCATTTCTATTTTATTAGGATCAACGTTATTTTCATGATTTGTTTTAAAAAATAGCTTATCTGGATTTGATATATATATCTTTATTATTATAATTATATCTTTATATATATATATATATATATATATATATATATATATATATATATATATATATATATATATAAAGATATATATAAAAATATAATATAATTTTCGATTTCCTAATACAACAATTTCAATCAATTTTAACGGTTAAAATAAATACCAATTTATTAATAATGTAAGCTATTATCACGTTAACGGACACAGTTTCTCGAATCGTTAGTCTTTATCTTGAATGCACATAAACAACGCGTAATTGAAGTCTATTAAGCGTCTGCAAAAAGAAGAAATAACAATGCATCAGTCCTGACGAGGTTTGACCGGTTAGTCCAGACATGCTGAATTCCTACTTTAGACCTAGGGTTGGTAACAACTTTTATAATAATTATTAAAAAAAAACAAATCATGTATTTATTAGTATTGGTTTAAATTAAGATCCCAAAAGACGCAACTTAGAAGTTAGACGGAAGCGTTTTAAACACTATTTTAATTCCAGTAACTTTATTATTAAAAATCTTGCAACCCTCATTTATTTAAAATACGAAACAATTTATAAAATGTTTATACCCGCTGTCCGTTCGCACGTGCGATTACCCACTAATAGCACCAATAGCGTCTAGTGCATGATTCGTTCCAGCTTTCGTTATAGACTTTGATAACTTGTTATTTGTACTTGTAACTTTTTAATAATTACACCCGTATTATATTCACGACTCTGTTATTAAGTTAATTAACTTTACTTTAGGTTTTAACCATAATCCTTCCCTTATAGGGACTTATATAGTTAGTAATATTATTTACATCGTAAATATTACATTTCAACTCAATCCTTTACGACTAGGATATTGATTTAAACTTACAAGTTCCGGTTACATGATTTATCTTAAGGACAGATATCTTATCAGTTACACGACTTGTTCGAAGATGGGTACAGCCTTATCATTTTTCACTTTTCTTCTCACTCTTATCAGTAGGCTAGATTGTGTACACTGTGGCTATTAGAAGCGAGGAAATTAATAATTAAAAAATCTCAATAAAAGATTTTAGAAACGATTAAAAGACTGTCATATGCCTAAGTAGGAGTTTTTTTCTCTTGATTATATGATATATCTTCTATAATTAAATCTGATAATAATAATTTTGGTATATCCCAAATATAAAAAAAAAATAATAAAGAACCTTTCTAAACAGTACGATTACAAATCAACGAACAAACGCCTTTCTCATAGCCACATACGTCTTTATTGATCGCCCACCACACAATCTAATACGAGAATATCAGTCAGATAGGACGTTTACAAATGGAACATCCAAAATTGCCCAACTAGCGATACATCTTGATACGATATCTGGGAGCTATCAGCGATACTCGTGATTACACTATCTTAGGTTCTTCGTCATTGTAATTGTGTAATGGCGGTGACATAAGTATATAATATAGTAGTAGTATAGTAGTATATAACATTTATATACTGTGAAAAGGATTTAATGATATCATCTCTATATTTTAAAAGCTTATCTAGAGAAAAAAGTTTAAATATTGTTTTGTACATCACAGATAAAATAGAAAAGCACATTCCGAGATCTAAAAATGCTCAAGTTTAGAATCACTACATGGAGATGTCTTTATAAAATATCACGAAGGAACTCTTTCTATTTATAGGAATGATTTAATAAAATTCGATGGTTTTAGTTTTGTTGGATATAGTTTACGTTATAAGTAGCTTTCGCAATATCCCATATGCGTTATTCATAAGTTAGAAATTTACACAAAATAAATATGTAATTAACCTAAAATAGAATATCGACAAGTTCTTGGAAATTATTGATATATGTTTAGTTATTAGAAACATAAGTAAATAATTAGGTAAATAATACAACAAAAACAATTTGGCATTTCTACAATATTTTGTTAAAATATTATTAAATCATTTAAACAAGTTTAAAATATATTAGTTACTAGCTGTTGCCCGCGGCTCCGCCCGCGTGTAGGTCGCTTTTCGCGTAATCTGTGAAAACTACAATTATCCAGACCTATAATAGACTTATAGTTAATTCTATTGTATCCTATTCCCGTGGAAATTTTATATAAATAGGCATTACATTGCTAATTACATTGCATTTTGAAAATGAAACATAGCCTATGTCATTCGGGAATAGTGTAGCTTGCCAACGGTGAAAGAATTTTTGAAATCGGTCCGGTAGTTTCGGAGCCTATTCATTTCAAACATTCAAAAAAATAATCAAACCTTTCCTCTTTATAATATTAGTATAGATATAGAAAATCAAATGCTGTTTAGAGCAATGTTGTTCATAATTGAATGTCTGTGACATTTAAATAATTTATTTGGATAAGGAATAATATCGTAATTATTAAAACACCTTCGAAAGTGTATATTATTTAAGAACTAATTTCATAACCATAGAAAACGTTATAGTGAGTCAACCTTAAAAGCTAGATATATCTTGTCGTGGACTTCTTTTTAAAACTTTTAAAGAGAAACAATTTCATAGAACATCATTTTTGCGTAACTTTCACCGTTTTCGCAGCGCACGCAGTTTTTTGTTTATTTTTTTACACCTTGCGTTAGAATATTCAAGTTTTAGTAATCATCCCTAATTTTTTGAAAATGAAACATAGCCTATGTCATTCGGGAATAGTGTAGCTTGCCAACGGTGAATGAATTTTTGAAATCGGTCTAGTAGTTTCGGAGCCTATTCATTTCAAACATACAAAAAAATAAACAAACCTTTCCTCTTTATAATATTAGTATAGAAGTATAGATAATAAATATGTCAATAAAATGATATGGAGTTAGTAAAATTAAGTCAATTCAATGTATATGTGGTTTCTAATTATCACCGTTAACTTATGACCACAGCGGGAGCGACACAATTGATCGCCATCAATCTAATATTAAGTATTTGCAACTGGTTCGTTAAGCTCTACCAATGGGAACTAATTGTGAAAATGAACATAGCTTACACAGTTATATTGAACTAAAACGTATCTTCATCCAAAATACATATAATGTGGAAAATTAACTACAAAATAATGGCTTACAAACCTTGACATGTAGATTTCCTACAAAATAATAAGGTAAAACATAGATTTAACATAAATCATACGTATCATATTTATCAACTATTAACTTATTAAATTACACTAATTGCTCGTTATCAAAGTCAGAGCTTGTTATGTCAGATATATTGGAAATTTCATAAGTGAAACATCAGACTCTACATGGTTAGTGTATATAAGTATAATATATATCTATATCACTAGTATAAAAGATGGTATATATAGATTACTATAGTCAGGGATATTTGTTTCCACATATCAAGTGATTAAGTTATATCTTTTCTACGGATGATTAAGTTTTCCTAACTATAATGCTCTGATAGTTATCATCAGGTTAACATTTTAGAGCAGTTATATAACATTATGGTATGAATAATTTAAGAATGTCTTAATTGTATTTAAATAATCGTAAATTCCAACAATAAACCTAAACAGCTAAGCATAAATAAGTCTCCATATAGGTCTGTTAATCCGTGACTTCCCACCTCAGACACAATGCCCTGCAGACAATACTCGTCGCGTCAGACAATGAACACGTACCCAGTGCATTCAAGTAATGCGTTAATGAACGAGATTTTTCTCGTTATATTGTTATATGACTGCGTGATTTTGCATTTTTTAAATATTTACTCTAAATATTTAATACAAGTATATATTCGTGGCGTGTTTAAATAGCTTAATATCTTATTAGTGCATTCAAATTCCTAAGGGATAAGATTGCCATAATAAAGTTCAAAGTTTTTAATAAGATTCCTATTTTTAACTGCGACGCAAAAAGTGTTACATGTTTATTATGTTCATATGAAATACACCTTATTTGATAGCAATAAATAATAATTTCATTATATTTTGTTGTAAAATAAAATCAACAAGTTTTCGGTTTTGTAGTTTTTGTAACAATAACAATGATAATAATAAAACCGAAAACCGAAACCGAAAACCTTTATTGAAATTGGAGGAAAACACAATTAAATTCGAAAACTTTTTGTGTAATAGAAGTTACTAGCAATTTAACGAGTGGGATAGCGACAATCAAATGTCCCCTCCTATGGCGTTGCAAAAAGTAAAGTTCAAAACAAAAAGTATGAAACGGTAGTCTTGCCATAAACAAAGCACCAGTTGGACTGGATGTGGCAAAAAGTCACAGCTATAGTGAAAGACAAAAAGTAGGAATCAGTAGATATGGCATCTTTCTGTTAGTGAGTTTTAAAGTTTGGATGTGGTATTCATTATTTATCTGATAAGGATTAATTTATACTTTCTTTAAACAGTTTACCAAAATAATACTTTGGGAATTCGTTTTTCATCTGAAAAAAATTACATTAGTCTATAAAACAAATAATATATATTAATTACGATTAAACACAATTTTTACTTTCTTGTACAAAGTTCCACTTCCACTTCCACCACACACATCATCATCAGGCGACTACAGGTGTAGTCGCCTGATGATGATGTACGAAACCGGTAGCATATAAAATTGTATCACATATTTAAATAAAGTGGAACTTTGTACAAGAAAAATGCAGTTCCATCAAGAATTTACAACATATTCTATAAATTAATATATATTACGATGGCTATGTATATACGTGTTAAACAGAATCATTCTATAGAATGTTTACAATTTAAATTCTTTCGTACCTCTACACCATATGTCCAGTCTTCTCTATACCTCGATGGTACTAAACACGAACAGCGCTGATTCAATTTGCAATAGCATTTGCATTGTCCTGTTTTATTTCGATTTTCGTTCAGTGTTATGGTCACTTCCATCTTTTGATTGCGCAACATTTTTCCAGTCTTTATCGATATGGTTATTTAATTTTATTTCTTTCAATTTTCACGTATTTTATTTTAACATGTTATAGATCGGTTTATGTTATATTATTATTTTTTGCATTATGGCAATAGAAATAAAATCTTTACATTATACTAGTGTATATGGCAAGTGCAGGCAAGTTTAAATGATATAATATGATGTTCATAAATGTTTTTACTTGCGTCTTAAATTATTTATTTTATTCTTAAGAAATCCTATGAACTGCCATTTTTTTAATTTATTATCCTTAGGGTTGAGAATCATACTTTTAAATATCCTGTGTATTTACGTTATAAAATAAATAAACATTTGAGGCAACTGAGTCGCGTGATTCAGGCTGTGGAATAACCGATCAATCAGTCAAGACAAGTCCTTTTATATAATATAAATATATAAATAGTGGGTCAGACAGTTTGCGGGCCATTACATTGTATATTTTTAGTATTATTATAATAAAACAAGATAATATAACGTTTGCAATCATAAACATTATTATTAAAAGCTTTAAGCTGTTATTAGTCTATAATATCACACAAATTGATAATGACCAAAACTTATCTAAAGAATCATTATCTACTCATTGGACCTCACACATGTAATACTACATACACATACATGTTTACACATACAGTGTCTTGGTTTATGCTAATGTCAAATAAAGTATTCGACGTTATCTCTGTAATGTATAGAGGGCGCTAACAGCACGCGATGAGAAAAATGTAAAAGATAATACTGCTAATTTTGATTTAAAGATATTGATAATTAGTATTTTTTTCCGATGTTGTTTTTTTAATTTGAATTTAGAAACAAAAAAGTCGTACAGCTTATTAGTTTAAATATATATACCAAAATATGTTTTAGAAGATTCGTAATGTTAGTGTTTCAAATCAATAAATATAATTTATCAATATTTATCATATATAATATATACAATATATTATATATATATATATATATATATATATATATATATATTATATAATAGTACAGTAAGTAAGTGAAGTAATAAGAAGCAAAAATATTTAAATGTTATCTACATTGTGTTTTTAATTTATAATGTTTTTTTGTAAAAAAACAAGTAACAATTTTTTTCTGGGTTAATAATTACTTTACCATGTATATGTGTTAATACTTTATCTTTAAAAGGTTTTTATTTGATCTAAAAGTCGTAGTATTTAAAAATTTACTAGCGTGAAGAAATCAGTATAAAATAAACAAATATTTAGATAAAAATATTTTAAAGTTACGAGTATGAAAAGGTAATTTAGATTAAGAAAATATTAACAGAACTATACAGAATGTTAAGAAGAAGTATAATTAGAAAACATTAAGACATTATTCCATTCATATACATTCGCTGTATACAAAACTCCCTCCAACGAAATCTCATACAATAACCGGAGCCTTCCTGAAGCCTTATTTCAGAGCCATTCATGCCGAGCATTGGGCGGGCGGCAGTCGACGTCGCGACGCCGCTCAGGCTATACACAGTGACTACCGCGAGTGTTGTGATAACAGCTGATTCTGACGTGATGTGTGTTTGATGATTGGTGATTGTGATAGGTAAGTTGTGTGATTAAGATTTAAATTCTAGTTAATATGAAACTTGGACTCGAAAAATAGTTAGTATTTTTGTTTTTATTCTCGATAATACTCGATTATATTATTCCAACAAATAATTAAATACATTATCGATAATACAATTATAAAACTATTTCTTCATCTTACATTACAGTTATTGTATGTCATATCGAAATGAAGCCCTTTTGATATGAATAAAAGATGAAAAAGAAAACTTCTTAATTTAAAATATTGTATTAGAATAATATCTCGAGATTTTTTTCTTATTTAAAAATATTATAGAATTCCTTGTACAATCGCAGGGACAATAATAGAAAGTGACAGAGAAAACAGGAAAATGCATACATTAACCCCAAAATAAATATAAAATTTATCGTATAGTTATTCTAAGCTACTAATGTAGTTTGATCCTCGAGCCATCAAAGAGCAAATGTTATGTAAATCAGGTGACCTGCTAAGAACACGATGACGACCAGACCGTGATACCAGCATCCTATGTAATAGTATTTAGATATATATATATATATAACTATATGTATAACTAACAATTTACGTTATAATTTATTTTGTATTACGTGTAATAAATATTTTAAAAAACTTTTTACATGTTTTCTGAGGTTTATTCAAAAAAAAGTTTTCACAGTTATTGTATAGTTTCAGTTGTTTTGACAGTATTAGATGGCTAAGTGTGGTTTATCATAATCGGATGCATCATACTTTATTTATACCTTACAGAATCTTGAATGTTCACTTTTTAAAAAACCGTTACATATTAATATACGCGATTTGAAGTACTCAATAACCTGAAGATATTAAATCTTAAAATTATTTTTATATTATGTATAATTTACAATTATAATTCCATACATAATGAAAAAACAATTCTGCAATCATACTGTCTATAGAATGCGGAAAGAAGAAATAATATTCTCATTCATAAATATTTTTGAGTTTCAAGTTGAGTTGAGTTTTGAGTTGAGCTCATCATTCACTCATAATCATTCATTCACTTGAGCTTGTTAATATTACGGTTATACTCGTAACAATAAACACGCTCCCGTGATGAATGTAAATAATTTAAACTTTTGTACTTACACACTTGAAATATTAAAAATAATGAACAGTAGTGAACAGTAGTACAGTAGTATTATATTTTTATGAGCAATAGTAGAGTATAGTATTAAAAAACTGGCTTTTATTAAATATGTTATCAAAATATATGGTTATAATTTTAATAAAAACATGTTATTTTGCTTTGATACATGCATCACAACTACAATGTATGCGTTGTTAATAAACGCGTCAATGAATCACACGCTACGTTTTTGATTTACGCGCTGATTTAACTCGTGTTCACTTGCTGTGTCATGTTAGAGTTGTTTTTGTTTTGTCAAACTAATTACAAATGTTTTACGACGCTGTATTAAAGGGTTATTGGTCGTTGCGAGACAAGTTTATTAACTTATTACTCATGGAATACAATTTTCTTAATGTATATTTGAACATGAATTAAATTACATTTTTAAATAACTGCAGTTTCTAAAAATTGTTTCTTGAGTTTGTAACTGTCATTCTATAGTAAATTGTACACAATGGTTCAATGATTTGACTCCTTTGATTAACTGGTTGCAAATGTGATGATTTGTCTCTTACTGTTCATTGTTGTTTTTTATTAGATCTATTTTACAGATATTATAATAAAATAATTTTCACTCTCAATTTTTAATGACATTAATATAAACAGAATTACCAGAACTCGGAATAATAAAACTTTTGTTAATTATCTTATATATATAATTATCGTTATATATTATTTTTAATGTATCAGAATCTATAGCAGTGTTTATCGATTTATATCAAAATATTTTTTGTTGTAAATCTAGTAGTTATACCAACTTCAAATATTTTGTAACATTTTCTTACGTTTTAAAATATCGTACGAATATATTTAACGTCACACAATCCTAACTTCCGGTCTGCAGTCCTCCATTTGGGCCAAGCTTCTCGATTGATACAAGAAATATATTCATCTCCATTGCTTCTGCCATTGGTAGGTACAATCGTGTTGAACATTATGTTACGTGAAATACATATTGCAACGCACACATCAGCATCGTTCATGATTTATTTATACAAGACATTTTCGTCTATGTTTTAAATGTGTCTGTTTATTTTATGACAAAGGTTTTAAAAAGAGTTGTATAAATAATGCTTTAAAAATATACGTTTACCATTATGACGATAACTGTACTTGAATAGTTGCCAAAAATGTAAGAGCAGAGGAACATTCGGTGAAGACAGGATGTCATCTAACATTTGACAACTTTTTTCCATAATATCATTAAGATAAAAGTATGTATATCTCATTTATTAAACAATACATAAGTAATAGATAATTGTCTAGATAATTACAGGTAGAGAATGTCTTTGTGACATAAGACCGCCTTTGGAACATTATATTGTATATTGTGCAATAAAGAAAGAAATAAATAAATAAATAAAATAAATTATATTTTCGTTGCTCTATATTAATATTTGAATATGATACTATGATAGTGGGAGATTAAGGACGCATTTGTCATGCGAGCACATGCGGACGATTTTGATGGATCGGAACAAATAGTCTGAACAGTGCATCTATGTTCACACGGAATATTGTAAAGCTGTGGATATTGATGATGAAAATAAATAAAAATAACAAATATGTACACTTAAAGTAAAACAAGGTTGAAATGTGTTATACACAAAATAGGTACAAAATTTGTTAAACATACACACCATCCTACGTAACTAAAATGTGGTGATATTTCTTCAAGTAATATTATGTTACACATACAATTATCATCAAAGAAACTAAATTATAATATTCTGTAATGCGGGAAAAAAGTATTAAGTAAATGAAAGCAGAATGATTTCCAAATAGCTTACGTAACATTTTCATTCCGTTAACGGAGCGGACGTAACGTTGGCCAGATTCTGCTTATTTTCAGTTTTTTCTTATTATAATTTACTGAAATTGAGATTGGATTCGATTTGGAGCCAAGGTGGCAGAGATTCTGTAGCTTGAAATCCGATTTCTTTATATGTGATTGAATATTTTCGTCCGCCATCTTATATATATAAAAAATACATATATATTTTTTCTCGTTTCTGTCAAATATTTACTATTCGAATCGTATTTATACAACTGAACCGATTTATTTAAGAATACTTTAACAGTATATGTTTTATATTCCTATAAAATAAAACAATTTTGATACAAAATATCAATAAAGGATTCATGTGTATATTATTATAATAACTGAATTTATAGTAATAGAGGTGATTAGTTTGTATCTCGATATAGGGTTTCCTCTCATTGAAGTCAGAACTAATTAAGCTGTAATAACAGAGATTAAACTGAACATTTCCGATATATGTCAGGGCTGCAAAAACATGATTCTGTGTGATCTAACAATAAAATACGCATTGTAAGTTTTGGTACAACAACCTTCGGTTTGTATTACTTATTGTTTAATAAAAAAATATATTTAAAAAGAAAAATATGTTATTATATTTTTTATTGAACACATTGTATCATTGTCGTTAAGATATATTTCAAAATTATTGAACCATGGTCACGAACATTGTAGGGTTACAATATGTTGACGATGAAAATATGAATTTTTCACTACAACTTATTTAATAATTACACACACAACACACATACATACAAAACACACACACACTCATTTTTTTTTTTTTCTTATGTGGAACTTGATTGCTTGCGGACATACCTACATATATAAAGGTTGTTTTGTTATATTAGGTATACCAACACCCAGTCTAGATTGGTTTTTCAATCTATCATATCAAGTACGATGTCATGTGTTAGCATGGCTATGTGTAATTGATCATGCAAAGGTTAAGTGACCTTGACAACGAGTTGATCTAGTAGTAGGAAACCCTTTTTCCCGTTGTAAAAATCCGTTACGAATACCCGTCGGTCAGGAAGGTGATGGCCGGGGGATATGTGGGACTACTTGACAGCATAGAGGACGCTACCACTTTTAAGGCTACCCACTAAAAAACCATAAAGGTTGACGCTTTCGCACTCATATGAGGTTGCCACGATCAACTTAGGGCCCCCTCATGGCGTAGGCCTATGGTAGGCGAGAGAGGTTACCCCCCTCTTCCGCCCAGAAGTAAGAAACCCTGGACGAACCAAAGGTTGTGGATTTCACTCGAAACTATTGGTAGTGTAATACGCAGATACTTGCGTCAAGTCTCGTCAAGTCTATCTTAGTACCTACTTTGTTTCCATTGGTTATATGCTTATGAAATCCCTCGCGAAACATGGATTTATTACTATTTTATGAGAGATATGAGTTCAAAAAATATGAGAGGAATTCACTACTCCTCATTAAGTATATTACATCCCTAAATAATCTTATGTTCTTGTGATATTTCGGAAAATGTGACGGAATACGGCTGTTTTCAAGTAACCATACTTGAAAATATTCAATTGTTGTCGTAAACAAAAAGGTTAATTCAAACAATGTTGTAATAGATCAGGGATTGCTTCAAGTTGGAGGCAAGTAACTGGACAGTAAAAAATGAGGAAGTGTCTAGTTGTAGATAATATTTAAATATATATAAAATCATTTTTTCATAAAGTCTGTTAAAAAAATAAAAGTTATTTCGCAGTTAAGAATCTTCTACAGATTGAAAATTCGGCCTTAATAATAATAAACTAATTTAATATCACATCCGTCTATATTTAAATAAATATATTTAATACGAGGACGACTTGGAAAATAAATGTAAGTTATCATAAATGACGGATTTATGAAATAAAGCTGGTTTTCAGGCACTTTGCGTGATTCCGAAGGCTTTACATATTATATTAGATTGATATTTTTGATTCTACACAAGAAACTGTAATACTGACAAATTGAGGTTTTCTGCTAATTCCTTGCATATTAAATTCTTGAACTGTTTTGCCAAAATTACCTTTTGTGATATTAAACATATAAGGAAGATTACGTATAAAGTGTTGGAACCGACATACCTGTGTACATAAGTGTGAGTGACAGAAGTTATTAATTAATACATTTATTAAAATATGATTTACAATAACCAATGTTTCTTACATTCGGAATAAAAAAACATGTACAAAATGCTACAGCTAAATTTAATAATCTATAATAGATGTAATGTAATAGTTTGTTGTAACTATATTAGGGATGTTTAATTTATTTTAAAATATTTTTTTGTCAAAGAAGCCTAATAGGTGTAGCGTCCGTTCCGCTAAATATTATATATAAAATGTTTGTTTCATTAATCCGGGTAGCGGCACGTTGAGTTGGCTGGGTGTCGGTGCCGGTATCCTAGTAGTAGAAAGTTGAAATGCGGACACTTTTTGTCATATTATTTTAAATAAAATAATATGACAAAAAATATTAATATTATGGCAGAAACACCTTAAAATATCCATTACTATTTGGCAAAACTTAATTTCACTTAAATCTCATTTTCCTTTCATTATATATATTATCATATGTATCGACATAATTACTAAAAAGTAATTAAAATACCTAATAACTTCAGTAAGCCACATTAAGCTCTGCGTGTTACGAACTTCGTTTGCTAGTTAAAGTTTAACTGTTAGATCGTTTGTCATCATATTCAGCTGGCCCACTAACGGAAAGTTCTTTCATTTTTATTTTAAAATTAAATAAAGATAAATCGCTTCTTAGCGACCTTCCTGGTTACGGTTAACGTTTATTTTCTGCCTTACTATTTATTTAGATTTATTTAATAAAGTATTAAACATTGTTTTCATTTTATAAGACAGGTATAATAAATCTAGTTATTACGTTTTTTATATATAATGTTTCCAAATGTAATTTATATTTTATAAAAATAGGTTGCTGTCTGTCTGCTACATTTTTTAGGAATTTTCAATATTATATTTTTTATTATAGTAATAAACTTTTGAAAGCTTTACAAATAATTAATAAATTACTCAACGCTTTTAGAAATCTCCACACAATAGATACTAAGTTGTATCAAAACAATTGACTTTGACGTTTTAAAAACTTTATCAGCAAATATTTGAATTGCTAAAAGCTCTTCAATAAACATCGATTGAACTAAAATACCCAAATGTAGAATCCATCATCCAAATAGTCTAAAATGTAGCTTCACTAAACCTCAATAGACTAATAGATTATGCAATAATGGAAGAAAAAAATATCTGAAATACGTTTTCGCCGAAGCGTTGAATGTTGCATTTTGATGAAATCCTCTTTAAAGAACGGCTGCTAGTCCGCCGGGTTTCCATTACATGATTGAACAACCACTGGGCTCTGATTATGGAAGCAAAACGCGCTCCAGTTGCGATATGGGAATGATAAAGATACGGTGTTTTATTTATGAGTTTGGCGAAGGTCGGATGATAGTGTTGTCTTTTGTAAATCTATTTACGAACCGTAGAAACGTAAGAATGTCTTTGTAAGGTGTTCTCTCTCTTCTCGAGTTGTTTCTGTGGATACTAAATTTATGCGGCTTTTCATTGGAATTGTTACTTTAAAGAAAAGCATAGATGTCTATTATTGTAAGTCATATTACTTTTCAGTACAAAAATATAATTAATTTACAATAAGAAAAATATGAATAATGCTATTTTTGATTGATACAACCATTTTCATAATTATTGAGTCCGGATCAAGTACAAATACTATATATTTATTATATGAATTTTAATCAGAATAATGCTTCCATTGAATGTTTTCCATTACTTTATAAATACCTATTTGGCGAACATCAATCTGAATGTGATCGTTCTGTCGGTTTATTTATTTAAGAGCTTGTGGCAAAATGGCGTCGGTCAGCGCATGAGTTCGAAAGTAACAGTTTGACTATTTAAATTATTAATATTTATCAGTTTAGATTCTACAGTGGTTAGGAAGCAGTACTTTTTACTTTATAAGGATAACCCAAAAAGTTTCTGTGAACGTACATGTTCAAATTAATTCATAACTTTGCTTGGTAACTATTCAATATATACTATATTTAAAATACTGCAGTAAATAAATACACCTATATAATTATAATTACAAATCAAATTGAATTGAGCTTCAATTGATTCTTGGTCTCAATGTTCATTTGTTTGTCGGTGTAAGTCATTTATAAATAAGATGCGCGGGAGTGTTTTATTGAATAAAGGTGCCGCCTCGGTCACTAGGGAACAGAAATGAGTGTTTATTATTAAATGTTAGCTCATATTTAACTGAAATCGCTTCAAACCCTTTTGATCAAATTAGGTATGTAGAAATTTCTGTTGCATATATGAAAATAACAAAAAAATATGAAATATTACGATGAGAATATTTTGAATATGAGACCTTATATTTGTTTAGGTAATATTCCTCATATAGAACTAAATAAGCAAGTAATTATCTTACACGTACCTGCAATGCGCCCGCATAACGGAGACGTAGCATGTTGTGACATTATAATCTACGGTCGGCTCTCAATGCATGATTGTTTTCTTGTACTCACATCAAGATTGATCTATTTGATGTCAGCATAGTGTCTTGACATTGACAGACATTGATAACAGGTTGAAATTGTATTCAAATCCCCAGCCCAGCCTATGCGTTTGTAATAATCTTCTCCATTTCTACTGATTTACAATTTACAGGATACATAAATGATGAATAAATCTTTTCATTAATAACCCAAAATCTTTAAATTAAATCTTCCATTTAAATGTTCTTACTGGAATATAACGTCGGATGTAGTTTAAAATTTTCTACAGCACATCGTCGCTCCGAGCTATTTCTAGAAATACTATTTCTAGGCCAAAAGCGACTGTGCTAACATATCTAAGCATCCAACTATGAATCTTGACATAAAATCCATTTAAGATTCTAGTTATAGCCGAATAAATATTATGTATCATATTTTTTTTATAAAGCATTAAAAAACATGCATTTACTTTTTCAAGTTACGAGTATATACAAGGTATGTGAATATGTTGCTACCATGAATGCTATTCATCCCGCCCTGCATTCATCTATATTGTGATGAAACGCGGCCATCTAACGGAAAATTATTTTAAAACATACCTTTTATTCACTCTCTGGGGAAATGCTCGCTCAATTTTTTAAATGTATTTCAGTAACATATGACTTATGAATACGTCACTGTAAATATTTAAGCTATTTTACTTAGATATTGGATGCTGTAATGACAGAAAACAAAGCTCATACTAAAAGCACAAGGACTTGAATTATTAAATACCGTTCTAATTCAGAGTTATAATAGGAAAACTGTATTTTGGTTTAAAATAAGCCCGCATACTTAGCTATGGCGAACTATCGCGGAAATGTACCCGGTACATTGTCATAGGGCGCATTCAAGCCTTGTAGAGTTGGGCAGCGAAGCATGAACTTGCAAATGAAGACACCAAAAGCCTGTCGCTTGCCGAGACAGCAGTGTTTGTTACTATTAAAAATTTCATAGATAATTTATTTTGTTGTAAAATACAGGTTAGAGATAGAAATATTGTCATTTAAATTTATTAAAAAGGTCTATATTTTTTTTAAACAAATATTACATCATAATACAATACTGTCTTAAAAGTTATTTTTTTTATTATATCTTACAAAAAAAAAGAGATATTAAAATGCATTTTTTTAAAATAAGCAACAAAATAGTTGACCAAAAAGCAAATATTTTGTATTTGTAAGACACATATTATATAATGTTTTATTAAGAATTATATCTAAGTCTACATAAGAATTATGTGTTGTTTAGCAAAACATTTTATGTATTTTTTGTTATGGCATTTGACAACTCTAGGCCTCTCATAACAAATGACAGAACTGTCGCTTTCAGAAACGCAACATGAAGCTGCATAGTTATGAAGCTTCTCGCTAAGAAGAAATTTGAAGTTCATTTAACTGTAGTTTACGTTAAGTGCAATGTTAGTTTAATATGATCTACTCAGCGCAGCTTATTTTTAATATCGTCTATATTAAAAATCCTGGGATTATATAAATATTACAGAAATTGTTCACTGCCTGCTGTATATAACGTTTATTTAGAGTAATAAAGAGTTATGATAAGAAACATGTTAATAAAAAATGTGTATCATTAAACCCACTATAACATTGTACAAAAACTAAAAATATATACATATACATATGCAGAAGTAAAAGCAAACAATGCTAACAAGTAAGTCGAGAAGCGGGTTATAATAATAATTCGTATGAAAGCCGAGATAACTGACGTCATCCATCACGATATTACATAGGAGTGTAGCCCGCGGATGATTCTGCTACACAAATATTTGGGAACGGTTCCTTACTTTGTTATCCGTTTCCATGTTTGTTACGGTACGATATTTTTGACTGTCGCAGTTGAAACTCACTGCAGCTAGTAATTTATCTGGGATCTTGATATAGTATTTCTATGGAGTTCACATTAGCAGATACAATGGTTTTATAAATATAATCCAAGAAAGTGTTCTAGCTACTTTATAATCATTAATACATACCAATTCCATACTATGTATATCACTATAACTACTACTATTATACCAGTACTACTATATAAAAAATACTGGTAATAGTTTACAATGAAATTCATTTCTTAAACAATGAGAACACACCATCGCTTACATGTTTACTCTCTCGCTACAATCTTACATTTTCCTCGATCTTCTTAAAAATAATGGGGCCAAATTAAGTGTTATATTGCTTTTTATTATTTTCAATAGCTTAATAACAAAATATATATATCACAACAATTTGTTACTTCATATTCATTTAAAAATCAATGTATTTTTAAGGACTCCTGCGCCATAAATGTTAATTTAAATTTTTACTTGGCTTATGAATTAGTACAAGCATTATATAAAAGATGGCGCATGGGGACCCATCTAATGTATCGGATCCTTGTGTGCATTTATGAAAATTAGTGTGCACACTATCATAATACTAAACATACAATGTGTAAATTATAATAAAAACAACTTGTATTATTTAATTGTATAAGTATATACATAACAACTAATTAATAGAATAGACGAGATTTACAAAGTCAGCCAAACATCATTTCAAATATTTACGAAACTTAATTTTTCAAAACAACCAACAAAACTAGTCTGATTATTAAATAAAGTATAACAACATAAGTATTTTAATTAAGGAACAAAATTTTAAATTCCCATCTTGTCTTAATTATTTATAAATAAAATGTGTGGTTCTGTTGTGTCAACATGCGGCCATATGGTTCGTTCGAATGCCATAATGGACTCCATGAATGCGGACATATCCATTATTGTAAAACCAAGATTATAGTAAGATAAACTATGCATTAAAAAAAAAATACAGACCGCCGTCCCGATAAAGACGACGTTATGTAGAACACTTATTCCGTCAAAGCGGGTAGCGATACGGTAGCTCAATTGGTAGAGTGACGGAACAGTTTCTCAGATTTCGCCAGTTCGAATATCTTCACGTATTGGTTAATTTTTCATTTTATTTTTTTTTTAAAGTAAATAAGTTTAGCATATACTATACTAACAAATATTAAAATATGCTATACATGATATTTTAAGACCAAATGTTATCTTAAAATATTAGGCAGAGTACCAACTAAAAGTAAATAATTGAAATAATAATGTTATTAAAAAAAGGTGAAAACAAGCCAAGATTTCACATTTAGAGTTTAAAATTTTGGTGGACAAAAAACATTTGTTTAGATATAATAATATTTGATTTAATAAATGGGTAATAATATAAATATACAATAAAATGTATTAATGTAATGTAAATCTAAATTCTATCGACAACACGTTTTGAATACGCTTGTCAAGATGAAAGCTTCAAGCTTCTTTATAACCTCATTCCCGGATGCTTTTAGACAGGATTTTAAATATTTCTGTCGTATCTTGTGCAATGTTTATTTCTGTAATTCGATGTTAGAAAACATTTAATTAGCTAGAAAAACAATATATTTTATTATTTATAAATAGTTTTATAATTTAGTTTAAATATTATATTTCATCAATGATGATATGATAGACGTGTCTTTTTTTTTTTATAGATATTTTTTGACGACTGTGACTATCTGTTTAAATGTTAAGTATTTAAATTTTTATAGTATATATTAAATAACATGTAAATGTTATTTACGCTTCTGCATGTTACATGATATTTAAATATGTTAAGCTCATTAAAATACTGAAAGCAAATTATGTAATAATAAACCTCGTGTAAAGCAGAGTCAAATTATCATACAAGATTACCCTTTAACGAAACACGAACGAAAAAACCAACAAAACAGATCCCTATTAAATAGCAACCGGACACCCTTGGAAATTACAAAATATAAAAATTGGTCTTACATTAGCAGATTTTAGGGTAGTATGACTTTTGTTATAGGATCGCGTTTTGCTATTGTCTGGTGGGGTAGAAACTAAACAATTTTTTTACATGTAGCTTTCTAGTGATGTGCTTTAGTGTCGATACCAATATCCGATATTCAATTAAAAACCAAGCTTCTTAAGACTCAATTGACGTGGCCTTAGACGAGATATTTAAAATATTTTTGTTTACCAAATAGTACATCAAACTTTATTATATAATTATTATAAATGTGTGTTCTTAAACTTCTAACAACGACAAAAAAAATGCATTTTTTTTAAACAATGACATTTTTTTTATGATGCCCTTACGAATTATATGAAATCAGTCAAACAAATAAAAGGTATTAAAAATATTACCAACAACATATTAAAAAAATCGGAATATAGTTTATTTTATGAATATCAAACATCGATAGTAGCCCATCACTTTAAAGCGGCGGGGATGAGCTAAATTGATTTTAACACAATAACGACTCGTTCAATAGACCCCTATTTGTAACTCCGATGACAGACGAAGTGATCCATCATGCGGCCCTAATGTAGAATACGGTCTTGCACCAGCTTACTATGATATTGTATTGTAATAGTGTCCACGTTCATGCATTCTATCGAATTTTATTAAACTGTGTTTTTATTTTTATAACAAAATGAATATTCATTTATTAAATTAAATATGACTCTTGTATTGAGTATCTTTTTATGTTATATATTATTACTATTTTCCTCGTGATACAATATCTCCTTTTCAATTACGCTACTGTCAGTATTAGATGTGTTTTGAACATACTTTTGAAGAATATTTAAAACTTGGTTTATTATAATAAGCACAATTGCTATACTATTAAATATAGCTTGTCGTCACCAAATCACAGTATGTCAGTCTTAAAAAAAACTAAATAACAATAATTTGTAGCGCACAATGAAATGTAACTATTTATGTTACAAGCAAACCCCTTACAATTGTCGATGGTTACATTTTGTAAATTACCAAAACTACAAAAGCACCCTTCATGCAAGTTCTATTATAAAGCACCCTTAAATAACGTTACAATTTTAATGATTTCTAGGTGATTGTTTGAAATTCTGTCGGCAAGTTTACTTAATAAAATATTTGAGCTAGAGGTTATGAGCATGTAATAATACAGCACACACAAACACACACACTTTCACTTGTATAACAATAATTGGTGTTGTTATGTCTGTTCAGGGATTATAAATAATAATTTAAGTTCTTAAAATACAAACATTGTTGATCACATCTCGAAAATAGTCCTTCTGGATTTAGAAGTATCTTTGAAATAGCTACATTTATTTCAAAGTTACTCCCAAAAATACTTTTTTTTTATAAATAAATGTTTTGTTCAAAATAAATAGATTATGTGAATTTCATTGAAAATATCGAATTCACAAAATTACCGATTATAAATAGATCTAAAGTAAAGTAAAGGTACCTTAAATGGAGAAAATAAAATATAGCCAAAACCATGTAAAATAATTAGGTAATATTTTAAAAACAAAAACAAACATAATTTAAATGTTTCTTATTTATCATACTCTATCTTATTCAATTATATTAGCAAGTCAATGGTCACTGATTAAATCTGGTAAATCCCTCGTTCTGATGCCATAAGATTATTGTCAGTCCATTAATCCCCACCAGTTCAATAAATTTTAATTTTACCTATTGTATATAATAAAAACATACATAAAAGTTCTTATTAACGCTTTAGATATACTTGCAATATAAGAATGTATGTTGATACATACATACATTTATAGTCAGAAAGTGATATAGTTTTACCTATACCAGTAAAATAAAAAAATATTAAGGTATGGTAGGAAATCATTAATATAAACTTAAATACGTATAATGGGCTATAAAACGTAAACCAAATATCCATATAATCTTAATTAGATAGCAAAGCAGGTATTACTCGGGGGACGTATCTAAGAAATTAGTCAGACTCCCCTAAATATAGAGGATTTATATATTGATGAAATATAGAAGGCTATAGAAGCAAAGCCATTTAACAAGTACAAGTAACATCAGGTAATAAGCTTGGCGTTTACCTTTTCAATATAATTTACTTTCTCCACAAAATCTAAAAAAGTATCGGTAAATATATCTTGAATGTGAATTACACAAAAGATTATATTTTATAAGATAAAATCGGATTAATGGATTGAGTTCTTGATAAGGAATTTTAAATGCATGACGAAAACATAATCATTCGTATGACAGCAATTAAGAATTGAGCAAGCATTCAGCATTGATTATGATATTACTGCGAAACTGGAAGCTAGATTACGTATAAATAGGTAGGTACTACATCCACTAAGTACATACTGACATCACTGATTACGCAATGTACATACACTACCCACGTATATAATTAACAACGTCACTAGACAGTAATTAGATAATGCATCCCATTTCCATACGAACAACCAGGAATAGCAGAATTCAGTTATCCAAGCAAATTGTATAACTTGTCTGCTTCTTACCAAACTTTGACTACATTAGATATGCATATCAATAGTTTCTAAGCCTTCTGTAATAGAGTTCAAAATTGAGTATTTGAGTGGTGAATAAGGCATGTGATACCCGGTCACAATCCGAATGCTGAGCACTCTTAACCACAACCATACGTGAGATGTGAGACGATTAAGATTCTAGCTAGACATTTAATTCGCTACTTAGACTGGCTAACTCGATAAGCATGTAAGTTGCACTTTTAAAGTTTCATTTTATATCTTTAAAGGATACGTTTGGGGATCGCTGGGATTATCATAGAGATTATAATAGGAGATAGGTTCTCTGACATTGGTTTCGTTTGATGTAAGTTGCAAATATTAAAATATTTGTTTATTTTACATATGTATTATGCTACATTATTTCCAAGGTATTCCAAAAACGGCACATAGAAATAAAATTCCCTTGTAAAAAGTTTTTTTTTTTTTTTTGTCTGTCTATGTTGTTAGCCCTGTTGGCTATTACAGCGTCACCGGGGGAGCGGGGCGAGCAAGTAAAAAGTACATAAAATGTTTTATATACATAATTTTTGGGGTTGAAGTATTCCATTTCATTTCAGCTATTTTTTAACTATATAAACCGTTGATTTTCTTTTAATTATTATTAATTCCCATCCAGTTATTTAACTAGGATTAATTTATGTCTCATCCGAATATTAAATATTCTTTACTATATCAAATTTTTTTTTCATCGCCATTAAGAGTGTAGTGGGGCTGTATACAATTTATGCGGCGCGATGGCGAGGCTAATTGGTCGTGAAGACGCGTCGGATGTGAAAGCGACCGCACCCTTTGGGGACGAGGATGCTGGAGATGCTGTGTTTTGTTTTATAACGGCTCATTTTTATGGATTCATTTTTTGTGAGGTCTTTTGGGGGTTTCACGGATCAGATATGAGCACTAACTGATGATAACTTATCATGACAATCTACTGCTGCAAAGTATGACATGGCAGATATATTCTATGCAACTTTTCAAAGTAAGCGAAATTGAAAAACCAGATGTTAATATTTTAATCAATATTATTTTTAACAATTAGGTATTATCAATATGTTGAAAATAATTAAAACTGTTGAACGATTTTATGTAAAATAAAAATAAAAAATATATAAAATAAAAATAATAGAACTAAAGAATACTAGTTTTACGTATTTTTTTTTCTAGATTAACTAAATCCAAAAATGTAAGTTAAGCAGATAATTTAGTTTATTTCTGCGAACTATGTAAATTAGATAACGTTGCAGTAGAACCAATTAGTTTTATTCCAACGACCTTCTATGCTACTAGAAAGCGGCTATTCAAATAGGCTACGTAACAAACAGATTAAATAGTCTATAAATTAACAGGACATGTAACATTTTTCCTTAAAAAAAATTGTCTAAGCACATCGTTGTTACGAAGAGGGATGTGGAGTTTGACTCGATTTATGCGTTTCGGAACGAAGGTTAATTAGTACTTGTAGGCGGCCATCCACTAGCAACTAGATTTAATACATGTCTTTTGAGATTTATATCGTAAATCAAGACTTATTTTTGACTAGCTAAGACATCCGGATAAATGCTATGTATTTTACTAAGTCCGTGTGCAACTTCAAATATTAATATTTTATTTGAAATTTTCAATTTTAATATGATAATGAAAGTTCTACTAACAAGCTGTTTCCAGTTTTGTAATATAGAATAACAATGAAAAGATGTTAATGGTAAATTAATGCACCGAGACAGACAGCGATACGGTAGTTCAGTTGGTAGAGCGACGGGACGGTTTGCCAAGTCGCGGATTCAAATCCTTGCGCGTATCGGTTTATTTTTTATTTTATATTTATATAAATTTATGTAAGCTTTGCATTTCTATACATGTTTATAAATATTTTCAAACAATAAAAAAAGATGGCTAGATAGAAATATTTCGGTTGTGCTATATCTTAGTAGTATAATATAAACTTAATAGGTTTCGTTTCCGTACCGATTCTAATGATTAAATATAGAATAATAGAATCAGCAAGGCGCTTGCCTGTATTTTGGTTCCAGTCCTTCCCTTGTTGAGGATTTTTTCTATGTTTAGATTGTAAAAAAAATATATTTATATCGCCGTCTCTAACACTTTTATTTTTTTTATTATATATATTTGAAAAACTACAATTTATTTAACTTTAACCATTCATTCGAAATTACATAAAATATTAGTTACAGGAATAGGATCAAAAATGTTGTTGGTAACTCCTATAAGAGCATCAATGGCACGCTTTATGTACGGTTTTTGTTGGTGTTTTAACAAAATTTATCGGTTTTCTTATTGTACTCGGAAGCCAGTTTGTTTGTTTCTTTCACCTCACGTAGGTTACTACATTTGTTCACTAATGATTTACTTTTTCAGATACAATCTGATTTAACTGTTCTAATATTTTGTAGTTATATATTAACTTAATGTGTAAATTTAATTACTAACGAAATTGGAATTAGAATTCACTTTGTAATGATTGTGGAAATCACGTTTGTCCTACTTACACCACGATGTAGTGTAGTTCACTACAAATTAATAATAATAATAATATCAGAACAGATTACACACATTGATCTAACCCCTAAGTAAGTAAATTATTTGCTTGTGTTAAGGGTGTTAGACAACGATACAAATACATAGAAATACACATATAAATACTGAGAATATATTTAATAAACGACCAAACCCAGAAACACGGACATCTATGTTCATCACATAAATGCCAGTCTCTGCCGGGAATCGAACCCGCTCCCCGTTGCCCCGTGACGCGTTAGGCGTCTGCGCTAACCATTCTACCAACGGGGCCGTCAAACATGTATGTACATGGACACTTTTTTAGAAGACAATGCGTATAATATGGTCTCCCTAATTCAGGATTAATTTAAAACAGTCCCAACTTGATTGATCGCCGGCTCGTCGTAATTTATAGTCAACGTGAAAACGCGACAAATTATGAATAATGCGATTATGTGAGTTCGTTTATTGCACTATTCGTTTTTGATGGATGAGACGGTTTTATCCGGTTCGATTTTTGTAGAAATATATTGTCATCGGGATATTTTATAACCTTGGTCGTGTTTATAATACAACAAAAATAAACATAGCAACATACGTCATATATTAAATACAATTTGTTTTCTAATTTCTATTCTGTAGCAAAATATAAAATAAAACGCAAACAAACGTATTGATTTTATCAAAAAAATTGCTATGTATTTTCACTGGTTTTTCCAATTGTTATTCGAGCATTGAAGACTAGACGTAAATGCTGTGTAGAACAAAGAAATCTACTGAAACAGTCAAATTGTTGTTTGGGTCGATCGCCGGCGGCCATCGTACTCTTGTCATTTAAAACATATTTCAAAATGTACCTACTGCAAATGATTTGTATACGACTTCATTCATTGAAAAAAAGTAAAAGTGTTTATTTCAGGTACAGAAAAAATACTAATAAGAAATTTCTAAGTAGTATTAACACATTTATAAAACCTTAAATTACCTAAAATGTTCCTAATACATAGCTTGATGCTTTTCCTGGTGGATTACTGATAAAATTTTATTACACTTTCTGTCTTATTCTTTAAAATTTAATGTGCATATAAATAATGATAACAATGATCGGAGTTGTGTCAACTACATCCCTGAGGCTGCTGTTGGAATGAAATATTAGTTAAGAGAGCAAAATAACTTGTCAAGATAAAATATTTTATCAAAACGATTTTTGCTTTGTATATTTAAAATAATATAAAAATGTTAACTTTATGTACGTTAATGTTGTTAAAGAATGTTTTAATATTTTTGTACATAACAAACTAATTTTCTTTTATGCTCAGCTTTTCTGTTTGACTTTTATGAAGCGAAATATAAGCATTTTTAATAAAGTTCCAAAAGACTATCAAATATTACTTTTAAACAAATTAAAAAGTAATAGTCAATTAATGGATGGCTAGAAATGTGGTATTAGAAGAATGACTACTCGGCTACGTCCAAATTTATTACTTACGCTATATATATTACTAAATATTTACATTTATTATAAGGAACCAATAAAAGTTATGTAAAGTATTTCATATAAAATAATGTATAAATTATGTTAATAATAAAAAACAATTAAATAACAATTCAGTTTTACTAAATGCTTTATAAATAGATTGCTCCACTATGTGCCTAAATTCTCTCACAAATTTTCGGGTAAAACGAGAAGCAAAACAAGGGTCTAAAAGCTTTAACAGCGAAGGGTTGAGATCATTAATAACCCGTTGACGGAATAAGAATCCTGTCCATTTTATCTCTAAGTAAAGAGAAACTTATGTCAGACATCACCACGCAGTAACACATAGTGATGAAGATTTTTAGCTCATATTAATAAAAAAAGCTTATTATTTGTATACGTTTAATTTTTTTCCAAGAAGAATATCAATTGTATTAATAGATATGACTGTTGTCAATTATTATTTAGCTACTTATTAAAGACCATTTGTTTTTTTATTTATTTAATCAACAGACATCAATCATATAAATTTATATGGTATACCTAAATGATATTAGTTTAAGATAATAAACATCAAAAACATTTAAATAGAAAACATAGTCAAATATACATAATTTATGTTCAGTACTTAGTAAATATAAACAAACATTTTACAGAAATATACCACAGACTAACTTTACCGTTTCGTTTACTGACAGATCGTCAATATGGAGGGGCAATCCATCAGTACTGAGGTTTTTCTTCTTTCCGTGACGGAGAATATAGGACGTGCTTGGTGTTTGAAGTACTGCACGCATTTGTTTCAAACAAAATAAGTATTCCTACTTATTACCAGGCTGTTCATCTTTTGATTTTTTTTTTACTGGTTTTTTTTTTATTTTTTTAATATAAGTATAAAACGTGACAAAGGAGGGATATTATTCCACATGTCATACAGAGGATGCATAGAATAGCATATTCGAATTGAATATATGAGAACAACAGATAAAAGTCTAATATTAAGATGAGATAAATCATCGCGTTGCCTTAGCGACAGTGACAATGGGGGGATGAAATTAGAAATAAATTACATTCGACATGCAAGGGTCGGCTTACAGAAATTTTATTGGTTTGTTTGAACTTGAATGAAAAGCATCAGGTGTGAAAAATGGTGTCGGTTTTCATAATCATTTTTTTTGCACAATTATGGATTTTGCAGATATTTTTATTAGTTTTTACTTTAAGGTGTCATTGACTTTTGGTGAAAGTAACTAAAATATGATTTGTTATTTTTGAGATTCTCAATATTTTTTACTATTGTTGATAAGATTTTATCGCAGTAATTAATTAATAATCTGAATTAAATAATATACCTATCCATAAAATATTTCATTCATTAACATATGCACTCCTGGTAATCACGTAAATAATGATTCGATAAAATAACAGATGAGCTGGGTGTTAAGTGATAATAAGTGGAAATTCTGAAAATGAACTGGAAAATACATTTCGTATATATTCGTAAGCCTCATTAGGTTATCATCGTAAATTATGGATATCAAAAAAAGCATTTTATATATGCGGATAAAAAAAAAACCATTCTTTAATTTAAAACATAATATTAAAACTGCCAGTAACTATCGTTACAACAACAAGTTATCATGGAGGACCCAAAACAAATTTTCTATACAAATATTTTAAGAGAGCTAGAAAAGTGACAATACTGTCTGTGCGTCGAACGCTCAATGGTGACAATCTAGGGGACATCCATGTTGAGTCAGAACAAAATCCCGACCCTTGTTTCACCCAAACTTAATAAAGATAAAGCAAGGATAGGTACAACAGTTTGCATTCTTGAAAATTCTTGCCGGCTTTGTGAAATCTTAATTTAATTTGAGAGAAAATAAAGGGCAGCTAAGTAGGAATTTATAAAGAAACACTCGTTGAAGGCTTGGTTCCTTGGGGACACGACCTTGGTTCTACGTTTGTAGAATAAACAAACTCTTGATAAAAGTGTGCGGCAGTTACTTGAAAATAAGATTTCTGTTTTATGATTTGTTCAATCAAAGTAACTGTACTTTTAACTAAAAAAATTGTATAAATGCTATAATTATATTGGACTTACCTTTAACTGCAACGTAAGAAAAATAGTTAATTGTTACTTATCGAGCCACCAATGATTTTTTTACAGGTGAGTAATTTTTTTACCCTGTAAACATAATAAGTAGTACTTTTATGATGGCGCATGACATTTTTTGACTTTAAAAAGAAATCAAACCTTTGGTCACTCCGCATTGGTTTTGGAAAAAAGAGTTAGGTAAAGTCAGGTTAGTTCCTTTCTCCAAGGAGATGAAGCCATCGACGTAAGTCATAGTGAAAACATTTTTTTTTCGTTAAAAAACACAAAAATAAACAAACACTGAACCGAATCACTGACTTTTAACCCTTTCAAAAGTTTCCCTTCTTTCCCTCGTCCCTTTTAAGGGAAATAATTCTGTTTTTTTTATTAACATAATGACGAGAAGGTTTAAGATGTACTTACGCAGAGGTTTATATAGATGATATTGATAAAACAGAATCATAAGTTAATTACTTTGCAAAATCTGCAGTCACCTATCGACCAATTCTATCATCCGCTTAACCCGCACCTCAAAGCCAATGATGCGTACAGAATTGCTGAATAGAATATTTGGTCCATTACACCAAAACTAACGCCATATTCGCGCAGTGCCCGCGTGTCCACGTCGAATCTTCAATCAATCATCGCTATCAGTTCCATTCAAAGCTTATTTATGTACAAAGAGGGACGTTTACATTAAGGGACACAAGATTTACATAAACGTTGGCAATGTTAATATTTGAACGCCTATGTTCGAAATATCAATATTATCTGTGCCAAATACTGCTTCATGAGGTTGCACTTTACTTCTATTCAAATATGACTTCAAAATTGTTTTGGATTCAGTTTCAATGTAAATTTGCGGTTATGTCACATTTACTTTAAATGTAAAATAGAATGTATGTAAATAGTTTGTGGTTGCCTTTATACCATTTTCAACCTAAAATTTAATTGCAATGTTATATGTACTATATTTTTCAAGAAAATAAATATTTCATATGTATATTAAATACCTACTAATACAAATGTTTCTTTTAAAAAACGTTTAAATGACACAGTATATTTATATTTTTATATTCTAATTATTGCAACTAGAACTTTCAATGTAACTAAAAGACGTGATACCTATGAATTATGCTATTATTTATACTAATGTAATATGAATAGGGTTTAAATGATTTCTATTGTCCGGAAGGAGTATTACATGGAAAGCCTTAACTTTTCTTGATAAGATAATACTGTTTCAGATAAGAATAATTAAACGAGAGTTAATATCCAGATGATCTAGGTAACATGAATCGTTACCGGCTCGAAGGACCATGTTCCATTATATTCTAGAATCCAAGATGGTCTGATAACGTTATTATCGGTCGCGCAATAAATCACCTCGCTGTCACGCTGGCGGGGAATTCAGATTTTCGATCATCTAAATCTCAATTTGTGTCTTCGAAAAGATCATGTTTTGATGCAATATTAAAGTTTTATAAGAGTTTAAATTTATTACCAAAAATTTTTGTATATTTGTATTTGATTTTGTAAGCAACCACGTTATTTATCTTCTATTCAAAGATTCATGTGCTTAAATATTTTAGTTTCTAAACTGAATTTCGATGAAACCGTTTTTATTCTTTAATTTTATGGTATTTTAAAATAAATCACTTCTTAACATCGACTTTTTCAGTTTCTATTCTGAATTTCGAAGAAGCCGTTTTTTCCTTGACTCACTCAATTAAATAAACTTAAGAAAGATCAAGCTCGATAAATAATACCGCCATTTTAATTACATATAATCCTATGTCAGAACAAAATGGCGAAACGCAACGTCACGATACGCACGTCTACACAATCAAAAGGAGAATAAAGTCAGGGCACACGTTTTATGTGTTGTATTAGGCAGGCGACACACGTACGACATATTAACGTACACCGCACAACGTGACTGCTCCGAGCTGGACCGATTCAATAATCGTTTGTTCTTTTAGTTTTGGAAATATTAAGGTGGGCGGAACAATGTTTAATGTAACGTTTTTTGTGGGTTGGGTTATTCAATTAAGGAACGTATGTTGGCTGAAATGTCTATTAATTAGTTATTTTTTAAAATTCCCGGGAAATGTATTCTGTATAGGTCATTTCTACTCTGTACTTAATGAGTATATGCCATTTTTTTACAACTTGTAAATATTACAATGAAGTTTAGCATGGATTATGTGACCTAACCAAACCCTTAAGTTAACAAATCCTTCATGGCCTTGAGGTTACGCATATATAATAAGGTTCTACAAGATATCTTAGATCTTTCTTTTCTTAGTTTTAAATCTAAAACTAAAAGTATATTTTAAAAAAAATCTTATTATAACATTCAATAATTTTTGGTTGATAGAAAATAAGATATATAGAAATAAGACGATCGCTTGAATTTAAGAATCCTGGGTTCGATATTTTTTCGTAATAATTCGTATACTTTTAATGTCTGTATATTGTAAGGAGGAAATAATATGGCAATTTATCGGAGGCACACGGGGTCCCTTATAACGTATAGAAGATGACATGAAATAGACATATATACCTGTAATATTGTAATATACTACATACAAAAAATACTTAATTGGTCTTACAACTAAATTAACCTAATCTTAAGCTTTGATTCAGTTAGTATGTAAGCTATTACAAATAATAGTATACCTAGGAAATTCTGACTGTAATGAAAAACTAGATAAAAAATAATAAAACCTTAACATTCTAAGAGAGCTATACAATCATACTCAATATATTTCTCATATTGTTTATTTAACCAAATAAATGAGGGGACAATCGTTAAGGCAATTTGATCGTTATTTATTAGAACAATGGTTTCTTGTCTTTTATAATTGTCAGTAATATTTAATGTCTTGTGCGTCTTGAGCGGCCGGAAGCGGATGCGGGGTGCTTTTATCGGCCATGTTGTTTTAGGAGCGGCGTCGAATGACACACGACGAATTATCGCTCACTTACTGAAGTTTTTGACAAATTGATTAGATGTTCTCAGTAACTTCTATAAAAAAAGGTTTTGTCATTGTTTTTTAAAAAGTTACTATTCTGCATTTATATACATACATGTCCTGAGTAATTATTAATATAAAGACAAAAATAAAAATACATCGTTCATTTAATTATAATTTGACTGTAGAATCTATCTTTACAATATTATTTTACAAAGAAATTTTAGAAGCGTTGGTTAAAAAATTGACAGCCATCCCTTTGAAGTTTAGTTTAAAATACTTAATTTTTATTAAGATTTGTTGATGTGACAAAACACAGGAATATAATATTTTACATTGTGAGTAATAATTAATACATTAAAAGAAGTACTCTTTTATTATAATCAAAAATGAATTGAACAAAATAATATTAAATATATTAAAATAATTGTTCCATGTTTCCATTTCTCTGAAAGATTTGACGTTTTGAGAGTTTTCTATAATGACTGCCTTCGTAAGACAAAAATAAAAAGGTCTTCTACAGTTAAGATATGTTTCTCTAAAGATATTAAAATAATAAAAATTGCATTTTGATTTTTCCCTTATTTAGCGGTCCCTCGACCCAACGACTTCAATAAGTACCTACATAAAAATATTATTTTTATTTACTTTAGACGTCTTTTTACACCGAGGGTTTTTTTATTTATTTATTTTTTAGCTTTTTAAAATTATTATTATTTTTGTTGTACTGAATGAACCTACAATACCCTTATTTCACTTGTTTAGGTTTTTACTATCAATATAGTATAATAACCTTTCACCAGCACCAACAAAATACCATATTTTTGGAGACGACTGCTTCTATTGGACCTAACATCCATCTCGACGAATCAAGCTTTCGTTTAAAAAAAACCGCATTCTAATTCGCTACTTTGCCACAGACACACAGATACAAAGATACACAGATACAAAAATACACAGATACACAAGTTAAACTTATTACACCCCTCTATTTGGATCAGGGGAAGGTTGAAAATGACGTCATCATAATTTTTAACCTTACATACATAATGACTTCAATACTTGTATTAAAGTCATTATGTATGTAAGGTTACTAAGCATTCACTAAGCCTACGTTTGACACTCTGAAGCCTCGCTCCATACTCCCAACTTTCTAATTAAGTTGTGCAACTCTTGAGTTAACATTTAGCGATTCTGTTTTACTGTGACTTGGTTTGTAAAGAGAACAATACTCTATGTACGTAACTAGTCCATTAACCGAATATTTAGAGGTTAAAAGTTATAATCAAGTTTTATTTTTAAAGCAACATCTGAATGATCGCAATTTGAAGTAATTTTGCGGATACTCCGATATTGATATTACCAACTTTTTAAATCTAGAATCATAACATAACCTTCTTCACACAGTAAGCTGTATCAGCAAAGATAAACGAATTGACATTATGTTACTTTGTTCTAGTATTGTCAAAAACCATTATATTCTATAGACAAAGTAGTTAACAATCATCACTAGAGATAATGAGGCATTCTGTACGTAAATTATAAACAATGCTTAACTAGTAATATGGCCTTGACCCAAAAGATTAAACTTGGCTTTAGCCAAGGTTGTAAATGAAGCAATTCAAACTCGTGTGACGTCACAGGGGAAATCAGGTTCCTTCAGTCATGGAAGCCTTCGACTGATATTTATGGTGCCCTGTCAGGGCCCGATAGACTCCAGGGAATTTGAGGCAAGTGCAACTCTAGGGGAATGATTTCTTAAAATTTTTAGAATGCATATTAAAATGTATTACCGAAAAAGTTCAAGACTGACAGTCTTAAGATATTGTGCTCTTTTTTCAAATGCTTTAATAAAAAACAAAATTTTCTGTTGGATAAGTTATTTTTCTTATTATTTTTCTTTTCCGGCTAACATAAAATAGTAACTAATCCCTTAATGACAATGCAATACTGCCAGAATAAATATTTTTGTCAGATGTACAAATAGATCTGGTCTTGTTAAATATTTATGACAAAACCAAGAAAGCCTTTCCTACTACATCGGCTATATTGATTTTGTGACTTACGGACCCATTGCATAATGCGATCCACTGAATATTGTATAGAGGGGATTCGTGTGAACTCGATTGTATTTTTGTTGATTTTTGGGGATTTTATTTGACACTGTCTAATTCTATTAATATGAATGAAGTGCTTTTCACTTTCTACCTATAAACTTTTTGCAATAAATCGTCCAACTAACATTGGAAATTAGTTAGTGTAGTTAGTTCCCAGTCGAAATACCAAGTAAGAATAATATTGAATTGTAAAATATTATCTTAGAATGAAGAATAATAAGTCGAATACAGAAAACCAGACATCGTTGTTATTCGAAGTCTGTGTAAAGCTTTTATTTCAAAAACTGTAAAGTTAATTTCTTTAAAACGCAACGACACTCAAGAAGCAGGAGAAGCCTAGGAGTATTCTTTTTTCTTTTTCTTTCCTTCTTCGAAAGTCGTTAAGGTGGATGGTTAAGGCGGGCTACTGTTAGCTTTGTATTATCTACTTAGAATTTAACTCGCGTTGTGATAGCTCTTGGTTTCAAATGAGATTTATAAATATCTTCACTGTGAATAGCTTAGACATATTATGATTTCAATTGTCTTTTTATATTTTATTTTATAGTAATGCACGTAGAGGATGAGCAATTCTTAGTAATAGAAATAAAAAACACAGACACATATTACATTAAAAACATATAACATGAGCAGTAGCGACACGCGGGGTTTTTATTATATTTGATTTTTAAAAACACTGTAAGTATTGGTTACACGCACAACAACAATTATTTTTTCATTACGTAGCTAAATAATTATTCCCGTTTTTATGTAATATGTTTAAAGTATTTATTAATTTTGTCTTTTAATTAATATACAAAAATGATTACCTTTTAGTTTTTGGGTTTGTTTGTTTGATATCGGCTGTAGTTAAGTATATATCTTGATTTAACTATATATAACTTCATTTGTGTAAATCTCCATATAAGGCAAAGTCTAAATTTAATAACATTACACTTGTTGCCTCTCTTTGCAGTAATATAATATTATTTTCATATAATAAAATAGGTCCTTGGTTCAGCAGAGGCTATAAAAATTCATACTTTTTACATTTATTTTTTTTTACTAACAACTACAAACTACTACTTTATTAAAATAATCACTACCAGTTACAAACAGCTATATGGCAACATTAGCATGAAAAAAACAGAAGTTTATACGTCGACATGTGTTTTCCAAGGAGTTTAAATGTAGGGTATTAAAAAGAAATCCACTGTAAGGAAGTGCCGCGTCTTACTCTTGGCTAGTGATGCGACGTTGTTTAAGATATCGATATCATTAAACAAGATAAATAAGTAATATTTTTTACTATACATAAATTTTAATATTTAGCTTATATATAACACATGGGGAATACATTAAAAGAATTACTAATTATTACAAAATATACTTTACACCATGTATTAGTTTTAATTGCAGAAGTTATTAAAATTGTATTAAAAAAAAAGTGTTTCCTCAATTTTGAAAATAAGAACAAACAAATGGATAGTGTTACGAATGTTTATAATTTCCCATAACACCGATATCGATACAATCACATTACTAGGACGCAGACAAGACGATGAAGAGCTACGAGTATAATGTAGTGCTTTCAAACATTGAGGCAAAGTTTGCCTACAGAGCTGCGGACAAATGACAACGGGCCCGAGGCGAGGAACTGCGATATTAGAAGCCTTTAAGATGGGAAAAATAGCAACTTTTACTTAAAGTAGGTAGTTTTGTATGACCTAAGTTTGAAGCGTGTGGCAGTAATCCCTTGAAACTCTGAAGTTTGTCGATATGAATATGGGCTAAGGCTCATCACTTTATTTTAAGTAAGTTCTTTGTAGGGTTTAAAATTTTTATAAAGAACTCCATTACTTATACAAATTCCAAGGTGCAGTAACAATTGGAGGTTCATAATGTCCTTTTGAATAATAAATAAGTGCTTTTTCAAATTACCTTAGTAAATTGACTAACTTGGTGCTTAGTAAGAATTGTCATTTGTATTAAAATTGTATATATATGTTATGACTAATATTTGCCTTGTATATTAAAAAATCTTATTTTGTTATATACATACGATAAATAATACATATTACAAGAAAATATATGCTTATTTTTACCGCTCACGATCATCACATGTACCAAAGACGTCAGTAATGTTTCACGCGAGATGCCGTGAGAAAGAATCGCCGGCGACATTTGCGAAGAACATTTTAAATCCACAAGTTCTAAGAAACTGAAACGAGATTTATGGAAATAACGGATATACTGAATTAACTCGGTAGACTTCTTATTTTCACATTGAAAATTTTGTTACTCAAAGTATAATAAATGTAAATGTTATCTTAACGTGAAATTAAAATTTCAATAAATAAAAAAAATAAAGAAAATATTTATATTAATTTATTTTGTTCATTTTAAATTTTAATTTTAACATGTAATATACAGAACACACACACACCGTCACACCTCATTTCTCATTATGGTAGACAGAGACACCAGTAGTCACAATTGCAACTCATCTATTTCTCTTTTTTCACATTTGGTAATCTTTTCATACATGCTCATCGATTGGATACTCATTATTTGATTCTTCTGCAGCAGGTTGCCAATCTGGTGTAATTTCACAGTTCAGTGGAAATATATATATATTATTAACCGTCCCGTTGGTCAAGTGGTTAGCGACCAAACGTATAGCGGCGCAACGGGGCTCGGGTTCGATCCCGGTAGGAACAGGCACGTAGGCGAAGAGCATAGATGTCTGTATTTCTGGGTTTGGTCGTTTATTTAATATATTCTCAGTATAAAATGTGTATTTCTATATATTTGTATCGTTGTCTGACACCCTTAACACAAGCAAATAATTTGCTTACTTAGGGTTTAGATCAATGTGTGTAATTTGTACTGATATTATTGTATTATTCTTTAATATCTACATTCTTCTCTTTATTTCTCTACATTCCATCAACAAATGGAACTGCATTTCTGCACCTTTCAAACGCCATTATTCATTATATCTATTCTGTAAACCTATTTTCCAATTCATATATAAGATCTCGTGCTTCCTGTAGCAGTGGATATCTTTATCATCTTCAATATAATCTGAAGCGTCGAATAAAAGTTACCCGCTTCTAAGGTTCTTTTATACTATTCTTAATTTCGGAAACAAATTTCAAAAGTTGCACCATAACTTAATTTAAGCAAACATGTTATAAAAATAACCTTTCATATTTTATGTATATTTTAAAGTAGGTTTAGGTTTGATTTTAACATTTGTCGTTATTGAGTTTAGTTTAATGCACAAATTAAATATTTAATTTGTAATTATCGTATCAATAGCAATAATAACTCCAACGAAATCAAAAATAAAAATAACAATACCCTATACAAAGTTTTTATTTTTTATAATTTGTAGTCGAATGTACAAATTATTTCTTTTTGTGTTGTTATGAAGTTGGGATATTAACTATGAAAACTGAGTTAAACATAATTTTTATAAAGCTATAACGGGTAGAAAATTTATTTTATGCGTAAAAAGTTGCTTTTAAAAGCCGTCAGCCATCTTTGACGAGTTGATGTAATCGATCCCAAACAATGAAAGAAATGACACGCCACAGAAGCCATACTTGCTTTGGACATGAGTAATGGCGTTTTCACAGACAATTTGGGTCGGAAAATGTTTTATTGTACCATTTGCTTCTGTTTGGATTTTTCTTTTTTGAATATACAAAGGATGAAGCCGTAAAGCTTTTACATTTTATTATTTTCGCATACATTTTTAGATGTATTTTTTTTTCCAACTTTTTTGTATTTTTTGTTTATATATAAAAGCCGTTATATAAATATTTTTAAAGTATTCCAAAACATCATTCACCAAAACAAAGAAATCACTTGAATAGTCAATATTGTGACATTTACAATCTATACATATAATAAAATTGTCACTGATCCATTTCTGTATATGGAAAATATTTAAAAAAAATCATCATATCATCATATATATAAGAGCATGAGAACCTAAAACAATGGTTTTTGAGTTTGTCTGTATGTCTGTATGTCTGTATGTTTGTGCACGCTAATCTCAGAAACAGCTTTACTAATTTGAATGCGGTTATCAGGAATATATTATCACAGTCTTCACTTAAAATTTAGTGTCTATTTCATCTAAATCGGTTATGAAATAAAATATGAAAAAAAAAAGTTATAGGTATCATGCAAATCTTATTCTATACATGTAATAAATCTGTAGAGGAGTAGTCTTTGTACATTGAAAATATTAATAAAATATACCATGATGTGAAGTGGATAACTAACAGAATCCATTTTCAGCAAATTTCAAATCTTTGTCTGTTTATCTGTTTGTCTTTTAGTAGAACACACATCACGAAAAAAAAACATTTTCAAATGTATACAGGGGGACTATTATATAAGCAACCCAAAACAATGTTTTTTTCATTTTGTTTTTTTGTCTTGCACACTATTCTCAGAAACGGATTAATCTATTTGGATGCAGTTTTCGGGAATAAATTATCATGGGATACACTTTAAAATTTTGTTTTTTTTTTTGAAGGATCGGTTAACAAATAAAAAGGTTAATAATCTCTAATTGTGGTACCATTGCTGTTTACCAGTTAGAAGGTTTATAGTTTTCACATACATTGATAAGTACAAAGTATGATACACAAATACAAAGGTACGTTTTATCAAAATCGAAATCTACGCGTACGAAGTCGCAGGCACAGCTAGTGTTAATACTACTTCCATGCTTTATTCTAAGACAGAAACCTATAGCGAATATTTTTATAAGTAACTGCAACTCAAATTTAAGAATACACACATACAATATTCGTCTTTATTTCTATACGAGATATTTCTAACTATACGAGAACGTCAAATCTAGATAGACTTATCTATGAAGTAGCCACAAATCCACTACGCAATTGTAATGTAGCTGTCTACGAAATAAAAGTGGCGGCAGAGGCGTCTGACACCGGCTTACGACTGTACGGCTTCGGCGAGACATGGCTAATTGTCGCGTATTGTGCTATGTAGATGAATATGTCTTTGTTTTCATATCGCAAATCTACAAGCGGACAGCTGTTATTTATCAACGAAAGGGTTTGACGCTTTTGTATAGATAGTGTGGTTGAGGGGAAATAATTACTCCATAATTATTACGCTTGCTATCATCTCTCAGAATACTTTTTTTACGAGAGATGAAATCAATGAGTAAAATGAACTATTTACCCATCGTTTTTATAATATAACTCAAAAAACATTTTAAATTTAATAACGAAAAAACTCACTACAAGGAGTCAGGTATGTTAAAAAAAATACTTGAAACAATAAAGAAAAATAAAATATTGATACAAAGTCACTTTTGTAGCGTCTATTGTATTACTTAAATTGGCAAAGGTGGAGACTGGAATGGAGTATGGAGTGCACAGCAAACTTAGATTGCAACTTGAGCTAGATTGTTATATAAATCGAGACTGTTTTGGAATACAACTAAATTTAGATTTGGAAAAATAATTTCAATTTTTACTGTACCTACTCTTTTCTGAAATCTTTGCTTGATAATGGCTCTGTTATTTATGTAATTAAATGAAATTAATTATTACAATAAAAAAACACTTTGCTGTTACGGGAGTTGTGAAGTTTTTTATTCCAAAATTACTTGCTACCATGCAAGGTGAATGAACTTATTAATTTAAATTATGAAGGTTACGTCATTTGATATTAAATCAAACGGAAGGACGAAAATAAATAAAGTTTCGCCAATGACATACGCAACCATAAAGCGCCTCATCGTCCCTACTTAAAGGTACTTTGTATTCAGATACGTTGCCAGTTTATCGATTAACGATATGAAACGCAGTTTGTACACACCGTAGTTGTCACTGTGTCATTATTGCAAAACTGAACTCGGTTTGTGCTTAACAAAACATCCCTAGACAATAACTGATGTGAACCTAAACCTTATTGCCAAGCTGTAGAGTTCAGTTTAAACACAGATTTTGAGCCTTACTACTAGTGATGTAACGATAGTCAATAAAGGCGGCTTAGCGGCATCGATAACTTTGTGTTTTGTTATATTTATGCAATGCAGTTGGCTCTGAAACACCTGTTTCTATGTGTGTGTTATTAGACCAAATCGTATCTAGACATCACCAGAAAATGTTTCTTTTAATATTCCTAATACAGACTTATCTTTGCGTGGACTATGATGTTTATAACACTACAAAATGAAACATATATTAATTGTCTCTACATTTATTTATTTAACTGTTCGATACTTTAACTACCTTTATCGTATCTCAAGTAATTCTAAATATTATGTCTTCACTATTCCTACATACTCTAAGAGTTATATTTTATTTGTCACAGGTGAGTGGCGTATTTGGTCGGGACTCCACCGCCACGAATGGTGAACTACTAATATTATGCACTATACCCAAGGTAAGTTTATATTATATCAGCAAGTACCTTTAACCATGATGCCATGTAAGTTTTTGCACCATGTCGTATATTTTTTTAATTTCATCAATGCATTTTCCAACCACGTCACAAACGAAATGATTATGAATTTCGAATTAACTTACAATAGCATCGTTAAAACAATAACTTTGAATTAACATCATTTCGTTAATATTTTTTCTTTATATTAAAAAAAAAAACAATTCAATCGATGAAAATCATCAGTCAAAGTGATCCTAAATAATCAATATAAAAACTACTCGCTACAGACAGACAGCCACTATGACGGTGTACTCGCACGCTCCGCTGCCCTGGGACCGGCCGCGTTGGTTGATTTCACGCAATTCAGGGGCAATATATTGTCACAATTAGAAGACTGCTTTAGATTCCTGGACACTTCAAGATGTACTATAAAATAGTATCGCTATTGTATTTTTTTTTGGTTCACCTTTTAAAAAGGCCGTTGGTAGTAGAGTATATTATAATATTTTGGTGTGTAAAATATCAGCGGTAGCGGTATACAGCGGTTTACTTAAATTTATATAAATATACAATGAAAAATAAACTGATAGGGGCAGGGATTCGAACCCGCGACTACTAGGAAACTGTTACACTACAGCGGTTACTCTTGTTCTAGTCCATTCAAGTTCATTAAGATCGCAAAATGAAGCTTGGCTGGTTCTGTGAAACAAGCTTTAATTCCAAATGCACGTTGGATATTTCATCGGGAAAGGGGTTGAGGGAGAGTGGTCTGTCAGGTGGGGCGCAATTATCTCCTGATCACGTCCTAAACAGCACGGCGGAAGGGTAAGCGAATGGAATCGAACCCTTTTGTTTATCCCACAGTTAGGTAATTAGTTGGCAATTTAATATCTAACTTGAAATTGATTTGTCGCGTTCAGATTTAATTAATTGCTATTTGGTATGTGATATCTATATCGTGGATGATATTGCATTGTCAGCATCATACCGGATATAATATGACAGGATAAGTCAAGTGTTCAAGAAGTTGATTAATATTATTGGAAATTATATGTGGCTTCGTTCAATAATCTTATTGCAGATGTCTACGGATATAATAACTTCACTGGAAGAACCTAAGTAGAAAAATGAATATCCTGATTAAAATATTATGTATTTTATTATAATAAAAAAAATAGGGAATAATACAAAATTCCCTATTATAAAAAAAATAATACATACAATTTCAATCTAAAATAGAAAAACAGTAATTTTTTTCTAGATTTTTTAAATTTATCAATCAATTCCATGAACTTTATATTACTTATATATAAGTATTGTAATATTTAAAACAACATAAAATTTTATTTCCGTTTTCTTTCCCCCCATTATACTTAAACGGGATTCATTAACTAAAAACTCCTAAATAAGTACGGAGTATGTAGACAAAAAGCATTCGCGTTTATTATGAAATTAGTCTAACGAACTCCGCGGGATGTATGTACTTAATTTAAATCCTTGTAGGCATTTTGTAATTGCTCCGCAGTTTGTCACAACTCCTTTAATGTGAGACAGTGAACAGTGAGTAATATGTACTGGGTTGTTTACGATGTCCCTGAATATATTCTGCTGTAAGGTTTTATTGGACGCATTAATTTAATGTAAATCTTTGTCGTATATGACAAAATACGTAATATAAAAAGATAATAATAATAAGAGAGTTCATTGGTAGAGTTCTATTGTATCATTGGTTGAATCCTATGAAAACTTTTGTATATTAATAATATTAACAAATTAATTTAAAGAACAGTCAAAAACTAAGTTGTCAAAATAACCCTTGAGGGTTCATGTAGGATTGGTTTCATGTTGACATGAAACCAAAGTTTAAGGTCAAAGTCTAGTAGATGGTGTCTTTGATGATTCACAAAATTCCTTGCATTTGTAAGGATTAACGTTTAAAAATCATAATATTGATTGTAGCGTTGGCAAAATAAACATAATAAAGTTTGCACGTTTGAAGCCATATTTGTGGAATTAAATTTAATTATAGAATTGTAATTTCTACGTATTCAACAACGTTAGAGCAAATTTAGCAAATAATCTTTTATTAATTACCAGCTTACGATTAACATATTAAATAAAGTTTAATTAGTATTTTTACTTATCCTTGACAAATATCCTATATATATATATATATATATATATATATATATATATATATATATATATATTATTTCTATTGTAACTGAAAAAGTTCCATAAAGACGAACATGCTAGTTTAAATTTTTCATATACGACCCCCGTCAGACCACTTGAGACGGCTAGTCCGGGAGGGTGCGATGTCTACAAGTTCAAGGTTATATGCAACCAGCTATATCCCGCTCAAAGGAGTTCAAACTGGTTATTACCAGCTTCCTATAAAGTGGATAGAACTAATTTCATTAAAAGTTGTTCACCGTTTAGTGGATATGAAAGGTAAATTTTTGAGTTGAGTGAGGTAAAATATAGGCACTGTTCACTGTTCACTGTTCCGGTTTATTTAAAGTACTCTTGAGGGTGTAACATATTGGGATATCCAAACAGTTATTAAAAACTACCACAATTAAAATATTTTAATATCTAGTTAAAGTAGTTAAGTATATACCGCTCGTTATGTACATACATATTTATTAATTTTCTTTAAATTATTTAGTACTTACTTAATCTTAATTTGAGGTAGAAGCAAATATACTCGTAATTACATATTTTGAAAATTTTCTTTCAAAACAAAGTTTTTTTTTGCAAAACCATCCATAAATAGAGATCGTATTGAAAAGGAGTATCGTAAAAATAATTTTCACTACGAAAAAAGCCACTGAAAATTTGTTGGGTGTTGCATTTTTGTCATGTGAGAGCGAAACAGGTCGTAGGCCGTAGTCTGCGCATGCATTATTGAGTGCCACTGAGTGAGGAGACGTCCCAGTGTTCTGTTTAATACGATGAGAGTGCTTGAAATGTTACTGGTTTGCCTTAAAAAAATACAGGAGGCAATTTAAGGCCTGTCCGTAAGGTTTCTTTTAACAAAGGTTACCTCTGCAATTAAGTATTTGTTTAATACTAAATAATATTAAAATAAATAATAGCCTTTACAATAAAAAAGATTTAGTTTTATTTAAAAAAAAAAGTTCAATATACAATAAATATTTTTTTTAGTGACACTTAAACTATACATACATAAAGAATAATATAATAAATTAAATATATACAGTCTTTGCTGATTAATTTTATATATTATATATTTTTTTTAAGTTGAGTGTAAATATATTTTTGAAAGTATTAAGCTAGTAAAGTAAACAAGTGTAAGCGGTCCTCCACTCGAGTCCCCATAACGCGAGTCGAGCCAGACGCTTTTCTAACTGTAAGTATCTACCTACGTACGTGTAAATCTGAAAGGATTCAGTTTTATATGAAAATGATTCAAAAACACTGTGTATGAAAACCGGAGAGATGATATCCGATTTGTAAAGAAACGTTGTGTATTACCCATGTGGTTACTGTTTTTAAAAATATGCTTTGTTATATGTAAGATTTAAGAATACTGTTCATTGAAAAGAGGAGTTGGCTTAAATAATAGATAACACGTAATAGGGAGATAAGTATTTAATTTATATAACAATTATATATAACATAAAAAGTTGATTAATGGATAACAATGGATAACCCTAAAAATATATATTAAAAACGAATTCCCTTTGAAAAGGTATGCGTGGGCATACGTAAGGCTCTTAAAAATTAACACGGAGGCAAAATGTACCAAATTCACAAAACACGAAAAAAGAGCGAGTAGGTAATTGGTATTTTAACATGATAATATTTTATTAAAATTAACCCCATTATCAAACAAGCATTTATAATGAAATATTGTTTTATAATATTTTACTTTAAACAATTACTAAATACGCAAATGTCATTCATATTATTAAAAGATTCTGTTTCCATTATATGTTCTTTTTCATCCAAGTATTTAAATATACTTATGTAACTTGATTTATGTGAAGGTATTCAAAACTTATGTTTCATACCTTTACATATTCTTTCTAACCCATTTCATCTCCAGGACGTCTATCCTAAATCAAAAATTGTATTCCTTTTTTAAATCCACTTCAACCAACTGGTTCAGTAGTTCAATCTTCACGAGCGAATGGATGTTGAACCACAATCGTTCGTACATTGAGCCAAGTAACTCTGGCAAGGCGCCTATCAGATGCTAGCCCCCGGTCCATTGTAAAGTGTGATAACCCAATTCCTCTGGAAAATGTTTTGTGTATATGACATCTGCCGTGATAGCGCTACGTGTGTTGAAATTAAGCTCGTTTTGTTGGCGCTATTCTTGTTATGATTGCATTTAAGCTTGTAATGGCTAGACGAAATAAATCTGAAATGTGTATCTGTAAATGATTCACCATTTTTATATTATCAAGCATCCAATAAAATGGAGCATTATTTTATTTAATGGGTGAAGTTTTATTTTCAATGATATTTTACTTGCGGCCGATAAGTCTGTGCCATTAAGCGGTAGCCTCTCTTCATTGATTATGACTAAGCCCCGGGCGCACTGATAAAAACTAACACAGCCACTGCAATTTGAAAGAGTACTTTCTAGATAAAACCATTCGATTCCCTTGTCTCTGATAAAAGTTGTACTATTATTTCTGCCGAGCGCAGTATCTGCTTAGCTCCAGGCGCTTATAAAGAAAACTGTACCGGTAGCGCTCTCTCGATTATCGAAGAATCTTGTATGAATTATGTATTTAGTTGAGAGAAAAATTTGTTTTGTGCGATACGGGAGATTTATTTTAAAAGTTTTATTGGAGTTCTGTCTGCGTCTTATTTATTATGACTTATATGAGTCAAAACTAATTTATATAGACAAAGTATTTCATTAGAGTTTTGGAGATTGTATTTATATCAACTACATATACAAGAAAGTACAGATATGCTTATATTCCACCGAACACAAAAAGCTTGTATTTATTACCAACGCTAGTTATTATTTTTAAAAGGTGTTTATAATATGATAATGACTACCCTCGATAATATATAAGCTTCCAGACTAATTTCTTATTCTTCCCATAATCTCTGTAGCAAAACTTTTAATACCTTAAATATTAATTATTTAGATAAAATTCGATATAATTTATTTTAAATTTCAAAATTATCGTAACTTAATTTATATACGTATATCAACATGCATACGCTTTAATAATAAATGTAGCTTCCTGTTATTATGTTATGTACGTATTAAAATAAATAAATTTAATAATATATTTTTTGCTATTTATGTTTTATTACCTATAAACGATAGGAATGATGACATTAGAAGTCATTAGCAAACGTCGCGTGTTCTGTAACAATGAGTGGTGTAACAGTCAATTATGTAGTGTTTGTAGGTACACCGGTTAACTAAATAATGTGTTTGTTAACGAGTGAGCGGTTAACTTGCTAATGACAGTTTTACAGTGATCATTGATGCGGATATTTTTTTTTTATGTATACAAATAAATAATACAATAAACTATATTTTTGCACTATTATTATAATATCTACATAGCCCAGATTTTATATGTACGATACTAGTAATTGGTTTATTATAACAATGTGTCAGTTAATCAACTTAACCTTAATATTCCTGGCCATGGAATATATTTTTATAATAATATCTAGTATAAAAATAGGATACACAATTTTACAAATATATTTAGGTATACAAATACCACTTATATTATTCTTTTAGCAGTTACCCTTGGTTGATACTAAGGGTAACTGATAGATGATTCTGCACAGGGATGTTCATTAAATTAAATTATCACATAAAATAAAAACGAAATATTTACAGTTGTAGTTTCATTATACTTATAATGAAAACCAAGCGCAAAAAACATACGATAAAACACTTCAATTACTTTTTAAGTTTAAGAGATATAATTTTCGTATATTTTATGTACTTTATCACTCATAATAACTTTATCTCTTCAACCGTGATATAGTTGCTAGCACGAAAGCTTTACATTACCGCATTAGAGCCAAGAGTAAGGCGAAAGCGTGAAAGACTGTGGGGCAGGCAATTAATAAGTTTCGGAGCACCGGACGTCCGGCAGCTGGAACCAAGATTCTGAATCTTCAGGCTTGAAACATTTGCTTTTGCTATCAAGAAGTTAGTGACATAAACGTTAAGCATTTATAATGTTTTACTTTACGTAGCTAGCTAAATATTTATACATATTTCAGCAAGCCCTCACATAAAGCTTTCGTTTTAATACAATTTCCTTATTCTCAAGTATACTAGGCATTGCAAGTCAAAATAAAGTGCAAATAAGTCTGAACTGAACGTTATAAGAATCCACTTATGGAGATGATTAAAACCCTATCCACTCTGGAGAGACGGTCATCATAATTGGATACTCTATTTCTGATCTGTGCCGCGAGCGCTCGAATATATCAAAACGTTTTAGGGTGGGCCCAAGCGACGCGCTTAGAACGTCGTAACATTAATTATGTAAATTTAAGTTTTTTTTTCTAAGAATTCCTCTTTATAATCGTATATTTGATTTTTTTTAATATATTTGTGTTTATAAAAATAATATATAAAATAAATGTGAAATATTTACTTCAAATGTCGTTATAACTTAGGATAATGCCAACAAACTATTATGCCCGTAAATAAAAACGTACGTTAGCAAACTGCCTACTATTAAAAGAAGATATATTTCACAACGCTTATACAGGATGGTTTAATTTTTAACTGGAGTCTCTCGTGTTTAAAATTAATGAAGCTACATGTTAGCGTAATTAAATGTTAGGTTTGATGTCTGCTAAGTTTTTCAGATGCAACGATATTTTACCAGTATATATATTGATGTTTATGTATATTGTATATTTGTTTTCAGTTTCTCTTTTGACTGCATTTCAATGTGTACATTAGATTGATTGAATTTTTTTTTTATTTGTTAATTTAAGTTGCTTTTATCATTTTACGTGTCTTTATTTTAACAAAACAAATTAAGATTATTAAAATATACAAAATATTTTAAAAATTTTTTTTACTACTTTTTACGAAATACTCTTTATTACAGGTTCATTATAAGTTAGTACAAAGCACTTAATACAAGGTTCTTTTAAAACTAGAATGTAGCCTCCTGTGCAACGTGTAAACTCAAAGTAGCTTTGGCTAAATTTGAAAACTTTTGCATTTTTAATATAAGTAATTCTAATAAAATTATTATTCGTAAAACTTTTTAAATAGTATCTTGCGATTTTCAACTTTGTATATTGGTCTAAAAGGAAAACAACAAAAATAAACTTTAAGGTTATCTACAATGTAAATTGGGATAATATTTCAGATTTATCTCTGACCGTAATTCTGATTGTTTCTATCTTTTTTCTGTAATTTTATATTGAAGTATAGCCTGATTAGCCAACTGTTATAAAAAATAAATCAGTTTTTATTTAGACTGAAAAGTTTAAAATAAATTCATTAATTATCAATTAAGTAAAAAAATATTATTTAAAGAAACTTTAACGCTTTATAAATTTAAATTAAATCTTTAGCGGTAATAAATTCAGAGTATGTTCAAATATCTAATTAGGTAATATTAAAAGGTAAAACAAGACACATTAACGTTTCTAAGAAACGCCGACGTGGAAGGCTGAACGCATTAAGATTCGCTCACCATTCAGCCTGAGTCAGTGGTTCGTTTTGTGGAATGTGTAAAAAATTTACGTGCGCTAAAAATATTTACTGGAATTTTAGTCATTAAACAATGTAAACTTTTACCATTTTTTTAACCGGAAATACCTATTAGTTGATGAAGACTTTGTGTATATATAAATAAAATGTTAAATATATTAAGGATAAACTTATAATTAATGTTAAATAAATAATATTCTACGGAATAATTAATTTCATAAAAGCTTCTATAATTGAATATATTTTATAAATAAAAATCTAGTTTAATCCGCTGCTAAATCTTAACTTTCCTCGGTTAATAAATCGATTCTTATTACAAACGAATATTAAATTAATAGATTGTGGTTAAAGTGCCGTCATTACATGGTATAATTAAAATGTCAAAGGGACGAAAACATTTACGTAAGTAGAAAGAGACAGTCTGTTATTAGTATCCTGATTGTACAGAATATTTGAAAAGACCTCAACGAAATAGCTGTAATAGAAGTAATTAACAAATAATTCCTTTGTCCACGAAATACATAGTCCGAACGAACTTTGCACTTATGAATAAATAAGGGTTCTCAAACACGAAGCGATTAAATAGAGACAAAATAATTTGATTCCATTTCATAATTATCGTATAACTGTTAGAGAGAATTAATAATTTAAAAATGAATAAGTAATGACTATTTTTTTTTTTTTTTCTTTTTTTTTTCTTTTTTTTTTTTTTTTTTTTTTTTTTTTGTCTGTCTATGCTGTTAGCCCTGTTGGCTATTACAGCGTCACCGGGGGAATGGGTGGGTCAGGAGACCCACCCTTAAAAAGGGGGGGCCAGATGGGCCCCCATGGGGAAGTAATGACTAGAGATAAAAAAAAATGTACATTTATTTGTTCCATTAAGTTTATGTAACAGATTTAATTTATGTTTACAATTAATTTAGTAATTCCTGAATACAAATAATTTAACATATATATTTTGCTCACTGTACAGATTACTTAAACTTTATTGTTAAAGAAAATAATCGCTCTTACGAAAATCTGAAGTCGAATTGTTGAGTAAAAATAACATGTGTTTTGTCGGCACTCGTAGTCCGGAGGGACACGTGTCCATGTAGGTCAAAAATAACCCACAGTATTATTCTATGTAATCAATAACACTCTCAAACCTAATGAAATATAGCCCATTACGAATATTTGGTGCTGATAAATATAAACAAGTTAGTACGATACTGTGAATTTTCATTTACATGTTTCCAGTTCATTGCTTTTTAATATAATCAAGTTTTAGTAAATAATTACTTTGAAATATTTATGATAAAGAAGTTTAATACAAAAACAACACAAACAAAACTTAGACCGAGTAATGTTGCATTTATAAACCGTTTGTTATTATTTAAACACTTCCAAGACAATCGCTGCTTCGTTACCTCAGCTCGCTTCCACAAATGAAGCGTGAAGGTTCATTCATACGAAAGCGTTCTTAGACGTGAGGTAAGACATTGTTTTATTATAGTCCTTATGGGTAAAGCAATAAGGATACCGAATACATGTATGTGTGAGTAAACGGTGATGCGAGTCACGTACTAATCTACCACAGTTTGCTCGTTGTCAGAACTTGCTCTGAATACCCAAATATACAGCATTCCTACTGGCGTAGAACAAATGTTCGCTGTATGCTTAAAGTTAAGCCTAAGAATCAAACTGAATGGCTACTAACTGGCTATTGAAAATTGTCCTACAATTTTTGATGAGTCTCTTCACAATCTTATATATTTACCTAAAATAAAATATGGAGTGAACTATAAATGATTTATTATACTGCTAAAGCAATGCTGATGTAACGATTAATAATTTAAAAAAAAAACTAAGCCAAAATAAATAATACACTGTAAATTGGTAACTCGTATCAGCGTACTAACTTTGGTTCCTAAGCATGTATTAAACTCTAATATCCTGTCAGACCTCAGTTGAATGTCCTTGAAATTAATTAAAACTACCCTTTGAAGGGTGAACAATTTACCAAAGCCGTTGGCTGATCTTAAATCGCTTAGAAGGGTTTATTGAGTTATCTATCGCTTACTTGGTAATAATGTATGGGGTGTTTCAAGCCAGGGTCGATTTTAGTACAATGGCTGGGTGCACTGAAGGGTTATAATTGCTTGGTAATGGCATAAGATAAATCGGTCCGTTTGTTTTATATCCACTGCCAATTGGAGTAGATTAGTCGATATTATGGTTCCTCGCAATTAAGAGCTCTTAGTTGTAGTTCATATATATTAATGTCTACTTTTATGTGTTTTTAATTTAAATACATTCATTTAAAATATCTTTAATGTAACTTAGTATGGAAGGCCTTTTTTATATATCTCAAATTATAATAACAATATTTCTGCAGGGGTAGTTGTAGTAAATAAGTCATTGATCTCATAACATATGACTTATACTTGGACAAAGGGGAAAACATTCCAATGGTCAGAAATGTGACGCGTTTATATCATCCAATATGACGGTCAACGACACTCCTATAGGAGAAATAAGGATTGGAACCCCAAACCCCTTAGCTGTAAAACCGTGGTGTTAAATTGTTCCATGAATAAAAATGCAGGAATATCTCTTAATAGCGGTCGAAATATGAATAGACGAATACTTCAGATACTATAAAGGGGTAGATACAACATAAAAAATATAGCATAAAAAATAAGCATTAAACAAAAAACTTCACACGACTTTTTAAAAGTTTTATCAGAGTTACAAAACCTAAAATACCTGTATCACTTATAATTAATGTATTTAAATACAAACATTAATTTGATTAACATTTTCAATCTTAATATTAGTATTATAATTAAACGGCAAAACTGACTCTAATCGAATGTTTGAGCCGAGTTCACATTTGTGTATTGCAATTTCTACTGGCACTGGCCGTTCCTGTGGTGAACGCATCTCTATATCATCTGTTCATCACCCTTCATGTAAAATGCATGAGCAAATGTTTTACACTCTATATATAGCCTTCAAGAATATGCAATAAACATTAAGTGACACTTAACTTCAAAATAACATACCTTTATATAGTTATTAAAACAATGCTAATAGTTTAACTTGCAAACAATATAGTACTGTCACAGAATATTACTTAAATTAGTATCCACTGACTCAGCGCTTAAATGAGTCACCGAAATCGGTCTCGTAGATGTATACGATAAACAGTTTTCTGTCTGACCGCATGAACGTGCGCTTGATGCTTTAGTCATTGTTTGAATTTACTTGATGAATACTAATGAATAATCAATGAGTATACACTTGGTTTTTTTTTTAACTGGTAAAACATATAAACTATTTCTTTACATAACCTCAATGACTCGACTCAAACTGTCATTATAGTAACATTTTATTTGTATAAATTAATTATAATATACAAAATATACAAAATATAAATAATATCTTGCGAAAGGCATTGAATAATCCAAATTCAGTGACATAGCCGGACGTTGGTACAAATATACCCTCAGTCAATGGCTCCCAATCGGATTGAATATTGACAGTACAGATGGCGTTTTCGGCACATAATTAATTTCTCTCCGTATTCAGGTCCTAGTGACCCATCGATGCTATTTACATATTTGGACACCGTTTTGGCACTGACTCTGTTATCCATAAGCTGGTTATGTCTGACGATATTGCTGACTCGATTGGAATTTAGACTTTTAGTTGCGGATTTAGGATTATACATGTGGTTATTTTAATACGTCTATAATTTTTTGGGGGGGGTACGTTCGTGGACACGTTTTAAGTTTTTATGTAAAGTATATTGTGATATATATAATTAATTTTTCTACTTGAAAAATAAAGGAATATATTATTTATTTATCTTTCCTAAATCTGGATAAAAAGAATATTAGAAAAAGGTTTGGTTAATTTCCCAACTTATCTTTAAGTCTGACCAAATAGCTTTTGCCATTGACAGATGTGAGGCGAAGCTGAGTGAACGATTGCGCCAATTACGTTGAGCTGCTGGCAATAATTACTGGACCAAGATCGATGGCCTCTCAGGTCAGATAGAGCAGTGACGAAACTGAACGTCCGCTTCGGCTTGTCACCTATAGGCATAAATATAGGTGCCGAAAAAAAATTGTTATTTAATTGACATAAACTATACTTAACCGGATTATATATTAGTTAATTGCAAAATACATTGATCGTAAAATGCATGCTACATACTTCCTTGATGATATATGTAAAGGAAGTTAAATAAAACTCTATTTAATAAGTGTATTCAGTTTTATATTCAATGAAATAGCCACGTATCCAAGTTTGTTATCACTCCGTCTTGGTGTAAATGAAATAGGATACAGAGTTAAAAAGGGTTCGAAAGATGTATCTCTTGCGTAAATCTTTGCTAAACGAGGATCGTGCGTGGCGGTCTATTGTACTGGAATTGAGTTAGTTCGTAAGCGAATTTACTGTCGTTTTATGTTCAAATCTTCACTATTGTTACTTAGCTTTTCCTTTCAAATGACACTGACAATGAGTTTGAGTTCAAGGTTAAAAGTGATTCGTATGATGCCATAACAAAAAGAAAAAAAAAACGTGATCGTCTTGGCATCCCTTAAAAAAATATGTCTCCATGAAGTAATCGTACGAATTCTGTACAAAGACAACATGTGTTTGAGATAGCAAGATGGAGAGACAAGAGACAAATTGTCAATTGAAATGCTCAGATAAACCAAAAAAATTATGTTTGATATCACAGGTTTTCTTAACACCAATACAAACAAAACCTTATGTAATCGTTTTGATTCTTTATGACAATAGTAAAACACATGTAGGTTAATAAATTTGATTTATTAAGGAGTAGACACAAAAAAGTCTCCTAACATTCATATTTGTACAAGTGTTGAATTTTTATATTATTTGAAGTTAATGTCAGAAACAACTATATAAACCGTTCTCATGACATTTATATTAACTTAACAAACATTAACCGAAACAGCGGGGATTAAACTTTAAATAAATATTTATACAGCTCCGTTAGAAAGATTAAAATATCAGAGCACCAAGAGAACAAAAAAGTAACTTCAGTTTTGTGACTTTTAACGTTTTGTGATGAAGAAAAAATAAATAAAAAGAGACAAACCTTGCAACATATGATTTGAAAAAAAATATAATTTCGTTTTACCTATAAAAATATGATTTGGAGACATGAATTATTATTGTAGAAAATTTATGTTTTATAACTCTTTTTACGACTGACTTTTAGTTTCCTAGTTGTTTTGATTATTTTTTATTCTTAACTTAGTACATTGTACGTTAGCACTAAGTGCTCACTCACAGATGTCGCTTCATCTTAAAACAAATGATAGTAGCACCTCGTCATATAGCGAGCAAATCACTTTTTAATGTTAAATACAGTTTCCGACGTTTTCGGACGCTCTGACTTATTAAGTTTAATGTTGTATAAGTGCAGCGAGCGAGTTGATTATAATTTCTTGCACAATTATATCATGGAGGTAATGGGATTATAATTGTGTGTCTGTGATAGCGTCATTAATGCTATATAATGAAATGAGTTACTATTACAATGTTTATATTGCATATTTTGCATTTTTATATATATCAGTAACGTTATATGTTACATACATGATGTAAAAAAACTGCGTAAGCAGATGATTTATCTATTTCTTTATTTACAAAAACAGGCAGTGCAGTAGAGACCGACTCTTTTAAATATATTATAATAATCAAATATATATAAAAAATAGATTATACCTAATGTAATAAATGTCTGAATAACCCTTAAATATTGTTAATAAATACAATTTTCAACATCAACGTAATTAAAAAAATCCTTTAGTTTAGATTAATTTAAAAGCATATAACTGTGCCTTAAAGGCTTTAAAAAGGTCGATCTAGTTCACCTGATAATAAATGGTTGAAAACAAAAGAAAAATCGTCCATAAATCGGACCTCAATGCAATATACGTCTATTAGGTTCGCACTTGAAAGCTTTTAAATCTTTGCTTCCCCAAAATACGTTTTACAGCTTGCTAAAGTATGAAGTAAATTTTTGTATACAGCCATCTATTAGATGTCCATTACGGGGTTTATACGAGCCATAATTTCTTGTCCAGTTCGAAGCGCTCAATGGACAGTACCGTAATTGGAAATACCTTAATAAGTATGCAGGTTGCACGTTCTATAATAGCTTCATCATGTATGGATGCAGTGGTAGGATGCTCGCTGCAAGGTGTTTGATAAATATTTAACTCTGTAATAGTTCCCGTGGGTCAGAATATAAGCTTGAGGTATCTTTTCTATTAGAAATAAATAAGAACAGTGTTGTTTTATATATCTGAATTCTTTTCTGAATTTAAAAATTTCTTATCCAAGCCTTAACTGAAATGCTGTTTTATTTGGGTTTGTATAAGGATTATTTTAAATATGTTTATAACTTCTTCATGATAATCATGATTGTTATGACAAATATTATTCTGATTTCATACACAATTTAAATAAATAGTTACTTCAAAAAAGCAAAAACCAGACCATATAAATATATTGCTCTATGTCGATTGTTAACACTATTCCCCATCCATTGCGACAGAGTACTTATTTGTTAAATAGCCACAAATATAAATTAAGCAATAATGCATGTTAAGATAAACATAGAAATAGATAAAGTAGAGGGACTAGCTGTGACGTCACACATCGGGGTAAAAGATAAGATATGATATAAGACAAATGGTACGGACTTAATAAAGACATTCCTATGTAATGAATGCGTGTGATGTCGAGTTATTGCCGTCTTCTTTGTTATTAAGATTTGTTTTTGGTTCAGGCTTTTGTATTATTGTGAATATACATATTATATGTTTTCATGACGTCATAAATAAAGTACAAAAATAAAGTTCAATTATTTATAATACTAAAAATAAATAAACTTGCTCGTCATCCGTTTTAACTAAATAAATCGTTACTGTCTTTATTTCTTCAATGAATGTTTATCTAATATAAGAAAAACGGTCATTTTCGCAAAATTTCAAGTTTATAAAGCTAGTCTTGAATTTTGTGATAAATTTGTGCAAATGTAAGGATATCTGAAATAATTTTACCTCTTCTTACACTATTTAGGTATTTACAGACAGATAATCAAAATATTTCTTAATAACTTACAAGCAAAGACATGTACTTACACAATTTTAAAAAGTTTTTACAAATTTATATAAATATAGAATGAAAAATAAACCGACACAGGCAGGGATTCGAACCTGCGACCTCTGGGCAACCGTCCCTCTTACAATTGAGCTACCGTATCGTAGCGATATTTAAATATACTTAACATGGCTGTAAATGTTTATAGTTTTTATAATTAATAAATCACATTATTAAAACTATTTTCATAAATTTACATACAACTTAACTCCAAAGTGCCGGTTCATTGCCTCCAGTAGCATTTGACTACATGCATTTACGTTAATCAGAACATAACGTAGATTTAAGGAACATATTTTTTTACTTATTGTACTATTTATAGACTAATGGTCTTAATAATATTATAAATATCAAGTTTTATTGGCATCTGGTTTAGTTCTACCATGCATTGGTTTAATTTTATTGTGTTAAATAGAATTCATTAGTTATGTCTTTATCGGAATAATTAATTAATTGTACTTAGCGCTTTTAGCACAAAAATATAGGAAGGTTTATCTTAAAAGTACATATTATCTGTTTCATGACTTGTCAGTGCAGTGGTTAGTGACTCTATCTGCTGAACAAACGTTGTGGATTCGATTCCCACACGACAACTATTTTTGTGATCCACAGATGGTTGTCCCGTGTGTGAGTGTACTATAACCGTTATATACATGTATGTGAAGCGCAACACAAGGATAATATTATAATCTCTAAGGATTTTTGTTTGTTTTACTTACGAAGTAATTTTTTTTAATAATGATATTTATTAACGAATTTGATCGATTACGAAGTTTTATGTCACAACTGTTGTGATTACCTATTATTATATAACAGACCATGACTGTTGTATATATCGTGTACTCATGAGTGTGAGTATATCTGTAATATACTCACACTTACTTAATACTTAGACTCCAAATGTACAAATCATGTATAAAAGTTATTCTAACAATAACTTTATTGCTTTTAGAACATGTGTTATATGATTACCTACCTAAATATAACCTCAAAATTTCTGTTCTTTTTAAAATCGCCGTTAAATAATAGCACTTAAATTTAAGATCTCGTAATAAAGCTACATTTCAACGTCCATGCTAAATTTGAACGCTTCTCCGAGCATTCCTATTCGGTTTTGAAAAGACAAGTGCTTCTTCAAATATAGGAATCACGGTTTACAAAGCATTATCAACTTTACGTCAAATGAAATAATTGATAATATTCTATGCAGTCTTGCAAAATTTGTGTTCTACTTTAGTAAATTGTTTTCAGAACTTATTTGATGTTTTGATGCAGCGGTAAAATAATGGTTTGTGATTATCAATATAGGAAACATCATAACACATTTTATTCTAGACTAGGAATTCTTTTTGTTCACATAAAAGTTTCTCAAACATTAATAAATAGTCTCTCAGGGTTTTTTATAAAAGAAAAACGACATTTTTTATAACTTAATGGTGAAAAGTAACCGCTACAAATAGAACAATTTTAAATGCTGTCTGGTTAAATATCACGTGACAAACATAGAAACGACAATTCTCATTTTTAAATTGCAATCAAAATAAAATAATAATGGCACCTAGATGTTAGATTGGTTTAGGTGGTATAATTAGTAACAGTAATCTCTCGTCAAATGGGCGAACGATTTGAGATCCCATTAGGATAATGGCCAGCCGTAGTTGACTGATGACCGTGTTCAGAGCTCTTTCATTCACTCGTTCTGATTCCATTCACCCATTCACTCGCTGTTTATAGCCGAGGTAGAAATAGATTACAGTAACTGATTTCACCACATGACGTGATGTATTTTAGTGGTCCATGCGACGTCTTTGTTTTGTTTCATTCATTATTGCAATAATATCAAATTAAATATTAAACTTTGCAAACAATTGTCATAAAATGAAATTCATAAAAAAAAACAGAATTATTAGTTATTATAAATTCACGTTAAGCGATCATTTATTGCTCATTCGATAAAACACTTCACTCTGCACTTCAATGAAGGAAAGTCCTGGATCAGATTGAGTACAATCAGATTGAGAGTTCAATGGAAAATCGATTTCATTCTCATATATACAAACGAACAGTTTCATGTTTGATATTTGGATTTCGAATGTTCTAGGTCTATTGTAACTTTTGGGTTTCAAATTGAAAATTGTTCCTAACTCCTAACTTTATAACGAAAACGGTATTGTTACTCTCTTTCTTTTTGGTTCGGTAAAAAATCTTAAAACTTGCCCAAAAAAATTTATACAGGAACCTTCTCTTTATATTTTTATCTTACAATTTTAATACTTTCAACTTCTAAACATCCTTAGTTCTTGCAGCACTAGTTTAAATATTTTATATTTTTTATTACAATTGTGTAACGAGGTGCGTGTGTGTGTGTGTAAAGATTCATTTTTATTAGTAAAACATTTCTTATTTAATAATACCTAATCCTTTTCCACTTGTTATATCAATCGTTCTCATGACTTCATGAATTATTATAAAAACTCAGTTTAAATCGTACAACAGCTTCGTTTATATAGGTTAAGAACTATCGCTTAGTATGAAAACGCATAAAAGCCTTTGGTAGGCCGGCACGCGAAAGTTACACGCGAGCCGAGTACGGGCTATATAAGTTGATTTATTAATTTTATTTTATTTTATTTAAATTAAGAGAAGTTCATATAACAAAATTAATAAAATTTCTACCTTTGTTTTTTAGGAGGTGCTTTTATTAATTTTTAAAGAAATAGTGGCTAAGATTTAAATATAATAAAACAAATAATTAAGTACCAGTTCTTGCAAAAGTTGACAAAAGAGAAGAACGTTATAAAATTAATAAATTCTATAATAATTCGATTTCTCAAGTAGATCCTAAAAGGTTTCTTAAATGCAATAAATCATAATTATAAATGTGTATAGAATAGAAATAGCAGGACATACTTTTGTGTTAATATTGTTTCTAAAATAAACCAAAAATATAAATAGAATAGTCAGATACGATGCAATACTACTTACTTTAATATTTAAAGGGTTAAAAATATATTATAGGTAATTAGGGTAGCTAAGCGTAAGGCCTCATGTTGAAATGCTAATTATAATAATGCTAATTATGCTATTCCTCTCTTCTCTCCAAAGTAATGGAGAGCATCATCAATAAACAGCTCCTAACCTACCTCGAGGATCACCAGTTGGTCAATGACCGGCAATATGGCTTTCGCCATGGTCGATCGGCTGGTGATCTTCTGTTGTATCTTACACACCGTTGGGGAGCTGTTATTGAAAGCAAGGGAGAAGGTCTGGCAGTTAGTCTGGATATGGCGAAAGCCTTCGATCGTGTATGGCACAGGGGGCTTCTTTCGAAGCTACCTTCCTATGGGCTTCCCGAGAGTTTATGCAAGTGGATCACCAGCTTCCTCACTGGGCGGAGCATACAGGTCGTTATAGATGGTTTTTGCTCGGACCCTAAGCCCGTGAACGCTGGTGTACCCCAAGGCTGCGTGCTATCCCCAACTCTGTTCCTCTTGCACATCAATGATATGCTGGATATCTCCAACATACATTGTTATGCGGATGACAGCACTGGGGATGCGGTATATTCCGGCCGTGCAGGTCTCTCTCGGGAAAACGTCGACGAGTGCCGAAAGAAACTTGTGTCTTCTATAGAGACTTCCTTGGGGTTGATCTCTGAGTGGAGTGAACTGAACCACGTACAGTTCAATCCCCTGAAGACACAAGTTTGCGCGTTTACCACTAAGATAACCCCATTCGTCGTATCACCGCTCTTCGAGAGCACTCCCCTCATTGCCTCGCCAAGTATCAGAATACTGGGTCTCGACATTTCGAGCGATTGTCAGTTTCGCGGTCATCTGGAGAGCAAGGCCAAGTTGGCCTCGAAGAAATTGGGAGTGATTAATAGAGCGAGGCAGTATTTCAAACCTGGCCAAAGACTTGCGCTCTATAAGGCGCAGGTCCGGCCACACATGGAGTACTGTTCTCATCTCTGGTCAGGATCACCCCAATATCAGCTTCTACCATTTGACCGCGTACAACGGAGAGCCGTTCGGATTATCGGGGACCCGGTGCTCTGCGAACGGCTAGACTCTTTGGCATTGCGTAGAGACGTGGCTTCCTTGTGCGTCTTCTACCGCATTTACAACGGGGAATGTTCCGAAGAACTATTCGATCTGATGCCTGCCGCCGAATTTCATCACCGCACAGCGCGCCATCGCCTCCAATATCATCCTTACCACCTGGATGCGTGGCGATCCTCTACTGTGCGGTTTTCAAGGACATTTTTCCCACGTTCCATTCGCTTGTGGAACGAACTCCCTTCGGTGGTATTTCCAGATCGATACGACATGGGTACCTTCAAAAAAGGCGTTTACTCCTACCTACATGGCCGGCAACACTCTTGTAAATCCTTGGATGTTGCAAGAGTTCATGGGCGGCGGTGATCACAAGCCATCTGTGACCCGCCAGCTCGTTTGCCCTCCTCTAACATAAAAAAAAAAAAAAAAAAGCTATATGACCTATCTTTTGAACAATGTTTTAACATAGTCTGTTGCACGCAACACTCAGAAAATCAGAAAAAAATAGCATATCTTGACCATGAGGCTATCTGCACTTGGGTACAATATTTGGAGTGGTTACTCTTAAAATCTTCAGGAGATATAGACAATATAGACGGACAAACGGAAAGACAACCCTGATAACCCTGATAAAATAATAATGAGCGCTAAATCAATCATCACTATTACCTAGATAAATATAAAAAAAAAATGTTAATTCTGGTAAAATAAATACTGTATTTAGTAAATCTAAGAGCCGGATGCCCTAACTTTTTCTTTCTCACCGTCCTATCTATTTCCATTACTCAACGGTCAAGGGCAACGTATTGTATAATTTAGACAATTTTCGGCTATTTATCGAAAATATCAACATCAACCATCAGTTATACCGGTTGCTCATTTGCAACCCAATTTCATTAAACTACATGAATATATCGGTATATTTTGATTGTTCTTTTTAATTAATATTCGTTGTATATAGCCGGGAAGTTTACCAAGCAAGCAGCGTCAGACATATGAAAGCTCGGCAAGTACATATTTTCTATGCAATTATGTTCACCCTCGCACGAGACACATTTCAACGGCCCGTAAAATTGTGTAGAAATAAACCGTTAATTACTTTTTTATAGAATACTTTTAAGTGTACCTGAAAAGTTTTTTAAAAACATTATTATCATTTCATATTATAATACCACAATAGTTTTTTTTTAGTTGTCTTGACGAGTTTTTAGTTCTTTTGTAGAGTTTTATGAAATAAAATATGAATTATGTAATGAGATTTGATGAAAAAGCTTAGTAAAATAAATCGGATTTAATTATATATTTTTAAATTCAGCAAGTACTTAAAACGCCAAGAGTGTCGCGCGATCTATAACAGCATTGTAATAAATAGGCTTACATTGGTATACAATGTTATCTTCGTTGATCAATATATCGATAACTTATAATATTCATATTCAAGTAATATTTACTATGAGAGTTCTCCGACTGTATTATTCAAATAGCAGCAATCTATCACTGTCGCACGACTATTAGATCGCAGCGCCGCGTGTGCCGCGTGCAGGTGTCACGCTGACGTATTGAAAGCGATGTTATGTGACTATATTTTTCATAAAAGTAACGGATGGTCTCTAATTTTATGATAGACAGCGGATGTAAGAGAAATAGAATTTATCTGCACATTCAATATTGCGAGTTGAATATGTGACGAAGTTTTGAGGTTATATTTTTTGCATGGCGTCGATGTCAGTTAGGTTCATTCTCTTTTATTTACGAAGTTGTGAACGTAATATGCTTATCATATTATATGAAATATAAAAGCACCGATAAAATTGGGTTCAGTAAAATAACAGGCAAATTCTCGGTTTAAAACGACCACTTGTCAATTTGTCCGTCTCATACATGTATGCATGAACCACGCTGGAAAAAAGGCTTGCACGGAATTTATACGTATGTTTCGTAGTGGCTTAACTTTGCAAACATTGGTTGCAAATTTGAATATTGTTGCTTAAAGTAGAAATATTCTTTATATTTCATGTGGTTAATTAATGAACCTTAAATCAAGAATGTGTTTTTTTCAAAAGTTAAATAGGTAAAATACTAGGCCAAATACATTTACTATTCACCTAGGTATACCTAATCTATAGCTTTTCAAATAACATCATGTTCAATTATATGTTTTCTATAACATCAAAATATTAGATAACTGTAAACATGTTTAGAATATTCCGGAAAACAATAATGGCATCCGAATTTAATTTTCAGAAATTCCACCGTAAGGTTGTCTAATTGTGGCACTCTGTAATTATCGTCGGACACCATTCAAAGTACTTTGTACACAATGGTCATTATGGTTATGGGTACACTTTCAACGGGATCTTTCATTTTGTAACAGGAATTGTAAATGACGTCATTAATCGCTGTTTGTATGATGTATGTTTGGTAATTTATATATTCATACAATAACGTAGTGTAATGTGAAATTATTTAAAGTGTTCAGTGTCATATCGAGTAATACTTATGTAATATGAATTAAACAAAAATATATTATATTTATAATTATGAAAAGTATACACGTTATTTTAATTTATTGATCAACATTTTTAATTTAAATTCCTTATATAATAGTAACTTTCTGGTTATATATATATTGTTCTAAAGTGAAGTCATATTTTCTTAATGTTGGCAATCTCATATGTAAACTGTTATTATATAATATGAAATGTAATTTGTTAATTAATACAGTGACAAATAAAGCTAAAATAATAGACCGTTAATTTTGGTACATTCGCTGCAGGGTATAAAATACATGATGCGTTTTGGAGGTTTTTGTAGGGTTACAGGTGAGAACTTAGATGTAAATAAATATTTATATATACAGGGTTATTTGTAAATAATTTACCACCTCTTCCAGGCAGTCTCTCTACATCAATCCTAACAACATTTGTTCTACGACTCTTAAAATTAACTGTTTTTTAAATTTAGGTTTTCCCATACAAAATTTGTTTCCTCTGAACTGTCATTTACACGGAACGTTTGTTTCTTTTTTTGTGTTGTTTATCAAGATTTGTAAGAAATCATAGAACAAATGTTGTAATTACAAATAACCCTCTATAAAATTATTTGAATTTACTTACTTAATTTGGGAAATAAAAAATAACTCATTTATGTATAGTCATTTAATATATGCAATTTATTCACAGAATATTTATTTATAATGGTTTCTGGTAATAGTACCATTTTACTAAAATAAATTCAAGGTTTCTGCTATAATATGTTTATTTATTTTAATAACCTCAATGGATTAAGAAGTTAACTACTTTTTTTTATTATTATATAATTTTTCGTGCATAAATACACACACATCGAAATCAACAGGTACCTACTTAATAAAATATAACAATAGAAAACCAATGATGCTATATTTATTATCTCACCTGTATCGCTCGTTGACCATCAAAGTGGTTCACTGATGTTTGACCTTAAGTACACAGCTTTAAACTTAAGCAAAAGGTCAAGAAGGCGGTCAAGCGTGAACTGGCCGCCATCAATATGCGCCGTTCAATCTATCATTAACTTGATTAATGATCATTACATCCTGGTTAATGATAGTATGAGTGAGATAGATCGGCATTTCCTGTAATCTGTAAAATGTCAATTTTTTTGCACGTTTGATTGAGTGTTTGAGTTTAAATTTGTTGATAGAGGTGAAGTTTAAAGTTAATGTAAATAATATTTTATAACGTGATGACTAAACATGTTGGCGGTTAAGTATGACTAACGCAAAATTAAATATAATATTATCTTTTGCCTGTATTTTATAAAACCAATAAATAATTTTAAATTCTACATAATATCATTATACGTAATTTATGTAATTAAAAAAATGTTATGCAGTTGCAATGACGGCTTTTAAATGTCATGAAAGAAACATACAACCAAATTGAACCCTTCGCATCCCATCGCATATTATGTAATTTGCACTTTAATGGGTTGAGATAAAGATGATTTTAGCTCAAATATTAAAATGCAGGTTGCTACGAAAATGCAGTCTTAATTCAAGTCGTAATAAAAATTCGCAATAAAAGCTGTAATAGATGGGGTTTTGAAAACGCCATCGCTGCACCTTGGTACGAAACCCAGAGAACGCTTAATAAGGGCTTTAAGGATTCGGCTTTGCATTACTAGAAATATCAAAGAGAACAAAGGGATTTTTCTACGGAATTTTCTTTAAACGTACACCGGATAAGAGCTGATTTTCCGACGCCAAAAATGTCAGGACTTGTCTTCAGTTTATTCAAATGTTGCAGTGCAGTGTGTTGAGATGTTTTATTTAGAATTCCTTATTAAGTTATTTCTATTTGTAAGATACTGAGTATACAATATTAATAAACTGATATCTTATTTGATATAAAATTGCTTTGAGATTAGTTTGTCAGATAGTTATTACACATTCCAGGAGGTAGCCATTCTCTTAAAATACGAAGGTGTATTCTATTAATAAAGGTTTGTCTGGTTTGTCTTAGAAGTTTCATAACATATTTTTATTAATAAATGACACATATATATACATGATAGTGTATTACAAAAAAAAACAACTCTATTGTTTTTTTTTTTTAAATCGAATATAAGTTTATAATAAGGTTGCACCGCTCTATCAGATAAATTCACATAATTTGATATTTTAAAACCATGAAATCTGATTATCTATTTATAACACGGCCCCATTAACCAAAAAAAAAAAATCTCCAATGGCTTTAGAAAATTTTAATATTTTATAACGTCTGATTATGATTGATTCACCGTAACTCACACTTGGCTCTCGGGATATTAATTAAGAAACTAATGGGAAAAATGAAAGGTAAAAATAAAAGACAATGACCTCCAGGAGCGTTGGCAAGAAAATAAAAAATATTCACAAAATAATTAATATCAGTATACTGAACTAGGATTGAGGTAAAGTTTTTGAAATGATTACGTCTAGTTGTATTTAGATGTTTCAATATATATATTATGACTTTAATTGCCATAAACATAATAATAATTAAGGAAAAAATAATTTCACAGTCCTATCAAGAGTCCCGAATGTCTATCACACCACTACTCAGAAAGTAATCTTGGGTTTGACCGCTAACAATTTTTTTTTATAAACAGCCTTAAAAAAACTGAATGATATGAATTATATCTATAATTTTAGATTCATATGTAATAATTCGAGTTCACTAGTCACACATAAGTTAGTATAGATTAGTTAGGCCATAATGGTACTGAAAAAATAATTTTGTCAGATACCTATGTAAAGTCTAAATATATGTCGTTGAGTCTTATTTATTTCTCTTATATATTTACATATAATTATGGATATTTTTTAATGTTATTTATTAATTTACTTTTGTCAACTGTACATATACTATACTGATGTCCATGTGTACGTTATGAAATGGCCCTTATCTCATTAAGTATCCGAATGTACATCTGAGAAACAGTAGTATTAACAATGACCCTGTCAAAACAAAATGATTCAAATATGTTTTTACGCTCTCGTATTGATTCATAAGTTAGAATCCTAGCGCTAATTGAGAAAAAGATGGTAACCTAGTTTCATTAAATTCTCAGCATCAATATGTCTAACTGTAGACCTATTTTAACCTACCTGCTAAATAATGCTATCTTATTCATACGAGAAAAAAAATAGACGAGAAAATAAATAATGTTTTAAAAACAGTATCATAGAAATTCATATAAATATGCATCATACCATATACTTATATCATAATATCATACTTCTAATTATATTCCTTAAATATATGAGTTTAAAACAAAATAACAAACGATAGTATTCTTAACAAAAAGATAAATAATATAATACATCTTACAAAAAACTGGATATACTTGTAAGAATTTTTAATAGTTTACTATTTTCAATTTTACTTACTTTAATATGATGACATAACCTTTTAAAATCTCAGTACTCACTACTGAAATATAGTTCACATTGGATACTTTAGAGTCAACAGAGGAGTTGTAAAAGCATCTACCGCATATAGGGACGAACAGCTGTCATGAAAGTTTAAGCGTTTATTTTCTATCAGTTACATTTTATAACCAAAGAATTTAACTGAAATATATAATCATAATCAATGTTAAATAAAGCTTAATGTTTGAAAATATCTATAAACATGTAAAGCAATGTTAAGCTTATTTAAATTTATATAAATGTAGAATGAAAAATAATAACAGGAATTCGAACCCGCGACCTCTAGGAAGGGACGGTTTCCCAGAGGTCGCGGGTTCGAATCCTTGCCCGTACCAGTTTTTTTATTCTATATTTATATAAATTTAAATCTAATAATAACACAGGAATACAAGCAATATACAATAACAAAACGGATTATTCCATGTCTAAAATAAAATTGCCATAATACATTTATAAAAAAGTTATTGCCCATTAGTAAATTTGATGACTAGTCCGCGTTATAGATGAAAGCATTTATATGAAATGTTTTTTTAGACAGGCTTAAGCTTATCGTATAATATGGAAAATAACCGTTTATTTTAGGGTTGTCAAATTCAAAATTGAATGTATTAAAAAGACAAAACAATTCGATCTGGATAATTAAATAGTTATAATAATCATAAACAGTTATATACTTTACTTACTTATTGGTAAATCTAAAGTCTCGAGGAGAGTGCAATAATCTTTTAATGGGCATATCAAATTGAGTTACGGACATTATTTCGAATGGAAACAACAATATGGAGCTTATTTTAAGTTAGATAAAAAATAAAATCTTATTACTTATATAACCTTTAAGTTCTTTTATTAAGGAATAAAAAAAATAATTTTTAAAGTATTTCTATAAATATTAATATAAAACTACCTGGAGGTTGGCAACCCTATTTTAGGTAAGTTATCGACAATTAAAAGCATTTTGTCTAAAAACTTGTTATAGCTTAAGACATGTCCTCGTGCCTTTGTCCCTTCTATTAATGAACTATAAGACCGTATTTGTCATCTTAAACCTTTAATCCTCTTCAAAATACTATTTACAACGGTGTTGCCACATTATACGGTACAATTTACTTCGCTGGCAATCTTAGTTGTGTAATCGGATTACAGTTGATGATATTGAACAATTTTAAGTATTTTTTGTTATTTTATTTAGAGGTTTATTCACGTAGGATTATCGAGTGCTGGGAAGATAAAAATAAAGACCAACCAGACGAATAGATATCATCGTTCTATTTCAGTAAATATGCCGCGTTTGGTAAGTCTCTAAATTCTTGAGTTAAGGAACTCGTATAGTACTCATTTATACATATATATATAGAGTACTAGTATAGAAGTTAGATTTACGCCGCAATTACTGATCATAGTGTCTGCATTTATTTTTATTAGCTACCACCGAGTCATTACAATAGAAATTATAATCTGACAACATAATAGTATTGTACAGTTTATATAATTATTTTCTAATGAAAAAATATCTTGTATAATTTCACGCAAAAATATCTAATTTAATTTCAACATTTATATTTTAATATTTACTTCTTAAACGAAATAACTATAGCATTAGTTAATACTTTATGTAATAATTCATAACGAAATGGTCTCCGTTTTTCTTGGTGTCGGCGAACCGTAAAATACACAGCCTTATAAACTTGCTCCCACTGCATAAATCTTTGCTTTGATACCGAGAGCTCGTACAAATTTTATTATAGAGCTATTGCTAGATATGCATCTTATTATGGTATATTATTTAAAATGAATTTAACATTGTGGTCTCTTTTAATATTTGAAATTTGTATCTTATTTATGTATAAATAATAATCGTCGTTCCAAATTGTTGTTATAACGCAGATTTTTTCTTCTAAAAAAGGCAAGACGGTGTAAAGTAATAAAAGACTTATAAAATAAATTACTAAGGTTATAACATTTTCCGCCAGCTCTTAGACAACACTCCAGAAGCGTAGGCCTCAACATCTTTATATCCAAGTGACGTGAACAAGATTCGCGCTCACCTGAATTTACGACCTCTCAACCTTATCCGTACATGAAAAACGGACGTTCTACAATTTTCATAAAATGAAGACGTTCTAAATGACAAATGTTTCTTAATTATTTTGCATTGTGACGTCATAATTTTGTATTGCCTTTAATATCATATTAAATTTTCTTTATTACAATATAGATTTATTTCAGTTCAATGCAATAAAATAAATAATTTAAAATTGTGTTTTTTCGTTTCGAATCTGCAATGTAAATTATTACGTAAATATTAGAAGTAATGATGCTATTACATTTGTTGCCGACTCTGAAAATAATACAGCAGCCACAGAGAATTAAAGTTCCCTTCCACAAACAAATCTTCTGAATTAAAAAGCCAATCTAAGTTATCCCATACAATTACCAGCCACTTACCACGCCCCAGTCTTAAGGGGGTGGGCAGTAATAATAACGGCGTCACGTAGAACGATTCCTTGGAGATCATTGGAAAGGTGGGGAGTGCACTTGCATTTGTTAGGTAATGGACTTGACTAAATGGAGTCGTTCTGGATACAGGGAAAGAAAATTGGTTGTTATAATCTGAGCTACGCCTCACAAGCCACGGTTAAGGGAGTAATGTTATGGTGGTAGAAAATTGTAGGTGTAAAAAATAATAATGAATATGATTTTATAATACAAATGAACTGTTGCAAAAATAAACGTCCAGGAATATTACTATCAGAATTTGAATATAACCTGGCAGGATATTTATTTGAATACAATTGTGTAGCTCATTCGATATCAGAGGGCACGCATTAAGCATCGCTGGCCCCAGGCGGCGCTCATGAAATAATGCTGCATTACAATTTTGATGAATCGATTCACGCGTCTAGCATAAATTAACTTGTTGCAAATGCTTTACGACGATTTTGAGAAGCGTTAGCATGATAATAATAGAAATAGACTATTTCCAAACACAATTTATGGTATCAAAATATATCAACATTTTTGATATCAAAATATATTATTTGTTATTTCTACTCGTTTGCTTTAAGTCAGGGAGTCCACAACAGTTTGTTAGGTTTTCACCAACCTGTATAATTCACTCATTCCCTTGTAATTCGTTAAAATGTAGTCTTTATTAAGTGCTAGGCCAGGAGGGTCTTTTTAGATCTTTTAGTGTATACTTAAAGTTTCCACTGGAATTTTATCCGTACATAGTTGTCACATTTTATTTAATGATCAATACGTTGTTATATATATTTTTATGCTATTAAGAAAAAGAATTTGATGTACCATATTTCATTTAATATAAGCCTTTAATTATTTAACGAACCTATTCAAATACTTATTTGCTGACGTTACAAAGTACCTGTATATTGCGGTGTTTTGAACTTATAACCCGCGATGCCTTGTGATACGATACTCTTCCTTACCAAAATATACAGACAATTTTCAGAATTATAAGTAAAATATAAAAAAAACATTTTATTTTTTAACAAAAAAATAAACAGTGGGCTATAATTTTCATTTAGATACAATATTTTAAACTGTGATCTGTGCCAAGTGGGCCAGGTAGTCGAAAACAAAGAACCTAGTGCTTTATATAAAGCTTCAATTCATTTTCATTAATTGTACTCTATTATTTTTCTCAACCCTCGTTCAAGTTGTGAACGGTAACGAAATCCCACTTAGCCAGGTTTCTAATAAGTTCCAGCGTGACACAACGTAAATTGTCACGTTTAGTTTATAGACTAGGAGGTCGAATTACCAACGTAACAATTACTTATGCAGATGACGCCCCGTGCCTTCGGTCCGTAAAGAGGTTATTAGCTTTTGTTTTTGGCCGTTGCACTGAAATGTTGGGTCAATATAAATTTACCTGTTAGATTTAAGTTGCTATTACGCTTGAGTGTTACTTGTAACGGTAATGACGGCATTATCTTACATCAAATGTGTATACTTTTTTTAAGTGTTTCGACATAAAAATAAACTGCAACATTACCAATATTTATAAGTTTGATAAGGAATATTCAACTGCTGTCTGTATTTATAAAGTTTGTTGATAATTTAAAAAAACAATAATTGATCGAAAAATTCGATTGGAAGAAAAGTATTACTCATAATATTTTAGTACTCTATTTTCTTTATTTGTTTCATATATATAACCGAAATAATATTTTTTTTTTAATGTTGTGAAAATAATTGTGTTAATTTATATATTTCTTGCTTCAATCAGAGCGCTATGATTTTGTCTGTCACGGCCGTAGTTAGAGCCGTATGAAAGGAAGATTCTCAGTGTTCCGATGTATACTCATTGTTCCTTACAAACAATAACCGATCCGGTCACTCTGCCGCCACATGTACCCGAACCGAACTGTACAGTCAAAGAATTATCCAACATACCGCGTTCTAATAGAGTAGCTTTTAGTATGCACCAAATAATATGCGGAATTTAAAGTGTGCTACATACTGTACCGAATGAGTTAACTATTCCATTTATTTATTAATATTTTCGTTTAGGATTTTATCTGTAATTCAAAGGTAAAATTTTGATGTAAATTCAATGACATGTTTAAATTCAAGACTCTTTTTCTATCAAATTTTTATTGACATGATACACTTTTTAAAACAACTAGTGAAGTGAATGGAAACTGATAATTATTGCAATATCTGAGACGAGACTACAACTCTGACATGTTACCTTTTTTTAAATATTTTACCACAGTGTGCCGATTTCTGACTGAAGTTCAAACTTGAATATCGTTATTTGTTTCTATCGTTTACCATAGAATTCATAAAAACAAGAGTGGTCGATCTTTGTCCAATCAGAAATAAACGAAATATCTGCGGCCCATCTTAAATGTAAAAACTTTGCAAACGTAGCCTTCTCCGGAGAATTTACGCTGGACGAGAAGTTTTTGCTTCTCTCGTAGTTTTGCTATTCTAAAAACGTTGTTTGTTACACGTATAAATATCATTTATTCTATATTATCATAAAACCAACTTTAAAATTTATTTTTTAAAGTTACTATACTTTTTAATTAAAAAAACGATATTACCAATATAACCATTTGTGGTTCTTCCATGTGCACTATTTGTAACGGTTTTTTATTAAAACTTTTAAAAATATTTTTCCAAAACGTACAGTAACTATATACATACATATTCAATGGGGGTTTACAGTAAATTCAATGAGTAGTGAAATTATACCATTAACAAAATGAACTAATTAAGGCACTTGAATAATAAGGTTTAACAAACTGAATTAAAAATAAAATAATTCTGAAGCGGCCTAAATTTAAGCTACGGGAAAATCTTATTTTCTCTACATTCTTAGTAAATTGATTCTATTTTATGTAACACCTTACCCTCATTAGGCACAGCTCGTTGCTTTTTATGACAAACTTCTCCTTATTTCAAGTTTTTGTAACGTATTTTATGAGGGACAAATTAAAAGAAAAAAACTCAAAATTCGCTGTCAACTTCGGAATGAGAAGTGGATTTCTTCGCTTAATTAGTTTCGGAGTCACCTAAACCTAATTAAGTTTGTTTGTTTATTTGTCTGCACTTTGTCTGAATTAAGAGGATCTGTAATCATAATTACATTAAATTTACGTAATATGGTATAAGAAACATTTAAAAATATTAAATTATAAAATATAATTCTGGTAACTCTTCGTTGTAAAATAAAATATCTTCGGTATTCAATTAAAAAAGACATACATGTTAACATCATAATAACAAGAATTAACTTTGTGACTCACACATTTTAAAAGGAAAAGACACCAATATTAAAAATTTATTTCATAATATTTATAGTATAAGACTTTCATGGTATAAATTGGTTCTCTACCTAGAGTCAATAATCACTACCACTGAAAGAGAAATGAAAAAGTACGCAATGTACATGTACCATATACCACGATAATAAAATAACCATATACCTATAAAGTCACAAAAGCAAACCATAAATTGTAAATCCAGGTTGCGTATTAGTTTAATGATGGACTATAAAGCAGTTAGGCTGATGTTAAGTGCGGTGAGCACTCCCTGTAATGCAAGCTGTAAATAGAAACAAGCGAATGATAATGGAAACATAACCATGTTTTGTTACAATTGTTTGTAACATTAACATGTTATAATTAAAATGTTATGAAGTAGTTATTGCTTCTTATAAAATTTATCATCGAACTCGAAAAAATGCTATGAACTTATACAATAGACAATAAAATATCAGGTAGAAATAGTAGAATATTTAGTAATAATATTAATATAACAAAGATCCACAATGTACACCTAGACTCGAAACAATAATGACACAAAGTATTGCCCCGTGATGAAATCGAACCTAACCTTAATCGAACCTAACATTACAAGACTTTGTCTTAGGGCCACTAATCACAAACCAAACAGGGCATCTTAAAAACGTCAAGTAAATTATCTATTTCATTTAATCATTATAGTTGTACAAAATTTATCGTATACAATAAAATTAATGAAATTAGTTAAAATCTTTACAATGTTTGTTTGTCTTGTCTTGTTACACAGACTTTAATTTATGTTCCCCGTGTGATGTCTTCATGTGGTTACTTTGACAGTACTTTATGGTTGTTTTAATTATTTGACATTTTATGTTTATGTTTATTGTCGGTCGGTTAACTGATTTATTTTTATTTACGAATACTGTGGTAACATAAAATTGAGCATAGTAATTTGTCTAGTATTATATTTGAAGGGCATTATGAGCCTGTAAACACTAATTGTCGTTAAAATAATTATTTATTGTAACAATTACTTTGATCGTAGATTTAGCGTTGACTTCTTAAAAATACATGTATCAATGGTCCTAACCAAGCGGTCAACACGAAATTTAAGCGGTGAGGTTAGGGTTTTTCTCTTTTAATTAACGCATAAACTTAATGAGCGGAACGGATGATCCTTGCTACAGCAAACCCACAAGGTATGGGTTGTCCTTGTGGTACTACACAATCTCTAGATATAATAAAACAGTATTAGAGCAAAATTTTTATACTATGTATAATAAAAACCCATTAAATACGTGTCAGAACTTACACAGAAGTCACAGCAATTATCAAAATTATGTTTGTTTATCGGCTTATCTGTTGTTTGCGGGTAGAGTCGTTGGCAACAACACAAGTGATAAAAACTTTTTTTATATATAAATGGATAAATAATGCCGATATGTATAATTTCTTATAATATGAATGATAAACTTTAACTGATCTTTTGTCAAAATTGTATAACTGACGACTTTATATATATATAATACTAATGTTAGTACACATGTGCCCGCGTTAGCCGCTCAGGCCAACTCGTTGGCCTATTTTTTTACGTGAAAGCGAAGTCTAATGGCCGCAGAGCCTTAATGGGCTACCGTTTAGGATTTCGATGTATACCCACAATAATTGATTCTACCGTTCAGAAATAGCAAGTTTTAAAACCATATAATTATAAATGTTATTGATTTCGTTTAGAATATTCTAACAATTAAATTTTTAATTAACAGTTAAATTATTAAATGTATATAAATATAGAATGAAAAATAAACCAATACAGGCAGGGATTCGAACCCGTGACTACTGGGAAACCGTCCCGTCGCTCTACCAACTGAGCTACCGTATCGCTAATACGGCAGGTACGATACGATACGGTAGATAGATATTTTCAATCAGTTAAATCATTACTAAAGAATTAATGTTTAAATTCAATACAAATATAATTTAACACATTTAAACACCATGGCAATACAAATAAGATTTTCACAAATAATACATGCAATTTGTCCGATAAAATCCATGTTTTACTTTTGAATATTGCATTGCCCCGCTCTTATATTCGGATGTCCGATATTAAATCGTTAATAATTAAGTAAATCAACCAATGTTTACCGAAATCTGTTAAATTTGGAGAATGAAACAGTAAATGCGATCATAACTATGAGCTTAGTGATCTGTAGGTATATTGTGAGTTATTGGCAGTGTTTTTTTTATGGTTGAATTTCGCAGTAGGTGGCTGCGTGTTGTAGCATATACATAGAAAACGATGATATTGTGTGGTTCAAGTGAGAAGTTAGAGCGTTTTGGTGGGATTTTTTTTTGTAACCTGTTTTTGTTGTTGTGTAACTAACTATAATGTTTTTTTTTTCAGGTAAAACAATTGTGAGGCAGTAGGTACACTGTCGATACAATTAATCGAGGTAACTAAAAATCTTTATATAGTGGAAGATATTATAATATTTTATTTTATTATTAATCATAATATGTTATAAAGTTATTTCTTCTTTTTACTTAAAACATGTAATCATACGTTTTTTATAGCTTTTTTGTCAATCGCGAGAGCGATACTGCTCGCCGCATTGTTTGAGAGTGAGCTTTATTGCGAAACGCAAGTTCATTTATAAAGTTAAAAATAAACCATATATGGTGTTGTTACAGTGCCGCGTTGTATAACAGTTGACAACCTCTGTCAATTTTAAAGACTCGCTCAAATGGCTCTTACAACTCCATACTTCATACCATATATGTAGCTAAGGCATTTTTAGACATACTTTTCTAATTATGTTAGTGCGATTCTTAATAAAGTAAACAATGTGCAACGAAATGGTTATTTAAAATATTTAGCCGTATCCACATTTGAGGTATCATTACCTAAAAAATAAAATAATTCGCTAAGGGCTCCCTCGTTAGCAAATGTTACTATATATTACGTTTTTTAATTTTATATCATATATCACGTAAATTCTTGTACACCCATTAAAACTTACAAAAAAGTCAATTAATATTCATGCACTGAGGCTACACGAAGTAATAAAATGATATTTTTATTAAACTGTCTTTATTAAAATAAAAAAGTTTTTTAGTGAAGTACAAGAGCTTTAATTGGCTCTCCAATGTTTGTTGTCCTTAATGGACATTAAAATTTAAAGGTAGAAGACACGTCCACAAATCATAAAGTCCCAGTTCAACATTGTTAACGCAATTAAGTTAAACTCAAATCACTTTACCAATACACGCGCTCACCCACACTCTGTTAAACTGAAAATAAATCAGTTGGTTTTTGTTAAAATTCTTTTTGTTATTTAATTATCTGTGACTCGGACGATTCACGTAAATTGGTGCGTGGGTTACCCACAAAATCATAAATGATAAATATATAAATTCAACTTTACTTCTTGTCTCTTAAGGTCGATTATTAATAAAATTGTATCACGGGCTGTGATAACATCTCTGTACTTTTTCGATATTTTGGATGGAACTTTTTAATTGTTGGTCCTTTTTTATACGATTAAACCTTGGATATTATATTAACACCTCATTGATGTTACTATCTTGAAAGGTTTTGGTTTTTTTTAACGTATTTTAGGACTACCGCATTTAAAATGGTGCCCTTTAAATTAAGAGTAATATATAATTATAGTTAAAATAAAATCATTGCTCATGTTAAGCTTAAACATTCGTAACAATTTTCTACAGAAGCCTAATAGATGCCGCCTCTATCCCAATAAAAACGTTTATATATAGTATTCTAGATTCATCCAGATTGATAGTGGCACGGTAGGTTAATTACCAGACCGACGGAACGGTTTTCCGGAGGTCGCCGTTTCGAGCCCTTTTCGGGTTGACAATTTTTTCTTTTCATGTAAAATTAAAATTATCTTATACGATAAATAATAACTACGATCTTTAATGAATTGTCACAAGTTTACATCTAAATCCTAAAAGAAGTAAATATGAATAGCAATTTCTTACCTTGCTATTTCAAATACAATAAACCAAATATACTGAAAGCATATTTTTTTTAGAGTAACATATCCAAAAGATATTTTATATATAGATATAAAAAAATAGTTTTATGAGAAATCATATAGACGATGTAGCGAACATTCGATAGATCTAAATCTAAGATTTATCTAATATTAAAACATGTGGCATCAATTAAGAAAGAAAAAGTATAAACGAAAAAGCACGATCCCCGTCTCGTAGCTCGCGTTAAGAGAGCTTTTGTTAAGGGCAAGTTCAGTTTGGGACTTTTAAAATGTTTGTTTTAACCATTTACGACTAGCAAGTTTTCTTTAACGAGTACACTATAAGAGATTTTTTATAGTACACCTTAAATACAGTTGAGCGTAAAAAATAAATAAATAAAATTTGTCATTAAGACTAGATTAATGAATTAAATTGTACATTAAGTTCTATACATATTTTTTTAATAGTGGTTATCTTGATTATTATTATAGACACATCTTGCACTTAAGCAGATGCTAATTAACTATGACGCGCGCATTACTCAAGCACCTATCCCTATCTACCGCTTACAAAAAGAAAGAGAAAATAATATAAATGGCTTCCTAGTGAAACGCTCAGTTTAAACTATGATATTGTTTTAATCCGTTTTTATATCGTGTGAAAGATGTTATTGTAATGAGATACGTAATTGGGTGTGAAGGAGCTTAATTTAATTACCAGAAGGAAGTTTAATGCATTTTGTCGATGGCTATCGCTGTAAATGTATTTTTAATGTTGAGTGCTCTAATATAATGGCTTTTAAGTGAAAGAAATATTATGAGATTGCATTGGTTTGAATCGTGAGTAGAATAGGTTAGGTAAAAAAAATAATTATAAATATTACCATATTCAAAAAATTACCGGTTTTTTTTCATTGAGATAAGATCGAGATTATATAAATGCAAATAATTAAAATATATATATTTCATTAATTCACATATGCTTTACATCCTATCCACAAAAGGAACGAAGGTCTCTGTCCAGCAGTGGGACATGATGGGATGATACTTTTATCGTAAGGACATTTTGTCCTATCATATTCATCCTAAAACCATTACCTTTTTGACTGTCATCCAACGAACGAATAAATGATATTTTCAAATAAATTGTTAATTTTGGCCAGTTAAATGAAACGATCTAGATTTTCCGCATTGCAGCCTGCGCTACATCAAGCACGCTTCTTGTATACTGATGAATAAACATTTAAATTGAATAAAAATTTAAGTTATTTTAAATTAATATAAATGTATGACACTTGTGACCGTAGACTCTAATAGAACTTATTCAAAAACACAAACTAAACTCCTTCAATATTTGACATTTTATTTAAATGTTAATGATATTTTGGTGCAGTCTATAAAATTCAACTCTAACATAAATCTTTACAATTTCAATCTTTTATAGCGTGGTCTCGGTAATTTTGAAATGTGGCGAAATAAGGCGCCCCAAACGTCGGGCCACTTCTCGAATATTATTTACGACAATCGTCTTTCAATTGATTTCTCGAATCTTTTATCGAATTTAGATTACATTATTACTCGGTATGTTTGCTTTTGGACTGGTATTTATATTTTTTAAACATGAAAGTAAATTGTAAAAGTTTAAATATATTGGTTGTAGGAAATCTGAACTAGGTACGTAAAATTTAAAAACAATTAGATCTAATCGATAAATCTCGTAAAAGAATTTCTCCGTTGGACAATAAACATTCTACCACTGATATACAGTTGGGCAAACAAAAGTGTGCATAAAAATAAACAACATCCATAAGTTATTTCCGAATGTCGCACGGAGGAAGCTCCCGATGCGAGCTAACCTAATTTTTTTGTCCAAAAATACACTTATAATGTAGCAGATGCATTTTATGTTACCGCCGAATAAATCGAGACGCCGGATATTCATTCTTTTGTAAATTTAAAGGTGCTTCATTGATTAATAAGTGTAATACTTGTTGCTTTTATATTAATTTTTTTTATACAGGTTCTTTGGTAGTGATTATAAAAAGGAAACATGTTCAGCACCAATTGTAACATATCTTAAAGAGATAAAAACATACAGATTAATACTTTACTTAAATAGCTTTTGTATGGCTTAATATTATTATTATAGCTAGCTGTAAGCTACTAGCTATAATAATTATGTCATAAATACTTGAAAGAAAATGTTAGTACTAAATCATACTGGACGGTTTCCAGTTACAATTTGGGGTGACGGTAATGGGATGGTCCACTGTCCTACTCTGGACTGACAAGTATCACTTTCACGGTGTATAGGATGGTCACGGAATAACGAGTGCAACTCGATATTGTGTTTTCTTGAATTTTTGGTCGTTTGAATTGGCTTTGACTTGCTGTCTCACACTTGAGGAATTATATTGATATTTGAAACCGACTTTCTAATGTCCAGCATGTCTTGTAAATGTCTGAAAGTAGGTACATTAAATTGTCTTACATTATTAATTAACCTATTCGTTTTTTTTTTACTTTATATATCAAAACTTGATGTATACAGCTATCTTTTCGGTAGTAAAGTAAAGACATCTTTGATTGACACAAACTCTTTTGTCTTCTCAGTAATTAAAATAACTACGCGAAACAATATGTTAATGTAATTTAAACAGTTTAATGGTGCCTCTTTGTCTATTTTAACATGTGGTTAACAAACGGCTCCAGATAAACAAACATACTATTTCTTCATTGTAGCGTTTTCTAAACGATTCAGTGTGCGAAAACACATGTTGTAGTATATTTTACATAATTGAAATACACTTAAGAAGGAGATCGAATTACCTTAAAGCTATCGAACGAAGGCAAATATATATGGTCATTATATAACAAAGCACCGCTTAAATTCAATTTGATAAACCCATGTAACTATCTTCGAAGGGATTAATTGGGATGTCGGGACCTCCTTACGTCATTTATTTACTCAGCCAAATTCACTAAAACGTTATACTGTCTCAAGTACTCAATAATTTTCAAAATTTAAACCATAACTCACATGGTAAGGGGGCATGGCCATTCATTCCCATAGTTGGATGAAATAATGACGTGCGTCCAATAATAAATGTAGAAGAATAGTTCAGTCATTCAACTGTCCTCCTACTTTGATGCTGTATTTGTTTTAAACATCTGCTCTCTGTCAAGTCAGAGTCGTAAAAACTTTTAAGGGGGTTGCTCGACTCCAAGAGCCCTTTGTAATGGTAATCTATATAAGTAGAAATTTATTAATTTATTTCTATTTCCATTTCTACTGTTTTAAACAGCCACAACAAGTAATTTGTAAAACTTTCTTAGACATCTTTTTCGTTAACAAAGAGAACAAGTTTAAAGTTTATTGTATTAAAACATTTAAAACCTTATAAAGGCATTATCCATTGTAAGTTTTTCTAATTGCAATTTTTGAGTACAAAAAATATTAAATCTACAACAGGATTAATAATTTGATATACTTAAATATATTTGGTACAGCGTTGTCGAGTACATTAATATATCGTAAACATCGTAAAAGTTTATTCCATATGACAATAGGGCCTTAACTCTGGATATGCGCAAGCGCCATCATCTGACACCATTTTGTGAACGGCGTTTTGCCATGTTGTGATTGTGAGTGTAATAAATCGTGAGCTAAGTGCAAGTCTTTGGCCACACGTGAATGCTTGTGGGCGGGAGACTATTTATATCTTGCTAGTGTTATTCTCGGCTTCGTTTATTATTACTGCCATAATGGGTAAATTGCTTTATGTGGTGGGTAATCAAAATTTCCATTGTAAAGAACACGTACGTATTCTAAAGACACCCCCCATACTTTAATAAACATTTTATAATAACAATTTTATTTTATAATGTTACCCATCTCAACCACTTTATTCTCCCCAGTATGTTACATTAATGCAAAACATTGTAATGGTCGTGTTTGTTTGTTTATTGAACATGAACCCACAATTAGCCTTTTGTTATTAAGTCCTGTGACGCATACAAGTTCCGATGTCGTTTATTTTCATTCGTACTTCTCGAAATATTAACAGCGATTACTATACTGGGTCTAGCGATTGCAATAGGTACATTGATTAGAGGTCAGAAGATATTTTCTGTAAAAGAAAATATATATTTTCGAGGTTTTTATAATTAAATGTAGGTATTTATAAGTCTATGCTCACAAGTATATAACATGAAAATAGGAAGAATTTGAATTGCAAAATTTACAATATCATAGATATTAGAAATAAGCCTCAAAACGTTTATGATATCTAGAGATATAAAATTAAATATTTATAAAAAAAACTATTTATAATTATTGTCAAAATGAACTTATGAACTCGATTTTTCTACGGACGAAAATCATTCGATAAGTCAAAATCGAATGGGCCCTAATTAAAATAATTGTCAAAATACGGCTCAGGTAACGAATCATATTTTATAAGATAATATAGAAAATCATTTTAAATCGGATTCTTAGGGTAACTTCACCATGTTATTATTAGTTAAAATAAATATCATACAAAGACCTTCCATTTAAAACCATCGATGTTCCATAAGAAACTAGATGTGATGAAATTTGTATAAGCCTAAGTAAAGTATGATTCAATCGCAGCACTTTGACAGACTAAATATCACTTATAGTTGGGCTAAAGTTTAAATCTGTAACGATGTAATGAGACTCATATTCTAATGACTTCCGCTTTCATATCTAATGCAACGACAAATAGACCATCCAGTTGAATATAGTTCAGGAGTATCTCTTGTGATCTCAGCTACTCCCATTTCGCTTCTCTCATTTCACGCCTATTAGTTAAACTTGTTACGTACGCGTGGATCTCCATTAAAATGCAAATTGAACGCCCCTGAAAATGTTTGTATATATTTTTTTCCATTTATTTTTTCGCTGGCGGCCCCGTTCACTACTTTTTTGCTGCTATTGTATTATGCTAAAGCGAATTACGTAGTTATGTTACTTATTCTGATTATTTTTTTAGCTGAGTACCTACTGCTTCAGTTCATTCTGTTCATAACTTATCTTTTGACCAATTTTTAGACCAAAGAAAAGTCGGTTTGACCAAACACTATTTATTTCTTTAATAGGCAGATGATCAGCTTAGCTTGATTTACGAGTTCCATCAGGGACTATAATAGCCTTGTCATACTGTATATGGTATCGTCCGGCTGGATCGGGAACGTGCGACTTCTCTCAGTAATAATCACTATATGTCCGTGATACATACAGATAACGGTACACAATATCCCATATGTGGCCTAGTTTCGAGTAATGTATTTTATGGAGTGCTGATGCACTTTGGTTTCTATTCCTGGATGCTTTTACGATAATTTCTAGTTTAGGAATTCTGAGGTTGTACTTTTTAATCATTTGATTACGTTGTATTTACATTTCACGGTTGAGAAAACTTATTTGTGTTTGAATCGGCATCCAAATTAATTGTATTTTTATGTGTCTTGGTTATTGAACAAATTTAATAGGTCGACAACACATTTTTCAAGAATAGTTAAAAATGAACTTCCAAAAACAGGAATTCGCTGGCGAATGGAAATGGAAAACCGTCACCGGATGTGACTGGCACAGATGTGGATCATTCTGGGTGTAAATAAAGTAAGCTCCATACCAAAGAAGTATAGATTGACTACGACTTCACTATATCAGACTTCATAGTACAAGGAAGCACTATATCATCATAAAATAAACTTATGGTGTCTACTCAAGTATAAACATTACGTAACATAAAAAATCAATACAAAATAAGTTATATTTTAATACAAAAACAGTTGAAATAAATTCTTATAAGGAAATGCTATAAATAAACATTCAAAGGTTAATAGGTTTATTAATGAATATACAAAACAAATATTTCCCATTGGTCTTACATTCACAATAAGTATAGTTGGTAAATCTTAAATAAGGCGCGGGAAGTGCGTCGTCTGCCTCCAAACCTACAAATGTAATCTCTTATCTCGTTTTCGATATCCATTTAAATGTTCTATTGACCACGTAAGGCATATTGCTGGCTGGCTATTTACAACTGCATTACTAGTAACTTAATCCCATGCATAAGATATAAATTATATTTAACTCTATCACTTTGACAATAAGGTTCAATTTTCAGAAATAACAGCTACAATGACGCCCACAGTCATCAGACATTTCTAGAATTTCATAAATTAGCTTTTCAGTTAACTAGATATTGTATATTTTGCAGCTATTTTATAACCAACAATAAATATCAAAACTAGCTTATATCTTTTATTGAATAATTTATACAATATTATACATAAATTTTAATTGTTTTTAGTTCTATTTTTTATACTTTTTGATACAAATGTGCTAACTTTTTATAACTAGAAATTATTATATTAAAAATCGAAATTCGTACTAGCCAAGTTCTATAATATATTTCAAGCAAAATACTTTATAATTCCCATATTAAAAGACCTAATTTCGCTAACACAGTTAAGCAACAGGGAATGTCCACTCAAATTACTTTCTAACATGACTCGGGATGGTAATCAAATTGTGGATAGCGCTACTATAATTGTTCGCTGCACTGAGATATTTACTGCTAGTGCGTTTAAATCAGTGTTCTAGATTTTTAATTATTTTGAATTAAGAATCAACAAATCAAATCTATTAACGCCCAAGTTTGATTAAATAATATAAATTTTAATTGATAGTATCTTTTAATGCCATCAGTAAAACCGCCTTCCCCTTAACTATAGAGTAACAAAAGATCACTAATAGGTATTAAGTATGATTGTAATTAATCTCACCCTTTGCTGACTTGCACTGACCACAGGAAACGGGGCTTTAGCTGCAAGTCATTCGTATACTATATAAACATACGTTTACATTACAATTAGACGATTTAAATCGTCAAAGATAAACTATTGTATGTCTATGTAATGGCTGTGTTATCAATATATACATTTTTATATTTAGTTTAACGTAATTTAACTACTCTATATATAATATTTATTGACAACAGGCCTATTAAGCTATTACCTATGTACAAATAATATTACCAAAAATTCCTACGAGATTTCATAATTGATTTTATTCGTTAGTTGATATTGACATGTTGATTGCTACACAAATATAAAAAATGTTTCTGTTACTGACTGGGCTTAGAGTTTTTTTTTAAACATCAATATAAAAGAGAAACACAGTATTTTTTCGAATCCAAAATCTTTTTTTAGGATATTGTAGTAAAATTTTTAATCAATAATCAAATGATAAAACATATCGGCACAAAAAAATAATGTTAGAAGAAAAAAATAAGCGGTATATAGGGTAAGCAGACCCAATTGTAGTTCTTCATACCTAAAAACAATATACTTTTTTTAAACTTATTAACGTTTATTCTCACGATATATCGTATCGATACAGTATCAACGGAGTTGATAGATCTTATTATATTCAATATAGGATTGAAGTCAACAAAGTCAGTGCAAATCTGTGTACAATAAGCAAACTAAGTAATGGAAGCCGTTGAAACCTATTATGTACTAATGGAGGAGTAATACTTTACTTAACTTCTAATAGTATTGACTCTTGTGTTTTAAAATTTTAGGTCAAATTAATAATTTTCTTACAAAAATTGCTACTAATTTAACGTAGGTTGATATTAAAGAATTTTATGATTGTAATTTTTTCGTGGTTCATTTTCAGTTCGTTATTGCAAGTCTTTAAAATGATTTGAAATTCTTTATGCGTGAATGCTAAATCGAGCATTAAACAAACATACATTTTAATGACTGTATACGAGTTTGGAAGAAAGCAATAAACAAACGGATAAACATTTACAAAGGAATTCGATAGCTTGTTCCGATCGTTACTGGTGGTCGGCTATGATATATATATATATAAATAATAATGAAATAATATTAAAATAATGTAACTAATTAAATATTATTTCTTGTCCGATTTAATTTTTATATAAAAGTGTAATATTGTTATTAACCTTAATAATTCTAATAAAAATATTGCTATTTCGGAATGAAAATATATTTCAACAAAAAAAAAATACATTTTCGTCATAAAAATTATTTATTCTTATATAAGCCACAAATAAATTAAGGTTAGCACTAACCTCAAAAAAATTACAATTATTTTATAATTTCTATACAACTGCAATATCGTACGTAGTTAATTATTGGACAATCGATATCTTGGTATTTGAGTGGTCTGTAATAAGAGTATAGGCGTCAAGACACACTGTGCGGTCTTTATGCCGGTCAACCGAGAAATTGACCTCAATCCCAAATGAAAACAACCCTTATATATAGCGTGTAAGGAACAAAATTGAAAACCAACTATTATTTATCCATCCTGAATTTCTCAAGCATCCTTTATTCAAATTTGAACTCTGGGTTAGGCTATTAAAGTTTAATTCGCTCTGGAGCTGGGTAGTTTACACTATTAAAATAATGAGGACTCATAAGGGTATCTGAGTAATTTCTCATGTGTTTCGTCCTTTATTTATTGTGTAGCAAATAAGGCTACTGTTTCTCTTTGTTGGATGCTCTAAGATGAAGTTTGCTCCTTTACTGTTATAAAGCGTTTGGGACAACGGTTTATTTATATTAGTTGTACTCGACTGAGAGTGCTGGGAATTATGTTAATAGGTATTTATAAACATTACCAACAATATCATTATTATTTAAAAATATACATAAATATACTCCAGATCCTTTTTATATCAAATTTTATATCATTTTGAAATGTTAGAGCATTTTAGTTTTATTCCGCCAATTTTACCATTTTTTTTTTGTATCAATGTAACTTTCGATACTTACAAAGTTTTCTTTCTGATATCAATATTTATATAATATTTTATTCTACATTATAAAATTGCTATAAGATTATTCAAGAGTCAAACATCCTCAAGCAATAGCTTATGCAAATGTTATTAACATTTTTAACTTTAATAAAACAAAGTTACACTATTCACAAACGTCGCTGATAGATGCGACTATGTCACATTTAGAATGGAGTATCAAGAAGGTATAAATATAAACTACGATTATAACCCTTATTTGTTCGAAATAAGAGTCATATAGATTACATTAATCAGCCGACGAGTCATCGCTACAGGTGAAGTCATGCTGCGTTCTAGTTAGTGTCAAGTCAAGTTCCGTCATACAAGTTGTAAGTCAAGTACACTAGAACCTATTCAGATTCCACTTTCACGTTCAAGATGGTAAGTAGCGTGAATGATACCATTTATTTTTTATGCTAAAAGAGTGTTATTAACAGACTCTATAATTTTGTGAGACCGATCTTTTTCTAGCAGTTTTACAAAACCGTTAAATTTATTTTTATTATTTTTTGCTTTAAAATATTATTAGTAACATTTCACAAAATAATACCTTGAATTATATTTCGGTGATATATATGAAAACACTTGTTTGTGAAGTGTTTTCTCTTTATTAAATATTTGCTCTATGACTCGCTAATTATGAAAAATTTCAATAACTGTTATGTTTTTAAAACACTTTGCGAGTTGCATATTTAGTTTTATGTTAACTAGATAATCATACCTACATTTAAAAATCAAAGTCAAAGTAAAAAATGTAAATGTTTATTTTTTTTTCATGAAAAACATTTAATTGGATATGTCAAAATGAATTAAAAAAAAAAACTGTTCAATTAGTTGATGTCACGAGTTTATTAAGTTTTAAATATTAACTTTTTCCTGAAATAACTCGTGAACTATTTTTATCAAACTTGCCCCCTATGTAGGTGCATTACACTGATTGTAGGAGTATATGATTGTAGACAGTCGATGGACAAAGCAAATATGACTTGGAAGAATAACGCAACTATGTCATCTATAGAGAATATAACGTCAGTCATAAAGTATATTAATAGTAAATATTAAGTTATATACTCGTATATTGATTTACCATTTTTCTCTTTGTTATACTTTTTTGTTTCTTATTGAACAACACGTAGCATTTGGATCATAATTCGGTCACCCAGGACGGAGCATAACTTAAGAAATTGCAAAAAAATATAATTTGTTAAAACCCAACTTTTTACTTATTAAGAAAAAAAATATAATAAAATAGAAGCCTTACGTTTTAAAATTATTGTAATAATGAAATGGATCCGTGAAATTGAATGGATCGGAACAGAATACGTCTCCGTTATCTATCTAACGATCTGTCTGTTCATAACTATAACAAGATACGAACAATAGAAAAACCACAAATATTTCTAAAACGTCGTATCAATTACTTACGATATTTCGAGTTCTAGTTAAGAGGAAGGCATAACTTATTTATTTTATTTTTTGTTTAAAATTTATTTTCTAATTTTATACATAGTGGATGATAGATATAAAATATTAAGGTTAATCCGTTTAATATAATACTTCATACTTTTGTGTACATTAAAGTTATTAAGCTCAATTAGTGAAGGAACGTAAGCTTAATAAAATTTTGACAGGTTTATTGTAATTCAATACAGCAGCCACGCAACATGGGTTCTCACGGGTAACTATACGATGTACGTCATGACATGGTTTAATTGATACATAAATTGGATACAGTCAGTGTTCCATTTAATTAGAATGGCATCAGTGGAATTAAGTTATTTAAACAAAACATCATCTACACATTTTACAGTATTATATTTTGTGAAAGATCAGGAATGTGATCTAGAATTCGATAATGAAGTATCTGTAAAAAGTTTTTGAGCTTTAAACATATTTACTGAACTATTTATTTGTGTTTTTATTTAAAAAGTATGTTATATCTGTCTTGAATCTTGTAAGTGAGTTTCAAAACAGCTTCCGTTGTTTGAATAGACTGTAAATTGATAGAAATATATAAATTCGATGAAATTCTGATATTGTTGTGTCAAAGATTTGATTCAATGGTAGAGCCGGAAGGTCGACTTATTGAACTCCATACTATGTATATGGAAAAATCCTATCTCGTTTGTCACCGTTGAATTTGTTTATTTAAGAAAGATATTTTTTTGTAAATTATAGTTAGGTATTATGAATTATTTTTATAATTATTGTATACATTGTAGAGGGATAAGAACAGAAGTAATTATTAAGAAAATTACTATTGATATTATTTTATTTTTGTTCTTAAACTGTATGTTTCATATCTAAAAATCAACAACATATTCTCAAGATATAATAATAATTATTTATCTTTGATTCATATAAAATATCTATAATACCGTTAAAACGTAATAATATTTCCATTAAAAGTAGAAGCCCAATTAAACAAGTCACTGAACCAAGCAGCAAATCAGTTTAAAATACGATCAAAACAAAGCAAAGACTGAATAAATCCACGGCGCCTTACTTCATTTCTCTCTATCTGTTTTATTGCTTCATAAATAAGTGTAGTGACAGTTTTTATTGCGCCAAACTCAGTTCCGGAGTTGCGGGGTGATTAACATCTGTACACATTCGGAATACGAATAAGAGATAATCCAGTGTTTCCGAGTGGACACTTTCCATTTTATGCTGTTATTTAAATTCCGGTATGATTTGTCAATATTTGTTAGGTACGGGGAGAATAATGTTTACAAAGTTTTTACTCTTGAATTGGGAGTGTGCGGTTTATAGATGAATTAATTCTTAGATTGTTTAGTGAAAATTATATGAACTTTATATCTAAATATAAATTATTTTGTAGATATATTTGTCACTTAACTATATTTATATATTTTTTATTAATATTTTTAATGAAAACCTAAATGGTTTAGATTCAAGAAACCAGTGAGTGTCACTGTAGTTCTAGGTATTTTTAATTTTTTAAGCCTCTTCAATGTCCTTTTTTATTTAATATCATTAGGTATTATATATGACAATTATCATCGCATTGTCTGGTGAATAAATATTTTAAGACAATTATATAAAATGTTCATTCTTTAACTTGTCCAAAGTATAAGATTATATATACTAATTAAACGTACTGTAATGATGTATGTTTGTTCTTTACAACAATGTTATCACTGCCGGCTTATAAGATGTCACAATGTCAAAAGTCTAACTGCTACTGACCATTATTTAAATTTTATTCATAAAACAAGCTAAAAAGCTATTTATAATATAAAACAAATGCATTTGAATATGATATTTAAGCATAAAATAAGAACTAAATCTGTTTATAATAGCACGTTTATGTAATATAACAAACAGTAACAAACATTTTTATGATATAATATAGGTCGGTAAGGTTATCGCGTAACATTCAATAACCCCCATTTTTAAATCCTAAAACCATTAAAAACCAATAAGATCTAAAAAATCGGTCTATTCGGTAACATACGTCGTAAAAGCGAATGGGTGGGTTAATCTTGTTACTTTATAGGTGATTGCAAGAATTTATAGAGGTATGAATGAGAGGCTGTATTTTACTAAGTAACAATAATTCGTAGATTTAATGCCGGCTTATATATTGGGTTTATATTAAAGTTACCACGCGGCGGTATTTCAAAATGGAGTATAATATCCGCAAGATATTAAAAACTGTAAAAACTGTTAAATATAAAGAGTTTTCAATAAAACTTATTGTTACTTTAATTTAAATAAAACGTCCATGTGCGAGTCGGACTCGCTCACGAATGGTTCCGTACTATCATCTATAATAGAAAATCACGTTTGTTGTATGGGGACCCACCTTAGTTATTATTTGTTGTTATAGTATTTGTTGTTATAGCGGCAACGGAAATACATAATTTGTGAAAATTTCAGCTTTCTAGCCATCACGGTTTATGTGATACAGCCTGGAGACAGACAGACAGACGGACAGACAGCGGAGGCTTAGTAATAGGGTCCCGTTTTATCCTTTGGGTACGGAACCCTAAAAATATCAACAAAACTGGAACCCCTTCAAAAAGAAATCATAAGTTGCAAGTGTCCCTCGGTGGTAGTCTAAATTGCATATGGGTACTTTTTCTTTTTGATTCGGAACGCACGTGTCGGCAATGAAGGCAGACTAACGATTTTTGAAATGTAGTAACTTTAATTTGTATTTAGTTATAATATGGGATCCATTAACTATTATTAATTGTTAATTAATTAATTATTTAATTATTTTATGTACTTAAATAATTAATTAATTAACAATTACAAAAGACAAACGCATATCAATTAAAGTAGGATAAATAATACATTTACTTTATTTTATACAACATATATGTTTAGTATATATACAATATTATCGCATTTTAATTTTGTATTTTGTTACAACTTATCTTATATCTTTCTTTAAGAACAATAATCCATTACATAAAACAAAATAGTAAAACAAAAGCGTTTTTTAACCGTCCGTCTGTCTCTCCACAGTTTGTTTACCAAAGCATGCGGAGACACAGTTGTCTTTAATTTAATTTAAAACTTCGTGACGTCATGTTGCGCCACAAAATAATTCTTCCGGAACTAGCGAAGCGAAAGAACTTTGTCTTGCAACTGTTGCTTTGGAGATTCAAATTAGTTCAGTTGTATATTTATGTAGTATATAAACGCTTCGGCTACGTTTGTTTATGTATTTATATAGAGGATGTGAATACAGGAATTTATTAACAAACCGTGTTTATTAAGAACACATCTGTTTAGCTAAAAGCTTTGACTTAGGTAGAGAAGTTATTATAGTTAAGTAAGCATCTTGCTTTCTTTATTTAATTAACCAAAAGGAACAGAGTAAGAAGATAGATACTTAGATGTCTATTATTAAAACGAAATTTGAATTAAAATTATTTTATCAAGCTCTCTCCAAGATGTAAGCTTCAAAAATCTTTCCCAACTTACAGCGTATTTAAACTAATTGAAAAACTTTTCTAATTATCGGCTTAACAGATACTTGGAGTAAATCGCCTCAAGGGTAAACAACACCTCCGCTATTCGCACCCGGTGAGAGACCGTCCAAACCATTAGACACAGCGGTTTCACTTTACGAACCTTATATCTTAACCAATTATAATTTTAAGCAATATTCAAGAATTCAGTTTATTATATTTTAATAAAATAATCGCATAAATATGAAATTTTCAATTTTCTCAGAACATTGCAAATATATTATTGAATTAAATTATTTTGTTTTTATTTTTCGAACCCGCGACCTCTGGAAAACCCGTGTCCGTTTTTCATTTTTCATTCTATATTTATATAAATTTAAATTAGCTTAACATGTTTATAGATATATCCAAAGAATTAAATTCATATTGTATCTTCATTGTCTAAATATAAAATACTATTATTTATTGTTTCCGCTCACGAACACACCCACAGTCGATTATTCTTTACCCATAGTATCAGAAAATGCCCCTTAAAAGTTAGTATAAAAATCACATTAGTGCCCCTTGTTTCAAACTTAAATAACAATAAAAAATTAAAATTGTTATTGCGTTACGTTTCATTCCTTTGAGAACGAATTTCTAAACGGGATGCAAATTTTATAGTTCTTTAATATAAGTATACAATTTTGGGGGAGATATTGTTACTCATAAAATAAATATTAATATTTTGATAAGAATACTAAATATATAATCAAATTTCTATATTTTAAACGAATACATAGGTATTGATTGGATCCATAATATACCTATTGAATAGATAATAATCCCTAATGTAATATAATATTAGTGTTTTAATAATTTGACGTTATGTAGTTTATTTATTTAATGTATAAGGTTCAATAGTACAATAATATATTATAGCCAACTCTATAATAATATATTTGCAAGGTTGTGAAGGAGATCCCCATGTAAAGTCAATTCCATAATCGCTTGTAATTTTCCAAATGATCAGTTTTCAAAACACATCGCCCTTTCATTTGTATTCATCGAAAACTCGAAAAAAACCTCTTCTCTAAGTCTCTCGTTAAGTAAATTAATACGAGCATAAAACATGATTAAAAAAATTACGCTGACGACCTGCTAGGGAGCCACCCCTCTATGAATGGCCGCTTTCTTTATTATAATACAAAGTTTTGTGGTTGAAATAACAAAACACAGACCAATTTCGATCTTATGTGTTTATAATAAAAGCTATGGATATTATTTTGGTACGAAATAAGCTAGTAATTTGTATATACCAAGTTTTACCTTTAAGTACTGTAACTTATAACATCCCCCACTTCAATACAAGTTGCCAGAGGGCGAAACAATGAAAATGTTAATATTTGGGCTGTTCTGGATTTTATATCTTAAAATTAATACAGTATAAGACAGTCGTGTTAGTTACAAGATGGAATTCGTGCAAAGAGTTTATTGTTTCAGTTTGAGATTACACATATTTTCATTGAATTAATTATTAGTATTATATTCAAATAATAATGTATTAAAACATTAATTGTAAATGGAGAAGTGGTTTATTTTGTTCCTGTTGCTATGAAGTGAATACTTAAGTTGAAAAAGAAAAAATATATTACTGTCACAAATACAAAATACAAAAAACATTGTAGTGAGGTTTTCTTTCCTCGAATAATATATTTTCACCGGAAAAGGCTAGATAAATCTAGTATCTATAAACAGACTCCCGGGAACTTGTAGAGTCGTAAATTTGAATCTACCTGCTTTTTTAAGGGTGTAAAGTAACCCAACGTGTACGTAAAAATTCGCGAGCGTAAAATTTCAATCAGCCTCGTATTCATATGCAAAAGTTTGTTCCCTTAAGTGCTTGATATACACACACATCTTATGCGTACAGAAATAAGGTTCAAATTGCTCTATCATCTAACATCGTATTGTTAGGACGCGATTTTGAATTACGTATATGATAATTATGCCTTCACAAATATATGTGCGTATATTTTATTTTTACAACTCTCTTTTATATTCTTGATTAAATTTTTCCCTTTTCTTGATTCGCAACAACATATGAAGGCAAATCTTTTGCTTATTAAATTATTAGAAATAAGTACTTTGACATTTGCGACGCAGACTTTGATTAAAAATGTTATATAGCTATAAAAGACTTTCATTTTATTATATTATATATATATCTTCGACTTTTATTGAACATTATTCCAAGGAGAGGGGTAGCTATTTAATATTTTCACTTATTTTATTTTTTCTCTAAAAAATATATTGAATATTTTACTACAATTTTATAAACTATTTAGATAAGATTTAAAAAACACAAAATAAAACTAACATATATACTTAAAGGTTTATTTCAAATGATAAGGAAAATAATTATTATGTAAACGTAAATAATACAGGATATTCCGTATGCATTTGATATCACTAACACGCTCGGCACGCACTATATTGAGGTTCTCGTGATGCATTAAGTGCATCACTATGAAAGTTTAATATGATGGCGTACTCTTAGCATTCCCTTGCCTAGAATTTATGATGGGATTACAAACTATACTTATTTTATATCACTAATATATTTAAACTTCCCAACTTTTAATATGTAACGAATTCTTCGTCAATTGGTTTGTGTTTTAGGATTAATATTTTATTACAAATTACTCAGTTTTTGTTTGAAAATATTTATAAACATGTATAGCCATGTCAAGCTTATTTAAATTTATATAATTATAATGAAGGTCTCGGGTTCGAATCCCTGCCCGTATTGGTTTATTTTTCATTATATATTTATATAAATTTACCCAGTTTTATTTACATTTGAAGTATGGATGTTTAAATCAACTCTAAAAAAATCGTTGTAAGTGAAAATATTAATAAGTAAATAGAGATATGGGTCAGATATGACACGCTCACCATCTGCCGACGAATTTTATCCTAGCTCTTGTAAAAGAGAAAACTAGGTCAGATACAACATAAATATTATGGACTAACTACAGCATGAGCGTAATGAATGAAAGGACTCGGGGGTTTTGAAATTATATGACAGATTTTTTTATATTTAACTTGGATAAGTCCGTATTGTTGTATTAAAATTTCATTGATATTTTTAGGTAGAAATAGTGGTTTAAATGGATTTTAGTTTCAAAGTAACTAAATGAAATAGGTGTATTTTTTAAATATTTTAATAGGTTTGAAGATACTAAAATATATATTTTTTAAATTTATTTATTTGATTACCTACCTATACCGGTACCTCGTTATACTCTTATCAACACGTTGCTAATATAACATACCGATTAAAAAATTATAACTTTAACTATTCAATGAATCGAACACAAATAAACAAACAAACAATTATTTATTATTAAGATAAACCTTTCCACAACATCGGGTCCAAACTACCCTCTGAGGTCAACGCTCGGAAGGGCTTTTTCACGAAGGGCTCCTGATTTGGCCGGTTTTATTCCTCATTTAACACCTGATTACTTTGACAGAAAGTTACGGCAATAAACTTGTTATGAATGGATACGTTTTGTTTGACATGAAATAGCGGATATTGATAATTTGAGATCATTTACTGGAATGTAGAAACTTTAGAATTAATGTAAACACTTTGACATTTATATACATTATATTAAATTATTAGCAAAAACATTTGAATAAAAGGATATAAGGATATGATAATGTTTGCTTGCTTCTCATACTGTAATGATAAATCAGGAACAGTAGGTTTAATACCCACGGGAGGTTTCCATCAAGTCTTACCTATTAATTTCACCCTCTTTGATTAAAATGCCACAGAGCAAATGGCATCCATACAAAACACAGATTCTCAAAGGTCACGACTAATATTTAAATTTGACAATGTAACCTATTTGGAAAAAAAAAGTCTGGATGTGATTTTAGTTTATTCATCTTGAAAACAAGACAAGATGTTTAAAAATGTTAGCCAATACGCTTTCGTTATTTAACCAGGTTGTTATTATATATAAAAAATAACATCAATTCAACAAGCAAACATTAAAATATTATTCTTAATAATAAAAGCTTAAAAGAAACTAAATGTACCCTCATGGTCCCCATGTTTTGTGTGTCAACAGCCATCCCCTTACTCGAGACAATTTAGAACTACCCTCAACGGATGGGGCTCCGAAAGTTTTCTGTAATCAAGTGTTTTGAGGTAGTGAGTTTGAGTTCGATTTACTGTCTTTTAACTCTTAAAATAACAAAACTATAAAGTATCGTTTTAGAAATGGGGAAATGATACGTAATAATCCGGCAAGAATAACTATGAATGTTTCTTTAATATGATCTTAATATATTATAAATACATTTTGGTATTTGGTTAACCCGAAAAACATCATTTAAATTTTAAAACGTTTAACTAGAAAGGATAACTCTATCGATATTTGGAACTCCAATAATAGTCCAATTCTTTTCAGGGAGAGAGCAACAGTTCTTCTAAGATCTCGACTTGACTCCCCACATCTTATCACTATGATCACAAACTAAGAAGCGTTGCTTGCATAAATATCGGTCGCCTTGAGGCTAAGTGCCGCCTTTGTCTTGCAATAAAAGAATAACATTCATTTGGGAACAATGAGATATCTTTTGTTTTGGTACCCTTAAACTAAATAAAAGATAGAAGAAGATAAGATATAGATTAGATTTGTTACTGTGATAGTTTCAAAATGGCATTATTTCATATTTTTATTTGTGTTATAGTGTGTAAATGTAGGTACTGATCGTATTTAAACAGTGTACGAACGACAGCTGCCCTTTTTTGTTTTTATCAGTAAAAAGTTTTCGAACTTCTAAAATTACTTTAGGTAAATCTATATTTCCTATTATCATATTTCATCACCGCATTAAAATTTCATTTTGTTTCCCATCTGCATACCTAGCAATTGACAGACATCGTATAGATCGTTAAGTTGAGTTGGGTTGTGTCCGTAACTTGTTGGTTTATATCTTTTAAGCCTCGCAACTTTATGGAAACCGCACCGTGTATTATATTTATCAAAGACTAATAAACAGATATATCTATATCGGGCTAAAATATTCATTGTATAAAATTATTCTAAAAACAAAACTTAATAGCTGAAGATATGAAAATAATAATTTGCTATTCATATTATAAACATAGTTTGAAGTGGCAAGTTATCTCTTAGGAATATATTAAACCACATAATCAAACATTTTTTATATAGTTGCAAAATAAAAGGTACAAGAATAAAAACAACATGAAATTTGAGTGTCTGTGTAAGTCTCTACTCTGTGGCTCATCGCAACCCATTAACAAGTTCCACGAACACAAAACATGAACGCAAAGTTATATCATATCATAATAGGTGTAATCCTGCCGTCAAATATCCTTTCATTGGCACTTAAGGCTAACTTTCCTATAAACTTAATATTTTTATGTGACGGCTCGGCTATAAAAAGATCTGCCTGACGTTTGTTGGGTGGTTTTGCGAATTTAGCGAATGATATTTGGGCTACGATTGTTATTATACCGACATTTTTCTGAGATGAGTTTTTCTAGATAGTTTTTTTAAGATGAACAAAATTAATGAGCGTCCAGCGGTTACATTGTTTCATAACTTAGAAAATATTAAAGCCAAAAGCCACCTCAAAATTTTTTTATAAAGAAATAATTAAATATTATAACGAGAAAACCAAAATGGTAACCAGGAGTCAATAAAACGCAAAGAGCTCCTAACTTTAAAGTGCAATAATCACCCCAATATAACTTCATTGCAAACAATAAACAAGGCTGAAACAAAAACAAACTACTACGCTCAGTTGACTAATAACCATAGCAAAGAGCCATCTGATCTCAAGTGCGAGTAAAATTGAAGGGGGGTTTGATAAAACAAAAGACTTATAGAAACTGAATAAATTATAGCATACACGCTGGCATTGAAGTAAAGGGAACACTCTGTCTTTTTATTGCTCTGCATTTCGGTGTTTATTAAAATGGTTGCTAACCCCATGGATATTATGTGGGTTAGTTAGCTTTGAAGTTGTTTATTTTATATATGTTCAGTTGTTATGTTTAAGTGATATAAATTTGTGTTTAAGTGAAATGAGTAGGGGATTATATATACTTTGTATTAAGCTAAAATACTACTAATATAGCTTTTTTAAAGGAGTAGATGATTCGCCTGATTGCAACAATAACCGCATTCCATCAATAACATACATAATAATAGCAAACAATTAGATACATAAAAATAGTAGATTATTTAGCTTAAAGAATAGGATGATATGAAAGTGAGTAGGATAAAGGTAGAAAAAAGAAGACGAGTTGAACTTTGGTGGCTTTCCAACTCACTGTATGGGACACAAAGAACATAGTTATTACTTCACTCTGATTTTCTATGAGAGAGTGTCAGTTTTAGTTTTACTTTATTCAAAAATACTATAAAGTTAAGTTGGTACATTACTGGTACATATCACGAAACTTACAATATTCTATTTGTTCGAAAAAATCATCTAAAACATGTTCTGGGCAGCCATAATTGTTGAAGTAGCTAAATATTTTTCATAACTAAAACAAAGAAACAAACTAAATATGTAAATATAAATCTGCTTTTTAATATTATAAGACCGTATTCCAAATCTGAACCAACTTTTATAACTTGCGGTATAAAAGCCTAAAAAACTACTTTACGCTTTCTTCCTACTACGAATGTTTCTGTACTAATACATCATGCATTATACTCAGCATTGCAAAAGCGGCCGGTTTCCATTGTGATATTGTGACCTGATTTCTGAGGATTGTTTATAGCTCGCGACTTTTGACTTAGATTTTGACTTTTGGGTATATTGTATTTAAATCCCAATTACCGTCATTGGTAAATGTGGTTTTAAATAATGCATCTTTTGTATTTTTACTTTATTTGTTTAAATTTAAATGAAACGTTTTAAGGTTTGAATATTGTCATTCTTATTTTTTTTAATATATAGTTGTTTTTGAATTAAATACAAAAAAAAGTCGTAACATCTAAATGTCCTATCAAAAATTGTGTCACACAGCCAGCATTCAATGTGTCAAAGTCTGATAACGAATGCGCCCTTTGAGATAAAATCACCTCTCTAGCAGAGCCCACATTTACAAGCCTTGGTTTTCAAGCTTTCATGGCAAAACAGAATTTTTGCTCAAAGATGTGTTTAAAATATTTTTTTATTAATAGTTCTAGAAAAAGTAGTTTCAATAATCTACTTAACTTATAAGACATGCATACACATTTTCATTTCTAACACTCAAAAAAAATATATAAAATTACGTGATATTATCAATATATTATTAAAAGATTCATAGCCGAAATACAATATCCCAAAAACTAAATAATGCACTGCTTGCTTATGAATAACTAACACACGCTATGATGGATCACCGTCCCAAAGACCGAGGAAACTATAAGAACAATTACTTATTAATTAACACTATTATCGGAAATATCTAACGTACAATCTTCAATTGGGCTATTAATCATTTTCGGTGGTCCAATCGGGCAACCTTACACTTGATTTTGCTTTTGGAATATCGAGGCATCTGGTAGCTGAATCAGTCCCTTGCTTTTCGCTAGACTTGCACTTTGATACCAAATTTATGGTGGTACAATATTTTAATTGAAACATAACTTCAGCTTTATGTCATTGTAATAAAGCTCAAATTGAGGGAAGGAGCTTGTAAGACTGTAGTTTGATAGCTTTTGCGGAGAGTTTGTAAGTGAAGCGTGATCTTAAGATGATTTATGATATGTTGTACGGTTGACGTTTACGAGTTAACAGCCACGCCGGCGAGGCCTTTTAATCAACTATGCTAATGTTAGACGTTGATCTCGGCTGCGGCGGCCCCGCTAAGCTTAACGTCAATATTATGTCCTAATTGAATCTCTGAATGTACGCAAAGTTTAATCAAGAACCCTGCTAGTATATTATCTGTTGCCGTATACATAAACCCATTTATTATTGTGATGTGAACTACTATTAATAATAAACAGTAAGTTTTCCTTTTCTTTTATTAAGTGTTGGAGTTTCATTAATCTTGTTGTGCTTGTAAGATATAAATATCTGGGCGGCATATATGAATGTTCAAGCAATTTTGATTTGAGGTCAAGATATCGATTGTCAATATTTGGAGTGGGTAGTTTAAAAAACTAGTCTTAGAGATAAGATATCTCATACGTAACATCTCACGTACGATCTGTATACAATTGTTGGGATAACCGAACAAAAGCAAAGAAGAGGGTTTTGAAAAGATTTTTAATATGAAATTTCATTAATACCTAAATGCTATTTATTTTTAGAATATAAAAATTCAGAAGAAACATTATAACATAGACTATCGAAAGAAAAATCGTTGAGAAAATGTTTGTTTGCTAACAAGTTAAAATAAGCTTTTAACTCACTTTGTAATTGACCTTACTGAAGAACCTTTATACTAAAAAAAGTCCCCTCAAAAGCCTAATTATTCTCAATCGAGCAAGGACTTGCTAACAAGAGTGGTTGGCGACCACTTACAAATAAATTAAGAACTATAGCGAACAATACTCATCCAATTAGTAAAGAAATAGAGTTTCCAATTATAAATTCTATTTATAATTTTTTCGATTGACACAACAGAGCACCCCACGCACTGCAATAAAATTGATGTTTGATATTGTCTATTTTCACAATACCACAGAATATATTATAATAATCACAGTGTTAAAAAGTAGATCTAATCAATACTTCCTTTTACTAGGTTAAGTTTAATTCACATTTAAATATTTTAGTATTAATTTACTACAAATAATAAATATTGGGCTTAAATTTTGTGCAGATGGTAATTGTGAACCGCAGATGTCCTGTCACAGGGTCAGTTGACGTTTTCAATGGGGCATACTAATGGCAGTGCCCTATTAATTACATCAGACGGGCAAATTTTACGTCAAGAAATCCTGGCCCTTTCGTCTAATACCAGTTGAAATAGGTCCACTCGCTCAACCCCCTCAAATTACTTAAATGAGGCGGGGTAAGAATATTATTAGGCTAGTTATTTAATGTGGTTCGTTATATATTTCTTCCACAGTATTACTTCATATCCTTTATGAAGCAAATAATGGAAGCACAGACAGGCAACACAATAAATAGCCTTTGCCGGTGGACAAGAATAGAGCATTCATAATATAGATAGTTATATAAACCTCTATACACTGTCACGTATCAATACAGACAGAAATATGTTATTTAATACATCATGTGACTGCAGGAACGTTACGCTTTCTTACTGGTGACAGGTAACATGCATATTCCTATAGACGACGTGCACAATCAAATTTTTGTGTCTGTGCTGATTGATATGTATCTGCAACAGATGGTGAAGCCTTAGAAAATTCTGTAAGGTAGTTATTACATCATTTACAGTAAAAATGTAAATAACAAAACTAATAATATATTTTTTTCCTGTAAAACTAATGTCGACAATTTTTTTAAAAGATTTCAAACTTTTACAGAACCAACAAGTATTTACTTTATGGTATCATCTAGCTTTGAGTTAGAAATTAATAATTTGTAGCTCATAGAAAAGTTTTTTTATAACTTGAGATTAAGTTAGTCCAATTATATTGTAAATAACAACAGAAAATATGATTTTAGCTTAGACCAACTTAAAGTACAAATAATTATGGCGGATAAAAATGTTATGGGAAAAAATACTTTACCCTGTTAGTTTAACCTACGAGTTCTTAAAACTGTTAGTTTAAAAACAGAAAATAACTTAAAAAAATTAACCGATGCTTAAAGAAAATGAAAGAGTTTTGCTATATTTCTACCTAACATTCTGTGAAGTGATCTACAAATAGTACCTGTCATAACAGTAACTAAAAGCAGATTCAGAATACATGCCGTTATTTTGTTTTATTATCAAATGCTTTAGCCAGATTAAAATTTGTGAATCGAATATAATATACTTTGTCTGATCCAAACTAATCGACTAATATTTTTTATGTCCAGAATGCTTTTATGTATTTTCTAATTAATTGAATGATAGCCTAATTATATTTGAAGAAAAAAAATACCGACTCCGAAAATGCTTAAAAAATTTAACTTGTTCTACATTTATTTAAAAGTAACATAACAATCTCTGACCTCGTTTCTGGTAGAGTCCGAAAACATAATGTCCCAGCAACAAATTTATCAGACAAAACAACTTAATACAATTACGTACACAAAGGAGAATTGAAACGAGAAAAACTAAAATGCGGAGAGACAAGACAGTAAATAGGCGGTCCAGCCATCGACCTAGTTGTGGACAATCGGTTGGCATTGGAAAGATTTATCACAGGACTACAAGATTGTTATGTGACTGATGCTGTTTCTTATAATACAAAAGTAAAATAAAACGTAGTTATCTTGGAACTGCTTAATTTAATCAAAATTAAACCGTGATTATTAATGATCGTAGTACTTCAAGACAAATCAATTCTATTGTTTATTAATTACACAATGTTAATCTCTACCTGCACTATATTTTATTTATATTATAATCTTTTTATTATAAGTTAAAGATTAAATACTCAGATTATTCTTGTAATAAATGAGCTAAACACTGTTGCGCTATAGTTCAATTGTAGTACATTGGCCACTTCCGCTGGTCTCATAAACCTATTGGGGTTATTTTGATTTTAAAAGACGTAGGTCGTACTAATATTATAACCCAATATTATAATCATGATAACAAAATAGTTAAAACGACAATACTATAGTTAATATTATAACAAACTGATTGTATATGATTTAATTAACTAGGTCATTACTAAGGTTATGAATTTTACAGTCGTATACGTATTTATATAAATATTTTGATCGTTTGCAAAAATATCCTGAGTGGAGTTTACGCTTCGGCGTATCGTCTCAAAGAAACCTTTACCTAAGCTCAAGGATCCCACAAAAACATTCAAGAAGCATATTTATACGCCACGTTCGTAGAATAAGAACACTTGTCTCACGACACCGGCAAGGGACAATAAATCAAGCCTACTTAAAACTCAATCTGTCAAAGGATACGTTTTTACAACAAAAAACTTCTTTGGTGTTTGTTTTATTTTTATACACGCACAATTATTTATAAATGTGTGTGTGTCCATTGAAATTCAAATAAAGATGTTTTGGTGTTAGTTCATAGATTGATAAATAAATAGTAATTCGAGGATTCTTTGTAGAATTGTCGTAATTAATACGGTTATACATAAATAGCATTTGTTTCAAGATGATCTGTCATTATATCCTAAGCTGTATATAAACCTAAGCAAGTCGTTGGAGTGTTATTCATTTTTCAACAGTAGCAACTTTCCACGTAATCTGTTAGAGGTAAACTAGTAATAGTAAAAAATATGTAAAATCTGTATTTTGTCCAAACCTTGGGTGGTCCGGGGAAACACGTGTGACTACTTGACTGTATAAGGAATGCTTATTTTAATTTGACTTTATCTTGAAGTATGTACTTGAAAAAACGAGGAGAGTCGTTGGTACCGATCGCATAATAATATATAAATTTAAATATAACACTCAATACATGTTAATAATAAAATGGTAAATGATTAAATAATAGAATGTTTGGAATAAATAAAACCTATATATAGTACACCTATATTTTATTTAATCCTGCCACAATGACACAAGTGCTGGCGTATTTCCATTGATCTAAAAAAATTATATTAGTTTATTTTCCGATTTTTATGAAGCAACTTTTGACCAGTTTGTTATTATATTAATTATTTGTTTGTATTATAACTATTCATTATTCACCCTCACTATAGCAAAACCAGTTTATTGCATCGCAAAATTAGCAACGGTCAGTATCCATTTCAATCAGACCAAACTTTCAGTATAGATTGGTATTTATTGCAACCTTAATTTCAACCTTATCTGTGTGTAAATTAAGTGTAAAATTGTAATCAAATTTAACTATCAATTTAAACTTTGATTCCCAAATTGTTTTAGACTTACTGTCGTAGAAAATAGAGTTACAATTTCAACTTTAGTTTATCAATAGCGTGTCCAAAGAATCGTTCACGTTGCCAAAATTGTCCTTGGAGTGACAGTGTTGGTTTAACTTAGTGATTTTGTAAGAGAGGACTAAGTCCGGGCTACGAAGACCCTTGTTTATTATTGTTTCCATCACACCCTATGTATACAATAGCTTTATTGTGCCGTAATCTTATAGGTAAATGATGTCTTTTGGGGTTTTATTAAACAGAGCTTTCGACGGCAACCTCAGCGAAAGGTAATTGCTTTAAATTTTAATTAATATAATTAAATATCACGATGAAACCTGGTTTTATTAGACCGGGTTATTAATTCCCTATTGATTAATTAATATTATTCAAAAGTGAACAAACATATATTTTCCTAGTTTGGCTGCGGAATCTTCAACGAATGGAGTTTTTTTGACACTTTGTTATCCTAGAATTAATTTTGGGTTGTAAGAGGAGACGGGTATTTAAAAGCTTTGAACAAAAAGTAGAGTGACGTTTTATGATAAGCCACATCTTTGGTTCATTTTAAAATGTTGTTTGTGGTTTATTTTGTGATTTTTAATGTATTTGTAATGTGATTTTACGTAGTTTATGTAAGAGTTTATGTTGATTTTATTTATAATTGTTCTAAATGTTTTGTCGTGATCAGACCTAAGAACTTATAGGTAATTCAATTTGAATAACAAAATAATCTACAATAGCAATATATATCATTTTTCCGGGTCAGAACATAACTGTACGGCCATTAGGTCTTTACCAATTAATTTTAAGATATTCAAACTAGATGGGCACAACCAATTTGCTAGTTATAAATTCAAAATGCATCCAAGCGGAAAATTGTATTGGGACCCGAATTCCGTTGGCCAGTAGGGTAGTTGAGGGAGTTTCATATAGACGGGTTTTGTATAGGATTAGATGGTTTAACCGTCGGCTATGGTTGACATTGCTCGCTCAGAATTTAGGTCAGCTGGGGAATTGTATGCGATGTGTGTCCTGTTACAATATTTTTGGAGTCTGATATTTTTCACCTTATTGAATAACCGTGTTGAAGTAATCTTTAAAAAAAAACTATTTTTCTCAAATAATTTACATAGTTTATTAATTAAACGTCGTCCCATCTGTACGAAATGACCCTTACTTAAACACTTCTATTTGGCTGGTTTATAGAGGTCAGTGTGGGATTGTAGGTGGATGACCGGGCATGGGATATCTGGCCCCATCTCATTTAGTAGGATTTACCCGCCATGGAATATTAAAAAAATATACCAAATAAAATCATTAATTTTAGTATGGCTCTTGATTATTATTTCTTCGTTAATTTTATAAAACTATAAAATAATATAACTATTTCTATGTAACCCTTAGATCAATAGACCTTGCACATTATAAACTTAAAAATTATATATTTAATACAATCATATCATCATCGTCATATCAGGTGACGATTGAACTTATTTTATCATCAGCACACATGTAGGGTCGCTTTAAGTGTTTAATCTCAATTTAAAGCGATGCCTTGATAAACCTAACCCTTTACGATTATACATAGAGTCGTAAAAACTAAGCGACAGAAAGCCCTAAAATCTGAATTTCTAATAACATCTCTCTAGCAAAATGAACACGGTAATATAGAATACATACACATTATTTTTTACAGATTAAAATTAACTGGAAGTGATTGCTAAAATTCTACAATCCCAAGAATCATATACATATTTTTAAATCCTATTGTAAAAATATTATACTGGTTTCATATTATACCAGATATTGTCGAGTAATAAATACTTTCAAATAATATGCAAGACTAGACTAATGTAATGACAATTTTTCATTAACGCTTTTAATTGTCGTTTCAAGTCAAATTTTACTGAACCTAAGCGTACTTTGGTTTTTATTGAACCTTAGCGTACCAACGTCTTTTAATTCCTAAAAACATTTGGAGTTCCTTCCAGACAAATATAATAACATCTACAGCAAGCGTAACACGTAACCCGTTAGAACCCCAAAATGTTTAATTTTACCCTAGCAAATACGACAGGAGGTTTCTACTTGCCTTCTAATATATGACTAGTAAGCGATAAGCACTCTTAAGATTGCAACATTTATTTTGTTGATTAAAATTCTTGAGCAGCGAAAAATGTTGTAATTGGTTTCAAAATCATTTCTAGTTTAAAAGAAAAAGTAAAACATTAATAATTTTGCTTTAGTCTTAACAAATAAACAATATTAACATGTAAAATTTTTATACTTTTTGCTAGAAAAAGTAAGAGTAAAAGATAAACAGCTTAAGTTGTATTTGTAAATATATTCCAAAATGTAAACTTCACGCTGAATATGTTACCAGTACCTATAATAACATGAATGTAGGGTTAGCATCCTCGAACGTAGACAATTTAAGCGCTCTCACTCTCCACGAGACGAAAACTTTATCGACGCTCGTAACTAGGAGATGTGTGTTAACTGTTGCTACCATCTTATATTGACCGTCTCACCCTCTCTTCATATAAAATAATAACATATACTCACCAGCCGTTCTTATAACCTGGAGAGATCAAGTTACTTTGGTTGACTGAATAGGGAATGCCAGGTATTAAACTCTTCTCTAGATGTTCTGTTAGTAGTAATGAAAGAAAATTTGTAGCTTGTTACTTGCCAATGATCTTTCGAGAATATTTATTAATTAATGAGTTCATAGAGTAATATAAATCTATTTAATTATAATTAAAATAATAAATCAATTCAATTCAAAACGTTTATTTTAAATTAGAAGTAAAGTCGATTGTTATTTTTTTTAATATATAGAAGACCAAGTCTTGTAAATGCAGGTTTTGCCTTGGGCTCAAACTGTTAGTACCTATTTCGATTGCATTTTGAATACAGTTATGTGTATAAGTTAAGTTTTCTCATTCGTTATATATACAAGCAACCTTATAACCAATGGTTTGCTTTTTAGATATTCAATTATTAACCTTATTATGTGTTAGTATTGTTTATAATGCCGTGGCGAAAAATACATCATGCATGAAACGTATGAGGTACGAACATCACGCTAAGAATCAACGGTGACATAAATCAAAGTCTCGAAAGCCCTTTTCAATTAATTCTCGCCTCAGGGCCAAGAAATATTTGCATTAGAATATGTAATTGTAAGCCATTGTCGGTTCTTAGCCAGTAAAAAGGGTCAAGAATTGTTTAGTGGTCTATTGTACAATATAGAGGGTGTTTGTCTTTCTTGTTCGGGTTCATATTTGATTTTGACGCGTTTTCGTGGGTTGGTCTTTAATGTTAAGGTTCGTTGGGTCAAAGACTTAGAGCTAATTTATAAATCCTACCTTTACTGTTTGTATTTTTTTTTTAATATGATCTAGGGCAATGCTTGACTAAATTCCACCTGATGGTAAGTGGAATGTAGTCTTAGATGGTAAGTCGCATTGCCCTAGCAACCTATTCACTCTTCTCTTGATGTATGTACGTAATTTAGCTATTAATGTGCTAATTACAATACAATGTGTATATAACTATGATTAAAAGTTTTATATTCATTTAATATATGTCCATTTCGTTTTGTTTCCAGGTACTTCATCATATTTATCAGATAAATGGGTTTGTTGTATTATCTATAAGAGTATTATTAACATTTGCATAATGTGAAACAAAAGTCTCGGAAAAATAAGAAATAAACCATGAAAATAATAATTCTTATAAATAAAAATGGTTCTTTATTCTGCTATAAAACCACATTGATGATTGCATGTGGTTAGTTAACTTTACTACCAATGTTATTAACATAAACAATAATAGTCACTTATTATATGTTATTAATAAATACAAGGATTAGTTGTTTATTCACAAACTTTCAGGTCAATTATATAATATATCGATTGTTTTAATGTTGTAAAAATCAAGCTTAAGAATACCTACAAAATAAAATTATAGATTACTAGCTGTTGCCCGCGGCTCCGCCCGCGTGTAGGTCGCTTTTTGCGTAATCTGTGGAAACAATTTCATAGAACATAATTTTTGCCTAACTTTCATCGTTTTCGCAGCGCACGCAGTTTTTTTGTTTATTTTTTTACACCTTGCGTTAGAATATTCAAGTTTTAGTAATCATCCCTAATTTTTTGAAAATGAAACATAGCCTATGTCACTCGGGAATAGTGTAGCTTGCCAACGGTGAAAGAATTTTTGAAATCGGTCCAGTAGTTTCGGAGCCTATTCATTTCAAACATACAAAAAAATAATCAAACCTTTCCTCTTTATAATATTAGTATAGATATCAATACGATTGAAACTAGATTAAATACTGAATATTTATTCATTAAATATATTTCTTAGCTAAATTCACATTTAGACCTGAGATTTGTTTAGTTTATTTTATTACAATAGCGAGTGACAACAATAACTTTCTTTGTATTTTTATCTAATAGTACAATCAAGACGAAAAGAGCTTTGTGTTTTTCAAATAGGTACCTACACTTAAACACAGTAAAACACTTATTTGTTGCAGGTTAGAAGCTGAATGAAATAGGAATTTTAATTTACTACTCATTAGTACTTTACTTAGACAAGGTTAGAACAAGTGTCAGATAAACCAAAAATAGTCTCGATAATGACTTGTCAATATTGAAGGTGGTTATAATTATTTGAAAGTGTGACAATATTTTAATACCAATATTTTTTCCCTAAGCATTTATAAATCCAGGACTCATAATAAAAAAAAAATATTGTAATGTTAAAATGAACATGGAACTTTTAATATATTTAATATATTTTGACTCTACAATAATACTAGCAGTAAATTTGGTTTATCTTCTCGACTGTACCTACATCTAAGCTTACATTCAGCAATGTTGTGTTTACTTGTCCATTATAATTAAATCGCTGGTCCGTCGTTGAGTCATTAGGGAATTACAAGGACACTTTGAATTAATGTCACGTATTCATACTTTATGAGATCACTTGCCATTGTGATAATAATACTAATGCAGCGTAAACAGAGCATCACTTATTATTTCAATATTTATTGTATCATTAAAACAATCACAATATTTCATGGCTCCGTTGATATAAGTTACAATAATAAATAAATAAATGATATGAAATAAATGCTATCCACTTAATCGAGTAACCATTGCGATTGCAGACCAATTTGTAAGACCTTGTTGCCCCTTGGATGATACCAAAAAGGTATAAATATAGTAAAATAGTAGTTTGATTGCTCCTAACACCCGTTCAACGTTCCTCTGATCACGTTGTAGGACTCTTTCGACCCTGGGCTAGAATTTACTGCTTTCACGGAAAGATTGTATGGAACAGGCACTTTATATGTAATTTGTATGGTTACTAAAAACAATATTATTGTTATTTTAATAGCCTCAATAATATTTAATATATCCAAAAGAAAAACATAATCTATAAGATAAATATTACACAAAAGTAACAAAAATTATGTATAAAAAAAAAATAATCAGAAACAATACATCATTCAAATGATAAATAAAATATAAAAATTTTAACAAAATTGGCTTCAAATATAAACCACATCTAGGGATCTTAATTCGTTGCTCAGTTTAACTGCCTCGTTCCCCGTGAGACATATACCAGCAGTAATGGCTGACGGTGATTTTGGAACAGACAACGATAATTGCAACTTTATCATTGCTAACACAAACCATCCCGAAAAGAAATATAATAATGCTTATAAATGCATGACTTTATTAGAATAAAATCAGCAATTTTGGTATTTATTTTGAATTCATATTTCTTTTTTTGTCATATTTCTTTAACAAACATCATTCGATTTTCGGTTCGAAGTTTCGAGATTCGATTCGGTCGAACTAATTCGATAATTGGCTGTACGAATAAACAAATTAGGAATTCTCTTTGTTAAACATCCATCTCGAAAATTCCACGTAACCATAGCTGCATGGAAAACATAAACGTTGTTAATAAATCACATGTCTCATGTCCACTGTTTATTTTCAATTACTGGCGTTGAACGCATGAATAATGCCAAAACAGCTGTTCCACTGGCAGATTAGTGAATTATTGTCGTGGTAGATTGGGGAGAGGGGGGAGGGGGGGCGTTATTAATTAAAAAAGTTGGTAATTTTGTCGACCCGCAACGAATGTATGTTTAATGAACTGGCTTTCGAACATAATTTTATAAAATGATTAAAACCACGTCTCTCTGATGTATTTTCTCTCCAATATATTTAATCAATAATAAGATTAGTTGATTTACTATTTATATTGATATTTAATGATATATTGATATTAAATATTTATTATATATTATATAAAATCATTTGTAAATATAACTATTCATTATACATGTTGTTTCCCACTAAAGCAGTAAAACGCAATGTTTATAATATACCAAATATAATATTTATTGTGTATGTATATAAAAATAATCATAGTTTTAATTATAATTGAAGCATATATATAGTATAAGGTTTATATACTCTAAAAAACATTTAAGAAAACGTTTTACATTTAATATGTTAAAAATGTCTTAAATGTTTTAAAATAATATTAAATACTTATTGTTATAATAGTTAACATATATGAATATTTTTTTTATGAATATGTAAAAGTGTTAATAAACATGTTTTTATAAAATTACTAGCTGACCCGGCAAACTTTGTTCCGCCTTAATGGCAATAAATAAGCAGATTTATTTTCTAATTGGAAAAAATACAAAAAAAATTAAATACCTACATTAATCATCCATAATTATTTCTGTATTTTAGTACATAGGTTGCTCTTCATTTAAGTACCTTGTGAGACACGACATTTTTTGTTTTATTATCAGGCGCAAAAACAAACAACGCAGATGGTCTTCCGACCCGTGAACATGCCACGTATAATTGACCATGGAAAAAACATGAATGTTCTAGATTTAATCCACAAACTTTTAAGGATTGGCCTTGTGATTTGTTGATGGTCATGGCAAATGCAGGACGTATCGGAAATTGAAGTCTTTTAAATTCAAACGGCATATCGGTTAGGATCATCGGTATCCTCGGAATGAGAACTTCCTCACCTTTGGATTTTCCTATCATTATCGTAGCGTAAATTACATTGTTCGCGTACCGTTGCACAGTTTTGGTTGGTTTATGTTTCGAAGCATGATTACTACGGAGCCAACCTTTAGGCGTAAATTGTGCGGTGGTAAGCCAGGCACGTCCAAAGAGTTTAAAAATTCAATTGGATAGTTGGTGGCTTCATCTTCATTTGTGACGCAGTCAATAGATTTGAATGAATGCATTGTTCCAATGATCTTATTTTGAATTATGTAGTTTAGGTCATCTACATCTTTATTCTTAGCTGCTAAAATTGCTCGCTCACTCAACCATTCATTATTTTTGTACTTAGAAATAATTTCTGGAAATACATTGTTGATAAGTTCGTCTTTTGATGAGACAAAATTACAGAAATTATTTGGAAATGATATTAATCCGCTCGATTCATCGACAGGTACTTGACCATTACCGATAGTCAGCAATTGCTCCGAGAAATATTCTGCAGATGTATCATTAACCAATGTAACTCTCATGTTTGTTGTCAGTTGCAGTTTCTTCACATAGCGCCATAGATTTGACGATTTGAGGCAAGCGTTTATTTCGTTGGCAGCCGTAGATCTTGGAATTACTGGAAGTATTTGGCGGAAATCGCCAGACAGTAAAATCATTGCTCCTCCAAAACATCTTCAGTCATTGCGTAAATCTTTTAATGTTCGGTTAAGTGCTTCTAATGCACGTTTATGCGCCATTGTGCATTCGTCCCAGATGATGATTTTTGATACCGCTAAAACTGAGGTGGCCATTGCTGAGTGTTTTGCAATATTACACGTTGTTTCTTCAATAGTTTGAAGATTTAACGCATATACTATACTGGCACTATCATTACATTGTAATTGTTAATTATTAATTTAATAAAAATAGTTTTATTATTGATTTCTTACAAATATCTAATTGTCATCCATACTTCATTACATAGCTGTCATTATACGTCAATTACATAGCTGTGATTTGCGTTTTGTTATTCCAAGTCTGATTATTTTTGTTTTTATACCACGTTTTATAGTGACTGACGTTTCATGTCAAGTCACACGGGAATGCTGTCGAACGGGATAAAAAGTATCCTATGTCCTTCTCCTGGCTCTAAACTACCTCCCTGCCAATTTTCAGCTAAATCGGTTCAGCCGTTCTTGAGTTATAAGTGGTGTAACTAACACGACTTTCTTTTATATATATAGATATATAAATATATATAAATTCATCGACACGGGCAGAAATCAATACCATTCTTGAATTTATAATTAATCATAATTTTTGCTATTTAATATCTATTTAAGAAAAGTACTTGAAAAAGAAAATAGTAAACTGCCACTTTATTTTTAACCGTATAGAGAGATGATTTACTAAATACTGATTTAGTAAATATTGTAGAGTTAATATCTAATAAATAAAGATCAACTGTTGAGAACGGTTAAATAATGTCAGAGTTAACTCTCAAACTGCTTCCATACAATGTGATATATGGATGCGTTATATCAGAAAACTAATAATCATAAGATATTAAGTCAGTCAGCTACAGTAATTGATAAAGAACTGTAAACTGGTAAAATCTTTTCATACACTTTTCTATAGTACAAGCATAATATTAAAATATTATAAAAAAAATATATTTAAATATCTGACCTCTTTTTTATTAATCGTATTTAATTCAGTTAGCCTTTGTCCAACTTAAACATGGGTCTAAGAAGCAGTAACGCCTGGAATGAACGTCAGTCTTACCAACATTAAGATACCATAACTTGTTATTAATACAAATTGTTACAAGTCTTTTCATTTATACCTTGTTATAAATGAAAAGAATTGTTATTCTATTCCTATTCAAAGATTTTATTACTTTTACAAAAAAATATATACAAATATTTTTTTTGGAAGTAAACTTATTTTATTAAGTTTATTAAGTGCTTGTGGTAACCTTCATAACAACAGAAGGCTCTCACGGTATATAATCAAACTGAAATGCGATTCAGTCAGATATAGTAATTTGTTTGTTCGCAACGAGATTCCTTTCATTATATGTTCTTGCTCTATAAAATATGCATCTAAAATGAGAAAAATGTGTCGCAGCGTTGCGAGTACCAGTTCTCATAGTAATGGTGTTTGTAACACTTTGGTTACACAAATATCGACTTCATTACAATAAGATAAAGTCCAGAATAAGAAAATAGGAACCATGAGTTATACTTTTTTCTGATAAAAATGCCTAGGAATCATAATCTCAGTGTGTACACTGAGTTATACATGTCGTCTATTCATATTAGTTTTCGAAATAAACAAGGAAGACGTTGAATAGGCATCGCTTTATTCTACGATATTTTATGTACTGCTTTATTTACAATATAATTTAGGATAGCATCTTTGATTTCGTTATTATATAATTCTCAATGAAATAAAATGAGACAATGAGAATTTAGTAACTAATTTATTACCGACCGAATATATGGAAGATGCAGGATAAAAACAAAATTTATCATTACAATAATTTCGGCGTATATGAGAAAAATAAAGTCTGATTTACTCACGTATATTTACTGGGTGTTAAATAATCTATCCAGTGTGGCAGATGGGGCGATGAAATTTTGAGCTGAAGATAAACTGAACTGAATAACTGCACTTACAGTAATCCAGGGATGATATAATATTACTATTAATTTTATTGATATACAACATGTGTTGCTATTTATGCTAATTATAGAATTACACTTCGTACATTATGTTTTCATTCTTTTTAGTTAATAAATGTGATGTGTTCTACATTTAAAAGATATAATAAAAAGATAGTGCTTTTAATTACATTTGTGATACTTTTTTTAACTAAAAAATATCCGTTCACAATTAATTATTTAAAAGCACTCTCATGTAACCTAACTGTATCATCTACTTTTTAGTTTTGAGTTTTAAGCCATTTTATGTAACTATGTAATATACGTACACACACCACACACACACACACACACACACACACACGTATTGGTTTCTATACACACTCAGTAACCAATAATTTGTGAATCATTATATCATTTGCATCGCAGTGTTGAGGACCGGATACAAGTATAGAATATTGCATATGCGGACGTGAAGCGCTCAGCGTGGGACGCCCCACTCTGCTTCAGGCCTTATCTCGCCTATAATCACTTTGAACAACCGAGTGGCCCGCGATTACAATCTTAAATCCCCCGTAAATTTTCTATTCCATAGGGTCATTATAATGGAATAACCTCCGCAAGTTTGAGGGCAAAAAATGTACACGAATAATTTGATCATACTCCCCCTGTTGATTGCGAAATTTCAATCAAGCTCGTAAATGGTGTACAGTCTCGTATCGACACTCGAAACAACTTTTTGGGGTTGCATTGCTAGAATATGCAGATTATGCCGTACTCAAATCGGAACTCTGAATTACATCGTAATAGGATATATATTCCCGTTGGACAGCAGAGGATTGAAAAGCACAGTTTGGCGACGAATATAAAGTAAATGACACAGATTTATTTGCACGCCTCAAATGGCAATTGTAGCGGGTTTGAATTTATTCAATACATTGACTCGTCTGAACTAATTACGTAGGGATTTCAAAGCTTAGTCTAACAAGATGTCCAGTTGCTCCAAATTGTATAGTAGATGAATGCACCACCATATCCGAGTTATTCCTACTAGAAATTCTGAAAGTTACGGTTAGTTTTAATTATATGGGCCATGGCACGTTATCTAAATCTCTCACTAACAATAAAAATACTTTTGTGATGTCAGTATAGCAATATGAAAGTATAACAAAAGTATTTTAAAGAATTAGGTAATATTTACATTTCTCATTTAGATTTAAAGATACCCCTTTTTAATTAAATCCTTAGTTCTCGCGTTCCTGCTGCGAACATAAGGGTTTGCTGAACAATAACGAAACTTTAATTTGACTTGAAATAGTGCACCCTTCTTATTTCTTTATTAAAATTATCATCCCGCTGAGGGGTCAAAGAACACATTACTATCTACATTTAGGCATCAACCTTTCAGCGGGTAACTTCGTACAATATTTTCTTGGACAAAATTCACTTAAAACAAACAAAATTCATAGAAATTTCAGCCCTTTTGGATGGATATAACTGCGTAAATTGCAAAATTGATATCAAGAGTATAGTAAATATTTTTAGGTAAATCGTTACAAATCAAATATGTACCTAATTGCATAAGCAATAAGGTGTAAAATTTTCTTTAGTTTTCAAGACGTTTATCTCGTTTTCTGATTATATTTGTTGAGGCACGCGTAAGCACGTGCCGTCTACTCCCCGCTGGTAAGCAGTCCTTGTTACAACGAGAACTGTACCGTCCTGTAATTACACACAAATTAGACAAGATTTATTGAGGGGTGGAACACCTTGGCAACTATAGAAGGTACTAATAACGGTTGGGCAGTCCCGATATTGCGATTAATTCGCAAGGATAATTTCTTTGGAGCCTTCGGAGGAATAAATCAAGGCAATATTAAAATTTAAAGTGGCATTTCTGTGTACCACTTAAGCGTTCAGTAAATTATATGCTCATAGGATTCCCTTACATTAAAGTAAATTATGATCTGATTTAAATTGCCGAAACATTTTCTGTATTTGAAGTGCTTTTTAAATAACTCCGAAATTAGTTCCAACATAAAATTAAATATCATACAACAACCTACTAACTTTTATTTATAGAAAGCCATAAGTCAAACCCTATAATTAGTCTGTCACACGCTTAAAGCCGTGGACATATAAAATTTCCTACATTATGGTGACGCCGATTTTAATGGTCGTAAAAGAAATATCGTTGGCTAACCCTTCGACATGCCTTCGCGAATTTGACGGCTTCATTTAACAAAAGGTGAACATTTAGCAAATAATAATGACGTTTTAGTGCGCATTTCATATTTTTATTGCTTGTTTATTGGTCATTGCGAGGACTCGTGATGCGACTGCGTTCCATACGAACACTAAAATTGATTCATCTCCGAAAGAAGGTAAGTTTGGCATTTTCTTCATCATTTCTAGTTAATGAGCGTAATTTATAAATCAACCTATAATAATGTTATTCTTACAAAAATCTCTTGAAAGTGCTAACTATTGTAATAAATCCAAAAACACTATCCAAAATATTTGTGATAGTATTTCTGCAAAGTATAATATTCGTATGATAAGAAAAGACAAGACTATATCTTAAGCATTACGTATTACAATATGCAGGTTTCTTTGCCTACCTGTTTTGGCTCCCCCAAGGAAATAAAAACTTATCAGCAAACTTTGTACCCCGTTATCTCCGGGGCAAGTAAACACTTTTTATTTTATGGCCACCCTCAGTTTTACTACCACGCCCTAGGTACGGTTTTAAACTATCTAAAAGTGCTTCTATTAAGTTTTCGACTAGTTGGCAGTCTGAGTAAGATTTTTATTAGATCTTTAAAAGTTTTGGGATATATTTTAAGTGTTAGTCTGCTGTATTTCTAATTTATTCAGAGAGTATAATGTAAAATAATTCTAATTCCCTACTACTTTAGGTATAAGATACCAACGTCCCGATAAAGAAGATCACATTTAGAATGCTTAATTCACCGAGACGGACAGTGATACAGTAGCTCAATTGGTAGAGCAACGGGACGGTTTCCCAGAGGTCGCGGGTTCGAATCCCTGCCCGTATCGGTTTATTTTTCATTCTATATTTATTATCAGTAAATACCTACATTTATATCAAAGGATTGCAGGTATGAAATCATGAACCAATACGCCACCTATGTACTACATTTAACAAAAAGGATCTACTGCGCAATTCCTAAATAAAATTCAAATACTAGAACAACATTTCGAATAATTTACACATGTGCACGTTTAAACTATCATATTACAAACGAATTTAATTGTTACGACTTTGTATGTAGGTATACGCATTTGTATGTATGTATACGCATTTGTATGTAGGTATACGGTTTTGTATGTAGGTATACGCATTTGTATGTAGGTATACGCATTTGTATGTAGGTATACGCATTTGTATGTAGGTATACGCATTTGTATGTAGGTATACGCATTTGTATGTAGGTATACGCATTTCCAAAACAACTGTAATAACAGAAGTTATATATGACGTTGGTACGTTGTAATTGATTTGCAGATAAAATAACAATAATATTATTGAATTCTATCTCTATGGATTATAATACCAATTACTTATTTTATCTTATAGAAATGCGTAGACCATTATCATACATTGATAATGCTAGTATAATCTTCGTTGCATGCTACCACCACATTCTAAAACCCTATTCTGTTTTAAGTAAATCGGTAATAAAGACCAACCCCCTTCCTTTTTGAAGCATCTTATCATTTTTATACTTCCTTTTACTGTTATTTAGGGAATAAACATGCTAAATTCATCGGTTTTTCTTTGACTAGAAAATAAATCCCTAATGATAAACTAAGATTTATATCAGTCGTTTTACTATTCAGAATTTATGATGTCTTTGAATAGCTCAAATAATAATAAGCATTTAAAATACATACATACATTTGTTATAATAACAAATAAATCTTTCTTTTACACAAATTCTTACACAAATAGGATAGGATAGAAATCTTATCCCAAAACTGTTGTTTAATTATCTAAGATATACTTTATATTCCCCATTTATCCAATTACATCTCTGGCACTGTTGTAATCTCTGGAGGAATTAAGAGAACCCAGGAAGGTAAGGTTATCACGATCGATCTTCCCATTCATCAATTGCAAAAGAGCTAAATCAATTCATTAGTTGAGCTTCCACAATAAATACAGGGGCTGTTTCTAGGTGTTCATTTAATTCAAGATTCAACTTTGGATAAAACGTTGTTGGTATATTAAGACCTAAATTGGTACAAAAAGTTTATGGGGAATAATTCTAATGCAGAATATTTATAATCTATCTTATCTCCCATTATAAAATCTTGCTTATCTCCAATTATAAAAATCATTATATATATCATTATAATAAGTAAAACGGCTTAACTTGCACTAATCTAATTACTAAGGGACATTAGGACCTCTTATCGTCTCCAGTAATTCGCTCACCAGAAAATGTCCCCTTTTAGGAGATCTTAAAAGTATTTAATATAAATAATTACACACAAAATAGCTATTTAATTTATAATCTTTTGAATAAGCACTAATTAAAACAAAATGATCGTCAAACCATAAATGTATTATTTAAATCAACATAATTGAGTAAAATATCATTACCATTATCATTACATAGTATAAAGCAAAGACGTTTTTAGCGTCTGTCCCTATGTCTGTTTGCATGCTTAGATCTTCAAAACTACACAACGGACTTTGATGCAGTTTTTTTAATAGATAGAGCGATTCAAGAGGAAGGTTTATATATATAATAACATGCTTAATATACTAGAGGACTACTGATAACTTCAATATTTCTAATGCGAAGTCGTAAACAAACACATTGTTTCGCGTTACATTGCAAACGCTGGCTGAACTCTACGAGATAGATTAAAAAAAAGTACTAAGTATTGTACACCTGAAAAATTTTGAATGTTGATTGTATCACTTAAAAAATTCACATAGAGGCCAATACAAAAAAAATGGGGAAAGGGGAATTGTTTTACTAAGAATTTAAGGCGTGCGAAGCCGCGCGCAAAAGCTGGTATAAATATAAATAATTCAATGATAATAAATTCCACAACGATGTTTGTGAGAAACTTAAATATCAGTCCAAGACAATGGAAGCAATGCTTTTGTTCGGATATGATCGAGACTATCAATGTGTTCGCTGATAACATTTGAACTGGCGATACTGCACAATACATTCCTATGACGTATCGTTTCTGTGAAACAGAAATGAGTTATTTAATTATATTATTCATTTAGTTGGTATTACCCTTAATAATTATAGTGTTGATCATATTTAATATAATATTATGCAATTACACTAATCATAACATTTTTAAGTCTATAAAATAAAATATTCATTATTGAAAGAAACCCAACGTATCAACTATTAAAAGTTTTTTGAACATAAGAATAGGTTGCCATAATAAGAATTATGTTACCAATTTTTATGACTTTCTTCACACACACCATACTCTAATAAATAATTTGTAATCACAAGCCAAATAATATATAAGATTTTTTGGAATTGTTCAATAAAGTATTGTAATAAAGCTGATTCAGAAGATAACTAAGTTCAGATACAAACAAGTAAAGTTAGACAAAGCAATAACCGCTTCTTACGATTCTCATTACTTAAAGTGAAACTCCATGCAATAATGTAACATAAAGACAAAGAGATGGGGGAAAATAAAAGAGAGAATTCCTTGCAATAATTAAGCTGGGACAATTGTTAAGAAAGGCTCCTTTTATTATAGGTCGGAGTTCTTGTAGGTATTGTTGTTAAGAGATATAAAAATATTATTTTTAAGTCAGTAAGTATGTGCAGTTATTTTACGTTACATTTATAACATGAAGTACAAAAATGTTTTATCTGTGTCAAATGTCTGATACTAACTATCAAAGGTAAGAAATAGTTTCAGATATGACTGAACTATATGGGACTGGTGATATAGAGATAGAAGAATTTTTGATAGAAGTTTAATAAAATATTACTTCCGGTGTAGCCTAGTTACAAGGTATGTTATATGTGTCTAATTTTTAATAAAATTCCTTCGGTTATAGTTCAAAATCAGTCCAATATTTTTTTGTGGTGGGTAAACTTACAATCAGACGTAACAACAAATAGGAATATGAAAACTTTTTTTAAGTTATAAAAAAAACACGTAGCAATTAGATTTTGCCTCGTAACTAACTTCATAATATACACATTATCTAAGAACTAGCAGAGATTTATTATTCTAGCAATATTATTTATATAAATAATATTCATATTCTGGAACATAAAAGGATCATATCTTCAGGAGTTCTTTTATTACAGACATCCACTTTAAGTACACCTGCTTTATTTGTAAATAATTATTTTTATAAGATATCCTCAGCTGTCCATTCCATGGGAAGTCACGATCTCACCAGGTGTTTAATATTCACAACGCCAGCATTCAGACTGTAAGTCAGTCTGTGCAGACTTTATCTTGTAAGTTCACCAAATAAACCTATAGCTCGCACTAGGCTCTTAACCGACGAGTTCTTGACTCTGCCCTCAGGTTCAGACTTGAACTTGACAGTGTCTTACGATTTAGGTCAAAATTTTTTCTAAAGACTGCTACACTTTTATACAAAAATGCCAAGAAGTTTGATTAATATGAATATTTTTCATATTCATTAAAGTAACACGTTTTCTATCATTAAATATCAAATTATTAGAACGAAATATGTCTGATTGCAATTTAAATTAACAGTGACATGTGAAGTATATGTAAAAGTCCGTTGAAGTACATTCCATACATGTACAATCGTGACCGTAATTCATATAAGCAATAACAATCGCCTGGACAGACGTAGAATCAATTTAAATGTTCTTTGTACCGGACACTGCCCCACGCGTTGCGTGATAACTTATGTTAGGGAGAGCAAACTGACTTTGACACTTTAAAATAATTCTGGTTACTCATTACGTCACTTTAAAATAATTATAAAATTAAATTTTGCTATATTTACAATTACTATAACTAAGATTTTTTTTTATATTATTGATATGAAAATTTTAATATTTACTAAAAGTTTTTTACATTATTAGTGACAGTTTAATAAATTAAAGATAATATATTTAAATATTTAAAACAAATCCTAACTTGATGATTCTTTATTTACTTGTATAATACTTACTAACCTAACCATAATATACCTAAAATATAAGCATGTAATAAGTACGTTTAACAAAGTTATCCTACTTTACTGGAATATTATTTTTGTATCGTATTAGTATTAAATCCTGATCCATTATATTATCTGTGACACACAAACAAAGTCCATTATCGGATCGTCCCCTGCCCACGTAAATGCATGTCTTTCTATCTCAATACAATATACATATCTGGGTCTGTTTTTAAATAGCTAGTACATTTTTATAAAGAACCCGTCATCATGTTTTTTATTTTAAACTCTAGAACCGAGAAATAAAAGTCAATTTAGTTATGTTAATAATGACATTGTTCGGAATATTGAAGCCATTAGTTAACCTGGACAGTTTCTAATGTGTTTATTATTCACATACACACAGCAACATAATTATAGTATGAGATATAGTTATAATTTAAAAATGTTTTTTTTTTCAACAACAATTACTCATTAAATCTAGTTTTAGTAGCTATTTTGATTTGTTCAAATTTCACAAATGCATATTTAACATACTTTAAGTTGTTGCAACACTCTTTTAATCGGTTATACGGAAGGAACCCATGAAATAAATGTATGTATGTATGTATAAAAAATTTACCACAGACCAAAAAAACTGCCATAATTTTAAGACCGTTATCATGAATCGAAGTAATATTTATTAGAAATTATTTATAGTTATCGAAACGAAATCTCAACGAAATTTTAGCAAAGTAACATTTCTTAAGACATCACCTTTTGAGGTGAGTTTCTTGCGTCCAAACTGCCCTTCCGATGCTGAAGTGTTTTTTCTAACAATATCGTCTCAACTTTCGGAAAGGGCACGTACTGATACTAAATATCAGAGGTAAGGGTGTTGGTGTTAATATCGATGAATTGTCGAATACGAAGGCCCATTTTCGTTCATATCTGCCGATATTCTCAAGAGATTCTCATCCGTTGAGATGATTGTGAAGGTGAGGTGTGTGTGGAGAGAATAAAACCAATCATAATTTTAATGAATTCCTGTTAAGTATAAATACAATTCGCTATACCTACATCGATTAACGTTTCGTAGCGAGTATTTTTGGTTGTTATGTAAATTGTATGAACATTTAATGGATTACATTTCAGTGTATTCTTGGAACACTGTTTTGCAATTTTATAAACGATTTGGGTTATATTTGATTTCAAGACTTCCACTAATTTTAAAATTAAATACATCATTATTTTATAATTTCCTTTTTTTTAAGCTTGATTAATTGAGCATTAAAAATATTTTATGATTGTTATTAAAACCGATAACATTCCCAAGTTGCATGAACTGTCAAGTGAATGACATGTTATCATAAAAACTTGTTTGCCACTGCGTAGATAGTTACATCATTTTAACATATTAAAGACAAACAATTCAACAAATACCTTCCCGTCTTAACACAGCTTATTATAGTTCAGGTATCGTTTAGTTTACTTAGGACCTACACCCCAATCTTAATAAAACCCTAAGGCAATATACATTATATAATAATAACTTATTAGTATAACACTACAATTATTTTAGAAATAACATGTGTTTTCTAGTAATAGTCTTAATATTATGTTCAGTATCAATATTGTTATTAAAACCAACACATAAACACGATGAAAATATAATAATTATTTTATAAACTTTTCTTTAATTTATTCAAAAATCTTGTTGAAGTTACAACAAGAAATTTAAAAGTTTTTTGCCTATTAGAGTTTTTCCTTAAAAACGTATAAAATTGTAAACAAACAATTATAAATATCATAATCTGTACTTTCTGATATAAAAATCGCAATTTATGTGTTAAATTGATAATGTGCCAAAATTTCCTAAAGTCTGAAATCCTTATAAAAGTATAAATATAAGCTTTCACAGATCTAAAGCCAATTTAAAGTTTACTATGAATAAATTCACATATTACTTGTTTATAGGTAGCTCCATGCTATTATTATTATTGTTTAAATATTATATTAACGAAAGAAAACCGATAGACTGTCTATGGACTTAAAAAATTGTTATAGGTCTTAGGATTCCCATTTCAAATCTAAACCATGTATCCTTATTTTTAGCTATAGCACTATATAAGGCAAACGATTTAAAAAAAAACCCCATTTTTAAACCCCAAACCATTTTTCAGAAACACTTATTACTAATCATTAAATCGTTTTGTAAAACATGAAAGAATAAAATTTTATCCGTTTTCCGTAAAAAAGCACGTTTGTAACGATCGGGCTTGACCCACTTGGAGAGGCACAGTGTTCGGCTGCCAATTGAATACTATTTACAGTCCTATGAGAATCATAATGAGCGTATATAATTTTATGGATTTCAGCCGTTTATTTTTAGATAGGTAAGAATTTAATAAATCAATTTATTATATAATCATATCACATGACTAATTACACAAAATGATCTAACCCCTAAGTAAATTATTTGCTTGTGTTAAGGGCTACAACAATACAAATACAGAGAAACACACATAAATACTGACAATATAATTAATAAACAACTAAAGTCAGAAATACAAACATCTGTGCTCATTACATACATGCCTGTCCTGTACTTGTCCCTCTGCCTGTCGGGAATCGAACCCGAGCCCCATTGCGCTCCAACACGTTAGGCGTCTGCGCTAACCACTCGACCAACGTGGCAGTTAAATTTTATATATTATATCTTTATATGGTGTAAAAAGTTGTCATTTTTCACTTCCTATGAGATTCTGTTTGTGTTAGACCTCTAGAGGTATTGCATCAATTGAAACTGGTCTTGTTAAATGCAAATTTTATTAATTTGTTTGTAAATATAATATATTCTAAAGAACATCTAGTAAGTTCTACATGAGTTCATAAGTTTGCAGAAAACGGCCACATTGATTAATTTCAAACTAACTTCACAGTAATACATAGCGTCTTAACTATTTGAATTTGATTATAAAACCGATTGAACGAATATCATACCGACGTGATTTACATAGAGAAAGTAATTATAAATAGCATTTTCAAAATGTGATTACAGTAAATACCAAAACACATATTGTATGTAGGTATTGATTAAAACATATACGTGATGTGATTTACAAACTTATTTACTTATATTCGATTCATCAAGATATCGAGTTTCCGATATAAAAAGAGATTGTCTGATGAAATCGATCGATTTATAAAAACAATGCTCTGATCATCCGATATTCAATAAAAATTCTTCAATTATTTTATAGAGTTCCTAGATATACAGTATACAATTTATTCAAGTTGTTTAAAACATTTATTATAATAACAGAGCGTACATTTAAGTAATGGTTTTTATATTTTTTAACAATAATATTCACTTTTTGTAAATTAAAATAACTATTATTTTGTAAAGAGATAACCTGTTTTTTGATAACTAAGCAAATTTTGTTGGAATATTTTATGACAATGATATGTATTCATGTTTGCTTCAAGATACATCCAGGGATATTACTTCTTTGATTTTAATAAACGCATGGTTTTGTAGTTTATTAGTATGCAGAGCATACTTTGATTGATGCATGAAGTCTACATATGATGTAACCGAAGCTTAAACATATAATAGCCCTTAATTCAAGTACATAAGAGTTATAAAAAAATACGAGTGCCAACTCGCGATCCTTATTGAACTAAATGTCATAACTTAGTTCTTATGCTCGTGGTGATAAAGGTCAATATAGAATCATTAATCTTGTATTAAGTTCTATTGTTCATATTGAAGATGATTTCTATACTTTCTCTTTTGTAATCTGATAGGTCACGGGATTTCTTCTCTGTACGTGCACCCACGATGGATTATTGGTATTTTTTTATATTATGTATAGATCGTAAAGGTTTTTAGTGTATAAAAGAGACTAATATACATAAGGTCAAATATAACATTACCCAGAAAAACATCTAAATTAGTATCAGAAGCAATATATAAAATACCTACGTCTACTATATTTAATTAAACGTATAAAATTACACTAATCTCAAGTTAAGTTTATCTAAATACAATAAATTTAAGCGTAACTTACCCTGTCCAACCCTCAAATACCGCACCTATTTCAGCTCACGAAGCTCTCCTGGATCCACCAGACCCTCGCACCGCAAGCACGTTAAGATACAGAAAACAAAGACAAACTTTACAGTCACTCATTGTTTCAGTATTTCGTTAATTGTTTTTCCGTGTATCGTTATCGGGGTCGACCTAATCTGGTGGGACTTTAATCGAATCTTCATAAGCAATGGGGTACGTATAGTTGATAATAGACTTGCGAGGGTTAGACAATGCTAGTCTGCTATGTGTCTCGAAGATGTATGGATGCAATTATAGAGTTGGATATAAGTCTGGAAGTTTTACGTTAATTGTTTACGACATTATTTCAGTTAAATTAAGTAATATTGTCTTTTAATTTGTCTTATACTAACCAGGGTATTGGTATCGCAATTAATATAATAACGTTAAATGATGCAAGCAGGTCGTTTCCAAATAAGTATAGTGAATGATTGCAATCTTGTATCAGAGTACGACTTGCGAGTTGCGACAAGAATAGCCACTCTGATTATGATTCATTGCAGGCGGAGAGTAATGCACTCGACAAGTACAAAACGCATTGATAGAATCGCTATTATTTCCTTACGATGTATTTTAAAGTTTACGACATCGGGGCAACGCACCAAAACATAATTCTAGCCAATAGCCTGTCGTTCTTATTACTTGACAACAGACCCGCGATGTTGTCCCTATCGCCTGATTTATGCCCTCGCTGTCCCGTCTAATGCAATTATTGCAATTTATTATGAAATTAAATAAGGTCGAAGCGCCGCTTCTCGCTCCAACTCGCGCTCAAAATTTATACTCCTTTGTGGAAAACTACTAAGGTGATGGAACCGAATAGACTCCAAGCCTGTTAGTGTAGAGTTGACTTTTGAATTTCAACCTCCGCAAGAAGGTTCGATTTCGTAGTTAAACATCTTACTGGAAGCCCTGCGTCTCTTTAAGTGGGTAGTTTGCTTATTTTTCCAGCGGCTTATGTTGTCTGTGTCTGTGGAGAGATATAAATTATTTGTACCCCCAACACCTTGTTGGTAGGAGGGTTTGCTAGATAGCGTCATTTTTATAAAAATGTAATGCGATTTTCTTGTTGTGATTGCGTTTCCTGGATTTTATATTTTTCCTACAACTGTCCATTTATATTCACCTAAACGAATGTATTATCACAAGTTCTCGTATACCGTATTTTATTATGAGTATTAATAATATAATTAAATAATCTAAGAAATACACTAATCTTACAAATCAAGAATGTTATGGATGATTATGTTAATAATATTGTATTAATTTGATATCATGAGATGTAGCTGTCATGTGCCACGATATGGAAATTAGCTCCGTTCCATAATTAACTCGGTTAAACCGATAATACTCTGTGTGATTGTTTTGGATTCTGTAACCATGATAACATAAGCTGCGTAACCACAATGTTCATATTTTCTGACAAATAAGCAACTTTAGTGATTATGGGATGAAATCATAAAAGATGTTGATTATTAGTTGGTAATAGTACCTAATTGCAGTAGTCTAGACTTGTAACTAATAATTTAATTTATATTGTATTTGCACTGAAATTCTCAGTTAGGAAAGGTCTTCAGATTAATGATCCAATTAGGTGGGCGAATAAATTTTGTTAGGTTCCGACTCATCGCCAGCGTTTTATTCCTTTGGTAATTTTCGATGAAGCTGTTATCATAGAAATGATATGATAACAACAAATTTCCACTAACATGAATATAGGCCCAAATAAATGGGCCATTGGACAACAGCGTCCAATAATTAGGAGTAAATTAAATGATGGCGGACATAGCAAAATGGCCGATGACAAGCCCCAAAGCTTTAAATTTAGGTATTGAAATTTTCCTAAATTCTAAAATAAAATAACAGCGAATAGTACAAAATATATTTTTAATAACTATTGGGAATTAAGAGTTCACTAATGTTAAGATAAAAATGAAGGTGTGTTTAAAAAAAAGTGTTTTTACAAAAAACTACATTTTTTTTTTTAATTGAGGTAATATTTTGATTTTTGGTGTATATGATTAGATAGTATTACGTTTATTGACTCAATTTTTTATATAAACGTATAAGTGTCTAGGTATTACATGACAGCCGCCAATCAAATATGGATTTTGTGTCATACAAATGCTTGCAACTGCATCGGTATGTCGCATCTCATTATCATAGTCAAAACACTGTTCTGTAAATATAAGCGTGCGTGCTTTAATTCCGGTATTGACAGTAGAGAATCAACATAACTCGCAGGCGATTATAATGTGTAACAGACAAACATATAGTTCAATTTTGAACAAGCGTTAGCGAGTAGAGTGTTTGGCCTCCTCTTGCGCTGCCGATTGTGAAGCGTTCGCCAATGTTTAAAGCGATTTGGTTTGACAAGCTAACAGGATTATATATGTTTGTTGATTAGTGTTTAATGTATACCTGAAAGTTAAACAACTCGTTTTATAGAATATAATATTAATCGCACAACTAATATATTAGTGTCATTACCTTGACTAATAAAGTTTTTATTTTAATAAATTACGAAATTATGTGAAAGGTTGTGATTAATAACAATTAAGTATTTAATTTATTTTAAATACCTAATTACTTTAAGATAATCAAACGTTATTAACGTTCTTAAGAACTTAACATAAAGCAAGTCACGACATTCCATGATGTAACATTTCACCTCTCGTGAACTGATTCTTAATTAATAACATAATTAAGTAACGGTTGTACCTTCATAGTTTTTTTCATGTGTTTTCAAATAACTGACGCTTAAAGCAGACACGATAATTGTAGTCCAATCTGAGTCAGATAATGGGACCAATTACTAAAATATATCACTTTCAATTGTGAGCGGGAAGCGACACGTTCTGATATATGATTTTTACAGAAATTGGGTTTATTTATATTATTTTTTGTATTCATATGTAATTTTAATATTATTGATTATTAATTGATTTACATTTATTTTTGTGTACTTTTATCATGCTTAGCAATCTATATTTTAGTTTTTGTTAGCGGCTTCGTCCGCTGCTTAGATAAAAAAAATCGGACGATGTCTTATAATAATTTAAATCTATGTATGTATGTTTTCTATCCTTACTATATGTGCACTAAATTTCAAAATAGGTGGAGTATTTATAGAGAGAAAGCGGATACGCTTACGGATACGATAAAACATAAATATGTTTTTCACTTAAATATTATGATTAAAGATAATTTTAAAATAATGAACCAATATTGTTTTTTTTTATAATCTCGACCGCTTGTATTTTGGTACGACGATAACAATTACTCCTCCATTCACGCATTGCACGTCGCGTCGGTCCAGACAGTTTCCTCTAATTTGATCTGATTGTCATTATTTGACGTATATTAAAATTATCAGTCACGTCACGACTTTTAATGATTATAAATAAGTCATTAGTTTAATATGTTAAGAATTCCGTTAAATTAACACAAATGTATGTTCATATTATTAGAGAAAGGATGTTGAATAATGTTATACGAATTGATGATAATGATTATTTATATTTCGTTTATTTTTGTTACTTTTGTGATTTCACGCGGTCAATTGTAACTCAATAATATAAGAGACATTTCCAATTTTTACCAATAAATGTATTTCCTGAATTCAAATATACAATTGTACATTCAATATTAAAATGTATTTTTCCCTACTTATTACGTAATATATTGAACATTGAAACAAAAGGGTGTCGGTCATTCATTTCAATTATCATTACAATGGTTGTGAAATCATTTTTAAATTTTAATATCCTTTTATATTTTAATTGTTTTTAAATAAGTACCAATTTAAATGATGCCACAAAATTTTTATGGTTCATTAATAAAATGGACTATAGTCCCTGGTCCATAAAGTCGTATATCGGACCACTGAATATATTATGATTGGTCAACAGGAAAGTCGACACATGAAAATCAACTTTAATCTATAGTAAATAAAGTTAAAAATCCAATTAATTTGTCATGGCTCGCGAACAATATGAAGGCTGGGAGTACATTAAATATTCAGAAATAATTTGTCGGTTGCGCTAATGTGACAGTATTTACAAAACGTAATACGGGATTTCAATCTACGTGTCTGAAGGCTTATAATATTTATTTACTCTTATTAAAATGCTATCATAGATACAAATTAAACCCTCATTGGAATATAACATGAAAAACTTATTATTTGTTTGTTATTTTGTATTTTGTTATTGTTCACTATAAAAAGGTAATCTGACTCTAGTATAATTTTAAGTTACTGAGAATTAAAGGGTAATTATCCTATAGTATGTAATGGAGGATTTCCTCATTGTATTTAACGAAATAATGATATCATAGTGATATTTTACAGTTCATTAATATGGTTGTGAAGTCAACTGGATTATAATGTAATAATATGTATTTTGTATTAACTCTTCATTTATTAATTAATAACAAAACAGTGGCTAGCTTTGAGGTTAATATTGTAATAATGTGGCACTTATCATTTAATTAATGTATTTAATTGACATTTAGTTTTTTGGGGAGTATCTAATAAGACTCCATGATGGACAACGTAAAATAATAATAAACAGCTATTTGCTAGATAACGTTAGAATGCGGTATTAAAGTGTAATTAGTAAGTAGGTACCCCTAAGTCGTTAAAATCTAAATTTTTATGAAATATTTCATGAATAACTTATTGTCTTATTTACCAAGAAAGGTTTTAAAAAGGGGTAAAACAAAAAAAAACTTGTGATTAACGTTTTTTAACGATAACGGAAACATATTCTGAAAAGCCACTAATAATCTGAAACTCAATCGAGTGAAATATTATATAAATTATTTAAAACACAATCCACTAAATACTAGATCTAATAATCATGATATTAAATTTGATATAGATTCTTATTTAATTTAATAAATAATATTATCAAACTTGTTAATATAGTTGAACTGTACCTATGTGGTTCAAATGAAACAAAAATATAACAATAAGGTTAGTTTCTACAAAAGGCAAATGTAATAAATTTTAATGTAAAAATTACCGGCGTGTACACATGGAATCGATTTCCCGATTCAGATTGAATAATAAATTACGTATGTGAATGCAGATTTTTATTTCCAATTCTTTTAACTTGAAATTACTGCAGTATTGAAAGATTTATCGCTGGAAACATACAACTACAAAACTTTTATTAATAAAATATAAAAAATTATAATGAATAAAATATATAATATGTATCATATAGTGTGCACCACACTTATAATAATAATCTATGGTAGAGTCCCAAAGGGTTTTGTAAATAAAAATCAGAAAACACAACTGTCTTCAATAACTGTCTATAATTGATAATTATTTTAATTTAAGAATAAAATATATCACGTATCATCTCAATATCATAAACTAAGTTACAGTACTAATACAGTACAAATAACTTAATAATTTGATAACCAGAGTCTACTTAGTTAAGGACTAAAGTCAATCTTTCTATACTAAGCAAGTGAAGAAACGAAACAAGTTTATTCTATGAAAGTTTTTCATCGCATGTTATTTTTGAACGTAACATGCGATGAGAAACGTAGTGATAAGATATCACATGAACTAACTCGACTTTATTAAGTTGTCTGTTACACCAGCGACGGTCTATTTTTAAAATATCCTATAATTCTAATATTATGTTTATTTTCTTTATGGTAAAAACATATTTTAGACTGATTTAAAAGAAACGCTTTAATATGAAGGCAATAATCACTTTTCTATTCTTATTAGGAAGTAAGTAAATCTTTATATAATAAACTGTGTATTTAAAGTTACACATCCGTGTGATTGAACTCTATTAGACATAACGAGTGAACGGAGAATGGTATGGTACCGATCAGTACGTCTAAAAGCTTCTAATTGTTTAGCTCGTATCGAAGCAGAGATCAGATAGCATCGAGATAACCTCTTACCATCCAGTGATTTTGTTTTTCCATCCTCTCTTGACATACAAATATCTTTATATAATAGCTTATGTACTCACATTTAATTAAAGTAATATACAAAAATAAGATACAAAAAAACCATTTTATATTGATAAAAATATTATTATATTTATTATAATAAAATAACATTCTTACAAAATTTCCTAGTGCAATAAATATGACTACTTTTGAACAATATATTACCGAATTAAATGGTTCATAATATAAACTCTCTTTTACAATAATATTATTAAAGATAAGTTAAGCCTTGAATAAATATTTTTAAATTTATAACACGTTGCCTTAACCGTTGCATCCCTGTGGGTCGATTCCGCCCACTCATATTCTTAAACACGGATCTCAATTAACGGTCTTCAAGTTAAAATAATGAAGATGACTCCAATTTATTAACAAAAAATAATTATTTTACAAGACAATGTGTGTAACGAATTAATCTTCTTATAATTTACAAACGCCTTCATTTGTTAATTATGGAACAACAAAGGAAGGTGAAGCTTATCAAAACAGCTCAGTTCGATAATAATAAACGTTTAACTGTACACTATTTAGTAAAATTGTACAAAAAATGGTTAAAAACATTTAATAATACTTACGGAAGATGGCCAAAACTGTTATCACATAATAATCACTTGATATCTGTGTTAATAAAGAACTTCGGCGTATAATAAAGTTCACTAAACTTTCTAAGAACTTAACCCATGACATCACTATCTAAAAAAGGTCCCAATCCAGATACAAAGAGTTGATAAACAAAGTGGGTCAAACTCAGTTTAAATAAGACTTCTTAACTTAGTCCACAAGTGGGTTCCAACTTGGGCGATAATTTTAATGACTTTTAGTTCGGAACAACGGAAACTCTTACATACTCGTTTTATATAGACTGTGATAATGTAACCTACCACTACTATTAGTTCTAAGCGGTTAGCTATTGTTAATTAATTAATTAGCAATCTATAGCTTTGCTAGCAATGTAATGTATAGACTAAAAATGTATAGAAAGTTGTTTGATATATTCATGTCACAGATTAATAAAATGTAGAGTTGTTATTTAATAGATTTATTTGTATATAATATATTCATAGAAAAAGGAATTGTTCTTAAGTAGCGTCTGCTTTATCTCCAACATGAAATTAATTATACTAGTAATACTGAAAGTCCTCATAAACTAAGTTCTTTATGAGATCAAGAAAACAAAAGACTACTTTCTTCATTAAACTTCGAAACTTAAATACAATGAAAGGATAGAAAGTTTTCGATTTAATATCATTATCTTGTTATACATACATTTAACATTCATTTTAGAAAAGACAAAGATGAAGAGATAATGTCTTAGAATTTTAAATAAAACTATAAATATTTAGAATAACACATTTATTCTCTTACAGCTCCACTAGCTACATAAATCAGTACTTTTGAATTGAAAAGAAATGTTTCCCAGCGGCCATAATCCGAATTAGAATTCAAACTTTTAAATATACTAACTCAAAATAAAATCAAAACTATAACATATACATCATCGTAGAACAAAGGATGAATAAGGATAACGGTTCCAACTGGCGTAATATTAATAACTTACATGATCTTTAAACATATTTAGATTAACAACTGGTAAACTAATATCAATCGGAACTGTTTCCAATTACAATAGCAGTAGAGGTGATATTGGGATAGGAGATGTTTAAAGACGGTTTTGTCAATATTGTTAATAAGAGAAAGAATTTTGAGACCATTACTTCTGTTTAGAGGCAAGCATCCCACGTCTTCGATAGACAATAAATGAATGCACCTATTCCTGTACTATCTCTCATATTTGATTAATAGCCGACTCTGGTCCAACTATTGTTGTTGCTTTTATCTTAAGATTTAGTTGTAATGTATTTTTAAAGTGTGGGCTAATGCGGCGATGTGATTGGTCAAGTTTGGTGAGCTCTCGCTTTTGTTAATTTTCAATGTATCTAAGTAAATATAGGTAAAATTATTATTATTTTTTTTTCGTTATGGCTTCATTCACATATGTGTATGGCAAAATAATTCATAATATTCATATAAAACATTTATATAGGTCATATAATAATATAACATAAAAAAAATATAAGAAAGTAATATAATTTAGAGTTCAATACATAATTAGAGCCGTTCAAAATAAATTATCTTAATGGCATTGTTGCATGAAGAATTTAGGTTTTCAAAAATAGCGAGCATTTAGCGGAGCTCTAACACCGACCTCGTTTTAAAATGTGAAAGAAACCAAATAGGAAATTTGAATCACCATTTCGCATCTCGCTAACGAGTTTCCAATGCAATTAGTTGAAATGCTTTCAACTAGACCTGTTTGGTAAATAGTTTCAAAATGGTCAAAATATACATAAGGTATATGTAACACATGCATTTTATTAGTATTTTTTTAAACATCTTGATTGATGGACAGTTTATTTTTCCCATATTGATAATCACAAAAAAATATGAAAGATTACAACATATTTTAAATAACATGAAGCAAGCATTATCACGACAGCTGAATCAACAATTACCATAATTGGAATGAAAAACACATTGTCACTTGTAATTGCATAAAAATAGTATAAATTGACATGCTCAAACAAGTAACGACTAAATGGTCGTTCGTGAGCAATCAGCTTATCAGATGAATGAAACAATAGTCTCTCGTTTACATTCCGCTTTAGTAGAACTAGTTTGGTGCTGATTTTCTTCACGTTGTCTTGTAATTTGTTGTTGTTGTATTGTATTGTCTTGTTATCTATATTTACATGTACGTGTGTATATTATATACACTACTTATGTATTATTTTATTTGTATTTTATGTGTTTGTAAGCATTTTAAGTAAACAATTTATTATATGCCCTAAGTTGAAGTACTATTATATTATATGTATTATTTCACTATATAGTACTTCTCAATAGCATAATGCCGTATTTTCCTCTACTTAAGTTCTTTCACTTGAAAATTGTATGTTAGATATTGCTCTTAGCAATAAGACGGCCTTTGCATACTTTACATATTTTAATAGTTTGAGCTCCGATGCAAATTGTAATTATTTGTTTTTTTTTTATTTTGTGGTTGCAATAGACTGCTATTTATTTATCTTGTTTTCGTAATGTAATTTTTAAAATCATGATTATCCTCTGATTTCGTTCATGTACTTTAGACTTGGAAGTAAAATATACTAAGTTAATTCCCGGATTCTAGGATCGCAAAAATTTGCATTCACGTCAAAAAGAACAAAGCAAAAAGTTTAAAGTAAAATAGTTACACTTGCACTTCGTACTATAAGTGAGAGAATACAATGTTCAACTTGACTTAACTCTACCATGTCTTCCTCCCAACATCTAATTGATCTTTACCTGTTCATTGTACATTGATTTAACTTTAACAACAAATATCTGGATAATTCTTTTGTTACATAAATTATACGATATCCTTAAATTATAATGGTTTTTCATTACGAAAATCATCTACTATTTCTTCCCGACTTCTTTGTTATGAACCTTTATCTAATGCATGTTATTAATAATATAATGTGGACAAAACTAAAACTAAAAATATATAAGGATATATCCTGATATGCCCAGACACCGAGGAAGCTATAGTTGCCTTTAAATAGAAGTAAGAGAATCGACACAAATACTTATACATTAATAGATTTAAGGAAATCTCTTTTAAAAAAAATAATTGTTACTCCTGTTTTCACCTTAACAAAAAAGCTTCGAAATGCAATTGTACCAAATAAAAGTATTCTTTACTTGAGTAGCAGAATATTGCATCGAAATCCATAAGAGCAATATTTTATATTTTCAACTCTTGCTATCTAAAGAGGAAAATCACTATTAGACTCGATGGAGCGCAAAATACCTTTTCCAGATATTTAAGCTGATTGCTTAGCCATGCAAATCGGTTTATACTGTTATGAATAACAAACGGACATTTCTGAGACATGAGATGAACTTCTCCAAACTTTTGATTCTGCATTTTTATGCAGAAGACCATTTAGTATCAACGCTTCCCATTTAATTGCTTCAAATCCGTGTTTAATTCCCGAACTTAACAATTTATATTTTTTGAATTTGAATTTTCAGTGAGGGTAAATAGTGCGATAAAACCTGCATATCTTAATATTATATACCAGCTGTTGTCCGTCACTCCGTCCACGTAAAAATAATACTTTTATGGCTAGGAACATAAGTCATATAAATATTATATTTATAGTCTACGTGGACGGAGTCACGGGAACCAGCTACTTTATCATAATTTAAATTTTATTTTATACAATATGTATAGAATAACACTCCTTCTTAAGTCGTCGGGTAAAAAGAATTATTTACACAAATACTTATTAAAAATTTACTGAACCAAAGGATTAAAAACAGAATCTACCGTGGCAATTATCTAATCGCGCTACAACTTATGTTATGACACAGACAAAACCACGTGCAAAAGTTAGTATTTGTATAGCTTATGTGTTATTTTGGTATATAAGCTACAATATTGCCAAATTTCATTAAAATCCGGTAAGTAGTTTTTGCGTGATTGAGTAACAAACATCCATCCAAACATCCAAACATTCGCACTTATATATTAGTAAGATAACTTGCATACCTCCAACTACGCAGGGTTATTAAATATATTAAAATATTGTTTCATCCATAATAAGTGTTGTGATGCAATGGAGTGGAATATATTTTATTCCTCGTATCAAAATGTTCACGTCATAACCTTTTTGTTTTATGTTATCTGAAAAACAATTTTAAATTATTATTCAATACATTGATGAATTGTATAAATATTCGCAGCTTTTATATATTTATAACAAATGCTTCATCGAAGGACATAATGTTTCAGAGAATTCTTTTGTAGATAAGAATTGTAATGTATCACGTATTTATACAATGTTATTCATACACAGAATTATCAAACAAAACTCAATTCTGAAGAAGTACATTGTGACCTAGAAAATAACCATTTAACATAGAATGGGCATTTCACGTCTTGTTAAAACAATAGCGATTGCTATGCGCACGCGTCGGCAAACGATGTATCCTACCCATTATATTATAACAATGAGCTTTATGACATACAGCTTAATACGGTTTGGTTTAGCGAAAAATTTAATACTATCTATAGTTTTTTGAATAGATGATAGTTCATTAAATTTCAAACTCTATTAATATTGAAGTAAAACAGAAATTCTTTTAACGTTGTGGTCAAAGTAGATTCCGTAAGTTATTGACTGTGTACAAAAATCGATTTGTAGTCAGCAACGTACTCGATTACGTGATATTAGCTTCTATATATCAGATTACTTGCTCAATCGGTTGTTTATATTTTGTATGCTGCGTGATAAGAATTTTGATGTATTCAAGGCTTATTTCTAGTTCTAAGTATTTTTAGTTCTAAGTAACAAGTTTAACATGAATTTACAAAATAAACTACTATGAGTATAGGACCCACAAGAACCCTTTATGGAATTTCATTTTAAAACTTATTACACAGTTTACAATATCAATATTTTTTTAATCATACAATATTGATTTTAAACATATTTCTGTAACAAATATTTTATTTTATTATTATTAATAAGGTAGTGCCTACCTGAGAACTTGTTAAAATATCTAGTACCTAATATTTAACATAACATTTTAAATACGAAAGTGAGGGAAAATAAATGATAAACATTTGTATCGTTGACAAGTTACAAATTAATATATTGGATAAACACAGAATAATTTATTTTTCTCTACCACTTTCCGCTTTTTGTAATACAACTTGTATTTGTCCTGAGGTTTTTAGTTTCATTATATTCAGTAAAGCCAAAGTTTAGATTTGTATTAAGGTTGTAAATTGTTCTCTTCCCGCGTTCCATGTGAAAAATCTTAAAGAAAAGAGAATATGCGGGAATAAGGTACAGGATAGTGTAGAGTTCTAGAAAATATGTTCACAGACATTTTTTTTATTATATCATTGTTTTTATTTGAGTTTCAATGTTTTATGTTTCATTTCGTATTGAAAAGTATAGTAAGAACCATTTTTTTTATTTTATAGTAATTCATTTTTTTATCATATTGTTCAAAGCTAGTTAATATGATTTCGAAATATAAATTTCATTAGCTTTATAATTACGTCTAAACGTAAGGAACACCTGAAACTATAACAGCAACTTTTACTAACTCCAAACATGAAAGAGCTAGATTATTAATTACAATAATTTTAACTTGTATTTTCGATTTGTTTTCATTTTTATTATTTTACAAATATGTTTTTTGACAAGCTTTTATTCTAACAGACACAATCTATGATCAATAATCCATTAAAGCTGTTCATGTTTCGTAAAATAATCCTGAATCGCGAGATCGCTGCACTATATCCTCACCCCGTAACTTTCAACTTAGACAAACTTGCTCCCGTACAAGAAATATACATTTTGTGTCGAATACAAGTTTGTGGGGCCGCGGCGGCGGGCGCTGATTTCGCTTCACTTTGTAAATAGTGTGGTACATTTTATTTTTAACTAGGTTTCCTGTTTTACCTTTTTTTGTGTTTTTATCTTTTAACTGAATTATTTTTATTCTACTAAGTTCGGAGGTAAAGAACTAGCAAAAGTTAAAAAACAAACAATTTACTTTCTTTTGCTAAGTGTTAATAGAACGAAATAATATTTATTTTACTAAACAACCAACCAAAATATTTACTTTTTGTTTGAATTCTCCAACTTTTTAAGCAAGATTTGTTGTCTAATTAAATTCTAAAATGCAAATACATAAATGTATTAAAATGTAGAGCGTTACTGTCCGTCCGTCGATGCGAACGATAAATTCAAAACAAAGCTCATCCAATATCAATATTTTATTTATACCTTGCGATACGATAAAATCTATTAAGTTTTATAATATTAAAAGTTATAAAAATATTTTAAAAAAGCTATCTTAATTGACCAGTATAAAAAATACACGATACTTCGATGATTTACGTTACCTGAAAAATATCGTATCGTAGTATGATAACTCTACTCTGTTCTAACTCTTTTTTACAACGCAATAAAACAGTGGGGTCTTCTCGTTGACTCTTTTATGAGGCGGTAACGAAGTATAAACTATGCAGCGGTTTGTTTTGTTCCAGGATCATAATTATTCATCGGTTCACTTCACATTATGGAGCGCTTCTTATAATGTTGTGGCTTTTTGAGCAACTTAAAAGCAAAAGGTTGTTTTAAAAAGTTTTATTATCTTTGCATACATTTTTGATTTCAAATACGTAGTTATAGAAAAGTAGCTTTAAGTAATAAATTAGTGTGTTAGTCTAAAATCTATTGTACGTTACCAAATATACGTATAATAATATTATTGATATTTTGCAGTACATTAATGTACGCACATAAATTTTATTCGATTCCCAGTCACAAGATATGATCAAGCTTCGGGGTTTGAACCGCGGTTCGTTTGATGTTAGAGAGCGGTAAGGAAACACTTGTGAGGGCCGACGCTTACACCGAAGGTTAAGTAATAACCAAATAATATAATATAAGCAATTCAAAATATAAATATATATTCAATATATAGATATATATATCTATATTTTATCATCATTTTCATCGTTGTTTTTGTAGTTAACTGTATTTTTAATGAACTCTACCTTGACGATTGTTGCAATTATTGGTTATCAAATAAATAATTATAGACATCATATAGAACATTATTTCAAATATTTTTAATTGTATTAAAAAAAAAAACATATAAGTACCAATCATATCTAATCTATTATTACTGTATCAGATCGTTTCGGTGTGACCCCGAGATCAGATCTATTTTTGTACCGCTTGTCAGTTTGAAATTTGAATTGGCCTCAAGGTACATAGGTCTTGGGCTTCGTATTCTAATTAAGATCCCAGATATATTTCTGACATCTGTTTAAAATCACTTTTTATTTATTTTATACTGAGGTGTAACCTTTTCACGTTTTAGTAACGAACGATTTACATCTTGTCAAGATGAATTTGATTAAAAATATTTAAGATTAAAGACTTATTTCTATAATTAAATATTTAAAAAATCTTTATTAAACTATTTTTTTTTAATCATTTTGTTGTTAGTCACAGCTATTGTTAATATAAGAAACAGTTTACTAAAATGTTTTTATTTTTTATACTACTTTATCCATATATTTTTTACATAATTGAAAATATACCTAATTAGTTTTAAGATCAAACTTATAATAAAAGTAATAGTTTACGTCAGTTTTGTTAAAAGGTCACAAATTAAAGGAGATTCCAGTACACACCCTAAATGTCAGGGCGTGACGAAGACTGCAGGTCCGGATTAAGAGTTTAGTTTAGGAAATGAAAGTATTATATTTTATTTTATTAATAATCTCTTACTTTTTTTATTCACTAGTGTACATAAAGCTTAAGGGAGTAGAAACTTAACTTTAATTCAGAATAAATATTATTTCGTAAAAATAAAATGAAATCTAGTTGAAGAAACACCGGAATCCGTTGTGGGTATAAGAAATTTATGAAAATTGGAAATGTATGCTGTAGTAATAAATTTATAATTATAAATTCTGGTCCAAAATAAACTTATAGTAATTATTTTCATTTTATATGTTTCGTAAATAATCTCGACTGTAAAATAGTAATGATCCAAACCCAAAAAAAAGTAAATAATAATATGCTTCAGCATAGAATAATAATATCCTTCAGCATAGAATATTTTGATGTATATCAAAATATTTTCAACCTGCATATTTAACCATAACCTTAACCTTAATCCAGACTAATTTATTAATTACATTTTGAAGAAAATGCACCCATAATATATTATTTTAATTAATATCTTAAGTTATATTGAATGTTGAAATCATTTGCCAATAATAAAGTGATAATCACTTGCCCTGGCACAACTATAATTATTGTCATTGATACAATTACTAAGTGGTTCTTAAGCATCATTCGCTTAATAAAATAAAAGTTCATCAATATTATGAATTTTATTTCGATGGCACAAGAATATCAACAAGTTAAATTATTTGCGGTTTTTAAGCAATCTAAAAATATTTCTACGTCAATAAAGAATCTAAAATTTATTTTTTTTTATGCTTCAACAACTTCGATTATATTAAAAAGCTTTACCGAAGAATGTTATAAGAACCAGAAGAATTCAATATCCCTTTTTTTTCTTGCGGGTAGAACAGACGGTGCAAGTGTGACTAACTAATGGAAAGACAGCTTTTAATTAAATTTTATATGTACTGCCAAAGCGTTGGAATACAAAAAAACAATCGCAACCCTAGTCGACTTACGAGCTTTCGGTTAGACTGTTAACTTTTTACACAGAATAAATATCGTGTTAATATAAAAATATGTCTTAAAGTGATAATTATTAAATCAATAAACTAATTTAGTAAAAAAAAAACTAAATATTGTCAACTATAATTTAATTTAAAATCCAAAATGTCCTTTACATGCCCATATACCGATTGGTACAATAAACAGTTGATATGCCTTCACTATTATTTTTAAATATTTAACTTTTGCCAAAACATCTACATTATAAGCTTTATCAAAGATATATTTACCCGACCATATTCACGTTATTTAATCGGAGTTTTGTCCGACTAGCTACGAACCCATTCGGGGTTCCTATTCATGAGCTCAAAGCATAGCGGACTCAGGGCTTGAACTATTCACTATCAGATTTAAAGATTATGTTTTCACTTTTGAAATCAGAACCCATAAAACTACATATTGTACAAAAACTCATAATGACAATGACAGCTATTTTATCTTTCATAACAATTCTAGATCATAAATATGACAGAAATATGAAGTGTAGTTAGAAATAGTCCCTGGAGGCAGTTACAAAGAAACAGAAGACAAACAAACTCTGTCACAATGAAGCAGCGTCAATCGATCATAAGACCCATTTGTTATTACGATTATATTATACAGAAACATGTCTAGTTAAGCTAATTGTTAAAAAGATTTATTAAGTTAAGCTACAAATAAATAAAGAACTCGATAATGTTTCACTTAGAAAACAAAAAATACTACTTAAACTTTTTTTTACTTTTTGTTGAACATGAAAATATACTGTTTACCCGTATCAGAGATATTGGTTATAAGTTTAAAAAATATGGCCTTTATACCAGGAATTATTGAAGATCCAATAACTTTCATATTAGAATTCATTCTTATATTTGTATTTTATGAGTTCAAAATGTTATTCGAAACAAACGTTATATTAATAAACGGAACGTTATTAAAAATAGCCATATATAGCTGTTTTTTTTTGTAATGTTTATTAAATTTAACTTCAAGTAATTTATTAAAATGAATATTGGAATATTAAACATGACAATACAATCAGTATTGTGTCAGTCGCACGTTGAAAATGTGTTATACAATATCGCGAGAAATAAAATTTGACATAGCTTTTTCTTATTTTTCACATGACGACATTTGCATGTGACGTCCGTTAAAGTCGGCGTTGCGCGAGTAAATGAGAAAGGAACGGAAGTTGCCATATGAAGGGAATATTTTTATTAAACACGATGTTAGGATTTAAATGAAACTATTTTTAAAGAACTTAAAATTTTTAACCGATGTCTTTTTTTACAAACTGTTTAAAAAATGTTTTTGTTCCCTATTCAATTTTTCTCACTTGACAATTATTGTTAACCGTCATATACTTTAGGTACTCTTATAAAATTCTATATAAGCTAAATAGAGGAAACCATACGTTGCTCTTAGCTGCATTCTCGTTGTTATGCAAGAAATGTAAATGATTTGAGACTCATCATGTCACGTCGGAAGCGTTTGAACCTCATCGATTCTTCTAATCAGATTAAACTGGAGCGATTGTCATCCCTGACACAGGCATCCGTTGGGGATTCACCCTTCACTGCTTAGAATTAAGTTATTGTCAAGTTTAGTGCACTAATGTGTAGGGTTGGCGTAATTCATGTGTGGTCAGAGTTAGGGTACATTGGATCGAATTTATAAGGTCTACCTTAACATATAATACGAATTTGACATCTAACCTACTTTCTCTCTACAGATGGGTATGAGGCCCAATATATATGATGTGTTTGTATTTATAAATAAACTGTTAACATTTTAATACAGCTTAATGATATTATCAGATTTTCAATACGTTTGAATCTTGTTGAAAAGAAATCGTCTATTCTAAACAAGCTATTGGTAAAAGCCTTGCATCCCACAGCCTTTGTGATGTATCGTTCCGGTAGGTTAGGCCACAAATCTCCGCATACATCTTCAATCGTATTCGGATTATGATGTATGCATTAAACGCATAGCATCAGTACAAAGAAAACCCTTGCTATTCATATTTATGTGTACTCTAACATATTTTAACATTTTTGTTTTTTTGGATTTGGAATTTTCTAATGAAAAGCGCACATTCAAAACCAAAACTTCAGACTCTTAAGCTAGTAATTATTGATCGTGAATTTTAATGTATACAGTAATTGATTGAAAATGTTACGATAACAAACTCAAAGTACCAGCCACTTTCAATCCAGTATCAAAATTTAATATAGTACTTTAAGCGGGGTCTCGAACATTTCAGAGTCAAAAAGGCTCGTAAAGCGATGACTCGGCAAATAAAATAGCGGATAACTTGCAAGTTATCGCTGGTTTAGCTCCGGCTAAGTGCGCTGGAGTTATGCTACGCTTTAAATACTTTGCTTAGGCCTTGCGAGACGGATACGATACGATTAACTTAAACAATTCTTGTTTCGTATCTTATGATAAGATACGTATTTTATATTCGAATAAATATAAACTACATAAAAACAATAACCATTTACACGTATGCTAGTAATAGCGTTTAAAATAATTTTCTAACAAAAAGAGTTTTACTGTAAAAAATAATAATTTAATCAATTATTGCGGATGGAAGTTTAAGTTTTTTTTAATAATTGCAAGAAATTGACATAGACTTAATGCATCGCTTTCATACATAGGGCATTGGCCTCATGTATAATTTATAATGTCAGTTCTTGGTTCAGGTCGTATATGTTTACATTCAGAATTGGAGAGTATATGTAATGTGGTATTAGTTGTTATAATATTATAATATGAACGTCTGAGAGGGTTCCCTCCTTAAAATAATCCGCTAAGGAAAAATAAATAAATTTCGATTTGCATTAAGACTGAATAATGTTATTAGTATACAGTGATGCTGACTACATATGTTAAATTTAAATATAGAATAGTTTGTATTGAATTGCCTTTTCTAATTAAATTATTATATTATTTTAAATCTCTATGTAAACAAAATTACACTGTGAACACCGCTTCAACGCCAATAAAGTGTACCAAAGTTCTAATACACTTAGCGAATACTCTTTAAGCTATTTGATACGACAACGAGACTGTTACGTGAAGATTATGCAAGTTGAACCAAGTTCCAGTAAGTTTAGCTGAGAGATGTCAAAAGAGTTTAATAAATTTGAATAAAGATTTTTAGAGATATAGGTATAAAATTATATTTTTTTCCAAAGATTTTTTAAGGTACTATTCGGGGTCATGAACATACTTCATAGTTCATACTTCCATAAGTCGAAATAAATTTAGTCGAAAAAAAAATTGATACTTTTTTTTCGAATTATATTTATTTTTATTGTTAACTATTTTATTATGATAACAATATTATGAAACAATTGCGATTATGCGACAAAGAAACACATAGCTTATTGGTCAACCAGCTATAAGAGACTAGGTACCTACTTAAATCACAGTAAATTCAAACTACCAATTTATATAAAATTCAAACTTATATTTTTTTGTAACACAAATAACTATATATATATATTTTAGTTATATCTATTTCTATATATAAAGATCTACTTATAGCGCTCTTATAACTACAGCTCGTGTACGGGCTGGCTCGACCGAAGTACCTCTTACTCACGGGAGATCAGCGTGAAGTTAATATTATAGCTAAGGCTCATATTAAATCAAAAACCCCTTCCTTTCCGTGTGTATTAGTTTCCCGCACCCTTCTTTATTCCTCAAGGGTGGCAAGGCATTTGCATATTTGTCCAAAAATATATCCAACGGCGATGGCAAGACTATTCAGGTAAATCGTCTGCGCATAAACCCAAAAATATACACATCTTGCCAGCAAGATTGATTGCCAAACAAATCTACGGGCAAAGCAATCCCAAGATACCAGAATCCCAAGGTTAGCAGCCTTGGGATTCTGGTATCAATCATGACTAAACAAGCATAATTGGGTGATATGCATTTATACCATATACGAAGGAAACTGAAACATTAATATTCCATACAGAGTTTGCTTGCTGATTGCTTGCCCTTGCTTTGAACCTCTTAAGAAATTAGTAAGCAGGATATTATAAATTCATAATAGATCGTCCACCCACGCCGTACCTAAGCCATTATTATTACAAATTTATAAAATCTTGTTCAGTAGTCACTTAGATACAAAAATAAATTAAATATGCTTCTCCTGTTGACATATTATAATAATTTCGATATCTTTAGTGCCTTCTGAATAATCAATGATTATAGTACATTATTGTACAACATTAAAAGTATTTTGACTATGTTGTAAACAATCATAAAACTCCCTTCTTTATCAAAACTATTATCAACAAATTCCTTCTGTGTCTTCTTCGTGTTTTTCTTCTATCATAACCCACCCTTATCTTATAACCCTTCTTCTAGTGATGTGCTTTTCAACCCTTTTCATTAGTTATTCAATGTAAATAATAATTGAATTGTTATGTTATGACAACTAAAATAAATTTGTTATCTATATGTCATGGCATAAATTTGACATTGTTAGAATTGAGTTTGACAATAAATAAATGAAATTCTGTAAAACCTCACGTAGCTGTTATGTATATCGTGAATAGGCTTATATACTTAGTAGTTTTTATGGAAAACGGAAGTATTCCCCGGGGACGAGGCTCCACTTTTGAATGGAAAATCGTATTCAGTGCATGTTAAAAAACAGGATTTACATTTAATATATACCTAGGATTTACTTTTAAGAAAATAATTTCAAGGGTCATAATACATTTACTAAAACTAATTAAATAAATTCTTCCAAAAACATACTCAGATGTCATTAGGTAGGAGTTAGTTATATCCCCAGATCATTCTGAAATCATAATCAGAAGAACCTGCTAGTCTCACCAGAGTGTAATGGAATTTGTTCAAATTCCTACCATTATCCTAACATCTAAGATTTTATTTTCTTGCTCTGAACGTATTTGTACCAGAATATATTTGTTTTTTTTTTTTTAAAACAATAATCATCAATTAAGGATTTCAAAGTGCCTAAATCTCGCAAACAACTGCTACTTGTAGTATACTGCTTCCACACTTCACCAACGCGTTAGTGGTAATATGTACCTATTATAACCACATTAAAAATAGAAGAAAATAGACAAAATCATTAGCACCAATCTAGACATAAGATCGTTCTCAACACTTTCTAAATGATGGTCTCAAAGTCGATCCAACCCTTAATCACACTAAGTAAATGTCCCCACTGTTTATTTATTAGATTATACTGCTTTGTAATGTTCTTAACACTCCAACGAGGAATCCCTAATGGCTGCATACGTGGGAGTCGTTTTAATTGAGATAGTGAGGGTTATATAAAATAACATATATTACTTTTATTACACAAACAGTTGAAATTGAAATTGAAATAAGTAATAAATAGTAAGTGAAGCGTAGGGTTAGTAAAACCTTATCAAGCTTACGAAATCACTAAAGCCATGTTTGCGCATTTAAACTATATTTAGAACTCAAATGTCTTTTCTTCGAACCTAAATTGTATAAGTGATTATTAAAAAAATAATACATAAATAACTTAAAGTAAGAAATACATTAAAATATTTAAATGTATTTCAAACACGTCGTTAATCAAACCTAACCAACTTTTCAACAATGAGTCAAACATATATCGTTGGTATTCGGTAAAACGCAGTAAAATCCCGCGATGACTGACAAACCGATAAGATGCACCTAAAATAAGTTTTTAAGAAACACATTAACTTTTTGTCTCCTATCTGAACATGTCCCCTTTGTGTACATGTTGTCCCTTTTTAACAACGTGTGTAGTCTGAATTAATCATTCCTTGAAGTAGGTTATTTTTGTCGTTACGCTCTTATCTGGTTACTAAGTGAATATTTTTTTGGGGTTTCAAACTTTTACTAATTACTGCTATGAAAGAATAACTTTTTGACCAGTAATATTTAAATACAAATTAGAAAGTAAAATATAACTTCGGAACGGAATCCATAAAAACGAACCTTTTATTTATATGCAGATTCACATTCCTATACGGAAAGTAAAACGGCGTTGCACAAGATACTAACCGAACTCAAACAAAGTGAGGTGCCATAAAAAATGCAACAAACAAAAACAAATGTAGCGAGTGTTATTCGCGTGTTATTATTAGCTGCAGTACGCATAAACAAGGTTACTGAGAAACATCGCCCCGGGCATATCGATGCGTCGACGGGCCACGCTTTTAAAAAGCTAACCCGTCCCGTAAGAAAGGGACGGAACGGAGCACGTGGGAAGTGGATTCCGAACGCACGCATCCCCTTGTCCCCCCACCACCGACCGCTGGTCGGAGCGCCGCGCGCACTCCAGTCGCGCGCCGACCGTCCTAACGGTGACATCTCTTAAAAATACTATATCGGTGCACATGCACCCACCCTGACGTTGTGCTGTGAACGAGCTTGAACATACGCTGTGATTTGTTTTCAGTGCGGCAACCATAAGTGAATGTGAACGTGACAAATAAAAAATTGTGTGTTCAGTGCACTATGCGGTTGTATACGTTATGAATGGTCTGGACCGCTGCTTCTTCGATCAACGTAAGTAATGGTTTGTTAGCAAGATTGTATGTTAATTTCGTACATCTTGTATTGCGGATACAGCTTCCTAAAATACATTGATTTCTTATGGGTCAATGTTTAAAATTGTTGTTTATTTCAAAGTTTCATACAATGTTTACTATTCATACAAAATACTAAAACTAAGACATGTTGTTGATGTTATTTTATCAGTTTTATGTATTAAAATGTGATTGAAATAACAAAAAATAACATGAAAAATACTATTAAAACCTATCAATCATGTAAGATTCTAAAAATAATGATCTATTGACAACCAAATTCAAACAAGAAAACATCCATTTGAACATTTGAAAATAATATTTGTTTACAAGATAAAAAGTCGATTAGACTAAGTAATTAGAAACATTCTGAAAGAATAATAAACAACAGTGTCTGTCCGTAAGACGTGGGTCGTGGCAGCAGTTGTATCACTTTAAGATAAGCATTTTACGACTAATGAGCAATCGCTGCTACTTTATTTTGTCAAGATAACTTAAAACTAACATAAGCAATGGAGCAGTTAAACAAATTGATGATGATTTCCTTTAATTAAACTGATAAAGACTGGACCGGCGACGAGAATTGAGGCGTTAGAGCTCTACAAAAGTAGAGAGGAGAATTAATGTCGCAATTTCTTTGAATAATTATATATCATAAAAATTCTGAGACAAAAATAATTTATTAATTATATATAAAAATCCCCTAACTATGTTAATATTTTCATAACAATACGGGTATTGTTATGAAATTTATTTAAAAACCAATATTACAACTGTCAGGAGTAATTTAAATGAAAACAGGCGAAGTAAATATAAACATTAGTAAACAATAGAACCGAACTAATTATGTCATAATTCTCATTAATACTGAATCATCAATAGGGTATTTGAATTAGTGTTTTCATATATGCAGACTGCATTAAAATTAAAATAATATTTAACTGCTATAAATATTTAAACATAAAAGGATAATAAATTTGTATTGTAACCTAATAGGATTCTGATATAATATCAGTTCGATATTTTTAAATATAAGTAAGTTCTAAATTAAATTATGTTCTGACATTGCTTGTATAACAATACACAGCTTCCAACTCTACATCACTAATACTTGAATAACTGCCCTATATAAACACTTAGTCGTATTTCATTTAAATTGCAGTAAAAAATGGTGTTTGTCCAGAGATCGATAGCCTATAAAAGAGTCAACAAATCACACGACGTTGTTCCAACACCTTACAAACATAGTTTAGTACGGCAAATAGTAAAAAAGTGTATTGATATAGGTTAACCGCAAGACCACCCGTGCGTTGGCTGCGACTGCTTTAGAAGCACGCACGGCACTATTATGACACGACTATCAAGACTGTTCCGCCCTTTCGTATTCATTCTTTACATAAATTACATCTTCTATTCATAAACGATTTTTTTTAAGTTCCGTTGCCATTCACTGTGAAGGCGATTCATTGATGAATGTAAATATTTTTTAAATAATACATGTATATGCAAATTATTGATCTTATCTTTTAACGTAAAATATATTGTATATTTTGACTTTCCAGAGGGTGTATTGAAGATATGTTACAAACTGTATTCTTTTCATGAAACGAATATTAAAAATTAATTCAAATATTGACTATCTTAAAAAAATACAATGACTTTTACGTTAAAATTACCACTCGTTTTTTGTCGTCTCTACATTTTGTGTAGAGTCGGACAATTTGCATTCTGTTCAAATGGAGTTTATCTTTATTGATTATTAGCCGAAGTAATTAGTATTGTACCCTATTATTAAAATTTCTTTTATCAAAACTAACGTTGTCATTAGATATCAATTGAAATTAAATTAATTTGAAGGCAGGATTTTATTAACTGTAATTATTTATACACTATTCATCACAATTATCAATGGATTTTTGTTATTGTTCCGTCAACTTTTTGGGATATTTTTTATTTTTTGTGCCGTATGTCTTACATAGTTTTAGTCTTGTCTTATGTAGTTTTAGTTTTGTCTTATGTAGTTTTCCAACTTATTGTACATTTGAATAAAAAAAACACACCTGTCCTGAATTTTAACAATATTTCTTAAGGTTTCCGGTTAATTTAAAGTGAGGTCGACACATGCATCCAAACGGAACTCAGGACGAGAATCCCACGTGTGTTAAACAAACAATACTAAGAACATCAAATGTCATCACAAGAAAACAATCCCTAATTGCCTGCACCATTACAGCAATCGTATTCACGTCTAATTATTACTTGGTTGTTATAAACCTGTAATTTGAAAATGTAATCTAGGGAATACAATAGCCAGGAATAATAGCTTCATTCTTATTGAAACCTTAACACACACAAACAGACAGCACACACACACGTTATACAACAATGATGCATATAAAACGGTAATAACATGTTAGAATTTGAAACAAGCAATCGGTTGTTTGTATTCATCGATTATGTTTGTATGTCTCCTGCATTTAGCACGAACATTATTTATATATAATCTCAAGTTGTAACATCAAAGTTAATATGACATAAAAACAATATCTCTTGTTTGATGGTCCGGGTAATCGTAAAGCCGATACAAATTGGTTTTAAAGGACTCGATTTGTCTGTTGCTTTTTGTGTTGTTTATTATGGATTTAATATGATTTTCCGCACAAACTGATGTTTATATATATATATATATATATATATATATCTTTTCACGTACGATTTTAAGTCCTATTTGTTCGATATTAATGTTTATTATTTGCTTAATATTTAATGGACAAAATATTTTGTAGATTCCACTGTTTATTTGTTTATTTAAAGCTGTTGAACATATAATTCAAATATATTTAAATATGTTATGATATACATAAAACGCCATCAAATATTAAAACACAGGTAGATTATGTGTACGTTATTCTCATAATTCATAATTAGCAGCTAGTTCAAGTTTATCCGGATAATGCAAATACATTCACGTTAATCACTTCATAATAAACATCAACAAAGCCTATAACAGATTAACAAAAGACTAATTTCATAGTGTCGGTGCTAGAATTCGGTAATTATGTATCTGATAGTGGATGTGATAGTTTGGCAGCGAGTGGTGGCCATCTGTCGGTTACTGAATTGGGTTAAACATTAATCATTCTGCTAATGATGGCGATTCATAACGTGAGAGAGATAACTTACATTTGTCTGCTGCGATTTCTTGATTTTATTAACAATTCTTATTTGAACAACAGTTCAAAGTCTTTTTCTTTTTATTTCAAATACCATTGCACTTATGAAACGTCAAACTCTATTTGCACAGCTCCAAAGGGTAGGTTTCTCAATGGAGAAAAACCTGCAAGAAAATCCATGGATACTCCTTTAACTTATTAATAAATTACCCATTGTATTTACCATTTCAGTCACAATTATAACTAATATGTGAGAAGTAGTCAGAATTAAGTAAACTGGTACTGAAAAGAAGACTAGAATAACCAACCAGGCCATTATTAGTTCTATTATATTCTCACATTTATAACGCCTTAAAGTTTTCTCAATTTAACTTTTAATATTCAAAACAATAGTAATTATGTACCTTGTTTTTATACTAAGAACTCCATTAGACCAAATCCCTGGAAGCTATTGCAGAGAAGTATTATATAACATAACATTGTTTTATGAGAATGTCAATAGACCGAAACTTCGGAAGTTATTACAGTAAAGTAACATTGTCTTATAACATTGTATTATGTTAATTGTAATATGAAATGGAATAACAGAAACCACCCTATATCCAAAAATATGTAAAAATTGTGTTACACCTCTCATTGTGACCACATCTGCACCAATGAATAAATGAATTCTGTATAAGGTGTTGGAACTATTTTTCAATTTTCCACTACAATAGGTACACTGCGTGAATAAGACTTATTACCATATTGAGGGTTCCAAGTTAGTAAGATATTGATTGATGAGTCAGTTTTTAGCTATAATGTTAGGAAAATTTATTTATTTATTGATTTATTTAAATATTTTTGCACACGCCCTGGAAATTCAAACGTAATGACACAAGCATTTTGGACCAGCGAAAAAAACAGTAAAAACATAAAGGTGCATAAAAAACCAAGATAAAAACAATAATAAATAAAAACACATTTTACATATTGAGAGACTGGGATAGAAAACATTTTTTACTAAACATTCGAAAATATTTCTATATTAGTAGCTTTCCAAATGTAGGTAGGTAATGCATTCTAGAGTCTTATAGCCTGTGTGATAAATGAGTCAAATAGAAAGTTACAAGATGAAGATTTTGTCATAATAAAAAAAACAATATCAACTATTGGGTAAATGTCTTAATGGATACTCCATTAATTCTGTAAATTTAATGTACTGTAACAGTATTTTAGGAAATATGGAATGTTCTAAACATCTGGAACCCATAAATGTCAAACTATGATTACAAAGTGATGACTTTAGTTAAAACACGGCTCCTTTGACGATTATGCTCGGATACAAGAAACGATCGGTTTGAGTGAATTATAAACAGCGAGACGCAATGAATGAAAGGGTGATTGGTCACGCTGTCGGCGCAGGCGCAAGGCGTTATTACTAATGATATATGTAGCGCCATCTCTTATTGTTCGGCGGAACTGAGTGAGGATATCCTTTATCAGTTTAAATAATTTATTTCTCTAAAAGAAAATTACAATATTCATTTACAAGATAAACTTAAATTAAAATAAGAGGTAAAATAAATAAACATCGATTTTTTTTTTCTAATAGGTATCTCTTTACAGCACATTACTATTTATATTTAGTTTTTATTTCTTATTTAATGGTTAGTAATATCTATATAATAATCTTGATTATCTTTTAAAAATAAAAAATATTTGGAATTTTTATAACCATAGGTGAACTGTTGTAAAATTTTAACTAACTTCTCACATTTTTAAATTTCTTTTAATTTGTTCTTGATTTTGTTAACCTACAATTATTGATATTTCTGTTATGATAATTGTATAATATTTAAATGTAAATATGAATATTCTATAAAAAATTAAATGTTAATTGAAGTAATCATTTATTATTACTAGCATAATAGTAGGATAGAGAGGTAAGTGTGCCTAAAAGTACATTTTGGTGGTTACATTTTGAGATCGTAACTAAACTCCTCAAGATTGAGTGATAAATGGAGGAGTTGGATATCAATTTTGTAGATAGGAAACCCTTGATTGATGTCCTATTTGGTCTCGCATCTTTATCTTTATTTAAGCCGTTGATAAAAGGACAAGCTCATACAAGAGCGCTTTATTTTTTAAGCGCTACCCACGCTTGTTATGTTACATTGTCAAATCAATTTCATTAAAAAATTGTACTACAATACTCTAAAATAAAATAGTTATTAAGAAATCTAGTAGATATTTAACAATCAAAATAAGGAAACAGGTATTTAACAATCAATCAGTACGAAACAAGAACAAAAATAATTGTCAATGATTATTCCTCATACTAATTGGTCTGTTTTTGTTATTTCTCTCTCCCTTTAATTATACTGAAAACGTAGAAACATTAAGAATTTCTTACGTTAAGGTGAAAAAAAATCACACCATCAATTTCCCCACAGGACTTTTCCCCTGACATAAATTTTGACAAAAAATAAAATACATTTGAAATTATTTACATACGCTTTTTTGAATAAATAAGTACCTACATATCGCAATCTTCGTTTTTGATTACACGATGTAAACAGCTTTGAGGGTATAAATAAGTCAGAGATGACTGACAATATTAAAATTCTGTTTCTAAGATACCGTGACTTATAAACATACTACATATTATTTGTATAGGTATTTTAGAAAAATGTTGTCATAAATATTTACTTTTGATTATTGGAATATGGAATTATTCAAAAATATTTAGACAGTAGAATTCAAAATATTGTTTACTTAAATAACTTGAATATCCTGATGAATCTATTCTAACCCTCGTCTTACGAAATCCGAGTACCAACATGACGTCAGATACAGCTGTGAGTTTGCGTAGCTACGACCTAATACCTGGACCCCTAAACGCCAATACCAATACATTTACCGCCAAGGATTTCTCAGATGAATATAAGAACGAGAGAGGTCATGCATGATTGGTAGGCTTTCTTGATCTCTATTCAGTGACAGAATAGATAAGCTTCAGCGGTTTCCGTGCTGTCCATCAATTGAACATGCGAATACTTCTAGAGTATTAAATTTCAACTAAATCAGCCGTTCATGATTAAATGTTGGGTTTTTAAGTCAATATTTATATTAAGTTATAATATACCCATATTATAAGGTTTCCAATGGTATTGTTTATATATATTTAGAATTACAAATAAACCGATACGGATAGGGATTCGACCGCGACCCGCGACGTCTGGGAAACCGTCCCGTCGTTCTACCAATTGAGCTACCGCATCGCTGTGCATCTCGGTGTATGAGGCATTCTTCTATATGTGATCGTCTTTATCGGGACGACGTTGACATCGAGACGGACAGCGATACGGTAGCTCAATTGGCAGAGCGACGGGAAGGGTTCCTAGAGGTCGCGGGTTCAAATCCCTGCCAGTATCTGTTTATTTTTATTCTATATTTATATAAATTTAAATAAGCTTAACATACACGTATATACACGGCTATACACGTTTATTGATATTTTCAAACATTAGTAATGTTCCAAAAAATGTATGATCTATGAAACGTCAATTATAAATAATAAATAAGCATAGAGTAAATTCGTTTAAATCAAAGGATTAAGCGAAGTTCCTAAATGCTTACTGAAATGAAGGCTAAATCTGGTGACAGTTACAAATGTAACCATTCTTTGACTTCCTCATTAATATTCGTTTTTAGTAGAGCTATGAATAGATAATATATTGAGGAGCTTAGAGGTCAAACTATTGAATAAGGTTTCTATAGGTATATGTAGTGTACTAAGTAGTTAATATTTATAATAAAAACTAAAGTTTATCCATGTTTGGAGTATTAAAATTTTATTTCCGTTGTGGCCTCTTTTCAGTGTGGTTTTATACTGCAATAATAAAATATATAAGGCAATGTCTTTTGTTTTAAGCCATCACCATATTATATTTTTAAAATATTTTGACATGATATGTCATACGAATATTTAAATGTCAAAATAATATAAGGTTTTTATAAGCTAATATTCTAATTTAATGAAATGAAACTGGCATTTTATTTATAATATTACATTAAATATTACTCACTTAAAAAGGTATTCGGTGTTGCTAGTTATAGATGATTTGACATTCTTTCGATAAAATTCTACTAAATGTGATCTATTGTCGTTTCTGGCGTTGATAAAGAATAATGGTTCTAAAGTTGAAATAAAGTCACGACCAAAAATGTGAACTAAAAGATACGTCTACTTTCGTTCGAACTTTTCTTATTTCCAGACAATAACAATGTACCTACCGATATGTACACGTGTTCTAGTTTTGTTTCGATAAAAAAGGTCAAGTAACTGAGATATTATATATTATTATTTTCTCTTTTTAAATTTCTAGTCTTGGTTTTGGTACCATATTATATAAATATCTTATTTATATAATAATAAAAAAAATGCTATCCTTAATTTTAGACAAATAATTTATTTACTGTCTTTAAAATCACTTGATCCGTTTATCTTCCTTAAACAGATGTATTATATTTCTCAAACATTAATCACTAATCTGTTCAAATCCTATAATGAAATTATAAACCTCCTCTCTGAAGTTGATAAAACATAATTTGTCATAGAATTACGCATACGTTTTACTAACTTTCACATCTCGGAAGAGAGACGATGCTAGGTAAGCCGTTAGAAATTTGTAAACATAATTTACGCACACTAGGAAATTATTTACTCAAATTAAAAGACAAACTGTGCCTAAATTTGTTTAGGTTCATTATAATTTATTAAAGTTGTCTAAAACTAATTTTACAAAAACTAATCTATAGTGTTTTTTTTATCAATGTTATTTTTAATTGGTTGTTTTTTAAATTTAACTCCTGTCCCATTGTTAAAAAGGAATAACCATTTAGTTGTCTGTCCGATTAAATGTTTTTGCTGGCAAAAAATAAGTGGCCGGCAGCGGTTTGTCAAAACGGTTGACATAATATCGCTGTACGTCCGACTCCGTGACCCATGTTAGTGTTCCAGATTTACAGAAAAATTCTACAAAAATTTACTGTTCGACAATTTTTAAACCGAACTGTCGCTGTGATAACGTTCAGAAATCGCCTGCGGCAATGCGGAACAATGTACCGGCAAAACGAACTTATAATTCTGTGATCTCGTGGCTATAACACCTACGTGACAAATGCATATTTCTTATTCGTATTCTGAAGATGGAAAGGATTTAAAAGCAAATATATCTTACATTTTGTGAAAATGTTTAAGAATTTCTTGTTAAATAAAAGACATTTATGTTACTAAACGAAAATAGTTTACAGTAATACTGATATTTCATTTGTTAGTACACATGAAAAGGTTAATACCTTCGAGACAGTTAAGTGGAAAGGTATTTGTGCTGTCATTATTAGAGAGAGGATTAACCGTCTTCCTGTAAAACATCTGCTGCGTTTCGTCAAATGTCGTTTGAATTAAAATTAACTTATGATCAAACTCTCAAACATTCAATATTCAGACATTCATTTTGAAGACCTTCATCTTAATAATTATATATTTACATACATTTAATTAGTTAAATATTAAATATATTTATTTAGGAAAGCATTTAAAAAGTTAAAACGTGATATATTATTACAATGTAGAGTTCCGTTGGTGGAGTGGTTTGTGCAGACGCCTAACGATAGCGACGCAATAGGGCTTGGGTTCGACTCCCCACAGGGACAGCCATGTATGTGACTAGCAAAGATGTCTGTATTACTGGGTTTGGTCATTTATTAAATATTTTTTCAGTATTTATATGTGTATTTCTATGTATTTGTACCGTTGCCTAACACCCTTAACACAAGTAAATAATTTTCTTACTTAAGGGATAGATCAATGTATGCAATTCGTCCAGTGTTATTATGTTAGTATTAGATACTATTACACAAAAAAGTGAATCGAATCATTATACATTTTATTTTTTTATTGCTCACTCATAATAGCTATAATTTTAAATAGTTCTCTTCACATCAAACTATCCGCTTCACTGTGGAATGATCACTTAACCCATTTCATTTAATGGGCATTATAATCGATGATAATATTGAATCCTCAACATTTTTATTAACTTATCAACCATATTGTAATAACGTATATTACAATACATACTCAAAACAAATAAATTAAAAAATATACATTAAATTAAAAGAACAAAAGTAAAGGAGTTTATACATTTATTAAATGTACTATTATATATATACTTTATTCATAACAAATATATATTCGTATTTGTGAGTATCAATAATTGCAAAAGCGTTATGTTAAAACCTCTTTAAATAATTCATTATTACATTGCATATTAATTATATAGTAATTCGTACAAACCTCTCCTTGTAAGTAAGCTTACTACAAAATAGTCTTACTACGCGGTCGTAGCGCAACGATATTATTATGAGACTGCTGTTCTAAGTATGGATTTATTTTTATCGTCTACAAACATAACATATGTATTATGGTTTAATACCTAAGCTTCAACGATGGAAAAAATATATGAAAGTGTATTGTAAAACCTATAACTAACTCTATGTAGGATATGAAACATGTGTAGGTTATTTACTTTAAATTTAATATTTATAATAAATTGAAATAAACAAGAGAGACATAAGTTACTTGTCTACTTTACAAAAAAACTTTAATTTTACTTCATAATTCACATTATTTATATTTATTTTAAATATATATACTTATAGAATGCCACTATTATTTTGTGTAGTGTTTATGTATGCACTGATCGTGATGGTACTGTGGTCAAAGAGTTAAGTGGGTAGCGTTTGTAGCTTTAGGCGTTCTTTGAAGCCTGGTATAATTTGCTAGTTATAGAATGTATGTAAAAGCAGATTAAAAGAAAAAAGTAAACGTGTTTATGCATTTATTAAATATACTAATATATATATATATATATATATATATATATATATATATATATATATATATATATATATATATATATATATATATATATATATATATATATATATATATATATATATAATATTATTAATAATAAATATATATTCGTACATATAACAAATGCATAGCATAGCATACTGAGTAATATGGACATCTTTATGTTTTTAGAATTAAGTACAGTTAACATTAAAATTGAATCTTGTTTAATACATATTTTGATAATAAAATAAAATTGAAGTATCATCAAAAATATTTTCGTCTAAAAACAAAAAGTTATCCAGTAAACCAACCCTATTGTTAAACCGACATACTAAAAATAGTTTATCCTTCTTAGTTGAGCTGTAAATAGCAGCTCTCATTACCCGCTCGCCACTTGTAACTTGCTCGGATTGTAAAAGCTTACCGCACTAAAGTACACAACTTACCCTCCTGTGTGCCGTAAATTTACGATGCATGCGCTACGGGAATTTCGTTACGTAGCTCCTTAACCGACATCGGATTTCATACAGCCATTGTTACATTACTTGAGATTTTATTGTTGACTTCTATTAGTTTTAATTCAGACTTCTTATGTGAAATTTGGTTAAGTACTACTACCAATGTGAACAGTACGTGGATTATCGTAAATGAATCTTAAAGAAATTAAAACTCTATCATTTCTGTATAACCAATATATATTGTAAGTTTAATAAGTCCTCGGTGTAAATTTTAAACAAAAAAATATATATTTAAAATTGAATTCCATTAACATGAAACCGCACGAGTCGTTGTAGATATCATGAAACCAACTTACCGCTACTTAATACGTATTACTGCTATCTATATTAAGATTTATTTATTTTATCCTTCATTTCGTTACAGTACCACATGATATATTATTTATTTATCTTCATTTACCTTTATATAATTGCAACAAGGAGAAACACTGAGTAGTTTTCTTTAAGTAATTGTTACGTTATCGGAAACAACGAGGTAGAGACTATCTCTGTATATGTAGAGAACAATCTGTTTGAATTTCCAATATGTTACTACAACTACTATTGTTAATTACTGGTTACCTTTTAGTGAAATTAGGTATGTAAATAATAGTTTATTCATTGATTTATCATAAACAATACTTCTTAGTAAGGAAATCTCTTTCCACGGGAATACCGACTTAAGATCTGATGTAATTGAAATTGAACTAGAAATTTGGGTTTTCTTATGTAGATAAATTTTATTACATTAAATTCGTAGAAAGTCGCTAGCAACAGTAAAGGACTTAACACCACATCTAATTGCGTCATCTCTTATAAGAGGGTTGGCTTAAATTTAACTCAAAGAACAAGCATTGCTATTAAAAGGGGAAATAGAGCCAGCATTCTTGCCATTTCTCTATTCAGATGGTGTTTATGAAAAAAAATCTTTTTTACAGCTACTATTAATCGTTTTATACTTTATTGTATTTTTAACTATAAATATGTTGGCAGCATTGTCTAAGTATGAGGTACTCTATGGTCGTGTTAATAACAAATTATTAACATCAACTTTTATATAAATAAATTTCACATTATCATGAAAGTTCTAATAGATATTAACTCCCTTGAACTTGTAATCTTGAACTCAGTCTTTTATATCTCAAAATATAATGATGTGAATTATTTTTTATTCTAAAAGGATTGTAATATTAAGATAGTTGTGTTTTCACATCGTGTTCGTAAAACTAAAGTTGAAATGAATGTGAGCCTATACAACTTACCTGTTATCGATATAATTTGATGGATGACCGTCTAATAATTTTGATAATGCCAACTATTATCTAGTAATAAATAACTAAATTATTAGTCAAGAAAGACATAATTTCTTATAAACCTTAACATTAATCAACTAAAGAACAAGATATTATTAAATAAGGCTCATATATATTGTACTATTTGTATACTTATTTTGAAATATTTTTGTTTTTTTTTTTCTTAAGAACGTAATTTATATTTCAAACAGAATAAAGCTAATATCTAAATATACATCGCTATACAGTTCTAGAGAAATAACATCAAACTTTGTATACATATATCATCATTACATTTGCATCGTTTGGTTCGAGCCATTATTTGTGTTGCTGATTTAAAAATAGCTTATTCATAAATAAATATCACCTGGCTTTTTAGTCATTGCTATCATTTCGATTTCGAATGTGTTGTACATTATTGGTTTTATCATGTTATGTGAATAATATGAAATGAATGAATGAAACAAAGATAACTTTTAATTCAATCCAATCCATTATTGTAATTAATCAATGTATAAATAAAGCTTACTCTGAATGCGTAAATATACATACATATATAAAAAAACCTACTACAACATAATTCACGGCAAAGGTGACCTGAAAAGATAAAAATGAAGCCGCTTTGACCTATGCAATGGTATAAAATATTCGTAATATTAACAAAAACCAGGAGAATTTTTACAATTGTTTCTCAACGCCAATTTTTTCTAATGACGCTGGTTGAGATAGACAGAAAGAGAATTTTAATGTCCTCTATCTCAAATACTGACATTCTTATACCATGAGAGCCCTAGTTTCGTTCGCCATCTTTTAATTTCGTGTCTCGTGACTCGTACTTTTTGCCCCAGCGTGCTTGGAACGCCCGTGACCTATTTTTCGGAAGTTCACCAAATTTCCGCAGTATCCATATCCTTTTATTCTAATAGTATTAACGTCTTAAAATTCTATATATATAAAAAATCAGATGATCAAAAGATTTTTTTGTGTAATATTAACAGTATGTTCGTATGTTACTTTTAATCGGTATAGTATGACAATGAATCAGTACATAATGTTAAAAAATATTTCGTAGCTATAACATTAAAGACGATAACAAGTTATTATCCGCGACTATCATCTACGAGAACTATACAATAATAATAACTCGTACCAAACTTGAGCGCTAGTCCTGAGAATAGTGTTTAAGAAAAACAAGGAATAAAATTTTTACCCATCTATAAGTTTCGTATTTATAGGTCAATCGTGCTCTTAGCAGACATAAAGCCGTAGAGGCGGCGCCGATTTCTGTCATAGACATGTCTCCTCCGGTTGCGATAAAGAGTAATTTAAAACAACTGCCATATACTGATTAAATGCATAGATAAAACATTTACTGAACATTAATATGTTAGGTTTGTTTATATGCAACTCACTATGTCATTTGTCAGCTACTCCGATAGAAATATAATATTTGTTGTTTCTCTACATATCTTTTGATATTTATACTTTCATAACCAAAGTTTTAATTGTTAATTAAAAGTTAAATTGAAAATAAATAATTAATCATAATAGATCTTTAATAAATAGCAAATTACCAGAGTTTCGTGCAACACACTGCGGCTGTAGAGACGAAGCGACGGTTAATCTTGTAGCTTTCGTGACCCAATTATTAAAAGCGACTTTATCTTATTCCATGTTATATGAATGTATTATTTTGTATACATTTTAAACGAAGTAATTATCAATGTGATTGGTTTACATTTCCCATTATATTAATAACAATAACGATTATTACTTTTTATAAAATATTTATGTTCCATTATTAAATAACAACGGAATTTAAATTGGAATAGGATCAACATAATATAAGTTTTTAAAATAACTAAAACTGCAAAACTTTAAACGTAGTAAAATTGCATTTTAAGATTTAACACCGCGTGCCACACGGTACTGCATATTCCTAGTCGGGCTCACGTACTCAATCGGGATCTGACCGTCAGAAATCGACAGCTATCCTGAAAGCGTGACTTTTGGCCCCGGAATTGACGGGACGCGGGTGTCAGAACGGGGTATTGATCGCTCGGGCCACTTCGGGGATGCTCGACAAAGTTCGGCGAACTTCGGGCTTACTTGAGGACCATGCCGCGGTCACACTGTATTCGGTCAGTTGGTGTGTAACTTTTCAGTTAGTCCAAGTTTAATTAGGACAAGGTTATATATTTGATAATTTTGGACTGCCATTACTTAATTGACGGCTGCTGATGATGCTTACGTTAAAGTTGAGCAAAATTTACTAAAACTTATAAGTATATTTAATTTGCATAGATTCAAAATATTTATAAAACAGGACGCAAACTTGTTCTGAAACATTTCTCAACTAATGAAATTTAAATAAATATTTTTCAAAAACTTGCCTATATTTTTTATTATAACTAAAATAACCATCGGCCCTTCCTTGGAATAATACAATTGGAAGATTGAATGACGAAGAATTGAATTGATGAGGCCAAATAAGATCGGGATATGAAATTGACAAATATATATAATACTCTGTATGTATGTGTGTAGACTAAACAATTTGCAAACAATCGCTGTAAAAAGGTCGAACGGAATAGACGTTTGGCCATATACCTTTTATACCCAATGAAATTGGATAATAAAATACTAGAAATATTACTATATTTTATGTTAGTATACGTTATTGTATAGATTATATTTATGTACCGTAAGCAAAACATATGTGTTAATTATAATTCCTTCATTAAAACAATAAATATACTGAAAACGGAATATATTTTCCGAAATAAAAGTTATTCTAAAATTTTGTAACTACAGATGACCCCGAACGCAATAAATATAAGTGCTATAAGAAAATAAAAGAGCAGCTACATACGTGCGGTTAACAATTCAATGAACACGAATTCAGATTGAAAAAAAAAACAATTTTTACTACAGAACCAGTATTCTCTAAACTCGGCTAAACTATCAAAATGAGAAAACCACCGGCGAGCGGTGCGTCAGTGTTTTGTTTCTTTATTATTAGGAACAGTGCCGCAAACTACAATCAAAAGGTTTTCATTTCGGCAACGCATCACCGAATATGACGGCCGCGGATGGATCTAGGTCAGAAGAACAAGCACTCGTATTTGGTTTAATTGAAAAAGTTAAATCGCCCATTTTCATGAAATCATTTCGTATTCGTTTTTTTATCAAAATGCCATGCATCTGAGGACTTCTCTGAATTTTATACAGCTTCTGTTTAAATTATTCTTTGAACTTTTTTATGGAGCTGTGTCGAAGTAAACAGTTAGGGTTCTTACTCCCCTCTTCGATTTTAGGGCCTGATTTCAAAACAGGTTTATAATTTGGTAAGGGGCACGAATTAAGGACATAAAGTTTGATTGCTTCCTGCAGGTATCTGTATAACGCCCCATTGGTCGAGTGGTTAGCGCAGTTGCCTAACGTATATCAACGCAATATAGGGCTCGAGTTCGATTCCTCGAGTGATGAACATAGATGTCCGTATTTCTGGGTTTGGTCGTTTATAAAATATATTCTCAGTATTTATAATGTATATTTCTATGTATTTGACCCTTAACACAATCAAATAATTTGCTTACTGAGGAGTTAGATCAGTGTGTGTAATTTGTCCTGTATTATTATTATTATATTATAAGTAAAACCTGAACTTTTTCTAATAACTATGTTTAATTTTATTATAATAAGCTTTTCTATTAAAAGTCATAAAATGTTAATGGTCTTTTCGGATTTAAATGTAATGTACAAGTAAAAGTTTGGAATAACAAAATATACATGATATCAATTATAATAAAGCAAATACAGTTATGAAGCCCCCTTCTCATTGAGTTTTTATAGTCCTGTTTACAATTCTCCGTCCATCTGTCAGCGCGTGGACCAGTCAAACTAATTTATGTTGTTTACTTGCAACAACAAACTTTGTTATGAACCACACTATCAATCTCTATAATGCTTTGATTCATCAACGCCTATCTCTAACAGAGGGAGATCATATAAATTATGATAAGTTGCTTTAAGGTCTCATTAATGATTAATTAATTAATTAATATAGTTATTAATATAGTTATATATATAAATATATGTACACAAAATATATATCAGATAAACTTATTAAAATATATATTCGTACAAAGCATTGCTTATTTCAAATTGAAATTTAATCAAAATTATATACATTTTATTTTACATGAAAAAATTGGTATATGATTAGTAAATATAACCATTTAATTAAAATGTGGTTTATTTTAAAGTTATCAGAAATTCAAAGACCCATACATAACATTTCAATTTATGTATCTTACAAATTGTGAAGCTGTACTTTATTGCATCGTAAAACAATCATGGGGTCATATCACCCCATAATGTGACCGACCGTTAATCTACGCTTAAGTTGTAAAGATAAGCAGTTAGTAGTTTTTTTATTAATGCATTACTTGTTTTTGGGTCGTAACGAAGATAACACTAGTCTTATCATGAAGTTGGAAATATAAAAATAACATATGACTCAATCTTTATGCTTTCAATACGAATCAAACACAAAAGCTTTCGTTGATAATTTCTAGTGTAAAAAGTAAAATGTATATCAAAAACCTTAATTAATTAAGAATGTTAATAATATCCTTTATTAAATACGGATTCATTATCCGATTCTACGATTTGTTAAACACATCTAGTGAACGTTCCTATTTCACAATATTCAAATGGTATTTGCGTATAAAATGATTAATTTTTAAAGGAGTATTCCTACTCAAAGTTATTTAAATTTCATATTGCTGCTTTATTTTTTTAACAGATATTCAAATTTAGAAATCGAAATAACAGAAATATTTCACAGTTTTTGTCTTATTTGAAATATGCAGCAAGTTAATTATAAACATATATACTTCTGATTTGCAATTAATTTATATTTCCTTTATTTTAAAAAGAGAGAATTTATAAGTTATACGTTCCTTATTAAGTATTGCACTAATACTACTCTTACTCCGTTCTTAGATATCAAAACTAATTATATGATTGATAAAACTGTAATAAATGAGATTTTTTTTTGTTTTAATGTCTTTCTTATTTATTCATGATTCCTTAATACATACTGTTTTACGTAAGCAAGTTTAACGCCAGAATAAGGGTCGGTTGTTCTTAAAAGAATTTTTCAATAGTCGGAGGTATATTGAGTTAGCATCTCCATTCAAGATATAAGGAATTTAATGATTAAAACTTATTTCAATGGCATCGGAGAAATATTTTGCGGAAACAAGGATCATATGAATGAGATGGAGATTTTTTGTGTTTATTAAGTGCAAAAGAATTATTAATGCAAAAGAATAATGATATTGATTGTGTTTTAATCAATGTTCAAGAATCTCAGATATTTTTTTTTTGTTATAATTTTTCTTTATCTTGAATTGATTACCATAACTAAAGTTTTTTTACTAAAGTTTTCATTTTGGCAACTTCTTGTCAAACGATATATTATCTTTATCTGTGTTTAATCATTTTTCGTCATCTGTACCTATATAAATATAAATTGCCCGAATCGGGTAAAAAAAAAATTCGTAGCAAATTTTCTTATATGAAGTCAACATCAAATACATTTGTTTAACTGAAAAAAGCTTCTAATCCATAGTGAATCATATTAATTCTCTGTTCTTTGCTCAATTTCTGAGTAAAATATCAATTCTCGACTCGCTGACCGCAAAAGTCCGTTCATTTATCAGAAAGCGCTGCACTGTTTAAATAAAACATCTTGTGCGGCTACAACTGTATTTACTGAGGTCAATTCTGTTTGGTTATTTTATTAAGTCATATTTCAATATTTGAAGTGCTTTAATATAATTATGATAGAATAACAATATTATACAATATTTTCATAATTTGTTCAGACACTATATACCTATTTCACTATAAGGGAATCTGTTTTATTAAACAACATTACAGTTCGAACTTCCATCTCAAAAATATTTTCAGTTGATCCTTTTCTCTATTATATCTCTACTATTAAATGAAACTGTATAAATAATACGTGTACAAAAGTCATAAGATGTGTACAGCAATGAAAAAGTAATATAGCATAAAACCGGTCTTCCAAATGCTTGAAATATCAAAAGATTTCATTTGCCATTGTAGTGTAAAAACGATGTTCGTATCGGTTGCGAGGAGACAGCGCGATTTATATTGTCCTGGTTCGGAGTCTTTATCTATTAGTGCTTTCTTCTCCAGTAAAAACTATTTGTTATTGTGCCCCTGGTTCCTTCCTTTAGTGGGAATTAGCGGGGCGTCTCACCCTCCAGTTATTTTAGCAAATGCTTCCTTACTAGAATGTGTGGTTTTATCTTGAGTGGCTTTAGGGCGGATTCTTTATTACCAACTTTAAGCTACCGTTTAATTATCGTAAGACAATGAAGGTTTCTCTTGCTCAAAAATTATGGACTTACTTATGTTTTGTTTTATTTTACAAATAGTTTCCTTTACTTGAGTTTACGCAACTGGCGGTTATTACTTATTATTAAGATTACATAAAATACGTTAAAAAATCTACACCTAGTTGATAAATATTTATAAAGTAACGAAATGTACGTGGTGCACTATTTATATTACGAAACAATTTATTACTTCGTAAGAGCCAACTAGGAACTTGTTCCAAGGTAGTATTTAGAGGACGTTGCAAGTTGAGCTTAATCATTTTAGCTTAAAAGCTTGTTTCACTATCGTTTTCGCATGCAGGCTTAGTAAGTTAACTTCGCTCGCTTTTTAAGCAAATTTTTGGCAACATCTCTGAGCAGTAAGCAAAATAATTCACCTATATAAGGATTGCTTTGACCTAATTTGATTTTGTTTTTTAATGTGAAATTGGTTAATAAAACCACTGTAAGTGTATTTAAAATGTTTTTTCTTTTTGATTAAGACCAATAACAATCATTGTATTAAATATTACCTAAGCATGTAGTTTTTTATATTAAAAAAAAAATAAAAACACAGAAAATGCTTTTAAAAGATCACGTACTTAATTGATTTACATCTTATCTCCGTGTTTTTGCGTCGCCCTAACCATCAGTCGTAGGTATTCGTTAGATAACGGAAATAAAAAAAATAAGGTTAACACTTTATCAGGGTTGGATGACTTTGTACATTTACCTGAGACTTGAAGATCACACAAAGATAGGTGATGTTGAAAGAGGACGTGATAATCGGGGAACGAGTATGATGGATCGTTTTTAAAAATATAATAAAAAACTTATTTTGAATTATTTTCTCAAGTCAAATTTTACTTTCTATTTTTAAAATAAATAAGTAGTATCTTTGATAATAAATTTACCACCTTTTTAGGTTTTACTTTAGGATGGGTTTTCATCTCAGTCCTTTGAATTCAGCCGCCACGGTCTTTTAATGCTTTTACTAATACTAGGTGAACATACATCTAGCGATTCCATTTAATTTTTTGTCTGTATATTCGTGGGAATAACTCTATATAGTTCAATAATATATTTTAATTTACCTAATAATAATATGTTTTAGTTTCAATTATGGATAATGATTAATGTAACTATGGGCTAAAGTTCAAGAATTTTCTAAACATCGCTGAGTCAACATAAGCAAAGCATTGTGCATGTGCAGACTAATCAAGATTATTTTCTATAGATTGGTAAATTGCTATTTCCTTTTCTAGCATAGTATTTTACTGAGAGTTATACAAACGAACCCCATGATTTAATAGGAAATACCGTTCATAGAAAAGGCGACTTCTGGGGTCAGTCTAAAAGAAGTGATGCAGTAAAAATAGTTAATGACGAGGGTGAAGTAGAAAGAAATCGGAAATGTATTGCAAAAGCAGCATTAGGGCAGATGAATGTTGTTCTCAATGTGATAGTTGAATAGGCGTAGCAGTGATATTACCATCAGAATTGTATAGATTTGATGACTTCAGTACGTTTGTTTGTGTAATTTTCCCCCAAAGGGAATGCTATTTTCTACGTCAGGAATACAGGGATGTTACCTTATTGAATCGAAGATAGCTAGAATCAGTTGGAAATATTGTTTTTCGCGAATCTAAATCACTATGCAGCGTAAATGTTTCCTACATCAAATTTCCATAAACATGTAAACGAAAACGGATATATCGCATAAGTGTCGCTAGTCCGCACCGGAACATCGCGCACTAAATCACAGGTCGCTTCGAAACATGTATAATTCAAGAGTTTGAAAGCGACACCCAGCATACACATAATTCGGCAAAACACCAAAGAAGATACCGTATAACCTACGCTGACCGGCCCAACCAATTTTACGGTCTACTGGCATCCACTGGCCGATTCAATTTTGGTAAAATTTTATTCGTCCGTATTCGAGCGTGCAAGTGAAATTCTATCGATGGTCGAATGTATGATTCCCTTGCGATTGGCTTTTGCTTCTATTAAGTTATAGATGACAGAATGTCCTGGAATCAAATATATTATTTTAATGAATTTTGTACTTCATAGTACGCAGTGTTCACAGTGCCAATATTAATATAAAAATCTTATAACTGTTAGTTTTCCTTTTTATATAATCGTTTACTTTTTACGATGCTAAGTAGCCGTTATAGATTTTTTTAACGTACACCTTGGTATATGATAATAACTAAAAAAACAATATTAACTGAAATAACAGTAATATATACAGTAATGGGATATGTTTACTAAATCAATTTATCAGTATTAGTACATCTTATTTACTGTTATATTACACTCATTCAGCAATCTCAATACAATCATTAATATTAATCAAAATAAATACCAAGTTTCAAAATAATTTATTCTTTCGTCAACGTCACATATAAATCATACTTTTAAAATCATTAGCATCAATAACGTAAAAAACCCCATTAATTCACAATAATAGTATTTTGCAGTAGGAAACTCAAGACGACCTGCGCATTACTTAAAATTTATAAAATATGGTTATGTCATCAATGTATGCAGAAGAAAGGCCCCATTTCTAAATCATTAATCAAATGTCATGAGTTATTATAATGGGGTGGCGAAGGATATGGACCAATACGTTGTCTATGTGATCTATACTTTTGCAGTATTTCAATAGAAACATAATAAGGGACTTTGGTAAGGGGGAATCTGTCAGTACGCTATTGATAGGTCTATATTTCATAGAGCCCTTTTTGCTTGGGACTTTTTTTTTTTATTACTGTTGTAGTCTTATTACATATAATATTTATTTTTAATTGAACAATCATTTTTATTTTTACCATTTACTGCTAATTGAAAATAATTAATGTATTACATACAAGTTTAGCTTGATAATAAATAATAATGTACTCTAGGGTAAACAATATTCTAAGCAGTGGTTAGTCAGCAAGCCGATTTGTTAAGCAAATTAATGCGCCAAAGCACGCAACATGCGTTCACTATGTCCAGTATAGAACTATGCATACATATAAACTAAAAAGGAATCCCGTAAGACTAAAATAATAAAAATATTTAAATAATTATCAAAAGTATAATTGTTATTATTATGTGTTTTTCTATTACTTCATTCATAGCAAAAAAAATACTTATGTCTTATATTATTCTTGTAAGTTTGTTAAATATATATAAGGAACATCAATTAACAAAATACTAAAACAAAGACTAACAAAACTGTATGTATTAAAAATCTGACCTTTAAACATTATTAAAAGCAATATTAAAATGCTTTTATCAAAGCTTTTGCTGATCTGTAGAAACCCGTATTGTTTATTACCAAATTAAATGTTGAGAAAGTGGGAGATAAATGTAAAATAAAAAGTAAAAGAACGAAAAGTCAATAAACAGTAATTTTGTGTCTAAACGAACTAGAGAGGCTTTTAGGGAAGATTTAAGCCGATCCAATGTAACCTCTACACCGAGTGATGGATTTCCAGTATTTATAAGGGAGGCTTTTATAAATAGCTCCTTATATTGTTCATTTTACTGTTCTTGACTTGGAAAGCGAGATAAGTGCAGCACTATTAAATGTGTAACATTTACAGGGAATTATTGTGCATATATATATTTTTTTCCTTTATATGATATTTATGGTATTCTATATAATGTATAATAAAAAAATATTTAAAATTCCTGTTAGACATTTTTCTTTTAAATATATATAATTAAAGATTCATGAACCCGAATCAAACTTGATTCTGCGACCTCTAGAGGTTTGAGTTAGACAGGTCCGAGTTCTTACTAACTAAATATTATTAATTGATGTGAATTCGAAAACTCATAATTTTATATTTATTACTAAAAATATGCATTTAATGCATGATTTCAGAATAACATTAAAATGCGGAGGAAGAAAGTATGAAAATTAAATTACACTCTTGCCTCTGAAAATGCTCATTGTTTAAAGGTTTTAATATCCCCGCAGTAAGGTCGTAACTCGTATACGCTTGTAGGCGAAGGGTAAGGGTAGGGCAGAAGGGCAGTTATTTATAAACCAATTAAAACCTTTGCAAATGGAAGATAACGAGCCATAGCAAACCAACTTTCTGGCTTTGTTTCATGTTGTGCTAAATCTCTGACGCCAATGAATAAAATATAAATTGCGTATAAATCATGATAAAATCTTTGTATCTGTTAGAACTATCTAAAAGGTAAGGGTGTTTTGTTCTTTAAAACAAATGAAGAAATATGATTGTATATTAAGGAAAAAAAGTTTGTAATTGTCAGTTAAACATAACACTAATTTTAAATAGATTTCATCATTGTATCTTTTTACCCGTAATTGGCTTAGAATTTATTTATTTCCAGTCTAAAAACACTTTATATATTTTAATATCCTTATTGGTTATAAGCGTTATACCCTAAATAAAACTATATAACTAAAAACCTAGTCAGAAAAATATAAACGTTTAGTTCAATATAGAAGAATGTTTTCTTTCGATGTTAGTAACGCAAAAAGTAGTACCGCAAAGTTTAAGTCCTAAATGCTCAGACACCAAAAGTGTTTTATGCCTTCACTCCATCACCCTTAAGCCACAACGCCAGTGCGTCGTGCCAAATGACGGTCCATTCAGTGATTCTAACTATCACATTTATGCAGACATTTCCTTTTAAATACGATAGCAGACGTAATGAATTTCCGCAACATTACTTCAAATGGCAACAAATACTTTGAGTTTCTACCAAAGGGGAGTTTTATAAAATTGGCCTAATTGTTCACTTCGGGATTAATTTTTACAATAGTCTTTGTAAAAATAATAAAAGATAAATTTAATGCTTTGAAATAAATCTAGTTCAACCAAAGACTAACGGTTTCAACCGGCTTTCAGGACTCAACGCTGGATGTCAAACGTCAAATCAACGATTAGTGAAGGGTCGCACAAAACAGTTTAACTGATGGTCACATCCCACGTGATTAAGTGGTCCATTTGTAAGGATAATACAAAGCCCGATTAGGATTTACCAAATGTTAGACAGCTTCTGGGCCTAAAATCTGACATTAATAAAATCTGGCATTTTTCGGCAACGTCATTTTTTCTATCGGGTGTTCAGGAGTATTATTTTTGTAACATAATGGTGTCTGAAGGTATATTTTATTAAAAATGTATAGTGATTTATTTGACTAAAATGATATAGTGTGTGAAAGTTGTCTAGTTTCTTAAATAACAAGCAAGTTGTTTTATACAAAACTTCAAAGGTTACTTCATATATTACGACTGGTTCAACTTATAACAGCTGAAGTGTGGCTGTAAATCTAAAAGTCCGGCTGACATATTAGCCAACTGTTAGAATTAGCTGAACCCTGGGAGAAACTTGAGAGCCGTAAACTGAGAAATGGTGTTTCAGACTATGAATTTAACGTAATAGACGTAACGGAAACCATAAATATATACTTGGAACGTAAATGGAAAGTGTGATCTATGATAGGCGAATGTTATAGTAAATATATAAAAACTAATTGAATTCGCTCAAATAATTATTATCATTTTATATTTGTAGAATTATTAAAGGTTTTGAATGTTTTTCATCTTCTAGTTGAAAGTAGTAACAACTGTCAACAACGAAACTTCGGAGTCACGTAGATCCTAAAATGCGCAATTGCTCCAACTAATAAATGTTATTTTCATACACCAATATTAAATAATACTATACATATAATTGCTTTGAATAAATTGATTTCTTAATTTATTGTATTGTTACTTTAATTGTCTTATTAACATATTTATGATCTGAATTGTTATTTTTAGATATTAGTTTTATTTACAATTGTTGAGTATCATATACCATGTATAAATTAAAAGTGTAAATATTATATCTTCACTTTAAAGAATAATTTAAAAAGATTAAATTAATAAATTTATGGTGTAAATAATGATTAAATAAAATCGATAATTGAAATTTAATTTAATTAAAGCTTAATTGAATAATTAAAATTCAGACAGTCATTTTGAATCCAACGCCCAATCAAAACGGTATATCAGGGGAAAATACATCGGAAATCCTTCACAAAATTGAACGGTAGTGAGTATAATATCATGATAATATAACTCTTATGTCTCATAAAATAGAGATTATAATTGAGTAAAAATGCGAAAGTTCTTCCATACAGCAGTTCGTCATTAAGCGCCGGGTAAACACAGATAGAGTAGAAACAAACAAACAGACAAGCTGTTGTAATCCCTCTGTATACAGAGGTACGTTTACCAATGCTTTGCTTTTATGTTTGATATCGACTCGTTTATCGGTTTGTTTCGAAATACTATCTAAATGAAAAAAATGTAGCGACAACCCTATTATAGTATAGGAATAAACAAAATATCTAAATATAATAAGTTAAGAAATTTAAATACAACATAAAAGGTTTTATATCTATCAGTTGTAAAAATAAAGGCAACATTTTATTTAAAAATAATTCAATTAAAAAGTTTATTAGCAGAATGTTTTAGTGAAGTTTTAAAAGTATGGCACAGTGCGGGCGGAGCGTACCAATCGCGTATTTATTTACGATCCATAAATTTTTTATTGCGCTAATCCAAAAGAAATAATACTTGCATGGACTGAAGTGCACCGACAGTGTTTGACAACTAAACATGAACTCTATAAACTATAATAATAGGATTTCCTTCAGTTTTTAATCATTTATTAACAATATAGAATTTTATTGAAGCATTGAACTTTATAATTATAATACATTCACAATAAAGACATAATGAGAAATTGTAGAATACAAATTCTAAATAGTAAAAAAAAATACTTATTTTGTTGTCGTATAAATACATATAATATAATGTTCAGTCGTAATATTCAGTTTCAGTTTATATCAAAAATACAAATAACATTTATTTATACATTTAAATAAATTACTTTTACAAGGAATACTTGCTTTTGTCTCGTTTTCATGATATTTTCATGTAATGAAAGATTTATTAAAACGATACAGTCTGTTATATAAATGTACTGTAGAAATCTTTTGTCAGCGTTAATTATTTTAATGAGCATACATTATTATTCAAACGTTATTATATACATTTAATAAATTAATATTTATTTTAATACAATACAGGATATCAATTACAAAATGTATATTCGTAGTTTGCAGTATTGTACGTTGATTTAAAATGTACGTATAAATAGAAACGATGACAAAAGCATGCCTGAAAGCACTAAATTTATCTATATTCGGCCTTTGAAAGCCGTAATGACATTCACACCCTATAAAATTAACTATTAGTCTACCCTTCGAGCCCTTTTGAAGCGTTAAAAAAGCCCTTTTCATAATAGAGATCTATTCAGGAGGTGATACTATACTGTCTCGACGACTTTGTTCGTTATTTTTGTGAAGGCAGGCGTGCGTAACCTAAACCAACACTTATTTGCAGATAGACCAAGGGATTATATATTTTATAGCTTACGTAATACGGGTTATATGATATGCTAAAATATAGGGATAAAAAACTGCAGGCTTTACATGATGGGTGCAAAAGATTTTAGTCCGTATATGTTTGGGACACAGATGAAATTAGCGTTTAAGGCAGACCTAAGAATATGATAGTGGCGTTATGATAGGGATGTTTAGCATAAGTATACTATGCAGTTTCGTCGGCGCTGTTTGATATAGAGCTGGTTATATTTATATGCGACAACTATATGAGTAGTCCTCCAGATCATAGAAATAGAAAATATTAACATATGTTATACATTGTTAAAATTTAAAATAATATATGCTAAATTGCAAAAATATGACGTATTTTTGAATATTTTGAAAGAGTTTTCAATGAAAATGTTACAAAAAACATCCAAAATCCAGTCATATACAAAACACGAATGTATTGTGGTCTGTAACGCACGACTGCTCACCGTGACCACTGCAGCTTAAAAGGAAAACAGATTCGTTTGGTGAATTTAAATTTCTATTTACCCGCAAGTCGGTTTTGTATAATATGACGGGTATGTTTATAAAACCTTAATATGATAAATCGAGGACTCAGTACACATTTTAATTTGAAACCTATTTATAAAATAAAACAAATTTATAAAGCACTTCGTTTACTAAGCAAATTATTCTGACACCAATAAGTACAGTAAAGCCTTTTTAAATAGAAAAGCTACCACTACCGTTAAACGGATTGTGATTGGCGGAATATTACGAAAGGCTTTTCAAACTAGCGCCCTCTACCATCCTTTTGATAGTTAATTAAACGTCAGACGGGTAATATTCGCGTCATTAGGAAAAGTCGAGACGTCGCGGCCGGATGTGTTGTCGCCCCCTACTTTACACCTACCACTAGTTCTCGAACCGAAGTAATAGAAGTTGCTAGGAAGTAGTGGTAAAAATCAATACATATCTAGTTTCTTTGATAAATTATTTATTTGAACTTGATATTTACTAAGAGTTTAGATAATTAATTCTTATTAAGACGCTTACTCGTCGATCTTAACTTTATATTTAACTTTATTATTTCATTGACTTCTGTTTCATTATTATTTACTCTTACTATATCTCTTACTCTTATATATCGCCCCTTTGGTCGAGTGGTTAGTGCAGACGCCTAACATATAACGGCTTAATGTGGTTCGAGTTCGGTTTTGGTCGTTTATTAAATATATCTTAATTATTTATGTGTATTTCTTTGTATTTGTATCGTTGTATAACACCATTAACACAAGCAAATAATTTACTTACTTAGGGCCTAAGCCCTAAGTGATCAATGTGTGTAATAGGACAAATTACACACATTGATCTAAATCAATGTGTGTAATTTGTCCTATGATATTATTATTATTAATATATTACTATCTATGATGGCCACGTAGTATTTTTTCTTTGGTTTACAACTCTCAGTATATGTTACCTTAATTAACATTTTTCTAATTGCTTAACAATCGTATATACAAACAGATGTACCTATTTCATATTTAGTAAACTTAAAATTTCATTTCAATCAAGATTTTTCAGAAACGTTACATAAATGTAATATGTTTATGTAATATTTCTAAATTCACTACTTTAATAATGTTATATATGGCCTATTTTACCTAAAGGTTTAATAACTTAGAACTTTTTAATTAATGCAAATATGCAAATAATAATAAGGGTGTGTTTTTTGTGATATACAGCAAGGATGCTTTATCTATCAAGTATCACTTCATTTTCAATACGCCCCTATTGCACATCCCTTAACCTTGGTGTATTGTTTTAGATAATTCTCATGCAAAATTTGAAGGGCTCTAAAAATGCATAAAAATACCTAAAGTGATTCATTTACTGCTATCAGAACTAACGTTACATTTACTTTACAAGTTGAATATAAAAAGTAGCGTTTTTTCTTTGGTATCCAAGATTATTAATTCAACTCAGAAGTTATAGAGTTATAGAAATATCTTGGAAGATGTATTCAAAAAAAGTATATAATATATATTATTTTTTATAGTAACACGAATATATGAGTTGATCCTTCAATCTACTGAGGTCCCAAGATAAATTATCAGGATCTATCACTTGACCTCATAAAGTTTTGGAAGGTCTTCGCTCTAACAGAATTCGTGACATAACTTTCATATTGATCATTGCCAAAGTAAAGCCAAAACAACGTGTATGAAATGATCAAGATAGTTATTGATTTTCTTGATTAATTTTATACTATACCAATCTAAAATAAGAACTAAGTACACTAATAATAGGTTCGTTGAACCCATAATTATAATAACTATCTAGATACACTTTGTGATAAGAAACTTCACTGTGAAATCTGGTTTAGAAAAGAAATGCTAATAAATCTATTTATATTTACAAATAATCAAATTCCTCCTAAAGTTTTTGTTAACAAAGCGATATAGTTTAATTTTTTCTTAATTATATCATTATAACTACAACTAATTATGAACAATATGTAGTTTGAAAACAGTAGTCTGAAAGCTTTAATAACTCGTGTAAATTCTTCTTAAAAGTGTACACTGTCCTGTACCCTCAAGCATAACAGCGCGGGTAAAAATAAAGGGCCAAATTAAATTCCTTACAGCCCATAAAGTATAGAGTTACGTCATTATGAACGACGGGAATTTTCGCCTTTTAACGTTTTACGCACGATGAACATTTTTTATCATATTTTATTCCAAAAGTGTCAATTTAGATTCTTTGTGTAATGAGATCAGTCTAAGTAGGTCATCCTAAATGAAAATGAATTGACAAAGAACCAAAATATAATATTTTTGGCTAACCTGATTTAACAATGTCATTTTTAATATATTTTTCAAATGAGATTATGAATCATATTAACTTCATTATTACTTTATATTCAGCTCTATTAACTAAACTATACAAATTAATTCAAACGAAAGCCCTCTCAAGTGATATTGTCGCAGCTAATGCACAAACTTAAATAAGAATAATATTATAACGCAATTCTTCAAATGTTTAGTGATATTCTATTTTCAGTCTTATAGAACTATGCTTAAAGTTTAAATCTCTTTAAATATGGTTAATCGAAGGCGTGAAGTTAACTGCGCCCCTCGGTACACGGAAGACACCATTATTCCATTTTAAAGAGTTCAAGATTCAAATCTAATGCCGCGTGACGATCGCGACGATACGCCGTGACGATTGCATAGGAATTACGAAGACCTTTTGCATACAGACTCTAACCTACCTTAACATACTTGGAATAAGCATGAAATTTGTTTGAATAACATTCTACACATGTTGTCACAACGCGTTCCTGTAACTTAACAAGTAAAATGTAGCCCTCCTAGAAGATGTGTCATTATAAAGCACCTTATTTACTCACGGATAGAGTAGAAGGTGGTTTTAAGTAATGGCAAATATAAACTAAATCAACCACATGTTTCGGGTTGGTTATATTTTCACACAAAAATATATTTCAACGTATTTTATGATCCTGGTTACCAAATTGTTATATTAAAATAATGACTTTTCAAGCCGTACATATGTTAATTATTATTTCTTTTGTTTTCAGGTGAGTCTCAACAGCATGGGGATGACTGCGGTTACAGTTATATAAGTGAGTCAAAGACGAACTGATTTTGCAACCAGCATGATATAGCTTCACTGTTGCATTCTTCTATTTTACTTAATTTATTTTTATAAGAATGTTCACTGAAAAAAATCTATCAAATTAAAAAATAATCGAGAAACTTCTTTTAATTGCAAAACACTACGAAATATCCAACAATTATCCTTAAAAAAAATAGTGTTGAACAACTAGTATAATGACCACTTCAATTAAAAATCCGCTGGATAGAATTGCTCTAGAAAACAAACTCGGCACGGATAACTTGGTCCAATAATAAGATTGCCGGTCCAGATGAAGCTTCACCTTTAAAATATTCTACAAGAATTTCCCTAGTTTGATTATGCCGGAGCGTAAAAACAGCAGTGTACCGACGTCGGTAACTCAATTAATAAACTTGGCTTTCGATAAACTATCGAATCGAAGCGTGAAGAAAATATGGTTGAATCAATAACTTTAAATTTATTTCTCTAACTTTCGTAAGGTTTTGATTTGCTTTTGCTTCTATTATGTCGATTTTGTGTTAGAATCTCTTGTATACGTACGTAGGTAACGTGTATGAAGCGTAAGTGTTACTTTTTATAAAATTTCTACGTACCTACAAAAAATTTAAGTAGAGATTTTATTTTTATTTTAATAAAATATATGACATAAATGTGTTTATATATAATAATATATATTTAATAAACAGCGTTGTTTGTTAAGTACCTAAAGCAATTTTAGCTACTTCCTTAATATTAAATTGCATGTCGAATATAAAAAGCCATTCTATTTTTAGATACTGCAAGGTTAGTCATTTCATATTAAGATATTTTTCCTAAGAAATATACTTTCTAAGCAAACACGTAAAGGTCATTTTGCAAGAAATATACAATATATATATTTATATATATTTCTTAGGAAAAATATCTTAATATGAAATGACTAACCTTGCAGTATCTAAAAATAGAATGGCTTTTTATATTCGACATGCAATTTAATATTAAGGATTAATATATTTCTGATTACCTTTGCTCTTAAAAACACCAACTATATTTGTAGAATTATCGATAAACATAAATATGCGGTTAAATAAATAGTTCATTTATATACAACGACATAAAAAAATACCCGATTTTTTAAAAAATGTCTAAAGAAGTTGGAGTTATCTTAAAGATTCCTCTCAGAGCGCTTTGTTCAGTAACGTTAGCGTTGACGTATCCTTAACTGAAGAAAAATACTCGTATACTCTGAAACTACATTCGGTCTCGCCCGTTCGCACATTTGCAATTCCATTCGCGTTCGACTGTCCGCATTGCGCCTATCCCCCTCGCACTCACTATTTCAATATTTCCTTCCTTGTTTTGTGCATTCGATTGCAGAAAGCCGATTTCCAGTACGCGACGCTCACATTTGTTTCGGCTCCCGAATAGAATGGTACTATTTTCAGATTCGATGTTTGGATGACATATTTGTTATAATGGAACATTTTGACAATCAAAACCTTTTGATATCATTCTACTCGGAATAAAATATTGACTGTATTTTTTCATTCCAGTTGCTTCGAATCGTCGATAGGACATGATCTGATGGTGAAGGTATAACTCTTAAATAATTCACCCTTCACAGCTTTTACCAAACCACTGGAAAGCACTACATGCATATTTTAGCTGTTGTTTTGTTGCTTATGTCACAGAATTATGACACAGCAGCCATCTTGGCTTTGCATGTTAATTGATTTGAAATATACATAACATGTATTTTAAGTTCTATTGGCATGGGTGCCATAATTAATATATAAACAAACAAACTTTTCAATTTGAACATTAAGCGATAACTTGACTACTGTATGTACGACATACAGATAATTAACAAAATAAACAATAAACAGTAGCACATTCCCAAGTAAAATCAAAATAATAATTTTATAATAGAAGAATCATGCAAAAAATAATAAAAGCAACCCTCTCATGAAATATAACAAGCTATAATTATTCGTTTCGCCTCTCGAAGGTAAGGATCGTTCATAGAAGGCACCTTCAAAAAATATGTTTCTCATAACTCCTATAAAAATCCGCTATAATTTAATGCGGCTCGGTAAAATAATATGTAAAAATACGCACCGGGATGGGCAATTCGCCCCGTTTCGGACAATTTCGGTCAATTTCGACCGGTTGAGACCATTAAGGCGGCCATCTTTCGTGCCTTTATCGGCGCGCCACGAATATATCAGGATATTATTTCACCCACGAATATTATTTTCCATATCTAATCAGCGCCAAGAAATATGGTTACGTACGAGTCGTGTTATGCGTTATGATTTTTATCGGGCGCTAGTGCTATTTATTTCGCGTGCAGCAGTTAGGGGTTCTATATATTCAACGCGGCTTGCAAACCCTTCTATAACTTTATTCTATCTCTTAATGTACTTTATAACGGAGTTGATAAGAAAAATTGTTTTATGAATAGTTATTATTGCATTATTTTTGCAAAATTGAATACAAAATATAAGAACAGTATAAACTGAAATTATACAAATCAATAGATTAAACAATCTAGCCAAGTTACGCCGGAAGCAACCATTAGTTAAACGTAGACGGTAGAATATACAGACTTCTAGATGATAAATTGACTGCTGCACAATTTGGACTCAGTAGCTATTTCTGGATCCACAGCCTTTCAAATTTCAAAGAGAACGAAACTCGAGACAAGTACTTGCTGTATCCACAGTAGATTTTAATCAAGAAAATCTCCGTCGCGCTTAATCAAAGGAGAAACATAAATAGTTGGCGGCGTCATCGTCGCCCGAACGGTTGCGTTGATTTGATTACGTTTCTTAATTATTAACTGACTGGTACAAAATCTTTTTAAGCAATAATATTTATGTTTTAAATATCAAAAAAGAATTACATATATCCGAAACACAGAAAGTATATAGAATAGAATAGTATATAGAATAGTTTTTATTTGTCGATTAATCTATGCAAAAATACCTACATATCATTGCAAAAGAAATGGAATCGATTTTATTTTATCGAATTGTTCTACAAAGCGAATCGATTCTATAGCGTTACAATTGTGGACAATGCGGTCGAGCCGCGTCTGTCTGCGGTTTCAAGCAATTTTCAACCTTATTTAGAACCCAATTATAATTATAGAACCGTAGCTATTCAGGCAATAACAAATAAAAATCTTTTAAAATTATTACCTTTCTCGGACATCCTAGAAAAATGTTTATAAGAGAATCTGATAATTGTTTATAAAATCTTTATTCTGTTTACGCAAACAAAAATAAACAAATTCTATAATTATAAACATTAACATGTACTTGAATTTAACAATGCTCTCAAAATATGTCAGGCCCTTGTCAAGATTATTATAAGATTATATTTCTTTATGAAAACGTACGCAAAATTCTTTATAAAACGTATTTGAAGTGAACCTCAAAGCATAAAACTATCAGACCATATGTAATTTACTTGACAGAAATGCAAATCTGCCATAAATTGTCAATAAAGGGCTCGTAGAGCTCCAAATGTTCTAATAGTTGCCAATCCCTGAACTGGAACGATTTATAGTGTAAGTTTGAGATGGAAAAACTTTGTAATCCTGTCTCCTAACGGCATCCCTTTGGGTACAATTTTTGTAATGCGGGAAAGTACTATATCGGATTATTGCTGTCCTAAGTAAATTTTAAGATGAAAGATATTTTTTTTTGGAATTAATGTGAGGCATTTTAAATATAACTCATTGTATATACTGAGAAAAGTGTTGACCGCGTTCATAATGATTGCAAATTAACTAATTTGATTACTTATAATTTAGTAAAAAAGTACAGAAGTTATTGTTTGTATTATACCTGGAGATTTATACACGTTACTATTAATTATGGATCTTAACTACGAGTAATATGGAGGAAGAATAAAAATGGAGAAAGGGGAATTTTGTGGACATTTATTTTTCTGAGCCATTTATAAGGTAACATATCGAGTCATTACATTGCCGTGGTACGCCCGCGTAATACTAAGAAATTTATAGATTTGTTACCCAGGTCAAATAATGTGGTATTCATGAGTTGCAATAAAGTAAGGACTGTTAATGTTCTGTATCAGGAAGTTCGGTATGAATTTATGTTACCTTTGTTTGGTTATTTCAGTCTTAATAATAAACGACTCTAATTTTGTTTTCTACTTATAGACAAAGTAACCACCATTGTGTATTTTCATAATAAACGACAGCAACATAACTAAAACAAAATGTAGTCTTTAAATCTAAAATTGACTTGAAACTGTTGTAATAGAGTTTCAATAAATAATGTCTCCAGTATCCAGGCCAACCTACATAATACGAGAACAGTAGTCGAGTCTCAGCAAAATGAAGTAAAGGCGACAGCATGGGTCAAGTCAGACGAAATCAAACTTTAAAACTACAGTTTTAGAACTCTTTGTAGCACACAATATAATGCATCATAGGATAATCTTGTTCGGCAGTCTTTTTTGACCAATTTCCCCTGGTATCGAAAAATATTTTATAGAGACTGACGTCACAAAGTCCCATCATACCTTTGTGAGTTCGTAGCACCTCGTTTTCTTAATTTTATTGTTATATCCACTTTTGGCGTGCTTTGATCGTTTTGTATTGCTAAACTCTTGTATATAAACTGGATATAAGAAAATATGTGAAATACTTCCATAGTATATTGCCAAATTATATCAATACCAAAAATTTCCTAAAAATATAAATTTAATGTACACATACAAAGAAATTAACAGTTCAGTTTGGTTTAATAATGAACCACTAATAAACTCTTCAGAAGCTAAGGTATTTATTCTGTTATTGCATTGCCTCGCTTCTTGCATTAATTAATTATATTATTTACATTATCAAGACTCTTTCGCTGTTTAATACATTTTTTAAAACGTAAACACTGATCAAATTTATCAAATAACACATGAAGACGCCTACTAATATTTGCAATATCTCAAAACAAATTTCTCGTATATCACAATAATTAATTCATTCAAAGAAATGTAATTTATTCATCACGCGATAGAAATTCAACAGAACCAAAACATCAATCAAAGAAGCAATCTAAATCCGTCATCGCGACAATAAAGATGGCGGTGGTAATTTGGAACTCGCATTCAAAATAAGAACGTTGGTAATACAGAATATGGCTCCCCAGTCGGCAGTTAGCGACGCTAGTGACATCACCTTGCGCTGGCATTTTAATAACTAGTGTTTTATTGAGCTGTACTTGCATGTTGTTTCAACCGTACTAGCATTTCTAATATTTTGAAACCGTCACTGTTTCAGTTGCAATAAAGGTTGCTTTGACATTTGTAAAGTGATTTGATTGAATTTGTCGAGTATTTCTAGCAGTTCATCAGTCATCTAGCAGTTTGACAATCTTAATGATATTTGCAGTTTTTCTTGAAATCTTCATCATGTTGTTCCTAAATTTTCAAAAAATTATTATGCTTTTGATATTAAAAACAACAAAACCTTCTTAAGTGATTAAGTATTCAATTCATGTACACATGTCAAAATAGTCAATTGAAGTATCATACATCACAAGTTATATGAACGGTACCACTTAGAGATGCTATAATAGAAACTACCAGAGGCTAACCCTCAGACATAATGCATTCAGCTTTGTGGGCATTGAGTGGATGTAAACATATTAACATCTATTTTTGAAGGAATAGAGACATAAACATAAATTTACTGCTTCCAACGTGGGTTTATTGTTTTGGACGCGACAAAAGTTTTTTAGAACGCTTTTAGGTAACTCTTGTTCGATTTAGTATTTATGACGCCGTTTTTGGGGAAATAGCTTTTGATGTTACTTTTATTGTTACATAAACTTTTTAGAATGCAAATAGAAAATAGTTAGTTGACCTACGTTTTTCAGATACGAATATTAACTTATAAAATAATGGAGCTTGGTTAATTGTTGTATATTAAAAATATATACACATACTCGTACATTAAAAAAAATGCTCTGCACATTTCAAAGCAACTTCAGAAATTCCCAAAAGTACCTAAACACAGGAGAACTAAAGTGGCACTTAGCCGCCTACATGCTGCATCACGTAAGCGATCCCCCAAAACTCTTTGAGCATTATCTATTGTGAAACAGTAAAGATGTCCAAGTCCATATTTTTATTTTTCTTTGACACTATCACCATTTTATCGTACCACCAACGCAGTGCCTCCCAATACGACGGTACTGTATTAACAGAATATCCTTCCCCATGATTTTGTGGGTGCCATTACTTATGACTTTTTATGGGAACAGGAAATACATGGTGTCTCAAATATCATTCATTGATATTAAGTTTCGCTGGTTGTTTTGCAATTTACAAATTTTGATCATGAATATTATTTATGAATTGGATCTAAATCGTATTTGATTGATTTATCTGGAGAAGTTAAAAACAAAACACATTTTGAGCTGCGTCATAGCCTTTTGGGTAGCCATAAATGGATAACATGACTTCGTACCGCATCCGATGATTAATTAACCCGATTTGACCCAACAATTACTTCAATTATTTACCTCCGGTTTACTGTTACTGTGCAATTCGATAGGTCCTTTAATTTAAATTTTATGAGTACATTGATTAAATCGATTACTATTTTTTCTTTAAACATCTCAAATTATTTTAACTTATCATTAATGTGTTTTGCCATTGTAGTACTTATCGTTACTTTTGCATTACAGTACTTGTCATTACTTGGCCACCGTAGAATTTGGGTTGTTATCAAAATCATTATTATATTCAATAACATTTTAGAATATATATTAAACGCAAAAATTATGCACTATCTATTTAGGTCATGCAAATCCTATGTGGAATGTAATTCCCCACAACTACTTTAATGTAAATGAGTTCATTTACATTAAAGAAGTGTGCATTTCTCTTTCCTATTCTTTAACTTTCGTCTTTTTTAAAACGCTAGGATCTTTTCTTTAATAATTTCTCGTGTAATCTTTCACTTTTATATGATTTAGGAAGAGTTGTAATTGCAAACTTGGATTATATTTTTTAATATTATATTTTTTTAAATTAATATGGTCAATTTAAATTGTAATTAGTTAGGAGATAAAAACATATACAGGATTATGAATTTGAAATTATTAGGTCTTTAGAAAGTGGTAAAAATAACTTTAAAATTTATTAAAAAAAATATATCTTAAAATTTACGTTGATTTTTCCGTTTAATTATTAGCTGCTAGTTATTTAACACTACGATGTGAAAATATTTAAGCAGTTTTAGTAACATTTTGTTTTTATTAAAGGTTAAGGTTATTTGGGTGTTTTAAAAAGCTTTCTTTCGAATTGTATTCGAACACAAGATTAGCTTCATGATTTCAATAGTAATATATATGTTATGTTAAATTAATAACATTATATATTTTTTTTATAACAATAGTTTTTGATATAGATACTGTTTATTATATATTTTATTAAAGTACCTGACCTCATAATAATTAATAAAAACTCTTTAAATATTACATAAAACTCCCTTCAATATCTTCGACACATTTGTAAAAATACGTATGCTATTACAGCCTTTAAAAACCTTTTAACTACTTTTACGTATAGGTCCAGTCATTTATAGCCGAATATAGAGCTCTAACATATAAATTTCGATCTTTATTTGAAACGATACCATCTAAGTTTTCGAGAGAGGTTTTTAAATGGTATTGAATATCTTTATGTACACTTATTTTCTTTTACTTAACAGTAATTTGTCTATAGATCAGGTTTGAAGCAATCACTTAAACCCCGTTTATAAACAGTGGAAGTATAGTCGTCTGAATTAATAAATAGGCAGTGTCTCGTCAAGAATATTCGACAAGGCTTAATCTGACGTTTGAGGTCGTATTAATTATTAGAAGGTTTATGTTATTAAAATTATAACTATTCTACTATATATCCTTTATATTATAAGACAATAAATATTTTCTAATCTCAAATTAATATATATATGTCTTTATTTTGTCTATGCTATTAGCCCTAATGGTTTTGACAGCGTCACCGCAAGTTAAGTTAAAATTCATTTGCAGCTTATTACCTTTGCGAATCACTGTCAAATTCTATTAAAAGTTTCGCAGGAGTGGAGCTAACTCGATGTTTGGAACGTTTTCAACGACATGCTTATTTACAGAAAACGTTAAACAAACAGTGAAGATCCCAGTTGACCTCATTTCAAAGTAAATTCCCTTCAAACGCTACCGTTATACACCGATCAATACCGACAACTTAAATAAATCGCTAAGTTTAAGATCGTGATTTCAACATTTCTCCAAAAGCGTACTTAAATTTACTTTGATGTGAGATCATTATAATGGTAAACAACGCCATACTAATTACTGAACATAAGCTGATTACATCGATTTTAAGTTCAAAACTACTAAGTACTAATTTAGCTGTTGTTCTACTAATCAAGATCATAATTAAGGTTCATATAGATATTGTCTTCCTGTTTATAATTAATTAATGGCTGTAATAATAATATTTGACTTTAAAAATATACATCAAGACTATAGTAAAAATATGCATGTAGACTTTAATTCTGATATTTAATTTATCTATTTATCTCGATTTTATAAAATTAATCTAATGAACATTAAGCATTCAATCATTTAAATCTCTGTTTGAAATCTTTAAAGTCTCAGTTTTCCAGTTGCTCACTGGATGTCCCATCGAGTAGCCAATCCGACTCCCTCGAGTGGTATGCCGTCACTCGCCGTAGCCCGTTTGACGCCATATGTGACCATCCCAATAATAAAATACAGTTAGTCCTTTAGATCTTTAACTGAATTGAAATCCTGTATTCTGTGTAGTAAGGTTAAAATTCCAATGTCTCTTAAAATTAAGGGGGGTTGTGTTGGTATGGGGTGAATTCCCAGAGGCGACGTACAGCACAGTGCTCATCATTTCCCCATTGTCTCGTTAGACAAAAATCAAAAACAAACACTCACATAACGGATTTTCGGTTCTAAGTTTGAATGATTCGCGATGATTGTGTTGATCGCCCTGTCTGGTTCTTTGGTGTTTTGTGGCCAATCGTACCTTGGGGATTGGACATTTATTCTTCAATAAAAGTTATTATCATATTAGATCATTAGATCAGCTGTACAATAAAAAATGGTTGTATCAGTAGGTACATTCCTCTGTATAGGAATAATATACTAAATTTCGTTATGTTAACTATTTCTCTATTCATAATTACAAATACTGTATTTCTCATAATTGGTTGAAATTCATCAATCAAAAGTTTCTAAATATGATCAAATTATTATTAAGCTTTTAGTTAAGTTATATTATTGCCATTATATATTTGGAATATTATTTTATACCCAGTTTCATTATAACATAATTACATTTATTGAACTATATTAACTCCAGGTACATATTTGTAACACTAATTAATATTCATTTGCAATGTTTTTGATAGATGCCTTTGTTCATAATTTATTTAACAATCCGAGCAAATAAAAAAAATCCTTTATACATAATTAATATGAAGACTTACGTCTATGAATATATAGGTATATGTGCCTAATACACGTTGTTTTTGGTACATTTCGAATGATAAACTGTTCTAGTATGTAATAAAACATAGTATCAACATTTTTCATGTGTTTCTTCGCTTCCATGTATTGAATTACTCGTGATTTCCCCGTCTTTGGATAAATGTAATTCTTTCTTCAAAGATTCGTCTCCAGCGTGTCTCGCGTCTCCTTTACGTGATCACAATACTGAGGGCCCACGTCTTCTCCTTTATGTCTATCATTTATTCCTTCGATACGCAAACGTCAGCATTTGACAACTACAGTTCGCGAACGAATAAATTGTCGGTGAATTTGTGCGACTACGATTGAATTATGACTATTGACGAATACTTTCAGCTCATCTTTTTATTGAGACATAATGTATTTATTTTTAAATGATATATTTATTTTTACATAATATATTTATTTTACATAATATCTTATTAAAGATATAGTATATCTAAATTGTCTTGTTATAACAAGTAAGTGCCACAAGTGAAGAGTATTTCTAATGCTAAAGCTCGAAAAGCAATAAACTAGCGCGATGATAATAAAAATGTTCAGCTCATCCCCCTGTTCCTACTGTAAATTTAAAGATTATGTACACACGATTTTCAACCTTAGTGACTTTTATTAATGTCACGATAGAACATTTTAATTTTAATAAAACTGAACATCGGCACGCCCGAGCTATTTGTCAACCTTCTTTACTTTTGGTGGCATAAAATCATACAGTCACACTCGACAACGATACCTCGACTCTGTTTAGTAAAAACACGTGCGCAATCGAAAACGTTCTTTTTGATAACACTGCTAAGATATAAATTTAGTACGCAATCCTGTCCACTGTCGTATGAAATACAAAATCCCTGGAGGGGGTCACACAGAATTTAAGCATCTCTTCTTAAAGTAATAAAGGTGCGTTTTATTCGCGCGGCGACGGATTATATTTGGGATTTGGATAGCAAAACACGTAGGTGAACCATCGCTCATGTGACAAATTTCTACGTTTGCCTTAACGCGGGCTGCCGTGTTTAGAATATCTGATGTAGGTACTAAGGGAATTCAGATTGATTTAAATACTAAAACAATAGTTTTATTCGCTAGCCACATTTATAGCTATTAATAGCTGTTATTTTATGTCTTATATAACTAAAAATGGAATCAATAATTTAGAATAGCCGCATACATCATATTTATAGACAAATTACCAAATCTCTCCTTTTGGAGTGATGGATGCTGACAGGTTGGTCCCCTCCGGGACCACGGGTTTGCCGGTTCGTTTGTGGCTTCACGTGATTCAAGTTGTAGTTTTTTTCAAGGCTAGTAACGAAGTGCGAGTAATACGTGCGGAAATCAACATTCGCATTTATTCTTCGAGTGTTGTCGCGGATTCTTTTTGGTGAGGGTTATTCTTTACGAAGACGTGATTTCGCTGCGAAAGCAACTCGCCAATTGTATATTTATGAGTTCACTATTTTGCTGGATTGAATTTTGTCGTAATTCAATTTAACGTAGGCAAACTTGTTTGTTAGTACCATGGGACTTACTCTGCATCTAGGTCAATGCTATAACAATCCTCAGTATTTTGTTAAATTCATAACTGTCAGTTGCAATTTTTTTTAAGTCTTTCTCAAATTTACCTTGCATAAATATATAAAATGTGAAATTTGCAAAATCAACCTTCAGCCTATTTGATTCTGTCGGATATTGATATGAATAACAACATTATTATTTTTGTCCTGATGTTTATTAGGAACTATCCAATATATTTTATTAAAAGTTGTTGAAACTGAGATGAATTTATTAAAGTCGACCGGTCAGTTATCAGCGCGGACATCCTGCACATGGGCAATTATCAAATGTCTTATCAACACAAGAGGAAACAGACAATAATTTTATTTTTGTTATTCCCCAACACCAACGCATAATATTATTAAATTGTATAATATCCACTTTTAGATTGCGAATATATTTATTGCACATTGTTCTCTCCACACCATCCATACTTCACTGTGATTCGTGAATTTAAAGTGTTATTTCACCATCTTGGATTTTATTGGTTTAAAAAGGTAGGTTGATAATAGATCACTTTAAGATATGATACACATTAAGTAATAAGAATATAATTTCTATATACTCAACTTGAATATTTCACGATGTTTCATTAGCGTTAACTTAAAAAGTAAATATAGCAACTCTTACACTCATTACTAAAAATGTATGAAGCTGTTTCTATATTTATGTCTTAATGTCTAACATTTTAATGAAAATCGAATAATTACACTCACACTGAGTCAGTTCACTACATTTAAATGTTTTTTTTCCCACCGTACTTCAATCTATACATTTTTTGTAGTTGAAAAAAAGTGCGTCACGAAGGCAGTCACTAAAATATTTTTTGCTTAGATTACAGATCAAAAAACTTTTTAAATGTTTGTCTGAAATATGATGGTTTCTTACAAGATATATTTAGTTGTGATATTTTTTCTTATTAATCCCATACATTTAGACGTAATTACGAGTAAAAGAAACTTGTATATCCATAAGCTTTTATAAAGTTGGTAATAAGATATTTCTGAATGGTATTAAGCTGTTTTATGTTGATGGCATAATCATAATTTATGAATCCGCGGCTTGACCTGTTTTATAATCCCCTAGTGAGCATCTTCTAAAACAAGGAGCATTAATTACTGCTGAGTGGCTCATATTTTTATATAAGTCTTTGATCTAAAAATTATCTCATTAGAATGTTTCTAAATAAAACTTGTACAAAATTAATATACCTATTATAAAAGACTAATATTAGTTTTTAATAAATGAAGACACTCTGGCTTATCTGTGGTAATGCTTGCCTTTGAATTTACGAAATCCAGTTTAGATTCCTGATGGACTAAACAATTAATGTTATTTTTCATAATTAAGGTGACTAGTGCCTAGTAGTAGGACCTGTATAGATTGTGACTTAATAGTCCATACCATAAAAACAAATCATTATAAAAAAATGTTGTAAGTTCTTAATTTCATTATAATATCTTCACTACTAAAATATGACTCAGTAAACATAATAAGTTTCATTTTGGTTAAAATGGTGTAATAGGTGAGATGTGGTCAATATAAAAGCTATCAAATCTAAAAATTAAAGTAAAATAAGTCAGACTACGAACGATTCCTTGTTTACATTAAAATCGCAGTTTGTATTACGCTCTTTGTCATCCACCGAAGCCTTATTAGTCTTAATTAAGCTTGTGTTTTCTATTTACATCCTTATTGTGGCTTCATTTTCTTTTTTTCCCCACGTTTTCATCATCCTTTCAAATATTGTGAAGTATCAAGCCTTTTGGTATTGTAATTAAGCATTAAAAAAGTGAATTGAAGTTGCGAAGTCAAAGTAAAAACTATCTTATGATCATTAAAAAATATACATTCTTTCTATAGATAAAATGTGGGATAAGGGATCAGAAACTGGGATCATACCTCAATCCTCAACCATATAAAAAAATATTTAAATGTCTCCAAGATAGTCATTAACAAAACCAGACCGAACGAAATAAAATGATTAGATATTCTATAGGTATAGAACCATGGGAAAATGGTTTTCGAGTATGAAGCTTAGAAGGTTCTTTTTGTTGTCTTTTTATTGTTATATCCTTACTGTCTATCGCTTGTTTTCCGTTTGATGTTGTTTTCGTTTCGTATTAAGTCTCATTGTTTTCATGTAGCGTATATTTTGTCCTGATGTTACATAAAAGGTTGACATGTTTTTCCTCATTCTCAATGGATGTTAAAACTAAGACGCTTGAGTACAATTTTAATGTCTTTACAAATTGCTTCTTAAGTGACGTAAAATTTTCATAAAGTATATATATTTTTAAACCCTTGTTCTACTTTTGTACAATAAATTGAGAAATAATATCGTATTTTCTATACTAGGCCTGGGCCGGCTGCACCCGTACGGCTCGGGCAGTGGTTCGAGCAGCGGCAGCGGGAGGCGTCGCACGCGCCGAGGCCTCTCCGACTCGCCAACCGCCCCCACAACCCCTACTTCTGCTTCTGATAACGCCTCCGACGCAACGCTCACAGACTCTGAGCTACCACTCGCAAGAGATTCTACTTTGTTAGTGCAAAACGGTTAGTATTATTTTTATAAGATGTAAAAATGAATTAGTATACAAACAGTAAAATATTTTAAAATAATCCCAATAACATTGAATTAAATCATCACATATTTTTTATTACTAAGGATTTATTTATTTTGTAAGTCGACTATAAATAAGCAATGGTGTACACAAATAAGCAACGTTAATTATTTAGAAAGCCTTATCGCTCAGCTCACTTAAGTTAACTTACGGGCCTAAATTAAGTTCATGGATGTAGGACAACCCGAATTAAAGATTAAAACACCACTTCCATTATACCTCGACAAATTATCCCAAATTTTGGAGGAACCAAAACATTGCCCGAATAAATTCTGGTCAAACAAAAGGGTGGTCAGAGCCAGCCAGGACACGACAAACGCACTAAACGACAAATAAAAGCTACGATAGTTTAAATTGAGACCCAAAAACTATATGTAAACAAACACACACAACAGACACAGAGTCTCCCAATTTGGCAAAAGTTTTCGGACCAATGGGAAAACATCGAAAACATATTGGATCGAAAATGTTCGTTAGTAATATTTGCGTAATAAATTCTGACTTTCGCTTACCTTCGATAACAATTACTGGTCTTATATCAAGGATTTTTGACATGATTAAAAACATAAGTTTAGTATATCGGTATCACATAGTTTATATCTACGGTAAATCTATTCTCTTCACAAGCTGCACACACAATGTGTACGAAGTGCTATAGCATTTGTGAGCACATTGTGGTAATTTAGGTCAAGCTCCGTTATCGGTCGAAAATTCAATACACCCATTAAATTCTTCATGTTCCTTGAAGCACGGTTTAGGCCCCTAGTGGTTGCACAATGATCCACTAATTCCATCGATTCGAGAGCGCATCGCATGAATTCCAATTTAATTGCATTCAATGAAATCTCAGGCGATTATAGAATCTAACGGTAGGCAAATTAAAAGCGGGACGTCCTTGGATTTTCTATTCAATTTCCATGGAGTACGACACGATAAAAATCCATTACGTAAGCACTCCGAGAGGCCTCTGTGTCACCAAGCTTTCGAAAATTGGAAGACTAGCTTTACTGGATACGACAAAGTTCTGCTGTCTTATATGAAAAATAATTCCTGGATTATTTAATCACAATAAATATTATAATATACTATTACGTGTAATTCAGTATCAGTGGGTAAGTGAGTTTTCGTTTATTGTCATAATACATAATTCGCTATTAAAATACTTCATATCTCGGGTTATATCTTTTAAGTACTATTATTAATTTAAAAAAATACTATACTATTGCTTCCAGTGTTTAAATATCGTCATTTTGCCATAATGCGATTCCCTAGCAATCATATGCTTCATTTTGCATTCCCGCAAACACTTTTACCGCCGCTTCCCCAGTGAAGAGATGCAGGACTCCTAGACGGTTTCGGTTGCTCTGATATGCAGGGTTTTAATTTTGTACTTACCTTGGTTACTTTTTGAAACCGTCTCTTATTAGTAAAAGCCTTTTGAGCTTTTACTTTTATGTTCTATATTCGCGAAAGGGCAATAATCAATGAATAAAACGAATTTAACATATATTTTGTAGTTAGTTTCTTAGTAGGATATTATCATGCACTAAAATAATATTTTAATTTATCAATAATAAACTAATATAAAATTGGCATAGGAAAAACTAGAACATAAACCAGCCACTTAATATAAAAATAACTCTGCCTGAATATTCCATATTGTTAATAAATAGCAAAAACATGCACAAAAGGCATTCTTTTAAACAATGCCGGTATATAACATGTGGCCATAGTTAACAGAGCCAATTTGCTTGAATTTATTTTAAACCGAAAACAAAAGAAATATATAAAATTAATACGTATTTCGGAATCTTTAGTAATTCCTTATAAAATTTGTATACAACCTGTAATGTCATATAGTCTATTTTATCAATTGTCCATCTTAATTAAATCTTTGCTGCTTTGGATATTGGGAAATGATCAGAATGCTGATAAACAGTGTCTTTGTTTATTTTAAATATATAAATAATAGTCGAGTGACTGCTATTATATTGTAGAATAATAACAGTGTGAGTATGTGTGTGTGTGTGTGTGTGTGTGTGTGTGTGACGGTTAAAAGCTATTTTAAAATTTTACATCGTATTTTTACCATTAGCGCAAAAGGATGAGGATAACAAGGATTACTAGCACCTATAGACTTTGGTTTTCTTATATTTTGTTATAAACTTGATTAAGATTTTGATATTATAAGAGAACCAATTTTACATACCATACATATCAAAAGAATATAATTAGTTTTAGCTTAAAATTCTCTTTACTTTCCACAAAGATCATGCCATGTCTAAGGGTAACAGGTGTGGAAATTTTCGGGGCAGAAAGAATGTTACTTAACGTAATACACCGAATAAAAGTTATTTAAATCCTTAACTTTATCAAATATTTTTAATTTTCTTATAATCCTTTATTTAATTATGATTAAAAGTTATTTAAATCCTCAAGTTTATCAAATATTTTTAATCTTCTTTTAATCTTTTTTTTAATTATGATTAAAAGTTATTTAAGTCCTTAACTTCATCAAATGTTTTTACAATATGCTTTTTAAAAAAAAATACATTAGAGTGTTTGACGAATATGACACATGGTAAAATTCTTACGAGTTTATGTTTTGTGTCTAAAATGTGTTTAAATAAATGTATGTTTCTTTATTTCATAATAAATAAAAAAAATAAATATATATTGTTTCAAAACTCTTTATTTAATTACGAACAAAATGTTTTAAATATTTCCAGAACAAACAATGGAAATTCTAACAAACAAACATAATAATAATAATGATCAATATTTCCGAAAGAAAAGATTTTTAATGTAATAATTTTAGTGTGCTCATGTAAATACGTAAATACTGTCCAATATCTTCTTATTAACACAAAAAAATCATTTAACATAGTATATTTAATACCCTACACAATATCTTTTTTTTAGAAATCTTACACCAAACATCGGAAAAACATCATTAAAAGCAAGGTATCGTAAACGGCTGAACGTGTTAAGCAATTTGATATCCACAGGAACTGACATCTTTATGCCGTGATATTTTTGTGACACGACAAGTGTCCCCTTAATTACCCCTATTAAATGCACCATGGACCGACAAACGATAGATGCATTCTTCCTTACTAGCACCTCATCTATCTCTTTCACTACAATTATATTAGACAGGGATGCATAAACATTTATTTTGTAATATGCCGGAAATTCGTTAAATGGGAGCAGTTCGTTAAATTTTAATGTGTGTCTATTTAATGAATGTCCTTTTAATTTTCCATATGCTTGTAGAGCGTTTAGTTCAATGGTATTATTATGACAGGAAACCCAGGTTTTAATATTATTAATTTAATTTTATCTATTGGGAAAATAATTATATTATTATTTATTATTTTATAAAAAAATGTCTAAAAATTAAATATTGCAATTGATATGCTTTGTTTTTTATTTCTTATATAGATTAAATTTAAAATACAAGTAAAGTTAGTACGTTAAGGAAAAACAAATAAAACTTATAGTGGGACACGGCGCTAGCTTGGTCAGTTTGTTCAGCGTTTTCACAATGAAAAGAATATACTATCTTCTGACAATCTAATAGTTTCGCAAATGAGTATGTTTTTTGCAGACTCTTTCCGTATCACAGCATTTCCGAGGCAATATGACATCATTAGCGGCAACGCACTCTTCATCTCCTTTACTATTTCGCACTCGGCAATTGCGGATTTAAGGTATTCATCCATCAAGGGAGTTCTGTGAAATTCGTTTTCTCAAAGCGCCCCTTAATCCCCAAGACGAATATCTCAAAGTTACGAACGTAGCGAAATAATCGCGAGTTTGTGATGAGGAAAAAAAATGTATAATTCTTTGCTTAATCCGAAGCAGTTCGGGGCTTCAAGTAACAAATTTAGCATTAGATGTGACGGATACGTTTCATTTTTATACTCGCTATGACGTTAAATAAGTGAACATTTCATTCAACCTACTCTCAATACATTCATATAAAAGAATAGGGGTCTGAAGCGGAAAACCTTAGATGGAGAAACTTTTTCTGTCATCAATATTTTTTTTATTTCTATGTCAAAAGCATAGAGTAAATATAAAAGATTTTCTGAGTACTATGCGCATAATACATCTTAAAATAGTAAAAGACACAAAAAACTAGTAATTTTCCTTTAAAAAGCATATTTTTTCCACATATAAATCTAAAATCCAAATTCTCCAACGCTTGCCCTTTATAGCTTACTCCAAAATCCTGTCATATATAGTTTGTTATTTGTACCGATACCTTTATGCGACAGTATCGGGTACAAAGCCGAGACCTGCTTAGTTTGCTTGAAAGCACAAAGGAGTTTCCATCAGTTGTAATCGGCAAACCAGAAAAACTCCGAGCCCTTTGAGAGTCCAATCCTTTAATACTAATTGAATCATAATTTCGAAGACGGAAAGTTTCTTTTTATGTAAATCTTTTGCAAAACTCAAAGGGCCGAGAAATGGGAGCGAAATAATCTCAAATTTGGAAAGTCCTTCCATGAAAGGAGGTCCGTGTAATCGGGATTAAAATTTATTACGTTTTCTGTGTCTTCGTGTTGCTCTTTACTAAATTATTTTGATATTTCCTTTGGTTTCTCTGAGTTTTTCCTTTTATATTTAATGAACTGGGCAAGGATCTATAAAGACTGTTGATATCGCGTTGTTTTTATATTATGTGCATGGTTTAGAAGTTTTATAAACGTTTTTTTTTATTATAAATGAAAAAGTGTACAGTAACGATTCAGGGGCAACCAGAAATTGTTTCACCCACCTGTAAAAAAGCTATCAGCCCCACATTACCTCTATGTCGCGAAATCAAAAAACAATTTCACCGGCGACACGACAAGGCGATAAATCTCGCAGACAATTTCCGAAATTTTTCTATCGCTAAGATTTACACAGTGAGGCGCATCCTCAAGAAAATCGCACCTTCAATCCACTTATCGATCCCTATTTCAGTACAATTTGCGCGGTACACGGGCAAGCGCTGGCAATTTTGAAACTTAAATGAAAATAACTGCGTCGGCAGTGGGGCGAGGGTTTTTACTTTCAGCGGGTTCTTTGGCAACTTGTAGATAGTCTGCTCTACTCTGCTAAAGCTCGACGTCGCTCGCAGCCGCCGCACCAACCGTCTTTGTCTCAACATTTTAGTTTAATAATTTCACTTTGCAAGATTTTTCTTGTACGGTATATTGGGCGCTATTTTATTTATGTTTCTGATTATGATGCTTTTAAAAGAAATTGTTTTGATTTAAATTAGGTGTAAACAAAGCTTTTTTCTTGAACTTGAAATGAATGAAGGTGCTTATATTTATACGCCTACATGTTTTTAGGCAACGTATTTTATATTAGTATAATATACACATGATTACACATTTCTGGTGTCTTAAAAATGAGTAAAGTATCCTTAAACCAGTTATGAAGCTTTATGAGTATCCTTAATCTTTTAGTGCATATCTAATTAAAAAATATAAATTAAGACTATTAGAGTAGCTTTAACCCCTTTTAAATATGTCTCATATACTAAATTAACTAAAGTAAGTTACAAAGTTTTCAATTTGGTAAAGTAAGTTAGATAAGTAATTGCAAATGTTGGAAATTACTTAGTAACTGAAAATGTCAATGTGAAATGAGATGTTTAGGACGAAAATTTTATCGATGTGTGCAATTTTAATAAGAAAATAAATATTTTCTATATCACACACACTAAAATAGATCTATTTCATTATTTTTGAATAATTTCAAAGCGCCTACTAGGTTTTAGTTAATCCTCATACGTAATAGACGCATGTCCGTAGAGCTCTTCGCATCTCTCGGGAACTACGTGTTTTATTAAGATCTGAAGTAATCTATGTTCATTCACGTCTTCAAAATACTGCTCGGTTAAAAAAACGAAAAATTTTATCCGAAAATTCCAAAGTTCACCGCAATATTATTGGTATTTGTTGTACTATTATTATCAACATCCACACAACAAAAGTTCCCACAAAACAACAAAGTTTTTAAATTATAACCTATTTTACACACACACAAAAACGAAAAAATATATAATTTTTTACTCTTACTAAAAGCCTAAATGTTTTTATATTTAAATATTTTAAAAAATACCCCACTTCTACTTTCTGCTGATTTTTTTGTTCACAAAAGATGGCCTATGTCTTTCCCAATTGCAATCTATTATTTTAATTTTATCGAAGTCTTTGAATTAAGAAGGAACATACATACAACAAATTAAAGAGTTACTTTGATATTCGTAAGAAAGAGATAAATTAGATTTTGTAAGTATTCTCAGGATTTAATTCCTGATTACAATAAAAATTGAACGCTTATAATAAAACCCCATGAGTCAGTCACTATTTTTTTAAACATAAATGTTTACGGTTGCGTTGAATTAGCTTATCTCAGTTGAAATAAGATACGTGGACTGCAAATAAACGACTAATTAATAATAATTTTAATATGTTCTATGTTCTTGTATTATTATTACCCATATCCTGTATTGACACATCCGATACGAGACAATAAATAATAGAAAATAAAACAGATTCTAAATGCGATGTCGCAACAAAAGGAAAATAAGAGATACAAGGGACGAGGCAATTTTGGCGCGAAGGAAATTCTTCTCAAAAGCGTCTTCATTTCAAATAGCTCTTAAGTCGATGCGATAGCGACTATTTTATATAAAATACAATGTTTTTATATTTTTGTTTCTTTAATACAAATACTGTGTTCGCGTTTTTCCATCGTATAAGGGGACTGAAAAAGTTTTTGAGGATTATATATCGTTTAAGGCGCTCGACGATTTTGATGATGAAAATACGTTACTTCGCACTTTCCTTTTCATTATTCTCTAACTTATTTTCATATTAATATGTTCAAATATTGGTTTTATGTTAATATTAACTTACTAGTAGAAATTATATTAAACAACTTAGTAACAGTTATTTAGTTAAAAATTGAAAGAAACCATTTACTAAATTAAAATATAACTCCATTACTGTCCATACATTCGAAACGTGCTATAGAAGCCGATAACAAGAAAATCAAACTCCAACCGAACAATGTGTGCTTCTGAAAATTCCTGAAAAGAAGTTGTTAACAAAAATACACCGGGACTCTGCCTGCGGGTACCTGATAAGAGACCCGCAGTAAACACCCTCGACAAGCGCCAGTTCACAAACTATAAGCGAAAGCGACAATCGATAATTATCAGATATCTTAACTAGATAATTGGTTAAAAAATGTTGAATATTTTAATGTTTTAAAAATTATTACTAATATCTAACATGCTCATTTTTATAATTTTATTACTTATTTTTTGTATTTATTTTCAGTTAAAATATGTAAAGTAATTTTAAACTAAAAATATATTTAAATTTTAACATAAACTTAAAATGTACATAAAATATTTGCATAACATATGAGCGCATATTTTTACATAGCAATCCCCACAGCACTTGCTTGATCCCTAGATTTATGTATTTAGGTCAGCTAGGCATATACTACGTACTAAAATTATTCCTTATAAAAATATAGAATTTATTTATATCCATCTTTTCTTCTCTGCCTGCTTCGACAATCAATTTACTTTCCCTGAATTCATACAAACTTTATATTTATTTTATAAATAATTAATATAAATAACTATTATATTATCACTATCCTCATCACTCTTATTTGTCTGTGAAATAATATTTAAAAAAATTTATATATATATTTTATATATATATATATATATATATATATATATATATATCTTTTCCAAATTATACATTTCTGGCTTTAGTTGTGTTCGTTCAACTTTGAAATACTCTTTACTACTCTGTTAATTAAAATACATTGATATCGGAATTATTTATTTTTTATAAGCTCATTTCATAAAACCCATTACTTAATTATAAAATTAATAATAACATTAATTAAAAGTTCTTGATATTTCGATATTAATATTATATTATTTTAATTTATTACATTTAAGTAAGAGACCAAATCGCTACACATTGTAACTTGTACCACTCGTTTCTCAATACCTCTTTATTTTGAACAATTATAGGTTAAGCATTGATTGATTAATTAAAAGAGATTTACCAATATTACAAAATCGTATAAGATTAATTATCAAATAATACATGTATACATAACATAACATTTATTTATTTATACATATAATAAATTTGTCACTGATCCATTTCTGTACATCGTAAATATTAAAAAAAAGCAAGAGAACCCAAAACAATGGTTTTTCAGTTTGTCTGTTTGTGTGTATATCTGAATGTATGTGCCCGTTAATCTCAGAAACGGATTAATCAATTAGGATGCAGTTTTGGGGAATATATTGTCATGGGATTCGCTTTACATTTTGATTTTTTTTAACAATCGGTTAACAAATAAAGAAGTTAATTATTTCTTATTGTCGTACCATTGCTGCTTATTAGTTTGAAGGTTTATAGTTTTACATAAAAAGGGTACGTTTTATCAAAACCTACGCGTACGAAGTCGCAGGCCCAGCTAGTAACTGTAATAAATACACTCATTTAAATAAAAGGGTTTTTCGTGGAAACCAAATTAGCTAACAAAATAATACATAATTAACGTAAAAAAACATTATATTTTTATTTTATTACTTCAATTATTAACTGTAACCAATTGAAATTCATAATAATATTTTTAATATGGACATTATTGTATCTTTTTTTATTGACTAGGTTTTAGACTTTTCTGTTTTTAAAATATGTGTGTCTGTTTCCAAACACTGAAACCTATATTTTGCCTAACATTGCTTCCCAATAATGAACGACACCTCCATTCCACTGCCAATGGTAAAGACCCCTTTGCTATTGCCAGTGAATCGCAGTAATGCATCATTATCTCTAGTGTTGTTCCGACTGTTTGACGATGTATTATCACATTTACATTTAAATTAAGTGAAAACATAAATGTACAATTTGTTTTCTATTTATCATTAGGACCTTTAAAAAGTTTTAAATGTCAGGATCTCTTTTTGATACATCTTGAAACTTATTTCTTCATATTTATACATACATAACTGTTAATTTCTGATAAAATATAAATATTTAAAATTTTAATTTAAATAATTTTTATTATTCGAACCCGCGACCTCTGGGAAACCATCCCGTCGCTCTACCAGCTGAGCTACTGTATTGCTAGCGCTTTCAAATATAAAAATTGCTAAAACTCTTACCGACGTCCATTCATATTGCGTTTAAACGTTCGAATCACTACGCTCTACCCTTGCGTCGCTCACAGACGCGTGTGAGTGACAAAATACTTCGAAGCGCGTGAATTCAATTTATTAATACATTTCACTGATTTTATTTTCGCTGGCTGTCAAATGTTGCATGTGATTTAGAAGAACGAATTGGGTGCTTTGGGAATTTATATTTTATTTTAAATCGTAAAATAATCAATAATATATTATTTTCGTAAAAACTTTAAATGCAAATGCAAATTTAAACATACGTTTGAGACATTGAAGATGACAAAAAAAGACGGCAAACTTGTTTGAGTTCGTAGAAAAGTTGTTACAGAAATAATAACTAGTTCGCTACTCAAGGTAGAATGTTTTTAAAATAAACATTTTTTAAAGTTCATAGAAACCAAAATCTCTTATCATAAATAACAGTCATAAAGACGTTTCACAAGGGAGTGTCATGAACGTCGCCGTAAACTTTCGCTTCGTAACAATCTGCTGAACCGACAGAATAAAAGAGGATCGTGTGTTTAGTAATAATCAACTCACGTAGGCTCTAAGGTTCTCACTTGATATTGTCGTTGTAATCTCAAATAAAAAACGCTTGTAAAAGTGACATAGTACTATAATATAACATTGTTATTATTAGACTTCAGAATGAACTTACAAAGTTATATCCATTAAAAATTAATCAAATATTAGATTAAACAATGAACAATAAATTTGATAATAATAATTATTTTACTAAAATAACATTACTATTTCATTTAAATAGTTAATTTACTTTGCAATTCGATTTTCAAATAAAACTTTATACCCGAAGTGATAAGATATTTTCCAAACATTTAAACTTTGCAACTATTCCGACAAATGAAAGCGTTTGGCATTAAAGAATCGATATCGTTAAGATTTAAGTACAAGTTGAATTATTAAAAAAAAAAAACAAATCAAACATCAGTTTTGTAATGTTACGTATCAATATTTACTTAACAAACAATATATCTTAATACGTTGTAGGTAATATCCTTCATAAAGTGATACCAATGCAGCGAAGTTGCGAAGAAACTATCAAATGTTTGCTTCTGAACCTTTGGATCGAAATCAAATATAGACCATGTAGCTACCGACTCGTCATTTATTCATTCACTCATTGGAGCCTATAAAGTCTATATTCACGAGTTACTTCACATTTCCTCTACCGATATGGTTGCTATAACTGTTGTGAAGCGGTTGTGTGCGACCTATAACGTAAACTTAATAATTTAATGTAAGCAAGAGTACGTCATTCAGAATATCATCTACATACTATTGTATTGAAAAAGCTTTGAATCTCTTTTTAAGAATATTTCACCAGCGAAGTGTGAGAAGTCTGATATCACATAGGAGCCAAGTGAAGAGATTTTCTCCGAACGTAATATAAAAAACAGTGTGTATATGTATAAATAACATACAGTACATAAAATAATGTACCATTTTAATGAATAGTTTAATTTTATCCAAGAATGAATAAGACATTATAAGTTAAATCAATCAACTCCTTGCACCCATATGATATCAAATTTTAAGTCAGACGTATCGAAGTAAAGACAAAATAAAAGTATATACTGTTACCAAAGTTCGCGGTACATCGACCAGAATCAAATGTTTATTCTCCAAGTTGGACACCAATGTAAGTAGGGCAGTCCGGCTGTGAATAAATGAGTGGACTGCAGCAATCCTGTTAGGCTGTGTACACATGGGAGGACACGTGACGTGGCTTTTAGCTTCCGCAAAATAAAACACCAAAATCTGCGGCGCGTCGATAATAATTTTGTAATTAATCTGCGAAATATATACAAATATATATATTTTTTTAAATATAAATATTATTGGATTTTATTTGAAATCAATTATTATAGTTTTTGAATATTTATTATAACTATATTAAAATAGTGACAAAATATACACAATATGCAGACATGGTAACATTACGTAACTTACTAAGTTGCTTAAAAAGTGCCTTTTCTCTAAAATATTATGTAATTTAACAAAGATATAATAAACAGATTAAAATTTTGTGTATTGAATTATTATTAACAGTTCCATGTAATTTTGTTTTATGTTTTGTTGTGTTTCAGCCAAATTGTAATTAATACTTATTACTTTATTGTTTCAGGTATGTACTACATAAGTTACCGAGGGTTTGAGTAACTTTAACATTTTATGGTATACCGTTATCCAAATTTCATAATTGTAAATTAACAGTGCATTGATAAATGTGCTATTAAAAATATTTTAAAATATCAAAATCATATTAACATATTTTATATATTGATAAATGAAATGATAGAAGAATAAATGAAATGATAGAAATGTGACGAAAAGCACTTCAATTAAAAGGGTAACTCACATTTTTGGGCACTCACCCCCAGACGCTAAGCATAGTCGAAATTAAAGACCTCCATGCTGAAACCTAACATGTGTAATTACAAATCAAATCCAGACAGAATGTAATTTTGTACGTTTTCATACGAATCCGTCCCTTTATTAAGAGTTCGAAGCCGGAGAAAATGTGGTGGAGACTTTAAATTTCCTCAGGGAAAATGCAGACGTTTAAAACCATTTTGCGGCAGACAATAAGCTACGTAAAAATATCTTTGAAGTCTTCCTTATTATTGACAGCGACGATATTATTTTTTCTATAATTCTTTAATACATATATTTTAATTTTAACAAATGATTTATACAATACACTTGATGCTTAATAAACGAATTTCATAATTGTAAATTGCATTTGACAACTTATTAAAATTCCTATAGGAAATAATTTAATTATTCAAACCCTTAACCGAAAGGCGTTCGAAATTAGGTTCAAAGTGCTTCGTTTGCTGATTAAAATTCGAATTCGATCTTATATCAAAATTCATTCCCAGTTCGAGCTCGTTTATCGGAAGGAGCGGGTTCAATATGAGATGGAACGTACAAGTATGTAAAGGCATACCAATAGAAATGAAATTGGGAATGAGGGAATGAATGATTTTTTTAAAGGAATAACTAGCTTTTATCCACGATTTTATCTGCTTCAAGAATAAATTCAAGGAGTTAGCTTGAAATAAGACTTAACCTACGTCCCTTATGTAAAAACCTTAAAAAATGTTAGAGTAACTGCTCTATTAAGACAGAAAAGGATACAAAAACAACAGGATAACTTTAGGTTTGAGGTTAAAGATTCAAATCCGTGCCCGTTTCAGGTTATTTTTCAATCAATATTTATTTAAAAAATAAATAAACCTAAAATGGCTATTCATTCATGCTTATTCAAATTCTAACTCTTAGTTTTTGCATCTACGGGCTAAATCGACCGGTAATATCATTCTGAAAGATAATATACGTAATATATTTTATACTATAAATGAGAACCCTCATACTTTTAATTGAAGCATGCAAAAACACACTTTAACCTTTTAAAATATTTGTTGACATTGTTCGGAAAGAGCTTATTATATTTTACGCCATCTACATGCAATGAAATTATACATAAGATGTCTTCATTTTTGGAAAAATCTTTTATTGAGTTTATTGAAGAAGAATAACAATGTTAATAATTAACAAATTAATATATCAATAGAGTATTCAGTTCATAATAACTTATAATCTGATAATAGATTAGAGATAATGAGAATAGATTTTTAATTAAAAACGATACATGCAACTGACACTAGCACACATGCAAAGATATTAAAAAAATAGCAATATACTGATTGCCCTTACCAAATTGTTCCAGCAGTTTTATGACGTAAATTTTGTGATAATATTTAATATTTTCATTTATTTTTTATTAATAAAGTATTAAAATTAATTAAAACCATTATGTGTAATCCTTTCAATCATTCAGTTGTTCAATCGTTGCGCGTGACACGCATGATATCAAATGTTAATTTAATAAAGGCCATTGTGCTAAAAATGAGATAAGCCAATCTTGTTCCCATTAAAAATATTAAAATAATGACATATTGTGTATTTATTTTACGTGAATTCTTTGTCCGTAATATAATTATGAATGCGACTGTCAGTAATTTATTTTAAAAAACATTCTTAATTTTGTATTATGTAGAGAAAATGTAAGTAATTTAATTATATTTAAGTTACAAAACGGCTTTTGAAATATAAACTTGTCGAAGTGATTAGCGCCTTTTGGAGGGTAAAGGCCGAGTTAATTAAAAAGTTTAATAACAAGTCATCAATAAAAAACTGTTAACAACTCAAGCTTTTACTATGAACATTTCTGAAACAGATATACTAAAAAACCTTTAAATAAAAAAAAAACTTTTTTATACTCCTGTAATAAATTTAATATTGAAGACGAAACAGACAGGTCTATTTTATATGAAAGAAAGTAAAGAAATCATTTTTTCAACATTTAAATGATAGTGTCTTTCTGCAAGACCTTAACAAGGGCCTAGAAAAATCTCATTTTACTTTTAATTACCGTCCGCCAGCCAACGCCACCAGACGAAGTAACTGACGACTTTTTAATTTTAACCGGTAATGAGATTTTTTCTTTAAAACGTCAACTAAAATTCCCAATAGAGATGCGCGGGACAGTGTTTAAAGCGTGTTTAAAAGATATTGTAATATTGTTCACGTCACGTATCACGTTGTTGTTACCGGTTTATATGAATTCAGATTTCGTAGGAAATTGTTTATAAAAAATAAATAAAAAAATTGAAGGCTACGTATAAGTCTAACATAGTACCGTACTAAAACTATTCATGGACGGATTAAACGTTAGTTTATTGTTTCTAAATTTATAGCCCACTACCAGGCTATCATAACCTGAAAGAGGTCGTTTCGTTTACATTTTCAATTGCATCTCGGTTCACAGTGGCCGGCGGTTATACATTACCATAATTGCAGCCACTATATTGATTGGCCTGCTGCGGGCTTGACTGGACGCCACCGAGAACAACGCTGTAGTGGAGACTGTTTTACATTTTAAATATTAAAGATAGAAGTTCAGCCTTTTTAGATAGTTTATAGATCAATTACTTAACCACAAGCTTTGAGAATGAACGAAATTTACAATATCTATTCTGTTAAAATTTCCAATATCCATTATATTAATAATACGTTTTCTTTTTGCGAATAATGAAATATGTTCACTATTACTTCTAGAGAATAATTATTTTAAAAATTAATCAAATAACAATGGCTACTCAATATCTTTATCTGTTCCGTACACAGTAGGCGTAGCATCAGTCAGTAGCAAAACCCAGGCTCTAAGATACGAACACGATAGCACTGCGGGGGCAGCATAATAGCCACAGTCTTGTATCACTGAATTGAATAATGTTTGTAATTTATTTACCTTTAAAGAGTTCCATCTTTGAATCTTACCGTCAATGATTGGCTATCATTTCAAACTTTCTCTATTAAGTTGATAAAATATTGTATACATATTAAATATAATAAATAAAAATAAAGAACATAAACAATTTCTTTATAATCATAAAATACATATAAAACCTAAATGTTCTATAATATTTTAAGTGAATTCTTTCAAAGCAAAACTCAATGCCGCTGTCGGTCTTTACAAAAAGAGCATCTTTTTGTTGTTACCCATTGAAATCCTCCGTATTTCCTCAAATTCCATTCACCCTGTATTGGATCTAGGCAATTCTGGGAATGTAAAAGGTTTTAGATGATCATCATAATGGGATTCCCTTATTCCTCTCAACGATTTTCATTTTGCTTTTCATTAACAAATATTATTGAGGATGTCTATATTTTTGCAATTATCGTAAAATAATTTCTCGATTAAAGTTAATGAATTTAATTTGTATATCAAAACTTTTTTTAGATCATATTAAGATATAAATGAAACCTTTGTGTAAAATGAAACGAATTCGCAAGCAAAAGTTATTATATATTAAACAGAACCGCATTCCAATGCAACAGACAGACCGCTCAATCTTGATACTATTTGCTATAGAAATAAATATCTTCCCCTAATGTAAATCAACTTTGTCAAAGATGACAGTACCCTCCGCATATGACAAGAATACGAGATGACTTTGATTTTACGATACATTGTCTCAGACAAAACTGTCCTTGCATTTTCAAAGATATTGTTTGTAACAAACCAATTCATTAGTAAATTAAGTAAAATTTATAAATATGATCAATATAAGCAACCCGAATGACTGAGATGAGCAAATGCAGCATGCAAATAACTTTTGAACGGAATGTCATGAATGTAGTTTTTTAAAACAATTTTTTTTAGTACAACAAAACAAAACATTCACAATTATTAATTTAATTAATTGTTATGTCATATTGTTGAATTTTAGTTTATAAACATTTGTCAAACTTAATACTTGGTATATTAATGTAATAGTATATCGCTGTCAAAATAGTACATTTTTATTAAATAGAAAGATGTTTGTATCATCAAGAAAATACATAATACCTCACAATACATTACTTCTAGAATTTTAGTTCCAACATCTGTCGAAAGTTTGAAGATTGATTCGAATGTCAGAAGGGGAAGAATTAAGGCTTCGCAATATTTTAAATTTTATTTGCTATTGCGATGCAAATTATGAAATGGAGATGGGGAAGCTGGTTTTTTTTATTTCCTTCCTTTAATCGAATGGGGGACCTTTGTTAATACCGAGGGCTAGGGAAAAATGTTTACTTTTTTGACGCAGCCTGAATTATTATGCAATTATTGATACTGATCCCTTTTGATAGTTCGTTTCAATTCCTTTGACTACGAATATGGAATTCTGTTCAAAGTCGTTTGATTACTATGGAAATATATATGAAATAAAACATTCCTTCAGAATTCGCAGTTTATATTTTTTAAATAAACTTTTTCATTTTCTTTGTTACTAGTATATTAGTTACATACGTCAAACATACACCGAGACTGTTAAGATATTTGAATATATATTAGATACATTAGAACATACATACACATTAGTACATATATTAACATATATATTTATTATCTCAAGTAATTTCGTGACATTTTTATATATTATTTCGGTTGTAGCATCTTTGCAATACCGGAAACATTGTTATGATTTTCAAAGAAACCCTAATAGATGTTGCCTCCGTCCTAAGAAGAGACAATCATTAATATATAGAATGCTATATTCGTCCAAGTGTACGTACTTACGAAATTCGTACGAATTCCTAACGTTAGGTACGTTAGTTCATTTGTAGAGCCACGGAAAGGTTTCCCAAAGTTTTAATATCATATTATAGTTTTATTCATATTTTTACTTGATGTCTCTTACCGGACCATTACAATAAACTAAAATAGAAATCCTAAAACAAGTCCAGTCGATAATAACTCCTCGCATGGTCTATTATCGTTAAATTGATTCAATCTTGCTCTACCTTCCTATGCTTTGCTTATATAACTAGGCCACGTACATAGTCCATATAAGTAGATACTTCCAATAATAAGCTAGAGGAACAAAAAGCAATCTAACTCGAACACTCATAAAGATAGCGTAGGTCGAACCCCGGGGACCACCCAATATTTAGCTGCTTTTACAACTCTGTCGAAGTAAGCCCAGTTATAATTCACAAGGGTAGCCCTATCGCTATCTACTGCGACGAGGTTCCACACGAAATGGTATCACATTTCTACTGCCATGCCCTTAGCAATTAAAAGTGTAGGATTAGATATTATTATCTGTTTTTATGTTATTGGATCCCATGTGAATGTTAATTGACTTTTGGCCGTATAGTTGGCAAAGGTTCTGCAATTTCCATAATTTCCGAATCAGAACTAAAGATAAAAGCTTTGCGATAAATAAATAATTATCAGTTACAATTACGTTGTTCTTTATTAACATTTACCATTTTAAAAAGTTAATTTTCTTGAGAATTACATGAAGGGAATACAAGGAATCAAAGGGCGACCAATGAACTTGTAACCTGGTAATGAGACTATGAGATCATGTTCGTGTAGGACACAGAGAGAATGTGTGTGTGAACTTGAGAACTGCACTAATGAATTAATTTATCATACCGGAGTACTAGTTTGATTCTTAATTATGATATCAATTTAATTACCTGAACTTGAAAGACGTAGTTAACAAATTATTTTTCTCACCTGTTTTTGCTTCGAGATAGGATCATGTGATAGATTTTTTCAAAAGCTCTTTATAATAATTATAATAGCATTTCAGTTTCCATTGTGTTTGGAAAACATTTGTTTATTCAATTTGGATTATTATCGAACCTAATCTAGCAGCAATCAGCAAAAATATACAATTTGTGAATTTAGTGCGGCGTACAAAATATAACCTAAATCGAACTGCATACATAATCTATTATAGTCCTTGCACAGATCAAATTAAAAACTTTAAAACACCATATTAGCTAAGCTCTTCAACCACTTGATCTCCTCCACCCTCCAAATGAACCAACACTCCTATGAAGTCTCTTTTTTACATTGAAGAGTGGAAATCAATTAGATCTTTCACATATTCCTCCTTTTAATTATTGCTGTTCATTATTTGTACATTTAAAAAAATTCTCTCTACTTATTAAATTTTTATTTTCAAAGATTACTAAGGCTTTACGTAACATACAGCTAATTTCCAAGTAATATATATGTACAAACATAGCATTTACATATAATTAAATATTTTGAAAAGAAATATTTTTTAATTCACAACTAAATATTGTTACCCTGATGTGTTAGCTCAAGTTCCTAGTCACCGCGACCTGCGCCAGTCGTGACGCGCTGTCGTGATAATACCACAATTTGAGAACATTACTATCTGTCCGACTCGCTGAGAAAGTGTTGTTTAAGGTATTTTAGAAACCATTCTGGGATATTTAAATTACAATGTGTATAGCCATGTTCTGTTTTTGTTGAAACATACTAATATAATCATACCCTAAAAGGCTAAAAGTTTTGCCAAATGTTTAAATTATTATTGCAGTTAAATGTCTCTCGTTCAAGTTTCTAGGTTAAAGCTTATAAGACTAATGGTATTGGCTACATTTTGAATTCAATTATCATAAATTTGTAAAAAATAATTAAATGTATATATAAATAGTGTAGCGGAGATAACATTAGTGTAATCACAGCAATGCCTCGCTCCACTGAGCACGCTATGTCTGATAGAGTGTTTATTAGCAGGTTAATATGGAATCAGAACGATTTTTGGCTTCTTTCATTTGATTAAACGATTGGTTATATTAACTTATTTGTTGATATTTATAGTTACAAAACACATTACTTTATCTCAATATATATTGAATAATGATTTAAATAATACATATTGATAGAGTTTGTACAATGTGCCGTGATTGTTACTCATAATTTTTTTTTTATTTTAGTTATCAAAATATCTCTATCAAACAAACGCCTCAACATTTTTGATAAACGATCTCAGGTCGTAAATATACGGAATTTCCATATAAATGCTATACAATTAGCCCCCGTCGCCCCTCACGGTACACAAATTGTGCGTTTTGGCCCCCTTTCCTCACTCAGCATAACAAATGGGTTCATGTTACCACCTGCGTTAGAAAATTCTCTGAAAAGTTTTCAATGTTACAATAAAGGCTTAATGTAGGCTTTGATAGAATATTTTTACTTCATCCCCTTACTCAAATAGGTTTGTAAGATGCAATATAATGTGGTAAGAGGGCGAGCCTTTTAAAAGAATGTTTGGAATATATTGTTGGTTAGGTGTTTATGTTTGAGTATTATTCTAAATGGAACTATGGAAAAAACACTAATTTGTATTAAATTATTAATATGTACATACTGTAGATATTTTATAAAGAATTATGAATGTCGCTAGTGTACTGATAAAAAAAATAAAACAAATACAATGCTAGATTCTTTGTAGCGATAAGGTAGATCAATTGGCAAAGCAACTGCTCAGGTTTTCTAGAGGTCGCAAGGTTCGATTCCTGCTCGTGTTAAGGAATTTTAAAATCTTTATTTATTTTTAATTGAAATAATCGCAACATAGCTAAAGCTTTTTTAGCTATCACTATTTTTTTTCTACTCAAAGGACTTTAAAAAAAGATACATAATGATTATTTCTGTCTCTTTTCTTCTAAGTAGAATTTATTTTTTCATATTTTTTTATGTAGGTTAAACGCATTTAATTTGTTTATTAATAATAAATAAACAAAAAATTGTTAATATAATGGTAGATTCAGATGTTCTCTCATGATGTATTAAGACAGATCGCGCAGAAATGTTTGATATACTAATTAATAATGTGCCAAAAACATTCCATATCTTTATGCTTTATTATACATATTATTATTTGAGGATTCTTAAAATGAAACAGGTGCTTATTATAAAGAAGCTTTTAATGATTTTTGTAAGTGGAGTAAAATATCCAATCATGAATCGGCATTTTGTTGAAATCTAAAAGAGATGCATTCACCTCCCTCAAAATTCACATTTTTACTCTGAATTCATAACTCATATGCTTAACCATAACCCTAGTGAGTTTATCTTGATGGCGATGACGCTGTAAGAAGAACTGTTTCATTTTCATACCTTACAATTCTTATCCCAGTGACTTCGCATTTGACTTACATCCTACAACGAAATCTTAGTTCAACTCTAACAAATTAAGCAAACAGCGTGACGAAGCGCCGCCATATTTGTCGGCCATGTTTGACACGGTAATTAGATAATTGCATGAGACCTTGTATGTTCATTGTTTACATGTCTGGGATGTGTAGGGGATGTTTACGAATATATTTTGTTCTGTACACTTTGAATAAATAGTTCTGTTATGAAGTTCATTTATTTCCAATTATTTTTTATTTTATAATAATAGAATTTTAATATTTAAGTCGTTACGTAACTTAATAATAGCCACAGGTCGTTAAATACTAAATGCACACAAGTGCACACAATGCCTACAAGTATATGTACATATGTTAACTTTATTACATACAAATTCATTTCCTCAAAACCTTTTATTATAAATCTATTTTATTAATAATATTTTTAAATGATGTTGCATGATTTTTTATACAAATATAAAACGAAATTTATATGTTTGTAATATTCCTTGAAATAAACAAACATCAAGAATAGATTTCCAAATTTACGTTACGTTTTATTTACTTAGCCGGGTAAATATGTATTTAATAATAATCATGATTCACATAAGTTAAATTATAAAAATTGTGTATGAAAAGTTCAGGATCCGTGAAACTACAAGGCGCTATCTACTATGGAAAACGGTTTTAGTTTCCTCCTTCCTTTAATTAATATTATATAAAATAAGACAGAGTATTTATTAACAATATTGAAACATCAGTAAATCCATATAAGAAAGTTTTAAGCCGGGAGCAGCAGTGATGGGTTCAGGTTCGGTTTCATTATATTAAACATGAATACAATAATAAACTGTGAAGTTTATGAAAAGGGTTGAAACCACTAATTAGGAAATACGCTTTTCCACCAAAATTACAACAGTTATATTTATCAAAATTATATAAAGTAATTTATATCTTTTTCCATCTTAGAAAAATCATGGACTCCATTTTAACGACCAATTATGACGCCGCCATGTTTCTGCAAGGCTGTATATTAGTCCTTATGGCGTTCAGGATAGAGTTCATTATGTTAACCGTTATTAATGGTCCCCCGTTTTAAAAGCCGGTTTCGTTCCGGAAACGTCTCGTCGGTTACGTGAAATTTATAACCGACGGGTTCAAATCGGGGGTGTAAATTGTTTAATGTAAGGGTTAGTCTGCTTTATAAACTATCCCCATTATAGAGAGATATTAACTCTTGCGTGTTGAAAATTTAAGGGGAAAATTAAAAGAAACAAACTGCCTAGCCATATAGCAACGCTGAAAATGTCTGTGTGTATGTAATAAATGATATAATTATTTCACAGTAGCCGTTTAGGCCAACAACCCTATTATAATAATTAATATCAATATTATAAAGACATTATTATAATCGTCGCAATAATTATTTTAAATCTATTCTGGTATAAAACTTATACAAAATGCTAACGATGTTTTCATTATTACATTCTGTAAAGAAATACAAAATGAGTTTATTCAAATCGCAGTACAATCTCTGTCTCAAGAGAAAACAAATGTACTGTCATCTTATTACCCAGTTAGTTGCCGTAAAGGATTACCACACCTCTGGCTCAGATAAACTACCAAGGGAGGCTGCACTATAAATACTAATACTTAATATATTTAGTACTTATTTTTATAATCGATGTATCTAATGTTGATTATAATCGATGTATCAAAATGTCAGAGCATTGCTTTTTTTTTTTTTGTTATGGCTAAGAGCATTGCCTTTGTTTTTGTACTAAATTAGCCAAATGTCAATTATTTTTGTGTTATGTATATCATCTTTATCGTAAAAAAAAACATTTACCGAACAACTGCCAAGTGTAAATTCATTAGCGCATTCACCCCAATAAAAACATTAACTCACAAATTATACAATTTTAATTAGTTTGTGATGCGTACATTGTTTTGCGGCACTGAAAATTATGAAAATTAAATGAAATATGTCATGCATTTATTATAAACACATATGGAATTAAAAATTATTTGAAACTAAAATATATATTTTTGCATACAATCAAGTTATAAGTTTTATTTTTTCATAAAAAAAAAACTCCAGTAAATTTAAATTATTTGAAAAATTCTCAATCACAAATAGTGAACAATGTTATCATTCTATGTATTGAGTTAGTCTTTGTAGTTGTATTCAAAGAGAAAATCTAGATATAAACTCGATACATTGACGGATGTAGACTGCGAGCTGACAGGAAGGCTTTTGTCTGTCCGTATAGGGAACTATATGTGACCCTTACAATATATATCCGTATTTCAGGACAGGAGCACTATTATTATTTTTGACTTGTTTTTATTTGTATGTGTTTATATATTTTTGAAACTAAATTTACTTTATGCCAGGTTTTAAATAGTATATTGAATGTTCGCATAATATTAATTCACTACTTCTCCGATGAAAGTTTGCCAAACTAATTTCAGTTCGATTCCCGGCTGTCGGCAATTCATGAATTAACATGTAAATTTTCAGCGAGATGCGGAAACTCTATTTATTAACATTTTATATATAATTGGAATTAATGAATGTCATTAAAACTATAATTAGGTAACCATATTTATTACTATATATACTACAAATAAAAAAGTAATAAAGACAATATTTTGACATTTGTTTCATATTTAGTTGCTTGAAATTTCTTTGATTACTTTTTAATACTTATCTGGCTTTGGCTACTTAAATAAAAGATTAATTAAATTTTTATTACAATGAGAATGAGTTAAAATTAAAATTATACCTATAATAATAATAAGGGCTACCAAAAGCTTTTTTAATTTTACAACTTTCTATCCATCCGTGGATATAAACGCAGTAACTTTTATCAAAGTCGCCATCCTTAACATGTATTTACATTCACCTGTTTGCTATCCCCCTTCAATTCAATACCAAATCCAATTTCATTCAACTTGACTCATTTCGTTTTGTTCGATGTATTTCTTGTATAAGAATTTGTACAAAGTCTTGGTGCTGACAGCCATGTTTATTGAGAAAACTGATTAATAAATGTATTTCGCTCTAGTGACATAGCCTAAGTGAATAAATACTAATCTGTAATGGAATTTATTACCTTCTTAATATTGACACCCAAATCCTCTTTAAAACATTTAAATTGTTAATAAACACTTAATGGACTTACACCTCTGGGATCCCAGACGCGGATTCGAATCCCTGACCGAAATTGTTTTTTTTTTTATTTATAAAATTTAAAGAAGCCTACCGTGGCTATATATGTTTATAGATAATTTCAAACAGAAAGTAATATTTATAACTATACAGTATATCCGGCTGAATCTGAAACGATATCATAGATATACAAAAAGTTTTTTTTTTATCCAGAATCGATGTTTCCGAGTCGGGAAGTCTTATGTTGAATCAACAAAGTCTCGGGACTATATTATTAGAAATCTGCTCCTCGTCCTACAAACACAATATCTCAGATTAAGGAGAATTGGACGGAACGTGCAAACAGCGTGTTTTGTACATAAACTGAACCTTTCAGGGTACACGACAAACAAGTGTATAACGCGCCTTATTACTTACATAGATTGCTTCTTGAAAACAGATTATACAAATTATTTTTTGTACTATTGAAGTCGTTATTAATTATACATATATCATATTTTGACCACTTATAAATTTTAAAGAATTTCATTATTTGATCCAGTTGTGACTATTGTCATTTATTAGAGAGGTCATATACTATACCTAACTTTTGTAGTGTATAAAATATAGGTTAGTTATATCATATAGTTGGCACGAAGATTTCTTTCTAAGGGTCTCGAAGAACCCAGAGTACGTATCGCAATTTTAACAATGGCATCGGGTGCGTTCGACAGTTGTGGGGGTCACAAAGGGGTTGGGGGTCATAAGATCTCGGGGGTGACGTGTGGTGTCCGACACACGGGTCGGCTCATTCCTCTAACGAGACACTCGCTTCCGTTAGAAAGATTTTTTAAAACAGCAATTTTCTTTACATTTTTATGATCGGTTTTTAAAGCAATTAATTTGACATTTAAATCTAATTATTAACTTGCTACGAGCAGAAATTGTGTATTGATTTTGCGGAAATTTTCAAAGTATCAAAATCTTTTAAATTGTTTTTAAAATCTCATTATAAATATTTAACTTAAGCAGACATTAGTATGATCGAACTTACTATGTTAATTCTTACTACGAAAAATGACATATTTTGTTTTAGTTAAGGAAAATTTTAATTACTATTTAGTTTGTACGTATATAAGTTCCTGAAAACTTCGAAGTTCTTGGTACCGGGCAAAACATCTGAAATTTATAACGTTGATGTTAAACTTTTTGCAAGTATCTCAAGTCACAACAAGACCCATTTATTTCTGATAAAGAAAAGAAGTACAAAAAGAAATCTAATTAATTCAGAAGATAAAATCTTGCAATGTAAGTGACCGTCTGAATATTATCTTGGAGAATTCGTTTTTATTATAAATTATTTGGGTTCCTTATAAAAGAGAAAACAATTTAAACTTTACCACTGAATAAAAAAAAATGAAGTCTGATAATTTAATTCATTTTCACGTTAATTATATTTAAGGTGTCCTTTTATCACGATATAAATATCTACAGCAATGTTAAAATAGTCTCTGTGTATACCAAAATTTTTATCGCCTCTCCACAAACTTGTATTATGATAATTGTATAGAGAATCAATCAAAATATTTTTTTTTTTATAAAAACGCACTTAATAGAAAATGTGTCTGAAGCTACAACAATAGTTTCATATAAACCCCGTGAGATAATCCAGTGAGCCAAAATCAAATTAAAGATAAAAGTTGGAGAAAAAGTTTACCCTGCAACAATAGCGTACCTCGCGACAAAACACATTGCTAGGATTAAAAGAGTCGGAGAAAGTTTCCGTAAAAGGAGAAATCTTAGAGACGGAGAGATGGAATGTCTTAAACGGATAGACTTTGTTGAAATCACCGAATAATGGAAATGTAAACCTTAAGTTCCATAAATTTGTTTTTTTTTATAATTATTCCTGGATATATTGTCTTTCGTTTTAACATTTTCACTTACTTAAATGAATTGTTGAATAATTAAACGCAGTTGACTAATTAGGCTTTATTATTCGATCCAATATTGGAGTTCGTAAAAGGTAGCGCTCAGTAAACAATTGTTTATTTACTCAATGTCCCCAAAATCCGCTTTAGGTATGTTAGTCACATACCATGAGACCCACTTTTCATTTGTCTTATTTCTTTTCAAGTCGATGTTTGCAGCCAAACTTTCAGATAAGGTAGAAGAATTTCCCATTAAAAAAGGACAACGAATCAAATTGTTTTCTGTAAACAATTCTTTCAGTTTGGTTTCTTATTGGTTTTATTGTTGGATACCTTGGATGCCAATCTTTTTCTTCTATTTGAGATATGTCATTATTTTACTATTTAGCTTTAATAAAAGAAAATATAAACATTTGAATTAAGGACTTTATTGTTAGCTAACAGAGAGCTGCTAGTTCTTGGTATTGAGAGCCAAATATACTAATAAATTACCAACTTTCCACGATATTGGAAGCTTAAAACCATATATGCAAACTATTTTTAGTTTTAAAAAGTTTTGCTCTCAAACTTCAAGTGCAAAACGCCATCAATTCGGAATTTAAAAAAAATATAGAGTGCTGTTAATAAATTACGCGGCTAAGAGCATTTCTTCATTTGTATCGCTTAGAGAAAATATATAAAACCTTGTGTAACATTTTCTCACGTTCAATGTTGCTTTTATCTTATTTACTCAGAAACCACATGATAGGTTGTGTGAAGTCTGTATTGTCTTTTAGTTATAGAGTATAAAACTCATACATTAGCTTTATATGAAGTGGTGTGTGTGCACCCACTGACTGTGTGTGTGTGATATTGGATATGTACGAAACTTTATACATAACATGTATCTCTAGCACTTTAGACCTCGTGTTATTATTAATAATGAATTTAAAATAGATTTCGTTTTTGCCCTTGACAATTGTAAAAAAAAAACTACATAATATTTAATCTTATTTTCAGTAATATCTAATTATTAAATCTTACCTAAGTAAAACACAAATTTTCGAAAGCAATTGAAATATCACAAAAATGTTGGACAATTCAAAGAATTAATGATAATAAATAACAAGACAAAATATATTTAGTAAAACGTTTAAAAGTTCCCTAAAATTTAAATTAATGATTGATTTCGCGACAAGCCCATTAAACTTCTAAAACTTTTCACTAATCCCTCTTAATCCATAAAGTACAAAATTTCCCTAAAAGGTTTCTAGTCAAATACTGAAAGTTTTGATTTTACATTTTTATTTAATTAAATTAATAATTATCTGTAATTAGTAAACTTTACCTTCATGAGCATATACATTGTAATTTTGATCAAATTATAATTTGTTTATTTGTTATTAATTCACGTTGTGTAAAAATCTGTTTCCAATTCTCTTTCAAACCGAAATATCTTAGGTATTAAAATGTCGTAACTCCTTTTATCGCTGAGACATGTTATTGCGATAAAACCTTTATCTCATTTATTTGAAACAAATAAAGTATCAGTAGAAGCTTGCGAGATGAATAATTAGTTACTTCTTTATTTGAATATTTATAGCATTGAACAAAATAAAGTAGTAAATAACATATATATTTGTGATGTTGTATGTCAATATTTTTTCTTTTCTGATTTTATTTTATTTGAAAAAATACAAGAGAACCTTTAACTGATACATTAGTATTTGACGGTGTGACAAAAATCATTGTTTATCCGCACACCGGCAAAATCGAAATAGTATGCTCAATTTTGAATACTTTTAATCCAAGCCTGCTCTTTTACCTTACATGGTAAAGTTATAATTAACGATTTTCCTATTTGGTCTGTGAAATTTAAGGTTTGACAGCGTTTAGTAAAATTCTATCCGCCGGAACAATGACTGCGGTTATTTTTATTCCAACTTGCTCTAGTGTAGGTATCAAATGTTTTAAATTTAAAATACTGGATATATAATTTAATTTCAAGACAATATGACTTCAAGTGTAAACCCTAGCTTCTGTGGAAGGACAAGTTAAATTTTTGGTCCTGATTTTTATAACTAAACAATAGTTAAACCATTAAAGGAAGTAAGAAACAAACCTGGTTTAATGCAAACCACAACAAGGAACCTTAGAATATTCATAGTTGCACTAGCGGTGAGTGCATTAAATCCAAACTAATAGTGCTATTTGAATACCACCCTAATTGGTCCATTATACTTGGAACCATTGTAGAATCTATTGTACCTAAACCTATAAGCACTATAACCTTACCGCCCATTCATTAGACAGCCGCACTGACCGAACAAATAAAGTTACTCAAATGTGCCATTTATCAATGCCATAAGGACACCATAGTCCCTAAAGACCATTCGTAACATGCAAATCGCACAATTCTTTTCACCCTCGTACAATAAAACAACTTGAATTAATCGGATAACATGGTATGGGGAATACCTGCTTTACCTAAAACATTTAATGTTACATTTTTTAATGAAACCGACAGATAAGAAACGGATTGGGGATTCGTTAATTTTAAGTCCATTCGGCCTCTATATGTTCTGTGTATATAGTTAAATATATTTCTGTGGAGCAAAATGTATATGTTTATTAATGATCACAAATTAATAATGGTTTATCTATTTGATCAATTCAGCGCTTAACATAATTTATACTCGATAATACCTGCAAGAGGAAATATAAAAACTCAATTTAAATATTCGCTACATTAAATACAGTAATCACAAAAAAAAAATTAAATCCATTTTATAAGAAGTGGTAAATAAATTGTATTTATAGCCATATATAAAATTAATTTTCTATTTTTAAATAAAAATTAGATCTATACAAAATAGTTATCTCACCTAGGTCTATTTTCGGTAATAACAATTCAGTATACAGAGTAGGATATTAAACTAGTAAACATGTGTCCATAGGATATAACTTTGGTAATAGGAAATCACATCCCTCTTAAGGGACGCTATCAAACTTTAGTTTAACCTGGGGCTTCATGTAAGTTTGATAGTTTTTCTATAGTTTCATTGTTTCTTAGCTTGTTTTGTAATCCGAATCACATTCAAATTATTTTATTACCAATATCGTAGTATTTTGTTTTAAATTTTGTAAAAATCTGCTTATCTAATTTGTTATAAAATCCTGTTTGATTGTTATGTCATAGACCTATAGGTCAACCAATAACAGATCGTTGTTTTTTTACTTGTATAATCACTGGAACATAACGATTTCACTCGAAATAAGACAACAAAATTTTGATTAAAATTGTATTTTATAGCAAGATAACTTCTAAAATTTTAAATGCCCCTTAGAAATTCTTAACCAAAAAAAAATTAATTTAAACAGATCGTTTTAATAAACTCTGTTATAATAAGCAAGAGTTACTTGACATGAACGTATATTCATTATTTTTTACTTCAGCAATAAAACTTGACAAACAAACTTAGTTATAAAGTTCAGAATAAAAGAGATTTATTTTTGATCTAAAACTATTTTATGATTTTACGGAACCCTTGTACCACTAGTATTTTTGAATTGAAGTCATTAAAATATGTGACATATAAGCATTTATCGACATAAATAAGGTACAATCTAGACATGGTGATACTATGATACAATAGATATTAAAAAGTAGAGTAAGTAGCTATAAACAATTATTATGGAGAAATGTATAAGCATTACAATAATTACATTTATAAAATGTCAAATATGACAGAACCAAGCCCTAATTAACCGAAAGGTCATTTTCATAATGAACCCTTCAATTTAGGTTTTTGTTTTGTTCCGGACACACGGGAGGGTGTTGCTCAGGACATCTTGCGGTGTTCCCTCTTGATTTATCTGACCGCGGGCTGCCGCAAACTAGGCGCCTCTGTATTTATTGCCACAATAACCCTATTAATTCTCTCAGACGTTACTTTCGAGTTCCTATAGTCGGTGGGTCGTTGTGACCACGAGTCACTCACATGTACATAGAATTACTTTAGTGCTTAGATTGTGTTGTAAAGTTTATGTCGTTTTATAGCTCCTTTGGTAGCACGTGATGGAATTTATTATGGATATGTCCATTATTATTCCTAACGATACTTTTGTGTCTAAAGTTATAAAATAGTTTTCAATGAATGAATAACAGTTGCAGATTAACGGTAGGTAAACCAAAAACGTATTTATTCACCAAGATGTAGACATATATATACAGTTTCTGCTTATTTATAATATATCTATGTGTGTGTAAGTTGTATACATATATATGTACTATTGAGAAACAGGCTAGTTAGTGCATTATTTATTAGGAGCGCTCGGATGTGACCGCCTGCGGATTGAATTTGATTAATTTGGGTCACTAAAATGTACACGTGACTCAGAAAGAATGGAATAATAGAACACGAATAAACGAATATCACTAACTTGATATTGTGTAATCATTTAATTGTTTAATTTCCTTATTTTAGATATTATATTACTAAGATTAAAAATATTTAAAAAGGTCATTGACCTTGTGCGTCAGTAAAACTACCAACACTTAAATTGATATATCCGTATTATACAATAAATTCGAATACATACACACACATCTTTAAAAATCTATTTAGTGTATTCTGCTATCATATAAGTGGATGCAACTTTCTTACCCTCTGTGACATAATTCCATTTTACGTGATATACAGAATTCTTCTTTAATACAAATTCATATGGTAAAACGTGTAAATAAGCTTGTGACGCGCCGCGCGTGGGTCAGCATAAAATGATCACGTATGAGCAACGAAACCTGGGTTACGTAACCCATATAAGACATACCATATGTCAATTGATTTTATTCTTGCTGTATTTTTTATACTGTAAGAGTTAATTTATCTGTCAAATTGCTTTCCTTGTTTTAAGGAGTAATACTATTATATATATTCCATCAATCATTTATACTCTTGCAGAATAGCACAGTAACTTTATATCAACAAATACAAAGAGAACGGAAGCCTTAATATAATCTACATCAAATACACAGGGAGGAACTCATAAATAAGTATAATATTTAATTAATTTACTGTAAACATTTCCATAATATAAAAGCCGCATTGCAACAAACTCGCAAACCACAACCAAAGCCTTTTATTAAGTAGACACCAAGTGAACGAAACAAACGTCCCAAAGTGGCGTCGAAGTTTCATTTCGCTTTAATTTGAAACCTTTGACGCTGCTAAATATGGCCTTTATTGCTTTCGTAATAAAGACTTAAGTGAGGTTACATCAGCGTTTTCCAGCTACCGGCCGGTTTAATCTGATGGTTATTGCGTCGGTCGCGGTGACGGCACGGGGCGGACACAGCGCGACACTGGGTCTTGTGTGCCTGTTTTGGAAGAGGTCACCAGCAGGATATTACTAAGCCGCAATGTCAGACGCATTCGCGTTTAGTTCAGCTAAATGAGAAATACTAAAATAACACTAATTTTGGTTTGATCTTATTGTGTATTTGGAAAAAAAATATATACTTTTTGGACAGAAATTTGATATAAAATATAATAATATAAATATATTCTTTATTTTTGTTACGAACATTAAATAAACAAACATCATTTTATATTATTACATTAATTTTATTATTAGAATATAATATTTGTTTGGACTTAAATGGAGAACATAATATCATATACGAATATACAGACATTTTAGCTTTCGGCAATTAGAAATATAGAAGACAGAGATAAATTGTAACACGTACCCTAATCTATAGAAGACATTTAACCATAACAAATATTCACAATCAGTTTAATAAACCATTAAAGCTAACATACCATAGTTTGAGTTAGAACAAGATATGGAAAGCATTTAAATTGACTTTTATATGTAAAAAGCTGTAATTTGAACAACAAGTATATGAAGTACACTACTAGGAATTAATCCAAGAATGGAAAGGCTGGCCCCTAAATATGGTCACGACGCGTGCGGTACAACATGGAGCGCTATCACGAGATGACTTCGTAGTAGTTAAGAAAACAGTAATTTATGAATAATTAATGAACATTTAAACACAACAAAATAATATTAATAGTAGGTATTATCCATAAACTTATAATTACAGAAAACCTTCAAACATCTCATCTTCAAAAACTCGATAAAAACATCTTTATGATAAAATATTATATCAAAAACATTGTTTGTAGCAACTTTGTCTTTATTACACCGATACAAACTAAGTAGGTATACCGAGTACGCCTCGAAGCCATTAAGACAATTTATGTACACATGTTTAGAATTTACTTTAATGCGAATCCACACTGATTAATCTCTCACAAGACCTTAAAGGGTGATACACTGGAGTATTTAAACGGGTAATATATACGATGATTATATTTAAGATATGAAAAATGTTTTTTATTTTTATATATAAAACACCAAATTTAAAACAACAGATTCGATTCCCTTTCTACTTCAAAGAGTAACTGCCCTTTTAAATTTTAGTAATATTTTTAGAAATATTTTTTTTATTTTTTATTAAATAAATTCATCAATAAAAACAAAATAACATGTACTTATATTATAGGGATAAAAAAAATAAATATGTTCGTAATTAATGTATAAAATTAACTATTTTAAAACTGGTGTGACACCCCTTAAACCATCTAAAATTATTTGCTCGTGTCTCCTTTTCTGATTAGCGCGGGCCAAACATCTTAGTCCCTTCGTAATCTATACAATACTTTTCCTTAGCTAAAGATTAATGTCTCACCATTTTGCCCCAGTTTACTCAGGGTTATTAAGTTATAAGAATGTAGCGATTTCTATTTTTAATTCTAATATTATTATCGTGCTAATATAATATTGAAATCTGTGTATCAACCTTTTAGGTAAATTCTACGTGATAAGATAACATATATGCATAAATGTTTATTCTACTGATTTCAGTAGCATTATTTAACTATCAAACATAATGGATAATGAACTCATTTCATTTATTTTGTTGAAATTAAAACTATTCATATCATTAATATGTACAATATTAATTATTGTGAGGTGTTACATAATTATTACAGTTTGTTGGTTATTCTTGTTTGTTTGTTTGTCTTATTAATTACAATATACAATCACCTATACAATATATTGTGGTTAATTTAGTTCTACAAAACGCTACATCCTAACCCTTGGAGCTCGGAACACACCCAGGAGACGCTACGAAATTAATTGTTGCGTTTATGTCGCGTACACCCCACGGGTTGCTTTGAAAAATCTCTCATTGTGCATTAGTTAGGAGATTTATGGCATTTTGACTGCCATGAAGTAAGAGGTTAATGTTACAAATTATATAATATTTTACCTAAGCATTATTTTAATTATTAGATAATATTTTGATTATAAATTCAGATTCGCTAAATATTACACATTCTGATAACTTAATATAATTTTATAATATCGTGGTTTCATCGCTTATAAAAAGTTTATAATATACGTATCAAATATTGTATAACATTTTGGATATGACATGAAAGGAACCTTTTATATGCTAATATATTTCATATAATTATATTAGTATCTCGATTAATTTCCATCATTATCATTAGACTGTTAATTCATCACCACTGTGAGCTCATTAACAACTATTACTGCCCTGTAATATACCAGTGGAAAATACTATCTTAGTTTCTAATTCCTGATTATGTTCCATTATATGTTAGAAAGTTGTTGGTAACTCTTATTAAGTACTCAAATTGGTAAGGACATCATTTTAGCTCTGGCATCGATTCCCGTAGAACATTCTTTTTAATTTATGCGAATTCTAAGGTATTAAGCGATTTTCTATCTTATATGGTTAGTTTAAGGTTCATATTCAAAGGAATCCGTACAGTACCCAATAGCAATAATTTAGAACATTCAGCAAGAATAGGTTAAAAATGGCTGAAGTTTAGAGTCATATATTTAGTTTTGTAATTTAAAGTTAATTTATAAGTTTTCATCTAATTCGTTTCGATATAATGTATAAGTTTATAAGTCTTTTAAAAGCCAGAGATTCGCATTGAATAGGTTTATTTAAATGAGCCTCGTCAATGCCCCTTAAGTACACTACATTAACAGATGTGACCTCACCCTAAATGCATTCCAATTTTGAATTCAAATCTAGATTTATTTAAATTTGGAACCTTTGATTGCAGTGGCGAAAGCTCGTTATGCGACAAACTTAAATTGGCCTTTACATAGCCCGTATTACTTTGCAATATGCTTCAAAATTGTTTGGTATATAAATTGTGGTTTATATATATGTAACCCCTTCGGTCTAATAAGAGGATGAAAGGTTTGAATGATTGTTTCTTTTTTTATGGCGGATACTTCGGTTGCGTTTGATATGATAATGCTATTAATAGGATGTGAGTGTGTTCATGTGCACGCATTTTGATAGCGAGTTCTTTGGTGGCCCCATTGAATATAGTAGTTTGGTAAATAAATTTATGAATAACCTAGTGCCTAACCAATATACTGGTACTATTAACCATACCAACTATAACATACAAATTATGGTAGTCGATAGTAGACAGATAAATGATAAGTAATGTTCAACATTCAAATAGATTTTTATTAGATTATAAAATTTATTATTATATTATAGTATCTAGTTTTTTGCGAGCAGTACCAACTTCAATAGAGAATTAAGACTAAAAGAAATAAACAGAAAGCGTTTTAATTGTAAATTGAATTAAATTCGACTGAAATCAACTTCGGTGAAGTCGGGTGCAATTTTGCGGCCGCTAATGACGGGAGGTCGGGAAAAAACAAACCCCTCAAAACTCCGACAGGTTTTTTGATTAACAGAAAAAATCTACTTTATGAGGGTAATTAATGGAGGTGTGTTACATAGCTTAATTTTTTTGTCAGAATAGGGTGATTAGGCATTTTTGTTTCTGATAAAGTTCATTTACTCATCATTCATTTACTTCATTATTCACCACTCCTGTAAATATATTTATAGCTTTGTGGAAAATTCACACAAAGAATTTTCATTTTTATACAAATTGAAGACAAAAAATAATAATTACAGAAAGTAATCAATAGTAACAAAGGTTTGAATATTCCAAACTAAAGAAATAAAACCGAGCACCAAGCTGAATGGACTCACTAATCAGGTAGTAACGACTTATCGGAATCGGGAAACGGTGAAAACTTCATCGATATCTCGCATAATTACACTCTTAAAGCGGGACTATATTAAAATCTCCCACGGAATGGAAGAAATTTTGCCGCGTCTTAATAAGGACGGCCGAATATTCCAGATATCAGCTAACTGTTCGAATCGCCAGACTTCTTAATGAAATTTTCGGATTACGACTCGCCCCATCTTCCATCTGCGTCCGGCTGGCTCGTATTTATATAAGTCTATCTCTCTCATCACGCAAAGGTGCAGTTTCAAGTTTTATGTGAAATTTATTCATAACGTTGTAATTTATCCGTGAGGAGTAAAACGCTTGGTAATGGGAACTCGGGATAATGTTTTCGTGTATTATTATTAGCGGGTTCAGCTTTCATTCTGTAATTCTAAGTTATCGCTTCAGTAAATAAGGGGAAGTTTTTAAATTGCGATAGGCTCTAGGGGTCACGAATTTTCAAAACAAACATGTCTTCGCCGGACGGTAAAGTATGATTTTAGGCTTTCATCTCATTTTCATAAAGATCCGTTGAAACTGGTTTAAAATATACCTCATTAAAATAAAGAAATTATATTTGTATATATATTACAAGTAGGATTCCATTTTGTCTTTTTATATGAACATGAATTTGTGCTATCGTGTTTACATTGCAACCATTTCAGTTAAATAATGTATTCAAAGTCAAACGTTTACGACGCTGAAGATATTCCCAACTGTTTCAATTCGTATATTGAAACAGCAAAGTATCTCTTACATAAAGTGAAAGAACTATCTCAAATTCTTGGATACCGAGAAACGACTTACCACAGTCTTTAAGATACCGACCATTATATTATTACGCTGCGGTTGCTTCCAAAGCGTTAACACTTTTGAAAATTACTTCAGAAAGTATGCAAAAGCCGAAAGAATCTTTCGCAGTCAGTCGTCTATGAATGTATAATGATCACTGCAACTCATTTTGTGACGGGATTCAAAGCGCTTTGTTCTATATTTTTCGCGTTTTAAGTAACAAAAGGTAACACATATATTATTACAAGGAACTTAACTTATATACATAGAAATAGAACATGTAAATTACCAAATATTGCCAGCAATATAACAGGATTTGTCTTCACATGAACTTTCGTTAAAATATGATACACAGTTCATATCTTTCTTGACGTAAATACTTATAATTTGGTTATTATATTTCATATCATTGTGACGTAGTGTCACCGTATAATTTATTTAACAATTTATAAACATCAAGTTTATTACAATAAATTTATTCATACCAATATTCGGTTATGGAAAATGGTATATTTAATAACTATTACATATCATCCAAAAAAAACTTTATTTAACAGTTTATTGGACATCAAATTATTGTTAAATAAATTACAGTAATTGATGTTAATACAGTATTTATTTTTGTTTGAAGGCGGTGCTATCACTTAAAAGCAATCTCTTAAAGACAGTAGAGACTGTTACATCTTACTCTAAGTGGTCTGTTAATAAAAATAAATGTTAGGATTTTTTTATTCCATTAATTATTAGGTTATTAAAATATGATTTTTAAGAAAATACGTTTGTATTTTTTTTTTTATTAAAATATCAAGTCAATAGGTATCATATAAATTATTAGCATGGGCTATTAGCTTCTAGACGTTACACTTGAAAAATATTTACAGTAGCTTTTATAAATTATTTTCAACTTTATATAAAATGCCGTCAGTAAGGTAAAGAATCAATAGTCATAGAATTTACCGTTTGCAACATTCAAAGGAGTATATATTTTATTTAAATATGCAAAAGAACTGAAATCGAACTAACGTTTGGAGCACCTTTTCGTTATACTTGAAAGTTTTTAAAGTGTTTAACGTAAATTGGATTACTTGAGACGAATGGAACTAAACGATCTTAAATTATGAGATCAAAGAAATGAAGTTGGAGGAACAATTTTATACAAGATATCATTTTCGCTGATATTTAGTTGTAAATGAATGGACGTCTTAATTATTTTGTTACGGGAATACATTTCTTGCAAACAGGAAGGAAATCGCCTTTTATTTTTAGGTCAAGAGCTTTTGAACCAGATGAATTTGAATTCTATTCTAAGGAATGTTGACTAAGAGTTAACAATATAAACTCGTTAAGGAAATGTAGACTTCGCTATAATATTATTTTTCGAAATTATAACATATTAGTGACACAATATAATATTTTATTATGTATAATCCGAATATAATGTTACGATGTGACATCTATTGCTAGTTGTAATTGTTGACAAGCAAAAACATCGTATATCTAGGCCTGTAATCCGCTTAATCCGAAAACGCCTCGGGCGCGGAACGTGCAACGTTGTGTGTAGAGCCGAAGTGCTGGCGATAAACTTATGTTGCGACATTTTTATGCAGTCGTTAAAATAAAGAAAACAGGTACATTCAATGTTTTTTATAACAATTATATCATTTACGGTTTTAAGTTTTTTATTTAAGAAAAGTTAGAATATTTAAGCTTTTGTTATCGCTTATTATTTAATATAAGTTATTTCTTGATTCTTATTTTATTTATTACTTGTTACGGTATTTGAAAGTGATAAGTCTTTGGGAAGTTGAAAATTAAATAATAAAATTATTTATCAACAATTTTATTCAGATCTCAAATCAATTTATATAAAATATGAACACACTATGTATTAAATTATAATTTTGTATTATTTGATAAGGTAATCCTTGATTATTTACAAAATTGGATCGAACCGCCCGCTTCGCTTATAAAATCGCTTACAGTGACCACACACAGTCCATTGGGTTGCCACGTACAAAGCATGTATTCGACGCGCGTTGCGCGCTAACAAGCTACAATTCTATTACAAAATTAGTAGACGTCTTCCCCTACGAAATGTTTAATATTTTCATCTCTCCTCTACGTGTACATGACTTTATAGTTCTATGTAAATGCATTACTTATTTTACCATAGTTGTATTTAATTAACTTCCCAGAAGGAGGCATTTGTTTTGCAAATTGTTTGTTTATTTATTTATTATTTTTTATCATTTAAGATCTTATTAACTTTACTACAATCCTATTGACGTCATAAAATAAATAATGGTGCAGAAACATTGGCATAAAAATACTATCATAAAAAATCACATGCAGATCTATCCGTCCGATATTATTTCATCCCTCGATAAAAAGGCTGTATCCCAAATAAAAAAAAATTAAGGACAATGACATAAAAGTTTATGTAACGTCGACGTTTGTTTAGCGTTCCATCTTCCACGTGAGTGTTTGCAAAAATTTCGATTGACTTCTGCTTTCCCCCTTTCATCGCCCCACGTACAATCATAAGTGTTTTCTTTGTGGATAGCGAACACCCTGTACCCAGTACCCTTTAACGTGTTTATCCTTTTTGGTCGAACCTCCCCTTAAATATGAGCGAATATATTGGTGGCTTTGTTCTGATGCCGTTTTTTAAAGGGAGCTCTTTTTGCACCAAGTGTGAATAAAGACTATATGTTGTACACAAAGAAAATGTTAGCATATTTTATGTATAAATATCTTTATTTGATAAAAATATTATGCATATACGCTGAAAATTCTAAAATATCATTTTCAAATTTTGCAACTCATGGCTATAGAATTATATTTCTTATATTTAAATTATCAAATAAAAATGCTAATCATATAAGTGTAATATAGAGCTTATACTAATTTTATAATTGTTATTCCTAATTTGAATTTCCCTATACAGGACTGTCAATTGAATACGAATACTACAATTAACTAAATTAATGGCTCGTACTCCATTAACCCGACCCAAATCATTAATAACGAAATATTACCATCCGATTTTTATATTAACAACTTTTAATAAATTAATTTATAGGTTTAATGAAAACCTAATTAGTAGTCATTGGTCGTGAATCAATTTACATTTATTATGTACCGTAGTTTTTATCAAAGTCCATGGAAGTTATACCTTGTAAATAAATTAACCACCTTTTATGTTCTACAGATTATTGTTGGATTTTGTTTCGATTTTTTAATACACGTTTATAATTTTTTACAAAATAATATATAAGACAATGTATAAGACAAAGATGGAGCTGTTAGCCCGTTACCAAATGACAAACACTTGTGGTCGAGAGTTTGCGTAGAATTCAAACGTCTAAACTATAGTTTAACTTTATGTCAAACCCATCTATTTGTCATTCTATTCGACCAACGTCAATTGTCTACCACTGTTTTGACCCTTAGAGCATCATCATCCACATTTATGCTTAACGGTCCTGCCACACTAATAATAATATAATAATCGTCAACATAAACAATTTAGAATCAACCTTTAATTTTAATATTTTTATTATTTTTTTGAATATAAAAAAATATCGAATTATTCGGTATCACACTGCTTTATAAAATATAATAAAATATATATAAAAATAAAATTCATCGAATTATGTTAAACATTTTTAATTAATATATTCACGCACGGAACACAAAATTTTAGAGGAACATTAAGTACCCACATATTTACCCAATCTATTTGAAATTCCAATAACTTAACAAAACCGCTTTATATAAACCTTATCTGAAAATAAATAAACTTTAAACATTTTACGTAGCAAAAATGTACATGCGAGTGATCGAATGAAAACACACTAGTGTGTGTTGCGTCTTGCAACAACACGGGCGTCTTAAACGCTATAAAAAACAACGGCCAATGAATAGTTTGTTCTCGCAAATGTTTGCGTTGCCTCGCCTATAATGAGATGCACATTTTATACAACTTCATTTTCTATCGTTATTACTTAGTTTGTTTTTACTTTGTTCTTTGCTCGAGTATGCTTTTTATACCATTTTTGTTAAATTATATCTTCCTTTTTTATATTCTAAATAAACATTTTATACACCATCCATAAATTTACAGATATTATTACCAACCATAAATTTACAGATATTATTACCAACCATATATTTACAGATATTATTTTAGAAAATTACTAATATCCTTGTGTTAATATATTAACCTTTTTTCTATTTTTCCAGGTAAGGGATATAGCTATAATAAACAGCACAATAAGGTAACAAATATAATAAATATAACACCACAAATCGCTACAAAAGATCTCTTTTTATATAACTATTGCAATTATTACTTACATTTGACTTTGTAAATATAGTCAAAATACTGTCGCTAATATCTCAAAGGGATTTGATAATGTTACATAATTACTCTCTTCAATCGCCGATACATAAAGTTTGGCACTTACTTTCAGTGACAATGTTACACAAAGCAAAGTCCCGGAACCAACTAATCAAAACCCTTTACCGCGGAAAGGTAATTCGGCAAGTTTTCAACTCAATCAGTCCTTTAATATTTGCTCAAAACGAGAGTAATTTGCTTAAACGGTTGTCGTTCCAAAGTTTCTGAGTAACGGAAACACAAAATCTTAACATAGGAACTTTCGTACTCCATGCTTAAATCAAGTAATTCAATAGAGACAGACGAAGCTTCTTAGCAATCCATGGATTCACCGTGCGGGTGCCGGGCCCATCGCGTTGCAAGGAGAGGAGTGCAAGCAGTGCCTGGGACTTGCGACCCAGGAGTAGGTTTAAGGGGGGGGTTTATTTTTTTTATAATTAAAAAAAATACACGTTTTTTTCCTTAATGAATGAATTATGTTTTCATAATAAAACAGAATTTTTATTATTTTTTTTTAATATTCAGACCTTATTTATTGAAATTAGAAAAATAATTAAAATGTATTTTAGTGTTGTTCATGACATATTTGAATTTAATTAGCAAATCAGTACACACGAAATATTAACTCGTGTGTTTTCTCAATAGGCTGTGTAGTTATTAACGAGCTACGTATTAATCCACCAATTAAAACTTTGCTATGCAAAAACGTTCTCCAAACAACTTGTTAGGGATTTCAATGTTCTTGATTCTTTTGAATTTAGACGGTTTACCATTGCTTCCATTTTAAATACAACTTCTCAAAATTGGATCCGTCGGCAATTATAAACATCATAAAAATGATATTTTACTTGTTTATAAGGTTAAAAGTTAAACAACTTTTTTTATTTGTTTATATATTTTGTAAATTAAATGAAATAAAAATTAAAAACAAATCATTTATTTTCACAAATACAAACTCTTTTTTTTAATACTCTCAGTGGAGTAAAAGATCTAAAAGTATTGATCTTCTTATATTTTAATACAGAATTCCATTACATAAAAGTCAAAATGCATACGTAGGAACTAACACAAAAAAAAAACAGAATGAATGAAGTCCTTTATACAAGTAAGCCACCTACAAATTTTTCAGAGGCACCTCGTCGACTTTACGCCGACGCTCATTTGCTAAAACATCCGGGTATAGGCTTTGAATGCAGACCAAGTCATAAATAGAACTGGCGATGAAATTGCAAATTTAACTGTGCAAAATAATTAAAATACACAATACATGTTGGATACGTTACCAAATATAGAATGTATTTTTTCCATAACAAAAAATGGTTATCAATTTAAAAACCCAAAAAAGTACGTTGTAACTTATACATTCGAGACCTAGAAAATAAAAATATAGTGAAGTAATCATAATAATAACCACATTTATATTATGCGGAAAAACTAAAAGGTAGGAAAACTTCTAAAACATTTCTAAGTCTTCGTCGTCTGAGTGATGAATGCAGCAAGTTTGTCCGTGTCAAGACGAGAAAAAATCGCGACCGTAACCGAACGGAAATAAGCGAGCCGCACCCTGTCTCTGATTGGCAGCCGAGAAACGCTTCAAAAATACTCGCGTTTATTTTTAGAAAATGAACTTTAATACTAACTCCTTATTTTTTTTTCAAATCTTTTTCAATCGATTCGTGATTCTGCTTGTACTAATAATATCTAAAACATTTAACTGACTTAATAAAATGTCTTACGAACAATAACTGTTCCGACTGTACTACATACAATTTTTCACAGAACTCCATAACAACATTGAGTCCTCAGTAACAATCAATATAAAAAAAAATAACCTACTTAATAATAAATCAGCTTCGCATTGAAATTAGAAGTCCATATAAAATAATGTCTCCCATAAACGCTGAATGACAATTCTTTGTCCCATAAAACAGATGGGCTTAACGCTGGGCATTTACGATTGGTATCCCACTTCAGTCAGTACGCATTGACAGAGCGATGATGCCATAAAACTCTCACATAATATCGGTAAACGTTTGACGTCTAATCTTGTAGTCGTAAATGTTCAAACCTTGGAATTACTGGTTTTAGGTACCTATTTTATTATTTTCGTTATTTGTTCCCTGTTCCAATTTCAAAAAATGTAACGAATCTATAAAGGTATTGTACAAAATAATAGGTTATTAGGATATACTGTTACTTTTTACATACGTCAGACGATTGATTTTGATGATGATTGATCATCAGTTGATTTTTCTTGTCAATTCTTTTAGATGGCATTTGAGTTATCAATTAAGTGATTAGATAAAAATAATATTCCCTCGACATTATATTGTTTATGAACAATATTAAGTGCTTAATAAATGTTTCTTGTCCTCTTAACTATAATTTACACCGTTCATGTCCCAAACCACTAAGTAGATATTACATGAGTAAAATTATACAAACAAACTTACCTCAAGCCTCAATTTACAAACTATCCTGTGGAGGGTTAAGTGTGTATGAACAAACAACCGTATCTCATACATTTGCCAACTGCTCCTTAGCACGACTTTTCAAGCGATAACTCGCATATTTATGTATAAAAAATTAAATGTTTTTAATGAAAATGTTAAATGTAAATGAAAGAACAATGTTCCTTGAAAATTTCCTTATCGTTAGAAATTTGCATGTTACCTTAATAAGTTTACTTATGATGCTAGTGGCCGACTCATATACTTTTTGTATTGTATTTTGTGCCTATTATTGTTACTTAACTAGAGTTATAATATTGTCATTTTATTTTATTGACAATATTATAATGAAATTTAGAATTCAGAAATTTTAGGATATATGAAGAAAACAAAATAAGAAAAACTAATCTCAAATATTTAAATATTGTATTAAATTTACGAACCTCAATTTAGCCCTAAAATTTATGGCACCTCAAATATTTATCAATTTTCAAGAAAGACAAACTTATAGAGTTTACATAACGAACAAAAATATTATTCAATTTGAGTAACTCTGAGTAGCGACGACTCCAACCGAAAAAGACGAAACCTATGTATTTTCCGAACAAATCCGCCGCAACAAAAGTTGTAGCGGAACGGATCTCGCTCGTCCGCCTTTTCCTACCATCTGAATTGCAAATGGCGACGCGATGACGGCTTTATATAAAACTAAAAGTGTCGGCCAAACTTCGGATTAAACTTCCCGAGCAGGTATAGAAACAAAAACCTCACTTACAATTATGATAATTCGGTCGCATCTCACCGGATTGAATTTGCATGGGCGCTATCCATGGTTATGTCAACTGAGCTACCTGCTGATGAATAATGCAGCCTTGCCACTTACCTCAGAAATTAACATATTTATTAATAAAATAAATATGAGACGTCCGCTCCAGTCTGTGTTCCGACAACGAATGGGCAAAGTCTCCCCTGGCATCACTGTTGACATTATAGGAATCCTGCAAACTTGCGAAGTACAGCTTACAGTGGATTGTTCTGAAACACGGTAATATATGGCATTCGTTAAATAAATTGAGTTAGAACGCGTCCAACACTGTTCATTCACCTAATGTGTACGGAATTAAACACAAATATAACAGACAGAGGAAGGTTTATTCAAACTATACGTTAGAGTTCTATTCTCTCTATTAATTTGCTTTGATAATAATGTAATATTGTTAGTATATTTCTTTTATGATTTACATTTTGGTTCTCATCATCCAGGTATGGCATACAATATCTATTTGTAAAGAAAAGTTACAGGTATCACGAAATTGTATTTACTTAAAAAATTTCGTGCACACTAAATTTAATCTAAGAGTCGAAGAACCAGTAACTTTTTATCCGCTTTAAATCATTAGATTTCCCAACGGAATTTGATATAAAAAGCCTAACAACTGGACCCGGTGAATGAGCTCATAAATTTTGTACATTGCTAAATTAAATACGTGGAATGCAGGTGAAATTTAAAGAACTGACCGCCCCTTGATTCATCGGTCTCTTGAGAGGATGCACAAGACTTACATACAAATTGGCCGAAGATACTTGAAATACTAGAATAAAAGTATTTCAAGTAAACCTATGAAAGGAATGAAACTATACATAAAAATATTTTTTACATTTTTATCAGATATATTAATAGAATAAAAAAACAAAAATCAAGAAATTTCATAGCTTTCAACATTAGTTTGATAAATATGCTTCAAGAGTAAGAATAGCTAATCAAATCATCAGTCAACATTTTGACCGATTGATTGTTTTCTTTTATTATTATTATTATAATTTTTGTGTCAAAATGGAGCACTAAGCTATAATAACAGAAAACATCAAAATCTGTCCAGGAAATTTAGCGTTATAGGCAAACCACTTAATACACTCGTAATAAATTAACAAATATTATAATATATATTATAGACATGTCTTTCACGAACTTACAGCTTAAGTAATTATTTTTTTCCATAAAAAAATTATATGTAAGTTCGTATTTGTTAAATGTAGGTGTTTTAATGGTAATGACAGTAAAATGTCATTTTGAATAGTATCGAACAGTGGTGCGCCACTCTGTTAAAGTCTATCGATTAGTCGATGAATTATTGAACGAACAAGCTGAAACTATCGACTACTTATAATACGAGTGCATATCGTATATTTACCAGTGCCATGCTATTTCTGGAACATTGTTTATGGAATTCTTAATGCGCGCTTGGTCGAGTAAGGGACATTTCTTGGTGAAATGCGATATTCTATTGGTCATAAAATATTTTGCTCCAACTTTGAAGCATCAATTTGCATTCCTTTGATTTATATGATTTCCTGTGAAATTACGTTATTCAAATAGTATTTGAATCACAATTCGTATTTTATTGAAGTCTGCTAAATAGCATCTTCAAGAACGTTCTATGCTATTTAAATGTGTAAAAATTTACATTTTGTAGGTAAGTGAAGTGTTATTGGCTATATTGGTAAATGATTACAATTGTGTAACAAACAATGATACAAATGTAATGTTTTAATAAATTGGTGTGATTGCGTTAATTGAATTGAATTTACTCCTCAGTAATTTCAGTTTGCAAATACATTAAAGTTAAATATTTACCTTTTAATTAGGTTCTCGATGGAATTAAATGGAAAACCTCACAGCGAGATCCGCAAATTATATTCATGGAACGTTATAAATTTGATCATACATAAAATATTAAAATGAGTTAAATCATAAAAGTATAACTAAATATTTTATCACAAAATATCAATATCCATCCAATCCAAAATCCAATACATTCAAGTTGTTAAAAAGTTAATTTGGTATCATCACAGTGTAGGATTTGTAAAAAGGTTTTTTAGGCTCAATGTTACGGCTTCATTAGGCCTCGATACACGATGCTGTGTAAACAATAAATATTATATACGCAGATTAATAAGATATTTTTTGTGCCTTCTATAGAAATAGGATTTACGTAATATTTAGCATATAGCTTGCAAGTTTGTAAATACGCCTGTATGAATTTTGTTATAGATAGTTTTTCATCCCTGTCTTACTAAAGCGCACAAGGAATGGCGTCGGTTCAATAATTATCACTAATATGTGATAAATATCAATAAATTAGTCTTTAGAGTAAATTAATGGTTACCTCTACAGAGTCACTAAGGTTAGGATACACCAAATCTCTTCACCACGATGAGATCAATGGGATGAAATAATTCAGTTATTAGTTTTTAAATATTATGTTTTAACCTTTTCGACTCCAGCGTCTCGTAGGTGTCAGATTGCGGTGAATTTAACAATATAGTATAGTTTACATAAGTGATAGGTTCGCTTAATTGAAATACCTCATATCCCTCCAAGCAACAAATTTCATATAAACGAAATAACCTCATATCACAAAAGATACTAATCTCCATAACGTCGATGTTAACAAAGGAGTATAACAAAAGTGAAGGTTACAATACATTTGTAGACAGTTATTACATTCTTGAATAATACCAGTACAACAATGAGGCGAGCCAAATTTAATCAAGAACTTAGTCGTATTATTAATATGCGGTATTGTTTTCGGTTTTATTCCTGACCCTTATTTATAAATACTTAATTGTACATGTGTGTGTAATAAGTTTTAACACTTGTACACTTTTAATTCTGAGAGAATCGTATTTACTTATCGGCCCTTGTATTTGATTTATAATATATTTAAAGTCCATTCAATACATTCATAGTCAGAAGTATACAGGGTGATTATTTATACAAAACTGTGGAGGCCAGTCGCAGCGCTGCAATCCGTCTGCATTACGAATTTACAATTGAATTCTGAAGCTCGCGTGCTACAAAGTTTGCCATGGCTTGACCGTTTCAGGCTCTACTTATTTCTAACTTACTCAAGTGTATTGGCTTTTCGATGTCGCGTTGTTACTTTTAATAAACAAGTTACTGCGATAAGAGTATACAGGGAAAAACCAATGTCTTTATTTCAACTATTTATTTATAAATTTACGTGTCAAATGTCGATAATTTTAATTATACTCACGTCTTCACTTACAACATTATAATTTAGTTCTTTATGATTATTTGTCACGTCACTTATTCTAACACAATATTTTTTATAAAATATTTGATACTTCAGTTTTTTAGGTTATAATTTAACCAAATTTACAGCATACGTCAAATGTCAAGTGTCAAGTCAACTTGCAAGTGGGTCAGCGGCACCAATAATTGAATACGCTTATAAAATACATTTCGCGCAAACGTACTTACACTATATTTCGTACCTGAAAGATTTACCCTTCGATGATACAGCTGCAGATTTTCACTGCATTATTTGATGTTTAAACGCCGATCCCTATTTACATAATGCGCTCGGTTTTGTGTCGGTCTGAGTAATTCATTTGCTTTATTATATATTATTAAAGCGTTTCGCGTCATCACTCATGCAGCCGCGACATTTACAAATAGGTTAAACCGCATTTAAATTTATATATATGCATATGTTGCTTACAATTTTAGTCAAATAACTATCCAGTTATAATACATAACTAATATATCTATATTTGATTATTAATATAATACATTTTACTGTTGTATGTTTTAAATATAATGTATATTTTTAAATATCCATCTATATAATACATTCTAACTTGTATCCTGTTTAACAATCTAAGTGGGGGGGGGGCAAAGCGGGCGGGAGAATTGTAAAAGTTTTACTGATAATATAAAGGAAGAAACATTAAAGGTGCGGGATTGTTTAACAATGGCCTCAGTGACCTCCAAATTAACTGCAAAAGATGTTAATATTTGCACCTGGTAATGTCATTGAAGTTTTTTAAAGGGACTATAATTACGACTTAAAAAATTAAACTTTGAACATCTAAAAACAACGTATATTATCGTTAAAAAGAAAATTATGTATTACATTTTATTGAAATTCTTTGTATATTATATTATCAATGCGAAGTAAGCTTGTTTGGTAAGCTTTCACGCGAAAACTACTCAACCGATCATTATGAAACTTTATAGTTCACAATAATCAAAAGTATGCTTTTCGAGGTATTAGAAGTAACATAGGTTACTTTAAAAAAAAAACTTTTTCGCGGGAAGTTAAATTTTTTTTTACAAAAAAACATTGTTTGTCAATAAACACGTGGACGGAGTCGCGGGAAACAGCTAGGAGATATATAATTAATGAGCAATTTGAGTTAACAGATGTCGCTCCACATTTATATGTTTTGAAGTTCTTAGTTAGTTTTAACACTAAAATCATATATTATTCAACTTGAAACGAAACTCATAAACATTATTAATTTATGACACTATACTCATTAGCGGTAAGAGATAATGTTGTCGTTTAAATTACACACAAACTGCTTGCTGGCTGACATCTCAATTAATTCTCAACCACGCAAAATTAAATCTACGAGACAAGAACATTCTCACCTCGTAAGTACTGAATGAATAAACAGGGTGTTCATACTCCATATTTAATCTTCCTATCGGTTTAATGTGCGGGTAGATGCATAATTCATGTCGCTACTTTGAATGTAATGATCACACTAAAAATGTACACTTGATTTGGTGACCTGATGATATACTAATACATAATATATTTTATTCTTACTTTATTATTTGAATTAAACTACAATCAATAATTTTGAAGGTCAATTATTTTCGATTAAATTTTAGGCCAAATTATTCCAATGGTCATGTATAACTGGCCCAAGGTATTTTAGCTTTTCTTGAAAATCTCTCACGTTCCATGGCGGGACCGGCCACGTACATGTAATAAATATAGTACGGAATTATGAACTTTCTTCTTTATGTCTTTGAAAATTTACTAGTTAATAGAGTTCATTTTAGTATTTTATAAGACCTCAAGATACTGTTAGTGCGTTTTGTGTGAATCCTAAACTGTACGCCTGGAAACTTAGAAACCGTTGGAGGTAAATGACTAATTAACTGACTTACTGACAGACACCTCCTTCTCGTCTTACCGTGAACACGATTGCTGCAAAGCATTCGAAATGGTGGGTTAAATTTAATGATTATACCCGAGTTAAATTTAAAAATAGTTTTATTTCAAAGAGTACAATTTTGTTGCAAAGTTTTTCACACATTGCTTTTTATTGATTAATCAGCGCAAATAACATCTGCACTAGAAGAAGAATATTTTTTGCAATCATATACTTTTAATTGTTACTGAATCTAAATATATATATATTACTCACATTTACATACATTTACATACATTTTGTCCCGCTCAGTTAAGCTTAGAAAAGAAGTTCTATAGTTCTTCTAGTTACTGTAATAAAAATAATAACACCTTATCAATTTATCTTTAATATTTTAAATACATAACTTGCAATTATTCTTTTAACATATAATTCATTCTGATGAAGCCTAGCGGTTATCAGTTCAATTGTGACTAACGAGCCTAGGTGTAGAACCTTCTCACAGAACAGCAGCAGTTATTGCACATATAAGCAGAACTAGAAGCGTGAAGCAGAACTAAATTTAGATCGAGAGAGCTGGGTCTTTCACTGCAGAACTTCCCCCACCCCATCCCCTTCTCTACCCGTGTCCTCACCCCACTCAATTCAGAAATATATATTGATAGATTAGCATATAAAATTAATACTAACAAATATAAATGATATTTCCTTTTACTCATAAAGACATTATATGCTAAATTGAACTTTAATCCGATCCGATGGTTGTAACTTAATAATTTATCGCTGATTGCATTCCTTTTATAGACTATATTTTATAAATGCCTTATATTATCGTTTTATCTGTTCAGGCAACAAATTTTACTAAAACCCTAATTGAATGATGAAGTGTAGTCGCACTTACACAATTAGTGCTTTGCGTTTGTGACCAATTAGTTCTGTGGGAATGCGCTGTAATTGTATTGATTAAGCTCAGACCTTTGCAGAATGAGCTTTAATCTTGGCCAAGATCTTACCAGTAATAATGGTGGTTATATATGACGTCATGTGTAATAGGAAAAGTGATACTTGATAATCAATAACTTTCATTATTACGGCCATTAGAACGTGACAACTGTTTATTGTAATTTTTTTTTTTTTTTTTTTTTTTTTTTTTTTTTTTTTTTTTTTTTTTTTTTTTTTTTTTTTTATGTGATAGGAGGCAAACGAGCAAACGGGTCACCTGCTTGTAAGCAACATCCGTCGCCCATGGACGTCTGCAACTCGGGAGTTACAAACTCTCTGCAACTCGGGAGTTGCCGGCCTTTTAAAAAGGAATACGCTCTTTTCTTGAAGGTTTCAATGTCGTATCGGATTAACTAATGTCGTAATTGTGCTTGCTTGAAAAAACCCGGTAAATATTATATATACCAAATAACTACTGAAATCTTAGTAAGGACATCATCATTTGAGTTTGAAAACTTAGACTTAGGTTGGGTGAGCTTAGGTTTCGGTTTAATAATAATATGAATACAAAACTTTTGTCAATGCACAGTAGGTACAAGATAAAGTCCATACATATGTGAAATCATAAATAATCATACTTGCCAAATTACTACGTATTTCAATGATGAAAATACGAATACATGCAAAGCAAAGCAAAAGTTTAAAAAAAATTCTCTCGCAGCCCTTTGTACAAAGCACATTGGTGAAAAACATTTATATAATATTTTATCATTAGGTACTGAAACGTTATTTTTAAAACGTCATATTCAATATTCAAGTACAGTTTGCGCTCTATTTGATTTATTAAATGAAACAACTGGTGCTGCGGTTTGATTTGTTGACAAAATAGTTTAAAATTAAACTGTGGTACTCGTATATGTGATCTCAAATTGTGTTATTTTTTGTTGTTTGGTTTGCGTACAAATGACTTGTTAGTGTGGAAAATTCTTTTTTGTTTTCATATTTATGTACAAAAAATATAAAAATAGTTTCAGATAAAAGCCAAACAGAAACATTGCCTTTATTGACAAGATAAGTTAATCTCTATCATGTAGAGCACTAAGTCAATTGTTCGTTAGCCGGACAAGAATCCAATTGTATCTTACCCTAAACATATTAATATAATCGATAATGAAATTGGGAATAACAAAAACTAACAGACCCTCCAGTTAAATACTTATTATAGGGAGTACCATCCGTACCAGGCACCGCGTAATAACCTTTCTTGATTTAAAAGGGAATTAAGAGCTAGGCTGTGGTAAGATTCTATTTCGTACTAAATTGGTAAGTTCGCTAATGGTGTTAAGTTTGATTGACATTGGGTATTTAATTTACATTATATGTATTGATTAGTATACCATAATCGTTTTATGTAAAATATATTTGTATAGAAATTGATAACCTTTGATAAGAATATATATTCTTAAATTTATTTCTCACCCCCATTTCTTCTGATAAAGCTAAATAAAATAGGTATTTTTTAGAAATGTATTTAAAACCGTTGAGTCACGTAAACCTTTAACACATTTCTTAACTTTTATCTTGAAAACATTAAGGCTTTAATGGCCTCTGGCCTTGAGTTACAAACGAAAGCTATTACCTAGTTTTAGGTCTTTCTAGATTTACGTTTCATGGACTTGTATTTTTATTTATTTGAATATATCTTGAAATCAAATTCTGAAGTCATCAAACCGGATATTAAATATAAAATTGAATATAAAAATCATGGAATCTTAGATCAAAGTATAGAGATCTCTTTGAACCATTTCAAGAAAAGTCAACTGACTTGTAATTAAAACGTCTAGAAGAAATTGATCGTCTCTATATAAAGTTTGAAAACGGGAAATCCCCATATATGACAGCAGCAATTCAGCCAGTCACTATATCACTTCGAAATTAATGAAAGGATATTGACGTTCCCCCATTTATCTTTTCTTGTAATTTAACTTTATAGAAACGCAAGTCACTGATGGGAAATCGCGAGTGCACTTAATTATTATCTGTTTGATGTGAAGTATGATATTAGAAACCAGAATAAGAAAAGGTTTATGCAATATGCTTTATTTGGCTTTCTTATTAAATACTACAAGATTCAATGACTATGCGAATGTCATTACAACTAACACATTGAATGGGACTGAATGTGTCGATAGAACGAGATCCAAGCACGTTCGCGATTAAATGATTGAATGATATGAATAGTTACAGCTATATTTGTATAGTTATATAAGTATATACATAACTATTTCATTATTATTATTATGCCTAAACATCGCTAAACTATAAACGCTATAGACAATTTCAAACAGAATTATATAAAGTAGTAAATTGTTTTAAAACAATTACATTTATCTGTTAGCCAAAGTTTCGGTCTAAATGGAACCATTATGCGAGAACCTAATGCATCTGTGCAATTGTAAATGCGTATAAATTACCTATTTCTAGTGTTGTGATACCACGATTTAATCAGATTTAAAATATATGTAGGTATATATTTTTGTCAAATATTATTATAATACTTAGTTTAAATCTTACTGGGCAGTATTGTCCATGGCGACCGAAATCTTATCATACAATAATTAAAAAAATAGACGTAGCAATCATCTACTACCAACTCCAAAAGTACTGCTCACCTCCGATAATAAAACAGTACCTGTAAATGAGTTGGCATGCAGATATCGATAAAATGGATTCCCATCCCTCGAAAATCGCAGGCTTTACACATTCCGTTCGTATTACCATGTCAAACGCAACGCCGGAGGGCGAGCTTGTGAATTTTTAACTATCTACCTAAAATATAGCGCGTAAATTCGAAAAACGGTATTTTCAGAATGTATTATTCAATTTAACAGACCTTTAACGAAATTCCTAATTTATTGTAGAGTATTTTTTACCGTTTTTTAGAATATTAATATCAAGAAATTCTATTGTTCTATATTCAAAATATTAAATTAAACATATACTTGTACATATAAAATTAATTTAAATTGACTTCATTCCAAACAAAACCGAACAAAAAAATTAAATCTAAATCACCTTCTATGCAATTTTGAAGGCGGCTTATTCGTATTAATTTTACCGAAAATCCGCCATAATTACACGTTCAAAGGTAGAAGACGTTTCTATAAGAACATTACGTATCAAGCATCAAAGCGAATCCACGCTAATAATTTAGATGTTAAGGTTGCTTTTAGAATGTAACAGGATTTAGATAGGATAAGCGGATTTGAAAGGAACGCGTGATCAGATGCTGATTGCGTCCGACCCTACGTCGAATCATATTTTAATATTGTGAATAGCATGTTACGCGGAATTAGATACGAATTGTTAGGTGAAATATTTTGTGTTAAATTAAACGCGTGGATACGTAATGAATAGATTTGCGGGTATTTTTTTTATTTTGAACCAAAGCTTTAGATAATATAGTTTCGTACGAATTTATAAATTTCGAATAAAGCTTTAGATAAAACTGAGCAGACTCGGAAGTACCCGCTACTAAACATTTAATTTTCTTACCCCAGACGCAGTTTGTGTAAAAAGTAACGATTTCATAGATTGCTGTACAGTGAAAATAGCAAATAATAATTTTTAATCTTTGCATTTTCATACCTAATTTTATAATATAACCAGGCGAGTAATATAGGAATACGTAGTTTTATAGATAGGAAACTTTTTAACTATTTCATTGTTATTTTGTTTTAATTGCTATCAATTATTCTTATGCATCATAATATTTTGTTTTATATTTCTGTGTTACATTCTTGTACGAAATATTCATTACAATTGTAAGTAAGAAAATAGGCATATAATTACGGTTTTCAAAATGATTTATAAACATCTCGCATTCAAATTAATTACTGCTAACTCAGCATAAAAATCTTATTTAAGAATTTTCCGGCCGCTATTGTTAAAAAAACTCGCATTACATCGCATTTTCCGCTTTTGCAATATATATACACATATTACAACGGAAACGTCCGTTATGTATTTTAAAGTCATTTTATCACATATCTTAGTCATAAAACCAAATGCTAACCATGTAATCTCCCGTTTAAAAGTGAACCTCAAATTCGAAAACCCACCAAAAATTACCTAATTCCTTATCAGAAAATGGGTTTATGTAAACGGTTTTTAATTCTAGCATATGTTGAACATTTCTTTTCACCGACGTTTCACTTAACCTCGTGTTATCACCGGACAGAGATAAATTACCACTTAGGCATGTGGTTAAAAAAGTAATCAGTCATTCGTGGCACAGATAATGCGGTGGATTTGAAAAGGGTTCTTAGTTTATGAATGTTGTGGGTTTTTAATTTTGGCACGTCGCGTCGTAGGAAGAATGTATTGTAAGCAAAGTAAAAATAATTAGATACATGTTACATTGTTTTAACAGCTTTAGAAGAAGGACAAAAGTCTGTCCTATCATTCTTTGTAATTATTTAATCTCAGCCCTTTTTTGTAATTAGCGCAACTTCAACGCTTATATAATATAAATTAAAAAAAATACATTCCACAATTCAAAATAAAAGCGTTGTGTTGTTGCAAAAGTCTTCCTTTCAATATAAAAAGGGTATTCAGTTTAAAAATATAGTTCTTCGGCAACTATAAATCCTCGCACTGGTTTCGACATAAAAGCAAGAGAACATACACTGGTATTTCGAAACGTATGCGTCAGTTCTCCGCTGCAGCCCTACGTATTTGGTCTTGCGGCCATTTTGACCCGCTATGTATGGAAGCGGTTCCTCTCCTTATATGGCACTTGTTCCATTGCATCCAACTTGGTACAATTGTCGGTGATTTTGTATCGGTTAAATCTACCAGTGTTTTCAGTTAATAAGGCCTTATTGTCGTTTGTTGAGCCGTAAAATGCAGGTACAAAATAAGTCTAGATAACGATTCTCAAAATAAGATTACATTTAAATAAACTTGATAATCATTTCTTGTTAATTGTATATTTTTTTGACATTTTCTTTGTTAGTAAGAGTATTGTTGTGATGTACCTAAATAAAATACATTCTTTATATAGGCACTAAAGAAGATTACATCAACGGACAAACTTTTTCCTCAAAACCCTCGAACTACGAAAAGGGTTCCATGAGATTGTAATCTAAGAAAGTAATATCCTTTTGGATGCGTTAAACTCTTATTTTACGAGAAAAAACTTTAGGGCGTAAAAATTCAACGCGCACTTGTCAGTCAGCTCGTAAATCATGAGGCGGAATATGGATATAAACTGAATCCGAACACAACTTTTATGATATACATCTTTAAAGAAAACTTTAAAACTTATACTTATTTTTTTGCCCAAAAACGATAAAAATATTAACTTTAAAATTTTCATAACAGATCGCCCTTTAATTGAGAGAAACAAAAATCTTCACCGCCACCAATTATGTAATTAAATTCATTGTCCGGTTTCTTATAATCTGTGCCAAAAAAAATATAATTGCGTGCATTATCAAGATGATTTTAAGTACACAACTGGCCACATTGCATAACATGATCCGGGCTATATCAGTCAGGGTGTGGCTTCTCCCAGATATGGAAGATATGACCATATTAAGAAAGCTACAGCAATTGTAAGTTCAACATTTTAATTGCGAAGAGGTTTCATCAGGTAATAATTGTAATGGATACCTTTATTATTAATATTATGCAATGTTCATAACAGATTTTCATAAATTTGTTATTTTGTAGAGACTTTGGATTTATACGTTTGAAAAAGTACAACAGTTTTTAGACTTTAATATGTGTTAGGTTTTTGATATGAAGCATATCCTTTTTTCGTAAATTAAGTAAATTATTTTGCTTATTCTTAGATTGGTTTATAAGAACAAAAATAAAATATTTTTTCTAACACACTTTTATCAACGTTGAAATTTTGTCATTAACGTATCCACCATTATATTTTATATTACATTTAAATCTTTATAAGATTTAACTTTATTCAATTATATTTCTATTCTAAAGATACAATATTGTAAAACATTCAAATATGACTTTAACCTTTATGACTATCTTTAGAAGATACACGTTATTATTACTTTGATTTTATTTTTTCTTTTCAAATATACACACCAGTTATTTCAAAATCATAAAGAAAACACCGAAAATTTAATATATCCACCATTGTTGGACAATTCATTTAACAAAACAATAGAAGGGTTAATTTTTAATGGCCGCGCTTTCCTCAGCTCAAAGTAAAAGTTACATAGAGGTCAAAAAGGATATCATTATAAACATATTAAATAAAATTCACTTTCCATCCACTTGGTAGATTCATTAAAATAAAAGTAAGTTCTCATAAAACTATCAAGCTCTGTAAGGACGTGTCAAAGATAAAGAGATATGTTTAACGTTTCCAAAATTGTGAGTCATGACCATCTGGTCACGTATTGAGTAATAGTTGCCAAAATATTGTTTACCTTCATTTTAAATCTTATCATTTATTGAGTTTTAATTAGTATACTTAATATTTATTTCGTAAAATTAGCCGAGAGGAAAAAGTAATAATGATTACGTATTTCTTAAATACAAGAAATAATGTTAATCATTAAATTCACAGTAATTTAATGAAAGCAGAGAGTAAAAGCGATTGTATATTAAACTACCCAAGTTATTAACAATAAAGTGTATTTATAAGCGTTAAGCTCATGCGATTAACGTCGAATGCAAATGTCTCTGCATTTTATAAATCGTTTAGCGGCTAATTCCAGTTTCTATTCGTGATACCAACTTCCGTCGGTCCACGTGCGACGCGTCACGACTTACAGTCACGACACGTTTTGTCGTTGATTCTAAATCATCTGTCGTGGATACCCAGATCACGCGCTCATTGTAGGGTTAACATGTTTCCAATTGTCTGTACTGACCCATTTATTTTGGTCATTTATCTCTTTAACGAACCTCAATAGAACATTAAAGTGATTCATTTATAATAGATGTATAGCACTTACAGGAAAATAAAAGGTTTAATTTGCACAATAGATTTAGATTTAATAAAACACAGGTCGTGTTACACTGGAAGCCGCCATCTTGTGACATTACATTAGCGGTATTTTTTTTAATATTTATATAACACAAAATAAAATTAAATCCTAAAAGTTTATTCTATTTTGCAGTCTTAGATTTTCATATCGCGTGTTTGCAGTAAAAATAATAATATTTACGGCACATCGGTAACAATAACTTCATAGTCAGATAGAAAAACACCAACTAAATAACTCGACGCCAGAAGGCTCTGCTCGGGAACGCGGAAAATTTACTTTGCAAATAAAAAAATATATTCACTCAGTATTTATTTTGCTGAAAAAGCAGACGTATTTGTATATTCTGTCATTGTGAGGCGATGGTCCCGATAATGAAAGGTTTGTATGGAAAAGCCTAAAAACCCTCCGGGTGAAAATATTGTTGCTTTTTGTATGAAAAGAAATGGTAAAGCCATAAAATATATAGAACTAATATTAATGCTAACTAAGATTATATAATAAAAATATATTTTTGCAAGGTGGTTGAAAAGGAATCTTTCTTTTTATTCAAGCCAATTCTAAAGTCTAATAAAAGGATACGATTCAGTATTGCATTATTATTCTTATTTTTTATGTGATAAAAAAAAAAAACATTATTTTGAATCCTTCCCGCTTTTAAAATAATGTTGTTTACGTCTACTTAAGTTATTAAATTGTTTAAACATCCGTTTTGTCTTCTGGCCCCTTGAAACTAATTCAATATTGTATGACCATTGTATTTCATTCATTCAAAGTTCTTTCTTTCTATTATATTCTATTTGTTCTGTATATTATCTTTCATTGAAATGTACTCTCTAAAGAGTAACACTTAGTACACTTGTGTATAGTGAGTACAGTCGTGCAAAACTGACATCTAGTGTTCTCGTTTTTATATAATTATTTGAATCTTTTTATAAAAACTTATTGATCGGATTACTACTAATTGTTATGAAAAGGAATACAATAAAAAAATTACAATATTTGAGTCTATCTTTTATAATATATTACTATTTATATTATAATTACTAATTTCTCTGTACAAACAAATATAAAATAATGATGCAACAGATGAATGCATAGCATGCATGGGAACGTAAAATGAATAACACAGAATGTTATACGACGATACTCGAACGTAGGTGCTAAGTGTTACAAAATGTCAATTCAGATACGAGCAATTAACAAGGTCCGAAAAGCGGTTGCCACGGCAACGGATCCACACCTCGCTAAACAAACTAATTGGCCTCTCTCTTATCTCAATGAGAATGTAATTGATGAATACGATAAATCCGTCACCTTAAAAAGGGAGACCGTGGAGCAATTATTTACCGATGGTTGACTACTTTTTGTTAAAGGTCATTTGTGTGTTTGATTGTAATATGTTGTTTTGTTTTCAGGTATGCTGAGATCGACCTACGACCGCCAAGATCACGAACGTAAGTAAATCTATCTTACTTTTTACTAATATGTAAGTGCAAATGTTTGGATGGATGGCTGTTTGTTACTCAATCACGTGAAAACTACTAAACGGATTTTGATGAAACTTGGCTATATTGTAGCGTATGTACCAGTATAACACATAGGCTATGGAAATACTAACTTTTGCACGTAATTTTTTATCATAACATAAATTATAGCGGGATTACGTAATTGCCAACGGACTTCCTGTTTTTAAACGTTTGTTTCAATCAATTTTAAAAGTAAAAAAAAATAACTTTCAATAATAATTTTAACATTTTCCCCAAGACTTTCAATAACATAGATACTATATGGCGTCACTATATTTTTCCCTTCTTTCTTCACCTCTACGCCGCCATATAATTTAGGTTCGGACTTTTGCCACATTTCATATTCAGCATCATCACATTTCGATCAATCTGCAGTTTTGTTTATATACTTCAAAATTTAACATAAAAAAAAACTTTAAAAAAAATTAACGGGTCACAAGTTTATAAGCAACATAAAATATTAGTTTTATAATCCAAGTGTCCGAAGTCGCGGAATACAGCTAGTAAATAATATACTTATATATCATACGTTAAATAGATAAAATGCATATATCCTTAATTAAAATTCTAAGTGTTGCAATTTTAATACATATATTTCGCAAGCGTAAATTCGATTAAAACAATATTAATATTTTTTTTACGTCCGTATCGGTCAAGAGTTTAACATTCTAGTTCTATAAAATATTATATAATATATAAATGTACAACACTAATATTTTATGTATTTAAGCTCATTTAAAATAATTAATTAAGTTGAGATATTAGTTATGTTAAAGCCAAATTAATCGGTACCACCCTGAAGCTATGATGTATTAAACGGAATACCGATACACGAAATGTATTACATTAATGAACTCACACAAGTTTCACGTGAATATTAATTTTGTTTTGTCCGTTTATTCGAATATAATATTGAATATCGGGAAAATCAATTCCAAAGCGTCCTCGAAACTTTGCCATCTAGTTGCAATGTCTCAGTTTAACTGAGATCTAACTACCCACGCGCTATATACCAACTTTCTGTTTACCAAATATATATTACATATAGAATCATATAGAACCATTACGATTCCAATTAATTTGGTTATAAATTTTTTAAATTTTACATATTACAAAAAGTGTAACAAAAACAACAGATTGTGATTCTTCAAACAAAACCAAATAAATACATTTCCTAACATTATCCACTTGTGAAATTAGTTCGACGAAGCTATTCTACAAAATTAATTAAAATAAAGCTATTGACAAACGAAAACAACAGTGAAACAGAACACCACTGCGGGAGCGGCGTATCGGACGTTAGTTTGTAAACTCGCATCAAGCAGGATCCAACCGAGCGCTTCCTCATTACACTATAACTGGCAAATTACGTTAGAAGCGATTGTTTACTACTTTGATAGCAAGTTAGAGATTTTCAACAAGTTCTCCGTTTGAGCGAATTCAAGGCGTTCGAGCGTTAACTTGGCAGGTATAACATATGAATTCTTGCGTACGAAATATCATTGATATCTGCATATTGAGTAAACTTTTGAAATATCATTACTACTACTACTACTACTCCAGACCCACCTAGGGCCAGGGCTAACAGTATAGACAAACAAAAAAAAAAAAAAAAAAAAAAAAAAAAAAAAAAAAAAAAAAAAAGGAAATATCATTAAACATAACAAATTGAATTTTGTCTTTGAAAGGAAGTAGCTCCTTTGTAAAAGAATCACAGATTTAAAGTTCAAAATCGTACTCTTTCTTTTTGATGTCGTCATCTTGTATCGACATCGTTAAATTATAAAGCATAACTAAATCAGTGGTTTCATTGAAGAAAGTTCTACTTGATGAAGCAGGTAACAGGCAGGCATTTTTAATAACGCTGACTCAACTCAGCGTTACGAAACGTTGATAATTTCTTGTAACAGCCACCTCATCACTTAGAGCGAATTTGTAACAGGCTTTTAATAATAATACCAAAAATCTCCTTTACATCTTTGATATGATTAATAGTTTCAATATTATGATCATAAATATTGGCTACATTATTGGATATTTGTTTAGGTGTTCCGTACCGAATTCTGAGAAGTGTTTTGATATGATAGTACTATTTGGTCGTATGTCTGTGTTAATATCAAACAATACATAATTTCAAATTAACTTTATTTACAATTTATATATTTTATTAGTATTAAAAGTTTTTATGCGATGATACAATTACAAATATAAGGTATCCTATTATTATTAAAACCTTATTTACAACACAGAATATTTAAAAGCATCCTATTCTTTTCAGTTTAAAAAGTTTTTAATGTTGAAATACGACGAAATTGCTGACATTAAGTGCGTATTCTGTTTATCGTTCTAACTCTACATTAGGCAAGTATGAAACAAGTTTGAGGAATTTAGTACATCTTCCCTCAACATTAACTGGGGGCAATATCAATATAAATTCTCATTCTGGAAACGTTTTAAACGCTTGTAGAAATGAAAAAAGATACTCAACACAAACGACTACCTGAATCACTTTTCTGTTTAACGAAGGGCAATGTCGTTAAGAACGAAAGAGGCTCGATTTAACGGAAAAACTCTCTTATCTATGTAACGATCGGGCATTATTTCACGAGATGAGACCTGGAGTGAATTTGCATTATTTTTTATCGTTTAGACGGCTGACACTTGGTGTTCAGAATTCTCATTGTTAAACAGAACAATAGCCGGTGGATTCAAGTTTTACTCTGAAGGTTTGTAGGATGTTTTTCTTAGACAACACTTAGAAGAAAAATTGCTCCTTTTTGTAGTAACATAATATTGACGCTCACAGCCGAGGATTTTCACGTCATCTTGTATTGTTTTGCTGCCTATTATTCTTCCGATAAAAAAAACGTATTAGCATTATCCACAGACAGATAAAAAAAAGTTTTTTTACCTCTCAAAACGGTTGGCTACATTAATAATACATAAAATTTTATAAAAAAATATTTTTATTCGTTATTTATTCGTTACTATTATTTCGGAAACTTGAGTTAAATCACTAAAATAGATAATAGTTTTGCATTAAATTTTTATTGTAAGGAACACGTTTACTTTATGAATAACCTCCATACAAAAGTCTAGACGTGCAGTGACTACATTTATTCTATTCCCGCCGGAATTTAAATATCTAAACTTACGTTAAAAATTAAGCTAACTTACACTTATGCAAAACGGAGCAAAATTTTATATAATCGAGCTATAATAAAATAATAAATATTGATTAACTAATTAATATAAACCTACCAAATTTTTTGAAACAAAACGTAATTTTTCTACCTAGTGAGATGTAAATTTTTTACTATAATTTATTACAGGTTTGATAAATTAATGTTGTAAATTTTATTGTGTTATTAATAAGTTTTATTATGTAGTTGGCGCTACGCTCCCTTTGCCAATCGGTTTGGTGGCATTTCGATCTTAGATATTGTTATGAGCGCCTAAGGAGTCGTTTTCCGTTTGCTTAGTTATATTTTGTGGGTGGTAGGATCTGGTATCCTCCATGGGGAGAGTTATTTCCATCGATACGGTTATGACTTCACAAATTCCGTTACGTAAATGACGTCACAAACTGTATAAAAAAAAACTTCTATTTGTTTTTGTCAAGCTGTTCAGTTGTATCTTACCAACCTAATATTTTAATAGCTAGGAACGAACGAACTACATTTTCTTTATTACCTTTAATCTAATATAATGTCAAAACTTCTAAAGGGCATTAGTTAATGGATGTAACGGAAAAAGTAATTTGCAAATCCGATTCGCCTTATCAAACTTCAACGCTTGGCCAATTTCGTGAAAAAGTTGGGAACAATTTGTAGAACTCGCAAAGTCCAAACGTAAATACAGAGTGTTCTAAAATATTCACTCGATTCGGAGAAAAAAAACACTCGACAACTTTATTGTATCGAAATGAGAGTTTGCAGTTTATCTTGTGACTCCGCCCGGAGGCGTAGTAACTTCATTTAGAACTTCGATGAAATAATATTATGATTCCAGTCGCTATCGTAAATATGTAATATTAAAATTATCTATATACTTTTACAATTAAAACCACAACATTTAATAAAAAAGGAAACAATCCAATATATCCTTGCATATGCATATATTGTAAACAATTCTTTTAAAGTAATTGTATTATTACAACTATTACATTCTGAAATAAATATACATAGTTAACACGCGCAATGTAGTTTATTATTTCATGAAAATTCTCCAAGAGCAATAAGCAGCAGCTCTTAAACAACTAACTGCATATAAAACAGCAGCAGCAACTATGTTCTAGTAATACCAACTTTAACTGTTCCTAGTTAGTTTTTATTGCTTCTTGGATATTTGTCTCGCACTGTACAAGTACCTTTACAAACTTCTATATTCCTAAAATTGTTGATATTAATTTATAAAATATAAATTTATTCGACACGGGCAGTACTCGAACTTACATCTAAAACTGAAGAAATAATCATGATATTTTTGATAAACAGAAAATAAAATACGATTAGGCATTAAAAAAAAAGTTTCCACCAGAATCTTATGGTTGGTCACTCAAAAAATCAACACATTTTTACATTAAATATAAACTTAAATTAAATTTGATGTAATGAAAATAAAAGGAGGTAAGAAAGGTTATTGTAGTAACTAAAAGCCGGAAACTTTACGCGACTGTTTCCTTTTAATAAACTCCATCCATTAAATTGTTTCAATTAACTAGGTGAACTTGTAAAACTCTTTTCTATAAAATATCTTTACTGCAATCGAATTGTTAAATGATCATCTTATAAACAACCTATCGGTCTTGGAAAAAAAAACGTTATATTAAAGACAGACGCATAACACTTACTAACAAAATTTAAAAAAGTACCAAAATATTATTAATACCTTATTTTTCTGTCATTTAACATTTCATTAGATTGGAAATAATGAAACCATTTTTATATCTATAAATTTCCGTCTTAGCTTCATCTTTTCACATATTTTTTGTTTTATTTTCAATTGTGATACGTATACTCCTGGATGTTCAGAAGACAAGAAAAATATCTTTTGCAATACAACGCGTTCTAATAGTGCGTTTCATTGTATCTCTGAGAGCAGCTCATGTCGAACTAAATCGCAGGCTAACGAGACGATTTCAACTGCCTTATGTTCATCTACCACTCGTCCGCAATTCTATCTCACATTGTCCAGCTATTTGCAGTGAGAGTCCTATTGTCCAGTGACAAAGGCTAGCTGTATGTCATCCGTCGAATTACTTATATTAAATGGTTAACAATTATTTTCCATTAAGTCGTTATTACTATTATAATAATAATACCACAGGACAAATTACACGCAATGATCTACTAAAATTTAAATAAAATAAAATGAAATTTTAAAAACTATATTAATGTTAAAAAATTGTAGAACAAATGTTGTTGGGATTAATGTATAAAGGCTGCCTGCAAGAGGTGGTCCTGTTTTTAACATGTGTTATTGTATTCTAATTAATTTTTGATTTGTTTCGTATGCAGATAAATTTATTCTAAAATTTCAGTTTGGTTTAAACTATGTAATAAAGATTATAAAAAGTTATATGAACTTCCCGCCTTCTTTTAAACTGCAACTATTGTTGTTAGAATTAAAATTAAAATGTATAAGACTCTCTTACCGAACAAAGATTCCAAATACTCAGAGATGAAAGCCCTGATTTAGTATTTTATTTTTCAATTCGTAATGACTATCGAGAACAAATAGTTAGAACTTTTTTCAATCTATTGACGACTTACAAGGTCTTTGTTCTTTATGCTAGTCGGTCAAATGATATTGCTTTGTTACCGAATCGGTCTCCTTCAACGGCTTTATGTAAGAATTTCTTAATGAGCTTCAATAGTCGAAGTTTAGTAAGAAACTTGTAAGTAATTTGGATGTCTTGATAATACGCGCTTATTATTTAACTTTGTGTTTACAGAATTTCAATATAGATTATAATAATGCCTTGCTTAAACTTGTCTTGGAACAAAACAAACTTTTCAAATTGGATATTTGAGAGGGGATCGACCCTGTAAAGACAATATCTGTTTTCAATACATTAATGCTAATATCTTCAAAATAGTAACAAATATGAATTATTTTTTATGAGATATCAAATATTCACAAAAAATACTTTGACAGATATTCATCAAAATAATAGTGTATGAAAATTTGATATTAAAATTTAAACGAAATCATTATTTTTGTTAGTCAATTCTAATCTATTTCTCATGACACTTAATTTAATACACAAGAATAAATTCCTACCAATACTACTAATAATGTAATAATATCTTTAATATCATCAAATTTTGCTATAATCGTTCTTGACTTAAAGTTACATTAATTAAGTACCAGGCCACTTTGCCAGTTCGCTAGTTCAGACTAATTAATACATATTACATATTACGTAATGATGTGCTTTCATTATAACATATTATATTAATAACAATGGTATTATAATTTACGTGTATATATACTTACACACGTACGTACTTCGACACACACACACACACACTCACTACTATAGTATCAATAACCAATTATGCTTTGTACTATATATTCAGCTGTATATAACTTATGATTGTTTTGAAATTTTTGTATTCCCATGATGAATTGAGTTAAAAAAAAGTTTGTTAATTATTTCTGAATCGCAAAAGATTTATAATACGTACTTTAATTATAAACATAACATATAAATCTATTTTTCATGTTCTTAATTTAAATGTTTAATAACTGTCAATAAATTAAATGTATTTGTATCACCTTGAAACGCAGTGATAATACGAACACGCACGCTATATTGTCGAGCACTCGAACTCAGATCGCTATAGTAAATTTCTCACAGTCCATTTCACGCGAAAAATTCCCGCCTTTTAAATTTTGTTAATATTTCACGTGGCGCCATCTGCGTGGCTTATTCTTTTCTTGGTTTTATTTTTCCTTTGTACATTATAAATTGTTGGCATTACTACTAAAGTATGTGAATTATATAAATATATAACTTATTTTTATTTCTATTGAAAATAAGTTAATTCTCTTATATTTTGTGCTACATAAATCGTCACATGACATTGTTCAGTATCCAAACCTATCTCAAAGCTAAATACAGTAGGTCATCAATCATGAATCCCATGTAAACTCTACAGCTTTTACAATATCACAACCTTTAAACTTAATAAATAGATAAGGAATGCCTAAACAAAATGTCCAGTCTTATAACCAGATCCTCATCGAAATTGGAATTACTAGTCGTTACTTGAAGAGGGCGAAAGCCCCCTTCGCATTGGGGATACCAAAACAACTGTATATTGTAATTGCTTCAATTTGCCACCGAGCACAGCCGCGGAGCAGATTGCTAATGACGTCACACCTACTTGTCCACGCTATTCAGATGATGCGATCACGAGACGATACCGATAAATCTAAGGAAAATTATCGGAACAGTATAATATTAAGAAGATCATACTGTTTTGAGATTAAAAATTACTTATTTTATATTTTTATAGTATTGGTTTAGTGGATTGCAATTAAGAGAGCTAATAAGATAAGCTTGGTTATCCATCTACTAACTGTACTGTGATTAATCAACTTTTAAACAGAAAATCGTTGCTTGTTCATTCCGTATACAGTAAAGGATCTCGTTGTGTTGCTACCTAGCCCACAATTAACGCTCGCTTCAAATTTTCTTGCAAGTGGAAAATAATTGCGATTGAGTCGCGAAATTCGCTTTCGCTATCTGACGCCGACTTAATTGGTGCTTAAATAGCGAATTCATTTCTCGAAAACATTTTAATAGGCCAGTAGCGATTCAGAAAGTTGAATCATTCCATTGAAATATGAATATTTTGAACCAAAAATTGTTAAGTTATATAACTATTTTCATGGTTATTGTTTTTATTATAAATATAAATAATATAATAACAGTAACATCAGTAACTAATGTTCAGTTAAATTTATTACTTTGAATTATATTTATTTAAAAAAATAATTGACGATTATATAACAAATTGTATTAGATATATTTAGTTTTATCCAAATAATATAGAAAGCGTTCAACTAAAATGGTTCTACGAGTTTTCTACGTGGTTACGTTGTTCGTAGCTTTATGCTACGGCGCAGCCATTTTGTGCTAAAGAGCATACGCGCTTGTAAAAATTTATTGTATACAATGGAAATGTGTTGAAAAATGTTTGTTAACAAACACAATACTTAATTAAAAGAGATAATACTTTAAACTACAGCTCGCTTTTAACTGTACTACATAGAGTTTGATATTCATTATGTTTTGTTAATATATTTTTTATTCACTTTGTTTCTTTTTATATTTTTTTATTGTTACAATTAATGTTTTGTTTATAAAAAAAATCTTACTTACATGTATTTTTTGACATTAAGCTTTTGTTTACTAGGATGAATATAAAATATATTCAATATCTTTTTTTTCATCTTTTTAAATTAGTTATATTTCTTTTTATATTTTTTATTGTTACAATTGATGTTTTTTTATAATAATTTCCTTATTTAGATATATTTTTCGTTAATAAACTTTGAATATAAAATATATACTTTCTCGGCTATATTTAATTTATATTATACTGTAATTTATATTACTATATTTATATACTCTAGTTTAAATTATATTTTCATACATATTTATATTTTACTGTAAAAAATCTTGAAACATACATATTTTTTTTTTAAATACACATATACGTTTTAAAACGGATTAACAAAACTCATAACACCTGACAGCAGCAAGAATCAGACATCAATTATTAAAAAACTCATAAAATGAGGGCAAATAAAAAATTCAGCTCAGTGCCTACTCTGTTGTATTTAAAAAAAGAAAACTAGGTCTCCTATTATGTCTAAAACAACATTTAGCTTGGTAAACCTCATTACTCGTTAAGTTTTTTAAACCAAAATGTAACTGGCTATTATAACTTCACAACTTTAAAAAATAAGGATATGTATCAAAATCTAACAGTACAATGGGGCCGACACTGTGCACACACAGACACAATATAAACAGGCTGTGTGTGCAAGTGATTGGTAAGCAGGCCACGTGCTTGGGTACTTGCCAGCCTTGGATAAAACAATCGCCGATATTGCTGATTTACTGCCAGAATAAGAAATATCTACTAAAAATGTCTTTCTCTTGTGATATCTGTATAATTCGCATGTTGAGCAATAATTATATATAGGATATCTCAACTATACTAATAGGGGCTAAAATAAAATTTATTACCATTTAAATCTTGTGTATGACTTTTTTGCTAATGTTTTAATTTTTAACGTCTTCTTGAGATGAATTAATACGAGATGATCTTGTGCTTACAACTGAAATTATTGGCCGTAAATATTTCTGTTACATAAGTGTAGCTATATAATATAGGTACACTTAGGGCTTTTATTTACAGCCATATGGACAGATTTGGATTCCATGATTGAAAGACATATGGCGTCCACCATGCTTTGAGCTCATGCATAGGAACCCCGAATGGGTTCGAAACTAGTCGGGCGAATTCCGATTAGAAATGACATGATTATAGCCGGGTTTAATTTAATAATCATTATTGTTCACGAAATTTTAAATACAAAAAAGAAAGACTTATCATTAGAATTGTTGTCAAAGTCTTTGTCACTATGTTAATCGATTCGGCGAGTGACGAATGAATTGAGACAGAAATTACAAAACTAATAACTAGTATGTATATATATACGACCTCCTTAGATAACGTTGCGATCGTTACATTCCCAATACATATTCAACTCGTAATACGTTTAAAAATATAAATTCTACTGAAATCCTTGCGCCTTAATCCGTCGGCCGCTTGCCAAAAGCCCAAGCACGTGCGCTTACATAACCCTCCACTGCCGTAATTTTAAGAAGTATATTGGTTTAGTTTTTACCCCGACGCTGCCAACCAGACCAGAATTAACCCGAGTTGCTTTATTGCTAGCGGTTACGTACGGTCTTCTAGACAAAGTGTGCGGTTTGTTGAATGTTATGCCCCAAAACTCCGAAAACAACTTCAGTTTACTTTTAAACTCTTATTTAAGCTTCTATTTTTCGTGCACTGAATAGATATTTGATGTTTTATTGCTTGTATATAAAAACATTTTGCTGAAGTCTAGTGGCCCATTCACCATCATTATATTAAAGTTTTAAACCTAGAATTCTTTAATATACTTAGCGTAGTTTCATGCGAAATTTCTTGGAGCGTGCATTTTTGCTAAATTCTGAAAAGATCTTAATTCATGACCTATCTATTTATGTTTTAACTAAAGCTATGTTTTTCTTTTATTTACCTGAGTATTTGAGGTAAGTACCGATAGCAAAAATAAAGTTTAATGATTTTTAATTATTTCAAATGAGATTAAATTTATAACAAGATCGATTCGGAAGCATTTGAAATCAGATATAAATTTAAATACTTGTTTGCTATATACTCAAACTGAAATCCTCCAGTCCTACGTGTAGAAACAAAGCTCTGCTGATTCGATTTAGAGACGAACGAACGATATCGTCTTTGATGTGACGAATCAAAGGCAGCGATCCGTCTGTAATACACTTAGCCGGGCCATTTCAGCCCCTCAACCCTCCCGGGGGTGGTCCCCGCTGCACTGCAGTCGCTCCAATAAGATTTTCATTAAGCGTTGAAAAGTTTTTAATGAGTGGACGTTTTGTACCCAGCCCTCGCAGTGCACTGTTTAGAAACAATTGGATGTCATATTAACAGAGTTTAGCAGAACAAGATTGCAGCATCCCATTTATATTCATTACTGCTTGTATGTTCCAAGTTAAAATCGATGGATAGCTACAAAAACCTTTTAAATTATTTGTCTTGTTTAACGATTAAAATAAATTAAACGAAATTGGAACAGCAGGATAATGGCACCCAACTCATACACTCTAAAGTAACACACTTAAAACATACCTACTCTTTACATCACAAGTATATCATAATCTCACCAGTTATCACATAAACCATATAAAATAGTTTATTTAAAACCCAGTTCTACAAAATTGCATTCAAAATTTATTCCAGTTTACAGCGATAAGATAATATTATTATCAAAATGCATTTAAAAAGCCTTAAAGTTAAGCAATGAAGGCATCAATCAAGTGGCGTGACGAAAGCTACCACTTATCAGATCTGCCCTATTTGCTACTTATAAGTAATTTCCGACGATCGATTTGTTTTGTTGGGTCGAGGCAGCAAGGCTGCTTAACGGTAGCCGTTTATGGATACGAGATTATAAAACGTTTTTAAAAATTAATAATTGGTTCCATATTTGTTAAGTGTATATAAATATGTTAAGCTCAATTTAAATAAATATAGCTTTATTTATAAACACGAACAGGATTGAACCTTCGACCTCTGGAAATACGTTCTCGTCCGGGACAAGAATTTCTTGTTGTACATAATTAAGATTATGATATTTTTTTTAACAATCTCTCTTATATCTGTCAACTATTATTTATTTAATATCAATTCAAAATCTCAATGATAAAAATAATATTTATCAAAACTCGAAATAGTCATATTGTTATATCAAGATATATAAAATCTATGTATACAAGAATATCTTTGAGCAAGACATTGCAAGTGTAAATAATATAAAGCCACGTTTATAAATACGTTCCCGCTCTGTGTGAAAACAGACTTGGTAAGTTGATATCCGAGAGACAGGCAATCTATTGCCACTGGAAAGCAAACTTGTCAAAAGTCGGTGATAGACTTTGATTAAAAAATTACTTCCCTCTTTTAAGTCTTACTAACGTTTACTTAATGTAAGGTTTTAAGTTTTGAACTGACAAAAAAAGAGTGATTATAAAGAACATGAACTATTATTATCTATGCAAATGATAAGGCTTTCTTTATATAACTCTATTTAAACTAACACAAAAGTATTTACGTGATTATTTCGAAGATTTAAATAAACTTGGTGCACATTCACGCTGTTGCTAACCGCATTCTTTTGTTAAACCCATTTTATAGAACAATAGAGGCAAAATAATGAATAGCTTCTTAAGTTTCGATAAATTCTGCACCTTAATTATCGTGAGCAGAGGCGCTCTCTTGCGAGAATGCTACGTAATTACGTTTGATATGACAGTGACATTTAAGGTTCCATTAGTTCGTCTGCTTTGGTTCCAATATTATGTTTAAAAATTATATACTTCTCAGACTTGGATTCTCGAAGGCGAACACAAACATAACTAATTTGCTCTAAATGAAGAATTAATCTTATATTATTTTTATTATTTATACTTTTATAAACGAATGTTAAATTTTGATAACTTTACCAGAATAATCGATTTCAATAATATATTTACCAAAAGTATTTCCATTTGAATAAGTGTATTTATCTGATGTAAAAGATAACAATCTAAAAAAGTAATAACTATATTGTATGTAACAAGATGTGTATTTATATATACAATTACTATTATATAACACGAAAATCTTAGTTTAAAATGGTTTGACATCAAAATATTCAAAGCAGACAGCTAGTTCACAGTTTTCTAACTGAAACCGAACTTTTTCATGGCTTCAGATGCAAATGTCCGGAGTAGACCGCAGTTAGTGAAGTTCACAAGTATAGTTTAGTATAACAACTACGTTACAACGATTTGTATATAATTATAGTTGATATTTTGTAAAACTTTTTATATGTATAGAATAATTTATTACAACTTAATCGAATTTTCTTCGAGTTGACTCCGATTAATAAGACCTACACCGGTGTAGAAATATCGATTAAAACAAATTAATATTTAAGTGAGACCAGCTAAATTACTAGAAATAACACATTAGATCGTGGAGTCATTAAAACATTTTTAATGGTAATAATAACATCAAAATTACTTAAAAGTTTTGGAGAAGTCTTCCTCCCTATCAGAGTAAAGTACCCTATAAAATCGATTAGATGATATCTTAATATTGACAAAGTTACTCCTGAAGCATAACATGCACCAACAAAAGGTTAACCAACTCTCGTCGAAGGGCTTATCGGCACTAGTAGCATAAAGCTGTGGAACAATGGAAATTTGAAATATGAATAGAATTTAGTAGTTATTATTATTATTATTTATTTAAATATAAATTATTAGTTTGATTATGTTTACCTCAAAGATATAATGTTTAATTTACATATATCTTAAGTGTTGTTAATATTGTAACATACAGTAGAAAACTGATTAACCGGACTAATTGTTGTCATGCGGATCATCGAAAATCCAGATAATCCAATATATGAAGAATCTTTTCTTCATTCATGGGTTTAATGCATCATAATCAACTTGCCACTGTCAGTAGTATCGGTATCAGCGCAGTATGTCTCTGCTTCAATTCTTCCCTGTCACACGTCATGTCTGTACACACTCCTTTCTTCTCCATATTACTTTTCGGACAGTCCATACATGTCTTTTTTTCCGTCCTCTTCTTAGCTTCCTCCGAATCTCACAGTGTTCTATCAACATGCCTTTTACCTCTCCACATAAAGTTCCCATACTATGACAGACGACGTCTTCTATTTTTTTCTTCTACTGAAGACTTAACTAAACTACTGTAAAACTTTCCCTAACACATATATTTCTTATCCTACCCTTTCTTGTACGCATCGGATGTCGACCACGTGACCTGTCAATATTTCATCCTGTGATATAACGTCCCCGTCAATATTTCCATTGCTTTGTGTAAGGGAACCAAGACTACGAAAGTTGGAGCAGACTCGTAAAGCTACTCCATCCAACGAAATATGAACAAAAGAGAAGACCCCACAGGAATAATTTACTGCAGCAGCAATGCTGACGTCAATCTTTTTAAAAACACTACGGAGTTTACGTTTCTCCGATTTATATAAAATCCCGATTCAAAAAATCAATAATATATTTCCTGAACTCCAAAATAAAAAAGGATAATATTAAGCAGGTATTCTAGATAATCGCGAATCCGTATAATTGAGAACCGAATAATACGGTTTCTACTGTAATTGGTTATAAAATATTAATAAGTTACAAAAAATCTTAATGTTTCAATGAATTAATCAGTCTGTTAAATAAATTATATACAATGTGAATACAGCCTTACCGCTCGCGGGATAGCAAAATTAGTAAAGTTCACGCCATCATTATTGGCGTCGGGCTCACAAAGGGTGGTCTTTGTCAACGCATAATTACCAGCGAGATAAATATTAACTGAACTATCTAAGATAAAACATTGTTTCGATCGTAATATAAATTTATATTTTATATTACTGTATCTATGAGGTCGTTTAATTTAAGTAAAGTATACCTTATGCTTAAATTAAACAATTAAATTAAACAAGTGTGTCAATTATTTTAAATATACTTAGCTGTGGCTTAGACTTAGATTAAACTAATTTATTATTTTAGGTAAATAAAATTTTATAAATAAATATTGAAGTATCAAGTGTTATATTACCAATAGCCATTTGGACGTAGCCGTTTGGTTTCTAATAAGAGACAGACTAAAATACATTTGTGTAACTATGCAGGCTTCGCTTGTCAAAAACGTTCCTGTTAAACCAATCTGCCAAACTTTGTGAAGTTCGCTTAACGCCTCCGAAGGTCCACTTACAAACGTTCAACTTCGGGCAATTCCGTCAAAACTCTCCACTATTTGCTACCCGCAAATTACACATCTTCGAGTCAAGCCGAAGTGGTACGGAAATGACCGAAGTCGCTTCGTTAGTCCTGGGATTGGGTCCATTGTGTTTCACATTTAATCGCTGCCGGACAATAGGCAATGACGCGACGTAATTGTCCCTAAATAGTCGGTGCTAAAGCTGAAATCGCTTGATTTTAATTGCTGAGCGCCAGCTCAGCGTTTCGTTTGATTTTTTGAAATACGAATGTGATGACCCACGTGTGATTAAAGCTTTTATAACCCACTACGCGACAATGCTACGTATACGACAATGCTACGCACACACACATTAAAATGAAGAAATGAATCATTTAATACAGTGCGAAAACATTTCGAGTCAAATTTAAAAACGCAGCAGAAAAAAGAACCAAGTAAATTGTTGGCAGACCAAAAATAATTGATTATAAAATTAAACTGGCAATCTATTATTGCCCATTTAATTTCATTGCACCTCTGATGTCTTTTACTCTTTCAGCTTTAAAACGTTCTAATAAAAGATTTTTACACTCTGATTATTGCTACTCAAGTGAATCGTTTGAATTGAAATGAAGATGGAATTTACGGTTAGACGTTTTATTTTAGATTAGGATTAAAAAACATTGTATTTCATATTTCGAATGTTCAAAGAGAAGACGCCATACTCGAAATCTCTATACGTATTCGCAGTTTTTATTTTTTGTTCTGTACGTACCTTTAGCTAGTTTAAGTCTGGCCGGAGCATGCAAAGTCCGTTAATTGAAACTATAAATATCCTCTGATTTACTTCAGTGCTATTTACTCGCCTTTGCCGACTACTGCGACAAAATGGACACTTCGTTGTATTAATATAGAGGCTATTTTATTCTTTATAATTTCAAAAAGTGTTGCGGCAATAAATTACATATTTTAAGCTGTGTTAATGTTTATATTAAATATTGATGTGTGAGTAATCAAAATGATTTTAATGACTAACTTGCGCATATAATAAACATTACTAGTATCTTATGAGAGGGAAAATAAAACCGATTATAAAGGAGAATATTTTTAATCTAAACCTGATCAGAGATTGTGATATTTTTGTTATGATAGTGTGCTATATTATATAACCATGTTCCCTTGCGCCCTCTATCTCGTCCCCTAGGGGGTGCGATAACCGCTTTTTATACGCATAATGCCCGGGATCTCGTGCTAAGCTGATAGAATTGTGGAATCAGCAGCCTTTTGAAGTTTTATTAAATTGTAACACTCGCGAGTTCGCGTCAACGCGCCCATGAAATTGTGGTTTTATTGAAATTGTTTGATTTTTTTCTTAGCGAGATTTTTTATTGCGATCGGAAAAATTGTTCTATTTAAATTTATAATTTTTTAACCGTTCTAAAACACCTTTTTATAACCAACCAGTTTTATAGAAAAAACATTATCAAAACTTAAAAATAAAGTATACCTATATTTTACTAAAAAAGTAAATCAACTTCATAATGTTTCATAGATATTTAATTTATATAGTTTCTAATACCTCTATAAATAAGCACAAATAAATAGACTTACTGCTTATAAGGGAAAAGACCTTCGTTTACATAAAATAAAAATGAATTATTGAATAATGTTACGGTTCGAATGCGAATTGAATTAACTCAGGGCTTTAAAATAACTTAATAAAAACGGTCTACCGGCACTTGTAATTTGCGAATAATTGCATCAGAGACAGTTGAACGGTCATGTTTTATTTATTTGTTCTCCTTTACCAACACTACAAATTGTCCAGTTTTTACGTTGCCAAAAATGTTGAACATTTTTATTTGTAGTTATATTTAACAACCATTTAATGGACATCATTTTTGTACAGGAATTATTATTTTGTAACAATTTTATTAAAAAAACAATTAGGTAACTAAGCCTAGGTTTCACAAAACAAACCCTACGCTTACCACTAAAACTGTAATATTTCATTAAAGTTTTAAAGTAAGCGGAATGTTAGTCGGAAAAATAAATAATTTAACCTCAACACAAGCATAACATAATAAACTTTCTGTCGGGTTTCTCAAATAAATAGTCCCGTTTATCCAAATAAACTATGAACACCAGCTCATGTAAACTTGGAAGCAAATATGAAAATATCTTACAATAATATCGTTTAAGAGTATAAAAATAATTTTTATGCACTAGTTAGATAAGAAATACTTAAATTTTATAATTACTTTATGAAGCAACAAATGTTTATTGAATATTTGAAATCAATATTTGTACAATACTTACGTGTAATAATGGTAAAACAATAAAGTTTATAATCCAAAAAATCCATATAAATCGTATATTCCCTCAATAAAGCCGTATTTACAGGAATATGATCCAAATCGAAAATCTAACCAATCCGTCTTAAGGACACTTTGTCAGTGTGATATCATATAGCGCTCGTAAATACATGGCTTAGAGAAAGGCGTTATTGTGGCTTTCATGTTATCGACACTCTCCCTTATGTTGGTTTCACCCGACTTTGCCTTTGTAAGCTAAGTTTCGGCTTAGAAAAACGTTTTTCAAAAAAAATATCTATAGCTAGAATCGGAAAATTATGTATTGAATCAAATAATCTTTAACAAAAAGTATTCTTCTTTACACGTTCAGTTTTTTTTTAATGTCATACATACCCATATCACAAATACCACCAAGACTTACTCTTTAAATCCAGGTACATTTTGCCCAACAAATTAAATAATCGTAAGTTTGTGCTTGTAAATTTTTTCAGAACCTGGTCCAATACGTTATCAGTGAACAGTTTTACGACGACTCCAAGGTTTTACGTGATAAGTATTTTTATTTGTTCGGGAGATCGGATAAGCCTGCCCGCGGATTACTTACAGCCAATTCCGAAGCTTTTAAGGGCACCTGTCACGTCCTCAGCCTACATTTGTGCGTTGTTTATTTTTACTTAGACTGCTTTTAATGTTGCTTGCTTTGAATCTTAAGCAGCTATGTAAAGGACATTAAATATTCCTAAGTACAGCTTTATTTAATTACTATATACTCTGAATTCGCTCGTGTCAAATTCGTGATGGAAATTACTTTTGATGTAGATTCTTTTTAAAAGACAGATCTAGTTACGCCAGTTGTTTACTTCTTTATAAATATGTTTTTACAATCTGTCGCATCTCCTTCAATAAAAATATGGTGTATATCTAACTATCATATAACCGATAAAAACATGTTTTCGTATCAAGAAAAAGTACAAAAACAACATCCATTTCATTTGTGAAAATAAATCGCAAATATTCCATCCACATAATAATAATCCATCAGTTTCATCTATTATATCAATACAAAGGGAATGATGTAGTGTAACAATTTCCAGTGTCCAGCCCTTTACAACATAACGTATTCGCAGCGTGCTCCATCGATTGGACCTCCCATGGACCGCTTTGTGTCTCCCAAAAAAATGCTTCACTCCCTAATCCTATTTGCCGCAGCAAATAAATTATATTGACCACTGATAATGCGAACTGAACTACTGCGAATATTTGTCACCTGTTACTGATATTGAAAATGGAATTGGGTTTTATGGTTGTTTTTTGGAAGCTTATTCGTTATTTCATGTAAGATGAAATTCATGGTCCGTTCATAGGCATTTAATTTCATTTCATTAAGTAAATTACCTTTTTATTATAAGAATAATAATAATATCACAGGACAAATTACACACATTGATCTAATCCCTGAGTAAGCAAGTTATTTACTTGAGTTAAGGGTGTTAGACAACGATACAAATACATAGAAATACACATATAAATAAAACGAATATATTTAATAAACGACCAAACCCAGAAATACAGACATCTATGCTCATCACATACATGCCTGTCCCTGTTGGGAATCGAACTCGAGCCCCATTGTGTCGCTATTTGCGCTAACCACTCCACCAACGGAGCGATTATTATGAAATAAATGTTAAGTAACTTTGGTTTTACTGATGATACTAAATATATATGAATATATAATATCAGCTTATATCATTAATTATAAAAATGATATAGAAAAGATAGCTCGTTATCGGTATGATAAATGAAGAAATCTCTCAAAGGGCACATAAAACCATACAGCGATGGAATTCAAAGAGTTATAATATAATTTCGTTGAAAAATGTATCGAACGAGCAGGTCCTCGAGGGGGCCACAACCGAATAAATAAAGGCGGGGTGCTGCGAACTTGCGAAAAAAATCTCCATTCGCGGTGCGGATACGAACATTAAATATTGATCACGCCTCAAATTTATGAACACGAGAATGAAGGTGTTCTGATGAAATAAATGTCGTTGGAGATTTTTTTCAGTATTGTCATAACCTTGGTATTTGTTTGATCATATGATTAATAGTACTCTTTCTGATGTTTTCCTCATCAATATTTAGTTTAATATTTTGCAATATAATTTTAAATTTTGAATTCTTTATGAAGTTTTATATTTTTAATGATTTATCAAACCTGTTACAAAAAATAGTGTTCACACAATATTTTATTCATTAAAACAGCACGAGCAGAAATTGCCTATTCGAATCTGAATAAAAAATATTGTAAATGAAAGTGAATTATTTAACGAACGTATATTTTTTACAATCCTTTTAGAGATTTTGTTGGCTGGTAACGGTAGTGGTTTTTCTTTGAATCAGACCTTTATAACGTTTCGAAATGTTTACATAGAAACGTATTCAACATCGCTGTATACCTTCGCGGTTTTTAGCTTGTTTTACTGCCAGCCATCTTTTTATATTTGTAGGTTAATTAAAAATTATCAATTTCAACACCCTTTAAAACTTTTACATTTCAGTTGATTTTTATTTACGTTAATAAAACATACTTTATTTTGTTTATTACCTACCTTTTTAATGAATTTGCTTCCATTATTGATTAAACATAATTGAATATACTTTTATTGATATACAACGGTTATAACCATTTGATTTGTTTTTTATAAATTACAAATCGTCTTAATTAATTACAAATCCAATTATTATACTATAAGAAAAGCTATAGTAATATAAAAACGTTTCATTTAATGTTATTCTAAGGGAAAGCCGTTATATATGTTTGACTGAAAAAAGCTCTTTTGAAGATTAAAAAAACAGGTCCAAGTGTTTTAAATACCGACTTTAATAAAAGAGTATCCATTTTAATCCACACCATGCTATCATAATTCAGACCTTTAGCCACTAGATTAGTGAGAACCCCATTATTTTATTCGTGAGCCAAAGGGTTACGGATACAGGATTCTGTTTATAATTTAGAGAATATATTTAAAACGCAACAAAGGATTATGATAATATATATTACTTTTTTTTTACTAATAACCATAGACTATAAGAACATTTATATTATGCATTAATATCACGAAAGTAAACTTCGTAACAATATCAATAATTATTGTAACGATAGTAAATTGAAGTAAGCTAAACTATTATGCATCTTTTTATATCGTCCCTGAAACCTGTTATGAAACTAATAAATTACCCTATTTTTTGGGTAAAATATGCTTTGTATAATACTTTGTTGTAACCTGTATGCGCTGGTGATGTAGGTGTTTACTCTAACATGTCACATATGTGCTTCTCTCGCATATATATCTTATTGTGTACCTATATCTGTCTTGCAACTTATGATAATTCTTTCTAACAAATAAATATAATATGCCAGGAATTTATTAAATGTTTTTCGCCTGGTTTTAATGTTTTTTTTATAATATTACTTAAACAAGTAATTGTTAGTATATAAAGCGACAACGTTTAACAAGTTGGCTCGAAGCCCGGGAAATGATTTCAAATTTCACACTCTACGTGTATCACATTCGGCGTGTGATGAGCAATAAGGATTAGTGTCTAAATATAACCACAAAATGGCGGCTATATTTCTGGCGGGTTTATGTATTTTTATTATATGTTTTGTAATCATTTAATTTATTTTAATGCCCTTTTTAGAAATGCTTACCATCTTCCACCATTGAATTAAAATTAGGTATATAGGTTGGCACCATTGATAAATAAATTATACAATAAGTAATTATGTGTAAGTTTACACAAGACCTTTTAAATATGAAAGCAAAGCAAATTGCCATTTAAACTTAAGCATGATCAGCTAATGAAATCAGTTCAACTTTGTCAAGTTGGCTGTGATTAATGACGTCATTAAACTCTCGACTAAATAAATCAAAATGACAACGCAGTAATGAAGAGCTCTGATTGAAAAATTGTACGAATGGCGTTTTATTGTAAAATAACGACATTTTTAGATTTCCTGTAAGCAATAAAAAAATATAAATAGATTTGATTGTTACGACACTACTCGATATCAAATACACGTTTTTCATCATAACTGTCTCACTGTGATTTAAATGTAAATGGTTCTTAAATATACCTTCATGTAAAACCTATAAAGAAATTAATATTACTATTTTCGACTAACAGCCAGTTATTCCTGAATTGAGTGACGACATCAAAATATCGTTTTTGAATATGCAAATCGTTTTGTTTTGTCCTCGTTTAAATAAAATAATATAAAACCCGTTTATTTTGATAACTAAAATAAATATTGTGTTCCATCGTCAGCGACTAATTCCTTGACTATTAAACTATTACCATTTATAAACTGTATCAACCATATATCCAGATAGTATAAAACGATATACTCAAAGAAGTTATATTATTATTTAGTAAATTTTATAATATGATTATAGTGTGTTTTGCTGATAAATAAGATTTATTTTATATTATTAAACATATATTTTATATAAGTCATACACGATTACAATGAAAAAATAATTGAATGATATCATGACATATACGTATATGTCATTATTGCTTAACCTAACAAATAGAAAAAATGAAATACTGAATGAAATTAATAAATGAAAAATGAAACTTAATAAAGCTACAACAGCTGTTTTGCTTCGATCCCTGTAAACTATTACCACGGTAATGGATATGGGGGTCAAAGTATTGTCATCTTGCTTATCACAGCTATCATACATCACTCTTAGATGGATGATGGGATCCCGGATCCCAGGAACCCGGGATCACAGTGTTTGGGCATTTGTAAATGGATTTTAAAAGCAAACGTCTGCTTGAACATCCCATAACATTTTTCAAAGCCTTCCCATCTGACCTTACGTTGATCTATTATTTCCTTAGAATGACTATGGGTTTAACGCTTCAGGTAAAAAAATAAATACATTTATTCATATATTTTTATGTATATTGTCTATAATACATATAGTGGTTTTATTTTTATATTTTTTTATTCAATAATTGTAATATAATATTTAAAAAAATTAACTTTACCAAATGTCGTAATCTTATTTTAATCTGCCAATTTTTTTTAATAAAGTGACAAGTGAATTATCACTTAATGTGATATAGTATTAACCCTTCATCACTGTTAAATAAATCAAAATACCATTAAACGGATCCGATAGTATACCGGAAAACCTTTGAAGAGCCAAAGCCTGTGAAAGAGAACCCTTACTAATGCATGTATATCTGTTTGCCTATAAAGGGCGAGTGTGCTTGACCTCTGAATGTATTTTGGAAACCCCGGGATACATAGAGGTCGATCTAGAAAATACTTTGACCTTCTTTTCTAAAGAAAATAAATTTGAAAGAAAAATCTTTTGTATAATACGAAATCGCAAGACACTTAAAATTAATCACACAGCATCCATCTTCAAATTGTAAAGGTAAACGTATTTTAATAAAAATCATTAATAATATCATTATTATCAGTCCTTTTTTTGACAATAGAAATTTTAAATCTTTACAGTTTTAAAAATCATATAAATACAAAAGAATTTAGTTCTACCCTCCATTATGACATAATCAGGTAATAGCTATACTCATAAGAAATAATACCCGAGTCACATTAGTTTTTCAAACAAAATGAAATATATAACTTACCTAGGATTATTTAAATTAATCGTAATATGAAATCGTTATACAACATAAACGCAGCGTGACAGCGGACACCTGTCAACGTCACGTCAGGTCCCACTGCGCGCCATTTTAAAATGTAGATAACGAATCAGGGTAACATGAGCCGCCCCGAGGCGCCGCGACTTGCTGATTTTTTTCAAACCCGATATGATTTTACCGCAATTGAGCACCCTAACATTTACTTACTACACTTTTACCATGTAATGAGCCACAATGCACTTTAAGCCGTAAACATAGCGTTTAAAATCGCTATTGCAGTGTGAAGGTAGAGTTAAAGGGAGTACTAAATACCTTGTAACCACGTTTGCAAAAATAGTTATTTTACTTTAGGGTTCACGACCAATTAGTCAAAGACACTGCAAGCATTTTACGAAGTACAATGGCCCTTGTCTATGGTCGTGAATGGGCCACTCAGTCGGTGTCGAATGCCTCTCCACATTGAAGATGTCGGCGCAACGTGATAAATGCATATCGCTGTGCAACCGCTTCATTTGTGACAATATTAATTTGTATCCATGTGTATAAAATTAATGTTAGATTAGTACAACCTAGAGTTGATAGTTTTTTTTATCATTATTATCGTTAAACTCCAGTTAAAGACCTAAAATTGATTATCGAATATATAACATCTTTTTCATTAGTACTAATTTATAGCAATTCCAATAAAAACATAGATTAAATTAAACCGATGCAGCCGTAAAAACTAATCACAATTAATTTATTGAATATATTAATAAATTACCCGGCTTTATTCAAATTATTTTGCTAACATTTAATACCAGCATAAATAATACCATTCAGAGACCACATGTGAGCCACTAAAATAAAACAACGCAATAAAATTGGACGCTTCCACATTTTAGCGCTCATTTTGAGTTTACATAAAATTTAGGCTGACCGCTGAAAATTAAGCGCAATTTACCAATATGAATATAATGGTGATTGGTATATTATCTGTGCTATATAAAGGTATATTTATTATTCATTAAATGTAATTTATCCAAACCCAAACTAAAAAGGACATCCGGTTTAACTCTTTTTTTATTAAAAGTTTTATGCAATTAAATTAACACCCAAAGCTTAGATAAAGCTTACCAAATGATCAATTCAGGGATACGTCAGGGGATTATCACGGGTATTTATCCATAAGAAAACGTCCATCACGCTAAATTTGGATATATATGGATCCTTTGCGGTTTAATCGCGTGAGCTCGCCCTGAGGGGTGACCGATCATCAATCTCTATCAGGCATGGGTGAAAAAATGTAACCTCCATGGGACACTCTACTGATATGGAAATGGAAACTGATCGCACTAAAGTGGAAATCGAATTTATGAGACCAAGTATTCCTATGTGCTAATAAACTTTTAGACCTGTAAAAAAGAATCCGACGTATTTGTTATACGTAAAAAAATATCACATAACCTGATCAATTTTATATTTAAGCAAAACAAATCTAGTTACTTACTTTTATTTAATAAGAAACTGATAAGGCGACTTCACGATACGATACGACACGACACGTTACGATATTTTGTCTGACAGTTCTTAATGACTATGGAATGAATTTAATGTTAATGAAATTTAAATCTATACAATATTTCACATTATTTTTTCGGACTCTTAAACGTCATTAAACTAATGGTGTGTATCCGCTAGGTAATTCATTTGTAAAACATTTCAGTTTATTTCTATTACATAAATCTAATTTATGATTTCGGGTAAAAGTTAATAAAGGCCTCTATTATCGGCCATCTAGCATAAGCAAGTATCCCAAACTAGGGTCACCTTGGATAAGTAACTATTTAAAGCGAACAATGATCTTATTATACCAATGTAATAAACAATTTTTAAGATTATAATAACAAAGTGCTTTTATACAAATAAATTAATGTTTACATAAAATAATCTTGCAACCTTATTTAAGACTCTTATTTTACCAAGTAATGCTTAAACCCTTGTTCCTGAAAACCCTCCAAATAATCAAAGATACCTAAAAATAATATAAATGACTTATCTATATTGTTGGGTTTTTTGATACTAAATTTCTGAAAGACAACACGCAAAATCTTGAAGGAAAACTAATTTAGGGCAGGCATATCCAATTGCTAAGAATTTTCCAATTTGACCGGACTAATCGACCAGCGACACGTAGCAGATCGACCCTTAAATCAGGACAGAAATCAGTCATGGGTCCAACTGCATTTTTCCCTTGCCAACTAATTTTGCCGCCCCATTTTCGTGAATCTCGAATATCCATCAAACGATTTCACCGGCCACTATCGAAAGATTCAATGAATGATAACGAGTCTAATAAATACTTCCACTCCTTGAATGACCGTAATTAATTTAATGGATTTAGACAAAGAAATATGTACAATGAGATAGTAAGATAAATTCTTTGTTTTGACCATTAGTAGACGTTGAAACTTGGTGCCGGGTTGCGTAACGGAAGACGATGGTTTTTTCACAATTTCTCGTAGATCCTAATGAAGGAGCAGCGTCTAACGAGCGAGGTTGCTATCCTTATTATCAACTCTGTAATCTACGTTTATTTTGCTTTGAAGTTTTCGATCTCCTAAAATAAAATGGCAAGTCGTTTGAACTTTGTTTTAATGAGAAAACAATGATTTCAATTATGTATGCGAATGTTAGTATTTTGGTTATATAAACAAAATAAAATAGTATTATTTTATGAATGTACAAAATGTCTCGTGGTCTGCAACGTTACTATACTATGAAACTATGAAACATCTTGCCACATAATCTTGCAGATATTAAACCCTTGATTATTATTTTTATTTTAAATACAGTAGTTATATTATTAACTTTATAAGTCTTCGTTAGCGTACGAGTACTATAATAATAATAATATTCATTATTGTACATCCTCAAAAGTATAACATTTCCATATATTACAAAATAAATAAAATAATAAATAAAATAATATATATAATAATAATAAACAAAATGTACAAGGCGCGACCTTATCCTTAATAACCTTTTATATCGTCGTGAATTTGCGCTTATACATAACTTGTTATCTAACGGGTTGATTTTTTTCTCTTATATAAAAATATAAATCTTTTTTAATCGATTAAAAAATCCTGTTCAATTATTTAAAAAGTTATTTTTATTGATAGAAGCACAGTCTTGAACTCGAAAACCAAACAGGTTTTTAAATAATGATGTGTTCTTCAACGGCTGTGGTTTTAAAATTCTTCAGCATAATTTGCCTGCATGTTTAAATTGTATGCAAATTATTGAGTGTCTCATGTTTCATAGGATATTACCATAGCCAGGGCTAAAAAATGTGGACTTCAGTGGATGGTAGCGTCGCCGTCCATTTCTTATATCTGGAATCGCACCATAAATTAGTGCGCTGGTCGCGTGACGTAGTGACTTAGGCAACAACGTCTCCTTATCGTGCCGGAAACTACCCGACTGGATCCAACCAGTCAAGCAAAAGAATACTTTAGCCTTTGTCTGTAAGGCTCAACTTTCCTTACCAAGATACGCATGAAAACATACCTGATAACCCGATTTCAACTCTATTTATAACAACAAACGATCTAAAATTTAATATAAACTTTTGTAACTGAAGCAAATAAGGCAACATTGCCAGTATGTCGACATAAATAAAGCTGAGTGTCCTTTAACGAAGCAGAGGTTGACATTGCGATACTAATAAAGAGTTGTTCGGATAATATCGACTCTACGGTGCTAGTGATAGAATATAAATTTCCTTGTTACAGTCGAGGGTAGTAATGAAAGTTCGCATTTAGCGGTGGTTGTGGTAGTGATATGGGTGGACTTCCTTTGTCTAGTAATCTTATCATTGCACCAGGCGGCCGTTGCTTGACGTGATACATTGCACTTACTGTAGATTTAAATGCTTTTAATTATTACATAAACTGTGCATTGTATTTTAGAAAATGTATAACGAATCACAATAGATTTTTCCTACTTCTTACGGCAACAAGATATTTATTTAATCGTATAATAGGATGTGACGCACTAAGAGCTTTACAGAGCATTAAGGTAGGATTCACTAGGAATAAATTTAAATTATACCTGATAAGGTAAAATGTTTAACGGAACCAGGCCAACTGAGAGTCATCGATTAGATACATGCGTAATATCATCACGCTGGAGCGATTTTCCCCTTACCGGAGATAAAATTTGACTTACTTGCAGCAAAATTTAATGTTGGTCTCGTCTGTCGTTAGCATTGAAAAGGATAGGACAGACTGGTTAAGTAAAAATAAATGTTTTTATCTGTAACTGTATTAATTAAATGCATTGAAACTTCGATTTGTTTAACCATTTTGAGCAAAGTTCTTATCCTAAAACAATATGTCTACCATTTGTAATGTTTTTTTTAAAAAATACACCTTATATCGTACTTTTGTTACATCTCTATATTTCATTATTGTTGACTGAGTTTAATAGACGGAAAACAAACTTCTAATGCCAGCATCAAAACTAAATCAAACGATATCTGAATGCAATCAAAGTTTGTGCTTAAACATATTATTGATAGGAATTTTCTTAAGATAGATCGCTGAATTGAACCTCGTGTTTTACAAAGAGCCGTCCCTGCGATCCGATCACAATCTCAAACTTTGAATATACCTCTTTCGACTATCGAAAAGTTCCCCATAATGGATTTGTTCGAGGACTCAATTGTTTTACGATGAATGGGTACTAATTAAAACGAAGTCATGACGATGCCAGCCCAAGTTTCCAATTGTTTCACAACTATAAATCGCAGCGCTGTTCTCTCATATAAATATGCGTTCTGACGACTAACTTTGGTGCTAAATTTATATAGAAGGTTTGTGTAATATATGAGTTATGTAAACATTATCTTATACACTTTAGATAAGCTAACTTTAACTTTATTCGTATCGCCATCGATTAAAGGGGTAGATACAAAATTGCACGGAAAGACGGTAACGAGCTTCAGATAGTCGACACATGTGCGTCAGCATCTTCCGCCTGGTGAAATTTCCTAAATGTATCCAGTTTTGTCTTCATGTGACACGGAGGATTCTAGGCTGCTGCAACATACATCAACGTCCGGAATTATGAAAGGACTTGAAGAGATATATGTTTGACAGTTTGACTATAAGTGTAATAAATAAGGTTTCCTTTAACCGAGTGTAGTTAAATGAAAGCAGTCTACATAAATCTTTGTAAGTGTCACATACAGACTATATATAAGTGGACCCTAAAAAGATAAAATGCTGGTAAGTATATAAACCTATAGATAATATATACTAAAAATATATACTAAAAAACCAGTAATAGTAATAGCCCCATCTCGTTATTCAGTTATTTATAAAAGATAAAGCTTCAGAATTACGGACACCATCTGCTACTTTTCTATTTTCAATAAGAAATCACGTTTGATCGGGCTTAGCTCGTCCGCAAATGAGCCGAAACACGGGCGTTTTATCTTGCAATGTACCTACCTATTTTTACTTAGCCAGCTTTGGTTTTTATAAGAAAAGGCTTTTCACGGGAAGCCAGAATAAGAAAACCACATGGCCTGAAAAAGTATAAAAATAAACGAACCGGAACACAGATAGTACCATTTGCTTGATTATGATCCACTATTATGCATGTAGAATATGCATCAACATGGTCGGTAAACTGAAACTATGAGTTTCTAAAACAGTATTTTATACTTATAGAAATAAATAACGACAACTAGAAAGATATAAATGTTATAGGCAATTTAAATGGAAGCAAAAAAGTTTGTTGGACATCAAATCCCAAGACGACATTCAAAATCGCGTTACCTTTTAAAGTTGAGACGATCCGGTTAACGAGTGTCGAATTTCTGAACTCTGGGGCCCCTTCAGAAGATGAAGTGTCCCCGGGAGGTGCCTCAGTAATTACCCACCATTACACACAAAAGACACGGCTCGTCCGATTACCATAATTCCCACTCCCCGAGTCGCAATATAAATGGACCACATTTTGTATTAGGACGCAGAGTGACGTGTGTATTAATGGCTATACTTGTTCTCCAAAATTAGGTAAGGGAGAAGCGATTTAGTTTTTTATTGCCGGCGACTATTTAGGATAGAATCCTACTTTCCATACAAGTTCATACTATAACGGGTCACAAAATAAATTGCTTTGTTTTATACCCGCTTAGACTTGTTTAATGTATGCTAATGAGAATTTATGCAATAACAAACAAGCTTAAGTTTGTAACAAAGCTTTGTCTGTTGCTTTACAAAATATCGTTTAGCGTTTTTGTTACATTACATAATATGTAAATTTTACATATTATGTTTTGTTTTGTAATTATAACATAATAACAACAAATACATTTACTATATTAGATATTTTAAACGAAAAATAATTTTACTTGAGCGAGAAATAATTAATTTACAGCAGTAAGTAAATTCATTACTTTCTAATAATTACTGTAGCGTAGATCGTTCAAAAGAGATCGCTACAAAGAACTGGTAGTATTATAGAGAACCAAGCTTTCTTTTCGCGAAGTAAAGGGCAATCTCCAAAAACAAAAAAAAACAAAACAAAAACCCTTTTAAAATTAATTGAGTTTTCTTGCGGCTACATCGGCCGCTACAATAAATTAATTAACGCTCGAAGGAATCCTTAAAATTTGTCGAGGATCAAAAGTTGGCTGACGGTCGGGAGATAGGGTGGGTGGGGTAGATAATGCTTCGATTTTCCATTAACTTATATTAGCGATGGGAGAGGCCGCCGCGCCCCGCGGTTCAGCCAATAGCTCCCGATCTAATATATTTCCTTTATTAACTAACTACCGAAACACGCAATCTTTGATCCATTTCCATAGGCCGATGTTCCCTATTTGTTTACGAGCTATTAGTGAGATTTGGTTATAATTCAATAAAGAAAACAATTTTCATGAAGAGAACAAAAGTCTGAGTAAATTTAATATTATTCTGTTCCATAAAAGTTACGCTTAGTAAACCCTTATAAGCAAAAACGCGTGTTTTGTTATTCATTCATTATTCATCTTAGTCATTAAAAAATAATATAAGCAGACTATTTTTTAGAAACATTAACTAATATGGAGTAATTTTCCAGGTTGTTTGCTCGAAGGATCCAGGCCTCCGCCAGATGTGCCTCCTCGAAACCCAACGATGTCACGTTTAAACGGCCGCATCACCGGCAATCCAGCTGATCTAGGTGACTTTGAACCCTCGTGCCTTGTTCGCACACCTTCTGGGAACTTTTACGTACCTTCAGGTTGGTAATTATATTTGTAATGATGTAATTAGCCCTCATAACCACACTTTTATAAAACAACTCTAATAAAGCCATAATGTTTTATAATATACATGCGAATAATTTTGTTCATGATTAAGATGTTGCTTGTTGGTTTTCAGGAGATATACAAAAAAATCCGTCTATGGACTACAAATCAAACTCATCTTGTAGTAGTCCAGGCAAACAAGAAAAGGGAACATTGGAAAGAATGGACAGAGGTGACAGGCATCCTGCATTTGGGGCGCCAGTACCCGTACTTCCCGTGAGAAACAATCTCAGGGCAACGCATTTTCCTCCAGCCGCCTCCCGTTTTCATTTCAGAAAAGGTCTTTCCTCTAGATGTTCTTGGAAGTGTACAGCTATCGTGTTTATAGTTCTATTTGTCCTTCTACTATCTATTGCATCTTATATGTCAGGTATGTAATAAGATTTTCTTGTTAAATATATTTCTTGGTTTTATGCCTTATAAATAGTTTATAATAATATTTTTGTTTTCTTACAGCATCCTATTTTACTGATAACTGGTCATATCAAAATGCAAAACCATGTTCAGTAATAGTTGGCGATAACGCAGATAAGTTTCCTTTGTCAAAAGCAACGACTCCCGAGTCGAGTAATAAATCAGTAACAAGACCGCACCAAACCTCAACGTCATCTTCAGGTAAAGGAGAAATACATTCACGCCCTCGTAGAAGTGTAGATGGGCATGCTTCTTTACCTTCTGTCTCTTCCACGGATTTTTCCTCTGTAGATATGCATGATTTAATCACTTTACCTTCTTTGACCACTGTTAGCTTAGTGCATGGTGTGTCTTCGGAGGCGGTAACTAAAGGACCGGATGTTACCGAGGGTGCTTACAATGCTTCTCTATTAAGCAGGGGCAGCAGTACAGTTAACATTAATAATTATGTAACTAGTAACCTTACACTTAATCAAATAATAACATCTACGGAACATAATAATTTAACATCTAAAAGTACTCAAGAAATTATGCAAACTTCACGTGCCATTGATACTAAAATTATTAATACAGAAATAAAAGTCGATAAACGTCCTGAAATCTTAAGTAACCAAAAAGATAACATCGCTTATGACCCTGAAGACATGCAAGGTGACGCATATCCTTCCATTTATTCGTATGGCTTCCAGAAGCTCCGTTATCTCAAAATACTAAACAAATATGAAGAAGTCAGTAAAAACTTGCACATTAACTCAAATAAACCAAGGAGTGATCCTATAGAACGACATTATGATAGCGAACATGGTGCATCCACTAAGACTGATGCAATGATATCAAAAACGGTTGAATCCACTAAATATACAACAGATTCGATATCAGATTTAACTTCAAAACAAACTACTGAAAGTGATTTTTTGTTTACAACGAACAATGCTTTTCCATTGATTGAGCATGATGTTCCAATAACCACTTTTTCACCAAGTATTACTAACAACCCAACTATTGTAAATAATACAAAAGCTATGCCAATTCAGATGAAAACATCAACCAGTAGTGAACCTTCTACAATACCTGTCGCTACTGAATCAAAAACTTCCGAGACTGTGTCTAACACTAAACACGTTCTGATAAATTTAACCATTTCTGCTGATGATGCTAACAATGATTCGTATAAACCTCTATATTCGTTGACAGTAACTGTGCCTACAATGGGCGATACTAATGAAATTCCAACAGTAAAAATTACCCCATTGGACACTGAACCAACCATGCCCACAAACTTTAATAAACCGATGACCATTGATAATAGTAGCAAAATCACAAAGATGATAGATACTGAAGATTGGGGAGGAAGCTGCGAATGCTCATGTCCGATTTGTGAAACTAGTAATTCGTCTGATGACTTTTATGCTGATTATCCGGATAAGACAACAGCTTTGAATAAAGAAATACCAGAGACATCTACAAATACCTACAGCGCAACCGAACAATCAACAATTACATTATATGAGAATACTATAACAATGAACGGTGAATCATCAGAAATATTCGAATTGTCAACTCAACACGAATTACATGAAATGTCATCTACTGACTCAACAATTGATAATAGTATATCAACGAGTAGTTCACCTATTGAAGTTGATTCAACAAATACTGATTCAACAACGGATTTCTCATTAGAATCAGAAATCACTACAAGGACCGATATCCCAAATTGCGTATGTCCAAAACTAAAGCCTCCACCAATCCTTATATTGGAAGGTGAGGTCTTTAAAATTTGAGTTGTAAAAATAATTAACTAACGTTCACCACAACCATTTCTTTCGGATCACTGCCAAAACTTGGTGTTTAACAAACTAATACGCATGTTTTTGCATAGTGAAGCGAAAAAAAATGCATAGCGTATCATATTTTATGTAACTAGCATGTGCTTTATACTATATAGTTATATCTGTGCTATTTTTAGTAGTTATATTAAGATCCTTATGTAACCAAACAAAATAATTTAAAAATAAACATATCATTGGACATTGCATGGCAAAATATATGGCTTTTTACTTTTCTATTCAATTTTAATTATGGTTTTAACTAAGATACTTTCAATTATAGGTGCGCGAACATTCCCAGCACAGTCGTTTCCTCCAGATGGAACGACGTTCAAACAAATTACTTTAGGCGAAAAATTATCAAAAGAAATCCCTCCATATAGTTACTGGAATATGCAGTTCTATCAGTCTGAAGCTGCTTACGTTAAATTCGATTACATGATACCTAGGGGTGCATCCATAGGCGTATATGCTAGACGGAATGCTCTTCCAACCCACACTCAGTACCACTTTTTAGAAGTCCTTAGCGGATTTAAAGCTCGAACAACTAGAGCCTCACATGTAAGTATTAGAAAGTGGAAGAAAATTATTTACGTCTTCTGCTTTTTTAAGTATGTCTTCTTTTATAGCCCAAGACTTAAATATTTTATTTTTCAATATTGATGAGTTTTTCTAATTTTGTAGCCATCGGTCAAGAAAGAAATAACACATTATATGGAACAAGGTCACTGGTTTCTTTCACTGTACAACGACGATGGTGATCCTCAGGAGATTTCATTTATTGCTATGGTTGCTGATGACATGACTCACAACTGTCCAAACGGTTGTTCCGGTAAAGGAGAGTGTCTCATGGGACATTGTCAGTGTCAACCCGGCTTCGGCGGAGATGACTGCAGTGAAAGTAAATATTATGAGATTAAATTAAAGTTCATTAAAATCTAATCTAAATCTGATTAGGACCGCATTATGTATAAATTAACATTTTAAAATGCCTGCTTTCTAATTATTATTCAATATATGTATAACACACATATTTTTATATGCATTTTAGGCGTTTGTCCAGTACTATGCAGCCAAAGAGGAGAATACATAAACGGAGAATGCCAATGCAACCCTGGCTGGAAAGGCAAAGAATGTTCATTAAGACATGATGAATGCGAGGTACCGGATTGCAATGGTCATGGGCATTGCGTAAATGGCAAATGTTCTTGTGTTAGAGGATATAAAGGGAAGTTTTGTGAAGATGTTGACTGTCCTCATCCAACTTGTTCTTCTCACGGATTCTGTAACGAAGGTGTTTGTGTGTGTAAGAAAGGATGGAAGGGATTGGATTGTGCAACGATGGATAAAGATGCTCTTCAATGCCTACCAGACTGCTCAGGACATGGGACATTCGATGTTGACACTCAAACATGCACGTGTCATGCTCGCTGGTCTGGTGATGACTGTTCCAAAGGTATAAAAAAACTTTGTCAAAAATTGCAATATTTTTCGAATAATAATAAAAATCAATTGGTATAAATGTCTTTAGTATTTTATTCAATTACTATTACACTTTTACAGAGGTATGTGACCTCGACTGTGGTCCACACGGCAGATGTGTAGGAGAAGCTTGTGTATGCGATCAAGGGTGGACTGGAGAGTACTGTACGTCTAAACTATGTGACACTCGGTGTAGTGATCACGGACAGTGCAAGAATGGTACTTGCCTGTGTGTGTCAGGCTGGAACGGAAGGCATTGTACTTTAGAAGGATGCCCAAGGGGCTGCGCAGGTCACGGTCAATGTCGTGTTGCTAACGACGGTCATTGGGAATGCAAGTGCTTTGACGGTTGGGATGGACCCGATTGTACAACTCTCAAAGAACAAATTTGCGATGATTCTAAGGACAATGACAAAGGTAAAAATGATCTAGTACTCTAAATTTAACATATTATTAAAATTACTTGTATTTGTATTAGTAAAAGATTAAAAATATTTTTAAAACTTTATTAGTAACGAACAGATAATACTTTTGACGGTTATATGGTGCTAGAAAATTGGCAAACCGTGTGAAAATTTTATACTGTTTCTTTTCTATAGATGGTTTAATTGACTGTGAAGATCCTGAATGTTGCCAAAGTGCTGCATGCAAAGGAAGTCAGCTTTGCGTGTCATCTCCAAAACCAACAGATATTTTGCTCAGAAAACAACCTCCAGCAATCACCGCTTCTTTCTTTGAAAGAATGAAATTTCTTATCGATGAAGGTAGTCTCCAAAACTATGCTAAACAGGAAACTTTCAACGAGAGGTGAGAATAAATGTTCGATGTCTGATGTTAGAAATGATACTATTCGTTTTGGGATTAATTAATGTTCAAAAATAGTGATATTAGTTAAGGCACTTGTGATCATCAATTGATCCCAACTGTAATAAACATGTCTTAATTATCTATATATAAGATACGCAATGTTGTGCCCCAGTCAATCCTTCGTTTTTAATTTATATGACATTGTATGTCGTTGTTTTATTTTTGTTTTCTCCTTTAAGCTGACAAAATCTACTAACATCATATTTGTGCGCAAACTAACTTAAAATTTACAGAAAGGATAATAAAATAATTGGCACCTGCATGAATATTCCATAAAATAAACTGTCATCCTTTACTAATAAGTTCTATCTAAGTTTCTTCTTCTAAATTACTATGTCGTATCCAATGAAACTCATTTTATGTAATTTCTCGTCTTTCTGCTGCGCAGTATGTTTTGGAACCACTTCAACACGAGGTAAGAAATAGTAATTTAGGTAGGATTGTGTGTGACCTTAAACTTAGAAAATAGCCTAAGTATATATTTATTAGATACCTATAATGTATCTACTTAATTGGCAATATAATATATTTTATGTTAATATAGTGTGCATGACTTTACGTTACCTTTATGTGTCCTGTGAGTTTTGTGTTACGCTTTTTATTAATAATATCTATATAAATAGTTATAAAGTAGAATTTTAATATTTATCCTATAAAAAATAGAAGCACTAGGATTTGGTAAAGACTTTTAATACAATAAAAAATCTTAAATTTTATAACTTAGAATATTTTATTCGATTTCATACAATTTACATGATTGTATTTATCCGTTTGACCTTATATTGACCTCAGTAGTTATAAAACCCATGCATCAACCAGTCAGTTAGCAATACTTTACCATTATGATAGGGATCTTCAAGAATTAATAAATATTTCAGTCGTTCCGCGGTAATACGCGGCAGAGTTGTTACATCTTTGGGCTCTGGCCTGGTCGGAGTAAGAGTTTCTACATCCACACCACTGGAAGGGTTTACATTAACCCGGGAGGACGGTTGGTTCGACCTGCTTGTGAACGGAGGAGGGGCGGTCACTCTTCACTTCGGAAGGGCACCTTTCAAGCGTTCCACTCAAGTTGTCTTCGTGCCTTGGAATGAGGTGAGCTTATTTAGTTTTATATTTCCTGTCTCGTAAAGTAGGTTTAAGTAAAAATATAGAGAAATAGTAAATAATATGACGTTTGCACGATTTATTTTACTGCCAAAATAGACAAAATTATATGCAATGTAATTTTAGTCCAATATTTACACTAAATAAATTGTATTTTACTTATGATTTTAAAATGTACGACGTGGTTATCACGATATAGATGTATGACATAATTGTTTTATATACGTCCCTAACATGCGAAACAAGAATTAAAGCAACATTTGTTTATAAAACTCAAGTTAAAACCTTTGATGACTAAATTTCGCTTCATAATCAAGAGGTTGTAATATACAAGCATAAGTTACAAGCGTAAGCCTTTAAATAAAGAGACTTACAATTTATAACAATGGAGGCATTTATTAAAAAATAGATATTAAAAAGAAAATGATCGTGGCAGGTTGTGATAATCGACGAAGTAGTAATGACGACTGCCGACGATAAAGGCAGTCTGGGTCCACCGCAAGCATGCCTCGCGCATGACTACGACACGATGAAGCCCGTTGTACTAGCCACTTGGAAGCACGGCTTCCAAGGCGCTTGTCCAGACAAGAGCGCTATTTTGGCTGAATCACAGGTGAAATTTTTTATATTTCTGCAAAAGTGTTAAAAACTGTTACTAAATATTTAAAATCCAATAAAATACTGAATGCATGACTTTTTGTTGCAGGTTGTACAAGAAAGCCTTCAGATACCAGGCACTGGTCTAAACTTAGTCTACCATAGTTCCAGAGCAGCTGGTTACCTTTCTACAATACAACTCCAACTGACACCAGAGAAAGTTCCACCAACATTAGGCCTAATTCATTTGAGAATAACTATTGAAGGTATCCTTTTCGAAAAGACGTTTGAAGCCGATCCGGTGATTAAATTCACATATCCTTGGAATAGGCTCAATGTTTATAGACAAAGAGTGTATGGTGTGACTACAGCGTTAGTGAAAGTTGGTTACCAATATACTGATTGTAAGGATATCATATGGAATGTGCAAACGACAAAACTAAGTGGACATGATATGAGCATTTCTGATGTCGGAGGGTGGAACTTAGATATTCACCATAGGTATAATTTCCATGAAGGTGAGTGGACATTGATTGAACTATAAAATATATTTATATTCTTTAAATGTTTATAGTTTATAAAATATAATCCTCATTTTAAATTCTATACAGCACATAGTTAGTTTTATTAATGCCAATTAGGCATCAGCTCACATCAATAAATGAAAGAATAATTTCAGGCATCCTCCAAAAAGGTGACGGTACAAACATTTACTTGAAGCACAAACCTCGTCTCATCATCACGGCGATGGGTGACGGACGGCAGCGAGCATTGGAGTGTGGGTTGGAATGCGCAGGTGCGGCGCGACGGCAACGTCTGTTGGCGCCCGTCGCCCTCGCCACTGCGCCGGGAGGCAGCCTATTCGTTGGAGACTTTAACTTAGTTAGGAAGATCGGCACTGATGGTAGCGTGCGAACAGTTGTAAAGTTGAAGTGAGTGTTATTGATCTTAATTATAGTAAATATATTGTCATCAAAATGATATACAAATTTAATTATATTATTAATTTTCAGTGCAACTCGTGTCTCTTATCGCTATCATATGGCGCTGTCACCGCTCGATGGTACTTTATATATATCCGATCCAGAGTCTCACCAAATTATCAAAGTACGTAACACCGATGACTTTAGTGACCCCGAAAGAAATTGGGAAACTGTTGTGGGTTCTGGTGAAAGATGTCTTCCTGGAGATGAAGCACATTGTGGAGACGGAGCGCTGGCAAGAGATGCAAAATTAGCATATCCTAAAGGTGTCGCTGTATCGATAGATAACGTGCTATACTTTGCTGATGGTACAAATATTCGCATGGTAGACAGAGACGGAATTATAACGACTGTAATCGGTAATCATATGCATCGAGCTCACTGGAAACCGATACCATGTGAAGGAACATTGAGCGTTGAGGAAGTCCACTTGCGATGGCCTACAGAGTTAGCTATAAATCCTCTAGACAATAGCTTACATATTATTGACGATCATATGATTTTACAAATGGCTCCTGATGGTAGGGTTAAAGTTATCGCTGGGAGACCGCTACATTGTTCGTCTCCGTTGACTGGATATGATATGGAACTCGCAACATACGCAACTCTTGTGATGCCTCAAAGCATTGCCTTTGGCGCGGCGGGAGATTTATATGTCGCTGAGAGTGATTCTCAGAGAATAAATAGAGTAAGGTTAATAACAACAGATGGTAAAATCTCTCTTTATGCAGGCGCTGAATCAAAATGTAATTGCTTGGAAAGAGGATGTGACTGTTTTGAAGCAGACCACTTCTTAGCTTCGAACTCTAAATTTAATACTATATCAGCGGTCACCGTTAGTCCTGATGGCATAGTTCATATAGCTGACCAAGCAAACTATAGAATAAGGTCTGTCATGGCAAGTATTCCTGACGCAAGCGGTGCTAGAGAATATGAGATTTACTCACCAGACACCCAAGAAACATACATATTTAATAGATTTGGCCAGCATGTCATGACTAAGAACATTTTAACAGGAGAAAATAATTATGTGTTTACATACACAGTTAATACGAGCAATGGCAAACTGAGCACAGTAACCGATGCTGCTGGAAACAAAGTATTTTTATTACGTGATTACTCTAGTCTTGTGAACTCCATAGAAAATACTAAAGGCCAAAAGTGTAGGCTTAAAATGTCACGAATGAAAATGCTCCAGGAATTGCGAACACCCGACAATTTCAACATAACCTTTGACTATCACGGTACAACTGGATTGCTTAAAGCTAAATACGATAGTACTGGCCGAAGTTACATTTATAAATATGATGAATTTGGCAGACTGACATCGGCGGTAACTCCTACCGGTAGAATAATAAATTTAACATTTGATTTGAGCCTAAAAGGAGCTACTGTGCTTGTAAGTGAAAATAGTAGAAAACCAATATCTATACTTATTAAGGGATCCTCTGTTAATACTAGAATTGGGGATTCGGAAAAGAAAACCATTATATCAACCGATAATAGCATATCATCCAGTATGCCTTGGGGTCATATTATATCTACTGACACGGTTCCTTATACCATATTATCAGAAATTGATCCTATCTTGGGAGAAAGCTATCCTGTGCCGGCTAAACAAAGAACCGAAGTTGGCGGTGATTTAGCTAATAGATTTGAATGGCGTTACTTCTTACGAAGGCTACAATCTAACAAAGGAAAGAGCAGCAAAGCAGTCGCACAAATTGGCCGCAAACTAAGAGTAAATGGTGAAAATCTTCTTACATTAGAATACGATAGGGACACATCTACAGTTGCAGTATTTATGGATGATAAAGTAGAGCTATTGAATGTTACTTATGACAGAATGGCAAGACCAGTTAAATGGGGACCTAGAAGTGGTATATTTGCTGAAGTTGAACTGGACTATGACAGATTTAACAGACTAACTAGCTGGAGATGGGGCGATTTGAATGAAACCTATGGATATGATAGGGCTGGAAGATTACACGAAATTCGTTACGGGGATGGCTCATCGTTAGCCTACTCATTTAGAGATATGTTTACAAGCTTACCACTAAAAGTAACAACACCGAGAGGAAGTGATTACCTTCTTGACTATGACGACTCTGGAGCACTTCAGAATCTTACTACACCAAGAGGACACATCCACACCTTTGCACTTATGACCTCGTTGGGATACTTCAAATATCAATACTTTGCACCTGTAAATAGACACCCCTATGAAATTTTGTATAATGACGATGGTCATATTCTTGCAAAAATATTTCCTCACCAATCAGGGAAAATTTTGTATGTTTATGACAGCACTGGAAAACTAGAAACTATACTTGCTGGAGCATCAGCCATACGATATGTGTATCACGAAAATACGCACCTCGTTAAAAACGTTGAAATTACTGACCCTGATTATGAACTGAGACAAGACTATAAGTATCATGCAGGTATAATGAAAGATGAGAAAATGAAATTCAATTCAAAGACTGGCCTACATAATGCTCACTTTAAATATCAATACGATGGTAATGCGCGACTCTCTACTATAGACATGAATATCAACAGTAAAGAAATGCCTCAATTAAGATTAAAGTATAACCAAAATTTGGGTTCCTTAGAAGGAGTAAGCGATTTACGAATCTATAGTAATACATTTAACCGTACCGTTATGCAAGACACCAGTAAACAATTCTTTACTATTACCGATTACGATGATCACGGCAGAATCAAAACTGTATTGATGAACATAAAATCTTTCGACGTATTCCGTCTGGAATTGGAATACGACGTAAGAAATCGAATTAAATCGAAAAAGATGATGATTGGCGATACATCGTCGAGCGAACGAGTTAGTTATAATTATGATGGGCATTTGATGGAAGTTGTAGGCTCAATAGACGACTGGAAATATGTATATGATGAAAATGGTAATATCATAAGCATTATTGAACATGGTGAGAAACGCTACCTCGGCTATGATATTGGTGACCGTGTTGTACAATATGGCGATATTGAGTTCAGTAGTTACGATGGTCGAGGTTTTGTTATAAGACGCGGAGAACAAAAATATAGATATAACTCCCGAGGACAATTCGTGCATGCGTTTGAAAGGGATAAGTTCCAAATGTGGTATTACTATGACGATAGGAACAGGCTGGTGGCTTGGAAAGATGATAAGAATAACATTACACAATTTTTCTACACCAACCCTCAAACTCCTAATCTTATAACTCATATGCATTACCCGAAAACTGAAAAAACTGTTAGATTTTTGTATGATCAACGAAATTTCTTAACTTGTATTGAAACTGAAGATCAGCGTTTCTACGTTGCCAATGATCACAATGGTTCACCACTGGTAGTCTTTGATGTAAATGGGGAGATTATTAAAGAAATCAAACGCAGCCCCTTCGGAAAAATCATGAAAGACACAAATCCTGGATTCTACGTACCGGTTGATTTCCAATGTGGTATATTCGATTACAACACTAACTTGGTATATTTAGATAACCGTTTGTATGATCCGGTGGTTGGTCAATGGATGACACCGAGTTGGGAACATCTTGCCACAAAATTGAGCCTTCCTACAGATATTTTCATCTATAGATTTAGAAATAATGATCCCATTAATAAAAACCAAAACGTTCCCTATATGACGACCTTAGCAAGTTGGCTCCAACTATATGGGTATGATTTGAATAAGATGATGGGGGCGAAGTACATAACCGACATGATCTTCCAGCCGAAGACATCTGTGACTGCCCCACAATTGGCTCCCGATTTTGGCGTAATGTCGGGCCTGCAATGTATTATAGAAAAGGTAAAAGTATATGAATATTAAGTAAGGTTTTTCAAATACATAATTGAGTTATTGAACTTTTGTTTGCAATACTAATAATAACTTGTTTTACAGGTTAACGACAAACTAACGGATATTGAATTTGTGCCAACACCGCTTTTGAAAATGGAACCTATTACAAGAAACTTGCTACCAAGAGTATCATACAAGCGAGGTGTTTTTGGTGAAGGTGTTTTAATATCGCGAGTGGACGGAAAGGCCTTTATCAGCGTAGCAGACGGAGCCAATAGCGTTGTAGAGGATGTTATAACCACAGTGTTTAACAACTCTTATTTCTTGGACGTTCACTTCAGTATTCACGACCAAGATGTATTTTACTTCGTGAAAGACAATTCTCTTAAAATCCGAGATGATATGGAGGAGCTAAGACGACTGTCTGGCAAATTCAATGTATCTCAAGACGAAACCAACGACCAAGGATTGGAGGTAAATATTTATGGTCATAATAAGCCTTTTTTATTGGGAGAAGAAACATAAATTAATAATAAATAATTAATTATGCTAAACATTCCATTATTAACTTACAGGTTCGGGTACATGCGGTTGGCAAGGGTTCTGCGCAAGCTGTAATAGTATTACGCTATGGAGTAGATCCTTTACAAGAGAGAATCAAGTTATTAAAGCACGCACATAAAAGAGCTGCGGCTCGAGCGTGGGAGAGAGAGAAGGCGCTTGTTGCTGCCGGGTGGGAAGGAAGAGGATCTTGGACCGAAGAAGAAAAAGAGGAACTTATTTCTCATGGCATAGTTGATGGCTGGGCGGCAAAAGATGTGCACTCTATGTCCAGGTACCCGCAGTTGGCAGACGATCCGGCGAATATAGTATTCGTACGCGATGGAAGACGAAAACGGAGAAAGAGTGGTCGCGCACGCCATCGTGTGACTCGTTCGTGACTTACTCGTGATACTCCGCCATTTTAAATCCGAATGGCTGACATTCGGATACTGTGTAGGTTTTATTTTTATAGGACTGATGTATGGCAGTGGCGACCGCGTTTGTGAGTTCTTGTGATGGATAGCGTAGACGCATTTAGGTTTCTATGGACTGACGTTTTTTATGATGGCTAGATTAGTATTAATAGGCGGAGGTTTGGATCTCTAGGGTAGAGCCTTTTTTCGTTTGTATAACTGCTTTAACATAGGCCGAAAACTTAAATCATTCACCCTTTGTTGAACTAAAAATCTCATGTTAAATGAATCTCTTCAAATAAAGTACGACAGGGTAACGAGTCATTAAACAACATTTATAATAACGCTTAAATGAACTGAGCATAATATGAAACAGAAATACTCAATTGCGATCACAATTTTCTTATACATTTTTTGATATTATTTTACAATATTAGTTTTAGTCCTATATATGTCGCTTAGATTAATCTTCACAAAAATCATGTATTCCTAATGTATTTTAGCCAAAAAATTTCTTTTAATCCCTACATTTAGGTATTTGTACATAATAATATTTTATTCTTGTAGTCGTTCTTTTGTATTGTTAGACCTAAGGTCTTTTATTACTTCGCAATACTATTACTATGTAAGCAATAATTTTTATATTTTATCTAAACATCTAATGCTCTATTGACCCATGGTTTTTTTATCTACATTCAATTTTAAATACATATGTAGGATGGAATATATTCACTATGCCTCCAAGTACCTAATGTAGGCAAGTTTTCCTAAGCAAATAAGATCATTAATCTTTCATAGATATCACACATTAGATTATTATTTTAGATACTCTTAAAATTTCCCATTTTATCAATTTATCACCTCGATCTTAAATATAAAATAATTAATTCAACATCAGTTAAATCTATTTTTACAATAACAATTCTAGAAACTAAACACTGTTTAGTATTTATAGCCGTTACGAAAAGGCACAAATTTGTAGCTTTTACTAATTAGATCCATTTTTTCACCGATTATTTCCATATGCAGTAAATTAAATAGCTGACTTTATTGAAACATGAATACGTAACGCTGAGCGTGTGCAGTAAACGAATTGTAGATTCAGTAACCGTTTAGGGTCAATACTTCTTGCTGACTTATCTCCGACTATGAATGTTTATAAATTTTACCTTCCCTCTTGTGTGTGGTCAATGTGCGCTCAGATTACCTGAAAATTATAGTATGTATATAAAATGCATTGAAATTGTATGTTTTAAATATTATATATTATTCCTAAAACAGTAATTAAAATATTATATAAGATCTTCCGACATCCACGTTTATATTAGGCGTCTTTGACCGCAGGACTATGTGAAGTCGCGGTACTTGTAAGTCAGTAAGAAGAAAATATAAAATAATAAAATGTAGGTAACTAGATATATTGTATGTCCATATGTGTCTCATTTAAATTGTGGTGTCTACTCTGTGTTAGATTATTAATTTAAATGCTAGTTGACTGAGCGATTGGTGATAAGGCGTCGATATTTTTTACGAAATGTTTATAAAAATAATAAAATTGGAGGGATAAATTTTAATGTACTTTTCCCCGGCATTGGGCCGACGCAAAGTGATATTTTTGCAAAATGTGACTAAACGAAGCAATACGTTGTAATTAATGTCTTACCTTTTATTTAGTGACTGTAAGGTGTATTTTTATTTAAAATTAATATTATATAATACAATATATACATAGTATTTATCTATTGTGAATGTAGTTATTGATTTCGCGGTGATATAGAACGGTATGGTTATCTTTTTTATGATGTATAAAGAATTCTAATTTGTAAATAGGTACTTAATGATGTGTGTAAAAAATAATGTACATATCTTTACGCTTGAATTATTTATAAAGGGAGTTAGGTTAATAGAATACAAAAATAATGTATATCATGACTCAAGCAAGTTAAGGCTATAGGACTATAATACTGACCCTTGTTGTTTAATCCATATTAAACTCCAATATTCCTTAATTATTGACATTTGTTTTCCCGCCGTTTTATCTGTCATAAACGTTATGAAATCGTATTTATGAATTTTTAAAATCAGTAAAGTAGTACCATCAATAGACTAAGCTTCTAGACTTAGAGCTTAATGCGATCAGTGCATTATAGAACCTCTGCTGCATTTATTTTTATGTAGATATGACGTAGACCCCAATATTCTCCATTACTCTGTGTATAGATAGTCTGCAGACGATTTAGTTTTGTGCGTTCGTGAGCGATGTAAGCATGTACAATAATAAATATAGAAGTATTCTAATGGAATATGTAATAAATAATAAAATAAACCACTTGTTTAACTTAGACCCTAATCAATTTATTTTAGGATAGGTTAATTTAAGTAAAAAATAATTCATAGTAAATTATTTAATCTATAAAAAGCCACCAGTCATTTTCTGTTTCTTATAAAACATTACTTGTATGTAACATTTACGCAAGCTTTGTAAATATAAAATGCAGTACAAATTATATTTTCAACAGTTACTTATATAATAACAGGATATTTTTTATTAATTATAGTGAAACTAACACTTTTTTTAGCAATAAACTATATTAAGCTAACAATGATTCATTCTTAAAATTATAAAAATAGTATTGCTATCAGTTGCATCAGAACCTGTAAACGTCTTGCTTATAAATAATGTGAAGTATTTACAAAATATGAAAATAAATGCAATTAAAGGAAACAAAAAAATACAACTAAATATATACAATCATTATTTTAACACTAAAACGTTGAAAGCGTGAAAACAATAGAAAAAGTTTAAACTAATTACCGAAAAAATAATTTTATCTTAAATATCAGTCTAACTGATTATTTTCATACTATATAGAATAATTATTTTCAACATTTCACATATATACATATCAACATGCATTTTCAACAAATCTGCACTTAAAGCTCTAGTCAAAAAACTATATTATCTATACTTTACAAACTCATAACTAAATCTAAACGTATAGAAAATGTTTCGAAATATAGAATATAGAATGTTACATTTATCATACATTGTTAGTGACACTATGGCTTAGTTAGTATCAGGTATTTATATAAATATAGAATGAAAAATAAGCGATACAATAGCTCGATTGGAAGAGCGACGGGACGGTTTCCCAGTGGTCGCAGGTTCGAATCCCTGCCCGTATTTTTCATTCTATATTTATATAAATTTAAATGAGCCATACATGTTTATAGATATTTTCAAACATTAGTATCAGGTAGTATAGTCATCAGGGTCCCGGGTTCGAGTATTATTAAAAAAATCTTTTTTTTCTATACATTTAGATTCAAACTCATCATCAGTCTATTAATAATCTTCAATGGGTCCTGTGACCCATTCGACGACGTTATCCCACTTGGCGATCATATCTTCGTCTACAGAGTCTATGGTCCATTGTTGCGTGTTAGAGTCTGAACAGGGCTTTATGAATACAGTTCTGGTCTGTCGTTCCCAGTCTAGACAGTTGTCGTTGGTGCCATGCTTCAAGCGCTTTGACTCCTGGAACCGATGTGTTCATTACATTTATGGACCAGGAATGCTATAATCTTAATCCAAAACATGACACATACACACATACATTTATTTTTGATATTTATAGGTTAGAGATTTGGGATCAAGTCTTTTAAGTGTAGTAATTGTACTAAGTGGAGTATCTTAATTGATTAACATTCATGGTACAATTATAATTATTATTTATAGTTAAACTATGTCTCTAAAAAATTTTTGGGCACTTACAATTCTAACATATAAATAGAACTAAATGATTATGTCAATTTAAAATTATTGTTAATATTTTCTTATTTTCAATGACACAGGATTTAATCCTTTTGACAAGGTTTGAAGCATAAATCTGCTTTTATATAATTTATATAATTCAACGATATTGTACGAATAGTGTTAAACTCAAACTAACCGGATGATATCTCCACAACTGGTTACCGCCTCCGAGATGACAACTGTACAATAGGATGGGACTCTTTGGAGCTGATTCCGGAACATCCCAACACATGTTGCGGGTTGATAATCTGAAATTATTTATTTTTATTACTAGGTGCACGCAATTGGGGCCGAGCCTCGCGACGCAGTGTTATGCGTGAAAACTTAGAAACTAAATAAAAACTTCAATGAAATCCTGAAAGTATTTGGTCTTACAGTACTATAGCATTGAAAAAAAATAAGATTAAAAAAAGTTATGAATCATACAGTGCATAAAATTAATTGTTTTATTAAATATTTAAAATGTAGCATTAGATATTTGATGCATTTTTCGCTACAAGTCGAGTATGTTTTTCTAAACTGCGAGGTAGAAGACATCATTATGTTTTTTTCCAATTATTTTTTAGTATCCTGTACAAGTTCCATTGGTTGAGCATCTAAGTAAATAGGCGACAAAAGTCTAGTAAAGACATATTTGTAAAAAAAACTGTAAAACGGTGTCGTAAGGTGACAGGTACCTGACCTTTCAGTCAGGAGCACAACCCTACATACGGACACGACTAATATGTCAGTGCAGTTGCATCTATTGAAGAATAAATGTGCATTTATTAAAGCGCCCTTCGAAATCACTTCATAATTCATATGATATACCAATGGGAAATTAATTAGATTAATTTACTTTTTAAATTTAGAATTTATTTTAATGAATTTGACATATAGCAGTCAGCTTGAAATTTGTTAGAGGAAGAACTTTACCCCGCGCAAAATAAAACGTTTCATATATTATCTATTTTAACAGAGTTTGGATATTATGTCAAAAACTACTATGTATCAAGAATTGTCAAATTTTATGTATCTTTCCGTCTCGGAATAGATTCATAAATAAGTAGTCGATTTGGATAGTTAACAGTTATGTTAGTATTATGGTAACCAGTAAAACGCTAACCGTTCTTACTGGTGATACATTAAAAACCTTTACATTTATATGTAGGCCCAATCACAATTTAACGAACACATTTTAAGGCCCAATCACAATTTAACGAACACATTTTAAGGCCCAATCACAATTTAACTAACACATTTTAAGGCCCAATCACAATTTAACAACACAGTATTATCTCTCTATATTTAATACATGACATACTTGACATCCTTGTGCCATGTGAGGTGGAACAGTTGTTCGGCCGAGGACGCTTGTGTGCACGTCTTAATGTGTAGTTTGTCCATCTGTGGTCCGTGCAGTGCGTCCACACACAGATGTGGGTGTGACACCGGCCTTATCTGGAAACGTCATCGTGTTTTTTATTTGTTTTTGAGCGCGTTTATTTTTGCATAACATGGAATGCTATATTTAAAAAAAAACATTTTCTGTTGGTTATGTAGTGTGAAGTAAAATATATTTTATGATATTTTTTTAAATCGTTAAGCTTCTATTTTGTGACCCTTATAGAAAAATATGGTATAACGATCATTATGTAAGAAGGTATTTCTGTAAGCCTGACAGATAAATTCGAATTTCGTAACTAATCTATTATGATGAAATTTAACTGCATACAGGGATATTTGTAATTAATTGGTCACCTCTTGCAGGCAGCGTCTCTACATCAATCCCAACAACATTTGTTCTACGACTTTTACAAATCTTGATAAACGAAACAATAAAATTGTTGCTTCCTCTGTTACTTATTACTCTGTATTTTGTTAAGAACTAATCAAAAGGTCAATGTCGCCATACCTACCCTCAGAGTTAATGCCAGTTCAGAGACAACAAATACATTTTGTATGGGAACACAAAAATTTTGAAAACTATTAATTTTAAAAAGTCGTATTAATTAATTACAAATAACCCTGTATATATATTATATTTATTTCAAGATGAAGCTTAATCGCATGTATACGATAACATACCCGTCCAGCAGCGAAAGGTTTCGGTTCAACCGGCGGATACTTTGCTATTAGATCGAATGCCACCTGAAAAATAACAAAAATACACAAAACAGTATAAACGAATTAGTCCGGGGATGTACTCAACTCAGTATGTCCTCAACTCAACTCAGTATGTACTCAAAACTATAGTTTTAATATAAAATGCCAATACCCTTATTATGAGTTTATAGTAATAACTAAAGTAAAATATTATTTTTACAGACTTTTTAAATATGTCAATAGATTTTAATTCGACGATTTCGAAAACTGTCTTAGTTTTTTGTAAGGTCAAAACTCGTAGTAAGGGAAATTGTGGTTTGTTTATCTGTTTGTTTGATTGATCGTATTTCTTGCAAAATTGACTAAACGGATAATGAAAATTGATACGGTTATTAAAACTTTAGATTATTGTCGGTGAATAGGTATATAGGATATTTTTGAATCCGGCTTTTTTTCATTTTCTCGGGTAGGTAATCACAATAACACATTGAAGATATAATCACAATATAATAACATAACTAGACAGATTTTGATAACATTTGTTGCGTTTTTATTTTCATAAAAAATGATTGGGTTGAAATTACAATACATTGCTGTATTACTGTTTAATAACTTTACGGATATTTTATTTAATTTTGTGTAGTTTTGACTTATTATCTTATCCTACACATTGGTCTTTCCCGGAAATTCTAAAATATATATGAGATAATAAAAAAAATTGGGCTAGAAAACTGATAATATATGAATTGTATAAATTTCAGGTCGCGTATATATAAATAAATATTCAAAAAAAAAATTATATATCGGGAAAACTTTTCTATATACGCAGCGGGTTTTTAATTACTCATAAAATATATTACCTGGTTCATAAACCATTTAAAAGGTTTGCAATTAAGCTTCTCTCGCAGAGCCTTCTGTTCTGAAATATCCCCAGTGTCTATCTTCAAGTAGTGCGGTCTTCTATTGTACAGATGTTGAGCGTATTCGTCCATCCATACTTCCGCTACTCGTTTATAGTTCTGTAATATATTAAATATACAGTTATATTTATAAACTAGCTGTGCCTGCGACTTCGTACGCGTAGATTTCGATTTCAATAAAACATACTCTTTGTATGCCAATGTATGTAAAAACTATAAATCTTCAAAGTTTCATCGAACTTAATTAAGTAGTTTTTTCATACCTATAGGAGTATTTCTAGTTTATTTATGTATATTTTTTATATTTAATCGCGGGTAAGTAACAATGGTACGAAAGAGATTATTACCATTTTTTTTTTACCAGATTGTTATAAAAACAAAAAGTTAAGTGAAGCCCATTACAACATACTCCCGAAAACTGCATCCAATTCATTTACGTTTCTGAGATTAGCGTGCTCAAACATACAGACCTATACAGGCGAACAGACAAAATGAAAAACCATTGTTTTGGGTTCTCTTGCTTACATAAAGTTCTCCAATTATGAATTTTTAAAAATATTTTCTATTTACAGATAGCCATCAGTTACAGTTTTTTTTTGTATTGTATAAATTTCTTGAACACTTTAAATATTATATATCTTTTGATACAGTGAAAAGTGTGCAATGAAAGTGAAAAGCTAAATTTATTCAGAGTGACGCTCATTTCTTATTCATAAAAGTTATTTAAATTGGCTACATATTTTTACGTGTTGCGTGCACAACTAAAAGACAAACAGATGAGCAGATTTTTTTTTAAATGTTAGAATTGGATTTTGTTAGTTATTATCTATATCTCTTCACATTCTTTTTATTTATTTTGTAATATTTTCTATGTGTAGAAAGTACTCCTCTACAGATTTATTACATGTATAGAAGGGGATTTGCTTGGTTCCTATTACGTGATTCATATAAATTGACATAACTTTTTTATTTCTTAACCGATTTAAATAAAATGAACACTAAATGTTAAGTGAAGACTGTTACAATATATTCCTGAAAACTGTATTCAAATTGGTTTAGCCGTTTCTGAGATTAGCGTGCACAAACATACAGGCAAACAGACAACATAGAAAACCATTGTTTTGGGTTCTCTTGCTTTCATAAGCGTCCATCATCATGTTTTTTTTCCATCGATCATTGACAATTTTATTATATGTATAGATAAGTATATTTAAAAATAAGAACCACATGATGTCTGTGTGCCCAATACTGTTAAAGAACTTCCTTATTTCGTTGCACTCTTTAATGTTTCAGGTTTTCCTAAACTATATTTTAAGCTGATACCCTGATTCCTTTATGTGTTTATATGTTATCAAAATGTAATTCTGTATTTTTCTATGCCTCTTGTTCGTTCATAGTCCACTCATTCTATATTCGTTCGTCTTGTTTTTATTTTTTTTTTTAATCTTATAATTACGTCATACGTGACGTTCGTACGTACGTTTTGTTTTGTTCTCATTTTTTTTTAATTTCTTATTTGCCCTTTTCCACTGTTCTCTGACATGTTTTTTTTAGTAGTTTATGCTTTCGTAACTATACCTTTGTACTTATAAAAGAAGAACGGTAATACTTAATAACAATTCATTGTTTTTCATAGTTTCTTTAGCTTCCAAAAACTATTAAGCCCCGGTTTAATTTTTTACTGGTTTTGTTTAATTTCAAGGACAGCTATTAATTGTTACGGTTTTCCCCGGTTCACCTTGGAGTACTCCTTTATTAATTTTATTTTTTTTACACTTTTTTACAATTGAAAGAGTAAATAACAAATAATTATGTACCAAAAATAGAACAGTACAACCCAACAGGGTAATAGTTTATCAGCGTGTGTGGTGGCAGACAAAACTGTAATAAATAATAAGTATGTAGTACCTTGCCAACGAAGTCCCCGTGTCCCGGGTTGGGGAAGGGCGCGAACTTCCGGTAGATGTGACCCACGCGGGAACACGCCGCGTCCAACATGCGGCCCCCGCACTGCCACAACTACACACACCAGGCACTACTGATAACTACTATGATAACTACTACTAAAAGATACTGTGGGACCGAGTGGACTCAGGTACCTATAGTACAGAACCGCATGTTTAGAACCACTGTTTATAAGTATTCTCACTCGTGTCATTATGATAGTGACAATGTTGTTGTGACTGAGTATAATTGTTAGTGAGACAACTTTAACTCTAAGTGAAGTATATATTTACATGCCTTAAAGCTGAGCTCGTACTGTTCTCCCCCCCATATGTCGAGTCCGGGATCGTATCCCCCCAGCTCCCAGAAGAACACGCGGGATATAGCGAAAAGACCGCCCGCCATTACTGGGCTCCTAGGAAACAATAGAATAGAAATTTAAAGAACGTTTATCTTCATTCTCCATTCCTAAGTTACCACCTGTGATTATAAATTCTGACTAGAAAATTTGAGAAGGATAATTCTCGGGTGCAAATAGTCAAAGCTGGAATATTTCCAAGTCATAACATATATTGTAATACACTCATGGACATATTTAGGGGAACGCAAAAAAAAGGTCGACTAACGGAAAATATTTTCATATTTTCGTACTGGCCACTATACCAATATTATGTATTAAAAAAAAAGATGATTTTAAAAATAATTTTATTTTAAATTTCATTTGTTTTTTTTGTTTATCTGCTAATTTCTGAGACACGTAGCGTATGGAATTTTCGTCGGCTTTTGTTGTTTTTAACAAAAACTTTATTTCTGTTGTTTTTTTTACGAAAAATTGTCGTTATTGAGTGAAGTGAACTTAATTCGATAAATTTAGGCGATAATGCCGGATCTCAGCGTTGCTCTGGTTTCTAAAGCTGTAACTTTAATTGAAAATGGTTACACTTACAATGAAGTGGCTCAAACATTACATGTTTCCAAGTCTGTGATTTTCCGCAATGTTAAACGATACCGGCAGACTGGAGAGTATACCAGGCGTAAAGGACAAGGTCGCAAAAGAGTAACAGGAGAGAGAGACGATAGATTTATTGTCAGCAGTGTTCTCAGAAACCGTACCTTGACTTCTTCTGAGGTACAAAACCAGCTGCAGGAAGTTCGACAAGTGATAATTAGTACCAAAACCGTCAGAAGAAGACTGAAGGCAGCTGGTATAGGGGCGTACTTGCCTGCCAGAGGTCCACAGCTCACCGCAGGTCATCGAGTGGCTCGGGCCAGCTTTGCTCGTTTCCACCTAAATTGGAATAATGACGCTTGGGGAAAAGTTCTTTTTAGTGATGAGTCCAGATTTTGTCTCAAACCAGATGATGGAAGGACCAAAGTGTGGCGACGACCCGAAGAAAGATACGCTCAGTGTAACATTATTGGGAGAGAGTCGTATGGTGGAGGGTCAGTAATGGTATGGGGCGGTATTTGCTTAGGAGCACGCACGGAGCTACACATCGTAGAAAACGGCTCCCTGACTGCGGCAAGATACGTAACCGACATTTTAGAGCAGATTGTGATGCCTTTTGCCCCTTTCATTGGAGACAATTTTCTTCTAATGCATGACAACGCTCGACCTCACATTGCGGCATTAACTTCGGAATATCTTAATGAGGTCGGAATCCAGGTTTTGGGGTAGCCGGCACGCTCGCCAGACCTAAATCCAATAGAACACGTTTGGGACAAACTGGGAAGACAAATTAAACAAAGAAATCCATCACCTGTCAACGTAAGAGACCCCAAAACCGCATTGGTTGAAGAATGGAACTCAATGCCGCAAAGTTTTATTGACAATTTAATAGAGAGCATGCCCAGACGCATGCAGGCAGTTTTAACAGCAAGAGGTGGCAACACTAAATACTGATTGTATCACCCATCGCGAAAAAACCAGTCATTTGGACAAAATTAACTTTTCTTTAGTTTTCATTGTGTTAGGGCAAAACTCTTCAGAATTAAGTCACTGACCTTATTGTCTTTAATTTCGTTTCTTTCGCTTTAATTTTGTGATTTTTTATGTTCAAAAATGTTAATTTAATTAATTCAGAATAATAATCAAATGTATTGTACAACAAAAATGTGTTTTCATATGATCTTGCAGTCTGTTTTTTGCGTTCCGCTAAATATGTCCACCGGTTTAGTTAGTATTGTAAAAGACTGCCACTATAAACCACTAATACAAAAATAAAACTATAGACAAAAAATAAAAAAATAATTCAAAACTCACTGGAAAGGTTCTGGCATGTTCGCTTCGTCTGCTGGCAACACAGGCAATCTCTTGTAGAAAAATTCCCAATCAAAAGCTCCCCGGGCGCCCTCGTCCTGGGCTCGGTATTCGAAGGTATCGTAAGCAATCACGTCGATGAAAGGACATACTACTGTCTTGTAGTTGAACGCTATTGGTTCTGTTAGTAAATAGCAAGAAGTCAACAATTAAGAAAAGTTTTGTTTTCCTGTTTTTGTACAAGACATCCTTTCTCGCCAAATCGATAAAGTAAAACTAGTCAAGTAACAAATACATACACAGACCTAGCAGTGGAGGCAGCCAGTTAACATTAGCCTCAGTGTGAGAGTCCAGGAACACCAGCACATCAGCCGTAGCACGCTTGGCTCCAGCTAGCCGAGCCGCTATCAGACCGCTTCGGGATTCAAGACGTACTACCTTAACTTTCGGCAAGTTTTTTGCTAAATAATCTTCCAGTTTTTGTTTTAGAAAATCTGCAAAAGAACTTCTCTTAATAATGTTGGAATTATTACCATTTTCGAGTGTTGAAGCAAAACAAAGCAGTTTTATATAAAGCCTTTTTATATAATAAATTCAATCACAAATATATACAAATTTACACGACTGTACTCACGTAATTTATATAGTAATTGTGCTCAACTTGTTTCGAACCCAAACTCGTAATTTAACTGTATTTATAGTTACAGTTGGTAAGTATAGTTAGATTTCGCAATTATATTATTGTAAACCTAGTTGCAGAAGAGCGGGGCCTTCTGCTACAGATATATTTTACTTACTAGGATGGTCCCAACTTTTGTTTATACTACTTTGTTGCTTTTTAAGCGGAATAAATACTTTACTTACTTTACTTTACCATGTCGTGAGATCATGACCCCGAGACGATTTCGAAACTAGTCGGGCACATTTCAATAAAATTTATGTGAATACAGCCGCTTAAACATATATATATAGAAGTCATGTACCACGAATGCTTAAATACAAAGAAAGATCACCTACCTTTGGTGCTGGCGTCATCAACCAAAAAGACTTCCTTAATTAAAAAAGTAGGTGATCTATTAAGAACACTGTAAGCTGTTCTTAGCAGCGTACTCCAATGTTCATTATGAAAGGGCACCACTACACTGACAGTTGGCAATGATTCAATGTAGTATTTTTCTCTACATCCAGGATGCCGGATGTCCGGTAAAGAACGGTTTAATGGAATTTTATCACTAAGTGCTCCATTGAAACCATTAACAGCATATAGATCTTTCTCCATATCTGAATTTTTGACTGGCAAATGTGCTGGGTGACCATGTTCACCGATACCTAGTTAACATAATCCTAGTATTAACATTGGAGGTCTCATAATTATGGTGTGATAAAATTCTTGTGCTACCATATAATAAAATATTAAATAGTGTCATAAATTAATGGTACACGTAAGTATCGTATGAAAAAATGTCTGTCAAAACAAAAGCAATAAAGGAATTGACAAATTTTGAAGGAAGCGCGTTATCTCATTTCCGCTGCTTAGGTGCACTTTATAAACAATTATATGTACAGTCGTAGCATACTTAATTGATATGGAATAAATGTGGTCTTCTTTATCACGAAAAATTTTTAAATTTTGGACTCGGCAAACATCTTTAATACTACTATATCTATACATATAAAAAAGAAAGAATGTATGTCTGTTCCTTATAGACTTCGAAACGACTGGACTTCAACGAAATTTTTAGAGAATCCTTAAAGAGTTGTTATTTATTACTGACATGCGATAATTTTTTACATTAATTTTTTACAGGATGAATCAAAATTATTATTGCGGTAGTTTCATTGTTATTCTTATTTCGAATTAATATATCTTTAAATTAAGCCCGGCGGGGCTGAGTATGCCAGTATTTTATAATACACTGGATTTGTGCAGACTAAAATACTATTTTTCATTTTCGTTATCTCTGAATAAAACGTCTGCCATACTATATTTATTAATAATCTATATAAGCTAAAAAAACGTATTACTAAGGATTCATTCTTCCCAAACTAGAGTTTGTTTATATATTTCAATATTTAATTCAGTCGAAAAGATAAAGTCAAAGTCAAAGTACATTCTTAATTATTGAGTTATCAATTTATCAAGTACTTAAGGGTGAGTTAATAGATAATACATATTTTTACTTTAAGTGCTTCAGTATAATGATGTCATATAGACAAATTACATAAAAGTAATTCATGATTTTATTTAGTTTCATATTTATTAACATTTTGGACTTATTTTATTTACTTAACTTAATTTTTTTATAGTAAATATAGAATGAAAAAGAAACCGATACGGGTATGAATTCAAACCCGCGACCTCTTGAAAACCGTCCCATCGCTCTACCAACTGAGCTATGATAAATTAATATTAATGTTAATTATATGGGAACAGCGATGTTTCCTGGTGTAAGAGATCAAAAGTAATAATACATGTAAGCCCTTGTACATAACCGGCTTAAAGTATGGTTTTAAGGGATTTTAAAGACACAATAGGTAAACACTATTGTTTACGTTAACAAGTGAACAAGTGCTAGCAATAAATTCCAACAAATGTTTTGTTTTGCCATTCATAACGACAGTTAATGTTATAGAGGTTGTCAAAACAAAATTACTAAGAACCAATAGTGCAATTATGTATATGTTATAAAGGTTGCGTACTTTAAGTAATAGAAATTTTGGGCTTTCAGAGGAAGGAAACAAATTATTTATTGAAGTTGAAGAAAAATCTATGAATATAAAAGAAAATATGTCTAGAGTTTCAAAGTGTGGGAGAATAGAGAATAGTAAATAAAAATAGATATCTAATCTTACCTGTTCTTTTCTTCTCATATTCAATTTGTTGATAATTATGCCAGTCTATTTTCTGGAACACAATAAAAGAAATTAACAACATATGCTGAAGAAAAGTACATATAAATACATAATTGGAATTGACTTTTGTCAATGCTAATTGTAGTGTGCTGTTGATTATCTATCTTAATGTATAAATGCTTTTCAAAGATTACCAAAAAAAACACAAATCTTTTTGCAACAAATTAATAGATTTATTTTACAACAAAAGCGCTTGAATGATTTGACTTAATTTGAATGATGAACTGTAATGAAAATTTGTATGTTGATTTATTCTCTTAGTCAGGATGTAGAATACTTTTCACTCTAGTGAACATTAAGTCATAAATAGGTTATTTATAATTTTATGATTAGGAGTTTGAGGATATATTATTAATAACATCACTCCCAAGAGCCAGTTATAGTAATAATAACAATTACCTTATAGCTAGATGGAACAAAATATTCATTGCCACTTCTTAATGCTTTCTTCAAAGAATCCTTAAGTGGCAAACCATCCGATATTGTTTTGATGTCAATCACAGTTTGTATTGTGTATATTATTATAATTATAATTGTTAAAATAAAGAAGTTACGTAATCGTAACAACCTCAGGCAGTTTCTCCTCATTACTGTTAGTTCTGAAAGGGAAAAAGGCAAACAACTGTATCAACAAAGATAGTTACATTTTTTATTCTATAAGAAATCTTCAAAAAATAACTTCTTAATTATAATTTCTTACATTCTCTTATATTTTAGTGCAGTTATCAAATTAGTTCATTAATTAATTCTAAGCAATAAAATTGTAATTCCAATTAATCTTTTTCTATGAGTATAACTAAATCAGACATTAATAATTTAATAAAATCTTTTTGATGTTCAAATTATCAGACAAGATAGTGATCTATCATATAATCATTCAATAACACATTTAATATCCAAAAGATAATAAGTTAAAAATATACGAATTTTTATGTTAGAATAAAATGACATCAGGGGTACAAACTACAAATATTAACATTACTTCATATTTTTCCAAAAATCCTTATTTTGTTTACCATATACTGGTGTTTTTCAAATAAGATTATATATACTTAATAAATAAAATTGATTGTATCAATAGTTAAGTTACCTCGTAGAAAACCACAACACAATCAATATTCTAACAAAGATGAACTACAAAGCACAGTTCATTATTTATCTATGAAAAATAACTAGGTATTTTGTCTGTAAAAAAGCTTGTACAATATTTTTAGCGGAGAACGGGATTGTTAAACTTGTTAATCAGCCTGAAGCGTCAAACTTAATATAGATAAAATTAAATAATAAGTTATTTTTAATTTTAAAACCTTTGTATGTTGACACTTGACAGTTGACAGTCAATATTTTGATCGAAATTTATGTTTTGTATACAGATGTCTATGCTATAGAATATAGACGAACAGATAATGGTCTACACCATTATCTGTTGACTCAGAGAATCAAATTTCTTGCTTAAGAATATTTTCTTAGACATATTTTAATTTTATTATCGCATAAAAAAGGCAACCTCAGATAAACTCAGGAACCAATATTCTTAAAATTACAACCACGAACTTTATAAGTCACACATCACATTTAAAAATTGGTATTCTTTTGACAAGTTATTATAAAAATAAACATTAGTTTTTATCACAAAATTAATATTATTGAACGATATTTTCTTTAAACCTTTATAATATTCAACTACATATTATACTATTTCGAAGCCATGACAATTGAAAATAAAAACATAACTACATATCGATTGTATTTTCTCTAAAAAATGACAGACATATTTTTTATTACTCAGTGTTTTTTTACATTGTATTTGTTATTAAACATTGCTCCTTTTAATTTAAGTGAAATTAATAATATTAGCAAATTAAAAACTGAACTGACGGTGTGCCAACACTATTCAGATTTTTTTGGAAATAATAACAATTCGACAAAAATAGTTAACGTTATTAATGGACTTGCTGTAAATTTGTTTTGCCACTTTTGGTATAATATGATGATGTTACTACATATTTTCTTATATGCGTTGGATATTATTTTAACCGCCTATCTATTTACAGTGAAGATAGAAGTATGCACTTAAAACAAACTTGGTATTATAAGAAACGAGGACTTATTAATAATAAACCCTACAAAATTGTTAATGGCAAAAGAAATGTTAACATTCTGCCTTCAAAGAACTTGCTGATCAGCAATTTTAATGACTCACTTTCAGGGATTTACACTTGTGAATATATAGATAAATTTACGAAGGGTGTCTTTACATATGTTTTGGATGGTAAACCATGCAATTTTTAATACATTTTTTGAAAGTTCAAATTATCTTAACTTAATAACTTATACATTTAACTTAATAACTTATACATAGCACACATAAGTATTAAAAAATATCTTACATTGTTCTTTTTTTGTGGACAATTATCAATTTTTTGAGGTACTAACATTAAATATATATAGGTATTTAGTTTTATAAAAACAATATTTATTATTAAGTTAGCAAATTAGCAGTTTTAATAGTTATTATTAAGTTAGCAAATTAGCAGTTTTAATTATGATTCTTTATAATTATAGAAGTTTTTGATAATAAACCAAAAGTCGGTTTAAGAGACGAATGGCAAACATATAAACGCAATGAACTGGATAAAATCAATGATAAATTTAAATTCTCAAATTCAGAACCGTATTCAAGCTTGAGGAATAAATTAAATTTGTTATTCCAAATTGTAACATTATGGGATGATTGGATGCCATGTGAACCGATAGGGAAAACAAAGGGATTACGAAAAAGACTTGCCACGTGTAGGCTAAAACCATTGCCTTATAAACTAAAAAAATCCTCGAAGGTATTTAAAATCTGCTGTAAACAAAATGTGACAAGTAATCAATTTGCAAAATAAAAAAAGATAATAATTTCAGCTATATTTAGATAGTTTAGATGGTATTACACGATTTTTCTTACTGGACAAGTATGGTATATCCTGTAAGTCTGTAAAATTTAACCAAATGCTTCCAGCAGTTAGTCGTGTGGTAAATATACCAGACTATGAAGTGTTAGAAGCTTGTGACATAGAAACAGGTAATTAAGTAATACACTTTTAATAGTAATAAACATTACTGAGAATACTATTTACTGTTTTATCTGACTGCATTGTATCACAGATCCTAAACAATATTACGGTAAAAAGAAATTGGGATACAAACATAACATTATGAAACAAATAGGTGAAAATGGACATATGAATATCATTTGTCCAGAAATAGAAAAGCACTCTCGTATTGAATGGTTCAAAAATAATGTGTTATTGAATTCAACTTTCAGGTGAGTTATTGCTAAGTGACTTCACTTCCATAAACAAATGTCTGATCTAAAAAGAGACCTAAATGAAATAAATAGTAACGAGACTAGATCTGTACATAATTTTATTTGTAATTGATGTTTTTTTGGTCTTTTTGTTCGTTTATTTCACCAAACATTGAGGAAATGGTACGTATTTTTTATGGTAACAAACTAGAAGACGGTCCTCCTGATAGTATGTGGTAAACTTCGTCCGTGGCTATCAGCAGCATATACAAATATATTGCAGGTGTGAGAAACTTTATCCTCAACTTCTCTTCTCTTTTCTCCCTTCCCCTCCCTTCTCTTTTCTTTTGAGAAAAGAAAAGGGATGGAGGGGAGGATAACGTAATAGGGAAAGGTTATTGTGATTCACACACTGTAGAAAACAAAGCTATGATATTTTATTTCATGCTAATCTCCTATGAAAGGGTTGTACTAATACTTCAATCAATTTACTACAGCAGCCCTATTGCTAATAACATGATAGCGTTAATTGTATTATTATTACCTAACTGTAACAAAGAAATCGTTTTGAACTCTATAGAAACAATATCGCCGAGTCTGATGAGGAACCGCATCTCACAATAGATACATATAACACATTATACATTTTACACGCAACAAAGAATGAAGAAGCCTTATATTCTTGCATCGTTGACGGAGAACATATGTTACTGTGCGATGTAAAAGTGGTATCTAAATCACGGCTTTTAAATCGAGGTAAAGATATATAGATACTTTGGTAGTTTATTTATATTCATACAATTTTATAATTAGGGATATAAACATTTAACCTACTAGACATTAGAAGTAACAATAATACAATAATAAAAGTAGTAGTTCCATACTCACCTACCCAATTTATTATTTATTATGAGATTTTCCTGCCTCTTTTCTAAAAAGTAATACATTTCGACATAAAAAAACGATTCTAATACTTAGGTACATATATTATAACTGATAATCAGTATTAGAACCTTTTATTTTTAAGTTTATTTTAGTGATGTAAGTTAAATCTTTTGAGTTCTAATTGCTATATAGAAAAATTATAAACATTTTGTTATTTTATATACATATTAGTCATAAATATATTAGTATCGTTTTTGATTATACATTTCTCATATGCTTGTTTTATCGTTTTTGTTTCAGAATTTATTCGATACTCAATATATTTAGGTTTTGTTTTATCTCTTACGTCAACCTGCTACTGCGCTGGAATATTTGTGGCATGGCACCGCCGAGTGTCGTTTGCAGATCCCTTAAACTTAAATAAGCCAAAGCTAGTTAGGCGAAAAGTAAAAAATAAACCTATGTTAAATTAAAAGTGCTTAATTTTCATTTATATTTTTTTTTCTTTTTTTTGAGATGGCTTTTAGTAATTTATATTTTTTTAATTTTAGAAAGCTCTAATTAATTAATTTTAGAAATAATGATTCATATTTTCATATTAGTCTAACTTCCATCATGCATATCACATATGACATACGTTTATACATTTTGTGCTTTTAGTATAAAATGAAATAAATTATAATTATATTTTGATACCAAGGATCTAACCTCTTATAAAGAATTCGAATCGAACTTAATCAGCTACTGAATTAGGTAATTACATTGTTATCGTAACTAACGGATACACAGATAAAAAAATATTTATAAACACAATTTTCCCGTCGTGTCTATTATTGACAGTTTCTTAGTTGATGTTCACAGTTCATAATATGTGTTCGGACTTATGAGTGGTTAATGGTTATTGCCATAGAGTAGTTATTGCTTTATGGAAGGAAGTGACTTGTATACAAGGCGCGATTTGTAATCAAAATGAAAAGTTTTAAAAGTTGATTAAAGTTTTTATTATCTCTAAAATACAAGTTGTTGTAAAAATGCATTACAAAGCGCTATTTCTGTGTTTCTTGCTTGGACTACTGGTGATAAAGGAAATAAATTGTAAGTTTTCAATAGTTTACTATAACACGGATATGTTTTCAAGGTAAAGTGAGAGTGAATTCTTGTTTGATGGATCTATTTTTTTTATTTTCTTTCATAATGAAGTTAATGATTGAGCTGCATTTTCTGCTACTTCTAAAGTAATTAATTTTTATCTTAAAATATAATGCAAGTTACGCTTGCCTCAAAAACTTTCTTTTCACACTTATAACTTTATGTGAACATGTATATTTGCTGGAAGTGTCATTCATTCGCTATTATCATTTACATATTTTAAATATTAATCATTTGTGATGTAGTATTATTATTTAATTTTAATCATTGTTATTTTAATTAAATACTAATTATGTACGTTTCTTAAAATTAATAAAAAAGATAAGTTTTCTATTTTTATTTATATCAATGTTTTTTAGGTTTACAAAAGCGTTGTATGAAATGTAGATCACGAGGAGAGCTGGGTTCATGCGGGGATCCCTTCCCCATTAATGTTACTGAAGCAGAGGATCAAGTTGGTATCCATGTTGTGGCATGCCCATCGGGCTGGTGTGGCAAGATGATTGAAGGCACCACCGGGGCTTTTAGGACAGATGGTAGGTATCATTCTATTAACTTAAAAAAAGTTTCATGATTTTCAATGAATGTTGTCTTTTTTGTATCTTGGACCAAAGTCAAAGGCATAACTTAAAATAATAAACACTAGGTTGAAATTTTGAATATATTTATTACATTCAGATTATGGTTAATTTTAAAAAAAAGGAAACCCTTTTTTTAATTGAAAGCCTTGTTTGTTGAGATTGTTCTTTGCTATATGTGGTGAAAATAAAAGAAGTCGTCTCCAAGATACCAAACTCAATTATGGTGCTGGTGCAAGGTTATTATGCAATATTCATAATAAAATATTACACAAACTTTAGTGTGTAATGTTTTATTATAACATTACACACTAAAGTTAACTTACAAGGCTAACTTAGTCCAATATTAAAACCCGTAACATAACTTTTGAAAGCAAAGAGAAAATTAAATTAAAAATGTAGTACCATTTAGGAGCTCTTGGATAAAAAAAAAGAAAGTCTACATTTATTTATTAATAACTGGGTATATTTGTAAATACATTATTATAACTAGCTTTTTGTTGAACACACACATAAATTGTATGAACAATTTTAAGTATTAGGTAATATTTGAATAAAATTCTATTAAAATTTCCAGATTATGGAGCTGCTACACAAAGAATGTGTCTGCAGCGGTCACCCAGTGATGATGAAGAAAGGTGTGCTTACACTATGTGGAATCATAAAAAAGTTTATATGTGCTTTTGTAATGGAGATCTTTGTAACTCTGCTGTGCGAACATCAGTACCATCATTTTTATTGTTTAGTGTTATTGTAGCTTTTTGGAATTATTATCAATATTAAAATTTTTGTGATATATTAATTCAAAATAAATTATAATGACAGTCCGTCCATTTTATGTGGTTAAGAATAATTTTCTTAATTGTTTTATTATTATATGATATGATTACAGTCATTAAAAATGAATTTATTATTAATTATTCCTTTCTCTAATTGTGATTTTTATCTAAGTAATTATATTTGTAATATTTGTATTATATTTGTAAGGCGTAAATAATACAATTGTTGGCACTGATCATATTTATTTACATAATATACACAAATACACTGCAGGGGTCTTAAAAATGTCTTCCATATGAAAATAAGAATAATCATATTTTATAAGTGTGCATTATCAAACATTTTACTCTATTTAAATTCCAATACTCAATGTGTACTCAATACTCAAGTAATGATCTATTCACAAATACTCAAATCTTAAATATGTTTAATATTGTCAAGTCCACAAAAATATCTCTAGCAATTTAGTATATGGATTCATATATAAATGCTCATGCTTAGGTAAATAAATATCGACAAATAATAAATGGAGGTATTTTTTATTATATTTTCTTAAATGCAAAATGTATAGTAGATATAAGATATGAATATACAAAGATAGATTTAAATGTGAGTTTTATTTTGCTATGGTCGATTGTACGGCCAAGATTTTCGTATGCTTGCTATCCGATTCGGTTTTAGGTTGTTTTTGACTCTTAAGTCTTGGTTAGCGAGAAGAGATTTTATGTGTGGAATTTCGTGGAAGTAAGGTCCGTGGCGGTAGGACTTCAGGTAAGCTGCTACGGCTTCAGATCCTTGTAAAAGGTAGGGGTCCTCTTTGTCGGCGTCTGTAAAAAAAAAAATAAGGTTGTTCAAAAATCCATGAGCGTTATGAAGGCGGTAATGGGTATGCAGTGACGACAAACGGCGTACACAAATATAACAAAAACGAACTTCATCGATATTTTCTATGCTTGATCAAATTTTTTTTTTTAATTTTCTCTTACCAAAAGTGTTGCCAGCATCAGACCGTTTCCACCCAATATAGTGCAGAGGAGTAATAGGGGGTATGAACAAACCCAAAGGCCATAATGATTCAGGGTCTGGTGAATCCACTTTGTATGGTGAAGGCGGTAGCAATGGTATTGGTTGAGCTGAAAATAATACAAAAAATAGTAATATAAAGATAGAAGAAGTTATTATTATCAGGGATAGAGGTAAAGTCAAAGTAACTATCAGGCAAAAGTCAAAGCTGTATGTTTAAAAAAAAAACAATTAGTGTCAATCATATTAATGATCTTAAAGTGTACTTTAAAATAGATTACCGTTATTATTCCATCGATTGTTAAGTACGTTGGCTTGCCCTCTATGAGCTTGCACTTCTTCTACTTGAAAGGGTACGCTGGGCCTGTGACGCGGGTAGCCCGGATGGGGTTGACTAGGTCCTGGAATGTTATTAAATTTATTTATTTTTACTGACAATTATTATTATTTTACGCTGGTTTCCTGTAAAGATGGCTTTCATGGCAAGGTGTTTTTTTTTTAATTTTGTTAATACATCATTCAAATTCCTTGTCAGAATATTATCAATTAGATATTAGGAACGAGATTTAATGGATATTTTGTTTTAAATAATCTAATACTTACTCCTGGATCTCCTCATAGGGTACCTCTGTAACACTACTACAGGATCCCCGACTCCATGTGAGTAGCTGTGTGCTGGCGTATTTACACTCACATGTGACGCGAATTGGGTGGCAACACACAGCTGGAGGTACAGGATTCCGCATATACTTTGTAATAAGTACGCAGTTTTCTGAGAAATAATAAAATATAGTTGAATTTTGTTTTTGTTTTTCTTGTTACATACTTACCAATGCCACCCTAACCTTATCAATTTGCCCATCACGTGCGGCACTGACAAATATCCTTTAAATTAATTATTTCGTATCTTATCCATTTTTATCACGAAACACATACATCTCAACATTCATCTCTGCCGCATTCAAACTGCGGCATTCAAACTGCCGCATTCAAACTGCCGCATTCAAACTGCCGCATTCTAACTGCCGCATCTGTTTAAAATAAAATGGATAATGCAATACTAGCATTGATTTAGCAAAGAATTTTAAGTTGGATCTAATGTCTTAAAATATCCCCCAATATTTTATACTAAATTCTTAGGTATATTTATTTTCCTTTCTCTTCCTTTTCCCCTTTTTAGATTGTTGAGTTCTGAGCTAGTTCGGTAATAATTGTTTACAATAAGGAACAATTTTTTTTTATATTTATTGTAGATTTATATCTTATCGTCTCATTTAAAAATAATTTTAATTTATTTTTCATTTCTTGAAATACAATTTACAATGAATTTACAAAAAATATATAAGAAATAGATACAATTTAAAAAAATATATAAAATATAATTTACAAAAAATATATAAAAATGTATATTTACCAATAATACTATTACTAATAATTACTATAAAATAGTGACTTTTAAAATATCAATTATAAAACATAATATATTAATTTTCAAAAAAGTTTTAAGTAAATTTAAATTTGAGACTTATTTTTCATGCACGCTTCATAAAGGTCACGTCGGAATTCAGATCGCAGGAGTGGGTACTAAGTACTTATTGATTATTAATTCTATAAAAGCCCTTGCGGCGTTGATTTAAGTTAAATTACACTTACACGCGGAGTTTTGTAACAATTAGGTATACGTAATTATAAAATATAAAAAATACACTTTTTTACACAGACATTTAATAAATATATCTTCTCTATATAGTTAATCTAGTTTTCTACCATAAATAAAACAAATTGTTCAAAAAAGCAAATTTAAACACTAATCTAATATATCATATTAAAAAAATCCTAAAATGTTTTTTGTGGTTTTAAAAAAAATATATAAAAAATCTATCGGTAATTATTTTAAGGATATCTTTGCTTAATATGTAACTATAATCTAATAATTGTCATTTTCCTTTGGTAAAATTTAGTCAGCAATATTTTTCATTATAATTGATAAACAATATGATGTTGAAATACTAAAGGAAGATTCCTTCTCCTTGTCCGAGGACTCCTCCCACCTTTTTCACTAAAACCGCATAAAACGCGTTAAATGCTCTTAATACATAATGATTCTGAAGTTTGTCAGTTAAAGTTATGGTTTATTTCGACATTGAAGGAAATTTTAATATAAAGTGCACTTACCTCCATTTTTAAGACTGCATTATTGTAATCTTAAGGACTACAACACTCTTAACATGTATTAGGTATGAGATCATAATCACCTAATTGTTAATATTTGCATAAATAATAAAAATGAAGCACATGACATTATGAGAAAGAAGTTCACAAATACATGCGTCGCTATTTTCGGAGCAGTTTGAAGAAATTAAATAATGTGACGTCGAAGATAGCACTAAAATTTTAAAGAAATGTATTGTGAAAATATGTTTGTTACTATTGAAGTATATAGTTGTATACAAATTAAAAATATATATGATAGTTCATTAAATTGAATTTATTTTATATTTTTACGGGTATATAAATAATAATATATAAAAAAATATAATGAGAACTCCCAAAAAAGCGTGAGTATTTTCTTTCAAAATTAAGATAGCAAAATGTTTTTTTTATTCGTAAATTATTTGATATATTAGTCACAAAAAAAAATCCGTGTCAAAAAACACTCTATACCAAAAGCTTTACCGCACGTGCCTACCTTAGGTTGCAACACAATAGCAATTATGAACTTGATTTCGAAATGATGAGCTACATCTTATCTCAGAAATTGAAACCTAAAGTGGCTGTCATATTTTACATCTCGTGAAGGTATCGGTATCTATGGCCTTGGATCTATAACTGACGACGTACTTATATGTGTATATTAAGTTATATATCGAGCACAGCTTTGGACTTTATGAAGTTTAATATGACTTATATTCATCTAAAGTATATATATTTGCAAATGCCTATTGCAAGAGTTTTAAGTCCTTATAAACTAGTGTATATAGTATTATGATATGTTTTGTGAGAAGGTCAGCCATTTGTAAAGTTATGACAGCTAAGATTTTTAGTAATTACGGTTTTTTTCACAAATAACAATGTTAGTCATTTATCACCACTTACACTAATTCCCATGATACATATTACATCCTATAAGCAATTTTATTACTTTAGTACTTTAATACGTGGGAATTTAAACGTCATAATAAATGAACCATATCACGTATAGCAATCTTTAATTCGCCTTAATTAATTTAATATCTAATTGATGAAAATATCAGCATCTTAAACTAGGAAATAAAATGTCTTTGTTATTTTATGTATATTTAAAGATTTCTTTTACATAACAGTTATTTTTCATACTCTCAATAAAATTAAAAACTCACCTCAAACAAAAGATCAGCAATTTCGCGTTAAGCATGGCATTGTTAGATGTTAATCTCACCGTCATAGGACAATTACCAAAATGTTAAGGCATTATCTCAATGGCGATGACGAAATATAACCTTCCTGACAACAAATAGCTCGTTTGACAATTTATATATCTCTCCATTTTAATTCAAGGGTGTATTCAAATGATACAGTATATATTTTGATATATATTTATTATTTAATAAAATATTTAGGGGTTAATTTTTATAAAGGGTCTGTGCAGCTAAAGCTGGGCAGGGCTATAAGTTGTCATGAATTACCTTTGTATTTTTTATTAGAAGTTAAACCTTTTTAGACTTTTTAACTGTTCTTTGCTGAACAACAGCGTCGAAAAATCTTTGCTGAGTATTTAAAATTTAAAATTCAACTTACACGGAATTAAAATAAATAGTAGGTAATATGCATAAAACAAAACATAAAAAAGATTTATAAGATCCCCTCCTGTGTATTGTTAAAAAAGGATATTACGTTACTAAGATAGTCAGGAATTACATAAACGTTTTCACATACATTTGGCAAAATATGAAATTTCAACTAAAAATAAATAGTTATGACTACAATTAAAAATGTAGTCATAATTTAAACTTGAAGTTATATGAATTCCTGTTCATGTCTTCTTGATTAGGACTGATGATGATGATGATGTGGTACCTCTGCAACAAACATCTTCGGTGCAATTAAAAGAAGGAATAAATACTACTTCTAACGTGTTTAGTAGATATTTTAAAATTATTGACGTTGCATTTGTAATATTTTTTTTGAGAAAAATAAAAAAAAAAATTAGCCGTTCCACGAGTTTTTAGTTTTGCCTCTTTTTAACAACAACGAGTTGGTTTTTATGTAAACATTTTGGAAAAAAATCTTTAATTTAATTACTATATACCTACTAAAAATATTTCTTTTTTAATTGTAACAATAAAAAACATCTCGATTATTCAAGATAGGCGATTCAAAGACGATTATTTAAGTAGGTAACGAGAGCTTGGAATACTAATTAAGAAGTTAACAATTTGTTTCACATGAATATAGTTTTTATATCATTTCTAATACAGATCTTTTAGTTCTAGATAGCCGTTTTTTTATTTATTACATTGGTTAGATTTCACATTTATTGATAGTTTTTGGTAGTAACTTCATTGTATTTAGGATGTTTAATCGAATATTGACCGTAAAAAATAGGTTTATATTTTATACTGATAATTATATAACGGAATAATGGAAGTTATTGTGCAAAGTTGTAAGTTCCTTAATCAATACATAATGGACTATGAAACTATGAAAGGTTTAATTAATATAAGTCGTAAAACGAGGTTTTAATTGAACATTCCAATTGTGTTCTAAAACTTTGTACGAAGTATTTAAGGCTTAGTGATAGTCTGTCATTATACTAACTGCATGATCCCACGCTTGACCGGTTTAGAAAAGTTGCACATGCAAGATGCAATTGCATGAGGCAACTGACAAATCGATGCTCCGAATGTTTTGTCCTTGTCTGGATTATTTGGCGCCAAACGTGACAATTGTTTGCACTGTTACCAATTTGTCCAGGGTTACCAATTTTTAATTAAAAATATTTTTTTAAAGTATTAGTAGTAAAGTAGTAGTTTTCACCAAGATTTTATAAAATACAATTAAAATTGAATCATTATTAAACGTTTTGATTATAGACTGAATCAAAACTCTATAATTATATTTTTTTGTAAAGTATTAGCGAATTTTAGCTCTAATGGTTTTAAGATCGCCAGCGGGGCTTAGAACACATCTTTTACAGTTTTAATTATCAATCAATCAATTTTATTAAAAGACCTACGTTCATTGCCCCCCTAAAAATATAAAATGTTGATATCGAAGATTCAATGAAAAACAGGTCATCCTAGAAACTAATAAAATTGATCTGGAACCTAAACGTCTGTTGCCATTACATTTAGATGAGAAGCAAGCCGTCCAAATCGAAATTAATTGATGAAATTTATAACGATCGTTGTCGTAATTAGGAGTACTTTGTTTAAAGTCACGAAGAGTTTGACTTATTGTAATGAAATGATAACAGGATGTTCTGAAGTTATCAAGAATCCTTATCTTTAAACCTGTTTATCATAAAAATCATTATGAGCGCGTTGAACTCTTTATTATGAAACTTGTATAGATATTATGCTAAAATTCGTTGTATTATAATATAAATTCTTACAATAAAATGAGCATTGTTTAACATACATTCTTCATGAGTACTTCAAGGTTAAGATCATATTAAATATAATTGTTTCAAAACATGAACACAAAATCATAGATAACTTTTGTTCTAACGAGTAAAGTGATTAGAAGACTCGTGTTGAGTCACGTTTCAGTTGGCACCATGTACATTTTGAACAAGATATATTAATGTATGATCGATGGGAAATTGCAGGCACAAATAAAATACGGCAAGATACAAATGAAGTAAGAATACTATTGTATTCCATATTATTTTTGATTACATGGTATTGTAAAACGTAGTATAATATTAAAAATACAACTGTAATAATTGCATTATTACAGTTGTATTTTTATTTATATTAATTATATTATGGGTAATACTGTATTGTATTGTTCTACAAATGAAGTGTGCTGTTCTCACGAGATTACAGGATAAATTTGAGACGAATATACCTACTACATATACTATATATTGGATTCATAGACCCTGATTTGGACATACGTCGTGACTCCCTGACCAATAAGAAACGTGAAAGATATAATTTGCACGACAAATAGTATATAAAGGAAATCTTTGGTAAATAGTTTTAATATACTGTATTGGTATATACTTTATTTTTAATTATTAAGTAAAGTTAAAAAAATCTTGTTATTATCGTCGAATCGGCCGAATAAATTTTATGATATTTAAAATAATTTTTACATTTATTCATTATAAAGAATAAGAAAATATATTTTTTAGGTTCTTTATATATAAGAGATAAACAGAAAAAGAAAATAAACAATGAATTAAATGTTTAATGATACAATAATGAAATTGAATATTTAAAATATTAAACTAATGAAATCCTTATCAAAAATGACAAGAAATAAACTTCTGCACCCGATTAGTTAAGAGAATGAATTCAAAAAAAAAAAAAAAAAAAAAAAAAACAAATATCAGTATAGAGTACTAAGAGTAGATAAGAGTTTATTTAAATAGCCATAGTTTTTTTAAACTATATTTAAATAACGATGTAAAACAATAGTATACACCTACACTCCATGGTATGTAGCTAACAAAATTGCTTCACCCATTGTTAGGGTTCTATTTATTGTCCTGTGACAATCCAAGGATGTTATAAAAGACGAAACTGCGTATTTTATTCTTGTACACATGATACTCATGGGTTTTAATTACGCGGTAGTTTTTTCAAACTATAATAGTAACTATGGTCCAAAGAGCACAAACCCATGACATAAATCTTTTATTAATTACCGATAACGCGACAAGATATTTAATCGTAATCTTCACTAGGTCCTAATTACCTTATTAAATTGTACGACTAACGAATATTATTTGTAACATACCTGTTGTCAGTGACTTCGTCTTCTTTCCTCTCTTTACCACTAAAATTATAAGCCATCTATTATTATCTACTTAATGTATAGAAATGGATACCGTTTAAATTTTTTGGTAATTATACCCCAGGTTTTATGGTAATTTTAGCCCATTCATGGTAATTATACGGAAGTATTCGGAGAATACAGTATGCTATATGTTGACCGGAACAATAACCGATAATTATTCCAAATTTTATGAAGATCCATCTCGCAGATTTTGCAGAATAGATAAATGTTTAAAAGTAATTAATTTAATTTACCTACACATTTATTCTCGTTACTATTTATTTTAACATAACTGTAATATAATATACTTTATTTTATACAAACCTATATTTGTAACAAATCATTTTGATGATGATAAGTAGGTACATTAATTGTGGATTTAAAAATACCGTGATATTCTTCTTTTATGCTCCTAAAACAATGTTGACGTGTGAAAATCGTGAGACAGTAGCTTTCTGAAGAATTAGCAATACATAATAGCTTGACACTAAGTAGTTGATTGTGTGAACGATGTTCCCTTCACCTACCGAACTAGCAACTAGAAAATTACTTACCATCCAGTTTTGAATTTATTTATTTGTTTGAAAAGTAAAAACCTTCAGGTACCTGTAGAATTTTGAAATTACAGAATTGTATTAAATATAATCAATATTTGAAAGAACTAAGTGATCATAATGTATTAAAAAAAATAAACAATGTTTCTGAGGTTTGACTTAATAAATATATATTATCTCTTCAATTTATTAACTGAAATCAAACTGAAGGAGAAAATCAATCACCTAAGCTAATCAATATTAAACAAAATAACAAGAAAGCTAATAAAAAGTCTATCAAACAAGCTTTCACTAATCTCTAGAATCTTTATATGTTGACATAGTGTTTGTACGCACATTGTCCACTACCGAACACTTTCACCCGGAAAATGTAGCTTCCTATTCGATGCCCATTTACTATTATTTTTACTCGAAACAACGAAAGGACTATCACAAAATTAAATTAACAATAAAGTTGAATTTTACAATATTATAAGTCGTGATATTTTTAGATCACGCATACATTTTGAACAACATTTAAGTACCTACTACATTATTTCAAGAAGACTTAATCTAAACTTTATAGTTTAATTAGTTAATACTAATTATCTAATACGCATCCATTTAATATCAGGATCAAAAGCGTTAAAGCCTTATTCCTATTTCCTTAGGTCTCTTATTAATAAACATGACCTATGTCTATATTCCAGTAACTGGCGGTCAATTCAGCTTGAACTTTCCAATCTTACGAGGTATCGTAATTCATATCAAATAGCCTGGTATGTAACTCAGTCTTCCAAGAAATAGGAGAACGTAATATTTGTTTGTAAAATCAACAGCTTTACAATGTAAGCATTTACTTGTCCGGTGTATTTAAAAGGTAGATTAGGATTCCTTGATAGGATTTAGGATTCCTTGATAGGATCTAGGATTCCTTGATAGGATTTAGGATTCCTTCAAGGTACAAGTACAAGTAAGTAGTAAGTTAAGACAAGTGTAACTGGGAGCCCCGCTCGTCCGCCAAGACGAGAGGAATCAATATTTACTGTTTATATAATTCAGCAATTGGTAGAGCGACGGGACAGTTTCTCAGAGGTCCCGGGTTCGAATCCCTGCCTGTATCGGTTCATTTTTCATTCTATATTTATATAAATTGAAATAAGCTTTACATGAATTTATATAAATATAGAATGAAAATAAACCGATACGGAAGGGATTCGAACTCGCGACTACTGGGAAACCGTCCCGTCGCTCTACCAACTGAGCTACCGTATCGCTTCATCATGAAATTTAGTTAGTAAATTAAATGATTATTATATTTAGCTGTTTAGTAACATCGGTTATACATAAACATATTAACTATTCCTAAGTTAATAGTACAACTATTAAATGAAGAGGTATTTAAGTATTTATGACCATTGCTGTCTCGTAAAATTAAAGTGAATGTAGTTCATAATAAAGAAAATACAAGTGCGTAAGACTCTTATATGAATGACAGAACGATAGATGTACAGAACATTGAAAACGGTACTATATTTAATATTACCACATAAATACCACAGTGTGGTACTTTCAGTTGTCGTGTCAGACATACAATTAAGAAAACCATATATTCTTCAAACAAGCTTTTACTCACTCTAATGTTTTACCTACCTATTTTGTTTTTATAAATAACAAGTAAAACTTTGATTATCTTACTAAGAATTCGTGCAGGTTATTTTATGAGCGAAAGTAACTCAAATATACAGATATAAGTGAAAAACTATAGATACATATAAAATAAATAGGTACAAATAAAGTACAAATGAAATGGCTTGCAAGGGTTAGTATTTTATAAGCATAGATACTACTATTGAAAGAGCATTTTTGAAGACCCATGAACATTATTTAAAATTCTTTTTTATTATTTTATATTACAATTCGTCGCATTATATAAAAAAATAGAAGCTTTCCATTTAGCTTTGTCGGCTTTTCATATTTAGATACACAAGTCGTGTCAAGAACACAATAAGAGCATTCTATTGATGCGTTCCGTTCCATTGTAACTGACCTTCGTATGAGTTCCGTTTTACCTTTGTTGTTATATTTCATTACTAATAAAAAAATTAAACATATATACTTTTTCAGATAGTTTAGAACTATTCATCAAATTATGTTTCTTAAAACATTACAGTTCGTACAAATAAAAATTATATATTAGAAGAAAATCAAAAATTCTCAAAAACACTTACATCTTTTTAAGAACAGCATCGTGTGTAACTGCTTTAAATGATTTCCGACATAAGTCACGAAATGTTCATAAGCAGTACAATTACAAAATTAATTAGTAATAGCTCAATTTATTAAATAGAATGATAAAATAAACCATCAATAAAAACAATACCAAGGCTAAGCAGTAATTGCGATGGGATAGTCAAGGATCATCACGTATGCGTGATACATATTGAAATTTGTAGGCAATTAGTTTTACATATTACTTTTCATTTAGCGCTGATTGATAGGCTATAAGTTTTTATCTCTTAATCTACATCCGGTTTATACTGGTTAAACACCACAATATGTAAATGTATATTTTTAAACATATTATAATATCAAGAATTGAACATCAAAATTCGTTGCAATATTAAATACGTTTTGTTAAAAAACAATTTAGATTAAGGACATTCAAATTTCAATTGAGAGAAATCAAAAAATGCTTTAAAGTCATTTCCAAGGTCATTGTCATCAATTTAATCTGGTTATCTAATAGTCTAATAAAACCTTACTAATGGAGCAGTAATAATTTTTAACTTCAATCACGTCTGCTTCACGTAAATATTTACGCACGTTGAACGTTGATTTGATTTGATTTGATTTCATAGTTCTCACAAAAGAACTCAATCTCTCACGTAATACTAATGATGAATCGTTGTATGTTTGTTTTATAATGCCTTGATTAAGAACTCTGATATTTGAGCAATGTATTGCCTTGTTAGTTAGATTTTTTTCTTTTTGACATGACGTCATGTTTAACTTTAGATTTGTAGTTCTTATTTAGTTGTTTTTTTCCGAACTTAAATAGTCATCCTTTTTAAAGAAGCGACTATTCATAATTTAAGTATTTTTTTGTTAAAACTATTTTCTTATATCGATTTGGAAATCTCACAGCTATTTATTAACACATTATAACATTCAATAATTTGATAGTGACGTACATTCTGATAATGACATAATATCATTAGTCATTTGTAAATTCAGTTTTCTTCATAATTATTAGACGGTTCTAATTAAGAAAAAAAAGTTCATAGCTTTATAAAGCATTGTTGTATATTGTTGTTGAATTTTTATTATTTTTTAAACTTGACAATTTATATATTAATAATAACACAAATAGAATAAATACTTTAAAGGGTTTAAATTTATTCAAATTGTATTTTATTAGTAATGTATTTTAAAACTGAATAAATATATACATATTTATTCAGTTTTAAAATACATTTACCATAAACCCGTATAAACCAAACATCACAATCACACAGGTTCAAAATAAAAACCGACATCTTACGAGACATAGAATTGATATCAGCAGAATATTTGTCTGAGAAATATGATTCAGTTGTAATAAGCACTTAATATTGGGATTAATATAATTATTATATTACCAACCGCAGGCTGGCCTTGTGGCTGATCTGTGGATGAGAGGTGAAGCCTTGGCCCACTGCTGGGATTATATTGCAGTTTTAGGGACTTTGGTTTAGCTAGAAAGTTAATTTGGAGTACATTTGGAGTAATAGTTTATTTAGTTTAGTTTTAATTTGATATATGCAGAAACAATTTTGGTATTATATAAATAATTCCTTATAAACCGTACCAAATATTCTTTTATGATATTTATTCATAAACGTATGTAAAGAATTAATTCATGATAGGACACAAACATTCACAATAATCGATTCTGGAATTACAAATTTGGAGGAATTTACTTATTAACTTATTATTTACTTGTTATTACAATAATAAAATAAAGTTTTCTTTGGCGACTGTACATTGGTACTTATAGTAATTGGGTTAATTAAAGTTGGGTAAGTAAATTGCGGTGACGCGAGATGCAAAGTTCTTAATTATGAAATTAAGGCTTCAGCTTAGAATAAATGTACCATGTAACTGTAGCTGAAGTCATAGATTAACTCTGAGTTACATATACGTTAATCTAGTAAATAAAATACATATATAGTAAATAAAATACATATATAGTAAATAAAATAATGTAACTGGAAGATTACATTATTTTATTTATTAGATTTTTTTCTTTCACCCAATAATATTCAACATTATTGAATTGCTTCTTACATATTTTTGTTAAACATTTATTTATTTAGAGTCTTTTGATTGATTGATTTATGGGTTGTACTGTTATTACTTGTTGTAATGATATTTATGTATTGATATTTAAATATTGTAGAAATATTTATGTTTTGTAATTTAAGTAATTTACTACTATTATCTGTACATATAATAAAATTGTCACTGTTCCATTTCTGTACATGGAAAATATTTAAAAAAAAATCATAGGGGACCTTTATAAGACCAAGAGAACCTAAAACAATAGTGTTTCAGTTTGTCTGTTTGTCTGTATGTCTGTATTTTTGTGCACGCTAATCTCAGAAACGACTTAACCAATTTGAATGTAGTTTTCAGCAATATATTGTAATAGTCTTCACTTAACATTTAGTGTTTATTTAATCTAAATCGGTTAAGAAATAAAAAAGTTATGACAAATTATGTCAATCACGTAATAGGTACCATGCAAATCTTATTCTATACATGTAATAAATCTGTAAAGGAGTAGTCTTTGTACATTGAAAATATTATAAAAAATATACCAGGATGTGAAGTAATAACTAACAGAATCAATTTTCAGCATTTTTTTAATCTTTGTCTGTTTATCTGTTTGTCTTTTAGTTGTGAACACAACACGAAAAAAAACAAGACCTTTGTATAAGCAAGAGAACCTAAAACAATGTTTTTCATTTTGTCTGTATGTTTGTGCACGCAAATCTCAGAAACAAATTAATCGATTTGGATGCAATCTTCGGGAATATATTGTCATGGGATTCACTTTATATATATTTTTTTAACAAACTTATACAGTAGAACCTCGATCAATTAAAAGAAAAACACATTTTTTTTAAGTTATCGAGTTTTTAACTTAACAAAGTTTATGTTAGAGTGATGGCTTGGGCCGGAAGGAAGGGTGCCTTGAGTTAAAACAGCTATTATTAAGCGAATGCTCCAGAAGTGGTAAATAATACACAAAGTTGTTATATTAACCACCCCGTAGGTCGAATGGTTAGTGCAGACGCCTAATGTATAGTGACGCAATAGGGTTCGGATTAGATTCCCTACAGGAACAGGCATGTATGTAATGAACATAGATATTATATTTCTGGGTTTTTGATAGTTTATTAAATATATTCTCAGTATTTATAATGGTTATATCTTTGTATTTGTATCGTTGTCTAACACTCTTAACACAATAAATAATATGCTTACTTAGGGGTTAGATCAATGTGTGTTATTTGTCCTGATTTTATAATATTATTATTATGATATTAAAAATCATTTTGCTTTAAAATATAATGTACAGAAAAAAATCTAAGATTTTCTTAAAGTGGAGAACACCTAAACATAGTATAAGGGCCACGTCCAATTGTATTGTTTCACAGATTTTACTATTCACACTTCACTTTTATATACTTGTATTTAATCCCTCCTTGGTACTATACAGCAGCGTCTGTCCCGAATATCGTTCTAACCGCAGTTTATATACTCTTCTTTATTAACTCCCTCTTCACATAAACAATAATCATAGTCAAATCACCTACTTTAAACGTACAAAAATAACTACTCGTAAATTAAAAATTGTGAGTATCGATAAACACGGTATTAAATACTGGTTTTAATTATGAAGTCTTAATGGTTTTCATTTTTCTAGCTTATTCAAGTATTTTCTAATCAAGCAAATGAGGAGGGACCTCACATAAACAATAATCTTAGTCAAATAAACTACTTTAAGCATACGAAAATAACCGCCACTTGACATAACAATTCTAAATATTACTATTTAAGTTAATAAAACAACGATTTAAATAATTATACCTTATTGGTTCTTTTTATTAAAGTTAAATTAGTAATCCATTAATTTATATCAATATAGTGACCATCAAAATATTGAAACGAATCAATACATTACGAATGATTATAAAATAGTTGTTTAATAATAATGTAACCTAACAATAGATTTAAACCATGTAAACAAACATTGTTCTGAAATAGAAAATTCATTTTTTTTTCTTTTACCTAGTAGACTTTTCCCAATTTCTGTTTTTTTAAAAACTCAAAATAAACAATCTCACCTACTGTCTTTTATAATTCTATTAGATCTGAAATTCCATATAAAATTACTCATGTCATTTTCAGAAACTGAACTTATTTATTTATATTTACAGACTGAAATTATTTATATAACTTATCGAGGTTGCTTTTTCTATGTTTTTGAAATTTTTGGGTCTGATGGTGAAGGGAACAGATTATTGTTGAAGTTACAGAGGCGATTTGTTATGGAAGTTTAACTTATTGAGGTTCTACTGTATATATATATATACAAATATGATTAAAAGAAAACCGGATTTAAGAAACCTACATTATCAAATATCTTGTATAGTTTGAAAAGGCTGGAAAGATAAACTTATTTATAAATACCAATCAGTTTTTTATAACGAAAAATTCACAAACAATTAAACACCAAATTTCATTAAAATACGTAATGTCCTCTTTACGTCACGAATGAAGAAACAGATAAAAAATATAAATCTATTATTTCGAGGTTTGTGTCATAATTAACACATCAATTTTTCAAAATAATGAATGTAAAGATTTGTCTTCAATACTATTTTGTTATATGTGTCGACAATTACTTATAAGATTAAATATTTTAAAATGTAAAAAATAAACAAATATGTATATTAATAGGATGCATTCCTATTAATATATTTTCATCCGTTTCATTTAATTTTTTCTTTTTAATTTTTTCACTTCCATTTCATTTTTGTTCCTTACGTACGTAATATGATTTTCTTAGGGTTTTAAATGTATATAAATTTATACATACATACCTACATACATTACATTTATATTTATATAACATTTAAATAATCTTTAAATTCATTTAAATGAAAATGAGTAGGTAAACTGTATAATAAATACTACAAAGATCGAAGTCTTTAGGTTTGAAATTGTTTATATTTAATGTCGTTACCCAGATAAAAGCTACTTAAATATATCGTTAACATTTTATTTACTGAGGATTTATTTACGGAGTAATACTCTGTTATTATATATTTTTATTAAATAAAAATTATTTCCTAACAATAAAGCATATGAATTTTAACAACTGATTTTGAAATTATTTGACGAGTTCTTGTAAATTATTCAAGTTAATCTAACAGAAAAATAAGTATATGAAATATATTTAATATTAAATATTATTGGTGCCTTGTTACTTACCATGGTTATTTGTATTAATAACTTGGCACTTAAATCACGTTTAATTATTTAAGTAAAAATAACAATATACAATTTCCGGACGTCTGACGTTCAAACGAGAGCGTTCCCGCGCGAACCGTCTGTGAACTGTTTTAAACAGCCGTCTGACGTTCTCCATCTTGCCGGCGTCTTTCTCCTAAGCACGTGATTCCTTTCGGAAAGCATCAGTGGATGTTAGCGATTATTTATATACCATTATATAACTTAATGATTCCTGTGAAAATTATACGATTGCTCTTGTAGTTCATTTTAATTTTTCACGAAAATACTGCGTCAATCAAGTGGTTTAAATCGATTTGGAAAATGATTGCTAATTATTCGCTGCGGTTATTCTCAAATGAAACTTTTGTGTTGGCTGACTGATTGACTTGAAATTTATGGTGACTTTGAAATTTCTGCTTGCTTTTGTATTTCATCGTTTGCCAAAGTGAGTTCACTGTTACTTTTTTTAAAGGTATTTGATTGTTGTTTAGTGTTCTAATTTTATTAATTAAATTTTTCTATATAATCAAACTGAGACGCCATTTTTTAAAATGTATTATTTGATTTAAAATTAATCGAACATATCTAATACATATTATATATTAACAAAGAATATATAGATAAAAAGAAACGTTAAATAATAATTACCAAAAATTAAGAAAGATGAATCAAATAATAAATCTTAAATAAGAGAAAAATTTACTTATCAAGATATCGTAGACTATATGTGAAGAAGTGACGGAAAATCTTTTTATTATATTACAAATAGTGAAGAAAATCAAGATAAATAAATATTTTTTCAACATAATATGATAATATCAATTATTGGTTGCATTACATAAATTTGATTTTGTTGCAGTAGGTACCTACGTCCTATCGAAAATTCGAATTTCAGCATAACGTAAACGTAAACGTGTCCTGAAAAATCGACTGAATCAAAAAAAACATAAACGGTAAGAGTCCTTAAACTGCCGAGCTTAATTGCAAGGGAAAAACAGGGGAAAACAGGCAAAAAATATTAAGAAATCACATCACGGGCTCTGCTCGAGAACGTTTGTGTTACTTAAAAAAATTAGAACCAATTGCGGACTCCATTTACAACATGGTTTTCAAAACGGAAATTGTTTAAAATGAAAAATATCATAAATTAGTTTCTGTAGTCCGATCGAGTTTGATTCCTGTAATTAAAATTTGGTTAAATATATTCTGAGAATCATAAAGTTATTATATAAAGAATAGGTAAGCCAGCCTTAAGTGTGACCATCGAAATAAAAAGAGAAAACAAATAAGGCTACCGATCTGTCTCTCTTTCTTGCATGTGTGATTAGACAAAGATAAGTATCGCTCTATCATCTTGTGTATTGTTGTCTATTTTATTATTTGTCAGACACTGACTCTTATAGGCCTAATTATGATTCACTATCCTATTCTATGTATAATAATTCTATGGGCGGAATCAAGCTGAAATTTATATCAAATATTCAAGTCTCCTGTCTTAGATAATCATGGAATCATAAACAGATAAAGATAAAGGAAAATCCCAGATAAATAAAACATAGCAGATAAAGAAAAAATTGCGAAAAAAATAAATTTTTAGTTACATTTTTTTTATTAATTATTTTAAAGTTACTATCTCTTTCCTCATTAACGCGTAGAGGTTAATCAATTTAAGGTTAAATTGAAATTCATATCAGATAGAATACCGTTATAAACCTTCGTGAACAATATATACTGGGTATTTTAATGACAAATAAATAATTTTGACACTTGACACCATTTGGGTAATTTTGTAATTTGCATTTTATCAATGTTTGATTTTATAGACAATATTAGAAATGACCTTTTAGTAGATTTTATTGATATTTTGGATTTTATATCACTAGGCAGTCTCAACCTCTATGACAAAATAACCGAAAATTTAACCAATATGTTAAGAGCACAGTTACGAAAATCCAAATCCGAAGACAAGTTTTTGGTATGAGATAATACGATTCTATTAGATATAGTGAATATTTGGTTTTGTTAAATTCAAAGTTCGACAATGGAGGAAGAAACTACAATTACTGGTACCGAGACTCCAGAAACGGCTGTTAGTGATGTAGATGAGGTTCATAAAGCAGAAAAGGAAGCGGGTAATGAAGAACTTCCTGGAGAAGGGATTGAGGAAGTTGGTGGGGAACATATGGGGGAAGAAGTTGATGGTGAACATTTAGAGGGTGAGACGTTTGAAGCAGAACACAAAGAACAGGTTATTGGCGAAGGAGAAGAGTTGTTGGGCGAAGAACTGGAAGGCGAGCAAGAGGAAAAACACGTGGAAGAAGAAGAAAAGAAAGAAGAACCACCTCTACCAGAAGAGAAAGTAGAGGAGGAAGAAAGATATGTGGAGGAACCACCACCAGACCCGGCTGCACCATATGACTTGACAGATTCCAAAGAACTTCTAAAAACTCCATTTGAATTACGACCTGATCAACTTGCTGAAATCGAACAACTATGGGAACTTTATCAAAACTACACACCAGCGTATACTGATATAAATGAATATATAACTGAAAAAGAAGTGGTTTATATGCTGAAATCACTTTTACTGATGACGTATACAACAGAACAGTTACAAGAATTAATAGCTTACTGTGTTAGGCCTCCTCATCCAGAAGGTCATATAACTTATGAACAATTTTTAAGGATGGTTACTATGCGACAAAGAGATTTACCTATTGAAGAAGAGTTGCGATCAGCATTGCAAGTTTTCGATCCAGATAAAACTGGTATTATTGACAGAGAAAATATTAAAGAAGTTTTAGCTAAGCAAGGTCACAAAATGCCTCAAAAACAACTGGATAACTTAATCAAGGAGGTCGATATGAGTAATGACGGTACTATAGGTATAGAGGACGTTGTCGGCACAATGTGTATTGATCTGAATAAAGAAGACTTGATGTTGCTTAAAGCATCACTCTATGTTGAGGAAGAGCAATAAACACAGCCTACAATACATCATTTACCTAATGAATGTAATGAAGTACCTACACATTACATTATTTACAAAATGAAATAAACTTCCAATAGTCAAATTTGTCGATTGTAAGGCAGAAGTATTTAATTTAATTCTCATAATTCTTTAAATAATACTTTTAATACCTAAAACTATTGAATTTCAAAATTATTATTTTTTGACCGAAAATATAATAGTAATATAAATAAAAAGGGATTTTTTGTTATATTTTTCTTCGGCAAATTCATATTAGCCCTGCAAATTGAACGCATCAAATCATTTCAATACTATATAATATAGATTTATAATATATAGCGTCAGAATGATTGTGAAAGGTTTCATTTGAATGATTATATTTTTATACATTACCTACTAGCTAACTATTATGGAGTATTTCAGACATCAAACATTTTTATAGTTTTAGCAATAACTTATTGACAAAAAATATATAATAAATTGAAAAACACTTAGGAGTCTGAAGTTAGAGGAAATTCAATAGTAAAAAATTTCAACTCAACATGTTCTATAAACTCCAAAAATAGAGCGGTAAAAAAAATAAAAGCAATGAAATAGTAACGAAACCAAATATGTATGCACGTAAATAATTTTTTTTCAACTCGCTTTTACATTTTATATACAAAAATATTTTTTGCCATATGATTATTATCTTTATATGAATGACGGAAAAATATTTTATATCATACTTTCTTGATTGCACTATTATCTAATGGTACCCATCCGTTATTTTTGCAATTTTCGAAAAAAAATTAAACATATCTCCCGTAAAAATATATTTTTTTATTTTATTCTAAATTTATTTTAAAAAGCAATTGTCAGATGTGGCAATTTTATTCTTTAAGTTGAAAAACATATTTCTTTCACTTTCTTTTCGAATAATTACATTGATTTAAAAATCATGTCAGACTTACTTTAGTAAAGTAAATATTACCATTTTTTTATTACTAGACTGACAAGTTCATTATCAAAACCTGTAAAAATTACATAATGTTACATTAACATTATATATTATTAAATTAACTTTAATTTTTTGTTGACTCGGACAACGAAAATGTTTATTATTTTGATTCTCAAAAAGTCAGTCACATATTTTGAAAAAGGTGATGCAATCCTCACTAAGTTTTTCTAAACAACAAAAAGGGGTAGTAAAAAAAACAGTTCCATATCCTCTTCAAAACTATGGTATCTACAGATAAAGAAGAAAAGAAAAAGAATTCTATGTCTACAATCTTTTCATTGGATATGAGTAAAGGGCCCATTTATAATTACGAGTGCAGAAACCATGGTTGCTGAAAAGAACCTATATTTATTTATTACAAATTTTTAGATAATTCTTGAATAGAAAAACCAGCTTTGATTGATTAATATTAATATATTGTGAGACATGGTGCTGACTAATAAGTAATAACTATATCAAATTAGTTGTTGGTTAGGCGCCTGCAAGAGAGTTGAGAGCAATATTACTTTTTATTATTATTATTCTACCTACAACTTAATTTAATTCATTGTCGTTCTTCCAAAATAATACGTATTAGAATCTGTAACAACCTTTCGATCATCATCATTGTTCTTAGTAATTAAACAGTTTCGTATCAAATATACGGGTTTTATTCTTAAATAAAATAAGACTCGCATTATGCTCACTCAAGCATAAACAGTTGTTAATGAAAAAGATTGATTTGTTATTATTGATTCACTCACTCACTTCACTCGTTCCCTCATTACTGAGAATCGTGACTCCTTCGACCAAGCTTTTTCAAGGCCACTTTCCATCGGCTTCTGTCCTGCGCTTCCCGCAGAGCCGCGCTGATCGTCATGTCCAGGCTTTCTTTTAATTGGTCTGTCCAGCGCGTTCAGGCCACCGTCCACGAGGCCGCTTTCCTTCAACTTTCCCGGTAACCATGAGGCGATCTAGGTTGTCAGAGCTTCTGCGGGCTACGTGACCAAAGTATTGCAAAATGTGACGCAGACACGTCGCATAGAGTCTTTGGGAGCGTGTGATGTTCAGCTCTTCTAAAATAGAAACATTCGTGCGATATGCTGTCCAGGATATTCGCAATAGACGGCTCCAGCACCACATCTCTAACGCATCTATCCTTTGCCTATCTGCGGCTTTTATAGTCCAACTTTCAGAGCCGTAGAGAAAAATGGAGAAAACCAAGGATGTAAATTTTTGTACGATTTGTAATACTCCGGTCTCTCCAAATTTTTTTAAGTTGGGTCATTGCAGTTTTCGCGATTCCAATTCGCCTTCGGATCTCTGGTTCACAACTTCCTTTGTTATTGATCGCCGATCCTAAGTATACGAATTGATTAATAGGTCAAAAATTAAATAAAATATGATTCTTGAGGGTAATGCGGCCTAAAGTAACAGTAGCAACTGATAGTGTAACTTATTAGTCTATGGCTACCGCACTATAAGCATAGAATTATTATACTCTATGACTATAAGTCTATAACCAAAGACATCCATAACAGATAACTTTAACTTCCAAAAATCAAAATAAGTAATAAGAATAACATTGTTTTGAATTTTCAATTATTTAGCTTTTAGTTAATTAAGTGTTATTGTAATATTAATCTATTCTTTCTGAGTAAATATGAAGATTCTTTTAGCCATATTGGTTTTTGTATCCTGTTTAAACGATAGTAAGTAATGAGATAATGAAATATCTTCTGAACCGCCTGGGTGTGGCGAGTTTCTTTAAATTGAAAGCTGGAATACCATTTCTTTTGAGAATTTATAACATGACTTTATTCATTCATCATAAATGAATGAAGTTAATTTAAAACACCATTTTTTTTTTCAATTACGTATCTTTGTAGTATTCGCGATATGGTGTTATCAGTGCACGCCAGCTACTCCAGGTTGTATGGAGCCATTCAACTGGCGAGGAATTGGGTATCTAGGTAGTTCTTGTCCCGATCATGATGATATTTGTATCAAACTTATTGAGAAAAAAGGAGGTCTGTAGTATGATTATATTTATTTAAATGTGTAATATATTTATAATAAAATGAATAATGTGTAATTTTATTTATTTTAATGTGTAAAAATATATAATAAATTTTCAGCTAAAAAAGTTATTACGAGAGATTGTCTAAGCAATTTTAAGGCTTATAGAACAGACATACCCGCTGACACTTATGAGGGCTGCCGGCCTGCTGTGAAAGATCTTAATCTGGCTAACTATGTCAATAACTCTATAAAGCCTTTGGATATAAAAAGGTTTGCTTTAATCATATATCAAGAATACATTTATTTAACAGTAATAAAATAATCAATAAAAACTATTAACAAACTAAATACACTTCTAGGGATTGGTATGATGAAACTACTTGGTGTTTCTGTTTTCTGGACCACCGATGCAACAATGCACCTGTGAACACATCATCAATAATGGTTATAGCTTTGACAGTTGTATCTATATTAAAAATTGTGTTTTGATGTTTAACTAAACACAACAACTACCAGAAACTGTTTGGTTGCTAAAGGCATAATTCAATTGTGTTTTCTATAAATATATTTAGTTGATATATACATATATAAATGTTGAGACCTCTTAACTTAGTTTACAACTAATGTGCAGTCAGTCACATAAGTATATACATCTTCTTACACTATGCAGGTGAAAAGGACTGACTCTTTGCACAAACACATACAATCGGGGATGCTGCAACTAAGTAAGATACTGTTTAAAGGAACTCTGTTTTTGCATTATTAACAATATATACTGGAAAACACTTAAATGATGGAATATGCCGTTATTTGATATATTTACAAAAAAATGTTTAGGTAATCCAAATAGTTAAGGTTTTGTGTATAAAAGAAAATATCTTCGAATTTTTAACTGAGCACACTTGACTCACATCACACATCAGCTTGCTTTATGTTATAGTTTTAATAGCTTGTAGAAATAGTACCTCTTTTTTGGTATAAAGCTAGACTGTATCCTTTAATATCTCATCTTTTCACTCATATAATTTGCTTCTTTTTACTTTTAAAGTCTAAACCAAATAGGTAGTGAAAACTATTGCATGAAGGTATAAGTAAAATATCTATGTAATTTTGTATTAAGAAATATTTTCATCATAAGGAAATTACTTTGAATGAGCAATAAAATATTACTTAAAAACTAGCATTGCCAGAATTCCATTCCTAACATTGTGTTTAGACAAAAACCGTATAAAAAAATTACTTCCCCCGAAGGATGAAAAATTTTTTCTTCTATTCAGACCTTTCTAGACTGTAGTTGGGATAAACTGAACATGGCCGACTAGATTGCTTTAAAAGTTTTTAGCTCACCTGGAAGGGCAAGGCCAAGTTATCTAGTGCCAACCTAGACGTTTCTATTTTTTAATTTAAAAGAACATTTTATTCAATAATAAAAAATTAATAGTTAATAATTTTACCTATTACGCCCACTTAGAGCATTAAGTGTTGTATAAATATTATTCGACAACTGAAATTCCATTTATGTGAAAACTACAACAATTCGCTGGGGGCTGTTGTAAATAATTGTTACATTATTCCAACATGAATCGTGATATTTTAATAATATTTTAACGAAAACTAGCATTTAATGCGTAAATCTCTTTTTTATGACCATATGGTCTGTAACTGTAACTGACTACTATCTTTTATGTTATGTATATGATTTAGGTTCTTTTATATTAAGAATATACCATGTTTGATAGCGACATTCACATTCTTGTGTTAGTTTAAGCTCAATTGATTTCTCATAGTACTACTGGACACTGGAAAATTACCACTCCTTCCTTTTATTAGTAACATGTTTGTTTATCAAGTCAAGTTATATTTGTTTATTTTTATATACAATAAATTGTTAATTATATTTTAACAATTATTATAAGTGCTTCATTCCAGTATAGCTAGTATTCCAGTACTTCAAAAATTTCCAATATAGTTCTATACAAAGTGATACTTTTTCTGTCTTAAAGTAAAAGCGGGCGTTAGTTTATATTATGGTACAAAATATTCTTTATTAAAATATAAAATTTTATACTATTTTATAATTATTGTAGCTACTTTATGAATAAATTTAGAAAACAATATGTAAGAGTATATTGTGTGTTAACAATTTTTGACGTTGAATCTCTGCTGTAGGTAGGTATGGTAAGATATGCCCTATAATATCAATATATCAGAGCATACCTTTACATTATGTATGAATATTTTGATATATATGAATGATTCTTTATGTATATATATGTATAAAGACTATTTTATTTATATGTATATATGTAAGAATTTTTATTAATTATTTATAGATAAAGATTAAAGACATTTAGGTACATATTAAAATACCTGTCCTACAAACTTTTTAAAAAGTTACTTGTGCCTTTTGAAACTTTAAACAGCTTTAAGAATAAGTGATTTGTAATAAACATTCCATCCATTTATTGTTTTTTTTAGAGTTTTGTATTTTTACTATAAGAATTTACATTTTCAACGCATTTTTAAAAGCAATAAAAAATTACATTGTATATGTACTTTTATTTTCACCCAGATATTTTTATTATTTAGATAAAATTTTCAATTTAATATTTAAGGAAATAACATGTTAAGTTAGAGAAGAGCAAACTGTAGTAGTGTAACCATCAGCGTGGTGACGATGTTAATCATGTTAAGCATGGTCGAGGCGTCCATGTTCCACATATCGTAAACAGACACGTGCGGTGGTTTTTCTTTTATCATTTTTAACATTTTCATTGCTTTCTCTCTTAGAGGTCCTGTTGAATTTGAAAAATCAAAATGGTGTTGTAAATGTTGTTGTCCATACCGTGACCAAGGACTTCGAATGAAGTTGCTTCGCTTACGCTCAGCTCAATAAAAGTCTTACCTTCAAGATAAATGGATAAGATGGTAGTGGAAAGCCGTTTTATATCCTTTATTTCAGCGCTAAAAGCTTCGCAGCGTACACATATAACGATGACTAGCATGAGGTCGATAGTGGTCACGGCAGAGAAGACAACACATTCTAACCATCGTAACATCTAAAAATATAACTAAGTATAGCTAAGCAGCTCTCTCTTATTTAGAGTAAAATACCTACTTACATTATTTTGCAAAGCCAGCAGTCCAAATTCAAAGCTTATCAGGGTCATTGAAACAAATTTAAAACAAAATAGAAAGACCTGAAACATTTAAGTATTAATTATGCAAAATATAAAAGAATATAATATATAACAAATTATACTTACTTGCCATCTGTATAAGTTTTGAAACCGAAACAGTTCTTCAATTATATCTTTCAAATAATCATCGGTTTCACTGACTTTGAAATCGTGAACGTCTGCCGCTAAGCAACGCATATATTTTCTGCTACCGACAGTCAATTTAGAATTCATTACTTCTTTACTTGGTACTCCTTTCAAGTGGTTCGTTATTATAGCGTTGATATAACGGAGACGTACGTAGAAATAAACTATAATATTGGAACAAAACATCCATTCCATCGTGCTAGTAAGTTGACAGGTATGGAGTCCAGCTAACATCGCAAATATAATTTTATCTTCAATAAATGCTACGAAAAGCATTGAAAAAAATATAACTAACACAAATATTATCGTGAGTACATTCGCTTTATATAATAAATGGTTCATGGGGTTACTATTAGTTATTTTTAACTTGCGATCAATTTCTTGAGTTTTAATGTAAAATGTAACGTTACATTCATTATTCATGAATCGTACATGGATGATATTGCAAGTGTATGTCATAAAATTTAGAATTAAGCTTAAGACGCTTAAAAAGTAAATGTTGTGGTAATTGCACAAGGATGATATTTGATAGTATAATGTCCACATGTGCAAAACCAGAGCTAAGAGAACAATAATAATGGTGTACATCTTTTGGTACTTTGTTGGAGCTGTAACAAAATTGTCCTTCGCGTCTACTCTGCAAGACCCCAAAATCATTTGGCAGAAGCGAAATGGCGCAAACATCTTTAAATGACTCTCCTCCAAAAGATCACTTGAGAGGTATTCTGTAGATGGCAACTTCATTTTGAATTTCTGCTGATATATTTTCAATACTTAAAAATAAAACGTAAGTGTTTAATTTGTACGTAACTGTTACTGGATTACTATTAAAGTATTTTGCTATATTAAGCTAGTTACAAAATACATTTCAGAATATACCTACCTAATTCTTTTACTTATACTTATTAACAATATGGACAGGTGTATGTTTAACGAATAAATACGTGTAGGTAGACACTCTGTAAGAATGTATGTAATATTACTGACGGTATGTTAGGTATATTACTTTGGATTATTAAAAAACACTTAGCATCGCGCCCAGCGACGTTTAACAATAATTGATTGTTATAGATATCAACCAACTACAATTTCCTTTTGAAAAAAATATAAAATCCAAATTCATTTTCATTAGCTGTAACTTTCGGGTAACCTTTACAATTGAGCTACGGTTTCTCTAATCTCATCGATGAACTTAGCAATCTATAGGTACCTACATATTCTTGGTTATCGGCAGCTGCCGTCAATAAAAATAAAAATAATGTTTTGAAGTGTGCTTTTGATAAATTTATTATATTACGTGCCTACTTATTTCTTAATTTCTAAAATGGTTGTTTACAACTGTGCGTAGGTACCTACATACAGTCATAGTTAGGTATCTATAATAAAGATAACAAAGATGAAAGTAATTGAAGCACTATAACATTCATTAATTTGATTAAGGACAAAATACTTATACTAAATTAATACCCATAACTTTACTTAAATAAGTAAGCATAAGGGGAGGGGAAAGGGGGGGCAAGGGGGCAGCTGCCTCCCTCTGGACATCGTATACCTCTCTACTACCTTCTATTGTACATTAATATTTTACATTAAAAAATAAAGCCAATTAAGTTTTAAATATTGCAGAGGTTTAAAAATAGTTTCTCAGGAAAGTTAGTCAGGAACAATAAAAATCTCCTTTCAGTTGTTGTATTATAAACAAAAACAATTCTCTAGTGAAACTTCTAGCAAATACATTACAGTCTAAAATCTTCGTTAGAAGCGAGATTAGGAAAAGACAAATCACCAGCGTTTGCTCTTTCATTGTTAAACCATGCACAGAAAAGAAAAAACAGCTTTAAAATTACAAAAATATATTGAAGAAATCTGATTTGCTCCCGCATCCCCCTCCCCACCCCCTACTACAGAATCTGGGTACGTCCATGTATGTACGTCTACAAATTTCTAACTTTTTCTAAATATATAATAAGATGTCATTAATTATAAAATCACGAACGTTACCTGGCAGCAGCCATTTATATCAATAAATATTTTAATAATTAATTTAAATCTATATGTATATTATTATTATTTTTTATATTAGGTATATTAATAATAATAATATCACAGTACCAATTACGCACCAATCGGTACTGTGATATTATAAATATCATATCAATCAATCAATCAATATCTAACCCCTATGCCTGTCGGGAATCAAACACGAGCCCCTTTGCGTCGCCAAGTTAGGCGGATGAGCTAACCACTCGACAAACGGGGCGATTTGCTGTCTTATTCTTCTCCCTTCTTATTCAATGTTATTTATTATATGAGTATACTGCATCGTTATAAATATAACAGAAATTTCCTCCTACTATTATGTCATCAATAATTTTAATCTGATTAATAGCTCTTATTAGAATTATTGATTATATAATAGTAGGAGGTAGGTAGGTAATTGAGTTTTCATTAATCGTGAAAGGAATAAAACCACTCAGGTTATAAGTATGTAACGACAGAATGAATATATTTTTTTTTAACTTTTATCCACGGATATGTCCCCCTCGCACTTTTCACATTTAGTGTGTATTAGTCACATTATACATTGAAATTTGAGATAACATGCTCAAACTAACAAACTAACAGACTCCTTAGTTATAGGTGTCTTAAAAAACTATGTTAGTGAGTCATTTGCACAGTTATTTTTTACTCATCAAGAGCAAAATCAATATTTATATCCTATATAATATGTTTATTGTTTATCATATTTATAATTAATAAGAATATTTGATTTCAGTTTCGATAAATGAAAATCGATGCGGAGACGTACCTTAGTAGGTTTATATTTACTGAATTTGACTTCATATAAATAATCCCAAGTCCTTAATTCAAATGTGATAGATAGCATACTGACGTACCTAAACGTAAAACACACACAGACGCATAACGCATTTTATAAAAGCTTTAAAGTTATTATAATATCTTTCATACTACCTACTTATTGTAATCTTCACATTAACATACAAGTATTGTAGAATGTTAGATATAGCAAAAATTGTACACACACACAGGTATTTAAATTATCAGCGAGGATAAAAAGATAATAATAAGGTTAAGAAATTTACTCTTAGATATACCTATTATATTTAATTATCATTGATTTACATGCGTTATACAACTTATGAGGTATATTTAGAAATAAATTATTTATGACCATTTATTTATCATGACCAAGTGACTTTTTTATATATATTTATCACACTGTATGTTAATGACAGATCTTAACAATAACATATTACAATCATTAAAAGACACTTTTTCTATTAGTATGACATTTCCAAAATGTAAAAAAATGTATAAGATTAGGACTAAATATGGCGACCTTTCGCCATTGCAGCGATGAGGGCATGGTTTTTTTAGTAGGATGCCTTAAAAATGGCAGCGTCTTCTATGCTGCCGGGAGCCGCACGTAAAACCCGGCTATTGCCTTCCTGGCTGGTGTGATGATGCGGAAACGCATTTTCCCCAAAGGGAAAAAATAAAAAAAAAGTTATTGAGGATGTATGTGTATCTAAAATGTATAGGTAGTTAACTAATAAATACCTTATACAAAGTAGTCGGAAATTAAGCTAAATCAAATTGCAACAAAATGATGGTATAAGTAGTGATTATGGCTAGAATATTTGTGGGTAGATGTATATTTAACGTATATATATCGTATACCGAGAGATCGTTCTTGGAGTTTATAAGCAATAACATACGCTTAGCATCGCGCCTGGTGTCGTCTGTAACAAAAGATGTCGCCTGTTACATAATATAAAAAGCATGCTAAATATGAGTATAGTCTTTTCTGCTTGCATAATATTACCAATAGTTTAGTTTTAGGTGGGAAGTTACCAGAAACTCTAATGATTGCTAAATTTGTGTAAGTATATCTACATTACGATATTTTGTTTTCTTAATATTTTCCCAAGTAGGTTGTAAATGAATTAGGGTAAAAAATAATAAAAATATATATGTAAATCTACTTATTCTCTCGTTTTATTCAAGCAATGTAAGATCTGACATTAACGCAATGTATATTAGTCATAAACTTTTATTTAAAATATTAATATCAACAATTACCTATAAGATTAATCTAGTTAGGTATGGGTATGTATGTATGGGTATGTATGTATGGGTATGTATGTATGGGTATGTATGTATGGGTATGTATGTATGGGTATGTATGTATGGGTATGTATGTATGGGTATGTATGTATGGGTATGTATGTATGGGTATGTATGTATGGGTATGTATGTATGGGTATGTATGTATGGGTATGTATGTATGGGTATGTATGTATGGGTATGTATGTATGGGTATGTATGTATGGGTATGTATGTATGGGTATGTATGTATGGGTATGTATGTATGGGTATGTATGTATTCAATACCAGGTACGTTAAATATTATTTATTTATATTTTATATTCCTACTTACCTAATAGAATATGAAATAATAGTGAGGCGAAAAAAGTCGGTAGGTATCTTTTTTTGTTTTTACTACAAATAAATGTATACCTAATTTACTTGTGTTATTCACGTAATACTAAGCCATTTATTAGACTTTTTTTCCATTTTTTTTAGATATTTTGCTTCACTTGTCAAGTATTGATCTGGACTATTGTCATCATTCAATGTATTATTTTGACACTAAAAAACCGAGTAAGTATTTTGCTGGTTCATACCTTAGCCGTTAGTTTCATAAAAGTATTAATTATGGTTTCCCTACAAATATGCAAATAAAGGAAAAAAGTTTTAGACATAATCCTCATAATGGGTGTGTATGTATGTGTATGTAAGTGATAATCTATATTCACAGAATAATAAATGATAACATACCATTACGACTTGATGCCACTATGTCAATACAGAATTTTCTAATCCTTACTAATTCAGAGGAAAAGTACTCCGATATACAACATAATATTATGAAATATGATATTATAATCACTACGATTATAGTTGTTAAAATTGCTTGAGTAAAATTAACTGGTACCTGCGAAATAAATATAAAATTTCATATTAATTAAGTAGTTTATTTTATGATCTATATACCTATAATTTTTCATGTTTTTTATAACAAAATATTCTATACCAAAAAATGGATACGATTTTGAAAAAAATTACGATTTTGCTAACTTGGAGATTAGCTTAGAAATAATCAATAGGTATGTTTCATTTATTAAAGTGGTACCATTTTAAAATAAGCGCAAACAATACCTAATCGTCATAAACTGAATAGCAGATAAATATAGAAACAACATGAAAAATATTATACTTAACAATTGTTAAGGAATTACCTTGAGACGGTCTTATCACTCTCTGTTGTAGTACTCAGATATTATATACCTATATATATTTAATTACCTATACATATACATATTCAAAATAAATCCATAACTTAATTTACTATTCTATTGTTAACATTGATTATACCTAACATCTACGTATTGTTAACATTGATTGTAACTGATTACTTTAATAATTATTTGGTAGGTAATTAATCCAGCGGATGAGGATTATGTCTAAAACTTTTTTCCTTTATTTGCATATTTGTAGGGAAACCATAATCAATACTTTTATGAAACTAACGGCTAAGGTATGAACCAGCAAAATACTTACTCGGTTTTTTAATGTCAAAATAATACATTGAACCATGACAATAGTCCAGATCAATACTTGACAAGTGAAGCAAAATATCTAAAAAAAAATGGAAAAAAAGTCTAATAAATGGCTTAGTATTACGTGAATAACACAAATAAATTAGGTAGGTATACATTTATTTGCAGTACTAACAAAAAAGATACCTACCCACTTTTTTCGGCGCACTATTATTCGATATTCTATTAAGTAGGTATATAAGATATAAATAAATAATATTTACAACGTACCTGGTATTGAAATAGCTCGGTGAAATCATTTATTACCATCAAAATAGTGTTCATACCATTAAGGAGATTATTCCATATATTTGTTTCATAGGTAACAAATTCTATATCTATAGAATAATATTCAGTAGCATTTTTCTGATGTTTTTCCAATATATTCTGAAGTTTATTGTTCATATAGCGTAGACGGATAATTAAATAGATAATAATAACAAGAATAATGGTCAAGTCTACAAAATTGCCCATCCCCGGAAGCAAAACAGCAGAGGCGGCAAAACAGAAACCCTTTATAATCTTTAAATTGAACAAATAATTCCATAAGATTCCTAAAATTGATGTCACCATACATAATGACCGGGTAAACAATGATAAATATCCATTAACCTTCTTATTTGTTATTTGCAATTCTCTATCGATTTTTTGCAAATTTACATAAAATGTATGGTAATTATTTTTCTTGAGTGCGTATATTAATATTACTAATAACGTGATAACATTGTTAATCGTGAGAGCAAGTTTTAAGTAAAAATCATTGATTACAGCTCCTTCAGCAGTTTCACATTGGAAAATAAAAGCAAAGTGTGACAAACAACTAACAAACCAAATCATTATTTTATAGAGAATATATATTTTTGTAGGCGTGGTAGCGAAGCCATACTTAATATAAACTCTGAGTGTCCCTAGAATTGTTTGTTGCAAATGCAATGCATCGAACACTCGAACCAAATCTTCTTCTAATATATCAACGGACAGTTTTTCCAAATCATTGACCATTGTAAGTCTCTTCTACACAAAACTTTAAATTGAATGAGGGAAACCACTAAATCACAAAGGTTTATTTAATTAGTTCAACTTTTATGACTGTAATTAATCTCTCCGGGGATTTCTAATGTGCGTAAAGGGACGAATATACCTACCATGCTATCATAATAAAAACTCTAATTGTATTGAAACTAATGATCTGTTTAAATACGTGTAATAGATTTGAAATCGAAATTTACTACGATTAATATTTATGTTATTATTCTTTTAAGCACTCTCATTTCATTTGGCACTTTGTGTTGTTTTAAATTCATATCAATGACATCACATAGCCTATAATAATTAGCTGAGGGTCGAGATGCTTCTGACGATATCTCCTTTTTCTAGATGTTAAGTTCTTATGTGGGAACAGGTACCCATACAGGCTTAGGTTATAAGGTTAAAAGCTAAGTTCTAGCTCATAACCCTATTTTTGTTAAAAAAAATACTGTAAAACTTACCCAAGCACAAAATGTCCTTATTTTAAAATCTATTGCGGCAAACGAACATTTATTCTAACTTGGTTTGGTAAAAATCATGATCCATCTGATAAACCAATCAATCTACATTAGTTAGCTGTTAGGTACTCTAAAGAAACTCAGGAACGAAATATTCAGAATTTGATAATCAGAGATTTGGTTCCATAAGTGATACAATGTATAAATAAGGTGGTATAAGTTGGTCGAGTGGTTAGCGCAGACGCCTAACGTATAGCGAAGCAGTAGGGCTCGGGTTCGAGTCCCGAGAGGGACAGGCATGAGCAGACTTATTTATAATATAAGACAGGTATTTATAATGTGTATTTCTATGTATCTGTATTGTTGTCTAACACCCTTAACACAAGTAATTTGCTTACTTAGGGGTTAGATTAATTTGTGTTCTTTGTATTCTATATGTATTATATATATAACCTATTTAATAAAATAAAACACAAGTGAACATGTCTTGTTAGTTTTAATTTTTTCTAAAATAACTTTTATTGTGATATAAATAAACATACATATATGTTTTACCAAAACACCAAATAGTCTATATTACATTTCTATAATAATAGCACTATCAACCAAATCGCCTATTTGTTCTCTCTAAAAAGCAATGTAACTAACACTTTACAAATCATACCACAAAAAGGAACCCAAAATATAACATTTATTAAAGCTACACACCATTACACTTATATTAATAGGCAAATCTTAGATTTTCAGCATATCCTAATTTCTCTAAAGCCGGATTACAAGCGAAGTTGATCATAGGAGGCGGTCCACACATGAGGGTCATGACGTCATCAGCTGGAGGGAACAGATTGTCTTTAAGCATGTACTCGTTAATGAAACCGGTGCTGTACTTCCAGCCTGGAACACAAGATAATGTTATTTCACACATAATTGACATAATATGTAGTTAAAAACTATTTTAAAATATATATAATTGTATGGTTGGAACGGAACCCTTAATTATTTTCTATTCTATCATGTAATACTTTTATTCTTGTAACGAATTTTAGTACTGTATTACAAAAATATGATCTTAAAAGTTAAATTTCAACAACAAAAAATTAAACATAGTGTAAAGTTTGATATTTTAATTTCTATAAAAATTTCAGTTTTTTTTTAAATTTTTCAAGGTATATTCTTATATTTTGATTACCAATTATTTACAAAGATTTACAAAGATTACCAATACTTAATACTAAAGAAAAAATATAATGCTAAGGTTACCTTCATCAGCCCTATCAATAGTGTACCACAATTTAAATTGTTCTGGATGTTCACTCTGATACTTCTCCAACTCGGGTCTCACTAAGATATCTTGTTCAGTTTGGTTAGCATACAGAAGCCGTAGTTCAGTGCTATCAGTCTCATCTTTACAGATCTGTCTTATCAGCTGTAGCATTGGAGTTATGCCGGTACCACCTGAAACAATTGTTAGTGTTTATATATATATATTAAAACATTAATTGTTAGTCATTTGTATTATTATTGCTTTTATAGTTAAGCATCACTTGATTCCTGTTACTGATATAATTAATTGCATTAGTCTCATAAAAATAACTATAATTGATAACAACTGATAAGATCAGAGTTTGAAGTGTCATGCTTCACTTTATCTTTATGTATTTTATACATGTCATTATTATTTTACATAAAAATTATAATCACAGATAACGATTAAAAAATGTTAATGACCTGATATCATTACTTAAAAAGGCAACTTATAAAAACTGCCAAGTAAGATTACTGACCTGCAATCATATTCAATTTCTTTGCTACAATTTGGATAGGTGGATCTTTCCTTAATTTCTTAATCAATAATAATCCATTGCCCTCATATTGTAATCTACCAGACGGTCCTCTCACTGCAATGGTATCACCCAATTTCATATTATCCAGATATTGTGACAATTTCCCACCTTCCGGGAATTTGGGATGGACATTTTTAAAGTATACCTGTAATGCAACAGTTTATAGTTTCATCTGTATTGCTATATTGTAATATTCTTATATCACTTAACTACAGAATTAATGACAAAAATAAATCAAACACAATATCTTACAAGGCTTGTTTGTTAATAACATTATTTTTTATTTTACATAATCTTTTATATACAAAAATCACTGAGGCTCATAATTCATAGTATAGATTATATGTATGAAAATGCAAATAACACTAAAAATCTTTAAACACTGATACTCTTTACTGTCACTCTTAGTTTTTAATATCAACCATGAAATGTACATTTGAGTGAGCCAAAAACAATTTTTTTACTTTAACAACAAGATCAACATAGCCCTTTTCCTCATCACTGGAAACGGGAGTGTATGACCTAATAATGAGATCATCATCAATTCGTACTGACAAGTGAATATGTTGTCCAACTGGCAAGCCTGTGAAATAGAAATAATATTTATTTAGAATATAGATTATGTTAGTAATCTTCTAAATGCAGTCTTGTGAGATATCATATAAGCTCTAATATAACCATATCAATCATTTTAAATCATGATGTAATAATCCTTTAAGTACTTAATTTAAGATATTATATTTGTTGTCTTTTATATGATTTTTTAAACACACAGAGTTATTGAAAAATGATGTTGAAATTACAAACATCATTTTAGAACTAAAATTATAAAAAAATGTTATGCAGTTTCTCTACAATCAATATACCTACAAGTTAGGTCTGTGAATCGAGAAATATATAGGTTAGGTGTATTTAAAATTATTATATTAATATATAAATATTTTTTAAAGAATGGCTTTCGAATTCGAATTCGAAAACTAAGTATCTTGCATATATAATACATAAATTATTAGTGTATATAATATTTTTATTCTAGTTATTAACCATGACACAGTGATTTAAGAAAATTATAGATTATGTTGAGACATTATTATATAATCAATAATTATTAATATGTGTTATGATACTTTATTATTATTTACCAGTAAATTTATTTTATAATTTGAAGTTGGGAGAGCCGAGACTCAAAACTACATAAAAGTAAAAATTATGATTTGGTTTCTTATTAAAATTATATTTTTTAATGACTTGTTAGTAAAAATATCTTGAGTTTTTAAAAAATGTACACTTTGGTTCATCATAACATTGTATTGTTTCGTAATTATTAAAAATACAGAGCTCTTCATAATTCCTTCAAGAATTTGAACTTAACTAATTTAAGATTTTTATGTTCATTTTACCCATTGGTACATTATCCATTAAAATAATAATTAAATTAATAATAAATTCTAGAATACCAATTAATAACAATCAGATAAATGGTTTATAATCACCTAGTACATGAGCAGGACTAGGAAGACCAAGTCTGAATCTTCTTGTGTCATGACTTATCTCCTCCTTTTCTATTAATGGCAAAAGATACTTTGTGTTAGGGTCAACCAGTGTTATGAGATTCTTGTTCTTTTTACTCTTAGAGCTAGACTTTCTCCCCCAAACATAGTGGGATACGAATGCTGAGACAACTACAATAGATCCTACACCTATGATTATAGGAAATACCTGTAAATAAATTGGTAAGTTAAATGAATATCTAGAGGTTATTTGAAGGGTATATTAATAAATATTTTAGACACATAACATTATGGACTTTTTGGCAGAGCAATAAATAAATATACTATGCATTTTTTTAATGAGAATTGGGTTTTTCCTATTAGGTAACATTTATTACATACCAATGGTTTTCTGAAAAATTCGGACAATGTTACTTCTAGGTTATTCATGTTTAAATCACTAAACAAATAAACACCAATATCTAGTTAGAATGTTATTTTAACCTAATAATTTTGTGCTTTGAAGCCAAACTGGAAAATAAACAAATCACAATATGATTTGGAAGTCTGTCTAAAGTTGTAGTGTTTATTGTTAAAAATTAGTATTTAGTAGTTACGTGTGTTAACAGTAACGCTTCAAGCAACATTAAACAACGAAACCAATATTAACTTTGGAGAAACTCTTATCAAATAAATGCGTCATCATATTTATAAAGATCAATTAGCAATTTACAATCAAATAGATACTAGTGACTGACCTACAAATATGACTTACGATTTTTGAATTAAAGGATATTCCTGCGATCATTTTTAGTTTCACCTCAAATTTTCTATTTCGACACAACACATATACCTTTCACTACTACTCGTATATCAATATGCTCATTACGTAAAACTGGTAAGTGGTAACTACAATAAAAGTAGTTTTCCTTGATTATTGGTTTAATATCCAAGTCTATATAATATTTTAAGTCTGTATTATGTGTTAAGTGACATAAAAGTTAAGACAGTACATTACTACAAAATTGAAAATAGTTACACAGAACTAAGTAGATCAGAGGTCATAGTTAGAGTAATAACTAATAAAGTGTGAAATGGTGGAGCGAAAATAACAAAAGATTTCGTAATACTCCAGTCCTAAAAAAATTTGGCACACAGTACAATTTATTTTGGCAACTAAAAAGTAGATCAACGGAATATGTACAGAAAATAGGTAACCTTTTGGTATGTAAATTATAAGGTACTTACTATAAAGAAAATAGCATTACATAAGAGCACGAATTTTAGTTTTTATTTTAAATATAATAAGTTATTAATGGCAATTTTTTTAGTAGAATTTAGTACGTTTTTAGTTTTTTTTATTACTATCCGGTAATAATATCTGTCAATTAGTACGTACGTCGTACAGTTTACAAAAATAGTATATACTATGTAGTTATATTTAATTCTTGATAGACTTGTGCCAATAGAATTATTATAATATCATGACTGTTTAGGTATTCTTGTGTCCTCCCTAGGTGATTCGTAATTCGAATCTAAATTCGAATAAGTGCCAACTATGATCAGCAGGGCTATTCGCTAACTTTGACTTTTCTAATGACCATCAGCTGTGACGTCATGGCAGTTTGTTACTATAGTTACATAGTTTGTTACTATAGGAAATTAGTTGTTTGACAACCATTATGTCCGCACTTACTGATAGTGCTTTTCATTTTAACTGTCAAAAAAGATACGGAATAGCCCTGCTGAGTGAGTAGAGATTAGGTAGATACTTCATTGTAGAGCTGATTGCTGTTGAGTTGTTTTATATAGATATTATTAAATGGTTGTTTATTATTTATATTATTATTTTGTCCATGAGTTACAACTATATAGGTAGGAACCTATTTAAAATTAAAAAATAAGTAATTTACGTATTGTACAAAATCAAACTTAATGTAATTAAGCTACTTATTGCAACAAATATCTTTAATGTCTTGTTTTGTTATTTTTAAATAGTTGACCACCTCTTGCAGGCAGCTTCTCTACATCATAGTTAGTAGTTAATTACATAGTTTTTAAAATTTAAGTTTTCCCATACAAAATTTATTTGTTGCCTCTGAACTGAAATTAACTCTGAGCTTCCAAAATCCAAATATTTTATTTTCTTGCGTTTTGCCGAAAACGGGGACCTACTGGACTTTCTTTCGCAAAACGGCGCGGTGCCAGAGAACCAAAGCAGATTGTGGATGCGGCAAATACTATCCGGTATCAATTACATACACACGATGAACGTAGCACATAGAGATTTGAAATGTGAAAATGTTTTAATAACTGCAAATTATAACGTCAAAATAACTGACTTCGGGTTTGCACGGAACGTCCGTCAGAGAGATCGAGACGTGCTCAGTGAAACATATTGCGGTTCGCTGTCGTACGCCGCGCCCGAGGTCTTAAAAGGGGTTCCGTACTTACCTAAGCTGGCGGATATGTGGTCCGTCGGAATCATTATGTACACAATGCTAAACAAAGCCTTGCCTTTCAACGAGACATCTGTAAAAAAACTATATGAAAAACAGGTGACGATATCAACAAAATGAAATGAATTAATATGTGCGCTTCTTCAAAACTTAGCATTCGAACCTAGAACCATCTTAATTTTTTGTCAAGTTTCGTCATCATGGCAGGTGATGCGTAAGTGGCGGTTCCGTACAAGCGTGGTGAACAGCCTGTCGGCGGAGTGCAAGGCGCAAGTGACGCAACTCATGGAGCCCGAGGCCAAGGGGCGTCCCACCGCCAGCTCCATCTTCAGCGGTCCTTGGATAGCTATGGACCCGAGACTCACTAGTTTGTTGGTTATGATTTGTAGTTTGGTTTTATAACTATTATTAGAATTGTATTATGATATATTGTTCCTGGTATGAATTAAAACAGTATATTTTACAGGGTTATTTGTAATTAGATGACCACCTCTTGTAGGCAGCCTCTCTACTATCAATCAATCCCAACATTATTTGTTCTACGACTTTTTAAAATTAATAGTTTTGAAAATTTAAATTTTCCTATACAAAATTTATTTGTTGTCTCTGAACTGGCATTAACTCTGAACGTCAGTATGGCACCCGGGCGTTCACCTTTTAAGTACTTCTTACAAAATACAGAGTAATAAGTCAAAGAGGCAGCATTTTTTTTGTTTCGTGTTTTGTGTGTTGTTTATCAAAATTTTTAAGAAGTCGTAAAACAAATCTTGCTGGGATTGATGCAGAGAGGCTGCCTGCTAGAGGTGGTCAACTAATTAAAAATAACCCTGTATAAAAAAAAACAATTTTGACTCTCTTCTGTAAACATATTCTATGATATCTTGAAGAGTTATAATTCGACCTATGTATTTAGGAAAGTAATGACTCAAAAAAATAAAGGAATGGTAGAACGGAATGGTGAAAGTTATGAACAATTAAGTAATTTATAATATTAACTTTTTGGACACGAGTATTATTAGTTTATAATAGTATGCTTTTTTAATTGTTTTTTTTTTAATAATTATAATTATCTTGGTACATTTTTACCACATGTTTTAAATTTAAATAGCTTACTTTTAATAACATTTATTTATATTCTGTTTTAGTTGATACCTTGTTACAAATATTTTTCAAATTCAAATACCACCTGGATCAGTTAATGTAAGGCCGTTGTCGTGAGTGGTTACTGTACGTCGTACGAATTCAAAATATTGAATAAAACCAAACTTGTTTGAAGTGAAGTGAAGTGCCCCCTTTCGTCTTTCCAAGTGCTGGTGACAACAGATACGAACTTCCGAGATCTTTAAATCTTATATTGATACAATGTGTATCAATTGGTAAAGTGCTTTCAGAATATCTAAATACCTATCAGTAAAACAAAAATAGTAACATTAGTAAATAGCATAGCAGAAACACCACATAAAACGCCTGAGACGGCTATGGGTTTTTCTTGTAGTACGCTACAAGCAATTTAAAATCAAAAATATTTCCTATATTATGTGACAAGTAACATCATAAGCTGGTATACCTAATTATCAGCATTGACGAAAAGCTCTGAACGAAATTTGGACGGTATAGCTATTAGCTGTCTGTCTGTCATCTGTACTGTCGCGCACACAATACTTTTGCAATAAATATTATTTTTTTATTTATTTTAAATGGTAGGTAATGTAATAATTACTCAAAAGTCGTATTGTGTAAATTTAAAATTTATATTGTAAACATTTGTTGATAATTATTGTCTACCTATGGTTTATATTGTATATAAGATATGATTTATTATAGTTTATGAGGATAACGTATATTAGAAAAACACTATCAAATTATATTATTGTTCAAAGACACAAACTTACTATAAATAAAAAAAAAATAAAAATCATAAATAAAAACGTAACAAAAACAACAATAAAATATTAATAGCGATAACAATTGAGTACTAGACTGTATACTGGAAGTGAGCGGGGTGTCGTATCGGTGGGGGAGGAGGACTGGAGAGAAATCCCGTTACTTACGCCCGTCCTTCATCCCTCGCAATCCCCTCAGATACCTTAATTTAGACTTCTGCGCAGTCTAGTCCGTCAGAGCTGATTTGTGCCGAGCTGATAGTTACACGCCAATAGTGTTGGATGTATAACAAAGATGGCTATACTGTGACTGAAAACTATTTTGCTAAAATATTTATAAAATTTGTTGCCGATCACCGCGTTGGGTAAATTAAGTATTCTAACACACAGTCAAATACTATCTCTGATCTTTCATTCTAAATTGGTGACTATTAAAAACATTAATTACTAAAGATAATGTCCATCACGTTATCTAAGAAATTAAGTCTGATTAAACATCCACTAGCTTCTGCTATCATCTTCGCTGTTGCCAGGAACGTTGATATAAATAATTGTAATTTGAAAATGGAATGCTAATTATCCACAATTGCAGATAGATTATTAATGTTTAGATTACAAAGTAACAGCTTATAGGGAGATCTTTGTCAGTTGCGTTATCGAACTGAACTACTGTATTATACATCATGCAATGATTCATCGCAACAGCTGGGGTGCAAACCAAAAATGTAGCCCAAAATAACAACCCACTAATATTAAAATATATTTTTATTTAAACAACTAAACATATCACATTGTTCCGATCTGGGAGACCGATGTCAACAATTTTTACATTATTTACATTTGTCACTTTTATATCACTCCTCACAAATCAAGTAGTCCTAATAATTTCTCTAATACTTTGCATAACTCCTGTAACAAGGACGAACATCCCGAATATAGCCAGAATACTATCTTTTATTAATATATAGTTATATTTTCCGAGGCCTCTGTCCCAACAAAAGATAATTTCCATTAAGGATGGCGCCACCAGTCCAAGGAAGGAGTAGAAGAAAGCGCCCTCTAGCCCGATTACTTGTTCGAGCCTCGGCAAGGAAGCTGCGGCTACGACTAGAAATATATATAATTAATATTATATTATATTCATTAAATGATATTACTTAAATAGATTTCTAAAATAGATTGAGATAGATATCTCTGTGAAATATGTTATCAAATAATCAACTTATCAAAGGAATTATAGATCTAATACCTTATAAATAATTACGATATTTATAAATATTATAAACAATACCAGTTAAAGCTGCAAAGAAGGCTCTAATTACGGCTTGAGCGAGGTTGTGGTACTTTTGGGAGACTTTGTGTTTAGTGTTGCGCCACACGATCTCCATGGGCACGTAAAATTGCAGGATATAAGTGAAGAAAATAGCGAGAATGATAAACACTTTAGCCATCAATGCAGGGCTGAAATGAATGTTTTGTTTTACATATAATATATTAATATTATAATTATAAAAAACAAAATATATTTTGTAAAGATATATTAAGATAGTATTTTTTTTAATTTAGACTTTCTGTATGACAATGCACACTAAAAAAATTATGTTTTTTGTTGTAAATTTTATTTATTACATTTTGTTTTTACTTACAGGTGATTCCGAGTGTTCATCGGAAGAGAAAGAGAAATAATAGTAATAAATATTAAGTTAAAAAAACGTACATTTCATTTGTGGGTAGATTGATTGTAATGCTGCCTTCTGCTTTATCTCCATACCTCAAGTATCCCAAAATCCCCATAATCATGTACAACAATACCACTATCGTCATGGTGATGTTCAAAACCCCCGGACAACCCAGAAAATGCTGCGGCTTAGCCATGGTATTCTCTACTGGCAGTACTACCCCAATTCCTTCCATTGCAAATATAACTGTACTGAAACAAAAGGCGAGCTGTCAATGGTTCTGTCAGTTACTATACTGACCATTACTGACTAACTGAACTATACTGACCATTTTAATGTGACCATTGACGATTCAAAAGTGTATGTAAATACCTACTTGAATAAAGATATTTTGAATTTCAATTTTGAATTTATATATGTTATTCATTATATACCTGAATTTATATATATAATTAACTATTTTTTAAATATCTGAAATGTAATTAGGTAAAAACTTTGTTTTGTTATATAAAATAAGACATAGTTAAGAAAATAACAGGACACCTTGTGATACTACTGCTAACTTAGAAAATAAACTACTTAAATTAATATGTAAGATATATATTAGAGAAATAAAATAAAAGGTTAAAAGTCGTTACCGTTAAGAATAATTAAAAAACTATATAAAACTATAGGCCTGTATGTAGGTATTGTATTTGAATTTATTTGTACTATTCTAACATTTAAATTGCTACCCACCTTAATATGTATACACGGATTTATAATCTACTCATTGCTTTAATAATTTGACAGGGGATAATCAGTATATATTTTATTGGGAGTTATCATTTCATTTATATATAATTATTATCATTCATAATTCATATTTAAAATAGAGAAATAACCGATTTACCAACTTGTATAAATCTATTTTTAACTGCTTGTTTACGTTTCACAGGTTATATTTATTATTAATAATGTATAATTATAACCAAACGCACTTACCCGATAAACAGCGGTAATTTGCCAATTTCAACAGACATTGGCTGCGAGTCAAAACTTGGAAATTCCGAACAAATGTAATAAAGACAAATTAGGAAAGTCAGCACTAAAAGAACATTAGCAAATCCAGAGAACGGCGCTATGTATTTAAGGTTTTTTATCTGTGTAAATAATAGTAATGGGACTAGAAACATCAGGCAATACATTGTTGTGCTGATGCCGTTTTCCGGTTGGAAGTGGTCGACTATCTGTAAATTAAAAAAAAGTAGGTATATATTTTTTGCAAATAATATATAAGATTTGATTTTGATACAACGGAAAGAATATCGTCTTTTATAATTGATAGGAAAAGTTATTAGTTTTAGATCATAATAAATAATAGTCATAAGGGTACTTTTAAGTATTATTAGTAATTTAGTGTACGGAAATATATGAGATTCCGTCTATCTATACAAAATAAAACTGATAATTCCTAAAGAATGACTAACCATGGAGAACTATAAAATCATCCAATCGGATTGCTTTAAATGTTCTCTAGCACATTTGGTCTACTTTTCGTGTTATATTACTAATACTAAGTGTGATAGCTAATACGAATAAAAGCAATATTCCATATTCTATGCATGCATGATGTTAACAATTTAAAATCCAGTTTAATATCCAAATTCTTCATATTAAATTAAATTAACACGGATGCATTACCTGTTTAACAGATTCAACTAGCAGGATGACATAAACCGCGCATGCGCCAAGAATTGTGAAGGCCATCGCCCAATCTATAAATATTCTGAAACGATTAATTGCTATTAAATTAATGTTACTAATAATTAATATATTTGACTATGTTTAATGTTTCTTACTCAGCAACAGCAAAAGATGTTATTATTTAAAGTTCTATTGTGTTTGGCTTTTAGCAATAAAATAAGGACAAATAAGATATTTCAAATGTTCATACTTTTCACTTATTAAACATTGGACTAGATAAAAATCGACAATAAACACTATGGATAGAAATACAAATAGACAAAAAAAATATTTTATATTTAATAACATAGATGGATAAGCAGTTTTGATCAATTTAGTATGATCTATTTATAAACTTTTACTATTGATCTACAAATTAATATCGATAAATAGATTATTATCATAGTTCCTTAAGCTGCTAATACGGCAGTGGTTCGTAATTGCATTGATTTATTAGACATGATATTTACAACGATTTATTCCGGTAATATAACTGTTTATTATTATTATTATATGGATTTCAGAATATCTATGAAATACCTAAACGTATAAATTGTAACGTAGACTTACAAATGTGAAAGACTTGTAAAAACTAGGACACTAAAAACATTCTAGTTCAAACTGATTGGACGACTTTTGATAATAAAAACTGATTATATTGACCCCAAAATAATCGTACATTTTTCATTCAGACAATTGACTGTAGTAAATGATTTACGCTGTTAAATCTACCTCATAGCTCTGGATAGTTTTCGAAGAGGCTGCGGTCCTGAGGCAAATACAGCTTCAACTGTTTCAGCGTATCCCAGAGATGGTACCTTCATAACTTTTGATACATCTTGTGATGTTTTTACCTAAAAATATATTTAAGCATACCTATATATATTTAAGCATAGCATGTTAGCATGAAAACCTTAGGTAGATATGTCAAAAAATATCTAAGCTTTTCTCGTATAGTGCTGTGTTTTTTCGTATAATTTGTCTGCTAGATATAATTATCATTCTAAATATAGTTTTTTTTTATTGAATGTCTTCAATCCAAAAATCAATTTTGTATTTTATTTAATATAAGATTGATTTATTAATATGTTTACCAATAAATAGACGCAGTGAGTACATATGTATCCTAGTATTAGTGTGCCAAAAATACCAGCGACGGTGCCTGCGTTCTTGAATGCTGCTGGCATGGCTAGGATTCCGGACCCGAGTGACGATTTCAGCAGATTTGCGAATGACCGAACATCTCTGGAAATATTAATATAATAGTAGTGATAAAATAAAACAAATCCATTATATTGTATACAATTGCAAGTCACAAAAAAAAAAAATTTTTTTTTTAAACATTATCCTTGAAGACAAAAACTATAAGATTTTCGTCTTTTTCCATTATATATGTATTTATGTTTTAAATATTCACGTGGTCTACGATGTTTATAAAGAAATTAAAATACCATTGATTTGTCATTGACCTATATTTAGTTCCTGGTCACTAGCGTGTTCTTTATTTATGATCGTAAATGAGTTTATGTACTTATAATGCTCCTGAAATGTACCACACAATATGTTTTAATCGAACTTCTGCCTTATATTCAATAGATCAGCAATGATAATGAAGTTACATTTAACATATTACACAACTTACGTAACATATTCAGTGCATAAAAATAATAAAAAAAAAAACAAACATATTTGTAAGTAAGTAAACAACAATGTAATTACTGATGCCTTATAGGAATCTATGAAGGATGATATCGGAACTCTAATAAACATATAATAGCCATCTCTCTCCGACATAATATATGAAATAATTTATTGTTTGAAGGTAGTTTATTTTTTTTTAAATCTACTGCGTGACAGTTTTCGTGTCATGGTTTTTTAAAATAGGAAACCCAAAAGACTTACGAGTTCGGATGTTCTAGTTTTCTGTTCTGGAAGGGTTCATAGACATTTTCTATCTCCGGTTCCTTGCACTTCGTGTTCATCGTGTTGATAGATATCGTGGACGGAAAAACGCCATTTTCGGTGATCACAGCCCTTGAAAAAAATTAAGGATTACACAATATTTGTATTACTTGGTTCCGCTTACTTGAAATCATTTAAATAAACACCCACTGGCTCTGTTAGATATTTAGTTTAGTGGTTAGTGACCCTGATTGCTGAGCTAAAGGTCATGGGTTCGATACCCACACATAACTTATGAGTGATGAGAGATCACAGATGTGATTGTTATTTGTGACAGTTATTTGTTGGTGTTTCTTTAATTCTTAACGACAGAGGGACTATTCTGTAGCACGTAAGAGATATTAAACAAAATATCAACACCAAGAAAAAAAAGTCTTTCGACTAAAAGTTATTAAAATTACTCTTAAAATTTTACTGCGGTCTCCAATTATTTCTTTATCAATATTTACCGTAATTTGCCTGAACTAGGATTAGATTATTAGTAAATCATGACCACTGCGTCGTCAATATCGAAAAAGGTGTAAGAAAGTTTAATGAAAATCCTGTCCTTCAGATTAACAGATAAGATTGAATTTTCGTTGATTAAAAATTAAACTGTACAAAGAAGTCTGTTTAAACTAAATGTGTAATCTCCGCAGTCATGAATAGATAGGTTCCTATATATTTTAGAATGTTAACTTTGTCTAATGATGTCAGCCAAGGTTGAATAAGTCAGGTACATAACGCGTGAATAAAACAAATCTGGTATTCACAGGTATTAAATTACTTATTGATATTTCCTGGTTTATAAGCAATTAAGTACACTTTTAGATTTCTTCGAATTTACATTACAAGCACAATCAAATTATTAGGTAATTTGTTTTTATAATAGCTATCTGTCTCCAGAATACAACATTATGCTTTAGCTATTTCCATTCGTGAATAATAATAATAATAATAGGTTCCTTTCTTAGTTTCGGATATCTTAAGCGTGTTAATATTAAATATTTTAGAATCGATTACTTTTGGTTTTTTTTTTTTTTTTTTTTTTTTTTTTTTTTTTTTTTTTTTTATCGACTCCTCAATCTCGGATAAACCCTAAGGGTTTTTAAGATTGAGTTAATATTATATTGTTAATTTCTTTGATAAATAAAAGTAAAAAAAAAACTTATTTTAATTGAATAAGTAGGTATATATTGACAAAACTGGTAATGAATTTGAGTTCTCGGCAATGGTATGATGTTCAAGGAACAGGTAAGGATGCGTTTTGGGAGTAACTCAAGGTTCAGTCGTCCCTGATGATTCTTCAATATAAGAAGTTGAAGAAGTTAAAGTAGCTTTCAATTATGTGACCGGCTTCAAGCTGACGAAATTAGGGCAAGAATTGAACCAGAACAATTCAAGCTTCAAGCCGTTAAAGCAGCGGAAGTACGAGAGCAGAAATGAAGTCGACTTCGGCTTTTTAATAAGCAACGAAACAACTAAAAAGTAAAAGCAGTTTATAGAAGAACTTCGAAAGATTCCGGTTTTAAAACCTAGGTAGGTAGGTAACATTGACCTCCAAATATCACTAAAAGTGGATCAACATAACATAGTCATGAGCAAATTGAACATTAGCCAGGTAGTCGGTCTGTCCATCGTTTTCTACAACCGGTTTTATAAATTATTTTAAGTTTATCAAAATTCATTCGTCATTCGTCATCATTCATTCATCATTCGTCAGCCATCAAGGGAACAGTATAATAATTTAAATAGTACTTAGTGTACCAATAAATAGGTGAGATATTTCTAATACCAAAATAATCAATATCAAAAAGGAACAGTATGAAAAGCCTTGGTTTATTGTCTCTTCATAGTCAAAAAGGTCCAAATTGTCTAAAATGTTCAAAGTCGTTCACATAATATTCATCGTGTATTCGAATTGACTATCAAAAGCCATCACAAAATAAATTAGAAGAAGTAGATTTGACTATAAATGGGACAATTGTATACTTAAAATTCAATGTATGACCCAGATGGTGTGTAAGTCATTAAAGATAATTCATTACCTTGTTGGAAAAAATAATCCTAATCGCTATGTTGATGAAGGAAACAATAATACCCTTAGGTAAGTATTGGTTAAGTGGCATATTTATTAAATGAATCACCACAAAATAGGAACGTTTGGAATTGAAGTAACTAATTAAAAATTATTAAACGTTTGGAATTAAAGTAGGTAACTAATTAGTAATTCGTTCTATTGTGTGTTCAATCTTAGGTAATTATATATATTATATATTATATTTGTTTTCAAAGATGAGAAAATTTATAAAGAAATATGATTGAAATGGTTTTGTTTATAATTCAAAATTTGTTTTTTTATAATATTGTGTAAATTAGTGTATTGAAAAAAAATTCATTTTTAGTAGGTAGGTACGTAGGGTTTAACTGAAAAGAAGCATTAATTCAATAAAATCTGTTCAGTTTTATTGTCATTGTAGACCAAATTGTTTCGTAGTAGGTACCTATGTATTTCAAACTTAACAAAGGAGTCTTTTAGTAGAAACCTTAATCATGTTAGAGAGTTAAGTAGTATTAGCAGTTTTTCTAATATAGGTATGATATATATGGAATAATTAATAATTAAAGAATTTTAATAAATAGTAATCCTTTAAAACTTGCCTAATAAATAGTGATCATTTATAATATATTATCATTTGTCCAAGACACTTCAATTATTACGTAGTTATAAATTGAATCTTTAACACTTGTTATTAATATTTAAATTATATATGCAAAACTGGATTTTCCTTACACTTAATTTGATTTAATATGTACTAATACCGTATAAGGCATACATACACGCGGTCAGGATACACGTGTGTAAAGCTAAGGTTATGCTTAAAAGTTTTGATTGTAATATTTTTTTTTGGAAAGGAGAAAAGTTAAATCAACTGTTAAATTTGAAAATTGCTATGTTGAGAGAATTATCAAAAATATTTGGTAATATTTTTGGATAAATATTTATAACTGTATGTGGTGTTTTTGCTCAGAACTTATTATTAAGAATACTACTGTTTTCGTTAGACAGCATACAATATCGTAAAGATAAATTTAAAATAAATAGAGGATGAACCATTGATCGGAACCTACAAATTCTGTAAAATCGTCGCGTCACTGCCAATTGAGGAATCCAAGCACACAAGTCTATTAGACAGAATGCCATTCTTTTGTTGTTTTTATTTTTTTATTAATTTTTACTTTTATCCACGGACACAGGGCCCGTGCACTTTTCACCTTTAGAGCGTATTTGTCAGATAATACATTTTCTAGTAGGTATTCCATTTTTAAACGTCTTTATCGGCACGGACGAAAATCTAACCACCGATGTATAGAATGAAATTGTAAAGATTCCACAACCGAATTTACTAACTATTACAAAACGTAAACCATTTCTATAATCTAGTGTAACAGGAAACTTTGCCACGTTGTTGTGTTACGTGCGTAATTGTACATCTTAGACGTATTTACCAGGTATTAATTGAGATAAATATTTTTTTTATTACTAGGTATAATATAAGGTAATTTAAAATTATTATCCTCAATACCTGAACAAACTAATTATCCCAACTGCTACTATAATGAGAATGATCTAACAAGATAATGGGCTGAAACTAATTTGTATTCAATAAAACCGTTTTATATATATCATATGATCTTCGATTGCATTTGAACTCTCATCGGAAATAGAGCGCCGTATCATTAGGATCAAGAGATATATAGGTAATTATGTACTCTATCTTTCTATAGTTCACTATTCACGCATTACGTTGGTACATACATACATAATATACTAGACGAATATACAGTTTAGTTTTATTTTGTCCTTTAATAGTCATGCATTCAATGTATATAAAACGTTAGTTAAGTAGACTATTGAAAATTGTGGGCCAGAAAATTATGGACAGGATTTTGCAAGACTCAAGACATGTGTCTTTGTATTTGTTTTGACTATAGATATGGTAATAATATAATATTACTGGATGCGGCTTCTTACTTAACCATTAACTCATTGAGATTTGACTAGTTATATTTCTCAGATTTCCCTATTCTTTATTTCAATGATATTTATAAAATAATTAATTTATTGATCCTTTATTGAAAAAAAAAATCTAAAATAAACGCACCTATTGTTATGAAAAATAAGTGGAAAGACAGAAAAGCTTTAACAATTATTTACCCTTTTTTCAGTTATAACTAAATAACCCTAAAATGAATCCAATATGAACCAAGTTTTTTCAAAAGTTTTTTACGCTAGTGTTTAGCAAGATATTTTTTTTATAACGTCAGGATTTCTCATGGATAAATTCCACACCTCCATCCAGGGGATGATAAAGGTGGTTATGTGAGACTCTTACTCATTAAACCTGACGGTTGCCGTCATCATAATGGGAAACCAAGGGATCGCTCTTGGATTCACCGCGATAAAGATAACACTTACTCAAGCCATTTAAATACATTTTTCATTTTATGATAACATAAATTATCTTTGAATGGTATGACATAATAAAATGAAGAGTTATTTAATGCTTATAGGATTAAATGCTTTCTATTGTGTATTGTCATGTGGTTGATGAGATATTATTACGTAGATATTAGTTATATCTTATTACCTTTGAATTAAAATAAAACGCTGTTTCTGTTTGGTTTTGGGTTCATCCATTTATATTCCTAATATCACTTTCTTTAATTTTTTGACAGGTTAATAATTAAACTACACTAACTAAACTCGGTTTTATTTTAAAAACACACATAGGTATTACATATAGGTAGTACTTCTATTTTTATTTGTAGGTCACTAGTGTTGACGTTGTGTCGCCATCTTGTATTCTCTAGGTCAATGAACTGTTATGTATTTTTTTTCCTAAAAGTTTCTTTTTTTGATGCTTATGTCACATTCTAACTTTAGATATACATAATATAGTACTTCAGTCAGATATGTGATATGTAATACGAAAATAAATAATTTGGATACATAGCACCTACGCAATTAAATGACAATTGTCTAAAGAGTAAATTGTTTAAAACACTTTAAAAATATATATTCGCATTATTTGAAAGACACGTCAGTTAAATCCCCAAAAAAAGTTATTTTAATGAAGAAAACGGAAATTAATTAAAACATTGATATAGGTACCTTTATTTTAAAATTAAATTATTCTAAGTAATTGTACCTGTATCATAAATGCATAATTAGTGTCAATAATCTCTTATATCAGAATAATATAATTATTATGTACCAATTTGACATTATATAAAAGATATTGGCTGTATCATCATGTGTCTCAAGTATTAAACAATATATTATTATAAATCATTTATAAATCAACTATTAAATTTATATAAAGTCCTAGGTTTTTTTTTATTGTACCCAAACCAGTTTCAGTTCAGTTTTTTTTTAACCAATTTAAAACCCATCTCAGTACCAAGTAGTTCTCGCGTAATTAGTGAACAAATAAACAGACAGGCAAAATATTTTATCTATTTTTCTGGTCATGTAACTCTACAAGCTACATGTTATTAACACTATTTTTGCTATTTGCATACACATAAACAACGTGACTGTAAAAAAGTCAAAAGAAGTTATTTATCTATCAACATTTGAGTTATTTCATCTGCTAAATTAAAAATCATTAAAAACACTTAAAAATGTTATTGTTTGAATCAATTCAAATAAAACTTTTTTAAAAGTACTTACATTTCCTGTCATAGTAATAAGTAGTATAAAGCTTCTATTTTCCGTCTATCCAAGAACGCTTTTCAAATACGAATAATAATTATTTGGCCAAGGTTCATAATGAAGACACATGTGGAACATAATTTGCAACACCCACTTACATTTGTATTTATCTATATTCTATATATTATTGACCACTTCATTAAAATGTAGCGGACATTACATTGTCTCATTGCTTGTGAACTTGAAATATGTTTAATCTGTATCAAAAAATAGTCTATTTACAATGTTATTCCTATATTTAATAATAAATATACTCATTCAGTTTCCGGAAGTGCTACTCATTCAGTATCAAGAAGTGCAAAAAGTCAAATGAATAAAATCCAATAACAAACACATAATAAATTTCATGTTCACGAGTTCTTAATTTAGAATATCTTCTAGTTGCTTGTTATTTAAAAATAATATCACAAGTCCGTTTAAATTGTATACACAATAAACAGAAAATATGCGTTAAATCTATTTCTTTGGCATCTATTTCTAATCTACGAACTGACATACATACAAACATAGCATTCTATGCCAATAAAATGATATCCTAACATTTAAATTAATTTCAATTTATAACCCTTATTTTTGTAAAAAACAAAAATATTTTAGAATTGTTTTGCTGTTTATTTTTATAACTAGATATATTTATATGGCGTCTATTAAAAATAAATAAATGCTGATCAGGTGACTTTGAGAACCACTGGGGAGTTACATTTAGAATTTCTTGGCTATCGAATAGTTCCTATGATAATTTACCTTTACCTTGTGGTAATATTCGCAAGCGACTTTGGTATTATGGCCATATTTATGTTTTGATCGTCGTAATATTCAAAGTGGCGACTTTCTAAACAGGATATATAAAGATTTTAGGACCCACTTTATTAAGACTCGTTATACCGCAGTTAGACAGATATGTCATAAAGAAAAAAGCTTAAATATTTAATATTAGTGTTTTACCAATATCAAATATTAAAAAAATAATTGTGAAACATACCTATAACTTACATTTTAAGAGATTGTTATCTCAATAAAATGGTGTTCAAAAAGTATAATAGTAAAAAAAAAATTGATATTTTTTTATTTACTTTAAGTACTTTTCAGGTTCATTTCATAGTAATCTGATTGTTCAAAATGAACATTGCGTATATGAATATTTATGAATAAAACTGTAAAATAGGTATTAGATATATCATATTATTGTTTGGTATACTCTAGCTATTTAAAACATTTATTTTCCAAACAAATTTCACAAACAAAACTATGTGCACTATATCATTCTTTATTATGTACTTAACACTATGCGTTTTCGCAACGAACTTTATAGTTTTGGACGCACGCCATGTGATCCGATAAGACTGTATCTACCTCTGCCACTAATTAGAAATATGCTTTGGTAATATTAGAATCAATCATTTTATTTATATAGCTGTTGATTTAATTATTTATGGTTATTTGCCATAATATTTTTTCATTCAAACCATGGTATTTATCACTGTGTTTGTTAAAGCGCTAAAATTTTGAGTTTAAGTGTCACATAAATGACATTGATTATATACATTTTAACCGACTTCAGGAAGAGAGGAGTTTCTAAATTAGACTTTATTTTTTTATGTCTGTTGAACTAATAATGTCGCAGAACTATAGACTGGGTGAGCCGATTTTGATAATTCTTTTTGTATTCGAAAAGCGGGTGCTTCCTGTAATATTTTTTTTTTAATCTAATATGTTATGTATAATCTATTTGAATGTTTTAAATGTTACACGATACGACAAATAAGTGTAAAACTGAAAAAAAATACTTAAATGAAATCACAAAATAGGCATGGTTTCTTAAATGGATTTAATATATTTAATACAGGTAAGAATTCTATAGACCGACATGATTATCAAATAAATATATTAAGCTAAATTACACTGTTATGTATTTACAAAGATTGTTAAGATACGAACGCACGATCATGTCTTTTTGGAATAAATTATTACAAAAACGTGTTCTCATGACTCAACTAAACTTCACGAAATTTTGAATATAAAAACACATCCGTATATAAATGCAATTTGAATATTTTATTTTTAGGATTTAGGCCAATTGTCGAGAAATACATTGATTTACAAGGTTTTTATATTATTTATTATTATTTTATTTATTTTTTTATAAAAGCATATAGGTAGTTAATCTCATGGCAATAAAGTGATAAAGTGAAGTCTTCTGTAGTCGGGATAGTGCTATAATGACAGATCTTATAAAGAATATATAAAGAAAGAATAATCACATAAAGAAAGTTACAAATGCGATACCATTCTTAATGGATGAACCAAAAAATAACTTGAGAAAGGAAAGACTGCTGAGGATGTCATATAGCCATATATAAACTTCTTTCGTTGTTTGAATGAAATGAATAAGCATTAAATCTTTGGCTTTGAGAATAAAGTAACGGCAACTATACAGTTCAATTAACCGCAGTAAGAGTAAAAATACAATTTTTATTTACATTTAAATTATACTGTATATGTGCCAATAAAATGAAACCACATTCAAGATAAGTGTACTGCTTTTATGAACTAAACAATTTTCATTTTTATTCATTTCTTAAAAGCATTCTGAATATATAACATTAATATTCATTTTATTTTAGAATCCACAATAACTAGTTTTTAATTATTATAATTAAATATTGTTTGGTATTTGTAGACAAGGAAAATATTAATGACCTTTACATTATTTTCCCCGTATAAAAACCTTAAAAACCTGTGTGACTCATCTTAGATGTTTATATTTTTCTCCAAAATTAAGGTGGTTATGAATACATGTGTTTTTAATAATTAAATTATAATTATACATAAATCATTATTTACCCACAAGCTGAGTAAATTTTCACAGTATTATCATATAATAAAAATAAAATAAAATATGTGATATTTATAAATAAATAAAGTTTTATAGTATTTTTCATAGCCTAAAACTTATCATTAATAGCGGCTTTCTTTTAAAAAAATTACATAACTTAGAATATAATAATTCGCACACTATCTATATTAAATTAAATAAATTACATTTATACTTACGTGGAGCTAAACTCCTTCATTTTATAACTATTAGCCATATTTGAGCACAAATAACTTCACAAATCACAACTTTTTTCGTACATTTGTTTACGTTCCACAGCAACGGGTATGTAAGTGTGCGACGTGCGCGGGCGCAATGATTGTGAGCGGCGGAACATCTAGCTAGCGTATAGTATATTTATAAACACATATACCTATTAAAGGTTTCGCCAATCCGTGTCGGATGCGTTGAGTCGTCTTTTTGATATATGTAGCCTTATATCGTAGTGACCTGTGACAAAATAGAATAAGAAAATCACATACAATATAAATGATAGTTAAATGTTTTACTAACATACTAATGCGGTCTATAATATGAAATATATTTCAGTCTGATTTTTTAAGGTTTAAGGGAATGAAGGGTGTATTTTGATTAAAAAGATTACGTACAGTTTCTTTAGGATTAAAAAAAATATTATCAACAATTTGTCAAAGATATTTCTTAACTGACAGACTTTCTTGTGAATATTTAAATAAGAATTTAAATAGCTTAGGTTGCTGATTATAAATTATCTAAACAAACACTTTTTTAGTTACAATGTTGCAATTTTTTTAATATTGGCACAATATTTTTAGCACTTTATTTTAAAATAGACCCGGTACACGCGCCGACGATTGTTGAACTGTTACAAAGCAAACTATGTCAAGGGCTAAAAGGGTTGTGACATATATTTATAAATACTAAATATTTGAAATTCTGTTAAAATTTTGTAAGATTTTAAAATGCTTACAATACTACTACTTAGTGAAATCGATAAGAAACTGTCGTTAAATTCAATATACGTACCATTCACGTCTAATGATATCTTATAGAATTTTCCATGCATTTGATCGGGAGGGAAATTATCATTGTGTACTGTTCACCTTACAACATTTTAAAAAAAATCTAAATGGTTTTTTTTTAATTTTAATTCTTACAAATTGAGTTTCTTACTCATAATAAAATGAAAATAATCATGAATAACTTGCTGTTGCCTGCGACTTTGATTGTGTAGTGCGTAGATTACTAAAGTGTGTGTGTGTGTGTGTGTGAGTGTGAGTGTGTGTGCGAGCGCGCGCGCGCGTGTGTGTGTGTGTGTGTGTGTGCTTGTACGTGCGTGTGCGTGCGTGTGCGTTAATACACAATTTGTAAATTTCTCGGTTTCAAATGGTGTAAAACTTGAAGCAAATTTACAAATTTACAAATTGTTTACATTTTACACATCTTAGAGACAACAGGTACAATGCTGAAAAAAAAATATTAAAAGGCACTCCTACTAGTTGTGAGTATTATATAACGTAAGTATTATATAGACTGAAATTTTAAGATATTTGTCCGCAGTAATGAGTATTATAAAGGTGTTGAATTAACTAAGCTATAAGCTATCATTCCAAATATTCTCCAAAGCCTTTATCTATTTTATCTTAAGTATTCTATAATATATTGACAATCAGCTGACATCATTCAAATCGCCATTAAAATCTGTTCTGTCTAAATCCAGTTTATAATAACGAGGGTATAGTTAGTAAAGAACACTTTCCTTGTCGTATCCTTGCAGTTTTATTAGTGTTTATTTTTAAACAATTATTTATCAGCTATAAATGTGACTATAGTGTTTGGTTGTTTTATGATTTCTCTTGTTTATTTTACATTTATTATTTTACGACATGATATAACGACATAAAAAAACCGGCTAAGTGCGAGTCGCAGTTCGCTCACAAAGGATTTCATTCTAATATATAAAAAAGGCCAATAATCTCGTTCGTTGCAAGTGAGCCTTAACAGAAATAAATCATCCGTGTACAATTCAAATGTCCCTAACTGTCACAGTTTATGAGATACTATCGTTTATGAGTACAATACAATCGTGATAAACAGACAGAAACACGGGCAATCGGACAGCGGAGTCTTAGTAATAAGGCTTCGTCTTTACCCTTTGGGTACAGAACCCTAAAAATAATGTAGATCGGAATGTTTTCATACACGATAATAACTAAAGCTAAAGAGATTGTTTTCTTGTTTGTTTAAATATTCTTTCTCAAGCACTACAAATGTGTAAAAAATCCTCTGATATTTATATAAGAAGATAATAGATTACATCCTAAGCTAGGATGGAGCTATAATGGAGTATTTTATTCCTTTTGCTGACATCCGATCGGTAGGTCAGCAAAAGGTATAGAATACTCCATTGCATGGAACACCACACCAGATATAGCATCCACACAACTCGACGGATCCAAAGAAGAGAAGCCGACCTGCCGCCAAGGATAAAACGCAAAAAAGTGTCGCATCTCATCCCAATCGGTTGACTTGTATTTCTATATTCGTTTAACACCATGAGGCTCGAAAGCTGATGTGGAATATGTAAACACGGATTTCACCAGACAGTGATCGGAGGTTCCCAAGGAGGAGGTGACCTCTACACGATATCTGTCCCGATCAGTTGTCAGCAGAAGGTCCAGGCAATTGGCTGTATGGCCTACCACATCCAATCTGGTACCCTTGTCGCTTGCCTCACCAGCTGGAAGAGGTCCAATGAGAACGCAAAGTTCCACGCTTCTCTTCCAGCATGGTCGTTCTTCTGGTACGAGAACAGCCAGTCCTGATGACAGGCATTAAAGTCACCCAGAAAGACGAATTGCTATTGATGCAAAGCCATATTAACAGCCTCCCCGAGATATTCAAACAATCTAGTTGTCTCCTGGTCGCCGTTGTGCGAACGGTAGATACAGGAACACAGGATTTTTTCGTTACCTGTGTCTACTAAAATCTATAAGAAAGAAAAAGAGGGGTTCTAAGGGTGACGGAGACGCTGGATACAGAGGTCGTTTCGCGCATACACACAGACTCCGGCACGTGTGCGAAAGTTGTGCTCTAACGTGTATCCAAGTGCGCAGCGCTCAAAAGACATTGTATCTGCGTCTCCGTCAAAAAGAACAGGTGCGGTTGATCTGTCTCCAGGTGGTGATGGACAGCTAATATTTTAGAGTGCAAGCCCTTGATATTACTGAGGTGCACTTTAAATGAGGAGGAGTGCAACCGCTGTAAAAACTTTTTCTTCTTTTTGTCTTTCTTCATAAAAAAAATTGAAAGTGAATAGGGATAGGAAATGGCAGTTGTATCGAACCTGATGTCTAAGTTGGTTAAGTTACGCCACTGACTAGCCTGACTGACGACAAGAGCTGAGCCATAGACGATTTCATCGACGTGCCGGAACATTTCAGCTTGCCGGAACACGACTAGGTCGCTTTGCGGCACGACTTTGCCCGATGGGTGGTACCTAACTAAATTGGTTTGGGATTGGTATTTATTTTTGGGTTATCCCGTAAATAAAGGGTTTTATTACAAAATATCCAGGTGGTTTCTTAAGAATTTAATTTATCTACATTATGTGTTTGTAAGTCTTAGTTTTTATAATGTGTATGATATAAATGTAACATATATATTTTGGTCAGGTAGTTTACAATTATAATACAACAAATATACATGTGAAGGTACGTATATATATATATATATATATATATATATATGTATTTTATTAATTTTCAATTTTTGAAGAATATTCTAAACTAATTAATTACCCTACTGACACGATAAGATTGATTGTGTATAAATCATTTAAGAACTGGTTTAAATCGGTTCATATCTTAATATTAGTAATCTGACTAAAATATATTGAACAACAAAATATATGAAACTGGTTTTAATGGCATCACTGAAAGGTAGAACTGGTTATCTTAAAATTCGATTCATGTCAGGGGTTAACAACCTATTGCGTAATTTTGAGAACAAGTTTGATGTGCTTAAAAGCGCTATTCTGCACAACGACATTGTATAAAATGCTAGCTAGGTAGCAATCTAGGTTTTAAGAGTATCAGAAAAATATAAAATAATAATGATGATATTTGAGATAAAATAGTTAAATATCGTAAAATACTGAACTAAACAAGAGATATATATCTGAATAAAAATGTCTAGAATATAAACTCTATAAGTATTTCAATATTTATTATATACAGATTCATTTAAATTAAAAAGATTTAGTTTGCTGTGATCAGATATTCGATTTCTACTGTTTATAGGTTTATAGATAATTAAAATATAGGTTTAAGGACAAGTAAGATAAAAACGTAAGATTTTAAAATAAAGATACAGAAATAAGAAATAACATTTATAAAAAGTAAGGTTTTAATTAATGTAACCCACTCTCGCCTAAAGTATTCAGAGCTATACATGAGATGGCGTTCAGGAATCTGGACTGGAACGTCCACATCATAAAACTATATCAGATACACGTTTTTAAATAAAAAAAAAAATCAGTATTGATTAAAAAATTACATAGCATTTTCGGTAATAATATTCTTACTTTCGAAATTTAATATCATCATAAGTTGGACAAAATTTGGTTAATGCAAATTTTTATATGGATATTATTTTACTGCCAAGAAAAACACAATGCATATTGTAGAAAAAATCCTAATATATTTAATCAGAACGAAGAACATCGTAAACGATATAAATATGAAAATGACAATGTTACTTAAAACTATAATACAAAATAAATAATCATATAAAGAAAAAAAAATTACATCATTGAATATAAATAATTATAATAAACTAAAATAAATTTACTAATTATAAAACTAACTATATGTGTTCGTGTTAAGACATTATTTGTAAGTTTTTATAAACTATTATTAAGAGGTAAAAAGGTACCCTTAAGCCACTACAGATGTATCAATCATTCGTAATTAAAAAGATTAGTATAAGGTTATCAAAACCAAAATGATGTCATCATTTTAGGAATAGAAAAATAAAAATGTGGCGGACCGATACCTATCCCACACCCGGTGTGTAGTGGTGTGTGTAGTGGTATGTTTAGTGGTGTGTATCGGATATATTTCGGAGAGTGTACAATGTAGTTGTATCACTTAATTCCTCTTTCTCCTTTTCGCTACCTAACGACCAGAAAAGAATAAGCATATATCGAAGTCAGGAGTGTGTGAACATACCATAGACCAATCACTATGTTATATTTGGTAAACCACAAATTCTCCATTAGAAACACCGTTATCACCGTTACCAAGATTGATTCACGAAAAAAAAAACGAATTTTAATAGAGAAGAAAGACGTTGGAAGAAGAAGAATGGTTCCGTTACCGAAACTTACTTCTATCTACCTTTACCTCCCTTGATATTATTCCTTTAAGTCATACTCATGTAAACAAAGAATCTCCTGAAGCCTGGATTGACCCGATTCTTGTGTTGTGTACTTAGAAGGTTATCAAACACAGTCAATTATCTACTCCCTGCTTTTCAAGACCCCGTTTAATTATCTAATAAGCTTTTGTCCACACCAATATTTAAAATTATTCGGCGGCTCTGATATGAATGTTTCTTATCAACTTTGGTCTGGCCTCTTAGTGACAAACTAAATTTGACATTCATCTCTCCTGACGTTTCCTGTCATTTCTCATCTATTGAATCTCTCCAGTTAAAATAAAATGCCATCACCTTCACATCTTCTATGCACTTATGTGTGTTTACACCGTTTTCGTTTTCTTTAGTATTGGTAGGAAGGAATAAAAATACTGTACTTTCTATAAAATTAAATGCTATTGCTCAAGACGAAATAGACCGCTCCATGGCCGTCATCTTAATTGATGTTCTTCTTCCTAACTCATATTATAAATACTTCACTTGGCGTAAAGATACGTTACCCTAATTTCTAAACTTCACAATGCTACTGCGTCTTAAGATTTTAGACCTATCTTTCCCTATCTCTCTGAAATCCTCGAATCAACGGTACTTAAAGAACTATCTAACTTTGTTCATAATAACAAACCGAGATGCGATTTATTTATTTATTTATTTTCCAACGCATTTAACTCAGTTGACCATAAAATTCTGATTAGACCTCTTTCACGGTTTCATATTTCTTCCTAGGAACTAAATTGGTTCTCAACATATCTTAGTGGTCGCCAGTAAGCTATGTGCATCGACATTGCCATGTATGGTATGACATAGTTGCAGGTGTACCACAAGGTGGTAAACTCTCACCACTTTTATTTTCATTACCTACTTATTAATTCCATTATATGCTGATGAAAAACTCAAACCGTTCTTTCAAGTAGGATTGAGTGGAAGGGTTAAATAGTGGACAGTAATGGCTAATCATATGAATCGGAAGCCTCATGTTCACTACATGCAATATATCGACATGGAAATGTATCACCGATTCGAACTAAGACTCTGTTCGTGCAATCACTTGTCCTCTCTCATTGACTATGCTAATGCTTATTTGTATATTCGGTGCATCTTATTATTATTTTATGTTCTTGTGTGTCTACAATGAATTCTTTGCCCAGAATCTTAGAAATCCTTGGAGGATGATCAATTAACTGATGAAAAATACCTAAGTCTCGTTTTTCCGATCAACTAAATTGATACAAACAATTGTAACGTGTGTTTAAATTTAAATTTTAAATCTCAAATAAGATCCCACAAAAATATTTAAAATTTTATTATTAATTTAAACGATTTGTTTAAAACTGTATTTGTAAAAATCTTAGAAAACGCCATGGTCAATTGAACAAACATTTACAAAATGTATTATATAGAATTATACATAATTTGTAATAGTGTAGGAATATTCTAAAGGCAAGAAGAGTTGTAGAGAGAAATATCTTCGTATATTCGTATATACATTATATACGAATATACGATATTATATATTATAATAATATTTTCGTATTTTCTAATTACTAAGCACATATTGGAAACCTAAATAACAGAATTCTAACAGCTGTTTCTCTTATAGATATGCCCAAGGTTTTTGACTTAGATTCACTTACAAATATTTTAGATAAAATAATAAGATGCGAAATGAGGCTAATTATTTAATTAAAAAAGATATATCTATGAAACTAATTCTTAAAAATACATAGTTTAAATAAAAGTCCTCAGATTCCAAATTTATAATTGTCAAGGCATTCCCCAAGGAAAATATCTTAGCTCAGTTCTTTTTTTTACAATGTACATCATTATGTGGCAGGAATTGTTGTCTCTTTGAATGTAAAGAATGAAATAAAAAAATAATTTGAAGACAAACTTTAATAATATATTAACATTAGCTGTTGCTGATCGGCTTCTAAAAAAACATAAAAATGGTAGTTCAAATATTGAGGAGTGTGTGATATGCGAAAAATCATTAGATAGATAGATAGATTTTAGCAATAGATTGTACCGGGTCCAATTGTAAATCTTATTGTTAACACCTCACAGTGTTATTGTATTTGTGTGTTGAGAATCTTGTTTTAGTGTGTGTGTTTTTTAAAAATCTTTGTGCTCCAAACATTTTTTTGCGTTGAGGCGGAATAAAAAGTTAAAAGCAAATCAAATTAACTACTCATACCAAGTGTAGCTGTGCTCATCAAAACTTATAACAAATTAGCCATATAATTTAAGAACTATCATATTAATTTACCTTTAAAAATGTATTTTTATTTAGTTAAAAATAAATGTTATTATTCTGTAATTGAATAATTATATTTTTTAAGATAGATTACATTATTTTGATTTAAATAAAATATTAACTATCTACGTACGTACCTATAAGTAATTTCAAAGAACGGCTTAAAATTTATAAAGTATGAATTATTTTCTAAATTACCTATAATTTAAATTCACCGTCGAAAAAATTAGGATTAAACACAGAAATTTTTACATACCCTAGGAAAATATTATAGATTTTACCAAACTATAAAATATGAAATCATTAAATATTAATAACATTATCTTAATGTACATGATAAAATATTTTTTCCATGTTTAATTTGTTTAAGTAAAATTTGAACGAATGTTTACTGCGGTTGTTGACATGGTTTAAATATCTCTTCACTCATTCAACTAATGTGATAATAAATAGGCAATTTCCATTAATTACATAATCATTTGAAAAACTTGCTTTTAAAATAATTTGTTAGTAATTATTTAAATGTTTGTCTGTATATACGTCATTTGAAAAATGAACTAGCCAGGCCAGGACTCGACTTTATGACGGGACGGACGCGACATCTATTATGTTACTTCGAAAATTCAAAAAAAAAAAATATTTTTTTAATTTTGCAGTAAGTATATATAAAATATATGCCATAATTGAAATTTGTGTATGAATTTTTTAGTTTATAGACACTTTCAAACATAAATTTCGGCCAAAATTGTCGCGCCATGTTAAGCTTTTAAATGTATGATGATACATGTTGAATCCAGCAATTTATAAAAAATAGTATAGATGTCGCAATAGGTTTTTTCACTACAAAGTTTGAAACATTAGTTAGGGTTTCGAAAACAGCCCTAGCAATTGTCAGGGTTTTTTGTCTTTTTCCGTCTTTATCCAAAAAAAACACGATTGTAAATATCATGTTAGATTCATAGCTAGTGACATGGTAGCTCAATTGGCAGACAAGTGTGATTGTCTCCCAGAAGTTGAAGGTATGAGTTCTGTCTGTTAATTCCTCATTATATAAAATTCTTAAGGCTTAAGTAAGTTAAACATGGCTTTATATGCATATTAAGTAGATATGACCGATGGTAATCCAAATAATTTATATAATAAAGTTTTCGATTTTTTGTTACAAGAATTCAATAATATTTTTAATCCAAAAACAATTACTAAATACCTAAAACTTAATTTTAGTGATTGGGATACCTCGGGAATATATAAAAGTAGAGAAAAATTATATGATTTCTATGGTGAGAGGCAATGGAGTTATGATCCCGTGTTCTTGAATAAAGTTAGGAATTTCTCTAAAATATTTAAAAACGTTTGCGTACTAGCTAAGTCGATTTATAATAACAATAAAATTTTAATCTCTGAAGATAAAATAAAGGCAACGTGGGATGTTTTATCTTGTGTTTCTGGGAAAACTAGGACCTCTAATGGACCTATTAAGTTAAAAATTGATAATATTAAAAAAAATACATATTCTAATGTTGCGGCTACTTTTGAGACCATTTTAACAAAATTCCTGTAACAGTTACGCATAATTTAAATTTTTCACCATTTGATGTAATTGCCGAATTGACGAATAACGTCAGTGGCAAATCTTTTGTTATTAAACCTGTTTTATCATATGAAATTGTTAAAACATTTAGAAACCTAAATTTGAAAAAAACTAGTGATATTTGGGGTATATCAGTTGAATTGCTTATTACTGTTATAAACGATATTATTCCACAATTATCCTTAATTTTTAAACCGGTACATTCCCAGATTTAATGAAAAATAGTAACCACTTCCTTTGTTTAAAAGTGGCGATAGACTAGGACCGAGAAATTATAGGCCAATATCTATTTTGCCTAAAGTAAAACCTTAGAAAAAAATATTCTCAACCAAATGACAGAATTCGTTTATAGCAATAAAATCATGCATAGAAAACAATTTGGTTTCACCAAAGGCGAATCAACAACTGATGCGGGTGCCACGCTTCTTAAGCACATTTACGACGCATGGGAGATGTCACAGAATGCAATCGGGGTGTTTTGTGATATATCTAAAGCCTTTGATTGCGGAAACCATCAAACATTACTATGTAAACTTAATCACTATGGTGTGCTGCGCTCTCGATCTTATTGTCTCTTATCTGAATAAAAGAGTCCAGACGGTTGATGTCAATAATTGTAAATCGGCTGGTTTTCACCAAAAGATGGGTGTTCCAAAAGGATCTATTCTTGGCCCCTTTTTATTTTTAATCTATATTAATGATTTGCCCTTTTACGTAAGGACTATGTGAAATTGTACTTTTTGCTAATGATAACTCTATTATTTTTAAAATTGAGCGTAATAAGGCTAATTATGACAAAGTAAACAGTGCTCTGTCACGTGTTCTTCATTGGTTCGAGATTAATAATTTGGTCTTAAATACTAAAAAAAACTAAATGCATGGAATTTACACTTCCTAATGTCAAAATCCAAAATTGTAGCTTGTTCCATAACAATGAAGTGTTAGAACTTTTGATAAAAAGCTCCAGTGGAACCCCGATCTCTCAACACTTGCAGGCAAACTCAACTCAGTCGTCTTTGTATTTAAAAAAGTAATTCAATCAGCAGATATTTATACAGCCCGACTCGTTTATTTTAGATATTTTCATAGTGTTTTGTCTCACAGTATTTTACTATGGGGCAAAATTAATTCTATATTTCTTATACAAAAAAGAGCTATTCGGACTATTTGTACTTTAAAAGCTAGAGATTTCCTGAGAGACTTTTTCAAAGAAATTGGTATTCTTACGGTCGTTTCTTAATACCTTTTTAATAACATACTGCATATAGGTACGTCAAATTTGAATAACTTATATTAAAAACAGCGTCAGACGTATGTCTTCTGACGTATGATCAATATAGAAAAGTTGTCACGCCTACATTTCTACTTCAAAAAGTTAACAGATCTTTCATGGGCTGAGTGTATGCATATATAATGAGGTTGTACAAGATATTTTAGATCTTTCTTTTCTTAGTTTTAAATCTAAAATTAAAAGTATATTATTAAATAATATTTATTATAACATTCAAGAATCTATGGTTGATCGAAATGTGTAGAACTTGGGTCTTTGACTCATTTACAGGGTTCATGTTATAATGTGTAAGACAAACATTGTTAAAATTCATTTTAAAAGAGCAACTGTTGAGTTGCTGGCCAGCTCTTCTCAACAGAGCAGCTTTCCGACCTGGTGGTAACTTACTCACGGACTGACTGATACTGACCAATTTAGTGTAATCATTAACGATTCAAAAGTGTGTGTAAATGCCTACTTGGATAAAGATATTTTGAATTTTATTCTTTTTAAAGATCCTAAAATACAATGTCGTCATTGTTTTAAAATCTTTAGAAATATTCATAGATAATATACAAAGTTTAAAATTTGTCACGTTTTATAGATTTGTAATAACTGCAACAATGAAGGCCGCATTCTCAAGCCAAGCTATTACTTTGAAAGAAAAACAGATTAGTGTCTGTCCCTGAAGCGATGATTACTGATTCAAGGATTATTGCTAAAGAATGAATTTAGATGCTTAATCTACTAATATTTAACTGAAGAAGTAATACCCCGTAAGTCGTATCTACCCCGTGTAATAAATATAATACTTTTAATTTCTACTCAGATGCATATCACACAGGTGGTAAAACAAATTTCGATTCTTGAATATTTATAGGCATTTGTCTCTTAGTTTCAATTTATCCGGGTCAACTTAGGTATGCCTGGTGTGTTACGAAAGAACTTCCTTTTAGATTAAGAGACAGGTGCAACACGATTTCGCAATTAGTTCGCTTAGTAGATAATATAAACTAATTGATCTATCTATCCCTGTATCATATTAAAAAAAAAGTTTTTTTTTTGTTAAAAATTTTCTAAACAGAATATATTACTTTGCATAAAATGATATGACCCAATTCCATTTACAATTTTAATCCTAAATATAGATATTTGTCTTCATTATCTTATCATATTCGCATAAGTGTGCAAATTATATTGTAGTAGAATTAAGCTGAAGTTTTATAACCCACATACGACAATATAACTTTTGTTTGGTTCTGCTTATTCGTTAATCGCTGTTAATAAAACCTGATTTAATAAATATGAAATTGTTTGCAGCAATGAGTATATCTTCCATGGACAGACTCTGCATTATGCCATCTACTTTGTGGTTTTATTTCCTTCATAAGGTTATCTTAGCAGATAATTAGATAGATGATAAAATCGTTAAATATATAAAATTGTTGTAGAAACATTATCTTAATTAGATAAATCGTTATATGAGGTTATAAAGACAAGGTTTAACTTATTTTTCTAAAATGATTAGTAATGAAATGAACAAGACAAATAAAATAATTAGGGTGTTTCAATAAACCTCAAAAGTATATATATAATTGAATCTAGATTAAATATAATTAAATTTATTACTTATTTATAAAAATAAAGCCTAACGATATTATTTAAATAGTTTTCTCAGTTTCTATCTCAATGATGTCAAGTATAGTGACAGTAAGACCAGATATTAAACTACATATTCCGAAAAGAGAAATCAGTAAGTTTTTCCACATAATCCACTTGAATTTTCCAAGATTTTCCCAACGTAGAATAGTATCGATAATCCCTGGAATAATAAGTCCTAGAAGGGAATAGAATACAGCACCAACGATGTTTATTATTTGCTCCAATAACGGAAGAGCCATCCCAATGCCGCCTGAAGAAAACCATTTTATAAATTAATTAATCTATCTTTCGTAAACAAAAATGTTACACCACTTTTACTTACCACAAAGGCACACGAGAGCGATTCGTCCAAAGATTTGAGCAATGTTCTGATATTTATCTTGGATATACGGGCTAGTTACTCGTGTAACAACATCACCTACCACATAAAAGTGAAGCGGGTATGTGAAGAAAATTGAGACAGCGATAAAAATCTTGGCACATATTGCAGGCCTGTCAAAAGAAATATATAATGACAGAACAGTAATCTAATTTGAAGTATTACTGGAACTGATAAAATTGTAGGTTTCATTTTTGACATCGTCAATGTTGAATACAGAGAGGTCAGATTGAAATGTTCTGATTCTGATTTGAAACTGTCTTACACATTATATAAATAGCGTAAGTAATGCCAATAATTACCAGTCATCTAAAGGCAAGTTGAGTGTAATAGATCCTTCTAAAGCATCGCCGTATCTGAAGTAGCCAAAAAGACCTAGTGTGGCGTACAGAATCATGATAAATGTCATCGCTATCATCAGGACCCCAGGACATCCCAAGAAGTGTTCCGGTTTCTTCATATTGTTCTCAACTGGCATGACCACGCCGATTCCCTCCATTGCAAATATAACTGTTCTAAAAATGTTTTGGTCAATATATTTATATTTTACTATCTGAAAATTATTTGAAAATTTGAGGCCCAACGTTTTGTGGGACATTGAAGCAAAAACAAATTAGAAGTGACTGATTAAAGATTAAATTTAAAATAATAATAATAATAATAATAATTCAGGACAAATTACATACATTGATCTAACCCCTAAATAAGCAAATTAAACAAAAGCGTAAATCAAACATGAACACGATAAATTATTCATCTTAAATATTTAGTCTGAAATTGTTGAATTGTTGTCCATTATTATGATTTGCGGTAGTTTGATAATTGTCAAAAAGAAACCTTAAAATTTAATTATGTTTTTTAAAATAATATATAAAATATTATATTATTAATTAGACTGCTATGTTTACAAAATAAAATATATATCAAAATAAGTTACGTAATGTCAATCCCTATTATATTAATCAAATTAGGAACTAGTGGGATTTGATATTTATACTAATTTGTTTCTCTAACTAATAATGGATGGGATTATTTTAAAGCAAAATTATCTTTTATGTTAACAAAGTATTATGTTTTCGAGGTGCCATAAAAATATTAGCTCTTAAGTAAAAGTACACAGCTTTGTATTACAGAAACAACACACAACTTAACAGATAACCACTTTGTTTTATATTTTATAGTAAGTGTGATAAAAAACACTATAATATATTTTTCCATGTCAGAGTAATAAATTGCAAATTTGTATATTTGAGTATTTCCCATATTTTGGAAGATCTAATTGATTTGAAAACAACTGAAAAGTACTTACGATAAAAAAGCAGGAAATCTTGCTATGGGACCGACTACCTTCTTATCGGATATGGTCAATTCATCTTTGAATATATAATACAGACATATAAAAAAGGTGGCTACGAGTAAAACGTTGGCTATTAAGGACATCGGTGCCAGCCATTTCAAATATCTTATCTGGACTACGCAGCACAGTGGCACCAGGAGAATTAGACAATAATATTCCACTGTTAGAATATGCGTTGGCATATATTTGTCGAACAGCTGAAAACAAAATAATATTCATTTTTCGTTACTGTTATTTAGGTAGTATTTAGTAATGACATTGAACTTGTGAGTACTCAGTGGAGTATTCAGAGTAGGTATATACATTATACTAGTAATTTTCACCTGTTTCATTGAATCTGCGATAAGTACGGTAAAAATACAGCATACTCCGAGATAAGTTAGAAGCAAAGAAAATTCGGCAAATATTCTGTAAAAAAAAAAATAATTAAATCAATGCTAGTTAAAATTATTATATTTTTATTTAACATTATATAAACACAAAATATATATTATGTAAAAATGTATATCTTTTATTTTATATTGGATATATATTATGGGTTACCATATATCTTACCCTGCAGCTTTTGCATAAGGTCGTACTTTTTTTGGTCCTATACTGAACGCTACTACACAGGTCTCCGTGTAACCCAGTAAGGGTTTTCGTACCGCTATACAGCATTCTCTGGCTACTTGTACCTAAAAGAAAATTTGTAAATTCTATTGTCTCTGCATCTACGGTTTTGTAATTTCTATTTGTCGTGTTGTAAAAAAACATATAACATACTTTATTATCTATATGGTACATGGTTAATACATAAAATGTAAATTAATTTTGATAAAGGGTACGTATGTGATGTACCTACATAAACTCCAAATTTAATATCATAGTGTTAAAGACCTTAACAGCAAGACTATGTAATTATTATTTGACTTTTAATGCTAGAAACAAATTGGTATTTGTAATTTGATGGTAGGATAAAGCAGTTTAAATACTTTATTTTCGTTACTCTTAAAATGAAATACATTGTACAAGCATTATTTTGTAATGTAAGATAATAAATAATGATAATACATATTAATATATTTCTTTTCTTTTTAAATTAAACGAATTTCAATTCCTTTTTGTTGTGTGCTTCTTTGTTAAACCTATAAGATTATAGTTTTAGATAAAAGAAAGACCGCATAAATCGTTGAATGGGAATAAATATATCATTTATTAACGTTGTTGTTGATTTAATTAACGTATGTATTATTAATCTTGCCTAGGCTATATATGCAGCTATTACTATATGGACAGTGTCGGCTGGGTCAAAATATGAGAATAAATATTGAAATTTCTCTATCTTGACTCTAACTATTTTATCTATAGTTACCTAATTCACATAATTGCCAGTAAAAATATATATGTATATATAGAATATATTTAGTTTTTCAAAGAGTGGTCATTATTGATATACTTTGTAATTCATTTCATATTTATGACACCATCACTGTAAAGTGGATTTTCAATTATCATTATCAGTTGCATATACCCAGAAGTTGAGTGGAACACACTTACTTGAACATTTACAATTCTCAATAGATTAATTTACGATTATTACTATTTGTTTTCATTTGCTTTTTCTCCCTACTAGTAACTCATCTACCATCACATATTTTTCTTCTTTTATTGTAGTAACTTTTAAGTTGTAATTTTTTCTGGTAATAATTTATAAAATGCAAGCAGGTATTCAATGTAGCGGCAAAACCAACTAAATGGCATCAAAATCTATCCAGTATATTGGGCACGGTACATAAACAAACAAACATACAAATATATAAAATGAACAGTTGTTAGTCGTTAACAATCTATCACGATCTCTATAAGTGGCGCGCATAGTTCTGTTATATACCTATATATACAGATGGTATCGTTGCTATTCTATTATATGTATTAGATATAAACACGGTCACTTAATATTACAATAATTCATAAGGTACTTACAAATACATGAACAGAATATGCACAAATGAAGGCTATGACGATAGTACCCACGAGGCCGACTCCCCACCCTGCGTTCGCAAATGCTAGCGGCACAGCAAGTATACCAGATCCTAATGAAGCTTTTATTAGATTGGCTAATGATCTAGCATCCCTGAAAAAAATATTTTAGATTCCTTTGATAGAACTTAATTACGTAATAGTTTTTTTTTTTTTTAACGAGCCATTTTACTTTCCGTTCGTAACAAATATAAGGTAACAAACATAAGTGGTATTCATTTGTGGTAAAAATAAGTTTAGGCTCTAGAATCTAGATTTTAGATAATAAAAGTGACTCAAGATATCAAGATCGGAATGTAAGACGTATAAAACTAAGTACCACCATAAACCAGTTAGATTCCAAACAACAATAGTCACTTTACATTCGCAAATATTTATTATATACACCAAATAAAAATTACTGACATAAAAAATATTACTAAATTAAAAATATTTGACAAAAAAAAAATACTTTTTAAAAGTACTTACGAATTCGGTTTTTTAACTTTTCGATGTTCAAAAGGATTATATGCTAGTTCCTTAATCTTTGTATCTTCCATTATAATATAATATTAAATAAAATATGAACACTAGAAAAACTTCTACCTCACATCAAACTTAAGACGATAGTAACATTAAATGTTTGAAATAATATCCATTTTCAGGCTAATGTCAACGAGAGGCAGTTGATCTTAAGCGTCTGCCTTTATCGGCACAAATGTTGATGAATATAATCTAGATAATTAACTAAAGATAAAACATTTACACTGGTTAGGTACTCTGCTAATTGAAGAGCGAACTGTGTGCCGTAGTACCGTACTACTACTGACAATAAAGGAAAAACTAACATGTTTTAATCATATTTTATTTAAGCTGAACCAATTATGGTTGAATTTTATTTGACTTGGAAATTAAATTATAGCGAGGTGTAATTGATTTACTGCTGTGTGTGATTAAATGATTAAACTAAAGTTATTTCAACATTTTAATATTAAAAAAATAAATTATAACAATTCACCTTATGAACTAAGACTAATAATATGCAACTACTCCGTTCGTTTGCTTAAAATTTGTATGATATCCATAATGGTAACAGTGCACCCGGATATTAAAGCAGTCAGCCCAAAAAGGATAATAAAAATATTTTTCAACAGTATCCATTTCAACTTTCCCAAATCTTCCCACCTAAATACGGTCTCTACGATCCCAGGGATAATGAGACCTAGAATTGAATAAAAACATGCTCCAACGAGGTTAATAATTTGTTCCAGCAATGGTAGAGCTATTCCAAGACCCACTGTAATAAGAAAAAAGTTATAAAATTATTTAAACCTCCATTTTAAGTCAATGATTTTTGTTAAAAAAAAAAATAAAATAAAATAAAATATGAAAAACAATGTATTATAAACAATGTATTATAAACAATGTATATATATATGAAATTGGACAGATCTTCCAGGATATTTTGAGATAATGGGAAGAAACTTAAAAATTCATTAAATTTTAATTATGAACACTACTATTACAGTGGCTACATATTTTATTTTGTTACACGTATAATAATCAAACGTACCACAAAAACACACCCCTAAGATTCTTGCAGAAATATCAGTAATGACCTTGTAGTTGTCTTTTATATAAACATCTGTATATTTTTTGAATATTTCGTAGACCACATAGAACTGTAGGGGATACGTGAAGAATATGGATAGTGCTATGAAAGTTTTAGCACATATAGCTGGCCTGAAATAAGCAAGAATATTATCGTCAAATAAATAAAGTATGTCAGCGTCGTCATAATTAAAGTTTGACCTGAAATCTTGTCTCAAACGATTACTACATATATCGTTTATTTTACAAATTAAAATAAAAGTATCATATACGTCAATATTTTAATTTCAAAGTACCTACGTAAATTTGAGCAATTATATTATGTTTTCATTTTGACAACTTAGAAAATAGGATGCTTCAATAATAAAATATCGTAAATGACCAATATCTATATACTTAGAATACGTAATATAATGCATTAATACCTAATGTCATACTGTTCTTGTTGTTTTAAAAAATAAATAAAAAAATCTTGTTTAAAAAAAAATAAAAAAATTATGTTCAATTTGTCTGTTGTGCTAAATTTCCAAAATAGTAACTATTTTTCAAAATTTCCAACCTAGAAACTACGTAATCACTATTGATCTACTAGGAAACAAATATGATTATCCGCATATTTGCTATCTTTATTTTAAAAGGCATTTTGTTACTGGTTGTAATCGTCGAAATATTATATCGTTTTTATTCTATTGGAACCTTCGTCCATAAATGAAAAAAAAATGCAAAAAATATATTTATTCCTACTCTTAGTGGAGATGAAAAGGGTGTAGGAACAAAAAAAAAATAGTATAGTTATATTGTCTCTATTACATTACTGTGAAGGTATATTGTTGCTTCTTGCATTTTATTAGACTTTCATAACCTTTATCTTTGTAAAAGTTGGATAAACAGAAATAGGAAATATCATTCGGCAGTCCAATCCCGCAAACTTCTTCACTTATTATTCTTTCTAATTTTTCAAAGACTTTTGATAGCAATTACTCTTAAGTGTCTAGATACTTGAGAGTATTCGCAAGCAAGCTTCAATTACTCAGTTTTTCATTCATATTTATAAAGCAATAAGATCATATATAGGTAGTTAATTAAACCAATAATAGTTAACTTTATGTGATAAAGGAGGTACTTAGACCAGATTTACTGTCTTTAATAGCACCTAATATGGAAACATTTGCTTTCAAACGATTGTTTGAAGTAGAATGATAAGTATTGTTTTTTGTAAATATTAGATATGAATTACTAAAAAGGGATTTTCTATCTGCAATTTTGTATGAAATTATATTATCTGTTTATGAAAGCGTTGTTAAATCATTCAACATTTGTAGAGTTAAGCAAACAAAAATAATTATGTAGGTAGGCAAGTCCTTCGAAAAAATGTGCTTACTCGCTTACTTGGTTAGAAATTTAAAAAAAGGTTTTTTTAAAGGTTTTATGTTTTAGATCGATTGCGTGTGATGTTTGTTGGTTTCTTAGATCGGTTATTATTATTATTTAGTAAAAAAAAGGAAAAATACCAGTCATCGATGGGAAGGTTCAAAGTGATTGTTCCTCTCAAGACATCGCCATATCGTAAGTATCCAAAGAAGCCCAGGGTACTGTAGAAGAAGACGATAGCTGACATCGCCACAACTAGGACACTGGGACACCCAAGAAAGTGCCTGGGTTTCTTCATCGCGTTTTCCACTGGCATCACCACACCGATGCCTTCCATAGCGAAAATGACTGTCCTGTTTATTATTATTATTATTATTTTATAATTGGTATTAAGTGTTAATTGCATATCTTGAATGCTTACTCTTCAGGTATTTTTTTTTAATATTTAAATAATGTACAAGTCTCTTGTAATTATTTAGTATTTTGGAAATAATGTATAATTTGTTCAGAATTGTTCAGAATTTATTGAATATAATTATTGAATATATAAACTACTAATTCTTATGTTTATGTAAAAAATAACTTACGATAAAAACGCAGGAAATCTGGCTGGATCACCGGCAGCTTTCCTGCCCTCGAAGGATAAAGGACTTCCAAATATGTAGTAAAAACAAATTAAATACGTAAGGAACAAAAATAAGTTCGCTAACATTGAAAACAGTGCCAACCATTTTAAATATTTCACTTGACATAATAAGCAAAGAGGTATCAAAGAGAACAGGCAGTAGTATTCCACTGATACGTTGAAACTCGGGACATATCTATCAACAAGCTGCAACAAAATTATTTGGCTATTAAAATAGCGTTAGCAAAATAAAAATAATTATTATTTATATTAAAATGTCTAATGTTATAGTGTATGTTATAAGATTGTAAAGCGTAAAATATTGTATTTTAATCCGCGAAGAAAATTACCTGTTTTACAGAGTCTGATATGAGAACCGTGTAAATACAACACACACCGACATACGTACAGAGTAACGACAGTTCTGCAAATATACTGAAACAAAAAACTATATCATCATATCGAATTTGTTCAAGTGTTTATTTTAATTACTTATTTGGACCTGTGCTAGAATAAGTATTTAAATTAAAAACTAACCAGCATAATATGCTACGATATTAAAAAGTAACTTAATTTTATGAAACATAAAATATAAGTAATGAGAACGACTGGCGCTGTTGTTACTTTTAAAATTAATAGTCTTACTGGTCAACTAAATATCAGTAATTTAAGATGAAATATAAGATTCTGTCTGTACTTATGTTTTTAAACTGACAGGTTACAGAAGAAAAATATGCTAGATATCTACCAGATTATATATTTTAATATTATGGAATTATTGCAATTTTCTAGTGTTTGTTATTATGCAAGTTGCATGTCTTGTAAATATCTCAATCGTTAAACAGGTTTTCACGCTGCGTGATCGGTGATAGATTAAAAAAAACATACTTTGGTTGTAAATTTACTCGTTGATAGTTTTTTTACTTGTTAATCTTTATTGACTACTTCTAGTATATACATATTAAACAAAATAGTTTTGTGGCATAGCTATTTATAATAAGAAATAATTCGAAAAATAATGAAAAAAAAATCATTTATACTTATGAAGAGACTACCTTTTACTAAATAGCCTAATGACGCACAGCTTAATCTTTAGGTTGACAGATTGTATCTTTAGATTCTTTAATAAAGCAAGACTTTAAAAAATCCTCATTTAATGTTTATATGATGAACTATTTATTTTACAAGTATTACCCACGAAAATAAGCAAAAGGGTTATTATTATTACGATACATATATCTCAGAGTTAAATTAAATTAATTAATAGGGACTATTAAAAAATTCTATTCCAATTATATCTTAGTGGATCAGCTAGTATATCATAAAGAGCTGATTAGTTTTTATTTCAAAAAGGCACTAGGAATCGATAGTATCGGAAATCTAATCTAGTTTCTATCTAGAAAAAAATAATCTTTAAGTTCAAAAACAACATAACTGTTCTAATTATCAATCTGTTATGGAAGTGTGAGTTCAGTCACACATCTATGTGTAAGTCTTATGGATTAAACTGTGTATCTATCCAAGTATTTATGTATGAAATATGCTTTGATTTGCTTATTATGATAAATGGATCATAATAAGCTAATGAAAGCAAATCATGTAAATGATGATAATCAAGTGAATAATATAATAACTCTTAACCGGAAAATGGCGGACAGTAATTTAAGCCATCATAAAATCTGAACCAAACAAATTGCAAATTGTTAAAACATTTGTTTGTTTTTTGGGCAAGTCTCTTTGTTTTTAGAAACAAAATATAAATGTCTAGATGAAAGTGTATCTTCTAGTTTTGAGTACATACATTATGAAATAAAACATGAATATGGTCGATATTCAGTATCGTCTATATATTATGGGGAATTATTTAATATAATAGCGAGAAATTACATCAGAGTTATTAATTATTGACAAGCCAATAAAATAATTCATTCTAGAATAATTTATAGAAATTTATGAAATTGATTTTTTTTTACTTAAAAATACATAGAGTTACTACAATTTAAAATAATCTAGGTATAATGTTAAGAAAATCGTCTGAGCCCGAGTAACTTATTACATAGTGTAGTATTATTTTAGTATTTATCGTAATGTTTTTTTGTCTACAAAGTAAATTTTATAAGTATTAAAATAGTATTATCATCTAAGTATCGTGATCTAAGAAACTTTGTGTAAATGTATACAAAATGTGCAAAATTGTTACATAAAGTGTGCACTGATTATTCGATTAAACATATTTAATTTATTACTCAATTTCCATACGATTATCTCTTATACTATTCAATATCAAAACAAATGACCCGTGTAAAAAGATGAAACTATTTAACTACATTACAAATAATTGTACATACTTTGAATGATATTTTGGTACCAACTACTTGGTTATGAAACTGGAATAGATTAATTTTATACCCTAAAATATTTTTAATAATTCTTGTAATAACAAGGAAATTCTAATGAATAATGTCAGTCTATACCTGGCAGCATTTGCTAACGGTCTAACAGACTTGGGGCCGTATTGGAAAGCGGATTTACAGGTCTCAGCGTACCCCAACAGTGGCTTACGTTCTAATTTGCAGCAGCCATACGATGTTCTGACCTGCAATTACATAAATAATTAAATTTCAAACTACCTTCTCTTGATAGAAATAATGAGAAATAATCATCTGTGGTGATATGATCATGTAACGCTGACGTAACGAAAATATTCTTTAGTATGAGTATATGGTTATAAGAAAAGAAGGCTACCAAAGAAGATCCAAAGAATTGTATGGAAAAAAATCTCGAATACATTTTTTATACATGAATACATTTGCGTTGTTTTCTTTGTGATTTGAATTACGAAATCGAATCTCAAAGAAACTAGTTATTACAAATTGCTCAACCTGTAATTATTAGATCTAGACGTACCGTCAATTATAATTTGAACAGGACTTAAAGCTTTCTAGCAATCGCTCTAAGATTTAATCAATCGATTGGTTTTTGTGTTTTGAATTGTGAGGAAACATTATGTACCTATTAATATTTGAAATATGATTACAAATTATCAACCTGTAAGTTCCTATTTACAGAATTATATTGTATTGTATTTACAGTATTGTATAGTTGTATTGTAATTGTATAGTTGTATTGTAATTGTATAATTACAATACAACAAAACTAATGGTAGGATATTTTAAAAATTGTTTGTTAATTTTTGAGAAAAACATTAAAATAATTATTAGAAATCAGTAAAGGATTTTATGAATTCAGAGTTGTGGCTTTTTAATTTTGAAAGTAACAGATGAAGTCATCTGACCGGTTAGTATAATATAAAGTAATATTAATATCGGAGATGATTTTGTATGAAGGCTAAATCTTCAGAACTATGCAACTGTTTATTAATATTTTCTACATTCTAGGTGACAAAGTGAGCAATCTAGGTTACTGAAAAAAAAAACACATTCAACGTTTTTAGTGTTTGTATGTATAATGATACAATGAAATGTCATATGACATTTTATTCTATAATATATGTATCGGCAGTTGATACTGACTGACTGTTAAATGTACTAGGTATATAAAGATAGACATATCCGTTACAACCGGTAATTAAGTTTAAAATTAAAAAGACTAAATGATGCGGTAAAATAATTAAAATTCAATTTAAAAAAATAAAATAAAAAAAAAACATAAATAATACATCTTTATTAAATTAAAAAAAATACCATTTTTAATGCTGTTGCTATTAATTCCAGATCGCTACTTTGTACTAGAAATATAAACTGTAATCATAAAAATAATACATACTAGTATATGGACACAGTGACCACAAATGAGGCCGATTGCAAATGTTCCAATTAGGCCTACGCCCCATCCCGAGTTGGAGAACGCCAGGGGTCCAGCTAGCAGTCCGGAGCCTAGGGAGGCTTTAATTATGTTTGCCGTTGCTCGGATATCACTGTATAATAAAAAATAATAAAACCTGTGTTTTCATGTATGTACAAATGTTTATTTCTCAATAATATTAAATTTTAATTAAATGTGAAAACGCTATGCATTTCATAAGGTACAAGTACCTAGAGAAAGTTACTTAAAACGTCATCAGTTAAGAGTTTATATATCAAAAGTATAAAATATTTTAAATTTCAGACTTGTAGAGTATATCCAGTGTATAAATAGCTTTTGATATCTGCAATGTCGACGAGATAACTTTGTACCTGACAAATTATCTCCCATACATTTAATTCAGTATTTCTCCTTACAAGGTTACTAGTAGTTGTAGGAATGCGATAAATCCAAAAATAAAAAAACGTTTATTTATATGTAGTTATCTTTATGCGTATGAAGTTTTTTCATGTTATCAGCTTTATTTCTAAATAAATAATAAATAAGCATTTTTAAGACAGAAAGTAATCTATTGAGAGTAATAAATTCCAAAGGTGGGTATAAACGTCTAAAATAAATGTAGCATTACATCTAAAATAAATAAATAACTTAAGTTTTTTCTAAATTTCAAGCGTAAATAATACTTGAATTGAAAATGGATCAAAACTGACAGTTTAATAGCTATAAAAAAGTCATAACTCGTTAAAATGTCGATTGATTCAATCGCTCGTTGTTCATAAAACGATTCAATTCGGTATTACGTACGTAATTCTAAACGCATTAACATAATGGACTAACTACGGTAGACATAATAACACTGACTCATGCCTGCGGTTTTACTTACGTCTAAAAAAACAAATTTCGATATCGTGATATATTTTATTAATATTAATAATGAATTATAGCTAGCAATCAGTCAGGTTGTCAATGCATAATTATTTCCTTGAAAAAATGCAACCGTTAGCGATGTCTGCCCTTGTGTATCTGACCGCATTCTGGTTGCAAAATCGGTATGAATCGATTAACCGGAGATTGTCATAATAAGTTTACTACTGCTATTGAATGAATTCAATAACATTGTCACGGTTTAAATTAAAAAACAAATAAAGATATTCTAAATAACTTAACTTTAAATTAACCTTTGTTCTTACTTACTATGATTGAAATTTAAATTTGATTTTTTGTGTTTAAAAAGAAACACGGTAATTTTAAAAATATTTGTATTCTAGAATTTTACGTGGAATTTAAGTATCCTTCAATAAATGTCTGCCAAAGTCAAACTTAATTATTTCCCCGAAAGGAAGATCAGATTGAAAATACATAAGCGGTCAGTTTTAGCTAGCAATTTTGGTTACAAGACAAGCCGGACCTCATGTATTAAACATAGTTGTAGTAATTGTTATATAATATTTATTTTATACATATATTTATATAATGTAATAATTAGTTAAAATTGAACACAAGGTACCCACTTTCATTTTTAATTATTCTTAGAAATGAGAAGTATTTTTCCTTATAACACACAATTAATTTCATCTCCACACCGCTAAGGAATGTAATCATAAAAACTGTACTACAAGATTAATAGTAACCAAAGAATGTTATTTATTTTTCTAAACGTTATTTCTTAAAGTCATATGATAACGCAATTTTGAAACACTTAAACAAATAACACTTTTTCCAATGTTAATAAATACCGCTTAATATATTGTTTAAAAGATAACTCACGAACTAGGCTTTTCTACAATCCGATGGTCATAAGGCTCGTATTCTTGTTTATCTTTCTCCATGATCACATCTAAGGTATAACAGTAAATCCTCTAGTTTTCAAATGACATACAACGTCCGTGATTCTGCGCATGCGCAGGCAATCATAATGGATTGAACATAATTGCGGGTAAGCCTTACTTGATACCTTTTAACCACTGATAAGCCAATCGTGCCGTTTCGTTTTTTCCATAAAAAATGTTGTTTGTTTTTGATTGTTCGAATTGTATGGAATCGTTTACTTAAATGAATGGAACATAAAAAAAAAGTTTTTTTGTATGTAATTAAATAATTATTTGACGAAAAGAAGACTTAAATTAAAAAAAATATATATAAATTTATGAATTTGCCTATTTTAGTAAATATCGGTAACAATATTTGCATTTTAGCGTATTTTTTGATAAGAGAAATGTAAGCAGTTTAATACGAGGAGATAAAATAATATAATCCAACACAAGTACTTTTAATATTATTTTATCATAATACACACAAATGTTACTCTCATAGTTTTTGAAAAGCTTTTTTATCAAGTGTGGAATTATATAATAAAAACTATTATAAAATAAAACTGTTTTTTTGTGTAGCGTACTTTCTTGAGAATAACATATTATATTTTATATTACGCCTGTAAGTAAAAACACAAAAAACTAGTAATGATAATAATCTATCTAAATTGCGTAAACTCATTATCGAGTTATTTATAAATTTAAGGACCGTAAAAACTTGTATAGTGCGATTTAAGCATCCCTATATGTTATTCCTGTATCTTATATATATTTTTTTGTACTATCTAGGTCAATGCTTGACTACATTCCACCTAATGGTAGACTGGGAGTTATATTTAATATCCGTGTTAGGCAATTTTACTGAAAAGTACTATGACCTATATGTGATCCGCGTGTAACGTAGTTAAGTACGTACGTATTGAGGTAGATGTTAACTGTGAATTAACAATGTTTACCATTTCTATTTCTAGCAATATGTCTCTATGTATAACTTTTTCTGTAAGATTAATAATAATAATACTTTTTATGTCTTGCGAGGGACAAACTAAATTTTTGTATGTGGGGTATATATGTGAATTAGAGATCTCGTTAAAAGTGTGTATATATTTAACGTAAATATAACCCCGATGGAGATATATTTCCACATTCTATCTATGTTCTTTTAGGTCGATATCTTATGCGCATGCTGTACATTCCTGCGCGTGATCAAATTATAATAAAATATTGCATCTCATATTTTCTATCACAGCCGTTATATTAAAACTACCTCTTATAAACCCAGTAAGAACTTTTACATTTTACTTTATCAGTTAACGCTTCAAACAATATTTTGAAGTTACTTCTAGCTGATTGAAACGGTCAAGTGATTTTAATTACAACTTGTAACTCGTAACTGATCATCAATCGTAGATCGTGATTGATCATCACCTTACGTCATACTAAAAGATTTAATAAAAGAAGTTTAATAGCTAAGACCTTAATCATATAGTAAGTGAAGATCTATATTTTGTTGGTTAGCTTCTGGCTTGTTTAGTCCTTTTTAGAATTCGTTTTCTTTAAAAAAAAAAAGAATTTATTTCATTAAGATATTTTCTTTTACTTAAAATCGTATTTCCGACTTGGGAACTCTGTAACTAAGTGTTTTTGGAGCCGAATTAGGTTTTATATAGTATGTAAAGGAATTTATAGATTATTTGAACTATGTGTTCTACGGGAAGTGTAGGTATGCGTTATGGCAAGGCATCTAATACGGATAGACTGCGAGTGCATGATGTAAACATTTTGAGAGCTGCATACAAAATAATTATTTCTAACGACCGGTATCATGCCATTACCTAAAATTGGAGAATAGGTCCAATTAAGGAAATGACTTCCTTACTGTGCTGCTTCTATTGCAACATGTAAGTTTCCTTGTTTACTTAAATTTAAATATTTTTTTGAACTAATTATCTATTAATTAAAACCGATTATCTAAAGGTAAGGTTAGGTTTGACACACTTTCAGCTTGGGACAGTACTGAGCTGGCAGTCGTGGTAGGCAGTTACTCGTTGCCGACAATTCTCTCCGTAATGATAGCCAGGAAGAGGTACTGGCTCGCAATGGCCTCCTTCTGCGAGCAAGCGATTGTCATGGCTGCCGCGGGATAGGAAGTCAGCCTTGTCTGCTGACCCGCTCCGTCGGGGTAGACTGGATAGAAGGAAGCTGGATTACGCCCGCAGCCTTCTTCCTCAGCTATAGCTTCAGTATGTAACGAATTTTTAAATCGGAAATAAATTGTTTGATAATTTTTATAGATAAAATGGGAACTTATTAAGGTAAGGGAAATATAATGAAATAAGAGTTCCCCATAAAAAAACAATTTCTTCACTAATCTGGAGGTTTTTTAGTTATTAATTGAAGCCGTTAATATATTTAACAGCCCTAGTTAAAATATCCGTATATATTTTTTTCCTCTAGTTCTGTTTCAGCATTGAGTCACCTTACTAAATTAAGCTGAAAATTTCTATTGTAAACTACAAAAAAAAAATGTCATATTACTTAAATTTTCTCGCTGGAAGAGTAAAAAAAGAGGAAGTCCAAAAACTAAGCTTAGTAATTGCACAATTACGATTATAATTTATATTTATATATTATCATTGTCATCTATATCTAGAAATTTGTAGTGAGCAACTCCATAAGAACCGAAATACTGTGTTTTCGGGCTATAACTATTTATCTAAATAAAAGAAAGTGTTAATTAAAAATGTTTATTAAGAAATATAAAATAATATACAAAATTTTTGAGGAGCAGCAAGAACATACAACACATACATGTCATTCAAACATTCCAAAAACTGTCATTATCACAATAAACTTCTAAAAAATCATTCACTCACATACTATAAATAAAAAGCGTATAATCTGATATCATGTAGTAACAATTTAGCTATCTTAATTTATAGCATATGTACCTACATTAATATATTAGCGGATACAATACACAAGTCAAAGATATTTTCATAATAATATAATGAACTTCTGTATCTGTGGCACCTCTGTTAAAATGTAGTATGTTTCCGCATTTACCGGAAACATCTAATTTATGCCTGAGGATGAACATTGTAGTTTTGATTTAGAAACCATGGGTTTCTGTATGAAACCTTTTGTTGGTAAGACTGTGGCTTGGAGAAAAATGGATTACTTGAAGATTTAGGTATCATAGTTTGAGATAGTGGAAGATATCTTGACGTTAAAGATCTAGGGGAAGTAGCTGGTAGGAATATTTGTGGTTGAGTTTGAGGCAATGTGTCAAAGCCAATATTATATAATGGATCAATAGTATTAGGTATTTGAAGAGAATTTGTTGTAGGTGCTAAAGGAAGTAGGGGTTCACATACAGTTCCAGAGATTAATGTATCTAATGGAGCAAAGTATATTCTAAAGTTGATATCACCGTAGTTTAATTCCGATTCTAAGAATACGGGCATTCTATCTGAGATAACCCATACATTTTTGCTATTGTCAATCTTAACATCGCAAGGGAAAATAAGTCCGATATCGTCCTTGTCTACAATAGCTGTGTTCTGCGGTTTGAGTTCTAAAGCTGAATTCCAGCACCCAATAGCGTTTTGGTCAATTAAGTTGTATAATTGAACACCAGAAGAGTCAATAACTTTGGAGGTTGTGTGGGCATTAGGACCACGTACTCCAACTACCTTAAAGTCTTTGTAGGATCCAGTTACTTTGGATTCGTCTCTCAAAATTTTAGTTGAAACGGCAAATTCTGTGTGACTTGATAGAGGAGAGAAGTAGAGAGTTCTGTATCCATCAACACCCATTGGAGAAGTATGAATACCAAAAATACCTTCAGCACCCCATTGGAAGTTAAGACCAGCAATATTGAAGTCACCTACAAGAGGATCGGGGAAGAAATAGCTGTGGCTGAATCTCCATGACCTGTTTTGTTCCCAGGAATAAGCAATAAGACCATATCCTAGTTCATCGGAGAAATAAGCGAAGGTGTCTTCACAAGAGTAGCCCTCATCTAGAGCAATATTAGCGATGAAAGTGGTAGACACGATATCTTCTGGGCGGAATACGTATCTTCTAATACGCTGATCGGTATTTAAGTCATATACATTCAAAGAGTATGGGCAGAGATTCGTCACATTAGGATCTGAAAAAAAATAAGTATCTGTCTAGAGTCCTTAATTTAATTATTGGAATTGTACGAAGTTACTAATTTTAGTTTATTTTATGTATATATGTATATATTATTTAGTTAATTGTAAAATATATATAAAAAAAAGCATACTCTGTAATAAATATTAAATAAATTATAATAGTGAAGAAATTAAAACGTACCATATCCGTAAGTTCCGACATCCAAGACCCAAAGCCTATCACATTGATCAGCCTTAATTCTGTAAACTGTGGTGAGTCCGTTTTCGCAGTCACCTAACTGGTTTCCTTGAAAACTTGGGTATGGCGTCAGCTTAGGAGAAGGCTCATGAGGCCCATCTAATGGAATGTAGTTCAATGTAGCTGGAATACCTGTAACAACAAAGTATGTTTATTTATTTTTAAAGTGGTATGTGTTTTTTTAGTCTAAATTGAACTTTTATAAATTTTTCAAAGAGAGCCAAATTTACGGCTTTTCATTTCCTAATATCCAACAACAGTATCTATAAATGTTAATTATAAGTATCAAAGTAACTTTGATTTCGACGGCTCACCAACAGTAAAACTACTCTTTCTCTGAGAAATTTATTATATAACATAATATTTTCTTACGCAATCTATTTATTTTAATGACTTCTAATATATACTTTTCAAAAGTATTAAATTTTCGAAATATCGAAGTTAGGAAAGTATTTTAAACTACTACCACGGAGAAAGAGATAGAAGAAATACTAAAATCATTGTGTGAAAAACTTAATTAAAAAGTAAACTAAATTAAAAAGTAAATTATTATGGAATTATATTTGGCACCTCAATACAATACTATACCTCATTTATAGCTATCTAGCCCATAAACATATAGGTATGTATCCAAAAGACATTAGGTTAGTGACCTTGACCGCTGAGCGAAATGTGGTGCGTTCGAATCTAGGCCAATGTTTTATGTGATATACAGATTCTTTTGCCGAGTTTCTGAGTAATTCAGTACTTGGGTCGTATAGTCATATGTTTGTGAAAACCCCTGCCACACAAGAATTGCATAAATTTAAAAGCAGACTTATTTTTAAAAAAGCAGTTGAACAGTAGCTATTCAAGTATCAAGATAGTAACAAGTCTTCGCCTATAATATTACATATAACGTAAAAAAAAAACAAATAATTATATCTATTGGTATATTAAATAAGCCGTGAAGCAGATTTAGAGCTGTAATAGATTTTACATGAAATATATTTTCTGCTACAATAATTCCGAAATCAAAGTCATTCAAACGCTGCTGTATTTTAAGATATTTGTTTCAAAACTTTCTATAAATCGGTTACGTTATGTTTGATTACACTGAGGCAGCAAGAAATATAGTAATTACACCATTAAAAGCAAGTAAGACTTTCCCGGTGACATGAAAAGATAGCTGAAGAAGCAATACAAGTACATAATTCTGGAGATTACGTTTAATTTATTTGTTGGGTGCCGATCTTCTCAATTGGTTTTAATCCCACTCAAATCAGTTTCACATTTACAAGTGTTTACATACTTAATATAGTTATAAAATATACAGTAATAATTATTTCAATATTTTATGGAATAAGGTACTAATTACAAAAATAATACAATTCGCCCTTTTGGTCCAGTGGTTAGTGTAGACGCCTAACGTGTAATGACACAATGGGGCTCGGGTTCGATTCCCGACAGGAACAGGCATGTATGTGATGAGCATAGATGTCTGTATTTCTGAGTTTGATCGTTTATTAAATATACTCTCGGTATTTATAATGTGTATTTCTATGTATTTGTTTCGTTGTCTAACACCCTTGACACAAGCAAATAATTTGCTTACTTAGGGGTTAGTTCAATGTGTGTAATTTGTCCTGTATTGTTATTATTTTAATAAATTAAATTTTCTATTTGTTGTTCAAGTCACGGTTTAAATATTTAAAACTTTTAATTACTAAATAAGTTAAGTTTTCTGAAATGTAATATAATTTATTAGAAAATAAAGAAATTTGAAATCTAGCATCACTACTAAAAACAAAAAATATTGTTGAAGTTGAAGAAAGTTTGGCAAAAAGTAACATGTTTGAACTTAGACAAATTGAAATTTGAAATGACCTGCCTTACGGCGACTTGTAGAGGCCACTGCAATCATTTATTAGCAAGGTCAACATGAAAGTTTGGCACACGTATAAAATTTGCATTTATTTCTATGCTTTATTTCATCTAATCTTTTATTGAAGAGCTATAATCATTAATTAACATTAATTTTAATGGAATTAATAAATTTGCAGTAATTAATTAAAATAATCATTCGTATTGAAAATAATAAATTATTTATTCAATTAGGCACTTGAGTTATTGCCTATGTTTGCTCCACAAATCAATTAAATATTGATTTATGATCTGAGTATAAAAATTATCCCTACCTTGGACAGACAAAAAAAACAAATTGCTTTCTGATAATTAGTTGTCAAATCTGTATCTAGAATCTATGTATATCTATCTATCTATAGTACAATCCTACTAATATTATAAATGGGAATGTAGGGTTTGTTTGTTATTCTTTCACGCGAAAACTACTCAACCGATCAATATGAAACTTTGTTCACATACTTATGGAGGTATTAGAAGTAATATAGGATACTTTTATATATTTTTTTAGCGGTACGTTAAAAAAATTAAAAAAGATTAAAACATTGTTTGTCAATAAACATGTGGACGGAATCGCGGGCAACAGCTAGTACATATAGTTGCGAAATAATATTAATAATATTTTATGTTTTATTTTTACTCTTTGGTACCTATAACAATTGTTTTGGCACATTGCTGAACGATTGTCATCTGACCTCCCAATACATCATTATTCAAGGTCACTATTAAAAAAATTAGGTTAATGGATATATTTAATCTAGTGACTATTATTATTATTATTATTGTATTAACAACAAACAAATAATGAGGTTTCATTATATAGCGACGAAATGAAAAGAAAAAATCAAAAAAGCAGGTTTCATCTTAATATATATATTTTTTTGGTCTTTCTTTGTTTCATACAGACATGCTGTGTAAAATTAAAAATAAATTGTAGTAAAATATAAAAAAATGCCTTCATTAAGAAAATAGTACCTCAACAGTAAAGTTACTTCTTGATTTCACCTTGATATGTCAAAAGGTGTTAATGAATAATGATAATAAAGAGTAGAGTTATCCATTATCCAAATTACTTTTAAAACTGAGAGATAATTTTAATAATGGATTTTATTTTTATCTTAAACACGTGACATGCTTGTTAAGTAAAAATTTCTAACAGGCCGGAAAACCCATTCATTAAGAATGCGCACTGACCGGAAACAGACAATAGCGATCCTTATACTTTAATCTATTTCACTGCGCGTGCGCGGATAAGTGAGAATGTTGTAATTAGCTAACTCAAGGTTTAGTAACATTTTTCAGGTAAATTCAGTCTTTCTGAAATCTAAATCCGTCTGAAATTTATACAATTTATGTAAGTATAAGCAGTTTTAAAATATCCATTACAATGGGTTTTGAGCATTAATACTTTAAATATTTTGTTCAGTTTGTGTAGCCATTTAATCAAGAATGCTGTATAATAAATTATTAAACCTTGCACCAAAACCCATACTTTTGATTTAATATATATACTCAATATTTTTTATTATCTTCGTAGCGTTAAATTGAGAGAAAAAAAAGAAAATTGTAGAAATTATGAACTGTGTCGATCAATCCAATAAATTCTTTATTGAAATTATCGGTTCTACTTATTAGTGGTATTCAGAAACAAAAATAGGTTTGAAACTTTTAACAGTATTTTAACAAAGTTTTTGGACTATTCACTTCAATTACTTTGGGTCTTAATATATTATAATTTCATTTTTACTTTAAGCAGGCATTAATTGGGTTGTTTCTCTTACACAAGTACTCTTAATAAATCTTTTGTTCTGTAGATAAAAGTACCCATAAATTGAATCATGCAACTAAATAATAACAAATAAACGATATTTATTGCATATATGTTAACAAATTTTCATGCAACTGATTGTCTATAATTATTTCAGTAGCTCCAAGTGTTGTGAACCTACATACCTTCATGCGGGCGTGGTTGGATTACAATTTATGCACTTATTTCATAACACTCATAATTACACATTTTTTCATTGAATTTATTGTGTTATTGTTTTGATACGTTTTTTACATTGAGTGTTACATGTTCAGACAGTATTTCATTGCTGTTTATTATATTTTTTTGACAGATATTTATGTACCTATTCGGTATGATTTTAAGTAACTATATCGGGTGGTTGCTAAATATGGTATGACATGCAAATGTCATGTAATATTTAAACCCATGTCTAGAAAATAAATTATGTTAATTGGACCTTAATCGTAAATATTCATATCTAGATGAATAAATTAAGATTAACGGTTAAACGTATTGACGATTAACATTTATAAAAAGATTACGGTTTTTATCCATTCTATATACAATAGTAGATAATAATTTATATTATATATATGAATTTGAAGTATGTACTATATTGTATATGTACTATGTATTGCTTTATTAACATAATTAATGTGAGACTGCGCTGCTTTGAGAGGTGTTGGTTAATAAATCCTATATCCTATTAAGTTTTGTAACTAAATTAATATATGCTCATATAAAAAACCTAAGTACTAAATTATTTATTACTGCTAGTTAAGGTTAACTAACTGACCGGTTACTGTAGACCTAGATTCTGTCTAACCCAAATAATACCTAAATAAATTAATATGGGTATAATGTCTACTAATACATAATCATTTTGTACGTGTAATAAAAATAACGATTTGTAGATAATATCTAAGGACCTGTTTAAGTAATAATAATATATTTTATTTTTCGGTTCAGTTCAGTTCGGTTGAACTTGAAATTAATGAAAAGGAATATAATAAAATTGTGCACAATATTATCCTATCCGTTTTTATACTATAAGTAAACAAATTGGTATATACATATATATATATATATATATATATATATATATATATATATATATATATATATATATATATATATATATATATATATATATATACGTATATTATGGATTTAAACCTGTAATTGCATAAGATTATTTGAAGTACTTTATCATTGGTTAATATAATTACGCGTAGGCAGCAAAATTGCATTTTCTTTCGACATTTGATATGTTGAATATTACATAGTATACTTGCAGTAATGACAGATTTACATTATCGCTATAATTTAAAATGATATACAAATTTTCTCAAGAGTTGAACATTCTAATCAAGGAGATCTATGAAAATGATACCCGGACATACTACTGTGAGCTTATGAATGAGAGCTTATGAGCTTATGAAGTATCGTAAATGGATTTTTTTATTTAGGGATATTATTATCGTATCGTATATAAGTATCGTAAATGGATTTTTTTATTTATTGTTAATTACCGTATAAATATCACTATTTGTTATCTTAAAAGATATATACTTTTTTACTTAAAAAATATTGTGTGTAAGGATAATACTTTTCAGTTTATTAGAAGTCGTTTTTATACCTTAACGTATTGCATATTGATATTAATACGATTTTTATATTAATATTTTATAAATATTTAGAATAGCATATAAAATTGCAATATAAAAATAATATCCCTAAATATTAGTTCTACAGTAATTTCCCAATAAAAATAATTATTAACATACCCTCTTGCCATCTTGGAACACTGACAAAAAGCTTGTTCCGCCATCTTTCAATACCGACGGGTAAGGCGTTTTGAGGTACCAGGGCACCCGATTGTAAAGCCTGCTTCTTTGTGTAGGAGTCTGGATAGTTCCAGTCCATCATGTTCCAGGAATATAACTCCTGAAGCTTTACTGCAGCAGAAGCAGCTGCTATCAGGCCGCAAAAGATTACTAGTTTTACAACCATTTTGTATCTGTAAACAAAAATTAAATGTTCTAAATATAATGAAGACAAGGTAATGTAATATGTTTCAAAATATTTTACTAAATTTATTCATATTATGTGTGACTCAAAAAAATGATTACGTTTAAAATGTGTCAGTTTATTTATCATGCCCTCAACACTCAGGTAAATAATAGAACGAACAATACAGAATACTGTACCAATAAAACATTATATTTGCTTTACTTAAAGTGAAAAAAATAGCAACCATTAGAAATTAAAATGTCAGAGAAGAAACATTTTAACCTAGAAAAAGATTCAAAATGTTACTATTTTGAATATTTTAAAAATTTTGTGCGACCTCTATTATAATTATTTGATAAGTTAATATATTTAAAATAGAAGAAAAAAATACAGATCTTTGTAAATATATACATAGTACATAATTTATTAATTAGCATATTTAAGGAAATCAAAGTTTAAATTGCTTTATATGTATATTTAGAGCAACAAAGTCAAATAATTATTTATTTTTTACACAATGTCTAACAGTATTATATTTTTTGATATAAATATATTACGTACATTACAACACCTTAAGCTATATATTTATTAATCACACTATAATTTAAGACACTATTTTCGAACTATTAGATAATCATTCGATACGTACTTTAATATAAACCGTCCAAGCTCAGTTGGCTGTTGGTTTCGTACTGCAGCATGCCAAATCACCCCTACTATTTAATATACATCCATCTCCACCGACCGATCGAGTAACCAGAGTACGGGAATTACGCAACATTTCATTTCTATTAAGAAATAGAAAATAAAAAAATTAAATAAAATTCTTGCTTAAATGAGGAAGTCAAATTTTGAAAAATGTGTTTTAAGAATTAAGGTTATTTGATAAGGTATATATTTAATTGAGATATTTTTGGGTATGTAATGTTACCCTTTCAACAACTTGACATGGTGAAGGTTAAATTTTTTCATTTTATTTAACCTTATTTATAGAACGGTTCTTTCGCTCCTTATTAATAATTTCATTGAGATCTTATATTGCGAAACATATGGACCAAAAATATATCGTACATATTATCTTTAGAAGCAGTGTTAATAACGTGTTAAACAATTTCGATTAATTGAGATAAATTTTATTTCTTAATATAAGTTTTTTTTATATAAAAAGAAAAACATGAAATAGTGCATGATATTGTATATTGTGCAATAAAGAATTAAATAAAATGTAGGAAATAAGAAAAACCATAATACTATTTTAAATATTTATTTCATAATATAAGAATCAAATGATTTCGAAACCATCAGAACATACATACTTACTATGTAATTACAATTATATTTAATGGCTTTTATGTACGTAAACATCTAATTAATATTTAATAAACAATTGTTATAAATAGTTTATGTAAAAATTAATTTAGCCTACACATCTTTATTATTTATTCTCTTTCTTAAAGAATTATATACAAAGCAATTATTTAAAATATTCAGCCTCCAAGCACCTTACAATATTTTTAATTGAATGATTACTACACACTGAATAATCAAAAGAACTCACAATTTTAAAGTATTTTAGTATACAATTAATTAATTAAATACAAAATAAAAATAAATATATTCAGTACCGTATATAATGAATTCTTTGAATACCACAAGTAGAGTCGTTGGAGGGTAACTAGAACCAGAACAAAAATCTTAACATTCCTATAAATTAATGTTTTTTTAAATTATTAATGGTGACAGTATTATAACAGAAATAAAGATGTTAAAGAGGAAATTTAAATCGAATATTAAAGATTTTGCACCTTTCTTAATAATCAAAATTGTATTGGTTATGAAATGTTTCTCCATTAACAATTAGTAAAAGAAAAATATATATGTTATAAAGTGGTATCTTTTTAGGCCTCAAAAATATATTTTCAATACTAATGGGTAACTGGTAGAAATCTATAAGGCAATCGACATTTCGTTCTTAATATTTTTTTAAATCTAGTTAATAAAAATAAATATTTGGGTATAACCAGTTAATCGAGTGTTTTGCTGCATGAATTATTTAGTTTAGCTTGATCTGAATGTGAACTTTTTAAAGAAAACTTTAACGACTTCATTACTGTAAAGTTATTTGAATTATATTTAAATTGGTTTTGAAATTTTGATAGTTGTATTGCTGTCAAAGTGCGGGTTAATTTGTGGAATTTGACCTTAACTGTATTAAAGTGAGATAATTCCTTCAACCTTAATAATTATTCTATTGGAAAACTAGAGCGGATGTGTGTTCATCCATGTACATTATTTTTACATGTAGTTATAAGACCTTAGATCTGAGATAAACAAAAGTTATATTAGAAATATACAAAATAATACTACAATAAAAAAGATAATAGACACAAAATAATATGTATTAGAATAATATAACTTATAGCTTCTAAAATTATCAACATTGGTGTATTTTTCAAAATTGATTTTCCTTAATAAAAACTTGACTAACCAAACTGGTGATAAACAAGTTTCAAATGATAAAATTATTGGTAATCTATATTTTTATAATGAAAACAATATTTGGAAAAACACCAAAAACAGGAATAATTAATAACGTACAAAAAACATATGCAAAGCAATAAAATAAAACAAGGACATAGCATAGATTACAATATTCGCTTAACTTAATAATTATAATTATTAAGATAAGCGAAAAATAATAAAATAAAAAAAGTTTAAATAAAATAAAATAGTATTTATTATTTTTAAGAAATAACTAGTGGTTTTGATTTTTATGGTTGTTTTCAGAGATAAATAGAGGGATAGATGAAGATATAGATATATCAATATATGTAAACGTATAGATTTTATGTCTTACGTTATCATAGACATTTTAAGTTTAAGTATCCGTTTTTAGCACAAAAACCATTACAAAGTTGGTTAAACTAGTTGTCAGTGTAACATATATAAAATTCTTATAATTAAACAAAGATAACGATAGTACGTCATTACTATTAGAAATTGCAAGGAACATATGACACTATAAAAGATATTGTATAAACATTTTTCACGTTAATTTTATTTCTACGATAACGCTTTTTTTCTTTTTGTCTTTTTTTATCTTTTATTAATTATCTTCAAATCAGCGATCGTCTTTATGACGCAATGGCTATTATAAAGTAATTGGTTATTATAAAATAAAAATAATTAATGATAAATATTTTTAAGCAATTTTAATAAAATAATAATATATTATGAAGATGTGAGTAAAGAATTTAATTTGTATATTAGATAATGGTAACACTCTCATACTGTGGTATTTTAAATGAGTATATTCTTTAAATATATTTACATAAAATTTGAATAATAAATAAATAATTTAGGCGTGGGGAAGAAATATCACAGACTTCTTTATTTAACTAAGAGTATCTACTATTGACAAGTTTTTACTTAAGACTTCACTAACTCAAAAATACTCTTTCTTACAACGTGGAAAAAACAAACAAATATACTTACATATGCTATGTTAGTGGCAGTATTATATATTTACGAGGACCTGCTGTATAAATTAAATCTTTTAGAAGGTTGTATTAACCGTAATACAAAATTGTTTTATTTATCTTTAAAATATTACTTAATTGCTTTATTACTGCGGTAATTCATAATTATACAAGATAGCATTATTTAAATAATTTAAAATTTATTCCTCAGTGGTTATTTTATCTCTATTATTTTTAATCAGATCTTTATTTATTTATTTATTTATTCTTTATTGTTCCAATAAAAACTGGTACAATTGGCGGCCTTAATGCTAAATAACAATATCTAACAGTCAACTTTGGGGACACAGAGACTTAACAAAATACATAAAAGACGGTACAATAAAACAGAAAAAATACAGAAAATAATATAGAATGGAAGAAATAGATATACACATATACACACACACACACACACGCGGCACACACGCACGCACGCACACACACACACATACATACAAAGATATATAACTAATTTGAAAGATATATACACAAAATAAATAAATATATAATAGACATATACCTATATAACTTTAAAAATACATATTCTTAGAAAAATCACTGTAAACTTTTTTCTTTAATATGAGTTTTGTGCGTGATTTCTTGACGTCATTGGAAAGAGAATTCCAAAGACGAATACACTGGATGATGAAAGAATTGAATTAAAACCCGAGCGGTGAACGGGAAAGGTTAGGCGGAGAGTATTAGGAGAACGAAAGTGCCTGTCATGAATCACTGAGATAATGCAAATTTATTTTTAAGTAATCAGCGGAGAGAGGGTTGAATAATACAGAGAAAAGTAAATTGAGCATAACAAACTGTCGACGTTCGCGAAATTGAAGCCATTTTAGCTGGCGACGATAAAAGGAAATAGGTCAAATTTACGTAGACAGAAAATAAAACATATTGAGTCGTTCACAAGAAGATCTAGTTTTTTAAGAAGAACTTCATTAATTTTAGAGTAACACACAGCTGTATAATTAAGAATAGGAAGAACAAGGGTTTAGAAAAAAAAAAATTTAAACGATTTATAACCCAAAAGTTTATAACCATACAGCCTTATATACCTTGATGTAAATCCTCATCTGTGGGTAGTTTTCTATAATTTTAAACGTTTTATGTTTTTTTATTAATTACATAACATAATATATATGATAAAATTATATCTTGTAGTGGAGTATAACCTTCATTCTTGCTCACTTCTAATGGAGTGTGTCACATTTCTGTATATAAATGTGGTCTGAACTCAAACTACAATAAGGATATAGGTATATTTGGTTAATATATTATGGTTACTGTCAAAGTGCGACAAGGTCGATGTTACGTAAGGGAGTAGTTAATTAATCATAGTATTAAATTATTTTATATACCGGTTGTTTACATTTGGCAATTTATACCTATGACACTTTGTAAATTGGTCGTAGTAAAATAATAATACCTGATAAAAACGATCACGTAGAATGCTTAATTCACCGAGACGGATAGAGATACGGTAGCTCAATTGGTAGAGCGACGGGACGGTTTTCTAGAGGTCGCGGGTTCGAATCCCTGCCCATATAGGTTTATCTTTATTTTATATTTATATAAATTTAAATAAGCTTAACATGGCTATATTTTCAAACAATATAATATTTATTCTTATATTATATACTTATAATAAGTGTAGAATATAAGAATAAAAGTATAATGTAATAAATAGTTCTATTGCAAGAGTGTGATCTCATTCTTGGCCAGAATATAAGTAATACTATTTGGAGTAAACAAATGTAAGCATCTAAAACGTAATCTTTTTAGTTAACTAATCGCAAAAAGTCGCGTTCTGGCTGCTTCATGAATTATGGAATACAATGTAACTCCGATGTCAATAGTTTGATAAGCCGTGACTAAACTGTTAATACCAAATACTGTAATAAGTTTATGTTAACTAAATATAACTATATATGTTTAGTTACAATATAAGTTATTTAAGTGCAAATTAGTTTTCCTAGTCTATTAAATTTCCTGAATCTACGAATTATAAAAGAACATTGTTTAGTAAAAAAGAATAATTATGATAATAATATCTCTTTGATAGGATTTGAATTGAATAGTTTTAATCCATTTCCTTGAAAGTATAAAACGTATAAGATGATGATAAGCCGAATGGGTTAACAAAGCAAAATATTATTTGAATTAGAAATAGCTGTAGTTTTATTACAGAGATAATAAGGCATTAGATGCTATATTATATCTATATACCGTTCGAGATTTATAAATTACTACCTTCAGTTTGCTATTTATCATTACATATTATTTTAGTACCTTCTAAAATTATATATTAAGGTTGCGTTTAAAGTTATGCTTAATGTTTTAAGTTTTCAGTACAAAATATTTTTTCATTACTTTGAAAAATCTGATATTGTAGTTTTTAATATTAAAAAAAAACGAATTACCGTCACTTTTTTATATGCTCAACGAAATTGGGCGAAGTTTCGTAACATCTTTATTAACATATATAGAAAAAAAAACTTAATAAATACCATGTCTCAAAAAAAATACCTATCTGTAGTAGTTAGACATGACTTTTAATGTATTTCAATTAAGTTTATTTTAATGTCTTTTTTTGTACCATGAAATTCAAATACCAACTCAGTGACCAATCGGTGTAAGCGAATAATGTCGCATGTGCAAGAAATTCTAGTTAAAAATTGTAGAGTAAGTAATCGCTCCGGAACCTTTCTGAAGAGAAGGATTCGACTAGCTTATTAGGCTTATAGTACCGTTATTGGACGACTTCGGAGGCATTACCTGCCGTATAAGAGTAAACTAGAGCCTTGGATAAATTTTGGCTACTTTAATAGTTGTTCAACCTTTATAACCGATGGGTTGGTGGGATTATAATGTTATACACATAATAAATAGAGCGAAGGAGTGGTGAGGGTCTTTTTCTATATGGAGGTTACATTCTAAAAAACAAAAATAATGAAAGGATGGAATTAAATAATATTTAGTAGTTATATTTTTATCAATAAAACATAATAAAACGTTGTTTATAATACGTGTTTGTGTGTGTGTGTGTGTGTGTGTGTGTGTGTATACCTAATGTGTACATACATTGTAGTAGAAATTCGTAATACATATTGCCTAGTACATCCAGTAGCAGCTACCGAAGTGTACCTTTAGGTGACTCCACCACGTCTGAAAGTAATACATAATTATACTTTACACAAAGACCTAAACATGGATGATCTAGTCTTTTGGACTAGTATAGGATATCAAGTACAGGCAGGCACTGGGGTGTGCATTTTTAGGTCACTGGATAAATTATTCTTATATCATATAATAATATTCAATTTTATTACACGTATAATATATACATAACAGAAATAATATCAAATTATTAAGGTATTTTAAAATATTAAATATGTAAAAATAATAAATTCAAATTAAAAAACTGTTACATTTACACATTATTCTCGCCCTATATATTCGTACGTCTGCGTAGTTACCATCTAAGACTACATTTCATTTACCATAAGGTGGAATGTAGTCAAGCATTAACCTAGTTATGTAAGAAAAAAAAAAGTCAAGCTATGTCAATGTAGAGGTCCCTGTCTGTTTTGAAAACACGTCTTTAAAAATGTTTTTTTTTAAATTTACAACGATACATATGATGTCATTTGATAATGACTATAACATATTTACGTAACTTTTTTTGACTTCCTAGATAGATAATTTGAAAAATAATATGTTTTTGATATGCATTTAGATTTTGAATTAGGAAATATTATGTAAGTGAAAGTTTTTATAATATAATTTAATTAAAATAAATGAATATGTGTTTCTAAAGTAGGGTTATAGATTAGATTTTTCGAAAATTTTGCAATAAAATTTGTTTTATTTCCCAATTTTTTTTTTGTATTTTGTAATAATGTTTGAAAATATCTGTAAACATGTACAGCCATGTTAAGCTCACTTAAATTTATATAAATATAGATTGAAAAATAAAACGATAAGCATTCTATATCTGATCGTCTTTATCGGAACGGTGGTGTCGAGTGGTGGTACTTAATCCACGGAGGCGGACAGCGATACGGTAGCTCAGTTTTTTAGAGCGATGAGACGGTTTCCCAGTAGTCGCGGGTTCGAATCCCCGCCCGTATCTGTTTATATTTATATAAATTTATTTTGTAACAATTTCAGCTTATATTAGACCTTACCTATAAGTCAATATCGTAGAACAGTTATAATATGATGTGTTTTTAACGTATTAGTATCTAAATTACGCAATACTACTATCAGTGTTAAAGTGGCCGATATATGGAAGTTAGTACATGTTGTGTTTGTTGGTGTTGCGTAAATAGTATAGCGTAAATAGTATAACGTAAATAGTATAAGGTTATCGCTCAATAATACGATTTATTATTAAAACTACACTAATACTATAAGGCAGTCAAGATTGTAAATTTTAATGTGGAAGGTATTCTACAAAATTCAATGTTTTTCTTTCAAGGCGTTTAAGACTAATAAATTTTCCAAGGTGTCAAAAAACGGCGAGTCTAAATCGTTTTTAAATAATGCTGCCTAATTTATAATAATTAGTTCATAAGACTGGTAATAATCTTATATATTAATTTCTTTTTGCTTCTTTTACAGCTATAAACTGAATTTCAAGCTGAAAAACCCAGTTAACTATTATAATATGTTATGTTATTGTTGACCGTTAAATAATCTCAGGATTGTTTTTGATCACATTAAAATTATAAACTGGTTTTAGATATATTGAAACACACGTGTTGATTTAAATAAAGAAATTTTAAAGAAATTCATATTTTTAGGTATATAAATATATATTTTGAATAAAAACTTTAATAAAATTTTATCGCATATTTAAATATAGTGGAACTTTGTACAAGTAAAAATTGTGTTCTTAATCGTAATATAAACTATAATTGAGGACATTTGGAAAATGTTTTTGGTTAAAAATAAACTTAACGAAATACCATTTCGGCAGTTTAATAACAGTTTTAGGAAATATATGAAGTTTTAATTCATCCAATAAGTAATTGTAGTTGTCCATGAATAAAAACTTTCCATGTAATATAAATAACATTTGTCCTTAGGTTTCATATATTGCGTAAGATTGGGATGCTTAGTAAATCTTCTCCAATATTCATGTGTGATATATCTCTCATCATATCAAAATAATGTTTAAAATTAGGGAATTTTAGATAGTTTAAAATTAAAAAAATATACATCTGTAAACATGTAAAGCCAAGTTAAGTTTATTTAAATATAGAATGAAAAATAATGCGGGCAAGGATTCGAATCCGCTACCTCCCGGAAACTGTCCCGTCGCTCTACCAATTAAGCTATTGGATCGCTAACCGCCTTGGTGAATTAAGCATTCTCTATATGATTGTCTTTATCGGGACGGTGTGTGGTGACATCTATTGGACTTCTTTCAAAAATCTGTTATAAGCATGTTAAGCTTATTAAAATTTTAAGCAACAGAATATGACTTATATATATTTATATATATATATATATGTAACGTGTACATACATATATACGTAAGTAATTTAAATAGAATATAAGCAGTATTTTTATTTTACCTTTTTAATAAAACTGTAAAAATGTCGATTGTTTATTTCTGTATATTATGAATGAGTTTTCGAGTTCAAGGACCGAATGGGGAAGGTATTCAGACCGGTTCAGACTTATATTTACAACTTGTATGAATTTGAAAGTTGACAGCGCGTTTAAGCTGAACCTGTGTACCTGGAATTATGAATACATTGCGTAATTATTAAGTCTTAAAAATATAAACATTGATACATGTACAAAACACTTTCCTGAGAGTACCTCTTAAATTATTTAATCAATCATTAATTAGGTGATCGCCATGATATACTGTACATGAAAAACATATATAAGCAGCGTTTCTTTGCTCGACAGGTTTCATCTGCTCGACTAACGTAAACAAACGCACGCGCTAACTTATTCCAATTGACATCAATGGAAATCGAAGATTTTGATTTCTCTCGATTAATCTTCAAGGACGCGACTGAAGCTTTAATAGCCTATAACCATCTACACGATGACATTCATCAATTAAAATAAAACGATTGTCAATCGATTAGTAGTTTCGGATACGTCTTTACTAAGAAAGCATTGATCCTGACTACAGAGAGCTTCGCTCCTCACTCGCACAATTACGTCTTATAAATTTCGAATATTTGACTATCTTCGCAGTAGTGCCAACATTATTACATTTGATGTTCATAAAGGGTAAATTTATTGAAAAATAAATAAAGGCATATACATATGGAATATATGTTAGTTATACAATAGTAAACAAAGCCAAGTCTAGGCAAGATTTAAAAAATAATTCGCGTGTTGAGTTTCGAACTTACAAATATTAGTTACGTTGATTTTATTCCCGCCATTAAAACTAAGCTAACATTTCATGTACGTTTTAATATACTAATTATTATGGTATACAATTAATTATTTTAATATGTTAGACGTCGCCAGTAACTTGGTCCGCCAGCCCCTCTCCTGCAAAAAGTTATAAGCCTTCTATGACAGCTTAAAAAGCTTACAACTATAAAAAAATCTTTAGATTTATTATTATTTAAACACAATATTTTCTTATTATTACCACCGTGCCGATAAAGGCGATCACATATAGAATGCTTAATTCACCGAGACGGATAGCGATACGGTAGCTCAATTGGTAGAGCGACGAAACGGTTTTATGTTTATAAAAAAATCTTGTTTATTCAAAGAAAACGGGAGATGAAAATTATTTTACAATGTTGTAGTATTTTACAACATTTTACCATATTATTCAGTAGAGGTTTTAGTGTAACCAACAACATTTTTAAAGCTATATATTAAAAATATATTTCATTATGCTTATATATGTTCTATATTATAGAAAATAATTTATAAATTCGTGTTTACTGATTAGAATCATTTACATAGCGCGAGTAATATATCTCTTATTTAGGCTGACCGAAAACTGCTTAGATATTGAATACTGATTCTGAATATTTTAATTGATAACGAAACTGATATATGTGTGTATAATTACGCAACATTAACGGTCAGTTTCTGTAAGGGTGATTTAATTCAAAAATATTTGAGAGCAAACAACTGTAAGTAATTGTGATTGGCTATCTATTACGTTATTATAAAAATCAAGTGTCTAATTAGGTTACGAGATTTGATGACAAATCAGCATTATGTTTATATTAACTACTTTCCTAAAAATATACTTTCATAAGTGGTTCAATTAATATAAATGTGAATGTGCATAAAATATCGCATAACGTAAAGTGGATAAAATGTAGGTGGGTTATTTTTATCAACGTTAAAAATATCTTGAAAAACCTTGATTTCAAAAATATTTATTTTGAGAGTAGGACCAATACCCTCTCAAAATAATTGTTGTGAAAGCAACCTGAATTATATTACATACGATATTTCAATGTTAAAATCTATATTAAATTGGAGTATTAAAAAAGTTATTCAATAGTTTTAAGCAATATGCTTATGTAAAAAAATAATTAAAATGCATAGCTATATAATATGTAGATTGAAAGTTCGTCCTCTAGATTATAAACTACTATCTAGGTCCCATTAGCAATTACTGATTACAATTTATTATGACATTACGGGGTAAATATAATATTATAATATTTTTGATTCAAGATAATAAATAACAACTACCCACAAATTGCTTTTGGCCATATTATTATTTTGATTCTAATGAATATTCGAATTTGGAACATGTTGTATTAAGATCTAGTCAAAAATACAGTGATTGTTGTTGCAATATAGGGCTTACTACAATTTTTTTTGCAATACTACTGTATTTCTTTTAAATATTAAAAATATTTATATTTTTAATCTATAAAAGTATAAGTAGAAAATAAGTATTTTAATGTATAAAAAATATATTTAACTTATAAAAAGGATGTGTGACGTGTGTGTGTGTGTGTGTGTGTGTGTGTGTGTGTGTGTGTGTGTGTGTGTGTGTGTGTGTGTGTGTGTGTGGGTAATTGTTTGTTCGCTTTGATTAAGAATTGGGCAACTTGTCATATTATCAGTGCGTTTTCTATATTAGGCGTGGTTATTCGCGAATGAGCGGATTTAATTACTAGTTTTTGCTGTAACTACTAGACGGTAAAAATGTACAACGCAAGGTTCACTCACTTTCTTGCAAATTAAAAATCATATTTTTCTAAACATACTCTCAGTAACTTAAGTAACTTAATATTTAATTAAATTAATTTGCGGTTCTACTGAACTGTAACACTCAATGGAATCATATCATTTTTTTTGCATTATTTATTTAACAAAATTGTAAAAGAATATATACTGGTAACAAAAATAACACAAATATACTACGTTCCTGCAGCATTTTTCGATTCTGTGAACTTCTACTTCTTCTTTTGTAAAAGATAGAGCAAAAATATTTACAACGCAAAACTTTCTACATGCCTTAGACGATGGGCGTTTGTTTTAGCATGATATCTAGTTAAATATTCTGTTACGGTCACTTGCTTGTTATTTAGGAATAACTTACACAACCTGACATGGATATATCTTTTTTTATATATACCCTAGAGTTTATAAATATAATTAATATTGGTTATGAACTACTTTACAATATTTTTTATAAATAGTTATTAGTTACGTGGAAACTTTATTATATTATTATCAAAAAAACTATTGCAAATAAACTTTCTATTATAACTATCCCTCTCGTCTTGGTATGATGTCTCGGCGGGGTATCTCAGGGTGGCGTGTTAACTCCCTTACTCTTCGCAATTTTTATTAATTCTATCACTCAATATATATTTTCTCTCTATCACATGTATGCAGATGATATTCAAAATTCTGTTATTCTAATCTTGAAAATCTTAACTCCTCTATTTCTGCAACTATTGAAGACTTGACTGTAATTTTCAGATGGAGTAGTCTCTATGGTCTAAAAATAAACCCTGCTATATCATCGGCTATTGTTAATGGCAGCTCTAGCATAATTGCAAGGGTTAATAGACGAAATCTCCTCCCGTTTTTATATGCCGCTGTAATTTTACCATACTGTGATTCCATAGAAAATATTTGTCTGTACTTGGACCAGACATTATGTTGGCCTGTGCATCTAAATGATCTAAGCAGGAAAACATTCGTCGGAATTAAGTCTCTCCAACGACTGAGATATTTTCTTCCAATACCTACCAAAATTATGTTAGCACATCCTCTTCTCCTTTCTAATACTGGATTATGCCGATGCAAGCTTCATAAATTTAATCGAGGACCAATTAAATAAGCTTGAGCGACTTTAACATCTATACAGTTCGTATTTTGCTTGCGCGAATATGACCACATATCTCAATTTCGATAGCAGCTCCAGTGGCTTTATATCTCGTCACCGGGATTAACATGCCCTTTCTCTGCTGTACTGTATATTATTCCACCCAGCATCATATCTGAAGGAAAGGTTTGAGTTTTTAGAATCTTCCAATTTAAGATCATCACAACTATTAATTATAAGAATGCCTGTCCACAACTCCAAATTTTATAAATACTCTTTCACAATACATGCCACAAAACTTTGGATCGCTTTGCTTTGTATATTCGAAAGTCCAAAACTTTAAATTTATTTAAAAAATCTGTGAAGAATCTCTTTGTAAACAAAGACATCTAAGACGACTTAAGTGTAATAATATAAAAAATATTATTATGTACTTATTTATATATAAATATTATTATGTATCAATCTCCTTGTATTTATAATATATGGATTATTTTATTATATCTTACTGATTGTTGTTAATATTTATAATCAATCTTCGTATTAGTGTGAAGCTATTTGTATGTATGTTTGTTATTGTAAATTTTAAGCCACTTACCTATATCATTCAGTCTTTTAGGTCTATTCTAATCCTAAGGTTGCCTGGAAGAAACGTCGAAGAACGTCGATTTCTTCCTTCCTTCCAGGCCGCCTGTGTACAGCATATGTAATTGTCCATGTATTTTTTTTTTTTTTTTGTGGTGTACTATAAACAATATAATAATTATAATAGGATATGATATTTTATCTTGTCTGGTTGTCGGTCTATTACGCTTTCATGTCCAAACCGTTGGAGTGATTATCATGAATTAAATATACAGATATAACTATTTTGGTTTAGCGGTTGTTAAATTAATTAATAAGATCAAAGTTTTATAGGAACCAATAATTTATCAAGTTATAGCAATATTTTTAATTACCATAATGACTTATATTGGTAAAATATATACCAAAATTATGATTGCAAAACACGTTACCGATTGTTAATGATGTGGTTGAGTTTGTAAAATCATCTAGAATATATAAAAAAAATTAATAGATTACCCGATACTCTTTATTTGAAAACCTTTATTCATAAACTTTTAAGTACTGCGGAAGTAATTTTGTTTATTAGAAGGAAATTGAATTATACATGTAACATAAATGAAGCCTCACACCGTGGTCATAATTAATGGACTCGTGGTTTGAGATTGCTTGAAGATGGATTAGGTAAATGTGGTTTATTACTATTTCACATGACTGGCCTTTGTAGTCTAATATAAATCCTATTTATAGATACTTTAAGGTTTAATTTCGGTTAGGACAAATAAAATTATAATGTTAAAGGATAGGTTCTTACCTATATGAATGATATAAGCCCACAAAAAGTGAAATAGTTAAGTCCATGCTTGAACAAGTAACATAATAATCATTAATTATTTATGTAGATACAAGTTATATTATTTGAAATTATTATAAAATATATATGTCAATATTTACAAATAATTAATTAATACATTAGGTGCTTTTCGTGACATCTGTTACTTAGATATTTCTAATACTGTCAACGCATCTGCTTTCTCCGCGACAATGTGTGTGTTTTGCGATCGCTGATTTAAAACGCGATTAGTGATTCAGACACAGCATTGGAAAATACGTACGTATATGTAAGTTAATATATGGGTTCCGTACTTCCGTAAAATTTAAATAAATTAAAATATAATAAGGATATATTTTTTCAACATATTTAATAGTTTAAAATATTAGTAATAAATGTGTCACCATAATAGTGACATGACATTCAGCCTTGAGTCACAGTTGAGTAATACATTTGAATAAATTAAGAAATATGTAACATATTTTAAAGAGAAAAGATATTGCTTTAGTTGTTAATTTCGTGGTTTTTAAGTTGCACTACGGAATTCCAGGCATAATTTAAGTTAGTGGAAGTCTTGAAATTATCGGGTACCAATTAGCCGCTGCGGAGCGCATCCTTGATGGTTTTATCACAAACATAAACATACCATCGCTAAAGAACAATGTTGATGCTTATTTGAAAATATAACATTGTACAAAAACCCATCCATTGAGCGACAGTGGTGAATGACACGATATTGCATTGTCAAACGAAATATAAGAACCAAAAATCTAATTAGGGAAATCAAATATCATGCGTTATAAGTAAAAACCTTACGTTTGTTTAATATTTAATGAGATTTTCGGAACTTTTGACATTCAGTGATAATTTTTTGCAGTCTTTGAGAAAGAGGGGACTTGGCATAGCGCACGTGCTAGAGGGTTTTTGCAATTAATATAACATTGTTTTAATTTTTTTCTTAGTATTTGATTTAAATAGAGGGAGTGTGTTTGTAAATAAATTATATCAAGGTGATTATCAAACAGTTAAATAAAGTTTTGTTAGGTTAACGTTTGTTATTTGACCCGAGCGATTAAAGGGTTTATATAAAAAAAAAAAACAATATATTTCAACAATTGAAGATAAAAACCGTGTACTTGAAAAGAGAGTGAAGATCAAAATATTCATAATGAGAAAAACATAATAATTATATATTAAATATGTATAGCTAAGTTGCAGTGCTTTTTAAAGCACCGATATAGAAATAAGATGATTTTAAGCTATACATTTTTGCGATCAAAAAGGATGATATAGATATAGGTATGAAAATACATGTCTATGCATCATGTATAAGTATGCTTATATATTTTTACATACAATTTTATAGTATTAAAGCTTCATACAAAACTAAGGAATAATTTGACGATAAGAAGGCTTAGAAACTATCTAATTATTGTCAATTCACCACATATTTCTTAATTGTAACATCTTCCAATATATTAGCGCTGTTGGTTCAAAAATGGGTCATCATAACAAAACGGTTGGATATGTTAATGTTAGAAACCTTTAATGACATATAACAATAATAATAACATATCAGGACAAATTACACCAATTGATCTTATCCCTAAGTAAACAAATTATTTGCTTGCGTTAAGGGTGTTAGACAACAAACAAATACACAGAAATATACATTATAAATACTGAGAATATATTTAATAAATGACTAATCCCAGAAATACAGGCATCTCAACACATACATGGCTGTCCCTGTTGGGAATCGAACTCGAACCCCTTAGCGCCGCTATATGTTAAGCGTCTGAGGTAACCACTCAACCAATTCATTTGTCCTATGAACAAATGTTGTGCTTGACATTCTAATGTTTTGGGACCATGACCTTGAATTCTAATTTGTTCTCAACATACCAATTATGACTCTATAGACGATACAATAAAATAATATTGAACTAATAAATTATATAATCTATATTAATATATACAATATGGAAATTCTTGCCGGTTCTTCTCCGAGAATTTATCTCCTTGAAACCGTGTTAGTAGTTTACGTTTTATAAGTGCAATGTAATGTCAGCTATCTGAAATAATTAAAAAAATATATATTGTATAATATGTTTTTTAAAACCTATTTTTTGTCCTATTTTCTGCATTGATAGTTTTTTTCTACTTTCTAGTACATTTTTTTTAAACGAACATTTTTTTTTTTTTTTTTTTTTTTTTTTTTTCTGTCTATGCTGTTAGCCCTGTTGGCTATTACAGCGTCACCGGGGGAACGTCAGGTCAGGAGACCCACCCTTAAAAAGGGGGGGCCAGATGGGCCCCCATGGGGAACGACGTCCCGAGGGCGTCTCAGATTGAGACACGGACCACCTCGGCTCGGGGCGTCGTTAGTCAGGAGGGAAGCTAAGGAAATTTGGACACTAGCGTCCTCCGACGGCAGAACGCCGGAGCAACGGAGCACTTACTCAGTTGGGACCTCGTCTATACCGGTACAGACGGTGTGTGTCTGTATGTTGTGTGGTGTCAATTATGCCTACGCGTACACGTTATTACCTACTGTGAACGCGTCGTCGGGGTCAACGAGTACCGACTTGGGTCTTCTTTTTCTGACTAAAGTAGTCTTACGTGGTCTATACTCTGCGGCGTCAGCCACCAGTGGGTTCGGGTGTCGCTCAGCACTTTCAAAGTACTTTTGGGAAAGCCCCTTGAAGTACTGAGCGATGGTCGGAAGGTCTAAATCTCTATGGAGATCGATGTTGCGTACGAACCACGGCGCCCCGGTTGCAATCCGTGTAAACCTGTTCTGAATCACCTGAAGGGGTTTCAGATTAGCGTGCGCAAAAGCGGGACTCGCATAGGACATGACGGAACGTATGCAAGCTTTGTAAAGTGTCACCTTATTGCGAAGGGACATTTTATTCCGCTTGCCTAACAGCGGATATAAACGACCTAATATGTAGGCCGCTCTGCTACGAACGGTCCTAATATGCGCAGTGAAAACTAACTTTCTATCGAACGTTACTCCTAGGTATTTTGCCTCGTCTTTCCAAGGTATCGGTTTATCAAAGAGTTTGATTCGCGGGAGGATCCTTGGGGGGCCCCGTTCGAAGAGCACCGAAACGCTCTTCTCAGGATTTACCTCGATCCGCCATTGCCGCAGCCAACTCTCAAGGGAGTCGACTGCAGATTGGAGACGTTGGTATATCTCCCAGTGATCCTTAGAGGACGTGTAAAGCGCGGTATCGTCCGCGTACATGGCAAGGTGCACTTTAGATCGCGGTCTAGGAATATCGCTAGCGTAGATGGAATAGAGGATGGGCGAGAGAACTGAACCCTGGGGAACACCCGCCCTGATGGGGCGGGGGGTTGACAAGACGCCTTCCACTCTGTAGCGAAAGGAGCGATTCGTCAGGTAGTCCCGTATGATGAGTACGAGTCTGTCCGACACCTTGAACTGGTATAACTTGTACACCAGTCCATTGTGCCAGACCCTGTCGAACGCCTTAGCTACATCGAGGAAGAGCGCTCCTGTCCTATGCTTCTTGGCCCTCACAGTGGCCCCTATCAGTATGTGCTCCGTGAGGCGTTGCACCTGATGGGAACATGAATGGTTGGCTCTAAAGCCGAACTGCTCATTTGGGATGATTTTGAGTCTCTCGACTTCCGATCTAAGTCTACAGAGGATGATTCTCTCATATACTTTCCCTAAGGAACTAAGAAGACTAATGGGACGGTAACTACTAGGCAGATGCCGGGGTTTGCCCGGCTTATGGAACCCTATCACTATGGCCTCTTTCCACTGGGCCGGAAACGAGCAACCGGCCAGTAGAGCGTTAAAAATGGTAACCAATAGGTAAATTAAAGGAGGCGGAAGAAGCTTTATCACTTTGTTAGTGATCCTATCGGGACCTGGCGATTTCTTGACGTGAAGCGCCCTAACTATGGACGTCACCTCGTCTAGGTTCGTTTCCTTGATTGGCGGACCGGCTGGTGGCTGAGAACACATTATATTGACCGATTTGTCGACTATTTCGACATGATCGCGATCAACGGATTGAGCAGACAGACGGCACTGGCTCTCTAGACTGTCGGCTAAGCACTCAGCTTTGTCAGGGTCGTCAAACGCGATGGCGGAGTTAGGTCCAACCAAGGGAGGCATATCTGAGACAGTGTCCGCCTTCAACGCTCTCTGCAACCGCCAGAATGCCTGGTGTGTTGGAGAGAGCGTCGCAAGCGTCCTATCCCAGGCGCTATCTCTGAAGTCGTCGAGAGCTTGTCTCGACTCCCTCTGAAGACGGCGCAGCCTCCGTCGGTTGTCATCTGTCGGGTTAAACGAACAAATTAATATTTTTGGTATGTTTCTATCGTCTATTGCATTTATAGGCAAAGATGAGTTAATAAATTATCATTCATCAAAGCTGGATAATATTTTTCTCTGAACTCAATGTAAAAGTAAAGAATCTTGTTAATTGATAAAACGCTATAAGTAAAAGTCATTAAAATGATAATTAATACAAAATACTCATATGTGCCGTACAAGTATAAGTAACAAGAAATATAATTGTTAACAGGAGTGACATCGTACAGGCAGGAAAGATCGTTCCAATAATAATTAAAGTGTAAGTAAATTTTAATTAAAATTGTGATATGCCAAGGCAATTTACAGCAGGTACGGTCAGCAAAAAAAATATCAACCAAAAACGATTTGATTTTATGAGACATAAAATACAATATTCGAATATTTAACTTCCAGGCTATCATCACCTGATAAGAGTTATTTGTTGGTAATAAAAACGTTACGACTTCGACGTAATTTAAGTAAATGAATGCTCCATCGTACTTCTGTTTTTGTTATTGATTTGGGAATGATAATTATTTCATTTAAATTATTTTGTCTTTTCAATTATGGTTAGCAGTGCTGCACTTATCCGGTATGCATGTACGTTAAATCCATTTGATATATGATGAACAAATACTTAAAACTTTTCAATAACAATACGTGATTTTTATTCTAACTTAAATTGATGAATAATATAACCACCCATGGTCGAGTGGTTAGCGCAGATGCCTAACGTATGAGACTTAATGAAGCTCGGATTCGATTCCCGACACAGACAAACATGTATGTGATGAATATAGATATCTGTATTTCTGGGTTTGGTCGTTTATTAAATTTATTCTCAGTATTTATACTGTGCATTTCAAATAATTTGCACAAAACAAATAATCTGCTTACTTAATAATAATAATAATATATTTACTGTAGTACTGTACATTAATCATACTTAGATAAGTGTAATATTTTAATTTCTGATTAAGTAAATTCATCAAAGTCTCAAAATTGACAGATCATAATATAGTTTGTCGATGCTCAAGTACGGAATATAACGTTGATGTATTAATCGCTTATTATTTTTAGCCTCACCTTATAAAGAACAACACTATTGTCGAAGACGCTCATAAAACAGCTAAAAACAATGTTGGCGTACGTGTTGCTTGAACAAATTCCTTTTTGAACGTTGTAAATTGTATATAAATGTAATAAATATCCTGTTACTCTATTTTAAGGACTTTTAAAAGGCTCATTGTTACACGAACAGAGACTTCTGTTTACCTGTCACATTATTTATCGATTGTAGCTTTTCTTATAACTTGTATTATCTCTTACATCATATCAAATAAGTAGAAAAATTAATACTAATATTTTTGATCGTTGTTTTTCCCTTTTACTTTTTTATTATAATGATTATAATAAAGTCAGTGTTGCCAATAATCATAATTCTATAATATCGTAGAGCAGACAAGCCTCACCTGATCAGTATCGAAAGTGACCACATCTGGTTTGGATCTCTTATAATAACAGAAGAGTCAAAAAAGCTTTACTCTTATAATTATTCCGGTGTATGAATAGATATTTAATATTGTAAAGGTTATTAAAACTTATTGGTTATAAAACAACATATATTTAACTATTTAAATATAAGATAAGATCTTATTGTGACAGATAATTTTAACAAAAAGACCAATAGGCAGTGAAAACCGTGTAATATGGTGATGAAGTGTCCGAAAGGATTATTTTTATTCATCGCATTCCAGGTTCAGTCCAGTTTAGGAAACCTGATGAGAGAAGTCGTGGACCTTAATGTCGCGTGCCTGGATGTGGGGACTCCATGAATCATGTTTTTGCAAATAATCTCATCGATTTTATTGAAAAATACAATAACTTAGTATTTTTTTCTTTTTAACTGATAGTTGTAATATTCCTAAAACTATAAAATCACTGATCACTGATTTTAATTACATATTCAATACACTTGATACTCCTGTTTCGTAGAAATCGTAATGTAGTTTCTAAAGCTTACCGGAAAGCCCTACATTTTAGATTGCGAAATATACTAAATCTACGTAAGAGACGAGAATTGGATTTTGTTTACATACATTACCGCAGTATTGACATTCAGTTCTTTCATGAACTCTTTTTATATATTTTTTATATGACAATTTTTCTTTGGTGACTTATATTGCAGTGCACGCAATTTTTTTTAATTACTCATTATAAAATATATATACAACTACTGTATGTAATCACAAAATATTTACTTTTTTTTTATAAATATAGAATGAAAAATGAACCAATAAGGGCAGGGATTCGAACCTGCAACCTCTGGGAAACAGTTGACGCTGCCCTTATCGGTTGATTGCCTATATCGGTAAATTTAAATAAGCTTCACATGGTTATACATGTTTAAAGATATATTCAAACAGAATATGAACTATTAACTAGAACTAAAGAAGTGAGTACTAGCTGATTTGTGGTAATGTTGCGGAGAAGGTAGGTAGGAAATAGAACTTCTCTATATCTTCATCTTGGGGTGTGCATTATAAGAATTTTAAGTCGTTAATATATTTATAAGAATTAACCTAAATTACTAGTTTAAAAACGATAGTATAAAAAAGTTGTAATAGTTTAAAAAAGACTAGTAGTCTTTATAAAACAACATTAACAAAATATTATTTTAATGTCAATCGAAACAAAAAAATTACAATTGTGTAATGTATGTTAGATTACAGTGTAACATAGTTGTTAAAAAAATAATAAAAATATAGCTTTTGCTTAAAATTATCGCCGGTTATTTATTCAGTTATTTGACACATTCGTTTTGGGAAAAAATAATATATATCCATGGTTTTATATTGTTATGGTCATCATAGTAGGGATTGATTATAGGCTCTCTCTTAAAATAGACAGAAGAGTTGTGGACACGAAACTAGGTAAATAATATATTGCCTCTTTACTTAAATGGTCATGTATGGAACAAAAGCTGGAACTGGTTGCGATTATCTTACCTTATCAGCGTATATTTTATATCAACCTCATCTTGATCTGTTTATAAAATATAATTTGTGTTCTTTTTTTATAATAGGTACCTTTTGAAATTATTATACTTTTAACAGCTGCTACATATTGCTTTTATAAAATGGTCAGGCGCTATAGTTGTTGTGTTGCAATAAATAATTAATGAATAAGGTGTATAAAGATAAGTCAACTTGTTTTATTTATTTATATTCTTGTTTTTAGTGAAATAGCAAATAAATTATACAGAAATACAGATTAACTTTATTAATATCGTCGGTCATAGTTGTAACTAGGTATATTAAATCTGTCTTCCAGTATGTTAGCTGACTAAATGTAGAATTTATTTATTCAATTGGCAGCAGTCGATGGTTCTTAAATGTAATCTCACACGCAATATAATAAAGTAAAATTTGAATTAATATAAGATGAAGATAACATCGAATAAGGACAGGGTTAAATTTATAATACAATTAAAAAAAACACCAGTGATGTACGAACTTGTCAGCTTCTATAGTCAAAACGTTTAAAATAAAGATGAGCTTTTTGAAATACACAGGAAATTATTTGATAGAATCTTTATACGGAGTTTGGTTTTTATGTAATGTGGATCCAACCGTATGCGGATGCTGGTGCGTTAAGCACTCTTATAAAATATTCTCCACGATTCTATGATGTTAATGTATACTACTTCAAATAATCATATAATTAATTTTCTACAATACTACATTTTGATAATTGACAAATATACATGTGATAAATTATTCCATTTTATCAAATATCGCATCCGTTTATTTACGACATTGGTTTAGTTTTTGCGGTTAGACTTAATTTTCCTTTGACTTAAGAAACAAAATATTAATTGGTCGTAAATTTTTAACCGTTTTTTTTATTTTGTAATAATAACTTCTGAATTTATAAGCTTTCCGTTATTTTATTATAATTGAGCGTTGTCGAGTAAAAAGGCGACGCACGCGACATCTGTATTAAAGTTTAATGTAATATCGGTTGCACCTGCGCATGCGCCGGTCGTGGTATTCGGTATCGCAAAGTGTCTAATTATATATTAATTGCATCTCTAAACACCGACGGGAATCCTGTTTGGGTTCTCCCAAAATTGCAAAATGACACGAAACTTTGATGTTGTGATTTGGATTTGGTAAAGCTTCACACAATGTGTTTTTTGAATAATGATATAACAAATTAAAAAAAAAATAAGTACTTTGTATGTATGTTTGTATTTAAAATTTAATACTATTAGTGTCTTTGACCTTTAATATCGACTGTTACTCAGAATTGTAACATTATCATAATTAATATGTACCAAGTTTTGCGCAATTAATATCGGCCATTATTACAAGATCTTTTCTATGCCATCACGCCGTATAAATTAAAAATAACATGAAAGAGATAGGTGTATGTGACTTGTGGGTGTTAGGTAGCGATGGGTATATAAGGGCAGGTGTCACAAGACATCTGCTGGTGAGCACGGGTCAACCCTCGGACCTTCACTACGAAAAAGAGAAATCCCTTAGTATGTGACTAGTTTTCTGTAACGGCTCTGACTGATAGTATTTTTAATGTTTAATAAACTACTGTTCGTTAAACGTTAGATAAAACAAAAGGGTTCCAGTGTAAATACGCAATTCCTATATTTTGTTGTTAGCATCGACAATATTCTTCCATCCAGAGATTTTGATTCATAAACAACAATTATAACTTAAGCTACATTATGAAATTGTTGAAACTTCATCCTTTATGAAATTTAAAACTAAATTTGGTTACAAATTTGGCTGTTACAACAAAAATTTTACAAGAGATAATGCATCTCAGAAATCATAACCACAATACGAAACGATATGTAAAAATTATGTTAATATAGTTCTGTGTTGCCTTATTAAGTATTTTGTCGCATACAATATTTATTCCTTGTTGCGGGGTAATTGATGGTGTAATTTCACATAATTCCACCATCAATCCTGGGAAGGATACTCGTTTGCGGGGAACCTAAGTCTGGATATTTTTTCCTTTTAGTTAAAAACTGGAATTACTTTCATTTACGTCCCGCATTTGAAAAGATGATCTTAGTTATATCCTTGTAAATTATACATCTATGCCGGCTATACTTCGACTAAGGAAAAATAATTTCTACCATTACTATAATTTGTTTTACCAGCTAATCGTTAAATATTTATCTGTATTTATCTGGAGAAATGATATTAAGGTTATATTTGTTAATACCTTATACAATTGGAATATCTTTCTCTGCTAAATATCTAAAAAAATTGTGTTTATTTTATTTTAACAAAGTTCCAAAAAACCATAAAATCTATAAGTTCTCTTACCGCATAATTAAGTTCTGGTAAGATCCAGTAATAAATGCTGTGTTAATATACAAGTATATTATTTTGTCGTAAACATGAGCAAGCCAATTGGCACGCGTATCGCCACGCGTCAACGGTACTTTCGATATTGTATATTGTTTATTTATATGACCGAAGATAACATTACATGAAGTCGCAAATCTTAAAGACAATTAAAAAAAAGGCCGTAGTTAATTTTGAAAACATTGTTAATGAATTCCGTACTTATAATTGTGCTCCTTACAAATTTTAATGAAATGGTAAACTCACATTGATATATTAAATTGTAAAGTGCATAAGCAATAAGGACTTATGAAATAGAAATTAATATCAAATTATTTTTTATAGGATTCTATTAGATAACAAAGCTATATCAAAATCTCGAGTTATTTGGTGCTAAGTTGATGAATCGTGCAATTGCAACCAAACAGTATCCTCAAGTAGTTCCACGGATGAGTAGACGTTTTCCCGCGGTACAAGCGCCCTGGGCGAATCCGCCTTCCATTGTACAACAATACATCGTACTTCACGCTAACGAGCGCTTCGAGCGAACCAGACACATTTGTAAAACTTCACGATGGTATAGATGATCAGATTTTGAGGTGATACAGAGATTTGTCCAATATTTTGTATATTGTTATCATTTTCCACTTCGACATCTGATTACAATAATGTTTGAGCTAATTTTATTGTACTGTTAATTTGCGCTTATAAAGCCGGTTTCATCATAGCTGTTTATTTATATTATCAAGCAGAAAGGAAACGATAGACAAATAAATATAATATGCTCCATATCACTATCTATATATAACATCTTATCTTTAAATCAGATCGTGTGTAACAGCTTTAAAAAGTACGTTTCGGCATATTGTTTTGACATTCAATAAATATTTGGAAGATTATAGCGCATTGAGATTTAAAATCGATGGTTTCCTTTTGTTGCTATTGTTTTATATTGGCGTATTACACCCGGTGGCCACTTAACCAGGTGGATTTGGGCTTATCTGGCTGATAACATCTTATTTAATACCTAAAAAATTCGGATACTGTATTGCCGAAAGCGATATTAATATTTGGCTGGCGATAAAGAATTTTGAAAATGTTATTAGTCGACTATTGAAATTTTATTCAAGTACAATAAATATCCTTAAATAATGTATATATCTCAAGAATATATTATCTATCCTTAAAAAAATCAAAATGTTCTTTAAAAAAAAATGGATGATAATGTCTGTTTCAATAATACATTAAGTTTTATAATTTCATCATCGTATAGTTAGAGAGACACGTCAAACTAATTGAGAATCCGTCAAAATATATAAAAAAATCATTTTTTTTTTAAAACATATTCATAAGTTCCTTATACTTAACAGATATTTAGTTTTTGTAAAACTTTATGAACATAAATGCCGTCGCTCAGAAGCAAAAGAAAATTGCAGGGTGCACTCAGTTAGCACCTCGTAGGTGTCGGTAGTACGTAATTTGCCCACTCAGCCCGGGGGCGCTGTCGTCACGTACCGTCTAAATACGCTTATTAAAGGAATTGCACTGATTTAAATTATAATAAACGTTACGCCCCTTAATAACGCCAAAGGTCCTTTTATGCGTAAGTTGTTTTGATGACCGGTACTTAATTTTTTGTTAATGAATGATGTGTTATTTTAGATTTTATGGTTTGTGATGGTTGAGTAAGTAGGTACTAAAGGGTTTTAGTGATACCTAAACTGTCAGGTCCTATAATTTCAATCTCATTTGTGTTATCTGTTTTCTTTGTTATGACGTATTTCGTCTTTAAAAATTACTAAAGTTACAAAAGGAATGGATATGCAATATCTTAGTTACATAAAAGTCTTTTATTTACAAAAAAGCAATACTGGACTTAGAAAGGATTAAATAAAATATGTATAAATTGCTCATATGTCATATAATAGACATATTATTTAAGCGCAGACCTGATATGTCCAACACGATCAAAAGCCAATTCAAAAATATTACAACTATATTATAAGGACAAATAAATGATTTAGGGTTCTGTATCCAAGTCATTAAAATAATTTATCTATATTTTAATATATAAAATTATAATTATCGACAATTATATTGAGAATTTTTGTAGGTTTTAATTCTTACTTACAATTCTCAAAACAAGGTAATATTAAAAGGATTTAAAAGACACGGAACCCTCAATCAAATTAAGGTTTACAATATGGTTGTTGTCACATGAGGATTTAGTAAGCACAGTCGGGGTCCGCATATGCATGCAAATGCAAACAATAATAAACATCGCACTGTATTATAGAACGATTAAGGAATTCAAGCGTCTATTGGAAAGGGTCAGATTTAGTCTTTCTTTACACCGCTACGTGCTTCGGGAGAGAATGGCCGCAGTATATTCAGACGAATATTTCTTTGGGATTATGGTTTTTATGTTATAATTTTAATTTATGGTACTGTCAACGTTTTTATAATAAATAACTTTTATATAGAATAATAAAATTATTTATATTGGAATATACATTGTACGAGTAATTGGTGGTCTGGTGATGGTTTAATTAGTAATTTTAACTAAAAAGTAGAATTTAAGTTAAATTGTAATTCTTAAAAGTCTAGAGGATGCTATTATCATCTTTACTTAAATTAGTATTAAGACTTACTTAATTTTTATAGCCTTATTAAATTGAAATACACCTATAACAAAAATATTAAAGTTTTACCAATTTCAAACAAAATAAACTAACATTATTAATATAAAAATGTCAATGTTTTTGAGGATCGCATTCAATTGTATTCTGTAAATTAAATCCAAAATATTTCTCTAATGATCTGAAGGAGATTATAAAATATGTGATGGAGGGTAATGCTAAAAACGTGGCTTTGTTCACACATTAATAAACAATACCTTTAAAATTTCTGTTAGCAATGGCTATAAATTTTGGAAACCATCAATATTGTATGATGATATTAATGCCCATGTTCGGAAGATCATTAAAGCTGTATAATTCCATTGTATTTCTTCTGAACCTTGCAGTTCCTTACGCCGATAAATTGATATCAGAAGGGATGTAAGGAGCGACAAAAAATAATAAATTCACAAATAATCAAGTCGGTTGCGATTTAAATTATCTTTTCCTAAATAGACGGTAGTCTTTATGTCCTTGAGAACTTCTCAAATAAGGTTTTTTGTTTGTCATCGTAACTTCATTAAAATTATAGGGATATTTGTTAAAAAAGGGAGGTGTTTTGTATAGACAATTATTTTATTTTTTGTTATGCCTGATGAGTACATAATATGAAGTATACATTGTATAGTATATATTACCACCAAATATTAAATAAGTATAACTATTTTGTTTAACAAATATTAAAACAGTATCTTGGTTCGGTCATTCACATGTTTGAAGTTTTAATTCGTTAAAAGTTTTCAAATATTTGTGTGTTTATTTCCCAATAGAAAAAAATTCAGCTTGCTTAGGGTTTTTATTGATAAAAAATATAAAATATATTCATTTCTATAATATTATTTATTCTTTATATGTTAGTTTTAAAGGATTATCAAAAGAAAAATCATAGATAATTATCGCTATGAGGTAACTATCGAAAATATATATATATTATTATTGCTTTATGCGACTTAAAATTAATTTTAAACCTAAATACCATATTTTTCCGCTATTCATTATTTTAAAAAGACCTGAGAGAACTTGGAATCATAAGTAGAATCTCAAAATAATGTCATGTCGGTTTTATTAGCAAATTACCGGTCAAAGTCAGCCGCTTTCTTGCGGTGGCTTCCATATTTCAATTTTCATATTGTCAATACGTTATGTTTAGTCTGACTGGAGAACAGACCATCGCTCATATACGCTATTCAAGGCTTGTCGACGAACTCGGAGATTTATGCTGTGGTATGACTTCTGTATGAGTTCTCACTACCCCGTGAGTCAATTTTGAATTTATTACGGCCTTACTAGCGGCCCATTGTCAAGTGATTTATGTACGAAATAATCAATGATATGGTTCAAATGTTTTATGTTAAATATTTGACGGTCTCATGTATAATTTAATCTATTATGACTATGGTGATTCTACAGACACTTTAGTGACTGATAAAGTGTTAACCTAAAAAATGTATAAGAGAAATATCCCATTGTGAATGTCACAGTTTGGAATGGGACTGTATTACAGTAAATACATAACTGTACAATTGTTGTACCATTCGAAATTAAAAAAAAAATATTGCCCGATTATTAATTCAGGTACCTTACAATGATTTCTATGATATTATATTATGGAAACTCATAGTAAAAACTCAACTGCTGTGGTGGTGGTCGGTTTATGGGTTGAACTTCCTCCAGACAGGTACGAAATTGGTACCTTAAAAAAGAGCACCCAATCTTCTCTCAAAGGTCGGCAACGCTCTTATGTATCCTCTGATATTGCAAGAAACTGTGGGCAGCGCTGAACACTTACTATTATATCAGGTGACCCACAAGCTCGTTTGCTCTCCGATTTATGTAAAAAAATGTTTTGGGAGAAAAGACATTACGATATCGAATCGAATAGTCTGAGTCCTCAATGATTAACTTCGTTAAATAGATACCATCGTCAACGTACGTACAACAGTGCCCCGACGCAACGACTTCAATAAGTACATAATAATATTATTTTTATTTTTTTAGGGTCATTTTGTATGGGGGTTTTTTTTAATGTTTATTTTTTATTCTGCTCTTTAAAGTTACGTTACTGGTTTCAATGTTGAACTAAATGAACCTACGAACACACCAATTTTCACTTGTTTAAGTATTTCTATCAATATTGCATAAGAACCTGTCACCCGCATCAATAAAACCTCAATATCTTAATGACGACTGTTTCTATTTCGACCAAACAAACATAGCTAAGAACAATCTCGACAAATCATAATTTCGATTAAAAAAAACCGTAATCAAATCCGTCTACACGTTTGTCTGCTATATTGCCATAGACAGACACACAGATACACAGATATACAGATACACAGATACAAATGCGCAGATACAGAGATCGATAGGTCAAATTTATAGCACCTCTTTTTGGGTCGGGGGTTAATCAGCAAAGTGTTTTTAGAAATAACAAGCCATTATCATACCAAAATATCATCAAAATACATTCAGTAGTTTTTGCTCAATTAACAAAAATTAAATAGTATTTTTTTTAAGTCTTCTTGAGTATAAAGATATTATGTAAGTATTAATCTAGGAAAATATTTAATGAACAGATATAATTATTACATCGCCATATGAACCGATCAGATCTATTACAAGACATTTGTACTATATGAGTATTTATTATATGAGTGGGATATTTTTTTTATATGTCAAATAAAAAGTGTACCTATCTGTAAATTACCACTAATTTATAAGCTTTTGTTTCGTAAATAAATTCGAAAGCTGGGGGGCAGGTGTTTAAAAGTAAAATATTTAAAGCGAGCACATAATTAAAAAACTTACCTTAAATTAAATTATTTTTGGTTAAATGATTCTTTCAACCGATATCATACATCTAGGATGTGGGTACATTTAAGGCGGCCATTTGATCTTTTATTGTGAAATGAAATACGGTTTTCGATGCGTTTTATTAAGTCATAATTTTGACTGGAACTAAATTTTATTTCATATTTTATTGGCCGACTTTTACCGTTTCTAATATGAATTGCTACTGTCGGTATATACGTAAATGCTTCGTATATCTGTGTAACGGAATATTGGAAACTTCTTCATTGATTAACATTAATAGGTATGTTAATACAACACAAAAATACCTTACAGTAATTTTTATCATAATTCTATCTAGTATTATATATGAATATAAAAACATATTTTTTTATATATAAACTTAATCCAATCATGTCCTTATTAAATTTCTTAATAACGTTCTTAATATTACTTAATAGCTAAATTTTAATAAGCAGCTGTTGAGCTATAAAACTGAAAACACTTAAATAAATGAATTCATTGAATAGACAAAAGGCCAAAATGTAGAGTTTGACCGAAGTGTTTACTATTATTAAAAAAATATTCTGATTTTTCCACACTACGCATTCTATCCCCCTGCTAAGCAAATCTAGTATACAGTTGATAAATATATACTTGTACTATATTTTGAAAAATACATACAGAGAGAAATCAGACATTAAAAAAATAGAAGTGTTTATCTGTAATATCTTAATCAATATAGTGTAGGAATCGAATCCACAACCTCTGGCGCAACAGTCGACGCTACGAACGTTGCATACATCCGTCCATTTGAATGTAGAACTATTATTTAAGAGTTGATTTCATATAAATTGCATCTTTGATTTAAAATAAATGTTTCATTCCTGAATCGCAAATACTTTTGAAAGTCAATCTTTGAAGAATCGAAAAAACAATCATCCGAGAGTTTATTGTTAATGTAAGTGAATAATAACATAAAAACAAAAAGGTGTTGCGGTGTCCATTTATAAATCAGAGCGTAATATTATTTGAATTTCTGATTTAAATAAAAGAAATGATTCCATACGCACTACGCATTAACTTGTTTTTTTAGTAAAAATATAATTTTAACTCAAGATAAGTTAGTCGTGGCATTAAATTTAAATATTTATTTAAATCATAAAATAATGTTAAATGTTGTGTAACATTGTTAAAATGAGAGTATTGTTGGTTTATTCATTCACTGAAACAAATGAAACGACAAAGGTTGTACAATGAATTAGCGCTAACAATATATAATTCATAGAAAAATTATATAATATTAAGAAAGTATTACTACACAAAGAACATTTAATTTTATAATATTCGAGTTTTACGAAATCCCAAAACTTTCTTCATGCCACAATTTAAATAAGGTGGTATATGCTTCAGACAGGAACAGAGCCAGCGGCATGACGTCGACTTGTTTAATCAAAGCAACGCCTGGGGATAAAGCAATGCATTTCTGCCGTCTCAATCTCAACTGCCTCTGTACAATTGCGAATTATCCTCAGGTGCTAGTGAATTTAATGGAATTTCGCGATTGCTTTGATTCAGTAGTTGTTATATTGAATGTGAAGACAATAACAAATTGTGAGTTCAACATTGTTAAATTTGCTTTGCTTGTGAATATTCCAAATTGAAATAACTTATTTAACGTTAATTAAAATTGTTATAAAAATCGTAAACATAACATTTTAAAAATGCACACCAATATAAAGTTCTTACTGGAGTTCGATCCATTGTCTGGGCTTTCGCTCGAAGGGTAGTATAAAATTTGTATAACAAATGAGGGGCGTGTAGAGGATCCGTCACAGTGGCCAGCGCTAGATGGGTGGCCATACTATAAAGATTTTACTATACATAAGTTGTATCTGAAATCGTTAAGCCAAGAGTATATCAGATGAATTTAATTAGCACTAATGGGCTGATAACTTTTATGGGCTATTAAATTTGCTCAACTGTTTGGATTTAAGGGTAAACTGAACTTAACATCATTTGAAATATGGAACCAATGTCAACTTTATTTATCATATGTGGTATAGAGATCAGATAGTGGTAAAGACTTCAGACTAAATAAGAATATTTTATTCCAGGGATTGTAAAATCAATTTTGAATATTTAAATATCAACAAAGTCTGACTCCGCATAATCACCCAAATTTGAATATCAAACAAACATACTTATTCTTTCGGTAGTTTGTAAACGTCGAAAATATTTAATAACATATATTTAATAATCTTTGTTACACAAAGCCGAGAAACCAAGCACCTTAGCATGCAAACATAGAATTAAGCTATTAGTTATACCAACAGGTTGCTTTTGGCAAATACTCTTCAAATTGGTTGTACCTCATCCGATGCATTTTGATCCTTTAGAAAAAACACTAAAATCTCAATTTATTTCTAGTTCAGTGTAATTACTATAAAGGTAAGTATATTTTACAAAATTATGGTAAGTCTAATTTTATTGCTCATAAATACACTGCAGTAGTCGGAGTACTAAAACACAACGGGATGCCAACAACGTAAGGAGGTTAAAAATGTAGCTCTATAAACAAAAAATATACACATTGTCGTTTACTACATTACCCCATACTTTTATATAATCATGAACTTGAGACCCCTAACATAGCAACCTAGATTAGGAACCTATAGATGAATCTAAGCGATTTGCTCTGTTTTAACATATCCAAAATATAAATTCTTAAAAGCAATCTGAACAGTTCGATAAAGATATGCAAATAAATATTTGTTTATCAAAGTGAGAGTATTAATTTAGTTTTTGATATAATCTGAGATAATCTCGTGGATTCATTTTACTATACAAATAGCCTCAAGCGGTGTGTTAACGTTTGCTGCTGTGTTGATTTTGATGTGAACGATTTAATTTTTATGTATTTATTCGGCTTAACTAACTGAACGTTTACTGAACTTCGTACCATTTAAAAATAGATTAGTTACATAAATCAGGTAAGTGTGCTTAAAAATGTCTTCTTCTGTCATATTAATGATGGACAACTACAAAAAGTAATTAGTTCTCAATACCGTTTTTAATAGACAGCAAATATGAGTCTGTTCGTTGAGGCAATTATTTTTAGATGGTATGCCTCGACAAAATAAAAGTGGAGGAACAATACAGGGTCACCAAAAAATGCTAAGTTTAGATTGGGTCTTAAATAAATTGAGCTAATTCGATTAGCAATTTAAAATGGGTAGGAATTTGTAAAAAGTGGAATTTTTGGACAAAGGTTTATGTTTATTCATTATTGAGTCTGCTTTGATCTTTACTTTGTTTTTATTGTCGTTGATCTGGAATTAACTAAAATATTATTATCAATTAAAAAAAAACTTTTTTTTTAGATGTCAAAAATGTTTATACGAGTTTACTTGAACTGCTGTTCGAACCATCAAAAATTATTATATACCTTGTCATTTGGTTTGTTTTATTTGTTAGTTAACTTAATTGTTAAGTGGTTTTCGATTACAAACGCCTGCAAGACAATATAATTGTGCTTTGATTTAAACTACCGAGTAAATGAGAGTTCTTGTGTTTCTCAATTTGAAAGTGTTTAAGATTAAGATTTATGCTTTTACCTCGGTAAAAGTTTTTAAAATCGTAATTATATTTGAAAGGTATATTTCAAAACAAACAAGGTACTATTGGCATGTATTTTATTTTAGGTTGTAGTGAAGCTTTTGAAGTTATTGGTTTTTTATTATTATAAAAATAAGAGTATTTCATAACACTTAAAAGTATATAAATGCATTGCATGGGTCTGGTTTTTGTTTATTAGCAAATTATTTCGATTGTATGATTTATTTACTACAATGTTTTAAAATTATGTAATTTCTTGTATTTGTTAGTTGAGAAGTCCGAGTCATAATTATCACATTTATATGTGTCTTACGTAATTATTTTAATTAAAACATTGATATTTAGGTTTTTTCCCAAGATGTTTAACCAAAACCATTAAAACCATTCACCATATCATACCAAAAGGACGTTAAGGGTTAACCTTTATTTTTTATGCGGTCACTAAAAAGTAGTTTTCGAATCCGTGAAGGTTGTAATAAATTGTCACGGTAAATCATAGATTACTTCTCCTACCGTAAAAGTAAAATATCCTCTAATTACCATTTTTCATTCACATGCCTGTATTTGTTAATGGCTCATATAAATTCTCAGGCCACCGTGTTCGCTTCTTGGATTTAAAAAAAAAATATTTTTTTTTAAACCCTTTCCAAATTGGAATATGTTAAAAAACACCACTTTCTTTTTAAACGTTATTATTAGCACTTCGAACCAATACGGTTACAATATCCTGATTACGTACGAACAAAAGAATTCAACGCGTTAACAGCGCTCCTATTCTTTTATATTGTTTATTGTAAATAGAAGGGATAATTTGAAGGCATTGAAATATTTTAAAGATAAGATAATTAATTAAGATATTGTTACTTATTACAAAATTATAAGAGTCATTACTTGTACGAAGAGGTTTATGCTAAAAAAATTAAATATTAACATCAGGAAATATGTTAATGTGGACACGTATTCAGCTATTACTAACTAATTATGATTTCTTGTAATAAATTATCCAAATATTTTATTATTTAGTTGTAGTTTTGTAGTAATTACGCTATGAATAATAAATGTACATATTTTTAATATTCATCGTACTGTTTTCTTTCACAGCAGACTTACCAAATTATGAATAGATAGCTTAATAGCTTAAACATCTTTAAAATTAAAATGTCACATTTACCAAGTTGTAGTAAGTTCTACATCTAATTTTAATAAAACAATACATTTATTATAAAAAAGGAAACTATTTTATAAAATTAATACTTTTAATAGTTTATATAAATAAGACTGACGTGTCTGTAGTCTGCGTCGTTACTCAGTTTTCTTTTATTACTTAATTTCATTATATTCAATTTGCATCTCACTGGAGGCTGTTGTGGACCGTTGAAGATATTAACATGTGTACATGCGTTTACAATCACATCGTTTTTATAATATATTGCAACATTAAATATTATTTTATGTATACAAAATTATTAAAATATCCATTTACATTTTATAATGCGATTGATACTAAACGTTTAATAATTCAACCATTTTATAATACTTTAAATTTAATTATCTTGTCTAGATATTAGTTAATTATATGGTTATTTTTTTTAGACAAACCACTTAGGTTTTTGTAAATTTGTGGTCGGTTTGAAGAACATCTTAATCCAATAACAGGCATACAATGGTGTTGAGTAAAAATGTAATGGGGTCGAATATTGCATCATGCAATCAACTATGCTTGATACAAATACTTATACATAACACAGATGTACATTCAAATTTATAACAAAAACTAAATCATTTATGTAGTATTTTTTTTGCGTTACAATATTATCACAAGCAAATTGGATTTGACTTACAATATGTTTAGAATATAAATGTTATAGAACATAAATCGTTTTTTGTATTTTTATATATGATAAAGTAAAAAAATATAATGAATACTTTAAATTAAAAAAAAAAATCGAGTTCCAAGTCGCGTGCGGTTGATACAAAGGACTTAATCCAAGAGGCGTGTACAATGAGATTGGACTAAAAAGCTAATATGTCAATAGAGGATTGTACAATAATGGACCACTGTCATGTTAAAATAGCACCCGCTTGGTTCAATACGTAATACAATCTTGGACATTTTTTGCAAAAACAAACAAACCACCGACTAAGATATTTTTTGCACAACAGATGGTGATATCAGTTCGTGATGATCGATGTTATTATTATCAATTATATATATATATATATATGTGTGTATATGTGTGCAATAAATATTGATCCTTATCCATTTTCATCTTATTTAAGGATGCAATTTGTTTTAGAGTAATGCTAGTCTAGAGTTTCTTTAGATATTGATTTTAAAGACAGTTATCCAAAACAATTTTAATGTCAGATTATAAACCGCTATAAAATTTTACTTTAAATTTGGAAACTAACTTAATCTATTTCATATATGCGATTTTTTGGCGATGATTTATGTATCATTTCTAACAATATTACTCAGCTAAATATCGCATACGACACTGTCAAAGGCACATCCGCAAAGGTGGTGGCAAATAAAGGCATATTCGTCATATTTTCATAATCAGTGCAGCAGATGTGAAAGGATTGCACATTGACAAGGTGTACATCTTATAGCACAAGCCAATTCAGATAATATTAGATTCAGCATCTGTTTGCTTTTACTTTGCATTTAAACGCACAAGTAATAAAGAAATTTTAAAAATAATACGTGAATAGAATTCGTGTGGATGGTTTTAAATTAAAAAAAAACTTTTATTTTCATAATTTATACAAACAACTGCTAAATCCTGAAATAAATTTGGATGTTGATAAACATAACCGCTACTTACCTTGAGCTTTGTAATTACATGTTATAAATATATCTTTAATAATATATTTTATTTTATTCAATTCTTAATATTCGTTATCAATGTTATGATAATCGGTACTTGACTGTCAATATCTCATTCATGTACAAGTTTCGTATTTATACAGTACTTTAGAATACGATGCGGCGTCTTTGATGACCAGAGCAATTAAACTTACAACTTTATTGATTATGAAGTTGTTCGCTGAGGTCCAACAGTAACATGTAGAGTGCCAAGAATACACAGTTAAAGGTTTATTTAAACATTTTAATTTACAATTTCAATGAAGTGAAGTTGGCGTTTATAAAAATACAATTTATAAAATTAATCAGTTCTGTAGATTGTATTTGAACCTGTGACCTGATTAAAAAAATATATATTCTTTTTATCTAAGAACCTAGAAGTCTTTTTACGAATTTTGGTATAATAAATGTGTATGTGTTTGTAAGTTATTGTAATAACATATTACGTTATTTTAATACTTATTCTTATAATTGATGTTTTTTTATTGCAGGATTTTTATTCTCTGATTTAAGCGCTTCTAAACGTAAATGACAAGGAATCTCTAGATTGTTGCTGAAGAAGTTTATATTTCTTCTTATATGTAGATTTACTTTGGGTTGCACTAAATTTCCATAGCGAAGTTAACGTATGTTAATGTTTTGTGGTAGCATTTATTAATGATCCAATTGTATCGAGATTTGTAGAGGAGAGGATTTTTTCCTTATAAAACTGACAATATCGATGGTCTGGACTTGTATAGATGAAACCAAAAATACGATGTTAAAATAAAGTTTGGATATATTTTATGTTTCGTTTCTACATGGTAGTGAACATAATTTCAACTCAGAAGGAAAATAATACCAAAGAAAGTAACAATGGCAATAACGAATGATACTTTATATATTAAGTATGCTAATATATTTAGCATAAATATTCTTGGCACTTTATATATTAAATCATTATATCCATAGTTAATAAAAACAACGTTGAGACTTCTTTAGGTAATAAAAAAGTGCTCGATCAAACTGTGTCCAATCACAAGTTTAATGCCTTTTTCACGTCATACGATCGCATTTAGTATAACGCACAAAGACTGTAATTATCAACGATGGGTCTCTTTCTATTATGCTCTAAGATGTCTCTATTTCGCGATTCTCTAAGGTGTGGGCTAGTTATTTGATGCTATTGTAGTCGAGGGCTATTGTGCTATTCTCTACTGGATGTATCACTCCCACATTTTTATTATATGCGAATTCACTTGCAGGAAGAGGCATGGTATGATTGATGGGCGCTTACAAACGGAGAGCGAGAATTTATACGACTCTGGGGAAACATTAAATATATGATCATTTTTATTATATTTGCTAAAAGTTTATTGAAAATCTGGTTGCTGCTTTCTTGCAGTATTTTGTTACGTTTAAAAACTGTTATATTTAAAAACGAGTGTGTGGTAAAAGTTATTATTTTAAACGTTAATATTGCTTGAGGCTCTAAAACTCATTAATATGTCTAAATCACCATAATTATGAAATGCTAACATAAATCTAAAGTTTACCTTGTTAAAAAAATCACTTACACTCTTTCATTTGCTTTCTTATATGATAAGAATGATGACCTATAACTCCCCAGTCATTAATTTTACCAAAATTAGACAGGCTATGATCAGCAAAATATTATTTTGAAGTAATATCCCTTTAGTAAATATGTTGATTTTATTAGTGTACTAAGTGGCTTTCTAAGGGTATATATTTTTAATTTCATTTTAATCGTTTGTTACCCACAAAATCCATATATTTGTCACTAGTTTTTAATAACACTGTTTCTTCATTCAGAGTCAGGTAGAGCGAGAAAATCAATGGAACAAAATGAAACATGAATTACTTGAAGGTATGAAGGCGACACCGAGTCTATTAAACTCAAATTTAGCGCCTCCAAGAATGATTGAAAGGTTCTAAACAATTGAGTCCATCTCAAAGGCTGGCCCACATTTCTTGTGTAATCTTTTTAAAGAGCAATATGACAATACCAAGCCCATTGAAGAATACAACCTTAGTTCTAAATTAATATAACCATTTCAAAATTCAATGAAGTCTTCGCCGCCCAGGGCGCTAGACATATAACTTTTATGATGCTACTAATTAATTTTAAACCGTATTACAATAGAATAGAGATTGTTTTTAATTGCAATATTTTGGTAGGTATCGGTGTTGGTTCTGTTTTTGTCGTTCGTACAAACATAAACGCGTTGTTTCATTTCAAGTGACCGTAATAAATTTTCCATTGCGTATTGTAACCATTATAGCTTTGCCACTTGACTGTAAAGATACTTTAATTGAAAATAAAGTGAATTTGCTCCAAAAGGATTCTAGTTATAATTATATAAGTGAAAAAATTTACAAATAAGTTGTATATCTTAAATGTTTTTCATAAATATTTTTTATTTCAAATTATTTAAAGTTTTAAAACATTTAAATAAATTAAATCAATTTATATATGCAATATACACAAATTATTACATTACTACAAAAATGTTATACATTAATATAATAATATATATTTGTTGCATGTTGCTTGTTGTATGTGCAATACGTAAAGTATTACTATAATTATTTAACCGACTTCCTTTTACAAATATATAATTTCCATTTTATATAATACATAATATTTTCTTAAAATGTTGGACACATCGTACTTCACAATTAATAGCATAATTTATTATCGATGAAAAAGTTTTTCTTATTATTTTGCTTGGAATACATTTTTAATTAATATAAATTAATTAATTAAAAGTAAGAATGAAATGATACACATTCAGTTTTTATTAGCAGAGTGGTCTAAAATGTATACACATTGAGGGCACGTGTACAAAGTTCGGGCTACTCGATCAAAATCCAGGTACCGATCCAAAAAAACGATAGGGGTGGGAGCGTTCCCTATTCATTTTTTTTGGTCAGGTGGGCCATATAAAGAGCCGCGGGATCCCAACGTATTCATTCAGCATACGGTCGTACTCTAAAGAACTACAAAATGATTCAAACTACAAACTACTCTTACGCTTACAAGAACGAAGTCCCAAAATTCGTTCCTATCGCACCAGTTATGGACCAAGAAATGGATTGCACAGTGAGAAAATATAATTACAAAAATAATTCTGGACAGGCTGCGTCAATTGCCAGACGAAATGCTAGGGAGAGAAATCGTGTAAAACAAGTTAACGATGGATTTAACGCATTACGAAAGAGATTACCCGCTGCTGTTGTGAATGCTTTGTCGGGTGGTTCTCGTCGAGGGTCTGGCAAGAAACTGAGCAAAGTCGATACTCTACGCATGGTTGTAGAATATATACGATACTTGGAGAATTTAATTGAAGATAGTGATTCGCCGCTGGAAGTTACTCACGAGTCTATGGATACATCTGCTGTTGATGAAGGAATTTTCGGAAGAACGTCCCCGTATTCAGATTCCGTACCTTCCCCGGCCGATTCTGAATGCTCATCAGGAGTATCGTCGAGTTATTCAAACGATTATTTAAATCGAAATGAGTATCAAATTAATAATCAATGTAATTATTATAGTGAAGTTAACTCTGTAGATGATTGTGAATTATTAGATGCGATTACTATGTGGCAACAGAAGTAGTGTTTATGTATTATTGTCTATATGTATGTATGTAATCTAGTCACTAGCAAGTATTTTGTATTATAATAACAATATTGGTTTTGTTTTGTACATGTGTAAATATTTGATGTATAAATTTTATGGCTGTGAAAATAATTTATTTTTAATGTAAGAAGGTTCTACTTAATAAAATAAATTTAATTAAAGTATGTTTTTTTATAAATAAACTCCTACACACAATAAATTCAACATAAAAAAAATAGAGCGACAAACTTAATTGAAATGAAATTGAGAGAAAGCATAAGTTAGTACGATAAACCGCGGTCTAAATATATGTTTACATACAGACAACTTGTTATACTCGATACAGACGTGTTCTAATTAGCCGATGTATCTCACACTTGATTTGAATTGTAATTAAAACAGTTTATTGGTGCGTCCGGAAGTTTTTAATGGTTCCAACGTCAGTCAGCCGTATCGTTGTTTTGATATCGGTTTAAAAATATTTGACATAGTTTAACATTACTTTAGTTCTCTGATAAGCAATTACACCTACCTTTGTTTTCTAGTTAATCGTAGTATAGTCAATTAAAATTATTTTCACAATGAACCGATACGGGCAGGGATTCGAACCCGCGACTACTGGGAAACCGTCCCGTCGCTCTACCAACTGAGCTACCGTATCCCAGTAGTCGCGGGTTCGAATCCCTGCCCGTATCGGTTCATTCATTCTATATTTATATTAATATAAATAAGCTTAACATGGCTATACATGCTCAAAGATATTTTCAAACATTAATGAATAGTGTTTTTTTAATTTTATCATCATATTATAAATTAGATTCTAAATTTCTGATTTTACTTGTAATTTACTACTAATCTAATAATTACTACTTTTACAAATCTAATTATTTCACTACTTACATTAGTAGTACCATTAGTAGTACCAAAAACAGATTGGTAATCAATAACATTTTTATCAACTGAAACCTTGAGGCATGTATGTAGTTTCAAAGTATATAATTAGTATTCTACAATACACTACTTGGTTTCATAAAATATAATTCGTATTGTTATTTTTTTTTATAAAGAAAACAATAAAAGGAATCTCATAAGTTGACAATAAATACAAAACACTACCAGACTGTTCATTCGCATGTCGAACACGATAAGTGACTACAGATATAGTATTTTTAACCTTTATTAGCGGCTTGATTGTTGATACGAATCTTTTGTCTACAAAGATATCAGAATCCGAAACGTTGAAATTACACCAGCTTGATTAAGAGGTATTGTGAGGACATTGTTATACAAGATAAATGGGCGTTAAGTGAGATAACGAACCAAATGCGTTTATATGTGCGAAACTCTGATAATGCTACAAAGGATTTCGCATCGGATATATACCGACTTACCTTATCGTTAATGTGATTCACAGCTTCACCGTTCATTATGTGTTTTTATATATTAACTAGGTGTTTCTTCTGGCTCTGTTTGGTGTGACTTTATATTTTGGAAACGTTTGATTAGAACTATTATAACCTCTAAGCTAATAGAAAAAGTATACTCTCTGTATTAGATACATATTTGTAGGATGTACTTTTAATACTATATATTTTTTAAAAGGCTTCTAATACTGATTGTAAAAGATAGATGTTGATGTTTTAAAAAGTATTAAGACTAGTATTAAGACAAAATGAAACTAAAATAAATGTACCTCTATTGTTAATATAGTTAATAAGTTATTTGATTTGACATTTATTAATGTAATTATACCTTTCAATTAATGCTATAAAATTAAACGTTTTTATTTGTCAAGACTCTTTAAATGCTTAAGTTCTTTAGTGCTGTATGTCGACTAGAGATTATTTAGTATTGATTGAATTTTACGTTTATTGTTAATGTTGTGGTAAAAACTTTAATGAAAATAATAATAATGTACTTGTAGATTAATAGCAACTGCCCCTAATAATAAAAACTTATGATGCGCATGACTTTGCGTTTGCATGCTATATGTTTATATTTTCTTATAATTAAATACATTTTTTCAAAACATTTAACTTTTCTCAACTCATTCCGCTTCTATTTTTGATACTAGGTATAAAAATAATATACAAACTAGCATGATCTATAGATACTAAATATGTTGTTGATATTTTCACTTTTAATATACAAATTGCGTGATCATTGAAGAAGCTCAAAGATTACTTATATTCCTACTTCCGATATAAAAGAAACGATATGCGGATTTGTTAAGCTATTAAAATCTATTTACTGCTTTGTGACATATGGTTAGGAGTTCCTAATCTTATTATTTCCCGCACGTGGGCTTGTTACAGTCGTGATTTTGGCGAAATTTTAACGATCAACCAAAGTTTATAAATTCGTTTAACTCTCACGTATTTCGTGAAGTGAAAAATATATGATATCATAAGAATTTTAGTTACAGAAAGTTTGTAAACGATTTCGTTATTTTATCTTACAATAATCTAGTACTCAATTATAATTGCCTTAATTATAAATGTAAGTAGGATTATTATAAATTAGTCTTATTTATCTTATATATATAAAATTAGCTTTAAATTATCTTTCTTATATATATAAAATTAGCTCTTGAAAGTAAAAATAAAATGTAATCTATTTCACTTCATTGTTAGTCTTAAGTTTGTTACCTTTCAAGTTGATTGTAGTTATCAATACAAAAGAATCACTCGTTTGTAAAATTTTAATTACAAACCACTTTTACTTACCATTGTGCTTTGAACAAAGAAACCCGTGTTTTCAATTATTGCAATAGTCTAAAACGATACATTAATCTTAATCGATTTATTTTTTTTTATCTGAGAAATCGATACCTTCTTAGGGGGAGATGGGGTTAGTTATGTGGGACTTCCAGCAACATAGAAGATGCTGACAATTCTAAGATAAGATTATTAGATCCAGACTATTACCTACCCTTAAAGTTATCATGGGTTGTCATGGCATCGCCCCAATCTTGAAAGTACCAGTACCTATTTTATCGATTTTATTATAGTATAAAATCATGAATCGATAATATTTTATTTGCATCGAATTACAGTCCTGCTTCTGACTGTACTTCAAAAACAATATCATGTCATATACAATGAATAATTCGTGATGATTGACAAAAAAAAAACAAAGACACAAACAAGAAGCTTCAGATTCAAATTGATATGTCGATCGTAGTTACGCATAAATTACGGAACATACAGACATATATTAAGACGAGACCTGTCGTATATGCAAATACTTTATAGCCGTTCCTCATGTAAGATTTAATGTAGTAGAATAAAACAGATACTACTCACTTTACTATGATAATTGTTGATAGGTAGTTTATCAAAGAAAGCGTTATTTAAATCTTGCTATTTTTGTGTTTTTGTCATGCGAATTTTTAGTTTTAATAAATATTTGGAGGATACAGGACGGTTAATATGGAACATCCAGTAATTAAATTCTGTAGTACGTAGTGAATATTAATAAATATATAATATATATGTATTGTATATGATATACGCATAATTAACGTCGGATACCGACTTCCTACGCCGGCGGGACCGTGTGATCGAAAACAAAATGTGAATTGTTTTACTCACTACCATGGGGATTGCGTAGACTGGTTATTAATAATAATAATATAATAATTCAGGACACATTACACAAATTGATCCAACTCGTAAGTAAGCAAATTATTTGTTTGTGTTAAGGGTGTTAGACAACGATACAAATATATAGAAATACACATTATAAATACTAAGAATATGTTTAATAAAGGATCAAACCCGGAAATAAAGACATCTATGCTCATCACACACATGCCTATCCCTGTCGGAAATCGAACCCGAGCCCCGTTGCTCCGCAATACGTTAGTCGTCTGCGCTAACCACTCGACCAATGGGGCGGTTGAGATTGTTTTGTTTTTTATTCGTGAAGTCTATCTGTGCTTTAGTCATTTTATGCAGCTCATAAACAGCTGACTCGATTGGAGTAGTACCATCACCATATTATCAAACCTACCTATTTCATAGTTACAGTTGTGAAGGCAGAGGTACTTGTTTTGTACGGTGAATGGTATCTCCTGCATCTCCCTTTCCATACCTTAAGTTTAAGAGTAAGGCATCTTCATCACCTTCTTCCATATTACCAGATGTTCATCGGTGATGAGACTATCTAAGAAAAATCTGCTCGTTTTGCTACCGATTGATAAAAAAACTATTATCTTAATTTTTGTTTTTGTTCAATAATTAAATACGTTATAAAATTTCACGCGTGTCTTTAACAAAGATACAATTGATTGAATAACTAAGAAAAAAATAAAAAAGGTGTGATACATCTGCGAAAACTAGAAGCAAAATGCAATTACCAGATATAATTAGATGTTAACATGGTCACTTGACCGCGAAGGCTAAAATATCGAATTTCAAGCAAATTATGAATGGCTATCGGTTATTCTATATTTTTGGAGACAAAGAAGTATTGTTTAAATTTTATTCAGAAGTATTAAGTTTTGTACAGACGACGATTATTATAATAACTATTATTATGATAAAAATGATATAGTGTAAGTACGTCAATATATTTTGTACGTTACTTATTTATCATAAATTATGGTATGGTATGGTATGGTATGGTATGGTATGGTATGGTATGGTATGGTATGGTATGGTATGGTATGGTGTGGTATGGTATGGTATGGTATGTTATGGTATGGTATGGTATGGTATGGTATGGTATGGTATGGTATGGTATGGTATGGTATGGTATGTTATTATAATAGTATATAATTTGAGAGTATATAATTCTACTCAATCGATTGGACGATATTTTTGTAAGTAAGTTTATTAAAATGAAAACATTTCATGTTCAATGTAGATAATAATTGTTCCTCCAAAATCGTGAAATCGGAAGATCATTGTGTTGTGCAATTTGAGAATCATTTCCGCACGAACAAAGCCAAATAGTTAGCACTTATCGACGTTTGCTACATTTTTTTGTACTTCCTCAGCTTTGCGGTTATATTTGAGAATTGTTACTTGTATTTTTTACTCAAATTTCTAATAAATGTTTGATATGCTGGAAGGAAATTCAAGCACTTGGAAACCATCTTTGCGTTTAATGACTTAAAAAAGTTTTTTTTGTGGATTGCTGTTTTATGAGTTTGTTGATGGCCGGCTAATAATGTCGGCTTTCTTTACAATATTTATTTATACCCATATGCTGTACTAAATTATTAATAATCAAGTAAACATGTAATACCTTTTAGTAATTAACTTATACTATTAAATCGTAAAACTTATATAGAAATAATAAAGAAATAGACATCGATATATTAAGTATGCAAGGTGATAGAAAATAAATATTGGCAACGTCTCTTACATAAAAGTATTTATTTCTATTATTTTTTAGAATCATCAGAGGACCGTATGACTATTAATTCGACATTAGAAAAGAAGCGTCAAACAGCATCTGATCTAAAAGATAAAAAACACAAAACTCTAAGGAGACAGTTGATCGTGACATTAAAGTCGGCGTGAAGCTATAAAGGAGATTATAGGTTAAGAAGGGTTAATGCTCTAGGATTCAATTAGATGGAATAAGCTTAAATTTTACTCTAATATCTATCCGGTGTTATGACAGCAATCAAATTATCAGGGATATAGCTTCCGTGGTATTACGGTGACAAATATGATTGAATATTAAGATTTAATCATAAGGTATAATAAAAAGCTTTTACAACTCTTTAAAGTTTAAATATAAATTAAATAAAAACTTCTTAATAGTAAAAATGAGATTAAATAATCATTAAGTATAGCATTTAGCTTCGCTTTGGTATAATTGTTGTTTTTAATTAGTATTATCGTTTGTTAAGGAGTTAAGGGCTATCAGGCTCACATAACTGTACATAATCGCTTGTGGATGTATAACGTAAGGTACATTAAGAGTCAAGAACACAGATAGTATTATCAATGCGTTAGCGCGTGCAGGGCTTATGCGGGTAACTTGATATAATTTGAGTGATCGAAAATAGACCTTAACTGACAGTAATAAGAATCAGTTTTCGTTTAAATATAATTTATAAATGACGTATTCGGTACGTGACTGAGTGGTCTGAGTATACTTCTTTATATGTATGAGAAACATTTAACCAGAAACCATTAATAATGAATAAAAATTGTTTAAACGTACCTTTATTTATAAAATCAATTAAACTTTAAAGCATATTCTTTATCTATTCTGTTCTTACGATATATTTTTAATTAATTAATTATTATGATAATGAGAATGGAACATTTAAGCAACTGAGTCCGTGAAATACTTCTTGTGGCCTGTACGGGAAGTAAAGGAACATTATATATTTTTTGCGACTGGTTGTTTGTATGTAGATATGATGAAACATTTCTCAGAAATTTAAAGTTTATTCTCAATATGAAAATGTAATTAACATATTAAACAGAATTTATTTAATAATTTGGTAACAATGACCCAATAGTTATTTTTTTCTTTAGAACTACGTATAAATTATATTTTTTAAATAGTTTTACTTCATTACAAAGTAAGCTTAGAATTTTTATAGAGCCAAAAATCTACTAGGGTCCGACATAACATAAGTGTAATGTATCTGAAATAAAATAATGAGTATAACTTTAACAAATAAAATACATAGGTATATTTTTTAATAAATAAGATAATGGTACTTTTAATGTTTTCTTTTTTACCCTTTACAACAAAATAAATTTTAAACTTTGCTGCATTTAAGAAGTAATCTCTATAACATGACAATACAAAACGTGAGGAAACATTAAAAATGATTTCCCACGAACTGCGAAAGGCTTCCGAGTCAGGTGCTCTACTTACCGAAAGGGTTCGTATATATTTTTTTTCAAGCCATTATTCCTACTGATCGACAATCGCTCTCAAGTGTCAGTTTTTTTGATAAATATAAAACTAATACTGTCCCATCCTCTTCCGCTTGTTTTTATTCGTAAAGTCACTTAGTTGCTTTTAGCTTTTAGTTAAAGATTTTGCTCGTTTTTGATAGCGAATAAGAACAGTATTTTTTTTTATATATTTTTTTGATTTAGCTTCTGAAGGTTTATTTGTTCTAGAATTTAAAAAACTTTTTTTTTTCAATTGTAATATATTGTGAATAATATTATTAGTATCATTATTATCATACAGGCTTTGAGGTATATATTACTTTAAACACTCTTAATAGTAACTAAAATAAGGTTCTGTACTTTTATAATTGTTGATATTAGAATTTTAAAAGGTAAGAATTTAATCTTTCCCTCAAGTCATAGTAAAAGATATCTATGAGATCCTCTTAGTATTTAAAATTAATTTACGATAACAGTATCTCCATGCTACCACCCTAAAACGGAATTTAATTGGGTTTTAATTATTTTTATCTCATTAGATTCACCATAAAGTTGGTAACCTTTTAAAATACCGATAAAATTATTTTAAATGCATTTGATATCACGAGGTTAATGATAATGATTATATAAGATTTGATGACTTCTGTTTATATTTTTATTCTTTTATTTAAAAAGCCTACAAAAAAAATGAAGTGAACATTTAAACCTTCATATACATTCTTATATTACATTTTGATTATATTATTTTATAAATAATTTAAGAAAAGTATACTATCTAGGATAATGTACTATCTACTATGAAGTTTCGTTTGTGATTAGACCCTTTTATTTAGATGGGTTTTGATTACCTTTTTGTAAAATCAATCTACGTTCAAATAAATTCTAAATATTTTAATAGGTAGGTAAAAACAATCAGATTATTTATTGTATACATTTTTAAATATCAAATATGACAATTTTCGTTTATGTTAAAACTTAGCTTTAGAGTTAGTTATCTTAATGTGGATGTAAAAAATAGTGTGAACATATATAAAACAAATAAATAAAGCTGACCAAAAACTTCAACCCCTGTTGAGACAATCGAATGACTTAATTAAACAAATCCTTGGTTTTATTACTGAACTTTATATTGAGAAAAAATAGATCTACAGATAAGGTTGTCACAATTAAGAGCTGCAAAAAATGGTCCTTGTATTAAAAAGACACCTCTTGACTTGTTATACAAATCGCTGTGAGTTTTGTCAACCCTTGGCTGTGTGTGAGCGCTATTCAACTGTTTTTAGATGTTACATTTTACCTAAAACCAGTCAGGTTACTTTTGAAACCATTTTTTAGGTATTTTTACAAATATAAGCGTAATGAAAAATGATTTAAACTATACTTAAATGTAAATATATTTTTGATATCTTATTAAATAGAATGTATTATTTTAAATCAGAATTTATACATCGAAATTTTCGAAAAAAAAAAGAATCAGTGAGAACGGACGTCAGATTGACATTTTTTATAAACATTCAGGGACCGCGATGAATGGAACTCGGTTTATTGCATTTAGTATTGTTCATATCTATATTTTATGGAAACGAATCAGGTTTTTAGCGGCGTATAAAATACAAGATTTACTTCGGCTCCTTTGTGTTCCGTACGGGTGATCCTATTTGACAAGTGCTAACATTTACAGCCATAAAATATTTTGACTACTATTTTAGTGGACCTGAGACAGCTTATTTTTGTAAGCATTTTTTACCCTTTAATGTAAAACATTTTATGTTGTAAGGATTTTTTCTTTGATGTTAAGAAAATATTTGTATGTTGCGTGACAAGCAAGTTTTATGTATGTAAGTTTTTATGTTTTGATTTATAACTTTTTAAACGTTGAATATTTAGGAAAGGGTTAAATATCCACTCACCCTCTGCTTTAGTAAGAATGTTATAATTATAATGTCTTTTCACCCCTTAGTTTAATTATTGGTTGTCTTGCGTTAATAAAAATCAAGTCATTAGAAACTATTAGAATATTTCATATTGTTTTATGTTTTGTCTTCAGTAAAACCTCTAATTTATTTAAAAGTATAATTAATAGGCGCTCTAAGTAAAATTAATTATGAACCGCCGTAGGACGTTTTAAATAATAATATTTTTTGAACACAATCAAAAGGTTATTGTAAAACTCGATCGAGTATTTACAAATGACAAATATAGATAGAATCGGCTGTCAAAAGTTATATTTATTTTCTTTTGAAATTCATAGAATCCGTGCGAATTCTGTATCGAGATGTTTGCGGGTTATTCGCATTATGCTCAGGCGCATTTGTGTCGGACAAAGGACGCAACCCTTTGGCGACACAATGCGCGTCACTAATCTAGATCAGTGCACTATTGTTGCATTGTATCTCGTCTATAGGTTCCCCCCCTCCACGCTCCGTTACTACTCAGTTATCTCACTTGTTGTCGATTTATAAGAAATTACTGCGCCGCGGGAGTCAGGTAGCGATCCCACGCGGACAATGAACAAACATTGCTCTTAAAATTTCGCCAAACAGGAAATGAATTTTATATTTGCTTCCTTATAATAGAATGAATTGTAATTATAAACAGTTTCCGATACACTATTACTTGCTATCTTAGAATTATTGTATAAAAAGGGAAGAACTTTTACCAAGCCCTTGCCTGAACGAACGTATGAGAGCATTATTTAAAGAACTTTATTAAAAATATTATAATATTTTGTAAGTTTTGATTCAATCGCCCCAGATTCAACCAAATAAATACGCCTCATGGTTGTATTTGATATTTAAAGTTTATTTATTAATTTGATTGTATTTTTTTAGGCTCATACATTTGTCGACTTATATCTTTTATTGTTTTTAATCAAGTAGATTTTTTTGTGTTTTAAAAACAGATAATATGTTCCTTGAAATAGTAAACATAGACATTATATAGAATACATTTTAGTGTTGTAAGTACAGTCGAACAAAAAAGTTTATAACGTACTCAATAAAAAGAAAACAATATACCGATGTTATCGCGTTTACAATTTAACACTTCAAAGATGAATGGACATGAAAAAGTATGTTTTGTATTGTCCCCGATGTTTGTGTTCTTATCTTCTTTTATCAATGAAAAAAATATTTTGAAAGTAGAGTTGTCATGAATGATGAAGAAGCTCACAATTTTATTTTAATTTGTTTTAAAAAGGGTTCAAGTTTAAGAATTATCTTTATTTATGGGTTGGTATGATTTAGAATAATATAAATAATATTATTATCATTACAATTACTTCGATAGAGTTTAAGAACGTCTTTTATCTTTGTTATTTTTTAGGAGAAATATAAAAAAAAATAGAATTATTACTATGGATAGAATAAAAAGTTTTACCCAATTTATAACATGGAAAAAGATATTTCTAGCAAAAAGCAGGCAAATTTATAATGCTATAACCGACCTAACACTGCCACTAAATTGCACTTGTTATTCGGTATCATAGTATCTAAGGGTCTAGGGGGCGAGATGTGATGCTTATCTACCGATGTAAGACAAATTGCTTCCACCATGTCAACAGGCCACAGATTTATTGATTACCTCGAACTCTTAATTAAATATAGATTTTTAATTGATAGGCTTTATAAGGGTTTCGTTTGAAACACTTTGATTTTACACACAAATTAATTGATATAAAAACTTTGCAAGTTCAAAAGCTCTGTTTCTATAGTATTATCTGCATGACCTATGTATTACAGATTCGCGCTTACGGCTGGCGTTGTTTTGCTTCACCTTTGTTACGCTTGGCAGCGAATTTATTTCTTATTTGCGCGTTGAGACCCGCTTCCTGGGCGGTTAGTAGTGCCTTCAGGCGATCGGTCACTCGCGGACTATAAACGGCCAGGTTTTTAAATTTAATATTATGATGCATTTAAATTTTCCTAATTTTACTTTCTTTTCTTTCATATTTTTGTAGTTGCAATAAATATAATTTGTAATTTTTTTTTGTACTGCTTCTACTTATTGTACACTAAAATATATTTTATAAAAAAATTATGTATATAATTTCTCCTATATTAAACAGCCAATGGTTTTAATACATAATGTTTTGTCTGTGTGTATCGTAGTAAGTACAAGGTGCAGTAAGAAGCAATTGGTAATTCACAGGTCGCTGTGAAATTGTGAAATCTCATACAATTGTTTGCTCTTAAGCAGTCTTACACGGTTACTTACGATAGTGTTATACACGCCTTCCTTTTTTCCTATTGTTATATTATCAAGCGTTTATCTTTCCTTGTTAACAATTAGTTTTTATTTAATTAAAAAAATAAAAAAAATTATAACAATAAAAAAAGACTTAAATTGACTTCCAAATTAATGAAAAATATGCAAAAGATACATATTTTGATACGGTACATTACCTAATACGAATTTCTAATCTAATGATATGCAAATCTCCCTTGAATGCTAACAAGTGCCTACGAATGGAGCTCCGAATCATAAATCACAAAAATGAGATCGGGATAGTGAACATATCTTCTAAATGCAGCAAAAAATACCAGAATATGAAATAAACAGTGGCCCGAATAGCCGCGAGAGAGGTTTAAAAACTTATTATTTCTTAAATGGGCTAATATTTTAAAGTTGTTCCCAAATTGACTCTTATTCGTTTGGGAACAACAGCACAGTAAACATTCATAACACATAACATCGTTCATTTATATACATGTTTGTGAACATTAAATTGAATATTTATATTAATAATGTATGTTATATACACATAATTAACTTAGTAAAAACGTAAAAATCTTGAAATACTTTATGAAAATAACTGTAAAATACAGTCGATATAAAATTACTCAGGATACAAGTACGTAGTGTGATTTATTCGTTATGACTTACGACTGCCGAGACCAAGATTCCCACGGAACTTTATACAATCTTATCTCACTATAAGTAATTAATTACAAGTAGTTATAGTGATTTTGAATAATTAACTGTAATTGATTTTAAATATCTGTTTAATGTTAATTTAATATATTACACGTTAAACTATTAGTAAAGTTTTTTATGGTAATGTTCTTAAAATGTTTGTGTCTTTGATTCATTTGATAGGCTAATGTCATAGAATTTTGTTTTTAGTACTTCTAATTACCCCTTTTTAAGACTATGAATTATAACTGTATTCAAGGGTGGTCTTTGAAAAATGTAGAAACCATTAATTAGAGTGAACCGATGGATTTTTTGCATAACGCGTCCGCCACAGAACGTCCTACGGCTATATTTGATAAAGACGTCGAGACTCTTATCAAAGGGTAAGTTCTCTCGGGAATCGGCGCCAATGAGATTAAGATATCTTTACGTGTTAATTAAAAAAATAACTTTTCTTTCTTACCTTATCTTCCACTTAAGCTGAAGGCGATCCCTAGTATGCATTATCGCGATTTTTACACTTCGGAATCATTAAAATTTTAAATTTTTTCGATAACTTACAAAAGACAGATAAAAGGCACAACAGCTTAATTAAATAGAGCAGTTAGAATCAAGAATTGTTTAATGAAAAACTTTTCAAATGTTTTTTGGAAGCTTAATTTATTTTTAATATTTTCTTTTGTACGTACATTCTTAATTTCGGTACTGGTAATACCAACAGTTTGAGAAACACCTTATTGTAAACATACCTACTACCTTTAAATTCCTAAAATATAATGTATCCATTTCAGATAAAGAGCCCAAATTTGAAATAGATTGAAAACAACGAAAGAGCATTAGAGTATTGACCGCAAAAGATAAAATGTTTTGCAAAGGATGAACAAAAAACGGTAAAGTTTTTATCCCTGAAAATAAAAACAGAGGTTGATCTAATCTATAAAATTAACACAACTAGTTCATCGTTAGTAAGTTTTCTATAAAATAATAATTAATTAATAATACTCAATATTGCATAATGCTATATTAAATAACTTAGAAAACGAACCACAAGTAAAATTAAGATCAAAATAAAAAGTCTTTACGTAAAATGTGTATGCTTACCTACTAAAGCGGTATTTTAGCTTCTTAATATTATCCACATTTTATTATTATTATTGAAACGCCTCATATATTTAACTTGGAGAGATTTATGTTCGTTCACAAAAGTTTTATAGTATTTAGCTCGTTAACACCAATGTAACCGTCGTGAGATAAAATATTTAGACTGCGGTCAGTATTTGCCTTGCTGCGCTCTTTGTTATGTAAATTTAAAAATTAATAGGCTTACTATGAGGATTAAGATATCAACTTGCATCAATTTATGAATATACTTTATGTTATTTTACATTTAAACCTATTTTATAATATAAGTATAATGTTCGTATGTGACTTTTAATGTATTTATAAAAATGTATATTATTATTATTGTGGTTAATATAAGATACGAGAATGATGGTAATCATTCTGTTATATTTAAATTATTATTATGAATCGATGATATTAAGAATACAGTTTATGTAATAACATATATTTTAAAACCGATTTCTTTTCGCAAATCATAACCTATTTACAAATTGGGTCCTATTATGTGAGTTGGCGAACCCTGAAATAATGTAGAAATATAAATAAATGTATTATCGCACCTGGTGAAGCGTGCGCCGAACATTTAGGCAGAGTATATGAAGGGTTGCACAAATAGAAAGGGTATTCAGAATTTGCGCAATTGGGATCAAAGATTTTATGCAGCTTTCGTCGTAATATGGCACGGGATAGCAAGATGTCTAGATGAATACAGACAGAAATATTACCTTGTTGGGATATGTTTAAATATTACTATTATTATTATTACTATTATTATTATTACTATTATTATTATTAAGTAAAATTTTTGTTTGATTCCTTCTCGTATTATATTGTTTTATCGTTTATTTTTTTTTTTGAAACCATTTATAGGATACTTTTGTATATCAAATTTTTTCCAGTTTCCGGTTATTTTATATGTTGCTCACAAAATACAGTTTATCACCTATTTATAATGTCGTTATTCACTTAAGCTTACGTTTGAATATTTTGAACACAACGACAATATAATAAAAAATATTTAAAATAAATAGTTAATTTTTATCGATGATATGTACCTATTACATTTTTTGATAACACTTTTATTTATATTTTGGCACAGTAAAAATAAACTTCATTTTTGCGGCATATAAATTTATTTTATTACCTTAAAACATTAAAACTTCAATAAAAAAGTACGATATACTCTAAAATTATAAGCATTTTAATCGCTGTGCTACTTTTGCGGGTTCCGCATGTATCCATGTACAATAATGACCATAAAAGGTATGTATAGAATGTACTGTCGCACTCACAAGTTTGTATAGATATTTCGAAAGTAGAAAGAAATTCAAACGTTTATTATTTATATACTTTAAACAACCATGTTATAATAAATATAATTTATTATATTAAGAAAACAAATATATTACACCATCTTAATAAATTAGATCGTCTTCTAAATAGCTGCATACGCTTTATCTTCGGTCTCCGTAAATATGACCATATATCCTGCTACCGTTCGCAGTTGAAATGGCTTCCTATCCGTGAGCGAAGAACTTCAAGATATTTATGTCAATTATTCTCTATTCTCAACGATCCACTTTCTCCCTTGTACTTACAGCGTAACTTCAAATTATTAGGTAACACTCATGACTTTCATCTTCGCTCCTCTTCTAATCTTAAACTTTTTGTTCCTTCCCATCACTCCGATTTTCGCGCAAGTTCCTTCACAGTTTACGCAATAAAACTCTGGAACAGCTTACCAGAACATATTAGACAGTCTCCGAATAAATTAGTTTTTAAGAAATCTGTCTACAAATATCTTTGGGAGAGTATTGAGGATTGATGTATGGTATACATTTACTTATATAAGTTTTATGTATTTGTCATCAAATTACTATATTTTCTTAATATCGTATGTATCTTATTTGTATTTATTTATGTATATGTTTGTTTGTATATATATGTATATTTTTGTGTATGTATGTATATGTATATATGTATATGTATATATGTGTGTATGTTTGGATATAATGAATATTGTAACTGTAATAGTAATATAAATTAAGTATAAATTTGATTATTCTAGTTTTACCGTCTTATTGTTCATGTTATTTATAATGTTTTTTTTCCTCTGGTTGACTGGTAGAGAATGCCTTGTTGCATTAAGTCCGCCTATTGTTCATCTTTTATTTTGGGCAATAAAGATTAAATAAATAAATAAATATATTTAAGTTTTTAAGTTTTTGTTTAAAAATTTAATAATTTCATTTATAACTAATAATATATTGTCTATAGTAGCTAAGAGATAAATAAAAGTATTTTTTTTCGTCGTCAAATATAAGCGAGGTCGGACAAATAAACTAGATTTAATTATTATGTTTATAATAATTGTGTTACTCGGTAGTACGATGACAATTGAACGGCTTGTGCCGCGCCACCTGAAAAGACACCTTGCTACCAATCCTTTGACATCTGCTCGACAAGTCCATGCATCTTAGATATAAAAAAAAGAGAAACTTCGTTATTGTTAAATTATTTCATTGATGATTTTGGACATTTTGGCCAATATTTTTCACCATTTCATATGTGGTATAGCAGCAGTGGTTTTGGTGACGGATTTAGTTAAGATAAATATTTACGTAAGGTTCCAAACGCTGTTCTAAAATCCTAATAGATTTATGTATTTATTTATTATTTTTTGCACCATAAAACATTAAAAGTAACATAGTATAGACAATTCACACAAAGGATGACTTATCTCTTACAAGAGATCTCTACCAGAAACCCTAGATTAAAAGACATTATATATTAACATGGGTATGATACATACGAGTAGTAATAACAAACTTTACTAAAAATAGAAATACTAATATACAGATACAAATAAGTATACATAAATACATGTGTGTATGTACATATTATTATATATAATGTATTCTGATAAATAATGCTTATTATTCTATAGGTAGTGTAAGCCAGTATCTCTTTAGCCTCGATTTAAATAATGTAATACTAGGGAAATCTTTATAAATGTAGGAAGGAAGTGAATTCCATAGCTGAGCAGCACCAACAGAAAATGACTTACGATAAAAAGTTGTATATTATACTCTGGCACATCGAGATACTTTGATGTCACACAAGAGCGATCAGGTCGACTTCAAGAGGCACATAATTGAAACCGCTCCTGAAGGTAATTTGGACAGTTATTACGTAATATCTTGTATAAAACTGTTAAGACATGCATAAGATTATTATATATTAAAAACGTATATGTCCTAAAAAAGTGCGTATTTTTAAATTATTACCATATAATATTTCAGTTTTGCTAAACGAATATATTACTGTAATAATAATATTCTTTGAGTTAAAAGGGATTAAATATGGCGATTACACGCGTTATGGATTCCTATCGTTGGTGGTAAGATCGCAAGATAAGATTCAGCCACTGTGTAATTTCTTACACCAGTACAAAGTAAATCTAAGAATCAATTTCACACAACAAAACAATTTGAATCTGAGAATGACATATTTTGTAAACACATATTTTTCAATGCAAACAGTTTATTCAGTGAGGCATTAGTTTTGATTTTATCTTTCTTTTAGAATATTATTATTTTGAGGTTTTAAATGTTTGAGTTATTATTGGTTATTGTAGATAAGTAACCGCAATTATATTCGATACATAAAAAGTTTTGTCGACGTGTTGTAATAACTATTAGGTGAATCTTCCTATATATTATAAGTTACTATGAGTAAAGTATAATATTTGGTTATCTGTAATTTATATGATAATTTGAAAAGTCAATTTAAATTTACATGATATAATATTTTTTTCAATATATTTAGAATCATCGATACATTTAAATAAAAATTTCGTTAGAGAAAATTAAAATCATATACTATTAATGTCAAACGGAATCTATTTATCTTTCCATTTCACGTAATGCGTGTGAACGCACAAATTTGCCCGCACTTTTACTATGCGATAACGGCTTTCAAATAAAAATAAACCTTATTTGCTTGTAAATAAGGCAGTAAATCTGTAACAGATCTAAAATATGTCAAATAAAAGATAACCCTTTGGGAATACAATGAGTTTTAGATCTAGATCACGGGTGTTGTCAAAATAACAATACCTTAGAAATGTCTTATTCTTTGTCGGTTTATAAGAATCGTATTGATTGAAGTTGCAGTACAATAACATTGAAATTATGATCAGTTTTCCTTTACGAATGGAATTTGGATGATATTTAAATACTTCTAAGGAATATTATTAATATAGGTATTGCCTTACTTGTATTGCTATTTAATATTAAAACTAAACATTCGCACCTGTATTCTATGAAAATGACAGTAAGATTAGGTATTAAAAAAACCTTTTTTGTGCACCAGTACTATAATAATAATATCAGGACAAATTACACACATTGATCTAACCTCTAAGTAAGAAAATTATTTGCTTGTGTTAAGGGTGTTAGACAACGATACAAATACATAGAAATATACATTATAAATACTGCAAATATATTTAATAAACGACCAAACCCAGAAAGACAGACATCTATGCTCATCACATATATGCCTGTCTCTGCCGGGAATCGAACCCGAGCCCCATTGCGCCGCTACACGTCAGGCGTCTGCGCTAACCGCTCGACCAATGGGACGGTTAAACTATATTCAGATAGATAGAAGTTATTACAATATTTAGACTATGGGATAAATGCCATACTACCATTCCTTGCTTCCGTCTCTCACATCGACTTATTCTAAACCGTAACAATATTGGCCGCGGGCAAGCGGCGTCGAATCCTTTGAGTGCGTCCATACATCACCGGTCCTAAGTAGACAGTATATCACCCGTATGCCAAGTAATTAGCCCTCTAGCGACAGACCTTAGGGATTTATTGTAGGGCGTTAATGCAGCCGACAGCCATGCCTTTGTTCCCCAATTCAATTCCAGGGCTTTAAATTAACGTTTTGCTCCCCGTTTGGGAAGAGGGGTAAATAAGGTTCTATAAATTAAATATATAATCTTCATCGATACACATGATGCTCATGTGTATCGATGAAGATTATATATTTCATGAGATAAAATTGATATCGTATGCCCTTTGTATCGGTTTTATTTATAATGAGCTTGATTTTGTGATATTGAACAAAATGAAAATTGTAAATTAATTTTTAATTTTAACGGTATCGCAATTTAACCGGATGTAACTTAAAATAAAAAAAAATTTTTTCAAGAGTCAAAAAAGTGGTATTCCTTGTCTAATCTTTAAAAATATATAAAAAGGTGAAAACTCATGTTTTTTTTAAATATTTCTCACTTCAAAGCAGTTCCTATACTCATAATAAATTTGTGACAAAAGGGGTTTGGTGTCACAAAAAGACCGGTAATCAGTAGCTACCGCAATCCGTCAATTAATTTACTTTTGAGATATGAAAGGCGACAAAGGGACGGCCGACAAGAAAATGCTACTACTATTTTGCTATACCTATAAAATACAGAACAATCAACTTTAATGTTAGCAATTAAGGTTCAAATCGTATTACGTGGCGTGAATATGCACTGCTACTGTAGGCGACAGCCAGTGATAAGGTGGAGTGGAGGAACGTCGTTAAACATCATTAGTGAGATAAACTTCCTAAAAGCCTCACTGAACCAGAGAAAGGCAAGATATATTCTTGATTAATGTCAAGGAATAACTCGATAAACATCGAAGTATCGACAGCTTTCTAGGTTTTGAATTAATCGATTATTATTGGCTAAAGGGTAACAATAATACTGCATCTTGAGTTGTTGATCGCTTTATATACATCAAGTGAGTTAACAAAATCAAGATGGATATTTTTCCGTTCTACAGTTATTTTATCATTACAAAATAAAAAAACGTATTTCGGATAGATCTTTGTAATATATAAATATATAATATATAAAATTAAATACCTCATATAGGTTTTGTGAAAAGTTTCTACATACGTAAGTATATTGTAATTGGAATGTAAATACAACGTAATTTAAATGATATAAAACAATATGTTTTTTGTAGACTAACCTAACTAACAAACTAATCAGAAGTTCTTAAGAATTTACAAATATTTAGTTTATGAGATTACGAACATTTTTTTAAGTATTTAAAGTTGCATGTAAAGATTGTGCACATATAAGTATATTGTAATGAGAATGTTATAAACTCTAAGTAAAATATCATAAAACAATATTGATATTTATAGATTACCTTACTAACTAATCGGAGGTTCTTAACAAATAACAAATATTTTGTTTATGACTTGATGAGTTTTTATGCACGATTTAGTCCAGGAGTGTGCATATTTGAATTATTTTAAATTATTATTAAGTTTCCCATAAATAGATTCAAATCATCCGTAGAAAATTTCCCGTTGGCAAGATTGTCATACCCCTTTGTCATAAATCATTGTAATTTAGCGACTAGAATCCACCGCGAAGATTCTTAAAAAAAAAATACCTCACACGAAACCAATCATCTATCCATTATTATATGACAATTCATAAGGGTTTTAATTTATTATCTATGTGGGTGGATATACTGGCATTATTATTTTTTATTTTTCTAATAAATTACTGTAATTTTATCGTATTTATATTAAGTCATAGACGTTTTATGACTTGGGGTCGTATGATATTAAAATACGATAAACAACAATTTTGAAATATCCCGCGACGTAGAAAAATTATTCTTAATTAAGTTGACATAAATAGTACGTTTGAAGATATTTGTGACATAGTTCTCATTAAAAGTTTTGGGTATTTACTAGTTTAAAATAATAATATATTATTTCGAATATCAGCTATAATATTTTTATTGCACACCACACACACACACCAATAAATTCTTAATATATCTATATTATACTTGAGTTTATAATAAAGAAATAAACAGACAACAAAAGTCACACAATCCTTTATTTCTCGATAAATGTTAACGTTTAGACAATTCTATTAAATTGTGTCTATAAAATATTGTTTTGATAAAAAATGACAGTATTTGATAATAAACGTGGGCGGATAACAAAGGAGTTGTTGGTTAGCACAATGCGGGCTTCTGATTCGGGTGTAAAATTAAGTTTTCTAGCCATTGTGTATTTTTTTAGATATCACACTTCCTGGATATTTGTTTGGACAAATTGACAGTAATAACTCCCTTCGTTATCGATATTTTTTTATTAATGATGTTTATTTTTAAAATGATGTGTTTTTGATAATTTGCTACACAACGCTACATTTAATTAGTGTTTCTTTAAATTTTGTTATCTATAACAATGGTTGTTTTTGCTTTTCATAAAAAAATAAAAAAACTGAGGTGATGAGAAGGTTTTATTTCATTTCATTTAAAAATAGAATACTAAATAGAAGTGTTATAAGTTCTGTTACAATTAAAATGATAAGTCTATAATTTAAAAATGAAAATGTAGCTGATATGGTAACTAATTTTATATTTATTTATAATTCTCTTATTTATTTTAACAACTTTAAACTTTCTATAATGAGAAAAAGCGTTTAACACCGTTTCTAAATATATCAGTAAACAAAAACTTCAATTTCTAAATTATAATTGGAAAGTAGTTGGTTTTAATAAGACTATTTGCCCTGAAACTATAAACGAACATGGTTCTACAAACATAATCAGCTTCCAAACTTATAATCAAATGTAATTTAGTGTGAACTTAACGCTTTATTTTATCTTTAATATAATATATCTTGTTAGCTTTACGGCAATAAAATGTCAATACAAGTGGCTATAATCGTCTTTCTAAAATGTCAAACATTATAAGAAACTTGAGGCATTTTATTAACTTAAGCCCAGTATTGAAACGAGACACTGATCTCTTTAGAATACTTTAATTAAATATCGATATATTCTATGCGTAAAAGTAATATTTGAGCTCGACTTATATTATTAGCATCTGAGCAATACTTTTTTATAAAACCTTACATTTGTAGCGTAGTTTAAAGTTTACTGTGTACTGTTTCTTTTAGTTAATTATTATTGTACCATCCGTACTAATTTTGTTTTTAATATGTACCGGTCAATATCGTACAAAACTCAGACTCAGATATTAATTATTTTCGTGTAATTTAACTAAAAGCGGTGATGAAAGCTTAGTTAAGATTGACTCTATTAGGGTAACTATTTGGTGGTATAAAAAAACTATGATTTGAGTTCTTAATTTAAATATAATTATATTTTTTTTATTAAATTGAATTATCAAAAAATAAATTAAATATTTTATGTTACGTATTTTCTTCTTTATATTATAGATCTATCATTACATTGTTACCATAAATCTTTTGAAAATTAAAAAAAAGTTCCTTTTTTATTAAAAAAAAACTCAATTAATTACCCTTGATTTTTACTACGTTTTCAAAAAAAAAAAAATATTGATAAAAAAAATACGCTTTACTTTAACACCAACAATTATTGTACCGTATTAAATTAACAGGTAAAAAATATATATGAATCGACATAAAAACTGTCTATTCTATTTTATTCAAAACTTTTTTATCAGAATTGTTGTTAATTATAAGGGTTGACTTATAAAGGTTACCAATAAGATTCCAAAATGATTGCTTCATTGTTCAATAAATATTATTTATTCGTATCTTATATCTATATTTACAATATTCGGTAGGCTCGTTATCAAAGCCTCAAAACACTTAACCAATATAATTCTTATTAACAAAGAAGATTAAGCAAGAAATTCGAAAGGTTTCACATACTCTCAACATTGTTCCTTGCACTTTTATTTATTGTCATATTTAAGGCACTAATATTTGACTAGATATATCAAGAGTCTTTTCGTCATCACTAAATAAAAACAGTATCTCGGAGGGATTCGACTCGAAACGTGTTTCGGCGCTTCAGTACCTGTAGATAAAAATACATTCCATTAGCAATTTGTTTTAATAATATGTGCATACAGGTTCAACAACATTCATATTGGCATTGTTAGAAAAACTTGGAAACCTAATTTTAACTTGACAATTGAATGAAAAATGTATGGTAAAAGATATATATTTATATTGAATAACATAAAAAAATACTTACATTATTGCTATTTCTGCTGCCACCAGGAAATAACATCAAGGAGTTCATCCTCATCCATGGGACCAAGTGCTTGTTGTGTTGAAACCTCGTACCTGTCTACGTTTGAGTATGCTGATGAAACACCAGATGAGCATTCTGAAGGTGCTGGTGAATTCGCCTTTTCTGAACAAGGTGACCCACTACCATAGAAGAAACCATCGTCCATATCAGTCACTGTTATAGTTTGATTACTACTTGGTATATTTTCTCTGTTTTCCTGATCACGAGTAATTCCTAAAGCTGCATCGCTGTCATCGAGCAATTGCTGTAAATATCTAATATATTCTACCACCATTCTTAAAGTGTCCACTTTGCTCAGCTTCTTGCCTGAACCACGTCTAGCACCACCCGATAAAGCAGCCACTACAGATGCTGGAAGGTGACGACGCAGAGCATTGAATCCATCATTAACTTGCTTCACTCGATTACGCTCTCTTGCATTACGTCTAGCAATAGAGACGGCTTGGGGGCCGGTGTAAGGATTTGTTCTGAAATGCACTTTCTTTCTATACTGCATATTAGGAGGAGTGTCGTGTGTGACATAGTTTTTTTCAGCAGCTGGGGAAATGGGCATAATCCTTTTTTCTCCAGAAGTCTTTGTAACAGTAGCGGATGGATAGCCTGACGAAACGACCATATAGTTGGCCTGACCTTGAACGAGTTGTATTTCTTGTAACATTTTGTGTTTACACTGAAATGGCGAGTAGTACACCGGTCGTCTACGCGGCGATCAAAAAAGCACTGGTCGGCGCGTAAAGGCTTAGTCGGAGCTTTGTGAAACGAGCGCGAGCGTCGGCGTTGGAGCTTCACGCACAAGTGAGCCGGCGGCGCACGCGCACGCGTTATATCACCTGCGCCGGCTGCAAAAAATATAAATTTTAAAATTCTCTTCCCCTATTATTTTCCATCATCCCTTCCCTTTTGTACGGGTCCGTACCTGGCGAGGTGGTTAGGGAGCGCAAGTAACGCGTGCCCAGTTTTTTCTAATGACCACTATAGTGTAAAACATTAAAAAACTCTGTAGTGTTTTTATTTAATTTATTAGATTCCAAATAAAATTTTGATATCCGTATAGGAAAAAATCAATTTAATTCATGCTTTTCTAAAGAAGTAACTAATTACTATCGTAATATTTTTCATTTTATTGTTTTTGTTTTGGTTCTACTTGTATAGAATACTGTCTATAGCGTTAAATTAAGACATTTATTTTAGTTGTTATAAATATAAAAGATAAATACTTATAAAATAATGCGCTATCGCATAACTATATCACCAGTTTTCAAGTATTTAAAATATATCTTTAAAACTTTATCGCGATCATGATATCTTAATATGTGGTCGTTATAACGTATATCCAATGAAAAAATATTATATGAGGCGGATAACTGTCACAAGGTTTAATCACGACTTTATCTCAAAAATTCCTTGTAGGTTTTGTTGATACATTTATGGTCTTAAATATTTTACTTTGCCTACAAAGGAATTATTTGCCGATGCCTGCTATTTAGCCCTCATGTAATTTAGTTGGATGCTATTAAACTAGCATTGTACTTAGCCACAATATCTCAGAAGCAAATTGCTGGTAGTCAATTCATACGGTAAGAGTCAGTGCTGATTACGGGCAATGAATTAAAAGTATTTTCCCCACAAAAAGGTAAATGCCACCAAGCTACAATTAGAATACGAGTCCCGACAGACAACTTGTTACTAGAGAGTTCAGGTCTTTTTATTTAATTACCTTATATAGGACTTTCTAAAATTATATACATTCTTAGTATATAACGATAAAAAGTATATTGATATGTTATGACTTATTTAAGATTATTTCCCAAATAGAATTCAAGCCGTACCTATAATGGAAAACTAGTGAAATTTTTGTAAGTAGTGTTATAATTAAATTATATTTATGTTGTAAATTGTAAATAAAATGTAAAAAAATCCTTATGTATTCAAAATATGTTTAAAATAATATATCGGTTTCTCAAGAAAGCTTAAACCGTGTAACATGGAATCTTGTTTAAATCAAACGTTAGTTCTCTGATTTAAAGTGGTCTATTAATTTACGATTTTTGAATATTAATAGATACAAGATGACAGTGGTTTAGTAAAAATTTAAAAAATCCAGACTCACAATAATTTTGTATGAATCATTAATTTTAATATTACACATTTATAGTCGGTTTTCTTAAGGGCTCCTATTTTTATAAACTGTCTTTTTTCAGAAGAAAAAAAAAACTTAAAAGTAAGGTGTCGCGAACCTATAAAAATATCTCATCCAGTTAACTTTGTGACATAAAAATGTGTATTTATACACAAAGTATGTAGATAACTTTTTATTTTAGCGGTTAAAACCTTCATGTGTTCAAAGCCGATGATTTTACTTTGAGATTGCAGATTTTAATTTGTAATATTTTTTCACATAACATTATGAAAGTTAGAGCACTCTATCTGTAGTTGGTTCTCTTTGAAATTATTTAATCATGTACTTGTGTATATGATTAAATAATTTCAAATATAATACATATATATGTATAATATGTATATGTTTGTATAATATGTATATTTCTTTTAAAATCGATTCTCTCATTAGAGATATTATCTCTTTCTGTGTTTCAGAGGATTTTACAAACTTATAAATAAAGGATATAAAGTACATCCCGACTCGGAACAACAATTCCGAATCGAAATCGAACCCACAACCCCAGGTTAATATCAAGGTATATTTGATTTTCCATCTACCGGATGTGACGTGCAAGGAATGAGTTATGGTTTAAAAAAGCATTTTGCTGTTTCATTGATGAAATTAATTATGATATTTTTTGTGTTAAGTAAAATAATAACTGCTTACAGTTATTATTTTATTTAATTAGTACATGTGTATGTATGAATCCTGCTATAATTATTCTGCTATATAGAACTTGATAGAATACAAATAAGGATACGAATAATTCATTTGAGTAATCAGTCATCGTAAATGCTATCTCTCTTTACCCAGAAACAACATCGATATATTAAATTGTCTCATAATTTTGATGAACCCCTCGTTGTTGCAATTCAAACATGTCATAACAAATTACAGGCATTTCACCGCCCGTTGCGTAATTAAGAAAAAAAAATTGCAGTTACCATGTAAGTTGACTACTTAATACTTGTCGGATTATTTATGTTTTGATATATTTTTATTTATTGCTTACATTCTGTAAAACAGTTACAGGTATTTATTTTTAATTCTTATTCTTAATTAGTTCTGTAAATATGTGATTAATATGTAAGTATGTTAAACATTTAGGAAGTTGAACTAAATGTTTTTGAGACAATAAGTACGATGAATACAAAAAAAAAAACAACTAGCATGTCATATGACATTTGGTCGAGTTATACTAAATTTATGGGACAAATGATTGTTATTGATAAAACAATTATCCGGTACAAATAAACAATTATATGAACAAATTACGGAGATGTAACGTGGGATTCGAGGGATGGTCGTGATGGGAATCGCGTCATCTGTGACGTCACGGTTGACTGGTGTGGGATCTAAAGTAAATAATTTAGTTTTGTGTAAATTATGACAAATCTATAACATGTTAATTTCAATAAATTATTTTTTTGACGTTAGTTTTTTTTTTTTTTTTTTTTTTTTTTTTTTATACAAAACTAGGTTAATGCTTGACTACATTCCACCTGATGGAAAGTGAAATGTAGTCTTAGGTGGTAAAGCGCATTAACCTAGCAGCCTATTCACTCTCCTCTTGAAGACACCCACATTATATTTTGCCGGAAATACCGACGCAGGCAGATTGTTCCAGTCCTTCGCTGTACGCACTAAAAAAGATGAAGCATAGCGCTTCGTTCGGACAGGTGGAATGTCCACAACGTAGGGATGGATACCCGCCGTGCGTCGGGACGTCCGGCAAAAGAACGGGGATGGGGGAATTAGGTCGTGCAATTCCTGCGCACACTCACCAAAATGTATCCTATAGAATACTGAGAGGCTAGCAATTCTACGCCTGTGTTCAAGGCTGTGGAGTTTGGCGTCAACCAATTTAGGGTCGCCAATAAGCCTCTTTGCTCGTCTCTCAATTGAGTCCAGAACCGCAAGATGAGTCTTTGCGGCACCAGCAAATATATGGCCACAGTACTCTACACACGACCGGATCTGTGCTTTGTATAATACAAGAAGCTGTCCCGGTGTAAAGTACTGTCGCACCTTCGCAAGTACGGCAAGCTTTCCCGCAGCTGCTCTTGCTCTGGACTCAATGTACCGACCAAAGTTGAGGTTCGAGGAGATCTCAAAGCCTAACAACTGAAGCCAGTCACTGTATTCCAAGGATACATTCTGGAAAGTAGGAGCCAAGGTGAAGGGGCTCCTTTTGGCGGTGAACAAACACGTCTGCGTTTTGGTGGCGTTGAATTTGACAAGATTGGCATTGCCCCATGCGGAGACTGCCTGAAGTTTGTCATTCAAACGTTGCACCATGGCTTCTCTTTCAGACTGTACTTGATCTCGACTAGCCCGAGAACTTGGCAGATATCTTTCTACAACTGTGCTGTCGTCTGCATACCCATAGATACCGGGCTTCAGCAGATCGTTAATGTGCAGCAGAAAAAGAGTTGCAGAAAGAACGGACCCCTGAGGTACTCCGGCATTTATTGTCAAGGGTTCCGAAGAACACCCGTCGACAACAACACGGAGAGATCTCTGGCTCAAAAAGTCCGTTATCCAGCCAATCAGACCAGGAGATATACCGTACGCTGAAAGCTTGCTTAAAAGGCTCACATGCCAGACCCTGTCAAAAGCCTTCGAGACGTCCAGAGAGACGGCGACCGCTTCTCCGTTCCTCTCGATGGCTTCGCCTAAAATGTGTGTTGCGTACGCTAGAAGGTCCCCAGTGGACCTATTTCGGCGAAATCCGTACTGTCGGTCACTGAGGAGATCGTTACCTTCTACGTACGCTAGAAGCCGCGAGTTCAATACACGCTCCATAATCTTGCAGAGTATGGAGGTAATTGAAATGGGCCTATAATTGGCAGGATCGGCACGGCAGCCTTTTTTGGGCACGGGTTGCACGTTGGCAAGCTTCCAGGATTCCGGCACTTTTCGAGTCTTGAAAGAGAGGCGATACAGACGTGTCAATACAGGAGACAACTCACCTGCGCATGTCTTGAGCAGAATGGCTGGTATACCATCAGGACCACTGGCTTTATTCACATCCAAACGACACAATGTTCTCCATACCTCTTTGTTAGTGATGCGGATTTCAGGCATCGAAATACCGCAGTGAGGAAGATGTGCTGGAGAAGCATTGCCAGTGTCTAGATGCGAATTCTCAGCAAACAGAGAAGCAAATACATTCGCTTTCTCTGTTGCTGTGTGGGCCAGGGATCCATCAGGCTTCAGCAGAGCAGGCAGTGAGGGTTGGCAGAAGTTCGACTCGATCGCTTTGGCAAGAGACCAGAAGGCTCGACTGCCAGTTGGTCTGACAGAGAGCTTTTCGCCATTCTTAACGATCCGATCAAGACGAGCCTTCCGCAATGCCTTTTTATAAGACTTGGCAGCTTGGTTAAAGGCTCTCTTCTTTGTACTTACATCCGGAGTTTTGCGGCTTCGAGCATCAGCCCAAATGAGGTATGCCGAATGTTTACGGTCATGTGCATGACGACATTCGGCATTAAACCATGGGCGAGCTTTGCCACCGATGGGTACGTCAGCAAAAGGAATAAAATACTCCATTGCCTGATGCACCACATCGGTTATAGCATCCGCGCAACTCGACGGATCCAAAGAAGAGAAGCAGACCTGCCGCCAAGGATAAGACGCAAAAAAGTGCCGCATCTCATCCCAATCTGCTGACTTGTATTTCCATACTCGCCTAACACCATGTGGTTCGAAAGCTGGTGGGGAATATGTAAATACAGATTTCACCAGACAGTGATCGGAGGTTCCCAAAGGGGACGTGACCTCTACACGATACCTGTCCGGATCAGTTGTCAGCAGAAGGTCCAGGCAATTGGCTGTATGGCCTTCCACATCTGGTACCCTTGTCGCTTGCCTCACCAGCTGAAAGAGGTCCAAGGACAACGCAAAGTTCCGCGCTTCTCTTCCAGCATGGTCGGTCTTCTGGTACGGGAACAGCCAGTCCTGATGACAGGCATTAAAGTCCCCCAGAAAGACGAGCTGCGCCGAAGGGTACTGATACAGAGCCATATCTGCAGCCTCACTGAGATACTCAAATAAACGAGTTGTCTCCTGGTCACCGCTGTGCGAACGGTAGACACAGGAATACAGGATTTTTTCGTTTCCTGTGTCCACTAAAACCCATAGGGAAGAAAAAGTGGGGTCTTCAAGGTGACGGAGACGCTGAACACAGAGGTCGTTCCGCGCGTACACACTGACTCCGGCCCGTGAGCGAAAGTTGTGCTCTAACGAGTAACCGGGATAATCCAAGTATGCAGCGCTCAAAGGACATTGTATCTGCGTCTCCGTCAAAAAGAGCAAGTGCGGCTGCTCTGTCTCCAGGTGGTGGTGGACAGCTAAAAGATTTGAGTGCAAACCCCTGATATTAGTAAGGTGCACTTTATATGAGGAGGAGTGCAACCGCTGTGTAACCTTGTTCTTTTTTCTTAACTTTTTCATAAAAAAATAAATAAATATAAAAGTGAATAGGGATGGGAAATGGCAGTTGAACGAGACGGTACGTATCGAACCCGACGTCGAAATTGGTGATGTCTTGCCACTGGGAGGCTAGTCTGGAGACTGCGGGGACGCCCGAACCCCCCCAGGGATCGCCATCGGGCCTCCTCGTCTGGTCGCCAACCAGCACGATGGAGCCACCCTGGGATTTTTCACAGCTGGCGGGGCAGCCTTTCGTGGTTGGCTATCCCACTAATTGGGCCCCCAACTATCTGCGGGCGGCCAGCGGAAAGCCGTCGCTTCGGATCCCGCTACCCTCCTCGACTAGACACCCGACAAAACAAACACCAACCCGACGTCAGACCGGTTCGCCAACGCACCGCAACTGTTCAGACCCATTTCCCATAAACGGCTTCATCGAGCAACGTGCCGGAACACGACTAGGTCGTTTTGCGGCACGACTCTGCCCGATGGGTGGTAACTTTGCCGGCGACCGGATGTTATGGTCTACCACCAAGAAAATATCTAAACTTTCCGAAAGATTCTTGGGTATGTTTTTTCAAATGAATGTCAATGGTTTGGAGTATTATATTCGAGTATAATGAACAGTCAGTAGCAAGCCGGTGGAAGGTTTATCAAAGACCACATTAATTTTGTGTTTAACTATTAATCATATGCAAAAGATGCCGATCTCAATGGACTACCTGATCATCCAATATCGTTTGATTAACGATTTGTTGACTAACTTTCCTTCACCGCAACATCAAAGGGTGACGGTTATGAGGGGAAGTGTTATATTTCACTATTTGGGATGTTTTAGGAGATTTATTTTTGAGCCTGACTTTGTCAAACTGATGTGATGGGTTGCGGTTTGTTGATTGGAAAAACATTTTGTTTTAATGTATGGAATTAAAAATCAACTCTTTCACTATATAGTGCATGTCACAATAACTCCTTTGTTTATTGTATAAATGTACTTAAATTTGTACGTAAATTATGAACTTTGTAATTGTTATTTTTATTATGTAACTCTTATTTATTATTATTAACTATATGGCTTAAGAATACTTTTTCATAAAAACAGAGCTTAGATTTTATTCACAAAACATTTCTCACGCTCGGATTCCGTTTCCAAAATGCAAATTACATGTCACGCACGTTGTAGAACAAGAAGCTATCTGTGGTTGCCATCAACTGGCGGTTCTGTTGGCAAGTGACAATGACGGGATAGGATGGGACTCCTGTCAGCTGACACTGATAGAGGACCAGCGAATTTTTAAGACTCGTGTATAGTTCTTCGTAAAGAATTGTTTAATTTTACTAAGGAAGTTTTGTTCATTGGTACCTACTAAACGAGTCCTCGGATTAAAAAAATCCTTATAGTCCTTTTTTCTTATCTTCCTGAACTGGTTCAAAAGCTTTTTTCAATCCATTCTGAGGTTCTATTTAAGGGGTAATTTATCCATAAATAAGGCTAGTTAGGAAATGAGATATACATGCCGACAGCAACCATTTTATTGTTTTACAATACCTCGTTTGGCCTAAATAGATAATTAGCTTTGTCTCATTTAATTCTTAATTTTTTTTAGTCACAAAGACGACAGGTGAAAAAAATGTGAACATAAATAAAATATCGAACCCTGATTGCCAATAAACAAACTCGATATTTTGTGTCATATAATCTTGATATGAAAGAGGTATAAGGTACAGTCAAGTTCACCTATGCAAGTTAAAGATACAAAAATAAAACTACTAATCATTTATGTGAACAATATACAGGGTTTGCTGAGAACTGTAATGATTATTATATGTGTGAAATAATAGTTCTTACCTCAATTATTAGATATTTATCTAGTAATAATAAACTATAATTAAATTAACTAACCGTATTCAGACCGTAAACCTCACCTAGTTATTCTTTTATCTCCGTAAAACAAAACAAACAAGTAGGCTATAATAAATAAACTGCCTTCAACTGTACGATTGAGACTCGTTAAACGTGGCGGCGCGTGGCGCGCGCGCGCTGCGCTTGCGCATCGTCAGACGAGTTTACTCCTTCAAACCATACCTTAATTACGGCAAGGCGTTATCATGTAAGAATGTGCACACGCGACATTGGTATAAATTTTAATGAACGAAGTGCAACCACCTGCCCGCGTCGGCTTAGTGAAAACTACCAATATTAAAAAGTTTAGTTCTTCATTTTGAATATTGTTTCATCATTAAATTATTATAAGTAAAATTTAACATTTTTAGGTTGAAAATATGGTGAGATATTTTTATGTTGAATTTGATATAACACATATAAAACTTAAGAGATTTCTTTTTTATCTATGTCCACAGAGCCATTGTTCAAGAAATAATGATAGTTGCTGCTACAGCTACTCAATAAAAATACATTTAAAATTAAACTCTGTCATCATAAATAAAACATATCTGAATTATTTATATTTTAACAGTTGCTTCACCTGTTAGCTGGCTCATTATTTAGCTTTATCACACGACTTGTCTTTTATTTTTCCAGTTTTACTTGACATCTCACATAGTAGGTACTACCGTCTTACAAACTACCAACAAGCAATACTAAAGAGTACCTATATTTTGTAAAGAAGTCTTATTCATTGTATAATTAAGTTTAATTTATTTATTTAGGATGACAAAGAGCAATAATCTGCCAATGTTTCGTAAGAATTCAATACGAGTTCAAAGTCATTTGACATTGACGCAAGCAAAGTGAAATCTGTGATTACAGTTCTATTTTTTAAATTTAATACACCTGCGGTTAATTCTTGACTCGTAAAGGGCATGCACACATATGTATGTGTGTACTTACTCACACATAAAATTATATTAGGTTGACTTAAAGAGGAAATTACGAATATTACAAAGTTACAAATATTGAATTGATTAGGTATGAGGTTAATTAATTATTCATAAATAGATACTAGACAGAGAAAGATATAAGAAATATATGAAAATGAAAGAGAGAGATGAGTAAGGGCAGGTGTCTGCATACATCTGCCCTGGCAATGGGTCTATCCCCCTTCTTGGAACCCCCTTACTGTCTTTATATTAAAGTTAAGGTTATATTTATATTTTAAAACCGATAAAATTAACTATATGCATAAGATACCATATATTTTGCTTATTATTTCAAATACTTATTCGACAATTCCAAAATATATTGTCGTTATTTCAATAAAAAAAAAAGTTTTTATTGAATCTTGAAAAAAGTTGACCCAAAATACCTGTCGACGTGTTAAGACGACGTGAACTGACACTAAAGATTAAAATCAGTATTTATCCTTACTTAACCCTAAGAAGTTGCAAATTTTGTAATTAATTAGCATTCATTTTCCAAGTTTTAGAGGTGTTAATTATTAAACAAACAATAAATATATATAAAAATGAGTACTCGGGCAAGTACTTGCAATTAAAAATAAACGATATTTTATAGTTATATCGTAATACAGGCTTTTTGTATAGTGGGGCACCTGCCTCTTTCTGGCCACAACTTGCGGCATAAGCGAAAAGTTGTGCTGAATATATGTAAAAGTAAAAAAATCGTGGATCCTATGAATCTTGTACGATCTTTTCACTTCTGGCTACTTCTATAACTAGAAGATCAGTAAATAAATACACTCTAAGTTTATCATATAAAACTGTTCACTGGAAGGTAAACATTTTGTCAAATTACAGTCTCTTACCACCCTGCAAATTGTTGCGCAAAAAATTCTGGCCAAATAATATATAACGCGACAGCCGCGAGACTGCTCTCTTGAATTTTTAGCACGCATTACAAATAATCAGTGCAATTTTGATACGATGTCAATAATTTTTGGTTCCCTGAATTCTATTTGCATTTTAAGTAACTAAGTATTTAATTATGTGTTTCTTTCCGTGTTTTGGAGAAATTATATTTAATAAACGTTGTTTACAAAATACATTTAAGAAGACGATTTTTGCAAATGTTTGGTGTTTTTTCATTATACAATTTTGTTAAGTTACTGAAACAGTGTACTATGTTTTAATGTATTATAGTGTTCTATAAAAATGTTTATATTTTTTAATTAATTGTTTTTTTGTATCGTTATATATTCAATATATGTTTTTTTTTTGCTTAGTGCAAGCAGTGTTAGATACAAGGACAGAATATTTATAATAATGATTTTTTATAAAAGAAATAGTTGCTGTGGTCTATTTTTTAAAATACAGGAAACATTTTTAAAACATAGGAGTACACATAAATAAATTTTGTATTACTTTCAAACTACATATTCTTAAAGTCAATCTTTTGTTACAAAATAAGAATATTTTTATTTATTTGTGTTTAAATATTTGTAGTGTCAATAAAAACACTCCTATTTAACGATGCATACATACATTTATTACGTATACAGAGGACACTAATAAAAATATAGTTTTCTAAGAATATAGCGATACTAAAACTCCTAACAATTCATAAAGTGATATAGCGAGCTTTGCCCCCAGATAGAAAAAATAATTGCGAATATAATCAGCTCTCTGTTGGAAAAAATAATATGCGGCTACTAAAAATTATAATAAACATAAATACTTGTGAGAAAACGTACTGAGTGCGATTATCGTTAAAACTAAAAAGCTGATTCAATCCCGATAAGGCGACAAAAGTCTTAACATATGTCTGCATAATTATTACTATACACTAGGATGAGTTAACCAATTAACTTTGAACCTTATTTTTAACAAAATAAGGTTCTAGTTTTTTTTTAGTGATGGTATCGAGTGAAGTAGGTTCGATACAGATCTGGGCTCACGTGGTTAAGCTGGACATAACTGAACACGGCTAACTGCTGCTGGAATTAATTATTTTTTTTTTATATACATTGTATAAAAAATTCTCTTTTGTTCGTAGTATATTATTATTATTTAATTTATTTAAAAAAATCACATTTATGAGTTTAAATATTAAGTTTTTTTGCGATGCATTAAAAGTTATAACTTCCAAGTCCTAAAATATTCACTTAAAAACAAAAAAAATGGTTCTGAATACATTAAAAACAAAAAAATATATAAAATTATAATGACGTGACGTTATTATTTTTGAATTGTTATGCTATTCACATAATTTTAAAACCAATGTTAATAATGTGTTGAGTTTATTTTCTTTGTAATTCCGTAAACTGATGTTATTTAAATACCAACACGTCCACAATTATTTTATAGCTTGTCCAAATCATGCGCACGCGCACCAACACCTCTTTGAATGCGTGATTTTTGTAATTTCTATTAGTACTCCACAAATGTTACCATTTTAACAAAAGCTCCTCAAGGTTTTCTTTTTGTTTACATTTTGATTGACTGATACATATTTTACTGGTTAATCTTGGCGACAAATAAAAATAAAATCTACGCATTGTTGGCATATAAATAACATATAAACAAAGTGGGAGATTTCCATATCCTTGGGGCTTTTTAATACTTTTGTAAGTAAATATAATTCATTGTTAGAACTGATTCAAATATTAATGGACAAAAATATTTCATTTCCCTGTTCGAGAAATAAAAAAAGATATAAATAGAATTTGTTTTGTTTGGTTTTCTACTTTACTCTTAGATGTCATAATGTAAGAGAAGAGAACCATAAGGCACAAGCTTCGATCTAGATAAGAACTGTGGAGTGAAATGGCTTAATTCAAGCTTCGGGCAAACATAAACATTGAATTATCTTAACTTAACGCCACCTACTACCCTCTTGCATTGTTAAGATTAAGTTTATTTACTTTATAAATAAATTATTGTTGCATTCAAATATTTTAAATTCCTAAAAACGATAGTCTAATGATTATTTAGAATAATAAATATTTTAACAAAAAAGTAACGCTTAACTACCTCGGGATATTTGATATTAATGTCATTTAAGAAAAAATATATAAAACTGGTTTTAGTAAAAGAATTTAATTCGAATACCTATTTCTACGATCGGTAAAAGCAATAGTACATTAAACAATCAAGATCGGAGAGCAATATAAATCAAGGCAGAACTATCGAAGCCTGAGCTTGCCAGGGATACTGTAATTTGTTTCAAATAAAAACATAGATCTGAAGATCTTAGATAGTGTAAATAGAATTTAAGTTAAGAGTAACCGCTTCTTAGGATGCCTATAATTATCAAACAGATTATAGCTAGCTACATTTTTAAGGGTTAAATTTTTTCTTCGTTTGCGTTTATACAATAATATTTTTAAGTATTTTTTAAGTTTTAGTACTAATATATATTTCAAGTTCTTTATTTTTATTACTATTTCAATATTATTCTAGCATTTGTTGCTTTCTGTAGAGAACGGTTTTCGAAAATGCCTTCAAATTTTATATCAAAGCTAAATTCAAAATTAAAACAGATTAAACTTGCTTTCATTTTTAAATTTTTCTTCCCAGCAGGAAAAGTGATTGAACTTAAATATTTATCAATATTTATTATGTTAAATTTATAGAAATAAAGAATGAAAAATAAACCGATACGGGCAGGGATTCGAACCCGCGACTACTGGGAAACCGTCCCGTAACTCTACCAACTGAGCTACCGTATCGGTTTACCGTACCGTACCGGGACGGTTTCCCAGTAGTCGCGGGTTCGAATCCCTGCCCGTATCGGTTTATTTTTCATTCTTTATTTATATAAATTTAAATAAGCTTAACATGGCTATACATGTTTAAAGATATTTTCAAACATTTATTATGTTGATTGATAATGGATTTTTTCTTAAGTAACAAACGTATGTATTAAGTATATAAGTAAATAAGAATGACCCTAGGTACTTGTACGGTTAAAGAGTGTTATAACACTTTCATAGCTCTATAGGTATACTTAGTGTCTTAAAATTTTATGACTATAAATAATATGTTCTTGTATCTCATTTTAGACGCAATGCTTTATTTTTTATTTGTGTGGTATTCATTTTACTTGTGTGGTATTCAAAATTTTTGTTTCATTTGTATGTTATAGTGTATTCCCAATATCATTATTGCCAGTCCTTTACCATAGATGGCTATCCGATTTTGGAACATGATACTCTCTACGCAACTTTCAAGGGTTAACTCTCTTATACTAAAACGTTAAAATATATTTTGTGATTTAACTTCTATATTTATTCATAAAGAAACATTATGGAAATCAAGTGTTTTCGAAGCAAGAAAGTAAAATTCAATAAAGCGAATTACCTTGACAAAAGATGTATAACATTGAAGTTAATTAAAATTAGGCTAATCTATCTCATAAACAAGAAAGAGCCCTACGGGTCTAAATGATAACTATAAAACAAATGCTGTATTGTTTTATTGAAAGGGATTTTGATATCTCAATCTGTAAGGTCAGAGACGCCGCACTCACGAAACCCTACGGTGGTCACGAAGCTCTGTTAATTATTATCGAACAAATTATCCGTGCTAAAAGGATGTTAATATTACATATGTGTAGTCAAGTATATACTTTTATTAAAAATTTGTCCTCACCAAATTTTTTTATTAAAATCAATACTTACGTGTTATAAAAATGAAATTATTATCATTTACTAAAATAACAAAGATTTTTAGAAGTTTTTTTAAAACAATGTTTTTTTTTTATCATCAATAACATAAACAAAACTAAAAGCTAGTAACGATAAAATTTTATAGTTACCTTAACCGTGAACACTCTAAAGCGTGGAAAAAAAAGAGTTGTAAGTTAACAACTACTAAAGAATTGAGGCATTGAAGTAGTTTAGCTTTTTATCAGTATTAGTATTAACTATTTTAAAGATATTAGAGTGTATAAAAATATATTAAAAAAATCCAAAGTGAGTATTTAAAAATGTGATTTGAAATACGTATAATACTTAACGATAAAAAAAATATTATTCATGAAATTAAGACTTTTATTTGCAGTCGATAACCAAAATATGGATCGGACTATAAATAGAGCGAGTCACACGCAAAGGGCTAAAGGTCTCGCCGAAATTAAATACTGAAAACACTTGCTCAAGGCTCGGATACAATAAATACATTGAACCCATATGTTACACTATACATATATGATTCACATAAACTATAGCCAATAATATCTTGCGGCTTCGTCTGTAATTCGAAATGCATTGAACACAGTCCCATTAATTAGTTTTAAGCTCCAAACCCTGCACGGAGCCCACCTACGGATACTAGTCAGTTTGTTTTAATTAATTAACTTGCAAAGACGCACGCTATTCACATTGAACGGGAATGTGGAGTATCTTGCATTAAAATATCTTTATTAAAAATTATTAAGATCACGTTTGTTCTAGAAATAACACGTATAGTAAGTCTTGTAACATAAAAAAAGGTTCCACTAAGCTAATGATGTAAGCAGAATAAGAAGATTAATAGTAATTGAAATGCTAGAATAATTGAATTATGTTATAAATTCCAGCAACCAAAATAATCCCCAGACATAGCACGGCGCCAAGGGTGTTTCGGGTTGTAAAAAAAGAGCTATAAGACAATTCATTGTTATATTAAAGTTAATAAGTGTGTAATTTTGTTTGATCGAGGGTGGCTCATCCCTTACCTGAAAGGGTGTATAAAATAATTAAATATCAATCCTTGATTACACGATTTGACCTTAATGTTCGAAAAAAATAGCTGTGTAAAGGGTTACATCATACATAATATAAACATAAGAATTTTTGAAGTAAGAAAATTGAAGGGTCAATTAGAATAATTCGCTACGAAACGTAGGAATATTTCACAAATATCGTAACAAAAAAAATAATATTTTTTGTTTTTTTGTTTATTCTATGTTAATTAGAAAAAATGCGTTCTTTTGTTAAAAACAAAAAAAACCCATTTAAGTATTTTTTAGACTGTATTAACTACAATTAGACACAGAAATCTTTCCTATTTATAATATTGACTTAAAAAATAATTCATAAAATCTTGTAACATCTGAATAGCATTGAGGTTAAAGTGAAATAACTATTTATTATTACTAAAGTCAGATGCGCTTATTATGAGGGGTGGTGAATCGTTAATATCATCCCTCGTGACTCATCGGTAACCCTCTTTGATTTTTACTTAAATGCAGTTAGTACTTTTATTTATGAAAAATTATGCACGGCTTTTAAATGCTTCATTAGTTAATATTGTTCTTTTACATGATTTTTTAAATATAGCTTTTATTATGTTTATTTTTTAGTCGGACAGGGGCTTTTTATTGAATAGATTTACAATTTTTTTATATATTCTTTAACATTTTGGGTGTATTAGGGCTCTGTTAACATGTCTAACAGGATTATTGGGTGCTACTCGTTCTCGGAGTGTCTGCCTCCGTAGTACCTACTCGGTAATGAGTACGAAAGTACATTACTAATAAATCTGTTATCTTGTTTAAATATATTCTAAAGTCAAAACTAATGATATTGAAATAATATTAACAATAACTGAAACTATATGAAGTATGAAACTATTCCTACTCTATAACCATTAGTGTAACAACATAAACAAGGATTACTTAGAAACAAATTATTTTCCTAAATTAGCATAGAATTTTTATCCATTACGAAACCTTAAATAATAGTGGCATCTAATAAACGTAAAATCATAATATACCTGACTGATATATCTTAGATTCATATCTTGTAACAAACTTCAAGCCTAACTGAACTAAACTGAAACCTTATAATCTGATCCAATAAACATTTTGCCTAACTCTATTAAATGTCAGACAGTCAGCTCGTCCGTCATAGTTTAATATATTATGTAAATGGTGGGCAATCGTGTATCAGACGACATTTTATCGCAAGATGTCAAGTGATGCCGACATATCTATTGTACGTTAAAAGTTTAATCTATGTTACGGTTCTGTGGTCAAACCAGAAATTTCTCTTCCATGTGACATGATATTACAAAAATCTTTAACACGTGCATGTTATACATCTGAAGAGTTCCGTTAATTTTTACATAATTAAATTTAATTACCATTTAGTTTAAATATAATTATTTTAAATTTATTTCAAGTGTTCTTAATTTAAATTTGTCTTCTGCTAACTAGTAAAAAAAATACAAGAAATATTTTGAAATCAAGTAAGCCTTTTAGGTATGCCTAGGTTACGTATTACATTATGCAAATAAGAATAAGGAAGTAGATCCAGGGGAGTCCAACAATGGGAAGCATTGACGCGTGCCGCCCACGCAAGATAACAAGTTGAACACATCTGCCTGATATAGTAGCAAGTATGATTGATATTTGATAACACTAACACAGATATAAGTTGTGAAACAAGCATGTATGTTTAGGAATCCGTAAGAATATGATAATATAAAACAAATATGGGATCATTGCATTACATTGAATTCTTACTTACTTAAAATCCATAACATTACCTACTAATTAAGTAATGTATTTAAAATAAAAAGTAATATAATTATTATCGTCTTTTAAATTAGAAAAAAATGTTATTCTATTAAAATAATGGTCTGACTTAAAAAATATTATATTATAAACAGACTACACAAAAATTTTAACACAAACAACGGGCAAAACAAAATAGAAATGACAGCCATATAAAATTATAACTTTAGAGTTTCTATTGTAATAAAATTAATACACTATTTAATTATATATAAGCGACTCGTTTTGTATCAATGTAATTTGTAGGCGCTATTTACGACCCTACCTACATCAGATGATTGTATAAACAAACAGTTTTTATATATTTAAATCAAAGAAGCCGGTATCATTATGATGGACCATTTTTGAAGATTTTCAATTTACTTTATTATCTATTTATTTATGCGTAATTTTCTAATGATGACCGATGACTCTTATTACGGAACAGGAAAGCTTTGGAGAGGCCATTTGTGTTAATGTATCATTTCATTTTATTGAATTATAATTTTATTTAAATTTTAATATATACTAAAAATACTTCTTAATTTAATGTATTTTCAGTAGTGGATTAATTATAAAAAATAATGTAAATATAAATATATTAGAAGATTTTAAAATATAGATCCTTGGAATGCTCAAAAATTATATCATGTAGAACACGTGTGTCTTTCTCCATATCACTTTCAGTCTCTGTCCTTAAATTCTTAAATAACATAGATAGTGGTCCGATTATTAGAAGTACCTATTATGTTTATAGCCGAATGGTTCTGGCTCTACATTAAGTGGAGGTAATGGCGACGTTTAACTTAATTCTAGCTCTAAAACGTTTGACGGTCGTTAAGTTGCTGTAAAAAATGTAAGAAACGTTTTACTTTGTATGTGTTTCATTACAACAGTTTAATAAATAGATTGACAGTTAGAATGTCATTTGGTTGGTGTGTCAATTAAAAAAAATATTGAGTTCATTATCCATATTTTTTTTAAATGTAAATATGTCATATAAAGTATATAAACTAAAACTAAACATATTTTGTTTATTCTATACCCATTACAGTACAAAACCTTTCGAAATATTAAATTATACACATACTTTTTGGTTGAATGTAAATTATGGAGTGTGTTATTGAATCGTGGTTAGGAAAAAGGTGTTCCAAAACAAACAAAATATAATTAATCGCCTTCGTATTTTATATATTCCCTAAATTAAATTTGAGCGGGATGAACTTGAGGCGTTTTCTCGTTTCATCAATCAAAAAGTCGCGAAGTGGAAGCCCTACTTCCTACACTGCATCTCTTTCTTATATTCAAGTTTGTGACTAAGTGAGAAAGGGAGAGTAAATTATTTTAATTAGGCAGATTTTTGTCTTTCTCGTATAAATTTAAACAAGCAGAAGTAAGAGAAGGATAGAATATTGTTTTGGTTAGATTTATCAATTTTCAGGGTTCACCCAATGTTCATACTTCAGAAGCAGTAATCAATTTTGTATACAAACGACGGTAAATAATTGATTTTTTCTATCTAATGACCAAAATACCATCTGCCGGAGTGCCAAAATGTTTTTGGTTCACATTCTTTTATGTCGAATATTACCACGTGCCAAAATATTACCTTGACTTAAGACTTTTTATACCACAGGATCAATGAACTGTAAATTCGAACAGGGTTTGATAGTTTACAACTTCTGTCCTTCATTCGTGATAACAGTAATTTAATCGCTACATCATGGCTATTAAAAGGTATAAAGATAAAAAAATATTTGTAGTTCATTAATGATTACTAATTACATTGTAAGAATTTATTTGTAAAAAAAAAAACAATAAAATAATACTTTTAAATAAAACATATGTGGTTGATATTGTATATATGTAATTGTATATAATTGCTCGTTACATTTACTATTTTCAGACGAGGACGCCAAAAGACAACACCTTGAAAGTGGTTACAGCGAAGGACATTATGCAGAATAGTCAACCAGCTGGTTATATCATATTTATATCTCCGAAAGAACGAGTTTTAGATAACACTAGAGTAGGAGTTTGAAGATATTTATAAGTTAGTTATTTGCATAGCATTTTAAAAATCCCAGTGGGATATTTCGTTTCTACAGGACCCCATAAATCCCGTGATATTTAGACTCCCCATGACTCTATTTATTTATGAGGCGAGAACAAACAGACTAATAATATTAATTTACATAGAATGTTGAACTTAAATTAGATTAGTGATTGGATAAAAATATATAAATCAAAAAGAAAAAATGAATAAACGAATCGAATAGTATGTTTTTTATGTAAAGTTTTGAAAATCGTTTACTCGTTAGACTCCAGAGGCTAAATATCCATCAAAATATTTTATATACATAAATAAAACAATATATTTTATTTTTAGGTTTACTAAATTGAACTCATCATATATAAATTACATATGAATGCATTTTTTGGTAATTTTCCACAGTTTGATCTCGGATGTATGATTTTGACTAAAGATGGCAAGCTTACAAAATATCATTTATTTAGTTTCAATACTAGTTATTCGATGATAACCAAAATAAGTCGATGTAATCCATTTAAATTTAGAATTATCACGATTTTGGGGTCATAAAATGATTCCTGATTCAAATCTTAGCGGGAGACTGCGCCCACCCATAGGTGTGGACAGAGATAGATTAAATACGCATTATTAACATTAAATCAACCTAATGTGTTATTTGTTTAGTTGCTTTTTGATGCCGCCGATATAACCCGTGTATTTTTACCCCCTTCAAGTTTGAATGAAAAATTCTAATTGAAGATTATTTATGGTCTGTATTACTTTTAAATCCAGTATTCGTCCATGTGTTTACTTTACAATGCACTTGGTTCATACTTAACCAAAAAGTGACATAAACTCCGTTACATTAAAACTACCACCTATACGATAAACAAATCATTCGTCCAATTCGCAAGAGGCTGAGGACAGTTCTTGTAAATCTCAGATAGCCATCTTGATGTACGAACGGATGCAAAACGGGATCCACAACAGTTTGATTTAAGGAAATGCACGTCTATGGTGGGGAAGGCTGGGTACACAAAATTAAGAGCTGATTCTTTACGATATATGAAACATTTATTTACAAATATAAAATACTTCTCATATCATTTTAATAAAAACATGATATTGTAACTATTTGGACGTTTATATTTAATGTAAATTAATTTATTAAATTATTGTCTACACATTTTATAATTATATTATATTAAAAAAGCTGAGTGTGTTCGAGCCTAAGTTTCGTTTGGGACATCTAATGTCCGACCAATTTGCTTATCAGGTTTATTTAGTTCAGCTCTCAGACGCTGATGGACCGAATTCAATAAAATTTGGATAACAATAACATATTTAATCGGAATCAATAGTAATAAATCTTAGCTATCTTAAAAAGTTATCTATTATCTTTTAGTGTATCACGATTCTCTAACATTTTGATAAAAGCCAATGTATTCATAGTTTTTGTCTGAATAAAAGATTTTTTAAGCTTTAAAATTGAGATATTTTTTTGTAAGAGAAATTATCAACACTACACACTCAAGTATTTACTTTGACACATATAAGACGATTTAGTGATGGTTTTCTTTTAACAAAGACGTTTCCTGGTTGCGAAAACATCACAGGAAGAAACGCTTCATTAGTTCGCTTATAAATAATCCTACACCGACAATAACCCTTTGAATTGTGTTTCCGCTTTTAAGATTTTTGAATTATAAGAAATGTTGAAATTATGAATGATATTTTTTTCGAATATTTTTGAGTGGTTACTATTGTTGATAAACTAGTAAGTAATAATAAATTATAAAACATTGATGTATACAAATTAATGATAATGTTAGCAATTGTAACAAAAAAACAAAAAATGGTAAACAATACAATCGAATGTCTCGTATTCAAATCTCAAACTGTCGCATGTACGAAATATTACAGGGAGCTAATCGTGTGTGTTCAAGACATTTTAAACATGAACGCCATCATTAATTATGCTTTCTAGCTCACTTTTTGTCTCGACTGAGTTGAATGTCTTCATCCACTTATCGGATCTGATCAAGCTAGTAATTTGTACCTGGCTTCGATCGTGCGGGACATATTTACAAGCCGACTTCGATTTCCAATTAATTGTGCTTGTATTGTTTAATTATTTTAAGACATAGTTACAGGGGTGTGCTTTCTGTTTTAAGTTGTTCCAATTTTATTGAAGTTACATTGAAACTTTTAATAAGAACTTAAATAGTTCAAGTAGTTCTTAAAAATTAATAGATTGCCATGACTTGTTTTAATTATATTCTAATTTTTGTCAAACTGAAACTAGTTTTAGAAATTTGTTGCGAAAATTCAGAAGCTCTCCTTAACTTAATCTTGTTTTTATTAAACTTAAAAGTGCAACCAGATAATATAAATAAAAAAAAAATTGGTGCGTAATCACATACTAAGAAGAAAAGTATAGATGAGAAGTATACAAACTAAAGTCCTAGTCAATGGACCAATCATAACTCTGGAACAAATATGTTCTAGAAAAAGTCTATATAGAACGCAATTCAGAGGTATCCTTAAAAGAGAGAGAAAAAAGGATATAATGGATTTAAGTTCGAAACGCAATTACAATATCAATACATTCATAATAAGTTATGTTTTAATTTTCTTTTACGATTATTTTATCTCGATCCGTATTTAAAACCATGTTATTGAATGTGCAGTTCATGCAAATTAGTACTGAATATAATAAAATACTGGACACTTGTATTCACTGTGCTTCTCCTTCGTTTTGGTTCGAATGAGAAAAAGTATTTAAAACAACGAAATGTTTGATGTGTTTTGACAATGGATTTTTAAAATCTACAATGTACAGAAATTATATTAATTCTAATGGTCAAATAGCTATCGAGTTACAGGCGCCAGTGGGCAAACTGCGATATTTATTTAGGTTTCTGCTTTGCCATTTTAAATAACGTATGGTACAGTGGTCACCACTTTGGTTTCAAAACACACAACATCCATTCTTATTTTTTATTATTATGTTAGTATTCAGGATTATTTAATGTGGCGGGAGACCTTAACTTAAAAAAATAATTATCTGAGCCACTTAAAATATTAATAATACAATGAATATACCACAAGGATTGAATTTGCACACGTGCTAAATCGAGAATCAATTTCGAGAAGTGTTAGGTTACAATTGACCTGAGTACCCTTATGAGTTGCACTGGCATGCAACCCTTTGTTGTTGTGCAAGATATGTCATCTGCCCTTTGAATTTGCCGACGATACCAATCCATTGAAATCTACACTCACATGATAGATGCAGGCACTGTGTAAAATGTCCAAATTATTTCTATGAATGCAATTATTATTTGGTAAATACTTATAATACAGATGCAAAAAATACACGTTAAAAGGTTTCATGTTCTTACATAATAATAAAATAATTTATAGTATATATAAAATTCCTATAAAATCCGATAATAAACTCCGGGAGTTGCGTATAGTTTGCTTCACATGGTTCGTGGATAGAGTTAATAGTTTATTGCTTTTAAATGCTAATTTGAAAGAGCATGGGAATAGCCTCCAATCCAAATGTAGAATAATAACGTTCAAGATTACGGGATTCCCTTACGAAACATCAGATTCGAAGCCGCCCAAAACAGGTCGTGTATTAATTTAAATGCGTGCATCTTTTGGCTTAATAAAATCCATTAAATTGTAACCGAACATGGTATATTTATAACAGTGGCCCAAGCGTAGATACGGAAAAGACATGTTTTATTGGTGGCATAAAACACATTAACGGACACAGGTTTTAATTGCTTCCACATTAATTATACGCATACTTTTACTACTTACACTGCTCGAACGATTTTAATCTAAAATATAACCTGAATATCAAGATAGTATCAGGTTAGACGCCTCTTGTCTCTTTTGGCGTACGCCGATATAGAAACTCGACTACATGTTGTAGGCATCTATTGAAATCATAACAAATGATATAAACCCTTTCTACATCTGCGTTACGAATTGAGAACATCGCTCATAGAGGCTGTGTATTATCTAATGAAGTATCGCAAGGTGTTATTCCTATTTGCGATAGAACGTGCCAAAGTAGTTCACCTGGATTCTGTTTAATAAGATTCCATTCGAACACATTTCGGTACCTTACTTGCATCACCTTGCCTCGTCACAATTGTTTACAAAGAGGATTATATTACATTATCTTTATAAAAGTGAACCGTAATTAGGCGCCCACATCTCGAGACATAACAATATCTGCGAATCGAAAAAAAACAGCAGATGTATTCTAACATAAAATTTATATTTAAAAGTAATTCAATAACATAATGTTCATCACGGATCAAAATGTATTGCTTCCTTTCACCTTGAAGTGAACCAAACCTTGCACTCGGAAGCGGGTGATACAGTTATCTCGAAAAACTGTAACACTTAGAAAGATTCTTTGTTTGTTATAACGGAGCAGTGCATTACCGCACCCCAATATCAGAAATACAAAAAAATGTACCGTTTTATAAGAACGTTATTTAAAAGAAGAGTAGAAGTAAAAAACATGTAAGGTGTTCATAGTCCCTTGGGTCCGTTATATCAATAGAGATTAAAGGCACGCGTTTCGTACTGCGCAGGCGCATTGTCGGGACATCTTTGATGTGGCTGGAAAAGACGCTTGGACAATGGTTTTGCGATACTACGATCTTAAGTCAGGTGTAAATCCGAAGGCATTCTAACCGAGCTTATACTTAACCGCAATTCACTAAGATTAAAAAAAATAAAAAATAAAACGATTTTTATTTAAAGTATCAACACTGAAATAAGTTTTTAGTTTTACTAATTAATAGAAATCACTTTGAATTTTATATCAGAACCCAAACTCCTTGATCCGTCTCAAATCATTCCAACCCTTTTAATTGCATTGAAGATTACCTAAGACATAAATTAAATTAGTTTGTACGATTAATGTGTCAACTATGTTAAAACATGGAAAAGATAAATGCATTTTAAATGAATGCCGCTGATAGTACTGACACCTCTTGTAAAATTTTCAAATGTTTTAAGAACGTAATATCATAAATACTAACATAAAAATTATCAACTTGTAAAGTTACAGTGACACTTTTGATAAAACAGGGAATGTGTATCACTTACAGTAATTTATTTTCTCATAAAAAGTAGATCATAAAGAAATAAAAATTCTGCTGATAAATTCACTTATCTTCCCACTTTTTCCAGTGCCGATCATTCATATAATTAATTTTGATAACTATGACGCCTCGCCCGAGGTACGGGAGCCGATGCTTTTAGTTACTATCTCTTAGTTTAATTTACTCGTCCCTCAGATAGGCTGAAAAGTGATTCGAGCTACTTATGTATCAATACTAATCCGGATGTCTCTTTCATTACTTTATTCCAGTTTGTTATGAAGATAAAATAAGTCTAAAAAGTAAAGCAGCTATCTATTAATGTCTTACTAAGCCTTCAGACTTGAGCCTGGCCACTATTTGTGTTAATTCTTATTATGTGTGTAAAGTTTCTTTTTTATGATACGTAATATGACGCATAATTGCGACCACCAACAATGTTAGAGAAGTTAATTAATTTAAATATTTACAACTAAACGAGAGATAATTATTTTAAATAGAAATCATTATAATCAAAGAGACCTTGATGTTTAATTTACACAAACAAACAATTTTGCAAATATTGCGAATGTCTGTTTTTTCTGTTTACTTTTTTCTAGCATTGTTTTGGTATCGTCATTATACTGATAAGGATCGAGAATGCAATTTAGATGTCCAAATCGATCGAAACAAAAAAATGGAATTGGGCCGTTACGTTTCACACGAAGATGGGTTTGCGGTTTATATTGGTTTTTGTTTTAGTTCAACCGTATTTGAGTTTTTTGGTCATTACAGATGAATATTCTCTTATGTCCCTATATACGTAATGTCTGTACCAATAAAGCCATATGTATAAATATATTATATAGTAATTAATACGAGTCATTAGTATAGTACAATAGGTTAATTTTGTCTGTCTTACTTCAGTATTATAATATGAACATTTAAGATAATCTTTTGTAATCTAAATTATATTTTCCGGTAATACATTAGTGTTAAATGTATTTTAAAAAAAAAACAGCGATTTTAAATTTGCCTTCCTAGTACGTGCTCTAATTATTCACCCGAGGTTCGATTCAATTGAATTACTGCAAAGAAAACAAACAAAAACAGGATTTCGTCGTAATCCCCCATTCTTCTAGGCTTACGCGCAAAATGTTTCATATTTGTTTAAAATCACCAACTCCATAGACACCGTTGAAATACTCGAAAACTTCCGGTCTACCGCTTTGTCAATAATTGGGACATTTATTTCCTTCACCGGATTCTAGTTCTAATAAATTTCTATAGTTAAATTTATGAGGTATTGTAATAAGATATAAATCTTTGTAACTGCGTGAGTATGGAGTAAAATGAAGGCGTGATTATAAATCGTAGGGTTTGTGCCATATGTCACTAATTCTTTTTGCAATAAGTGGCTCTAAAATGTGGACATTAAAAGCAACAAACCTGTTTTGTTAAGAATTATTGCCAGCTTACTTTAATAGATGTTTTTTATTGTCAATTCGTTTGAAAATATTTGCTCAATACTCTTAAAATTTGAATTACGCTTGAATAAAACTATTTTTTAATACATTCATTCATCCATTCAAAATATATTAAATTAACTTTTTTCTTTTTAAATTAAGTTGAAAAATATGTGTTTTGTTAGAATAATTTAAAACTTAATCGTTTTTTTTTCTTTTTTACGTTCTGGTTTTCTAACCATAAAATCAATTAAGTCATATTTTATTTAAAAGATGTCACATAAAATATGAATATAATATATATATATATATATATATATATATATTATATGCATTCCCAATTATCTATTAAGTATACCCAAATAAAATTATAAGTGTTTGAGTATTTAACTTATACCTTCTGTTAGCACTGTAATAAATCACAAGCTTTACATAGGTTAGAATTTAATTAGTAACTTTTCGTATTTACCTAATCCTTAGAACTTTGAATCAGTAATCCGCCTTATCGTCAATCCTTTACAAACGCCGCATAATTTAGAACTGGTATAACGATATAAAAACCGGGACAAAAACCGACCGTGTTCTATTGACCGTGACGCAACAATTGTTTAGTAGTTTGCTGATACCCTAAGTCCACCTTGTTGACTTCGACGCAACGAAATTAAACACGCGAAAAAAATCGAGAGGTCCTTAAGAAGATTGAACGACGGTCTATTGTGAACATTGTGTAATGTAGCGAGACCGTATCCCCACCACAAAAGATTGTACAGTTATTGAACAATCAAGAGAACATCCGAGTCACGAGCTATTTGAAATTTTATATGTTGCAGGTAGAACCCTTTTTGCACAATTCAGTGAAACGAACAAGCCAGTTGTCGCCATACTTGTCCAAAATTCAATGTAAGCAATTTCACGATCGGTTTGCCGTTGAAAACATGCAATTAATTTTGTCTCTCATCTTTGTTGGTGAAATATTGTACTTGGTTTAAAAAAGGTGGTAAGTTGGCGTAAAATAGGCAATTGTGCGACAGAAGTCTGATTTAGCTATGGATATATTATAATACTCTCGAGAAAATCATGAAAGGATAAATAAAAACTTTATTATTTGCCGCATATTTGTAATTTAATTTATAATATTCTTAAACTATATGAATATCTAATCGTTTGAAAACAAAAATGATTATATGATAAAAAGTAAAAGTATAGACGTTCATTTAGTCTTTTAAAAAAAGAAATGCTTTTTAGGTGTCAATAACGCTAATATAGATCGATTGTTCGGATTCAAAGACTTATATTACGAGAGCGAGACGAATCGGATTACAATCATTGTAAATGAATCCATCAATAATAGATAACTAGCCATATTATAACAGATACGTATTAATCAAAGAATGAATCGATATTGTCTACATTTAATTGTTTAGGTGATATATTGTGTTAAGGAATGTTTAGATACATATACATTTAACAAGAGCTGTTCTGTTACCCTCAACAATAAGCTTTCTATTGAACATGTAACCTGGTTCTATAATCATACAAATTAATAATTATCTTCACAAATTTAATATTTTTATTTTTTTTAATTTCTATAATATTTTCTTATAAATTGTAATGAATCTACAGCTTTGGAGATATTTAAAAGCTCTCTTACGAGAATCCACCAAAAAATAATTTTCACACGATCGATGGAGGTTTGTTTCCGATGATCCAATTTTGAAATATCGGTTGCGGCTACCAATCATTAAAAAAATGATCTTTTGAGCAAAAAGGCTTCTTTTAAGCAAGCCGCGTAAGGGCGTGGACATAACTTGAAATTATGGCAATTTTAACACCTTAGAAGTGCTAAGTTTTGTGTTGCCCTCTGTAATTTTCACAGCGTGCTACCTACTACAGTATTCTATTCTTTATTGTACGTGCTCACTGACGTTCGGATCATTACTTGAATGATTTACAATATTCACTTCTGCAAGTCATCAGATTTTAATGAGGTTAACGTAGGTTGTGGTGATAGTGATCTGTAATTTGGTAAAAATATGTTTTTTACCAAATTCAGATAACTTTCAATAATGAGATAACGTTGTATGAATAATAGTGTATAGAACTAACATTTACGGAGGCTTTTTTTTTTATTTTATAATGATATATTGATTTTAATATGATTAAATATTGACATTTTAGTCTCTCTACCTACGAACTAACAATAATATTATTTTACTATTTTTGTTATCACTTGTTATTTGTGAGTTTAACTTAACTTTAACACTAATTAGTTTTAGGTAGGTGTAACATATATGAAATAAAAAATACCAGCACTAACAAAAATATTAAACATAATCACACTAGCTGTGAATAAAAAACACAAAAGATTAGTTCAATTGCCAAATTTAAGAAAAAAACTAAGTTTAATCGATAGTTATAAAAATTAAGGGTAGTCTCAGTTGGGCATATTTTTTATCGATATAAAAAATCAGTAGCAAATATGAAAAATTGTTGATTGCTCAGAAGCCATTACTATACCATGTTATTTAGAGGTAAGCCTATGATTAAAGCACTGCCTACCTGTTAAATTAAATTAGGCTTCTTGAGAGAACATTCCTATTACGAATCCAAATGAAAAAATTAAATAATGATTAAAAAAGTATTTAATTTACGATCTTGCTATTAAAAGGCTCATGTGTTAATGGTTTTTGTGATTGCTTCTTTTTCTTAGCTTTATGTTCATTATATCGTTTGAGAACTCGTGTTAATATTGAGCCTTAAAATATATTTACATACAGAAACCGGACTTAACACTTCAATACACGTCTATTATTATGTTCAGTGCCCTATAATATTTTCCAGTACTCTGTTTTATGTTTTTCTTTTATCTTATCTGGTTTCGAAGTTATATTAGTTGGTCAATATCTACCCCTACCCCTTTTGTAATTAATGTGATTGATATTAAAAGTTATTGCTGGGAAATAATAATTAATTAAAATAAAATTGTTAATCTACGCAAAATAATTATATTATGTTTTATTCACACAAACACTTAGTACTGATTTTAAGCCTAAAGCCACGCAGCATCTCCGCCGCCAAGGAACGACGTAATCTTGCAAATATTTATCTCGTGTCAATACAATATGCCAAAAGCGAATGCTTATTACGGTTTTTATAAATGTGTACATGCTATGGGCTTTATGTGTGGTCCAAGTCACATGATATTGCTTTATCGGTGTGAATTGTTTTAGTATTAGAATAATGTTAAACTTCTATATTTATATAACTAATTATTACTTATAGTCTGTATTTTAAAAGCTATTGAGTTGAACCTATATCTTTATAAAATCAAAATAAATATGGCTTCTTTTTACATTTATATAAGCACAGAGTCAATAAAAAGAAATGGAATAAGTAAAAGGTTTCATAATACCTATTTGCTTAGACGACAATCGGCGAGATAGCATCAATTGATTGATGTCTGTTAAAAAGTCTTTCCTTGAATTTATAATTTTTTTATTTTATCTTTCTGGTTCCAAAACAGTAAATTTTATTAAAAATATAATAATTTCTGTGATAGCAATTGTTAATAATAATATATAAACAAAATTATTAACTGATTATCCTTTTTAGTTATTTATTTTATTTAAGCTAAAATAAGCACTTGACACTGAAGACTGACATTTATATGACATTAAAAATATAAATCTCTGTCGCTTGTCGCTTGCGCTAACCTGGTTAGTAAGTTACAAGATATTGTACAACACAATAGAAGGAGGAGCAATGCCTTGCGGCGGCGATCAACTGATACAATGTGTAAAGTTTACAGGACAATCGGTTACATTAGTTCCCTCTTGACCGAAAATAGTTATATAAGTTTAAATTTAATATGTTAATGTGAAATTAAAATATATTTACACTAACCATCATAATCAATTGAAGGATCTCGTTCAAATTAAATATTTTAGAATCAGGAATATTTAATACGATTCATAAAGTAATTTCAAATTTATTAAGGCACAGGCAGTAAATAAGAATTTTTTAGTTTTGTAACACGCTAACACCCACACTGGGAACTGATATAGCTTATCAATGTTCATGATCTTATCTCTGATTACTGAATCACGCGAACACTTTGAATTCTACTAAAGTGTTCGATATGTTCATGCAATTTTTGTCTTCATTTATATTCACAATAGTTTTGTTTTTATATTGATTTAATAAAATAGATATACCTTAAATGGGAATGTAGAGTGAGAAAACATCAGTGCGCGTCACTTCATAAACATTATAAGCTAAAATTATGGTCCAGTTGTAGAGATTTTTTTAAATATTTTTTTAATGACTACATTTTATAGATTACCTTAATGGCCCCGTCAGTCTAAAAAATAAAGGTAACATTTATATGATATTTTCCTTGAAAAAACTCCTACGATAAATTAATTATACTACGAATAAACTAAATGTGTATATTTATACCCCTAATAATTTTGGTACCGGAAATACCAACCTACTTAGCAATATTCAAAGTAGTGGTCGTCAAACAACTTGGACAACACTAAATATAGATAATTCTATTAAGTTTTAAAAGATAAGTGATTATTTATACAATAACATATCATTATCGTGGTATTTCACAAGTGTATAATCCAAGTAGCGCATTAAAGAAAACAATATCACAAAGCCGGATCGAATATCTGATTACCGTACAAGGGCTGATGGCAAGAACGGCCGGTTCATCATAGAACCCTGGTTATAAATGGTCATAATTGGGTCCGACCCTATAATACTTATCATTAGAATGAAGCTAACTGGTACAATATAGACTGTAAGCAAGATAGAGTTCCATTGATAATGCTTTTTATTTTATACATAAGGTATGTAAAACAGGTATTAATAAATAAATTGAATATAAATATTTACATCAAAATTTGAGTAGCTTCCGATTTCTCTGTATAGGTTAAATGCTAAAATGGCTTTCCATCACATGGACCATCTGCTGATTCGCCACTTCATAAGATACAATGTGAAGTCAGCAAAGAAGCGGGTCAGCAAAAAAGGTACAATGAGAGACGTGCGAATGATATTATGCATTCAAAAGTTACACCGTTGGTCTCTAGACGACGAGTACTCGGTGTCAGAGGCGATGAAGTGATAAAGTTGTTTATTGATGATCTTCGGTTACTTTAATTGCGGTCGGCGCCTGTGACGCCGAAACACGCAGAGTGAAGTCAAGCAAATGACAAAGATTCACGTGATACTCACCGAGTCGGCCCTCTTTGAACATCGGTAGACGGGTTCTACGAGCAAACAAAATATTGTCAATAATATTTTATTAAATTAAGTCCATGAGCTTACTCTAATATGTTTATATTCATTTTCTATAATTGTATTTATAAAAACGCAGACAATGAACTCTTCGATATTAAATGCATTCGAAACATTTAAAAACAATAAAATAAAAAGGTCTATAAAAAAATAACAACTAGTTTATTGGCTTTCAAATACCATTCGTTTTCAATATCTTGATAAATGCCGTCTTGCAATATATGGTTAGGGAATTCGGTGGCTCTAGGATTTTTATATTAAAAACAACACGCTCTGAACATTATACCGAAAAAGGCGGTTTAATGAAAAAGTCGTTGCACCGTGCTACACAACTGGTGGAATTAATATTGGCATTTCATTCAAGGTCGTCACGTTTCATACTTACTGGCCACTGAAAAAAAAGATTCGATACAGATAGGTTTAATGAAGTGGGTTTGTGCAAAAGTCATAAATTAAAAAAATAAATATGTTGACGGGGCGCCTTATCGGTGGTTGTAATTAACATGGCGCATGGCTGCGCGGGCGCAGCACGAGGCGCACGCGTACAGCCAGCTGACAGGTCACTCACTCTCGCTTGCTAGTGCTTACGCGGCCTTCACGAAGGACGGGTGTGTAGATATGTATTGTATCTTCCAATTTCCATAATTAATACGTAAGACGAGACGAAGCTTCTTAGCAATCCATGGATTCACCGTGCGGGTGCCGGGCCCATCGCGTTGCAAGGAGAGGAGTGCAAGCAGTGCCTGGGACTTGCGACCCAGGAGTAGGTTTAAGGGGCCCCTTTATTATGCGCAAAAACGCTCACCTTCACCCTCCACACTCCTCTCCCTACCTAACCAAATTTGGAAAGAACCTACTAATGCCGCCTTTGAAGTACGTTCTAGAAATGAACCGATGCTTGTTCTAGAAAGGCCAAGATCTTTAAGTAGGCTATAGAGAGATTTTGCTGTTATACCTCTCGCTCCCACTTCTACCGCGTACAAACTAACTATAAATTTATTCCTGATCAGTTCGTTGGTTAGTTCGTAATACTTATTGAGCTTGAATGTGTGATCCCTTGGGATGTTTGTTTCCCAAGGAACAGTAAGCTCCACAAGTATCACGCGCCTCAGATGTTTCGAATACAGGAATAAGTCCGGTCTGGATGACGAAACACCAACATCCCCAGGGATTTTGTAATGCTTTTCATACGTGTCCATCATGAGAATCCAATCAGGAGCCGCGCCTAATATTGAATAAGGCTTCGCTTTTGATTTTTTGGAGGAGCCTTCTTTTACGAATTCTATAGATCGTTCGGTGGTTGTTATACCCTTCCGCGCTCTTGCTACTGAAAGACTAACCGCTTCCCGTATAATTTCTAATACCTTGTCGTGGCGACGCGAGTATTGACCTTTATCTAGAAGTACCCTACACCCTACTAATAGGTGTTTCGCGGTTCCTATTGCCTCCCCACAGATGTTGCAAGACTTTTCGGTGGCTTTGCCCCATCTTACTAAATTACTTTGATCTGGGAGAGTCATTTGGAATGCATTAAGATAGAATTTTAATAATGCTGGGGACCAATCATAAATTAAGGTGCGCCACTTCAAAGCTAGTGGAATACAAAAATCTCCTATGGTCACCCATTCGTTTTGAATTTCTAGGCTCATCGCGTGGAGTCGGTAATTATCGTTTTCGTCTTGTCGAATAAAAGATTTTGTTATGTCTATGTCTTGAACTTTCCTACTTGATCCTAGCCCTACTTTATTTGTTTGAGCACCTATCATAAACTTTTTATGGAATTGAAGTCGTGACTCGAGCTCTGAGGCAACTTTGTCTTTTGGGAGAGAAGTTACAGTATCATCTTTAGATTTTCCGATGATATGTGTTTTGGTAACTCTTAGATGTTTGTAGAGCTCCGATGGTTTCTTTAAATTTAATCCAAAGTTGTTACGGTCTCTAAATAAGGTTGAAGAGTCCGCTGAGTGCGCTAACCCGAGCCATAACTTCAATGTCTTTATGACGCTTGCATCTAACTTTGACAAAAGGGTTTTATTTATATCATACACGAGGAAAGGCCAATTTAGACGTGATGTTAAATAATTATCGTAAATCCAAGCTTTTTTGACGTTACTTATTGGTTGGTTGTCTACCTTTTTGAGATCGTTTAAAAAGCTATCGACTATTACATCCAACGATGGAGTACGGCCTTGGTAATCGATTTTTTTACCTAAAAATTTAAACGGAGCTGCTTCCGTAACCGTACTAACGCACTGACCGCCTATTATAAGACCCGGATCGTAAGAGGTATATTTGGTATTCCGTCTACCCAGACACAGACTAAAACATTTACTTGGTTTTGTCCTCAATCCGCCCGTCCACGTACAGAAATCCTCAACTACATTTAAAAGTACCTGACATTGTTTCGGATTACGTGTCAGTATCGCGAGATCATCTGCAAAAGCTAGTATGGATTCTGTGAATTTGTTGTTGAACTTAAACCGATAGCCCCACTTTTTTTCATTTCTAATTAATTTGTCTATTAAAATATTAATAACTATATTAAATATAATAGGAGAAATACAACAGCCCTGAAATAAACCAACGTTATAATTAAGTGGTTTTGAATGGTTTTCATTAAAAATTATTGAGAATTTTAATTTTGAATAATATGATGCAATAATGTCGCGAACCACCGTAGGAAAGTTATACCATTTAAGCGCGAACATCATTAGTTCATGTCGTACCGACCCAAAGGCGTTTTCTAAGTCTATCCAACAAACCGTAATTTGTCTCTCGCTAGTTCTAGCATCTTTAAGGCTTTCCGATATTAACGTATTATGTTCCAGGCATCCAGAAATTCCGGGCAAAAACCCTTTCTGGTGATTAGGCCTGAAATATCTATTGTTAATCATGAATTGCGTCATTTTAGTTTGTAAAAAAGAGAAAAATATTTTGGAAATTGTATTTGTTAGGGCTATCGGTCTAGTATCCTTGGGATTATTGACATTGTCGTTTTTCGGAATGAGGACAAAAAGGGCTTTTCCGAACGATACCGGTATTTGCTTTCTTGACCAGATTTTACCGAATATATTTAAAAGATGTTTATGGAGCGACGGACATTTTTTGTAAACTATATAAGGGATACCATCCGGACCTGGTGCTGACTTAGATGGTTTCATTTTAATTATTTTATTGATTTCCTCCAAAGTTGGTGGGTTGGCTTGAAAATCTTCAGTAGGAGTCTCAGGTTTGTGTTCGTTTGGATCCCCATATAGTCTTTGGTTTTCTGGCACTTCGTATGTGCTTTTATAATGGTCGAAAATTTGCTCGTTGGTCAAGAGAAGCTTACCTTTTTGATCTTTGAAAATGTTTTTTGAGTATTTAAAAGGATTTTTATCAAAGTCTACTTCATGTTTTGCCCGATCAAAGCTATCACGATTTTTCGTTATTTGATTTGTTATACCTTGGATAAGTTTAAGAATTGATCGCAATGCCCTAGACAGTTGGTGACTAAGTTGATTATCGCCTAAGGCTTTGGCTATACGAAGTTTCTTTATAAGATCTCTTTTTTTCCTCCTCATTTTCAATTTAAAACCGTTTTCTTTATTTTTGTGAGCATAACGATTCGTAGGTGGATAGTGCTCATTAAAGTAGTCGTAAATAGTATTTTGGAAAGTCTCTACTTGCGCATCGAGTACCTGATTTGAGCCCGGGTGCTCTAACAGGGCCGCTATATTTTGGTCATGTACTTTCCAGGTCGATTGTTTAGTATTATCCAGGTCATTTATTTTTAATTTGTGGTAAAATAGTTGAATTTATAACAAATAAATAATTACTGTTTTTATCAACATTATAATTAAAAAACTATAATTGTTAACATAATTGGACCTACAAAAACCTATGAATTTTGAAAAGGCTCATTTTCTTTTTGATGTTTATGAAGGGAAGAAACATATACTGATTCATAATAAATGCCTTATAACCTATAGAATTGCAAATTTGTTCTAATAACTTAATATAAAAATATGTTTTTTTGCATATATGAGAATGTAGCAGTTGTTACGAATTCATATAAATAACGCATACGGGCATATGATTTAATATTATTGAAAAAAGAAAAGTTAAAAACATATAAGTAATAAGCTTTGTTACTTGATTAAGTGTACTCCAAACGTAATATATTATTATTTTTTATTTTGTCCTTTAAGCAGGGTTTAAATTAGAATACATTACCTTGATGTTATAAATTTTATATTAAGAAATTATATACCTTGTTTTCATTTTATTCTAAAACCATATATAAAGGGTTTTTTACAATTTGCATGGAAATAGCGTATGCACGTTTAGTCACCTGCCGACTGGTTCGACCGCACTGACCACTGATGCTACTTATTAGACTTATGATAGAAAATATAATAGAAAGAGAGAGTCAATTTTATATTGAAATTATTATAAATTGTCAATTACTTTATAAGTGTTTTTTCAGAATAATAACTAAGGAACATAAAAAGGAGGTTTGCAACCATTATAAAAATTTACTGTTATGGTAATCATTTTTATATTTTTTTGATTGTTTTTTCTTTCTGTTAAGAAAAAATCCTTTTTTTTTCAAATAATAGTATTCTGAAAAAAAACCTGCATACGGGTATTATTTATCTTTAGTTTGATTCTAAGATATTTAACACGCAATGGAGCCGCGAAAATAAAACACTGCTTATCTTTTTAGCTTTTTAAATAATTTACAAAATTATAAATATTGTCCACTCTAACCGTTTCGTTATTCTAAGACTAGACTAACATTAGCCAGATCTATTTATAAAGGAATACGGGCAACGGGTTTATAGGTGACTATCCTAATGCAGGCAACCCGCATTCCTCTACTTGTTTAAAATTATAATTACTAGGCTCGCTTTTTCTGACTGGCATAACCCGTCTGAACTTGATGCGGAGAGGTTGATTTAAATTATCAAAATAATAACAAATGCATTTAAAATATAAAATATCTAATAAAAAAAATGTATAATATACAAAGTAGTAAAGGTTCAATACTCCGTTAAAAATATTTTTCAGAAAAAAAAAAAGTTGAGTTGGTTATTAAAAGTAAATTTATTTAAAAGTTTTCCATATATATTTTATATTTCAATCTGGTTTGACCCTTTACCTCACCTGTTGGTTTTATTTCTTTTCGTTGTTTTCTCTTTTTAATCTATATAATAAATTTGTTTCTAACTTTCGATTTCGTAGATTGAATTTATCAATAAATGTGATACGTTATGTAAGTACATATCAGTTTAACTAATAAGTGCCTTTTCAGGCGATAATTTTGTCAACAGGTATAAATATTTTGAGAACAATATTCACAAACGCTACAAAGTTTCCTTCAAAAATTAATTTTTAAAATAATAAAAATATTAAACTATATTCCTCTTTCCCACTTGGAACCTTATGATTTAACTTACAGAAAATAATAAATCAAATAAATTACAGAAAAAAAAGTCATTGATACAATGTTAAGATATCTAAAAATAGAATTCTATCTATGAAAAAAGTAAAAAGAAAGATTTGAGTTAAAGTGCCCAATTAGTCTTGCAAGCTTGAGGTGTTTTATTTGGCATGCGTGCTATGCAAATGCACACACAGGTGTTCTAGTGACTACAAACCGGTTAACTATTTTAAATAAATCTTTAAATTACGTTAAAAACTAACGAATTGATAAAATATGTTAATGTTTATTAATGATGTCTTAATAGTCAAACTTTTCTTCAGATACTATGTAATTTTCTAATATATCACTTTAATAAACAAATATGTTATAATGAATTGTAAAACAAATATCAATACATTTTTTTATAGAAACAATTCTTTTAAAACACACATACACACAAACACTGATAAAGGACGGTATTACTTTTTGTCTTCTTGCTTTGTGTGTAACAAATCAAGACTAATCATTCTCTTACAGAAAGAACATAATTAATATTCTAAGAGGGAATTAGCTTCAGCACTACCTCTATTCCATATGGGTCTATATGAGGTGTACAAGCTATATTTTATACAGTGAGTGAGGAAGACAAAAGGGAAGATAAGGAATCCCTTCCTCTCTATGCTTCCTAATATTCCTCTTTAATTCCCTACTGTGCGAGTTGAGTATCGTTTTACGTGAACGCATAGTCGGGTTCAACGAGTACCGATTTAGGTCTTCTTTTTCTGATTAGAGTAATCTTACGTAGCCTATACACTGTGGTGTCAGCTACCAGTGGCTTCGGGTGACGCTCAGTATTGTCAAAGTAACTCTGGAAAAGCCCCTTGAAATGCTGAGCAATACTTGGAAGGTCTAAGTCTTTATGGAGCTCGATGTTGCAGACGAGCCACAGCTTGAACCTGCTCTGAATCACCTGAAGAGATTTCAGATTTGTGTGCGCAAAAAAGGGGCTTGCATAGGACAAGACGGAATGTATGTCCTTATTGCAAAGGGACTTTTACCATCAGATGGAACATCTACAATTGACATCCAATCTTATAGACAAAAATAGTCTAAATAAAAAATTCGGAATTTTGTATACATTTTTAATATTAGTAAATTAGCAACAAAAAATAAGAAGCATCATCTACTTTCTCCTCAAAGGTTGGCAATCCTCTTGTCTCTTATCATCTGATGTTGTTAGTTCGTAGGAGGAGGTGATTTCATAGCACCAGATGACGTTCCATCTCATTTATAGAATAGGGTGTTAATATAAATTATTTTAAATAATATTATTTCTTATAAAAAGTTTTTGTAAAGTCACAGCTACTAAAGTGCTTCTAACAAACAAAAAATTTTACAAAAAGTGACGTCTATTATTCTCATGAAATTAAGTTAACCCACATAAAAGAGTTTGTTTAAAACATTAGATATTTTAAGATGTTATCGTTTGTATTTGGTGTCAAAATACTCGCATCATGCTGAATACAAGATGATATCTCATCTCTGTGCTTTGTTAAGGAACCGTACCGTAAACAGGAATAGCGGGAGTCCGTGTTTTTATTAATATAGGATACGAAATAAAAAATATATATAAATTATTATTTTAGCTAGTGTTAGTCATATTTATTTATAATAATTTAAATAGTAAATACATTGGAATTTACATGTTTTAGTTCATAAGTTTCAACAGTAGCGCCACCTACATAATTAATTATGGAATATTATTTAGTATTTACTGTTAAATGTTTTAAGAAATAGAAGCATAGAATATTTTAACATAATGTTTAATCTTTATTTAATTATTAGAACTTATTATAAGGTATAAATAATATCATCTGTAAGTTGGTTATGAAATTGTAAATTACCCTCGCCTAAATATTATAGTGTTAAAATATTATAAAACGAGTTGTAAGGGCTGCTCTCGCCCATTCTATTACAAATGGTTGTATATTAAACATTGAAGTGCAAGTACTGTGTATTACTGAAACAAGTCTTAACACTATATAAAATATGAATGAACTAAACAAGGGTCAATAGCTGTTTAATTTTAATTTTAAAATGTAGCAGATCTTTACATTGTTTTTTTTAAATAAACAATTTCTAAATATTTAGATCCCGACTGTATAAATATCACATATATGCATATGTATGTCTGTTTTGCGTGTTTTCTGTAAACAGTTTGTGAAGGATTTAGATAATATTGCATAATTCTCAATTATTACCATTCTGTATTCCAGTATTTATATTTGATGTACAACGCTTTGCAGTATGTTAAAAAGATTATTCACCTGAGTACAATTTGCAGATCTATCTGTATAGCAATTTGTAAAAACAGTACCTTGACAAAGTTGTTGACAGTTACAACTACAGCAAATTAAATAATAAGACTGTATGAATAATTTCTGTATGACAATCATGACGAGGGCAGTTAACTACTCAAACTAAATGTATAATTATCAGTCATGTATAGAATTTTGCTTTTATTATAATAATGATATTATAGTTTTCAAAGTAATGGACATGTCTATCTGAAAGTACACCTAAACAAAAATACAATATGAAGAATATATGTTTCTGAGTTTCTCCCATATTCAGCTGTGAAGTATATATTGTACGAGTATTGCTTTATTGTTCTTATGTTATAAGCGTGTATAATTTTTTATTAGTAGCAAGAAATCAATTTAGGAAACTCTTTCAATTATCTTAAAAATATCTGTTTCCCTTAGGCATGAAGTAGGGTGCACTCAATCATTATGGCAAGTCAAAGGTTTGTTTTTATCTCGTTTCCTCAAACTTAGTTTGGAACAGAAGAAACGAGATAGAAATGTGTTTAGAGGGATATTTTGATTGATAGATGACAAAGTATCCCAAGCAATTTTTTAGAGTTTTTTAAATTTTTAAGGATGTATGAAATTTCGAACACATACTTTTTATTTGAGTTTCTTTTATTAAGGATCATTCCTTAATAAAAGATATAAACATCTTCATAGATGTTGTATGTTTATAGATATAATTATATTTTGTGAAATAACTATTTTACTCCATTTTTTGTTTTTTTTTTCTGGTTACCACGTATAAACATAAATTATAGATGTAAGACGTAGATACTACTACATATGTATTTAAGAAAATATGCCCAGCCAAAAGAGGCAAATTAAAATTTATTTAAATACATGAATGCAACCCCAAAGAAATTATGCTATTAGTTTCGGATTAACTTTAATTCTCTGACATTTTTTATAGAAAAGGGACAAGTTTCCAACAAAAAAAGACCTCGAATATCTTTTTAATTTAAAATCACTTGACCGTAATCTAATACTAAAAGATTTAACAATCTTACTGGTATTTTTTGTGGATAAAGTTTATGGGTTTGCGTAATATGAACCACTTATTGGTCTTAATTTAAATGAGTGTTCTTGAGATAATTCTTATATGAATAACTGAAACAAATACTGAATATAGCCAATTTTGGATTATGATATGTATTCTTATTTTATACATATATAATACATAAATGGACCTTATTAGCCTCCTTCTATTGTTTTAAAGACTTCACTTCATAGAAAGCGTTCGCCACTTCCATCACTTCTAATAGTACAAGAAACTAAATTGACTTTTGAATAGTCGACTATCAAAAAGTGAAACGAAACATCATTGCTTATATTAAAACAAGGCTTCTGTAAGAGTTAAAACAATATATCTTTGTAGAATCAAATCATAGATAAATTTCATGCTATGAATATTTTTTATACAATCGTTCAAAGTATTTTAAGTGTTTTAAGAGTGAATATATTTTCTCTATTATTGATCATATGTAAAAGAAAAGTATATATATTTTGTTTTATCAAGTTACCTAAATCTCTGTACTGAGGGTCACTTAATTGAAAATCCTAAACAAAAATTTTGTTAAAACTTCTTATACGTTTTGTAAGGCTCAGTGTACATCCGCATGCAGCTCACCTGCATCCGGCTTTACAGCAGTAATAAATATATGCATATATCAATTTAATTCAAATATGTGCCAACGTACAATTTTGAATTTGGCTGTAATTATATTGGTTTGATTTATTTTTTCAATAAGACTCTTATCAGTTATTTACAACAACAAAAATACACTACAAGAGTGAGAAGTAGTCTATTTAAATGTGATTTCTTAATTTTTTTTTTTAATTTTTCTGTCAATTAATGTACGGTCAAATTTAATAACTGATCGAACGCTAATTTAGACTAGATTCATAGTCTAGTGCAGTGAATAAGAAAAACATGGATAGTGGATTTTAATCTAGGTTTGTAGATCTATTATTAATATCAAACGTTTATTAACATTAAGATTAAGTCAAATAATTTTTATAAACAAATACTATTTAAAAACTTATTTAATAATCGTTGAGAATAATAAAACAGCTTATATAGACAGTTAATTTCATATGTTTTTCAACCTTTTTTTTAACCAACCCTTTGGACATTTGGGCACAGATTTCGTCCGCGAGGGGAGACAGGGGCGAGTTGATTGTTAAATACACCTGTATCCGCCGAGTGTACCAGATTTATATCAGGTAAATAGTCAAACAAATATATACTTTGTATTTAGCGAGGAAATAATGATTTATGTTGTGTAGATTTTGAGATTATACACATCGCTAAGTTGTAGTAACTTGAAGATAATGATAAATATTTTTATTAATGAATGAATGAATCTTTATTAATGAATGTTCATTTGTGTCAACTGTTCACTTATTTCAAAATTCTTACACACATTTCAAGACTACAAACAAATAATTTGTATAAATGACCTCAATAGCAACTGGCAGTATATTTATTAAGTATTCAGCTTCTAGTCCATAATATAAAATCTTCATTAGAGAATTTATTGCACTATATAATCGTAAGATATAAGAATAAGCGCACTACATCGCCGCTGTTTAAGTTATTGCTTACAAATTCCATACGTTGAGAACGGTGCCGTAACGACGTGAGGAGGCGGCTTATTGGTACACTCAAATACCTACATCAATTAAGGAGATATGAACGTAAAGCTGACTACACACGGATCGCAATGATGTATTGTCAAGTTTTTGGCAACATGTTCCTAGTTTAATTAAATATACTTTATATTTACCTGTATTATCGAATATGCTTATGTAAAACTATATATCTGGTTTATATTGGAATGCTGTTTCTAGTATTAATTTAGTATTTTTTTATTACAAAATATAAAATTAAATAAAATCTTCTTCAATGTTAATAAATTTAAGAAATTAATTAAAAGTCAATTTTCTTTTTTGTAATTGTTATACGTTGATAAATATTTATTTACAATTGATTTTTTATTACAATTAATATTCAATTTATTCTAATTTTACTTGACATAGCCGTGTGTTTAAGAATAGTGGCATGTCGGTTCACTTTGATGGCCGTGCAGAATCTTACTTTACATGACAAATGTAATATTCGACTGTTCAATCAAAATATTGAGCGAATGAATGGGTTCGTTCGATCATTCTCGCAAATATTATGTACATTGAGGCCTTAAATTCGACATTGAATGTACGATTCTCCTTGTTTATCAGATTCTCATAATAAATTGATTTTTATGAGCCTTGTTACTAAAGCAATAACTGAAGATTTTGCATTAATAAAATAAGAGAATATATTTTTTTAGGTTATAATACTAATATACATGAAACTTATCAACGACTTATATAAATGAGATATCAGATTTAGTATACTAATATTAAATATTTTTCCAAACGACATCAAATTATACGATAAAATGTACAGACGCAAATGTCTTGTCTCGTATCATTAAGTTGTAAATGTAAACGATATATAAGTAGGTACTTACTTTGTAGAGTCTTATTACCCTTAATCAGCAAAATGTTTAAATAACTTCATTGTAACTTACCGCAATATGAGATATAATATTCCTTATATTATAATTAAAGTAAGGACAAACCTGTAATTAAAGAAATCTTTTGAAAATATCATGCATCATTGCTAAATGTTGTTGCATATCTAAGAAATTCTTCAATATGAAACATGTGGTCTTCATAAAAAAGAATTATTATTCTAAATTCAAAATATCATGCCATACTCATAATTCAGTTTTGTAAATTGTATGCTGTGTATTTATTAATAAGTAAATCAATACATAAATGTTTATTTATTGTTTTCAGATATAGTCCTAAGTACCTACAAAGTAAAGATTTAAGCGCTCGTTACTGGTAAATAAATGTCAAAAAAACGCACTGAACTTTATTAAGTTTTAATTTATCTTATTTAAATGCCACGATGTCTATCACAATATTTTTAATAACTACCTTACAAAAGACAGTTATACGTTGGTAGTACAATTGATTTCATATGAAGTGATTAAATTTTATAAGCCGTTACAAAAACGATGATTTAGTACATTCATAATAGTAGTACAATCAGAATTGTATAAAAAAATGCACCATCAAAAAAGCTTTAAAGACCAAATATTATTTTATTCAGAAACTATCTAGACAGTTTTTCCCAAAACTTGAACTTTATGACTATCTAATACAAGAAAGCTCGTTAACGATGTTAAATTTACAATAACTTTTTAACCGCCTCGTTGGTCGAGTAGTTAGCGCAGACACCTAACTTATAGCGACACATTAAGGCTCGGTTTCGGTTCCCGACAGGGACAGGCATATATAGATGTCTGTATTTGTGGGTTTGATCGTTTATTAAATATATTCTCAGTATTTATAATGTGTATTTCTATGCATTTGTATCGTTGTCTAACACCCTTAACACAAGCAAATAATTTAGGGTTAGATCAATGTGTGTAATTTGTCCTGTATTATTATTATAAATAAGAAACACTGTGGCTTATATTTCCATTTCCATCAATGTGTTTCCAGGTGTCAAAATTTTAACTAAGGCGGATCTCATTGTGAAGATGCAATTATTGATTTCGTATGCTCCGACTCCAATATTGCGATTTAAATAAAATTTGCAACGCTTATTTCTGTGATGATGTTGTTAGCAAGATTTCTTTCACTTGTTTGATTTGACCGCGCTCATTTGAATTTAATGCACTCATATTAATGATCCGAAAACTTTATTTGGAATTACTCAATATTTTATGATATAGTTAGTACGTCCTAAGGGTCTGTTATGTTGAACTTTTTTTCCATGCCAAGTTTTATCATCGTTACTTATATTAATTCTATGATGGATCTATAAAAGCATGATTTGAACACGGTCTTAGATGCGTGCGCAATTTTATATGCAATTATTTCAATATCAAGGTTCTTAAGGGAACGTCTAAGCTGCAGAATATAATAAAATCTTTTTATTCTACATTAAATTGCTCTGCTTAAAAAATATAAGTTTTAGTAAAGTTGCTATCTTTACTAGCAGCTACCAAGCGCTTTTATTATAATGTGAACGTATCTTTATTAAATCAAATTAATTATATAATGCTAACTTTAAATATATGTGAAAAATAATAACAAAATATTTTAGGACAACAATATATTTTTTTTAATAATTTGATTACCCTAAAATGTACAATACGTACTTTAAAATGGTCTAATGTTATTTTGAGAGGTTCAATTCATTGGTGAATTTACCGTCACCATGGTATATTCGCGGGCACAAATGCTTCAATGTCTGATGATAGTGATAGTATTTATTGATTACGTCCGTTTATATTTACCTGGTTCGCTGTCAGGACGCTGTGCTCGGTCCATAGCGCTGATACCATGACTTGATATGATCGACCATCCATTACACGTGGGAAATTTTAATTAAAACGTCACGATTTATAGTTATTATGTTGTCAATTTACGAGCGAAGATAATTTTATTGTAAACTTTATAATGTCATTAACATAGTACGGATTTGACTTCTTCCTGTATTATACTTGTGTCAATCTGTTAAAAAAGTCGTTAAATAAAATTCAATTATAATAATGAAATACATTTTACATTCGTATTTTTATAAAAAAAATTGTTTAATCTAAATCTAGTTTAATTTATTAACTAAATTTAAATGACTATACCATTATGTGATCTCCGAAAACTATTCATCAAGTCCCGTGACAAGATTATATTTTAATACAATAAACGGACCCCAACAAATTTGTCAAGACATGGCATAATGTCACATAATTTGAATAATGAATCGTTTACGATTGTATCTGTCAGTCAGCACGTTTGATCTGTTTGATGAATCGTCCCTAGATACAATGTCTTTAAGAACTCGCTGACAGGTTAAATATCTTTTCATCTTAGATATACTCTTTTGAAAAAAAAAAAAGTATTTTTTTAACACAATCTTAAAATAACTGTAAGATTCAATAATAAAATAGACAAGCAGGATATGTTATGACCTTGTTTACTTGATATTCATCAAAATCATAAATATACTTAACACGTCTGCGTATAAGTCAGAGTCTGATTGTAAATTACAACTTTTATTAATGATCACAACTTGAATGTGGGCGACTTGAAAAATATTAAGGCGTGCTACTAATATTATTTAGGTTTATTTATTATAACTAATAATCAATCGAAAGTAATTGCTAGAATTTTATAAGGCTTTTTAAAGCCTAAGTTCTAGCTTAGAGACCGGTTGGATAAATACTAGACATAAAAGAGACTTCATGTCCTATGACAGGACTATCTCATGACCGTGTCCATGTCATGAATACCATCATATATTAATATAATAGGTATTAATGTGTAACAGCTTTATTATTAAAGTTTTGTAGAAAATAAAATCGAAATAAAATAAGTCATATTCTAAATGTGTACAAAAAAAACAATTTATTTAATTTAATAATAAAGAATTATAATAATATATATGCTATGAAATGTATATTTATAAGAAATTATTATATCATAAACCATATAATAGTACAAGAAAGACGACTCGGCATTATACGGGTTTTTGAGGAATATTCCTTAAAATATCGGTTCGGTTTTTTTTAATGGGAAGTTATGCATATACATTATAACAAAAATTTTAACATGAGAGAATTATGATTTGAGATATCACTGGTATGAATTAATTTCCGACTCGTGTTTCGAAAAGCAGATATCAGTAAACTATTAATTGCATTATATTTTTCAGTGTTATTATTGAAATACCACAGTTATTTTTTGTAATAATACTAATTGTAATAACATTATCTGCTTGTTCTGTAAAAAGTAACGATTATTTTCAATAAATAATTAATAACAGACTCATCGTTATTTACAATTTACACTAAAAATAAAATGTAACTAACGAACCTTAACAAGTGGCTAAATACATCAAAGATCGACTTTAATTGCATTTATTATTATATATATTATGTACGGAGTAATGAAGCTTCAAAGCTCCTGTTGCCAACTTTATGAGACTCAAAAGCAACAATAAAACAATTTATATCAACTTGATTGGCCCTTTGGATGTTAAGACACTGTACAATGTATACACTTGATGTAAAAACTTTCTCTTGTTTTGCCGCAATAACCCATGAAAAATGTTATAAATATTTATTGATCCTTAAAATTCATACAATAGCCATGTTACGGGCTAATTTACTAATAATAATATAAAACAGTACATTACCTCGATTTATGTTATGGTCAAGTGAGGTTAAAATATATTTATGTGTAATATATATACCATTATTATTTTTTTGAACATTTTGTTCCTGTCGTTCATATGTTATCAAGAACATCACTCAGTGCTACTTCTTTGTTTTTATGTTGTAGGTACATTTTGAATTTGTTAAATGTATTATCAAACTTATCAAAAATGTATGTTTGTTATCTCTTCTAAATGTTACAAATTTTATGTGTGATGGTCCAACAAATCATTACAGCGCGCGTCTTTTTAAACAATGTACAAGTTTTTAGAATGTTAAACGGTTTCTAACACGTTTTTCTATTTTCCCACAGTATAGATTGTTAGCACGAAGATATCGATTTTTTCACGCAACATCAATCGTTCAACATATATCGATTTACTAAATGTTTTCAAACACGCGATACGTTTACGATTTTTAATATGTACTAGCAGGGGGCGCCCACCCAGGGTTTCTCGCCGCGGTATGTGCCCTACATTTTAAATCATATCAACGCATTATTTTTGGTTATTAATATCTATTCTGTAGCTGTAAACTTACTTAAGTTTTATTCATAGGTTTGAACGATTCTATCCTTCTTCCAATTACTTGTGGTCGGCAGAGCATGTCAACTTTTACCATATATCTCTGTCAGTCATTTTAGTAGGTACTCATACGTAACGTAAACGTACATAAACGTAAAACTTTTCCCAAAATGTTTTTCATTCCTCCTCGTCACAAGTCCATACAAAACATTACAATTTCCAAGTAACTTTTGTTACTGAATTTAGTTTTATATTTCTTTTTAATTTTCTTTTTCAATAAAGTGTAAATTTACGAAGTTCTTCAAAAACATAAATGTGCAACTACTTCGATCAATGTTTAAAATGTGTTTCGAAACTGAAACCGCTAAATAAACTAGGGAAGATTTATAGTAAATAAAGCTAGAGACACACAATCGTCAGCTTCGCTCCGCACCTAATCTTGACAGAGGTTGCTTGTTAACGGACGCGGTAACAAGAACAATTTGCAAACGATCAAACTAAAAGTATGTAGGCAAGAGAGTTTGTTGTAAGTTCGGTTGTTAGATTTTTTATACCGACAAATATTTAATCTTGATTTTGTATTTTATACTATATTTTTATATACTTATACATACTGTTTCTAAGAGTAAGAAGCTCTGTATCGTATTTCTTGACATAATAGAAATTCATCAGTTAACTGTCACTAGAACTATTACATCAAATTAAAATTATATTTTATATTCAAAATCAAAGAAATCACGTGTGGAAACTAGTTAAGCATACAAAGAGTCGTATTTTATAAACTCTTTACACAAAACACAGATTCGTAGTAACAAAGTCGCACTTGAGATATTTCCCAACATTTGCATGTGCTCGTTAACGCAGTGATTGACGTGCGTCTTTCACGATTGTTCTAGTGTGTCCACGACTTTATATCTTACATACCTGAGAAATAATAAGTTCACGCGTTAAGTGACAATCAGGTGACTAGATTAACTTAGTTGCAATAAATAAAACGGTTATTTTAAATATAAGAAGTATAAATTTTACAAACAAATTAAAATATGTGTCTTTAGCAGTCATAGTCCCTATTGAACAAGCTTTCCTTTTTTAGAAGCTGAGTAGTCTAATGTAAATGTTTTATTGTTATTTTATGTTTATACCTCAAATATGAAGAAAATAAATTAAATATTTTATAACCATGTTTTACATATTATAACATGTTGATGCTATTAAAAATATAGTGTATACATACTTAAGTGCTAATCACTTGTTCTTGGTTTATTTAACTTTCGACAGAGTTTCTAATGACTTTTTACGACTTACACAATCGCAACAGAGAGACGATTTTCTTTATCATTAAAGTTATTTCCATGAACCAATTAAACAAATCAGCTGTGCTCATAAAGTTAGAATAAATCAATCAAATGTAGAAGCGGAAAGTTTCGCAATAAAAATTTATAGTCATACCGACCAATCTTTATCCATGACGAATGGTATGATTCGTTCTGGTGATCTTGAGACTTTTAATCGAGCAATCCCAATTTTGATTGAATCTCCGTAATGTCATTCACGGCTCGTTAACCATGTTGGGAATCAATGGGCGCCATCGGCACCTATAAAACGTTTCAGTTCTAAATTGCACTGTAGTACTATAAAATTAAAACGATTTATTTAGCCTTAGGGTTCCGTAGAGTGTAGGAAGCACTTTAGCGCTTAATAACCGATAGTGTGTATTAATGCTAATTATATAAAATATGCCTGACATAAATATGATATAAGTTGTTATTTTAGGATATCTGCATGCTTGGTTAACTTCTTACTTATTACATATCAGTGACATTTAATATTTAGACTATTTATAAACTTGTATGATTTACGCGGTTTTTTTTTGTGTTTCACACCATTTTTCTTTATATCTTATAGAAGTTTAATAAGAGTCTGAAAGAATTGTAACCATTACTAAATTGTGACTGCGAGCTTCAGTTTTATGGTACTATTTATCGTCACAACTTTAATTTAAAGATTTTATAGTCATTAGATTTCGATTTTTATTTTTTTTAAATATATACTAAAAACATCTTCGGTTTATTTAACTAAGAATTGAACTAACTATACTAGTCATAACAAGAAAACCATTTTTTCGTAAAAGCACTATAAAATTGAAAAAAAAAAAATTATTATCTATCTATAGTTCATAGAAATATTGTATATTGTAAAATTCTGATAAGATCCTGGTAAATCTTTTCAACTTTGTATTTTATAAATCATAATTGTAACTTTTAAAATGTATAACGTCATCATTGTACCGGCTAAAAATTACTAAAATAAATTAAAGTTTGTTAGTAAAAAAATAAGGTCATCAGTGACCTATGAACGCCCACATAGAGCCTCCCTAACGAAATTACACACTCATTAGTTCTAGAATGTTTGTTTAGTTTTTTAGTAAAGACGGCGCCGGCGCAACAAAAACTAACAAAATCAGTCACAGTCATAATATCACCGGGGGTTTATTGGATCACAATTTAGACGGACACTAGTTCGGCTCAGAAAAGTGTATGAGGGTGAAACTATTAACCATTTCTTATTTTTTATATGTGGTTCCAGGGCTAGCATTTCACAGATATTAATGTTATTACAGGATCTACACTTAGTTAATATTACTATTGTTTGATAGGTCTATTAATGTTTTTATAAAATCAGAAGTAAAGTTATATTTATTACATAAAATAAAAAAAATGAGTCACCGCTATTACAATTTCTATTTTGAAATCGGTATAAAATGAAAAATTAATCGACACGGTTAGAACTCTAACCTCTCACCTCTACGCTGGCTAAACATGTTTATCAACAATTTTAAACATTAATTTGTTTCTTTAAAAATAATTTCCAAAATTAATCAAACTATTTTTGTGTCCATATTTATATGATGCCATATTTCCTTTTTTACTTATTTTTATTCGGTTTCGATAAAGAATGTAATGACAATCTGTTTGAGATTAGCTTGTAAAAGTACCTGATTGGGTCGAACGGTTACCATGGAAACGTAACATTTAATTGGCACAAGCCTGATGGCGACAAGATGAACCACAATTAAACATGGATACAGATTCGACACCCGCCATCAGCAGACAGATGAATAACTAAGTATTGATTGCAATTTTAATGCGCGTTAATGGGCGGGACAATAATGAACTAACAGACTACGAGTCTGAGATTTTATCATTTCTATGCGCTGATAAGAAGTTGAAAGCGGCAGCTTCAAAGGCAAATTGCGATAGTGCAATACGGTGGTCCTTCAGCGAATACAACATACGGCACAGGAGATAAGACAGCGTGTAATTAACCCTTATCTGTGTTGATACAATGCGACTAATTTCGACTGCAGTAGGTACATTAAGAAAAGGCGTAACATTCGTATATTGATGCATTTCTTTAATTTGAGATAATGTTCTTTATTTTTTTTTATTTTCGAGTTACCATTTGCTTTGGGTTAATGATAATAGTTAGTATTGTTTTAAGGATTGATATTTTGATTTAAAGGCCAAGAAACCACGTTAATGTGAATAAAATAAAAACTATCTTGGGGGACAGAGATGACAATATATAAATATTAGGAAGTTACCATTATTTATACTCTGTCAATAGATAATCAGTGTAAACGTGGGAACTTCAAAATACGACCCCTTCTATAATTAGGGATATACATACCTTAGGCGCCTCAGTATCGACGGCACAATAAAATGCAAACAATTATAAGCCTTATACCTGATAGTATAAAATTGAAAATAGATCATAGCGAAAGAAATATGTGCGTGCTTCCGCAGTGACCAAATTGTTTGTTACGCAAGGTGCTACCAAATAAAGTTTAACAAAAAACGTTTGGTACCTCAGTACTTGGTTTTAATTTACGAGCAATTAGCAACAAAAATGTTGGAGTAATTTTAGATAACATCATTATAAAAGGTATCTGTGACATATGTAAATGTAATATCGGTCTTATTATACGCCAGATTAATGGCCGAACTAATTTTTTTTTAAACCCATTTTTTGTCAACAATTTGACAAAATCTATCCAGTTTTAGTTGTATCTCTTAAATTTATTTTTATATATTTCTTATATTATGTTTTTATGAATTACTTATTATTTGTAAAAACTGATTTAAATGTTCGAAACATGGAGGTTCAAATCAAATCAAAAATCTTTATTGAAAATAAATTTTATGCAAAAAATATTTTTTCATTGTCAAAGCTACCACTCCAAGGACTTCAAAATCAGATTAAAGCACTAAATCTATCTGTGAGACAAATACACAGGCAAAAAGCTATTATACACAGATAAAACCTATAATACAAAGACAAAAACTATAATACACAGAAAAAAACTTATAATTGTTTTATTTACGAAATAAAAAACTCTGCATTTCTACTTGTCACAATGTCGTGCAATAATGCTATATATATATATATATACCTTTGCCTACATATATATATATATATGTAAAGGTATTGTATGTTGGAAATTCTATATCTAATTGATGTATGTATTGACATTTACGAGCCACTAACAGCAGCACTATTAGTGACGCTTTAGCTAATAGCCGATATCAATGTAATTGTTTGTCACCGTGGGGTGTCAATGTGACAGGAACTGTGTATCCGTTTGTGACCTCCGATCATTTGTCAAGGGTCAGACCAACCAATTTTGATTTAATGACTTCAGTTGGTTTCCGTGTGAATTTTACTCGTCCACTCTTTATTATGATAGTTTAGAATTAGTTTATATAATGTTTTAAATTTTAATGAATTCGCAGAAGGATATTAGGACTTTTTTATTTTTTTATGTTATGGCTTAAGAAATTAAAAACCTTTCAAAGTAACAATCTTCCTCCGGAAGAGATTGAATACCAAAACTAGGTTCAAACCGGTTTACTTATTGATCTCGTAGCTTTAATTAAATACCTAAATTTTGAGGAAGTTGTCCAATTTATTCTAATATAGGAATCATATTTTCTCTAAGGCTTCACAAATATTTAAATTTACAACCGAGCGTGTATGTCAAAACACTATTAGGTGTCAATACTACTAGTATTAATTACCTATTATTGTTTTCAATGGGATAAGTATATTTAATAAATCAAAAAATAAGATTAAATACGAATTGAATTTATATTAACAAGTAAAAATACACAAAGACTTATAAGTATAAGAAATATTTGTCTGTAAGTTACATCAATACATCAGCTTCTACAATCCTCTATGAGACAATTATGTGAAGTTTGCATCACTGTGATGAAGTAAACAAACCCTTAGGTGATTTCCTAAAGCTATATATTTATTATATATAATAAGACGTATATTAATCTAATAAAAAATAAAAATTAATTGTGTATGTCAGCTCCGACAAACGACTTAGTTAAGTACGATTGTCTAAACAGACGCAAAAAAAGCTCATGTAACTGAAAAAAGATTGATACCTTATGAAAGGTACAGGTATACCCCTTTCTGCCATAGTTTATTCTAAAATACTTGCATTTCACTTTAGCAAAATAAAATGATTAAGATTATAACTTCACAATAACAATATTAGTTATCGATATTTATAACAATAAGACACTGACAACCAAATTAGACAGTTGCGAACCAAAAACGTAACGTCACTCGTCCAGTAGATTTTACACCTCACATTTTCTCATGCCTTAAATCAAAATCGATTCTTAAGGAGTAAACTCCAATATGAAAATAAAGTAATAAAAATACTCCAACTATGAGCGACTAAGTCCAGAAGATGTCATTTCGATTCAATTAATTGTGTCAAAACCGATTAAACAATGACATACTTACCTACTTTAGCAGCAGTTTGGTTTCGTCAAAACGTTTTGTCACAAATAACCAATGTTCAAGATTTTTAATAGCAGCGATTCCATATCTCCTATAATATTATTCATTGACTTGAAATACACTTATGCTGTTAAAAGCTGCAAGCGGCTGCATGAATTTTACGCGATAAAAATATTCATTTTAATATTTTTAACGGAAATAGACAAGCTTAAGATATCGCAATAAACTATATATTTTATTTGACGTATATTATTGTATCCAAACCTTATTTAATTTATATTTTACCGCGAAATTAATATTACTCTTCTTAATACGTTTTGACGACATATATGAGATTACATAAATCGAATAGAAAACCGCTTTTGCTATGATAAGACATAATAAATAAAATTAAAAAAAAATAAAAACGATTTATTTCAGATAACTAACGTGATCCATAAATACAAACTTAATAATATTTATAATCTATGGGAAACAGTAGCCAACAGGTGTTAGTGTCGAAAATGTAAGGAAAGTCATATGAAAGATGTAAAATCCGTTATGTTTTTACGTAGAGTAACGGTATTTAATAAGTATCTTCGAAACCTAATTTTTGAGTCAAAAGTGTTTACTAATATATTGTCGGACGATTGTCGGAACACAATAATAACCTAATGATACCTCTAGGGAAAAGGTGTTAAAACGTTTATTGAAAGACGTCAAAATTGAATTAATAGCTTTTTAACAAGCCGACGAAAGCTCGCTCGATATATTTTAAGAATAGTTTTTTTTTATCAAATCTATCCTTAATATTAATATATTAACCCTTAATAGCATTTTCAGGTTCAGAAAATTATATTTATGTTTTTTTTCCAAAAACTTTTAAAACAATCTGAACTTAATTTCTTATGACATAAACTTACATCCAGAAAGGTTGCTTATAATTTGTATACAAGTGGTTGATATAGATTGAAATGTAAGATTTGAAACCTCATGCAAATAAAGCTTAACATGAATAATATATTTGAGAAAATTTACGTAAAACATTTTTAAGTGTATTGCAAAATACTCAAAGTTATAAATTATAAAGCCTAATTGACAGTTCCCGTAAACGATATAGAATACAGTGGCCTCAAAACCGTTGGTCGGCGCCTCAGGAAACTTTGAACAATAATTTTGTAAAGTTACGTCTCGAATTATTAACGTACTTTACATGTAATTCGGGTTTGTTTGTCGTTTTATACTATTTTTTTATATTAATCTATTGTGCACGCTTTTACTCGCTTTTAATCTCAAAATATTTCGTAATGTTCCGTTTCGTTTCCTTTGTACCACGTGAAATTGCACGAATGTTTTTTTTTATATTTAAATAATATACTACTGCAATATTTATTACATCTTACCTTTTACATAAATTTAATTTAATATCAATACAAACCTTTAAAATGAGATTAAATATATGCATAATGACGAGCAGTCGCACGCGAGCTTCCAGCCTCCAAATTGCACATAAGAATGGCGATTGGCGACTCGTGCCGATATTAATGATACCAAAAAGTGAACACAGCTTCTTATTTCAATTATGATCCACGATGTATAGATAGCAATTTATCTTGCGGCTGAAAACCTCTCTTACATTGTAACGGTAAAAACAGAATGCCTTTAATTTTGTCATCGTTCTTGCTAAATACTTAATTTTCATAAATCATTCTTGTAATAAATAAGTGAATGTTTAAGTTTTTTTTTTATCTTGCAATTTGGTATAGAAAACCAATTCTGCTGTAGTTATAGCATTCCAAATCAACTAATTAAATCAACATGGACTTATGCATTCTCAATCGCTTGTTAATATATATTATGCAGAGAGTTCCGGCTACTTACCGGTTTAACACGTGTTATATATGCATGCCCAGTAAATTAATAGTTATGTTCAAATGTCATTAGAAATCTGTGACAAGTTTGGCAAGAAACTGAAGGCTTCGGGTACGCACGTGCCCAGCGCTTGCGCAGATGTACTGTGACACCTGCCTTCGAGCCCTTCTGTCCCGCTTTAACGCGTCGAAATCTGTATTTTCATTTCTCTTTATAGATACTTTTAATTCCAACATTGTATAAACGTACGATCTGTATTTTACGTGACGTGCTGAGTATATGTTCTGAAACAGTTCTTATTAGTATTCTGTTTGCGTCTACCGGCGTCTAGCCATAAACCTACCATCAACGAGTTCGGGAACGTGTGCTATGACCATATTAGGCGTATTATTTGTTCCATCGTCAATAACTACCTATTTGATGATAAAATAATGAGTCTTATTGTCCCTTAAGACAATGTTAATAGTTCAGTCTTAATGATTTTTTACAATCTTAATGTAGAAACAAATTGTTTCGAGTCTGGCCTGAGTGTGGTTTATTAAACATCATATTGATTGTTATTTACAAATTCTTCTTCATTAATGTCGTTAATGAATATTTTTTGTAACTTACATTTCTTGTAATACAACATTAATTAAACAAATTGTTTACTATAATTTATATAAAATTAACCTTAATGAATAACGAATATACACTTAGTCCAAGCATAGTGTGTTTTTAATAAATTCAAGTTACGTAAACTTATGTAGTAAAATATATTAATTAAGTAAATAATACAAGTAATTTTAGCTAATTAGTTGCTACAATTGGAAGTAACCAGTAATATAAATTTACTTTGAAATATTTACAAATCAGTGTTCAAATACATACTATCTTTAACAAAGTAGACTTTTTTTACAATGAAAGTGTGGCTACAAAAGATACCCACGAATCACGTATCCTTAGACGCAAACAACGCGTATTAGAAAATTATTTACACTCGGATAACAAAGCATATCCAATGATTAGTCTGTGATTAATGATTGATAACAAAAGCACAGCAGGCCTCAAGTTCTGATTAGACCGGTAGGTGTGTTAGCAATTATTCGGTGTATACCTGTATTGACAGAAATAATTCTATAATATTAGCAATCATCGTGTACGTGAAAATACATCTTGGATGATACTAGAAGATATAGTAAGAAAATATGTTTTTAAGTTTATTATCTAACATACGAGCTAACACCGCCAAGATTTGCTTGCAATATTTAACACACAGAAACAACTCCGATGTTGTTGATGAACTGAATTAAAAACTATTAAATCTATACTAATATTATAAAGCTGAAGAGTTTGTTTGTTTGAAAGCACTAATCTCTGGAACTACTGGCCCGAATTGAAAAATTCTTTTTGTGTTGAACAGTCCGTTTATTGAGGAAGGCTATAGGGTATATGTCAACTCGCTGTGACTTATAGAAGTCAAGCAGCAATGAAAAATGCTGCAAAAACGGGAAAAGATTTCTTTTTTGAGAGCTTTCCTCGCGTGCGCTGAGGAAACACTAAAAACCGCGCGGACGGAGTCGCGGGCGACCCCTAGTAAGAAATAATATTACAAAATTTATTGATTGAGTCAGATTATAACGTTGATAAAAAAGATGACTATTTCTTTGTTATACGTATTATTAGTTCGTGATAGCATTATAAAACTCTAATTGATCTCCTCCAGGACTCAACCCTTGTTTTTGTCAAAGGGTTGGTCCGACCGACCCTATAGCTTCTTTTGTCTATGATCATTATTTTATAGAAGGTAAACTATTGGCTTCTGATCATTTTTTTAAATAAAGTTTAATTGGTCGTATGATGCTATTATACTACTTTTTATACTAGTGTTGTTCTCACATTATTCAATGAATATAAAGTCATAAATAATGTATACATACTTCTTAGAGTATCTTTCTATTATATTAGATAATAGATATGTATTTTTACATAATATTAATAACGGAAATACCTCCTAAATATCTTCTTTTTGAAAACCGGTTATATTTTCTAAAATTTACTTCATTATACTTAGCATAGAACATTAACAAAATATTAATGTTTTAAATTTATAAAGATTGAGAGGATTTTATTGATAAAAGTTAAATTATATTCTTATATAAAAAGCTCTTACGGTACAGCTTAATTATAATTAACAAAGAAGCTTTAAAATAAACGCAGCCACCAATGATAATAAAAATTTAATTGAATTAATAACATTGCGTAGCGTTTACTCCAGTTAATGATTTCATAACCATCTTAATCCGAATGAATAAAACTGTCACAGGGACGAACTTTAATGGTTGATTTAATGACGATTTGCTACAGGGCATTATGTTTTAATTGACAATCGTTAAAACGTTGAGGCTCTCGCTACCTCCGTATTAAGTACCAGAATGACTCTTATCTGTAGACACTTCACTTGTAGCCTATGCGACTCTAAAGTAATGTAATAAATAAGTATTTTAATATCTATGCATTCAAAAATGTAGTACCAGTTTTAAATAATTGCAAAATATCTAAAAAATAATCATATTATAAACTTCTTTAAATTATTATCGACTATAATTGACAGGCTGATGAGTTTTAAATTACACGAAAGATCTAAAGAACATATAAATGTATTATGTATATACCCTTAGAATAGCTGTTAAACTTTAATAATTACTTTTATGGAAAGACTTTGTCATATTACCTGTAAGACCACCAAGCAAGGATCCCAAGGAAATTCGCTGGAACGTTACAATTTAATTAAGAACAGACAGCTAATTAATACATCCTTGTACCCATTGTAACACGTCTTCACGTGCGATTGCGTTTTATTTTTGTTAAAGATAAACCAACCGAAAGTTGAGATTTGTTAAACAAAGCGAATGGAATAGGTCATGCGTCGAATTAATGATATGAATATGGAGACTTCAAAAGTCGTCATTTCGTAAGAATGTTTTAGAGAATGACCCAACTAATTTAAATTCAACCGCTTGATACAGAAGTCATTCAAATTCATTATCACAATAAAACTTTCCAAGCACTCATCCGAGGCACAGAATAAATGATCAAACTTGTTATCAACGAAGAATCTTAGAACCACCGGGTAAGACATGTCTTAATAATGACATAAGGAAATATCAGATGTATCTCGACATACTCCCATATCGACAAAAGAACACAACCCAACTATTTTGTCACTGATCAAATCTGTATACAAATACCGACCGTCAAAAGGGTAAAACAAATTTGTATCGATAAAAAATCAAAATAATCCCTACCTGAAATACCTCCAACAATGTCACGCAATATCTAATTAAATAAAAAACTGAACTATTAATAACGACCCACAAAAGTAAACAAACAAAACGGTCGATGGAAACGTGTAATTTGGAAGATTTGAAATAAGACATCAACAATTGTTTTGAAAGAGTTCTATATGAATCAATCATGTTGTTAGTTTTAATTGAGCATGTAATGTAGCATCTGCTGCTAGTTCTGTGAATTTAGAAGACAGGTTAAAATAGTTTAATAGTAGCAGAAAAAGTTAATATATTACAATATAATAAATAATTCACCAATGATATAAGATTCATAAATTAGCACATAAATTGTATTAAATATATTGTTCACAAATTCTCTTATAGTTTATATGCATATGCAGGGTTGATGTTATAATGTATAAGTCAAACATTGTTCAATTTCATGTAAAAAGAGCAACTGTTGAGTTTCTGGCCAGTTCTCCTCAGCAGAACAGCATTCCGAGCTGGTGGTAGCTTACTCACAGACTGAATATACTGACCAATTTAATGTAATTGACGATTCAAAAGTGCGTGTAAATGCCTACTTGAATAAAGATATTTTGAATAATGAACATCAATCTAAAGTATTATTTGCCTTGAATTTAACAAAGGCAATGAAAACTGTACTCTTAAATTTAAATTCTCATAAACAAAACTCACAAGAAATGTGGTGTCATATTCGTTGTTGATATTTCCATTCCGCCACCCAGAGAGCGAAAGCGTTGAATGAAATATCAATTAGAGAATATTGAGGAGTAAAAAAAACTGCACTTTATTTCTCAATTTACTAAGTGAATTCTTTGGAGTATTGTCGTATGTCATTTGCAGTTTTTATTGTCTCTGGAAGGGTAATGAGGAGAACGATGTATTCATTTCGACGAAAATTATTTTTATGAACGCTCATCTTTTTCATCGAATGTCATTTTTTATGTTTTTAGTTTATCTTGCAACGAAAATGTATTTATTATTGCAGATATAACTTACATAGACAATGAACTTGATTTGTGTAAAATATAAAATCTACTTAATAAGTATTTAAATCTACTTGATAAGTACTCATAATTTGAACTATATTCTATAATTTATTTTTAAAATAAATACTGTTTCTGACTTTTTCCAGGCTACCCTTTGCCAACACATTATACGCACGCAATGAAAACTTTAAATTACCTTATATTCTATCAATTTATTTAATTGGAATAAGAAAATGGTATTTGGGACCAATAATTAAACTCATTCTTAAATAATAATGAACTGCTTAGAGTGGTCCTAGGTTATGATGTCCACGCAAGCATAAATAAAAAGTTTGGGAACCTATTGTTTTAAAAAACTATTATACTAATCCAACCAATCCATAATAGAACAGCGTGGCTTATATTAATTTAATTTAAGAAATATACAGAAACCTCTACCTATCAGGTGGAGTATATTACATGTTAATATAAATTAGTATTATGACCTGTAGCGACAATGTCGGTCTGCGTGTACGTAAACTTCGCAGTCCATATTTTTGTACATGATTTATTGTTTCACATTTCAAAATTTGTTTTTTGTCACCCGCCACACACAGGCTTTGTCCTCGTCTGACACATTATTGATATTAACATTTTATAATATAATATTCAGGAAGTGAGGTAATGGATGTTAAAACATTGAATTTTGATTAAAAAAAGACTAGCATTATTATTTAAATTAAACTAAAGAATTCAGAATAAGACATTCTTTTATATCACTTGAAATATTAATTTTATCGATTTTAATCATAAATATTTATCAAGATTAAGAAGACCAACAAACTTCCACTGAGTTCTTAAAGTTTTATCAAAATCAGTTAAGTGTCAATACATACACGTAAGATAAATAATTTCTTTGATTTTTGTACGGTGCAAGCAAAATATCACATTAAATAGTTATTTAAAAAGTACAAACATATTTTTTTTATTCTACAGTGAAATAATCTCAGAACAGTAGTATTTTTTTTTCAACCAACATTGTATTAATATTTTAAAACAGTCGCTTTGCTTTCCATGTCACAGTTCTCTCAGTGAATATACAAAAAATCAGTGATACTTTTGATTATAGAATAAGATCATGATGTGTTCTACCAAATGGTTACTTTATTTATTAAAATTTAATGTAAATTGTAACATATATATTGAGGAAATGACCTCCGTAGTGATTTTACGTCAGCATCGCTGTTGTCATAATTTTAGTCTCAGTGATGGAGGATTATTACCGGTTCTTTAAAAGAAAACACAGACAACATAAGACACGCTACCTTTTGGTACTAATCAGATACTCAAGAATCCTTAATCCTCAATCCTCCAATGACTTGCAACAGGTCGCCGGTGGAGGCTGGATGAGGATAGCGGAGGATATCTGAGATAAAATGGGGGACACCCATGTCCAGCAGTGGGCTGCGATAGGTTGTAGCGAATAATATAGTAACATATTTGTACTTAATTTTACCTTGTTTTAAACATTAAATAATAATTAATTAGTTAATGGCATATGGTTAAATCTAGAACCATCAATTTAATTAACTTCGACTCTTATTAACAGCAAATTTCTGATTTGTGGTTAGTGCGACCAGGTGTTTTTATTCTTGCAATGCGGCTACTCGCCGACATATATATTAAAAGGTAAGTAAATTTAAATATGATTACAGCTGTTTTTAAATTCAGAGGCTTTAGTTATCGCTTTTGTATTGACATACGTTGACACGTATCATACTATATTTTATTTTTTTTTTAAGGTATCTGTTATATGTATATCAAAAGTAGACGTAGACATAAAATAGTATCTGATCAAATATCTGTTTTATTTGTGACTCGAAATATTGTGTGTGTTTCAAAACACACTTAAAAAAAAATTACAGTTCATAACGTGCGGTTAGATTCAAACATAGTAAATAGATGCCTGTGTGACATATAAATTAAATGCAATATCTTTTTTAATGAGCAAGAGGCATCACCTAATTGTCAAAGCATGTACCTACCATGTTTTTAAGCTTTGTTCTGTTCATTGCTTCAGGGAGATCACGGTAATAATACCTTGAAATGCTAACTTTAGAGTCGTCTGTAATTGGTACGTTTTTATATTCTCTTTCATCGTTTTTGAAATCCAGTATACACTTGTTTTGAATATTAAGTTACTTTATTAAGTGAAGAATTTTTATACTCATATAAGTTCCAGCGACGCGGTGATTTCATTGCATCTTAATACTTTTTCGATATCAAAAGTTCTTGTATTGCAAGTAAAGGCGTTTGCAATCTTTTTTAAGTGTACCGTTCGTAAAAGGAAAAAAGCGTTAAGTGTTATGAGTTGAAACTGATATTTTTATGAAGTTATTTTATATGAGTTCTTTATTGATGTGTAAATAATATGGAAGCCTGAATGTTATGATAAGTATGTTTTAATGAATATTACTTTAATAAATACTTTAATAAATTTGTACTAAAATGGTATGTATGATAAATGTACTTTGTTTTGTTTTCTCAGTTACCAGAGTAGGTAGTTTAATTTGGTTACAATAATAAACTTAACAGACTAGAGTCTTATATACAGTATGCCAATTATATTTGCTCGTTAGTTTTTATAAGTACTGACACATCATTAAGACGTTCTACCGTTTTATTTTTTACCTAATTTTACATTTGACTCACTTCCCGCTGGTACCTCAGGGGGTGTATAAATTAATCGCTTTTTACCCGTTTTCTATACAAATGATTGGATAAATTATTTATTAATCACTGTTGCGTCCAACTGCGTTCGTGGATAATTGGGGTTTTTATGAATAACTCTTTGGCATTATATGCTTATTAGTAATTTTGGTAAAAAAATATAGCAGAGCTGATCTGCTTAGATTCTGATGTCCTAGAAATCCTGTTATTTCTACTCGTACTTAAAAAATATTTTTTTTATTTCTGCAAAAATTTTATTTTGTTAGTAATACTAGTTTGCAAGTAGAATAAGTTTAAAATAGGGACCTTCTGCAGATGAGATGAGATAAAATTAAAAAATTGATAGCAAAATTTTATATGAAAAATGGGTTGTATAAGTCTGTAAATGGTTGTGCACCCACCTCAATTCTAATTTTGGAGAAAGTGGTTAACTCATCCCGTCACTAAAATACGGTAGGTAGGTAGATTGGTCTGTTCATATCTTACAATTTTGGTCAAAGATAAGATGTATAGATATACCGGGTTTTCTTTTACCACCAGACGAGGACTAATATAATTATTAATTACAATTTGTATTTGTCAAGACTCGAATCTGAGACCTTTTAATCCAAAAGCAGAAAGTATTTTTAATGTTTTGAAAATAATTTCAAACTCGGATTTTGCTCGATAAGAAAAAAAGGTCATTAAACTTAACTCTCACACATACTAATGGGACAGGGATACCAGTTTTAATTAGTCGTGATATCTTCATCTTAAGACAAAAACCGAAATTCATGTGAACTCGTAGAATTGGGTATCTTTATTTATAGTATCGTAAAATGTTCGATTGCTATTTAGTTTTATGGATTATCGTTGGGACGGAACTTTCGTGTTGAAGATTTTGAATTTCCAATTGTTAATGAACTATCTTTTGACTCTAATTAAAAGGTAAGTATGAAAAATATAATTATCAGACATTGGCGTAAATAATTATTTGTTTAATAATTTAATTTCGGGAAGATAATCATCGGAAATGCTTTTTTTATATACTCTTTTGTTGAGTGGGTAAATCGTTTGATTTTTTTTAAATAATGCACTTAATCGATCCATTGTCAATTGTATCGTTTAAACTCTGATTGCGTCAATTATGTACTTGATAATAATTAGGTAATTGTAATAGCCGTTTATAAAAGTATTGGTATAGGTACTTTGTCACGACAGTGTACCAAATTATGTAATTGTCATTTTTATATACATGATGGTTCCGTATAAACAAAATATTATTTTAAAATGGAATTTTTAAAAGACATAATTTTTTATAAATATATGAATGAAAAATAAACCGTTACGGGCAGGGATTCAAACTCGTGATTACTGGGAAATCGTCCCGTCGCTCTACCAACTGAGCTACCGTATCGCTGCCCGTCTCGGTGAATTTAGCATTCTATATGTGATCGTCTTTATCGGGACGGTGGTGACATCTATTAGGTTTCTTTCGAAAATCCTAACTAATGTTTTTAACTTTGCAGTATAGATAAACATTGAAAAAATGGCACTACCGAAATTAATCTTTGAAAATATCTATATACATGTATGGCCATGTTAAGCTTATTTAAATGTATATAAATATAGAATGAAGAACAAACCGATACGGGCAGGGATTCGAACCCGCGACTACTGGAAAACCGTCCCGTCGCTCTACCAACTGAGCTACCGTATCACTGTCCGTCTCGTTATAAATAAAAAAATAGACATTCCTTAAGTGTATTACACTTAATTGATGCCATTCTTAAACATATATGTTTACGGATAAACAAACATACGTACATAATTAAAAACCGTTCTTACAAAAACTAAGTACGTAATTATAGAACATTTCGATTGATTGACATCTGTCTGTCTTTGTAACATGAAACCTTCGCAACATATAATATAATGCAAACAGAGCTACCGCGTATTTGAATAATCAAATTAGAAGCCGTAAGCGAAACATACATACTTTCACTTCAACATACTCGAACCAAATTAGATAATATTAAGTATAATTAAAACATTTTCTATATTTAATGAGAGTTCAAAGTATAAATAACATAAACTACTTACGACATTAACAAATATATGGTTTGGAATTTGGAATGACCTCTTTCTTGCTAAATTTGGTCTTGTAAAGCTATTTTGTAATGTTAGTTATACCTACTACAATTACAAATGGTTAGGGTTTATTTCAACCTAAGATAGCTCTGTGTCAGTATTTTGACTCGATCAAGACATATGCCTATTATACTAATAATGCTGTATCTGAAAGTGTTTAAACAACATTTGAATGGAAAAAATAATAACATCCAATTAGCATTATAAATTAAAATTATTTTAGAATATGATAATTTATACAAATTTATTTCTCAATACTATTAATTATTTTGGTAGCATTAACACTCTTTTAATAAATTAATATTTAAACTCATCAATTGACTGCGTTAAAAATACGAGAAATATTACAAATTATTTAGATTTATTACAAATTCGTTCTAAATTTAAATTTATATATTTGTATGTTCACTGCGGATCTCTAACTCGTAAAACATTAAGTTTTTACTATGACAAATGATTCACAAAGCCAAATTGTATTTCCGTGTATCTATTACGAAACAAATCACGTAGCAAATAAGGACAATAAAAGAAGGCGCCATGTCAAGATTATCACACGTCTTAGTAATGACGGTGAATGACGGTGAATGACGGTGAAATTGTGTGAACGTGACCGAATGACCGAATCAAAAGTAAGAGTTTTGCTAGCGTGTATTCAGAAGCCGTGACTTAAATGTTATGAATGAAACGAAGTTTTGAATGAAGATTGGGATTGTGTATGATAATGCATTTTTTGTTTACATTCTTATTCCTTTTTATTCTTACCTGTCCTTACTCAATTGTGCCACTTATATTAATGTTATCAAGATATATGTAAGGATTATTATCGACTAAAAGCTACTTATCAAAAGATCTGAAAAAGGAGCTAGAATCTGTATTTTCTGTTACAAAGAATAGAGAAAATGTGATAAAAACTTACAAGAAAGTTCGTTAAGGACTTTAATTGGATTTATAAAAATGGTTTAAAAAACATAAAAGAATACTTATTGATGTCGACCTTAGTAGTTTTTAATTGTAATCGCAGTCATTTTAACATAGCGGTGCTAAACTGGCTTCGTTAGCGGTGAGTGTAAATTCAAATCTGATAGCCATCTTTTGACAAATAAACCCCGAGGTACTGCAAGAAATATAAGGTGAGGATGAATTAATGAGACGAGCAGAGAATTTATGGACGAAGCCGGCGTTGCTCCGTGTATCAGGTTGCAAATATAATGTTTCGATTAGTACTTACTTGTTAGAATGTAATGTTATAAATATTACTTAATACCCACTTGTAGTGCGTGAAATAAATATAAATTAAATAGGAATAAATATATAATATGAATACGATTTTGATGCTTCTGAATATTAGAAATGGTTTTCATTGATGTTCTATTTACAGATTATATCAGATCTTATTGGAATTCAATCTCTTTACTAGTTGGATTCCAGTTTATAGGAATAAAAACTACTAAATCATTTAATTGTAACAAAAATATTATTCTCTGGATGTTTTGTGAGACTTATATATAAAATCAATCACTAAGGCATTTAAAATCAATAAGGAAATAAACAATATTTTATTGATTGCGATTCTTTCATTTCCTTTTATTGTATTTGTATAACTAGTTTCGAAGTTCTTATAATAGATTCCTGAATTTAAATAATCAAATTTGATAATAAGTTTTATTCGTGTGTCATGGCGTGTTAGAGTCCTATATTTCGATATGCTTGTTAAGTATTTATGTCAGGCGATACTTTATAATATGTAATCGAATGATCATCTGATAATTCTTATTCGATACAAGTATCAATATCGATAGAGACAGACGAAGCTTCTTAGCAATCCATGGATTCACCGTGCGGGTGCCGGGCCCATCGCGTTGCAAGGAGAGGAGTGCAAGCAGTGCCTGGGACTTGCGACCCAGGAGTAGGTTTAAGGGGCCCCTTTATTATGCGCAAAAACGCTCACCTTCACCCTCCACACTCCTCTCCCTACCTAACCAAATTTGGAAAGAACCTACTAATGCCGCCTTTGAAGTACGTTCTAGAAATGAACCGATGCTTGTTCTAGAAAGGCCAAGATCTTTAAGTAGGCTATAGAGAGATTTTGCTGTTATACCTCTCGCTCCCACTTCTACCGCGTACAAACTAACTATAAATTTATTCCTGATCAGTTCGTTGGTTAGTTCGTAATACTTATTGAGCTTGAATGTGTGATCCCTTGGGATGTTTGTTTCCCAAGGAACAGTAAGCTCCACAAGTATCACGCGCCTCAGATGTTTCGAATACAGGAATAAGTCCGGTCTGGATGACGAAACACCAACATCCCCAGGGATTTTGTAATGCTTTTCATACGTGTCCATCATGAGAATCCAATCAGGAGCCGCGCCTAATATTGAATAAGGCTTCGCTTTTGATTTTTTGGAGGAGCCTTCTTTTACGAATTCTATAGATCGTTCGGTGGTTGTTATACCCTTCCGCGCTCTTGCTACTGAAAGACTAACCGCTTCCCGTATAATTTCTAATACCTTGTCGTGGCGACGCGAGTATTGACCTTTATCTAGAAGTACCCTACACCCTACTAATAGGTGTTTCGCGGTTCCTATTGCCTCCCCACAGATGTTGCAAGACTTTTCGGTGGCTTTGCCCCATCTTACTAAATTACTTTGATCTGGGAGAGTCATTTGGAATGCATTAAGATAGAATTTTAATAATGCTGGGGACCAATCATAAATTAAGGTGCGCCACTTCAAAGCTAGTGGAATACAAAAATCTCCTATGGTCACCCATTCGTTTTGAATTTCTAGGCTCATCGCGTGGAGTCGGTAATTATCGTTTTCGTCTTGTCGAATAAAAGATTTTGTTATGTCTATGTCTTGAACTTTCCTACTTGATCCTAGCCCTACTTTATTTGTTTGAGCACCTATCATAAACTTTTTATGGAATTGAAGTCGTGACTCGAGCTCTGAGGCAACTTTGTCTTTTGGGAGAGAAGTTACAGTATCATCTTTAGATTTTCCGATGATATGTCTTTTGGTAACTCTTAGATGTTTGTAGAGCTCCGATGGTTTCTTTAATTTTAATCCAAAGTTGTTACGGTCTCTAAATAAGGTTGAAGAGTCCGCTGAGTGCGCTAACCCGAGCCATAACTTCAATGTCTTTATGACGCTTGCATCTAACTTTGACAAAAGGGTTTTATTTATATCATACACGAGGAAAGGCCAATTTAGACGTGATGTTAAATAATTATCGTAAATCCAAGCTTTTTTGACGTTACTTATTGGTTGGTTGTCTACCTTTTTGAGATCGTTTAAAAAGCTATCGACTATTACATCCAACGATGGAGTACGGCCTTGGTAATCGATTTTTTTACCTAAAAATTTAAACGGAGCTGCTTCCGTAACCGTACTAACGCACTGACCGCCTATTATAAGACCCGGATCGTAAGAGGTATATTTGGTATTCCGTCTACCCAGACACAGACTAAAACATTTACTTGGTTTTGTCCTCAATCCGCCCGTCCACGTACAGAAATCCTCAACTACATTTAAAAGTACCTGACATTGTTTCGGATTACGTGTCAGTATCGCGAGATCATCTGCAAAAGCTAGTATGGATTCTGTGTATTTGTTGTTGAACTTAAACCGATAGCCCCACTTTATATATTATATATGATGCAATAATGTCGCGAACCACCGTAGGAAAGTTATACCATTTAAGCGCGAACATCATTAGTTCATGTCGTACCGACCCAAAGGCGTTTTCTAAGTCTATCCAACAAACCGTAATTTGTCTCTCGCTAGTTCTAGCATCTTTAAGGCTTTCCGATATTAACGTATTATGTTCCAGGCATCCAGAAATTCCGGGCAAAAACCCTTTCTGGTGATTAGGCCTGAAATATCTATTGTTAATCATGAATTGCGTCATTTTAGTTTGTAAAAAAGAGAAAAATATTTTGGAAATTGTATTTGTTAGGGCTATCGGTCTAGTATCCTTGGGATTATTGACATTGTCGTTTTTCGGAATGAGGACAAAAAGGGCTTTTCCGAACGATACCGGTATTTGCTTTCTTGACCAGATTTTACCGAATATATTTAAAAGATGTTTATGGAGCGACGGACATTTTTTGTAAACTATATAAGGGATACCATCCGGACCTGGTGCTGACTTAGATGGTTTCATTTTAATTATTTTATTGATTTCCTCCAAAGTTGGTGGGTTGGCTTGAAAATCTTCAGTAGGAGTCTCAGGTTTGTGTTCGTTTGGATCCCCATATAGTCTTTGGTTTTCTGGCACTTCGTATGTGCTTTTATAATGGTCGAAAATTTGCTCGTTGGTCAAGAGAAGCTTACCTTTTTGATCTTTGAAAATGTTTTTTGAGTATTTAAAAGGATTTTTATCAAAGTCTACTTCATGTTTTGCCCGATCAAAGCTATCACGATTTTTCGTTATTTGATTTGTTATACCTTGGATAAGTATAACAAATCAAATAACGATATAGATATAGGAATTATTTTCAGGCGAATATTTTATAATTTATATACTTTTAGATTTTTTAATATTATATATCTTAGTAGATTATATTAAAAGTTAAAATTTAATATATTAATAATCATTTTGTACAATTCTTATTTGAAAAAATATAATATAGCTTATAAGATTTATTTGTTTTCTTAAACGTTTCTTATATAATACAATCTTTATATTCCTATTGGTTTAAAAACTTTTGAAGCAAAATAATTCTATTCAGAATTATCTAACTGGATTTAATTCAATACAATCTACGAGAAAATTCTCACTTTGAAAACAAATCAAAGCAACATTTACTTTCGCTTAGAATTTAAGAAGCAAACGTAGAGCGAAACGCACGTTAACAAATCAGTCTCTACAAGTGTAATACCTAACTAGAGCCTTACGCTGTGATTGGAGGAATGAAAACACCAACAGCCAATAGGAAACAGTGGCGGAACAATAGGTTGGTCTACGCGTATTAGATTTCTAACCTAGACCAAATCGTATAAGGCTTTATAGGTAAGAGTATATATTATGTACTCCCACTTCGTTGTTTCAATATGATATAAGTGTTTCTATTATATATATATATTTATTTTAATATTCACGTATCTTATCTGCGTGTCTAATCTGATTATTAATCTTAATCAATAAATGAATACTAATGTAAAAAATAACATTGATAATGTTAAACTTTTCTCTTTCAAAACTTTTTGGTATAAATGCTATGTTAAGATTATAACCGCTGGTATGCCTTGATGGAACTCAGTAAGTATGTCAAATGATAAATATGTATAATATGTCTGTCGTTGAATGGAGATAGATTAATGACATATTAGGACTCTTGAAAGTTTACATTACTTAGCTTATTATTAGAATGCAGTAAACAAATATTTATATAAAAATCCTTCCACATTTTCTTATAGTCTTATCAATTAATGTTAAAAATCGTTAATTATGCATAATTCATGAAGTTTTACAAATTTAGTAAGAATATGTCAATTATCATATTAATGATTGTTTTATTTATAGTTATTCGTGTCGCATAATCGAGGCGAGGAAAATTGTGAAACTTATAAGAAAAAGTTTGTCCACTACGTTGGCTTTCATGTGATCGTCAGTAAACTGGTCCATCATAGATGCTGTAATTTGCACCTGCCCAATAAAACTGACAGCCTAATTATAGCTAATAAGATGCCAATAAATTCAACTCTGTTTGGAAAATTCCTACACGATACGTTCTGTAACAAATTTGTCCCGATTTTTTATTGTCTTTAGTCTTGATGTTCCAAATTCCATCTTATATTTAAGACCAATTAGACTTTACTCGCACCAAATACTAAATATACTGAAAGATATAACGGACTCAATAAAAATTACTTGACAAGGTTATAAACACATATTTAAAAAATTCTAAGCATTCCTAAGATCAACTTAGTATTATGACATCCGTTAAAAAAAATTAAGGAAGACCACGAATTATATCACGTCTTGCGAACAAATCTAATTGGTTTTAATCAGACAAAATTACTCAAGAATTTATTTGAACCTTAAAGAGACGTCGTAAAGTAATTAATGTTTAATTAAAGACCTTCTGAATCCATCATTAAAGGACATTGCAGTCTGAAAATGAGTGGTATTAATGTTTTACTGTTTAGGTTTTGAAAGTTTTAACGGAATGTCTAATTTCGGAATTCGTACTAAAAGTTACTGAACCGAGTTATCGAACAGATGTACTGACAGTAACTATAAAAGGTATTATATACTAAGAATAATGACGATTGTAATATGACGATAAGTAGAAACTTATCAAGAAGAAAAACTAGAAGAATCAAGGACACATTTTATCTGCAATGCATCTTATGTAGCAGATGTTTAGAGGCGACGCTGATAATAGTTATTAATAATAAAATAATCGTGGCAATTATAATAATAACAATGAGGTTTATAGAATAAATTCTTCTATAAAATAAATAAAGCTGAGTTCTTCCTGTATGATGTTCATCGATATGTATTTGAAAATACATATTTATATACATGATAAGATTATTAATATTTTTATAATATTTAATGAAAAGTAAATCGATAAGATTATACGATCGATACGATTCATTTTTCATTAATTATTTAATAAAAAATCGTCGATGTGATTTGTTGATTTATTAGTCTATGGGTATAGTGTCAAGAGCTACAGCTGGGGTATTAAATTTCAATTAAATGAGAAGAAAGTATGAAAACAACTTTTTAAAAATAATCCATTAAGATAGTAATTAAATACAGTATCTGAGCTGATAAAATATATTGCAGTACCAGCTTGAAGTGCATTTTAAGAAAATAAACAAGTCGCTGCCTCTCTTTGATTATCTCATGTCGTTTAGTTTAAGTGATATTTTTTAATTAAGATAATGTTTTATTTTAGAATTTAGTAAGAATATTAGTATTAAAACCATACTCATAAATACAATATTATCATGCAAACATTTTCTAATTCCTTAGAAAATCGATTTTATTTAAAGCAATTTAGTATTGAAAAAGAACTACAAAACCTTAGTCAATATTTCAAAATATCGATAAATATTGCAAGTTCTTCATTATAATCATTAATCAACATTTACCTACCATCGAGCTTAGAAGTTGTTAAACGCACGCCTACAGCAAAATGCACCCGACTGTACCAATGTCTATGTCGCGTGGTTACCTGCTATTAAATATGTCTGCCGCTACTAGTAGATATGCAATAAATTATACGAATTATACACTGTGGCGGCGAACGTGCCCGTGTGATATATTGTGGAATGGCAACACTAGAGCCTGTGTCAGCAGACGTGAAATTAAACGCAGCGCCGTGAATGTAAAATAACTTGGAGATCTTATTAAATAACAATAACATAAAATCAAATATTTAGATCATACTGCTTTTATCATTACAATTTTATGTTACTATAAAAAAATGCTTTTTAAATTTATTATTTTTGTTTATGAAATTTCTGATAAGCAGTAAAATTATAAACTAGACTAAATTTTATATAAAATTACTTTCTCTGCTAAAAGCTACTGTAATTAACAAATCATATGTAAACATTAAGCTTATATAACTTTTTTTTAGGAACTAAGCTTTTGACACCTTATTTACAATAACAAAAGTGAACAAATACTATCATATTTATCCGTTTCATGACGGCTTGTAAAAATAGCTTCATGGCCAGTTCTCGCTAATACATCGTACACTTAATCATGTTTTTTATTTCTGATTGCTATTTCGTAAAGGATAGCCTTCCAGATGAGTTGGAATTATGGCTGTAACTAAGCATAATTTAGTTTGTAAGTTTGTTCGATGACAATCGGACTTTGTCTGCGTTCGCTTTCGCCGCTTCGTCATTTATATGGCGTGTATCATTTCTTATTTAATATTATTACTTTGTTTTCTTAAAGTAGAATGACAGCTTATTGTTTACAATGGAAGTAGCAACGAGAATTACAAATTATAAATACAGACGAGTTTCTTTATTGTTTAATGGAGGTTACCTTATTATTCATGTGTTAAAATGTGTATAATATATGTAATAATACACTCGAAGCTTGCTGCAGTTTGAACGTAAAGGGGTGAATATCTTGATGTATAAAATTAAAGTAAAAAGACATCGCGATGTTTCAATAACTAACATTACTCCGTTTGGTAGTAACTTAGCCTCATTAAAATTGCACTTAATTTTGACAATATCGCTGATCAGAATCATACTTTTCGTACTGTGACGAATGAAGACGCGTAACGGACGCGGTTATTAGTGATATCGATAAATTCAGCGAATGACAACGTAATTATAATGAAGGGTACCAAGAAAATGCATAATCAAAGAGTTCAGATAAGCATGGCCGGCCATCCATTAAGTCAGAATTATAATCAAATTAAATTATAATATAAGATCAAATTACATATTGTCTAAATAACGTCACATCAAAGTCAAGAGCTTATAATTAATTAAATGAAATGGAGCCAACGTATGATCCAGAAATTACGATACATATTACGAGATGAGTTTATAAATGTATCTCGTTTGATCGATATCCTTATATATTATAATATTTTAATAAAAAATAAATTTAACTTTTTCTGAGACATTTAAATGTCGGCTCCACAAAAGTTTTCCAATAACCTAATCAGGTTTAAGTTTGAAATCAGTACCATGTGTTGATTTTTTTCTTTTCTTTGATAATATGTCCCCATTCAGATTCTTTATGATAAATTTTAAAAACCATGAATTGGAAGCATTTATAATATGCTTCTATAGAATGATCCCAATCCATTTTGCTGTAGGTACTTATAAATTGTTGCCAAACTTTATAAGAGATTATTGAAAATGATCAATTATTATTATATGTACTTAATTTCCCTTAATAATGATTTTTCTAACAAAATTAAAATAAAATAAATAATCATTTTTATTCATTCGGTTTTTAATATGACAAAATGAAGAAACACATTTTAATGATTTGAGCCACAAAATAATAAATAAAATTATTAAAATGTTATATATTTATTGCATAGTAGTAGTAGGTACTGGGTTCACTTTTGTGCCAAATTATTAGTAGATGGTACAAAAAGGAATACAGTACTGCCATCTATACGGATTCGTATATACTACAAGGGGTTGAAATAGAAACTATTGATTTTAGTACCTAGGTGGTAAGGGTTGAAAATAGATGGCGCTCGCTAAGTTACTGAGGGGAGTTTAAAAAGATTTTTTTTTTAAACAAATTCTTACTAAAAAAATGTAAACAACCCTTTATTACATTTTTCTCCTATTTTTTAATATTTTGCGTTCCCTTAATATTTTTTTTTATTAAAAATAAATTTATACATCATATATACATTATTTAATTTACGTCATAAAATAATCTTACCACTCACGAAAATACCTATTAAAAGTTGAGTTTGTAACAAAATACTCTCTAGATCCAATGAATAAAACATCGAATAGGTTTTGGCGTCCCCAAGTATTTCGTAGAGCGCAACACTCGCACGCCGCCTAGTAGAACAGGTGTCAACACCTGATTTTACCTTGACTATATGTATATATTTTGTTTAATGCAAATATACCTTTAAGATCCAGTGTGATAAATATAATATAAATCAGTAATAATGATTTTTTTTTATTTGCTACTAAAAACGAAATAGAAACGCTATTTCTTTGTTTGTGTTAGTTAGGAGTGTATAACTCGGGCTCATATTCAAGGCTTACATAGCCCCCGAAAAGCTACAGTTTGCTGTGAAATATTCGTCAGTAATAAGTGCAATTGCTCTTGAGGTTTATATTATTTAGTTCAGTAAAGTGATTCGTAAATGACGTCACAAAATTCGTAGCGCCTCAAACGATGTCACACGCCGCACACCTGCCTACAACCTGACGCCGGCCAACTTGTAATATATTTAGCCCAAGCTTACTTCATTTGAGAAAGATTTTACGATATTTTTTCACTTACAAATATAGTTTTAGATTTATTTCATATGTTTCAGATCGTTGAATCAAAATATTTAAAAATAACCAGATTCAACCAGTGCCCCAGTGCAGTGACACCTACTCTGGAATCTTGTTTTCATTTCTATTACTATCTGATATTTCTCTATTTATAACTCCATTTCATTTTTTTTGTAATGTCTTCACGTTTGTACCAATTTGTGTTGCGATAAGCATAGCAAAATATTTTTGTCTAAGGACAGGCTCTCTCACACGCACCTGTCCTTTGATGCGTAGGCGCATCGCTCCCATTAGCCTCTGACGAGAAGGATAATAGCAGCTTCAATCACTTGATAAAGCCGATTACAAAATCCATCAAGTCGGTCGCGTATTAGCAATTTTAATCAAAATTAAAAGTAGCACAAGTTTAAAAAAATATATATAAGCCGTTTATATTGAAGATACAAACTTTCATGAAATATTCATCATTAAGGAGCAAAGCTTTAAAACACGATACCAATATCCCAGCCTTTACAGCATGTATTTCGCGTAACAACTTCTAAATAGATACGGGCAAATCCCGTACAAGGTAATGGACAGGATAATTATACGCAACGACGTGCAACAATAGCGGCTCGGGCTGCTGGTTCTATGGTATAATAAGCGGCGTATTTTGATGAACGCAACAAGTAGCCGCGCGGGGAGAGCGGGGAGGCTCGGCCCGTGCGTGCGCGCGCGCCCGGCACGCGCCCCACCGCCGCGCGCGCGCAGCCGCTACTTAGTGTGGGGGTGCACGCCACCTCCGCCAATCCACCGGCAACCTCCGCGGCACGCACTCGTGCGCTCTTGCCTTACTCTCGATATACTATATATCTCGCGATGCCTATGGCGGCGATCCACGCTTATCAAAATCTCGGTGTTAACCAAAAACTGACTCAACTTCAAAATGCTAGGCGTCTTGCGCCTGCACCAGTTGATACGCGCTGCAAAAAGAGATCTTATCTTCAGCAGACTTTTCCGACTCAACCTGCGTCTGTGGCCCGGCGAAACGCAAGGGAAAGGAACAGAGTGAAACAAGTTAATAATGGATTCGCTGCTCTACGACAACATATTCCCTCAGCTGTTACTGCGGCTTTGGTAGGTGGCAGAGGTTCTTCCCGAAAATTAAGCAAAGTCGATACCTTAAGGTTGGCTGTTGAATATATAAGAAGCTTAAAGCGCCTATTGGAAGAAAGTGAAGAGGGATGTTCTGAAACGCAAATGAGTTTAGGTTTAAGTACAGATGGACCTCAAACACCTCCCTCTTCAGAGGAATCTCATTCACCAGCACCCTCGCTCTTATCAGAAAGTTCAACCGGACAACATTGTCAAGACGCCTATGATTCCTATGAACCAATGAGCCCTGAAGATGAAGAATTATTAGATGTTATATCATGGTGGCAGCAGCAATGATTTAAGGTTAGTTTCAACAAAACAATGATTTAAGGTTAGTTTAAATTAATATTTAATTATTGTAAATAATGCAAATATTTCGTATTATAGTGTATTGAAATAAACTTTTTAGTATTATTTTATTAAAAATGTAGTAAAAGCTCAAGTATATTAAAAGTCGTTCAAGACCATGATAAGGGATCAAGGCCACACAAAAACTGATAACATATTTAGTGAATGAATCTTTAAGTGTGTTTATATAAGTGCCAAGGCTTTGATAGTTTAAAATTCTTATCACTTTGTTTACTTTCTGTCGCGACTCTGTTTGCTTATTTAGTAGGTTTATTTATATGAATAATATTTCGCTTATAATTAATATTGGCGTCCTTGTTCTTTTTAAAATGCTCAGGTAGATTTTTAAACATGCTAAGCTTTTTGTCCTATTCGTTAGACACGGTTTCCTACCGGGTTAGGTCTGTACCTTTATGTTGCACAATTTCAATAGAGATTTGGGACCCTCTGCTTTACGAGCCAAAAGGTAAACATACACTATAAAGGTTGCGCATTGAACCGTCACATAGACTTTATCTATTCTTTGTTAGATCATAGGACAAAAAATATATTTGACAATGGCGAATCTTAAAATATCTCTTTTCATAGCAGGTTTTATAGCTAGGTAGATTTTTCATTTGATCAACTAGACCTTTGCGAGAGCAAAATCAGGTTTATTAAATGGAATCGGACCCGCATGGCATCTTGGTATTTTGCTAGCCAAGTAACAATTATATCTAACAACGTTGTGGTTCATCCCGCATGTAGTGAGAAAATTGCACATAAAGGTTGTGTATTCTAATAACAACAGGTCCATGATCTGATTTGTTATAAGTGGAAACAGGTTTCAGTTTCAAGTTTTGTTTATTTATCTTAAATCAATATAAAGCATCCGGTCAGCGAGACCTGTCGACACTTTTTCACCATATGGTCCACTTCGGGGCATTTTAAATCTGGTAGCGCCATTGAAAAAATCTAAATTAAAATTTGCAAAAAAAAAACACTTTACCTCCCATTAATTTATTGTACCGGAAGACGAAATCTTTTGGGATATAGAAGGGCGCTGGAGACACACGTGTTACAATATTTGCTAAGCACTAAGCAAACATCTGGTGATACCAGTTGGGTTTTCATGGGAATTATATCTACATGAATTTAATATTAAATAATTTTACATGACTTTACACATTTACTAAAAAACTTTTCTTTACAGGTATTGTGGCCGTCGAATCAAAATACTGTCAGTCAGCGGCCTGTTGATTGTGAAAAAAGGAATTCGCTTCAAGTAGCGCTGGAGCCGCAGAGCGCTGGACTTCGAGAGAACGTCTAATTAGCGCAATCAGTATATTCCTAATGCGAGGGATAATGGTGGAATATAACGACCCCATCGATGCATTCCCAGTAACTGAACAACCGAATACTGCTTACATTTCATACGTGGATGAGATGACAGCATTAAGACTGAATCGATTACTTTTTATCGTTCTGTTTAAGCATTTAATTGTATTGTAGAAGACTTTGAACACGCTGTGCCTTGCAACCTTATCTTAGCTTCCAATAAGACATAGTTTTATGGTTAAGTTTTAATATTCTATCTAGTCATTAGTTTTTATTATAGATTTATTGCACAGACTATTAAGAAAGCTAAGATTATGGTATATATATAATAAATTGAAATTATAAGGCTTCTTCGACAATTTATTAAACATTAGTTTAATATTGTTTATGTTGAGACAAAGACTTAATGTATATAAATAAGTTTACCACCTTAAGAAAGATTCCTAATAATTTAAGATTTTTATAATTGTTTGTTAATTATTAACAAAATCCTCAGCAACCAGCCGTCAGGTTGAGCTTGTATATATTAAACAAAATATTAAAAAAAAATATGATATGGTTTCTTTTTAACTCACGATCCCTTTAATACTGTAATGGCCTACTTTTTTAAATAAAAATTATATATAAAATTACCAGACAATTCCTGTAATTGAAGATACAAAGACTAACTCATTCATTTATCTAATTAACTGACATTTCTTGGCCTTTAACTAGACAATTAGAGACTATTAAATTGGTACTTAAACGAGCATTACAGTATGAAAGTTTAAGGCATTTGATTACGAATTTATAAACTATGGACAGATCATTCTTAGATTAATAATAGTATATATATAACACAAGAGGATTAATAATAGAATATAGGATTACAAACAACGCTTGAGTTATTTTTATAATGTGACAATGAAATAAAAATAAACTACAATCCAGATTGAATATGAAAAAAATAAATCTTACTACCGTATATAAATGCAATGTATAATAACACATATATACAATATCACTTAAAAATAACTTTGCAATGAAAGAGTAAATATATTGCGTTTCGATAATGAGTACATATTTATTTTAAAATCAGAAAGTCAATAAAAAACAGATTTTACCCCATAATGTCATCGTTACATACCATACATTTTGATCATTTTAATTCACATATCTCAATCTTTTTTTCCAAAATTTATTGTGTTTCCATTGGTATTTAAATTCGACAATGAAAATTAAAATATATGCCACATTCGTATATGTATACAGGTATGTAGCATACGATATAGACATCGATTTACAAAATGAAATATATGAAATATATAAATATAAATGAAATATGTATATATATATATGAGTATGTTTTACACATAATACGTGTACAGGAATTAAAAATTATGAAAAATTATATGTTTTTGGAACAAATATATAAAGTTTTACATGTGTTTGTAAGGAACGATCATTGGGGAAGAAGAATAGATGTTAGTGAATAAAATAAAATGAGATAATCGTACAAAAGAACTTTAAGAACAACAATCGAATAGATTGTTACTAGTGGTTGGTACATAACCTTTAATATAGATATTATAATGAAATTGTTGAACGTAATTTGCTACGAAATACCCATAGACATGATATATTGTTATATCTTAATTGACAAAATAATTTAAAATATAATAATCAACCTGTCGAAATGATAAACAATTTAAATATTTGACGCAGTCATTGCCGACTTCGTCAATTTAAACGCATGCGCTTTAATTTCCGGTTGGAACTGATCTCTTCGGAGTATCTCTGATACATCAATCATTCAACTGAGCTGCCAAATAAAGGCAAGGCTATAATTATGTCACCATAAATCTATAAGTATCCATTTATTATTGATCATTATTAAAATAAGTCGCTCAATCTGTAAAAACCAGTTTACGAAAATGAGAGTATAATCATTAGCAAAAATTAAAATAACAAAAGGTACACGTGTTTGATCTCGGGTTACATTCGCGAATATGACGAAACACTAAAATGGGGGCCTAAAGATGAATATAACATTTAATTTGAAAAAGACAATACGGACTGCAACATGATCACGTAGCTCCCGCCCAGCGAATTCAAATCGCAATAGTAATTTTTGATAATTGAAGGGAAGTCGGGCCATTATGGGTGGATATTTCCGTTGATGTTATTAATTGCATGAACTTGTTGCTCTTTAAGAACGGGCCAGACTAGATGCGACGGAAGCGTGTACGTACAGGTGCATACATGTTCAAATTTATTCGCGTAGACTCAAATATGCACTACTTATTCTGTTTTAATTGTTACGACTGTATGTGGCATCCGTTGGTTAGGTTTTTAAGTCGTCTGTCTAGTTATACGCAGATCAAAATGAGTTGGCAAGGGCAATCATTTGACGAGTTGTAATTATTCATTGGAATCATTCATCTCATATTATCTTTACGTTGTGGCATTTTATTCTTTTTTTTTATCTACTCCTATTTTGAAATAAAACATCGGCACAATAAAGTATTATGATGGTTATTTTATGATAAACATCTTAAATATAGCCGACTATTATATTCAGTTTTATATATAGATAGGTAAAAAAAAATAAAGTGAATGAACCGTAGCTATGAGTCTAGATCTCGTAAAAAAAAAATAAGTCCATGACTAGCCGCGGTCGGCAAAGTTCGGGTCTTCTCGTGCGTCCGGCACGCGTCGCGCAGCTGCCTTGCGATTGCTTTTCGAGAACAAAAAATGCATATATTAATTAGTTTTGGGCTCTTGATTTACTTGAGATGTACTTTAGATACAGTTAATTTAGGTGGCTTTAAAATTGTAGCAATAAAAATATCTTAAGTAGGTATGTTGAAGTGAAAGAAATATGAAGTATTTATTAACAAGGTTCAGGTGATAAGTATTTTAACCATGTAAATGTAATTTATTTTGTAAATCATTACATTGGCAAAATTATTCAATGTTAAATTCAAAAATAATTAATATCATCACAATGTCAATTTGGATAAACAAAATTATAAAGTCAGGAAGTATAAATACAACCTGAGATGCCAAGAACAATCGGGAAAAAAATAACAATTTTTTATGACTTTGGCCACATTAAACCAATTTTGTCGGTTTGTGTAAGTAAGTACTGCTTCGACCTTGAAATGTTACAACAATGGGCATGTGACCTAATTTTTCAGTAAAGTATATTTTTTATATATGACATAAATCAATATTTTTTATGATGTATTAAAAATAGTTTACACTATCCGGTCAAATATATAAAAACTGCACATATTATAACATTATACACGTATAAATGTTATACGAATAAAGACATTGGGTTGTATACTAATTGTCATGTAATAATTTATATAAAATACATTATAGGTATTCGTAGAATATCCCATGTAATAAATAATAGCTACCCACTTATTATCGGTATATAATCAAGTTTTTATACCATTCAATTAATCAGCTGCCGCCATAATAAATTTTAGGCTGCAATAAACTTCATTAATGGTCTTTAATGAATTGGAGATCGGTAGCAGGTAGCGGTATTCTGAAATATTCCGAATACCCGAAGACTCTAAGCAATAACACCTTCGTCGTCCAGTGTGACAGGTCTCTTAAACATTTCTTTTAATTATTGGAACCCATTGATACTTTGTCGTAAGTATTTTTTCTCAAACAATCTAACGCCAAAACGCATGTAATATAGATAAATCGGTATACCAGTAAAGTAAGTTAAAAGTAAGCAAATATTTTGTATCTATATAGATTATTTAATAAATGTATAGATAAAATAAAACCGAAGTGATGTATTACTCTGAGTTTGAGATGTTCAAATTTCGAACAAGTTAACGAAGCTTTTAAAGATGATTTACACTAACATTATATTAAGTAAGTTGTTTTTTATTACTGAAAATATAAAAAAATCTCTCAGTTTCCTGTCTTACCTGATATCGGCACCTCAAAGACAAACTGTATGCCGCTATTCAAATAATTAGACTGAATTCAACCGCCATCGAATTAAACTACATAAAAATCGTTTGGTACAAAAACGTGTATCACCGTGATATATCGAGAGAGTAATTCGAGATCATTTAATCGTAATACCTTATAAGCATCACAATCGTATAATCGAGCATTTCCAGAATAATTATTATCATAATCATTCGATTACAAAAATCGTTTTAACCCAAGTTGGTAAAAATTGTTTTAAAATGGAAATTGTAACTTGAAAGTATTCTTGTGTTGTTTTGAGTTTATAACAATTTCAAAGTTATTACAGAGAGTTCTAGTTTTTGGTTAATGTTTTGTTGCTTAAATTAAATATAAATATTTAACGGATAAACTAGGATAAGCACAAGTTCTTTGACCCTGCCAGGTGTTGAGGACGGTCAATATTGGACTTATCTATAGATGGAAGAAATTACGGTATGAAACTGACCTAACATAATAACGACCTAGAAAGCTGCCTTATTGATATCAATAATCAAACGTCAACATGAGTGACAAGGTATGAGCCTAATAAAGTAATTGAAATGTATTAAGTTTGAAAGGTGTATGATATGCCGTTATCGAAGGGATAATAGAAAAGTTTTTATTTACTGATTGGATATAAACCGTCGGAAGGTTTTTGTGAGCACATTCTTGTTGATATAGATATTATGTTTGTATTTTAAAAAAATAATTGTATTATGCTTGGGAAATTTAATATTAGTTTGAACGTTATTATCAAAGCGACTGGAGCCAGTGTCATGGCACACAACGTTCGCAATTAATCCAATGAAAGTGAAATTAAACCTCTAAAATGTGTCAATTTTATACGGATAAATCTTTCTTTCAAGCATTAAGGATATCATCTTCACGGAGGTTTCACGGATGTCATCGGCGTTTCGCTCTAATGAGGTTTGTTAAAACCATCGCCTCAAAAACATAAAACACGCCTCTGGTGGTCTGGAGTAGATTGCTTTCAATTAAATAAGAAAATTACAGTATGACGCGTCTTTACAGAATACATTTTAAAAAGAAAAGCAGTATTTCATTATTGTTGTAAACCATACCGTTATAGTTTTTAGTTTAATATATTTTAATAAGTTTATGAATAAGGCTCCGATCCGATGATAAGGCTTAGTACAATCAGAATATGTCCCTATTATATAAATAGCAACTGATGACCGAGTAGGAAAATGTTAGATAGTATTCAGCTTAGTTAACTAATTAACTTTATGTATAGAAATTGTGTACTGTATATATAATACAGACTTTTTATTACTTGTCTGCAACCAACACAATGAAACTGAATCGATTACGTGATTACTGAGACTACACCACGCGTCATACACGCTACTGCGTAATAACTAATAATCGAACAATATTAGCAACATCGATTTCAGTCACGGTTAATCGAATTGATTCACCAAAATTTGCTTGTTTTTACAGTATTTAAGGGTATATGCTGTAAGTACACGTATTACGCTTTGCGATGAAATCGATTATGGAGCAAATAGGGCTATCAGACGGGAAGTCTTTTTACATAAACATGTAATTTCACTGAACACAAGTTTCCTTATTAGGCCTGTACATGACAACATTGAAAATAATCTACGTGTTATCAATATGCTTTTACTATAATGAATTTGATTATAAACTTGGTTTTGTAATAGAGAACATAGAAGTTGTTTTATTACTTAAATAAGAATTATTTGCATAATTAAAAAATATATATAAATAGATAGTCAATTCTCACGGAATCTAAAATAATGTAAAATAAGTTAAGGAGCCCGAAGGCATGACTATTAGTTATTATAAAAAAAATCATAATCTACTTATCTGAAATAAAATGATGATAAAGGTGAAGTTTATTACAATCACATGATAACATCAAGATCCATTTGTCACAGCGGAAGAGTTAGTAAATTCATAGAGACAGTAAATACCTTAGAAGTGTTTTTAAAATATTTCTAGCAAAGGTATTTGTTAACGGCTCTTAAACTATAGCCTAGCAATATATTATTTATAAATAATGTGGCAAGCGTTAAATAACAACAAATATTTAGTAGCTTGATGGTAGATTGTTAAACGATACTAACAAAATGTTTAAAATTAGATATGTAAGTAGATATTCAATACATAAAACTTCTTGCATTCCAGATCATATAAATTTAATTTTTTACCTACAATTAAATTATTATAGTAAAAGAAGATACTGTTGCCAAAAATATCATTCCCTATTTTATCCTCTAACGGAAAAATGTATTCAAAATGTCATTTTAATTAAAATAAACCCTAAGGTAAAATTATCGAATTAACGGCATTTCGTTTAAATATAAATATAAAGTTATTTCGATTATATTTAACTTATATGAATGTAAAATATTTAAAAATTAGATTTATTTCATTGTATGTAATAAAACATGGTTTAGATATTACCTTAACTAAGATAAGGGAGTTAAATAATTCCTTTCTAAAAACACCCTTACTTAAGAGATAACGATTTTGATAAGTTTCATTGGAGTTCTCACGGGTCATCTTTTATAATTAAAAAATCTTTTATTTTCATAAGTTTACTATGGAAATAAATATTAACAAATATTAAGTGAACAAATGTAGGTATAAGGTATAACTATCATATTCTAGAATCTAGAATCTAAAATATAATAATTTATTTTATAATTTGATTTTCAAATCCACCACTTATTTTCAATGCCAAATTTAATAAATTTTGTAGTTAAATATTTATTACTGGTTTTACCAACCGCGAAAATCGTTTATGGATCGGTCATTTCGGGTCAGTGACATTCAAATTTAACTTTTCAAAGACTGTTTTCTTCACCGCAATGTAACAATTTTCCGTCTCATTGCTTCAAGATCAAGGTAAGGCACGAGCTATCAACTGAAGTGGAAAATTCATTGTACTCACTAAACTAATTTGGAAAACAAGATTACTTCATTTCTTCAATCTATCTTTCTATAATCTTTCTTTCTATAAACGAGATATCAACAAATCTCAATCTAAAATAATTTGCTAGTTGGTCTCACTGCAATTTAAAATCTTTAGGATTTTTAAAACGATATGCAAATACCTACAAATACTATACTTCTAATACTAACTACAAATACCTACGTATTTGTAGTTAGTATTAGAAGAAGAAGAGAAATATATATTTTAAAAACTCATATAGTCTGCATCTTCAGACAGTAATACAAATACATAAATGACTTAAATTATTTTTTTTTATCAACTGGAAACAGTGGTTTAATTTTTACTGGATAATTTTGTGTCGTTTAAAATTAACTTTTTTGTCGTCGAATGAAAAAATAATGTTCCAAAATCGGTGTGAAACTTGAACTGGAAGTAATTGTCGAAAGATAATAAAGGTTCAATCAACCAAATAACCGTGTGGTTCCGGTAGGTTTTGCAGACTGTACTTTTCCCACAAAGTTTTCTTGCTTACAAATTTTACGAGGTACTGTCACGCGACCAATGAAACAGTCAATACTGCTTGCTACCTACAGCTGACAGAAAAATAATTGTTTGTTTTAATATTTATTAAATTCTATTTTTGATACTCGTTACTCTCGACTTGCATATTAATAAAGTGTGTAAGAATGTTACATGGTTTTTGTTTGAATACAATGTAAGGATTAAATTCAAACATAAAAAGGTATCTTCGTTTTGCGTAATATCTTATTTACGAAAAAAATATGTGCGATAAAAAAAGCTTTACATACATTATTTTTGGACAGATATATGAATTTGATTAGAAAGTCAAAGAAGAACTAGATAATAATATAATTAAATAATTTTAAATGTAGGAACCATAAACAATAAATGAGTAAAACATTATAAACGTCGTTAAAGTAACAGTGAGGTACACCATAGATAATTTTAGACGCAAATGACTCTCAGTAGCCTCTCATAATACCGCATAACGAATTATACAATCAGATGTTCGAATGAAACGGAACTAATTTTACAGACAACCTTTCCTCAATTAAAAGGATTTCAAAACATTCCTTGATCTTTTCTTATATTGTAGTATCATTATACGCACCTACTTCACTTTTTCTATTAAAATATACATAAATTAAAAACTATTAAATGAATTTTGCAAATCCAAAAGGCCCAAAAAGCTTGGTTTGTCGAAATGGTTTTAAGCTGTGTTTGGTTGAAATAGAAGAAGTCTGCAAGATATTGAGCTTTTATTGGTACTGGTGAAAGATTCTTATACAATATTGATGTTAACCCATTTTTTTTAAAGTTAAATAATTTTAAAAAGGAAAAAATAAATAAAAATTTAAAAAACAGGGGACTGCTAAATAAGGGAAGTATTCGAAATATAAATAAGTTACCGAAGCAAATAACGAAATAACAACATCAAATCGTATAGTCTAAGTCCTTATTCATTAGCTCCGAAACTTTTGTAAAATAGACACCATAGTCCATGTATGTACAACGGTTTCAATAAGTACATAATAATATTACGTTTATACTTTTTAGACGTCTTTTTGTTTCAGGGGCTTTTTATTTTTTTAATATTTTTTTTTAATAATGTCACGTATCTTAACTATAATATATAGCTCCTGCTCAATACGTTACAATGAGCAATTAAATTAATAGAATTTAATTACATGAATATAAATATTTCAATAAAAATATAAAATGAAAAACAAACCGATACAGACAGGGAGTCGAACCCGCAACCTCTGGGAAACAGCCCCGTTACTCTACCAATTGAGCTAATGTATCACGATACGGTATTATCCCTTCTATTTTTTTTATTTAAATAAGCTTAATTTCCAAACATCAAGAAATATATTGAGTGAATTGAACTTACGAACTCAAGTGTACCGATACACTGTAGCTCGGTCGGTAGCAGTGTTCTGGTGGTCCAACATCACGTAGACGGTGTAATGACGGTGACGAATTGCACTTTCCACCGCCCAGGCTATTATTTTAATGGTTTTATTATTAAACATATGAAAATTTTGAATTAAGTACCGATTAAGCGGCGTTAACGGACACTGATACGACTTTAATATCACCCTAATAGCAAGATAGATTGTATGCCATGATTTAGGGCATACTATTAAAAAGTATTGGTATGCAATATTGGTGTGCTTTTGATTAATCTCTTCCTGATGTTCGAGATAATATACATTTATAATTGATTTCATTAAAAATTGTCACGATTTGAAAACATTCGGTTTTGAAATATGTATTTGGAAAATAAATATAAATATTATTAATAAAAATTTGTAGGCATAAATAAATTATGTGAATTTAAATGAATATATGTTAATGGTTATATGTCATATATTTTTTATGTTGACAAATAAAATGCATAGTGTGATTACAATAGTATATATAGTGCCTATACATATTTATTTATTTATTAAAAAAGTAAGTTTACAGGAACAATGGCATTAAAGTATAACTCGCCTTTACTTTTATGTTTAGTAGAGAATAAAGATGATTTTAATTAAAAATACGCATCAAAGCTATTTTACAAGCGCATTCGCTTTCGTAAATCGCACAATATTAAAAGCTGTCACAAGTTTAATGAAATTCTTAATTTAGTTACTAATAAGTACAATTAAAACAAAGTAACCGCTCTCGCACAAAGAACGATGTAAGTTTTAATTATACCATTATTTTTAATTCACTCTCAACTCTCCGGCAATTTCTCATAAAGGCTGCTTGAGTCCGATAGTAGCGGTCACGCATGCTCACGATTAATTCAAGCCAATCAGGAGCTGATTACACGCATTACGTCTTCACACAATTAACAATGCGGTTGACATAACTCTTAACTTTAAGGATATTAGAGCTACTTTCAAATAAGTATTTTTTATCCCACGCTTCTTGCTTGGATAGCAGATATCATGCAATGTCACTATGGCCTGTACACCTAACGATGTAAGTAGTATCCTGCGGCAATCGCTTAGTTTAATATTTTATCTTTAGCAGCGGTTAATGTTGAAGCCATAAAGTCTTTTCTTTAATTCATCCTTGGGTTTTAAACTATGACACAGTTTCTTAAACATCAGTTTACATGTGTTACAACATACATTTTTAATTATACATCGCATAATATTTATGATAAACTTATCAGAATAATAAAGCATTTTTATCAAACGAATGATATTAAAGATAGAAATTATATATGTGATTGAATTAAAACAGAAAGTATATAATATATTAAGGTAGAATGACAAGATTTTGATCGCATTAAATTTTTTCCGGTGAACACCTGCCAGCCCGTTATAAGACCTATTAACATTTACCCAACCAATGCATTGCCAATCAATGATAAACCCAGTATAGTATAAACCTTAGGTTATCATTACTCACAGTATACAATTACTTTAATAGAATAATATGATTAGTTTTATCTAATAATTATTTATTGAACTAGAATTAAATCAAGAGTTCAGGCAGATCAGTCCGAGAAGAAGATATTGGCTTTCATTATTACTTAAGTGATTATAAAATAACACATATAACACAAACTTACCAATACTTAGAATAGACCTTCTAGTTGGACAAAATCTGTATATAATTCTGTTAAAATAAAAGGTTTTTGTGAGGACGGCAATTGCAATTATAATAACCGTCAGCAGCCAGTTATTAATGCAATGTGTTTTCATAAAAAATAAATTGTTTTATAAGTTTAAGACTTATTATCATTTTTTTAATCGATACTTTTTTTTAAAATAAACCTTTATTGTGGTTTTTCATTCTATATTGATATAATTTTATAAAACTTTATTCATAATTGATTCTTGAAGTTATCACAGGTTTGTAAATCGGATTTCCAATTTTTTTTCCATTAAATTTTACTTCTACAGGATTCTGTAACATTTTTTTACCTATATAGTTTTAAAACGATTGCTTCCTCTCACGAACTATATTCCATACATGGACTAGATTGAGTTATACGATACAAAACTATATTTTGACAGTTCTGTGAATAGACCAGAGTAAGACCACCCGTTTAGCGTTTTCAATAATTTGTCACATTTATTCTTTAATTCGGGAAATAAGATGTCACCTTGTGTGGTAGCGACCTCCTGCCAAGGAAGGTTCCTGTACCACGCAGGGCGCCGGACATACGTTTTGACACCATTAGAGATAAGTAAGATAGCAATAATCAACGCTTGACCACATTACAGTACATATAACAAACACACTCAATTTCGAACTTCATTTCGAAGCAGAAAAGTTTTAATTTGTTTGTCCTCCTTTTCTATTAACCACAACAACAATTTATCTTTTCATATCCAAAGTTATCAGATACTTGTGATTTTTTGCCCCGCATTGTTTTGGCTGCCCTTTTTGTTTCAAAGCGTGCAAATAAATTTGAGGAAGGGTACCTCGACCACCTTTATCTTGACGTGTAAAGGTGGTCCAGATTAAAAGTGTTAAATTGACTTCCAACACAAAGTATGAGATAACAATCCTCGCTATTAATGAAATTTGAGAAACTTAAGAGGTTTTCTAAAATTTTGTTTGATTAAAAACTTCAAAATAATATTATCCTAAAATCATGTAATTCCAAAATGTATTTCCTTATCGTTATACAGATGTCTGCCCAAATTTGGATCTTAAAAATCCTGTATGGTATGAATAAACAACTGCTCATATTTTCGATTTCTTTGACGTGTAGGATCCATTCCATCTAATGACGCTGAGCAGTTTCGCTATTTCCTTCCCTTTCGATTTCAATTATAATGTTCCGATATCATTAAGGAAATCGAAACCTTCGATGCGTTGAATGTCCTGTGTACAAAGAGGGCTCACAAAGGTCCAGACCACAGTACAAAGGCGCTATAAAAAGTAAAATCTGAGTAAAGGAAGTGCATGGCGGGCGGAAATGCAAACTTTTATTATGCGAACTTGCACGTGTTCCGGAGTGTTTTGTGCACGAACCCTGCAATCGCCAAAAACCATGAAAGCCTATGTCAAAACTATTCCGATTTTCAGATTTTGTGAATAAACCAGGTGAGTGTGACCTACTAAATGAACCTGATAAAAGAATTTATGATTCATAAAATAAAACTCTACATACCTAGGAAGGTATGTAGAGTTGTATTAGCATAACAGAGTTATAAATATTTGCAATTACACCACATATTAAAATGGACATTTGATGTAATGAAAGAGCTTAATTAATTAAATGATTGAGAATACTTAAATATTTATACTCCTTATATATACATACATATTTGTTCTTCAAAGTTGATAAATTAATATTGTATATAAGTAAAATATATAAATAAAAAGTGTATCCAACATTTATCTAACGTTTATAATATATTTAATTTTACAACATTCGCATACCTAAATTATAGAAAGGTACTGACCAGTCCATTCACACAATGCTATAAAGAATAAAGAAAAGATAACCACAAGTCGATATATCATGTGGATCTTCTATTAATTTTTTTTAACGTGTAACCGCGATTCTTAAGGAAATAAAATACGAAATTCGGACAAAAAATATGCTCAGCGGGTAATGTTTGCGGCTTTGTCGCGCCCACGACTCTACAAAAGGCAAATAAGAGAACAGTACCCGAACTCCGCCAAAAAAAATATCATCTAAATACTCTACTATTCATGTTTAAACACCGAGATAAAAGCATTGTTCGTCACGATATTAGAATCGAATTTTAAACTTATATAAGAACCGTTAAGATCCATGTCAAGGTAATAATTTAGAATATGTTCAAAATCTTTATAGGCTGAACGAAACGGGGGAATTATAGAATTTACTTGCAAAAGCTTAACAAACGTTAGAGCAAAAACCAAATCGGCAACATATAAATACTTTGGTAATAATTGTAATACTTTGCACACCATATATATTATATATATGTAATTAAAAAAATATTCATCGAGTTCCCTACTGGACCTTTAGAACCCTTTGAAATGGTTGAACTAGAGTTTGACGTGATATCAGAGCAATATCTTTTTGAAATGAAGAACCTTGACTTTGACAATAAATTCGTAACGAAATAATAGACGAAAGAGGTAATTTAATGTATAGAAGTAAAACAAAAGTTTATTATTCCATATCAGATTATAGTAAACTAAAACTAAAGCCATACTCCTGCTTACAGTTAAGGTAACCAAAAGCTACTCTTGTTTATGTTGCGGCAACCGGGTTTTTTTTGAGGTTTTTTTGATCCACAAGACCATAACAATGTAATGCGACCTGATCCTATCTACAATTTTGTCCTTGTGGTCAATGGCAGCTGGTCTACGCAAATTAACGAGGGAAATATGCCACTGACCGATGCTTATGTTTTATTTATGATTTGGAGACTGATCTACCATTTTATTAAACATGGGATAATTCAGTCTTACACTATTGTGACTAATTGTTGTATTCCAAATATGAGTAAACATGATATAAAACCTGTTTTTCAAAATTAAAAATATATGTATATATTTTTGTTATTTATTCTATTTTCGAAATATAGACCAGGGTTGTTATTAAATAACCAAACAAGGTGATCGCGAAGCTTTTTTCCTCAGTGATCCTATACTCTGACAAATTAAAGTCGGTTTCGAAAAAAAATCAATAAATCTTATTTTTTTAAGAATGTGCCAAGCGTTTAAGTGAAAAATAACTCTATGAATAAAATCTTAATCAGCGGCCAAATACAAAGCGACGGAGAGCAAATACATCGATTATAAACAAACAGGTATGAAAAAAAGGCGTTTTGATTAATACTGTGGGCGAGACCAACGAAATCGAATTTGAACTGCACGTTGGCCAAATTGACGCAAATATCTTGCATGTAGAGTGACAATGTCTTTATATCTATAAATATAAAAGATTGTCGAAATAACATTCAATAATATATCTTACAAAATACATATTTGTTTCAATTTTGTACTAAATTCCATTGTTCTAAATTTCGATTATGATAAGAATATAAAAACAATTAAATATTATAACAAAAATTTGCTAGGACTTAAGAATTACTTCATAAAAATGGTCACCCTTAAAATTCATTTAAGGATTTGAAATAGCGTTATTAATATTTATGGCAAGTTTAAACGATTTTTTGTTTTATTTGTTTAACAGCTCGGGTAGAACTTTGAAGCGCCGCTTTATCTTAAAAAGAGAGTATTTTTTTTTTACATTTATAAAACCTTAACCGTGACCATAACGCCAAAAATTACGTCAAATTTATGGCCATGAAACCATAAAATTTTACCAATTTCCAAGAAAGTGATATAGGGTTATTATTTTAATGTATTTCTTTACATATATTCCATTATAGGGCTTTTATATACGTAGTTTAATTTAGAGCATGTTATTTCTAAATAACCGGAATTTATTTTTACTTTAAAGGATATACATCACATTGAAATATATAATAAAATAACATAATTATTAGTTTAATAAGATAACTAACGAAAATAAAACTAAATTGACTTTGGTTGCAATAAATAAATAGATAAATAAAACGAACTGAAATGAGCTCTACTCGAAACTGTACATGAGCTCTATTATTAAAGAGCGTAAAATATATAATTACGTATTGTTTTAACCCAATAAAACCTCTGCCTTAACCAACTGGCATTTTGATTTTCTTAGTGCGCGTAAGCTTTCATAGACCCGCAATCACCGATTTCATTTTATTATCTTCATCTCATTATTTAAGGGTCTGTAGTTGTTTCAGCTCTTATACTACTTATTTATTTTATATAATAATAACTTGATATTAAACAGAAATATTTGATACTTACTTTATCGTTTCGAAATATTTTTATTATAACTTTATCGGGTCCAGAATTTATAAAAGTGCAAAAAAATATGCTCATGTAACGGTCAACTCCCTATTGGAGATTTCATTTGGTGATAACCGATGAGGCGTTAACTGCAAAACAGCGGTTAATAACACAAGCTTCTTAATTGGAATCTCATCATTGATTTGTTAATAGTCTTGTTAACTTTTATTCAAACTATATACCATTTATCAACGCAGAATCAGATGCAATAAATGGAACATTTTAAATGGTATCCAAAGAAACATTTCTATAATATTGTGTTGGTGTTTCGTATAACGACCATTCCGTTGGAAATACTGGCATCGAATACTGTCGAATTAATGTCTCAAATTTGAATCCCAAAGATACAACGTAATATATTATTTGATAGCACATTTGAACCTTAATTAAGACGTTCGTATCCGGAGAAAAAGTTGGTCGAAACTAGAACCGAAATATACGACTGCCACGCCGCTAACACAGAATGACCACACTAATGTCGCCTTTCCAATTTATTTTGTGGCTCCGACAAAATTACAATTAAAACATTATGGTATATGTTAATTGGATAAAATGAAACGTCTTAAACGAGAATGCTTGGACATCAATCGAATTTGCATAACTATTGTTAATGTATCTTATTGGATTTTAATGAAGTGTAAAGGAATTAATTCGTCTGATCTTGAAACTGATAAAAGAGATTACGGTGATAAAAGTTTAACCTTACTACTGAGGGTGCATTTATGTGACAGTAATGAGGGACATCCGATTGCTGTGATATATTGATATATATTATCAGTAGGTATACATATCTTTTTGTTTAAACAATATTACACCGAGATATTATTCAGTTGAAATTTAACTTAAAGCAATTAATCTCCCATGATTTAATAATTTTCATTATTCACACATTACTTCATTATATCAAAATGTATGATTAATAATTCAGGTTTACCCAATAAAGGCCCTATTTTAAAGCCTCGTTAGAGCCTTTGAAAACCACCGCTACCATAGTATACTACACGTGGCTTAGAGCGAACTTAATTGTACTATAATTGCACTATGGAACCTGTGAAAGTCATAAATCTAGTGGTCAGTGGCGGCTCAGAGGAAATCAATCGTAATAATGGTTGATCATGCTTAACAAGAAGCAGGATCACGTGACCATTAAGGGCAATCACACATAAAAGTGTAGTGTTCGGATCGGAAAGATCAATATGATTATATCAACTAATGGATTCAAGATGACTTTCTAAATTAATAACGAATTGCCTCTTCGATTGGTCCATGTTAATGAGGAAACATCTTCATCTTCGGATAACAAACGCGCAGTCTTATTAAGCTTTGAAATGTGGTTGTTTTTTTAGTATACTTTTAACTTCTGGGCCATCATTGCTTTTGTTTTATTGTTTTGTTTTGTTTTTGGTCAGTAGGGGTTTAAACAAAAACCTCTTACAATGCTAAGATGCGTATAAGATGAATTGATCTATGTTTATGTAAAAAAGACACTAGTTTTTTTTATGTAAATAATATACCGTTACCGAATAGGAAAACATTTTAAGTTTTCTTGATATCACCAATAACTGTAAACATTCAGTCTGGCTGTAAATATTTTACAATATCCTATTTTACTGTTGTTACGCAAGTGCGACTTCCTTCGTCCGCAAATTAGGGGTTTATTCAAATAGAACCGGAAAGAATTTGTTACGCAACATGGTTATTTTGTTGCATACCACAACAATGTAGAACTATTTCAGTTTTGTAATGAAATTTTCTAAATGTTAGTTGGACAAAGTTGATATATGTATATTTCTGTTATGTTGGCGTAACAAGTAACCATAGACAATCTTTAAACCATAGTGACTTTGTATGTAAGCAATCATGTCAATTGAACAACTAGTAATATTTATATTTTTTTATAATTCTTACAAATTACACATTTTTTTTTTACCAAAGGACAAGGTACATTCTAACTCCCGAATGAATTAGTATCTCTTTAATATTAGCAAGTCAGCTGGCTTGTTCACTTTCCTGGCAAAGGCTCGCGCCACGAGCGTCACATCTGGAAGTCATTGTAATGTTTATTTATAATGGCGCTAACACAAAGTGCAAATTGTTATCTAGTGAAGGACCTTTACAAAGACGGACAGAGCGTTTCGTGTAATTCTGCCTTTATCTTTTCTTTCATTGTGGCGAGTTGCCCATTTATTTTCTATTATTACTTTTCGGCTGCTAGAGGCGTGATGTTTAGTGGATTTTGAATGGTTGTCCTGTGGCTCAATAATGATTCTTACTATACGTCCTAGCAATAGGGTATAAAATGTATATATTTTTCCACCTTGCAATGAATCTTTTATTCTTAATATGAATGGTCGCGTGACAAGTGGATCAATAAATACATTTAGTTCTCTTCATGTTATATATAAGAAACACCTACAGCTTTTTGTCGGGTACATTTTTTTAAAACCTCGTTAGTCAAAAATTAAAATATTTTTTTTTGTTAAAGTAATATGTATTTACATATATATTTTATTATATTTCCTAAATTAGATGCTTTAAAATTTATATGGAAAGGCATTAAATTTGTTTGACAAAAATAACCATTTACTAATTTATTTGGGTACATTCATGCGGAGAACAAGTTAATTCAATATAATTATTAGGAAACATTTAATCTCAAACATTAGAACTACATATATTAAAAAACGTATTGTTTGTTATAACATTATCTTACAATTTATACTTGCATTGAATTATATTGAAGATCATAAAAATTAAAGCCAATGAAATATATTTCAATATATTGAACATAACCTTTTTATCCTTTTTATCTTCATTTTAAATGTTTACGTAAAGTATAAACAAATATGATTAATAATAATAAAATGCTAGACATAGATGGGTAATACGAGCTAAGAGTCAAGTAATATAAAACACATAAATAACAATATGACAAAAATCAATAATTTTAATGCCACCCACCGGTAAACATAAGATATTATGTTAATAGTATTATTGAATAATCCTACAATTTGTCGTCAGATTGTAAAATAAGCACTTACTGACCGTTATTGATTGAGCTAGATACTTACGCCCACGCTGCACAAATATTGACTGGAGATAACGATAGAGGAAGTGATACTGAGAAATGTATTGATAACACTCATTTATGATTTACTTTATTGTAATTCTTGGATCAGTGCATATGGAACTGTGTTTGATTTTAGGATTAATAGTGTTTAACATAATTTATAGTAGATCGTATCTATTATTACATACGTTTTCTAAGAATTTCAATTTAAAGAACATAAGAATTACAATAACTTTTTACCTGGCATTTATGTATATAAAATCAAAAGCCAAAGTACTTACACAGGTATTTTTTGTTATATGATTAAACATTACATTATTTGTAATACAAAAATCAAATAATTCATATGTCACTGTAAACAAATATATAAAAAAATATATCACAAATAGTATCTCTAATATAAGTAACAGTAACAATAGCTAAGGCACCAAGCCGGCGGCAACAAGAAAAAGATAATATCTTTCTTAATGTTTGTACTTCAAAATCAACGAGCCCATAAAACTACATATACAATACATGACTAACACAAAGGAAATTCTTCAATTCCAATTTCTAAAATTAATACTAAAGTGCACTGTTGATATAAATAGACACTACTATTATGGACCCTTTAGCCTTTTTATTCGATAACAAAATTCGCATTCCTTATCAATTTGAACCTTTTATCAATGATTTTAAGTGTTACTATTGCTTGAAATCATTCAAATTACAAAGTACATAGTCTAAAATTACTTTCAATCATCCCTTGTCATGGTGTTTGTATAATGAAATGGAGCAAGTCTGCATCATTCATTAGAGTCGGACACTTCTATACAGTTAATTGTTTGAACTTGGTCACTACTGTTTAAGATCGTCTCAACTAATCAAGACACGGTTAACAGCATCCGCTCGGTAAGTGGCCGATGACTCGACGTCTTCGATGATGCAACTGTCTTCTAAAACTGAATGAATTGCATCAATTGATTCTACTTCCGATTGAGTGTCAAGGATAGTGCTAACGTAGTTGGTCACTTATGTTCCATCTAGATCATGAGCCACTTGATTGATGACTCGCCAAAGAAAATTGCACAATTATTTAAAAATCGGTAATTAACGCGTCCGGAATAGGTATCACATACCTTTTATTTGCCACGGCCGCGGGTGCAACCTGGTCAGGCAAGTAAAAGGTATGTGATACCTATTCCTGACACATTAATTCCCGTTTTTAAATAATTATATATCATGAAACGCGATAGTTTAAAAATTAGTACTGAAGCAATGAAATTAATCATAATGAAAAAAAAACTAAATTACAATATGAATATAATATGATTTTCACTTGTAAGTGTAATAAATCAATCTAAAAGTGGATTTATTTAGTTTAATTTGTTGTTATATGGAGGTCCATATAACAACAAATTAAACTACTGTAGATAAGATATAAAATCTTCATTAACAATAAAATATTCTTAAACGTTCTACCATAAGTTTATTTGCAATTACACGACGGCCATCACGATTCATTCATGAACATTGTTCGTGCGCCTGCGCATGTGACACTTCACGCGAGGGAACACGGTTTGATTTTTTGTGTTAATTCATATGTTTTGTGTATAATTTAGAGTACACTGACCAGTTTTTAAGAACTTAGTTTTTTATTTAATGTAATAAGCGTGGAGAGTTAGATCCATGTCGCAGCTGAGATAATAATCTAATAATGTAGGTATTATGTTTATTATATCTACCTACATGAGTTCTGTGAGAGGTTGAGTCGCGTCTTCTAATCTAATAGGTAGATGTTTAATATACATCTTTTGGCCATTTTAAATAATGATAATGGAAATATATTTGTATAAATAATAATCATGTAGAATACTAATCAATTAAAATAAGTCAGTGCTTTTTTTAATTGATTGTACTAGTAGTTGTAGTAGTTGTGTTCCTTATATATTGTAGTAATTTTTACTGACATTTTCACATCATTTCATATGACGCCGAAATATATTCCCAGCCATAAATCAATTAAGTATTTAATTCAAGATTATGGTTAGTCAAGATGCGCCGAAACGTGGGACTTGTCTGCGGTTTCCAATTTTTTGCGACAATGCCAATGTCCTGTAAAGCTTCGATAACCTGTTCGTTAAAATATATGAAGTTCACTTGTAGGTACAACTTATTAGTTGAGAAAAAGAAAGAAAGTTGTTATTTTTGTTATTCTTATATTATCATGATTTGGGAATCACTGACCGACATATTATATTAAATTCTCATTCATAAAATATTTCGGATCTTATCATCACATTTCCTGACATTAAATGATTTTGTGATTTATTATCATTGTAATTATAACTTTAAACATTTTTATTACTTTAATATATTTCATGTTCTTTTCACCTGTTTCATTTATATCTTTAATACGTGTTTTTTAGTCTGTAATATTTCAATAACCAGTTAGTAGTTGGTTTTATATACTTATGTTGTAAATATTACTAATACGTAAGATTTATTTTTAAATATCCCTAAGCTGTGAGATATTTATACTTTAAATAATTGAATGTTGTAACAGATTTCTTTTTGTGAATTTTATTGCCAACTTTACTACAATATACCTTGTCTGATTTTTTAAAAAACCTTTAGTAGAATGGTCAGAGTCAGTGTACTTCATATATATTATAATAATAGTAAAAATTGTTCTCACCTTTTCTATTCAAAGGAATTAATTAATATTGACTCGTCATACAAATTAAATGATTCACCTGTCTAGATCTGAAAACGCTTAATTTTTTTTTCCATAAAATACATTACGTATATGGTCAAATTGTCCTCCGTATAAAGGTTGGAATGTTTCTTCGTACAATTTAAAGCTATCCCTAGCAATGCAGACTTTTCAAGTCTTCAAATGTAACCAGTCGTGTGTAAAATAAACAGCGATAAATATATTACGTGAAATGTAAATCTTATTACTTTCATGATAAAAATATTTAATGGACCCTGGCTGGTGTCAGAGATGATTCGTTCTTCCATTATTTATGGTTTATGTTAAATACAGGAATTCTCAATCGCACTGCTATTTGTCCTGTAGTTTTTGATTTTTATAATAATATAGCGTTGTAATTTATTTTAATGGTTATGTATTTGTTTTCAAATAACTTTGTCGCATTTAAAACATTAATATTCTTTATTATTATCTTAAAAATATGAACAGTCATAAATAATGATGTATTTTTAAAAGGCGTAAGTATTAAATATTTTGTTTTAGTCTGTTTAAAAACAAAGTTTTTGTCGCAGTTATTAGGAATATATCGAATCATACTTTTTAAGGATACATCTATTGATTAAAAAACAATAAATAACTCTTAAGTATTTTTTGATGAAATATTAATGATATATATTTGTTTGCAACACTGCTAACCTATTTATTACACTATCGTCATATCTCAACAAATAACAGTTTTTTAACAACCTAAAAGACTTCGTCCTATAAAATTACCTGCTTTTAAAGCATTTTCTTGAAAGAAGCAGAAACAAGGTTTTGTTAAGAGACAGTTACAATTTCGGCCGTTATAATTGTATAGAATTGCTTTGTAAAACTCAAGAATGAAAAGGAACAACGTCGTCTGTGGAGTAGGTAGTGTTGTCAATTCCATCTATATATATATAAACAAATATTATAAAATCCTATTTTTAACATAATTAAGAATGAAATAACTTTAAATCGTTTTTAAATAAAAAGTTTATTAGTTGGATTAAAAGCAGAATAGTTTCTCTGATAACTGTATAAAATAGTATCTACCTACATTGTAAAAGGTATAAATTAAAATATTAAATGATTTTCGCTATATATAAAATGTTAGGTTTAATTTTTATAGATGAGAGACCAAAAAAAATTATTTATTGTGACGACTCTACACGTTTCATATCGTCCGTCGTACCTGACGTTGCGCGGGCGCACGAAACGCTGAGAAAATCTTCGGGACGCAATCTATAATCCATCGCCAACACGTGCACAGCTATTATTGATTTTGCCGTTTTTTGTACAAAATTGCATGCCTGTCCCATCTTGACATTGAAAAAAAATATACTGGGGTAGTGTGAATGCCTTATTATAAGCTTGCGCAATGACATTTCAGTTTTTGTGGGAGTTGTCGCGTGACGTTAGCTGCGGAATGTGACGTCGCCCATGGTTTAAGATATCGTGAGTTGGTTTGAAGTAAATCACTAGCCTACCTTTTGTTTTTAATGTAATATTATTTTTAACAAAGTATAAAAGTTTCTTTATAAGTTCTGATGGGAACAATTTGTAGAATTCCAGTATAAAAATAAAACGTAAGATGTGCAATGTGAGTTGCATGTGCAAATTATTGGAGTATTTTTTTCTATTTTGTAACATACGAAATACATTTACAATTGCAAGAACAGGTTATTTTAATAAATAGAGTATTAAAGTAATAATTTAAGAAGGTCAATTGAGGGGGTCCTATAGACCTTAGTTAAAATCAGTAGCCACTAAAACGTTAAAAAATAAACATTTATATTTGTACGGATGTCAATAGAGACCTGACTTTCGACCCCTCCTCACAATGGGTCCAGGAAAAAGAGTTTCGAGTTACAAAAATACAAAGGGTATTTCTGTAAGAAAACAAATATTATCACTCGACATTTTTCGGGATATCCTGAAGTGAAAGTTAAATTGGTAGATATGACAATAAATCTGCTGAACATTTTTTTAAAATACTAATATCATAGAATCGACGGAGTAAGGTAACTAATCATGGCACATTTATTTTTATTGACAATAGTTTTTACAAGATGGTTTGTAAGTTGTCTTTAAATATTTATAAGTTGGTGTGAACATACTTAATAAACACTATATCAATGACGAGCATTAGTGTTTTTATGTAATAATATAGACCTACTATTAAAGCTCTTCTTAAAGTCTTGCCTTTTAACAATAACAACGGATCGTGTATAAATGAATTGGTATTGTTACGACTCCATTGTGTTATTTTTATATATTGTGATATTTTTCTTAGATATACCTAACTGACAGCTACCTCTCTTGCGGTACTTTTTATTTATGAAAAAAAAATAAATCAGGGAAAACAAGCCTCTCCCTGATATAGAAAATCAAAGCCTTCAAATACACGATAAGGCACTCCAAGATAAGATAAAGTGATCAAACCCGATAGGATAAAATTTCGACACTTATTATAGTTTATCGAGTCAAAATATTTTCAACGATAAAAAGATATTCATGGGACCAGAAATTTATTTGATTTCATGTTAGTTTAGTTTAGTTTTCGGAAATAAAAATATTATATATTTTTTTTCTTTCAAATATTTCATTAACAAACTCAAGTGATCAGAAGAACTTCATTCTAGAAAAAGCTTATTTTTTAATATAAACTCTACTCATAAAAAAAAAAGTTTATATCAATACTTTTTTATTTTATCTTTAGCCATTCAACCGCTTAATTCCCTTATTGCAAGTCGGTTAAAAATAATAATGATATTAATCCATGTCACGCATGTGATGGGAAGACACCACAAGATTGATGGTATAATAAAAGAAAAGTTTTTTATAGAGTTCTATTTTTACTTTATAATCTTCAATTTTATCTAAAGAAACGTTGTTCTACGATAACCTATCAGAGAAATGATGGTATTGATTAGGCGGATCTTTTTATATCTTAGAACAAGTTTTATTTGTAAATAAAGATCACTATCATACTTAAACAGTTTTTGAATTTATGTATAAATAATTTTGATTCTAATAAACAGCATCGTCGTACGTAGCGCGGAGTATCATAAATAATATTATGTTTTTATATATAATGTAGGTATTAGTATTCAAAAACCAATTACATCCTATCACTATCATTAGTAATAATGAGTTAATTAATTACAACGATATAATACTTATCAAGCTAATTAAGTATAAATTATTTTTTTGAGACTTATCGTTTTTTAGTACAATTTAACTTTGAATCAGGCATAAGCTTAGAAATGCTTTAGTATTGCAAATGTAATGCAACATTTTTAAACGCATTGGATAATTATTTTCCTTATATAAGATGTTAAAGTAACCGCACATCGCAAGAAACTGTGAAAACGATTTACAACTCAAGCAAAAAGCAGTTTTCATTCATATTATGATTGAACGATAAAAGCTTATATGTGAACCTGTAGAATCTCAACGATTAAGACCAAACCAGACGCTACTGCGGTTTTCCACGGATCAAGATTTTTATTCCAGCATCCGCTTCCAATGCTCAAGATGAATGAGTCTGCGTGAGAGAACTATCTGATGGACTCTAAGCTGAGTACTAGTTTTTATTACACCTAGGAGCTGCCGTATTCCATCGTATAATTATTCCCATGTTATATTTTGTTATGACAATATTGACATGCAGTAAAGTATTAAATATAGAGCTCTTTTTTTTTTTAATTGAAATTTATTTCTTACAGAAAAATGATGTTACTGTGGATGTTTATTTTTATAAATGAATAATTACATAATAAACATGACTATTATTAAATTTAGCCTAACATTATGAAAAAACAATGCGAGGTCTATTCGCTCTTAACCCTCAATGAAATGGTATCATATCCCAACGTCATTCAAAGATTTCCCGATGTGAACTTCCAAGTTTTTATGAACAAAAAGAATTGGTTCCTGGTTACCAGTGAACGCACGTAACTGGTCCTTGTTACATACCTTGCCATCATAAAATGTAAACGAGCTCTCATACTACTCTCATAAAGCATTGAAACAATTACAATTCATTTGTACACAAAGAGTCAGTGTCAATGAAAACGTCCTGTTTTTTCGTTTTACCCACTTTAACGGAAGATGGATTAATGACCAAATTTACAGTTATATTATATTTATATGAGCCCAATAAATATTGTATGCCCGTTTCTGAGTAGCAACGGTGAAAAATTGTTAAATTCTCTTTTAAAAGCTTGTTTAGTACTGTTGTTTATCTTTTCGTGAAATTAATATATGTTTCCTACTTTAGTAGGCCATCCAAACCTATCAATACTGAGCAAATAAACGATTTATTTTATTTATACTTTTTTAAACTGTAAGGGTTTAATTTAATAGCAATTAATATGTAATAGTAGGGTAGAGCGGGGCTAGTAGAGCGTATGGGTAAGTTGGGCAATCAAAATATCTCGAAAACTATCCACCGCACGCGAACGCAACATATAGCGAAAAGAAGGGGTTCCGGGAAAGGAACCCATCCCTAGAACAAAAGTAGCCACTGGGCGATCGAGAAAAGTACCCAAGCGCATTGTTTATTTTGTTATTAAAAAGTTAAATCATCTCAAGCCGGGATATTCCGTCTTTGATACTCAAATTTTATCCGTTTTCAATCAGGTAAGTGTTAATCTTCGATAAATTTATTGCAGTTTTGATATTGATAGAGAATCTGGATATAATTCTAACCAGTTTTTTATTAATTAAATTTTGCTTTAAAATTTCGGGTTGGGGTTAGTTGAGCTACAGTAGCCCAACTATCCCCACGATGAAAACAAATGTTTGTTTTTTTTTACCATGAGGACTTATAAAAAAAAGACTACTAGAGGTTCCCATATTAGTCAAGACTTAAATGGGGCTGCCGAAGCTGTGAGTGAAGAGGGAAAAAGTGGCTTTGCCGCTGCCAAATAATTTGGAATCAAACGGATGACATTATCAAGGTTTTTAAAGAAATTAAATGAAAGCAGTGATACGACCATGGGTTATGCAACACCGAGGCCAGTATTTTCTGCCACGCAAGAAGACTCTTTAAAAAATACTTGTTACAAACGGTATTAATATTCTATGGATATTCTCTAAAAGACTGAAAAATTTGGCAATAAAGTTACACCCTCTTGGACTGTAAATATGAAGGCCCAAAAAGAACGGCTTACGTGACTCCATGATTTCTTAAATATTTTATTTTACTTTAGGTATAAGCTATTTTGAAATAAATACACAAATATTAAAGTCTGAATCTAATAGTTAAGCTAAGTTAGGAACGTTGCTGTTTTGTAGATTCTGTTTTTACCTCATTGTTCCAAGAAATGTACTTTTAGATTTGATGTTTGGTCACTATAAGATTATAAATAAAAGTTAATTATCAAAATGTAATTTTATTGTAAATCTACCTAACATAGGAACTATGATTTGGGGTAAACTTTCTAAGTGCTCAACTAGCCCCATACCCTTGCTCAACTTACCTCACATATGGGGTAAGTTGAGCATACTTGACTTTTTGCATTAAAATACATGTAGCTTCCAAATTCGACTTGTTAGAAATAAATTGTTATGGACACTAAGCTAAGGGATAAATTACTCGTCCATCAGTATGCATTATAAGCCATTACGAATTATCGTTGAGGAACTATAACTGATTAAGTGAAAAACTGCTCAACTAGACCCGCTCTACCCTACCTATATTATAATAATAAACAATTAATTTCAGATGATCTATAAGTTTTATAAATACATGTAATTAAAAAAAATATTATTTTTATACCTTGTTCAAAATAATAATGTTAATATTATTACTAACAATTAAAGTTTAAAAAAATAAGTTTCAACAAATAAACATTCATAAAAGGTACTAGAAGTACATAGCAGTAGCATCGGTCACTTACATTCACATTCCTAACAGTATTATTGCTAATAATTCACTTTCATCAAAGATTGGATTACTAACACTAAATTTAACTGAGCCGCCGTTCAAAGAACCGATGCCCTATTGTCATGCCTGTTAGGATTCTGTTACACTTTTAAACACTTTTTACACTTTTCATGGCATGTTACTAACCTTCTTTGTACTTTCGAGTGGCCGAACGTCTGTTTCGTTTTTATTTGCATTCAAAGTGCATAAGTGTTATTTATGGAATATATTATCGATTTGTTTACCTAAAATACCATGTTGATAAATTTCTGGTTTCCATTATTTTGATGACCTTACTTTTCTAGATATTTTTTTAAATTATCAACTTCCTTGATAGTGTTGTATCACATTAAAAAAAATAGTAGGGGTTACAAACATATAATACCGTATACAATACAAATTTAAATTATTATTTTAACAATATTCTTAAAAGTCAACCATCACATCACTCAGACCACCTCATCGAAAATAAGACATCAAGCAAATTGAACTGATCGAATGCACGAGCATTAGAATTGACCCTTTCATATAAATAACTCCAAATCCGTATTGCGAATATCTACAGGATGTTCTTTTAATATCCATGAAACAACAACGAATAAATATTAATTATTAAATATTTTTTTCAATAAATAAATTAATATAACCAATCTTTGTCGAATGAATACCGAATTAGGAAAAAGCTTTAAAAATCAGAAGTTGCTACATATTTTAAGTATAACTCGAACTTTATGAGAAGAAAACTCATAAAAACTTTGACTGTCGTTTTCAAATCACTATAAATTCAGTATTAATTAGATGCATTAATTAACTCGGTAACTGTAAAGAAATAAATAATTAATAATATGTACTGATTAATATCTCATAAGGTCTATTAAATATTTATATTATAGAAACTTATCTCAGCGATAAAACATAACGTATTCAGCAATTTCTTTTGAATAAATAAAGTATGAATCAAATACATAACATAGTATTTAACTACTTTAAATTAAAATATCGTTAACTTATGCAAGTTATGTATAAATAAAATTTTATGTGTTTTAAGCATTTTATTAAGCAATCTAATTTTATTATCATTTTATTAGCAATCTAATGTACTATCTAAAGCTCTAAAATACAAATAGCGGTCTGTAAAGGTTCATTCACAAAGGCCACCCAATACAAGCTTTTCCCGGTGGTCCAATCCTCAAGATGATTAAATTAGGATCCGAACAGATATAACATGCAAAATGATATACAATGAACTCCGATCTCGCATAATGAAGCAATCAAATACTATCCATTGTAGCTTCGAGATCCACGTCGAATCAAACCCGAGCGCAAACCTTCACGTTCGGTTCAAATAGAATAAACGCTTACTACACTGACTTTAAAAGTGAACCAGACCCTCAGGTTTTCGTTTTTGTGATGTCGATACGGTTCTTAGTTTGCATACAGTAATCCAGGGAAAACTTGCAAAAACATGTTGAATTTTAAAATCCTTCTCGAAAGCAAACATTTGACGTTTTAAGGGATATTGAGCGGAAGACTTTTTGCTTTATTATTTCAATTGAGTACATTTACCCGGTTTATAATAGAAACAGTATTCAATAAAGCTTTTGTATTTGTGATATATTATTTGTTTACTTATCTGGACCAAACTATATCTATACCAAAAACAAATCATATAAATTCTGTTTGTAAGTGACAGTGTTATAAGTTTCAATCGTTACATATATCAGGTCAGTAGCCACAAGACTTGGTATGATTTAAGCGATCATCAATATTGATTTACATCATTCCAGCGGATATATTTCATCGCCTCGTTCTGAAGCCGTCGATGTAGCGCCTTTGTTCGTACTCAAGTTAGGCGTCCATTGTGAAGCACGACAAAGAAAGATATTTTATAACGATCATAACTTGACGCGTGGTCAAATGTGTCGAAGCGTTAAGGATTTATATCAATGTGTGTGTTTTATTTGAGGAATTTTGTTGGAAGGACTTTCAGGTTAAATGATAATATATGGTTTGGTTTTATTGAACATATTGATTTAGTTTTGTTTTAAAATCTTTTTGTTTATGTTTATTTTGCAGTAGGCAGTCCTTTAAGCTTAATGGCCATATTACGTATTATTCTGATCAAATTGAAAATTATATTGATTTTAGTGATTGCTATATTTTTTCCCTTATAGCATATTTTAATACATTATATGTATACAGTATAAAAACTGCATAAATAAATAATATTTTTTTAAAACACTAAATGTCTTCTAAGAGCTTAAGCCGGCAAAGCTTTTACTTGAAGTAATGGTCAAGATCCGCTCCAAGGCTATTGCGGTATGCAGCCATTGTATACGACAATGTTAATTTTATTTATTAGTGTCTATTATTTGTCAAATTGCATTATTGTCGAAGCGAGCGGTCCTCCTTAATGTTGTTGATGCGTGAAATCAATTTAATCTTAAGCTCAACCAGCACTATGAGTTTTTTTATAAACAAATTAAAAAATGCACAAAGTAGTTAAAATATTATTTGACGGCCTGTTAGTCTACTGGTTAGTATAGTTCTGCTTCTCGTGGGTTCGATTCCCACTGGGGCACTTGTTTTTGTAAAGCATAGATTAATGTTTCGAATTTGCATATACGTTGTGTCCGTTATTTCTATGTTTGTAAAACCCCCCGCGACACATTATTTATCTAATACGAGAGTTGTCCTAAATAAATATATGCAGGTATTAATTTATATATTAATGTTTTTTTAATTAAACCAACTAAATTAAATTACAACGAAGCTAATTAAATTCATTCTTATACTCCTATTACTACTACGGTATTTGATTATTCTAACCATACCGAAATAGGCAACTGGATACTAAATTAAATTCATTAAACCTCATACAACACAATACTTGCCTTCGTCACTACAAGACCAAAAAACCTTATTATTAATTATGACTTCCCCTTAACCTTACTATCTTGCATTATAAAGTAAAACACCCTGAGATAAAAAGTATCGCACCTTGTATCGGTCAATAAGTCGATAATGTATTACAGCCGATATTGGTCAATGACTAGCGACTTAAACCGCCCTTAGGCTTGATACACACGGTCATTAACATTGGAAAACAATTTGTAATAAAAGTAAGATACATTTAAGTGGAATGTAATATTGTCTAGGTATTCGGTTAAGATAATTTTAAATAAGTAAAAAGTTTTCAAATGTTAACTTTGTGCGAAATAACAATGTCACTATTAAAACGGTAATTAACTTTTTTATCCTAACGGTTTTTACGGTATTAATGAAAAATATTTATAATATCATACTTGAATATAATTGAAAAAGTTGGTCAATTTTAAGGAGTGTATACCCTTCTACCATCTGCCTAACGTAATCAAAATAAAAATATTATTTTATTAGATTTATTCGATAGTGACCGGCAGATGTGTTACCACGCGTTCCTTCTATTTTTGTACCTCATTGTTTGGTCTCAAAGGGTCAATATCTTTGCTTCCGTTCGATATTCGGCATTATTTTGTCTGTAAACATCTTAAGTATCCGTCAATCATAAAGCCTTTTGCAGAAATGAGCAAAAACTAAACCTTATCCGGTACCCCTTTTTGGCCAATTATGTTCTGCATATGGGAAACTAATTCAATATGCATTTTTGGTTTATGATTATAAACAAAAGACTTTTTTTTTTGCTATTGTGCAGTCATATACTATTTTCAGTAAACACTTTAAAGGAAGAAAATATAATTCTAAAGTAACAATTAAAACAAAAGTTAATTTAAACCATAACAATTTATTCTAATTTCTAAACGAATGTTAACTTTGTCTGTTCCATACGTAATTAAGACTATATTTCATTCAAACCATTATAAAAAAACAACCTTAAATCAAACTCGCCAACAATTTTAAAATAACTCTGGTGTATGCAAACATTTTAATAAAACATTCCGCAGACACATTAATATGATCCGTAAGTTGATCGGATCAACAATATTTACTCCGGTCCGCAACGACTTGTCTTTTTAATGTATAAATTAATTTAAACTGACCTTTGAAGCGTGAAATTCCCTATCCATTACTCGTGAGACAGGTTAATATAGAAAATACCTACTTAGAGCGCAATCCCTGTATTCTTAACATTGCTTATGTCCCTCAGGACATGTTCCTACGTACTTTAGAGCAATTACAAGAAAAATAAAATATTCTGGCACTATTAAGGCTTCAGTTGGTATTTACATTATGTTGGTTAAAGATTGTTAATGAATATTTTGTCGCTAAAACAATGGTTGGAAATTTAGTTTATGAGAATACCATGGGTTTGTGATTTACTTTGTTTTTCATTTAAAATATTTAAACCAACATATGGAATAGGAATTACTTTTGTGTAGATTAGGACAATAGTAAAATATATCCATGAATGTTCCAATTAAATCTCTCTTAATATATTTAGTTTTCGTAGCTGTCATTAACAAATGTAATGAGCAAACTACTTGATATTTTATAATAATACATTGTAGTTCTTTAACAAAAATACAGATGTTGTTTAATAATAAATAATTTACATCGTTTTATAGTAAGTAAATTCTTAAAATAAAAAAATATTTTACATATTATCCACCTCATTAGAGCTGAGTGCGAGAAAATTTTTCATTTTAATTCGCTCTTAATTAAAAGATGGAAAGACAGTTTAAAATTATTTATATTACCTTATAATTAAGGGTTCAGTAGTCATTTAAGATATAGGTGAAAAGATATAAAGTCAAGATGAAATATTATGTGATACTTATTCAGGCTTACATCATAATATGTGACATTGACACATTTTAAATTATAAACTTAACATTAAAAAGTGATTGCTTTTTTGGTATGGAAGTCTTCATAACATGTTGCTGACATTTTTGTACTGACGGCAAAATTTAGTACATTGATGGATGAATAAGAAACCTGGAGCCCAAAATCCCATCTTTTAATCTCAGCGTGTTCTATAATCTTGAATCCCTCTCAATGCCTCCAGATGGCATCCTATTTGCAGACAACCCCGCTACCCATCATTCAGCTTCTTTGCCACCGAATCTCAAAAAAGTTATGACATGTTATTTATAGTTCTTTTTATATCTTTAAAATGAAATCTCGGAAATTGTTTCATGATACCATATTTAAAATTATTGATTTACTAACAATGCAATAATACTCAGTATTTCGTATTTTATTCAATTAAACATTATGTAAAAACTAAAATACTATCCAACAGTCGTGTTATTTATTGCGGATCCCCAAAACACTGTTCAATCCTATCTGAATGTAAGAACTAATTAATTGATTATTGAAATAAATGAATTCCTTTCTGCTAATAGCCGTAGTGAGAATAATGGCCGCACATTTCAGACGTCCTGATAAACGTCGCTACTCGTTTAAGTGCAGTGGGGACCGACACGCAAAGAGATAACAAAATAATATGTATATTGAGTGTGAGCCATAAAATCATATATTATTATAAAAAATAGTCTACAGTAAACGGTCTAGTCTTGAAAGCCTCATTTTTATTGCGGTTATTTTTGTTGTCCAACACGCCTCATCATAGCTAATTTAGCTGTATGTGTCTTGATCGTTTAATAGTAGCCTTACATTGGAGTTAACATCCATTTTTAACGAAACTATGGAAAATTAACAAGTTAGCATTTTAACTTAAAACAAAGTTTATGTTATAATAATATTTTTTATACTCCTTTCCGTCCAGCTTAATCTGTTTTTATATAGTTATTTTAAATTATAGCAGACAGTTCACAGAGAAAAATTACAAGTCATAAGTGCTAATTAGGCACTTAATCCAGAGATTATCCCATCAATTTCTGCCAGGATTTACTCGTCATTAATGATCTTATGCGCATGCGCATTATTTTCGGGTTGCCAGCTCCAATTATGTAAAATGTACACAGATATGTGTACTTAATTTTATTACAAGCACAGTTAATAAGCGACTCGAACAAGTCGGAGTTATAGCGACATGAATATCGTAAATGTGTGAAAAAACGTTCAGTATCAATTATAAGGACTCTATAAACAGTGGTCGCGACGGGCGATTAAAAATATGGCGGCTTTAAGCTGTTAAATATTACAAGGGGATGGTCATAATTTTGAAATAATTACGTCAATAATTGGCACGCGAAGTCACCTCGTCTCATTATTCGTAATCGGATTTTACCACCAACCGAGTCATATTGATCGTTTTAAGTATATCATAAGTTTATTGGCGTAGACCGTGTCCTGGCAAATATGTGAGAAAATACAACTAACTCCTGGATCTTTTATTCTTATTGGCCATGGATTTGTTATGGAACTGTTAATGATTATAGGTATTTATAAACAACAAATATAAGGGATTTTTTTTTTTGGATTCTTTCAGCTGAAAGAAGCTGACACATATGTTTCAGTGTTAAAATATCCTTATTTTATTTTTAAAATATTGCTATATATCTTACAATCACGTGGTGTAATTTAAAAATAAAATATACATATATATTAAATATGAAATCGTATTAGTGTATCTAACAGTATAAAATATTACATAGATATTATATATTTTAGTTTATAGGTTTAAATTGTAAATCTTCAATAATAAATTTTAGTATTTTAAATTTTTAGTTAAAAATATAGTAACAATATTTCAAAACTACTATATCAGGATAAATATTCAAAAGAAACTCAATTAAAGAAAAAGCAACTTTAAAACCAATATATAAATGACGTAATTGAATGGCAAGTAATCTATAGAATATCAATTTTAATGATAAAGATCCCATGGATAGTTTTCAATGGAAGATCACCGATCAAATCCGATACAATAGTGTTGAAATATATGAATTATATCACAGCATCTCCCTACTCACTTTCAATATCCCGATCACGAACAAAAGATGAGTAACTGGTGTAAAAAAAACAACAAAAACCCATTTAATTCTTATGTGGTCAAAATGTCCAAACATTGCATAGATCTCGCAGATTTGATTTTATCTATTTTTAGACATCAAATTCCATAAAAAACTTTTGTCAACCGAGTGATTGTGAAAAATGGTATTTCGTTTTCATATTATTACTATTGGACGAGCGGCCTTCATGCTAGTAAAATATAATATACATATGGGTTTGTCAAAGATAACGTAGTACTATCGCTTACCTGCATACATACATATAGATAGATCAACAATAAATGCTTGACATTTGGTTATATATAACAAGTTACTAAATGGCAGCGCAGTGCTTTCTACAGTCAGTAGAATTGGTGCTAACTGTTCTATTTACAATAGAAAATAAATAATATATGTACGTAAATAGTATACGTACTAACGTATAAAGAGGAGAGTTACTATAATGTTTTTATACTTCTGAGAGGCAGGGTTGTGATAATTCGTAACTCTAAGCAAATTCAATTTACCAGACAAGCAGGGTTGTGATACATTTGTCACAACCCTAAGCTCTAAGCAAATTCAAAGCACGCTTTTTGCACTAAGCACGTTTTTAACAATTATTCGAGGGTTGCCACCATTCAAATGTAACACGTTTTATTTTCATTTGATAAGTAATGCTGTTTAGCCGAATAAAGGTGTACTAAAGTTTAAAAGCCAATGAGGATAAAATTATCATTAAAAAATCTAATGCTACATTAGGTTAATAACTGATTACATAATTGATTCTACATGAATGATCGCATATATGTTACTAATAAATTAAAGGAAGAATAAAGATAAAATAATTATAACTACAGTATAGTAAGATATATATATTATTACAATATATAAAGTATAATAATAACTTAAGAATATTAAAATAAAATAATATATAATATTGAATACATAAAATCCCTTGATCAAAAAGCTTTTGGTCACCCTCATTATTACGTTTAGACTATAGTTATGCGTATGTCCTTAAATTCCCTCAAATAAGGGGTGTATCACACCTGTCCCGCGCCCTCGCGACACGCGACGTATGGCATGTTGCATAAGCTTAACAACCAGCATAACGTGACCTACCATCTACATGAGCGTGCTTAGAAAGCTAACTCTATCAAAGCTCAAACATTTTTCGTTAGGGCAGTCAAATCTCGACTGGTACAATAATGTATAGTAAATGATATGGTGGCCGGTTTTCATTGTTCTGGTTTGCGCAGGGTGCATATTAGACCTTGTAATTATTATTATTGAATATTGTTGGCAGGTATATAATTATGGTTATGTTGTTTTCTAACGTTTGAACTTTATTGATATTGCTTTATTTTAAAATGATTTTATCTACATAAGATCATTTTGAACCTGATATACTTCTTATTCAAGACATTGCATTTTGAAAATACATATTAAACACAATTAACACTTATTAATAAAATAATCAAAAGACTGAAAAATATGCAACTTACAGTTGAGGTAAGAGTAAGAATCTTGAATCAATTTCGATGAAGTAGGGGCTACAAACATTATTGTATCTATAGTACTTAGATACAGTATAAAATAACACTCTTCATACATTTTCATACACTGTCCTGCATTATGTAAACAAATAATCCCTCCAAATCTAACCTTACTTGCAGAGGGTTGGCACACCTGTCGAAATGCCACGCGTCGTTTGATCTTACCCCCTATATTATTATTAACTTTCCTATTGACCACTGTATTTAATGTATTGGAAATTAAAATTTAAATAAATGTTAATAATTTTTAGCATAACCCGTAAGTTAATAAAATATTTATAAATTATTCTTATTGGAATTTTTAATCAAATAAGACCTTTGGAAATAATTGTATTTGTTTGATTAATCAAATGTGCCCGTTTAATTTATTTATAAATCCAAGGATGCCTTAAAGATTGTGTTTATTCATATAAATAACTGTTCTTAATTATAGTTTTAATACTATTCATATCCTGTCAGTCAGTTATGTTAAAATTAGGTCACCCAAAATCCCATAGGATATGAAAACGAAATCCAAAACGCCTTTCTATCCGCTCATTAGCCCAAAGCTGTGACTTACCGACAGAACAAAAAGCTGTTTATGTATCCGCCCTCATTCTGAACCCCGGTAACTATAGCTCAAGAACTATCTTGAGGTATATATCATTATAAAGTATCTAGATTTCTCAAGGAATACAATTGCATGGTAACTATTTCATTTAAATGATTCTCACTTTTAGTTTAGTTTAGACTTTAAACTAATTACTGCTTCAAAGTTAATGATACGTTTTTGATTTTTAATTAACTAATAATTAAGCTAAAGGCATTGTCGAATGAATGCTGATGTCAATGAATACTATAATTGATCCTTACAAATTCTTTATGGTTATTCGCACCATATAAAGTTGTTCATTTATAGACATCATTACGTGTCGCTGCTTTTATTATAATTTAAATATAAATTCCATCATTACACGTAATTAGGTGACAAAAACTGATCGTTACTAGAACAATAACAAACATGTGTATAAAATACATTTTATTTATTTTTATTCAATCTTAACTTTTCACTTGCAGCGAACCTCAATAAAAAAACAAAAATAGAGCCAAACCGCAAAACTGTTCTGCAATTACATGCAAACGCAATAAATTTGCATTAAACGTAATAATAACCTTCTCATGTCGTTTAAAGTACAGTCGGTAAATAAATACGAGTGTCCCGGCAATCAGTGCAAATATATTAACTGTAAAATTGCCCTGCCGCCGCGGGCTCGCCGCTTCTTGGGTGGACGACTTGTATTTGCATTTGTACCTACTGTGGTAAAAGACATTTTTGTTTGTGATAATATTAGGCACTTTTTAATATTAATATTGAGTTGTTTTAAATTAGAAATATATGTGAATGTTTGTTTTTTAGAATTTCTCTGTAGGGGCTTACATCTTGTAGGTTTTATTTTTAACAGAAAAAAAATATATTTTTTATATGCAAGAAATAATTTATCATTCTTCATTAGACACAAATTACAATTTTAATATATCTCTATTATGTGAAGTGGTTGTGGAAAATAAATGTATTATAAATAATAATAAATCAAAACAATAATGGACAATAATTTAGAATAATAATAAAAATTTAAACAATGTGCCGAAGTCATGAATCATTTCGTGACAATTCTACAAGTTTTAATTATTTATGCCACAAGAAACTACTACTTCGTACTTGTGACTTCACTCAATATGTTTGGATATCGAGTGAAGTCACGAGGACTAAGACACAGGCAGTAGTATAACACTTGTATTGAATCTCCAATCACGTTTAAATATTCGTAGGGAGAAGTGTCGTTTTACATAAGATTGATAGCGGATATTCAAGATTTTTTCTTACGTCTGATTAAATTGTAATTGGATATTGTATTGAAATATGAGGAAACATTGATTCTTAAGGCTAATTGTTTTATAATAATATGGTATGCAAACCTCACTTTCAATATTATTTTGATGTTGTTTGCTTCAACATAATTATAACAACTTAAAACAGAATGCACAACCTTATAACTATGTCTTAAGTACTGTAAAAAAAAAAAAAAAAATATCTAATTCTAGTCATAAACCATAAATCATGCTGATTAGCGAAACTAGAAACAGTAGTGTTGAGGCTTAGTGGGTGTTGTTCCCCGGTCGTTATGAACTCATTTCGCATGTGCGAAATATAGGCGGAGCGTTATACACACTTTAATTATAGGTTCCTGACGCCAACATTCCCATTAGAATTCCTTTTTTTTTTTTAATATAGTAATATTTATCAATTATTTATTTAATAATAATGACAGTGTACTTTGATATATATTTCATAGTTCTGTTGTTTTTACCACGAACAGTACCTACATGTTTAAACAAGAATATTGTCTTATTTTTTTTTTAATATGATCTAGGGCAATGCTTGACTACATCCCACCTGATTATCTATGATGTTTTATTTTATTTATTCACAGTAATAGTAAATATCTTGATATATTTCATTAAGTGCATTCTCGTCAATCAATATTACCAGACTGGGAATAGCACAACAGCATCTTACAACTCGGATTGCTCAAGGGATTATGTCTTGAACGGAATTATATAGTATTTATTAAAATCACTTATAAAGTTAAAGTAAAAGATGAGTGACGTGAGGCGTGTAGGTAATAAGAGGCTAACTAGAAACTAGAAGACAAACATGTTTTTTATTTTAATTTTCATTTATAATTGAATTTCTGGATTATAGCTATGATAAGTTTGACCGTACCATCTGCTTTTATTATATTTCTTATAAGAGAACACCTGCTAATTATAGGGAATATATATTTGTATATATATGACCAAAATATGTTAAAAAAACTTGTACAATTTGAGTAAATAAAAAAAAATAAATCCATAGATTATACATGTACATGTAAATTATAAGTAGTTACTTGTTTATTAAGGTGTTAACAGTTTTATCATTATGGCGGTGACGACAACATTGAAAACATACAGGTGATTTCGGTATACAAAAAACGCAGCGATTTTGAAAATCTTGTTAGTCTTTATTTAAAACGATATATTTGTTTTTCTTATAATCTTTTACAATAAAATAATTTATATGTTTTCATATAATTTTATGACTAAAATATGTATGGATGAGCTTTCGTGTACTAATATTTTAAAGTAGGTTTTTATTTTCCGCTTAAATGGACCATTAAGATTGCTTTATGCCATTTTTGTTTAACTGTGTATTGAAATTAAAATCTAAAGTAATAAAATATTTAAACACATGATTGCAACATTAATTGCCACTAGAGCTTTAGTGGTCCTAGAAATCATGAACATAAGCATTTGTTAAGATAGAAGGTTGATGTTATTAATTAACAATATGTTTATTTTCAATCTAATAACGAAAAATATATAAGAATTTATAACTTTTTTAGTGAAAAGTTTACGAAACAACGACGTTACGAAATAACGAAAGGTTCTATTCTTCTAGTAAGTAAATGTTCAAATATAATTTAATAAGTATTTTTTTTATCCTAATTAGCACACGTATGTACACTTACAAGCCACCGTGTTTATATGAATATGTAGCCTGGGCTGTAACAATATTAATTATTCTGGGCTTAGCTGTCTCGTGAAAATAATCGGTTTAATTATTAATAATTGCGTAGGCCACTACTTCGTACGCGGTGCATCTATCAAATTGATTGAAGAACTTTTAATTTTTACAGAGCTGAATTACTACAATTACATCTTAAATAATACTATATATAGGAAAGTCGGCAAAAAATAATATATCATTCATTAATTTAAATTAAATTAATCTTTAGAGAATATTCAACGATTTTCTTCATTTGACTGCTGAATAATGAATATTACTGTTATAAGTAGGTATATTGATTAAAGAAAACTTTCGAAAATGCATATTATCAGTAGACCTCCCTCGTTCCGGATCATACATTAACATTTTAATACCAGATAATTAATTATTTTACAGAACAAAAAAGCTTTACGGCTCTTTTAGTACAATTAATGTTTTTCGTTTTTACAGTTATTTGGTAAAATATATGACCACTACAGTTGTATTTTCATTAAGGATGAGAACATTTAATATTCACTGCGTACCCTAACCCGAAAGTGCTGTTACAGCTTCTGCCATAACTCTTACGCTTGGGTGAGGAAAAAGTATTTAATTTGGGTGGAACATCTTGTATGATTAAGAAGAAATAAGAACTGCAAGAAATGCACCAACAAGCAATCATACAAACAAGTTCCTGAAATAAAACTGCATGGATCTAATTCTCCAATGATTATTGAAATAACTTTAACGATTCATTGAAAAAAAAACACGAAATTCGTTCTCTTTGATCAAGTGCGCACTCATTCAGCCTTTAATTGCTTGTCAACAAATTCTTGAATGGCCTCCTTGGACACACAGGATTCCCTTTTTTAGCCACACGCTGGACACGATAAACAAGTCATCATTTATACAACCTTGTCAAAATACACATTTTCAAATAAAACAGCAAAGCGCGGGAGGCAATAAGTTTTTGTAAATATGACACAGTCGTAAAATATTTAAACAATCCCGTGTTACACTTTAATACCAATTACATTTGTATTCAATTCAGAATTTCTGATATCACTGGGTGCGTTAACCCTTTTTAATAGTACTTTATTTAATAACTCATAATAAATCAGATGTTCGTCTTTTGGTTTGTAATTTCGTTTAAATGATCTTCGTATTTATCCACAAGTGCAATCCCGTATTTATTCCGATATGATTTCAAGACATTCATTAAATTCATTTGATAGGAGTATTTATCACTTTAAGTAATAGATTAATCACGGTTAAATTACCTGACAAAATAAAAGCTATAAATAATTGTGATTAAAATACAAATACCTATGCAGATTGTAAACGATCTCATCTACCTATACTTCTTAATTAAACCGGCAAAGGACACTCGTATCGCTTATTAAGAAGTAAACGAAATGCCATGTACAGAAAAAAATAAACTGCTATAGGTTGATCATATTTTGTTATTATTATTGGTAGAACTAAATCCCATAGAACAAAAGATTTTTAAAAATTGATAAATCAATTCAGTATATCAAAAAATTTAAATCGAATCATGTATACCCTTGATCATAATTTATAATTCTGAATATATCTAGCGTGGACTTAGGTTTTAAGCTTTTTTATATTTTTTTTGTGTAGGCATTAATATAACTCATTGTAGCTTATTTCGAGAAAATTGTATGTGATTTTATCATTATCTTTCCTTGTCTATCATGATACCAATTATATACTCGATTATATTAATTGTATTTTTTATGATAACAATATAAAGTATTTTGAGGAAGTGGTTGTGTACTCAAATTTATTATTATTATTATTCATATGTAATATTATAAATTAGATAAAGTATAAACTTTTGGTACATTTTTGTGGGTTTTTTTCTTTATACCCTTGTATAATAAATACACTTTTAACCGTAGATATCCTATCTCTATAAAAAAATAAAATAATGATAAGATAATGAATGACATTAACATTTATATCATACTTTCAGTTAGTTAACCATTTAATATCCGAGTGTATTTTTATATATATAAAGTCATAAAAGTACACTCAGCTAGATAAAGTTATACAAAATCCATTTTCGTCTTTAAAAATAGTATAAATCGGACTTGAATAAATTATTTTTATCTGCAACGCACGCAACTTTGTACACTACTGCATAGCTTTACAATTTTATACAAGTCTAAATAATTTATGAAAATTGTTCATGCATATTCAAGTAACTTAACTTTATCTTAGAACATAAAAATATTGATAAAATTATAAGATCCTTAAAGGGTTGTACTATAATATTAATGGTACCACTATTTTATTATTTAACAAATTGTTTAAAACAAGTCTTATAAAATAACTTAACTCAATTCAAAACTAATTTATTTCTCAATTAATTCCAATATCTTTTAATGCATTAAATACATATCTATTCTAGAATCTATTATAATTTTTAATTTAATTCCAAGCATTTTGTACATAATTGCAATTTTTATGCAGATGGAATGATTCAAACTGGTTTAGCCACGCGCCGGAGCAAGAAACTTTTGTTAAGAATCTCTTCTCACCTTATTTTTAACTGTGATTATATTTCAAACATTTTAAAGTTCACCAACTTAAGTAAATTTAAAATAAAATAATTTTTAAAACTTAATAAAATAAAATTAAATACTGATAAATACAAGTAATAATTATGTTTTGATATTTATGTTTTCGAATATTTAATATTCACTACGGTATACAATCTTATAATTACTTAATTATTTTTTAACACGCTCAGATAATTTGAAACACGAATACATATTCAATAAAAAATTATACTACAAGCAATCGAGAAACCGTTATATATTTTTCGTCAATTTTCTTTTCACACTTAACGTGTCAATAGTGACATTAACCAAACACACACACACAGATACACACACACACATACACACACACACATACACACACACACATATATTTAACTTTTGATATAAATGAATAAAAAAAACACCAGCTATCACAAAAACGTGCAAAGACATTGATAAACGGAAACTCTATTTTTAGATAAAGTTAAAAACGTAAAATATCAACCCATGAACATAATAGCAGCTATTGCATTCGTGGTCAATTCTTCTTTATGTAACTTGAATTTCTTTGCTATTTTCGTCCTATATTAAAGAATACTAGAAATAAAAGTGACCTTCAAATACAGATTAAATACTATATTGTACAGTCAATAACTGAATCCAATTAAGTTCGGTAGCGCCTCGCTGGCAAGTTTTTGTCCGGCTTGCTGCGCATACGCACCTTAATTGGCGGATACTCGTCATTAGGTATCGCAAGTGCAAGGTTAGATGAGCTTTTTGTATGAACCAAACTTGGAAAGAGTGGTTGGGCTTGGGATATGAAGTAAGGTATTTTATTAAATGATTTTCAGATCTGGAATCATATTCTATGCAAAGATGTAGGTATGTAAAAAAAAACAAAGTATTTTTTTTTTGGGACAAGTCGGAATTATATCTTTAAATTTTTCATAGGGATTGTCATCATGTCTGACAATTTAATTCAATTATAATAATGTTTTTTCAGCATTTTTTTTTTACATAAAACTACAATAGACTTAATAATTTTACAAAATCCAATGAAGTCAAATTAGTAGTTTCAATTTCTATTTTATAATAAAGGGTCGTTAGCTCAAATAAGATTTATTTATAAATTAATTTCCACAGCGACGTTAAATATGAAGAAGTACGAAACTTGATCTTAATTTTAGAATCTGTTCCACAATTACATTAATTTGTTCTGCACTTATTTAAACGTGCACCTCACCTCACCTCACCTCACCTCATATATCAACAAAATAAATAGCGTTCTCTAGAGTTTCGTTTAGCAATAACTTTAACCATCTGATCGATGTCGAAGCGCAGCCAATTACATCCCGTGTCACTGGCCAGTTATTTACAATCGCCCCTGTGTATTTATAACGAGATAAAACTAAATAATTATTATATTTGTAACAGCAATCGCAATACAAAAACCTTCTTAGACAGCTGATTTCTTATGGATGGAACAGCCGCTCTCAAATAAACGGCGACGCGTTGAATGGATGAGGGTTTGCTTAATTAATAGCTTCTGAAAGCCATACGTGTAAATGCTAACGGGTGGGATTTTAAAATTAAAGAGTAGTTCAGATATTTACTGTGACTTGCCAAAAGTGGATGATAATTCTTGAACATCTAGGCTGAATGTTACTGGATGAACAGTAATGACATTACCAAAATGGCGATTACCAAAGTGAAAGATGTTACCGCATGCATCTTGCACGAGTTTTCTTCATACAATTAATCACTTTTTGATCATCCCAGAACAAATATAATAAAAAAGTTAATAAACAAACTTTTGAAGAAGATTTACATATGGCTAACAGTCCTTTCTAAATCGTTTTTCGAAATCAATTTAAATGAACTGGGATTCTGTAACAGACCTAAAGCGATGCTGCTTGATACTACACTCACGTGCCAGATCAACATCTGCTGGTTAATTAAACGCTGTAGGTACTTTTATAGACATCGACTACGTATTTTCTTAATTTGTACACAACTAATATACGCTCCTTACTCTATATACATAACTTCTAAGCAGAGAAAGAATTACATATCTTTGAAATGTCATAGTATTCATAAGTCAGTTTGGATATAAAAACTGGACGATATACAAATATACTACACCTCAAATCCACAATGAATATCATCAAATTGAATATTATTTACTACCTTCAAAAGTAGGCTTTATATTTTTAAGAGCATAAATATTTGTAAATATTACCCGAAACCTCATGGAAGTACCTTTACCATTTGCTGTATTACCATAAAGCCTACTAAAACCTGCTCTGTAACATATTCTTATTCTGGTCACAATATCGCTTATTACGTATCACTTTAGTGTTAATCATCTTTTCTTAAACATAGCTACCGGTGGTCTATTAATAAAAGTGGAGAAGCTGCTATTGTATTGGGAAGGAATTTGTCTTTTTAATTTAGTCTACACCAGAGCCTATTATTAGACTTAATTGGAATGATTACATTTTTTGTGGAAGGCTTTTAGAATAATTTGTAGTTTGGGTGTACGAACTCTCTAAATGTAGAGTTGTAATGTTCTTAATTTAACTAAAATTAAGTTCAGTTTTAGATTTATCATAAATATACATGTCTATAAAAACAGTTAGTTTCTAATTTATTAATGAATAATAGATTACACTTTTATATATAATAGCAATAAATAGGTTTTTTACAATTATTAAAATATCTCAGAATTACGACTAAGTAAATTTATAAAATATTCACAAACTGTTCCCACGGAATTAAATTAAATAAACACAAAATCTTTCACGTAATAAATTATGATATACTTAATAAGTTAGCATCAAAGCCTCTGATACAGTAACGATAATATTCAAATTATCTACTTAATTATTCTATTAAAATAAATGAGAACTGTCCGATGAAAAAACAAAATATATTGATTACTAAATCTCAGCGGTTATTTATACAAAGATACAATCTTATTTTAACATTCGAAGATATGAACTTCAATATGGCCGTGTAAATAGAGCTGATTTTTTACTATTATATATACTCATACCTAGTTAGGTATGAGTTTTGTAATTTAGTTGTACATTAGGTAATGTATAATTAAATTACAAAATCTATATTGTTTTGAGTTTTTGGTCTTCCTGATCTACTTAATACTTTTACCTATAATAATAATGTTTTAATTATCACTATACACTTAACTAACCACGTTTCAGACAACACAAATCAGAAGCCTATAAGAGTGCCTTCACACACTATAATATGCAACGGTCATGATAATGCACGTTAGTAAAAATAAATAATTTGTAATCAAATAAGTCCGTATCACAATTCCAAAATTAAAATCTAGTTTAAATGACAATTATTTATAAAAAAAAATATTATGTACTTCCATGAACACGTTCCTTTATAAGACAAAACACCTCATTACAGTAGAATATATTAGACGCCCGCGGCGCCGCATTCTAAAACAAACATGTCTATTAATTTTGAAAGCATTTAAGCGAAGATATTATCAATCATATTCCGTCCAAAACGATAATCGATACAAATACTTAACAATTCATCGATTTTATTAAATGGAATAATAACTAAGTAGCCAAGCCTTGAACATGTCTTTAAAAAAACAAGAATTGCGTAATTCCTTTATGTTTAAGCCATACTGCACGTCTCAGTACGTGAAAATAAAAAAAAATAAGAGACACGTCCGCCAACACATTTGGGCGCGAAACTTAAATATGACATATTATTTAATATAATGTATGTAATACATTATGTATGTATTTATTTTAATTATAGTATTTATGCATTCTATATTACAATTTCTTGTTTTTTAAACTTATTAACATTAACTTTTTTATTCCTTATATCTCTGTCTTATTGTGTGTCTTCTATAAACATTGTATTATGTCATCTGGCATAAAAAAAGATATAGCTAAAGAATCGGTGTTCAAAATACTTACAAAAATCTTTATTAATAATTCATTAACATTTGTATAATTATTATAATATATTTGAATACTTCACTACTACTAGAATTTAAAATCAAATTGAGAAAACTTGTAGGAATCCTGTCTTTTTATAATAGTACGTAGTATAAATATAAGTAACTACTACGGACGGACAAACATATAAAGAGATTGCGCTATTCAGTACCCACTTCACTTAAATATGTCTTAATAAAATGTCACAGTGCTAGATATTAAATTTAAGGAGCATTAAATTCTTAAAATGTGGGCACTTCTCGCCGATATCTCTTTTAAGGAGAAAATACTACACGTCGTTTGCTACAACTAAAGCGGCCACCATAAAAACCAATAACATTTTATCTGCTACTTAGCAACTATGTATTGTTAGAAATAAATCCATACATAATGTGGAAACGAGAAGCCATTCAAGCGTTAAGATCAAAGAATCTAATAACAATTACAATATAAACATAACATTTTAATTACTAAAATATATTAAATACTAAAAACTAAACTAGTTAAGCTATAACAAAACATTTACATACAAAGGATAACACCGACGAATGATATACGCATCACGGGCCCGAGGCATCTGAAGATATCGAGAACAAATCACGTTTTATCGTTACACCCATCAGAAAAAAATATTGATATCAATATAAAAAAGTGATTCAAAAACAATAGCTCGGATGGTTTGAAAGGATTCCCAGAGATAACAAGGCGGTTAGAGAGAAGTATTTATTAATAATGGCTGTATAGTGACTATCACTGAAACGCTGGTCATCACTTCGATGCCATTAGTGACCCAAAAAAACGATATTGGAATCAAATCAAAAGGTCGTCGGTTCAATTCTGTTATACATTTAAATTTCAATGTGACTGTATTACATGCTCGTACAATATGTTATTCTTCACACAATTATTTTATTACATATTCAAGTCCGACTAAAACATTAAATAAAAGAAAGAATCAATTCAATAAAAAACCCATGCGACGTATCAAAACACGATACGCATATAAAAACCATAAACAATTAGCTAATCGGTAAAACTGACCCACCTCAAGTCATCGCAGACTAATGATACAGACATCAGGAATCAACCATTTGTAAATAATTTGCAAAGTAACTCAATAACTAATTTTCTTGATTGGGTTGGATTAAGACGTCAAAGCGCGCTACGGTCAGCAAAATAATATTATATTACAATTGAAATTGATACTCCGTCAATACAATGATACAGTATTTTTTATTGCAGGGTGACTTGCATTCGAGTGGAATGTGAAATGACTACTGCAGTCAGAATTTTCTAATTTACCTACATAAAAAACACTTTTTGGTATAGACGAACGAATAAAACAGTACCTGCTTTAACAACAATTCTTAAATAAACACCAAGATGATCCAAAAATCGCTTTAATCTTACTTACGGCCTTACTTATAATATTAAGAGAACAGAATATTTTACATATCCTTCTAGTAATTTTAACAAAAAAATACATAACTATTCTTTATTAATAATTGTAGATCAAAAATAGTATTTTATATTCTGACTATACAATAGAATTTTCATTCATAATTCTTCTCTTTATTTAGAGAACAAATACATTCAAAAACAAAGTATCTAATAATTACGACAATCAAACCATTCGTATGCAACCAAAACCAGTCAATATGCAATTATATTAAAATATAGATCATTAGATCTCATTAGTTATTTAAAACAGCTTAGCAATAACATTAATATGATTATAAGCAATTTTATATATCAGAATGATATAAATATGCATATATACAAATATGTTTTCGGCATGTTCGTCCTTATCGCAAAACCGGAGGCTTATCTGTGATTCCCTTGTTTAGCGACACCCATAAATTGTTTAAATATACCATAATTCTTCATAAGATCCCTTGATAAGTGTTTATTAGAACTCGGGGTGGTAACTCACAAAACAGGTGAAATAATAAAAAAATGTTGCCAAATCTCAAAAAGTGGTCCAAAATCTTTGTTTGTGTTCCTTATCTGCTTTTTCGTTAAATAATGATCGTGCAATGTTGTTAACAACCTGCTAACATGGTGAACTGTGACAGAAGTTTCACCGACATTAATCTAAATTGGATGGTTTTAATTTCGCCGACAATATTGTTCAACAAAAAAATACGTTCATTTAACTATAAATTATGCTAAATTATGTACATTTATTACAAAATGCTGACAAACAATTGATTTATTCGTATTGCGTAAAGATGATCGGAAAGTTTTAATATTCTTTGTTTTTAATTTTTGGTTTGTTACCAGCTTTTCAGTTTCTTATTTACATTTTTTATTTAAATGTTATATTTTTACAAATTTAAAAATAACTTGTTTTTCGTACGTACCTACAAACGTAATTCAAAAATTCAAATAAATTTAAAAAATATATATCAATAATAATGATGTAGTGATCTGAAACGTTCGCATAAAATAGAGTTTCCCATTTAATAAAAAAAATATATATAAATTCCATATATGATCCAACATAGCACCTAAATTGCACTTTGTCGCTTATTTATCACAAATTAAATGGAATAAAAGTGAATAATTCAGCCGAGATCTGAATACGAAAAAATCCCATCGCTCGTTTCACTTACATTTCATTCCGATGAAAGATAATGATTTGAATTATGAGATGAATTCATTCGGTTTAACGATATCATTGCAATCCGCGATGCAGTGATTAAGGTCAAGTCGTCATTACGATTATCGGATTTAATGAAATAGACGATACATTTAATTTATACCGAGTTGTAATGAGAAATGAGGTGTAATATATCTGATCATTAAACAGGCAGCCGACAAAAAGCCAGATAATCACTACAGGAGTGAGATTTTAAACGCATTTGAGATATTAATAAAAATTGTTAAAGGTTTCTTGTATTAAAATCCTGAGTTATCAGTGGGCGCAGGTAAAATAGATAGTTATTCCGAGATTGCATTTTTAATTCTTGGTTAAATGCGTCAATGTGATATGCCGGATATTTTTTTAAATTATAAAAAGAAAAGAACGATTGAGGACGTAAAAAAATATATATACAATGTATAAATACGTTGTAGATATAATTTAATTGAAGTGATTATATGGAAAATTATTTTAAGTTTACTTAGAAACTATTTGCACTATATTGTGTATATCACTTATAAATAGACTACGTATTTACTATATTTAAATTATTTTTTTTAGCAGTAAAAAATACTAAACTATTTTCTTAATAACAAGAACGATCGAGGTAGAAAAGCAGAGAAATATAAACGATCGAATCATAATTCACACAATAACTATATGAATAAGTGATGTAATAACAAGAATGAGTAATGGTATCGATATCGATAATAAATTAAATACAGATCGATGAGATTATTTACGAGATAAATTTGTCTCAAGTCCCCACGGTCTCATTAGGCGCCGACAAAGAGTCGCGCCGCATTTGTCACATCCAGAATATGTATAATAGCGAAATCTTCGTTAACGTTTTGTTACTTTATAATAATAATAACATCACAGGCAGGACAAATTATACACATTGATCTAACCCCTAAGTAAGAAACTTATTTGCTTGTGTTAAGGGTGTTAGACAACGATACAAATACATAGAAATACACATTATAAATACTGAGAGTATATTTAATAAACGTTCAAACATAAAAATATAGACATCTATGCTCATCACATACATGCCTATTCCTGTCGGGAATCGAACCCAATCCCCATTACGCCGCTATACGTTAGATGTGTGCGCTAACCACTGGACCAACGCGACGGGGCGATTATTTATAAAAGTACCTACACTTAATCATCTTAACTATCGAATGATTAGGATTGATTAGATTATTAATACATTTGGTTTTATCTGTCATATAAAAGATATGTAATTGAAGGTACTTAAAGGTTATCTAGTGAAAATTTAACCAAAGAGAGCTCACAAAACTGATTAGATCGATCAATTTAGTTTACGAGTCGATAATTTTTGGATTCTATATTTATTTAACTGCTTCATTGGTCGAGTGGTTAGCTCAGACGCCTAAGGTATAGCGACGCAATGGGGTTCGGATTCGATTCCCTACAGGGACAGGCATGTATGTAATGAGCAATAGATGTCTGTATTTCTGGGTTTGGTTTATTAAATATATTCTCGGTATTTATAATGTGTATTTCTATGTATTTGTGTCGTTGTCTGACACTCTTAACACAGGCAAATCATTTGCTTATTTAGGGGTTAGACCAATGTATGTAATTTGTTCTGTGATATTAGTATTATTAACAAAGTCAATCACTTATGTGGGATCTATTTAAATATATCAAATATGTTAATGAAAGAAGACTCTTATATAACTTTAAAACGTGGTACAGATACTGTTACTTATTTCTTAAAGTTTTAAATATTCGTTGATTAAAGTGAATACGTAAGGTAAATTGATTCGTTTCCAAAAATGTTAACGTTCTCTTGCTATGTAAGGATTGCACATTGCCAAAATTTTGGAGCTCAATGTATGTCTTAATTTAACTGAAAACAAAAATATATATCCAGTGAGATAATCACTTCACCTCGGTTTCCGCAGCTTTATATATAATATACCTCTAGTTTTAGTAAACGAAGGTAACAACATTAGCAGCTTCGATCCCATTTAAAAGAGAATAAATATATGTTAACCAAATGTAGGTATACCTAAAAACATTAAACCTAAGTAACATTACGTGGACTGACAATTCTATTAAGAGGTTCGCAGTGCGATATATCTACCTGAAGTAATAAGAAACCTCAAACACATGTTAAATCAGTCTTGTATTGAATTGTATGTGGATTCCTACAATGTGCTGTAAATAAGGCTTTACTGGCATTTATGGTATTCCATTGTCGGGTATCGACCAATGTAGTTTACGAACTAATTTTACACAATTTGGTTTCATTACTTATTGGGATAAAGATTTTGTAATTGTGTGTGAGGAAGCTATAATTTACTATATCTCATTTCAGCTTTGATTAAAAAGTTACCATTGATTTACTATTAGTAATACTGATAGACTTAACTATATTCTTTTAACATTATTTGTGTTATTTCTATATGTTTTAATAGTTAATGTATATTAATGGTCTCTTAATTTTTAAAACGTTATTAAGTTTATAAAAATCAGTATATAATTAAAATAAACACAGATGCTTCAAAAAATATTAGTATGGACATATAAATATATGGATGAATAAAACTCTATCGCGTGGTTTTTAAAATCAATATAAATTATCAAATATTGCCTTGTAATAAAAAGTTATGTAACATGTTAATAGTTTAAAGTAGCTCCCATACTGACATTTCGCTTATTTCAGTATGTCTGTCCTGCTGCGTATTAAGTGACGTTTTATCAAAACCTTTTGTATAGAACCTTACCTCTTTCGCATCACGCTGACAAAGCATTCCCGGTTCGTTTATTATATTTTATCTGAATACCTTGTTGACAGTTACGTTTTTTTTTTTGAATTACCAATTAATTCTGGTGACGACTGATTTAATTTTCTTCCTAGCGGTATTTTATTAAATCTATTTAATGTATTTAAAATTACGAAGTTTATAAGAAGCTATCTATTATTTGTTATTGTAAGATTTATTAATAAAATTAGAATAACAATAAATTAAAAAAAATACAAAAACAACAAAATTAATGGGTGGTTCCACGCGGAAGTGATCCTAAAAGCACCGCTCGCCATAAAGCATGTAAAAGGACACCGATTTGTGTCCAAAAAAATCCAAGGACAATGCCAAAAAAAAAACAAATACCTTATTAGAAACTTTAACAATGGTTATATTTAAAATTATTTAAAATTTACATTAATACATTTTGTACATATTGGCAAAACAATAGTTTTAAAGTTTGTTAGAGAAAATTTAAAAATCGAATGGAAATTTTATTACCATCCAGGGGCGGTAGTTAAATAATATTTAATAGGGTCGTGAGAACTGTCGCCACCACCCACTGAGGGATGTTTAAATATTTTAATTGTGCCGCTGATCGTCCCCAAAATCATGTCTCGTAAATCAAAGTGACCACGGTAGTTCTTTACTTTTTACATCTCAGATAGATATCTTAGTTTGGTATTATTTTATTGAAGAAACTTTAATTTAATCAGACATTATTTGTTTTACAGAGTATCTATATTTATCATATAAAAGACATAAAAATAAATAAAAAAATACAGTTGTAATAAACAATATGAAAATTATCTATCAACTTGTATAGCCATGTTAAGCTTATTTTAATTTGAAATAAGCAGCTACCGTATTGATCAATTGGTAGAGCGACGGGACGGTTTCCCAGAGGTTGCGGGGTCAAATCCCTTCCAGTATCGGTTTATTTTTCATTCTATATTTAAAATTTATGATTAATATTATTGGTATCCCTTTAAATTATAGTTGACTAAACTCACATTACATAATAAAGTTCATACAAGCTGCAATAAAAGTGAAAGTGGTAAAATTAAAAGTTATGACGATAAATAAGTAAACATTTCTAAACAATAAATTCGGACTGACACAAAAATGCTGATTCTAATCTACCTACAGCCCGTCACTCCGATGAAGGTTCAGTTATTTAACAAACCTGATATATTTTCCTTAAAAGTCTTTGATGAACAGATAAAGGAACCATCCTCCCGAATCAGTAGCGCAGAATGACAAATGGGACCACCAAAATTTCTAATTTCGCGTTATATAATTATAATGTAATATTCGTCATAATTTACTTCTATAGCTATAATTTTGCATCGGAAGCCCGGAAGGTCGTTTTAAATCCATCACTCATCCCCAACAAGATACTGATGGTCTTTTTGTGATGGACTATTAAAAAACTTATTACTGTCTAATATCCTGGATTATTTTGTAAATGGAATTACGTATTTACAATAACTTACAAGTTTTTTTTTTGTCAGTTTCAAATCGATTGTTTAAATGAATTCGTTATTTTTACAAAGTTTGGGTTCATTAAAAAAATACCACAGATTTTAATAAAAACCTATAAAGTATAGTATTTAGATTTTCATGTATTTCTGAAGTTGTTTTTATTTTATCATTTGGCCTTTTCTTGTAAATTATATTAAATCTATAAAAAGACAAAAAATCTTGTTAAGCAAGCTGACACCAAAAAAGTTATGTCAATAATATCTCTATTTGATTTTCAAACAGGAAATTACATTTGAGGTAAGTTAAAAAACAAAATAGAGAATGTGGGTGGCGCTTGACGACAGTTTAAGTACTAATAATATATGCTTTATTTTTCTTAAACCCCAAATTGTCGGAAGGAAATAAGTGGCTGTTATGATTGTGTTGACGGACATACACAATTATATAATATTAATAAACATGAAGGTATATGTAATATGATAATTATTCTAATATAATCTGCTGAATTGATTAACCGTTAAAACGAAATAAAAATAACTATCTACTGGAATAGAATAAATTATGCCGTGATTCTGTCACCTTACCTATATATAAAGGGACACATTATATTTATGAATTATGCAAAGTGTACAAACACGTGTACACTTAGAGAATATATAATTCAAAATTGCATTAATTTTAAGTTAAGCTTAAATAATGGTATTAATAGTTGAGATTTCTTCTCGAGATCAATAAAATAATCGAGGGTTCTATAGCGTGTGTGTATGTGTGTGTAACATAATAGTCACGTGGCTCTCGTCATCCCCTAATGTTAGTGGTTCTCTCTTTCTTCCTTTTTCTTAGTTCTTTATGATAGAACGAGAGGGGATGTATATCCGAGTGTGAGTGTGGCAGGAGCCCAAACATCTGCCGCACTTTATAATTTTTTTGGGTGTTGTAGTAAAACCTAATAATAATAACTCAGATTTCTCAAAATATTTCTACGATATTTCATAATTAATATTATTATACAAGGTTAAAACAAAAAAAATGGGAAACTATATAATATTTACGTTGATTGATACATAACTCGTTTTATTTAATTATAATGGAATAAAATTTAAGATGTAACGGCTTTGCCATTGAAATGTATTAAATAATTGAACGGAACAACTAGCTTGACTTGATTTTGTTGGAAATATATTATTAAGACACCAATAACTCTTATACCTAAAAGTGTAAGAAGCAGTTTGATGAAGCAAATTATTATATAAATGTAAAATCAAAGTTGGTTAATAAAAAGTTCATTGAAAACGAATGCAAGTCTCCAAGGGGCTGTGTTTGAGTCTGGAGTGAAATAATGATTTTCAAAAGCGTTTTGTGTCTGGACCACTGTTGAAAGCAGAACCTATATTGTTATTTTTGCTCCAGATATTGTTGAAAGGGAACGGACTACCATGGGAAGTTGTTTGTTCGTACTTACTTTCAATTGCTTTGTATTGGAGTCTGAGAATTTCTGTTTTAAATAAAAAAATCGAGTGAAAATCGAAAATACGAGTCTAATATACTTTCGCTAAATACATAATTGGAAATAATTCATTTAATAAATTCAGATTTAAAATAATTTTGAAGGTAAAAAAAAATCATTACTATATATCAATAATATCTTTATATATTATTCTTTATATCTGGTATAATATTATGCACAAACAAAACATTTAAAACTAGAAAAATCAAAGCTCTACCAAAAATTAATATACTTCTCATCCCCTTCTCTATATAAAATTAAAAAATATTATCCACATCCTTACCCCACATTACGTACCGGATATTAGGTCTTTTCATGTCCCCTTGCATAATACCGTCTCCTAGTTCTCTAGATGCAACCTACGGTGACCTTAGTTTATTTACCATTCAAGTTGAAGGTTGCCTTTTATTCTAATTAGAAATAATACCGTCTGGCCGTCTATCGCTGCCAGTGTGATAGGTTGCAGTAACTGGGCTATACAAAACACAGCTGTTAACTGACTTGAAAGCGCAGGTTAGGATTTAGTTTTATTTTTCATTCATGATCTTGTTTGACTTTATTCTCATTTGATCTTGAACGAGCCGACCTTCGAATGAATGTTGTTAATGTATTGCTTTGAATGGTACTTGAGTTTTATTTGAATAATAAAACATGTGAGAAAAATTACAAATAAAGAGCTTGTAGATTGTGAAGGAAGCAATATACCTTAAGTACTTACTAACTTGGTATATTGTTTAAAAAAAATATGTTATATTTGCACTAGTTACAAATCATAATCATCAAGTTGAATGTGCAGTAAAAGATACTAAATAAAAAGGGTTGCAAACACTCAGAACTCAATCTACCCCTCATGTACACCTTCGCATATGTTAAGAAGTTTAACTAAATATAGATAATCTGTGACACATGTTTGCAACATGGCGACACTCACCTTACCGCGAAAAAACTTTCATCTTATGTTACAGGATGCTCTTGTATTAGGATTGCTCTAAAAGCATAATCAGCTTAAAGGATACAAAATCTTTTATTTTAGATACTATACGTACTGATTTTTTTTTAAATTATAGACTGCTACAAGACAGGCATTCTGGAAAAAAATATACTTACATTTATGCTCTTGAAATTCCTAAACTAATAAATATTTAATTATTTAGAACAAAACACGCCTTTCCCGCATTTAAACGTTTGAGTCCAAGTTGTCAATATTGCCTTTAGATATAGATAGGCGCAAACGACTTTTGGTCTAGAGATAATAATAACAAGAGAGATAATTAGAGATAATAATACAAGTATCAGTAAGTGTAACCACAAATATTTATACATATATGTTATCCCCTCGCAACGAAGTTTATCGAGGCCATAGTAACTTAATGATTCCTTAAAATAAGAAAATACTAAAAAATAAATAAAAATACTACATCTATGTAAACATATACCTAACAAACCTTACAATATAGTATTTTGGTTCTTTTTTTTCTCATATAATACTGTAAGTATTATAAAAATATATATTTAATATTAGTTATTGTTTATGTTTTGAAGTTTTTTTAAACGTATGAGAATATACTTACTTCGAAAGTAATAAAGTATTAATTTATTGGATGTAAAAGGTTTCTAACTTGATTACAAAAACTGAAAAAAAACAAATCAAATCAAAACCATGCAGTAATAAGTTTATATTTTGAAAAACCGTTAATTTTAATCCGATCTCCACCCAGTTAAATCTAACTGCAATGATTGTAACATTGTTCCTAAGAACTTGCCTTACCATATTAGAATAGGGTTCATTTTTAAATGAACTTTACTTGTTTCATATAGAGGATAGCTATTAAAGAATGGTCATAGAATGGCGCGTGCCATCACACAAAGCAGTGGCGCAGGCGCAGCTGGCGTAGGCGTATACGCTCAGCAGTACACACACATCCACAGTGTGTGATAGTGTTAGAGGGAGCAATTAATTTATATCTATTGAAGTTGTAAATAGTTGTAATAGGACATTTCCTTCGTTCTTGTCTCAATTACCTTGAAATATTCTTAAATAGGTTGCTATCTTAAAACATATTAGATATATTCTAAACCAAAATATCCTACGATAATTTCGAAACTTTGCTGACGTTTAAGAATATTTGATATCCATTGATTTCAAATTTGTTTGTATGTTTAAAGATTTTTTCAACAATTATGAATTTTAAATAAAATAATTAATAAATAATAAATATGTTAGGTACATGATCGAAAATTCATTTTTTTGTAATTAAATATAACGTTTTAAATATCCATGTCTTATCACACTTTATTTGTAAAATACATCCTATAATAATAATAAATAATAAAAAAAAAACTGTATTAGCCCATGCGTATGCGCCTGCAAAATTACATTTTATACACGCGAATAGCCCGTTATTTCGCATATCTCTACACATTTCAACTAATAATTGTGTGTGTGTTTCACTCACACATTGAGTACTGTAGTTGGGTGCGACACCCCATGAAATTATTGTCCTTTATAAACCGTGGATTCACTCACCGTTGTGGTTCAAAAACGTGGATTGACTAGTCGGAAGTCAAAAACTTAAGAAAGCTTGATATTTTATTATTTATTTCATATTTTCTTCAGATAATTGATATTCAAAAAACGAAGTAAAACATTTTCAGATTTTTGTTTTTAACAATTTAAATTGAAATAATGATTGTGATCCTTATAATAGTACAGTTTCTGATAAATAATATTAAAAGGCTCTAACAAAACAAAAAAATGCGTTTATGGTAAATAAAGTCGAATTACGATGGTATTATTCATAATATTACTAAAAATATCAGTTGAACTATAAATATTAAATTCAGAACAGCAACGCTGTCCCATTCCGCCCCATAAACATGTGCTAGTAAACGTAAGTACCTACCCCTGTTGATCCCCCCGCAAGCCGCGAGCCACCCCAGGTGCAAACCGGCACGCGCCATTCCTATCGCGGCCGGCGCTCTGACGCCACCTAACAGTATCCTAAGCCTTACATGATCTTACCAAACCATCACTAATCAAAAACAAACAGTTATGTAAAGAAAACCAACCAAAATGAGTTCCATCGGTGTTGTTGTGTTCCGAAATTCTCCGCTTAAACAGCAGGTGCTACAAGAATCCGTGAATAATTCAGTGAATATAAGTAATAATGAGAATGTTCGACGGGAAATCATTATTTTAAGAAAGAAACAAAAACTTCATTCTCAAAATACAGTGTCAGTGACGTCATTAGTGCGAGCGGCAGATCAAAATAATTCTCTTTTATCGAAACGTCCAAAACTACGTGAAAATATTCCAGATGAAGCCACAAGAACGCCAACACCACTAGCCGTAGCGAGAAGAAATGCGCGGGAAAGAAATCGAGTACGCCAAGTCAATGATGGATTTGCTGCATTACGCCGGCACATACCAGAAGAGGTCGCTGCAGATTTTGAAAATGCTAACTCTAATAGAGGCCCAAACAAAAAGCTGAGCAAGGTGGAAACACTACGCATGGCTGTAGAATATATAAGAAATCTTGAAAGTCTTCTAAATATAGGCCATGGTGATAAAGAAAATTTAACACGACCGTCTATGGAATCATACCCATCACCGGCGTCTTCATCCCCTAGAGAAAATAGTCAAGAGAGAAGTTATTATTCTCTTAATTCACCAGCTCTTGATGATGAGGACATGGATGAAGAAGAATTAGATAGTTCACTTCATCAATTGCCGCCACAGCAATATATGGATTTACCTTCTGAAACTTTTCAATTAGTAACAACCCCACATTTATATGAAGAAGACGATACTGGAAATCCATTAACACCATCTTCTGATTTACTTGGAGGTGAGGAGCTGAATTCCCATGTTTTGGAAACACATTTCCCTTTTCCTAATTCAGCTGAGCAATTCACAGTGATTCCGGAACAAAATTATTGTGAAGCCGATGTACCGTTAAGTGATGGAGATTTTGAAGTAAAATATGCCGAAACAATTCAAAACTTACACCGTAACTTTGAGGAAGATTCCCAATTACCTTTAGATGCTATCAACCCAGATATGATTTTGTCTAACACTCAATTTAAATTCAAAGAAGAAAGCGACTACTTAAACAGTCCATATTGCGACGATGATCTTAAAAAAGAGCTGCCCGATATCCAAGTTACACCAGAAGACCGTGAGCAATTTGAAGAAACTTTAAAATGGTGGCAGGAGAAAACAAGACAAGCACGTTCCATGTCTAAAAGCAGCAATTGATGCCATAAATAGTTTTTTAGAGGAATTAAATTTAGTTTAATGTAAATATTTTACAATTATGTGGAAGAAACATACAGCTGTCGTCGCCAAAGAGTACAGTCGACGCGAGCGCAAGGTGTTCCATTCTGTAACGGTCACTGGATAAGTTGCAGCTTATGATGTAGTTAATAACTTATACTATAAAATAAATTAACTTTTAGATTGTTATCTTATTTGATTGGATTGTGAATGTTAAGGATATTAAGTACAAAATAATAACCAGAATTTGAAGTATTGTATTAGTTATTGCATGAACATATCTAATTAGTAATTTTATAAGTTAATGTTAATTTGTATATAAATATAAATCAGGGCACCTAATTGAAATACAAACTATGATAACTGATTGTGCCTTTAATTAAAAATTATGTGATGTTAGATAATTTTACTACAATAAATTAAATGCTTTATTAACACCTTCTTTGATATTTTCTCCCCAATGATTAATCCTTATAGACATCCGATAATCTTAATCACACCATTAACGACACATCCAAATACCAACCCCTTGAAACAAACCCCTATGCTAATGCAGCCAAATTGTTCAACTTTAAATGACCTACTTAAAAATTTGTTTGAAAAGACCGCTAAGTCAGTAACACCGAGAGACTAATCAGTTAAATCTTTAACTATAGCTTAAGAATAGGTTAATACATTTATTTATTTTGATTATTATTTTACAGATTTAGCAGACAATACATAAACTTTATATAACATATTTTTCAATTATAATTATATAGATAAACAACATATTGAAGTAATAAAATATTTGTACGTTTGTTTCAAACATTATCAAGGACAATTTGACATATATTGAATAATAATTAGCTTACTTAACGTGTTTATAAATATTTAATTTATTTTTGTAGGTTTAAAGATAGTAGAACCAGTCCCCGGGCCGTTAACGGCAGCGGTTGTATTATGATTGTAATGCGTTGCCGTTACCCTTAAAAAAAAATAAGATTTTAGGGAGAGCATTGAAAAGAATTTCGAATGCAAAGGACCGTTCTACGATAGTGCATAATCGTTTCTACTAATTTTAGTAGCATATTTTGTAAACCGTGATATATAATTTATAGTTAGGTATCTATATAATTATATATTTTGGATTTGTTGTCAGGTAAAAAATATATTTTTTTAAAACTATAAAAAATGAGTACCTTTAATTTTTTTTTTCACACAAAATTCAATAGTGCTGAAAATTTAATTCTGCAACGAAAATAATGGACTTATTATAATATTGACATTATTGTAGACGAGAATGTTAGCTATTTAGAAGTTTGTAAATTATTTTGTTTTCGTTCCGCATGTATCCTGTTTCCGGGAGCTGTAAGAATTTTAATAACGTATTTTTTTATAAAATCATATTTTACGGGTTCAACTTCTCGCTATTTTGGATTCCATTTAAACATTTTCCGCTTCATTCGTTAAGCCGTGTTCTGAATGATTAATATTTTTTAAAACGTACAAACTTTTCATCAAATCTTTTGATGTATCACGACGGTTAGTTGCTTAGATTAAAGTATAAAAAAACATATTATTTTAGAGAATAAAGGATCTATTAAGAGAGATCCATAGTAATATTTGCTAATAAAAATGTAAATTTAAAGTATATATATCATTTTATATGTAATCAGTAAAACGTAAATAATAATGAATTATTAGTATAATCACCTCAGAATTGTTATCTGAATGCACTTTTTTTTTATTTTTGTTCGAACCCATAATCCATACACAAGAAGTGTTTAGGTAAAACGTAAGTGCGGGCCCAAACAAAAATGGTCTTGTATAATCATATTTAAGATAGGTACTTAACTTAAGTTGGTACTGCTATGTTTAGTACCATTTAGAAACCTCGCCTAAAGCTTTTAATTTTGAACATTTGTCATAAACATTTCAAAATTTATTTTTCAGAATAGACTAATATTTGTAGAATTAAATATTAAGACATTTCTAAAGTATATACTAATAATATAAATACTATATTCGTGGGAATATAAATCTTTTTTGGCCTGACTATAGAAGGAAGAAAGATCGATGCTCCAAAAAGTCCGTTACGAGCCGCTATGTCCTTTTTTATTTAGGGTGTTGTAGCTAACCAACACAATCTTGATACTTGCGATAAATAATTTGTAGATTTATTTTTTAACTGATATTTTTTATCTTAATTATAACATTGCGTTAGCACATAAATGATGTACCTTGACAATTGTGAAATTAAAAAATATATTTACTTTGGTAACGAAACATTTTATATCGATGAATATTTTTTGTAAGCTAATGTAAATAGAAATAGGATATCAAATATATTTTTTTGAATTATAAATTGTAAAAAAAATAGATAAAACCGATATTTAAAAAAAATCGAGTATCAAGACTGATCATCGTGTACAGTAAAGTCAAAGAAGCAACCCTATTGTTGTAATACTTATTCTTGCGTAGCTCTGGCGTCTTTCATCGAGGTCGCTGTATTGTAGTAGAGTTCATGGGAACGCAAAAAATATTATCGTTGCAACTCCACGTGTTCAGATTAAGATGACTTATAATCTTCGTTTGCTGTCCTTATAATAATACCTATTATCTATCTCCTTTTGATAAAGATATTATCCCAAGGTTGAATGCTGCTGTATGCTTACCTAAGAACAGAATAAATGCGTTTGGTTCTTAGTTTGAATGTTATAATTATCCATTTAAAAATATTCAGAGTTATGTTTATTTTTATCTAACCTTAATTTATTTGGTTAAAACTATTATATCATGCTTTATCTACGTATCATATTATATAATTGTGAACAGTAGAAATAATATAAAAATTAAAGTTATTACATTACATATTAAAGTTTTTACTAATTTATTTGAATATTATTTACAAAGGAAATATATTGTATTTTTGAAAGGTATTTAATATGTGCAATCTATTAGAAAATAAGAGAAAATAATATCGGGTTACAAATAATTTAATTTAATATTTGTTCGCGAAATGTATGTAAATGTAGCGCGTAAATTAAAATCAGATTTTAAATTACGCGCTACAAATATATGTTATTTATAACACGTCATTTTATATATCAAATAAATATTATTTCGATAACATTTTTCATTTGAATGGCAGGTCGGACATTGATAAGACGTATCAGGGCATTGCCTCACGCAATTGCTCCATTGTCAAAACGGTGTCCTATTATAATCTTAACAGTTAGGTCGACTAGATTAGTTCCAAATATACGATAAATATATATCTTCATCACTATTGGTTTCCAAGCTTATATTGTTTTTACATTGCAATTTCCAGTTTTAAATGAATATAATATTAAATATATTTTTTAAATAGACTTTTCATCTAAACAATACCTGATAGTGAAATGTTTTCTGGCTCTTATACTATATATACATAATATCTACGCCAGTGTACAAACACACTTAGGATACTCAAGTATTTTTTGCAGAAGAGATAATCTAAGAGACAGCTCCAGACTCCGCCATACGGCATACGAGACCCATCTGGTGCAGCAAAACAAAATCACTAAATTAACTGAAGCCAAAAGTCATGGTGGCATATGCTTCACAAATAGTTTAATTCGTTTCGAATCTTTTACATTTGATTTACTTTAATTTAAGCCATATGACTGGTTTTAAAGTTTTGTACATGGTAAAAAACATTTTCAAAGTCCTAAGATCAACAATGTAAACGGACGCAAGCAACAACATATTAATCACATGTTATCATAAGTAGTGTTTTTAATAAGAATTATTACTACAGGAACACTAATTAGTGTCTGAAAATGATACTTAATGTAATTTATTTCAAGTGTTATCGAAACAACAATAATTTTATTTAACATCAGAATTACACAATAAGATTATTTACGAGTGCTTTTTTAGCCTGAAGTTCACTGAATGTAATGTTTTAAGCATTAAAGAAGAAATAAAATAAAACTTAAATTGATTACTTCGGTTGTTAATTAATTGAAAACACATTGATTGCTTCTTATAAAAAATACTCTCTTTATTTTATTGTTTGTATGGTAGTTAAGACACATATATACAACAAATTTATTCCGTTGAAATAGCTATTTAGCAAGACTACTTTATGAAATTGAATGTAAAATAAATTATTGGATCCCAAACTGTATACAAGTCAATAATGACAATAAATTATTATGTATCATTATTCTCTCTATATAGTTATAACAAAACTTGTTTATTTACTTATAAATGCAAAGAAATTATAACTATACCAGCGACTATATCAAGACGAAAAGAAATTTAAAAAGGAGTACATTGTTTTATAATGCGTTATGTAAATTTAATTTGTATATTATGTAATATTAAACAAATCCCTGTATAACAAATAAGAAATATTTGTGAGTCCTAAATAGAATTACGACTCCAACTATCAATTATATTATTGATGACATTATTAAAAAATATATCAATATTGACGTAAGTTTTACATCATAAATTAATATTGCTTAGCTTTCCTTAAGGAAAAACATTTAGAAAACTATTACTACTACATTTAGAAGACTATATTTTTTTTATTATAACTACAAAAATAACATTGGAATACATTCATCTTAACAATTCTCCTTTTCAACATCACCTTCTTTTATTGTACTGGAAGAGAATTTAACTTGCTTAACTAGCAGTTAGTTAGTAGTTCTCGTCCAGTATTTTATTATGAGGATCGTTGTGTGTGGTAGTAAATATTTACTATATTCTAGTTTAATAGGCCAATGCGTCAAAATAAGATGACGTTTCGCCATGTATGTTAAGAATACAATCTAGAGATAAAGCATTGGGATATTCCATTGAATAAATATTAACATTAATAATATTCTTACGATTACAACACAATTTGTTAATGCTCAGTAGATAATTGGTAAGCCTGGTTACAATCATGTTATTTTGTCCTGCTTTACTTTATTAATAAACTATTTAATTTAGAAACTAAATAATTTATATTTTAAAATGAACATATCAAATCTTTCAAATCCAAATTTATTATTTGTTTGTTTTTAATCAATCAAGAGACAAATAACAAAAGTATTATTTTTTATTAAACGCCTTAAAAATTCAGTCGAAGAATAAGTACTTCACTAATAACTATCTCGTTTCAATAATTAGGTAACTTATATTGTGCTCTATAACATATGTATGTGGTATTATCAGATATATGCGCTCATTCGACATATATTCATTATCTGTTTGTTCTATTATTAATTATTTGTTTTTATACTCATCATACAACATTATATCTTTACAGCTCTTTGTGTTTTATCCATTTGCAATATAATTTTTATTGCATGTCTAAAATCCTTGACTTTGACCTTACTAGATAATAATAATATACTCACTAATAAGACATAGATATGATATTATAATAATATGATGATATATTTTTAAAGTGTTTTCTTTTCTGAATTGTACCGTATATTTAAAACTTTAATTAAGTTACAAAGTTATTGAAACAGGTATTAATTATAATTGAATTAAATATACATAAACCATTACATATAAAAATAGAAAAATAGGTTATCAAAATAATATTATCTAGTCTTAAGTCTTTTTTTACACTATTTATAAGAAAAAATCAGAAAGTAGGTAAAAACTTTGTTACAAATATACACGCATTAGAATCCTTATACAAAATAAATTAATTATGACTAAAAAAGTAAGAACATGTCATATTGTTGACTTTTTAACTCCCGACTTAAAAAGAAGGGTGTTATAAGTTTGACCTGTGTATCTGTGTCTGTCTGTAGCAACGTAGCAGCCAAACGCGTAAACGAATTTAAATGCGGTTTGAAACCGTTGTACGTACGTTGACGATGGTGTCTATTTTACAACATTTTCGCAGCTAATGAATGAAGACTTAGATTAAACGATATTGTTATTTCGTTATTTGGATTGGTAACTTACTTGCATTTTGAATTCTTCCTTTATATAGCGGTCCCCCGACGCAACGACTTCAATAAATACTTAATAATATTATTTTTATCCTTTTTAGATGTCTTTTTGTGTCAGGTTTTTTTTTTAATTACTGTGATTATTTCTTCTTACAATGGAATGTAATGATTGTATGGAATTCGGAGTATCTATATAAGAAGTAGGTGGTAGTTGGTTTCAACTATAGTTTGACAGCCAGACACCCCCTTCCTCCCCCCCATCTCTATACCTTTTCTTGAGGGTTAACACTTGAAACAATGTATATATCCAAATATCCATGAGCGACGGAACCACTTACTATCAGGTAAAACGTTTAATGTCTACTTTTTCTGTAAAAATAACTTTAACTATGGCAACTACTACTACAATTCTTGTTCCACTGTCTGTAGTTTTTGCCTCAAGCGTGTACTAATACGGACAGATAATATAAAAGTCATTCATCCGTACCTTTTATTTATACTGATAAAAACCTTCGTGACTTGTTTTTGATATGCATAATGATGTCCTCAACGATCTAAATTTATACGAATAATATTAAATTCCATAAAAGTAAAAAAGCATATTTTTATAGAATAAACCCTTAAGATGTTATTCACATATTACTATTGTTAGAACAAAATAGTACCTCATTTCAAGATACGCTTACATTCAAACAAACTACTAATGTATAATATAAGCGAATGGTATAAATGTGTATAAATGATAAAACCACCCCATTCCACGTCAGACCGGAATCAGGAACATATTGCAAGCAGCGCAACCATATCTCCTCCAAATGCTGCACCATACTTCCGCGCACCAATAAATTCGTTTTTTTATAGGTGTATTTTAAATATAAAAAAAATATTATTCCAATGTTTAAAAAATAAATGCAATATTTTTAAATATACATTTATAAAATAGAAATAAATGTAAATTGCCTCCATATCTTTTAAATAGATATCTATCATCAACAATACATTTTATCTTTCTAAAGATATATTGTTTGATTATGACATTTTTAAGCGTTAGTAAAATATCCTTGTAATTTATTTTAATTATTAATATTGATACATTAGATTTTTTTTTTTGTAATCATAAATTGCAATCAAGATGACATTAAAATAAACATAAAATAAAATATTCATAATTTCACATTAAATATTTTAAGGTCAATAAAACCATAACAATCGTAACAGTTATATATTTACATTAACTTATCTACATATTTAAATATTAATTAATATCATACATTAAATTGTAAATAGGTTCTATCGTCTTGATATAACAATCATTTGTGACATGCTTGATTTATGAATATAGTATCAGAGATATGAAGTCCATACAATAATTCTATCACTATTTTAATGACAGGAATGTTATAAACAATATGAACCGGTACATCACTACAATTCATGCTTCGACTCCGCCCACTTAAGGGTGAAGCTTATTTTGTAGTCAATTTTTTATGTAATTCCTCACTAATTGGTAACACGTGTTCAGTTTCCGCCACGTGTCCTATTGTATATTAAATATTCGTTCCGATCCGAATAACCGAGAAATCATGATATGATATGCGTTTTGTGCATAAATTAATGAAAGCACAGGAACCACTTCACAAGAAAATAATAGCCAATATTAATGCGCCTTACTTCTATTGCATGGTTTAAAATAAGCCTCTGATAAAATTCTACAATCATTTATTTAATCGATTTTTTATTATCGATTATAACAAACTTGTCATTAGTATAAAATATAATATTGATGAAAAATATCACAGTAAAATATTTATATATACACACAGACAAGAGATCACACACATTAATTTAGGTATGCTAATATAAATAAATTTGCTTAGAGACACATATGTATTAACGATAACAAATAATGATATTAAACTGACGCAAAACTTATATAACATAAGTAAATAAGTACTTCGTATTCAGTTAGCAGAATGAGATATCGTTCTTAAAATTATCAGCATTCAAACTACTTTACTTTAAAACAAGCCACTTAATGGTCTTTCTACAATTTTCTTCATTAAGAGTAACTGGAAATAGAATATCCACTAACCAGATGGTTTCCTGATTTTTTATTTCTGACAAAAACATGTCGCGTTCCAAGTCCCAACGTGGGAATTTCTGGTTACAGAAAAAAATCTATGCAGATGTCAGCGAATCATTGAGTGGTACTTCGAAGACTATATCCACGTGTCAAAACAGGAAGATGTTTGTAATTTAGCGAGGACGCGTGCCACTTGTCCGTCTCCAGCCTACTGTGAAATAGACCTTAGGTTTTTATTGCCCAGTGTGCGTCGATGCATAACAATTTCTCTTTGTTCTTCATTAATATTAATTGTTTGGAAAAATTAAGCAATTTTTTTTTGGGGCGCCTATCGCCGTATTAAAGTCATCGTCGAGTCAAACATTAACATAATCATAACGGTAATAGTAACATAAGATAACATTATCTTGGTAAGCACTTAACTATCCCTGACATCTAATATTATTTCTTCTAGCCGTCTTCTAATGGATATTCTATTTCTATTTCTCCCAATACTAATGATTTCTAAACAATTATTATAAGGATAACGATAAGGATTTCACTAAATGTTATCTCACTAGGTTAAATACGTGCCCGCTAACGAGTGACATTAATAATAAGGTTAATTGGCTACTTATTTTGACTATCATAGATACTTACATATTTAAATGAGAAAATATACATTTTTTTATAATCCCTAAGGTTTTTTTCACTATCTACTATATGATTATACACTTGCTAACTCACTAGATTCTTTTTTACTTCCTTTATTTCCGTATCTAAATTCTTCAGCTATTTGTAATAATGTTTTACCTCTTGTTTCCGGGAGATAGAAGAATAGAAATATTGTTCCTAATAAAGTTGACAAACCATAAAATAGATAAGTTCCGTGGTGACCAAACGTTTTAAACATGGCGGGTGCAGTTTTGATTGTACCAAAGAAAGCTACTGACGTCATCATAACGCTTATTCCGGAACCCAATCCCTTAGTTTCTGTTGCAAATAATTCACCAACCATATTCCAAGGTAACGGTGATATTCCTAAGTTTGATACGAAAACATAAAGCGCCATAAAACCTAGTGATATTATTGGTGATAAATGCTTTATAACACTTTTTTCTATAAGGTATAAATAAATAGCTAATGATATTAAGGACAATGTAGTTAAGACTCCACTGAATAAAGCTAAAGGTCGTCTGCCTTTTCGTCTAAGTATAAAGCAAGCTATAACTAACGAAACCACACGCAAGATATCTATTGCTAACATAGCAGCATACGTATTTGAGTCATTGCCGATAAGCACTTCCATGATTTCCGTCGAGTACGCACATATAACATTAATACCTGATAATTGAGTTACCATGAAAAATACTACCATTATGCCCAAAGGTTTCCAAAACTCAGGTTTCTTTATATTGGTAGTCAAAGTTTCCCATTTGCTTTTTACTTCCTTCTTTTGAGTTTGATCTGCTATCATTTTATCAAGTTCCATTTTCATAACTGGGCTAGTGCCTCTGTACCATTGGAAAGAGTGTATACATCGATCGATTTGGTTTTTAGATGCTAACCACGCTGGTGACTCTGGTGCAAAGTAAAGAATAATACATCCAATCAGCGGGAAAGATCCACAGAGAAATGAAGCATGACTCCAATGTAAGAATGTTCCGAACAAATGCGACATGAATACCCCCGACGCTATGCTTAGTGATAATCCAGCTAGAAATAATCCTCTGTATGCTGGTGAACTAATTTCTCCAACAAAAACTGGACCCAATGGACCAAGCCATCCCTGGCAAAATCCTGTAATGAATCTTCCGAATAAAATTAAATTGATATTCCCAGCAAATCCTATTATCGTCCACCCGCCAATGTAGAATACAGATAACAATATCTGTGATGCTCGTCTTCCGATTTTTTCCATGAGATATCCGGATATCATATTACCAAAAAACAGCGCCAGTGATGCCATTGCGGCTGAAAAAAAAAATAAAAAAGATAGATTTATAATACTAATACAACCAAATATTACTAGTATTTACGAAATTTAAAAAAAAAACCTTAGGTAAGTATAATAAAAATAATAAAGGGATAGTAAATTATTAAATGATATTTATTTTTTATAGACATACTAATAGGAACGGTTTAAAGAAATTCATAAGTAGGTTACTTATATAAGAATAATAATATTAATATTAATATAAAACTATGATTGAGTACATACCGACCCAGGATTCCGTTTCGGTACTGATATCTCTCATATCGTGCTTTAGTTGTGGTATTAGGATTGATGAAAAGCCTGCCGTTGCTCCTGCGCCGAATGATAGCATAAATGCCCCCATAGCTATGAATGCCTGGAACGAATACAAGGACCCGTAACATAAAAAAAAATGATATCCTATTCAATTTAAAAATAATAAAGTAAAGACACACACACACACATGGAAAAATACGACATTAAAAAACAACAAAAAAAATCTATATTCACACCTAGTTATCATTGTATAAACATACTGAGATCTTTAAGTTGCACAATAAGTGACTGGTAATATTTATTAATGTCAGTGTAAAAAAATAGTTTATATGCTGAGAAAAATTATGTTCTCAGAACTAATATACTGAAATATACTCGCTGAGTGTTTTTTTGTAATATTTTTATAAGTCACATGACACAAAGAAACGTGTTCTTAAGAATCCCTTTTTTTAATTAAAAATAGGCTATGACGTCACCAAGAAGGTGAAATGTTGGGTGTTTTAATGGGTTGGTAAAAGAAACTTATGTCTTGGAAAAATAATTAAATGTATAATTATAATAATTATTATAAATCAGCATTAACGTGCTATAATAAATATTCAAAAACAGCTCATACTTAAGCTTTGTATCAACAAAAGTTTAAATAGATTTTAATAATTTTCACATCTTAATATAATTTCCATTAATCTAATCTAATAATTTCAAATCCACTTAATGTTTAATAAATAACCAGGAAGTATCTTCAACAATGACTTTTGAATAATTTATTTTATCTTATCATGTTATCTATCTTATTATGATCATATGTAAATAATTAATAAATCCGTATATTCAACTATAATACCTTTAACACGGACACTAATACGAAAACTTAAAGCATATCGTAAAAATAATAATATAAAATTGTACCATCGGATTTCTGAGTCATTTGAAAGAAAAATATAAAATAAATTACAGAAACAAAGAGTTTAAAAACCTGTCTCGTGAAAGGCGAATGCTTGGAGTACACTTCACTACACATTTTTTCCTGACCATTTTTTCCATTTTCATTTCCACCCACGTTAATTTTTTCCAATTCTGACGCCCGGTTCATCTTGCGATCCTCTTGACACTGCAACTAAACAAGAAATGAGTTCAATCACGCCAGAATTATTATCTTATCATTCGTAAGTAATTCATAATATCCACTTTTATGACATATCATATACAATGCCAAGAGCGAGACCAGGTGCTAAAATAGTGTTGTGTATTTATTCAATTACATTTCTATTTGGTTATTAAAAGTACGTTCTTGTATGAAACTGAATGGAAACTGATATTCCATAACGTTATCGAGTTGAGAAACTTGTTTCAGATAATGTTTGTGCAGTTTTGATCGTGACCTGGCTTGGCTTTTGGTTACATTTTGATTAAGTATTCAAAGATTATATTTTAATAAGCTTTTCTTTGATATTATACCTACTTCAAAAGATTTATGATTATTTCCTATGTAACCTTTTTTTAAGCCTACGTTGGACTATAACCTATTTTCACAATTTCTGCTAATATTACAAATTATAAAGTCTGTCTGTTTGGATCAATATTTAAATAAGAGAAAACGATTAGACAACCTTGTCAATTACACAAAATTAGATAGACAAGCTGTATATGTACATAATAAAATTTTTATCATAGAAAAATTAATATTTTGCAAAAGAAAGTATTACATACCTGCACATAATTGTTATACTGTGGTAAAGCCTACCTATTCTGTATATTGTATTTGATATGATTTTTAATATTTTAATGTTGATTTTATAAATAAGTGTTTGTCAGTAAATTTTTAACGTATAAAGAAAGCTTCCTTTTGTCTGATATTTTGGAAAGATATGATATCGTGGATTTCTTTATAATATGTAGATATGGCTAGGTCATAACTTATGACTCACATTGTAGGAAGCGAATCCGCGGGCAAAAGCTAGTAACATTTTATTTATAAGGGATCTGTATTTGAATATTGACATTATTTAAATGCAAAAGATAATTAGATCAAAGCTCTTGATTTTCTCCTTTTATAAACAGGCAAGACGAGTTTTAGGTATGTTTTCGTCGACACAGTAAAATTACTTGGTAAATTTTTGAATTAGTTATTATCCATATAATATTTTATTTATATATGTATATTTTACCCTAAAACCGTGGTTCTATAAAAAATCAAATCAATAATTAAAATAATAACTCTAAAGTTCCTTATAACAGGGAGTATTGGCCGAGAAGTGACCTATAAAAAGTTTAAACAAAATAAAGTCGAATAAAAGACAGATACACCAATAGATATTGGATTAGATATTAAATATATTATTATATTATATAAATATAATATAAGCTATAAAATATATAGGTACTTTTACAACATACAGGAAACGTTTTTTTAGTGTTTAAATTTAAATTTTTGAAGCGAATTATGTAAAGGAACCTAAAAGATATCAATCTATAGGAATATTCCACTATTTTTAGTTGTTCCTCATGCTATATAAAAGGTCATATGAGAGCCAAGACTATGTATAGTCAATGCATATATTTATCTTAAATAGATTAATTTATGATTTTAGTTGACTATTGTAACTAACGAATTATTAGTAAAAATCCTAAACAAATTTTTGATTACAATATAATCAGTATTATTGCTGTAAGAATTTCAACTTGTAAAAAGGATCAAATTGTATTTTATTAATTTTTTTTTCTTTATTGTGAAAGGGGCTTTTTCAGTATTGAAAATGTCACCCCTATGATTGATTACAAATTATTTATATACAAAATTGTTAAATTAGCTTATTTTACTTATTGGTTACTCTTAACCTTAAACACAAAGAAATGAAATTATATAGCCTTCTAGCTTCAATCGAAAGAGGAGAAGCAAGAATGCTATTATAGAACCCTATACTAAAACGAGAATCACCGAAAGTTTTATGTCGTTTATGAGTCTGCACACGACTACATTCTGCTAATATATGATAAGCATCTTCTACGACTCCGCGCACAGTACAATTAGGTGATCCCATTTTATTTAATGAATTTTAGTACTTGCCTGGTGGGCCAAATGCAACAATAATAATTTTAATTGTACGTAATCGTATGAAGGTTTTTAATAATTATTGATTATAATAATAATAATAATTTAAATTTAGATTTGGTTATACGTACAATAATACCATGTCTAACCTGGATGGCAATTCATTATAATAATTCTGATACTTATTTCTAGAAGATTCCTTGATTATGGTAAAATTTCTCTAGTCTTGTCTAGTAGGGCTAGTAGTAGTAAATCTACTCTAGTCTAGTCTACTAAGTTTTGTAGTAGTAGTAGTAATTCTACTCAGTTTAGTCTACTAAGTCTAACTCTAAGAAGGTATTGCTGCCTTTGATGTTAGATTCTATGTATCTGCAAAATTGTCATAAAATTAAAATCATTCAGTCTGTATGTTTTTTCAAATTCAGACTGTATGTTTTTTCAAATGAATTTGATCTTGAGTCCTCTTTTCTTACATAGATACCTATCTAAAAAGTGATTGGTGCTAGATTCTGAAATCTTCCTTAATGTTGATAGGGTGTATTCTACAGCATGAATAATTTAAATGAATGAAGTTAAATTAAATATATATTTGATACATTATCAAGAATATCGATATGCCACCCATTATCTCTCTTTTGAAATACTTATAATGAATCCAAAAATAAGATGTATTCAATATACCTTTAAAATTTGAAAGTGAAATCAAGAGATAGGTCAAAATCAACTGTATTTAATATTACTTCTAAATCAGAAACATCATTTACAAATTATATTTACGAATACAAATTTCTTTATTTTGATTTCCAAATCTCTGAGTATGAATGACTAAATGACGAAATAACGGATTTTTTTAAGAGATTCAAATTGAAGAGAAATTAGTGCGTTGTGTTTTTGCATTTGATTAAAATGTTCTAATAATATATAGTTAAAAGCAATAATATAATTATAATTGTTCATAACGCGGTAAGCGACCATGTGCAGCAGTTATTTGACCTGATATGTGATGAAAAAATCATGTAAGAATGTATGTATGTATGTATTTTGAAATAATACACTCAACTTCTGAAATGTTTTTTGCCGATCACAGCAAACGAAAAAATATATTTGCAAGTCATTTCCAACTACTTTTGTTACTGTTTGTGTACTAATGTTATATTAACCATTTTTTTAAAGACAAATTCCGCATTAGAATTTATATTATCCCTTTGTTGCAGGGGGCTTTACTAACATATAACTGACACAAAGTACACCCAAATTCGGAACATCAAATCTGTGATTACACAAATATTTATCCCATGTCTAAATCGAACCCACTACCTTTGATTCAGCAGTCAGGGTCACTTACCAGTACACCAACAGGTCATCAATATGAAATAAGTCCATTAATAAAAATGCAAATTTGGACCTAAAGACTAAACTAAGGTTAGTAACAAAAAGTAAATGCATTTTTATTACCTAAAGTGGCTTTACATTAAAATATATATTTTTGTGAATCCATTAATCTACAATAATAAATATAAAAGTCTTGGAATGGCATTTGATGTATATTTAAATATATATTAATATACTTAATATATACAACATGAATTAGTATATTCATGTTGTATATATTAAGATAATAAAAATTAATGTTTGTTCATTTATTATTTTTTATATGAATATAATTCAACGGTTTTGTCTCTCATTTCAAAGCACCGATGTCTTAAGTCGAAGTGCAATGTAATTTAAATTTACTATCATGAATCTAGTAAGATTTTTTAAAGTTTTATTTTTATAATGTATTCAGCCATTATTACCACCACAGTAATATTATATACGAACAGATCGTTATTTTTTTTTAAATATATATCGCAATATGACTATGACATTATCATTATTATGATAATGAATTTAGAAGACCTTACACAAATAATATTAAAAAATAATAATTGACCGAAATTCGTTAAATTCAAGTAGGCACATATAAATAATTATGAGGGTTAGGACATAAAAAACTAGACCTTTATAATTATTATTTGTCTTTTTTGTATTAAAATCTGACGATAATATCTACTCTCTGCATCAAATTATAGATTTGACATTGACAGCGGTGACGTAAAAATTTTTTTTTATTTATTTATCTGTGGGACTAACACTTAATAGCGTGTGCCTTAATATTCTCCATATAAACCTTATCTATGCCAAATATTCCGTCCGCAATCTTCAATCATCGCAATCTTTTTTTTTTTTTTTTTTTTTTTGTCTGTCTATGCTGTTAGCCCTGTTGGCTATTACAGCGTCACCGGGGGAACGGGTGGGTCAGGAGACCCACCCTTAAAAAGGGGGGGCCAGATGGGCCCCCATGAGGAACGGCGTCCCGAGGGCGTCTCAGATTGAGACACGGACCTCGGCTCGGGGCGTCGTTAGTCAGGAGGGAAGCTAAGGAAATTTGGACACTAGCGTCCTCCGACGGCAGAACGCCGGAGCAACGGAGCACTTACTCAGTTGGGACCTCGTCTATACCGGTACAGACGGTGTGTGTCTGTATGTTGTGTGGTGTCAATTATGCCTACGCGTACACGTTATTACCTACTGTGAACGCGTCGTCGGGGTCAACGAGTACCGACTTGGGTCTTCTTTTTCTGACTAAAGTAGTCTTATGTGGTCTATACTCTGCGGCGTCAGCCACCAGTGGGTTCGGGTGTCGCTCAGCACGTTCAAAGTACTTTTGGGAAAGCCCCTTGAAGTACTGAGCGATGGTCGGAAGGTCTAAGTCTCTATGGAGATCGATGTTGCGTACGAACCACGGCGCCCCGGTTGCAATCCGTGTAAACCTGTTCTGAATCAGTCATCGCAATCAAGTCATAAGTAATTAAGGCGTATACCAACATACACTCTATTTTCTAGGGTAACTTCATTTTAATATTTATCAACCTGTTATGTAGGTACCAGTCAATGTCCTTGATTTTATCTTTAATTCCATGTGTTTATTCAATTATGTAACATTAATATGTAGGGGACGATGGGGGAATTGCGGACGCTTAAGCGGAATCAAAAATAAAACACAAACTACTTATAATAATCAGTCTGTCTTTATTAATTATTAAACTATACTTATTAACCTATTAAGTCAACATTAATTATTATATGAAATCAATCAACATTTATAAAATTTTAATCAAAAACAAAAACATATATGTCCGTAATTACCCTTAGCTCTTGGGGTAAATACGGACCAGTGCTGGGTTAATTGTGGACTACATGGGGAATTTACGGATAAGGTTCTATTTTATTTGCAGAATTCACAAACGTAGCCTCTTGAAGAACAGCCAGCACTGCAGTTCTCATGTGCCCAATTCATACATTTAGAACGTCATAATTCAGTCTTCGGTGGGTGGGTCACAATTCTTTTCCTGACAATAATCGATCGAGGCATCTGTATTAGAGAAATATTCCTATAGGTTTTAATAAATAATGGGGTAAATACAGACGTCCGTATTTACCCCAGGCCATTTGTCCGCAATTGACCCAAACGACCTAGAAAATGTACAACATCAACATTTTTAGAGTAAGAAAATTCGTCAAGTTAAACGGTTTTGTTATTTACTCGTCATTAACATTGCAATCGACAAAAAATATGACTTTTTTACTAACACTTAGTCTTCTTAAATAACATTTAAAACAGTAAATACCAAAAATTACATCTAATTCACAAAAAAATTAAATAATCACTTACTTTAAAATGGGCGTGAGGCCTTCTATCGGGATTGTGTGTTAGGCACTAAAGATGGTTTAAAGTAACACGTGATCGCGACAGAAGGACGCGGGCGGCAGAGGTAACGTAGATATATGTTATTCCGTATTTACCCCGCGTCCGTAATTCCCCCATCGTCCCTAAATTATAGAACAATTTTGCTAGCAGACTTTTTAATCAACTTTGAACTGACAGTTGAATTTCGCTGCATCCACTCATCCCGCAAGTTATAAACGATAGAAATGTTAACATTTACAATACAATAATTTTATTACAAGAAAATATTTAAACTAGCAGTAATTGTAGTTTTCTTCCTTAAACTTCGTATTAAATTTGCATGAAATATGCCAAATTTATATCTGTACATAAATTTATAATATTTAAATTAGAAAAATTACTTACTTGTTTAGTTGAAGTTTGTTTCATAGCAGAGAACAATATATTGACAAACACATATATTTTTTTACAAATCATATTTTTTTGTCGAGACAAAGATCATTCCTTTTCTTTATAGTGGATACTATGTAAAAAAACTGTTATACTTTTAATACTAAGTAAAATATTTTTTTTATGTCTTTACAGATCTTTGGAAGTCATGATAATGTTTCATAAAGTTTATAATGTAACAATAAAGGTTAATAACACAAGTAAAATAAAACAAACCTCTCTTAATCCGAATTAAGGGAGATACGATACGATAAAAGGTCATTTAACTTCCAAAAGGTCGTGTCAATGTGTGCGCGATTTCTCTGTGGTAAATAAATGTAACTTAATATAAATATATATTTTAATACTTTATTTAGAAAGTTTTATAAATATTAATTACGTAATTCATTTTGAAGTATTTACATTTTCATAGCGATTAACAAATCGTCGAATCAAAAAGTCAAGTCTTAATAACAGAGTCCCTTCCGTTTTTACCCTCAGAGAACGGAACCCTAATAAGAACCGTTACAGGGTAATTTCGTTGTCTTTATTGATGTAAGGATATGGATATATAAGGATTGGATTCTATGATTCAATACGGATAGGATGATTTTCACTAAACGTTTACATTCTTTAAATCTAAACAATAAGTGGGTGTTATACCTAAATCATAGAAATAATTTATTTATTTATTTAACATTTATTTACACAGAGAATACTTATAAGATAAACATATTTTAACATGGATTTATACAAAGGCACTACTTATTTCATAATGAAATCTCTTCCAGCAGACCTGTGAAAGGAGAGTACAAAAATAAGTCGCAGTAGATGTGCGCACCATATGAAAATCGTGAGAAATTAATGTAAAAGTAAACTAAAGCTATTACATATTTATTCGTTTAAAAGGTTTATGGGTTCAACATAACTTGTCCTTGTGAAAAACAGTTGGTCCTGAGATCTACATTGGTCGACCGAGGTGGCCGACCTTGCGACTTCTTGATGGAAACTGGAAAATGTATGTATGAATGTGGGATATGCTTGGTATAAATACTACCACACCAGCTATAAAATATCCAGTGTGCACCGACGATATCTTCGTCTAATCTACAAAAACGAACCCTTACAATGACCTGCCTGCCTTTTGATTTTAGCACAGCACCAAAGACTTTTTTCATTCTAACAATTGGGTTGCAGAGACATTACGTCACAGAGGTATAAACGTCTTAGTGTACTTAGACGATTTTTTGTTAACACATCAAAGTGCCTTAGTTCTTCAGAAACAGGTACAAACCTCTCTAAATATTCTTCAGTACCTCGGATGGTGCGTCAACCTCAAAAAATCGATAACAGTAGATCAAAAAAGTTTAGAATATCTGGGTGTTCTGTGGAAAACCTAGGACAACCGAAAGTCGTTACCGGAGGACAAAGTGTTGAAACTTTGGAGTCAGATCTCTCAAATTTTAAATCAGAGACAGGCAGTGCTAATCGAAATTCAGAGTCTCGTAAGACTGTTAAATTTATTATTATAAATTGTGTTAAATTATCCCAAGAAAAGATTTGTTCTTTCCAAATCCATCAAATCAATCTCAAATCGAGCTAAGATTGTGGATTCAGCACTATCGCTTAGCATCAATACTGCATTTAACATCCCCAGTACATTTCCTCGTTACCGACGCATTAGACAAAGCTTGGGGTGCTCAATGAAACAACATTCCATTAATGGGTTTTTGGTTTCTAGAAGAACAAAATTTCATTGCAATCAAAAGAAGATGCTAGGGATTTTACATGCTGTACAGAATCATGTAAACCCTTTAAGACTCAGCTGCATACTGATACAGTGCGACAACAAAACTGTCGTATCTTATCTTCGAAAAGAAGTGGGCACAAAATTCAAACCATTGTTGGAAATAACTCGGCGGCTGCTGAGCTTACAAGACCAGAATCAGATTTTGTTCACTTTCCATTACATTCCGCGCAGGTACAACTAACAGGCCGACCACTTGTCCAGGCATCAATGTCCACCAGAATGGCATCTGTTACCTGAAATGTCTCCAGGGTATATTAAAAAAATGGAGGACTCCAGTCATCGACCTTCTCATATATATTTTACATTCTTTGTGTAAAGAAATTGATTAATTATAATTATTAAACATTTATTATTATCACATTGGCGTTTTTCTTAAATTTTTCAAGACACCTCTCAATTATAAGCTTCGAATTATGGTCAAGTAGTTTAATAGCAGCCTTTTCTCTGAAAGAAAACGCATATTAAAATACATACCTAATTCGAAGCTTACTTTATAAATCTGAGAAAATCGAAACCAATGAGTAAAACAGCGCTATACCCAATATCTTATAGCAACGAGATAGCGTCACTGTCGAGACAACGGAAACATAAAAATAGTCAAAAAGAAGTCAAAAAGAATCAAATGAAGTCAAAAAACGACTAGAAACGAAAAAGCCAACGGGAAACGGAAGTGCCTATCTCAACTATAAGCTTCGAATTAGGTAAGTATTTTAATATGCGTTTTCTTTCAGGGAAAACGGTGATAATAATAATATTACAATTATTGCCCCTAGATGATATTTTACGCTCATGTATACTAGGATAATTATGTAAAATTACAGGGACGTTATTTCTAAAACCTAGATATTTATGTATGAAAAACTGTGTCAGAAGCTGGCAAATGAATCTTGTAGTAAATAATTAAAAAAAAACAATCCATAAATACCACAAAAAATAAATAAACTTATTATTACCTGTCTTATTTTTTATTATAGATCTATTTATATTTTACAAATTAGGGCTGTAAAATTAAAATGAACTTAAAAATAAAACTGTCAGTTTATTTAAAAAATATATATTTTCAATGTCTTAAAAATCGTAATAGTCTTCTTACTTTGCGTACTTTATTCCTCGCTTACAAATCTATGTAAGTTTTTCCGATTTTATAAATATTATATAATAGTATTGTTACTATATTATAACATTGTATTATAACATTTAATAGTATTGTTACTATTTTATAATATTTATAGAAAATCTGAAAAACTGCAATTTTTGTCTAACTAAACAACTACTGGGTGGATTTTGATGAACTTTTGTGTGTACATAGAAAAATATGGCGGATGCTTCTTATTCTGCATTAATAAAACCCCATCCTTAATAAAAAACAAAACATATTTATTTTTTGCTATAATTTTAATACAACATTACATCTAGATTAATTTGATATTCTTTGTCAGCTTATTTTCTGAGCAAAAACAGAGGATTAATCACAATCCTGACATGGTCAGAAAAAAATATTGAACTATATTTGTAATTAAACTAAAATTATATGAGTTTCTGTAAATTTTAAGTGATAATACGAATTTTAGGCTTAGGATAGAAGGCAGCTGATAAGGAGGGAGAGAGGATAAGTGGCTAAGTCACTTGCAACAGTAAATAATAAGAATTATCTGTAGTAAAATACAGAGATAACTTTAAAATAATATAGTTGTAGATAAGAGATATATGTATAGATAACATTGACTGCGATTAGTTTCTAGTTTTAGTATTTTTATTATTAGGTTTCTAATATTTTTATTCGAATATATTGTTATTATGTATGTATTATATTTCTTATCCCAAATTATACTAAATAATAAGCCTTACTTAAAACAAACTTTTGGTTGATAAATATAACATTTAACTATTGTTATCAAGTATTTTTAAAATATTTGTCTAAAAACAAATTTATTGCAGTATTAAATTAGATGATATATTTGTCGTTATTTCAAATACTGCAAGTACAAGAGAATATTTTTCCATTGTTGATTTAATTTTGCTTAATCATTTAATATAAAAAATATTGGTCTCAATGAATTCTCATAATTGTATATTGTCAAACAATATTTCTTTTCATTTTAACACCAAGGAAACGTATTTGTTTCAATTTAAATAAAAAATTGGTGTTTTTTTTCAAAAATGTGTGTAAATACGTAAAAATATCATTGGGTTAAAATGTAAAATACAACATTGTTTATTCGTGTAATAGAATGTTATAAAACACAAAATCTTCACACAAGTATTGATGTCTGTCCGTGATTAGCAAACAATGACAAATAATAAGTCATAAAAGATCAAGGACAAAAAAAAACAAAATACTCTATTAAGGGGAATACAAAATAATAATTAATAATGTTAACATTAACATTAGTTTGTGTTACTCAGTATTATCTTCTACTGAAGATGTTGTACTTCTAGTACAACATACCCATTATATACTTATATAAAAAAAAATATAATTAAATTAATTGAAATTTTTTCTAACTTACGTAGATACGTACTCGTATATAGTTAAAATAATACGCTGTATTCTATAGTTTGGTCAATATGTTGTTGAATCAAAGAGGTAGGTCACGTAGTTCTCGCTAATGTCATAGATGTGGATCTAATTTTGTTTCTTTTATTATCCTCAAACACTCAACTGATCAGATTCAGGAATACAGAAAGGGACAAAAAAATATATATTAAGAAGTTTTGATACCGATTAACATAAAAAAATAAATTTTGACGGCCCTTCGAGATAAAAGTTTTTATATGATTACACAGCGAGATATACCTACTTGTCTATAGACAGTCAAAATTACATTGTATGTTATATTATATATAACATACAATGTAATTTTGACTGTCTGTTCGTACAAGACATTGTAGAGACAATAATATGAACGGACAACAGTTTAGACGCTAGTATAATACACAATTATATTTAATTCGTCAACAAATCGAAAAAATATATGTAATGTTATTCGCCTTAAACGATTGTATTTAAAAAAATTCGTTGTTATTATTCAAATTGAATAATCTACTTAAGTTATGAAAAATACAATTTTCAGTGAGTGTTCGATCATTACCAGACTGCTGAAGACTTTAATTTAGAGATAGGAAAGAAAGTAAGTAAATTATTTTAGCCAGTACACAATAAAGTTGATGTATTAATTCCATTGCTGCTTAGGAATTTTCCAGCATAATGACGGTGGTCGATGATGTCCAGACCTACCAATGGAACTCGACGCGAATGTATTTCTACCCATTGGTCCTCGTCGCGACAGGTCTTTGGTTGTTGTACAGATGGCAGCAACAGACCAGGCTTTACAAGATGGGAAATAAATTACCGGGACCTTTGGCCCTACCTCTTGTCGGAAATGCACTTTTAGCTATTAATAAGAAACCAGAGGGTGAGTTTAATTTATTCGAACTAGAATTTCATACAAAAAATATTATTACTACACAGAAATTATAGTGTAAATTTTGCGACTTCTGGTTCTATATGTTAGTAATCTATCATAAATATATAATTCGACTAAATTCATGGTTGAACTGTGTAAATTAGTTAAGGACAGTTTTATTTTGACCGATACAGTAGTTTTGGTATACTGCAAAAAGATATACGAAAAAAATGTTATTTTCTTTAGTCTATTTTTCTTTTTTGTTAGTTAACAAATAACATTTCTGCAAACTAGAACCTTCTTTTTTTAATATATCATTTTTATATTTGCATGCGTTTGTATGTTAGTATTACAAAAAAATAATATTAAACACTCTTTACATTTAAACAATATTATATACATGAAACGAGAAACATTGAGGTTATTATTTGTAATAATAATAAATAAATCTTTTTAGACCTGATCAAACTTGGGTTGGAGTATTACCATCATTACGGCAACGTGGTCCGAGGATGGCTGGGGACGAGCTTAGTCATATTTTTGGCAGACCCAAATGACGTTGAAGTTATTCTGAACAGCAACGTTCATATCGACAAGGCTTCTGAATATAGATTCTTCAAACCCTGGCTTGGAGAAGGATTACTTATTAGTTCGGGTGCGTCTTTGAAAGTTTCGAAGCGTTAATTATTTTAATTGTGCTGCTATTAGTTGCAATAATTAAGTGGACACAAATGTTTAACAGTAAGTATTTTTTTTTTTTAATTCTTATGTAATGTGTTTTAGGAGAAAAATGGAGATCCCATCGCAAAATGATAGCCCCAACTTTCCACATAAATATACTGAAATCTTTCGTTGGAGTCTTTAACCAGAACAGCAAGAGTGTGGTGGAGAAGATGAGAGGAGAGATAGGCAAAGAGTTTGATGTTCATGACTATATGAGTGGAGTTACTGTTGATATTCTGCTGGGTACGTTTTTTTACGCCTGTAAATAGATAATAGCAAAATTTCTATCACGTTACTTAAAAATTATATTCAAACAGGCATCCAAATACCATATATAGTTAAAGAAACATTATTATGTGGATTAAATTATATAAATAGTTAAAAAAGGTACATAAAGTTACTACGAACTATTCTGTTCATTTACACATGAATAAATTTACATATAAAAAATATTATTACGTATAACAATTAAACAGTTAAGAACAATTAAGTGTTTTACAAGTAAAATGTGTGACCTTATTATAATTCCCATTGACGAGTTGAATATTTTTAAAATTATATTAATTAAATATCACCGATAAATAAACCACCTACATTTAAATGACATTACAAGTAAATGTACTTAATTTAAATACATATATTTATTATTATTCATTATAAATATATTGGCTTAGATTATTTATTTTATAATGAACACGTATTAACATATACATGCTTTGTTTATAGAAACCGCTATGGGTATTACGAAGGAAACTCAAGATGAATCTGGTTTCGACTACGCTATGGCAGTGATGAAGTAAGAACGTATAGCGTTTGTTTCTATCACAATAAAAAAAAATCTTTTTATTACATTTTTGTTAGTAAGTCTAGAAATAATAGTAGAAATACATGGTTTCAGGATGTGCGATATTATTCACCAAAGACATTACAAGATATGGTTACGGTTTGACGCTCTGTTTAAATTCTCTGCTTTCTTTGAGAAACAGAAGAAGTTGCTTGGAATCATTCACGGTCTTACTAATAAGGTAAAATATATACAGCGTTATAAAAATTTAATTAAACAATTAACTAAGTACATTATTTTAAATGTATCAAATAAATTATTGTGAATTTGTTAGGTCATAAAGCACAAGAAAGAAAAATACCTTCAAAATAAAGAGAAAGGTATTGTTCCACCGACAATCGAAGAAATCACAAAAAAAGTCTCTAAAAATGAGAATTCTAATGTACTTGCAAATGAGAACACTCTAGCAGATACAGTTTTCAAGGGCTACCGAGATGACTTAGATTTCAATGACGAAAACGATGTTGGTAAGTATATCTAACAAGCTTAGTTCATTTATAAATTAAAAGATAATTCTTATATTAAAAGGTAATTCTTATATTAACAGGTGAGAAAAAACGATTAGCTTTCCTGGATCTGATGCTGGAGTCATCACAAAATGGAACAAATAAAATCACGGACTTCGAAATTAAAGAAGAAGTTGATACTATTATGTTTGAAGTGAGTCATTTTAACAGTAAACCTATTAAAAATAACTTAATTTTTTTCACTCCTATGAAATTTGACACTTTTTTCCCAAGGGACACGACACCACTGCAGCTGGATCCAGCTTCGTCCTATGTCTTTTGGGTGTCCATAGAGACATACAGGCGAGAGTTTATGACGAACTCTACGATATATTTGGGGATTCAGACCGTCCCGTAACTTTCGAAGACACCCTGCAAATGAAGTATTTGGAACGTGTGATTTTTGAATCATTAAGGATGTACCCACCAGTACCGATTATCGCTAGAAAAATCAACCGTGATGTTAAGATTGGTAAGGGTAAAACCATACATAGAATGTCCTAATTATAGTTCGTGTTTATTTTTTTTCATTTATACTTTTTAGCAACAAATGACTACGTATTGCCGGCTGGAGCAACTGTGGTTGTAGGGACGTACGGAATCCACAGAAATCCTAAATATTATAAAAATCCTGATGTCTTTGACCCCGATAACTTCCTACCAGAGAACACGCAGAACAGACACTACTACAGTTACATACCTTTTAGTGCTGGACCCAGGAGTTGTGTTGGTGAGATAATCATTTTTAATTATTGTTCACTTTTCGACCTTTTAACTGCGTAAAATAAGCGCCTTGCAGGATTTTTAGCTTAATTTTACTTATAGTACGTACCTCAGTATATGAAATATTGTATAGAGATTCTTTGTGATTGCAATTGCATTGTATAATAAATAATTTAAATGAATATAACGTGCCTAATATGTTTAAATATATTTATTTTCATATTATTTTTATTATTATTATTTATTATATATTTATAATAATTGTTTTGCTCCTGAATAAGAAATTTATTTAAAAGATAGGGGAGGTTGTAGATACATACTGAAAGATATTGAAAACGAGGTTTATGAATAATTTATGATTATAAAATTTGCCTCCCTCCAATGTTTTAATTAATTCTTTTCTACTACCGACCGTGTTGTGTCCAATATAAACTAGTTTCTTGGTTTATATTTTAAGAATGATTGCTCTACAAAAAGATAATAATTTAAGAAACTAGTTTCTAATCTATAATAAGAACTAACTCTAATAAGAATAAAAATATAATTTTAATTCTTATTAGAAGTCTTTTTGTATAATATATTTTTTATTTTTATTAGAGGTCTTTTTGTATTGGGGGTTTTAAATTTTCTAATATTTTTTTTTTGTATCGGGGGTTGTTTTAATTTTTTATGTTATTTTTTGTATCGGGGGTGTTTAAAGTTATGTTATTGGTTTCATTATTGTACTAAATGAACCTACGGACACACAAATTTTCACTTGCTTAAGTAATTCTATCAATATTATATAAGAACCTTTCAACGGCACCAATAAAACCTCAATATCTTGGAGACGACTGTTTCTATTTCGAGCAAACATTACACACACACAAAGATCGACACACAAATCGACACACAAGTCGGGGGTTAAAAAAAAGAGTATTATATTATGAACGATACAGAATAGTAGATATAATACCGTGGGACTAAAGCACTACTTTTAAGGGAGAGTGTTTTTTTAATCCAGAGCGAAGCGAAGGATTCTAGTGTTGAATCCCGAGCGTAGCGAGGGATTCTAATGTAGAATCCTGAGCGAGCGAGGGATTCAAATTACATCACTCGAGCTGAAAGTAGCTTTAGTCCCGAGGTGCACAATCTGCTTTTTATCACATCTATGAGGAAACAAGTAAAATGCAAGCTATGAATAAGAACAGTTTATTAGAAAAAAATTAAATGTTAATATTTATATTTGTGCAATTATTAAAGTGCATAGTCACAGTTTTATTAGGGCCGTCTGTTATAGTTGTATCCTTTCAATATTGGCGTTCGAAAATGAAGAATGTTTTAATCCCGGAGGGACTAAAGCAGTGTTTTAATTCTTGTTTTCGGGAACCAAGCATATGTTTTTGAATAGATGAGATAAAAAAAAATTAGACAATATTATTTAAATTATCTATATTTATTTTATTTGCAGGTCGTAAATACGCCATTTTGAAGCTAAAAATTTTATTATCAACAATTCTGCGTAATTACAAAATGGTGTCCGACATCACTGAGGATCAATTCGTTCTTCAAGCAGACATCATTTTGAAGAGAAACGATGGGTTTAGGGTTAAAATTGAACCTAGAAACCGAGTTCCATCTACAGCTTAATATTATATAAACATATTTATAGCCTCAACCACATCCTAATATATTTAAAAGTATTGTCTAATATTTTATATATAGGCATGTTTATTTAAAGACCAAGAATTTCAGACAATATCACCTTATTATAGCTCATATATAATTACAGGGTAGGTATGGGCATACTATATATGTAAGTATATATATTATTTATCTGTATAAATAAATAACTCCTGAAACATTGAATGTTCTTTTATTTCTTGCTAGCTTTGTCCAGCGGCTTTCTCCGCGCTTTAGGTGCCTATACGTAAAAAACAGCCCTTGTGTTGAATGGAAGGTTTTACTACCCTTCTACTATTAATTATAATTAATCCCTAAAATGTACTATACCCTATGTACTTTTCTGTACCAATATTCATAACTAAGCGGTTCAAAATGTTTTATACCTTAATTCAGACCTTTAGGTAAGTAAGATTTTTAAAAAAAAAGTTTATCAAGTATATTTATGCCAAAATTATTTTCAGTTGGTTAAGCGGTTTAAATTTTTCATTCCCTCTTTCTGTTCCGTAAGGGGTTTTGGTTTAAAAAGGATAGCCTATTGACTCACGTCATCAAATATCTTCCTAAGAAAATTCATGGAAATCGGTCCTCTGATTTATATTGGTCATACATACTGTAATCCCCTATTTCAACCCCTTAGAACCCTTAAAGACATAGACAAAAAATGGCAAATGGTTGACCCTGGCTCTTCAACTATTTTCTTTCCAAATGCCATCTAAATTGGCCAAATGCAGTAGATTGGTAGTGAAAGCGTAAAAGTCCTTTTTTAAGCTTTCAGACAGACAGACTTAAGCATATATCATATTAATATGGATTCTAGGTAAAACGTTTGATACGTTCATGTTGATCACACTGTTGATTATCATATATAAGTTAAGTTTATTATTAAGCACATTGAAAAAAACTTATATATGTAGTTAAATTGATTTTTATTTCTATTTTACCTTTATCACTATATTTCAGTATATTGACATTTTTTATAGAAACACTATTAAGATATTTAAAAAATCAAAACCAAGTTTTTTAAATCTATCTTAATAAATAAAAATAATACTAAAACACGTCACACACAAAAACTTTAGTCATTTCAAAAATACCTTGATCTAAATACAGAACATTTAAATGTAATTTTTCTTAAGAGCGTTATTAGTTATGACCTACTTCAGATGCTGCTTATATTTAAACATATTATGATGTGACATAAAAACCCTACTTGAAAGCGTAGATGTGTCAACATCAAATACAAAGTCTCCAAAAATTAGAGGGGCCAGTCAAACTTTAAAATAAAATATTGTTGAAAGAGTTCTGGAATTATTTATTTATTTTATTTAAAATCTTTATTGCACACAAAAAAACGTACAAATGGCGGACTTAATGCTAAAGCATTCTCTACCAGTCAACCGACATAGTAAAAAGAAATCTAAAAATGAGGGGGCACAATATTAAAAATTAAAAAACAATTAAAATAATGAAATGAATATCCATAAAACTACTTACTTACACGTACACAATACAAACTAATACATGTAACAATGCTATAGAAATAAAGTATACTACATATCAATAAATACATACAAATTACTAATATAATATACATACATACTTATATTTATAAATTTATCCATATGGTCGGATTTATATACTTATACTAGATACACATACTTATACATACACATATATGTACATATACACATACACATATATACACATCTACGCTAACAAAGTGAAATTAAAAATAACTAAAATTATACCATTTCAAGAAGGTATTTGCGGACACGTTTCTTAAAAAGATCCCTATTGGGGGCTCGTCGTAGTGAATCAGGAAGGCCGTTCCAGAGTTTTATAGCGTGTAGTGTGAAAGAGTTGGATAAAAAACCAGTGCGGTGTGAAGGTATGCATAAATTGAGGTTAAACGAAGAGCGTAGTTGGAAATCGTGGGTGTTACTTAATAAATGGAATTTAGATTTCAAGTACTGAGGAGAAGATGGATCATTAAGGATTGAGAATAACTGACATAGAGTTCTCAGTTGTCTTCGTTTGCGGATAGGTAGCCATTTAAGCTTAGAACGGTATTGAGAAATGTGATCAAATTTACGGAGATTAAAGATAAAACGAATACAACTGTTTAAAAGACGATCTAATTTGTCTAGGAAGGCTTCGGAAATGTTAGAGTAACATACATCAGCATAGTCAATAATAGTTAAGATGAGAGACTGCACTAAAAGAGTTTTAGTCCTAATGGGTAAAAAAAATTTGTGTCGATAAAGTGAACGTAACGAATACGTTACTTTACGAGCTATCTCAACTATATGAACGTTCCAGCTGAGTGTCGAATCTATGTGAAGTCCTAGATTTTTAACTGATGGCATAAACGGAATGTCGATGTTATTAAATTTAACCGGTGGCGCATTAATGATATCATATTTACTCAAATTGTGCTTGCTTCCAATCACTATTGCTTGACATTTTTTTAGAGTTGACATTAACACCGAATTTGCAACACCATTCAAAAATGTGCTTCAAGTCTTTGTTTATGTCGGCAATGGCGGAGCTAACACAATTTGGATTGACGTGAGCATAGATCTGAAGATCGTCAGCATATAGATGGTAAGAGAAAGAGAGGCCAAAAGTTATCAAATTAATGAATAAAGAGAAAAGAATAGGTGACAGAATACCACCTTGTGGCACACCAGTTTTCAGGTGGCACCATTCTGATAATGTATTATCGATGCTAACGGTCTGTTGGCGATCCCGAATGTAAGATGAGAACCAATCTAGCTTCTTGGAAGAAATATTAAGATGAGATAAGAGAGCGATGAGTATGTCATGATCAACAGTATTAAAGGCGTTAGAAAAGTCAATGAGAACTAATACTGTTAATTTTTCACACTCCATCGCTTCCCGTACATCCTCAGTAACCTTTAGGAGAGCTGTGCAAGTGCTATGTCCTGGGCGAAAGCCGGACTGGAGGTCACTAAGTAGGTGATTTTTAAATATAAAGTTAGTAAGTTGCTTATTGACGATAGCTTCAAGAATTTTGGAGAGATAAGGTAATATAGAAATAGGACGGAATTCATTACAGGTTGTGGGATTAGAAACTTTAGGTAAAGGGAGTATACGTGCACGTCGCCATGAATGAGGAAAGCATCCGTTGGATAAAGAAAAATTTATTAGATAGGTAAAAGAAGGCAGGATAACATCAACTAATTGTACAATCATAAAGCGACTCACATTGTCATCACCAATAGCATTTGTGATGACAATGTGAGTCTCTATTAAGTAAAATGCCACTGAAGTTTCGAACCATACTGATCATATTTAATGTGTTTTTTTATTATTATTATAACATATATTTTGAACCTTATTAAACAATAAAATACTTTAATGGTAATATGTATATTTATTTTTAAAGCTCAATTGCAATGTTTGATGAATTCCCAAACACTAGGAGACAAATTATTACTATTATTAATTATTATTATTTAACTTAAATACATAGGTAACATAGCACTTATATCAAACTTTACAATTATTATATTTAAAGGCGTCTTAAACATAAATTAAATATCTAAATTAATCCACTAATAAGAAAGTCTCAAGAATCTTGCTTACGATATACAAAATATTCAACAGTCCACATAATAATACATACTAAACAACAGAAGCTCATAGCGATGAAGCAGTTAACGTAACTTCCTGTTGCCTCGTAAATTATACCTGAAAAAAAAAACAAAATTCGATTAGACCCTACACAAGAATGAGCTATACGATTGAAAGGATTTTCCTAAACTTTGACAAAAAAAAGCATTCGTACCAATAATTGAATATTACAAGGATATGACGTGTTAATAATCACTAACCTATCAAAGGGTCAGCCATCAGCATCAAAAAGCCAGAGAACAATATATGCAGCGCTAACGCGGCTGGAAAGCGGTCTGGCGCTGCCGTCACCAATACCAACGGGAACAACACCTGCACTGAACATCGGACCAGCCCCGACACAGCCGTGATGCCAACCACGAAGTACAGGTTATCAGAGGTCACTAGCGCTGGGAAGAGAATCAATAGTTTACATTAGTTATTAGTAACTTCTTAGATATTTATTATCAAAAAATCACACTATATTTATCCAGTAAGCATTTACACAAACTTTTGATTCCTAAATTATTTACATTAAAAAGATTAGCTAGTCCGTGAGAAAGCTACCACGAGCTCGGAAAGCTGCTCTACTGAGAATCAAACCTAACTTGATACTTTGCAGTTTACATTTTTTTTTTGTCAATTTGTCATAGTATTATTTTTGTATTTAATTTTGCTTCTAGTACGTACGGATTATTACTGATTTGTTTTGACTTGATGTAGTGACCTAAGGGTACCCTGATAGAAGGATGCTAGTGAATTTCCTAGACGAATAGAACTGGGTGCACCGAGTATGGACTTGTTTTCTTGCTTTCAATGAGATCTTACCATCAGACTTGATGGAGTGATTTAAATGTAGCCAGTAAATCCAGTAGCATCCATTCATCAGGAAACTTTTAGATCACTCCATCAAGTCTGACGGTAAGATCTCATCAAAAGCAACAAATCAAGCCCATACTTGGCGCACCAAGCTCTATTCATCTACGAGAACCACGGGCATCCATCCATTAGTATACTTTCAGGTCCACTCCACCAAGCCTGGAGGTAATATCTCTTCACGATTAACGCAACGGGCGTAAACTCGACTAGCCTTGCTTTTTTAAAAGATCAAGTAACAGCCACCGAAAAATTCAGCTATTTTTAGGTCACCGAATCATTAATACGTACACAGACGAAGCTTCTTAGCAAGCCATGGATTCACCGTGCGGGTGCCGGGCCCATCGCGTTGCAAGGAGAGGAGTGCAAGCAGTGCCTGGGACTTGCGACCCAGGAGTGGGTTTAAGGGGCCCCTTTATTGTGCGCAAAAACGCTCACCTTCACCCTCCACACTCCTCTCTCTACCTAACCAAATTTGGAAAGAACCTACTAATGCCGCCTTTGAAATACGTTCTAGAAATGAACCGATGCTTGTTCTAGAAAGGCCAAGCTCTTTAAGTAGGCTATAGAGAGAATTCGCTGTTATACCTCTCGCTCCCACTTCTACGGCGTAAAAACTAACTATAAATTTATTCCTGATCAGTTTGTTGGTTAGTTCGTAATACTTATTGAGCTTGAATGTGTGATCCCTTGGGATGTTTGTTTCCCAAGGAACAGTAAGCTCCACAAGTATCACGCACCTCAGATGTTTCGAATACAGGAATAAGTCCGGTCTGGATGACGAAACACCAACATCCCCAGGGATTTTGTAATGCTTTTCATACGTGTCCATCATGAGAATCCAATCAGGAGCCGCGCCTAATATTGAATAAGGCTTCGCTTTTGATTTTTTGGAGGAGCCTTCTTTTACGAATTCTACAGATCGGTTTGGTGGTTGTTATACCCTTCTGCGGTCTTGATACTGAAAGACTAACCGCTTCCCGTATAATTTCTAATACCTTGTCGTGGCGACGCGAGTATTGACCTTTATCTAGAAGTACCCTAAATCTTACTAATAGGCGTTTCGCGGCTCCTATTGCCTCCCCACAGATGTTGAAAGACATAGATATTTCGGTGGCTTTGCCCCATCTTACTAAATTACTTTGATCTGGAAGAGTCATTTGGAATGCATTAAGATAGAATTTTAATAATGCTGGGGACCAATCATAAATAAAGGTGCGCCACTTCAAAGCTAGTGGAATACAAAAATCTCCTATGGTCACCCATTCGTTTTGAATTTCTAGGCTCATCGCGTGGAGTCGGTAATTATCGTTTTCGTCTTGTCGAATAAAAGATTTTGTTATGTCTATGTCTTGAACTTTCCTACTTGATCCTAGCCCTACTTTATTTGTTTGAGCACCTATCATAAATTTTTTATGGAATTGAAGTCGTGACTCGAACTCTGAGGCAACTTTGTCTTTTGGGAGAGAAGTTACAGTATCATCTTTAGATTTTCCGATGATATGTCTTTTGGTAACTCTTAGATGTTTGTAGAGCTCCGATGGTTTCTTTAATTTTAATCCAAAATTGTTTCGGTCTCTTAATAAGGTTGAAGAGTCCGCTGAGTGCGCTAACCCGAGCCATAACTTCAATGTCTTTATGACTCTTGCATCTAACTTTGACAAAAGGGTTTTATTAATATCATAAACGAGGAAAGGCCAATTTAGACGTGATGTTAAAAAATTATCGTAAATCCAAGCTTTTTTGACGTTACTTATTGGTTGGTTGTCTACCTTTTTGAGATCATTTAAAAAGCTATCGACTATTACATCCAACGATGGAGTACGGCCTTGGTAATCGATTTTTTTACCTAAAAATTTAAACGGAGCTGCTTCCGTAACCGTACTAACGCACTGACCGCCTATTATAAGACCTGGATCGTAAGAGGTATATTTGGTATTTCGTCTACCCGGACACAGACTAAAACATTTACTTGGTTTTGTCCTCAATCCGCCCGTCCACGTACAGAAATCCTCAACTACTACTACGAAAATAATTTATATAAGTAATAATTAAACATTAAATAAAAATTAAAATATGTATATATCGAACGTATCAAAATTGTTTCATTCACACAATATTCTCGCACTATACATGCGTAAGTGTTCGTAGTCGAGAATTGTCTATGTAGTAATGCGATTTTCTACCTATCAGTTTTGTAAACGCCTCCTTAAGTGGTTTAGATTTCCTACAAATTTAAAATCCCTGTTTCAGCTCCTTAAACAGAGTAGTCTAACCAGGATTAGGTTTATTTTATATCTGTGCCAATTTTCATTACATCGGTTAAGCGGTTTAGATGAATATACAAAGTTCATTGCCTATTACTGCCCCTTGAGGGTTAGATTGAAAAAAAAGGTAGCCTATGTTTGAAAGAAAAAGTAATAGACGACAGAAAGACAGATTTTTTCGCAAAGTCTGTTAAAATAAATAAATCGACTTAATATATTATTCAATATTTTTCAATATTTTTGAGAAATTCCTAACTTTATTTCAGAACACCGGATCATGATTAGCCCTCATCATGTACATCATATAACTTTTTTCTTCTTCTGTAAGATCCCATGATAACCCAAACATTAAATTAAGTCTTGAGTATTTTTCTATCGTTTTGGCTTGAAAATAATATTAAATCATGTAACATAAAATCTAAAAGTTTATTTTATCAATTAGTGGAATTATCATCGGCCATGTATTACTAAGTCACTAAATCACTCACTTTTTACGCAATTATTCTTAGATTCGAATTTTTGTAATCGGTCTTTAAATACATTTTTAGGATTTTTCATTCTTATGATTAACTAATAGAGATTTTTTCTACCACAATGCAATGGTCTGGACTTATTGTCAATATCGTGTCTTCAAAAATGTTACAATGACAGAACACATTACCAATACAAATCGTGGAAACACTAGAAATACGAGTAGGTTCCGAAAAAAGATTTAATAATTTATAAGAGTTAAACGAATTTAGCAAATGTACACTACGAAGGTTCTTGTAATATGTAGATACATTGAAGTCACCGCACGCTATCACCGACTCGTTTTTAGGACTTCTTTTTAACACAAAATAACGTATATTGATAATTAATTTATATTGTTATCAAGGAAAGAACTTATAAGGAAAATAAATGTATATTATTTTCCTTAAAGATGTTTTTTCTAAACAAGATAATTATCAAAATGTAAACAAACTCAACAACTTAAGTTGTAGTTAAACGAATTGAAAAAAAAATATATCTAGATTGCCTAAATGCGTCCAAAAAGTTGACCATGTTATTTTACAAATACATACTTGATTCATTTATTACTATTAACAAAAATTACCATGCTAGCAAAAAAAATCTTACCTATCCTTAGTACCATGGTAACACAAGTACCGGCAAAAAAGATAGTTTTACTGTCAACTGTGTAAAAGTAAGTAAAAACGGCAAGACTAAAGCGTGCTATGAGGTCCGCTATGGCGCCTATCATTACACATGTAGCTACTTGCATCTGAAAAATAAAAAGATTCAATTATTTCATAATTACATATTAAAACTGTTATATATCTACAACAATCTATAAAATCTTCAAGCCTTCTAATTGCTAATTTATTTATAAAGAATTTTAATAGATTTGGAACCAATTTATATAAAACAATAAAATGTTAATTAACAAAATATATTTTATTACTAAAGATGTTGTTACTAAATGATATTAGGATGCTGATAAACAATACTGTGCCAAGCCAGAAACACTTAGTTTTTAATATCTACCAAGTTTTTTTTTATTCTTTTGAAAGTTTGTTTCTTGCCAATTTGATTGAAGAATGTGTTAAAGAAATTAATGTGATGTGTGATTAAAATACATTTTTTTTGGTATTTTTGGACTTAAATGACTTATAGTGGTTTTGTTTAATGTAGAATATTTGACCCATTATAAGTATAGAAAATATCTCCAAAAAATATTTTTTGTGGGTTGACACACTATTGCTTATCTGCATCCATTATTTATTTAGATCTTTGTTATCTATATTACCTTTAGCATTTAATGATTTCCTTTAGTCGATAAACGACGAGATGAGAACATAGTACAGTCTTTGATGATGATCATTATAGAATAGGGAATGCAAAAACATTTATGACATAAAACATTTATTACTATTTTTGCTTATGCATATGTATTCAGTATTAATTTACATCTTACCTCTGTGTATCCGTATGAGAATAGTAACATAGGCTCCATGGCCAGATATGTGACGTCAGAAACAAATGCAAAACCTAAACCAATCAAAGTGCTCACAAATTTTGGATCCTTGAGAAGATCTAACTCTACATTGTCGTAAATGACTTTTCTGAAAATTGCGATAAATTTGTTAATATTGCACAATCATTTACAATAACAATACATTTAGTCTCCTTAACCTAACTACATTTTTTTTTATTTTTTTTTAACTAAATAATAACTCTTCTTTAATTACAGTAAAAAAGTATGAAGGTATTACAAATAAACGTTTTCTAACTAAACCTTTATGAATAATAAACAAATTAAGGAAGAATCGTAATTATTATGACTTATGATTTACTTATCAAATTGAAATAATTAATGAACAATTAAGATTCAAATTCTTACAATAAACTAATTTTACTTTTTAATTTAACTCATCCATTTATAATTTGAATGATAATTATTTACTTACATTATATTTTTTTGTATCGATTCATGGCGACCTGATTTTTTTATTTCTATAACATTGTCTTCACCTGGCAACATTTTTATAATTGATTCATCGTAAATATCAGTGTTAATGCATTTCTTTTTAGGGCTTTTGACATCACAAGCTTGAGAGAGCTCTGGAAATATGCAGAAGGGATGTGAACCGGGCAATGCGGAGAATTATGATCAAAGCAGAGGCATTGATGAGATGGTGGAAGCATTCAGAGATGAAATCAGTGACCCGTATTCTTATTGGAAGGTAGCATAAATTATTATATATATACTTTTATAGTATAAAGCGCTTAAGCTTTAAAATATTATATACTTTATCATTAAACTATACATTTTCTTTATAAATATTTTATCATGCTGTTGAAAAAAATATGTTTACCTTTGTTTTCGCAGCCTGGTTCTTTAACCATATGCCACTCGACGGGGTGCATGACCAACATCGCAAAAACGAGATGCAGATCCACTGCCATCACCAGGGCGAGGGTCCATCTGAACCCATATTCAGTGAGAAGGAATGTTACAAGGATAGGGAATGTAATGGACGCCATGCTGCTCATCGTCTGATTGGCGCTCATCATAGCAGTTCGTTTTTTTGTGAAGTAACAGTTAAAAGCCGTAAAGCTTACTGGTATCATGACACCAAAACCTGCGCCTGAAAATAAAAAAAAAACGATTTTAAAAGACCAAGTATACTGTATATTTTTTAAACTTCAAAATAAAGTAACGGCCCTGAAAAGAGTTATAAAAAGGGACTACCATAAAATTTTAGAGTGTGAATTACTTAGAATAAACTTTTGATTACCTCTAATTACTCCAAAAGTAAAAGCCAGCTGGTATGTTCTTTCCACGAATATTGTCAAGATGTCACCCAAAACGAATAATGCTGCTCCCACCAGTCCAACTTGTCTAAAGGAGTATTTCTTAAGTGCAATCCCACTGAGGAACCCTTGAAATCATCGAGAAACATTTATTTATAATACTTCAAAACCTTATAAAATATAACTTGTAATAGTTTCTTATTTACTTATATATAAAATAATAAATACAATATAAAATAATAATAAATATATAAAATGCCTACAAATGCTTCTTAATGGCAATGACGACTTTACTAATAAATAAACTTGAACTGAATCTTGAAACTAGATCAATTGAACTGGACTGGAGTAGAGTTCTAATTAACTCTCCATCTTGTTCAGTTTATGTAGGTTTGCGCATATAAACGTAGGTTAAGAAGCTAAATCCCTAAATCCTTGAAGTAACTAACCATGTTGTATGGACTTGGCACTTGTTTCTATCTGGATATCGGTCAAATCAATAACAGGATATAGATATGCCATTGACAATCATAGATCGGCCGCTTTACTCAATCAGCTTTATATTAACGATTTAAAATGACCCATTTAATAATTAAAGCCAGTAATATGAGCCTTGAAGCTTGACATATGACCTGATGTCCATACACCATTGACGTAATGAAGTTTAAATAAAAAAATTAAATCGGTAACCTCATCTTCTTCAAAAGCTAACAATAGACGAAGATTTCGGCCTTAGTCGGTGTCTAAATTGGTATTTGGTACTTACATATTAATGTTCTATTTTTTAGAGTGCAAAAATACTGCTATTATTTATAATTATTTTGTTACCCTTGAAAGTTAAATAAAACATGTACAAGTCACCTGAGATGGTGACGGAAAGTACTGGATATTGTATTTCACTATCAGATTTTAGAATATCATGTATTACAATATAAGTGTGAAATTTAAAATATGTACAATATTTTTGGGAAAAAATATTAGACCTATAACAATAGTGAAATTGAAATTGACTTTTTTTTTGTTTTTTTCGTGTGTACACAATAGTAAGCGTTCAATACTCTTCATGAATTTATCATACAACACAAAACATCACAATTAGTATAAAAACTTTCTTATTTGACAATTTATTATAAGAAAACATAACCGTAATGAGAATTAATAATGTTCAACTTCTAATTATAGTAATATATAAATCTAATTATAGTAATAAACATATGTGCCAGCCAGAAATGTTTATGAAAAAGTGTTTATATATGGAACGCTAGAGAGCAAAAATATATCTTCGAAATTAATTGATTCAAAAGAAAAAATATAATTGTTTCCAATTTAAATTTCCCTCCGAATTTTTTTACCTGAATTACGAATGTGTCATAAAAAAAATATATCTTGAATATTTTTGTGATTTTTTACGACTTGGAAACCTAACCTAAATCATTCGTTTAATCGATTTCAATTAACTTTTATGGATTAGGCGCCATCTACAGGAACTATATTTGGTCTTTTAAATTTGTAAGATGAAAATAGAAGTAGTCACCCCTTTGGTTACAAAAAAGAAACCAATAAAAATTTTGATATAACAAAACCGGTGAATAACAAAAAGAAAAAGAGATTGAGCAAAGTCTTCTGTTTGGATCAAGAAGTATTCACGATTTTCTACTTAAACGCTGTCATTGTAGAACAATTACTTCGCGCTGTGTATCCCAACACATCACGAATTCTCAAAAGTAGGCGTGCATGAAATTGTGCCTGATACGATTGATAAATTCGATTTTCCTGCCTAGTTTACAAAATTCTTACAGGTGAAAAATATTAACAGGTGACTAAACTTAGATTTATCAATACGATCTTCAATTTAGAGTTGTACAATAACAAATGTTTGACTAATGCTCTTGCTAGGAAAAGCAAATGACCAATCACACAATCACCACAATCACACAATCACTAAAGCACTAATTAGAAGCCATGCGACTTCTTCATTAAAAACAAAATTAAAAATAAAAATTTTTAACGCAGCAAGATGGCGCCGCTGCGTTAGAGAATGACGTTGACAAAGTTCTTATTGTAGATTGAATAATGTGCTTTCAATTTTTTTTTCAAAACCAGTGTTTGTGTGGAGAGTTGTTTGTAAATAATCTATTTGTATTTTTTTCTTAAAACTTTTCGCATTCTTCTCAATTATTAGATAATTTCAAGACATTATTATTTTCCACAAATAATCATAAAAAATAATAAAATATGTTTTCAAAAAAAAAATGTATGGCTTCCTTGCTACATACTTATGTAATAATATTACTAATATTATATTATAAAATACATAAACAGGTTTATATGTAATTAATTGGCCACCTCCTGCAAGCACCTTTACATCAAGAGGTGGCCAATTAATTACAAATAACTCTGAATAATTCATAAATGCCATATTCTCTACCGGATATAGATAAAGCTCCGTTGTATACTCCTATCACGAGTGGTAGTCCGCTTGCTCCATCTTGCTCCATGAAGAAATTATTAAACAAAATACCGAAGGCATTTGATGAGCCAAAGCCCAGCATCTGTGAAAAGAAACGTACCATATACAAAAGGACAATTTCATACTCTTAAAAAAAAAGTTCTTCTGAACATAAAATATGAATGAAACGGTAAAATAAATTTACTGAATAAAAAAGAAAATTACTGTTTTCATTTTGAGTAAAATCAAATGAAGCGTTTAATAAATAATAATTTGCTAAACTATTTAATCGCTTTTATTAACTGTTAAATAGTTTAACAAAAAAAAATTTTTAAAACTATTTAATCGATTCATTTAATGTTTCTCCTTAATTGCCTTAACTGTTTTTTTATATAATTATTAACAATGCAACGAATCTAAATTTGTGAAAAACAATATTAATTATTTTTCTCTTGATTGTCCGTTTAATAAGGATACTACAAATTAAATGGTGTCAAACTATTTACAGACAACTGTTGTATTTTTCTTAGAATATTATTTACGTATTGCTGGTGATAATAAAATTAGGTCAGTAGAAAAATGTATAATATTTTAAAAGAATTTAATAATGATACGAACAATAATATATTAGATATGTATGTACCATGAATAAATTAAAGTTTTTTTTTTAAACTGTTTTGCTACAAATTTGTTTTTGAAAAAACATGATGTATACATCCAGTAAATTTCTAATCAAATCTAAGTGAGTTTTTAATTTAAGTAAAGGTAATAGTTTGTGGTTTTGAATCCTTGTTTCAAAAATTTGATACTGATATATTTATATGAAAAAGATGGGTTTTTGTCTTGTCAAGGTTAAGAAATCGAAACTGATTTTTTTTTAAAGGAGAAAAAACCTTATATGTTATTTATTTTTTATAATAATATATTTATTCTACTACTTGTATCTTCCCTAATTTTTGCATGTGATCACGTATTTTAAATACGTATATTCAATTGTATTTTAGATAAATATAGGGCTATGATATGTTTAATAAGAAATACATATATACGGCCGCGTTAGTCGAGTGGTTAGCGCAGGCACCTAACGTGTAGCGGCGCAATGGCTCTGGGGTTCGATTCCCGACAGAGACAGGCATATATGTGATGAGCATAGATGTCTGTATTTCTGTATTTGTATCGTTGTCTAACACCCTTAACACATGCACGTAATTTGCTTACTTAGGGGTTAGATCAATGTGTGTAATTTGTCCTGTGATATTATTGTTATATTATCTCTATTATTATATATAATATATATTTGACATTGTCTCATTGAGACTATCAGTATCAGTACGGTAGAGAGCAGGAACGGTTGCCCAGAGGTCAGAGTTTTATCATTCGCTATTAATTTAAAATGTATAAAATATATATTTTAATTAATTGATCTTTATTAATAAATTATGCATTTTCATATTTTATCCTTAATTTACCTTGTCCATAACATTTGAACATATTAATAATAATTACTTAAAGAAAAAATTACTCCAGCAAAGCTTACTGCAAATAAATAAACAAGGTTTGTAGGTTAATCTTGTACGTTTATTGTAAAAAAAGAACATAACTTGTAAAAGAAGAGAAGGTTAATAATGTCATAATAATATTCTGTATAGCTATTTTTATAATTATTAATTGCTGTTATGTAACATAAATAACAAGACAAAAAATTCGGATAAGGTTTAATATATTTGACTTTTATTAATGATTTTAATTTATTTAACAATAATTACATTACCATATTTCGTCCAGACAGAATAAATCTTTTTTTTTATTTACATATACGTCAATTATAATCTAACCAGTTTCTAACAACAATTTATGTCTGACTCTATTTTTACATTGTTTATGATTCACATTATAAAATGCATCTAAATTTTATTTTATAGAGTCATTAGTTTAACCTTTTTCGCTATTTTATTTTACGACGCCAGATAGCCTTCAATTAAATATTTCTCAAAGCTTGATAATAACTATTCTAGATATTTACAACGTTTTTAATAAAATAAAAAATGTCTTATTTTTTAACCAAGAATGTTATTGAACAATACATTAGAAGTTATAGTGATGTGACATGTTGAAATGTTATATTATCTATAATTAGTCCTTAGATTTGTAATTACATACCAAAACGAGCATAAGGTGACTTAATTTTTTTTATTTTTTTTTTTAATATACACGAATATAATACTATATTTTAAAAAAATGTGTTAAGGAACGTTATACACAAATATATTAGTATATTTTTTTATAAAATTTGTGTTTAGGAACGAAAATGGTCTATTCAAGTAATGTTTTACGTGGGAATAAAATCAGAAAAGGCAAAAAACAAACAAACTTAATTTACAGCCAAATATTTATGTTAGTTATCACTGCTTACTTACTAATGAGATTAGGTTTATTTGAATACTATAAAGCCTATATATTGGTAGAAACTATACAAACACAAAAACTAAGGGATCAAGAGATTATTACATACCCCTAGTACAAGTTATGACGTTACGAAAAGTATGACAGTTTTCAAAGCAAAATTCTAAATAACTAAAAACAAATATAATTTTTCAAAGGTTTTTTAAAACATATCATTAGATTTGGATTTCCAGATGATTTTATATAATACTATGTGTCGATTTTACTATTAGGGGGGGTACAGGTATACCATAAGTACTGAAAGGAATATGTAGGATGTAACTAGTTTTTTGACTGGTAAGAAGATATTTGTAATGTATTAAGAAGGTTCAAACGCGCAAAGACAAGTACGTGTGCTACATTTATATATGTGTGAAGTTTCTGTACAGACCATTTATTATTTATTGTTTACAAATTAATATCACAAACAAAAAAAATTGTTGTAAGTTAAAAACATATAATCAATTGATTGATATCCCTAAAGGTATGGTATATATGTCCATATGTATACATATCAACAATATATGTATCTAAATATATAAGTGTTTTAGAATATGGACTTAAAACACTGCGATAAGAAGCTAAAATCCGCTCAGGCGTTAATTCAGTAATTGGATTTATAAGACACTAGCTTTTGCCCGCGGCTTCGCACGCCTTAAATTCGTAGTAAAACAATTCCCACTTCCCTTTTTTTGTATTGGCTTCTATATGACTTATTTTAAGTGATACAATCAAAATTACTACATCGGCAGACATCGCTCACTGTAAAAAGTATATTTAAAGTTTTTAATAAGGATACAATATTAGGTGCTGTAATTATTTTTATACCTCTCTTGTTTTTACTTAAACGTCCATTTAAATACTTCTTAAACAGAGTACTTAATAACCATTCTTACGATATCACACACACAACCACAACACATCACACTTACAGATTTTCATTGAACATAATGAAAATATTACCATGTAAACTTGAGGAATTCTGAGCTACACAATCGACGTTATTTTCTCCATCAACTTGCAGGTCTAATTTTATTAAAAAAAAATATATTTCAAATGATAAACGTTCAATTAACTATATGCATTAACAAAATTTTCAATACTGAACATTCACAAAAGCCATTTTTGAGACGGTTTGCATTGTTCCATACCATAGTGTGCCGGCCGATCGTACCTACCACCGAGCCGCAAACGCGATGACACTATTTTTAAATCTGTGATATCTTCGAAAATATTTATTTAAATTACATGCTGTAAAGGGCTATGTTGTTCCATATTAAATATAAAATGTATTTAAGTTACTTAATTACATAAGGATTAAAGCTGTATTTCATTAAAATCGCTTCTTTATTTTTCGTAAAAAGTAAAAGATAAAAATTTGCTATTGTGGGTTATCCCTAAGAGATAAACATATACTATCGCGGATTTTCTTGTAGAACTTTTTAAGGTATACAATACTTAGTACATTATTTTGATCTATCTCGTGGAGTTCAACCAGCGTTTGCATTGTAAGCGCAAACAAAAGTGTTTGTTTACGACTTCGCATTAGAAATCTTGAAATTATCAGTGATTCTCTGATATACTAAGCATATTATTATACATATAAACCTTCCTCTTGCATCACTCTATCTATTAAAAAAAAACCTTTTCGTAGTTTCAAAGATACATACATACAGACATAGGGACAGATGCGAAAAGCGATTTTGCTTTATAGCATGTAACTGGCTGTGCGTGCGACTTAGTATGCGTAGTTTTCGATTTTGATAAAAAGTACCCTTTGTACGTACTAATAGTAAGTACTAATGTAAGTAAAAACTATAAACCTTCAAACCGGTAAGAAGCAATGGTATGACAATAAGAGATTATTAACTTCTTTATTTGTTAAGCGATTGTTAAAAAAAAACAAAATACAAAGTGAATCCCATGACTATATATTCCCGAAAACTGCATCCAAATCGACTAATCTGTTTCTGAGATTAGCGTGCACTAACATACAGACATTTAGACGAACAAAATGAAAAAAACATTGTTTTGGGTTCTCTTGTTTATATAATGGTCCCCCTGTATGAATTTTTGAAAATATTTTTTTTTCGTGTTGTGTGTACAACTAAATGACAAACAGATAAACAGACAAAGATTTAAAAAATGCTGAAAATGGATTCTGTTAGTTATTACTTTACATCCTGGTATATTTTTTTAAATATTTTTAATGTATACAGACTACTCCTCTACATATTTATTACATGTATAGAATAAGATTTTTATGGTACCTATTACATCATTGACATAAATAGTCATAACTTTTTTATTTCTTAACCGATTTAGATAAAATAAACACGCACGAAATATAAAATTTTAACGAAATATAAAACTGTGGATAAAATCTCATTTAAAATCACGTCTTCTTCTATAATGTGTTACTAAAAACGGATAATAGTTATATATGTAAATTCCTTATATACACTCATGAACATATTTAGGGGAACGCAAAAAAAAGGTCGAATAACGGAAAATATTTTCATATTTTCGTACTGGCCACTATACCAATATTATGTATTAAAAAAAAAGATGATTTTAAACATTATTTTATTTTAAATTTCATTTGTTTTTTTTTGTTTATCTGCTAATTTCTGAGACACGTAGTGTATGGAATTTTCGTCGGCTTTTGTTGTTTTTAACAAAAACTTTATTTCTGTTGTTTTTTTGACGAAAAATTGTCATTATTGAGTGAAGTGAACTTAATTCGATAAATTTAGGCGATAATGCCGGATCTCAGCGTTGCTCTGATTTCTAAAGCTGTAACTTTATTTGAAAATGGTTACACTTACAATGAAGTGGCTCAAACATTACATGTTTCCAAGTCTGTGATTTTCCGCAATGTTAAACGATACCGGCAGACTGGAGAGTATACCAGGCGTAAAGGACAAGGTCGCAAAAGAGTAACAGGAGAGAGAGACGATAGATTTATTGTCAGCAGTGTTCTCAGAAACCGTACCTTGACTTCTTCTGAGGTACGAAACCAGCTGCAGGAAGTTCGACAAGTGATAATTAGTACCAAAACCGTCAGAAAAAGACTGAAGGCAGCTGGTATAGGGGCGTACTTGCCTGCCAGAGGTCCACAGCTCACCGCAGGTCATCGAGTGGCTCGGGCCAGCTTTGCTCGTTTCCACCTAAATTAGAATAATGACGCTTGGGGAAAAGTTCTTTTTAGTGATGAGTCCAGATTTTGTCTCAAACCAGATGATGGAAGGACCAAAGTATGGCTACGACCCGGAGAAAGATACGCTCAGTGTAACATTATTGGGAGAGAGCCGTATGGTGGAGGGTCAGTAATGGTATGGGGCGGTATTTGCTTAGGAGCACGCACGGAGCTACACATCGTAGAAAACGGCTCCCTGACTGCGGCAAGATACGTAACCGACATTTTAGAGCAGATTGTGATGCCTTTTGCCCCTTTCATTGGAGACAATTTTCTTCTAATGCATGACAACGCTCGACCTCACATTGCGGCATTCGTTTCGGAATATCTTATTGAGGTCGGAATCCAGGTTTTGGGGGGTAAATCCAATAGAACACGTTTGGGACAAACTGGGAAGACAAATTAAACAAAGAAATCCATCACCTGTCAACGTAAGAGACCTCAACACCGCATTGGTTGAAGAATGGAACTCAATGCCGCAAAGTTTTATTGACAATTTAATAGAGAGCATGCCCAGACGCATGCAGTCAGTTTTAACAGCAAGAGGTGGCAACACTAAATACTGATTGTATCACCCATCGCGAAAAAACCAGTCATTTGGACAATATTAACTTTTCTTTAGTTTTCATTGTGTTAGGTCAAAACTCTTCAGAATTAAGTCACTGACCTTATTGTCTTTAATTTCGTTTCTTTCGCTTTAATTTTGTGATTTTTTATGTTCAAAAATGTTAATTTAATTAATTCAGAATAATAATCAAATGTATTGTACAACAAAAATGTGTTTTCATATGATCTTGCAGTCTGTTTTTTGCGTTCCGCTAAATATGTCCATCGGTTTATTAATATTTTTGTATAAATGTTTTTTTTACTTTCAATTCTTTATTATCATTGACAATGTTTAGTTACTTTATTATAGTTGACTTATTTTTTTGATTATTAATTCTTTAAGACAACAACTACAACTTGGCTTATGTTTTGAAAAATTCAAATTAATATAATAAACTCGGTAATTCGAACTGAGTTAAACTAAATAACGAATGTAGTAGTAGCAAAATTCTTTATAACACTCGACAAATATAAAAAATACAGTAAAAGGAAAAAATATTAATGTTGAAAATATCTATAAACATGTACATATAACCATTTTAAGCTTATTTAAATTTATTTGTTGGTACGGTAGCTCAATGGGACGGAATCCCAGAGGACGCCGTTTCGAATCCCTGCCAGTATCGATTTATTTTTCATTCTGTATTTATATAAATGAAAAAAAGTAAACAATGAAAATATCAATATAAAACCAGAATTCTTTAACATATTTTTGTAATTTTGAAGCTGTAGTTTTATTTTTCTGAGCATGCTTTAACAATGAAAGAGCAAACGCTGGTGATTTGTCTTTGCCGAATCTCGCTTCTAATGAAGATTCCAGACTTTAAAGTGTTTGCTAAAAGTTTTACTAGAGAATTGTATTTATTTGTAAAACATAGATCTGGAACAACTGAAAAACCACTTTTCTTGTCCCCGACTAACCTTCCTGAGAAAGCGTTTCTAAACCTTCTTCAATATTTAAAACTTAATTGGTTTTATTTTCTAATGTAAAACACCAATTTTAATTTACAATAGAAGGTAGTAGAGAGGTATACGATATCCAGAGGGGGCAACTGCAACGCTCCTCCCCCTTCCCCCCCTCCATGCCAGCCACCAATATACCTCGATTCTATATTTTTTTGCAACCACAGACCAAGACTTGAAAAAACATATCCAAACAAATAGGCATAAAAAACAGATATAAAAGTTAATGTCAGAAAAGACGAAAGAAAATTTCCAGAGATCGCAAGGACTCTACATCTTTCTGAACATTAGTTGGTTTTTTTTAACACAGAAAAATTCATTATATCCCTTGTAGTAAATCATAGAAAACACAGGCTTTCTAGGCTGTCCAAAGTAATCTCAACAATATAAAGATTAAACAATGAAGGTTTTAATAGGTATAGATTACAGTTTCATCATAAAATATTTATGACATTAACGCATCAAAGAATAGAATACTTCCGCTGAACACCTCAAACATATCTTGCGGGTAAATGACCTTCAGATATTACTACAATATCACTCTTATAAAGTTTTATAATCAAATAGTTATTTGATCATTGCTCTTGATAGTACAGCCTATGTATTTGTATACGTAGAAAACAATGATTACAGTACTCAACTTTTTTAATTATTTTTAATAATAATTCCTCAGACACACAGTTTTGGTTATATGAAGACACAGGTTTTAGTTCTATGAAAACACTGGTTTTAGTTCTATGAAGTATGTTTAGATTTTATCAACTGTTCTTTTCTATTCTCATATTATATTGATTAAAATTAAATGTTTTATTATTATTATTCGTAGTTTTATTTTTATTTGGCACAACAATATAACCTATAACAATACAAATTGGTACAAAAAGTTCCTGTTAAGATAAAAGGCATTCCCACAACAATAATATCAAATATGTTTTATAACCTCTCGTTAATAATCAAGTTACAAATATTTCACTTGTAATTTAATTCAAGAATTGCTAATATATTAATAACAACCTTTTAAATATTACCTGAACGATCCACAGTTACAAAAATGTCTCTTGTTTCTACAACTTAAATTAATAAAATGTATATAAAAAAATTAAACAACATTTTAATAAGTTATTTTTATTTAATTACAATAAAAAAATTAATGATAATTGTATTTTTTTAAATAAATACAGTTAATTGTTATAAAAAGAAAAATTCTTAAGATTTTTACATCTAACACTTTTGGTTATACCGTTCGATTTACTTATTTTAATTACTTGATCTCCAAATCCGTCTGCGTGTATTACATATTATTTTTATTTATTTATTTATATCTTTTCCACTTAGAATCATAATCAGTGATCACTTGTGTACGTCAACATGGAAGTGTCAGGAGGGCCTATTTCGAAACCAGATTTATCGTAATAAGCACTTTCCATCTTAATGTTAAAGCTATGAGGGTTCCATAAGGAACAACATGTTCAGAACTCCAGTTCAGCAATATTAATCAAACCCGGAACTCTTCAATATAACCATTCATACTATTAGTAAACTTACAATTACATATTTTGTACCTTTCCAAACAAAAATGTACAAAAATTACATTTTTGTAAAAAGAACTTTCTAATATTCAATCTTTCATGACGTTTTAAATGTATCTTTTTTACATAGTTATTACGTCTCTTAATATATATTTTTTTTATTTCTCATATATAACGTAACTTTCCTCCTAAGGTTTTCCTCATTATTATCTAATAAGAAATATAATATTATTGTCTACTTTATAACACCGGTAGGTATAGATAACAAGATTTTCAAGATAAATTCAAACTGTTTTCTTTATTAAGAAATAGCTATCATTACTTTTTGAAAATATCTTTAAACATGTATAGCCATGTTAAGCTTATTTAAATTTTTATAAATAAAGAATGAAAAATAAACCGATACTGGCAGGGATTCGAACCCGCGACTACTGGGAAACCGTCCCGTCGCTCTACCAACTGAGCTACCGTATCGCTGTCCGTCTCGGTGAATTAAGCATTCTATATGTGATCGTCTTTATCGGGACGGTGGTCATTCCTATTGGTACCAAAACTACAATAATATTTTTCAACAAAATACATGTAGGTACCCATAAATATAGCTTAAAATATGTTTTAACCCGGAACCCTAAAGGGGGGGACCCTATGTTTGGTCGAAAAAAAAGCAGTCGTTTCCAAGATATTGAATAGTAAATACTTAAACAAGTAAAAATTTGTGTGTTCAGAACATAACATAAAATGCAGATTTTCTTTTTTGATTAAAAAAACTTCTGATACAAAGAAATCTCTAATAAGTTATAAATAATATTATTATGCACTTATTGAAGTCGACGGTATTATTATGTACTTATTGCGTCGAGGAAAAAATCAAAATGCAAGTAAAATACAAAGACAAATAACGAAATAACCATATCAAATTGTATAGTCTAAGTCCTCATTCATTAGCTCCGAAAACTTTGTAAAATAGACATCAACGTACGTACAACGGTCCCCCGACGCAACGACTTCAATAATAATATTATTTTCATCCTTTTTAGAGATCCATTTGCATCAGATTTTTTTATTTATTAAAGTGATAAGAATAAAATAACCACATTACTCCAAATAACTTAAGGAATAATCAAATCATCTTGACCCCACAGCAGCAATTAATAATTATTAATTATCACTGCATATTAATAATAATTTAATAAAGTTGATGATTTATTTCTTGAAAAGTTATCTTACAAATTGACATAGTTTATTAATGTAAGAAAAATATTACTATTTGTTTTATTAATTAGTAGTAATTATTATTTTTTTAAATACAAACTTTTACTTTATAAAATGTATTCCATAGGAACCTCTTTCGCATTCCTATTTTTTTTAAAGTACAAAAGTTTTTTACGTACAAATTCAAGCTGAATCTGTAAAATTAGTTCCAAATATATGAGGGTTAAAACAAACAAACAAAACATTTTCAACAATATATAATTAATAATTAATAAAGAAATTTATTCAAGGAGTGTGCACTCCTCGCACATAATAATATAAAATGATATTATCAATTCTGATATATTGAGAAGTTTCTTGATTATTTGATAAATGACACTAAATTTTATGTGAATTTTGAACTTATGACTGATAATTTTGCATAATGAAAGTAGTGTCTGATAATTTCATTTTAAACTCAATCATTTTTTTTTATTATTATTTATAAATTATAACTATTCTTATATCAAGTTATATTACTACATCGATAATGATTTTATTTTTTATAGTAGATACTAAATTATGTTATACAAAAATCATTGAATATTTTACGTAACTATATTTTGAATTATACATAGTTTATTTGTATTTATATATTGCGCATGTTTTGTTTTATAAATAATATTTATAATAGAATCATAATGTATTTATCATAATGTATTTATTTAAATATAATAAAAACCCCCAAAATAGAAATATGTATAACTAAATAATTATATAATAAATTAATAAGAACGACAATTCTTTAATAAAAAAAACTTTGAAAAAGATATTCTCTGTGTTTATTCACGATATTGTATACATGACTTTTCACGATCATAAGATTTCAATATAGCTTAACTAACCATGTAATAGTACATAGCCTGGGATAGGTTTCCTGACTGTTTTCTAGACCTTCTACTCAGTTGAACGGTCTATTGTCAATGGATACAGATTGCACAGCACAAAAATATTTTGTTTTACTATATTTTGATGGCTTTACAAATTAACATATTTATGTCACGTTCCTAACGCTTTTTTGCTTCAACGACAATAATAACAAAAAACAGCAAACACAGACAATTAGATATTATTTCGAACTGATTACTTAATACGTACTCTATGTTCACGTCCGTCCAATTTAAATTATTGTTTTATTAACTCTCGATAAATAGACAGAGGTCGATAAAATTTTATTCGAAATATAATAATTTAAAACATTTTAAACATATGTATTCTAATTTATTTATAAATTCTTGTATTAAATTAACAATATTTTTTTTACATTAGTAATTTCGGTGGGAATTTCGAATTTTATCTTGAATGCACTTTTAAAGATGCTATTCATTTTAATATATTCTATTGATGTTAAGTTATTTAAAAATAATATATTGATTAAATAATGATCAATTTTGATTTTTAAATAATTTTGATTAATTTAATTATCTCATTTCAAGTTTACGTTCGTCTTCTTAAATTTTAGGTATTCTTTATATAAAAAAAAGTTACTTACAAAAGTAAATCCAACTCCGACGCACACCGCATACCCCCAACCACCATCGGGGGATGATATATTCTTCTTCCCCTGTAAATTTCCTTCAAGATGTGCATACGCTTCATCCATTTTAATAAAAAAAAAACAAAAACCGACAAAAAGTTTAAATATATATTTTAAATAAATATTAGCAGCACCTTTAAACGATTGATTTAATATTAAAATGTAATTATAAAATAATCGTAAGAACACTCCCCGGTTGCGAGTAAGTCGCGTCTGTGTAAGACTGTTCACTTTACAGTATTAAGGCTGCGGTCTGACTAAAGGACATTCAGTTTGGACTATCTGACTTATAGACATCTTCTGATTTGTAAAGGTATATCTTAATATATCATTGTCCGGTTATTGATATTTATTTACTTTGATATATATTTTATTTAGTCGATTAAATCCGTTTCAATACTATTATATATATGTATATATAATGTCTACATTAATTTTAACGTATAGCGACTGAATGGGGCTTGGGTTCGATTCCGGAGATAGAAACAGGCAAGTCCTGTATTATTCATTATTATTATTATTTTCTGAAAATGACTTTTCGTGTCTAATTTGTACCATGTTGTGGTTTTTTGTGCTTTATTGGGCGACCTCACGGGGCATCAGTAAAATGGTTTGGGTTCATTCAACTTTTATTTGTTTATAGATATCAAATGAATAGATTTACTTAATTAAATATTTAGAAATTTCTTTACTTTCTATGGAAAAAAAAGATTTTGTTATTTCTTTATGGGATAGGATTGTTTATGATCACCACCACCATTTATAGATGCAAATACGGTGGCACCTTTGAGGAATGGAGAGGGATGACAAAAGCCAGAAAAGGGAAGGGAAAGGTGTTTAAGCTTCCGACTTTTCCGGAAAATATAGCGACTTTAATACGATCAGAAAGTGGTACGACCCTGGGTGGAGCCAGCCCGTACCTACGATCTGCAGCTAAATTACTACAGACATTAATAATGCAAAATTAAAATATGCAGTGTAGGTAAAAAAAATGTACCTGCATTATTCAGAATATAGAAAATATTATGTTTTGCATAATATTTCAAATTTCTATTTCAAATCGTTGAAACAGTCATATTATTGTTTCAAAATTAAAACGCCTAATATCTTTTAAAATACTTGCGGTATCATATTACACCAAAATTAGTTCAAACACTCACTGAACCGAAATGGTGAGGAAACCAATAAAATTTAATCCTCATTAGGTTCTTAACTTCCTAGTGACTATTTGAAAATAAAACTCTATAAATTAGGCTAAATTAAATATATGAAGGTTTACATATATCTAATTTCGAATGAGAGACATTTTTCTTTTTGTTTTAAGCGTCATAAAAAATAAACTTTTGCCAAAGATTTTCATATTGATATTACTATTTAAGCTGCGGTACATTTCTGGCATAACATTGTTTGCGTATTTTAGTTGGTTAATTTCTTATTATAATATTTTATAGTACAATTTTACCTTGCCTTAATGCTTTCGGACTTAAAATAAAATCTTTTCAAAACAAAAGCTGTTAATTCAAAACTTAGTTGATAACAGCTGTCATTTTTAATCCATAAATTAAATATTACTTACTGTTATTTTATTTTTACTATTTACATTTTTAAGACAGAAATTCTTATCACAATATTAGCTATGTGTTGGCTAACTGTGTATCATAGTCCAAATAATAATTATAATTTGAGACGACAATGATTGATAACGAAATGTGTAACTACTAAGATAAGTAGGTACTTTTTTTTAATATAATTTCTTTATAATCCTAACAACTAACAAATTCAAATAATTCACATTATGTTAGTTTGGTTCCGATGATTGCCTCTAAATCTAAAATGGATGCCGCAACAAGATAGCAGATCACAAGCTGTTGTATAATCCCCCCGGTATGAGTATCAAATCTAAAAAAAAAATTAATGTGCTACTTCGAAAATGACGGTGTTCAACTTATTCAGCCAAAATCTTAACAGTTTTAGCCGAAGTATTACCACGGTATTTCTGAACATACTTATTGCTAATTATATCATACTGGCCTTTCACAGAGCACAAATGCTTTTGCTATTTAGGCTCAAAGTTCTTCTTCTTTTGCTTGACAACGAACTTCGCCTTAACTAGAGTCAAATGACTAGAAGGTCTTCTTATTAATGAAGTGAGCCATAGAAATTATTGTAATTAACAGACTAACAATGAACAGGCTTAGAACCATGTCCGTCAATAAGTAAAAAATATAAAATAAATTTATGATAAAAACAACCACTTTTATTTAAATGGTATAAAATATAATAATAATATAATATAATAATACAGGACAATCAATCAATGTGTGTTACATTGATCTAACCCCTAAGTATGCAAATTATTTTTTGTGTTAAGGGTGTTAGACAACGATACAAATACATATAGATATATATAATAAATGTTTTTTATAATAAATAGATATAAAAGCTTGTCGTGAGACGTACCTCTGTAGAAAAACAAAACGACAATATCTATTTAACATTATCTTAATTCAGATAATTCAAAGAAAAACAATACATTTTATGAAACATTATTTCTAAAATGATTTTTATACTATTCATTTATATCATTACGACTGTGAAATTTGATCAGGGTTCGAAAACAGGTAATTTGTTATTTATAAAGGACTTATATTATTTTTGATGCTGAGATATAAAATTAGCTCTTAAATAAACAAAATAAAAACAAAAGATTTTATAAATTCTATAAAACACAGGTAAATTAAACATAGCCAGATAAAAACCTATAGAAGGGAAGTATAAAACATAATGATAATACTAAAATTATAATAAGTATAATAAGCAGTTACATTAAAGAATTGAACATCTAGGTAAAACAATGTAACTAACTATTCGTCCGTGGTTTTTAATTTCCTTTAAAAGTAAGAAATAATAATAAAAAAAGTAAATACTTTTTTATTTTTATTATGATTGTTTTTGGTTTCAGTATTAGGAAAGTAAAAAAGTATTTAAGAATTATTAACTATTCTGTAAAAATTGTTGATAAATTAGAAGATATTGATTCAGATCAGATTAGATCCAACTGATAAAGAATTCGTAAGATTGATTTATTACTGTTCCATGGAACAATAGTTATCAGTAGTATTTTTTTTAATTAATATTTAGTATTATTATTATTTTTTTTTATTATATTATTTTATCTTGTTATTATTATTTATTGTACAAAATAAAAACATGTTTATTTTATTATTTAAACAAAATGTTTTATAAAATGAATGTGTTTACTAATAAGCAGTATTTATTTATTGTATCCTCAACCATTTTGACTCGTAATAAAGATTTAAAAATCGAACATTCTGAATAAGTATATATCTTCTTCTTCTTCTTTATTCAAATTATGGCAATCTCGAAGATTCGAATTCTGCCAATGTCCAGTCAGTCATGAGAGCATCACTTTAAATTGTTGATCGGTAATTTTTCTTATTACTCTATTCAGGTTCCTAAAAAAACCAAACCTGATGGTTTAACTCCTGTGTTAAACCTTATGGTGATCCATAGTTAGTAAATTAACAATATCTGTTAACAATTTTAGTTTGTTTATTTAATAAAATTACTCAGAACTATTATATTTTTTTTTTTTTTTTTTTTTTTTTTGTCTGTCTATGCTGTTAGCCCTGTTGGCTATTACAGCGTCACCGGGGGAATGGGTAAAGAAACTATTATAAAAGCAGCAAAAGAAAGAGCAAGAAGCGATTTGAAAGCAGAGGGATATAATGAGACGTTGGATATAAAGAGAGAGAACGTCATATAGTGAAAATTCAAGTTTAAGGCAATTAAAAAAGTAAATGTTTCGGGCTACCTTCGTCAGGACCACATTCGCAAAGGGAACTCTCTGATATGCAGTTTAGCAAGGGGTACATATATGGCCTAATCTTAACCGACAGGCGGTGGATGTTACTTACTTATCAGCTCCGCGATATTTAAAAAACCAAGCGCGCGATATTAAAAAAGCTCCGCGATATTTAAAAAATCCGTATCATCCGTAAAAATTAACAACCACTCTGGCCAGTGTTTGCTTGATAACTGTAAAAATTCTCATTTAGCTTCTAAAGTACCTTTGGAAATGCTAATGTCCAGTAAAACATCAGGTTGAAATATTAGAGCATCCAAAGAAATTTCAAATAATGGGTTACTTTTTAATTGGTATATTCATATTAATAAGTTTATTATAGCTGTTAGATAGACATGGAATAGACTTATTTTTTCAATAATTACTAGAGGTTAATAGATGTGACAAGACTTTAAGTTTTGGAAAAAGGCAATGTGAAGACGACTGAGCAGTCTTAAAAAAATCTATCAGCAAGTAATTGTCTTCTTATAATAAGAGGAGGTTCTGAACATTCCAATTGCATGGCATTTTTTGGGTAAGATTTCATGGCACCGCATATAATACGGAGACATTTAGTTGAATCTTATCTCAAATTTTTTAAGCTGACTTATTACATGGTTCCAACAAAAAATAACCATAATCAAAGTGACTCCTTGTAATGGCACTGTATAAAAGTTTTTGGCAGTATGGATGAGACCCCCACCAAAATCCAGAAAGGGAACGCATAATGTTAATATTTTTCTCACACTTTCTTGCGTCAACGTCAGAAAGATGTGGAATACCAGATAATTTCGAATCTAGAAAAACTCAAAGAAACTTTACATTGCTGTCATTCGGAATCACTTCATCTTTAATGAGAATACTGATGTTTGGATTTTGGAATTAACCTTCTTCTAGTAAAAAGAATGGAAACGCTTTTTGATGCAGCTAATGAAAGGCCGTGATTTAATAACCAGACATTTAATTGGTTTACAGCGAAGTTTAATTTACAAATATTTTGGTCTATGGAGTTGTATGTTGTTGTCATCTATGTACAAAACAAGATCGTCAGTGTACTGGAGGATGTTACAGAAACCCTTAACAGCTTTATCCAAATCTACTGTATACAGACTATAAAGAATAGGACTCAGCACCGGGCCTTGAGGAAGACCTTTCCAAATCAATCGGGAAGAAGAATTATAATTACCAAAAAGTAAGCTAACTACACTTAACTTAACCTTGCAGATAATATCTAATGAATTTAGTAAACCAATTAAATAAAATTAAGTAAAAGTAATCAAAACTAAACATTTTCTTTCTTAAAACTGGTAGTAGTACACTGTCATAAGCCGAAGAAATATCAAGAAAAACACCTAGAACAGATTCATTTTTAGAAAAAGCCAGACGGGTAACTATATACCTTTTCTAAATCCAAACTGAGCACTAGATAGTAATAAGTTTTTTTTTAAATAAAATTTCAAACGATTTTTAAAGAAATGTTCCATGACTTTTGCTAAAGTTGAAGAAAGAGCAATTGGTCGGTAACTTAATGGGTTCAGAGGATCCTTACCAGGTTTTAAAATTGGAATAATAATATGTTTTTTCCATTCTTTGAGGACAAAGTTAGAAATAATAAAATAATTAATTAAATTTTAAAAGTATGTTTTTGTTTGAAAATCTAAATTAAAAATGAAAGAATAAGGAATACCATCTTCACTAGGTGAGGAGTCCTTTAATACTTCAACTGCAATTTCGAATTCAAAAATAGAATTTTTTTTATTTACAAAGTTACTATTTTCGGACTCTGTTAAGGAAGTAGATTAAAAATAGCCAAGGCCTTCCCAAACAGGCTATTTCTTGTTGCTATTCTAATATATATAATTTTATCTATCGATTTAAAATTCCGCATCTATATATAGTCGAATATGATAAATGTGTAAAGTTTTAAAAGTTTGTAAGGTAAATTATCCTTGGTGGTAGACCATAACATCGGGTCGCCGGCAAAGTTACCACCCATCGGGCAAAGTCGTGCCGCAAAGCGACCTAGTCGTGTTCCGGCACGTTGCTCGATGAAGCCGTTAATGGGAAATGGGTCTGAACAGCTGCGGTGCGTTGGCGAACCGGTTTGACGTCGAGTTAGTGTTTGTTTTGTCGGGTGTCTAGTCGAGGAGGGTAGCGGGATCCGAAGCAACGGGCTTTCCGCTGGCCGCCCGCAGATAGTTGGGGGCCCAATTAGTGGGTTAGCCACCCACGAAAGGCTGCCCCGCCAGCTGCGAAATTCCCAGGGTGGCTCCATCGTGCTGGTTGGCGACCAGACGAGGAGGCCCGATGGCGATCCCTGGGGGGGTTCGGGCGTCCCCGCAGTCTCCAGACTAGCCTCCCAGTGGCAAGACATCACCAATTTCGACGTCGGGTTCGATACGTACCGCCTCGTTCAACTGCCATTTCCCATCCCTATTCACTTTTATTTTATTTTTTTTATGAGTAAAGTTAAAAAGAAGAAAATGTTTTTACAGCGGTTGCACTCCTCCTCATTTAAAGTGCACCTAACTAATATCAGGGGTTTGCACTCTAATATCCTAGCTGTCCATCACCACCTGGAGACAGAGCAGCCGCACCTCTTCTTTTTGACGGAGACGCAGATACAATGTCCTTTGAGCGCTGTGCACCTGCATTATCCCGGATACACGTTAGAGCACAATTTTCGCTCACGTGCCGGAGTCTGCGTGTACGCGCGGAACGACCTCTGTATCCGGCGTCTCCGTCACCTTGAAGACCCCACTTTTTCTTCTATATGGGTTTTAGTAGACACAGGAAACGAAAAAATCCTGTATTCCTGTGTCTACCGTTCGCACAGCGGTGACCAGGAGACAACTAGATTATTTGAGTATCTCGGTGAGGCTGCTGATATGGCTTTGCATCAGTACCCTTCAGCGCAGCTTGTTTTTCTGGGGGACTTTAATGCTTGTCATCAAGACTGGCTGTTCCCGTACCAGAAAACCGACCATGCTGGAAGAGAAGCGCGGAACTTTGCGTTGTCCTTGGACCTCTTTCAGCTGGTGAGGCAAGCGACAAGGGTACCAGATGTGGTAGGCCATACAGCCAATTGCCTGGACCTTCTGCTGACAACTGATCCGGACAGGTATCGTGTTGAGGTCACCTCCCCCTTGGGAACCTCCGATCACTGTCTGGTGAAATCTGTGTTTACATATTCCCCACCAGCTCACGAACCACATGGTGTTAGGCGAGTATGGAAATACAAGTCAGCAGATTGGGATGAGATGCGGCACTTCTTTGCATCTTATCCTTGGCGGCAGGTCTGCTTCTCTTCTTTGGATCCGTCGAGTTGCGCGGATGCTATAACCGATGTGGTGCATCAGGCAATGGAGTATTTTATTCCTTTTGCTGAAGTTCCCGTCGGTGGCAAAGCTCGCCCATGGTTTAATGCCGAATGTGGTCATGCTCAAGACCGAAAACATTCGGCATACCTCATTTGGGCTGATGCTCGAAGCCGCAAAACTCCGGATGTAAGTACAAAGAAGAGAGCCTTTAACCTAGCTGCCAAGTCCTACAAAAAGGCATTGCGGAAGGCTCGTCTCGATCGAATCGCTAAGAATGGCGAAAAGCTCTCTGTCAAACCAACGGGCAGTCGAGCTTTCTGGTCTCTTGCGAAAGCGATCGAGTCGAATTTCTGCCAACCCTCACTGCCTGCTCTGCTGAAGCCGGATGGATCCCTGGCCCACACAGCAACAGAGAAAGCGAATGTATTTGCTTCTCTGTTTGCTGATAATTCGCATCTAGATACTGGCAATGCTTCTCCAGCACATCTTCCTCACTGCGGTATTTCGATGCCTGAAATCCGCATCACTAACAAAGAGGTATGGAGAACATTGTGTCGTTTAGATGTGAATAAAGCCAATGGTCCTGATGGTATACCAGCCATTCTGCTCAAGACATGTGCAGCTGAGTTGTCTCCTGTACTGACACGTCTGTATCGCCTCTCTTTCAAGACTGGAATAGTGCCGAAATCCTGGAAGCTTGCCAACGTGCAACCCGTGCCCAAAAAAGGCAGCCGTGCTGATCCTGTCAACTACAGACCGATTTCAATCACCTCCATACTCTGCAAGATTATGGAGCGTGTATTGAACTCGCGCCTTCTGGCATACCTAGAAGGTAACGATCTCCTCAGTGATCGACAGTACGGGTTTCGCCGTAATAGGTCTACTGGGGACCTCCTAGTGTATGCTACACACATTCTAGGCGAGGCCATCGAGAAGAACGGAGAAGCGGTCGCCGTCTCTCTGGACGTCTCGAGGGCATTTGACAGGGTCTGGCATGCGATACTTATAAGCAAGCTTTCAGCGTACGGTATATCTCCTGGTCTGATCGGCTGGGTAACGGACTTTCTGAGCCAGAGATCTCTCCGAGTAGTTGTCGATGGGTGTTCCTCGGAATCCTTGACAATAAATGCCGGAGTGCCTCAGGGGTCCGTTCTTTCTGCAACTCTTTTTCTGCTGCACATTAACGATCTGTTGAAGCCCGGTATCTATGGGTATGCAGACGACAGCACAGTTGTAGAAAGATATCTGCCGAGTACTGGGGCTAGTCGAGATCAAGTACAGTCTGAAAGAGAAGCCATGGTGCAGCGTTTGAATGACAAACTTCAGGCAGTCTCTACATGGAGCAATGCCAATCTTGTCAAATTCAACGCCACCAAAACGCAGACGTGTCTGTTCACCTCCAAAAGGAGCCCTTTCACCTTGGCTCCTACTTTCCGGAATGTATCCTTGGAATACAGTGACCGGCTTCAGTTGTTAGGCTTAGAGATTTCCTCGAACCTCAACTTTGGTCGGTTCATTGAGTCCAGAGCTAGAGCAGCAGCAGCAAAGCTTGCCGTTCTTGCGAAGGTTCGGCAGTACTTTACACCGGGACAGCTTCTTGTTTTATACAAAGCACAGATCCGGTCGTGTGCAGAGTACTGTGGCCACATATTTGCTGGTGCCGCAAAGTCTCATCTTGCGGTTCTGGACTCAATTGAGAGGCGAGCAATGAGGCTCATAGGAGATCCCGAGTTGGTCGAAGCCGACCTCCAAAGCCTTGAACACAGGCGTAGAATTGCTAGCCTCTCAGTATTCTATAGGATACATTTTGGTGAGTGTGCGCAGGAATTACACGATCTAATTCCCCCGGCCCCCTTCCATCATCGGACTTTCCGACGCACGGCAGGAATCCATCCTTTTGTTGTGGACATTCCACCTGTCCGAACGAAGCGCTTTGCTTCGTCTTTTTTACTGCGTACAGCAAAGGATTGGAATAGCTTGCCTGCGTCGGTATTTCCGAAAGAATACAATGTGGATAAATTCAAGAGAAGAGTGAATAGGCTGCTAGGGTAATGCGCCTTACCACCTTAGACTGCATTCCACTTACCATCAGGTGGAATGTAGTCAAGCATTGCCCTAGATTATATAAAAAAAAAAAAAAAAAAGTTATTGCATCAATATTTATTTTAAAGCGTTAAAATAAAAATAATAACTAACTCTAACTGACCTAAAATATGAGCATTATGTGCTTATACCTATTTAATTTTAAGTATTCCTATTTGTTGGATTTTACGTCTTTATTTCTGGAACTATTATTGTCAGATTGAAGAAAATAATCACACTTTTCTAATGTTGAAACGTTAGTAATCGTATCGAGCACAAATTAAATACATTTAACTATTTTTAAATGACTGTAAAAATAGTTATGTGTATATAGGTTATATAAAGGTCATAACTAATACATCAGTATAAAAAAATTACAAATATTGACTAATCCCGGCTTCCGGTTAAACTTATAATTATGTTTATATATTTATTTATACTTTTGTTAAGTCTTATTTATACTTTTTAATTAGAACTGGATACAGAAGTTGTTTATAGATAAAATATACAATTGAATAATGATCTATAAATAACTTCGTGTATAACCTATTGTCTGAATTTAATTACAAGGGTTCAATATAAATCATGTATCTCATAAGTTATCAAAGCAATTAATCTTACTTTAATTATCTTAGTTCCTTTATTTGTCGAAGAACCTTCTACTGTCTACTGATATTTTAATATATAATATTAAATAAATTAAATAAATAAATAGACGTAAATATGATATAAAACTAGCGAGGGTAATACGTTGTTATCGGTATAAGGCAAGTGTACCTACTAGAAATTGAAGATGTTATAAGTAGATGGTATCGAGTAAACCATAACGAAGTACACTAGGTCCTAGGACATTATGTTTCAATTATTTGATGTAAGCTCAAACTATCAAATGCATAGGTACTACGAGAAACATTTATAAACAATTATTATAAAGATTACTACTCAGAAGATGTATTTCAACGTGTCTTCAGACCGAAAGCGTTCGAGAACGTTAAGTTTTTAAATCTCCCAGGTATGGTTTGCCTAAGATACATAAAAGAGATGTGTTGCTACACCCAATAGTGATTGAGTCAAAATCTGATTGAATCACCTACCTATTAACAGCAACCCTAAGTCTATAAAACTACACCTATCAAGTGTTAGCAGCATAAATTTATACAACTTTGATTTAATGTCCGGGTCCGGTATTTTTTTTACTAAAATGGTACGGTAAGGCCCTGCGCGACCTTCACACGAAGAAAGTCATCGACGCCGACGGGCAGAAAGCTCTATCAAGGACTGGCTGGTCGTATCAGTGTTTATGAAGTAGCTACGTTACCAGCATGAGTACCGCATCGTCGTGTCGTTCATCCAGGGACCCCTCTCCTGTAAAGGATTATTGCTCGCGCTCTCATAGCTCGAGAGGAGTATGACTCGCCTGACAGCAGACCACAAGACCAGCGAGGCCCTTCTCCGGCGAGAAGTCAAACCATCTGGAAGCCATCAGAAGAGTCCACTCACACGACCACTCTATGCTGCCTTACCTACGGGCCTACGCCCGTGAAAAGGAACAGAGTCGGATCGCAGAGAGCACAAAAGGTCAGAATATTAAAGTCCTCGTCGCTGGCGACAACAAGTGTAAACCACTCAGCCGGTCCAGAACTAACTTAATCCTACCAGGCTACATTAATGCCTGAGAAAAACGGCCCTACACCAAAGAACCTAAACCCAAGCAGAACCCAAAGTGAACCACAAAGCCAAAAAGTCAACCTCCCATTTCCGGACATCAGTAGGGGAGAAGGGTTAATGGGAGTCACCTAAGCGAGAAATTAAAAATATAATAATTTCAACACAATATAAATATTGCAACCGCCTTTAAACATAATATACTTCATTGACTATCAACTGAGATCAGTTTCAATCACTTTGGCAATCAACTTTGAAAATAATATGAAGTTTAAAAAAAACACATTTGACTCCCATTGCACCCACATGAGGGTAATGATGGTCACCCTGGGGGCAATCGGAGTCAATGAAAATTTAGCACATATCGCAGACATAACCTTGTGCTAAGTCCTACCCTGTGCATTCCGAGTGAGCCCATAGCCCATATGAGGTACAGCTGAACCATATTTCATTGTTTCTTCTAAAATCGTTGCATACTAGGCACCTATTTCTAACATCTTCTGGGTCTCATTATCCTGTCACAAATCGTTAGTCCTAACATCAGATACAGGTTTCATTCGATTCTTGTAGTACTTGACGTTTTACTTTTTCAGAACCATTCTTCGGTACTTTAGTTTCTATTCCCTGTCCTTTACCTTTTCATTTCTTATTTTCTTTCTGTGTTTTGCCTTTTTTCTTTATTTTCTTTTTCTATCAGGTTTTCTTTCAGTGGCGTTGAAGTTAAAATTTTTGCATGTAAAAGTTTTGAAGTTAAAATTTTTGCTTCTTTCGGCCTTCGGTCTTCTCTCGTAATTTGATTATATCATGCAATGAACTTTGACTTGAAGTGCTAGGACCTGGTGATTCGATCTGTTTTGATGTGCTCGGTATTGCGGGATGAACTTCTTTTGATGTGCTCGAAACTTGTTATTGAATTTCTTTTGATGTGCTCGGGATTGGTGAGTGAACTTCTTTTGCTGCACTGGGAGTGGTAGTAGTAGTTGCAAGAGATTCATTGCAATCATGGATTGTAATAGTTACAGATTGAAGAATTTCTGCGGCTAGAAAATCTTTTTCTGTGAGTACCTACTTCTGGATTAACTGGAAATATTCCAGTTGATCCAAATCCTGATTCTCCTTTGCTAATAGACGCAACATTATTAATTACTTTCTTCACCAAAGACGAACTGATCATTTGCGGAAAATGGGAGTCACCCGACTCTCATTACCCACTTCTGTACATAATGAAAAAAAAAATAATGGAAAAAAAACTGTAACATATTAACACAATATGACCTGCTCTTCACAATTTTAAATGTCTAACTAAGCTCGTGTGAATGTCTTAATCGAATACTATAAATTATTCGACACTTATCTTTTAATGTACTTTGACGAAAAATAAGATCAGCAGAGCGTAAAAACAAAATGAGGCTAAATCTCAGAAGTGCAGGGTCTAAATGTTGCGAGCCGTTCCAGGCAACGCCGAGGGGCCAGGGCAAGGTAGAAGACATCGTTTACGCGGCGCACGCGCGTGCTATTTTGTGGATGTGTGGGTGATTCCCATTACCCCCTGACTCCCATTACCCTACTCTCCCCTACATAATTCCTTTTCCAGCACCTGGCGTCAAGAAGATGGACTGCAGCTGTGGTAGTTTCTATAGCGGACAATTCTATGTAAATATTTCAGAAAAGGGGAAAGGAACTTATTGCAGCTTAAAAAACCGTCAGAGTAATATATAGTCTATAGGTTATCGGGAACTTGTTAGATTCAGACCACAACCTCAGAATACGAGTTGCTCTAGCCACAAATACTCTCCACAGAACGTCATTATTATTCCACAGTAGTTGTACAAGCGGTTGAAATAAAAAAATAACATGAAACATTCCACTCGAGAAGCTGGATAGAACTTTTCATGAGCATGGAATCCAGTGTTAATAGTCAGATAGTATTAGCCGTGATTTATTACGTGTGTAGCTTTTCGTGTCGTGGAATTAAATACTCTCAAAACCCATCTTAATAACAATAAAAATTAAGAAAAACAGGAAAAGATAGTCGTCATCGACGCTGAACTGAAATATCATCCCATCGTAAAGGTTAGTAAAATTCGGCAGAAACTCGTGAAATTAAAAAATCCTTTAGTTTATATCGCGAACTAGACCCTCTTCTTCCCTTGTCCTACAACTTAAACTTCTCTATAATGATTGCAACCGTAGTCACTTACCATCAGCTGGGTATAAACGTCTGACTTGTCGAACTTATAAAACTGACTTGCTGTAACGGAGATAGCAACATTAATGCAGATGAAATAAAACAAATTCTCGGTAACCAATAAGTACTTTAATAGATATTATTTCATTATTAAGTCTCGCTAATAGTGCATATTTGCATTTTGTCACCATTCATGACAAAAAATCTAATACCTATTTATAAGAATTTAATCAGTTTTAAGATCAAGGTCATATGTATGGACAGGATATTGAACCAATACTATATTCAGAGCAGCTTTATTGTAGAATGGTATTACTTATATTTTGTATTATTAATAGTTTTTTCTCTCTAGACAAGAATGGTCAAAATAAATAATAAAATTGATTTCATATATTTATCAACATGATAGAAGTAACTACAACAAAACATTATTATATTATTAAGTAGGTGATATGTCAATTATGTATCTATCAAAAACTATTTTTTTTTAAATAGTATATATATCACTTTTCTGTAAATTACATTTTAATTTTTTGGAAGATATCTAACGGGTTTTAATATATAATAAATATTATAAATATAATTTATACAAATCTATGACGTTTTTTTTTTAAACATTTAATTCACGAAGTCACTGCACTGGGCTAGAGAGATACAAATAAGCCACGCCTAACACAATATGATAGCAATTATTATATCACTTGTCATTTTATTTAATTATAAATACTTACAAAATTATAAATGAAGATATATTTTAATTTTATATTAATAACAAACAAACTTCTTCAATCATCTTTTCTTTAAGTCTTTTAATATATCTCATTTTATACAGCTTTACATACTCCAAAAAATATCCCGGAATACCAGGTTTATATACTAAGCAATTATATAGGATATCAGTACATTGATTTGATTATATAACATATATACAATTGGCACACGTTTCATTAATTGATTATTTCTTAATACCGGTTTTGTATTACAAATAGAATTGTCAAAATATCATAGAATTTGTTGAAAGGAATTTTTTATAAGAAATCATAGTCAATATTCGTCTAAAAACCATATCTTAGTCAGTTAATCTATTCGAAGTCAAAGTAGTTCACCGCCTAAATTAGAATATCCCTTTATCAAAAGTTAGTATATTATTTGGTCACAAAAATCACATTAAAAGCGAAGAATTGGAACTTGTAAGTTTGGAAAACCATTTGGAAGACTAAGTTAAAATGATAAGGTAACAATAACTGACAAAACATGTAGTGGTCAAAAATAACACAATTTCAATGATAACAAAACATAATTTATCACAAATTCTTGCACCACACTTTAAAAAATAATAATATAAAACATTTTTGAAAGAAATATATAAAAGAGGTTCTAATATTACGTTATTCTTTCGTTAGATTTTATTAACTTACTATAAACAAAACTATTTGTCATGAATGTATATTTTACTAAAATAATTATTGTGTTTAATCCGGTCTAAACTAGTATTGGTATAAATAGTTTCATATTTATAATGTATTGAAATTCATATAACTAAAATTCTTAACCTTGCTGTCGATACATATTTTAGTAATATAACAAAATTGTCTAAATCTCTCTAATGTCTAAGAGAAAATTCGTTAGAACGTTACAAATACTACCACACTAAAATTATCTAAAGAGATTTAAGTATATAGTTCTACAAATCCATATATCTATACTATTTTGGCCACTTTGATTACAAATAAAATTGCCAAGAACGGGCCCTAAGGCTTCAATATATCCAGTCCCAACAGTCGAAAGGTGAAAGGATTTCTCAGTAATATACCATTTTAAAGCAATTATCAACTACCCACTACTTCTCAAATACTCAAGACATATATAAATCAGGTTCTAATATACGTAAACATATCAAAACTACAGATATCTAAAAATATTACAAAAGAATTCTACAGGTACCTACCCCTTTTTTTTCAAAAAGGTACCAAATATATAATTTGTAGTCGTTTACTTTAATATTATTGTGCTTACATCATTGGCACATAGAGGTCGAAACAATTTTAACATTTCATGACAATCGACTTTTTACTTTAATCCATTTAAATAAAGTTCAAAATATCTTTAAGCGGCAACGGAATTATTATTTAATATAAGTAGAACTATTACTGGAGGTCTAAGTTTAAGTATAAGTTCAATTAACATAACAAATAACAACCCATTTGAAAAAAATGCATGCTACTAAATAAAATATTAAATAAATATATGTTTATTTACTTAGTAGAATTCTTCTCAACTATTAGAAAGCAGTGAAAGTGAACCGATTAAAGAATTAATTAAACAAAATTATCTTCACTAAAAATAAGCAATAACACAAACTCTTACAAATATCTTACAAACAAGCCTACTAGAAAAAATATTTTACAACACTAATATGTCATTATGTTGATTCTCCGAGAAATGTAAAAAAAATCATTTTAAGTAATCTGAATTAAGTAGCATGATAATCACTCAATATAAACTACGTAATTAAACTAAAAAATATATAATAATATGTCACTTTATAATCTTGTCAGTAGACTATCACTTAAAAAAATCTGCGAGATAGAATTCCACTCGGAAATAAATCTGACAAAAAGTAGAATTCTTCTCAATTATCGGACAATTTAAAAAATACTATTTTTAACGGATTCTTTAATCATGAAGATTTCTTTATTTAATGTCCTAATACTTTTATATGAGTAAATCATTTCAAATATCACTTAAATAGTTGAAATGTTGAAATCCTTTAAAAATAGTATTCTTAAATTGTGTATTAGTAATGACAATCTTATAAAAAACTAACAAAATTGACAATAAGCAGCTCAATACATAAAGCTATATCTGTACGATCTTTCGTCTGCGTGTGAAGGCGAGCGCGTACTCCACGCCCCATACGAGCACGCACGACATTATCAGTGCGTTCTGTACGTGGATGCACATCGCGAAGCTACCCGTGTAGTCTCTCACGTAGCCTGGAACCAACAAGTTATTGGTATTATTTGTACTGTATGCGAAGTTTTTGAGGTTACTCCTTAAGAATCGATTTTGATATAAGGCGCCCGGTATGACAAAATGTGAGGTATAAAATCTACTGGACGAGTGACCTCGTTACGTCTTTGGTGCGCAACTGTCTAATTTGGTTGTCAGTGTCTTATTGTTATAAATATCGATAATCAATATTGTTATTGTGAAGTTATAATATTTATCATTAAATTTTGCTAAAGTGAAATGCAAGTATTTTGCTTAAGTGAAATGCAAGTATTTTGGTATAAACTATGACAGAAAGGGGTGTTATAATATTGCCGGGACATCTAATAAACACGTACCTTTTATAAGGTATCAATCTTTTTTCAGTTAAATAAGCTTTTTTTAAATCTGTTTAGACAATCGTGCCTAAGGAGTAAACTTTAGTCTTGCGTTGGAGCTGACACACACAATATTTTTTTTATATAATATAGAATGAAAAATTCATCAACACAATTTGAACTTTCGACATCTGGGTGACCGCCTCCGTCGCTCTTCCAACTGAGCTATCGTTTTAACCGTGTTGATGAATTTAGCGTTCTATATATGATCGTGCTAAATCGGTATTGAGACGACATCTACTAGATTATTTCCAAAAAACTCCGAAGAAATATAAAACGTTGAAAACTGCATTTTTGTTCTTATCGGACTTATTTATTGTGCTTTTGAATTTAAAAGTAAACATTTAAATTAAGAAATGTTTGTTCTATTATTAATAAGTTTTCCTTACCAATAAGGGGACCGATGATGACGACGAACACGCCTTTGCTAACCATGTGTAAGCCAAAGGCGGCCGGCAGCTTCTCCAGCGGACAGTACTCAGATATAGTCAGTGTGAAGTTACTGAGGCACATTCCTCGGAAGAATCCGCAGATTGATAACCAGATCATTAATGGCACCCATTCAGATTGTTCCGCCAGAACTATAAGTACATACATATTTTTTTTATATGTGTATTATTAAATTTATTGAACTCTAATATTATATTATTTTTGTACAATAATAATAAGGATATAAATAATAGTTATTTTTATTCTATTATTTATAATCATTTATGTCATCAATAACGATTAATAATTCATGTCAACTTAAATATCAACTTACCGGATCGCGTTGCGGCCAAGAAGAATGCTGATATAAAAAAGATCATTTTCTTAGTAATGTTAGTTCTATCAAAAATCGGTGGTAATATTAAACGCACGCAAATATCAGTGATGGCTGTCATGGACAAACAAAAGGCAGTCTCGTTCATATCATATCCTAAACTCCTAATAAAAAATGGAGTCAACATCCTAAACTGCAGCTCTCCACTCCAAAATAATGAAAGACCCAGTAAAAGATTCAAAAAGGACCAGTCCTTTAATAAGTCCAGGTCCATAAGGCTAATAAACTTTTTGACGAAACCGAGTTTCTTTTCTTCGGGTTCGATTTTTTTTATTGATTTCATTTGTAGAGTATCTTCGTCGACTGCCTGAAATTAAAATTATACTTTTATATAAATAACATTAAAGAGTCACGGTAATTTGGTTTAATAAAAACACGCAAAAAATGTCCCAAAAGCATTAAAAATCAGACTTACATCAATGTACAGTTGCAAGTAGCTCCCCGTGAAGTCCATATTGGATATGTTAGATATCACAGACACTTTCCTCTTCCTCACAGCTTCACTCATACTCCCGCTGGAGATAACTCTTTGCATGGCCGCCACAGAGGCCGCTGTGGTTAAGCTTGGCGTATTCGCGTTTTCGAAGTCTTGCAGTGGTTTGTCACACGTCTTGGCTCTTGGCAGACCAATCGTTCTAACGGACGGATGGTTCATGTTGGCGTGGGACCGCTGTTTAGGAAGTTTCGGCATTGGATGACTTACAAGTGGATTTATCTCAAATTTATCATCCGCTTCTTCGTCGCTCTCGTTAATGCATTCCATTTCCTGGATTTTATTTAATTTATTAATATTATAGAATTCATACTGTTTCTAAAGGATTTGTTGCTTTAAAAAATACTAAACCAACCTTAACTAATTGCATTTCACAGTCAACCGGTTCCTCTTTCATATGTCTTTTGATAGGTTGTAACAAACAGGAACCAAGGACCGCGTGGAAAGCTAATCCTCCCAAAATGACTACCGTCCATCTGAAGCCGAACTCTCCTAATAAAATTTTCACTAATTGCGGCATAACCATGAGACCAAACCCCGTTCCCGCCATGGATAACCCAACGGCCTGGCCTCTCTTCTTCGAGAAGTAATGGTTTAATGATACGAATGATGATGAAGAGGCAAGACCGACGCCGAACCCTGAAAGAAAATAAATAGCAAATACATAAAACGACAAAAAATCTTCAATCTAATTAGTTTCTTATTCAAATCATCGTTATTACTTAAGTTTAAAAACTGCACATGAATATTGTTTTGAATTGTGTGAATATTACTGGAAAATTTTATTGAAATTCTTGTCTAACTGTCTATTGTATAGAATATGTTTAATTTACGTCTGTCAGAATAAAACTAAAAAAAACTGTCGGGAAACTAACTTCAAGAATGAGCGAATATTCAAACAATTGCTTGATGAATCACATTTTTTTTTGTCCACAACCGTATTGAAACAGGTTTAAGGAAAATCAATACAACAAAAGAACCAACAAACAAAGTCTCAATATTTAAAATTTTATCTCCAATCATTACTTACATGCATATAAAGGAATCAAGGAGAAAAATACTATAGTATTAATATGTAAAAAAATAACCAATCGAAGCGATATTTATTTTAAAACTAGCTTTTGCCCGCAGCTTCGCACGCCTTAAATTCGTAATAAAACAATTCCCACTTCCCTTTTTTTGTATTGGCTTCTATATGACTTATTTTAAGTGATACAATCAAAATTACGACATCGGCAGACATCGCTCACGGTCAAAAGTATATTTAAAGTTTTTAATAAGGATACAATATTAGATACTGTAATTATTTTTATACCTCTCTTATTGTTACTTAAACGTCCATTTAAAACTTGCAGGTGTAGTTTTATTAAAAAAAATCTATTTCAAATGATAAACGTTCAATTAACTATATGCATTAACAAAATTTTCAATACTGAACATTCACAAAAGCCATTTTTGAGACGGTCTGCACGGTTCCATACCAGAGTACGCCGCGCCGCGCCGGTAGACCGTACCGCCGCAAACGCGAAGACCCTATATTATAAATCAGTAATATCGTCGAAAATATTCATTAAAATTACAGGCTGTAATGGGCTACATTGTTCCATATTAAATGTAAAATGTATTTAAGTTACTTAATTAGATACGGATTAAAGCTGTATTTTTTAAAATCGTAAATTACCTATTATTTTTCGTAAAAAGTAAAGGATAAAAATTTGCTATTGTGGGTTATCCCTAAGAGATAAACATATACCATCGCATATTTTCTTGTAGAAATTTTTAAGGTATACAATACTTAGTACATTATTTTGATCTATCTCGTGAAGTTCAACCAGCGTTTGCATTGTAAGCGCAAACAAAAAGACAAACAGATAAACAGACAAAGATTTTAAAAATGCTGAAAATGGATTCTGTTAGTTATTACTTTACATCCTAGTATATTTTTTAAAATATTTTTAATGTACAAAGACTACTCCTCTACAGATTTATTACATGTATAGAATAAGATTTTCATGGTACCTATTACGTCATTGACATAAATCCTAACTTTTTTATTTCTTAACCGATTTAGATGAAATAAACACTAAATGTTAAGTGAAGACTGTGATAATATATTCCCGAAAACCACATTCAAATTGGTTAAGCCGTTTCTGAGATTAGCGTGCACAAACATACAGACATACAGACACACAGACAAACAGACAAACTGAAAAACCATTGTTTTAGGTTCTCTTGTTCTTATAAAGCCCCCCTATGATGTTTTTTTTTTGATTCCATGTACAGGAATGGCTCAGTGACGATTTTATTATATGTATAGATGAGATGAGAAGTAAATGGTAAAAAAATACCTATGTCTAATAACATTAACAATGCAAATAATTATACAACAAGGAATATCTCAGAACTATTAGCCGATTACAAAAGATATAAATCTTTTTATAAGTAAAGATTAAAGATGAGTAACATCCGGTCAAAGAAGGAAACTTTTAAGGAAAAAGAAATAAATTCTTCAGTTCAATACGTCGATTTAATTTAATAAGGTTATGTGCTAAGAAAATTTAAAAAAATTTATACACTATGCAGAAATCATTGTAATTTTTCCTCTTAACCCTAACAAAAGTTACAGAGTAATGAATAATGCTGTATTTAGAAAAGATGACTAAGCGGTTATTATGCCTTCAATAAATATATAATATAATTATCTTTAATTAATACTTCCAACACATAATAACGTTATTTATTACTGACAAGTCAAAGTAGTTCGGTGAAATGATAATAAATCCCGTAATAGTCTATTATAGTTAAATTTGTTCTGAATCATAAATACGCACGAACGTAGTTAGGCTTACTTCAATATTTGTAAAGGACTATATGTATAAATATAATTTTGTGTGACAACCATAACAACTAGAGCCTACCATACAAGAAATACAAACAAAATCTTACCTCCGAGTATACTGTAAGTGGCTAAAATATGAGCCATGCTATTGGCCGGCGCTGTCAACAAAAGCCCCACAGCACATATCATGGACCCCACAAAACAGACTTTTCTGTATGAGAAAGTCTTTATCACTGGTCCCACAAAAAATCCCGAGAAGTTTACAACTGAGTCTAAGGTACTGGCAATCACTGATGCTCCGGTTGTGTGAACCCCAAGGTCATCTAGAAGGTCTTTGAAGAGTAGACCGAAAGACGGTTCAAGAGAACGTGTTGAAAACTGAAAAGAAAAAAATACTATTATTAGGTACACATTGCATCTCAAAAACTCCCCACCTAGCCCTCTCAAAGCCACCGTTCACTTAGTTGACCCAGGCCTACCATTTTTAATAATATTAAAGGTTGATAAATATATGACTCTTATTGTAACCAACCGACCACTACCCACTTTTTATGTCACTCATCTAGGATGAATGGAGGACACATATTCTAACCTACTTCTAGAAAATATAGAAAGCTGAAATATCGCACATAGGCTCCTTTAGAGAACACACCTACAGAAAAGTTAGGTTAAGTTTTTTTCGCATACAATGGTTATGGTAAAGGTATTCCAGATTGGTCCAAGTTGCAACTCCAACACTTGCAAAACTTGTTAATATTCACGAGGTCTGTTCATGGAGGTTGACGATAAATTAAAGTACAAAATAATGTTTCTAACCAAAAACTAAGAGTCACAAACAGGGTTTAAAAACCATACATTTGCTTCATAATCAGTAATCTTCTACATTATTAAGTTTTTTAAGCTATCATACGGTATGTAAGATCCAGGTCAGTAGGGAGCAGGGCAATCAGGCACCCAGTTCTGTGTTGGAGTTAAAATTTGGACCTTTACAATAACAATTGTAGGAACTTCATAAACACATCCTTTTTATCACATCAGAGTGTTTTGGTGAGGATTAAAAGAATTGAAAACCTGAATTATTATCCTAATCACATTTAAAATATGTCTAGTTAGTTTGTAAAGGTAATGTTTTCTTAGTACTCCAAGGAAGAACATAAAAGACATCTCTCATGGAATCTTTTAAAATTTTTCTTCACTTTTCGTGTTCCCGTGACTAAAAATACGTAAGTTTGAACATGACTGTGTGACCAAGACTAAGATCAGTATTCTGCGTCACGTTGTGGCTTGGGGGAGTTCTTCTGAGACGCAATCTCGTAAAAATACATTAGTATACTTTCGTCATAGTTACTAGTTAGATCCGAACTTTTTTCTTAAATGTATACATAAAAATTTGATCTTAGACATTGTATATTAAAGGAAGTTTATATCAATACTTATAGCGATTACGTGACCGTACCTTATTTAATTCGTGGGCGATATTGCTTATTACGCAAACTGTGTGGGCGCGCCCTTGCCAAAACCAACAAAGGAGTTTGTTGTTTTAAATACATATTCTATTTTTAAAATATATCTTTTTTTAAATTAAAAAGTTTTTAAGAATTGTATAATGATTTAACACATCTTTAATATATGTAAATAAATTCTTTCATAGGTACTTTTTTCCATATATAATGCTTGCAGTATAAGCCTTAAGATTTTTTAACTAACCTGGTCAGGTCATTGGCCACATATTGTTTTCAATAATGCTTATCAATTACCAGCACTATATAAAAACATTGCTAAAAGTACAATGTACTGTAGATTATTTTATTGCCTGATAATAAATAAATACTCGTATATCACCAGCTGTAACTGTAAAAGTACATATACAAAAACACGTGAGATTTTTTTTTTATATTGATATTCTATTTTAATTCTATATAATAGGTAATTAGTGTAAAAATACCGAACTCATGTCACTAAAGTTAAGGACCTATATATATATACATATATATATATATAATTTTCATAGAAAGTACCGTATGATGCCGAAAAATAAACAACCTTTTTTTTTTTTTTTACAGCGTCACCGGGGGAGCGGGTGGGTCAGGAGACCCACCCTTAAAAGGGGGGGGCCAGACTGGCCCCCATGGGGAACGACGTCCCGAGGGCGTCTCAGATTGAGACACGGACCTCGGCTCGGGGCGTCGTTAGTCAGGAGGGAAGCTAAGGACATTTGGACACTAGCGTCCTCCGACGGCAGAACGCCGGAGCAACGGAGCACAAAAAATAATAAACAACCAATGCATTTTAAAAAATATCTTATTTCCTTTACCCCTATTATTTGGGCTGCATATGTTCTTCCATACATCATACATAGTCGCCATTTTATATTTATGTCAAATATAATTTTTACAGACTCCATTCGTCTTTCGTAGGTCTTCCTCTTCTCTTATTGTTGATAATTATAGACTATTCCACAGTAATTTTATTCCTATGAACAATGGATCGTAAACGATGTTATTTATAACAATATTGATTTTTAGTAATAATTACAGTGCCTGCAGTCTCATATAACTATATATATTATTAATAGATAACTACATACAATTAATGTTTATCTATAATGTCATAATAATTCTTCATTTTAAGTTGACATGATTGCTTTTTGTAAACCATTATATTTAAGTATAGCAATCTGTCTTGAATACTTTACGTATAGTTCTAGGTTTTTAAATCATTCGTTCTTTTTCGAATATTATATACGCAGGTGGGTCAAAAAGTTCGCGGAATGGAGGAAATAAAACACAAAATTATTTTTCCTTCTCAATGTATTCCCCCTTAACTCTAATACATTTATTAGACCTATCAATTAATTTATTAATACCATCGAAAAAAAATGATTTCTCTTTGTCGTCAAAATAGGCTGAAATAGCGCTCTTTACTTCTTCATCACTGGAAAATTTCTTCCCTCGAAGCTCTTTTTTCATTTTTGGGAACAAATAAAAATCACTAGGGGCTAGATCTGGGCTATAGGGAGGATGTTCTAAGATTTCGAAGCCCATTCTTTGAACAGCAGCCATCGCAACTTTCGCCTTGTGCACAGGTGCATTGTCGTGCAAAATTTTCTTTCTCCCTCACAGCAACTCGCAGACGTTCTAATAATGTAGCGTAGTACTTCCCAGTTATAGAAACACCCTTTTCTTTATAATCAATAAGGAGGTTTCCTTCTGAATCCCAGAAAACAGAAGCCATGAATTTTCCAGCCGACGGAGATACTTTAAATTTCTTCGGGGGTGGTGTGCCCTTTTTGTGCCACTGCATGGAGTCTTGTTTAGACTCAGGCTCATAATGATGAACCCAAGTTTCATCGCCAGTCACAATTCGGTTCAAAACTTCATCCTTTTGATCACCACAGAGCGCCAAAAACTAGCGACAACACTCAACTCGCCGCTGCTTTTCTCCATGTTGCAAAAATTCTTCCGGATTGACTTGTTGATTGACGTGTAGCTCAGTGAATTATGACCTAATTGTTTTGAAACTTAGTATTTATACTCTTAATGAGTGTCACAACTAGTGCAGGTAGTAAAAAGTTGCCTTTTCCCCCTCCATACCCCTCATTTCGCGAACTTTTTGACCCCCTCTCGTATAAATTATATATAATATTATATAAAAAAATACCGAAATTGCAAAAAAACATAACACTAACAATAATGTAATATGAGGTCCAAAAGATATTTATACCAGAAAATGCCATGATAGTGAAATATGATCAACGATGCCCATATATCCACAGTATATACCATTACTTATATAGAATATTGGATATATTTTCAGTCATACGACTAAACCGATTGTGATAAACTTTGATATCATGACCTATATTGACCTATAGAGAAAAAATGTAATATCTGTAGATAATTTCTTTATCAATTCGTTACTTTGTTATTTATTTACATTTACATAATAATAAGCTTCAAATATATATTTATTTTACTCACAATTAATCATGCTATATCGTGATAAAGTAATGTTCCTTTGTTAATTCTTTGTAACGAATAATTATATTAATAAAAAGATATACATACATAACAAACAATAGTGTCTGTCTGTCCGTGTCGCAACAAGCATGTGACTCGGTAGTGGTTAGTTGGGCAATCGAGATTATTGCTCTTAATGGACACGCAAGCATTACATACAAACATACTGATAGAACAATGTAACAAATAAATAAAATTTTACTTAATAAAAAAGAGGTGATGTCTTCACAGTATTTATTTTAGTTAGTATTTTTTCTTTTAAAATACTATAGAATATATTATATATTGGTGGATATATACAAATAATAATATATGGTATACAAATGTAACATTTTAAAGAAACTTTGATATCCTGTAAAAAGTAAATAAAAAAAATACACATTATAAGAAAAACAAGCTTATATTGAAATACAAAAAACTAAAGTAAAAATCGTATAAAGTGGATCATTAATGCAATCAATGATGAACGAACGAGGATGATGACCTCTGATACCTTCATGTTATCATCATCAAGGTATCAGTGGTAGGTATATCATTGCGGCTACTTATAATACTAATCAGTCAATACTAATACCTTTTATCGTAAAGCACTTGAGTTTGAATGTGTCTGTGTGGGAGGTAATCTATGGAACTTCTTAATTAATTTATTTTATTATTACACAGATAGTTGGTAAGCTAGGACATTATAATATAGAATAATAGTAAGAAAAAACTCTTCGAAAAAATATAAAAGAAAATTCACTTCAGAACATTGCAGTGGCTTATCAAGCAAATTTTGCACAAATACTTGCATTTTAATGACAAAATAGCAATGATGGCCACGGCCATGTCATGAAATGCCATGCCATGACAAATCATTAAGCCACTGATGGCCATAAATTAATTGTTAAAAAGATTGATATATGCCATTATTCATAATACAAATTGAATGACCTCGAAAGGAATGACTGGAAAGCAATAAAACAGTTTGTAAACAATGTTAATATTGTAGGTTATTGAGTTTGCTATGCAACACGCATAGCTGAATTGTTATAGTCTTTTGAAGTTAATAGATACTTTATGTTCATAGGAATAAGTTTGAAAATATCTATTAACATGTTTGGTCATGTTAAGCTTATTTAAATATTATTGTTTAATACGAATTATAGAATGTATAGCTACTGTATCCATGATAGCTCAATTGGTAAAGTGACGGGACTATTTACCAGAGGTCACAGGTTGGAATCTCTGCCTGTATCGGTAAATTTTTCATTGTAAAATTATTTAAAATATAATCATAGAAAATAGATTAAGTGTATTTTTAATAAATAATAGTGATTTAATAAATAATGATATATTTTTTTTAAAATTAATTACCTACTGAGTTTTTAATCCAAGTGTTTATTTTGCTATTAGCATTTAGTTGTCAAGTTGAATCAAATTTCGTGGAAGATTCCACGCCATATGTGCTTGTGACATTCTTATACCAAAATAACAAGACAGAGGATAGAGACATCTCTTGACGCTTGATCATTGACGCATATAATTTGTATGGATTCGTCTTAAATACATACTAACGTCCATTTGATAATAACTTAAAATAGACAAAAGTATGCATAAGATGAATAATATTAGTCATAAACTCTAGGTAAAGTAAGGCTGACATAGAAAGCAAACAGTTGTTATTACCCAGAATAATAAACATTTTGAGTTTTCTATTCTGTACAGATTAAAAATATATGTACATACATTTAAAAACATTATTACAAATTAAATTAAATGCATTAACATCGGTATAGTCTTTGTTGGCTCTGGAGGGTAAAAAAATCTTTAAAAAAAGTGCGTTACGTTATTACGTATTCAGTACGTTCAAGTATTCTTGAACGCCAACTTTTTGGCTTTTGTTTGTTATAAAGTTCAACAAAAGCAGCTTTAATAAAACCAAAAAAAAGGGAAATAAAATAAAATTAATACTCAAATCGTGTTTTTGGCACAGAATCAATAAAAATATCAGAAAAATCTGGACCGAGGCGATTTGATTTAAAAATACATTACTAACGTTTGTATATAAAATCGTTACGACATAAACATAAGACTTCGGAGATAGAATAATATTATGACCTATTTATAAATTTCCATAAAATCATCTGCAACCTACCACAATAATTATTTGTAAAAAAACTAAATAATTAAAAAAAACAGATATGAAAATTATACAGTAAATAAATTCATTTAGGGTTTACCTTTAATAACTATTTTTAGACTCAAGAAGAAAAGAAATCATTTTACTCTTGAATATTATCGTTCTTTAATGAGCCGTGGTATTGTAGTAATCAAGGTTAAATTTAACTACTGATTAGAACCTGTAACTCGATCTTACACGGGTACAGAACTATTTTAAAATATTTATTATATCGGTATAATCGGTAACCTAAACTTTAACTTCGCCAAACTCCTCTACTAGAAATGAAAAAAAATACATTTTCTGTATCTTTATATAACTTAATTTTAAAGATTTTTACTAATATAAAGATTTTTTCTTAGAAATTACCTCCAACTGTCCGTAAAAGTTAATGCAAAATATATCTTTACATTACGAATAATTTATCAAAAATATATTCACGAAATTTTTATAACGACTTAATATAAATAGAAGGATGAATTATATTTGTTTAAATAATTTTGTCAATTTATATTTTTTACTTAGTACATACATTTATCGTACCAACTAATCACATATAGACTAATCTAATAAAATATAAACATAGCCAACCTTATTCTAACAACTTGGTATAACGAATAATAATAATAATAGTTTATTTGAAACAAAATATAATTCCCTTTAGCTTGGTTATACCCATTTGGCAATGGGTGATTATGACATGGGAGGGAATTACGCTAACTAATATTAAGTATAGTGAGTTTGTTTGTTTGTTACGCTTTCACGACCTAACTACTCAACCGGTCATCATTAAATGTTACACATATACATGGAGAGTAGAAACAGAACAGGACACAGACATATCGAAAAAATATTGTTCTGTTGTGGCAGAGAATAACTTTTAGACAATACGAAGGACCTTTTACAAAAGCACAAACTTTTAGATGGTCAACAGACAGACATACATGAATGGTTTTTGTAACTAAACAACGCGAGATGTCGCTGGCAAAAGATAGTATGTGGTATTGGAATATTGAAGAATTAATATTAATAATACTTACATTGACTAAACTAACACCAAAGCAGACCATCCAAGCCCAGCCGCCATCAGGAGCAACCTTCCTCGTCGCCGGCACCTTCTTCTCCGTCCCTTTGCTCTTCTCAACTGTCATTGTAGCCTTTGTCACCTACTTGTCTGTAACATAAGTTTATACATTTTTTTTTAGGTCTTTTTTTTATTGTAAAATGATGCGCACATATTAAGTTACTCATTTTTGTATTTTTCTTTCTCTCATCAAGAGAATTTATTTTAAAATGAGCAGTGCCTTTGTACGAATCTATGTTATAATAAATATATCTGATAAATATTAAATAAATATAATCAATTAATTTATTTATTTTATTAGTTTCTACTTAAAAAACAATTTTCAAAATCTGTATATGGTACAAATAAATTATTTATTTAACAAGGTGTAGCGTTATATACCATATCTTTCATAACAATCATGCAGCCAGCGATAGATCATTGAACCTGTGTCCTTAAATGTTTAGTCAACTATTATCTTTTTAATAATAGCAACAAGGTCATTGTACTGTGTAGAGATAACAAAACAATACACAGACTAACCCATAGAATGCATTATTCCTGATTTTAAAAAGGACTTTAGATTACTTATTTGTATTGAAAATATTTTTTACTATTTATATAAAAAAAGAATGAATAAACCGATACGGGCAGGGAATCGTACCCGCGACTACTGGGAAACCGTCCCGTAAAATAAGCTTAACATGGCTATACATTTTTATAGATATTTTCAAACATTCTTCACTATTTCTATTAATATAGTGAATTAAATCACTAAAACCGGAGTGGAGTGAACGAGTAGGACACGATCACTCTGCTCCCACGTGATTGCACACGAATGGCAAGCACGTGTTACTCGAGGTCATGCCACATCAAAAACTTTAATCTTAAATTAGTTCAGATACCACATCTAGCATTTTTACTTTTTATAAGTATTATTCAAGTAAAAAACGAGTGGTTAGCGCAGACGCCTAACGTATAGCGACTCAATGGGGTTCGGATTCGATTCTCGACAGGAACAGGCATATATGTGATGAGCATAGATGTCTGTATTTCTGGGTTTGTTTGTTTCTTAAATATATTCTCAGTATTTATAATGAGTATTTCTATGTATGTATTTGTATCGTTGTCTAACACACTTAACATAAGCAAATAATTTGCTTACTTAGGGGTTAGATCAATGTGTGTAATTTCAATCCTGTATTATTATTAATATTATTATCGATTTTATTTATGTTATGATTTTAGAGATTGATCCTATCAGTAGATAAGATGATCCAAATTAACGTGACTCAGTAGCGGCGTGCGTTAACACAAAAGTATTATCACATTGATAATAATGATATATACAATAATGATAAATAATAATAAAAATAGGTTATTTTAACTATTCATCTTTTGTTTCATTTATAATCTTTTTACCAATCGTATATATAATGTATCTAAGATAAAGGTAACATAAGTAGTACTAGAGGAAGAACAGTCTTCCTCTAGTACTGGCCATGTCATATCTTAGATACATTATTAGATACATTAATATACGGATTTAGGATCAATAGCACATATGTAAATGTCATATAAAATAAATAATATTATGACTTGTATGTCATGTAGGTATCCTATCTCCAATTGTTTTATAAGTATAGGTACACATTTTTTACAGGAAAAATCATAAAAGACTGTCTCAGGTATCGGTTGCTACCAAAAAGTCTAGGAAAATATTGCTTGTTATAACGACTTAAAAAACGTTATAACAACACAGAATCAATATATGTTTATGTATATTTAAACAGTTCAATTATTATTTCACTAGCTGCAGACATCAATAGATTAATTAATAGTTCAAAATACTGACAACTCAATAGTTTAACTGTTAGTTTATTGGTAAGTAAGCTAAATATATATTTAAAGATTGTAAAAATTGCATTTAAAACGCCAAGTTATCTACGAAGAGTATAAAAATTAATGTTATATTATTATATAATGTTACATAATTACTAACCAAAATATTAATATTAATATTTTTTTTGTTTGTCTATACTGTTAGCCCTGTTGGCTATTACAGCGTCACCGGGGGAGCGGGTGGATCAGGAGACCCACCTTTAAAAGGGGGGGGGGGGCATGGGAAACGACGTCCCGAGGGCGTCTCAGATTGAGACACGGACCTCGGCTCGGGGCGTCGTTAGTCAGGAAATTTGGAGACTAGCGTCCTCCGACAGCAGAACGCCGGAGCAACGGAGTAAATATAAATATAAGTGTTAACCTATGTACTTATTCGATGTACCTGATTCTACTCATACATAAATATATAAATAGGCGATAAATCTTGTCGGTAACTGTACAAATAATGAAGATACAACAATATATTTTATTACTTCTTTGTTACAAATAAATTACAATAACATACTGTCTGTTGATATTTGATGGATAGAACTTATTAAACATTGTTGCGAGTTGGGATGTTAATACGTTTTCTATATGATACAAAGTATTCCAGAGGTCACAGCTTCGAATCCTTCTCATATTGCTTAATTTTTTATTCTATATTTATTAATTTAATAGTAAGCATAGGTAGGCCTATTGTATTAAGCTGAGTAAAATTCACATTAAAATTGTTTTGACCCCATTTGGTTGAACAGATGTACATTACAATAAACTGTTGCATAAGGTCTATAACTGAATAAGCACTTATCTACATTAGAATTGAAATATATTATAAGTACCTTGACCTATATAATAGTGATAAGATTTAAGAATAAAGCAATCAGCATTTTTATGTTATCTTGATGCCAATATATCTAGATGTAGATAGATGATTTTATTATTGTTTTAACGACTTTTTTATATTTTATTGCACTTAATGTTATTCTGTTTTTCTTTGTGCTAGCTCTTTAACTTAACGACTTAAATAAACCATTTATTAATATTTCCACAAAAGAAATTTTAAATCCTTTGTTGTATGTTATAATTATTTCAGTGAATATTATAAATATATGATGGTTCCAGATTATTAACTGAGGGGTCATTGTAAAATGGACATTGTTTTGAAATTCATTTGTTTTCAAATTTGTTTGTTGTGAAATATGTATATAAATGTATTGGAAATATTAAAAATGAGACTTAACGAAAAACGATGATAAAATACGATTAATAACGAGCTTATTTTTATCTGTATACAGTTATCAAAAATATACTAGAATAATTCTCCAAACATGTTACAGACATTATTAAATTTTAGTGTGCCAAAAAAATCTAACGAACGGCCATTGCCCTCGTATGATCTCAGAAGTAATGAATGTATTATATATTTATAATTACGTCGACCAAATTTTAGGACAACAAAACAGAAAGGAGTAAAATTAAAAATAATTATTTTTAATTATGGTATTACATAGCATAATGTTAAATATTCAATATTTTAATGCATAGCAAATTTAATTAGATTTCGAAAATCTTAACATCCTGGAATGTGTTAAGGTCGTTTATAACCATGTTTTTTCAAAAAAACCTTAAAACCTCTTTGTTACTCTCTGCTTGGTTTGAATGCGCTTAAATTAAAAAAAATGGTATATAGGTATATTGGTTTCTTTTCATTACATCTTTCGAATTTAATCCAATGTGAACCAAGCCACAAAAACAACCCTTAATCATCGGCCTCCTCGTTGATCTAATGATCTGATGAATAATACGTTAAACCCCGTTTAACCCAGGAGGGTTCTAGGAGGGATCTAGGAGGAAGGAGAATCAGGAGGGATCTAGGAAGATCTGCAATCGAAAATAGATTTTATAATAATAATAATTATTATTAAATCCACGCATACTTCTTAGGTACAAAACAGCTGTTAAGTCCGAACCAGACCGACCGTAATACAGTTCTACTAATATCCGTCTACCATAATAAATGAAAACTCAAAACAATTACAGATTATAATAACCAAAGTCAAATTAAATAATAAGGAGGTATTAAAATATAAAATGACTCATGACCTTTTTGGGTCTTGCTTAACATGGATTGTTTTGAAATAATAAGCATTTACCACAACTTTGCAATATACAAAGTAATGATATTGTTAAATATTCCTTACTGATATATACAAAATGTTTTTTTATTTATAAAAAATAAAAGAATATATAAATATGTACAATATCTTTTTAAATATTGAGATCTTTATTTTTGATGTTCTGGTATGATTTCCAAATTGTACGAAGCTTATTAAACTAGATTGAGAGCCATTCTGACTGTTTTTTGATAGATTCAATAATTGACAGATTCAATAATTTTATTCCTACATTTGTAAAACTTTGTTTATCGGTAATTATTCCTCAAGTACATTAAAGATCATTGATGTTTCGTTGCTTAACCATCGATGATAATGCTGCTATCAAATAAAAAAACCCTATCACAATAGGTTCAGTAGAAGCATCACGGAGATCACATTGAAGACAACTACATAAGCTTGCTACGCACAATTAATGTGTTAATAACAGTTTTGTTTTTGCTGTGAATTTTATGTAAGACGATAGATAGACGAAAAAAACGAAATTATTATTATATTTAAAGACAACAATCTAAAAAATACAGTTTCTTACTCACATATTCAATAAAGGGATTATTCCTTTCCTTTCAAAGTGCAACAAAAAAAATCATTTGGTATCACTGTTGCATAACTGCGTATAATGATGACGCACTAAAAATGTATTATTGACTTGATATGCGTAATATTGAATTTCTGCAATTTATAAATAAAAGAGACAAAAGATTGATTATATATCATACCTACATTTTAATTCAAAATTTGGTAAAAAAAACAAAACAATTACGTAAAAAATATCGTATCAATGAAATAACTAAATATTTCAATAGTTTTAATAGTGATTACATAATCGTTAATACAAGCAACTATTTATCATTTTGTTAGAGCAAAAATTATCTTTAACATCTTTTAATCGCCAATAGAAAATTAGGTAAGCTTATTTTTTTTATATCTTTTAAATATATGTCATCGTCTTGTGTAATAAACAATTCATTTTATCTATTTAATCACTATTATAACATTCTAAATAACATACCATATTGAAACCTACATAAAGAAAACGTGGTAAGCATATAAAATAACCATAATCGAACTGTAGTTCAATTTACCGTACTCATCTTTTATAGATATATCTTTTATATATGTATCTTTAATAGATAATCCATCTTTTATAGATAATACATCTTTTATAGATAACTTACTTAACTATACCATAGCATTTGTACGTCTTTATTCATTAATCTCAATAGAACTAACATATTTAAGCGAATTTTAATTAGGTATCTGGAATCAAACAAAGCAGTCAGAATTTATATCAACTTACACCTCCAAATAAAACAATGATTAATAATAAATCATTCACCTTATAAGTCATCACAATGAGTGTTGAAGGTATCATCATCGGCAATGAACATATTATATTGAATAAGGTTCATGGTAGACCTCAAGGTCTGGGTCAATAAGCTAGAACTGACTAGTTTATAACAAACAAAGAGAGCAGCATAAGACGATTTATAATATATGTAGTTCTATTTCTATTTCTGAATCTATACTCTGCTAAGGGTACCCCCCTTAGCAGAGTATAGATTCAGATGTATGATAATATAATAAACTGTAAAATACAAGTAAATGTGTTATATAAGCACATATTTGATATCTAATTTTAAAAACACAAGGTCTTTCGAATTCTACAAACCTGTTTTAACGTTGATTAAATAATTAATAGAAGCCGACAAGTTGTACTTAAATTAAAACTATTTAATTTGTTCAATGAAACAATACAAATATGGTTAATTAAATAAAAAACGAGGAAAAATTTATTGGTAGTGAATATAAACCTAGCATTAAACGACACTAATTGCCACTTCCATACATATATATTTTCAGCTAAAGGAGTGTTTGTTCCTATTAGAACTACCCACATATTGCTTCATATATTGACACATAAAAAATGGGTCCCAGATGTTCTTCTACGTTAGTTTTATTTTTAAACTGGTGTTTACAATGGCTACTCTTTTGTGCCCGGTAATAAGAATTATATTTTTTATGTAACCTTTTTGTTGTATCCGCAATAAATCTGGGACTGTAGTTTCTCCACAACTTTCTCTATAACAGAGCATTAGCCACACGGCTACTTTTTTATGAACCACTCGAGAATGCACTTGGAAAGACTTTGTTGGATTACCGTATATTAGATAATTTGAATTTCCAGAGATATATTACATATTTTTGTACCTACTAAATATTTTAGTTTCCTTTTGTAGGTAACATAGGGACACTAAAATCATATAAATAGCCTTAGTTCTCTAATAATTCTTCGATCTTATACAACAAATTAAGATGTTTTTAACTAATAGGATCATTAAATATTAATTATTCAATAAATTCAATCCACGGAATTCACGGTACGCTGTCAACCCTATTGCGACCTGCGAAATACGGTACAGAAATGCATTAATGGTAGTTCTAAAAAGGCTAAGTTCGGTGTGGTACTTCTCGCTTTACTCCCACTTTTACAGCGTACAAATAAAGTACAAACCTATTCCCGCTCACATCATTAATCACTTCGAAATCCTTGTTTATCTTTAGGATGTTTATTTCCCGGGGAACTCAGGGAACCAGGTTTGGTACAGGAATATAACCGGTCTAGATGACGAAATATCAATAAATTTTATTTATCAAAACGTATCTATTACGCAATTTTTATTCTTTGTTAAATACACAATATGTCCTTCATGCGCATGCATGTAGGACCTCTTTGTACAGTCCAAAGTTCAATCTTCGTCAGTGGCAACTTCATGTTAATTTCAACACTTTAAAACATCTCATTTTTTTATTTACCTACATCTTATTAAATACTACTTTTAAAAGTGTTAATAAAGTAAATGTTACCCGCAAAGAAATCATACGTCTATAGACGAAGATCATGAAGCCCATGTACTTTTTAAAAATTCTTCGACCTTACTATCTGACTCACACTCCTTTGTGACGTGAAAGATCGACTGTCAAACATCCTTTCACGTTTATTAAATTAGGTCAATAAACGTTCTTTCGCATCACTTTTCATACAAGTACGTAAACAGATAAAATCCGATAGGAGATTAACTAGGCTAACACTTAAAAAATGCTGTATGAACAGCTTGGTTAAATACAAAAATAATTAAATTCCATTGTATTTCTATTACAAAACAACAGATAAGTTGTAAAAAGTAAAATAAACTAATAATAATTATAATAATTTAATAGAAAAAAAAAAATATCAAAAAATAAATAAATATTAAATATTAACATCCTAAAACAAAATAAAAAAAACTTAGAAGGTGCTTGAGCATGTTCTAAAATTACATGAAACAATCAATAAACTTATTATCTATTTATTAATCTAAACAAGCCTCTTACCGCAATTTACCTCAATCTGTTCAGTACTTCAGAATATTAACTGTTACCGACACTTCACTTCATTTCTTTATGCTATGCCCTCATTTACAAACTTATTTATACTGGGATTATTTTATTTTTATTGCACATTTTTTTATCTTTGTTTTAATAAGATGTAAACATGTCTGCACTTCAAAGTGTAATAGATATTCTGATTTACAGATTTGACACAGTATGACTGTTTAGATGTGAATAATTTTAGAACTGATTTCCTACTAGATGATTTAAAATAATATATATCAGTATACATACATTACAGATAAATCTACATAGATTTTGATAATATTACATTATCAAAAACATTATTAGTATAATATTTTTGATTAAATATTATAAGTTAAACTCAGCTAGCCATACAATAAATATAAATAGTTCATATTTTTCAAGTTCAAGTTTTGATTTATTGGCTATTAATGTAATATACTATATATAAATATCATTTATTTTATTTCTTAACTATTATAATAATACTAAATTTTTACATCATTATTTATTTATATGAATAATTAAAAATTTAACACAATAATAATCTTCACAGACTTAACAGTGTCTAGACATGGACAAATGATATTGTATGAAATAACTAATCAGAAAAAGGTAACTTGTTTTAATTGTGTGGGTAATAGTAATAGAATACAATTCATAATAATTAAAAAAAAATCATATCTACTATTATCATGTTGAGAATAATTATTCATCCTTGAAAATTAGATAAAAGTGCATTGATAATTATTATCATAAGTATAATTATTAACATTCATTTGGAAGATTATACAATATTAAACAATGGAATAATAAGAAATATGAAGTCATGATAATTAATATGGTAAGTACATTAATTTACCTCTCTCAGGAGATTCTGCAATTTACCTGTGACACAGTTCACAAAGAATACTTTGTGGCTTTGGTTATAAAATAAACTTTTAAGTAAGCAAGGTATTATTTTTTTAAGAGCATAGTGAATACAAAAATGTTTATTCAAAAATGTAATTTATAATTATGCAATGGAACACTACTCAACCATCAAGTGGTTAAAATTAAATATGATTCAACTCTTTTGTTCTATTTAATATATTTTTTTATTACTTCAATGAATTTGGGCTAATTTTGTGTTAGATTAAGTGTTTTAATTACCATTTCCACTTTACTAATTAGTCAGTTTATTTTTGTCAGTGGCATGAAGTGTTAAAAAGAAATGTAATTCTAGTTTATCAGGCTTGGTTATTGTTGTTTACTGTCATTTAATCTTATTAATATTAAAAATCCTATCTCCTTAGTAAAGTAAATCAAAAAAACATGTATTTTAAAATATAAATAACTTTTTATTTTTAAGAATAAGGTGATAAGTTCAGTTTTATTTTTTTATTAAAAAACATAAAATTTAAGGAAGATTACAAAAGTATCTGCAACTGTTATTTTAAATCTTAATATTTGGTTAACTTGAGCTTACCTTTGTGATAAATGATAAAATGAATACTTAAAAATAGCGTTTCATTACAAAATTAGCACATTGAGATAATTTGTATACCAGTTTATTTTAATAATACCCTATCTGATCTGTACCAAGTCAGATAAGTAAAAAATCTGTATTATAATATTAAAACATTTAATACTCACCCTTTCAAAAATATTTCCCATATAAGTGCCGTTATGACAAAAAACTTTTATATCATCGTATTCAAATATATCGCTAACTCTTTAAACTTTCATTTATCAACTTATGAATGTTGTTACATTAAAACATACTGATTATATTTAATTTCACTATTATTATGTTTCTGTTAAAAGAATCTGCTTGTTTTGTACACACAATCAACAAAAGAGCACTGGGTCACTGAAATTATGTACCGATAAAATGACACAACTCGGCTCTACTCGCTAGCTTGCTAAAACTGTTATCTCAATGTTAAACCAAGTTTTTGTTATTTCTATCTCACATGGTATCCGTCATCCTTGTTGCACATTTGGTGACTTTTGTTAGGTTCATCAACTTCACAGACTTCTGTTTTAGTGAATAGTGATGTATCATGTACTCCAAGGATGCATAAAAAAAGTTTTTTTTATTAGCATAATTTACGATTTGGGTTAATGAAGATTGTTTAAGTGATATTATATAATTTATTTATTCAGAAAAATATTGACTGTGATTTAGTGCACATCACATTTTTTTAAATGGCAATAATGACCAATCCAATTATTTTTTCGATTTAAAACAAAATTATGTCATTTGTCAAAAATTATGAAGAGTAGGGATAGAGCAACTTATACGAAACATGAAAAAAAATGGGTCGTCATGAAGCACTTAATCACCATTAAAAGTTTCGGCATAATGGCGCTAGTGTCCCACAAGTTTATGATATGAAGTTTGAAGTTATGAAAATTGTTTAGTTAGTAGAAATAATAAGTTAATAAAATCTCAAATATTCACTTCTGTAATGATAATAACCAACCTTGAGGTCAATTTAAAGCTATAACAAAATCTTATACATGTATCTAATATTACCTTGATATCAAACTAGCGACAAGAGTTTAGGGATTTTTGATTGAATTATACATGAAGATGGTTCTTGTGATTCTCCTCAACTTTCACAGTAAAACTAATTAATAAATCTCAATGTATACACACATATACTGCTTGAAAAAACAATGACATATTTGGTGACTTATAGGTGCTTACTTGTTGTTATTTATTACTATACGAAGTACTCTTTATACTGTTCTTATAAATATCTGTTCTCCATGCCTCTACAGTATATTCAAATTATAAAAAGAAGAATTCATTTACATTGCATTGATATTAAAGTCAACTCAACTCAAAGTTTTTTTTTTCAAATAAGGCGTACATTACCCTAATTTTACAACGTTTCAAGGGGTAGATGCATAGTAAGAAGCTGCATAGATACTTGTTTAACTTATTTGAACTATTACATTTGACTATTTGAATCTCAACCATAATTAACAAAATAATTTTTGTAATTAAACTTTCGTGAACCATGATGACAAATATTGTTTATTTGTTTGATAGTGACGTATCGTTGCCACTATTTCTGTTTAAATTGGTCTACGCGTTAAAAAATTGATTGACGTATTTCATCTTTAATCGATAATGCAGCATCATGAATTAATTCACCCGCCATAGTTTTTTACCTTTCTTCTACATCGTCTCTCCGTGTAAATTTCCATATCATTTAATATTTTAGTGCAAAAAATTACAGCATTGTCAACAATTATGGCTCGTTCGGTCTCTAAATATTAATGCAGAGCTTTTATTTTGGCCAGTCCTGTATACAAAGTAATTTTTAGTGGCTGCAAATATATTTGAACCAAATTAACTTCTTCCAGTATCGAGAGCCAAAATTGTATATAAGTCAAATAGGAAAAATCACAATTATCCGGCAGTAGCAAGCTTGTTCCTGATCTTGCATCTAAATTATGTATTTGTGTAAGTATATTGATTTATTGAAAACAAGTATTTATGATTTATTGTATACATTATGTACAATGTGTTATATGCACATAAGTTTTATTCTAATGTTGCTAATGTTGTTTTGTTAATAGCTTTTTCCAGTATTAATGTTTTATATTTTAAGCGCCTTACTCTATGTTTGCACTGTATTCTCGGGTTGACTGGTAGAGAATGCTTTTAAGCATTAAGTCCGCCTATTGTATTAATTTTAGGCAATAAAGACTAAATAAATAAAAAAACAAAAAATTTAAATAAATTCGCTTGTGAATGATCTTGAAAACTTTCAAGAACCTTTACAATTGTCTATGTTTATGTTTCTCTATGTATTCTTTAATTACTTTTACTGACTCGTAATATGCGCTCCAGCGAGTATCAGAAAAAAAGTTTTTTTCTGACTTTTTGCTAAGCAACTGCCATCGTTGCGGAGAAAAAAACGATTTAATGAAAAGAATAACTTTTCCACTGCTCCACATAATGAGATACTATAAAACACACATGAAAATACACGGACTCCGCAAAGGTTAAAAAAAATATTCGAACAAGGACTAGAAAGAACTTTTGGATTTCCTTTTTGGATGTTTTTTCCGTTGCATACCTCAATGGATATTTGATATTGATGCTTCATCGACATAACCTTGAGCTCTGCACAACGAAATATCAAGTCCATCCATATATCCTCCGCAGTTTTTCCAGACATCAAAATAAAACCGAAGAAATTTATATAAATATAGAATGAAAAATAAACCGATAAGAGGAGGAATTCGAATCCGTGACGACTGGGAAACCGTCCCGTCGCTCTACCAACTGAGCTACCGTATCGCTGCCCGCCTCGGTGAATTAAGCATTCTATATGTGATCGTCTTTATCGGGACGGTGGTGACATCTATTAGGTTTCTTTCGAAAATCCTAACCTATGTTTCTAACTTCGCAGTATAGATAAACATTGAAAAGATGCCACTACCGAAATTAATATTTGAAAATATCTTTAAACATGTATAGCCATGTTAAGCTTGTTTAAATTTATATAAATATAGAATGAAAAATAAACCGATACGGGCAGGGATTCGAACCCGCGAAAGAAATTTTTTATGGTTTTATTAAGTTTCAAGCCCATAGTTAATGTTTTCCATTTTTTTTTATTTGGTAAATGTTAGAAAGACAAGGCAGTAAGCACAATTTTAAATTAAAGAAAATAAACTACCGGAACAAACTGTACCTTTTAGCCTACGGCTCCTCCAGCCCTAAAATTTCTCTTAAGTAGGTACTAAGCATGTTTCCACTACTGCTTATTTACAATTTGGTCAATGGAACTTGTAGCCATTTGAAGGCCACCCAAGATCAGAGGCCCGGGGCGTACCGCTCCCTTCGCCTCCCCCTAGTCCGCCACTGATAAACAAGATATTACTAGGCTTTTGATGCTCTCACATTTATAAGGGCTTAAAGGATTCTAAGTTCAAACATTCAAAATATGTTTATATAAATATAGAATGAAACTCGAACCCGCGACTACTGGGAAACCGTCCCGTCGCTCTGCCAACTAAGCTACCGTATCGCTGTCCGTCTCGGTGAATTAAACATTCTATATGTTATCGTCTTTATCGGGACGGTACACGTTTATAAATATTTTCAAACATTAATTTCGGTAGTGGCATCTTTTCAATGTTTATCTATGCTGGAAATTTAGAAACATTGGTTAGAATTGTCGAAAGAAACCTAATAGATGTCACCACCGTCCCGATGCACCCTTTAAAAAAGAATTTAAGAGAATTAAAAATTCAATGCATCCTTTTTAATTTTCCGTGGAGAACTAAAGAATATTAAAAAAGAAAGAAATTTTCAATCCACCTTAATTCTTCCGAATTCTTCGAGGAAACGAGAATAAAAAAGCATTAAACTTTTTTAATACTTTTCAATTTTTTTTCTATTTTCTGCAATATTATTATAGTATTAAAAAGAATTAATTAGTAATATTTTCTTTCAATTCTTCTTAATTCTTGTGAGTTTTCCGGAAGAACAAATTGCTACATTATTTTAGAATTAAAAAGGATAAGTAAGGATTATAAATATTGAATCCTTTTCTATCGTTTTCAATCCTAAAATGATAACATTTTTTGGAACATGAAGGAGAATCAAAAAGAATCAATTTCAATTTTGATCTTAATTCTCCGGAGAATTAAGAGTATGGAAGAGTATCAATAATATTCAAAAAGTGTGCTTTTTCTATCCTTTTAATCCGTTTTTTAATCAGGGCACAGAGCATGAATAGAAGTAGTTCTAAAGTCAGAAGTAGTTACTAAAACAAAACACTCTTACCATGACTAAACTTTTTTTTATACAACTCAAACGACTAATCCTCTTACCTTTTTTATTTTAGACATTAATTTTTTTTTTTTTTATTTTAGACATTAAAAATATAATAATTGCAACATCATAATATAATTTTATATTTTATTTTATTTCCAATATTATAATGTATTCTAAGAAACTGAATGGGATAAAGCGTGAACAAACGAAATTAATAATCAATCCCGATCCGAATTATCTCTGTCTCTGCCATATAGCGAATTGTACAAATTCAAAAAAACTTTCCTCTTGGGACACTTTTTGACTTTAAGGATTGTACTAAACAGCGTAAATTCGGATTTTATACAAATATATGGAGCGCCTGTAAGTAACTAATAGTAACTACTTTTGTACACGTATTTGTTATTACAATAATTGATCTTGTTTTTTGTTTATCCAGGAGTCAACTTATGTACTAGTGTATTTATATGTATTTATATGTATCCAGGAGTCAACTTATGTACTAGTGTATAGCACTCACTACCGGTTGCAAGGAGACCAAAAAAATTGGCTAAAAATTAATATACCTATTTATGAATAACTATTATAGCTTATGCTGTATATAATAGATATGACAAATATCTATTACACATATTTTTTGATAATATATTATACTATTTGCAATTTTTAAAATGTAATGGATAAAATAATTTATCACTGTAGTCGTTAATTATAACACAAAGTTATTTTAGTATTACCTACCCACTTAAAGCATTCGAAGAGCCTTTTGTAGAGTAGAATTATCTTGCATTGATTATCTTGACCATTACCATTATTGCTCTTTAAATATGTAAAAGCAAACATATTCATATTATGTGTTTATTTCAATATAGTTTGTATCTAATTCAGCCTCTTTTTTTAAATGGCGTACGAATAACGTTTATATTATATACCTACCTATATTGTTTACTGAGCAAAATATAGTATTCTGTGTTTCATCGCGATCTGCTACGTGTATTTTTTTTTAATAGATAATAATTAATAAAAGTTAATTACGTATATCCACAATCTATACATAACTATTATTCTTACATTTATCTTCTTTTTTTATTTTGTCTTTATAACATAACAGCCCTTTCCAATGGCTTCTCTATGTTGGGTTAAAAATTCTTGTTAATCGTCTTGTTATATCGGTCAACCGTCTAAAAAATATTTTTAATCCTTCCACAACAGTAGCTACTTTAATTTTAAGATTATGAAAATTCCTATTTCCTTTGTACCTCTAACGTGTGCGCAAAGTTTCATGATGACCTTTATGTTGTTGAGCAAACTAAAAAGTTAGAATAAAGATATTCAGGTCACAGCATACCTACATAAAAATTTTCAGCGTCTCAAAACTTTTTGAACCTCTATATTGAACCTAGAATCTACATCACACTTACATTTTATATACAAACTCTAGTCGCGGTGATGAAGTCAGTCAGTTAGTAATGACAAGCGAACTCGTTTACATATTATAATTATATATTATCTATGCAGTCCTAAGGGTGATGCAGATCTATATGCTATGTAGTCTGTTTGTTAAAACGTGTAGTTAAATTCATGTCCGCGATAGAAATTAGAATTCAATTTGCCTCCAAAATGAGACACGACTGTCAAAAGTATACTGTGATGTGGTCAATGGTCATTATATTTTTTACACACAAATTATTATTTTGAACTGATATACAATTTATGATTGTATAGAAGCTAATAATAGATTTACAATAATGAGTTGTGTTTATAAATTGTCAGCTTGTAAGCCAATTAACATGATCTCCGAAGCATAAAGATTATCATGGCTTATAAATCACACACATTTATGTATTTTTAAAGCGTCATTGTTTCGGCCACTTTTGAAGCAAATTTAGAAATATCCATCGCAGCAGCATAAACATCCGCTACTCCAAAATTAACTCTTACATCACCAACCAAGACCGAAATACCACCAGTGAAACTATATGCAGGTATTACAGATAATTATAGCAAAGAACATTTTTAATCTATTATAACTTCTATTCTAATATCACAAATAATTTTTGAAACATAAATTATGTATTAGTGAATTGATGACCTGTCACAAGCAGATAACGCAGATTATATATCTGAATATACACACTTATATTATGGTTATATTATTTTATAGCAGCAATAGCATTATTTATGGTTGCAATTACTTATATTTTATACCTACGTTCCTCGTCAGTGTAAAATCACGCAGCGACCGGCGTGCTTTACTCACATTTCTTCAGCACGATATGTAGGTAAGCGTTATATTTCTAGTTAATAATATTTTTAATGAATACAGAATTTCAACTACATTTCATTTTATAGATTATAAATTAAAAAATACCTGGTCAACTATAATAACTATTGGCGCAATGATTTCGTTTTTTTACACTTTAATGTCAAAACAAAAATAATGTTCAATGAAAAAATGTTATAGTATATTATTTGAACACATATTTGCGAATTAAGAATTAATACTTCCAGCGATCAGGTGACTTTCCATTATAATATCATAGTAAACTAAATTGAAAGGTAATTTTAAATGAAAATAATATTTTCTTGTAATGACATTTGTTGTAGGTACGAAGTATTGTTATTGTAGTTCTACATTTTACCTTATTTAGCGAACTTATATTTATTTATGATGTTATTGATATTAGTATTGATACTTAGTTATACCTATTAATACCAAGAAGCAACTAAACGGGTTCTAGATATAAGATTGTACAATCTTTATACTTTTAATACGATTGAGTTTACCGATACGATAAAACGGACATTTAAGTAAATTTATTACACTCATTACTATTCCAAGACTGGGAGGTAAGTAGGTAACTTTTTTGGTTTTTTAAGGTAAATGGACCCTATTACAAAGACTTCACTGTCCGTCTGTCTGTTTCCAGGCTGTATCTCATGAACCGTTATAACTAGACAGTTGAAATTTTCACAGATGATGTATTTCTATTAGCGCTATAACAGCAAATACTAAAAACTAGAGATGCGCCGAATATTCGGTAAGTATTCGGTATCCGGCTTTTTTCACTATTCGTATTCGGTTGAATTATTAGGTTTTGGTGCCGATTTTTTTCGAATTGATTCGAGTATTTCTATTTTCTTGGTTATACAACACGACAAGAGAACTAAAAGATCAAACTAAGATGTATGTCATATTATAAGTCAAAGAAATCTTATACATAATGCGTTTAATAAAGCTTAGTAATATAACACAATTAAGCTTCAAATCAAAATTTATTTCGAAAAATAGATATCAGGTCAACATATTTATTTTATTATTCCTAACCTACAATTAGTATTTAGTACATATAGTCAACTTTATTTTCAACCTTAAATCAGAATTTATTTTTAAAACTCATAAAATGTTTGTTAACCAGAAATCAAAATATATATTATATATCTAGCCAGAAGCCACATGTAACATACGATATACCTTGTAACAATGTTAGAACCTGTTTATGAAAAACAAACTACGAAATGGTAAACCGAATAATTCGGCCGAATATTCGATTCGGTTAAAGTTAAACCGAATAGTATTCGGTATTCGGTTATTCGGTGAAACTACTATTCGACGCATTTCTACTAACTAACAACAAAATAAAATAGATATTTAAGGGAGGCTCCAACAACAAACGTGATTTTTTGCCATCGTTTTTGAATTGTATGGAACCCTTCGTGGGCGAGTCCGACGCGCACTTGGCCGTATTTTTATCTTACATGTTTCCTAGGTATTGTCAATTTTATATATTTTTTACATACAATTCTATAGTGAGTTCTAATCCTGTACTAAGATAAAATAACTATTCTAACTTCACTAAAACAAACCAAACAATTTTATTGATCAAACTCTATTATAAGTACCTACTTATCATATCTACACCCTTTATCATACACACTTAACACACATTCTGACCCAGATTCATGGTCACAAAACCCACCCATCAATATATAATATTATAAAAAAAAAGATTTAACGACCTGGAATTGGACCTCTTATTTGGGTAACAAGCCATTCTTTTGCAATTAGAGTACTACAAAAGACATTTTATTCGTATTGAATCTTAGCTTCTTTAATAATTAGCATATTAGTTTTATTACTCTAATATTGCTAAAAATAATGATTATTTCGTTCCCAAAGTGTTTAAAACATACCTTACTTCATTTAAATGGAGAGATTTACTGGATCTAAGGAGCTGCTACATTTATTCAGGATCAGCTTGGACTGAATCTATTTAAAGATTTTAATAAGGATACATGATATTAGATGATATTAGATACTGTAATTTTTGATACCTGTCTTGTTTTTACCTAAACGTCCATTTAAATACTTTTGAGTACTTAATAACCATTCTAACCATATCACACTTAAAGATTTAAGATTTTCATTGATCATAATCAAAATATGACCATGTAAAGTTGAGGAATTCTGAGCTACACAATCGACGTTATTTTGACCATCAACTTGCAGGTCTTGGTTTATTAAAAAAAAATCTATTTTAAATGATAAACATTCAGTTAACTATACACATTAACAAAATTTTCAATACTGAACATTCACAAAAGCCATTTTTGAGACTGCACGGTTCCATACCATAGTGCGCCGACTGTGGCGCCGCAAACGCGATGACCGTATATTTTAAATTTGTAATATCTTCGAAAATATAAATTTATATTACATGCTGTAAAGGGCTAAAAGTAGGTAAAGGTAAAAATTGGCTATTGTGGGTTATCCCTAAGAGATAAACATATACCATCGCGGACTTTCTTGTATAACTTTTTAAGGTATACAATACTTAGTACATTATTTTGATCTATTTCGTAGAGTTCGTAGAGAGAAAAACAATGTGATTGTTTAAGACTTCGCATTAGAAATCTTGAAATTGTCAGTGGTTCTCTAATATATTAAGCATGTTATTATACATGTAAACGTTCTTCTTGCATCACTCTATTTATTAAAAAAACTGCATCAAAATCCGTTGGGCAGTTTTAAAGATCTAAGCATACATACAGATATAGGGAAAGACGCGGAAAGCGACTTTGCTTTATACCATGTAATGATTACTAAAAAGCTGCTTAACGCAATAATAATTTTGTATAAATTAGGTATACCGCAGTTAACTTACGAATAGCAAACGAAGCATACTAAGTTTAAAATATTAAAAAAAAGAAAATGTTCTCCGTTCATTACCAAAAACACTTAAAATCGCCGATGTACAAAACAATATTTCGTAATCCCAGTTTCCTAGTCAATCCAAACAAAGCAATTGGCACGTGGCGACATAACAAAATATTTATCAAGGGCCTTTGTGATTGTATAGTCCGACTACGTAGTTAGTGACGAAGGGCTCGTTATCATATGCTGATAAATAGGGCCCTTTATAAGAGTCCGTGTTTCTGAGCATTTGTTTCTAAATGCAACTCCACATATCATTTTGATTAGCTACTAAATACAGGGTGATTTATGATGGGTGTTAAATTCATCAATTTACGATGTTTAGATTAAATTATTATTAATCTATAAATGATCTATAAGTAACATTTCCTGCAACATCTACAATGTCCTATCTATAACTTCAAATTTGTTGACAATACAGTTATTACATTGTACACTAGTGGAGAACGACATCAATTATCAACATTTTCCTACAATCATTACTAACTTGAAGTTCATATATGTAATAAGCACCACTTAACAAAAAGTGTTTACATTTTATCAAACACATTTGTTCTATTTATTAAATGTTTCCAAATATTGTTTATCATTTTAAATCAAGCCACCAAGGGCAGTAGACGTTTGTAATTAGAAGTAAAACTTTTATCTTTGGTTGCTAAGTTTGATTCAGAAATTTTATTAAAAATTCAATTTATGGTTGCTACTTGCATGGGTTGCAGAAATGAAGTCAAAGCAGACAAAAGAAAAGAAAAACGATGACTTCATCCCTCCGGATGGAGGTTGGGGTTGGATGATAGTTGTAGCTGCCGGATTTTCTAACGTAAGTTACTTAAAATTTATTTTATAGATAATATCAATAGAAATGCAATTCTAATGAATTGGCACTATGCAAACAAGCAAATTATTATGTTCAAAGATCGAGTATCATATAAAATGAACGCTAGAATAATTGACTGCTTCTGTTATTGCAATGTTTATTAATAGCTCTAGAAACATAACTATTTAAATAAAGTTCGTAAAACATCAAAGGAATAAAAAGATGCCTGTATTTTTATTACATACGTTAAATACGAGATTTATTTAAACAGACCTTGAGTTTACATATAAATGGATTAACACAACTGCCACAGATATAAAATGCATTCATAGAAAACGTGGAATCGATTATTATCTATGTCATCATATATTATAATGGGTTTGAAGAGTTTTGCGTTACACTCATATATATTATTAATTACTAAAAGCTTGTGTGTCTGTTTATTTTGTTAGTATTGGAATGAAATAAATAAAAGCTAGTAAGTATAATAAGATATGATATATCCTATTATCTATCTCTTCCTGTACTTCACCGGTTTGTTTGTCTCTATGATCGTAAAACGATTATTCCGTAGTCCATAAAACTATAAATAATCAAATAATATCCTTAATTATATCCCATTATATCTATATTTATATTGCTAGGAAGAATAAAACTGTTCTTATCAATTTGTATTCGTTTTAGTATAATTAACCTGAGACGGTTTTATCATTATACTCGTTAAAAGATAAAAATGGAGTCAAGGATAAAAATGTTTATAAAATGAACACTTTATTAAAACGTGATAATATTTATGGATTTCAGTTAGCCGTATATTAATCTTCTTAATTCGACTGCTGAATAAATTAAACAGAATGTTGATATTTTCTCTTACAACTGACGTCTTCCAATTATACGCGTTTCCAGCTAGCAGCACTTCCAACGCTGCAGCAGTTTGGACTTCTGTTCCGGGACAAGTTCGCCAGGCTTGGCATCACCAGCTCGGAGACCACAACAATCGTCAACATGCACTCCGCGCTTAACTCTTGCGTCGGTGCGTGACGCGATCGCATGGTAACTTTGAGACCATACCGGCAAAAAGTTATTATAAGTATTTTGAGAATAGCTTTACGTAATAGTTTGGATTGTTTGGCCTAAGAGTGACTATTTAGTGACACATATCTATATTTTGGAGATAGTATACAGCAGCTTCAACTAATTGTATATTACATTACACTCACATTAAAAGACTGTTTTAAATAATCGAGAAACTTAGTTGGTATCTTTTTCAATTTATAAAATAACTAAATCTAATTCTTTAAAACTGTAATACGACGATTACGAGATTGTTAGGGCCCAAATTAAATTATATAATTATGAAGGTTTTTTACATATTATGTAGATAAAGGGGGCCCATAACGGGCACCATAACTTTGGGGGTCAGAACAACGTATATTAATACATAAATGAAAAATACTTTTAATGTTATTAGATCCTAAATTTATTCTAATTTCATACACAATATACCTATATATTTTTTTTATGTGTCAAGGATATTAAACTACGATCCAAAATATGAAACCCATGCACACTTTTGGCACCCTTCCCCTACATATAAAGATTACATATAAATGATTATTACAATTTTGTAAACAGAAGTAGGTATGTAGCTGCAAGTCACTTAGCACGAGTAACATTGTCGTCATGGGATATGTCAGGGGCGATAAACAATTATCTACTGTGTTATGAATCAGAATGTGTAGCGAATGAAGAATTCTTCTTTGAAGCTCGTTCAGCATTTTAGTAGCTAATTTCGTTTTAAATGGCCACCACAATTATCATATTATAAACGAAGATTATTTTTTTTTATGATTCGCTAGTTTTTTCTATCCTTGCATAATTATACACAGTATTATATGTTAAGCTTAAAAATCTCAGGCATATATCTATACAAGTTTATGTATCCCATACTTATACTCGTCTAAAGTAGATGATTTTAGGATATATTAAAATAAAAAGAGTTTAAATTGAAATAAATAAACAGTTCAATTATCTATTTTAAACTGATAGATTAGTTTAGAGAGTCTGGTTTTATCTATTACACATGAAGTACAAATTAATATTAATTTTCTACAGGTCTAGCAAATGGACCCGTCTTCAGGACATTCAGTTACCGTCAAGTTTCATTGACGGGAGCAATAATTGTTTTCATATCTTTGCTTTGTACGACCTTCTCTTACAACTTTGTGACATACTTAATGTCTATCTCCATTTTATACGGTAAGTTATAAAAATATTGACCTCTACTAAATTGACGTCTATTTAACCTGTTAAAAATATCAATCCATCTCATTTAAATTGAATTTTTGCTAAAATTTTTCAGGCGCTGGATACGGTATTAGTAGTTCAGCAAATGCTTTAGCGTTAAATACATATTTTAAGGATAGACGAAGACTTGCTACAGGTCTGTCCTGGACCACCACAGGTTTGGGTCCTATTTTGTGGCCTCATATAATAACTGGATTATTTGCAATGTTTGGTGAAACAGGAACTATCTTGATTCTTAGTGGTTTTTCATTACACACAGTTGCGTGTGCTCTTCTGCTACAACCAGTAGAATGGCATTCGAAATACCCAGATCCTAAAGATAAAGATGCAGAAAAACTATTAAGTACGGATCTGAAATCAAATTTGAATGATGAAAAGAAAAAAGATGAGAGCGGTTATTTTAGCCAAGTCTCTAAAATTAAGAATTTAAGCTTATTTTCCAGTCAATATCTATACAATGAAGATGATCCTGTGACTCCAGGTTACGAAATAACTGATCCCGGTGTTCCTATGATGATTAGAGCCAATGATGGATACTTTAGTCAATCAAGGCAATCCAAAAGCAAACGTTCATCAAGAGAAGGATCTGCTAAAAATTCAACACTAAATTCAAAAAAGCCATCCATGTCAAATTTACTGGAAAATCGATCCAGGAAATCTTCCACTTTGTATCTAAATGACTCAAAGAAAAATTCTGCGGCTAATTTAGGAGCCTTAGCACAAGAAAGAGACACGAAGCTTAGTTCCAAACCTAAACGCAAAAACTCTTTAACACTTAATACCCAAATTCCTGAATCTGAGGTAGAGGATTGCCCTACACTTAAAGCTCCTCAAGACTTAAAGCCAGACGAAAAGGTTGTTGTTGAAAATATTGACCCAGAAAGAGCCAAGTTAATAGCAGATAGAGCTGAAAAACAATTTGTGGGTACAAAGAGTATTAAATCTTTTAAAATGGATGGCCAATACGGAGAGCAATATAATAAAGATAACCACAGTAATATATCCCTTAAATATCCCGACGACAATGAAGAACGTAAATACTTAAAAGACAATCACAGCAATCAGTCATATCGTACACGCCATAGGCGAAAATCTAATAATTTTAATTATGAGAGTGAAGTATTAAAACAAGCTTCCTTAAAATTAGAAGAATATTTAAAAGAAAGCGAAGATAAAAAACAAGTTGACAAAATTAAGCTCATTGTAAGTGGTCCCATAGATGACGATGTTTTTGTTGATAGAAGAGATGTCAAAAAAGTTAATGAAGATGAAGATGAAGAAGAAATAGAATTGACATTTTGTCAAAAAGTTGCCCTATTTTTTGATTTGGACCTTCTTAAAGATGTTACATTTATAAATCTTATGCTGGGAGTAACCCTGGCAAGCTTCAACGAACTTAACTTTTCAATATTAACCCCGTTCATTTTGGGTGATTTTGGATTGAGTAAGCCCCAGGTTGCTTTTTATATGTCACTGCTGGCAGGAGTCGATATTTCTGTAAGATTTTGCGTTCCATTTGTAGCGGGGAAGATTGGATGGGACAACAATACGTTTTTCCTTGTCGGAGTCCTTTCGATGGCCCTCGGAAGAGTTGGTTAGTTTAAAACATGACCCATGCTTTATAATATTTATTATGGATTACTTTATACTAATGATAATTTTTATGCTTTCAGTGTTAGCTTATTGGCAAGATTACAGTGTAATTCTCCTGGTAGCTGTTATTGTTGGATTTGGAAAAGGTCTCCGGACGGTGTTCATGGCACTCGTCATTCCTACACACGTTCCTCTCCATAAGCTACCTGGAGCGTCAGGCTTACAATTGTTGACTGCTGGAATCGTCTACCTCGCATTAGGACCTTTAGTTGGTATGACAAAATTTTTAAAAACATTTATTTATTATTTTTATTAATCCGAACATTTGTTTTTGGATTATTTTTTAATGCTTGTTACATTGCAGGTTGGATCAAAGACAACGCCTCCACAGCTGTGACACTTCATTGCTTAAACATATTTACATATCTCACGGCTATATCGTGGGGTATAGAAAAATATTTCATCTCCAAAAAATTGAAAAGGGAAGCAGAACAGATGAAGGTCTGATGAACAGCCAGCGATGGAAAAGGGCATTTCAAAATAGTCGAATAACTAATTTAAGTGAGTAATGCCCGGACCGTAATCTTTCAACCGAGCATATGAATTAAATGACACAGAGTTCAAGCCGAGGTCATAACAGCGGCAGTTGTATATCTATCTTTCGACAGATATGTCGCGATAAAGTTATATCAATTTTATTATACTTTTGTTTATCTTGTGTTGTAAATGTTTATTAAAGTGTTTTAAGTTTTTACAATATCGGTAGAAGAGTTTTATTGAGACAAATCCACGGTATTATTGTGAATTAATTTGACAGTAAGGTCAAAACGTATTAATTTTATCAGACAAAAATATAGTGACTGTTATCACTTGGCGCCTGACATTTATGAATAGACAACATACATGGATGTAAAAATTCAATGATATCGTTCAAAAACCTCATGAATTTACTAGACTATAAACTTACTACTTACCAGATCACTAGTTTACTAAATCGTATATATTTTAACTCTATCTTCATAAATCTTTTGTTATTTTATTCATGGTTATTAAGTGTTAACAATTACCTTATCTGGTAACATTTTGTCACATAGAACATTCTATTGACTGTATATATAAATATTTACATATATTATTAGAGTATTAAGTATTTAGACATTATGTGATATATATTACTATATGCTATAATATATATAGCCTAAATATTTTTTCAATAAAACCTGTAACCAAACAGATCATAGCAACTAACATTCTTGAAACCCATATAACAATATATGAATTATTAATAACATTAATTACATCTATAAATTATCCGATAATCTAAATCCAATACGTGACTATTACTGAAGACATTATTGTATACTATTTAGATAGTAGGTTATTGGTAGACAAAATTGTGACATGTTTGAATAGTGTGGCCTCGTTTCTAATCAAAACGCACGCGTAGGTGAGGTGACTTGCAGCGGAAATGTTTTTATATTCAATTTATAATAATTTTAAAACAGGTATATTAGTTTAAGTTCATTGGTAACAGGTTGAAGATTATCCAAAATTATTATACTTCAGATTTATAAATCTATCGAATGTTTTTTTATTTATGAAAAATTCAGTAACCCTCTTAACAAAATTCTAACTTGTTTAATTAGATATAATAATATGCATTTAGTAAACTAAAGCCATATTAGTCAGTTCATTGAACTTATCTAGGTTTGGTCATCGTATTATATAAGTAGAAAACATTTTAACATTTACAGCTGTTAGCCTAACTAACTAAACTAACTAAACTAACTAAACTAACTCTATTTATTCGTTAATAGATTCACAAATAGTAATTATATTAAAAAGTTTCACCTCTTTTACTTATTACTAATAATTGATATCGTAGTGAGATAACAAAATAATGATTACATTAATATTTAAGTAAATACAAACGACTTACAATATAATGTTGTTCGTAACACAGAATCAACAATCCTTCCATTGTATTAAGCTGAACTAATTGCAGATATATAATAAAATACACGTTCCTAAGCAAGTTATTAATCAATATAACCTAAATAATAATTAATTTAGTTAACAATTTAAAATTAACATTTAAAAAGTGTAAGTGAATTTCACAGCTAAATAATCATTTATGAATAGACGCTAAATAAATATCTTTGGCTCTGTATTTGATAACAGCAGTGTTACTTTCGATGCGATAATACAAGTCAGTATAGTTTCTTTTGTGCTCAGAGTTAGTGAACAAAGAGTTAAGCAATTGACCATTACTTACATAGGCGGTCCAAGATCTGTTAAATTAATTTAGTGGTCAATCCGGTGTTACAGTGAAAGTGGCTTAAATGGTCTTTCACGAGACGTGATGTGAAATTTCACGCTTCGTGCAAATTCTGAGGTGATGTCTCCAGCTATAAACAAAGTGCCCCCTGATGGGGGATATGGATGGGTTGTGACTTTCGCATATGCCCTTAACAATGTAAGAATAATCACATATTAGTTTTTACAATTTATTTTAGTTCTAAAGGTGACTAAATTTGGGTTCTTGAAGTTTGAGGTCATGTGTGTTCATTTACATTTGGCCTTTATTCTATTTGAATACCTGAGAAGACTTACGAATAGGTAAGTCTGTATGTATATATATAATTTTAAATGAGAATTGTTTTTGTTTGTTATACCAAAGAAATAACTATACACATTGAAAAATCAAATAGTTTTCAAAATTTTAGTAGATATAAGTTCGTAAATTGCATAAAATGTTATAAAATTCAAGAAGTAGGTATTGAAAAATATAATGCAATTTGCATTTACTATTTTTTTTTCAGGTATCGTGTTAATATCAATATGCCTAATATTTCCTTTAAAAGCGTTTGAAGACTTTATTATATCCTATGAATATATATACTCCAATATATATGAAAAAAAAAATATAAAAAATCCATGTGAAATTCATTATTTAACAAAGGACCTACCTCAATAATGTTAATCAGATAAAAAAATATATGAATATTTCAATAATAATATGTGTAATAAATAATATAATATAATAATATAATGAAACTCGAATAGAGACGCTCTTTTTATTTTGTCGTAGAATAAAACATGTGAATTGCGATTTTAAATTACGATTCTTTACAAAAAAAATATATTTCTGGTACAGCCATTTTTTTTTTAATTCGTATTTTAACACGTTACTTATAATAAATATCTGCTATTTATTTATTTATTATATTAACCTTTACTGTCTAACAAGGCGTCTTAACCTCATTTTCTTTATAGTTCATTTTAGCTTTCAATTTTCTATCAGTAAATCTGTCTTTGTTCTTCGTTATCTTCTCTAAGTCTCTTTAAAGGTTAGGGCAAATCTTACCTTTAGTTCTACCTTCACTAATTTATCCCTCCATAGTGCATGATTGTATACTATTCGGTTTTAGGAGATTTTACAGTAATAATCTTTTTGTCAGTTCCAATTTTCCATGACAAGACCACTTCGCTCGTGTGTCAGTAAAATATCTGGAAGTGCAATTTAATGCCATCGTTTATTGAAGCTATTTTACTGTTGTTCCATCCTGCTTTGAAAATATTTTCCAAATATACTTTCAAAATATATATTTTCCAAATATACTTTCTTTCTATTCAAAGGAGCCAAGAGATTGCATTGTTATCCACTAATTACCGAACTTCCCGTATGTATATAATATACATATCAATATATTATATTTAGGGTAGTTTATGTACTTGAAATGATAAATATATTCTTATAATAAATACTTTATTTTATTCCTTTTAATTTTTCCTTAGCTGTATTTATTGTATAACCAAAATGTTTGTAATAAAAAATTTGATATAGTAATAGTAGTGTTATAGTTTTAATTAACATATAGACTGTCAGAGAGACAATTTAAGCGTGGCATAGTTAAAATGATTTGAATTAGTATCAACGCCATCTCTAAAATGAGAGATCGAGACGAAAAAGTGGGAAGTATAAAAAGTATGAGAGTGAGGTTTTAGAGTTTTAAGATTTTTTTTTATAAAAATATCACTTAAGAGCAGAAATACAGCCTATTAAAAATTGCTTGATAAGAAATAGAAATCCATAAAATTATATTTTTTATAAAGAACTATGAAGAAATAAAAATATACATGAATTCATCTAACTTAAAATATATTTTGGTTTTAGGTAGTCGTCTTGCCTCTAATCGCCGGTTTTGGTTTAATATTTCAAGAAGCATTTGACGACACTGGTTTATCAGCAACTCGAGGAACCCTTATTATTATTCTAAATCATGGAATTGGAATGCTTCTATCATTTTTCGGGGGCCCAGTATTACGTCGCTTTGGATACAGAAAAGTGGCAGTCGTTGGGGCTTTATTGGTGACTTCCGGCCTTATACTAACGTCTGTTGCCACCAACTTCTGGCTTTTCTTATTATCTTACAGTATTATAAATTGTGAGTGATATTATTTATTGTGTATACACTTCATAAACTTGTTTTTACCTAAATACTTAAATTTTAGCAATGGGAGTTGCAGCAGTCATGGCAGCATTTTCTTTAGCTATTAACTCATTTTTTAAAGAGAAAAGGGGTCGAGCCATAGGTGTCGGCATGTCAATAACAGGACTTGGAGCTATATATATGCCACTTCTTATGAGTTTACTCATGCATGCCTTCGGCTGGAGATATGCTGTGCTTATTTTAGGAGGCATCTGCTTACATTCGCTATTGGCAGCCTGTTTACTTAGACCCGCAAAGTGGTACTTAAAAGATCCACCTTATAATGAAGAAATGGTTCCTCTAAACAATGAGGACAACACAAACCATATTAATGGGAGTAGAATTGCTTCAACATTTAAGTCATCAGGTGAGTATTTTAGATTAATTTTGAGACAACTGTTAAGGACAACTCAAATTAGTATTATATAACATCCTATAAATAAATATAACATTATAAGATATTGACATATGTTGAGTACTGATATAATATCTAATCTATTTCAGATATGCAATTATCGTCAAAAGAAATTATAGAAAACGGTTTGCCAAAAAGTATTTCTATGCGATCTCTATCAAGCACAAATGGACATCATACCAGAAATGCAGTTTCACATCCGGACATTAGAAAAAAAGATGCCGATCCGCCATTGGCTGAATCTAGATATAAGTGGTGGGAATCTCAAGAAATAAACTTGGGTAGCTCCATTAATATTTTTAAAGAAATAGAGATGGCCAAGAAGGAAACCGAAAACATTGACTACATAAAAGAAAAAGAATCAAAAAGCATTTTCCAAAAAATTATCGACTTCTTTGATCTTACTCTTCTTAGAGATCCTATATTTGTGAATATACTCGTAGGATTATCACTGGCTTCTTGTGTAGAGACTAACTTTTCTCTGTTACTGCCTATTATTCTAAAAGATATGCTAAAATTTGAAACTGCCGATATTGCGAAAATAATGGCAGTAATAGGTTTTTCTGACACATTATTCAGATTGATCTCTCCATTCATAGGTGAATGGCTTAACAAACCTCCCAGAGTTATGTATTTAGTTAGCTTACTCATCATTATTTTAATTAGAACAAGTAAGTATTTTATTTTATTAATTTAAAATATGTACAATGTTTTTAGTACTTAGCCTCAATTTCCTGAGATAGATTACAATTTTTAATTATAGGGAAACAATGTCATATACATTTAGATTTTTTTTTAAATTTTACATATACTTTGTAATGAATGGTAGCCTCCACTAATGCTTGTTTATCATACATATGCATACATATAACATATCTTGATTATATTAAATACGTGCCTCACTAAAGATAACTTTTATGTGTTTACATAATCTTGATTTAGGTATATTTAGGTACCTGATAACCATACGAGTTAATTAAAGGAGCAAATAAAACTTTTTTGTGCCTTTTTATTATTTTCTTGAACTTATTTTTGGATCAATTGTAAATAACATGAATTTAAACTTTAGTAAAGAAGAATATTAATTTATATAAATATAGAATGAAAAATAAACCGACACGGGCAGGGATACGTATCGCGCTACGGTAGCTCAGTTGGTAGAGCGACGGGACGGTTTCTCAGTAGTCGCGGGTTCGAATCCCTGCCCGTGTCGGTTTATCTTTCATTCTCTATTTATATCAATTTAAATAAGCTTAATATGGCTATACATGTTTATAGATATTTTCAAAAAGAATATTAATGTCAAACATCTTTTTTCGTATTTCGTCGGTAACATGATACATTTTATTGGACGCAAGTTTTTATTTCTTTATTGTTACACAGACAAGACATACAATCTTTAGCTACCTAATACCAAAAAAAATCTTCACCGTATATTTGCAACACTTATTCTCCTCTTCTGAGAGCCAATATTCTAATTATATACTATTTCAGTAATGTTGTTTACTACATCGTTCAATGGCATGTTAGTAGTAGCTTTGACGATGGGAGTAACTAAAGGAGTCAGAACAGTGTACATGAACATTATCATACCCAGCTACGTGCCCTTAGAAAGACTGCCATTTGCCTCTGGTATACAGATGTTCTTCAATGGAATAGTAATAATCACTATCGGCTCATTTTTAGGTAAGTAAACTCATAAGCTCAAATAGGAGATAAGAATTGAGCTATGTCGAAATAAATGTATTGGTATATTACATATCACTAAATTAATTACAATATTTTGTTTGTTCTCTTTAACATTGATAAACTCTTGAGTACCATGCTAATATTTTATAACACAGTTAATATATTGTATAGCGATGAGACGGATTCCCAGAGCTGTCTGGTTCCTATCCTGCCCGTGCCAATAATTTATTATACATACATGTAATTCCTTTATATTTTTTTTAAATTTAAATTATGAAATATGTTAATAAAATATAGGACTTTTTAAAATTTATGTTTTCCATACAAAATTTATTTGTTGCCTCTGAACTGGCATTACTTCTCACAAAATACAGAGTAATAAGTAAAAGAGGGATCAAAAATGTTCTTATTTCGTTTTTTTGTGTTGTTTATCAAGATTTGAAAAAAGTCGTAGAACAAATGTTGTTGGGATTGATGTAGAGAGGCTGCAAGAGGTGGCCAAATAATTAAAAATAACCCTGTATACATTTGAATTCGAAAATATTTAATGTAGATACATATAATGCAGATCGTTTTACAGATTATTTACCAAGATAATATTATCAAAAAATCCCCGGAGAGATAACAGTCCTTACACACACGATCAAGCTCCTCTTAGTAACATAATTTATCGTATCTGTCTTCTCATGTGTCAGTGAATTGGTCTCTCCTTTACTAAAAAGATGCTCTTAATATAGTTATTTACCTAAATTTAGAGAAATTCGCAGTTTTGAAAAAACTTACTTATTAGTAAAGGAAATTCAAATAATTTTTATTGTGCTTTTTGCAGGTCGGATTCGTGACCTATCTGGTTCCTACAGGATACCGATCACAATATTAAACATTGTGACGATGCTTACCGTCGTCTTCTGGAGCGCTGAGTTCTTGTACTTCAGGATAAAGAACAAAAACTCTGAACAAACGTCTTAATAGATTTATTATAGCTATATTTTTTTGTATATAATGTTCCTAGTTAAGTACAAAGTAAACATCATTTACATCTCGTAAGGCCACTGTGTTCATCTTATATTGTACATATAGCAGATATTAAATGATATGACTTATAATTAAGTATTTACAAATATTTATTTACAAAATTCTATTATGTATGTGCTGTTACCGGGTAATTACGTTTTGGATACCAAATAGCAATAACCTTTGAGCATATCAAAATTGTGAAATTAAACAATAGATTACGTATACTAATTTGGTGTACAATACTTATTCTATCTAATCTATAACTATTACAAAATGGATCAAATTAAAAAAGACGCAACTTAGTATCTTTCATAATTTGCTCAAGTTCTTATGAATATTTTTTAATTTATTTCACTAAAGACTACATTCAGTCTGTCTTGCAACTTTGTTATCACAACATTTTCCTTTCCCTCTTACTCTTTAAATATCTTTTGTAGTTGTTGAAATCTGAAAAATAAAAGAAGCAAAATAAATAAAAATCTTATGGAGATTATGTTTAGCTTTAGTAGTTAATAAAAAGACTATAATAATTTTGAAATAAATATAATAGTCCTATCAATATTAGCTGTAAGGAATGATGAATTCACATTTTACAAATAACAGTTATTGTCGTGAAGTATCTACGACTCAGTTGTTAGGACGAATTGAACTGAACCGTTTGAAGTCGCAGGTTCAAGTCTTGCTAGCATTCGATTTTTTTAAATTATAGTAAGCTTAACATGACTTTTTATAAATACTTTAATAAATGCAACTTACTATAATCAAATAATAAATTTACATTTAATATATAAACTTGTCAAAGCTAAATAATTAATGAAACAAGAAATGCTCCATAAATGTTACACATCTCTGACTTTATAATTAAATCATGGTATTTCAGGTTATCTTTTAAACTGCAAAATATTTCGTATTAAAATAAATATTATATTAGTTTCTTACCAAATCAGACTCATTTTCAACTGACATATTTTCAAGGTCTCCTTCGTTTCCTAAGTTGTTTACTGTAACAAGAGAATGTCATGAAATTCATGAAACAGTTTAGTTAACATTTAAATAGTATGTATTTGACTTACTTCTTCGATGCCAGCCATTGGAATATCCATAAGGTGAATCTAGTTTTGATGAATCCATGGCACTAGCTGAAAAACCGTATAAAGGTCTATTTGAAAATCTAGGTGACTTAAATGGTAGATCGTCTGTATTAGGGTTATTATATGAATCTACCCTCTTGTCTTCTAATCTCTGCTTTTGATTATACGGTTTAGTAAAATTTTCTCTCCATGGTTTTGATGTCACTACATACACTTTCTCGTTTGTGAGAGGAGATATTGATGTTTGTATTTGCTCCCACGGCGCTGGGGTAGTAGTGCTTGTTGTACTTCGGAAAAACGATGCGGCTGTATAAATATGAAATCTTTTTTTATTTTCTATATCTTCATTTTTGGCACTTTCATGAACGTTCTTATTCCTTTCTATAGTATTGTAATCTTTGCGGTTTATAACAAATAAATTTGTTTTATTATCTGTAACAATATGTTGTATGCTACTTGAACCCTCGTGATCATACGGATCATAATTGTTGTTACTTATGTCTACAGAGTAGCTTGTTACAGGATTTATCGTGGTAAAATACTCATCAGGAATCTTTTTAGCATATTTCTCGTTTGATCGCGATCTTTGTGGGGAGCCATAATGGTTAGAATATTCTTGCGCGGTCCAATCATCTATGTTATGTTGTAATTTTATTATATCAAAAGGAGGCTCCTTAACATCGTACATATCATTTAAAATAGCAGGAGTATTTAACAGATCCGATTCATATGGGTCAGTACTAACAGATATAGATTCTTCTATTTCTGTTGCAGTACTTTTATATCCTTCAGTAGTTATTCTTTCAAAGTTATTCTCTGTATTAGCATGGATTTTTCTACCTTGATATTCATTTTCGGCCTTTATCATCCATTCTTGTTGATGAGATAAAGTGTGTTTATTTTTATCTTTTTTCTGACCAGAAGTGTAGGGTACTATAATTTGTACGACTTTAGGGTGACCTACATTTTCTTCTGCGATAATGGGTGCTGACTCTTCACTGAATGCTGGTTTACTTTCATCCCAAGGACTTTTTACAGTACTCGGTGTCAATGTGGTTGGGTTGTCATCATAGATTTCATAATCAAAACTTTTTGTTGGGGTTGACATTGTGAAGCCGAAGTTTTTATAGTTTTTGTGGGGTGCACTTGGTTTTAAATATAACAAAGGTGAATCTATATACTGCAGATTACTTTCGGTGCGATATTTGTCTATATCTTCATCTTTTAGGCCCCGTAAATCAGCAAAGCTAACTTTGTGGTTATGGGGAAAATTAGGGGATTGTTGAATTTCCAAAGGTATGCCGGCATCGTACAAGTCATTATTAAAATCTGAACCAAAACTTTCAAAACTAGCTTCCAGTTTAGATTTTGCGTTCGATATGTGAGTATGGTCTTCGGAGGCCTGAGGTGATATATCACGAGCCTCATCTATTACGTAACTATTTTGTATGTTCCTGAAGGCTTTAGTGTGGTTTACTTTATTTAGTGCATCTATATCTATCACTGGAGACTGAATGATTGTTGTAGGATACTCTAAATGCGTATACTCTGCAATTGGATTACTTTTATCTATATTTAGATTATTTGAGACAAGATTATCTTGTATAAGATTATACGGATATCTTATTGACACTGTTCTAAATGGTCGTGCGTTAAAGATTGGAGGCAATGGTGAAACACTAAGATTAGGTAATGCAACAGGTTGTAATGTATGAATATTTCTTCCTCTATTGGAACTGAATGGGGCTGGATTCGCTAACGCTAATGACATATTCGGAATATGCGAATTTACTGCCGGGTTGGGTTGAACTTCACTATGAACTTTTATTGGATCGTGACCAGGTACAGAATACGGAATGTCTAGAACATTTGTATTTGTTATTGGTTCACCATAGGAATTTTTAAACCCTGCAGGGTTAGATACTTTTGGCAATTGTTGTTCTACAGGTGGTTCTAACTCATTCTGAGTTGGAAGATGTTTATTTAAGAATTCGGGTCTGTATCGAGAGGATATCGGTGATAGCGTTGTCGATGAAAACTGATTCTCATATGAGTAAGAAGGTAGCTTATATGTAGAGCTTGTTGCATATAATGAACTAGGTAAAAAGGAAGAAACAGGAAAATTTGTAACTTTTGGTGGTTCATACAATGAACTACTACTTAGAGAGTATGGAGTACTATACGAATTTTGCTTCAAAACAGAGATAATATGTGTTGGACTCGGCGGCCCGTATGTTGAACTTGGAATCTTAAGAGACTTAATAGGAGAGATAGATGGGGGACCATAATTAACGTGAGGGGTACCTGTTGGTTTATAGTTAATACTTTGAGATTGAAAAGGTTGCGGCACGTTATGGACTGTGTTAAAATCATTTGTTGCGGTTGGACTCGGTGGCCCATATGTAGGATTAATATTTTGCCGTCCCTTTTCAGTCCCCAAATCATATCTTATTACCGGTATCCATGGCACTGAGTTGCATGGATTGCAATCCTTCTTTAATAAATGACTGTTAATAGGTGACCCATTTTCAGAAACTTGCTGCGATGAAAAGAGCCATCCCGAGATTTTTTGAAAAATATTAGGCGATGGAGTGGTACTGAAAGGTTGGGGTGGGGGTACAAAATTAAAATTGTATTGCTTATAAAACGGAGCAGGAACATTCAATTCCGGGATTGGGGTATTTGGTGTTGCTATTGTTGGCGGTGGTTGATACAGATAACTAATTTCATTGTTTTGGCGTTGTAATCTTCCTACTCCTCCATGAAATGGCACTGGGGCTATTGACAGAGGCGGTGGTGGGGGTGGCCGTAAAATTTCGCCGAACGGTGAAGCACCACTTCCTTTATTATAATTGAATCCATTCGTTGGTTCACATCTAGACCTCGCAAGTAATGCTATTATTAAAACTGGAACTACCTGGGAACAAATTAAGCCATATATTTATAAATCGGTAAAATACGCTTCCTAGATGTATTAATAATAAATTAATTTAATTTTGAGTACATGAATGAATTTAACCTATTGGTTATTGGTTGGTTATTACATTAACTTTTACAACTAATATTAGTAAGAGCCTTTTAATAATGTATAGCAAAGCTTTTTATCTGCGGTTTACAATAATATATAAAATCCGAATATATGACTCTTTTCTTCCAGGTTTTTAAAATAAATACGAATGAAGTCTCAGGATACAGCTACTTTACTATATAATTTAATGTACTTAAATGACCCTTAAAGATAAAGCTACTGACGTTTACAAAGTAGATACGTCAGATATATTTAAGAGTTATGTGAAGTCACGCACCATTAAAATCTACTGTTCATTATACGGTGTAGAGTTAATTATGTGTATGCAAACACAAAGTTAGGCACAAAGACTTATTTTTAAATGTCATTGGTCAGGGATGATGTTAAGACTTGTGTTATTTGTCACATTCCCGTATCCTTTGACATTAATTCTCAAAATATGTTAAAGAAATAACCAAATTTTTTAAATGATAGTTTAAAAAAAATATGTTTAGTAATTAGATAGAAAATTGTGAAACAAACATTAATGCTATTGTATGCGATTCTCACGAACTAGAATTCTTTGAACTTTTCTCTTTTCACATTAGACATACATGGTACAGAATCGGTAATTATTACATCAATAGATATAAACTAACAATGATAACTGTGGATTAGTGTATATTTAATAATATTAATAATTACAAAAGATGTCATTGCTTCAATTATATTTGATTTCATTTACATTTTATACGTCCATTATCTTTCGTTATTTCTTATAAACAATAGAATTGATAGTTTAAAATACATGCAAGCAATTACTAAAATAAATTTAAATAAATCAATATTTTTAAGAAGCTCGTAGTTAAAATAAACAGATTCACTGCATGTAAGTAAGATATTTTGAAACTCAGTCAATAATATTTAAAAGCCTTTACATCGATCTTATAAATAATGCATAACACGAAAATTTTCACAAGTTTCAATGTTCTGAATATAAATACATTATACATTTTGAATAACAAAAACTACCTAAGTCTTATAGCCGATATCTAATACTGTAGAGTGTAGAATGTCATTGATAGAAATATCGAAATACAAGTAAATATTTATGTTATTTTATCTTTAGCGAAAGAACAGCCCTGAGAGCTTTAGCTCATTTCTAAAGTCTAAAAATGTTTACTTGTTTTTACTATATCTTTACATGTATAATTTCTTTCTGAATTTAAAGAATGAATGAAAATAATTAACATGATCATTTATTTTCATTCATTCTCAATTTAAAAAAGTAAATTATTTAAAATTATACCATATCAATCCTTAAATGTATCATGAAAGCAGAATTTTCAATTATTAAAAGAATTCATAGGATAAAATTATATGTACCTTAAAATTTAAAGGAAAAATTATAATTTCATTTCAATATGTAACATGACTCTTATCAGTCAAATTGGCAGTGTCCACCTTAATACATTAATCAGTCTAATTCAATGACTGTCCAACATCAGGTCACATGGATTACTAAGTAACAATAAAGTCAGGGGTCGTTCTAATAGTGAAAGTTAAACAAAACCTGTGTGATCACTTTAGGGTTCCGTACATGAAAACCATCCTAATGCGGTATTATAATTAATGCTGTCCTAACCTATCGTTATATATTTGCATGCAAAGAAACATACATTGAAACTTTAGGGATGAGAAATAAAAGTATGGAACCTCTATGAATATTGATATTATATAATACTTTATATATATTCCATAGATTTCTATTTTCCATGTTTTCCATTAACTATTACGTTTATAAAGAAATAGAAGGTCCTTACTTTTGTAATCTACGTATTTAATTTCTTTTTGCCTCTAAGCTTCGTCACGACGAAACACCAGTTCAACTTGTTATCTTAACAATCACATCCATTTGTAAATGTTATTTAGTTACAAAACCACAACAAATAAGACATTAATTTTCCTTTGGATTGAACTATTCAATTTCCTTTCATCTTCAATTTATTGAGTGACACGCCATGTTTAATTAAATAAGGAAGTACTTTCATAAATAAATAAATAATAATATCGACTATGGAAGCAAGTTTGAATTTAAAATATTTTTCTATTACAGACTGCTTATTGAATGCAAAAACATTTAATTAATAATAAAATTACAAATCGATTTACATTCAGATTTATTTATGACTAGCTGTGCCTGCGACTTCGTACGCGTAGATTTCGTATTTGAAAAAAGTACTTTTTGTATTTACCAATGTATGTAAAAACTTTAAACTTTAAAAATAAGACAATAACAAATTATTAACTTCCTTATTTGTTAACCATTCGTTAAAAATAAAACTAAATGTAAAGTGAATCGCATGACAATATATTCCCGAAAACTGCATCAAAATGGATTAACCCGTTTCTGAGATTAGCGTGCACAAACATACAGACATACAGACGAACGGACAAAATGAAAAAAACGTTGTTTTGGGTTCTCTTGCTTATATAATGGTCTCGAAATTTTTTTTTCGTGTTTTGTGCACAACTAAAAGACAAACAGATAAACAGACACAGATTTAAAAAATGCTGAAAATGGATTTTGTTAGTTATCACTTCAAATCAAATTCATATCAAAGTTGTTAGAATTTATGCAGAGAGGTTGGCTGCACGAGGTGGTCAACTAATTACAAATAATCCTGTATATAATATAGGTCTATTATTTGTATGTGTTACTTTACCGCCCCGTCGCGTTGGTCGAAAGCAGCGCAGTTAGCGCTTTTTAGCTAGCGGTTTGCGTACACGCCTAACTTAAACTAAATATAGCAGCGCAACGGGGCTCGTGTACGATTTCCGCCTGTCACATATATATTTGATTAGAATAGACGTCTGTATTCCTGAGTTCGTTTATTAAATATATTCTCAGTAATTATAATGAGTATTTCTATTTCGTTGTATCGTTGTCTTACACCCTTAACATGAACAAATAATTTGCATACTTAGGAATATTATTATTATTGAGTTTTTTTTAAATATTTTTTTTAATAAAATAAAATAATAATAATATAATATTGAAAAATCTTGATGCTAAAGCTTTCTTAATAAAACTCCAAAAAAAAAACATAAGCTATGATCTAATCTAAAAATTCATAATAAGCAATAATAATTTTTATATAAGCAAGCATAACAATGTTTTTTTTTTATTTTGTTTGTTCGTGTCTATGTCTGTATGTCTGTACATCTGTGTGTATGTTTGTGCACACTAATCTCAGAAACGGATTAACCGGTTTAGTTGCAGTTTCCGGGAATTTATTGTCATGGGCTTCACTTTACATTTAGTAATTTTTCATATAAACAAATAAAGAAGTTAATAATCTCTTATTTTCGTACCATTGCGGTAAAATTTTTTAACAAAATTGAAAAACTGGTCCACCCCTCATTGAATAGTAATATGCTTTCCAATAAAAAAAATAAGAAAAAAATGATCTGTGACTAAGTACAAAAAAAAGATAAAAAAATACTATAAAATACTCCTAAGTGCAAAAACTACTTGACAAAGTTTGATGAAACCTTAAAGGTTTACGCATTATACACGGGTATGTACAAAGGGTACGTTTTATAGAAATCGAAATCTACGCATACGAAGTCGCAGGCACAGTTAGTTTCTTAATAAATCCAGTGGCAAGAGGTGAACGACATTGTAAAGTACCTACTTAGATAACATCCAAGAAGGCTATTCTCTAAAAGGGTCACAAAAACTAACTTAAAAGTTACCCAAACCTTCCGAGAATATTATTTAAGAGCGTCATAACTTTTTCTTGTGACAGATTTTACTAACAGCGTGCATTTTGTTGACTATTTAATTTAGAGTACATTGTTAAGTATATAGTTATATTGGAAATAAAATATCTTAGAAAATGAATGACGTACAACTGACATATGACCCGTAACACGTCAAATGTGAGTCATTAATCAACATAACAAATTTAGGGTTTTTATATTATTTTTATTGGTTATATATATAAACAAAACATTCATAGACTTACAAAATCGAAAGTTAATTACTTTGTAAGTATTCTCATATTAAATTGTCTATCAGTTATTTACTTACAATGATAAGGAAATAATAAAATAACTTAAATGAAAGATTATAATTTTCTTTACTAAGTTCTTTTACAAATAAAATACTCACTAGGATTTCTATGACCTAGAAATGACTTTGTTATGATCTAAAAGTAATTATGTCTAATTAATGTTATTAATGATATACAAAAAGTATAAGTTTAACCTCATGTACCTCTATCTTCTTGTTCTTCAGAGCACATGATGAAAACATACCATTAAGTTTAATAACATCATAAAATTAACATTTTAGTTTAATTGCAAGGAGTGGACGAGTATTTATTTTTATTACTTAATATTTACATTAACTATCAGACTTATTATTATTTTTGACGGTATACTACAACTGAAGCAGACTAAAATATGTCTTTGCCTGTCTGTTATGTTTTAAAATAATCTTTCAGAAAATGTAATGTCAAAACATTGACAGGTATGGTTTGACCAGTGGTCTACAGACTACAAGTTAGAACTACAAGAGTTTTTATATTATTTTGTAGTAGTTGCATTATGTAATTTGTGTAGTAATTTTCATTTTCTTTTTTTTTTAAGTAGTTTTTGTAGATTAGGCTTAGAATGATGCTACTGGATGTGTATTATTAGTATATAGGTATCATTATAAGTAAAAAAAATACAATATCTGATACAATAAATTCATTATGTAAGCACGAATATATCAAATTAAATATTTTTTTATATGTAGTACTATAATTGTAGTTTGATCTTTTGTCCATTAGATAATAGTGTAACTGACAAAGATTTAAAGATGACCTTTGCTTGGTTTTATGATAAGTTTAAATGTCTTAAAACGAATGGAAATTATTATATTTAATGGACTGACATTAGCTGCATGGGAGACTCCGATGACCAAGGGTGAAAGGTTCATCACATAATGGTCTCATCATAGTTATATGGTACAAAAATAGAAAGCAGAAATAAAAATATCATTAACCAAATTATTTTGAAACTCTAAACATTTGTTAATACGTTTTGTTATAGATTTGATCCAATTGTAGGTAGGTATTACGTAAGTAAAAATATGTATATTAATTGTAATATGTTTTAAAAGTTTAAATTAAATTAAATTTAATACCATAGTGAAATAAATATTATGAAAATCGCAACCTATATTTTTTTTACTTCTCTTTAAGTATTAAGTTTAAGGCCTGAAATAATTATACAATTTTTTAATGATTAAATATAAAATATAAATATTACAAATTAAAACATAAAAACGAAATTTCATTAAGTACAGCACCATTCTTCGCAAACTTGTAATTTATTGAAAAAAGCAAAAGACTCTACTAGGAAAGTAATCAAAACTATTATGAACAATTACCACTATGACGGCGTAATGTTGATTGGTATGTATGTATGTATGTATAATGTAATATTAACTGTAATTACGAACACGCTTGATTCCTATCTTATTCCGCACTTTGTATATTTCTATTCTCCAGGCAACGTTCAAAATATATCAGTTTATCTATATTAAAAATAAATTTCACTTTACCAACAACCCAAACCTCGACCGCCTAATCTTGATACTTTTATTTTGTACTTTGAATAGCGGCAGTAAGTATTTTTTTAACGTTACAGAAATTGAAATATGAATCTTACTTGGAAATCTACAACATAACGTAGTCATTAGATAATTAAACAGCCTTGTAAAAAAAGGTAAAGACGGGTTAAACCAGATGAAGAAAAGATCTCCCGTGATCTATGATCTTCGAAAACCAACAATACAATTATGCTTCGTGAGATGATTCGTCGTCTCAGTAGCTGTGAGAATAGCTTTCACGACCTTACACATTCCCATATACAACAATTGTTTAAAACAAAGCACTTTTATACGAGCGACATTGTCGTATCGTAGTCGTGACGCTGGTAATAAACGGCACACGATTGTTGGATAACCTATCGATGTCTTGTCTATTTTTGGATTAATCGTGTATTTTCTCTTTCATCTTTTTGTTTTTAAATAAAGAAGAATACTTATTGATTTTAGTTTGAATTGAATAAGTATAAAGAATTGTACCTATTTAGCAACAGACTTACATCAAAATGATTGTTTTGTATATTCTATTACACCTCCTAACAAAGACTTATTTATTAAACGCCTACTAAATGTTTTTAAAAAAATATATTTTACGAATACACTAGGACAAAATAGAAATAACATAAAGTTGTATTAATTTACATAACAATAAAGAATACTAAAATAGGTTCAGTGCAAAAACCTATGGATAGTGCTATCTCCACTACTTAAAACAACAAACTAAATACATATGATTACATTAATTATATTTTCCAGTGATAGCATAGTTAGTCATACAATAGCTCCGAAAACGAAAGTTTCTGACCACGCACATCGTAACGATGATAAATAAATAAGACACAAACTCACTTCCATAAGAACTTTTAATTTAATATTATTGATAAGAATTTCATTAATTACATTCTAATTTGATAGATACCAAGTTACTCTTATACTTATATCGCAAAAATATATCTATTTTAATTTCTGTCCAACTGGCTAATTAGACCTTATATTTAAAAATAAAAAATATAATATAAAGTAGGACTGCAGTGATATATATTATTACTAAAATCGTGATATTATTTTCGTTGAAAAATACGAATTATAAAATTGTGTTTATGCATAAAACATCACTAGCACAAAAAATAATAACGGAAATAAACACTTGCGTTTTTAAAATCAACGCCTATTATTTACTGTAAATGTTTTATTATCACGCATTTTTAATCTATAGTATATAAATCATTTGTTGGAGATAAAAAGGATTGTTCTTTTTTATTCTTCTTATTAAAAAAATAATCATTCGACCATTCATTCAAAAAGTATATATAACAATATAGATAACAAATTAACAAATTAGTATTTAAGATATTTTCAAACTTCAGTTTTTATTTTTATTATAATTGAATTTCATTATAATTATTAAGTAAAACCAATATTTTATTTCCGAGTCCACAATGATTTGACAAATTAAAACAAATCACAGATCTATTGAAATAATGAATGTGTCCAACAGGTACTATAGAACTACAAACACTTCTCAAATTTCTCTCGTCAGTGTCAAAATACGATCACGCACATGACACAGCGGCGAGTCATCTCGTGCTTTCATAGTTATGTAATATTTTAAACTGTTCCATCCGTTTACTTAAACTTTGTTTGTTTAGGCACTTTTTGTTATCAGTTTTATTTAAACCTTGCACCAGAATATACTCTATGTTATAGTTATAAAGTAGTTGTCGCCGTGTTATAAGATTAAGTTCACTATTTTCATCCATTTTAATAATCTGTCACTTCGTAAGCTAATGTACTCGTGTAATAAAGTCACATAATATAATCTATATTCTATATGTTAAGGAAGCGTTGATGATATCCGTTTCTTGGTAATAATAAGTCTTCCGCGATGAAACTATTATCTTTTTTTATATTATGCGAGGGATTATAAGAGAGAGCTAAAAGCTAAAAAAAATATAACTTTAAACGGATATTAACCTTTTGAAATTGATGTTATAGATCGAAGGCGACCGCCCGCTGACAAAAAAAACACCCTAAATTTGATTAAATTTAATCCATTTACACGGGACGGTTTCAGTGGTCGCTAGTTGTAATAATCTAAATGGTGGCGATAAATTTTTCGTTCTATATTGAAAAATAAATAAGCTTAATGTTTTATAAAGATTGTTATAAATTTAAAAATAAATAATACTTTTGTATTTTATTTTCTTCAAAAATATATATGTTTTTCGTACAAATCATTAATATAAAATAAAGATGATTTAATATCTTTTTTGTTTTTTTTTGTTTTCCATCCTTCAGTCCGTCGTCTTGGACTACTGAAGAATTCGCAAGAAAAGCTTTTGCTCGATAATTTTTCATTGTTCGCAACGAGAGTCAACGTAAAAATTATCGAATATCTAAGAAAAGATCTTTTATTTTAGCAGAATAAAACAGACTATTTTCAAAACAACGGCATCAAGTCTTAATGTAAATCAGATGTTTAGTTTTGAAGATTACTTCTTACACTCAAAGTGATACCTATGTTTTTATATTATTACAGAAAATCTATAGAAACGTTAAATTTAAATGATGTAGATTCGTTCATTTAAAAAAACATCATGACTATCAAAATATTTAGAAGCAGTTAAATGGCTGAGAGTCATTTCAGCTTATGATTTAATATTTATTGTAGAAAAATTTCTCACAGTGTCATTTGTACGTAACAATTAACTTTCCTCAAAAATGTGTATAATCTCTCGTGTTCTCAATACATTTTTTTTTTGCCTTAAATGGATAGCTTAAACTTTTAAATAATTACTGTCTAAAGTAAAAGTATTATATAAAAAAAATCAACCGCAAGGAACAACTCCATGTAAGGAATTAGATAAAACAGCCTTAAAGGGTTTACATTGAAACACGAAGAGATATCAAAAGTTTAAAGTTCAACAAAAAGCTTACCGGCACGACCGCCATTGCCTTATCTATGATAAGAATCAATGTGTATGTCTGTACATCACTCAAAAATATCCAGGAAACTTTTCATAGCACAAAATTCACTGAATATTCACTCACAACACGAGTTTCTGTACAGAACTTGTGGATGTATATGCCGGTAAAGCACAATCTTCCCACGCGAGTGAAATGCTCTGACAATGGACTGCGCGTGAGTCGAAAGGTGGGCAAAAAACGAATGAGCGATCCGATGCGCACGCGGCGGGTAGCATACCTGCTGACCCATTTCACCCTACTCCTATTATAGACCCAGAGGTCCAAAGCTTACATACAGCCTTTGAACGATTGTATAAATGTAATCACGTACAAGAACCGCAGAACACTTTGATATAAAGAAATGTTGTGAATCAGCTGATTAACTTTCCACAGTTGATGATGTTTTAATACTTTAATAGGTATGACCGTGTTAGAATAAAATACTCTATAAGTTTATTTTTCGGACTGATTATTGAATATATATTCATTAAAAAATGTCTGTTTATAATATATTTATACTTAAATTTGATTATACCTCCCGGAGATATATTAAAAGTAGTTACATTTTAGATTTTTTTTTGCCTTACTCAAAAATATAAAATAATATTCAGTACATATAAGAATACAACAGCTTTAATTGAAGTTTATGACTGTGTTGACTCTTGACTTTGTTTTTTTTTTTTACCTCATTATCTTTACTTGGTTTATTACACTGTACGTTAATCGCTTTTGACTCGTAAAACCACTGGCTATAGTAATAAAATACTAAATATTTGAACTTTAATGAGTCCATAACATTAAGCTTACGTAAAATTCAAAGGTTTAGACTATGAAGCACCTTAGGTAATACTATAACGGACCAAATATGTTAATATTATACATAAATAGTATAAATATAATATAAAATGTCAAGTTCTGATTCTGATACATTGGCTTACTTTATATGTCGTCTATAAAACAAAGAACTTGAAGAGAATTCAATTAACTTATTGATTTTATTTTTATTTTAAGCTAAAATGAAATAGTTATTTTAGATAGCATTATTTGTATCCAGTGATATTTACAGTACCCAATTTTGTTTACATATTTATCTACTTAAGTTTGTGACAACGTTATGCTCTACCTAATAACATGAAACCTACAAATAACAATTAATTACACTTCATTAATAAATTTATTTTATATTACAAAAAATAAAAATTAGAAAAACGTTGATAAAAAAATCTGTCCAATGCAGGTACTTTTTAGGTAGGTAGGTATTTTTTATTATATTAGGTAAATATTGTAATATTCATATTAAGAGTGCTATTCAAATATTATTAATTTATACTTAGAAACCACTATCAAAAAAGATTATTCTCCATGGATAGAGCGGAAACACATTCTTTATATATAGTATACATTCCTTGCCCTTTTTAGAGGTCAGTTTAAATAACCCTTTATCATAAATGGTTAAGGTAAACAGAATGAGGCCTTTTAAAAGTTTTTAATTTTAAGCCTGTGGTTCCTTTCAAACGCTATTAAGGCTTTCATCACAATAGTGACGTGATTGGAAAGAATCTGCCGCCATTTTAAAAGACTACAACTTTAAAAAGGTTCTGACATTCCTTTAAGGATGAATCAATCAATGTAAGGAATGTTTATTTTGATATATAAATAAACAAAAATAAATTTACTATTCCTTAACTTTCTGCTGTGTACTCTGTTTGTTATGTATATTTTGATGAGATTCTTATAACGAGAAAAAAAAAATTTCTTCCCGAATATTATAAATAAATAATTTCAAAACTACTTCTGTCACAGTCGGTTAAGTAATACGTGCGTGGTTATCAGAGTGATTTAATACGACAGTGCGTTCCGTGTATTGTAGGAAGTGATATTGCATGCAAGTAGATTGTAGTATTTTTAATTATCATGATGATTGAAATAAAAGTCGAAAATACGTTATTAAAAATACCGTTTTACTTTAAATCATATGAAACTAAATTATTCTTAAAACTGTCTTGCAAATTGCAATGCCTTGCAATCTAAATATTTAAGATTGAAAATATAGGCATGTTGTATAAGGTTTTCTTGTAATGACGCCGCATCAAGTACTGTAGGTTTTGTCTGACGTTGGATAAATCCAGGACAGATATGAACTGATTTTGTTGTTATATATATATTTGTAAATATTAAAATTCAGTATTATAATAATAAATAATTCAGTAATGTTAGATTATATTGATAGCGTATTCAATAAATCTCGCACAATAATGATCTTCAAAACATCCTACTACATAAATTACTACCTAGCAATAGATATGTATTTGTAAAAATGAAAGTAAATCGTTATTATCTATGACTTGATATATTGTCAGACGGCCGTCCAATAAGAACTATCTGCTTCCGCTGATTACAATGATATCGTATTCCATAAATGATCGCACAATAAATTTTAAAACATCCAATTACATAAAATACTAGCGACTCTACCGACTTCGCAGGGTTTCTATTCACTAATGAAGAAAATGAGAAGAGCACTCCACAAATAATATGAAGTATATTTTATAACATGTCTCTATCTCCAATGGTTTAAGAAGTCTGTTATTTATCGACCTACTGTCAAACTGACTGTCGCATTTTTATTGAGGTTTTATTATAAGATAACCGAATACTTAGACTTTTGGAAAATTGTCCAAAAAAATTCTCTCTTACAATTTTTCCAAATCAAGATCGAACGTTTTATTTTAAAAGTTTTTTTGGCAATTTTTTAAAAAGGTTTTTTTTATTTTAAGTCTACAAAATTGGTAGAGCTGTTATATGATGTTCTGTCATAGATTTTTCAATATATTATACTTACACAGATTTATTCAACATTTGAAATTATTGGCAAGTGACCAAGTAAACATGTAACACATGTTAGTATTCTTAACGTTATTCAGTGAAATTGTAAATTTTCGAACGCTACATTAAACCTTGCTTTCGTAACCTCTGCAATTCTGTTCACGTTTTATTGACAAACTTTTACTTTTGGTTATATTTTTCTCTAAGTAATGTGACTTCGATTACGAAACTCGGATAATTCTTATTCATTAAGGTATGTGAATTCGAAGTTACAGATAACACTTAAGTGCAACATAGTGATGTAATTCAAACTAGAGCACAAAATAGTCATTACACACATCTTAATATCACACAAACACACCATGTGTGTAATATGATATGTATAAATACTAAATAAAACATATCCTACAGTATAGATACTAAATAGATATTGAGTAGAGCTGCGCCGAATAGTGGTCTCACCGAATAACCGAATACTATTCGGTTTGACCTCTACCGAACCAAATATTCGGCCGAATTATTCGGTCTACCATTTCATTGTTTGTTTGTCATAAACAGGTTCTAACATGTACGTTTTGTGTGGCTGCTATAATAAATATGTTTATTTGTGGTTTAAAAGTATTGTTTTGAGGTTTAAAAATAAATATTTACTACACTAAATACTAATTATAGGAATAATAAAACAAATATGTTGACTTAATATGTTTGCAAATAAATGTAGATTTAAAGTTTAAATGCTTTATTTTATTAAGCTTTATTCAACACCTTATTTATAGAATTTCTTGGACTTATAGTATGACATAAACATTATTTTTGTCTTTGAGTTCTTTACTGTGTAATGTGTGTGTGTTGTACCCGAGAAAAAAAAATCTCAAACCAAATATATTCGGCACCAAAACGTATTCGGCACGTCTCTAATACTACTCTCGTCGTCCTACGTCTCTACTAACATTATAATATATTTTTACAATTTGAAACATTCGGCTACTCTACATTTTATTTGCATATTGGATGGCGGTATGCAAGAGATATGATTGTTTTATTCAAACCAAGATTTCAAATTGCAAAATCAGTGCAACAAAAGGAAAATTCACCTAATTTGGAAATCTTTGCACGTGTTGGTTATTATTCCATTTGAATAACTAGTGAACAAGTATGTGCGAAGAATTTATTCAGAGGGAAGTGCGAATATTCGCGAAAACACAAATTGTCTTGTCATGTTAGAAAGCTATGAATAATTGACCTATTACTGACATAAATTATATAAACCCCTGAAGTCATTTGCTTAATAACGCCAACTCAAGGAGCAAATAGCCTTAATAAGTGGATCAAGAGTTTGGAAAAATATGTAGCAGAAAAAAAATCGGAGAGTTAATAATAAATGACTTTTTTTGAATTTGTAATGCCTTGCATGGTATTCCTGAAGGATTACCTTCAGTAATAGCATGCAAGGCTTTACAAATTAAAAAAATATATATACGGATACTAGTACATATGTGGGGGTGTATTAACCCCCACATATGTACTAGTATCCGTATACAATATTATAACTTACGAGTTTTGAATATACAATATCGTTTTAATAATATTACATTTTATATATTTTATTAGTTGTATTTGATCAAACGGCTTAAAATAAAATGAAAATATTAGGAATAACGGCATACCTCAAGTCATAAATTTTATGTGTGGTTCGAGATATTTAATTTCATACGCACACACACACACTTCGCAATGGAGCTAACAACTTTAAGAGCTCATAAAAATAGACATACCTATATTCGGAAGACCATAAATTATTTTCGTCATAATTATATGTCCGAAAGCTGATGGAAAAAAAATAACTTTCTTACACGAATAAACTGTTTTATTTGTCTACTCTGTGATCTTTATTATATATTTTTTATACAAAATATAATATAGGTAGTATTACCTAATTGTTTATTACCATAAGTATTTATTTTTAGTAAATTCTTTGAATTTTTTTAAAGATGAACAAAATCCCGAACATAGTCTTTTTTAATACTATTTTCCAAAAGTTAATATATTCAAGTTATATTTAAGGACTAATTCTTAATCAGTCCAATTAGAGCGGTGGGAATCGATCAACGAGCCACACGCTAGTGAAAGCGTATATCACACGGCTTCGAATTAACTTCTACGGACTGCATGGAGTAGGTAGATAATAAATATTACGTTATCATTAATAATTTTTATTTAATATAAAACCTCTTCCTCTTACATTTAAAAAGAAGAACATTTTTATTACAGATTAACAAATAAAGATAATTTCAATCTACAAATATTTTATTAAATTTAACTTAGATCATGCAACATTTATGATATCAAGATTTAAATATGAAAAAAAAAAAAACAAACCTACTCTACACAATTGTTGTTTTCTTACGGAAGTAACAATTACAGAGCGTGTACTCAGTGGCATTGAAACAATAACATTATCGGGAGCATTCTCAGACTCTTCCCAGCCATTTAATGTCAAGCATTTAAATATTTTATTCCTTCTATACATAAGATTTATAATAGCGTACATAGAATTTGCAACTTTTGATGATTTGCCAGACACATCTGACCTTGATTCCGGGTTAACTCTCGACGTTTATTGTGCAGTTTCATTCACTTTTTACTAGAAATTTGTTCACAACTGACTATTCTAATAATAACTTAACTACAGTGTTTCGAAACTTATAGAAAGTCAGATTCACTACTTATTAATTATTATGAATGTTATAAATAATAAGTATAATGTAAGTAATGTGTGGACCGTCTGTAAGTACCAGGTGTGGAGAAATATAATAATAAGCTACCATTAAATAATAATAATAACAAGGAAATTATTGCACAAGAAGCCTGTGATCAGGGCTGGCTCCATAGTCCATACAACTTAAACTTAATTTTCATTGACCTTTGCTCCAGACGCCAAATCCTGGAGAGCGCCACACCTGCCTTTGTTTAAAGTTATCAGGAACCAAGGAATCTTAGCGGTTGCTATCAATATTTTTTGATATAATTAATTTGTAATAAGACAGTATTCAAATTTATATAAATATAGAATGAAAAATAAACCGATACGAGCAGGGATTCGAACCCGCGACCTCTGGGCAACGGTCCCGTCGCTCTTCCAATTGAGCTACCGTATTGCTTTCAGACAGTCAGTATTGTAATTTGTTTTTAAAATTTCCATTAATATACACCGAGAAAAAATATATAATATTATATCTAGGCCAAAACTAATAAAAGGAAATTTGATACAATTTGATAATTTTCTTTCATATCATATACCTAATACCTATATTATGAAAAAATCTTATGAGTGATAATTTGCATCTCGGAGAAATTCTGTTGTCGTTTTAACAATAAGTATATCCACTCTATAAAGAAGTAAGCAAAAAAAAGCATTAAAAGAGGGACCTATTTTCTAATAGAGTGAACAAGATTTTACAGATGGATTTGTTAATGTTGCATTTACACACAAAAAAAATATATTTTAATAGTATAGTAGTAATAATATTAAGTGTAATATTTTTATATTTCGATTTAATTATTTGTAACGTGATATGCGCGTGAGTAAACTCGTTAAACACAGTCATGTGTTCCGGACTCAATTTATTAATTATTTTAATAGTCCGTTTAATTTCAAGTGTACCACTAGCCTAATTAAATTCAACTTTTAAAAAGTAATTTGATAATAATAATATATTAAACGTTTTCTTTAAAACACATTGAAGAAAATCGTTAAATCTTTTCAAATATAGAAGGAAGACTATTGCCCTGTACTTTCTGCCTTCGCTTCTCTATAAAGGTATTGTATTGTCTATAGGAAATAATGAATAGTCACATCGTCCTATTGTCTAATTATAATATAATTTAATAGCAGATTATAATATCTTAGATTTCTAAAACAAAAATTACGGTCAATAAAGGTCTGACTATAAAATAGTTCACAATTTTAAAGTTAATACCTACAATAACGATACTGTCAGTTATGTCAACAATGTCAACAAGAAAAAAATACGTTTTGAAGAATTTATTTTCATGTTAGCACTGAAAAAAAAACATGTATTGTTTATGCAGTGGGTTTTAACAAGTTTAATTACACTCTCCTGTTCCGTTAAAACCTATCAAGTAAACCGTATTAACGAATCTACGTTCCTCGTTAACAGCATACCGGAAGACAACACGCAGCTGATTGGTTCGGAAGATAACGTGGTTGTTATGAATAATGAAAAACGCGCGCCTGGTCGAACCTCTACAACAGTTTTTGTTGGTGGTAAGAAATTAATAAAACCCAAATTAAAAGCTTCCGAGATCCAAAAAGCGCGAGATAATTACTTCCAATCCTACTTGAATACAAAGAAACCAAGCACATTTCAAAGCGTTGCTAATTATATTGAATCAAACATTTCATCATTTAATTTTGTAAAAAATCTAGACATTGCTAGAAAATTGGCCTCTCGTCTTATTCTGGAAGTTAAAATTGGTGAAGGAAAGCTAAATAAAAACATTGAATACAGAAAACGAAAACGGCGACGCAGACATTTTAACCAATCAAAACGAAGAGTCAAAGGTCATATTTTGATAAAATAAGTTTAATATTAACGCTGAAGATATTAATAAACATTCATGTATAGCTTATAACACTTATGTTTTCTTTATGTATATAAATAATGGATACTATATTTGGCGAGAAATACAATATTACCTGAACCCATTAAACGTTGTTTTAATAAAATAACTTAAATCTTTTTTTTTGACTATTGACCATTACAATTTTAAATTAATGAATAAATGATAGCTCTGAAACATTGTATCACAGATTAATATAGTACCTTATAAATAACAAATTGCCGATATATTAAAATAAAATTAAGATCAGATATGGTCATTGAACTTACGCAGTTCTAATTTGGACAATTATATGTCGCTGAGCAAAAACCTGTGTCTGGATTAAACAGAGTTAATAACGGACAAGTGTAGGAATACGCTATGTACTCATTATTTATAAGAACACAAAGTGCGTAGGTCCCACAAGAGCTGTCTTCAGGGTCTATAAATCTGCCGACACCTTTGCAGTTGACTGCAGCATGCGTTGGATTTGGAGATAGAACTAAGATCTGTAAGAGGAAAATAATTAGTTATTGAGTTTTGACTAACTTAAACTTAACTTTATTATAAGAATAATTTTCTATTTTTTTGTATTAAATACGTTTCTTTGAACCTTAGGCTAAGAAAGGTACTAAGTAATTTAATATTTTTTGTGACTTACTAATAATAGTCCAAAGATCAACCTAGACTCCATGTTGGTTATTGTGTCGGAAGATTCTGACTGAATAACATTATGAACCCTCGTTTTATACTGGATAAGGCGATAAGTTTTATGATACTATATTCTGATTAAACACTCCAAATGATTTTATCGCTGACTGCATTATAAGACTATAGCAAATAACCCGGCAAATAATATTATCTCCTTAGTCGCTTTTAAATACTAGGTTGGCAACCACTCTGCTTGAGCGCAGATTCAATGGTTTTATCCGTACATTTTACTAAATTTTGTTTTTCGGTGATTATTCCTCAAGTACATGACCGATCACTGATTTTTTGGTTGCTAAACCATCGATGATAATACTGCTATTAAATAAATCCCGATTTAAATTTAATCACTAGTTCAGGAGAGGACGCATCAAGAAGATCGTATTGAAGCCAACTACGTGAGCTTCGCTCCTTAAAAACTCTACCACTTAACGTATCCTCAGTTATATTAAGAACTAAAATAAAATAAAAATCAAACAATTTCAACGAAAATATTTATTATATTAAAAAATAACATGATAATCCAATAATGCCAATATTCAAGCCAAAATGGTTAAAGACAATTTAAGGCGTTCATTATTTTTGCCTCAAGTTGGACATACATAAGAAGTGGTACAAAGTCTTGAACCAGGATTAAATACTGAAATAGACGGACAGGTATACCGATAGTTTACGAAAGTACCATTCGTTGCCAATACACATAAATAATATGATTTACAATTAGTAATAAGGGGATCAGGAAATCTTCCAATTGAAGAGCAGGTAAATGGTGTTGGACAAACATAGTTAGTTTCACATAAAGTATTAGTAGGATTATAAAAAGTTCCAGGTGGACAGGTTAAGGTATCACCTACGAAGGTTCCATTCACGTTTATACATTGTAAGTAGCTGGAGCAATTGGGGGAACTAGGATCTGGAGTGAAACCTTCAGCAACGCAAGCAGAAGTCGTCGTGTTGGCTGGACCAGTTGCGGTGCAGGTGTAGTTTGTAGTGCATCGTCTACTGGCAGGGTTAAAGAGTGATGTAGTGGGGCACACGTAGTTGTATCCTATAAAGGTTGTTCCAGATATTACGCAGAGGGTGTAGTTCTTGCAAGTTGTGTCAGTAGGTTCCGGGAAACGGCCAGTGGATGTGCAGTTGACAGCCGCGTTGGCTTGCCAAGCGAAGCAAATAACCTGCAAAAGTTTTACTTAGTTACAATTTAAACCGGCCCGTTGGTCGAGTGGTTAGCACATACGCCTAACGTACACCGACGCAATGGGGCTCGGGTGCGATTCCAGACAGGGACAGACATGTATGTGATGAACATAGATGTCTGTATTTCTGAGTTTGGTCGTTTATTATACATAATGTGTATTTCTATGTATTTGTATCCATGGGCGTACCGAGGGGAGGGCAGGTGGGGGCAGCCGGCTCCCCCCTGGACATCGGTTACCGCTCCACTACCTTCTATTGTAAATTAAAATTGCTATTTCACATTAACAAATGAAACCAATCAAGTTTCAAATTTTGAAGAAGGTTTAGAAATGCTTTCTTAGGAAATTTAGTCGGGGACGAGAAAAGTGGCCTTTCAGTAAGCGATACAATTGCCATAGCATACATTTGTATACCTATATACAAAACTCGTCTAACCCAATTTAAATTGTATATTATTTGAAAATGATGTGCAAGGCTAACTGGAAATGGAAACCCTTTTTTTATTAATTTGTTCCCAAATTTTGCTTAAAACCGTGGGCAGTACTCGAAGACGTAATAATATTACTCACAAGTTAATAATATTTGTTAACCGCAAAAATGTTGCATGTGTTAGATGAGATGGCCTGTTCAGTTATACGCTCATACATAATTGTAACTAAAGTATTATAAAGACTATTACTAATATATCAGATTATCTTTTTCCTTCAATAACGATGTTAATTTGAGCTATTTGTGTCAATTACTAATTGTTATTATCACGACTTGGTTAATAAAAATGTGGTAAGAAAGTAACCTTTTCGAATATATGTACTAAAGTTCGGTATCTCTTAGTTATTATTATTAACTACACTGTGAGTAAAATAAACGCAGATATTTTTTTTTATTGTTTCATTTCAGTAAATATAACAAATGCTATTTATATATAGTAGGTACATATGAATCTTAATCCCTGCTTTTGCTTAATTTAAATAATTAGGAAATAAACGTAAATTATTCAATATATATAAAATACTCACTAAAACTATGGTTATGCCGAACTTCTCCGCCATTTCGATTTTCTTGATAAATTTATTTTCCGGTCGGGTCTTTTATACTGATCTAATTTATACCGCCAATAAGCAAGATTAGGTTTATATCCAGTATGATTTAACAGCTTCAGTGTTAATTACTATCAATAAAGCGCAATGTTCCTCAATTTACACAACTTTATTGAAGATAAGAAAACAAAGATAGACTTATAGGTACTTATCATTATTCTTCTATGTAAGTTTATTTAGTTACTTCCAAAACCATTACCGGGTCTATTCGAAAAACAAATGTTTAATTAAAAAAAATAACACTATAGTGTTGTTCAATTGTTATATTTAATAATGCCCGAGTGGAAGTCCATAGTTTTTTCTTCGAGACCGGGTGGATAACTAACAGGTCCCTCTGATGGTGAGTTGGTAGGTGTGTGTTTGTTGCATAGACATATACAAAAATTCGGTTATGCGTTGCCGAGAAGAAGAAGAGAAACTGGAATAGAAGCAAGAGAGAAAGAGATATACTGGTAGGAGAAAGGGATATACTGTCCCAGTCGAACCAACAATTCACTTGAATGCACTTACTAAGTTGTAGTCCAAAAATACCTACAAATATTAGTATGTCTTGTATATGCTTCCAGTCTCTCATGTTTCTATTACCTTAATCATTTTCTTATTAGATATTCATATTTTAAAAACAACCTCAAAACGATGGTGGAATTGGGATAAGCAACGAGAATAGACTAGACCAGGCTCATGATTTGATTACTTATCAAGATCTTACTATCCTGTTAAGGCAATTTTACTTCAACATATTCATGCCCTTATTGATTTAAATTTGAATAAATAATTACTTCTGCCTAAGTGAAGGTAAACTTGTGATAATTAATCTCTAAAAATTTTATTAGTTACACGTAAAGTGAACTATAAAAAAATATATATTATTTAGCTCACTTTATAACGGCAGGTTTTTTCCGCTGTAGAATATAAAGAAATAAAGAAGGAAACATGACAGGACAGGACAAGACAGCATTTATTAAATAAATAAAAACATTTATTTATTAATTTTAATTTTCTTTCTATATTTATTTAATATGTCATAATAATAAACATAACTCCAGATTAACTATTAAGTATCAAAACTTTAATCTATATACAATAATGAGTACATCAACATAAGCAGAATTTACTGCAAACTTTGACATGTCGCTCATCAGTTCATCAGAAAATATTAAAAAAATATATACTGGTATATATTTTTTTTATTCACACCCTGGGGTGTGAAGTGATAACTAACAGAATCCATTTTCAGCATTTGTAAAATTTTTGTTTATCTGTTTGTCTTTAAGTTGTGGTACACGCATCACAAAAAAAATATTTAGCTAATGTAAACTTTTATAGATAGAAACTTTTTTAACTTTCTAACTAACTGCTAACTGCTGTAACTGCTCGCTGTTTATACATGTAAAATATTAAAAAGCATCATTATAGGGAACCTTTCTATAATCAAGATAACCCAAAAATTGGTTTTTTCTTTTGTATTTTCGTCTGTATGTCTCTATATATGTCTGTGTGTTTTTTCACATTTTGTTTTTTTTTAACAATTGGCTCACAAATAAAGAAATTATTATTCTCTTATTACCAGTGATTAAACATAAAAAATATACATAAATAAACTAGAAATACTTTTACACGCAAAAACTACTTGATTGAGTTTGATGAAACTTTTAAGGTTTATAGTTTTTACATACATTGGTAAGTACAAAGGGTACGTTTTATCCTAATTGAAATCTACGCGTATGAAGTTACAGGCACAGCCTATATAAAATATAATCGGCGCGTCCTTTTTTAACTAATCAAATAAATACATTAAGGAATATATAAATATAATAAAATTGTCACTGATCCAAAACTGCACATGGAAAATATTTAAAAAAAATCATAGATGGGTTTTTAAAGATAAGAGCTAGATAACCTAATGCCTGTATGCATGTATGTCTGTAAGTTTATGCACGCTAATCTCAGAAACAGCTTAACAAATTTGAATGCAGTTTATGGAAGTATATTGTAATATTCTTTACTTAACATTTAATGTTCATTTCATCTAAATCAGTTAAGAAATAAAAAAGTTATGTCAATGTCAATTTACGTCAATTACGTAATAGGTACCATGCATATCTTATTTTATATCTACTTAGTCTGGCCATACAATTAAAAATTTAAAAAAAAATACTTTTGAATTTTTATATGATTGTTCATTGTGTTTTCACATATTGGCGCCAAAACATTTTAAAATATTTTGCAATATTAAAATGGAGTGGGGTGATAAAGAGTACAAAATCGATGTGATTGCATTACACAAAGTAGGTGTGAAGCCAAATGCAATTTTTAAAACTGTCTATACACTTGGTATTAGTCAGATGTTTGTGTACCGGGCTATTAATAGATACAATAAGACTTCCTCTGTTTGTGACAGAGAAAGATCTGGCCACTCCTTGTAATGCTCGTACGAAAAAGGTGGTCAAAGCTGTAAGGGAAAGAATTCAAAGAAATCCCGTCCGAAAGCAAAATTTTATTTCGGGAAATGAAGATAGGCCCTAGAACCATGTCGCGTTTTATTCAGAAATGACTTAGGACTTGCAGCCTATAAGAGACGCACGCACTGGTCATTTCTTAACTGATAAATTAAAATCGGAACAACTACTAAAGCGGTACGCAAAGGTGTGACCACTCACAGAAAAATGTTGTTTACGGATGAGTTTTTTTTTACAATTGAGCAACATTTTAACCAACAAAATGGCCGTATTTATTTTCAAAGCTCTAAAGAAGTTTCCCAATTAGTCGACAGAGTGGCATTATCTGACTTCAGTGAAAGTTTGGTGGGGTATTAGCTATGAAGGAGTGACTAAGCCATATTTTTGTGAAAAGGTATTCATAACTGGCCTCAACGTTTAAAGGACTTTATCGCAGCCATTGGACACCACTTCGAATAAGCTTGGTATATTTTTAATTGTTTTATATCTGTGTATTAAACTAACACACTGTAAAAGTAAAAAATCTTATTTGTAATTAAAGAAATGTTTTTCTCTTTGTTACAATTTTTATGGCAAGACTAAATATACATGTTATAAATCTGAAGAGGAGTAGTCTTTGTGTAAATATAGCTAATTAAAAACTTTTATACATAATTGAGCATCCCTCATAGTAACTTTTAGTTTTAACTTTCATTACACACTCATCACTGGCTCTATCAAAAGATGTATGTATCTAAAGTGCTCCAGAAATCTATCTTTATAATACGCATATAATAAAACTGTAACTGATCGCTGTCTGTACATGTAGAATATTAAAAAAAACGTAATGGGAGACCTTTATATAACCAAGAGAGCCCAAAACAATGTCTTATCATTTTATCTGTTCGTCTGTATGTCTGTAGGCACAAGCCTGTATGCTTGTGCATACAGATGCATGCTTGTGCATACAGAAATCAGAAACGAATTAATCGATTGGGATGCAGTTTTCGGGAATATATTGTCTTGGGAATTACTGTGCATTTTGTGTTTTGTTTTTTTAAATTAAATCGGTTAACGAATAAAGTTAATAATCTCTTATTTTCGTACCATTGCAGTAGACATTTTTTCAAAACATTTTTTTTTATTTCAGATAAAAACAGGTTTCATACTAAGTAGTTTTATACGACAAGATTGGTGTACAATATACTATAGATGTAAAGCTTCATAATTAATCATAAGTAGGGTATTAATTTAAAATGAATTTTATTTAATAAATATTGATACTGATGGTACATATTGACAGTAAACATTGATACTACATATAAAAATATTGATAGTATGTATTGGTACTTCATATTTACGGCACATATTGATAGTATATAACAATAGTACATAATGGTACTATATATAACAATAGTACATAATGGTACTATATATGATAGTACACATTGATAGTAGGTACACATTGATAGTAAATATTGATAGTACATATTTTACTATCAATATGTACTATCAATGTTTACTATATCAATTTGTACTATCAATGTATACTATCAATACGTACTATCAATATTTACTATCAATGCGTACTATCTATTTGTACTATCAATACGTACTATCAATATTTACTATCAATGCGTACTATCAATACCTACTATCAATATGTACTATCAATGTATCAATATAAACTATCAATATTTACTATAAATACGTACTATCAATATGTACTATCAATATATACTGTCAATACGTACTATCAATTTGTACTATCAATGTATACTATCAATATAAACTATCAATATTTACTATCAATATGTACTATCAATATATACTGTCAATACGTACTATCAATTTGTACTATCAATGTATACTATCAATATAAACTATCAATATTTACTATCAATACGTACTATCAATGTATACTATCAATATAAACTATCAATATTTACTATCAATACGTACTATCAATATGTACTATAAATGTTTACTATCAATTTGTACTATCAATGTATACTATCAATACGTACTATCAATATTTACTATCAATACGTACTATCAATATGTACTATCAATATATACTGTCAATACGTACTATCAATACTTACTATCAATATTTACTATCAATGCGTACTATCAATATGTACTATCAATTTGTACTATCAATGTATACTATCAATATAAACTATCAATATTTACTATCAATACGTACTATCAATGCGTACTATCAATATGTACTATCAATAGTAAATATTAGTACGCATTGATAGTAAATATTGATAGTACGTATTGATAGTAAATATTGATAGTACATATTGATAGTACGTATTGATAGTAAATATTGATAGTTTATATTGATAGTACAAATTGATAGTACATATTGATAGTACGTATTGACAGTATATATTGATAGTACATATTGATAGTACGCATTGATAGTACGTATTGATAGTACAAATTGATGGTAAATATTGATAGTACATATTGATAGTACGTATTGATAGTAAATATTGATAGTTTATATTGATAGTATACATTGATGGTACAAATTGATAGAACATATTGATAGTACGTATTGATAGTACGTATTGATAGTACACATTGATAGTACATATTGATAGTATACCGATGTATTTTTAATTAGTTGACCACCTCTTGCAGGCAGCCTCTCTACATCAATACTAACAATATTTGTTTTCCGACTTTACTAGACTTTAACTAGAAATACTCCGACACGCTAAAAATTCTTGCCGGAGTTTGATGAAACTATGAATTGGTACGTTTTATGAAATCGGAATCTATGCGTACGAAGTCGCTGGCGCAGTTAGTCCCTAATATTTTTGTTCGATTCGTGAAGATTTCGAGATATATCTCAAAATACCACCATTTAAACAAAAACACGACTACGTAAATATAACCATACAGTTACCAAGTATAAAGAATGATTTCACATAGCTAAAGAAGGTGTTACAGTTACAAACAAACATTTTATCTAATGTACATAAAGTCTTAAAGAGACGCTCGTCAGATATCAAGGATAAATGAAACGTTTAATTAATATATTTATGCTGTTATAAATGAATTATTTCTTTAATAGTTATAAAATCATATTTTATAAGTTAGCTCACTTATTACACAAAACGTATTTGTAATACTTGTTTATATAAAAAATAAAACAAAAATGTCGATACCTAAAATGGAAACTATTGGATAGTCCATATCATTGGCTGGTACCTTACGAAGAATCCAAAAACTTTGAAAAACAATATTCTAGTGGTATCTACTAATCCTATTAATTATTACATTTTTATCATATATTAATATCGATATATGTATATATAAACCACATCACTGTAAGTCTCATATAGCATAAAGATAATTCCTCAGTTTCCGCTTTTATCATATGAGTGATGTGATGAAATAAAACAATTATTTTTGGAATTCAGTGATTATAAAACCATATTACACCTAATTATGAAGTTTCTGATCGTATTTCTAGTGTTTGTAAGTGTAAAGTATTTTTATTACCAAAATCTTTATGTCTGTCTTAATATTTTATTAACTGTTAAAGGAAATAGATATTTTGATTGTCATGATTTATGTTTTTAATACACAATCTGACCCTGAAGGAAAGAATAAAATTATCAGATAACCCAATGTATAATACAAAAATATTTGTAATAATGTATTTTGAAACTTTCTTAAATTAACTGATATGTAGATATATTGTTAAGCTAAATTTCGCCATCAATATATTTAGTTTATTTAATTTTCATGTTTTATTTTATTATATCGTTTATATTCAATTTTCCCATAACCTGAGAGCCAAGATTCGGGATGAAATCGAGAAATCTCTTATATACTTATAATACAAACAATTAAAACAAAATAGGTACTAGGTAATAAGGGAACCAACAATATTTTATTCTCTAACATTCCGTCACTTTCAAAAGTTTTTAATAAGAAAGTCTATAACTATAAAAAAATGTATTTTTTCAGTGTTTATACATTAGACCATTGGCAACTAAATGTGTAACAAGAGGAAGATTTCCAGACAACTCGCATCATGACTGTCGTGGGTATACCATGTGTTTAACCGCAACAATTAGCTATGACCTGATCTGTCCAGAACATTCAATTTACAGCCACTTTGAGAAACAATGCACCAACGTGACAAATGTCCAATGCCTGCCTGATTATAACTGTACTGATGAAGGAAATTTTATTAACTCAGAAAGTGATTGTAAATCATACATATCTTGTATTAGAGACTTAAACAACATAACAACTGCAAGACTAATAACTTGCTCTGGAAACGAACTTTTCAGTAAAACAGAAGGTTTATGCGTTAATGAAACTCTATATCAATGTAACCCATCTACGGAATCCCCTAAAGTACTTGAGGTACATATAGATCAAGTAAAAATTATAACTGGAAAGACCTTCAATAATGCTGGTCACACTAATACAATATATTTCGTGACATTTATAACAATGTGTATTATTGCTGTAAGACTTCTGTAACATGTTTAAATTTTATTTTTCTGTTTACGATTTCCTGTGATTGTTAAGAATTGTGTGATTTCTAAATGAGTTCAAGGCTACGACAAAATTGAATGTTTCTTGATAGTACAATGACAAATATAAAATGCTCTGATGTTTATTTTCCTGTGTTTTATTTGCATATCCTATCTCTTACAAGATTCACGAATATATTTATGTTTCGTAGTGTGAGTTAGAATAGGACCGCCTCATATGTACCTGGGACCACTAAACATATCTAGAATATTACTTACAATTTATGTAAACAGTAGCTCTGGCTCTAGACCCCATATTGTGAGGTCTAAAAATTATGTTAACAAAATCAAAACCATCTAGGAGTATATCATAATGAAGGGCGTTAAATAGCGATTTCATAAATCTGCAAAATTTAATCACAACTACTTAAAGCAGATAGGTTGATAGGAATTTGTCTATAAATACCTACTCATTAGGCGGAAATTTATTTACAAGAGGTCTTAAAATTGATGGAGATAAAAGTTGGCGTTCACATTCTGTTGATGAGAAACCTTGATGCACCCTGATTTTTTTTTCGCCACCTCTATGCTGCCATAAAATTTTATTTCTGACTTTTCCCACATTTTACAGTTTATTTCACAGTCAGCATTTTATTTTTTCACTTTAAAAACATTTTTAAAAAGTCCTCATCCTTTTAAAAAGTCCTTTCAATCAATTTCCTTATCTCCTCTATTGGATGTATCTACCTTATACGGAAGTTAGTAACTATTTAAAAGCCCAAAAATGGAAAATAGCGAGAAATACTGAAATTCAAAAGAAGTAACATATTTACGGTTGCTTAGCATCAAGGTAAATTATTTTAACATTTTCCTTATAGTAAATAATCTGTCGTGACTAAAATAAAATATTTTTTTTGAGGACCTTATCCATTTAAATAATATTTCAGTCATACATATTACATACATTGTATCAAACGTATATATCTTTTTTCTGTGGAGCTGGAGTGAAAAACTGTCAGCTGTCAATATGAAGTTTACGCCGATCTCTTTAAAATATTCTGAAGTTCTGATGTTTAGGTTATCTTGATTTAAAAATATTTATTAATGTTTAAGAATAAATAAAACTATACCTTTGATTGTATGCAAATAAATATTATTGTAGTAAAAATGTATTCAAACCTGGTTATACCACGGCAAGTGCAACTTATACTGACATTATTATTTAATAAGATAACATATACTCAGTTTGTGTTTTTTTTTTAAAACAGCAGACAGTGGACGAAATTGGCATGCTTTTGTCGATCTCTCTCTGCTATAGAAGGTCAGAAGGTTCCACAGACAGGTAAATCCAGTGATGGGATTTCTCCACCGCCTCGTATACCTAGAGGGCCCACAGATATCTTACAGGCTTTGGCAGCAACTCTCGGTACTGATCCGACTGCAGCCCATTACAAGTAATATACCTTGCTAATATCATAAGCTGTAAAAAAAATCCATACTTCATTGTTTGTGATAACCTAACCTAGAACTATAATTATGTAGTTCCCTAATATGCAACATATAAATACTGGTGTATTATTTTTATTACCATATAAAATCATCTAATATATATTTTATTTAACTAGATTTTCAATTTGTATTCTAGATACCACGATGACCCATATCTTATACCTCTATCTAATTACCGCAAGCGTGCTTACGCCCTATCTGCTGAGGCTGGTAAGAAAGCTGCAGCCTGGGTGAGAGATCAACACCCACAACTGTTCACCACAAGGGAATGGGATCCACCAACTAAAATGAAAACACCGTATTTTAATGCTGATCCTAAGATTGAACTATTTGCTCCAAAACCTATTTATAATGATGAAAGCAAAGTTGGTTACCCTACAATATATTTTTTATTTTGAAGACCTGTGTGATATATGAATTTAAATATAATTATAATTTCAGGTGACAGAAGAAGATTTAGTATATACAATAAAAAATGCCCTTTTAGAAGATGCAATCAAAGTCTTTGAACTCCTTGGTGGAGTTAGCAATGTTCACGAGGAATTAAAGCTTTATTTTCTACAATTGATATGCTTTTATAATGAAAAAGAACCAGTTTCTATGGAATGGATTGAGGAAAGGTGGTTCTCCGCAGCTACAAGAGATCGACAAGCAGCTACATGGAAGTAAGCTATATTGAATTACTCAAATTACAAAAATATACTGAAAACAGTTTAAAATATTAAGTCTATATAGTACATACTACTATAATAACTCTAATAACTGAAATGAAGTATAACATTAGTATATAGACTTAATATTCACTACAATTATATATATACAGGGTTATTTATAATTAGTTGACCATCTCTTGCAGGCAGCCTCTCTACATCAATCCAAACAACATTTGTTCTACAACTTTTTACAAATCTTTATAAAGAACATAAAAAACAACAAAACTTAAAATGTTTGCTCCCTATTTTACTTATTACTCTATATTTTGTAAGAAGTACTTATCAGGTCAACGCTCTTGCGCCATACCTACACTCAGAGGTAATGCCAGTTCAGAGACAACAAACAAAGTTTGTATTAGAAAATTAAATTTTAAAAACTATTAATTTTAAAAAATTCTAGAACAAATGTTGTTTGGATTGATGTAAAGAGGCTGCCTGCAAGAGGTGGTCAACTAATTACAAATAACCCTGTATATATACTACAATAATAATTCTAAAAACTAAAATATTAAGTCTGTATACTATATATTACAATAATAACTCTAAAAACTTAAATATGAAGTCTATATACTAGAATTCACTATTTATTGGTTGCATTTATACATTTTGTCAGTTGTAGACTTTGAAGAGAAATAATATAGAAAAATAACATCTACATTTTTTTCCAGACTTGGAGGTCTTGCAGATAAAATATTTACAGCAATGGATCCTAAGACCCCAGAAGCATATTGTGCTATCATCCAAGGCATGGCTAAGTATTATCAGGTATCAATTAAAATCCATTTAAATTGTATATCATTACTTCCTTTATTTGTGCTTGCATGGTTAAATGTTTGCTTTATGATTTTTTTTGTCCCTACCCTACACACCAACTTAATATGGAAAATAATTTATAAGTATATACATTTTTAGGTAGATATCAAATGATTATTTTATATTCAATGATTGAACAAATGATTATTAAAAAATAATAATAACTAAAACGCAATACTAAATATTATGTATTTTCAAGGCAGAACGTGCATATGTCCTCTCTCGTGAGGCATTAGAGAACAACATTACCCTATCTACTGAAGTGTACAACTCACTCCTGGCATGTGTCGGCTTTCTTAAAGAAGGGGTTACACTAAGGATTGATGCCTTGACGGAACTACTGAATGAAATGAAACAACAGGTAATTGGTAATTTGAGGAATAAACTTGTATCTTGTTTTATACCATTGTAATGTGTCAGTCAAGAGAATGTCAATATGGGTGAATAACCTTCTTTATATATAATGCAAATTAGATTAATTATAAGAAGTTCGTTTTTACAAGCACCATAATACTTTATAAGTGCAGTAGTTTCTTAATATAAAACCAATATATTATATTAATTATAACTTTTTATATTTTCACAACTGTATCTATTATCAAAATACTAATAATTAAAAAGAAAGTATGTATTCTGTTATATATCAATATCTGAGTATGTAGCAATAGTGTAAGTAGGTAAGTCTTTACTTGTCATTATTGATTAATAATGGAGGTTTAAGAAAAGAGGGTAGGATTTATATTTTCACTTGTATCTGCTACTTAGCACAATAAACATGCTTATTATATAATTGCGAAGTTAAATTAAACATAATATATTCCATTTTCCAGGGTTTAACCCCCAATTCCAACACATTGACCTCTTGTCTCCGCTCGATCTCTGCTTGGGGAGGTGGTCATGCTCTACAAACTGTGGCCTTGCAAGTTATAGCAGAGTTTAAAAAACTTGGCATAGAGCCTAGCTTGTCATCATACTACTACTTAATGTGCCTATTTTGTAAAGAAAGTGAGTATCACTTTACTATTTTTTTAATTTGGTTTAAAATTTTAATATTTATTTATATATAATATATATCTCTTATTATGTCTATGATAATAGACATTTTCTTAATGCATATAATGTTTTTCTTACATTAATTTTTAGGGGGACCTCGGAATGACATACTAACAGGAATACTATCTGAACTTGAAAAGAAAGAATCACTTGAACCACAAAATACAATGGACACAAACTTCTTTATTACTGCTATGAGCGTATGCAGTGATCATTTGCAGGTAATACTAATAAATATTTGTTTAAATTTAAAATCTCAAATATATTGATACTTTTATAATATGAGTATCGCTTTAGGACGTAAATTTAGCAGAGCGAGTCCACAGCCTACTAATGAAGGGAGACAATTATAAGCTAGTTGGTGACGCGTACAAGGAGAGCATTTACTACCGACACCTTGTTACTGTAGCTTGCAGGTAACTTACATGACAATGCTTTTAAATCATTAAAATTTTGTAAAAAATATATGATCTAAAAATTATTAATCAATTTCAGACACGCTCCATTTGAGAGAACACTCCAGCTATTAGACACACTCATACCAAATATTTATGTTCCAGAACCCACTGTTATGGAAGAGGTGAGCACTTGCATTGTAGTATATTAAGTATTAAGTGAAATGTGATAGTTTATAAAAATCATTTGACCACATTTATTAGATTTATAAAATAAAAACTATTCTAGCTATTAGATAGTTAAAGCAACATTTATTATACTATCCGTCTGAGAAAAAGAGGTTGAAAATGTAAACATATTAGCAGCAATTCTAAGTGAATAAAAAGGCTGCAACCAAAAGTCCTATCTTTCAAAATGATAGTGACGTTATAGCCAGTAGGGATAAGGGCCATAGACAAAAACAAACATGTATTATATATATATATATATATATATATATATCAATATATCTCCCCAGATAATAAAGACCCTGGAGCTGGGCGGCGCGGGCGCTCGACTCGCCGAGGCGTGGACGCAGCTCGTGGTGTTCGGACACGCGCGACGACTGCGACTGGTTGAGAGGCTGCTCACTGCCATGTGCGCCTGCGTGTCCTACCAGGGTGAGTGACACTACACTCTGGTGTAATCCCAAAGAGAATGCTCAAGCACTCTTGCGTCCAATCAAGGTGAGGAATACTGCAATCTTGTGTCCTATGAGGGAGAATTTTGCTACGCCCTTGAGTCTTATCAAAGTAAATGATATTGTGTTTATTGTGTTCTACGTAAGTGAGTGAGACTAAATTCTTGTCCTGTCAGTGTGAGCGAGGCTACATTTCTTGCTAGGATAAATTTTGTGTAGTCTTGTTTCTTACAAAAGAAAGTTATACAATTTTTTTTCTGACCCAAAACAAAAAACTACAGTATAGGGTAAATTTATGTTGACATAAAATTTATTTTTGTTACAGATGAGGAAGTAAAGGCAAATATTCGTAAAGCAGCTGCCGATGTGCTAAAGGTTAATCAAATGGCAGAGGAACAAAGTGAAAACGAAAACAGAAGGGCTCCCACACAAAAGTATACATTATTGTTATATCAACATTTAAATAGATCATTTGTATTCTGTTCAAAATTCAATATTGATTTGACATATGTCATTTGTATAATAAAGACATTTGAATTGGCGCGCATCAGTAAGGATTTACTGTTACTTATCTATACATATAATAAAAGTCACTGAGCCATTCCTGTACATGGAATCAAAAAAAAAACATTATAGGGGGGCTTTATAAGAGCAAGAGAACCCAAAACAATGGTTTTTCAGTTTGTTTGTTTGTCTGTATGTCTGTATGTTTGTGCACGCTAATCTCAGAAACGGCTTAACCAATTTGAATGTGGTTTTCGGGAATATTTCATCTTCGGGTTTATTTCATCTAAATCGGTTACGAAATAAAAAAGTTATGACTATTTATGTCAATGACGTAATAGGTATCATGAAAATCTTATTCTATACATGTAATAAATTTGTAAAATAGTCTTTGTACATTAAAAATATTTAAAAAATATACCAGGATGTAAAGTAATAACTAACAGAATCCATTTTCAGCATTTTTAAAATCTTTGTCTGTTTATCTGTTTGTCTTTTTGTTTGCGCTTACAATGCAAACGCTGGTTGAACTTCACGAGATAGATCAAAATAATGTACTAAGTATTGTATACCTTAAAAAGTTCTAGAAGAAAATCTGCAATGGTATATGTTTATCTCGTAGGGATAACCCACAATAGCAAATTTTTATCCTTTACTTTTTACGAAAAATAATAGGTAATTTACGAAGCGATTTTAAGAAATACAACTTTAACCCGTATCTAATTTAGTAACTTAAATACATTTTACATATAATGTGGCACAATACAGCCCCTTACAGCCTGTAATTTTAATGAATAAATTCGACGATATTACAGATTTAAAATATAGGGTCTTTGCGTTTGCGGCGGTACGGTCTACCGGCGCACCCTAGTATGGAACCGTGCAGACCGTCTCAAAAATGGTTTTTGTGAATGTTCAGTATTGAAAATTTTGTTAATGCATATAGTTAATTGAACGTTTATCATTTAAAATACATTTTTTTAATAAAACTAGACCTGCAAGTTGATGGTGAAAATAACTTCGATTGTGTAGCTCAGAATTCCTCAAGTTTACATGGTAATATTTTGATTATGTTCAATGAAAATCTGTAAGTGTGATATATGGTTAGAATGGTTATTAAGTACTCTGTTTAAGAAGTATTTAAATGGACGTTTAAGTAAAAACAAGACAGGTATAAAAATAATTACAGCACCTAATATTGTATCCTTATTAAAAACTTTAAATATACTTTTGACAGAGAGCGATGTCTGCCGATGTCGTAATTTTGATTGTTCCACTTAAAATAAGTCATATAGAAGCCAATACAAAAAAAGGAAGTGGGAATTGTTTTACTACGAATTTAAGGCGTGCAAAGCCGCGGGCAAAAGCTAGTAAAATAATAATTTTATAATAATAAAATTAATACAATATCAATAATATATTTTTTTAATGTATTCAAGTGTATATGTAATAATATTGAAAGCAAATATATTATAGATATTATTTTTATTTACTTCTAAACACAGAATTCAACAATATTATACAAGTATTTACAATTTACATAAATACCTTTGAAGAGTTTACTGGTTTAATTGCGTTAATCTCTGGAAAACCTTTTTACTCAGGATGGTTCTAGACTAAAAAACACCGCAATAATAGTATAAAACCTTGGTAATAAAAGTAGTTAAAAAAAACAAACGAGCAAACATACACGTGAAACTAATAAAAGCGTGTTAATATAGCAAATGTGTTGGATAAAGCTATTCCTTGCCCAACCAGTACCAGTACTGTAGTTCAGGTAGACGGTCAACAGCTAGTGAAATTATAAACAACTAACATTATTTTTTGTTATAGACTATCAGCAATAGCCTTATCGAATATAATCGAATTATGTTCAACGGGTGAGGAACCAGAATCCTGGGCGGCCATAGAGCAGGCCATACAAGTATTGAACACAGCCAGCGGCACCGGACGACCCGACGTACTCACTGCAGTCGCCGCCAGCGCCGCTAAGAGAGGACTACACGCACTGGCGGCCGTGAGTATACTGGCTTAATATAACTAAATATATATATATATACAAGGTTATTTGTAAATTATTGGCCACCTCTAACAGTCAGCCTTTTTAAAATTTTAAGTTTTCCCATACAACATTTATTTGTTGTCTCTGAACTGGTTAACTCTGAGTAGGTATAGCGCCCGGGCGTTGACCTTTAAAGTACTTCTTACAAAATACAGAGTAATAAGTAAAAGGCCGAAAAAAAAATGTTTCGTATTTTTGTGTTGTTTATCAAGATTAGTAAAAAGAACATCGTAGAACAAATGTTGTTGAGATTGATGTAGAGAGGTGGCCAATTAATTAAAAATTACCCTGTATATATTTCATAGTATATTCAATAGTGTACCAATATATATATTTAGTGTACCAAGATGTTGATTATAAATTAAATAACTACTTTTGATTGTGATAAACTATTACCTATGACGAAAGTGTCATCACACTCAACATACAAATTTTTGGTTTCCGTTCTTGTACTATTTTTATCACTAGATCAAATATTATATAATATATAATATTGATATATGTCATATTTCTTATAACACAGAATTCACTAATTTATTTATTATATAACTAACGATTAACTGTGTAGGTATACCAACATTGTAAGAACTACAAGTTACCTATTCGAGCACAGATATGACAATTATTGTAACATTTATAGAGACTCGATTTAAAAATAATCAACAGAGTAGTAGAATTCCAATTAAAATTATTTCAGATCCTTTAAATTTTAGAGACTTGCGAAAATATAAAAAAATAAGGTATTAGTTAATAGTATTAAATAAAAATGATACTACTTTATAAAATACGGCTATTTTCAATTCAGAGGCAGGCTTTAGTTTTATTTTTTTTAATTTAATAAAACTCTAATTTGAATTATAAATCTTATCATATTTTACTTCTTTAAAAAAATCTACAAATATTTTATTTTATAATTTCAGACCGCGTTGACCTACCTAGCCGAATGCGGGTTCTCCGAGGCGATGGCAGCGAGTGTGGAGACCCTGGGCGTGATGCTGAACAGGTCCAGCCAGGAGGTGGAGACGCTACTACAGACCACGGACCTGGAGGGGAAGCTGACGGAGTCCGCTATTGCAGTAGTACAGGCGTACCACGTGTGAGTTGATAGTGTAATGGGGAGGTTGGGGATGATATGACCTGTCAGATTGATTTTCAGCTTGATGATTAGAACTTATATTAGTATATTATAGTTCAACTAATTTATATTTTAATTATTTGCTCTCCAATGTTGCCAACAAAAAAAACAACACTTTTTATAAAATAAAATACTTTGTATGCATTACTTTTTACTTGTCATTGATTTGACAGCAAATTTTTGAAAATGTACTTATCAATAATTTATATTTTGGTATTTAAAACCCTATAATAATACAACAAATAATACATTACTGGTTTCTCGACACCAGCACCACCTATAGGGCTCAAAATTAAGTATTTGGTAAGGTAATTTAAAATACTTAATATATTTTAGAGCCAAAACCGGTGAACCTTTACGGGAAAAGGAGTCTTCCTCAAGTTCAAGCAGCGACAGTGATTCCTCTGATGAAGAATAGTTATTAATTATTTTAATGTAGAAAATGTAATAAATTGTATTAAGTATTAATATATTCTTTTGATTTGTTTTTCCTATAATTCAAGATGCCCTCACATTGAATCTAATTGCTTTCTAATCAGATTATAAACCCCGATACAAAAAAGAGACGTGTTATACGTTCATTTATGTCTGTCTCTGTCATCGTTGCTAGAAAACGGATAAACCTATTTGAATGCAGTTTTTTAATCTTTGGCCTTTTCTTATCGATATTTATTGTAGTTCTGTTTGGTAAAAATAAAATCAATCGTCTACTACTAATCATATCTGGCAATAAAACCAAGTGCTTTTGGTTTGTTCTAGACAACAGCTGAGATAATTAAACAAAACAAATATATCTAATACTTTTTGTATAGTACATGTTACTATTTAAAGTAAAAAAAATATTTGAAGCTCATTGAGTTTTATTATATTATTGTTATAATATAAACTAATTTTATTAACTGTTACTTAAACAACCATAAAAACAGATAATATGTTTATTACCCAAACATTTACGTAGCCTTTAAAATATGCTGTGAATGTATGTTCATCGTTACTCGTTTCGTACATTGTTTCGTTACTCATAAAGTGTATAGATATTTAAAATTCCTAAGTGACTACAAACTTTATCTAATTTACATCTTAAATAAATTTGTTGTTCGTAAAAAGTTGCCGTTATACAAAGGTAAATAATAGTTTTGAGTATGACATAGTTTCCCATGACATAGAACCATTTGAGGTGTTAAATATACTAATTGGTTGCGGCTCATTGCTTTTTTAAAGAAAGCCAATTTCTCCGTTAGTTGTCCTCTGACTGTCTTAAGGTATATGTTAGTTTTGTGTCAAAATGTGGGGTTATTATTTCTTAGTTTTCTTTGTAAGTGATGTTTTTTTTTTAAATAATTATATATTTAGTTTGTGTTATCACCAAAATTTTATCTTCCTTAATTGATAAAAAGACTTATAGAACATATTTTCTTCCAGATAAATATAATAAAGCCAAGAACCGTTTTTGCGTTCTATAGTCTTCAAAATGACTGTGGTCCTTACGGGTTTACTTGCGACGGCGTGTCTAAACTAAGGCTATGTGAGGGTAATAAAATATTCGGACCTGGCTTTCTTTGTCCAGCAAATACTATTTGTAATGAGGAATCCAATGATGTTTGTGAAGACACTATACACTATATCGATTCTAGTTTAACAAGGGGTATTCGATGTCATAGAAGCGAAAGAATCGCAGATCCAACTGTTCCAAATTGTAAAGGTTATATCCTTTGCATTCCTAATAAAAACCGCTTCCAAGGGATAAAGTTTCAATGTTCTGGAAATACTGTTTTTAGTGGGTACACTCGAACTTGTACTGCAGCTGATAAATATAAGTGTCCATTAGAGAGCGTGACAAAAGCACCCCAGTTTTATAACGAAGCAAATCGCAGAGTTGATACGAATCAAGGTAGCTACGGACAACCACTTGTGAACGGGCACAGGCCTATTGACTGTAAGAGTTATAAATTCACTCTAACAAAAGAGAATGATCCAGTTAAAGCGACGTACTTTTGTCCTTCAAGACCCGTTAGTGGAGAAACTTCAGTTCGATGCACAGTTTTTTCCAATCAATTTTGTATTACTTTGGAAAGAGATAACGAGGATCAATTTATTCAAAATGCTGGTGCAGCGTATCGGAGACCCCGCATTGCTTATCCTAAGCATTAATGTTTCTATTATTTTATACAAGACTGAATAAAAGATAATAATTTGTGTTAATAATTTATATTTTTAGATGTAACTATAAACAAAGGAATATTAAAATTATTAGAATTAAATTAAATATAAATAAATAATAAGATCCTATAATATTATGTATCACATTCATAACTTTCTACATCGACACATTTCTTTTTTTTTCCATGAAAAACTTCGTCGGAGTCACATTTTTTTATTTGACGTCTAAAAATTGACTTTCTACCTTTTTTACATATATAATATTTCCTACAATCCGCAGGATCTTTAAATTTCCCTTCTTTATCACATTCGAAAATATTACTATTTACAGAAACTCCTTCCACATTCTTGTGAAAAGGTAATTCTTTCGTATTTTTAGAACTATTTTCATCAGATAACGACATATTTTTTAATTTTGGAGTACATTTGATATTATATTTATCTAAATAATGACCACTTTGACATTGCAAAGTGAATCTTATAAAGCTATTCTTCTTCTTTGCACATAGGAAATAAGTGTTATTACATAAAATATTAATAAATCTTCCGGCAGCTGTGCACTTAAACTGATTATTTCTTATGCAGTGTGTAACATTTTTAGTGCACTGTTTTAAAAACTCACTGAATACTGTACCTGTAGGACATACACCTATGATAGGCTTAACTCTTCCAATGCATACGTAAAATTTATTACAATCATTTGTGTCTGAGTATTTGCCGCGGTTAGTACAGTTAAACTCTTGTTTTGATGGCATATTTCCATATTTTGTATTAGAATTATTGAGAATGTTATTGATTGGTGTTGTCAAATTGTTAATGCCGACGTTTTTAGTAACACCCTTGTTAAATGTGAGAATAGATGTGCCATGACCATTTCTGAGCTGTTGCTCCTCAATTATGTTAGATCGATTGGTCTTTATATATCGTGGTGGTTCAGATATCGTAAGTCTATCTTGTTCACTAATTAATTCTAATTTGGGTTTATTTGAAATATTTGAAGGCCCAGTATTTTGCGATGACTTGTCATGTTCAGCTGGTATTCTTAAAAGATTGAGTGCATTTAACGGCAAAACATGATGTGTTTTATTATATTTTATTGAGTTTGTTAGAGATGACGTATTTCTTATCAAGTTATTTGTAGTAATGCTTGACTCCCTTGTAGCATTTAAATTATTAGTGTAATTTTTTCTTGTTACGATGGATAAACTTTTAACTTCAGAAACATTCCTATCATGTGTAAATGTTTTAGTAGGCTTGGCGACTGTCATTGTATTAACAATTCTCCAATAATTTAAACCTTCTTCAGAAAAGTTATTAGAACTAGTGATATTTTTAACAGGTGGAAAATACTCAGATCTCTTTAAATTGTTAATTTCACTAACTTTGCTTTCAAACGCATGTGTGTTTGATATGTTTGCACCAAAGTTTCGAGGACTTACATTATAAATGTCAGTTAAATGTGGCTTTGATATACTGGTAGGTATACTTTTAGAATTAGAAAGTAGTGATATTAATTTATCGGTATAATTAGCATTAACTGTCAGTGACTTCTCATCCAAATTATTTGTAACTGGATTATGTTTTACTTCGATGTCTTTAACAGACTTATTATGGTTATCAATCATGTTATTATTTTGATTAGTTATATTATTATTTGTATTAGTTATATTCAAAGCCGCTGAAACTAATTTTGGTGCAAGAATATTTTCAGTGGACAGTTTAGTTAAATTAGAAATCCCAAAACTACTTTCTCCTAAAATTTCGCCTTGGTTATTGATGTTTTTATAAATTACAGGTTTCTTATTAATTGGTGTTTTGGCTGATTCAGGGGACAATATCATTACAGTTCTTGTTTCTGATAAATTAACTTGTTTACTATTCTTATTTAAAACGAAATATGTTAACGGTTTGGTCGTTATCTTATTTTCTAATTTTGAAGTATTTTCTATGTTTCTACTGTTATCAGATACCACTCTATATTCTGAGTTATCTATAGCAGCAAAAGTATTATTTGTTACTGTTACATCGATTGAATTAGTAGATTCTAATGCAGCTGTACCCGTTGTAGAATTAACCGTTATGCGAGGAGAAGCCGTATCACTTTCTAATCTTTCATATACATCAGGTATTTTATTCATAAGTGTTAAATTGGAATTTAAAGAATTATTCATCTCATTTAAAAAAGAATCTCTGGATTTGTTATCAAGAACCTCTGAGTTTCTATCCATTAACGTTATTGGTTTATCTGAAGTTGCCGGTGAACTTCTAATGACTGAATTAGTATTTTGTTTAAAATCGCTTGTAACCGAATCAGTGGATGATATTAGTCCTACTGAATCTCTAATAAAGTGTTTAGAATTAAAATTATAATTAGGGATTTTAGAGAGGCTCGATAAAGTGGTGGTTTCTTCATTCAAAGATTGGTGATTAGTAAATGTCGCGCTGGTAGTCCTAAAAATATTGTCTTTATAAAAGTCACCAGAGGTTTCAGTCACAAATAATAATTTAAAATCTGTCCGCTGTATTTTTGATGTTGTCAGATTTATATCTGAAGAGGATTTAAGGCTCGAAAATCCGTTGGATATTTCCACTGTAATATTATTACTTGGTTCTGTAGTTGTTAAATTGCTATTATCAAGATCTGTAGCAACTGTCACTATAATAGGCTTTGGCCAGGTTTCATTTTTCGAAGTTAAATCTTTTATTGGTTTCAAACTCGTATTTTCGTTGTACTTCTTCATTGTAATGTTCTTACTTGTTTCTGTTGTTTTCATATTGTTGTTATTAAGATATGTTTCTCCTATCACTACAACTGATTCAGGCCTGGTATCGTTCTTCCAAATTAAATCCGGTAATGGTTTCAAAGTCGTAACTCCGTTGCACTTCTCCATTGTAATGTTCTTAATTGTTTCTGTAATTGTTATATTGTTGTTATCAAGGCCTATTTCTTTTATAACTACAATTGATTCATGCTGCGTTTCATTCTTCGAAATTAAATCTGGTAATTGTTTTAAACTCGTAACTCCGTTGTACTTCTCCATTGTAATGTTGTTACTTGTTTCTGTACTTGATATATTGTTGTTATCCATATATGATTCCCCTATCACCACAACTGATTCAGGCCAGGCTTCATTCTTCGAAATTAAATCTGGTAATGGTTTCAAAGTTGTAACTCCGCTGTACTTCTCCATTGTAACGTTCTCACTGGTTTCTGTAATTGTTATATTGTTGTTATCAAGACCTATATCACTTATCACTACAATTGATTCAGGCTGAGTTTCATTCTTCGAAATTAAATCCGATATTGGTTTAAAAGTCGTAACTCCGTTGTACTTCTCCATTGTAATGTTCCTACTTGTTTCTGTAATTGTTATATTGTTGTTATCAAGACCTATTTCCCCTATCACTACAATTGATTCAGGCTGGGTTTCATTCTTCGAAATTGAATCTGGTAATGGTTTCAAACTCGTAACTCCATTGTACTTCTCCATTGTAATGTTCATACTTGTTTCTGTAGTTCTTTTATTGTTGTTATCAAGATATGATTCCCCTATCACTACAAATGATTCAGGCCGGAATTCTTTCTTGTAAATTAAATCTGGTATTGGTTTCGAAGTCGTATTTACGTTGTACTTCTTTATTGTAATGTTCTTACTTGTTTCTGTAGTTTTTATATTGTTGTTATTAAGATATGTTTCCCCTATCACTACAAATGATTCAGGCTGGGTTTCATTCTTCGAAATTGAATCTGGTAATGGTTTCAAACTCGTAACTCCGTTGTACTTCTCCATTGTAATATTCTTACTTATTTCTGTAGTTGATATATTATTGTTATCAATATGTACTTCCCCTATCATTACAATTGATTTAGGCCAGGTTTCGTTCTTCGAAATTAAATCTGGTATTTTTTTCAAACTGGTAACTCCGTTGTACTTCTCTATTGTAATGTTCTTACTTGTATCTGTGATTGTTATATCGTTGTTATCAAGATTTATATCACTTATCACTACAATTGATTCAGGCTGAGTTTCATTCTTCGAAATTAAATCTGGTAATGGATTTAAACTCGTAACTCCGCTGTACTTCTCCATTGTAATGGTCTTACTTGTTACTGTAGGTAATATATTGTTGTTATCAAGATATGTTTCCTCTATCACTACAACTGATTCAGGCCAGGTTTCATTCTTCGAAATTAAATCTGGTAATGGTTTCAAAGTTGTAACTCCACTGTACTTCTCCATTGTAATGGTCTTACTTGTTACTGTAGGTAATATATTATTGTTATCAAGATATGTTTCCCCTATCACTAGAACTGATTCAGGCCAGGTTTCATTCTTCGAAATGAAATCTGGTAATGGTTTCAAAGTTGTAACTCCGCTGTACTTCTCCATTGTAACATTCTCACTGGTTTCTGTAATTGTTATATTGTTGTTATCAAGGCCTATTTTACCTACCACTACAATTGATTCAGGTTGGGTTTCATTCTTCGAAATTAAATCTGGTATTGGTTTCAAACTCGTATTTCCGTCGTATTTCTCCATTGTAATGTTCTTACTTGTTTCTGTAGTTTTTATATTGTTGTTATCAAGATACGTTTCCCCTATCACTACAACTGATTCAGGCGAGGTTTCATTCTTCGAAATTAAATCTGATATTGGTTTAAAAGTCGTAACTCCGTTGTACTTCTCCATTGTAATGTTCTCACTTGTTTCCGTAATTGTTATATTGTTGTTATCAAGGCGTATTTCCCCTATCACTACGATTGAATCAGGCTGGGTTACATTCTTCGAAATTGAATCTGGTAATGGTTTCAAACTAATAATTCCGTTGTATGTCTCCATTGTAATGTTCTTACTTGTTTCTTTAGTTTTTATATTGTTGTTATCAAGATGCGTTTCTCCTATCACTGCCACTGATTCAGGCCAGGTTTCATTCTTCGAAATTAAATCTGGTGATGGTTTCAAAGTCGTATTTCCATTGTTCTTTTCCATTGTAATATTCTTACTTGTTTCTGTGATTGTTATATTGTTGTTATCAAGACCTATATCACTTATCACTACAATTGATTCAGGCTGAGTTTCATTCTTCGAAATTAAATCCGATATTGGTTTCAAACTCGTAACTTCATTGTACATTTCCGCTGTAATATGATTACTTGGATTTGTAGCTATTATATTGTTTTTATCAAAAATTGTAGCATCTGTTATCATAATTGGCTTTGGCCAGGTTCCGTTAATCGAAATTAAATCTGTTAACGGTCTCCAACTCGTAATTCCGTTAGATATTCCCGCTGTTATGTTATTAATTGGTGTTATAGTTGTTATATTGTTATTATCAAGATCTGAAGCAACTGTTATCATAATTGGCTTTGGCCGGGTTTCATTTGTCTTCTCAACTGAAGTTTCTGGTGTAGTGGATATTGATTTCATAAAATCACTTAATTTTTCCAAGTTTGTTGTAATATTTATTCCTTCATTTAAGAAAGTTTCAATTGCGTCTACTGTATAAATAGGGTAATTGCTTGTTGTTGTCTCGGTTAAATGTTGTTTTGATAGTTCAGGCGTTATCACACTATTAACCTTTGATTTTTTATTTGGGTATGAAACATCGCCAGTGATTTTTTCGTCATTAATAATAGTAAGAGTAGTCGAATTTAACTTATCTGTATTTGTATTACGATACTTGGTTATATTTTCTGATTTATTTATTTCAGTCGTAATTAAATGATCGAGATTATGTTCCCGAATCATGTTATCCGATCTTATCAATTGGGTTATATTTGGTATTCGTGTTATATTTTCTTGCAAAAATGAGTTGCTAAAGTTACCAGGCAATAATATCGCTGATGCTGAATGTGGCAATTCTGACTCACTAGCCACTGAATTCGTCGGTTTTGTTAATGTTAACCACGTGTCTAAATCTAAGTTATTCTGATTTAAAGGTTTAGAACTTTTACTTGTTTCTGTTACATCAATCCCAGCTTCAGTTGTATAAAAAGCTAATTCTTTACCGTTACTTCGAGAAATATTTGAAGTTTTATTAATATTACTGTTAATACTTGTATTTATGACTTTCGTATTGCTTGAAGTCACAGGATCTATTTCAGCATCAGATAAAAAACTTAACGTGAAACTAGCAGGTGTTGATTTAACTTTATTATAATATTTTTCAGAAAATTCCATACCCTTTCGCTGTTTCGTTGGAAATATAGTAGTTATATCCAATTGTTCCCAAACAGAGTTTTCACTAGTATAAAACTGTTCGTTCGTCACTTCACTCTGAATTGTCGCTGGTGGAAGAGTTGTTAATTCATATTCACATTCGAATAAATTGTACTGTGTGCACACTGTATTCCGCGGACATGGTATAAGAAACTCATCAACTGTCATTGACATACCGCCGCCTAAATCGACACATATCTTGAAATGTGTTGAATTCACACAATGAAAAGCCTTTCCATTACAGTTGATGTTAGAACCCGCTATAAAGGACAACGTTGAAATGAACTGAAAATAAACCAATCATAATTGAAATTTACGTTTATATTTTTATTCTATGAGATGGTTTTATATTTACCCATATAATCGTATAACTTCGGAGTATAATATTGATATAATCCATGGCCACATTTCAATTTGTGTCACTGTTTAATTTCTTGAGCACACTAGTTATTTATCTCGTTGCTTTCAGGAAAATAACAATGTCTTGTTGATGTCAGATAATTTTAGCGGTCTCTTGGGAATTTGTTCGTAGGTATGTCATCTTTCATTTCTCACTATGTACATAGTGAGAAATGGACGTAAAGCAAATAATCTTGACAACATATTTTCTTGAGTAGGTATGTCTCATCACTACATTTGTTAATATATATTTACTTTTATCTGTGATAAATATGACATCTTATGAACTAAATTATATATTTCTGTTATTGTTTTTAAGTTTCTGCATTTGTCGACATATTCTATCTGAGACGCCGTCGGGACGTCGTTCCCCATGGGGGCCCATCTGGCCCCCCCTTGTAAGGGCGGGTCTCCTGAACCGCCCGCCCCCCCGGTGACGCTGTAATAGCCAACAGGGCTAACGCATAGACAGACATAAAAAAAAATTAAAAAAAAAATGTTCTATCTATCTATCTATCTATTTGTCGACATGTTCTATCTATAACGTCATGAAGGTTTGCTCGCGTTTTCGCTGCCTCTTAGAAACGTTTGATCATTTTGAAATTTACGATAAGAAGTTATTTCAAAATAAATTAAGTTTTCTTTGTTTTAACATCATTATCTGATTGTTTATTACGCAAAGATTATATTATGTACATGTATGGAATCTACAAATTATAATAGTTATGGCTTTTTATCCCTAACCCTACACTCCCAACAATGTACCCATTTTACCGTCTGTAGGAGTACCTAGTACATATCTTGTTGATTAGTAAATCGAACTAGATATGTACTCTACTAGATAACTACTTTGTAATTTGTTGTACTAACTACTACCCATCACTATGTTGATTAACGTCTGATACATCTGTTGTTTGAAGACGGCTACATTTAAAATTATTCCACTAATTTTAATTAAAAACTCTTTTTATTATTTTTATGCATAATTCCATACATATTAATAATGATTGATTTGGTCGTATAATGTATGTAATATACATAACAATTTATTTCTAGCTATTGTCGTAATTTTTAGGGTTCCATACTCAAAAGGTAAAAACGGAACCCAAGAATCCGCTGTCCGTCTGTCTGTAACCAGGCTATATCTCATGAAGCGTGATATTTAGTCAGTTGAAATTTCACAGATAATGCATTACTGTTGTCACCATAACAACAAATAAAAACTAAAAAAATAAAAAAATAAACGAATAAAACCAATATTTGAGGGGGGTTCCCATACAGCAAACGTGACTGAAACGTGAACCATTCGTGCGCGAGTCCATCTCGCACTTGGCCGGTTTTATTTTTATCAGATATCAAATTTATCTTGAAGCTTCCTTCGAGATGTTTATCGAAATTACAAAATCTACATATCTTCTTTAAACATACCTACATATTATGTTTATAATTTTAGATTGTATCCCAAATTAGTAAGAAAAAATGTGACTCTTATATTTTAGATAATCATTCTCTAGAAGTGTAGGTACATATGAAGTTTTTTTTAGAAACACTCAAGCTGTACCGCCTAAATGCAAAAAAATGCTATGCTATGCTATATTTTTTCCATAATTCTACCATTATGCTCTGAAATTCCGTTTTCATTTTGTCCACACATAACGACACCTTCGCTCCACTAAAAATTTAACACTTCGAACGCCTTCATGTTGCATTGACTTTTAATTACCTCATTATCCTAACATTAATACTTTCAGATGATTAGTAAAAAAACATTTTCTATCCCAGTCTATCTATGTAAAATGTATTTTTTTATGACTTCACAAAGTTCTTCCCTAAGTCTTAGTGTAAGGCCAAACCGTACAACTAAATAAATAACAAGGGTTATTTTTTAGATTTTCATGCGGGTTTTTAAGTATGAATATGTGTCTGAATAACTCTAGTCCTTTGGAGAACCATCTAAGACTTCTCTTTCATATCATGTTTAAGTGACATATTTAGAACTAACTGTATAAAAAAAAAAACAAAATATGTAGTATAAAAATATATTATTTACAATTTAAATATATTTAACTTAAATAAAATATCACGTCTGTTAATTATTGACAATTTGCACTTTGTTATTTCACTCGAATGCACTTTACTAAAATCACAATAATATCTTCATCAACGATTTGTTTCTAAGTACATTATATCCGCCATTTTCGTTTTATGCTAAACAACGTAATATTACTCTTATATATCGACACGGCGACTATAACAATCCAAATAAACGATATGGCGGACATAATTAAACCTAGAATAAACATTGATATTTGTAATCCATCGTCTTTTTGTACTACAAAGGATATACCTACAGCTATTAATGACCATAGTGTTCCTGATAGAGTTTCCATAGTGCTGTGTACTTTTGCCCATTTTCGTGCACCGACAAACTCATGCGCGGACTTTTCCCAACATGAGGTTATGGCTCCGTACCCAAAACCCGCAATCACACAGCCAATAGAGAACAAGTCGTGGTTTTTGGCTTGAGAGAGCACTGGAACACAAAAAAATGCATTCTTATATGTTTCTCGTATAAATTTAGTTAATATTTCGTAAATAAACAATTATACATACCAAAACATGCACATGCTGATACGACTAGCCCACAAACTGTTATGAATTTAAAATTTCTCTTCGGAGTCTGTGCGAGCCAAGGAGTGCACATAAGAAAGCATATCCAAGTAAAACCGTGAAGAGACATCAGGAAATTTGTCTCCAGCATTGGTATTTTTGGATGCATTTGTGATGCTATCATTGGCATAAAAACAATCACCACTGTTAAGATTACTTTTGCTAAATTTAATAATAATGCTGGATAAAACGATCCGCAAGATAAAGATCTTGTAAGTGGCTTGAAAAATGTATCATTTATATTATATATCAGGTACGTCATTCTACGCTTTGCTCTGTACACCCTGTATGACGGTATAGATATTTTTCTCCTCCAAGAGGCATATGTAGACTGACATCTAAAACCAAACGAGTTAAACAGCTTCTCTGTGTGAATATCCGTTATGGGGCCTATGTTTTCATATGTTACTTCTATTTCTGTACCCTCTCTTTCATTAAGTTCATTATTGCATAAAGAATCTTTTCTTACTTGGCTTGTTATACAGTCGTCGATATTATCTCCTAAAACACTAAATCGTTTTATAGCTTTACTTAACCGTTTTTTATTCAAACTTAGGCTAAGCTCGGAAACGCTAAGATCATCTGTCTCACTTTCTTCTGGTATTTCTGGAAGAATATCAACCCCAAAGATATTTCTTCTCTTCTCTTCTGGACTAGGGGGTGGAGTTACAGTTTCAAGGATATTGCCGTCATCAAAATCTAACTCATCTACCCGATGTAAATTATCATCTGATGGACTTTTCCAACACTTTTTAGTTAAACTGTGCAATTGTAATTCAGTGCCAAAGAAATCGTCAATACCTTCATTTTTATAACAAGTTATTATTTGTGACAACTCTTTGTATCTAGAAAAATATGCGTATTTCTTTGTCTCGTCTACTTTTAGTAACATAATAGCGGGTAATGTTTGCAGCATAATACCCCCAAGTACAATATAAGAATATGAATACCCGTAAATATCCGAAAGTACAAATAAAATATGAGGAAAGAGGGACTGGCCAACAGCCTGCCCAGAGTAACATAGGCCTCGTACGAGTGGAAGGCGAGAGTCGTACGTCTCGTATAAAACTGCATCAACTTGCGCTGATAATAATGATGAGCCCAAACCTTAAACAAAATATCAATTTAAATAATAAGAAAAATAACAAATTGCATAAAGTTGACCACCCTAACAAATTACCGCCAAGTGCGCCATAAACGAATGGTTGGAAGTACAATGGAATTATGGCACAGATTAATACACTTATGACAACTATAGTCAGTCCAACAGTAGCCATCACCCGGTATCCGACGGGACCACCCCATGAATCCGCTGCCTCTCTAAACCAACATTCTGAAATTATATGAACAATTTTATTAGGCTAATTTGAATTTTCATTTCAACTACTACTTATGTTGATGTAAGTAATTCATCAATTGTATCAACTTTTTATTCGTTGTTCCATTTCAATTCGAATTAACTAAAAATAATTCCAAATCTTACGTGTTAAACCATACACAAAGAAGAATGTAGACGGAGCAGCAACTCCAAGCCATAAGGGGATCTCTTGGTTCGTTAGCTGAACCCATAGCACACCGTAGGATAGCACAAGGCTTGGAAAGCATATCTGAAACAATGTGTAGATAATTAAAAGCCTCCCTATAATAAGAAAGGGTAAATGTAACTGCAGCCAGATGGTATTCGGGAAATTGTTTTTAGAATTATATCCATGATTTCTTCAGTAGCCCGCATCTGTTATAATCAATATTTATACTTAAAACTCTTATTTTGGCATGCTCTTCATCCCTTCGCATTATATGACCATACGATCAATTCTTATGTTTTCCATCGTTGCTGCTACTTTCAAACTATCTTCTACTAATTTCGAACTTAATTCTTTCTAGCTACGGCACATAACATCCATCTCAACAATCGCATTTCAGAAGAATGTCTTTCATTTATTGCGTTCATAGGCCAGCACTCCGATCTATCACATATATTGTATTACGGTTATATAACTTTCCTTTTATCGTATGAGAAAACGAGAGTCACATATTGTTCCCGTGGCCTACAGCCTGACCAACAATGTTAAGTTTGAACAGTTCTATCAATTTCATCATCATCTTGTACAAATGCGGAAGCGAAAGCCGGAGCAAACTGGTAAAGGACTGGGAATAACTTAATACTGGAGAGACAACTACAATAGCAAAACATATGTTCTGTTTTCATTTTGTTGATTTTAAGGTAATAATTCTTAATTTTTGTAGGAATATTCCAGTCGGACGAATGTCGCCGACCAAAAGCCTACGCCAGAGTGCTTCCTCCTCTATATTCACTGTCGGTACATATTTAATTGAGTTTTCCGCACCTTCACATTTTCCGCACAATAAATAACATAGAGCTCAATAAATGCTCAATCTATTTTCCTAAGATCAGATATGACATCTTTAAATCCTCGACCTGGGATAAACGGGAACTGAAAATGGATGTTCTAACTTTCCTCACACAGTCGTTTATCGATAAAATTCGACCATTCTTTATACTGCGTGGCATCTTTATTCCTAGATAGTTGTGGCAGTCTTGTACATCTACTACTGTTAACTAGTAGCTGTTATACCCTAACTATAGGTATACCTACCAGCTTACCTTATTATTAGGTATACCGTCAGGGCCAGTGGGCCCGTGGGCCTTCCCGTGTGGCTTGCTTATTATTTTTGGATATCTAAATGGTGAAAAGAAATAATAATTCTATTTTTATTCAAACTATTAATAAACCAACATTGATGAATCTATATAAAGCGTACGCATATATAATGTTCAAAAGATATGATCTGTTAATAAAACTAACTTATAAAAATAAAGGCAAGAATGAGACAAAATATTAAAATATACTTAAAAATGTTAACTAATATTGTAGTATATCTTTCCCTATACTTTAATATTAGAGGTAAACCAATAATGTAAAAAAAAACTTAACAAAAAATATTATTAAACAAATCTTTCATTTTCATTTGTTAAAAATTCGTCAAAAAGTTTCATAAATATAAAAATATGATTTATTTAGAAGGAAAATGCAAACGATTATTAAATACTCATATTTTGTTATTTACAAGGATTTCCCTATATAATAAATTCATATAGCTATCACAAGCAAACATGTTTTCTTGTGCAATAAACAATTACTTCTACTCAATAAATAAGAAGATAATTTCACGACCCTATGTAATAACATCGTTGTAAAATTAATTCAAATAAATATATCCATTAAACGTCTACATTGTAACATAAATCACAATTATTAAGTCGTTAATAAAATGGTATCGACGCCAAAAAAAAGTTAGATACTTCCTTATACTTAGATATATGACATGACTAATTGTATAGAGTGACACTAAATAGCAAACATTAGTTTAGATCCAAATCTTATCTAAAAAATACAATCCATTAAACAGTCAATAAAAGTTTGTAAATATAGATTTTGTTCATATAAATTTTACTTATTTTTTCTCACATACATTTTTACCTACGTAAGACGAAGAACAAGATGATTTTTTCCTTATTGTTTTATTCAATCTACTAATTCAGAATTTTACAAATCTTATCTGTGGACGGACGTTGATGAATATTAACGTTTATTTGTTTTGTCTTAGAACCTATTCCATTGATATTTCCAATATCTTAATCCAATTTGATGTATTCGTGACATTATAGTAGATAATTATTGCAATATTAGATTTTATCGTATTGTAAAATGAGTATTTACCTATATTACGTAAATGTAATGGAGACGTGCAATGTTTGCTATTTATGTACAGTTTCGTATTGTTATAAAAAATAAGTAGAATATATTTTTTGCACTATTTTGCTCTGAATTATTGTATGCCTTGACACGAGATTTTATTATTTGGTAAAACAAAACACGTACCCGATACCTAAACTATGACGTCGACTTTAGATGTAGATATTTATAATCTTTTATAAAACAAATAATATCATTAAAACTCATATCATACATCTTTAATAAATCCATCCACCTTCACCTCTTTTCCAGGTTTTTCCATTAAAGTCATAAACTAACACAAGATAACGTGATATTATTTGCACAAAATACGTAGAAGCTAATACATACGTTTAAAAACAAAACAGAGATAAGCAGCGGCCAGCGCCAAGCAGCACTTTCTGATTGGTATTCACTCTCCATTTATATTTCTTTTTCTTAAATTACAGAGTTCGTAAACATTTTAAAAATTGTTACACTTCACGACACTATGAACATCACAATAGTTTCAGAACTCCGCTCGGGCATGACGTATACACGACTATTCATATATAACATGTATTGACAGAGATATCGAGAGACCCGAGAGTGGCTACTTTGACTTATCTTATCGTGTTTTGTAGTTATTTTAAGTACGAGTTTTGATACTACAATTAAGAAAATTATTTTCAGAAAACTTTTAATCTCCGCTGTGTTTTCATTACAGTCAACATTAATAGTTTAAACTATTCAATACATCGTATTGTAATTGCCCGAGGTTCAAGACTCAAGCAAACTTACTTTGGTTAAACAAACATCTATCATAATGAGTAACTGCATAAATGTACAAAGATATACAACCTTATAATAAATATAGGTATGACCAATTCTTCTGAAAAAAATATTTCAGAACCTACATCTTCGTGATGACTTACTCTGTAGTTTGTAGAGACTGACGTCGCTACAAACCATTGGGATTAGGTTTATATTAAATATGTATAAAAAATAATAAAATTTTCCACAGTTTCGCTTACATTACATAACATTTGTATAGAATTCGATTAACAATTCATGTTATGATTAAATCTTTATTATTTCGAGGCAGCCCTAAAACTTAGGCACCGCAACAAAGCACACAGAAGTTTATTTTTCTCTAATTAGTTTTCGTACGTTCTTGCTTATCAATTATATTTCAACAGTAGTCCAAACATGTTCATAAGAGATATATATATACTTCAGAGGGCTAGGTGCAGGTAGAGAAGTAGCAATAAATAATAACGCTAGTTGAATTGAATGATAAATATAAGAGTGGGTACAATTGGGTAGAGGAAATACGGAGCGTTGACAATTTAGCTATAAGCTAGTCAGTTATTCCATTATCATATTTCAAATATCCTTAAGGTGAAGATAATCTAAATAAAAATAACATTAAACCAATATGGATGATATTATGAAAACACTAATAATATCAAATACTTTAATTTTAATATTAAACCTTGGAGACATTATGCAGTCGTTTAAAGTTTTAATATAAATAAATTATCTTTAATATTAATTATTAATTTCTTATAATTTTATATAAATAAAAAGATGAATGTTTGACAACAACACTTTCTATCTATTATCTTATAATGGATCAGCAATTCCTGCCTCTGAATATTTTATTTAATACTTGATAGTTGATAGCCAACAGAGAACCTAAAAGAACAACCTGTTACTAAAAACATAAATACTATGTATTTATGTATTTAGTTATTATTATATAGTAATACATATTGTATTATAGTTGTATTACATATATTATTTAGTCATACATAAATAATATGTTATTCATTTTTTGCCAAAATTTATAAGTATAAAGTGTAAACTGCCAGGCTAAGTATATATTTTTATTTACTTGCAAATTGTCAGTATCATTTTAAAGATCTTCAGCCATGGACGTACCCGTGGCAAGGCAAGAATAGGTAGTAGCAAAATCCAAAAACCTTCACTTTCTCCCCTAACTGGCTTAGGGGCATTCCTGTGGGGTAGTATCCGGACGATTCCATACAGTCAACAGTGAAAATAAAAGGCAGTTAAAAATGTATATTATAGCTAGTTAAAAATGTAGATTGATAAATAATAACTTATTCGACTGGCATCCTACCACTCTCGCAAATATTAAAATCCAGCGTGAAGCAGTAGTCCAGAGCCACTGTGTCTCTGCAAAGGCAAGCAGCGGGATCCAACCCCCAACCCCTCCACCGAATATGATAGCGGTTTTTTAACGGCGGTTCGTTCCCCGACCCTATATCCCTCAGTACACCCTGACCGCTCTACTTTAAATGTGAATTTCTTACTTTAATTGTGATTTAAATATCAGGGGATTGCACATTAATTTACGCCGTCCAATACCATTTCTAAAATGTGTGTAGCATACACTAGAAGAAACCCGTACTGTCCTTCAAAGAGAAGATCGTTACCTTCTAGGTACACTAAAAGGCGCGAGTTCAATATACGCTCCATAATGTATGTATGGCATAATGTATCTATATTTGGCATGATCGGCACGGCTGCCTTTGTTAGATACTGGTGACACATTGGCAAGCTTCCAGGACTTCGGCACTATTCCAGTCTTGAAAGAGAGGCGATACAAACGTGTCAATACAAGAGACAACTCAGCTGCGCACGTCTTGAACAGAATAGCTGGTATACCATCAGGACACGGCACAATGCTCTCTATAACCCGTTATTCGTGATGTAGATTTCAGGCATCGAAATATCACAGTGAGGAAAATGTGCTGGAGAAGCATTGCGGGCCAGTGTCTAGATGCGAATTATCAGAAAACAGAGAAGCAAATACATTCGCTTTCTCTGTCGCTGTATGGGCCAAGAATCCGTCCGGCTTCAGCAGATCAGGGAGTGAGGCTTGGTAGAAGTTCGACTCGATCGCTTTGACAAGAGACCAGAAAACTCGACTGCCAGTTGGTCTGACAGAGAGCTTTTCGCCATTCTTAGCGATTCGATCGATACGAGTCTTCCGCAATGCCTTTTTGTAAGATTTGGCAACTTGGTTAAAGGCTCTTTTCTTTGAACTTACATCCGAAGCTTTGCGGCTTCGAGCATAAGGCCAAATTAGGTGTGCCGAATGTTTACGGTCTTTAGCATGACCATATTCGACAATTAACCATGGGCGAACTTTGTAACCAATGGGTACGTCAGGAAAAGAAATGAAATACTGTGGTGCTTCAGTGAATGCACCAGAGTATTTCATTCCTTTCCACCACATCCATTTTAACGGTTATAGCATCCACGCAACTCAAAGGATCCATAGAAGAGAAGCAGACCTACCGCTAAGGATAAAACGCAAAACAATGACGCATGTCATCCCAATCTGCTGACTCTTATTTCCATACTCACCTAATACCATGTGGTTCGAAAGCTGGTGGGTAATATGTAAACACAGATGTTACCATATAGTGATCAGATCGGAAGTTCCCAGGGGGAAAGTGACCTCTAGACTAGGTGGCTAATACATGTTGTACCCTTGTCCCTTGCTTCACTATCTGATAGAGTTCCAAGAACAACGCAAAGTTCTTCTAGCATGGTCGGTATTTTGATACGGGAACAGCCAGTCCTAATGACAGACATTAAAGTCCTCCAGCTAAATACAGTTAAATCGTTCCGCGCGTACACACAGATTCCGGCATGTAAGCGAAAGTTGTACTCTAACGAGTAACCGGGATAATCCAGGTGCGCAGCACTCTAAGGACATTGTATCTGCGTCTCCGTGAAAAAGAACAAGTGCTGCTGCTCTGGTTCCAGGTGGTGGTGGATATCTTACCTATATTAGAGTGCAAGCCCCTAATATTAGTGAAGGCCACTATGAATGAGGAGGAGTGCAACCACTGTAAAAACTTTTTCTTTTGATTGTCCTTCTTCATAAAAAGTTTAAAAGTGACTGGGATTGGAAATGGCAGTTGAAAGAGACGGTACGTATTAAACCCGAAGTTGAAATTGGTGATGTTATGCATCTGGTAGACTATTCTGGAGACTGCGGAGATGCCTGAAACTCCCCAGGGATCGCTATTGGGGCCCTCATCCGCCACTCTGGGATTTTTCGTAGCTGGTAGGGTTAGCATTTCGTAGGCGGCTGACCCACTAATTAGGTCCCCAATTATCTGCGAGCGGCCAGCGGGAAGTCGGTGATTCGGATAACGCTACCCTCCTCGACTAGGCACCTGACATAACAAACACCAACTAGACACCAAACCAGTTCGGCAGATGTCCAGACCCATTTCCCATATACGGCTTCATCGAGCAATGTGCCGGAACACGACTAGGTCGCTCCGCGGTGTAACTTGGCCGATGGATAGACCTTGCCGGCGATCCAATGTTATGGTTTACCACCGAAAAAATAATATTTAGCATATCATTGAAAAACTAACATGCATTGTTATGCAGATGATAGAACCGGGCATACTGTATATTCCAACCGTACAGGACTTTCTCGGGAAAATGGCGACTAGTGCCTGTAGAAACTTGCTAAATTTTAACCCTTTCACCGTGTTAATATGATCTAATATGACCCCATTATTAGGCCATATAAATATCACACTAATACTTATATTAATTGCTCCGAACTTTTGAAATCCATGCTCGCAGTTTTCCAAAACTTTCTTACGTTTCTTCTTTCTTATTTCAAAACTTCAAGCGTGATGAAACCCTCCTGTTGGTCAATCAATAATCTATCTTCGATTCTCTTCCAGATACCAGTGTTGTGTATCATTTCTACTTGGTGGGGCATGAAATCAATTTCTAAGAATCTGGTTGCTAAATAATTTGCTTTGCAATCAGGTATTTCGATGATATTTATAAAAATATAATCAATGTCAGATTATACATTGTTTTGGTTACTTTCATTTTATTGTTGTCAGTCGTATTTTTCCGGTTTTTTTTTTAAGGTTTGGGTGATAACTGATAGAGAGAAGACACTTCACACTTGACAGACGACAGCTGACGTTTCACTTCTCAAAAGTTTCAATTATGAAGTAATCAAACATCAATATTTACAAATATTATACCATAATACAAATTCAACTAAAATAAATATTTCTTAGAGTATGTGATATTTAGAAAACATGAAGCAAAAATAAATAATAATCTGACTTGTAATATTATTTAAAGATGAGTCAACAAGACATAATTGAATATTCTAACTCTATAAAAAAACTTCAAAATGAGAGTGCGGACGCAGGCATTAGTGATGAGGAGTTTAGAAATATGTATTTTGAATCATTAAACGAATTAAAAAATAATAATATAATACATAACCAAATGAGGTTCAAATTAAGTCAAAAAATATATTTATATATAATTTCAATTATAATTCTTATAGGAATAACATACAATTACAAATCAATATACAGCTGCTTAATATGTAACATGCAAGATTATATTTATCCAGGATTGCGAATGTTACGAAAGATATCCATACCATTTATATCTTTATTTCCATCTCTAACAGGTAAGAGCAACAATTTTAAAGCACAACATAGTATATTTAAAATGTCATAAGCACTATTGCTTTCATATAATGCATATTCTAACATAGAATACTTATTCTGGATGTGAGCCTAGGTCCTCAAAATAATTAAAAACTATATAATTTATTATGAAAATCTCTATATATTAACTAAAGTATTACTGAGTCTCTTAGCTACACTTGTAGTTCTGTACAACGGTGCAAGGTTTTAATTTAGCTTCATTGTAATTAAGTGTTTACTGATAGTTAAATCACATGCACAATATTAATACCAAAACATGTGCAAAGGCAAAATAAAATTTATTTAATTTCAGAGTTTTATCAGGAAACTTGTTTGATACAAAACCCATTCTTCACGGTGGTAGATATGGACTGCTGGCCCTGCAGCTCCATCCACAATATTTGGGAGATCTCCAACCCTCAACCAGTACACACACAACAAACAGCACCTTTTATTTACAAGGTAATACAAATAACTTTATTATATCTAAACTTATTATGGCCAAAAAACTACTAATATTTAATATTATGTAATTACATATTTCATTGCTTTTTATTACTGAAAATATACATTTATTAATATTAATATAATTCTCAAATTTTTTTTCCAGACAGAACAACAATCAGTAAATTTCAATGACTTAAATAAACTATACATAACTAATAAAGATTTGTTTGATAAGGAGAGTCCAAAAATACTAGTTAATAATAAGCACTATTTATCTCCAAAAGAATTATTTAGTTCAGATTTTCAAGAAAAAGATTTATATGTTTGGTAAGTACAAATATTTACATGCCAATAAAAACAAATATTATAAATTTTATATACAATTTTAGGAAATTAAACAATTTCAATTTGGCAAGATTATTACGACAAATTATTCCAAGACCAAAAGTAGTCCCCAAATTTGGTCAAAGCACTGAAAGATTTATTATAATTGATGCAAAATCTGACAAATATAATATACCAGATACAGAATGCAACTATTCTTTCCTACTTGTACTAAGTGGTAGCAGAATGGTGGACTTGCAGCCAGCAGAAGAATGTAAACAGGAGTGTAAATCATTCAAATTGGAGTTAAAACAAAGTTATTTATGTAGGTTCCAAATTCAGTATAAATTCATATCACATTGTTAGCATTAAATGTATTGTAAAGTTGTTTAAAAAAAAACCAATTAGTTCAAAACATTAAACATATTTTATTATTCATGAATGTATTGTTACATGTATTATGTTTTCAGTATGGTATAATTGGTGGTACTGGAGACCTTTGGTTCAGAAGTCATCAGGCAATGACACTTTTATAGCACATGTCGGATCATATTGCTAAAATACAAACACATTTGAGGAATGTATAAAACATTTATTATAATTGCTCTAAAATAAATTAGCTAAAAATTAAAATTGTATTAATCAAATTTTTCTCTTAATTTCTGTTTGAGTAAAACAGGAACTAGGGAAATAAGTGCAAATATGCTTAGAACAGTCACAGAAGTCCACGACCAAGCATCACTTGTTGAAGTCAAAGTATGAAGTGTTTGTCCTGCTTGTATAGCGACAAATGATGGTGGCGCCACACCTATAAAAATAAAAAAATACATTATTCATACTTAACTAATTACATTCTTGCTTTGTTTCAAACCAAATCTTATTTTAATAAGTTCTTTAGAAAAAAAAAACTTACCTATGAATGTCCCTAAAGCAAATGGCACAAGAGGAACCCCAATAACTGGAGCACACATATTAATAAACCAATTTGGTAAAAATGGTGTGACTCTTAAAAATATTATATAGTTAAGCAAATTATTTTTATGTTTAGTCACAGCCATTGACCATTGCTCTGCCTTTTCTGGGAAGAATTTCTTGACTAGTCTCTTCCCTAATAGATTTGATAAGAAAAAACACAGACTTGCTCCAATAGCTGAGCAACAGCAAACTAGCAGTAAAGCTAGATAAAATGGAAACAGAAATCCTGATAAAATACTCAGGAATATTGATCCTGGTATTGCAAATGTCTGTAAGCTGTTGTTAGAGTTGAGAAATATTATTAAAAAACATGTTTCAAATCACCTATTTAAATATAAATTGAATTTTAAACTTATAAATATTTAAAAAGGATACAATATATAAACTAAAAGTACACCAAGTAATACTTGATAAAAGTACTTTTCCTTATAGCGGTCTAAAACTAAACCCAATTGCTTAGCATCTTCAAGATCCAAAGGTAACTTCATATGCTGCTTTTCCCGTCTAAAATAATTAAAATGTAGTCATTTAAAAAACACAAAACCTATGCCACTCACACAAACTTACTCTTCCAATTCTGGAAATTGAGAATATAATAGTCCCAGAGCCAACAGTGATAACACAAATATTATAGCAACCAGAGTTAATGCTCTAGATGTTGAAAGGCCTGTTGTCTTAATTACAACTGTTTGATTGGCTGTAAACATATATAGATATATAATTAAGTAAGACAAAATCGAGTGCAATCTAAAACATTTACAAATTAATACTCTTAGGACAACAAATAAGTAAATTAGTATTGGGTGCAGGAAATAGGTACTTTGGAAAGGATAATAGAGTCCAATGTGATCTGTTCTTATGTGCCTTATTCTTGGTTTAATGTTAGACGTGGATGAAACAAAAGGAACTTGAATATCACCTTGGTGTTGTGATCGACTTGCATTACTCGGATTCATTGTAGTAATTTTGACCTATATTATTAAAATATAAATAAATTTCCTTAATTATTTCACAAGTTATGAGATATTATAGTGTAGATTTTGTACAAACTTGCAATATACGAACTATTGTTATATATGTTTTTATAATTTGAACTACAACGCGAAAATGAAAATTGAAATTCAGATGAAATGATACAAGACAAATGTCAAAACTCAAACTACAAATTGCCAAATCTGACATACGTCATACTTGAATATTGACTAATCAGTCATTGCCTCATGATAAAAATCCTCTGAACAATAACTGAAGCATAGAAGTAGCCTAAATTTGAAGGACATAATGGTGACCCAAATGGTCACCATCATTTTGTCATTTATATCTTCATTTTGACATTTATATCTTCATTTTGTCATTTATATCTTCATTTTGTCATTTATATCTTCATTTTGTCATTTATATCTTCATTTTGTCATTTATATCTTCATTTTGTCATTTATATCTTCATTTTGTCATTTATATCTTCATTTTGTCATTTATATCTTCATTTTGTCATTTATATCTTCATTTTGTCATTTATATCTTCATTTTGTCATTTATATCTTCATTTTGTCATTTATATCTTCATTTTGTCATTTATATCTTCATTTTGTCATTTATATCTTCATTTTGTCATTTATATCTTCATTTTGTCATTTATATCTTCATTTTGTCATTTATATCTTCATTTTGTCATTTATATCACTATTATGATGATAAATTAGAAAGTATAACCCTTATTTGACTTATTGGGTATGGACAACGTTTACACAGTTTGGTCTTATATACGTCTTAGTCTTATTTACGAATTCATATATGTAGTTATTTACAATTTTTTTACGTTTCGTTGAGAGAAAATATAACCTAATAACATGAGCAATGTCCTACATTATGAGGGGATGTAAATCTCATTCTTCTCGGAAAGAAGTTAATTGCAAAAGTAACCTTCCATCGGCAAGTGATCTGACATGGTATTTTTTTTACGTTTTTCTTAGTTACAATACAACTATTTGTGTTTTGTGATAAAATTGTCCTATGTTACAATTATAAGACTGCTATAAGCAATATTTATTACGATATTTGATTATTTTAAAGTTTTCCAATTTTTTTTGGAAATAGTGTTGTAAAAAGCACAGTTATCGATAATTGAATCCAGTGTTATTCTAATAAATTCTGCAACATCTATGTTATATATCTACGGATTGTTATTCTACATTTCCCACTGACGTTAATTGACACGATTGCACAGAAAAAAATTGGGAATGGAAACATTTTATAATTAGTTTAGAAAAATATGGCTGTAGTTTTGTTGTAATTTATATGTCATTTATTTTATAAGAGGTTTTCGAAGTGGCGAATAAAAATAAAAAAATGTGTGTTAACCAGACCATATTTTTTTTTAATTTACTTTCAATAAATGTTTTTGATTTTGTATTTTTAGTTTATTTGTCACATTTATTATTTTAAATACTAACTAAATAATTTTCTAGAACGAAATACAACTAAACGTTATCTCACGCGGCAAAATCCTCGAAATGATAGCACTTTTAGATGTATTTTGTTCTAGCATGTGATGGAAAGCACCTAACCAGTCTTTTAAAAACGGTAAGTACGACCATAGAGATAAAGATCACTATCGATATCGCGGATACGTTTACATCATTAGAAAAAAAATCTGTTGTCTACGGCAGTGTATGCTATAAAAATATGAAGCCCCTTCTATGTATTAGTTATTATTCTGAGTAATAATCTTATAATTTCTATTGTAAGTACTAAAACATTTGAACACAATTTAACACCAGGAAACTTAACATGACTCTGGCAAAGCGAATAGATTGAAAAACTAACAAACAAAAAAAACACGAAATGTTTTAGTATGTTTCTATGTGAAATATATTTATTTTACTCTACAATATTTATTTACTGATACTTATAGGAAACTTTAATTATTAAGAAAGATTAATCGTTGTTAATGAAAATAATATTCCATCATATATGCGTATGGCAGATATTTTTATTACACTATCGCCAAGCGATTTTATAAGTAAAGACTTTATTCTATATCAAAATGAGCAAGCCATTTCACTATAGTTGGCATATAATTTTAATAATAGTTTAATCACTTAAAATATCACATAATTACTAAATCTGTAAAACCTATTCTAAACAATTAACCAGAATTAACTTAATATACATTGCCGAATGATTAAAATCAAGCTAAAGTCTCGTACCAATAACGATCGAGATTCGTGCGCCCGCGCATTCAGTATTTGACCGGGAGCATCTCAGACAGGTTGCGTGTGCAGAGATACTGATATCCTGTGTTTAATTTATACAAAGTAAACATTCATAATACTACCGTTTATATACTCAAAATGTTATAATTGCAATAAATGTTTAACATAAATACATTGTAGATATATTATTTATGTACAAAAATAATTAAGTTATGTGATGTGTTAGTGAAAGTTTGAGTTGTAATAAATAATTTTGTGATGTGGACCTTTGTGGAACCATAGGATATCTACATGATTCTAAGCATTAAGGTAATAAAAAAATATTTAAAGGTATTTTATATTTATATTTTTTAAATATTGTTGACTTCTCAATACTTATTTCAACTCTCACAACGTACTTTTAAATAGGCCTCACGTTTTCTTCTCAGAAGTCTCCGAGTTGTAAATAAATCCTAGACCACAAGCTATAGGAATTTTAAATTAGATGTTTTCAGATAAATTAAGTAGTGAAGATATTCAAATATATTTCATTCTAAAGATTTTACGTATATAAAAACACCTCCAGACATTACCATTGAAAAAAACGTATATTATTATTTATATTATTGTAACATGTGTATACTGTATAGTATAGTACGTATAGTGATATTATATAGTACGTATATAATATCAATTAACATGTTACAGTAAATCTTGTATTACAACAAAAGTGAATGATAACACTAAAACTTATTAGTTTTTATACAATACAGATGTAGGTTTTAAACTAATTTTAAAACTAAAGCTTCTTTGAATCTTCTTCGTCTTTCTTTTAATAAGAAAGAAGTCCTATTTATTGTCTGTATTATATAGTAATAAAGAATAATATAATTAAAATAAATAGTACATATTTACTAATAATATCTAATACATCGTGCTACTATTATAGCAATCATCTACAATGATACAAATTGCTTGTCCAGGTAATGCGAGTGATATCACTACTGTCTGTGCTCGCCATACTCCTGCCCGCCACGCTGGGCAGCGGCGCGTGCGAGCGAGGGCGCACGTGGTGGCACCGGCAGCGCGGGGCCTGCCTCCCGTGCACCCACTGTGACCCACACCGCCTCGCCGTCCGCTACCCTTGCGAACCGCACCGGGATACCGTGTGCCAACCACTGTACGAGGTCCGAATATGGCCTTTCAATACAGACAATGATACGGATTATGATTATTATGATTACACGGATTATAGTGAAGTGAGTGATGAGAGCTCGTGGGATATTCAGACGTCTACCTTGACGCTGGCTGTGAGTGGGTGTGTTGTGTTCTTTGTGGTGGTTTTGACGTTGTCGCTGTATCATGCGAAGCAGTGGCGGGTACTCAAGCAGGCTCTTAAGTCAGGTAATTGAAACATCTATTAGGCAGTCATTATTTACTGCTAGCATATAACATTACATATTAATCGAATCTTCATCATCTTCAACGGTCTATGCATTCTGGGTGGGTGGGTCTTAGAGGTGCACTTTGCATCGAGTTTCTTCCAACGATATTCCAGTCCATCATAGAATAGGGGGTATCCAGCCCTCAAGTACAACGGGACATTTATTGTCAAAAATTCTAAATCATTATGGAACATTGTTACACCCATGATTTAAACCCAATATCCTTTGGTTATACGTAAATGGAACATTGAACTAACTTAGCGGCTTTTAAAAAGATAACAATTGACATATATGTATTGAAGATATTAGACACACTTTTTGCTTAATATGTATTTTTTTTTTTTATTTATTTATTTGCTTCTCGAGCTAAATGTACAAATAATGTGTTCATTTCTCGAAATGTTGTTGATATTCCTATAATACTTTCATTTTTATAGAGCAATGAAATTATTAGAAAATAAGCAGAAGTTTGGCATTATTTCAAATTGGCTCTGATCCATGATAAATCTGGCTCATGTATAAGAAAATAATTCATTTTAACATTACTGGTCATGTCAAACGTAAAAAATATAATGGTTCTACTTATGACATAGTGTTTTTTTTTCTTGGTATACACAGATGTTTTTTTAAGAATAAGTAAAACTTTCCCTTGAGCAAAATTTTATGTTTTACACATTGAGTCAAATTATTTCTATGTTATAAAGTTTAGAAAAAATAAAACAAAAGAACGGGATTCGATGACAATCAGCAAAAAAAAATCAATTATCGAGGCACATACTAACTTGTGCATTCTAAGTGTAGTAGTATCTTGCGAAACAAAATAATATTCAATGCTCATAATAAAAACTAAAGTGACATTTCATTTAGGTAGGTTATTTATTCAGGGCACTGATATGACCCTCATAACTTACGGGACAAGGCATCACAAAGCAAATAACAGACAGACGCCACCAAAAAACAACTTATTGATTCGTTTAGAATTCTCATGATATTCATTTAAAAAATATAGACATACGTTGTTGAATACTATTCGGAAGCTCAATGTGTAGAGCAGATCTCGGTCAGTTTAGATTTATTTTTCATTAGATATTTATTTTTAAAATACATGTTTATATATATATAAATATTAAATATATTAGGTCCTAACAAATGAAATTGGTCTTTTGTGTGGGAGGAACAAAAAGTAAAAAAATAATAATATAATGTATTTTAATTTAATGAATCAAAGTATGAACCATTCTTTTCTCTGAACTTTTGCCATCTTATAGGTATTTCATTGACCCCTTTACTAAAAATACCAGTTGGACGAGAATCAATAAAATCTTTGAAAGCGATTTGGACTGCCCCATTGGAGTTGATTTTTTCTCTTGCAAGAAGTTATCCAAATTTAAAAACAAATGGTTATCTGTTGGAGCAAGGTCCGGGGAGTAAGATGGATGTCTTAGACATTCTAATCGTAGCTTTTCTAATTTGATAGCCGTCTGTTGTGCAGTGTGTGTCTAGCGTTTTCGTGAAGCAACAGTTGTGTAGATCGATTGACAAGCCTAGGTTCTTTAGCAGCTAGATTTTCCATCATGGTTTCCTGACAATAGACATCTGCCTTAATAATCTGGCCAGATTTAAGAAAAATGTAATAAACAATAACGGCACTAGTTCACCAAACGTTTACAGGTATGTCTTATTGGGTCAATTTTCACTTGGGGCTGGATTTGGCTGGCTAACCAGGATCCCACTATTGCGATGAGCGCTTCCGATTGTCGTAGAGTATTGTATCGTATCGTAGTTCATACATTTTTCATCACAGGTAATAATTCGATTTAAAATCCCTTTATTATTGTGGCGGTATGTTGAGGTACCCACCTTTTAAGAATTTTAATCTTCCCAATTTGTTTCAAGTGAATTAAAACAGTTTTATTCCTAACACCGCAGCCTGTAACTAACTCAGACGTGGTTTGCGATGGATTCGCTTCAATAACTTTCAATTCTTCATTATCAACTTGGGTCTCCGGCCGTCCACGGGGCTTGTTCTGCAGGTCGAAATTTCCAGAGCGAAAACTTTGGCACCAAAAACGAACTGTGTTTTCTTTTGCAACACCACTGCCATACATATCATTAACCCTTCGAGTCGTTTCCGCAGCACTGGTACAACGGTAGAACTCGTACTCGTAAAAATTGCAATATTTTAAGTTTTCCACTTTGTAAACTGAGTAATGCCAACATAAAAAACCGAAGAAAAAAACAAATGAATGACGGTCAACGAAACAAAAATTCATGTGTAAATAGCTGTAAAAATTTGAATTTGGATTTCCTTACCAAAGAGGAGAAATTTGGAATTAAAGTGGCCATATGAAAAACTACAATTTCATATGTAAGGACCTTATACATGAGAGAGTATTGTAAAAAAAACTTATCATATAATAAAACTAAACTTTGGTTAAGTCTTCAATGCGATTAAAGATAGCTCATTACTGGAGATACCATGTAGGTAAAATGACTGGTCATAGCCAATCGACATTCACGGATATTATAGAATATGTCAGTATTGTGTAATTCTGCACAAGAAAATGTATTTAATAGTATTTAAGTATCTACGTAGTTGTTGGTATGTGACATCGAAACTGACGACAGAAGTCATACGATGAATATCAAGAGATTAACGATTAACATAACGTCCTTTGCTATATAAGGTACCTACATGACTGGAATAAGTTGATAAAATTATTTAAAAAAATATAATCTAAGTCCAATCATTAAAAATAACTATAACATAACCTTACAAATCATAAGTCTAAAAAATCATATTGCGTAATGGAATCCAGATGTTAATATATCAATTAAAAAACTTAACAAATATGATGATAAATATACGATTTTCGGATTGCAGTCTAAAGATATCCCAACATAGTTATCTTATTTCTGGACAAATATTCTACATTGTTATTGAAGATTTATAATCCTTAAGTGAGTTTTATGAAGGAGTTTAAAATTTATGGACAGTTAATAATTTATAGCTAGTAAAGACAGACGTCCTGGCACCAAGTTGGTTCGTGTATTACCGTACGATATAGCTTTTGTTATGTGGAATTTAATATCATAAAAAAAATATTTAAGTTTTAAGTTAAGTCATTTATATAAACATAACAAACAAGAGAATCTTTCTTAACGCTATCTATATGGTAGAGCTTGTATTATAATCCAAGCCAGTTAACCTAAATAATTGCGCTAGTTTGGGTATTTGTATGTACGTATGTAGCTGGTCTTTACTTCAGGGCGGTCTCATTTTATATTCTGTGGTATTAACACGCCGTAAACATAACGTTATGTATATTTTTTTAAAACAAAATATAAAAGTTTCATTCTAGTATACCTAATGCTAAAATGTAATTTAGGTATACCTGACCAACATCTATTTCCATAATAATTCTAATCACGAGATGTTTTTTTTAATTCGTATTGAAAGCATCTGCCCAATGTAAATCCATTCGATAGATTTATAATGATGAGCCGATGAAAAGAAATAAACTATAAAAAGTGAAGTGGGTTTGGGATATATTGTTCAAACACCCACCAAGGCGCCGTAGTCTCGGAGCGAGTTGGTTTAGACTAGTCCACGCCTCACAAAGAGCGTACCAACTACCACGTCGTAAATCTACGTCCGACGCTCTCTGAAAGCTAGTGATGGGACTTGCGGGATTATCTTGAATATAGACACTTTTAATAGGATACCTACGCATCGTCAGTCAATATAAAAAAAAAAAAAATAAGGCTACGTTCCTACATACCAAAATAAATTACAATTAGTCATTACTATGAATTGAATGTTATATCAATATAGGTATAAACTAAAAGCATCAATCCCGTATCCCGCATCCCGGTCAGGCACCTGGCAACTACAGCACACACTATACACAGGCAACCCGAGTAAACAATGGGAGTTTGTTTGAACATGTGCGCTACTAATTTTGACCTGCGGCCGATCACCATACAAACACCATACAACAATAGTTAACGGTGTTTTTTGTTTGCATTCGCTTATGCCAAAACCAGTAGCTACCATTTTGGTTAACATGCTGATAACCGTTCTTTATTAACAGTGAAACAATGACCACTTAGTTTATTGAATCAATTAAAGATACTAAATGTATTAGAGATATCCCAGGACGTACGATAAACGCTTTCTAATATTCGTAGGTTTATTTTAATAATTACAATCTATAAAAAAAGAAAAGTATTTGCTCAAATTTTGTTTAATCTATTTTACTTGAAATGGAAAAGTTTGAAATTCTGATACAGCTATAAGGTAACTGTACAATAGTGGTATAGGTATGGATTAGCGTTATTACTTACCGGTGTAACTCTTGCCATCGCTAAACTTTCACTTCATTGCCTTCCTATTGTGACTTGAATCTAAATTATGAAACTCTTACATGACCCGGAATTTTACATCGTTGTTAGACGACTAATAAAGGGCCCCAAATTCGTCCTGTGCGAGAAATTGGTGTGACGAAAAGACATTACCGAAATAATGAGGGACGGTTACTTTTTTAATTGAATGAACTATGCCATACGAAGATTTGAAAGTCAAATGTTTTTTCAACGGCTGGAAGCTAAAACGTTATGTTTAAAATTATCTATAGACATGTAAAGAGCCATGTTAAGCCATAGAATAATACATAAACCGATACGGGCAGGGATTCGAACCCACTACCACTTTGAAACCGTCCGGGACCGTTTATTTTTCATTTTATATTTATAAAATTTTAAAATACCTGATATTTGCCCCATGTTACTTACATACGTACGTTACTATCAACCTTATCTTTATTTGCAGACGTACAAGATCTATCAGCCAAGCTGAAACTTATGGAAGCCGGCGGGGAAGCACCAGGCGAGCCTGTTCCTAACGGCCACATCTACTGCAACATACACCATGGCAAAGATTCTTTGCTTGGTGAGTTCCAAGGAATTATTAACAAAATCCAATTCTATAGGTTTTACTGCCACCTGCAATTAGAGCCAGTTGTATACGCAACTTATAACTTGAAGTTAAAACTTCCTTTCCTATTAGATCTATTAAAGAGATCTCTTGGTTGTTTTGGATGAACCATCGGTGAAAATGAATATAGCTCAGCAATGGGATAACTAAAATACACGCTGATGTTCTCTTGTCGACATATTTCAAATAACCCCAGGGCTGCGTTCTTAAAATAGGAGTTTAACTTACGCGACGAGTACAAACGGTTAACAAAAAAGGATTATTCAAAAATCCATAAATGGAATGTTTACGTCGTTCTCGTATCTCGTTAGCGGCAGGTCGGCAAGTATTACTGGCGGTATGCCAGTAATTGCATCCAGTTAAACGGTCCAAAATAAATAAGCGTGGGTAGAACGCTGGTTTGCCAACGTTTCTTTCTATAGAGTGGGATCCCATTATTCCGATGGGTTACTGATTAGGTATTACAATAAAAACTACACGGATAATTCACTTTCTAAGAAGATTATTAATAATCGTGTACACAATAGTGGTGTAAAACATAAAGGAATTTATTAAAATGTGTTACTATCACTACAACTTTATAAAAAAGGTATATAATACTGATTAATAAGACATTTTGAAGTGTATGTAGCCACAGTATATAAAGAACATGGATAGTAAATCCAATACATATATATATTTTTCGTAATACGTATGTGAGACTACAGCAAACCTCATGTTGATTGATGCTAGTTGATTATCGATTCAATATCGATTAATCATCACAAAAAGTATCCGCAAGTAATTTTTATTTAATAATATTCTGCTAACCGTACCTATTCTGTTTACAATGTAGCAATTTCCAGCAACTTTACTTGCTCGTATATTTCGCACGTCTTAATTTCGGAACGATGTTTTAGTACGATCATAAAACATGCGAAACGTGTATTAACTTATAAAAAAAAAATCTAACTAAGCTTGATAAAACTATGAACTAACCTACCATTTTCAACCTAATTAAACTAACTAATGTTAATTAGCGTGTGCTAAGTTTTAAATTTTTTCTAAGAATATTTAACGAAAAAGTAGTCTTGAAATTACTAACATATGTACCCACATAGTCGTATGTTTACTCTAAAAATAGCGCCGAGAAATAATTTGTACCTATAAAAAATATTTTGGAAAAAGTATTGGTACGTGTTAGATACATTATATAAATAGATATAATTTCAAAATATTTATCCGTTTCTTTTTTCGGGCAATATGAAAAATCTATTTTATTTTTTGTCTGTCTATGCTGTTAGCCCTGTTGACTATTACAGCGTCACCGGGGGAGTGGGTGGGTCAGGAGACCCGCCCTTAAAAGGGGGGGCCAAATGGGCCCCCATGGGGAACGACGTAACGAGGGCGTCTCGGATTGAGTGAAAAATCTAAGACAGATTCTTGTGAAGTGTGTAGTGATAGCAAACTGGTAAAAAACTGATACTTATATAAAAAACACAGAACTGGTTTGGAATATATATATAATATTAAAATAGAGTGGGGTGATACAGAAAACAGACTCGTTGTGCATTACACAAAGTAGGTATGTCCAAATGCAGTAGTCAAATGCAATTTTTAAAACTCTCCATACACTTGGTATTAGTCAAATGTTTGTGTAACGGGCTATTAATAGGTACAATAAGACTTCCTCTGTTTGTGACAGAGAAAGATCTGGCTGTCCACGTAGTGTTGGTACGAAAAAAGTGGTCAAAGCAGTAAAGAAATCTTTCCTATACTGCTTTGACTGCTTTCGAAGAAATTCTGCCCGAATGCAAAAGATTTTATCTCGGGAAATGAAGATAGCATCTAGAACCATGTCGCGTATTTTAAGAGATGAATTAGGACTTGGCGCCTGTAATTTATTCTTTGTTACATTGTTTTTAATTTTTTTTTTCTTTGCTACAATATTTATAGGTATTAACAATAAAACTAAAACTAGACATTTCATTAACTGAGTAGTAAAATCTTAGGATACTTGGAACCAACCGTACAGACTTGAAAGCGCAGACAATATTATAATATTTAAATAAGTATATGTAATATAAAAACTATTAACAAAAAAAAAACATTTTAACATAGTCTAGTATCAGAATCAAATGTTGCTATAATAGTGATTGCCTCATCCGACATGTACTTATAGACTAAGTATTACAAAAAAAGAAATAGCAAAAAATTCTGATATGAACTTATAAAAAAAAACAAATAGTAAAACTCATAAAAAAGTATAATATTTATACGATAGATCCCACAGCAACAAAACATATCAACCGCACGTGTTCATTAGTCGTAATTTGTAATGCAAGCCTGTCACCTCACTGCTTCCGTCCTTAGGTTTTCACTCGCCGCCGGGAAGCCTCTCACTTCCTGCTCATTTTTTGACAATCATTAAAAATATATAAAGATTGATCAAGGATTTATTGGTTTATTGAACTGATTTCTCGGGCGTATAAGGACTGTTGACCTTTCAAACACTACAGTGTTATCCGAACTGAGAACTTTGAAGTTAATGTTATTTTGGTTCAATATCAGTTACAACATAAGCTTTGTCTTTCATATTACAACTATAAATAGAAGATGGACCCATGACATAGTCATATTAGTATCAAGTGTGGGTTCAGACGGAAACAATGTCTAATAAAGTAATAGAGGTCTTTATATTAAGATAGCTTGTTGAACTACACACTATAAGAACTGCATAATTATTATTAAAATGCGTCTAGTTTATGTGCTAGAATAAGCACAACTTTTAAAAATTAGTCCATAGTCTACGTTATTTATTTAAAAATAATTAATCATTTGAATACCTGTAATCCAAAAAATAAAGCGAATATAATTATAAAAAGGATGTAATAAACATGCCGTGTCGATTAACATAATGCAGGTGTTCTGAAAAATATATTTTCTGGAACAAATATGTAAACAGCGTTATGATGGAAGCGCTTCACTTACCTATCTCATAATTTTCAGAAAAGTTTCGATACGTAGGAGTAATTAAACCAAAAATTTGATTTATTTAAACGCATTTACAGTTATGTCCAAAATAATAAAGTTTTCGGTACAATTGTTACAAAATCAAATCGTAGATAGATAGATAGATAGATAGATCGTTTCTCTATCTTTAATGTCTTGAAATTTTTTTAAAGTTTAAAAAAAAAATTGCGAGCCTAAATTTGGAACACCCAGTTCCACTCATCTAGCAAATCCAGTTATAATGATCCATCAGTGTATTTATCCTCAAGTTACTCCATCAAGTCTGATGGTACCTAAGGGCTTATCAAAACTAACAAAATGAACCTAAACTCGGCGCATATTGCTCTACTTGTCTAGGAGTTGTAGCAACAGCTACCGAAGTGTACCTTTAGGTAATTCCATCGTGTCCGGAGGTAATATCTACTTACTTATACCAAATCTCTAAACCCGGATAACCTAGCTTTTTCCGTCTAAAAGATCAAGTAGCACAAAAGTGTGCATAGTGTTTTCTAAGGTTTTCACGAGTACTACACATTGAAATAAATCCCAGGTGTTAGATAAAGAGGCTATTGAAATTAAAAAACATCCTAATTTTAATAGAGAAGATGGTTGGGAATTATCTAACAACTGGGAACCACTTTTGAAAAATATAAAATCCCATGTCTGTGACCGCACTGTAAGACCTCAAGATACTGTTAGTGCGTTTTGTGTGAATCCTGAACTGTACGCCCGGAAGCTTAGAAACCGTTGGAGGTAGATGACTAATTAACTGACTTACTGACAGACACCTCCATCTCGTCTTACCGTGAACACGATTGCTGCAAAGCATTCGAAACGTCGGGTTAGATTTAAAATGTAAATTAAAATTTAATTCAATATACGCGAGTTAAATCCGTAAAAATAGTTTTATTTCAAAAGTGTGCATTTTAAGGTCACAATATAAATAATATTTGTTACTTACCATATGTAATAATAGTATTTAATAATATTACACATATAATAAACCTACATACGAGATATGTATGAATTATTACCTCACTACACATGCTTAGGTACGTGTGGGAAGTCAAGCTTTGTCAATGTCAAAATTATAAACCTATCTGTTTTGAAAACGCGTCCTTAAAGATAAATAACGTATATTTTACATACTGTGTCCCTAAATGTTAGTATTCTTGTGAAGTGTTCTATAATAAATTATATTCTAAACATTTTAATCACTGAACTTTTATTTATTATTCATCACGAAGTCCTCGTGGCCTCGAGGTGGACTTACGGGAGATAGGCGGTCTCACGAAGCGTGAAGGATTGATTTCGGCGTACAGTCACGTTTCCATTCCTCAGAAGTATCGACTAGCAGATAGCAACACATAAAGTAATAGGAAAAGTAATTAATTGGAGTTAATATTTTTAAAACATTGACATGATTTACGAATATAATGTAATAGCCTTATTTGTGCTTGTATTTTTGTTTGATGATGAAGGGTATAATGGAAACATTACTTTGTTAAGTCCAGTCACGTCAAGTCGTGATCATGACGTACCAACACATTATGTTAACGACTTTACTATTAACACTTAATGCGTTGGGTTTAAATTCCTTTTAAAATGTTACAGCTTTCGATTTTTTTAAACTTTACTACAAAGTCACGAATTGCTGCGGTTAAAATTCATCCACATAGGTTCACTTTTGTTTTTGTGTTGTCCCGCACCTACCCTAAACAAATACTAAATTACTGGTAAGTTGTATTTTGTTGAACTGGCAAGACATATTGAATGCAAAATAATAATTCATCTTATATTTATTAGCTCCAGTTACCATTAATCGTACTACACAAACACGCAGATTAAAAAAAAAACATTCTTTTTACACAATATTAAAATAACAGATTATTTATTTTACTGTGATAACAAAAATAGAAGTCATGGGCTACCAACCTAAAAGCGAAGCATAAAAAAATCGTCTAAGAAATATGAACGGAAGAGTAACGTGCGTCAGAATCATGGCCGGCCCAATTTCTCCCGCCAGGAAACGACCAGAAAGCTTCCCTTCAAGATGTTTACGTAGTCAATAATAGACTTCATCTAATCTCAGCTGTTTATTGCCGATCAATCATAAACGCCAGGCATTGACGCACACGAGTAACTTCATAAAACCGCTTTACGATAATAGAGTGAAACGATGCGCTTTATTAAATAGATTTATGTGCCAAATAAATATTTAAGTGCAGTTTTACGGATATCTTAAAATGTTTTTTATTTAAAAAAACACCAATGTTTTTTTATTGCTTTAAAAAAAAAAATATTACCATTATAATTCAAGGATTTTGCACCTGAGTCTATAATTAGAAAACAAAAACTGTGAGTACATGAGAAAAAGAGCGGTTACTTGTCGTGGCCAGAATGATTGAGTTGTGAATTTCCTTTCCTTTCCGGGCTACGGAAGTCGGTTCACAACGTCTCCTTAACATGCGTAGCGTTTATAGCGACCGTCGGTAATTGTTAATAAATTCTTATCGATCGTAACCAAAATGTTCGAATCATGTGCGGAATTATTTACCTGCTCGCAAGAGAAGCAGAATGGAAGATTTTTTCATATGGAACTGTCAAACTACTTTTATACCTTGATGAGATCAATATAATTTATAGGCATTTAATTACATACATTTTATAGCTTTATAACCACATTTTAAACTTTACCGATTTCTTAAAAAAAAACGGTTTTCATGTGATATAATATCTTCGTTTGAATATTAAGCATAAGTTTATATTATTTATCATTGTCATGCTATTGTGTAACAATAGTATCTACCAATAGGATGTAAACAATATGGTGGTGGTCTACTACGTGGATGCAACTTATATAACGACCCTAGTGCATAAAAATACTCATCAATTTGCTGAGCACGTACGTTTGTATCGCAGATCATAGGTAGGTGTTAAAAACACGATTATTAAAAGAGAACAATAAGTCGCGATTAAATTATATAATATCTGGCATATTCGTTGGTTTTCTATACAAACAAATAAATAAAGGTATTCGTTGTGTTTCATAAAAAAAAATGGGTAGGACCAAAAAAATTTAATTTTCTGCCCGCCGCGCCGGGCGGAAAGTGACAACTTTCGTCCCGCTGCGAAAAACGAAGTTGCCTCTTTCCGCCGTCGTCGGACAGAAAAATAGCATACACACCTCGGGAAGTAAAATAAGAAAGCCTCAGATCAAATGTTAGTCGATCTCGGTTCCACCTCGGTCGACAATTACATGTGATCTGAGACATTTCTTATTTTTCCTCCCTAGGTGTAATATACTATATTTGCGGTGTTGGCCAATGTATTGTCATTATAGCCCAATAGTTTTAAATTTAAATTAGTTAAACTAAAACAAAATTACTTAAACTAAAGCAAAATTAGTTAATTAAAACAAAATTTGTTAAACTGAAACAAAATTAATTAAGTTAAAACCAAATTTATTAAACTAAAATAAAATTAGTTGACTAAAACTAAAACAATAAGCATTAAACATCGAAAACTACACCATATTTATTCAAAGTCATATAGTTTTTGGGTAATTAAGAAAAAAATCATCTTTTGAGGTGTCTTTCATCAATAATTCTACCAAAGGCATAGCAAATATTTTGTTTTAGAAGGTATTCAGTGTACAGATTTTCCTTGTTACTTATTTATAATGTATATGAATTTACTTACTTAACTTAGAAATATTGATTAAAGAATAAAACGTACGTCATTTTAGAGTGCAATAATACAATATAACAAATCAACGGCGACTTACAAGATGACGTAAGACATTTATCTAAACATTTTTAATGTTTACATTACGGACGTATCTGCATAGATAATATACCTACCTCATAATATTTTAAAGGTCTTAAAAATAAAGATCAATGAATAAATGAATAACATGTCCATATATTTCATTAACAAATTAAAAAACCAGGCCTGATCCTGTGTTGACATTCAAGGGTCATCACCCTTCATATCAATCAAGAGAGAAATGTATGACTTTGTAACCGACCCCTTATAGCGCTTTAAATATCTCCTCGCGCCACTCAGACTGACGATAAATGATTTATTATGTTTACACAGCGCGTCCCTGACTCCATAAAGCCCACTCATTGCAAATAAGACTTAAATTGTCCGTCTCGCACTCCAGACAACATAGAAATCGCGAGCATTTGGAGGTTAACTGATATTTAATTTGTATGTTAGATAGAAAACTTCCTGGTAATCCGGACTAAAATAATGTAAGCCAGCACGTTCTCGCACTCGTCATCTTTTAAATCTGTTTATAAACATGTCGTCTTTATTAACTAAACGACTACTTATATAAATAGAAATCTTCTCTATAACACTTCATTCATTCCTATATGCTATTATACCCATCTCGTTTTTGCATTCCACTATTATCTTCCGCATCAGTAAACATGCAAGCTATAGCCTTTTAGCAATTTTGATTTCCGAAGTCTTATAGCTGTCTGCGAATAGCCCGAGCAGCTGCTAGTTATTTAGAATCCCAGGAGCACAAGCCGTAAATTCAAATATGGCCGCTACAAACCGCCAATTGCGTCTATCATAGGTCTTTTTATTGCAAACAAATTAATTAGTATCTAATATGCCCCGAGTTACTCTCTATGAGAGGCGTAAAATTTTAACTTTTCTTTAATCTTCTTAAAATACCTAAATCTCTTAATTAAATACAACAATCAAACAACCTCCATGGAATTAAGGAACTGACAGTGACGTCTTCCGTATCTTTTTTTCATAAATAGGATTTTTTTTTATAAAATAATGTTTATTTATTAGATATTTTTATATTTTCTATGATGTTTGATAAAGCGCGCTTACTTTAGCGGTTTGACAAAATGCTTTACAAACAGGCGTGTTTATCTTGAGTTGAAGCTTTGGTTACTTCGGGTCCATGCTTGAATAGTTCTTAAGATACAATGTAGTATGACTACAGATTGTATTATATAAGTCAAAATTTGCCCAGATGACATTCGTCTGTAACTTGTCAGGGATCCGCGTAGTCCCGAATTCGTGTCAGTCAAACCATGTCTATTGTTTATCCATTTAAATATCTGCGTTGCCTAATCAGTAATTTAAATAACGAGACCAGAAACACAACCCTATTACCATAAACTCTCTTCTCCAATATCAGCAAGACATAATATACCTGATAGAACTGATAGATACTATACCTACTAACCATTTAAAAATCAGGCACAAAATTTATTTTGGAGGTACTTTATTTCTCCCTAGTTTGCATATTTTACTGATATGCAGTGTTCATATGTTCGAGGCATAAGTATCGAAAAATATAAGATCACAAGATATCTTAGATCTTCCTTTTCTTAATTTTAAATCTAAACTTAAAAGTATATTATTAAATAAATCTTATTATAACATTCAAGAGTTTTTGGTTGATCGAAATGTGGAACTTGGGTCATTGACTCTTTGCAGTGTCATTTGCAGAGTCGATGTTATACTTTATAAATCTAACATTATTAAATTTCATTTAAAAACGCAACTGTTGAGTTTCTGGCCAGCTCTTCTCAGCAAAGCAGCATTCGGAGCTGGTGGTAATTGGTAGCTTACCCACAGAGTGACTGATACTGACCAATTTAATGTAATCATTGACGATTCAAAAGTGCGTGTGTCTACTTGAATATTTGCATTTCGTATGGTGAGCTGGATGCGCAAACACGGATTAAATTAATTAAATATTTTATATGTAACCCATATCATTTGTAAACTATTTTATAACACTTAAGATGCAATTTTATTGTAGATATTTTTTAATTATGAATTTGTGATAACAACGTTTTCATTTTTAACATGCTTTTATTTTCTTTATCAGGCCCAGCTGCCGTGAAGAAAGGATTGGGCAACGTGTACACTCAAGAAAAACACACGCCTTAGTTATAACATACGACTGCAAGTACAAAATATTGAACCTCGCACATCACTCAGAAAAAATATAATATTTCTGTAAAAAAATATACAAATCACAAAAAAACCCTTGTTTTGTTTTAGCCTAAGTAGGTACTATGTATTCACTAAACCTGTTACTTAAAGATATTCTCATTGATGGTTCTTTTTTGTAGACGTTAATATAACGACATAAGCATTTATACAATTAACGTAAAAATACAATACATCTACAATTATAAAATTTTAGTTTTTGTCGTAAAAAAAGTAGCTCTTAAAACCTTGGCAGTTCAAACTTCAGACCGCCAGTTCAACTGTTGACCCAAGAATTTATTTTTTACTTTTGAATGCTTAGAAACAAAAATGCTGATAAACCCGTTACGACTAGGGAATACAAAAATATCAAAAACACAATTATGTTTACAAAATATTAATATTTAAAAAAAAAATACTACGATGTAATATTGTACTTCACTTCAAATAAAATATCGATATTTAAGATGATATATTCAATTATATAGCTGATATTAAAAAATATATTTATATTAATAACCTACTTAAAAAACAAAATAACTTTTTTTTGTCTAAACATTTCAATTTGGAACATATACTGGTACATTCCCTCGTAGAAGAGTGTCTTCCGGCGGTGACTCTGTAAATAGATTTAGCGGCACTTCCTCTACGACGCGGCAAAAAATAAAACTATTTTAAATGGACCTCGCACTATTTATGTCATTATTAAATATTTTCACTACCATAATTAAAGCAACAGCAAGCATTTTAACTGTCACTAATGTATATATTAATTTCTAGACCTAAAAATGTATCTTTTGAATGGCAATTAAAAGTTTCTTTGCATTTTACATGAAAATCAAGACATTTCTTTTGAAGGTTTATTTACCTTTATTTATAGAATATATATACCATTTTGTTCGATAACTTTTTGCCATCTTGTAGGTAGTGACATAGTCCCGTTGTTGTAGAAATTTTGGGACTTCTGATAAAAAAAACGAGAAAGGTGGTTTTGGCAGTCCTCTCTTGATGTTAACCTGACAGGGCCTAAACAATTCTGTAGAAACCGAAACAGGTAAAAATCTGAAGGTGCAAGGTCAGGGCTATACGACGTATGCATTAATACCTTCCAGCCAAAGTCTTAATTTTTGCTGAGTGCAGTGGCGTAGCGTGAGTGTCGGCTGCCCGGGGCGGAAGACAATTTTGCCGCCCTCTTATTTAGGTATTTTATTTTAATGTATACTATGCATTACATACATTAATTATAGAGAACTTTTCGGAGAGAACTGTCATCATTATTTTGTATTATACAGGCTAGATTTTAAATAAAAAACAGTTTATCTAAGTTTTACAATCACGTTTATTAATACAAAAATTCTTTTACTTTAACCAATTAGATACATTGATTTAACTTAGGTACCTATCACTTAAGATTAGGTACACCTTGAGGATCGACAAGATTAAATAAAATCAATTTTTATTTAGAACTAGAACGATACTATTATATAACATTTTTATTTTTATTGAAAAGTAATATGAGTATTTCTTAAAAAAACAAAACAAAACTTCCGTCTTTAATTAAAAATTTATATACGTCTACTTTTTTTAAGAGCAAAGTCTTTTATTGCACCGTCAATGTCTATCGCATCACACACCTCTTGCTCAATAGACAAAATAGCCAAATTAGTTAGTCTTAGAGTACTCATTGTCGATCTTAAATAATTTTTAATCAATTTCAATTTTGAAAAACTTCTCTCACAGCTGGCATTGCTTATAGCAACTGTGAAAAATATTCGGAACATTATTAAAATATTGGGCAGAGTATCTTCCAGCTTGGATTTAACAATAAATTTAAATAACTCAAGTGAGTCTGCATTAATCAATTCATTTTCGTTGCCTGTAGCAACAACGAAAGTCGAAGTCTTTCCAGCTTGAAATCCTGCTCGTCAATTTCGTCAGATGCGTAGTCTAGATTACATTCAGTGTTGTCTGGATCTAATAATATAGCCGGTGTTAGATAAGCAAACTTATCCGTTAAATTCTGTAGCTGTTGAAAACGCTCACGAATTTCTGCAATAACTCTATCTAACGAAGAAAACAGCTTTCGTCTCAACTCATTTTCACAAGACAAGTTAGCATCTCTAGTTCCGTCATCAAAAATATGCTTTCTTGTTATGCGTCTCCGAGGTTTTATGGAAATTCCAAGTTCTTCACACATATTTTTTGCATAACCTACAGCGCCATTTGCCCATTCCTCTCTTTTCTCTGTCAATATCATCTGCAAAGCATTTACTTTCTGAGCGCACAATCTTATGTCAAGTCCCCTTGTTTGTAAATATTTTTGTGCATCATTCACTTCATGTAGCACCGGTTGCCACAGGCCCAAAAAACAAAGAAAGGAAAATGACTGCATCGAAACTAGTAAAGTACCTGCATCTGTCCTAGTGTTTAAGCTTTCACCTGCCTCCGTCAGTTCTTCCAAAGTGACGAGAATATCTTTGTAATGATGCCATGTCACATTTACGGCATCGCCTCTTGCACTCCACCGCGTGTCTTGAACCCTTTTTAAGCTTTTGCCTGTAGCTGTTATCAGAACTTCCCAACGATGTGTCGATGAGGAAAAAAAAGAATAGCAACGTTCTAAAGTGCCGAAAAAAGTTAGTGAATCCACCTCAACTGAGGCAGCGTGTAAACAAACTAGGTTTAACGAATGATTTGAGCAAGGTACGAATTCAGCTTTAGGGTTTATTTCTCGAATTCTTTGCTGAACTCCTGAATACTTTCCAGCCATAACAGCAGCATTATCATATGCTTGGCCTCTACAGTTGCTTATATCTAGGCCATCAGCTTGAATTTTGTCCAAAATCATCTTTGAAATTCCTTCAGCAGTTTTGTCTTTAGTTTCAATGAAATCTATAAAAGATTCCATTACTTTTACTTCCTGATTTTCAATTACTACGTATCTTAATACCTGACTTGTTTGATCTTTATGAGAAAGATCTGGAGTGCTGTCGAATATAATTGAATAATACTAAGCCTTTTTTATTTGTCCGATGATATGTTGGCGAACTTTATTTCCCAAAATGGCAATAAATTCGTTTTGTATTTGTGGTGACATGTAAGTGATTGAAATTTTGCCAGATATTTTAGACCTTACAAGATGTTCACGAAGTACAGGATCGTATTTTGCAATTAAATTAACCAATTCTAAAAAGTTTCCTCTATTGGTACCGGTGTCGTTTTCTATATGTCCACGTAAAGCCAAATTTTGTTTGGCAAGGAATCTTATAATATCAAACATTCTGATAAGAATTTCCTGCCATTTCTTTATTTCTTTTGCCACTATGTCTTGCTCTTTTTTGTCAATAGTCTGTAATTTTTGAAGTCTGCTCTCCAACTCCTTCCATTTGCAATAATTTTGGATGTGTAGTGCACTTGATTCGTGACTTGAAACCTTAGGATTTAATTTCCACCAAGTATTAAATCCATCAGATGAGCAAAATTAGATCCATTCGGTGTACTTACGTTCTCAAATAAACGACAACAAAAGCAAAATAATGATGCTTTAGAATTGCTGGAGAATAAGCCATCCAAGTACGTAAAACTTTTTCGCCGTTAGTCAATGTACGATAAAACCAATCCTTAGTAAGCCTTCTTGTCTCTCCTTTTGATTTTAAAGAGCACGAATCTGAGCGTGTTACTGTTGACATTTCAGCGAAATTAGTATCAATATGCTGAACAATTTCCTGTCCTTGCTGAATGAGATGCAATCGAATATTGTCGTCTATGTGTTCAGGCCATTTTCCAATATCGTCGAAATTTTCCTTTCGTCTTTGGTACTGAATAGCAGACAATGATGATGTTGTATCAATCTCTGTTTCGGAACTATGCATGTCCATGTCTGAACATACAGATGGAGACACTAATGCAGTGGATGTTGTTGGAATTTGATCTTTAGGAACAATGTCAAGTTCTTGTATTTTTTCAGCTTGTTCTGGGTTTAAAGGCCCAGTTGTCTGTGATGAATTTAAGCCTAACGAGGAATCTGACGTGTCAGGAACAACACTTTTCACATATTTAAGTAAAGCTCCTTCATTTGCTCTAATATTTTCCAACTTAGCTCTTCTCTTATTACGGTAAGAAGCCCCACTTTCTTTTACTCTTTTCATTTTTGATGCTAAAATCAAAAAAATATTAAATGAGAAAAGTACAAGTTAGTGTTGTAAACAAAATTATCGAACATTTCAAAAGAAGTACCTAGGATATTAAAAAAAAACCTTGCTTTACTGAAATTTTCCGTTTTTAGGGTTTTGTACCCAAAAGGAAAAAAATTGAGCCTTTATCTATCTTTACTTTTATTAAATCATTTCATTGACCGTCTGTCTGTCAAGACCTTTTTTCATAGGAACGAGTACTTACTTACACATATTAAATTGAAATTTATATCACAGTTTCCGATCAAGATCCCTTTGAAATGTGAAAATACTTTTATGCACTTCGGCGTTTCTTTTTTATTTTAATAAATTAAAGTTTGAAGTTTGAACAACATATCAGATAGTCCAACATACAATTAGATAAATATAATATTTAATACTCACTCAGTTGAAAGTTGTTCAATAATTTCACAACCACTACACGCACTTATTTGCACAAAAATCACAATTTGGAAAGCGTAACATAATTAAAATACGAGACAATGTGAATTGGACAACTGACGATCCATCAATAAAACTTTCTTTGAATTGTCAAACTTTGTCAAAGCACGTAATTCCCCGTACCTTAAAGGGGCTTTCTCGTACGTGTGATAAACTATATTGAACTTAATAAATATGTAATAGAAGTCATTCTCGCTGATTGTTAGTCATAAACGGGGAATTCCCACAAGTCAGTATAGACGTTGTTGCCAGTCGCTACAAAATATCATTCAAAGAAAAGGAATTCCCCGAATTCGTCACAAAATAAGTAATGAAAAATTCCGTGCTCCTTTCAATCGGTCCAAATTTGTAGTTACGATAAAAATATATATTTTTTATTTATTGTTAAATTTTGCCGCCCCCTATAAAGTGCCGCCCGGGGCGGGCCGCCCCCGCCGCCCCCACTACCCTACGCCACTGGCTGAGTGGCTAAATATGTGTGTGATCTATCGTTATCGAGATGAAACCACACCCTTTCTATTGATCAATTCCGACCGCTTTCTTTCAAGTTCTTGCTTTAATCTCATCAGTTGTTGGCAGTAAAGATCCGAATCGATGGTTCTGCCTGGCGGTAAAATCTCATAATGAAAATTTCTTTTCCAGTCACACCATACACACAGCATCCCCTTATTTCGAGTAAAACCGGGATTTGCCATAGTCTGGAAACCTGACTGACCTTTAACCAAGACCTTTTTCGCACGTTCTTTAGCGTGTCGGTTTCATTACATCTTAGTAAAGAGTCGCAAAAAAGTATATGGTCGTGTGGCACCCAAAGTTCGAGCTTTCTTCAAATGGGTCGAACTGTTTTGTGTTCAATCTCCAGGTCTTCAGCTACATTGTAACTATTGACATGTCGATCTTGGTCCATTTTTTCAAAAATTGTATTCATTTTATTTGTATTTAACGGGGCGACCAGAGAAAAGTGCTTCTTTGACATCAAAATTCCCCGATTGAAAACACTTAAACTAATTTTGTGCTAGTCTTAGGCAGTGTTCCGAAATGCATACCAGTATACTGACCAGTGCTAATGACGTCATAGCACTGACGCCATATTGCACTGGTGTCGGGCAAATTCTAGTAGTGAGAAACTTTATAGTAGAGTCGGTGGAGATATCAGCAACTACACAGTAATATTACAACAGTAACTAAAGTTGTCACCTTTTCAGCATTTTTTTAAATTAGTGAAGTAACAGGTAAGAGAAGAAAAAACATATTGTAGTGATCCAGTAAATAAAGGACAACTTAATTTTCTTCATTGTTCAATTTGGAAAAAAATATATTCTTTCTATTTTCAAGTTTTGTAAATGATTATCACAGTTACACAATTGCACATAGGGATTGCAATCCGGCGTCATTTTCAATCCGGCCGAATCCGACCGGTTTTCCCGTAGTCATGGTCCCGTCAGGTTGATTTCCGCTTTTCGGTTCAAAATGAACTGTTAGTAATTAAACCAAGTGATTATACTTAACAAAGGTAGTTTAGAATATCTTACTTCTTTTCTTATCTTACTTATATATAAGCCTGAATGTTTGGATCTATAGATGTTTGTTAGTCAATCATACCACAACTACTGAACGATTTTGATAAAACTTGTCAATTTTGTGTCTTGTGTACTAGAATAACTCATAGGTTATAGAAATACTAACTTTTACACGTGGTTTTGTTTGTGGCATAACATAGTTTGCAGCGCGATTACGTAATTGCCACGGGAGATCCTGTTTTTAATGGTTTGGTTCACTGAATTTTACATAAGTATTTGTGAATATTCTTCTTATTACTTGACAACTTAAAAAGGAGTGTTATGTTATTCAAATACGCTATTTGTATGTTCGCTGCTATAGCCAAAACGGCTTAAAGGATTTTAGCGCATGAGGTATCGGTAGATACGTCTTGATGGCACAAGTGACAATGGGTATATTAAAAAAAATGGTGGATTTTGGACATCCTATGGAGGTCTAAAAATTATGTTAACAAAAAAAAATTCATTCAGGAGCCAATCAGAATGAATGACGTTAGATAGCGTTTTCATAAAATAATATTTAAATTACCCGTGACCCCGTCCATATCGTCCACGTAGACTGTAAAAAAAATATATGGCTATTTAAAAGTTATTTTACAGTCTCCGTTAACGGAGTCACGGGCAATAGCTAGTAAAACATATATCCATATAAAACATATATCCTAGGGAGGTAAGAATTTTCCAGCCTAATAGAAGACGACCATATTATATAAAATGTGTAATTCACCTTAGCGGGTAGCGTCCGGTAGCTCAATACCCACTTAAATCTGGAAAACCGTCTTGCCGTTTTTGATAGAAAAACAAGAAATTTCGTGGTTTCTGGTACAAACTTAGAAATAATATACATATATTGTATAATATCTCTATGGGTACAAATCCCTACCGGTATCGGTATTTTTCATCATATATTTATTTAAAATTTTAAATTCAAATCTCTTCTGCGTAGGCCCTCTACAGCCAATGTAAATAAGTATAAACTGTCAATCAAGTTTTTATGTGAACCCAGATCTATTAAAGTTTTATGGATACACATTTTTAGCATATAAAATCTTTTCATAATACACAGAAGATTTAAGAATATTCCACAAAAAGCTAGCACCGGATCCGGTAACTCATAAAGATGCCGGATCCGTTTTCCGGATTGCAATCTCTAATTGCACAGTATCTTTGCAGTATATTTAATTAAAAGTAAATTGATAATTCTTTTTCATTTTCGTTCTTATTAGGTTTAAAGATATTTTATTTCTTTAGTCTCACCATTACTATTCAACACAGTTATCTCTCTGTCTGTGAATGTTGATGTGGCGGGAATATAATTAGTCTTTTTAAGTAATTTCTGACCTTTTTAATAATTAAATATCGGATCAACACCACTAGTTGTTGTATTTCTATGAACTCTATTGTCTTGGAAAACTTTATTATTTTATGTAATTGTGTCAATTTATGCTGTCAAAGTGCTCAGCGCTGGCCATTAAATCAGTATAAGTATAAGCATACATTATATTTTGGAATGTTTTACCAGCATGGACTCAATTTTTGACGTCATCAGCACCGGCTAGTAAACTGGTATGTATTTCGGAACACTGCCTTAGACCTTAGTATCAAATGTCAATACACTGCATACATGTTGGCGGGAAACATCATTTTACTTGTTTCCTTTTTTAAAATGTAACCTAATATCTTTATATTACTAGTCTTACATACTATATGCGAAAAGAGTTTTTCCCTAAGAGTCCTATTATTTAAAATATTAATATCCGTGTAGTAGAAGCGATGAAATAATAAAGCATTGTTTTTATTGCCCTTTAATCTGTTATCAAATGTTTCTAAATATTTTATTGTATTAGATATGTTTTTTCAAATATTTCCAAATAATTTTTTGTATTACGTATATCTCCAAATATTTATAAATACCAAACACGCTTTACAATGTTATCAATGTCTCTATGACCGGAATAATTTCAGTAGTCAAACACTTTAATATTGTTATCTTCGTCGGTCCGTTGTCAAGAAACTGGATTCCATACTAACAAACTAAGTAAACTTCAAAATTTTGTACAGGCTTACTCTTAACTACTTTTACCCCAGAATTATTTAACAAGTCGAAGGTAATCTTATTCTCTATAAAGTATAATATTATATGTATGAAAAGGTTTAAAGGAAACACAATGTATTTTTAAAACTATATATTACCAATAAAGGTACTTACCTCCATTAGAAAAATAGGAGCAAAATAAGGATTTAATTATATTAAATTACATTAAAAACTACTTATCAACATTAAAAACGTACCTTATATCTCAAAAATAATAATTTACTAACAAACATGAAAATAAGTGCTAAGAATTGGTATTATATCATTAACTAGAGCAGTAAGACCTCACATTACACATTTTAACGCTGGGTGCAGTATCGTTCAATAGTAAAATTCCTAATATTTTATACCTATATTGAATTACAAATCCAAAAACATTGGTCCATACAATAATCACAATCTACTTAACTCTAGAATAGCGATTTAACAGTTCGCAGTCTTCAATCCGTGTGACGAAAGCGGAAGACGATACCATAATGACTCTTATTCCAAATCAAGACCTTGAAGATATTTTATTTAGTGATAAATGTTTTGAATTATCGCCGTAAGCTTCACATAACACTGACATTCGACGGTCCATATAGAGGCACGCGAGAGCAATTACAAATACAAGAGCATAGAACACTTATGTCCGTTGGAAACCGTCATCTTAACTATCAACTAATGGGACTCATTTTCCATAAGGCTAAATCAGTAAAATTTAACTCTAATTTGGTAATTCGTTTATATTAAAAGCTTTCTTTTCTCTGTAAGACCTTTCAAACAATGTAAGTAGTTAATTTAAAAAGATACTTAAAGCAACTTGTTATTTGAATTTAAAATGTCGGACGTATAAAAGAAAAATTAAGAGAACTTCATTTCCGTCTCACTCCGGGACGCGAGGACATAGTCAACGTTAATATTAAAACATTACAAAAACAGCGACGAGGGAGAGATCTGCAAAACAAGAAATTGTTAAAATATTTTATATGGTCCCGGATAGTATCACAATGCATCACCGTCGAGAAGATAAACATATCAATTAGATCCCACATCGGCACTTTTAGAATACAGTCGTCTAAACCATTAGACCGCGGTGGGCCAGGGAACAGTCAGGCGGGCGGGCAGGGAGGGGAGCCTTCAGGCGCGCGCGGGGCGTTCGGCGGGGCGCGGGGCGGGTGGCTGGTACTCGCCCACAGGAAACAGCGGCTTGGCCTCCACCGACGATACGTTGTCGTACCTGGGGACGCGCACACTCTCAGTCGAAGAATAGTATGATCGACAGACAAAAGAGTAATAAAATAAATATACACCGACTTGTTATTCCTGTACTTGTCTGGTATGGCGCGGTAGGGCTGCAGAGGCGCGTGCGCGTGCGTGCGGCTGAGCTCGGCCATGGCGGGGCGCAGATCGTCGAGGGCGTACCCGGCGGAGCGCGCCAGGCCGGGCGGCCAGCTGGCGTCAAGGCAGTGTTGGTGCGTGAGGTCGTGCGTGTGTCGGTCGCACAGTAGCGCGTGACGCGCCGTGCCCAGCGCCGCCGCAGCCCGCAGCGACGCGCGGTACTGCAGGTAGGGCTCCGCCTCCAGCAGGGACAGCTCGCTTATGTACTGGAACCCATTTTTAAATAGATGTAGAGAAGGTTTCACCGACTAGAGCGAGAATCAAACTCGCGACTTACGAGATTCTCGTACCCACGGAACGACCTGTTATAAAATATTTAAAACCAGCAGGAGTTTGATTTAACATTTTTACGGTTGAGCTTTTTATAGTGTACGAAGATTGTATTCTTCAATACTCACCGCGGCCAAGTGGAAGATCTTCTTAGATATATTATTAGTAATGCAGTAGTGCGACAGGAAAGCCAGCGATGTCGGCGTGGAGAGATCGAAGGAAAGCACTTTCAGGATCAAATGCTCCATTCTTAATACTTCGCGCTTCGTGTATGTGTCGTCTGTTATGTAGACGAATTCCGAAACTTCTGGGGGATAAACTTCTTCATATTTCCTGTTAAAATACATGATAGTATTAATAATTATTTACATTATTATGATTGAAGTAACATTTACGTAGGAATTGGGCAGAGGCAGCGAGTTGACAGCTTAGAAAAGGTAAGGTGATAACGACTAACATTGACCAAAAACCAAACATTGATATATTATTTGAAAAAAGTTAATTAACTATGCCTGAATACTAGATACATGGTAATCAATTTTGTGTCTCATCAAAGTGACCTAATTTTATTTACTTACATTAAATTTTTACATTCAATAATATTTCGAGATCGGATGACAATCATTATTGAAATATAAGATAATTAACATTTTCAGTAAGATAGAAATTAACCTACGGCTAAAATAAGACTATTAATTATCAATGAGAACTTATTCCAATTTTTAGAAATTACTAATAAATACCAAAAACATTTTTAGATTATAAACAAATACACAACCAAATATAAATGCATCTTAAAAAAAAATTGTAGTACTAGTGGTACTAGTGCTGGTGTCAGTTAAGTTTGACAGATAAGCTTTTTCAAACTATCTTCCATATCTAAAAGCATAATTGTAATCTTAATTCTGTGTTTGTATAATTAAAAATGTATTTATTAAAACATAATATATTACAATACACACAATAATCTGTAATAGATAAAACCGAAAGTCATAAAGCCTAGGTGCCCATAAGGTGTAAACATAAAAAATATTCAATATAGGTATGAAATATCGAACAAAAAGCTAATTTTAGTCAGTATGACAATTCTTTTTTTTCTCATCCTTTTATTAAAATCAAAGCGTATACACCTCGATTTTTATTACAAGGAATTTTTAACAAACATAATTTAAAGCAAGATACACTAACAAAATGAAACGACAATTACCATATCGAAGAGTATAGCACAATGCCTTATTACATACAGAATCACTCACGCTGCTATATAAGTAGCCGCGGTGCCAACGAGTTGCAGCTTGGTGCGGACCACGCTCATGTAGGACAGGAAGCGGTCCACATACGACACGGCGAGGTGCAGCGTCTCGCTCTGCTGGCCGTACTCGTCGCACACCTCCACCAGCCAGTCCACAAGGATGGAGCGCATGCTGTGTGTTATATCCGGCTGCTTGCGCATGTAGCGAGGATTGGCACGGTTCTTTGTCTGTTGGTCGGGGTTAGGTTTTAATTAAAGTTCTAGGTTTGTAAATACAATTGAGTGGTTGACTATTATTTAAAAAAAAATACCTATGAACTGAAGACTGATTTGGACTAGATTAAATACTCATAGATATATTTTAATAAGAAGTACTTAGGATGTTAGTGAAAACATTTAGACTAATGAGTTTCCGAGTCAACTGAGCAAATGAAGTGTCTATACTGCCGTATGTCATTGTTGTTGGTCACACGATGTTCACTTTTAAAAATATTAGAGAATAAATAAAAAAAAATAATTAACCCAACTTTTGGAGTCTACTATCCATTTGCCAACTAGACTATTGTTATTAAGCTTGATGAATGTTGCATTCAGTTTGTAATAATATTTTTCTGGACATATTTCACATACATACATCAACTATCATTGTATATTCATTAAACAGTTTAAGAAAAGAATAATCATAACAGGGCTAACATGTTATTAAAAATCGATAAATGTTATTAAAAATCAAATATTAAAACCATTCTAATTTTAAATTTACTTGCCTCAATTTCCCTCATATAATCATAAATATCCTGCCTATATTCAGCAACATGGAAAAACATCTCACGATCTGTCTGTGCCGTTGTTGTATCTGCATCTTCATCACCAAGGATCTGACTTTCATTACGTGATATTGACATAGACAGAATGCTGGAGTCAACAACTGACATGGGTGATTCAATGACATCTTTCTTTGTCTCTTGTGAATGTCTAAATGAAAAATAAAATAGTTTTGGACAGTTCTTTTTAGTAAAGAAATAAAATACCCACTTCTACAATACAACTAACTTAGCAAAATAAGTTATTTAAAGTAATTCTTTAGTTTAAACCCATTTAAATGATACAAAAATAGTAGCAAATCTAAAACTATAAGTTGAAAAAGTATTTAAAGATTAGTTTGCCCAAAATTGATAAAAGTATAAAGATGTTTAGAAAGTTTTGAAACTACCCTACATTAAAAAAAACATTGTATATTTGCAAGATTGACAATTGTTAAAGTAACATTTCCTAAAAGAGGTATACTTATTATTAATATGGGAAAAACATCAATGAGACTGTTTTCATAAATAAAAAAAGGAGATAAATTCTTAGGAGAATTTCCTTAATACACTAAATTTACATTTTACTTACTGTATTGGAGGATTTTCTTTAGTCTTTTCTGACTGGATTTGCTTTTCTGCTTGTGCACAAAGTGCTTTAACATTCTCTGCAGCATTAATAAAAAAATTATCTTTTTTAATTTCTTTAGCTACAAAAGGCTTGAAAGGCTCTCGCTTCTTAACTTCAACCTCTTTCGGTTTGTCTTCGTACACACTGAAGGCGCGAAACTGAGCCACAGGGGGTACAATATTTTTTTCATTCTTTATCTGGCGGAGTGTTCTATTCTCATCTTGAACTTTGCAGGGTCCATTCGTCATGGTCTAAAAATTAGTAAAAACAATAAAACAAAGGTATTTTAACCAAATATATCTAACAAAGATTTAACTAACGTGTTTCAAATTTCGGTTCTGGTTGCATGCGAACTGGCTGAGATCTCCAAGAGCACGACGTTGTGCGGCAGCTGAGAATATATCAGCATCTTTTCTGAGTCCCAAAGCAGTGTTTTCTTGATCCTCGTGAATTCTGAATGATGCCATGGTTCGCTTCTTCCGTAAACTTTAACGATTAAACTTAAGCAGCACAATTCGGGTTATACTACAGAGAACTGTTAAATAGCAGCAATAAGTAGGGAATAATTCACGAGGATCGCATTTTCTTAAAATATATGTGAGTAGTCTCGAATTTGTGCTGGATATAAATCGAAAACACCCTCAAAATGCTAACCAGTGTCAACGGACAACAGACATTAATGCTAGTTTCAGCTGTTGCAGTTTACATCGGTCTATTGTCTATGTTATTTCAAATTCCGCCCAATGAGATGAGGGAATAAAATATCTATGGTTAAACTTTTATAAATATTAAGTTTTTAAGATTTTGCAAATTTCATAGGTCCATAAAATATAATATAATATAGTGACGACACCGAATCTATAAATTTGAATATAAAGAAGCTAATCGATCCAGCTATGAACATAATAAAGTTATTTTTTCTGTTTGTTGCCACAACTCAAAAATATTTGGTGGTGTTGGGCTTCATGCTAAAACTGTTAGATGAATTTAAAACTTATTTAGTATGATGATAGAATAATCTAGTCATGTATGCAACGTTACATTGAAGCTGTAATAGGAATAGTCTACCGATTTTGTCAGCATTGACTATGTATACAAGATTCACGGTATGAGCAAAGTGATTAAATAAAAAACTCTAAGGCGATACATAAAACTATAGGTACTTTATTTATTAAAAATACTTTTATGAATATTTCAATTGATTTTACGAGATTATATAAATACATTTACAGATCTTAAAATTAGTAAATACGACCATCTATAATTGCAATACTTGTTTGAAAATATCTATAAACATGTATAGCCTTGTTATTTAGATTTATATAAATATAGTATGAAAAATAAACCGATACGGGCAGGGATTCGAACCCGCGACTACTGGAAAACCGGACGGTTTATTTTCATTTATATAAATTGTAATACTTATTGGATTACTGTGCTTTTCCTCGTCAAATTTCTTAGAAATAATTTTAAATTGCAAGATATATAAAACTCTTGATTTTCAAGAAAATAAATCTATCAATGAAAATTAAAAATTTGCAATACTAAACAATGTTAAACAATACTGAGAAACTTTAATTGCTTTTAGCGAAGTTGCGTTGGGGCCGCGCTAAATCATTTCGGCTTTTTAATTTCCTTTATAACTGGACACTTATCTAGACAGAATTATTATATATAAATCTATGCTTATATCTTTTTTTTTTTTTTTTTTTTTTTTTTTTTTTTTTTTTTTAACGTCTGGAATCCTCATGGATACACACCTCCATCCTGGGGAAGATGGAAGTGGTTATGTGAGACTCTTACTCACTAAACCAGACGGTCAACACCTCTCCGTCGTAATGGAGCGCCACGGGAACGCTTGCGCACACAACCGCGTTGCTCCGACGGAAGGCCGCGTGAGCAGCCACCACCTCCATGGAGTGACGCGCCCGGTTGACTTGAGCGCGTCCCACTCCGGGGCTTGTTGAATGGCGAAGGGCTCCCCTGCCCTCCACCCAAGCCGGCCGAGCCAAATCAGGACTCCCTCAACGAAGAAGGTGTCCCGATCCGACTCAACCTCCCGGGGCCGGACCCCGTCCGAAAACGGACGTGGTCCAGCTAACGAAGCCCTCCCTAGGAAGAGCTCCGCCGCCACCTCGCCCGGACTAATCATCGTCAAGCGCTATTGTACCTGACGATGACTATTCCGGGCCATCACCCTATCAGCGCAACGGCCTCCCCCTCAGCAAGAAAGAGACCGCCACGTACCCCCCACACAACCACGGGACCGCCCCACAGTCCACTCTGCGCACAGAGAAGTACCCGGGGCGACCCCGCTGCTGTCCCCGGTAGAGAGGGCCTGCGCCCTCCCACCCTTAGTGCCCAGGCCAAAAGGCCCGAGCCTACCTCGCAGACAGACCACCCCGAAAGGCAGCCTGCCCGCCAGCCAGCCATGAACCGGGCACAAACCCCCATGGCCGACCGAGCCGAGTATTAGCCAACGGCTAATGCAAACCCGAAGGATCACATTAAACGTTGTTGCCCAGGAAGCACCGGCCCGTACCGCTTCCGATGCCACCGGACGAATCCGAGCAACAAGGGAAACAGACGGGCACACGAGGAGGTTCTCGGCGACGGCCCCCCATCTATGCTTATATCTTGATTCCACAATTGTTGTTTGATATTGCCAATTGCCATCTTTGTCATTTGTGTCTTCAAGACACTGTTGTGACAAGACACTGTTGACTTGTCACTTGTCATTGTGAAATGTCAAATGTGAATATGATTATGTTGGGATTTATATATTTATGTCACAGAGTACTATAAATGTGATTTATGTGACGATTGGACGTGCTAACTGCTAATAGGGAATACTGAATAGATCGCTGTTTCAATATAGATAAATATTGAAAATGTAATTATAAACTACTATTATACTCGAGAATATTTACGGAAAACTGCTTCTGCATTCACTAATAGATTTATATTTATTACGACTATAAAAGGACAATGTTGAAGTTTTTTGTAACATTGTTTATTGTCCTGTGTTTTAAGTGTGATATTTGTTATACAATAAGAGAATATAGTAAGGAAGATGTATTTAAACTAAGGTAATGTGTATATTTTACTAAAAAACAAAAAATAAAATGTAACTGATCATTACATTGCATTAAATATACTATATCCCATTTTCAGAGAAGAAGTAAGAGAAATGTTCCAGCATGCATACGACAGTTATTTAAGATATGCTTTCCCATATGACGAATTACGTCCATTAAGTTGTGATGGAGTAGACACATGGGGCAGTTATTCCCTTACTCTCATAGATGCATTAGACATGCTAGTTATCATGGGGAACTACACAGAGTTTAACAGAGTAGTTGATATAGTTTTAGAGAAACAGAACTTTGAGACGGACATCAATGTTTCAGTATTTGAAACAAATATAAGGATTATTGGTGGACTTCTCAGTGCTCACCTCTTGTCATATAAGTGTGTTTTTTTAATTCTTATACAAACTTTTTTTAAATGCTATTTATAATTAATGTTTATGAACTATATGATAAAAACATAAATTAATCCTCTTTTGATTTATGATTGATTACACCAGCTTTTAGAATTGTTTAATATATAGATTTACAAATCTGTAGATCAGGCATGAAATTGGAACCTGGCTGGCCTTGCAACGGTCCACTACTGCGGCTAGCTGAGGATGTGGCCCAGAGGCTCATCACCGCTTTTGACACCACCACCGGCATGCCCTATGGTACTATTAACTTACAGTCTGGTGTACCTCCTGGAGAAACCAGTATTACTTGTACTGCAGGGGTGGGAACTTTTATTATTGAGTTTGGTACTTTGAGCAGGCTGACTGGAGATCCCTTGTATGAAGAGGTAAAAAAATAAAATACATATTTGAGGTAAATCTTACCAAGCACTAAGCTTTTTATCATTTCTAAAAAAAAGAATATTTATTTTGAATCTTATTCTGTTCCGTTTAAAGAGTTATCAAATATTTAAACAACTTTATTACTGTATTTTTTTTAGGTTGCATATAATGCACTAAAAGCCCTCTATCATTACAAGTCCCCCATAGGTCTTGTTGGCAATCATGTAGATGTGATGACTGGTCGGTGGACTGCACAAGATGCAGGCATTGGTGGTGGTGTGGATTCATATTATGAATATTTAGTTAAAGGTACATTTTATTTTAAAATTGCTTTATTTCTTTATTTTTTTTTTATATGATAGCACAGTTTACAGTTCTGGTTTTGAGAAAGCAACCCAAATTTATTTTTTGTCAAAAAGTATAACTTTTTGACAAAAAATAAATTTGGGTAATAAATGGGATATTATGTAATAAATTGTAATGTTACATATACAACTACCTCAAGGGTGACTAATAATTTGTCTGATATATTTGAATATATGTATTTGAATTTGTATTTATTGTAAATCAATTAAAAATTAAAAAAAAACTACTTAAGTATGTTATAGATATCTTGAAAGGATGTCTTAGCTTAATGTACACAGACATGAATTCAAAACATACTAATTAGTATTCACCATATTGAATCACATGAAATTTGTTATTAATTCCAACAGGGGCAATATTGCTGGAGCGCCCTGAACTTATGTCAATGTTCCAAGAAGCCCGCCTGTCCATAGACAAGCACTTGCGTAAAGAGGACTGGTATGTATGGGCCAGCATGCTGCGGGGACACGTCACGCTACCCGTGTTTCAGTCGCTCGAATCGTACTGGCCCGGCTTGCTTGCACTTACAGGTATTAGACTATGGGAAATGGCAAGTTATTATGTTAAAGTGTTAAGAGGATATTATTAGTATCTAAAGGAAGAAAGCATAATATTTATGTAATTTTTTGTTTGATTTGATGTTTTACAAATCTATGCTAATGGTTTGTTAGGTATATATACAAAAAACAGAATAGGTCTCAAGCCGGTGCCTTGTGTAATTCCAAAAGATATTTGAGAGCTGTGACAAATTTAGAATTATTAACCTTGTTAATTTTTTATTGCAGGCGAAAGTGATACAGCAATGCGCATTATTCATAATTACCATAGTGTATGGAAACAATATGGATTCACTCCTGAAGTTTACAATCTTGGCACTGGTGAGGCTTCTGCAACGAGGGAAAGCTATCCCCTGAGACCTGAGTTGATAGAATCCATCATGTATTTGTACCGGGAGACACAAGATCCTATCCTATTACAGATGGGTGAAGACATTTTAAGAAGTATTCAGCACAGTGCCAGGACGCCATGTGGTTATGCAACGGTGAGGAGACTTAATACATTTTTTGGATTACTTTTGATAATTACCGACACCAAATATATATATAAGTATATATACAAAATTTCAGATCAAAGACGTCCGCGACCATCGCAAAGAAGACCGCATGGAGTCATTCTTCTTAGCCGAAACAACTAAATACCTCTACCTACTATTTGATCCGGACAACTTTATCCACAATCCTGGCGTCCACGGGACTATCATAAACACGCCCAATGGAGAGTGTATAGTGGATGTAGGCGGATATGTGTTCAATACTGAGGCTCATCCTATAGATCCTTCCATGCTTCACTGCTGCCATGAAGCACGACAAGGGTGCGTTTTTTAATTGAATTATTTTTTTCAATTTTATGTCTTATTTTGTAATTCAGGTTTAAATACATTTATATATATCCTTTTTTCAGAATAAATATTAGTGAAATGCACAGAATATATCAATTATTAGATGAGGAAGACAACATTCAGTTTATGTCTATGATAGACGCCACAACGAACAACGATGAAACCATTATGCTTGAAATCAAACCGGAAACTAAAAACATGTTACTTGACCTAAGCAGTGACTTGGAAAGTACAAAAACTCAAGTTGCAATCAAAACAGAGACGAGGACAGGCTACGTCAATATAGACGGGAGTGAAAGAGAAAAGACTAAAAATGAAAGCTTGGATGATATATTAATAGAACATATTACCAACTATTATAATAATACCAATATAATAATTGAAAGCGACAAGTTTCCAGCCTCAGAGCCTTTAAAACCTAAGAATGAGAAAGTAGAAGTGGACGATATAATAATACCGAAAACGCAACAGGAAGTAGATAAACTACAACCGCCAAGTACAACTAAAACCAAGGAAGCCATAAAATTATTACCGAAAGTGTTACAGGATTTCTTAAATAGCGATTGGAAGTCGAAGCCCAAATGCGAACCACAACACATGCTTGAGAGAATACGAAGAGAGAAACTTTATCCAGAACATCCAGATGTCGACAAATACGAACTACTGTTAACGCCAGCGCCATCTTTTCTTCAAAGAATTTCTTTAGCGGGTGAATTTTTAAGTAAAAAGCAATTAGAATTATAATCACATAGTTTTTTTTGTAAAAACTACTTGTTTTATTTTTATTTATTTATTGTTCCGTTGTGCAGTAAAAATATTAAAAAAGATAATGTGTTTTTATTCTTATTATTACTAAAAAAAACTGTTGAATATCTAAAAAAAAGTAATTATCTAATGTGAAAAGTTTTGATGTTACGATTTTATCAGATTATCAGAATCACCTCCATATAGTTCCTGCACATTACAATTGATTTCAAATTTGTCAAGTTTAATTTTCGTATATTGAAACGGCATCGAGAGCATATTCTGTTTTCTTAGTTTCAAGAAGAGAATTTATTACCTCTGGCGTTAGTTGTCATATTTGACATGGTGTTGTAATAATAAATTTTAGTAATGCAATAAAATAGTATATACACAAAAATGCCCTCTCCTTGTCTCGATGCTGTCCTGCCGAACAATGTAACAGTTGTTCCGGAGGGTAGCTCGTGGGAAGCAGAATGCTTGATAGCTAACCGTCTGTCTGTGTACTATCATGACCGATTTGAAAACTACTATATCCGAAGAGAATACATTATCTGCTAAGGGATACAAACTATACAAATTTATAGGAGAAGGAGCATATGCTAAGGTACAGTCTATGACAATACCCAATTGTAATGTCTCCATAAATTTGTTTAAACTCATATTTCACTCACCATCTGTTGCCAGGTATACCTTACAGAATATTCAGGCAAAGAAGACACAAATAAAATAACACTTGCATGCAAAATTATCGAAACCGCGAAAGCCCCAAAGGATTTTGTCCTTAAATTTTTGCCTCGTGAAATAGACGTCCTAATTCGACTTAATCACCCTCACTTGATACACGTGCATAGTATATTCCAAAGAAAAACTAAATATTACATATTTATGAGGTACACCGAAAATGGTGATCTCTTAGGTTACGTCCTTAAAAACGGTTGTGTATCAGAGAATCAATCTAGAGTGTGGCTTCGACAATTGGCTCTCGGATTGCAATATTTACATGAGTTGGAAATTGCCCATCGAGACATTAAATGTGAAAATGTATTGTTAACTGCTAACTTTAATGTAAAGTTATCCGACTTCGGATTTTCAAGATTTTGTGTAGATGATGAAGACGAACCAATACTTAGCGAGACTTACTGTGGCTCTATGTCTTATGCAGCACCAGAAATACTACGAGGGAAACCGTATCTTCCAAAGCCAACCGACCTTTGGTCTTTAGGAGTTGTACTTTTTGTGATGTTAAACAAGTCGATGCCATTCGATGATACACGTATGCGAAAACTGTTCGAGCAGCAAATGGGAAAGAAGTATAGATTTAGATCACGAGTAGCATCTGTTCTTTCGTTAGAGTGTAAGGCGGTAGTAAAACATTTACTTGAACCTGATCCAGGTCTACGGCATTCTGCGACACAAATTCTATTTTCAGATTGGATTGCTATGGATATTAGACTCACTAGTAAGCTTTGTTTCAATTGCTTTGCCCAAAAGTATTTTTGTAATCGAATATTTATTTCAAAAATGTCTTTAGCCCTTAACGCAGTAGAAGCAGCGGCACTTCAAAGAGCTAAAGACGAACGACAAAAGTATGAATTCCATAAAGATCCCCAAAAACGACAAGGCGATATTTTAAAAAGAGAACACAGAGAATCTGCATATAGGGTATACATATATAACGGAATTTAACGCTTTCCAAATACAATATCCATATAAATACTTAATTTTACGTATTTACAGGCCAGTGAAATGATAAAATCACTTGCTAATATTACCAAGACAAAAGAAAATTGAGTACATGGAGGGAAAAATTAAGGTATGGAAATGTTTTTGAGAATAAATAAAATGATCATGTTTTGTTACGTAATATCTTTAAATAAGAGTGTTTCATTTTCAACATGTGCAGCTTAACATAGAAGATGATTTAAAATTATCTGGCTCTGAACAGCTCACACTTGCTACTCGCGGTTATACAATTATAAAGAAAGTCAATGAAGGGTCGTATGCAAAGGTAAAATGCAATTTTGGTTTCAAATAGTTTCTCAAAGATTCTTATTTATGTTGCAATCACATCATCAATATTTTTTTACAGGTTTATCTCGCGGAATACAAAAATCCCAATAAGAACAGCAGGCAATCTACTTTAGCTTGTAAAGTTATTGATACAAATACAGCACCCAAAGATTTCGTTAGAAAATTCCTACCACGAGAAATAGAAATGTTGATAAAATTGAACCATCCTCATTTAGTGCACACGCACAGTATTTTTCAAAGAAGATATAAGTACTTTATATTTATGAGATATATGGAATGCGGGGACTTACTTGAACATATATTACATAAAGGCGCGGTTCAGGAAGACCAAGCAAGAATATGGGCCCGTCAACTAGCTTTGGCCATTCAATATATGCACGAATTGGAAATTGCTCATAGAGATATTAAGTGCGAAAACGTTCTTTTAACTGCTAATCAGAATGCTAAGCTATCCGACTTTGGCTTTGCAAGAATGTGTGTTGATACAAAATTAAAAGATATACCGAGCGAAACATTCTGTGGATCTCTGTCCTATACCGCTCCTGAAATCTTACAAGGGACTCCTTATTTTCCCAAACCAACTGACGTTTGGTCACTTGGCATTGTTGTGTACGTGATGTTAAATAGAGCGATGCCGTTTGAGGACAAGCACATAAAACAACTTTACCGAGCACAAATAAACAAAAACTGGAGATTTCGAACTCGATACATTGATACCTTATCAGAAAAGTGCAAACGAATAGTTACGTTAATGTTGGAACCAAATTTTCAGCGCAGGATAAGTATAGCTAATATTATAAATAGTGAATGGATTGCCATGGATTCAAGACTGCTAGGTTAGTAATTTAATGTCATCGAGATTTGAGAATATGTCTGTAAATAATACTTTTCTGGTAAACAAATAAACCAAAAGACAAAACTAACGAACCAAAATTTTCAGAATGGACACCTCAAGAAACGATAGCTTATAAGAAAGCCCGAGAGGAGAAAAAGCTTTTGATTAAAACATTAGAAGCACCAGAGCCTCCTGAGAAGGAAGTACGCTTGCCCGATGCGTCTATCGTAAAGCCGACTTCAGAAGTATGCGAGGGTTCCTCATCTTCTTAGTAAGACTTTGAACCGGGAATACTGGGTTTCTTATTGTTTATGTGATAATTTTAAACTTATTAATGTAGTAAGTTATCAAACTCAGTTTACATGTTTCAGTCTTAGGACAATCAGGAAGATAATAAACATTTAGTTTACCGATATGAAAACTTCATGACTAAACGCTCATTTCAAAATCTTTGACAGTGTCAATATATATATTTGTCATAGAAATAAATTTGTTGATATAAAAATGTAAAAATTGTTTCTAGATTATGAATAATAACGAGAATACCCTCCCAAGTAGTCAATAGTTTGAACCACCATGTTGCCGACAAAAGTTAAAATTAAATAGTATGTGACTAATACAGATCACACAAATGAATCCCACTAACGAAAAATTAGAACTCACCACAACTCAATCTGATCTCTTAGTCTTGCAAGAAAAGGGATTTATACTAGACAAGCTCATCGGTGAAGGCTCGTATGCTAAAGTAGGTATAAACTTGGTATATTACAAGAAAGTAAAATAATATATTTGACATTGTACGTTTTCTAAAGGTGTTTAAAGCAACGCACATGGTCGAAGAAACCCGGCACACAGTGATAGCCTGCAAGGTGATAGACACGGCCCAAGCTCCTAGAGACTATCTAACAAAATTTCTGCCTCGCGAATTGGACATTCTGATTCGAATCAACCACCCTCACATCGTACACGTCTCCAATATTTTTCAAAGGCGATCCAAATATTTTATTTTCTTGCGTTTTGCCGAAAACGGGGACCTACTGGACTTTCTTTCGCAAAACGGCGCGGTGCCAGAGAACCAAAGCAGATTGTGGATGCGGCAAATACTATCCGGTATCAATTACATACACACGATGAACGTAGCACATAGAGATTTGAAATGTGAAAATGTTTTAATAACTGCAAATTATAACGTGAAAATAACTGATTTCGGGTTTGCACGGAACGTCCGTCAGAGAGATCGGGATGTGCTCAGTGAAACATATTGCGGTTCGCTGTCGTACGCCGCGCCCGAGGTCTTAAAAGGGGTTCCGTACTTACCTAAGCTGGCGGATATGTGGTCCGTCGGAATCATTATGTACACAATGCTAAACAAAGCCTTGCCTTTCAACGAGACATCTGTAAAAAAACTATATGAAAAACAGGTGACGATATCAACAAAATGAAATGAATTAATATTTGCGCTTCTTCAAAACTTAGCATTCGAACCTAGAACCATCTTAATTTTTTGTCAAGTTTCGTCATCATGGCAGGTGATGCGTAAGTGGCGGTTCCGTACAAGCGTGGTGAACAGCCTGTCGGCGGAGTGCAAGGCGCAAGTGACGCAACTCATGGAGCCCGAGGCCAAGGGGCGTCCCACCGCCAGCTCCATCTTCAGCGGTCCTTGGATAGCTATGGACCCGAGACTCACTAGTTTGTTGGTTATGATTTGTAGTTTGGTTTTATAACTATTATTAGAATTGTATTATGATATATTGTTCCTGGTATGAATTAAAACAGTACATTTTACAGGGTTATTTGTAATTAGATGACCACCTCTTGTAGGCAGCCTCTCTACAATCAATCAATCCCAACATTGTTTGTTCTACGAGTTTTTAAAATTAATAGTTTTTAAAATTTAAATTTTCCTATACAAAATTTATTTGTTGTCTCTGAACTGGCATTAACTCTGAACGTCAGTATTGCGCCCGGGCGTTGACCTTTTAAGTACTTCTTACAAAATACAGAGTAATAAGTAAAAGAGGGAACAATTTTTTTTTGTTTCCCTTTTTGTGTGGTTTATCAAGATTTGTAAAAAGTTGTAGAACAAATATTGTTGGGATTGATGTAGAGAGGCTGCCTGCAAGAGATGGACAGTTAATTATAAATAACCCTGTATATGTTTTTCTAATACCATTATATTATATCCGCTTGTATGCAGTTAAGATATATTTAATAATATTTATGACTTATACAATCTTTTCAATAGAATAGAAACTATTTTTCCGCTAATAACAATGTTTACTGTACTTTATACTATGTCCAGTTTATAATCTGATAAAACATTGAATTATTTTAGAATTTACATTTTTGGAAGAATCATTATTAAAACAAGCACAAGATGAATCATTAAAGAAAGAAAAGGAGCATTTCGATGAAGAGAGCGAGATAGAGAGACTGGCGGAGCTTCGACGAAAAGGGAGAGGGAAAGGTTTTTGTCTGCTTTTTTTAGCTCCGTACCAAAGTTTCGACTATTTTTTTAATAAGAGTTAGTCTAAGAGGGTAACAAAGTTAAATATTTTTCGTAGCCTCACCTTTTAATTTGTTTAAATTCGAATTAGAAAGAATTATTTATTTCAAAAAAATAACCGGCACTGAAAAATTAAAATAACTCTTCTTTTCCAGAGGGACTAAAAATATTAAAAAACACAGACTCAAACTACGCTAAATCGCAACAGCTGTTCGAAGAAAAAGAATAAAACAAACTAAAATATATTGAATCAGTGTGTATTACATTTTATATTTATGATATTAAGTTATTGTAAAAATTATTTAAACATTATTGTAGAAACAGGTTGTTTTGATATTAGACGGTGAGAGCCGACTATATAACTTAGTATTAACATTTAACATTACATACCTATGGAAGACAAGGGTCCATCGTGTAGGTCATATTGAACCCTTCTAAAGACTAATCCTATATTCTCATTCGTAGAGGTCATATTGTATATGCCGAATATAATATAAATATAATCTGTTCTTTAGAAAGGTCCAAAAAGTTTTTGTCAAGCACGCAAGGTGAATACAACATTCATATAGCATTTGGCACAACTTGGTAGGAACAGGATATTAAGGAATAAATACTAATAAAACTGTATCCAAAACTTTATGTTTTGTTTGCCGCATAGAAGAAACGCCATACCAAAATTGGACCATTGAAAATCTTGTACAACGTTTACACATTTATGAGTTACTCCATGTTATACAAATCTAATATTAATTTAATTTCGGAACCCACGGTTTGTGCGATGTTAGGGTTGTCCGTATCGATTTGTTATAGTTTTACATATAAATACATTTTTAAATACTAACAATGAAAACTCTTACAAACTCAACGAGTAGTCGTCTACCCTACGAGCTAGTAACAAATTTAAAAACTATTATATATAAATATAATTACAACGAAGCAGCAGAAATGAGACCAGATTAATATTGTCAGTTCTCAGTCGATATTTAATTCTACATATGATAAAACGAACCGGATTATACATTTTTGATTTTATCTACAAACATTGGAATGTAACTTGAAAATGTAATAACGACTTTTTTGGATATTAATATCAAACTAATTGTATACTCTGTATTATGTACGGTAGCTATTGTCGAGTTTGCGCAGATTAATTAATATTAGAAAATAAATTAATTATCATATAATCTATATAATTTACGAAATTATATTTTTGGCAGTTAACACTTGTATAATAAATTAATTACCTTGGACGTGAAAGAAATGAAATTAAATCTAATAATAACTTATTAATCTACAAATTCAGTACAAATAATAGAGCACAGTGTAGTGCTAATACATGTGACTTTAAATTCATTATTTTTTTAAAGAAAAAATATAATAAAGTCAAATATGTAGATTTCTTTATATAAAAGTATCAAATACATGCACAATTTTAGACAATAGTTCTATATTTATTGCCAAATATACTGCAGGTGGCTTAAAATTCACAAACGAAACAGCAATATTTATTATCAAATTATGAAAATAAAATGTTTATAAAAAATAGTACCATATTTTTCCATAATAATAATAATGGATGCGGCAACACCGCACTCATTAGTACATGTATGCACACATACGAGCGTATTAAAAAAAATACGCAACATCAAGACTTAATAGAAATTATGAATGACAAAGTCCAAGGTACCTTTAAAATAATTCCGTTCCACAAAACGCTCACCTACATTGAAGAGACGTAAATATTAAGAGAATAAATATGACATCAGTGAGTGGAGTGCTCGTGTCGCTACAGGTCGGCTGTGACGTCATCACGCGGGCGACAGGCAGCCGACGCGCCGTCCGCCGCTGCTGGCTTTACCCTCGTCATCTGAGGAATTTGTTTGTGTCTCCTGAGTATAGAGTCATTATAAATAGAGTAGAGGAGCCAGCCTGAAATGTGTCCGTCGAAGAGAGAAAAAAAAACGCAAATGAATTTACTTATCGGTCCGATTTTTTTCGTAATTAGACAAAATAATATGCGTCTTTCATCTTCCCTCTTTTAATATTTGTTAGATACTTGCACTCCCTTACTCTATGTACTCTATGCTACCAAGAGAAATTTTTTAACCCTCTGATAATTCTGAAGCATAAAATAAACTTTATGATCTGTCAAAATGACAATCATGTCAACATTTCACTTATTAAACTCATAGAATTAATATACATAGAATAGGTGAGCCATAGGTATTCGTATGAGCGTCAGTGAAAGACAGTTAAAAAAAGATGCAAGATGTCATACTGTTTCTCTTTGCCTTATTAGGCATGCGCAAAAAAATATTCATGACGCGTTTTAAAAATTTTCGAAACATTTGTGTAAAACATTTTTGACAATTCTCAATAAAAATGACAGTTGCTACGAATTACACTCGAGACGACGATGAAGAAGCACGAGATCTCATAAAAAGTTGAGATAGATAGGGTTTTTCGATCTACCTATCTCTTTTAAGTTCGATGGTGACAATTTAGGCTGGCTTCCCTACTCTATATATAATATCTCTATGATTAAACTTCGGACTCTAGTTGAACGGTTCCAAAGTCTATGAAGAAGAACCGACAAGAATCGCCATGAATACTTTTTAACGTATATTCATAGTAGTGACTATTGGAGTCATAGACATAAATGATATCATATGAGAGAACAAATTAAAATTTAGGTAAATTGATGCCGAAAAAGTTGAATAACTAATCTCGCTTTTACCAATTCTTAAGCCTTAAAGGATTCTAACTTTAAAAATTCATAATATATTGCAACTATATAAGTCTTACCTTCGAACTAGAACACCAACAGACAATATATATACAAACTCTCAGAGCATCAGAACATTACAATTATTATTAACATTAAATATTAGCTGAGGATTCAAAATTGGATCTCAATTTTTTTAATAAATTTATTTTGTAATGGCCAAACATTCTATCGGCCTAGTCACCGTTGAAATAGATACCAAAACACCACACCCAGTTAATTGTTAGAAGAGGAAGATCAAGAGTACAGTGCTTTTTTAATATATTTGCAATTTCTTATAATTACAATGAATGAAAAAAATAACACTTTGAAAACATATCTATATTTTTTTTTGACGCGAATATTTTTAAATATATTTTATCAAGAATATTATTAGCAAATCAATGTTTGATTGTGTGAGTTTTAACACAAACAAACTTGAACAATGCAGCATCCAATTAAAGTAAATAATGTATATATTACACAATACATTATATTCACTTTCTACTAAATGTCAATATATGGTTTAAAACCATTTCCACTATAATAAAACTAAATAGGATAGTGTTAGTATGTTAGTAACTCACGGTGTCTTCACCTGAGTCTCTGAGCGGACACACGAGGTCGCCGAGTTCGTCCTTACTCTTTTTACGCTTCAACGAGAACTGGTTCTTTTTTGGTACCTTGACATTTATAAAGGAAATATTATTTATTGAATTATTCATTTATTCAATTCTATTCATTCTGTCATTTGGGTATTAATAATTGGATGTACCTTATATTTGGTAGTGGCTGTAAGTGGTTGGTATCCTAGCGTCTGCTCTGCGTTTCTTTTTTGTTGTATCACGTCTCGTCCTAACAAATCGTTAAACCTGTAATAAAATAAATAGTTAAAGTAGACCTCTGTAGTGACAAAACGACAACTCGTCTTTATATATTGTCTGCTGAAAAAGAAGACAGCAGAAAAATTTAGATATGTATTTAAAATTTAAAAAAAAGGTTTATAATGATATCTCTCCATCTTCATAACTTTCGATATAATAGAGTAGAACATCTGGTTATTTTATTGCCAGTTCACGGATTGTGACTTAGCTGGTGAGTAGTAAGGTACTGCATAGGGTCTATTTTATTTTAAGAGACCACCTCATTGATGGTACTTATGGTGGGATACTTCTTTGGGATGTCATTCTTGCCTCTGTATGAGGCGTCTCTTTCGGGGATGGTATTCTTAATCTGTTAGGGAGAAGTCCCTCTAAGCAAGTGTAACCCGTCACCTCTGTGTGAGGTGTCTCCTCAGCAGTGTCTTGGTGGCTGGAATGTGCAGCAGTGCGGCCAGCAGCTCTGCCGTGAAACGAGCCTCCAGCAGCAGCAACCCACCGTGCACTCCTGGGGGAGGGACGAATATATACGTGCTCAATTTTAAATACTTTGATGATAGAAAAACAAGTTTTTCTTAAATTTAAAGTTTTATAAAACAATATAACTAAAAAAAGATAAAGTAAAAAAAGTATACATTTTACTATTTTTTTCTTATTTAAATGAAGTCTTTATTATGGACAATATGTAGCAGTTCCATGAATTTACATTTCAAGATATGTATTATAAATAGCACTAATGACGACGGTCACTCACCGGCTCCTCTCAAGTTAGGGGCATATTCCGCTAAATCGATTTCATTTAGCCACTGCATCACCCTGTGTGCGGACCAGCGCGCCACGTGCGGCGCGGGCTTCCCGTCTCCCTCCGGCGGGGCCCCGTCCGGCCGGGGCTCCCCCTCAGGCCCCTCGACTTCGGGGATTTCACCCTCCGGGGCCTCGGCCGCGCGACGAATCATCGTGTCCGGGTCGAAGTTGTTCTCCCGGAGTACCTGGATTCCTAAATGAAACGATCGATGAGATAGAATCCAGGTGTTCTTCAGACCCTCATGTTACATCGCAGTGATGCGCTACCCCGTCGTATGGCGAGTGCGTGCAGAGCGTGGTGCACCCGCAGGTGGTGGTGCAAGTCGGTGTGCGTGAGGCGGTGCAGCGCCCGTCCGTCCAGCGCGGCATCTGCGGCGGCTCCCCGCACGGAGCCCGCGCCGATGTCCTCCAGCCAGCGTAGCGTCCACGCGCCGTCCAGCGAGCCCGCGCGACGCAGCAGCGGGTCGCCGTCGCCGCCCTGACCGCGACATTTATCAGTTCGCGAACGGACTCTCAGTATTATTATTAAAATTCTAATTCACGTTAAAGTTTTTGTTTTGATACTCACCATTAAGTCGGTGATGGCCAGCATTATTTTCTTCTTGTGCATGGGATGTTTGATGGCGAGCTCCTTCTCTATCGTGGCGGAGGATGCGTTTGCCAGGCGGCCTCTCGTGCTTCCCGGGGGAGGGGGCGAGGTCTGTGAGGTGGGGGACGAGGGGACCTGGGTGTTCGAGAGCCAGGCTCGCGCCGCCGGAATGTAGGACTCCAGGCCTATACTCTCTAACCATCCGCAGGTCATATCGCAGTCCCAATCGCGAATGTCGGTCGACTCCCTAAAAGAATAACAAAAAATCTTAATGTTAAAATAAATATTTGAGGTATATGAATATATGAACAAAAGACAATGTACTTATATGTTTATATAACATAGTATTGTTATATACTAGGATACCAGAGAGTTTATAAAAAATATTTTTATTTAATAAATCTTTTCAAATAAGTCATTACCAGTATTTGATAAGTTGCCACGCATGCAACGATGCTACTTCGGTTAAGGGAATTCATAATAAAAATATGAACTTAAAATCGTAAAACAACATTGCACGAAAATATTACATTACATACAGTATATGTACTTTAGTCTCATGATGCGAGTAAAATATATTAGGAGCAAAATTAGAATGAACACGATATACTGTTTTAGTTTTCGTTAATCGAATTTTAAAAATAGATTATAACTTGTCAGGGTTCCATATGTAGAAACGCAGAATTTTCTAAGTGGTATACGTATGTGTGTATTTGTGTGCGGTGGTGTGGTGTCTCACCAGGGTGCGTGTGTGGCGGTGGTCGCGTGCGCGTCGTTAGGCGGACGCGTGCGTCTCACGGAGGCGCGCTCGTCCCCCTCCAGACGGATGCGGCGCGCGCGCACCTCGCGGAGTGACGGGGACGGACTGCCGCGGGACACCTCCTCCTTCTCCGCTGAACGAGGCATTCAAATGCTATCAGTGTTGCGGAAGGGACTTCAAAATTAATTATAATTACTCTTACACTGGCTCTTAACAGTTTTGATCTGATTTCATTACACCATTCGAATAATATATATTGAAGCAAAAGCAGTTTTACAAAGCGTTTTACATGCAACGATGAAACGACATAATAGCGAGAGTGAAGAATCGAGGGAGTCGAGTAAAACAATATTAAAAAGGGCCCGCCAATGGTGTGCGATATTTGAGTAAGGTACGACGCTGGAATCCAATAAGCCGATAGAAATTCGTATTCTGTTGCTACGGCATACAAGTAAAAGGTTGAAGCTAGACAGTAAGCGGATTCTGGACGTCAAGCGGGGAAGAAACATACGACGGAACAAAAGCGACCTTATGTAAGGGCAACAAGGCACAATATCCCCCGCAAACCTAAGTTGGGCACGGACTGTCCGCGGCCGCGAGCCACCACCATGTTGTGTTTACCGAACGCGCGCACTTCCGAGCTCAGCACCGACGACCGCGGCAGCGACGAGTACATGTGCGTGTTGCGCTCGATCTGACGGCCGTAGTTAGCGGGCGGGGTCTGGAAGAAACATTTTTGATGGTGCCATGAATGAAAAATTTGATTTGCTTTTATGTTTTTTTTGACCGCCTCGTTGGTCGAGTGGTTAGCGCAGACGCCTAACGTATAGCGACGCAATGGGGCTCGGGTTCGATTCCCGACAGAAATAGCATGTATGTGATGAACATAGAACGACCAAACTCAGAAATACAGACAATTTCTGAATTTGGTCGTTTATTAAATATATTCTCAGTATTCATAATGTGTATTTCTATGTATTGGTATCATTGTCTAACACCCTTAACACAAGCAAATAATTTGCTTACTTAGGGGTTCGATCAATGTGTGTAATTTGTCTTGTATTATTATTATTATTATTATTATTATTATGTTTATATACATATGATCATTTATCAATGACCTGGGCTGATTTTGTTTTTTTTTATTGTAAATAGTTTAATTTTGGATTTATAATTCGACACTGTTGTGGACGTGGCAAAACATTTTTTTTCAGGCCATTACCTCGTTTATCACGGTTGCTTTTTATAAATTGATATAAACCATATAATATAATAAAGTAAGGTAGAGCATAGCATATCAATAAAAAAAAATTCTATCGGTATATGATCTAATAAAAAAAACATTAAATGTAGAATATTAAATCAAAACTTTATCTTAAGGCTGTAAAAAATAATTGTGGGTTTGAGGACATTCAATAAATTTTGTAGTCATTAAAAGTTATCAAAAAATTACGATTTCAAAATTCCCTATCATGGTTCTAAAATAGCAATTTCAAATTGAAAAATGTAATTTAATTTGTCATATGTGTCGTGTTTAATTAGGGATTTTGCTAGGTACTTTACTCCCACGATCACTTGAATGTGCCTAATAGTTAGGTGAATGCTCTAAATGCATCATTAAGCACTTGTTTGAGCCGCACACTGACTAATGAGTCCCGCTTGTCCCTATCTCACGTTATATTTCACTATTTTTCCCTATTCACACTTTAATTTGAGAAAATCGACACAAAAACGGTTCTTGAACCGATTTGAACTTTTTTTATTTACTAACGTTTACCAAAACATTGTATAGTATGAATCAATTAAAGGTAATAATTTTGTTTTACGACATGACTAATTTATTGCCATAAATATTTTAAAATAAATATAAAATAAAAAATTCCTAATGTTAAAAGTTCTGCTCGTCCTAATGAATTTGTCAGTTTATTGTCTATATGCCTATCTATTTAAAATAATTATAATATGATTAAGATGTTTGTAGTCTATTTTAAATTATACTAATATAAAATATCGAAGTGATGTGCTCACTCACCCTTGGAGGCGCGGGGCGTGCGAGGGGCGCCGGCTCGGGCGGGGGCGAGCGCTCGACCAGCCCGCGCTCCGCCACCCGCAGCCTCACCTCGCTCAACTTCGACAGCAACTCCAGTTTTTGAGTCTCTAGCGATGATCTTTGGAGCACCTCCTGTAATTTAGTGCATCATATTTTCTTCGTATAAATAAAAATCACTGTTGCCTGAGCGAACTACAAATAACTTTATTCGTTTGGAAATCGAATCTGAGCAACAAAGTTAATGACAAAAAATCTTTTTTCCATGAAAATATTTTACATTTCTTAAGATATTTCAACAAATAATTCGTAGATTAGCTGTATATTCTTAGAAGACATCATAATACTGATTGCAACATTGATGGTATGATATATGTCTTATAAGTTTCCCTAAGACTTGAGTTATTAAACGCAAACCTTTTTTTTTTAAACCGACTGGTAGTTTCATCGATCAGATGAATATTTATTATATTGTTCATGATACGTACGCTATGCATATGGAAGAAATTTGGTGTAGAATTTGATAAATGTCTGATAACATGTAAGACATTACTATGTTTTTGATTATAGTCAAGAGAAAATACAAAAGTTGTTCTGTGGAATTACAAATGTACAGCTTTTGTAACATTGTATGCAATGAGAGATGGTTTTCGCTTGAAATAGCAAGTCTGGAACAGGTAAAGTCGTTAGCAACAGCTAGTAAGAAACAAAGCATACCTTTATTAAATTAAAATCGTTTTTGATTAAAACTACATTTAATTGTGTAACAATATATTGCACGGCAGTCACGTGTTAACCGCAGGAATGCAAATAATTAAAGCCGACCTACATTCCTTTGTAAAATACAGAAACCACAGCAAACAAACCACTCTAAAATCATTTTATAAAGCTTTATGTATGAAGATTCCTACTATCACAGATTATCTTCAATTTAGACATACTGACTGTTGGAATTCAGAACTTAATTAATATTTTATACATGAATGAAATAAACTTTCTACCATTCATTGAAAATTTAAAAATATCTTTATTTTTATTATCTTTATAAGAAAAGGTGTCGACTTTTCTCATCACTATAAAAGTATTAGATCTATACAATTTTATTTCTTATTGCTTGTACAAGTAAAATTGCTGATTACTTAAAGTATAAGACTTTATTATTCAAAGCTTAGACGTTTATTAATTATACGTCTATAAAGGTAACAGGTGTAACCCTCAATGCTCCCTAACCATTACAGTCCATTAAGGAATCAAATTTAACAGCGCTGTATTAAACATTGAATCAGTACAAGAAACTTTATCAAAAGCTTTTATGTATTTTATATTGAATGCATGTGAGATATAATTAGAATAATATTCAAATAATTTTTGATATGTAAAATGTTTTGATAAATATTTCGTCAGAGTTTTCTTTATCCCGAACAGTGCAGCCGTATCAAAAAATTTGTATTTTTTGGTTTCGTTTTCGTTTCAGCGCACGTAATCTTGTATTTACACTGGGTCGTATATAGAAATGTTTTACAAAACTCTTATGAAAAGAATAATTTTCACATCTTGATATTAATTTTGGATTTTTTTAATAAGCTAACAGACCTATTCATATATTATTTGGTATGTTCCAAAGTAACATCTGATATAGTATATCTTACCAACGTGCTCTGAATTTAAGGCCCGTATTATTAATCGGCCAGACGTGTGAGTGAGCACTCAGCATTACTTTTGTTACTATTTTAAACACCGGTAGCGATAACCCGATAATTTAACACTAACCAGATTCGTACATTTATATTAAAAAAAAACCTAGGAACATGTACAGTAAGTACAATAATTAGTTATATAGATAGATTAATCTAAGCTACTTATTGAAATATATAATACTGGTAATTATTCCTCAGTGTTTTTATATAAAAACATTTCTATTATATAAAGTTTTTATATATAAATAATTACGTTATAGGTATGTAATTTAATAAAACTATTTCGTTTAATTCCAATATAAGTATTTTTTTTATTTTTTTGTCTTTTAAATAAAATTATTCTAGTTTGATAACAAATGATATAAAAATACTACAACTATAATTAACAAGAACATCTTTTATCAAATTACGTATTACGCTATATACTAATATTTTAAAGAACCTCATGCTTTCAATGACAGTATAATAATTTCACTTCATTAACCACACTCAACGAATCTATTGAAATGAACACAAAAGCATTGGAGATTATGTCACCCGAGAAAACAGACGAATAATAGGACAAGACCTAAATCATACGAAAACTTATTAAAATAAAATGTAGGAAATGGTTCCTAAATCTTTAATAAAACACGATTACCTTCACTGTACGCTACAAAATGTTTTAAACCACATTATATCCATTACTTACAAAATAATATACTTTAGTTTGATAGAACAAATGTAAGGAACCGTTCACAGAACGACAAAAGTAGAAAAGCGTAAAAAAGACGCATTGTGTACATTTATAAAAGAGTCTTGAGGTATTTTCTCGAGACATTGTTATTGATTATACACAACCTGCTATGCTTAGATGCTAATGCGAGTTTGATACTAGAAAACTTTTTAGATATAAGGGTGCTATTTTCTCTGATACTACCATGATTTATTTATCAAGATTTCACTGAGAACTACTTTGGCACTTCGTGATTTGTTATACACCTAGTTAAGTTTCTTGTGCCAGTAGAGATTCATTTCAAGTTAACTTCTTGTTTCTAAGATATATATACACTATATATATACCTAGGTAAGTTAATAAATACCTAAATGTCTAATATAATATTAAATGATTCTCTATTTAATTAACCAGATCGAATAGTCTAAAAATAGATAATCATCATAGGATAATAAATAATTATGACGTACTGACACACTCTCCTGTCATATGTGTTTACGTGTCATGACCAGACAGCATTAGATTTATAAATATAACATGTAGATTAATTAAAAAAAAAACTGTAGCTACACAAATTTTCTTACCTAAATAACCGGTACAAAGTTTTTCGTTATTAAACTAATGTCCGATTGAAATTTATTATTACACCAGTGTATTTGTAATTGAATAAATATGGTAATTACGCAATTCACTGAATCGGATTGTAATTATATTAAGCTATTGATGGTTAGACTATATTCAATATAATTAACAAACAGTTTCTGAGATTATTAACAGGAGGAGTGACCGACGGTAAACATTTAGAGAAGCTACAAGTTTAGCCCACGCCTATCATGTTTATTCAATAACCGTAACTAGGAGCCAACGCTGAATGGTAAGGAGTTTAGCTTTATATAGCTTATTCACCGTTTAATATATTTACGAGTGTCCTCAAACTAAATTGAGACCATTGAAGAAATTTTCTAGTTTAGTTTTTACGATTGTAAATTTTCCCAATAAAAAATAACAAAGGATTTTATTTTTGTTTCTAACAAACAACAAATTAACATAAAACAACAGCCCTAGGATTAGCCGGATGCATGGAAGTTAATTTGCGGTCGAACAGGCAGGCCAATTTGTTCCATGTTTGCAATCAGTGAACCAACCAATGCAAGTACTTTTACGTAATATATTTTACACTAGAATATTTATCAAGGTGTGTGTAAATCTTATATACCTTCTGCAGTCTCTGTTCTGTATCATCCAATCTTTGTCTCGTGTCGTGCAGTGATCTCTCGAGGTCGGACATCTTCTCTGTCTGAGCAGCAATCTGTTCTGACAGCACTTGTACTTGCAGCTGTAGACTCTCCTTGTCTGCTTCCAAGCGCCGCACGCGATCTTCGGCATCGTTCTGTAAACGTAAATCAAAATTACTTTTGTATTTAGAGTAACAATTGAAAGAAACACAGAGTCAACTCATTGTGGTTCAAAAAGTTACTAAGGCTGTATGATATTAAAGAGATGCGAAATAAGTTGACTTATTCACCAATCATATGTTGTTTTTGTTTTTTTTTTTTACTATTGTATACACAGCTGATATGTATATAAAGCAAGGTTTCTATGTTGTTTAAAAAAATATACACAAATGCAAGCACAATAGGTTACTAATAAATAACAACTGTGTACTATTATAGATATTATCAGACATACTTATAATTACATATATACCAAAAATATATTTTATTTAGTAAAAAATAATTTTGTCCTTTATTACTTTTAACTTAACCGCTACCTAATAGAAGAAGTCAAAGATATTTAGTATTAACATTTAAATTTTCATATGGTTATCATCATTTGAAGGTTTCTGTAATTATTACCCAACATATAAAACTAACATCAAAGTATGCAATGATTTATTAAAATAAAGTTATTAACAACCAATACATTTATATGTTAAACAGGTTAAATACAGGCTTTTGATAACAATCATTAGAATTATAATAAAAGCACTCTAGTTAAACCTGATCACAAAGTTCTTGAACTAAAATACCTTGAATGTACGTGAGGGTACCGGCAGCGAGGGGTGCGATGGCCAAGTGCGGTCGTGCATGTAGCAGGGAGGTGGCGCGGGCGGCCCGTGACACCAACACATAGGAGGCCACCACCCGCCCTCGGGCCATCGAAAATGCTCGTACGAGTTCCATCGTCGCTGCAAGTCTGGTGGAGTTTCTTCGTTTCTTGAAATTCGACCGGGACGCGGTGATGCTCGTACGCTCGACGGATGCTGCGGTGGCTTAGCCGATAAGGACGATCTTGACTTTCTATCACGGTCGCTACGATCACTAGACCTGCGACGACGTCTGTCAAGACTGGCGTTCGATGAATATTCTTCGACACGCGAGGGCATTAACGGAGCCTCACCTGTGCTCATCATATCTCCGCTTGGCATCCATTTAAAATCATTGTCACAGCGTGTTGCATTGTCAACCCTTCTATTTGGCGTTAACGTACGAAAACCAGCATCACCCACACCAGTTTCATATTCGTGCTCGTCGGAGTCATCTTCTGTGGTGGAACTATCAGAGTCTGATGAATCTGCTCGAGTTGGTAGCCCGGCGCGATCTTTCCAAGGTGAACATTTCACTGTCGTTTCATCTGCACTATCCGAATCACCGCCTGTGACGATATAAAATATGAATATATATCACCAAAAGCAGCTTCATGAACGACGTAAGTGATCTTTAGACATACCCATTGGTGAGTACATGTAGGAGCGCACGGCAGGGTGGACGTAGCCCACCTCCGTGCGCTCCTCTCCCTCATCAAAGGGTTCCGTAAGATACTCCCGGTCGGACATGAAGCTTCTAATAAACGACACTGGGCGACAAACTCTAAGTGCGAGTCACAATTTGCCTCTATTTTAAAGTTTGGCCACGTTCCAGTGCTATACTACGTCAGTGATTCGTTCATAGAGTGTGACGTTTACGTACTGTCGTGTTGGGGTGGATCCTCGCTGGATTGAACGGATGCAGAGTCCCGTTCCGACGCTTCCGAGGCTGTTGATAAGGGTCGGTCGCTTATGCCCGAAACACGACGCGGGCAAAAGTCTTCTACATGATCTTCTCGTATAGTTTGAGAGACATTTCTTGCCTCTTCGGTGGTCGATCTTGTATTGACCGATCGGGATTTAACATCGGGCGTCGATCGATTGTGCAATGCGGCTATAGTGGCTGCTACCAGCGAACCCCCGCGCCCGAGCTCGCGCATGTTTTCGTTCAAAATGAGGCACGCTTATACCAAAACGGTCATCGTTCGCGCCCGGAAATAGATCTCGGTACGAGCGTTTGATGCATTTTGAACACCCTCAACACTTTGATCCCTTTTTTTAATTAAGGAAAACGTTATATTTAGTAATTTCGTAAAATAAACAAGAGCATTCTTGATTAGAAGAAACACAACTATGTTACGATAAAAGGGGTTACAGGTACATACAACGGTTAACTATAAACATTATCACGACATATGCGTAAGCGCAGTGAGAGCGTGCGTCGCGCACACACGTATACCCTTACGCACTCACCGGCGTACAATGGACGCCCTCGTACAAGGAACGGCGCCCCCGCTTGGTACTGTTATCTTCGTCTTCGTAATATATTACTGAATATTATTTATAATAAAACTACAAGATGTGTCAAAACTAGTTTCTTTTTTAATTGTTCTTTGAATAAATTCTGGATTGTATGGCGTCTGTGGCTAATAGTAAAAACCAGCTCCTTCCTTATAATTTCTTCTACTTTGAGGTGTAAGCTATTCATAAATTTCCAATCTGTATATGAAAGTAAATATAATAATCTGTATTACATACAACATTAAAAAAATAGGTTAAAGTGTTAAAAGTTTGTTTATATAACGTTTAGTAACGTGGGCGGAAAATAAAAATTACTACGCAGTAGTACATCGTTTTGTTTGTTTAATTCTGTTATGTGGAAAGTCATATGGCATAGGAATGAGAAACATCCCCTTATTTCGGAAATAGAACGACAGCTGTCCCGGCGGGTTATTCGATTAATGTGTGATTTTATTTTTAGTATTATGGGCACACATGTTTCTTCATATTTGTTACAAAATGCTACAGATACTAATAAACGTTTAAATTTCCTCTATAATTTAATAGATAACAAATAAATATGTAGTCAGATAATCGCGTTTATAGTAAAATTTGTTATCATTATCATTTCAGAAATTGTTATTATATAATACGAGGTATAAATAAACAACATGCAAAATATGAAACCTCGGATACTCAATGTGAAATCTGTGAAGTTGTCATTGACTTGGAAAGTAAAACTTGGAATCCGCACACGATCTAAGTTGAATAATGAATTATTAATACTAGTAGTTAACATGTGGTCGTTCTGCGAATAGACAATACTTGTTGGAAAGCGAGTGTTCTGGATGTAACTAGAGACGACAATGTCTTAGTTTATATTAAAGATTCCTAAACGTCCTGATATTTCTGTGTTGACAGCAAAAATGTAAATAAAAATACCAAGACAAGTGCCTTAAGAGTACGAAAATGCGACGCAACAAGAAAATTATTTATAAGTAAAAGAAAATGTTTATGTTGCATTGGTAAAAGTCGAGACAAAATAAATGTGATATCTAAACTAGTATTTCTGTAAACTAAATAAATATCAAATATCTTGAGCTCCTATTATTTATATATGTATATAAACCTTTTTAAAAGAATATGTATCTTACGCTAAAAGATTTTTATAATTTTAATTTGCGATTAAAATTATGTTTTTACAAATATAATACTCATTGTATTTTATTGAAGGGATCTATTTAAAATGTAATCTAAGGGCTATGAAACTCAGAACACCAAAAACAGTATGTAACAGTTAGTCAAAGTTCAAGTTGGCACTGTACTCATGAAACGTGAGACTAAAACAAATATTTAATAAATAAATATCTTACTTAAAAATCAGTATCAAATAAATCCCACCGAATTAATTCGATGAGTGTATGAAATAATTGCACTCTCAGACCGAGATGGTGGTCCTGATGAATACTGTCAAGTGTTGATAGAGTCGATCCGAGGAACGACTCTGGGTTTAAATTGAACGGAAGCTTCGAAGCTCTTAAATTGAAATTTACTTTGTTAAAATAAATTAGACAAGTCCATTGATCATACCAAGCTTTTGGAAACCATTAATTTAATATAAGTCCCAGTTATTGTTATTGTAAAAGTTTTGATATTAAATAACACGAAAACGTTTATAAGAAGTACAATACACATTTTAAATAATGTTATTTTATCAAGCGTAATTTAATTTAGAACAATATATTTTTTACTGACTCTTTAATACAAACTTTTACACCTAACACAAATATATTAACATACCTTTTTGAAAACTATGAAAAATATAAAACTGTTTAAAAGTTTACGCAGTTAAGCACTACGTAGAAAAATTGTCTCACATTCGAAAAGAAACAAAAGAAAATTTAGCCTGAACTTGACAGCGGGTGACTGCTTCAGTCTGTAAGACTTGCTAGGCGCAATATTTATTTTCCTTTGTATGGTACGATCGATTTGTCCGGCCTAGTTACAACATGAACAAAGCTAAATGTACTTCCCACTTCACTTGTATGCTTTTACTATTATTTTCCTATTATAATATACAATAACATAGTGAGAGGACCGTCCCAACTGCTAAATTTTGTCACATTAAAACTATCAAACTAACAAACTAGTTTCCAAACATTTCCTCTGGTAGTCTTGAGCTTGCGGTTTTAATAAATTTATCGATTCCTATTATCACAGACGCCTGTATCCTTAGCAAACTTAAATGCAGAAACTTCAGTTGCCAATTTCTGTTCTAAACTAGACTAAACCAGGAACATAATAACAACAATGTTTGACCAGGAAAATCTGCAAACAGTACGTAGCTGAATAACCTGAGCTATTAGAAGCTTGGAATAAAAAAAAATTGCAAAAACAACAGCGTATCAGAATATTTTTTAAACAAAAATTGACACACAATTTCCGACTTTCAGTTTTGAACTTCGAACCTTTTTTCAAACAAAGGAGCTTTTTAATCATCGCAACAAAAAGAGTTTAACAAAAGAGTTTATATAACAAAATACATACAAAGAAAGATAAGTAGAGTCGTCCTCAACCGACAACTTGTATCAAGATTACTTCATGTACATATAAGTACCTTTCGGTCCACAGCCTCTAAAGCCGGTGGGCGGTGAATTAAAGTCTATAAATATACTTTCAGCGTTAACGATAATAAAACACTGTGCTATTTAATTATTGCCTGTTGAAACGGGAAGACCGATGTTTACACTATAGGGATTACAGCAACGTTATTTCTGCTATCGTTAACGGCATCAACTAACGATTGTGAAATCTATCAGAAAATTCATAACAAAAGTCCGTTGCAGTGAATAGAAAATGTACCCTGTCTGTCTCTATATATTAATTAGTTTTATTTAGTATTAGCTACGATGACTACTAATAACAAACCATTTAAAATATCATAAAATTATGATAATATCAGTACAGTGTAATAGTATAGACTAGTAATATCAGTAGTCTTTTTTGTAATAGTAGTTCAAAAACAAAACAAAAACAAAGCAAAAAGTTATGTTGATTCAGAGCACACGAAAATTCACTAAATTTCAGTAAATTTCACGCGATGCGAGTTCAAACAAACAAAAGTAAAACCTTTTAAAGGCTCCGTTTACATAACACGTAGCAATTACACTTTTTTTTTAATATTTATTGTACAGATTCTACCTCGTTATTAATAAATTTATTTTGTTGGTTCTTTTAATCTTAATAAAAATATTAAGTCACATTGTAATGTAGGTATACATAAAAACGGTGTAGCTGTTTTTGAACCAGTCCTTAACCATTTATAATCATTAATAGGGGATTCCCCCATACTAAGAAGATCAAGATGACAAAATGCTGAGTTTAAGCAGGGTGCAGGGTAACGTGAACTCCAATACACACCCTTCGGTAATAAGGGACTCGACGCTGACTGAGCGCTCTGAATTTTAAATTACTTGCAAGCGAATTTGCTGACGTAGAAAGTAAACAATACGGAACACTCACAGTTATGACGACACAACATTAGGTATTTTACCAAAATTTATCACCTAAAAACATTTACGATATATTATTTTTATATGCATTGTATAGTAAATATGTATGTTTATTTTATTAAAAATCTGTTTTGATTTTACAGTTGTGATAGAACAAGCCACAACCAGATTCAATCCCTAACTTTTAAAAACATAAAATAAGCGGATCGTGAAGCGACAATTGTATTACCTCACCCTTGTAGCTATAATATTGGGTATCTTTGCCAATATCATCTATTTACAATTTTGTCACGTCACCCGATACGCCAATAACTATCGAATATTTTTATTTCATGGCTGTTATAACATTCCGACCCTGATGCTCAATCATTATTCAAACGATCAGTATTTTAATTATATTTAGAAATGTTATAAAATCAAGGTTTTAACTTAAATAATATAGTATTAGAAATATGCTCACTTTAGCTGGGTGAAATGTGTAAGTTCTTGATCGGGTATGAAAACTAATTATATAGGAAACCCTTATAATCTTTATAGTTATGTTTTATAGCTCATAAACGTGCGCTGATGGAACGGATTTTAATAGGACAAGAATCTCGCGGGAAATTAAAAGCTAAGGTCCAAACGAAAGCCCTTATCATGTCCTTAATACCATTAATTTAGAATTTGTATTAAAATAAGAATACAATTTTTAAATATTAAATAACATAAAATGAAAATACCAGACATATCTGCTACTCGTACCGGCATACTAAAAACTAAAACAATCGTAACAAACTAATGGCTTGTAAGATTGTATTCAATCAAGTTCATTAGCACTAACCATGTATCAGCAGTGTTTGACCATCGGAATCAAATTGAACATCTGATAACCAACTTCCAATAAATGGGCATAAAATCCAAATATTAGACACACATAGCCACAAAAACGTGTTCAAACTTTAAATATAAAAGAAGGGCTTCGACACTGTAGCTGAATTGGGAGAGGGACTAGATGTTATTCCAGGGGTCACAGGTTCAAGTCCTGTCCGTTTTAATATCTATTTCAGTCTATATTTATTTAAAATTTAAATAAGCTTAACATGGTCAAACTTGTTTAAAGACAAATATAGTTAAATAAGTGTGTCACACAGAACTAAGTGAGAATGGTCAAGAACGAACGAGTCAAGTGTCTAAAGACCGCTAGGGCGGAAGCGGGTGGCAGCTCCGGAACTACGGGAGGCCTATTCTCACTGATGACGCTTTTACTGCTAAAATAATGGTCTATTTCAGTAAATAATGTTAATAGATATTTATGAACAAGGTCAGATAAGTGGTAAACGTTTTACCTTTTCGGTAGTTGACGAACAATAATTGTTTTACAGACATCATTTAAATCTTAGTATGTTTTACATTTAGTACAAAATATATAAAAAATATTTAGATACGTACCGGTAGTATTGACGAGATTTATATACTGAATAGAAATAACACTTAAAATAATCTGTTGATTATTTAAGAAATCACATAAATATTGAGTTTTAATAATTTCAAATATACAGTATGTTAAAATACTCTTCACAGAGCGAAAAAGTGCGGAAGCTATTAGACTTGTGAAGGATGCTGAGACATAATATAAGGATATTGCAGATTATAATGATAAAAGAATATTGCAGGAAGAAAATAAAACACGAAGTGGGTTAGAAAAATGCAACATCTATTACAACACTCTTCGAGAATATTCTAACATTCTTAGTAATTATGTAAACATTTTAAAACACATGGTTGGACTGATGCTGAAAAATATTTAGTTTACACTTTTCACTCGCAGTCTGAATGTAGGGCAACAAGTGCTTTGCTGTTTCCGAAGTCGTGTTTTAAAATGAATATTTTATTTTATATATGCAATATTTGTAGCAAATATTACATATTATTTATTAAATATAATTTAACTTTATTACAAAATTAATGTGCTTTAATTATTAAAATCAAGTAAATTTAAGTTGAAATAAGTAAGCTTATTGACTGTCAAAATTTTTTTGAATTATTACTTTTCTTTTGGTTGGAATTGAATTCATTTTCTATTGTGAAATAAAAGGTAATTTATATTAGCGCCTTGTCTTTCGATAAAACTGACTGCAAATTGAGTTATTGCTAAGAGGAAATTGTAGGCACTTTGATTTCTTTTCTTTGTTCCAATTCTTTTTCATTTATAATCACATTTTAAAAAAAGATATATAACCTAAATAATACATTACGCTGTATAGAAATAAGTTTTATAATAATTATTATATGAGATTTTTTCAACTAAAGAGCATCGAGGCACTAGATATGTTATTACGCTAGGCAGAAGCTGAGAGAGATTCTAATTAGCACTAATGGAACGCGCGCTAACCCAACCTGTATCTAGACTGTAGCGGTCCTAGATTAATTAATATAATATTAAACGTTTTAGGGTTAATAGGACATTGGCTCGAGTGACCTGGCTCTGTTATTAGAGTACCAACCCAAAGTAGCCTTCTTAACTGCTACGATGTTGGCACAGAAATTGTTACGATTGTTCCGAAAGCTCATTAAAATATATTACGAAAAACGATAAAGCTGCGTTCACATGCCTTCTGATTAAGGAATGGTCCAAGTTTGGCAAGTGTCCATAAAAAATAGTGAGGGGTGTTGAATGATCTCTACAGATTATTCTTTTGGATATCGTCAAATTTATAAAATATTTGTAGCGATGAAATTATATACATTTTATGAAATTGTTGAACACAAATAACGTATGTGTTAAACTTCGTACGACTTACATGTTCAAATTTGTATATAGGTACAAGACCTACATGATGTGCAATTGAGAGCGAGTGAGTAGCTCGCTTTATTAACACAAGCGATAAACAATGCTATAAAATTTAAAACATTTCTTTCTGATAACTGAATACTTTAAATTCGATACAGCTTCAAGCGTAAAGAATTTGAACCGTAAAATTCAACATAAATTTAAAATCAGATTTAAAAAAATATGCAATAATACTGAATCATTATTATATAGAGATGTAAATTGTTTTAATTAAATGTTTAAACTCCTTTCACAAAATTTCTTTCATACTCTATGTTCTCTACCGTCGAAGAGCTTCACTTTATCTTGCATTACAGGCAGCTCTGAAAAGTAAGAGCTTTGATCAACATTGTATTATTTAGGCTAGGCTTTCTTGCCTCTGGCGAAGCTGAGCTGTGTTCCATCTGATATGTCCTGTGTGTGTGAACTTTAAGGATTCTATTCACTGTCATTCACCTCTGGCATGGCGATGAATGGGTGAGTGGTGTACGAGATCCTTCAATGAGGGGCAATAAAGGATTTTACATTTTTCATAAGTCACCTGCTACCCTAGTGTAGGGATTCTTTAAGAGGTTGCATCAATTAGATTTTTACAAGTTTTATAGAGAACTAAGGGAACAATTTGTTTATGTGGGATATTAGTAATGTTATGGAATGCTTTTTGGAATAAATTTTGGCGTCTTAAAGATTTTTTTTTTTAATTTAGTTCTTCATTAAACAGTGTTAGAATGTTGTTCTTTATTCAATACTATACTGGTATACTAAACATTCATAACACTATATATTATTTTTGTCATGTCCATCGGTTCGTTGATGTAAATTAAATAAACCCTTGATTATTAATTTTATTAACCGACTCAAAAGGGAGACTGTAATGAGTTAGTAAATGAATTTATTAAACTAATGTAATAATACAAACTGCGTCCCACGTCCTCTAGATAAACTTATACAGCCCAGACAACTAGATTTAAAACTTTAATAACTTTGTATATACTAACAAGTTGTAGTTTAAAAATTTAAATTTGGATTTGGTATGAATGGCTTTCATTAAAGTTGGTCTGCTCCCGCAACATTGGAGATCGGAAGCCTGACATTACAACCTCCAGCCAATCAATACTTTTAACAGATTTTGAATTTGTTGCGTACAATTTATATTTAACATTTGCCCGCCGCTTCATTCGCATTTGAACAAACTAAACTTATTTATTTAGGTATTACTTGTTTTAGGAAAAAAAATCTGTAAATGTTGATCTTTTTTTAACTGAAAAACAATAATTATTACACAAAAAATGTAAACTTGTTACATTTTGAGTTTACAGTTTTGTCTATAATACTAAATTAAATATTAAAACATTTTGGAAAAGTTTGATATCAGAAATGTAGTTAAGTAAATGTGACAAAATACCTGACACAGTTCAATCAAGCGGTTATTTTCCAGAAATTCTTAAATAAACTACTGTATATGTTAGAGAAAAAAAGAGAAAAAACCAACCAGACGCGGAAACAAATTGCTTGAACCAAGTTTATGTTCGGACAAGAGCTAGCTATGGGAGGTGAAATCAATAAAATCTGATCGGGAATTGTTTGTAACTGATATTGCTGTATCCAGAAATTCTATATTGTACCAGAATGTTATTGTACCAAACCCTGTGGAATTGGAAATATTTAATTGAAAATCGTAATTAATACAACTTATTTAAGTGAAGGTGAAATATTTACTTGACTTATCGATATAAATTGTATTTAAAATGAAAATCGATATACTAGATGTCACCGGAAATAGGTTTTACTCATATATAATGCACCAGTCACGATGACTTAGTTGGCAAAGTACTCGGTCCAGCGTTCGCAGATTCGGATAAAACAACATTCATTGAAACAACCGTAGAGCAAAGTTTTTAATTAACTGAGAGTATAACATTAAAGTAATTAGCGTACAAGAATGATGACTACTGGAGAGTATGTTACCTTTGGGTGCTATTAGCCAACTTTATGAATTATACTTATAAATGTATCGTGTGTAGATTTTAATTTAGGGTTGTAACATTGTTTGAATTTAATAAGAAAATATTTTTCTATTTATCGTAAACTCATATCATTTTTTTTTAATGACCTTGGTGATGCTTGAATTTTATTTTATCATACATTTATCTGGATTGTTATACAAGTTTATCCCAGTTTAGGTGGCAATGACCTAAGGATTTACGTTTGAACTTATTTTACATATTTGTTCGATATATTATTATTGACTTTTATTTTATCAGGTAGTAAAAATAAAAACAATGATTTGATTAAATATTTAACTAATAGATAAAAAGAAACATAATAAATTATTAATAAAATTTCATCCACATTAAATAGGACAAACTCAGCAAAACAGAAAAATATAATGAAACCGATATTACGAGTATGTGCAGAGGAGTCTAAAAGCAATGTGGGTATACGATAAAAATGTATCATGCGGCTTTCGACAGACGGTAACGCTCCCATAGATTTTAAAGACAATTACTCGCTACTACCAGTTCTACTACTGTGTCAACGTGCTGGCATGGAAAATGGGCCAACATTTTATGGGAAAATGTACGAAAAGCATCAGTATTACATGTTATATTTTATATATATTCCCATTGTGTAATACTACTGTAAGAGCAAATAAGCTGGATTTGCAAAAGATACACTTGCCTGTACCAGGAGTACTGGTAAGTATGTCTTCTGCAAACCCAGTACTTGATTGAAAAAAATATTACGATTAACTAGTATAGGTTTAGTAATCTTTATCTTTATATATATATTTCTTGTGTGCGTGTGTATGTCACTGAACTCCTCCTAAACGACTGGACCGATTTTTATGAAATTCTTTGTGTGTGTTCAAGGGGACTTGAGAATTGTTTAGATTCACAATTTGGTCCACTGGAAAATAGTTTTTTGATTAATTTTTAATGTGTAAGTAGGTGGCAATTTTGGAATGTTTCACATTGGTTCCGACGGACTGCGTTACCATGGCAATGTCAAATATTAAATAATATTATATTTTAATTATAGTCTGCCCTGATAGTTGGCGTTGCGATAGAAATAAGAAAAATATTTTAGTACTAGCGGCCCGATACGTGCTTCGATACGTAAAAAGTGAAATTAAAAAAAAAATATTGGAACAAAATCATTTATTCAAACAAAAAATCTTTTTTACATATTCATACGGTATCGATTGGTCGATTGGATTGGTTGGTAATTGGTTGTTGGTGATGACGTGAGATATTGTGATAACTTTTTAATATATATTTTGTTTAAGTTAGAATTTTTTAAATTAAAGACGCGTGTACAAGACAACGTCTGTTGGGTCCGCTAGTATGATATATTATAACTTATTGGTATATAATTGTAACATCCTTACTCTATAGTAAGTAGGGGAGAGTGGGGGAATTGGAGCTATGTAAGGAAAAGTGAAAAAAAAAACCAATTTCGGTTACAATCATAGACTTTTATAGACACTAATCAGTCTTTTTGTTATCTGCCTTTCAATATTGGAGAAGTACCATTTAAAAAAAAATCATTAGATAAGTAAAATCACCTTTTTTTAAAATCCTACTTTCGCTCCCATTACCCCTTGCATCGGGTAATGAGAGCCAAGAAGCTTTAATATGTGAAATGAGAGCCATGAAATAAAAATAAACAAAATAAAATCTATTTTTACCTATTTAACAGAAATTTAAACAATTCAAAACTTTAACGTAAACAACAAAACATAAAATATATCATTTTCAACAAAAAATAAAATCAAAACAAAAGGTAATTTAGGGATTTAAACAAAAATTGCAAATATAATCTTTAGGATGATCGCAACCTGAACACTCAGAATGGGCCCATTTGCCACAAGCTCTGCAACGATACCATAATTCTTCATTTTAAACAACATCGTTACATATCATGCATAGATTTTCATCCTCAGAATATTCAGAACCATAATCACAAATATTATTTTCATCAATAGATGATTCGTCAGTAGTGGTCTTGAAACAAATTTCTAGTTACTCTATTTATGTTTTTTTTTGACATAATTTATTCTTAATCTGTTTCTTATTCTTACATTTATTTATTTGGATTTTATTTGGTTTTTTCCCTTTCTTCTCTCTTATATTTTTTTTCTCCTTCTTCTCCTCCATCTAATGTAACATGACTATTATAATTGTCGATAATAAGCAAAATCTGTTTTTCCACAGTAGGACTTGCAAATTTTATAAAATGCTCAAGCCATTTTGCGAATATCTGCTCATTAGTCCACCCATTTTTTGAACAATTTAAATTGTTTAACTCATAAGAGCCATCGCGGGGTAATGGGAACCGAGTAGCTACCATTACCCCGTAACTTAACTATTTAAAAAATAACAACACCAACCTAAAAAACTTCGCTAAATTAATTTAGTTTTCAATTATATCTTAAAATTGATTAAATAGTGCATACAATAGAAACAAAATACGACGGAATAATAAAAGATTAGGTACTCACTTTGTTTGTGAGATTTTGTACTATTTTATAACGTGGTCAATTCAAATATATTTCCTCTTCTTTCCGATGTAACCGAATGTTTATGAAGCGATTCCTTCCAGTTTCGCGCGACATTTACGTTCCTGTCTCTCTAAATTTTAATAGCTCTCATTACCCGCTAGCTCCAATTCCCCCACTCTCCCCTATAGTATTATACTATTAGAATGACTTAGGATTTGTACCTTTTATATTTCGAGGTATATAAGTGTATTACCATTCGAATATGTGGCTCACGGACACAAACTTAAAACATATTTTGTGATTATAATGTGTAGACCCTTTCTTGGCGAAAAAAAAAAAACAATTAAAAACTTCGACTAAGTAAAGGCATTTTAGCTTGCATACGTAGTTTTAACCCCCCACTAAAAAGAGATGTGTTATAAGTTTGACCTTTCGATCTGTGTGTATGTCTGTGGCAATGTAGCGGCCAAACGCTTGGCCGCTATGTTCGTCGTCGTCGTCGTCGTCGTTCGTCGTATGTAAACGGAAAGCTATGTTCGTCGAGATGGTTCTTAGCTATATTTGGTCGAAATAAAAACAGTCGTCTCAAAGATATTGAGGTTTTATTGTTGCGGGAGAAAGGTTTTTATGCAATATTGATAGAAATACTTAACTGAAAATTTGTCTATCCGTTGGTTCATTTAGTACAATAAAGAAACCAGTAATATATATAACTTTAAAAGTAGAAAGGAAAAAAAATATTTTAAAAACCCATGATACAAACAGACCTGTAAAACAAATAAAAAGAATATTATTATGTACTTATTGAAGTCGTTGCGTCAGGGGACCGCTTTATAAAGGAAGAAATTAAAATGCAAGTAAGTTACCAAGTCAAATAAAGGAATTACGATATCGAATCGTATAGTCTAAGTCCTCAATGATTAACTTCGTAAAATAGACACCATCGTCAATGTACGTACAACTGTCCCCCGACGCAACGACTTCAATAAGTACATAATAATATTATTTTTATTTTTTTAGAGGTCTGTTTGTATCGGAGGTTTTTTAATTTAATTTTAACTCAAGTGTTTTATTTGTGTTCAGGGTCAAGAAAGAAGTTAGCGGTCACAAAAATTTCCTCGTACTAATATATAGCAATTAAATTCATAAATCAAACAGTATGTTCAATAGATCTATGTACGATAAAAAATAGTCAAAATAAAATGTATACTCACAAGGGCAAGGGAGTTGTTATTCTGCTGCAGCCACCGCAGGATGGCGCTGGCGGTGGTGAAGTCTGGTCTTGGTGGTGGGGGGATAGCGTGCTGGAGGGACGACGCGAGCTGCTGAGCCAGCTCAAGGGCGCGGGCGCGGGCGGCTCTACCAGGACCCGTCGCAGTAGTCCCTCCTGCCTCTGGAACAATTTTTTTATTACAGAAGACAAATTTTTGTTTGTAGTCCAGTTTTTTTTTATTTTATAAGATCAAAGATCCTTGCATTAACGACAGTAATAACCCTCTAAAATGTTTCTACTTCATTACTTATTAATAGTTTGTTTAACTCGATGTTTAACAAAGTTTACGATTATTCTTGTTAAAAAAACAATTAATCTCTGTCTAAATTAATCAATCGACAAAGTGCGATAAATTCCATGCAATAAGGATTTACCATGAAAAGATTCTGAAAACTATTTCAAAACATCAAATCAATTTAAGAGATAATGAATATAAAATTATTAACTGTATATTGAATTAAAATGTATATCTAACTAGCTGTATTTTTTGATACGTTAGAATAATTCAAAGAGCAGTAATCCGTCTAATGGAAAATGCTTTGCGTTTTCATCGTAGCTGAACAAAATCTTCACAACGGAATGTAATTTTATACTTTCTGCTTTTCAAACTTGCTACCACTTCAATTTTGAAATAGTTTTTTCTACAAATTATATCGTATTTTTTCTTTTACTAGCTGAAAATGCTTAACTTTTATTACATGTTCTACAATATTAAAAATATTAAATAGATGCTCAACTACAAAAATAATGTATAGAAACTTTCAATAATATATTCGAGATTTTACATAAACTGTAATAGTTTTTGATTTAAGTTCTTTGTTTTATTTATACAGGAAAACCTTTTAACTTCCTTTCATAGGATACAATCCCCTTCAGGAAGAGGGTTCGAATCTTAATCCGCCACCCTTCACTGCCTGCAGATAGGCATATAATGTGTTATTTTTTATATTTCACGAACATAATAAGCTGCTAAAATAACAAGACATTTCAGATTAATGAAACCTGTAATAATCCGTTAAATATATAAATCTTAAAAACAGCCAGTAACCAATTGTACGTCAAATTTAATGGCTTCCTTGTTAACAACTACTACAAACTTGAAGTATTTAAGTTTCAAGTGCGCTCTAAATTAATGAACTTATCCACATGCGCCACATGTCGCAGGAAAATCAAGTTACCGAGAAAACTACGAAAATAACTAGCAAAAAGTTTGTCTGCATGTACGTGTCTTTCGCTAACCACCCCATATTCTTCGTATAGGGGAATAATAAAAAAAGAAGCTTTACGCCCGGGATCACCACATTGTCGCGAAAATTCTTACGTCACACGAACAATAACTTGAGTCAAGCTGATGTGCATTTGCAGCCAAGATGGCCGCATTTGCAAAAGATGCTTAACAATATTTGTGTTAAACGTAAATGACAAATATCGTAATAAAAGCGGCCGTAATTTTATATTTTAAATTTCAAGGGCACAAAGTTATTGTAAGGCCACAATTTATATAACATTGCTGTCAATACGAGTTAATTATCAACTTAAGTTTAATTAAAATCAAGATTCCTAATAATGTTAAAATTGAATCATAAACGCCGCAGACCCGACATTTCCTTTCTTTTTGGGGGAAAATATAACATTTTTACGAAAGGTTTAGAAGAACTTAACGAACTACAAACCTTAGAGTGAAATTATTACGGCAATCAGAAAAGATATTGCATAGATGATATTGCATAGGAGCATTAAAACAAGAAGTCTATAAAAGAACAGATATCTTTTATATTTAATATCAGTGACAAGAATCAAACAAAAAACAAAAAAGATATGTTTATGAACTTACATATAGTTGTTGATCATATATACCATTTATGTATTTTCATTATTATATTATAAGTATGTTTTTTGTTACGAATTTGTTAGTGTCTTTTTGCAGGCCTAATGTTTTCTGGTAGAAAATGCTAAATAGCCTCCAGCCCGCCTACAGTACACTTTTCATTTTATAAAATTGTGTAATAAAGAATTAATAAATAAATAAAAACAGAGAACATATAAAATTATCTAATGATAGATCCTAATTCATCTTATACTGGAACAGTCTCTGAAAATGCAAAAACAAAATAGATTAAGTTCTTTGTTAGGACTTAGCATCGATCGTTGTGGCGGAAGGTATGGCGAAATTAATGGAATGATGGCGACGTTCCGGGCTGCCTTGTGGCTTGCATCAAAGATTCCTTTTATAACGGCGCTGTAGCCTAACCTGCTAACTGTATTATGAAAATTCCGTTGCATAGCGATCGAACTCGAAGACTATATTGATTTTAATATTATTTATCGTTAAATATTGAATTTATTAAACCATTTACAACACGTCTTTATTAACCTTGTTTTTATATGTTTATAATTTATACCTATGTATTATATATAACTGTATTTAATTTACTTTATTAGGTTTTAAACTTGTAATCAAGTCGTAAAATCTTTTAATTAAAAGTGTGGTAATTCTTGTGGCATATATTAGCCAGGCATTACCTGCCTTGCCTTGTCTTGGGTTAATATTTTTTAGCATGTGCCGTTCATTTGGTTCTTTATTTGTATCATTATTATATATATATTATAAATGATAGCCATAATTAATAGTATAAATAAACTACGATATTAAACAGGTTCTTACGTCCGTGGGTACACGATTCCACAAACTTTCAATAGCTCACTTCGTTAACCAATCCTAGTTCCCTAGGGTATGTTCACAAATTTTGCTTCAGTCAAGGAACTACTAGTACAAATAATTATTAGAAATAGATTATATTTATATTTGTTTCCTTCAATTTAAAGAAAAATAGTTACAGAATAATTATCACAAGAAAGAAATTGCTTTAATTAATAGTTTAAAGAAATTCTATCGTATAATTAGACTTAAGGATAAAATCAAGTGCATTACAAAAACCAATCTGGTTCAGTTTATAATGTAAGACATATAGTCAGTACTTCCGATGCAGAAGCCTTGATTCCAATAGATAGATTACGTGGAGGGTTCGTGACCGGTCAAGTGTACGTAGAGCTCGTATTAAGTTCCGCGTAAGTATCGCTTATACCGTATATTTAAAGGTATAACTATCTAGGAATAAATGATTTAGGATAAGCATTAAATCAAAATAAAAATTGTATCAAGATTTTTTTTAATAACATTTTTTTGTTTACAGTTACAGTTAGTTATATATGAGTTACAGTGCTCTGAAGAAAAATAAATCTCTCCTTAAGGAATAAAAAAAATATTTAATTCGATTTTATTATAGACATTAGTAGTTTGACACTTGTAGTAGGTATATTGATTTACTGGGATTGTAGGTCTTTAAAACTAGTGCATCGGAGTTTATGAACAGAAAATAAAACAGACTAAATACAACTATATTCATTAAGCAGAACAATTCAAAATCTCTTCGAAATAACTCCACTCGTGCAAATTATGCGGGGAAAAGTGAATTGCATCCGTCTAGGAACAATGAAGCTATAGAGTAGGATAACAAAAAATATCGTCTCCATCATTTTTACGTTAAATAGTGTTCCATATTTCATGAATATATATTATATATGATAGTACATCAATCATTCAATGGTTCAATGAACTTTTGAATATATTTTCTAACAAGTATATTTAAAACGGGAATGGCGTCAATATTTAACAATTTTATTCATAGATTACTGGCACACCAAACTCGCTTCGTAGGGCTTATTTTAAAGGTATATTAAATCGAAATACATAATAAAAATACATTAAATATAAGAATGAAACCACCGTAATCATTATTATGATTCATCCTGAATTTCATTTTCTTTTACTCGTTTGTCAGCGAGTACACAGATCCAAGTCGTTATAACTGACCTTAAATACTTCAAAAGCATGTCGGTAGTAAAAGAAACTATCATTGACAGTTCAGAAAAAATCTCCTATTGCCACAGTACTGTATTACCCGCTGGGTCAATCTAAAGATTCTCTGAAAATTTAGTTAAAATCGGTCTAGCCGTTTCAAAGTTTATAAAGAACATAAATACTTTCTCTTTCATAGACATAGGTTTGTACTTTATTTAAATAGTACATAAAGAGAGAAGGTTCATTTAATTTAAAAGGGTCTTATTGTTCTCAACAAGTATTGATGGCACATTTCAAACAGATGTCATTTAATAGCGTAAATAATTACGTTAATTATCAACAAAGCACGCTTTGTACTTGTCACTGTATTCCCTACTTCGAACAGAAATCCGAAAAAAATGTATATTCAAGGCAGACAGTACGTAGACATAGACATTTTGTAGACTAGTGGATCTAAACAAGCAGCAGCGAGACTACATTATGCAAGTACGTATAGCTAGCTACAGTACAATAGTGTTGTACTACAACGTTATAACGAGGCTGAGTACCGATTCACTGTTTACGGACTATTACATGCGTTTCTTTTTACGTTTACAAAGCTAGGAGTTATTTGTTAATTTTATATCCTCGTCCACTTTGAATTCGTTGATTTAAAAACTTAGTATATTTAAATGCACATATAAATATAACATTATCGGTTTATAGTGAATAAAATGGGGAAAACATGGGGAATAAAATGTAACATAATAAAATGTTTTTTCGTAACAAAACAAACAGCGAAAGAAAAACGATATTTTAAGTACCTAATATCCGTGAACTGTTGAATTTCATGAAGGTTACTTAAAGATAAAAAGAAATAAATGTATTTTTTGGTAATAGTATCAATGTCAAAAAAGATAAATTTACATTAACACTGTACCTACATATAAACATCGTGTTCTTTATTACTTTTATGTTCAAAAAGTATTAAAGAATACTGAGTATTCTGCAAATAATAAATTAACAAATTATAGTTCGTTTACTTAAAATCAAATATTTCCTAATATTAATATAATTATTTTTAAGTCTTTATATTATTAGACGATGAAGGCGTTGGTAAATTGTTATTTCTATGAAAAGTAAGTGTTATGGCCTAGAAACCCTCAACAGTCTTCGTATGTAAATAGTACTAGAGGTGACGGTTTCTAGCATGACATTTTATTTATTTGAATTCTTTATTACAGTAAAAAAAATGTGCTACAAAAAGTAGGTTTAACGCTGAAGCATTCTCCACCAGCCATCCTGGATGCGTAAGAAAAGTTGTGTGTATGAGCGCTAATAAATATCCCTACATATGTATGTACGTGTCCACGCATACTCTAAAACATATATTTAGAATACTTATACATATTATTTATACCATTTATACATAATAATACATATAAATAAATACAAATAAACTACAATTGACTTCTTCTTCTAAAAACGAAAAGCTAACACAAAATTACTAAAATCATACGAGGCAAAGATGACATACGTTGAGGGATTTGAGATTCGGCTTCAATGTCAGCGAAGATGCGACCGCTGCAGGCGTCGAACAGCCACCACCTCGCGACATGGTCCGGCCAGTGCCAGCATCCAGGCATGACGTCACTCACAACATACCTCTCATTGAAATACAACACTTATATTCACAGTTTGGTCTAATGTAGTTCAAGCATCGGTAACATTGTGGCCAGTGATGACTATTAAGATTCCTTATTCAAAAATGATATAATGTTTAATAAATGTAAATTACATACAAAATTCGTTTTGAAATTAAAAAAAAAGATTAACTTTGTTTCGAATAAGGGGTAAAACGAGTTGAGTGTGCGAAAACAAGATTTGTCTGGATGTCAAAACGCCACGTGTGTGCCAAATTTCATGAAGGCTTCAATTGACATAGAAGGGATTGAGTAACTTTAATAAAGTTTTATTTACCCCGAATGCGAAACATATAAATGTAAATTTGTCTTTTTAGGGTTATTGTACTATATATATTATACAACGAAAGCTTTTTAATAACAGCTTTGTTTACATTTATCAATTACCGGACACAATATAGTTGATCTACAATAACTTGTTGTCGTTGGTATTAATCCTAATTTAGAAGCAGTACTTAAGCCACCTATCCAATATTATGTGACATAAATCCATTTACTACATATGTATGTACATATAATGTATGTTTCACACTATGGGATAACCTTCCTGCATAGGTATATGTCAGGCGGAATAATATCCATTTAATTTTATATTATATTATTTTAAAAGCAAGATAACTAGGCTATTTTAATTTTTGGAGCGAAGCTTTTACACTTTAATGATGCCCGGGATTATACTCGGAATATCTATCACCTCTACCGTTAACTTCAACTTTCAGTTATAATCTCAGGCGGCTTTACGAACAGACCTACTGTTTATTTCACGCCGCGTCAGTTTTACTGTGTTATTTTATGTTTCTCTAATGGAATAATGATTATTCAGCATTGCTTGATGTTTTTTTATATTATTTATTTATCCCCATGTTACAGACTAAGCGTTACTTGACGGTTTTAATTTACTTGGTATTGCAGTAAAGTTTTTTTTTGCATCGTTGCGCGCTCTAGTAAACTTCAGTGGCTAAAGTTGTTGGCAACCACTTACAAACTTAAACTTGGTTAAATTGGCCTTGTTTAAGAACGAATTTATATTAAAAACGCGTATGATTCTAGACGATATTAAGATAACGTTTTTAAACTCTTCCTAAAATACATATTTTCAGAGCTATATTACCAGACACATTATATAGAACGAAGTTTATGTTGTATATTAAATATTGTAATACCAATACCTCTATTAGTTAAAGAGCGGAAGTGTAAGAGGGTGGCGTTCAGTACTCTTGGTAGCCCATGACGTCATCGGTAATTGTGCGTTGAAATATATAATACGCACTATTATAATTACTGTTTGAAAGTATGTTTGTTCGGATTTCCGCTACATTGCTTATTAACACTCTTTATGATATAAAACCGCTTCTCATCAACGATGTGGATTGTAATATCCTTTATTGCAATACGTTCCTTATGTTGGCATTGTATATTTTATATGATATTGTATATTATATATGAAATATATAAACCGTATAAAAATATGAAGCATTCTGAAAAGTTATAAAGAATAACAAAGTATCATGATCTTTTATTTAGACTAAAAGCTGCAAAGTACGGAACACTCATTATGCGAATCCTGATTTATAAAACTGCATCCGAGTCGTCTGTCTTTTTTTTGTATACGAACTTTTTATTATTATATAGACATTAAATCTATACTAATATTATAAAGCTGAAGAGTTTGTTTGTTTGAACGCACTAATCTCTGGGACTACTGACCCGAATTGAAAAATTATTTTTGTGTTGAATAGTTCGTTTATTGAGGAAGGCTATAGGGTATATATTATCTCGCTGTGACTAATAGAAGTTAAGCAGTTATGAAAAATGCTTCAAATTTAATATAATCTAATAGGTTCTGACTGACTTAGTTATAGCATACAGTTTAAACCGCAGGTCGAAGAGATAGTAAAATTGGAGGATACATTTCTTTTTCTACGTAGTGGTGTACTAAGAAAAGATTTTTAAATTCCACCCTTAAGGGTTTTTAAATATCAATTTTGTATGGAACTAGCCGTCGGCAACACTAAAAACCACGCGGACGAAGTCGCGAGCGACCTCTAGTATATAATATGTACCAAAAAATATTAACAGGTACATACATGTATTTGAAGCAATTAAGGTTGTTCCAAAAAGAGTTCTGTAAGAATTCGTTAAGGAGTCTGTAATTCAATAGATACTTGACTGCTGCATCTACATTAAAAATGTAGGTAATACTATATATATTTTTTTAATTTGGTAAACTAATCTAGAAACTATCACATGCAATTTCTCTGTTATTTCTCTTTACGTTCTTCCTATTTAATATTTGGCGACACTTGGCGATAAGAGTGCCTAAATATCTTGAGTAGAGATTACATTTTCCGTTGTAGGTACGTATTTACGTAATCTTTGATATCACAACATGAGTACATGCTTGACTAGATAAGCACGCGACTTTCTTTCACTTTTAACATTATTTCTTATAAAGTAATATATAACGTGTTCTTAAGGAAATAACTAAAAGAATGATTATAAACGAACCATTCCCGAACATTCTTAGAGGTATACATGCTCGGCCTCACATAAAGCATGTCAGTTGTGAAAACGTTTGAAAGATCATATTTAGCGCATCTAAAGCCAGAGGGAATAGTGAAAGAGCTAGGATAGCTAATAACCCAAAGGGTTATCCTGACTCACTTGCGAGCGCGAAACTGAGAGCAACCTAGATTTATCTCATAAAAGACGAAAATGACTGTGTAAAAATCCTTCGATATTAGATTTTAATATTGTTTTATTACTAGTACATAGGTTTGGCAAAATTTTGTCGTTACGTGTATGCTTGCTTACATTTATATAATGTATAATAAAAAATCAAAATTATTCTTAATTGTAATCGCACTTAAAAAAAATGAAAGAAAAAAATAATAATATAATACTTTTATTATTTGTTTTACAGAACTGCCACATTCGTTAAGACTCACACGCGTCAAGTCGCACGTCTAACACGTGGGCACATACGTCCGTTCGTTAGACGCGCCGCGGCCGACTGGCGCCACACCACCCCTCGCTCAACAGATTGCACCCTCTCTTACACCCCATTTTATATAAGAATACATATAATACAATGTCTTCTTATTTTGAACTTGTATTGTCTGCTTATTGAATGAGCAAAATGAGGAAGTTCCAGATGGAAGAATTTTAAATGGTAAAATCTAATATTAAGGTGCAAAATGATGTCATAGATAATAATTATCTTTTTAATTGCTCTATTGGGGTATGGACGTTATATATATTGTATAAATAATATTTAATATACCTATTTCTCCGGAAAGAATGAAAGTACTTTTAATTAGCAGTTTCATATGTGAGACAAGACTACAAAGTAACAATCAATACAGTTCTAATATACTTTTATATATGTATTAAATAGTAATAGTTTTAATATAGTATATAAATATATATTTAAAATATATACTACAGTTTTACATAACATGTTATCTGATGAACCTTAATTAAAATTGAAAAATTTGTTTAGTTACATTCTCTACCAATTGCCACTCTTTAAAAGATTATCTACTAGATATAAAGTTAGAAGAGAAAGTTTTCTATGAGTAGATTCTATGTGAAATGGTAATCAGCAGGAGGAAAGTTCCAAACTCAATATTTCTGGGTTTTAAAATTATATAAGATATAAGATTTTATGATATGCCATAATTCATTCAAACATTGACAGAAGTTTTGGTAGGTCAATCAGGAAACAGTCCCCTATATATCCAATGAAGCGTGTTCAACGAGTTTACAGTTTGTAGGCCCATCTCTCAAAATATTAGTACATGAGATGAGGTATTATGAGGTGGAATGTTAACGTACCGGCTATAATTCCATCCATTTGAAGTAAAGCAGCCTCCAACAATTTTGCAGGATCGGACTCCGGCGATGTTGGGTTGTTATCGCCATCAAGCTGTGTCGTTTTTCCCATTACACTTTTATTACTACTTACTTAAAGTAACAAGGTACTATGTTGTGAATATTAATAATAAAAAGTATAACAAAAAGTTATATTGAGAAACGAAAAAGTTTAGGTCAACAAAACTTTGACATCAAACTTTTCTGACAGATGAATGAATCTAACATATTTTTTATCTACAATCATAGTATAGCAACGGTACTAAACTACTCAGCTAAAATATATATTATTTGTAAAAAAAATGTTGCTGTGTTCATCTTCTTGTCAGATTTTTTTAAATAAAGTAAAATTATTTTGTATAAATGTTATAATTGTGACCTTAACCTAAAAACATATATTTTTTGTGTAGTCTGTATAACATTAACATGCATTAATTAATACTTTAATTAAACATTAATTATATTATATATCCTAAAAATTTACTAATGGGTGAAAATAAAAGCCAATATTTAGGCCCAAGCGTAATTAATCCTATACAATCTTCGAATTAAAAGTACATAATCTAATTAGTTAACAATTTTCATTACGTACGTTGAAAGTTATTTCAAAATAGTTCATAAAGACTATCAACATTTTTAGTATATAAACTTGAATTAGGAATTTTAGAGTAACTTTAACAATTTATTTTTTATGCAAGAATTTACATATAGAAAAAACTTTAAAAATAGTTTTCGATGTTTCGGACAAATAGACTGATAAATTTGAAAAAAAATTAGGAAGTCATAATAATTTACAAGGATAGGAAAATATTAAAAATCCAATGTTAAGTATTTTATCGCATAGTTTATTAATGTTTCATTAGACCCTTTACCAAATTATTATAAGTAAATAAATAGAACTACATATACTTCATAATAAGTACCATTTCTTTATATTTCTAGACCATCGCAACGAGACAATAATATATTATATCAACTGCAAATAAACTTTTCCATCATAAAACAAGCAAAACAGCCATATTGCAAAATTACACTATACATAAATAAATAACATTTTATTTAATTTATTTATAATACTCGTGTAAATATATATTTCTCAATGTGACAAACAGTTAAAAACCACACGTCTATATAATTGAATAAATTTCGAAAACACTATATATTTCATATTTTTATTACTCACCTAAGGCACAATCTGCTAAAATTGATATTTTTTTTCTATCACTCATCATTAAAACTGGTTGATCATAAATAGTTTGTATTATATTAGTAAAATATGTTATTAATGTTTAAAATGATAACACAATAAATGTAACAGTAAATATCAACGATGATCTCAATCTACATGCCATTACAGATAATTGCTTTTAAAACAATTTACTTACACTAAGTATTACACACATAACAACTTAAAACAAATTAAAATGTTGGTAAGCTGTGTTTTGGTATTAAGGTGAGGAGTTATATTCTAATTGATTTCGGAATAAATAAATATAAATTTATATTGGTGGCAAAACTGCACATAACTTTTATGGTACACAAGTACAATGTAAAAATATATACTATTTTAAAACAATATTTAACAGATTAAAATTTTCCATTTAATACTACCAACAATTCAATTATATTGCCACTAAACCAATTAATTCTCTAATCCGGATTCCAATGGAATAATTAATTAATTTCCATGTAAAATACAACTAACAATTAACTACTCAATTGACGATATTTTATATTGTTTTAAATAAATTCAATTATATCTATCCAAAGTACCTGTTGTTGCACAATAAAATAATTACAACAATCAACAATGTTCATATTGCACCAAAATATGCAGATACATTAACAACAATCGACCCTCTAGGGGATCACACAATTATAAATTTATCTGATCGCTTCATAGTTAACAGAACATTGATAATTGACGTTAATAAATTCAACTACATATGTAAAACTCTGCTTTTCTGTAAACATCATATAATTAAGATCTCTTCTTAATATAACATTAATATCTATAAATATATTATCTCTATTAAATATTAAAGGCAATATCTATCGTTAGATATGGACGGATTAATTAAAGTCGCCCAAAGGGGTTACCGATTAATATTATTAATAGCTCTTATATTAATGTACACTTACTCTAAATTGCGGCGCAACGGTTGGGACCGAATAAATCAAGTATACACAAAAAATCCAACAATGAAATAAGAATATCTATAAATAAATATGTGTTGCTCGTTCAGGTAACTCACTAGGTCGGTCTACAGACGGACATACACCGAGGTCAATAACAAAACAATAATATAACTTCGTTGGTAAACGTCTTTTCAGTTCATCCTCAATTTCGTAAACTTAACAGGCAAGACCACAACCGATATTAAGTACTTATTAGCTACAGGAATGTCAATATCAGGTTCAGTTATATACACGATAAACAGACCAACTATGTCAAATTAAGTACATACTGATTTACGCCAATTATTATAAACGCAACTACTATTCATACTTATTATTTTTAATATTTTTATAGTAGCACATTGAGCACTTCCACCTTATCAATTACAGCACATACAGAAAAATAATAATAAATTTATATCTAAGATTCGTTAGCACAAGTCAATGCGCAAGTGACCAATTGGGCTGAGTTAAGTAACAATCCGGCACCATTATAAGCACGTAAATGGAATACATCGTGAATAGTTTTGTGCGAGTAATGACGCAATGGTTAAGACACATTAGCGATCTTCCTACATGTTGAGCCATTATTTAGATATTGAGCAAGTGCATTCTTTTAACTGTTAGATTTCGTTTCATTTTTAACCTACCTACTAAAAATAGACTTTAAGTACGTCACGATGTAAGGCCTACTGGCCATTGTAATTTAGATAATAAATAATAACAACAAAAATAAATTGTACATTAAGTATTAGTCGTGGACTTGCATCACATGCGTAAATAGAAAAATATAAATTAATAACGGAATGTAGAATTTATAATTCCGGTCTGTTTTCGATCACAATAGTTAAACAATCTGAAATATAAGGCTATGCCTTCATAAACTCGTCAACAGCGAAATGTAAAAATATATTAATTTGTACAATCTTCTCCATAGGTTTTAATAAACATTTGTAAAATTCACTATCGCACCAAAAAATACTCTACAAGTATATATCGTTTCAAGTAACTCGAGTACATTTAAGTACAAAACAAATTAAATAATAAATAAAAAATAAATCAAGTCAACAACAAAGTATCACTTCATTCCCCGCCTAGTCCTTCTTTTCGAATCTCAAAATGGAATGCATCAATTACAATTTGGAATGTCATCTTATATACCACCAATCCAAAGATTTAACCACTAAAATATCCAAATCACACCGTGGGGGGGACGTAGCACTCAGACAGGAGAAGCTCTATAGCGGCCAGCGTTGCCCCCCCACAAGCAGTCATTGGTGGCTCTTGGACAGCAGGTGCGAGTTGAACTCGTACACGTTGCAGCACTGCTCGCCGCAGATGTTGCACTTCCAGGGGTTGGCGTCGCAGTGGCAGCCCTTGTGCAGGAAGTATAGCGTGGAGTCGGGGAACGTGATGCAGCAGAACGAGCACACGAGAGAAGAAGGCAGCAGCGCTGCATCGCCTTGCGTGGACGTCGTCACGCCGCCCTCAGACGGGGACGCACGGGACGCCTGGAAAGTATCATGCCGTGAATTAGGTGTGTAAAAACTTTGTATGGATTTCAGAGTGACTATAAATCACGGTAGGTATCAGTAGGGATTATATAAAAAATTGTTGAGCATACTTACGTTGTTAGCTCTCGAGCGTCCTCTGGCTGAAATGCGCCGGCGCAAGTCTTCCCGCAACAAACTCTTCAGCGGCGACACCTTGATCAAAGACGACAGCGACGACGACACGTCACGCTTGTCCTCCCCTTCGCCGCCTTCGCCGGAGCCTTCCTCCTGGGTATTGGGCTCCTGGTGATAACAGATATTAATGTTTATTTCGTATATAATAATAATAATACAGGACAAATTACACACATTCACCTAACCCCTAAGTAAGTAAATTATTTGCTCGTATTAAGAGTGTTAGACAACGATACAAATACTACACATTATAAATACTGACAATATTAAATATAAATATTAACAACTAAACCCATAAATACAGACGTCAATGTTCGTCACATACATGTCTGTCTCTGTTGGGAATCGAACCCGAGGCACATTGCGTCGCTGGGGTTAGTCGTCTGCGGGAACCACTCTACCAATGGGGCGGTTAATATATGAAACCTATATGCCTAGTTATTTTTAACGTTATTGTGGTACTTCTGGATTAAGAGATACACATAAGCGGGTATGTAGTATATAAATAAATATTACCTGCTTGATAGGTATGAGTGTGATGGAGGGCGTAATGGCGGGCAACGCCAGCGAACTACTGGCCGCGCTCTCGGACTGCGGAGACCCTGAACCGTTCATGTGGGACTCTGGAAATTAACATGATGTATTAGTTATGTATTACCATTTTCAAGTCACAAATCATGCTAGTATTTATAATTAACATTCAAATCACCATCTTTGATTGCAGGCGGTGACTTGACAAAACTCGTGTCTCCTGAAATGGTAACAAACAAAATCGAGGCCAAATTCTGGAACATTATACCATGAATTCACGAGATTCTCAAATAAAAAATAATGAACTAATTTGTTCAATTATTATCAAAGATAAAGGAAAAACCACTATAGAAACGAGTCAAGTTAATAGCTATAATTTATATGTAAATATTTAATAGGGAATACATTTACTTTAAATAAATTGAACACTAGCTTTTGTAAGCAGCAGCACCCGCGCTATGAAATACGAAAATTATTAGAAATATAATAAAACTTATAATGAACGTCCGGTTTACTGAAACTATAATGTAACGCTTATCATTTGCAAAGTCACACGTTCTTACTAGAATATACTATTTTTCATCAAGATCGGTCAAGGCATTTTTAATTAAAGAAGATACTTAGAGATTGACGAAATAAAAAAATATGTAAAATGTTGGTCAGTGGGTAAAAATAAGAAAAATTATCACAAGCTAAAAATCATTCAAGACAGAACCTATCGTTTTATATAGTAGTATAGATATAGATACTTGTTATTTGATCAAGTACCTATTATGATGTGCCTGTATAGTGTTAAGTTCATCTCAAATTTTTTTAAAATAAGGAAATCCTGTATTTTTTTAAAAGAAAAGTAAACATAACAATTTAAACAAACCGAATAATATTTTGAATTATGGACAAAATAAAAAAATAAACAATAGTTACCTTGATGATTATTTTGACCGGGAGAGAAGGTCTCGTTGTTATCGGCCATCGATATCTCGACGTGTGGTGTCAGGTAGTGCATGGGTGGGGTCACGTTGTCCAGCGAGCGTTCTCCGTTACTGTCCCCACTGTCCGAGTAGGCGGCGGCCACGGACACAGACAGGCCGGAGCCCAGGGCCCCTAGCGCGCTAATGGCGCTGGGGTCCATCGTGCCCTCGGCGTAGGCCGCGTTCGCGATGCCGGCGGCAAGAAGGGAAACAGAGTTGTTACCGGGGCCCGGATTGTCCAGATCTATGCCGTGTCTGTCGGAAATGTTATGACTTGTAAAAGTATATTATGATTACATGTTCCGGTTCGAGCTTGATGAGAATCAATGGGAAACATCAAAGTTGAAAATAGACACCTGTTAAAGAAGTGGACTCGAAGACTCTTCATGGTTTGGGCGCGGTAGCTACAGAGCGGGCAAGTTTTGACAAGATCGTGTTGGCCGACGTGTTCGTTCTGAAAGTGAGCACGCATGGCGATCTGTCTCTGGAATCCTCGATTACATATGGGGCAATGGTACGGCAAGCTTTTTGTGTGGGTTGTGAAGTGTTCCGCTAGATGGTCCTTTCTGAAGAATCTCTTCTGGCACACGCGACACTCGTATGGTTTAACGCCAGTGTGGCGCATTTTATGACGTCGCATGTTCGCGCCATTAGAGAATTTCATATTACACACATCGCATTCGAATAGCTTTCTGTGTGGGCGCGCGTCGGAGTTCTGTGCGGCGGCCACATTGTTGTTGTCGGGCGAGCACTGTGCCATGTGTGTGGTTAGCGCTCGACTGCTTAAAGTGCTAAAACTATTGCATGTTGTACATTTTAATAATGTACCATTGCCCCGTTTCGGAGTCTCCTTGCTCGCTGTAGGTGCCTGTAATTACCAATATTAAGTATAATAAAGACCCTTAGTGTTAAAAAAATAGATAACTTATAAACATTAATATTTACAAAACTTTAATATTTATATCATATTTCATTCGCAATACCTTTTGGAAAAAGTTCTATTCTCCAATTATTGGATATATTAGCCTACCATGTTGCTGTGAAGCGACCTTGGACCCATGTAAGCCGCGTTCCTACCTACCTAAGTTAGCTGTATGCTTCTTATGCACAAATACAATTAATAATCATGTTAACATTAGGTCGTTCGAAATAGCGATCTTAACTTCATTAGCAAAATACTATTAAACCTCAAATTCCAGTGATAGCAAATTAAAATTAAACTTAGTTCCTTAATGGGTATAATTTGTTATACAATTACTGATAATATTATTAAGGTGGACTATTCGTCATATTATTTTTTTCTTAATCTATTCATTAGAAATAATTTATACAAAATATATACTATAATGATAACATAGACTTGTTATGTCAACAAGTAGATAATATAATTGGAAACAGGGATGAAACCAATTATATCCAACACCAAGGCAGTTATATTATCCTAGTGACAAATAATAGTTGGATAGCTGTTTTTTTTTTTCAATTTAATCTATATATATTTTTTTTCAATTTAATCTAAAATTAATAAAGCTATAAGCTAAATAAAAGATATAAAAAAATACTACATAACCAATTCTCAACATAAATTATATTAAAGTTAATTTTAGTTATTAAAATAATATTACTTTAAACCTTATTTATTAAATATTTATTAAACCTGGCATAAAATATAGCATGAAAAATTTAACATTGCAATAACACTTCTACACAAGTAGATAAGTCAAGAACCTCAAGTGCTTCTATTTTAATTATAGACTGGCTCTTTACTGCTTGAATGAGAATATTCTATGTCAGATATTGACAATGTATTAAGTTATATGAGAAAATTAGCCATATAACTACAAGTAAAGTCAATCATTATTGAACTTCAATTATAAAAGTGTCTGTACAAATCTGATTATTATTGGTGTTGTATTATCTGTATAACAATATGTTATCGGAACTTTGTATAATCCTTGCATAGATAATCAGAATGTTATGAATTAGAAGTAAACTATATTATACATTATAAGGATCATTCTAAAATGACTAACTCAACTTTTAAGCTATATCGGAAACCAAATACATACATTAAATCCTTTAGTCATAAAATTTGAATACTCTAAATAACAATATAATTATAGAAAAAAGAAAACAATCATAAAACCACAGAAGTTCTTATCTTTAATAAGATCTTTAAAACATTTGTGTTAATAAATATTTATTATACATAGTATCAATTAATCTACATATTATTATTGGTTCTCTACATTTCATTTTATGTTAAAATATCTTAAGGTATAGGTAACACCTTGTTCAATTTAAAAGAGATTTTTTATAACCAAAGTATTCCATGCAGATAGTATTATTTTATAAAATCATAAAACCATAATTAATCCTTTCAAGATTTTGAATAATCTTATTGAATATAACCAGTCTAGGGATAATATCTTTATCTTTTAAATCAATTGTTTAATAGGTTTGTAGTAAAAGCTAGGGTCATTTAATTAAAGTTCACATTAGTTAATTTACTTTATAATTTATTAGGACATCTCAACTCTGTTTTGCTTTGGTAGCTTCATTCTTTTTTTTTTAACAATATGCAGTTTTATAAATAGTTAAATATTATATTTACCAAATATTATATAAAAACATACCGGTTCATTCTTGACGGCAGATAAATTTGGCGACACGGTGCCAGAATCGGCCTCTGTTTCCCCTTTTGATGACATCACATTAGGTCGCGGCCTTTCAGATCATCACTCTCCCGCCTCACGATTCTAAAATACATAATAATTACTAAGGTTTCTTAATAACAAAACAGAATCACGCTATTATTTAAGTTTCGAAAACACATAAAATCCTATTTCGACTAAAACTGAAAAGAATGGCGAGGTGACCCATTTACGAAAACATACGAATTATCGACTCACGTTAGACTATTTATAAACTTTATCTATTTATCCCGTGGACATCACACAACACTTTTAAAAAGGTAATGAAAATCTAATACGAAAATATATGACAAACCAACACACTCACTTGATAGCCTGTCTTGATACGTCGACAGCCAGAACAGCGGTATTTTAGGGAGAGATCGCTATGTGGCCTAATTCAATGCTTGAACTCTATGCACAAAATACGTGTTACACGAATAACTGTAAATGCACAAATAAGTGGGTCCCCACTATCAACTTATGATAATTGGACATTTAATTACTTTTAACGCTAAATATTTATCCTAAGTTATTCTTAAATTCTAAAACGAAATCACTAACATTTATATCAAACCTAAACCCATTCTGTAACTACTCGTTCATCTACGATGGTAAGTTCGGATAAATAAAGAACTTTTTTTATTTTTTTTTCTTCTAGCAACACTAAATAACCAAAATTATTTCATCTTCTCTTTTCCACATACAGTTTTTCGAGTTTGAGAATAAATATTATTTTAAATTGGATACATGTACCATACTAATAATATTAGAAATTTATTATTTAATTAATTTTACAAAAAAATAAACAATTAAAGACAATCAATATTTTTGAGTTTATTATAAAAATGTTAAAATTGACCATCATAATATAATCAACTGATGTTAAAGAATATTTGAAAATTTAGATAATTTATTTATTATATTTTCCGCCCCGTTGGTCGAGTGGTTAGCGCAGACGCCTGACGTGTCACGGCTTAATGGGGTTCGGGTTCGATTCCCGGCAGAGACAGGCATTTATGTGATGAGCATAGATGTCTGTGTTTCTGGATTGGGTCGTTTATTAAATATATTCTCAGTATTTATATGTGTATTTCTATGTATTTGTATCGTTATCTAACACCCTTAACACAAGCAAATAATTTGCTTACTTAGGGGTTAGATCAATGTTTGTAATTTGTCCTGATATTCTTATATATTATTATTATTATTATTTACGTATGGAATTAATTGTAAATCTAAAAACAATGATAAAATCAAACAAAACCTGAATCAGAACCAAGAAATATATACATATCTTTAAACTTCAATGAAAATTTCGGTCTTAAAATATGTTTACTTATTCATTTTACTTGGAAGTCAATGGTACCAAGCAGAGTAATTCAACCTATTTTACTTATGGTTTATGGTAATGATAGTAAAATGACAGTTAAGGCAGTTTATGAATGGACTATTGTGAAATCAGTTATCAGAAAAGTCAAGTCAAAAGACATTCGACAGCTGATGAAAAACAAGTTTTCATTATTGATGTTAGATGTATTTCGAAATAAGTGGTGCAAATAAAATTGAACGGTTTTCCCGAATGGTCATGATTCACGTCTAGACTTCCAATCTGTATTACCTTATGCTGTTAAAAAACGTAGTTTAAATGAAAATACAAAAACGTATTATTCTTAAAAATGTGTACACCGTCGATAAGAGCTTTTTTTAGCCAATGGAGGCTTTGGATTCGTCCTTTGTTTATAGCAACCTATGTTTTATTAGTTATAATACTGGTACCGCTGTTAATAGTTCATTCGATAAATAATGGCTTTACAAAGTCAGACCAAAGTACCTTAATCGGTGGAGCATTCGTTCTATTTGCCGTGCCGATCTCAATATGGCAGATCACTCAGCATATAGTACACTATACCAAACCATCATTACAAAAACATATTATAAGGTAATGTTTTACTTACTGTTTTTTATGGTACATATCATCATATAGTCTTAATACAATCATATCTAGCATGTCTTATGTCAACAAATAATCTAATTATATTGTAGAATATTATGGATGGTGCCAATCTATGCCCTCAATGCTTGGATAGGTTTAGAATTTCCCGAACAATCAATTTATATGGATGCTTTAAGGGAGTGTTATGAGGCTTATGTGATTTACAACTTTATGAAATATTTATTTAACTACCTCAATGATGGGCAAGACTTGGAGGCGCTGCTTGAAACAAAGCCTCAAGTAAATCATATATTTCCACTATGCTGTTTGACACCGTGGGAGATGGGAAGGTATGTATACCCATACATATATACATACATGTATACCCATACATAGTATGGTTGTATTACCCAATACAACAGGAACAGATTGCTTAACACTTTTTGCGTTGTATTTTATCTGTTTCAGTGAGTTTGTTCACAATTGCAAGCATGGTATTCTGCAATATACCTTAGTGAGACCTTTAACAACAGTTATATCAATGATATGTGACATCTGTGGAGTTTATGGAGAAAGTGACTTTAGTCCAAATGTTGCCTTTCCCTACATTATAGCCATTAATAATTTATCACAGTTTGTGGCCATGTACTGTCTCGTTTTGTTCTATCGGGCAAATCGTACTGAGCTGAAACCAATGAAACCAATCGGAAAGTTTTTGTGTATTAAAGCTGTTGTATTCTTCTCGTTTTTGTAAGTAATTTTATTTGCTATATTTAAAAAAAAAGTTTTATTCATAAATTTGCATCTTCATAAAATATATTGCTTAGTGTAAAAATCCCATGTGCATTTTCTTAAAATATTATTTACAGCCAAGGTGTGATTATCAATATATTGGTATACTGTGGAGTGATATCAACAATATTTGATATTTCAGACACTGACAAGATTAAAATTATATCTTCAAAGCTTCAGGTATGAGTACTAATAAAAGTAAAAACAAATTAATTGCACCGATAAGAGTCATTACACTTAAATTCAATACATTGAGCAATCTTCTTTAATATTATAAACATAAATATAACATATATTTATAAAAACTTTTAATGTAGCATTGTAGTCATAACAATGCTACATTAAATGAAAAAATATTTATAACATTTCTAGAATACACTATTATGCCAACAATCAATTTGTACTTTACTCAGTAGATAATGTTTCTATTTAAAAAAAGAAAAACATGTACTTTTTCCTTAATTATATTTTATATTTACAGGAAGAACAATAATGTTATTGTAGCCTACTTTAATCGTTAGCCTCTTATTGATTATGGTTTAAAAAAAAATTACTAATACTTAGAAATGTAGATTAAAAAATAAAATTGCTTTAGTGCCAAAAAGTCACAGTATCTGACCCTCATTTGGTGACATTGTTGTGTATAGTAAAACATATGTTTAAATTCTAGTTAAGAAACTAGATATTTTTTGAAGTTAAGAAACAAGAAATTTGCTTAATTATTATAATTCAAAAAATAACTTGAATATGCTTAATTTTAGCTGTTTATCTTTATAGATATGAAGCTGTAAACCAACAGATAATTAAAAAAATAGTACAATAGAATTAATACTTTAAATTCTTATTCAGGACTTCCTCATCTGCATTGAGATGTTTTTGGCAGCGATTGCACACCACTACAGCTTTTCATACAAACCTTACATATCTCCTTTAGCACCGTCACGTTCATGCCTTGGATCCTTCCTCGCTATGTGGGACGTCTCTGACGTTAAGAGAGACATATCTGAGCATTTGGGGGTAGTAGGTATGTAAAGGTTTGATTGTATTATACTAGATTTTGTTTGAAGATTCTAGTTTTTGAACTACCATCCTCGTTTAAAAAAACTTTTTTACCTATTTTTCACAATAAATGATTATATAACACACTAGAGCTCTATAACTCTTACACTAGCTAATACCTTTTAAAAGAATTTGAAATGGGTGAGTATTGGTTTTTTGCCCAGGTTCTGACACTAATTCAAATTCAATGGTTAACAGAAAATGGCTATACTCACTATACAATATAACCATGCTTTATAAAGTTCCAAAATGTTATAATAATTATAAATATTTTAATGTCCAGGGAGCTCGTTCAGTAGAAGATGGCGTGGTAAATCAATGTATCACATGGCTCGAGGATTTGATGAAAGCTCTAGACTTAATGAACCAGTACCTTCCAGCTCTGCACCAAATCTCACTGTAGAGGCCACAGAACCAACTGTTGAAGTTCGACCTTCAGTTTATGGATCCCTAGAAAACACCATGACGACGGGGTCATTGACCTCTGATACTGAGCCATTACTTTGTGATAAGGACTCAAACCCTGAAGTATAAACTTTTGTGATACTTAGTATTTTTAAACGATTTTGAACTGAATGAATATTCTAGTTGAGTATTATTATTTGCATTATGAGAAAGTATTTAGGTCATCAATGTACTTATAAAGTATAAATGTTGCTTTAAAGTATGTAATTTCAAACTTTTACTTCCAATGCAATATGAACTGACATTTAAAATTTCATATATTAAATATTTTACTCTCAAAGTTATAAGAGAATAAGAAATGTATCAAAAGTCTACACTAAAGTAATTATACTTAGTATATTTCATATATTTAGAATTATTTTGTAACTAGCCTATGACCTAACTAAAAATTGCAATAACTTCAATTACAAGTCTCAAATTTATACAGTGTGCACACATTTGTCATCACACTGAAATTTAAAATAAATAATATTAATAATGTTACTAATTCCATGATTAATTTTATACAATTGTAAATATTTATGAAAAGTATAAACCATTCATTTGTTTCATTTAAAAACTAGTACAGATAAAAATATTTTTTTTACTAAGATATATTTATAACCAAGCGTTACTAAAATCTCATATATCTGCAAGTACAATTAATAAGAGACAAATGTCGTAGTTGTATTTACTTTATTGATTAAAAATGTGATATTGATTTATATAAATAGTATTGTATCGTATTTGTTAAGTTTCATAAATAAATCATATTTCTATACAGGATGTTTATGATTTCTTTCTACTTTACGACTATTTACTTGTAATCATTGCAGTTGGATTAAACTTTAAAGATTAATTAATGAATGGAAAAAATATTTATATAATGATTTTATTCATGACAAAATACATACGTACATAGAAATGGCTTTAGGCATTGTATCACCTTGTCAACAATAATTCTAAATATGTATTAATGAATATAAAAATAACATCTTAATATATATTTATAGCTTATAATAATTAATATGTTTTGTTTTATTAGTACATACAATTTATTAAAAAATGTTTTTTTTTTCGTATTTGGAATGTGTAAATGTAATTAACACTACAAGTTATAAGAGAGTAATGTTATATGAAGATTTCAATTAACTTGGTATAATAATAAAAACAAAAAAATAATTACGTATCAAAAATACTGTTATTTTGCAAAGTTTTAAGCTTAAGAATGAAAAATTAAACCTGACTTGAATATACTCTATTAATGAATGATTTAATAATCTCGACTTCTATTAAAATTTTCAAGAGCAGTCAAACCCGCTTTGAGACTGTTCAGTTCAATTCTATTCCACAAAGTGCCCATAATAATGTAATAAAATGAAAAACCCGTCATAATTATTTTTAGAATATCGCCTAATATATTGTTTGGCCAATAACCTACTGAACCTAAAAGGAACATGAAAATTAGGCCACCTGTCAATAAAAATAGTTTTTTTGTTTTGTTTAAAGTCACAGTAGCCTCTTTGCAAACTTTAATTGCCTCATCTATGGTCTCTTGAAAACGTTCTTCTTCACTATATTGTCTTTGCTTCAGTTTTGTTGGAGAAGGTTTGATTTTTAACTCCAATGCAACTGCATTATGGTCAGAATATGAAAATGGTTCCCCAGGTACTCTTTCTTCCATTGGATTACCAAATTTAAGAACTTCAGCCTGAAACATTAACATTTTTTTCAGATAAGTCCCAAAGGACATGTTCTGTTAATATTTAAATGTATTTAAAAAAATATATAAACATGTTAGCCATATTATGCTATTTCAAGTATTAAATAATTTTTAAATCTAAAATTAAAGGTATATTATTAAATAAATCTTAATATAACATTCAAGAGTTTTTGGTTGATCGAAATGTGTGGAACTTGGGTCATTGACTTATTTGCAGGGTCGATGTTATAATGTATAAGTCAAATATGGTTAAATTTCATTTAAAAAGAGCAACTGTTGAGTTTCTGGCCTGCTCTTCTCAGCAGAACAGCATTCCGAGCTGGTGGTAGCTTACTCACAGACTGACTATACGGACCAATTTAATGTAATTGACGATTTAAAAGTGCGTGTAAATGCCTACTTGAATAAAGATATTTTGAATTTCAAAAAATAATGAAAAAACATTTCTTGAGATTTATTTAAGTAGAAAATATATATAATAAAATCACCTCTAATGTTGGATTTATATGAAACAATATATGATCTATTCTCTTTCCCTCGGGACACTGTGTCACCATTTTAGGGTCGGAATAGCTGTTGTTAATGTTGTCACTGGTTCCAATTTGTTTAGCAAACGGATCATGATTATCTTGAAGTATGTATGGATCCAGAAGTGACGGCAATTGCGTGATTAATCTGAAATAAAATTGTTTATTGATTTTTATTTATAATATAAACAATTTGGTGTATTTAAATAAAAATGAAAACATTTTATGTGCTTTAATTATTAATTTCAAAATAATATTTTTTATTAATTATTAATTTGAAAATAATAATCAAGTATACCGCCCCGTTGGTCGAGTGGTTAGCGCAGACGCCTAACGTGTCACGGCACAACGGGGCTCGGGTTCGATTCCCGGCAGAGCACAGGCATTTATGTGATGAGCATAGATGTCCGTGTTTCTGGGTTTGGTCGTTTATTAAATATATTCTCATTATTTATATGTGTATTTCTATGTATTAGTATCGTTGTCTAACACCCTTAACACAAGCAAATAATTTGCTTACTTAGGGGTTAGATCAATGTGTGTAATTTGTCCCGATATTATTATTATTATTATTAGTATAATACTACTTGATTATTATTTTGTAATTATAAGTTAAAAAAGGGAAATATAAGACCTAAATATAATACCTAAGAAGTGGATATGTATTACCTAAATGATAAATCTCCAGGTGCAGTATTAAGGTCTCCAGCTAGAATGGAGACATCAGCAGGAGAATGAGTCAAATTAACAAGCTCGGCTGTAGAATAAGCTTGTAATACTCGATGGGCGAGGTATATGTCATCTTCATGATACTCTGCATGTAACTGAACATAACATAACAGATTGTTAGTTGTTAGTAAAAAAGGTATTATAGTAAATACTTTGTCAGGCCATAAATACTGTTGCAATTAAAAATAAAAAAATATTGCATTTGAATTTGGAATGTGTCATTTTTATACGATTTTTGATTATATTTTCTCATTTTTTCGCCAATACTTTATACAATATTTTGCGATATTAAAATGGAGTGGGATGATAAAGAACAGAATCGCTGTGATTGCATAACACAAAGTCGGTATAGTCTATAGAGCCCAATGAAATTTTTAAATCTCTCCATACACTTGGTATTATTATTATTATTTAAAAGCGCGGCTGTGCAAGGCTATGGGAACCCAGTATCACTGCGACCTAAAAGATCTATTGTGATCGCCACTGCACTTGGTATTAGTCAAATGTTTGTGTAATGTGTACCAGGCTATTGATAGGTACAATGAGACTTCCTCTGTTTGTGGCAGAGAAAGGTCTTGCCGTCCACATATTGTTAGTACGAAAAAGGTCGTCAAAGCGGTAAGATAAAGAATTCGAAGAAATCCTTTCCGAAAGCAAAAGATTTTATCTCAGGAAATGAACATGAGAATGAGATGACTCAGGACTTGCAGCCTATAAGAGACATACTGGTCATTTCTTAACTGACAAAATAAAGATGAATAGGGTGGTAAAATCGAAACGGCTACTGAAGCGGTAAGCAAAGGGAGGTCACAGAAACATTTTATTTACGGATGAGACATTTTTTACAATTGAGCACCGTTTTAACAAATAAAATTACCGTATTTATGCTCAAAGCTCTAAGGAAGGTTCTCAATTAGTCGACAGAGTGCAACGTGGGCATTGTCCGACTTCAGTGATGGTTTGGTGAGGTGTTATAGCTATGAAGGAGAGACTGAGCCATATTTTTGTGTAAAAGGTATCAAAACATCGGCTCAAGTGTATCAAGATACCATTTTTGAGAAGGTAGTTAAGCCCCTTAATAACACCATGTACAATAACCAAATATGGTCCTTCCAGCATATGGACTCGGCGCCGGGTCATAAAATTCTTGGTTGGAAGCGAAAGTCTCGGACTTCATCAGAGCTGAACACTTGCCGTTGTCTAGTCCCGATCTTAATCCGCCTAATTATGATTTATGGTCAGTTTTAGAGAGTACAGCTTGCTCTTTAGAGCAAATCTTTAAAGTCATGATAATTTAAAGTTCCTAAAAAAATCCATATGATTGGCAGTGAAGAATTTCCCCATGGAAATTGCGCGTGCTTCTATTGATAACTGGCCTTGATGTTTAAAGGACTGTTTTGCAGTCAATGGATACCACTTAGAAGAAGCTTTTTATATTTTTAATTGTTTTATATTTGTGTATTACACAGTAAAAGTAATTAATGTTACTTGCAATTATTTTTTTTTTCTTTGTTACAATATTTATGGCAAGGCTAAGTAATAAAAAGGTTTATTAGAAAAGAAAAGTAGATTATGTACTTTTTTCATGAAATTTCTTTATCAATGTCATTCCAAAAAAAGGGTTCTTTATCATCAATTATTATAAATAATTGGTTAAATAGGTTTAAACAAAGAAACAAACACTCTTATAATGTAACCTTGAGCTACAGTTTAGCTAAATGTTCTTAATTGCTTTGTTTGGCGCAAGGTAAATTACCTATCATATTTTTACTGATAAGAATTACAATCTAGTGGAATATATGATTTTTTATTGTAGTTTAGTTTTAAGTTCTTTAGTGATTTTGAAAAAAATACATAAAATCAATTATATTATGGAAATTAGATTATAATATAATACAGCCTTTTTTAATGTAGATTAGTAATAAAAGACCAGATATACATTTTAAAACATAACTTACATGAGTGCAGTAAACATTTATCAGTCTATTGTAACATTTAATCCTGCAGAGCCCTACTCCTTTCCCTCCAAACCAATCTCCATGATGAATTTTATGTATATAACCATTTAGTGGCCATTGATGGAAGAAAACATCCTGGATCACCCATTTTGAAAAAATGCATAAGCCTGAGCCCAAAACACCGCTACAAATAATTTAGTTTTATTTTCAAACCATAGAAGGAATTTAAATATTTATATTATTAGTACCATACCTATAAAAATAGTGGGCAAATGGGAGATGTTTCTGGAGCATGTCTTTCAAATATAAATAATCATTTTCACTCCATATTTCTTGTAGACACACAATGTTGTGAGGAGCTTGCTGTAAATATTTAGCTATAGCCTCAATTCTTTCTTTACGGTTTTTAGACACAATAGGAATGCCCCTAAAAATAAATATAAAAATGTGTGGATATGAACAATATTAACAAATAAATGTTGAATTTAAAATCAATCAAGGACTTACCAACAGTTTAAAGTAAATAGATTTAAAGTTAATTCCATGTTGCGATAATGTTAAAAAACAAATATAAAAATAAAAAAGTTATAAAAACGGTTATTAAATAAGAAAATTCATGAAGTACTTTAACTTTATCAGAATTGTTTTTTATGGTAATTTATTCAATTACTGATGAATATGTCATAAAAATAAATTATATCAGGAAAATACGTAATCGCGGCGTATCATAAAAAAGCGTAATTTACATATACCGCTGTCCTTAAATAATTGGGATAAAAATTAGCGGATGATGACGAAAATACGTCAAACTAAACATCTAATTATCTTACTCTGTTATTATACTATCTCATATTTTTTTATTAAATAAATATTTTAGTTAAACACAACAAAAACTGAAATCAGCTGACATCTAGATTCTAGACAAACAACGTTATGTCAATTGTCATGTGTCAGGTTGAAAAATAGGGATGGTCGAAGAAATCAACGGAAATACCAAAACATATATGTCGATGCAATTTCTTTGTATTTGGTAATCGATTCCAGTTAAAAGGATTTTTTTACAACCATTTTTACTCAAATAAGATAAAGATAATTGAATTAAAAACCTATAACTCATATCTATGATGAAAGATCATTTAAGAATTAATTAATCTATGCTATTATGTATTATAAACTAATTAATATTAATAAAGATCGCCCAAGACAATATAAAAGTAATATTAACTAAAGTTAAAAGATCCTACATGTGTAAAAAAATATGTTTAAAGATTTTGTCTTAATTTACACATTATTCTGATCAAATTTTGCCTATTGCCTCATTGAACATGAAAATATTATTTATAATCATAAGTAATATAATATCAACGACCGGCCATCTACACAGAGCTCTCTTAAGTTAGCGTGGAAAAGTGAATTTTTTTGCTAATTCGATTGTTCGTAGTTTGTTCTTGATTGTTTGATTAAATTTATTATTTGTTCGATATTGACTTTTTTAAATTAATTATTCAAAATTTCATCTGAACCTAGCTCTTAATATTTAATTGTCTGTACTTTTTTGATGAGTTCTTGTTTATCTGATAAAAAAAACGTTTGTGCGATCGTATTTTTTTTATAATCAATTTTTAAATATCATTACACCCACGCTCCTAAATAAATATTGCTGCCCATGCGCGAACGTTGGATAAATTCACTATTATACAACGTAATAATAATAATAATCATTCACTATATACTTCACATTCACATATTCAACTATCCGAGTGAGTTTATGCAACGTTCGTGCATGAACAGCAATATTTATTTGAATATGTGCAGGAGCGTCGGTGTAATGATATTTAAAAATTGATTATAAAAAAAAATACGATCGAACAAACGGTTTTTTTAATCGAACAAACAAGAACTCATCAAAATTGATAAAAAAGAATAAAAAAGTACAGACAATTAAATGTAAAGAGCCAGGTTCAGATGAAATTTTGAATAATTATTTTTAAAAAATCACTATCGAACAAACGCTAAATTTAATCGAACAATCAAGAACAAACGAACAATCTAATTAGCAAAAAAAATTGCAAATAAATCACTTTCCACGCTAACTTAAGAGAGCTGCTACACAGTACTATAAATAATAACTGGGCTATACCGCTGTATAGATACTAACACATCTCTATATATTTTATTATCTATAAATGCAACTATTCAAATTAGTTGTACTCTAATAGAGGTAAATCTCTTTATTTAGTGTATTTTAAAAAGGTTCAAATTTCGTAATTACAATTGTAATAAAAGTATAGATTGTAGAGAGGGTTTAAATAAAGCTACATGTAGCTAATAAGAAAGGTTTTTTATTCAAATAGATTAAAAAAATAAAGATGTATGGTTTTAGATTTTGACAAAGTTTTGGAATAGCTGTTTGTTTTATGTTCATTTGATCATAGCAAATGACCGCCGTGGCGTTTTGGTGATTAAGATATAATTACGCGATACTTTTACCATCGGATTTTGACGCATTTCGGAAGCTCGACACTGCTTCAGAAGCCTGATAGATGAAAACCTTGTGGATTGTCGATGCTTAAAGTATCGCAGTCTACGGCCTTGATAAAAAAATATTAACACATTTAGCTTATTTTACACTCTAATCTGCCCTAGTTTTCAACACAGTAATGATCATATTTTTTAAAAATATCCATAAACATGTATAGTAGGCGTTAAGTTAATTTGAATTTTAAATAAATATTGAATGAAAAATAAAACGAAACGGGCAGGGATTCGACAAACCGAGAAAGGTTTTAACAGTTTCAGGTTAGTATCTCTTTCTGTATTGGTTTATTTTTCATTCTCTATATACTTTAAATGATCATATTATTAAGATTAATATTTTCTAAGAATAGTAACGGTACATAAATTATCCACATAAAAAAACTAAATTGGTACTTAAGATCTATATTTAAATATAACTATAATTTCAGTCAATACCTAATAATTACCTACAAAATAAATAAATGTTTTCTTTCAATCAACAATACTCAAAACTTAAAATGAATAAGGTACTATTTTTTGTGTTTCGATTTAACTTTTTTTCATATAAAAGTTAAATTTGTAAATTTCAGAATAGATTTATAAACTATGTAACAAAGCTTTGCTCTTCTTTATTTGGGTTATCTACAAAAAGGTCAACGTCCTGCTGTATGATTCCCGCTAATTTTAAAGCGGTGGCGTATTTCATTGAATTTTCATCTTTCCTCTTCTTCCTGCCAGTTTCAGTTGTTTTAGGTATTCGTAATATAACTTCCGGTCGAGTGTGACGATCGATATGATCATTTAATCGGGCCTTAAATTAATTACTTTATTTAGTGTCAAAGTTTTGTGAACCAAATTAATAAAAAAAAAAGATTTCATTGAAATATCATTAACTGTGAAACATTATTAATTATGAAACAGATAAAATTGCACCTTGGTTGTTAACTTGACACCACATAGTAAACAATCAAATGTCAGACCTTCGTGCTTTACTAGAATGTGTTGTTTGAGATTACTGTTCCTTGAATAATGTCTGTAAATAAAAGCAATATTTGAAATAAAATCAATAACAAAAAGTGTTAGACTACTAAAAAATATTGCAATATTATTAAGAATATATTACCTATGGCAATTTTCATATGGACAAAAAAACATTGTTACTGAGTTTCCCGGCATGTGCTTCTTTACGTGTCGTATAATATGAGACCTCTCCTTGAATACTTTTCCACAATCATTACAAATATACTCTGAAATTTGAAAGCAGCTTGATGAAATTTATCCTTAAGTATTGTGTTAAATATTGAAAGATTAGGTTTATGTTATACAGAAATAAAGGATAGAAACAATGAAAGCATACATGTTTGATTACAATAAAATATACGTAGAATAGTATAGAGCAAATCAATATTTTAAAAAAGTTACTGCAATTTTTCTGTGTGCATGTTTTTTTGACATTTGACACAAACAATAGTCCAAGAGCTGATGCCAATTTTAGAGTTTTAGAGAATTTAAAATTATAAAATACTAAACCGGTGGGCATATTTAGCGGAACGCAAAAAACAGACTGCAAGATCATATGAAAACACATTTTTGTTGTACAATACATTTGATTATTATTCTGAATTAATTAAATTAACATTTTTGAACATAAAAAATCACAAAATTAAAGCGAAAGAAACGAAATTAAAGACAATAAGGTCAGTGACTTAATAGGGAACATGCAAAAAAATTTAAATGGTCTCAAATATTTTTTTTTCGATTACTTTTTATCATCTTATTATAATAAAATCATTTTTTTTTAATTTACTAATCATTTAAGGCCATAAAATAATTTATGAAAAGTGTAACTTTAGGGAGCGAAATTCAAAATTCCAAAACGCGCCACCATTGGTCGAAAGGAAATGTGACGTCATTTGACACACCATTCAATATATCGGCGTTTAAGTTCATACTGTGGTATCAGTGTGACTGAGAAAAATAAATAATTTAAACCTATATTTTCGTGCTTAAAGGTTTTATTAAATGATACAATTGTTTAGGTAATATTAAAAACATTTTCTAAATACTCAAACAACTCTAACAAAACCAATACCTACAAACTCTTTTTGAATAGCAGTTAGCATGCTACTACACAATACATTTTTAAAATGTTTCTGCCTCTGAATCATTTTTCACTTCACTTGACTCAGATAAATAACTTGGTTGATAATCAGCAGATATAGAAGATATAAGATGCTATAGAAGTATTATCAGCTGTGTTTTCAGTAAACAATTTTCTTTTTAAAACAGATAGTTTTACTTTTAAAACTGTTGTGTAACAATGTTGTGTGTTAAATGAGGAAATGGTGACAATGCTACATTTTGTTTTTCAGCAGGTATATTTACATTGACACCTTTACTTCCATACTTCGGTTTAATATTAACTTGCACAGCTTAGTCACTTGGTAATTTATCTTTAATATGCGAAGAGCAAGGCTCTGCCTTATGATCATCACATTCAATAGGAGAAGTACTGAGTCTTGGCTGGTTAATATCACAGACATTTGTATGGACTAGGACTTACTACCTATATCACTTCTTCGTAAAGGTCACCATTTTTTTTAAACACTACTTTTGATAGCTAACTCTTAAAAGGCTTCATTAACCGAAGTCAATCTTTGCCTTTTGACTATGCACATTCTCATTCTATCAGCTGTTGTTTTTGCCACAAAAATATATAAGGAACAACTCCTTTCTTCAAACTTAGATTACATCTTTCTCCTTGTTGTTTCGTTACACATATTATATTCAATACAATTTGCTGTATCTTCCTTAACCTGAAATAAATCGACAGACCATAAAAATTGCGTAAAACAAAAAAAGATTACGGTTTTTATAGAAAGTTATACTGCAATTTGTAAGATAGGTTAGGTTAATTTTAATCTCAAATTTTCTAATGTTCTATACTTACTATAAATTTAAACTATTAGATTAAACTTATTATAAATAAAGTATACTTACGTTAAATTGATCTTCACAACCATATAAACACGATTTAGGACATATATTATCCCTTTTAATTACCATACACCATTGTTTTTGTATTTTCGCATCTCTTGGAATACGAAAAACACTTTGTCGGGTGTTTTTCTAATACTATTTTTGCACTCCGGTACTATACAATACTCGTAAGATGATTTTTATCTTCTTCCATGACTTGTAAAGCAATTAAAACTTAAAATATCTATGAAATTGCTAAAAAGTTCATAGTAAACATTCACTGGATGTATCATTTGACGTCACGCAAAGCGCGCGCAAAATGGCGGTGTTTAAACGGGTCAAATTTACTCAATGTTTTAATTTTCACTTTGAAAAAAAAACTAGAATCTTTTCAAGCCTATTAATATTTTTTTCTACGATATAGAGAGGTAAATGATTAATTTACTTCAAAAAAAAAGTACGTGAATGTTCCCTATTCTGAAGAGTTTTGACCTAACACAATGAAAACTAAAGAAAAGTTAATATTGTCCAAATGACTGGTTTTTTCGCAATGGGTGATACAATCAGTATTTAGTGTTGCCACCTCTTGCTGTTAAAACTGCCTGCATGCGTCTGGGCATGCTCTCTATTAAATTGTCAATAAAACTTTGCGGCATTGAGTTCCATTCTTCAACCAATGCGGTTTTGAGGTCTCTTACGTTGACAGGTGATGGATTTCTTTGTTTAGTTTGACTTCCCAGTTTGTACCAAACGTGTTCTATTGGATTTAGGTCTGGCGAGCGTGCCGGCCACCCCAAAACCTGGATTCCGACCTCATTAAGATATTCCGAAACTAATGCCGCAATGTGAGGTCGAGCGTTGTCATGCATTAGAAGAAAATTGTCTCTAATGAAAGGGGCAAAAGGCATCACAATCTGCTCTAAAATGTCGGTTACGTATCTTGCCGCAGTCAGGGAGCCGTTTTCTACGATGTGTAGCTCCGTGCGTGCTCCTAAACAAATACCGCCCCATACCATTACTGACCCTCCACCATACGGCTCTCTCCCAATAATGTTACACTGAGCGTATCTTTCTCCGGGTCGTCGCCATACTTTGGTCCTTCCATCATCTGGTTTGAGACAAAATCTGGACTCATCACTAAAAAGAACATTTCCCCAAGCGTCATTATTCCAATTTAGGTGGAAACGAGCAAAGCTGGCCCGAGCCACTCGATGACCTGCGGTGAGCTGTGGACCTCTGGCAGGCAAGTACGCCCCTATACCAGCTGCCTTCAGTCTTCTTCTGACGGTTTTGGTACTAATTATCACTTGTCGAACTTCCTGCAGCTGGTTTCGTACCTCAGAAGAAGTCAAGGTACGGTTTCTGAGAACACTGCTGACAATAAATCTATCGTCTCTCTCTCCTGTTACTCTTTTGCGACCTTGTCCTTTACGCCTGGTATACTCTCCAGTCTGCCGGTATCATTTAACATTGCGGAAAATCACAGACTTGGAAACATGTAATGTTTGAGCCACTTCATTGTAAGTGTGGCAATTAGGCGTAGAATTGCTAGCCTCTCAGTATTCTATAGGATACATTTTGGTGAGTGTGCGCAGGAATTACACGATCTAATTCCCCCAGCCCCCTTCCATCATCGGACTTTCCGACGCACGGCAGGAATCCATCCTTTTGTTGTGGACATTCCACCTGTCCGAACGAAGCGCTTTGCTTCGTCTTTTTTACTGCGTACAACAAAAGATTGGAACAGCTTGCCTGCGTCGGTATTTCCGAAAGAATACAATGTGGATACATTCAAGAGAAGAGTGAATAGGCTGCTAGGGTAATGCGCCTTACCACCTAAGACTACATTCCACTTACCATCAGGTGGAATGTAGTCAAGCATTGCCCTAGATAATATTAAAAAAAAAAAAAAAAAAAAAGTGTAACCATTTTCAATTAAAGTTACAGCTTTAGAAACCAGAGCAACGCTGAGATCCAGCATTATCGCCTAAATTTATCGAATTAAGTTCACTTCACTCAATAATGACAATTTTTCGTCAAAAAAACAACAGAAATAAAGTTTTTGTTAAAAACAACAAAAGCCGACGAAAATTCCATACACTACGTGTCTCAGAAATTAGCAGATAAACAAAAAAAACAAATGAATTTTAAAATAAAATTATTTTTAAAATAATCTTTTTTTTTTAATATATAATATTGGTATAGTGGCCAGTACGAAAATATGAAAATATTTTCCGTTATTCGACCTTTTTTTTGCGTTCCCCTAAATATGTCCATGAGTGTATATATTACAGATTTTTCGCAGATATGGAATTTAGAGAGGACTTATTTCGTTACTGTGCAGCATACGAAATTCGCAATAATCGAACTCCTGGACTATTTCGAGAATTTTGATATAAGACCTGGGTGGCTCCAACTTCAAAAGTTGGGTTACTTAAATGTGCTAATTTATTTACTATTATTAATTAATCTGTTTATAAATAGCAAAGCAAAGATTAGCAAGGATTACATTTTTAAACAGAGAAAAGATTATTTTATGTCTTATTAAACGATCTTCAGCATTAACTATTCTATATTTCAGACAGTGTTACTCCGTTTCGTTATTTTTATTAAAGGAATGAGAAGATATTCAATTTACTTTGTGACGACATAATCTAAGGTATGTCAATATAGTAGCAAATGCTAGTGATCATGATTCTAATCTTCATACCGTCTACAATAAGCGGATGAATCTTATCGATAGTTCCAAGGATAGACTTTTTTTTGCAAAAAACGTTAATTCTAAATATATATATTTAAATTCAAAATATCTTTATACAAGTAGGCATTTACACGCAATTTTGAATCGTCAATTACATTAAATTCGTCAGTATACTCATTCTGTGAGTAAGCTATAACCAGCTTGGAATGCTGTTCTGCTGAGAAAAATTGGCCAGAAACCCCACAGTTGCTCTTTTAAAATTAAATTTAACAATGTTTGACTTACACATTATAACATCAAACCTGCAAATGAGTCAAGGACCTAAGTTCCACACATTTCGATCAACCAAAAATTCTTGAATGTTATAGGTAATAAGTTTTATTGAATAATACACATTTAATTTTAGATTTAAAACTAAGAAAAGGAAGATCGAAGTTATATTGTGGAACCTTATTATATATGCGTACACTCAAGCCCATGAAGGATTTGTTAACTTTTTAAAATTTTTATATAACACCATTTCACAAAAAATGTTTGAACCAAATAGCCTCGGACCCTCGTCATGATTATGAATTGTATATGAAGAAGGTACCTGGTGAGGCGTGATCTACTCTCTTGTGGGTCATCAAGTCAGTCCAGTGTATGAAGGTCATATCACAGTGCTCACATTTGTGGGTCTTATGGTTGCGCATGTGCTTCTTTCTTTTGTACCTTGTTATAAAATCCTTTGAGCATAGTGGGCATCTGAAATAGTTTAAAAGATTTCATTTATTTTCATGGTATATTAAACTAATTATTAACTGTCTTTGGTTAGATCCAAATACTTCTACTTAGAACAATCTATTTATGAATCTTTAAATCTGTTATTATTATAACATTTATTTTATGATAAACAAATAACAACAATGTGATAATCAAGCAACTGTAATGAGTGTCAAAAATTTAAAATTATTATTTCTTACATTTTTTAGAATTTGTATGTATCATATTTATATTTTTTGTGTTGGGGTGAGAAGGCGTAGGCATTCAACAGTTGTTTTTTTTTAATATTATAGTTGGTTAAACGAGAAGACAGTTAACTTGATAATAAGTGCTCACCGTAACCCACCATCTGTTAAATCCAGAGAAATAAGAAAACTGCTGGCGACCTTGGAGGTAGTTTGAGGTAGTGTAAGTTTGTTTCAGGACTTTTTTAAAAGTACGCATATCGTATAGACCTTGAACACCACCGAGAGGCGTTTATCAATATTTTGGTATTGTGTGGATAAATGTTCCCCGAGAACTGTACTGTAGAAGATCGCCACGCATCCAGGTGTTGAAGAGGTATCTTAGAGGCAAATTGGAAGGCGACAGCAAAACGAATTTTATGATCGATAGCTTTCGAAATATCCAGACTAACTATGGTGGTAAAGACGGCTGACTAAATTTGCAGTTTTGGAGAGCGCTCTGAACTTACGTATCCCAGACCACCAGTTTACAAGCTGTTTGCCGATTATAATTGAATTATATTTATCTGGAATCGGACTCTGGCGATTTGCCGTTTGAAGAAAACAAGACTGTATTTTCTTTTAAATACTCGAAAGTTCGGATCCTTAATAACAAACGCCCCAGGATAGAGGATGCTATTTTCAAGCCGTAGCTGCGTTAACAACGGCATCTAACTAGAGCCCCTGTAGTATCATTTCGGCGAGAGCAGCACCGCAGGTACTAAGATCTTTGGAAGGAACACAAACCTGCCTCTAAGGGTAGGATGCTGAAAAGACACTAAGGCAATAACCTTAAGCGTAAGGTGTTTATATTTCTAAATATAGTTAGCCTAGGACTGTTTATAATACAAGATATTTCTTTGGTTCTAGTTTATTAATTTCGGTTAAAATAACTCTTTTTTTTGTTTTTATCATACTCCTGCAAAAAGAATATTTGTGTAAACTTGCCTGAAAGCTTTAACACCATTGTGCTGGTACATATGTGCCACCAATTGCTCTTTCTTCTTAAACTGTATCTTGCATTCGTTGCAGGTGAACAGTTTTTTTGAGCCTGCATGACTCATCTTTATGTGTCGTTTTAGATTCTGTCTATTTGAGTACTTTTTCATACATTTAGGACAACTAGAAGATATCATTAAAAGTTTAGCTTTGTCCAGAATGATAAAAAATAAACAGTTTATTTATTGTTTAATAATCTTAGCTTTTTCTAGTAGCATTTTCTTGGATATATGAAAAGATCTAAAACTATTTGTTTTAGATTAATTTATTCTTGACATATTTAGTGCAGTTAGTTAATCATACAATTTTGCTGATAAATAAGAATCTTGCAGACAAATATAAAATCAAGATATTGTTACCGCACTGGTATTTATATTATTTTTAAAGCAAAATTGTTACTACATTTATTTCTCTACAGTGATTATTTTATTAATTATTTGTTAAACAAGTAACCTATTTTATTTTAGATAAAATCAATAACTTAAATATTTCAAATATTTATAAGTACATTTAGGTTGTAACTTTTAACTTTAATCTAAATCTAAACAACCTAGATTAAAAAAAATGATTTTTGAGAAATATTTAATTTCTATTATTCAGTACATTTAAGCAATGCATTGTACATATTATATTTAGTTCATTTAGTGAAACTGATAATTTAGCTTTTAAACAATTAACAAATCATTTACTTACCAATATAGTATTTCTAATTCACTTTCTGTGTGTACACTATTGACATGGCGGTCCAAATGACTCTTACTTGTATAGGCTTTTTCACAATTTGGAAGTGTACATGCAAAGGGTTTCTGAAAAAAAAAATCAGTTTGTTAAATATATATTTTTTGACATTAATAATATTATATTTAGAGACCTATTGATTTAAAAATACTTAACATTTTTCACCTGCTATATTATAAAATAGCAGATGAAAAATGTTAAGCAGTTACAAAGTTACAAGCTTCAGGAATTATTATTATATACTATGAATAAAATGAATGATTCATGCTATTATAGTTGACATTTTAACAAAACAAAAAAATTTCATCCTTTCTTTTCACTTCAAAAATTATTAGACAATACTCACGACATTTATGTGAACTAATCGATGCTGAGCTAATCTGTAAGGTCGATTAAAAACAGATGTGCAGCCGGCATAGGTACAGGCATAATTTTTCTTCGAAACCACATTTTGCTCCTCCATTTCAAATTAAACAAACAATTATGCCTGTATCGAATTATATACAATAATATTAAAACAAAACATGTCTAAAACTAGAGTGTCTTTTGAATGGGATGTTTGATTTCATATTTACAATCAAAATGTTACGCATATATTAGACCATTTTATTTTTTAACTTCAAAATAATTCCAGACCTTTAGTTTTATTTGACAGTTGACTTTTTTGACAATTAATTATTGACAATGTAAAATAATCAATAGCCTTGACAGTTACTTTATAGATGGCAGCAGTAGATGTTACTAAATTAAACGAGAAAATGTTACTTACATTTCTTTATAATAAATTAATATATAACTTATGATCAGGATAATATATGACTTATTAAAAGAATATATTATAAATGAAACATATATATGTGACAATGCAATGGCCATGAAAATAAGATATTAATTAATAGCCAATACTAGTATTCGAACGCAAACATTTACACAACATTGTCGCAGCGTGTAGGTCGAATTTAATTGAGTAATAATAATAATAATAATCTTGAGTGACAGAATGCCATCACTTGTTAAATTTATCGTAATTTCGTGATTAATGCAGATTAATATTTGTTTTCTTTGACTTCCAATTTTAATAAAATTATTTTATTATAAATTTTTATTTATTTCAAAGTGTCTATCAAAATATTTTTTGCTAGCCTACATATATTTTCGAATGAAGTCAGCTGACGAATATAAACAAAGGTAATGACGATAAAGAAGTCCTGAGACTTATTGAAAGTGCCTGTGATTTAGATATAAGAGCAATGGATATTGACGGATCAGCTTCGGCCGGAGAACTCGGTCCTAATCATGGGGAAATAGATCAAAATCTACTTCTCCAATTTAGTTGTATGAATACAACAGATAGAGAGGAGCTCATAGGACAGATGCAAAGATTATTAGGGCCAAGTTTGAATTATAATACAGCCAGTTTTTTCCTGGATATGAGTAATTGGTAAGCAATAGTGATACAAGTGCTATATGAGGTTAGGAATACTTTAAGATTAAATTTTATTTTTATGCTTGTTTCAGGAATTTACAAGCTGCAATTTGTTGTTATTTAGATTATAGTCTACCCCCTAAACCTCCATCCATGTCATTGAAAGCTGCTCAAATTCAAGAATCTGCTGTGGGACCCGGTTCACAGTAAGATTTCCTATCCACCTGATCTTCTTTATGATTATTAGATTATTATTTTCTTTTAAGTCTTAAATGCCTTTCATTTGTTTTGCATGCAATGTACACTTAATTTTTCTTAAACTTAGCAATGGTGTGAATTACAAAACAAAATTCAAATCATTCAACAGTATTTGATTACAGTTTTGAACAAAATTGGAGTATTGCCAACACAGGGACTGAAGCTTGGCCAGGGAGCTGTAGGCTTATACAAGCAGGTGGTGAGTCCTTTACGGCAACTCCTGTGTATGTGCCACCTTTGCCTCCGGGACATTCCACTAATGTGACTATGAAGTTGCTAGCTCCTAATGTTGCTGGAGTTCATAGGGGCTTCTTTCATTTGGTTACAGATAAGGGAGATCAAGTGGGTGGTGAGTTTTACACATGCTTATAATTTTTTGAATAAATAGTTGTTTAACTATAGTTGCAGGTGAGAGATAGCACTTGCATTTTTTTGTCAGGACAGAAAACAACAATAACTAGACCTCTATATTTTCTCAAATTACTAATTGTTTGGATACTTTCCTAATTCTTTTGCTATTTATAAAATTCAATTTAATGTCTGTAATTTCTTTTTGAAATTTAACTTGTGCTTATTTAAAAATATCAATTTTCTAGTCAAAGTAAATTAGCATTTAAAATAATTGTGGAAATTAAGTAATATTTATTGCAATTTTATTCAATATCCTTCTTTTAATTCATGTATTATGCATTTTAATTAAACTTTTGATAGTTAAGATGAGGAAAAATCCAAATTGAAGTTTAAACTAAATCAATTAAAAAACTTTTAATTGATAAACTATGAATAGTCTATAAGCCACATGTTTTGGAGGTACCATTTCTTAGAATTTTAAAAATATAATGACTTCTCAAATATAATTACCACAATTTGGTGATTTCATACAATTCAATGATTGTGGGGGAATATCATATATTTTGTTTCAATCTTATTAATATAGATGCAGGTGCATCACCCTGTATTAAATTCAGTCAGAGCCTATAGTTTTAATTTCCTTTATTAGCTGTTATTTCAAAAAGACCAAGAAACTCATTAGTTCTTATAATATTGACACTTAACTTTACTCCTTTAGATACTTTATGGGTAGAAATTACGGTTGAGTCAGAGGTGACAATGGCTCTAGCTGAGCAGTTAGCAGCTTTACCTATACCTAGTAGTAGATTGGAAGATTCAGTTTCTCAGGTAAATTGTTACAATATATGAACTACCAATGAACTGTTTTATATAATGAAAATGATTTACTTTATCATCTTTTATTTAAACAACAAATATATATGTTGTGTATGTATCTAACAACTTGTAATTACAATAAAATTATAGCTGTTGATGTTTAGGTATGAAATTTATAATTTAAACATTTTAATTTCAGGTGCCATCCCAAGATGACCAAATGTGTTGATATAAAGTCTGTTTGCTTTATTTTTTAATTAGCTACTTCCTCTGTATAATCAAAATATGGTTTTATACTTTTCTTTTAATTATAATATCTAAATGAAATGAGACTTAATAACAATGAAGAATGTACAAATGCTGCTATAAGAATACTTTAGACCAGTTTAATATTTGGATCATTATATTCAATGAATAGTATTTTTCTATTCACCTGAGTGTACAAGGAATCAATCATTAAACAGGTATTAAGAACTGTTAAGTAGCTGTAAGAGAAAATATGTATTTGTTATTGTTAAAAATTTACAATATGTATAAGAAAACGATTTTATTAGCATCATTTTAAATATGAATTACCATTATGGGGGTTTTATTCTGTAGTATGTATTATAAATAATTATGTTTTCATTGAAATAAATATTTCATAAGAATATATCAATTGAAATTATTTTTAAATTGTCCTACTATTACATTTTAATAAAGTATTTTTGCTATAAAATAAAATAAATAAATTACTAAAGCCTTTTAAATATATATTTTTATTTTTGTTTGATGTATGTAAATTCTGTATCTTCTTTTAACACTGGCAATACTGTAAATAACAGCAGTTTGATGGCTGTCAAAATAGTAGTAAAATGGCTGTCAAAATAGTAGAAAACTTAGAGAATAATATTTAGTTACAAAACTATTAAGTTATTATAATCACAAAACAATCCTAAAGTTACTAAAAATAATACTTTAGATATTAATATAATTTTATAAATGAATCTTCAAATCAAAAAATTTTGAAATAAACAATTATCCAATGTATATTAAACAGCCATGTCCATGTCAATCTTTGGATAAGGATTATAATTCTTAATAACAAAATCTTCATACTTAAAGTCATCAATTGATTCAACTTTGCGTGCAAACTCCAGAGTTGGGAAAGGTCGAGGCTCTCTTTCCAGTTGTTTTTTCAGTGGTTCTATGTGGTTAAGATATACATGAGTGTCTCCAGTTGTGTGTACAAATTCACCAGCCTAAAACATTTTCTTTTTTAATATACTTGATACAAAGTTCGGCACAACATGGTGTAGCATTCAGTAACATCCAAATTTTATAAGATAATGAATGTCATATTTTTTTTTTATATAATTATATATTTACAGCTTCAAATCCAATACAATGTTTATTATTTGAAAAAAAAAAGTATTAAATTTAAGTTTTTTGCAATTTTTTAACTTACCTCTAAGTTAGTAATATGTGCTATCATATGTGTCAACACTGCATAGCTGGCAATATTGAATGGTATTCCGAGTCCCATGTCAGCACTTCGTTGGTATAAAAGACATGACAATTTACCACCAGACACGTGGAACTGGGCAAGACAATGACAAGGTGGTAAGGCCATTTTATGGCAATCTGAAGGATTCCATGAACACATCATTATGCGCCTGTCACTAGGGTTCTTTCTAAAATGTTTAAAGTTTATAATAAGTCTTTAATTCATAATTTTACATAAAATAATTAATTGGTTGGTATGGTTCTATTTACTGTTTTATAATTATATAGGAGTATTTTAATAACAAAAATATTAAAGCAATTACTTAATAGTGTCAATAATATTTTGCAACTGATCTATGCCTTGTCCATTATAGTCTGTCTTGGCATCAACATATGTTGCGCCACTATGTCTCCATTGAAAGCCATACACTGGGCCGAGATCACCTGATAAAATAAAGAATTTAAATATAATGGTATAAAAAACGTATAGCTGCCGCTTTGTATAATGTGAACACAGTATTATTACCTTCTTCTCTTTCCGTAAATCCAAGATTATCAAGAAATTCTCGGGATCCATTTGCATCCCAGATATGTACACCTTTTTTCGCAAGAACTTTACTATCAGTTGAGCCTGATATCATCCACAAAAGTTCTTCTATCACTCCTCTTACAAATACTCTTTTAGTTGTAAGTAAAGGCAAAGTATTATTATGCAAAGAATATCTTTGTAAAGCTCCAAATATAGATAAGGTACCAACACCGGTTCTGTCACAGCGTTTGTCACCTAAAATTTTTTGTATTTCTTTAGCTGATTAAGCCGAGTGTAACTTTTACTTATTATATATTTTCTATTTACTTACCTGCTTTGATTATATTTCGTACAATGTTAAGATACTGATATTCTTCATGTTGTAAATTTCCGTTTTGTAAAGACATATTTCGGAAGTTATTTATTGTAGTAATATCCAGCTTACGACAATAAAAACTGCGAAACCAACGCAAATTGGCGGGAAACCGTAAAGACATTTGGGATAGCCATCGAAATTCGAATAGTGTAAAGAGTAAATAATAAACCCATAGGCCATAGACATCAAAAATCATTAAAGATAACCTGTGTGAAGTGTTGCTAATGGTTACCGATAATTTTATTGTATTTTAAAAAATAAAAGTCACTTCTCGTAAACATGTCTATTACAGTATATTTGCTGGATAACAATTGTTTTTCTTATTTATAAATAAATGGACTTAATGGCCACTGAGACTTTATTTTGCTTAAGGCTTGCTATTATGTTAAAGATCTTTTAAAAGTTGGTAGGTAAAAAACTGCTTGAACTTTAAAAATGCCATCTCTTGAAGCCCCCTGTGTAGAGCTGGGTTCAGGCCCACCTACACCCAGTGTTATTGTCTCCCCATCACCTTCAGAAATATCAAGTGCAAGCTCACCTGAACCCCAAATCGTGCGTGCAACTCCCCTTTTTAGGTTAGTTTTGATATAAATATTAATAAACTTTAATATTAAGAATCGTAATTCTTAAAACTCGAAACAGTTGAAAGAACATTGATTTATTATTATTATTGTTGTCAAGCTTTAATTGAATTCTAATTTGTTCTCGTCTATCTATCTATGATCCTATGAAAATTTTAAAAATATACATAAGTTAAAAGCTTCTTGTCGGTTTTACTCCATGAACCTACTGTTTCGAACGTTGCAACTAGAGTATAACGGTTTATAATAGCAATTTATGACAATTTAAAATAAATGTAAAATAATTCGTCTGTGATAAGATGATCTCATAACGTGTTAAAGAGCTTTAGCAATGCGTCCACCGGAACCAGAACAGCCTCCAGGTCAAGATGAGTTGGAGCGTAGATTACCTGGGTATAGAAGGATTGTAATTCCACGAGAATTAACACTTATTGAACTTTTGGTAAGATTAGATTTAATTAAAAATAATTACATAGAGTTGAATATACAATCTTTATTATTTGTATTTAATAAAGCCTTCTTTATTGAAAAAGAAGTATAAATATTTTTGTTAGAAACAATGTAGCGGTGTAACGACTGACGAAGAAGTACTGACTATACGACAAGCAAAGTTACGAGTAGTGGCGGAGAGAGTGGGACTGCGACGGCTTCACGTACTTGTACCATATTTGAAGTCGCTCACTCTTGACGGCAGCGCCCTTTCTTCACTTCGGGATCTAGGCATTGGGCTGGTTCATCTTAAAGTATGTTTATATAAATATTTTTTTGCTTCAAATAACTATTTTACAATACCGATTTCATTATAGATTGTCTTTATTTGGCTGTACTTGCGTACGATTATATAATTTTGAAAAAAAAAAAAAATAGATTATACATATATAAGCTTGATATAAGATATATTCCCAACAACTTGTTAAAATAATTACCATCATACTCTTTTTTTAGAAATTAAGTATTAATCGGTGTGGGTTGACATCCTTGGACGGGGTATGGGGTTTGAACTCATTACGTGAACTTCATGCGGATGGAAATCGTTTAAAGGACTTTCATCAATTGGCAGCTCTGCAAAAGTTGCATACCTTGAGCTTAGCCGAGTAAGTACTAACTTTTAACTATTATATAATATAATGCAGGGTTATTAAAAAAGTAAATAATATATAAATAAATATCCAAAAAAATATATATAGATATGAGCTACCGTATTAATAGACGTGACCGTTTTCCAGAGGTCGTGGGTTGAAACCCTACCAGTATCGGTTTATATTTTTCATCCTATATTTACGTAAAATATAAATAAGCTTGCCATGGCTGTACATGCTTATAGATATTTTTTAAACAAAAATTATCAAGATTTGGATACATATTACTACAAAAACAAACTTAATGTGTTAAACCAATATTGCAGTGTGTAGAATGTTTTTTTTTTCTTGAATCCCTTTAAATATTTTTTGAATATTAAAGTTTCTTCTTCACATATATTATCATATATTCTACGATTTCATGAAGAATTTCGGAACATTTTTCTCTTATTTACTTCATATATTTTAAAAATAAAAATACCCTGGCTAAGAAAGCATACTCAACTAAAAACGTGTGAAAAAAACCTGAAATACCTTACACAATTACTCAGAAAATAATTTAAATTATTTCTATATTTTTCACGTGTTTGTAGTGACACACGAGTCTGTATAGATATTTCAACAAAGTTTTATTTATTTGCTTTTTAATTTTTTTTTTAAATAGAAAATATAGAACCTCATTCTTCAGTGTACCTACAGTAAGGTGTATGACCTTTGTCGTAACTGGTTTTTGCACCGCTTGTTGTCAAAAGTTTCTGTTGATAAAGATAGTAAGATCTTAGACTTAATGGAGGGACTCGGAAGTCACTTCCACACATCGGTAGATGTGTGGACGCTGTTGGATTTTCTAGCCAGATTGTATTCATATGTCAGATATTTATTTGTATCAGTAATGATCAAATATAGTATAAATTATAAGTCCGTTCTCAAATGAAGATATATTCAATTATTTTTTTTTACAGAAAGTAAACGGGTTGATAGAAAGTATAATATCAACGATAGAAAAAAAATATCGGACGGATTTTTTTGTTATGGCTTCTTTCATTCAATTAAAAAAAAAATAACTACAATTACAACTCTCTTTCAAACAATAACAATTTGCTAAAAATATTTTTTTCTGTAATTGCAATGTTGGTAATGTTACTTAAATAGTAAAATTTACAAAGCTGTTTCCTTAAGTGTGATTACATAGTTAGTCTATTACAGTAATCCAATAGAAGAATCCAATAGACTATGGACTTTAGGAGTTTGCAGCGCTTTACGAAGATTAACACTTAAGGGATCTCCCGTAGCTGATGATATAAACTATCGTTCTGTCGTCGCTTCCGCTTTACCGATGCTGAATGTTCTAGATGAAAGGCCACTTAATGCTGATGAAGGTATCCTATAATGATCATGGCATGCAGAGTGAAACATACCCTAAGCATTGGACTTATACGTTTTTGTCCGTAGATGAATATATCCCTGAAGAAGATTCTGATAGTGAGGGGAGCGACTTTGCAGTGGATACAAAACCATCACTTTTAGATGATGTGAAACATTCTCCAGAACCTCAACCTGGGCCTTCAACATCCTGTGTTGATGTCGAGGTAGAAATCTTATTAACTTACACACTTTTAAATTATGGGTTTTTTTATACTTTTCTTTAACTCTTTCAGTCACGCTTATACATTAAGAATATTTTGAACATTTTTATGTTACTTTTAGCATCGTTCACTGTTAGAATATCGCAGAAAGTAAAAGAAATATAGGTATCAAGGCTTTCGAGGTATGAGCAGTAACGGATTTAGGTTTGAGGACGCCCTAGGCCCGAGACGATATGGCGCCCTTTATCTTTTGTAACAGTATATATATATATAAACATATATGTACATATATGTGTGTGTGTATAAAATAATTAAAATAATAACAATAATAATAAGAAATCTAATAACAATTTTAATCTACCTTTAAATGAATACATAAATCCGTCTTTCTATAGAAAAAAAATGAAAAAAAATCCGATTGATTAAATTATCAATAACTGACACTTGTATAATTTATCATGGTGAAATAATGTTTCGTTTTATAATAAAGCGCAAACAGATGTTATAACTAAATTTTGAATGAAAAATATGAAAAAATCTCAATTCGTAAATAAATAATATGCTAGCATTCAAAAAAAATTTTTTTAATCTTTTTGTTAGATATTTCAAATTTTAGGACTTGCCTGATTAATAATTTTAACAAAGAAATTCATCCCTTATTATTAATTGATATAATTAAAATATTAATGAATGAATTTATTAATATTATCAGCTATAGTATAGTTTCCCGCAGAGAACTTTATATTTTTATAAAAATCTAGAAGTTATGTTTTTCCTTTGTGTAGGCAAAGGGAAATTTAGCATGTACTACACTGGCATACAATGCACACTGACGATATTTTAGAACTATATTTGCACCATCTTCTAGAAGTTGTTCTTTCAGGTTCTTAAACTTCTCATTTTTTTCAAAGTCAACTTGGATAGGTCCAGCGTGAAGAAGTTTGTAGTTCTTTATAAATTAAGACAGCATTAAAGGAAGTAAAAAAAGAATCCTGCGCCACCACTTGCGGGATTTTCTGCCCACAGCATAACTTCCTATTAGCTGACAGAATTTGTCAACAAAATTCATATTTGCATTATAGTTTTTCCCGACTTTTGGACAGAGCACTTCAATACTGGTATCTATATACCGCCCAATCCAATACCATCGCGCTCTCTGTTGCTAATTTTTCCGATATTAACATCATGATAGCTTAACAAAATATTTACTGATCTGTTATCTTTTCATTTCAATAAACTTATGTTTGTTTTACTAACCTGGTAATCTGTTCGCCTCTTTGTGACCTCTGGTCTTCTTTTAGCGTAGACAAGTACCTACTTCCTATTTGAATTCCCCGTGCCTTGATAAGTGTTGAAATAGACTTCATGATTTCTATTTTTAAAATTTTTACAATATTCTTTGACAGCTTTACCACCTTAGTCAGTCTTGACTTTATTACCCTACTTTCCAATGAAACAATTAAAATCTAGGCAATAACCTGATTGTGCGCTCATCATCCAAACATTATACTCATCACTACTCATTACTACTCATATATATTTCCGAAGGCTTGTAGTTATTTTGAGAATTAAAAAACACATTGATTTTCGTTCATATAAATACATGAAATCACAAAATTATAAGTATTTTTATTGATACATATATAAAATAGGTATATGAGGTAGGTATAGGTATAGGTTTAAATAGAAAAAATAGAAAAATTACATTCAAAGAAGGACGTTACCCCAAAAATCAAGTCAACGCAGCTGAACTGTCATTAATTAAAAAAAATACAATCGATCGCATCGCCGAGTAAATTATTATGAATAAAATTAAAAATTCGAAAAGTGGTGGTTACTGACACTAACCACCAAGACTGAAAGAGTTAAATAATAATTGAGTTATGGTTGTGCCTTTCCGAAGAAAAAATATAATTATAATAGAATTTTATGTGGAAGGTTAATTTGCTCTCGGAATGGCTTTAAGTGCTTTTTATAACTAACTGTAATTGACTTACAGAGCTTGTCAGACAAATCACAAATACCCTCAAGTGTCAAGTGGCGTCGCCCCGCTACCACGGAGTGCGGCGGCCACCGACCAGCCAGACCTGACCTCCCACGTCGACCACGCACTGCGCTCGAGCGGACCATCGACGGGAATACTAGGTTGCAGATTATGAACACCTTAATGGGTAAGATTATGATGGTAGATCAAAAAGGGGCGCAGAGGCCACAGCGTCTTTTAAAAGTAATCATGATTTAGCGATCATAATCAATATAGCTATTATATGCTCGATTTATAGGTTCATTAGGTTCATTAAAAATCTACACATTTATTTACGCGACCATCATTAAAATAGCTATTAGATGGGAGATTTATAGCTTAATTAGGTGCTACCCAGAAAAATCTATACATTAATTATCTTGAATATTTGCTACTAATAATAAAAAAGATATGAGTTTGATCTAACTTGAACAATCACTTGTTCATTCTAGATCAGACAACCTTATAGATTAGTAGATTTGACATTTTTACTGAGATAATAATATGAGAAAGTGTATATAATTATGTTTTTAGACGACGAATGGTGTGGCAGTGGAAGTAAATTGACGTCTTATAGTCCGGTGTGCGGGAACATCACCAGAGCGCTGCGACGACCCGCGAAGAATAAACTACTCAACTCTGGTATATGATTTTTATATATAAACTTTTTTTTGTTATTACAAGGTTATTAACGGAATGTTGAATTTAAAAAAACGTTATATATTCATTTTGATTACTTCCTTTCTATTGACTTAGTAATGTTGTTTAATAACACTCCAAAAAATATATAAATATATATTATATTTTTTTTTAATAGAACATAGGTACATAGTGTATATATGTTTTATATAATAGATAACAACATTTCTTAGTTCAAAACAACGACGCACAAATTAATGAAATTCGAAATGAAAAAGATTTGTAAAACATTTAGCATCGTCGAAAACTCGTCGATATGACTTTTGCTTTCCAATTAACAACTTTCTCCTATATATTTGTATAGGTATTATTTTTTTTTATTATCATCTGTTCCAAGTTTTCACCGGCCAAGTGGATAAAGATACAGTGATTTCCACTAAAGTGATGAGCTTTATCGTTACAGATAAGCTTTGATTTTTTAAATCTACCCTAGCATTAAAAATGGGTAGCTTTTAAGTTGTCTATGCGACCTGGTAGTACCATATAAACGACCATTACTTTTAAGTAGGGGTGTTGATAAACAATTTTACTGCGTTAGTAATAATAGTTGTAGAGGAACGGGGTTTCCTCTAAATTCTAGAGTTCAATTGATCACGGATCAAAGTGAAATATATATTTTTTTGTTTCGAATAAAGTATAAAATAAAGTAAATAATAACTTCTAAGCTATTAGTAATACACATAAATCACATACAAACTTCTTATTATGATTATTATTATTTATTTCATATCTTTCTTATTATTTACATTTATATATATAACATAAAAATCAACATTATAAATATAAATATAAAAATAGTATTCCGCCGACGTGGGCCTTACGACCAGTTCGTCGGTGGTTAGGGCGACAGCGAAAAAAATTCCTCACAATGCGTGCCGTACCCAAATCTGCTGCCCTTTGTATCCGACCCTTGATCCAGTTGTTTAGTTATTATTTTGTTTTTGTTTATTATTATTATTATTATAGGTAGATATTAGTTTGATCTACTCTCTACTACTATCTACTCTTCATACATTTTCATCTCTGCCGCAAGTTAACGCTCTACTAAGTAAGTAGGTATTGTTAGTGCTGGCACTTAATTAGGGCTATAATTAGAAAGATTCTAAAAATTATTATATTTACAAAAGAAAATATGAGTGGTGGTAAACGTTTTAAGGCCAGGAGATCTGATGAAGTCGCTGGTAGCAGTTAGATTTAAAATCGGAGAAGTGGCCTTGAATCTTTCGGTAGATTTTCCGTTATTAGGTAGGTATTGCGTCATAAAGTTCTCAAAATTATAATACCCATTATTTGTCACCACTAATAACAATCCCGGATATTCGTAATTTGAGAACGAAATAACATAAATGCATTGTCGAATAAAAAATTGATAACATTTTAATATCAGGTACTAATAGTAGGTACTTCTTAATAGTCAGCTGCCTCTATGTTTACTTTATAAACAGATAGGAGAATATTTATAAACAGGTTATATAAGCCTACACATGCTCCAGCTAGTTTCGTTAATGTATTCACTTGTTTACGTAAAAAATTCTCTTTGTATATTATTTGTCCCTGCCTTTGTTGACACATCGCACGTCAATTGATATAATAGATCTCTCTTTTTATATCTTGGAAAACTTTAACTATAAAGACTTTAAAAAAAAATCTACGTAATTAAAGTTTCGCAAATTGATTACAAATCTATTTCTCACTTTTTTTTTAAGTATTTAATTTACAGACAATTTAAAAAAAAGACTCTTATAATTAGATATTGCAGTTTTATTTAAATATCTAGAACATTAACTGCTATGGTATTTCATACAATAACTGCCACTTACTATTTAAGCTCGTTTTAGAATGGTATTTAACTTTAGGTAATACCAATCTTAGGCAACCGATAAATAGGTTTAATTTCTTAAAAACGAATAAAATTTTAGATACATTAAGACATCAACCGAAAGTGTAAATATTTTCAACAGTGGAAGCAGAACTGCATCTCGTATCACAGAGTATGGAGGAGGAGAGACGAGAGCTCGCAGCGGAGATACCACGAGAGAGAGATAGAACTCAGTGGGATAGGTTCAGAATAGAGACTGGGTAACTGTGACAGGAGTCTTTTTTTTCGATGACACTTTTTTGACAGATGATAGTGCAAACCCAGGGGCTTCAGCTAGTACTCAGTATTTTCAAGTAGAATTCTAGATCTGATCCAAAAAGTAGTGTAGGTAAATGAGACTGACCAGCTCATAGCACTTCCTTTGTTGTATTTGTATCTTATGTAGAGCCAACATCTTCCTTTTTCTACATGGAATGATCAGAGACAAGTAATTGGTAGTTATATTGTTTTGTGTAATTAATACTTCCATTGAACGTTAGATAATTATAGTGATTTTCTTTCCATTTTCTTTATAGCATAGACATAGATATAGACTTTAGCAAGAGACCGAAAGACGCTGACCCGTCTGAAGTGTTAGATCGCATTGAAAAAATAGAAAAAGAGACCATGGAACGACTCAACAACCCAGAAGAAGTACCCACGTACAGTTCGTTCATATCCGACCCTTCCAGAATATTTTCTAGAGGAATCATGGACGATTATGAGCTGTGGAAGCAAATGGAGGATTTGACATTACCTTCAGACCCGCCTAGAAGTGTCGACGAATTGTTTAAAAACATTGTTGCAGAAAAATAACTTCTTGAATGATTATTTCGTTCTTGATCTATTTTTTGTGTATTCTAATCCCCTTTAGCATGTTGCTAAAGAATTTTGTTATAATTTATATTTCGTGAAATATTAAAGATTCCTTTGATGGATCTTTAGTTGGTTATTTAAAATAAATGAATCAGTATGATCATCATAGTTTTACTATAATGAGAGGAATGCAATGAAAAGTTATTAATTAAAGACCTTAATAAAGACAGGTCAAAAACCTCCCGAAATTAATGGATACTGATAGTAATCGTTAATAAATATCATGTTTTTTTAATTCAAATCGTAGTACCAACATAATAATACAAATAAAAAGAAGAGTTTGTTTGAAAACTACTTTAATGAGGTGATCTTTGATCTGTCTTCAATTTATTTTCTGATAATGATTTGTTATCTATATAATATATATTTTTACTTTACTAAACTCTTTCCTCTAAATTCTAAAAGATAATATCTGTATCACAGAAGAAGTGTTGATCTCATAAGATTTGTAGTTTTTAAATGGTTTGTTGAAATGCTTATTCGTTTATCAAAAGCAATATACAGAGTTATTTGTAATTAGTTGACCACCTCTTCCAGGCAGCCTCTTTACATCAATCCCAACAACACTTTTTGTGCGATTTTTTAAAATGAATAGTTTTTTTAATTTTATTTTTCCATACAAAATTTATTTGTTGTCTCTGAACTGGCATTAACTCTGAGCGCTTGTATGACGCCCGGGCGTTGACCTTTTAGATACTTCTTACAAAATACAGAGTAATAAGTTTACTTATTACTCTGTATTTTGTTGTCTGCCCTCTTTTAGAGGGCGCAAATTTTTTTGTTATTAAAGAGTTGTAAAACAAATGTTGTTGGGATTGACGTAGAGAAGCTGCCTGCAAGAGATGGTTAACAAATTAAAAATAACCCTGTATATATGTAACTATGTCAAAAGATGTGTAGATGTTATTTGCAATGGGTTACGTAATTGGGTAACAAACTTATTATATACCTATATATTTTTGTATCGACAAATCATGACATTTATAAAGTTTAGAAAAATATTTGTGTTGAAATATGTTTAAACTACAATAACTTATTACTTATTAAATTTGTAGAGAGCACAATATGTAATTATATAATAATATTTTATGAATGAAGTGAGTAAAATTATAATTTTAAATTAATATTTTCAGAATATGGAATAAACTTTTAATGTTTTTAAAAATGTGTTTCATTTACATTGGATTTACATTTAACTTTTGATTACGATGTGATGAACATACAAGTACCTACACACCTAAATTGAACGTATTAACGAATTTAAATATTATGTATAAATATTTAAATATAAGAAAGATATCAAACAAAAATATTCTTTATTAAAATATGTAAGAAACTGATACGTGAGTAAGTACATATCAGTAAATATTATAATTAATCTATCAACATGACGTTTTAAAATAAAGCTATATAACTCACAAAAAGATGATTATTGAAGACTAAAGTATTCTTCTTTAATATTTAAATGTTATTGTAATCCTTCCGTGAAAGTCTCAAAAAGTTCCTACATATCTTTATCATTAACGGTATCCACATACATTATTTTTTTTATCGCCTCATTCGATGTATAATTTTGTTATGTCATTAAGATCTCCACTTTGGTTGTAGATACTTCCGACACATAATTTAGGTACTTTGTATAGCATTTATCAGCTATTTTAGATGATTAGCTTACAGATAGGTACCTGTAACCTGATGCTGATTTTCTAAAATCTAAACTTTAATATGTAAATGAGATAGATAAACAGATGACAGACTAATAACATTTTTAAAAAGATTTTATTAGTTTCACGTGTATGTTTGCTTGTAAACCGACTTTTTTTAAAATGCGATTTTATCTCATTTCCCGCGGACCGATCTTGGTCAAACTTTGTACACTTATCAAGGACCGATAGTAAATAAATAATTTGCTGAGATATCTCAATATCCTGATTAGATTCTCCAGAATTAATAATTATCTTACAGATCTTTTTTCCATAAGCGTGAGAGAGACAAAATAAGTTCGCGGTCAGCGCCGTGCGTTAAGGTTCGAAACCAACTCTCCCATTCTCAGTACTCACATGGACCATGGTATATAATTTATAAAAAAAATAGACGTTTTATGTTTATGGAGAATATGTAATTTTTTTTCATAAAAAAATATGTAAAATATGTACCTATAACTTTTCGGAAAATAAAATATTTCTGACACCCAATGAGTAATTAAAAATTTTGCTATTTTAATTATTTAACAAATCGATATATAATACACTTTATCAATATATATATATTTAATTCTATTATAAAATCGAAAAATATATTAGAAATTTTTCAAATTTCGTTACAAAATTAAAAAAAAAACAATAAAATAGATACTTAATGTTTAGAGGAAATATGGAATATATTTTCCAATAAAATATATAAGTCATAAATTTTCTTAAAAGAAACAATATAGCGCTTCGTGATATTACTTTTGTGGCATTTTTAAAGTCATTATAGTGATTAAATATTTTCAGAAATGAATTTTTAAATAAAATTTACTCTATTTTTAGAAGTGAATATAATTATTTATTTTGAATTAATTTAAAACCGATACGGTATAGTACTTACTTAGACCATAAACGTGCCTAATCTGTTTTATTCTCACTCAAATAATCTGTTAAAAATTATTAATTCTGGTGATCTTAACGAGGATAATGAATTAATCTTACCTAGTTATTGTACTGACAATTCTCTTTACAATTATTGAATGTTCCAATAGGATCTGACCACCTACACTGAGTCAAAACCGAAGTGGAAAATAAAACTGGATGTATGGCACAAAGCGCTCCCCTCTTTTTCCTACAACAATTTTATTATATTTTGCACATTATTCATTCTCATAATACGAATATTTTTCTACTTTTTAGTTCAATTATTTTTTAAAGCGTGTTAGGTATTTAGTTTTTAATTTTTATTATAACGCTAAACGCTCGTCGCTCAATGAGCACAGGCCACAGAGTACCTACTATAAGTTTATTATTTATAAAACTCAGTGAGTTACTCGTCGCCGTTGTAAGTGCACGTGCTATAATGGCTGTAGTGATAATATATCGTTTCTTGCTAGCAAATGTATTGACTCTCTATTATACAGTGTTTGCACTTGCAATTTTAATTGTAAACTATTTAAGAAATCCCTTTAAAAAACACTCGGTCACGTTGGTGCCGCCGGCGCCACTCAGTGATCCCAAGTACGGTGTCCACAAATATATTAAGGCAAATGTAAGTTATTATGGTTATTATATAAGATGCTGGATGGAATCAATTTTGATTATATAGATGAATCTACGTTCTATAGTTGGCAGTTCTTTCCAACTATTGTGATAAGATTGAAACTATATATTTACTTATTATATTTTTTTATTATCAAAATAACCTTGATATTGAACAACCAAAATATGAATTTAATTATTTTAAGAGATGTAATTATTAGATCCTTTTTATTAGCTAACTCTTAGTGCCTGTCTGTCTGCTATAAAATAAGTAAAATATGTACATCAGTACATAGGTACATATTTATTAAATATTAAATTGCGATGAGTTGGGTTGAGTGAGCCAAAAAGAAATCGTTTTCGTTCAATCATTGCAATTATTTTCATACTTATTACTAATTTTGCGGACATATTTTTCCGGTTATATTGATATGGTCCTAGAAATCTGTATAAGTAGTTAAGTTTATAAATCCGTATGGAATTAGAACCACTTCCTAATTCTTTAATCAGTAAAAAATGAAATAATAACATAGAAGGTTCTAGGTTAGCAAAAATATATATTTTAATACAGTGTCTATACACTATGTAATTTTTTACACTATGTAATTTTATCTATTGTATTTTATCTATACACTATGTAATTTTTTATACAAGATTCTATAGTTTTATGAAGTTTTGCTTTGTAAAGAACATTCTATAGTTACTTTATTTTTAATAGGTATGAACATAACTACATCAAAAAAGGTATATCATGAAATACAAAATGTTTTCCTAAATTACAATTTTATCGTAATTTAAAAGTTTATCTAGTAGTTCTTATAATAATATTTAAAAGATATCATAATCTAATCAAGTAATCTAATGTAATAGATTATATTTCATTATTTACTGTCTGCCTGTGTTATTAAAACTTTATTGATATTACAAACCCTAGAAGCATTTTTTTATCTTGCGTGATGTACCTATAAGATAGCAGAAATGTGTTAATTCAATTACTTAAGTACCTACATGTTTTAAGAACGGACACAGACCAATTAGTAATTTCACACCCTTATTACTTGTATAATTAAAATAATCTACGTAAATTATAATTATTCATTATTAATGTCTGGGTATAGAGTAGGTCATTACTAGTTGTTTTGAAATGCAATTTATTCTTTTCCTATAAGTTAATATATAATGTTGATACTGTTATAGCTAACAAAATTATTATACTATAACAATACTCTACACTATTAACTATTTATAAATATACAAGGACTCATATAAATTACAATAGTCGAAAGTTCCTTAACTTTTAGGACGCGTTTACAAAACTAATAGGTAGGTAGAAAATCGCATCATTACCTAGACAATTCTCGGCTACGCACACTTAATTGTTTGAGAATATTATGTGAATGAAACAGTTTTGATACTTTCGATATATAATATATTTTTTTCATATATTTAATGTTTAATTATTACTTCTTTAAATGATTTTTATACTATTGATGATAATATATTTACATATTATACATGTGATAAAATTACAGGTTATTATTACATGCTATATTATGATATACGTATTAATTATTCTGTGACCTAAAAAGAGCTGAATACTTCGGTGGCTGTTACTTGATCTTTAAGACTAAAAAAAAGCAAGGCTAGTTTAGGCCCGTTGTGTTAATCATGAAGAGATACTACCTCCAGGCTTGGTGGAGTGGACCTGAAGGTACTGATGGATGGATGCTAGTGGATCTCCTAGATGAATAGTGCTTGGTGTCCGAGAGCCGAGTATGGACTTGTTTTGTTGTTTTTGACGAGATCTTACCACCAGACTTGTTGGAGTGATCTGTAGCTTTCCTGATGGATGGATACTACTGGATCTCCTAGACGAATAGAAAGATTACATACTCGTCGCTCCCAGCTTTATCAAATCACTCCATCAAGTCTGACGGTAAGATATCATCGAAAGCAACAAAACATGCCCATACTCGGTACACTCAGTTCTATTTATCTAGGAGATCCACTAGTATCCATTCATCAGGGTGCCCTTGGGTCACTCCATCAAGTCAAGACAAATCGGTAATAATCTGTACATACTAGAAGCAAAATTAATTACAAAAAAAATAAATTGACAAAAAAAATATATAGACTGTAAAGGATCAAGTTAGGTTTGATTAAATATTTTGTGTTCATACAGCGATCTTTACCAATAGACATTTTTGCTAACAAGCGATATAGTGACCACTCCCGACAACGGCCTCACGCGGCACGCCGACTGAGGTGATAGTTGAATTTTAGAAATATTTGTAAAAAGGATCAACTAAAATAGCCATATAAAAATGAACCTTATTAAATACATTAAGAGTCATGTGTAACTACAGATACGTGATACAAAATTAAAAATATTGTTATTTATTTTCTGATATATTACGTAACTTATTTAGGGTTTTTACTCGTACATTGTTACTTGAGTATGTCTTCTTAGCTAAGGTATTTTTATGCTTAAATATATTATAATATTTAAGACAGAAATGTACCTAAACTCCTTCCGATTTCGTAAAATACGTAACGGAAAATCTTTTTCTTAATATTAAAAACTACAATATTACAGTATTTTCTCTCTGAACACTAAAGATTAAGAAACATTCTATGCTTTGCAATTGTTGGTTTCACTATATTAAGTTTGATTTTGTAGCATTACGTACCGAATAGTTGATAATTTTGGGCATAACCGTAAACGCGTCTTTAAATTTAAAGGAACTTAGTTAACTACATCTTCTGAGATAAGACAACTTCTGAATGTAATTTATTTAATGTATGTTATCAGTTTACTACGCAGTAATACCTAATAATCTTAAATTAAATAGATAACACGAATATAAGTAACTTATAATTAAATTAATAAAATAGTTTCTATACAAAATTAAGACTTAGGCAAAAAACTTCGTCAGTTATTCTAGAAATCTAAACGCGGTACACATATACAGCATAGCAACACTGGTTAGCTCCATCCGTGTGATTTTATAAGGTAAATCTTGTATGACGTCGGAGAGGTCACTTAAAAGTTTTTATTTCGCATTCAATTACTTGGAACGGATATGTAGTTTTTGATAGTGGTCAGAGTGAGTTATTTTAAGATAGCTATATGTTCGGTATGATTTTCTATCGACAGCATTTGAGGAACTCAAATATATACATAACGGATTATAATTCGAAAAATCATTTCAAAATCCTGCACTATAGGGTTAGGGTAAGGAATGTTTAATAAAAAAAGGTCGAGACGAAAGGTGTAATAAGAGGAATCGTAAGTCAGAATATTGATGTTTATAAGAGAACATTGCTATGACGATGAATTTTATGAATGGAGTGGATGAAAAATGATATTACAAAGAAGCAACAAGAGCGTGTAAGCAATTGACCTATAAAGTCTACCTCTAAATAGAGATAGGGAAGGTCGATAATGATGCTAGTGTTCAAATCGGATTCGAGATTTAATCCTTCTTAATAATTGGTTTCTCTTGTGTTTCAGCTTTTTTAAAAGCTAACCTAAGCTAAGATTTTTGATCATAACTATATATTTACGAAATATATACGAAAAAAAAATCAAGAGTTTATTTAATTTCACATGAATAGAATTTCAACGAAACTTAATACTTTACGTAACTGATATAGTAACTCGTATCATTACATACTTTTGATTAATGAAATGAAAGCGTAACAGACACACAATATTATTCCACACTCGGCTAGTTGTCGGCTAAGCTCAAGAGCAATGACGTAATTTAATCTGTTGCAGACAATTGTGATAATTTAAATGCTATGTACGTAGCATCAAGAATCAGCATCAGTAGCAATCAAGAATCAGTAGCATAAAGAAAAGATTTAATTGTTGTAATAATAATTATAATTTTAGTATGAACGTAATCTAATGTTTTATATTGTTTTATAAATATAATATTTTCATTTCTCTAGATGATAACATAAATCACTTTTCTTTCCGTCCAGGGTCTAATAAAGGTCTATCTGTTTTGTCAGCCAGTGTGGCTACAATATTATTGGTACGAGCGTCACAAGGGTCACACAGCAGACTAAAAGTTCTTGGAAATAAAAACAACTGAGCAAATTAGAAAGTTATTAGTTTTATTATATCTTTTCAAAATACCTAGTGTCAATTCACAAAAATACACCACTGAATCCGATGGAACTATTGTAAAAAATAATTTGCCCAATCGTCCTTAGGGGTCTTTTTGAATTCGATTATTGAAACGCTATTAAAAACGCCGGCACTGCTTCCTCAGCGTCCTTAAAAAAATCTCAAAGTTTTTCTTTAATTTTTGGGAATAAATAAAAATCGCAAGCTGTGAAGTCAGTTCTACGGCGACAGACTCAGTAATTCCACACAGTCTGATTTCGGCAAATTATCCACCGGGCACAAAGCTTCCTACCCGCTTAAAGTTCATGGAGGATTTTGTGCACTTGACTCATACTGATGCCTAAACTTGTCCGAGTCTGCTGATTGGTCACTCGTTTGTCGATGTCTTTCGGCGTATCTGAGGTGTATCTGCGGCGTATGCGTACAACACTGATGTTATCTTCATTTGTTACGCTAGAAGGCCGTCCCTCGATTATCGGTGAGATTGTATGACCACTTTTAAACTCATTAATCCAGTTGTAGACAGTGGGTTGCGATGGGGCTTCATAGTAAATGGCCAATCGAAGTCTACCATAACTTTCTTGTGGATAAATGACATCGAAAGTCATAAAAAACATTCTACAAAAAAAATCTTATGTATTCTTGTAGGTACGTGACACACGTGACGTGGCTTTTTTCGAATATCCTAACCAATGTTTCTAACTTTGCAGTATAGATAAACATTGAAAAGATGCCACTACCGAAATTAATGTTTGAAAATATCTATAAATATGTATATGCCATGTTAAGCTTATTTTAAATTTATATAAATGTAGAATGAAAAATAAACCGATACGGGCAGGGATTCGAACCCGCGACTACTGGGAAACCGTCCCATTCCCATCGCGATCGTCTTCGGTGGGACACGACGACGGGATGAACGTTGTTGGGACGGTGGTGACATCTATTAGGCTTCGTCCGAAAGTAGTCGCGGGTTGAATCCCTGAACGTATCGGTTTATTTTTCATTCCATATTTATATAAATTTAAAATAAGTTTAACATGGTTATACATGTTTCTAGATATTTTCAATCATAAATATACTGTTTAATAAAACGTGATTTTCACTGTTAACCTTAAAATTTAAAAAGATTTGAATTAAATACTACTTGTATTTAGTTCACAACTTAGGTTAGTAGTCAAACTGTTTTTACAGCGGTAATTCGCGAAATTGAAAGCGTGACGAACATTTTAAAACGCACATGTAAATGAAGCACAAGAGGAAATAAATGCGGTCGACGAAAATGTAGTTTACCATAATAAGATATAGTTCATATATAAAATAAATCACGCTATCATTGAGCATGATATCTTTTATGCATCCAGGTTACTTGTCACCAATTTAGTTCATTTCTCAATCATCAATTCCAAGAATTGGAAATTGGAGGTATTGTATTAGGCAGGTGAAACCCTGAATCATTTGGTGGGTGTGTTATTCTGGGAGTCTGCCGATAACAGCCCTTGATCTAACTTGACTGACTACGATCTCTTTAGGTCTCAGTGGCTTTGAAACGGGATTGTACCCCCTCTAGCAGCAGAGATCTTTCAGGTTTGAGCTGTAGAACTTTTTTTGAGAGAAGGCATTATCTAGTGATCCCCGTGTCCTCCCCGTTGAGTTCCTCCATTTATAGTGAGGTTTAAGCTGTTGCAGATATGCTTGTAATTTTCGACCCTGTATGTGGATGGACTGCCTCCAGGGACGTCAGTGGCAAGAAAAAATCCACATCTCGGGCTGCTGGCAGCGGGGTTGGAACGTGTATGGTAGTCGGACGTTAGGGCACTGTCATGATCACCCTGTAGTGTTGTCAGGTGGGGTAGTTTTGGGGTGTAGAGGGTCGGGTTTTTTTGCTGTGGTTGTGTTATTGAGGAGCACCCTGTTGCCAGGTTTCGAAGCCATTCATAGATGCGTCCAGGGTCACCCAATGTATCTTCTTGACATTCGGTAGTTGATGGTCGCCGTCGTCGGCTTCGGGTCTTCTTTTAGGGATAGGGTTTATGTGAGTGTGAGCGAGTCGGATCATGACTCCTAGATTTTGATAATTGCTTTCGGCTCGGTGAAGAATAATGGCTACTTTTTTCATAGACTTGACATGTGAATAATTCATCTGATAGTTTGAGGTTATTGATACGATCAATAATTTTATCCAATTGTTGAATAAAATAATAATATCAATGCAATCAAGCTACTTGTTTTGAGAAAATTTGAATGTTACGAGTATGTTGAACAATGCATCTGTAGTGGTAGAAAATATTTTAATTATAAACAATAGAATTGTGATTGTGGGAAATTATTGAGTAATTAATCCCCTACAGTCAGTCAAATATGTGCATTTTTGAGAGAGTAATTATTCGTTCGTTTTTAATTTCAGAACACCACGCTACACTATGTGGATAGCGGTGATACTACGAAGCCATTAATGCTGTTTCTGCACGGCTTTCCCGAGTTCTGGTATTCATGGCGTCATCAGATCGTACACTTCAATAAGAAATATAGGTTATTTGAATCTATTTAATTTCTTATCACTTAATAACGGTTATTAACGATAGCGATAAGTGTGACCTTTATATTAGCGTTATTATTTATTTATATTTATATTAGCGTAGGTACATTTAAATATTTACCTTCATAATAATCATAGCTTACGAAACGTAGCTGCGCTTATTTCTTGGTTAACTTTATTTAGAAATAGTTAAATAGACTCGATTTAACAATAATTAACTAATCTGATTTCAACAATAAATGCTGAACATAGCGCTGGTGACCGCAATGTGCTAAATTTTAAAAGTATAAATGATTTTATATATTATAGGTGTGTCGCAGTGGATATGAGAGGCTACGGAGACTCAGAGAGACCTGAAGGCGTTTCATCTTACAAATTAGACTTACTAATCGAGGATATACGCGACCTTATTCATCAGCTGGGTATAGTCAAATTTATTGAACAATAATGTTTTACTTTAATTTCTCAATGATGATAATATACTATAGAGAGATTAAAGCCCCAAAAAAAACTGTAGATTTTCCACAGTTTGCAGAGCATCTAAGTAATGTACTGGCAAACCTGTTACTGTGTATCAGTAACTAATCATTAAAATTATTTTCAAATAAATATCACCTGAAAAATGTTTCAAACTGTTTAATAAGGTTAGCTGAAGGTTAACAATACTGATTACTTCCCAGGGCACGAGAAGTGCATCCTAGTGGCGCACGACTGGGGCGGCATTGTAGCGTGCCGGCTGCGCGATGAGCACCCACACGTGCTGAGCGCGCTCGTCGTACTCAGCAGCACCTCGCGGGAGGCGTGGGTTGATCTACTGTACAATGACTCTGAGCAGATGAAGATGTCGTGGTAATTATGTGATGCTGCGATAAATGCTTGTAAAATCCTATATCTGTATCACTGTAAACCCACGGCCTACATAGACGACTATTTACCAGCTACTTACTAGAATTCAACTTTAAGAAGTTGAAATGGTAGAGGTAACGTTTTTTTAATTACTTATCATTTAATTTGACATATCATGTTGTGCGTCTTCAAATGGTTGTAACTAATTATATTAAGATTTATAATTTGATATAAATGGGCCCAAAACGGGCACCACAACTTTCAATGACAGAAAAACGTACACTAATACATACCTAAATAAGAAATACTTTTAATTTTATTATATGCTAAATTTATTATAGTTTCATAACCAATATATATTTTTTTTTGTATGTGTCAAGAATACTAAACTACGATCCAATATATGGAACCCTATCGAATGCTCACTTTGCCCGGAGGCTGGCCTAGAGCCCGCATGAGCATAAGGGCAAAGCGAGCATGCGTCTATTTTATTATCTAATTTACATAAAAGAAGAAATATATTTATAAAAACATCAGAGAGTTAGTAATAATGAATCTTTACTGCACAATAACATCATCAGGAATATCATTTTATTATTACCTAACATGAATATTATAACTATTATAGGGACGTAAACATCATGTAAAATCAACGTTTTTATAATTACTCAGTCGTCATTAGTAATATTCCAGTCATGGTTTCATAAATTTGGCAATTAAAGAAAATAAATTAAACAATAAAATCTCAATTTTAAAACAAGCTTGTAAATTAATTTTTATTTTAAAAAATTAAAAAGTTATTATACTTAAAATTAAACAAAGGAAATAGAATTTTTATCATCCTCCAAATTTTTATTTGATTTAATCAGTCATAATTAGAAATCACTACATAAATAGAAAATAGATTTTCCCCCTTTGACATAAAGAATCAAAAGTTAAATTTTTAGGGGGTGCCCCCTTTAGACTGATGCCACCACCTTCCCCTACATCGTTTTTTATATGTCTTATTGATTCTATCTAACACGTCACTAACACATCAATTGATAGTTTACTAACAGATTCATACTTACTATCTATTTGGTAGAAAGTTATTGAAAATCTTCTTTTAACGTTTTCAGGTACATATTTTTATATCGTATGCCATGGATACCAGAGTTACTGATTCAGATTAACAACTTGTCTTTATTCGAGAAAGCCATGTTGGTTGAGGGAAAAGACGGAGTGACGCAACAAGATATTGAATGTTTCAAGTACTGGTTCGGTAAACAAAGTACGTTTCAAATGAATTATTATTTTTTTTGCAATTAAATTATTCAACAAGTATGAAAAGCACATTTAGCTCTTATAAGAATTATGTAAGTGACCAAACATTATGGAAGTAATTTTATATTTGGTTTCATTTTTTCACTGTATCTCTGTTTTGACCGGTACAGGCCAGCCGATGTTATATTTAAGTATATTATATTCTGATATGTTGTCAATAGATTCATCTTAATAAACATTCTTTAATTTCCAGACGCCATGACATCACCAATAAATTACTATCGGGCTAATTTCCGATATTCAATCGAAAAGAAGTTTCACGATGAAAATGTGCCATTCCTTGTTGCTCATGGCAGCAATGAGAAATATCTTAGCCGTTTGTTGCTGGAACGAATGAAAGATAACTACAAGGTAATTGAATCAGCCATACTTGAAAATGCAGGACATTTTATGCAACAAGAGGAACCGGAAAATACAAATAAACTTATTAATGAGTTCTTGAAAAAGCATAGTCTGTGATAAGTGATTTTTATTTTTTAGTCCAATAAAGTATTTACAAAATAGCCGTGTTTATCTTATGTGTGTCATAATATACATTTCTAATGCATGAATATCATGCAGATATTGCAATATTATACAAAAATCAATACCTTTTCTCCATTGTTCTAAATCTCTAGATAAGTTTCTCAGGCTGTTTATTATGAAATGATCGCATTATATTAAGTACTAGCTGTATCTGTGACTTCGTACGCTTAGATTTCGATTTTGATAAAACGTACCCTTTGTACTTAGCAATGTATGTAAAAACTATAAACCTTCAAACTGGTAAGCAGTAATTGTACGACAATAAGATAATAATTATTACTTATATTATTATATAAAGTGAATCCCATAACAATATATTCCCGAAAACTGCATCCAACTCCATTAATCCGTTTCTGAGATTAGCGTGCACAAACCTACAGAAATACAGACAAAGTGGAAAAACGTTGTTTTTGGTTCTCTTGCTTATATAAAGGTCTCCCTGTATGAATTTTTGAAAATATTTTTCTAAAAGACAAACTGATAAACAGACAAAGATTTTAAAAATGTTGAAAATGGATTCTATTAGTTATCACTTCACATCCTGGTATATTTTTTTTAAATATTTTAAATGTACAAAGACTACTCTACAGATTTTTTACATCTATACATATAATCAAATAGGGAACATGCAAAAAAATTTAAATGGTCTCAAATATTTTTTTTTCGATTACTTTTTATCATCTTATTATAATAAAATCATTTTTTTTAAATTTACTAATCATTTAAGGCCATAAAATAATTTATGAAAAGTGTAACTTTAGGGAGCGAAATTCAAAATTCCAAAACGCGCCACCATTGGTCGAAAGGAAATGTGACGTCATTTGACACACCATTCAATATATCGGCGTTTAAGTTCATACTGTGGTATCAGTGTGACTGAGAAAAATAAATAATTTAAACCTATATTTTCGTGCTTAAAGGTTTTATTAAATGATACAATTGTTTAGGTAATCTTAAAAACATTTTCTAAATACTCAAACAACTCTAACAAAACAAATACCTACAAACTCTTTTTGAATAGCAGTTAGCATGCTACTACACAATACATTTTTAAAATGTTTCTGCCTCTGAATCATTTTTCACTTCACTTGACTCAGATAAATAACTTGGTTGATAATCAGCAGATATAGAAGATATAAGATGCTATAGAAGTATTATCAGCTGTGTTTTCAGTAAACAATTTTCTTTTTAAAACAGATAGTTTTACTTTTAAAACTGTTGTGTAACAATGTTGTGTGTTAAATGAGGAAATGGTGACAATGCTACATTTTGTTTTTCAGCAGGTATATTTACATTGACACCTTTACTTTCATACTTCGGTTTAATATTAACTTGCACAGCTTAGTCACTTGGTAATTTATCTTCAATATGCGAAAAGCAAGGCTCTGCCTTATGATCATCACATTCAATAGGAGAAGTACTGAGTCCTGGCTGATTAATATCACAGACATTTGTATGGGCAGTACTAGGACTTACTTAGAGTATATCAATTTTTTATGAAGGCCATCATTTTTTAAACACTACTTTCAATAACTAACTCTAAAAAGGCTTCATTAACCGATGTCAATCTTTGCCTTTTGACTATGCACATTCTCATTCTATCAGCTGTTGTTTTTGCCACAAAAATATATAAGGAACAACTCCTTTCTTCAAACTTAGATTACATCTTTCTCCTTGTTGTTTCGTTACACATATTATATTCAATACAATTTGCTGTATCTTCCTTAACCTGAAATAAATCGACAGACCATAAAAATTGCGTAAAACAAAAAAAGATTACGGTTTTTATAGAAAGTTATACTGAAATTTGTAAGATAGGTTAGGTTAATTTTAAACTCAAATTTTCTAATGTTTAATACTTACTATAAATTTAAACTATTAGATTAAACTTATTATAAATAAAGTATACTTACGTTAAATTGATCTTCACAACCATATAAACACGATTTAGGACATATATTATCCCTTTTAATTACCATACACCATTGTTTTTGTATTTTCGCATCTCTTGGAATACAAAAAACACTTTGTCGGGTGTTTTTCTAATACTATTTTTGCACTCCGGTACTATACAATACTCGTAAGATGATTTTTATCTTCTTCCATGACTTGTAAAGCAATTAAAACTTAAAATATCTATGAAATTGCTAAAAACTTCATAGTAAACATTCACTGGATGTATCATTTGACGTCACGCAAAGCGCGCGCAAAATGGCGGTGTTTAAACGGGTCAAATTTACTCAATGTTTTTTCACTTTGAAAAAAAACTAGAATCTTTTCAAGCCTATTAATATTTTTTTCTACGATATAGAGAGGTAAATGATTAATTTACGTCAAAAAAAAAATACGTGAATGTTCCCTATTGTCAATGATCGATTTCTGTACATGAAAAATATTTAAAAAAGACATGATGAGGGAGGGGCCTTCATAAGAGCAAGAGAACCCAAAACAATGGTTTTCATTTTGTCTGTTTGTATGTATGTATGTCTGTATGTAAGTACGTCTGTACGTATGTTCGTCTGTATGTATGTACGTCTGTACGTATGTACGTCTGTACGTCTGTATGCATGTCTGTATGTTTTTTTTTTTTTTTTTTTTTTTTTTCTTCTTTAGAGGTTTAAAAATACATTTACGTATCTGGATTTTGGTAGTATGTCTTACTCAATCTAATACCGACTAAAAACAATCCTCTATCATCAGTCTCCCTGATCCCCACGGCATGGCCGCTAGGCATTACTTCGCGGGGGGGATTTAGCCGCAGCTCTTTCTGATAAAGTGGCTATTCAGGCCAGCTTCTACCGCTCCTGCTCTCTTTTTCGTAGTTCTTTTAACACGGTCGTAGAGTACGTGCTCGTTAGTTCCCAGGCCGAAGACGAGGATAGCATGGTAGCTATCAGAGTTTCAGGATATATTTTGCATCCTACATCTTCTTCCCAGGTCTTCCTGGCTTCGATAAATTGAGAGCAGACAAAGAAAACGTGCTCTGCGTCTTCAATCGTTCCAACACAGCTCGGACAATAAGGAGAATCTTCGTATTTGAACCGATGGAGGTATGCCCGGTAACAGCCGTGGCCGGATATCATCTGGGTTAGGTAGTAGTTCAACTCTCCATAGTCCCGATTCACCCATGGCTGTAGGTCTGGTATTAGCCTACGTGTCCATCTTCCTTTCGTCGACTTATCCCAGAGCGATTGCCACTGTTGCAATCTCTTCCGTCTTTCTTGGGTTTGAAGCTCAACCACAGTTAGGTCTGGGTTGCAGTTTTTGATTTGATGCAGATTTTTCCTCTCATCTGCAAGAATCGCAATAGGAACCATACCAGCTATCACGCATGCCGCATCTTCTGATACTGTACGAAAGGCGCTAGCTACTCGTAGTGTGCTGATTCTATAGACTGAGACGAGTTTTCGTCGGTAGTCCTGCTTGCTCAGCACGTCAGAGTATATGGGAGCATCATACAGAAGCACTGACGTGGTCACCGACGCTAATAACTTTCTTCTATTTTGCTTGGGTCCTCCCACATTAGGCATAAGTCGGCATAATTTAGCTGTCACCGTAGATGCTTTTTTTGCAACTCTCTCTACCTGATCTTTGAAATTTAGCCTATGGTCGATCATAACTCCTAAGTATCGTATAGCTGGTTGAGTTACTATTTCACAACTACCGACATTAAGCGTGATGGTCTCCGCAACTTTCCTGCCGGTAATTAAAACCGCCTCTGTCTTCTGCTCAGCCAATTCTAGTCCGACTGACTTCATCCACCGGGTAATTATTTGAAATGATCTTTCAAATGCCCATTTCACTTCTTCCAAGTATTTGGCCACTATCACGATGGCTAAATCATCAGCAAATGCGACGAGCTTAGTTTCGCTTAGTAGTTTATTCTTCAGAAGTCCATCGTACATAATGTTCCATAAAAGTGGTCCTAGAACAGATTCTTGTGGGACGCCTCCAGTTACTTTATACTCTTCTCTTCCGGTTTGCGTGGTATATGTCAGGACCCGATCAGAGAAGTAACTAGCAACTATTTTGCGTAAGTATAGAGGTACTTTTAATGAATTCAGTGCTTCCATGATAACCTCCCATTTCGCCGAGTTGAAGGCGTTTTTGATGTCCAACGTACCAACCAAGCAGTATTTTATGGAGCCTCCCTTCCATCTTTTCCCAAACACTGCTTGTTTTGCTGTACTTACAACTAGCTCTATAGCATCTAGCGTAGACCGGCCTTTTCTAAACCCATACTGTGAGTCGGCCAGTTGGTTCCACTGTAGCTTCGATCCTATTGTGGATAGCGCGTTCTAGGATCTTCCCCGCAGTATCCAGCATACAGAGTGGTCGGTATGAGGATGGCTCGTTTAGTGGCTTATTCCGTTTAGGGAGGAGTACTAGTCTCTGTCGTTTCCATAGAATGGGAAAAGTCCCTTCCAGTAAGCAGCTGTTGTAGGTCTCCAAGAAAACTCCTGGAGTTTATGGTAACTCAGCTTGTTTAAGGGCTACGTTAGGAATCCCATCTGGTCCCGGAGCTTTGTTATTCCCAACCCTACTGCATGCTAGCATTAGCTCCTTTTCTGTAATAGGTGGGATCTCTTCCGGTTCCTCAATCCTTAGTTGAAAGGAGGATTTTGGTTGCGTAGGGAACAGAGTACTTACAATTTTCTCCAAAAGAAAAGGACAAGTGGGCGTTGTTTTTCCTTGTTTCAGTTGTTTCACAACAATCTGGTATGGCTTGCCCCAAGGGTCGTTTTCCACCTGTTCCAATAGTGCAGTCCACGTGTTTCTTTTGCTTTCTTTAATGGCTTTGTTTAATTTTAATCGCGCTTCCTTATATTTGCCGTAGAGCCGCTCAAATAGTGGTGTTTTCCGAGCCCGTTGGGAGGTTCTACGAGCCTTAACACATATTCTCCTTAGTTCAGAGATGTTATCGTTCCACCAGTACACCGGTGGAGATCGTTTGTTGCTGCGTCGTCGCGGCATTGTTGCATCGCAGGCCTCAGTCAGCCTCCTTAAAATTTCAACCGCCTTTTCACTTGCACTCTGGTCCAGCAATGGTCGATCCTCAAGTGCTATCTTAAACAGGTCGGGATTATACGTGCTGGTCTTCCAGCCCACTGAATTAGGTCTTATGCATGTTACCCTGTTTGCCTTCGGCTTGTGTGATACCTCCCAGTATATGGCACAGTGGTCGCTAGCGGTGTAAGTATTAGAGACCTTCCAACTGTTATTTTCTCTTGCTAGTGTAGTGCTAACAAAAGTGAGATCTTGTGAAGGTGGGTTTATCGCCTGTATTAAGTAAGTCGACGTCCAGAAGTGTCATCGCTTCCAGAAGCATACATCCTCTAGTGTTAGTGGCTTTACTACCCCAGTCCACTGCCCAAGCGTTAAAATCTCCAGCAATGGCTACAGGTGAGCACATTCGGGCATCCTCCACTAATTTGTCCAGGAACTCGGCAAACTCTTTATGTGTTAGACTAGGTGGTGCATAGCAACTGTAGAATTGTATACCATCAAATTTGGCTCTTACAAATCCAGAAACATTTTTCTGAATGGCCTGGAGAGGTGTCGTGCCGCATGCCCAGATGCCTGCCTTTTCTTGCAAATCAGTGGTCCAGTTAAGACTACTGAGCTGCTTATAAGGTTCTGAGACTAAAACTATGTCTAGCTTTAGTTCTCGTGCAGTCTGCATAAGTAGGTCTTGGGCAACCTCACAATGATTGAGATTGATTTGCAACACCCTAATCATTTACAAGGCCGTCTTATCATCTGGATTGCTTTTTTAAATACAGGGCAATTATTACATCCTGCAGGGTGAGCACAGTCTTCAGTATTCCCATTATCCACACAGAGGACACACCGGGCTTCCTTACTGCAACCTTTGGCTTTGTGGCCTACTTCTCCACATTTGGCGCAGGTCTTCGATCTGTCTTCTTTGTTGCTGCATTTGCTTGTAACGTGGCCAAAGTGCCAGCACCTGAAGCATTTTATAGGCCTTTGAGTAACTCTTATTCTACAGTTGACCCAACCTATTTTAATGTTACGTCGTTCTATTAAGGTTTTAGCCAATCCTGCTTCCATTCTAATTAACGCTGTAAGTGTTCCTCCGTATGCTTTGCGAAGGGACTTTATGCAGTTTTTAGAAAAGTGGCTTTCTTCACCAGTTATTTTTTGTACGGCTTCTACGATTTCAGGCACCGTCGTAGTTTCATCAAGGTCCTTGATCTCTAACTCTTGTTCAGGTACCTTGCATACCACTGTAGCATCTTCTCCAAGAACTGAAGAAATTGTATTTCTTATCTCCTGTGTTTGGTCCGTTTGGTTTTTCGCTAGGATAAGGAGCATGTCCCCAGTAGTGGTTCTTCTAATTTTATCCACACATTGACTTATACGATGTGCAGAAGCATCTGTCTTGACCCGCTTGAGGATCTCAGCGTACTGATCTTTCTGGTTTGGGCGAATGATAAGTGCAGTAGAATGTGTTGCTGCTTTCTTCTGAGGGTGCTTCTTCTTTTTTACTTCTTTCCATTCCGAGTAATCCTGTGGAAAAGGCATCTTTAGTTCTGGCCCTGCCATTACGGACGAGTCCGTTGCCTTAGTTTTTTTTGGCACCTGGCTTAGCTCCATTGGCGATGAGCGTTCCTTCCTTTTAACTTTCCGAACCCTTCGAATCTTCGGTGATGTCGACTTGCCGTCTTCTTCAATTTCTGAATCCTTTATCGTCGTCTCCGAATACATTCTGTAAAGCGACGGTGAGGTTTGCACTTCTCCTACAGATGTGATGACGTAGGATGTTCCGACGTTTTCGAATTCTCGAGTGATCTTTTTGATCGAGCTGCCTAGCGTAGCTACGTATTTGCGGATCTCTCCATGTACGTTCATCTTGCCTTTTATGAACTCCGTCAGGGCACAGATCGTGTTTTCGTGGCGCTCCAGCGCATTCTTTAACTCCATCATACCTTCATTTGTGTTTTTTTGTTTATTTATATTCATATTGTTCCCACGAGAACCTAGGGAAGTACATAGTCCGTTCCGGCAGAGCCCCGGTTGCCGGAATAAGGCCACTAATTACGCCTGAGGTGGGACCTGATCCCTCAGGGAAGCGCTTGAGACGACAATACCCGGTCGCCTTACAGTCCTGGGCACGCTAGACCACTGACATCGGGTTGTGTTTTGTCCGCGGGAGCTATTTTATTTCACCCCTACCCTGTTTCGCATATTGCGATTCCCGGGCTTTCCCCTATCCGCAAAGTTGGGGACGCGCCACGTAGCAGTGCACCTCTGCCCGTGGTGTATGTCTGTATGTATGTGTGTCTGTATGTATGTGTGTCTGTATGTATGTGTGTATGTCTGTATGTGTGTATGTCCGTATGTGTGTATGTGTGTATGTCTGTATGTGTGTATGTCTGTATGTGTGTATGTCTGTATGTGTGTATGTCTGTATGTGTGTATGTCTGTATGTGTGTATGTCTGTATGTGTGTATGTCGGTATGTGTGTATGTCTGTATGTGTGTATGTCTGTATGTGTGTATCTCGGTATGTGTGTATGTCGGTATGTGTGTATGTCTGTATGTGTGTATGTCTGTAGGTCTGTATGATTGTGCACGCTAATCTCAGAAACTGCTGCAGTGCAACCAATTCGAATGCAGTATTCAGGAATATATTGTAACACTCTTCATTTAACATTTAGTGTTTATTTTATTTAAATTGGTTAAGAAATAAAAAAGTTATGTCAATTTATATAAATCACGTAATAGGTACCAGGCAAATTTCCTTCTATACATGTAATAAATCTGTAGAGGAGTATTTTCTATATATTGAAAATATAACAAAATAAATAGCCACGATGTGAAGAGATAACTAACCAAATCCATTTCTAACATTAAAAAAAATCTGTTCATCTGTTCGTCTTTTAGTTGTGCACGCAACACGAATAAAATATATAGCCAATTTAAATAACTTTTATAAATAAAAAAACACGCTTTAAAAATGAATCAAACTAAAAAGCAAAAAATAATTCTTAATATGAGAATAATAGGCAAAATATAACAAAATTATTGCAGAAAAAAGAGTGCGGCACTTCGCGCTATTACTTTTGTGGCATTCTTAAAGACATCGTAGTGATTGAATATTTTCAAAAAAATACACACAATACAAAAAAACTGATAGTAACTGTCTGTGAATTGGTTAAGCCGTTTCTAAGATTAGCGTGCACAAACATACAGACATACAGACAAACAGACAAACCGAAAAACCATTGTTTTGGGTTCTCTTGCTCTTATAAAGGCCCCCTATGATGGTTTTTTAAAAATTTTCCATGTATAGAAATGGATCAGAGACAATTTTATTATATGTGTAGATGATTAATTGCAACTTCATACTTCTATAATATTCATAAAAAAACTTTACAAAATTGCATTCTGGAATGTCGCGTTTTATTTATTTAATAATTATCTACCTATATAGTTTTTTATTCTTCATTACCTGTATCCAGTTACTTAGTCTCTTCATCCACCTCTTGCAATAAGTTATCTAATCTAACATTAAATAAAGTGTATTATTCTAACAGAAGCCCAAATTATTTTTGATATTTTCCCGTGAAAATGAGAGAATTTAATACATGGTTTTAGAATTTACCATACGTGTAGGTTTGTTGAATGGGACAATAATAATAATAATAATAATAGAAATCATTTGAATCTTACTGCAGAACGACTTTAATACACCCCGCGCTTTTTTTTAAAGAACTCCTTAACTCTCTTGTGTCCTAGAGGAAATTCTTTCCAATTTGTGTGACTAATTGGCAAAGATGTAATTGAAGAATACTCAATATGTAAAATTATTCTAGTTGTGATGTAACTAGAATGTTTACCCTTATTAATTAAACATTTATTATAAGCACTTACAAAGATTATTATCATCGTATAAATGCCGTGAGTACCTACTATATGATATCGATAAATTTGAAGATTATGACATCATGATAATTTTATTATTATTATTTCTTAGCTACTATTTTGTATATTTTTCATTCATGCTACCTACTACTGACAGAATCTGAAAAGTCTGAAAAATCTATATTTTTTTTAATTTTAAAATTTTATTTATTTTATCTTAGACGAGACGAGACGAGACGATGAAGCTTCTTAGCAATCTATGGATTCACCGTGCGGCTGCCGGGCCCATCGCGTTGCAAGGAGAGGAGTGCAAGCAGTGCCTGGGACTTGCGACCCAGGAGTAGGTTTAAGGGGCCCCTTTATTATGCGCAAAAACGCTCACCTTCACCCTCCACACTCCTCTCCCTACCTAACCAAATTTGGAAAGAACCTACTAATGCCGCCTTTGAAATACGTTCTAGAAATGAACCGATGCCTTGTTCTAGAAAGGCCAAGGTCTTTAAGTAGGCTATAGAGAGATTTCGCTGTTATACCTCTCGCTCCTACTTCTACCGCGTACAAACTAACTATATATTTATTCCTGATCAGTTCGTTGGTCAGTTCGTAATACTTATTGAGCTTGAATGTGTGATCCCTTGGGATGTTTGTTTCCCAAGGTACAGTAAGCTCCACAAGTATCACGCGCCTCAGATGTTTCGAATACAGGAATAAGTCCGGTCTGGATGACGAAACACCAACATCCCCAGGGATTTTGTAATGCTTTTCATATGTGTCCATCATGAGAGTCCAATCAGGAGCCGCGCCTAATATTGAATAAGGCTTCGCTTTTGATTTTTTGAAGGAGCCTCCTTTTACGAATTCTACAGATCTTTGGGTGGTTGTTATACCCTTCCGCGCTCTTGCTACTGAAAGATTAGTCTTCCCCTTAATCCGCTTCCCGTATAATTTCTAATACCTTGTCGTGGCGACGCGAGTATTGACCTTTATCTGAAAGTACCCTACTAATAGGTGTTTCGCGGTTCCTATTGCCTCCCCACAGATGTTGCAAGACTTCTCGGTGGCTTTACCCCATCTTACTAAATTACTTTGATCTGAAAGAGTAATTTGGAATGCATTAAGATAGAATTTTAATAATGCTGAGGACCAATCATAAATTAAGGTGCGCTTCAAAGCTAGTGGAATACAAAACTCTCCTATGGTCCCCCATTCGTTTTGAATTTCTAGGCTCATCGCGTGGAGTCGGTAATTATCGTTTTCGTTTTGTCGAATAAAAGATTTTGTTATGTCTATGTCTTGAACTTTCCTACTTGATCCTAGCCCTACTTTATTTGTTTGAGCATCTATCATAAATTTTTTATGGAATTGAAGTCGTGACTCGAGCTCTGAGGCAACTTTGTCTTTTGAGAGAGAAGTTACAGTATCATCTTTAGATTTTCCGATGATATGTCTTTTGGTAACTCTTAGATGTTTGTAGAGCTCCGATGGTTTCTTTAATTTTAATCCAAAGTTGTTTCGGTCTCTGAATAAGGTTGAAGAGTCCGCTGAGTGGGCTAACCCGAGCCAAAACTTCAATGTCTTTAGGACTCTTGCATCTAACTTTGACAAAAGGGTTTTATTAATATCATAAACGAGGAAAGGCCAATTTAGACGTGATTTTAAAAAATAATCGTAAATCCAAGCTTTTTTGACGTTACTTATTGGTTTGTTGTCTAACTTTATGAGATCATTTAAAAAGCTATCGACTATTACATCCAACGATGGAGTACGGCCTTGGTAATCGGTTTTTTTACCTAAAAATTTAAACGGAGCTGCTTCCGTAACCGTACTAACGCACTGACCGCCTATTATAAGACCCGGATCGTAAGAGGTATATTTGGGGTTCCGTCTACCCAGACACAGATTAAAACATTTACTTGGTTTTGTCCTCAATCCGCCCGTCCACGTACAGAAATCCTCAACTACATTTAAAAGTACCTGACATTGTTTCGGATTACGTGTCAGTATCGCGAGATCATCTGCAAAAGCTACTATGGATTCTTTGTGTTTGTTGTTGAACTTAAACCGATAACCCCACTTTTTTTCATTTCTAATTAATTTGTCTATTAAAATATTAATAACTATATTAAATATAATAGGAGAAATACAACAGCCCTGAAATAAACCAACGTTATAATTAAGTGGTTTTGAATGGTTTTCATTAATAATTATTAGTCCATTGAAAAGTTACATTTGGGGTTGCGTTTTTTAGAGGACGCAATTTTATTTTTTTAATGTGTAGGGGGGGTCAGTAGAAGCTTAAGTTCAAGTTTGTGGGGTCGCCACCCTTGTCCCACGGTCGCCATCTTGAAATAGGGGTTGAAATGGTTTTTACTTTATATCTCTTAAACTATTTATCAGATAAAAAATTATAAACATTTTTTTGTTGCAAATTAAATTCTCTACAACTTTGGTTTAGTAGTTTTTTGTCGTAGAACTATAAATAAAAAAGTTATAAGCGAAAATGTTAAGAAATTCGAGAAAAAAAAATATACTTCTCGATATAACTTTTTTTTTGATCATTTTACGAAAAAATGATGCCAGACCATTTTTGTAGATCGTTTTTTAAGGAACAACTTTTATAAGCAAAATTTTTTTTATAAGGTCAATGGCTCAGGTTTTACAGCACTCTGAAGTGAGTACTATTTTTTAGCACTCTTTCGTTTTTTTTATGTGGTATCCCCAGTAGGCCTAATCCACGGGCAATTTCTAGACAAAATAATGTTATTTATTATTATATATTGAAAAATGTCTATCAGATACTATTTTTTCATTCTCTTCGATGGTCCAGGCTGCGAGAAAAATTTGAATCATTATCTAGACTCTAGAGTATCGTCTTTATTTCCGAAATATAAAGAGAAGAAAAAACGTTCGCCAGCAACACTGAGTAACCATGACTCGACTTTTTCACTCATAAATAATTTAGTTCCACTTGCTAACTCTGGATGCTTCTGCAAATTTTTTTTAATTTTGACTTTGCCCATGTTATATGCTGCTGATGTCGCATCCTGAGAAGGCATGGAGAAACAGTAAATTCTCAGCTATTACGTCGTCATATTTAAAACCTGAAGGACAGTACAATTGTTCGGACGTAAGCCCTTTTGAAGGTTTTTAAAAAAATACATTAGTTTGATTCCTTTCTAATGCCGTCAGCAATACAAGGATGTCGATGTCTTCTGCTATGATTGTCACCAATCATATGACTGTGATGCAGCAAGCGCACAACGGACGATGGCCGCATCTGCATCCGATTCAGCCTGGTCGACAGTAAAATCAGTTTTGTAGTGGGGAAAAGGGTCAAACTTAGTTTAATAATAGCATAGGAATGTCAAGATCATAATAAATTGTATGAATAAAAAAAATATAGATAGAAAAGTAAGTCTAATTTTTAGTTTTTATTGCATTCCTATGAGCATTCGAGAATCCGTTCAAGTTTGGAGCGCTGTAAAACCTAGATAAATAAATTAAAATGAAACAAGTATATAAAGGAAATTGTTCGTTGAAAAACCCTCTACAAAATTGCTGTGATGTCATTTTATTGTAAAATGAACTGAAAAAAGTTATAACCTCCAAAAGGAAATTTGTTACAAAATTTTTACTTATTTTTGTTTATAACTTTTTTGTTGGTCACTTGACGATAAAAAGTAATAGAAATAAAATTGTAGGAAATTTAATTTTCTTAATTTTATGTTTGAATAAATTTTCTGTAGGGTAACTAGTTTAGAGAGATAGATGTTTAGAGAGATTTCTGTAGGGTAACTAGTTTAAAGAAGTAGATACAGAGCGAAAACCCTTTGCACCCCTTTTTCCAAGATGGCGGCCGGGGGACAAGGGTGCCGACCCCACAAACTTGAACTTAAGCTTCTACTGACCCCCCCTACACATTAAAAAAATAAAATTGCGTCCTCTAAAAAACGCAAGGTAAGGCCTAAAAAATGTAACATTTCAATCGACTATATAGAGAGTTTTAATTTTGAATAATATGATTCAATAATGTCGCGAACTACCATAGGAAAGTTATACCATTTAAGCGCGAACATCATCAGTTCATGTCGTACCGACCCAAAGGCGTTCTCTAAGTCTATCCAACAAACCGAAATTTGTCTCTCGCTAGTTATAGCATCTTTAAGGCTTTCCGTTATTAACGTATTATGTTCCAGGCTTCCAGAAATTCCGGGCAAAAACCCTTTCTGGTGATTAGGCCTGAAATATTTTTTGTTAATCATAAATTGCGTCATTTTGCCAGTAGGTACGTTTTAACTTGTTTCTTTTTTTTAATGTTCTCTAAGTTAATAATATTAATAGTAAGATAAGCGAAATATTATAAGTATTTTTTGTCGTTTATAATTCAGCATAGCAGATTAGGATCAGTCATTTAATTAGAGATACAGTGTACAACATTACCTATATTTTTCTTTGTTTTACACTTGATACGTTCAGAATTTTTCCAGTGCTTGAATTTAAACGTATATATGATATTTTATATATCGTATTTTATATATCGTAGCGTAAGCTGAGCTGAGTCCTTTTCGGCTCAACATAACATTTAGGTACATAACTCTTAGATAATTTTATTATTCTGTTTTAATTTTTTATAGCTTTTCTGTATTTAAATGTTGTGTAGAGACTACGAATAAATATGTTTTCTTTCTTTCTTTCTTTCTTATATAAGGATGGTCAAATCGATGTCAAAGGACAGCAACAGAGACAACGTTTGCCACCTCGAGTAAGAATACTGAGGAGGCTAGAAAGGCCTCATCAAGGCACTGGAGTAAGAGCATCGACACGGCACCCGATGCAACAAAACAAAAGATGAAAAAAAGTGTAGCTGCTCTTCATCGATTGAGAACTGCCCTGGATGACCTGACAGCTCTCACATAAGTCGAATGTGAGCAAGGAAATCCTCCGGAACATGAAAGCCTTGGAGAATACCATTAGCACGACTGAACTGGCCATTTCCCGGATTAATAATCCGGAATGCCTGAACCAAGCGCCAACAGCCCTGAAACGGGATGCGGAGAGCCAAAGATCTCCGAAACCAGGTGAGTCAAACCTGGATACAGTGATTCGACAAAAGAGTCCAAAAAGGTCGGAAAAGAAGATACTACTTGAAGAGTCCCCTACGATAGAAGATGGATTCCGCCAGACTTCGAGGCAACTCAAGAAGGCGAGAAAACAACAACTAAAGCGACAAGATGGAAGCACACCTCAGACCACCAAAGTTAGGTCCAAAACTATCAAGGAGCCCAAAAAACCAGAGTCCCGTCCAGGCAAAACAGCGAAACCAAGACAACCTGACACCCTAGTAGTAAAGGCCAAGGAGGGGAACTCCTACGCGGAAATCCTTACGTCGCTGAAGAGTGATTCAGAACTGAAGGAGAGTGGAGATAGCGTGACCAAGGCGCACAAGGACACGAAGGGAAACCAACTCCAGGTTTTTCTTCCTGTCCTTGTGCACCTTGGTTCTTGATGCGAAGGCACGTGGAAAAACGAGCAAAGTACGCTCAACAGTCGAGAGGAAACTGCAGGACACGGCAGAAGTCATTAGTCGGACAGACATGATGACGCTCGAGCTGACAACGATTGAGGACTTCTGCGAAGCCTTCAAGCCACAGATCGATAATGCAGGGACAATGAACGTGAGTGCTGTGAAGTCTATCGGAAAAGCTTACAGTAGAACATAGACGGCTGTATTGCCTGTACAAGCCAAGCTTGCGAAAGCAATCCTTCTGAAAGGCAAGCTGAGGATAAAATGGATGTACAACAGAGCAAGAGAAAAGGACCTAATCCTGCGGTGTTACAAGTGCTTGGGCTTTGGTCACATGGCACGTTCGTGTCAAGGCCCAGACCGGTCAAAGCAGTGCTTCAAATGTGGTATCGGGATTCATACCGCCAAGATCTGTACTGCGACACTGTACAGGTGTATCATTTGTGAAGAAAAAAATGACGACGACCGTCAAGACCAAGGTATCAGACACCTACATATGCAGCGTGTACGCCAGACTGAGCGTCTCCCATGCTGAATTTCTGCGCCTACTTTACGAGATAGTAGAAGAACTACAAGGTAAGATACCAGCAATCATAGCAGGTGACTTCAACGCCTGGGCGACTGACTGGGGTAGCAGAATAACCAACCATAGAGGTACATGCGTCCTAGACAGCTTCGCTCTATTAGATTTAGTCATCATGAACAGAGGTTTTTCCCCAACTTTCGCAAAGTACGGCAACAGTTCAATCGTTGATGTAACATTTGGAAGTGAGAGCTTGATACCGCATGTCCTAGCGTGAACGGTCAGCGACCACTACACACATAACGACCATCAGGCGATCATCTTCGAGGTGGCAAACTCCCGGGCATGGAGAAATCCGGATGTTTCCAGACGGCACAGCTGGCACCACGATCGTTCGATCAGGATATGTTCGAACTGATAATGGAAAGTGCTGAAGAACCAGAAGGCAAAGCTGATACTCAGGTCACGCACCTGATGGCCGATTTGACTAGAGCCTGCGATGTATCCATGACAGAGTCAAACAATAACAGGAGCCCAGCGTACTGATGGAATGGATGATAGCGGCACTTCGGAGAGTGAGCCTTCACTCCAGAAGGCGACCTCAGAGAGCTCGAGGTCACCCATCCTTGCCCGCCATGAGGGATTAATATGCTGAGGCTCGCAGAAACCTGAGCAAAGCAATCAAGAGGAGCATGCTGCAGTCCCTGAAGTCACTGCGTCGAGAGGTTGTCCAGGATGCGTGGGGGAGCCACCTCAACCTCAACCTTACAAGATAGTCATGGCTAAGCTACGAAGACGAGAACTTGGTATGCTGACGGATACAGAGTTTCTGAAATGAATTGTGGTAACTTTATTCCCTCTACAACGTTGAGGGAACAACAACGATCCTTCAACAACGATCCTACGTTGGAGATCATGCAAGCAGATAACAACACCCATGAGGTGCCGCTCAACATCACCCATGAAGAGTTACAGAGGGTTTTGCGGAAGATCGGGGATAGGAAAGCCCCTGGACCGGATGCCATCCCAAATGTCGCTCTCAAAGCTACCATCAGGCAAAGACCAGATATGTTCACCAAGATCTACAATGCCTGCCTTGTAGAGGGATCCTTTCCTGATTGCTGGAGGCGACAAAACCTAGTCTTGCTTTCGAAGGATGGAAAACCACCAGATGTGCCTTCATCCTACCGCCCAATTTGCCCCCAATTTGACACAGCTGGCAAAAGATTGGAAAGGATTATTGCCAACTGCTTGGAAGTCTTTAGCGAGAGTATCCGAGATCCACAGTTGATGCAGTGGAAAAGGTCGTGGGTATTGCCAGGGAGGCTATCGCAGGAAGACGCTGGACAAGAGGCGCGAAAGAATACTGGGCAATAGTGACACTCGACGTCAAGAATGCGTTCAACTCCGCGAGATGGAGTTGCATCATGAACACTACACTACACACGACCGGATCTGTGCTTTGTATAAAACAAGAAGCTGTCCCGGTGTAAAGTACTGCCGAACCTTCGCCAGAACGGCAAGCTTTGCTGCTGCTGCTCTTGCTCTGGACTCAATGAACCGACCAAAGTTGAGGTTCGAGGAAATCTCTAAGCCTAACAACTGAAGCCGGTCACTGTATTCCAAGGATACATTCTGGAAAGTAGGAGCCAAGGTGAAAGGGCTCCTTTTGGCAGTGAATAGACACGTCTGCGTTTTGGTGGCGTTGAACTTGACAAGATTGGCATTGCTCCATGCGGAGACTGCCTGAAGTTTGTCATTCAAACGTTGCACCATGGCTTCTCTTTCAGACTGTACTTGATCTCGACTAGCCCGACTACTCGGCAGATATCTTTCTACAACTGTGCTGTCGTCTGCATACCCATAGATACCGGGCTTCAATAGATCATTAATGTGCAGCAAAACAGAGTTGCAGAAAGAACGGACCCCTGAGGCACTCCGGCATTTATTGTCAAGGGTTCCGAGGAACACCCATCGACAACTACTCGTAGAGATCTGTGGCTCAGAAAGTCCGTTACCCAGCCGATCAGACCAGGAGATATACCATACGCTGAAAGCTTGCTTATAAGGCTCGCATGCCAGACCCTGTCAAATGCTCTCGAGACGTCCAGAGAGACGGCGACCGCTACTCCGTTCTTCTCGATGGCCTCGCCTAAAATGTGAGTAGCATACACTAGGAGGTCCCCAGTAGACCTATTACGGCGAAACCCGTACTGACGGTCACTGAGGAGATCGTTACCTTCTAGGTATGCTAGTAGGCGCGAGTTCATTACACGCTCCATAATCTTGCAGAGAATGGAGGTGATTGAAATCGGTCTGTAATTGACAGGGTCGGCACGGCTGCCTTTTTTGGGCACGGGTTGCACATTAGCAAGCTTCCAGGATTTCGGCACTATTCCAGTCATGAAAGAGAGACGATACAGACGTGTCAGTACAGGAGACAACTCAGCTGCGCATGTCTTGAGCAGAATGGCTGGTATACCATCAGGACCACTGGCTTTATTCACATCTAAACGACACAATGTTCTCCATACCTCTTTGTTAGTGATGCGGATTTCAGGCATCGAAATACCGCAGTGAGGAAGATGTGCTGGAGAAGCATTGCCAGTGTCTAGATGCGAATTATCAGCAAACAGAGAAGCAAGTACGTTCGCTTTTTCTGTTGCTGTGTGGGCCAGGGATCCATCCGGCTTCAGCAGAGCAGGCAGTGAGGGTTGGCAGAAATTCGACTCGATCGCTTTCGCAAGAGACCAGAAAAGCTGACTGCCAGTTGGTCTGACAGAGAGCTTTTCGCCATTCTTAGCGATTCGATCGAGACGAGCCTTCCGCAATGCCTTTTTGTAGGACTTGGCAGCTTGGTTAAAGGCTCTCTTCTTCGAACTTACATCCGGAGTTTTGCGGCTTCGAGCATCAGCCCAAATGAGATATGCCGAATGTTTTCGGTCTTGAGCATGACCACATTCGGCATTAAACCATGGGCGAGCTTTGCCACCGATGGGTACGTCAGCAAAAGGAATAAAATACTCCATTGCCTGATGCACCACATCGTTATAGCATCGTTATAGCATCCGCGCAACTCGACGGATCCAAAGAAGAGAAGCAGACCTGCCGCCAAGGATAAGACGCAAAAAAGTGCCGCATCTCATCCCAATCTGCTGACTTGTATTTCCATACTCGCCTAACACCATGAGGTTCGAAAGCTGGTGGGGAATATGTAAACACAGATTTCACCAGACAGTGATCGGAGGTTCCCAAGGGAGAGGTAACCTCTACCCGATACCTGTCCGGATCAGTTGTCAGCAGAAGGTCCAGGCAATTGGCTGTATGGCCTACCACATCTGGTACCCTTGTCGCTTGCTTCACCAGCTGAAAAGATTTTTTCGTTTCCTGTGTCTACTAAAACCCATAAAGAAGAAAAAGTGGGGTCTTCAAGGTGACGGAGACGCTGGATACAGAGGTCGTTCCACGCATACACGCAGACTCCGGCACGTGAGCGAAAGTTGTGCTCTAACGTGTATCCGGGATAATCCAGGTGCGCAGCGCTTAAGGGACATTGTATCTGCGTCTCCGTCAAAAAGAACAGGTGCGGTTGTTCTGTCTCCAGGTGGTGATAGACAGGTAAGATATTAGAGTGCAAACCCCTAATATTACTGAGGTGCACTTTAAATGAGGAGGAGTGCAACCGCTGTAAAAACATTTTCTTCTTTTTAACTTTACTCATAAAAAAAATAAAATAAAAGTGAATAGGGATGGGAAATGGCAGTTGAACGAGGCGGTACGTATCAAACCCGACTTCGAAATTGGTGATGTCTTGCCGCTGGGAGGCTGGCCTGGAGACTGCGGGGACGCCCGAACCCCCGTTTTATTGCAGAGAGAACAAAATGGATGAAATTCTCCTGTGCCATGGAACGCCAGAAAACCTCGTCGGCCTGATGGTCCGCAGTGAGGAAAATTGGAAGGCAGTGGCCGATGCAGCGCATAAAATGATGAAAACTCTCTCGAGAGATCGGCCAAGGAGACGCCCATAGTGAAATTGAACGAAGTAGGCATCTGCCTAACATCTGTTAGTCACGAAGCGGGCGGGCGAAGTAATGCCTGACTACGCGACGGTTCCGCGCGGGGTACAATGAAGTATCCTCAAGAGTTTAGGGTCTGGAGACTTTCCGGTCAGTGTGTAATAGCATTTCCCCCTCTAGATCTCAAATATATATATATGAATATATATATATATATATATATATATATATATATATATATATATATATATATATATATAGGGGGTTTTGCGGTAGGTTGTTTTAAATTTTGTGACAGGATAACTTTACGTTTTATATAACAACTTTCAAAATATTTTTGTTAAAAGCACACTATGTCAAACTCATTTTTTTAAGTATAAATGTACGTACCTGCTTATATATTTTATTTTTTTGTTTTTACTTTGAAGCAAATTTTAATCTATTAACGCAGAAATCGGAATGAATCGTATTACTGTTTACAATTACATATGCGTCTTTTAGTTTAAATACCTCTACCATGATAAAGATGATTTGGACCGAAAGAAATACTCTGAAAGATTTAAAAGTACTACAATAATGTTATACTGAATACAATAGGTAGTCTACACTAAAAGAAAGTACAAACGATAAATTTTATTCAACCAAACCGTCGAGTCACATACGAGATGATTCAGCACTATCTGCAGTTTGGATCTGGAAGTGTTTATAATTTACGACACACTAGCGCCCTTGAGTAAAGAGAATTGCTTCGCGTTGGGTCTCCTCACCAATACGATATAATTCAAAAATTTGATACAGGTTTTAAAGCCGTATTTACGATACCCTAAAATACCGTAATACGTTAACTTGAAAGGAATATTTGGTTAGGTAGGGAGAGGAGTGTGGAGGGTGAAGGTGAGCGTTTTTGCGCATAATAAAGGGGCCCCTTAAACCTACTCCTGGGTCGCAAGTCCCAGGCACTGCTTGCACTCCTCTCCTTGCAACGCGATGGGCCCGGCACCCGCACGGTGAATCCATGGATTGCTAAGAAGCTTCGTCTTATCTAAATTGACAGCCCGGAGAGACGGGATGACGCTGGAAAGACAGTTGACGCTGGAAAGACAGCTGGCAGCTGGGAAGACAGCAGACTGCTGGAAAGACAGCCGAGGGCGATGGCCTAGCAAGCCAAGCCCGGGAACGTCGATAAACGCTAAAAGTCCAAATAAGAAAAATACCCCTAGGACAGTCCGAGAGGGGGGGCGGAAGAACTGTCCACCGGTTGACAATTACGGCGAAAACGGCGCGATAACGGAACTGAAATGCCCTACGTGCGGGAAAAATTACAAAAGACGAGCCTGGTTTATTAAACATCTTAAAACACACAATGGTGCTGAAGTGCGGCAACCGTCGGTAAGATCTTCAGTTTTCACTGCGGATAGAGTTTACCCTCATATATCTCATGGTGAGCCATTGAATGAAAACTACCAGGAGTCCATGACCATCCGGACGCGTCTTAGCATTCCAAATACTAAACAATCGACCTGGAAAGTACATGACCAAAATATAGCGGCCCTGTTAGAGCACCCGGGCTCAAATCAGGTACTCGATGCGCAAGTAGAGACTTTCCAAAATACTATTTACGACTACTTTAATGAGCACTATCCACCTACGAATCGTTATGCTCACAAAAATAAAGAAAACGGTTTTAAATTGAAAATGAGGAGGAAAAAAAGAGATCTTATAAAGAAACTTCGTATAGCCAAAGCCTTAGGCGATAATCAACTTAGTCACCAACTGTCGAGGGCATTGCGATCAATTCTTAAACTTATCCAAGGTATAACAAATCAAATAACGAAAAATCGTGATAGCTTTGATCGGGCAAAACATGAAGTAGACTTTGATAAAAATCCTTTCAAATACTCAAAAAACATTTTCAAAGATCAAAAAGGTAAGCTTCTCTTGACCAACGAGCAAATTTTCGACCATTATAAAAGCACATACGAAGTGCCAGAAAACCAAAGACTATATGGGGATCCAAACGAACACAAACCTGAGACTCCTACTGAAGATTTTCAAGCCAACCCACCAACTTTGGAGGAAATCAATAAAATAATTAAAATGAAACCATCTAAGTCAGCACCAGGTCCGGATGGTATCCCTTATATAGTTTACAAAAAATGTCCGTCGCTCCATAAACATCTTTTAAATATATTCGGTAAAATCTGGTCAAGAAAGCAAATACCGGTATCGTTCGGAAAAGCCCTTTTTGTCCTCATTCCGAAAAACGACAATGTCAATAATCCCAAGGATACTAGACCGATAGCCCTAACAAATACAATTTCCAAAATATTTTTCTCTTTTTTACAAACTAAAATGACGCAATTCATGATTAACAATAGATATTTCAGGCCTAATCACCAGAAAGGGTTTTTGCCCGGAATTTCTGGATGCCTGGAACATAATACGTTAATATCGGAAAGCCTTAAAGATGCTAGAACTAGCGAGAGACAAATTACGGTTTGTTGGATAGACTTAGAAAACGCCTTTGGGTCGGTACGACATGAACTAATGATGTTCGCGCTTAAATGGTATAACTTTCCTATGGTAGTTCGCGACATTATTGCATCATATTATTCAAAATTAAAATTCTCAATAATTTTTAATGAAAACCATTCAAAACCCCTTAATTATAACGTTGGTTTATTTCAGGGCTGTTGTATTTCTCCTATTATATTTAATATAGTTATTAATATTTTAATAGACAAATTAATTAGAAATGAAAAAAAGTGGGGCTATCGGTTTAAGTTCAACAACAAATACACAGAATCCATACTAGCTTTTGCAGATGATCTCGCGATACTGACACGTAATCCGAAACAATGTCAGGTACTTTTAAATGTAGTTGAGGATTTCTGTACGTGGACGGGCGGATTGAGGACAAAACCAAGTAAATGTTTTAGTCTGTGTCTGGGTAGACGGAATACCAAATATACCTCTTACGATCCGGGTCTTATAATAGGCGGTCAGTGCGTTAGTACGGTTACGGAAGCAGCTCCGTTTAAATTTTTAGGTAAAAAAATCGATTACCAAGGCCGTACTCCATCGTTGGATGTAATAGTCGATAGCTTTTTAAACGATCTCAAAAAGGTAGACAACCAACCAATAAGTAACGTCAAAAAAGCTTGGATTTACGATAATTATTTAACATCACGTCTAAATTGGCCTTTCCTCGTGTATGATATAAATAAAACCCTTTTGTCAAAGTTAGATGCAAGCGTCATAAAGACATTGAAGTTATGGCTCGGGTTAGCGCACTCAGCGGACTCTTCAACCTTATTTAGAGACCGTAACAACTTTGGATTAAAATTAAAGAAACCATCGGAGCTCTACAAACATCTAAGAGTTACCAAAAGACATATCATCGGAAAATCTAAAGATGATACTGTAACTTCTCTCCCAAAAGACAAAGTTTCCTCAGAGCTCGAGTCACGACTTCAATTCCATAAAAAGTTTATGATAGGTGCTCAAACAAATAAAGTAGGGCTAGGATCAAGTAGGAAAGTTCAAGACATAGACATAACAAAATCTTTTATTCGACAAGACGAAAACGATAATTACCGACTCCACGCGATGAGCCTAGAAATTCAAAACGAATGGGTGACCATAGGAGATTTTTGTATTCCACTAGCTTTGAAGTGGCGCACCTTAATTTATGATTGGTCCCCAGCATTATTAAAATTCTATCTTAATGCATTCCAAATGACTCTCCCAGATCAAAGTAATTTAGTAAGATGGGGCAAAGCCACCGAAAAGTCTTGCAACATCTGTGGGGAGGCAATAGGAACCGCGAAACACCTATTAGTAGGGTGTAGGGTACTTCTAGATAAAGGTCAATACTCGCGTCGCCACGACAAGGTATTAGAAATTATACGGGAAGCGGTTAGTCTTTCAGTAGCAAGAGCGCGGAAGGGTATAACAACCACCGAACGATCTATAGAATTCGTAAAAGAAGGCTCCTCCAAAAAATCAAAAGCGAAGCCTTATTCAATATTAGGCGCGGCTCCTGATTGGATTCTCATGATGGACACGTATGAAAAGCATTACAAAATCCCTGGGGATGTTGGTGTTTCGTCATCCAGACCGGACTTATTCCTGTATTCGAAACACCTGAGGCGCGTGATACTTGTGGAGCTTACTGTTCCTTGGGAAACAAACATCCCAAGGGATCACACATTCAAGCTCAATAAGTATTACGAACTAACCAACGAACTGATCAGGAATAAATTTATAGTTAGTTTGTACGCGGTAGAAGTGGGAGCGAGAGGTATAACAGCAAAATCTCTCTATAACCTACTTAAAGATCTTGGCCTTTCTAGAACAAGCATCGGTTCATTTCTAGAACGTACTTCAAAGGCGGCATTAGTAGGTTCTTTCCAAATTTGGTTAGGTAGGGAGAGGAGTGTGGAGGGTGAAGGTGAGCGTTTTTGCGCATAATAAAGGGGCCCCTTAAACCTACTCCTGGGTCGCAAGTCCCAGGCACTGCTTGCACTCCTCTCCTTGCAACGCGATGGGCCCGGCACCCGCACGGTGAATCCATGGATTGCTAAGAAGCTTCGTCTGTCGTCTTAACAATAATACTTAGAAACGCCAATTAACAGACCGTTTGCACCGAAACGAACCAACGCTTATGGAATTAATACATAGTGGTACAAAAATCAATGTTTACCACAAGCTACCGCTGCTACCAGCAAATAATACGGGATTCCTAGACTACCGGGAAGAAAATCCGCCACGACAACGCGCGTGCAAGGGCGAGATCAAGTCAAGGGACTATCTAGAAACCACTTTTTATTATGTCATAAGTTTTACAGTTCTAAATTTAAAAACCCGCAAAAAAAGAGAATCAGTTTTCAGCACAAGAAAATGGTCTCACTGCTTTTGAAAATTCTGTTGAAAAAGCACTTATTGCAGACAGGAAAAAGTTATTTAAAAATATATAAAACGATAGAACCTATAGAACATTTTTATTATTTCACTCATAGTTTTCGGAGTGGTCTAGTATAAATTGCAAAAAGAGTAATTTCGAAAGCAGTTTCATGATACTAATTTTCTAAATGAATAAACAGTCTTTGTAAATGCTCATATCAAGGTCATGTCATAAATATAATGATGATAAATGAAAATGACATGATGTTTTAGAAGTTCTATATCTGTATCTCTTTTACACATGCGTAAAGAGGCCATATAACAAGACAACATTTTTACTTTGACTGTCAATCAAATTCTAAGGCCTAGTATAAGCTAGAGCTAATGGCCGCCCAAGTGTAATCGCGAAACAGCTGATGTGCGTCGTTTAGAGTTTTTTAATTATAGTTTGTGTTTCTTTGAATTAAACCAATAATATAAATATTAGATGGTAGGCTACTTGTATCTCTATATTGTCTGGAGTTCAGGGTACGTGTCCTTAGGCCCATTTGAGTAATTTGGTGAAAGGAATGGAACGTGTTGTACATTGTTGGCTTTTCCAGATGTCACTGACCATACAACAAATAATTTTGGATGCTAAAAGACTCGCTGGCCGTCTCAAGGAGCGCGAGACAGAAGCTGATGCTTTATTAAACGAGACCCAAACTGCATACCGCCAAATTTATACTATCAAACAGGTATTCGATTGTTTCGAATGCTTTATTTAGGATTTGTGTGCAACAATGTTTCTACTTACTATTAAATTATATTATTTAATCCAAGAACATTAATAGCTACTTTAGTAATCATTCGTTATGGAAACGTCCCTTGGTTCATGATTCTTTTCTCTTCTAACATTTTGAATGAACATTAGTAAGGTTAATTACTTATGTAGACCTTAAAATATTTACAGTAGTTTCTTTTTTATGTTTAAACAATTGCTATATTTCTGCATGCTATACTCGGAAATTTATTTTTAATGCATTTATTGTTACAATTTATAACATTAATGTTTAAATTTCTTATCATATAATACATTCATACATATATCCATGACAGTACAAAGAAGAAGTGGACACACTTAATGAGGCATCCCGGGAAAGACCAAGGGGTGAACTTATAGCCAGTATGGAGAGAGAATCTCGTTTGATGAGAGATGTACAGAGAGAGAATGGAGAGTTGCGAGCTGCCTTGGAGGATCACAGAAAAGCTCTTGAGCTCATTATGTCTAAATACCGACAGCACACTGAAAAAAAAATATGGGAGTCTCGATTAGATTTTACTGCAGCAATTAATGAAAAGCAGCAGGAAGTAAGTTTTTTAATATAACCATTTATTTATATAAATATTAATAATCTGTTATTGACAGTTTTTTTATAATATTACCAGCATTACTCCTGAAAGTTATAAGTGCAATAATAATACTTAAAGGTTACTTCCAATTGTTTTATTATTACACTTTATCAGCAATTGGATTGTCTTAAACCCACACTTATTAGGATGCTTAAATAAATTATATTGTATTTAAAAGTGACAAGATGAATGTAAACATTTTTTTTTAATTTATGTACAAGGTATGAAGTAAATTTAAACAAATTTAATGAAATTGTGAGTGTAACATGAATTGATTAGTAGCTAAGCTAATCAGTGCATAGGTTGCCTTGTCTTGTCTTTATCTAGTGTTGCTAATCAATGCATCAATATAGTAATTTCTCTATTGCATACTACTTTGATGTTACGGTCCTTAATGGGCTTAGAAACAGTTATTAAATACCAAGCAAGTCATATATCCAATATTTCATTTTTGTTTTCCATTATTCTCATTATCACAAATTAAGTTAAGTATATTAGTTTGTCAAGTAAATTAATTGTCTTTGAGGGGTTTCTTCTAAAGATTTTTGGGCTCTTATCTAAATTGATAAATTGTATATTTTTTCCAGTGGGTATTTAATAACTGGATGTCTGTTTATGACAAAATAGGTATAGTGTTTTAAAAAACAAACTAAACACTCACATTAAAAAAATAATAATAATCGTATTTTAAATGTTTAATTACTATAAAACTGGTTTTGTTTTCAATATGATTAAAAATAAAAAATGTATTTTTTTTCATATCTTTCAAAATTAAATTAAATTCATGAAATAAATATCAACAATCTCTAAGGACAGGATTGAATAGGATGCTCAGATTTGCGCTGGTATCAATATATGTAAATTATTATTACAATATTAATATTATTATTGAGATCTCATGCAAACAAAAATAGCTGATCTAGTTTTTGTTAACAATAAAAGTGTACTATTTAAATAATCATATTTATTGTTGAATATATTAATTGTATTTATTATTAGGACTTTTCAAAACATTGCTTCCTTAAGGAAATGATCTGAATGTTTGGTTGTCCTTAATGTTATGTATTATTGTTTTAGTTGATTCGTCAACAAGCAGAGAGAATCAATGAGATGACAAGCATAATGTACAAAGCAGCCAATATGGATGACAATGGGGACTCCAGGAAAGAGGAGGAAGTGTACCAAAGGCTTATAACCGAAAATAAGGTAAGATTTTTTTAATGTTGTTGTGTATATATTCAATAATATAGCTTTAGTTTTAGTTTAGTAACTTATATCTTGATTTTATTTAAGTTTAAGAGAGATTAATTTTTGTTTAATTTTAACTAATTATGAACTATAAAAATTGTATCACTTAGGTAAAGGTCACAAGCATTACCTTTTACTACACTACAATTTAATTTCTTACACAACCATTGGTTACAAGAATGAATACTCAATATTTTTTTATAATTTTTTAAAGGAAAATATTATTTATTGAGGTTTTACTGTAAAGTTAAAAATAAATTGTTCACAAAAACAGAAATAAAATGTTTGTGGTTATCTTTTATCTTGCTTCAGATTGAGTGTGTTTTAATGGGCTGCAATTGGTTCTTCCTTTTTAGTATACACATTTCATAAAGTCATTTTCATTAATATATTTGCCTGCTATAGAATTATTAAGGTTGAGCTTGTATTTTCGTTGTATTGAGTATAATGCCCAATGAACATTAAATATCTATTATAGATATTACTTTTATAAGCTAAATACATTTCCTTACATCTTCACAGGGCCTCCGAGAAATGCTGAATCTTTCTCGACGGTACGGATCGGATCGTTCATACGGGCCCCCGACGGAAGACAAGGACGTGCAGACGGACGGCCCCCCTCTCTCGGGGGCGTGACGGCCCCCTCCGGCTCCATAGAACGAGGACGTGCAGCCCGGGCTCCCCGAAGCCCCCTCGCATGTCTCCATAGACTGCAGATTTTTTGTCTTTTGACTGTGGTGTACCTTTCATATTTCTGTATATAATATCCGAATGTTTGGACGATGTTACTTGTTCTTTTTCGTTGTGAGGTTAATGCTTGTGCGGATATTATTCTGAGTATGTTTTAACTGCGTCTGAATTTCGTAAAATTGTTCAATTTATTGATTGTTTAATTTGTTGGTGGTATTGTAAATTGGTGAATTATATTTTCAATGGTATGCACATGTAACTTTTATAATTTAGTTATATGCGGCAAATGTTACCTAAACACGTCTGCTTAAATGATTATAATAAAACGTGTCTAAGATTACATATAGTGCATTGGTTTTCATTTTATATACTTTTTAAGCATTTACCATATGGACATGTGATAAACGGTTTATCTCTGTTTTCATAAATTTTAACTGAGAATTCATGATTTTAAATGTTATTTACGTGCCATTTTGTCCTTCACTAAATTATATAAAAATATAATAGTCAGTTTGGTTTTTACAGATTTTTAAGTTAGTCACAAAGTTTTTTTCGGTGTAAGTCTATAAATACTCAGTGTACATCTTAAACTTATTTTAATTTGCTCGAATTGTAGACTGTATGAATTTTTTTAGTATGTTTGATTTTTACTAGTGAGTTTTGAACATCAATTTAATTTCTGTTCATATATTTTAGAAAATTTGAATATTTGTACTTACATATGATACTCCCCAACTGTTTAATAGTTTCAGATCATTATTAATAGTTAAATGTGATTTACATGTAATGTGAGTCAGGTAAATTAAAGGATTTGCGAGGCTTGATGTTTCCTCGAATTACAATAAAGTAGTGAAATATATTGATATGCGATATTTTTTCATGCGAAGCTTTCAGTGTTAGAAACGTAATTCGTAGAGTAGAGTTGTGTAGGAACTTCGTGATCTAATCATGCTAAGGCATGCAAGCAATACTATACGGACTCCTTGTCTAGAGTAAGAGTGATGGGACGTTACACACGTTGATAAGAAAACCGTCCTTGGCTTTGGCATTGTCTATGGTATTCAAATCATCTGTAATGTTTCAAAAATATTAATATCTTCATAGAATTAAGACTATATTGTTCTGAATTATTAAAATATTTTTCAAACAAAATTGTAATGCTTGTAACGCCAAGCAAGTTTAAGCCTTATGTGCGTTGTTTTAGCTGTTGTTTAGCGAGCTAGTGTGAAAGTTTATATTTTATAATCAATTTGGATTTAATACTTCAAAAAGCCATTTTATTAATAAAAAATACAACACAAAAAATAAATTTAGAACATTATAATTTTAGTTACTTCATTAGATCATAGATGTAATAATTCATTAAATTTAATTTATTATGTCAAATGTTGTATTGATAATAGAATCATTTGGTAATTATACTAGAGTAAAGCTCCCGGTATCAAGCAAGCCATTGTTAAGAATATTCTATTAAGCTGTTTTTGATAATACATACATACACAAATGTCGGATAAATAAATTAAGTTTTATAAGAATGAATATGTATTCATAACTGAAGCTCTTTGTACGTTTTAGTATTTCTATTTCTTTTTATTTTATAAATGTGAAATAGGGTTTAGTGACAAATTTTATTGTAAGCAAAATAACGGGGACCCAGAACAAGAAAAGTTGATATCTTGCATTAAATATAAAAAACGAACATTAGGTACATCAGTCCATTTAATGAAACTAATGTAAATAATGCTATAAAATAACCAACATATTTTACATTTACAAGCATTCATAGTTACTATACATTAACAGTTTCACACATTGAAATTATGTCTGTGTGTTTTTATTAAACATTATTCTAAATAGTGTTTCTAAAAGCATGTAAATTACTAAAACTAAAAAGCTAGCAAAAAGAACTAAAACTTGAGTTTTGTAATCATCATACAGATAGATCTACATTAAGATGTGCATATAAAGGACAAACAAACAGATAAGTAATTCAGAAGTATTTATACATTATGGTTAGGTGGAAACGAGACAACAATATTGTTAATACATTGAAATATATTCACAGTTTAGGGTATAATTGTTATTGCAGGATGTTACGGTTCAAATTATATTGTTATACAGATGCATATGCATATTAATCTCGTAACATAAGTTTCGTTTAAATAGTGACGTCGTGAAGCACTTATTTACACATTAATATTATTTTGTTTTAATTTTCAAATAGTAGAACGGAAAAGATTTACCTCAATCTTATGCTATGCGAGGTCTATACAAATAAAATTTAGTGTAGTGTTAAATATAGTTAAAGTTAAAACTTGTATGGATTTATAGAACTTAAACATCGGAAAATATAATAATTAGTTTAATATATTTTTACAGTATATGTTGATTTCAAAATTTATATACCTATTTAGTAAGATTGTGTAGTGCTGACGTGGTCAATTTGGTTCTAGTTTGTTATAGTAAATAAAGAACAATGCATAGACAATTTAGATACTGTTAATTTTTTATGTCCAAAGACCACAAACGAAAATAGTATTAAACCAAATTTATACTCACTTTACAACTGGGAGTACCTTTTAGAAGTAATTATGAGATAGAAGATATAAACCTACATAAATTAGTTTTCTGCTGTAGAACAAATAGTAGGTAGTGCTAAATTTAATAACAATAATGTATCTTGAGAAATATACAAATTAAAGATTATAATACCTACACTATTTATTTACTACCTGTGTTAACCTTTAATACAGTAAATAAAGTATCTACTTTATAGATATCAAATCGGCTGTTGAATTCTAAGTTAAAAAAAAAGTGTTTTTAATTCGTTTTTTAGCTTTATTACTAAAAAGATAAATATGCTCTATAAAAAAAGATTGTGAAACTCAAAATATTTTTATTATTTTCTTTACATGAGGTTTAATTTAGTGAATTAGTTATTATTTGCCTAAAAATACTAATTTACTAGGTGGCTAATGATTTTTTTTTAGTTGTTAGTTCAAATCCAAAAAGTATAAATAACAAAAAAAAATGTAAAAAAAGCAGCCTTGTTGTCGGGAAACCGTCTAAAAGTAAAAAAAGTAAATACTGAATCTAATAATTAAGTTGACCAGGAAAAAATTTAGTCATAAAGGTTACTTAGAATAATCAAACAAACAAACATCAAGATTTTTTTGTGATAGAACAGGAAACCAGGCTATTTATCAGTATAGAAAGTAATCATTATCTTACTGAGATCATCTCGATAAAAGTATTATACAGAAATTTAAGTTAACCGGTGGCTCAATGCTTAAATGCATTATAACAAAACCATCCTCTAATACGACTTTCGAAAATCTAATACAAAAATAGGAATTAACCAAGATTTTTAGGGTAAAAAGTATTTAATGGGTACTGGGTAATGGGTTACTATCAGTGTACATATTGTCATACAAATCCATTCCTCCATAGTTGCGTAATTTAGGAACAAACACACACTTTCAGAATTATAATATTAGTAATATGGTGAGAGTTTCATAAATTGAGATTTAGGGAGTCAGGGTCATTTTCGGTATATTCTTATTTGAACATCTTCATCACCAGGTATATTCAAGTTCCACACATACTTGAATATATCATTTAATATTTTAATGGCAATTTTTAACAAAAGGGTTTTTATTAATACAGAACAGAACAGTTAGAACAGTTCTTACCTTTTAATTGTTTGGTTATATGTTATTTTTCATGACATTTCATTAAGGTAGTGCAATAAATTATATTCAGTTTTAAATAAAATGTATATTTTGTCTTATCAAACACATTCACAAGTTCACCTACAATTATTGTGTTTACAATCATACTCTAGTTTGAGTGTATTCCACCGGGAACTTGAATGAATGTAAACCAATGGCTTGAATGTTTGGCAGTAAACCAGCATTAGGGATGATGTTCCAGGACAATGTTAGGGTGACATTGCTGTGACCTCTGTAAGTACAGAAACAAAACCATTAGTTAAAGAGTAGTTAAACATTTAGTAAACTATATCTTTTAAGTCAGTAGAAAATCTCACTTCATAGTGATATACTTTGAATATAAAACTATTCAAAATTATATTAAAATTATTCTCTACCACATGAAAATATGTATATACAAATACTTACTTCAAACCATTTCCATCATCCCAGAAATAGTATTTAGTGTTCATATTCTTAAAGTCTAACAATGCATTCTCTCCTCTAAGTATTATCTTATCCCATAAGACAACTTGATTTAGTTCGTTGTTAGGGGTAACATACTCAGCTGTGAGGTATAAGAATAGTTGCTTCACATTCCAGTTGAAAAGATTAGATAAATCTGTTTTGAGATCAAATGTTAAGTAACCAAGATCATTTCTTTCCCTAGAGGCACCATAATCTGGAACATTTTTCCTGTAATTCAAAGTTGCACAATACAATAATGGTAAAAAAAATTGTTACAACAGGTTAAGGAAATGTATATTGTTTCAGTTAGTTTAATATTACTTATATTAGTCAATTTTGTTAATCAATTTTCAAAATAACGTTAGGCATTTTCATTTAAGGTACTCAGGAAACTAGAAGTAATTACTAATAAAAACATTATATTTTAGTTCCATCACGATATTAACAGACTTACACTACTACTTTAACTGTATTCATCTGAGCGGTAGTTCTGTAATCCACTGTTAGCGTGGAAAGAAAACACAAGAATGTAAGACATGCTAGAACACTGAGTGTGTACGTTAGTACCGCGTTTACTCTGGTTAAAACGGAATACATTGTTTAAAATGATATTGTTGAAATGGTTTAATATCCACCGCAGTGGAAATAACTTTAAAATTTCTAATTTTGGCGTTCTCCACTTTCTGTTCGCGTTGTTGTAAGCTGACGTTGACAATTGGCTGACATTAAAGACACGTCATACAATCAGCGTTTGCAAATTTTAATGGTTTATACATTTAGAAACATTAATTACATGGCATAAAGTTCATTTGCGAATGACAGATTATTTGTATCGTTCCGATTTATGCATTATTAAAAATAATGTATATACTATCCAAATTTAAATTGTATGATAGTTTACTGTAAAAACATTTAGGTAATTGGTTTAAAAAATAATAATAACAGACGAAGCTTCTTAGCAATCCATGGATTCACCGTGCGGGTGCCGGGCCCATCGCGTTGCAAGGAGAGGAGTGCAAGCAGTGCCTGGGACTTGCGACCCAGGAGTAGGTTTAAGGGGCCCCTTTATTATGCGCAAAAAACGCTCACCTTCACCCTAAACACTCCTCTCCCTACCTAACCAAATTTGGAAAGAACCTACTAATGCCGCCTTTGTTCTAGAAAGGCCAAGATCTTTAAGTAGGCTATACAGAGATTTTGCTGTTATACCTCTCGCTCCCACTTCTACCGCGTACAGACTAACTATAAATTTATTCCTGATCAGTTCGTTGGTTAGTTCGTAATACTTATTGAGCTTGAATGTGTGATCCCTTGGGATGTTTGTTTCCCAAGGAACAGTAAGCTCCACAAGTATCACGCGCCTCAGATGTTTCGAATACAGGAATAAGTCCGGTCTGGATGACGAAACACCAACATCCCCAGGGATTTTGTAATGCTTTTCATACGTGTCCATCATGAGAATCCAATCAGGAGCCGCGCCTCATGTTGAATAAGGCTTCGCTTTTAATTTTTTGGAGGAGCCTTCTTTTACGAATTCTATAGATCGTTTGGTGGTTGTTATACCCTTCCGCGCTCTTGCTACTGAAAGACTAACCGCTTCCCGTATAATTTCTAATACCTTGTCGTGGCGACGCGAGTATTGACCTTTATCTAGAAGTACCCTACACCCTACTAATAGGTGTTACGCGGTTCCTATTGCCTCCCCACAGATGTTGCAAGACTTTTCGGTGGCTTTGCCCCATCTTACTAAATTACTTTGATCTGGGAGAGTCATTTCTAATGCATTAAGATAGAATTTAAATAATGCTGGGACCAATCATAAATTAAGGTGCGCCACTTCAAAGCTAGTGGAATACAAAAATCTCCTATGGTCACCCATTCGTTTTGAATTTCTAGGCTCATCGCGTGGAGTCGGTAATTATCGTTTTCGTCTTGTCGAATAAAAGATTTTGTTATGTCTATGTCTTGAACCTTCCTACTTGATCCTAGCCCTACTTTATTTGTTTGAGCACCTATCATAAATTTTTTATGGAATTGAAGTCGTGACTCGAGCTCTGAGGCAACTTTGTCTTTTGGGAGAGAAGTTACAGTATCATCTTTAGATTTTCCGATGATATGTCTTTTGGTAACTCTTAGATGTTTGTAGAGCTCCGATGGTTTCTTTAATTTTAATCCAAAGTTGTTTCGGTCTCTAAATAAGGTTGAAGAGTCCGCTGAGTGCGCTAACCCGAGCCATAACTTCAATGTCTTTATGACGCTTGCATCTAACTTTGACAAAAGGGTTTTATTTATATCATACACGAGGAAAGGCCAATTTAGACGTGATGTTAAATAATTATCGTAAATCCAAGCTTTTTTGATGTTACTTATTGGTTGGTTGTCTACCTTTTTGAGATCATTTAAAAAGCTATCGACTATTACATCCAACGATGGAGTACGGCCTTGGTAATCGATTTTTTTACCTAAAAATTTATACGGAGCTGCTTCCGTAACCGTACTAACGCACTGACCGCCTATTATAAGACCCGGATCGTAAGAGGTATATTTAATATTCCGTCTACCCAGACACAGACTAAAACATTTACTTGGTTTTGTCCTCAATCCGCCGGTCCACGTACAGAAATCTTCAACTACATTTAAAAGAACCTGACATTGTTTCGGATTACGTGTCAGTATCGCGAGATCATCTGCAAAAGCTAGTATGGATTCTGTGTATTTGTTGTTGAACTTAAACCGATAGCCCCATTTTTTTTCATTTCTAATTAATTTGTCTATTAAAATATTAATAACTATATTAAATATAATAGGAGAAATACAACAGTCCTGAAATAAACCAACGTTATATTTAAGTGGTTTTGAATGGTTTTCATTAAAAATTATAGAGAATTTTAATTTTGAATAATATGATGCAATAATATCGCGATTTACCGTAGGAAAGTTATACCATTTAAGCGCGAACATCATCAGTTCATGTCGTACCGACCCAAAGGCGTTCTCTAAGTCTATCCAACAAACCGTAATTTGTCTCTCGCTAGTTCTAGCATCTTTAAGGCTTTCCGATATTAACGTATTATGTTCCAGGCATCCAGAAATTCCGGGCAAAAACCCTTTCTGGTGATTAGGCCTGAAATATCTATTGTTAATCATGAGTAGTCATATAAGTATTGTATTTTAATGTATGTAAAATAAATTAAGATATATAATATATATTAATAATTCAAAAAACAGATAATTTAGAATTTATTTATAGAGACAATTTACAGTCATAATCCAAAATGATGATTAGCAAACAGAAAAATGGTGATAAATATTAGTAATATATTTAGAGTCAATGATAAAGCGGCGGAATTACAAGGAACTCCTCCTGGGATACTTCGGCAGAAACACACGCGAGTTCTGAAACTTCCTCTTTGGTCTTCATAACATCCACTTGTGATAGCAGTGTCGTTGGCATTAATGGCTCTTGTGCACATATATGTTGAATTTTCCACTGGAAAAAAAGCATTTGAAGTCAAAAAATAATAATTTATGGCTTACAATATTTAGAAATTTGATATTATTACCTTGTCCATTAAAAAAGTACGTATACTGCGCGCAGACATCATTCTGAGAAAGCACGCAGGTAGCATTCTCTTTGTGATAATTCCAAATGTAATCTACATCAGGCCAAGAACCATCATCTAAAAATAAACAAAGTATTAATTTTTTCTTAACATTGTTTTGATTTAACAGATTGCATTTTATATGTAATATACGTGCAGAGTAGCTTTTTTATTTTACTAAAACATTCGGCAAAACTGTAGTTTGTTTCAAAAGTATATTTATATAAGTATATTTATTAGATTTATTGTCCAATATTAATTTGGACCAATCATGAATCTTAATTCAGCACGTCTCTAGACTTTACAATTGTGTAGTATTCGTAAAAGTACTGTACAAGCCTAAGCACTTTTAAACATTTTAAACTACTAACTAGGTTGGATTTAAATCAAAACTTACAAGAAGCGACAAGAGGCAGCTGACATGGAACTCCATCAGCAAGACGTGTGGCATCTTGGCAGGTCGCGTTCAGAAATATACTCTGATTATTATAATCCGGCCCTAGCCATGTGAACCTATAACATCGTCTCTGCTCTACGGTTTGCGCGGTCACAGCAATGCCACCTACGAAATACAGAGTAAGGGCTTTAGGTATTTGAGTTGTCACGGTGAATACACAAGCGATCATGTGGCGTCCCTCTACGGCTTTTATGAAGGCAAACGTTGGATTGTTAGTACCCTTAAAAACGGAAGCGGTCTTGGACGGAGGGTATCCGTAACGGGTTTTCCCAACGTAAAAAAAGCTACCGTTGACAAAGCCAAGGTATAATTTTCTCTCGTCATAAGTTGATATCCGTAGAACACTTTAATGTTATATTTCAGAAAAATCCAAAGTTTTGCAGGAATTATTTTGCAGGTTCAATATTTTTATATCATTTTCCAGCAAAATCATTACAATAAAACTCAAGTAGGTAATACAAGTTGTTAATAGTTAATTACGATCGTAAAATTTTAAGCAACAATAAGTTTAATTATTGCTAACCTCAATATAATTTTCAATATTGAGTTCAACGAGATACATGCAACAAAAAAACAACAAAGCTATAGGCATTTGCAAAAAACCTCTTAAGCAGACTATAATAAATACTCACAAAATATAGCTAAGGTTGTAAATATCAGAAAAAGCTTCCACATTATTTTAGTAATAAAGTCAGACACAAAATTGCGTTCTTGTTTATAGATTACACATAAAACAATCCAATTGACGATTTACAAACACATCGGTATGACTGAATACAAAATAATTTTCTTATCGCTTTTAGTCTTTAAAGATATAACAATGGCTGATTGCAATGATTTTATTAATTTGATAATACGTTATCTTTACATCTATTATGACGAATCAGTGATATATGGCAATAATAAATAACTCCACAGTGTTATAAATTGCTTTATAAATTAAAACTTGCAAGCTAAAATGTTTCATAACACTCACTTTTGGTACAAAAAAAAAGACTACCCAAATGTATGAATAGTACCATTGTATTCATACATTTTATAAAAAAAAAGTGAAATTGTTTAGAACATATAGATAAATATTTATTAAATATAACTTTATAAATACAGAGAAAGAATAGTTTATGTAACATATTACGGAAATATGAATGATAAAACATATTATAATCTCAAATATAAAGTCGCATTTTCCGAGAATGGTCGGTGCATATTCCGTCAAAATTATTTTCCTATTCTGTATAAGCCGATTTGGTATAACCTCGTTGAATCACCAAGCACTCAGTCCAATGCAATCATCTACATATCTAGGTAGAGACTAAGTATTTTATGTTTGTATTGTGTTATATGTTCGGGGTATCTCGTTTGCTTTATATCTTATATTGGTTACTATTTTTTAAACGAACCTGTTACAGAATATTTTCATCAAAATATTTCAAGTTTTTTGTGTTTTATTGTAATTATAAGGTGATCTTCTTTCTATGTTTTTCAAATCCAATTTCATCAATATTCTTTGAGTACTTTATGCGCAAAAACAAGGAACAGACCAATATAACAGAATTTAAACAAATATTTTGTAAGTTGTGTGTATCATGTAATTAACAAACATCTTTGTTTTACATTGAAAAAATATATATTTACCGTTCAGATTTGCAATGTCATGCCATGCATAGAAAAATAAACACTTTACCATTCAGAACAAAATTTTATCATAAACATTTGAAGTGGTTAAGGCATTTACCTAAATTATTATTTGAACACAAGGAATGTTCAAAATGAAATCTCCCCAGAAGAAAAACAATATCAGCATACTTCAATTAACATATAACTTTATTCTAGTACTGTTTAAATTGACTACTTTGATATTCTCAGAGGGAATGAAGACAACAAATTCTCTGTCCTGGTCAATATAGATATCTGGGTCACTTTTTATGTAGCTATTTCTGCTATAAAAGAATTGTCTTAGATTTGTTTCGGCTTTTAGGAAATTAAGCAATTAGAAAACATATCAATTTCTTAGTAATCATTTTGTTGTTTTAGTAAAAGAACACTTTTTGTGTTACTCTATTTAAAAAATATAATTAGATAATTGTTCACTTTTGACGAAATAATAATTTAATAAATATAATGTTTGGAATTAAAAAAGATCGTATATAAAGTTAATAAAAAATATATATAAGTACAGTGCAAGTTTTTATATTGACAGATAGGTTCGTACTACAACAGAGTTCGGTTTAAAATGACCATTCTCACTAACAATTTCAAGCCCCAAAAGCTCTAAAATAATTTTCATCATTGTACATTTTGGTATCGGCTTTCAGTCAATACAGGCAGGGCTGTCACCTGCAGACAATGCCCCTGACAGCAAAGCTAACGAGTAACGAGTAACGACACTTGCCTACCAGTGTGCTTGTCATTGTGTATGACTTGTGCATATCACAATGTGTGTTGATTTTATTCCTTGTGTTTTAGGGGTGTAACAGGTATTGAATACTCATTTGTTTCTTTGATGAATATAAATATGATATAGGCTTATTAAATTAGCTCATTTGGTCTTTCTAACGAAATAAAAATAACAACTTCTATTAGGTAATTACCTAATAGAAGTTGTTATTTTTATTTCGTTAGTGTGATAGCATAATTATGCTATCACACTTTCCCTGTGCTATTTGATTTTATAAGCAAAACATTTTAGAGACACTATGTAATTTTTTATACCAATCATTACGACAAACAATGTACCTTAAATAATTTTTGTCATGATATTGTATATTTCAAATTCTTACTTATTCATAACAAAGTATGATGTATCATCCAAACTGTTCCCGCAACCCCGTTTGTGTGGTTCTAGAACTATCTAGACTGATAGTAGTTGGCTTATATAAATCTACCCGCAGCACTGATATTTATTCGTTTGTTAGTTATAACTGATGTCTACATATTCTGATAACGCCTTTATAAGAAATATTATAAGTTAGGTATCTATAGAACATGTTCCTATTTGAAATATAATCTTGACTATTCTTGCCTAAAACATCGCGTCTGTTTAAAAATATTATTTTTAATATGCCCTCTAATTTATTTGTTAATACAATTATAAATTTATTATATTATTATTTTTAACCTTTTTTAAACCTTTATTATTTTAATAATTAGTGATTACTCTAAAAGCTATGTGGAAAGATATGTTTTAGCTAAAATATTTATCGTATTAAAGCTGGTGCTATATTGTTAGAATTTTAGCAAAAGGAAAATTATATAAAGTTATTTACGGTAATATCTCCATGTATACAAATAACATTTGCACATAAAATCTTTTACAATTTTGGTGTCCAAATAATAAACAATTCACTCATGTATATTTATTTCCTATTAATAGATTTTTTAGTTCCTATATCTGTATCCAATATCCTCTGTATGTAGTTCTATATTTAGACAGCATGAATTATTTATAAAAGTTCATTATCAAAGTCATTCAGAATAAAAAATAGCAGGTGGATATGTTATTTTTTATTTAAAATGAATAAATTCTAAATATGTATTAACAACCTAAAAATAAACGAAACAATGCAAATAATGAAATACTAATGTCAAATCGTATAGTCTAAGTGATAAGTCCTCGTTAATTAGTTTCGAAAATTTAGTGAAATAGACACCACGTGCAACAGTCCCCTGACGCAACGACTTAAATACGTACATAATAATATTATTTTATCCTTTTTAGAGGTCTTCTGCATCGGGGTTTTTTTATCCATTAAATAACTCGAAGGAGTGTTATGATTAGATAATCTTGTTAATTTTGACCAAAAGTAGATGTACTCTAATCATTTTCTTCAACTATTTATTTTACTGAAATAATAATATATATTTATTTTAAACATGTTAAGTTTTTAAAATTCTACAAACCTATTACTAAATGGAGTAAAATAAAAATGTTCATAATGTGGCTTTTTAACAAATTTTATCTGAAATAATTTTATAAAAGATGCTATAAACCACAGTTAACCCCTTAAAACCTGCATATCTTCGACTCCTTGGCAATTCATTTCTCGCCGCTTTGATTTTAGGAAGGTCCTTCAATTTCCAAATCGCAAAACTGTCAATATCACTTCAGATAGAAGTAAGGAAAATTATATATTGTCCTGATTATATGAAGATCATGTAAATTTAGTATGTAACACTATTAACTTAACATATTTAAATTCTCTTCGAGAATTTGAATTTGGAAAATTTTTATTTTATTATATATGTTAGACAAAATGGTAAATAAAGAGTCTTTATTAGAAATCAATTTATTAAAGCATAGATTTTACATAATATAAAATACAATAATATTATCCACAACATATGTTGAGTCATCTTATTTTACAAATTTATTTTATGAGTATTTATTTACAAGGTAACATAAATTACAATTATTTACAAATTATGATCTAATAATAAAATGCGGCACATTTCCTTACTAGACATATATAATACGGTACTTTACATTATTAACTTAATAACGCTTCGCATATTTACGCTTTGAAACTTAAACAAGAAATATAACTTAAAGTTTTACGTGCTTTAAGCTTTAAGCAACAGTTCCATGCTACGCTGTACACCACACTCGCGAAATAGTTTACGACAAAGACGCACTCTTATAAAGTTACATTTAAAATATTTCAATTTTACGAGCACTATCACTGTTTATAGTTCACTATATTAAGTCCTTGTGTTACGTTATTCTATGTTATTTAACCGACGTAAGGAAAGGGCGCGAAGGGTGATGGGAAATATCCCGGGTAACCGATGCTAGGTTGTACGAGTACTGAGGATGTTACGTAAGATGTCAGTACAGTCGGGACAACTTTAGTTGTGAACAATGTGGTGTATACTGTCTTGCCGCCAAATGTCAGTTTCAGAACTTGACTATTCGTTGCGACAACTTCTGTGTTTAAAACAACTGGGGTCGAAGTTACTGTGAACTGTTGTTGTTGGGGATAGAGAGGATTTAGCGCGGGCAGGGCTGGCAAGCTGCTTGTACCGATTTCAAATTCCGTTTTAGTTATTGTAGCGACAGGGCGGGAAATTGTGCTTTGTACACTGTTTTTACCGTCAAAAACTGGTACTACATAAGACTCATATATAGTTTCATATGTAAGTATAGGTTTAGATGTTGTGACTACGGTAGGGATTTGAGCAGCAGCTGCGGGATTGAGGAGTCTGAGAAGAGCCAATTGTTGAGCTTGTTCAGGTGACAAGGCCGCTGTCGACGGGTTCGGGCTCTCTGTCACTTGATTTCCCTTACTTTGTCCGTGTGCTTTCTTTAGCCTCAAATGATTATCGCGATATTTGTCAATTTCTGTTAAATCAAAGTTTGAACCAATGTTAGCCAAGTCCAAGTCGGGAGGGAATACACGCCGTGGCACTCCGTCTTCATCTTCATTGCTGTCTCCAAAATCTAGTTCTAAATGAAGTTCTGAACCAGCTTCGTCTAGCCTACTGTTAAACTCCTTAAGAGTTTTACTTGGAATAAATTGAAAGAAGTCCATTGGTGGCAATGTTTTTGTAGCAGTTACAAACCTAGTGACTTGATAAGTTTGTATAAAAGTAAGACTGCTTGTAATATTTGCATCTCTTACTATTGGCAGAATATGAGTTTTAAGCATATTTTGAGTTGTACTGAAAGTTTCAGTTACAGTTTCTAGAGGAGGAGTTTCCACGTCGGATGAAAGTGTTATAGCAGGTAATGTAGCTATACTTGAATCTAAAAGATAATGATCCTTGCCGTAAGGAGACGCAGTCGCTAAAATATTTTCTGTTAATGGTTCGTTAAGGGTACTTTGAGTGTTGACAATAAATGTTGGTTCAATTCGTTTCTCTATAGTTGTGGTGACTGTAATTATTCGTGTATTTTTTACTCGACCAACCTGAAATTTTAAAAAGGGTAGTGTTAATAAAATAAAATAAAAAATCATTTAACTAACGATATAACATATTTGACTAACATACCTGAAATGTGTAGGGTGATTTTAGAGTTGCGATTTCGTAGTAAACATCTTTGAAGTCTGCAGGTGTAGATATTTCTACCTTAAGGGTTTCTACGGGTGGCGGTTTTTCAATAGAGTTATCTTCTGAGTCATTTTCCAATAAAGCGCCAGGTCCATTTTGTGAACCCGAAAGCTCTAAATCATTATCAGATCGTGCTTGTGGAGAAATATCATTTGCTTGAGTTTCATCAAGCAGAGGATTCATACTTGGTGTAGTCTGTTGTTCCTCTTCGCCGTTTATTTTGCGAATTGTGACCTTTGGTTTTGGACTCGTTTTGTATTGCCAACGTCCTGACCCTGGTGCTCTATTCAGCTTAAACTTGTGAATACTTGATGTGGGTGTCACTTGTTCTACAGCTGATGCTTGTACACGATTTTTGAAACCACGTCTAGGTTGGCTATCACTATTACTTGAAGGGGTTACAGTTGTTTTGTGGCCGGAATTACGATTACTTTTCCTTCTGTTAGAGAATGGCGCTGATGTGGTTGGGGGTTCACTGAAAATAGATACGGTAGCCAGTTGAGGGGTTTTTGCTGGTCGACCAAAACGAGTACTGAAAGTGCAAATGTAATAAAATGTGTGAGATATTAATATTTTACTATTTAATATGGAGCGCTATGAAGTTTCATTTATTTTTCTTTGCCTTTAGCCTCTGTCTAAGGAGGAGTTGTATAAAGAGACAAAAACAATGGTAATGCTATAATAGACTTATTTTAAAACAAACCTTTGTGACCGTTGACCATGAGAAGCATTTCTGTTTTTATATTTTTTACCCTGACTTGATTGAGCTGGTTCAACATTATCATTTTCAACATTTTGAGATCTATGGCGATTTTTGAAAGTATTTCCGCTATTTGTTTGTCTACGTGTTGTTTTGCTAAAATTATTGTCTTCATCGTTTATCGAAGGTGTTGGCTCTAGGTGTCTATGATTCTTTGATATGCCAGGTGCAGCTGTCTTTAAAATCCTATGAGGAGGACTGGGAGATATTTTTCCTTTATGTCCAGACTGTAATATTTTCGAGTTACTATTTAAGACCTGCGCATATTTTCCCGAAATATAGGTACCTATAACGCTAGTTTCGTGAACAGTTGTAAGGCCATCTTTAACAATTGTTCCTCCAAGAGTTGTTACTAGTCCTAGGGGACGGTCCTCGTCATCTGGAGGGGGGGTTGGATGATGGCGGTTCTTAGGACCTGATTTTGGTTTCGGTGGGTGTGCTTTTGAAGGTCTAATATTGATTACTCTGTACGTTTCTTCAACAAATTCGGACGGTTGTCGAGATAAGTAATCATATTCTGGTTCTCCAATATTATTAGAAACTAATATTGCCGGTTCTTCTTCAGATTGACTCTTTTTACTGGTTGCAATGTTTATTTTAGAGCTAATGATAGAGGATGGAGGAACGTTTTGTTTTACTTCGACTTTACTACTTACTATATTGGTGACACTCTTTATTGTTGAATTTTTTTGTTGCTTTTTAGACGGTGACGGTTGTTTGTTCGATTTAGGAGGCGATGGTTTGGCTGAGTTATTTTCCACTATTTTAGAAGGACCCGCAAAAACTTCTACTTTAGTTATAATATTTTTTATTTCCTTCGCTATCGATTTAGGTGCATTGGGAGCTTTATCTTCCTTTTTAGGAGGAGAGGTGACAACTGATATTGAACTAGATGCAATAACGGGAACACCAGCTTTGTTCGTTTTGTCTTTATCAATCGTTTTGCTTGGTTTGATCGCTTCCGGTTTTACATTATTGATTGGGGGTGGTTTTGTCTCAATTATATTTTCTTGCACTGATTTCTCCGTTCTTGGTGGTTCTAAACATAAAAGAAAAATAAGTATGTGTGAAGAATAAAAACAGTAAATTATATTCTATTGAATAAATTGTACATATTTCTATAAATTTTTATTATATAAGAATAATAATTAATATATATTACTATAAAAAAATACGACCTGGAGGTGGGGCAGAATTGGGGGAGAACACCATAACTGTGTTGCCTATGGTTGTAGTGAAGTCGAGGAAACCATACACTGTTTGCGTGAGAAAATTGCCGGCTGGAGCGGGGACTGCTTTCTGACCTCCATTATAGAATGGACCCTCAGCGGCTATTAGACCTGAAAAGTAATCACAGTATTAATATAAACATATGATTAAGGCACATATATGAATGAATATAATATCTTAATAAGAATGGAGTTCAAAAGAAATATAATCATAAAAGAAAACATTTAGGTAAATCCATTTTTTTTCATATTCAATAAAGCGAATACCCTGAACTTTGAGAGGGTTTATTCAAAAGGCTTGAAGGTGATACAGAGATAAAAAGGAAAGCCATTGAATGTGTTACTTCAAAATCATTGATCAGTAAATGGTGTGTGTTAGTAGCAAGGCTTCGTTAAAGTGAAAGTTATATCTTCCATGATATGTTTGGCGCTGGATTGCCTAATGATATGTTATGGGGTTGAAGATTCTTTGTTTGATTTTATATAGCATCGGAATATTTAAAAGTTTTATTTTGTATAGTGAACTGATAACAAGTTAACAGCGTGAATGTTTATTTAAGGAGTGGGGTTCTATCAGTACTTAAAGTGTAAAGCCTTTCTACAATCCAGGCAGACAAAGTCGCGGCCCGCAGATAGTTTATAAGGCTTTAAATTATAATCAATCACTTGTTTGATATTATAAACAATATCTGAATAATGACACCAAATATATAAACCCACAATAAAATGACTTTCCATTTATTTAAATAATTTTTTCAACTTCAATAGTTAAATGGAACTATATCAGCCGTAGACAAATTGAAATTTATGTCGAATTTTCATAAAGTGTGAAAGGAAAATTCTGGAAGGTCGTGTCGCTATATCCTTGTTATTTCCGGGCCGTTTACCCTCAAGTGGGTTGAGATAGTCCACCTTAGCTGCGATCAGGAGAGATTTGATCCAATCTATGTATTTTCAATTATTTCAGGCAATGTTACATTCTGTTTCGTAAGCATCGATAATCAGTTAGAAGTAGGTTATGTTGGCAAATTGCTGTTCTAAATTCATGTATCTAATTCCAATTTTATTTTATTTTATTTTCGTATGTTTAGAAAAGAACGGTATAATTTTAGGAAATTGGAAAACCGGAAATTGGATACAAAAATTCTTATTAAGTAAAAACACATTCCGTTGACATGCAATGTTTGACAGCCACTTTTAAAATATGTATGAATTATAGGATTGGTAAAACAGCAACAATAATACTTTTTTAAAATAACGAGGTCTTTTTTTTGGAGTAACTTAATTGTTAAATTACAAAAATAACATAACCTTGAACAATTATAATTAAGTTTAAATTAAAGTGATTAATTAAAAACTGCTGTTGTTAATATAAATAGATTAAACAAAATACTCACATAAATGCGCAGATAGAGCCAAAATAAAGAATATCCGATTGGCCATGATGGTGAATTATTAGGCAGATGTCATTCAACTGTGCAAGAATAGCATTGTGAGTAAACGATCACAAAAACCTGAAACAAGACAAAGTTTAACATATAAAAGTGCCCAAATAAAAACAAAATCTTACAAACAAAATTGCTGGAAAAAGCATGACCGTAATCCAATATCGTTCATGTAAATACTTAAAGTAACAGATTAATTGAAAATCCGTCATTATTCAATATATCCACTATCCAAAATGTTTCTGTTCACAACGAACACCGCTTCGACGAACAAAATAATCACTGAAATGAAACCGCGATACTCATTACAGAAGCATTTCATTATACAAACCAATACTGCTTTCATATACTCATTCTGAACATAATATTCATTCAAAAAAAATTCAATATTTTTTTTTAGTTCCCGTGATGTCCATACATTCAAATATTAATTAAATATTACTCATTAACATTTATTATGCCCTTGTATTTCATGCCATAATTGCAAAATTAACAATATTTAGTTTATAATTAAAATACATAAAAAGCTCAGGCAGATGCAAAGCTAATAAGCAAATTGAAAATTAGTTTGGTTGTAAATATTTTGCATGAATCTTTTTTTAATAAATTCTAAGGCATTTCATTCCCTTCTTTCCATTACTTAAATTAATTAATGAAATTAATTTGAATGGGGTTGGGTAATTAATAGCTCTACTTATATTAGCGTGAAGTGTAAATTTAATTTAACTTCTTAACATCTTTTGGGACGAACATAATGTGACAGATCATAGTTTTTTTGTTCCCAGAACAGTAAAAAAAGTGACAATTTATATTTTAATTTATAGGACCTACAAAATTTTTTTGTAGTGATCAGTTCAGACTGAAAAAATCATCAAATAATCTCATCATTCAAAAGTCAGGACTTGAATCTCTTATCCCGGAGATGCTAGATATTTTTTATAAATGTTTCACTGTACAATGATTTAAAAGAAACTTAAGCTTAATATGACTTAATATGTTTAGTGAATATTCAAATATTATATGTATTTTATATTCGTTTGAAGTATAAAAAACAAAATACAATGTATTTAAAAACAGAACAAACATCGCAAGTCTAATTGGTTGGTTGGACCAAATACTGTTTGTTCAGGAAATCACTTATTAATCCATATTAGCCTAAATAAACAATTTGTTTCCTTTTAGGTATTATATTAATATATTAATAGTATACAAACATGATCTTTCATGATAATTTCATATATATATTGCAAAACAGAGTATTTGTTTTAAAGAGTAAATTAAAATTGTTGAAACTTCAGCACAAATACGTATATCCTTCAAAAGTAAATATTGCGCAATTAACCGAAATAAAGAACACTTAATTAGATAATGAAACTTATAACTGCAGTTCATTTTGCAAATAATTGTACATAATACATGCAATTAAGTGTACATTTTCTTAAACAATAAATAACAGTGTAATTGGCAAGTCAAATTCACGAATGTTAATATCTATTGCACATATAATAACACGAAACAATTCTTCAATTAATTCGCAGTTTCCAACTAATTGGGTTTGAGTTATAGTAATGCTAGCTGTACAAAAATCGACATAAAATAGAAAATATCAGCAATTTACGATAAATCGGAAGATTGCGGTTGGTAATTCACGGCTGGCAGCCTTTGTGGGCTGTGGCGTTTGAATTTAGATCTTAAGTTCGGTAAGGTTACTGTCAGAAATTTGCGAAATGCATTATACATTTTGATATTAACTGGATCTTTTAAATATTACTATATACATAATAAAATATGTGGATTATTAATATCCTAATCGTCGTTAATACAATAAAAGAAATGATAAGTCTGTAGGTCACTCGAGTCCACGTATGTCCTGTAGGAATCTTACAATAATAAGATCTGGAATAGCATTTGCCCCTTCGTAGACATGCCGGTTGCTTATGGAACGTTAGTGTAGAGGCATCCAAGCCGAATTCCCGCGCAAATTGGCAGCCATTGTGCACAGTCAAGTCAGCATAGCGAGGATATTGAAAGCATTTGAATGCTTCGTAAGTTCCGATTGCAGATGCATGGGAACACTATGTATGTAGGGTCTATCCTATCTGTAAACGTATATATGAATATAGATTGTATAGATTATATCGTTAAATCTTTAAGAGTAATGTACCTCTTTGCAACTGTCTAGTTATTGTAGCCATCTTGATTATTTATATAGTTACTTAGAACTAAATGAAGTCCTGACAAAATAAGTATACTTTAACAAGTACAAATATCCCAAGGAAAGAGCACTACTAAGACAATAATGATATTTTAAAACAAAAAACCATTTAGATATTTCGCAAGGCAAGACAGCGCGTACTAAATGAGCTAAAAGTTAAGTAACAAGGATAGCGCGATCCATTTTAGACACTGACACCATCTAGTAAAATACAAGAGTTTGAAAATATCTATAAACATGTATAGCCATGTTAAGCATGTTAAGCTGCGCAGTGTCCGTTATTCTAGTTAGATTTAAATGTGATTTATACCTATAGTCTGCTCTAGGTTTTAAACCTTCCCATAGTGAGAACCCGATTTGATTTTTTTCACTATTTTAAATAACTTTTGAGAATATAGATAGACCGAGAAACAAAATAAAAAATATTATATACCTAGATGTTAATGTTGTTTTTTCAAATTCACATACAATATCTACTACGAGTCAAATAACTAAACTCATTTCTTGTTTGTAAATAGAAATGTTTCGGTCTAACACGAGTGGCCGAAGAGCAATCTTATAAATGCGGGCGGCCATTTTGTGGTCATAGTCCAATAGTAATATACAGCACCAAATGCCTTGCTTTTTGCAGCCGGTTAATTTGATAAATTTTAATAATATATAGTTTTACATGATGTAAATAAAAAAAGAAAAGTAATATGATATGTGAAATAAAAATACGAGGTTGGTATTGTTGAAAATCACTTCTTGAATTTTAAATAAAAGTCAAAAAAGCTTGTCATTCATTACCCGAAAGCTTAATCATGACTCATCATGGAGTCAATGTATGTATGTTTGTGAAAGTATGTGAATGTGTGAGTGAATAAACCGTTCAATGTTTACTCGCGAGATGGGAGCGGTGATGTTTGTGGCGGCTACCTGTCTGGAACTATTCACTATATGCATTCGTTATTTTTGTACCGCCAGCAGATATTATGGGCCAGATATTATTCTGTCATATCCACTCTACTAATAAAAGAAGAGCTGGGAGCTGGGAGCTGGGATTTTTATTTATCCCTGTTAGATAATGATTATGATAGATGTTTTGGTTTTAAATGATATAATTAGAATTATCTTTATCTTATTCAGCGTCACACTTTAATTATGATGTACTTATTTATTACAAAAAAATATGTTTAATGATATCGTTTATTGACCAACCAAAAACAATATAGAAAAAAAGAAGATTACAGACATTTTATTTTTAAGGTTTTATTTAAAAGTTTGTGCCTCTATATGCATTAGGAAAAATTGTATTGCAGTAAGCAGCGTCATCCTCAAAATGTATGTCATTATACTTAAGTTGGGTTATATTATTTATATATTATAACTTATATATAGAATATTGTTAACATAAAAATATTTATTTTTTTTAAACGTGATTATATTGGTGACTTTTGTTTAATTTTATATTATTTTTAGTATTATTATTATTTTGTTCTTTCTCTGTACAATTTCGTTTTTCTTTATTTTTTTTTTATAATTTAGTTATAAGTTAATTTCATTTTGTCTGTAACCGTGTGCTAAATAAGTAAATAAACACATTTACAGAGTTTATGTGTATGTTATAATTTCTCGAAGTTGTACCTTCTTATATCCAAGAATCAAATTACATATATCAAAATATTTGTTAAATATCCTTTTCTAAGTTAATATGGTGTGTACATTAGGTTCAAAGTAGCATGTAACATCGTATAATACAAAGTGTATTAGATACTTACTACTAAAATGAAGGGTATAATAATTGATATGCGGACGTTACAAGTAATATCTGACCAGCTAGGTGCCGGTTCATCCCCCTATTCAAACAAAATTTAATGAGGCGTGCGTCTATAGCAACCTGGGCCTTTACAGATCATATGAGATCAGCCCTACATTGTGATGGCTCTACATTTTATATATAAGGGTTATTATATCAATTTCACATAAGCTCTCCAATTAATTTATTTTATTTATAAATTTATATATTTTTTTAATTAAGCTTCCTATTCATTTATCTATTATTAGTGTAAAGAGTTATAATAGTCTATATTAAATATTAAAAAAAAATCGTGAATATTAAGTATATGACAAAAATGCTTTGATTTCTGTTTGTTTGTCGCGCCTAACTCAAAATATAAGTACATATGTAAATATACCTATTATTTATTTCGAAAAGAAGCACCAGATAGTTACTGACAAATGTTAGGTCTGGATAAATTGAAATTATATTCTTTTAGGCAGACAGCTTTATTGACTTGCCATAAATAACCTTTTCTTTAATAAAGGTAGTAATAAAATCTAATATTCGGAAGGTATTAAACGGGTAAGGTTTCCTTAAGAAAACCTACGACTTAATCTACTTGAATTACTGTGTGGCATGAAAGTCTTTGGCGAGATTCATAAGTTATATTTATTTACCAATGATATAAGGCGTAATGCTCAAAATTACGACTCTCAAGGATTCCGTAAAGCAACATTTTTACGGATTCTTATCATATAATAGGGACTTAAAGCAGGATTTCGCAGAATGTTTTATGAGATTCTATTCAATACGAAAAGCGTAAGCCTCTTTGCAGATTTTTCAGACATCTATAAAGGCTTTAATCCTCGCCTCGGAAATGTGAAGATGCGACAATACGTCACTATTTTAATAGTGTTTCATTTACGTGTAAGCCAGTCTGGCTTACACGTAAATGAAACACTGAGGTCAAAATAATACAGGCCATAAAATTCACTTTACAATATATTTTGTCCTTTAGTGATTTCATAACCTGAACATGGATGAACTATAGACGAATGTTAGTCATAAAAAAACAAGGCTCTGTCTAGTAGCTCCAAAGTTACTTTTTTGGATACCTCTTGCTGAAAGGAAGGCGCGACTTTATATAGTTTATCATTTAAAATCTTTCTAGTAAGTTTTGTGTTTATTGCGAAATATGGCTACAGCGAAACACTTAAATATAGTTACAGAAGATTTTATACAAAATTTGTTGTTTATTAAAATGATAGTAATAACTGTTTTTAAAATTATATTTATCATAGATTTATCAACTACATATAATACAAGAATTCAAAGCAAATGAAAACGTGCCCAGCTAAGAGTACTTCAACTTCCATGGTACTTGGAGTAGTTTTGGCTGCAACCCAGACACGTTTTGCATTTTATTCAGAACGTTGACGTGAAGGATAAAGTTTTATTATTTTACTACTTTCACGTGATCTGAATGCACCTGACATACTTCTGATACGAATTATTCAAATAAGAAAGGTGGTGTGTATTAAAATAAAATATTTTTATAATCCAAGTTTAAGCGATGATAAAAAACACACATTCTTTATTTAAAAACGTCACAGACCGGTCGGGTGAATGATAAAAAAATCATTCATTACATTAAAAGCACCAGTTAACAGAACGTCACGCGTCACGTGATTCAGATTCAGTGAACATTGCGCATCACTCGGGGAATTGCTACAAGAATTTTAATCAGCCCTGTGTTCTGTCAAAAACGGATTTATGTTTTGTTTATTCGATCGCATCTCGTTTGAATGCAAATTACAAAAAGGCGAAAGGTCCTCTTCGTGATCCTTCACCGAATATCAATTAAAATTATGTACGAAATTTGTTTCGGCATTTAAATTATGTTCACGATCGATACGTTATAAATTGAGACGATTTACGATATCTCCAAACCATTAAGCTATATTATGGTATCGCAGGTTTTCCTTCTACATATCTATCACGCAACTATTCTCCTTGAAAATCTCATAATCTAAACCACAAGTATTCTGATCGGATAGGAATGACTCATGGGAGTCGAGAGCTTTGTGAAAAGCTAATAGATGAGGTTTACATGACGGTGTTTAATAATAAGTACAGGAAGTAGTAAGAATGAAGTCCAATAGATGCCGCCTCTGTTCTGATAAAGGCTTTTAAATATAGAATGCTAAATTCATCGAAATGAGTAGCGATATAGTAGCTCAATCGGTAAAAGGGACGAGAGGCTTCTCACAGGTCACAAAGGTCGGTTTGAACCTTACACTATATTTATCTAAAAATTTAATTAGTAATACACAAAAAATATTTTGCATTTTTTTATCATGCTTCCTTACTGGATCCATTTTTTTTCTTATTTTGAATTTACAGTTATTTAAAATAATTAGGTATACAAAATAACATAAGCATGAAACTTATTCAGGAAACCTTAAATTACAGCCTCAAAAAGGAACGCATGTAAGCCAAGCCTATTTTCAACTAAGAACAATAGATACGAAATGCGATGCAGACTCACACCCACATTTTGAATATCTTAAAGGTGATAAGTTATAACGTGACTCTAGGTGATTTCTGAGGACCTAGTTACTTGGGACCTTCAACTATTACGTAATGATGTTCTTAGGATACATCAACATCAATTTCAATAAAACCTACTTCAAATTGTGTGAGTGTGAGTATATAATATTCAATATTATAGTATTGAATATTTTTCACGAGATTCTCAATAATAACAAATGAGGATGATTGCATAACGAATATATTTTGGAGGGTAGGGCGTCGGGTAATATGATTGGGATATCCGGTTTATGAGACTTACCATCGATTTTTTATTCAGGTTAGAGCATGAAATTTATTCAAATGGTATTTCAAGGTAGATTATGTGAGATCGTGAGTGGTTCAGGTAATTTATGGATAAATTTTAAATTCCTATATATATATTGTACTTGATTTCAAATCAAATAGATATTATATATTTTTATTGACAAACAATTAATAGAATCAATATAATTTTATAGTAATATTCATGTGATAATTATGAATTATATTACTAAAGTAAAAATAAACGCCCGAAATATTCATAAAACACTGCTCAACTAAAACTGATTTTACCTTAGTTCATAACAGATGGCGTTAGTAGTAAAGAAATTGGTATTTAAATATTGGTAACATTGAATTATTAAAAATGTTAAATAAATAAAGTGTTTATTTACTTTGGCCGTATCATAAGGTTAAAGTCTGTTCCTAAGTGTGTTGTTTGTATTATCACATAAAGGCAGGGCACCTTAAGAGCGTGTATTGTGGATCGATCGATGCTGGCCGCGACCAGACAAAGGACAGGGGAATATTGTTTGTCACAAAATTTATTATGGCGGCAGACAGTGCGGACTCGGATACTAACATATCCTATATATCACAGAAAATGCTGTGGTAACACCGCACTGTGACTTTTATTTCGCTAACGGATTATTTCTAAAAATTATAATATCTTTTGTCCCGCTAAATAATTGTAAATTATTATAAGCCAAAATCTTCACGTTTTATGAGTATAGACCAGGTTATAAAGACGCTATAACATGTTATACATGTAGATAAAGTTTAGCTTGTTTTTTTATAGCGCGTCGTAAAACTGTAGTGCGCGTTCAACTCAACGATCTGCCTTAGCAAACATATTTTCGCGGTGTGCTTCCACAATCTTTTATCAAATGTTTCAAAGAATACTGTGTTTATGGTCCATGTGAACGAGTTACGTTGGTAATGTAATTTTCTGAGTTAACATTCTCGGTAAACAAATGTATGCTGACGTATAATTTGTGTCTATATTCGCCATCTTTTTTATTTTATGGCAGATTCATGGGATTTTTTATCCTTTTGTTAGTTGTGGCTCATATAAATGTAAGATTTATGGTTCAAAGTGAGTTATATTACGGTTGAGAATGGTTGCTTGTACGGAACAATGTCGTTCAACTACCTTCATGAAAGCTTAGCCATAACAAGAACTAATAAACTTTGTTAACATCATCTATATCAAAAATATTAAACATTGTTGTCTTATTTTACATATTTTGAGATCTCTTTTTCATCAAATTCTTAATAAGTATAACCTACTTTCATAGTAGGAGTACTGATTTTTTAGTGTAATTTATTTTTTTCATCATATACCTACCTGTTTGATTTTTTTTAATAAGTTGTATTATAAGTATGTATCTATTAAATACTTCTTAATAAAAAAACCCGACAATACCTATATAAATTATTATTTATAAACTCATATTTTCTTAAGCTCAATTATGTAAACATTCCATTTTTTTCAGAATGTTTTTCATTCATAAAGTAAAGCATAAATAATATGACCGTAATTAATAATATTGATAGTATACAGTCATTCTAATGTATTACAAAAACCAGTCAACAATCGCTTCCTACATTGTTAAGAACAAAGTAAAATGTATTCTTAATACTAAAAAGTAATTAATTATGGCAACCTTTAAGGCAGCGAAGGTTGACATTCTTCACGTTAGCACTCTTTGTTGAATAATTCATATGAATTTAATTGAATATCATTTAAATTCATTATAGCTTTTCTTATTTATGTAGTCTAGCTTTCAGCGCTTATTCTGTCTGAGAATAAAACCTATAGTACCTACTACGTAAGTATCAAGTCATTCATTCATTCATTCATTCTTCTTTTATATAAACAATAATGGTGGCCCCATTTTCTTTTTAAGTAGCTATGTTTATGAAGATGGGTTATGACAGTCTTGTCTTTACTTATTTTAATAATATATACTTTCATTATACATCGAGATATAGATTATACATCGAGTAATTGATCTTAAATTGCTATTGCCAAGTAATTAGGCCACTTTGTTTAGGCAAAAAACCGAAAATGATATGGAAACCACACCAAATTTTACCTAACTTTATAAGTTAGGTAAAATTTGGTGTGGTTTCCATAAAATAAGTTATTTAGAGTTATCAAATAGCTCTCCATTACCTTTATAATAAATCGTTCACACAAACATTTCAAATTTCCTTTCGAACTCGACTTAAATCGTTTGAAAAGTTTAAATAAATCCACAAGAAAATAGCTTCAGATTGAAATATCATTTGTCATCCGCTTTTAATGGGGATATTCTTTCCATTTATCTGTTTCTACAGAATTTTGAATTTCAGATTGCCGAGGGACGCCATTAATGGATGAATAATAACTCATAACTAATGTATACTCAGGTTATATTTGTTATATTATATTAAATACTGTTTCGCGTAATTCGTCTCGTCGGTTTGCTCTGTTAATTGAATTTTCGAATAACAGCATAATTCAAGTTTCAAGCTAACTGAGAAATGTCTATAGCCAAGGGGAATTTAGAAATATAATGAATAATATTTTATTTATCTTTGTATATAAAATACAACCAGTAATATAAGATTCTGAACGGATGTGGTAACTTCAATTAATTATTATTTTTTTATTTAATTAATTATTTTTTATTGGGGATTAATATTCACGCGATTGCTCTGTTAATCCGCAAGGTTGCCAATATCATAACAATATTATTCAATCTATTTAATCTCTCGAACATCAATGCTGATCCAATTTATGCTACTTTAAAATTCATTTTAAGTTTTATTAGTGCAAATAACTGTGTATTGAGTTTGTTAAAAGCAATTAGAGGCTCCAATTTACAATTGTAAATTGATAATTAATATGACCCGTAATAAATTACACACAATAAAGAAACAAAATACATTAAAACGTAAAAAGCGACATACAATTTAAATTACGTAAATAGCATAATAACTTCTAAAATATATTCTAATCTATGTATTAACAAACAAAGCTTAAGCATCTTCACTTAGTAAAATATTTAGTAGCGATATTTACACTCCATTAAGATTAAACAGGTTTCGATTCTGAAAGTACAATATTCAGACAGTACACAATCCAGAGCGTGAAGACGTAAACAAATGGTCTGGATTCCAAGGAATACTTGCGATACTTGTGTAGATGTCGCCTCGGTCGACGACACTTTGTCTCCTGTCTCAATTGTAAATGAACTATTGTTTCTGTTATTTACATCTCCTTGCGTTTATTTCTTTGCATTGAATATTTCTTTTAAAATAGATGTAAAGAAGAGCGTTTGCAAAATCGAACTGTCTGTCGCAATGACAGTATTACTATCGGTCCTAGGTTTTGTACTTTTAGATTTAGGTCCCTTATAATTACTGTATTTTTATTTGAGTTTTAAAAATCTAAATAATATTGTTATGATTATTGGTTTCATTTATTTCATATATGTTTAAAGATAAATGTTGAGAGCGTCTATAAAATCGGGCTGTCGTTATATATATTATTAGTATCCTTAAATGGTTTTGTATTTACACTTGCAATTATAGCATTTTAAATAGAACTCTGAAAATCTAACCAACAGTATTACAATGATAGTAGAGACACAAGTAGAGTTTATAAAATGTTGCCATGATACTCACGTCTGAGTTTCATTTGTAAGAACGTATATGTTGTTACGGACTATTTGCTGTTCAATATCGTTCCGTGAATGGTCATTGGGTATTTGCTGTTGATTTTATTGTATAATGATAATATTTTGAAATAATGTTGCACATTTTCGATAATAGGATTGGTACCAGAATGTTTTGTAAATGCATATAATAACAATAATAATACTATTGTTGACAATGTATTTGTACTACATGCAACGATTTCAAATATTCAATTTCACTATTAATATGTGTCAATAGTTTAGCAAAAATAAATAGAATTGAGATCTCTAATTTAAATATAAATCAAGTAAAAAGACACGTTTATGACTAGAAAAATATAAGGTATTGCATGCGATTAATTATATTTTGTTTGAAATTAAGTAAAGAATATAGTAAAGTAAAAAAAATATTTGTCTATTTATATTTAAATTGTTGGTTAAGTAATTTGACAACCACGGCTGGGTTCGTCCCAAAGGGCATTTATGAAGGAAGGCGAGAGGACGATCTAACATTGAATAGGACGGAAGCTATTACTATTAGTACGGTCTGGCAACACTGTAGAGAATATTAATATATTGACACTAAATCTGCAATATATAAGGGATCTTTTATATAATTTAACATAAATAACAATATTTTATCGGCTCATTTTCTTCTTAGAGCCTTAGATTTCAGAAAACATTTTATCATAACAAGAGTTTGAAATTATATCAATTACGGCAAGATGGCCGCCTGTAACGGAGATTCATTGTAAATTATAATGAAATGTAAAGATAAATAAACTTTTGGCGCCACGTGCCTTGCATAGAAATGTCGAGACGTTTCTAATTTCACGGCGTGACGAAGGCTTCATTTTCTCGATGGTTGCGGATATTTTCAATTTTCTCCACGGTGCCGCTTTTTATTAGTTTTTGTTTTGACTTGAATACTAATGTGCGGGGATTAATATTCACGCGATTGCTCTGTTAATCCGCAAGGTTGCCAATATTGCGAGATGAAAATAAAAATATTTTCTAATGAATATTCAACGTATACGAACAGTGTTGCTGAAAACTAATTTAATATAAGCGTAATATTTTAATGTGGTCTACAAAATTATAATTAAGTTTTTAGCTGAAAAGAAAATATTGGTATTGTTTAGGGTTTTAATAATAACGTGTCCTTCAAAGCTGTTAATTATAAACCATTGTTTGTCATTTTCAGCAAAATCCCGTTAATATTTTAATAATAAAGCTGTAACTATTCTGAAGCGTTCAATACATAGTTTTAATCCGAAAATGTACCATTTAATTAATTGAAGGATGTCCTTATATAATTTTAAAATGACGGCTTCATGTACTTCACCCTCAATAAGGGTTTTTAATTAAAACAGGGTAACAGACAGACTTATCTTCTCTTAAGTTTTAAAGTGAACACTTTGAACTCTTGTATACTTAGTTCATGCCAGGTTGACTTGTTATTAGTATTTAATTAACTATTATCAATAAAAAGTGTTCTTATATATATTTTTAATACATATTAAGTAAATGTACTGAGTTATACAATAATTATAAAGATTTTATTTTTATAGGGCGCGTTAAGCTCTTTAATAACTTAAATTTTACATTTCGATTCATATTCTTATCGGTGTACAGTAAAATAGAATTTCGGTCTAAGTTAAATTAAACATAAATGTTTAATTTTATGGTAATAAATTACTAATAAGCTCTGACACGAAAAAGGTTAAAAAGATTGGTTGGAATTTTTCTTTGTGGCCTAGTGAACCGTAAAAATTTGTGGCTAGCACAAAGGCGAAGTTAGGTTTCTAGGTGTAATTAAAGCCGGGCCTAATCTCCTGTCACCAGCTCAGCTGAAGCCTGACTTAATTAGATTTTTGATGAATAGCCCGTCGCTGTGTTTTGCTTCAACGTACCTATTAAGAATTGTTTCACTACGGTTTAACCTTTTAATGGTGATTGAGTGGAAACTTGCTCAGTATTAAAAAATAACAACTTATGTTTAATATTCAGAAGCATTTGCATTACATATTTCTTAATATATCAACAAATATATTATATATTACTTATATACACTGTCTATAGATATTAAAAAGGGTTTTTAACCCTTACAAAGCTTATTTATGTAATTGCAATAAAATCTCAGGCTTCATGGATTCTGATTGAATAAAATCAATCGGCCGTGACTCAACCGGCATTCGATACTATAAATATTTTTGACGGTTAGGATATTGATATAGCGTATACTTAAGACTTTTTTGTCTTAATATATTAACTTAACGAAATGACATTTTGTGAGATTTTCTAATAAGTTAGAGTAAACACTTAATACATATGTATGTATGTATATATAAAATAATAACTAACATACATATAAACATATACATATATGTATATGTTAGTTATTATTTTAGGTATTTATAGGTTATTAGTGTGTAAATAATATTTTATTTAACATTTAAGGTTTCAGTAAATCGTTATGTACTGATTTAGAAAAGTTGTTATTAATAAACATTTGTAAGACTACAGAATTGATATAAAATAAAACAAATTTAATTAATTTAAAATTATATGAATGAAAAATATTTTCTACAACTCAAGTCTGCTTTAAACAAAATCGTATTTGAATGAAAATACAAGAGTTAATACTCCCAAAGCTGTCGGATAACCTTTAACCTCAATATTTTGATTGAAGCGTAATAGAACAAGGTCACATTGTTCGTTCGTTCGTTCGTTCATTGTTGATTATTTGACGATGCTATCGAATCTGTACAACAATATCAATTTAAGCTTTACAAGTTTTTATCTTGTCGGTTCAAATCTAATTGAATATTTGTATTTTGTGGAGGATAATATTATAATAAATAAATCGGTCAAGTTCGAATCTTTTGTAACCATTTATGGTAATGAATGGAGCAAGAGAAACAAGTGAACATTATCGTAAAGTATACAAAGTAATAAACTGTGTACTGATATCGATCGACCTAACCAGGGTAGTACCACCCCCATATTAGATCAGAATGAAGTAACTATTATGATTTTATTTCTTAGGGTAGGTGAGAGAGTCAGGAATCCAAAACATTTTTCCTTTTTTAATTCTGTACTCTTTCCATCCCTCAAGAGTGTTAAGCATTATATAGCGAGAGCAACAGTTTATATGTTTCAGTTGTCAGTGACCATTTAAAATTGGGGCTATCTACTTGTTGCCGTCCAAAGAAATTAAGTAAGTAAACAAAAGTTAACCTGTTCTCACGACGAAGTTTCTTTACAGCACTTCAACCGAGCAGAAAAAACGTGTGATTTTGTACACGACATCTCTCGTTTCTAGGCTACATATACCACGACGATCATGCCTACATGCAACGAATTTAGCTTTGTTTTAAACGGCAAAAGAAAGTGTGTGAATAATAACTATAAAGAAAAGTATTATTGTCCTCTATATTAAATTTTCTCTTTTAATAAGTAAAACCATATACTATTAGTTCTTTTTAAAATGTAATATTCCACAATATGACTTAGTAATTAATACAGAAAGTCTCCTTGGGTACATAAAACTGTTAACGTCATTTAAGTGCTGATAAGAGTTTCTTCGGGAAATTGAAAGCATGCCTTGGGGAGTCACGAAAATTTTATCAGTGGAAATTATGAAGTCAGGAATGTATAAATTATTAATGTTACTGTGACGTGTACCGTCCATTTAATACACCGCCTTCCTATTACGTTTTTGTTGGGATAAATTATAATTAATTACATTTTGCTAAACTGTTGTCGAAAGTTTTATATTGGATTACGTTTACTCTAATAAAAGAGTTATTAAACAGTAATTAAAACTTTTTAATAGCCACAAATATGTTATTTAAATTTAAAGAATAAATAATTTATCAGATAGGAAATTAAATAAACTTAAAATTATAACGTGGAACTTTTTATGGTTATTATATACTCCAAAAATAGAAACAATGGTTAACATTTTTATAAATAAGCCTAATAGGGACACCGTTCTTAAAAAATATGTTTTAATTTTACTCTTTTATATAATATAAAATCATTAAGAGGGCAGCGATGTCGTAGATTGAGGTTACACATCAGAGAGGCATTCCAGAGGTCGTAGGTTAAAATTGTGATCGTGTTTAGCAAAAAAAATATGAAATACAATAGAAATCAATACAAAATGTGAATCACCCACAGAGAGCAGCTAGACGTTACAATACTTTTAAAATATGTATTACATTTAATAGACAGTTCAATGGGAATGATTACATGTGTCAATAGGTGAAGGTTGAATCTTCTATTGTTTTCTACGAGGGCGTATTCTTAAACGCTCGATCAATCATTTTAGCTTAATTGGTGGCGTAGGATCCATCAACCGAGGTTACAAATGTGACGAATTGTAATATTTATCATGTTCGAATTTGTGTATTTTAATTTAAGGTTAAGTTTTTGTTTGTACACAATTAAAATGCAATATTGAAGGTAATAAGTTAGGTTGATAAGGGTAGGTATTTATTAGTTAAGGAAGAGAGAACACGAACTCTATAAAATGGTGCAAAGTACAACTTCTAATTTATTAAATATGATATATAAATTATATTTAATTAGAGATACAGAGTCAAGCTTACTTAAGTTTTTGATTATTATTTTTTATATTTTTTTTGGCCCCAAGGTCTGATTTATAGAATTAAAATTTAAGGCTTGTGTTTAAATAATTACTGTATAGATTGTATTAAACATCTTTGAAACAATAATTATGAAATAATTCCTCAATTTGGTATAGGATTGTGTAGTGGGTAGAGTTCAATAACCTTACTAGAGTTTAAATAAAGATCTATGTTTTAACTGTTGACACGCTTTGTTGATATTGAAATCAGCACTTGCTTCCTGGTTTAGATGTTACTAACTAATATTGAGCAATTAGTTATTTCTGACTTACCAACTAAATTCTGGCAATATACGTAAACATAAAATATCTTCCACACCGATATGTTAAGTATTATTTCTTATTTTAATTAAACTATATTTTAATTCATATAACAGATTCAGATTAAACTAAGGCAGTACTAGACTTCACAGTCTTCTTTGTCAAATATTTAATTTAAACAGGTCTGAAGAAAGGCTTTATTCTTGCAGCAATTTCTAGGCAAATTGATTTTCACTGACTAATAGTTCAGGAAATAGGATTTTGCTTATTAATATTTAAATAGACTGCTATTAAAAGTATCAAGAGATTATTCGCCTCAGCGAATATTCGCGACTGTAGCTTTTCTTCTTTTGAATACATTTTCAATGTATTTCACGGGGTACATTCGCGTTGCAAAGTAGGAACTGCTTGAGGGGTTTCGGGGGCTGTTTCCTTATCTCATTTGAGTGAAGCCTTCGTATCTTGTAGGAAATGGAATAGAGATTTGTTTAGTTTGTAGGCAAATAACGTTAAATTTGTAAAGTTCTTGTACATTTAATTCACTTTAACAAATGTGTATTCAAAAAAAAATAGAATTAGAAATAAATAAATAGAAATAGAATTAGAATTTCAAATATTTAGCTAATTAGTAAATAGTTTTAAGCTTTCACGATTTGTATTCGGGACTTAATCGCGTACAACATATTATACGTAATTCGATTAAAATAGTACGCGATTAGGTCCCGTTTACTGTATAAAAACATAATTAATAAATACCCCTAAGCTAAGCTTATAAGTTTAAAACATTACGTAATAATACTAAATATCGTACCGTTAGATATTTTGGAATTACTAAAGTAAATATGTACATTGTACTTCTATAATTCATCAGGCTTAAGATAAATTAAGACAACAAAGACGAGGGATATCGATGACATCGGGATAAATTTCACGATACAGTAATCGCTGTCAGCCCTTCATGAATAATTTATTTGTCGACACAAACGCTGTAATTGTAGCGAAACGTAATTGTAGTGAAGCGTAATTACAGAAGCGTGGGATATTTGATATTGAGACATGCAAATGAGTAAAGGACTCGTAATGCTCGGTTGTTAAGGCTCTAGAATTCTAGTGACCGTTTTTATAGTCGTTTAGATCGTTGTTTTAGTAACTTGTTCTAGACTTAATGGAGTACAATTAGAAGGATTAGTTTTCAATTTTGGACGAGAAGTTAGCGTATAGTTTTGGACATATTTGTATTTATAGTGCATTTATTGAAAAAGCAATGCTGTGAGATATATCATGTATGTCAAATATTACTTCTCATAAGAATATATAAACGTTTTTCTCGCGGAAGTCACACGGATTGATAAGGATCTGACCTAAGCAGTGACGCAAATTATGCCATTCTTTGTTATCAACAACCTCTTTATTCTGATTAATCTCCCCAAGTTGTTTTATCTGTGCTCTAAATGTGTAAATAAGACAACTTTTGTATTCTATGAAATAACAAGTTTTCTGAGCCCGGATCTCATCTCTGAGTACATTTTATACAATAGTGAATAGATAAGTGAATCTCATGTTGATCTTGTTATATTCCTCGTCACGGCGTCGTCACGCGAGCGTCACGCGAATTATTCGTAGACATGTTCGTGTCGCATTATGTAACCAAGGATTATGTACCATATAGCTGTTATCATGTATTCTTAAAAAAACATGTTTAATTGAATGAAGTCGGACCATCTAAGATAGTTCCGAATGGCTGTTAGAATTATTCAGGAAGAGGTTGAAAATGTTAATGATAGCTGAATTTATTTTTGTTGTGTAAATAATCTAAAACAAGGTTTGTAATTGTCGTCAATTATATTGTTAGTTTTAAATTAAACAATGTTATTGTTGAATTCGTTTGTTATTTAGCGTAATTTTCATTAAGTTACGACAATACCCAACCTAATCTAAAATAAATAAGAGAGCAAATTGATATACGTATTTCGATGTAACCTTTTAGGGACACACATATAATGTACAATTCCTCATAGAGCACAACACGTATATGTTTAAAAAGTAACAGATTTGTCGTTTATTTATTTTTATTGTATTACATATTATCAACATAAATTAAAGGTTAATCGTTCAGGCTATTACGATACCGACAAAATTTTCTTTTACTAGTCTCGACAAGCGACTGACGGGTTATGGCGTGTAGAGACTCTTCTGACAACTTAATGTACCGGACGCCAATCATAGTTTACACACTCATTATTACACCTCTCAGGATATAAGACGTTTTTGCCATATGACATATGAGTATATGCCCGCCATTTTGTTCAGGATATAGGTGTACATAAAGGTTGTTCACCCTAGAGAAGTTTCTCAACTAATTTTGCAAACATATATGATCTAAATTTGTTATTGCTTGTCTGTACATTAACCAATATTTAAATTAGAAATGTGTCACAATGTCTTATTGTTAAACACTTATTTTTTTTTAATTATATGACATTTTTAAATTACATGTTATTCCAATTGTAAATATGTCTACCGTACCTTATAACGTCAGCTCCTCTCCGCTAATGAAGACCTGTAAATAAAACGAGTGTTAAATTCATGTTTCAATTACATCACTAATTACGGAAACTCGGTATGAATCAAAATGCAAGTGGCGCACAAAATTTTGCGCTTGTGCATGCAATAATTCTTTAATGGATTGCGTCACTCATAGGGTCATCAACGAGTAATTATGCGTTCAATTTTTTTAGTGTTATCTATATATCCCTATTTAAGGGGTTATCAACGATTATTCAATTGCAGTATTGAAACTAGCCAACTTAAATTCAGCCGACCTCAATTTAAATACAATAAACGCAATGTAGTTTCGGTTTATTTTAAGTACATTTATGACAATAATTTTTTGGTTCTTGTTACTCAATGACGTCACAACAAAAATCTAAAAATCTGCTCTTGATTAATTTCCAGCCCTAATAATACGCATTTCGATTCTCGTCAGCTTTCCCGCTTCATTTAGCGGTCATTATTCTGGGACACGACCGCCCGCTGTCGCCTGTCAACTACGCAACAGCGACTGTTTGCTCAACGGCTAGCTAGATCGGTAGGGCCCATTTCAGCATTTTAACTAGCCGTTTGTTATTACGTGAAAATCCCGTTTTCATATATATTTATATATCCACATACATATGAGCATTATTTATAATAGCTTGTACTAACTAACTACAACTACCTCAAACGTCCACTTATCGTTCAAACATCTCTAACAATCGTAATAAGTACTTTAACAATTTGTTACACACATTTATATACGTATATTGAATACACGTGTTAGTGTGGGCAGGTTCTACGACTCATCTGTGAAATTACAGGGAGGAGGGGGGTATTAAAGCACCTCCAGGGGGTATGTCTCAAGGTTCCACGAAAAGCTTAGCCTAAAATGATTGTTTCACAGAAACCGAATCCGTATACTTAGTGTTTATTGTTATGTGACCTAAATAAACAGAGTTGTTGATAGTTTTCTCTTTTCTAAACACAAGGAAAGCTTTTAGGATAATTTATAAAGATCATATAAATGTATTATATCAACTGTAAGACTCTTTGTAGGTAATAATAAAATAAAATATAGTATAGTAACTGGTGTTTATGTTTTTATTTCGATCCACTTACGGCTTGCTGATAATGATATCGATGTATAAATACATATCATTTATCTCATGTTTTTGCTACATACAAATTTTCATTAAGGTTGGTCAAGGGGTTTTTGAGTTACGCGGACAAAGAGACAGACTGAGAGACAAAAGTAATAAAACATTTTATTGTATTGATGAACTTTTGATGTAACGCCTATTTATAAAACAATCAAGCTTCAATTTCACAGAAAAAAATCTTAATTAGGTGTTTTGTAAATGTAACATATTCTTATTTGTATTTTTCTTTTTTCTTAATTACATTTTCTGTTTTGCTTTTTCCTTGTTTAGATAATAATATTTTTTTCACTCCATTGATTTATATCATTAGCAGTAGAAACTGTGTTTGTATATAAATAGCAAATGCCTGTGTATTTATATCTCTAATATAAGTACTATTTATTTCCCTATCTAAAATAAAAAAATAAAAAAACGTAAAAAAAAATCAATGTATTCTGTCAGAACTTATTTGGTACATAATGAATATACCATGTTTATAAATATATTTCAAACATATATAAACCTACTTGATTCTTGTCTAGTTATAAATGATGTAAGGATTCAATTCAAACCTTGGAACGTAAAATTAGAAGTTTTATTTTTTGTAATTCCTTTGTACTTTTAAATCATTAGTTCAATGAAATAAGTAAAAAGAAATCCTTAGAAAGCCAAGCGAGGGACCTTTGTTTGAGTAATGAGAACTGGACTTAACCCGCTGGCTTTACTGCAGCACAGTTAATACTTGTTGTGAACTTAAAATAGATAAAAATAAAAACAAAGCATTTCTATTAGCAGTTAATTAATGCTTTGTTAATTAATAGTGACGTTCTTTTTTATAATTAATCTGTCTCATTTAAAAGCTTTCTTCGTTTTTAATGACACAATTAGATTTATTTTGATAATTTGATAAAATATAATAGAAAAAACATAATTTATATACAATGAAAAGTGATGTGTTTATGAGATTACGTATTGCAATAAACTTGTGATCTATATAGAAAAAGATAAATATAATAAACATTTTTTTATGCAAATTATTCCGACAGAGAACAATTTGTAATCAAATATTGTCTTATCAAGGTGCAATACTTGACTTTTAAGAATTGGACTTTGTATTTCACTATTTTCATAGTTTCTGTAAAAGTTCTTATTCATTCCCTTCGTTCGCTTTGTGTGACTTTAGATAATTTTCATGCGATATTGAACTTACTCTCACACTTCTTCGCAAAGTTACGAGTTACGAGTCACACTCACTATTATCTACTTTTCAAAGTTGCTTGATTTGAGGAAAATTTCTAGGTGATTTACAATAAAGTTTTCATTGTTTGCAATATGTTCTGTTACTTGTTACAATAGTGATTTATTTTGTTATCATTAGTTTGTTTGAAGTTTGTAAATTATGTAAACTATGAAAACAACTTCATATTGTTTTACCGAACCTAACATAGGTACTGTTATAAAGTCACTATCTTTTATAATGTGATTATAATATCTACCTATATTGCGATAAAAGTGCTATACATATATATTTATTGATCAGAATTCCTAAAAATGTAATATAAAAAGCTGATTGTAACGAGAAAACTCCACAACTACATTCTATTTTCCATCTATGAGCACTCTTATCCATGTTATAATTAAAAATAACGCAGATGCAATTTCGTGTTCGCGTTCAGTTCCATATTTTCCAACATTACAACTACTTTCCAGAAACTTCAGTCTTGCGTATTCAAACGAAACAACATAATTAGGACGCACGAAATTATAGTCAAGTAGACATTCAACTTTATCCTTTGACTCCTTACAGCGGTATGCAAACAACAGCTCAAACCACAAAAGTTGTTATAGTGATTGTTATAAAGGCTATAATACTGTGAAGGCGGATGTTTTTCACCTGTGTGTTAGCAAAATTACATTGTGAACAAATAGCTCTTTACCACAATGCAATGCATCTCGGAGTTTGCGGGAATGGAACCAATTAGGTGAACGCTAGTTTTTGCCGGCGGCTTAACTTGCAACATTGAATAGTCCGGGTTAGTTTCTTAATCGGCTGAGTTTCTTTGATATTTGTAATTTTGTTACTTATATTGTCTTGATATTTGTTTTTTAATATACATTAAAACTTCTAAAACACTAATGTTTTTGTTGTTTCTGAATTCTAAATTGTATTAGGATAGTCAGTTTTTTAGTTCTATTGCATTGACAATTCTATAAAACGACACGGTTCAGATTTGAATTGACACCAATTTTCTGTTCTCTGCTTTTTGCATTACTCTAGTTGTTGGTTAACTTTGTTGTGGCTCGTTAGATTGTAAAATAGAATCATTTTTTGTTTGTTACAAGACATCAGACATTTAAATCATAAGATATACAACGACCATTTTCATAAATAGATATTTTAATTTTAAATCCAATATCTTTTTAAAAGATTTGCGAGACATAAAAAATAAAAGTCGTAAACGTCAAATGCTTAGAAAATCCGTTTTCGATTTGTGAGCCGATCGAGTTTGTAAGCCGAGTCTACGTGCAGCTGAAGAAATTACTTTCAAAGTTAACACCGACTTGATTGCTTTCAAAGTGTAGTTTCCGGGATTCACTTTATCAAAAGGTCCCAGTGTTGCCAATCGAAATTTCCACCGTTCAGTAAACGTGGCTTTACACGCCATCTGAATTATCCGGATTCATCGCAATGAATGCTAAATTGGCTTAGCTTTAATCCGGCTTATGAATTCCATTTTTCTGCATGTTTTGTTGCTATCGAATATAGATAGACCAAAAGATAATATAGATAAGGAAAGAGACGGGGATAAAAAATATATAGTGTATAATTGAAATTAATATTTGCAAATTCGGTTGATGTAGTATTATATACAAAATGTATTTACGTAGCTCGCTAAATTCATCCAGATAGAAGGCAATGAATACCAAATGGGCTGTGCTTAAAGCTGAAGCTTAAAAATTGTTATGAATTCCTAGTTTGGTCGCTTCGAGTCTGGACTGTGAATGTGAATAGAACATTAAAGTGACAATAGCTTTGGGTTATGAGTTTATATTTTTCAGTTATTGTTTATTTAAAAGATGAGCAAAAAATATTCATCTCTATAAATATAGTAATCTTATCTTTTGATTCACTTCATATTCTGTCTTTCAGGGGCTTTGAAGCGTTTCAGAGTTAAGAGATAGCGTATTGTTTTCGCAAACTTCTTTGATATAAATGTTAACAGATGTTTGAAAAGTGGATGAGATAGTTAACTATTACTTTTAATTATTTATAGTGTATATATTTTTATTAACTTAAATTGATATTTAATTCTTTACGCCCACATGGAAATTTTTTTACTGTTTTTTATTTGAACTTGGATCTCAAAAATTTAATGTTTCTTGATTTTTTTCTGAGTTCTATCCGTATTTTATCAGTCCGTTTTAGTCCAAATTAGTCTATAAGTAATCTTGTTGGCCCTAAAATCTATAAATATTTCATATTATTACAAAATCCTACTTCTATTAATAAAACCTTTATTGTATGTTTTATGAAACTAAATTCTAAAACTACAACGTTTCAACAAAGATAAATTATGCGATATATTTCTAAAACAAATTGTTTTATCAGAAGAGGACCCGTAATTCACATCTCGCATACAAACAGCCCGTAAGGAGGCGACAATTCCCTCCGCAAACAATAAAAATATACATAAAAATAAATTTGATACTTCGAACCGTCGACCGCGGGAAATATGCATTCTGACTGCTATCTGATGTTATTTTTCCTTAAATAAACATGCAATGTTTTGTATGTTATTGTTATATATGACGATTTAATGTTAAGTGGGTATATATAGTGGAATAATAAATTTGTATATACATAGAACCGAGAGCAAATTAATATTTTTGATAAAAAGTTATTTCAACTTGTTTCGTAGTTTTCCGATTTGTTCTAGAGTTTGTTGATTCGCGCATCAAAAAACTGTTTAATTAACAATTAAATGAAAATAACAAATGTAGGCAATATATATATATATATATAAAGAACATCTTTTTTAATAACACATTCAGTTGTAATTTATACCACTAAGATTATTTATAAAGAAAATTCTGAATGAATACGTGAAAGTAGTTACAGTGAAAGCAAAAGTAACAATAAAATTTGATGGCTTAAAACAACATCACATCATAAACTCATTACCTACATGTACTGTATCAGTAAACATTAACCAGTCATGATGAAACTTTCCAGGCTAAATTGCATTGTCGCTGCTGAAATTGCCAATCGGATTGCGTTGTCTAATAATTCTGTTCGTGATTTTGCGATGATGTTCGTGACATCAGTTATGATTTTAGGTGCGAGTGAATATAGGAAATAATAGTTTGAATCGAACTTAACAACTTGTAAGTGTAAATTAAATTTCGAATTCTGAATATTTTCAGGTATTAACAAATAGTATTTTCTTAGATTTTCTCCGCATTTTAATAAGAATGAATAAATGAATTTAACAAGACATTTCGATTACTTTGCAGCAATCGTGTTCACGCGAAAACGAGGTGTAGGTGTCTGACACCACTTAAATATACGCGAGTTAGATCCGTTAAATATATTTTTATTTAGGTCTCAAATAAGTTCATATAGATGTTTCATATGTATATGTTATGATGTATAGAAACAATATGTAATGTAAATATATATTTACACGGCTATAATTATGTAATTTTTAATCGGAATTTGTCCGACTAGTTTTGAACCCATTCTGAGTCCTATTCATGGCGGACTCGCGGCGTGAGCTGTTCACCGAATGGGTTCGAAACCCGGCCAAATTCCAATTAAAAAATACACGGTTATAGCCGGGTAAATATATATTTACTAATCATCATGGTTCACGAAAGTTTAAATACAAAAATATGTTTATTTTGTATGAATAAGCGAAAGTCCCAGCAAGTCTGGACATGTCTTTAGAAACAACAGGTTACCTAATTAACTAGCAGATGGATAAACAGATAACAGCGACAATGCCTTGAATAGAGATAGTTTCCTAGCTGAGGAAGCTTAATTAACTTTATGTATTACGTATGTGTGTGTTAATTGTATCTGTAATACAGGACTCTGTTATATCGTATTTTGATACCGAATTATATACATGTGTGTATTGAATTTAATACCTAGAATTCTCTTTATTATTTTATTTATGAATTCATAAAATGTAAAGCCGTCCTCTTGTAAAATTAAGGAATAACAATCTGAATTGTTATCCGGCGCTTATTAATATGGATGAAATTAAAAGATGCGTTTGTATTACTGTATTGTTCAATAACCAATAACAAATCATAATATTTATATTTGTATGCATGGCTTCGTTAACGTTCGTATCATTTTTAATGGATGAATAATTATTTAGGTTCGTGTTGCAATAGTCTATATTATTTTGTTAATTTGAAATCCATTGATATATATTAATAACATTCCGTTCAACGATTGTTAGTAATTTATGGTATGTTTTTTTAATTATTTTGGAATTAATAGGATACAATTAGTTCCTATATTTATTTTTGGAATTTTAAGATGTTTTATGGATTAGTTTTACAGATACAGTTGGAATCCAACGGATATGTTATCACAATCTGATAGTGCTCTATTGGGAGTTGGTTATAAAGTTTATTTTCTATATTATATCCGAAATTTATAATATTACTGGAACTTTTAGATAATAATATCATTTAACATGGGATTAAACCAATTAATGTTCTTACTGTCACTTGTCAACATAAATTTAACAATCTTAAAGAAGGGTATAATTATCTTATAACTTTACGTTCAATATTAAAGTAGGGGAGAAAGAATTCTATATAGTATATATGTATTGTATTAGGCTTTCAGGAATAAATTTGATAGAATACTTTAATAAATTATTTACGTTTATTTTTATATATTTTGTGTAATAATTAATGTTGGAGAATTATCAAACATTAAGCTTATTATAGACTTTAAGCTAATACTAAACTAAAGACAGTCTGCTCTGACAATTGCCTTGCGCACTTTTCAACCAATGGTTATTTTGACAATTGCAATATTGCTCATTGCAACATTGAAAGTGGGGTGCAATGGACAGCTGGAACCTGCTTTCAAGGGAGGTCTGTCGTCTGGTCTTGATAAAGACGGGTAGCTATTTCTTGTCGCCGTAGAGTTTAATCTCGGGTATAATCTAGTTGGCTAACTTGATGAGATGTCTATCTAGCAGTGGAGGATATTGTATTTTCGATTAAGACGATCCGTTGTCCTTTGGCAGGTATTCAATTAGTTTGTCCATGACATGGATATGCACTGTAATTTAATACGACTCACACTAAGCTTTTATGATAATTCCAAATTACGATTGTAAATATTATCAATTGTAATTTTCTAATTAGTATTATGTACATTCATGTATTCCTTTTATCTCCTAAACTCCTCCACGCTCTATTAAGTAACTGTCAATACTCGTATGATTGGTATTGTGTATTGTAATGTAATGTGACATTACAAATGACAAAATATATAAATGGTCAGATTTGATTATTAATTGTGTTTGTATAGAGATAATTGTGATTATTTGTGTCTAACAAATCGTTGTTTTATTTCTTATTTTGAAAACAAATATCCTTGTTTTATTAATTTATTATTTCAACAGAACAAAAGACAAAAACGAAATCGGAACCAAATTGAAAACATTAATGAAATCTTTATCAACAAGCCTAATTAATTATCAGAATTCATGAAGTTTAGTAAATAGCAATCCGCATTGTGTAATGACAAAGAATAACGTGGGAATATCTCACGAGGCGTTGCTTTGGCCTAATTGACTAAGACTCACTTGTTTTGTAATTTTACATAGCCCTATAGATCTAAAGGGTACCGCACAAATTAAACGCGATTTAATTTTTTTTTTAATTTTTTTTTTATTTATTTTTACTTTTATCCACGGACACGTTGTTCTTGCACTTTTCGCATTTAGTTTATATATGGCAGATTAATCGTTGAATTTTGAGATAACATACTCAAAAAGGAGTCTATTAGTACAGGTATCTTAAAAAAACTATATTAGTAAGGTACGCGATTTACTTGGCACGAAGCTTTTGGTTAATGTATATACTAACATCTAGTATATTAGTAGGTATATAGTTTTGATTTCTGTTTAATTTTAATCACATATCACGTTTTATGAATGTTAATAAATATTATTATTGATCATCTTATAATGGATACTTAAAACTTTTGGTTCTGTGAAATTAAACATAAAATATATCAAAATATTTAATCTATTCATAAAACGACGTTATCTAACGTTTTAATAATTTTCGATGAATATTTCTTTAGATACGAATCCGAATTAATAAAATGTTCATAAAAAATATAAATTATATTTATTACAATAATGCGAATATTAAACGTTTATCTGATCCAGAGCATTCTCTCACCCCAGTTATTACGACTAATAGGTTCTTATCTATAATTGCAGTTAGGCAAGCGCCCTGCGCTGTGAAAAAATATTCTCTATTCTCAAGGCACTCGCGTTTCGCTGATTTACTGCGATAATATACCGAATTTCCTTTTAAATTACACAAATCTTGATAATATATCGCTTGCCCAAGTTAAGTTTAATTGGATAATTAGTTGCATTCCTGGTTTTGGGATCTTTTCTCTTTGAACGACTGAACGTAAGATGGATTGAATCAAAATGATTGGTTTTTTCTTGAGGAATTATTTCATTCATTCTTTAATAGCCATTTTAATGATATTATTATTTTTATTATTTTTATTATTTTTATTAATAAACTTATATAGTTATATTATGATAATCTGACCACAGTTATTTCTAATTAAAACTAAGTTTTATTAAATGGTCGAGAATGCAATTTCCAAGTATTATTGCAACGTTAAGACTCATTTAATGTTTTCCTTATGTCCATTATAAATCTACTTTTTTATTTCTGAGAAGAAAATTCATCTTAAATCTTAAAAATATAAAACAAGATATTATCAAAGTCCAGATAAACGTTGACAATTTTATTCTGTACGCTTTTATTATTTATTTGTACTTAATTTTGTAATGTGTTGAAATTACACAGTAGTTAAAAAAAGTAATAATGCAGAGATTAGTATAATTAAATACAATATCAAAAACATTTAAGATAGCAGTTAAGTTAAAAATAACAGAGTTTAAAAATACTTATTATTTTTAATTGTACAACCGGCTCCATTATTTTATTTTATTTAAATAAAACAAATAGATTTATGGATCCCACATGAGCTCACTATTTGATCGGCAATTAAAGCACGTACGAGTGATCTATAGTTATTTGAGAATTTATACTGGGATTTGAATAGTAATACAGGACTTTATTTTATCCAAAACTAAATAAAAAATATTTGCGTTTAGAACTCATCTAAGTATACCATAATAGCAATTATGCAATTCAAATATATTTAAATAATATTATTATTTAGCCGATTTAATTACATATTACTGTCAGTACATCTACCTCCAATGGTTTCTTATTCGGCCCCGGAAAAGGACTTGCACAAAAAGCACTTACAATATCTTTGTCTTTCTGTGAACAGGAATGTAACAAATCATTGAAAACGTAGAGTTAAATATTTCAATTCATAATTAATCTGAGAATTATATGTTTTTTATATATCTTCATTAAATAAAATGTTATTTAATATGATTATTATAACAATGATATTTATAAATGTAAAAGATTAAATAAGTTACAATTATTATTATTTGTTCACGTAACAGTGTTACTTAGTAACCGAACAGTTTTAAAATCCATAATATACAAGCGACTCCACCCGCATGGACTAACAATTTAATTTAGCCTATTTTGATTGTCAGGCTGAGTATCGCTGAGCCTCTATTTGTGTTCCGACAATTACTAAAACACTTATTGATGTTAATCCCCATTTCATTTTGTATTTGACATTTTTGACAGCTCCAAAATGATATCAATATCACTTTATACAACAAACTAAATACCAATTAATATTTTATTTAGTAAATGTTGCTACTTAGAAGGTATAAATTGGTAACCCAATTATGTGTTTATTCTTACAAATAACTCGTCATTGATTCTTATAAAAGTTATTGATAATTTGATTTAAATGATTACGAATTTGTACATTATTTTTACATGTATTTTTCATATATATCAATTAAATTTTAATGTATAAGATTTGTTTAAAAAATAAGTTTGAAGAATCGACGATTGCCAGAACATCAAAATGTCAATAATTCAATCTATAAAAGAATCATGACAATTAAAAAAAAATCTAAAATTCAAAAAATAATACTATAGTATTTAGGTCTAGGCGAACAGTGATAAGAAGTAACCCTATGAAAATGTGTATAAATATGTTAATACATATAAATGATGGTATACGTGTACTTAAACTTTTTAACGTATTAACTTTTATAACACGTTAAAACCTTTCAATATAAACTTTCAACGTATTATATTAAAATAATTCTATAACATTATATAAACCGGTCATTGGTTTTCGAGTTGTAAGCACACAAATAGACAGAAAGATTAGGTTTTATTATATATGCGATTACTAAGAAGTCTGAGAGACCGTGGAATATCTCTGCAAATATAAATGTTTGCACTTACTGTCAACATGAGACAAGACAAGACAAACTAATAACTTGTTTTGTCACCTTTACAGGATATTCAACAAAGCATAAAAACATTATTATGCTTTGTAAGGAACTTGATTCTATTTATTTTGTCAAATCAAATCAAAATTAATAAACTATTCAATATAATTAATTTAAGATACATTTCTTTCTAATACTTCAGAGTATTGAGGAAATGTTAAATATAATGTACAACTAAAAAATATATGTTCGATTTAAATTTTTAAAGGTATGGTAACTGTTAACTTTATCTTATCTTATCCTAACTGTTAACCTATAATTAAAAAGATTGAATTATCACGTATTATATTATACTAAATCGTAAATCACGTAGCAAAATCGTAGTCGCAGTCGCTATAAACAATGGACTATACCATTTTATTTAGAGTCGACGCGCACCTAAGCCTTTAGGGACGTAGATTTATGGAATTACCAAGTCTCGCATGCAAGACTTTTAGTAAAATCTGCATAAAGACATTTTTTATTTTTATTTCTTATTATTCTATGTTGAAGTCAGGATAACATTTGATAATATGTACTTTTTTTTTCTCGGTATTAAAAGTAAAAAAAATCTTACTTAAATAAAACCAAGCTACAAAATAAAGATGTTTATTATCTATAGAGTTTCTAGTCATAATTATATTTAAATTTAAATATTAACTCACATTGTATATTTATTAAACCACATAAACTAACTAAATTGAATCCCATGTAACTAAATTGAAAAATCTTTGGCCCATGTGTTCATTAATTCTTGAAACCTCCCACCAGCCTACAACAGCCTACATGGTATCTCAAGTTAACGCATCCATAAATTATTCCGTAAGTAATATTATAATCCAATTAAATTTTGATACACCGTGAAGTTCGTAAACATCTTCGACAGCCGCTACAAACATAATTAATGGTAAAATGTCTTTAACATGTGACGGGATATTAATTTGGGTATAATTAAATTGCTATTGAATCGTAAATTATTGCTATAAAACATTCGGTGACGAACATAGTTGCTTTAGTTCCTATTCTATTATCTTAGTTTTATCTAGCTGCAGTTAATTAATTACTTTTGTTATGGATTGGTTTGAACCTTGGAAATGTTGGCTTTCTTCGTAAGGCTTTGAACCTTCTTGGAAATGTTGGCTTTTCTTCGTCAAGCTTTGAACCTTCTCGGAAATGTTGGCTTTTCTTTGTAAAGCTACCCTTTCCAACCTGGCAACTAGAGTATGATTTGACGTTTCATAAGTGCATTGTGGTATACATTGCACTTATGTGAATGTAAAATAAAAATAACTTTGGTTTTGTTGTGCTTTAGGATGTTACTGATAATAAGTTTGAAGGAGCTTTTAAAATTTTTATACGTACCATCAGTATTTGTTTGGTAGGGTCTAAAACACATTTTATAATATTAGTGATGATCCTACTTGTCCCTGATCCTGATGATCTCATCTTCCTTATGGGGTCAAAGGCGACTGACATTTTGTCTTTAATCCAAGGGAAAATTCCTTATAATAAATATAATATGTAATGTTGTAATTACGTTTAACCACTAAAATACGAGATAATGCGAGAAAACATTTTATGTTGTTCAATATATGACATAGCAATTAGATCGTAATCTTAAAAAAAATCTAAATTTTTTTATAAAACTTTAAAAGGAATTGTCCTTTTGTAAAACTCTCGATGATGACGATTTTAATGTTTCTTTTACTTTGTTTATAGTTTTGAAATTCTATCGATTTTTTTTAATATAAAGAACCCGTGACCTCTTACATCAAGTGCTGCCGGTGTTGATGATGATTTTCACACTATTTTTTAAAAAAAAAGCTTAACATAGTCAAACATATTTCACATTCATCTGCATTATCCAACATTAATCAAAGAAGGTAGTAAATTTCCCTTCATTATACATCTTAAATAGAAGTATTGTAAATAGGAAGAATTACTTACCACCATAGATCTCTGCAGATTTATTGGCATAGAGCACATGGTATTTGCCGAGTTCTTTAGGCTTATTCATTAATAATGGGGCCAAGTCTTAACTCAGCGCTAGTCAATCGCTGAGGCGTCAGGCCTGAATAATGACACAGTGACATTTAATTTTGTATACAAAAGGTTATACCCTAAACCATTTATCCCAGTTCTACCCCCGGGATATTGACAGGGACCTTTCAACTTGCCTTAATTACATTTGGTCACTCATTGTCTGGTAATGATGTTTGCTTTTTAATTGACTATTGCTCTGAATAGAATGAAGTCAGTTTGTTTCGCACATTACATTTTTTTTGTCATTGTATCCGAGTTTTATTTTTTGTATTGATTACAAGCAAGTATAAAATTATTTGTCGTTGGTATTCATTGATTTAGTTCGGTCAGATTTTTTAACAAAAAAATATTTTAATTTTTTCATAAAATAACATATATATATTTCTAAATAAAATATTGTCCAATCAAAATAAATATTTTTGTAAAACATTTTATACAATAATATTATTTTATTAATTAAAACACAAATAACAAAAATTTTTCTTATAAAATATATTTGATATTCATTACAATGTTTGCAAAAGTTTAATTAAAATGTCTGTTGCCATTGTACTCAAAATATTTTTCGTTTCAATTGGAACGTTATTTATTATACATTGATAATTAACCAAATAATAGTTATGCAAAAAATAATTATTCAAATATTCACTTGCAAAGCTCAGAATTTTCATTGAATTTGCAATTTGTTTGAAATACAAGAACCTGTTAACAAACCATTAATTCACTCGTTCGATCATTCGTTATGTCTATTGTGCGTTAAGATTGTGTATTTCAATATCATTGGAGTGAATGACAAATATTCAACCTGACGTTTGAATAGGGTTGCCAACATTACTAGTTATAAGCAGCTTAAAAATAACATATTATTAAAGGTAAGTCTACAAAAAGTAGTTATAAATTAACAGTAGAGTAAGAAGATTTATAACACACTGTTTCAATGTACAATTGGAAACCTAATAAGAGAATTATTTTTAATGTAAATTAAATAACGCTAAAACAATACTTTTACCGGTAATTCTTACTACTGCCTAACCGTATAATTATAATAATAATTTGTAGTCTACCTTATTACGTACAATATACTTTTTTGTTTTTTTTTCTTTAAAATAAACAGGAAACTTTCATATTTAAGAAAAATACAAAATTTATAAACTGTAGATAAGTGTTTTTAAAGGTGTCACTCCTTGTTATAAATTAAGTCTGAAAAGTCCTTCAAAACCTCTTGACTCATGGGCCGTCATTATATTTAATAGAAATAAAATAATGAAGATACATTGCCATACCATACAATTGTCCATTAATGATCTTAAATATGTTTTATTTACTAAACTAACTAACTACATAAGGTATAATAATTATCTGCCTCTTCACGATAAAATATAATAATACTAACAGTGTTTATAATAAAAAAAACCGTTATAAAGTAACGGCGCAACTATTTTAATACGGATTATATTTTTAATAAAAAACATAAACAGCGGGAAAAGCTTACGTGTAACTAGAAAGCGAAATAAAAAGCAGCTAAAGGTAAAACGATTTTCGATAATTAAAAGTATGGCAACATTTAACGTAAAATGGCCCGTTGCTGTATTCATTAATATGGCATTATACAGAAATTTTCCGATATTTTTAATCACTTTTAAACGTTTAATTAAACTTGGCTACGGCTTTTGTACCGAAAAGATTTTTCGGAAAGCCGTTATAGCTTAACCACCAGAATGTGGTTTATTATTGTATTATTATATATGTAATATGAAATTGGTATTTTTTTTTATTCCAATTTCGTGGGAGCATTGAGTTAAAATAATTCTGTGTTTTAATAAATTTTATAATATAAAAAAAAGATATCTCGATGTATAACATTAAATGTTTTTGTATAGACGTCTGAAAATACATATAATATACTCCAATAAGATATGAAAATAGTTAAATATACTATTTAAATTTGTGACAATTTAATGTGGTAAATTGAATATTAATATTTTAACTCAAATTTGCTCTCTACCACTCAAACAAGCTAGTTAGGTAGGTAATAAAATCAACTTACGTTTCAAAGAGTACTTCAGTGGACCCTCGAGATGAATTACTGAAGTAATTCTTGAAATTCTCTTAAATGCTTTGAAAGTGTTATTCGAAATGAAATTCGGAAATGACTGTTAATGCAGTAGTAAAGAAAATTATAAAATAAATATATATTGTGTTTCAAATTACCTGATAATTTTATATTACTCATCGATTGCCATGAAACAGAAAAGAGTAAGAGATTTAGAAAGAAAGAGACAGCATTTATTATTATTATTAATATTTAAGACATTACAGTACATCCAACACAACAGATGAAACCGTTTATGTACGATAAATAATTAAAAGAAAAAAAAAGAAACAAACCTCTTATTATTAATGTGATCAATTTGGTTCACAAAACATTAAATAAAAACCTAAACTAAAATTCATAAAGTACATAAACTAGAACTTGCAAACTCTAATAAAGTCACCCCTATTTGAAGGGTTGAATAAACATGTACCCTAACCTCCTCACGAACCATTAAATTAATTTCCTCCTTTAACAATTTCCTATATTTTATTCTGTGGTAAAATTTTCTAAAATAATTATAGTTAAAGCAAAATTGGAGATTATTTTTGATTTGATAGGAAGTATACGAGTTGAAATTAGATAATAATAATACAGGGCAAATTATATACATTGATCTAACCCCTAAGTAAGCAAATTATTAGCTTGTGTTAAGGGTGTTAGCCAACGAAAAACATACATATAAATACACGTTATAAATACTGAGAATATATTACAAACCCAGAAATACAGACATCTATGTTCATCACATACATGCCTGTCCCTGTCGGGAATCGAATCCGAGCCCCATTGAGTCGCTAGACGTTTGCGCTAACCACTCGATCAAATAAATAAACGAATATGTGTATTTTTAACATTAGGGATTTTCAGAAAATAAAGTATAGATCAAAAACGAAATAACTACGTAACTTAGAGCTAAACTGATGTTTAAGGATTTTCGGAAAATAAAGTATAGATCAAAAACGAATAACTACGTAACTTACAAGTGCTAAACCGAGGTTTAAATAAACTTGATTAACTGTAAGTGCTTTGAACCGAATAGCAAAAGTCCAGGTAATTAATGGGACTTCTGAAGTCCTTCACTTAATAGAGAAAGGTCCGTTTCTAATGAAAGTTGCTCTGACCCTGTGCGTTAAAAGCCTTGCATATTTAGATTAGTTATACGAGTGACAGTAATATTGACATTTTAATTATATTTATTTAATTTAAACGATACGATACATGTATTTTAACTGCCGTTTAAAATAATGATTTGTAATATTATTGAGTTAGTTATGAGATAGACTATGATATAAGTTTAAGTTTGAATATAATATTAGAAGATAGTTTAATCACAGCAAACCCAGGTAATAATTTATAATAATATTTACATTAGCCACAAATATTTAAAATAAATTCGTAAAATAAAAACCGTTAACGTAACCGTTTAGCGAGGGCCAATATATTCCAATTTGTGTTGAATTTTATGGTTGTAAAAGCGTCGATAGGGCGGAGAAGGTACACTGTATTTGTCGTTCAACGATAAACATCAATAATAATTTGTATCAACTTATCGCTTGATTGGAGCTCTTCCATTATTCCCCAACTCCCCCTCGGCTACAGAAATCAAAATTTCGTATTTCCTCTTAATATACCCAACACGTTAAAAATAAGTGACTTTTTATGTTTCCTGTTAGAGTTAAATTGCTGCGGTTTTCCACACTTAAATGTTTCTTTATTTCTAATGAAACTCTGTTGATAATACTCTGTAACTACTATTTTGCTGCGACTTTGTTTAAGTTATATTCTTGCATAAAGTATACTAATATATTTACGTATGACAAAGTATAATTATGAACAGACTTAGGCTACTGACATTCTATAGCACTAATTTGTATCAAATACCGGCTCGATCCAATGCACTTACATATACATAACTTCACACATACCTGCTCTAATCATAAAATACATGAATTAAAAATCAAAATATTACTATAAATATTGTATATGGAATGTATTTTATTAATATAAGTATTTAAATTAAAATACACAAATTGTTATAGCTTTTATTATTCGCTATCGAAATATTTCGAATTTTAATCTGCTCAAGTATATACTTGATACATAAATATAGTATATTTTGGCAGGATATAATCCGTAATCAATTTGTGATCTGATTACAAAAATATTAAACGAATAATGGATGTATGAGAGCGACGGGTATTCAACGAGATAATTAAATTTCGCACAGAACAAAAGCCACAAAGAATTACAATATCGACTAGTTAAGAAACGCCTTATGGGAACTACAATTCTAATACTTCATTATAATTAGATTATTTTGACAATGATTTCTATTAGAAACTTAGAAAATAATAGATATTAATAGTTTATTAATTATTTTACTATTTTTGTATATGTCGTCATGGCTTTACGTACTCGTATATTTTACAATTGAATGTCAAGTTTAATAATAGAACATATTTTTCTTTCTAAGATAAACTGAGACAAAAAAAAAATAGTAAACTGAAAAAAAAATATCCAGACCATACTCTAATAACCTTGACCTTTTAAAACAACCTACATTCTAATAACCTTTTATACAGTGTAAGTTGAACGCTCGCGAGAAAACATTTCATCGAACGATCGTCTTAGCATAATAATGGTACAATGAATCTATGTACCACTACAGATTTTAATGTAATCCTTATGAAATATACAATAAGGTTATCATTCTCGTTGCCTAGTATACCTTGTTACAAAACTAAGTAACACCTCCGGAGCTGCCCCTCGTCTCATGAATTATTCGTTTTCGTATTATGACACTGCGCTTGCCCCAGAGCAACTATTGATACCAAGTTTGTTTCTCTATATAACTAAGGTTTTGGCCAGATATAACATGTTATAAGAGGTAGAGAAATTGTATTATAAAATACACAAAGATCATTACTTATTGAAGAATGTTATGATATATGATGATGATAGATTACAAAAGCTTTTGTAAGATATCTCAAAATATAAGACGATACGACAGCGATACGGTAGTTCAATTGGTAGAGGGACGGGACGGTTTCCCAGAGGTCGCGAGTTCGAATCCATGCCCGTATCTCTTTATTTTTCATTCTATGTTTATATAAATGTAAATAAGCCTAACATAGACGTACAAGTGTAAAGATATTTTCAAAAGCAAATATTTCAAAGATTGTCTGGAATTTACTGAAAAGCTTTTGTAAGTGATGCATTAATGGTATGAATTACAAATCCCATTTACATCATTTGCCTCGCACTTGTTATGGAAGAATACTATCATGATATCCATTTATGGAGTCACCTTCAGTATACACAAATACTGATATAAAGTATTGTACTTGCACATTTTTATAAACGTCATTGTTAAACTCGTGAGACTATATTTTAAAATGTCATTCAACTTTAAATATATAATGAGATAAGTGGAATTTACTGTACTATTGAAATGATTAATCAAATAGAGCTACATAAACATATTTTACGTTGAAAATACCTCGCAAATGTCATCGCCTTGGAGTTACAATAGATTGCCTATCACCTTCTGATCGCAACAATGGTTTCATATCAAAACAATACTATCGATCTATTATATATAAGACAATAGATCAAAACTACATTTATAATATCGACATTTTGAGTTCATTGCCAATTAATGACCCTCTATTATAAATAATTGGGTCACATTGATGTTACTGATAAGCTACTGTAAATAAACTGACAGACTTATTGTTTGAATTAAATGCTCTTGGCTTTTTATTAAGTTTACTCGGGGATGCCTTCATGTCGATAAGTTTATATGATTGTTTTTATCGATAAACCATCTCTCCTGCCCTTATAGATCGATAGTTGATTTTGGTATAGAAATACGTCTGCCGAGGTCGTAATATAGATTTGGATACGATGGGTAAAGTTTAAATCTGAGTAACAATCTCATCTCAGTAACTATCTTAGTTTATATCGAAATCTACGTAGATGATGGGATCTAAGTTGCACCAATGGCCTTCACGTTATTTGTTTACAATAATTATAAATGTTAAAACATAGTATATTTAAGAATATTTAAAGGTAATATTTTAATGAATATACGACATTAGTCAATTCTAATGCCGCTTTAAAGTTCTAATAGCATTTAGCATATCTAGCTAAGCTGTAGCTAGAACATTGTGTGCAATCGCTTGAACTTTGGCATTACCTTGGTGCCTAGGTAAAGGTCTATGTGGTATTGTTCGGCATTCCTCGCTAGCATTATCAAAACATTTATCTGCTACGCGCTGCACGTATCTAAGTACTGGGAGTGCTTTCCGATAAGTAATAGCTGTGCTTTGTAAAATGTATGCCATTTAAGTTTAAACAAAGAATTTACAGAAAATAACATAAAATTTTTAAAGGATAAGTTTTATTTTATTCATTTCAGTTTATTAGCTAATAGAACTAATTACTGACTTAACCAATTTACCACATCCAGTTTCTTTAATACAAAAGAATTACAAAACAAGTTACTAGTATTTTTAAATAGTTTATTTAATTACCCGTGAAAATAAATATAAAAATGTATGTCAAGGAAAAAGAAATAATACAGTAGCACTAGTTGTATATAATTAAAAATTACATTAAAATTAGATATCAATGTCACATGCAAATGGTATTAGTTTGCTCGTACATTTTCTATAGCGATCGATCAAGAACACAAAACAATGCATTTGTCAATTATCATAATGAAATGTTTGTTATATAACGGACCTTGAGGCTTGACCATTATCGTGAGTTTGCGGCTTGGTCCAAGGATAAGAGAGCGCGTTTATGTTTATGATATTGCATTCTTTTAATATTTATGTTCATTTATTGCACACAAAGTTGTATGACATTGAAATGATGATGACTGAGCATATTATGTTACGATGTCTCAAAGCTCAAGATACATTAATTTTTACATGACAGTCTTAAAGAGTCATGGTCATAAGAGAGAAATAAGTGTAGTCAGCGTAAATAATGAGATTAAAATGATGTGTAAAGAAAAATTCTTATGTCTATTAATATATGCTTGTATGATATAAAATATATATAAATAATAATATAATATAAAATATATTAATACGTCGACGCCTTTCACTTGCACCAGATAGTCGTGATTGACGCCACTTGAGTCATAAGTTCATTTTTAAGACCATTAAATAACGTGACAGAAACTTGAAAACGCTATGAAGGGCACCACGCCCATTCTGTTGCAACAAATAATTACGTTCTGTTATAGCTTTGTTATTGGTAGAAATTTGATGACATCATCAAAATTTGATGATTCCTGTATGTATCATTTTATTGTCGTAGCATGTTTGCGACATTATAGGAAATGTTTATTGTTTAGTCAATATAATATTTGAATCAATAAATAAATAATTATTAAATAAAATAAATGTCAATAAAAATTTTGTTATATTTGATGATGATGTTATGTAAATGTACCTAGCACGAAATTTAAAATGGTATGTCTAATTGAAGATGCATCGCGATTTTTTCTCTACAAAAGGTACAAAAGCCTTTTGTATTTACTTTATTTTTATGTGTAATCCAAATGAACCTTCAAAAAAGGAGGAATTTTCGACCTATTAAACGACAAACGTTTCGAATGTGTAACAGATGTTGGTATTGAAATTTGTCGGAACCATAATTTGTCAAACCATTTCCTTGGGTGATTTTTTGAAAGGTTATTAATTTTGTTTATGAAATAATTCTAAATTATTGGAATGTATGATTAAAAATATAACCACAATTGATTAATTGTGTTTATATTATATTAGGATATAACTGGATAAATTGATTTATTATGGCTTTCATATATTAATTAATTTTGACAAGGTTCTAGTTATATGTCAGCGTGGTGATGGATATTTCAATAATAATATTACTATTATATTTACTAGAAAAAATAAAAATAAATAGATAAAAACATGGTATGGGTAATAACCAAAAAGTTTTAATAACTTATTTATTATTATAATAAGTAAACAAGCTATCTTTAAATACATATAAAATTAGGGGCAATCGAACGGAAGGAGACATGAGTCGTTGGAATTGCCACTCCTGAAGACGTGAGGGGAATGGAGGAGAAAATAAGGGAAAGGGGGAGAGATTAGGCATCGTTTGAATCGCATTCAATAACAAGTTTTCCCAAATTTTTTGTTATAAATGTGTTAGTTTAACCTTGCACTCGTTTAGTTTTTGAATGTTTGTTAAATATACAATAAGAAAGTAGCAATTATTACAAATTTAGGACTAGACTATGTTATTAGTAAAATGAATTTATATAAAATCACAACACACCGGCTATCTATAAAAGTTTTGAGAAAGGAAAACATTTTACGCTTTTATGAAGAAATCTGTTATTATCATCAATAAAAAACGTCTTTATGTATTACTTAAATAATAATACTTTCGATACTCATACATATTGTTATATCGAAGTTGTAATTCTTTAAAGAGGAATTCGAAGCTTTCTATAGCCAAGTCGCTGTACTCCTAAAAAGGCATCTTCCGCGAAAGTTGTCTTCTATATAAGTTTAAAATTACATAACTTTTGTTGCTATGGGGTGCGATCATCTTGAGATATTTTTGAAATAACTGAAGTTGTATATTATATCGGGAAAGTAAAATACAAACTATATTATTATTGAATGATAATATTTCTCAAAAATATATGCTTTTAATTTAATAAGTATTGTATATAACAAAAAACAATACAGTTTTCTCTATGCCAATTTCAGTTGCAAATTGTATTGGAAACATAAACACCGGAGTGCATGGGTCATAAGCTTCAAAAGTCCAAATTCACTTGCCTGGTAACGCGGTTAGCTTATTACGTTCGGACTTGGCCGTGACTTAATGCAATGTAAGTTATTGACTTTTGATAATGAAACCAGTTTCCAATCTGACCGAGAGTTGGCCCAGTTCAATACCAGCCTTCACCATTTCACTACAATTTCTAGCATGTAACGTACATTGCTTATTTTATATGATAGAGTTTTGTTGTGCAACGTAATGAACGAGAAGTGTATAAGGCGCTTGCAATTAAACAGAATATTGTGTTTGGTTTATGTTACTCAGTGTGGGTCTCAACTTGAACAAGTTATTTTAAATTGTTGTCGTATTTTTTCCAGTAATGTTACTGGATTTTAAAGTTTACTCGATCGCGTAGAACCTAAGTTGCAAGAAAAATTGTTATTTTACCTAAAGTTGACATTTCCCTATAACAATACTTAGTTTGAACTAGGTTAGAACTCTTGTATGGTTAGATGTTAACAATGAATCTAATAAATATTATTTAATAAAATAAAATGTTAGAAATAATAATGTTATTTCACGATCAATTAAAAATATATATATGATGTTATGAAACTATGTTTTGAAGATTTATTTTGCATAGGAAAAGGTCACAAAGAAAGTTTTGAAAGTTCTATGAAAGCAAATAATTATTTATTCTACTTTCTCAAGTCTAGCGAAGGTCATATGTCTATAAATTGTTATTTATAAGATTCTAGCTTTTATACTGATAATGTTCTATAATTGGCGCCAAACGTTCTTGAAACTGAATTCTTTGAGAGATAAACACACTGCTATTAGATTATTTATATAAATAACAATAATAATTTAGATCAATATTAAAATTTTATCAAATGGCATATAACAACTCATGTATAGTTTCATAACAGTCAGTGAGTACAAAGAAAATAAAAGCGCTGCAAATATAGCGGTGAGAATATTAATACATAATATTCATAATATATGTCATCGCTTTTATATATTGTTCTATATTTAAACGGTATCTTTCACTTTTTAGACTTCGCAAACAAAATAAGGTTTGAGAAAATGACATTCTATTTTTAAAACCTCAAAGGATAAAACGCTATCTTAGCATACTGCAGCCGCTAGAGTAGATAAATATAGCAATCTCAAAAATGCACTTAGGCTATACTCTGACACGGAAAGCTTGCCTGTGGTTGTGAGATCACGGAATGTTTCGCAAAGTTTCACAAGTTTAGAAAACTTCATGGTACTTGCTTAAGATAATTCGATTATCCATGACATATCCCAATGTCTTTATCCAATTATTGTTTTATGATTTTCTTAAATAATTGGTGCAGAAAGATATTAAGCTACACTGACCACTTAACATAGAGCTCTAGAGTGACGGCCGGTTTCTGGAATTATGTTTAAATTTTGAATAATGTTACAGCATCATCAAGAGCTGTGATTGGTTAGGTTATAAAGCACTCAGGATTTTAGAAAATTAGTTATATTCTTCCTCACAGACACCGTGCGTACACAGAGAGAACATGACCTTAGATGAACTTTATTATACAAAATTAACCGATTTAAAATATTATTAAATTAAATTTAAATTATTACATTTTACAATAATCATTAAGTTATTATGTATTTCGTTTATATTTCCTATAAGAAAGATATTAAAAATATAACCAAAATACATAAAGTACCTCAACATAATAGTTATAAATCTAAGGGCTTTATAATGTTTCAGTGATAGATGTGTAAATATAGCCTTATGTCGTCGTTGTGTAAATGCCACATAATCTATTCCTAAGATAATTTACTGCCGGGGACCGTGGAGGGTAATTTGGTACGTCATATACAGACAAACATATAAACCTGTTGGCAGATGTTAGCTCAATGTAGGTTGAATATGATATGATGTTATTTTAGTTAAGTTTAGTTTAATTTTAATTTAATTTCTCACGATTTTCATATACTACCACTAATTTTTGTACTCTTCTTTTATAGGTCTGCTGGAAGAGATTAACAAATCGATGTTAAAATATGTTTATTTTATACGTATTCTGTGTGTACATAAATGATAAATAAATAAAATATGATGTCTTTATTTACTATTATTATTATATTATTTTATAATAAGTAGGATAAATGGTTGTCAAGATAATTCCATCATAAAGCGAAGTGATAAAGCAACGCTGCTCTCACTGGGAAGTAAGTTATAATATTTTATATAGTAATGTTTTTGCTAGCAAGTTATTATTATGGTATCTTTTGTAATATGTTGTCGTCATTGAATTTAATTTGCAATTAGTTCCATTGATTTTTTTCTTTTTTTGATTAAAGTGAAAGCTATAGCACGATTATTTTATCTTAAGAAAAAGAAACATCTATAAATATTACATGGTTACACTGTATTGTTGTTATAACAAATCAATTGTTTATAATATTATAGGAAATCAAAGCTTAATGATTTTGTTCGGTAAACATAATTTAAACTGTTCAAAGAAAAGCTATGCAAATGTTTTCAGAAATCCGATAAAACAAGTGTAAATAACATTAACAGAGCGGAAACTAGTTTTGTTAATAGCAGTATTCCAACTTGGACTATCGCCTCGCTTTCGACGCCATATAATTTGTTCCTAAGTAGTTGGAAATAGTCTAGTTTAGTCGAAAAGGGAAATTCTCTTGGAATTTCTTGTTTAAGGTACAAATGGAAGATGCAGGACGCGTCTGGGGGGTTTTCTTAAAGTTGGTTAGATGCGACGTGCATTAATAAGCGTTTGCACCTCAGGCGGCAATCTCGGTGGCGGGAAACTCGTCTCTAAATGTTTCATAGCGTTCAGAACATAGATTAAAATGTAAGATGATAAATGTACTCTAGTCCAGAATCGCGTGTTTATATCATATCAGCTTTCAGGGGTTGGTAAAGATAAATGTTATTCAGGGAATAAAAGCTCGTAATATGTATCTAACTAAAACTAACAACTTAAAATAATATCTAAGGTTAAATATTTAAATCGTTAGTATGGGTGTAGTTAAGTGAGAATGCCAACAAAGCGAAACTTAACGAGCCGCGTCCTAAAGCGCCTTTAAATTCCCTAAACAAACTTTTACAAATAGATTAACACAACAATGATACTTGTACGAAATTTTAATTATCAACCGTGTGACCTCCACGTCGTAGGTCAGATGAAATTAAGGCCGTTTACATATTAAGATTTATAAATAGATAACAATTCTTATTACAAATTTATAAATTTGCCTGGTGAAGTAATTTTAAAGAGAAGTATAATTATATAGACGAACATAGTAGCTATACGCTTACAAGATTTTGTGCTAGGAATGCCTATATTAATTGATAAAATAAGTTTAGCTTTGTTCTTTATCTTTATTATTTAATCATTTTCATTACATTAAAAAAGCAATTTATTTACAAAAGCTCCTGGAAGATGCACGTATGACGTATTTCAACGTGATAAATAATTCTACAAAAAACCGACAGCCGTGGGCTACTTTAATATTCACCTCGGCTCTTAAAAGTGCCTACTTGGAATATTATATTTTGAGTACTCTGATTGGGTCAAATGCTTTCGCGTATCCGTGGATCGGCATTTAGAAAATTGAAGTGTATGTATGTGTGCGTGGTTCCTACCTTTGAATGTATTGTGTATTATACTATAAATGGATGTATGTAGCAATGCTTTATAGAGCGGCTGTTTGAAATTGAAATAATTATAATGCGGCAAAAAATAAATATACAGGATATCTTGATTTTTTATGTCCTTTGTACCGGATGTGTAAAAAATCTTTTTCTTACCTTATTTATCTGGTAATGCCTAGTTTGATCGCTGCTTATTTCCTGCGGAAAGACAATAATGGCTTATGAATGATAGTTATTTAAAAGTTATACCAAGTGTATATCCCATACGAATTAGTTTTCAAAAGTAATCGTTATGAACAAAAAATATGTAATATACATGATACACAACAATCTTAGAGCGTAACGACTTTGAATTTGTTTCACTCTTCGCTAACGTTAACGTTACCTAAGATTAATTTCCTAAAATACAAAAGACTGATAAGTTGTGAGCTGTGGTTTTTTTGCGCAAGTCCATAAAAAGTACTTCTAACTTGGTTGTAACCATTGACATGGATAATGTGGTGAAACTGTCACCGAGTCAGGCAGGTCACTGGTGCACTTAGGTTTTGAAACGCATTATTATTGCTAAGATCACGAATTACAACAAAATCATAAACTTAACAAATAAAGTGTGTCGTAATACAAACGTTTTGCGAAATTTTATAGCTAGCAAAATTGGAGTACATTACTATGGTGGCATTGAATATGATATTTTGTAAGAGTTTCACAGTTAAATACATTTTATAGCCAATTAGCTAGTTTAGGAGTTACGGGTGCATAAAGTACAAGGGACGCGTGCTGTTGCTGTGGCAACGCGTGGTGTAATATTCAATATTAAGCGATCGTTATTTGAGCGAAATATTTGACGCGTGACGGCTTTTTTTTTTACTATGCATGTTATAAAACTGTTTGATGAATAAAACACGCCTGTATCGAGTTTTTATTGTTTAGTTTACGAAAATTGTTTCATACAGCCTTTATTTAAAATGTGCAACGATTTAGAAATGTATTTATATACTATAATATATAAAATATAGATCACAGTAAAAGTTAGCCATTAGGAAATACTCTAATATATTTGTAGGCTTATAAATAAAACAAAAGATCACTTTTCTTACTTATTGACTGGTGATGTTTTATATGATGACTACTATTTTATGTTGTACTTGGATCGGTAATTCTTTGGACTTTTTTTCTTAATATATTTTTTTAATTTTTTTGATAGATAACAGATAGTTTAGACATCTGCGTAATTTGGAAAAGTTGATGTTAGCACACAAGGTATTCCGAATTTTACGAAACGTATTTTTACACAAATGACACTATTAATATTCTATATAATTTATTAAAACAGATGTAAAATAAATGGTTTCCTCGACATAAAAATCTTTCTAAGACACGTTTTGATCCTAACTTCATGTCAAACTGGTTTAGTCTAATCAGCGATAGATAACACATATTCATAGTACTGAACTTTCTTATTTGTAGTTTTACTTTTGAATGTAGAAAAGCGACATTATGATATAAATAAAATAAATATTTCTACTGACTCTTTTATAACTCCTAGTGTTCTCATCCTGCTCAGTTTGAATCATTATAAAATTATATTAAGTTTTTAAAATTGGAAGCAATGAAATTTATACTAAATTCCACGATGAAAGGACAGGCTATTTTCATATTAACGCTAAATAAAAAATATACAATAAACTTTTAGTGCTTTTGTGTTTGTTATTGTAGAGTCAATATATTTTATTCAAATTGTGAGATAAATGCAAACAAACGGGCAATAAAATTCGCTATAAAGTTTTGCTAACAATGAGTATTCCATTTATTTACAAGTTCTAAGGTCAACTTCGAAGGATGTAAGTGCAATTATGACTCAATCGTAGACAATTTACTATGCATGTTGTTTATATGTAAAGATTTATTATTTTACTGTTTGTTTACCATTTTATGATCAATTTTTTTTTTTTTTTTAATTAAAAGAAACATAAGTACATATAGACACGTAATTTTGGAAAATATACATATACATTTATATGTACATTTTCTGAAAAAAAAATCGAATATATTTACTGTTTCTTCAAGTAGTAAATATATTCAATTTGTGTATAACAAACAAATATAAATTTATTTTAACTTGATTATTACAATTGACTTAAAATGTAAAGAAATTTTGAAAGTACATTAGGTTAATTGAGGAAAACTAGATCTATATTTATTTAGGACTTGAAATGTTGAAATTGATTCAGTCATTTCAATAGCGACTGAGAACTATCATCTTAATTACACTCTCTATCATACATTATCATATGGATCTCAATAATCGATAGAGATGCTGTATGTCTTGATTAGTAATTAAATAACCAAGTAAGGCAAATCAAGTAATTGTTAATAAAATGCGTTATACATTATATTAAATATAAATGCATTTAATATTAGAGAATAATCCACTACCTTGTTAGACCAGGACTTTCTTGTGGCTTCCTTTGCCTGTCTTAATAGTAAAATACAAAGGAGTTTTTGTTCAGTCTGTGAAGGACATCTTTTCTATTTAAAGTTATAAACGACTATTTTCGACGCTCTGTTGTAATACGTAATTAATATTAATTGAGAAGTTCCGTAACATTAATAATTATAAGGTAGCGCCACATAATACCACATAATACATTAAAATAATTATATTTTAAACCTTTTGTTTATTAATGCATTCTAGCTATTAAGTAAATATTTAAAATGTTATGCCCTAAAAAAACAGGATATGGGCACTAATAATTCAAGAATTACATTATTTTACAGGATTGATTAAAATTTTCGGGCATAGAAGACATCATTTTTGTCAATGTTAAATGTTATAAAAGGTTATGTATTTACTTAAAAACCATGTGTTTTCAAAACATCTTTGTTATCCTGTTTAAGTTTGAACAATGTTAATGTTAAAATAGTCCATCCAAACCACAAAAAAATAATCTTAGCAGTGCAGGTAGCACATGTATGTATATATATAACATATATTTGCTACTTGTATATATCTCTATAACATATCTCTCTTTATCACTAAACGCACAACTCCTGTAATAACACTTGCTGTTATAATTGAATAATATTATTAGTGACGAGAGCTGCAATAAAGCGCCAGTCAGAACGTCTAATTGAAATAACCTTCTGATAACCAATAATATTGATAAATGCTTATTAAATAATATGGTTAACTATTATGCTAATAGATTTAACGTTTATCTGGTTATAATTTGGTTTCTAGTTGTAATATAATATTAAATTATAGTTCATATAATTACGATCAAAATAAATATTTTAGGAGTATTTTAATAATTAAATTAATAATAGAAAACGAACAACGAATTAGAGTCCTTGAAAACCATACATAGTACTTTACTACTTTTATATATTACAATTCTTTGTTTATAGCGTGAGGAAACTGAATCTAGAATAGGACGAGGATTTAAAAAATGGTTTTAGGAAAAATTCGTGCCAATGAATATCTTTGGAAGGGAAATAAGAAAACTACAGTAAAAACATGAGCTTGTAACAGACAAACAAATGTAGGGTTCTCAATAGATTAAGGTTGAAAGCAATTCAAATCTTTCAAAATTTACTTACTTGAATTTGCAATACTAGTGAAGTGAAATATTTGACAATACAAGTTCAAATTTAAATAAATTAAAACCAAAGTTTAAACGATGGTTTAAAAACCTTCAGATAGTCTTTCCTATTGAATGCTTGAATTATGATGTTATTTATTTCCAGTATATAACCAACAATAAAAGATTACATCAATAAAACTAATAATATCATTAAAAGTTGAGTTACAATAATTTTAAACATATAACAGCATTTTACACATATCTTTTATGTAATAAATAAGGCGGAACGAAATAAATAAATAAATAAATCTCAATTACAACCAATAAACAACAAATAAACGTTTATTTTTATAATAAAGCGATCAATTAAAAATAATATATGTTTCTCTATATCGTAGTTTGAAACAAGTTTGCTAGTGACACTCTTACTTTTTTATATTTGACTCGAATACCTGTAAGAGAAAGTGTCTTTGTTTGATGCCTTACGGACGCATAATGACTTTCGTCATCGCTTCGAATTTTTAAATTGTCTTTTTATTAGCTAATCTCACTAAATGTTTGTGTATTTATTTAATAATATTGTTTTATAAACACTATAATAATAATCGTAAAAAAGTTAAGACACATGCATATTTTTTTAATTCTTAAAATGTTATGAAATCAATGTTGAACGAAAAATTCACCAATTCAAAATTCATCAAAAAAAAAATCAAGGAACGGGGACGGACTCCCAATGGTTCCAGGTTCGAGTCACGATACGAACATTTTTACGAAATACTGTTACTAAACAAGTAAACTGTAAATTACCATTCATTCTAACTCAGTTATAACTATGTGTGACAACTGTCAATGCGTGTTAAATTGAAAATTCTAACGAAAGTTGTAAAAACTAACACGTTATTGTGTTTAAATTACATCAATTTAAAACACACTTTCATTGTCTGTTTGTTTGTTTGTTTGTTTTATTGTTTTCAATTGACCTACAATTTAAAATGTATTTGTAAAATTTACGAAAGATATATATGAATTCAAGAATTTGCTCTTTAAAATTGTCTCGAAATAAGATTAATTAGTAAAAGCCCAAAGTCCGACGCGAACAGGAAAGACAAAGTAAGACTAAGTTTTTAGTTCATATTCTTCAAATCTTAACTTTTAAAAGATTATACAGTGAACTTTTAAGTTAATTTGAAATGAGCTTTATAATTTTTAAGTTCAATAAAAGATGAATGTGTATTTTTTAATGATTTCCGTGTTTTGTGTGCATTATGTTTTATTGCAATAGTTATTTATTTACTAATTTGCTTATAATATAATAAACTATTATCGCTTACATCATAAATGTTATAACCGCAATGATGTCAAACAAATTGAAGGTAAATAAATAGGAAATGTATATACTTATTTTATTAAATAAGAAGCGTTTATGTTTGGTCTCTTTGAGATAAGTAGTTAGGTCTAAAGCACTTACTGCATGTTTGATGTTTGTGGTATATTGTTTTGCACGTATTCTATTTTAATGTAAACAATAGATATTATAACTTTGTCAGTATTTGTAACCTACCCGTTATTTGACCTCCAATTTTAGATGAATAGGTTAAGCACGCAGACAAAAACTGGTAAATTGATGAGTTCATATACCTATAGTTGCCTACAGTTTTTACCCAAATCTGTAGTCTGTGGAGGTTACGTTAACGAAGTACCGCTAAAAGTTGCGATGCAATACAGCTACAAAATCTACACAAATATAACAAAGATGAAGAGTTTGTTTGTTGATTGCACTATTGAAATTACGAGTGGAATTTGATTTTTTTCAGCTTTTATTCCACCGAAATCTTTACTACCTTTTAAAAATATATAGCAAATATATTTCGTTTCTGAGTTTATTTGTTTTATACAATAAGTATTTTTGAGCTTATATTATAATCGTGTTCAGAGCGCCCTTGTATAGACTACGTAGATGGTGTCGCTTGAAACAGAGAGTACAAGGACTTCATAAGAGTAGAGTAGTAATCAACAAAGCGCTATTACAATATTTCAAGGCAGTCTTCCCTCTGTTTTCTAACTTACGCGTAAATGTATCAATTCTATACATTTTCCGCATTTCTGTGTAATTATCACAAGAGCCTTCGACACTTCACGCTCGTTTAGTGCAATCTCTTCCGCTTGTCTAGTGCTCCTTGTTTCAGCTTAATAACGCTTTATCATAAGGTATACATTACTCACAAAGCTAAGACAATTAAAACGTGTAGCTTATAAAAAAAATGCAAAAACTTAAACAATAATAACAGTTATTAATTACTCATATTTAATCTTTGGAGTGGTCTGACAGCAAATTGAAATATTAAACTCACCTCACGAATATATTTGTTTCAATGTTTATAACTATAGTACAATCATATAGCAATTGTGTGAAGTTGTTAATATAAATATTAAATATTTCCTCAAATTTAAGGGAAAAACAAAAAAAAAAAATCTATAGGAGAAATAATCGTCAAGTTAAAAAAATGACTGTTGAATGAAACCGCGAGTAAAAGCTAATGTATATATTTTTTCATAAAAAACTAAGAATTGAAAAGTATTTTTTTTTCAGTCCTTAATTTTCACGCTATAAGTATGATCATCATCAGAAATAATGTTGCGCGCGAAACCATTTTATACGTATAAATTAACAAGAACCTTGTCGGTTTTTATCCGGAGGCAAAAAGGCAAAATCCGAATAACCGGCATAACTCTTGTAGACTCGCTCACCGATAAAAAATCGATTGGCCCATGATTTCCAACAATAATTTATGTTCCACAATAAATATGATTGATGGGATTTACATAATTCGGTTGGGGACGATTCGATTTAAAAATTGCTCTCATCAAGTGTAAATGTCCATTTAAATAATGTTTTTTATAGACATGTTTACATTATTTGCATTGACGGATTTGGTGTTTTTTTATTTACTATTAGACCTCATGTTCAACATGATGATACTAGATGAATAACAAAATTTTAACTTGTATTGTTATTCTATATAAACGTCTAATTCTTGATAATTATGTAATGTATTTAATACATTGAAAAAATATAATAATAATGGGTCTACTATATATATGTGTGATTGTATATTTTGTTTGTAAATAACACTACTTTTAAAAAATCTATGTCGCTAATATTTGTTATTTTATTTACGGAAAAAATCGTGATACATGTCGTATAAATACACATTTTATGTTTTTGAAATCTCTATTCCATGTAAAAATTTACAACAATACTTTTAGTGATATATTCTCTCCATTAAGTAAACACCATTAAGTAAAAGGTTAATGAACCTTTTATAATTGTTACGTAAAATGCGAAATCAATCCTTTTAAACACTTTTATTGTAAAATTCGTTATCGACAATGACAATTAGATTCAAATGTAGTATTTAAATTGAAGTAAAAACAAATATTTCCTATTCTATATTAACCCAGAACAAGTACATTGATCTGTATTACACAATAAATAAGTAGAAATCCCACAACGTCATTTAGAACTACCATTTTATGTGTTCGCGACTGTAACTAAAATGATAAACGCGTGAAGTTGCAGCGTGGCCACTCATATTTCATTAGTTCATGAAAGAAGTGTACGAGAAAATGCTTTATGCGAGAGCTAGTGTTTACTCAAATGTGAGAAATGTATCAGAGAACAGAAGCGGTGGAAGTTTCTAAGTGTGAGTTAAAAATGTTTTGTGTGTGTGTGTGTGTGTGTGTATGTGTGTGTGTATGTGTGTGTGTATGTGTGTGTGTATGTGTGTGTGTGTGTGTGTGTGTGTGTGTGTGTGTGTGTGTGTGTGTGTGTGTGTGTGTGTGTGTGTGTGTGTGTGTGTGTGTGTGTGTGTTAATAATCATATTTTCTAAGTTTTTCATCAGATCTCTTGTTCAAAATAAAATGGAAAGACGAAGCTGTAATACTAAAATATCTTATTTTATTTTTATGTGAATTTTATAGCCTAAAAAGTTAATAGCAGAGGTTAGTATCTAAAGTTTTATTTAACTTTTAAAATTATCTTTACTAGCTCGTTTCCAGACAGATATAATTTATGCTAGAAAAGTCTTTAAGATGTAAATTTATATGCGATTAAAGTCTAACGCTTCAGATATTACAATTTAGAATAAAGAACATTGACTGTTCTCATATACTGTTCACATCGTCAAAGTAATTGGATGAAAACCCAAATATAAGTAGTGGAATGTACGTGCACACAGAGTGATAAAATAAATCAGATTATCAATATAAAGTATGAATAATTACTAAATGTGCAAGCCGCGGTGGCACATGCGTTACTACCACAGAGTAAACAGATCAGACTGGATTTTAAAGTTGTCATATAATTTGCAATGTCATCTAGCGTTGATTTATTATTTTATGTTATGTTAAATAATGATAATCCAAAAAAAAAATGTAATAATTGTAAATTTAAAATAAATTGTGTTTGTTTGTATAATTTTTTTTTAAGAAATAAATCTATGTTAATGGACGTAAAAGTGTTGTTCTGGGTGCCATCATCTTTGATTTATTAACATTTTAAAAAACCTAATGGCAAACTCATGTCGGTTTATTTTAGCATTTAAAAATAAGGAAGCTTCTAAAAACATTTCAACTTTCTATCAATTAAGATAACACATGTATTGTGTATATATGTGTGTACCTACGTGTGTATATGTGTTTAAAATAATAATGAAAAACACAAGTATTATTATTTTGAAATCATAAATACGAAGATAGCAAATAAAGTGGGAGCAGGCTGGTTCCAAGACAAAGAAGGTTTTTTTTTGTAAAAGTTTTTGGTGTATTTCATTTTTTTTAAACATTTTTTTTTTTGTTTTTTTTTTTTGTTGGGACTACTTGAGATCACTGAATTTAACTCAACATATTCCATAAAACTCCAACGCTTATAATATTCCAGGAGATGGAATAAGACTATGATTAATACATGTATTTATGATATAAGTATTTATGGTATATGTGGTCACTTGGTAATTTCCCGGGGGAGGCCTTCTGTCCGGATGTAAGTCCTCGGGCACATGTCATACCACTCCGCTCGGGATCACGTTACTTTCAGAAACAGGCTAAAGATTTGTACAAACTGTGAAGTAAACGATTAACTGTTTTTATTAATGTCTTCTTGATTTTTAATTGTCGTATCTTATAAAAACATAAATGATTATATTCTTCTTCTCTCTTCAAAGAAACAAATTGCGAGCAAATCCTTAGCAATCACATTATATTCGTACATTAATAAAACAGCATAAAATGATATAAAAATAGTATTTTCCCCATCAAAGTCTCAAGCTGACATACGCATTGGAAGCCTTTTTTATTTTTATCTCCGATGTGAGATAAAATAATGTCAAAATCATATATTTTACAAATCTCTTTTCAATCAGTTACAACGAGACAATAGTAATAAAAATAAAACAATTTGATCTTGCACTGGATGACAGAAAAGTAACCTCTCTGATACTGAAGACTGTTAACAAAGTGTCACATTAGAAAGTTGTCTAACAATATCTAGTTTATTGTGTTTACACCTTAATATGAATGCGCCTTGACGTAACCTTATACAAGGCGTGTTTACTAAAAGCGGTGTTTGCCTTAGAGAAATATGCCAGTGGATGGAAATCTTTTTACAGTTTCGTGATGGTTGTGTGGAAACTTCCCGAGACTTATTTATTGCACTTCCAAAGTATTTTAAGTTGAAGTATCTACAATAACAAGGTTTGCTAGAATAACAATTCTTGCTTCCTTTTGTGTTGTGAAAATAGAAATAACATGTTTCACTTATAACTAGACATTTTATTTGTATAACAATTTTTACTAAGGAATTTATCATTTCTGAATAACTAAAGATGTTATTTGATAGCTAACTAATTTTCTAAATACTTGCTTATTATTAATAAATGTCTATTATCAAAATTTTATTACCGTTTTCATTAAATTAGATTACAATGTTCAATTTATGAAATGTAATAAACTGAATCTATTCGAATCCAGCACAGGAGATGAGAAATGGAATTGACAATATAAATATGAGAATCAATTCAGCGCAAGGCCCTCGAATTACATCACGAGAAATTTAATAATACAGATGAGATATTAAAATTTTCACTTTCGGTACGATCACGTGTCGTGCTTAGCTGAAATTCGTTATCGGAATCATTCTCAAAGGATTTAATTTCCTGTCGGCGGAATGAAAATCGATTAGTTTGATTTCCGACGGCCCCTGCTACTGGGTCTATAGTTTCCGATGCTGAGCTAAACTTAATAAGACGTCAAGGTAAACCAATTGGGTTTACCTCTCTTAAGTCGAATTTATTTGTTTGTTTAAACACGATTAATTTAGTTAGTTATACAAACAATGTACTTTTACTCTACTTTTTTAACAGAACAGTCCATAAATGATGGGACATACATGAATACAACTTTAAATATTATATGAAATTGTCTGTAAGGATTTATCAATTAATTTGAGCGTATATTAATTTGAAATAAATATATAAAATATTTAACATGGGTAGGATTTGAAACTGCAAAATTCTGGAATATCGTTCCTTCGCTCTGCCTATCTGCATATTAAGCTATATTGGCCTTTTGCTAACCACCGTGGTAAATCTAGAATTATGTATATAACAAGGGAGACATCTGCTAAGTTTCTTTCCCAATTCCTACCAGTATTTATTTACTTTTTAGAAAACCAACATATTCAAAAGATGCCGCACACAAAATTAATGTTTCAAATTGTATACAAACATTGTATATTTGAATTCTGCTCGAATAAATGGATTCTTGATTCTATACATATGTACAATTTCAAATAATTTTAATATTAGACAATTCTTGAATTAAATTCGTGATTGACAAACTTTTTGATTAACTTGAACGTAATATTTAACAATACATAGATTTGAGACAAAATTTCTCTAAAGTGTACAGTAAACAACATAAGTATAGCAAAACAAACAACAAATGTTGGAATAAGACTAGTATATTACAAAGACTAGACGCTATGCTTGGTTAAATTACGTAAATTCTCAAATGCAAGCAACGCAACTCTAAATCACGCACGAGGAAATGCAATTAGAATATACTTATAGATGCACATATGGGCTTAATTTAATTTACCTGAACTACTTAACTTTACTGTTTTGCGTACTGTGGAAATATATAATTATCTTTTGTAATACTTCGTTACGTGTTCAGTTACGATTGGGTTATTTATGTGCTATTATAGAGATGTCAATAATTTCGGTAAAACATAATAATTTAAACCTTGACTTTTAGGCAACCATAATAATATCCGTATTTTTATTACATCTAACAATACGTGATGCAGTGGATGAATGATTATTTAAAATCAGGAATTTAGTATATTATTATTCGTTGTCTTCACCAGCGGCCATCTTATAAATCTAGACAGTTTTAAGTGTATACGTGATGTTTGTTAATACATATTCTGTAATATTAAACATATAATCTTAACATTTTCATCAAGGATAGATTTTTCTTCTATAATATTAAAATGAGACGTGTTCGCGACTTATTGACAATTTAATATCTTTAACGATATTTTTTTTAATTAAAAACGCAATCGTATTTTGTGCTAAAAATGTAATAAAATTACATTATTTTATGCATTATTTTGGCAACATAGTCTAAAATATTTAAACAAACATCAAACTGCATTAGTTTTATAAAATAAATTAATTTCGTCTTAAATAAATGATCATTGATTCTTATATCAGAAAGGCTTACAAGAAATCAAAAACTGTTCTTACTTGCTTAGTCTATGTTTTGCCGCCTCCTTTTTTTTTTTTTTTAACAAAAAAGGCAACTTGATGAAGATTAAAAAAAGCAATTCCCAGTGAAAGGCCCCTCGATTTCACGAAGATTTATAATCTTTTTCTTTGCCAGTACTCATTAATCACGATTCAACTTTTATACTTGTTTTCTAAAGTTTGCAAAATAAGATTCGGGTCTGATAATGTTAGCATGCATTCTCTGGTAAAACTTCTTTCTGTTACAAAACACGTTGACAGTAACAAATATATAAATAAACATTAGTGATGTCTGTATTATATAACTAGACAAAAAAAAAGTATTGTAAACGAAACAGATTTTTTTATTAAAATTGTGGGTACATTAGTAATAAACACAACTAATTACTTTAGAATTTCGTGATTTGGATCTGATATCAATATTTAAATTTAGAATCAATGTTCGCAATCGCTTAAAAGCCTATAATTTGTATTTCGGACCAATCATTGCTGCAATAATACTCTAATTGAAGTATTTTTAATATGATTGACAATGTTGTTAAATATATCATAATGTTTGTATCATTATGGCGTCGTAGTAGTGCCCGCAGCTCTATTTGACCTCTAACCTTTTTACGTTTAAATTATTTAGAGATATATTTTGCAACACCTATTCTACAATAACGTATTTTGCAATGACATTGTTGTAAATGTATATTATGGTTTAAGATAGGTAAGTATCGCTTTGAAAAAAATTACCATTAAAAATAAATGTTACGTTATTAGATGTAAAGTAAAAATACGTATCAAAACTACTTTATTAGACTTTTATAGATTTTTGCCACCAATTGAATCGACGGCGTTTTATTTGGTTAGTTATAAGTTTTTAATGTAGTATTTAGCTTCTTATCGAATACTTATCTATATCAGTATCTCAAAAGTTCTTACAATAATTATAATTTAAAAAAAAATACATATCACCTTTAAAACATGTTGCTATAAAGAACAATAAACGATTAAATAATTCTTTCCAAATACAGACAGGCGAAAGCTATTACGCGAAACAATATATAAAAACAAACAGAAGCTCCGAATTTATTTTTAGGTTAGTAGATGTAATTAAAATGGAGGATAATCCGCATTTAATATTGACTAAAACGTTAAAGCTCTAGACTTACCACACGGAGTTGCATTATCGTAAAACCACAGCGTGCAAACTAACCACAACGGGTGTCGCCCTAATTTAGAATAATGCCTAAAATAAAATACGCTGTGATGTGTATTAAATTAACACTTAAGAATTTAAAGTAGCCCTATAATAATAATAATTATATAATATCAGGACAAATTAGACAAATGGACATAACCCCTAAGTAAGCAAATTATTTGCTTGAGTTAAGGGTGTTAGACAACGATACAAATACATAGAAATACACATTATAAATACCCAGAATATCTTTAATATGACCAAAACCAGGAATACAGACATCTATGCTCATCACAATTCACATAGCTTTCCTTGTCAGGAATCGAATCCAAGCCCGTTTGCGCCGCTATAATTAGGCGTCTGCACTAACTACTAGACCAACGGGACGGATAATATAATTTTCCATCGTTTATAAGTTCTCGAAATATTTCCTCAATTAAATGAAGCACTATCAAGTCAAAGCAAATATTCACTAAGACCGTGTGAAAAGAGAAGATATTTCCGGACGTAAGAACCAATTATCAAAGTCACTGTTGTATTAACTACATAATTGTGTAGTATCTCACAACAGATTTTGACATCAATATAACCATCTATTATATAGCTTTTATGACATAAAAGATGTTGTGCTAAAGGTTACGGTGAAAGTCACGATTATAATAGTTTTATAAACAGTCCGGTCTCATGACACTTCATTATTAAATTATTATGTAAGTTACAACACTTAATTTAAAATTAAAACACGATTAGGTAAGATTTAAAAAAAAAACTTAATATGTTTATTATCTGAATTCTGAACTAAGGTAACTAATTTACTCAGATTCTAATATCGTATAAAAATTACTTCATAAAAATATAAGGATAATTATGTATACAATATTTATATTATAATTAAGAGAGGCTTATGATTGTAATAACCGGTTCAATTAAGTTTATTTAAACTTTATTAATACCAAGAAATATAGCGAACAGCGATGACAACATCTTCGATGTAAAAAACTCCTATATTTATGTTTGTTACTTAAATGCTAGATAAAAAACTTTGACTTGAATGAAAATGCATTATGTATTATCATAAAATACGTTATAAGATTTAAGGTATCAAAGTAAACGCCTTATAAGCCTATTCCAATTAAGCTCGGTGAGGTCGCGACAAAACTTTCCTGTTAATTAAACTTGTTTCTCCGATGAAAATGAGAATGAGTTTAAAATTAATCAGCAAGGTCTATTCGAGAAAAAGAAACTTTTAAAGGGGGGGGGGGGGGAGCGGTGAAATTAAAATTTATTCTATTTGAAAAGTCGGTGAAGTAGATTAGCATAATACGAGTTGGGATGAAAGTGACGTCTTACCTGGCACCCGCAAATCAGTCAGTCTTTAAGGTTTGTCGCTGGCATTGTGAGGATTTAACCTTGATTAATATATTATTAGTTAGAATTTGACATTTTAAATTGAGAGAAAAAATACTTTCCACATAGAATGCTTAAATAACTCATCTAAATACGCTATTGCTCAGCCGGCAAACCAGGTAAAGATTTCCAGAGGTTGCAGGTACTTTTCTGTTCTTGTTGTTTTTTTAATTGAACTAATATTTTATAATTCGAAATAAATTAAGTATTTAGTTGAGACTTAATTATAAATATACATACTACCAATACAATTGACAAAAACATTGATTGTTTCCAGTTTGTTATGTGTGATGCGATTACGATGATTATGGTTTTAGTAACGCTTTCGAACAATTTACTTGTATTTTATTTCATTCAGTTTTTATCTGTATCCTATTTATTTATTAATGAATAAAAGGTAGATCGTTTCTATAAAGGAACACAACATATTACGTATACCTATATGTAATAAGGTAATAATAAAAGAAGTAGTATAGAAGTCAACATAAAACCTGATATGTGTGGTTCACATACTTTCTAGTTCCGTCTTAGCCCTTCCTGCTAGTTATGCCATCGTTGGGCAGCAACGTTGGCGTTAGACGTAAGTGGTTAATTCAGTAAAATATATATCGGCAAACAACAAATTAAGGAGAATTTGTCTTATCCACCTTCGGCTACAAATTCCGAGATCAACGTTTCATCAAATTTAATTGAATCTGAATTCCGCTCTCATATTCAATATCCCATTGTCATAGTAATTCCTTAAAACTTGCGATTTAGTTTCAAAAGGACGGGAGAATAGAAATCTGATTCGAAGTTTCGCGAAATTTAAATGAGAAATTCGTATCTTACTCCTTGAAAACAGAAGATTTCTTCGGTGAATTCATCAACTTAAAGTTACATTAGTAACAAAGTGATAGCGCTTTTGTTTGAATAAAATATAATAGCATAAAGTTTGCCCGTTTGAAGTTAGGGTACAGCTTGGAGTTATTACCTGGCTGGACCGGCGACTACGTCATAAACGGTAAAACTCTGCAATTTATGCCCTCCAACAGCTGTCGTCAGCAATTGGTATGGAAAATGTTGGTAAGCGAATATAATTTTAGAAAATTATTTCCATTGAATATGAAAACACAGCAAACGCGCAGTAGCAAATGTATAATTTTCTAATTGTATATTTTTTTTCAGATATATGAAACGAACACAATTATTTGACTTTGATTTTTTAGTTTTTACGTTTGCTTAGGATACAATTATGTTTATTAAAATTAAATCACGGTTGATTTAACTGAGACAACATTTTTAACAATAAAAAAACGATATCAACATCGTGACCATTGTCTTATAAATATATCCTCAAAAAAAATCAAGACAATAAATCCAGACACGCTAGTATGTAGCATTTTAATTCCTATATAGGTATGTGTTTTTTGCTCGAATGGATACCGTCAACCTTGTAGCATTTCATTGAGAAGAAAACATATGATGTCATAAAATGTGATAAGGAAGCCAGTTGTGTCACGACTGAAATAAAGGTGTTACCTAACGTTGCGCGCTCGAAGTCATGACGTGACCTCACGTCTCACATATAAGGGGGTCTATGTGTGTCCTATTTATACATATATACTATATATAATATATTTCTATTACGTATTAATAATGATATATTAGTTTTCAAACATAATGATAATTTATTATGATCTACAACGTGATTAAGTAATATTTAAATGTTGTCACATCAGGTATTGTTTATTCATATGAGGTTAATGTTATTTGACATTTCAATCTGAATGCTCTAATTTTGTAACAGTTATATAATAATCGAAATAGTATTTATTTATTAGTATAATTTAGTATTTTAACACATATGTGAAATATTGTCAGATAGATTATTTTATTTACTAATAAGATTAACTTCATTAGTACATAATATGCGGATGTATTATTATGAGGTTTCATCACATACAATACTTTGAATGTATAGTTTATGCAAAACATTGAATGTATGTTTACAAATATAAAGCTTTCCTGACTAATTAATATGTACAGGAGAAACCAGAATAAAAAAAAAATAGAACTTTAAAAAACCCCCGAATACCAACATACCTCTAAAAATAATAAAAATATTATTATTATGTGTTTATCGAAGTCGTTGCGTCAGGGGACCGATGTGCGTCGTACGTTAACAATAGTGTCTATTTTACGAAGTATTATTTGATTGTACTAAATTAACCTAGGGACACGCAAATTTTCACTTGTTTAAGTATTTTCATCAATATAATATAAGAACCTTTCACCCGCATCAATAAAACCTCAATATCTTGAAGACGACTGATTCTCTTTTACCAAACATAGCTAAGAACCATATAATTAATTAAATTTTAAATTTACAGCTCCATCTCGTCTTACCGTGTATACGATTGCTGAAAAGCATTCGAAAGGTCGGGTAAGATTTAAAATGTATTTTTAAATTTTATTTATTATACGCGAGTTAAATCCGTAAAAGTAATGTGTAGTACTCGTGAAAACTTTAGAAAACACTATAGTTAAGAACCGTCTCGACGAACCAGGATTTCGATTAAAGAAAACCGCAATCTAATCTTTGACAGACACACAGACACATAAATACACAGATAGACAGAGACACAGACAGATCGTCAAACTTATAACACCCCTCTTTTTGAGTCGCTGGTTAAAAACAAATACCTAACTAACAAATTAAGCTAAATATACTTTAATTTGAAATAGGTTGGAGGTTAATCATCTAAATTAACAAATGAATTAATGCTAGTATGTACAAAATGTATTATATATTGTTTAAGGGCAATTAAAGCAATGTCATGGGATGTGGATTCAAATCCCACTAGCTTTTTGTTCTGACATACTAGTGCAAGGTTAGTTCGGTGACCTGACAGTTAAATTAGGTAACACGTGAGACCGCAACTTTAATGTGAAAATCGCATTTTTTGTACATTTTGTATTTTAAAAATTATCTGATTGTAAAATAATACACGTAACAGGTCAATTAACCTATTTTTTCTTCAAGATGAATCGCCACAATAAAATATATAAAATTCTTAAGTGTAATTTATATATATATGCATATCAAATTAATTTTCTTGTAAGTTCATTATCAATTCTTAATTTACACATGCATATGTAATTCTAATATATAATAACAAGAACTTCCTGAGATAACTTACAATAATAATTGTAATATTATTCTTAAATGGTTGTAAGTTATATGTAATTTTGTGGGTATATTTGGGTCAAAAAATTGCGGAAATGACATTATTAGACCAATGTTAGTAATGTGTTATATGAACAAACAACAAAGAAATATAGTACAGATATAAAACTGCAACTCCGAGCCGACTGAGACTGTTTGTACATATGTTTGTTATACACTTATTTTTACGATGGAGTTGTAATATTATTATTTGTTGGCGTGAAAGTAAGTAAAAAATGATTTGAATAAAGGTAGTAACTTCGATTAAATCTAAATTGAATTTATGAGTTACAATTACCTGATTACAGAAAAACTCAAAAGAACTCTTATAGGTATTAAAAGCATGCATGAGACATTTGTCAAGGGAATGCATGCATCTTAATAGACGCGTGCCGGGCGGCGGTCGTATGAGTGATTATGTTTGTACATATTATATGATATCCGATAGCATATGCAATGATGCATTAATTAGTGCATCCGTAATGTATGCATTCTGTATTACTGCTATTATATTTAATTGTTGACATTGAATTATTTGTACTAGTATATGTCAGGTAAATTATATATACATGTTGATTTAATTAATACATATTTATAATATATTGCTATAATATTAATATTGTTAATTTATTAAATGTATTATATTATCGAAGACATGTGTAGCCATTGTTGTTTATATTATCTTAATAACATTGAGATATGTAAAAGAAAGTGGCGCGCGTCGCTTGAACGATGCTGGAGAGAGCTGCGTTATTGCCGACATCTACGGTAATAACCGGAAATTATCTTGCTATTTTAAAATGAAATAAATCAATATTTACTAAATAATTTCTTTTTTTTTATTAGATTTATATTTTAAATAAAAAAAAAACTTGCAAAGTGCTTAAAAACGTTTAGTACATTACAACTTTAGTTATATATATTTATACAAAAAAAACATACATAACGCAAGTAAGAAAGTGGATTGTATTGTTATTTATTAATGACCACTGGAGAGAGCAAGTCATTTCCCAGTTTGTGGTCAGTAATCTTGCGGAAGTATTACCTACGGTGATTATGAACTGTGTTGTACCTACTCGAATCTGACTATATACTATTAATTACGTTGTATATTACATTAAAATTTAATTATTTTACGGATTTGTTTTACTAAGATAAAAAAATATAAACCAAATTAATTGATTTCATATAACATTAATATAAGCAATATATTCCGAAGCTATATACCTTTTTAAAATAATTTAAAACTAGACATTAAATTGATTAAAAAAAGAACATTATAATAAAATTCGAACAATTTTTATAAATGTTAAAATAAAAACTATGCAACACGATGCGTCTGCGCAGCACGCTCGTTGAACTCTTTAACAAGAGCGATGTGGATCGATTCGCAATGTTTACGCAAATTACATTGAATTTATTTGCATGAATAATTATCTGTGATTATTGTATAACCTTTGGACAATTTATATGAGGAGATTATCGTTATTAAGATAAATTTAGTGTTAGTTCCATTTTATTTTAAATATTTGCAATATTTTAACGTACCTACGTAATAATTACAATATTTTAGTTTAAAAAATAAAATAATTTACTTATACAAGAAACTATGTTTTTGTTTGTGGCCACCGTTGAAGTCTGAAGAGGTGTTACATATGAGGGTGTAAAGATTTTTTTATTTTTTATTGTTGAATTATTTTTAAGAATTTCGCATAAAAAGAAAAACTAATGGTGCTCAAGTTTAACTTTCCTTGAATTTTTAGTGTTGTTAAAAGCAACTGTGAAATAGTGTACATAAAATGCTTTTAAAGGATTTTGAAGCAACACAACGTAATGACACTAATCATCGTTAGAGTCAATACAATGTTCAGTAACCGTTCAATAGTTTTGTGAAGAGGCATTTAGGTCAAGGAACTGTTATTATAGAAAATGGTACTTACGTAACTACCGATATTCCTCAAGCTGAGATATTTTATATTAAAGAAAAGAAAACCTCTTATTTATAATCTCAAAATTTATACGAAATCTCGGAAAAAAATTGAAGTTTTAAAAATTAAAAAATTAAAAAATATTTATTTATTTAAACTTTACTGTACAAAATTATACAATTGGCGGAGTTAATGCTAAAGCATTATTTACCAGTCAACTGAATATACAGAGAAATAAAAAGTATTAGGGTACAATACAGAAAAAAACAATTAAAATGTAATGGTTTTTTATTCATTAAGCCACTTAAAATGTTTATATTAACGATAAATTTCACTCAAAACATTATGAAATAACAAAGTATATAATAAAATAATAGAATTATGTAATCAATAGGCGTATTAATGAATCCGTCACGCTTTCTCGGTTACCTGTTACTGGAATCCAAGATTTATCTTTAATTTGTTTTGATTGCTCGAACAGGCAGATTTATGATCTATCCGTGATAAGTTTAATTTGTAGTTACAAATATTTTAACTACTATAATTTTGAAGGAATGATCATAGCTTTGTCAATTTTGGATTACTACAATAAGCTACAATAATAATGATTATTGCAAACTTTTGCTGTAAGCAGAGAATATATAAGTACATACAAAAATAAGAAATTTCAATTGGTTGAATGAATGATTCACTTAAAATATCCATCAATAATACATTTATTTAGCTCATTAATTAGCTTGTTATTTGGCCATGCAAACATTGAGGATATTTTTTCAAATTATAGTTAAACTAAAAATCACTAATTTAGTTAAGACATAGTAAGTATATATTTTAAAGTATTCACTCAGTACTTCAATGTTCGTGTATCTTGTCCAATAGTTCTAGTTTCCACTTGCCTAACCCGTGATCGCAACGCATTTAGGTTATCGAACATCGTAATAGTTTTGCCCAACTTTGGAACAAATTGACCCAGCATGTTTCGTGATTTAAAAAGTTTTAAATGGATCTGTCAATATTTTAGGAATAATATTATTTAATGTCAGAAAACTCTTCATCCAGAAACATCTCATCAATATCTCTGATGTAGTAAAAGACTCAGATAGATATATCTTTTTAGAGGTAAGTTCATCCAAATACTTTTCTTTTTATTGCTTTTTGATAGCCAAAACTGGTACATAAATAAACAAATATATAAAACATATAAAAATACTTTCAGGGCCTATAACAAGCCGAGTTTACATACACCCAGACATACATACGTTACAAAAGGAATATACATACGTCACACATATCTTACAAAAGAATGTTGCATAGTTTTTGTACTATTTTATTTACTCCACAAGTAACCTGAAGGTCATATTATATCATAATAGTTAATTATAGAATAACAACACATAGAGTTACATATGCCAACATAATTCTAACAGTCAGTCGCTTTCATTGGAAAGTTACCGGAACTGCGCAGGCGCATAATCCACGTCTCTCAGCTTTTTATGAACATTACTCGTACCATCTTACATTATGATGATTACACACGATATGAAAAATCTGAATAAGAAATCGTGTAAACATCTTGACTTAAAAACTTTTTGTTACAATTACGCTGTTGATGTTTAAAGTTATTGATAGTTATTTGGTTATTATTTTCCATATAATAAATCCTGTATAATTTATCTCCGTAATTATGTTGGTGCTATGTAATCTTTGAAATGTACAGTCATTAGGCTCAAACAAATTTGTCATTATATTAATATTATTAATTTATAATTCAGGGTTATTATACTTAAGAAAACACAGCCGCTACCAAAATCATATAATTGTAAAGTAATATAGCAGGTAAACAATTTTAATAAGATCTCGTTATCAAAAGAAAGTGGTAAAGTTAGAATTATTTTCTAGTCTCACTATTACTATCATATTTAACAAAATACTCGTTTAAATTGACGTAGAAAGTATCAAATAAGTATTATTTAATCTTTTGCTAATAACAATATAAAATTTGCTAATAACAAAACTATGTGCATTTCGACAATATACTATATTATTTTGCTACAATATTTTTATGTCAAAGAAGTTCTTTTTATCTTTTAAAAATCCTTTTAGCAAAGATTCGTTAGATGCAAAAGAACAACAATAAAAATTGTGAGTTTCAGCTTTTGGACTATTTAAAAATTTAAAGAGTATTTGGCTCAAATAGTCTGACTAACAGTTCGCAATCGTTTGAGTTACGCTTCGCCAACAGCCAAGCGACACCGTGCACTTTTTATTTGTTTTCTTTTTATTTACACATGCTTGTTGAATTCAATTAGAGTTTTAAACTTAAACTGAGTTTAATTTTAAGCTGCTTGAAGAACAATTTCAATAAATAACAGCATACCAAATTTAAGATTTACGTTGTATAATTATAAAGAAGAAAATGATAATTAAAATATATTTATAATGCAGCGATTAGTTGTACAAAATTATACTTATATTTTAATTGTTTTAAAAGAGTGAAGATAAGGTTTTAATGACTTACTGATCAGGTCATTGTCTAAGTTGCTTTGATAAGACAAGTAGAATTTGATAAGTCTTTTTGTAGCGTAGGCACTCACTAAGAAAAAATCTATGAAATTCCTCAAATACATGAAAAAGTCCGTATAAAAGTTTATATAGCAAATATGACGTTTTATATAAATAATATACACTGTAAATCTCTGGGCCAATACAAAAGATTTAAGTTCGTATAATTGTAAAACCTTCACAAAAACGAAAAGTTAGAACAAATTTGTTAGTATCTTCGAATCTAAAATAAAATTCAACTGTCCGGGCAGACTAATGTAATGTTTCTTCGCAATGGACAGAGTGCAATGCTCAAGTAATCTCAACTAAGATTAACTCGCAAACTTCCTATCGACTGCAATGCATTATTTTGTATACCGATTCCAAACTTTTCAGATAAACTTTTTATTGCAAAGTATCCTAATCTCGATTTAAGTCTTGTTCTTAAAAGTTGGATGAGGTTTTGGAAATTGGTCATTTTTTGTAGCTCAATTTGCAAGAATAGGTTAATTAAGAGTTTGGTCCTTGAGTAATTTTGGATTGAAATTATTTTTTTGTTAAACGTGAGAAGATTATTGGTTTTCATAAGGTTTTATATTCAATTGAAAAAACAGCAATGCTCACACAGTTTTAATAATAAAATATTATTAATTAATATAGCTGAGTTTTAATATAATGCTTATATTTTGTAAGTCTGATATAATTAAAACAAATCTTTTATGAATGATTATAATATCTTTGAGCTTTCTTTTGTATATAACATATAAATAACTATTTAATAAAAGGTAAGGGAAACTCTGAATAAAATAAATATACAAGATGGAATAACAAACATGTCTGTTTCCTTGATCTTGACATAGATTTAGATCAAAACACGAGAATATACTGCGTAGACCTGTTCTCTAGCTACATTGGCAGCTGCCGTATATAGATGTTTATTAGTGAAACGTCTTTAGAAATCATTATTTATTTTCTACAATATCTCTTTTCAGGTAAATAATATTATTATATTTCGAAGATTTGATCTCAAAAGCAATAAAAATCCATCTCATCTCTCTTAGGTGTGCAATATATTTAGGGAAAATGAATGTCATTTATGACTTATAGTATTAATCGAAATTTTTGTAACTATCTGGATGGTACTTGAAAAACTTTGATTAGAAAATTATCTTTCTACTCTTCTTCAAAGATTTATTAGTTTACGTAATGTTCCATTTATCCTGTTATTGATCAGATAAAGTTAAATTAAGCATATTGAACTATATCCGTTGACTTGACCGACATCTCTTAGGAATGCAGGGTTTCCTACTTGGGATGACTTAATGCTATTCATGCAATTATTACATTGAAGGTTATGTGTTCGAAGGTTTAGATCATGTATGGTAAGGACATATGATAAACATATGTAATATTATATACATGTAAATAACTCAACTTTTATATTTGGTACATTGATGAAGAATGAATTATCAATGCCAAAATGTTGTATATTTGCAACCATCCCAAATATATTGAATTAAATTACAGTTATTATCCAGTGTCATGTTATTTTGGTATTGAAAAAGCCAGGAAAATTAATGGTCTCTGTTTTAATTCCGGTTATCAGTATGTGTTAGTATTCAGGACATGTTGAACGGGAGGAGTGAACTTTGTCGGGAGCAATGACACCAGCCACTCCTACCTCTTTGAGAGCATGTTATAAGCCTGGCACAAAGAAACTTCGAGGAACATGCCATGAGAGTAACATAAGAAATTTATTAAACATTGAAGTGTAATTACATATATTAAAGTAACAGAACCTATATTGATTTATAATAGTATTTATAATGCATAAGTAAAAGTCATTAATCAGATTTAGTAAAACTATTAAACATCAGACAAAGCATCTAGTAGCAGTGTTAAAAAGTATTAACCAGAAGCTGATGAATATAACAGAGTACAGGTTTATGATTAACATATTGATCCACATTCTACCTTTTAAGTTTTAATAGTATCACTGCCACAAGATACATATTCAAGTAAGTACATGTGTATGTAGTGGTAAAGTATATGTAGTGGTATATACATGTGTATGTAGTGGTAAAGTATATGTAGTGGTATATACATGTATATGTAGTGGTAAAGTCGAAGGTTTAGAAGTTTTGCGTGATTGTGTGTTCGTGATTGGAGATTGTAATTTCCATAACAAGAATTCTTATTAGTCATACAAATAAAACAGTACAACATTATTTGATTTAGAGGCTCTAATCATAAAATTAGCTTACAAGTTATTACTTATCATTCGAGTAATATCTTGGTAATCAATATTACAATTACCTTTTTGCAATATTAAGTCGTTGAATAAAAAATATTCTATAAGTATAATAATTGAAAATGTTTCAAAAAGATTAATTTAATTATAATCGTATACAATATAAACCGTATAATTGAAAATGTAGCAAAAAATATAATGTAAATTATAACCATATAATTATCATTCTTATATAATATACTGTCATTATCATTAAATTAAATTTTCAATTATAGCTTCATCCATGTTAATTCTGCACAAAATTAAACATCATATTAAATTTTCCAGTTCTTACGACAAATAATTTTCGACTCGATAACATTTATATCCTTTAAAACATTAATTATTTGCAGAGTTTGTTAAGGCACTAACATGTCTTTACATAGAAATCATTTAATGTTTTGTTTGTATGTTTTCGTGGGCGAAGTAATAAACTGACTTATATTTAGTATCACAAACAATTCGTCTATTGAGTCATAGTTGTAATGAGTTGCGTCAGTACGCTATATTGCTTAAGGATACTCACAGAGCCGACGTCTTGAATTTAAATGCAGTTTACGGCCTTTTGTTATAAAATTGTTTTTACCTTCTTATTCGCGTTTATGTACAAGGTTCCGATTTTCGATGACTTCATTCACGCAAATAATTCTTTGAAATTCCTTAATTCTTTTACTAATATTATGTTTGATAAACAGATTTTTTTTTAAATATATACAAAAGTCCATAATAAAAATATTTCAAAATTCTCAATTTTGTTATTACAATGCCCTATTGTTAATAAAACTGAATGCATATTTTTCGTTTTAGCAGTGGTTATAAATATTAGTTAATATATAGTGCGGTATGACCGTCAGACTGTCAACAGCCTTAAATTCATAGAGTCGCGTGTATAGAATAAATATGAATGGCTACTTTCACAAGTTTTCTGCATCTTGAAACATATTGCTTTAGGAATTTTGTGAGTCATTTTAAAACTTTATATTAAATAGAAAATGTAGCTGGAAATTCATCGGTGTTTATAAATAAATTGATATACTTGTTATTTTCAATGTATATAATATATAAAATCCTCTCTTAAATTATTTACTGCATAAGTGCAGAAATATATATGGTATTTATAGAATTAAAAATACTGTTTGCTTATTAATTATATATTTTTTTATTTTATTAAGAATATGAACGCTGGTTATTGGTTTATTTCTTTTCATATTTCATCTCATTTTATAATAAAATATACTTAGGGATATATAAAGGTGAAAAGAACTATAAATAGTATCTAATTAGGTACAAGGATAATATGAATATTTCAGTAACATTTCAGTTCATGAAGCACGTGTAAGACATTTTTTATATAATTATGTGATTACTCTCGAGTGATGTGGAATGTTTTTAACTCAAAACTCCACATTTTATTTTCTGATTTTAAATTAAATATATGTAAATATATATGTATATATGTAGTCAAAAATATTAAATTAATGATATCTATTTGTGGACAGTAAATATAATTCTATTCAAATCTCTAACATAATTCTATACAGCACGATATTTTTTAATTATATTGAAAAAGAATGTATATAGTTTGAAAATATCATATCAAGTACAGCCATGTTAAGCTTATTTCAATTAATAAAAATATAGAATGAAAAATAAACCAATATGGGCAGGAATTCGAACCCGCGACTACTGGGAAACCGTCCCGTTGGTCTACCAACTGAGCTACCGTATCGCTGTCTGCCTTGGTGAATTAAGCATTCTATATGTGATCGTCTTTAATGTTTATAGTGTATATAATGCAAATATTATCGTCCTTTTGGAAAACCCACACAAATCAAAAACAACACATATATCTAATGCAAAACCCCAGTATCTTCAAAAAGGGTATGAATTTTATCTTACAAATTACAAGGGTCCCCATTATTGCGTGACCATCCGTGATATTTATGGGATCCCATGTCTAACTGGATTACCTCTGTGTGCAATATGCATAAAAAAATATCAAAACTGCTGTGAGAAAACGATTTATCTTAACTAAGCTTTTAGGGACATCCGAATTCCTAATTTATTACATTAGTATCAATAGATATGTCTGAACTTACAAAAATAAGAAAAAAATGAATTGAATGTATCCCTTTAATTATTAGTTATTTTATGATTAGCCAAACACGCAGTAGCGTTGAAATCAGCGATGTTTTGTGGCAAAAAGAAAAAATATGAAAAATCAACACATTTTTTTTATTATAATGAATAAATTTATACCAAGCTTAAATAAATAAGGGTCTGCAAAAATAGAGGAGAGTTTATTTATAAAAATGCTGAATAAAGACGATTGCAAAAACGTAATTGCCAACAATTTTACCTTCACTGTTAGCCTTTATGCCTAGTAAATATATGAATATTCATTATATTAAAAAAAATTGGCCCACATTTTAGTAATGTAATAAGTCTATTTTGAATTTAAATAATTAATTCGTGTTTAATTCAAATTATAGTTAAGACATTGATAATTACATTATAAATTGTCTTAAATCCTATCCTTCTATTTATCTTTGGTATCCTGAAATATCTTTTTCTTGGTGCTATAGATGTTTGTATTGTAGGTATATGCTAAGTATACCAAAACACTCGAAATATCCAATAAAATCCAATAGCAAAATAAATTCAATAGCTCTAAATCAAACACTCGATCACGTTCACTTCAAAATGAACGTAAAAGGTTGATCCAACAATTATCCCAGCTTTGAGAAATGTATGCAGTTGTTTACAATAGCAAGAGATGAAGTTTGGACGTTGTTCTCTCATGATAGGGGATTGCATTAAACGTGAAGAAGCATTGCTCTCAATACATATTTAATATTAATTGTATTACAATTTATTTAAAATTATGAGCAAATACGATGTGAGTGTTAATAATTAAACAAAAATATTTTAAACTTATTTTAGCATTATGAAAGTATATATGAAGATCTATATTCAAATATAATACGGCTTTTGGGGTTTCCGTAAACCAATAATAAATAATAAATCAAAACTTCTATTAAATAATCGGTTATAAATCAAATAAATGAAGTCAGTAGTTGGGTGTGATAACTATGTTAATCACTAGCAACCGCACTATAAATTGTATCAAAGGTTTCTGACCGTTTGAATCAAACTTAAACTATAAACTTTATTCGAAATCTAAGAAATATAATTATCGATTTATATAATTTACAAAGACATTCGCTTTAATAAAAGGCGTAAGAATTTCTTTCACCAACACAAAACTAAGTAGATATAATCTGAATCATCACACACAATCTTTTTTAACAAGTACATAAACAAAGAAGTAATTAATCTAACCAAATTATTCAAACTCATATGTCAGTGATATATATAAAGAACGAGAAATATAAAATTAGATGAATATAAAAAAATAACAAAATAAAACATATAAAATACGAAAGTAATTATTTAAATTTGAACATATATTGACTGCCTAGTGCATAATGTGGTCCAAACTTTTTGTTTCTGCTAGTGACAGTGAGAGTTCTAAAGTAGGTCGCGATGATCACTAAGACGTGAGAGATTTGGACCGAGAGAAAACGCATGCTAAGTTTTAATAGTGTATTTTAATACACTCACGTGTTTTCGGTGGTAGGAATTACGATAATAATTGAATACTTTGACGAAACCGATCCGATGGAGCCTTATTTGAGGGCGAATTTATGGCTTCAATTATCCGGTAGTGTATGATTACTGGAAATTGGAAACACTAGGCTTTAACGTAATTGAAATTGAAATTGAAATAATGTAATGTAACACAATATATTTTTGAGTGTTGGTAAAAACAAATATTTATAAAATGTTAAGTTGAAATACATATATAATATTAATAAAGTTATATATGTAGATTTTTTATTCGAAAATAACTATACACATACATGACGAAAAATATAAAATTATTCTAAATAAATTAAAATATCAAACATTTTGTAAGACCGAAAATATTGAGTTTTTTTATATATTAATATTTTTTATAAGTTCAATATGCCGGTACAGCTAATTGTATCATTTAATAAGTTAAGTATGTAACAAGAGTGCTAATAAGCTTTCGTTATGGCCGACTCATGTTACATATTTCGTCCAAACAGTATCAGAGGTTGCGAAGTCGGTAAAAATTCATCGATTGTTACAAGCATGCTAATTTTAATACCACACTTTCATGAATTACAACATCGTATTGCTCCGTGAGAATAATACAAATTAATTTAGTTGTATGTTTATTATAAATTTATGATTATCCAAAATGTTAACAAACATTGCTAAAGTAAATAACGTTTTATCCAGTTCAAGTGATGATTGCACATAATGTCTATTTACTAATTATTATATTCATTTCATTATTCACGCCACTGACATTATATATTTGACTGTTTATTTGATTTTATTTATATATATATATATATATATATATATATATATATATATATATATATATATATATATATATATATATATATATATATATATATATATATATATATATATATATATATATATATATATCTAAATGTGTAATAAATAATTTAAAAGTTAATTTAAAATAAATTTAAAAAGTTTACATGAAATAAAAAATAAATTTAAATAAATAATTATACTTTATCTGTATATTTTTAATTCCCCATAAAAAGTTGAAGATACGTGAATTACAAACATATTTTTTTATATTTAATTGACGCTATTTTTTGTGAACAGTAATATCCTTATTTATTTGAAAGTTAGGTTTCTCAAATTATCATATATTACCATTGATATCATATATAACCTTGGAAATTATAATAATAATTTAAAAATATATTAACTTACTTATAGATATGTTATAGACTACAAAAAAAAACAAAATTACCCACAAAAAAAATATACAAATATTTTAAAAAAATATAATTACAATAAATTAAACTTACCGTTATAAATATATTGAATCACAGACACAAGCACAGTCAGTCACAGTTCACAGCCGCATTTAGATCTCAGCGCCACGTTGTAACACTGCGCGGTACAACGGAAGAGTACAACGCTGCGCGCGCGCACCTAAAAGTAAAATCGAAACCGTTCGTCGTAAATCGAAAATATTAATGCGTAAGTTATATTAAGGTTAAGGATATTGAGCAAATGTTGAAAATCGATTTGATTTCAGAATTGGAGCGTTAGGTGGTAATGCTCTTAATTGTAGCTTTCATTCTAAGCATGTGAATTGAGTTTGAAGGTTTATTCCTCTCATAGAAATATATAAATTGAACTCTTATTTGAATTAAATGTTAAAATAAATAAATTGAGTGTTTTTTTATTATTGCCTATAAACATTATATTTTGTATTTCTTGTTCTTTATATATCAATAATATATGAGTAATAATGATTAGGTGAGGTTATTAATAATTTTCTAGTTTTTGTTCTTGTTGAAAAAGATAGTTATAATAAGATTGTGTGCGATGATACAGATTGTATCTATTTAGTTTTGTGTTGGTGAAAGAAATTCTTACGCCATTTATTATAACTAATTTCTCGGTAAATTATATAAATCGATAATTATATTTCTTAGATTATGTTATCTTAAATACTAAAACTCACTATTGAGTCTAGGCACTTGTAAGCTGAATATTATGATCGTATAGATCAAAGAATATTTTTTGGAAAATATTTTCCGGTCGAACATAAAATATATTTACAAATAATAATTAATATATTAAACCTGTCCAAGCCGTGCTTCACGTGTGTACATATAAAAGTTTTACGTGATTCTGAAACACTGATACAGAAACTGCTGTGATATTATCGTATATATAAAGTTGGTATTTTACGACAGATCCTCCAGAGACCTTTTTAGTTATTGGGATTTTATGAGGTGTTTATTATTATTGTCCAATGTTAATAGATATTTTATCAGCAATATGTCACATAATTGTGCTATAAAAATCAAATAGTATACTCATTGTTGTAAGGACTTTGAAAAGTTACGACTAACAAAGATTTATAAACTCGTAATGTCATTCCTATAACTTTTTCGCAGAATTGATTTTTTTTGTGATAAGTGGTAAATATAATATGTAACTTATGTTTGTTTGATGTATTCGATATTCATTTGATATATATTTAATCATTCATAGATGTATCTTAATATAAACGTAATTCTTATCTCTCCCTAGAATCAGTAAACTACGATTGCCTTATCTAACTTAACTAATTTAAACGAAACCATTTCATCCTATCTGGTCAGGTTAACTATGCTTTTATCTACAGAATACGAACACTTTGAAGTCAGTTTATTTAAAATGTTATGATAATACCTACATAATATAATAAAAATAAAGGACGAAACAAAGGGAAGGGAGGCTTCAAGGGTGTTGACGCTGTCGCCGTAAACAATTAACTTCGAAGGGAATGAATCTTTAGAAATTATTTTGATAGAAGCTTTTGTACGCAATAAACTTGGAGGGGCCCCTTTCATTTGCTTTGCTTGTTTTAGAAATTATATTGTTCGTAAGTCAACACAAACTGGATCGGAGTAAAATTATGAAGGAATAATCAAATATATTTGTCCATTGACGATATATTTCAATTTGTTTTGAATTTTCGTTAGTAACGAGATACCATTCATTTTTATTTGTAACTGCTGAATATATATATTTTTTATAGTAACAATTTCCTACACTTATTTGCAACACCTTCCCAGAATGAATTCATGAAAATTGGATTAATTTTTGGACCCAATTTTCTCCAACTCAAATGTCATTACTCGGACGTCGCAAGCTGTACATAATATCCCAAGTTTTCTAGAGCTCGCTTCTCATCGACATATATGTCGTAAATATTTAAGAGGATTTATTACTACATATTTATCCAAATTTTGACTGTAGGTTTTAAGACTGAACTTCGTAATTATGTTTAAATGAAAACGCAAAATCGTTGCTAAAGTAATTTTCAAAATTTAAATTTAGAGACTCCCTTTTAAAATAAGATGGACTCAAATCCGAATGGCGGAAATATTTTATACATAATGTTATTATTATATCATTATAATAAATATTTAGGTTATTAAATTATATATCTATACATAATTACTTATTATATAATTTATTACTTATGCGTATGAGCTATGGCTGGCACAAATCTTATTACGAACCCAAAAAAAATGTATTTTTTTTATTGCACCCATATTTTTGTTTCATATATTCGGATAAAACCTATCTTCACATAGGTATCCTGAATAGTTTTCAATCATGCGATGAGAAATACTGTGTGTTTATTACACTACCTTTCATATCCACCAGACGTTATGCCGTGAGTCTTACGCTGGGCCAACTTCCAGCAGATGTGATCTCGGCGTAAATGGCGTCTAATCCAACATCGTGTCCCAGTTATTCCGTCAAACTTATGGCTGACATAAATTCACGTCGTCTTATATGAGACTGGGAAAGTTAGCACTCAAAAGTACTGGCTACACACCCTGGTATGAATAAATGCAAAAAGATATTTGAAATGTCAGAAGCGTGAGTCATATGGAATTTTAACTATACTTAATTCTGCATGGTTACATTTTATAATAATTATGCATGTATTTATAAATAACATTATGTATTGCAGAATGTCTAGCAATTAAAAACGTATTAGATCTCTAAAACTTCTCAGGGGTTTAATTATGAATACTTACAAGTGAATTTTATTAAAAAAACATGATGTTGCCAGCGACTTCGTTTAACCCTCTTCACTGTCCTTTTTGCTGCAGACTTACACCATCTATCACTCAAAATGTACACAAATATTATTTTACTTTTATTGTAACTATAACCAAGCCAAATTTAGGATTTTCCTATGAAATAGCGAGAATTATTCAGAGTAAAAATTCTCTGTCACTTAGATAATAAGGCAACTTCACACCAATATTCTTTTAAAATTCATTTAGTAGTTTTGGTTTGTTCTAATTATACTTTAAATCAGCTTATGTTTTCCAGCAAAATAAAAGAGTTTTCCGAAGTAAAAAGTATTTTTATGTTGACTGATACTCAATATTATAAAAAAAATTGTTTTATAAATAGTCTTAAAATAATATTCACGGAGTTTTATGCGGTTCTTTTTCATGGACGGACTCTTGATGACATCGTGAACTTCAGTCTGACGTTTCATAAGTGCAATGTTTCCCTATTTAAAAAAAATAATACCGTTGACATGACTTTTTAAATTTGACCAAGGTGTTAATGTGTATTAGTAGTTAATTACCTCAAAATCCGTCAAGTCATTAAATGTTTGTCCCTGTAATCATCCTGATCATAATCTTATGGTTTGAAATTTTGAACGCAAAAAAATAATCGCACACAGGATTTTTGAACACAAAAAAAAAACTGAATTTGTAGCAATAGCTTTTTAGAAAAAAAAATAATTAACAGATTTCACTTGTTATTACTGTATTACATGTGTAAGAATGGTTAAATTTTAAAATAAGATTTTTTTATTATTTTTTTTTCTGTTATATGCTGTGTAGGGATGTCATTGCTTGCATTGATTTGGTAGGAAAAATATTTTAAAATATGCGTATCGTGAAATTCGTCCGTTTTTTAGGTCAGCTAAGAAAACATATTCAAGTCACCAGACGGTCCTGGATATAGGTCACCAACGAATGGATTAATGCAAGTTAATTTTTATATTATTTATAAAAAATATGACTATATTAACAATTACTTCATATAATAGTAATACCGTGACAAAATAACAATCATGCATATAAGCCTTAAAAAATCTTGTTTAGATCTGTTTGATCTTGATTAGTATCTTACTAAAAATGTACCAGTATATTTAAAAACATACATAATTCATCATGTTCATTAAAACACAGCAAAATTCAGGAATTGAAAAGTCTTTCCCTATTTTCAAGTATTACTATAATAGGCTACGTGTAACGAAGGGTAATACTAGCTGGAGACTGTCTCAATTATCACACGAGTTTTACTGGAGTAGCAACACTTACAGTCACAACGATTCTAGAATCAATTTAAATAAAAAAATAGATGTCACCACCGTCCCGATAAAGACGATCACATATAGAATGCTTAATTCACCGAGGCGGACAGCGATACGGTAGCTCAGTTGGTAGAACGACGGGACGGTTTCCCAGTAGTCGCGGGTTCGAATCCCTATTGGTTTATTTTTTATTCTATATTTATATAAATTTAAATAAGCTTAACATGGCTATACATGTTTAAAGATATTTTCAAATATTAAATTACCTTTTTAAAGTGAGGTTTATAATTGCTTAGGATATAAAATTAACAGACAATACATTTTTTTGGTGACTTTGATCTTGACTTCTTATAACATTGAAAATATGATGACTAACTTCTTTAGTTTAATCATATATCATACAATGATAAAAAAGCGTATTCGCTTTTTGTTATATGACCTAATAGTCAATTGTTTTTTATCTCTTTTGGTTTACCTTAACACAAATGTTTGAAAGTATGAACCTTTATTCAAAACTTCTAATAATTATACTTGAATTTATCATCATTTTAAATAAATATTAATACAATTAATATTTAATTTACAAAAAGTAGCAGTTATTAGTCGTTCTTTGCTCCAGTGTGTCTCTGCACATCATTAGACGATATCCTCTTAACGCCAATTAAAACAATTTTGTACGATAGTCACGTTTTCCCTCCTTACGTGACAATTACGTTTAACATCTTCAGATAAACAAGTTGTTTAAACCTTATGGTTGATTATTCACACCTTGTAAAACTATATTTCATAAAAATAATAATTCTTTCATTTTCACACAAACAAGTACAAAAAAGTGCCAAGAGTCATTAACAACATCAAATTAAAAAAAATGAACTACTTATATATTTAAGATTTAATTAAAATCAGGATTGTAAAATATAGATAGAGTATAAATATTTATAATTATATTAAAATCAGTCAAATGTTTATGTTACCCAACGATTTTAAACTGTGACATCAGCTACTAAAAGTAAAAACTAAAGTTCCACTTAAATACAAGAATCGAATGTGTAATACACGAAACTGCCTATTTGAAATTGTATTGAGAAAATTTCAATTAAGTTTCGAGTGCTTAAGTATTTTTATCTATGTAATAATGCAAATTCGGTTACGGTTATTTCGCTATTTATTTCACATATGAATTTCATATTTGACCTTAGCCTACCTACGTGACATGGCTTATCAAGGTTTAAGTACTTGTTGGCTCACAATCGGGTTAAGAGGTGCTTTTTTTATTTATAACCAACCTTTTACCGAGTTTCTGTTGAGTGAAAGCAATATTAACATTTATTATACCTATTATTTTGTTCTATATTTAATTATATATTTATTGATAAGGTCTGCTCGTTGACAATTTGATTATAAAATAAATATACAAAACAAAACAAATATTAAAAATGAAGTTTAATAGTACTAATAGTGATTATAAAATACAACTTCAAAATCTTAGGCGGGGTTAGTAAGTTTCTAAAACAACTCATATTTGGCACACAATTTCATAACAATATCTACCTAAAGTTCACCAGCGTACGTGACAATATACTATCAGGAATTTAATTGGTCACAAGCGGGACAGAAATAGTTATTATTTTTGCAATGGTTGTAAAAGTTTAAGATGTTTAAATTACTTTATATCTATACTAATATTATAAAGAGGAAAGGTTTGATTATTTTTTTGTATGTTTGAAATGAATAGGCTCCGAAACTACTGGACCGATTTCAAAAATTCTTACACCGTTGGCAAGCTACACTATTCCCGAGTGACATAGGCTATGTTTCATTTTCAAAAAATTAGGGATGATTACTAAAACTTGAATATTCTAATATTAATTTCTCAAAAACATAATATTTCGAATCCATATGCTTTAATACGTATATCTGAATAATGTCCTGGTCGTGTGTGTGTGATGTGGATGTATGTTATTATTTTCAGTTTGATATCGTAGCAATGTAATGCCTATATATATAAAATTTCCACGGGAATAGGATACTATAGAATTAACTATAAGTCTATTATAGATCTGGATAATTGTAGTTTCCACAGATTACTCGAAAAGCGACCTACACGCGGGCGGAGCCGCGGGCAACAGCTAGTAAATAATATAGGTAGTTGCTGATTACATAAGATCCTAATAATAGGTTCAGCTTTATCAACGGCTTGACGTTTGTCCAAACGAATGTCATCTTTTCTCAACTACTAGCAGCTTTCAATAAAAAATACCTAATATGTATATTGTTTTCTTTATTTATTCCTTAACTATTTTATTGCTAAAACATTTATTCTGTGTCAAAAAGTTACCAGGTTTTTAATGTTGTTTACTGTACCTATATGTTATTTATTTCAATAATGAAGTATGTGCAAATTAAAGAACTTGTGTAAATAAATATACAAAAGTGTTTTAAATTTGTTTAAGATCTACGATTTCAAAATTAAAACCGAATCAAATAAAACTAATATTAATAAATCACAGATTCGTGCTGAGCATTTACACCTCACAAATTTTATTTTTTATGTTTCAAAGTGCACAAAACTTATAAAAATATAATATATATATACATAGAAAAAATCAGAAATTATAACAACGTCAACGAAACGAATGCTAAAAAAAATCTAGCTATCAGTTGTGTGTAATATATCATTTAAATAATGAAGTAACTCAGACCTTAGTAATGATGTATTAACCATATGACCCTCCACGAGCCTGATGACCTGATGACGGTTATGAATATAATTATTTTAGTATGATATCATCTCCGGTTATCTAGATGTTATTCAGAAGTTAAGTCATATGTGCTGGGTACTATATATCTCTTTTTGTTGCGTAACTCGTAACTTATAATATAAAAAATATATTTATTCTATGTGTCTATTATATATATCTGGAATTGTTTTTGTGTTATATAATGTTAGTTACAAAAACATGAATAAGGAAATACAGAAATGAAACCATTATTTTAGTTTTTGGAACTTTTTATCTGTAACCAGTGGCTCATTATTTTAGAAAAGTCATAAAAGATACGCTGTCTGATTGATATTGGTTTTTATATACAAAATAAAAATAAAAAGGTATCCGATTAATTTTCGGGATCAAAGCGTAGCTAGTTACAACTATTACGATGAAGCAGACGGAAAAATAGGAGTAGACTCAACATTCGGAGATGTACGTGCCTGGGGTCCCAGGTTTGGGAGATAAGTTTATTACACCATATATAGTACTTCTCCTGATTTTAGTTATGGAGTCCATATATCCTTACACTTCCAACCTTACCTTTTTTCAGATGAGTGGTACTCCCACACCACATTGTTCTCAAAACTGGTTTTAATTCAACACATACAAGCGGTTAAACAAATATATATAAGAAAAATCTATAAAAGGAAAGGTTTTTTTTTGTAGGAAGTCATGATAAAAACTAATAATTGACTTTTGTGTTATGTTACCATTTATAATATAAAATTCCAGATTAAAACCCAAACAAAACTCGTGTAGATACTATTATAATATACGAAATATATCAAACACGTAGGAAAAATGGTCTTATGCCAACTTCCATTGTTTGCTTAAATTAGTTGACATTTATATATTAGTACCAGTTTATGAATAAACAGTGTGAAGTCAAAGTGCCTACTTCATTAATAATAAAACATTATTTGATTTTTAAATTGTAAGTTCAATGACTTTACGAAGGAATAAATCTAACTTAAGCACTCGATTATAAGATGCTTTGTTAAAATTTATATTCTACCGAAGGCTATCGTTTTCGGATACATAAATAAATGTTTTCCTTGTATTTGTTTTTTAATGCCATTTGTTATGTGATATATCATTTATTATTTTGTAAAAAAGTTTTGTTCAATTAAGTTATTAATTACTTTATAGAGACACTAAATTAAATGCGATACATTTTTTAAACCAAGCAGTTTAGTAAATAATTTTAGTGAGTAATTTATATGATATTAAAAAAAATATATAAATCATATTTTTTTAAATACTTATAAAGATAAATATTTTTCTATATTTTATTCAAATAGTGCAGTGTGGAAATTTATGATATTGAACTTTTTTTGTCGGCGGCTTCTCTTACTATTCATCGTTAGCGGGGAAAAAATAAATAAATGTTTTTTTATTGGTGTTACTTTTTGGCTGGCAACCTTTTATTACGTTGGGTTAAAAATCGATATCTAAACGTTCGATAAACACATACTGGAAATAAATTATATGTTTCTTGGTTTGCAGTAGCTATATATTATGATAATAACCCAACATGAAAATAAACATGGGATCATGACAACTGACATTGATCGCTCCCAGCATATTGACGTTTGATTTTTATCGAGTACCTACTTTTCATGCCAGTCTTAGGACCAACATAAAATTTTGTATTAATTCATTATTTTATAAAAAAATATCCATGAAACCAAAATATAACGTTACTCATATTACTATTTTAAGGGAGGACAATAAAATATAGTTGGAGTGCTAAAATCATGGCAAAGAAACTAGTATTCGTGGAAATGAAGTATGATAGATGAGTATGAAAAAGATTAAAATATTTCGACAACCCTAAAAAAAGGGATAAGGGAAGATGGGCAAAGATGATTATTTTTGTATTAGTTTGAATATTGCCCTTGTGTCTGTTAATGTAGCTATCAGTTTTGACAACGCAGCGTTAAATATATAATAAGTATGTTTTATTTATTATGAATATAAACATATTCGTTTGCCACATCCTTATATAGTGTCCATTTCTAATTTCTCCTAGATATCAAAGCCAGTAGAAAATATATAATAACATTCTTCTTAATACAATCAAATGATATATCGACATAAAATATATGCTTAATATTTGTAAAAGAGCTCACTGATTTAACCATCTCAATAGTTTCTGTTTTTATTTAAATATTAAATCAAAAGCAATTACATCGACCTTTGTAAAATAACTGTTAACTCTGAAATCAATGCGTATATTAACCAAATATTCTTTGTTACTGACAGGTTATCATAAAATATATAAATATTCATAAGAATTAGCGTATTCTTTATAAAGATGAGTCAGATAATACATAAATAAGTAATACTCACAATCTGCGATTTAGGCACAATTCGTGTTTATGTGATTATTATAATAATGGTTTCTGATGTATTTTTAAAGTAATTCATAGAATTCAATATGTTTTAAAAGTATGAACCTCTTTTTAGTATATGAATATTGATTTGTTCTCATACACATAACCAATACTCCACTAAGGATGCAAATGAAGTAACTAGCTTACATTTAAACACTCGTTTTAAAAATAATTATAGATAATGATGCATGCATAGAGAATAAAAGAAAAATAATATAACATTATATCGTTGTTTTTTCGTATAAATAATTAAATGTAAAAAGTATATGAATGTGTTAATGCAAGAAATAATACATCATTTAGAAAAATATTGATTTTGTCGAATTGAAATTAACAAAATGTGGGTTGTCTTACAAAATTATTCCTAAATCATTATAAATAAATTTTCTATCCTAGTAAAACTGTTAAGTTTTTATTAATTAAATTAACTTGAATTTTAAAGTACATTATTAAGGTACATCTTATGAAAGTGATGACAAAGTACCCTTAGCCTGACCTTGTAAAATACATCTGATGAAGTAAACTTCTAATCCTCAAAACTAGGTAAGCTTAGTTCTTCTTAAGTCTAGCTAGACATTTCCATAATCCTGCTTGCTCCATGGTGGTACCATGTACCATTGGATTGACATTCATAGTATATGATATAAAGCATTTTAATTTATATAAAGCACTATATTCTATAAATTCACTTTTTGATACTGTGGCCACAAAGAAAAATATTTTTTAATGTACATACATAATTAATGATACAAATAAAAAAAAATTGCTTAATTTTTTCCAGTGAAGTATGTAAGGGTTTCAAATAAAATCAATTTATTGCATGCACCTCATCATACCTTGAGGTATTGTTTTTGTCAATAAAAATTGTATATATTTAATTTTTACAATAATTACTGCCTAATTATATTGTTTATTATAATTATGCGTTAGAAAAAGAAAAATATTTTAGGTATTTTTTTTTCAACCGCTTGAGGTAGTTAAAAATAATTATTTGTAAGGTAAAATATATATAAGAACTGATTATTTTTCTATTGAACAAAGTGCAGTTGACAATGCAGGCGCCCTCTCTTATAATCCTTGTATTGTTCGCGTTTGCGACAGGTAAGTTTTTAATATATTATATCAAAAAGAATTAAAGAATAAACAATATCATTTTTTTTGTAAGCTTTATTAAATATATGGTGGTGAGGTTTAAACTAAATATATATTAAAATGTTGAGAAGCGTAATTTGGCTTTGGCTTATATATTAATAAAAAAAAATATTGTTATATCAAGTTATTCAGTTGTGAACACAACTTCATTAGTGATATTCTCTGACGTATGTCCTTCTCAATGACATTCCACATCGCAAGTTAGAATCCCTAAACAAAATGGTTAGTCTTGAATAACGTGACTATATATGTCTATTTAGAATTCTGAATCCACCAAACAGCATACTTACCTAAGGTTAGTTGGCATGAGAGTGACAGGACGTTCCCATAGTCATATTACACTGGTCTAGCAGATCTTCTTATAAGGACAAGAATATTAGGGAATTTAGGTTATAGTTACTTGAAACAATTTAATGTATTTTCTCATACAGTTTTTGATAAAAAATATCTTTATAGATGTATGGTGCAGACGACATGGTCGTTATCATAAATCAAGATATGATGACAGAATAGTAGGAGGTACTAACGATACTGTGGAGAATAATCCGTACATAGTGTATTTAATATTAGAAGACGCAGAGGGAGTAGACTACCAATGTGGCGGTTCGATTATCAGCGAAAATTATATTTTGACAGCAGCGCATTGCACACAAGGGTATAACTATCATGTTATTAAGCCATCAGTAATGAGTTTACATTTTTGAAAAAAAAATAATTATACATTAAATTGCTTGTATCAGACGTTAAAATAATGTATTTTTAAATTAAACGTTTATTATTTATGTTTTAATTGTAGTATTGTAAAAGCAACTATAAGAGCTGGTAGTGCACAAGCAAATAGCGGTGGTGATCAATATAACAGTGCCTCGATATCACAGCATCCAGGTTATAATTCAAAAAATTACGATAATGACGTCGCCGTCATACGAACAACTAAACCTATAAAGATAGATGGAGTCAAAACTAAAGTCGTTAAGCTTCCAAAAGAAGAATGTGAAGTTCCACCTGGAACCAACATTAAAGTTTCAGGGTGGGGGGCGACCGCTGTGAGTACTCATATAAATCTATATATTGTTGAACGAAGGTCAGTACTTACTTACTTATTGTTGAATAAATTATTAGCTTAAAGATCTTCGATAAAAAAAACAAAAATAAATCTATCTGTCTTCTTTTTATTTCTTTGCTTTAACAAGATTTTTCAGATCTTGGAGTTGTAGGTATATAATTAAATCTTTTAATTACATTTAAATTTAATGAAGTATATTTTAAAGTTAATAAATCCTTTTTTAGGAAAGTGGTAACGTAAGCCCCAATCTGATGTCGGTAATTGTGCAAGCCGTATCTAATGATGAATGCTCAAAAGAGCTTCCGTATATTACTGCATGTCACTTTTGTGCTGGTGTTCCTGAAGGTGGCAAAGATTCTTGTCAGGTATGTTTTCTTGAGCATATAACGCCATTACATTAACGTTTCTTTGAAAAGCAGCATTTTATTTGTAAATATAGGAGCATGTAAATTTCATACTTTATAAAGCGAATCTATTGTGTTTCTATGAATAGAAACATATACAAACTGTGCAATTGGTAATTTACTAAGAATATTCTTCTTCTTTATTCCTTTATTAAGAATATTCCAGTTAGATTTCTTAAAAAAGTTATCATCTGACTCTGGATTCGTATTAAATATTGAAAGTAGAATAAAACCCTACATTTTTGAAATTTAATAATTTGAACATGTAAGTAATTTAATATTTACTGCAGGGAGATTCTGGAGGACCAGCTGTAGTATCAGCATCAGCACGATCAAAGCACTCACGCAAAACATGTCCAGCACAAACCGGGAAACAAGTGGGTATTGTATCGAATGGTGTTGGCTGCGCAAGACCTGGAAAACCTGGTGTTTACACTAGAGTATCCTGTAAAAGTGTTCGGTCTTGGATCAAACTTACAACCGGAGTCTAATGATCACAAGGAATAGAGAGATAGTATCACAATTGTATTGTATACTTTTAAATGATCTGTTTTCTTTTTTATTATTTTTCTGATTTTGGAACATCATTGTTATATTATTTTATTTCTCATATTTTTGGTGAAGGTACTTATAAGCGAGGTTAATTATTATTATATTTAAAATATATGTTTGATGTGTATTGTAGCAAAATTACAATATAAGGCACTGTTTACGACCTTTTTGTTTTATTTCTATATATCTTGTTACACAACAAGGAATACGCTTTTACAACAAAATACCTATAAGGATTTCTTTGAACGCTACACAACATTTGTTGTTCCTAATGTTTGTTTGGATCTGTGCTCAATAATAGAATAGGGATACCTAATATCAAATAATTATTTAAAAGTAATAACATAAAATAGTCCAGAAACATAATATCCGTCTCATCATTGGTAACTATTGCTATAGTTGAACAATATAATGTTATGTTTTGTTAATGAGATAAGATCTAGCAATCGAAGGGAATATGTTTAAGAATATATTTAAATGTGTAGCCATGTTAAGCTTATTTAAATTTATATAAATATAGAATGAAAAAATAAACCGATACGGGCAGAGATTCGATCTCGCGACCTCTGGGAAACCGTCCCGTCGCTCTACCAATTGAGTTACCGTATCGCTGCCCGTCTCGGTGAATTAAGCATATATGTGACCGTGTTAATCGGGACGGTGGTGACATCTATTAAGCTTCTTTAGAATGATGGGAAGATCTTTACCTATTAGTCATGTAAATATTGATTTTGAGTCTGTTGCTATAATGAGTGGTTGGACAAAACAAAGTAAAACAAAGACTTTATTAATTTTGCTTTACTAAAATTTAGGGGTTAGGGATAAAAATTAATAATAGCAGTAACCAATACTATTCACAGACATTAAGATTAAAAATCAAGTATTCATTCACAATATATATTCAATACAATAAAATTATAAATCAATAAATTATACTTATTTGTATATTTTATTTTTTTCTTAAAAACTCACTTTATAATTTAAACTAATTTTAAATTCGTTAATGGTGCCACATGTTTTCAAAAATCCTTTATTATAACTTCGCAATGACAATTGGAATTAAATTCATAAAATAAATATCTACTTCAATATTAATGTGTATATTAACAGATTATGTATTCATACTGCTGTCAGTATAAAACAATATTTTAATATCCGTAAATTTTACTATATATATCTATTAATAAAGACGGATGAGTTAAATAATGCATTATTAAATTATACTGACGACCTGTGACTTTGACACACTTCGCTGGGTATGCAATTATTACCATAAAGGTTTCTGCTGTTAAAAGCTAATTTATATATTGCAAAATATTTATTAATTTGTGAATCACTTTTTTAAAGTTTTTTTACAACATGAATATTGATTTTTTTTATTCTCACACACATATACAATATTTCACTAACGATTTATGTAACTGACTTACATTTAAAAACTCATGTCAACCATAATTATAAATGATGCTGCATGCATGCATATAAAAAAAAATATATAATAATACTATAACGTTATGTCTATGCACAAATAATTAAATGTAAAAAGTATATGAATGTGTGCCCGCAATGAATTATTCATATTTGAAGACAATAGTGGTTTTGTTGGATTGAAATTTAATCATTGAAAACAAGAAACTATTCTTTAACCAAAATAAATGAATCTTCTAGTTTTACTATCCAAATATTATTAAGGTACGCTTAGTGATGATGAAGTACCCAAGGTTGAACTTAAGAGATACATCTGATGAGGTAAACTCCTTAACGTCATGTATACTTTAACGGTTTTGACTTAACAAGGTTAATGATTCTTGTAAAGTCTATTGTGACTAAAAGAAAAATTGCTGTCTTGTATCATTATACAAGTTGGAAAGTTTAATTAATTGTAATACTTGTAAACATTCTACTGTCAAAAATGTTAGATTTTTAATAACATAATACAATATAAACATTGTAGGTAGAAATAATGTCTTCTTCAGTAACAATGTTTACATATTTTTCTATTTATACAATAATGACGGTCTCATTTGATGATTTCGCTAATGATTATGATAATGTTCATTTTTATCAATAGCATGAGATATTTACAGACAATTATTTATAGATTAAGATATATATATAAGAGCTGATTATTTTTCTATTGAATCCAGTGCAGTTGAAAATGCAGGGACCTTCTCTGATAATAATCCTAGCTTTGTTCGCATTTGCAACGGGTAAGTTTTTTATATATAATACATTACAATGTGAGAATAAATGAGTAATCAAATTAAAATTATTTGTATGGTTTGCTTTTATATACGTTTGTTATATATATATATATATATAGAAAAACCTTTTCCTACATATATATTAGAAAATTTATAAAGCTTACTTTAGCTTAATTAAAGGAAAATTTAGCAATGGTAGTCGTTTTCGTTGATATTTCGTACCGCTCCTTCATTACAATAATATTCAATATCGAAAGGTTAGAATTTCTAAAACGTAGGTTTGTTCTGAAAGGCTATGATATATTTCTTAGAATTCTAAATTTACCAGAACAGCACTGATACAAAGGGTAGTTGGAACGAGAGTGAAGTAATACAGGCAAAAAGATTATGGAATTTATATCATAGTTACTTAAACCAATTAAAGGGGTTAGCAAAGATAAAAAAATACATTTATTAATACAGATAAAAAAATATTTTTATAGATGTGTGGTGCCGACGTCGTGGTCGTTTTCATAAATCAAAATATGATGACAAAATAGTAGGAGGTACTAACGATACCGTACAAAATGTTCCGTATATAGTGTATTTATTATTGCAAGACGCAGATAATCAATACTATCAATGTGGCGGTACTATAATTAGCGAAAATTATATTTTGACAGCGGCGCATTGCACTAAAGGGTAAATATTTTTATTAAAATTTTATTTAATAATATATTAATACATTTATATAACACATGAATATAAACAAACGAATATTATTTATATTTTAATTGTAGTATCATAAAAGCGTACATCAGAGCTGGTAGCACAGATGCATATTCAGGTGGTGATGAATACACCAGTGCAAATATAACAGCACATCCCTTATATAATCCAAGAAATTTAAATAATGATGTAGCCGTTATACGAACAACGGAACCGATACGATTAGATGGGAACACCACTAAAGTAATTAAGCTACCAAACATAGAATGTGATGTTAAGTCTGGAACCAACATTAAAGTCTCAGGGTGGGGGGCGACCGCGGTGAGTACTCATATAAATCTATATATTGTTGAACAAATTATTTGCTATAAAATGAAAATTGGGTATGTATAAAAAAATCTTCGTAAACATAATATAAAAGATGTTGTAAATCACATAAACCCTTACAGGAAAATGGTGATGTAAGCTCAAATCTGATGTCAGTCGTAGTAAAAGCCGTACCTAATAACGTATGCTCGCAGCAGCTGGGATATGCTATTACTTCATGTCAATTTTGTGCTGGTGTTCCAGAAGGAGGCAAAGATTCTTGTCAGGTATGCTTTCTTTTTTTTGAAACGCAATTTTTTTTTGAAAATAAAAGTTTATGTTAAAACTTTCCAACTTGATTTTCCAATAGATTTTGTCGATTCTTCTTCGATAGGTGTTCAGATTTCTAGAGATTTCAACTAGACAACCCCCTAGACTTAAGTAAAAAAAAAATGTATTCGTTGCTTTACCTCTTTGCCTCATTTAATTATCTCCTTGGTTCTGAAAATATCGTTAATATTTATATTTATTTTTACTTGACTTCACGTTTCTACGTACGTTCCACCATTGTCGGCAGAAATTGAACTAGTATGTATATTGAGTGAGCAAAAAATGAGGGTCAAAAAATATATGATTAAATGAAAGGGGGGATAAAGTATACATAATTTTGGATTTTGGTACCAATCATATAAATATGTAAGTAATTATTTTTTATTGCAGGGTGATTCCGGAGGCCCAGGTGTAGTGGCAGCTTCATCAGGCTCCAGGTACAAACGAAAACGCACATGTGCATCACAAACAGGACAGCAAGTTGGTATTGTATCCAGCGGTATCGGATGCGCAAGACCTGGAAAGCCGGGCGTTTATACTAAAGTATCCTGTACTAGTGTACGGGCCTGGATCAAACTTACTACTGGAGTCTAATGACCACTACGAATTTTGTTTTTAGTGGTAGTGATATTATTTTATTGTAATATCATAAAATTACTGGCTTTCTTTGTTTTTCTGATCTGAATTTCTTCCTATGATACAGTATTATTATATGATTGTTATTTTATTGTTTGTTTTTAGGGTGAAGGTTTTTAAGGTAGAGTTTCCTATTATTTTATGTTTTAGAAAATTGTTTGAGATGTTAAGTAGTAAAATAAAATAAAACGCACTGTTTGCAAATTGCCTTGTTTTATTAATTTAATTATTACCATGTCCAATTGTAAAAAAGAGACATTTACAATATAATATAAATATATATTTTTTTTTACCTTACAAAAAAATTATTAGAAAACCCCATTAAGTTATACGAGTTACAAATTATACATTCTCCTACATATTGTAATTAAAAAAAACCGTGCATACGTTATTATTGTTATTTTAAATAGACGTACTACTGAAGTAACTTATACGCTTATTCAAATAAATAGCGCGTTGTCAACAAGCAAAACTTTTAGCGAATGGCAGAACTCAGAGCTAACACGGAATTTAGAATTTAAATGAATGGAACCTGTGAAGTTGTGTGAGAGAAAAGTTTTTTAATTTCGCCAAAGTGCCAGGTGCGACGGCACACAGTTTTGCAGACAATATCAAGTGATAAGACGACCTTTGAATTTTCTTTGGTTAATTGTTCTGATATTGTTATTTTCGTTAGATATAAAAGGTAAGCTTATTGTTTAAGCAGAATAGATTTGGATGAAAGTATGATGTCTATAATATAATAAATTGTATGCCGGCTGTTTGTTTTGTTTTGTACTCCTGAAAAATTAGCGGAATATTTAGATGGAGATGTTTTAATTCATTAGTAATCCTGACTAATGGTTTTCGCGATTAACGTAGTAATAGGTATAGCTCACCAAAAAAAAAAATCTGCACGACAAAAACTTTTTTTACTTCTAGGAAGAGAGAATAAGTAATTTTAAACCTTTTTATACTTATGCACTGTTCATAATCGAAACTTAGATTTTACTTTCAGAATTCTAGTTTTCTAGCAAGAAAGGTTAAGTTTTAGTTATATTTTTACTTATTCTATAAGATATAATCCAAATTATGCTTCAAGTTAAATGTTTAATAAATATGTAACATCAAGACAATACATAATTTATTATCGTCTTCGTATATTATTTTATATTTATAGTGAGTGATTGTGTAGTTAGGAGTACTGACAGAGCTAAAGGTCGCAGAGTACTAAAGTCCCACACGGGACAATTCTTATGTTTTATGTTAGGAGTCTAGGTTTACTTCCAAGTCTAAATATACTTTTAGTCTGTTATTTGCATGTTTTAAAACACTTGCAACACAAAGATTATTTTCTAGACCCTGTATATTGCTGTATGTTTTACTATGAACATCAAAAATTTATTTTATAAGTAAATAAAATAATTTTTCGTTATAATAGTTTCGACATACTCTCGATATAAAAAAATAAAATGCAAAATATCACATTTATTTGAGATTAAAATAATAAAATCAAATAAAAATATTTTTATACAAGAGATATTAATATAAATGAAAATATACAAAATACAAAAATAAAAGTATACATTTAAGTAATTTTCAATGAACAAGTGTTTAAGAAGGGGTAAAAATCTCTTTTTCCTTCTTTGAAAAAGTTACAGGGAGAAACTCTTAAGTATTTAAGTATTTTCCTACTAGTTAGATAAAGGACTTTATACGACAGAAGAAACTTTAATAGAAAATTGTATATTTCTTTTATATTTCTATCATTCATAATACGTAACAAACAGGATAACAGAATACAACCATTATGAATTGCAGAAACAAAATAATGTCATTTTAATTATTCTGTTATCATTTGAAGGCCGTCATATTCTTCTAAATGTTGCAACTGAACGGGATAAATATTTCCGTGAGTTTTTATTAAACTTTGTGTTGCTGCAAAATGAAGTCATTTTCCTTTATTGCACTTTTAGTTTTTTGCTCATTCTCCAGAGGTATGTTCCAAATATGTTAAACTTTTTGTTATGAAAGTTTTTAAGAAGTTTCATTATTACCATTCTGAAATTACATTTTTAATGTTCAGATTTTTTTTGTTCATGAAAAGTCTGAAATTTTGTGCAATGTTGTAGTGTACCTAATTGCTTCAGGTAAAAAGTAATTGTCTAGATAAGAAAATATAGAACTGAGTGGTTTTAAGAGAGATTGTTTTCCTTAAAATATTGTGAAACTTAGACGTTTATTTTTTTACATCAGGCCATAGTTAGATAACGCTCGGGAGTCAGGGTAGGTTAGTTTAAGTTCATCGCAAACTTATCACTGAAGTATGTACCTCCATTACCATAAGTTAAATAACAGATTTTCTTTTCAGATGTTTCGAGTAGAAAACATGAAAACAATGTGAACCAAACCAAAATAGTAGGTGGTTTCAAAGTTAATATACAGGATGTTCCGTATCAAGTATATTTGTTAATTGAAAAGGACTCTTTTTATTATTATTGCGGTGGTTCAATTATCCATGAGAGATATGTTTTAACAGCTGCTCATTGCTTAAAAGGGTAAGTGTAGTTTTATATAAGTAAGGTCAAGGTCATATACAGGGTTACTTTATAAAATTATAGTTTTAAAAATGAAAGTTTTCGCATACAAAATTTATTTGTTGCATCTAAACTGGTATTAACTCTGATCGTAGGGCTGGCGCCCGGGTGTTGACCATTTAAGTACTCTTTACAAAATACAGAGTATTGAGTAAAAGAACATAAATACAGAGTACTGAGGAACATACATTTTTTTGTTCGCTTTTTTGTGTTGTTTATCAAGATTTGTAAAAAGTCGTAGAATAAATGTTGTTAGGATTGATGTAGAGACGCTGTCTGCATGAGATGGCCAATTAATAATAAATAACCCTATATAATAGCAATACATTGAAAATCATAATTATTAACCAATACATTGAAAATCATAAATATTAATTATAATGATTATTAATTTGGAATTATTACAGTATAACAAAAGTATCTATACGAGCGGGAAGTACAAATACGGAGATCGGAGGTAGGCGCTATGAGAGCACCACATTTAAATATCATCCCCTTTATAATGAAAAAGCCATAGATTATGATGTAGGAATTATACGGGTTCCGAAAAAAATTTACTTGGATGGAAAAAAAACGGCAGCTGTCAAATTACCAGCAATAGCCACCAAGTTCAAGATACCGGCCGGAACAGAACTTCTGGTGTCAGGATGGGGACGAACTTCGGTGAGTCAGTTACGAAAAATGTTTTGTTTTAGATGCCATTAAGATTTTAAAATACAATATATGAATATAGATCTAACTAGCTGTGCCTGCGACTTCGTACGCGTAGATATCTATTTTGATAAAACGTACCCTTTGTATTTACCAATGTATGTAAAAACTTTAAACCTTCAAACTGGTAAGCTTTGCTGGTAAATTGTTACAAAGAAAAACAAAATATAAGGTGATTACCATTACAATATATTCCCGAAAACTGAATCCAAATCGATTAATCCGTTTCTGAGATTAGCGTGCACAAACATACAGACATACAGACGAACAGATAAAATGAAAAAAACATTGTTTTGGGTTGCTTAAATGGTTGTTAAAATACCCCTGTATAAATTTTTGAAAATATTTTTTTTTCGTGTTGTGCGCGCAACTAAACGTCAAACAGATAAACAGACAAAGACGGGACGGTTTCCCAGCAGTCGCGGGTTCGAATCCCTGCCCGTATCGGTTTATTTTTCATTCTATATTTATATAAATTTAAATAAGCTTAATATGGCTACACATGTTCAAAAATATTTTCAATCAACAGACAAAGATTTAAAAAATGCCGAAAATGGATTCTGTCAGTTATCACTTCACATCGTGGGATATTTTTTAAAATATTTTTAATGTATGAAGACTACTCCTCTACAGATGTATTACATGTATAAAATAAGATTTGCATTACGTGATTGACATACATGTACATAACTATTTATTTCTTACCCGATTTAGATAAAATAATCACTAAATATTAATTGAAGACTCTGATAATATATTCCTGAAAACCGCATTCCCCCGCAAGCCCCGTATGATGTTTTTTTTTATATACTTTTCATGTACAGAAATGGATCAGTAACAATTTTATTATGTGTATAGATAATATTATTATATTTTAGGAAGGTAGTGTTACAAGTTCAAATTTAATGGCTGTGAAAGTACCAACAGTATCTCGAGCAGAGTGTGCTAAGGTTTACAGCATCATAACAACGAGGATGTTATGTGCTGGTGTAAAGAAAGGGGGCAAAGATTCTTGTCAGGTATCTTTTGTACTTTTATATTCTCCTTCATTGGTTTTTTTTTTTCGTTTTCGCGCCATACGACAACCGTGAAACTTTTGTATTTTGACATAATGCGTAAAACTAGGCAAAGTATTTAATTATAATGTTATCTTATTATCATATATTCTTTAATAACACTATTTAAATATTATAAAATAAATCATTTACAATATGAGTTGGTGTCTAAGACTTGATTGTTTGCTCACCAGGGTGACTCAGGAGGACCTGCTGTAACCACTAGTTCAAGAATACAAGTAGGCATAGTATCCTTTGGTTTGGGTTGCGCGCAACCTGGAACTCCTGGTGTCTATACAAACCTTGCTAATAAAGGGATACGCCATTGGATATATATTCACACTGGTGTGTAATTTTGATGATATACTACAATTATTTTAGAGAACACTGGATAAATAGTTTGAAGACTCACTTATATACATTGTTTTATTTATTTTCATCAATTAAAATTACAGATTTCATTAACTTTTAGATGTTAATAAACATAAGCTACTCGATTTTACCTTATGAATTAGTTATATTATGTTGGTGTGAGATATGGAATACAATTACATATCGCTTAGTTATTTAAAAATGTACTATTGTTGCCATTTCTTATACCACTTACTGTTTTCCAAATTTTATAAAACAAATGCTAACGAGAGGTTTTTTAAAACTTTTACTGTGCAACAATCTTATATTTCAAAACAAGATAAAAAGAGTTTATTATAACCACGTTGTGTTGATAATTGCAGACGGTACGGAGGCGAGATAAATGAAAATGTAATTAAACACTGGGCAAACTTTTAAAGGGGCGCTTAAAGTTTGTGCTACATTATTTATTTCATCCGTTGGATAATCTTTTGATTTGTCTTTATTCCTTTAAAGTAATTATCGCTGTAATTGCAAAATCGTAATTTGATAAGTGAAAAATGTTATTGCAACTAAGCTTTTTTATATTACGCCATAGACAAGGCAAAAAGCGAACTGGCTTTCAGTAGGTATACTATCACAAAAAAGTATTTTAAAAGCAGTACCTATAAGTATTTATTCTGAATAAAAATAAAAAACTTGAATAATTAATGATATCTTTACTTGTTAATTATTTCTTTTTTTAACTGCTAATAATATTTGGTAATGAATTCTGAATTGAATATATTTTGCGAAATATTTTAGAATTCCAAAAATAACGAGAATTACGATTATCATTAAAATACTGTATCTCAAAATATATCAGATAAAGTAAATAGTGTTTTGTAAAATTTATCACAAAAATAATTAAATAATCAGTTTTTAAATGCATGTCTTAATGTAAAATTATATCAAACCGCTCTGTTGGTCCAGTGGTTAGCCCGGACGCCTAACGTATAACGACGCAATGCGGCTCGGGTTCGATTCCCGACAGGAACAGGCATGTATGTGATGAGCATAGATGTCTGTATTTCTGGGTTTGGTCGTTTATTAAATATATTCTCAGTATTTATAATGTGTATTTCTATGTATTTGTATCGTTTTCTAACACCCTTAACACAAGCAAATAATTTGCTTACTTAGGGGTTAGATCAATGTGTGTAATTTGTCCTGTATTATTATTATTATATTTAAGAATTAATATACGAATAATTGACTGCGGTATGTACATACTTTTGTTTTTTCACTGTTGTTATTAAAATCGTTTAATAAAACAGTGAAAATAAATCGATACAGATAGGGTTACGAACCCTCGACCTCTAGGACCTTGAGCTAACTTATCGCTACCCATTTTGATGAATTTAGCGTTATCAATATTTTTCCTTGTACGTGTATTCAAAATTCAAATATGCTTATACGCTGTATACGCTGTTTACGCTTATATCTATTTTCAAACATCCCTTTGTATTGTTAAATGAAAACAAATGATATATTTGGATTAGTAATTGTTGTGTATATTTGAGAGATATGCTTACGGTTTAGAAATTAAATGAATTAAAGCAACGTGTAATTGGATTAAAATCATCACGACCTTCACTAATGAGGCTGTATTTAGAGTGAGTTGGCATTTCTGGTTGATGGGTAAACAGACGCTACAGAATTGCCTCGTATCTTGTGACATTTCTCATAGTGCCAACTTATTTATTAAAGTTTGTATGGAATCTTAAAAAACATATCTTTATCTGTAGGTAGCTAATTTTACTTTATGTTAAATGTTTTATGCTTTATAGTTATTTTTTGGGCATTTGTGATATAAGCATGATTGTTATAAATTATAAATACCAAAATTATCTCTTTTCTTTAAAATAAGCTCTGAATCTAGACAATCCTATACTATTTAAATTAGTATCGATAATTTTTAATTTTATTTTTTATTACTAGTGTTGTTTCGGCAAATTTTATAATTCAAATTTAAATATCTAAAAAAATACAGAAAATATAATTATTTAAAAAACGTTATTCTATTTACCCAGTGAAAAGGTACAAAAAAGAGAAAATTACAAATTACATTAAAAATTTCGCAATCAGCCTTACTCAATTTCCTCTTCAATTCACGATTTAATTACGATATCGCCGAAAAAGTATCGTCATGAATTATTATTTTCTTATAATTATAAAGCATTGCTCGCCGGAAGGCATTTCTAAGACTGTTACGTAGAAAATATTATTTCTTTCCTTTCACCATTCATAATTAGCTCGCAGGAGAACGTAGGAGGCACTACGCCCTGAGCAAGGTTCCCTTTTCTAATTTTTCAAATCCATCCTTGCGAAATTACTTGGTGAATTTAACGTGACTTAATGGGTACTTAGTTTTACTGGAAATACAAAAGTGAGGAGGTTTGTGCTTTCTTTATGTATAACTTGGTGTTCTACTTGGTCAAGTCAAAAAAAATCGAAACGTGTGTGAGTATTTTCATGATTTTTCTAATGACATAAATCATAGGATCTGTCAGTGATGTTAAACTTTGCTTAAGTTTCATTTTATCCTTAAATTGATATAATGAAAGAACTACTCCAAATATTGGTAAATATTTTAAACGCAACAACTCGCCACGCTGCGTCCGTAATAATTATATTAACTTTAGCATGTACTTTATATCTTATGTAATTATTCTTTGCTAGTGATTGAGTTATAAAAACTTACCTCCTTAAATTAAATTATTATTTGTTGCAGTAGGTTGTAAAGTTCATGGAATTAAAATAATTTTATATATTATTAATTTACAATCATCTCTCATCTTGTCGTTTTCATCTTGTTTTTAAATAGGGCGGAAACAGTTAAAATGATACTGGAATTATCGTCTTCGTTCAATTTGGTATAACGGTGAAAAGACTAAGAATTTCTCCTTGATAAGATAAGAAATTTAATTTCCGCCTCTCGACAGCTTGATGACGGAAAGTTGTCATTCTACGAAATTAAAAGATTTAATTGTTAGTTTTAAAGTTTTAAATCGTAAGTCTGTTTGCTATATTAAAATAATTACTTGTTTGTAAATACACAGAACATACATTTCAGAACAACACATATTATTATTTATATAAATTCCATTAAGCGACTTCCTGGAATATACTGAAACGATTTTCAGTTGTAGAAGTCGTCACAAAGACATGCAATTTGCATTACAATAAATTTATATTGAAATCTTAAGAGTCCTTTAGATCCGTTTGAAATCTGAACGTTGAAAAGCAATAAATTCTCTTATATCTGTGAATATGATATTGAGAACGCATTCATAATTTTAAATGGTATTAAAATGGATAGCGAATTTCCAAGTAAGTCGACAGATTGACTGCTTCTTGGCTTTCATATGGAGTTTAAAAGGTTTTATCTCATTTCTTTAAATGACACGAATGTCAGAACGGATATCGAATATTAGTGAAGTATGTGTGTATGTGTGTGTGTATGTTCAATATCATACGATATAAGACTGTCATGACAAATATTATACTGTACAGTACAAATATAATTATCACTATAATAATCATAATTGAATAAAAGATTGAAATCATATAAATTATGTAATAAATTAATAACTATAACCTCTTAGTATATATTTCATTATACCGATTAAATAAAATCGATATTGGAATCATAACCGCAATAATAAAACAAAAACTGGCAAAAATGAAGCGGCAGTTATGAATGACCAACTCGAAGCGAAGCCTAAAAGTCACATTACGAATGAAAAACCGCGGGATTGCTGTAATTGAAAATTCCCCGTGTAATATACGACTTGCAATTTCAGTCTCCCGATCCCGGGTAGGAACATTTTTCTTTGCGTTTAACGATATTATTTAATGCCACAAATTTTACCATTTTTCTTATAGCCTCAGAACTGCTGGCAATTTCATTATGATAATCGTGTTACCTTTTGGGGTGTTCTTAAGTAGGTGCTTTGAAAAATCGAATTCTTTATAGTCGAATTCCACGATGGTCAGTCATAATATATATTTTTATGCTCTATTGGTAAATATTTTCTTTAATCAAAAGATGCCATGATCATGTTTTTTTAAAAAAAAAAAAAACATTTACTAGTGTGATATACATTTCCGATTCGAGATTATATTTTAGGTTTTCGTTGCAAAATTAGTCACCACTTCGAGACTGATGTCAAATTCTAATTAATTCTATTATGGCGTCAAATTGGCATACAGACCTTTTTTTTAATATAAACAATGGACTCCAATCTTAGTTTATAATGTGTAATAATTGCCAAGATTTTATTTATATCCGGCATCTGCTGTACCAATTAAGAAAGGACTTAAATGTGGTCGAGTCGAAATCCCTCTAAGCGACTTTTAATAGCGTAGATTTAAGAGATTGAGCTGTCCGGATGTACAATTATTTTGCTTTGTGTATTTTTTATCTTTTTCGATAGTTATACAAAATAAAATATATATTATTAATATCTTTTTTTTTTTTGATTTTGATGAAATATGTCTTGTGTCTTGATAATGTTGATAAATCAGTGGGAATTGGTGTCGATATTGATTCTAAAAATTCTCTATTTACACGGCTATCGAGAAGAACCTCAAAGAACTTCACCGATACAGTTTTAACTTAATGACAAAATTAAAAAAATATTCATAGCATTGACTATTTAAGTAACTGTCATAACTGATGTCTAAGAATAAACTAGAATACGGTTAAAGCGTGGTTTCAAGAAGAAAACTAGAATAATTACGACAGTACTAGTTCCATGATGCTCTTACATTTACAGGGGCTTATTATATTATATATTGCCTTACTTTCAAACAAAGAGCGCTAATTATAATTATAATTACATAATATAATTTAAATATACAATTTATATATTTCAATGGAAAGACGAAGGTGTAAATCATTGGTAAGTATTTTCGAAAGAAACCTAATAGATGTCACCACCGTCCCGATAAAGACGATCAAATATAGAATGCTTAATTTACCGAGGCGGACAGCGATACGGTAGCTCAGTTGGTAGAGCGAGGGGACGGTTTCCCAGAAGTCGCGGGTTCGAATCCCTGCTCGTATCGGTTTATTTTTCATTCTATATTTATATAAATTTAAAAATAAGCTTAACATGGCTATATATTTTTATAGATATTTTCCAATACTTTAAATATTTTTTACATATACTCGAAAACGCCTGTCTCTTATAGAAGTAGGTAGTGATGATGATGATGATGATGTAGGTAATGATGTTATGATTCTTACACATTCATTAATCTTTTCTTACTTAGCCCTTGGTTACGGGAGGTTTTAATTGGTCTTTCTTCAGCAAGTATAATTTTTAATTATAATTGTATCTTTTTGCTTAACCTCTATATTTTTATTCATGAAAATTAACATCTTCTTTTTATTTCCCCGAGGTAACAAGTTTGAATCCGCATGGATTGAATTTTTATTCTACTTTTATTTAAGAATTTAAATAACCTTAACATAGCTTTTCATAATATATACTTGTTAATGGACAATTACAGACATCAAAGTTGGTGATGTTATGTCTTCAATGTTATTTTATATTTACAACAAACATAGAAGTGTTTGTTAAGATTTTCAAAAAGAAATATTATATATATAATCCGTCAGGATAAAGACGATAATTAATAATTTATTTAAGCGGGTAGCAATACACTACCTCAATGTTCAAAGCGACGCGACGGGAGAGTTGCGTAGAGGTCATTGGTTTGAATATTGTATTGATTTACCGGTTAATTTTTATTCTATATTTATTTAAAAAAAAAATAGGGATATTAAAATGTCTTAGTTCTTACGTTGTAAATTCATAACATCCAGTTTAATATGAACGGTATGCTGCTCATGTTACACAAAATTAAATAAAAGGTATTTAGCCAGCATATTTATATTGCATAGGAAAGAAACTAATTTATCAGCCATTATTAAACTTAATCTAAATGTAGCTTTGGTGAAAGGGAATATTACAGAAACAGAAGTAAAATAAAATATACCTAACTGGGCAATCCGTAGGTAAGCCAATTTATACTTTTCTGCAATATATTTAGTCTCTTGGTAAATATTTTCTTTAATGGTATATGGTAAGATAACTTGGTGATACAAACGCCATTAATGATTTCTGAATGAATAATGATTCCTATTATTGTTCTATAAATTTGTAATTAAAAACTAATACATTTACAAGATAAAGCCATCATAACTTGGATATTCATTTAAATAATAAAAGATGATTAAATGTTCAATTTGCACTACATCTAAAATAAATTAATATCACGAAGACCGTGACAAAGATTAGCATAAACCTTACAAATGGCAATCGTGTTACGACACACTTATCTCAATTACATTGGTTATACAATTTAATTCAATTATTATTTCTTTGTTTTAGATTTTAATTGGATTATTTGTAACACCATGCTTAACAGAGGATGTATATCACTAAGATACAGTCGATTTTCATCACGTAATGAAATTATTTTATACATGTTGTTCAATAATTGTTTCAAAATCCAATTAAAGGCAAGCAATAATATGAAGTTCCACGTTGAAATAGATGTCAGAGACGAGGTAGTATTAACCGTAATTAAGCTAAAAGTTAGAAAAAAGGGCACAAAGTATTCTTAATTAAAGTGAGGGGGACCCTGAAAAATGCCCTGTGTTTTTAATTATAACAATTTGCCGTTGAAGCACCTCTTAAAGTAATAAAACTGGCTTAATTATAATTGTTATGCCGAGTTTGTGATGCGTAAGAATAATTGTAAGTTCCAACATTTATGCGTCCATCACGTTAATTCCGCGACAATGTTAAGTTCGTTTTATGTGTTTCTTAATTCTCTTTTTCTTTTTTTTCTGTTCTGTTCTTTTATGTTATTATACAATCATACAACTAATATAAAAACTTTCTGCGCATTTTTATCGAGAGTAGAACAACATCGAATTTATTTAAAAGTCATTACATTTTCAATGTACCATTCCGTCGCTATACAAATTATAAATCGACACTTGAGACGCTCAAACTTTATCCCTGATGAAATTACTTTTAGAGAAACTTTCAGTGAATTTGAGTGACAAAGAGAGCGGCATCGGTTTCTTACATTCCCTATTCCAATATATTCGTATTTAGGTACCACCTTTTCCATGTATTCCTCAAATCAGTATACCTAACCCCTTTCAAATGTTCTTAATAATTTGTAGAGGAAAGTTAGGATATTTATTGAGATTCACCTTTAAGAATTCTTTTATTACTTTTTTTTCAAATACGTTTAAATCGTTATTTACAGAAAGATACAAACATTTTATAAGATAAGTGAGAGCAATTTAAACCACCTTTTTATATTTATTACGTATCTCTTATACTATCACGATTATTCTTTTAATTGTCGTAATTACGGTTAGCTTCTATAAAAGCTTTAAGTAAAAGATTTATCCGGCTTCAAATTATTTACCGAAAAATTACGTACATTTGTCAAGTACATGTAATTTGTCTCTGTAAAATATGGATTACGTTGAAATAGATTATTACAGATATGTCTGTTTTCTGTACCCACGCATGACTGCATAAAGGGAACCGCTATTAATTATTAATATCAAATATAACAGGTTCGTTAAATGAAATTTAATGCCTGGATAATATTCGGCATCTGGTTTCAAGTTGGAGCTTTATGAGGGTCAGTTGCGAAACAATTCAACTAAATATTGGACAACAATGCATCTCTGACAAAAACTGACCTTATTTATGGTTCAAAGTCAGGTTAGGGAGTGCCCTTTGTTCCACGTCAGAACTATGTTTGGCTTACAATTGTTTGGTATTTGTATAAGAACTGTTTATAAGATGCCTTAATATGGTTTAAATTATTTAAAATATTGGATAGAACACAAAGAGTGTAGAGTAATAAAACTACAAATAGTAAAATGTGATGTTTAGGTCAACTTGTAATAATTCTGAATACACATCATTGATAGAATCTTATTTACTTTCTTAATATCAAGAAATACAACAATGAAGGTTTGATTTCAATGAATCATTAATATTGATGTGTCTTAATGGTTGTACTAAAACCAGAATACAATTAGAGTATTGCATAGTGATACAAAATATTATATTTCAAAGAACCTTTAATAGTCTTGTGAAGGGTAGCATTGTGCTGACATTTACCTCACAATAGTAAAAAGGTCACAGGTATAACAAAACGACTATAGATCAATACATAAATGGCCTTGTTTTCACACTTGATGATGTAAGGACATTTTTATTTTCGTATAATGAGATCTTGAACACTTAGAGATAATGATGAACGATATTTGGAAATACTTGTTCCCCGTCCTTGGACCTTGAGCTTACAATGCATTCAAGAAACTCATTAATAAAAATATGAAATATTTCTCATTTTAATGATATAAGTTTTACAAAACAAAACTCGATAGCATCGAACTAACATAAACTACATATTAAGTCATACTTATTCATAAGTTGTATCAGTTGTTGGTACAAAATATTTATCTATTATCTCTTACCTATATTCTTTTCTTATCTATATTCTCCTCGCCTATATATCCTATGTGATACCTATTTTTATTTTCTCATAATAAAATAATATCTTTTTTATTTTGCCGTTAAATATTTTTTAATTAAAAGATATAGCAAAAGTAAAACCTATTGTTTGGGTGTTTGACCTTATTTAAATTTTGTATTCAATTTATCTTTAATATTATAATGTATATCCCCCTAGAGCCTTCCTTTGCTTTTTATATAAATAATGTCTTAAGAAATAAAGTTTATTAACATACCTACATTACTTATATAATCATGATTTATTTATATTCTTTACAATTTTAATTATACTTTTTGACAAACGTAATGCTTTTAAATTATATAATGTATTGGTTATATATTTGTGTCGTAAATAAAAAACATTGTAATAAGCATATTCATTCAAATAGTTTTAGGTTGTTTCGATAATTGATTCTTTAAAAGCTAACAGCTAGCTTTTATTTTCTAATGCATATATTGTTTTTTGGCATCAGTTTTTTCATTCAATTTTAAAACAAGGATTTAGGATTCTTGTTTCTTAAACTAACAGTAAAAATAGCAGTTAACAATGATCGTCTTCATGTAGAAAAATAGCTAAATTATATACAAGCAAACCATATACAAGTAAAACTGTTGAAGCCCGGTATCTATAGGTATGCAGATGACAGCACCGTTATAGAAAGATATTTACCGAGTATCAGGGTAGTAGAGATCAAGTACAGTCTGAAAGAGAAGCCATTGTGCAACGTTTAAGTGACAAACTTCAGGCAGTCTCCGCATGGAGGAATGTCAATCCTGTCAAATTCAACAACAACAAGACGCAGACGTGTCTGTTCACCGCCAAAAGGAGTCCTTTTACCTTGGCATCTACTTTCCAGAATGTGTCTTTTCAGTGACCGGCTCCAGTTGTAAGGCTTAGAGATTTCCTCGAACCTCAACTTTGGTCGGGTCATTGAGTCCAGAGTAACAGTAGCAGCAGGAAAGCTGGTCGATCTTGCGAAGGTCCGACAGTACTTTACAAGGGGAAAGCTACTTGTATTATGCAAAACATAGATCCGGTCGTGTGTGGAGTAATGTGTTTACATATCTGCTGGTGCAGCTAAGTCTCATCCTGCGGTTCTAGATTCAATTGAGAGGCGAGCAAAGAGGTTCATAGAAGCGCTATGCTTCGTCATTTTTAATTCGTACAGCGAAGGCTGGAACAGCTGGCCTACGTCGGTATATTCAGCAGAATACAATATGGGTGTCTTCAAGAGAAGAGTGAATAGGTTGCTAGGTTAATGCATCTTACCACCTAAAACTAAATGTAGTATGTATTTCACCTGATGGAAAGTGGAATGCCACTTTCCATCTAGTCTAGCAGTGACCCATGGACCTAGATGGTATAAAAAATATATAAATACATACATATAAATCATCTAATTGTTTTATTATATGACTCATATTGAGTTAAAACATACACTGTGGTTAAAATTTAATGCAGGAAATACTACAAATATTTTACGTAATTGTCAGTCTCTGATCAGAACATATTTTACATCCTTGTTTTAAACATAATTGCTTGTAAGACTCCGGTAATTTTAATATTGACTTCCCAATAAGTAGAAATAGCTCTAATACTTTGAATTAACGACGTTATCTTAAATGTTTAAATATTAAACTGTGACTGAAATTATTTTCGTTGAAGCTTTAGTATATTCAAAGTTTTGATATGCAAAGATAACAAAGGACGAGCGAATGCTCTGAATAAAGGATGGTTTAGACAAGTAGAGTAACTGACGCTAGTAGCTGTCACTTTAAGAGTTCTGTCCCAACGGAACTAAATGAACTGACACTTAGTAATATTAGTAGTTAGGAATAAAATAGTAACTTAAGCTTTTTTTTATTTATACCTTGAGTGACCTATTACATATTAAAATATCTAATAATTATAAAAGTTAGAGAGAAACCTTTTTATTGTATTTACTTTTATTTATTTTTATTTTATTTTTTTATTTTATTTATTGGAGGTAAAGTAACTGACGCCAGAGGTTATTTGTGTGTAAATGGTAAAAATGCAAAGTTCATCTATATTGTACCTGGGGCGAGGTGTTGGCGTCAAAGTTGTGCTTCAGCTTTGTATTTATAAATAAATTAATGTTTTATTGGAAAGGCTGAGATACTTTGTAGATTTTAAGGAGTTACAATATTTTAGTTCGATGGAACGTTGAAGTTTTTGAATTCCATAGCAGAATTACAAAACTTCGTGTATCATCTTTATTATTTGCATAGTTTGTAATACTTAGGTTTTAAAATGTTCAGAAGAATCTTGCATGTATATAACCCGCCACCTTTGAATAGGGTGGTGGGATGGTTTAAATTTCATATTTTAATAAAGATATAGTTGTTAAACAGTGGAACACTTAAGCTATTATTTTCTTTATTCAATACTATGTGTAATATGTAATTAATTAACATTATTATATAGACATGAATCATAAACGTAAGCGAATGAAGGAGTGTATCGTTAGAAGTTTGAAGTGATTTTGGTGCAAAAAGTAGCAATAAAATACTTCTCGCTACTTAACTGTACTTCAAAGGTTAGCGAGGAGATGTATAAATTGAATAAGTTACCTACTTGACATTTTCAATCGCCGGGCATACTTGCCCTTAAAATCATAATACATTATGTTTTGTTGGTTCAATTTCAATGTTTGATATTAAAATTCTATATACAAATTTATAAAAATGTGGAAAGATATGTGGGTCAAGGCACACCAAAGAAGAGGCAGACGGTTTGTGTGAAAGATGACATAAGTAAAAGTGACTGCTGAGATGACGGCTGAGGGCAAGAATGGAAGAGCTGATCATGTTGTTCCGACTTCACATAAAGGGGGAAAAGGGCAGGGAGATGATGATATATGAAATGAAAAGGGTGACAATTGACTACTGTTTCATTTAATTACTTTTTTTTAGTAAAATCTCATTGTACAGATTTTACTAACACTTGCGTAAAAATAACGTATCTTTTGTTGTGGTATTGTAATATTTAAACAGAAGTACGTATTGTGTGAAATATTCAATACAAAAGACAATGAAATATTGAAAATATTATTTTGTGAAAACACTTTTTGTCTGCCATTGTCTTGTAACGTGGAATGACAAAGTATGAAATTGTACGCTTTGAAGAATTAACAGTGTGACAGTACTTTTAAGAAAATAAACTATGCGACACTGATATTTACATATTTTTAAAAATTAAAGCCAAAATAATTAAAACATTCTTCATTATAAAAACAGTATCATTTAAAAAAAGTTGCGTTATAAATTTAACATTTTTCTTAAAGTAAGTAACAAGTAATAAGTAAGTAATTTATTACTCTCTGTCTTAGCATGTAAAGTGTAAATGGCTTAGAAATAAGTACAATAGAAGTGACCTTATCGAATGATTGATAGTGACAAATTGCACATGCCGGGGCATTTTTCCTGTCGCCAACAGATTTGATAGAGATATACAATATTAACTGCATTGATTATTTACTATAAATTGACGATAATCTCTTAACAAAAATGTAATATTATATTTATTTACTATGTATCACAATAATAATTTTTGTAAATAAATATAATAATCTACTTCCTTATACTACTTTTATATAATAAAAACATATTTTATGTGAGAGAAACTAGGACAAATTTATGTTTTTACCAGTTCTAGCTAGAATTAAGATATCAGTACTTATTACCAACATTAAGACATGATATTTGTGCAACCTCAGCCCGTAAATACTGAGCTCTGCTGCTGTACTTTCGAATGTTATCTGCTAAACTTTTGCAGTTTTTCCAAGTTCTAGACTATTATTTAAATAAAAACTTGAAAATTTTATAATGTTCTTGAAATATTGTATGGAATCTACCTTAATGTTAAAAACTTTTCAGCAAAGTTGTTTCATGTTCTACTTTCATTATCTTGGATATTTTGTTTTGGGGTCGAAGTTTTTGAAGACACAATTTATATAAGAAGGTAATTGAAAAAAATATGGGTACCAATTATTTTTTGTGCTACATTAATAAAGTTTTTAATTAAGAGTTTGTTAATGATATACATGATACAAGTAAATTTATTACGTATATATATTTTGTGGTATCTATTAGAAAGTATGTACCTCTTGTTACAACAACAGATCTTTATATATCACCATAGATAAAAAATATTTTTATTTATAAAAGAAAATTAAATAAGAATTTTCTTTTATTATATTTCTTGCAATGCAACGTAATCGCCTTATGACGGTTACGTTCGAGCAAACTTGTCTAAGAACTTATGAAACGTACCTTTCTCGGCTAAGTTGTGGAATCTGAGAGCACTCTGTTATCAAAGAGTCTAGAAAAGAAAGCGAACAAGTTTGCAAACACCTTTGTTGTCGTAATGAGTTCGAAATTCTATACTTGACATTTATAAAAGAGACACGATTTATTGAGGTGTATTAAATAAATTATTAGATATACTATTTATAATGATTATGCATTAAAATATTACTATGGACATTTTTCACGCAATCAAATTTTAAATTGTGTATATTTATTTATTTTCAAAACAACATCATTTAAAGTGTTCGGATTTCTCGTACATAATTTGGTACAACCCCTGAGATTTATAATATTGTTCAAATCCCATTGGAACCTTTTGAACTTTAACCGATCAGATCTGAATCACGAATACGTAGCAAGTATCTGGCGAGGTTCCGACACAAATCCTTTAAGCGTTGTTCGACTGATCTAATCGGCTTCGCTTCGTGACGAACATTACAGTTTTAATGCTTTAAAGAAATGCTCTATCTAGATATACAACTAGGGTGTTTATTTAAATATCTGTAATATATTCAGCTTTTTTTATTTACCTTCTAATCCATTACAAAGTTTTAGACCAAACCTTTAATTAAAAGACTAATGAGAAAGTGGATAATTCATAGTAGTTAAGTATAAAAAGTACTTTATGATAGTGTTCAGTTAAATGTAAAATAGTTTTGCTGACGGGTCCATTCGTTTAAAAATAACAATTCTATAAGACAAGGAACAGATTTTATAATGTTCTTTTGGCACTAAGCCCATATAACCATCGTAGAGCCATTTTAATCTATAAATATATAATTTACTAGATAGCCCTAGAGTCTTCAAAAAGCTGTAAATCTTGAAATAAAACTATTTTTACGGTTTTAAGTCGCGTATATTGAATTAAATTTTAAATTTACATTTTAAATCTAAACCCACGTTTGGAATGCTCACCTCCATCTCCATCTCGTCTTACCGTGAACTCGATTGCTGCAAAGCATTCGGAACGTCGGGTTAGATTTAAAAATTAAAATTTAATTCAATATACGAGAAATCCGTAAAAATAGTTTTATTTCAATGTGTAGTACTCGTGAAAGCCTTAGAAAACATTGGGCTGAAAATCATTGTTTGAGTACAAATTCTGATAATAAAATTTAAGAGTTTAAACTGTTCAGAAATTATACGCCACTAAAAAATATCATGCTGGTGTTCATTAATTTGTCACATTTTTAATAAAAAATAACTCAGTTTGAACAATATATGATATATAACATATATCCTTACAAATTACAAAAATAAGTAAAAAAAATACACGTGAGATTAACTTATAAAAAAAGACAATAAATTTAATTGTAATGACAAATTTTCCAGATTGATTTATGTTCTTTTATGTATGTTCTTAAAAAGGGAAATAATACAAAGTATAGAGTAAAAAATATATAAAAAATTTATTAAAAGACTTTTGTCGATATCGACCGTGATGCACCGAAAAAATCAAGAATATAAATTTTTCGGTGTTTCTTGGTCATATCCTTGAAGTTTTCAAACCTATGCAAAAAATAAAAAAAAAATATTTTTTAAAGTTTGAAAATATCAATAAACATAGGTATAGCCATGTTAAGCTTATTTAAATTTATATAAATATATAAGGAAAAATAAGCTATATCAGTATGATACGGTAGCTCAGTTGGTAGAACGACGGAATGGTTTCCCAGTAGTTGCGGGTTAGAATCCCTGCCCGTATCGGTTTATTTTTCATTCTATATTTATATAAATATGTTTTAAAGTTTTATTGAAAATCTATAACGAAAAAAAAAAACAAATTTTCGGGTGAAATTTCAGTCCGGGCAGACTGTCTAATAGATAGTATAAAACTTGTTAAAATATAAAAATGTGAATCTTTTGCTAAGACCCAATTTAGAATTCATAATAATGAAACCAAGTTTATTTAATCTTTGTTTAATATTATAGTCAAGTATTAGAATACTAACTGGTAATGTACATGTCATTTATTACTCGTATTAACTTACGCAATAAATACGTATCGAGTATTACACTTGAGACAAAACTTAGCGGCGGTAATAGTTGTATGTGATACAAGTTTTATCCCATTAATATGGAACTGGCAATAATGATAATACCACTCCCATCTTGATAATGGGTAACCTCGAATAAGTTTGCCAAATTCACAAGCGGAGTTCGTTTGTAGCAATCTATATCGTGCCCTGAATATGGCTTGGGAGGTATAATTCATACACGAATCATATCTTCGTTTCTCAAAGTTATCAAAGTTCAACAATCCAATCCAAGGGTGGGTATAAGATCCACTTTTGCATGCAAAATTCGCTGAGATAATTCGTATCGTGTTAAATCGATCCAGACAATTGGGCCAATTAAGCAGTTTTCGTATATTCAACTATGTTTTAATCGATTAGGCGTGTTTCATCTTTTGTTTGCTATGATTAAGTTATTTGGAATGTATTTCTAAAGTCTTAGTAGTCTGTCTTGTTTGATCAGATAGTATGGATTACACATAAAAAGTATTTTATATTAAGAAAGTAACGTTTAACTTTTAAAGGGCAACGTTGTAGGGCAAGGGTTACATTGTTATTACAAACCGATCTTGTTATTGTTTTACTTTGTATAATAACAACGCTTAACACATTTGAACTTTAGTAGTTTTTGAGCTAAGCGCTTAGCTTTTTATCACGTTGAGGTACTTTGTTGCTTGAGACTCGTGAACAAAGTTACATTTCTAATAAACGTAAAGAAAGAAATGTGAAATCGTAACAATATGGTGAGTTTACAAAGTTTTATTTATTAATCATCAAACATTTTCAACCAAAGAACTACTAAATTAATAACATTTTTCTCAATTACAGGTTCACGAAAAATGTAATGAGTATTCTACATAATATTAACAGAACAAAGAAAAATTTTGATAATGTAGAGAGATTCAGCCTCCAGGCATGTAGCAAAAGTTATTCTTAAATTAGTTAGTGATTTCTTAGAAAAATAATTTTGGTAGGAGCTTTATATTTTGTTCGTGAATACAACATATAGTCTTAATAAATTGATTATTTTTAAAATGAGATGATAATATAGTAAAAAAGCCAAACCTAATACTATTTTTCTCTGGTAAATATCGAAAATTATTTCCGATATAGAAAAATATATTTTTTTTTAGGCAGACTAACTAATTTTCCATTGAAGATCTATATTGTCGTCAGTCTCTATATTTATATAGATTTATTTCAGGTCAGAAACAATAATTTAACTAATAAAATGTTCTAGCCAAATAATTTCCATGGCAATGAAATAGTTTACCCGAAGTAGAATTATTATAACATAACAACGTTATAAACGAAGTCGTAGTAAAGTTATCACAGACAGGGGTTTTAATGTTTGTCCAATTTGGTTTGGGGCAATATAAAGTTGAAATAGTTTATTTCATTAGTTCTACGTCATATAACGAGTGATGCTAAATTTAAAGGAATTAAATTTACGGCATTAAATTATATATTACTACCGGACCGGACAAACGTTGTCTTGTTCACGATTTATAATTTAAAAAATAAAACTTAAAAAAAAGAAATATATTAAAAAGTTATCATAATATCTTACGTCATTACATGTACATTTATCATAATTCGACCAATGGATACCGTATGAATATGTAAATAAAGATTTTTTGTTTGAATAAATGAATTTGTTCCAATATATTTTTTTAAATTTCACTTTTTTACGTAGCGAAGCACGTATCGGGCCGCTAGTACTAAAATATTTTTATTATTTCTATCGCAACGCCAACTGTCAGGGCAGACTATAATTAAAATATAATATTATTTAATATTTGACATGACCATGGTAACGCAGTCCGTCGGAACCAATGTGAAACATTCGAAAATCACCACCTACTTACACATTAAAAATTTATTAAAAAACCCTTTTTCCAGTGGATCAAATTGTGAATCTAAACAATTCTCAAGTCCACTTGAACACACACAAAGAATTTCATAAAAATCGGTCCAGTCGTTTAGGAGGAGTTCAGTGACATACACACGCACACAAGAAATATATGTATAAAGATTTGCCAAATAATATATTGTTGAATTGACTTATTCTGTGTTATACATCATACTGTACATACAAAAATAAAATATTTTTCTTTGAAAATATCTATCAACATGTAAGCTTATCAAAATATTTATATAAACATTTTTCTATCATACATTTACATAAAAATATTTTTAGTAAATTAATGCACACACACAAAAAGTTCCTTATAATTTGTCTAACCACAGTGTAAACATAATTTATTGCGATGGTACTCCTGGAACTAAGGATTTATTCTGTGATACGATTGTAATTACGTTTAATACGTTTTATTCCATAGCATTTAGAAATATAACAAGATTTAAAAGTAATGATGCTGTATGTCTATTTATATATAGAGAGGAACTGTTGCATGGTCAAGGGAAAATCTTCTTAAATGGAAATATACAATATATACAACTGCCTTTGAAGTCTCCTTACATATTTATAACCTTCATACTATGCCTAATGTCCCATATACGGATATAAGTGTCAGTTTGTATCGGAAACAAATATTTTGACCCAGTTAGACTTTCTAAGTAAAGATTTTGTTTTAGGTAGATAATAATTAGGTCGAAACGTATTTTTGATTGATATTTGGATAGTTAAATGTAAATCTTGGATTTAATAAACTTCATTCCTATGAATTATTGTCTTAAAAAATAAATAATGATAATGTTTTTGAAATTTAATTCAGATATATTTCTTTTTTTTTTAGTAATATTTATAGAATTATATAATACCTTTAGGTCGAGGTTGAATTAGCATTTAAACAAAAAAAGTAAAACTATATATTTTAATTACATTTAAATGTACTAATAATAAAACCTTTAAGTACATGTAAATGTTAAAATTGCTTTTTAGGTTGGAGGCCTAATGCTAGATGTCAGTGGTTTAAGGTCTGTCTTTTATATCAAATAATAATATACATGAATTTACCTTTAAATGTATTTAAATTTCTTATTATGATTTCTATTCCCAAAACAAGATAGTAATATAGGCCACAATAAAAAGCAACTATGCAAGAACAGGTTTGATAACTATTGATAGTAAATAATTTAATACAATATTTTGATGATTGATATAATATATATATATATATATATATATATATATATATATATATATATATATATATATATATATATATATATATTTTGATATAATTACAGTTTCTCATTAGTTTTTTCTCATTAGAATTGAAAGTGTAAATTGCGATATTATAGTTCAATGTTTCCATTAAATATAGAATTTAATTTTGACGAAATTAATTTTTAATTGACGGAAGTATTGGGTTTCATATTTTTTAAACAACCAATTGTTCTTAGGTTCCGTAGTTTAAAGATTTCTAGTTCTTTTATTTCAGAAGAAATATAAAAGAAAAAGAAAAGATCAAGAGTGTTTTATGTTGGATAGCATAAATAACAAAATTCTTAAAACAGCATAACTGAGTAAGAATTCGAAGCTAAAGTTTTAATCTACAAACAAACATTATCAGTTCAACTTTTATATACATATGTCTCTCAATCCCTCAAACATTGTATATTTTGGTACATAAACTTAAATTAGTAACAAGGACAGTGTTAATTTAAACCGATTATGAATAACTTATTTTATGTAAGACATAAGTAATGCTAATACTATGTTCCAATTCCAAGTAATATTTGTACCAGTAGTGGCTTAAAGTTTCGATAAAATAATTCGAGGTCAACCATTCCAATTTCGGTATCTAAAACTAAAGGGCACGGCCCAGTCTATTATACAACTCGACAACCTAGAAATTCTAACCCTTTGTAAATATATATACCTAAAAACTAGTATTTAATCTTGTTGCGTTCTAATCACGCCAGAAGGATATCAGATACCGTGCGAATTTTTTGTCACTTTAAGCATTTTAGGGCACAATAGTTTATTATATGACATTCTTTTTATGGGACAAACGGACCTCAATAAATAAAACATGAACATTATTAAATAAAAACCGTGATTTATTGTACATGAAACTAAACACCAAAACTTATTAATAGTAAATAAATCATTCGCGTTAAAAGTTTTTTTGATGTTTCGTATCAATTAGTTGGGATACCTGCCCTAAAAGGATTGTTTTAATTAGTTTGTCCTAATTAATAATTTAAATTGTTCGACCAGCTGTTATTGCAATTAATATGTTTTGTCACTTTTATATTTTTTGCTTACAAACTTAATTTTCTTTATTAACATTAATTAAAAATGAGCCAATTAAATAAAATAAAACACAGGTAATGGAGCTTTCAAAATTTTTTTTTCAAAATCAAATAAAAAAAAAAATTATTATTATTTTAAATATACATACATACACACATCGTAAACTATTCAAGTCTAGGCGTGGAGTATAGTGAGTGCAGTTTAAATGGAATTGAAACAAAGCTTTTTCGGTTGATGGATGTCACAAACGAAACAAGCGGGCAGTTTGTCGATACTAATTGATTTACGCATACATTGTCAATTATTCAACACAGACGAAATATTCTGTACACCTACAGATGCAAGATTAAAACAACTTTTAAATTATAACACTATGTATACATTCTTTTATTAAAGTTGATACACACATACGTAAAAGTTACAAATTGCATATAAAACATGAATATTTTCTCAAGTCGTTTCTTTCAAATATTTGCTTTATTAGCTTTTTTCTTGGACAGCTTTACGTTTTGATTTCCCGATATAACAATTAGCATCCCTTCCTTAATTCAAGATATGAGAATGCTTTACAACATATCATACAATGAGATAATGAGAATTAATAATAATAATATTAATAATAATATCACAGGACAAATTACACACATTGATCTAATTCCTAAATAAACAAATTATTTACTTGTGAAAAGGGTGTTAGACAACGATACAAATGCAAAGATTAAGGGTGTTAGACAACGATGTAAAAACACATTACAAATACTGAGAATATATTTAATAAACGATCAAACCCAGAAATACAGACATCTCTGCTCATCACATATATGCTTGTCCATGTCGGTAATCGAACCCGAGCCCCACACGAGCCGTTATACGTTAGACGTCTGCGCAAACCACTCGATCAAAGGGGCGTATAATCAAATCGACCAAATATATATTTTTTTAATTAATAGGGAGGAACCAACAAAAAATATTATTATCTAATGTGTTATTGCAATGCTTTTGCATGCGTTCTTTTATCCTACTAATATTATAAATGCGAATGTAAGTTTGTTTGTTACGCTTACACGCGAAAACTTCAACCGATCATTATGAAACTTTGTACACATACCTTTGGAAGTATTAGAAGTTATATAGGATACTCATTAAAAAGTTTTTTTTAGCGGGAAGTAAAAAAAAATACAAAGATAAAAACATTGTTTGTTAATAAACACGTGGATACGGACAACAGATAGTAATTAATATATTGCATTAAAACAGGAAGACTTTTATCTGATGATTGTGAAACATCTTAAGAAGTGATTTTCGGAAATTAAATATATCGGATTTTGGAAATTAACTATACATATTTAATATGATGCATTTCATAAATACTGACTAAGCATTCAGTTTTAAAAAAATATAATCAAAAGGTTTTGAATTTAATTCCTTTGTGTAATTGTCATTTATTAAAAAATATCCATAAATTTATTATTTCATTTAGCCGAGACATTTTTAAAGTTATTATAAACTTTTATGTCATAAATAGTTTAAATTATATAAAATCATTAATTAGTGAATAAAAATAAGTACCGACATTTTTTATTAATATAACGTAGAAATATCAAACAGTAAATTATATCAATTGCACATTAATAGCTACGTTTGTAAAGTACCATTCAAGGATGAATCAAACCATTTCAAAGCTTCAATTTGCAAGGAATACGAACGGATGCATCCAATTAATTATTTGAAAACTTATACAAAAGAAACAAGATGAAATATACAACATTTTATAATGCAATAGAAAATGAGATATCCTTGAAAGTAATTTTGAAGCTTATCCAATTCGTAATAAACCGGTAATTTTGGAAATATACTCCGATTATGTCAAAGTAATAGGTGCAGTAGTCGACATTAACCTCCAGCCCGACTCCTACGCTAACGCTGAGCTAAGTCAATGCGAGCGTTTCGCAACGTAATTATCATAGCGCTTTGGAAAGGGACTAGCGCATTTCCCATTACATGAAACTACATACATGAGGGAACACCTTAGCTTTAATAACAACTGTTGTTTCATTTCCTAATGTTGTTAGATTTTATAATATATGCATGATAATTAAATTACAGTTAGTCTAGCTTTTGAACGATAATAAATTTGTAATTGTTTTTAAATTTTTCTACAAAGCTAAGTATAATAATATAATTTTCTTATACAAGTGTAATTTAAAAACCTACTGAATTGCAGTTCTTTGAAGAAAGAAAACTTTTGATATATTTCTTTATTTTCATATAAGATATCAAGTATAAAATTTAAGTCAGTGTGTAATAGAAAAAAATAGTGTTATATAAAATACATTAATAAATTATCATCACTTAAAATTGTGAGTTCTAGTTTTATTGTAATAATAGCTAAAGCAAATTTTAATGTATCCCGTGGGAATGAGAACATTTTCCATAGTGAAAAATATACTATTTGCTGACTCTAAGAATACTTTTTTACCATACTCATGTTATAAAAATAAATCAATAGTTTTTACATAATAAGCGAACAAACATAACATAAACAGTGATTTAGACAAATGTTCAAAATTGTTTGTTAATGTCATGCTTTTGTCTATGCTGTCAGCCCTACTGACTTTGACAGCTTCACTGGGCGGGAAATATTTTTATAAAATAAACAAAATATGTAATAACTTTTTAATAGATTTTGATACGATTACAAAATTGGCTCTATATAAATTTATAATGAATCAAAATTAAATGAAAAACTTAGTTAATAGTGTTTTAATTATTTTATATCAAAGTTTGATTGACTTTCGCAGTTGCTACTGTAGATAGACTATTAAACGTAATTATTTCGTTATTAAATTTAAACTGGAATGGGATTGTTTTTGCGAAATCATTTTGTCTATTATAACAGGCTGAGGCTAAATGGTTCATTATGAAAAAGTTCTAGAAAAATTAAAAAATTTTACGATATTTTTTTTTTATTTTTCAAAATCATTTGAGGTTGTCGAATGGTTTTGTCTTGTTGCTCGATTAAATAATTTGAACGAATATTAAAACGCTTGCCAGATGGCGTAGTATAGTAACATGTGCTAAGCCTTTTCGTAGTGATTAGGCTTTTGGTAAAATACCACTTCCTTAATAGTACTTGGTTACTGTGATATTAAAGTGACAATGTAATAATATGTTACCATAGCAACATAATTGCTAATACCAGGAATCAAAAAACCATTGCAGGCCTTTGAAAAAGAAGCAGATTTTTTTAAAATATAATAAAACTAAAAAAAGAAGGCCATCAATCCAAAATATAATGGTATTTTAGCTGGTTGAGTGCAGATCCGTAAAAACATTGAAACGTGTGAAACAGCTTTTTGGAAGAATAAATACAGCAATCAGGATAAATGCAGCAGAAAACACAATAATACTTGTAATTATTTATAAATTAAATGGTTTGATAGTATTGACTATTATAGTCATAGTCATCATTCAAGTGAAGCGTGTGATAAAAAAAAAAAACTAGTTAACCACGCCGCTATTAGTTTCATGATTCTCCCACACTTATAAGGTTTTTCTTAACATTTACCTATATAATAGTAATTCTATAATTATTATTTTGTTAAACCAAGGATACCAGTAATGCCAACTTGGAAGTGATTACGGCTGATGACTCGGATCCGATAAAAATAAAGTACTTCATATTTTGACGCACCTATACCTTGACCCTTACTTGTATTTTCCTTTATTCTGATAATGAGCCTTATATAAAATAGTGTTTTCGAAGAGTGGCGACATTACTCACAAAAAGTTTGTACTTACGTATCTTAAAAATAATTCAACTTAATTTATATTATAATATTATTTAATGACAAGTTATAATAAAGTTAGGTAAATTAGAGAAATTATATAAGAGATATTTCGTATTTAAATTACCTTAGTTAACATTATGTCTGATTTAAAATATATGTACACAATTACTTATTCTGTAATAAGTAATTGTCATATCACATATGAAATGTCAAATTAATTATCTGTTAATTAATAACATAGTCCGATTAGATATAATACAGTAATAAAAAATATATATGTCAAATAAAAAGATAACAATTTAACGTGTTGACACATGCTGAAAATCGATTTATTGGCAAGAGTCACGAATGAAATTGTGTTATCATTTCATTCAGTCGTTCGGGGTTTTTCATTCATTCCAGCACCTGTAGGTCGTAAAAATACGCACCTAAATTGATCGCGTGTCTTAACTATATAAATTTTTATTATATACTTTTAATTTTACAAAATAATTGTTCGTATAAAATCAAGAGGTCGATAGCATAAAATTTTACTATGTAGATATTTCTGTAAATAGGTTTTCGTACTAATTGTATTGTTTTAAAATAGTACTATAAAGTTACTTATATAATATAATTAATGGAAACCGTATCAAATACATAAAATATAATTTTTGCTTACACGAAAACAATTTGACCATTTTAAAATTCTGTTATTGTTATAAATATGATAATGTGATGTTTCTTACTTCGAAAACGAAGGACTTCAATAAAGTTGTTAAGTGTGATTTTATAACCAGGAAAATTACTTAGATGTAGACATTAAAATTAATATCAAACAAAAAAATATATAATTCTCGTAAAAGTTTTAAGCAAAAAGATAAAGGCCTTATCTTTGCCATACGTGGCAAAATAAACTTTTTTTTTTTTAATTTTTTAATAATTATTTGCAGTGAAAACTTATATCCATATTGTTCCATATTCATCAGTACTATATATAATACTGTGTATTATACTCATCGAGCCGGTTTAACTTGACCCGTCAGTACACTTCAGGTAAATTAAATATACACTAGTTATTACGAAATATTTTATTTTAATGCAGGTTAGGAAACAGTGGTAATAAGAGCAATATCTAATTAGGCCTGTTTCTAATTTCTATGTATTTTCAATATTTATATGTCGATAATTGTAACCAATTCTCCGTTCCAATTAAGCTAGGTAAGCTTGTAAAATGTAAATAGTTTTATTAGTTTGTTTTAAATAATTTACCAGTACAATATTCAAGATTAATAATCCTACTAATATTATAAACCCGAATGTCTGTAATATGGGTGGATGTTTGTAAGTATTGCACGTAAAAATTACTGAATGGATTTTAATGACACTTCACAATGATATAGCTTATACATCAGAATAACACATAGACTATAGAAATACTATTTTTTTGTTTTTGTTGTGGTTTTGTCTATGACATAACACATTTTGCATAAAAAAAATTGAATTTTGATCAGGCCGCAATTTTTATTTATACACTTCAAAATTTTACTTACAAAACACTTTAACATAAGTCACGGGCCATAGGTAGGTAAATAAGCCATATAAATATTATTTTTACAGTCTACGCAAACGAAGTCACGGGCGACAGCTAGTATGAAATATGAGGCAAACTTTTTACTGCCTAAAACATAAGGCGGTTGCCAGTTTGACATATTATGAGTGACCTCGGTGGAAAATAGCAAGTCATTCCCTTGTTTCTGTTACATTGACGACGAATAGAAAGTTTATCAATAGGAAAGACAAATAAACTTTTATACTTACCCATTCTTGTAAGTTACAATATATTTATTTTACAATTATGTCCTTTTAATTTTTGTCATATAATTAAAAAAAACAATGCTCGAAATTTAAAAAAATGGAATACCTTAACATTGTTCAACAAACATAATACACAGGAGCCCTAAATAATTTGTTCTTGGACTTAACTAGGACAAGCTATTGCACAATATCTATTAGGGTTCCTAAATAGCCTTGGTACAGCGCCTGTTACTTAATTATTATGCCAGCCAAATTTGATACAGTTTTGTGTGTATATAGTTTTGTTTAGAGCATTTGATCGTAAATTCATTAGATTGCGTAAGAGCTATTTACTATAGTAATAAACTACGAGTCATGTTCAATTTAGGTTTAATAGGCTTTGGCGTGAGACAATCTGGTGTGTTCTGTTAATTGTTTTTGATCTGTTAAATTAAATAATATTAAATATAAGCTAACAAAGTCTATGATATTAGTATTATTCACAGTAATACGTTTGCCTATTTTATATATTTTTTTTAGTAAATAAATAAATATTTATTCAATATGTTGAAGTTTTTTAATATAACTTAAAAAATATATATTCTGTTTATTGTGTATATGTATTTTATTTTGATTTTAATAAAAATAAATTGATAATTCTATTTCTTTTAACTTTCCAATTTTCGTAAATCACAGTATGATATATTGAAATTGTTTTAAGTTTCAAGTAGAAAGCAATACAAGTGCATCCCTGGCAAATAATCGTCGCAAATGCAGTATTCATGTTACAGTTGACAAGTACCTTCAAGTATTTATGGCAGCTTTGATTTTCTCAGGATTCGGGGACGTATTTGATTTTTAAAATCATTAATTTATTTTTGAACCGTTATATTTAAGTTCAACACTTAGATATTCAAGTTGAATTTATTGTTATAAAATTATAATTTTATGTAGGTGTGTACTAGAAAAATATAACTTGTTTTGTAATAGAGTGTAATCGTATTATTTATTACTAAGACATACAAAAATATGATTATTTCTTTGTATATTCATATTTTGCATACATTTAATAAACTATGTCATTTGATAAATACTGCTATACTTATCCTTGGTCTTGTCCTAAATAAATTATATATAAATTATAAATAAATTATATATAAATTATATAATGAATAATAATGAGTAATCTATCAGGGTGTGATTAATTTCATCTTGTAAGACGTAAATTACTTCAAGATTTAATATATATGTAAAAAAATATATATTTCCAAAGATTATGATGGAATACTTCATTGGTCAACTAAAATATCCGATATTAAATTACTTGCCAATTATTAAATAAAATTGATTTTCGAAAGTAGCAAAGTTGACAATAAAACCACATCTTTGCAAACTCATATTAAAATACTATGCAAATATGTGTTCAATATTCAACATTCAAATAGTATATTTAATGAAGAAAATTCTAACCCGTGGTTGAATTAATCGCTCATAGTAATCCATATTTGCATACCGTTTCATATTTTACAAAACAACGTAAAATTGAGCATCAATATTCAGATATGTTAAAGGCGTTTCGATTCAGCTTAATCTGGCTCTAGATTTGAGCCGTGACAGTCATTTGTAGTGTGGCTGAGAGACGTTGCCTTCATGAATATTTAAACATACAGAAGATATCGGATTTTCTGCCTAAGCGATGATATTAGGACGTTAATGTATGTATGATATATAAAGTCACAACTGGTTAATCAATATATATTGATTAAACAGTCTTTTTGATACGTTATTAATGCCTGAATTTAATTGTCTAATTTAAAAAACGATTTTTTTTAACCACCGACTCAAAAAGAGGGGTGTTTTAAGTTTGATCTGTCCATCTGTGTGTCTGTCTGTGGCATTCTAGCAGCCAAAGGCGTAGACGAATTTGAACTGAACGACGGTTCTTAGCTATGTTTGGTCGAAATAAAAACAGTCGTCTCCAGGATATTTAGGTTTTATAGATGCGGGTGAAAGGTTCTTATGCAATATTGATAAAAATACTAAAACAGGTGAAAACGTGTGAGTCCGTAGGTTCATTTAGTACAACAATGGAACCAGTAACCTAACTTTAAAAAGCAGAAAAAAAATATTAAAATTTAAAAAACCCCCGATACAAAAAGACCTCTAAAAAGAATAAAAATAATAATATTATTTAGTATATATAGTCTTTGAAGTCGTTACGTTGAGGGACCACTTGTTACCAAGGCAAATAAAGAGAATACGATATCGAATCTTCGTAATCAATAATTAACTTCGTAAAATAGACACCATCGTCAACGTACGTACAACGGTCCTCCGATGCAACGACTTCAATAAGTACATAATAATATTATTTTTATTCTTTTTAGAGGTCTTTTTTATGGGGGGTTTTTTATTAATTTTTTTATTATTTACTGTCTGAAACTTTGTTTTGAGTGTCTCTATTTATAATGTTCTGGATGTAATATTCATGTTTGAAATATAATTGTGCTGAATTTAGTTGAGACATGACACGTGTTAAACTATTCAACGGCTCAGTGTATAATTCCAAAGTGTCAGCCGCATATATGCTCGTTTTATTTTAGTCCATTCTAGCTGTCCTGTCCTGTTTTTTAAATGATTTAATTTCTACTGGCATATTTTATTTGATTACCATATTAAAAAATCTTTATGGTAAATGTATATAAATGATATTATATTGTCCAAGGATATTAGTTAAAATTAAACTTAATTATTCAAGATTATGTAAAGTGTTTTTGCTGTTTTGTGTTATTTTGAGATAATGATCGCAAGTTCAATACTATGTCATGGGTTCGATGAAAATTGCCGGTAATTGATAGGTTCGAAAATTGGCAGTATCTAGACAGGCTCTAAGAATTCGCCCTTGACTATAATTTACATTCGAATTATCGTGTTTTGTATAAAACTTAATTTGTGCTGGCCTCGAAATTTATAAAATGATTGTATATTTAGTTAAAGTTAAACAAATATGAATAAAAAAGCAATATTGCATAGGTAATGTAAATATTTTATTTAATGGTGCATGTTTATGAAAATGTTTTATTAACAGCAAACTAAAAACATTAGCATAAATAAGCATCCAACATACTTTGAAAAAAAACCGGATTTATGTATAACATTTTCAAGTTAAATATAAATTAATCAGTAGTAACATACGAGTGCAAGTAGTTACGGGGTAAACGCGCTAATTAACTGACAGTCATTAAGAACAGTCAAACTTTAGACTGCTTTCTTTGTCGCGAAACTTTGAAATTGCTTGCAGTTAATGCGGCTATTTTAAATGCGGTTCATTATATCGTCATTGAATGAAGATGCAATTAGTGAAACCTTTTCACATTTTAATTCTATAAACTGTTCTATTTAAGTTATAAGTGACAAAACTTGGCGCATACACCTTAGGGTATCCTTTTTGTTAAAATATAAAAAGCAGTTAGAAAATAAATTTATACAAATATAATAAAAGTGAATTTACGTTTTAAAAATGATTTTAATTATGATAATTATTTCTATTGTTTGTGTTATCTCACAATCAAATAATTACTGTTCCTTTTAGGTTGGAAATATTTTATTTTTCTTACTAATCAAAATATCCAAGAATAAAAACCAAATTCATTTTTTTAGTTTTTTTTAAATAACCACTTTACATTTTGAATATGATATGAAAATAAAATACATGTATATATGATATTAAATTTAGTTTGGTGTCTAGTTGTCAGTCATAATTGGTCTCACAATACTTATGTAAGTACTTATTGAGGAATATAAAGATAAATTCATGTGTGTTATTTTATGAAAACTATTAGTTTGATATTGTGCATTATTCAGTAAATTGCCCTAAAAGTTAATAGTCTGTATGTGCGAATGTTATTTTCATTTGATTATAATTTGGGTCATCTATTTTTAAAGATATATTCTATATTCCAAAGCATTTGAATTTGAATTCAATTCATAGTTACTTTGTATAAAGTAAAATATTTATTTAAAATTTAAATAGTCATTAAAATAATAGATAAAAAGTATAATTTATTTATACATAAATAAGCTACATAATTCTAACTTTAATATCTTTTTAACAATATTTTCCATTTATTTTGTGACGTCTCAATGTAGCATTTTTATTAACTATAAAATGTAAGTACAAAGATAAATTTCATAAAACGTCTTCTTATAAGAGATATTTTTCACATAATGCTTAAAAACGTCCCTCATAATGACTTTTATTACAGAACATACAGCTCCCGTCATGACTCCAGTCAGCAGTTATTAAAATTCCTTTGCGAACCTCGGTTGTGTGTTTGTTTTATCTCACTCACATCTTATTTAAGTAATAACAAGTAAATCTTATATTTACTACATTCCTGGCACAATATTGTTTGTAATCTTTCTGTAGTAATATCACGTACTCTTTTACTTATAAGTACAGGCGAATTACTATGACTAGTAGTTTTTGACGCCAGAGTATTAATATATTTAAGATGACAATTTTTCGGACTTATTTATTTTGACAATAATTACTATTGGTAATTTTATACAACATTTAGTTGTTATTTAAATTTTTATAAATTAATTTGAAAGCTATATAGGATCTAACCAACATATGTAAATAACGTTTGAACAAACAAATAAACTAATTAACCTATAACCCAAATATTTAAACCTAAGAAAATAATTATCAAATTTATTACAAAATATTTTGACTAAGAAACCAAAACATAAAGTTATTCATATATAAATATACATATTGTAAATGAAATAATAATGCAATAAAAAATTAAATACACTTAATGTCCAACATTTAAATTTTTAAATCGACAGACACATTTAATTAAACAACGTGAATCTATTTTATCGCTGAAGCCAATTAATAAAATCGCTGTTCGAATAAATGGCATTATTCGATCCGTTGATTGCTTGTCGTTGATCACAGTTGTCCGACGTTGCTTTTGATATTAATCGTATGTTAACAAACTTGACACTTGGCTCAGACAATACTTTTTGAATGATTATTATGTACGGTAATGAGGGCTTGAGAACCCGTAATGATTTGAAATAATAAATGATCCATTATAGCGTATTCAGGTTCTTAACTAAGGTCAAAAATCTATCCATAAGGTCCATAATAAGGCCAATACCATCGAAAAAAATATATTTGTCTTTCGTGTCAAAATTTGAAATTGCAGACTTTAGTTCATCATCGTCGTAATTTTTTTTTCCAGGCCGCTCTTTCTTCATTTTTGGAAATAAATAATAGTCACTGGGTGCCAAGTCTGGACTGTCGCGTCGAAGCCGCATCGATGAATGGCAGCCATCGCTACATGGCACGTGCGAACGGATGCATTGTTATGCAGAAGGAGCACTCCTTTTGACAACTTTCCTCTTCTATTTTCCTTGATGCCTTCTTTCAATCTTTCTAGTAAAGAAGCGTAGTACTGTCCCGTGATAGTCACATCACGTTCTTTGTAATCGATTGGTAAAATGCCTTCTGTATCCCAAAAGACAGAGTCCATGATCTTGCCAGCCGATTGTGTCACTTTGGAGGAGGTGTGCGTTTTTTATGCCACTGCTTCGACTCTTGCTTCAACTCAGTTTCATACTGAGAAACCCAGGTTTTATCACCAGTACCGATTCGGGCCGTAACTTCATCCTTTCTCTCTCCAAAGAGTTCCAAAAACTAACAAGAACACTCAACATGCTCACGTTTTGAAGTGGCGTGAGCATTCTCGGAACCCATCTTGCACTGACCTTAGTCATACTAAGATGATGATGTAAAATATTCAAAATACTTCTTTCGGTTACTCTAATTTTTGCTGCAAGCTGCTTCTTCTTCAACCGGCCATCTTCCAATACAAGTTTTCTACTTTTTCAACGATTTCCGGAGAAGTGGTTTCAATTCGCCGTCCAGAGCGGGGATCGACTTCAATCGACTCTACTCCTTGTTTGAAAAGACCATGCCACTTGTAAACCATGTTTTTACCAGGGGCAGAGTCCGCGTAAATTGCCAACAGCAATTGAAAACTAATCTGGGCGGATTTTCCTTGCTTGGTAAGGAACTTAATAATGGCGCGTTGTTCAATTTTCTTCATACTGGCTGACTTCTTCCCGATTCAGTTATTTACAGGTCGATACGATACGATACGACCCGAATAGGTTCAAACTTGGTGTATATACTATTAATCAGTTGTTCAACTAGTGACTGTCTGGACGAGAAAACCTACCCCCACCAACCCCTCCATTCCGCGAACTAATTGACCTTCCCGCGTATGTACTTAAATAATACTGTAAATTTAAATATAGTTAAAGTTAAAATCAATTACGAAAAGTGTCGTAATTTCTATATTTAATTTTGATAAAAGCCCATTTTATTTATTGATAGCTATAAATGTGTTTTCGCATGTAGGAATGACAATTTATATCGTCAGTAACAATCCAATTATATTTTTTCCGCCAAACAGACAAAGCCGGACACGGCTCAGCACATTGGATTTGATACCGCCGGGTAATACTTTTTTGATTAGTGGATTTATCGGTATCATTGCATTTTTAGGGTTCCGTACCCAAAGGGAAAAAATGGAACCCTATTACTACGACTTCGCTCTTCGGCTGTCTGTCTTTCTCTCAGTCTCCAGGCAGTATCTCATGAGCCGTGATAACTAGACCGTTGTTTTTTTACAGATAATGATTATGTGTAATAAAGGAATAAATTAGTTTTTTAAAGATAAGAACTAATAGTCGGTGAAAATATTCTTATAGGTGGTTTAAAAATGGAAAAGAGTCCAAATCTATAGATTTGTACAGTTCCATAAAAGAAATCTAATCGAAACTAAATAAATAAAAAACTAATCTACACTAATTAAAAAAGAGATTAAAATAGTTTCTTATATAATAATATCTTTTTTTACGCAATCTTAATTTATAATACATTAATAAATAAATCATCAATATATGTAATTAGTATCTCATAATAAGACAATTATATGGTATTTTACATTTCCGAAATATTTGATTTCGTAGAAAAAGTCACGATTTATTTATGCTAGCTCTTCTTTATCTTTTCTTAATAGGGTTAAAAAATATTGATTTCGCGCCTTTGTTACCACACCCCCTGTCTTCTGTATGTCATGTACATCACTTGGGCACCCTTCACACAGCTGCCTCATTGCATCTTTAATTCTTGCCAGGGGTTTCTACAGTGTTTTATGTTTTATTTAGTATCTAATAAATACGAATTTTCTTGTAACACCCAACTTAAAAAAAGTTCTCTTATGTTAAGATAAAACGTTTATTTGTCTGCCTGCCAACGAAACGAAAGGGAAAAGTTAAATGTCGACTTTCGAGTATCACTCTAAAAAGCGATTTTTCACTACTTAGAGAACTTCTGGCTGCGGAATAAGTATTAAATTTCGGCACATATTCCATACAAAAAAAAGTAATAATATTAATGTAATGTAATATGCCCTAATTTATCTGAATTAAAAAATAATTCCTAAAAACATATTCAAAATTTTAATAGCAAAAATTTAGTCCCAGCTTCATGTCTAAAGAGAATTAAAACTAAACTTCAATTACGTCGCGCTTCACAATAAACCAAACGTTTAAGGGATAAAAAAGGATATTTTTTATCTCATTTCAAGTTAAGGTTTTCAGATGAATATATCTTCCAATCTACCTAAATTACAATTGTTGAAGTCCTCGTAAAGCACTACCTCGTTAAATATTTCATTCGTTTTTAAAACTGTTCTATTTGGCAGTATACATTTTACGTTCTAGTTCTATTACATAAAATGTGGCATCAAAACGTCGAATGCAATAGATACATTCCGTAATTAAAATGTACTTCGCGTGTTTTACTATCAATATATGTTGTTTTAAGTAATTAAAGTTACGCTTGATTAAATTAAATTATTTTGCTTGTCACAGAAAAAATGGAATTTACATGTTTAAGTATGTTATTATTCAACACATTTTAGTATTTTTTAATCATGATCAACTATAATAAATCTGTGGTTCTTCGCATAAATTAACAGATGAATATAACGTGACCTAAACGTTCAAATATTTTCTTAAACATAAAACTATTAAATGTACCTACGACATCAAAATGGTGACATGTCTACTACGTTTTTTTTTGTTTTTTCAATACAAATTTTTATTTTTAATATAATAAAATATCAAAATGAAAGTCCATAGAGAAAAACTAATAAAATGATAGCTTTTTAGGTCATAGATCTTGGCGTAGATCATCCTTGATAAATCAGTCAGAGTATATATCTGTGTAGTAAGTTAAAACGTACATAACTAAACTAATTTTTTCAGTATAATTATTGAATATTCAGAACAAAAATATTTATAAATAAAAAATATTGGAATTTAAAAAAATAAAACAAAAAAGCACGCTTCACTATTTTATATCATTAATATACCAGGAAATATTTTCCGGCAATCATCCCACTCGTTAGATGTTATAAGTATAAAAATCTTTACATCACAGACTCCGGGAGTCCAATTAGCGAGTTATTTCCACTCCGTTTCGTCCTAAATATCACGCGTACTTTGTTTTGATTGCTTAGTTAATTAGTTTTAATGGTCATCGTACAACTTTAATGTAGAATTAAATAAACCTTTCCTTATATTTAACGACTTTAGAATAATTGCATCTCCTTAAGTACTTTCTTCCTTTAAATAGACAGTGCACTGTTTCTAAAAATTAAAAATCAATATCCTGTTAAGGATCTAGAAAGTGCTCTGTAAATTGTTTTGGCTGGTATCCTTGGAAAACATATTACGTTATGCTTTAATGTTATTATCAGCACATAGAGTCTATTTCTGTTATTTTCGGGAAAATAAAGTTACGTATATACTTTTTGGCACTAGAATATTAGTAAATGTTTAGTTGCCAAATTTTATATCACTCTGTTATTCAGATACGACAAACACACCCCAACTTTGAGAAAGTTCATTAAATAACTATATATATCAATTTATTTTAACTACCGTCTACAAAACTGTATCAAATTCTGTTACATTCAGTAATAAAAACTATGTGACTGTCTCCAGTAGTCCACGCAGACAGAGTCACGAAGAACAGCTGTATAAATGAAATGAGTGCTTATGAAATACTATAAAGAATTCTCATATCAATTTAATTAAGACTCCTCTTGTAGTTACTTACAATTTATTAATTATGCCATGACATCAAAAATATTTAAGTTTCAGTAATAAAAATATCAATTTTATTTATTTAATTAATAACCATCCACTTAATGATACTTTACAGGATTTTTTGTTCAAGTGAAGTACCTTTCAAGCAACTTATATTTTTTGTGATTTTTATTTGGTGCACATTTTTACTAAAAAAAAATTATTAGGAGAAAACATTAACTAAAATTACCATAACGGTCGAATCATACTAGGATTGAAATTGTATTTTGTTAAAACGTAAACGTAGTCTCAAAGATCTTCTGAAGCTTAATGAAATGCAGTTTTTTTATTTAAAACTTGTGAAAGACATCAAAAGACGGCAATTTTCTTATTTATACTAAAGAAACTGTCAAGTTTATTTCTACAGTAACATTCGGTTGCAGCGCTAGGTCTGGCTGCGCTCTCTACCAGAGAGCTCTTCGCCAGAGAGCTTCGGTAAAAAACCTTCACTTTAATTGGATTCCCTTTTATTAGTGTAATAAAATTGGATTTACTCAGTCGAAATGCGATTCTGTTTTCTATACCCAGTAATAAAGCCAATGGAATGATCGATAGGTCATTTGCATATACAATATTGTGCTATTTCATCAAAATATTGAAGAAATAAAATATTTTTAACATATAATAAAGTAAAAGTAATTATATATATCGATAGGTAAGTCTCGTTTCTAATGATCTCGGAAAGTATGAGGAGGTGATTTTAATTCTTATAGAATTCTTGCAATGAATCTTAAGATTTTTTTTTCGGAATTTTTTTTTCAACGATATAATGCTTGCTCTTATGTTGAACAAATGTTCAACATAAAAGCAAGCATTATATCGTTGCACTAAATGGTAGTAATACAAACAACGAAAATATAATTAGTAAAATGTCAAGTCCTCGGATCATGGATTTAAATATCAGAATAAAAAGAAATTAATTCATAATTCTATAATCCGAAGCGCAAGAGAAGATCGATATTATATTTGAAGTGCCGAAAGAATCAACGAAGCGTCATCGCCGGCTTAATTCCAATGTGCTGCGCCGTGTTCGGCTTTACCTGTTTGGCGGAAAAAATATAATTGGATTGTTCCTGACGAGATAAATGAACCTACCTTTTTCCTATGTGTGGATCACTCATTTATCGCTTTGAATAAAATAGCATAGCAGTATGCATTTGCATACTGCGTAACCTATTTAGGTTACGAACATAGAAAGAATTCGCAATTGAATATGGAAATATTCTGTATAAGGTTTTTATATTTTCTAATCATATGATATTCAAAAATGTATGTTATATTTGTTAGCTGGTTGGAAATTTTTTATTTTTCTCTTTAAGATAGAATATTTTCTATTATTATCTTATATTCTCATGTTTATCTTATCTTATTATAGTCAACAAAATTCGTCATAAAATTCTGAACACATATGAATATGTATATTGTTTCATATTAAAGACAAAGCGGAATTATGGGCATATGAGCAGTGTTTGCTTCAATTAGAATTAGAATAAAATAAACTATGTATTACAAAAAGACTCATTATTATATATTTATCATGGTAATTGTGATGATAGCTAGTTGAAGTTAACATAATTGGTATTTATTATATTGTAAGCATTTCTTCTATTTTCTTAGCAAACAACATTAGAGACTTTAATATTAGCTGAAAGAAACAGGAAAGGTGGCAATTACTTCCAGGTTTATTTCGGGAAAAGCTTTGTATTAACTGGAATAGTGTTTTTTCAAGGGGAACCTCGGGAATATTATCTTAGCACTCTCAGAAGATTAATGGTAATGGGTTCACAAGGTTCCAGGTGACGGTTACTGGAAAACGAAATATATTAATTCTCGAGTAAAGATCTTATTCGAGCTAATTAGGGAGATAAGTTTTGAACCTCTGGAATTGTATCAGTAATTCAGTTTTATTTGTACAATGGGGATTGGTCCGCTTATTAACTTTAATGGAGCAGGGAAATTCTTAACGCTTTGCAGTTTTATGACGAACGTAAAACTAAATTGCGAGGCGGGAAAAAATGTTACAGTAAATAACAGTACTGATTGTTTAGTTAGTACAACCATTTTGGAATTATAAATTGGTTTCTACTAGAATAAATAAAGCTCCATACTCGGTATATTGTAATGTATTAACAATAGAGTTATGTAACTGGTAATAGATAGTTATAAAACTGTACATTCATTCTTACTTATTACGTGAGCACTACTTACAAATAAATAAAGTTATCTCTTATGATAAAATCTGTTAGTATGGATGGCCTATGTGATTTTAAGCCTGGGTAGTAATAATTAATTTATACATAATTTGATTTGTCTGCTGCCTTTAAGCAGATAATTTGGATTTTATTTTGATATTTTTATAAACAAAATAGAAGCATTAAAATAATTAAATTAATATATATTTTACATAAATAAAATCCACAATATAATAAAAGCTATCGCAGTTGGTTTTAATTCATTGATAGGGAAATAAAAGTCAATCCCCTTTTAAACAATAAAAGTAGCCAAATCAATTATGCCGTGCGACAACAGTCGGGTCATATAAATTTTATGACATAAAATCATACCTTATACATTTATAGTGATAGATGAATACGAAAAAAATATAAATGGATATAAAGTATACCATATTTGAAAAAAAAAAATGTTATACAGAAAAGTATAACCAGCGAATACAATTTTCCCTCACTTTAAAAAAAAATGTATAAGTTACTGAACCTTCACACATCGTCGTTTTATTTTAATTTAAGGACGAAACGCGGGCGCCATAAGAAGTGTGTAAATGTGAAAAGTGAATTGCAGATGTAAAACGGGATGCGCCATTCAAGCTCCCTCGCTAATGAGGAGGGCGAGGCTAAAATTTTACCTCACTAAAAGAAAATTTCACTGCATCTATCTTCCCACTAAACGCGTGCTATATTTTAAATGTCCCCATTTCAGAATATTTTTCACTCCTATCTGTTTAGGTCATGCACATTAGAGGGGTGCTAAAAGTATTTAAAGACAGCTTATTTTTAAAGCTTTTTTATGTTGTCACCACAACTTAGACTAAATATATAGCAACTTTTTTATGTGACGTCACCAGTTACTTTGTAAGAGATAAATTAAAAAAGTGGCATATTGTAAATATCCTAGAAATATTGAAATATTAAATATAATATTCCTTTATATACATACCGGTTCTCGTTACCTAAAAGAAATCCACAGAAATGTAAAGAATGTATAATAAAGTTTTCCATTGCCGAGCAAAATGAGCTACCTGTGTTAAATTATGCTATCATATTCACCATAGAAGCCACGTGGCTAGAACTTTGTTCACAGTATGCTCGTTAGAGTGGTCATTTGCCTTTTGAATTCCCATGGCTTAATATGATTTTCATATACGATACCGGCTTTTGATTACACCGATTGTGTTTTCGTTACATTTCACTGTGTTATTCACTCTACCTGGGTTCATTTATTAAACTTTATTTGTAACTAAATCAACAAACATGCTCAAATATTCTAAAACATTTTAGTTTAATAAACATTAGTTAAATGTCAAATAAAGCAGCTAAAATTTTTTAGTACAAATATTAGAGGAAAAGTAATCTATATGTTGCGAGGATCGTGACAACACTATATATATATATACACGGACACAAAACACATAGCAGTAAATATATAAGCTTTGCTTTAATAGTCAGCCTTCAACTATCAACCACCAACTATATTTTTTTCTCTGTCTATGCTGTTAGCCCTGTTGGCTATTACAGCGTCACCGGGGGAAACTTACACAGCTCTTATAATTTTTTATATTCTTTGGTAGGCATCAACCCGCACTTTTAACCGCCATAAAACATTCAGTGGTACAAAAAATTTTTTTTTTTTGTTTTTTCACCTAACATTATATGTATTATTAGATTTTAAGATAAAATAAACAAATGGTAATATTGTAGAAATAATATTTAATCAAATAAAATATTCAACTTTTATCTGATCGATTAATAAATGACAATGAGTTTAGAACAGGCTGAATAATAGTGATATTAATGTTCATGATATGTTAAACAAAGAAACAATGGAAGTATTTAAGAAAACATTATAAATCAGTTTCCTATTATAAATAAAGCAATTCATTTCCTTTTCATTTGTACCGCTAGCCTTGAGCACATTCATTTTCTTACAGAATATAAATATGTACATATGAAACGCACCTGTTATTCATATCCAATTTGGAGAGATTATGTAAAACAGCGAAGTGTTTGCGTTTGTTTATAATATAAACTACAGTTCACAAAGAGATACGTCTTGAGAGACAAGAAAGATAAAGAAAAAGATAATTTAAATAAAAAACAATTATATATTTATTGGATACTTGTTACTCGTTTGCTAATTCATTGTAGCATTTACTTTATTAAGAAAGTATGAACATTTTGTAAAGATTTGAATTCAAATAATTGGATATTTTTAATACCTATTATTTCGGATTTTAGTTGATGTAATACTAGCGAAGATAATTTATGAAACGTAGTAATTGCTTAATGCAATGTGAATTGTGGCTTGAAAATATTTATAATTATTCATGATTATTATATTTTGAAACCGCTTTTGTATTACACTTGACTTCTCGCGACTGTTTCTAGCGCGTTCGTTGTGAATGAGGCTTAAGGCACAGGCCCTTTAATAATGTCGTAAGCGATTCAAGACAAAGCAAGTGAGTGGTTTTATATTAAAATACCTTTATTTGAATCAAGTACGTTTCGCTTTTTTGGGACGGGTACCATCATGGAAATAAAAGAAGTCATACTGATGAAAAAAGTTATACTTAAGGACATTTATTGCCTTTTTTTAAGTAAAACAATTGCTTAAAGGATATCTTTTTTAAAATACTATTGGTATGTTTTTGAATACACTTAAATTTATTCGTATATTTTAATCACGTGACATAAATTGTCAGCTTCATGAATATATAAACAGTTATAATAAATTATACCTTTGTTTGATCTAATAATTATGTAGCAGACAACAAATTGTAATATTATTGATGAAACAATTAAGAACAATGGCAACAATATGTTCAAGGCCTTAAAATTATTCAGGAACAAGTCATATTAAAAAAAAATAAGTTAAAAAGATTGATATATTAATAAAAGTTACCCATATATGAAATATATTTGTGTGTTATATTTTCCAAATAAAAACGATCTAACATGAAAACTTTACCGTAGTGATTTATTTTTTATTATATTGTTGTTACAATAATATTTTACTTTATATATTACAAGTATATATATAAATATACGACAGAATTACAAGTGTATACCAAACTTAAGCATGTTTGTCACGTACGGGATTATAAAAGCTTTTCCAATTCTCTATCGCGAGACACGGAGACCACGTAGGCGCTATATCTTTCCTCGCTTTTATTTTTACGAAATTTACCACCGTCACTGTCGATTACTTTCTATTGTCTACCCGCGAAGCGTATGCCGAATCAAATTGGGAAATATTGAAAGAAAACGTGCCAAGCGATCCCTTTATTGTGATACAGATCGGTTATCGTTTTTATCTGGGGATAAATTGAACCGGCTCTCTTATTGTGTTTAAAGTTGTTTTGTATTGGGTATCAAGTAATACTTGTAGTTTGTCAGTAGTATTTAAAGTGAACATCAAACACAAAAAAAAAAAAACGAAGACGATTTGAACTTATGATCTCTGGTGTATTAATCCGTCCTTTTACGAACTGAGATATCGTGTCAGTGTTCACTTTGTGTACTAATGCATCGGACAACTTTTTAGAAGCTGATTTAATTGAATCGTAATTGACATAATTTTTTTAACACAACTTCAAAATATAAATAATGTAATGTAAATGTAAATAATAAAAAAGTAAATGATGACTATTACATATTTATTAAAAAATAACTTAAACGGTATAACATGTCATGGCGGATGGCGTGTCGTCTGTGTGTTAAATTATTTACAAGCTAATAAAAATAGCGGAAAGCTTGTGTGACGTTTCATAATTTTGATTAGTTAAGAAAAAATGAATTGTGGATAGTAACAAAAAGGGTAAGGTTTTTTTACCTGTTAAATCACGACTTTAATCGTATAACCTGATGTAATAATTAATTTATGCATTTTATTGAATGATAAAATATTACACGTTATTATTATTTATTCTCATTATAGTATGATTGTCTTTGTATTATTTTTTTGGTAAATATTATTTTATACCTATTGGTTTAATATAGGTACTAATTAAACATCATCAATTAAATTACTATTCAATTGTTAACTTGATAAAAATTTTATTCCATAAATCAAACACAATTATGATCAATCCACAGGATAAATAAATAAACAATGGAAAATGGAAAATGCAATGGGAATTTAATTTTCATTCATATACGAACTATTTTTATAGACACGGTATTAAACCGGTGGAATGCTTGAGGGTGCCAAGTGAATGCTGTGAATGGGCAAATAGTTATTTTACCGAATATTTTCTATCGCCTAAGATATTAACTGCACTGTATTGGCATTTCTTTTATTTCTGGTAAGATTTTTTTAATTTCTCACTTATTGAATTATTATATATTTTTTTTATAACAAAGTATTAGAGTTTTTTTAATATTTAATTAGGATTAGGATATCCATTTATTTATTTATATCTTTTCTGCTTGGTATCAATACTCAAGTGGAGTATGTCAAATAGAAGTGTCAGGAGGGTCTATTTTGATATCAGATTTATCGAAATAGGCCCTTTTTAAAGGTACTTTTCAACTTAATGTTGAAGCCATGAGGGTTCCAAACGCTTCCTGGTCTGAAAAGAACCACACAACAAACTCAGTCGGGATTTTTTTTTTGTGATCCCTGTTTCACATATGTCAAATTAAGAGCAATTTTCGATCAACTAGAATCGTCGCAATCAATCGGATATTAAGCCTAAGGAGACGAAACGCTAAAAAAATAAAATAAAAATAGTACAATAATGGTAATAGTAAAAACTCTGTATATTCAAAACGAATATTCAATAAGTTTAAATAAGTTACTCTGGACTTTTTGAAATATATGAAAATCATACAAATTTTCTTACATAATCAGTAGAAAGTTAATAATGCGGACTGCATTAATAAACTGCGAATTCTGGCAAGTTTTTTGGCAACAGTCACCAGATCTTGGAGCTGTAAACTTTGATTCCGTGGTCTGCTGAATAGTTATTGGGGAACAAGAGAAATTCAATTCTGACTAAGTTTTAATTTGTGCTCGCAGTTTAACTAACTTTGTACGAAAACAGGGAGTAAATAAAATTCCTATAACTTCTCTACCATTTTTTTGCTTATACGTTTACTAAAATATCGATTAACTTGAAAGAATATTGTAGCATAGATATAGTTAGATTAATTTTAGAGCGACTAGATTGAGGTTTCATAAATGTAATGTATGTCTAATTGAAAAAAACAATAATATTTGGACTTTGAAGTAAAATTTAAATAATAATTTGAATACTGAGGTGTATGTATAATGCTCTACTCCTAATACTAGTATTACGAATATTTTTGAATAATTAAGAAAATTTATTATATAAAAAAAAATATTATAGTATTATAAAAAAAAGATATAAAAAATAAAACCGTTTTACGTCCCCGTACTGTGCAGTTATTCCTAAACATAAATAACAGCCACAAAGTACATCCAGACTTGAACAAGAATATGCGAATCAGACCAGAAATTGTACTCTGTAGGAATCGAACCCTTACCTTTACCTTTCATTACGGAGTCAGAGTCACTGATCACTAGCCGTCGTTTCTCTGTCTGATAAAGAGTTAAACAAAATTAATAGAAAACAAATGAAGTTATTTCGTAATAGCAATACCCAATAAACGTGGACGAAATATGTATCAACTATTTTCTGTCTCCCAATTGTTACCCTTATAGTACAAACAAAACATAGGAAATATTTGAATAAGAATGGAGTGTTTTTCGGTAACACTAATGTGTTAGGCGGAAGGGCGGAGGGTCTGCGAAGGCGGTCGTAATATCTGTTTTATTTTTTCCGGATTTGTATGAATAGGGACAACAAATAACACTCTTTTGTGAGGGACCTAAAATCACGGACAATGTTATTTTTGTGGCTCACTTTATGGCTTTATTTGTCGCTGTTCTACGCTGTTTTGGTTTCCACTTCAGGTACCTAATGATAGATGGGCGCTTGTAAAAAATAACTCTGTAAATAACTTTTAATGTGTAATTTATTTTAATAACGTTGTTATTATGTTTTGTTGGAGTTAATAGATTTTACTTGATGTTTTTAAATAAAAAACTAGATGAACAAAAAAATATTTTATAAAAATACACTTTTCTTATAAATTTGGATGATTTTAATCAATCTGTTTAATATTGACAAGAATGAGTGAGTTTTTTATAAAAAGCGGTCTAGACAAGCGCAGACTATTTAGCTTATCACCTGGTCGTGATGTTGTAATCTGTCCAAGAAGCTTTATAGATGAAGAGAGCTTATTTTATCGTTCTTATAATAACGTAGATTAAACATAGGCATTTAGAACGATAAAAATATAGAAAAAATAAAAAACACGATTGATTCCAAGCAATATACTCTTTAATAACTATATAATCTTTATATACTAATATTTAAAAATATCTTTAAACATGTATAGCCATGTTAAGCTTATTTAAATTAATATAAATATAGAATGAAAAATAAACCGATACGGGCAGGGATTCGAACCCGCGACCTCTGAAAACGCTCTGGAAATATCGTATCGTTACGCTACCGTAGCGATACGGTAGCTCAATTGGTAGAGCGACGAGACGGTTTCCCAGAGGTCGCGGGTTCGAATCCCTGCCTGTATCGATTTATTTTTTATTCTATATTTATAAAAACTTTATATACTATATATTTCTCGGTAGAGAGAGAATAGAAATAGAGTGTAGTTATACTTAAAACTAAAAGATTTAGTCAAAGTCGACTTCATGCTTCGTTTAAAAAAATATTTTATTATAAAAGCTGAGGCAGTAAAGACGAGAGTAGACATTGATATTATGTGGTTATATACAATGCATTTGATTTCACATAACCTTCTATAACAAATATGCTTTAGGTATATTGCTAGCTATAACCAATTGTTACTAGCTCGTATCCGGACTACTAGCTGTTTTGACCTGCATAGGACAATCCTTTCACAGAAATTCGCCTTGGAGTTACCATAATGGATGCGTTTCGTACGTTCATTCAGAGAGCCGGACGCAAAACCCACTTCCGTTCCCTCCTTTTGATTCCATTCCCTCACCCCATCTTGATCCTCAAAGCTTGCAACACATCTGCCATGTTCGATATTTTGAGTTGTGACTTTATGTTATTTTGTTTCTTAAAAGGCTTAAGGATTTTCAAATATAGTTAAAATAAGTGTATAATTTTTCGTGTTATAAAGTTACAATATACATTTTTTTTAAAAAGCACTGAATTATAATACCCATCTACTACATTTTTCACCCCAAAAGTTTAAAGCTAAATACAACACTGCATTATTTATTATATTTGAACGCCTAAAATAGATTATGATTGAGTTTAATTTTTCAATACTAATTATATTTGATTAAACCATAACGTACAAATGATAATACAATTATTGTGCCTAAATTTATCATTGATGTGCAGTATTGTTTTGGGATTTGTCATGCAATAATATATTTTTAGAAAATACTTAATTATGTAGTGTGCATTCAATATATTTGTTAGAAAATCTTTGCATCATTATAAATCTAGGCGACATGGCACTTTGATTTAGAAACAGGTTTACCTTAATTAACTTTTTAAACACTATATAGGCAATAATTCCTGACTTAGAAGGTTTTTCAAACATTATTATAATCACACCAAGTCAAAACACCGAATCTCAAAATAACAATCTAAACTAAAATCAAGAGTTATATTATGAGAATCAAATCCGAATCATGACTAATTAATTACTAGATTAACATTTTTCAAGCACTAAATTTATATCGTTAAATCAAATTATAAGTGTATTTTCAACAAATTTTACCTAACATAGTGTTATTTGTTTTCGTTAATTATTCAAATTAACGGCTCACAATGTTACATCCTTTAACAATGATCTCTGTATTTCAGCTGCGCACAAAATACGTATTAAAATTTCACGTAACAGCCTCAGCATAATGACAGTGGCGACCAAATTATACCGTACGACTAAATGTGCTAGTATATTTTAACGAGCGTACAATTACACGTATTTATAAGCCATTTGAAAATTATAAGGGATCATATAGACACAAGATCAAAAACATTTGATTAAAATAAATAATTAATCAACATGAAGTCGCGTGTAAAAGCTTGTTAATAAATTAATTATTTGCCTTTTCTAATTGCAAATGTAGATAATGGATTCCTTAAATACAAAGTATGACCGTCGTTAATGAAGGTATATAAGTGCTGCTTTCATTGGTATTATTGAACTGTCGTAAATTATCATTTTATAGACAAAATTAGAATTAAAATAAAGTATACGGAATTGAACGGAGTATTGGAATACTGCCAAGTTACTAAAAAATACAAATACTATGATGTTGGTTGGGTAAAAGATTTCTAGAGGTAGCTAGCCTGGTAAGTTTGGACATAGAGTGTGCTCTCGGATTAGTGCCACATGTCCTCAAAACAATTTAAAGGTTCTCAGTCAGTTATTTCAGACAAGTGTTTCATTTTAACTAATTATTCAAGGTTTCATTCATTAGCCACTCCCACTCATCCACTACTCACATTTAATAGTCAATAATGAAAACCTTATTTTCTCAAATTAAATAATTAATATTGTTTGAAAATATTTATAAAAATGTATAGCCTTGTTAAGCTTTATTTATATAAATAAACCGATACGGGCAAGGATACGAACCCACGTACTCTGGGAAATCGTTCGGTCATTATTAATATTCTAAACCTTACAGATAGAACAATTTAAATAACTATCTTGTGAACCGTACTCTAAACTCTTGTTCTCCAAAGTTAGTTATCACGCCACTAATAGCCATGACGTGTTACCTGGTAATACGTGTAAAGTATATAGATGTGATTCCTTTTCTCAGTTTATCAGAATATTTACCAAACATCTCGCGTTCCAGTCGCATTGGATAGTGTTCGAACTGTGAAATACATTTATTGGCTATAATAGCACTGACACAATTCAATTTGTATTTCAGCTTCAGAGGAAAATCGTTTCTTTGTTGTGTACGTATTCTTAAAGCAGTTATATCTTTATACAATGAGATATATTTGTATACATGTAGTATTTTTGGTCTAATATGTATAATTTGTTTCGTTACAAAATATCAAAATACTCCTTATATAAAGAGTTGTTAGTCCATGTAAGAGAGTCCAGAATCAAAGCCTTAAACACCTTATTTTATATATAATATTAAATTTAAGTTGTTGTATGTAACAAATAACGTTTAACAGTAGTTTACGTTATTCGCTAATCGAAGGTTTTTTGGCTAAAAACGTTATTCTCAAAGTTTTAAAGCCATTTAGAATTCTGTTTATAGTTCTTTAAGTTGAAGTTGTTCGAGTATAAAGTACTTTGTTTTGTTTATTTTGAACTGTACAAAAATAAAACTTACTTTTTCTTATTAACGAAACTATATTTTTATTTTGAATCTATAACAAAATAAATAACATATGCATAAAAACTTTGATAAAATTTTCTTTCTAATACTTAATTTTAGTTTCAAAACGTTAATAATATCATGACGCAGTCAAAAATAGATTAAATCCGATCAATATTTAAGGTTAGAATTTACTTTTTTTTTTAAACTAACTCAATATACGATAACAACGTTTGACTTTAATCAATTGTCAATTAGGTATAAGAAATAATTAATTTATTGCAATGAACTAGTAAACACTGCACTTTATTATTGTTTACTTTTATTCATATATCGTTCAAAAAGGACAATTCTATCCAGGCTCAGCACGGATACGTAATTCACAAAACTTTTCACCTGTAAAAACGCTAGTTACAATGCTTCTGACTCGATGAAGGCCGGTAGTTCTGAAATTTATGTTTCCCATTGCATAACATTTCACATGTTCGTTCCAGGCAGATTTATAGGTTCCCGGTCTCCCGGACCGGATTTGTTCATGTGCCGACAAATTAGCCAGACGTCTGACCTACTATTGATTTCGCAAAAATTATATGACACTGAATTGTGATATAAAATCGTTTAATATCTATGGCAACACTAACTATAATAGCATTACGTAGACCTTAATGGCTGTAACCACTCGGAAAAACTAAAATCATTGTGTTTCTTTTAATGTAAAATAATAATAATAATAATAATAATATCGGGACAAATTACACACATTGATCTAACCCCTAAGTAAGCAAATTATTTGCTTGTGTTAAGGGTGTTAGACAACGATACATATACATAGAAATACATACTGAGAATATATTTAATAAACGACCAAACCCAGAAACACAGACATCTATGCTCATCACATAAATGCCTGTCTCCGCCGGGAATCGAACCCGAGCCCCATTGCGCTGTGACACGTTAGGCGACTGCGCTAACCACTCGACCAACGGGGCGCGGCGGTTTAATAAATAAAAGGAATGTAACATTTTATAATAACTATATATTAGTTGAATAACGTGATCAAATCGTTTCTTCAGTGATAACACATTGTGTATCGTCTACCTCAAAGAAACACTCGATTAACGGTTACAAAACATCTAATGGGTATTACACTATTACTGTGCTATTTTAAGTTAGTTCCACTCTATTAATTTGCTGTGCTCGTGCCGCAAATAAAATGTTTAGACAAGTTTTAAAAATATATACCTATCATAAATATTTACGTAATCTCCACTTCGCAGGCTGTTTTGTGTGAGAGGAAAAATAAATATTTTAATATCAGTGTTCTAATAAAATTAATGACTTGACAAATGTCAGGCACAACTGAATTTATACAGTTGAAGTGTTTTAGAAAAGTTTAACCGTGGATAAAGCCTCAACTACCGATGGACGGACGTGCACACCTGTTGTGTGAAACAACAAAAGCAGAATTATATTCACTTGTCACATAAACTAATGTAGATGGCTTATCTTGAATTATATATATTAACTAAATACTTAAGCAAGACTCAGGCCATTATATTTCTGTCTTTTAACATATGAACTAAGGTTTAGTTTATAAAAAAGAGTCAAAAAAGAAAGAATAGAATTATAAACAGATTTAAAGGTTAAAAGTGTTATGAAAGGTTCAGAATGATTTTGGGAAAACAACCACATGTTATTAAGAAAGGAATACTGTTTTCCAACAAACATTTAAATTGTTTACCATTAAAACTATAATAATTTATAAAAGCATTTTTATCTATAACTAAGCAGTTTTTATAATTAAGTTATGATTGAGTTCAACTTTCTTTTGTTCACAAATAAACTAATTGGATATTTTTCTATAAAATGTTGCTGGAAAATTGAAGCGTTTATATTTAAATAAAAAACGTTTAAGTAAAAAACTTTTAGCGAAAAGCGTGTTAACAGATACCGAGTCTTGACTAGATGTTGTTTTATAGTAACTTTGAATTAATTGCAATTTTTATACATTCAGTCGCAAATGACATAAAATCGTCATATTTTTTTATAGCAACCCCTTATTCAAGCGAAATGTATTTTAAATAAATAAGCAGTCTTCGTTCCAAATTAAGAAAAAAAATTATGAATTAAGTAATATTTATAGTGATTTCGTAATTTAAAGATGTATTTGAAGAGATTTAAAGATAGTACCTAACAAAGGTAAAGTATTTGAAAAATTGAAAGTGTAATGTCAAAGCTACGTATCAAAATTCATAATTAAAAGAAAAGAAAAGCGTTTTATATTTAGTTGTATGAGAATTAATGTCAAGTCACTGTGACTAAATCCTTTTCGTTCATCCAATGATAAACACATGAAAAACAAACGATCATTTAAATATTTAAATATTTTTTTTTAACTAAGACTAATGGACAATCCATTAGCCATCATCCACTTTTAAACAGAGAAGTATTGTATTCAATAAAGTCTGAAATTAAGTCACTGATAATAAATTATTAATATCAGATTGAACGTCTGTAAATATGCCCAGTGTGTTTTAAATGCTATTTCTTCATATAACTGTACATTCAAATTTAAAAACGTATAACTTGAAAAATTGTCTATGTTAATTTTTTTAATTACCTGTTCCGTGTCATAAATCATTTCAATATTTATAATTAGAGTATTACATGACATAATTTACATTCTAATGTTTGCATATAGATCGCATCGTCTAACCTTGCATACACTGAAGAGACAGTCACTAACGCACCCAGTTAACAATGTGAGTTATTGGAGTCGAGGAAGGTCGACTCGTCACGCTTAGGTTAAGGACAATAGGGCCAGATGCACATAGAAATGCTATAGCTATTTTATATTATGTAATGTTTATTTACAGCACTTTAAGAAATTAACGATAACACTGATTAAGGCAACAAAATAATTGAGCACAAAACGTTATCTGTAACTACGATAAATTTAATCTAATTTACTATTTCACTAAAATGCTATGGTATTCATATTTTGAAATAGCTAAAATAAAGCAGACGAAATATAATTCACAAGATCTATTCTTGTATCAATGCTTAGATATGAACTGTCAAATCTTAAGTTCAATCTGATAGTAGGGTAGAATCGGACTAATTTTTGTGTTATAACTTAAATATAACTTGAAAATAATATATATTTTTTTTGCTTTAACTGATACTCGTTCCTTATTCTTATATTAATAAGTATTCATTACGTAAGATGTAAATATATATAATTTATATGACACATAAATACAGCATAAGTTAGTGTTTTTTGTTCGTTATATATTTCACTTACTAAGTAATCAAATATACGAAGATTTAACAAATATTCCCAGGTTAGGTAAAATATAATTAACACCTCTAATAGTGCTTTTATATTCTTAGTTCTTAAACATATATTAGCAGTACGTATTATCCCTCGTGCCAGCTACAGCGGCTTGAATGTAACGGGAAACTCGGCGTGCCAATTAGGAAGTCATTATGTTTTGGAAAACTAAGGAAACTTTGATTGAGAAGCCATTTCAAGTTGGGCATAATTGCAATCTTCCGGATTTATGGTTAGCCGACTTTGAGCGTAATTGTATCCTGAGTACTTACAATATTAATTGCAATCTATGTTTATAAAATATTTTTTAATTGAATTCAAAGAAAACAATTCTCTTTATATTTTTTGGATCACATCTAGTTGGATAGAAACAAAATAATGATAATATGTAAGCAAAAATAATTCTATTTCGTTTACAATGTAACTTATAATATTTTAAACATATATATAATATTCAGTATATCTCGCATGGAAAAAGCTGACAAAAACCAAACCATGTCACCAAACTTAAAACAACTTACATACCTTATTATGTAAGTTGTTGTACAATAGACTAAATGCTACTCGTATTTTGTATGTAATAATATTTATCAACAACTTAATAATTATCCTTTGGACATAATGCTATAATACTACGTTACAGAGAAACAAATTAAATTCTTGTATTTAAATAAATAACTAAACATGAAATATATACATCTAAAGTTTCAAACCTCTACTTGTACTTTAAAACTTTTAAATTCGCTTTTATGTTTCTGCTCAATTTCAAGATTTATTTTGTTATCTTCTTCTTTCTAACCCTTAACCTATAATCTATGACTGTAAAACCAATATTCTTCTGGTATTATATAAAATTATAATTATTTAATTCAAAGAGATGTTGAAATATATAATTTATAATATATATATATATATTAATGCTCCGTATTATGTTGTTTCAATGACGTGTATAATTTTAATATTCAGAATAAAACAATATAAATCTCCAATTCAAGTAAATTATGCTGCTTCAAACACACCCCTAAAAAGGCGTTATTCTTGTAATCGCTTAAATATGCGCACTAGAAGGCGTTCGTTAGGAAAATGAGTGAAGCCGCTGACTTGAAAAATAGCCCGTAATTTATTCTACACGCGCCTAAAATAGCTGAGCCTTATAAATCAAGTCAAAGACTTAAGTATACAAATGTATTGTCTAAGAATTTTAATGAATACATTTGTTTGTGTGATTTTCTCAGTATAGTTAATTTCTATTGAAATTAAATAATTAAAATGAAAACATAGAAGTAGGAAAAGTTTTGGTTGTTATGTTATTTACTTTATTATGTCTCAGATTTTATAAGATTATTTATTTGGGGACATTAATAAACGTCCTAATAACATTTGAATCAAATAAATCAGCCGGTACTCGGTATACTTGATGTAAAAGTTGATAATAAGTAATCTTGAAGAGAATTGAACAACTCAGTATGAGAATTAAGGAAGATAAATAATTCTAAGGAACTTAATTATTTTTATATTGTCAGAATTGATTATGTTTTAATATTATAATATTGGCCAGCATGTGTTTGAGCAAAGCATATTATGCATAAAAAAATAAATAGAATCCTTACTCTCTTAGCCATGCAGTACTTATGATGTTACTAGGAAGGGTGTGGTAATTTTTGCTTTGACTGATGAATGAAATGGATATAATTTCTATAAATATAATCTAAATCTGTAAAATTTATACATAATTTAGCTCGGTTATAAAATCATTAAAATTATTCATATTAGTAAGATTTTTGATAAAATCTAATAAAAAGAGTACTTCCTGTCTGACAACATTTCTACCGATTTTAGCTGTGGCATTTATACATTAAAATTTTTTGGTCAATAAAAAATAATTTATAATATTAAACTGATAACATATTTATTTTGCGATCAAGTACTTTAAACACCATTTGTTATGTTTGTACAAACTTAAATACCATCTTACATCAAAAGTATTAGAAATCCCAAAATATTCAAGAATGGTGGATTTCTAAAATCAATTATATTAAAAACCAACTTAAATGAAACAATTATGAATTACGTAGTAAAGCTAGTCTCCAGTATTGTGAGATTAAAATAAGTGTTCGAAGCAATGAACTTATTTATCTTTTAATTTGCTATTGAATGTAACAGAATAACAAATAAAAAAATGTATATCATCTACATCTTCGACATCAACTTTACTTTCTTATTAGTTTTTTCTTACTTTCCAGGTCTTTTTTTTCCTTTCTTCTTTTTCAGTTTAAATGTTTGTTTCTACAGCAGCAAATTCATTTATGTTAGGGTAGGCAAACTAGATTAATCTTGTGTCTATTCTGTTGGTTTCTTATTGTGGCTGCGATCTAGGCAATGGCTTAATTGATTGATGACAAGATCACATTAGAAGTAATGGCAAGAGAGCTACGTATGGTAATGGACTGTATATGTAATGTGGAGACTACAGCGTCTTTGACGTTATTGTTCAGATAACAGAGATTGCTGGAAAATGTCATATTGTAATCTGTAGAAATACTTGGATTAATAATGTTTACCTGTGATATTATATTCTTATAGAGATGCTTTCAGTTCTCTTTTTAAAGGTTTTGTCTTTTATGATATGTATAACTCCGCATATGAAATCGTAATTTCTAAATAAGTTGCAAACACAAAAAAACAATGGCATGCTATGAAATTTTTTAAATGAAAACAATATAGAAATTAGTGTTTTTTTTTATGATCCTTTTTAATATTTGAATTTTCTATACAGATATCATATTTAGACTGCTATCCATAGGGTATTGGCGTGGATTACATCAAATAGCGATCTAAAATTTGTAGTGTAGACCGCTATTTTGACGTTAGCTAGGTAGCAAATAGGGAGTGGTGTACAAACATCATGTTAGTGTACAAATAACACTCCCTATTTACTGCCTAACTAACGTCCATAGATTCCGAGAAAGTGACTATCACAAATCTTCACTGTCATAACTTGTCGGTCTCCCTTCCGCAAATAAATTTGGACTATAAATGTAAAATAATTTATTTAGATATCATATATTGAAAATTTTTAGCTGGTTAATATTTTTTTGTTAATTCTTGATTATTTGTTTTTATGCTGTTAATATGTTTATGTTGTACTCAGCACAACATTATTAAGTAACTTTGTAAGGACGGTGCTAAATCGCTATAATCTGTCGCTAGGAGAATCTTGCTAACAACTAGAATATAGCTTGGAAGAACTTTATAAACTTTAGACTTAACCTAGTTTGTTTTGGAAAATAATAGATCATAAAAAAATCTATATATAAATATAAAAGCTATCTCTATTGGTTTTTTTATAATATTAGGTGACAATCGAGTAGTCCTTTCATCTGGTTTTATGGTATTTTAGGAGGTGGTAAGTGGTGCCATCGTTCCTGTATATCTGCAAACTGGAAACATGTAAATACTTTATATACTAGGACTCCTATTATGGAATTGGTCCACCCGACTCGTATATAGTAATTAATCAAATGATTACAGATTGTTTAGATAGATTTATCTAGAACAACTACAGAAAAGACGGATAAACTCATTATATATATTCTTGATACAATCTTTAAATAATTGTTATTAAGTTGTAGCTAAAAATAATTACACAAAAAAGACTACACAAATAAAGCAGACGTCAACAAATACAATAATGTTAACAAATCATCCAGTTTGTATTGGAATGAAAATATGGTAATGCCATGCCATTTCGCACGCTGCGTAGCGAGCGAACAGTGAACGTGCGAAAGTGATAAATTTAGGTAACAGTGTTCCGAATTTGCGACGGTGCAAATCAACCGAAATATTGTATGAGATTGAATTTCGTTGCGAGAAATTACTCAGTTGTCGCACGCTGATGGCTTCAACCCTTCATATTTGTCATGGAATATTTATGATTAATAGCCGACGTTTTTCATTTCCACACTGACATATTATAGTTTTGTAATTTGAATGCTTTTTTTACGAGGTCATGTGTTTTTTTATGTCGTGTGACAAGAAAATTTATGATCGTTGTCACAAAGTATACATTTTAGTTTACACATTACGTTAGAAATACAGAATTCTTGTAACCATTTTTTCGGTTTACATATCTCACCGACATGTTTATTTAAATATATATTTGTTTATTTGTCTTTCTAAGCGTATACAAGCATGCTCATGCAAAACGTATAAAATGTGGCCATGTTCATTATTGCTGTAGGCTAACAAGAGAACATTATTCTCTCCAGCGTTGATTAAGTGCAACTTTTTATCTTTAAGCAAGTTTACTAAGTTTACACAAATGCATCTATTGATTTATCTGTAGAAAAGCTTCGTCGAAAATAATAGCAGGAGATAAAGTTCATCCAGACTGTTTTTAACAAAATTCAAAAAGGTTTCAATTTAGGTTTAAATTATGTTACAGTATTAGAGATTAAAAAAATATAAAAACTTTTTATGTGTGGAAGTAGGTTTTTACGTTGGACTACTAAAAAAATATTATTTTATTCTTTTATTTAGACCTGTGAGATCTTTTAAATGTACTACAATCGATAATATCTTTTATGACATGGTACATGTTATAAAACATGTTGAAGCAATTATGAAAATAAAAAATTTTAATTATCAAGAACGAAAAAAGCATAATTAACAAATTATTAAGACTAAAAGTTATAAAAAATGTTTCCAAACCATGTTAAACATAGACTATTAGCGTTTAAGAAGTAGAAGACATTAACTGACCTTGGTAGTAGAATCAGTGTTGCCACTGATGCATGTCTATGATAAAAATGTCACTCGCTTCGTCTTTTCAAGCTCTAGTAATTTAAATAACAAAAACAAACTTGGTCGCAGTAATGTTATTTTTATTACCACGATTTTATTAACCTTATATATCATAATTAATATAAATCTGAATAAACATTTTTAATTTACTTTCTATAAGATATAAAATTGAAACAAAATATAACTTTGGAATAATAATTCTGTATTTTATATATTTGTTCACCTGTATCATTCATATTTCGTAATCTATAAAAAGTATTGAATTAAAACAATTTTTTAAACACTACGATTTTTTTAACGGAAAATGTACTTTTATAAACGTTGTATCTATACATACTGAGATAAATCATCAAAGAAAAAATCTGTATACTTCCTTATATATATTTACTGACTGACGTACAACAGTTAAATTTACTATCTTTGTAAACTTATCAATATATTGCTTAATACTACCAATATTGGAATAGTCATAGGAAATATAAATTATTGCTAAAATACGAGTAAAACAATAATAGATTATTTCATAAATCAGATTACAGGAATGATTACGAAATTTCATTTCAATTCACTGAAACTGAAATGTATTACGTTGTATGGTCAAATAATATAATTTGGTTATCAAGCCCATTTGGTCGTATTTCAACGACGGTGAAAATACAATGAAATTAATTCCATCGGAGACATTTTAGTTAATATGACAATATGTGGTTACCTGTTTTAGAATATAGCTCCCTATTATAGTCTAAATTTAATAAGGTTATACAAACTAATTTCCATTTCTAATATGCTTACATATAAATAACAATACCTCGTACTTAATCATTTAGGTATAAACATTTGACAGAAAGTAAAATATATTGGTTCTGGACAATAATATTCTAATTAAATTGGACACTATTAACTAATTCAGAATAAGGTAGTCCGTCGGGAACACCGACGTATTTGGCTCTGTCAGCAGTGGACTCACATAAATAGTACCTCTAATTACAATTTCAGATTGCTCTTATACAATTAAGAGGGTCTGATCTGAAGAGAATAATTGCAATTTATTTGACCCGGTTTCATTTCCTTTACTTTGTAATTGCATTAAATTGCATGGTTCAGTGAGTTTCCCGTCTGAGTTAGAAACCTTTCTGAATATTAAAGTATCACGAATATTAAAGAACATTTTATTTAATTGGAAGAGAGATAGATTAATTATTTCTCCAGGCATGAATATATCTTTTATGTTTCATCGAGTCCTCATAAAAGTTAGCTGGTATTGAAAATCTAATAATATTATCAATACGATTATACATTGCAAAAAAATTATTTCTATTTTTTTGGAACTAACATCGAACGTTTGCCTTACTATTATATTTACTATTTACAATTAAGCACAAAAGAGTACCAAGTATATATATTAAGAGTTCATTGGTTTGACATATTAAATGTGTATTCGATCCAATCGTTTGATATTAAGTAAAGATAATAAAGAGATATTTCGTATAAAGATTCATCTTACAATCCATTTCTAAAGGAATTTTGTTGTAAGCCCATTATTAATTAATTGATTTCAATTCCATATATTGTTATTGTTCGATAATTATTAAGATCGGTTGTAGATAAACATTTAAATTCGTTAGAGATGCGAATGCGCAAAACCAAAATGAAGATTTTTTTTTCAAATTTTATATAATACTGTAGATTTAGGTTAGTAGATGAGAAAATTTAGAGAATACACATTCGATTATTATAATTATTGCACCAATATTTAGGATGGACCTTAGGATGCACATAATCTGCATATAATATTCCGTTTAAATCAAAGCTCTTGAGACTAAATTATGTATAAATATAATATGAAGATTTTGAATAATGAATATAAAATGGAGACATTTAAGCTAACATCCTTAATTTTATCATAATAATAGTAAAGATGACATAAAATGTTATTATTATATTTTCAAATCAAGAAACGAAAAGCTTTTCACTGACGGTTTTAATATACAACGGAATAATGGATAAATATCTCGGTTAGATTCAGATATACTTAGATTTTCTGTTACACAACAAAACCAACTTTATCGGGTTTGACCAATAGTGCAACTGAGACGCTGCTTGCATACATAACTGTACTGTAGAGCGTCCGCGCTGGATAAATATTCTTAGCTCTTCCAAGTTAGAAGCATTCAAATAGAATATAGAAAACATTATGGAACCATTTTTATTATATACTAAATTATAATTTTAGAATATTTCGTTTAAAATTTGGAGATTTTGACAATCATTTGTTATTATTGTAAACATAATAGTTTCATTAAGTTAGGTTTAACTGTTCTTGTGTTAAAAAACGATTAAGCAATCAATATATTTTGATCATAGTGAAAAAAATTTAAGAAATAACTTCAACTTCATCCTATTAACCAGAGTAAGGAAAACAATGACAGAACTTAATATCTGTTGGCATTCTGTGCTGTCGACAGTAGTACAAACAAAAACTATCGAAATTTTCTCTGTAACGCAAGCCGTAACTACAAGAATTTATCTAAATATAAAATGTTAAATAAATCGACACGGGTAACGGGCAGGGAGGGATTTGAACCAGCGACCTCTGGGAATCCGTCCCGTCGTTCTACCAATTAGGCTACCGTATCGATACGGATACGTATTGGTAGCGCGAAGGGCCGGTTTCGGTCGCGGTTTCGAATCCCTCCTTGCCCGTGTCGGTTTATTTTTCATTTTATATTTATATAAATTTAAATAAGCTTAACATAGCTATTTATGTTTATAGATATTTTTAAATATTAACAACAAGAATATTAAACGTGAATTAACGTGGTTTATGTCTAATAGAGCTGTGATTATAATATATTATGAAAACAAACTATCTTACGATGTATGCTTTTAATCACCTGTTAGAACAGTAATATATTCACCTATTATAATTACTCTGACATCAAAGACCAACCTAATCCTTGTTACCAATTATTTCTAGTATCTAATACTAATTGTAATTATTTGAAAACCGACTTCATCTAATCAAAGAAAGCTTTACAATGACGGTATCAGATTACCGAATATATTCATTAGTATTATAACTTTATAACACTAACAATAGCTGCACAAGAAAAAAATATTATCCTTTGTCTCTTGAACATAGTGTTTTGTAACAAATTTCTATTCTAAAAGGGTAACATTTCATTTCATAATAGCTGACAAAAGTAATTACAAGTTCAAAACAAAACCCGTCTACATTTAATTGCATAAACGTAAACAAATAACACTGTATAGCGATTTTATAATGAAATTCCTTGTCGTTGAAAGAGCACTTGATAACAACGTTACCGCAGCCATAACATTGTTGTGAGTGATACGCGCATCGGATTTGTCGACACAATTCACTTACGCTTTGTACGTACTACTCAGACCCAATTTACTTTAAAATAGCAAACGCGTACTCAAATACATTTTTCTAGTGTTATAATTAAAAATGTAGGTATAAACTTTGATTCAGCCTGAAATTTTAATTGATAAACTTTTGTATTGCAAATAAAATACAATTATTTAAATATGACTCTATTAAGTTACTCAATCAAAATGTGAAAGCTAATTGTAGAATTCAGGCTCATACTAAATTTGGTGCTTAATTGTACACATCTTACTTTTATTCTTTTAACGATTTTTGGTTTAAAATTACTACATAGTTTATCTTACTTTTATTCTTTTAACGATTTTTGTTTTATAATTACTAATAGTTTCCAAATTTTAAGTTTTCTTATACAAAATTTATTTGTTGCCTCTGAACTGGCATTATCTTTGAGCGTAGGTATGGCGGGCGTTGCTCTTTTAAGCACTTCTTACAAAATACAGAGTAATAAGTAAAAGAGGGAGCAAATTTTTTTTTGTTTCATTTGTGTTGTTTATAGAGATTTGTAAAAAGTCGTAAAACAAATGTTGTTCGGATTGATGTAGAGGGGCTGCCTGCAAGAAGTGGCCAATTAATTACAAATAACCCTGTATATATGGACAACCTATGTGTATAATTTTGCTTATTCCTAATTTCTTTGACAGGCATATTCAAATGCTACGTTTATATTATGTAATGCACTGAATATAAATATCCATACAGCAATAATAGCAAATAGTAAAAATATTCATAATTATTTTATTAATTCAACTGATCTATTATTTTCGGTCTTATGCAGCCTTATAGGTAGTACCAATTATTATTTGACATCACTAAGCAGGGCAATCCGATTTTGTCCCAAAGAGTTTATGTCACAACTGTTTAATATTATAATAATTTGTAAAAGGTCACCTATTAAAATTCAGATATTCGATTCTATCAAAATTATCTTGCACTATGACCCTCGTTACGAAGTTTGTCAGGAGCCAGACGGAGTGACAATTGCATTTGGTACAATAGCGGTTGTTGAAAACTTGTCCACGAGTTATCCCTTACCGTAAAATACGAAACTATTTCAAACGATATTAGTTGAGTTACTCTGAGATATTTCTGGTAGATAGTTTGTATCAAAGCTTCTTTTCGCTTAGCTCATCGTTCTGATGAAATTGTTGTGTCCACAAAAGCCTTAGAAAACTAAGGCTTTTTTGGATGTTTCATTAATATTTTACAAATTTATGTAAACTTATTTTACATAAAATATAATATTTGTACCAAAAAAGTTTTATGGTATATTATTATTAAAAAGTCACTTGTCATTATTATCCGTCAAGCAGAAGTTTATACAGTGTAATAAATTTTAGTTTTGTCTCCGCTTTCTTCAGTATATCATTTATTTAAAACTTAGTAAAAATGTTAGTTTATAAAGAGCCAGAAGAGGATTGGTTAATACACAAAGTAATAGGTTACAGTAGCCTAATGCTTTTAATATTATACCTGTTGAAAGTTGTTAAGTATTTATCAAATCGTGGCAATACTGAAAACTTGCGAGTTCATTCTCGTACCCGTGTATATAGTTCTCACCGCTCACCAACCAGACTTACCATAAATGAAGGAAAGAAAGGCAGGAAACGGCAACGAAGAAAACGTCAAAATCGATGTATTCCAGAACAATGGCTGCCAAGAAACGACCCTCGATATAATGAATTTGATAAATTTGAATAATGTTTCCGAAAAAAATCATAATCTTGCAATTTTGTGAAGTTAATAAATTAACCATACCAGTAACGTCCAAGTCAAAATATTGTCATGTAAACTTTAGCGTAAGCAATTAAAACTTTTCGAAAAGAAATTGAGTTTAACAAATTGGGAGACACCTTAAAAATGATGAGTCATTCGCCCCTTCTGATATTTTAAAAGAATACCTGATTCTGCAAGTTTCTTTTTTGTTCGAAAATGTTCAGTGCCCTAACTTTTCTTTAGGAAAAATAGCTGATTCACGACTTATTTAAACTCTAGCGATAGTGTCCTATAAAGTATTTTCTATCGAACTTTAGTGCTTTAAGAATTTAAATTGAACGATAAGGACTTACAATTTTAGAATATATATTGTTACATGATTGTAATCAATTATTGTTTAGTAAGTATAACATGTTTCTTTATCAAAATTTCATTCAGCGTTTAAATATTTTGTATACTGGAAAGTAGCGACAATAATTTTTTTAAGCCTCAGTTTAAAGTAGTCGTTACTTATTGCGAAATAAAACAGTCCGTAATTGCTCACTATTTTGTGGCATGTTACTTAGGATAATTAAGAAATGAAAATGGGAAAATGAAATACGACAAAGGAAATTATGTTAAAGTTTCACACTCGAGCTTATTAGTATGGAGGAAAATTTGTGCTAAAATTCTCGAGATTTTATAATTTGGTGCGGTGTAAGTAAGTAAATATGCAAATCCTGTGATTTTTATGCTACTTGCAATTAGTTGAAATTTAATTTCACATTTTAATTTCCTTGCGATAATTAGTTCCTATATTATACAGAATGGATTTGACTACATTTTGTACCCTTACGGAAAAGAGATATTGATTCGGTGAAATATATAATTAATTATATTGTGTTTTTGATTGAAATTTTAATTTATAATTCTATTAAGAGGTATCGACCAATATTTTATTAAGATGATATATCAATCAAAGGAGTACAATTATATTTTTCTGATCTCAGTACCTCCACGATAAATTGATTTCTGTCTATAACCTTAACCTATAAATATAGAAACATTTTTAGAGTGATCTCCAAAAAATAGCTTTTCCTTTTTTAAAGTGATTTTTACTGTGAAATTAAACCTCAGAATCTAGATCTTCTCTATTAGGTAATACGTCATTATTCTTTATAAACAATTAATACCTCATTTAATTGGTATAACTTACTAATACAATATGATTTGTATTTCAGAATTTGAAAGAATTGTCTATAGTTAGTAGTAAAATTGACTAATATCCTTTTTTATGACAATGATAAAAACGTTGTATTTTCTCACTTTCTTTAATATAGAATTGCTTCTTATGAAGCAATACTGTAAAATAAAATCGAAACACTTGTGTGAGTATTAACTTTCACAACCTGATACAGTAGCTCAATTGGTAGAGCTACAGGACGGTTTCCCACAGGTCGCGGGTTCGAATCCCTGCACGTATCCGTTTATTTTTCATTCTAAGCATAAAAGTAGATATTTTCAATTCTTCACAACCTTATTTTCTTTTAACATGCATTATTAAATCAATCTTATATTAAATCTAATCGTGAAACAGTGAAAAATAGCATCGTCTCGATTTACAAATAGCCATTTAACGATAATATTTTACCCGACAGCTTGTGTCAAGTGCAAGGAGTTGCGGTTCCGTTATCAGAACCAAGTCAGAAACCGCAACCTGCAGTTGACGTCCGATACGAAACTGGCTACTACGAACTTGTAAAATTATTTTATATTTTAAATTTGTTTAGTGCTTTAGGTTTCAATTTAAAATCTGTCTTGTCAATGAGTAAAATAATATCAATACTTGTTTGACAGCATGCATTTGAAATAGCTTTGAATTCAGTTAGTGAGAATCAGATGATACATGTTTTTCCATGCAGCAGAATATGTGTATTGTATTGCTGTGTTATTAAGTAATGCATACCAATATTTTGAAACAGATTTCATACAACATTTTAAAACCCCGTATTCAAACTCTGCCTAAGTATCACCCAATCAAGAAAAGTGTCTGTCAGTAGACGTTAGGGAAGCTCAAATCGAATTAAACTTGCCAATGTTAAATATTATTTTGGATTTGAAACAAAAGGGTATCTGTCCAGGTCAGATTATGTCCAAGTTTGTAGTAAGTTTAGTTTCCTTTAGAGATACGGTAATTTAGACAAAAATAGACTAGTAAACATAGTAACTTTTACTTAGTGACGTAACTGCAGGTTGTCAAAAAATAAGCTATCCTTTTTATGTACCTGTCAGGTTACATATCTTCACAGTTGAGCATAAAATGATTTAACGACAAATACATAAGCAACAGCATCATGTAAATAAAGTATATAATGTACATAGATACATAAACTCTCCCCTGACGATCGTCAACAGTTAGACAACTAGTTCAGGCATACTTGAATTACAAATATCAGTCTACCAATTTAGTCACCTCTTTATGAGTTAGTGAAACTGAAATTACTGACAATGTCTTGAACTATCTTAAGACATGTAAATGAGTTGAAATGCAGTTCAACGAGGTTGAATTATCCGACTTTAGCTGGTATTATTAAAAGAAGTGATGAGTTTATTGTTGGATGTCACAGAGTATTATTTATCCAATTAAATCCTAAGCTAAAACTATTACATTTACCTAGTCCCAAATTACTTACAAACAAAAGCATGATTAATTTACTTAAAAGCCCTCTTTTGTTACGAGAAATAAGGCTTAAATTAGATTAAATTATATTGTTTAACAAGAACGAAATACTTAACGTAGAATTACAAATTCATTACTCATTATAAATATAATCATTATTTTTATTAATAGTAGGTCATAGGTATGATCAAAATAGATCTAAGTGATAAAGAGAGCGGCCCCCTTTTCAGTATCTTAGTTTTTTTTTAATGTTTATTTTCCATATTGAATAAGAAACTTTAAATCAACATAGTAAAGATAAAAAACAAATAAAATATATTGTAATAATCTAATGCGGAGATGTTCGTTTTTATCAAAGCTTTATTCTTTACTTTATTTACATGATCTTGATTCTCGGTATAACTGAACTCAGTAATAAAAGTGAATAAACGTAAGTAATGCTTCTGTTATGTATAATCTGCCAGTAGAATTAGTTTTTTAAAAAAATAATTTAAGTTTAGAATAATCATCAAAATGAACAGGATTTGTATCTGGTACAAATGAGTTATCGATACTGGAGCGTTAACCGCCTTGATAATTCTAGTACTCTATATATAATCATCTTTATCGAGATAAATTATTAAAACTGTTACTTATTGATATTTAAGGAAGGCCAAAAGTAAAAATTAATAAAATATTAATTTTTATCGACTTTTTATGATTAAATATTTAAAATATTTAGTTGTCATTGTGCTATAGTAAACTCATAATCATAAGAATATGAAGCGATTGGTAAGATATAGGTTTTAGGTCGGTAGGTTCCTCATATGTGATCAATTCTTGCAACATGCACTGATCGAAACATTCGTCTTCGGACATTGAGGGATTTAGGACACGAAGATCTCTCTCAGTTTTCCCGTTTAGAAACTCTTTCTTAATATTTCACCTGCAGCTACACATATTTTACAATTATATATAATTGTCTACCATTTAATAATAAATAAGTTTTGCTATCTTTTATTCTTTAATCAAATATTTCAGTTACTATTAAATGGTTATAATTAGGAATATGAACATTGAAGTAAATATGAATAATAACAAAAACATTGCATAAAAAAATTAAGGGCCAATTTTAATTGATTGAAATTACATAACCTTGCTTGAGAATATTTTCTTATAAAGATAATATAATATATTTTTATTATTAAGTTTATATAGTTCTCGTGCTTCTGATAAAATATTCCATATCATAAGTTCATTTTATTAGAGAAGTAATAAGTATAATATAACGGAGTTCTATTTATTCTACATTTTTAAAAGAGTTATAACTCTATCTTAATAATAAAACGCTAGATATTATAATAAAGTCTAATATATTATTCTTTAGTGAAAAATAAGCTTTACCGTAGTCTTTATTACTTGCCCTACATCTCATCGCGTCTAAAGAAAATGTTAAAATACTATAGTTTTGTTGTCTTACAAAGTCGCTACATAAAGATCCCGCCTTGTATAGAAAGCAGTCGTCTCCATTATGAAAATGTATGCTAACTCAGCCATAACGACTGGAAAATATAAATATAAGAAATACTTTTATTATTCTCAAACTGTAAACAGTGGTTGTTAATTGGTTTTCTTTTTGTGTGTGTATATAAAGTTTACTTCCAGATTTTTCCTATTCTTAAGAACTTAACAGATTGTTATATTATTTGAAACAATTTTAGACTCAGAATTGTCATATTCAAGAATTGTCGAAAATTTAAGAGATTGTCTTTGAGTCCAAATTCAGATCCAAATCTTAGCTACTTTCTTAACTACCAAATTGTCTTCTCTGCTTACATAAACTTAAAGTATACCAGACATATCCGACCTTTGATGAAGAATTAAAATTATCATACACAAATAAATGTATTTATATAATAAATAATTATGAATTATTAGTTTATCAGGCTGATATGATGTTCAATATTTCAAGAAAAAAAAATCCATACAAAGAGATGTTCAATATTTAAATATTGTTGTAGTTCAATATTAAAAGTAACACAAAAAAATATATTTTGATAAAATATTTTGTCTCATCTTTTTCTAAGTTAATATTTCTGTTCAAAATTGGTATACATTGTAAATGATAAATTATTGGATATAACGAATTTTTATTCGCAATATATTCGAATATAATTTTAAAATATTACTTTTTAAATGTACTTTATTTTCGTCAAAAATTTTATGGGACGGTACAAAATTTTCCAATTCAACTGTTGGCACTCTTCACTGGTATTCGTGAAGTCACAAATCAAGTTTGCCGACGTTCTGCCGAGAGCGGCCATGTTGGTTTCATGAACATTTGCTCGTGAAAGCACGGTGAATTAAGCACTGAAATACACTATAATAAAGTTCAAGTATTATGAAAGTAGCAACGTTTGCAGCAAAGATATTTGCATTTTATACATTGTTGCCATGGAAAGTTATTTGTAACTTAATGTGTTTTAAATTTTATCTATACAAACAATAAATATGTAGTATAAGTGAGTGTTTTAATATTATTATATATTCATGAAAAATTAATAATTATTAAGTAATAATAACATAAATAAATCAATGCATAAAATTTGGATTTTTTGACAATCTGCGTAAGTGTTTGGGAATAAATAGTTTATGACCTCAGGAGTCGGTAGACATTTATCTCAGTTATTCGGAAACCTTGCTTTAAAAATAAACCTGCTCTATTTCTTTCTTGTGCGCACAAGGAAGGCAATGCATGCACAATATAAATCTATGCAACAACCGTCAAATACATCTAATTCTTTTAGAAAAATACAAGTTTCTTTTCATAACTCTTGTACTGTATCTTAGCCATCTTTTATGATATGGTTAATTTACCAGAGTTCAAAAGCTTTGTTTTGCAGCTGGAATTGTAAGTGTAAGTTTAGATTTTGAAGATGCTAAACTTTGATTAAGCTCAGAGTTTGTTATTTAATGTAATAAATAATCCATTAAGGGCCCGCAAGCGGTTCTAAGAGTGATGTTATCGGGTGTAGCAGGATGTTAAGAAGTTGTAACTGTTTTATACTTGTTTCTCTTTTCACCAAAATATTATACATATTTTATTATCTGGTTATTAATTACTATCAATATAACCTAGACATGTATTCGGTACAAGATTTTTAAAGCAAACCACTAGTTTAGGTAATTTTGTATGTAAACTATGCTGGTTATTTTAAGCATTTAACATTTTCATATTTTAACACACTGTGTAATTACTCTAAACGCCATAAATAATATATATAAATATAGAATGAAAAATAAAACGATACGGGCAGGGATTCGAACCCGCGACTACTGGGAAACCGTCCCGTCGCTCTACCAACTGAGCTACCGTATCGCTGTACGTCTCGGTGAATTAGGCATTCTATATGTGATCGTCTTTATCGGGACGGTGGTGACATCTATTAGGTTTCTTTTTACACGATTATGTACACGATTAATGTCAACATAAGTACATTTATTGTAAAAGAATAGTTTTGCTTAAACAAAAAATACATATAACACAAAACTATTTATATCTATAATCTATATAATTTTTTATTAGTATTTCGGCCAACCTTATACGTTCTGTAACCATTGATGTTGTCTACTCTATATACCGATTTGATTATGCACACGTAACTCTCAAAGTCATTATAGTCAGTCACTATAGACTATTGGTTTGCTTATAGGTCGATAACTAATCAGAAATGCTAATATAACGACCCCAAATCGCTTAATGTGAAGATATGCAAAGACAAATATAATAATTATAAATCTTGATCACTAGATCTTAAACCAAATTGTATGATAATAATTTGTCCAATAATAACAAATGTTTAAAATTGTCTATAAACGTGTATAACCATATTAAGGTTATTTAAAATATGTATATACATATTTGTATATAGATATAGATCCATACCGTCCCGATAAAGACGATCACATATACCGCTTAATTCACCGAGGTGGGTACCAATATAGTAGCTCAATTGGTAGAGCAACCGGACGCTTTCCAAGAGGTCGTGGGCTTGAATCGCTGCCCGTCTCGGTTTATTATCCATTCTATATTTAAAAAAATCAATAGTAACTACCTAGTAAATATAATCAAATGAGGGACTGTTATGTGGTATTTATTAAGATTTTATAAACAGAATATAAAAGTTTTCTTTTTATAGAACTTACCATCCATTGTCATTTCGGAACAACATTGTTGAATTTGCGAGAGACGCAAATGTATTTTTTATTTGAAGTTTAACAATATATGGTTGGTGACTGGTAAATACTTAATAATATCGTAATTTAGTTGCATCTATTAAAAGTGGTTCAGTATAGTCTTAAGCTTGTACCATCTAGACCTGTCTGTCTGTCTGTAGAGGATGGTACACCTCTATAAAAATATTGACGTGAAGAAACTTATAAAATGAATTACTTTTAATATAAAAACCGGATGCACAAACCTAACCTATTAACCTGGCTAGCAACGCATATGCAGCTTTTTATATTAAACAGAAAGACCGTTGGTTTTTTCCTTTATCCTATAAAAAAAAAACAATGCGTTCTCGTATAATAAATTTGTGCATTTGGCAAAAACTTCCTAACTCTGATATTTGCACCACGGTTATTCGGTTAGGATCATTAAATTGAAACTCCGAATGTTACAACTTGCACCAGTGCCAGGTTGGCAGCAGTCACGTAAAATATCAATAATTGGCATCCAGATAACCCGTATTTTATACGGATTCTGACGATGTGAAACTTTTGTTTCATTTCTATAGGAATATGTTTGAATTGTTTATATTCTACAAAGTTTTCATCCATACATTTCACTCTAATAAACAAACACCCAATCTTATTGCAATCTATGGAAGGTTCATCATACAAAAATACTGAAGCAAGTTTCTTTTTTATATTTAACTAAAAATCAAAATATTGTTCTTAAAATAAACTCAACATGGCTTAACTTAAGAGACAATCTCATACAATTTTACATACATTACATATTATTTTATCTTATCCTTTGAGTTTGAATGTTCAAAAATTGGGTCCTATTTTATTAAAAAAAAAAACCATGAAAAAGGAAAGCATTTTGACTCAAGGGTTGAGCGTTGATGAATCGGCGAGTTAGAAATTATAATTTATCCTAGATATGTAAATTTAAAACTCAAATATAGTGAACGAAAATTGTGTTTACTTGTAAACATTTTTAATACAGCTATAATAAATGTATAGAAAAACATGAATGGAACACAGAAAATGAATATTTATTACTAGCATTGGATAGGACACAAAGACTGATATAAATTTATCCCTAGTCCGTTTGTAGGACAACCATAAATTAAATACATCGGGATCTTTGTAACAAAATTATACTTTATTTTTTCTTTTTATTGAATTGTAAGATAAAATAATCCTTAAAATCCTTTTGAGAAGTAAAACAATCTACGAGCTTTTATTTAATCATATTTAAAAATGTTTAAACATAAATATTTAAACTTTGGAGATATAACACGAAGAATTACTGTGAAAAAATAAATATTACTTTATTATAAATAATTATTTAAGGTAACTTAAAATATATCATGAATTTCTACAATGATTTAAAATAAAATTGAACCAAGAAATACAATAATGTTTTTCTTATTGCAGGTATATTTGTCATGGGTTCATACGACCGCACTATTTTCTTGAAAGAATTACGGAAGTGTAATGACATCACTATCCACGTTGCATAAAATACTTAATATCTATGATATAGTGGATTGAATTTTTATCAAGTAATGTATTTTTATTCTATGGTTTCTTATTGTATTTGTATATATTAGATGTTCCTCGCTCTTGATTTTTTAAGTCTCATAACATATGGAATTGAATCGCTGTGGCTAAAGTTGTTAGTAATAAGATAGTTATATCTTTATATATATATTTCTTGTGTGCGTGTGTACGTCACTGAACTCCTCCTAAACGACTGGACCGATGTTTATGAAATTCTTTGTGTGTGTTCAAGGGGACTTGAGAATTGTTTAGATTCACAATTTGGTCCACTGGAAAATGGTTTTTTCATTAATTTTTATGTGTAAGTAGGTGGTGATTTTGGAATGTTTCACATTGGTTCCGACGGATTGCGTTACTATGGCAATGTCAAATATTAAATAATATATTTTAATTATAGTCTGCCCTGACAGTTGCGTTGCGATAGAACCGAGAAAAATATTTTATAATTGTGTTATTTTCATCCACGTGCTGAATTAAATATTAAATCAAGAAGTACTTAGTACTGAGTTTGTAAAGAGCTTTGAAGTGTGCATAAACAACTATACATATTGGAACATCAAATTTATTTATTCAAACAAAAAATCTTTATATACATATTCATACGGTATCGATTGGTTGAATTATGATAAATGTACATGTAATGACGTTAGATATTGTGACTCATAAATATTTTTTTTTTAAAGTTTGATTTTGTTAAATTAAAGACGCGTTTACAAGACAACGTCTGTCGGGTCCGCTTGTCTATAATATAAAACCTCTTCAAACTGAAAGGATACTCTGTTAATAGATATAGGTTAAAGTCATAACAACCATTTCGAAAGAAAAACAATGTATTTATTTAACTCATGTATAAGTCTGTTGATTCTCGAACGTTAATAATTGTACTTAATATTACGTGTTAAAACAACATATGAAGATGTGTATAACATTTTTTCAAACTACATATGAAATTATTTTTGTGAAACTCTTGATGTTTTATTTTAATGGATATTAACAAATAAAAACAACACACGCGTCACATAAACAAATTAAAATGCCATTCATATTTATGATGAACCAACGTAAAACTTTTAGTTATAACATGAACATTTTCAAAAAGCTACATTTAACTATTTTGTCAAATAATGAGACAAGTTAATTAAGCTTACGCTACGCTCCGCATACCCGGCTAAGCTTAGTCGCTACTTTATGGTCTAATTATTGCTAGAGAATGTTACCACACATGACTAATAGTTATATTAATACACAGTATTAAAGTAGCACTCCGGAAATTCTCTAAAGGAATAAGTGAATAACGTTCATATACGTATGCATATAAAGTAATATAGCGAAATAGAATATATGTAATAGAATATATGTAGTTGTTCGCCTCGTTGGTCGAGTGGTTAACGCAGACATCTAACGTAGAGCGACTCAATGGGGCTCAGGGTCGATTCCCAACAGGCATAGGCGGGACAGGGATATGTATGTGATGAACATAGATGTCTGTATTTCTGGGTTTGGTCGTTTATTGAATATATTTTCAGTATTTATAATAAGTATTTCTACTTATTTGTATCGTTGTCTAACACCGTTAAAACAAGCAAATAATATGCTTACTTAGAGGTTAGATCAATGTACGTAATTTGTCCTTTATTATGATTATTTACTGTTTGTAGAAAAATATTAAAATTCATGAATAAGCTTTTGGTTTAAAATTGGTTAGGCCTAGGAAACTATGACGTGTAAATACTCTAAGGTATTATCTATCTCTCATAGGTAATTTCTCTCATTTCATATTTGAATATTTTGGCTCTAATCAGGTCCGCTATCGAAAGACCTCTGGAATATCAATAATTTTGCTTATACGTTTATTGTTAACTGACTTTATCAAATAATCGATGGTTTAATTATTTTGCGATAATCAGGTTTAGATACGCAAGAGATTCCTTGGATTGATTTTGTAAGAAAGAATTAAAGCAAATAAAATATGCAAAGTATTTTATTGGTTAGTTAGCTTAGTTTATTTTAGAACAATAGATAATAGAATAAACAAATTGGGTCGTGAATCTTTCAACTAACTCTCGAGTTTTCAATCTAAAAAGTAGCAAATACGATACTAGCGTATACTTCGTTCTTGTCAAATACTTTATAGCCCTATATACAATTTTCCCAATTTTGTTATCGGCACTTTCACGTGTTCACTAGTTCACGAGTGGTTCACAAATCACTAGACTCTGATCCAGTACGTTTTTTGAAACAGCACACATAAAGAGAAATTTTAAATTATAAAAAAATTAAGGTTATATTTGAGAATATTAACATGGGTTAACATTAAAATTGTTTATGTAACATGTTAAATGCTTTTAGCAATTCTGTTCAGGGTAAGTCGAGGTGAAGGTATGTGTAAGTGAATAAGTTTATACTCTACAATTTCTCAATTCCCGGTCATAGAGTTTAGGATAAATAAAACTTTTCGAAATAGTATCATTCCTAAAACTCTTAGACAGCATTAAAATAAAGAAACCAGTTCCATACAGACTTTTCTAGTATTGGCTTGTTACAGTCACGTTTGGTATCTATTGTAGTGGATTGTAAAACTAGAGCTATGACACACAATTTTAGATATATCTCATGATCCATTGTGTTTGTACTACTGGCTCGGGATGAGTTGTTTTATTGAGTTCGATGTTCAAATTAATGTTATTTTGTTAACACCGAATAAAAAAATACATAAATGGGTTTCCCACAAGTTAACTTAAAATAAGACCATTTAGATAATTTGCGGGTTATCGAAATTTTTTATGAGTTTTATGTTATAAACGTTATGATGTTATTTGATATTCTTTTTGTCAATAGTGTTCATGTACTCACATAATAAGTTTCTAAGATTTCATAAAAAACTAACAAATTTGTCCGTTGGGGAACAAACGGACGGTTCGTAAATGTATGAAAGTTTTTATTATTTTTTTTGTCTTGTTAAACTTATTTACCTTTGTTTATTAATCAATACGAAAAATTAATTAATCTTCGGGACAGGACAGTTTTACAAAAGTCGTAGGTTCGAATCCTATCGAAAATCATTAAATGTTTATTTTATATTTGAGTATATACTTTGCAGTTTTAGTTTTAATGTTGCTAAAACAATTACTTAAAACAATAAGTTAAATATGTCATTTTAAAAATCGATTACACAAATACCATTTTTTTTAATATTTGTTGAATATTTATGACATAAATAAAACAATGCTTTCAGCTGCTTCTTGTATATTAAATAAGCATTTATAGTTTTTTTCTTTTAAAGGTCAAGATTTTCTATTTAAGGTCAATATTTCAAACATTTCATTATTTCATTGCCTTTGGCAAGAGCTTCGTAGAGTGACGTTATCGTGTCATTTCGGGTTGTAACTTTGTTAGTTTGATCCTCAGGGAAGTCATTACTATTTGTTATCAGATTTTCCACTTTCAAGTTGAGGAATTATGACAAAATAAATTAACAAGTAATGTTTAAACAAATATGAAATGGTATGAACCAGGTGATTTGATAAGTGCTGATCAAATGATACCAAAAAATACTCATAATATTTTTATTAGTTTTAGTACTATTTGAAAGTTTCTTTCTCTTTGTTTGTGCGGTACAAAATGTGGCAATTGTAACTTAAAGTCCAATTGTTTAAAATTAAGTTCGGGTAATGTCTTTGTGTCCTTATCTAATTGAATAGAAAAAATAATAATAAATATTGGCCAATCAATGAAATGAACAGCCTATTTTAATGCTTAACCATGGTATATCAATATTTATATGCAACGGAAAAAATAAAATTTTCAAAGAAAGCACTCACTGGATTGAGGATCGAATTTCAGTTTTATTCGATTTTTAAATTTAAACAATATTTAAATGTTATAAAAAAAAAAACAAATTTTTTATGTCATAAACAACAATAATATTACAGAATGTAACCTACAGAACTTAATAGTATGAAACCTTTTGTTACTGGCGGGTGTTTATGTAGGATTCACCCCATCCATCTGTATCCATTAGGGAGTCGCAATAACGCTGGGATCCATCAATATTGCACTGATTCCGTAGCCCTATGTACCTTTTGCTTTATTTTCCGAAGCGGGAAATGAATTCAGTCTTTGTTAAGGTTTTTTTATTGTATTGAGTTCGAAACCATCGATATGTTGCGTATATTACAATATACCAATCTGACATATGTTTGTGCTTAACATAATTATGATTGATGATAATTGTTTTATATGAAAAACAAAATTGAAAACATTGGCGATATATTTTATAATATAAATATACCTTTAACAAAAGGAGATCTCTTAAATTAATAAATATGATATAAATTATTGTATTCGTTTATTTTGAACAGCCTTGATAGAGTCTGCTAAGGTTTTAGTTATTATTTTAGCACGAGTAATATCTATAGGATACGTTCAACTTACTTGTCATATAAATAGACAAGTTAATAAAATTGCTTACGCTTCGCTCCGTTCAGGCTACGCTGAGGTTAGTTATGATGTAATAATTGCTTGGAATTTCACCACACAACAGCTATATCATAATATTAATACTAATAATAATAATAATACAGGAAAAATTACACAAACTGATTTAGCCCCTAAGTAAGTAAATTATTTGTTTGTGCTAAGGGTCTTATACAACGTACAAATACATAGAAATACACATTATAAATACTGAGAATATAATTCATAAACGACCAAACCCAGAACTACAGACATCTATGCTCATCATATACACGTCTGTTTCTGTTGGGAATCGAACCCGATCCCCATTGCGTCGCTATACGTTAGTCGTCTGCGCTAACTGCTCGACCAACGAAACTAAGCATATTGTATTAAAGCGAAGCTATTGGATGGGTGGCGCTTGATATTGATAGCGTAATGAAAATTGAAGCTATGTATTGTTAATTTACATTGTATTATTATTTTAGTTTATTGTTGTATTATTATTTTATTAATATTATTTTAGTTTCCGTACGGTATTCTCCTTTATGAACGAGGCCCGAAGAAATATGTGGTCCTGGCTGGAAATCAAATCCGAGGCTTCCGTTTTAAAGGCAAAACTGATACCGCTACGCTAGATGTTCATTTTTTCATAGAAAAAATTTTCACTATAGTAACAGTCATAGTCCAGAAGTTTCTTAATTCATATCTATATCTAAATATTTCACAACTTTTTTCTAATTATTTTTGTCGTGATAATTATTCTATCATATTTTGTTTGTTTTTTATTTTAAATTAGTACTGTCAAATTCTAAATAAATTATAACATTTTTCAAGCAGTCATTTAAGTCATCAAATTTTACAAAAATACAAATAATATTAAAAAAATAATTACAATTTCTATAACAAAAATGTATTGGTGACATTTTTATCTTCGAAGAATCATATTATTAATGTTGGACGTTGTTATATTTATAGTTTTGAATGAAAACACAACATAGGATCCAATGCCGTCAGATGATTGCTGTCATAAATCTGACCTCGGAAAAAGAAAAATGTTACAATATTATTGTTTTGATGTTTTACAAAATCTCTGCACAAAGATTCGTCCAAGTCGCAGCTGTCTCCAAATATTAAAATATATGCTAATTCTACTGTCTAATGATGGTAGAATTAATGAAGGTATAATTTAATCTTTAAAATATTTTGGTTTGTTTCAGACTTAAGGGAAACATCTTATTTAGTTTTACTTTTTCTTATTTCTTCAATAAGATAAATTTATTTTATATTAAATATATAATAATAAAATATTTCTTTGAGTTACAATGTTATGTAGGTGCTTTCAATTTCAATCTGGTCAAAGCAACAACATGTCTGTAAATTGATGTTACAATGAAATTCTGTCCATTGAGATTCAAGTACTGGTATTGGCTTGTTATTGGTCAAGAGTCTTTTATCATTATAGGACATTGTAAAATATAAATTATTATTATGTGTATATGGTTTATTGTGTTTTGATTATTATTATTGATCTCACTGATACCATGATTTTCTATTATAATTTCTTACTAACCTTGTGTAAATATGAAAAATCATAAATACAAAATGTTAATAAATATGTATGGAATTACGTAACTGGTGTTTAAAGACAATTTCAAACATAAATTACGTTTTTGGATTTTTTTTAATATTATAGAGATTGAGAAGTTAAGATTTCTGAAAAATATCCAGATAAAAAACGCTTATATAAAATATGCTTAATTAAATATATAGTAGTACATAATAATAGATTATATGCATAATCAAAGATGTTAAAGACAGTAGTTCAGTTGATAGAACGACGGGAATAATATCTCAGTGGTGGCAGGTTTATGTCCTGTCAATATTGATGAACTTTTTATTTTATATTAATTTGACAATGTGATAAAGAGATGCTCAAAAATATAATAATGATCATATGACAGAAGTCTTTAATGTAGTTTTAACAATTATTTTCTACGTAGATTTTTAACTTCATTATCTGAGCAGTATTTTTTGTAAGAGTAGATAATTACAATCCCAAAGTATGAATTAACTATGGTTAAAATTTTAATACATAATAAAATGTAAAATTTTGCTTCCTTTTACATAGGAAATTTGAAAATCGATAGTCACAAGGTTTATTAATTCCGTACATAGTTTTAAATTTTTAATCAAGATTAAAATATAAAGAAAAATATATATGTATAAATAATTTAAAATATTTGTCTATATATTTTTAATTATGTAAAATTTGTTAGAGATTATAAATAAAACGTCAATTAATAAATAAGATACGGTAGTTAAAAAATATATTTATTCGTATTTTTTTTAATCGTAGCAGCTTGTTACTTTTCATAAACCTACTTATCTTTCATAATTTGAAAAAGTATATTTAATATTATCACCTAGCAGTTATATCAGTACCTGAGCTGCCATTTACCATTAATATTCCGTTACCACTGGACAGGTCTCATATCAATATTGTTTCATCACAGAGCGCACTTTACTAGTCTGCTGGAGTCCCGGGAGAGTCGCTAACTGATTTGTATCTGTTTCTAATAGATTTGTATCTTTGTTTATGTTCTCGGAATAGATGAAATATATATATTTTGTTTGTTTTGTAAGGCTTTCACGAGTACATCACATTGAAATAAAACTATTTTTACGGATTTAACTCGCGTATAACGTGAACTCCGTGAACACGATTGCTGCAAAGCATTCGAAACGTCGGGTTATATTTAAAATTTTATTCATTATACGCGAGTTAAATCTGTAAAAATAGTTTTATTTCAATATATATTTTGTTGTAACAATAGTATTACATGCTCATAAATACTAAAGAATACTTATATATTTTATGCTTTTTCTTAAGTATCAGACTTTTTGATATACAGATGTATTTAAACTTAAGTCTAAGCAGTCTCACTCAACAAATCCTGAAACATATACATTCAAAAGTTAACTAAACCCTCTATAAAGAGTTCTTAAAAGCAAACTTTTTAGAACCAATTGTTTTCTGTTTGTTTTTGTTTACGCGTATCAAACACAACTCGTTTAAGTTTTTGGAACTTGCGGGTTTTGTTTTATCTATTCGTATTTTATATACATTGAATTTGCACTTGTATTCCAATGTGTAGTGAAATGTTTTTATATCATAAACAGAAATGATTTTTTTTTATTTTACTTACTAAGAATTAATTTATTAATCAAATAATTATTATATTAATATAATTATTTTTTTGCGTGTTACTTATTAGATTTGTGTACGATAATACGATAACAAAAAAAATCTTGACACCGTTAAATCCAACTGATTTCATATTTATTTATTTTATACCTGTAACGTCACACAGAGTATGTATGCATACTTATTGTTAATTTTTTTGGATAGATAGAACTGAAGATAGATTTATGTATTATATTACTTTAATGACAGTTTGAGATATTAAAAATATAGAAATGTATATGATTTGTTGTCAGTTGCTGTAACTGGAGAAGGTGCGTCCTTCTATAACTTATTACAAAGAGTATATAGTATATTTATTTTTTACATTACAAACTAATATATAACAAATATTGTAATATTTCGATAGTGCAATTTATGTCAGTTGTATGAAAAAAAATAATAAAAAGTGAACATGAAAATTACTACAACAATATCATATCATATGTATATTTTGCGAGGGCAGTATCATATTTATATAAAAAATTAAAAGTATGGTTTTATTTGTTAAACTAGATGTGCCTGCGACTTCGTACGCGTAAATTTGATTTAGATAAAACGTACCTTTTGTACATGTATATGTATAAACTATATAACCAATATTTGATTAAAATGAAAAACTAAATGCAAGGTGAAGCCCATGACAATACATTCCCGAAAACGTCATCCAAACCGGTTAATCCGTTTCTGACATTAGCGTGCACAAACATACAGACATACAGATCAAAAGACCAAATGAAAAAAAACATTTTGGGTTCTCTTGCTTATATAAAGGGGAACATTTATATAAGCAAGAGTGCAAGAGATGTATGAATTTTTGGAAATATTTTATTTCTTGTTGTGTGCACAACTAAAAGACAAATAGATAAACGGATTCGGAACGGATAAATAAATAGAAAATGGATTCTGTTATATTTTTTTAAATATTTTCAATGTACAATGACTATTCCTCTACAGATTTATTACATGTATAGAAGAATAAGATTTGCATGGTATCTATTACGTGATTGACATAATATGATATAACTTTTTTGTTTCTTAACCGATTTAGATGAAATAAACATTAAATGTTAAGTAAATATGTGTGACTATGAAAATATATCTGAATCTGAACCGCATTACAATTGGTTAAGCCGTTTCTAAGATTAGAGTGCACAAACATGTAGGCATACAAACAGACAGACATACAGACATACAGACAAACTGAAAAACCATTGTTTTGGGTTCTCTTGCTCTCATACAGGCCCCCCATGATTTGATTTTTGTGATTATGATTTTTAAATATTTTCCGTGTACAGAAATGGATCAGTGACAATTTTATTATATGTTAGTATTTTATTATATGATATAGATATAAAAGAAAGATTAAATACAGGTAATTTATTTTGTTTTATTCTTTACATTCTTTATTATTTCTTGTTTACTTTCCAAAACCTGAGCTTTACGTTTAAGAAAGTTAGATATATATAACCGTAGTTTTACACTTTATACTCGTTAGTTCCAAGTATTCCAGGTAAAAAAAATAAATACTATTTTCTCTTTTTCTCTCAAAAGCTGAATAGAATTAGAATTTTAATGGCCACATTTTTTTAAAGCACATATCTATATTGTTAATGATACCAAATTAATTTAATCTCACCTAAGATCAGGTTATTTTGTACACATTCTCACTTAAATTTAATTTGTAATCATTATAAAACGATTTCTACTTAAGAATACGAATCATCGATTTATGAATACGATAAAAACTATGACTAACATTCGGTCAGAGTACGGTCCGATCATAAAAGTACCACTCCGAATTTAATATCACAACTTGCAACAGTGCCAGGTTGGCAGCAGTTACGTAAAATATCAATAACTGGCATTCAGATAACCCATATTTCACACGGGTTTTGATGATATGAAACTATTATTGGCAGGCTGTGCGTGAAGTTTAATTAAATTCTTTTATTTTATATTCTTATTGTTATAATTACGGTACTATATGATGCGCAGCTTAAAAATTATATGAAGGTTCACTGAATCTTCTAAAACAACATGCAATTATCAAAATATACAAGTCTTAAAATAATTACAGACGCTAATTAATTAGCAAACAAAAGCTTACATAAATGCCATCCACAGCCTATTTTTCAAGAATGCGTACAAAAAACTACGAACATTGTATACTGTTGCATTGTTCTGATTTATGTATAATATTAATGTTTTTTTTTAATTAATGAGTTTACTTTGTCATAATATTTTCTTAATGCTTTTTTTGAACTGTTACTGTGTTGTTAATTGTTTAAGACGAGTTAGTGTATATATTTTGTGAATCATTATATATTTTTTAATAAATATATATTGAATTTAACAAATTAAGATTAAAAATACACTATTGTTATACAAACTATTTATACATCAGAATGAGAGGTACGAAAGCATAGGTTTAATGGTCCGTGAAGACCGTGAAGTATCTAATATAAAAAAGATATACTTAAAAACCTCCATATTGAGATTGTTTTGAGGGCATAATATGATTAACGCATTTAAAAATAAAGCGAAATGTTCATAAAGTTACATAATAAACACAATATTGATGGATTCAAATGTTCTCTGTAATGAACAGAGATGGATGGGAAAGGCTCTAGATACATATAAAATGTATATTCATGGGTATATACAATCATATTGAATACATATTTCGTCTGTAAATAATGGTAACGAAGTTTTAGATTAAAAGAAAAAAAATTGTCTAATTAGGAAGTGGCAGAAATTTCTTTTTCCTCTTTTTATTTTAAGAGTCTATTTTGCTATAAAGAAAGGGCCTCAGAAACATGTTTTATAAACGTTTCAAGCTACATATTAAATTTATTTTCTATTCTGTAATTTGAAACTACAATTACGAAGAGAATTTTCTGTTACTAGTCAAGTAACAACCAAGATTTCTGGCGTGGTTTTCAAGTATCTTACCTTAAATTTATTACCTATTTTAACGAATGTTTTAAAGTTGGAAAAAATAGCCAAGAAATAAACCAATAATTTTCAAAAGTTATGTATTATTTGATTCCAATTTCTTTCTTCGCGAATTTGCTGTTGATTATGTTATTACAGTATCTCAAAGAGTCACATTTTATAAATAAAGGTACAGCGCATTAGGTACCGGAAAATAACAATAACATGAACCTAATTGTTAATATTACAAGTGTGTATAAGACATGAATATAATTCACTACATTTTGGTAAATATTAAAAACTTAAATAGCCATATATCATTATTATAATAACACATAATCCTGACCGTCATATAATTAACTGTTCCATAATGAACAAGGACTCCTAGTGGACGGGTTTAATTAATGTGTGTCTCATAGGTATATCATAGGGTGTTTCCAGGAACGTCTTATTACTATCAAGTGAGCGGTTATGTACTTCACAACATGATATGAAAATTAAAGGGCAAGACTGGGCAACCATGAACAAAGGAATAGTAATTTCAAATAAGTTATTTAACTTTGTAATTACAGGTATTCGATATTATTAAAAAAAAAAATGAAAATAAGTCTTAAAACTTTTTAAGACTATTAAGTCTAAACAATTTACAATAATTGTATATATTTTTTAAGTAACATATTAATCTTTAAATAAATATAAAATGAAAAATAAACAGATACGGGTAGGGATTTCAACCAATTGAGGTACCATATTGTATCAATTGGTAGAGTGACGGGACGGTTTCCCAGAGGTCGCGGGTTCGAATCCCTACTCGTATCGGTTTATTTTTTATTCTATATTTATATAAATTTAAATAAGCTTAACATGGCTTTACATGTTTACAGATATTTTCAAACAACATATTAAACTTGAAAGTGTTTTAACGGCTTGATAGATTTGTTGCAAAGAAACTTATAATGTCTTGATTGTTAAAGCTTTTATCCGGATAGGCAAAGAGCTTTCGAAGTTGTAATTAGTTTTTAATCCTTTATCTTAGGCTGCACACAATAAATTAGTTTTATAGATGATCGTTTTTATAATCTCGTCATAATCACATAATTAGAGCTCTCGCTTTGTCGCTATAAATTTTATTGTTGTCTTGCGGTAACGTCTTCTTGTCTTTGGTTTATAAAGCAATAAATTTTTATTGTTGTAACGTTTTAATTTATTTTAGATTTGTTTTTAAATAACAGCTGATGTAATTTTATAATATGGATACATTCGATAAATTCTAAGTTATGATAAACATTTGCTTGTTTAACAATTCCACATATGAGTATATTTCATCGTTCGTCATATATTTAGAGAAAGGGACATAAAATAACTTACATCCCTGAAAAAATAGGTATTGTTCTCTGAAAAAATATAAAAAAGAAGGAATTAATTTTAGAGATTGAGAGATTTGCATGTGTTTGCAGAAAACAATAAACTTTGTTTGTCTGTAGAAACTAAAAAGTATTTTCAAAACTCTCCCCAAGCCCATCCAATATTATCTTGCGCCATAATGTGCTCATTTTCATCACCTCTACCAACCCGCCATATAATTTTGTAAAGGACTTTTGACGCAGTTCAGAGACCATTTCATAATCAGCATCACCTACATTTTGATCGGTCCGTAATTTTTATTTATACACTTAAAAACCCTATGAATTCCGTTATAGGTACCATGTAAATCTTATTCTTATACAAGTCTTAAAATAATTACAGACGCTAATTAATTAGCAAACAAAAGTTCACATAAATGCCATACATGGCCTATTTTTCAAGAATGCGTACAAAAAACTACGAACATTGTATACTGTTGCATTGTTCTGATTTATGTATAAAATTTATGTTTTTTTTTTTTATTAATAAGTTTACTTTGTCATAATATTTGCTTAATGCGTTTTTTGAACTGTTACTGTGTTGTTAATTGTTTAAGACGAGTTAGTATAAACCAAGCAAATCAAGCTCATTTTGTTAGGCTATATTAATGATCAGACTACAGAGATATATGACTTTGAAATTTATACTATGCATGGGTTTTGTTGGAAATAGCAGGTTGTTTTTACTTTGTATTACGTTTGTATTGTTATATTTGTTTAGTTTCTTTATATTGTTTTAAAGAAAAAAATAATTTAAAATGATGTGGTATTTTATCGAAACAGTTTTAAATTTTACATCTTAAGAAAATGTTTATTCACCCGAATTTAGAAATTTTTAATACTTTAACGGTAGTTAATAAAGAAGCTACATTTAGATATTAACCATAACACGATTCAAAATTCACGACAATTGTAATATTTATATATATTTCTCTATATTAATCTGGAATTACCTACCGTTAGAAATTTAAACTTCTAAATCACTGTCAATTTTCAAAAATCGTTTGAAGCAATATTATTTATCTACGCAATATATATTTTTATCATAAGTATGTATACCATATATTATATAGGTTATCTATTTTATTCTATTTATTTATATATATGGATATATCTATGTATATGTATGTGCGTATGTGTATATTTATTTATAATCATTATTATTTAATTACTTATATAATTAAAAACGATAGTTTTATTTTTTTATTGTGTCCTTATGTATGTATAAATTCTTATTCTCGTTGTAGTATGCTTGCACTATCCTATGACCTTGCAAATATTCATTACTCATCAAGGGTTGTCTGTAAGAGATTTTAAGCGATAAGACCGCCTTTGCACAAAAATTTCTTACTGTATCAACATCCTACTACTGTAATTTCTTGTATACATGTAATAAATCTGCAGAGGTGTAGTCTTTGTACATTGAAAATATTTTAAAAAATATACCAGGACGTGAAGTGATAACTATCAAAATCCATTTTCAGCATTTTTAAAATCTTTTTCTGTTTATCTGTTTGTCTTTTAGTTGTGCACACAACACGAAAAAAATATTTTCAAAAGTTCATACAGGGGACCTTTATGTGAGCAAGAGAACCCAAAACAATGTTTTTTCATATTGTCCGTTCGTCTGTATATCTGTATGTCTGTATGTTTGTGTATGCTGATCTCAAAAATGGATTAATGGATTTGGATGCAGTTTTCGGAAATATATTATCATGGGATTCACTTTACATTTTTTTGTTTTAACAATCGGTTAATAAATAAAGTTAATAATCTCTTATTGTCGTACCAGTTTGAAGGTTTATAGTTTTCACATATATTGGTAAGTATAAAGGTTACGTTTTATCAAAATTGAAATCTACGCCTAAGAAGTCGCAGGCACAGCGAGTAAAGAGTATAAATATCATTTTATAGTCCATGTGGACGGAGTCACGGGCTACAGGTAGTCATAATGTCCTAGATACAAATTACATATATTATTATCTTATAATTTTCCATGTCTTTGGGACAGAATTAATAAGACCTTTAACTGACCCATCCATGTCTACGTAGAAAAAGTTCCACAAATATACCACAGTATCGCGTGGCTTGTCACAGTTAAGGGCAAGTGATTAACGATTAAATTAATGGTAAATGCCAGCTTACGTTACCAAATAGCTATGGGCTGATTAGAGTTAACTTTTCATTATTTATATTGCGTGTATTAGCTTGATCCCTTTTATATAAATATTAAGAGTGAGAATACTTTCATTCGAAAATTAAATAATATCAAATGACGATTACGTACAAACAAATAATTAAAATTGATTATTATTTATTTTGTATGGAATAGGCTAGTAAACGGAGCAAAGTCCACCTTATAGTACGTGGTATTCTCAATGGCTTAACAAAAATAAAAATAATGTATATACGTTTTCATCACACATCAATCACGAGAAACTATTGCTTCTCTCTTTAGAAGTCACTTATTCGTAGTTATGTAAAAAAATAAATATTTTCATTCTGTTACTTATTTTTTATAAAGAAAAATATTGTTAAACTGTTTAAACATTTTCTTACAGTAAATTCGGGTACCATTTCGCAAAATTAATTAATTTTATACGTGATACGTCGAGATCACGATTTTAATATTTCCCTTACTGTTCATACGATGATTGTCGCGGTTACTTTGAATGTACCTTAAATTATTTAATACTGCATAATTTTGCTCTTATTATAACGGTTATATAAGATTATGGTACTAATAATTCAACAGCGTATGGTTTCAGTTTGATTAAATAATTAATTATTAAATAACACATTTTATGTGACTATAAATCGTTTATAAAGCCTTTCTTGTAATAATAAAGTTTTTCACTACTGTTAGTACTACTGTTCATATCCATGTAATATATACTAGCTTAATGTATACGGTATATATATCTTATTTGCATATGCGCTATTCGATGTTTTTTACTGTATAACATAATAATAATAATAATAATAATACAGGACAAATTACACACATTGATTTAGATCAATGTGTGTAATTTGCTTACTTAGGGGTTAGACCCCTAAGTAAGCAAATTATTTGATTGTGTTAAGGGTGTTAGACAACGATACAAATACATAGAAATACACATTATAAAATACTGAGAATATAATTAATAAACGACCAAACCCAGAAATACAGACATCTATGTTCACTACATACATGCCTGTCCCTGTCGGGAATCGAACCCGAGCCTCATTGTGTCGCTATACGTTAGGTTAACCACTCGAACAACGAGTCGGCAATATATATTATCATCAACTTTGATCGAGTTGTTTTTGTTTTAAATATAAGATCTCTGACTTTATCGACTCGTTCTGTTTGTTTTGAAAAATTTGATGTGTTACGCAAACTGTTTCTATGAATTTTATGTTAACAAGAATTAATTTATTATTACAACAATTAAATTTTATCTATGAAACGAACTTGAACTATGTTTTATGATTCCCTTGGGGTTATATTATATTTATATGAAATAGCCTATCGTTATTAACTAACGAACAATAATGGCCATTAAATGATTATAAAAAAGATTGTTATGTTTTGGTCTAATTTTAAAATCAACCTAAGAAAAAAATAAATCTATTTTGATTGTAACTACGCTTACATTAAGTAAAAATATATTGTTGAATATTGATTTTCTCTAAATATACTGACAGTCTTTATGTTTATTTGTATCCTACAAATATTATAAATGCGAAAGTTTGTGAGTATGTATGGATGTTTGTTACTCTTTCACGCAAATGCTACAGAACCGATTACGATGAAATTTGGTACGTAGGTAGCTGAAGACCCAGAATAACACGTAGAGTATAAAAATACTAACGTTTCCACGGTTTTTTGTCTGTGATGTTTGTTTCTCAATCATTCCAAAGCTACTAAACCGATTTTGATGAAACTTAGCAATATTGTAGTTTATGTATAACAAAATAACAAATAGGCTATAGAAATACTAACTCTGCATGTGATTTTGTCTGTAACATAATATAGGTGGTAGCGCGATAACTAATCGTCACGGGAGTTTTTAATCGTTTGGTTCACTGAATTTTACATAACTATGAAAATCCTTATTACCGGTAATCCTTATTAATTTAATTATTAATTAATCCTTGTTCGGTAGGACGACATTAGAAGGAGTGTTATGTTATTCAACTATACGTATGTTAATAGAAATATAATCAATTATGCTATTTTTATGCTCCCTGCTACAGTCTAAACGGATTAAAGGATTTTGAGGTATGAGGTATCGGTAGATACGTCAAAAAATAATCGAAAATAATATTTTTATGGCTTATGTTCCTAGCCATAAAAAAATATTTTTACAGTCTACGTATACGAAGTCACGGGCAACAGCTGGTGTGTTCTAAAAGTGCAGTAAGTCAGTCTCCAGGCACTGTCATTTACGATGGATTAACGTATTTTCTGTTTAAACTCGTTTAATTTGAGAGTAGGTTTGTATACACACGGTATAATCTCGAGGATGACTTGAGACTCGCCGGTTGGAGATGTGCGAAAACAAACTCAAGTACACTTCACCATCAGCTGTGTTTAGAAACCGTATTTGCTGGTTTCTAGCTACTCATTTTGAATTGAAGTCACTATAAAAAAAATTCGCATATGACGCGTTTTCTTGTGTGGCCTTTGAAGTAAATTGTTAGTTGCGGTGGTATTCAAAAATAAATGTTTTACAAAATAGTATCCTATTAATCAAACAGACATGTTCAAAATAAAAAATAAGTATAGTAAGTTTTTAATTCTTTATTTAAGTTTTACATTGACCATAAACAACTAAAACTGTGTTTTTTTTTATAAAATTTTTAGGCTTTCAAAATAATTACATCCATAACAAAATTTCTTTATATACCTTTTAATAATATTTTTCAAGGGATAAGTGACTTGGTTTTATTAATAGTCGTAAATCCAAAAGCGGTCAGCTATTATGACAGCCATTTTTTATTATTATTATTATTTCATTTTCATTTTTGGAAAACATCTTACCTTTAACAATACCTGGATTAGTGACATCCGGCCGTGTGTTTCTAGTGGTAAGGTTAGCAAAATAAATGTTTCATAGACATAAGATCATCCTGTACAAAGCCATGTTTAATTATGATCTATGAGAACGTCATGTGTCACCGCGCTAATCTATATAAAGGGAGTATATACGGATTGGCTATGTAACAAAATTACGTGTAGAGGCTCGGTAGTGACGTAGTGCTTTATAACGGGCAATATAGAGGGTTAGATTTTCCAATGATTGGGTTCAAATAAAGCTATAGAGCGTCTAGAATGGCTACTTCTAGAATGTCTACTCTGAGAGGCTGATAGCTAATGCTAGTCCACGCATACATACATACACGCATACATACATACATACATGCATACACTGGTCATCGTATAAGGTATAGCCCCAATTTCAATAAATTAGTACAAGAGGCCCATAGGTAAAACATATGCACATCACTTCGTTTCTGCACTTGCATACATGGAAATAAACCTACACATAGGTACTTAAGGACATCCTCATATAATTAAGGAATAGCTCTACGACTTCTAAACCTTTAATAAAATTAGTATTTTTAAATTCTTATTAAGTAGTATAAATATGTTTAGCACATGAAGTCATAAAGTATATTCACTATTCAAAAAACATTGAATCTGTGCCTGTGACTTCAAATAACCTTACTTAAACGATATTTTCTATGCAGACTTGCAAAATATTCCTATTTTATGTAAATACGGTAACATAAACTCCTTTTATACTTAAAATCGAAAACCCAAACTTAATATTTTCCAGTGACAACTACATTTAACACTGAATACTTAAATGCATATAAAACGAAACCGCGTTCAACGCCTCAAAGCCACGCGTTGACCTAAAAAGAGTTCTCATAGAAAAATAAGAGTCAAACTAACGTTGGAATTTAAAACGTAGCGTTTGCAAAAAAAATAAAGAAGATTATTATAAGGCTAATTTTAGAATAGACTAAATTTGTAGACTTTAAAAATCTAAAACATTTTATCTTTCTGTATATGTTTAGTAATCTTATATTAAAACAAAAATATATAATTACTAACAAAATTATTTTTCTTTTCGTTGCACTGAAAATATTACATTGCAAGTAATATTTTATTATATTTGTAAACTAACACATCGAAATTGATTCAAACGAAATTCCTAGATCTGACATTATAAAATAATATACAAGGCCATACAGATCCCGCTTCCGTGTTCAAAGGCCAACGTGTAAAACGAAATTCGTTAGCATACAATGAATTTGAAACCAACCATACAGTAGATAAAAAATAACTGACACATTCATCTCTCAATTGGATTGACAGAAGTAAAGTGCGCCTTCGTCATGCCGTATCGTATCAAACGAACAGACAGTCACGAGTCAAGCTCAAGGCTTTACTTTACAATGCCTTAACCCTGCGACACATAGATGTGAAGTTCACGATACACTGGATATCGCATTTACAATATTTGGGAAGTTTTATCTTAAGTAGATTCTTATCGACGATCTTAAGACATAGCCAATATTTTCTCTTTCTGCCTTTAATTCATCATTATAAAAACTAATTTCAATTACATTTGACAACTAACTGTTAAATCTCAATAATATATCGTATATTATAAAACTAAAAAAATAATCTTTTTATTATAGACGAAATGAAATTGGATATTATCTGTATAATTTAAAAAAAGTATTGTTTGCATTTTATTTTTACGTTAGCAAAGCCTGTTAGCTTGATCTCCGAACCGTTCAAATATTGATGACTGAAAATATATATGCAACAAAAACACCACTTTATTTCATGACTGTGTTTTACAATAAAACCAAAATAATAAAAAAAAACATATAAACATCACCGAACTACATTTTATATCAAAAAGCGCCGAACAAATTCCATTTGTCGCTATGCAATAGCAAAATGTTTTAGCGAGTATAGAAATTTGAGTTGTACAAATTGTGTTACCACATCCAGTCCCTAGATATATCTATGGCTATGGGAATGGCATGGCAATTAGAATATTCAAATATAGTTTTGTTCGATTTGTTTTCTCTTAGTTGTAACATTTGTGACAGAATCTTATACAAAATAGAAATTAAATATTTAAGAGTTCCAGTTTTATTTATTAGGTCACCTAATTTGTTTTTTTATTTTTTATAACATAAATATTGTCTTCTATAACAAAGCAACATAATTACTCTGATAACCTAAATAATATAAATACAGAAAATTATAAATATAAAACAATTTGTATTATATTTATGGTCTATATCTAAGAATGATAAAGATGTTTGGATAGCTTCGACTCATTTTTATAATCTTGATGATTGTTGTCAAAAATTTAGATAACTATTTTTTTATCTGTGGGTTTCAATGCCAATAAATATTATAACCTTTGACAGATGATTGATGAATTCAATACAAGAAATATATTTATGTTTTTGTTTTATATATGTATAGAACAAATCAAAATCAAGAGCTAGCAGAAATTGTAAATGCAATGCAACAGAACTGTAGATCGTCATCTATCTATTTTTTTTAATATAAGCATAACAAGAAATATATTTATAGATCATTTATAAGGGTCAAGCTTGCATTGTATTTATTATGTTCATTAGTATGCACTATAACAAGAGAAATTAGAGAAGTAAAATATATTGTAAAAAGCAATTCTTTTTAGGCCTATTACATATATCACATATAAGTTTTTTGATGAAAATATGTATAATAATATTTGTTAATAAATACTTCCTTGTAGATATCACATAGTTATTAGAACAATAAAGTATCAATTCACGATGCTGTAAAACACAATCACCTTGTGACTAAACTAAAATCTTTTTATAAAAATACATCACTTGGTTCATTGGGTTTTAAAATATTTTTTTTACATTCCTAATAATGATTTTACGTCACAATAAACAATAACAATATATTAATATTATAAAGCTGAAGAGTTTGTTTGTTTGAACGCACTAATCTCTGGAACTACTGGCCCGAATTGAATAATTCTTTTTGTGTTGAATAGTCCGTTTATTGAGGAAGGCTATAGGGTATATGTCATCTCGCTTTGACTTATAGAAGTCAAGCAGCAATGAAAAATGCTGCAAAAACGGGAAAACATTTCTTTTTTGAGAGCTTTCCTCGCGTGCGCTGAGGAAACACTAAAAACCGCGCGGACGGAGTCGCGGGCGACGCCTAGTTACAAATAATAGCCTTAAAATTACCAACATTTTGTAATAACGTGTGAAATAACCGATACAAAAATAAAATAGCTTTGCTTCAATAAATCACTAATTCAATTCCGAATATTGTTAATAATTATGATATGAAATGAAGCGTTTTAGCATACAGCTGTTAATGTTTTTGTTTGGTGAATAGTAAATATTTCCTCATTGCCCACATGTTTCGTATCGAATGATTACCAATTTAATGCTTTTACAATCACCACTAAAATTTTTTATTTTAATTATTATATGATTTTAGTATCGTATTAAACCGTTTTATTGTGGTATTGGTGTCTGTTTAAAGTTAAAACAATATCAATAAATGCATGGCAGATCATGCAAATAAACCATATAGGTAAACCAGATTATTAAACCTCGTTTAAAATTTATGGCTGTATTTGAAACAAATATTTTTATGTGACAATAATGTCACCTATATTTGTTTATTTTTCTATTTTGTGTGCAATAAAGTTTTTATCTATATATAAGTTACAAACAAATAAGAGTAATTTGGAAATAATAATCGTATTATATTAATATTTTTTTTATATGATTTGTCATGAAATTGTGGCCCATATGAAAGCTATATGGGTATATATTTTTCTTTACATACATACATACATTCTTTACATACATACATCCCAAGGCTGTCAAACGCGTTCTTCCCATAACGTACCATAAATATTTGGGTTTTAATGTTAATGGAGTATGTTTTGCATTCAATATCATTCATTCATCATTCAATAAATATGTATAAATAAAAGTAATAAAAATTTTGTTTTTCTTTCTAATTACATACATAAGTTGGTACCATTTGTTATATATATTGCATTGTAGGTGTTCTTAGTTCTTTTTTTTTAATATTCGTCGAATTTTAAAGAAAAATCAAGTATTTTTGACACCGATGAATTGCAAAGGAAAATACTGTCAGCGGAATGGCATTGTCATGTCAATCGGAATAAAAATTAAATTGAACATTTAATATTTTCTGAATTCAAAATAAATACAAAATAAATAAAAAATTTGATTCAGACAGAGTGTACATTTATAAATTATGATTTATTAAAATATTATTATCTATACATATAATAAAATTGTCACTGATCCATTTCTGTTCATGGAAAATATTTAAAAAAAATATCATAGGGGCCTTTATAAGAGCAAGAGATCCCAAAACAATGGTTTTTCAGTTTGTCTGTTCGTCTGTATGCCTTTACGTCTGTATGTTTGTGCACGCTAATCTCCGAAACGTTTTAATCGATTTGGATGCAGTTTTCGGGAATATATTGTCATGGGATTCACTTTATAATTTGTTTTTTTTATTTAACAATGGGTTAAAAAATAAAGAAGTTAATAATCCCTTATTGTCGTATATGGCATATGGCATATGGCAATAGTTTGCCGCTTACCAAATTGAAGGTTTATAGTTTTTACATACATTGGTAAGTACAAAGGGTACGTTTAATCAAAATCGAAATCTAAGCGTACGAAGTCGCAGGCACAGCTAGTTTATAATAAAGTCCTTAGGAAAGTATTGTTAAGCGCGCAATTTTAATAACTATTTTATAAACATATTATATCTACATACTGTATGATGTGTAGTTCAACTAGTATGCTTTGATATTTATTACCGTGGCCCGATTTAGAAATATGCTACTATGATAATTACCACCTACAACTTAATTTGAATTCAATGGAGGTGTTAAATTTAATATAACAATAAAGAATGATGATGTCAAAACAATTCTATCCGCCATTTTGTATTCAGGAAGGTGTCGACAGATCAACATAACGTGGTAGCAATGTCATTTCCTGATTAATGACATACGGCTAATTAAACCATAAAGGTTTATTTGATTTTAGTAATAATTGAGATACAATTTCATTTTCATGAATTTCATATATGTCTCCATATATGAAATTCATGAAAATCTTTTAGTTAAGATCATTGTTTTTAACTACATGTCTTTTTTTTGTTTTGTTATAATTAATTCATGTCGTCATTTTATTGTTACAAATAAAGTTAATAAACTTTTTCTCATTTATCATTTAAATTCCTATTATTACAAAAACGTCTATTAATTGACCGATATTCTTTAAATGCAATCCAATAAAATTTGAAACAAAAGAAAAACAGGATTACAGGGATTGTCTTGCTAATCGTAGATATAAATTTTCAGACACTTAAAAAGCTTGGTATGAGCTATATTTTAGAATATCGTAGTATCGGCGGATATAACAACACTTCCTCTATCAAAGACCATAAAAGATCAGGGTGGCTGCGCTGTTATCGTTGAATGCAGAATTCTTCAAAAACCGATCGGTAAACCATAAGTCTTATGGTTAAAAATAAAGAATTCATTGAGGAGTCTATAATAAAACAAAACATGAAGTTCGATATTTATCGTCGATATTCAGAACATACAAACCCCGACAGTTAAAGGAAGTTCATTGATAACGAACTTTTTGGAGCCGATATTCAGCTGAAAAGCATAGAAACTTATGAAAAAATAATCACCGTTATAATAACTGCAGACTACCACATGTTAAATGACAAACGCAGGATAATTGACTGCGTGGTGCAGCTTTACAATAACTGTCATAATATACAATTTTTTTTACCGCTTTTATACAACAATTTCCATATTGTAATAATAATCAGTAAAAAATATTTGTCATTACCTAATAATGTTGATGTCACGTTCCAAATTAAAAGAAGACAAGCTTTTATTTTTACTGTAGGTATTTATGACTACAGTGTACAGTCACAAAGTTATTTTGTCTATTTAATGACGTATGTTATTGTTATGACGTCATTCCCTTGATAATGGTTACACATAAAGTTAACATTCACTTGAAATTTATTAGTATCATCCTGGATAAAAGACATAGGTGAAATCAATAACTAAATACTATAATACAATATTTAATATTTTCTGAATAAAACATGTTTGTAATATTTTTCATTATTATCTAATACTTTTGTAATTTATTATTTTATAAGTTGTTTCCTTTCTGTGTAATTAATTTTGTATAAGTAATCACTTATGATAAACTTTTAGACATACCTATAAAATAATGCTTTTGTTATAAGGTATTTGCGCACTACACTTTTACTTGAATAAAAAAAGTCTAAGTCGTACAATATTTCACTTAAACATTGTTTCAATAAAACAATATTTAAGTGAAATTTACTTACATTATCAATATCATACTAAACATATAAATATCGACAACAATTAAAGAAATCAAAGAAAAAAAAGATTGAATATAGGGTAGAGCGGTGCTAGTAGAGCGTACGGGTAAGTTGGGCAATCAAAATATCTCGAAAACTATCCACCGCACACGAACGTAACATATAGCGAAAAGAAGGGGTTCCGGGAAAGGAAGCTATCCCTAGAACAAAAGTAGCCACTGGGCGATCGAGAAAAGTACCCAAGCGCATTGTTTATTTGGTTATTAAAAAGTTAAATCATCTTAAGCCGGGATATTCCGTCTGTGATACTCAAATTTTATCCGTTTTCAATCAGGTAAGTGTTAATCTTCGGTAAATTTATTACAGTTTTGATATTGATAGAGAATCTGGATAAAATCTAACCAGTTTTTTATTAATTCAATTTTGCTTTAAAATTTCGGGTTGGGGTTAGTTGAGCTACAGTAGCCCAACTATCCCCACGATGAAAAAAAAATGTTTGTTTTTTTTACCATGAGGACTCATAAAAAAAGACTACTAGAGGTTCCCATATTAGTCAAGACTTAAATGGGACTGCCGAAGCTGTGAGTGAAGAGGGAAAAAGTGGCTTTACCGCTGACAAATAATTTGGAATCAAACGGATGACATTATCAAGGTTTTTAAAGAAAATAAATGAAGGCGATGATACGGGTTATGCAACACCGAGGCAAGTATTTTCTGCCACGCAAGAAGACTCTTTAAAAAATATTTGTTACAAACGGTATCAATATTTTATGGATATTCTCTAAAAGACTGAAAAATTTAGCAATAAAGTTCCACCCTCTTGGACTGTAAATATGATGGCCCAAAAAGAACGGCTTACGTGACTCCATGATTTCTTAAATATTTTATTTTACTTTAGGTATAAGCTATGTTGAAATAAATACACAAATATTAAAGTCTGATTCTAATAGTTAAGCTAAGCTAGGAACGTTGCTGTTTTGTAGATTCTGTTTTTACCTTATGTTCCAAGAAATGTACTTTTAGATTTGATGTTTGGTCACTATAAGATTATAAATAAAAGTTAATTAACAAAATGGAATTTTATTGTAAATCTACCTAACATAGAAATTATGATTTGGGTAAACTTTCTAAGTGCTCAACTAGCCCCATACCCTTGCTCAACTTACCTCACATATGGGGTAAGTTGAGCATACTTGACTTTTTGCATTAAAATACATGTAGCTTCCAAATTCGACTTGTTAGAAATAAATTATTATGGACACTAAGCTAAGGGATAAATTACTCGTCCATCAGTATGCATTATAAGCCATTACGAATTATTGTTGAGGAACTATAACCGATTAAGTGAAAAACTGCTCAACTAGACCCGCTCTACCCTACTGATAGAGTCTGAATCAACACGATATTTTTTTTCAGACAATGAATCAACCAATTTTTATACTTTTCTATCTATCAAATAATAGTAAAAGAATATAAAAACAAAAGTTAAAAAAAAAACATAGATACTTATTCGAGTAAGGAAACAAGATATCGTGGAATGAAGAAGGTAGTGAGAAAATTATTTATATGTTATACCGTATATATATACACATTATAATTTAAGTCATAAGTAAAAGATATAAAGATATAAAGAAATATTGAAATCAAATGTTAATATAATTAACCTGTTTAAGGAAATGTAATTTTAAAGATTTTAAATATTTATAGCCGACTATACTCACGTTAAATATTTAATATAATTTTTGTGTATTTAATATAATTAATATTAATTACAAATTAAAAAATACGCAGACACCCGCTCCTTGAAAGTAAATTTAAAATACTCCTAACTTTGAACTAATATTAAAATATAAAACCTTAAATGCGATATCAGTCTTTTAAAAATAGTTTTATTTAAATGCTTTAAAACTAGAACTTGGGACACTCTCATGAATAATAGACAACCCCACGTCTTTATCACACTGTACGCCCTGAAGATATAGTTAGTGCATTCTAGGTGCTTTCTTAATGCGAATAAACTAAGAAAATGTTGGAGGTAGAGGTAGATGACAAATTACCGCAACTGGACAAAAATGGTTTATCTCGTCTTCTTTTTAAATGACACACATACATTTGTTTAGTATCTTCTTTAACATACATACAAAACACATTACATAATATGAATGTTTTTATGTTGTGGGTAATTTTAATTGTATTATTACGTAACGCTAATTTTATAATAAATAAAAAACATTTATTACAATAAGAAAATGATACCCGCAGTGAGCTAAGGCCTTCAGTCTTGCATATTCAGAAGCAATTAGAAAACTTTTGTACTGATCCATTATGTAAACGCAATGAATAACAATTTTGAACGAGCATGATACAAACTTATAATACGATTTACATCCCCTTAAATTATAAAGACGCATGTGAAGGAATTATAAATTAATAAGCAATTAACCGATACGGAAATACAAAGAGTAAGTAATCTCAACCATATATTTAAAATCCAATCTCTTAATCTTACCAAAAACGTGAAGTAATAAATCGTAAAATATTTGTATATATCCTTACTTATAATTAAGGTTAAATTATTATAAAAATAATAGGTTACTTAAATCTATCATCGACGCGCTGACACGTTATCTAATACTGCATAACCGAGGTCATCCATCTTGTAATGACTTACATAACAAATGACAAGTGCTTAATGACCAAGTCAACTGTAAACTGGCCTTGACATGCACGTGGACCATTATAATAAATGTTATAGGTTATTCATAATTAAGAAACATTAAATATAATAATACAGGACAAATTACACATATTGATCTAACAATAAGCCAAATTATTTGCTTGCGTTAAGGGTATTAAGACAACGATACAAATGTATAGAAATATAAATACTTCATATATATCTAATAAACTACCACACTCAGGAATACAGACATCTATACACATCACAAACATGTTCTGTCCCTGTCGGAAATCGAACCCGAGATCCTTGCGCCGCGATAAGTTAGGCATCTGAACCAACCACTCGACCAACGTAATCTCAAAGAATTATCCTACTTCTAAATTTACACTTGATGGACTGTAAAATTAAATGTTATATAAAGTTGTAACATTGAGAATTAAAAGAAAGCATAATGTTTGATGTGATGTGTTAGATAAGATAAGAGTGCCATGTCCCATGTATAATGAGACTCTCGCTACTTCAAATGGATTAAAAAATATTAGGTAGTATCTACTCTACTGTCAATGTACTACTTTGCCAAGATTTATTTGTTTCTAACAAACTAACTGCTATATATTATTTGGTTATATATGTACGGTTGTATTTGGGAGAATTTTTATAATTATGCTTATGATTAAGATTTTTTTTTTTTTTTTAAAAAGATAGAGTATTAAATATATCTTTATATTTATATAAACTCTACCTAGTTGATTCATCTTAGTCGTAATAGTCAAGCTGTTGCCAAATGACTTCAGCTTTCATACAGACTAGGTGTTAGGAGATAATAAAGCAAAAAAAAAACTTCTTTTAAATGTATTTGTGACAATTGTAGAAGTACATCACAATTCAATAATCATTAAAGTTTAGACATCCCAATACAAACGATTATACATAAAATGAAGGCGATAAAGGAAGGCTAAGAATAACAAAGATAGTATAGTATGAACATTTTTTTTACCTGACCTTTGATTTTTATACAACCCCACATTATTAAATTCACTAATCAATAAAATTGTTGATTATCTTTTGATAACTTAAATAGAACATTCTATACAAGTCTTAAAACAACTTTTTAAATCGTGAACAAGCAATAGTTTATTAAATGTGTACTTTGATTTAGAGTTATTTGTTATCTATGTGACTCTTGTATTAACATCTTTTACCATATACAAGTAAATGTCATCCACAGTAATTGTAAGTATTATAACATAAAGGCCAACACGTTAGCTTATTCTTGATTTAAAGATAAGATAAATAAAATAATTTAACACCTAGTTATCTGACTCTAATAGTTAGTAAATCTATATAATTTCCATAGTAAGACAAAAGTTTATATGTATTTAAAATGTGTCAATTTCTATTCTTAATATAGTACAAAAATCATCAAAGTACGACTTGCAACTACGACAATTTTCTGATTTATCGTATTCCTACAACAGAATTAAATAAGTGATTAGAAATACAGAAGAAACCTAATAAGGTCCGAAATATACGTTTATATTTATAGAATGGTAAATCAGTCAAAGCGAATATTAACACGATTGCCATAGCGACAGACAAGTTCTCAGAAGTCCTTTGTTATTCTAAATTTATTCAAAACATAGGTAAAACATGTATACCTCACATACTATTAATATTTTATTAAGTTACCTAAACGTGTTAAAATATAAAAGATAATATTTTAAAACGCATCTAATAAACCCAACACTATCGCATCATAAAATAAATAATATGGTAATAACATTAAATGAACCGCTGCATATGATTTAAAGATATTAAAATAATAGTTATTATAGCATAATATGTTTTATGACTCCTCATAACTTCAGATAATTACGACATTATTCATCTTTATAACACCTGATTTAATGTAATATTAATATGTTTAAAAAGTTCATTTTAAAAGAAATACAAAAAATATATCAGAATACCGTAGATACTCGTTTACTGTATTCATAAGGATTTCTTTCATAATTTTTGTGCGTAGCCGAAAAGGGTCAGTAGGTAAAGGTTGTCTTAAAAACGTATTTTAGTTACCTAATTCATATTTGAAGATATTTCTTTATTATATTTTTTTTATTTGAATAAAAGTTAACATATATTATTAGTAGTATATAAAGTCACGGATAGATAAAAGTATTTGTATTAAGTGCTTAATTAGCTGTCTACTTTCAAACAACTCACGATGTACTTCTCAGAGACGTGAGTAGATTCTTAGTAGAAACTAGTTTGTTTTTGTGACTTTGCTCTCGTAGTTAATTTATATAGAATATTACCTTAAAAACAAGATATATAAGATAGTAATAACGCTTTAATCTTAATTAATCATCTTCGTCATAATTTCAGGCCTTTTTAGTCCACTGCTGAATTAAACGAGTGGTTAGCGCAGACACCAAACGTATAGCGACGCAATGGGGCTCGGGTTCGATCCCCGACTGGGACAGGCATGTATGTGATGAACATATATGTCTGTATTTCTGGCTTTGGTCGTTTATTAAATATATTCTCAGTATACATACTATGTATGTGTATTTCTATGTATTTGTATCGTTGTCTAACACTCTTAACACGAGCACATAATTTGCTTACTTAGTGGTTAGATCAATGTGTTTCTTGTCCTGTATTATTATTATTAATTATGTAAACACATTAACTAAAGCAACATCATTATTTCAAAAAATAATATATAATTAGGATAATATTAATTATTATATATGTATATATAACATTAGTGGCATTTAGATTACACGCACCCACTTCAAAATATTTTGATTGGCACATTCCTTTATTGAAGCTTTGACGAACAACAATAGAACAATGGTACATTTTGACCGCTATTTCATACAAAATGCTTCTGTAATTTGTTATAAATGTGGGTTACATAGCAATTACGTAACCCTTAGGATAGTTTTGTTATATTTTGAATTTCATATGATAGTAAATGACGTATGTTACTTGGGTTAATGTTTAATATTAAAGAGAAGTAAGTTAAGTAGTTATTCACGGCACTTATAGGTAGGTAGGTAGTAGGTATATTTAAATTTTATGAAAGAATATCATTAGTTTTATTATTATTAGCTACGATTTGATATAACAGTTAATATCTAAATCAAATAAACATTGATAATTAAAATGTCTAATTGACTCGTGTGGCAGCCATTATTCTTTTTGGTGTTCACGATCTTTATTTCCTTGACAGCTAATGACCAAAATAACAATTAGCACTTACAAAGCATTCATCAGGAAACTGCTCAACTCTTAATAAGTGGCTGGAAATCGATATAATATCATTTATCATGTATTATTAAACTACAATTATTATAACATTTAGATTCTAAACTAAATATTAATTTGTTTGGGTATGATTATAATATTGCGGAAGCTGGTGTGACATGAAATATATATTTTTTAAACGTTTATTCAACCTTGAAGGGTTTGATAAATAGCCTATTTTTTAATATAACTTAGATTAATGATTCAAATAGCTTTGTACCAAATATTACAATAAATTTGTCACGAAGGTCCAAAAGTTTAAAAAACTATAATAACATTTGCGTTGATGTAAAGCGCACACGAAATCGAGTAGCAGTCTATAACGATTTTGCTCTACCCCTAGTTCGAGTACTAGCGTTACGAAAACTATGAAAGTTTACCAAATTCTAAAATCAAAACAGAATTATTATACACTCTATCAAATTTTAATAATGACATATTTAAAATAAGAAGTGTCAAGGGACACCCGGATGGAACGAAGTTCCTTTCGATGAATTATTGAAGGAATAGGGAATATGCATAAAATTTAAAATGGTCTCAAATACTTTTTTTTCGGATACTTATTACCATCTTATTATAATAAAAATATTTTTTTATTTAAACTGTCTTATTTGCAAATTGATTCTAAAAGAACAAACTCCAATATCAAATAAATAACAAAGAACTACTAAGTATTTTAATATAATACAAAAAATAATAATGATAGAAATGAGAATATCTCGCTTGCTTTCTATAAGAGAAACTACGTTCCAAAAACTGTTTATAAATTATTTACGATGATGTGTAGAATGATTCTAAATAACTAAAGAAAAATATATTTTTTAACAATTTTTTTTTATATTTTAATACATAGTGTATTATAATTCTGTTTTGATTTTACAATTTGGTAATCTGTCGTAGTTTTCGTAACGTTAAAACTCGTACTAGGGGTACAGGCAAGCAAAACCTACAAACGATCGTTTGGGACCAGCTGCCTGACAAAGAGAACAGATCAGCTGTCAATAGCCGTTGTAAAGTGGTTGCTTTGCTTCGTAAGTATCGAATTTAGTTATGTGAGCTGATGCATGAGGATCGTTCGCGTTGGATTTAAGCAACTAAGGGTAGTAATTTCAAAATTAACAAATTATAAGCTATTTATAGCAATGGCTTGTTTGATAAAACGTAACTTCGTATTGGAAAAGATAAAATAACATATTTAAAAGATTAAAACTATTCAAATATTTAGTTGTTCGGATTAAAGTATTTTTTTTTAATTTATGACACTTAATTACAACTAAACCTTTTTAAAGAATAATAAATTAATTAAAACATCAAACATTCTACATTTGTAACATAACTGCTTTATCACTATTACATTATACTTAAGAATTCAATAACTGAAAACTATACTCAATATTGGAGTACTTAAGTCTTATTATTTCTTTTTATTTTAGCCAGCTCTCGTTCAATATTGAAATTTTGTTAAAAGCTGCATAATGCAAAAACCTGACTTGCACTTAACGTAATGTATATATATTTTCCTCATCGTAAATCAACGTAGATACAAGTTAAGTTAAATACTTTAGCAAAAGATATTAATAGATATTTTTAAGCTTAGAACTCGGAAGCAAAAAGAATACTTGAAGTGGCATTATCTTATAATTGCAAAATTATAATTACGAATTCACATGTAAGCTCAATCAAACAACATCTAAAATAATAGGTAACTTTTTAATATATGTTTAAAATTTACTTCTAATATGCTAAAGGGGATCCCTTTTAAATAAATAAATCCAACCAGTATACAACATTATCTCACACTATGTTGCAATATAGATGTAAAGGAGTAAAGGATATTACGTTTTATTGCAATGCGATTGCACAGTCTGATGTTCCAGTAGCAATTTACAGAAGCGCTTGCTTACCCGACAGCATAATGAAATGATATCAGCACAAGTCCGAACAATGCAAGTATTTAGTGTTATCTAGTCAAAGACTCAATCTTTATGCAGAAGCGACGAATTCATAATTTAGTTTAGTTAAAAAACATTTTTTTTTTACTTGAAAAATGTCGTGAGAACAATAACCATATTGCTGTACTTTAGGAACAAAATGTTCCTTTGTGTTAATTTGAATTTTTATCCTAAATTTTTTTATAAATGAAATTGAACCTGAAAGTTAAGTGTGACTATTTTTAGCGTTAGTATATAATACATATATAGAGTTTTTTACACTTGTAAAGCGGACATGAAGCATGAAAATAATGATGTCTCAAAAGTTGAATGAGGTTTTCCTTGCTTTATTGTTGTTTATATTTCAACGTCCTTTGTTGACTCGATTTCGACAAACACACGAACTTAGTAATTGTGCAATTCAGTTTTTTTTTTTAATTTTTGAAATTCGAAACGTTGAACTCATATTTTTTTTTTCGGTAAGTAAAAATTTTAAATGTTAAGTATTGAATATATTTATAGAATAAGATTTAATTTAAAGCTAATATCTTGCCAAATCTTTAACATAGAGATTTACATTTTGCTGAGCCATGCTTACGAATGTATTCTATTTTCATTAATAAAAGAAAGCCATAGACGGAAATCTAGTGTTTAAAGCAAACTATATGTTAGTCTTTGAGTATGAAGCTGACCATTTACTGGCCAGTTCTCAGGGGAGCAGTGAATACGAAATGTGGTAAAACGTTGCATAGTTAAAGGATATTGGAATTGAACGAAACTGTGGAGCGATTAGATTCTATAGTTCTATTTTCTATACGTCACCTGAACTGAATTCTATTTTTGTTTAAGTTTTACATTTTATTTATAGTATTCTTTCCACAAACCCCGAATTATTTGAAATAAAATATTTATAAAGGAAGTCTAGATTGTGTATATGAGATTAAATATATTTTACTTTTATTTGTATTGATCATATTTTGTTAGTAAGTAGAGGTTTCGTACTTATTTATGCTAACATAGTAGGTCTCTGGTTTTTACTTAAACCATCAACCACGATGAGACATTCCGATAGCGCAGGCAGCCGAAATTTAATTAGTATTTTGTTAAGTCATAGTTCAGTCATTAATTTATATAGTAAAACGAAATACCATTAATCTTAAGTTACGCCTTCCGTAGCATTGTTAGTTTATTTTTCTAAGCATTCAAATTCAAGCTGTATCATAACTTAATCACTATATTGTTTTACATAGTTTATGTCAGTACGCTATGATAGGCGATAGTGGGAGAGTTAAGCTCTAGCTAATTGATTGGAGCCGGCATTCAGGTAAGCTCAATGGATTTAGGACTGCGATCTTTCAAAAGATCTGCTATTATAATTGCATTTCCTACTGCCAGCGCTTCAAATTCAAATCTAGCCTTTTCTACTTTTTATGATATAGGAATGGTAGCATTCCTAACTCTGCAAATTTATAATTCGATTTTATTTAAGAAAATCGATAGTTGGTAATGATTATTTATTGTCATTAATCTGGCATGTGTCTGCAAATTAAATACAATATTATATTGGAAGAGATAATGTTGAGCATTTTGCAATATATGCCTGTTATTTATAAAGTACGACTTGGTATCAAGAGTATTTAAAGTGAGGAAGCATTTCTAGTGGCGTAACAAAATGAGAATCCCATTGTTGGTGTTTATTAATAATGATTAATCCCAAAGCTTCACCTCATATTAAACAATTATTACAATCGGCACAATGGTTTAGTCTTAAAGCCAGACAGATAGACAGAGACAATCATTTTAGCATTTATAATCATAACATGGCCAAAGTACAGTTAGCATGTGAATGAGATTTGATATTTATTATGCACGGAACCTTTTATTACTGTAAGTCGCAGATTTGAGAGATTGGAAATAAAATCCGCATTCTTCATATTGATTTTTCGATAGTACATTTAATTTAGTATTCTAAATAAATCGTGATCATCAAATTGTGATAAATATAACATGTATTGAACTCGATGTTATTGATGGTTTAATTTGCCTGTCATATTTGTAAGCAAAAAATCTGATAAATAATTATGATATAAGCTGTGCCAGATTTTATCGATGTATTTAAATATCAACTTTCAATTTTTTACAGTTTTATTAACAGTTCATATTTGATTATAAAAAGTTTTGTTTGTCTATTAAGTTACTTGCAACTAATACAATATCCGGTTAATAAAAACTGAAATAATATAAAAATTCTGCAAATGTTTATAGTTGATAAATATCCTGGAAATGATGCACAGAAATATAATGCTTAATATTTTATATAAGGTAAGTTTTATTTTTATTTTCCTTCATGGAAGCCACGGTTTTAGTCAAGGTTTTATATGCTGTCAGTTATTGACACCGTTTTCATTTTCTTGACATGACTCTTCCAGTCATTCTATTATAACTTAATATTATTTTTTGTTTACAGAGTTGAGGAAGATAAATAAAAGCAATTTCCAGTGGAAATACATACTCAAATTAAAACTTTAATAATAGCGCGTTTTAAACTACTTTTTAAATTAAAATAAATTTCAGGAGTTTATAAAATTACCCAAATCAGTAATTGTATAGATTAATAACTAATTATAATTTTGAATCAAAAGTTAGTGTTTATAATTAAAATATAAAATTATAAATAATGTTGCGAAGTAATAATGCCTGTTTACCGTTGAACCCTAATATTGACTCAATTAAATAACGTGGGTGGGATTGTGTTCCGTATTCTGAAATTGCTGCTTCAAAACATAGCAAATATATAAAATGATATGAAATCTCTTTCTATATTAAAATAATATAAACACAATTGTTTATTTATGTGAAGATAATTTTGAAATGATTTCTTATTTTTTTTTATAATATAAAAATATTTTGTTGGGTTCTAACATTGAACATGTTAAAACAATCCAAACATATTATTTTATATAATATTATATATCATATAATTTGACCCAAATATATCATAATAATTTTAAACTTACCAGATCAATGAAGCAGAAAATGATGAATTCATTGCATTGACAGCAATTGCGTAACCAATGCTGAATGCATTGCGATATCACCCCGTGTATTGTATATACATTCATGAGATTATTGAACATTTGTAAGTTAATATTATTATAAAAGAATTACGATTTAAGGAGGATTATCTAATCAAATCGTCTTCCTCCTAAATTTAGGTGGGCACTAAGTAAGTTTGTTTTTTTAATTGTTTGTCTTATTTATTCTTTTCTTCATCATTTTTTATTAATAGTAAATCAAATATGTAATTAACCGTAATAACTATTACATAAACTGAATTAACTCTTAATTTAAACAAACACATAATCAGTGTATTTTATATACATCCACAACTCATTATCGGAACTCATTAGCCCATTATGTTAATTACTTTTAAAACGATTCACATTTTATTGCAAGGTCCGTATAACCTAATTATTTTGTTAAGAGAAAATTCGATTTGATGTGAATGGAATAAATCAAACATCCTTGTAAAATATGTTCTAATCAATTGGATACCAAGTCTTTAAAGATAATATTGTTAAATTCGTCAAATATATAAGATTGCAGACCGCATACTCAATATTAAAAAAAAATAATAATAACAATCTTAAAGTGCCTTTTTAAAACTAAAGCCTTAAAAATACTTTATATTTTGTTATGTAACTATAATTAAAACACATTCATCTATTCTGTCAAGTCATTAATAACGTTATCTATGTAATGTAATATGAGGGCGTAAACTATTTGAAGTCTTATCTATAATCCAGTTTCCGTTTCACTCGTGCTAATGATTGTTTATCGTTAATAACATTTTGTTTCATAACTAAAAATTAGACTTAAAATCAATTAAAATGTATTTAAGGTTGATTATAAGTTTTTAATTTTTGTTTCATGTTACATATAGTAAGGAAAGGAGTTACTTAAAAGATATCTTTCTTATCATAGAAATGGTGCTGAACTAAGTACACTATGATATTTTAAGACAGTTATAAATCATAAAATTTCCTCTTTGATATAAAGGCGTCCTCACTGCGTTTTTCGTTTACTGATTAGACGTGGACATCTCCAAATTGTCACAAGTGAGAATTAAAATTAGAACCATCCAAACTTTACCTTTTAATTAACATTAAAAGGTAAAGTTTGGATGATACTACGACAGATGCTGGTTGAAATCTGTTCCAGTTTTAATTCAAAATAGATATAAGAGAACTTTATAATGGATGAAAATATTTTTTGTGATGCAGATGAATTCACTGTTGCTGAGCTCTTTTAACATACACATGTGTTTTATAAACAGATTTCGTAGGTATTGTGATTGAAAGAAAAATAGGATACTTGCTTCTTATATTTATTCTAAGCATAACTCAATCATATTTGATTCATATGTATTTTAGAAGATAAGTGAATTATAAATCAAATGAGTAATCAAGTGATTTCTACCGGAAACGGCACCACTTACTTTGAATTGGACTGTCTGTTTAGTTTGCCACCTAAGCTATGCTATTTAAAAAGTATATAGAAACATGCTCACAAATTATAGGCATTCATTCTAAATTTCGAGTTTAGTTAATTTACAAAAAAGTTCTATGCATTAAAAACATGCACTATATGCAACAATTTCATATTTAATATGTAAAAGTCGAAGAAGTCGGGGAAACTAAACAGCGTAAGAAATATTAAAGAAAACTGGTTTATAATGTAAAGACTTATTAATTTAATGCTAGTAAGGTAATATTTGAAACGTGCTACTTCCTATGTTCTGAATAATGTCGTACATAAACTACAACGAGGGTGAATATCATAACTTCTACTCCACGTCTGACGCAAGCTGAATGCTGTTGAAATAATATATCGGTGATATATTCATTTATTAGGGTGCATATTGTTTCTTAAGCAGGGATGTTGGAGCTTTTCAATGTATATTTAGATACATAAAATAAGACATGTAATGCCGTACCTCCCATTTCAAAATATAAGTTTTACTGGCATAGTAGTTTTAAGAGCGGTTATTTTTTTTTCAAATTTGGAATCTTCTACTTTTATAAAATTAGATTATATAAAGTTAATGTAATTTATATATTTTACAAATAAAAATTAAAACATTTAAAATCTCTTTTGTTATTTAATAGGTAATAGGACGCATTTATAAATTTTAGTCAGCGTTTTATTAAAAAAAAAAATGACTACCAACAGCTGTCAAACTCAGTACGTTACTTAAACCGTTCACTGGCTAGCTATACAGTTATTGCTACCTGATCTATCCCCATTGTGCAGCAGTTGGTGCAAACGATCGCTTCTAGGCTTCAAGTGTGTACTAGAATATTCTATGTGCTATTTATGTAAAGGATTTATAAACGGTTTAATATCTCCATGGCTATGTTTGCGTAGAATACGTAAAAGAGATTTGTTTTAGATATGGGTTAATAATAAATACATAGATATTTATAAATTGCTATTGAGAGCGACTTTATCTTCCCTATAGACTCAAATAAGTGTTAAAATGTACGTTTTTATAAAATACTTTTAATTTGTTTTATTAACTAAGGTCAAAATTCGCAGATTTATTTTTTTCGGAAAATATATTTAAATTCTAAAGTAAAATTTGTTGAATCAGATAATAAACTGATGTCACATGAAATTTCATCAAAACCGTTAAGTAGTTTATAACCCCAATCAGTTTTCGTGTCTTTCTATAAACAGACATTTTTTTAGAGTGAAGTTTCCTGTAAGTTAGTCAAGATACAGGCATATGAAGAAAAATAACCTAAACTAACTACCAATAAAATATAGATTCGGTAAGTAGTTTCTGTGTAATGGGTGAACATATAATTGGACAACAATTGTAAAACTATTTAACATACATAATATGCCTATGTTAGGAGTACCTATGTATGTATGTATGTATGTAGGATAGTAATCCTATTATATGCATAGATTATTAAAGTATATTACACTATGATAGCAGCACGTTCAACTCAATTTTGTTTGTTTACGCAGCCATAAATTTAAATATTTAACAGATAAACTATCTGTATGGATGATTTATTGTCTTCAATAATCCTTAAACAATACCCATTAGGACTTTAAAAAATACACGTAATAAATTTAAAATAAATGTAGAACGAAAAATAAACCGATACGCGCAGGGATTCGAACCCGCGACCTCTGTAAAACCATTCCGTCGCTCTACCGTATCGTATCGATACGGTAAGTCAATTGGTACAGTTTATTTTTCATACTATATTTATTTTAAATTTAAATAAGCTATACATATTTAAGTAATCAGTAACATGTAAGTACGTTATATTTGTTTCAAAGTATTTATTTACTAACTCATCTTCTATATATTAAAAAAAAATACATTACTCAAACTAGGAAATTTATTACATTCGATACAGATGATGATAAAACGTTCAGAGAAAAAAGTCTAGTTCTATTTAACATTTTTCATCAAACATTTTTGGGTATTTCGCTCTCATATGTCATTTTAAAATATCCTATACAAACATTTTTAAATAAACACTTGAGATTGACAGACAGATGAAGTTCAAATAAAGCTGAAAATTTCGAAGCTTTTTTAATAGCTTCTCATTAGAGTAGCCGTTACGTATTTAGAATTAAAAGTATGAAGTATTGCAGTTTTAATGAAGCAGATTTAGACTTTGGTTTTAAGTTAGATCTTATTTCATATAATACTGTTAGAAAATTTAAAAGAAATTTATATTTTTTCAAATATTATAACTATGAGATACTTAAAATTTCAAACTCACTGTTTGTCATTAAGTATTTTTTTTAAATTTTTTTATATCGTGAAAAGTTAATATATAATATTAATTCGATATGAGACTGTCCTTTGCTTATCCCAGAGGGTCTGGGCATTCTTACTTCATTATTTAAGAGGACAATATCAAAAGTCAGGATTTATTTACTCCATTACAGGTTGGCGGGTATATTTCCCTTCTTTCAATATTTGCAGGTTGTTTGTGTTATTTTCCATCATCGATTAGATCTGGACAGATAAAAATATTTATAACACAAATATTCTTTGTCTTACTGAGGAGCCATGTTAATACAAAATGAATATTTTTACCGCTACGCCAGACAGTTGTTATTATGCTATTTTAAATTGATATAAAATTGTTCATAGCTTTAATATGAACGTATATCAAGTCAATCAAGATAGTGAAGATATCATTACATATGTGTATGTAACCATATCTTCACCATCTTGACTGGCACATACTCGTAGATAAGATACAAACCAATAATGATTAATTCAGTTCTGATTTAATCAATTATACTTAACAGCATGTCATTTTAGGTATTACTCTATATTATGATAATAAACAGCAATTTCTAAGTTTAATAAAACCCATTATAACTTTCATCTTATATTTTTTATCATTTAGGTAGAAATATAAACCTACATAATGAATTTGAACATAATAATTATTTTATAATGTTTATTTCTATGTATTTGTATCGTTGTCTAACACCTTTAACACAAGCAAATAATATCAAAAAGTTAATATTTAACATCATAATTTTTTTAATTTATAAAAATATCAACAGTATCCAATAAATATTTGTCAAGGCCGTGCAAATTTAGTTCTGTTGTAATCAAATAATAATGACGGCTGGAACAATAGAACGATTTTCATCAAGTTATGTCCAGTCAAACGAGTACAGCTTCAATTTTAAAAGCTATTTTATATCTAATAACATAAATTCTCGGTACTATTTATTTTTGTTGAAATTAGCAAACTACGAAAATAGTCCCCGAAATTAAAGCCAAAACTTAATTTTAGTGTAGTGTTAGTGCAAGAGCAAACAAAACCTCGAACAGGTAAATATAGTACTGTGTTAGAGCCGTTTATTAAATACGTTAGGTAAATGTACGGTTTCCTGAAATTCGGAGCCAGTATAATGAAAATGCCTTTTAAGTCACACTTTGGAACTGCAATGCCTATATAATACACAAATATCTTATTGATTATTAAAATTGTCTTTAAACATATAGTACAACGGAATACAACGGAATGCGTGATAAAATTATTTAAATTATAAATAAGTAGAGAATCAAAATATCGTCAGCACTTTTTGGACTCGATCCGATTGCTCTGCCAATTAGTACCTCGATGCTTGCCGTTATGATTCCAGCAAAATTAAAAAAAAGTCCTAATGTTAACCCATTTTTATACAAAACACATATATAATAACTAAAGAACATATAGTATTAATTCATTAAAATATGTATATTAATTTTAAGTATTAACACTTTATATAATTTCCACAGATCTGAGAAGAGTGAACGATAGAAATTCAACTAGTAATATGTTCGTTCAAAAAGTCATACTTAATAAATAAATTTATTTTATTTTTCCACTTTGAATCAATGGCATTGATGTCTTAGTGAGCAATTTACGAACAACTAGAACTATATCAGAAAAAACCGTTTGTAAGGTCTAATGACATGAGTTAATTTAAAACTACAAAAAACTGTGACAAGCAAGAGGACCAGTCCTACTACTATGAATAATAATTTATCAGTATCTTATGTATATATTTAAGGTTTATAAATGTATACTGTCTGGCAACCGTAACTATCTTGATTTGCTTAAATCTATCTCGTAACGAATCTCTGGAGCCCAGATTGTAACTGGCATAGAAAGCTCTCTCTTGTCAAAGGTACAATACCATACCATACCATAAGTTACCAGGTAACGTATCATCATGAAAACGTTGGTTTAATAAGTATTATTATTTTTATTACAATTTTTATGGTATTTCTTGTATGCTATAGTATTATATGGTATGGTATGGTATGGTATGGTATGGTATGGTATGGTATGGTATGGTATGGTATGGTATGGTATGGTATGATATGGTATGGTCTGGTATGGTATGAGATGTATTTGATTCAAAATTTAAAAAGGTCTATAGTCAACTAAAACTACCATTTATATAAGCAAGGAAGAGAAATGAGCTTAAGATTGATTCTTGACGGAGCCCATATAAACCCCAGCTGATATTTTTTCATTCACCTATATCCTCTATTATGCAAGTAAGAAATAAAGAGTTTAATACCATTGTTCTTAAAGCTATAATGCAATAATTTTCTGACCAACGCTTCATGCTGAACTCAATTGAGTGCATTAGATAGTTCACAGAATATTCCCAGAGCATCCCATAATTCTCTCCTCAAATATATATGCTTTATAAGAAAGACAACATAACTTATCCATAATAAAGAGTCCTGTAACTTGGATTCTGCGTGATTTTTTCAAATATTTTCCGGATTTACGGTAATGATAATATTGTTCTGTAATAAATAGGATCTGGAGCATTGGATTCAGATTTTTTAAATAATATTTAAAAGCAGAAGTAGCTTCCTTACCGGCTTTTATAATTTTATTGACTACATGTGGAGTAAAATTGTAGTTGCGAGCTTTTCTCTTTTATAGAATCAACACTGTAATGTAATTATATTAATTGCTTCAAGCTATAAGAAAATAATATAAAGTTTGAATTCTAATAATTAACAGAATTTAAGAAGAAGAAGATCTTTATCATTTTAATTTAAATTCTGGTAATGATCAGAATTTTAACTTCTTATTATTTTCTTATAAATTGAAGTCTAATAAAATTATCGAAAATCGTTATCAATATATCTGTATTATTTTTAAGAATTTAATATTTTTTAAAGGTTTAATTCCTGGCCTTCTCGATGAATATTTATTTTTATGATTTAAAGTTTAGATTATTTATAATATTTTTTTTCTTAAATATATTCTAATAACTGACTGTTTAAAGCATACTATTCAACATTCAGGGTACATTGAATGAATTCAATGATGATTGATATGAAAAGTTGTGTTTCTTCAACAGATGTCACAAGCTGAACATGTCTCAGCGGGAGTCCTAACTGCTATTTGATTGCATCGGACAGCACACCTGCAAATTACTATCTATATTTCTTACTTCGTCTTTTATATTACAAGTAATATTGCATATGTTACGTATGGGAGGTATAACATATATTTTATTTTGATAAATTTAATTTAGGCGTATAATAATATTTAGATAGACAAGCGCTGTATTTCACGGACACTTTATAAAATATTTTTTGGAGTACAATTAAAAAAATATGCAAAATGCGGTCTCAAAGCTAAAAGCCTCTCTAACATACAACCTTTACAACTTTATAAAGCAAGAAGCAACCTTATGTTAACACAAAAGGAAGTTTTTTTGACTTAATCATTAAGATAGGACAAAAGTCTTTAACCTTGAAAGAGTTTTTTTTTTAATTTGAAATGTAGCCGAATTATTTTGACTCTATTTAAGTTAAAATAATGAAGATTTGTAACAAACTATTTTAGTATACTATAAGTCGTCACTAAATATTAATTTGATTCAAAGTATAGAGTTACATAAAAGCAACTATGAATAGTAAAATAATGTATCAATTATTAATTAAGTGGACCGTGATTTGTTATGTCAAAAAACCACTGCCTGTTCATAATAATTGATTGACCAAGAACTAATGATATTAAAGTTGTCGGAAACGTTTATTATAACACTCTAATGTCAAAACAATTTTAACATTTACTAGGTTCATTACGAAATTTCGTTTTGAGATGTGCTTGTTTGCAAAGTTTTTATATTACTTAGACTTTCTATCGTTATGTTGCTTATGACGAAAGTAAGATAATGGAATCATTCCGAAAGTATGGATATTTTAAAATATGTTGACATAATTAATATTTAATTTTGATATTTTTTTATAGTGATGCCAATTCCCTTGACATTGGCATCACTATAAAAAAAAATATTCGTTATTTCGTTTCGTTTCGTTTCGCATAACAAATCAATAATTAAAGATCTGTTACCCATGGCCGGTTCTAAAAGGATGGTTAAACTTAAAATAAATAAAAAGTAATTCCAAGAATATGATACTTATTTACTAACTATTCAGGCATTTCACATGGATTTTGACATATAATTATTTCTTTTATATTATCTATCTTTGAAAAATTAAGTCAGTCCGTCAATTAATGGACCAGAGGGTTATTTCACTGACATTTGCTGTGAAGGAAGGAGAAGACCAGAGGAAGCTGTCCTCACTGCATCTAATGGTGTACAGTATATACTTTTATAAGTAAATTCTATAGCACATGGTCTTTTAAACATACGTAGTTACTATAAAAGTTTCTTCGAAGTAATCCGTTAGGCATAGGGATTATTTACGACTACATTTTATCCAGAGAGTGCCGTTACAATGTTATAAATATTTATCTGGGTTGTCAGAAACCACAACTAATTTTCAAGGTAAATTTCATATATAGTTTTCCTTAATTGTAAATATATCTAGTAATTAGTAGCTTGGTTCCAAATAGTTTCAACCACGCCTATACATATTAGAAGCATACATATTGATAATCAAAGTTTTAGATTCAATTATTCGTTACTTAATTGGTTATAAGGTTTGATAATGGCATTTAGTGATTAATGTATCAATTCAGTAAAGTAATAAATAACGTTTGTCAAGCTTTTAATAGGTACCTTTGGGCAAGGTGTTCCGAAATGACATTGCTTTTCAATATTTCTAATTAATTGAATGTAGAGTCGTAGTTATTTAAAAGAGTTATTGAGAAATGTTTAATAATAACGGTTTTAATTGTATTATTTTAATATACGACGTTGTTTATACAATAGTTTTTTATGTTTTAATCGGTTCTTAAAACAAACTAGTTTAATAAAATATGAATTCGTTTGATAGATTTTAACGTTTTTCTGAAATGAATTCCCGAATTCCTTCGATAAATTTTAACTAATATATTTAATAAAGTTAATACTATAATCAATAAAAGTTAAGAATGATTATAGGATCCTGTCGATATTTATTGTAACTCCTTAATTAATATAAAATGTTTAGAATTTATTATTATGAACCTTCCAATAAAAATTCCTGAATGATAATGAAGATAGCATCAGAATTGCTTAACAAGTAGAATTAAAGTCAATTCAAGAATCTAAGTAAAAGACTGACTCAAAGTTTGTGTAATGCCGGACATTAATATTGAAATTATAGAATATCACACGCTTTTCAGCTCACGGTATAGGGTGATAAGCACAGCGAACTGCACGTTGCTCAATACCAGGTACCGCCTCTAAACGAGCGGATAAAGTAAAAAACAATATGAAAGCTTCAACAAAACAAATATAAACATATCCAATACGCGTCTGGAATGTTCCTAAAATGTAAATGTTAGTAACTGCACAACGTACTATTGAATGTTGTTATATTATTGTTGATGAATGTTGTTATATATATTGAATCAAAACAATGTTTCTTATTTCGAATAACTTTTTAATTTATGGTTCAGCCATTTTGTTAACCTGACCAGTCCAGTAAAGTGACTAATTACTATAAGCTACTTAGGATATAATTATTGACTTTAATTGCTGGAGCATCATAGATAACATTTAATTAATCCATCCTAAGGCGTTTATAGGTTATTGTGATAAGATGGTAATTGCTTTGTAATCAATTTCGCCCGGCTGAATCAATTAATATGAGCAGAAATTATGTTTATACATATTATATAGGTATAACTCAAAGGGTTTTAATTAGCTATCGATAAATATATTAAATTTAATTATAAGCCGAAATATAATACTAATACATAAATAAATTCTACGTGATATATTTCAATTGATATAACACGCAAATGAATAATAAGAATATTGACTTTTTATATACTATTTTTGAAGTCAATTAAAAATAGTATATAAAAAAAATCTGTTATTGCATGGCCACACAGTAATTCACAAGCGTGATCACGAATCTTTGCAATGTTGCAATACACCATTGTCGTGAAGCTCATTTTAAGAGAACGTACAGTAATTAGTTATGTGAACCCTGTCTAGAAACTTTATAATAAGCACTTGCGGAGACACGTATCTAGAATTTATATAAATATAGAATGAAAAATAAACCGATACGGGCAGGGATTCAAACCCGCGACTACTGGGAAACCGTCCCGTCACTGTACCAACTGAGCTATCGTATCGTTGTCGGTACGTACGTACGAACGGTTAAATTTATATAAATTTAAGTAAGCTTATAAGCTTAAAATCTTTATAGATATTTTTAAACATGCAATAAAATTTCTCGTGTATTTAATATTATTAAGCGGACAAACAAACCTATTTTCTTTCACATTTAGACTATAAATACAAACTACCAACATTATAGAAAATCCATTCAGGTCCAATCGAACGATTCAAAGAGAATTCTGTTTTTGTCAACAGTTTCTCGGAACTTGTATCAATTTTCTAAGCAAGTGATTATTAAAGTAACTGAACATATGTTCTTATGCTTTATAACCGATTTCTTTGTAAGTGTAATTAAAGTATTAAAACATCCAATAGAAAGCTTAGTTGTTAGAACAAAAGCGATCCATCTCACCAAGAAGCAGCATCTTTAGCATAATAATTAAGCTTCCTTGATGTACAATGTCAAAGATTCTTCAATAAAATACACAAAACACATTATATCTAGATGTACTTTAAATTAGATAAAAAAAAATATTGGTTATCTTTTGAACTAACACAAACCTTACAATTCGATACATTTATTAAGTAATATAATGGTACATGGCAATGACACATACAATTTATTTGATAGAGTCATTAAATTGAAAACTGTGTATTTTATTTAAAAAAAAAATTGACCGCTATTCGAAATAAGAAATCGGTAATAATAAATCGATGGCCTGGTGGTAAGTGAATTTCAACTAATTTTGCCTTGACAAAACATATTATAATATGGTTATTATAATATATTTGCCAATTGCAGACAGTGAAATGTGATACAAAATGAATGGAATGGTAAACCTGTCCAACATGTTAATTGTATTTTACCCTATTATATTTGTTCATACTTTATTTGTATATATATATATATATATATGTATATGTATATATATATATATATATATGTATATATATATATATATACATATATAATGTTACTAAGTATTAATTAATGTAAATTTACACGGTATAAATATGTTAATTATTTCAACCCAGATTGTTTACTGGGAAAGGCAAGGAAATTAAAGATAAATTTAACCAAAATTAAACAAAATAACAACCAAAATTGCCTCCTTTAAGTTTATACAATAATACAAATTTATCTCGAAATAACTTTGAATCTTTTTGAGGAGGAGGAATAATAATAAAAACAAAATTAAGGGAATCGAGTGAATGTAGGAGATAATACATATTTATAATCCTGTGTAGGCATAGAATATTATTTAATACTTTTGGCATAAAATCAATCTTGAATATACAGGGTTATTTGTAATTAATTGGCCACCTCTTGCAGGCAATCTCTCTACATAAATCCCGACAACATTTGTTCTAATATTTTTTTGTTAATTAATATTTTTTAAAATATTAGTTTTTCCATACAAACAACACTGTACCAAAAATATTTACATCAACTGGATCATACACAGACTAAACGACTGAGATATTGTGTAGTAAAATACATTATCAAATGTAAACTACAGAACTTCTAGTGGGAAACTTTACAATATTCGTTATTAAATTTCCATTTACAACCCCTAAGCTTTTTGCAGCTGACTCGCAGTCCACACTAACACTAATGACTAGATTATTACAAGAAAATCTTCTAGAATTGGCGAATTTGCATCCTAACAACGTTCTGCTGTCTTTTTTAATTGCTTTAATTAAAAAACTATTTTCATTGGCAAACTATAGAACATGGAAGATGTAGCTCTTTTCAGGTAACTTTATTTTATCTTTTTTTATAATTTAACGAATGTTTTTTAAAATAGAATAAAATATTTATTTATTATTTTTAGTGTAATTTTGTATTATTTAATTATATCAATTATATTATAATAATTATGTACAATTACTTCAAATCATCTTGTCATTTTGTGGTCTAAACTATTATCTATACACTACCGTGTCTAATAGTTACATAACATATTAGAATACAATAGGGATTTCTCATCATACTAAGGGCTCTTACATATGCTGAATGAAAGGTATGATATTTCAAGCATTGGTTTGTATTGTATTTCTATTCGATTTAGGTCTAAAATACTCTAAAAACTTTGTGGAAAAATTTACATAAAATTTAATCAGCATCAATTAATTATCAGACCGAAAAATTCTTACTCTCATATATATAATAAACCGATAAAGAAGCACAGATGTTATACGCTATTAAACATTAAAAATGTCTGTAAATCTTAGTAGACTGGAGTAGAACTTAATAAATTTTGTTTCAGTCTCAGTGATATAAGGTTTTAGAACTCAAACAAATTTTTGGTTAGATTGCTTATTTTAAATATTCATGAAACATAAAAGTTACAATTTGAAATTTCGTAGATGTTATTATGAATTAGTTAGAATTTCTTTTAGTATGGAAAATACTTAAATAAAATTATTTATACAGCTTTAGCTTCTGTTGAATTACATTTTAACTATAACCGGCTGAACTTTTTTTTGAGTAATTACATTTAAAAAGAATTCCATAAAATTATAAAGGATAATTTTTCAAAATAAAAAATGAAAATCGCATTAAAATTTGTCTCATCATTCGGCAAGTCAATTGTCACTTTTCAACATTACATCAAAACCAGCAAGGTCCACACAGGCTTTATTTATACTTAAAGTAAAGCTTCCAATAAAAAGCTTAGTTGTTAGAACAAAAGCTATCAATCTTCTCAACAATCGGCATCTTTAGCATCATAGTTAAGCTTCTTTGATGTACGATGTCAAATATTCTTCACTATAATACCAAAACTCATTAGCTCTTGTTGTAAATTAGAAAATAATTTCATGTTGGTGTTGAAAAAACACCAAAAGCTCAATTCAGTACACTTATAGAAGTATACACACACATATATATATATATACATATACACACATATATACACAGTACATACACACCATCATCCATTTTAATTGTCGTCTTATTAATTATTATATATTTTTTAAAATTTTAAATAAGCTTAATAGATACATTTATATTGTTAGTTCCCAACATTATTGGTTTCATACAGTGAAAATTTCATATGAAATCTGTGTTTTATTAAAAAAACTTTAATTAACTTTCTACACATTAACTTTATTTATTTAAAAATGCATTTCACACAGCAGTAAATTTCTAACAATACCATATATAACACTTAGAACGTTCAAAGTTAAAATTTTAAGCCTTACTAAATGTAAAATCATCATATAATTAATATTTGCATGGTTATTATTTAAGTCTATATCTTTTATTATACTTGAATATGTTTAATTAGAAGAAAATATGATCAATTAATTAAAAGAAAAAAAAGTCAGGCACGTATGGGATGGGCCGAGATGTCGCGATTTCTGGGTTTGGTCGTTTATTAAACTGTATGCTTCTTCTTATTTCTTGTGTATTTCTATGTATTTGTATCGTTGTCTTACACCCTTAACACAAGCAAATCGTTTGCTTACTTAGGGGTTGGATCCATGAGTGTTATTTTGTCCTGTTATATTATTTTTTTTCTTCAAAGATTCACACTGCGTTCACAGTCAGACGCGCAGTGTATGCCTAGAAAGAGTACACCTGTTAAGTAAATATTCATAAATCACGAAAAATGTTACGATTTAGATATTATCTAATCACTGTGTTGCTACTTAGGTCAATTTCAATGTCTACATAAGAAAAAACAAATATAAGTGGCTTTTAATAAAAAATATAAACATACTATTATTTTTAAGATATCTATCAGTTCTCAATAGTTCAGTCCGCAACATGATCGTATCTTGATCGAGTGTGTTTATAATATTTTAATTAGAACACAACGACAATTAACAAATCATTAAACAATATATCCGTTGGGTGCTTTTTGTGTTTTTTTGTTGACATAGACGTGATATACTTCCTCAATCATTGAGTTCAGAACATTTATTTGAATACTTGCCTATTAGAGGAAAAAAAAAATCTTGTTCAAAATCAGATATAGGATATCGTTTCGGGGGGAAAGTATTTTTGTTTCAGGAGAGATGCATTTATAATAAAGAGCATAGAGCATAGACCATAGAGCATTATGGAGTGAAATAGGAACAAATATTTATTTTACTCTGTTTTTAGTATTTGTTGTTAAAGTGGCAATAGAATAAAATCATCTGGGAACATTTTATTTTTTTTTGTTTTAGGCTTAGGTGACCACATGCAAGTAATACATTTCGTGATTTTTTATTCTGAACATAAAAAAAAAACAATAGTCGGTAGAAAGTACGTATTACTTTATCTATAGTAATGGCTATATAATACTTTATTTAGATTGAATATAATATATTACAGAAAAGAGATATAATTTGTGTTCATTATTATGAGTAACAATTTCAAAAGTTTTGTTGTATTTGAATATCAAAATATTAATTACTTTAAATATATTAAGCTTAGTTTATTTTATAATTATATCAGTAAAAACTTTATTTTTTTCAGAACATACTTTAATTATATACAGTGGACGCCGCTTATTGTGATGACGGTTAATGTTATCAGCCGGCTATTGTAATCGAAAATGGTCGGTCACAAATTTCTCCTTAGCAATACATTTGAAAAAAGTCGCTTATTGTTATCGATTTAGATTTAGAGCACAATTTTAAATTTTCAAGTTTAAGGATTAGAAAATACTATTTTTGTTCGACTACGACGACGATACGACGATACGATTCGATACGACGTGGTGTTCAACACCGAGCAACAAACTTCGAAAAAGTATACTATTTTGAGAATTATATTCAAATGATTATGAATGAAAACAAGTGTCAAATAAAAGTAGATCGATATTTCAAATGAATCTTATGTTAGAATATTTTTAAAAGTGTAAATAAATAGAAAATTTGAGCAAACAACAGAATTTCTTATTATGAAACTTAATATGTACTTAAATCAATTCTAAATTATTAGAATTCATATTTTATCATTATGATCATTTTTTATGTGCACTAAAATCCCCCAAAAAGTATGAAAAAGTACCATCCGCATAATGTTATCATTCGGTTATTGTTATCAAACATTGACCATGATCACAATAAGCGGCGTCTACCTGTATTATGTAATTTAAGAACAAGAAAGGAAATAGTTCTGAATAAATACTTTTCAATACAAACATTTGTCACATTATAGTTCTAACGTAAATTTTTACGAAAGTTTAAATATTATTATTATATTCTTAATTAATCGATTAAACAAGTATTGCAGTATTGTGAAAAGTATATTATTTCATATTTCAAAAGTATATATTCCAAAGTTTAAAAAAAAATTCAATAGTATATATTTCAAAGTAATTAACATGTCGCCTGATATATTTTTGATAAATTTTGTTCAATCGAGAAAAACAATAATTGCTCTATTATTATATCAGGAACGAATTATAATGCTTGATAATGGAATGGGTTATATCAGGTAAATAACGATGTAAGTAGCTCTTGGATTTTTTTGATACCGTCAAAGTTATACCAAAAAGCGATTTTGTCAAAGCCATTACGACTAACAGTATAGAGAGAAAACAACGTTATTTGATACTATCATAAGTGGTATAGCGATGGTTATAAAAATTAAATATGTGAAGTGAAAATCACCAAATACATACAAGTTATATCAACTTCATAAAGCAGATTCCAAACTTCATTCATATGTGGTTTCTTGAAACTTCATTCTCTGTTTGTTGTTGTTAGAGCTTTAAGTTTGTTTTTTACACACAAGGTATTAATTATTTGGAAGAAAATAATAACAATATAAAGCTCAAAATAATCTGGTTAATATTTTTAAAATATATTTTGTTTTAATCAAAAATCAAAAAGAACTGTAGGAAATATAACACAATTATATTTAAACTACAACCATTCATTTGCGGATATACATATAAGAAATATAAAAAGGCACATAAAATACTTTATCACTATCATTTATGATTTATGACAGATATGAAATAAAAAAAAGGAAACCAATTAATTTAAACGCATTGCGATTAACAAATGTTTATAAAACATTGCTCTATAGCCTTCAGCCATAAATATAACAATTAATAAATTATTGTTATAATATTAATATATAATTATTGTTTTACAACGAATTTATTGTAATATATTACTATTAATAATTACTATTTTAGATTTCTAGTACAATGACTTAACTAATAATCTGAATTTAATATCTCGACTTACTCCATAAAATATAATTCAGTCCATGTATTAGATTTCCAAGTTTCACCAAAATTACAATCATTTCTTAATTGGAAACAGAGATCCAATTGCATTATATTAATTCCAATAATATGATATGTTTCAAATAATTACGCATTGACATATCATATTATATAACAGAGTGCTTACCGCATTCATACATTTACTAACATATGAATTAAATTATATGTAAGCCTATGAAATGACAATACATTACCCTGCTTAGTAGTCACACAGTGTAAAAGTATGTCACAGCATAGGGCTAGGCTCTAGGTGTGCTAGGGTCACCATGTGCTGAATTGAAAATGGTAGGTATATTTAATAGTTATCATTATGTTCAATTTATAATATGACCTTAGTCTTAAAAGAAAAAGTAGCTGAAGCTTAGGTACTAATATACTTAATATATATAAGAATATATAATATACTAAAATACTAATGTACTTAAGTACTTATATACATCTAAAAAACAAAAAAATATATATTTGACATAAAGATTTTTATTTAATATAAAAGGGGATGAATATTTTTTTAATTTTATTTTAAATAAATAAAAATTACCTCGGCAACAATTATCATATAAAATAGACAGTTCCACAGTGTTTAAAAACTTTTTAAATTCGAAAAAAATCGGACTTAACTTTACGTATGCTTAAAGTATAAAAGCTTCCAATAAAGACCTTAGTTGTAAGAAAATATGTTATCAATCTCCCCAATAAGTCTATCAACGTATCTCAAGGAAGCTCAACTATCCTAGTTTAAGAACTAGAAAGGTTGAGCCTCTTCGAGATACATTGTCAAAAATTCTTCACTGTAATTAAAAACTAAATATTCCTGTACATATTATTAAAATAAGATAACAACTTCCTTGTGGTTATAAAACAAAAAAAAAGCACAAATAACACAATTTTTCACGCAAACAGTAACTTTTGTTTTAAATAAAATAATAATATATTGCAGCAAAATTTCTAATAATGATTTAATAGAAAAAATATATTTTTCATGTTTTATTCCATGTATTCAAACTAACTTCAAAGTAATATTCCCTTTGTTAAAAAAACCACTCGAACGGGAATCGATTAAATCTTTGAAGGCGATTTGGACTGTCTCATTGGAATTGATTTTTTCTCTTTCAAGAAGTTATCCAAATTTCGAAAAAAAGGGTAATCTGTTGGAACAATGTAACGTACATTAATGTAACGCAGCAATCGACGGGCGTTTGCCGGTTTGCTTCAGTCAATGAAGTACCCACCTTTCAAGCTTTTTAATCTTCCTAATTTGCTTCAAGCGGATTAAAACACTTTTATCACTAACACCGCAGCCGGTTGCTTACTTGGACGTCGTTTGCGATGGATCTTCTTCCACAATAGCCTTAAATTCTTCATTATCAACTTGGGTCTCCGTCCGTCCACGAGGTTTGTTCTGCAGGTCGAACTTTTCAGAACGAAAACGTTGGAACCAAAAACAAACTGTGTTTTCTTTTGCAGTGTAGTGTAGTTAATAATGTGTAGTGTCAAGTTAATAATGTGTATGGCAGCCGTATTGGCTGCCATACACATTATTAACTCTTCGAGTCGTTCCCGCAACACTGGCGCCAACTCGTACTCGTAAATAATGCGATATTCTAAGTTGGCCATTTTGTAAACTAAGTAACGCAAACAGAAAAAACCAGTAGAAAAATATCAAATTAATGACGGTCAACGAAACAAAAATATATGTATATATAGCTGTAAAGATCTGAACTTGAAATTCCTTAACAAAGAGGAGAAATTTGTGATTAAAGTGGCCAGTACGAAAAACGCCAATTTCACATGTACCTTATTTCATGTAACATTAGGATCACTGTGTTGCTGATTATATTCATTCAAATATTGACATACTGAAAAAACGGAAAGATAATAAATGGATATTAATAAAAAGTATAATCAGTATGTCAGTAATTCTCACCGCGAGTGTTTGGGTAAAATTTAAATTATATGTTTTGAATTTTGAAGATTTTTGAGGTCTTTTGAAGTCACAAAAGTGATATAAATTCCCTCAATCAATGTTTTAAGATTTTTTAAATACTGGGCTATTAGCGAAACACAATTCTGTCGCTGAAAAGAATACTAAATTTTTCTTCTTTAGATATATAATTTTTTAGGTAGGCCATTTTTGTTTCAAGAGTATATTTTTAAAGAGCTTACCATTATGAAGTGAAATAGGAACAAACAATGTAAACAAATATATGTCGATCACGAAATCTCAACCTAAATATTTAACGATTCGATGTTGTACCTACAAATATTAAAGCATAACGCATCCTTGCTTACACACAGTCAAAAGGAATTAATGCTTATAGAATACAAACAAGTTAATTGGTACACATCTACTTTGTACTCGATGTAATGTGAATGAGTAGACATATATTATTTTATTCAACCTATTGAATTTAATAAAAATATTTTGAACAATATTATACATACACAAAGTACATGCAACGGAAACTTATTTCCGTATAACATCTTAATGTTTGCCCTTTTGCAAGTTGGTCGACTGGTTATTGACCCTGGCTGTTGAACCGACAACCTACGTTTCGTTCTGACTCTGGGGACAATTCTGCGTGTGAATTACAGATTCGTGTTCCGAGTCTGTGTGTACTTTGCGCCCGTTATATATATGCTAGTGAAATCCCCCGCGTAATGGTGATTAAAAACATTCGATATAAACATATGAAACCATACATTATACATTACACAATTCGGAATGTTTAGTAAATAACGATTTGAAAAATTTTTACAATCGAAGACGGTTTTTATATATTATTATTTAGTTGACGAAGTTTACGTCCTGTTTAGTTTACGTAACAATTTATCTGTACTTTTAGCTATCCTGGCAGTTACCAACTACATTGACTACCGTTACAAGTACATTTACAATGCATAATAATTGTTCTTCTCATTGTTTTAATAAAAACTTGTAGTATTAGTAGATTTACGGATGTTAGAAAATTTGTAACAACTTATTCTGCCTGGTTCATCCATTTAAATTGACATTTGTAAGGCCAACACATTTCCTTTGACCTATTTCTTATACTTAATATTCAATCAATCATTCTGTAATATATATTTATTAAATATATATGTAGTATTTATAATGTTTATTTCTATAGTATCGTTGTCTAACACCCTTAACACAAGCAAATAATTTGCTTACTTAGGGGTTAGATTAGTTTGTCCCGATATTATTACATAAAGCTTTTCGATGCCTTTTACACTAATATTACCCATTTATATTTTTTAAATATACGTAATATGTGAGTATGTTCAGTGAAGACATTGAAGTTATGGCTCGGGTTAGCGCACTCAGCGGACTCTTCAACCTTATTTAGAGACCGTAACAACTTTGGATTAAAATTAAAGAAACCATCGGAGCTCTACAAACATCTAAGAGTTACCAAAAGACATATCATCGGAAAATCTAAAGATGATACTGTAACTTCTCTTCCAAAAGACAAAGTTGCCTCAGATCTCGAGTCACGACTTCAATTCCATAAAAAGTTTATGATAGGTGCTCAAACAAATAAAGTAGGGCTAGGATCAAGTAGGAAAGTTCAAGACATAGACATAACAAAATCTTTTATTCGACAAGACGAAAACGATAATTACCGACTCCACGCGATGAGCCTAGAAATTCAAAACGAATGGGTGACCATAGGAGATTTTTGTATTCCACTAGCTTTGAAGTGGCGCACCTTAATTTATGATTGGTCCCCAGCATTATTAAAATTCTATCTTAATGCATTCCAAATGACTCTCCCAGATCAAAGTAATTTAGTAAGATGGGGCAAAGCCACCGAAAAGTCTTGCAACATCTGTGGGGAGGCAATAGGAACCGCGAAACACCTATTAGTAGGGTGTAGGGTACTTCTAGATAAAGGTCAATACTCGCGTCGCCACGACAAGGTATTAGAAATTATACGGGAAGCGGTTAGTCTTTCAGTAGCAAGAGCGCGGAAGGGTATAACAACCACCGAACGATCTATAGAATTCGTAAAAGAAGGCTCCTCCAAAAAATCAAAAGCGAAGCCTTATTCAATATTAGGCGCGGCTCCTGATTGGATTCTCATGATGGACACGTATGAAAAGCATTACAAAATCCCTGGGGATGTTGGTGTTTCGTCATCCAGACCGGACTTATTCCTGTATTCGAAACATCTGAGGCGCGTGATACTTGTGGAGCTTACTGTTCCTTGGGAAACAAACATCCCAAGGGATCACACATTCAAGCTCAATAAGTATTACGAACTAACCAACGAACTGATCAGGAATAAATTTATAGTTAGTTTGTACGCGGTAGAAGTGGGAGCGAGAGGTATAACAGCAAAATCTCTCTATAGCCTACTTAAAGATCTTGGCCTTTCTAGAACAAGCATCGGTTCATTTCTAGAACGTACTTCAAAGGCGGCATTAGTAGGTTCTTTCCAAATTTGGTTAGGTAGGGAGAGGAGTGTGGAGGGTGAAGGTGAGCGTTTTTGCGCATAATAAAGGGGCCCCTTAAACCTACTCCTGGGTCGCAAGTCCCAGGCACTGCTTGCACTCCTCTCCTTGCAACGCGATGGGCCCGGCACCCGCACGGTGAATCCATGGATTGCTAAGAAGCTTCGTCTTCTCTTGATCTAGTTTTTTATAGGTTAAAGTCTATTTAGTTTTGGTTAAAAGTTGGGATAGGTTTGTATAATTTTTTTTTTTTTTTTTCAATTCTAAAAAACTATGAGGGTTATCGCAGGAGAGGAGGGGGGGGGGTTATTATATTTTAAGTAATATTTTTTTTTTGTTAGGTGTTAATTGTTAGGGGTATTATATTTTAAGTAATATTTTTTAGTTTTCCGAATTATTAAATTTATTTGATTGATTAAAAAGATTCTGTTTGTGCACTTTATTTATGACAAGCTTGGAATCAATACTTGTACAATAGAAGTCTTTCGTCACTATAAGTCTCGATTTAATCGCAGGGCAGCATCAATGGACGCCATCTTATTACCGTAACAGAAATCTATTGCAGTCATCTGTGTATGATTTAATCTTTAATTTGATATCAAAATCATAATAATACTCGAAAAGAGGTTTTAATTTTCTTTTATAAAAATATCAAATTAAATCGTTTTTGTTATCCTTTAATATGAAATAAAATACACAAATTTATTTAACTTCAACGCATAGCATTTAAGTTATCAAAAACTATTGCTCTTTAGCCTCCAGCTATAAATATTATAATTAATTTATCTGTTGCTTTAATATATAATTGTAATACATGTTATTTGTAATATTATTTATTTGTCCTGCTACTGCTATATTTCCAATTAGGTATTACTCAATAAAATATATTATATAATAGCCACTATCAGACTGCTTCCCAATCTCAGACAAAACAGAAATATAAAATAGAATTAAATGTAAACCGAGGCACCATGATACTTTAATAGTATTTTTTTTATTTATTTCTTCATATTAAACAAAATAAGTATATATTTATAGTTCTAATTTTTGACTAAATAAATATTAATATTACTCAAATTAATAACCGACATAGGCATGTGTTCCATTAGAGTTTTTTTAATAAGACAATTTTACCTTTAAGATTAATTTGAATATATTTTAGAGGTAAAAGATTTAATAAGGAAAATAATATTCAGTTAAATAACTCTAGTTTAAGTAGTTTGAATAAGTTTGAATAATCTCATGTTTTTTTTTAATCATATAATTTAATCATAAATTTTAATCAATTTAATTAATTGCAACTTAAATTAGTAAAATACGCATAAATAGCAACAAAACATTAAAATAAAAATAAAAGTATATTACTGTATGTTTTATAAAAAAAACACGTAATGGACTAAGCTAAAAGTATCGAAACTAATTACAGAACTACCTATAATTCCTTATAGTTTGTAAACGATGTATATATATATATATATATATATATATATATATATATATATATATATATATATATATATATATATATATATATATATATATATATATATATATATATATATATATATATATATATATATATATATATATATATATATATATATATATCTATATATATATATATATATATATATATGAAGTTATAGGAACTTTTCAAACTTCACAACATTAATATCATACTAGATACAATGATGTTAATAGACAGATTTACTAACATCATATTCTGAAACTTTTATATAGATATTATATAAATAATATTACTTTGAATATTTTAAGTTGAAATCTTACTGTAAGAGCATTATAGAACTCGGATTTAGGTAAATGGTTTATTATTCTATTCTCATATTTGGAGATTTTAATTTATTCTCACATTATTACAATTATAAAAATATTCATGTACGAGTAATGATCTGTAGTTTTTGTACGAACAAAGTTAGTTCCAAGGACCCCCAAAAATATAAATCATGAATAGTAGAACTTTGACTTTGATATATTCTTCCGGATGCACATGTTTAGGAATATTTAAATATTTTTAAATCACTATTTAAATTTTATATAATTACTAATTAATATAACATGACAAGTACGTAAGATAATATAAATATTTCAACACAAAACAAACATAAAAATAATGAGTGACATAAAATATATGTGCACCATTATTTTTAAACTCTATGTCAATGTTAATAAAATAAAAGTATGTCAATAATCGTGTTGCATGATCGTATCTTGATTAAGTGTTCTCGTAATATTTTAATTAGAACAAATCGGCAATTAACACGTCATTAAACAATATATTCATTGGGAGCTGTTTGAGGTTTTTGTAGTCACAAACATGACATAATACTTCCTCAATCATTGAACTACTTTTCTGGTAATAAAAAGGTAACTGTTTCTTGCTTTTAATCTGATTTAGAATTTTTCTGTCGGAAGGGCATTTTGGTCCAGGGAGAAACATTTATTAGATATTATGTCTGCGATGTGATTATTACTTTTAAAAATGTATCTCAAAATTATGTTCTCCTCGTATATGGGATGAAAAGGGTGAATGTGCCAACTAATTACGGATGCGTAAAAATATTTCGATTTAAATACCCTTATGTAGAAAAGAAAAGGTAAATAAATTTTCATGTTTTTGGATTACGAAATATTATTTATTTATGTTTTTTTATTTTTTTTTATACCACGATGGGGGCAACAAGCTCACGGCCCGCCTGATGGTAAGCGGTCACCGTGGCCTATGGACGCCTGCAACACCAGGGGCATCACACGCGCGCTGCCGACCCTTTAAAAACCTATTTACTCCCCTTTTGAAGAGCCCCATACTGTAGCCCTCAGGGAAAACCTCGGCTGGGAGTTCATTCCACAGCTGAAGTGTCCGTGGGAGGAAATTAATCTGGTACCTGACTGTACGGGACCATTTAGACTCCAATGTGTGAGGATGAATTCCCTGTCGATGGCGAGCGGTCCGGTGGTAAAAAGTAGCCGTGGGCATCATGTCAAACAATTCCTCGGAACACAACCCGTTGTACAAACGGTAGAACACGCATAAAGAGGCAAAATCTCTCCTTAGGTTTAAGGGTTCAATACCGTTTGTGAGATTGGGATCGTCGACTATTCTCACAGCTCGTCTTTGGACCGAGTTAAGTGGTCCAAGCTGGTATCCAGGTGCTCCCGCCCAAAGATGAGAACAGTACTCCATATGGGGGCGAACTTGCGATTTATATAATAGGAGTCTTTGCCCCGGTGTGAAGTACCGCTTCGCTTTATTAAGCACACCCAGTTTTTTGGATGCCAGCTTGACCTTGTCCTCTAAGTGACTTCGGAATTGGACGTCACTGGATATGTCAACACCAAGGATCCCAATACTCTTAGAGATGGTGAGTGTTGTGTCCTGGAATTGTGGAGCCACAGTGAATGGGGTTTTCTTAGCGGTGAACGCACAAACTTGTGTCTTAGAGGGGTTAAACCGGACCAAATTGTCCCTACCCCAATCGGAGACCTTGGATAAGGTACTCTCGATTTCCGACACAAGTTGTTCGCGACTTTCTTCCACAATGGAACGAGGGATATTAGCACGGCCTGTATAAAATGCGTCTCCGGTGCTGTCGTCTGCATAGCAATGAATGCCATCAATAGACAACATATCATTGATATGCAGAAGAAACAGCGTCGGAGAAAGTACAGAACCTTGCGGGACGCCAGCGTTTATATCCAATTTATCAGAGCAGCTACCGTCTACGACGGCTCTTATGCATCGGTCGGATAGAAAGCTGGCGACCCATTTGCACAACCCCTCGGGCAGTCCGTATGTTGGTAGCTTCGTTAGAAGACCCCGGTGCCAAACCCTATCGAACGCCTTCGCTATGTCCAGGCTAACTGCCAATGCCTCACCTTGACTCTCGATGGCTGAAGCCCAACGGTGTGTGAGATACACTAGAAGATCACCAGTCGAGCGACCGTGGCGAAAACCGTATTGCCGGTCGTTGATCAAATCGTGTTCTTCTAGGTATCTTAGGAGCTTCGTGTTAATAACACGTTCCATCACCTTCGAGAGAAGGGAAGTTATAGCGATAGACCTGTAATTCGACGGGTCTGATCTATCGCCCTTTTTGGGCACCGGGTGCACATGGGCGGTCTTCCACGAAGACGGAACTAGCCTAGAGTGGTAAGAAAGTACGAAAAGTCGCGTTAGCACGGGGCACAACTCAGGAGCACACTGTTTGAGCACCACTGCTGGTATGCCGTCGGGCCCACTCTACTTATGGACATCCAGACCGAGCAGCTCCCGCCGAACATCTCTCTGCGAAATGTTTACTTCCGGCATGGAGTGGCCGCAACATGAGATATTAGGCGGCACGTTGCTTTCGTCATCGGCCATAGTCGAGTTAGAGGCAAAGAGATTACCCAGGAGATCGGCTTTCTCTTTTGCACTGTGGGCTAAATTACCTTCGGCATTCTGCAGTGGTGGTAAGGACGACTGACAGAAATTCCCCTCGGCAGCCTTAGCAAGCGACCAGAAGGCACGACTCCCAGAGGGGTAGCCAGCCAGTTTCTCGCCAATTCTGCCGATGAAGTCGAACTTAGCTCTAGCAATTGTTCTTTTACTGGACCTCGAAACAGCGTTTAGCTTGCGTTTCACATCAGGCAAATTAGGATCCCGATTGGCTCGAGCCGTGATCCAAGCCCTGTATGCGGCTTGTTTAAGAAGCCTAGCTTCTCTACAGGGCCGATTAAACCACGGTCGTTTCTTTGACCCGCAGCTACTAGCGAGTTTGGAATAAAGTATTCCATACCCACCAGTATCGTCTCAGTGACCGCAGCTGCGCAGGCGTCGGGATCATCTGATGTGAAGCAAAGCTGTCTCCACGGGTACGATGCGTAGTATCCTCGCAATCCATCCCAGTCTGCTGACTTATACTGCCACACGCGCCGCGAGCTAGTGGGCCGAGGTGGATCTGGCCGAGCGCATGGTACTACGGTCCGGACAAGACAGTGGTCGGACGAGCCGAGTGGTGCATCCACTGATAGTGTATATTTATCCGGACGTGTGGTCAGCAGAAGGTCCAAGATAGAGCTTGTATGGTCCTCAATATCTGGTATTCTTGTTGGAGAATGTACCAGCTGTGAGTAACCATAGGCCAGAGCAAATTCGTGAGCACACCGCCCGGCGTAGTCGGTAGACCGAGAACTGATGATGACCACTCAGTATGATGGGTATTGAAGTCTCCTAAGATTACCAACTCCGCAGAGGGGTGTTGCTCAAGAACTCTATCTGTCGTCAATTGCAGGTGCTCGAAAAGTCGTTTAGTTTCCCCGTCACCGCTATGAGACCTGTATAGGCACGCGTAAATACGGGTGTGGCCTCCGTGGTCTACGCGCACCCACAATATCGACAGGTCCCCTGTCTTCCAAATGTTGGAGACGGCGACAGCAGACATCCTCCCGAACGAACATACATACACCGGCACGTCTCAAGAACGTATGTTCAAGTTTGTAGCCGGGGTAGAGCAGGTATGATATGTCGGCCGGGCAGAATATCTGCGTCTCCGTGAGAAATAATAAGGTCGGCTGCGCAGTCTCAAGGTGTTGCGCTTAGGTTTGCGTGTAGTCCCCTGATGTTACAGAAATCCACTTGTGTGGATAGGGGAGCCGCTGTACAAAATCTATTTCTTTTCTTTGTTCTCATGTTTATTTTTATAAAAGGAGGCTAAAAGGTAGAGGATTTGCTGTGATGATAGCTAGGGGACAAATTTTATAATGCTTTACTGACCCGCGGGCGGCCAGCGACGAACCGTTTCACCGGGTCTCACTGACCGCTGCGCCCACACTCCGCGCCTACACCATTCAGTAACCGCATCACTTGCATTACCGGTCCTCCGCTATCAACACAACAAACCCTCCGGAGCTCTGGATACCTTACTCACCACAGGAACACAACACCACTAAAGAGCGATGTCATTTGGCTGCGATCTTCTGTAAGGCGGAGGTATTTCACCAGTCGGGCTGCTCCAAATTTGAGTGAGGTAAACCCCACTGTGCCCTACCTCTCATAAACTAAACATTTAACGATTTATAGTTTTCCTTTTAATTTCTTTTCTTTTTTTTTCATAGACATGTTACCAGGCATCAAATCTTATGTACTAACAATCTAACAAGCACAATTTTTTTTATCTGCAAATTTTGTACAAATGTAGTAAATAATGTTATTTAGAATATTGAAATAAAGATCATTGGACAAAGTACACGCAATGGAAATAGAGACCGATAATACTAGCTAGATCTACGATCTGTTGGTCTGGTGGTTAGTGACCCTGGCTATTGAACCTAGAACCTTTGGTTCAATTCCCTCTCGGGGGAGAATTCTTTGTGTGAATTACAAATTGCTGTTTCGAGTCTGAATTTACTTTGGCCCGTTATTTACATTCTTGACTCTCTAGTTGAGATTCCGGAATTACTTATTCTCTATTGTGGAATATGTATTAGAATAAAAATGACACCATGTAACAGATTGGTTGTTTTACCAGTAACGTATACCATAATTTATATAATGTTATAAATCGAACAGACAAATAAATTCGAGTTAATGTTGTTTATGTACTTTTTGTTACATAGGTACTTGTTTGACTCTCATTGACTTAAGTTTTAGCTAATTATCCTTTCAATGATACATCAACTACATTGTCTACTGCAGAGGCATTGCAACGCACGATAATTCTATTTTCCACTTTTTTATTCTAAACAAGAACTGTATAAAAGTTCAAGGAGACTAGATATTGTCAACAACTTCTGTTATTTTTTCACTCTATTTGAATTGATACTAATTAGGGCAATACAATAAAAGATTGTTTACCTATATTAATAGCGATTAAAACTATGTTTTGATAACATGTAGATACACAAGTGTCTATATCCGATGCTTATTTATGTAACTAATCCAAATAATAAAAAAAAATAGTAGTGACGTGTGAATTCAAACATTTATCTCATATTACTAGGATCGTGAAACTGGAAGTAGGTTGTGCGTAAAGCAAGAGTTAATGATCGCAGTTGGATTGAATTAGTAACCTCATAGAAATGTCCTATGTTTTAAAGAAAAAACTAGTCACAGAGTGTGGCGATGAAATTAAGAATGAAGCTAACTTAGCCTATCTAGCTTAGACAGTTGCTGAATCGTGAGGTTTTTATCAAATCTGTTAATTAAAGTAAGAAAAATAACAAAATTAGAGTTTTTAATAGTAGCACACAGTTTTTAATAGTAGATAGATAGATAAGCACTTTATTGCACACACAAAATAAAAAAAACAATGTTTTTAACTTCTAAATTTTTTTAACTTCCCGCTTAAATGTTTTTATGCTTAAAAGCATAACAGACAAACTTATATTGTCATTTTTTTTAAATTGATTTTTACTTCTATCCACGGACACGTCGCCTGTGCATTTTTCGCAATTCGTCTGTATTTGGCAGATTAATCGTTGAATTTTGAGATAACATACTCAAAAAGTAGCCTATTAGTACAGTTATCTTTAAAAAAACTATATTAGTAAGGTAAGTCATTTTGCACAGCAATTACATATACATGTATAAATATATATACATTTCTTTTTTTTCACTATGTTATAAAATAAAAAAATATGTTTAAAAGTTAGCATGCATAAATCTTCTTAATATATATAAATTAAGTGTCACGTTGTTTGTCCACGATGGACTCCTAAACTACTTAACCGATTTTTATCAAATTTGCACACCGTGTGCAGTTTGATCCAACTTGAAACATAGGATAACTTACATCTTAATTTTAAGTCGCAATATTATTTTATTGCCAATTATTTCTTTACAATTATCTGTGAATCCAAACAAGTTTAACAGATGGCGTTGTATCTGTTGACTGGATTGAGTTAGTGTTCAACAGATGGCGTAATGTTAAAAGTACAAATGTTTCATATACAATTTAACATCATAACCAATACGCGATGCTGAGAATAAATTATGAGTTAATTTTTAGTATTAATATAGCCCGCCACGTATTACTTAGACTGAAGTATATATAAACTCATATTATAATGAACATATTTTTTTTTTTTTGTTGTTAATGACTATGCAGTTAGCCAATTGGCCGTAACTGCGTCACCGGGTGGGTGGGTGGTCGCAATGGTGCCACACCCTTGAGAAGTGCCGGGCCTGAAGGGCCCGGGGGAACGCCCGTCCTAAGGGATAATGAGCATAATACAGTCAAAGTATACCTGCTTCTGCGTTGAATCTATTTAAGTAAGACGGGTCAACCAAAAATATTGTGCACCAATTAGTGCAAAATTAAATTAAAAATTAAATTATTCATAACACATGATTTAAAATAACAAATATTATTTTCAAAAATTTAAAACTGTCTGCCCTACATACCTTATTTATAAATTTGTAGTGTACTTATTTGTTACCATCTCAAAAAAAAAATAATAATAATTAAATTTAAAATTAAATACCTCAACTGTTCGATAATTTTGATCAATCGTGTTCAAAGACCTCCTTCAAATCCCAATCCGGTGAATGTTTAGACCGGCTTTAACGTTTTCGTCTTCTTTGGTAAATAATAATATCATTGTTGCAACCGCCCTGATGGTCAAGTAGTGGAGCGCAGACGCCTAACGTAGAGCGGTATAGTGTCGTATAGTATAGCGTGGTGTAGCCAAAAAAATAGAAATACCAAATATATTCCGCATCAAAACCGAATAGTTCATATTCCAAGTGTTCGCAGTCACTTAGAATATGCCTCTCAGGTATGAAACTATGTGCCGTGCTATGATATCTATATAGAGCGCTTGGAACACGTTCACCGGCTTCAGTTGTTAGGCTTAGAGATTTCCTCGAACCTCAACTTTGGTCGGTTCATTGAGTCCAGAGCAAGAGCAGCAGCAGCAAAGCTTGCCGTTCTGGCGAAGGTTCGGCAGTACTTTACACCGGGACAGCTTCTTGTTTTATACAAAGCGCAGATCCGGTCGTGTGTAGAGTACTGTTGTCACATATTTGCTGGTGCCGCAAAGTCTCATCTTGCGGTTCTGGACTCAATTGAGAGGCGAGCAAAGAGGCTTATAGGCGATCCCGAATTGGTCGGAGCCAAACTCCAAAGCCTTGAGCACAGGCGTAGAATTGCTAGTCTCTCAGTATTCTATAGGATACATTTTGGTGAGTGTGCGCAGGAATTACACAATTTAATTCCCCCGTCCCCCTTCCATCACCGGACGTCCCGACGCACGGCAGGTTTTCATCCTTTTGTTGTGGACATTCCACCTGTCCGAACGAAGCGCTTTGCTTCCTCATTTTTACTGCGTACAGCAAAGGATTGGAACAGCTTGCCTGCGTCGGTATTTCCGACCGAATACAATGTGGGTGTCTTCAAGCGAAGAGTGAATAGGTTGCTAGGGTAATGCGCCTTACCACCTAAGACTACATTCCACTTACCATCAGGTGGAATGTAGTCAAGCATTGCCCTAGAGAATATAAAAAAAAAAAAAAAAAAAAAAAAAAAAAAAAAAAAATCTTGCGATTTTTACAGTTTCGTTCACGGACGTATTTGCCTGATTATATTGCACGATGTCGTAAATTTCATTCTATCCCATTAGCACATCGAAGATCAACAGCTGACTTGTGTTATTTGTTTAACGTGGCTAATGGCACGGTGGACTGCTCAGAACTGCTTGAGGTTATAAGCTTCGTATAAATACAACAATGTTTAGAAATCCGTTCCTACTTGACGTACCTCTTGACTAACTATGCCAAAAATTCGTTTATGGTCAGGACAGCAAGAAATTTCAATGCCTTTGCAAAAGAAACCGACATAGATTTGTTTTGTACGTCATCTGTAAAGCTAAAGGTATTAATAAATAGAATGTATTTTGGAAGTGAATAAGTTTATCGAACATTAAGTTTTTAAATGTAAATGCTCAAATTTGTTTGTACTTATTTCATTATTAATCAGTGGAAACTTGTAATTGGCTATAAGTGACTATATTATCTAATGTAACTATAACTTACTATTTAATTTAATCACTAGCTGTAAGTTTTCCCAAAATTATAAAAATAAATAAAATAAATAAGAATACGAATTGCGAAAAAAAAAATGACAAACACACCGAATACCGAAGACTTACCAAATATTCGGCGTATCACTAATAATTATTATATTACTGTATCAAGGTTTTGGTAATGGTAGTAGAAAATTAGTCATAGAGGTTGCCATGTTCTTTTCAAATTGCATCTATGTAAAAAAACATAGCGGTCCACATCATTATTTTTAACCCCCCACCCAAAAAGAGGGGATTTATAAGTTTAAACTGTAGATTTGTGTATCTGTGTGTCTGTCTGTGGATACGTAGCGGTTCGTAGCTATGTTTGGTCGAAATAGAAGCAGTCGTACCCAACATTTTATTGGTGCTGGCGTAAGGTTTTTATACAATATTGATAGTAAAAAAAAAAAATATTAGTGTATTCGTAGGTTCATTTAGTACAACATAGAAAAAAGTGAAATAATTAAAAAAAACAGAAAAAAAAATTAAATAAACCCCGATATTAGATGACGTCTAAAAAGGATAATAATATTACTATGTACTTATTGAAGTCGTTACGTCGGGGGACCTTTGTACGTACGTTGATGAGTGTCTATTTTACAAAATTTTCGGAGCTAATGAATGAGGTCTTTGACTATACGATAATATCAAAATATTCTTATTTCGTTATTGGCCTTGATAAATGGTTGGGGGTTATGTAAATTTTTACTTCCGTAACTTCTTAAATAGTTTACTACAATGTGTATATCCAAAACCTTAGCAACCACGGCAATGCGTGGCCGGGTCTGCTAGTTTCTTATATTTTCTCATTAACGCTTTCCTATTAAAACACTATTGTGGTGGCCTACTGTTGTTTTTTTTTTCACTCACCACGAGCAAGGTTTTCACGATAGCAAAGTTTCTGTCTTTTGTAGCCATCTTGGTATTATATTCTATGATGTTGTATTGTGTCGCCTTCATTACTCTCCTGATGAGTCTGCCCGTCGCGTCGTCCTCGCTGTCGGTAAAATACACACAGCTCTCGGTATGACGCGACACTGCCACAATCGCGTGGGGAACGTTGTCGTGCAGTTGCATCTTACTCCTCGTGTTAATTATAAAAACGGAGCCGAAAGTGATTCCTTGTGCTTCGTGTATGGTTAAGATACGCGATCCTTCATCTGATCCATAACCCTCGTTAGACAATGTTATCTTCTCTTCTTACTTTTTACTTCTTCATGCTTAACATGGATATACATGTTTATAGATATTTTCAAACATTAATATACTATATGAGAAAGCTTCCAGGGCACTCAACCCCTTAAAGTTTTACAACCGTGATGGATAAAAAAATTGTGGCCGCTAACACCTTTCTTGACCCTGCACACAAATAAAACTCTTAAGTAAAATAGCATGCTAAAATGCTAAAATGCATGCTAAAATGTTTAATTGATTAATTAAAAGGCCAAGAAAGGGTCTAGAGTTACAAAATGTAAGTCCGTGAGCTGCACATTCAAATGGTAACACACATATGTGTGTGTGTACCTTGAACGTACTAAATCATTATACTATGGTAAGGAAAGTAAGGATAAGGTTCATAAAACCACTGTGATGATTAAATAACCTACTAATTACTACTTGAACTCGAATATAACATAAAATTATGATTTTGAAGTTGAGTGTAATGGTAATTGTTATATTTTTTGCCCAATTATTTGTTCATAAAATGAAAACATTGTAAATATGTTAATTAATTAAAACCAGATTGCTTACTGGAGTTTTTTATTTATATAAAAATAAATTTTATTTAAATTAAAAATAAAATAACTGCCGAAATTACAATAAACAATTTTACAGAGTATTAAAAACGAAATAATACATTATAGCTAAGCAATACTAAAATATATCATCAAATATAAACTATAGAACTTCTAGTGAGAAACTTTACAATATTCGTTATTAAATTTCCATTTACAACCCCTAAGCTTTTGCAGCTGACTCGCAGTCTACAACCAACACTAATGACCGGATTATTACCACGGAATCTTCTAGGATTGGCGCTTTTGCATGCTAACAAGGCTGGTTTTCTTTTTTATTAGCTTTAATTATAAAACTATTTTTATTGGTAAGCTATGAAGCACGTAAGGTAAAGCTCTTTCCATTCCACTTCATTTAATTAAATTGTAAGGTTTAAAAGAGGGAAAATACCCATTGAATTATTTTTAATTTTATTTATTATATATATATATATATATTTTAATTATTTTATTAGAATATAATAAATAATTTATTTTAATATAATAATCATACAATAGTACAGAATATATTATATGAACAGAATACTATATGTATTTCTCAGCAGACTACGACTTTAGTAAATGCTGGATAGAAAATAAGATAATAGTTTTCTTAAAATTATATTTTTATGTTATTGGCCTTAAAGGCACTATAAATGATCACGATGTTGATGAATAAAATAATCGCCTACAATTAGGGAAAAAAATATGTATTTACTAAACAAAAGGTGACCTTTTGAAGTCGAAGTATTTGAAATAGGAATTAAAATTGAGTAAAATTTATTTTGGTTTAAATTGGTAAAAAAATAATCAACAACAATTATCAGGCACTTTTTTCATCAGTTGTAAACATTTTTAACTGCTTATATATATGTAATTATAAAAAACAGATAAAAAGGTAAAATATTTGAATGATGATCAACATAACATTAAATAACATTAAATAAATAAAAATATTTTATATGAAAAACATAATTCTTTATTCTCTACATGCATCATTTTCATTACTTTATTTGAGTTGTTCGCAGCTCTCCGTAGGGAAAATAATATGTTTTTGAAGGAATGTCATAATTTTGAACCAATTTAGATATTTGGGTGCTTAAATATGTTAATATGAAAACTATGCAATATATCTTATTATTATTATTATACATTTTTTTCCTATCTAATAAATAACTGTTTAGTTTTATAAATTCGTTACATAACCTTCAACTTATTAAATATTTTTTGTAACTAGTATACTTTAATTATTTTGGTACCTCTTAACTACTTGAGGCAAATACTTTCAAAAATATTCTAATTCCGAAACATGTAGCAAAATAATATATCTTGAAGACACATGTGATCAAATTCAAAAGGTTCGAGTAGTCCACTGAGGAATAACCCTAAAAATACTTTTGTACTTGTCAGAGTTATGTATTGAGGGTTCAATACTATATATGTATGTAGAGTTCTTTGACATTTTGTAAATAAATCTGTGGAAAACATGAATGGAAATCTTTTATTCCTTTTATAAACTACCAGTCATTGAATTTTCATTCATATTGACAGCTTGACAGTCTAAAAACTTTTATTTTGTATACGAGACCCTAAAACATAAATTTTGTACTATTCTTTTATGTATATTTAGTTATTTCAGTATGCTTGGTTAGCAAACGGCAATTTTGTTTAATACGATTTTGCCTATTCACCAATACTCAAAATGATGGTTATTTAAAATTCTTATCTTACATGAATTATTATCAGCAAATTAACACATTAATCATCTGGAGCACAATAATGAAAATAATAAACTTTATTTCGGGCTCAACCCATATTTGGACATTTGACACTATTAATTAAAGTACAAACATTAAAATTACACATCAAAATCAAATACATAGGTACATCAAAATATAAAAAAATAATTAAATTATAAAAAAATTATAACAAAATGATAAATTTAATTACACTTATTCAATATTTAAAACCAAAACAAAAGGTTACATAAATATAAAAATGAAATATTTATTTATAGGTAAATTTTACCCAGAACCTAACTATTTGTGCATCATGGCTGTCTGCTATAGCTGGAAAGTTGGTGTTGCGACTGTCAAAGGTCCGTTGTCTAAGTGAAGTAACCCTCTTTCTCATGACAGCCACAAAAGCATCAGTGCGAGCCTCACAGAACATCCATGATGCACTGCAATATCTAGGCAACTGGAACATTGTCCTGAACACGTCATTATATTGAAGTTATATTATAGTTCGTCCAGATACCGCATGTGTTTAGTGTCTGACAATAAGATTTAAAAAGTGTTATTTTCACTTGGAAATTAGAGGTACAAAGTCTGGTCCATTTCTATATCTAAGGTAACAGTTTTTATGGTGTTATAGACTAGCCCATGACTCTTTGCATATTTTTTACATCTTTAAGCTTCTGATTGATGGACTGAGCAGTACCATATCATCAGCGAAGCTAAGATTGTTAACACTACTACCTCCGATGTGACATCCTATATGCGAACCACTCAGTTCATCAATCAGTTCATTAACATATGAATTAAATAAACTCGGTGAAGTAAGCCCCCCCTGTCTTACTCCACATGTACTCCAACTTGTACTCTTCTAATAAAGAATTTAATCACTTTACAACATTAATTTGAGTATTATACCAGTATTTAAATAAATTCATAATCGCTGTAGGCAATCCACTTTTATGTAATTTATTCCATAATATATAATAGTCAACCAGATAAACGCTCATGAAAAAACAAGAAAATAACCATACACACTAGTTCTAAGAGCTTTATAATACGACACTGTGTGCTTTAGATTAAGTATGGCCATTACAGTAGAAAGCTTAGGTCTAAAACCAAATTGAGCATCATTAATATTTAACCATCATCTTGTAATAGACTATTGGCAGTGTATAGAGATAATATTCTTCTTTCGACAGAAACATTCAGGAAGGAGAGATCATTGAGTCAGCGGTTGCCCTTCCGTCTTTTATACCGTCATACCGAGAGCTGTGTGTATTTTACCGTCAGCGAGGACGACGCGACGGGCAGATTCATCAGGCGAGCAATGAAGGCGACAAAATACAACATCATAGAATATAATACCAAGATGGCCATAAAAGACAGAAACTTTGCTATCGTGGAAACTTTGCTCGTGATGAGTGAAAAAAATAAAAATAACAGTAGGTCACCACATATACACACACATATATGTAATTGCTGTGCAAAGGACTTACTTTACTAATATAGTTTTTTAAGATACCTGTACTTTGAGTTTTTTTGAGTATGTTATCTCAAAATTCAACGATTAATCTGCCAAAATACAAACTAAATGCGAAAAGTGCACGGGCGACGTGTCCGTGGATAAAAGTAAAAATTAATAAAAAAAATTCTAAATTGATTGATTTGAAGCTTAATAAATGTTTATTTCAAAACATATCAAGTCAATATATTTAGTTTATTATTTCTAACCTACAAATAGTATTTAGTCAAGATTAATTTTGAAACTTTAATCAGAATTTATTTTTAAGACTGAAAACAATATTTTTTAATAAAAAATCAACATGTTTTTTTCATCTAGCTAGCAGCCACACGCAACGTACAAGTTAGAACCTGTTTATGACAAACAAATAATGAAATGGTAAAACGAATAGTGCGGCCGAATATTCGTTTCGGTAAAGGTTAAATCGAATAGTATTCGGATATTCAGCAAAACTACCATTCGGCATATCTCTAATAATAATATCAGGAAAAATTTACACATTGATGTAGCCCCTAAGTAAGCATATTATTTGCTTGTGATAAGGGTGACAACGATAAAAATACATAGAATAACACATTATAAACGGACAAACATAGAAATACAGACCTCTATGCTCATCACATACATACCGCCAGATATACGCCGCTATACGTTAGGCGTCAGCGCTCTACCACTGGACCAACGGGGCGGTTGAAACACTGAAAATATTATTAACTAAAAAAGACGAAAACGTTAAAGCTAGTGTATAAATCCACTGGATTGGGATTTGAAGGGGTAACACGTGGTCGGCTATACTAACACTTTTAGTCTCAGCATCGCGAGGCGGTTATGATGTTAAATTGTATATGAATTTCTTGTACTTTTGACATTACGCTATCTGTTGAACACTAATCAACCCAGTCAACAGATACAACGCTGTCTGTTAGACTTGTTTGGATCCAACAGATTTTTGTAAATAAATAATCGGCAATAAAATAATATTACGATTTAAAATTAAGATGTAAGTTATTCTATCTTTCAAGTTGGGCCCAACTGCACACGGTGTATAAATTTGAATAAAATCGGTTAAGTAGTTTAGGAGTCCATCGCGGACAAATATCGAATTATATATAATAGATATTTATATGGTATTTATAAAAAGGTTTAAATATACAGCTTTAAACGCTTTTGCAAACAATAAGTTTATTACTTCTTGATTAAAATGAGATAAGATATAAACCAAGTTGCTATATAACTCTACAAGGATTGCGTTACTGGGCATCTTAATTTGAATAAGGATGAATTCAATCAAAATTAAACAGAATACAAGGGAAAATTGGGTCTTCAAAGTTTGTTTAATAAGAAAATTGAACCACTAAGAACAATTTGGAGGCATCTAAACCCGATTGGTAGAAATAAAGGAAAGTAAAATGAAATGAATGGAGCAAAAGGAGCGAAAGGGTCTTTAAGCAGGACGAGACAATACAACTGTTTAGGCACTTTTTATAAAACTGATATATATTAAGGATTATTAATATATTATAATAAACTAATATAAAAAAACTTCTTAGCTAAATTTACAAATAATATAATTCTTTTAGTGTTAATTTTTATAAATTTGAGTTTTATTATGAAAAGCACATTTTGTATTATACCAGCGACTTGATTTACTGGCGATCAACATATTTTTATGATTATATTTAGATTAAAAAAAAAGCTATTTATTAAGCTATATTTTTTGTTAATTATTAGATTTATTATATGAAATTTGTTGTACCTTAACCTTTCCATGTATTGGTTAACGCTTTGAAATTGTAAAATAATTATTTCAAGAATTAAGACAAGGAAATGTATTTATATCATTTTTGTATGTTGTTTTTGGTTTTTATTACTTTATTATATTAATTCTTTATAAAATCTTTATCATAAAGAAACATTCTTGTTGTGATTTTTTTTTGCAACATGCTTTTAAATTATGCAAAGATTTTCTATTTCCTGTGTCTATTTCCTTTGTGCCGCTGGGAAGTCACATTCCACATCCCGGCATTTGTCTTTTTGGCCGAAGAGTGTCCATACAGTAAGAAAAAAATAGGGTCTAATTAAAAGAATACTGCAAAAAACTAAACATACAAATAAATGTTAAAACACACATAAATAAGTTTAACATTCTAAGTAAACAAATACACAAAATTATATTAAATAAATATTAACTTATAAGTCTTGATGAACTTTACAGTTTCCACTATTAAATTTCCATTTACAACTCCTAAGCTTTTTGCGGCTAGCTCACAGTCCACACCAACACTAATGACTGGATTATTTGTAGCGAAAACTTCGTGGATTGGCACATTATTTATTCGCTTTTAAACATACGTAGAAATGCTTACGGTCTTTAATAAAAATGGAACTTATTTTTTCCATATATTCCATTTATTCTGGACTTTTTTTTCCATTTTATACCCTTGTTTTTTTCCCATTTATTCTTTCCATTACAAAAAAATCAATATATGTATGTTGTGAATTTGCAACATTTATCTGTTTCCGTCTCTTTTATGGTACAACCATCAATAGTTTTTCTTTTATCGAGATGTTTTTTTTTTTTTTTTTTTTTATACGATCTAGGGCAATGCTTGACTACATTCCACCTGATGGTAAGTGGAATGTAGTCTTAGGTGGTAAGGCGCATTACCCTAGCAACCTATTCACTCTTCGCTTGAAGACACCCACATTGTATTCGGTCGGAAATACCGACGCAGGCAAGCTGTTCCAATCCTTTGCTGTACGCAGTAAAAATGAGGAAGCAAAACGCTTCGTTCGGACAGGTGGAATGTCCACAACAAAAGGATGGATACCTGCCGTGCGTCGGGACGTCCGGTGATGGAAGGGGGACGGGGGAACTAAGTCGTGTAGTTTCTGCGCACACTCACCAAAATGTATCCTATAGAATACTGAGAGGCTAGCAATTTTACGCCTGTGTTCAAGGCTTTGGAGGTCGGCTTCGACCAATTCGGGATCCCCGATAAGCCTCTTTGCTCGCCTCTCAATTGAGTCCAGAACCGCAAGATGAGACTTTGCGGAACCAGCAAATATGTGACCACAGTACTCTACACACGACCGGATCTGTGCTTTGTATAGAACAAGAAACTGTCCCGGTGTAAAGTACTGCCGAACCTTCGCAAGAACGGCAAGCTTTGCTGCTGCCGCTCTTGCTCTGGACTCAATGAACCGACCAAAGTTTTGAGAGTCGGGGTGTACATAAAGAGATGAAATAATTTGGTAAAAAGAGGTAATAAAAACATTTTATGATATACCAACAACAACTCAGAATCAACCAACATACCTAAACAGCATTAATTATTTGACGGCCTGTTGGTCTAGTGGTAAGTGGCAGGACTTTTTCTGGTGGGACCTAAACATGTTGTAGGTAAAATACCACACCAGCTAACTCATTCACAGATTTATATGACTAAGAAAGCTCTCGCAACAAGTAGATTTCTTAGTCTCTAAAGCGGCAACTGTTTTTGGTTTATTATTAAAATAAAGGTTAAAAAAAATATCATGCATGTTTATCTAGTAAAAAAACTAAGTCCATATCTAAAACACTATCTAACATCGATTTCTCATTTTAAGCTAAATTGCGAACCAATTTATTTTAGACCTTTATATAATAAATAATTAATGTCGCTCGTGACCTCTTGCGTAGACTACAGAAGGGCTTTTCACGTTCGGAATATTAGTTTAGAACTACTAATCAAACCCGGGTAACAAATAAAATTAGCCGCAGCATTGCTATTTCCTATTAAAAGGCGATCGGTTATACCAGCTCATAGTGTAATATAATATAAAATTAATTATTTAGCCTATAAGAACCTTTCACAATGTATGGGCTTTCAAATGCAAAGATAAAAACTAACACGAGAAGTATTAAGAGATGGTGAACATATCATATAAGTTTTAATATTTTGTATTCTTATAAAGAAAACTTTTAAGAAAGTATTTTTCAAATTGCTTTAATTAGTTAATTACTAGTAAGACTCTTATCTTTATTTTTTTTTAAGTGCGGTAGAAAAAGAAATGTGGCGTGTTTCATTATATTTATAACTATAACATGAGAGCTACGTAAAGGAATAACGTAAGTATTATTTTAATATCTTATTTCTGCGAGCTAGTTCTTAACTAGAAACAAAATTAAAGCAGACGGTAGTCGTTTATTTTTATTAGTGTTAATTTTCACAAGGCTGCACTCGAGAGTCTCTATGGAAGAAATAAGACTCATGTTCCGTACTAATCGAATTATATTATGAACAATTTATTTCTTTTAAATAACGTACACAAACAATTAGGACGAAATTCAGATAAGTACCTCTATTAAATGAATAAAAAGATTACCCAAATATTTCTAAATTCTTTAATATATTTATATAATCGTAATTTTTTCAGACATCAAAGATCTAAAAATGAAAAACCTAATCTGGAAAATAATAGGTCCTGAGATTTAGGACAGGGTTTCAGTCGGTAGACAACGAATTATAATTTCATGTACAGACGCTGTCACACCAATATAAGCTTGTTAGAACAAAATGATCACGATAAATAAAAAAGAATGCCCTAGCGAGCCGTGAAAACGTACAACGATAACCTTCCACTGCCTCACAAAAGGCGCGTTCAGCCGCGAACGGACGAAATAGATTTTTGTTCATATTAGGACCGAGAGTGGCGTGTTCTATTACAAACGAAATCAATATTAATACTTCTAGTTCAGGCAAGAATGTTGTAATACAATGGGCTTAATTGATTTTAAAAATGTACCTTAAAGTGTTTTAATGAATTCTCTTATAAATAAACTTTACAAATAAACAGTGTACTATTTCGTCTGTATCTTAAATGTAATCAACTACAAATATATACACTATTAAACAAAGTATTTAAATATAGGAATAATAATAAATATTGAAGGATAATTTAGAAGAAAATTATTCTACCTTTTCATTTCCACTGCACTGAAAAAGTTGATTAGAAGGAGACAGTATGGTAATTCTTGTATTAAATGTAAATAACGCGCTATTACAAATTACTTAGTGCGTATATAAATAGCAGAGTTGCGTGAATCATTGGTAGCGTTTGGAGGAACTGAACTGTCTTGCGCGATGCTCTCCAATATTTACAAAGTCTCAGGTACCTCTCCAAACGATTCTGATCACTCATTATGTTAAACCCTACTGTAACATTATTGTAATCAAAACAATCAAAACACTAACTAGAAAATCTAATTCTTAATTATAAATCGAACGTAAGTTGGTCTTGGTGGTAGACCATAACATCCGGTCGCCGGCAAAGTTACCACCCATCGGGCAAAGTCGTGCCGCAAAGCGACCTAGTCGTGTTCCGGCACGTTGCTCGATGAAGCCGTTTATGGGAAATGGGTCTGAACAGTTGCGGTGCGTTGGCGAACCGGTCTGACGTCGGGTTGGTGTTTGTTTTGTCGGGTGTCTAGTCGAGGAGGGTAGCGGGATCCGAAGCGACGGCTTTCCGCTGGCCGCCCGCAGATAGTTGGGGGCCCAATTAGTGGGATAGCCAACCACGAAAGGCTGCCCCGCCAGCTGTGAAAAATCCCAGGGTGGCTCCATCGTGCTGGTTGGCGACCAGACGAGGAGGCCCGATGGCGATCCCTGGGGGGGTTCGGGCGTCCCCGCAGTCTCCAGACTAGCCTCCCAGTGGCAGGACATCACCAATTTCGACGTCGGGTTCGATACGTGCCGTCTCGTTCAACTGCCATTTCCCATCCCTATTCACTTTTATATATATTTTTTTTTTTATGAAAAAGTTAAGAAAAAGGAACAAGGTTACACAGCGGTTGCACTCCTCCTCATATAAAGTGCACCTCACTAATATCAGGGGTTTGCACTCAAATCTTTTAGCTGTCCACCACCACCTGGAGACAGAGCAGCCGCACTTGCTCTTTTTGACGGAGACGCAGATACAATGTCCTTTGAGCGCTGCATACTTGGATTATCCCGGTTACTCGTTAGAGCACAACTTTCGCTCACGGGCCGGAGTCAGTGTGTATGCGCGGAACGACCTCTGTATTCAGCGTCTCCGTCATCTTGAAGACCCCACTTTTTCTTCCCTATGGGTTTTAGTGGACACAGGAAACGAAAAAATCCTGTATTCCTGTGTCTACCGTTCGCACAGCGGTGACCAGGAGACAACTCGTTTATTTGAGTATCTCAGTGAGGCTGCAGATATGGCTCTGTATCAGTACCCTTCGGCGCAGCTCGTCTTTCTGGGGGACTTTAATGCCTGTCATCAGGACTGGCTGTTCCCGTACCAGAAGACCGACCATGCTGGAAGAGAAGCGCGGAACTTTGCGTTGTCCTTGGACCTCTTTCAGCTGGTGAGGCAAGCGACAAGGGTACCAGATGTGGTAGGCCATACAGCAAATTGCCTGGACCTTCTGATGACAACTGATCCGGACAGGTATCGTGTAGAGGTCACGTCCCCCTTGGGAACCTCCGATCACTGTCTGGTGAAATCTGTATTTACATATTCCCCACCAGCTTTCGAACCACATGGTGTTAGGCGAGTATGGAAATACAAGTCAGCAGATTGGGATGAGATGCGGCACTTTTATGCGTCTTATCCTTGGCGGCAGGTCTGCTTCTCTTCTTTGGATCCGTCGAGTTGCGCGGATGCTATAACCGATGTGGTGCATCAGGCAATGGAGTATTTTATTCCTTTTGCTGACGTACCCATCGGTGGCAAAGCTCGCCCATGGTTTAATGCCGAATGTCGTCATGCACATGACCGAAAACATTCGGCATACCTCATTTGGGCTGATGCTCGAAGCCGCAAAACTCCGGATGTAAGTACAAAGAAGAGAGCCTTTAACCAAGCTGCCAAGTCCTATAAAAAGGCATTGCGGAAGGCTCGTCTTGATCGGATCGTTAAAAATGGCGAAAAGCTCTCTGTCAGACCAACTGGCAGTCGAGCTTTCTGGTCTCTTGCCAAAGCGATCGAGTCGAACTTCTGCCAACCCTCACTGCCTGCTCTGCTGAAGCCTGATGGATCCCTGGCCCACACAGCAACAGAGAAAGCGAATGTATTTGCTTCTCTGTTTGCTGATAATTCGCATCTAGACACTGGCAATGCTTCTCCAGAACATCTTCCTCACTGCGGTATTTCGATGCCTGAAATCCGCATCACTAACAAAGAGGTATGGAGAACATTGTGTCGTTTAGATGTGAATAAAGCCAGTGGTCCTGATGGTATACCAGCCATTCTGCTCAAGACATGTGCAGCTGAGTTGTCTCCTGTATTGACACGTCTGTATCGCCTCTCTTTCAAGACTGGAAAAGTGCCGGAATCCTGGAAGCTTGCCAACGTGCAACCCGTGCCCAAAAAAGGCAGCCGTGCCGATCCTGCCAATTATAGGCCCATTTCAATCACCTCCATACTCTGCAAGATTATGGAGCGTGTATTGAACTCGCGGCTTCTAGCGTACGTAGAAGGTAACGATCTCCTCAGTGACCGACAGTACGGATTTCGCCGAAATAGGTCCACTGGGGACCTTCTAGCGTACGCAACACACATTTTAGGCGAAGCCATCGAGAGGAACGGAGAAGCGGTCGCCGTCTCTCTGGACGTCTCGAAGGCTTTTGACAGGGTCTGGCATGTGAGCCTTTTAAGCAAGCTTTCAGCGTACGGTATATCTCCTGGTCTGATTGGCTGGATAACGGACTTTTTGAGCCGGAGATCTCTCCGTGTTGTTGTCGACGGGTGTTCTTCGGAACCCTTGACAATAAATTCCGGAGTACCTCAGGGGTCCGTTCTTTCTGCAACTCTTTTTCTGCTGCACATTAACGATCTGCTGAAGCCCGGTATCTATGGGTATGCAGACGACAGCACAGTTGTAGAAAGATATCTGCCAAGTTCTCGGGCTAGTAGAGATGAAGTACAATCTGAAAGAGAAGCCATGGTGCAACGTTTGAATGACAAACTTCAGGCAGTCTCCGCATGGGGCAATGCCAATCTTGTCAAATTCAACGCCACCAAAACGCAGACGTGTTTGTTCACCGCCAAAAGGAGCCCCTTCACCTTGGCTCCTACTTTCCAGAATGTATCCTTGAAATACACTGACTGGCTTCAGTTGTTAGGCTTAGAGATCTCCTCGAACCTCAACTTTGGTCGGTACATTGAGTCCAGAGCAAGAGCAGCTGCAGGAAAGCTTGCCGTACTTGCGAAGGTGCGACAGTACTTTACACCGGGACAGCTTCTTGTATTATATAAAGCACAGATCCGGTCGTGTGTAGAGTATTGTGGCCACATATTTGCTGGTGCCGCAAAGACTCATCTTGCGGTTCTGGACTCAATTGAGAGGCGAGCAAAGAGGCTTATAGAGGTCGCCAGACCCTAAATTGGTTGACGCCAAACTCCACAGCCTTGAACACAGGCGTAGAATTGCCAGCCTCTCAGTATTCTATAGGATACATTTTGGTGAGTGTGCACAGGAATTGCACGACCTAATTCCCCCATCCCCCTTCCATCACCGGACGACCCGACGCACGGCAGGTTTTCATCCTTTTGTTGTGGACATTCCACCTGTCCGAACGAAGCGCTATGCTTCATCTTTTTTAGTGCGTACAGCGAAGGACTGGAACAATCTGCCGGCGTCGGTATTTCCGGCAAAATATAATGTGGGTGTCTTCAAGAGGAGAGTGAATAGGCTTCTAGGTTAATGCGCTTTACCACCTAAGACTACATTTCACTTTCCATCAGGTGGAATGTAGTCAAGCATTAACCTAGTTTTGTATAAAAAAAAAAAAAAAAAAAAAAAAAAAAAAAAAGTTAATACAAATAAGACTTAGTCAAAGCTAGACTTGAGAAGAACTGGCGGAAAAAACTAGGAGATTTAAAGGTTTATTATATTTTTTAAGCTAATACTGGTATAAAAATATTGTCTGTATTTTAATGTTAAAACATTTTGTTCAGAACCACGGGAAATATAATTCGAACATCTCCTGATTAAAATAACACAGCATGTAGTGAATCGCTTTTGTTATTGTTCGTATGTTTATTTGTTCAGTTCAGTCCACTGAACAAGGAAGATTATTTTTATTGCACTCTCAAAAGGCCAATGGTCCGAAAATAGTGGAATTGAAATCGATTCGCGATATGCTTTTGCTATTGTCGCTTTATATCAGGTACGTTGAATCTTTAAATATTAGATATATGTGTCAGTCAATTTGACCTATATTAAACTAATTAGATTATTATTAGCAAGACGCGAAAAATAAATATATAATCTTGATTCTAACCTCTACTTAATAGTTCTTTATTTATTAAACAACTAAGTCCACAGACAGTACTTTCTTAAAGAATATTTAAATTATCTTTTTTATCTGTGTTAGTCTACTTTTTCAATGCAGACGGTATATATAAACATTTTATAAGATTTCTTTTAAGCAATACTGAAAATTATATTATATAGATATTATCAATGAAAATCCTAATAATAAAATTTAATTTAGTTCTCTGATCCAGATTTCGCAATAATAAAGCATGAACATCTTACGATATGCTTTATAAATATGGACGCTTCAAGGAATTCTCCTTTGTTCATATGTGTTATAACTGATTCAATATATGTACATAGATGATGAAGTTGCACCAATGGAGTTATTAGTTTCTTATTGATGTAGAACGGAGCGTGTATTAATTCATTATTAGTTCGAATAATGAAAGTACGTTACGAGAACTAAGTATAAAGATATCATTTATTTTATTTATCGATTTATTTAATTTTAATAAAAAAAACTGACTTAGAATTTCGTTTTGGTTTTCTATTTTATTTTTGTTAATTAAACTTGATATATGTTTTTTCTGAGTATCTTATCGAAACAGTAATTTCATTATTATGTATTTGGTTATTTAATACAAATAAACATAAAAAGAAAGCAATTAGGCGTTCATTATGACTTCATGAGAGTAAAAAAACCTGACCTTGGTAATTTTTTGTTCCTCTTGCAGTCCTTTACCAACCCCTTTTTTCACTTCTGGTCCAGTATAGCCCTTCGCATCTGGCGATGACGTCAAAACCATTAGGATGAAGCTTAGTCAACTTCAACGTCATTTTCATTGCCAAAAAAATATATTTTAATAGCAAAAAAATATAACTATTTTATTTGTTATATTTATTAAAGAACTACTTATTAAGTTATCTATTTACCAAATTCATTATTACTTTTAATAATAACTTATTTTCTAGCCTTTACAAAATATCACATTTTTAATAATAATGACTTTTCTCTACAACGTAAATTAGTATTTTATCGATGGATTCAATAAACATTCAATTTATCGATGGATTCAGTAAAAACTGTATTTCTGAATTCTGAGATTCTATCGCATGGAAAGCGCAACTAAGATATTAAACGTAGCTTTATTGCAATATTATTTTGATTAAAACGTTCTTCCGTTGCTCCAAGACATTCCCTGGAGTAAAATAATTACGTGATATTTTTTAATATTAATGAAATATTATATGTATACTACTTGCGTCTAACTATGTTTTAATTAATTTTTTATCAAAGTGATGTGTAAGGCATCATGTTTAAAAAAAAATATATTAGTATAAAAGTGTTATGCAAAATGTTGTTGCAGTTTTTGCTCAAAACGCACGCTTTCGTCCTTGATTATAATTATTTAATATACACAAAGTTTGAGACTTTTGCATTTACTTAAACTAACATAAAAAAAAATATTTATCTAAACATTATTTTTATTACGGAATTTTCTTGAATATAAATATATATTTTTATTTTCCACTGCAATTTAAATTAGCTACAAAGTGCAGGGAAAGATGATTTATAAGAATCTTGTTGGATCTTTGTGTAAATTAACATGACATAGTTCATTACTAAGAAAAACAATATCAACATAAATCCCTTAAAATCATATGGTTAAGGCTGGTAATTAGTAATTACAATTATTATAACAAGTTACAACCTTTAATCTATTTTTATTATAGATAATAATAAGTTTTATTAAAATTTACAATAACATACCTGATAATAATAAACATTCATATTCACATGAGAATAAATATTATGATTTACTTTGACACCGGAGCTTCTAGCCGGCCATGCCCAACTCTCAGTGTGGATCAAAATAGCTGAATCCAATATTCCAATTCACAACCGTTTTGTCATAATGCAGAGCAATAACTCTCAAAAGTAATAGAGCACATGTGCTCGCATTCAAAAGGTTTAAAGGGTCCACTAAGGAATAACTGCCCTCTCACATTCTTCAACAAAAAGGTCAGAAATTAGTTTTCGGTCTATAAATTGTATGTGAATTTGTTCAATTATTTCTCAATGTTTGACGATTGGGACGAAAAAGGAAAAAGTTGAAATTGAAAATAAGTTGACTTTAACCTTTTGACCGCTACGACCTGAAGGCATAGGCGTGTCCCGTACGTTATGAGCATATAAAAATGTTAAATGACAATTAGTTATTTAAGTAATTTAAATTTTAATATATGACGTTTCGGAATGGCCATAATAAGTTTATAGTATATCAAATTGTGTATATTTTTATTTATCAATTTGTATATAGTTATATAAAATATTATTGTCTGAGCCTATTATCATCGCCGTGTGTAAATCCAAGTCATGAAATCAACAGCGAAAACCTTTCACCTTAACGACGCATTTAGCCATCAACGGATAAAATTGATTTTTTGTTACATTCGGACGAGAACTGTAGACCAGCACTAAATGTAGTGACAGTTAGAAGCCCTATAATACTATCTTTATCATAGTAATCATATTTAAAATGTAATATTTAATTGAAGATAACTAATATGTATGAAAATATTATCTGTGTTGACAAGAAATACTGAAAAGCAATGAAAGAAAATGTATTTTTTTAATCTTGTCTGCGGTGAACACTGTTACTGATGCTCTTTCAAAGAGTTGTTTATTCATAATTCTGAAATAATTTAAATGTGTGCCTGAGTAAATAATATATTGAATGTAAAATTATGCTATATTATTATCATAGTACTTGATAATACAGTACATTAGTTGTTATTTTAAATACCTACCCTCACATTTCTTTTATTTTATGTAAAATCAATTTAGGAAAAGAAAAATACAAGTACATAATAAATAAGTACATTATTGTTCATTTGTAAATGGTTTATGAGAGAAAACACACATTTTTTTTAAAATATAATAAAAAACAAACTGCTTTTTAAGTGATTTCCATAATGCTTTAAAAAACTGCTTATGTTAAAAATAATAATTTTAGTCTATAGTTGCCTTCCTACTAATTATTGACAACGTTGGTAACTCTGTTCCTTTAATGTTTGAAAATATCTATAAACATGTATAGCCATGTTAAGCTTATTTTCATTTATTATCAAATTATATAAATCTGTTAATTATATAAATTAAAATTTTTATAAATCTGTTCCTTTAGTTTCCGATGGGTTCTAATTTTTGGTTGCAACCAAAAATTATATTAGTAACACTGTTTATTTTATTTATTTTTTTAATTAATTATTGCCCTTATTTCTATATTTTTGTATTAGATTGTTAGTCCCCATTGTGAAGCGAGAAATAAAAAGCTTTATTTTGTTTGTTTATTTCTTTATTTATTTTTTATATATTTATTTATAAATATTCACTTGGCACGGGAATTACGCAGGCATTGGTACCATTGTTAATGTTTCTTGTATTTATTTACTCCACGCTACAGGTTCATAAGAAAAATAGTCTTGTTATTTCTGATACCAATCTAAATGTTTTTTATCACTTGGAAATAGTTTTTCTTTTTCAACTTCCTTGATTGTATTATTGTATTATTTAAGTGTGTAGGAGGAAAATGGTTTGTTATTTCAAATAAATGACGCATCAGGTTAGATACCTACTAAGCAAATTTTGCCTAATATTTTAATTATGTTTTTATAAAACCTAAATATTTCTAAGATTAAATTTCCAGAATAACAAATTCTGGGATCATTTGTATCGTATCCTATTCCATTTTTAACCCCCGACTCAAAATGAGGGGTGTTATAAGTTTGACCTATCGATCTGTGTGTCTGTTTGTGGCAATGTAGCAGCGAAACGAGTGGACGGATTTGATTGCGGCTTTTGTATCGGGGTTTTTTTTTTTAATTTTTAGTATCCTAAACCTATTCTAGTAACAACATGAACTTAATTAATGAAAACAAATACATCATGTAGCTTTGACATTGTGATTATAATGCCATTGATAATTAAAAATAACAAAATAACAAAAAATCCGCGTCTCCCTTCCATCACCGGACGTTCCAACGCACAGCAGGTGTCCATCCTTACGTTGTAGACACTCCACCTGTCCAAACGAAGCGCTATGGTTCGTCTTTTTTAGTGCGTACAGCGAAGGTTTGGAACAGCTTGCCTGCGTTGGTATTGTCGGCCAAATACAATGTGGGTGTCTTCAAGCGAAGAGTGAATAGTTATTGCGCCTTACCATCTATGACTACATTTCCACTTTACATCAGGTAAAATGTAGTCAAGCATTAACTTTGAAGGTATTAAAATTTTTTTATTTTTTTTTTCTAATTTTTTTTTTATATGTTCTAAGGCTATGCTTGACTATATTCCCCCTGATGGTAAGTGGAATGTAGTCTTAGGTGGTAAGGCGCATTGCCCTAGCAACCTAATCACTCTTCTTCTGATTTCTGAGCAATATCTTAAGATAAAATAAGAAGATAGCCACTCCAAAAATACTCAGGTATGTAGGTTTTTTAGGTATATTTCTATAATTCGATGTACTAAGATATTAGCATTCGTAGGCAGTCTACATTGCTATGTTAAATAATGCCATGTAGCCTGCCTACGAATGCCAACTTTTTAGGCCAATTTGAAATATTTACCACGCTTTAAAATTCTAAATTAAACGATTTTTATACTTTTGAAAAAAAATATAGAGTATGTAAGTTATATTATTTATATTACGATGTACAGGTTCATTTGTAATTAGTTGGTCACCTCTTGCAGGCAGCCTCTCTACATCAATGCCAACAACATTTGTCATACGACTTTTTACAGCTCTTGATAAAAAACGCCAAAAAAAGGAAACAAACAAAATTTTGCTCTCTCTTTTACTTATTACTCTTTATTTTGTAAAACGTACTTAAAAGGTCAATTGATTTTCATAACATATTTTGATTAGATTAAAAACTAAATGTCTTGCCATCCTTGTAGATAGGAACCAGAGTTTTGAACAGACGGTTAGGGAGATCCCCTTAAATTGTGAACCCGCCTCTCCCCTAGCCAGAAGAGACATAGTTAATTGAAAAAAATAGACAGGGAAAATCTACGATTTGCTGATTAAATAATATTGTACATGGATAAAAAATAAAATGTCGAAATCCTTTACAAAATTAAAGACCTTCGATTATAGAACCTAGAACCTGAGTGCTTAGATAAAAAAGAAATAAAAATCGTTGTCAAGAAAATTCAAGTGGTTGTTATTTAAGTATTTTATAAATAAATTTTGATCAACACTTAACGCCTCTCCAATAACAACAATTCAATTCATTTCCCCATAAATTTCACTTTGATATCGACTGCTTTTATTTTCGTCGACAAAGAATTTCTCAATATTAGAAAAGTTATATAATAGCCGCGTTTGAAACTTCACTTGTAATGTCGTTATTCCAAAATTTTGTCATTCTATGATGAATTTATATATTATTTATTATTAATATTCATTCTATATTTATATAAATTTAAATAAGCTTAACATGGCTATACATGTTTATAGATATTTTCAAAACATTCTATGATGATTTGGGACATTAAAGTTTGATGTAATAGGTATAAAACATGCAAATAATTATTATATTATGATTTTATTTTGAAGTTGAAATATGTTTAGGAAACTCATTGTAATTATAACTAGTAAATCCTGTGTAAAGTTATTTTTATATTCAAGTATAATAAGGTAATGAGCAATCTAATTTCTCATAGCATATACTTAAAATTAGTTCTTTTTGACATTTTTAAACTGAATAACAAGTGATTGTAATATAGTTTATTGATCCCACAGTCACAACTTACGCTTATTTTATCTTTTCAAGAGAGAATTATGTTACATTGAGTAATATATACAATAACTATATATATATATACATATAGTTCTCGAATTAAGGCCCGGTCTCCTTCCTTCTGATTTAATATACTGGTGTTAGCATATTACAGATTCCTACTGGTATATTTATCCTTTATTGTCATATATTTATACTATTCTGCTTATGTTATTTACGAGATTTTTCCTCCATCTATTTGATTTAACTTCCCCGAGCAGTATCAGCGACAGCCAAGTATTTTTTTCTTAAATCAAAAAAATACATTTTATTTATTACTAATGCCAATAAATTATTCTTTTGACACCAAAAATCTATTATTCAATACTATTTTACTTGTGTGGGTATGTATATAAATGATATAATGATGATATAAGTATTATATTTTAATACCTTTAAAATAAGGTTGAAAAAATATGATTCTGAAATTTGCATGCTTAGTCATGATGCTCGTAAAAGTACGATTCTGATTTTTCATTTTGAGCTGAGCCATAAGTAATTCCGTCCTCCATCTTAAAATGAACCCGAAAATTGTATTATTTCTGATTACGCCATTGTTCCTGTGATTTGGATTAAAAGAATTGATTCTTGGTTTAAAATAAAAATAGGATAAATTTTATTTTGTTATTTAATTCTATACTCTTTTTTAAGCTCTGTACTTTATATTACGATTTTAAAATCGAAAAATATGATCATAAATTTATAAGAACGAATAGTGAGATCACGCTTTTCCGTGGCTGATCTAACAGATGATTCTAACTATTCTAAAAGGTTAGATATCCCCAGATTTGGATATCGTTTTCTGATAATTTTGTTTCCCTATGATGGAGCCTTTGGCTCGGCATGAGCTACTGCATCGTTCTAATAATTACTTCCAATTTCCAGGTGACCACAAACCGGAAATGATACGTCCAGGCCTAGTACTCCGAAACTTGGAGAGACATTGGATGCGGTGTTATAGAAGAGGGTAAATATGACAAATAGAGCTTTTCTGTGGTAAACATCTAAATTCGTGTCTTTTGGGGATTAAACTAATTAACACTTAATTTACCTTTTAGGCCCCTACCTTTATTTTCAATGGCCGCTGGCCATTGTGTGTAAGTTATGTTAATATTCTTACTCGGGGCATATCGAAAGAAAAACGTTGCAACAAATACTCACTGAATTATGTACATATCAGGTAGAAAATTAAAAATGTTGTATAAAATCATTTTTATATTTGAAGCGTACTTTCCTACCTGAACAATAACGAGTTTGAAATCACTTTCATTTTTCTTTTCACTTTTCAAGCGTGTAAAGATATTATGTAAAATAATAGCGTTGAGCGTTATTCTATAAAATATTAGTTTTTTTATATCCAACGATACTCTTAATGTAAAATTGAATTAGATGTACAATTCTGACCTAGTAAATATTTATAAATATGGGATTATAGTTTTAAAGCACTTTAAAATGTTTTCCATTATTTATAATAAGATTCAGTATATAAATGTATGTATGTTTTCCGAATAAAATAAAATTATAAAAAATAAAAATAATAAATTCGTGACTTAATTAATATCCAGTCGTTATTGTATTGTGTATTTTGGATATAGAATTATAAGTAGATAATAAGTTTTATCTCCTAAAATCTAGTGATGCATAAAGTAATCCAAATTTTTAATTATTTATTAATGAGTGTAGCTCTTGTAATTATTACTTTTATGATTTCATAATAATCAAGAACTAATATATCATAAAACTTTACTAAAACCGGCATTCGGTTAAATATACAAAAAGTAATTATAATATTCGCATTCTGCTGTTTGATTACAAAATGAAATGTTGAGTTTACTTATAGTTGAAGTTATATACTAAAGCTTTTATAAACCATTTCGGGGTAGAAATAAAATATCATTTAGTGTTTTCAACTTAAGGTGACTTGATGTTGTTAAAAACGTATTTTCAAAATCTTTACTGTTTCTTGAAGGAAGTAAACTCACAAATAATATTCACAATTATAATCAATAGCACGATATGACGCATCTTACATTGTAGTAATTGAGAAAACCTACCAAGTGGAAGAATGATTTCAGCAAATCCTTAAAATATTCAATAAAATGACACATTTTTACCTAATTTCTACTATAGGCCTTATTGCACTTAACATAGGGCATATAATAAGATTAGGTAATGCTGCTATTTTGTGTTTCAGTTATAAGTCTAGTAATTACTTTTAAACCGTTTTCTATTTCCAAAATCGGTTCGTACATCAGTCATTCGTAAATTCATTTCTTTATGTTTGAGATATTCCATTAAATTAATAAAAGTTGATTAAAATATGGTTTATTGGTATAGTGGTAAAGTAGTTTCAAGTAGAAAATATAATTGTAATATTTTTATTATTTTTTTTATATATGTCTATATTTTATTTTTATTATAATTCTACAAGGAATATAACAAAAACATACATGATTAAATTTAAAATATGAAAGTTTTAGCTCTATGTTAATTAACATTAAAATGGAATCTAAAGGTAACTAAGTATATTAAAAGTTGAGCCAAACCTGCCACTACAGGACCTAGAACTTAGCCTGCACTAAAATGGTTAATTAGTTTCGTTCACTATTTGGTCTAATATAACTTCATATTAAATAGTCAGTCAGCGTTACTTTCTATCGATTTAGCGTTTGATATGTAATATTTAAACACATCGATGGCAAGCGTTTTGAATTATTTATTTTAGCTTCATGTTTATTTATTTATAGTTTCAGGTTTTATAATTGTGGTTTTGAAAATGAAACCATTCGGTGCCTTACAATATATAGAGAGTGTGAGACATACATAATATATACATTTATTTCAATGAAATTTCAGCTTTTCTTCTTAATAAGATACCATCTTTTTAATACTATTGATTATTATGAACCTTATTTGGGGAACAACTATATACTTTTACTTTTCTCCTATATAGTCCAGTAGAAAGAACTGGAACTTGAGCTAGTAAGATACAAATAGAAAATTATTTCTAGATACATAATAAATTGATATATTAAATATATATAGATTATAAAAGTAGTATCTGTATACATTATGTTCTCTGTTCTCACTTATAGTAGTATCTGTATACATTATTTTCCCTAAAACTTGTTTTGATTTTTTTTTTAAATAATGTAGATTGTTAGCAAAACTGAATGGGTAATAATTGGGTGACTGTTTTTAAGTAGAAAATGAATTAGGAAGTCATTACCATAGTAATGACAGATCCTATTAAAAATGAAAATAATCCTTAACTTTACTACAGATAGATTCATTCACACTGAGTCATAAGTAATTGCTCCCTCCGCCCTATAATGAACGCGAGATTATATTGTTTCTGATTACGCAATTGTTCCTGCGATTTTGATTAAAAGCGGATTTCGGTTTAAGTTGGAATAAATTATTTCAGATCTAATTGATTTTGTTTCTACAACAGATTTAAAATCTTTTTGTAGCTTATTGAGGGTAAATAGGTAGGGTTTATTACAAATAACTTTTGTTTACAAAAATATAGTTTATTTTATTTGACACAGCAAAACTTTTATTTTATTATAGTTTTTAGTAAAAGAAACTTATATAATTACAAAATAATGTATAATCAAATATTAACTAGCAAATTTAGCGCTAATATAAAGAGCACAGCTTCACTGCTCTTTTTATACAGTTGGATGAAAGCTACCGAAATGGTTATACTAATTCAATAAACTCCCTACGAAACTTTGCTATAATAACTAGTTGACGACTTTCTTCTGAAGGTTGTACTGCCCCGTTTGAGCCGGCCTGTATATGTGCTGGAGTCAATTGTCAAAATACTACCTCTAACTACTATCACCACCCTTTTAAAACATGGACTATCAGTTAGATTGGTATGTCCAAATTTGGTTTTATTAACCATTTACTAGTGTTGCCCACGATGGAAACGATAAAGTTTTAAGCTAACCCATCATATCTCTGGATTAATAACCAGAGAGACCAATATTTTTCATATGCTATAGTTGTTCTGAGATTTTTTACCACTAGGTTAGTCTTTGAACCTCGCGTTAAAATCATAAAACTTTTAAAATAAAATTTATTTTAAATCATTGTAAAATTAGTTAGTTAATTATTTAACTTTGTTAAAGATTCGATTCGATTACTTATACCTTTAAGTGTGAGAATACGATTATCAACATAGAATATATAATTAATATAAACTGAATAGATATAGAAAAAATCTAGTAGTAATTTAACATCAAGAACTTTTTGATGCCCTCTCAGCCTTTATTCTTGTGTACTCGCTTGAAAACTTAAGATTAAGAGGCCTTGGAAATTCTCTTGACCTTGTTTAAGATTTATATCCAAGGTTGAGTTCAACGAGTATATTTTTTTAACTTACAGAAGCAACTGTTTTTTTTTTTTGTCTCTCTATACTGTTAGCCCTGTTGGCTATTACAGCGTTACCTGGAGAGCGGGTGGGTCAGGAGACCCGTCCTTAAAAGAGAAGCAACTGTTCTTAAATAATATAACCTTTTTGATACGATAGTTAAAATATTACGACAGTTAAAGTGTACATTATCCAAACACCATTACAACAGAAAATTTGCATAAGTGCAAATTCCTGCCAATTTAAAGAAACTTGCATTTTTGTGGTGGTAGATGGTTAGTCCGAAACGTTACAATTGACTTATGATTTATAACTTCTACTTTACAAAAAAATGTACAATATATTTTTTTTTAAAAGTACCAGTTCTCTTAATTTTTTATTCAAAAAAATATCCACGCCTCCGTCACCTTGAAAATGGCACCTTTTCTTCCCTATAGCTTTTAGTAGACACAGGAAACCAAAAAAATCCTGTATTCCTGTCTACCGTTGGCACAGCGGTAACCAGGAGACAACTAGGTTATTCAAATATCGCGGTGAGGCTGCTGATATGGCTCTACATTAGTAGCAGCGCAGCTCGTCTTCCTGAGGGACTTTAATATTTGTCATCAGGGCTGGCTGTTCCCGTACCAAAAGACCGACAATGCTGAAAGAGAAGCGCGTTATCGCATTGTCCTTGGACCTTTTAGCTGGTGAGGCAGGCGACAAGAATATAAGGTATATTAAGCCCTACAGCTGTGCCTAGAGCTTCTCCTGGCAACTGATCTGGATAGATATTCAAAGCCACTTAGTCCTACAAAAATATAATCCTAATTAAATAAACAAAAAAGAGCTATTCAGGCTATTTGTAACTTAAACGCTAGAGATTCCTTGAAAGGTGTTTTTAAAGAAATCGGTATTCTTACGGTCACCAAATCGGTATTCTTACGGTCGCTTCTCAACATTTTTTAATAACATATTATACAGAATGTCAATATTTAAATACTTTTATTTAAAACAGTTACAGACATACGATCAATACAAGAAATAAAAATAAACCTGTAACGCCTAAATTTCGACTTCAAAAAGTTAACAAATCCTTCAAGGGCTTTAGTGTCCGCATATATAATGAGGTTCCACAAGATATCTTAGATCTTCCTTTTCTTAGTTTTAAATCTATAATTATAAGTATATTTTTCAATAAAATTATTATAACATTCAAGAATTGTTGGTTGATCGAAATATGTGGAACTCATTTGCAGTGTTGATGTTATAATGTGTAAGTCAAACATTGTTAAATTTCATTTTAAAAGAGCAACTGTTGAGTTTCTGGCCAGCTCTTCTCGACAGAGCAGCATTCCGAGCTGATAGTCGCTTACTGACGGATTGACTGATACTGACCAATTTAATGTAATCATTGACGATTCAAAAGTGCGTGTATATGCCAACTTGAATAAAGATATTTTTCGAAATTGAATTTGAATTCCTCCATCAATCAAAGCGATCGAATCAAACTTTAACCAACCCCGACTGCCTGCTCTGCTAGATCCGATTGGATCCCCGGCACATACAGCGACACAGAATGTATTTGCTTCTCTGTTTGCTGATAATTTGTTTGAAATGATACTTCAGAATTACTGATGGAATACAGAGTATTAACAGCATTATCCGCATAATCACGTATATAAATAAGATTTAAGATGGTAACGTATATATACAAAGAAATACATATAACACCATATGAATGTAAAGAAGAATTGCATTGATAAAATAACACTTTAACATTTAGGTATGATTTTAGAAATTATATAATTGAGACAATTATGTTACTACTAACATAGAGCCTCAAAGTAATAAATACTATAAGATTGGAATATTGTAATATTTGTTAAAAAAAACTACAAGTGTTTTTTTACCAGTCTTCCATTACTTAAAATAAACTCATCCTACTCATTCTCATTAATAATGTTCGACCTGTCTGTTGTAGTGTCATTCATTAATAATTTATACTTTTATCTGCTTGAATATTTCATCGAGTGAAATCATTATGTAACTGATGGCTTTTACGTGTTATTAAATTTAAGCATCAAAAAATAAAAAGACGATGTTATTAAAAATAAAATAAAAATTCGATTTTCACTTGATAGTCAGATTTTTATATAAATCAGCATAAGTAGAAAGCAACCATACGTGTAAAACTCTAATCTATATTATTCGTTTCCTGTCGCTTCCGGACGATCTGGTAGCTGAGCAATTGCGTTATTACAATTATGATGAATTTATTATTCCATCTTGCATCTATTAGGTTACTTACGAACTTTGTTGATAACATTAAAATCAGAAAAGGTTATCACAAAATTATTTTGATTTTAAGATCTATTCGGGTATTATTCTATGATGAATGTGTATATACCATAGTGTTAAGAAAACATTTATCGTATTGTTTTTAACATTAACATATGTTTTAATTGTAAAATTGTGTTTCAAAAACAAAATCCACATGATTTTGTTCGAATTACTTGTTAGGTATTTAAATACCGTTAAAAAATAAGTTATCTTATATCTCGAATCAATTAAATATAAATCAAATAAATATTTTCTATTCAAACATAGAATGTTAACTTTTGACTACCAATTCAAATTTAAATACATGTTACCAAAAATGGTATTCAAATATGCTCTGCACTTTATTGTTCACTAATGTTCAGTTTCATTTATTCCTTTGTATTGAAACAGTACAATAGCTCTTTCTAAAAAACATCTACGGACTGAAATCGATGCCATTATAAGGACTTTGCCTCAATGCACATAAAATTGGGTTTCTATTAAATTGACGGAGGTTTATTGGAGTGGCTGTAAAAGAAAAGCAAATTTTGTGTTAAAGCTCCATTATGATGAGTACAATTTCATTTAACTTTTTTGCTTGAACGAGTGTGCTTTAATATTGTTTGTTTGTCTTATAGCAATGATAGTTAAGGTGAATGACCTAAACTCTATATATGTTCATATATGCATATATATAACATATAAAATGCATATATCCTACTTTTGTTTAAATATTTCGTAATGATATATCATTTATGTTCATCGTATGTAATATTCAGATTTAAATGAACAAACTACGAGCTGCAACATTTACATGCATATGCAAGACAGTAGTTAATAGCAAAACATCGCTATGAAAGAAACCATTTCTTTAACAACAACAATAATGTGATTACTAGATCTTGACTTGAGCCATAATTGGAATTCACTTAAATATCTTTGTAAACTTTAATAAGAAGATGAATATTTTTGTTGTCTAAAAGTTAAAATTTTAGTATGGAATAAATTATTTTATATTCAGTAAATAAGCAGACCTTCTAAATACCTCTATGAATATTTAAAAAGTAAGTGCTTTTCTGTTTCATTACATCAAAATGATTATGTTATTTATACATAAACTCCCGGAAAATATGTATAAGCTTTTGTTAACACAACTTCCTGTGGCTTTTTTGTAATTGGACTTAGTCACAGTGAAAATTATAAAGGCGGTTCTTGCGAATAGTAAACAGCGATAATAAGAATAAAGGAGTAATATACATACATATATTTACGAATCTTTAATATTCAGTGGTCAGTATCATAAATCAGATTATGTATATGAAATTGGACTAAATAATAATAATAATAATAATATCGGGACAAATTACACACATTGATCTAACCCCTAAGTAAGCAAATTATTTGCTTGTGTTAAGGGTGTTAGACAACGATACAAATATGTACATAGAAATACAAATATAAATACTGAGAATATATTTAGTAAACGACCAAACCCAGAAACACAGACATCTATGCTCATCACATAAATGCCTGTCTCTGCCGGGAATCGAACCCGATCCCCATTGCGCCGTGATACGTTAGACGTCTGCGCTAACCACTCGATCAACGGGGCGGCAAATGGTTTTTACTTGTGCCCAAGAAAATATAATTGTTATATGATTTTACCTTTAGTGTGTTAAAGGACGCATTTTCAAAACAAATAGGTATCAAATCGCATCACTACTTTAACAATGCTTAAACATCAAAGTCATAGTGACTGAGGTGGTATTTGATTTAAAATCAATTAATCAAAAATAAAGAAACTTTATATTCGTTGTAATTGTTTTATAACATAAAGTTTGGTTTAATTACCAAAATCTTTATTATCGGCATTGTTCCGACAATAATTATATAAATTTAAATCATAAATCTTTTACTTTCCCTATAATATATCCAAAAGTTTGCGAGGCTTTTATCCATGGTCTAAGCTGTACCTGTGTACGTAAAATATCAATAATGTTATCCTACTTATATTGTCATAAACAAACAAAAATTACCTAATATTATTAGTTTTTTTTTTCGGAGTGACTAAAACAAACCAGCTAGCTAAACACTGAACACAACAATCATGATAATTTACAAATAAAAAATATTTTAAATGAAACAAACGAACGAATGACAATTCTAAATTTAAAATTAAATTTATTAGAGCAACACGCAAGAGTTTGAGTAATATGATAGCAGTACAGAAAATAACTTGGGAGTGGGCGACGAATGGATGCTAGTGCAAAGGTTAATTAATAATAGTCACGTTATTTTATTTACGTGCTTACTTACAATACTTTATATATTTTCTTTCCATACAATTTTCACAATTAATTTTATGTTATTAATTATTATTTTGATAATGCGGCTCTTGTAATAAAGTAGGATTTATTATAATTATAACTCATTTGAATTATTTTCAATGTATTCTTCGTATTATAATTAAAATAGGACTCCTTTATAATTTGTGTTTATTTAAAGTATGAATACAATGAAAACACAAATTAATTATTATTTAAAAAGAAAATATGACATAAACATGAGTAAATAACAAAGGCCTAGCAAGCCAAAACGCATTGCCAGTTAATATTAACCATATAATTTCGACAATGTTATGACTTATTATAAGCAATAACAAAAAAACAATAATATACAGTATGGGTTAAGTTTTCATTCCATATTTATATAAATTTAAATAATATACAGATTAAAAAAAACGATAAAGTAATTTGCTGCCATGAAAATATACAATTTTATATTTATTAATTGTAAGATGTTGATCTGTACATATAAAACTCTTTCGTTACTGAGTGAATGTCTGAATGACAGACAATGCACAGCTGAAAATACTCATCGCAAGAAGCTGCAATTTTGTATTTGGGTGTATTTGTTGGGAAGTGTAGGGAGACACTAAGAGAAGATTTTCGGAAGGAAAAAAAGGGGATAAACAAAAAAAATATATTTTTTTATGGATTCACTTGAAACTTTGTATTGAAACTTTGTATTGAAACTGTGTATTTAGGTTTCTTCAGGGAAGCAAGTGATCACTTAGAAATGATTCTTGGGTTTGCGCACCGCCACTTATAGGAAACCGACCCGTCGCTCTACCAATTGAGCTACCGCACCGTACTGCACCGAGGTACCGTCGTACTTTCTTCGCGAATTAAGCATTCTATATGTCCGGGACAGATTCCCAGAGGTCGCGGGTTCAAATCCCTGTTCGATCGGCTTATTTTTTATTCTATATTTATATAAATTTACATAAGGTAATGCATGTCAGACACAAATATTAGATTTATGAAATTGCCAGAAATGTTTTAAGTGCCTTTAAATTTAAGGATTGCCCTCGATTAAAAAAACTAACAATAAGCTAGTTTTAAATATAAAGAACGTAAATTTTAAGTTCTGTAATTAGGAAAAGTCTTGTATTTATTATTACAAAGTCGATACAGACTATACAATTATATATTTTTCTTTACCTTTCCCTTCTTTTAAAATTAAATATTGCAGTTTATTTGAAAATTTTCAATCGTCCCTTGCAACATTTACGCCACCAACTTTCTGGTAGTAGAGCGACGTAATTGACAGCAAAACTTAGTAGCAAAGAGTAACTTCAAACTTACTGGATGACAAGTCTTCTAACTATGAATTTTTGCTTTTACTACATTAACTTTCTAAATTTTTAACTATTTACTCGAACTCTTTACTAATCCTCACAAAAATATAAAGCTATTTTATATACCTAGGTTTGTGTTATTTCGTTATAATAATATATTTGGAATTTCCATTTGCATTTTGATCTATTTTCTGGATATACTAAAACAGTTGAACTCATTTTAACAAGATTATAACATTTTAATATTTACATTATACATATTAAGGTATTTAAAACAAAATATTTTACTCTCTAACGCTAAGCACACTTTCATATGTTAAATTACTATAAGGCGTAAAATACATATTTTTTTTTGTGTTCTAATACCTAAAGGTTATAAAACTTTTTTCAAATCTGCATTTTATAAAATATGGCATCTCTAGAATGGTAGTAGTATTTTTTTGGGATAAAATATTTCTTATATAAGGTCTCGTTCTTTTTTGCAAAACACAATGCAAATCCAACAATTACGTACTGCGTCATTGACGAACAAACATACAAAGAAATAACCATATTGTTAGATTTTTTTTTTATTTTGCCTTTAAACAACTCGTATTTTACTACAGAAAATACAATTATTGACTGAATGCTGATTGGAGTATTTTACTCTAAGAACATTAATAAATTTTCTTAGTAAAATACTCTAATCACCCAAAAAATACCCTAAATACCGTTTTAAAAATAGATTTGAACGATTTCTAAACTTGTAAGTAATAAATCATATGGTAAATTGAATTCCTTATGAATGACAAAATGTTAGAATAACGACATGCGAAGTGAAGTTTCAAACGTTTCTATTATTGTAACTTCTCTAATATTGAGAGGAGATATTCTCAGTCCTTGGAAATGAATGCAATTTGATGAATTTAATTGTATTATTATTGAAGTATCTAAAATTGTATTTAATCTCATCCAGGTCTGCCGATAATCGATGTTTTAATGAATAATAAATAAGCCAGTCTCTCAATCAGTTAAGTATTATTACTAAAAATCCAACTGATCATACCTTATCTCTTATACTTATTACGAATAATCGATTTTCTATTAGTTTTAATCCACTCTTCGTTTTGTTCCTTTATTTATCAGTCCCCCATCGCAGCATAATAAACAACTACTATAAAATGATTTTTAAATCTCTTTTAAATAATAATTTCAATGTACTGGCGGTGAATGCTAAATCTGGTAAGATAAATAAACACACAATATGAAACTGATTGCAATTGTTATATTTATTTCGTTAGTATCGTTTTAGTTAGTTTAGTCATATTGTTGAATCATTAAATGTACCTACGTTTATTATATCCATTTATCGTGGAATGGGTGGTAGCTAAATTCGGCAATATATAGATATTAAAAAGTGTTGTCATTATTTCGAAAGTACAGTAGTTTTACCTAAACAAGCAGCTAAGTCCAGTACAAAAGTAGATAATCCAACAGACTAAGTTATTAGGCGAGCAAAGTTTAAGTGCTTTAGCAAGAGCTCACCTAATTTCTAGTGGGAATGTTTTTTTTTAAACAGATTCAGAAATTTATTATTCATCAATATCAATATGCCATAAATATCATTTACATATATTTGTTACAATTTACGTTAGATTTTAAAAGGTGTCAAATAAATTACAAATGCTATATATGTATAGCATGTGTAGAAATATTTCTAATAATGTTTTGTTTACTTAGTTTTTTATAATCTAAAATGAAAAGTTAGACTGAATGGATCAATTTCAAAGATTGTCTATTTATCAAGTATCATCTCAATTTTTGTAAAATGCTTTTATTAAAATGACATTCATATTCTCGGGAGTGCCGGTTCAAATAAACTTCACTAGCTCTAAAACTTCAGTCCCAACTAAATAAGTACCTATTCCGGTAGAATTATGATTTGTCGGTCCCCAAAGAGCGAAGTGGAATAAATTTTATTAAATCCGGAGCAGTTTATGAGCTGCGTCAGCGCTGCGACACTGCCACGGGATAAATCGTCCTTAATAATTTTATTCCATTACTAGCTGTGCCTGCGACTTCGTACGCATAGTTTTTCATTTTGATAAAACGTACCCGTTCAAAGTTTCATTAATTATTATTATTTACTATTTAATTCACATTATTAGGTAAGTTTATGAACGTAGGAGTATATTTATTTTATTTTATTTTATTTTAATTACAGATATTTTTTTACGGAAGAGATAGTTCAAATTCGTATTTTTTTTTATTTTAAAGGATATTATTATTTCCTGAGGGGAATACCACTATTTTAATTTTGAAAAAATGTCTCACCGCAATGGTACTGAAATAAGAGATTATTAACTTCTTAACAAATAATGTTTGGTGAAACCGATGAAACCGTTTCTGAGATTAGCGTGTACAAATATACATACATATATATGTATATAGACATACAAACATACTATATATATATTTTGAAAATATTTTCCATGTACAGACAGCGATCAGTTACAGTTTTATTATATGTATAAAGAAACATTTTTTGAATACTTTTGCTATCAAAAGTATTCAAAAAATGTTTCATTCTTCACTCTATGAGTGAAGAGTGTGCAATGTAAGCTAAAAACTAAATGTTACTCCGAGTAATGCTCAACTTCTATGTATAAAAGTTATTTATTTCGTGCCATATATATATTTCGTGTTGCAGGCACAACTAAAAGAGACACAGATAAACAGACAAAAAATTTAAAAATGTTAAAAATGGATTCTGTTAGTTATCCGTTCACATATATTTTTTTAAATATTTTGAATGTACAGAGACTACTCCTCTACAGATATACTACATGTATGATGTATAGAAGAAGATTTGCATGGTACCTATAACTTTATTGACATATATATTGACATAACTTGTTTATTTCTATACCGATTTAAATGAAATAATGACTAAATATTAAGTAAAGACTACTACAATATATGCCTTAAAACTGCATCCAAATAGATTACGCCCTTTCTGAGGTTAGCGTACACAAACATACAGACATACAGACAAACAGATAAAATGATACACCATTGTTTTGGGTTCTCTTGCTCTTATGAAGGCCCTCATTACTTTTTTTTTTAATATTTACCATGTACAAAAAACGATTAGTGACCATTTTATGATATGTATAGATTTGAATAAAACTTTTATGTTTTTCTAAGTACTTCTAAAATTTAATAATATCAGGCGCTAAAACGTTTGTTGTTTATTTTTAAATGTAATTTCCCTGTTATCACGTTTTAATCATAATTTTGACCGACTAGATGCAAACCCATTCGGGGTTCCTACTTGAAGCATGGCGGACTTGCAGCGTGTTATTGAATTGATAAATTTTATATACAAACTCATTTATAAACTCAAGTTAAATTATTTTGTGGATTTAATATAATTCAAATGTAGTTGTCGACATTATATACATACATTGAAAATTACAAGAATATGATAATTATACATTTAATATTACAAAAATATATTTTTTTATGTTGGACATAATTCAATAATAAAGTTCTTGTAAGATACTATTTGAAGAAATAATTATAAAATAGATAATAAATTAGTATACTATGTTTCTCGTTTCTATTCAAATTTTACCTAAATAAATATGACGAGATGAGCTACTAAATAAAGCTAGTTTAAGAATTTCGAACTAAATATGCCTAAATCAACTAAAGTCTATGTGGTAATAGGAAGTGGTGTAACAAAGAAATGGGGTATTTACGGATAAAAGTTTAAAGTGTTGAGTCATGTTGTGGCAACGCGAAGTTCAGATTGTACACAGTATTTGTTTATTAAACTTATTTGACTAGTTCAGTGTAAGGCTGACCTAATATACGTTGAATTGAAAATGAAATATTTTAAATAATTTATCTAGCTTTCATTTTTTTTTTAACAGATAGTACAGACAGTAGAAATGCACAGATAGTATAAAACAAAGCGTATGCGTGTTTACTAGTTTCAATAATTTAATGTATTAAAATTTCAGTGTTAATAAAGGTTTATTAAATCGAAAAAGTATGCCTAAAGAAGTGCAAAGATAAATATTAAACATTAAGTAAACTTAGAACAACGATAGTACCGTAAAATTATTATTTGTTCTGTCTGGTTAATACTTCGGCTTCGTTTATAAGTTATTTTTTTCTATCTTTGGCAGCATTAGAAAATGGTGTAATTAATCTAAACTTGGAGTTTAGCTTATAGTTAAAGTACTAACTTTGTTCATCTGGTTGCATCACGTATACAAGCTAGCTCGAACCGAGTAATACCAACTTCTTATATAAGTACGTCGTGTACTAGCTATTGATGGATTCCACGGATGCCTAACGCAGGGTTTTTCCTCTCTGTCTGATTTAGTAGCCTCCATCCTTCCCAATTTCTCATAGCTGGTAACTTATTTGCAAATGTTAGTTTCTGCTGATATCTATAAGCGCCAGGACTACTAAACATCAGGTAGATTATTAGTATCCATAAAAATCCTGAAAAACTTCAGTATATAACTCTTCTGCCAACTGTATTAAAATGAATGCAATGAAATTTTGGTTTTTGCAGTGAAAAGAAACTTGTTAATTCAGGTATTCAGTCATAGTATTTTAAAATAATTTTAATTATTTTTCCGTAACACTATAAGAACACTGTAAGATTTTCTAGATTGAGATGAATATGTATTTTTGAATAAGCGTGATTAGTAATAAATCTGAAATGATAACAATAAGAATTTCAACCTATCGTAGAAACAAAATCAAGTGTATTCAAAATAAATTGTTCCAACTTTACCCGAATTATGATCCTAATCAAAATAGCAGGAACAATTGCGTAATGCGAAACAATATAAATTCGCGTTCATTATAGAGCGGTGGAAGCAATTACTTATGGCTCAGTGTGAATGAAAACAACACAATCGAACCATGCGTGTTTATTTGGAGTAAATTTTAGTTTCTTTATAGAAGGTTTCCTCACTGCTACTAAAGTACACACACTACTGCAACATCACTAGTTGTCTTTTTAGGAAAGATGCAATCACTATTTTGTCAATACTTATAATAAAGTTATATTTCGAAAAAAATCTGTATTGGAAATTTCCATAAGGGACACAAACGTATATTTTATTTATATTTGGTATTCCTTGATATATATGTGCCTGTTCCTGCCGGGAATCGAACGTTATGTGTCTGCGCTAAGCACTGGACCAGAAAATATGAATTAATTTATATCATATAATACACAAATATTTTATAGATATATTATAATAAAATTTTGGAAACCTAAATAGAGAATTAATTATAAAGACTGTCACAGGTGTGAAATTTGAAATGGTTAAATATCTTTTTTTATTTTGTATGTATAATGCTCCCTTGGTCGAGTGGTCAACGCAGATGCGACGCAATGGGGCTCGGGTTCGATCCCCGACAGGGACAAGCATGTATGTCATGAGCATAGATGTCTGTATTTCTGGGTTTGGTCGTTTATTAAATATATTATCAGTATTTATATGTGTATTTCTATGTATTTGTATCGTTGTCTAACACCCTTAACACAAGCAAATAATTTGCTTACTTAGGGGTTAGATCAATTTGTGTAATTTGTCCTATGATATTATTATTATTATTATAGATTAGACCAAAGACCAAACTAATGAACTATTTTGAGGTAACAGTGCTAGGTGCTGTAGCGGTAGTGCGTTTGAGTTCGGCGCAACTTCTAATATACTTATTACTGGGTTACCTGTAGATTCCATTGCAAAGTATATAAACATTGAATTTAACTTTCCTTATTTTATAATCATTTTGTAGTTTTAAATGAAAAGTTACAATTTTAGTTACAAAAATAATAAATGACGTGTTGTTTAGAAATATGAAACAATTTACGAGTTGTTTCCAGAGTTTTTGATTAAATATAATAATTCCTTTATTAATAATAAATAATTACAATAGGCAACATGGACACGTTACAGGTTGAGAATAAAACAAGCTAAAACAATAATAAAAAAATAATTAACACTAGCTTTCCGCTAGTTAACCCTAGAATAAAATCTGAACATTTCATTTAACTATACTCTTTAGTAACCGATTATCAAGTTGCCAGACTTAAATTCGAAGTAAGTATATCATATTGTTGCATGTTGAATTTATATTGTTTACGAATATCGAAGACTGCATCAAACTCCAAGATGATTTAGATCGCTTAAGTCTTTATTGCAAGAGTAATCGATTAGCACTAAATATAAATAAATGTTCAATTATTACATTTTTACGAAAAACAAAGAAACTCCACCATAAATACCATCTACTTGACGTTAATTTTCAAAGGGTGTTCGAGGTGAGAGACCTGGGAATCCAACTGGACAATAAACTATTATTTAATTCTCATCTAACTAAACTACGAGGTAAGGCTTATAAGATGTTAGGTTTAATTTTGCGTCAAACAAAGGATTTTAAGAATCCTAAAACACTTACTTTGCTTTTTAATTATCTTGTTAGATCCCTTTTACAATATGCTTATCCTACCTGGAACCCATGCTATGATGTTTATATTAATATGTTAGAAAGTTTTGTAAATTTGTTAAAAAAAGATTTGAAACTGAATGTGCTTCCATTACTTTGACTTCGTTAAAAAAAGGAAGGAACACAAAAACCAATTTTTTTTATGCAAAATCTTTAATGGTTTGGTTGATTCACCCTACATATTAAGCATAATTTCACTGCACTGTCCGAGAACCAATAAACGAAGTAATAAGATTATGCATGTGTCAATAGTTGGCACCAATTATGCAAAGAATAGGTTTTTAATTCGAGCTTGAAATTTATATAATCATAAATATAGCCACATTGATCACTATAGATATAATTTAAATCATTTTGTATAAAAGCAAACAAACAATGAATATATTATTGGCAGGTTCATTGTATTGTATAAATTATGAATATATATATATATTTTTTCTCTTACATTTTAAGTAAACACAACACTCATAGTAAAGATTAACATTAATTAAAAATACTTATTGTATATGATCCTACTATTACCAGGTTATTATGCATGTATTAAACATATTGTGAAAACTTAATTGGCTTGTCTATGTATTATTCATAATATTTTTTAATTTATTATTGTAAATGCTGTTTGTTTTCCACAATATGTATGTATGTACCTAACCTATTTTAAGTACTTTAACAATACAAAATCTTATTTTGAAGGACAATTCTCATTTTACCAAGCAATTCATTTTTAGGGATTGCCGGGAAACCCTGCTGCAAATTGGTAGGTTTTCTTAATTACTGGAATGTAAGATGCGTCATAACTAGCCATTGAGTTGATTTATTGGAACATTCATTATAACCATCACTGAAGGTTAATAGCTAGCTTTCCTCTTACAAGACACAGTTTAGTTTTTAAAAATAAAATTAAGTTTCTTAATAACAATTTCGCTAAAATTTAAATATGATGTTACGTATTTTTTAAATTTTAACTGAAATTTATAATGTTATTAAAGTTAAACTTTTATTACATCGTCTCAAACTTTTTCGTCTGTGTGTTGCATGTCGCGTGACGGTCGGCCGCGGAGTATTGATAAAGTGAAAGGCGCTCGTATCGATGCGGTTTTTACTAGATACATTGAAAAAATCGAATGTAAGTCACTGTTCACGTATTTTAGTTACCATAAAATATTGGTTACATTTATAAACTGTGAAATTCATGATGAAGATGGAATTGATAATAGAATGATTGAAAATAATTGAAAAACGGATCAAAATGACTCAACGATTATAAAATATTGTTTTCAGTGTTTTAATATGTGTATATCATCTAAATAATTGTTAAGTATTATGTATGTCGTACTCTAAGACACATAGTTCAATAAAAATATTAGTTGGAGACCTAGTCTACTTTTATCATTTCCCATTATCATTCCCATTTTCTAAGTATAAAATTAAGATTGATGAAGCAATTTTTATACCCTTAATGGAATATTATTCCGAAAATTTTTAGTTAAATGTCTATAATGTGAAAAAAAGTTTCACTTTTACGGTGGTTTCATAAAACCACACAAGTTTTTTTATGTCTCAAGGTGAAAATAACAAACATATACATAAACGCAAACTTTAATTTTTTTTAGTATATTTGTCCGATTGCCGGTTCCTATTTAATTTATCTTAAACTTTGGTTCCGGATTATTAAAAAGTAATAAACATTACAAGAATAACAAGAAATCTCTAGTAAGGTCCAAAAAAATATATAAAGTTATTTTTATTTAGCATTCTTTTAGCAATAGCGACTCAAAATAATTTATCAAAAGAAGTACAACAGACAAATACTAATTATAAATAATAAAATATTAAAAAAACTTTATTCTATAATAAAAAACAGTACATCTATCTCTGTTATCCGTGGTACCACTTCTTTGACTATACCTACTTTTAGTAATAACGTTGTAACTGTAATACGTCCGACATCACAATACACAAAGCTTTTGTTAAGAAACGAGATATTGTATTTGTGATATATTTTATAAATTAATATTATGAGCTTTATAGAACAAAATAGTAAACATACTTGCATAGTACAAAACAGTGACCAGGATTCAAATAATCTTAGGAAAATACTGGCTGTCGAATTAGTGACCACTCTGAAAGACCAGTTATTGAAATATATGTCTTCAAAAAGTTTAAAAGTATTGACATAATACTTAATCAGTATTTATTAGAAGATTTTTTAATTATCCTTTTTTATATTCTTTATCAATTAAATCTTATTGTAGAGTACACGTGATGAAAAAACTATGGAATTAAATAACAAAATCAAGTAAATTCGATCTTTTATCTTAAAAAAATACTTTATCTTAAAAAATACAAATATCGATCCCTCAAAACCCGTTTAATCAGAATCACGAAAAATGGGGAAATCAGAAATAATAAAATTTTGGCGTTCATTATAAGTAGGAGGGTGGAATTACTTATTGGCTCAATGCAAATGAAAAGATCACAGCGTGCCGTTACGAGGATCAAGACTAGGCATCAACATTAATAGAATTTTTAAACTTTATTTTTAATGTAATAAAATATTCAATTATGAAATATTGTCATGTCAACCACCACTAGGTGGAGAGGCAGGATATTGGAGTGCAAGCCCCTGACATTAGTTAGGTGCATTTTGAATGAGGAGGTTTGCCACGGCTGTAAAAACTTTTTTTCTGTGCTTCTTTTTAAAAAAAATACATGAAAGTGAATTCAATGCAAAATGGCAGTTAAATTCGGTCTACCACAGAGTTATATTTTTATCCGAGAATTTATCTATCTGTTACAATTCTTATGAAATATATGAGTTTTTTAGTTTTAGTACTTTTTTAGGTTTATATTTACTTCGTAAGATTTATAGGTATAGAAATATATGTTTTTCTTATATAGTAAATTTTATATATTTTAAATGAAGTGGACTATATTATATATGTAAATTGAAAATGATGTAAAGATGATTATGTATCTAATATTGCTTTTTTATTTTCAATTAAATACTAAAGTTATCGTGAAAAATCCTTTAGTATTTTCTCATAATTACTGTACGAAATAAAAGCAGATAAAAAATACTATACTCTGTCGTTTTCCGTTCCTAGTTTAATGTTACTTAAATAAACAGGATAATACCGACAACTAAATATAGGTCATTTAAGAATTTAGAACTAAATATGACTGAATCACCGAAAGTCACAAATAGTCTATGTAGAAATGGGTTCAAAAGTGGTGTAACAAACAAATGTGGGTATTTACGGATAAAAGTTTTAAGTGTTGAGTCATGTTGTGGCAACGCGAAGTTCAGATTGTACACAGTATTTATTTATTAAACTTATTTGACTAGTTCAGTTTAAGACTGAGACTGACCTACTATACGTTGAATTGAACATGAAATATTGTAAATCTATTATTCATTGATTAATATTTATTAATAAAATACTTGTTACATGTAATAATATGTGTTTTACCGAAAAAAAATAAAATGTCTTATATTCATTAATTAGATTATTTATATTGCTATTTCTCGCCTAAATTCTTTGAAAATCTTATAGGTACTACTTCGGCCAAGTAAGTTCATATACGAAATGCAGTGAAATTAGTTTAGGTAGCATTGGTAGGTAACAAAGTTTAAATTAAATATTTTCTTTTTAGTAATAAATATTTAAAGATTCTTAATAACATTTAGTTCTTATTATATAATAAATCTTAACTATGGTAGTACTTTTTTTGTAGAAAAAAATCTAAGTGATCATTATTTACGTATTCTCTTACAATTATTTCATAAAAAAAATCGATTTAATTCTCTAATAAATTTCACTTCCATATCAACCGCTTTCATTGCCATCGAGCTAAGAATTTATCTTCTAAACATTAGAGAAGTTACACAATAGCCGCGGTCGAAACTTCACTTTTAATGTCGTTATTCCCACATTTGGCCATTCTAAAAGAATTCAATACATCATTTGATTTATGGCTTTAAAGTTTGATCTAATATTAAAAATAAAAAAAAATACTCAAAGTTGTAAAATTTACCCTGAACCTGAAACATGTTTCGGAAACTCATTATAACCTATATTAAATTAAGCTGTCTATATTAATATTATTTGTACGAAAGTTTGGATGTTTGGATAGATAAATGTTAGTTACTCAATCACGCTAAAAGTACTCTTCAGTAGTTTTGTCGGATTTTGATCAAACTTGGCAATGTTTTAGCTTATGTACCAGAATAGGCTATAAAAATCATAATTTTGCAAGTGGTTTTGTCTGTGAGATAACATAAATTGTAACGCGATTTCATAATCGTCATGGGAGCTCCTGTTTTTAAAGATTTGGTTAACTGAAGTTTACAAAAATAAAAATAAGAAACCTTGATTACTTTTGCCACCAACTAAAATATTTTATTTGGTCTGGAGAAACTGGGAAATATGTTCAACATTTTCCCCAAGTCCTTTTAATATTATATATAATATGTATGTAAATAATAATATTTACCAAATTTCATCCACAATTCGACCATATCGCAATTTTATTTCATACACTTCAAAATTTTACTTCAAAAACACTTTAAAAGAAGTCGCGGGCAACAGTTAGTATACTATATATAGTTTACAGTTTCATAGTGAAGTATATTGAAATAGCTAGCAAATAAATTAATTTCTAATGAAACAATCTCATTGTTTCGTTATTTTATTACATAAAAAATATTAAAACATTACTTCGAAATTTTCACGCCTAGTCAAAATCATACGATTGTAATCTTTTCATTTGCACTTAGCCAATAAGTAATTCCGCCCTCCGACTTATAATGAACAAGAAAATATTATTATTTATTACCTTATTGTTCCTGTGATTTTGATTAATCGGGTTTTCGAGGATCAAATATTTGTATATTTTGAAAATAAAATATTATTTCTGAATAAACCTGGCAAAGTTGTTAATATAAATATTATTAAAAAAAATACACTGCGTCTTTTAAGAATAAAGCTTTTTTTTTTCAGAATTCTCATGGATACACACCTCCATCAAGGGAATGATGGAGGTGGTTATGTGAGACTCCTACTCACTAAACCTGACGGTTGCCACGGGGACACCACGGGATCACTTTCGCACTCACCGCGATACCCCGACGTGATCCACGGAGAGGGCACCCCGCAACGAGGAGCACCCATCCCTTTTTCGCAGGCTTGAAAGATTATGGAGGGATCCCCTTCCCCCCACCCAAGCCTGCTTCCTCTGAAGGGTGCCGTGATCCCCTTCTGGCCGGACTCGGTCTCAGGGAATCAGGTGTAAAACCCGATTTGACCATCATCGACCTTGTCCAGCCCCACCGCGGTGGTCAGGTCCCCTAGAAGAGTAGACTTTCGATACGACCCAGTGGGTACAGTGACGTTGGTCAAACCGCGCACCGCACGCCGAGCCGCACTAAAGTCCACTCAAAGCAGGGGGCCTAACGTCGAACCCAACAAGTCGGGAACCCACCAAACCCAGACCAACCATCACCAAGCGCAACCGTGGCGTCACACTCGGCAACGATCACCCCAGGCAACGTCACGGACCGTCTCCCCACCAAGCAATGTTCTGTCAATGCTTGGTAGAAAGAGGTCCAGACCCCTAAACGACGCAGATGGTCTCTCCCTCAGCAAGAAAGAGAAAGCCGTGCACCCCCCCATACAGCCACCGGACCAATCCACAGTCCACTCTGCTATCAGAGAAGTACCAGGAGCGATCCCGCAGCTGACCCCGGCGAGGAGGACCTGCGTCCTCCAAACCTCGACGCCCAGGCCAACTTTCCAACGCAATCCACGATGGAAAGAAGCCCGAGCCCCCCCACAGGGCAGGCCACCCCGAAAGGTTACTCGCCCTGGTCAGCCATGGACAGGGCAAAAACCCCCATGACTGACCCCCACAGCACCGGGTATTAGCCAACGGGAGAACCCGAAGGTTCTCTGTAACCGTTGTTGCCCAGGGAGCACCACGAGGAGGTTCCCGGCGTTCGCCCCCCTTTAAGAATAAAGCTTAACTTAGCTTGTGTTATAACAAATTAATCTTAAATTGCAGTAATTCAGAAAACTTACTGATTGGAAGCATGCTTTCTCGGCAATTCTTTTAAAGAGATTTCTTGGTCAAATTTAAAATGTCCTTCAAGAATAGATGATGTATGCTACGGATGCACAATCTTTACGTAGTGTAAAGCAAAGTTGCTTCCCGCTGTCTGTCCCTATGTAAGTTTGGAACTTTAAAACTACTCAACGGATTTGGATGCGGTTTTGTCTTAATAGATAGAGTGAATCAAAAGGAAGGTCTATATGTATAACACACACATATTTTAGTACAGGAAAGCCAGACAATTCAGAGATTTGTAATGGGATATTGCAATAAACATATTTTTGCGGTTTTAAATCGCAGAGAAAGATACTTAACCTTAATATATATACTACGGAACTACGGAAGTTAATGTACTACGGAATGTAAATCTTCCAAACATAAATATCAATGTCCACAATGGTTTATATTGATATCTAAAGGATAACCCGAAGTTACCCTTTTATATGTTACCAAATAATATAGTAAGCTTTTTAAACAATATAGTATTAGAAGCTTTTATTAATGAAAAATACCTTTATTAATGACAGTAGGTATCTACTTCATTAATAAAGGTATTTTGTTTTATTATTTAAAAGGCTGTTGTAACTATTTTCACTTAACTTGTACTTACAGACTAAAAGGAATCAAAATAAAGAACAACTGGAGATTATTAAAATATCTTATTTAGGCCTTAATATTAATTTAATTTTTTTTATAAAGTGAAGAAAAAGCACCCAAATACACGTATTGTTATAAAAAATAACACAAAAAAAAATTTAAGGAGAACATTGTATCAACGTATCACCTATTATGGTGCCAGTGTACCTACATGATTTACGTTGTTTCCCGTTCGAATGAGATATTTTCTTGCGGTAAAAGTAGCCTCTGTCCTTTCAAAATATCTCATCTATATTAATTCCAAGTTTCACCAAAATTGGTTTAGTGGTTTAAGCGTGAAGACGTAATAGACAGACAGAGTTACTTTCGAATTTATATTAGCTTAGACTAGTATGGATTTCTTATACAATTAAATGCATTAAGTATGTAGTTCATTTCTTACTACGTACTGCTCTTAACAGCATTTCATTAAAATTGATATCTTAGAAGATATCAGAGATTAATAAAGCAGAAGCACAATGTAAATAGTGTATACAAATACATCCTGTAGTATAAACTCAAAATCAATCAATTGTCACTGCCCTATATTAGTATCTACATAGCACCCATGCGAAGTTGAGGCGCTAATATACAATAAAATAATATTAATGTTTCAAATAGAGCTCATAGTCAGAGTAGGTAATACTTTGATTTTCACTAATAAGTCTGGTTAGGGCTTTTAAGTTTTTTTCTTGAAAAATTTATAGGTAACTAATAATATTAGATGTTGTGCCGAACTCAACTGATCGAGTTTTGAAATAATATAATAGAAAATAATATTATATCAACTATTTTTCATACTTAATGTAGTATGTTTTAAGGGAAATCATTTATTTAAAAAGAGAACGATGACTCAAATATAGAACTAGGAAAGTAAATGGTTCTAATGAACGACTTTAGTTTTGAAATAGAAAATGAATTAGGAAGCCATTACCAAAGTAATGACAGATACTCGGAGTGTTTCTGTAATACCTGTGACAGTCTCTATAATTAATTGTCTATTTAGGTTTTCAAATTGTAATCTAACACAATTTAGAAAAAAATATTCAATAAATTCATGTCATATAATACATATTTTGACATAATGTTTTAAATTAACATTATATTTATTAAGTTGTCTTAAATATGGTTAGTTTTATATTTATAAGTAACAAACATGGTTTATATATTAATCATATTTCTATATCTTACATTGTGAATTTAATGCGTGGGTGTATTTCGTGTCCTGAAACAATTATTAATTCTGTATCTCCAGGATTTGTTTTCTATAAATAACTTCTGATATTCGTTATTGGTAATAAACAAACATTGATTGATAACATTAGTAATTTTAATCATAAATAAATGTTTATGGACTAACTTTACTGCTTTTTCAGGCAATTCTAGTAAAGCTAGGTACAATTGATTCTACAGAATTTATTAACGTTGTCATATTTAGTGGTAAAGCCATAATTTAATAGACAAAAAAACTCAGTCATTTTGTCTAAAATAAACTAACATATATATCTAAACCTAATATTAGATAAATATTGAAGTGACATTTTTAAGGGCATCAGATTTTTTTGTAGAGAAAAATTTTACTGTATTTATTGACAATAGAATGATTACGTCATTGCTAGTCGGTAAGGTAACAAATCAAGAAATAGAGAAATCGGTATTCATAGACAAATATAAAAAATAACTCGATTAGCAGATGGTATTCCATGGACAAATGTGTTGTTTACATTGTCACTGACATATAAGTAATGGCGCCCTTATAATGAACACGCCATTATATTGTTTCTGATTACCCAATTGTTTCAGTTTGATTAAAAGCGTAATTGGGGTTAATTTTGAATAAACAAGTTCGGGTATTCTTGACTTTGTTTCTACAGCGGTTTGCAAAAAATATTATTATTTCGTTGATAATAAATAGGAAAGATTTATTACTAATCACGCTGATGATATCGTTGATAATCGTTGATAATAAATAGGAAAGGTTGATTACTAATCACGCATATTAATCAATACTTGTTAATAATACTTGTATATATAAACTTTATAATATCTTACTCCTATCTGAAATAAGGAAAGCTATAATCTTAAAACATATGAAGACTTAATATTCATATTCACTGGAGCCAAGGTTTCACAGCTGGACATAAATACGTAAGGACATTATCATGTTTTATTAATATTATAAGATTATTAATATTTATTATTAATTTGTGTAATTGGAAACTATTTAATTGTTGTTTGAATACTAAAATGATACTTATACTATTTATTACCTGTCATTTAAGATTATAATTCATATTTTGTAATAAATAAATATTATTTGATTCAATTGATTTCGTATAAATATGTGAATTGTTTTTACTTATTAAATCTTTATTATGCAAAGAAATTAGTACAAATGGAGGACCTAGTGCTAAGCAACTTTTTGCTAGGCAACGAATAAATCTAACAGAAAAACACAAACGACAAGTACAATATAGAAAAAAAAAATTAAAAAAGCGGAGTTCGAGTTAAGATAGAACAAATTATTTCGGATCTACTTGATTTTGTTTCTACAACAGATTGAAAATATTATTGTAATCATGAGGGTGAATAGGCAAAATTTATTAGGAGTCACGTATTTACAAGACATTATTTTTACTTGGCATATATTATCTGATTCTAGAAAATCTTTCATATGTTCTCATTTAATTACAGCGGAAAAAAAATGGACGAAATGTTTTTTCAGATTTTTTTATTAAAAACCAGCTGACGGTCCATCTGGCAGTTAGTACTATCGTTATTTAATACTTGCGAATATGTTACCAAACCTAAAAAATGGGAAAGATGGCTACTAGAATAGACGGAGAAGAAAAGTTATACAGCATCCGACTCTCTTACTCATCGTACGAAGCGTTTATATAATGGCTACATCTCGATGTTGTTCTATGAGAAAGTGATAATACACTGATCGAGCCCACCCGTATACGAACTGTAGTCAAATAAAGTCAGATGACAGGGAACGAACTCTTGCCACAAACTAAACTCTACCTGGATATTATAAAAAATTGTTTTAAAATGTTCCACTTGGTAAAAATAATCTCAATCTTGTATGGAAGTGATTATCAATAGGAAATATAAGAAATTACCAAAAAACTAATAATAGTATTAAAAGTTCTAAAAATGCTTTTGATGCTGTCTCAGCCTCCATTCTTGTGCACTGGCTTGAACTTGGGATTAAGAGGCCTTGGCAATTCTCTTGAGATTGAAGTATAAGATATATCTCTAAGGTTGAGTTCAACGAGTAAAACTTTCTTTAACGAATAAGGTTCCAAAGATAACTTATAGAATCAACCATTTTTTTTAATTATATATATATATATTTTTTTTTTTGATAGACCTAAACTTCCAAACACCAAAGCGACTGAAGATGATCCACATTAAAAGCGTTATTGAACATAAGAATAATTTAAATAACATAAAAATCAAACAGTATTTTTACTATACTAATACTAATAATATATTTAATCGATGAAATGAGACAAGGATAGTTTAGAAAAATATTGAAATGTTATAAATAAAATACCTATTAGAAAAGTGTTATAATTCCAATGTTGAAAATTGTTTATTTTAATTTTAATTTTCTCTTGTAAGTGAACAGTTTGTAATGTTCTTTTTAGAGAAATAAATTCTTTGAGCTGAATAATAACAGACTTCAAGTAAGAACAATTTTAAATTAAAAAGTAACCTTTGTTATTTTTTTTTATTTGTGAAAATAGTTGTTGGTTTTTATGAAGTTCAAATTATATGAAATCAGAATATTATATAATAGTAGAACTTCAATAATATAGTTCTTATATTTAATATTTTCATGTTTTTTTTGTTGGAGAATGTCAATGTGTTCAAAACACCAGTCAAAAGTGGACTTCAAGTTTTATATGTTTTAAATATACTAATAACCTATTGAACCCATTATTAAGATTATCTGTATTTCTATAATTTTATGATCGCACACCAATTAGTTTTGCTATATTAAAATAAAAGATTATTTTCTACTGGTTTTAAGGATCTTCATTTGTTATTACTCGTGTATGTTGATAGATATCACACACATACAACCTACCTCTTATTGAATAAATATAGCTATATACATATATATATATATATAGCTAATTATTAATAAATATTTAGTAAATCCAATTGGCAAATAAGCAAACTTAACCATAAAAAACATATATAAATTTATTTTAATAATAAGGATACACAATATCATTATCGAAAAGTTAATAACATTTCTTTTAATATTTAATACACATAGAATAACATAAAATTCGATTCGACCAATTTTAAGAAAGTAAAGATGACTTGTACACATTTAGAAACGACACTTGAATAGTCTATTGAACAAAAACTACATCTATAGTTTATAAAAGTTTCTTTATGCATGATTTTGGACAATGTATTTCTAAGACAAGTTACAAGTGTTATGCAACCCTATAATTTTAAATTAAAAAGATTAATGTTTGAAAATATCTATAAACATGTAAAGCCATGTTAAGCTTATTTAAATTTATATAAATATAGAATGAAAAATAAACCCAGCCCGTGTCGGTTTTTTTTTCATGCTATATTTATATAAATTTAACAAGATTATTAGCCACATATGTTGAAGAAAAATATTTAAATTGTAATTTTTTTTCTAACAATTCTACTTCCTTTATTTGATATATACTCATCCTACTAATTCTTATTAATAATGTTCAACCTGTCTGTTCTAGTGTCATTCATCAATTAATACTTATATGTGCTTGAATATTTTATCAAATGAAATCATTACTTAACTGATTTTTAAACCTTCATAAATGAAAACACAAAATTAAGAGAATACAAATTAAAATTAAATTGATTACTATCAATTATATGTACAATTTGATTATACATATAATAAAATTGTCACTGATCTATTTTTGTACATGGAAAATATTTAAAAAAACATCATAGGGGACCTTTATAATAGCAAGAAAACCCAAAACAATGGTTTTTCAGTGTGTCTGTTTGTATGTTTGTGTATATGTCTGTATGTTTGTACACATTAATCTCAGGAATATATTATTACAGTCTTCACTTAACATTTAGTGTTAATTTCATCTAAATCGGTTAAGAAATAAAAAAGTTATGTAAATTTTTGTAAATCACGTAATAGGTACCATGCAAATCTTATTCTATACATGTAATAAATTTGTAGAGATGTAGTCTTTGTACACTGAAAATTATTTAAAAAAATATACATGGATGTGAAGTGATTACTAACAGAATCCATTTTCAAAATCTTTGTCTATTTATCTGTTTGTTTTTAGTTGTACACACAACACGAAAAAATTATGTTTTCAAAAATTATTTTATTAATTTAATATATTGTCATGGGATTCACTTTATATTTAGTTTTTTTTTTATTAATCGGTTAACAAATAAAGAAGTTATTAATCTCTTATTGTCGTACCATTGTTTACCAGTTTGTAGGTTTATAGTTTTTACATACATTGCTTGTTGGTACGTTTTATCAAAATCGAAATCTACGTGTACGAAGTCGCAGGCACAGCTAGTTTTTAAATAAATATACGTATTTTGTAAAATTTAAAAATACCAATAAGCTTTGAATCTACGACCTGTAGGAGTCCGTTTCGGTCGCTCTGCTAACTGAGCTATTGTGTTGTAACCCAACTTGATAAATTTGGTATCCTATTTTACTGTTAGATTTCTTTAAAAAAAATGTGTTGACCTTAGAATCAGAATAAATCCTCACAAAATTATTTTTATTTAAAGATTTCGATCTGGTTTTCTGTATTATAATTGCGATGATGATGATTTTATAACAAAGGATTAAGATAACTTCTCCTACAGATAGTCTCCTGTTCTGTAAAAAATAAAAATCATATGATATATACATGATTAAATATTTTATAATCATTTTAAAACCCGTTCAGAAATAAACCATTGTATAATATACATATCTCACATCAATTAACCATAAAGGACAAATGATATTTTGTATACAAGTATAAAATGTTACCTTTTAAATATTTATACAAATATAAACAATTATAACCAAAAATGGTTTTGAAATATTGTATGAAACTTAACATTAAAAAATGTTCACTCCCATTTATTCTCTCGTATTGAAAAAATACAATTTAAGCTCTTTGTAAAAAACATCTATGGACTACATTTTTTGCTATTATAAGGACTTAGCCTCAATGCACATAAAATTGGGTTTGTTTTAAATTCATGGAGTTTAATTGGAGATTTTGCTAAATTATGATATTGCTGTAGCAGAAAAGGAAATTTTATTATAAGACTTTATTTTGTCTTTTTTTTTATTTAAACAGTTTTTTTGCTTAAACAAGTATAGTTTTGTCTTTTTATATTATTTTTAAGAAAGGAAAGGTTTTTTTTACTTTATTATAATTATTATTTATTTCATTTTGACAAAAAGTAAACGTGAGTGATCTGGTGTGTTTTTATGGACATATAAACTATTTTTATTTAAATTTGAATAATGATTAGCAATAAACTTAAATTTAAAATCATTTTAAAAGTTATTTATTAACCTTCAAATTAGTTGCAGTTTTAGTAGGTGTATGTATTAACATGCAGCTACTAAAAAGCTAATGCTTTATCGAGACAAATGTTTCGATTAACTGTAATTATAATCGCACTACTACAAAACAATTTATGATACATCTATATTCTTTTATATTTTTAATATATTTCAATATTTATATTATTTCAATAATGTTATTAAATAATAAATGTAACTTATGAAACCTTTGTTTTGCTTAATATATATTCTTTTTTCAGACTAATATTATAATATATACATTTCCACACAAAAGTTATAAAATATTATTTACACCCAATTACTATTTTTCGAACTCTCTTTTAAGGCAGCGTAAAAGTAAGGAGAGGAGGAAGATATAAGGAAAATAAGAATATATGAATAATATATCAATACGAATCTTTAATATTCGCACGCCAGTATCATAAATCAGAATAAATGGGACCGGACCGTAAATCAAGTGGTTCTTACTTATGCCTCAATAAGTAATAATAATTAGTAAATAATTTTATTTCGAAGATCGTCTTCAATACAAATACATTTCTCAAATTTGTAACCTCAGATCTCTTCAATATAATATAATAACTTTTTACAACTTTAAAATAATAATAAGGTATCAACTGGTTGTTTTATTTTATTTATTGATTTTATTGATTTTTATTTTTATTGTATTTTTTTTTTACTGTTTTTGTTTTTTATAACTCAAATAATTCCATCTTTTAATAATCTAATAATGTATTTAAAACATCTATTTATTATTTATTATTGTACATTGCATCGTTTAATTATTGTTATAGATTTTTTTTTGTGGGCAATCCTATATGTGTTTTCAAACATTGTACAGAATCAGCTCATGTGTCAACTCTTGGCATAACAACGCCCTTACTCAACATATTTGGAACGAAGTCAGTTTATTGTTTTGTTTTTTTTTTGTGTTTGGTTTTCTCTTTTTTTTGTTTATTGTGTTTGCCTACTGTGGCAGCATTAGCACGAGGCGTGAACTGAAAAGCAGCTTTAAGCTGAGATCATTTCCTTTTAAGTAGCATCTTTTGTTTTATTTTTATAATAAGTATAATAATTTCTCATTGATAAATGTATTCTTACTCGTGATGCTACTTGAATAAAGTGCCTATTATAATTATTATTATTAATTGCGCATTGATATTAAAAGTATTTGCTATTGCATTGTTTAAAGTTGAGGATATCTCTAGCAGCTGGTGAACATCTATTGCTTTAAATTGAATAACAAGTGTAAAATTTATGCGATATTGCATCGCCTTTCCTCACTTAGGTAATCAGGGGCTCATCGGGATGGGCATACCGCCCCAGTGGCACCAAAGCTCATCCTACCCCTAAAAGTGACAAGACCTCCTATGGACAAAGCACACTCATAATCACGAACATACTAACCAGCGTCACCATCAACCACGGAAAGACTGACCATCCCTGACACCGTTTCCAGTTTCCCCTAAGGGATTGAGAGAAGAACACATGCAGATGAATTTATGCATTATCCTGTCATAATAATTTAGCGGCGAAAGCTCTTTAGATATGAATAATGTAAATAAGTGATTGAAGGTATGATCGTTGATAAACCTATCCTTAAGTATCTGCGACTTTGGCTTCATGGCTTTACGACTATGTTATATTGGTGCTCGTTATTAAATTATCTGAAATATTTAAATGATGTAATTATTTTTAATTCTTTTTTTGAAAATTCTACAAGATTCCTAATACTAAATATTATATATTAAAAAATATATAATGAAAAATTTATCTCACTCTATCTATTATACTAACTCATTCCGAAAAGATTTTAACATAGTATTAGAGCTCTCTTACCGCAAAGAATCGCCAACAACAGTTCTTCTATTCTTTAAAGACACATTCTTTAAAGACTTATGACACTGTTCACAAATACACTAAACTGTTTACCATTTAAACTCTTAACTATCACTGTTACACAACTTAGTCTCTCGATCTCACACTCAGCGGTTAATTATAACTGTTATACTTTTATCACAATACTACCACCCCACAACTTGTACTCCCAATTTCACAATGCCTTCTCTTAACGGAGCTGCGATTTATATACTTCTTATTCTTAGTCAAATCAGTATTTAATATTACATTTATTTTATCAATTAAACTTCTATACAGAGATTCAATTGTTCTAGTCAAATCAACAACTTATATCTTTGTTTTTAGTCAAAACCAAACTACTACATGTATAAAAGCTAACAGCTCGGCCATCCTAAACATAACGAGTCCGCTCGTTATCAAAAACCATTTACTTACAATTTTAATTCTGAAGTAATTTGTAAATCTAATTATTATAATTGTAAAGTCACAAAATCTAATCTAAAGTCTATATATTATGATACATTAATATTTATACATTTTTCGGCCATCATATATAAATAATTGGTCCTCCAATTTAGACAATGTTTTTGAAATTTATAGACTTAACAATTTCAACTATAATGATCAATTGGTATAAGTTGTCTGATTACGTGTTCAATCTGGCTCAGCAGCCTCTTTCAAAAAAAATCTACTAGACACAAAAAATGTTGCCTCATAATTCATAATCATAGTCATAGTCATAGTCAGTTCAATATCCTCAATATACCAAATACTACTCAGAAGTTGGCTTATCGGCCTCATGTGAGTATTTGATCTTCTCAAACGCTACTCAAAAATTGGTTTATCGGCCTCATGTGAGCGCTTGATGTCCCTATACCTCAAATGCTACACTCATCATTTGGCTTATCGGCCTCATGTGAGCATTTGATGTCACTAGTCATAGTCAGTTCAATATCCTCAATGTACCAAATACTACTCAGAAGTTGGCTTATCGGCCTCATGTGAGTATTTGATCTTCTCAAACGCTACTCAAAAATTGGTATATCGGCCTCATGTGAGCGCTTGATGTCCCTATACCTCAAATGCTACACTCATCATTTGGCTTATCGGCCTCATGTGAGCATTTGATGTCACTAGTCATAGTCAGTTCAATATCCTCAATGTACCAAATACTACTCGGAAGTTGGCTTAACGGCTTCATGTTAGTGATCAGACAACAAAACCCTTATCCACATAAAATACTTTTTAGAAAACTATCCAAAGTAATTACTTTTATCATCTTAATGTATTCTACATATTAAATATATTGATTTAATACATAAATAAGCACAAATAATAGCTAAGAATACCGAATTGAATTAATACATAAATAATAATATAATAAAGAATACCGAATTGAATTAATACATAAATAAGCACAAATAATAGCTAAGAATACCGAATTTAAAACGAAGTTATTTAAAACAAAAGTTTAAAACATTGTTTTCCAAGTTTAAAACAAACACTCACGTTTACGAAAACCCGGGATAAAATAATTTCGCGCCTTATCATAATACGTAACAAAATACGTCAAGTTAAAGTGAAATAATTATCAGTAAAAATTAAAAAACAAGATCGTGAAGGTTGATCGCTAATCTCAATACTAGTTATCTCAACAATAATAATAAAGGGCTTACCACTATATTTATATACCGCTTAATTTTCTTTAACTAGCGAGTATTTAAGGCAAAAATTGGATGTAAATCGAAACGAATCACCTTTATGCTGTGACGTGATCGATGATGGATAAATTGCGCGAACATCAACGTGTTGCTCGCCGCGTGCCATGCCAGCACCGCTACCATAGCTGCCATCGCCACGACCGCCATCAACACCATCAACATCATCAGCAACATCGACACCATCAGCGCCAACCGCGCTGCGCCTTCATCGCCATCCGCCGCGTTGTCACCGCCATAATTTCTCATTTCCTTCTTTCTTCATTAGCGACGATTCCTTCTTTCGTAGAATTCTTCCAATGGTTTGTCACATAATCTAATAAACGACTTGCATAAGCGATTAAATAGGTACTTTCACTCGATTTTCTTGATATGTGGGTAGATCTCAATTTTGAAGTTTTGAGATAACAAATTTAACTTGATTGATTGATTTACAACCATTGATTATCAACTATTGATTGATTGTATTGATTCTGGAACTTCATTGTTATTATCTTGTAGTGTGCGTTTCAAATAATAATATCACTTCATTTTTTTGCTTGATGTGGTTTTGTAGCTTCAATAAACTTATCTTGTAGGTAGTTTGTGGTTTTAATGCCCGAGTGAATCCCACTTCTGAACTATTAGAGCTCTCTTACCGCAAAGAATCGCCAACAACAGTTCTTCTATTCTTTAAAGACACATTCTTTAAAGACTTATGACACTGTTCACAAATACACTAAACTGTTTACCATTTAAACTCTTAACTATCACTGTTACACAACTTAGTCTCTCGATCTCACACTCAGCGGTTAATTATAACTGTTACACTTTTATCACAATACTACCACCCCACAACTTGTACTCCCAATTTCACAATGCCTTCTCTTAACGGAGCTGCGATTTATATACTTCTTATTCTTAGTCAAATCAGTATTTAATATTACATTTATTTTATCAATTAAACTTCTATACAGAGATTCAATTGTTTTAGTCAAATCAACAACTTATATCTTTGTTTTTAGTCAAAACCAAACTACTACATGTATAAAAGCTAACAATAGTTTCAGTCAACTGCTAAAACTCTACAATCTATATGACGTTGTCTGTTTTTTATTGTCATTAACAAAAAAAAGTATCTTCTTTTTTTGGCGTGGCCCAAATACAATAGCTAATAAAATCTTGAATACAATAAAAACATTATTTAAAAAAAAATGCTTTGTTTAAAATGAATGACGTGCAAACATGTAAGCTTTTCTATTTAAAAATTACATGTATTATATCATCTACACGCAAGAGTTCAAGTTATAAGATAACAGTACACCAACTGAATTAGTTAACATTAAATAACACAAATACCAGCTCAGGCAAGGGTTAATTAAAAATAGTCACGTGATGCTATTTTATATTTTCTTTTCATTTCTATTTCACAATTAGTTTTATGTTTGTTTAGTATATATATCTATATATGTATATATATGTACATATATGTATATATATATATTTAAAAACAAAGGGCCACTGTAGATTTAAACTATTTTTTTTTTTTTTTTTTTTATATGATCTAGGGCAATGCTTGACTACATTCCACCTGATGGTAAGTGGAATGTAGTCTTAGATGGTAAGTCGCATTGCCCTAGCAACCTATTCACTCTTCTCTTGAAGACACCCACATTATATTTGGCCGGAAATACCGACGCAGGCAAATTGTTCCAGTCCTTCGCTGTACGCACTAAAAATGAGGACAGGTGGAATGTCCACAACAAAAGGATGGATACCTGCCGTGCGTCGGGACGTCCGGTGATGGAAGGGGGACGGGGGAACTAAGTCGTGTAGTTCCTGCGCACACTCACCAAAATGTATCCTATAGAATACTGAGAGGCTAGCAATTTTACGCCTGTGTTCAAGGCTTTGGAGGTCGGCTTCGACCAATTCGGGATCGCCTATAAGCCTCTTTGCTCGCCTCTCAATTGAGTCCAGAACCGCAAGATGAGACTTTGCGGCACCAGTAAATATGTGTCCACAGTAAATATGTGCAGAGTACTGCACACGACCGGATCTGTGCTTTGTATAAAACAAGAAGCTGTCCCGGTGTAAAGTACTGCCGAACCTTCGCAAGAACGGCAAGCTTTGCTGCTGCTGCTCTTGCTCTGGACTCAATGAACCGACCAAAGTTGAGGTTCGAGGAAATCTCTAAGCCTAACAACTGAAGCCGGTCACTGTATTCCAAGGATACATTCTGGAAAGTAGGAGCCAAGGTGAAAGGGCTCCTTTTGGCGGTGAATAGACACGTCTGCGTTTTGGTGGCGTTGAACTTGACAAGATTGGCATTGCTCCATGCGGAGACTGCCTGAAGTTTGTCATTCAAACGTTGCACCATGGCTTCTCTTTCAGACTGTACTTGATCTCGACTAGCCCGAGTACTCGGCAGATATCTTTCTACAACTGTGCTGTCGTCTGCATACCCATAGATACCGGGCTTCAACAGATCATTAATGTGTAGCAGAAACAGAGTTGCATAAAGAACGGACCCCTGAGGCACTCCGGCATTTATTGTCAAGGGTTTCGAGGAACACCCGTCGACAACTACTCGGAGAGATTTGTGGCTCAGAAAGTCCGTTACCCAGCCGATCAGACCAGGAGATATACCGCACGCTGAAAGCTTGCATATAAGGCTCGCATGCCAGACTCTGTCAAATGCCCTCGAGACGTCCAGAGAGACGGCGACCGCTTCTCCGTTCTTCTCGATGGCCTCGCCTAAAATGTGAGTAGCATACACTAGGAGGTCCCCAGTAGACATATTACGGCGAAACCCGTACTGTCGGTCACTGAGGAGATCGTTACCTTCTAGGTATGCTAGTAGGCGCGAGTTCAATACACGCTCCATAATCTTGCAGAGTATGGAGGTGATTGAAATCGGTCTGTAATTGACAGGGTCGGCACGGCTGCCTTTTTTGGGCACGGGTTGCACATTAACAAGCTTCCAGGAATTCGGCACTATTCCAGTCATGAAAGAGAGGCGATACAGACGTGTCAGTACAGGAGACAACTCAGCTGCTTCTTATGATTAATTAGAGGAAGCAGTGTGCTATTTAAAAACCAAGCAATTAATTGCAATTTAATTTAAGGAAAACAATGCCCTTACGGCTACCGTTAAGCAAATATTCGGAAATTAGAATGGTACTAATTTTATAAAGCGTAGTAATATATACAAAATAAAGTTGAGGAACCAACACAAGCTCGCGTTACTTAACTCAAAAAAAAATTACACATGTAAGGATGGGCAGATACATACGACTTTTATATATTTAAAAATTAATCGAGACGTGCCGGATTCAAACTCTCATTCTCTGGCAAACCATCAGGTCATTCTATCGAATGAGCCACACCATTGCTAAGCGCTTCGATAAATTTCACATTCTCTATATACTCGTATTTTTTTGGAGAAGGCAGCTTTTCCATAGATCACGCATTCAACTTCTGCCCGTATCGCTTACATTTTAATTACGTATTTGTTAAAAAATTAAATAATCATCACAAATATCAATATCAATATCATCCTTACCACCTGGATGCGTGGCGATCCTCTACTGTGCGGTTTTCAAGGACATTTTTCCCACGTTCCACTAGCTTGTGGAACGAACTCCCTTCGGTGGTATTTCCAGATCGGTACGACGTGGATACCATCAAAAAAGGCGTTTACTCCTTACCTTACCTTACCTACATGGCCGGCAACACTCTTGTAAATCCTCGGATGTTGCAGGAGTTCATGGGCGGCGGTGATCACAAGTCATCTGTGACCCGCCAGCTCGTTTGCCCTCCTCTTACATAAAAAAGAAAAAAAAAACACTTTGCCAAAATGCCGAACGCCTGCATGTGTTTCAGTATTTGAGATCTCTAAATTAGTTGAATAAGTTGTTAATATTGGTAGAGCTTAAGTAGTTGTGTTTAATAGGGCATGATACCGAAATTGACTTTTAATAGTTAAAACACGAGTTAATCACTTTGAGTAACTGTACTTATAACTAACATTTCATAACGGTTTCATTGTTGCCTTACGTAGGTATAAAAATTATCTGTACAGGTACATTAATTTTTTACTCAGGATCTCTAATCAGAACTCAAATTTATGAAATTTCCTTCAAATCATGATTTAATTTCTAAAAAAAAAAAATAACTGATACCTTTTAAAACACTTGCAACTAGTTTCATTATATACAACCTTTTCAAATTAATTTGACGGATTTACTGAGTTCTTTTTACCTTTCTACATACACTCTCGTATATTTAATTTCATTAAATTATATGCCTTTATTATGTACTTTAAGATAGGAGTGAACCAAAAGTATTGATAATGACAATCAAATATGATTATATTTATAAAAAATATATATATTTTTCGCCATAATTTCCTAATAAGTAAATACATTTATTTTATCTTTCTTCAAAACATATTCCCTTGGAAAAAAAATCTTTATCGTGACTCTCAAAACCTCTAGCTCTTAGATGTTCTTTGAGATGAGGAAAGAACTAAAAGTCGCTGGGAGCTAAATTTGGCAAATATGGAGGGTATTCGAGTTATATGAATCCCGCTTCTTGAATGGCAGCCATCGCAACTATGTATTGAGAGCCTGTAATAGTGGTTCCCTTTTCCAGATATTCCACGATTATTATTCCTTCAGCAACCCAAAAGACCGACGCCATAACTTTTCCCGCTAAACTTGAAACCTTGAATTTCTTTTGCGTCGGTGAGGTCGTTTCCAGGTCATTGACTGTTCTTTTGTTTAGGATCAAAGTAGTACATGCAGTTTTCGTCCATGGCCATAAAGCGTGACAAAAATTTTACTGGGCTGCCTGAAATTTTTAGAAATTATTTTCGAAATATCGACTCGTTTCTCCTTCTACGCCTATGATAACGAAACCCAAAGCGCGGAAATCTTTGTCATGAGCAATTCGTTCTTCAGGATCTTTTGAATGGTACCAAATGAGATCCCTGTGATATCAGCTACATGCCTGATAGTCACTCTTTGATCTTCTCAAACTATATCTTACACGATTTTTCACGTTATCTTCGGTGAGTGATGTGGATGGCCGTCCCTCGCGATGTTCAGCTGCAGTCGTTGCTCTATCCAGCTTAAATCGTTTGGCCCAGCGTGCAACTGTAAACAACTGTATACCAGGTCCCCAATATATCCAACAAGTTTTTGTGTAAGTGTATGCCACACATTTTTTTAGGCTGACTTATTTGGTATAGTGTCAAGCTTAAAATATTTTTTAGATTTTTATGTTAACAGGAAATAATCGATTATCATTACTTTTTATCACTCCCTGTGTTACTGTAATGATCAATGCTCAATGCTAATTAGAGTAGCAAAATACATTCACCCAAAAAATTTGTATTCTGAAATTGAATTGCTTATAAATGACAAAATGCTAGAATAACCACATTGAAAGCAAAATATCAAACTCGACTATTATCGTAACTTTTTTAATATTGAGAGGCGATATTCCCAGCTGTTAGGAAAGAAAGAAACTCGACGAATTGAAGTAAATTGTTATTTTAAACTTTTAATTGGAAATTAAATGACCGAGCATGTATAGTCATGTTGTAACTTCGTTAAACTAATGTGAACCTACTCTGAAGTTAAAAAGATAGTCAGACCCGCAAAGTAATATATAATACTTAACCATCTTAATAATACTTGAAATGCAATTTTTTATCTCTTGCTTCTATTCTTACGATATCCATTAGTGGATGCCAACAAAACATGGACAATAATTGTTACTTTAATTTAAATGTATAAATAGACACCATTTTAATCTTAATCACAAAAAGGTAGTTAACAATCTGTATTTTAATTATTATTATATATTTTTTTCTGGTTACAAAAGGGAGACAGACGGATAACACAATTATTTTTATTTATAAACATAAAACTAACAAGCATATTGATATCTAATCTGTTCAAACAAATAACATCTATGTATATATATATATATATATATATATATATATATATATATATATATATATATATATATATATATATATATATATGTGTGTCTATATTTACCCTCCTTTATTCAGGTAACTGTAATCGAAATTTGAATTTCGATTCGAAGTAACTACTACCTTCAACAATGTTAGTAACGCTGAAACATAAACTTTTAAAAGCATTACGTCCGATAGATCCCAAAACACCTATTGTAAGCCACATAAACTCTCTTACATACAATATATCAACTATTTTAAAACTAAAAAAACAAAACAAAAGAAACAAAACTTACTTAAAATATTCGCGATAAATTCAATAACTATAATCAGTGAGATTAACATCAAAGACACCAAATTCATCGTCGGTTTTGATATAGTGTCATCACAATATATTTATTATAAGGTTACTAATGTCATACAGAACATAGCTCAAATATTTTAGAGCCATCTTTATAACAATTTTTTTTTTAATGTTTATAAAGTACCTTCTTATTTTTTTATGCGGGAATTTATTCATTCAAATTGGACGGATAACTTTAGTTGTGATTGAGAATTTTTTTGTCTTTAACCACACTATCACACATATTGGTGGCGCTATGTAGACGATGTTTTCACAATTGTATCTAAAGACCAGCTTCAAAACTTAAGGTATAAAAAAGTTATCCGATGGTAATTCCAGTAGTAGACCCAACAAGCGAAAATAAAAACAATGAATATTTTTAGTAAAATTTCAGGAGATAGTTTTTTTTATTGGGCTTGTGAATCTTGCTTGTTTATAATTTCTTGTCTATAATTGTTTCAGGGAGGCAGACCAGAATTGGCTTAACTAGACTTTATAATTATTTTATTCACTGTTCTCATAATAAAATATATTTAGAATAAATAAATTTATTTATTAAATTTAAACTGATAAATACAACTAGAAACGAGTATATAATTTTTTTAACATCTTTTTTTAATATCTTAAATTTCAAAGTCCATAGTTAACAATTTCTAAATTATATTTTTTTAATATTCATTCTGAGCTGGTCTGTTGTTCACAAGTAACTCCTAAAATTCTATCTAGTCTACGACAAAAATCTTGTAAAAATGTTAAAAACGAGTAATGATAATAAATTGAAAGCAAGTATATGGGTATTTTTTTTGTGTCTATGGATGATATTACTTTTTGTACCATACTTTACTGAGCCTGGCTACTATAAAATCTTAAACGAAACTGCATTTACAGTAATTTTCTGAAGAAAAATGTTCCTTGTATTAAAAAAAAACTGATATATATTTTATTGAATACATACAGTAAAAGCCCAGTAACATCTTATCAACAAAATAGTTCGTACTTACCTAAATATTTTATTTCATGGTTAAGGCTGCAGTATAAGTATACTTATATAGGACATATTTTCTTAGCTAACATAAGTTATGTTAGCTAAGAAAATATGTCCGTAAATAAGTGTTTACATTGCAAAATTTATTTTTTAATACATTGATTTACTTTGTTGTGTTTGATAAACACATATGCACAAAACACAGTACTGTATATTCACAAAACCTGCTTTTCTTCACACATTTGATTATCCAGATTGTAGATTATCCGAATGCCTAACGACAACAATTAGTCCCCGCTTAATCGAGATTCTACTGTATATATACATATTTAATTTTCTTCACCACTATTATAAAATTATATATAGTTATCAATATAACTATAAAACCTGAATTTATAAATGAATAGAGATAAAATAAAAATAAATTATTCAAAACGCTTGCCAGCAATTTGTATAAATATTTCACATCAAACGCTTTATCAATAGAAAAGCTGAGTCACTTAGTTAAGTTAATATTAAGTTATATTAGACCAAATAATGCACCAAACTAATTAATTACTTTGAAGCAAAAGTAAGTGCTAGGTTCTGTAGCTCAGCTAGTTCGGCACGACTTCTAATATACTTAGCTACCTTCAGATTCAAACATCTTGTTTGAGTAATATCATATTTGTAGATATATAATAAAAATACTAAATATATAAGCCGAGTTAAGAAGAAGAAACCTTTTGAAGGCATTACCAGACCTATTTCTTAAATTCGAAATATAAGCAATACCCACTCTTATGTGCTTTATCAAAAGTGTTATTCTATTCTGTATTCTAAATCTGTAGGATTATAAAAAAAATCATATCAAAATACAAAATCTAGTCTTTCAGGACCATGCTTTTTATACCAAGCAATCCATTTTAAGGATAATAAATTCATGCTTCCACTCGGTAGGTTTTCTCAATTACTGCAATTTAAGACGTGTTATAACGAGCTATTGAGTTGATTTATTGTAACATTCATTATAACCATCGCTGAAGGTTAATTGAAGGCTTTTGTCTTACAAGACAGTGTAGTTTTTAAATTACATTTATTATAACAACTTCGCAATAAAAATATCAACATTTATACACAATATCCAGAATTAAACCAGTGGGAAAGATACGTTATTTATCCTAATATTGTAAACCAATACAATAATACATTATACAGTGTATTATTTCCATATCGATTTATAAAAGCTATTAAAAAACTGTACTCGTATATCTTATATCCATGTTTCCACTACTTTTCACTATACTTATGGTAATAAAGTTATCTCTCTCCAACATCGTAACAAATACATAAAGCTTTAGTCAAATAAATAGCGAGGTATTGTGTTTTTGATATATTTTCTACAATAGTAATAAAAGTCAAAGCTTTGCACAATACAATAATAAATAGAATAACACATACATTACAATACAGTAAGCAGGTTAGAGATGAAAATATTTATCAGCCGACATCCAACCCTGAGCTCTCTGATCTGTCACAACTCAGAAATACTAGCCATAACCATAAATGAGCTATGTCACAAATTTTAAAAGTTTTTATTGACAGAACAATTAGTTATTAGATACATATTTATTTAAAAAAAATATTCAAAAGATTAAAATTACTTTCTAAAGCAAATATTATAAAAAAGAGTATGGAATTAAAAACAAAGTTAAATCGATATTTTATCTTTAAAGCTGATGCAAATATCGATTCTTCGAAAATTTCTTAATCAAAAAATCACAATAACAATAGCGTAATCAGAAATGATAAAATTTTCATGTTCAGTTTAAAGTTGAAGCGCGGGATTACTTATGGCTCAGCGTAAATGAAAAGATAACAATCGTAACATTACGAGAATCATGACTAGACGTGCAATTTTCAGAATAGCTATTTTTTCGACATTATTTTGAATCTATAAAAGTATGACATTATGTCTTTTATTCTATAATTTTGATATATTGTTTGGGATATGTCGGCACACAAAAAAAATATTTAGAAAAGAAATAAACAAATTATATATCAGTAGTAAAAGTTATACAAAAACAAAACTTTTGACGATAATCATAATTTGAGGATAGAAAAATCTCGTAAATACCGAAGCTTTAAGGCTATAATATATCAATACGAATCTTTAATATTTGCACACTAGTGTAATAATATATATTATGAATAAGCACTGTATGAATTTGAATTTGTATTGTTTAGACTAGTTAATTAATTAATATGTATTGTATATAATTATATGTGTATTATGTTTATCTATTAATGTGTATTTATTTTTATGTATGTTTACAATGTTTAAAACTTTTAGCCACCTATCTATGTGCACTAATTTTAAATTCCTATCAATATGGTTGCTTGGATGAAATCGCCTTTGAAATAAGACAGCCTTTTGTATTTTTTATAATGTGCTATACAATAAAGAATATAAATAATAAATCAGAATGAATGAAAAGACATAATAATTGCTTTTTTCCTTATTATATTTGCAAAATATCTTTAAACACATGTTTACAGATATTTTATATAAATATGGATTAATTTAATATAAATTACAGTGAATTTCTAAAGTTGCTTCTATCTTTGGATTAAAATTAATAAATACTTACAATCTTCATTTTATTTTATTTTTAATATATGAAGTCATAAATCAGCAATCAATTGAATACCTTATGAATGACAAAGTGTGGGAATAACGATATTAGAAGTAAAGTTTCAAACGCGGCTATTGTGTAACTTATCTAATATTGAATTCTTAGCCGATGGAAATAAAAGCAATCGATATCGGAGCGAAATTTATTGGGGAATTGAGTTGAGTTATTGTTATTGGAGAGGCATGAGGCTTTGATAAAATATTTGTTAGAGAATACTTAAATCATAATCACTTGGATTTGTGTCATCCATTTCTATAAAACTTTTAATCCAGAAAATCACATTTTAGAGAATAATGACTTCGTTCTCTTACTTTTTATTCCGAAATATATTATTTAGGTAACACTATGGAGATCCTTCCATCCTTATTCATTTATTTATAATGTCAATTATATTTTCTTGTTTAGAAGCTAGATGAATCAAAACATTTAATGCTCAATTCAACATAGACTCCGTCTCAGTGTTAAAAAACTATTTTAGCATTACAGGAAACTAATCAAATTAGTTTCAATAAACTATCATGTATACATTCTGAACTTTGAATAACCAGTACATGACTTAATACTTTACCTTTTATCCGTAATTTGCTTTGCCACTTCTAAATCTATTTCCACACAGGCTATTTGTGACTCGTTGATTCAGAAGTCATTTAATTCGTAATTAAACAAACCTCATTTTATATCGGAAAAAATGTTTATTTGAATGAAATTTTATTATTAAGGTTTTTTATACTTTTAGTATTTATTTGTGATCAAGATAATATTATAATAATACTTCAGTAATACAAAGTGTAGAATGATTATTATCTTTAATGCTTATATATTTAATCCACAAACCATATATATTCCAATTAGTGAAAACCCAAAGAAGTAAACTTATATGTATATTTTGTCTTTATTAAAGGTTTAGGTTATAACTCAATAAATGTATATCTATTCACTATTTTTAAAATGCAACATCTTAAGCTGCCTTAAATAGCAGATAAAACATTTCAAAATTATTTTCCCTTATCAAGAATCTAAATTTTATTAAATTAAATTACGATACATTTTAATTAAAATGTGTCACCCGGAAGTAGATATATGTATTAACAAAAATAAAATTTTGGATAACATGATGATTCACAGGACATTCTTATATCAAAATGAAAGGATGAATGCTTCATTGATTATTGGAGGAGGGAGCTGTGGAAATTCTAAATAATACCCAAACTGAAGTTATCTTAACATCATGTAATAAATATGAGATCACATATTATTTGCTACAGACTAACAGAATTTATTTTGTCTCAATGAGGCTTTTTGAATCTAGATTACCCTTACTTACTAAAACTATCTCTTACGTTATTTTAATATATGGAGAGTATTTTTTAACAACACAACATCATTTTTAAATAGACTCACATGGTTACCTTTCTAAAATTCAACACTACGAGCCACTTAAGTATTCATTAATTTAATAATTATTAAATGGAATCTATATTACATCATAATGTAATATTTTACCTATTATCCGTTTTTGTCATATAAAATCAATTCTCCAAGTAACTATTTATTATTTACGTTTATTTTTCACTTAATTCAATTAGTTAAATCAACACTTAAGGTTAATTCATTAGGTATTTTATTGGTTTTAGACTTAGAAAACCGTGGAAGGTTTAAATAATAGAATAGAATTATCAAGGACAACTTATTCCGTGGCAGTGTCGCAGCGCTGACGCAGCTCGTAAACTGCTCCGGATTTAATAAAATTTATTCCACTCCGCTCTTTGGGGACCGACAAATCATAATTCTACCGGAATAGGTACTTATTTAGTTGGGACTGAAGTTTTAGAGCTAGTGAAGTTTATTTGAACCGGCACTCCCGAGAATGTGAATGTCATTTTAATAAAGACATTTTATTAAATTTGGGTTTATACTCATTAAAAAAGCTGTTAAATAATCAATCATAATTTTTTATGAATAAAGTCATGAAGTGATGTATGAATGCCAATAAATCGGTAAACGAATATTTTTTTTAGGGTATTCATAGATTGTTTATCTGAGACTTATAAAAATCAAGTTGTAAATTATAACAAATTACTTCAACGGATAACTATAAAAAAAACCTGTCAAGTGCGAGTCGGACGAAGATTTACAAATAAAAAACCTTAAAAAAATACATTTATTGTATGGCTCCCATAAATATTTATTTTATTTTGATTAAATTCTATATTTTAAAAGTTATATGTGACTATACATTCTATAGATTTCAAGTGCTTGTTGCCTTTAATAAAACCAAGCAAAAAAACTATGCGCTGGTGGCTGGTGCTGCCGAGTCTCGTGAATTCGAAACCCTTTATAGTCTCACCTAGAGATGACATTTTTTGGATTCTTCATTGCTAGTTTTAGCGATTACGCTTCAAAGTTAAAAGAAGAAGCCCCAGGGCGACCTCCTGTCAGGAAAAGCCGTGTTACATATCGAGGCTATTTCTAAATAATTTGTAGAGATCAATTCCTATAAATTAGTGAACAAGTATTAAGTTTAGAACTTCTGTGTTGTACTCATTTGAGAGGGGAAGCTCTGTCTGTCTGTTCTATCTGTGTGTGAATAGTGATTGTCGATGTGATCTTTGAGTACCTGCTTTGAGTACTTATCTAGTCTTTTATTAGTGTGTTAGATTTGTTTTTTATGTCATGGTTTTATTACTAAATTAGTTTCAATGTTGTGATCTTAGAATTGGATTTCGTGCTATTAAATTATGTGAAATACGTAAATGTTGTAATTACTTTGAATCCTTTTTTAATAAAATTTCTACATGCTTTATAAAAATATATACATTTTCGTAATAAATTTATTTTACAGTAAAACCTACTAAATTTAAATTTATGTAAATGCCGAAAACACGATTGTAATCCATTTGCAAATAGTAAATCTATATATATAAATAGTCAACCTGACTGACCGACTGACTGGCTGACTGACTGACTGATAGGTATATTGACACACAACCGAAACTACTGCACCTAGAAACTTGAAACTTGATACAACGGTTTCTTTCATAATGTAAATGAGCACTAAGAGAGGATTTTAAGAAAATCAACCCCTAAGGGATTAAAATAGGGGTATAGTTTATATGGGCATTTTTAGACTTAGACGAAAAAAACAGGCATATAAGTTTTGGATCATACTTAAAAATAATCTGTATGGGCGAGCTAGAAAAATGGGAATTCGTTTCCCCAAAAGGGAAAAAATGGAGGGGTACAATTTGTATGGAATATTTCTTGGACTTAACAGTATAAAAATTGGTATACAGGGTCACGATTAGAAATTAAAAAGATCTGTTTAGATGAAATTGAATATCATCATTGAAACATAAAATGGTGGGGTATTGTCTGTATGGAAATTATCGTAAAGAATGTTGTTTATGTAGAGAGGTACTAAAGTAAACTTTTACTTATCCGAGGTTAATTAAAACATTCGCATACTTAAAGGACACGTGGGCAAAAGCTAATACCACTATAAATTTTTAATATAAAATCCAAAAAAAAATTAAAGATAAACTAATACCGCTCAGATACTAATATAAAAACCAATGAATTTAATCAAAACAAAAAAATAAGCGGGTATATGTCTGCATATCTAAGGTACGGCCGTTTTTGTTAAAAAGCATAATTTAAATAATTACCTTCACGTAATAAGAAAAGCGCTGTATTTTATGTAGCTTTTCAGAGGCTTAAGCTACATAAAAACACACATTTCGTACAAAATGTACTACAGATGGACACTCGGCCATCCTCCCTCGAATATATGATTTTTTATTTCAATAAGCTTTAAGTAATTATGTCTTAAATTGTATATTTTATTGTTTTATTGTATATTGTCTGTTTCCCGGATTATTCTAGCAATTAAGATTAAAAGCATTATTGGAAGTTGGAGCGTATTATTTCCGATCACTTGATTTTGTTTTTACAATATATTAAAAACATAATATAGTCTTTATAGGTAAATACATAGGGTTTAGTGCTAATGGGAATAAGAAAAAAAGTAAAATAATATTGAAATAATGTCAAATGACTAACAATTTGGCAGTGTTTTTTTCTATTATATGTTACCATAGGTTTACAACTTTCGTTGGATAGTATTATAAGAAAAGATGTTGAAAATTTTCTTTAAACTCATCACTTTATTTTATCAAAATAAAAAAAAACAATATATGAGTAGGGTTGATTTAAACCCACGAAATAAATTAAAAAAAAAACATTTCTGTTGTATAAACTAGCTAATATCGCCTTTTGAATAAAAACCTAAATCTAATAACATGTATCTTGCTTTTCTATTTTCAAATGCTTAAGGGTGATTTTGGAGACTGTAGTAGTAACGTGAAGCCTTATGAAACTGTGAAGTATTAATCCCTATAATATTATAAATGCGAAAGTAATTCTGTCAGTCTCTCTGTCTGCTACGCTTTCACGCTTAAACTACAGAACTGATGATATTCGGTATAAAGATAGAACTAAACTTAGGTTAGGATATAGAATACTTTATATCGCGGAAAAAATGGTAGGAGGGGTTGAAATAGGGAATGAAAGTTTGGGGGGGATATCTGGGATCTGGATCTTGGGAGAGAGAGTTTCGTACCTCCTCGTGGCTCGTGCACCCTGGGCAACAACGGCTACTGAGAACTTTCAGGTTCTCCCGTTGACTAATACGGGTATTAGCCAACGGGATAGGGGTGCCCGGTCCATGGATGCCACGGCTGCGCTTGGCGATGGTTGTTCTGGGCGCGGTGTGATCCCGACTTGTCGGCTTCGACGTTGGGTCCTCTGCCTTGAGCGGGCTTTAGTGCGGCCCGGTGCGTGGTATATGTATATATATATATAAAATAATATAAAATAATAAAATATAAAAAAAAATTTATTTAAAATACAAATACAAATAAAAAAAAAACCTTACTTACCCTAGTCCTCTTGGTCTCGAACCTGGAGCCTCCTCCACCTGAAAACAACAAAATATTAATTATGAGGTCTAAATAATGTTCACAAAAATTTGTTCTAAGTCGATTTTTAAAGTTTTTAAGCAATCATGTAAAATACTCATATTTTATACTTCAGTTATGTCTTCATGTACCGATTTACCGATGTTATCTATATGAAATTGTGTTGTACCTAGTTTTAACTGTAATGCTGTAATGTTCTTTTATTTCATGTTAAAGAAATAAAATTACAGTGGTGGTCTTCCGCCCATGAGGGCGGAATGAGTAACATGAGTTATGATTTTACATAGTTATGACTTAGTATGTTGTGACTTTACATAAGTAAATAATAGTTTATTAGCTTATATGTAAAATTATGTAATCTACTTATCTTATCATTGTATATTTCACTAGAATTCAATCATTCAAAACATTATTTAAATACTGTTAAAACAAATTTTTACTTATCATATCTCTGAAACGTCACATCGAACAAAACCATAATGTAAAATGTGTAAATCTACGTGAATCCATGTACATGATATAACAATTATTATAAATATAAATGCACCCACGAAAACTATTAAAAGCCAATGTAAAATTATAAAACACAAAAGTTTAAAATTAAAATTGTAAATATTAAGAAAATGCCGATGCAAATATACTCAAACTAATGTATAAGTATAGACTAGAAATCCTTAACACCTAGAAATGTACAAAGAATTTGCGAACTATATACATAACAAGATGAAACCCACGCGCGGCAGCTATTTTTGAAAAGATCTTAACTAAAAATTACATACACACATCCAAACAGCAACAAAACAGCTGCCGCACGCCGGAATCCAAAATCACGCTCAACATCAAATGATGATGATCTGGGTAAATACCCACTCACACCAATAGAATTAACACTCTGAAAAACTTATTTACCCGAAAATTTATTCCGTCCCCCCATGCGGGAGAAAATTGTGAATAACCCAAATAAAAAAAAAATCTATCAAGTCTGCAAAAATGCTGCACGGGCTGGAAGCTGGTCCTTAATAAATTGAATTAATGAAGTATACCTTACACATAATACACATAATCCTAGTATATCTTTACATTCTAATTACAAAGAGGCGCTCAATTCAACTCACTAGCTAGACGTTTAAATTTAGCAGCATATATGTTTAGGAAAAAGACACATAATGGATGCACTATTTGGATGGTTTATTTTTCATATTTCTGTAGTATCAAGTCTTATAGTATTCTTTTCTGGGGATCAGGATATAGACTCAATTTCATTTTTTATAAAAGACGACAGTTCGAGCTATGATCAACATTAATCCTAGAAAGTCTCACATACACGTTAAGACTGTTTTTAAAGTTGTTATATCACTATATATTTTAGAAAATACTATGTAATATAGTAAGGAAAGTAGAATCAACAATTAATGTAACAGATATAACCATAAAATAATACTTCTTAAATTTAAACTCTATAAAACAAATAAAATATTTTTTGGGACAGTGAAATTCATTTTTTAATGGTTGTCAAAATTTGTCACTAACCTTACAGTCACCTAAATTTAAAACTATATTTAAAAGCACACTTATATTTTCAGTTTATTATAATACGAAATAATATGCTGATTATAGGAAGTTTTAGTAAATATAGACTTGTTGATATTCAGGTTGCTTTACTGTAATTACTACCTTCCTTACGTCGTTCATAATAATAATAAAATAATCCATGTATTTTTCGTTAAATATTTACTCTCTTCTATTCCTTTCTTTTTTTAATATTATAGAAGGGCCAACGAACATGCGGGTCATTCAATGATAAGTTATAGATAACCTTCACCTACGGTTTCATGCAAAAAAACATTTAAGAAATTTCTAAAAACAAAAAATAAAAGATTCTAAAAAAACCATTTACGGATAGAATTGATGCCATTATAAGGACTTCCCTTCAATGCACATAAAATTGGGTTTCAATTAAATTGACGGAGGTTTATTGGAGTGGCTGTAAAAGAAAAGCACATTTTAGGTTAACGCTCCATTATGATGAGTACAATTTCGATTTTTTTGTTAAATATTCTTTTTGTATGTTTGTTTGTTTCATTTCAATTATAGTTTAGGCTTATAGCCTAAATGTATTTATTTTATACATATGTGAATTACATTATTTCACTTAAATGACTATCAAACTACCTCTTAACTACCTCAAAACTTTATTCGTGAATATTTGTTTTTTTTATGAATATTTGAATAACATTTTATTAAAGTTATGTCGTACACTTAAGTTATAAATTATTTATTACCCTTGACATTGTGTACGTACTATTGCTAGAAAAATGATAGAAAAACTACGTCTTGAAAGAATCCAACTATTACATTAACGATAAACTTTCTCCAAACTCCAAACCCCACTCAGTTTCTCTTCATAGACCTTCCCTAATTTACCATTTTCTCCACTTCTAGTTCTTTGCAATTTTCTTTGTGAAAAGACACTAAGATATTTTTGTCTATAATTGGATACTATAAATATAACGTATCTAATATGCAATAATTAGCATACCCAGACCTACTGAAGTCTTATAGGATTTATATAGAAATATAAAAAAATAGGTTTTTAAATTTTCTGGCATTATACATTATAATATGCCTAATTTATAAAATTATAATGTTATCAGATTGAAAAAAAGCAGACTTTTATAACTACTTACATTTTTATTTACACATAATCCTGTAGACTTTTTTATTATTCGCTTAAGGATACCGTCAAAGTTATGAGGGCGGGAAAATAGAGAATTAGGCTAAAGGAGTAATATATCATGAATCTTTAATATTCGCACGCCCTAATAATAAATCAGAATGCATGAGACCGTACCGTAAATCAAGTGGTTGTTACTTCTGTTTCAATAAAAAAAAACATTGTATGATTGTGCTAGAAAAACATTTTCTTCTATAATAGAAATAATTTTTTAGATTTTTAAGCTCAGACCACTCACTCCACTGTCATATAAATACTTGTTGTGGCTTCTAAACCATCTTCAAAAAAATCCTGAATACAATAATAACAAATGGTAAATTTAAAAAAAACATTCATATAAAACGAATGACACGCAAACATGTATATTTTCGTCGTTAAAAAATTAACACGCAATATTTAAGTAACAAGATAACAGTATAAAATGGGTGACGAATGAGGGACCAGGTAGAGGTGAACTAAAATTTTAACAGTCACGTGATCCTATGATTTATATTGTCTCTCCAATAAGAATTCACAATTTATTTTATATTTGGTGAAAGTTCATTATGTTATATTATTTTGATAACGCGACTCTTGTATGTAATAAAAATAATAATCATTTATTGAAGATAACAAGGATCCAGTTGTTAGTTACAATTATAATTTCTATAAAACTATATTAGTAAATGCATAATTATTCTTCTAAATAAATAAATAAATAAATTCTCATTTGATTAAACCAAATCAGACAATAACAATATTAAATTAATTTACAACAATCTTGAATTATTATAAATTATAGAAATGAAATCAAATTTATAAATTTAAAATAAATAAAATAACAATCTCAAACACTACAAGAATTAACATCATAAATCAATTTTAACACAAATTAAAAATTTAAAATATCTGAGCTTTAATATTTAGTTCTAACATTTAAATAATAAAGTAAAATAAAATGGTCATAACATTTAAATAATAAAATAAAATAAAATGGGCATAATCACATAAGTCAAATCAAGTCAAATCAAAAAGAAAAATGAAATAAAAAATAAAATAAAAAATTCAAATCAAATTAAATTACATCAAATTAAAAAAAATATTAAAAAATTAATTCGTAATATGTAAAATCAAATCGTAATATGACTCCAATTTCATTTTAAAAATATCAAGACTTTAACAAAATGATTCATAATCTCAGAATCAGCCTTTTCATTAAACATTTTTAGGATATTGTTTTTACTAGAACGAAGCCTTTTCAACAGGGATGACGTTCTATTTCTCAAAATTGCATAAAAAAAGTAATGAAGATTTATTTTATTTATTTATTAGCAATTTACCCCACAGATAATAGTTAAAATTTCAACAACAACGTATTCATATTTTATATTAGTTATAAAATAGGAACACATCAAAAACACAAATTTAGTAATAATATACATTTTACGTAGATAGCATACGTTATAACCAATTTAAAAGACATGATTTAAAAAAGCAATAAAACAACAAAGACATGTAATATAATTAACAAGGTCAGTTTATTACTTACGATAATATTATGATTGAAGCAATAACCAAACAAAAAAATTAAAAAAAAACCTGCGTTTTAGTTAAAACTAATTTACTCCAATAAAATGAGATTTTATATTAAATAAAATAAGTCGTTAATTGAAAATTTAAAAGAAGGAATGTCAAATTAAAGTTATTAATTTTAATAAATATAAAGGTATTCAATAAATGTTATTGGTAAAGGTATGTAGGTAGGTATATTTTATTTAATATCCGTTTATTATTGCAATGAGTATATGAAAACTTTGGATAGTTATATATACAAAATATACACATTTTTATACCTTTGCATTATAAATAAATATTGTACCCAATTAGAATTTTTTCAATCGCTTAATGCAACATTGAATCCACTAACTTTCTTGCGGTCGAGTGATATAATTGACAACAAAACTTAGCAAAGAGTAGCTTCAAACTTTCTTAGTAGCGAGTCGTCTAACTATGAATTTTTGTTCAAACTACATTTACTTTCAGAACTTTAACCATTCACCTTATATGAAGATATTTAATAAAAAATGGTTTTATTTAATTATAATAAGATACAAGATACTTTCGGTTCACCTTAAAATTATTTTGGGCTCACTAAGAAAGCATTTATTACAATTTTAACGTGTACATAAAATGTACATATTTACATTATATTACTGGGGACTGTACATTTAAGTACAACACTTTTTTAACTCATAATCTATGAACAATTATCAGTACATGAATGTTGTATTGTATTAAGTTTAACCAAAAACTATATTAAATAAATCTTCCAATACTTAAAACTCGAATCTCATCTTCAACGAATAAACACTTTTATCATTCTAAACATACTTTCACTTATTACATTATTTAAATCGAGAAACACATATCTTATACGTGAACTAGCTTTCCGTTCGAGGCTTTGTTTACGTGTAATTCGGTATATAGCGTTTTTTTAAAATAAACTTGCCATGGCTTGTTCTTTTACAGCCTGAAACCTGAAACCTGAAGCCTGAAAGCTTATTAAAAGCGGAAATCGAGGGCGACCCTTAAATTTAAATTGATAAATTTCTGAAATTTTCAAAAACCTGTATTGCGTCTGATATCCATCTTTTCATGTGGATGAGCTGACGATAGATATTAGGAATGGAGTTGAAAGAAAATTATTGAATTTAGCAAGTAGTATTCAAATGGAACTTAATCAAAATGGCAGTAAAACGTTTGCTATACCTCTCTTGGAGATAAGCTTAAAATGTAGTTTATATGTTAATCGTACCAGTTGAAAATCTAGTTGCTGGTAACTATCGCCCTTCTAGTGCATGCTTCTTGCTACAATGCTTCTTCTTTTATAACTTCGGTAACTTCAATAGCCTTGAAGAGATGAAAATTTAGAACTAATAAAATTAACAAAGACGGATGAGGTTGAACGTGACGAGGCGGTTGAATGTGGAAGATCCGATTTCATGTTCTCTATTTGGGTTGTGAAGTACGTTTCCTTCCCACGTATTATCATCATTATGGTCTTCTGTGTAAGGGACGTCAACCCGTGTGATTATATTCAATTGGTCAAAGCTATAGCTATTATATTGGTCTTGGTACCAAAACTACATACAAAGGAAAACATATTGCAGTTTCTTCTAACTTTAAAACAACAAAAAAAATAGTTAGATTCCGGACATACTCGTAAGATTTATGGCTAAAATTATAATTAACTGCATGTGTAAGTATAATAAATTTTAGTTAAAAATGTTTGATATACCAATGGCGACTTTGGACTTTAGTTTTTGGTGGAAGTTTACCGATTATAAACAAAAGTTTTTATATTTTAATTAATAATCTTTAATATTTGTAATGCATGTTAATAGAATAATATGTTGTCTGTACATTTGTGTTACCATAATAACATCTCTCATTTATTCTTAGTTGCGATATATAATCCAAAATTTTAAACGAGCTTAAATTACCTATAGTTGCAGAAACTAGTTGTACCACTTAGCCGTAGAAACCTATATTTTTATTGACGTTCTATCTTTTGAAATACATATTAATTATTATTACAGGTAAAAGCCGGATGTTTCATACTTATAAAAGTTTAACCATAATATTTTGCATAAAGTATGCTGATGTTTGAGGAATAGTTGGTAGGTTCTTACTAGTTAATGTTTAAATTTTCCTTGGAACAAACCATGCAATCTTTAACTAAACCAACGAGTCCGACCTTCAAGTTGCCATAAGTCCTAATTGACATCAAAACTTGAGTATCAAAGAGTAGCTCCAAACTTTCTTACTAACTGCAAGTCGTTAAGCCGTGAGTTTTTGTTCAAACTGCTGCCATTTATTTCAAAACTTCACTAGTTTACCTGTGACTCTGAAACTATTATAAGCGAACGATTTTATATACTAAAAATGTTCCTCTGCAGTTTATAAAAATACTTTTGATTTTTCTTAATATTCGTTTTAAGAATTTATTTGTTTATCAAAGTGGGTTATCGAAGCGCCTTTGTTAAAACCTAACAAATATGTAATATAACTTTTTTTTTTCTTACTTCTTGTAGAGACAGAAAATAAGTAAAAAAATGTAATATACGACAGAAAGATAAAATGTTAAGGACACGTTTCTAAAATAATGTCAGTGAAACAAAAAGTTGTATCAGTGTATGTCTCTTCGGCTATTAAACTCTTCTTGTCCTGGTTACAAATTATACAAAAATAAATATTAAACATAATATAAATGGTCGTGTTCTTCAGAAAACATTCCTATATATCTTATTTATTTGAATGATATATTTACTACGATAAATAATAAACGATATTATAGTAACAAAAGCTAGTAGACAATAAAAAATGTATTGTATAAAACTTATTTTCAACAGACTTAGATTTGAAAAACCAGATATATACAAATATATCAATCGTTTTTTTTATTACCTAATCGTTATTTAAAAAAAAGTATTTCAATTCATGGTCGTTTTAATCTGTAATCACAATTGATACATTTGCACGGTAATTGATTTTGCTAGAAATTTACATATGTTGTGGTTTGTACAATATAATAAGCAGAAGATTACAGAATGTACTTTAAAAGTACTGTTATTATGGTCCCCGTATGGTGCAAGTATTATTGTATTAGATACTTTTTTAATATACTTTTTTAGTTATCTAATATTTTTTTACTAATGAAGTAAGTATTACGAATAATCTGTCCGCTGACGGTCATTGTTTACCGCTGGTCATTAAAAACTATTTTTCCTACGGAGATTTATGAATGCATTGTCTTTCTCTTCAAAGTTGAAGATTTGAGAGAATTATGGTAAGCCACCTCTCTTGTTTATACTTACTTTTACTAAATGTAGCTGAGATAGTTGTATATGTAAGAGGATTACCGATGTGGTTTTCTACCGATCGATTCAGTTTATGAAAAATCAACAATTAATTGTATATACTCGTAATTACTATGACCAACATTGTCAAATTAAGGTGTAACAGATAATATAAAATATTATACTTATGATTTATATATTTATAGATATATATGTATAATTTTTATGCAAAACAGTTATTGCAAAATTCAAATGTAATAAACAATTTCCGGATAGAAGACTAATAAGACTGAACAAAAATATGTATGAATAGTAAAGTAAGGCAAATCTTTATACTTTTTTATCTCTTTATTTTTTAAATTAATGAATGTGTACTGGAAGTTTATTTTTTTAACACACTTGTATTAACTTAAGCTGTAACAACATTTATAATTTTGTATGTAAAAATGCCTTAATACCAATTTATATTAAATAATATTTAGATTTATAAGTACTATTTGTTTACTCTTAACATGTTACGATATGGATATTACCAAACAAGGATTGTTAAACATCATACTTGGATTACATTTTTTATATTTATGTAAAAAATGGCTAGTATTATTAGAATATATCTTATAAACTGACAAAAATATACTTTTATGATTGTAAACTATTGTAATGTCTGTTACATTACAAACCCTTACTTATAATCTACACCGCTTACAGATTAGAAACTTATTTCAGGATTGCGGTCTAAACCGCTAATCCAGAAATAAATTTTAAACTTTTCGAAACAAACGTTAATTCCACAGACCACTGCTCGAAACTCTTAGTCACAAATAGCTAATCTGAAGTGGAATACAAAGCGGAGAAGCGAACAAATCAAGTTCTTTGTGGTGTACTTACTAGTTCTTTGACGGTTGACGGTGGTGAGTGAAGAGTTATTTCTTACATAAAGGCAAATTCTAGCCGACTCCAACTTTGGCTCGGCTAGAATTTACCCTTATGTAAATCTATATAGATTTATTTTAAATTAAATCTACTGGCATTATTACAAACTAACAAACTTAACCCAACTAAATCCTCAAAGGCTGTGGATAATGAGAATTATAATTGCGATGATTTCCTTGAATAATAAATTTCTTGGCGTAACATTTTGTGGCTGAGTATTTATCATGTTCAATTTAATTTTATCCATTTTCTTTGCTTATGAATTATATTATATATTAGGTCCTTATATATGAAATTTTCGTTTTTCGTACTAGCCACTTTAATCACAAATTTCTCCTCTTTGGTAAAGAATTCCGAATTCAAAATTTTCCAACTATTTACACATTTATTTTTGTTTCGTTGACCGTCTTTTTTTACCGGTTTTTTTTTCTTCAGTTTTTTTCTGTTTGCGTTACTCAGTTTACAAAATGGAAAACATAAAATATCTCATTATTAACGAATACGAATTCCACCGTGGCACGGGTGCTGCGGAAACGACTTGAATAAGATCATCATTACTTGTGATGAAAAATGGATTCTCTACGATAATTGGAAGCGCTCATCGCAATGGTTGACTCCTGGTCAGCCAGCCAACTCCTGCCCCAAGCGCAAATTGACCCAAAAAAATTACTTGTAAGCGTTTGGTGGACTAGAGCCGGTATTGTTCATTACAATTTTCTCAAATCTGGCCAGATTATTGCGGCCACCATACTCTACCTTACTCCCCGGACCTTGCTCCAACAAATTATCATTTTTTTTTTAAATTCAGAACCTTCTTGCAAGGAAAAAAATCAACTGCTATGCGGCAGTACAAATCGCCATCAAAGATTTTATTGATTCCCGTCTGACTGGTTTTTTTAGTAAAAAGATCAATGAACTAAGATATCAAAAGTGTATAGAAAACAATGGTTCATATTTTGATTAATTAAATACATTAAATTAAAAAATATTCGACTTTTTGTTCCACCCATACAAAACGCCATTTTCATATATCAGATGAATAAAAATCATGTATATAAAACTTTTTAAAAACCTAGATTTCTAGTTAAAAATAAATTAATTATACAAACACGCAATATAATTAAAAAACTAAGGAATAATAACGGGGTTGACCCAGCATTTGCTTACATTTATAGCATAAACGATATGTAAACTGGTGACGAATGGGAGCGACGCTAAACTTTAATTAAAAATAGTCACGCGATTCTATTTACATGCTCACTGTTTTTTGTTTTCACTCTATTTTGGTTCTATAAACGTGTCTATTTAGTTTATTGTGGATGTTGTTTTGTACGGGGCGAATAAAATGAAAAACAACGTATTGTATTCTAGCAGTTTTCATTTTCATTGGGGTTAATAATTGTATCTTCGATAATCTTCATAATTATGATTTATGGTTAAAAAAATACTTATTTTGGAATTCATTCTTAATAGAAATATAGAAATGACAACTTATTCCGTGGCAGTGTCGCAGCGCTGACGCAGCTCGTAAACTGCTCCGGATTTAATAAAATTTATTCCACTCCGCTCTTTGGGGACCGACAAATCATAATTCTACCGGAATAGGTACTTATTTAGTTGGGACTGAAGTTTTAGAGCTAGTGAAGTTTATTTGAACCGGCACTCCCGAGAATGTGAATGTCATTTTAATAAAGGAATTTTATTAAAATTGGGTTTATACTTATTAAAAAGGTGTTTATACTTATTAAATAATCAGTCATATATTTTGATGAATAAAGCCATGAAGTGATGTAGGAATGCCAATAAATCAGTAAACGAATATTTTTTTAGGGTATTCATAGATTGTTTATCTGAGGCTTATAAAAATCAAGTTGTAAATTATAACAAATTACTTCAACTGATAATTATAAAAAAAAAAAACCTGCCAAGTGCAAGTCGGACGAAGATTAACATATAAAAAACCTTAAAAAATTACATTTATTGTATGGCACCCATAAGTATTTATTTTATTTTGATTAAATTCTATATTTTAAAAGTTATATGTGACTATACATTCTATGGATTTCAAGTGCTTGTTGCCTTTAATAAAACCAAGCAAAAAAACTATGCGCTGGTGGCTTGTGCTGCCGAGTCTCGTGAATTCGAAACCCTTCATAGTCTCACCTAGAGATGACATTTTTTGGATTCTTCATTGCTAGTTTTAGCGATTACGCTTCAAAGTTAAAAGAAGAAGCCCCAGGGCGACCTCCTGTCAGGAAAAGCCGTGTTAGATATCGAGGCTATTTCTAAATAATTTGTAGAGATCAATTCCTATAAATTAGTGAACAAGTATTAAGTTTAGAACTTCTGTGTTGTACTCATTTGAGAGGGGAAGCTCTGTCTGTCTGTTCTATCTGTGTGTGAATAGTGATAATCGATGTGATCTTTGAGTACCTGCTTTGAGTACTTATCTAGTCTTTTATTAGTGTTAGATTTGTTTTTTATGTCATAGTTTTATTACTAAATTAGTTTCAATGTTGTGATCTTAGAATTGGATTTCGTGTTATTAAATTATGTGAAATATGTAAATGCTGTAATTACTTTGAATCCTTTTTTAATTAAATTTCTACATGCTCTATAAAAATATATACATTTTCGTAATAAATTTATTTTACAGTAAAACCTATTAAATTTAAATTTATGTAAATGCCGAAAACACGATTGTAATCCATTTGCAAATAGTAAATCTATATATATAAATAGTCAACCTGACTGACCGACTGACTGACTTATAGGTATATTGACACACAACCGAAACTACTGCACCTAGAAACTTGAAACTTGATACAACGGTTTCTTTCATAATGTAAATGAGCACTAAGAGTGGATTTTAAGAAAATCAACGCCTAAGGGATTAAAATAGGGGTAAACTTTATATGGGAATTTTTAGACTTAGACGAAAAAAAACAGGCATATAAGTTTTGGATTACACTTAAAAATAATCTGTATGGGCGAGCTCGACAAATGAGAATTCGTTTCCCCAAAAGGAAAAAAATGGAGCGGTACAATTTGTATGGAAAATTTCTTGGACTTAACAGTATAAAAATTGGTATACAGGGTCACGATTAGAAATTAAAAAGATCTGTTTAGATGAAATTGAATATCATCATTGAAACATGAAATGGAGGGGTATTGTTTGTATGGAAATTATCGTAAAGAATTTTGTTTATGTAGAGAGGTACTAAAGTAAACTTTTACTTATCCGGGGTTAATTAAAACATTCGCATACTTAAAGGACACGTGGGCAAAAGCTAATACCACTATAACTTTTTAATGTAAAACTCCAAAAAAAAAATAAAGATAAACTAATACCGCTCACATACTAATATAAAAACCAATGAATTTAATCAAAATAAAAAAATAAGCGGGTATATGTCTGCATATCTAAGGTACGTCCGTTTTTGTTAAAAAGCATAATTTAAATAATTACCTTCACGTAATAAGAAAAGCGCTGTATTTTATGTAGCTTTTCAGAGGCTTAAGCTACATAAAAACACACATTTCGTACAAAATGTACTACAGATGGACACTCGGCCATCCTCCCTCGAATATATGATTTTTTATTTCAATAAGCTTTAAGTAATTATGCCTTAAATTGTATATTTTTTTGTTTTATTGTATATTGTCTGTTTACCGGATTATTCTAGCAATTAAGATTAAAAGCATTATTGGAAGTTGGAGCCTATTATTTCCGATCACTTGATTTTGTTTTTATAATATATTAAAAACATAATATAGTCTTTATAGGTAAATACATAGGATTTAGTGCTAATGATAATAAGAAAAAAAATAAAATAATATTGAAATAATGTCAAATGACTAACAATTTGGCAGTGTTTTTTTCTATTATATGTTACCATAGGTTTACAACTTTCGTTGGATAGTATTATAAGAAAAGATGTTGAAAATTTTCTTTAAACTCATCTCTTTATTTTATCAAAATAAAAAAAAACAATATATGAGTAGGGTTGATTTAAACCCACGAAATAAATTTAAAAAAAAACATTTCTGTTGTATAAACTTGCTAATATCGCCTTTTGAATAAAAACCTAAATCTAATGACATGTATCTTGCTTTTCTATTTTCAAATGCTTAAGGGTGATTTTGGAGACTGTAGTAGTAACGTGAAGCCTCATGAAACTGTGAAGTATTAATCCCTACTAATATTATAAATGCAAAAGTAACTCTGTCAGTCTCTCTGTCTGCTACGCTTTCACACTTAAACTACAGAACTGATTATATTCGGTATAAAGATAGGACTAAACTTAGGTTAGGATATAGAATACTTTTTATCTATGGTAGGAGGGGTTGAAATAGGGAATGAAAGTTTGGGGGGGAGATCTGAGATCTGGATCTTGGGATAGAGAGTTTCGTACCTCCTCGTGGCTCATGCACCCTGGGCAACAACGGCTACTGAGAACTTTCAGGTTCTCCCGTTGGCTAATACGGTATTAGCCAAGCGCCGGGGCGCGGTAGAGATCGGTCATGGGGGTTCGTGCCCGGTCCATGGCTGGCCAGGGCGAGTAATCATTTGGGCTGGCCTGCCCGCTGGGGTGGGCTCGGGCCTCTTTCCAACGGCCTTTGTCGGTGAAAATTTGGTCTGGGCATAGAGGGTGAGAGGGCGCAGGCCCTCTTTGTCGGAGTTGGCTGCGAGATCGCTCCTGGTACTTCTCTGATTAGCAGAGTGGACTGTGGAGTGGTCCCGTAGCTGCATGGGGGGCGCGGGGCGGTCTCTTTCTTGCTGAGGGAGAGGCTGTGTACTGCGGTTAGGGTCTGGACATTTTACTGCTAAGCACGGTCCTCACAGTTCTTGGTGGGGAGACGGTCCGGGACGTTGCCTGGGCTGGTCGTTACCGAGTGCGATGCCACGGTTGCGCTTGGCGGTGGTTGTTCTGGGCGTGGTGGGATCCCGACTTGTCGGCTTCGACGTTGGGTCCTCTGCCTTGAGCGGGCTTTAGTGCGGCCCGACGCGTGGTATATGTATATCTATATATATATATATAAAATATATATAAAAAATATATGAAATATGAAATCCTTAACACCTAGAAATGTACAAAGAATTTGCGAACTGTATACATGACAAGACAAAACCCACGAGCGGCAGCTATTTTTTGAAAAGATCATAACTAAAAATTACATACACACATCCAAACAGCAACAAAACAGCTGCCGCACGCCGGAATCCAAAATCACGCTTAACATCATTTACCCACTCACACCAACAAAATTAACACTCTGAAAACTTATTTACCCGAAAATTTATTCCGTCCCCCCATGCGGGAGAAAATTGTGAATAACCCAAATAAAAAAAATAAAAAAATCTATCAAGTCTGCAAAAATGCTGCACGGGCTGGAAGCTGGTCCTTAATAAATTGAATTAATGCAGTGTACACATAATCCTAGTATATCTTTACATTTTAATTACAAAGAGGCGCTCAATTCAACTCACTAGCTAAACGTTTAAGTTTAGCTGCATATATGTTTAGGAAAAAGACACATAATGAATGCACTATTAGGATGGTTTATTTTGCATACTTCTGTAGTATCAAGTCTTACAGTATTTTTTTCTGGGGATCAGGATATAGACTCACTTTAATTTTTTATAAAAGACGACAGTTCGAGCTATGTTCAACATTAATACTAGAAAGTCTCACATAAACGTTAAGACTGTTTTTAAAGTTGCTATATCACTCTATATTTTAGAAAATACAATGTAATATAGTAAGGGAAAATAGAATCAACAATCAATGTAACAAAAGGACTTAAATTATATTATAGCTAGATATAACCATAAAATAATACTTCTTAAATTTAAACCCTATAAAACAAATAAAATATTTTTTGGGACAGTGAAATTCATTTTTTAATGGTTGTCAAAATTTGTCACTAACCTTACAGTTACCTAAATTTAAAACTATATTTAAAAGCACACTTATATTTTCAGTTTATTATAATACGAAAGGATATGCTGATTATAGGAAGTTTTAGTAAATATAGGCTTGTTGATATTCAAGTTGGTTTACTGTAATTACTACCTTACTTACTTACGTCGTTCATAATAATAATAAAATAATCCATGTATTTTTCGCTAAATATTTACTCTCTTCTATTCCTTCCTTTTTTTTAATATTATAGAAGGGCCAACGAACATGCGGGTCATTCAACGATAAATGATCACCTTCACCTACGGTTTCATGCAAAAAAACATTTAAGAAATTTCTAAAAACAAAAAATAAAAGATTCTAAAAAAATCATTTACGGATAGAATTGATGCCATTATAAGGACTTCCCTTCAATGCACATAAAATTGGGTTTCAATTAAATTGACGGAGGTTTATTGGAGTGGCTGTAAAAGAAAAGCACATTTTAGGTTAACGCTCCATTATGATGAGTACAATTTCGATATTTTTGTTAAATATTCTTTTTGTATGTTTGTTTGTTTCATTTCAATTATAGTTTCGGTTTATAGCCTAAATATATTTATTTTAAACATATGTAAATTACATTATTTCACTTAAATTACTATCAAACTACCTCTTAACTACCTCAAAACTTTTTTCGTGAATATTTGTTTTTTTTATGAATATTTGAATAACATTTTATTAATGTTATGTCGTACACTTAAGTTATAAATTACTTATTACCCTTGACATTGTGTACGTACTATTGCAAGAAAAATTATTGATAGAAAAACTACGCCATGAAAGAATCCAACTATTACATTAAAGATAAACTTTCTCCAAACTCCAAACCCCACTCAGTTTCTCTTCATAGACCTATCTTAGTTTACCATTTTCTCCACTTCTATTTCTTTGCAATTTTCTTTATAAAAAGAGAGAGAGAACATATTTTTGTCTATAATTGGATACTATAATAACGTATCTAATATGCAATAACTAGCATACCCAGACCTACTGAAGTCTTATAGGATTTATATAGAAATATAAAAAAATAGGTTTTTAAATTTTCTGGCATTATACATTATAATATGCCTAATTTATAAAATTATAATGTTATCAGATTGAAAAAAAGCAGACTTTTATAACTACTTACATTTTTATTTACACATAATCCTGTAGACTTTTTTATTATTCGCTTAAGGATACCGTCAAAGTTATGAGGGCGGGAAAATAGAGAATTAGGCTAAAGGAGTAATATATCACGAATCTTTAATATTCGCACGCCCTAATAATAAATCAGAATGCATGAGACCGGACCGTAAATCAAGTGGTTCTTACTTCTGTTTCAATAAAAAAAAAACATTGTATGATTGTGCTAGAAAAACATTTTCTTCTATAATACAAATCATTTTTTAGATTTCTAAGCTCAGACCACTCACTCCACTGTCATATAAATACTTGTTGTGGCTTCTAAACCATTTTCAAAAAAATCCTGAATACAATAATAACAAATGGTAAATTAAAAAAAAAAACATTCATATAAAACGAATGACATGCAAACATGTATATTTTCGTCGTTAAAAAATTAACACGCAATATTTAAGTAACAAGATAACAGTATAAAATGGGTGACGAATGAGGGACCAGGTAGAGGTGAACTAAAATTTTAACAGTCACGTGATCCTATGATTTATATTGTCTCTCCAATAAGAATTCACAATTTATTTTATATTTGGTGAAAGTTAATTATGTCATATTATTCTGATAACGCGACTCTTGTATGTAATAATAATAATAATAATTTATTGAAGATAACAAGGATCCAGTTGTTAGTTACAATTATAATTTCTATAAAACTATATTAGTAAATGCATAATTATTCTTCTAAATAAATAAATAAATAAATTCTCATTTGATTAAACCAAATCAGACTCGAACAACATTAAATTAATTTACAACAATCTTGAATTATTATAAATTATACAAATGAAATCAAATTTATAAATTTAAAATAAATAAAATAAAATAACAATCTCAATCACTACAAGAATTAACATCATAAATCAATTTTAACACAAATTAAAAATTTAAAATATCTGAGCTTTAATATTTAGTTCTAACATTTAAATAATAAAGTAAAATAAAATGGTCATAACATTTAAATAATAAAATAAAATAAAATGGGCATAATCACATAAGTCAAATCAAGTCAAATCAAAAAGAAAAATAAAATAAAAAATAAAATAAAAAATTCAAATCAAATTAAATTACATCAAATTAAAAAATTAATTAAATCAAATCGTAATATGACTCCAATTTCATTTTAAAAATATCAACTTTAACAAAATGATTCATAATCTCAGAATCAGCCTTTTCATTAAACATTTTTAGGATATTGTTTTTACTAGAACGAAGCCTTTTCAACAGGGATGACGATGGGATTCTATTTCTCAAAATTGCATAAAAAAAGTAATGAAGATTTATTTTATTTATTTTATTATTAGCAATTTACTCCACAGATAATAATTAAAATTTCAACAACAACGTATTCATATTTTATATTAGTTATAAAATAGGAACACATCAAAAACACAAATTTAGTAATAATATACATTTTACGTAAATAGCATACGTTATAACCAATTTAAAAGACATGATTTAAAAAAGCAATAAAACAACAAAGACATGTAATGTAATAAACAAGGTCAGTTTATTACTTACGATAATATTATGATTGAAGCAATAACCAAACAAAAAAATAAAAAAAAAACCTGCTTGTTAGTTAAAACTAATTTACTCCAATAAAATGAGATTTTATATTAAATAAAATAAGTCGTTAATTGAAAATTTAAAAGAAGGAAAGTCAAATTAAAGTTATTAATTTTAATAAATATAAAGGTATTCAATAAATGTTATTGGTAATGGTAGGTATATTTTATTTAATATCCGTTTATTATTGCAATGAGTATATGAAAACTTTGGGTAGTTATATATACAAAATATACACATTTTTATATCTTTGCATTATAAATAAATATTGTACCCAATTAGAAATTTTTCAATCGCTTAATGCAACATTGAATCTACTAACTTTCTTGCAGTCGAGTGATATAATTGACAACAAAACTTAGCAAAGAGTAGCTTCAAACTTTCTTAGTAGCGAGTCGTCTAACTATGAATTTTTGTTCAAACTACATTTACTTTCAAAACTTTAACCATTCACCTTATATGAAGATATTTAATAAAAAATGGTTTTATTTAATTATAATAAGATACAAGATACTTTCGGTTCACCTTAAAATTATTTTGGGCTCACTAAGAAAGCATTTATTACAATTTTAACGTGTACATAAAATGTACATATTTACATTATATTACTGGGGACTGTACATTTAAGTACAACACTTTTTTAACTCATAATCTATGAACAATTATCAGTACATGAATGTTGTATTGTATTAAGTTTAACCAAAAACTATATTAAATAAATCTTCCAATACTTAAAACTCGAATCTCATCTTCAACGAATAAACACTTTTATCATTCTAAACATACTTTCACTTATTACATTATTTAAATCGAGAAACACATATCTTATACGTGAACTAGCTTTCCGTTCGAGGCTTTGTTTACGTGTAATTCGGTATATAGCGTTTTTTTAAAATAAACTTGCCATGGCTTGTTCTTTTACAGCCTGAAACCTGAAACCTGAAGCCTGAAAGCTTATTAAAAGCGGAAATCGAGGGCGACCCTTAAATTTAAATTGATAAATTTCTGAAATTTTCAAAAACCTGTATTGCGTCTGATATCCATCTTTTCATGTGGATGAGCTGACGATAGATATTAGGAATGGAGTTGAAAGAAAATTATTGAATTTAGCAAGTAGTATTCAAATGGAACTTAATCAAAATGGCAGTAAAACGTTTGCTATACCTCTCTTGGAGATAAGCTTAAAATGTAGTTTATATGTTAATCGTACCAGTTGAAAATCTAGTTGCTGGTAACTATCGCCCTTCTAGTGCATGCTTCTTGCTACAATGCTTCTTCTTTTATAACTTCGGTAACTTCAATAGCCTTGAAGAGATGAAAATTTAGAACTAATAAAATTAACAAAGACGGATGAGGTTGAACGTGACGAGGCGGTTGAATGTGGAAGATCCGATTTCATGTTCTCTATTTGGGTTGTGAAGTACGTTTCCTTCCCACGTATTATCATCATTATGGTCTTCTGTGTAAGGGACGTCAACCCGTGTGATTATATTCAATTGGTCAAAGCTATAGCTATTATATTGGTCTTGGTACCAAAACTACATACAAAGGAAAACATATTGCAGTTTCTTCTAACTTTAAAACAACAAAAAAAATAGTTAGATTCCGGACATACTCGTAAGATTTATGGCTAAAATTATAATTAACTGCATGTGTAAGTATAATAAATTTTAGTTAAAAATGTTTGATATACCAATGGCGACTTTGGACTTTAGTTTTTGGTGGAAGTTTACCGATTATAAACAAAAGTTTTTATATTTTAATTAATAATCTTTAATATTTGTAATGCATGTTAATAGAATAATATGTTGTCTGTACATTTGTGTTACCATAATAACATCTCTCATTTATTCTTAGTTGCGATATATAATCCAAAATTTTAAACGAGCTTAAATTACCTATAGTTGCAGAAACTAGTTGTACCACTTAGCCGTAGAAACCTATATTTTTATTGACGTTCTATCTTTTGAAATACATATTAATTATTATTACAGGTAAAAGCCGGATGTTTCATACTTATAAAAGTTTAACCATAATATTTTGCATAAAGTATGCTGATGTTTGAGGAATAGTTGGTAGGTTCTTACTAGTTAATGTTTAAATTTTCCTTGGAACAAACCATGCAATCTTTAACTAAACCAACGAGTCCGACCTTCAAGTTGCCATAAGTCCTAATTGACATCAAAACTTGAGTATCAAAGAGTAGCTCCAAACTTTCTTACTAACTGCAAGTCGTTAAGCCGTGAGTTTTTGTTCAAACTGCTGCCATTTATTTCAAAACTTCACTAGTTTACCTGTGACTCTGAAACTATTATAAGCGAACGATTTTATATACTAAAAATGTTCCTCTGCAGTTTATAAAAATACTTTTGATTTTTCTTAATATTCGTTTTAAGAATTTATTTGTTTATCAAAGTGGGTTATCGAAGCGCCTTTGTTAAAACCTAACAAATATGTAATATAACTTTTTTTTTTCTTACTTCTTGTAGAGACAGAAAATAAGTAAAAAAATGTAATATACGACAGAAAGATAAAATGTTAAGGACACGTTTCTAAAATAATGTCAGTGAAACAAAAAGTTGTATCAGTGTATGTCTCTTCGGCTATTAAACTCTTCTTGTCCTGGTTACAAATTATACAAAAATAAATATTAAACATAATATAAATGGTCGTGTTCTTCAGAAAACATTCCTATATATCTTATTTATTTGAATGATATATTTACTACGATAAATAATAAACGATATTATAGTAACAAAAGCTAGTAGACAATAAAAAATGTATTGTATAAAACTTATTTTCAACAGACTTAGATTTGAAAAACCAGATATATACAAATATATCAATCGTTTTTTTTATTACCTAATCGTTATTTAAAAAAAAGTATTTCAATTCATGGTCGTTTTAATCTGTAATCACAATTGATACATTTGCACGGTAATTGATTTTGCTAGAAATTTACATATGTTGTGGTTTGTACAATATAATAAGCAGAAGATTACAGAATGTACTTTAAAAGTACTGTTATTATGGTCCCCGTATGGTGCAAGTATTATTGTATTAGATACTTTTTTAATATACTTTTTTAGTTATCTAATATTTTTTTACTAATGAAGTAAGTATTACGAATAATCTGTCCGCTGACGGTCATTGTTTACCGCTGGTCATTAAAAACTATTTTTCCTACGGAGATTTATGAATGCATTGTCTTTCTCTTCAAAGTTGAAGATTTGAGAGAATTATGGTAAGCCACCTCTCTTGTTTATACTTACTTTTACTAAATGTAGCTGAGATAGTTGTATATGTAAGAGGATTACCGATGTGGTTTTCTACCGATCGATTCAGTTTATGAAAAATCAACAATTAATTGTATATACTCGTAATTACTATGACCAACATTGTCAAATTAAGGTGTAACAGATAATATAAAATATTATACTTATGATTTATATATTTATAGATATATATGTATAATTTTTATGCAAAACAGTTATTGCAAAATTCAAATGTAATAAACAATTTCCGGATAGAAGACTAATAAGACTGAACAAAAATATGTATGAATAGTAAAGTAAGGCAAATCTTTATACTTTTTTATCTCTTTATTTTTTAAATTAATGAATGTGTACTGGAAGTTTATTTTTTTAACACACTTGTATTAACTTAAGCTGTAACAACATTTATAATTTTGTATGTAAAAATGCCTTAATACCAATTTATATTAAATAATATTTAGATTTATAAGTACTATTTGTTTACTCTTAACATGTTACGATATGGATATTACCAAACAAGGATTGTTAAACATCATACTTGGATTACATTTTTTATATTTATGTAAAAAATGGCTAGTATTATTAGAATATATCTTATAAACTGACAAAAATATACTTTTATGATTGTAAACTATTGTAATGTCTGTTACATTACAAACCCTTACTTATAATCTACACCGCTTACAGATTAGAAACTTATTTCAGGATTGCGGTCTAAACCGCTAATCCAGAAATAAATTTTAAACTTTTCGAAACAAACGTTAATTCCACAGACCACTGCTCGAAACTCTTAGTCACAAATAGCTAATCTGAAGTGGAATACAAAGCGGAGAAGCGAACAAATCAAGTTCTTTGTGGTGTACTTACTAGTTCTTTGACGGTTGACGGTGGTGAGTGAAGAGTTATTTCTTACATAAAGGCAAATTCTAGCCGACTCCAACTTTGGCTCGGCTAGAATTTACCCTTATGTAAATCTATATAGATTTATTTTAAATTAAATCTACTGGCATTATTACAAACTAACAAACTTAACCCAACTAAATCCTCAAAGGCTGTGGATAATGAGAATTATAATTGCGATGATTTCCTTGAATAATAAATTTCTTGGCGTAACATTTTGTGGCTGAGTATTTATCATGTTCAATTTAATTTTATCCATTTTCTTTGCTTATGAATTATATTATATATTAGGTCCTTATATATGAAATTTTCGTTTTTCGTACTAGCCACTTTAATCACAAATTTCTCCTCTTTGGTAAAGAATTCCGAATTCAAAATTTTCCAACTATTTACACATTTATTTTTGTTTCGTTGACCGTCTTTTTTTACCGGTTTTTTTTTCTTCAGTTTTTTTCTGTTTGCGTTACTCAGTTTACAAAATGGAAAACATAAAATATCTCATTATTAACGAATACGAATTCCACCGTGGCACGGGTGCTGCGGAAACGACTTGAATAAGATCATCATTACTTGTGATGAAAAATGGATTCTCTACGATAATTGGAAGCGCTCATCGCAATGGTTGACTCCTGGTCAGCCAGCCAACTCCTGCCCCAAGCGCAAATTGACCCAAAAAAATTACTTGTAAGCGTTTGGTGGACTAGAGCCGGTATTGTTCATTACAATTTTCTCAAATCTGGCCAGATTATTGCGGCCACCATACTCTACCTTACTCCCCGGACCTTGCTCCAACAAATTATCATTTTTTTTTTAAATTCAGAACCTTCTTGCAAGGAAAAAAATCAACTGCTATGCGGCAGTACAAATCGCCATCAAAGATTTTATTGATTCCCGTCTGACTGGTTTTTTTAGTAAAAAGATCAATGAACTAAGATATCAAAAGTGTATAGAAAACAATGGTTCATATTTTGATTAATTAAATACATTAAATTAAAAAATATTCGACTTTTTGTTCCACCCATACAAAACGCCATTTTCATATATCAGATGAATAAAAATCATGTATATAAAACTTTTTAAAAACCTAGATTTCTAGTTAAAAATAAATTAATTATACAAACACGCAATATAATTAAAAAACTAAGGAATAATAACGGGGTTGACCCAGCATTTGCTTACATTTATAGCATAAACGATATGTAAACTGGTGACGAATGGGAGCGACGCTAAACTTTAATTAAAAATAGTCACGCGATTCTATTTACATGCTCACTGTTTTTTGTTTTCACTCTATTTTGGTTCTATAAACGTGTCTATTTAGTTTATTGTGGATGTTGTTTTGTACGGGGCGAATAAAATGAAAAACAACGTATTGTATTCTAGCAGTTTTCATTTTCATTGGGGTTAATAATTGTATCTTCGATAATCTTCATAATTATGATTTATGGTTAAAAAAATACTTATTTTGGAATTCATTCTTAATAGAAATATAGAAATGACAACTTATTCCGTGGCAGTGTCGCAGCGCTGACGCAGCTCGTAAACTGCTCCGGATTTAATAAAATTTATTCCACTCCGCTCTTTGGGGACCGACAAATCATAATTCTACCGGAATAGGTACTTATTTAGTTGGGACTGAAGTTTTAGAGCTAGTGAAGTTTATTTGAACCGGCACTCCCGAGAATGTGAATGTCATTTTAATAAAGGAATTTTATTAAAATTGGGTTTATACTTATTAAAAAGGTGTTTATACTTATTAAATAATCAGTCATATATTTTGATGAATAAAGCCATGAAGTGATGTAGGAATGCCAATAAATCAGTAAACGAATATTTTTTTAGGGTATTCATAGATTGTTTATCTGAGACTTATAAAAATCAAGTTGTAAATTATAACAAATTACTTCAACTGATAATTATAAAAAAAAAAAACCTGCCAAGTGCAAGTCGGACGAAGATTAACATATAAAAAACCTTAAAAAATTACATTTATTGTATGGCACCCATAAGTATTTATTTTATTTTGATTAAATTCTATATTTTAAAAGTTATATGTGACTATACATTCTATGGATTTCAAGTGCTTGTTGCCTTTAATAAAACCAAGCAAAAAAACTATGCGCTGGTGGCTTGTGCTGCCGAGTCTCGTGAATTCGAAACCCTTCATAGTCTCACCTAGAGATGACATTTTTTGGATTCTTCATTGCTAGTTTTAGCGATTACGCTTCAAAGTTAAAAGAAGAAGCCCCAGGGCGACCTCCTGTCAGGAAAAGCCGTGTTAGATATCGAGGCTATTTCTAAATAATTTGTAGAGATCAATTCCTATAAATTAGTGAACAAGTATTAAGTTTAGAACTTCTGTGTTGTACTCATTTGAGAGGGGAAGCTCTGTCTGTCTGTTCTATCTGTGTGTGAATAGTGATAATCGATGTGATCTTTGAGTACCTGCTTTGAGTACTTATCTAGTCTTTTATTAGTGTTAGATTTGTTTTTTATGTCATAGTTTTATTACTAAATTAGTTTCAATGTTGTGATCTTAGAATTGGATTTCGTGTTATTAAATTATGTGAAATATGTAAATGCTGTAATTACTTTGAATCCTTTTTTAATTAAATTTCTACATGCTCTATAAAAATATATACATTTTCGTAATAAATTTATTTTACAGTAAAACCTATTAAATTTAAATTTATGTAAATGCCGAAAACACGATTGTAATCCATTTGCAAATAGTAAATCTATATATATAAATAGTCAACCTGACTGACCGACTGACTGACTTATAGGTATATTGACACACAACCGAAACTACTGCACCTAGAAACTTGAAACTTGATACAACGGTTTCTTTCATAATGTAAATGAGCACTAAGAGTGGATTTTAAGAAAATCAACGCCTAAGGGATTAAAATAGGGGTAAACTTTATATGGGAATTTTTAGACTTAGACGAAAAAAAACAGGCATATAAGTTTTGGATTACACTTAAAAATAATCTGTATGGGCGAGCTCGACAAATGAGAATTCGTTTCCCCAAAAGGAAAAAAATGGAGCGGTACAATTTGTATGGAAAATTTCTTGGACTTAACAGTATAAAAATTGGTATACAGGGTCACGATTAGAAATTAAAAAGATCTGTTTAGATGAAATTGAATATCATCATTGAAACATGAAATGGAGGGGTATTGTTTGTATGGAAATTATCGTAAAGAATTTTGTTTATGTAGAGAGGTACTAAAGTAAACTTTTACTTATCCGGGGTTAATTAAAACATTCGCATACTTAAAGGACACGTGGGCAAAAGTTAATACCACTATAACTTTTTAATGTAAAACTCCAAAAAAAAAATAAAGATAAACTAATACCGCTCACATACTAATATAAAAACCAATGAATTTAATCAAAATAAAAAAATAAGCGGGTATATGTCTGCATATCTAAGGTACGTCCGTTTTTGTTAAAAAGCATAATTTAAATAATTACCTTCACGTAATAAGAAAAGCGCTGTATTTTATGTAGCTTTTCAGAGGCTTAAGCTACATAAAAACACACATTTCGTACAAAATGTACTACAGATGGACACTCGGCCATCCTCCCTCGAATATATGATTTTTTATTTCAATAAGCTTTAAGTAATTATGCCTTAAATTGTATATTTTTTTGTTTTATTGTATATTGTCTGTTTACCGGATTATTCTAGCAATTAAGATTAAAAGCATTATTGGAAGTTGGAGCCTATTATTTCCGATCACTTGATTTTGTTTTTATAATATATTAAAAACATAATATAGTCTTTATAGGTAAATACATAGGATTTAGTGCTAATGATAATAAGAAAAAAAATAAAATAATATTGAAATAATGTCAAATGACTAACAATTTGGCAGTGTTTTTTTCTATTATATGTTACCATAGGTTTACAACTTTCGTTGGATAGTATTATAAGAAAAGATGTTGAAAATTTTCTTTAAACTCATCTCTTTATTTTATCAAAATAAAAAAAAACAATATATGAGTAGGGTTGATTTAAACCCACGAAATAAATTTAAAAAAAAACATTTCTGTTGTATAAACTTGCTAATATCGCCTTTTGAATAAAAACCTAAATCTAATGACATGTATCTTGCTTTTCTATTTTCAAATGCTTAAGGGTGATTTTGGAGACTGTAGTAGTAACGTGAAGCCTCATGAAACTGTGAAGTATTAATCCCTACTAATATTATAAATGCAAAAGTAACTCTGTCAGTCTCTCTGTCTGCTACGCTTTCACACTTAAACTACAGAACTGATTATATTCGGTATAAAGATAGGACTAAACTTAGGTTAGGATATAGAATACTTTTTATCTATGGTAGGAGGGGTTGAAATAGGGAATGAAAGTTTGGGGGGGAGATCTGAGATCTGGATCTTGGGATAGAGAGTTTCGTACCTCCTCGTGGCTCATGCACCCTGGGCAACAACGGCTACTGAGAACTTTCAGGTTCTCCCGTTGGCTAATACGGTATTAGCCAAGCGCCGGGGCGCGGTAGAGATCGGTCATGGGGGTTCGTGCCCGGTCCATGGCTGGCCAGGGCGAGTAATCATTTGGGCTGGCCTGCCCGCTGGGGTGGGCTCGGGCCTCTTTCCAACGGCCTTTGTCGGTGAAAATTTGGTCTGGGCATAGAGGGTGAGAGGGCGCAGGCCCTCTTTGTCGGAGTTGGCTGCGAGATCGCTCCTGGTACTTCTCTGATTAGCAGAGTGGACTGTGGAGTGGTCCCGTAGCTGCATGGGGGGCGCGGGGCGGTCTCTTTCTTGCTGAGGGAGAGGCTGTGTACTGCGGTTAGGGTCTGGACATTTTACTGCTAAGCACGGTCCTCACAGTTCTTGGTGGGGAGACGGTCCGGGACGTTGCCTGGGCTGGTCGTTACCGAGTGCGATGCCACGGTTGCGCTTGGCGGTGGTTGTTCTGGGCGTGGTGGGATCCCGACTTGTCGGCTTCGACGTTGGGTCCTCTGCCTTGAGCGGGCTTTAGTGCGGCCCGACGCGTGGTATATGTATATCTATATATATATATATATATATATATATATATATATATATATATATATATATATATATATATATATATATATATATATGTAAAATATATATAAAAAATATATGAAATATGAAATCCTTAACACCTAGAAATGTACAAAGAATTTGCGAACTGTATACATGACAAGACAAAACCCACGAGCGGCAGCTATTTTTTGAAAAGATCATAACTAAAAATTACATACACACATCCAAACAGCAACAAAACAGCTGCCGCACGCCGGAATCCAAAATCACGCTTAACATCATTTACCCACTCACACCAACAAAATTAACACTCTGAAAACTTATTTACCCGAAAATTTATTCCGTCCCCCCATGCGGGAGAAAATTGTGAATAACCCAAATAAAAAAAATAAAAAAATCTATCAAGTCTGCAAAAATGCTGCACGGGCTGGAAGCTGGTCCTTAATAAATTGAATTAATGCAGTGTACACATAATCCTAGTATATCTTTACATTTTAATTACAAAGAGGCGCTCAATTCAACTCACTAGCTAAACGTTTAAGTTTAGCTGCATATATGTTTAGGAAAAAGACACATAATGAATGCACTATTAGGATGGTTTATTTTGCATACTTCTGTAGTATCAAGTCTTACAGTATTTTTTTCTGGGGATCAGGATATAGACTCACTTTAATTTTTTATAAAAGACGACAGTTCGAGCTATGTTCAACATTAATACTAGAAAGTCTCACATAAACGTTAAGACTGTTTTTAAAGTTGCTATATCACTCTATATTTTAGAAAATACAATGTAATATAGTAAGGGAAAATAGAATCAACAATCAATGTAACAAAAGGACTTAAATTATATTATAGCTAGATATAACCATAAAATAATACTTCTTAAATTTAAACCCTATAAAACAAATAAAATATTTTTTGGGACAGTGAAATTCATTTTTTAATGGTTGTCAAAATTTGTCACTAACCTTACAGTTACCTAAATTTAAAACTATATTTAAAAGCACACTTATATTTTCAGTTTATTATAATACGAAAGGATATGCTGATTATAGGAAGTTTTAGTAAATATAGGCTTGTTGATATTCAAGTTGGTTTACTGTAATTACTACCTTACTTACTTACGTCGTTCATAATAATAATAAAATAATCCATGTATTTTTCGCTAAATATTTACTCTCTTCTATTCCTTCCTTTTTTTTAATATTATAGAAGGGCCAACGAACATGCGGGTCATTCAACGATAAATGATCACCTTCACCTACGGTTTCATGCAAAAAAACATTTAAGAAATTTCTAAAAACAAAAAATAAAAGATTCTAAAAAAATCATTTACGGATAGAATTGATGCCATTATAAGGACTTCCCTTCAATGCACATAAAATTGGGTTTCAATTAAATTGACGGAGGTTTATTGGAGTGGCTGTAAAAGAAAAGCACATTTTAGGTTAACGCTCCATTATGATGAGTACAATTTCGATATTTTTGTTAAATATTCTTTTTGTATGTTTGTTTGTTTCATTTCAATTATAGTTTCGGTTTATAGCCTAAATATATTTATTTTAAACATATGTAAATTACATTATTTCACTTAAATTACTATCAAACTACCTCTTAACTACCTCAAAACTTTTTTCGTGAATATTTGTTTTTTTTATGAATATTTGAATAACATTTTATTAATGTTATGTCGTACACTTAAGTTATAAATTACTTATTACCCTTGACATTGTGTACGTACTATTGCAAGAAAAATTATTGATAGAAAAACTACGCCATGAAAGAATCCAACTATTACATTAAAGATAAACTTTCTCCAAACTCCAAACCCCACTCAGTTTCTCTTCATAGACCTATCTTAGTTTACCATTTTCTCCACTTCTATTTCTTTGCAATTTTCTTTATAAAAAGAGAGAGAGAACATATTTTTGTCTATAATTGGATACTATAATAACGTATCTAATATGCAATAACTAGCATACCCAGACCTACTGAAGTCTTATAGGATTTATATAGAAATATAAAAAAATAGGTTTTTAAATTTTCTGGCATTATACATTATAATATGCCTAATTTATAAAATTATAATGTTATCAGATTGAAAAAAAGCAGACTTTTATAACTACTTACATTTTTATTTACACATAATCCTGTAGACTTTTTTATTATTCGCTTAAGGATACCGTCAAAGTTATGAGGGCGGGAAAATAGAGAATTAGGCTAAAGGAGTAATATATCACGAATCTTTAATATTCGCACGCCCTAATAATAAATCAGAATGCATGAGACCGGACCGTAAATCAAGTGGTTCTTACTTCTGTTTCAATAAAAAAAAAACATTGTATGATTGTGCTAGAAAAACATTTTCTTCTATAATACAAATCATTTTTTAGATTTCTAAGCTCAGACCACTCACTCCACTGTCATATAAATACTTGTTGTGGCTTCTAAACCATTTTCAAAAAAATCCTGAATACAATAATAACAAATGGTAAATTAAAAAAAAAAACATTCATATAAAACGAATGACATGCAAACATGTATATTTTCGTCGTTAAAAAATTAACACGCAATATTTAAGTAACAAGATAACAGTATAAAATGGGTGACGAATGAGGGACCAGGTAGAGGTGAACTAAAATTTTAACAGTCACGTGATCCTATGATTTATATTGTCTCTCCAATAAGAATTCACAATTTATTTTATATTTGGTGAAAGTTAATTATGTCATATTATTCTGATAACGCGACTCTTGTATGTAATAATAATAATAATAATTTATTGAAGATAACAAGGATCCAGTTGTTAGTTACAATTATAATTTCTATAAAACTATATTAGTAAATGCATAATTATTCTTCTAAATAAATAAATAAATAAATTCTCATTTGATTAAACCAAATCAGACTCGAACAACATTAAATTAATTTACAACAATCTTGAATTATTATAAATTATACAAATGAAATCAAATTTATAAATTTAAAATAAATAAAATAAAATAACAATCTCAATCACTACAAGAATTAACATCATAAATCAATTTTAACACAAATTAAAAATTTAAAATATCTGAGCTTTAATATTTAGTTCTAACATTTAAATAATAAAGTAAAATAAAATGGTCATAACATTTAAATAATAAAATAAAATAAAATGGGCATAATCACATAAGTCAAATCAAGTCAAATCAAAAAGAAAAATAAAATAAAAAATAAAATAAAAAATTCAAATCAAATTAAATTACATCAAATTAAAAAATTAATTAAATCAAATCGTAATATGACTCCAATTTCATTTTAAAAATATCAACTTTAACAAAATGATTCATAATCTCAGAATCAGCCTTTTCATTAAACATTTTTAGGATATTGTTTTTACTAGAACGAAGCCTTTTCAACAGGGATGACGATGGGATTCTATTTCTCAAAATTGCATAAAAAAAGTAATGAAGATTTATTTTATTTATTTTATTATTAGCAATTTACTCCACAGATAATAATTAAAATTTCAACAACAACGTATTCATATTTTATATTAGTTATAAAATAGGAACACATCAAAAACACAAATTTAGTAATAATATACATTTTACGTAAATAGCATACGTTATAACCAATTTAAAAGACATGATTTAAAAAAGCAATAAAACAACAAAGACATGTAATGTAATAAACAAGGTCAGTTTATTACTTACGATAATATTATGATTGAAGCAATAACCAAACAAAAAAATAAAAAAAAAACCTGCTTGTTAGTTAAAACTAATTTACTCCAATAAAATGAGATTTTATATTAAATAAAATAAGTCGTTAATTGAAAATTTAAAAGAAGGAAAGTCAAATTAAAGTTATTAATTTTAATAAATATAAAGGTATTCAATAAATGTTATTGGTAAAGGTAGGTATATTTTATTTAATATCCGTTTATTATTGCAATGAGTATATGAAAACTTTGGGTAGTTATATATACAAAATATACACATTTTTATATCTTTGCATTATAAATAAATATTGTACCCAATTAGAAATTTTTCAATCGCTTAATGCAACATTGAATCTACTAACTTTCTTGCAGTCGAGTGATATAATTGACAACAAAACTTAGCAAAGAGTAGCTTCAAACTTTCTTAGTAGCGAGTCGTCTAACTATGAATTTTTGTTCAAACTACATTTACTTTCAAAACTTTAACCATTCACCTTATATGAAGATATTTAATAAAAAATGGTTTTATTTAATTATAATAAGATACAAGATACTTTCGGTTCACCTTAAAATTATTTTGGACTCACTAAGAAAGCATTTATTACAATTTTAACGTGTACATAAAATGTACATATTTACATTATATTAACATATTTAAAAAATTGGTGGACTGTACATTTAAGTACAACATTTTTTTAACTCATAATCTATGCATAATTATCGGTATATGAATGTTGTATTGTATTAAGTTTAACCTATAACTATATTAAATAAATCTTCCAATACTTAAAACTCGAATCTCATGTTCAACGAATAAACACTTTTAGCATTCTAAACATACTTTCACTTATTACATTATTTAAATCGAGAAACACATATCTTATACGTTAACTAGCTTTCCGTTCGAGGTTTTGTCTGCGTGTAATTCCGAATATAGCGTTTTTTTAAATAAACTCGCCATGGCTTGTTCTTTTACAGGCTGAAACCTTGCTAAAAGCTTATTAAAGCGGAAATCGAGACCGACTCTTAAATTTAAAAACTGTTATTGCTAAAATAAATAAAAACTGTTATTGTTATTGCGTGTGTTATCCATCTTCTTTTGTGGATGAGCTGATGATAGATATTAGGAATGGAGTCGAAAGAAAATTATTGAATGTAGCAAATAGTATTCAAATGGAACTTAATCAAAATGGCAGTAAAAGGAATAGGTTTGCTATGTTTTTTTTTTAGATAAGCTTAAAATGTAGTTTATATGTTAATCGTACCAGTTGTAAATCTAGTATCTAGTAACCATCCGTAACAAACTTCAATATCCTTGAAGACATGGAAATTTAGGACTAATAAAATTAACAAAGAAGGATAAGGTGAACGAACGAGGAGGTCGAACGTGGAAGAATCGATTTCATGTTCTCTATTTGGGCTTTGAACTACTCTTCTGTCCCACGTATCGTCATCATTATGGTCTTCTGTGTAAGGGACGTCAACCCGTGTGAATATATTCAATTGGTCAAAGCTATAGAGTCTTGCTACCAAAACTACATACAAAGAAAAACATATTGCAGTTTCTTCTAACTTTAAAACAACAAAGAAAAGTAGTTAGATTATAATTAACTGCATGTGTAAATAAAATACCAATGGCGACTTTGGACTTTTGTTTTTGGTGGCAGTTTGCCGAGGGTAAACAAAAGTTTTTATATTTTAATTAATAATCTTTAATACTTGTAATACATGTTAATAGAATAATATGTTGTCTGTACATTTGTGTTACCATAATAACATCTCTCATTTATTCTTAGTTGCGATATATAATCCAAAATTTTAAACGAGCTTAAATTACCTATAATTGCAGAAACTAGTTGTACCACTTAGCCGTAGAAACCTATATTTTTATTGAGTTCTATCTTTTGAAATACATATTAATTATTATTACAGGTAAAAGCCGGATGTTTCATACTTATAAAAGTTTAACCATAATATTTTGCATAAAGTATGCTGATGTTTGAGCAATAGTTGGTAGGTTCTTAGTAGTTAATGTTTAAATTTTCCTTGGAACAAACCATGCAATCTTTAACTAAACCAACGAGTCCGACCTTCAAGTTACCATAAGTCCTAATTGACATCAAAACTTGAGTATCAAAGAGTAGCTTCAAACTTTCTTACTAACTGCAAGTCGTTAAGCTGTGAGTTTTTGTTCAAACTGCTGCCATTTATTTCAAAACTTCACTAGTTTACCTGTGACTCTGAAACTATTATAAGCGAACGATTTTATATACTAAAAATGTTCCTCTGCAGTTTATAAAAATATTTTTGTTTTTTTTTTAATATTCGTTCTAAGAATTTGTTTGTTCATCAAAGTGGGTGTCGAAGCGCCTTTGTTAAAACCTAACAAATAGGTATTATAACTTTTTTTTTCTTACTTCTTGTAGAGACAGAAAATTATTTAAAAAAAATGTAATATACGACAGAAAGATAAAATGTTAAGGACACGTTTCTAAAATAATGTCAGTGAAACAAAAAGTTGTATCAGTGTATGTCTCTTCGGCTATTAAACTCTACTAGTCCTGGTTACAAATTATACAAAAATAAATATTAAACATAATATAAATGGTCGTGTTCTTCAGAAAACATTCCTATATATCTTATTTATTTGAATGATATATTTACTACGATAAATAATAAACGATATTATAGTAACAAAAGCTAGTAGACAATAAAAAATGTATTGTATAAAACTTATTTTCAACAGACTTAGATTTGAAAAACCAGATATATACAAATATATCAATCGTTTTTTTTATTACCTAATCGTTATTTAAAAAAAAGTATTTCAATTCATGGTCGTTTTAATCTGTAATCACATTTGATACATTTGCACGGTAATTGATTTTGCTAGAAATTTACATATGTTATGGTTTGTACAATATAATAAGCAGTAGATTACAGAATGTACTTTAAAAGTACTGTTATTATGGTCCCCGTATGGTGCAAGTATTATTGTATTAGATACTTTTTTAATATACTTTTTTAGTTATCTAATATTTTTTTACTAATGAAGTAAGTATTACGAATAATCTCTCCGCTGACGGTCATTGTTTACCGCTGGTCATTAAAAACTATTTTTCCTACGGAGATTTATGAATGCATTGTCTTTCTCTTCAAAGTTGAAGATTTGAGAGAATTATGGTAAGCCACCTCTCTTGTTTATACTTACTTTTACTAAATGTAGCTGAGATAGTTGTATATGTAAGAGGATTACCGATGTGGTTTTCTACCGATCGATTCAGTTTATGAAAAATCAACAATTAATTGTATATACTCGTAATTACTATGACCAACATTGTCAAATTAAGGTGTAACAGATAATATAAAATATTATACTTATGATTTATATATTTATAGATATATATGTATAATTGTTATGCAAAACAGTTATTGCAAAATTCAAATGTAATAAACAATTTCCGGATAGAAGACTAATAAGACTGAACAAAAATATGTATGAATAGTAAAGTAAGGCAAATGTTTATACTTTTTTATCTCTTTATTTTTTAAATTAATGAATGTGTACTGGAAGTTTATCTTTTTAACACACTTGTATTAACTTAAGCTGTAACAACATTTATAATTTTGTATGTAAAAATGCCTTAATACCAATTTATATTAAATAATATTTAGATTTATAGGTACTATTTGTTTACTCTTAACATGTTACGATATGGATATTACCAAACAAGGATTGTTAAACATCATACTTGGATTACATTTTTTATATTTATGTAAAAAATGGCTAGTATTATTAGAATATATCTTATAAACTGACAAAAATATACTTTTATGATTGTAAACTATTGTAATGTCTGTTACATTACAAACCCTTACTTATAATCTACACCGCTTACAGATTAGAAACTTATTTCAGGATTGCGGTCTAAACCGCTAATCCAGAAATAAATTTTAAACTTTTCGAAACAAACGTTAATTCCACAGACCACTGCTCGAAACTCTTAGTCACAAATAGCTAATCTGAAGTGGAATACAAAGCGGAGAAGCGAACAAATCAAGTTCTTTGTGGTGTACTTACTAGTTCTTTGACGGTTGACGGTGGTGAGTGAAGAGTTATTTCTTACATAAAGGCAAATTCTAGCCGACTCCAACTTTGGCTCGGCTAGAATTTACCCTTATGTAAATCTATATAGATTTATTTTAAATTAAATCTACTGGCATTATTACAAACTAACAAACTTAACCCAACTAAATCCTCAAAGGCTGTGGATAATGAGAATTATAATTGCGATGATTTCCTTGAATAATAAATTTCTTGGCGTAACATTTTGTGGCTGAGTATTTATCATGTTCAATTTAATTTTATCCATTTTCTTTGCTTATGAATTATATTATATATTAGGTCCTTATATATGAAATTTTCGTTTTTCGTACTAGCCACTTTAATCACAAATTTCTCCTCTTTGGTAAAGAATTCCGAATTCAAAATTTTCCAACTATTTACACATTTATTTTTGTTTCGTTGACCGTCTTTTTTTACCGGTTTTTTTTTCTTCAGTTTTTTTCTGTTTGCGTTACTCAGTTTACAAAATGGAAAACATAAAATATCTCATTATTAACGAATACGAATTCCACCGTGGCACGGGTGCTGCGGAAACGACTTGAATAAGATCATCATTACTTGTGATGAAAAATGGATTCTCTACGATAATTGGAAGCGCTCATCGCAATGGTTGACTCCTGGTCAGCCAGCCAACTCCTGCCCCAAGCGCAAATTGACCCAAAAAAATTACTTGTAAGCGTTTGGTGGACTAGAGCCGGTATTGTTCATTACAATTTTCTCAAATCTGGCCAGATTATTGCGGCCACCATACTCTACCTTACTCCCCGGACCTTGCTCCAACAAATTATCATTTTTTTTTTAAATTCAGAACCTTCTTGCAAGGAAAAAAATCAACTGCTATGCGGCAGTACAAATCGCCATCAAAGATTTTATTGATTCCCGTCTGACTGGTTTTTTTAGTAAAAAGATCAATGAACTAAGATATCAAAAGTGTATAGAAAACAATGGTTCATATTTTGATTAATTAAATACATTAAATTAAAAAATATTCGACTTTTTGTTCCACCCATACAAAACGCCATTTTCATATATCAGATGAATAAAAATCATGTATATAAAACTTTTTAAAAACCTAGATTTCTAGTTAAAAATAAATTAATTATACAAACACGCAATATAATTAAAAAACTAAGGAATAATAACGGGGTTGACCCAGCATTTGCTTACATTTATAGCATAAACGATATGTAAACTGGTGACGAATGGGAGCGACGCTAAACTTTAATTAAAAATAGTCACGCGATTCTATTTACATGCTCACTGTTTTTTGTTTTCACTCTATTTTGGTTCTATAAACGTGTCTATTTAGTTTATTGTGGATGTTGTTTTGTACGGGGCGAATAAAATGAAAAACAACGTATTGTATTCTAGCAGTTTTCATTTTCATTGGGGTTAATAATTGTATCTTCGATAATCTTCATAATTATGATTTATGGTTAAAAAAATACTTATTTTGGAATTCATTCTTAATAGAAATATAGAAATGACAACTTATTCCGTGGCAGTGTCGCAGCGCTGACGCAGCTCGTAAACTGCTCCGGATTTAATAAAATTTATTCCACTCCGCTCTTTGGGGACCGACAAATCATAATTCTACCGGAATAGGTACTTATTTAGTTGGGACTGAGGTTTTAGAGCTAGTGAAGTTTATTTGAACCGGAACTCCCGAGAATGTGAATGTCATTTTAATAAAGACATTTTATTAAATTTGGGTTTATACTTATTAAAAAAGCTGTTCAATAATCAGTCATATATAATATATGTCGATGAATAAAGTCATGAAGTGATGTAGAATGCCAATAAATCAGTAAACGAATATTTTTTTTAGGGTATTCATAGATTGTTTATCTGAGACTTATAAAAATCAAGTTGTAAATTATAACAAATTACTTCAACTGATAATTACAAACAAAAACCAGCCAAGTGCGAGTCGGACGAAGATTTACAAATAAAAAACCTTAAAAAAATACATTTTTTGTATGGCTCCCATAAATATTTATTTTATTTTGATTGAATTCTATATTTTAAAAGTTATATGTGACTATACATTCTATGGATTTCAAGTGCTTGTTGCCTTTAATAAAACCAAGCAAAAAAACTATGCGCTGGTGGCTGGTGCTGCCGAGTCTCGTGAATTCGAAACCCTTTATAGTCTCACCTAGAGATGACATTTTTGGAAGCTTCATTGCTAGTTTTGGCGATTACGCTTCAAAGTTAAAAGATGGAGCCCCAGGGCGACCTCCTGTCAGGAAATGCCGTGTTACATATCGAGGCTATTTCTAAATAATTTTAGGTACTTAGTATACTTTTTATTTTAGGACTTCTGTGATGTACTCATTTGAGAGGGGAAGCTCTGTCTGTCTGTTCTGTATGTCTGTGAATAGTGATTGTCTATGTGATCTTTGAGTACCTGCTTTGAGTACTTATCTAGTCTTTTATTAGTGTGTTAGATTTGTTTTTTATGTCATAGTTTTATTACTAAATTAGTTTCAATGTTGTGATCTTAGAATTAGATTTCGTGTTATTAAATTATGTGAAATATGTAAATGTTGTAATTACTTTGAATCCTTTTTTAATTAAATTTCTACATGCTTTATAAAAATATATACATTTTCGTAAAAAAAATATTTCACAGTAAAACCTAGTAAATTTAAATTTATGTAAATGCCGAAAACACGATTGTAATCCATTTTCAAATAGTAAATCTATATATATAAATAGTCAACCTGACTGACCGACTGACTGGCTGACTGACTGACTTATAGGTATATTGACACACAACCGAAACTACTGCACCTAGAAGCTTGAAACTTGATACAACGGTTTCTTTCATAATGTAAATGAGCACTAAGAGAGGATTTTAAGAAAATCAACCCCTAAGGGATTAAAATAGGGGTAAAGTTTATATGGGAATTTTTAGACTTAGACGAAAAAAACAGGCATATAAGTTTTGGATTACACTTAAAAATAATCTGTATGGGCGAGCTCGACAAATGAGAATTCGTTTCCCCAAAAGAGAAAAAATGGAGAGGTACAATTTGTATGGAAAATTTCTTGGACTTAACAGTATAAAAATTTGTATACAGGGTCACGATTAGAAATTAAAAAGATCTGTTTAGATGAAATTGGATATCATCATTGAAACATGAAATGGAGGGGTATTGTTTGTATGGAAATTATCGTAAAGAATTTTGTTTATGTAGAGAGGTACTAAAGTAAACTTTTACTTATCCGGGGTTAATTAAAACATTCGCATACTTAAAGGACACGTGGGCAAAAGCTAATACCACTATAACTTTTTAATGTAAAACTCCAAAAAAAAATTAAAGATAAACTAATACCGCTCACATACTAATATAAAAACCAATGAATTTAATCAAAATAAAAAAATAAGCGGGTATATGTCTGCATATCTAAGGTACGTCCGTTTTTGTTAAAAAGCATAATTTAAATAATTACCTTCACGTAATAAGAAAAGCGCTGTATTTTATGTAGCTTTTCAGAGGCTTAAGCTACATAAAAACACACATTTCGTACAAAATGTACTACAGATGGACACTCGGCCATCCTCCCTCGAATATATGATTTTTTATTTCAATAAGCTTTAAGTAATTATGCCTTAAATTGTATATTTTATTGTTTTATTGTATATTGTCTGTTTCCCGGATTATTCTAGCAATTAAGATTAAAAGCATTATTGGAAGTTGGAGCGTATTATTTCCGATCACTTGATTTTGTTTTTACAATATATTAAAAACATAATATAGTCTTTATAGGTAAATACATAGGGTTTAGTGCTAATGGAAATAAGAAAAAAAGTAAAATAATATTGAAATAATGTCAAATGACTAACAATTTGGCAGTGTTTTTTTCTATTATATGTTACCATAGGTTTACAACTTTCGTTGGATAGTATTATAAGAAAAGATGTTGAAAATTTTCTTTAAACTCATCTCTTTATTTTATCAAAATAAAAAAAAACAATATATGAGTAGGGTTGATTTAAACCCACGAAATAAATTTAAAAAAAAACATTTCTGTTGTATAAACTTGCTAATATCGCCTTTTGAATAAAAACCTAAATCTAATGACATGTATCTTGCTTTTCTATTTTCAAATGCTTAAGGGTGATTTTGGAGACTGTAGTAGTAACGTGAAGCCTCATGAAACTGTGAAGTATTAATCCCTACTAATATTATAAATGCAAAAGTAACTCTGTCAGTCTCTCTGTCTGCTACGCTTTCACACTTAAACTACAGAACTGATTATATTCGGTATAAAGATAGGACTATACTTAGGTTAAGATATAGAATACTTTTTATCGCGGAAAAAATGGTAGGAGGGGTTGAAATAGGGAATGAAAGTTTGGGGGGGAGATCTGGGATCTGGATCTTGGGAGAGAGAGTTTCGTACCTCCTCGTGGCTCGTGCACCCTGGGCAACAACGGCTACTGAGAACTTTCAGGTTCTCCCGTTGGCTAATACGGGTATTAGCCAACGGGTATTAGCCAAGCGCCGGGGCGCGGTGGAGGTCGGTCATGGGGGTTCGTGCCCGGTCCATGGCTGGCCAGGGCGAGTAATCATTTGGGCTGGCCTGCCCGCTGGGGTTCAAGGTTTCAGCGCCGTTTGTCGGTGAAAAGTTGGCCTCTAGGCGTAGAGGGTGAGAGGGCGCAGGCCCTCCTTGTCAGCGTTGGCTGCGAGATCGCTCCTGGTACTTCTCTGATTAGCAGAGTGGACTGTGGAGTGGTCCCGTAGCTACATGGGGGGCGCGGGGCGGTCTCTTTCTTGCTGAGGGAGAGGCTGTCTACTGCGGTTAGGGTCTGGACATTGTACTGCCAAGCACGGTCCTCACAGTTCTTGGTGGGGAGACGGTCCGGGACGTTGCCTGGGCTGATCGTTGCCGAGTTCCATGGCACGGTTACAAAACATTATTTAAATACTGTTAAAACAAATTTTTACTTATCATATCTCTGTAAACGTCACATCGAACAAAACCATAATGTAAAATGTGTAAATCTACGTGAATCCATGTACATGATATAACAATTATTATAAATATAAATGCACCCACGAAAACTATTTAAAGCCCATGTAAAATTATAAAACACAAAAGTTTAAAATTAAAATTGTAAATATTAAGAAAATGCCGATGCAAATATACTCAAACTAATGTATAAGTATAGTCTAGAAGTCCTTAACACCTAGAAATGTACAAATTTGCGATTTCTATACATAACAAGATAAAACCCACGGGCGACAGCTTTTTTTTGAAAAGATCATAACTAATAATTACATACACACATCCAAACAGCAACAAAACAGCTGCCGCACGCCGGAATCCAAAATCTGGCTCAACATCATTTACCCACTCACACCAATAAAATTAACACTCTGAAAAACTTATTTACCCGAAAATTTATTCCGTCCCCCCATGCGGGAGAAAATTGTGAATATACCCAAATAATTAAAAAAACTACTATCTACTACTACTACTATCAAGTCTGCAAAAATGCTGCACGGGCTGGAAGCTGGTCCTTAATAAATTGAATTAATGAAGTATACACATAATCCTAGTATATCTTTACATTCTAATTACAAAGAGGCGCTCAATTCAACTTACTAGCTAAACGTTTAAGTTTAGCTGCATATATGTTTAGGAAAAAGACACATAATGGATGCACTATTAGGATGGTTTATTTTGCATACTTCTGTAGTATCAAGTCTTACAGTATTCTTTTCTGGGGATCAGGATATAGACTCACTTTCATTTTTTATAAAAGACGACAGTTCGAGCTATGTTCAACATTAATCCTAGAAAGTCTCACATACACGTTAAGACTGTTTTTAAAGTTGTTATATCACTCTATATTTTAGAAAATACAATGTAATATAGTAAGGGAAAGTAGAATCAACAATCAATGTAACGGATATAACCATAAAATAATACTTCTTAAATTTAAACCCTATAAAACAAATAAAATATTTTTTGGGACAGTGAAATTCATTTTTTAATGGTTGTCAAAATTTGTCACTAACCTTACAGTTACCTAAATTTAAAACTATATTTAAAAGCACACTTATATTTTCAGTTTATTATAATACGAAAGGATATGCTGATTATAGGAAGTTTTAGTAAATATAGACTTCTTGATATTCAAGTTGCTTTACCGTAGTTACTACGTTACTTACGTCGTTCATAATAATAATAAAATAATCCATGTATTTTTCGCTAAATATTTACTCTCTTCTATTCCTTCCTTTTTTTAATATTATAGAAGGGCCAACGAACATGCGGGTCATTCAATGATAAGTGATCACCTTCACCTACGGTTTCATGCAAAAAAACATTTAAGAAATTTCTAAAAACAAAAAATAAAAGATTCTAAAAAAAACATTTACGGATAGAGTTGATGCCATTATAAGGACTTCTCTTCAATGCACATAAAATTGGGTTTCTATTAAATTGACGAAGGTTTATGGGAGTGGCTGTAAAAGAAAAGCACATTTTAGGTTAACGCTTCATTATGATGAGTACAATTTCGATATTTTTGTTAAATATTCTTTTTGTATGTTTGTTTGTTTCATTTCAATTATAGTTTAGGCTTATAGCCTAAATGCATTTATTTTAAACATATGTAAATTACATTATTTCACTTAAATTACTATCAAACTACCTCATAACTACTAACTTTATTCGTGAATATTTGTTTTTTTTATGAATATTTGAATAACATTTTATTAATGTTATGTCGTACACTAAAGTTATAAATTATTTATTACCCTTGACATTGTGTACGTGCTATTGCAAGAAAAATTATAGAAAAACTACGTCTTGAAAGAATCCAACTATTACATTAACGATAAACTTTCTCCAAACTCCAAACCCCACTCAGTTTCTCTTCATAGACCTATCTTAATTTACCATTTTCTCCACTTCTATTTCTTTGCAATTTTCTTTATAAAAAGAGAGAGAGAACATATTTTTGTCTATAATTGGATACTATAATAACGTATCTAATATGCAATAACTAGCATACCCAGACCTACTGAAGTCTTATAGGATTTATATAGAAATATAAAAAAATAGGTTTTTAAATTTTCTGGCATTATACATTATAATATGCCTAATTTATAAAATTATAATGTTATCAGATTGAAAAAAAGCAGACTTTTATAACTACTTACATTTTTATTTACACATAATCCTGAAGACTTTTTTATTATTCGCTTAAGGATACCGTCAAAGTTATGGCGGAAAAATAGAGAATTAGGCTAAAGGAGTAATATATCAACACGAATCTTTAATATTCGCACGCCCTAATAATAAATCAGAATGCATGAGACCGGACCGTAAATCAAGTGGTTGTTACTTCTGTTTCAATAAAAAAAAACATTGTATGATTGTGCTAGAAAAACATTTTCTTCTATAATACAAATCATTTTTTAGATTTCTAAGCTCAGACCACTCACTCCACTGTCATATAAATACTTAATGTGGCTTCTTAACCATCTTCAAAAAAATCCTGAATACAATAATAACAAATGGTAAATTTAAAAAAAAACATTCATATAAAACGAATGACATGCAAACATGTATATTTTCGTCGTTAAAAAATTAACACGCAATATTTAAGTAACAAGATAACAGTATAAAATGGGTGACGAATGAGGGACCAGGTAGAGGTGAACTAAAATTTTAACAGTCACGTGATCCTATGATTTATATTGTCTCTCCAATAAGAATTCACAATTTATTTTATATTTGGTGAAAGTTAATTATGTCATATTATTTTGATAACGCGACTCTTGTATGTAATAATAATAATAATAATTTATTGAAGATAACAAGGATCCAGTTGTTAGTTACAATTATAATTTCTATAAAACTATATTAGTAAATGCATAATTATTCTTCTAAATAAATAAATAAATAAATTCTCATTTGATTAAACCAAATCAGACTCGAACAACATTAAATTAATTTACAACAATCTTGAATTATTATAAATTATACAAATGAAATCAAATTTATAAATTTAAAATAAATAAAATACAATCAATCTCAATCACTACAAGAATTAACATCATAAATCAATTTTAACAGAATTAAAAAAATTTAAAATATCTGAGCTTTAATATTTAGTTCTAACATTTAAATAATAAAGTAAAATAAAATGGTCATAACATTTAAATAATAAAATAAAATAAAATGGGCATAATCTCATAAGTCAAATCAAGTCAAATCAAAAAGAAAAATAAAATAAAAAAATAAATAAAAAATTCAAATCAAATTAAATTACATCAAATTAAAAAATTAATTAAAAAATTAATTAAATCAAATCGTAATATGACTCCAATTTCATTTTAAAAATATCAAGACTAACAAAATGATTCATAATCTCAGAATCAGCCTTTTCATTAAACATTTTTAGGATATTGTTTTTACTAGAACGAAGCCTTTTCAACAGGAATGACGTTCTATTTCTCAAAATTGCATAAAAAAGTAATGAAGATTTATTTTATTTATTTTATTATTAGCAATTTACTCCACAGATAATAATTAAAATTTCAACAACAACGTATTCATATTTTATATTAGTTATAAAACCGGAACACATCAAAAACACAAATTTAGTAATAATATACATTTTACGTAGATAGCATACGTTATAACCAATTTAAAAGACATGATTTAAAAAAGCAATAAAACAACAAAGACATGTAATATAATAAACAAGGTCAGTTTATTATGTACTTACGATAATATTATGATTGAAGCAATAACCAAACAAAAAAATTAAAAAAAAACCTGCTTGTTAGTTAAAACTAATTTACTCCAATAAAATGAGATTTTATATTAAATAAAATAAGTCGTTAATTGAAAATTTAAAAGAAGGAAAGTCAAATTAAAGTTATTAATTTTAATAAATATAAAGGTATTCAATAAATGTTATTGGTAAAGGTAGGTATATTTTATTTAATATCCGTTTATTATTGCAATGAGTATATGAAAACTTTGGGTAGTTATATATACAAAATATACACATTTTTATACCTTTGCATTATAAATAAATATTGTACCCAATTAGAAATTTGTCAATCGCTTAATGCAACATTGAATCTACTAACTTTCCTGCAGTCGAGTGATATAATTGACAACAAAACTTAGCAAAGAGTAGCTTCAAACTTTCTTAGTAGCGAGTCGTCTAACTATGAATTTTTGTTCAAACTACATTTACTTTCAAAACTTTAACCATTCACCTTATATGAAGATATTTTATAAAAACTGGTTTTAATTAATTATAATAAGATACAAGATACTTTCGGTTCACCTTAAAATTATTTTGGACTCACTAAGAAAGCATTTATTACAATTTTAACGTGTTCATAAAATGTACATATTTATATTATATAAACATATTTAAAAATATGTGGACTGTACATTTAAGTACATAATCTATGAATAATAGATAATGGTATATGTTCAATTGTATTAAGTTTAACCAATAACTATATTAAATAAATCTTTCAACACTTAAAACTCGAATCTTATATTCAACGAATAAACACTTTTATCATTCTAAACATACTTTCACATATTACATTATTTAAATCGGGAAACACATATCTTATACGTGAACTAGCTTTCCGTTCGAGGCTTTGTCTACGTGTAGTTCGGTAAATAGTGTTTTTTTTTTAATTAAACTCGCCATGGCTTGTTCTTTTCAGGCTGAAACCTTGCTTATTAAAGCGGAAATCGAGACCGACTCTTAAATTTAAATTGATACATTTCTGAAAATTTCAAAAAACTGTTATTGCGTCTGATATCCATTTTCTTATGTGGATGAGCTGATGATAGATATTAGTAATGGAGTTGAAAGAAAATTATTGAATTTAGCAAGTAGTATTCAAATGGAACTTAATCAAAATGGCAGTAAAAGGAATAGGTTTGCTATGCTCTTTTGGAGATAAGCTTAAAATGTAGTTTATATGTTAATCGTACCAGTTGAAAATCTAGTTGCTGGTAACTATCGCCCTTCTAGTGCATGCTTCTTGCTACAATGCTTCTTCTTTTATAACTTCTGTAACTTAAATAGCCTTGAAGAGATGAAAATTTAGGACTAATAAAATTAACAAAGACGGATGAGGTTGAACGTGACGAGGCGGTTGAATGTGGAAGATCCGATTTCATGTTCTCTATTTGGGTTGTGAAGTACGTTTCCTTCCCACGTATTATCATCATTATGGTCTTCTGTGTAAGGGACGTCAACCCGTGTGATTATATTCAATTGATCAAAGCTATAGCTATTATATTGGTCTTGGTACCAAAACTACATATAAAGGAAAACATATTGCAGTTTCTTCTAACTTTTAAACAACAAAAAAAATTGTTAGATTCCGGACATACACGTAAGATTTATGGCTAAAATTATAATTAACTGCATGTGTAAGTAAAATAAATTTTAATTAAAAATGTTTGATATACCAATGGCGACTTTGGACTTTAGTTTTTGTTGGAAGATTATAAACAAAAGTTTTTATATTTGAATTGATAATTTTTAATATTTGTAATACATGTTAATAGAATAATATGTTGTCTGTACATTTGTGTTACCATAATAACATCTCTCATTTATTCTTAGTTGCGATATATAATCCAAAATTTTAAACGAGCTTAAATTACCTATAGTTGCAGAAACTAGTTGTACCACTTAGCCGTAGAAACCTATATTTTTATTGAGTTCTATCTTTTGAAATACATATTAATTATTATTACAGGTAAAAGCCGGATGTTTCATACTTATAAAAGTTTAACCATAATATTTTGCATAAAGTATGCTGATGTTTGAGCAATAGTTGGTAGGTTCTTAGTAGTTAATGTTTAAATTTTCCTTGGAACAAACCATGCAATCTTTAACTAAACCAACGAGTCCGACCTTCAAGTTACCATAAGTCCTAATTGACATCAAAACTTGAGTATCAAAGAGTAGCTTCAAACTTTCTTACTAACTGCAAGTCGTTAAGCTGTGAGTTTTTGTTCAAACTGCTGCCATTTATTTCAAAACTTCACTAGTTTACCTGTGACTCTGAAACTATTATAAGCGAACGATTTTATATACTAAAAATGTTCCTCTGCAGTTTATAAAAATATTTTTGTTTTTTTTTTAATATTCGTTCTAAGAATTTGTTTGTGTATCAAAGTGGGTTATCGAAGCGCCTTTGTTAAAACCTAACAAATATGTAATATAACTTTTTTTTTCTTACTTGTAGAGACAGAAAATTTGTTAAAAAAAATGTAATATACGACAGAAAGATAAAATGTTAAGGACACGTTTCTAAAATATTATCAGTGAAACAAAAATATGTATCAGTGTATGTCTCTTCGGTTATTAAACTCTTCTAGTCCTGGTTACAAATTATACAAAAATAAATATTAAACATAATATAAATGGTCGTGTTCTTCATAAAACATTCTTATATATCTTATTTATTTGAATAATATATTATATTTTATACTAACAAATGCTAGAAGACAATAAAAAATGTGTTGCATAAAACTTATTTTCAACAGACTTGGATTTGAAAAACCAGATATATAAAAATATATCAATCGATTTTTTTTATTACCTAATCGTTATTTAAAAAAAGTATTTCAATTCATGGTCGTTTTAATCTGTAATCACAATTGATACATTTGCACGGTAATTGATTTTGCTAGAAATGTACATATGTTATGGTTTTTAAAATATAATAAGCAGTAGAATACAGAAGTTACTTTAAAAGTATTGTTGTTATGGTCCCCGTATGGTGCAAGTATTATTGTATTAGATACTTTTTTAATATACTTTTTTAGTTATCTAATATTTTTTTTACGAATGAAGTAGGTATTACGAATAGCCTGTCCGCTGACGGTCATTGTTTACCGATGGTCATTAAAAACTATTTATCCTACGGAGATTTATGAATGCATTGTCTTTCTCTTAAAAGTTGAAGATTTGACAGTATTATGGTAAGCCACCTCTCTTGTTTTTACTTACTTTTACTAAATGTAGCTGAGATAGTTGTATATGTAAGAGGATTACCGATGTGGTTTTCTACCGATCGATTCAGTTTATGAAAAATCAACAATTAATTGTATATACTCGTAATTACTATGACCAACATTGTCAAATTAAGGTGTAACAGATAATATAAAATATTATACTTATGATTTATATATTTATAAATATATATGTATAATTGTTATGCAAAATAGTTATTGCAAAATTCAAATGTAATAAACAATTTCCGGATAGAAGACTAATAAGACTGAACAAAAATATGTATGAATAGTAAAGTAAGTCAAATCTTTATACTTTTCTATCTCTTTATTTTTTAAATTAATGAATGTGTACTGGAAGTTTATCTTTTTAACACACTTCTATTAGCTTAAGCTGTAACAACATTTATAATTTTGTATGTAAAAATGCCTTAATACCAATTTATATTAAATAATATTTAGATTTATAGGTACTATTTGTTTACTCTTAACATGTTACGATAGGGATATTACCAAACAAGGATTGTTAAACATCATACTTGGATTACATTTTTTATATTTATGTAAAAAATGGCTAGTATTATTAGAATATATCTTATAAGCTGACAAAATATGTTTTATGATTGTAAACTATTGTAATGTCTGTTACATTACAAATCCTTACTTATAATCTACACCGCTTACAGATTAGAAACTTATTTCAGGATTGCGGTCTAAACCGCTAATCCAGAAATAAATTTTAAACTTTTCGAAACAAACGTTAATTCCACAGACCACTGCTCGGAACTCTTAGTCACAAATAGCTAATCTGAAGTGGAATACAAAGCGGAGAAGCGAACAAATCAAGTTCTTTGTGGTGAACTTACTAGTTCTTTGACGGTTGACGGTGGTGAGTGAAGAGTTATTTCTTACATAAAGGCAAATTCTAGCCGATTCCAACTTTAGCTCGGCTAGAATTTACCCTTATGTAAATCTATATAGATTTATTTTAAATTAAATCTACTGGCATTATTACAAACTAACAAACTTAACCCAACTAAATCCTCAAAGGCTGTGGATAATGAGAATTATAATTGCGATGATTTCCTTGAATAATAAATTTCTTGGCGTAACATTTTGTGGCTGAGTATTTATCATGTTCAATTTAATTTTATCCATTTTCTTTGCTTATGAATTATATTATATATTAGGTCTTTATATATGAAATTTTCGTTTTTCGTACTAGCCACTTTAATCACAAATTTCTCCTCTTTGGTAAAGGATTCTGAAATCAAATTTTTACAGCTATTTACACATGTATTTTTGTTTCGTTGACCGTCTTTCCTTTTTTTACCGATTTTTTTTTTGTTCAGTTTTTTTCTGTTTGCGTTACTCAGTTTACAAAATGGAAAACTTAAAATATCTCATTATTAACGAATACGAATTCCACCGTGGCACAGGTGCTGCGGAAACGACTCGAATGAGATGATCATTACTTGTGATGAAAAATGGATTCTCTACGATAATCGGAAGAGTTCATCGCAATGGTTGACTCCTGGTCAGCCAGCCGAATCCTGCCCCAAGCGTAAATAGATCTAAATAAAATACTTGTAAGCGTTTGGAGGACTAAAGCCATTGTTCGTTACAATGTTCTCAAATCTGGCCAGATTATTGCCAAAATATTTTTTGTCAGTAATTGCAAACCATGATGGAAAATCTAGCTGCTAAACAACCTAGACTGGTCAGTCGCTCCACATTACTGCTGCTTCACGATAACGCTAGACGACACACTGCACAACAGACGGCTACCAAATTAGAACTTCAATTAGAAGGTTTAAGATATCCACCATACTTCCCGGACCTTGCTCCAACTGATTACCATTTTTTTCGAAATTTAGAATTTTTTGCAAGAAAAAAAATCAACTGCGATGCGGCAGTACAAATCGCCTTCAAATATTTTATTGATTCCCATACGACATGTTTTTTTAGCAAAGACATCAATGAACTAAGATCCCTATAAGATAGCAAAAGTGCATAAAAAATAATGATTCATATTTAGATTAATTAAATACATTAAATTAAAAAATATTCGACTTTTTGTTCCACCCATACAAAACGCCATTTTCATATATCAGATGAATAAAAATCATGTACCTACATAAAACTTTTTAAAAACCTAGATTTTTAGTTAAAAATAAATTAATTATACAAACACGCAATATAATTAAAACACTAAGAAATAATAATGGGTTGACCCAGCATTTGCTTACATTTATAGCATAAACGATATGTAAACTGGTGACGAATGGGAGCGACGCTAAACTTTAATTAAAAATAGTCACGCGATTCTATTTACATGCTCACTGTTTTTTGTTTTCACTCTATTTTGGTTCTATAAACGTGTCTATTTTGTTTATCGTGTGTGTTGTTTTGTACGGGGCGAATGAAATGAAAAACAACGTATTGTATTCTAGCAGTTTTCATTTTCATTGGTGTTAATAATTGTATGTTCGATAATCTTCATAATTATGATTTATGGTTATAAATATAGAATATAGAAATATAGAAATGCCTAAAACTAGTTTTGGGAAATATCGGTTCAAAAATACGTTTTTTTTCTGAAAATACTTAACTAATTGAAGATATAGTTTTTGTTAAATTGTGTATACACACTTTAACAATCCTTGTGATAAATGTTGTAACCTTTCTTTGCTGTAGGTGGTCAAATGATAGTAGCTGATACTGACATAATACGGATTAGAGATGAGAAGGGTACTCCATGACTTCATGGAAGTTAACATCCAACCAAATATCCTAATGACGCTTCATAAATATTGAAATAATATCACTTAGTAAATTAAACTTGATTGACAAATATAATTAAAATTAATTAAAGTATAGGAAAGGAAATATCTTTGAAAGGACCTTTGAGGACTATACACGGAAGAGCCGGAATCGGTAACCGTCTCAGACGTTTAAAGTAATTGATTTTCTTTTACTTAGAATGTGGTTGACGTAGAGAAAGTCTTATTAATATAAGCTTTTTCGGAACAATTAAGGTTTGAAGTTTTCTCTGCATAGTATTGTTCTAACATAATTCTATTACAGAACCAAAAGACTGAATGGTATATATTTTTCTTTTTTAATAAATATAGATTGAGAAAACTCTTTTTCTTAATGAAAATATTACATCATATGTTAGATATGACTCCTTTCACTTAGTAAATACAAAGAAGTTACGCGATGAAAACATTATATACCATATTTGCAGTATAAAGTATAAGAACTTACACTTGGTTGGTAAACTAAACAGCTATTACTATCATACCCAAAATATTCGCTACGGTTTGTTTGTTATTCAACCGATTTCGAATTTATCTATATTCTCATTATTCTTTGTTACTGAAACGTTAATTCATTAGTGAAGTGTGAGAAGACTCATATTATTATTATTACATGTAATAATGCATAAAAATAGTAAGATAAATAAGACATTTAATATATAAGATATATATGACATAATATCTGATACATATAAGATATATAACAAATAATATGGTCTACAGATAAATCTTTATTATTAGAGATATAGTTCCTTCACTTGGCGTTTGAACGACTCATGACTTGGGGCTTTCCATAGTTTACGAATGGGCAACCATTTTAGTTTTGACCTATAGTCGGAGAAGTGGTCAAACTTACGTAGTCCGAAAATAAAGCGGATACAGGTATTAAGTAAACGATCTAATTTATTTAGGGGAACTTCATTCTCATCGACATAGCACACATCAGCATAGTCAAGGATAGGTAGCAATTACAAGTTAACCAATTGTAATTTTGCCCGGCAGTACAGGAAGTGTTTAAGTCTTAATAATGGGTGAAAATGTACAAAAAAAACATTACGTGACAATTCCTTAAGTTGATATTGCCACTTACAGGGGTTTACTTCGATACCAAAGTCGTTAGTCAAATGCAACATTCGCTAAAGAGCAGCGTTCAAGTTATGAATAGCTTGGTCAATTAAATTTACTCCTTTTTGTATGTAAAGTCATCGGCGTAATGGTGGTAATGAAAATTTAAGTCAGAGGTAATAGAATTAATAAATAGAGAACATAATAAAGGAGACAAAATTCCTACTCTGGGGACTCCAGCAACCACTTCCCACCAATTGGAGAAGCAATTATCATTGCGAATGGGCTGCTGGCGCCCTCGAAGATATGAGGAGAATCACCTGATAGTCGAAGCCGAGATGTTATACCTGTTAAACAACGCAAGTAAGAGATCGTAATCAGTGCCAAATGCGTTATTCAAGTCAACCAGTACAAGAATGGTTACATATTTGTTTTCCATACCTAACCCTTAATATAGCTGTACTTGTGCTGTGTACAGTGCGAAAACCTGATTTTTAAGGATCTAGAAAGTTAAATTTTGAAAGGAATAGGTAAAGTTGGGAGTGAACGACGAATTCAATTATCTTGTATAAAAACGGTAATATTAAAATGGGACGAAAACGTGAGGGTAACATAGGATTGGCGATCTTTGGAAGTAGGAGAATGTAAGCTTTGAGCCACAAAAAGGAATAACTGCCAGAGGAAGGAAAAGTTAATTATTTTAGATAAGGGAATAATGTGACAATCGATAATGAATGTTAACCTAGTAAGATTAATACCGTCACAACCTTTGATGTTATAGATAAAAGATGCTTTTTAACCTCGGATTTGTCAACAGGAGCGAAGTAAAATAGTGGGATATCGGACCTAGGGGAACAGAAAATTGATGAAATCGGTTTAGTTCTTCTTTGGCAGTCAATAGTTTTGGTGAAGGAAAAATAGCGATTAAGACAACTGATGTCCACAGAAGAAGAACTTTCCAAATGTCGAGATTTGCTTACACCGGGAGTTTTTAGGATCTTTAAGATTTCCGCTGCGGAAGAGCAGGTTTTATTGAAAATATATTGGCGTTTGAGTTTAAGACAGAATTGGTTACACCGATTTCTTGCAGCCTTATATACAGAGCAATTGTATTGTGAACTGTCATTTTTAATTTTACAAAAGGCACAATCCCTTTTAACATGGCCTTTTTAAGTCATCATTAAACCATGGTGCTGAACGGTGACTGACTTTAATTTTACGAAGAGGGGCATGACGGTCGAAGAGTGTTAAAATATCATTGTTTAAGAAGAAAGAAGAACCATCTCTTCGATTGTTCCCAATTCCTCTACCGCGCCTCAATTTACAACATATGCATCCAATGCAACTGCTTCTTTATTAATATTATTATAATTACGAAGTAGAAAGTATTTGGGTTTGCATTTAGGCACTTTAGCACGGTATAAAATAAAAATTAAATGCGAAAAAAATTAAATGCGATGCGAAAAAGCAAGAAGAGCAGGTAATTACAAATTGACGTTGTTAAACCGAAGAAGTATGTTATGAGGCCGTTTGTCTCATCGAGCCCCAAGCCTATGGCAATATTGAATGGCAATACATTGGACATCTGAAAGACCAATAAGTACCGGAACAGTACTTAGTATGGTTGAAATCAGATTTTCACCCTCCCTTTTTTCGATACCAGTGAACAGCAAGGCATTTCTACGGCTTTGGTTATCCACCTCATCAACTTGAGCGGCTACATTGTGTATCAGTGATTATTCGAGTATACTCCATAGTGTGGATTTAAAGTGTCTATAATCACTCTGCAGCTTCTCTAAATTAGACTTACTGATGTCACATGACGACGATGAATGAAATTTTACTTCAAAGTCAGTCATGCGCTTACCCAGTGATTCAGCAAAATAAATTGTTAGTTTTTATATAAGTATTAAAGATATAAGTTGCTGGTTAAACTAAAACTAATGTAATGTTTGTGTAGAAGTTTAATAGACTAAATAAATAATTATAATATTGGATACTGATTTGATTAAGAGTAGTGAATATATAAATCTCCCAGCTAAGAGAAGGCAGTGTGTGAATGAAAGACGAAGTTGTGTAACAAAAGTAGTTTAATAAACTGTAACAGTGATAGTAAAGAGTTTAAATAGGAAACAGTTTAGTGTGTTTGTGAGCAGTGCCAATAAAGTGTATTAAAGAATAGAACGACTGGCATTGGTGATTATTTGCAGTGAGAGAGTTCTAATCAAATCGTAAAAACAATTTTAAATGAATGGCATACATTAAAATTAACTTCTTATCATAAAATAATTATAGAACAACAAATATATTCATAAAAAATCATTCAGTTAACCTAGCTTTATATTTCCACAATTCTTCACTTTCCATATCATTTAGCCGTCCTCCAATTCAGTAATATTGTTTGCGGTAAACACACATAAGCCTTTATGATTATTACTCGTTTCGTAAACTAATCCCCTCGATATAAATCAACACACACTACTATAGAAACTGAATTAACAAAGAGTTTATGTTTTTCATTAAAGCCTATTTATTTTCTAAGTGGTACACAAATCGTCATATTGCGTTCGCGTAAATGTCATTACCAATTATATTAAGTTTGATAAGCTATAAAGTTATTATAACAAACTTTTGCTTTTATTTATTTATCAACTTTAACTAATATTCCAATAGTATATCTGTGATTTTGGACCCTTTATAGAAAAGCAACCGCAGGAATAGAAATGTTTTAAAAACGGGTCTTAAACATTATTGAAAATTAGACGAATATTGTTTTCTTATATTCTTAAAATTAAAATATTAAATTCATTAAAACAGCTTACAGAACTAAGTAATGGTTTAAAGTGTTACGTACGTGACAATAAACACAATTTACTACGATAATCAGTCTTTTCTGAGGGTATAAACGAAACAACTTAATCTATATAAACCATAAGCAAAATGGCATTAGAAAATGCAAAAAAAATGCAAAAGAGTTTCCAAAAGTTGTTGGAGTACGTTCAAAATACGTTTAAAGTCTTTTATTTCGATTCTACGCAAGTGAATGACAGAAACCTGTAAAATTTTGAGAATACGTAATTTTGGTATGCCAAATATAAAAATAATAATTATAAGGACGTTTGTAACTCATATTGAATTATTTTTTCAAAGCTCCACACAATTTGATTTACGTATACGAACCGAATAAAATTGTAATAGCCATTATCATATTAAGCGATCGAGTTCCTATCAAAAGTATACGCAATGCAAATATGTAATATTACGTTAAGATGAAGGCACATTCCCCAATAACTTGCTGTAAACACTCATCAGTGTTCTAAGCTTAAGAGTTCTTGGATCTTATTTAGGGTAAATCTTTCGATTTATATGTTAATTCATAAATTTCAGTCTGTTGCGGATTCATAGCGCGTGGATTTTGTAATCTCGATACTTGCGAAGATGGTCTCGTTATATCTTTTATGAACTTCATGAATGCGGATGTTTGTTTCGTAACATATAATCTTATTTTAAAGATTACTAATCAAACGTTAATATTTATCATTAATTAATTTTATTATCATGTCCGGCACAAACATTAAAGTATAACAATACTGCCGATTTTATTCACCCTTTGTAAATTTTTCATGATAAATCTTTTAAAATTGTAGATTTTTAAACTTACAATCTTTAGACATGCAAACGAGCAAGAAAGTGGAATTTCTTTGCACAGCGCGATTTCACCGAGGACTCGTAATTTTCTTTGATCCCTCATCTATATTCAATGATGCAAGGATCGTAACGCTCCGTAAGCGAATTCATTATATTTGTGTGCTCTTTTACCGGATCACATGGATCAATCCTCTTCCGTCTTATCAGCTTCAATGATTAAAGCTTCGATTAACTTAATAGTCTCTTAAATCATAATCCAACTCTCTTACGCTATATTTGTAGAGTTCGTTCAATCGATATCAGTCCACAGTACTTGTCTTTTATACAAATTTTTACTGTTTTAACTATAACAATAATTATTATTATTATAAGCAATTCAATTCAATTCAAGTATGTAATGTTCTGGTTAGTGTATTATTATCATTTCTATATTTAATTAAATTAAAGTAAAGATTATAAAATTTGTAACACTATTTATATCAAAATTTAACAAGCATATTAAGAATGCTGTAAATTTACAGTATAATTTTAAAATTTCATTTATAAATTTATAAAAAATCAGTATTTGTTTATTTCAGTCAGTTTACCAATATGTGAAACAGTCGAGTAGAGACTCCCTACAGTAGTGATCTCTCCTGAGTGATAGCCAATTACTCACGAATGTAGTTTCAGTTGCAAACGTAGTTTCAAAATCTCATGTCAGTAACTAAAACCATTCTTAAATAATAGTAAAAAGAAGTCTTCTAGATATCACATCTGTCCTGATAAAGACAATTATATATAGATTTCTAAAATTATTATGGAAGGAAGAAACAGGGTATAGTAGCTCAATTGGCAGAGCGACGGAACGGAAAATTCCATAAGTTTCAGGTTTGAGTAGTGCTAAAATGGTCATTCATTTCATTTATTTATGAAAAATTAATGACCTTAACATTTATTTAAGAAAAAAAAATGCACACATCCTGCAATAGCAAACATAATGACACATAATGAAACGTAATGACACAAGCATTATCTTCCAGCAAATCCTCAAATAAACAGTAAATATATCAAGGTGCATAACAAACCCAAAATAAAATAGTAATTATAAAAAATGAGAAATAAGAAAAAAATACTACAAATTTAATTATATGAATTTCTAAGCAATGAAAAGATAAAATAAAATAAAAAATAAGAAACATCTTTTACAAAGAATTAGCCTAAGATATCAAACGTTTTTTAACATTTAAAAATATTTCTGTTAGGAGCTTTCCTAATGTCAGAAAGTAAAGCACTCAAGAGCTTAATAGCTTGTGTAGTAAATGAGTTGAATTGGAAGTCAGTGCGACAAAGAGGCATTCGAAGTGTTAAATTTTTAGTGGAGCGAAGTTTGCGACTATGAGTATCACCAAGAAGATGGAAACGGGTTTTTAATGATTAGGAGAACATGGATTATACAGAAGGGGGAAAAGAGTGCACAAAATTTTTAAACTGTTAAAAAATAATATTAAACATTAATTAAGACAGCAGCTTACAGCCGAAACCGAAACGGAATTACATCGATTTATCGTTTCGTTATCGCTTATATTAATTGATTTGTAGTGATTTGGATGATTATTGGTTTAACATTATAAATTCCTTTTAGGCCTATGACCTACTCAGTGCTGTTTTACTTATAAGTAAATTATATATCGTAGGGATACGTTTATGTACAGAATAATAATCATAAAAGGCTTATATGTGCTTACCGCAAACAATATTACTGTATCGGAGAGCTTGGGTTAATATTGAAAGTGAATTATTACATACGAATAAAACGATGGAGTCGCTGGCTGAATTATTCATAGTTATGTACATTGGATTAACAGATACTGTTACATGTAGAAAGTTAAGCTTTTTTGTTATATAGTACCATTTATATTGCAAAAATTTGCTGATTTAGTAATTTATTTTGATAAATTTTCATTCTGACCCTTAGTAGGTGACAACTTAACAATAATATTCGCGAAAAAATACGAGTATTTTTACATGTAAACAGACAATTTCTTATCTGGGTTTCATAAAACATAACAAAATTGCTAACAAGCCATAATAACTATGTCCGTGATTTACGATTCAGAAGGACACATATTTGCAGTTAAGCGCTGATTTATTGACACATTTGGTATATCTATATATTCTCTTCAAAAAGAATAAAAGTAAAATTATTGCGCCTACATTTTTAGAACAACAATACCTTATAATAAATAAGAAAAGTGATTATATCACTTTTCTTCTCTAGTGATACCAAGAAAATGATAAAAATGTTATAAACTTTATAAAAAAGCATTCAAATAAAGAATATTAAATAAAAATGAGGCTGAAAGTTTGAAAATGTCAGAGATTTGTATGACAAGTTCAAGTGGTTGGCCAGCAGATGTGACTATTCTCATATTAATTATTTCTTAGTAAATTCATTCCTTACGATGAGTAGTTTCTTAGGTTGCGGTTTTTGTCCTAATGTAGGAAATTAGAGCCACTTAAGAATTAAAACCCTTCGTTTAGGGAGCCCGAGGGTTCGGTCGCTGACAGCATTATAACCTCAATTCGTAAGGGAATTTACCTATTGCAGACTTAGCTATGCCCCTTTATATATTTTACAATATTTGTTTATATCAACAATAAACATTGGGAATTAAAGAATTATAACCTTAAATAGCTGTATGGGAAAGGTATAACATATAAAATTATAATCAAAATCTTTCAGTTCTTCATAATTTACACAACAAACCTGTGACGTAAAGATCTGTATATCAAGGGCTGTGACATTACCCAATTTTATGATCACAAAAACTCCACATCGTTCGCTGAATCGTTTTTGTGAAAACAACGGAGGCAATAAAGGGTATTATTGTTATCCTTTGAATTTATATCCGCATATTATCGCCCCATAAATTGTCAACACGTACACCTTTCTCTAAACCGCGTCCTAAGAGTGTCCGCGGATCTATAGTTCTTTTATTTTCAATAAATAATACATACATAAATACATACATACATAAATAGAGTTCCCCAGAACTTTATTTATCTATAAAGATATTATTTATGTTCATAATTATTATCCTCTTATTTTTTTTTATAGATCTAATTTCAAATATCTGGATGATACTTTGCTTTAGTAAGATCTCATAGTTATTGTTCTTGTTAACCCCCTGAAAACTTATTGATTATTGATTGAACTTTTTAATTACTTTTAAATTAAGCAAGGTTTTTGTAAATGGCTAAAATTAAAAAGTATATCCTCAAAATTTCAGCCTTGCTCCAACTTTTAATAATACTTCATTTTAATTTACATGTAGATATTGCATTGTCGACAACCAACCAAACCAAATATAATATATATAAGGATAGTGTTATCATTTATATATATATATATATATATATATATATATATATATATAAATGATAACACTATCCTTCATTTAAAACTTTATACTTGTTTTAATAAAATAGTATAATATTGTTTATAGGAATAATATGCAGTATATTATTTAAGTTACAACACACAAAGTTAATTTTATTTTAAAATGAAAGGGAGTCAGATATTATTTAAAAAAGGTATGTTATATATATACTAAAAGACTAAAATAATTTATGATAAGATAGAAGACCTTGGTCTTGAATTTTATTGCACCCATGGCATTTAACCTGGTTCAATAATTAATATAAAACATCCAGGAACACATTCAAACACTCAAAAAATTCTCATCAATATCGGTCGTCATTAAGGAGGAAGTCAGTGAAAAACAGAAGTACAAAAAAAATATATAAATGTATATATGTGATTTTAAATAAAACAACAAATTTTACTCTTTTCTAAATTTATACCTTGTCAAATAAAGTCTTATTAGGATAAGTCTTATTCGGTATAAGTTATACCGAAAGTATATAGGAGGAATTAAATTATAGCAAAACTGTGTCAAAACATTAAACAAAGCGGTTATGTATATTTAAAGATATGATTCCCGAGACCATCTCGGAGAATTGTTGGGGACAACCCACGAGCGGCTGAGGGTATCCTTGCGTCGTTTCGCAACATTCGTGTCAATTATCCGGGAGCTTTCCCCGGCGACGATTGCGGCCAATGGCCATCATTTTGCCGACGCTCTGGTAATGTACATTTCGTCTGACATCAGTTATATATGTGCGTTATTAAAGGACGAATTTCAACCCAACGCTTAATGTCTCAATTAGAAAACAGATGCGAGCCCAATTGGGATAAATTACTTTTTCGCATGCAACGTTTATATTCGCTTAATATTTGCAATTTATTATGTTATAACATGTGTCAACTGAGACTGACGATGAATTCTTAAATTATTATTTATTGTAAATTGTAAATAGTCATCGATTACAAAAATATCACTAAAATTTCATTTACAATTTGTGATATCACATGATGTTGTTTTTGGGCAAAATCGTTTATCATTTATTTATTTATTCTAACAGTTTTTATTATTTTTAGAGGAATAACTTAACTTTGTTTACACTGATAAAGTGAACTGGTTTCACGTGTATCTTTTTGTAATGAAAGATTGTTCTAAATGTTTTTGTCTGTTCCTGCAGCGTTGGCGCCAAAGTGATTTATCATAAGGCAACATGCTGCGGTTGAGATGAAAAATAAGAGTAATTCTTTTTGTATTTGCCGACCAAGCAGTCTCTCGGAGACGTATTTGCCAAATGCGTGAATAATGGACCTTGTATGACCTGTTTTTTGTTTCATATCTCATTTCTTATGACAACTTGACATATCAGTTCCATGATGTTCGGTAATGGCCACTACTTTATAACAATATTTTAATTAAATTTAATTACCTAGCGTAACATTTTATACTATTAGTGTAACCTTGGAATTATCTAAACATATAAAAGATGTAGTTATAGCTGCCTCATTATTTAATCTCGTATATTGTATGATTTTTTATTTTATGATTATCTATGTAATTAGTGCGTTAAGTAGGCTATAGCAATTTTCATTTATTTAAACTTGTCTTCAATTTTAATAAATACTCCCAAGTCAGACACATACGAAATTTCACTACTACTTTAGCAAGACGGTTAGCCTCTTCATTTCCCCGTAAGCCTATATGACATTTTTATGGCAATTATATTCTTTTATTTTTGTAGGAAAGTATCATCATTGTATACTTTATACTTTTTGTAAGAAGATTATTCATATATTTATAAAGAAAGTACGCATGTTTGAACACAAGCCAAGAAATACTCTTAAATTTTAAAATATTAAGTTGAGCTATGCGTACATTAAAACTTTCCCAGTGCTATATTGATCTCATAACAAAAAATAGGTATATGTTTCTGCTTACAATAAAATTGTGATATTTATTGACCCCTTATTTAGGATATTATTTGTGACATTACTTGCTAAGTCAATACAAACTGACCGCTTCGTTTTTTCACCTCATTATTTTCCATTATATTTGAGACTGTCTATGAAAAAGACGTAATAGGGTGCGTTAAATTTATTGTAGTAGGCGAGAGCCCAGATGGCTTGCCTCATAAAATACTACGAGTGGCTCTGCTGGTAACGCTATACTTAAAGATAATCACAATTTACTGGATCCTTTGGCAAGAATTTGGTAATACTTTCCTTTTAGCAAGACATCGGAGCAATTACTGGGCTTCTAATGATAGACTCTCCTCTACGTTCTACCCTTAATGACTATATTTTATTACTTGTTATATTAAGTCTATGGTTATAATAATATTAATTTAATCTAGGACCATCAAATAAAATACAAAGGAGTACAAAATCACCAGTCGTAGGATAAATTTTTAATATGTATAAGCTTTTAACATTAAAAAATAAATTGGAACCTATATAAAAACTGTAACTTTCATCCAAATTGAGCTCATGTTAACCTCAATCTAGAAATTGTATGAAATTCAAGTTCCTTTTTCCTGTGAGTCTGAATGTAAGCCGTTATTATCTTCGGCTTTATTCACAAAGGTCTTATCGGAGCTGCAACGTGACTGCATCAACGTAACTGCATATCTGTATATGAAGAGTCCAGTTTATGTGCAACCACTTTTATGAACTTCATTTTCTTACGGCGATAGGACTCTTGACGGAACTTAAGGTTAAATTTTATTAAAAGTTTAATTAAAGTGCAGCTTTTGTAAGTTTTCATTTTAGCTTGGGAGACAAACTACAAAGTTGACAATTTTTTTCAATCATACTCATCTATACTAATATTATAAATTCTAAAGTTGTAAAGTTTCTGTAATAGTCTTAGTATTTGTAAACCTAAATTGATCACAAATTGACTTTTACAGAAAGAGACACACTCAAATTTCAGAACAAAAGGAACTATTTTACCTATATAGATAGGATGGCTAAGTCGGGTAGAAGCTAGTTTTAATAAAATCCGAAACCAATTTCCATTGTTGACTTAGAAGGAAGTCATTCTTCGGTCAATGAACCCCATTCCTTTAACTTGGTATAGTTTATCTGATTTGTTAGTATCAGGGGAGTAAAGTTTAGCTATGCGCTGCAAATGGTTGATTGCATAAAATATCTCGCTTGAAATTTAAGCAGTAGTGTAAAGTTTACATATATTTTAATCAAAACAGAAGTATTCAACTTCAACCACTTTCAGTTCTAGCGCTTATTGTCTTTTAAAACTATTTTCAGTAATTTATAAAAAAAAAATTAATATATTCATTTTAATATTTTCGTATTTTTTGTTGTAATCAGTTTCTCAAAAATAGATTTCGGTTATATTTTTTTTTTTAGTAGCTATAAAATTATTTCATTTATTCATTTCGTAATATGAATACATATTTTACATTATATATTTTATCATTACGATAAATACAACTAAACATATTATAAAAATTATAAATAATATTATCCAACTTAAAAATTATTAGTTCGACAAACTAAATAATTGCAACGATAAATAAATGATAGTAAAATTAAATGTTATCAAATTTGCGTTTTATTCATTCAAACAAGTTTTGCTGTTATTTAGTCATAACAATTTCAAAGCAATTTCTAAAGTTATAATGAACTCCATCTTCAAATTCTTGTAAAGTCGTGAATATTTAAAAATATTCCGCCGTTACAAGCCAAGCCCGTAAGTCAGCTTAGCTGGCTAAGAGTATATAATACAAGTTCCAAAGCTGTTTATCTTATAAAATGTTTATGTAGATCATTTGAAATATACCTTGAGTCCAAATGTCATAGAACATTTATATAAAATTTTTAAAATCGTACAAAAAAAAACAATAAATAAAGGAAAAATAAGTGCTGTAGGTAATTTAATCTTCTTCAAAAACAAGGTATCCATGTTTGTCTTCGTGAAAATTGTTAAGCATTTACGGGCAAGTGTGGAGTCGATCGTAAAATAACAGAGGCTCAACGCAACCCGCTCACGTTCAGTACCCTCTCAAGAAGTATTACTAGTATTATGAGGGGTCACAAAGTGAGGACGGCGATATTGGCAGGCCTTCGACGCCGTAAGAAGATGAGGAAACTTCACATAAAACCTAAGGAGGCAGGTGCATTCCATTTTACCGACGCCCAAATGTGGACGTATTTTACGCTTCACGCGTCATTACCGCTCCTTACTACGAATATACTCGTGTTGCAAAAAGGAAGGTATAATAATAAAAATCTTGCGTCGTAGAGTGATGTGACACCTTGTTGTATTGTCATAACATGGAGGTCCTGTAACATAGGTTTTAATGCCGTAAATTATAATTTAAATTCACGGATGAAAATCATATCAACGAATAGAATTGAATAACTTTAATTGTCTGTAAATAAATTCTTATAACGGTTTTACAATTATTTAGTCTTGTAAATAAATATAAATACCATTTTTATATTTTTCTTTATCAGATTCATATATGCGTTAAACATAAGTAATTTTCTTCAATTATTTATTTTTTTTGGTTATAATTTGCGGGACCAATATTTTATAACACAATTATATTTTATTTTCTCATTTTGATGTATTTTTCAGTACGACTAATTTTGTAATTAATATAATAGAATTTAAAAGTAATTTGACTTTCAAACAGATGCACAAAAGATTAAAACATATTTATTTTCAAAACATAAATAACTTGAATACACAAATAACTTCACTGATTCTTAAGAATTAGCCTCTATCACTAATTGTAAGGTGAAAGAGCCTCACAAGAAATTTAGCTCGTGTACATACATATATATCTATGTATACGAGCTGTATATCATCTGGAACGATAATATTTTCTTACAAAAGATCGGCGTGAAGTATTTTATTGTAACTTCATTTCATAAAGTAAGTGAGAGAGCTTCAACTCATATCCTGCATCCCTCCTCACACTTTTAGAATGTCAAAGCTATTTGCAATTTTTCACATTTGCAGATATCTCTACATCTGCATGAAAATATACAAGCAGCTGTATCACTTACCACAAGATAACCTGCTCGATTTCCACAACCAATAAACTATATATTACTCTATACAATTTTATATGAATAAATAAAAAAATCCAGTAAAAATAACTAGTTTCAACACACTTAAAGATAGCGTTTTCATTTTCATTGCGTCCGCGAGATAATTTTTATTGTTATGACTGTGATAAGAAAAAGTTATCGCAATAAATAATGCCACCTTTATAGCTCTCTTAATTTTTCTTATTATTCGTTTTATAAGTCATAAAAGTCTTAAGTTGTTGTTATTTCTTACTATATTTTTATTTATGTATATTGTTAATTTATATTTTTTTGTCTACATAATATATAAAAATAATAATATGGATGTAAAAAGCAAGGCAAGGATAAAGGAGAAGTCCAATTTAACTGGTCAAGTTACTTTCCATCTCAGAATAGCTTTCGTAACACAGACAGTTTTAGTGACCTTTTGTCGTGGTCTGCCAAGGTGTCCTTCTGAGAGATCGTGACGTTACAGAAGGAACCCAGATGAACCATCACCAAGCGCAACCGTGGCATCGCACTCGGCAATGATCAATTCAGGCAATGACTCCTAACCAAAGCAGACGACGTCATCCTCAGCAAGAAAGAGACCGCCGGGTATCTCTCTCTATCCGGCCACTCTGCTATTAGAGAACTACCAAGAGCGACATCGCAGACGACCCCCGGCAAAGAGAACCTGCGTCCTCCCACCCTCGACGCCCGGACCATCTCACCGTCGAGCAGCGTATAAGTCACTTTTCGGCGGAAAGAGGTCCAAGCTCCCTGCAGGCAGGCCACCCCGAAAAGTTACTCTCCCATCTCAACCATGGACCGGGCACGAAACCCCATGGCTGACCCCCACCGCACCGGGTATTAGCAACGGGAGAACCCGAAGGTTCTCATTAATCGTTGTTGCACCACGAGGATGTTCCCGGCGTTAGCCCCCCGTGTTTTAGTGGACCTGCATAAATGATCAACTTAAGGTCCTTACCACTTCTAGTTGATAATTGATGCCTAGCATTAAATCAAAAGATAAGATTTACACAATGTAAAAAAAACAATTAAAATTTGAGTTTTCTTGTTTTTTTTTATTTTTTTGAAAAAAAATATTTTTTTTATTAAAAATTACAGTATGTTTGAGACATAAAACGATAAGATTTCATTATTTTTTTATAGAAAAAGAACATTTTTTTGTAGGAGATAAAAAAAAAACAAAAAGGGTCATTTGAATTCTTTACATACATTTTGAGGTTATGTGAAAGAATTGTTAAAACAAAACTTGAAAGAATTGTTAAAACAAAAGTGTAATCTGTTTAATATCTACAACTTTGCCATTTATTATTTTTTTGCCACTTGTAATTTTTACGGAAATGGGGATAAACAATTTTTTTTATCCATAAAAACCCCATCCCATTTTCGATCTCAGATCGGTCGTATATTATTTTTCCTTTTACATTTTCTTCCTTTTCCAATGGGTTCTGTCCAATTAAAGTTTTTTTCGTCTCAAGAATTATTGATCCTAAACGGATACAAAAAGCAAATGGATGATAGTATGAAAAATAGATCGTGTTATTTTTAAAGTTAAGTTAGTTATATTTAAATAAAGTGCAGTTAAATTTTAACAAATAAAGAAAAAAATAATATAGGTACATAATTGTTAAACGATGATAGATTAATTTCTTCTTTAACTTAGAAAGTATGTTAGAGAAACATTGCACAAATGTTCTAGCTGTAACGTTTTCAAATGAATTTGTTTAACTGGTAAAGCTCGTTAAGTAAAGTCAGTCAAACACCCGACTACTAGTGATTGGATAAGTAAAGTTTGTTTTTGTTCCTTCATTATGAAATGCTTTATAAAATGTAATACAAAGAGAAAATATATCTAACGTTCGATTTATAAACTGAAATAATTTCTTTAAATGTCTACTTTTTTAGATTTATTATTAAATAAAAATGTATAGCTTCTATTAGATTTAGAGTACTAAGCAATCGAATTTAATATTATCGAATGTTGTATTTTTAAGCGACTTCAAAAAACCTTCTCCAGGTTTCTGAATTGGACCGTTTTAGTTTACAGGTGTATGTATGTATGCTAGTCTGAATATATGGATTCCGAAATCAAATCCTTGATGAGATTTTTCCAAATATGAAAAAACAAATATAAAATAATACATTTATTTTATAATTGTTTTTTTATATTATCTTAGAAGAATAGAAGAAGATTATTATAGAGTACTTAGAAGAATATTATATATAATTCTAGAAGAACATATTTGATTTATTGGTTTACTTATTATTAATAAATAACACAAAAAAAATCCGAAAACTACTGCTTGAACTGTGCAACTTACACGCGGGCAACAGCTAGTATATTAATAAATGTTAATACTATATATAAGTTAAATGTATTTCACTGCTAATGTTTTAGTAGTTCTGTTCACCTCAGTATATATTTTTTATTCCCCACGGAAGTACAGGGGTTACCTGTTACCAAGAGTTAATTAAATAACTCCGCAACTCAGTAAACCTTTATACTGTAACATTGTATTTATTTGTAAACCATCTAGAGATTGAGTTACTGGAGAGAATTAAATAATTTATACCATTAAAATGTATACTTTATAAATTTATACCTTTAAATTTTATTGTTTCTCTTGAAATAATTATATGTGTGTTACTCTAGTGTGTGTGGCACATTGGATTTTATCAAATATATTCCAACGTATAAGTTATTGCATATAATAACATCCTATGTAATAATTAATAACGTGTTTGTTATCCGTTGTCATGTTAAGGAACGACAGGTCAACATTATATCTTTATACATCATAACACTTCTGAGCTTAGAAATTAATTAGGATAATATTCATCCCGTTAAACATTATCTTTAAGCACGAGAGAAACCGAGAAGATTGGTAGTCATTCTATATATATTTTTTTAATCTATTACATGTGATATAAAACGAAGATTTTTTTATTTACAGTTACAGTGATCTAAGTGAATAAGTAATGGATTCATTTATATTTTATAATTAAAAAGCAGTAAGTTAAAACAATATTTCATTAACATTAACAAATTAACAAATTTCATAATCATATCTATAAACGAATGAAATGTCAATAATATGAAATTACACTTTCAATTACTGCAACGTATTTACAGATTAAAAACTACATAATGGACTCTTACACGTTGTATATGTATTATTATATTCTAAAAGTATCTCTTTGGCGCATTTCTTACAAAAACCTGACTTAATGTGTCAAAGCCTAAACATTCACTTACCTTACAAGATCTTTTTTTTTTTTTTTAACGTTGGAAAAATGCGTTTCCGCATCGTCACACCGGCCAGGAAGGCGATGGCCTGGCGATGTTGCCATAGCCTCAGCCGGTTCCGTGCTGGGTCCCGCGCTCGAGGCAGTTGTACCAGGTGCTAAACCTTGAACTTGCGGAGCCGTGCACACTTGGCTCGCCAATAGGTGACCCGCTGGGAGACCTTGGTCCGCACAGACCACACACCGCAACATGCCAGTGCAAGTAGCTCGGGTATGACCCTCATTACCGCACCGGAAGCAGACGGCGTTGCGATCGACCGCGGACGAGCAAGCCGCACGCACATGCCCAGGTGCCAGGCACCTGTAGCAGCACAGAGGCTGCACCTCCAGCAGTTCCACCCTGGCTGAGCTCTAGCCCACCAGGACACTTCCGGCTTTAACGAGCGCTTTCGCCTCATCAACGAGGAGTCGGGCAAAAGTGACACCTATGTCCCCGTAGCTACCCCGACGGATCTCCCCCACGTGGAGGGCCCTGTCAGGGCAGTCAGTGATGCGGCGTATTGCATCGAAAACATCCTCTTTTAGGACGGTTTCGTCGAGACCCTTTAGCCTCACCGCCACTTGCTTCACCGGTCGCTTCGCACACACCGTCCAACGCCGTCCGAAGTCTTTCGGCCAGCTTCTGAGCCTGTTCTGGAGTACCCTTAGGTAATTGCAGAAGCCTTGCTCCCGCCGCTGAACGTCGCATCCGAAGCCCGTCATTAAGGCCTAGGTCGCCGAGTTTTATTAACTCGGCGGCGCGACCCAAACAGCGGGCATAGGTCACCCCTATAGCCACTACCTCGGGCTGCAGTTTTAACAAAACCGCAGGACACCGAGGAATTTGGCAGTTTGGGGGGGGCCTTCCGCGACTTTTCGTCCTTCTTCCTGACCCTTACCGACTTGGGTTCGGTTCCAGCCACTGGTCTTGAAATCGACTTTTGGGGAGGGCTTTTCTTTTTCCCCTTTCCTTTGCCCTCTCGGACAACCGTCGAACACGGCTCATCTTCCGAAGGCCGTGGTTGCGTAGCAGGCAACCCCGGATGTGCCGACGACGCGGTACCCGTTTGCAAGACCGGCGTTGAATGCCTTTCCAGTCGCGGGTCTGTGGTCACGGCAGCGGCCGACCCACTCCGCCTCTTATCCGCCGCTATTGGCGGTCGAAGATTTCTCTCCAGGAGGAGACGATCTTCTATCCCACGCAGGCGAGCGTTCATAATAACCCTAACCGAGGTTATTATGGAGCTCTTAAGCGCCTCCAGGGATTCTGCCTCCAATGATGGCATCTGAACCGCGGCGTTGGCCGCAGACGCCCTCATCTCAGCGACCTCCCTCTTCATCGCCCACATATCCGCCCTCAGGGCCTCCACCTCCCGTTGAAGGTTACGGATCGGTCAGGTCATCGGAGTCTGTCACGGTGAGTGCGAAAGCGGGCGTTCCACTATGGCGATGAGGTCAACCGTTGGTTTTTTAGTGGGTAGCCTTAAAAATGGCAGCTTCCTCTATTCTGCTGGGTAGTCCCACAGAACCCCTCGGCCATCACCTTCCTGGCCGCTGGGATGATGCGTAACGCATTTTTCCAACGACAAAAAAAAAAAAAGGTCATCGGAGTCCGAGGGCTCCACGATGACCTCCTCCTCTATTCCACTACGCCTCACACCATTTTTGTTTAACCTGGTCGGTGTGGTGTAGACCAGGGCAGGGACTCCTCCACGCGAGTGGTTCTGGCCCCCCCCCAGAGTACGAGAGCCAGACGGCAGCAGCGGCCGTGCTGGCTTGTGCACCCGCCTGGGGACCATTTTCGGAATCACTCATAATCATTATTGCTGGGCGCCCTTACCCTTCGGCAGACGCCGCACCTCCGGACCGACACAAAACAAAGAAAATGAAAAACGAAGAAAACACGAAGAGGAAACAACAAAACATGATGAAGACAAAACACAAACCCCAGCTCCCCTACGCTGTCCCTCCACGAAAGAAGCGGGCCCCGTATTTTTCCCCCCTGTCGGCCATGGACCGGGCACTGACACCCCCATGATCGCCCCCAGCGCGCCGAGTATTGGCCAACGGCTAACGAGAACCCAAAGGAACTAGTTAACCGTTGCCCAGGGTGCACCGGCCCGTACCGCTTCCGATGCCACCGGACGAATCCGAGCAGCAAGGGTAGCGGACAGGCACACGAGGAGGTTCCCGGCGATCGCCCCCCACTTACAAGATCTGCAATAACACACTAAATTATAGTGAATGCCTAGGCTGCTGTCTAATTGTGTTTCTTTACGCAATATTCAGTATTAAAGAAGCTGTATAGTTAATAAACATGTATTTCTTCAGAAATAGCTAGGCACTTACTAAATCACTGTGAACAAATATGTCTTTTCTTAGGATATTAGTTTCCTATGAGAAGTAATTAACTTATCAATTACAGCGACATCCGTCGGCTCATCTCTTCTCCAGCTCAAATAATGAACTATCTTTCACCACTTACAATTATATATTCTTTTAATTTTAAAATATATTTATTGTTTTATTTGTATAAATTTAATTTATTACTTATTATAAAAAAAAATTAAAGTCAGTGTAGAAGTTGTTGCTTTTATGTTAAAGCCAAATAAGTCCTTTCCTTCAACATTAAATAATTTCCTGGAGTTAAAAATACATTATAACCACACCAAATATCAACAAAAATCGTCTAGTAGTTTGTGTCAGACAAACACATAAATAGATAATCTTTTTTTATTACTTACTATTAAACTAAAGAAATATATTTTTTCTAATAAATATATTTTTATAACACTAACATTAAAAATACAAGCATTTAACGGAAACGATATATTTCAAAACTAGATGTAAATAAGTATAAATGAAATACGCGATAATATTATACAAAATATCCTTATTAAGTCAGTTTACCTTTGCAATTTGATTCTCTAATTTAGTATTTCTGCCTTCGCAATAAAGCTTTTAATATCTTGCTCAGTTTGTGGAGACATTTAAGTTATAAGCGACCCAAATACTTGCGTAGAACACGCGATGTGGCACTTTCATAATTCAGTGTCATAATTGGTCGGCGCGTTAATTAGTCGCAACTTTTTGCCGCGATCGTAATGGCTTTCGGGCCTAGCCCTAATTTTTATGTTTACAATATATCTCTTAATACATTACAGTCATTAACTTTGGAACTTAATTATAACTGCGATCTGCCACTTTGCGCTGCGGGAGTTAAGCTGAGCCCCCTCCCTTTATGCTACTAAATTTAGCAAAAAAATTGTAAATAACACTAATGCAAGCGCGTAACGGTTTAACATGGCAACTCACATAGACAAATTTCTTTTTGCTGTAACTTTCTTTTCTAGTTATCATTTTTAAGTTCTGTTTTATAGGAACCATCTCTAATAAAAGTTCTAACCACCTGATGAAAATCATGAATATCTGCTTAGAGGCTTCGAAGCTAGCGAGGTCGTGAAACAGCGAAATGAACGGTTAATAGCTTCGCTTAAGCTCAGCTTCAATTATCGCATACAAATCATCAGATATTACATCTTCTTTGCTAATTATGGATGTACTAGGTTTCAAGAAAAGTTGGCCCTGACTTTGATATTATAAATCACAGATTAAAGATTTATGAACCGAAAAATCAATTTATTATATTTTCACGAAATTATTATCTTTACAAAATATGTAATAATTGTCCCCTAACAAAAATCTTGTAACATTCAAACTAAACTATTTATAAACAGACAGATTTAAAAACAAAGCTCAAAAGTACTTTAATAACAAATAATGTTTTTTGCGAATAGAGTAGATGTACCTACTCTATTTAATATATTTTTTTAGAAGTATTCATTAGTACCATCTTTTCTTCTCGTTACGTGGGGCCGATTTGGAAAAAAAGGCTTTTGTTTCTCCTTACGATACCCTGGTTGATTTAACTATACAATGGAGCCTCACGTATTACAATAGCGCGATAGCTTAGAAAACGTTCACAATAAAAGTTGTAAACAAAAGTTCGAAATAAAGGCAGCGATTGCGTCTGACATTATAAAGACAGATTTTTATTATCTTTTTCGGGTATTTTTTGTTCCAAATGTAAATTAATTTTTTATCATCTTTTCGATTCAGAAAGTTGAAACAAATTGCAGTCCAAAAATATGTAGTACTAGCTTTTACCGGCGACTTCGTCCGAATTAGACAGTTTGTTTGCGCAGTAGTCTTAGGTTTAAATCAAGTACTTGCATAATAAGTTTGATTGCTTTTTTCATTTTAGTCTGTGAAATGTGAATTGAATGTTAAAAAAAGCCCTTAGCCCTCCTGTTTGAGTTTGACCTACTCGTTTCTGACTGTAAACGGATAAGCGCCATTTCTACAGATCGTATTAAAAATTTGGTATTTCAATAGACACAATAAAACTTTGTTTTTTGCTGTTTTACCTCGTTTTTGTAGATACCTTCTTATGTAGAAAAGACAGGTCTAGGTTAAGGGACTCATATCATTAGTAGGGACTATAGTTTGCGCACAATGATGAGGCGCGGGGCGCGAAAGTCGCTTTGATATTCATTTTCCCATTTTTCATAAACTCTATATCCAAACAACATACTTTAAAGGAAAAGTTTATCTTCGTACTATGGTCTTCATGATATAGATATTTCATAAGGAATGATACGCTATGCTACATTATATTTTTTTAGAAAATAATAACCTTTTCTTTGCATCATAGAGCCGAAAACCTGACTGTTTTCTAATAACTTATAGAGATAAGTTATTAGAAAACAGTCAGGTTTAGCCAGGTAAGGGGGTACTATAGAGATAGTACCCCCTAATATTTCCATACTGTATAGGTAGCTCACATAATCTTTACTCATTAGCTTCATAAATGTAATAGAACCCAAGTTACACTAAGACAAAATTAAGAATTCACGTATATATGATGATCACCTTATGTTAAATAGATATAATATTAATTTAGATTAGATCAACGACGAAAAAAAATAAATAAATCATATGCGGCAGTTATTCTGGATATTAACTAGAAATTAGAATATAATAACTAAATAAACGAACTTAAATGTAAAGCCAATAAAATTAAAATTATGAAGAAGAATAAAACTATGTATAAAATGAATTAAACTTACAAAGCAACTGCCGCATAATGCTACCCACCTACACTCCACATAATTCACCAAATCATAGTAATAAAATTCACAAATCTGAAAAAATTATTATCCTCAAACTTTATCCACACGTGGAAAAATCAAGAAACAAAAAAAAATAATTAAATGGTGTCGGGGCTTTTCTTAAGATTTACTAAAAAAAATAATGGCGACAGCGCATCGGAAGAAAGCAGAGCAGTGCAGCAGCTTTCCATTTACGTTTCCCGTAGGAATGTAATATTTTCCCGTGGTAAAAAATAGTTCATGCCAAATTTCATCAAAATCGTTTCAATGGTATAAGCCTGAAAGCGTAATAAACAGACAGAGTTATTTTCGATTTTTTAATTTATGGATTTATATTAGTATGGATATGGATAAGCTTTTAATCATTAAAATTTTTGTGGATTTAGTCACTTATAACTCTTAATAAAGCAAAATTTCAACAGCAGTCTATATCTTTTCTATAATTCAACAAAATTATAAGAATAAAAAAATCTAGGGACAAATTTAGCTTGTGAATAATATTTGCAATTATACAATACGATAGTAGGTATTACATTACTGGAAAAGCCATAACGTATTTCGTAAAGATGTTATTTCTCATAAAGCCCTCATTTATGGCTTTTGTTACTGTGGCTAGTCATCATCAATATTATTTATGTGACGTGAGAAAAGTAATTTTGCTTATTAATTTACGTAAGGTGCGGTGCGTTACGACGCCAGTGATGTTACATTTTTAATTAACTTCCCCAAATACATAACGTTATTGCGTTTTAACATTTCTTAATTTCATTTATTTTTAATTAAGATCTCGACACATTTTAGAAATAAGTCAAAATAAATAATATTCTTGAGATATATATTTTTTGGCATTTCGCCTACTAGCTTGATTCATCCGATCTGAAATGAAATAAAAAAAATGTTTGATGCTCTTACAAGTTAATAGAACTGAATCAAAACAAAGCTTCTATCTTCCAAGGTGTCACTCTCTATTCCACTTTTTATACAAGGACTTTTTGTTATTTTTACAATTAAAGTGTTTTTATACAAGGGTATTTTCCTATAAAAATTTAATAAGACTTTTTGAGCTTTTAATTAAAAGTCATATACTTGACACGCGATATTACCTGTACTTGAATTATTTTATGTCGGGTTTGAAAATTTTCCTAATAAAAGAGCGATAAGCAATGCCTTTATAAAATATAATCACCATGTTGTTTAAACAAACACAAAAAAAAACTCTATTTTAAGATAAGCTTTAAATGTATAACATTAAAGTTATTTTCGTGGTAGAGGAAGTTCAAACGCGTTTAAAAAATTTTACAATGAGAGTTGGCTTTCGAGTCTAACCATCAACTTTAATGTTCTAACATTTTGTATGTGTGAACAATACTGAAGTGAAAAATGAATATGAGAATTCAGTGCATGTAAAAAATAGAGCGCTACTCTTGATGGTGCTCAACGCGTTGTAAAAACCCACGCTGTAGAGCGAAACAAAACGATTTGAATGTACCCGTTCAAAAATAATGTACCGTGACACGCAACATCCCTTTATTTCCTAAAGAGTGCTTTGCTATATAAATCTGACGAAAAAACATGATTAAAGTTATTTCAAATCAAACGAGTACATTCTAGAAATCACGCTTATTAGAGTTTAATGAACCTTTATTAAGAGCAATCATACAATGCTTAGTAACGACTATATATATTAGTTCTATTTTGTTTTATTGTATTTTTTTATAAAATCTCAGAGCTTACAAAATTTTGTATCCAACCTGTATTTACAAATGTAGATTAAGTAAATGGACATTCACATTATTTAAATATAAATATCCCACATTTACAAGAGCATATTTTGTTTTTTATTTGCGCACTTCCTAATACGACATAACGTTAACTTATTTCTGATTGGTTAATTTTTGTTTTAAAAGCTTTTAAATAAGTATTTCTTATAGTTCCAAAGCTTTAACAATATATAATACGTGTAAATTCCTATACAATATGGTATGAAAAATTTATTGATCTGAACAAGATTCGTATCTGCGATAGATTTCCCCTGTCGGTCAGCTATACCTTTGCGATAAGGTGAGATATAGTTTCACTTCTTGTTTCTTCTTATTGCATTAAATTATTTATTTAATTTCTTAAAGACTTCATATCATTGAACTGCAAGAGGGCCAGCCCTATCATTTAAAAAGGGATCGGTGACACACCCTATGGTGCACAGGGTGTGCCACCAAGGTGAGCAAGATTGAATTAATATATATATATATATATATATATATATATATATATATATATATATATATATATATATATATATATAAATACATATAAAGCCCCCAATATTATTATTAGGGGCTTTATTTCATTTTTTAGAAAATAATTGCGATACCATAACTGATTAGTAAAAAAATACAATATTTCAAATTAAAAACTTTTAAGTAGAATTTTGGTGAAATATATGAAAAATTTAAATTGAATAATAATAAAATAATATTTTATAATAAAAAGAAATAATAATTAACATAACGAATAAAAATGTAAATACTTTGATCAGTTAGTTTCAATAAGCTTATATTTCCAACCGTTTAAACTTTAAAAAAGTAATAACCATTAAAATTAGTTTCGTAATATCAGAAAACTAAAAGTAGAGAGAAAAGAAATTTAATCTGTTGAAAATAAAAATTCGAAAGTGGCCGCGAGGGTCGCTTTGTTACATCTTACAGCTGCAATTGTCAAGGGACAGCAGATAAAGAATACAATAAAAACGCATATAACAATAAATCTTTTGTGATTTGATGGGAATTGTTCAAAATTATTATATTTGAAGTATTATTTTCTATGGAAAATTATGATGTTAAAGATCAAATTTCATTTTAGATTTTGAATACTTTTTTTTTCTATTGATACTTGTAAACATATTCTTAAAGTCGGGAAAATACGCCCTAAACTTTGGAAAACTAAAATAATTTTTAAGTGCTAAAATTATACGTCACATTTACCCGCTATCTTCATTAAATTATGTTGTATTTGAAGAACATTTTCAGACCGAACTATCTTGTCAAGTCATAATTAAACGCCCACGTATGTAAGCGAAGCCCGCTGTGATAAATTGCAGGGTATAACTTTCGTTATTCAATAACATGGTTGATACTTGTTCCTATTACCCTATCGTCTACTACGTTGTTGTACTTTAAGTACATTTTCAATATAACGCAAAAATGTTAGTTTAGTTTAAAATTACACGCAACAATTAATTTGCTATATATTTTTCTAGACTACAATATTTGGTACTAAATCGATTAAAATGTAATAAGAAAAAGTAAATTCTATCTATCTTAGATCTAAGGTAAACAGATGATATACACTTATATGAATATATTTGTAATAAGAAACTGATTACACCCTTTCAGAGTCAGACTATTTTATCTCAAAAAAATATTCTCTGAATGGATAAAGTATACGAAAATACTTCTCAACTTCACCGACAACATTGTAGATTGCATCGTATTCACAGGAAGTTACGAAAATCAGTGACATTTATAGACAGGGAATTGTATTTATGCTCTTTTAATGGCCTCGAACATTACCAGAGGGGACTAACGACCGAAGGAAAGCAAAACATGACAATGAAAGTTATTTATTGGCAATACAGCACTTTTTATGTAAAATACAAGTTGTGTGTAGGCGTTAGTAAAAGTAATGAGAGGTCTGATCTAATATATATTAATATATATATGTTACTTTCATATCGAATAAATATGGGCATAAAGAAAAAAAATCAAAGGTATATTTCGGGTAAATATTTCAGATTCCCTCATTCACCACTGTTAACTAAAATCGTTAAGCACTTAAAGGATATTATTCACTCCAATATTATTATCCTAAAATGTATGAAAACTATTATTAAAATAACAGCGGGGAGTCTTTAATAGTATATTATGCTTTAAGTATAAAATCTGCTTAAGTATCTACTACTAGAAACATTGAAGGGGTTTTCTTGACAATGTATGGTTCAAACCCTTCAATGAATATTTATAACCCTCTATTCCCTCTTTTGTAATATACTGTCGATTACGCTCGAGATGAGTGTGAGAATAGGGAACGAGATGCTGTAATAGTAATGCCTTCTTGAAAAATTAATGAATACTAATATGCATACGTCGCCTTGGTCATGCAGCAGCGCGTGTAACACGACCTTTAAATAATATAGCGTGTGTAAGAGCTTTATAATTCTATGTTAATTACTGCAAAATAAAACTATTAACTTTAAAATTACATGTAATAGAAAATAGATTTTACATGATCAATTTTCATTTATTACAAAATAAATATATGAAAACAAATTATAACAACATTCCTAATATTTCGTCCTAATCTCGAACAAACCAGGCTTAAATTAATGCCCGCAATCAGGGTTTAGCTCGAGCAAAATCAAGAACGAAATACGTCTCCAGTCATGACTTACCCAATTAATGAGGGTGCAATCCAAGATCTCGGTATTAGACCTTAACAATCTAGTGCGAACATAAATTGTAATAGAGGGAACCCCCAGCCTTGTTTAATTTCATGACTGAATAAACCCAAATGTTATACCGCGGAGACCTTCCCGCGTCACCGTTGTCCCATCTATAAAATCTTCACCGAAAATGTTCATTCCCTACTCAATATCGGTATATCCTTCGGCAATCAGTACACTCTGATTTTAATGATATTTGCATCAGCCATTTGTATAAATCTATTTTCGTATCATTTATTAAATCTATCGAATTTTAATATTTTGTTCTCCTTTTCTGTTATAGTTAAATCACCTCATAATCAAAATAATATTAGACCTTCATTTGTCTTGACCTTTATTATTTATGATATAATGCCAACATCATGGAACAAATAAATCAGACATCCGAAATTATATTTAATGTTGCAAACGATATTTGTATTAATCGTGTCCAAATTCAAAGATACACTGGACTGAAATAATAATAAAAGAAGCCCTTATCAAGGTTTTTTTAATGTGTAGTTAATTACTAAAATGGTATTACTATTATAATTATACATTGATTGCTAAGCTTGTTAATTAATCTGTATAATCAGTAATCAGACAAATTGATTTCCACTTACGGAGAAAGGCCTCCCGAACATAATGCAATGATCCGAACCTTCACTGATCAGTGATTAAAAGTGGTTAAGAGGACTTTAACTCACCTACCTAACAACAGTACTTCAATCAAATATTTGGTACAATGGAGATTCCAAAACAACTTTAGAATACTCGAGCAAATGTATTGTTTACTTTATTATAATATATAAAGTAAACAATATCTTCATATCATTGCAATAACAAACTTTTATTCGTTATTGGAAATCAAATAAACATATGAATTTGCACAGTTGCACTCAATAACTAAAGATAAGAGAATCGAATAGCGAGGGATCGGGGCCGATGTTGGTTCCGCTTTCAATGCGACCAAAACAATATCACTATATTGAGCAATGAACAAACCGAATCGCGGAAGCAGTACACTGCAATACAATACATGCTCCTCTTATTGAATATTTACTCTATGAGCCGGGTCTTAGTCCATGAGTTTGTTAAGATATTGCTTTAGGAACTTCAATAGTAGTATTATTGAAGTTAGTATAACAGAAATTTCATTTTGGGTAAAATTTTTGTTAAAAAATTGTACAAAGTTTTCATAGGAAAAATTTTAATGTACAAAAAGAAAAAATAAGTCTGTAAAATTAAGGCACTCACCTCCAATATCGTGCAATACAAGTGGTCGGTGCGCACATGCACTTTATAACAATGGGCTAATTATGAGAAGCTATGGGCTCGCGTGCAGCGCCTCGCGCAATTATGCTAATCTTATTAGTCAATCCACTTCGCTGGCGCAGTTTTATACTACCAGAGGTACATGGTTTCTTTTTGTACATAAATAACGTGATAGATGGATGGACTAAAACATGCAAAATAAAGCACTTTAATATTTATATTATTGTCGCTTTAGAAATCTAATAAAAATAGTAATCATAAATTAAATTAGTTTTATGATATCAAATCGATTTAGTTATAACATACCCAGTCTCAATAATTCTCGTCCATCATGGCCGTCGAGGGAATGATTGCAATTTTTCAATCGGGCAACTTTTACGACGCAGACAGTAAGTACGGATTTACATCTAAAGCTCTGCCTATCTAACTCTGAAAATTTCACTTCAGAAACAAAAGTAGACTAATAAAAGAAGAACAATCATAAAGAGAGACGTACAAAGGTACTTTATGACGGCACTTTGTTAAAAAATAAGATAATGTAAGTGGATTTTGTGAAAAGTCTTTGATCCGATCAGAATGTACATACAATAGGAAAATGTAGTTTATAAATAAAACATTCATAGTATTCCGTTAACATTAAACAAACCAAGTAATAAAAGTAGCATCAGGGAGCATAGGAGCTTACACTAATTTAAATATTTCATATTTAATAGTGATTTAATAAAAAAAAGGATTTTGTATTAAAGTTCACTAGATAAAATATAATGTATAATAATTTGTGTTTGAAAATATTTTGAAACATGTATAGCTATGTTAAGCTTATTTAAATTTATATAAATATAGAATGAAAAATAAACCGATACGGGCAGGGATTCGAACCCGCGACTACTGGGAAACCGTCCCGTCGCTCTACCAACTGAGCTACCGTGTAATTGCTTAATTTACCAAGGCGGACAGCTACACGTAAGCTCAATTGGTAGAGCAACGGGATGGTTTCCCAGAGGTCGCGGGTTCGAATCCCTGCCCGTATCGGTTAATTTTTCAGTCTATATTTATATAAATTTAAATAAGCTTAACATGGCTATACATGGTTTCTAAATATTTTCAAACACAAATTATTATGCATTCAAATTCAAAATTAATTAATAATTATATTTATATACAATCGTTTTAAATATATCCATTTTCGTATGTAATAGTAAATAGACAGAGCTATTTTTAAAAACTGTCCCACACCCTAATTAGGGATAAATGTGGACCTCTTTTTATTTATTTTATCTCAATTTTTATTCTATAGTATGTAAACACGTAAACTTTGTGATTTTAATACCAACTCAAAAAGGTAAGGTAAGAAATAGAATGCTTTTAATACACGAACACAACCCATAATGTGCTCCCGATAGTCTTTACCACATTTACTATTAAAGTGTCTGAACACAGGAGAAACTTCATCGGTTAAAGCATCTGGTGACATGTTCGTCTTGTTAGAATCAGTAATTAATTCAATGCAATAACCTTCCATACCGACATTTAGAGAGTCAATACAGCTGTTCAGTACACGACATACCTCCACTGTCATGCTTTAATATATGGTCTGACAATAATAGGTGATAATTAATGATTTATTCAGACATAACATTGAATTAGTTTTGATAAATCACTAAGGCTTTTACATATAACAATAACACAATCGTATCTCAAATCAGCATATTAATATTACCTGAGCGGTGTTTTAAATATCACAAAATCCAAAACTTTGTAGAAATTATTTTATCAACAATTCTGATTTCGTATTTTATTAAATTATACTGACATTATTAATGTTTTTTTTTAATTATAAAATAATACGAAATATTGACCAATATACAATAATATTGACAAATATAGACCAACATAATATTTAATTGCCCGCCCTGTTGGTCGAGTGGTTAGTTCAGACGACTAACGTATAGCGACTCGAGTTCGATTCTCGACAGGGACAGGCATGTATGTGATGAACATAGATGTCTGTATTTCTGGATTTGGTCGTGTATTCATAATGTGTATTTCTATGTATTTGTATCGTTGTCTAACACAACACAAGCAAATAATTTGCTTACTTAGGGGTTAGATCAATGTGTGTAATTTGTCCTGTATTATTATCATAGTATTATTGTAATATAGTGTTTAATGATAAAGTCGAGAACATTGGTTGTGTTTTTGTAACAGTAACTTATCAGCTATATTTAATTTATTTCTTTAAAATCCAATAACATACATCAACAATAAGTTATTAAGCATGTTTATACGATGAAACGCCTAATTTCTCATATAATTCCTTTTCACTGCTTTATTATACCTCAAAATTAGAAACATTTGTTGGGATTATCAAAAAAACCCTAATAAGTGTCACCTCCGTTCCCATAAAAAAGAGACGGGTTACCAGAGGTTGCAGGTTCGAGTCTTTACAGCGCCAATAAATTTTCCATCATATACATATTTATTTTAAAATTAAAATATTTTTTCCTGGCTAAATATGATTATAGACAATTTTCATCATAATATTCAACAAGAGGCAATCGATATTTCCTGAACAGGTAAACGGGATGTCGGCTTGAAAATATTATTATGTAGAGAGGAAAATGTGTTTATAACGCTAATCAAAGGAAATAAGTTAGTTAGGCGATCCTGTGGTTGGTTATTATTGAATTAGCTCAGATAGGGTTGGCAAAAGTTATAATTTTCTGCGCATTTTGTTTTTTTATTTTTCCTTTTTATTATAGTTAGTTTGTTACGTTTACTTGTACCACTGGCAGCTAGAACGTCAGTGCTGAAAGTTGAAACTCGTCTGAGTGACGACTTCAACACGAGCGAAGTGGTTTTCCAATTTGGATGAGACTTTTATTGCTGTACGAGTACGCTACAAATACCTTGCTATACTTTTTTTAATGGCTATAACTTAAAATGAATGAAAGATATAATTTAAAAGCTGAAAATAAAAACTACGACTTTCCTAACCGTTCATTGTACTTTTATCGGAGTTTTTTAGCCAAAGAAAAGATATAAAAAGAATCTGCGTACGGTTTCGTTTTATATTTAAATTAATCCTGTCGTAAAGCTGGACTTAAAGAATATTTGTTTTCTTTTATCTGCTAATGAGAGTTTCTTCTTTTCAATAACGATAATTTCCAAAAATGATATTTTTTGTTATTTTATATATAAAGATATATTCTTGAAGAGAGTTAAGAGGATTTTTTTTTTGTGAAAATTTGTTATTGTCCCTGATCGCAGAATATGGATTCAGAGCAATGAACCCTCTTGATCTTCCGATACTCTCACATCACACGTCCAATACCTCCTTTTAGTGTCATGTGTCAGTGCTAAAATGATTAAGAAGAATGATACAGCCTTACGTCACCTTTTATTCCAGCCAGTCACCGTGAACTAGTACTTAAAAATATTAATGACTATAACGTAGTTTTAATAAAACACCTGTAATTAATGATAGTAAAATATAAAATATATTCCGTCATACCATATACAAATAATGTATCCTCTTTACATTATATTGATTTAAGTTTTATTATGGATATCATGGTTTTATTATATAAGAGCTAAAATTTTAAACAAGATCAAACGCTTGGAATATCCTCAATAATGTTTGTTTGTATTTATAGTTAAATTATTTTATTTAAAACGGCAATACTTTAAGTTAAGATGTTCGATATTAGCATCTAACTGAATACCGAGCAAGCGTTCGACGTGTTTGTTCAGGCGTTATACTATCAGATCAGAATATTAGATAATGTGATTTATAGATTGTCTCTGTGACTGCAACTTGGGGGAATTGTATGTCCACAGCGCCAATACTAAAACAGACTTATATATAGCAATTTAATATAAAATTAATCTACACTTTGTCAAAAAAACAAAACATCGGGTGCTTTACTTTCTCACCAGTAAATTCTCAGCAAAAACGCAATTTGGCTTAACTTTACTCCATTTCGTATAATAGACTTTTATGCATAATTATGAGATACGGTGTAGTACGGCTATTAACGGGAGTATTACTGAACTAAGGGCGCTGTAATTTGAACGCGATTCTCGAGCAGAATGCTGCATGCTTAGATATTTTGTTATTTTGTGCTAGCTTAAGATTATTAAGGTTTAGAAATGTTATCTGTGTTATACATTCTGTATACTTGAAATAAATTTCTACAATGTATATTGTAACCATCTTTATTATGTTAAACGAGAAATTATTGGCTAGTTAAATACTGATCAGTTTTCTTCTAAACAACATATTCTTGTGACGTCTTCATTCTCACTATTTGGTATGACATTCTCTACCCCAAGAATACCGGCGCATCGGTACGTTATATCAATACTCTGGAGAACTATTTTAGCGAAGTATTTAGAACTATCGTATCGATCCATTTTCCTTAAACTAGGATAATTGAAAGAATAACAGAAAATACAGTTTATCAAATGCTACTATTATTAATTGCTATTGAGATTGTAGCATGAATATTTTTAAAAAATCTAAAGATCTTTTCCATAAATAGCAGACGGATTACTAAACAAAAAACCAGAGAAAACACATAACGGATATAAAATTATAATTATACTTTTGTGAAGTCAAATGCCTAAACCTACAAATATACTTATTATTCTATCAAATACTTAAAATACCTTTGTATGAAAATAATATTTTACATTAATAAAATCTTGTGTGCGCGCGACCACTTAATAAATAATTTGTTACACATAATATCTAGTTTGTATATTAATATAATTTATTCATCCTCTCTAGGATATCTTAAGTTAAAAATAATATATGAGAATAATAAAATGTATCTATATCTGAAAATATCTTTAAACATGTATAACCATGTTAAGCTTATTTAAATGTATATAAATATGGAATGAAAAATAAACCGACACGAGCAGGGATTCCAACCCGCGACTACTGGGAAACCGTCCCGTCTATCTATATCCTTAACTTGGTGGTAAAAAATCTAAACATTAAAGTATGCATTTCCTTTTATCATAACAAAGCCCAAAATAATGAAGTGTAGACATCAATCCAACGCAATTAGTGTTCCCATTAAGCGCATGTAAAGCAGTAATTTTCTTAAATAATCGTATAGACTCCGTTCCCGTTTATTAAAGGCCATAGATTGTGCAAGTCGCTCGGGTGAAATTACAAGCGCATTATCCCTAAATTATTGCCGCTAATATGTCAGTGAACAACCGCCCGGATGTGGATCTGACACTGAATTTTAATTGGATCTTATATATAACCGGATTAGCTTTTGATATCCGATATTACTTCAGGAGAAACATTACCATATTATTTAATTATTATTGCTGTAACTATAATGAATTAAAAGTAATTTAAACGGTACATATAAGCTTTTATATAATAAATTAGTAAATAAGCCATAATCTGCTATCGTTTAGATATCCACAAACATAAATCCGGTACTCTTATCGCCGACACGTGATATATTAGAGTCCGTTCCCATTATTACGGACGTTCGCCGTTCTTATAGAGTTTACCTCACTGAAATTGATTGATCAATATAACTTACCGATTTTCATTGCTTTTGGCGGTTCAGCGACAAATGTATAAAATATATTAGACATTACGACAACGATATATCAGAAGCAAAATGAATCTGGATTTAAAACACCAATTGTTGATTTTAAGTTGTCTCCAATATTAACATCTACCGATTTTAATTCCTACACTATATATATTTTTAGCCTTGGTTGTAACAAACATTTGCAGTTTTATATGAAAAAACGAATATTTATTTCTATAGCTTTAGTATCGCTGGAACAGAAAGCATTGAAAATCAAACAAACAGACAGTTAGAGATGTTTTGAAAAACAAAATCAATACGTTTAGAGTACACGAAAATGAAAATAAACGTACATCGTCATAGATTTTACTAACAAGTTTAATAAACATTTAGGGATATCTGTAAAGACACACTAACACATTGAAAAAAAACTATATTTAGTTGTCAGCGACTTCTCGACCAACCTTTTGTGATACAACACTAACAACCTTAAATTATTGTAGTTACAAAACACTGCTTTTAGGTATTACAATAATCTTAATATGACCTGGAAAATAGCCTTATTTCCTTAAATGAATTAATAAATTATGAAATGTTACAAACTTAAGATGCTAGACAGGTGTTGAATATTTATACTCATAATTTATCAACACTCTTAATATCTTGGCCCAAAACTTTTACACAAACTACCACTTAGTTGTATTTCTAAGTCGCACAGAAAGTTTTTCGACCAAACGAAAATAAAATTTCTGCGTGCAATCACTAAAATTATACTCAACGCGTTACAATAAATCGTCTTTCATGCATTAAACATTCAGAACCTCTTAAATAATAAGAAAAGCCTCGGTTTCCCGAAGGTACTATTGTTTATTCCGTTTTCAGATGTTGAGATTGGAAAGGTCTACCTACTTAGCGGGCCTCTAGAATACATTCAGTGTATTGTGACGGGAAAAAGTCTTTTGTCTTCAAATGTTTGTTATTTTCTTGGAAGTGTCCGCCGTAAAAAAGAACTTTTAACACCCATGAATTTTGCATCCAACTGTTCCATTACGTTTATTAAATCGGGGGTCGTTTTGACTTCGCAATATGAGATAAGCTTTTTATAACATCACTAACTGAGCTTTATAACTTCGTCTGTACAAATGCGGTATTAATCTATTATATTTAGAAACAATAAAAATAATAGCAAAATATCAATATTTAAAACGTTCTTAAGTATTAAGTATTTGAAGCATAAAAAATGTTTTATGATATTTATTACGTGTTTTAATTACATAAGATGAAGATACATTTAAATAAAATATATGAAATATAAACTATGGTTGAATTATATAAATATTGTCAACCACAATTTCAAGCTTTTGGAACGGATTTTAGAATTAAAAATAAAAGTTCCTAAAGAATAAAAAAGTTTGTATAACTGTTTTTTTTAATTTTTCAATAATTGCTATGGAAGTTTAAAAAAAATAAGTCACGTAAAACCTCATATTCGTATGTAAAGCAGTTAAAAACCGTTTTACAGATTACTTACTTAAGTCCCTCAGGACCGATAGATTCTTATCGCTTATAAATCGCTCACCCTTATCGCATGAATTCAGTGGCAATGTGAAAAAGGTACATAACCGTGTGCCATTCGTTTGGATTTCGTTACATTTCTAATGTTTGAAAATAAACTTTTCAGAATTAATGGATTTTTGGTTATAAATAACAGTGGAAATTAAACAATGGAGTTAATAATTGTCCAAGGAAGCAAGCAGGAAGTAGGTGTACCTATAACTATATAATATAGTTAGCAATGCAGACCGCAACAACAGAAGATACAGATTTGCCTTCCGTGTCCGACATCGTCGTACCTTGTAGTAAAACCAGAACACTTTGTCCATATTACTAGCATATACTTCAATGTTAAGTAAGTATATTCAATTTATAACAAATGAACTATTATGAACATATAACACAAAAAATAAACAACAGAAATGCTTATCCAAAAAATATGTAATAAAAATCCTAAATCACTGAGATAAGTATTTTTATTTTTCCAGCATAAGTCCTACCTGAATTAGCTCGAGGCTCAGCCCAAATCCCTACAAAACAAAGGATTAGTTAACGAATAAGCACAAACAAATGATGTTTTCTTTGTTATTTCCCCTCCAAGTTCGGTACCGACCCGAATGAATTGTTTTCTAGTTACATTTTAAAATTTGTTTTCCCCAACCCAAACATCATTTGATACAGGCATAATTTAAAAGTTAACACTGAATGTAAATTAAGAGTCGATTTTTTTATTTACCTCTAAAACTCATTATTACTAGATTTAAACATTCGTATATATAGACGAAGCTTCTTAGCAATCCATGGATTTACCATGCGGATGCCGGGCCCATCGCGTTGCAAGGAGAGGAGTGCAAGCAGTGCCTGGGACTTGCGACCCAGGAGTAGGTTTAAGGGGCCCCTTTATTGTGCGCAAAAACGCTCACCTTCACCCTCCACACTCCTCTCCCTACCTAACCAAATTTGGAAAGAACCTACGAATGCCGCCTTTGAAATACGTTCTAGAAATGAACCGATGCTTGTTCTAGAAAGGCCAAGGTCTTTAAGTAGGCTATAGAGAGATTTTGCTGTTATACCTCTCGCTCCCACTTCTACCGCGTACAAACTAACTATAAATTTATTCCTGATCAGTTCGTTGGTTAGTTCGTAATACTTATTGATCTTGAATGTGTGATCCCTTGGGATGTTTGTTTCCCAAGGAACAGTAAGCTCCACAAGTATCACGCGCCTCAGATGTTTCGAATACAGGAATAAGTCCAGTCTGGATGACGAAACACCAACATCCCCAGGGATTTTGTAATGCTTTTCATACGTGTCCATCATGAGAATCCAATCAGGAGCCGCGCCTAATATTGAATAAGGCTTCGCTTTTGATTTTTTGGAGGAGCCTTCTTTTACGAATTCTATAGATCGTTTGGTGGTTGTTATACCCTTCCGCGCTCTTGCTACTGAAAGACTAACCGCTTCCCGTATAATTTCTAATACCTTGTCGTAGCGACGCGTGTATTGACCTTTATCTAGAAGTACCCTACACCCTACTAATAGGTGTTTCGCGGTTCCTATTGCCTCCCCACAGATGTTGCAAGACTTTTCGGTGGCTTTGCCCCATCTTACTAAATAACTTAGATCTGGGAGAGTCATTTGGAATGCATTAAGATAGAATAATAATGCTGGGGACCAATCATAAATTAAGGTGTGCCACTTCAAAGCTAGTGGAATACAAAAATCTCCTATGGTCACCCATTCGCTTTGAATTTCTAGGCTCATCGTGTGGAGTCGGTAATTACCGTTTTCGTCTTGTCGAATAAAAGATTTAAAAAATAAAAAAATAATAAAAAATAATTAAAATTAAATAAAATTAAAAATTAATTTAATATTGAATTTTTTATAAATTGTGTATGTATGTGTAAAAACAAGTAAGTATATCAAATAAATTTTCAGTGTTTTATTTTACTTATATAAAGTTAAAAGTTAATAAAACTAAGAAAATAAAAGAGCATAATCTGCTATGAGACTAATGAAATGAATATGCATCGGACTCGGTTCGAAATAATAAACTAGCTCTCAGGGTAATACACAACATGTCCTTATCTTTTATAAAATGTGTATTTCTAAAACAAATTTAGCTTCGTAAATTTACATTCTTCGAAGTTTATAAACACATAAACTTTAACGATAACACACAGGACCTACGACTTTGCGTCCTTCGAATTTTATAGACACATAAAACATACTAAGAGTAGACGAGGTAGGTAGTTATTTGCATAAATGTCCCGAGTTTATCAGATTTATGAGTATTATATAAATGTCTTAATAAATAGATATTATTTCAATATAAAATGTCTAACGCGTAAAATGTTCAGGCCCTTTTTAAATAATAATTTAGAATAAGGCTTTAATTGGCATCTTATGTACAAAGAGAATTTTAATTACAAGGTGGATATGGGCACGATAGCTCAGTTATCCATTTATTTACAATTTAATACCTTATTATCACTACGCGTTCACTGTTCACCAATCCGCTATGCTGCATGTACATACATTTGTTGCATGCATGCATAAGAATGCACATAATTCATAATGAATAAGCTTATGCTTATATATATTATTTATTCTGCAAAAATAACTTAACTTTGTAATATTATAGTTAAAGTTATCTTTAACTATAATATTACAAAGTTAAGTTATTTTTGCAGAATAAATAATATATTTTTTATTTATAGAAAATACTATTAAAACACTTAGTTGTTAATTATAAAAAGAAGTGAAGAAACTGCTACAAATGAAGTTCTTTAAAAAGAATCTATACAGACCCGTAACTGAGTGCTACGAAACTCCTGAAAATAGCTACAGAGATAAGAACCAAACATAAACAATTTTGTTTGAAGAAATTATACGTTTTTTTTATATACAATTACCAAAAGTTTTATTACAATTTGAGTTAGTGGTGGTAATAGTATCCGCATTATTACATATTACAGATCTATGATATACATTTATACTATTATGACATCTATAGTATAATTAGTCATAAACAATAATTTATTAAGTTAAGGCGACAAAATCTAGGGTTTTTTCCGAAATTGATCACAACGACTTAATCTCCACAAATCCTTTCAACCTTAATTCGTTCGATAATTAATTCTGGTTGTTATTTAACGAAATTCTCTGAATACGGTACCGCTTCATTGAATTCACCTGAGAATTGATGAGGTTGCCTTCCATTACTCGCAAAGCCAAGATTGTGAATTTAAAACGCTTTTATTTGAATTGGAAATCATTAAAAAGTCTATTATATTCGAGGCACTGTGTTCAAGAATTTTACTTTAATTATATTCGTTATATGAATAACAACCTCTGCGAATATTAATCACGTCGTGTGGCGTTACTTTTGTATGATAGAAGAGAAATTGAGCGATTTTATTTATATATATATTTACGCAATTGTGAGATTTAGCTGAAGTGTATTCTTTTTTAAAGTTGAATAGTAAAATATTTTTTACCAGCATTTACGTTTATAAAAATATAGAATAGGTATGTCGTAATAACAGTCTCATAGTTTTTTTAGGTTCTTCTCCGAACATGTCTGCATATCATGTTTTTATTTGTAATGTTCGGAATGGTAGTAATGGACTCCAATGGACTTAGCCCATTGGAGATTGAAAAGAAGCCCTCTGAAAGATTAAATTTTCGAAGGGTGGTGTTTATTAATAACTCGACTCGAATACTTTGTTGACACAGAATCTAATTTTGTATTTTGTTTTGCACTAAACCAAAACATAGATGTGGTTTTTTTATTTGATAAGATTATCAAAGGAGGGGAAAGATGTATGTTTTGGGCTTTCAGCTATTTAAGGTACTGTAACAGGGATATAATAGCATCTTTAATCTGATTTCTGTGAGGGGGTAGTAAAATGCGATCGTGGCAGGCAGTGCTAGATGTATTCAAATAACTACAGCTAAGCTATATAAGTCCTGACTTTAGCTTTGAGCGAAAGAAGCTGAAAGACGAACTTTGAGCTCCAAAACATGGTCTCCATAAAATATTATATATATAAAAGTATAACTTCCATTATGAGTCTTAGATATAGCTAATGAGTTTTTATATAAAAAGACACATAAAAAATAATCTTATTATGTAATAATATGTATAAAACATTTTGGACACATAAATTACGACTTTCTATTACAAAAGCAGCTAATGTTTCTTACGTCTGTTCTAGAATCCATTTCAATAAACAAATGGATACGTCTCATGGCAATACTCATAAAAAGAGAAGCTGACTTTCACACCCTTGAGTAAAATACTTAGTTTATTTTCTTCCACTACGTAGTAGTGGATGAAAACTGTTTGGGATATCGCAACTTTGGATACGAAAAAAGTCTTAGAAAAGTAAATGTTACAAGAATGCTTTAGATCGGAAAAGGTATTAAATATTTATTTAAACCTTGAAATTCTGTCTCACCTTTTAGGAAACAGAATTAAAAAAAAAATTAATATTTATAATTTTTGCGTTTAGTTTCTACGATACATTTCTATTTTCGAAAAAAATATAAAATCCTTCATTAGTAAAAACTCCATTATAACAAAGAGCTGAAAATACAGTTCAAAATAACTTAATGCACAGAAATAGCACATACTATTGCTAAAGCTTTTGGTCATTTTTGTGAGTGCATCAACCAAACCATTCCAATTACTGAAACAAACTTCCTAGATTTATTATAGGTATAGCAATTTCTTTGAAACTTTGCGGTAACTTGATAAAAGACTCAAAGACAAACATGAAGATAGTTCACACAAAATAAAGTACTTAAGTATATTAGATTCATCAGTCAATGTAACTATTAAGAAATAACATGTACTTTGCTTTAAAAAATCAAATTAAATGATAAATTTGCCGTCATAAAAATAATATCTAAACAAACTAGTTATTGGCAAGATAAGCAACGCTTCAAATGTTCCTCTAAATTCGTATAAAGCCACGAACACCGCGTATCGATGAGCCCTCGCAGACTGCGCACAACAACGTTCTTCAATCCGCTCTTGAACGAACCCAATGTTTTTGAATCCGCTCCTGAACGATGAACGAACCATCCAACTTGCCTCTGCTTACATTCCACATCGAAATCTCTGTAAAATGTTTTCCGGATTATTTGTTCATGCAATACCCAACTTTTAAGGCAACGCTGTATTTGTTAGGATTTTATTTATATGAAGCAAGAGTATTGCTATATACTTTTTACTTTACCTAATAATGTTGTTATAATTGTAAATCTATTTTAGCGTTTACTTATTTTGTTATTTTTTAATTTATTGTGACGTGTCGCGGAGCATGCATTTAAAATTTTATGAAAAAATTAAATAAAATTAAAATAAATGGCAGTCTTGCAAAAATATATATTTTAATAGATTAATATTTTTTACTACTTTTTCACATTTATTTGTGTTGTAAAATATAAATATATGAATGCGTAGTATGTAGTATGAATAAGTACAGTCTTTTGTAATGACTACAGACTAAAAAAAAAAGTAAAGTCAAATATTTTTCTTTGTCGATGTGATTACGAATTGTATTGAGTCACAATATAATATAAGATTAAATATAAATTTTCTCATGTATATGTACGTAATATTTCCTGAAATTATCAAGATGGCTCTTCATCATTTATCTTGTTCAATAAAATGCCACTCAAGCGAATGTTCTGTATCAAGACTGGTATTTTCTTAACTCGCTTAAGACAAGGAAACTTAAGAAAAGTGAGTTTTATGGCTTTTTATGGTTTACTTTAAAAATAACTTATTCCAAATACCTAACTTTTTTATCTATAAATAAAGAATAATGAATAAAAGTTTATACACTGCAATAAATCTATCAATGATTTCAGGTTAGTAAATAGTTCAATTACTACAGATTAAAAAAAATAATTTATTTTTGTTACTACTTAAACTCGTTTTTGCATATAAATGTCTATTTGCTAGGTTATATTCTAAGGTATTATTATTATTATTATAAATATAGATATTGTGGATTAAAATCTTATATATCGCAACATATGGTAAGAGCATTCTACAATAAATAAAGTACATTAGATAAAGCGTTGTTGTTACCTTCCCGGGTTGCTCAATGATTATGAACCAATCTTCGATCACATAAAGCTCTCCTGTCATCGACATGACGTCATATAGGTACACCTTGTATGTTATAAAAGCTTAGGTACATTACCAATTCAAAGACGTCTCGTAAGAGCGAGCCAGAGGCTTATGTGTATATAATATAGGTACGTAGTGTTGGATGACGTTGTAAGTTCTTATATCCTTTAAAAAAACTTTTTTTTGGGTTGATATCCTAATTTAATGAAAAAATTGGAGATGAAAGCAAAATGAAATTAAAACCATTCCTTTTTTAAACTGGCACAGAGGTTTTAAGGATTAAAGAATTTATTAGGTTTATTTTTTTAATATTTAATTTAAGAGAAACATAATATTGGTATAGCAAAATAAATCCAAATAATTAATACGAAAATTGTATATAATAAGTATTGAATTTGTTTTTTAAGTAATTAGTTACGTACATAATTTAAACATGCCTATAAACACCCTTCAATTAGTTTTATTTTTAAACCACTATAATTTTAATATAATGTAAAACATAATACATTAAACATTTTTTTAACGGTATTCACAGTAAGACGAGATGGAGTTGTCTGTCAGTAAGTCAGTTAATTAGTCATCTACCTCTAAATGTTCCTAATTTTCCAGGCGTTTAGTTCAGGAACCATACAAAGAGCACTAACAGTATCTTGAGGTCTGAAAGTGCGGTTACAGTCATGGAAATTTATATTTTTCAAGAGTAGGCCTAGGTGTTAGATACTCTCCATTCATCTTCTCTATTCAAATTAAAGTGCTTTTAATAGCAAGAGCCTCGCGAATCGAATATCGTCGTTCCTTAATGAGTATTTTAGTTTTATCAAATCTTACATAATGATTGGGCTTGTATATTGTATCTTATTTCGATGTACGTCTATGTTTGATATCTGAGATCTGTTCAGTTACTATTTGACCGGCACTTCTCTTTGTTTGACCCATGTATGACAAACCACAATCAAGATTATATACTCCACCACATTGTAAAGGAATAGTACCTTTAATTAATCTCAAGAATTGGCTCACTTCCCTTTGAGGTTAAATTTAATATCAAACGTCGAGTTAAATTTAAAATTTAATTATGCGCGAGTTAAATCGATAAAAAAATGTTTTATTTCAATGTGTAGTACCTAATCGTGCAAATCTTAGAAAACACAACATAATACATATTAGTTATTAATATTAATCAATATATGTTAGTTGAATATATCAAAAGATATTTATATCTGCAGAAATTCAAATTAGGTTCATAATTGTTATTAAACTATAATAAATTTACAGAAAATACACATCAACTATGTAAAATAGCAACCGCTACTCAATACATGGAAAATCATATTACTTATTCAAACAATAACCATAGATTCGATCTTACTTATTCAACTCAACAAAGTTTTTGATACAAAGACAAAGCAGGTAAGTTAGCGAGGACGTGAGTTAGTCAAAGTGAGTACGTAATTGGAACTACGGAGCCAAGTCAGCGTTCACAAAACAGTTCTACGAAAACAAGTTGGCACCGCAATCCCTGAATTTTGGATTCAATTCTATCCGTGCCAACAAATGGCAGTAGTGATATATAATAGCTCTCACAAACTAACAATTTACAAACTGATATGACAACATATATATAGATAATCAAAGTATAAACATTTTAATGAATATAGAGATATAAATTTAAATGTTACATTATACAAATGTTATAATTTTTTAAAGGTTTTATGAAAAACGTATCTCGAGATATAATCCTTTGTTTTGATATAATCATGTGATGAAAAGAGATGAAAAGAATGTAAGAATGAAAAAGAATGTAAGAAAGTAAGATGTGTATGGTTTTATAAAAAAAGGATAACCGAAGGTGCACAAATGGAGTGCGTGAAAAATGATATGAGAAAGAACCAATTTTCTACTGTGGTGACGTTTTATAAAGTGCTTGGAAGATATTGACATACTGTTCTCACCCTAAGTAATTTGGATAAAAGCAGGTGAATGATAATGACGATTTGAAAACTTGCATCTCTTTTGAAAGAATTTTCAGACCAAGAAGTAAGTTTCAAAGAAACTGCTTAAAAAAGTCATTGTCTTGCCTGTAGGCAAGTTAGGTGTTGCCTGTGTTACGAAAATATATAACGCATTATGTTTATTTCATTAATGTTCATATAAATTAAGAACAAAATTAGAGAAAAATACTTTTTAGGTTTAAAATACACGCAAAAAAGTAAATATAAATTAAAATAATAAATATCTTTATCAATAATATACAGATTACAATAAATCATTATCTTATGTTCTGTTTTATATTAAGATAGAGTTTGAGATGAATCTTTAATCTATCTCAGGATAATTTAAATAAATTTTCTTATTTTTATAATTTAATAAATTACGCTTAAGTATGTAAATCTTGAAATGAATATTGTTAACTGCCCAATGAAGTTGAGAAATTGCTACACTTTAGAATAAACTAAGTTTCTCATTTCTACTGAGTATTTTAAGTCATGCCATTTAAAAGAGCAGAGAAAAATCTAGAGCAAAGCCAACAAAACATCAGTAGCTTTGAAATTAAAAAATAATTTATTATTATATTTTTTTTATACCACGATGGTGGCAAGAAAGCGCCACCAGGATTGTTAAACTACGATTGTCATCATGATCTACGTGCCCACACCCCAATAATTTGGAATCGGCAAATCGGCAAAATTTATGTCAAAGACATATTCCAAGGGATATTTGGTAAAAAAAAAAAATAAATCCGACTGCCTGTCTGTTGTGAAAACTAAGGAGGTTTCGCCCATCTTCAGGCATTTCCAAGGAGAAATGCCTGAAGATGGGTTTCTGTCAGTTTTTCTGTGGGTTGAAGAGAATCGTTTTGCACTGTGCAAATATGTTGGGGTCCTAGTCAACGCGACGACAGCAAGGTAAATGACGCGTATATAAAAAAAAAAAGAAAGAGATATACAGAAAAAAAAATATTCATTAACAAATTAATTGAATTGGATGGAAGGGACGGATGGGAATAGATACCCAGAGCTTAGGACAAAACTAATTAGCTTAATGAACTCTGTGCTCAGATTATCACTAATTCGCTTTTATTGAACAACCGATCAGATAAGTAAGTCAGCAGGTAATGTTTCTTTTTCGAAATATTATTCGAGACTGCTAATTTCCATTCATTAAAATTTTGACATGTCCCTCTGTACGTCTGTCTATGTATTTTTATAATTACGCCGCAAATCAGAGCCTTAAATTAATTTATTTATTTTGTTTAGTATACGATGATTATAGTATTTTAATTGAATCTTATTTTATTGTAAATTATCGAAGTAAAACTATTTTAAAGAAATGGTAAATAAAAATTCCTTATTTTAGTCCACTAACAATATACTGTGATTTCGCTTCGTTGATTAAAGAAGATGTCTGCTAGGATGAAAAATTTCAGGATAAAAAGCAGCTCTCCACTTACCGGCCCCTTAAGAGACTCGTAGTAAAAATTAAGTTTCTCGGTTGAAAGAAAAGGACAAACAACCTTTTTCATTTCTTCCATTCAATGTAAGTAATTTTTTAATCATTTATCTTTCGACCAACTGCCATTCAATCAATTGTTCCATGTGGTCCAACTATGTATAACGTAATATAGAATCTTGATTATCTAATACACATTCTAGTAACAGCTTAGTCTTAGCTGTGGTTTGCTAATTTCCCCAATACACTAATAGAATCCAATATCCAAACGTATTTCCTTGTATTATAAACACTTCTATTTTACTTAAAGTGATCAGAGCTACGGAAACAAATGAGCCGTTTCAATGGACGCAAAACTTCTTCATTATCATTCTATTCATATTCAAATAGGATTCGACAGGCTTTATCGTGAAGTTTTCAGCTATTCAAATCACGCTTCGCGACTGAATTACACCACGACGCAAAGACACTCAAACTCGTGATTTCTTGTATTATCAACTTTCATACTTCAATTGAGTTGATATTCAAGCCATGTGTGGGTGAACATAATATGGATAAACCATCTCAAACACCGATTTATTTCCCGCAAATGTAGTATGGCTATACGTCATACTTATAATTATTAAAATAAGAAGAAAATTATTACAGTTTTTCTTGCATTTAGATATATTTTTTATAGAATTAGACGGCCTATTGCTATAAGAGGCTTTGATTGCTGAGGATCGAAGCAGGGTAAAACTCTCAGACGATGCGAGTTGGCGAAGCAAAGAGAATATTGTTGTTCCAAATCTACGTGTACTTTGTGTGGAGTATTAAACTGGTTAAAAAAAAGTATAATAATTTAAGACACATTCAATGTTGCATTTTATAATTCAATAAACCATAATTTAATAAAATTACCTTAACAAAATGGATGTAATTTATAATGACACTATGTATTCCATTTAATCGAGATATTTTAATTATACTATGAACAATTTCGTAAATAAAAATATTATATAATGTAAGTTGAACGCTCATTTATGAATCCAGTATGATCATTATTCATACGAAGCGGTTTTATCGAATGAAACATTTATCTGAGATATTGAAATTCGACGCCATAAAACATTTATGATTCATGATTATTCAAACGACGCACTCTCTGCTTTCAGAGAATTACCGACTCTTTTGTATGTAGCTTTAATTTGTATAAATAAAAATAGTATATTATATTACTATTGATATTTATTGATATATTTTTTTAGTAGGTATATAATTAATTGAATATCTGATGATGAATATTTAAAGATAAGATAATAATTTAAGTTAAAATCCTAGTTCTGGGTTAATCTAAATGTCGCAACCGTTAATAAAGGTAACAAAGTGACGGTACGACTATGTACGAGATGAACAGACACGTGCAATATGGCCGCTGCACATTTGGGTGATCGTCATTTACTTGGAACTGGTTTATTATATCAGATTTCAACCCCGCGGGTTCGAATCCCTGCCTGTATCGGTTTATTTTTCATTCTATATTTATATAAATTTAAATAAGCTATACATGTTTATAGATATTTTCAAACATTAATTTCGGTAGTGGCATCTTTTAAATGTTTATCTATATTGCAAATTTAGAAACATTGGTTAGGATTTTCGAAAGAAATCTAATAGATGTCACCACCGTCCCGATAAAGACGATCACATATAGAATGCTTAATTCACCGAGATGGACAGCGATACGGTAGCTCAGTTGGTAGAGCGACGGGACGGTTTCCCAGTAGTCGCGGGTTCGAATCCCTGCCCGTATCGGTTTATTTTTCATTCTATATTTATATAAATTTAAATAAGCTTAACATGGCTATACATGTTTATAGATATTTTCAAACATGGAAAAATGTAATTTTTTTCCTAAAAATATATATTTATTTAGGTATTTAGACCATTTTGTATGAGCAACTTCAACTTATAGCACTTTGACTTTATTTATCCATATAATGTCCTAAATATATTTTTCATTATTTTTTAATACTAAAACGTATTTGAATAAATTGGTATTCGTAAGGTCATTTTAGTTCTGATATAATATACTAATACACACAAACAAAATGAAAATCAGGGTTGGGATAACCAGAATGTTACAGCTCTTTTGATAATTATATATTTTTGTTCTTTATTATTACTTTATTTAATTTAAATTTTAAGTTACATATAAATATGTATTAATATATATGTATATGCTACTATATGTAAGGTTTAAGATCAAAAGCGATAAATGGTCTTGATAATCCGTTAATGTACTGCTGCAATAACTTGGTCAGGAACACGATTTCAATATAAAACCAAAGTTTAATCTTTCAGGATTAGATCGAGACGAGGACACGAAAGCAGGAAATATTAAGCGTTCTTATAAAAGTTCACAACCTTTTTTAAGAGGTTTACTTATATTTTTAAAAAATGTTTCGGAGAATTTTCAATTATTTAATTGCTTTGCTAAAATATAGTAGCGTTGAAAAAAATATACCTTGATACAAATTTCGCAAAAATACTTTACTTTCTGTTTGTTCACTTTGTTATTTGCAACTTTATTATATTGAAATTTGTTTTAGTTTTTTTTTCTCAAAATTAGTTCGAAGTTCTAAACTATTAATTTAAATGTTAAAATGTTAATACAAAAAAAAGGTTTATATTATGAGTACCTAAGTTTAAAACTTTAAACAATACTTACTAACTTACTCTTAACAATAGTTAGTCTGAATAGACTGACATACATACTTATTATTAAGCTGCATTTATTTTTTTATTGTGACATTTATTTTACACAATGTAGCTTGAGTTTATATCTTAATGGAAATCCATTAAGATACTTTCTACCTGTTAAATAACAGATAGAAATTATTAGACTAAACACAAACATAAACAGAGACATTAGCGAAATAAGAGTATTTAATCTTTGATTCATAACTATAAAATATTATTCAAGAGGACCCAAATATGTCTCAGATTTCTTAGACCAAGTACTTTCTTAAGCCTAAAACTTTCATTTATTTACACTCTCCTTGAAACCGTTGCGTTATAAATTCGTAAAAAAATATAATAAAAATATAATTTAAGCGTTTATCCAGAAACCAGTTAAATATTTACAAAAGAATATAAATGGGAATATTATCCTCCATTCAATTGTTTTTCAAAATGAACTGGATGCCATAGTGGAGACGTTACGTAAAACCATAATAATAAATATCACATGTGCAGCATCGCGGAAGAACTTGGCACCGCTCAGCCATGTACCCGCATATTTATGAGACCCTCACGTCTTCGAGTCCAAAATACGAGCCTGTTAACTATTATTTCATTTCAAAACAATGTATACGTCACAAACGTTAGGGTACTATTTTATATGTTAGTATTATTTCTCAAAACAACTAACTAATTGAAACCATAATATATTAGTAAAATGTACATATAATATTAGAAACCGTGTAATGGTTCAAAAAGATTTACTTGTTCTTATACTTATTGTTGTATATTATAGTAGGGATGGACAGACAAAGCCCTACTTGCTATGAAAGTAACGTTAGCAAAAATAGTGAATAGTGCTGATATAAAGAATTCCAGTGAGTGGCGTCAGACAAAATGATTAATGTTGTGAAAACATCTTCCAATGTTCGAGAACATTCCGTGACAAGTCTAAAAGTAAGGAGAATATATTTTACTTACTACAATAGAAAAAACCCTGAAGGCAGTTTGGTACCGAGTGAATATAGTGTGATAAATAAGTTTTATGTTATTTGTATTATTTATACAAACATGCATAAATTGTTCTCATCTGATACAAAAAAAATTATCTCTGAAATTTTGAGTAATTCTAAATTATACATCATCATTATTATCAGGAAATATTAAGAAGATAGATTTACGTTACTAAAGAAACTTCAACTGAATATAAACTCATATTGTATCAATAAATTAATAAATAAAAAAAAAACAATAACTGTGCAAAGGACTCACTAACATAGTTTTTAAGATACCTTTTACTAACAGACTTCTTTTTAGCATGTTATCTCAAATGAAATGTACAATCTGACAAATACACTCTAAATTTGAAAAGTGCACCGGCGACGTGTCCATGGATATTTTTTTTATAAAAAAAAATATATATACTTTAACAATATTGTAAAAAGCTTAACAGTACAGCATTACGAAGTCAAAATTACAGAATATAAAACAATCGACATAAAAAAATCTTATCTGAAACTTTTACCCAATAAGAAAGCCTCTTTTAATTCTAATATTTCATAAGTCACTGAGATCTGAACCCAAACATTAAACTTTGGTTTTATATTGAAAACGTGTACTTTGCCAAGTTATTGCAGCCTACATTATCGGATTAACAGCACCTTTTACGCCACAGCTGGCTCCACTTAAATTGAGAGCTTTTGACTTAAAAGCTTGGGAGCTAACATTGGAAACATGATATTTTAAACTTAATAGATTGTTATATTTATTAAAATCTTATCTATATATATATTTTATACTTTATCAAAGTCATTACTATTCTTTTGATTTCAAAGTTATATTTGTAAAAGTTATCTGTTTATTAAATAGTTGTACATAGTTTCATAATGGTTTATTGCGTTGGTATTATTTAAGTGAACCCAAATGTATTTATTTATTATTCAATTATTCGTTTCGAAATATGTGAGAGAGGTATTGTGAAAATGTTATATAGTAGGTTGATGTGACATTTGTTCTTGTATACAAATATTTCACTAGCAGTCGAGGTACGCCGTGAATAAGAGCACATAATATACATGAATAAGAAGCCGCAGAAAGTACTGGAACCATATTAATTTGTCCCATATCACAGTTATTATAATAACATTTATTAATTACCATATTATGGATTTATTCTTCTAATGCCAGTATTAATTTTAATAATAAAATTAATATAATAAAAGTTTTCACATTTTGTTCTCCTTATTTACGTAACAACTTAAAATTATCTAGAGATGAAAAGTTTCAATCACAAAAAAATAAAAACTTACTCTTACCGCAAGTTTCAGATTTCGTAAAATATCAAATAAATTTTTCTTTCGTCAGACAGACAGACGTGCGGTACTATCTTCTTTATTTCTCTATTTCATTTTCTTGATATTTGTACGCTCAAATCCGGTATTGATAAACGAGCGCTCAGAGGACATGACATACATACAAATATACTGCGGCATATTTCATTTGTACCTCCCGGACTGTATACGAGTTGCACCGTTGGGTTGTTAGCTTTGTTTTCCGTTGCTACATCTAGATTGGATGTACTACGGATCAGCAGTTTACTGAATATTCTGTGCCAAAATACGACGCCAATTCGAAAAAGTTAAAAATACTATCAATTGCACGCAATATTGTTCAAAAGGAACATGAAAATCAGGAAAGTTAAAGGCAAAAAGCAATTTAAATTATTTCTAACCTAAGTGGACTAGATATTCAATGCCACAGGATTTCATAATCTATGTGATGTTATGTAATCTATTATATATAAGCTAAAACCAATTTTGATACAGGTAATTATTTCTAAAGACATAACTGATAGCATTAGTTTATATGTTAATAAATGTTTTATTACCCTTACTTACTCGTATATCATCTAAATATTTTGTATATTTCAAAAGTATAATATCAAAGACGTCTGATAAATATTATATTTATGCTTTGATATATATATTTTTTTATAATAGTCTTACTTTGCACATTGAAAGACAATAAACAATTTTGAACAATTAGATTTGAAAGATTAGAGAATTAATTTTTGTAATTAAAAATATTTGTAATTAAAATATTAAGGACATCTACAGTTTATGACGAAAACGCTCACTTTTTCGGTACTTATTGCTACAAAACCACATTGTAACGTAACCCAGAATTGCAACGTATAGAATGTTTTATTATCTTAATTTTTTTTTTAAACTTGTAATTTTTAACAATATTCAACAAAACAAATAAAAAAATCAAAAACCTCATATAATATTTTAGAAAACAAATGAATTGGTTCTATTTTTTTACCTATCGGTAACAGTTAGACATGAATCCCATGTATTTTTTTTTTTTTTGAATTTTATTTTTAGCATTCGAATACCTACCATCTCAGTCGAAGTAATTAGTGGTTATTGGTATCGCTTTTAGGTAAAAGTTTCTGTTGATAAAGGTTGATGTACATTTACAAAATGTTTTATAAAACCAAACGCAATATTCTAAAAAAAAAACATATCTGTAAAAGTAACTATGGAATGTTTATTAATAATTTGTATAAAGATGAAGGTACACTGCTGTATAGATGTTGCTTTATCTCTTGCCCAAATTGAACTTTGTACGGCTAGCTCGTTTTGTTAGTTTTGATAAGGTCTTACCGTCAGACTCGATGGAATCAACTAAAGTTATCTACTATTATAATAAACTTGATAATATTTGTTAATAGAGCGAATGAAAGGTCGTACTCTATGACGTATTCTAGCTTACCACCTAAAATGAAATTGGAAGGACAGAATTGAATAATATTAATATTACTTTTTAATAATACGTAGTATATAGTGCACAATATACAGTACATAGTATTAAGATCTTATGAAAACTAACAAAATGTACCTAAGTTCGGCGTATTCAGTTCCATTCGTCTAGGATTTTTAGTAGCACCCATCCATCAGTGTACCTTCAGGGAGGTGGCTCCATCAGTAGCAGTCACAGTAGCAGCAGAAAATGCACACTTCTCCAGATAACTGTGCATTTTCAGGGAGCAGCTTGAATAATTCTTCAATAATATATACTTAACTATACGGAATTGATACAAAAGTAATAAATATTTTCAGAATACTTTTAAAAGTATTAAAACAAATTAATCATTTAAATAAACTGACATACATTAAATTTGTTTCACCTAACTATGCGTTACAAATTTTTGTCCGTGTACTGATGTGATTTGCTATTTTGAAAACTATTTTTTCCTAATTAGATGTGTTTATTACAATGTTTATGGTTTATATATACTTAATTATGTAAGTTCATTGTACAAACATGTTTTTAAAGATATGAATAAAAAATATATTTGCTGGTCTCATTTTTTTTTTGAATTTTTCATCAGATTACGATAAAACTCTTTTGGGTTGTTGTATAATATATCCACAAAAAGCGTGCACATGCTCATCTCCGTTAAATTGAGTAAATTAGTAAAGAAACAGCAACATTACTACAACCATCGAACATTATTCTATAATTAAATAAATATTTTGTGTATAAGCAACATTGCAACGGCCAGCAATAAATAAATTTGGTAATACATACCAATCGATATTAAGTGATGCGTAAGACTCAACACGCTCGTGTTTACGTTCCACCCCGTCGGTAAACATTCAGCGTGCTTCAGTTCAACGTGACAATTATATCGAACACACGAGAATTACATTTATCAAAGGCAAAGCAAAATTACTTGTTTGGTTTCCCTAAAATTAAGAGCTTTTAGTAGCTTATATAACATATATTTTGTTGCTGTTTTCAATCTTATAAGAAAAATAAAGACTTGTAAATTGTCAATTATATTTCTTTCAGTCAGGAAATAAAATATTATTTTCTATTCTATATCAATTACTGATATTTTACAGCGGTTATATTTTCCAATTCATATAAATATAGAATGTAAAATAAACCGATATGGGCAAGAATTCCAACCTGCGACTACTGGGAAACCGTCCCGTCGCTCTACCAACTGAGCTACCGTATCGCTGTCCGCCTCGGTGAATTAAGCATTCTATATGTGATCGTCTTTATCGGAACGGAGGTGACATCTATTAGGTGTCTTTCGAAAATCCTAACCAATGTTTCTAACTTTGTAGTATAGATAAATTTTGAAAAGAGACCACTACCGAAATCAATGTTTGAAAATATTACACAAATTTATAAATGTACAAAAAAACTGAATTGGATAAATGCAAAACAAATATAATATAATATTTTGTTAACTTTATAGGTCTAAAATAATCATTTTATTTGAATATTTTTTGCTTTAACAATTATGATATTATTCAACGAGGTATGTATCATTAATTGAAATTGAAAATAATTATAACAACATGAAAATATTCGATATAATCATTTTATCCGTATATACAAACTAAATGATAACTATAAGACAGTAAGAAGATTGAAATAGCTGCGTTAATAGAATCAGGGCGCAAGGGGCGGACTGCGAATACGTTTACACAGCCACGGTCATCCACGCGTGACTTGTCTCAAGGGATGAGATGTAGCGGATAATTTTATTAAATATTACTTATATAATTTCCTTAATGTCACAAACTACAGAAGACCCGTATTAATGACTTAAAAATATGACATGATAGTAAATTATTAGTTTTGATATTGACTAATAATTATCAATATATAAATGAAATTATATTATCATTATTTCTGAAACAATATTCATTTTGGTTTAAAATATTATCCACGAATCTCAAATGCAGATTAACATAAAATATAAAATTTTGTTTTAAGACATTTGGCTCCGCGACATTTTACTTCGTCGTAGGGCGCACAATGAATAATAAATTCAGTTCTAAAATGTGGCACCCTTATTTCTTACGGTAAATATTCTACGATTTCACTTCACTTTTTTATTCTATTAAATGAGTGAGTTAAATTTGGCAGTAACCATGAATAAAAGTCAATTGAAATTTGTTAAAGGATGTCATCGATTTTTATGCTGTATTATTTTTGACTGGATATTTTGTTTATTTTTAAATATATTAGTTACCTTTTCACAACAATAATAACTGTATTTTACTATAGTTATAATTATAATAGATGCTTTTTTACTGATCTGATGGTTGTCACAAATATCCTATATATTTTTAATCAAAATTGTAAACTAATAGAACAAAAGTAAAGACATAAGTACAAAAAAAATAAAAAAAACATTTAAGAACGTTTTAAAATATATGGACTTGCAATGCATCGTATTAGTTTCTATGTATATACTTGAGTTCATAAATACGTGAATACATAAATTATAATACTTCTAATTATAAATATTCTAAGAATTATATAGCATTTAAGATTCAGCAACCAATTTTTAATCATAATAATAAGTTATCCTCTGAATTGCCTTCTCGTGTCTTCGAAAAGTCTTCGATGACTTGTCGAGTATCCATTACTACTAAGCCAAATGTATAATTAGAAATTTTGTCCCAAATTAATCAAGCTTATAGAATATTCAACATCATTTCGCAACCAAGCTAAAGGAAGAAAATAATCAATGCTATCTTATTGATATATTAGTTAATCGCTAGCGGCATGGCCACAGACATCCTCTAAATATTTGGTCGGAGGCGACTCGTTTATTACATTTCCTAGGACGGCGTTTCTACCTGCACAATTTAATTGCGCTCTCCACCTGTGCTCAAATTCCTTTTTATCTACACATAAAGCGGTCTTCTTCAAAGCATTTAATAATAAATTCACGTGATGAAATATTTCCACCCTTTCTGACCTGACTTTTTAAACGTTATTTGATCTTTTTCATATCTGGAATTCATCTTAAGTCAAGTGAAACGTGTCGTATGTTCTCTGCCTAAAATTTCATCCAGTTATTGAAAATGTTATCGTTTAATTGAATCTTTGTTATATCCGTTTAATAAAGCTCATTCATTGAATTAAAGAGTTTTCAATATAACAAAGAGGTCTTGAAAGCTGGAAGACTTTGTGGGCTTTCGATTAATTTCAAGAATTTCAATTTTAATTAATTTTACAACAAAATAATTAACTCTTAAAATAAATTCATTCAAATATTAAATCACGTACTGCTTTTTATTAAAAGTACTGCTAAGTTTAAAATGCTAAAATATTAATAAATATGTATCAAAAGGTCTAAATAATAAATTTCTATCACCTTATAACTAATCCATTTGATGTTTCCAATAATTTCAAAATGAGGTTTAAATTTCTGATTGCATCAATAAACTGAATCCCAGAAGCTACAATCTCGAGTGCTCAACCGACTTCGATAGACGACATCCAGTTAACTTAAGTATCTGAATTTTACACTATTTCTCTCGAAATACGTTGCAGGAAATCAATTTTCTCGAGAAATATCGAGCTGGTACGAATAGAACTAAATAAGGAATAGCGAGAACGAAGGTTTTAATATTTTTGTAGAGGTCGGGACGACTTTCCTTTTGCTCGACGAAGACGTAGCTCAGTAATCAAGAAAATTATTTACTCACGTCTGCCATGTTGCGAAATACAGGGCTGTATTTTGTCATTTTTTGTTGTTCCATCCAGGTTTTTAAAAAAATAAAGCCAATTATTTTAACATCCTTCCCTTTATATTCTCTTCGTAATTTTCAAAATTGTTTTTTATTTCATCTGCTTTCTATATATCTAAGATAAAATAATTTTGAAATTGTTATAAATAAAAAAATAGTGTAATCCCCAAAGTCCCATATTTTTACAGTGGTACCCCAGGATAAGTGGAAATTCCTTTTCTACTCGTCCCTTGAGGTTCAAAACCGCTGTCAGCTCTCGTATTGATAGACATCAATTGTATCAGAAATTGTTCTGTAAAAATAGAACTTACTCTATTTAAATGGTCTTTCACTACTTGATTAACATAAATTGTGTTTTCTAAAATATAACCTGAAATACGAAATCATTTATTAAAAAAAAGAAATGCCTTTTACGACATTTATTATGTATTAAGCATAGAGTCGGTTAAATATTTGAACGGTAACAACCCTACTTGAAGAATGACGAGCTAAGGGAAATAAGCCCGGTTGCTTTGTAAATAGTCACCGCATCGTCTCCTTGCAGATTAATTTCCAGTAAGAGTGCATCCGTCTAACAAAACCACCCTTTTTCTTTTTATCCGGTTTCATTTCAAAAACAATAATGCCACTAAAGTTGTATTTTTTCTTTTACATCCCTTTATCTAATGTTTACTATCCTCGTAGGGCCATTAGTGTAAACTATTACAATTGAAGTGAAACTATTTTACGGTTTTAACTCTTATATAATTAAAATTTAAATTTAATTTGATGTTTTGATTGCTGCAAAACATAAAAAATAGTTTTATTTTAATGTGTAGTACTCGAGAAAATTTTAGAAAATACTATTACAATTATAATCAGATTTATAATTCCAAAGGATTTCCTTATGTTATAGAAAATATTTTAAAAATCATGTAACAACTGTATATATTTTTATGAATTCGCCAAACATTTTAACATAATTAATGTGGAAAGTTCATTTCATATTTAATAAATACACAATAACATTATGTTAGCAAATAAAAAAAAAAACTCTTTGTTTTTTGTTCTGAAAATTAAACAAACAACGTTCCCTAGTAATAGTAGACAACATTTAATCTCAGCAAAATTATTGGCAAAGTCATTATAACCCATTTGAGTTCGGATAAAATTAAAATGGAAACTGATAGCGTTTTAATACTCTGCGCGAATATTGAAAATCGATATTATGCCCTATATATTAATTATATTGGACTTTACATAATGATGTGTCATTTTGTTGTTAATATAATATCAAGTATTAACAAAACACTGGATCACGCTTTTAGGGTTTTGACCGAATAACTGAAATCCCGTCCTAAAATCCGGTTCCGGTATCCGGTTGGTCATCTAAATATTCGTCGTTGTATAGCTTTAGTTACATTTATCAATACTTAATAAACAACTAAAATTAGAAGGAAAATTAACATCTTGGCACATACATACGTACATATATATCTCGTTTTAAATTAATTTCATTTTATCAGACCAACTGTTGAGAACGTAAGGACGTATTTGGTTTTTTTATATTAATAATATTAATAGAAAAATGTAATAAAATGTGATTAAAAATTTATTACACAATTTCCGAATCTATTGTTATTCTTAATTAGGAATATAAAACTAATTGTTGGCGCTAACTAATGCCCATGGAACGGTATATAACTATTACTGCATAGTCATAGAGAACTAACGCTTATGAAAAATCTTAATTAACCACATTTATTACAGATCATTCATAACCCTAATTTACAAAAATTCATAAACCACCTCCATTTTATATCATGATAAAAATATTTAATAAAAAAATAAAAAGCTGACTAAGTACCCGACATCACAAATAATACCCATACTTATTTGAAAAAATCCGTTCCCGTACCGTCTTAACCAAGCTTACCGCTAAAGGGTTTGTAATAAATCTTCCAGTATTTAATGTTTACAGAGCTAGCAGATTTTTAAATGTTTTCGTATTTTAAATTTATGTTACAACACGATTTACGGGTATTCCGTGCGGGGATTTTCTAAAACGCCTTTCTTATTTATTATTATAACTTATACCGACGCGTTTGTGTATAGTTTGAATCCGTTTATCGAATTTCAAACACGTTTTGGTCCAAACCCATATCGATAACCCTGATGTATGTACACACCACCCTACTAAATTATGAGGGGAAAGTTTTCCCTTACTTCCTCAAATATAGAATTGGATTTTTTCTATGTCGAAAATCAATAGTTGTTTTATTAACGTACTTACTATATATTAAAATTTCCTAATCTCATAGAGGATTCTAAATGATTTTTAGTTGATTATACATGAATAGGTATAATTTTCAGGGATTTTACCAAAAAAAAGGTTCATACAATTTAATTTACCTTTCAAGCTATCTTGTGGTATGATGAAATTTAGAAAAACTGAGAAATAAGTTCATCTCTAATACTAATTGAGAGCCTAAAATACCAATTCATGGATTTAACTAGTATAGTTCCTTCTTCGTGGTAAATTTTTAATTCCATTTCTGAGTCTCCTAATTACAGTTTTGATTATTCCACGTCATAAAAATGATGTACAGTCATAAATACATACACATAAACACGTACATAAATTTAAAAGCCAAAAACCAGCAGTACAGACTTAACGTTGATAGTTCAGTCAGTATAATTTTACAAAAAACATATCTGACGCATGGAATGCAGGTATTGAGCAACATACGTATATATTATGCCAACGTAAACTACTAGTAAGGTTTCATATAGACTTTTACTTCAGAATTTAAATAAACAGATAACTCCCATGCCAAAAAAGTAAAACGAATCCTTCGTAATCATTTAAGTCTGAATAACCTAAAACAACATATCTAACAAATTATTGATCAAAAAAGCATTTTTAATAATTACTACGCATAAGGTGTGGCAATTTAGTCTTATCTTAGCAGATATAGATAACCTAGTCCAGTATCTGATAGTGGCAGTAACGATCCAAGCGTCGAACAGAATAGAATATAAGTTTTAAGTGTGTGAGAAGTGAAAAAGTGATATGGCTGGTTTAGGGAGAGGCGTTGGTCAGGGCCCAGCGGTGGGCAAACTGGAGTCACAGATTTATTGTATCAAGTACACTTTGTTTTGCTTCAATGTAGTGCTATGGGTGAGTTTGTTTAATTTTACTGTAGTGTTTGTGCTTGAGTAGATTTACTATCTTTACTTATTTGAAATTGGAATGCCTTTGATTTTTTAGTATGTAGATTATTATTGAATAACCTTAGTTCACCTTTATGAAATACGTAACTTTAACAACACTAAAATGTTTATACATTTTCATAATGACTTTAATCAATGAAACTCAGAAATTTATTGGTAGCATTACATTTCAAATTCTTCATAAAGCGAGTATATAAATTGATACTTAACTACAAACATTTTATTTTAAATCAAGTTATTCATTGTAACAAAGGGCTAGGAGTCAAGAATTTCTTATCACAAAGATAAGCCACCTGTCCTGTTTTCCAACTACAGTTCTGTCATAATATGAATCATCGAGCAAAATTTGTCACAAACTAAATAGATATTTTATTATCTTTTTATTAAAATAATACTTGTTTGTTTTTTATTTTTAAAACATAACAAAATCAGCCATTCACGATATTTTAAAGAAAAAGCATATTATTATCTTAAATATCATAAAACTGTTTTAATTGTCTAGATGAATTATTTAACGAAGTCAACTTTTTAAAAGTTATTTAATCAAAATGATGTATAAAAATAATATAACTAATTATTAATACATTTTGAAAGAACAAGTCACGAGTTACTTTATTAAATAAAATTAAGCTCAAGAAACTTCTATAAAAAGGCAGATGCTTCACATAATTTCGGATGGACAAGCGAATTATGGCCTGGGGTAGGTAATTTTGTAGAGGGGTTACCTTAGGGCTAGTGCACAATAAAGATAAATATAAAACTAATTTATAAGATGTAGTCATATGATATTTTTTCATATGATATTTTTAGTTCGTAATGTACTTACTTCGTAATGTCGCTTATATACTTTCCAAATAAACAAAATAGTCTAGTGACATTTTTGTAACATTCATGATTTTCTATTATATACAAGATAATATGTAAATTATAAACACGTTACATTTTGAATATGTATCATTAGACATTTAATATATGTTGCTCTTAACAGCTGGTTCTTTTCCGTTCTTATCCCAAATACGATTCACCATTGTGACTGTAGCCTAACTGTTATCTAAGGCAAACATTAGCAGCACGTGGCGAAAGCAGTAAATCGTCTCACAGAACTTACGATACAGCGGTTATTAAGCTCGGTTAATTAGGAAAATTAAATAACTACACTATAAATGGCGCTCTGTAACATTTGTGCGTTATTAAGGAGTATCTAATTAGGCTTTCAATAAATTAGCAGAAGTATTTATTTTAAACTGTATCTTAATGCAGTTTTTTTTTACATTTTATAAATGCGATTTATATGTAATCAAATAAAATACATATTCTTTGAGTATTTTTATACTGAATAATATTTTTTTTACCTCTTAAATCCAAAACGAATGCACGATTTCACGCGAGTAACTTCAAGCCGCGGGATCGGCAATGGCGCAGATAAATTGGAGTACCAAGTCTTGTGAGTGTTGCCGACTCGACGCCAAAATCGCTGGAAGTTAAGTGTCGTTCAAACCTGAAATCTCGTTAAGATGTTTCTACAAATGAGAAATAATTGCTAGAGTCCTGCCGGTCATCCCAATAATTGACTTTTGGAAAGACGCCAAGATCCAAGGTAACATTTGAAACGAATTTCAATGTAGATTTTATTCCTATTAGTCCCTAGGTTGCATTTTGTTTTGTATAAGATTCTTTTTTGTATTTATATTTCTAACTAATTCTCATGTTCAATCGTATAGATAAGGACACCCTCTCCACACATAAAGAAAATCGGTTATTAAATAAATATTTATTTTTATAAACTTATTTTAATATTAAATATTCTGTCAACATCCATAAAGTTAATTATATTAAAGTATATTTCTAATCTAAACAAAATATTTCATATTAATATTAGCTTTAAGGCTCCGGGAAAAAGCAAATTTGTAATTGCCCGTAAAAAGTGCCTTTGCAACTTTACTTAAAAAACTTCAGATCTTGCTTCGTTGCTTTCAATTAGCTGATTATGTGCTCGAGAAAAAATATTTTCTCCCTGAAATTATATAGAACATTAATAATTGAATATAGCCAAAATTATAACGCATATGAAAATAAATGCAAAAACAAACATTCGAAATTCAGTTTATTTTCAGACTGCGACATCTCATTCCATTTTGCATTTATTTTTCCGTAATCTTACCGTAAACGCTAAAGCTGTCTCGGAACGAACCCGCATAGCGGCACTTATATTCACATTACGATTTATTCAGTCATATACAAAAAGCTTTGTATATTACATTTAGTAATTTTAATGTAGGTACTAATTTATAAAGGAATATTTTATGAAAGAGCTTTGCTTTCGTCAAACATTGACAGCGTGTTAAGTGTTCCTTTAAAAACTTAAAATTTGGAAAGTATTCTTCTCAGCGTTGCGTAATATAGATAAAATCTACCGTATAAGATATTCAAATCCCTTAAGTGCACGTTGCGGTTGAATTGCGAGAAAAAGTCCCATTTCGGAACGTTGTAAAACTCTTTATTATTCTAGCTTCACAGGTGTCTCGGAGGAACCACAACGAAACAGACTGACGGCTGATAAAGTGAACCAGTCTGGCGAGACAGTATCGAAATCAATGTCTGATCAAAACAAATAAATCATGTAAACAAAAAAATCTGTGTGGTCAAACACAGTTTGGATTTATTGGTGGTTGTTTGAACTAAAAGTAGCTAATCTGCATAATCGCTTATAGATTGAGGAACACATAAGGTTCAGTTCTTGTGAAATTTCGATATTTGATGAAACTAAAAGCAATCTATGCGATAAATATAAAATGTAATGCTTAAATTATTCAAGTATCTACATTGTAATGTCATATTCGTACTTAGAAGACGCTTCTGGCGTAGCAGTGGAACGCGGTGCGAGTTTTTACGAGGCTATAAATTTTTAACATCACAAAAAGTCTGGCTCCACAAAGAGCAAAACATGGTCTACATAATATGTGATAAGAATATAAAATCCTTGATTTTGGATGATCACAATAGCCATAGTTTATTTAGCTTTTTCTTTACAAAGTGTATGAGACAAAAATCCGTGGACCCTCTTTTGTTGTGAAATAAAATTATAAGTAGCTAGCATTAGTCTGTACCGTAAGGTTAATTTAAAACATCCTACATTAATCTTCATACTTATATTAAAAGGATGATAATAAATAAGCAACATTTTTATTTCTGTATAGTATATATTACGAGGTAATTCAGGAAGCCAAATGGTTTTTTGTACGCATGGCGTTATAAATTCTCATCTCGTATTCTTCTCTCGTTTTTTTGACATTCTGTATTATTTGGCGATATAAACCGTAAGAAAAAAACATTTATATGATACAATATAGGTGTATATTAGCATTTGCATTTTAGCTTCTTTGAGTATATTTGTCATAAAAATGTAAGGGAAAAATACAAGCAACCCAAAAGGTTTTACATTTTATGCGTTAATCTACTATACAATGCTGAAATTGGTTTTCATAAACGCTATAGTTAGTAAATTTTTATAATACGGTGACTTATATTGAATCCATCAAAGCTCGTCCGTATTTTAAATTCAGTAGGATATAAAGCAGCGTCAGTCGAGTTAACTAGATTTTGATCGCGTCAATTTTTCTTTATTTAAAAATTTATTAGTTAGTCGGTCTCTCTCACAGATTGCCTCATTTATCATCGCGAAAGCGTGTATCAGGGAGCATTCGAGCATTAATGGCGGCCCAACATTATATGATTTTTCCTACAAACGTTACAAACGTACAAGTCAACTTTCCGCGTCATTTGGCGAGGCCCTAATGGATTGCGAACAGAGTTGTTGTCTCGACAAAGGTTTTTGCAGACAAAGTATAATGATGCGTAGATATGGCTCTTTTTGCTTGTGAGATAATGTAGCATTGTGAAAGAATACCCAAGTCTGGCAAAGCGACCTGATTCTTAGTTTTTGCTTGATTACTCTCGAGTTTCAGATATCAGTTAAAATTCACATGAATGATACAAACGAGGCTAACAATAATAATAAATATCATATAGATAAAAGGATATCACAAATCAACAAAAAAACAATTAAATAATTCATTTATTTCAGGTCTACTATAAATAATTGTTAGCTATACTTAATGCGAAGTTTGAAACACTTCCATTACATGCATTTTCGAAATCTTCAATCTAAATGCTCCAGTTCTTATTAAGCTGTCAGACAATGACAGGAGATCTGACGGCTTGCACTGATTCCCAGGGAATATGAATGGTTCTGTTGTTCGATACCATGTTGACATATTAGTTCTGTCCTATATCAGGAAACAAATAAGAGAGATAAATCATTTGCTTACTATTTACCATTATTTTGTTCATAAAAAACTTGATTATATATTCTTTATAAAATAAATAAGTAAATAGATAAAAACTGCAAAATATAATTCCAATGTAATTAAAATTAAATATTGGTTTTAAAATACTATCAAAACCATGAGGAAACAAGAAACAAGAAAGATATCTATTTAATAAACATAAAAATAAATATTGAATTATTAATAGTATCATCGAAAAGAATAAGAAAACAAGAAACATGTATCTTTAGTAAACCAAATTCTTACATAACTTTTCCATAGATTGACACAAGTATGTTCACTGCCAATAAAATAGAGATGAGATCATCAATAGTTGATGCCAGAACACAGCATCCAACAGACAAGCTAAATAAAAATTCCATTAGCTGAAAACAGAAGACTGTTAAATATTATATAAGTTTCTATAAGACAAGAAAGTTTTAAATAGTTGATGTGGTTCAATTTGTCTGATACAAGACTATTTCAAAATTAGAAGTTGGAAACAAAATACGTTTTCTTATTTAAAATTTAACTGAAAGTTTTATTTAATCTATATGTAATATTACAAACAAGTAGTACGATGTAAAGTTTGTACATTATATATTTTTCCAAACTACTAGCGTGTTAAGTATATCATACATAGCGGAAACATTATTTTTCTTCTATTATATTTATCACTTTGATCGTACATTATACTACAACTGCTGGACAGATTTTGATTGAATATAGTATAATAATAGATTACGGTATGTGTTAATATAATAATATTTTTTTTATTATGAAAAAATCTCCTTAATTAATAAAAAATACTAATATGGAATATAATAAAAACAACTAAGAATATACAGTTTTATAACATATTTCAATGTAAAGTAGGATAATTTATTACTTAGATTAAAGAGAAGCAGAGGAGGTAGCTATACGGAACTAGAATACAACAAAACTTTTAAATATGTAATAAATATACAATGGATATAAATACACGATGTAATATTATTATAAATGTTTGTATATAATATCTTATTATTAAAAAATATTTTTATCACAATTTTTTTCGTTAAGCTCTAAAGAAAAAAAAATATAAAAATAATTGCCAACAATAAAATTCGCTGAATTCATATGTATCTGCTCACAGATAACAATTTTAATACATAAATAAAAGCTAATAAATTGAATACACAACTGTTGTACCCATTTCTTCTGAGTATCAATATATCATGAGAATAATCACAGCATTATATACTAACAAGGATTCTTTTATTTGAAGTAGTTCTTACAAAAACAAGACTATTAGATAGAATCGCTTGATCACCGGATATCTTACATCTCCAAATAAAAGTTGACGGCACAGAATTAATGAGATTATAAAACTTTTACGAACAACACCGCTCCATTTTTGTTTTTATTTGGCATAGTTTTATCAAGTCATTTTTAGTGTGTCTTTTCTAACATGAAAGTTGTTTATATGAATTTATTTTCTTTGCGCTTTCGTAAGATAGAAATGGCTTACAAAACTTCTTTATCATGTAAAAATAGTTTGTTTACATTTAAGTATAGTTCTTTTAACATAACTTCTTCCACAGTTATTTGGCGTATCAATCTTCGCTCTCTGTCTCTGGATATGCATTGAGCCAGGCTTCAACGAGTGGATGAGGATATTAGAACTGCAGAAGTACTTTATCGGTATCTACATCATTCTAATCGGTTCTCTTGGTATCATGGTAGTAGCCTTCCTTGGTTGTGGTTCCGCTTTGATGGAAAATGTTAAGCTTTTATATATGGTATGTATAATTAAAGTAAGCACTTTATGATTTAAAAAAATAAATAAAAATAAATAATGAAATCATGTTTAAAAATATTAAATTACATGAGTATTAAGTATGTGCCAAACAACTATCAGTTAAATATATTTTTCGTTTCAGTATATAATATCTCAGATAGCATCATTTGTATTCGGTCTTATTGGGGCTTGTGTCGTTCTGGACTTCTCGACTTATGACTCCAGCATCCAGCCTCTTATTAGAAACATTATCTACAGACTCATTAACAACCCTCAGCATGATGGCAGTAGGGAGATACTAAGAATGGTACAAGAAGGGGTAAGCATATCAAAAGTTTAACATTCCTATAGTTGCTAACAAGTTCAACCCTTGAAATACTCAGTTTAACTGGAATTAATTGACCTTATTATATACTGAACCAAATATTTATCAACCTCGTTGTTATACATATAAATATATACTTAAAGTACTGTATCATATTCCGTGGATAAATATATTTTAAATATAATTATAATTATTTGGTTTAAAATGTAATAAACTTAAGGTATATTTGTGGTTCAAAAGTATTGAATGATAACTAAATGTTGTATTGAATTCCTAACTAAATGCTGAATTGAATAACGAGAAATTTATTACAATAGAAATAAAAGAGAAGATTATCGGTAGTCATTATCACAAATTATATATATTGAGGTTATAAAAACCAGTCAAAAACCAACATGAATTAACCAAGTAACCAATAGAGATGACGAAAAAAAAAGAATAGCAACATAAGGACTCAGGATGCTGTGGCTGTAGTCAATAATCAAATGATCCCTCGGTTCAATGGACGATTGAATATTTGAACAAATATGTATCTAGATCACAGTTTCCCATTCGTTAGATTGTCGACCGTTTGTTATTTATTTTTAGAGGATTTATTTGGTTAAATTTGTTCGAATAGCTGAACCTTTTTATCAATGCTATATACTATTTTTATTGCCACAAAAATACTCAATATCTGTTACCTGAAATTATATAAAAATAGCCTGAGTGCAGTACTCTATTAGCGTTATAAGTATTTTTAGTAACTATTTCCGGGACATAAACAAATTTGTCGTGCCGGTACTATTTAAAAAAGTGTAATGATTGGAAATTAATTTTAGGATTTTATATCAATAATAATTATACAAATACGTAATTAAATTATGAAATAAAGAGTAGTTGAAATAAAAAATAATATCAAATTATTTAAAAAAAATATAAAGTCGTTTTTTTATATAGGTCATAAATAGAAAAAAAATACAATTACATATAACAATTGGAATGATAAAAGGTGTTTTTTTTAATCTAAGGTGGATTATATTATATAACAATCACAACCATGATCGAGCGTGTCTAAATTATAGTACCTTGTTTGTGTGCGTGTGAATGTAGGAGCATGTATAAGTGTAATTGAATTTGAACCATGCCTAGATTTTTATTTTATTTATTTATTAAACTTCTGTTACATAAGATAATAATAATGTACTCCAAAAATCACGAGGATTTGTCCGGATAGTTTTAATACAAAATGTATGTACATTAACATACATTTATGATATTCTTTCTTTCTTTTGTTTAAATCATTTATGGAAGTTATTTACAAGTCTACGTCTTCCAAACAAACAAACGCTCATATTATATTCTAAACTATACTAGATACCAAACGCTCAGCTTATTCTGCGCAAGAATACTTTTTCTTGTATAAATTACGTATAAACAAACAGAAAAAAAATCATGATAGGGTATTTATTTAAAATATTTTTTTTAGAATTCAATTTGAATAATAATAAAAGTTGATATTCGATCTTCCTACAGACAAACATCTCAAACTTCTCAACTCAGATATATCATTTCATATTTCTTAGATACTTTATTTTACAAGCATTTCAGAATTCATATATTTTTGGAGGTAAATAATATTCGATTTTGCATTTGTGTTTGTTTTCCCAATTTAATTAAATATAATAATAATGATTTTTTTAATTATCAATATAATTCCATTTTAATATTACCAACCATTGCTTCTTGGTCTCGTATATTTTTATGACTGTTTAAACTATAAAAATATTTTCCTCAGTATAAAACTTAAAAAAAAATAAAAAGTTAACCTTCCCAAAAAAGAACTTCGACAATTCCAAAATACCGAAATAACGTAAACAACATTTTATTTTCTTAAAACAACTGCCATGATGTAAAAAAAGAATTGCTTGATTTCGCCCCACGGTCTCCATAGTCACTGAATACGATAGACATTCAGCAGAGTGTGTAAAGAGCATTCAGTTGAAAATGTTGATTATATATGTCGTAGAAAGATCACTATGAACGGATAATAATAATTAAGTTTCTAGGAGAATTTGTTAAGGAACCAACCTTTAACAGATACAAACTGGCAAATAATTTTCGGTTTAACTTTATTCCCTAATAAGAGAACTAATCAACGGAATGATACAGATACAAGATACAAGATAGATAAGATATCCTAATTAGTTCAATGAATGTCAATCATAATAGATACTATATATAATAAAGGAGTTTTCACTAGTGCCTTGTTGTACCCATGGTACTTCGCAATATAGTTCTATATTTAGTGACATGTATACAAATATCTAGATAAATTTATATATAATATTCAGATCACAACACGAACAATTCAAATCAAAACAATTTCCATCTATCGTCTTATACTTTTAATTAAAATAAATTTAGCGCATGTAAAAACGTTTAATGGATTTAATGATATAAAAAGTAAGTGTTTAAGCAAAGTAGAATTCATTTAGTATAGTTTTTAAAACTATCATATGTAAATTTCTACTCAAAGTTGCTAAAATACTGGTCATTTACCCATTAAAACAGTGTCGACAAATTCATGGTATTTCGATAATGTTGCAAGGCCCATGTACTCTATTTTTATCACTAGATTGCTAAGGTTTTTGATAATTAGTTTATTACCTACATTACTATATATACTATACTACTTCAAATTTTATATCCTCTTGTTTCTAATTAACAATGTCTTCCTGCACATAATTGAGAGTATCAAGTTACTTAGAAGGAATCACGCATTCCTGTTTGGGGTTTAAATAACTACAGAATTCCAAACACTTAACACAGTTGATTCTTCTCTTTCCGATACATTGTTTTTATATATTTACATTTCTTTCGCTCCCTTACTAACCTCGGTGTATAATAATATTACCTAAATTTCCAGATCGGCTGTTGTGGTGCTGACGGTTCCATAGACTATATCAATCTCAGTAAGCCTTTGCCATCAGAATGCCGTGACTCAGTAACTGGTAATGCTTACTTCCACGGCTGCGTGGACGAGCTTACTTGGTTCTTGGAGGGCAAAACCGGCTGGCTTGCGGGCATCGTTCTTGCTTCCTGTATGATTTGTGTAAGTAACTTTTATAGTTCCAAGAGGAGTTCTATGGAGAAGAACTGTCAAAAAACTCCAGGGATAATCTTTTTATACATTTTCGCCTTTTTTAAAGTAGGTTGTAACTTGTAGTAAGTAGACTATTGAATCATATTCATAATTGGTATGTTATAGCAAATTAAAATTCAAATAAATCTAGGCACTCAAAATATGGCTAGTATAACTAAATACGTCACTATTATGATTCTCTCGCTTTTACAAGATTTAATCTTTATACATAAAAAAAAAATAATTATCATTTAAAAACCCCCGATGCAAAATGAAATTAACATGCAAGTAAGTTACCAAGCAAATAAAGAAATTACAATATAAAATCGTATAGTCTAAGCCCTCGTAACTTCATAATAGATACCATCTTCAACGTACGTACAACGGTCCCCCAAAGCAACGACTTCAATAATGTTATTTTTATTCATTTTCGACGTCTTTTGCTATCGGGTTTTTTTGTAAATTTTTACTGATAAAGCTATGTTACTGGTTTCATTATAGTACTAAACGATCCTACGGACACAAATTTTCACATGCTTAAGTATTTCTATCAATATTGCATGAGAACCTTTCACCCGCACTAATAAAACCTCTAATAATCTTGGAGTCGACTGTTTCGACCAAACATAGTTAAGAACCATCTCGACAAACTAGGGATTCGATTAAAAAAAACCGCAATCAAATCCGTAACCGTGTTTGGCTGCTACATTGCCACAGATACACAGATCGACAGGTCTATAAAACCACCCAACTTTTTCAATCGGGGGTTAAAAATAATAGTAATTATATAATGCCTAAGAATGAAGTCGTCTCTGCACACGACTACATTGCAGCTTTACGTCTTTGAGTCTACAATCAAACACGTAAAGCATTTGGAGATTTAAGTTTTACTCTAGGGTTTACATTCAGGGCCTTAACACAGTCCTTCGTTTAAAAAAAAAAAAGATACAATACCACCTTCAACGTAAGCTGTGGCAATATCTGATAACTATCTAATTCCTATTCCTAAACACATGTTCTGCTAAACTTAATCGTGTTTTAACTTTTTTAATAAGATATCAATTTTCTGATTTTAAGAGCTAAAACATCTATTTCATTTGAGACTGGTTTGATCGTTGATGATGATTCGAAAGCGATGTCTATCACTGAACTTCGTACGAAACGAACAAACACGTACGAAACGAATATATGTGTTAATATTTTTTTTAAATGGTTTTTTTTCAGGTTATAAATGCTGTCATGTCTTTAGTCCTTATCCAAGCGGTTAAGAAAGAAGAGGATGAATCCATTGCATACAAAAATTAAACTATACACTAAAAGGAATAAGGCCCTTAAGGTTTTTTAGTTATTTTTTAATTAAGGATTGATGGTATTTTTAATTAATATAAAAATATTTTTGTATATTCCATAGCCAAGAAGGTAATGTTTGACCACCGTTTTATTAAATAAGTGACAGATCATATGTTTAAAGTAAGTTTAAGAAATCTAAATCTAAATAATATTTTATTAGATATAAAATATTCGTTTGTTTATATCTCTTACTTGTAATGTTTATTGCAAATAAAAAAAAACATATATTGTTTTGACTCATTTATTACCTAACCGAACATAATTTTATCATGCAGAAGTGAGTATACAAAATGCAATTTAATGGCATAATAAACATTGCTTATATAAATTTATATTGCGTAATTACAACGTGACTTAGTAACTGATATGTTTATTATATATACTATATGGTAATAATAGTAAACTAAGTTGTTTGTATGTTTGCTCTCAGCACGTGTTATGAAGTCCAATGCAAATACCTATCGGGTAAAGTACATTACGCTCCATCCGTTCCTTCCAAATTATATTACATAGTAGCTTTGTTTTGCCACTCTGTCTGTTGACATTTATGAGATAATGTCATTTTCCAAATTTCGAAAATAAAGGATTTCTATACGAACTAACCTATATATTACAATCGCCTTAGAAATGGAATAGCAAAAATAATATGAATCAGTTTCGGTTGAGTATTTTTATTAATTACAAAATAGTGACTATTTTAAGTGGTGAGAATTATATAGTTAAGATGAATGAATGAATGAAAAGAAATTAAATAACAATGGATTCTCTTTTTTTAAATATTCCATAACAACAAACGAACTCAACAGACCCGTACTAGCATTACACCGCTCCCTCTGCAAATAGATTAACTTTTTTATTCACCGGCGAAATGACACTGTTAAAATAAAAATGTACAATCGTTCTTTCAACGGCGCAAAGTAAATAAATCAGAAACACAAAGCTTGGCTAATGCGTTCCTCGTTGTATACGGTCAAATAGTTTGTGCAACTTTACAAAGCGGATTAATTTTAAGCAGCTTAAATAATTCGAATAATACTATTTTCAAAGGAATTAAGCGGGCATTTTAATTAAAGCATTTCGGATTTGGACCAAGAATAAAAATTGAGGATTAAATAATACTTTTATTTACAATTTGGTCACAAAATGGTAAACTTCTTGGGAGCTTTAATGTACTTTAAAAAACACACTTATTTCATAAAATATAACAAAACAAAATCATTACAACAATATGTAAATATTTAATTTGAAATATATAATATAGTTATTTTTGGCATCAAAATGTTCGATAGAACGAAGTGTCGCTGTGTATCCTTACTTCTTGTTTACACACCCACTGTAATGAAAACAACGCTAACAGTTAGACATGGATTCTTCACTCCGACTTTTCCGTTCAGCACTGCGTCTCCATTTCCTCGACATAACATGACGGAAGGCGCCCCTAGCTTCTATGAATTTCTGTAGCACAATATCGACCAGTATAATTTGACCCCCAGCATTGGAATCTTTACTGACAGACTCAAGCGATTGAACGATCTTTATATACTCGAAGGGGTCTTATAAAAATTGATGGAAAAGAAACTAGTAAGTGTGTTATCGCTTCATTTGCCTCAGTAATAAGTTGTGATCTGCCGACGTTTGATAGGTTTGTATCGAAGGAAGTTCTCGCTTTTATTTATTATAGTTTCTCTATTGAACAATAAAGTTCACAATTTTTTTGCTGATATGTTCTTGTGTCTTATTGTTGTTATGTTAATAAGAAAATAGTGAGAAATAAAATAGGACTTGTCTTCTTGAATCTCCCTTTGCAAATATTTATTACAAGGTAACAAAAAAAGCTATATGGAATGCGTAAAAATGTAATATTTACTAAATAACATTTGTTTACAAATATTTAATGTTCATCTTCGTTGCATATTAAAATTATAAATAAAATTTAACACTATCGAAATATTATTTACATAGACATAAAATCAAATATTTTTATTCGTTTTGTATGTAGTATACTGCTAGCTTCAGATAAAAAATAAATAAATACTACTACTTTAATAAGACGAGGTCTTAGCTTGCTATTTTCCAATAAGAATATATTAAACAGTTCAAAAAGGCACACATATCCGGACAAGGTCTAATATCCGGTGTAGCAAACACAAGGACTTAGAACAAACAAATCGGAGCCCCGATCCTAACTTCGTCTAATTGTTTGGCGGGCAACTTTGTTACAAACGACCGCTCATGCCCGCTAAGGGAATAATCGGTAAATATCGGTTAGACTTCCAAAACGCTGGTTAAGTATTGTTAATTACATATTATCTACATATATATTGCTTTGTTGCTTTGTTGCTTTGTCAGTCCCATGAATTGCAAGTTTAGTCATTATAATTTAATTAAATATTTCGTATATGTGATTCGTATTTCGTTTAAAAACAGACCTTAAATGAGTACTTGTTTAGTTCATGTGGTGTTATTTTAAACTGTTGATTAAAATGTTACAAGAATAGAGTTAATATTTGATATCGGAGCAGTAATTTTTTTGAAGATAGGACATAAATATTATGGATGGATAAATGTTTTAATTTAAGGTTTTACGAAAAAAAATGTAAAGGATTGTTTGAAAATATCTTATAAACCATGTTACGGTAGCTCAATTTGTAAATGAGGGGACGATTTACCAGAGGTCGTGGGTTCGAATCCCAGCCTGTCTGGGTTTATTTATTATATCTTTTTTTTTTAATTTAGATGTGAAGGAAAACGGTTTGGCTGCTGTCTCTACAAACTTTTTTTTTGTTTAATTTTCTTATGTTTTAAACTAGTTTAATCCGATTCATTTATTAATTCGAATCAAATTAAATATTTTAGTGTATCTTTAATTTGATTGCAATTGTGTTTAAATTTCAGTAAAATTATATATAAATGTAACCATCTTCCCAGACTCCTTTATCTTTAAGGATTAATTAAATGAATCATTTTCATTTTACAACTTTAAGTTATATTCTACTCCACTTCTGACTGTCTTTGACATATTTAAGAACAGTTAATTCACAGTCACTGTTTAAAACTTTTAACTAAGCGTTGTCTGTGGCTCCTTGGTAGACATATTTGGTAAATAAATACAATAATAAATTTTTCTCTTAAGCGTACAATTTTTCATCAGGACTTTTAGTTTTTAAAAGGTTTACTAAACTAACCTTAATTTATAATTATTAAAAAATAAGCTCATACATATCGTGGGCATTTATTTTGGTATTTCGCCTACACACAGACAAATACAAATTTGCAACACTGACTTATCTCTCATACAAAATTAAAACTTAGTTGACCTTTCTTTCACTTTTAATAAAATAAATATAATATATCATTCCCTTCTTTTAATTATTTTTCATCGCTTGACTAAAACCTCAATCTATCCCTAGTTTAAAAGTTCCATATAATAAGTTAAAAGAAATACCTGTTTACCGGTACTCCAAACGTTTAATCATTTACAACTTGGTTAAATAAAAATATAAATGGATCAAACAATAGATTAGTCTTATATTATACACAGAACACTTATAGCTGAAATAGTATTAATGTTTCATTAGTAAGATTTAACGCGCCATCGCAACCAATAACGCCGTAATTATACCACAGCTGAACATATTCGCATCACCCATAATTACTAGTAAAGGTTACCGCACACTACCTCGACTTAAATACCTCGATTTACAATATATGAATATTATTTTACTTGATTATATTATTCATTTTGATGTACCAATGTAACATCAAATGAACTGTCATTAAATAATACAGGCAGTTCATTATTCTATATTTATAATAGCAAATTTCATCAGTTTTATTGAGGTTTAGTATAATGTATTTATGATTGAAACAACTACTTCAATGATAAAAACGATGACGTTGTAATAACAACAAAATAGAATTTATTCAAACAACTAGAAAATAATAAACGTAAAATGGTTATAAGACAACTGATATTAAACAGGTTTTATAAAACTATTTTCTTCTATCTCAACTAGCTTACCGCAAAAAGATAAACGCATTTAAGTCTTTTATTTATTTTATAAAGTATTTTTCTGCGACATAAAACAAAGATGTAATAGCCCTCGCACAGACTGTGTTATTAAAAATTGTCCGCCGGAAAATCTCTTGCCAGAAGTTCAGTGCAGGCGTCTCGGTTAAAGTTGACAGGATGACGTATAAAGCTAGATATGAAACACAATTTCATTTGATGTTGAAGTTTTTTGTAGAAGTCGTAGTAGATCGAAAGTGAAAAAATATAAAAAAATATATATCAAGTAGAGGTAATATGTCTTCAAAATATTTATTGTATAAAATAAATATAGCAGCAACGTTTTAAAAAATGTGTATGGTATATTAAATGGTTAAATGCGCTAGGTGATATGGGCAGACACCCTTACTAATAGCCGCTAGTGTCTATCAAACAAATTTACCTTCACTCGCCTCGGTGATGTACGAAGCTATGTTTCATACTATTTTATAGAGTCTGGAACTGTGCAGGATATTAAACAATTTCCTCAGGTTTGCAATAACCTGACTGTACCGGTTGTTATGGGAAGTTTCTATTTTATTTTTATTTTGTACATCAATAAAGAAATTTTTACAATATAATCTTTTCATTTGAAAGGGATTTTCAGATACGGGTTCAGAGCATTATATAAAGAGTAATATATTGTGGTGTGGTAAACAGTGGCAGAAATAAGGAACAAAATGAAAGTGTAGACATTCGTCTATGTCTCGTAAGCGAACAATGACTCTCTTAAATTGACACTATTCACAATTCGTATAAACTTTACAAGTATCAAAACCTAGAACTACAAAAATCTGAACCGTAATCAGAAATCAGTTATTAAATTACATTACATTACAAAAGCAGTTTATTAATAGATATATAAATTCTTATAAAAATTAAATGTCTCTATCAGTAATAACACCAAAATATTTTAGCGTGTTTGTGAATGAAATCTGACTTTATAATTACTTTGATAATTATGCTTTTGTTTCTGTTGATATGGAATGTTTTTCGATTTATCTGTTCCTTACTCTCTTACCCCAAAAATAAGCCATCCATTAAAAAACAACATTTTACCAAAATACATTTCATAGCCTCAAACCAGTTTGAATTTGTGCAAGGGCCAAATTTTATGAAAATACTTTCAGTACGAACAAATAAACATACGAGAATTAAAAAAGATATGGTATGTAACACGTAGCAATTGCTTTTATCAACATTTATGAAACTAATTTTGTAAAAGATCTTAATATTTATTAAGATACATTAAAAAAATAACATTCTTAAGTTATATACAATCTTCTTTCTTCTTTTATTTAAATATTAAAAAAAAGAAACATTTATTTCATTGATCCAAATTATAGAATTAAAAAAAATAAACGTTCAATCTTACAAACATGTGTTTGATAAGAAAAGGCAAGCAAAATATTGTTAAGGCTTGTTACACTAGTTGATATAACTAACCGCAAGCGACGATCGCATCAAGCTGATATATTGCGACGTTTAGTTCTTAGACACCGACCTAGCTCTGAGCTAGTAATTACAACTTTATTGTGTGTTCAACGATGTTTAGTACTTGTTTATTAAAGCTTCAGGGTAAGTGTATTAAGGTATTAATGTTGGTCCTTACCGCTAATGTATTATCAGTATTATAACTTTAAATATTAACACAAAAATATTATTTTTACATAAATTAATTTTACATTATTTACAGAGAAAGCTTAGTTTTTAATTATATAAAACTATTTTACTAAGCTTCATAAGATATATTTTTTTAGTCTGTAATGTATATTCCGTATATATCGACGTTCATTTATTTTTTAATATAGGTGTAAAGTAATAAAACACGGCTCTAGATCTAACGGTATATTGAAAGTGCGGAGTTGATTGAAATTTATATCCTGTTCCTTTCCACTTAATGAAGTTGTATTGCATCGGCCTTAATGTACACAATAAATAACGAAGCCTGTTCAATGTTACTCTAATGCGTACATTTGCTCAAATGTAAATTTTACATTAAGAATATTGATGGCGAAGAATTAATTTATGAATTGAAATACGATGGCATTTCTGTCTTAGTGAGCGCTGAAAGAGAATTTATCTTTATTTGAAATTCAATGAATATATCACAACTGGAGCGAACTAATATATACAAAGTATAAATGTAATTTTTATGATTACTTTAAATTTTATTAAATTCTTAGTCATTGCTAATAATAGAGTATCAGATAAATATCTAATAGCTATATATCTACTAACATTTTTGAGTTAAATTTGTTAAAAATATGATTATGCACTGGAACGAGAAAGGCCATCAGTTCATCTTTCTTGTATGTGGAGCATTACCATAGGTCTCGAAGGGATTCGTTAAGTTTTCCGATAGTAAATGCGGATGGAGAATTAAATTGTGCAATTCTGTGCAAGTCTCTGAAGTGTATCCAATAAAATACGGTCAATGCGTCTACGTTGACGCAGTAGCTAGAGCGTTTTATTGAAGCTCGTAAAATATCGCATAAATGCATGTGATAGAGTTTACAATACTTAAATAATTGTTTATATTTTGTGGCTTTTATGGTTTTTCATAGAACATTAACATATTTGTTGTTCACAGTTGCTATGCGTTATTTTTTATAAACAAATCAATGCTTATCAAATCGCCAATAAAATAGAATCAAAAACAAAGCAGTTTAATTGAATCTCCCGCACACCTCCGTTCATTCGATTTGTGGTAATTGATCTTCACTTAAGGAACTGTTTCCCCACGGACTGCCCAATCAACACCCTTCACCCAAGCTTACCTCTTGGGCTTACCATTATAGCATTTATACATGTGTTTAGATTTTAGGGATAACATCCAATAGAAACTTCAATTATAAATTATAGTAAGCGGCAAATAATTATTTAAAAATATTATTTTTGTATTTCTTTTCATAGTTTCAGTTCAAATAATCCTTAATATATCCCGTATAACTTTTATTGGTATAGTTTTATGAAACGTGTGATAAAAAACATGACAAGAAATGTACAAGAAAATTGAAATATTTTTAAAAATAAAATAACTATAATTGGCTTCATCAACCTGAAATTGTCCTCAATTGAAAAAGCTCTGACTATTTTCATTCAAATTCGAAAAGCTAAGACAAACAATTGAAGCAATTTCACAGAAAGACAAACAATTAGGAACTCAGAGACAAGAATGAATTTTAAATAAATATAAGGGTCTGTGAAAGTATTTTATTATATTTGTATAGGAGTATTTCGTAGTTACTTCAGCATTTAATGTCATGCGCTATATTTACTAGAATAGTAATTATGCGAAATAAATTCTTTGTCTGGTTCAAAAGTCTGGTCTAGGTTTTGCGATAACAGAAAGAAATAACCGTTATTAATTTATGAACGATGTGATGTGTTTGTTTTAAACTATTTAACGTATGAACATAGAAAATAAGTCTGTTTGTTTCTTTTATCTAAAGTACGTAAAGCGTTTTCATGCTTTTTTCTTCATCATTTAGACAACTTTACTGGGTAGGTTGCATAAAAAATATTATACTTTTAATTTAAATTTGTTAAAAAATGTGCATAAAAAATATTATTGTTTTCTTTTCAAGGTTCAGTATCCAAAGGGCAAAAACCAAACCCTATTACTAAGACTTCGCTATCCGTCTGACTAACTCATGAACCATTGTAGACAGCTAAAACTTTCACAGTTGATGTATTTCTATTGCCGCTATAATAACAAATACAATATATACAGAATAAAATAATCATTTAACCCATACAACAAATGTGTTTTTTTTTGTTGTTTCTTTATATGTAATGGTACGAAAAACTTCGTGCGCGATTCCGACTCGCACTTGGCAGAATTTTATTATCGTTACTTTTGAATGTAAAGAAGATTTTATTGTAATAAACTCATTTAAAAGAACGCATATATTTCTGATACTGGCTAAAGCTATCTTGCCAACAAACTGCTTGTAGTTTGGCAACAAATATATATTTCTAAAAGTATAAAAAAATATTTAAATAAATGTAACCTTGAAAAGCACTACAGGAAAGTCTACCTTCGAATTTTCTCCTGAGGTTAATTCATGGTAACCTTATTTTTATATGTTTAACAATATTTATAAACATGTATGTATATAGCATGTTATACTTTGAATTTTTTTTAAGAAATATATAATAAAAAAATAAACCGATACGGTCAGGGATTTAACTTTTTTATACCATATATATATTTTAGTACAAAAAATATTTGGATATTAAGAGTAGAATTAAGATTAGAAATAAGGGACAACCACAAAAAACAAACTGAAGTAACGAGATAACTTTACTAAGTTCTTTTGAGAATTTTGACATGCTTTTCAATTACATCATATAATTGTTTTACTTGTTACTAATATAAGGGAAAATGATTTGTATTAAATGTTACCAACGTTTAAGTTTCATAAAGTCCAATTAATGTTTAAAATTATATATAAATATGAAACCAAAAAGTTTTAAATATGGACTAAACTAATAATTATATCTTTCTAACCGTATGTTTCGGAACGATCAATACGTAAGTTATTAAAAAGTTGTATATATGGAGCGCCGCGCTGGAGAGAACATGAAAATACGATTATTTAAAAAACAAATATTTTATTTATATCAGAACGAAACCTTTACCAATCGTTTAATCACCTTTAATTATGTTTTATGGGTAAAATGCCTTTTTTTTATATTATTTTTTTTTTTTTTATCGTTGGAAAAATGCGTTACGCATCATCCCTGCGGCCAGGAAGGTGATGACCGAGGGGGTATGTGGGACTACCCGGCAGATGGGTAAAATGCCTGCAGCAACATATAGTAATCGATTAAATTTCAAAGATGTAAAAAGAAGTAGTCTTCATTTCTCTAATGTTACGAATACCTATGTTCTATAAGTGTACAATTTGTTTCAAAAAACCAGAGATTCACATGTAAGACTTAGCACAAACTAACAAATGGAACCAGTCAAAAGTAGGGCTGTTTCAAAAAGATACAAAACTTACAAAAGTAAAACAATCGAGAAGTGCTAGAAAAAATTATCCCAGAATTTTTTCCTAATGGGACATTCAGTATCAATTTCCTTTATAAACCAGAGTGTCATCAGTATAATGTGATGCACTAGCAAATGTTTACCGGAAGTTTTGTCTGGTGCGAGCTTTTGGGGTATTTACCTCACAGGTCTGATTTGGCACCATGTCACTGTTCTCTAAAATTTACCCACCATTACAAATTTCATTACCAGTTTTTAAAGCTTACTGTTTTCGTGAAGGCCGCTTAGGAAGTACTATTTACAGACTAGATAATGTGTAGTGCCTAAAAAAATTGATATGAAACTTGCTATACACTTGGTGAAATGTTTATTGGAAAAAAATAATAAAGAAATTAATTTATTCAGAATTACGTTTTTCTAAACTTTCAAAGTGTCAAGGTATGTCTATATTTAAATAGATCGAAAAAGTTATTCATGACTTACACTTAAATGACGCACCGAAGTAAATTTAACCCGTGCGAAGAAGAGCAGGTGGCAGTTTAAAATATAAACACAATTTAAAACGTTAATATGAATGGTAGCACACAGCTAACTATAATAAACGTAAAGAGCTATCACGGGAATCAGAGTCAATAAAATAGTTCACTTTATATGCAATAAAGTTTAATTTACAACACCTATTACCCTTAAAGCAATATGGCCAAAAGCTTAATTAAGCTCGCTGATAAATTTATTCATTTCATAAGCTTTTAATTTCAGTCTAGAAATAATAACACATAATAAAACTCTTTGGGGTATAAAGGGTAACAAAAGGGCCACGGCTTAATTAAATACAACGCCTGAACAATTTTACCGACCATTACAATGTTATTAAAACGTTCGACGGATCCCGACATGCTACTTTATGGGGTCTGCGCTGAGATTTAATTTTGCACCTAATCAAGTATACATTTGATATACGATTCTATTTCATCAATATAACTGAGCTTATTATTACGTTTTATGTTTTATGTTTTTGTAATGCAACTTGATTATAATTATAACAGCAGCCTTAACCAGAGGCCATGCGCGCCCTAATTCTACAATGTAAGGTGTTGTTAGACTGTATTTAATCTATTACTACAACGCCAAAAACGTTATGACGACAATAACGAAAAAAACAAACACTTTTTGAACCCAGGAATGTTTACAAATAACAAATTTCTATATAAACATTCTTTTTTGGTTAATATATCATGAAAAAATCATCAAACTGACTCAAACCTGACTCGACCCCTTTATGGCTCCGTTTTTTATAGTATTTCATTTTTTATGTAATAAAATCTACATGGATTTTAAAGATAATTTTGCATTTATTTTGAAGAGTTTTGTATTTTATTATTTATTTCTACCCTTACATGTTCTACTTTTCAAATACACAAAAGATACTGAACCTTTCTTGGTTTCTAATTTAAATGATACATAAACATTTTTGATACATTCTACAAAGTTCATTTTCAATTTTGATATATTCTAATTCAAAATGTACAAAGTTTAATACAAACTCTCATATTCTTTTACAACGTTCTTAGAAATTGTAATCAAGGGAATCAATTCCTTTATACATTATCCTTGAGGTTAACAATAAATAATGTAGAGCACGCTAAGATATCTCACAGAGAGTACAAGTTTTTTTCGATTTACTTTAGTCTTATTCTCATATCCTGACTAATTAAAACATATATTTATTAGTCTGTATTATTATGATAAACAAGCTCAATTGTGAAATTAATTAATCATATGTAAACCTGTTAAGCATTTTCCATCCATTCTCAAAAACATTCTAATTCAGTTCTAGTATTATTATGAATGCAAAACATTAATAACAATACTTTAATTTAACTCGCATCTTTGAACTTCGTAATCAAAACTTTAGAATCCATTATCAGTTCTCGCCGCGGTTCCGCCATCTTCATTAATAAGGATCCCGAATAGGTTCGAATTGAAAGTAAAATTTTTACTTAACTCTTGCTAGATATATTTAAAACTTATAGTACTATTTAGAATGAACTTCACATGAACTGTGCAATAGCATATTTAAACTATTGTAACAAGAAAAAATACAAAGCGATAAATATATAAAAGGAATAAAAGCAAAGGAATATATCAAAAGAATTATTAACAATAAGCTTATGACCTTCAATAGTTTGAGGTGATATCGATACGTCCATATATATATGTATTGGTTTTTTATTATTCACTTATAGTGAAATAAATACTTTATTTTTAATTAACAATAAAAAAAAACATTGTGAATGACTGTAACTATGAAAACAATATACAATATATAACGACGTGTACATAATGAATAGATTCAGCTCAGCTTTTATGTTAAGATGTTCCAAACCCTTTTCATTCATTATTGTGGACGATAACAAACCCTTATCAAAACATACAATATGTTAGGAACGAGAACAAAAGGTACCCGAAATGTTTTTTCAATCTCCGCTCACAGGAAATACAAACAAATCAAAATCAACGCTATCAAAATATTCGTATTCTTTATTCTATAAAATTGGGAGTACATCATGTTTCAAGCATTTTTGTGCCTGCATCATTAAAATCGTCGCAATGTATCCGTAGTGTGGCTCAAAGAAAATTACAACCCGTTCCTGTCAAAAGCCATCACCCAGTACTGTTGAGAAAACACTAGGATTTTTGTGAAATATGCCGACAGTGTGTTACGGACGTGTAATTAACGACAGAGACTTTACAGAGAGATTTTATTGAAAATATTAATAAACAAAAAAAGAGTCTTGCTAGGGCTTTTTGCCTCGTTATTATATGAGGTTAAATAAAATACAATACAAGTTTTAGCTATTTCACTGTTTTTGTTAGTAGTAGTAGAGGCCGCTGTTTAGACTCTGACTGTCCTCATAGTGAGCATGTAGAATAGTTTATAAAAGACTATACCCAATAATGGAGTAAGAAGGAACTAGCATTTAAGCTTTCTACTTTTTATATTAGACGCGTTTAAGAAATTAAAGAATAAATCTTACAGGACTTATAACAGTGAACATGTTAAGCTTTACAAACTATTAGGAATCAAATGTCAAACTGCTCATTCTCCCCAAGGTCAATTTGTGATGGGAGATAAGTAGCAAATGGGAGTAAATAGATTAGATAGCGAGTTTTAGATACCTTTGATACAGTTGTGTACAAGATGAAACTCATTCGGTTTTTTATAGATATAAATGATAAAAGCATAGAAAAAATCCAAAGAAAGTTTAAAGCAAAAAAAGTATTGTAGTTGTTGTTGTTATAAAATAATAAGGTTTTATTTATAAAAAGATAAAACAAGATTGTTAAGTGGGATTTCTTATAAAAATATATAAGAGGAAATTATATGATTAAGGACAAGTTTGACCAGTGTCATAGTAGCACTCTCTAACAAAACTTATTGTGAATAAGCTTTTGTTGTTGCGTGTTAGCCGGTAATTTAACGAAAGGTGACTTTCTTAAGGATGGAACGCATTCGGACTTCTTTTGTGCCAATGAGTGACGGTGATCCATTGATTGAGTAATCAAAAATTTTGCCACTGACTTTTGATTTCTGACTCTTCTGCCTGAAATAAAAATAAAAGACGTTTGTTACAACATTCCTAGTTAAATTCGTAGTAAGTTTAAAATTTTCCCCCCCTTCACCATCAGATATCAAAACTTTGACACTTAAAACATACAACTAAGGTGGTCAGTCTCAGCTGGTTTCGTTTATTATTTAAAATATATTAAATCGAATTTAATTAATTTTTAAGGTTTTTTTTATAATACGCTAACAATCATTGATGTAATTCCAGATAAAGACGATCACAAATCGAATGCTTAATTCAACGAGGCGGACAGCGATACAGTAGCTCAATCGGTAGAGCGACAAGACAGTTTAACAGAGGTCGCGGGTTCGAATCCCTGCCCGTATCAATTAATTTTGCATTCTATATTTATATAAATAAAAAAAATCTAAATTACTGTCTAATTGTTTAACTATTATTTATTAATAAATGTTCATTTGAATGCTAACATGTAAAAATCTAGTAAATTTAGAAATGTATTGTAGTTGTCATATAAATGGTGTAATTGCAGCCTGTAAACAATAGGTGCACTCAAATGTCTAAAAGCTTACTCAGGAATTAAGTAGCGTGACAGTTGTGATAGATGGGGCAACTTGAGCGTCTCGCTTCCTATTAAAAACATGAGGTCGCTATGCGCTTATATTACCGTTTCTAGATTTTGAAAGATTATACTTAATCTGACATATTTCTGTCACTCTTATTGTTTTAAAATCAAGCCTAAAAGCGAAACGATTAACTTTTTTTTTTTAATTACTATATCCTAATATTTTTTATTTATATTATATATTATTAAAAAAATATTTTTTTTTATACAAACTTAAGAAACATTGAGAGTATATGATATATTATTAAAAATAATATATTTTTTACACAAACTTAAGAAAGGGTATATGAAAAGTTGATGGATGAAATCGGATAAAACCTTATTATTCGAAACACGTCATCTTGTTTCTCTTTATATTTTATCTGGCATGTTATTGAAATTCTATTCCAAATACACACCTGCACCGACAGTATTGAACTGAGTGATTTGAGGCTTCAGTGCTGTATTTCTTACCAAATTTTCGAAATCACATCAATATATACATATAATAAATCTTATCTAAAAGAAATAACTTAGATATGAAAATAGGTATGTAGCGTAGATTGTAAAAAGAGAAGATAGATTCGAATCTAATTTCGATTACAGAGAATATAGTACAGTAGAGAAGAAGTATACCGAGTCGGCTTTTTAAAAATCTGTAATAACAACGCCTCTTAAAAAGTTCGTATCAGTGTAAGATGTTTCATCATAATAAACTCTTTAAGCTGCTTTTCCTCTTCATTAAGCTGATCTCCCTGACTGTGGATCAAGTCAAAGAAATTGGTTCAACTTAAATAAAAGGAAATATTTTGTATATTGAAATAATTTTAATAACAGTATTCAAGACATCATAAATTTTTGAATATGTGATTATAATTTAGATAATATACTAGTATAAAAAAATAATCTCTTCGTCGTAATATTTATTTCGTTGGATATTTTGACTTATACTATCTTGAAAATCTAATAAATACTAAGTGTTGACGGCAAAAGCAACCATTGTAAATGCTTCCCCCTCCCGCTCGTATTAGCTACTTGAACGTTTTATGAAATATTTTTTAAAACATGCGAAATATATTGTTATCTACTATTATAATTCGTTTTCTCTCAAAAAGTGATTATTTTATTAAAAATAAAATATTTTTCCAGATGACAATTAAATTTTGTGCAAAAACACTAGGTCACGTGACTTGTTCAGCTACAGAAGACAAACGTTATTGTTGAGGTTTGTTTTCTCTGTTATTATACGGTTTTCATTGAAATTGGTAAAGCATGTGCTCTTATAAGACATATGCAGTGCCAAAATGCAAAAGAACGACGGTAAGAAATCCTAATACACTCTTTATACACGTTCCTAAATGTGTAAAACGTCGAAAAGAATAGGTTAAGTTAGCATTACGAAATCTTTCTTTAATATCAAATAACTCTACGATATACCTACTTTCATGAGGATCACTTTGAAAAAGTATTAAACAAGTAAAAAAGTATTAAATAAGTAAAAACAAGTAAAAAAGTATTAAATAAGTAAAAAAGTAGTAAAAGTAGTAAACATTTTAAAGTTAGGTTATAATCGAATATATGAAAATAATACAACTATAATTTTCAATTTATAGGTTTTAACGTCGATTTTTTTTTAACGGCATTAGTAGGTTCTTTCCAAATTTGGTTAGGTAGGGAGAGGAGTGTTTAGGGTGAAGGTGAGCGTTTTTGCGCATAATAAAGGGGCCCCTTAAACCTACTCCTGGGTCGCAAGTCCCAGGCACTGCTTGCACTCCTCTCCTTGCAACGCGATGGGCCCGGCATCCGCACGGTGAATCCATGGATTGCTAAGAAACTTCGTCTTATCTAAATTGACAGCCCGGAGAGACGGGATGACGCTGGAAAGACAGTTGACGCTGGAAAGACAGCTGGCAGCTGGGAAGACAGCAGACTGCTGGAAAGACAGCCGAGGGCGATGGCCTAGCAAGCCAAGCCCGGGAACGTCGATAAACGCTAAAAGTCCAAATAAGAAAAATACCCCTAGGACAGACCGAGAGGGGGGGCGGAAGAACTGTCCACCGGTTGACAATTACGGCGAAAACGGCGCGATAACGGAACTGAAATGCCCTACGTGCGGGAAAAATTACAAAAGACGAGCCTGGTTTATTAAACATCTTAAAACACACAATGGTGCTGAAGTGCGGCAACCGTCGGTAAGATCTTCAGTTTTCACTGCGGATAGAGTTTACCCTCATATATCTCATGGTGAGCCATTGAATGAAAACTACCAGGAGTCCATGACCATCCGGACGCGTCTTAGCATTCCAAATACTAAACAATCGACCTGGAAAGTACATGACCAAAATATAGCGGCCCTGTTAGAGCACCCGGGCTCAAATCAGGTACTCGACGCGCAAGTAGAGACTTTCCAAAATACTATTTACGACTACTTTAATGAGCACTATCCACCTACGAATCGTTATGCTCACAAAAATAAAGAAAACGGTTTTAAATTGAAAATGAGGAGGAAAAAAAGAGATCTTATAAAGAAACTTCGTATAGCCAAAGCCTTAGGCGATAATCAACTTAGTCACCAACTGTCTAGGGCATTGCGATCAATTCTTAAACTTATCCAAGGTATAACAAATCAAATAACGAAAAATCGTGATAGCTTTGATCGGGCAAAACATGAAGTAGACTTTGATAAAAATCCTTTTAAATACTCAAAAAACATTTTCAAAGATCAAAAAGGTAAGCTTCTCTTGACCAACGAGCAAATTTTCGACCATTATAAAAGCACATACGAAGTGCCAGAAAACCAAAGACTATATGGGGATCCAAACGAACACAAACCTGAGACTCCTACTGAAGATTTTCAAGCCAACCCACCAACTTTGGAGGAAATCAATAAAATAATTAAAATGAAACCATCTAAGTCAGCACCAGGTCCGGATGGTATCCCTTATATAGTTTACAAAAAATGTCCGTCGCTCCATAAACATCTTTTAAATATATTCGGTAAAATCTGGTCAAGAAAGCAAATACCGGTATCGTTCGGAAAAGCCCTTTTTGTCCTCATTCCGAAAAACGACAATGTCAATAATCCCAAGGATACTAGACCGATAGCCCTAACAAATACAATTTCCAAAATATTTTTCTCTTTTTTACAAACTAAAGTGACGCAATTCATGATTAACAATAGATATTTCAGGCCTAATCACCAGAAAGGGTTTTTGCCCGGAATTTCTGGATGCCTGGAACATAATACGTTAATATCGGAAAGCCTTAAAGATGCTAGAACTAGCGAGAGACAAATTACGGTTTGTTGGATAGACTTAGAAAACGCCTTTGGGTCGGTACGACATGAACTAATGATGTTCGCGCTTAAATGGTATAACTTTCCTATGGTAGTTCGCGACATTATTGCATCATATTATTCAAAATTAAAATTCTCAATAATTTTTAATGAAAACCATTCAAAACCACTTAATTATAACGTTGGTTTATTTCAGGGCTGTTGTATTTCTCCTATTATATTTAATATAGTTATTAATATTTTAATAGACAAATTAATTAGAAATGAAAAAAAGTGGGGCTATCGGTTTAAGTTCAACAACAAATACACAGAATCCATACTAGCTTTTGCAGATGATCTCGCGATACTGACACGTAATCCGAAACAATGTCAGGTACTTTTAAATGTAGTTGAGGATTTCTGTACGTGGACGGGCGGATTGAGGACGAAACCAAGTAAATGTTTTAGTCTGTGTCTGGGTACACGGAATACCTACCAAATATACCTCTTACGATCCGGGTCTTATAATAGGCGGTCAGTGCGTTAGTACGGTTACGGAAGCAGCTCCGTTTAAATTTTTAGGTAAAAAAATCGATTACCAAGGCCGTACTCCATCGTTGGATGTAATAGTCGATAGCTTTTTAAACGATCTCAAAAAGGTAGACAACCAACCAATAAGTAACGTCAAAAAAGCTTGGATTTACGATAATTATTTAACATCACGTCTAAATTGGCCTTTCCTCGTGTATGATATAAATAAAACCCTTTTGTCAAAGTTAGATGCAAGCGTCATAAAGACATTGAAGTTATGGCTCGGGTTAGCGCACTCAGCGGACTCTTCAACCTTATTTAGAGACCGTAACAACTTTGGATTAAAATTAAAGAAACCATCGGAGCTCTACAAACATCTAAGAGTTACCAAAAGACATATCATCGGAAAATCTAAAGATGATACTGTAACTTCTCTCCCAAAAGACAAAGTTGCCTCAGAGCTCGAGTCACGACTTCAATTCCATAAAAAGTTTATGATAGGTGCTCAAACAAATAAAGTAGGGCTAGGATCAAGTAGGAAAGTTCAAGACATAGACATAACAAAATCTTTTATTCGACAAGACGAAAACGATAATTACCGACTCCACGCGATGAGCCTAGAAATTCAAAACGAATGGGTGACCATAGGAGATTTTTGTATTCCACTAGCTTTGAAGTGGCGCACCTTAATTTATGATTGGTCCCCAGCATTATTAAAATTCTATCTTAATGCATTCCAAATGACTCTCCCAGATCAAAGTAATTTAGTAAGATGGGGCAAAGCCACCGAAAAGTCTTGCAACATCTGTGGGGAGGCAATAGGAACCGCGAAACACCTATTAGTAGGGTGTAGGGTACTTCTAGATAAAGGTCAATACTCGCGTCGCCACGACAAGGTATTAGAAATTATACGGGAAGCGGTTAGTCTTTCAGTAGCAAGAGCGCGGAAGGGTATAACAACCACCGAACGATCTATAGAATTCGTAAAAGAAGGCTCCTCCAAAAAATCAAAAGCGAAGCCTTATTCAATATTAGGCGCGGCTCCTGATTGGATTCTCATGATGGACACGTATGAAAAGCATTACAAAATCCCTGGGGATGTTGGTGTTCCGTCATCCAGACCGGACTTATTCCTGTATTCGAAACATCTGAGGCGCGTGATACTTGTGGAGCTTACTGTTCCTTGGGAAACAAACATCCCAAGGGATCACACATTCAAGCTCAATAAGTATTACGAACTAACCAACGAACTGATCAGGAATAAATTTATAGTTAGTTTGTACGCGGTAGAAGTGGGAGCGAGAGGTCTAACAGCAAAATCTCTCTACAGCCTACTTAAAGATCTTGGCCTTTCTAGAACAAGCATCGGTTCATTTCTAGAACGTACTTCAAAGGCGGCATTAGTAGTTTCTTTCCAAATTTGGTTAGGTAGGGAGAGGAGTGTGGAGGGTGAAGGCGAGCGTTTTTGCGCATAATAAAGGGGCCCCTTAAACCTACTCCTGGGTCGCAAGTCCCAGGCACTGCTTGCACTCCTCTCCTTGCAACGCGATGGGCCCGGCACCCGCACGGTGAATCCATGGATTGCTAAGAAGCTTCGTCTTTTTTATTTCCAATAAAGAATTAAAATATTTAAATCCATTTGGAACCTCCTTACGACTTACCTAAATACTTCGTAGGGATAGTAAAAAACATAAAACCTAACGTAGAACTAAAAAGTGAAGCTTTTAAAAGCATATTTTCTTTGTTTTCAATGGCAAGATTAGCATTTTGAAAATTTATACTCAGTTTTAATAATAATGCAACAAAAAATGCTTGTTTAAAATTAGACCTTTCTACATAATAAAGGAAAATAAAAATAGGTAAGAAACACTTTAGCACTGCCACTAAAACTAATGAGAAAACTCTTTTCTGGTTTATTTCATTTGGTATTACCATTTAACTATATTTTCAATTGTAATATAGCTCACAGCCCACATCATTCTTTACAGCTACCAAATGATATGGAAAATTACTCAAAATACAAAATTGTAAAAACTTATAACGTAGAATACTATTCAACTTGCGTCTGTTTATAGCGTCGTGACGTCACGCCACGATCTGTTTGATGGCGGCCTGCTTTTAATTTAACAAAATAAAAAATCAAATTTACTATACCTAATAAAAATTAAAAAAAATAATGTAAAACATAAATTACATAGTTATTGTTTACCTTTAAGCTATCAATTCCAATACCTTTTTATAGTTTATTTTGATTATGATTTAGTCTAGTAGCCAATAAGTTTTATATAACTACTTAAAATGTAAACTATTGAGCTAATTTACCAGGGTATGAAGTATCCAATATGTTAGTATGCTATAACCATATCAGAAAAAAAATACAAAGTAGTCTAGGTTATTTTTGTGATGTACTGATTTTCTAACCTGGTAAATATATAAATACAAAAGAAATTCTTATTTTTATATAAATAATATGCTATTAAAGACAACTCGCATAATTATTTTTACTGCTAAATTATTTATATTAAAAGTTTCCATCAATATATACAAATATATACAAATTATATTTTTAGATGATCTAATAAAAGTGTCCCCTGATATAGAATTTCAGTTGTGGCCTAAAGACAGATAACTTCTGATAATAACATATAAATAATCAAATAGAAACATCTCTTGAAACAGATAAGCAATCTAGATAAAGATCTGGTCATCCGATGATCTCCACGAACTACGAAGATAAGGTTACGATCAGAACATCGTTTATGTAGATAGTTTAAATATAGCCTTAATCCTTTTTATTATAAAGCTATAGCTATCCTAACACGATTTTAATAATAAACACGATTATAATAATCTGAAATTCTTAACACCGGTAAAATTAATTACTGAGGTCTCTCGAATGAAGTGACAGCCTCGGTAAATAAACGCCACCATTATGTCCTCATTATCTGACACGATAATTTCGTGAAAATGCACCGTGAGTATAATTATATGTTTTTCAGGTAAAACCATTTAATTAAAATCTGCAGTAAAATTTCTAGGCAAAAGTAATAATGTTCTACATTGTGTCCAATTAAATGGTGCTCAAGGATTTTAGGCACTTTTATATATCTTATGTTATTTTATCATTTACTAAATATCGTGAGAGGATAAAATATTTAATTTTATGTAAAGTTTATTATTTCTAAATATATTTGTAATACTAATAATATAACACAAAAAGAGAAGTCTATAAAGATTTTCAAACACGTACTCATAGACAAAGAAGTACACATAGCAACACCTACACCTTAAAAGCGTTTTCCTATTTATCCTGTGATATAATACATTGTTGAGTTTATTCGATATCTGCAAAAGTTATATAAATACATGCATTAACAAGTCGGTAGCTCAACCGACGAGCAAGTCAATGGCAGCTCGTTAAAACTTGCATCTTGTAGCATCTAACTTTACAGACGAAACGAAACTGCCAATAATTCTTGTTTATATCAAAATATTACGTTATAAACCAGTTACTTACACCACGTAGGTAAGAGATGCTAAAATATATTTCTTCAAACTTTGTGTCAGATTACATTTTTAAGATGTATGGTATCCAAATTTTAAATAAAAAATCAGTGCAATATACATTATCTAACCATATACTTTTTAATTGAAAATACATTACAATTTCAACGGGGTCAATGCACATAATGGCTTGTTGTCAAGTACTGTGACGTCCATATACCAAGAGCGTTTTTAGATAATTTTAAAAGCATTTCCGCATCACCGAGTATAAATTCAATTAAGATTGTCATGAAGGCCAAACTTAGCTTTACTTAAATTTAAATGCTTTCAAATAATATTTGTATCTTATTTCACAGTAACTATTAAATAAACAATTGTTACGTATATTTTATTTTCAGAAACTTCATTACTACTTAAACTTTTGATTCATTATCACTCCCTAAAGTCGATTCGTTCCTGGTTAATGACACAATGCCGCATTAAGTTCCCCCGTTTAGTTATTGTTATACATTTTTCACGCTGATCTCATTTGTTCTTATTTCTTAAGAAAGCCGTAAAAGGGTTAATACTTTGAATCGCTCACATAATTAGCGGTATTGTACTAGTAATAAATCTAATCAAGGGCATTTTAAATAACATTCTTATTTTCAAATGTTGTCAATTTATATTTTATTAAAATTTGTTTCTTATAATTTATTATAAATGGCTCTATATTTAAAAGTATTATGTTATTCGTAATCATATAGGATTAAAGTTGCACACTCTTTATTGGTAATATAGGATTAAAGTTATGGATTCGTGATACTAAGCGTGCAGGTCACAATACGATGGCAGACTTGTAGGAACGTTGTCGTCACGAAAATAATCTGGAACCGTGCGTATGTCGGCGCCATTATTAGTACACATAAAATACCAAAACAGTTCATTCCAATTGCCATATAAAATAATTAATACACAACACAACTGCTTTGTTTAAAGTTTTTTTATATACCAAAAATACGGAACATTCACGGAATACGTTTCCGCCTTCGCTCCGCTTGTAGCGCCAGTAAGTCTCTTTCGGTAGACGCAAATCCGAGGAACTATGCGAATAATATTAAACACAACATAAAAAAACGTCACTGAGTACGGTTCCTGAGAGTTCAATTCAAATAAAGTTTAAGAGGATTTCTATAATACGTTTTTGAAGAACTTTTAAAAACCGATAGAAAACAAAATTGTTGGCTCATGTGAGTAAATCGATATTCTGTCAGTTTAACTCTGGCAAGGGTTAGAATATTCATTGGATAACGTAACATTAGATTTAACGTCTCAACCGCTGCCAGCAATAAGTTCATACATTTCTATAATGCTTCTCATCCCGGCCATGAATGCTTGAGCGCGAGCATTGTTCGAACAATTTTATTCTATTACATGGCTAAAACTTTAAAGAGGAGTCTCCCGACTGGGACAGCTATAAGCACTAAATCAAAACTTTCTCGTTATAGATTTGGTGCTACTGCTTTAAGTGAATACAATCGTTGTGGGTCGAGCTGCAGAAATTTTCTGTACTGGAAGAGTTTAAAAAGTACTCTTAAAAGAGGAAATAAATAATAATAATAATAATAATAATAATAAAAAGGTATGTAAATAATTCAATTTACTAGTTAACTTATGTTACAATATACTTATTAAAAACTCGTACAATACATTCAGGCCTTATTATTTAGTCGTTAGTATATTACCCAAAAAACAATATGAAGTTCCTTTTCTGCAATTGACATTGCGGCATATCTATTAATAAACGTCACGTACATACGGAACCCCTCTGTCAATTAATTGTATTGTCCAAGTCCCATGCAACCTATTGGTCAGGATTCTTACTATTAATACTGATTAATAACTATAGATATATAATATTATATATGTATGTTATTTATGTTTTAATATACGTATAAAAAATATATTTTTTAATAGTGTACAAATACAAATACAATAGGTAATATTTATGATACAAAAGTGTTGAAACAAAATGAATTAATCAAAAAAGTCATTATTGACTTGGAACATGGATATTATCAAATATGAATGTAAAAGTTCAATGCTGGTTCACGTCACATGTTGCGCAGCGATCTGTCACCAACACACAGTACATACATACAGCATGATTGATAGACTTATATTAAATAAACCTACCCAATATCGAGTTACAAATATAACATTTTCTATCAAACAGTAGAGATTGATAGATTTATATTTACCTAGATGATATACCAATCAACATCGAAAGACTCCACGATTTATCTTTTCTTAGCGTTCATTGAGGACTGCAAATATTTTTGTGTTTATTAGATTTCAAATGTCTACAACATTACTATCGCGAAAAGTGGAATGATGACAACCTTTTGATTTATAAGGTCGCGTTTCACGCAGGTTAGTAACAAAACAAAGAAATATTTTACTCTTGTAATGGATTGAAGGGAGCTTCGAACTTTTCACATTCACTAAGTTTTCGAACAAATTTATCTCTGGAGGAGCGAATACATCAAACTTGAAGCAATTTTAGCCACTTGTTCCAAAAAAACATTTACAAGCTATTCTTAAAAATTTAATATATAGTTAGGTTACTTAAAAAAAAATACTAATAAAAATTAATTGTAAAATTTTGTAAGAATCTTAGATCATATTAGTAAATTTTAAATTACTTAACGAAACAGTCGCACATACATAAAAAAGACAATTTCTCTAACTTTTCAGAAAGAGTTTTCCAACACATATATATAAAATATATAAATTTTAAAAAAGACGTAATAATGTAAAACTCATATTTAATCCACTGTTGATTCAATACTACTCTAATGCATTTTAATTACAGACCCCGCAATGGTTGGTGGAGTAATAAAAGTTTTAAGACAATAAAGTTGGGTGAAGAAGTGAAGTTGGTGAAGTCGATTCAGAGGTGTCGCGGCAGCACGTTGTTTTAATGGCAAAGTTTTGATTTATCACCTCTCGTTTGGATCAAAGTGGTTACAATTTCACTGATGGGTTTACTCAAATTACTATTTCCAGTTTATGCCTGGTTACTTTCTTATACAAGGATACGTTTATTTTGTTGTAAAAGCTTTAGATTATGTATTAAATATAGATTAATGCTTAAATGATTACATTGTGTAATAAATAAAACAATGGCCTGCTAAAATATATGAAGACATTTAATACGTAGTTAGTATTAGTAAAGCATAATGTCAGTTAGCTAGTTTAAAAAACATTATATGTAATGGATTTCCTCAGCTTATGATGCATGCCTAAATATACCGTCCCCGATACAATAAATACTAGTAAAAAAATACTTACTAAATTCGTTCGTACTTTTAATTCGTAAGTTATATACAATACTAGATAAGTATATCATCTCTTAATAACTTTAATAAGTACTAATATTTATCCACAAAAATATTTCTGTTGAAGTGTATATAACTTATATGTTCAACTTAAAACGTAGCTTGTACTTAAATTACCCCTATTACGCGCTTCCATAATTCCTATTCTATTTTCTAGGACACATTAATATTATATTCTAAAAGTATATATTGTAAAAGTTTTTCTATTAATAATTGACAAAGTAATAACATAGTAACATCTACCAAAAGGTACTATTTATAAAAATCTGATTTTAGTAAACCAGTCTGATTATGCTTGCACAAAAGCAAATTGTTTGGCCATTGAATTAATAAGAACCACTATAAATTGATTTCTGTCATACCGCTCCATTTTCCCTTTTCTATAACCACATCAAAGATATCCGGGAAAAGGGGAAGATCATCTTATTCTGGACGGCTTACTTATCGCCCTCGTAAGTTCTGAACGCGGGAAATAGATCGAGATTCATAATGATACCTGCGTAGGTGAAGATTAAATGCCAGCTGGTTCAATATTATCTACATCCATTAATTATTTATTCAATACACTTTCATCAATACATAAGAAATACATTTGAAAATATTAAAAGCTAAAAATCTTTGGATTGATGATTAAATCGTGCAATAAATTAAAAAGAAGCACCTGAGGCGTTCAGGACGTGAGGGTATGTTTATTCGACGCTAAATCCCAGTTCCTCATCAATCACCGAAGGCCCCAGTTTTTCAGGGTTATCGTTCCCTTAGGATTCGTGCATGCCATGTCCTTTACAGACTCCAAAAAACTGAATGAATCAACAGCCAAACGAGAACACAGAATGGTTTATTTTTTGCTTGCATTCCTCGCACTCGTGCAATCCTTTTTTCTGCATTGTTTTTCAACATCTTCTCTGGTTTGTATTTTTGAAAACTATCAAATATTTTGGGCACTTTTATATGAATAGGATTGGTACAAATGGATTTTTTTTACTTTTATAGATATGTTTTAGTCTCACATACATTCAAAAATCCCTTATAGAATACTAAAGTTATCCTCCAAAGGGGAAATAATTAACACGGCCCACTTAATCTTTTGAGCACATTAACCTTTGAACGCGACCACGAAAAGCCTAAAAAGGCAAGCGAATTGTTGCTGTAATTGAAAAAAAATGGGGCCAATTGAAAGAGTAAGCACAGGAAGTGGCCATTGTGCGCTGGCCAGCCGTTCAGTAACTATACAGTTCAAATTGCTGAATAAATACGAAGCGTATGTCCAACCGATAATTTTTGTGTTATTTTATTTCACAGCGCCTTTGTAAATACAGATAGTAATTACGGAATTATATGTAAAGGGTTGCTTTTGTTTGTATGGTGGGCTTCAATTACTGTTGCCTAGTGGATAAATATATAAATTATTCTTTATATTAATATGCGAAAAGTTAAGAGTAATTATATTTAATATATATTATTAATTTTGTGATATTGTATGAGGTTTGTGTAGATAACCCTCATTGTACGGCACTGCATAGCACCTTTGGAGGTAGGTCCATGGGTACTAAAACTTTATTCACGATGTAAAAGACAATGCTTATCTTTGCGAAATTAATGTAAACCATTATTTTAATAATATTCTATTCATGCTATCTCCATATATAAGTTGACTTATCCAATTTTTGTATGTTCATTTCACATACATTGGAATGGTATAAGTTGCGTAAATCTCATAATTATTAAAGAAAAAGATCTCTGTATAAAGTGAGAGATTAGAGTATACAAATACTTACCTACACACTCATATAGAATGTAAAGCGAAGAGTAAATACCTACCGGTTTACGTGTCAACCAAATTACGTATCTATCTGTTTGCCATAATTCGTACAGTTGATGAAGTATCTCTTGTAATTCAATATTGTATGTCATTATAGTGTATTGGTATAACTATTCTTAATTAGTATCATCTACTGAATTTTATTTGGATAAAAATATATATTATATTATACATTTAGCATCGCCTAGTGAAACCAGTTTTTTTTAATCAAAAAAGTTTAGATAAACTACTAAAATATGAGTACAGAAAACGATGAACTCGATCCTCGCTCGACTCTTGACTCGTCTAAACTCCCTAACCCCAGCGAAATGTCGTCATCAACATTCACTCATCCCCTCTCCCTCTCCCGGACTTGCGCCCGAGGGGGTCGGATTAATCAAGTTGTGATATCCTCCACTCAAATCATCAGTAATTGCAATTAAGTGAACGTCGCTTATAGGTGTAGCAATTCATTGTTATTTTTTAGTAAAATAAGGTTAAAGATTTTTTAATTTTTCAGGTAATATACATTGCTATAGTTTTAAATGTTTCCGAATAACAAAAACAAAAATCAATGTTTATTCTATATTATGTTATTTATTTGGTTCTTACATACTTATTTAGAAAAGATAAGATTATTTAGTTTGCCGCCAGTTAACCTCTTCAAAACGCATGCGCGGTCTCCAAACGACCCGCAGTAAAACGACTGGTCACGTGACTCGACGCGGCATTCGCTCGTCGTTCTTCGGCAGTTGTCGGCGAACCGGCCTAACGTACGGGTGTGTCTTAATATACGTGTCGAAATTCAACCTAAATGTCAAATTAAACGATTTCGACTAAAAAAATGTGACATGTGCTTCAAGTGACGTAAACAAATACTGTTACATTACTCACTTTTGTATGGCTGGTGTTAATTTCGTGATCTTGCTCAGTTTCTGGGAATTTATTGCTATAGATTGTTAGTTCGGTTGCGCTGCTGACATTCCAGGTGATTTGAGACAGATATAAACGGGATTGTTTGTAAACGTCAGATCTGTATAGTGTTGTGATTTAGAATGGGTGCTAGGGGGCCGTTTTGATTCATGATGGATCGCGTAAGTGGCGTGTGTCGGTTCGGAGGTGTGGTGTCAGCGGTGAGAAATCGAACAGGTCGGAGTAAACGGAGGGTAACCGGACCGACACAGCCTCCAGAAGAAATGCCCGAGACACCTCGAAGGGGTCTCGGAGCCGTCTTAGTCTTAGCTTGCGTTCTAGTATATCATAATTGCCTTTATTGCGGCTTCGTTTTTGATGATATCAGTGCCATAAAGGAAAATAGAGACTTAAGACCACAGACTCCTATCTCGAATATATTCCTCAATGATTTCTGGGGAACGCCGATACACAAGGTAAGGCCTATCTTATAATAAAAAAAGATAGACTGACCGGTTCTATTTTATCAAATCCACTTTTTTATTTTTTGTTCATTCTTCGCCATCAATTAATTATCCGGTTTATTGCATCGTTATATTTTTATAAATTAGGATTGCAAATCTAAAAATGTATTATTAATTTGAGATTAAATAATTAGATGCAGGATCTTTACTCTGTATCAATTGCCTTGAAAATTTAAGTCACTTCTTTAAAGTTGATGTAAACATATACTAAATATAATATAACTAAATCAATAGCTTCTACGTTGTCAAGTAACCGACAGCTCTGAAAATTTAAAAACACTTTATTATCAAAGTGTAATGAAACAGAGACAATAGAAAACACACAACTCGACTCATATTTCCCACGACTTACCTCACACCGGCTACAGCTGGCACTATTTAAAAATAACATATAAGTATTGCAAAAATCATCCAGAAAGTTCCATGTATATATTGTTAACGAATATAATGAGAGTACTGAAATAATAACACTTAGCTCAGTCCTACAATTTGTGTAACTTTATTTGCTCCGAATACCTCCTGTATCCTCATAAATCACCGAGTACATATGTAGGGAGATAAGTATTTATGGATGTCATCCCAAATATTTCGTGAAGTATCCTGGTGTATATTAATATATAAATAACGCCAATTGAGGCATATATTCAATACAGCCATAGTTATTGAATTACAGTTATAATAGTAATAATATTAATCCACAATTTAAAAAAGCTCATCTTTTACGATGTAAATGCACATAACTAAATTGTATTATCCAGTTAAAACACAAGAGTAAGTTATTTTAAGAAAAAAAGATTAGGACTCGTAAAAGAAACTTCAGACATTCAAATTTTATAAAGCGCTGAAGGTGAGGGTGGAAGGTTCTCGAAAAATAATTCCAACTCTTATTTAATGTAATGTATAAATTTCACAAAAGTAATTATTTGAATTATTCACCGTCTGTTCTATTTCCAACTTTCATTTTGTAAATACATTTTTATTTGAGGCTTAATTTTATCCCGTGTATAAATTTTTACATACAGTGTGTACATTTGTACATATCACAGCTCTCGACAAATGTAACTAATACAAAAAATGAGAATCCAATAACGTATAAAAATCATGAAATAAAATACGATTTACAAATTTAACCTAATTTTTAAATAAATGTGAAAACATTCGTAACGAACTCGTCGACATAATAACACAAAAATATGTAAAAACTGCAATTCATTTAACAAAGCATTACACATATATAACCTTTATGTAGATGAATATATTATTACCTACTCTGTATAATATATTAATATATTATTAATTATCTGTATTTCATTACGTGGCTTTTCATTTCAATACTTTTCAATATTCTAAAGTATCAAATGCAAAATGGAATCCCCGAAGCCAATCAGTTAATTAAATTGTGACAGTATTTAATAACCATATAACGTAACTCTTAACTAAATCTGAATAACCTTGGCTTTGTTATACTTTATTCATACGATCGATGCGAAAACGTGATCTGGAATAAACCATTTTTGGCAGACATCACGCGTCGCAAATACTTCATGTAATCAAATTATAGCTCCAGCTCATTCTACAATGGTACATGGATGGGGTGCTAAGTATTATGATAAGAGATTAACATTTCACATGTCGGCTTAGTTGGAGGCGATTATCCATTTGTCCAAACAGGCCAGACCAGAATAAAACTTTTTTTCATAATTGTCATTTATTTGTATTTTTTGTACAATTAATTTGTCATAATCTCTCTTTGGTATAACACTCTCACTAATCATACGAATTGGAAATTCATGCGAAGGTCAGATATTTACGACTTACCCTTGTCAAATGCAAAGGACTCGCCTCCATCAGTATCTTTCAGACATGTTACAAGATCGCGGACATATCACAAATTATTGAGTGAGTTTTTCCTTTGACCATATCAGCGGTATACGTAACTAAAACGAAGATTTATTATAGAATGATTTAACCTTAAATTATATTATTAAATATATATTTTTTTGTTGACGTTAATTATGAGTCGGCCATGTTTATTTTATGAATTTCTATTCATGGCTTTGACTTGTTGGATAAAATTCCGCTTAATTTACGTGAACATAGCCTGGTAAATATACATATATCAAATATTTTGATGATTCACGGCAGTTTAATTACATAATTTTCACAATTACAAATATCTCAATTATAATCTTTTTAAGATATCATTGCATTGATTGGTCTGAGGTTATCAAATAAATAAACAAAGCGTTAAAATTTATACAAGCTTAACATATATATGTTTATAAATATTTTCAAACACCAAACAAAGCATTATATAATTGAAATATCTACCTGCTTTAAAGAAAAACTATATTAAAACCTGTATAACGACAACTCTTGAGTATCTAAGATTTGCGATAAGTTAATTACTTAGTTGTTTTTATTGGCCCCGAGTAAGAGGTTGTTTTAATATTAATTTCCATCTGATATCTTATCTTAATTAAAAGACAGACGGACAACTAAGTAGGCAACTCTAACTGGTCTAATTCATTGTCATCTTCATGAGTTCAATTTACTATTTAATGAACTAGTATTAGCAGAATGCGATGCAGAAAATGATTCCAATAACTTCTTTGGTTCATTCTGAATGAATTGAGAATGAACTGATATTACTGAGTATCTCCTTTATGATTTTTTGCAAAGTTAATTCTGTTAGTAAATTGAGGCTACAGGCTGAATCGTAATTTCATCAAGAATTTTCGATTTCTCAGCTAAATTATTCTGCTTAAATATTACTTTATAAAATAGACGTTTGAAATTATATTCTAATAAGGGCCTAACAACAACAAAATAATAAGTCTCGAAATAACTCAATGATAACTATCAAAAAGTGTTATAATTTTATAACGAAATTTAGAAAAACATTTGAAAATATTTTCTATTATTCAGACTTAAATTTAAATTTAGAACATTTTTTTTATAAACTGGCAGTATAATATTCAAATGAATAAAACCTTTTTCGCATTGTAATTATTTTAAGCAGAAAAAAGCAAAAGTTGTCGTTTTTTTTTTTATAACTATCGAATGTGTAGTTCTTTTATGTGAGATTTTTCAATGTAAAACTACTTTTGTATTTAGTATAGTTATTATGGCATTCGGTACAAAATTGGGCACCTATTTTATGTTTAGCACAAAATTCGAGTTTCTGTTAGCAGTAGCATGGCGATCGCATCCATCACTGTCAGCTGAACAAGTTTTTCGTTGCACTCGTGTTAAAGCGTTTGTCTTCCATTTTGTTTGTAAACTTTTATCCCTCGTAATTTTGAATATTGGTTCTGTGAAGGTTTACTTCGACCGCTAATTGACAAAACAAGGACGCATATTGACAGTATTTTAGATTTAAGTTTGACAATACTTTATGCTAGATTTTGGATCCAATATTAGATTATGCTTACATTAAAACATATAATATCATTCGATATAAATAACACTGACTCTTTTATTTTTATAATTTATATTAAGTTATGAAATATAAAACATTGACATTTATTACATATAATTTGCATTTTAAATAGTATAAAGCAAAACTTAATTCAACCAGATTCTAATTATTCAAATATTTCTATTTAGATGATAATGTATATGAAATTATCATTTAAACGAGTAACCAAAATTTATTCAATATTAATTACATTCCTTGTTAATATTTCAACAGCTTTCAGGAGCATGTCATATAAATAGAATGTTCCATCCTCAGTTATCTTAGATTTAAATATGTGTTGAAATGATCCAATCGCGATTAACAGCGATCTAAAAAATATTTTCTAGATTATATACAATTTTCGTATTTTTCAACAAGTAGCCACTCGTAACAGTTGGCTCAATAAGAGTGCTACAGAATTCATACGTGCATATACAATATTTTAAATCTTATTCAATCCCGGCTTTTCAGCGTCTACTTTAAAGAAATAAACTATATCTAGTAACTATTTATATTTTATGACGGTAATATTCTGAGCATTATCTATACTAATATTATAACGAGGAAAGGTTTGATTATTTTTTTGTATGTTTGAAATGAATAGGCTCCGAAACTACTGGGCCGATTTCAAAAATTCTTTCACCGTTGGCAAGCTACACTATTCCCGAGTGACATAGGCTATGTTTCATTTTCAAAAAAATAGGGATGATTTCTAAAACTTGAATATTCTAACGCAAGGTGTAAAAAAATAAACAAAAACTGCGTGCGCTGCGAAAACGGTGAAAGTTACGCAAAAATTATGTTCTATGAAATTGTTTCCACAGATTATGCGAAAAGCGACCTACACGCGGGCGGATCCGCGGGCAACAGCTAGTAATAAATAAACTTACGAGTATCAAGTTTATGAGTCCATAACCTCAATATAATTCATTCATCCTTTATAACATATAAATTTACGTAAAATATATTTGCACACAATAAGCCGTGGGTCTATTAATAAATAAATATTATGGATATCCAAATTCTAAAGGGTAGTTGTTCAAACGTCTCCCACAGACTCAAATGTCAATCGATCATAAATTATTCACAAACCATGGAACACATTTCATAATGACTGAGCGTGATATCAAGAACCACTGGAGCGAATCGTATATCGAGTATTTTGTCACGTGATTATTTTGGATGCTCACGATTTATGACCGAGTTGCGTCGTGTGACCACTAGCCGGCCATTATTGTACGTAAAAACTTAATTGGCAAATCATTTCGTAATTTATATTCGATGGGGTAAAATGTAGATTAGATTATTTAGTTTATTACTGTTTACTATCAAGTTTATGTAATACTATAAATGTTGTTCCATTTTTAAAACTGATGGAGGATTAAAAAAATTTTTTTTTTTTTAATAAGCGCCATTATAAAAAGGTTTTATACATAAATTAGGATGGCTATATTCATCTTGAACATACATTATCTTAATGCGGATGTTCCCCATCTTTCCTTAGCAACAGATTAATCACAAGTAAATATCGTCTTCCCTTCTCGAGCTCACCCTAACAGCAATGCGTTGTTAAAAATATCGATTATTGAGGCAACATCTCAATTACAAATAAGAGAGATAAAAAAAATCCTTTTCAATCTACAAATTTTGCAAAATTATACTTCTTCGACATAATCAATAGATTCTTTAAAATTAATGGTTTGTTTGATGTGAAATTAATTTATTAAGAATTCATTCTGTTATTGAATTTTCTTTCGTGTTGTAAACCATTGTCTTGTATCGATTCTTATTGTCTTTGGAAGTAATTAGCTCATAAGTATAAAACACGATGAATAACGTATGAGAGTTTTGGAGGTTGCGTGACTGACCCACCTGAAGCCATATTTCAGCGACCTTTTCAAGAAATTCATTTGTAAACGGGTTATTTATGAGCTTGCGTGGTTGTTGTTACATGCCACCATGGAACAGTTAAGTTTGTTTAGTATCATAATTAAATAGCCTTTGAAATTTCGAGCCAATCAGCCTTCTATTTCATTTATTTTAGCCAATCATTGAATAGAATGTGGTACCAGTGATTAATAACTATCCTCTGTCGGTTCTTCAATACAGGCCACAACATGAGCGTATACTTGGAGCCCCTTTGAGTCTTTTGTTCTCAACCCTCCCTTGATTTTCACCCTAAACCCTCAAAACACATGGCAACTTCTGATTGAAATCTTTAGAAACACGGGTGTGCTCTTTTCCTATTTAGGTATTATTTCACGATGAGGTAGTTGCAAATTTATTAACGTAAGTAATGTCGGTTATTGTCACTGACTCGTCCCGACTCTAACTATGAAAAATAAGACACATTATACTACAATGTTAAATATTTTTAAATAGTCTATTAGTGTGCTCGTAGCTTTATTTAAATATTTTTCCGACCGCTCCAATAAAATAACAGTAATTTATTGTCAATATTTGACGACATTTAAAATCTCTTTCATGTGAAATAAATTTAATATCGGATTAATAATATTTTTATTTAATATTCAGCTTAAATCAGTTATCACGAGATATTGAAAACCGAAAGCTGTCCGTAATATTATAGATTTATTACTATAAATAAATATATTACAGATTAAATTTATTGTTAAAACTAAAGATTAAACAAAATAAGTATATTATTGACAGATGGACTGTTGACATCGGGTCGTTATATAATAAAATATATTTAAATGAACAACATAAGCTATTATGTCCTTTAATACTTACATATTTATAAGAGCGGTTATATGTGTAAAGCACGGACAACTTTATGGAAAGGTTTATTTAATTTTATATGTATTACAGTCAATTAATGACAATGAAATTGATGATAATAATATATACACAATTACATACGTACACATATTTAATAAAACTAGTAGCCGAAATACGACCGTAATTTTAAATTTTAATATTTATGAGGGTTTCGTCCAAAACCTCTATGTATTATATATATATATTTTTGTTTTTTATTCTATTACGTCAAGCTTCAGTCATTTATATGTCGCTTGGCGTAAGGAGGTATCTCCTTGCGACTATTTGACATCAGGCTTATATTTTACTATTTGATATTTACAGTAAATATAAACAATAAAGTAGTGTGTGTAATATTTTGCGTCCTGGTGTGTAAGGTTTATTTTGTTAATTGAATTTATTTTTAAAGCATTATTATAAGAAAAATTAACTTTCTGCAGTTGTTATCCATATAATTTTAACTGTGCCAAATATACATCATACTCCTCTTTAGTCAAAAGGAAAACAAAGTTTTGGTATCTCGTATTTTAATAATATATATAATGATAGTAGCCAGGTTAAATCTATACTATAGTATATATTATTCTAGTAAAAGTTTTTGAAATAAGTATTTTTCACGTATTGAATATACCACAGCAGCCTAAACAAACGTTGTTGAAATATTTGTCCGTTTATTTGTTCGCGCATCACTCAAAAACTAATGGATGTGTTTTCATAGAGTTTGGTGAGTTGAAAGCTTAGTGTCTGAATCAAAATACTATGTAAAAATGATTTATTTTTCTTTGGAAAATATCTTATTCATACAACACAAAACTATTTTCTTTCGCTTATGTGCATACGATATATTATTTCAATAGTTTTATCCAAATGTTATTATACCATACCATATAGTATATCTCATTACTAAATGATACTTCGCAGAAAAAGTGGGCAACGAAAGATAAATATTATTGAAGGACTCTACCTAGTGGGTGTACACGTGCTGACATTTAGATTAAATTCTATTTAAGATATCATTTGAAGATATTAACGACCTTATTCTTGTTATTTTGGTAATATATAAAATATCATTAAATGAAAATCACCGAAATATAAAACAATAATGTATATATTTATGTGTATATGTATTATAGTTAACATACCATGGTTGCCATATATAGCTTATGGAAATTTATATGAACATACACCGAAAAATAAACCGATACAAGCAGGCAGAAGCCTAATAGATGTCACCACCGTCCCGAAAAGGGCAATCACATATGGAATGCTTAATTCACCGAGACGGACAGCGATACGGTAGCTCAATTGGCAGAGAGACGGGAAGGTTTCCCAGAGGTTGCGGGTTCAAATTCCTGCCCGTATCGGTTTACGGAAAGCTTAACATGGCTATACATGTTTAAAGATATTTTCAAACATTAATTTCGGTTGAGGCATCTTTGCAATGTTTATCTATACTGCAAAGATAGAAACATTGATTAGGATTTTCGAAAGAAGCCTAATAGATGACACCACCGTCCTGATAAAGAAGATCACAAATGGAATGCTTAATTCACCGAGACGAACATCGATACGGTAGCTCAACTGGTAGAGCGACGGGGCGGTTTTCCTGAGCTCGCGGGTTCGAATCCCTGCCCGAATCGGTTTATTTTTCATTCTATATTTATATAAATTTAACATATCATTGTCGATATTATTTAAGATATGTTACGAAATAATACAAAAAGTATTCATAAACTATTATATCGTATTAAGACTTGTTTCAGTAATACACAGTACTTACACTTCAATGTTTAATATCCAACCATTTGTAATAGAATGGGTGAGAGCAGCCCTTACAACTCGTTTTATAATATTTTATACACTATAATATTTAGGTAAGGTTAATTTATAATTTCATAACCAACTTACAGATGCTATTATTTATACCTTATAATAAGTTCTAATAATTAATAAAAGATTAAACATTATGTTAAAATATCCTATGCTTATAATTCTTAAAACATTTAACAGTAAATACTAAATAACATTCCATAATTAATTGCGTAGGTGGCGCTACTGTTGAAACTTATAAACTAAAACATGTAAATTCCAATGTATTTACCATTTAAGTTATTATAAATAAATATTACTTACAATCGTAAATATAAACAATAATCATATTCTTATTTCCCTGGCGGGATGATATAAACAATATTGCATGTCACCTGCCGGTGCAATTCAAGCCAGTGTTCCGGATATATGAGCTGAACAATGAATTTTGGTATTGAAATAACTTTAATTTCATATTACAACAATAATACACGACCGTACAAAATAATAATTATTAATTGTATTTTTTTAGTTCCAGTAAATCGATACATTTAAAAGATATATTGCATGCTCTTCGCAAAACGACGCTTAATACAATCTCTCGGTGCTTTTCTAAAAGGATAATGAGAGAAGCAAGTTAAATCCTACTAAGGCAGTTATCCGTATGTGAAGCAAACCCAGTTTACGTAAACATCAACTTTGTCCGGTAATTTGCAGTGTGCAGTCGTAGCTTTAACATGCCCGGATGAGCAAAGACTGAGCTGTGTGTAAACAAAGAACATTAATCAATTTTGCTACAACCATAATACTAAAATTACTATAAATACAATACCTACTGTTATGAGTGAAAATGTGTTTTATCTTGATATAATTTTGAAAGCAGTAATTTTGGATGCATTTACGGCCTTATCGCCCGGTGTTCTGGATGAGGCCAGTAAGCCTTACCCGAGGGGACATAAATCAACGTCACTAAAAGTTTGTCGCATCTTTGGACTTTATCTTGACTAAAAGCCGAGAATCCCTATATCCATAATTTTATAAAGAACTTTAACAATATTTGCCTACCAGTATTTTATTATTATTGCGTATAAAAAAAAAATAATTGGATACATTTTCGAGTGGGCAATGAGCAAATACAGTTAAGTCTGACTTATAGGTTGGGGAAGTTACCCGTGAGGCAGACCGCGTTTCCGTAAACAGCAACTTTGTCCGGTAATTTGCAGCGCACATAAGGCCTTATCACACCGGTATCCCGGATGAGCCGGGACTTTGAGCCGTCTGAGACAAACAGAGACATAAATCAACGTCGCTACAAGCTATCGCGCCTTCGAGCTTTGCCCGCGGACATGAGATGCTTTAATGTGTTTGTTCTAACTGGAAAAAGTTTCATAATATGCAGATAGTGCTTCCGCGAACGCAAACGAAACTTCATTCATTATTTTAAACTGTGCTATTACGAAGCAACTTTGAAGTTACCTGCTACTTCGCTTGCGAATAGAGCATACCTATTCAGTTTTTGCACACCTAAATGTATAATTTCACTTCGTTTTATTTATTAGTTTACTGATTAAATATTTATCAATATTCATAAAAAATAATGTTTGTTATCTTTCCTAATTTAAACAACGTCTAATATTTCTAATGTCATTTAGTAAAACGATACCATATATTTATTTTTAATTGACAAAAATCAATGAAGCTTTCTTATTCTAAAGACTGTTATTACATTACGAAATCGTTGTAGAGCGCTTGTTATATACATATCTCATCTTTATCATTATTTATTCAAAATACACGATAAAAAATAACAGGATAAATAAAACAAATATCATTAAGGCAATATCCTATTTCAAAAATAAATGGTAGTTCAATAAATGTAGAGCTTCTTTTAAATAACTTTTCCGAACTGAATTATATAAAAAATATGATCATTTATAATTCTTCTATTTACAATATGTAGGCTATACAAAGTCGTCATATTAAGTCTTTTCTATAAATAACTGTCTTCTACCACTAATTTGTAGATCAGAAGACTAACAAAAAAACAAGAAACAATAATGAATTATTTCACTTCCGTTCAGGAAATGAAAGCGGCTGTAAGTCTAAAAACAGTTACTTGAATGACAAGTAGGAACACAAAAGGAATTTTAAAAAGTCCCTCCAAAAAATTATAAAAAGTCAAACACAATAAAATTCGTTCCAGAATTAGACACACTTCTTCCCATAATCACTTGTAAAATTTTATATATCTCAAAATATAAACTCATTTAATTAGAATTAAAATGGCTAAAAGTAAAAACACTTCATGAACAGATATAAAAATACCTAATTTGCTGTCAAATCATTTGTCAACTGGCACAAAATATTTAATCACATTTCTGGATAAAGCTAAAAATTTTACTTCAACCGTTCTTCCGGAAGTCGTCTGTAAATGCAACATAAATGAGCATACACTTCATCCATCAATGTAAATTATCCAGAGTCCTAGTCAAATAAGTTGGGTGCGGCAATCAAATAAATTGCTCTGACAAACAGTTCCGTCGTAAGTCACCAGAGAAGGGAGTGGGGTGCGGTATACATGTTAAGGGACTTAGAATAAATTATATTTACTTAATAAACAATATTTTGACTCTAAGTTTATGTTATTTTGCCAAAAGCTACATCTGAGGCCAGTAAGTCGAATGAAGCCCATAATGATTGCATTATTAATAGAAAATATTTGCAGTTGTTACCAACACTCCGTAAATTCCAATTATCCACAACGTTTATTGCAATTTTATTTATATTTAAACGTTATGTTGACCGCAAAAGTAAATAAATTGCACTCAAAACAAACAATTTAAGTTCGTAATTTAAATAAATCTAGATATTAAAGTAAATTAATTCTTATTTATTATATGAATATATGTATGTATATAAATGTATATTCAATAAAAGCTAATTAAACATTAGAGGGTCCTTGCTCTTCATTATATACTTGGTCGCGTGTAAATTAAAAGTTACTTAATAACCAATAAGTTATATTAGTTTCTATTACCCACACGCTGGCTCTAGCCACGCGACCTATGATATCAGTTGTTATAGTCACGAAAACGGATAGAACTAGTACTTAACGTTAAAACACGAAGTTTTAAACATTTACTAAATTAGTATATTATACAACCTATTTTATTAAAATGTAAGTGTATTTGTTAGGTTATTTGTTCTTCTTCAACAAAGCAACTGCTCTACATGCTATGCTATTCTAGAGCTACGACATTCAAATGAACAATGTCTCAAAAGCTAATTAATAATTTATACAATATGAACAACAGAATACGATATAATTTAACATGTTAATATTGATGAGAGTCTATAGAAACTAAGAGAGTTTCGGAAATTTGAGTCTATATATGGATATGGACATAGAATCAAATATATATATATATATATGAATATGTACTTACTTAAAAGATACAAATATTCAAAGAACTTAACATAATAAAAAAATAAAGTGGGAAAAAAGATATGTCGGCTGACATTTATAAGATAAATGAGGGCCATATGTTTAACATGACGAATTATTTTAAGAATGTTTTTATAGTATCATCTACTTTACTTATATTATGTCATTCAAAGAAAAAACTTAGGAATCTAGTTATTATATATTGTGTGAGACTGTTGGTTTTCGGTGAATTGTAACTCTATTATTAACATAAAACTCTCTTATATATGTACATTTTCTTTCTTTCCTCTTTCCATGGACCACTTTTTCACCAACTTGTTCAATTTAGGTTACACGCCCACTGTAAAGCGTGGGACGACTTTATCCAGGAATTTTGTAAGAATCTATAAACATTATAAAATATTAACAAGTTCAAATATAAATAAGATTAATCTAACAAAATGTTTATTATAAATGGTCTGCCCTTTTTGTTTGTTTCTTTACGTCGTCTGCAAAAATATTTCACAGGTTTTGGTATAACTAATCAGATTTTACACCATTACAAGAAATTTTGGAAGTATAAGATGCCTAAAAAGATAGATAAATAAATATCGTAAACCACATCTCATTTCTAAAAGATTTGTTTCCTCCTTTCTTGACATACTTTTCATAAACTTCTCCTGACTCGATTTACGTGTTGTATGCTTTGATAAAAACAATAGTGTGAACATAAATCTCCCTGCAAAGCCGCTGACAGGATACAGATTCCAAGGCTATGTCATGGCTTTGTCAGATCCCTTTAATTCAGCAAGGGACACATCTACGCACATAAAAAATAAAAACTTCCTAACATTTCTTTGAAAATATCTATAAACATGTATAGCCATGTTAACCTTATTTAAATTTATATAAATATAGAATGAAAATAAACCGATACGGGCTGGGATTCGAACCCGTGACTACTGGGAAACCGTCCCGTCGCTCTACCAACTGAGCTACCGTATCGCTGTCCGCCTCGGTGAATTAAGCATTCTATATGTGATCGTCTTTATCGGGACGATGGTGACATCTATTAGGTTTCTTTCGAAAATCCTAACCAATAAATATATAAAATCCTAACATTTCTTGACAATATAATGCAGATGTTTTATATATAAAGGTCTTATATATATAAATTTATGAAACCATGAAACTGAGTATATAGACAGAAAAAAAACACAATATTCTAGATGCACAAATAACTAAATATTATTTCATATAAGTTCTAACGACGGGTAACAAGATGGCTTGCTTGGCATCTCGCCGCGACCATGCTGCTAGGTTGCGGCTGTGCCAACATCTACTTATACTACATTTGCTTTGTTATAAATGATTTTAGAAATGGTAAAAATATTTATCAACAATTCACTAAAAAGTTTCAATATCTCTTATAATATAGAAAAGTCTTATGTGTACTGGTTAAATTAATTTATAAATCTATTAACTTAGCTAACCAAATTAATTAGCTAGTATGAAGGGCAAAGTGAATATTATAATACTGATTATTTATTTTACAAAAGATACGCCTATGCCTGTTTCATCTTATTTTATATTAATTTCTACAATGTTTATTAATTAGAGAGAGTTAATATAATTATTTATTTTTCGAGTAAACCGAACTCAACCTCCTTTTAAAATTTGCAACTTTATTTCGAGCAATATATTCGCAGGTATCCTTTATTTAGGTACGTTATTCAGCATTTGCTATCCAACCGTAAATCCTATTTACTCCATTCGCTGTAAATCGTCCCGGAGTAAACAAGGTAGAGAAACAAAACCTACGGCTTTAACAATAACAAGAGAAAAACTGAAATAATATTACTGTATTTGGAGTAATGTTGACCGCTGGAGATGTGATCAGTAAGACGTGCAAAAAAGATAAATAAAAAAAAACAAAGCATTTTATAAAATAAAACTTAAGTGCTATAAAACTTTCATGTCAAAACATTAACAAAATTGATTACCAGTAAGTACTTATGGATATATACACAAGGTCCGGAATAAAGAATGGGTTAGCGGTAGAGACATATTTAGGGTTCAGTAACCAAAGGGTCTACAGAATCCTATTGTTAAGACAACACTGTCCATCCATTCGTTTGTCCTTCTCTTCAGTAGATAAGTCTCAAGTCGTAATATATTATAATGTCACTGATAAAGGTAATATTTACTTACATAAAAAAACACGTTTTTACGTATTTTTTAAGAAAAAAAAAGTAGAACAAAGGATTATTTTTCTCTTTTAGAGATATGTCCTTGCTGCGAGATAGTTGCTAAGAAACATTTAGGTCTTTTACGTAGACTGATATATAAGTAGACAAAAGACAACGAGATATTTATAATAAATAAAAACAGAATCGTAAACATAAATAAATAACTTAATATCGTAAGACATAATCAAAATACAGAATACAGAATACAAAATACAGAATCGTAAACATAAATAAATAACTTAATACTCTTATGCATATAATTTTATTTTATATACAACATTCATATGTATCTTAAGTTATATCATGATATCATTACGGGATACCATCCAAGTGTTACGCTTGAAAAACAGCATTCATATCTCACTTACAAGGTTTTTAAACTCTACTTACACATTATAAATAGTCTGCTTATAACACTTTTTAGTTTACTTAGTATAAAAGGTTAGATCTTAAAATGTAGTTAATAGATAGCTTTTAAGTGTGCGCAATTTTTAGAGTAGCTTATTAAGTAAGCTAATAAGTTTTACATAAATGGGGGTAGCTAACTGTCGAATTACTGGTAGACTAGAGATATCAATGATTAACGAATAACAAATTATAACGTTAATGAACTGTATCCACCTTATTTAAATATTTTTTTTATATATTTTCTATATTTTATTTATTATTTTTTTTATATACGTGCTTATATAAAATGCGCAAAAACAGAAAGGAAAGATTATCAGTTTTTCAAATATAATATTGAACTTTGAAAACAATATTTTCTTAATTTTCATCTATTATGGTGTGAAACAAATAGGATGTATAAAAATATATCTACAGGTTTATTTAATTAAGATGAAGCCTCCTAGCCAGCTCTTGATATTTTGTAAATACTTAAATTCAAACTTAAACATTTTTAAGTATATGCATGTCTGTCTCATTAATTTTATATTCCTTACGGTCGCTAATGCTATTTTTATAATTGGCCTTTCGTATAATTCTATAATGGTCTTTAATCAATAATTGTTATAGATCTATCTATTACCTTTGCCAATTACCTTTTAGATTACTGTATTATATTTATATATGTTAATACAATACAAAGTATTTATATAGCTAATACTCTAATTCAATTTCAAATGCAATACGTAGTGGATATAGAAAATCCAATTACCACTTCGATAATAACTTAATCTACAACCTAGTAAGCTAGGCTTTCATTGGCTTCAATAATACATTGGAATACAACTGCACAGCGTGAAAAGCTTTTTCTTCTATGACTAGTCGTACCCACAGCTTTGTTCTATTTTGTTTGATAAAGAGAAATAATACAAGGTAATAACATACTTATTGGATTTATCGAATATAAAAGCTTCAATGTAACAAGATATTGTCTATTAGCATTCTAGGTCGAAAATTAAAATTACTATTTTTGAAGATATCTATAAACATGTATAGCCATGTACAGCTTATTTAAATGTATATAAATATAGAATGAAAAATAAACCGATACGGGTAGGGGTTCGAACCCGCGACTACTGGGAAACCGTCCCGTCGCTCTACCAACTAAACTACCGTATCGCTGTCCGCCTCGGTGAATTAAGCATTCTATATGTGATCGTCTTTAAGGGACGGTGGCGACATCTATTAGGTCTCTTTCGAAAATCCTTAATATCTTTTCAATGTTTATCTATACTGCAAAGTTAGAAATATTGGTTAGGATTTTTGAAAAATAAACTTATACGAGCAGGGGCCCGTATAGGTTTATTTTCCATTCTATAGTTATATAAATTTATAATTACTATTTTGAATGATTAAAGATTAAACTTTTAAGCTCTGGTAAATGTCTGAAAATCATCTATGATATTCTCACATTTACAAGATCTCTAGAAAATCGTCGCGTGGTATGCTATTCTAGTTTTTTTTGTCTCACGCTTTAATTGAATTTAAATTTGTTCTCATATATCTTTAATGATTTTGGCCACATAGTCAATACTATAACATATAATACATATATATGTATGTATATATATATATGTATGTATATATATATGTATGTATATATATATATATATATAAATAATATAATAATAATAATATTTTTCCATGGACCTAGCCTTTGGCCTGTCCAAATATAGTCTCATAAATGCAATGATTTTTTCCTAAGTGGAATAAAAAACTTTGACAATTTAGAATAAGTCAATTCTTTAGAAAAGGGTCAAGTTTCTTCTTCATACATATAGTCTTCTTCTAAATATAGTCAGTCTCATAAATGCAATGATTTTTTTTTAATTGGAATAAAAAACTTTGACAATTTAGAAAAACTCAATTCTTTAAAAAAGGGTCAAGTTTTTTATACATTATATTATACACATTGAAAAGTTCTGGCTGTATTTTTTTAACTACCATTTTGCTGTAAAACTTGGAAGTGGCTTTAAGTATCGTGTTCTTTTTTCTATTTGATCTTTTTATTACAGAAATAAATATACCTGATGTTATTTGATCTTTAATTTCAATCGTGAATGGAACTAAAAATGTTTTGTAAGGTATATTTATTTTAAACGTACAGTATCCCCTTTTATTATATAGATCAAGGATTTAATACATACATAACTAGAACCCCTGTAACTTATTAATTATACTTAATATTTTACTCAAGAGAAATCTTCGCTAACAAAAGTCAGCCGGAGTCCATTGTGTTTGTTAATTAATTAATCCTTTATATTTCTTTTTATGAGAGAATTCTTTAATAAAATACTAAGTGGCCTCAAATGAGCTATACTTTTGATTTATTAACTGGGTTAACAATTATCCAGTCTACCCGAAACTCATACTTATTATATATTTAATTATAAATTGTATATGATAATACTTATATTCAGTTATCTTGTTACAGGTACGACATACAGTTGATAACAGTTGGAGGAAACCGTTAAGGAAATTAACAGAATACTAGCCCAGTGGTCCAATTTCGTTCAAGTAGGACTTCGAGACGAAGATATTCCAAACTAACACATAGTAACAGTCTATATCCAAGATAACATTTAGGTACATATAATGTTAGTATGACTGATCTTGTAGTGAGATTATTAATAATTATTTGTCCAAAAGGAAGCAAGCAAAAGTCAGTTCAATGTTAAATATCCAAACACAACAACGGTTCGAATTTGAACCAGTTGTGTTAAATATAAAACAGTTGTGTTTATTTTAAAACATACTATTTATTTCATCGCATAGAAGTAAAGAATAATAGAATTTCAAATAAAAATCTTCAGATTTAAATACATTCTGCCACCATAAATATATATAAACATGATAACGTTAGCTTAAATATATTCTGTACCATTTAATCTTATAACTAGATAAACGTCTTTGTTTATATGTTACTACATAAGTATGTTAGAAAAGCTCTATAATATTTTCCAGACCGACACTTTGGTTATTGTTATTCCAATGGGTGACGGTGATCACTTATTACCAGAGGACGGGTATGCTCGTGTCGTTCAAAAAAAAAAAATCCTAGTCATTATGAGCCACGTTTTAGTTTATTGTATACAGGTATAGTAAAAAAAATCTGGCCGACCAGACAAAAATATCCTAATGACATGAACAAAAATAAGTTAAAACATAGTTAGTCATTTTATTGCATATAAGATCACAGAAAATAAAGTACAAAATACATAAACACAACGAATAGGTAAGCAAAGAAGTTCTTATTGCTATGAGAAATCTCCGAGACACAAACTTTGGATAAAAAGACTTGAGTAATAAGAACAAGATAGTGCAAACAATATGAAATATTACTAAATATATATGCATAGAATACAGCGAGAAACTGACTAAAATAAATGAATGAATAAGTAAATATCTGATTACAAATTAAACATATCACCATTAATATATAAAAAAATATATAGTACGCACAACTATAATTAAAACATGTCTAGGGAACTATTTTCAAATGTATGAATATGTACTTAATAGTTTATTATATATTATTATATAATATACTACAAATAGAATACTCAAATATCCTACCCGACTATTAATATAATATTCAAATAACAATAATATTTATTATAAGATTTAAATATACAATACAACTGTACTGTATAAAAAAGTACTAGAGATACAATTGTTGTTCTGATTTAAATTTTTAAACCGTTTATTCAGAATTCTAAAGAATATTTATATAAGAGAAAATCTAAGAGAAAAATTAAACCATTAAAATCAATTTGAATCTCGACAGAACACAAAAGAATAAAGAAGTATCATTGTTAATAAAATATCTATAAAACATGTGATTTGAACAACAATTATTATTTTACGTTTCACCAGACGGAAAAAAATCGAGAGAGATACTTACCAATAAATCGATTTACAATAGTCGACATATTTGATTTGTGTTTGGACTTTTTGTGGTTGGGTCCGGAAGTGAGCGCTGGTCCGAAGCGTGCATATGATCACGAGCTCAAAAATTGACAGCTTTTGTTTTAGTCATGTCCGTTCAAAGTAAACGAACGCTTTGTATTTTCAGTAGCCTTTGTTCATAGGTGTTTGAGTATGGATTCTATAGTCGGTATATCCTTGTTTGAAATTGTTCAGTTAATTTACAATGAAAAATAATATCATTCTGTTATGCTGTGTTGAGAAGAAGTATATTATTGCCGTAATCTATTCTAACTCATCTCCATTATTGTCACAATAAATAAAATACATAGTATTCATCTCAGTGGCACTATTATGTTGTCTGTCTGTGCCCTGTCTGTCCCTGTGTATGCTTAGATCTTTAAAAATATTTAGTATGTGTGTATGTCATGTAGGTCTATACTGGTCTTAATAGCATTTCATTAAAATGGATATCTTAGAAGATATCAGACATTAATGAAGCGGAGGCACATCGTATACAAACACATCCTGTAGTATACACTAAATATCAATCTTTTTAACTGCTCAATATTAGTATCTATATTTCACCCGTACGAAAACCGAGGGTCGCTAGTTTATAAGATAAAAAGAACTTGTATCAAATTACCATCCATAGTTTCGAGTTCTTATTGAAGCCAGACACGTGTCGATTACTCGCATTCCGTGTAGAGTTTAAATGCTTTTAGTAAAACTTAATATACTTTAAAACAATATGACTATAACTTTTCAAATATTAACATTTTTAAAAATATTGGACTTATAAGTTTGTATTGTAATTTTTTTAATTCAAACAACAATATAGCTTAGAAAGTTTTATTCTTATTTCTTTTATGGATTATATAGTTTTTAAAAGAAACGTTTTTATTTCAAATCACAATAGCTGGGATAAAAAAAAGAAGTCCACTGATGTCAGACTCGCCCGGGTTCAATAACCTCTCCGATAGCACAATAAGTTGTTGTGAGCGCGAATAAATGCATTTTACAGTACACCACAAACAAACACATCTAGCGGATTCCATTTGAAAGAAGATCCTATAACGTTGTTGACAATGACTGATAAGAATGTCACTCAAAAGAAAATGTGCAAATTCCAAACCACTCAAGAGAATGGAACTTCTTTTGTAACTCACTTCCAAGGCACAATAGCCGATCCGCGTTAACTTTTTAAGAAAAATATTTGGTAACACCAAGTATCCCAAAATCTTTGGTCCCGAGGGAGAAATTTGTATAGAAACTTTGTATTCGTTAACATGATTATGTCCCAATGTACTACGCAATAAAGTTAGGGATGTTTTCACATAAAGTGTTATTTAATATATTTGTTTTTGCTATATTTCTAACGTAGATCATGTAACCTTATAGGCAAATAATCGTTTTATTTAACAGTTTCTTAAAAAAATATTTATATATATATATATATATATATATATATACTTTTTTTTTTTTTTTTTTTTTTTTTTTTCCAAACATACATTTAGTATCTTTGTCTACTGGTAGGTATTTGTTTGTACTATTTTTTATATCCCGATGGTGCCAAACGGCCCGCGTGTTGGTAATAAGACTATGGTTATCGTAAGTCTATGAACACCTGCAGAGAAAACACATGTCCACCGTTTAAAAACTTATTTACCCCCTTTTGAATAATTTTATGTTTTTTTAGGTGTTTTTATTTATTTATTATTATTATTATAGAAGTAAGTAGGTTCTGTCCCTACAGCGTAACATATTTCCTCCAAAACACCCGAATATTGAGCAGGTATTTGAGTTATAAATGGTCAGTCACCCAAATTTCGAGCCATTTCTCTGGTCAAGCATGTGTTACTGATACGATCTTGACAGTATTTGAAGATGCGAATCGAGAAGCGTATAATACCTTGTGACATGTTGTATACAAAACTGTATATAATGTTTGAGAATAATTATAAGCCATAACTTACATTAATGAAAATTTTCTTGTTTGAAAATAAAGCATGTTAAGCTTATTTAAAATTATATAAATATATAATAAAAAAAAAAAAACGATCACATATAGAATGCTTAATTCACCGAGAAGGACAGTGATACGGTAGCTCAATGTATAGAGTGACGGAAAGGTTTCTCAGAGGTCGCGGGTTCGAATCCCTGCCCGTATCGGTTTATTTTTCATTATATATTTATATTTCATTATATATTATATATTTATTTTTAATCTATAGTATGTTTTATGTTATTAAAATAAACTAACTTAATACAATAACTTTTGATCTAGATGTAATTGGTCTAAAACAATGGTCCTAACCTATGTTTAGTGTATCAGCAGCCAGGCTCAGCTTCGGCTTCCATCTATGACAAAAATATAAAAGAGTCGATATAAAAATCTGTGAATCCTATGAAATGATCAGATCGGTAGGTAAAACATTCATCATGACTCACAATAAGAAAGAAAGTCTTCTGAAGACTGGTTATTTCTTTTCTTTATCACCTGTAAGAAGCCTAACATAATGCTTTTTAAATATATATATAAAACATCGTAAATAATTACCGATCTCAGTAAGCTGAACCAAAAGTATAAATGTCGACGCATAAATAATTGGTTGTAGTTAAAGATTGGTATCACCAAGCGATTACGTTAAAGATCGGATTGTAAATCTAAATCCCACTAGAGTCTTCGTAGTCGTAATCCTCAAGATTGAGTGTTTGGCGGTAAACTCTAATACTACGAGAACTCAGAAAGCCTTATTGATAGCGTAGAGATTTTAGGTTCAAAAGCGTAGCCTCGACTTGGTCTTCTCATTAACTTAATAAATTAGACATTTTATATAGAAAATAATATGATAACAAAAGGAGATGATTTATATTAGCAGTTAATATTAAAATTAAATGAACACCGCCATTGTAATAAAATGTAGTATAGAAATTTTTCTTCTTCAGATTTTATTCTATAGTGTTCTTGCTATTATTTAAAAGGCAATTAAAAATAATGAAGGCATTGTTGAATAATTTCAAATTAAAACTCTAATATATAACACTGAGCTTTTATAAATCTGATAGATCAAGGGTTTGGAAAAGGAAAAGATAATAATATATAAACAGGATATATATATATATATATATATATATATATATATATATATATATATATATATATATATATATATATATAGGATTACCAACATTTTGTGCTTGCCAAGATATATGTGCAATCTCTCGTTTATATTCTTGTCAATCTTAATCTTATCTTCCCCATCTCGTCTGTTTTTTTTCTTATCGGTAGCTCGTGTACATTAATCATGAGTAATTTGATAGACTGCTTGATAACTCACCCTTTTTAATCTTCCGATTCCATCCCATCGAGTAATGGATATACCGACGAACTTTCAAAGATAAGAGACTAAATTACTTTTACAATTTAAATCTATATACAACAATTTAATTCTATATTTTAAAATGTCGAGTTAAAAATATATAAACATAATTGAACTTAATCGAAATGAAATAACAAAATGTTTTTTAAATCACAAATTCGGCGGTATTTTTTCAATTGATTGTATAAAATTATCGGTTTACATTCCAATACCGGTTTTGAACCGCTTGTCATATTGAAACGTTGTAGTCAAAGACATTACTAATGCAATGTACATCAAATCTAAATCCAAATTAATTCAACGGCACATAATTGCGTAGCTAATTCCTCTATATTCTGGCCATGTGTTTGCTTTGCGTATGGCGACATTCATTTTCAAGTATAATTACCCGATATCGTATTAATGAGCAATAAAATACAATGACACTCTAATGAAGTTAAATTAGTTCAATTATTATGTTGACTAACACAGAGTAATAAGTATTTATTGTTTAAGTACTTTACAGTTTATAAATTGTTTTTTTTTTTATACAAAAGGCTTTGATATATATCGATTTTTATCACAACTGACATAATAAAAAAATATTTTCTTTGGTCTGTTATATGTAAACATTACTTTCTAATTTTAGTTGAAGTCTCCAAAAAAACAGTAATTTAATTAACGATTCTCAGACCACTAGGGCTTTCTCGTATTCGTTATATTACCACTCTTCACGGCACTCTTCTAAGTGCCTCGCCAAGTATACAAGTACTGGGTCTCAACATGTCGAACGTAGGTCAGTGTCAAGGTCATTCGCAGACCAAAGCCCGGTTAGCTTCCTTTTCCAATTAGCAGTGATCAATAGAGCGAGGACAAGAGGCTACTATAGATATTATCTATTTATTACGATGAAGTTCAAATCTATCCAAATATGGAGTAGGTACTACTCTCTTTTCTATGTTGGATCACATCAGTATCAGCTTTTACTATTTATGTTATATATGTCGTATGGACAATCCATCGTTCAGTCCATGGTCATTTTACTGGATATAATATGCTGTATAAATTCAAATGGGTTACATTATTCCCTAATCTGCATCAAATGTTACGCTTTAAACTATTATTTTGATAACACGAATTGTGATTACGACTAGGCAATATTAGAATAACATAAGCAAATTTTATTAAACAAGAAAAAACATGTATAATAAAGAATTTATAGCATCATCAAAGAAATCCGGAAGGAATTCAATTTTTAACAGCAAACTTTCTATTATCATATCAGGGCTTTAAAATGTGTTGGTAAATTAAACAAGTAACACAAAAATATGATATTATCTTTATTTTACCGTTTAATACAACGATGGGGTATGAAAAAAACATAACTTTAAGCAAGCAATTCTATCACAAATACAGTAGTGTCATAAATTGCTGTTTAAAATGGCGAACAATGAAGTAATTGTATATAAAACGTCGCTTAGTCAACAATTATAATACCAGTCTGGCCCTTGACATAATAGTCCCAGTGAAGTTTACGCTTCTACCCGCTATTGAGAGTTTTTGCTGTAAATGAAAAAAAATACAATAACATTAATATGTTCAGTGTGAGGGTTCTTATATTATAATTTAAAAATATTGTATAGATATTTATTACTAATTTTGTTACATAAGATATATAATATTGTCAGGAATTATGTTCTAAACATTATAAGATATATGTTGTTCAATAATCTATCTATACATATAATAAAATTGTCACTGATCAATGGATCAGTGACAATAGATCAGTACATGAATGCATGTACCTGGAATTAAAAAAAAAACATTATAGGGGGGCTTTATAAGAGCAAGAGAACCCAAAACAATGGTTTTTCAGTTTGTCTGTTTGTCTGTATGTCTGTATGTCTGTATGTTTGTGCACGCTAATCTCAGAAACCGCTTAACCAATTTGAATGCGGTTTTCAGAAATATATTATGATAGTCTTCACTTAACATTTAGAGTTTATTTCATCAAATTCGGTTAAGAAATAAAAAAGTTATGACAATTTATGTCAATCATGTAATAGGTACCATGCAAATCTTATTCTATACATGTAAGAAATCTGTAGAGGAGTAGTCTTTGGACATTGAAAATATTAAAAAATAAACCAGGATGTGAAGTGATAACTAACAGAATCCATTTTCAGCATTTTTAAAATCTTTGTCTGTTTGTCTTTTAGTTGTGCACTCAACACCCAGAAAAAATAGTTTCAAAAATTCATACAGCATATAACCTTATATAAGCAAGAGAAAATCCGCGATGGTATATGATAACCCACAATAGCAAATTTTTATTCTTTACTTTTTACGAAAAATAATAGGTTAATTACGAAGCGATTTTAAGAAATACAGCTTTAATCCTTATCTAATTAAGTAACTTAAATACATTTTACATTTAATATGGAACAATATAGCCCTTTACAACATACAATTTAAATACATATTTTCGAAGATATTACAGATTTAAAATATAGGGTCTTCGCGATGGCGGCGGTACAGTCGGCCGCCGCACTCTGGTATGGAACCGTGCAAACCGTCTCAAAATTGACTTCTGTGTACGTTCAGCATTGAAAATGTTTTAATACATATAGCTAACTGAATGTTTATCATTAAAAATAGATTTTTTTTAAAAACTAGACCTGCAAGTTGATGGTGAAGATAACGTCGATTGTGTAGCTCAGAATTCCTCAAGTTTACATGGTAATATTTTGATTATGTTCAATGAAAATCTGTAAGTGTGATGTATGGGTAGAATGGTTATTAAGTACTCTGTTTAAAAAGTATTTAAATGGACGTTTAAGTAAAAACAAGAGAGGTATAAAAATAATTACAGTACCTAATATTGTATCTTTATTAAAAACTTTAAATATACTTTTGACAGTGAGCGATGTCTGCCGATGTCGTAATTTTGATTGTATCACATAAAATAAGTCATATAGAAGCCAATATAAAAAAGGGAAGTGGGAATTGTTTTACTGCGAATTTAAGGCGTGCGAAGCCGCGGGCAAAAGCTAGTATTACAATAAATTTATCATATAATAGGCATAAAACCTACATTACATAAGTAACTAAATATTACAAAGAATCCCCACGAGTTTATCTTTAATCACTTATGCAAGATTTATGTAAAATGTCACATCTTTAGCTAGACTAGATGTCTTGGGCGACCGGATACTGAATAACCTCTCATCTAAGTTTATATATCAAGGTTTTAAGACTTCACTGGATCATCATATGAGGCACTTGTGTTTCGTTGATGTAGATAAATTGATAATTACATGTAATTTGAAATAACATTATGTTTATTTTTAAATATCTTCAAACAATTCCAGTAAATTTAAATTAAAATAAAGCCATGTAAAAATTCTGGTGTCCATTTAGTTTTCAATATTCAACGTGTTATTTACGGAATAATTTATGTACACTTTGTTTTACTATGTCCGCCTGTTAGATTGTCTACTGGAACTATACACAAAATAATAATTTCCACCAGTAGCTCTCACAAATCTGTTACCAACTAGACGTGAAATAATTGAATTTTTATTCAAATTCTAAAATTGTATTTTGTATTGAAATTTAGCGCTCGCATTCCTCACAATGTGTGTCTGTCTATGTGCCAATCATAATCTAAATCTGATGTAGCTATGCACAGAATATTTATATTTAGCAACATCCATTACAAATTCGTGTCAAATTTTGAATTTGAAATATGTTGCTAAATACAGTTATCATTCCTAAAATATGATTGATCTAGTTCTGTAACAGAAATTAATAGTTTGGTAATTAATAACGTTCGAATCTTTTTAAAATAATACTCATATTCAAAATATTATCTTAAATAATTTTATTAACACTTAGAATCAATTATTTTACAATAAAATAGTGACGTTAATTTTTATCTAATAGTAGTTCGATACTTTGTAAAGTATATCACATGCGTTTCTTTAATAAAGTGGGTGTTATCTAAGAAAAGGTTTTAGAAATACGAGATGAAACTGTATATAAATACATTTTTGATTGAATATGTTGGATATGTAATCCCTGAGAGGGAAAGATGGGGATGAAAGGTTGTTTGAAAATCCCTTATTTTTGGAATAAGATTCTGGTTTCGTTTTTCTGTAAACCTAAATCTATTTTTGACAGGACATTCAGTGACCGTAAAATAGTTAAAGTTAATCTCAAAAAGATAATTAACTGTTTGTTCGGCGTAATCTTATCTGACTGATAGTAGTCTATGAAAATGCCAATGCATTTCAGTGCTTATCAAAACCATGAAGTTACAAAGTTCCTTTATCATTTCAAAATATATACTATTATCAATGAGATACTAAGTATATTAACTTAAAAACGAGTCAATAATGAACCAGATAAAGATAACTAATTGCTGTAATACGCTAATTAATTCCAATGGTCAAAATGAAACCAAATCAACCATTCAGTGTACCGGCCGTTGTTAACTCAGTGCATGGATTTGACTGGCTTTGCCAGCTAATACCAATTGCGCAATTGATAGGTAATAGGTAAGTGTGAACAATACCGATTGCCATTATATTGTTATTGAATTAGATTGAGGTAAATTTACTGTAAATGAATTCTGATAATAAAATTACATTTTAGTTAAATATTTTATTATTTTGTATATTTTCCGAGATCAAGGCACATATATAAAAACCATATAGAGATCAACATGCATATTTCTATATATATTTTTCCTCACATCTCGATTTCAATATCATTTTAGTTTCATAAAAAATAGAATCGAATATGAACGAACTCACATGTATAAATGTCATTTGAATTTTAAATAAGCTTAACATGGCTATACATGTTTATAGGTATTTTAATTTTATTTTTAAATCTACACATAATGAATAATGCATTAATTTATTTTGAACAAATGAATAAAATATAACAGTAGTAAATGGATTCAATTTTAATTACATCTTCTTCATGAAGAATGACATTCCCAGGATTTACATTTAAATATCGAGTAGAATTGTAATTCAAATTTCAAAATTTTAACCGTGTTTTAAAATTTATCATATCGGATAGTGTTTTTCCATACTAGAATTATACTTTTCCGGAATTCATATTTATCTAGTTTCTTTCCAGCTCAGACTTATGCAGTGCTGAAGGTGGTGTAAATTACATATTTTTTTTGTTACCACGTGAAATAACAAAAAAAAAACCATTATTACATTTATAATAATAGTCGTATTTTTTTGAATAACGATTAAATTCGATAAATCAAAGCTCAAATACAAAATACGCTAAAAGCAATGTTTAATTACGCAACTACAGTTAATGACGAAAAGCTAAGCTAATAGTCTCTAGGTTCCGCAGTATTTAAAATGTTTAAACAATGTACAGATAATTACTATTATTATTCCTCTTGCTTTTATCGATGTTTAATTATGAAACTAAGTATATAGGTTATGTAAGAAGCGTCAGTACGACTAGGATATTGCCATCTAAATCCTAAAATCGTTCCAATAACCCGAACCTAGAAGTACTTTCAGCTTACTTTTCTCATATGTCCAGAAAATTTCTTTACCGAGCGCTTTTAAGGCGAGAATTACCTAGATGTCTAAAATATCTTTCCAATAACCTTTAATATAGGTAACGGACATTATCTCCTGTCTATCACTAAAGTACATTATTTGTGATAATATAATACAAAAAATATTGAAAAAAAAAAATACATCAGTTATTTTCGTTCGACTTTTCTAAGATTTTGCAATTTGTAACTATCCGAGATATTTGTCTCATTTTTTCGTCAGGTTGTTGGGAGCGGTTAGATTTGAAGTTACTCTTGTCGTGCCCAGAAGTAAAGCCTTAACCTGTAACCGGTTATTGTGAAGTCAGGCTTTATGATGAAAGACCGTTGGCTGAAGCCTGAAATTATTATTTTGGTAACACTGTCTGCCAATTGATCACAGAGCAAGAGGTGAAAAAAACCAATTATCGTCCAAGTAATAATTATGTAAAAATGTTGAAATTTATAATTTACTCATCCTTCAGGTTTTTTACTGTCACCAAAATACTTATCACATGCTGATAGTAAAAACCTTATCCGCCGCCGGGTTCCGTCTTATATTTACAGCCTCACCTTATATTTACAGTCTTTATACCTGCTCCAAGATTATAAATAAATGTTTAAAAGTCTATTTTTATTTATAACTTGTTTATATAATGTATGTGAAAATTAAATTAAAAAAAAACTATTTTTTTAGTTACTTACAGAACAAATACAAAAATACCTCTAAAAGAATATAAACATTATTATTATGTACTTATTGACGTCGTTGCGTCGTGGGACCGCTAACAAAAGAATCATTTAAAAGGCAAATCACAAATGTAGGTAATTCCCAACAGTGGTGGTGTTTTATGTTCTTGTATTCTTCCTGTATTCTTTTATTTTACGTCATCTATGACGTTTGTTAAAATTTTAGATTAAATATGGAAACTAAACAAAGTCCAAAAATCTAAATAATAATTATCCTTTAAATGTCTCTTTTTTCACTTTGCTATGATATGTAACTTTGATCTATTTTTTGTTTTGGTTAAAATAAAATGCTGAAAATATAGGTAGGTACTGCGAGTTAGATTATTTCACTTATTAGATTATTTCACTTCAATACTGTTTTAACTTAATATTATTATTATGTTATATTATTATTAATAGATATTAAAATTTATTTACCCTAAAATTACACATTTATATTTTAACCTTAAGTATCCTATCAATACTCAATAATATTTATAAGAAATAGCTACGATCTCATTAAATAATTGGGACAGCCCGCTAGACAAAGATTACGTCAATTATAAATAGAAAATGAACATCGAGAAAACTCTAAGAAAATTCGCTCTCCTTTTAGCTTCGAATCGAAGATCTAGCCTACTTCCATTCTACGCCCCCATTATATGTTCTACAGCTTGTTGACCTGCCCTAAGCTTACCGAATCTTACATTACAAATCTTCACTAATACTCCATTTTCTCCGATATCGATTTTGATATAAATTTATTTTCATATAGATACATTTTAACAGAATAATCGTTATTTTTTTAAGTAATAGAAACAGTTTTTTTTAATTTTACGGTTATTTTATTAATAAATTATAATTTTAGAATACGTAGTAAGGTTCTTGTTTGTATGTGTTAGAACAAAATATTTGTACATATATTCATATGGAGAACCATTCATTGTTTTAGTATAATATTTGTACTAAAACAATTATAACTTGTACTACAACATTTAAATTGTACATTAAATAAAACTGAAATTATTTACCGAAAGCTTTCAAAAATTTTGGAATTAATAATAACTAAAAAAATCATAATAAATATAAAATATTTAAATAATAATAATTGTGACCTATATTTTCAAATATTATTGTCAAAGTTGATGAAGTAAAGGAAGTCCTGTTTGAGATCCAACAGTGCATATCCTGGAAGTATCAAAGGGAAATAGCCTTAACTATGTTCCTTTGCAAATTAATATCTCGTCACAGTGTAAGTAATGTAATAAACTGGCAATTGGTATACTAATAGTGATTATAGACAATCTGTTAATATCGGATCCAGAGTATTAGGAATTACGTGTTATAGGTAATTATATTGGTTAAAATAAATGTGTTAAAAACTTATATTATTCATTTGACAATACAAAAACCAAATTTAAAATTTTGTCTTGTGTTATTTTAATATGTATGTTAACATTGTGTTAAAAGAACACACATTATGCATAATGTTGAAACAGCATGAAAATTTCGAAATAGATTTGTATCAAAATTCAATCCAAAAGTTTATACTTAAAATGTAAATTGAGCACATTTTCACCTTATCTCAGACTCAAAGTCTACAGATGCCTTAAGTCAGGCTTCACTCTAACTTACTAATTTAAAAGTATTTTCGTCATCGGAAAGACGGTGGGTATGAAAATGGAATCACCATTAAAGATCGTCGAAGGTACAGCGTTTTATCGGAAAAAGACTTAAGACTGACTTTTTGGGCCTCAATTTGACATGAATATTTATGAGCCATTCTTCTTCCGCGCTTCGCAGACGCGACTTGTCTAAGACGGGTGATGGATTCCATTTTTTCATTAAACTGTTATTACTGCACTGACATCCCTCGTCAACCGAAAGATTTAACAAACATTTTATAACTGTCAAACGTTATGGTGGCATATAAAGATGGCAACACTGAGCAAACGCTCGTTCGGAAAAAAATCGTAAAATTACAATTTGTGGATTCATAATATTTTTAATCTTTTGACGACAAAATTTAAACGGGCATCTTAAACTTGATTTTAAACACGAAGACATTTATGCTGCGAATAAATTATGTATTTTTTTAAAGAAATCCTGTGAAATAAATTATTCCTGGCGGTATTTTAATTTTTCTTTAAAATGGCTTTGCTCTAATTGAAAACAATTCATTGGCCAGATTTAGTAGATTAATTACATTTTTATTTATTTTCATTGGAAAGATTCCGCAATTATTGTAAATGTTTCTAACATATTATTATTTAAAAACATCCACAAAATAAACGTTTATTTTTAAAAAGTATTTGATGTCCGATTTCGTTCAGGTTTCCGTTACATCCTCGTTCTTTAGATAATTTTGAATCTAAATTTACTAATGAAAACATTAAGAAATATATTTATCCATCAAATATTCAACCTCCAAAGGCTCAGATCTCAAATAAAAATAATTTGAATGAAAAAGTATTTGTACCAAGTTTGTGATAAGAAGGTAAAGATGAAAATCTTCTCTAAAAAAATTACCACTTTTATTTTATTCTTTAAGATTATATATTTAAATCGAGAAATGTGAAAAACAAATATATTTTTAAATTAAAACACGCGTTAGTTTGAATAAATTTGAAATAATTGACCCAGAAAAACCTTTTTCTCGTAAACTTTCATCCCAGACTATTAGAGCTTGAACTTGGGGTCAAAAATAGTGTCTGTCTACCACTGACCTAAATATCTTCGAAGTCACTTGTGTGGTTTGATCGTTGCAAAGTAACATGGCATAAAGCTCCTTGTATTTACACTTCTAGTAAGGATGTATATTATTGCGAGGATAATAAAAACTATGTTCATTCAAAGCTATATCATTGTCAACTTTCAAACTCTTATTAAATAATAACATATCAAGCGATAAGCGCTTGATATGTTATTATTATATATGTTAGTATCCACAATACCTTATATTGACATCCCTTAGACAGATTCAATTTGTTTGTTGAGGTTAATTTACCACTATTGATGTCTTTATATTTGATATCAAACATGACTTGAGTGTCATAGAACCACACTGTCTCATTTGTGGCAGACAACAAAATATATGTTTTAAATGTATATTAGTCGTAAATAACAAATGTGTTATATTTTATTTTGTATCTAAAAGACGAAAAGGTACCAAGACAATATTTTTATATTACTCTATAACACATATACTTTGTTGGTAATGATATTAAAAACAGCTTTTAAGTAGGTCCTTTATAAATTCTAAACGTGTTAGAAAAATACCTTATCAATCGGATTTTTTAACAAAATCTATTAGGTTCCACTCTATCAAGCTAGGTTACATGTTATTCCGAAAATTGAAGAACATTTCCAGAGTAAAGTACTAAAGTTAATGTATTTATTATGTTTCTTGGCTTGAACACTGATACGTATACATTTGTCTTGGCTGAAATAGGACGCGTTCCCAATTGCGGGACCAATGTGCATTTCTGAATAGATGTCGGGAATCGATAAAAGAATTGGCGAAACGCTGAATTTATCTGCGTCTTCCCAAGAATTATAAGATTGTTGACGTGAATTGAGCTTCGTAAATCGTAGACAACTTTAATAACATTACAATAGACTACATGTGTGTGGAAAAGTAAATATTTGTTCATATATAAACTAGATTTATTAGTGTATTTCTAAAACAATTACTTGGAAATGTTAATTATTTAAGTTATAATGGCGTTTAAATTAAATAGATTCCGAAATAAATCAGGTTCTGGTTAAAGATAATTGTTTTAAATTCTCATCATGGGATGATAAGATCGTATTAGGGGTTTTGTAGAGCAAAAAGCCCGTGCACTTTCGCCGGAATTTATTAAGATGTAGATTTATTCTGGAAACAAAGCGCTCCCAAAGACAACGCAAAAACTATACGAGCTTAATGGTTTAAGACAAATCCTTTTTAGGAACACGGATATTTTAGAGCATTAACATTTTATATTGTTTTCTTATATTGTTTATTGTGTTAACATTTGCTTTGAAAATAATCTAACATTGTATAAAAAAGGAACAAACAGTATTAATATTAAATAAGTTGGCTTTTATTACTCGTGATATGTAATACTAATTATTATCATTTGGTATAAAAATATAATAATTAAAAAAAAACAATTACTGTTTATTTTTCTAATTTGGATGAAATATAAAGAGAAATAGATAATAGAAATTGTTGGTATTTTCATCGAAAAAAAGAAATAATATGGCGGTCTTTCCAAAATTATTCTAAGTAAATCTTTAAATTAAAAATTGTGTTGTCCTTAATTCGTATAAAGATCAGTCATTAAGGAATGCAGTCGGTGTTTGTTTGCGTAAGAAATTAATGAACCTTCAAGCCCAAGGCAAGAACCTTTTTAATTTTAATGAGATGTCCCTTCGCCCATTAAATGTTATGAGGTTTTAGCCTCAATCACTTCGAATGAGTTCTAAATATTTACAAAATGGTGTTCGTAATTATCAAATTCTGTCATTATTGCTGTTTTGTATTCAAGTATCCGCGTTATATCTACATAAGATCAGTTTTTGTCTTTATTAAACAGCGATAAAATATCGCTTAGAAATTCCAGCTTTCATTCCAGCAGCATTAGCATTTCCAGCAGCAGCGCTTAGAAATTCCAGCAGCATTCCAAATTTTACCTTTAAAAATACGATTGTTTGATAGGCCTAAATATATATATTTTTTATCATTTTAGGATTGTCTTTGAAATACATTAACGAGAATGGAAACGATGTCACATTTTGTTTAAAAACTGCATAAATTATCAAGTTGGGGTAATCTGCGTACGTTACAATGTAGACGGTTAAAACGAACGTTAGTACAAGTACTTTCATCTGGGCTCCATTTGCGACGTCTTTTGTTTTCCGCCGCTTTGTCTTGCTTCAAGTCGTTTGTGGAACAAATATTTACCTAGCCGCGGTTTCTGCTTTAATATTCCTACGTAATTCGCTATGTTTTAACGTTCTGTAGTTTTAGTGTTGCGTTTTGATGCAGGCTTTGTTCTTGGAATTATTTTGTTTTTTGCACACAAACTTTCCAATAGTGTATTTAGACAACTCTAACTAAATAAATATTCGCCAACATTATGTTGATATTCTTAAGTTCAACGACTTAAAACTTTAGTTTAATATATTTTTAACATATAAAAATAGAATAAGGTAAATAATTAAATAATAATAATTTTAGGTAAATTTTAGCCGTTTATAAATAAATATTGTCTGGCATAATTTACAAGTTATATACAATATGTGCTATTCACTTTGTAATTTTGTTCTCCAAATAAATGAATTAAAATTTTTAAATAAATAAATATAACAGAAAAATTGTAACGATATTCGTATAATATTTTTGATAAGCTTATTTTACTCCCTCATTTTTGTCTTTTTTCATGTGTGGCAAGCCTTGTAAAGCGCCCCTGAGTAAATCGAAATGATTGCATGATTGATTATATCAGATGATAAATTACCCAGAAATTTAAATTATAAGAGAATATGATAGCAGCATGACAGGATTTCACACAGCGTGTTAATGAAATACTTTGGTTTAGTTTATTAAGACTTAATGACTGTCATTTTGTTTTTATAATTTTAATATATTAAAACTCTGTATGATTTCTATATGAAAAATATAGAATGTTTTTAAAAACAATATATAATATAAATGTATTTATTGAAGAATCTTCGATATTCCTATTAAATTGTCCGTGATATGAGATAAAATAAATCAAGAATGGGGCGATCCTTTCAAGATGAAATTCCATATTGGCATAACTTGATAACATTTTTGGTTTACGTTACCTTTATTACAAAGCTGACGATATCTCGAGCTCTAATAAGTTTATAATCAAGTTTTGTAAAATAATATTAATAATAATAATAAACATTATTTATTGCCCATCAATAAACAGAATATATAAAATAATGTTGACAAAATAAAATAATACATGGTGACACAAAATGGCGGCCTTATCGCTGAAAATCGATATCTGCCAGGCAACCTTAAGGCTGAGGATACGTTAAGAAAAAAAAAATAACAAAAATAAATAATTAAAAAAAAATTATATAAAATAATAAAAATAAAATATAATGATAGAGTTCTGTGAATTAAAAACTAACAAAGCATCCTTTAATCAACACCATAACTTTGTTTAAGCCGAGGATATGAAAGAGAAAATCAATTAGTTTTTTTTCCTTATATCCACAACGTGTTGCTCATTGTTTTAAAATCCAATAGTCGTTGGTATAATAAACAAAAGTTTGCAATTCAATAGGCTTTTTTGTTTGTCTTTTTTTATACGAGCCAAAGCTTTGAATAAAGTTGTGTTCCTTTTGAAGTACCTGTATGTAACTGTTTTATTCTGCCAGTCCTGTATAAATTTTCCCGGATAATCGGTAAAATTGTTTTTACTTCGCGTCCAGGATAAAATTGATGGGTGAAACTTTGCAGTAATATTATTTTATAAGACATTTTATTGGTAAAACTTTGTGATGTATTTTAGAAAGGTTTTATCACTTACAGTTTTTATTGTAAAAATTAAAGAATGATGACTTGAAAACAAATATAACTTTTTTATATTTCAGGTTTACAACCTTTCTATATTCAAAATTATATATTTATGCATAACCGCGTCTCTTACTAACGAAGCTTAGCATTTTATATTTAAATATAAGTATATATATATCAACAAAATAAATATTATCAAAAATATAAAAAAACCGAAGTAAGGAATGTCACGTCATATCAATTCAAAAAGTTACCAAATTTGGTAATCTATTGATACCGAACTCACTTACTCAATTGTCAAGGAAATCGACCAAACTGAAATAAATGGTCATAGTTCGAACCTCTCATTGAGATGAAATTCCGGGTCCCTCGATATGATCGAACCAACCCTTCTGCCTCCATACACCAAGATAATACACAAGTATTAACCAATATAAACTTATATTACTATCTAAAAGCAATTTCGTTTAGGTTTATCTTACCTTGTTAAAAACAAATTTTGCATTTAAATTATAGAATTCTGATTAGAAGTCTTTATATGGTTTATATCTAATTTAATGTAATGAAAAATATTTACATTGAAAAGAAGAAAAAACTACGACAGCAAAATTAATAACAGGAAGATGAATGTCTACTCTATCCATTATCTTAATTATAATGAATATCCTATAAATAAAATGTTATAACCCAATTGCTTAGATGTTGACGGCATGATGAAGTGTCTGAGTGTCCCTTGCTCTATCGACACCACGAGACCTTTTTGTCTCCAAATGATTGATGGATATTTAGACAACGCCATATCTGATCTTTCTTGTTAGTCTGATGCCAGAGTTTGACGTCATCACATGTAAGTAGGAATAAATAACTTTACTTCATATACTACGTATTGTTATATATATCTATATATTTATACTATATTAATAGTAGGTATACAATATAGACGTACCATAATTCAAGCAGATTTTATTATGTGACAAATTACTTAAATTTCTTGTTGAAAAGCTGTCTGCGTGATTTGGGTTAAGAAAAGTTTAGGAATGTACTGTGATATTTTAGTTTAAAAGAAATAAGAAAAATGAATTAAGCTTGACATTGTTGTTAAAGAACATTTTCATCAAAGAGAACTTACTATTTCCTTCCATTGATAACAATCGACGCGAAAATCCAAAGAAAACTAATGACAGAACTTTCGGCTGGTACATATGACGATCACGTTTCGACGATAGAAATGCCCTTTGTTTTCCCTTTGATTGATATCCCTTCTTCATGATTTACTTTAAGCCCCCACCCTTTTGATAAAAACTTTGTTGAAGAAATGGCCCGAATATTCAATCGGTTATCAGATCTTTGTTTTAAGGCTAACGACAAGTAAAATTTGTTTTCTCTTTTGTTGACAATGGCGGCGCGATAAGCTGACTGAATGGGCGCGGACGTGCCAAAATTTCTATTCATTTTATGTCGCGAAATACACTGCAATATCTTTAAATTTAGCGGAAATACTTCGATAAGTTTTAGATTGCGGGTCTATTTTTGTTAAATACGAACTTCCTAGATTATATATCTTCTAATATTTCTTGTGACTTGAACTTGTATATTTTTTTTATTAGACAAAGAATACGAGTTCTTCCGAATAATGGAGACTTCGAAACTTCAAGCTTATCATATTATTCCTTTGAAGTGCATCAACTAATTTGATACATGTAATTGTAAATATCACATATATATTTAATGTATGAAGAAAAAAAATACATATTCAGTCCAGTTTGTTCAAACTATCCAATTTAGAAAAAAACGGAATAGAAAAATGGTTTGGGGATAAAAATGATAGCCCCCTCACCACATGACACGCTCTCATAGCCTTGCCGTGACCTATACGAATAAGGAAACAAAAATAAACCTAAACCCACTATATCTAAATTATGTAGTTGTCGAAATAAACGACGGATAAACGAGTGTATACTTATATATTAAATTACAAGATATAGTAGACAAAGAAAACATATTTCAAGGCATAACCTTTTTTTGTTTCATCATTTTCCGATCTAAAAACTTTAACTACAAATACACAATGAACTATATATTTAACTATTTCAAAATAATTACGGAGATGGTTAAAATGCGCTGAAACATATATATTAAACAGAAACATATATATTAAACAGAAATATATATATTAAACAGAAACATATATATTAAACAGAAACATATATATTAAACAGAAACATATATATTAAACAGAAACATATATATTAAAAAGAAACATATATATTAAAAAGAAACATATAAATTAAACAGAAACATATATATTATACAGAAAGATATATATTAAACAGAAACATATATATTAAACAGAAACATATATATTAAACAGTAACATATATATTAAACAGAAACATATATATTAAATAGCATACTTTGACCGTTGACAAAAGTTGTAGCAAACCTACAAACGCTAGTTGAACACAATTGAATAAGCTTGTCTCTCTAATATAAAAGGGTATGTAGCAGGTCATTTAAAGCTGAAGGGTAAGCGATCTTAACTCTTATCCAGTATACTTTTACGGTTGATATTTAAAAGACCAATTTAAGAAAGAATTTTATTAACTTAATTTAATTTACGCTATAAAATCCTCATTACCATAAGGATGTAATATGATAGCACAGAAATTAAATATAGCACGAACATAGAATTTAAATGTCATTAAAATCATAATTTTTACTTCTAAAGTAGTGTTTCTAATTAATTAGTGGACTTAATTCCACTTCTGAAGTTCTATGTTCATTAATTGGTGATTTGAGATACAAATGTCGTTAGAACGTCCATTTCTTTAGTATTAAAAACCGTTAAAAAAGTTTGATGCCTTGTAATCATTATTAATCTGAATGTTAAAACACGCTTTCATTAAAATAGACTCTACAATATCTTTTTAATCTTTCAAATTTGGACTTCATATTATTTTTGCTATAACATTTTGTTTTATGTACAACTCATGAATAAAATAACTAAGCACTAATAAGTTAGGAAAAGTCCAATTTACGATATTGAAAATTTCTCTCTATCTATTCGAAAACGCAACAATATGGAAATCTGATAAATCGCAGTGCGCAAAAACTTTTCATATTAAAAACTTATATAACCTGTTTGATGTTGTATGTTTCCTTTATAGTGATAACATTAACTCTTGATTGAGTTTATATAACTATAAAAATAGGCTAATTTAATGGCTATTCCTAAAGCGTTCTGCGATCAGCTTTTATGATTTTAATGCGTGATCTAGAAAAAAATGTGACTGTTTGACTATAATTTTAATTATATGGGCATTATTTGCGATGACCATGTCATATTTTTAAATTTCCATAGACGATATTTTTAATATTTTTGTACTATTTATTAAAGTGTATTTTGAGAATTATTGATCAAACAAAATCGTATCAAAACGATCTATGTTTGCATTATTTCTAAGTATGAATGAATATATAAAAACATACAAAAAAGTAGTACAATAAAATAACTATATTATAAACAATCAGAAATAACAAATATCCTCTTTTCTAATATAAACACCGAAGGCTAGTTTTGATATTGTTTGTTCCAAAAGATTCAATGAATAATATAAAGCTGCTCCCAATTGGATAGTACAAGAACAGTAATTGCTGAGCCTCTGTAAACAATATATTATGTAGAAACTGCGAAAACTTTTAGAAATAGAAATGTTTCTTTAGAAATATCTTGCTACTTTCAGAGTTGTCCCTGACATAAAATTCTTGTTTTCATAATGAAAACTTATACTAATATAATAAAGATGGAGTCCATTTTTTTAATTATCTTCAGACATTTGTTAAAAAGTGCTAATTTACCAATATATAATTGGGTTATTGCTTATATTGTTCCATCTGCTTGGACTACAGTAAAGCGTTACACTTATGTTACGTTACTACAGAACCACTGATCGCACGCTCAAAGGAAACAATATTACATTTTTGACTATAATTTATGTTTTTTTTTTATCAGTTATAGAATGCCAAATTAACCAACACGTGCGGGGATTTGAACCAAGACCTCTGGGAAACCGTCTTGTTGCTCTACCAATTGAGCTACCGTGAATAAGTTCTTAAGGTGAATTATCGTCACGAAGAAAGACGATCAGATATAGAATGCTTACTTCACGGAGACGGTTGGTGATACGGTAGCTCAATGTGTAGAGCGGCGGAACGGTCTCCCAGAGTTCCCGGGGTCGAATCCCAAAATAGACCGATACGGTTTATTTTGCATTCTATATTTATTTAAAATAAAAAAAAAACATAAATTATAGTCAGAAATGTAATACTGTTTGCTTTGAGCGTCCGATCAGTGGTTCTGTAGTACTGTCGTAACGTAACATAAGTGTAACGCGTTACTGTAGTCCAAGCGGATGGAATCGCGGGGACTATGTAGTAAACGTTTAATACATAGTAAATGTGTATTCAAATGGACTCTAGATATGTTTAAAATACCTGACGTTTCGATTTTCAACCACAATTTTCTTTATTTCAAATAACGAGCAGGTATATATTTTCAAACAATGTAAGATAATGGTTTATCACATAATTAATTAATTAACATACAAATCCACAAAATCTATCTTTAATTGTCAAAACTAGTTACTAATTCCCATTGGCGACCGTCTGAACGAAAAAGTATTTGGCCCCGCCGGAAAAGTTTTTCTATCAACGACAAGGATTTATTGTGACAATTTTCAAACAACGTCGGTCTGTCTGCCAGTCAAGATTAGAAGATGCAAATCAGGTTTCATTTTGGAATAGAATAGTATTTTCACTCGTCTATAAATATATAAGTATTTAAGTTATATTATTTTATAATATTGTAACGGACTTCGTAGGTCTTCGGTTGAATGCATGTGGATGACATATTTATTCAAGATTATAAAATTTTTTAAGCAATCTAGAATACATAATTGGACACTGATTACAAAATAATATAACTAGCTCGGATTTGAATCTACTTTTTTATTTTATATTAATGAGTTTTTAAATTCGCTGAAAACTTTTTTTTATTTAAAACCGTTCTTTTTAATATTGAATGTAAAAATAATAACCAGGAACACATTTCAAACCTCAATTTCGCCTGTGGCATCTATTCAACAGTGGTTTTATATAAAAATACATGTATTCGGTAGTTAATTTTACAGAACGTATTATTATTATTTTTTTAATTTATTATATATTTTTATTAAATAATTATATTTATGTATGTATTTATAATACATAATTCTTCTTATAATTGTATTAACTCAATTATTTATAACATTACCGCCTCATATGCAAATGTGCAACACTTGCTCCAACAAATTCGTAGAAATTAGAATTAAGGCAATTTGCATTATATTTGAGTGCATATGCAATTCTTTAATACAACAATAAGATGCGAATGCAATTGAGGAAAACTGCGAATCGTGCGCCCGACTACAATGAGGTGCGTCCGGCCTCATTAAGCCTCCCTAACAAGAACAAGAAAATTCTCATAGGCTTTTCTAAATATTTATTTTTTATTTTGTGTATTAATTTAGGTTGTTCAATAACCTAATTTGTTGCACTTTAAAAACTGAACAATAATAATAATATCAGGACAAATTACACACATTGATCTATCCCCTAAGTAAGCAAATGATTTGCTTGTATTAAGGGTGTTAGACAACGATCCAAATACATAGAAATACTGAGAATATATTTAATAAACGACCAAATCCTGAAACACAGACAACTATGCTCATCACATAAATGCCTGTCTGCCGGGAATCGAACCCGAGCCCCATAGCGCCGTGACACGTTAGGCGTCTGCGCTAACCACTCGACCAACAGGGCTGAAATATGATTTATATTTTTTTAGTTATATTAATAATATCTAATGAGTTCTAAATCATTAATGGTACATTTATCCATAATTCGTAATTATATTTAAAAAATACATTTATAATTACTCCACGTATCCTACTCAATATGTCTGATGGAAAGAAATATATGTTAACTAATACCTCCCCAACCCTGTATCACTGTTCGTTTATATTAAACTGCTTGGATTAATATGGATGAAATCTTAAGTGGAAAGTCTAATGCATATGTTTTATGTTATTTGAATTTTAGATTGTCGCATATTATATGTATGTTAATCTGTGTTATGTGCCCTTCAAACCCCAAGCTCATCCTCATACGGCTTTACTTCAAAAATGCTTTTAATTAAAATACGGTGAAGATTACTCTTACGTCATTTTTCTCTCCTTTGCCAAAAATATGTCGGAGTAATTGTTTGTATCTCTTTGATCCTCGTCACTTCCTATATGCAATATTTTTTTGTAGGTTAATAATATTTTTAGTTTAGTAAATATATACGCTAAAACATGTTTAAATGTATCTTTATATACTGTTTAATATATAATGTATTATAATTCAAAAAGTCATTTTCAAGTTATTAAGTTTAAAACGTGAACTAGCTTGGTACCTACCAACCTATCTAGCATATAAACATATAAAATGTTTATAAACTAAGTGTGTTGATTATTTGAATATTTTGCATTTTCTGTCCGTACAAATGCTGTCCGTACGCACTATAAATAGTTATTTTTATTATTCAATGCCGTGATAACCTTTATTATATTTTTCATATACAACGTAAGACCCTAGCAATAGCCAATGGACCGAGAAAGGGCAGGATGATGTTTATGCCATCTTATATTTCCCTGCAGAAGCATTTTGTTGCCCTAAAAATTTGGTATCATTTCTTTACGGTTGTTGTGGAAAAATAGGGCTATATTCTTACAAGAACCCTCCTGATGCGAATTACGTACCCAGGTCCCACATGTCAATGGTCATAAGTCCGAAAATTGTGCGAATGATATCCCTATTTCAAAGCTACAAGATAGCGTGTAAAACTAATTAAAGTGTACCATTAGTATAAATATATGCATATGAAATATAGAATAAACACATTTTTATTTGAGTTTATAAATTACCTTAAATATTACAATTTTTTCACGATTTGTGTCTGTACAAGTCAATGTTGAAATATGTTGTTCTGTTTGTACTCGTATGTATGACATATTTGTTTTGAGAGAGTTGGAACTCTGGGAAGTGATAAAGCCTTCTTTGCTATCTCCCTTAACAAACCGAATAAGTCCTAGCAAAAATAGTACAATATTCTGTATTTAAACAAGTCCTTAGTAAGGAGTTACGTACTTACCAGTGTGCACATCCCTTAGCCTATTACATTTTATATAGCGATCACCGTCACTATTACGTAACTCCTCAGAGAATACAGCTTTCATTAGGTTTAGCGTTCCACTCATTATTCTTAAGAACGCGGTATTAGTTAAAGGAATGCTCACCATTTAAGGTGATTGTTTGTTTTCATAGTTACAAGGCCAAAATTGCTTTACCTCTAATGCTTGTTCAGTGTATCAAGGTGATTGGATCGTACTATAATTGAATGTGTAGTTCGTTGTATCTATATGTCTTTCATGTATTGATAATGTAGAATTTGATTGTTTAGGACTGACTCCTTTTCGTATAATTTATTGACTTACATTATTGAAAAATATATGCTATTCACAGCATAGACTGACTAAAGAACCAAAGAAGCCTTAAGATACTAATCAAATTTTCATTTACTATTTTAATATAAGTTTAAAGTCGATTTAACTAAAATAAATTTCAATTAACCATTATAAATGAAAGTGTAATTTGAGAGAATAATTACAGCTCTTATTCCAAACGTAAACAAAAAAGTATTCATATTTTTTCATAATTTTCTCAATTTACTCTAAATTGAAAAAGAGGGTCAGATTGCTTAGGAAAAGGTCGTGTTGATTTTCGAACTATTTTCTTGGGTAATAAATATATATGTATACATTTACTTATTAACAATTGAATTTTCTTTCATTGATATTCTGGTTAGACAATAATAATTTATAACAAGAGATCGTAGAATCACACTATTTTAGTTTTAGTTTCAAACGCTAAAGCACCAAACTTCTGACCAATGGAAGTTAAACATCGCAACGATATCTTGCCAACTCGAAAACAGTTAGGAAGTAGGAATAGAAGTTAAAATTTAATCCCATTAAGAACGTTATACGAATATCTCGTTTCAAGCTACTTGTCTTTTATTTAACTTGATAAAAAGGTGCAGGCCTTCATTACCTCTCAGCGTATATTATAGTTAATATATATTTTTTTGTATATACAAATATATATATTCAATAAATAGTCAATTATTAACTATAACAATAACATTCGATTATTTGAATGTTTTATCTGCTTTATATTCATAATTTGGTTGATTTGATTTAATTCAATAGTTGTGATTATTGACTAATGCTTTTACGTATTTTATATTTGACTTAAATACCTCAAAATTGTTGTTATATTATGAGTAACCTAATTATTAATAATGTATGAATGATAATTATTTGTTTAACCGCGGAAAACTATGAACACAAACTTTCTAATCAAGTTAACGAAGCATAATTTAGTATATAAAATAACTGAATATCAAAGTGAGGAATAAGTTTTCATAAGTATTTTAACTTCAACTAGCAACTATGCAGACTAATTATTACGAAACTGAACTCTTTATAATCATTAAATTATAATAACTATGTTACATTATAATTATGTTTAAAAAATCTTTCTATATTTTAAGTTTCAATATTTGTCATCCACTACTACGATTAGTAAATTTTAAGTTTTTTGAAATCTGAGGCTGTGTTTTATGATTATATTAATTTTAACAAGAATAAATGTTTTAAATAAATTAATTAATTACTTTTTTAATTATCTGAGATGATCCATCCGATGGTAATTGGTTCCCATGGCCATGAATTTCGGGGAAATTCAGAGTGTTGTTGGTTGACCCTCTTAAAGGTCAGGGAGCTATGGGGGTAGGATATATTGAGGGGGGAAATATGAAGTTGTACATCCATTGTGAGTTTTAACATCCTGTATACTTCTAAACTGTTACGATGTAGATTATACCATTCTGTATATTTTTAAACAGTTCCAATGTGTATCTTACCATTGAGCATATTTCTCAACTGTCCCAATGTGGATCATAATACCATTCTGCATATTTCTCAACTGTCCCAATGTGGATCATACCATTCTGTGTATTTTCAAACTAAAATCAGTTAACTTCAGATCAGGCTGAACCTGTATTGCCTAATTTATTTCATATACATGCACCTTGCTGGCTTCCCGTTATATATTTCGATATAACACTTAATATAAACTGTAAAGCAACCATGTGAAACTAATTAATCCTGTATAAATATATATTAAAGTAAGTATTAAACCTCCAATGTTATTTATAAAAGCATTCGCATATCGTGACCAAATGTTATCGAGAATCTGTTTGGTAATTACTAGTTGTGCATGTTGTTACCTTTGACTATTGTAGTTTTAGTTTTATTTGTTGATTACAGATAAGATAAAGTATTTGTAAAACGAAAAGTTTAATAATTAACTTAGTTTGAATTTTACTTGATTCAACTGAAGTTTTTCAAGTTGCAACTTACACGAATAGCATTTTTTACAATGGATTTTACTAACATAAACTAAATAAAACTTAAAATTTATCTCGTCTGGTCATCGAATTGAGGACCTTCATGCAGCGCGCATTATTGATGTCATTTAATTTAATTTGTAGATAACAGATAAGATACAGTGAGTATGAAATTAAATGTTTAATATTTGATAAAAAATAATCAACTGAGTGGGCAATTATTCATAGATGCAGCTGATAATATGATGGAAGTGACAACTTCCACAAAATGAACCTTCAAGCATAAACAAACTGTAGATATTGTTACAATCGGCCATCGAATTGTGGATCTATTTATGAAACGTTTGTCGAGCCTTATCGTGGTTGAAACAGCTGTACTTTCCTTGCCTAGAACAAATTTAGTTTTAAAATAAGCCCTGTGTATTGCAACTAAAAAATAACACGAATTTCACCCATCATACATTCAACCAACATATTTGCAAAGTAAAGTAACCATAGTTAATTGTCCGTGTTGTTTGAATTGGCGCGGCGCCGCTATTGTCATTTACTGATTGTATATTGTCACGTCAAAAACAACTATTACTACTATTATTTTTTGTTTGACTTGACCCCAATCTGTCATGAAAAGTTGGTCATAACAACAAACCTCATAGTAGACATTATCTGAAAAGTGACTACTACATGTGCAACTTTTTGTCAACACTACTTTTTACTCAACTATGCAGATAATGTCAGGAAAAACTACGGCTCGACCACAGGCGTCAACAGGCAACGATAAAATCGAGCGTTTGAAAAAGTGGACGAAGCACGCGACACTAAAATTTAGCATTTATATAAATATGCATTGTAAGATAAACTACAGGCTATTTCCCGTGTGGCTTGTCTGAAACATTTTAGATGTGTATTTTTTATTAGAAGATACATTAGTAGATAATTCTATTTGTTTGTTTTCTCTCGTAACTCGCTAGTTATATCAGTTTAATATTATTAATAATTAATAGCTATTCAGAATTGTATGATTATTTCCTTTTTATAGGTAAGATTTCCTGGTTACTAAGTTTTAAATATGTAATTCGTAGTCGTACGTTAAAGGGCGATGTCTCAGCATCTGTTGCGTACAAGTGAGTTTCAGCGTCGTTGTCTACTTCTCTTAGTGGTACCACCTGCGGTTTATTGACTACGTGCTCAGAACCTTCGCATTATGGTTGGAAAATGTAATACCTTCTGAAATTCTGACGATGTATTGCAAATAAATTATGTTTTTTTTCATACTTATTCTAAGGAACGATATGCCTGTTAAAATGGTTGAAAAAATATGAGCATTCAATTATGAAATAAATACCAAAATCTGCTGAAAATTGTATTCTATTGGATGCAGTGAATCGTATATAACTTGCATGGATGGAATAGAAAATTTTTATTACGTTTGCATTCAACGATCACATCCAAAACCCAATGAAATGAAACCGAAGAATTGAAATCTAGATCTTGATTTTGATGCCACTGAATAACAGTTTGTAAACTTTTTTATGTTAAGATATATTTTGCGTATTTCAATATGAAAGGCTTATTGTGATTCGTGTGCCAATTTCATAGAGCTTGGTGTGCCAGTTTTATGTGAATCTCGATTCTTGGGTGAATAAATACAAAAATATTAGTATTTAAATTTTGTAGTATTTGTATTGAAAAGTTTTATAATTTTAACGACTTCATTCTATCTTCCAATCTCTTCTTAATTACCTATTCTTGTTCAATCCTGTGAGTGTCTGTGTCATTTTCTTTTACAATTGCAATTAATGTTTAATTGCTCTTCGGTTTCAAAAGAAGGTTTTTTGCCTTTTTCACAATTTTTCACATGAGTAATTTTAATAATTACACTTTATGTGAAAGGAAGCCAAAATTAAATATCATGAAACACCATCGTATTTTTAATTACTTGGTCTACGATACAATTTTTATTTATAATTTAACAACACATTTGCTTACATTATATAGTCTTTAATAAGCTTGAATTTCGATTACAATAAAAATTTATTCTGTAATTTTTTTTTTCTTATTAGTTTAAAGCTTTTAATCGAAAAGGTTGATGTAATAAATGTAATCTTGAACTTATTTAATTTACAAAAAGGCAAAAGGGTATTATCGAGAGGCCTAAATGTTTTTCTCGTCCCTACCTGTTTACAAGTCTCTATTTACCGGCTTAAACTGGTTTCTCTTCAATTCGAATTCAATTTACCGTCAAAATGGACGTTAGGCCTCATTTGACGCACTCCCTTGGTAAATACTATGTAGTTTGCGTAAGCAATCGTGTTTACTAACAAATTACAACTGACCAGAACATTACAATTGTTATAAGATAAATAAAGGTTTATAAAATACTATTATGTAAGGAATTGATCAGAATAGATAACTTACAGAATATATTCTAGTATTCATAAAGTCGTACCACAAGACTTGAAATGATAGTACTTTAACGATATGATACCACCCAAAGGAACCATTAGCTAAGCCATATTAGCCGGCTACGGGGAGATAGCGTGGTTACGAACGATATGCAAGCAGGTCGAAGAATATTTCTGAGATATTCCGCCACAAGAGTGATATATTAAGACATTAACACGCATTATGTTGTTGATAATAACAGAATGATGCCTTTAGTCCGACATATTTCTTTATATCGCTGCTATTAATAATATACTGGAGTTTTGGTAACGACGTGTTAATAACTTTTTTATTTCTGCTAATTAGCTAAGTAGAGTAAATCAGGTTAAAACTAGACTCAAACATCACAAGTATAACATTAATTATGATATAACATATAAATGAATATATCTATTAATAATATATAACCAATATAATCAAAAAAATATCTAACCTGGAAATTACATGAATATAACCAATGCAAAAACTATGTATTTTTACTACATCCAACACTCAACAAAAGTACTACACATTGAAATATAAATATTTGTATATAAAATCTATATACCAAGTTCGACGACCTGTAAACGAGACTGGCCTGATTATCATACGTATCTTAAATATTCACTAACAATTACTACTGGGCAGCTTTACATTCGAAGCCTGATAACCAGCGGGTCAACAGATAGCATCAAACGAGTCACGCAATGCTTAACCAGGGTAGCTGACGGAATCTTTATTCAACGACTTGCGAAAATCTACAGCAAACAAACCCTCCTACATATTCATGTTTTATCTACATTATTTAACGCCACGATTTAATGTGTTCACGGAAACTTCCTTTTGGAAGTCAAATTGCACTTGAAATGTTTGGACAACTTTGATGATATAATACATTACTTTTTTTTATTGGAGAATTGAAAAGGTTATGTAACAAGCACTTACAAGGCTCCAAAAGAAGAAATTAACTCAGATGTTGTTATTTTATATAAAATATTATTGAGATAGATCGAGAGACCGGCCGCGAATAAGGAGTTGGTTTTATACTTTATATTGGAGAATGGGATTATTTTGTTAAATTTAAATTCCAATTCATGATGAAGTCATTATAATTATAAAAACAAAACATGGATCTTATTTAAGCTATATGAATGAAGTTAACAAATACAATTTATTTGCTTACTATTATAACACTAAATAAAAAAAAATATATTATCTTTTAAAAAAGTATGCTCTCCGAATTCAATACAAAATCCTTCAAAATGAATTTCTAGTATTGCTTCTATTAGTTTCAAATCGACTAAAAGCTTTAGAATAGTTGAATGCTCTCGTAGCCTAAAGGCTGTAACCATGACATGGCCAGAAAAATAAAACTTACACAGTATTGAAAGATTCGTCCAACGTTTCCGCTCTATACTTGCTGACAGCGGCTATCTTTCAAAAACATTGCAAATGCGCTAGTCATTTCGAACAAATGCCACACAATATTGTATCTCAATCGGTTGCAATTCAACTTGAAACACACGGAACATAAAGGGCATCCGAAAAGAAACGACTTCGGAAATGGAGAAATTAAATTTTGTCTCGAAGAAAATTTGTCCGTTACAAGATGGCGCTTTATACCCCCAGACAATAGCGAATAGAGACTTTACTCATATTTCTTTCGACTAACAATGACCAGTTTTGCTTTATTCAATATTCAATATTCAGTCCACGAACAGCAAAACAACGCTTCTTAAGTTTGAGAAATAGGTCACTTTCCTCGTTCAGCTCCATAAAATAATATTAAATACATCATAAACTTTCTTTTGTGGTATTAAATGTCCGTTATCCATTGATTGTCGTCGAATAAAGTGACATAATATACACCCATTATCCAGGACGTCTGAAAACATACTCCTAGATAAGATGTAAATATATTTTTATAATTTGCGTTTCTTGTGGTTTCTAGTGAATCAGAATTATAATATTCATTTTGTCCAGTCAAAAGTATTCTATTAAATGGGCAAGTTTCGAAGGATGTTTAATGCATGAATCTTGGGAAGTTTGACCACTCGATTTACATTTTCAAAGTGATACTTGGTGTTGCAACAATTTACATTTCCTGTTCCTGTATGTTTTGCAAACTATTTGAAATATTAATATAAAACAAAACGGACTATGCATAAAAAAGTTGGTTATTTATATATCTGAACGAGATCCGTCAGTGTTTACCAGAGTACCATGCCCCTCGTAAATCGTTTAAAGGTTGGGCGTTCTCCATCCTCAAGATGAATGCTCTTGTCCGTCTGATATATTTACTCTCCACTACATACACACCCTTATCTCCACTTTTACATATCCACGCACTCAATTTAAATGTCACAAATCATTACTATAGTATGAACAACAAAAGTACCATAATCTAATTTAACCTCGATTTTATTTCGTTACACAAGCAATTTTGAATAATATTAAGGGCAGACAAATTCATCCATCACCGCGCCTTCCGTATGTTTATCCCAAACAGAAAAAAGTTTCAAAATTATTTTTGGCCTGAAGATTTTCGACTGGGGAAAACTGCGGTTGGCATTTTGACGACCAGGAGAAGTAGATTGTAGTTGACAGATTTCAACTTAATCTCATTGGTTTTGTCTCACCAAAAAAATAAAAATATCGGCCAAGGTTATCAAAAAATATCATTTTATATACATAAGCAACGTTAGTAATAGAGTTTGTAAATTGCCGTAATTCAATAGTAAATGATAGTAACTCTGTGCTTATAACGCACCAAACATACGTGAAGTATGTTACATATAAACCATTTTTCATCTAAATCGTGTGACTTTTGCTCGTTCGTGTAATGTGGCGCACTTTATCGCTAGTAATCCCACTGTAACGGCTTCTCTCTGGCTTTTTGTAGTCTTGGTAAAACGCGCTCTTTACTTTATTTTCATGTAAAAATGCAATAAAAACGGCCACCACCACAGCGAAGTACGCTTAAAACCCGGTACCACTTAATTTAGCCGGAGCGATAGCGCATTATACGCTGTGCTCATAAAATTAATCGTACATCTAACAATGTAGGAGAGCTTTGAACGCGACGTAATATTAATGCTAGTTTGCGAGGCTTGCTAACCGGACGGACCGGTTTCAATCTAAATACATTTAATGATTAATCCTTTGTTACGGTTTTGCTTTTATCTAGCCCGTTTTGACGGAGTATATTATTTTAGCACGCCGAAAACTATTATATAAGTTAATGGCTTGCTTTTCAATCCTTTATTTATTTATATAAGGATACATTGTTCGTATATATTATATGTTGACCTACAATGAATATTTCCAAATTCAGAGATTAGTTGGTTTTACTCAATAAGCATTATCGATGCACGGTTCATTTGATGAATGTCTTTGAAGCACGTCTTGTCACAAATAGACCGACGGTCTGACTCCTTTGCGGTAAGGAAACAACAAAGGGTTTGCCACAAACGACTTTGAATTTAGCGGAATAATCTCAATCTTCGTTCACTTAAGATTTTTGGAAATAATAAAGGAGCATTAGCCATCGCTTTATTGGGTTTCAACGTATATGTAAATTCGAATCTACTAGAATTTGGTTCACAGATTATCAATGTTGAGTGCCTTGTAAGTCTCATTGTATCAATCGCCAATTCATAGCAACGATATTATAACGTAACAGCGATAAAACTTGAGTGTCAGTATACATCCGATATGAACGTATCTACGTAACAGCCATGCTTGTAACTCATTGAAACAGCTTTACTTGCGACCCCATTAGTAAAGTTTTGGATTTTCGCCAAAACGAAATTGCGAGAACCGCTCCTTATAATGTTAGGGGACTTCTGAGAAACCTCACAAATGTTGTTACTCTCTGAATGTTAAAATTATTTATCAATGAAAATCATGATTTTTACTTTTTGTATTTTTTTTTTGTGTTTTTACTGTATTATTCGAATTAAACTTTATAAATATCAAATTTATAGCATTATAAATAACCAAGCAACCAACCAATCAGAATGATTAACAAATAATATATATATTAATCAGTCTTCAAGAAACTAAATGCTGATTTGTTTGTCTTACAAAATATATAAAATTCATAAATTTATCATTGGTTAATCATATATTTAATTCATTTAATTAATTAATTTCATTCTTAATTTAAAAAAATATATAAATACTGTAGTTCAGATTACATTATAATATTTATTATTGTCGATAGATCGTAAAATATAAGATAGATACATTTTGTAGACATTTATTCATATTTGATCAGATTTGTATTCATTTATTTATTTAAACATGAATGAAAATAATACATATTCGTCTATTAGATGTTAATATATTTAGTTAATAAATAATACATAATTGAAGTAATAAATGAATGAAAAATGTAACATGTTTAAAATATGGGTTACGAAACAGCCTTCGGGAAAAAGAAAAATGTCAACCCAATATTGTTTTGATTATTTTCACTGTATTTATTTGTAAGAAGAAGACTTAATTACTGTGACGTCAGCTACAATGGCTGCCGCCGGCGAAGTATTATAAAAGCTGGGATTCAAAGAAATAATTGTACATGGTACAAGTCAACATACAAATTTGAATTTTTTCAACAAATTAAATAATATTATTTTTATATATTTTTATACTTTAATTTACAAAAAAGTCTATAAATTATTTATAAAAAAACGAGACAAAAATTACACATTAAAAAAACCATCTTATTGTAATCAGCACTAAATCTAATTTGCCAAAACCCCACTTTCCCTAATAAATTGTCATTCCAATATCAGTTTCCCCAATATATAGTAAAAGCTGTGGTTACATAGGCACAATGGCTAACGCGACCCTTGTCACTACGTCACATATATGTCGGACTTAATTTTAACGAACCCTTCGGATACACGCTTATTATGTTTGACTATGGAAAACTTTTCACCAATGTTTATAGTATTTTCAATTTAACGTTAACACTCAATGATGTTTCAGTATATATTTTTATTCAATTTATATGAATAATGGACCATACGTGCAATAACAAATATATATAATAAATATTAACAAAATATAATTCTAGAATAAATAGTAACGGAAAATGAAATAAAACAATAAATGAAACTTTCACGGTGAGACCGTGTAACATAACATTTTTTTGATATTTTGGGAATATTTTTCCAAATGCATTAATTATCTTCAACTTGATCATAAAGAAATTTGAAGAACTTTTAATTCAGGTAAAGATAAGAAAAGAATCCATAAAAAGATACATATTTTTGCATAACGTATTCTATAATCTTCGCATTTAAACATCTTTGATATATTTAACATTATATTTTTTATGTATATAAAATAATAATCTTCAACGCAAGAATGAAGGGTGTACAAATATTTATTTATCTGTCTGTGGCAGTATAGATCCCAAACGTTTGAACCGATTTGAGTATGTTTTTTTAATCGAAACTTTGTTTGTCGAGATTATTATTTGCTATATTTCAATAGAAGCTGACGTCTCCAAGATATTCAACTCTCATCGGAACTATTGAAAAGATTTCAAGCAATATTAAAACTATTTTGAGTACAATTTTCGATACACCTACGTCGGGAGGTTTTTAAACCTTAATTAAAAATTTATATGTATTTAGTTATAATTGGCATCATGTTAAAATCATTTTTAAATATCTCGAAAAAAAATATAATTTATTTTAAATATAATTGGATTCGTATTACATTTTAAACCATATTTTTTTAAAATGACTGAATGAAATTTGATAAAACTCCATACACATGGACTAGCGTACCTAAATTCAAGTATTCCCCAGTTAATCATACACATAGAATAATAGATGGTTATTGAAGGGATGTTTTCTTTTCACTTAACACAATATCGTTAACATAGCATGGTTCGTAAATGTAAAATCCAATACTTTTCTACCTGTCAGATTAACTGTCATTTAAAACGTTAAAAAAAGTTTAAATTACATATTAAATAATACCATATTCCAGTACTGTAATATAATATTAAAATTAAATATATTTGTAACCAGTACAAATTTAGTGCTATTTTAGAAAGGCAGGTGAAATATTAAGCAGATGACAGTTTCATACAACTAACAATGTTAAGGTTAGGTTTTTGTTCTTGTCGTAAGCTGCCAAATTAATTAGGAGGTAAAATAGGTATCAAATTTGATACCAAACTATCAATTAGGGTAATAAATTATTCCAAAGTCAGTATAAAAACCAGTCAAAGCTTTCTAAGCATATTATGTTTTTAAATATATATTAACATGAAAATTTAGTCTAATGCTTTTAAATCATATGCTTCCTTTGACACATTTGAACTAAATAATAACGGAACTAATCATCTACACGCAAAGAATTCAAATATGGAACTTTTAGAAGTCGTTGTAAATAATTACGATTTCGAATTTCTATACTTCGAAAAGTTCCACTTAGGTATATGGTTTCTTTTGAAACCCGAACCAACTTTGCGCTATGGATCAACTTTAGTTAAACTCTCACAATCGAATTAAATATTTTAACGATCGTTTGAAAAAAGAACATCACAACAATATATTAAACAATATATAAATTCTATGCTAAGTATCCGAAAACAGGCAACTCGTTAACCAGTTTCAAATTTGTTTTCTATTACTAGTTAAATATTTATTTATATTTATTTTTAATATTTCATACATCATGGCATACGATTCACCTATCTACGAGAATAAATACATATCTGGATGATTTTATTATATTTTTTGTTAAATTATTGAATATACAAAATTACTTTCACGGATTCGAACAACCTCAAAATAGAATTCTCTTACAAGTATTGATTACCGAACTTTTTCTAGTATATTCAGGTCAAGTTCAAGACGTACACACTCGCTCTATTTCCCATGACGCCTTGCTTAATAATAAAACAGTTTCCAGAGCGAGATACGTGTTCTTTATTTTTCTTTGTGGCTTATTCTTGTTATTTATGGGCTTTATAAATGGCTTATATGTGTTGTCAGAAAATTACAGCATAATGCATTAACCACAGATAATGTTATTTACTTTGTGCAGCATCTTATCATTTTATATAATATAAACTAGCTTCTATCGTAATATATGATATCTTTATATATGATTATATATGTTGATATACTTATATCATGTATTCTGCTTGTGTGTTTGTCAACGAAATGGTTCTAAATAATTTGACCGTTTTTGATTATTTTATGAGTGCTTGAGTTGGAGGTTTTAGAGTTACATTTGGACAGATAGTGTAACTATCAGATTCTAGGTTTTTTCTATTTTCAAATCAGGATAATCTCTGGCGGGGTGGGAAGGATAAAATTGTGTACTGACATTATTCCTTTTACTTATTCATGTCCATAGAGTAGTTTTTTAGAATTGACGCTAAGGTCACTTATCTTAATAACATGTATAAAAAAATGTCTATAACATCTATTAGTACAATTTTAACAAAACAAGTTGTGATATAATTAGAAAAGTTTGAAATAATATTTTTTTACAATTCGTACTGTTCTAACATGAATTGACTAATTATCGGTCAATTCTAAAGAAAAGAATGGAACGCCATCGCTTACAAAATTTTAGTGCGGACAATTTTTTTTTCCAAATCTATGAATGTTGATAAAAATATGATAACCACTAAAAGGTTATATTTTCCCGTAAGTACATCAGTTGCCCTTACTGCTCTATCTATAATTCCACTCATTTACAAAGTCATGTAGACATACATTTAAGATTTAGAGTTTTATTTTTTTTACACACACGAGATTACATTACAACAATTATGTTTTTATTTTGTTTTTCACTTTACTCCACTTCACTATAATCCAATCAAAAAAAGATGTAATCAAAATATAAATAACCAAAAAGATAAATATTAGCTTTTCGAAAATAAATAGAGAATTTGAAACGATTGTAGAATTTTCGATATAACAAAGACATGTATTGAATCCTCAAGAGCATATTTGCTGCAATGTTTGCTTTCAAGATAATTGAATTGTGATCGGATGTAGGCAATACGCTCAGGCTGTTGTATTAATTGGTGATTGTATGGATTGTATGGATTTTGTATTAGTCCTACTAAACTGTATTACTTATACAACATTCTTATTTTTCAGTTATCTAAAATTCCATTTTATTTTTATAAATCTCTACTAATATTATAAATACGAAAGTAATTCTGTCTATCTGTCTGTTACGCTTTCATGTCTAAACCACTAAACTGATTTTGATGAAATTCGGTATGAAGATAGAACTGAACTTGGGAAAGTGCATAGGATACTTTTTATCGCAAAAAAGGGTAGAAAAGGTGGAAATAGGTAGGGGATAAAAGTTTGTATGATAGTTTGTTATTGTCAAACCGATTTTGATGAAATTTGGTATGAAGATGGAGCTGAATTTGAGAAAGGACATACTATACTTTTGATTGCGAAAAAAATGATAGAAGGGGTTGAAATAGGGGATGAAAGTTTGTATGTATTGTATGGAAGTTCCTTATTGTCAAACATAAAAACATGTAAGATTGTTCAATTGTTTAAGACAAATTCATGTATCGAAAAAGTAAAAAGAGATTAGTTGATAGGTGCAACGGGCAGAAAAGCGTGCACAGGGAAAAAAGAGGGGGGCTCCATGTCCCCACATATGTATGCCCCACATATGTATGGCCCACATATGTATGGCCCACATATGTATGGCCCACATATGTATGCCCCACATATGTATGCCCCCAATATGTATGGCTCACATATGAATGCCCCACGTATGTATGGCCCACATATGTATGCCCCACATATGTATGCCCCAAATTTGTATGGCCCACATATGTATGCCCCACATATGTATGCCCCACATATGTATGGCCCACATATGTGTGCCCCACATATGATTGGCCCACATATGTGTGCCCCATATATATATGCCCCACATATGTATGCCTCACATATGTTTGCCCCACATATGTATGCCCCACATATGTATGCCCCACATATGTATGCCCCACATATGTATGCCCCACATATGTATCAATTTTCTTAAAAGTATCGAATTTAAAACAATAACAATCAACTACCATAATCACATAGCTAAAAGGTTCAATAAATGGACAATTATATCACTAAATTGATGTTATATGACTCATTGTATATAATAACAATTTATTGAATATTACAAACATACTTGGCCGCCACGAACTCATTAACTTTTACCAGCTATTGAAAATTGGAAATAATAATTAAAATTAATTACGACTGCGGTAACATTTTCACGCAATGTTATTTTAAGCTTTTAATATCCGAAGTACAATATTGGGGATGCGTGAATGATTGTCCATATTATTTTAAATATATCAATTTGTTTGCTGTATTATTTATTAATTTATTATATAATTGAGCTATTTTATTGTTGGAATCTGGATCACTACTATTTAACACAATACATAATAATTTTAATCGAGAATAATTACTCGATTTTTATCGAATAATTTCTCGAATTAATCGAGAATAAATACTAAATTCGTGGATGTCACAGTACCTCAAAAGACCGAATGAAGACGGTATCCCAGTGGTCGCAGGTTTGATTCTGCCAGTGTTGATCATTCTGCTTATTTAAAAAAAGGTTTCAAAAATAACAAAACTGTTATTCTTAAGAAGTAAATATTGCGCGAACGCATGACAGACCAAAGCGCAATTTTTGTACAAACAAACTAATACTATTACAATATTTAAATATATTTTGTATATTGTTACAACATCCGTATCCCTAATTCAATAAGGGTGTGATATATTATTCTACCATTGATTTCAATCCATTATAATAAATATCCCTCCCCATAATACCATCTGTTTATGCAGTAATGCCTTATTCTAAGTGATCATATTGGCGTAATGTTCCGTGCATAATCATATAAAATATCACATTTAAAATAAAAGTCATTTATTTTTTTATTACATCGTTACTCCAAGTATTGCGGTAATGATTACCTTCTTTATTGTTCAATAAAATTCTGCTTTTTGATTAGTAAGTGTGAAATATTATACGGCAATAATAAAAATAATTAAATTGATCAAATTATTATACTGTTAAAAATGCAGTGAAATCATGATTATTTAATAAATAAAACATTTAAAATTCGTGTAACAGGAATTTATCGTAATGTTATGGTGCTTTTAATATTTTTACTCAAATATGAAACATTAATTACTTCAATAAATATTTATATTTAAATAAAAAAACATAGTAACTACTAAAGTACCCATTTAAAATTGAATAAGTTTTTCTTAATCCGAACGAGAAACTATCCACCACTCGGTGATATGTGGTTCCCGTCATTCACGTACACAAGTTAGGGAGAGTGGTAAATGCGTTGACGTTCTTGTATGAAGGGGAATTTAGGGACAAAGGAGTGTGTCATTTAGGGACAGGAAGACTGGGGGCTAAATCTGCTAGTGTGTCGTAGATCAATTCATGCTGTAATTACTATTATGCGATGATGTTTCGTAAGGTGTAATGCTGTAAGGGTGGTACCACCCCAGACGAGCCAGTATACTCGGTATACTCTAAAATAATATTGATTCCGTTAAAAAATGTCTGTAGTAAGAGAGTAAGTAAGAAAAATAAACGACGAGCACTTTTTGCTCCACTCCGTTAAAGAGTTGAAAACTATTATGGCTACTTAAAAATAAAACACTTTGAAATAAAAATATCCGACAAAATTACGAGATCACTTCTGGCTAAACTAATATATTACGTAGCAAGCTCAAAAGATGCGGGGATTAAATAACGTAGCGGAAACTTACAGCGTTGTAATTTGGAATTCTCAATAACAAATTGTTAGGGTTATTTCTAGTTGGGCAGGGGCGCGTAGCAATTTATTTTTCGGTCGCGATCCAATTATTTTTGGGCACGGTAGTGAAGTATAAATCTGAGACCGCCGCACGCACCGAACGATACCTTGTAATACTTCCAGCTCTAAATTATTGCTTATACCCTAACAAATTTGCTATCCTTTCAATTTTGTAATATTTATTTAGATTTTCCGGTGAAAGTCGAAAAGCTTAGAAAGGTTGTCCCTAACGTTTCAATCACAATTTGTTTCATCTTGGAAGTACTAATAAGTAATGATAAAGTTTCAAAATATTATTTTTTAAATGGCATAACTTTATCTAGGAATAAGGTAGAGAAATATAAATTAAGTATTGAATAAATTAAGTATATATATTATAAATAATATAACAAATTAGTAGTATAATTGATTATATCACTTTAACTTTAACTAAGTTGATTTGAAGAGGATTATAAAGTAATCATAATTAAATTTATTTTTAACAACGACATGTACATGAATATAATATGTTCTTTTTATTTATAATTTTTACTATTGTTCTACCATATTAACTTATTTAGGTCAAAACTTGTGAATCCAACACTGAATAAAATGTTGCAGATCCCGACAAAATACATTTTTATTATTTTTGTCCCTGATGTTATTACAATTGTTTTAAATAAATGTATATTTTTGTTACAGGTAAAGATGAGGATTCTTATATCTTTTTATAAAACACGAAATCAGGTCAGCGCTTAAGTACACAAAGTTCTGCAAGATAATACGAGGTAAAGATATAATTAAAATTTATCTTAAAAATAATTTAGTATTAATACTATGTTTTAATGTAAATCATAATACAAATGATATTGTTAGATCTTAAATCTTAGCACAGCATCAGTCTGCCCGAGCGCCTCAGAAAATAATTATTTGCCCGAACGCTTAGCTAAATTTTATCCATTTAACTTAATTACGGAGTAGGTAATGGAGTTTATAGCTACATTATTAATCTAGCGACGTGCTCGTTTCGAGAGCAACTGAAAATAACTTCGAATGGCTTCAACTGGGGATTATGATTTTGCGAACTAGAATTTGTCGGCCATTTTGTCTGTTTCACTGAGGAAATTTTTGATACCCATACCATATGCTTATGTTCTTTCCCTTGTATTTTTGGATTATAATAAAAATGTTTGGTTTAGTACTAATTGGGAAATTTGCAATTTAGTCTAAAATATAAATTATATCAATTTAAATAATAGAATGTTGAATTAATACGCTTAATCTATTAATGATGTATATGATTACAATTGGGTAGAAAAATTATTTCTCTTTATATAAAAATCTAAATGTTGACAGAACATCCGAAATAATCTGTAGAAAAAAGACAGTCTCACAATTCGACACAAACAAAAAGAAAATTTTAAAAATATCATGACAAAGTAATCTAAGTTATAAAATTGAAATTACCGTATATAATTAAAACTTAAGTTTTAGTTAACATTTACTAATTATATCACGTAGTCGGTAAAATAGAGTCACTTTATTTAAAGGTTATAATAATATGTAAATAACGATGTTCATAAACTAATAACATGCTCACCTACTGCGTTGATACTACTATATGTACTACAGTGACTCCCTTGAGTATCAGAATTATCCATCGGGGTATATATATCAGAGTACCATCACACAGTATCATCATATATCACTAAATATTTTTAAAAGAAAACATTTATTAAATAAAACACAACACGTAATAAAATATTAAACACTACTACAATTGACGTAAACAGAAACGTTTTTAGAGTACTTACATATATTAGCCGTTGGTCGAGTGGTAAGCGCAGTCACATAACATCTAGGCGACGCCTTAAGTTCGATTCCCGACAGGGACAGGTTGTGATGAACTTAGATATCTGTATTTCTGGGTTTGATCATTTACTAAATATATTCTAATAATTTATAATGTATATTTCTATGCATTTGTATCGTTGTCTAACACCCTTAACACAAGCAAATAATTTGCTTATGTGTTTACAACAATTTGTGTAATTTTTCCTGTCATATTATTATAACTTTTTATTATTATTATTATTTTTTTTCCAAAATGTTGGACAATTAAAACAGTTTAATTTAGTAAGCTTTCAATTGCCGATAAGAAAATTTTATTACTTTTGCTATTTAGAATGACATTTGAAACACGAAGTGATGAATAAAACTCTTAAAATCACAATGGGACCATTTTCCGATCAAGTTCGGAACAACTGCATTTTAAACTTCCTCTCTTAAATGTCCATTTCTTATAAAACGAATAACTCGGAAATCGTTAAATAATTATCACATTTAATGTTAATAGTTGATTTTCTAACATAGAAAAAAGTTCATTGTTATTGAACTTTTTACTTAGCTTACCTAGTAAGCTAAATCATTGAATTCCAGCTAACAAAAAATATAATAGACAGCGTTAACATCTTAAAGTTTTTTTGATAAAAAATCGAGATCTTTATTGTCCACAATATTGTTTTGAGGAAGTTATTAAGAAGGATACTAATAAAATTATTTATTATTGATAAATGATGTTTGGCTCTAAGGCTTTAGCATAATATTTAAAATGTTCAAAATTGTTTGTGTTGCAAGTTCATTGTTTGATGTTGTATTCTATTCTGGGGTTTACTTAAAGACCATGCTTTTTTAACCTAACCTTATTTGCAATATAGACAAAATTAAATAAATCGTCTCCACGAGTAGGTTTCGAATCGACGACCTCTGAGAGCTAGAAACGACCACTTTGTCAACTGTGCTATCGGTACCAAGGTGATGTATCATTCTTACAGTTATTACAATTTTTAAATATGAAGATAATACTTAAACATTATTTTAAAATGGAACTCCTAGAAATGAATTCAAATATATTTTAAAATCCTCAGTGGTTTCACTGAACAGAACGTGACGTAATGACCATTTCTTCTTGAGACAAAGGTTTGAGTCCTTTTTCATTTTGTATTTATTTTGCAGGAATATTATGTATAATTTTAACATTTCTTACTCACTTTTTTATACATTCTTATAATACAATGTTTTTGAAAGAATTTTTAATATTTTAAAAATTTTAAGAAATAGGATTTAATTAGATTATGTAGTTCTTGTATTACATAATCTTCATACTAAACCTTTTATTAGCAAGGGTCGGTTCAATTAAGGGCATGAATCCGTGCTAATGTAGATCGCGACCTGAAACTTCTCGACTTATATGAAGTAGTCGAGTAAATAAAGTATGTGATGTTGGCATTTATTAAACGTTTCATAAAAACAAGGAATATCAAAGTCAATATTAATACAGAGGTCATATTTACATAATAAAATACGATATTAAAAATAACAGAAATATGAGTACATCAAGCATGTTATGAGGTTTGAAGTCTATATAACCGAGGAGGTCACTTAATAGAACCATCGATTGTAATTCACGCTAAATAAAACCCAAACAAGTTCCCAACTAAAAGCTCCTATAAACATAATTACTGGGTAATGACCCAGACGTTATAAATCTGAACTGTAGTCTTTGAGGCGTCGATCGAACCGAACTACGCGTCTCATTAATTCCGACCGACATTGTTATGCAAGTAATTACGTAGTTGTACCATTTATTGACTATATTATTTTATTTATTTATTATATTATATGTATATTCTGTTCAAATTTGATTAATGATAAAAACAAATTCATAATGATACCGCACTGTACGCTCCGAGTATGATTTCTTATTCAAAGCCTAAACTTCATTGAATAGAGAAATCAGCTCAAACAAATCTATTCCGCCTCAATTAAGTGTAACCGTGTTTTGACTTTCAATCATGTAATGAATTGTATACATACGTATAATATTTCTTTGATTATAAATGGAGAAATAAAAATAGTTTGCGATTGGTATTATATCTAATCAATATGTCCCTTTATTTATTAAATGTTTAAAAATATATACCAACTCTATATTTTGATGTTATTTCATATTCACATAAAACTACATTGTATATTTCAAAATGGATATAAACAGTTAAATACTTAAATATAAGCTGCTCTTTTTAAAATGGTGTATCGTGGAATCCCAATGGAGGTAGGCGTTTTTGGGCATTTACGGTAAGCGTGGACGTCTGCTAACTTTTATGACGCAGACCGCTGGGTTCCCGTATTTTTTTCTCTTTTTGAAAGCAAACGCGGAAAACTACGAAATCCTATTTTGACCTGTCGGTATTTCGTACATGGCGAAAATAAATATTTTTCATCGGCGTGTTTCTGAAAACGTAAAACCCAGTATCAAACGAAACTCTACAAATATTTCATTAGCTTTTAATCGAGATTTAATCTGTTTGGAATACAGGAAAAAATAATTAAACATAAGAATATATTTACTAATTCTTACATATATTTAATTTCATTCGTTAAGTTATCAAAAGTTACGGTTCAAATCGTGAACCAAAGCAAATGTTTACTTTAAAGCCAAAATTTCATGTTTTTGCAAACAGTCATTGGCTTTTCTATTATTTTTGAAAAAAGAATATTAAGACTCCAAATCATCCTTTTTAGTATTTGCATATGAAAAACATTTTCATAAATATTTTTCCTTATTTGTAAAATTTATATAATATAAATTTGATAGTACTTTTTATTCAGTTTTGCGTTCTTTTATGTTTTAAACCGAACACCAATGTCCATTATTAATTTGAATTACTTCAATTTATGTAAGTTAGCTTTTGTGTTAACAATATAGAAACATACTTTTTACATAAAGTAATTAAACGTTTATAACAATAACGTGGTATAACGTGTACAAAACAAAACTAATAATTAAAATTAAAGACAGTTGCAGCATCCAAGCTTTTTTAGTGACGAATTGTAGCAGTGCGTTTTTTCCCACAGAAACCTTATTCTTTATGTATAAAAAGAATCTAATAACCGGTACATAGAAAATCTTATAGCAACTTATACATTACTGTTTGCGTCTATGACTAAAAAACTTTCAAACAGACAAACATTAATAACATTTTGTGAGTAAATAACCAATAAGAAATAAACCAATACTGACAGGGTACCTCTGGGAAACCGTCCAATCGCTCTACCTTAATATCTAATTCTTTATGTGATCTAGCCCTCTATATATTATGATCATCTTTATAATAAGCCTAACATGACATGTTTATAGATATTTTCTAACACTTATGTTTAATTTAACACCTTTCACTGCGAATATCTATGATTCTTGGAATTGTGAGACAAATGTCAATTTTTCGTACGGAATTGGAATTCTTAAAATCACACCCATCTGATTTTCATTCTTATTCAGAAGAGCACGTCTATATAAGATAACATTCTTAGAGTTTGAGTGCTATTTACTTAGAAATGGAAATGCTTTCATTTAAAAGTGTTTTACCAAAACTCAGCTGTCAACTATATTTATTGCTTATAAACGACGACCCAAAATTTAAATTTAGTTGCATCTTAAATATTTAAGTTATATATAAGTAGTCTAATTAAATAGATGACCTGAATTTGTTACTAAAGATAAAATTGTAGCAGAGATAAGCCAAAATAAACAAAACATAAATAAAAACAAGCTAGTTATTTAGATTTTTTGTGACATATAAGCAATTGTAAGCGATATTGTACTTAAGTCTTTATTTATAATTCTGAGACAGACCTTTTTCCATTTATAAATAAGTAAAATTTGTATTTTTTGAAACAGTATATATAAGCTAATTTTAATATAAAACTATTGAACTAAAGTAACATAATAATATGAGATATGTAATAATAATGTAATAATATTAAGATGAATATTTTTTTTGTTTCATATTAAAAAATTAACACTCCCATCATTTGATGTATTTAAATTATCAAGGAAAAGGAAAAGACAGGGCGTTTATGAAATTAATACCAGGACGAAGTTAATTTGTTTTTAATATATGAATGTATCTTCCTGGAAGGATAACATCAAATCCTTTGTGATCTCATCATATATCTTATAACAATTATTCGTACAAGTTTTATTATAACCATATAGAAATACTCAAATTGGAACGAAACTTAATACTATCATTGGTTAGAATCATTGTTATGTACCTTATTTACCCCCGACCCAAAAAGAGGGGTGTTATAAGTTTGAACTGTCGATCTGTGTGTCTGTCTGAGGCAATGTAGCAGCCAAACGCGTGGACGGATTTGATTGCGGTTTTTTTAAAATCGAAACCCTGGTTCGTCAAGATGGTTCTTAGCTATGTTTGGTCGAAATAGAATCAATTGTCTCCAATATTATTAGATTGAGGTTTTATTAATGCGGGTGAAAGCTTCTTATGCAATATTGATAGAAATACTCTTAGCAAGTAAAAATTGGTGTATCCGTAGATTCATTTAGTACAATAATGAAACTAGTAACGTAACTTTAAAAAGCAGAAAATAAATAAATTAATAATTTAAAAAACTGATATAAAAAGACCTCTAAAAAGAAGAACAATATTATTATTATGTACTTATTCAAATTGTTGCGTCGAGAAACCGCTTGATAAAGGAAGAAATAGAAATGCAAGTAAGTTACCAAGGTCAATAAAGAAATTACTATATCGAATCGTATAGTCTAAGCCCTCGTAACTTCGTAAAATAGACACTATCGTCAATATACGTTAAACGGTCCTTCGACGCAAAGACTAAAATAAATACGTAAATATATTTATTTATTCTTTTCAGAAATCTTCTTGTATCAGAGGTTTTTTTAAATTATTCATTTAATTTCTTATAGTATAATCATTGTAGAGCAATCGTGTTACTTAACGAATCTTCTCGAACCTTCCAGACCAATCGTAATTTATTGTTGTTATAAAGAACACTATTTTTTTTACCATAACACCATATTAAGTTATGGCATAGTATTTCTAGCATAACAATATGTTCTGGATTCGTAACATATATAAGGTTGAAAACAAAAGATCCCAGAGGAACGCTTTTAATCCAAACTTCACAACCAAACAATAATAGTATACATTGCTTCATACTTGCATTGGCCAAGCAATCAACATTTGTATAATACAATTGCATTTCATATGAATTATAGCTAGAACAAATCAAATGTACCACTGTTTTATGTGGAATATGTTTCTGGCGTCCTCTGAATTGAATAAAACATTACAATATTTATTCCGTTTCCCGACAATGTTATAAGTAATGCGGTATTTGCTTCACGTTAAGGCATATTATATGATATTTTTTTTATTAGAATATGTTCATCAATAAAACTTAAAGAATATTTTAAATTCTATATTAGCATTAAAATATCTACTTTGCTATTTTAAGCTACTCCACAAGTCTGTAGCTTTGTTTAAATTTTGGTAAAAGTAAATAAGAGTATTCTTAAATTATAGAACCTCTTATAGCCTTTTAGGTAAGAACCGAAAAAGGTACATTTCTTAACATTGAAATTTAGACTATTCAAACCAAGTTCGGTCAGACCGTCAATGCCCCAAATATACCTATTTGTATTCCACGCGAAAGTAGCCGAGGGCGTATCAATACATCTTGGGTTAGATTAAAAAACTTCGTAGTTATCAGTCAAAAAATATGATTCTCATAATTTATTACACAAAATCAAATGTAAATGTAGGATTATTATGTATGCATCTCGTGAGTAAATTTGAAAGCATAAACATAAATTATCATTCAAACAATAAACACGAAGAGGAAATGGTTAAGAATTTCTTTGCTAAGAGATTTAAGAATTCAGGAGGCAAATGTGTCTTCTCGGTAAAGCAAACCTCGGAGGTTAACCCGTCATGATGCACCAGTAGGTTTGCGGAGACGTGACTTAAATTTTCTTTCTCGAACGAAGAATGTTCCAGAATAATCTAGTTTAATATATTTTTTAAACTTTTTGGTTGAAGGATTTAGAAAGGTTAACTCTTGCCAGTTTAAGAGACGGCTAACGCTGGTTTTTTTTTTGTGTGAGTATTTTTCTTTAAAAAACAACACTTAAAAGCTCTTAAAAACCAAGATTATAAGGTCTTTTTGGGACGTTTGAGTTAATATAAGCATTGGACAAGTGACCAGGAGGAGATAAATTACTAAAAGTGTTCTTTAACTGCTATACAAACATTGGAAGACTATTTTGTTACCGTTCTAAACCACAGTCTACACTTGATATATTAAAAGTTAAAAATCCATTAAGTAGTGTAGTAAAAACATATTCAGAAAAAAACAATAAACTTTCAAACCCAGTAACCTAGTCAAAATATAGTTATTGTATTCAGATATACCTAATATTAAAAAATCACGTAACTTTATAAGACAATAAGAGTATTCTCGAATCAACTATCTTCTGCAAAAAGTCTCAAAAAGTTTCAAGTTCTTTTTTTTAAATTCTAATCCAGTAAATCTGGCGTTAGGCTTTTTATTATTAACGCGCTAATTATGCTTGTCCTTTACAACAATTTAACTTCTTGAAAGCAAATCCCTTTTAAGAAATAACGTATTTATTTAATATATAATCTCGTAATAAATATATCCTGATATCCTGTTTTCCATTTTGAAATTGCCAGTCTCCCTTTGTTTATACAGTAGGTTTTGTCATTCTACTTGGTATACGGATCAAAATGTTTACGAGTTGAGGATATGCGCATTATGATGAGATTCAACATTCTAAAAATAAAAGTTCCCTCTTTGTCGCTGAAAGGAGAAAATTCTGAGAACATTCAAAGGCATTGCATTCATTTAAAAGTTAACATATTTTACATAAGAATAGTAAATGATCCAAAAATTGGATTGCAGTAGGAATAAAGAGAAAAAGATAGGAGAATAGATATATGAGTTTAGCATTCCTGAACATATATCAAGTGGTGAGAACGATGTTTAATGACATCTATGAGAAAGAGGAATAAAATCTAATATATTTCTTCACTTTTATTTAAATTTATTTCACAATTGGAAATTTATGAACCTGTCATTACTCTTAAATGGAACAGTCAATTCAATGATTCCTTTGACAATGAAATCATTTATGAATTTCAAAGGCCGGTAAAGGTGAACCATGAGTGATTGTAAGCATTTTATCCGACTTTAAATTATATTAATATTAATCAACAAGTATTGTGACCAGATATTAATTTGGTTTTTTAAAGACCATTCTAATAACACTGTTACTAAGAGAACGTATCAGGTTTTTATTTTAACATTGTTACATTGTACTTGTTTTTCCTTAAATTTTTATTTTGACGGTTATGTTCACATCAGTTTATCAGAATTTTGCCCGATTGCTTTCAAACCCTTCCGGGGTTCCTATTCATGAGCTCAAAGCATGTAGTATTCGCGGCGTGAACTGAAAACTTCTTGTATCTCTTACGAGTTTGACATATTAGCCATATTAAGCATATAACATTTGTTCTGGCCGTGTTGATTATAATTTATTCTATATTATTTAAAACATTAAATAAGTTTAATATTGCCAAGATTTTTCTTAACAATTTCAATAATACAAGACCTTTTTGAATTTCGTTACTTCGGAATTCTAAAAATTATATACATTAAATGTGAAAGTAATTATAATTGAAAAAATAAAATCCATAAAAAAGTAAAATATACAAAGAACTGAGATTATATATTTCCATCTTGAATCGCTCGCTATGAAAGTACTAATTAAAACGAGAAGAAAAAAATATTCACGAAAAATCTAATAACTTAGGACCAAAATATTAATAATTCCAGCTTTCATACTTCATTACATATACCATTTTTACCTTATCCAATTTACTATAAAAGTGTGGAATCCGTTGTTTTCAGAGATGAAATGTGGAATGGCTTTGTGCATCGAATTGCATAGCTATTGTGTTCACAGGAATTCTATGAGGCCCTTTATCTCGAGGACAATGGGAATCTTATCAACGCCAATGTTAGGTTGATTTAATCAAGCTAGGTGCCGTTAGACGCTCCTTTCAATTTTTAATTGGATCCTTAAGAGATTGTCAGCTTTTGAATTCATATTATTGTTATTAAATTTGTGTCTGCCCGATATTAAAACAAACATTAAAATTAAATGAGAATGTTTGGATAAAATACTTACGAGAAGTCCTTGGGGGGTTTCTGGTAGAGATCTCTTGTAAGAGATAAGTTATCCTTTGAGAAAATTGTTTTTAATACTATGACACTGTTACTGTGCTAAAAATAAATAAATTTTAAAAAATATATCAAAACTACTGAACTAACAAATTAAAAAATAGTATTATCTGCATTAGACATATTTGTGAAGACAAATTTACATGGCCATATTTAAAAGAAAAACACTTATTTCTGATTATAAGTTTATATTATAAGGGTCAGGCTTATTATATAGCCTATTTCCATACGGAATATATAAGATATACTATTTTTCGTGGTACCGGATATACGCGCAGATACGCTCAACACACAAAAAACACACTATATCTGTATAATGTTACTGTAAATAATAGCCAAGGTTAGTGGCATTACAAAAATATATCGACAATATTTACTTATTTCATCAAATTACAGCTTTGCAGAAGTAATTCATAACATTCAGCTAATTATAAAGCACTACAACACAATGCGCTCATAACTACTACATTTTTAATAAGCTTTCCAAGCTTATACGACAAAATATGGGTAGTTTTATTAAAGTAGGTTGCAATTAGGAACAAAAACCTCTCCGTCTCGTACGTTGTTTCCTTCGCACATAAATCTCGTGAACCCGCAACTGCACGCTCCTACGTGACGTCACATAATCCTTCAAATATACTTCATTAAAACGTATTTCGTTATTGACAGTTATTGTATGCTTATGTTTTAAACTATGAAAATGTTATTTTTGATGAGATTTTAGTTTCGTCTGAAATATCACATTAGAGTGATGGGATGTATGAAGGATATAACTTATCAGTTTAATTTAATGGGCTGCTTACGAGGGGTGTTTCTCCCTATCTCTATAGAAACAACACTGTTAGCTCAAGATTTTCCGAGCCGGATGCTTTGTTAATGTAATAAGCGTCATGGAGAATACAGCAGTAATGCGGGTTTCAAACGAAATAAGATAAGTCATCTTAAATTAAACATTTTTGACTTTTAATCCTATAATTAAACAAAATAAAATATTGTATGTATAGTTTTACTTGTCTATAAAAAACAAAGACATAAAAAAGTTTAGTCATCTTTGTTACCAGGCATATAATAAATAATGATTTCCTCATTACGAATAGTAGCGAAAAACTTCTCAACCTTGGGGAAGGTTTTAGCTAAACGAAAAACGAAGCAATTACCGATCCTACCCGAAAGTAAAGTTTGTTTTACTGGCAAGGAATTAATATTCATTAAAAAAATCTTTCTCGGCATCAGTCCGTTGAAACTTTGTAATCAGCCCCCGTCGGAAGAGGCGTTAGGAGGGTTTTGTCATCGAGTTTTAGAGTTTAGTGACTTATAAAATGATTTTTTCCGGTTGTTTTTTTTAATTTAGCACCATAACTTGACTATTATTCGTGCAAATGAACAATTTATGATACTGAACTGCCTTTTGAAGATAGATACAACTTCTCATTTTACTATTCACAGATCTAATACAAAAAGATTTAAATTATTCATTTTAGCCAAAATTATAGAAACTTTTTTTATAAGCATAAAGAATAAATGTTTTATATAAATTATATTTTTTATTAAATACAAAGAACACTATAAAATTTCTTAAGTTTTGTAAACTGAACTAAAGGCCGTCATTAATATAAAGCAAGCGACAAAGCCATTCATTTGTACGAAGATTTTGGTTCGTATCCACGAGCCAAGGCCGCGGTTGCGCCAAATTATTTCTCCCTGCCATCTCAAAGTACAATATATTTGTTAGAGTAACCCTCGTTAACTAGGATGAAATAATAATAAAAATAAACATACAGCTACTTCTTATGTACCTACCCTTATAATTGCCTGCTGACATTATTACCTAATAGATGTTTATATATAAATACTTTTTAGTTTTAGTTTAGCTTAGTTGTGTTTCTTATAAAATAGTACATACCCATCTTATATAATAGACAAATGGACATGTGAACACAAACGTTATATTGCAGTATTAATACACGATAATACATACCATAGTATAAAATTAAGTAAACAAAGATTAAGAAAGAAAATATACACGAAATGTAACACGGCTATTATCTATAAGACTCTTTTGACCGCCAGCCGTGTGTTCAAAAACTGGCTCGTGTCTCCAAATAACATTTTATATTAATGACACTAGAGAGTCTTGAAGGGTTGAAACATCGTCGGTCGTATTCGCAAACAGTACATAAAGATCCGGCAATATCACGGTTTTTCTGAATTAAGCTGTGAAAGGACCGGACCTTTCCCCAATGAATTCGGAGACGACGAAACCCACCCGCATTATTAAGTGATTTCTCTGAAACAAATCCACCCTGTTCCGAATTACTTTAGAAATATTTGCACCGAATATTTTTCATGGCGAGAAATTTATCCAACCATCTGAACCACCAAGGTTTATTGGCTAAAAATGTGCAGGATGAACCCAAATTTGTTTCTACGAATCTTTTGTTCAGTTCAGTTATACGAAATCCGTATAATATGCGCTTTCATTACATTCTACCTAACTGAAGGTGGAGGGAGAGTGAGACAGACATAGTCTAAATGGAAGCAGATAAACTATGCCATTGTCACTTGGAGTTTCTACTGAAAGAGCTTTAGAACAACTCGTAATGAAAATTGGCGCTTTTTAATTAATCCTTCCTCTAACTCTAATAACATTAACTTGATATATAATAATGTAGTTTTTCAGTTTTATTGTTTGAATAAAGAAAATATTTTTCTTTCTTTATTACTTTTTTTACTAACTATAACTTTCTTGATTTAAAAAAAAAACCATTGATTGATTAGTTAGTATAATAAGATCGACTGACCAAGTATCTAACGAGTTGTGTTACAGATCTAGTACTTTAAAGCTGGTACTAGGTCTGAGCTTTAAAAATATTATGGTATTACCACATCTGACAAAATTTCCAAATATTGTATGCCATACGTGTAAAAAATATACATATTCAGACAAGAATTTACGGTTTGTTAAGTAGATACTTTTGGTTGCTAAAAATAAAGTCAAAGCCATCTTATGTAATTAAAAACGCTACTTTTCACTGTCAACCCTAACCTAATTTGCTTCTCTTAGTTGAAGCTATGTGACATCTAATTCTCGCACTGAAACACATTTAAAAAAACATGTACAGTCTCTACTATTAAATATTTTAGTAAAATGGGTGACCCAGATTCAACTGCGAATCAAATAAAGGGTCACCAAAATAAAATAATTTTACAATATCATAAGATTACGAAGCATTTCCATCACATTTAATATTATTATTAAATTTATTAGATACATTCCTAAAGGTAAATTTTGAATTTAATTAGTTTTTATTTCAAATTATATTTCAAAATAATGTAATAAATTCAAAATAATTCAAATATCCAGTCTCATAAGTAATTTGGATTGACAACTAAATTGAATAGAACAAACCCCACTCAAGTGTCCCGAAAATCTTTTCGTTTCAAAAGTTCAAGGTTCCTTTCACAACATGAGAAGGGTATTTATAAGACCGGCAGTAGCTAAGAATTAAGTAAAACGAATCCAAATTGCTGAGCCGTGCCTCGGGAGGTTGAGAACTTAGAAGGGCCTGTATCAGCCCGTACGCCTTGAGGCTACAGGGCCCGTTTAGATTAGCAATTGAAATGTATTGGAGTTTACAAGTTCATAACTAGAGTCATACCTCCGTTTAATTGGGAAAGGGTAAACTTTTAATGGCTAAGAAAGAAAAAAAATTATTAGGGAGTACCTTTAAAAAAATCTGTACAATGTAAGTATACTTTACTGTGTTTGAATATCGAATATTTACGGATCAGCCTAAAAACAAAAAACCAACCGTTGTCACTTTGAACTATTCAAAAAAATTCAAAGTGCTTTGTTCTAAGAGTTATCCGAAAACGCACTGCTGCAAACAGACAGAGCTGCTGCCACCGCGACACTACTTATCCATTACCCAGACAAGAGTCTCGTTCAAACAAATCTTAACTATACTACAAAGTTCGAAGCGCCTTGGGACATATTACTTAAATATCTTAAAGTCGCGAACCAAGAGTGCTATTCAATATAGCCATTTTTTTAAATGTTTAAGTTTTTCGATAGACTTTTTTGATGTGTGCGATCTACGTATTAGTGTGTGCGTTTTGATATTGATATTAATTATCATCAATCAATCAATCAGCCTCATCAATCAACCAATCAATCAAATGAAAATAACAGCCTCTTTTTTCAGTTATATGGATCTGGTTCTAAGGCAATAATTCATATTGTCATTTTTATCAAATATAACACGTTCCGGTAATCATAACATCTAGCAAAATTAAAACTGTAATACGTTAGTTTATATCTTGGTACATGTAAATTCGCTTCAGTATCTGTACTCTGACCTGATTTTGTATATTGGAATTTATTGATTTACCTCTCGATGAGAACATTTAGCTGTCGTTCAGATTCAGCTCCACTGGATGAAAATATCATTAAATACCGATAATGGATATTATTGTGTTAGTTTTTTAACTAGAGATACGTTATCTGTTCCGATCTTGCTTGCTTTAAATTCGATACCTTATTATTTATTTTATCATAATTAAGGGTTATATTGTAAACTTATAAATAATAATAATAAAACGTGAAAGCCTTAGAAAAGAATTTATAAATAATGATTTAATCAAATTGGCGCACATTATATTGAGATAACACACATATATTTATATACCATAAGTAACTTTTTGTGTCTTATAATGTGAGACATATATTTTAATGACAGTTTAATCTAAAAACGTTTCATACTTGTAATCAGTTAACATTCTCGTCAGACGTTAGTTTATTTTGAACATCGTTTCTCGTTAATTCTTAATACAACTCGTTTCCTCGTACGTCCAAGTTTAATGTTTGTATGTTTGTATTACCGAATACTTTATTTATTTATATTTATATTTCATTATAACTTTTATAACTTACAAGTTTTTTTTTTTTTATTTAATCAAGTATTTATAAAACTTTTAACTGTTTCCTGTGTTTCCGTCCGTGGACTAAAGACGAGCTTTACTTACACGGCACATTAGATGAGAACTATTAAAGCCTTGCCTTGGCTTAGCCTTGCCTTGCCTTGACTTTAAAGAAAACAGTGTTTTACCTACATATTTTATTAAAACGCAAGTTGTTTATTATCTCATATATATTTAAAAGTATATATAATATTGCTTGTATATACTAACAACTTTCTTCAATAAATATGATATTAAATGTACAAATTTTTTTTTCAAATCCAAATAATAGTCTCTAAAATTACCATGTTCAAACAAAAATAATAAAAGAAAATATAATATAATCGGTATATTAAATCCTTTTCTCAGAAGGAGTTATTTCAATTTCCTATTTCATCCTATATTTTATATATAAAGCGCAAATTGTAGTATAAAAGCATTTATATATTTATCTACAACCACCACGAGACATAAAGACAGTTGACTGAACGTACTTAAATAAAGCCGAGATAAGTTAAGAATCCAAACAATCCTAGTTATATTTATAAGAAGCCAAATCCTTCATAATTGGAAGCATTTCCCTCATTACCTTCCAAGCCCAGTCGTAAACGGCGGCCGTCCTTCATCTCATTCCGCATCACCTTAAAGTAGAGTGACCATACTCTACCATACCAAGAATTTGAGGACAAATAAAAGGTTTTAATAAATTTATTACATTTTATACAAACCGTTATAAAGCACCAAAATGTTGTTTAATATTTATTGATTCTTTATCTTAGAATTCCATATACATCGCTACTTTGTTAAGTCATTTCCAATTGGGACAAATCCAGGAAATTTCGATAGAATATTGACCCTACCTCAAAGTGTGATCCTTTGAGCTGTTAAGACGCTTATTAGAGCATAGCATCTTTATAGCTACATGGCTATCTTAAAGGCAAATTAACCTAACTCTTGGAAGATTACGGATTTAGTTATATTATTACATAAAATAGTCTCCAGTAAACAAGAAAAGCTTTATATATATTTGTTTAAAAAATCATTTCATTTCGTAGATCTGATATTTGGTATAAAGTATTTGCATGTGTTTTTGTATCTGAGCGTCGCATAAATATAAATAAGTTATTATGTACATAAGAAATTATGTCTTTATTTTAATGGAAATTAACTTCGCACTGTGAGCATAATAACAAAATGCTCTAAACTTTGAAAATGGCGAAACTGTCATACAAACTTAACCCTTGCAGGATCAGTATTTAGTAAAATCTTCTAAAAGAACATCCATGCAGAAAGAGAGAACCCTCGTACTTTCATTAATATTTTAAGTCAACTCTACTCTCTCTTATATTGATAATAAGTTCTAATCTTAATTATGAAAATTAAATCCTTTGAATAAAAAAGGTTTAATAATCAAATTCTTTTATTACAATATTTTAGGTCTATCCCACACATTTAGAATTATACTTTCACGTAGTACTAATTTACAATTGACTCGATTAACAAAATATACACCTGTTTTAGATTTAATCTTAAATAATAGACCGGGGTTTATTATTCTCTATTATGTCATAATATATTTTATATTATTTTAAATAATACTTTGATAAACATAACAAACGATAATTAAATATTTTAATATTATGATAAACTAAAACTAATTAACATTATCAAATAAACAATAATATTATTTTTGTTAGTTATTGTCTGTTCAACCGTGTTAGCTTATTACCATTTTAAATAAACGAACTCAAAAAAAGAACAGCAGGACTCGAACCAGGAACCGAACTCTAGGATGGTATCCCAGAGTTCTACCAAGTGTCGCTACACGACAGCCATTTTGAGATTTGTCGTTTGTTGATGAATTGTTCATTCATATTGGAAAATATCTATAAACATGTATTTTAATTAATATAATTATATAATTAATATAAATATAGAAAGAAAAAAATTAAATTAAACACTTAAAAAACCTCCGATTCAAACAGACCTCTAAAAATAATAAAAATAATATTATTATGTACTTATTGAAGTCGTTGCATCATACGATATATGGTAGCTCAGTGTGTAGAACGACGGGACGGTTTCCCAATAGTCGCGGGTTCGTATAGGGATACGGGCAGGGGCCCGTATCGGTTTATTTTTTATTCTATATTTATATAAATTTGTTCATTGATATTTATTTTGGATTTAATTATAATATAAATAAATAAACACTTTAAAATACATTAATGACAAGTAATAATTTATTTTAAAGAGTTTATTTAAATGCAAATTGGAAATGAAAACACATTATTCAACACTTCTGAGAGGTATATAATGTCATTATATTATGATTGACATTGGCCATAAACATTTTTAATGATGTTAACCTTATTTAAATTTTATATAAATATAGAATGAAGCTCAGGGAAACCAACCCATCACTTTCTGAATTGTCGCGAACTCGAATCCTGCCCGTATCAAATATTTATTAATTTTATAAATATTTACATTTACCACATAGATATTATATGTGTTATATATAAATAAATAAGTTTATATTATATAAATAGATAAGTTTTCATTAAAATGAAACATTTAATAGAAATAAGTTGGTCTAACTATTACTAGTTGAAGAAGATATATGTACTTATATTATATAGAGATTAAGTTTCAAGCTTGTATTTTTGGATATTGGAAGTAATCTTCAAAACCAAAAATCTTATTTTGTGCACAAACATTTTAGATGATATTCAGTTTAGACATGTGTTGAATTATCCCATTAAATTAGAGGACTTTCATGTAGGCCATTCTAGGAAAGTAAATTGACAAAGAACGGTCGAGAAAATGCGTTTCTTACGACCGGTACCTTTAAAATAGAGATGCCGACAGACCCATAGTTTATAAAATACCCCATGATATAACCCTCTCTTAGTAAGATGAGATAAACATAACATATAAGGTATTAGTCAAACTATTCATACTCTAACCATTTATATGTATATATATATATCACCAAGAACTTCAATTATTATTCAAGTCTACCACTGCCGTAATTATTATATAATGATATATAAGTATTTATAACTTGCTATCAAATAATCTCACAAAATTTTAAAAGCCAATATCCTCACCATACATTTTAATACAGCATTAGAGAATAATATCAGAATTATTTGCAATTCAAATTCATTTGGGTCACTTTGCGAGCTCATATTTGAAGGCCTGTTCTCCATTTCGCTTTGCGGACTAATTAATAATTCAAACCGCAACAAAAGCTTGCCTAACACTTACTGTAATGGCCATTAAGGTCTAAACATTAGTTCTCAAAGACCAAATCATAATTTATATAATGGGACCATTATATTGACTTCACACCCACTTCCTCCAAACCCATATCTATTATTATTATTAATTGTCAATCGTATTCACGAAACCAAACGCTCCCTTAGAATAAACATAAAATTTAGTTCAGTTCAAGTAGCAATAATATTATGCTACAAAATATATTACTTAATCTGTCACGTATTATATAAATATATTATTTTAACCTCTGAGCCATAAAATTAACTTATTTCAGCAATAATTTTATACCACGTACTAACGTACAATCAGATATACAAACCAAATTTACAATTACTTCAGCCAATAGCCAGACAGATAACATCTCGAACAGACAAAACCTTATTAGAACATCGTTCAATTTACATTACCATATATAATTTCTTGTATATTATATGTATTCTATAAACTATATCTACATTATAACTATATCACAACCGCTCCGTTGTTCGAGTGGTTGGCACAGACGCCTAACGTATAGCATAATGGGGCTCGGGTTCGATTCCCGACAGGGACAGGCATGTATGTGATGAACATATATGTCTGTATTTCTGGGTTTGGTTGTTTATTAAATATATTCTCAGTATTTATAATATGTATTTCTATGCATTTTTATCGTTGTCTAACACCCTTAACACAAGCAAATAATTTGCTTAGATTTGCTTAATTTGGTTAGATCAATGTGAGTAAATTGTCCTATGATATTGTTATTATTATTATTATTATAACAAAATTTAGCAATTGATTAAAGGAAAAAAGTTTTTAATTATCTTGTTCCTTTTAAAATGATTTATAGTTTCTTTGATAACCTCAATAGCAATTATGTGATAAGCGCTACAAAGGTATTATCTTACAAATATAGGAATAACAATAATACTTTATTGCAAGCAATAATAGGAAACTCTATCTTCGCTCCAGGGAGTTGCACCTCCATTGTTAATGGATCGCGATCTAGCTGTATCATTGAGCTTACCGATATATTATACTTGAATTATTAATTTAATTACTGACGATACTAAGAATCAGTCTCTACATTATTACATTATGTTATGATTTTACGATACGATATTGTTTATTATACAAAATATAAACACTAATAAAAACAAAGAAAAGTACAATAGGCAGCCTTATTGCTAACAAACAATCTCTTCCAGGCAACCTTGGGTAGAGGAAAGGAGTATTAGCGTGGAATAAGTTATAAAAAAATTCAGTAATTATTATTATATTATTAATAACAATGTCTACCAATAATTAATACACAAAACATTGTTATGTTATAGTTTGATAAGCATGGTTAAGTAACGATAGATTTACTGTAAAATGCCGGTATTTAACAATCCCAAAAACCTTCACAACCCAGCAATAAACTACATTTTTGCATGTCAACGATCACTTAAACACCAATAGTTTTCTATTGTACCCATAATTGAAACACCCTGACCTCTATGCCCTCACCATAAGGTTCATTTTATTTAATGAAGGTCCAAGCTGAGTGGTTTAGCTTTTGGCTATTTCCGACTATCAAAACCTGATCGTTATCAGAATCTTAATATCGTAAAAAGGAAAATCGCCGGGCATTTAATTTATATGTTAATTTTATTATTGCCTGATAAAACTCTACCTTCAAATAATGTCCATTATCAACATTTCTTTGTAAATTTATAATTTAGACATTTTATATTACTAAAGAGGTTTCAAATATTTCTTCAATTTAGTTTGTACGTTTATTAATTTATTACTTTAAGCTTTAATAATGTACTGTATATATACTAGTCATTATTCCTTAACATCTCATATTGCTACGAAAAAAGCCTCATATGACTATAACGTGAGTTACCTAAGAATTACTATCAACCAAGTAATTTCACGACCAATTAGCTCTGCTTAATTGTGTTCAACCAACGTAAGCTATTAATTAAATCATTGACACTGCTGCTTCTATATCCTGCACATTTATCTGATACAAAGTGACATGTCAACTAAGTAGCTACGGGAAATCGAAGCTAAATAGGCTTTCAACTCACTCGTTTCCAAAAATGTTATAGGGATTACCGATGAGATAAACACATCACCTTTGGTATATTAGGTATAATATTGATCTCGTCTACCCATCTAGAATAATATCATAAAGAGGTACACTCTGTGAGTTTGTATGTAGCGGATAATCTTTGAAAATATTCAACGGATTTTTTAATTCACCAGTAGAAAGCTATTGTATCGGTGAGTGCTAAAGCCTTTTTTTATTATAATAAAAAAAATGCTTTCAGTGAAAAACACCACTTATTGACTAATCGTAAGATATTAGGAGTTATAAAGGCTTATCATTTTTAATAAGGATTTCTTTTACCTACTTCCTACGCTGGCAATTTGCAAATATTGTAAAAAAAGAAATGTTAATAGAAGATTTTAATTAAGTTTATATAGTTTTATATTTATACTTTAAAAAAAATCAATTAATTAAATAATCTTGTGCTGTAAAGAAAATATTTTGTATAGAGAAATTAAACCTTGTATCCTCCATTAAAAAGCAAGTAATAATCGTAAGATATAATTAACTATACTTAACTGCCGCAAATGCATCAATTTGTAAATATAACTGCAGCAACGAAATCAAAGATAAACTATTTGCTTAAAACGGTATCTATTCATATGTAGTAATATTATTATACTATATATACCATATTGGATTATTTTAGTCAGCTTATATTTTTTTCATATTGGTTTGAATTTGACCAGTATAATATTTTTATTGATTTCGTCAAATTTATAACCTAACCATCTCTACCATGCTATATTTAAAAGGTAATAAATAACTCTTCAGTTTAATGGTAAAATGGTTTTATAAGGTAGTTAATTTACGGCTCAACAGTTCGACAGTTTAATTTACTTAAAGATAAATTTACTACAAATATTATTGTATACGTAACATACTTTAAAACACTTTAAAATTGTATAAATATTGTAAATTGAATATAAATACAATGATTTTTAATAATGTCTTTTTATCGTTACATAATAAAAATAGATCATAAAAAAATATATAAACTAGAATTTCTCTAGTTTTATTAAAATTCTGTACTTACGTAAGCTCTAGCTACGTAATCCTAGTTTAAAAACCAATTTCGGATTTATGTCCAAAGTTAAAAACGTCCAACTCTAGTCCAACCCACTATTGTGGGTATTTGAGTACAGCGCGTATGAGTTTTACTTTCGCAATGGTGTCAGTAAAATTAATTTCAAAGTCTAGATGGGTTTTTCGTTCAACAATTCTAAATTAAATTTGTTTGTTTTTTCACCGAGCATATGAATGATTGTGCGATATATCTTTCAATAATATAATTATTTACGGAATAAAATGACAGACAGCTGGATGACAAGGCTGTTTTTAGCTTGGTAAGCTAAAATACATAGTATATAACACCATATTTTAAACGTCAATGAATATGTCAGATCACGCGCTGCCGATACAGATTGTTTTTTAAATATCAGAGCAACGCAATTGCTAAATAGCTCGGGTCGATCAATCAATGCTGTCGCGATGTCCAAAAACGGACGCTATCACGAACGAAAATTAATAGTATTTGTTAAATTGTTCACCCCCAGATATTAATTTCATATCACACAGCCATTTACCGTTTAAATGTGTCTAGTAATTACAAGAGGAGACAATTGTTGGATTTATTATAGTGAATATTCTAATTAGGTCTTATGTTTTGAACTATTGTGTATTAGTGTATCATTTACCAAAAACTATTATGGAGTTACTTTTCTTATGTTAAGGAACCGATAAATATTGCTGACTCTTGACTGAACTCGAGGTAATCTAAATATAAAAATATTCTGCATCTGAACAAAAGCTGTTTTTCCAAATAAAAGACCTTCAAAACACGGAAGTCAAGCATCATGGCTACGCTAATCGTGACGTGAACCTGTTTTTCAGCAAAGATATTATTTTAATTATTATATCCAAGTGACGCTACCATTGAAATAACCTAAATTGAATTCACACAAATCATCCATCAAAGTCTTGAAGATATACGAATTATTCTTATTTCTGAGAGGCTTTGTTGCTAAGCGCGGATATTTTTAATGTATCCCTAATGTAATACGAACGGTACGGATGACAGATTATATCATTGAATAAAATATGAACTTCATAATTGAATCTGTGTTTCAAACCAATCGTTCTAATGGTCTTCGAAAAAGTTTTATACCCTGACATTTTTGTTGATATTTGTTTAAATATTATTATAAAGTTCAAAATTTTCGGGTTTAGAGACTCTTTTCTAATGTTAAAACATAAAGGCTTTTAAATAATATATATACTATGTACATTTTATTTAATATTTTTAGTAAAATAGCACTTGATTCGAATTTATAATTACTATTTTAGAGATACAATAAACCATTTTTAAGTCTTACTCCGAGTGATGCATAGTTTATAATTCCTGTCCATAGTTTTTTCTCCTATTCATAAACACAGACAGAAGCCTAAAAACCTTTTAGCTTCTGTTTGTATTTTTGGGAAACTAATTTATTATTCTAAAAACACATCGTACAACATTTTTGTTATTTACTTGTTTGATTGTATTATTTTCTCGGAAAAAACCTAAGGCTTTGTTTATTTATTCTGATTAACAAGAAAACTTCAGGAACTCGTTTATAAACAATTACAGAAAAAGTTTGGTAACTTCATTCTGATAAAAGTTCATTAGAATATTATTCAAGTTATTCCTTCCAGCGCTTGTGTTTCTTATGTTTTGTTGAAATGAAAAAACTTCACGTCCCTCGTCGCCACAACTAGACTTGTAAGTAACACAAAGCATGCACTCGGACTTATTGCTGGGACTTTGTACAAAAAAGAAAACACGTGTTTGTCAATATCTCACAAAGGATCGAGATATATAGAGATATAGCAATAAGAGGCAGAGACAGAAATAGAAAAATAATCAACTTATACTTCAAACGTAGGTACTTATTCTCTCCGGTCGCAAATAAAATTATCTGAGAGCTTCAAATAATTTCTTGTTTCCCTCCAACACCTAATGTGTCAGATGATAAGTGAACAAAAATTGGCAAACCTTTGACTCCTTGTTATCCATAAAGGATCCAATTTTCGACGAGCCGCGTCACAACTGACACATCGTTACGTGACTGAACCTTTGACACCGTCGAATTATAATTTTATATCAGGGACAATCCATGAAACCAATTTCAGAAAGGCTATAAAGAAAATGAGTCCAAAAACACATCATTTTGTAGGTTTTTTTATTTGGGAAACATGAGAATTAGAGGAATCAGGAAATAAGTATTTTTTTGTTTCTATCTGTATATTTTGGAGATTTTACAAGATAAATCCACCTGTGAGATATCACAGAAATAGATCTTACTTGCCTTACAGTTGTTAGATCGAGATGAGAAAAATAAAGTATGGATTGTTGAGACATTGTATTTTTTTTTACGGGTAGCAAGCCAGCTGCTAGTCCACCTAATAGGAATTAGTGCCATCACCCATGACCTTTGGGCTTCGATTCTCACACTAATACATACAAAATAGTTACATCTATCTTTTATGGCAATCACCCTCAAATATAGGTCATACTCGGAATCAAAACCAATTATCTGGCCTTGTCGTAATTATTTAAGATCGGTATTTGGCAAAACACAAGATTTGGCAAAAGTTTTTTAGCACCAGGCGCCATTAACTCTACTTGGAAATGTGTGTGGATATGATTTCCTCCTTTCGGATAAGTGGTGACAGATAGAAGCCACTTGTGTTTTGTTTGTTTGTATTCTGTGCCTTAAACGACTCTTACGACACTCTCGGGAAGATATGGGGCGGTCATATTACTAAGCTGGGACCGCATGGCACCTCACTTCACTAAGAACTATATTTAATTTCACTTAGAATATATTGTTTTGATTTGTATTTCAAACCGAAAAAGTAATATATTTTTTTACTTTTTTAATATATTTATAGAAAAGTAAATAATATATTACATAGTTATCGTATCTCTTTAATGTTAAAAATACCTAATTTGATAACGCTGAAAGTTAAAAAATATACTTTTTTGCATGCATGTATATAAACAAAGACATAAATAGTAAATATACACATAATAAAATAAATAATACTTGTAAAATACATTTTCTGCAGTTGAGTACATAAATATTGACTGAATGGATTATTGAATAATAACTCTTAAAACATATTCAAAACACTCACAATTCTAATTAGACGTAAGCTAGGAGTGGTAACTGATTGTCAATTCCGTTCTGTATTTACCATTTTCCACACACGTGTGGTTCCTGGATAAAATATTCAAGTTCTCTTTTTAATAGGTAATGTACTATATCTTAAAAAACTTATACATTTTCATAAAATATATATAAATTAAGTCAAACGCAAAGAAATATTGCAATTTACTGAAAAATTTACAACATTTACTTATTTAAATCACTGACCCACAAAATACGTGCCATTGATGGTAATTTAACATATGAGTTGTTTTTTTTTCATGAAATGAATTGCAAAAGGTTTTCAGAACTTTATTGTTTATAATTCCGGCCGCGATTCTGGAGAGAAATTGTTATTGTGGCAAATATAAGAGGAATTTTGTTTTTTGTCAATACTGTCAGATATTTTAAAACTATCTGACATCGGCTTTCAATGGTGTATATTTTTGGTTGAGTTGATTGTTTTAAAAAAGTATATATATTTTTAATAAATGTCATAAAATTTTCATGGAACTTTAAACTTTTTTTCTTAGTGTTATGCTGTTTTTGACGTATTTTTAACTGGTCTTACTTTATAAGGCTTGGGTTTTTATACTAAAATCTAAATTGCTTTTTTGTAACAACGTTACTCCGACCTGGATTACTTAAGGCAACCCTCACCTCCATTACCCCTAGCTCTTTAGACCGATAGATATTTTGTAAAACAAATAAACACTAGAAAATAAGAACAAATAGGATATAGCTTTCAATATCCTAAACAGTTTAAATCGTTTTGTATATCTCCACATACAAATATTTTTGCTGTTGGTTTTATATGTAATTAACTTTTACATATACATACTACCACAATAGTATTTTAAACATTTATATATTTATATTAATATATAAAAAATTGTGTTTGATTTAAGCTAAGCATTTTTAATTGTTATACTTTTAAATTCTGTAAAATGTTGTAAAACAGAATGAGTCCGTGAGTTTTAATTAAAATTATTTTATAATTTACGTAAATTAATCCAATTTGAGACGAGACATACGCTATTAACTTCTAGGCGTCTTCAAGATGTTTTCAGAGCGCCCTAATATTGAACAGTACTTGTACCCGACATTTAATTCTCTATAAACTTTCAATTATTACTGAAACACAAAATTAAAAGGTTTTAAGGAGCACTCGACCTTTATAAGTTATTTTAATATTCTCAAAATTTAAACATTTACTTTACATACAAAAGTTTTAGGCTCATTTTGTTTTGAATCCATTATTGTACGGAACTTTGTTAAGCCATGCTTCAATATACCTAATCATACTTTGTTTGTTGTATCAGATCACTTTTAGTGTATTATAACAATTATCTTTATAATCCTCATAGATTATAAAGATAATTGTAGCTGTGTGCGACTTGTATATGTGGGTAGTGTAGCAAATGTAATTCAAGGTGTACATTCATTAATATATACTAGTGGTCACCCAATAACCGAAATTCGACCGTAATTTAAAATTTTAATGCTTATGAGGGACTAGTACCTCTATGCATAGATAGTTGTAGTTTTTATTCTATTACCCCAGGTATTAATAAACTTTTTGAGGCTATTAGAATAAAGTTATTATAAATAAAATAGGGAAACCAGCCTAAAATGTCTCCCTCGTGCCCAAAACAAATGAGGCTACCTATCTCTCTATCTTGCATGTGTGATTAGACAAAGATAAATATGGGTGTCTCATCTTCCCTCTTTTATTATTTGTTAGACACTTGCACACAGACCGGCCCATGGCTCCCCCACTCTCCGTTACACAAGAGATTTGACATTAGACGAATATAAACCTGACATTCACAGTAAACATCGAAGTAATGAGTGTAATGTTTTGTATTGTAGTATGTGTAATGTTTTTATCATTATTTTAATGTATCAAAAGTGTATTATTTGAGAACATTATTAACTTGCTGAACTTGTTAATATAAACTGTAACTTTGGAGAATTTCATATCTTTTCTCGATAATTTCGTGAATAGGGGTACAAAGTTTTGTTTTACGAATTAATATTTTAATAATCACACATATAGACAAACATATACCATGGACACGACTATGACATTGTTAAGACCTATGTTATTTCATAAGGTTTAGCCGTCCAGCCATGTAATCTGAAAATTCCAACTTGATTACGAAACGCAGACTTTTCTTTATTATTTATGAATTAAATTAATATATATTTTACATATAAACCTTCCGCAAGATATAATCTTAATTAACATTAAAGTGTTGCATAATTTCAGAGAACTAATTGGACAAACAGACAGATAAGTTTAAAAATTATTTCACTCATGTCACTTATATATATAATAACAAAAGAAAAAACTAAAAAATACTTTTAAACATTGTTTAAACACGTTTGAAGATTTTTCAAAACTTCTAAAAAATATATAAATTGTCTAATGTTTGCTTTTTCTTCAAAATCCCTTATCTATTGGCACTTTAAATTGCTTTCCTAAGCTCATGATAAAATGGTATTCACTATTTATACGAATACGTTCAATAAATTTTTAAACGGGTCTGAAATAAACTGAAATACAAGATACGGTTCCGAAAGTTTTGAGAAATAAACCATGTTTTACGATTGTATTTACGTTTTACGATTACGTCTGGTTTGTTATTCTATTGTTTAAATAAGGTCGATATTAGAAATAACACACTTTTGTTTTTATACAAGATAAATTACTTTCAATTACTGTAAAGATTTCTTTAATTGTCTATATAAAATGATTTAATTAACATTGAATTATATGTCAATATAATTTTAGAAGTAACTTTCTTCAAACTTCAAAGTCTTTATCACTCAAAAGTAGTAACATTTTTATGTATTTTAATATACTTAATTTTTTGTATTTAATTTTTTTCATTATGCAAGACAGTAAATATGCAATAAATGAAATTAATAAGTACGTATTCTTACAGATAACTAATAATATAATTAATCAATACTGCATAGTTATTTCACGCTTCACAGATACAAACCGACAGACCGAAACTCATTTGTTTCATATATTAATGATAGTGGCCAAAACCATCAATGTTCGGTCAGTATAGTCAGACAGTCAGACAGCGAAGAATTAAACTACAAAACAATTGTGAAATTATATTAAATGATTTAAAACAATGTCATAAAATAAATATATTATATAATTGGAGAAAACAATAAAGAATTAATATTTATAAATCTCTTACTGCTTTTTCCTGACTTCTGGCAGACTGCCCGTGAACCAAACATACTAAAATAATGCGCCTTTTAATCTAGGTATATCTGTGATTTATATTCTAGGACTCCTCAAGACACCCATTTGCTGTATATGGTTAATTTATATATCACATTTATTTTCATTTACATCTATCCCGTAAAATCCAGGGTTATTTAAGTTATTTGTATTTGATTCTAGTATATCCTAGGATCGGTTTTCTCTTAAACACTTAAGCTCGTTTAGAGTGAACCTATAACTTAAGTTAACTTAAATCTGTCTTAGAATCTAAGTAAGCGATTATTTGAAAGGTTAGAGATAACAATAGTCTACTTAACATACTCTTTCTCGCTCTCTCAAGTACGTAAGTTCGATCACGTACTTAACCGCTGACATCTACTTCAATACACTATCCTCGTTTTCTTTACTATTAAATAACAATAATACTCTACCTATTCTACCACATCCCCATTCATTACCTCTTCAGTAAGTTATAGATAAATAATGAAAAGGCAACATGACGTCACACTAATCTTTTACGTTAAACACTTAACGTAAAATGTATCTATTTTTTCCAGTGAAGCGGTAATAAATGGAGAAGGCGCCCAGCGCTCACGTTATTACAGCGGAGACAGTGCTGACAGTAATCTGCTCGAGAATATGTATAAGAACACATTAAGCAGCTTGTATGCTTGTTTACAACGTAAAATAGAATTGCTTGAGCGTAAAGGAATATATTATATATTCAGAAAATGTACGTAATTGAATAACGTATACGTATTATTAAGCGTGGCATAGAACGTCTTACGTCGTCTTACGCTCCAAAGTTGATAGCTTAAAGTTCCTACTGTCTAGAATATCTAAATGCTCGGTGTAAATGGTTTTGAGTGCATTGTCTTACTCCTTTACTAATAAGGTTGGTGTTATCTATAACATGAAAAGTTCATACAATTTATAGTGAATATAAATTTATATCAACACTAGTATATAAATAGCATACAAGGTGAGATCTTGGTACGTCAAGCAATGTCAATTTGGTAAATTTGAAAAGTGAGACGTGACATACAGAGGAAAGGCCAATAAAATATGTGATATTCAACGTCACTGCCGCTGCGAGATGGAAATTGTATGGAATTTGTAGAGCGAATGCACAGACGCTTTTATATCAGTAGGTAATTGTATGTAGAACTTTGTAAAGTAACTATGTTTTACATAAGAAATATATGTAACCTCCATTTGCTATCCCACTAACGGATTATTGAATTAACGTTGAAAATAGTTTTTTTTTATGTTTTTTGTTTTGAAACTCGTTGAGTACTCGAATATACGATGTTGAGCCATGTCACATCTCCGTCAACGAAGTTCAGTTCAAGTCAAAAAATAAAAAAAATAAAAAAATAAAAAATACTAAATAAATAGATATCTAACGTATTCATTAAACCCACGTATTGAGGATACTAATCACAAATTATATGAAAATTTTAATATTATTCTTTTTTTTCATCTCATTTCATATTTTAATTATTCATGTCACAACAAAACTGACGAAACAATATGCCATTTTGTCACCAGAATTAATATAGCCTGGCTGAATTATCTGTTAATACAATATGAGATCAACACGTCAGCTTAAAGAACACGTCAAACAAAATGATATAAACAATTAAACCTTGTTTTGTTTGTATTGTTTGATCAAACAAAACAAATATTGTTTTATCGTATACTCCGCATGACTCGCCACTATAATGTAGTTCCGCCTCACCCGCGCCAGATGTGTTGTATTACAAAATTAATTCATTGAATTATTACGGAACCAGCTTTAACATTGGTCGACTGTTGCTTTGTGTTTTCTACGATGTCATTTTCTGTCCCCAAGGACAGCTTTATGAAGATACTGAGATTCATATATTAATTGGTTTATTTGTTTCTCTTCTGATAACGAACGATTCGAAATGTGAGCCAGGTGATGCATAATAGTTGGAACCTGCACTGTAATTATGTACGTTTTGTTCTTTGTAAAATTTTACTTTGTGTTCTGTTTCATGCATATTTTTTAACAAGACAGGGCAATTATTTTTTAATGAATATACTCGTATAACTTATGTTTTTATACTCAAATATATTAAATATTAATAATTTACCGATATCCTATAAAAGACTGAGTGATTTGACTCGAATAGACGCTGGTAGACACCAGTACATAGATTGAGATACCACAAAAACATCCTCTTGTATCCTATTCCTTAATCCTTGTGTATTTTGCAAGGGTGGTAAAACACCAACTTTATAATCAGCATAGGTTCAAGATAGGTTACCTACCACTCATGTCTACGTACCTACCACATCGTAGACGTAGCTCAAATGTGCCGTCTGGTCTTTTGCCAACCCTAACACATTCTCTTCTTTGTTTCTTTTAACATTTACAGAGCCGAAAGACTCTCCAAATATTTTAAATCATATATTATTAAATAAATTACTATCGTCCAAAACTACGGTTTACCGGTTTGGCATTGATAAGTTAAAGAGTTCACGTACACATTAAAACTGGTAGCTTGCCAAATGTTACGATATTAATAAACTTCCCGATCTGATAGATCTAAAGTTACCATGGAAATAAATTAAGTTACCTTTACTAAGAACCAAATTAATTTAGAAAAGTTCTTTTATTAAATCCTTCACTTTGACATACAAAATCTCTCCTTGATCTTTGTTATATTAACATTACCTAAAACAAAATTCTGATTTGGAAGAAAGATAGAATAAATAAAATATAAAAAAATAAATAAAATATAAATAATAAAAAAAAACTACAGTTGGTGATAATCCCCTTTTTTATAAACATTAAAGCGTTTACAAAAATATCTTCTCTACATCCTACTACACTATCGTGCCAAACGAAATACGTCTGCCTCCTACACTGGAATGTGAACAACTATTTTATATTTCCCAGACTAATGTTTTGGGAAAATAAACTTTATTATCTTTTTATAGATAGAGCCAACAAACGAATTGAATTGGTTTTCGTTGTATTTGTAATTTATAAAACATATAAATATTTTTTGCAACACATTTTCTATTCTAGAATTTGTAATTATATTTTTTGACAAAATGTTTATAACATCATCATAATTAGTGGATGAATAATGAAAATGCATTTGAATTTTCAAAAAAGTTTTATTTAATTAAACTCACAACTATTAAGCAATTCTCCTTCACTTGTACAATAGGCATCTAATGAAAACCAACTTCTCTTATCTATAACCTCCACTTCTGAAGTCTCATCATCAAAGAGTATATATATTTTAAAACATGTTATACAATTGACAAGTTTACATCCCCTTTGAGTATATATTTTTTCAATTCAAATAGAAAAGTAATCAATATTATGATAAGAAACTATTAAGTTCAAAAACATGTACTAATTTAACAAGAAAGTCTTTCTATAAGATAATAATAGACGTCTGTTGTAATGTAACTAAAAAGCAATTTAATTTATTTTCATCCAACGTCTCTATTGTAAAACTTACTCGAGCCATCTCTTTGAAACTGAATCGATGTAGTCAAAGTAGTTTTTTTTTTCTGAAGAATTTTGCAAAATAGATGCAGTCCTTTAAGTGTACGTTTTAGCATATTCAAATGAAGCATTTTAAGCAAGAAACTGAAACTTCATACATATTTAGATCGCGGCCACTACAAAGAATTATCACAGTACTTAGCTCGTACATGAGTGACGTACATTTAGGGAGTACCTTTTGCTTTATAAATATCAAAGTAATACCGGAGGCATTTTGACTTTGTTTTATTTTCTCGAAAAAAAAAATATTAAAATCGATAAATATTTTATTATCATTAAGGAAATTTGTATTACATTTTCTCACTTAAGATATAAAATGTTAAAAAAATCAACTAATATTTTTAAATATAGAACACAAATAAATAGAGAATGTATCTACGGTAGTTCTAAGCACATCTCCAACACCTTATCTCGTCAGTTCGATGGAACGCTGTAATTGGTTGTGTGCCTAAGACAAACGTTTGCTGTTCTAAGCATTGTGTATTCAACCTACGTCAGATCAGCCAATCCTAGTTAGCGCTAAATGAAATAACGTTTAAAACGAGTCGTGTTTGCCATTCATTAGGCGCCCTTAGCTTCATTGACAGCTGCTTCCATAAATATACATTTTAATCGTAGCAAAATTTGTATGTTTTATATATGTACTAAATTACAAACTATATTTATAAAAAACATTTTCTAAACGTTTGTTGCAATATTCCTTTTTGTTTGTTGCAAGATTTTGTTTAGTGTACAAAAATAAATTTAGAAATATTTTCTCATACAATTAACAAAAACATACATACAAATGTATTTTCCTAATAACTGTCAATAAAATGTCTAAAATAATAAACAAGTAGCAGTTAATTTATGAGGAATACGTGTTGGAACACGAGATATTTATTAACACCATATTGTCTGGGTAACTAATGTGTCGCTTAAGCCTGCCACCTTACATGGTATTCCATTTAAAGAAGGGCACACAACAAATGCTAATTTTGTTCGCTATCCGTCATGTTTATGGCCCGGCGACATTTTTGTGCAAAGTTCCTCCATAAAACTGATTTATTTAAAAATTTGCATAGTTATAAAGGTAAAGCTAGTTAGAAATTTTAAAGGTTTAAATTTAAAAGTCAAATTTAAATAGGTTTTAAAAATATAATCTTGAATCCTTTGATCAAGAACTTTGCAATCACAAGAATTTAGCAAGCACCTTTCAATTTCTGTAGAAAAGAATATACATATTTCTAGTTCAATTCGCAGTCAAACAGAATTGCGAATTAGGACCCGGAATCCCCTTATTAAAACAGAATCTGGCCTGAAGCGAAGCTATGAGTTTATCATGAAATGGCGTTATAATTCACTAATTATTCTAGATTTTCCTTTTATATTCCCTGAGCTAGTGGAGAAAAGCATTTTTGATATTATTATAAAAATCATATTATTATTATACCTGAACCATTTTAGTGTTTAATCTGATTTATTATGATTATCGTAATCATAAATACTGAACAACTATGTGCTTAATTTATTGAAAGTATATTTATTATTTTATCCTGATATACAATATTTTTTTTTAATATGAATTATCAAATCAACAAATCTAACCAATATCTATATATAGTTAATATAAACTGTTCTATTAATTCCAGGAGCAGTCCCACAAGTCCTACCGCCCGCTGACAGTGCTGACTTTTAGATGGAACTACGCGGTCCATGGTCTGCAGCCAGCCGGCTACCACCTCGTCAACCTCCTGTTACACGCGCTTGTCTCATTACTATACTACAGGTATGTCACTGTAATTATGTATTTAGTTTTTTTTTTCATATTAATATTGCTCTAAATTATAACCTCTGCATCAACATTTATATAGATCTTGATTCCTTTGACAAATAAAATAAATATCATTTTAATGAAATGCACATTAAACTATATCGTAATCAATTGATTACGAATATGGACAATTGGTTCATAAATGATATTATATTTTGTACGGTAAATCTGGATAAGGACGCAGCCAATAGTACATTAGCCGTTAATAGCTTTGAGTATTGGAAATTCAATATAATTTAAACTTAAGAGCTGAAGTTTAGCGATGGGTGGATTCATATTTGCGTTGAGATTAATTAATATTAAAGTCCAATCACAGCTGCCGTTAACCCTTAATTGTTAATTGAATCGGGAAACTTTTAATTGTTAGAACTCAATAATCCAGTCATTTGGCCCGGGAGCAGAGTCGTCTCTTTAATTATTCACTACAATTTCAACGTAATCAGCTGCTTTGGAGCTGTTTACTCGTGCCTGCATCATTTCCTATTTAAAACATTCTTATCTTTATTACAAAAGAAAGTAAGTTGAAGTATATAAAAGAGTAAAAGTTTAGTATATTTTGGAACTGTAACTTACCTACTTTTGCTTTGTTTTTTATTTAAAGAAAGAGCTCATTGGGAGTATGAAATAGGCTTTACACATAAATCAAAAGGTTTACAATTCTAATAATAAGTAATCATAACATCTCTAACTTAATAACATTAGAATAATAATGGAATAGTAAATTAAAGTTAGAAAGTTTAAGTAATAATAGTCAATGGAGTTAGAGCAAGGTAGAGTTTGTATCAACTACAAATCTTGGTAATTTTCAGTGCTTTAGTTATTAAATTAATCCTTTAATGGACAAAACTTACGTTTATAGTTAATTATACGTTGTCTAAATATGAGTTGAACTCGACTTTTGGTGATAAAACTTAAATGTAATTTATAACTTAATCTGTATTCACATTAAACTTTTATATAACTATGTAAATCTCAATCATAATTAATATTCCGATACTGATTTTAAAGTGCTGGTTCGACAACATTTTCATTCACTAGAGTGTTATAAAATAACTGATCATATTAGTATAATGAAGTAGCTTGTACTTCAATAAATTTAATATAATTATTATAATGATAGAATAATCCAATTAAAATCAATTGATGTGTAATATTCTTAATCTATTCAAGATTTATTATTAAATAAACAATATTATAGCATATGTAAGCTATGGGTATTGCTAGCTGTTGTCATAGTTTTTTGCAATCCATATCTACTAAGAATCGTTAGTGGGATATAATATTAATAAAGCAAATAATGTATGATACACATCTGTAAATTTATATATAAATAATTATCCAACCTGTCAAACCATATTAGTACTGTTATTAAGATCTTATTATAGAGTTCAACCCATTTAATCAAAACCTCAGCAACTAATTATGATAAACGCCCACTCTTAGCGGGTGTTATGTCCCAAATCCAATTAACCGGTTAATTCCCATTATCCTGTCATTATCACCATTAACAGACTTTTAATATATGCCTGCGATTTTCATAACTACTCATATTTACATATCTACAAAAGTTTATTACCGAGTTATCTTTTTTTATATTACTTTTTTATACCACGACGCAAACAAAAAAGTATGTTAATTAATAGGGCAGTAGCCCTAGTGTTGCCAAGCGGTTACTGTAGCTTATTATTAGGTATATATAGTAATAGGTAGATATATTATATAAGCAACATCAGAAAAATCAAATGCGCACTTTTAAAGGGTTGGTCATTTAAAAAATCTATTTACCTCCTCTTAAAGAATCTCATGCTGTAGTCTCTTGGGAAAACCTTGGCAGGAAGATTATTCCACAATTGAAACGTTAAATGTAAAATAAACACCGATTTATTTAACACGATTACAATATTCAATAATAAAATATGTTTTTTTTAGCTATCTTTATCAAAATTATTTGGAGTCTGCAAAACATGTCAATTTGTTAAACGCTCTTCTATCACACGTTAGGTCAGTTTAAATTTGAAGACTTGCTTTACCATAACATTTTTCAAACTCCACTCACGTCTTTTTCAGTCTTCTTACTCTCTTTACCCACCCACATTCATACTTAATACTCTTGTACCCACAAGGTTATAAAGGGTAATTATTTCTTATCAAAGTTTTAATCTGATCAATTACAAATTTCTTTTTATAGAACATTTGATTAACTTGAGACGCCATAAAGTATCGCAAGAAGACCCTCAATGCCGAGAAATTTTCGAAGAGTCTTATAAAACAAAAGTTTAATTTGCTTCCTAAGATATTAATTAGCAAAATAAGATATTATAAGTGAGTTGAGGAATAAGGTAAATAAAAAATACTCATTCACGCTTCTTAAAAACAGACGCTCCGTTGAAACTTTATTAATTTATTCCTTTGAAAAAAAAAACAATTAGTACTGGTTCCTTGATGCTGCGTTTACTGTCATGGGTCAGTTTAAAAAAAAACATGCATTTTGAATAAATCTTCTTATAAAAAGGTTTTATTATTTATTTATCATTGTGAATGCACTTTTTATAAATTGTTTAATTTTCTGTGTATGCATAACGATAGCATGATTTTTCGCTAGACTTGTCACTGTTATAAGTGGAATAGTATCTCATTCGTGAATAAAATGCTGCATTTTGCAAAAGTACGTAATCTGAAATGACAAACGTTGAGTTGTTTACGCCACTTAAAAGTTGTAATGTCTTTAGCGTACACAAAATTACATTAGTGATGAACACAACTTTTTTGTCCACATTATTTGTGACTCGGAAAAAATCCCGACCGGCTTCAAAGTTATAATGGAATTGCTTTTAAATTCATGACATGACGTCTGCATGTAAAACCCTCGTTTATTAAGAAAAAAAGTTATTTATTTATTTGCATTTTATACTTTATTCTACCAGTCACATATCTGCTTGGGATAAGAATCACAAAAAGTCGCCCCAAGCCCGGGAAAATAAGGAAATTTGTTACCAAAGACAATTGAGCTGTGGATCATTCATAACGTAATGAAGCAAGACTGCGGCTTCTTAGTCTCTTAACAGCAAAAATGGCTGTGCTATTCTGAGGTTAGTGTGTATAACCATACGGTCTATTATTGTTCGAAGAGTTTTTCACTTTACCCTCATGGGAGGGGATCGAGGTCGAGGATACGAGGGCAACTTTTTACCGCGAAGTTAAATTAGTTTTTCATTACCTCAAACACTGAGAATGTCATAACTCCTCCCCTAATTACGACCCTTTGTCTTATCTTTACATGTGTGTAATTAATTATGTTACGTTACATAATTAATTCACTCGTAACCCGGTATCGTTGTTGCCAAATAATAAGGTAATTTATTTATTAAATTTCGTTTGCTTTAAGACGCCGCGCCGTTTAGTTGCTGATTAAAATGTCCGAAGCACCTTCCTTGCTTTATTAAATATGTTTCATATTTTTAACATCTTAATTATTTTCGTGAAATACTTATTCTTGGAGGAGCTTTATTTATTATTATATTATTCTGTTTATAATATTTAATTATATCTACCAATTTATGTCCTCTTTATTTATCGACATAAAACATCTTTAATTAGGCATGTAACTACTAACTATATTTGTATGTATTTTCTTGGTAGACCATAACATCCGGTCGCCGGCAAAGTTACCACCCATCGGGCAGAGTCGTGCCGCAAAGCGACCTAGTCGTGTTCCGGCACGTTGCTCGATGAAGCCGTTTATGGGAAATGGGTCTGAATAGTTGCGGTGCGTTGGCGAACCGGTTTGATGTCGGGTTGGTGTTTGTTTTGTCGGGTGTCTAGTCGAGGAGGGTAGCGGGATCCGAAGCGACGGCTTTCCGCTGGCCGCCCGCAGATAGTTGGGGGCCCAATTAGTGGGTTAGCCACCCACGAAAGGCTGCCCCGCCAGCTGCGAAAAATCCCAGGGTGGCTCCATCGTGCTGGTTGGCGACCAGACGAGGAGGCCCGATGGCGATCCCTGGGGGGGTTCGGGCGTCCCCGCAGTCTCCAGACTAGCCTCCCAGTGGCAAGACATCACCAATTTCGACGTCGGGTTCGATATGTACCGCCTCGTTCAACTGCCATTTCCCATCCCTATTCACTTTTATATTTATTTTTTTTATGAAAAAGTTTAAAAAAGGGAACAAGTTAAAGCAGCGGTTGCACTTCTCCTCATATAAAGTGCACCTCACTAATATAAGGGGTTTGCACTCAAATCTTTTAGCTGTCCACCACCACCTGGAGACAGAGCAGCCGCACTTGCTCTTTTTGACGGAGACGCAGATACAATGTCCTTTGAGCGCTGCATACTTGGATTATCCCGGTTACTCGTTAGAGCACAACTTTCGCTCACGGGCCGGAGTCAGTGTGTATGCGCGGAACGACCTCTGTATTCAGCGTCTCCGTCACCTTGAAGACCCCACTTTTTCTTCCCTATGGGTTTTAGTGGACACAGGAAACGAAAAAATCCTGTATTCCTGTGTCTACCGTTCGCACAGCGGTGACCAGGAGACAACTCGTTTATTTGAGTATCTCAGTGAGGCTGCAGATATGGCTCTGTATCAGTACCCTTCGGCGCAGCTCGTCTTTCTGGGGGACTTTAATGCCTGTCATCAGGACTGGCTGTTCCCGTACCAGAAGACCGTCCATGCTGGAAGAGAAGCGCGGAACTTTGCGTTGTCCTTGGACCTCTTTCAGCTGGTGAGGCAAGCGACAAGGGTACCAGATGTGGTAGGCCATACAGCCAATTGCCTGGACCTTCTGCTGACAACTGATCCGGACAGGTATCGTGTAGAGGTCACGTCCCCCTTGGGAACCTCCGATCACTGTCTGGTGAAATCTGTATTTACATATTCCCCACCAGCTTTCGAACCACATGGTGTTAGGCGAGTATGGAAATACAAGTCAGCAGAATGGGATGAGATGCGGCACTTTTTTGCGTCTTATCCTTGGCGGCAGGTCTGCTTCTCTTCTTTGGATCCGTCGAGTTGCGCGGATGCTATAACTGATGTGGTGCATCAGGCAATGGAGTATTTTATTCCTTTTGCTGACGTACCCATCGGTGTCAAAGCTCGCCCATGGTTTAATGCCGAATGTCGTCATGCACATGACCGAAAACATTCGGCATACCTTATTTGGGCTGATGCTCGAAGCCGCAAAACTCCGGATGTAAGTATAAAGAAGAGAGCCTTTAACCAAGCTGCCAAGTCCTACAAAAAGGCATTGCGGAAGGCTCGTCTCGATCGAATCGCTAAGAATGGCGAAAAGCTCTCTGTCAGACCAACTGGCAGTCGAGCTTTCTGGTCTCTTGCGAAAGCGATCGAGTCGAATTTCTGCCAGCCCTCACTGCCTGCTCTGCTGAAGCCGGATGGATCCCTGGCCCATACAGCAACAGAGAAAGCGAATGTATTTGCTTCTCTGTTTGCTGATAATTCGCATCTAGACACTGGCAATGCTGCTCCAGCACATATTCCTCACTGCGGTATTTCGATGCCTGAAATCCGCATCACTAACAAAGAGGTATGGAGAACATTGTGTCGTTTAGATGTGAATAAAGCACTGGCTTGTATACCATCAGGACCACTGGGTCCTGATGGTATACCAGCCATTCTGCTCAAGACATGCGCAGCTGAGTTGTCTCCTATACTGACACGTCTGTATCGTCTCTCTTTCATGACTGGAATAGTGCCGAAATCCTGGAAGCTTGCTAATGTGCAACCCGTGCCCAAAAAAGGCAGCCGTGCCGACCCTGTCAATTACAGACCGATTTCAATCACCTCCATACTCTGCAAGATTATGGAGCGTGTATTGAACTCGCGCCTACTAGCATACCTAGAAGGTAACGATCTCCTCAGTGACCGACAATACGGGTTTCGCCGTAATAGGTCTACTGGGGACCTCCTAGTGTATGCTACACACATTTTAGGCGAGGCCATCGAGAAGAACGGAGAAGCGGTCGCCGTCTCTCTGGACGTCTCGAGGGCATTTGACAGGGTCTGGCATGCGAGCCTTATATGCAAGCTTTCAGCGTACGGTATATCTCCTGGTCTGATCGGCTGGGTAACGGACTTTCTGAGCCACAGATCTCTCCGAGTAGTTGTCGACGGGTGTTCCTCGGAACCCTTGACAATAAATGCCGGAGTGCCTCAGGGGTCCGTTCTTTCTGCAACTCTGTTTCTGCTGCACATTAATGATCTGTTGAAGCCCGGTATCTATGGGTATGCAGACGACAGCACAGTTGTAGAAAGATATCTGCCGAGTACTCGGGCTAGTCGAGATCAAGTACAGTCTGAAAGAGAAGCCATGGTGCAACGTTTGAATGACAAACTTCAGGCAGTCTCCGCATGGAGCAATGCCAATCTTGTCAAGTTCAACGCCACCAAAACGCAGACGTGTCTGTTCATTGCCAAAAAGAGCCCTTTCACCTTGGCTCCTACTTTCCAGAATGTATCCTTGGAATACAGTGACAGGCTTCAGTTGTTAGGCTTAGAGATTTCCTCGAACCTCAACTTTGGTCGGTTCATTGAGTCCAGAGCAAGAGCAGCAGCAGCAAAGCTTGCCGTTCTTGCGAAGGTTCGGCAGTACTTTACACCGGGACAGCTTCTTGTTTTATACAAAGCACAGATCCGGTCGTGTGTAGAGTACTGTGGACACATATTTGCTGGTGCCGCAAAGTCTCATCTTGCGGTTCTGGACTCAATTGAGAGGCGAGCAAAGAGGCTTATCGGCGATACCGAATTGGTCGAAGCCGACCTCCATAGCCTTGAACACAGGCGTAAAATTGCTAGCCTCTCAGTATTCTATAGGATACATTTTGGTGAGTGTGCTCAGGAACTATACGACTTAGTTCCCCCGTCCCCCTTCCATCACCGGACGTCCCGACGCACGGCAGGTATCCATCCTTTTGTTGTGGACATTCCACCTGTCCGAACGAAGCGCTTTGCTTCCTCATTTTTAGTGCGTACAGCGAAGGACTGGAACAATTTGCCTGCGTCGGTATTTCCGGCCAAATATAATGTGGGTGTCTTCAAGAGAAGAGTGAATAGGTTGCTAGGGCAATGCGCCTTACCATCTAAGACTACATTCCACTTACCATCAGGTGGAATGTAGTCAAGCATTGCCCTAGATTGTATAAAAAAAAAAAAAAAAAAAAAACTACATTCTGTTAGGTCTAGATAGTATATGTAGAGCTAAGCGGTAAGCCTGAACGTATCGGTAATACATAGACAGATTGATTGCGCGGTGCTCTGAGACCTCTGAGAGATATCAACTATATTGTATATATTACGATTGACACTTTGATAACGACAACTTAATATTTATCAACTATTTTATTTAAAACTTGGCATGTGAATATGAATAATTGTGGGAATTGAAATAGAAATAAATATGCATACATTCGATATTGACACTAAAAATTCGTAGCTTTTAGTTGATTAAAATGATAGGCGGCCGATTATTTTTCTAGAATTTATGAGAACACAATTTAATATATTTTACGGGATACTCAAATATTTCCAGATTTTTTTTCATACAGTCTTATAATATTCATCTAATCATAAAACAGTTCTATTACTTTGAAGTAAATTTTATTTATTCATCAGGTTTATAATTCTTATTTTTTTTAAATATAACTTCAATATGTTATAATTTAGATTGAATTCAATATGAATATAAAAGAAGAGCTTTTTGTTAATGTATGTATCTTTATCACGTTCCTCAAATAAGCGTACCCTATTGTCACAGAGTGTTTCATTTTACTAACTCAACTTTTTACTGCTCAACTTTATATACACCAGATAGAATTTTAAGCAATAAACCTATCACAGGTATCCATGACAACCTCTTCACAATATCAAAGCTTACAAGGAAAGACCTTTTTAGTTTTACAACACGAAAGAGTCCAGTGAAAAGAATATATAAATACATATTGTTCAGATAAAGACATAATACCGATATACGGTTGATTGTTTATTTTGTTTTGATGTGTTTCAGCCCAAAAAGAATAATGGAGATACTCTGATTATATAAGACTTAAAGACTTTTAATGTTTACAAAATTATTGTAAACTCAACAAAAATGAAAAGGAATGAATATTAAAAACAAGTCTTCAAGTCTTATTTATATTATTTTGGAAGTTCTTTGCCATTTGATATATGTAGTTATTTTTTTACAAACCTTAAAAATGTAGAAACTCTTATTATTACATTGATGCATTGAAACAAAATATGAGAGTAGTTTGAGAACCTTACAAAAAAACTTTAAAGTCCGCAACAGAACTTTCTCTGCTGAAACCTTGTAAGAAATTCATCTTTGTAAATTGAAAAAGCTAGTATAAGTTACGAGTTTTATTCGTCGCTTTAAGTATTCTTGTAAATGTTTTATTTTTACGACTTAAGTAGTCATGGCATACATTTAAGCGAGCTGAAATAAAAGCTTTCAACGTCACCTTGTTTCCTTATATTAAATACTTTGTATACATGAGATATTCTTGTATTTGGAACTAAAACTTTTTAATTATATTCAACATTGCAATACAGTTAGAAACTGCCCACATATACATTATGCGACACACTCAGTAAAAGTTTTAATACTAACGTTTATTAAATTAAAATATAATAAAAACTATTTTCTATTACACTTAACAATACACACCACTTCATTGCATGATCATTACGATCTCATTACAACTTACGTTCAACTTCGCAAGAGATTCAGAGTCACAAAAAGTCGCTAACGAGCACTAAAATATAAAAGAACTTTGGTACATAACGTTCACATTAATTGGCGATTAAGTCCTCGGGGAAAACGATTGAAAATATTTTTATTTTATGCCAAAAATACCTTTGATCTTTCCAAAAAAAAAAATAATTAAAGTGTATGGATATGGCAACAAAGAAAATATTACATGAATTCTTCTTTTCTATATTTATGATCAACAGAACCGGTCTTTTTCAATATTAATACCGCAATTACATTATATGATTTTTTTTCCCGGAAATTTTATAATATATTTGTTTATTATTTATTGTTATAAATATTGCGAAATTGCCTTTTGAAATGTAGACTTATTATTACGTATATTATATCTATATAATATTTTTAATATATACTAATTATAATTAGAAATTTATAAAAACATTTTGAAAAATTATCTCATTTCTTGTTATGTCAGTCTTTTTATGTCAAGGCTGTCAAAATATACTCATCAGCTATTATATAAGATAAGTGAGTCAACGAGATAAAAAATAGACAATTAGAACCGAATCACTGGCAAACGCGACAAAATAAAATTCATAAGACCGCCTATAAATGTTTTCGCTGTAAAAAGCTCACAAAAGTAACTAACGAGAACCTTAATTCCAGCAGAAGTTAGTTTCTAGCTCGGGATCTCAATTAGTTAGTGTTGCTGTGGCCGGAAGGTGTCGCCACCTCGCAAACTTGACCAATTATCACTTTCTATCCTAGACTTAGTAACACGAACTGGACTAACTCTAATTGGGCACGTATATTTATAATACACTATGTTCTAAGAACACCACAGAGGTATATTTTTGGCAAGTTAATGAAGAAAATAATAAAAGAATTGAGCTTGATAAAATATGAAAAATGTTGTTCTCAACAAACATTACATCAAAATATGACGAGGAAAAGGCTGTTTTTTTAAATTAAATACCATGTTTACGCTACATTTGGCTGTGTAATGTTTTCTTTCTATGAACGCAGAGTTTCACACGTTATTAAACTCGTCGTTACAGACCATTAATATCCATTTCTTGGTCATTACATGATTTAGATATGACTCCATCATGACTCTTAATCCAGAAAGGAATGTTTTATTGTATTATCACCTTTCATTGTTTTAAACGAATAACACGAGTATGGATTTTTATCAAATATATTTTGATTACATTATAACATTATCGATATTAACGGAGGATAATTTAAAAGAGAATTGGGTCAAACATGAACTCCTAAACAAGCATTTACAACTATTCATTTGAAATTAAAGCGGTTCCGCAGTGCGTGGGAACTTTACCGCAAAAGTTTTGGACCGGCCTCAAACTGCTGATAAATTACGGTTATAATTTATATATAAAACAATAGCTATATTAATATTGTATATCCGGCTGCTATTTTTACTTATAATTGTCCATAAATCGGCGAAGCTATGCTTATTTAATTTAATATTGAATTAAAATACTTCATCAATATACGCAGGACCTAAACCTGATACCTCAGCGATCCTATACCTGTTAGTCTACCAACTGAGCTAGAGTGTCACTTGACGAATTTAGCATTTAGTCTTCATCGGGAAGTAGCTGATATATCTTTTTTCTATAATTCTGACCAGTGTCTACCTTTGCAGAATAGAATATCATTGAAATGATACTACAAGATAAATCGATATTCACAATTGCTTATAAATAAATGATATACATTTATACCTCTAGGACGATAGTAATAGACTCCCAGTATATTTGAATACACTTACGTTGCAAATAATTAAAAGGCATGTTAATATATCCTTGAAATTATATTGCAATTTGCATATCCTTGAATTGCTTTACATAATTTAGTATATACTAAAACAATTCAAAAAGCCATCCGGTTTTGGTTTTGAATATAACCGTCCCATATCTTCCCGAGGGTGCTTTAAGAGCTGAGGGAAAAAATTAAAAGTGGATATCATACTACGCCACTTATTTGAAAGGTAGAGGAAATCCCACCAACATGCATTCCCAAAGAGGGTGCACTAGGACTGGTACCTAAAAACTTTTGCCAAATCGATTGCAATATGTCAGAATTGACTTATGCCAACCCGGAAAATTTGGGATAAGGACAGGTAGATAAATTATTAATATAATTTGTAAATGATAGAATTTAATGAAAATTATTATTATTGTTATACATTATTTATTTTTTGTTACAAATTTGTTTTCATAACATGAAATTACTCAATACTTAATTAATATTGTAATAACGTGAAATTGAGAATTAATCCATTGTATTTTAATAATTTATTTATTTTTCCCTTTTATAACGTTAAGGGTAGGAATATTTATTTTTGAGGTTAGTAATTTATTCAGACCTATTTTTATATTTAGTCTCACAAATAGGTCTTAACTTGTTATGTACATAATGTATCTAGAGTACATAATATGTATAGCAAATATTTAGATTCAGAAACTCTGCTTCGTAAAACCGAATAATACTAAATATGCAACTCTATAATATAACTACATTACTGTAGAACTTAAAGCAAAACATTTTGAAGACTGTAAGGGTAGCATTTTCTTTTAAGACGAGCTAAAGTGGACCACTTCCTCCGGGGATGCTTCTGTTAAACGTAACTCGTTTCAAAGCATGCATACCAACATAATAGATGTTTTACCGTCGGATGTATGCATAGTTGTCGTTAACATTCTTAGTATCATTTCTTTGTGTCGCATGCTGGCTGGGGGCGACAGAATTACTACTACATTTCCTTGTTGGGAGGAAAATGAACATTTAATATTGAATAAATAAATAACTCAACACCAATCGAATGGTTATGACAGTCGATTCGTAATTTAAACCATTTGATACTAAATCGATAAATAAAATTTATGCATTTTATTTTTTTCATTGTTTTGAACATATTATTTTATTTTTTGTATTATATCTTTTTCCTTACAATATTTCACGATCTAATTACCCTAACATGCATTTGAATATTAAACTAATATTAAGTAATAATAGTAATGCATAACAGCTAAAATGTTAACTGCGGCCAGTAACTAAACATACTTAAACTTAAGACTTACTCCATTACACAAAGCATTGAAACTAGAAATGGTACCATAACAATTACATACAGCTTTAACGTGACTTCCCAACTACAATTAGACTTGGAGCAAACTAGGGACAAGTAACAACCAAACCTACATAAATTAAATCAATTAACTGCAGTTAAATGACATGGGTGAATATTCAAATTTTGAGAATATCTTGCTGTTTGGACGAACGTTAGCGATCGGTCAACGTAAACCACAACCTCGCCTAATGAGTTCGGTGCAACTGGCTTATCTGCTAGTAAATAATGTTGTGCAACATTTTCAATACAGAAACCGCATTTTCCCGATAAAAGCGACTGTCCATTATAACTGCCGTAAATAGGAAATTTATTAAAACGTTTTAATAGAGACAGTTATAGAAATATTATGTTTTATCGAATGGTATATCATGATTTATGTGTATAAAAGACAAAGAGATTCTTTGATCATATATATCTACATATATATGATATTTTTAAAAAGATCTGTCACATTAAATTTACAATAGATATTGCTACAATTCTGATCACAGCCACAGCCAACGGGAATACATCATGCACTTGTATTTTTCTACAAAATCTATAAATTTTCTACATGACATTCGACTTTCAGAATTCGAACGAACAAGTACTATATATTGTTGCTATTAAAACATTTTTCTCATACTTCTATAAATTTCATAGAAGTATTAGAAATAAAAAAAAAATCAAAAGTTAACTCTAAAATCCAAATAGACCATTATTACTAAATTGCAGTTAGCGGTGACTTCCAACTCAAATAACAAATCATCGAACACAATTAAAAATTTTCTATTTTCAAATCCTTTTATTGTTATTATATCTAATATATATCTTGGATTATTCCTTCTAACGAATACGAATTCTGTGGAATGAAAAGCAACAACTATGTTAATTCAATTAATAAGTCGACACTACACTCAATATCATCCAAAATCAATCCTGAGCTTTATATTGTGATTTAATTATAATTATAGCTTATTATGTTTTTCTGGAAAAAAAATATATTTATCGAATAAAAAAAAATGTTACTAAAGATTTAAATTAATCTCCACTCCTAATTGCATTAAAAACCGTCCAGTAGTTTCTTGCGTGATCCACAATAAAAGAAAACAAACATAAACGAATAAACAAAAGAACAAAAAAACTATTGATGTGAGATATCTTTAGTAGTACAGCAATGATTGTTTTCTTAAATATTTAACAAACACATATTACCTCGTTCGTATTTCATTACATATATGTATAAATAATTACCAGTACTGAAAGGTTCCGCTGAATGGTTCAGACATTCTGAAACATGTTGTCTTAAGCGTGAACCATTCCGAGAGAGAACAATAAAGTTTATAATCGATATAAACATATATGTATTGTATAGTTTTTCAAAATGTGTGTGTGTGTTTTCAAACGCGTGATACAATTAAAATGTTTATTAAAACCGGAGGGAATAATAGTTTAGTTTAAAGTGGCATATTAGTACCAATTTATATTTCATCGTACTATATTTTAAAAACAATTCTGACGGTTATGACAAATTGTAATAAAGAGGTTAAAATCGATATAACGTGGAAATCGATACATCGAATTCGTGTTGTCCGAAGCAAAGAGCGTGGAATTGTACCTTAATCAAGTAAACAGCTCAAGGCTCATCAAATGTTAGATTTAGATTACCTCCACTTAAAAGCCCAATGTTTCTTTAATTATCCCAAATCTGTGTTTAAGAAGCATTCCTAACAAAATACACAGCGTAAATCTCATGAAAAGTATGTTCGTCTTAGAACAGCTTAAGTCAGAATTAAAACGGTAACAACGCCATTATATATGGTATACGCAAAATGTTAATATTTTCATTTATTTACTATATATGCCTGCTATAATCTGTAAACACATAACAAAGCTCCCAAACATAAAGCGTAAGTACCTAAGTGTTTAATATTATTTGTATTAATAAGAGAGTCTTACGGAAGTCTAGTTGAATTAAGAAATAAATTGGCCATTAAAGTTGGTTGGTATTGCGTGATTAGTTGAGTGACCCAGTTTATTTTGTTTCAGGGTTTGCGCTATGTTTCTCCCGGAGTTCGCTAGTTTTGTGGCGGCCATCTTATTCACAGTGCACCCGATACATAGTGAAGCGGTAAGTGATTATTCATCCTTTACATAATCTTTATATTAACTAGTTAACTAAAAATAATTAATTCAGTATAATTAATTTATTTATCATTTATTTAATGATAATCTTGTTGCAAATAGATTAAATTTAGTATTTTAAATACAAATGTTGTGTTAATGTCAAACACGAAAAACAAGAACAATGTCAAAGACAATGAGACTAGTCCGATGAAATGTCGTAATTAAAAAAAATTTTTTTCGAAATTTGACCACTGGGCGACCACTGGTATCAATAAAAGCTGTTTATATAATAATTGATGAACTTACTAAGAAGCTTTTCGGTCACGTACCTTACAATCGGCAAATAAAAAATAGTTAAAAAATATATAAGAATTAAAAGCTAATAAAACTCAAGGAGAATCCAATAACTGAAGATTTTTCTTCGAATGCTCTTAGAAAATTCTCAAGAACCATTGTTCTCAGTAACATAAAAATATATGATTTTATCTGTCGATAATTTAAATGTGTTAATTTCTCTAACAGTATTTTATTTTTGACATCCCTATAATATGAGTTATAATGTTCGTACTTTTATTTAACTTTTTCAACATTTAATGATGTTCGGTTTATTTTCAAACATTTGTAAACATATAATAAGCGACGGAAAATATCGAGTTCATTATTAATGTTTTGATAATTATCATAGACTTCTTTATTTATTTTAATGTTAAGCTAAATAAGACACTGACATTTTTATATTAAATATGTTCTTCATATAATATAATGTCGCTAAGTAATTGAATAATTACATACATATATGTTAGACGAAATTTTAACAATTAGGTAGATGCAAACGACAAATGCTGATTGTAATAATTTATTCTATAGCCGGAACACAAACCCAGTAAATGACATTTATATAGTTCGATTTTCGAATCAGGGTTACTGATATTTCATTCGAACTTCCCATCAGAGGTTTAAACTTTTAATAGAATCGAATGATTCTCATGCATGTCGATACATGTAAATTTGGTTCGGAAATATCAACATTGAACGAAACAGCAAACACATAATTGGAATTTATTTAGAATACATTTAAATATGAATAAAAATGCATTATTTTATCGTTTTAGTTTAACATATTTTATACTCAATATTAAATAAAAACATAAGTTATGTATCATATACATAGTAATTATACTTAAATTCTCATCCAAACGAAACTGCAAAATATAACTTTGTACAGCAAACATCTAAAATATGTTGCAAAATTGGTATATACAAATGGAAGTATATTTCAAAGTAATTCGTAAACTAATCTGGCCTTTCAGATACTTAATACTGGTTGAGCCACCACTGTAATTATTGTCCATTTTCAAAAGCTGTCATTGCCAGCGTTGCTAATTAATGGGATGCTTTTATGATTCTCTCGTGCGATTTATCTTTGACGTCTGAGATGAGATACTTATCTTATCAAAAGCGTATTTACTTAACCTAATATATGTTATCACATATGTGGTTTGGATATGCTATTTCATAACGTTAATCTTTGGAGGTTATGTATTTATCAAACCGCAGTTATTTTTTCTAACAAAGAGACAAATGTAATAGACAGTGTTTTTTGTCTAAATGATTTTACTTTATGTTCTTATGAAATTGAAAGAAAAGATTAGTTATTCCATAAGTTAATATACATGACAATATGAAGGAAATCATTACTTATATATATATTTTCTATATACTATGTTAAACGAGTAGTTTATTAACCCAATATATCGTCCACGCAGACAGTTGCAGACCCTAACAAAGTAAAAACAGACGCAATTCCTGCCATATTGTGAGTTTATTTTCTGAGTAAAGCTGTTTGATAAAGTCGCCAGCGCCTTTTGGTACTAACTATGTTTACTCTTTGTACTCAACGACTTGAATCATTGTTGAATGTATTTTTATTGCGGTCCTTATATTTTGTGTAAATAGTTTTTATATAAAGTAAGAAAAGCTCTACCAATCGCAATAAAAGAATGATTGAGATAAAACTGAAAATTAATTACTTCTTTATCTAAAGGGTTTTTGTACTTTTTCTTTAATAGCAATCCCATCTCGACCTTTCAAACACTTTTTCTTGCATCTCTTTATAGAACCAATTTTTTTAATGGATGTCTGTAGTTGGTACTACTACGGAATATTACAAATTAATTCGAAGCCCTATTGATCCGGATTTCCAAGAGGTTAAGATTTGTTAGAATTCTCCGGCATTTCATTAACTTCTCAAAAGAAAAACGAGGCTATCGTGTAAAGTAACTTGAATTTATGTTTTTAATTAAGTACACTTTTTGTTACACAGAAATTACTTTTCATACGCGTCATGTTTCAAAGTTGATAAGTGTTGGTTAATTATTTTTCTGGGTCTGCTATAAATTTTCCTAGCCCCGTACTTTATTTTTGTGATTTATAATACAATTTACTGCTAAGTTGATTACTTTTAAAATACGCTATTATTATTTTCCTAATTTATCCTTATGTAAATGAGTTTCGGTTTATACAACATAATTTAAAGTACATTTTGATTGATGATACTGATTATAAATTCTGATCTTAGACTTTTGCTCAATATCTGTAAAGTTTATTTATGATGATTATACTAAAAGTGATTATCAAGACCAATTAAATCACAGGTGACAGGTGTGGTCGGCAGAGCAGAGATGCTGTCCTCTGTATTCTTCCTGGGTGCACTGTTGTGCTACGCGCGAGCGGCCAGCAGACGACGATACACTGGTAAAACCCGTCTATATATTGACATATAGTAAAGCGTTATTAAATTGTTTCATAAATAATTCCAGTGAAAATATTATTAGAATGTTTAATATGATTTTTCTAAATTGTGATGAGATCCAAATATGAAATAATGAAAACCGCATACCACAAAATGATATTAGATATTATCCTGAATATTCTGAAAATGTTAACCCCGGAACTTTGAACCAATGCATTGTTGGTCATACGGAACCATAAATTGAATATTATAAATTTCCTGAAAGTTTTATTCCATTCCATTACATGCTAAACTAATTTCATTTTAGCAACGAATGGTATGAGTTTGTCTGAAGTTTTGGAAACCAAGGTTTCCTACCTGTTTGCAACGAATGTGATTTCGTTAAGCTCGCTCGGGAGTTTCCACTCCACGAAATTCTACTTTAGTAGCTGAGGTTAAAAATCCTAACCCACATTGGGTCTTATTTAATTGCGTTCCGACGTTTGAACGTAATCAGAAACGTACCGGGGACGAACATTTTGATTCTTCTATCCTTTTTTTAAGGCTTGTCAGTTCAAGACTTTTGGGTATGTAATATATAGGTATACCAAATAACATACATACTATTTTTGCGTTCTAAAGTCTATTAACACAAAATGTTATATAAACAAGTGACATAAGAAAATACTCTACATCACCGATCTCCTAAATACGTATGGGTCCTGCTTTAGGCTATGACGTTTTAACCCTCTTTGACTCGACTTACATAAAGTACAGCCTTAAGGTACTTATTGTCTCATTGAAGCCCTGCGTCACTCCCGACCGCCATTGCCCTGCGGTTAAGTAGGTGATAAGCTCTATCTCTGGAAGTTTGAATTGGATTGCTTGAAATAGTTGAAAGTAAAGTACATGTGTGATAGACAAAGGGAGCACTTTATTTTGTTTTTTTTTAAGATTTTCTATTACATAATATTGTTTTACATGTTTTGCAGATTGGCGCTATGTTGTAGCATGCACTGCGTGCGTCGGCGTCGCCATGCTTTGTAAAGAGCAAGGCATTACAGTCACTGCTGTTTGTGTTATCTACGAACTGTTTGTAGCGCAGAAGGTAAATATTCTTTATGTTTCTAAAAATCCCACAGAACTTTCATTTCTGAACTCTTATGACTTAATATTAATTAGAACGATCGCGGCTGTGTTTTAATGTTATAAATTGTATTCGTTTTTTAAACTCTAGACTTCTAATTTCATGACTTTACTTGTATTATATAAAAATATATAATGTAGATTTCCTGTCATAAGCACTTGAATCCATAATACTTGATCAAAAATTACTGAAAACTCTTTAATGTTACATATTTATTTATGTGTGTATCTGTAAACTTAAGTCTTTGAAAATTACTTGAGATACTCCTTTAAAAACTAGTAAATATTGTAGTGTTGTCTTTATACAAGTTGTGGCTTTACTTTGCTTCGCCAACGTCATTGTGTCATGAACCAAACTTTGTAACTATCGTCTGGTGTCCGGGACTCGTGATTTGAGATATTTGTTCCAAAACGGATCGAAGTTTCCAACTAAACTTCGAACCGAGACAAGCTTCCTTCCAAACCAAGTTGTAGTTTAGTAATATATTTCAAGCCTGAGAATCTACACATGTTGCATGCATAACCAGTAGTATACAATACGTTGTAGGTACATTTAAGTTTCCTTCTTTAAATATGTAATCAAAAAGAACGGGTGAAACTTCATTTATATAAGACCCAGCCACTAAACAAACTCTAAACTCATCTCCAGCGCCGCGGCAGCCCAGGTCGCTCCTGGTTGGAGTACTGGGGTAAAGGCGGGTGGGGCTGCGCGTGCGGAGAGGCGGCGCGCAGGGTTGCCACTGTGTGTTGCGCCACGCTCGCGCTACTGGCCGCCAGGCTCCACGTAATGGGTGCCCAGTTACCCGTGTTCACGCGGTTTGATAACCCTGCTGGAGCCGCGACACCGCCTGCCAGGTTTGTCTTTTAGTGGTTTATGATAATTGAATACGTGGCATTCGTTTAATTTTTCATTGATGAAAAGAATTACAATAATAAAAATTTAATGGGCGATCAAATCGTTATATATAATCCACTTTCCAGACACCTAACATTTGCGTACCTGCCTGCATTAAATGCATGGCTACTAACGTTGCCAGAAGCTCTATGCTGTGACTGGACTATGGGCACAGTAGCCTTACTTCGATCTTGGAAAGACCCGCGGAATCTAGCTACTATTGCACTCGCAGCGATACTAGTGGCAGGTGCTATTCATGCCTTGAGAACAAGGTCATCAGCCTTGTCAATGGTGAGTGTTATCGATATTTCATAAAATTATTGTAACGAGAGTTCGTATGATACTTAAGTAATGTATTTATATTACATAGAAAACGTACGTACACGTACATAGAAAAAATCCAACAGATACTTCTCTTTTGCAGGGTCTTGCGCTACTAGTACTTCCATTTCTTCCCGCGTCAAATCTTTTTTTCCCCGTTGGCTTCGTGGTTGCTGAACGGGTGCTGTACATGCCCTCAATGGGCTGGTGTCTGCTTGTGGCCCACGGTTGGCGGCTGGTAGCCAAGAAGCGAGCCAAGCTTGCTGCTGCGGCTCTTGTGTTTCTTTTGCTGGCGTTTAGTGCCAAAACCTATGTCAGGAATTGGGACTGGAAGACTGAGTATACAATATTTGCATCAGGATTAAAAGTAAGTCAATAATATCTACACCTTTCATTTTGTGCATTGCCCTGAAACTGTTTTAATTAAGTTTTAAAGTATTTATTTATCTATCAATGTTAAATATTCATCGGTAGACCTTCTTCTGCTTCTTCTTTTGTTTATTATTTAACAATATAATTCCAGGTAAATCGCAACAATGCAAAATTATACAATAACGTGGGCCATGCATTGGAAGCGGACGGGAAATACGGAGAAGCGTTGGAATTCTTCAAAATAGCTGTCAACGTTCAACCAGACGACGTTGGCGCTCATATTAACGTCGGTAGAACATTCAACCATCTGGGGAAATACCAGGAAGCAGAAGACGCCTACGTAAAAGCCAAGTCACTATTACCCAAAGCTAAACCAGGAGAATCCTATCAAGCAAGGATAGCCCCCAATCATTTGAATGTCTTCCTCAATTTAGCGAACTTGATATCCAAAAATGTGACTCGATTGGAAGAGGCAGATATGTTGTATCGACAGGCCATTAGTATGAGAGCGGATTATACACAGGCATATATAAATAGAGGGGATATATTAATAAAGTTGAATAGAACCAAGGAAGCCCAGGAAGTTTACGAAAGAGCTCTGTTATATGATAGTGGAAATCCTGATATTTATTACAATGTAAGTAGTTATTCTAATGACTATCCTTTTTGAGAATGATATCTATTGTAATAAGTAGCTTTATATTACTTATATTTAAAACAAGCAAGATAAAATATTTTGGTACATACTTACAGCTTGGAGTAGTCTTGCTAGAGCAGGGCAAAGCGTCACAAGCTCTGGCGTACCTCGACAAAGCGCTAGAGCTGGAACCGGAACACGAACAGGCGTTGTTAAACTCCGCCATACTCCTGCAAGAGCTGGGTGCTGCAGATTTGAGACATCTCGCCAGACAACGATTACTTAAATTGTTGGATAAAGATTGTAAGTTGTTAGTTAATTAGATTACATCTTAGCGTTTTAATTAATGTGGAGCATATTAAAGTACAAACTACGATAAAACACATCATCGACAAATTAATATAAGTATTTATTAAAAAAAACTATTATACAAACATTACTGAACGAAACACCATTGTTTTTTAATTTAAACATCTGGGATTAAATTTAAAAAAAATCTCTCCTATTTGCAATTTCTCTTTGATTCTTGCGTAAATAGTTTTCATGGTTTCTCCCCACGTAAAGTGAGTTGACCGTGCCGTTTCCGAGTTATGGGTCCGACGTGACTTATTCCCCGGTTCGTATAATCTCTCGTATAATATACAAACAGTAGGACGTTATTTCATTGTAATAGTAGGTCGGGGCTCCACCGTATTGAGAGTAGGTACCTACATATACACTTTTTTGATAGCTTTGTCTTCTCGTTCTAATCAATGTTTTTTATTATAATTTAAAATAAGAGGTTAAGCATACCTACTATAATTTATAGTATACAAACTATATATTAAGGTTTAGTATTTGTCGTTAAGATTTCCTACAGCATATTGTCGTTTTGAGTTTTATTGAGAGACTATGACATCTAATGCATAATTTTATATTTTAATTATTCAGGTAATTAGTAGTAGCTTACTAGGAATTTAAATTTAGATAGATCATGTATTTTAAAAACTAGAATTTCATTAATTATGAACATGAGATGCAAAGATTTAATTTGTTTGAAAACAAATTAGACAAAGAAATAAAACGTTTTTAATTATATTCTAGCAACAAACGAGCGCGTACACTTCAACCTAGGCATGGTGTGCATGGACGAGGGTGACGCTGAATGCGCTGAACGCTGGTTTAGAGCCGCGGTTCATCTTAAGCCGGACTTCCGTTCCGCTCTTTTCAACCTCGCCCTACTACTGGCTGATAGACGAAGACCTCTGGAAGCTGCACCCTTTCTCAAACAACTAGTCAGACACCATCCAGATCACGTCAAAGCATTGGTCCTTTTGGGCGATATTTATATCAACTCGGTCAAGGATTTAGATGCTGCTGAGAGTGTAAGAAATTATGATATTATATAAATTTTTAAGAACACATTTAAGTGCATTTTTTATTAGATTACCTATTTGTTTCTGGTGGTCATAAAAAGAAGTTCCAATTTTAATTGCACTATTTAGAATCTGAAATCAATCGACAATTTTATTTCAGTGTTATCGCCGCATCCTAGAACTCGAACCGGACAACGTACAAGCCTTGCACAACCTATGTGTCGTCGCAGTAGAGCGCGGGAAACTAGCCATCGCTGAAGAGTGTCTTACTAGAGCCGCGGCACTAGCACCTCACGAGCATTATATACAGCGACATCTAGCAGTGGTCCGTGCGAGGCTGGCAGCTGTCTCACTTACACCCACCGGAACTCGCACCAACGGTGCGTCGGATGCGGAGGTGCGAGCGAGATGGAACTACATCCCCCAACAACCCCCCGATCCCCACGAGTCGGATCCTTCATAGCGAACTTGTACGAAATGTATATAGGTCTATACACCAAGATTTTAAATATGATTTGCATTTAAATAATCAGGGTATTCGCCGTTTGATTTGTCCCGTTCTGTTGTTGTGCTTTAAGAAGTTATTTTAATACATTTCAAATAAAACCTATTGGTGTTAATTCTTGATCTCGTAGTCGGTTATTTGCTTAATATTTCGTGATATTAGTTTACATTTAATCTATATGGAATATGTGTGTAGGACAATCATGTTGGAACGAGCTTTCCTCATTAGCCTGGTATACGGTATATGGTATAATTTTGTGTGTATTTAAAGTGAAAATAGAGTACATACTAGAAAAGACTAATTAACTGTTTAACAAGTACTTTGTCACGAGGCAGTATTTTGGAATCAGTCGAATTTTATTATAGACTATTATTTGAGTACGTAAATTATGCTGTTATAGATAATGTTTAAACACTCCCGAGCTTGTTTAGGCGTTGGGAATAGGATTAGTGAAGAGCCCCGCATTTATATGGCAACCCCAAACATAAATAATATTATTTAGATACATATTTAGCAATCCTTTGCTAAGATTAGTTTTTTACTGTATCATATTATTATATACTAAACGTATAACTTACAATTGTAACATTGGAATAGTACTCATCCGAAAACAATGGTACTATATTTATTTATTCAAACCTACGTTTATATATTTGTTTCTTATGAAGCATAAAAAACGCGAAATGTCTACGATAGATCAATATTCTTGTACGTGTTCATTGCTGGTCACAGACTGCATGCGCGCGCATCACTAAATGTACCTAATATGTTTTATTACCTTTTTGACTAAAACTAAATCTAATACAACTATAAATACAAAAAAAATACTTAAATAGTTTTTCGTATTAGAAACATATTGATTAATACTATGTTATATAATTTTCTCTGACAATGTTCCTGAACGAAAAACTAAGAATATTTATTTTCGTACATTCTAAAAATGCGGCAAAATTTTGCGAAATTTCCTCGTTACTTAAATACCAATGAATCTAAGCTCGTACATGATGCTAACAAAAAAAATAATATGATGTACTTATCTAAACTTTATTTTGATAATTATTGCCAATGTTATATTGTGTAAAAAGTGATCTACCGTTATTAGAAATAATTATGTAGATGTGAAATGTAACGTTGTTAATGTTTTAAGAAAGTAACTTTTGTAAAAACTCAATTTTTTACAATGTCTTGAAACATTTCTGATGGGATACCCCGTGAGAGGAAGAATCGTAAGGACCCCGTATTATAAACTATTTGTCGTCAAAACATTTATTTTTATAAAATAAATGATGTTTCAAATTATTGGATTCTTATTTTTACCACTTTCTCCTATAATTATATGAAGTAACTAAGTATGATTGTTATTATTCTGTAATATGGTTCGGACAAAAAATATAAGTTAGCCATAATTCGCATAGACCTGAAAATTGATTTAATCTATTGGATTATCTAATTTGACTGGACTGTACAGTGAAGTTTTATTTGGCGGAACTGATTGTTATTAATGAGATAAAGATAAATAAATCTAGCTAAAAATGTATAAAGTGTAACCAACGTCTATGTCGGCCAACGTTTGTACAAAGTTTTGAAAAATAGTTATATATTGGAAGATCGAACTCTCGATTAGAAATATCGACTTGTACTATTATTATTTTGTTACTGCCTTTAATGGATCATTAAGACACTTGTCTAGACTATGAAATTAATTATTGTTCGACCATAGTTCCAGATTCGGTAGTTGTTTAAATATTTGTTTATAGTAGTATTAGTACTATATGTAGTAATAACATACTAAATATAGGTTTGTGTTGGGAGTAGGGTATAAAATATAAAATCAATTTTGTAAAAGATTCACTATATTGTTTTGTACAGATCACATATTCAAAACAATATCAATATCGCCTTTACGCATACCTTAAATATCATTCCATGTCTACATATATTCAGTAAACTATATGTTAATAATAACTCAAATACTGTTCAAAGTAACAAATCCATTGACAGAACAAAGAGGAGTTACTAAATGTCGCATAACTGAAGTCTGAACGCACGCATTGGAAAAGGTACATAACGAAAACCCTTGCAATAGAAAGGGACAACATAATACAATTGACAATAAGTGCGAGAGAGATAGGTAAACTTGATTGCAAAATAAAAAGGCCAATTACCCTCTTTTTGGTATCAATCATGAATTTGCAAATGGTAAATGAAATGGTAACATGCGTTATATGAATTGTAGTACATTTAATTAGTAAAATCATACCTCGGATTCAATCCTTACCATATGAAGTAATGTGTCATAAGAAATATATTTTTATGGAATGGTTAGGTTAATTTTATAGAAACCATTTTAGATATATCAATATAATTAATGTATGATATTCATAAAAGAAAAATTCAATGTCTTGAGAATTGTAAAATTTATACAATAGAAAAAAAAATGATTTCAGCTCCATCAATGTTACATAAAAAAATATAACTTTTCCTAAACTTTGTCTTGTAAAAGATAAATACTTTTATTTTAGTAATCAAATACTTTATGCTAAGGCGTGTCCTGAGGTATGCCCTAAACTATTCATGGAACTCTTATAACTACTTTAATTAAGTACTATCACGATCTCGCAGTCCGTATGTACACATATAAAAATACACAAAGAAAAACAAATTTTCATTAAAAATAAACATTCATTACTTACAACCGATATTCAACTTGCAAATTAAACATAACAATCGAAAGAAATATAATTTATCTAAACTAATTAACTATTTACATTAGATAAATGTAACAAAATAACATTCACTCCTTTATTATTTATCTTTAATATGACTTTTTGTTGGAAAAAATAAATCTATTTTTTTTTTCAACAAAAAACCTATGTTATCTTAATCTTAACCCAACGTCAATGACTAACAGATTTCTTGACTACATCTATCTATTGCCGCGAATCGTAATATAAGGCAACACCTTTTATCTTTATCTTATTTAGAATGATAAAATTTACATTCAAATTGATAGCAAAATCAAAAATATATGATATGGCATAATTAAACTCATAGTTACGTTATGACTTTTTATAATTAGTCATATATATACATATATATATATGTATTTAACAACTCAATCAAGGGTTGCAACGTAAGTTAAATATATCTACTTAACTTTATTTATATATAGATAGATATTAATATTATTGTGATGGTTAACATTAATGTATGGGCTTACATTTGGTCCCAAAATATAATCGAGCCTAAAAAATGTTATATGGCATTCGTTGAATATAATATTTTGGACATCAAAGTACATGTGAGACAACCCTTTGCTTTAAAAAAAACAATGACAATCATCAGATCCTCGTCGAGTCTCGATATAAAAATATTACCTCTCAATTGAGATATTAAAAAATATGTTAGTTAAAACAAATAAAAAAATTAGGAATAATATGTCAGTACTAGAATACCACAGGCGGACCCGCAATAAGTCTAAGACAATATCTTGTCTAGACCATAGATAGAACATAGATATAGATGAGATGAAACTTAATATTCTTTTTAATGTTTCACTGGTAGCCTGACCAGATGGTTGCTTTATTGCTAGATTTGTAGAATCTTTGCAATATAGCTTTTATATTATTTTAGCACTTATTGGACAAAGGATACGAAAGTTTTTGGGGTTTAACAAGAAGAATATTGGGATTATTTTTATATTGCTTCAGATCTATTTCAATTCTATGTTTATCTTTGTATTTAGTTACATAAAATAGTTATGAAGACGTATGAGAAAATCGGTGTCATTTCATAATCTATAATAATATATTTCAATAGGGTCTGCAAAGCGCTACAGAACATCTAAATCCGTGTCATTTTTATTTCATTATTATTTGTATTCTTCGTCGGCGTCAAACTCCACTTCCTCCTCTACTTCTTGTTGCTGCTGAGCCAATGCCAGGGGGCCTTTCTTGTACGCCGTCATCTCCTGTTAAAAAGTATTTGTTATAATTAAGTGCTAATATTTTTAGTAGGATCTCTCCAAATTTGGTTAGGTAGGGAGAGGAGTGAAGACTGTGAAGGTGAGCGTGTATGCGCATCATAAAGGGGCCCTACACCAGGGTCGCAAGTCCCAGGTACTGCTTGCACTCCTCTTCTTGCAACGCGTTGGACCCCTCACCCGCTCGGTGAATCCATGGAACTGTCCTCGATCTGTCGTACTTAACACGTTATACGTGCTCCGTAGTAAAGCTATGATATAGTAAACTGTGCTCGCCCTGTCGTTCTTTACACGTTATACGTGCTCCGTAGTAAAGCTATGATATAGTAAACTGTGCTCGCCCTGTCGTTCTTTACACGTTATACGTGCTCCGTAGTAGAGCTATGATATAGTAAACTGTGCTCGCCCTGTCGTTCTTTACACGTTATACGTGCTCCGTAGAAGAGCTATGATAGAGGAAACTGTGCTCGCCCTGTCGTTCTTTACGTTATACGTGCTCCGTAGTAAAGCTATGATATAGTAAACTTTGCTCGCCCTGTCGTTATTTACACGTTATACGTTTTCCGTAGTTGAGCTATGATATAGTAAACTGTCCTCGCCCTGTAGTACTTTACACGTTATACGTTCTCCGTAGTAGAGCTATGATATAGTAAACTGTGCTCGCCCTGTCGTCCTTTACACGTTATACGTTCTCCGTAGTAGAGCTATGATATAGTAAACTGTTCTCGCCCTGTAGTACTTTACACGTTATACGTACTCCATAGTAGAGCTATGATATAGTAAACTGTCCTCGCCCTGTCGTACTTTACACGTTATACGTGCTCCGTAGTAGAGCTATGATATAGTAAACTGTGCTCGCCCTGTCGTTCTTTACACGTTATACGTTCTCCGTAGTAGAGCTATGATATAGTAAACTGTCCTCGCCCTGTAGTACTTTACACGTTATACGTTCTCCGTAGTAGAGCTATGATATAGTAAACTGTCCTCGCCCTGTCGTACTTTACACGTTATACGTGCTCCGTAGTAGAGCTATGATATAGTAAACTGTGCTCGCCCTGTCGTTCTTTACACGTTATACGTTCTCCGTAGTAGAGCTATGATATTGTAAACTGTCCTCGCCCTGTAGTACTTTACACGTTATACGTTCTCCGTAGTAGAGCTATGATATAGTAAACTGTCCTCGCCCTGTCGTACTTTACACGTTATACGTGCTCCGTAGTAGAGCTATGATATAGTAAACTGTCCTCGCCCCGTCGTACTTTACACATTATACATTCTCCGTAGTAGAGCTATGATATAGTAAACTGTCCTCGCCCTGTCGTACTTTACACGTTATACGTGCTCCGTAGTAGAGCTATGATGTAGTAAACTGTCCTCGCCCTGTCGTACTTTACACGTTATACGTTCTCCGTAGTAGAGCTATGATATAGTAAACTGTCCTCGCCCTGTAGTACTTTACACGTTATACGTTCTCCGTAGTAGAGCTATGATATAGTAAACTGTCCTCGCCCTGTCGTACTTTACACGTTATACGTGCTCCGTAGTAGAGCTATGATATAGTAAACTGTCCTCGCCCCGTCGTACTTTACACATTATACGTTCTCCGTAGTAGAGCTATGATATAGTAAACTGTCCTCGCCCTGTCGTACTTTACACGTTATACGTTCTCCGTAGTAGAGCTATGATATAGTAAACTGTCCTCGCCCTGTCGTACTTTACACGTTATACGTGCTCCGTAGTAGAGCTATGATATAGTAAACAGTCCTCGCCCCGTCGTACTTTACACGTTATACGTTCTCCGTAGTAGAGCTATGATATAGTAAACTGTCCTCGCCCTGTCGTACTTTACACGTTATAAGTTCTCAGTAGTAGAGCTATGATATAGTAAACTGTCCTCGCCCTGTAGTATTTTACACGTTATACGTTCTCCGTAGTAGAGCTATGATATAGTAAACTGTCCTCGCCCTGTCGTACATTACACGTTATACGTGCTCCGTAGTAGAGCTATGATATAGTAAACTGTGCTCGCCCTGTCGTTCTTTACACGTTATACGTTCTCCGTAGTAGAGCTATGATATAGTAAACTGTCCTCGCCCTGTCGTACTTTACACGTTATACGTGCTCCGTAGTAGAGCTATGATGTAGTAAACTGTCCTCGCCCTGTCGTACTTTACACGTTATACGTTCTCCGTAGTAGAGCTATGATATAGTAAACTGTCCTCGCCCTGTCGTACTTTACACGTTATACAATCTCCGTAGTAGAGCTATGATATAGTAAACTGTCCTCGCTCTGTCGTACTTTACACGTTATACGTTCTCCGTAGTAGGGCTATGATATAGTAAACTGTCCTCGCCCTGTCGTACTTTACACGTTATACGTGCTCCGTAGTAGAGCTATGATCTAGTAAACTGTCCTCGCCCTGTCGTACTTTACACGTTATACGTTCTCCGTAGTAGAGCTATGATATAGTAAACTGTCCTCGCCCTGTCGTACTTTACACGTTATACGTGCTCCGTAGTAGAGCTATGATGTAGTAAACTGTCCTCGCCCTGTCGTACTTTACACGTTATACGTTCTCCGTAGTAGAGCTATGATATAGTAAACTGTCCTCGCCCTGTCGTACTTTACACGTTATACGTTCTCCGTAGTAGAGCTATGATGTAGTAAACTGTCCTTACCCTGTCGTATCGTGCCTTGTCCTGTTCGCTGAGCGCCTCGTACTTGGTCTTGGTGTCTGGGTCAGCGGCCGCCCACCTCCGGCCCAGCTCTTTGGCGATGTCTCCCATAGTATACTCCGGGTTGCATGCCTTCACCTTGGAGCGCTCGTCATTGCAGAACCAGAAGAAGGCCGAGCTGTTGAGTTACGGGATATATAACTTTCGATGAGTCTATTAATTGAGTCCGGAATTTGTTGTGAGTCTCATATAGATACAAATGATACGATTATAAGAATTTCCCTACTTTTTAAAAGAAATCTCTTAGTTTAAAGAAATGACAATATTAACTCGACGCTCCCAAATCAATTCTTCTAGAAAATCCATCACAGTGTACCTTCAGCACATCACAGTGTACCTTCAGGTCAAGTCATAAGCATTATTTAGAAACAACCCACAAACAATATTTGAATAATAAATCAACTTAATAAAATAACCCCACAGTGGTAGATCATCAACATTCAAGGATGATTAGTTAAGCTTATTTAAAATTAATGATGCTTAGTCAACAAGCATTCAAGTAATTATTTTTTAATATTTTTTATGAAAATATAGATTTAAAAAATTTTGACCGAGACAAATTCTCAGACATCATAGGTGTTTATAAATAAAGTGGTGGTTTTTTATGACAAAATAGAAAGTGAAATGACATGACCACTCACAGCGATCTCTTGGGAGCATTAGGGTCTTTAAGCGCATGTCTCTTCCGTCCTCTCAGCTTCACATCCTTGGGTGGTACATAGCTCGCCATCTCCAGCTCGTATCGCTTCTTGTCTTGTTCTGCCATCTCGTGGAACCGCTGCTTCTCCTTCTCTGACATAGTCTGCGGATATTTAATAATCTTATGTATTGTACTCTATATGCCATAGATTTTATATAATCTAGAGTCACAATTAATTGTTTGCCACAGCACTAGCCATATAAATAAGGTATGTTTAAAATAAATAAAAAATATTTGTTTCATTCAACTAATTAATATTAATTCAAATATGTTCCGAGGCTAAAACCATGTATAAGTACAAGTATTTTAATTAATAGAAGTCCTTAAAAAATATTATGTTGCGAGTTCTTTTACCAATACTTAAAATTTTCATTTGACAAGAAATATTTCATACTTTAAAAGATTTTCATAATTTTTTTTAGGTAATGTGAATAAAGATTACCAAGGATATTATAAAAGCTAAGTCGCAAATTCTCTATTATTAAGATACAGAAAAATATAATACAACCAAAAATACTCTTATAATAAACTTTAACTCACATTCCACCTTTCAGCACATTTCTTAGAGAATGCAGCAAATATAACATTTTCTTCGGGATGTTTCTTCTTATGTTCCTCCCTACATGTCTGTACAAAGAAAGCATATGCCGTCATTCTTCCTCTTGGCTTATTGTAAGCGCGTGCTCGTGGCATCCTGGACCTATTTGTAGCTTGAGATAATAGTGCCTGCTGCTGAGCTTGCTGTTGCAGTTCCTGAAAGGTATTTTATATATGTATTATTTTGGTATTATTAGTAAGTAGCTAAGTTTTATTTTTTCACTATCTATTTTAAAAAACTAAGTTTTTAACTTTGAAAGATAATATTAAAAATAATACCTGTAATGTGGCTGACTGCCGTTGGAGAGCAGCTTGAATTTGTTGCTGCTGGACAACTTCTAAATTGTGCTGATGCTGTTGCAGTGTTTGGGCAACTTGTTGTTGCAATGCTGCCTGGGCAAGTGCTTTAGCTTGAGCTTGGCTGACTTGTATTTCTAGCTGCTGATTCTGTTGCTGCTGCTGCTGCTGTTGATGTTGCTGTTGTTGATGTTGTTGGTGTTGCTGCTGTTGATGCTGCTGTTGATGTTGTTGTTGCTGTTGTTGTAACATTTGTTGCAGAGTTTGCTGTTGGCTCTGCTGTTGTAATGACTGTTGCAGACTTTGACTTTGTTGCTGCAAAGCCTGCTGCAGACTCTGTTGTTGTTGCTGAAGTTGTTGCAACTGGTTTTGTTGGATCTGAGCCTGCTCCTGTGCCTGCTGAAGGGACTGATGGTTTTGTTGAATTCCGTTGGCCTGTTGGTTACTTTGATCCGAGTCTGGACTTGATTGGTTCTGTTGCTAAAAGAAAATTGGACTTTTTAAGACTGGAAAAGTAATTTTAATTTGCGTTTTTTTACGACAGTGGCTAAAAAGGTTGTAGTAATATAAAAGTTGACAAGGATAAGATTACTTTATCTTACATGCTCACTGAAGAAAGTCGTACAGAATAATGAGATATAAGTAATTGTCTGGTATCAAAGTGTATTTAAATATAAATAAATATACTGAAAACCTATAGGTAACTGTAAAATAAAATACACAAACTTATATCATTATAAAAGGAACAGAGACCATTAATTAAAAAAAAATATTAACAATTTTTTTATTACTAATTGACTAATTTAGCAACTTTCAAAAACTGTCTTGGAATTAATACCTTTTAAACTGATATCCTTTGTTTAAAAAATATATATCGTAAGTGGAATGGTATGTATATGATTAGTCAAATGTCAATATTCAAGTTATTTGACATTCGACAATTATTGTTATCCCAAATATAACAATATCCTTTTCATGTTTCACCGCACTCAAATTTTCAGGTGTTGCCGTGCGATTGTCACTTTATGTAAGCACTTATTTAAAAAGGTTTTTCTTTCAAGAATAGAAGTTGTCTTTAAAATATACGACTTGTAGCTCAAACGAGATAGCATTTTTTGAAATAATTGAAGTTGGAACTGAAATGGATTCCATAGACAAAGGGTTGAAAATATGAGCCTAGTAGTCAAATGTAGGGATATGTCGTTATCGTAACATAAAAAAATACCATGACTGGTCGTTTATACATGCAAGTTTATATATTTTTTATTAACACATTAGTAAACTGTATGTACCGTTGGCGATGAAGTTTGTTGCTGTGATTCTACTGCACCTGAAGCATACCACCAGGGTTGTTGGGGAGATTCTTCCCTTGTGTTCGATCCAGTCATTAAACGATAATCGAATGCAGGCGGCGTGTTGTTTCCAGTATTATTTGAAAAACCACTGGCCATTTTATAAGTATATAACTGATGGGTAACAGTGGCAGTATTTCTCGCGATTTCGTCATTTAATTGTTGTTGGTGCTCACCGGAGGCTCCCGACCACCACGAGGCATCGTCGCGCGCACCCCAAGCGCCCCCCGTTGTGCCCCGATCCCCCATAGCACTATCGCTTTCGGGTAACCAGTTTCTTTATTCCGTCTCAGTTACTTTCCTTTAATCTTTATTTTTTATTGTTTTCGAAACCATGTCCTTAAAACTGTATTATTGTCTATATTTTTAGAGTTTTCTTTATTATTGCCTTCAGAGTTTATGTTTTTACTGTAAAACTGGTACTTACAGCACAAAACCAAATTTCATCACTAAGAATCTGCTTCATTAAGATTAACAAATCATTTTGTCATATATAACAATTACTTGAAACTAAAAACACCGAAGTTTATTTAATGAAAAAGCTGCCGGTTATAAGTTTAACACAACGCGCGTACGTTTTGTCTTGATTCGTATTCCAGTCAATACATTTGGCAACGTCGCACGGTAGGACGCTAAACAAGTGTACAGTGGCTCCCTCAACGCGCAGCGGACGTTAGGAGAAGCTATAAAGTATAAACGAAGAGAGACCGAACATGCACGAACTGGCAACAAGCTCGTCCAGCAACCGGTCAATAAGGCGATTAGCGCAGCCTCATACTCCGTCTATCTATATACCAAAATTCCTTTGTACCAAAATTTTGGACGACAATTTAACACTTACAATACAATAATCTTAGTTTTTAACTGCTTCCGAGATAATCTCTCTAAACAAAAGTAAAGAGGAAATATATTACTTGCTAAGTTATTAATTATATTTCTCTAACTTTTTTTATTATAGCAAATATAATTGGTACCAGTATGAGCTTTTTATAAATTGATGCTTTTTTATTTAGTAAACAAAAGAAAAAGATATAGGTACTTTTAAAATATACATTCACTACAGGAATTCCGTTTTGTAGGTATAAACAGAGGAAGGTAGGAAGGAATGCTAATTATTGTCAAGTTAATTAAATTTTTTTGTTATTTTTGCTAAGATAATTAGTTTTGCTTTATTCAGAGTCTTAACATTGACTTTCATTATCTTTTTTGGGCAGGAAAGTTTACCGTTGTTATTTTATCAATGAAAACTACAAAATAAAAACGAAATTGGTTTACATTTTTGTACCAAATATTAAAATAAAGAGTTTTAGTTTGTTGCTTTTTTTTCGGTCTTGTGGAAGAGATTGAATTCCTCCGGACGAACTACTATGACACTTTGTTGATATTTATGACAATCGAGTGTATAAAAATTACATTTATTAACTAAATATAGTACATTACATTTTAACTCTATTCTCATTTACTTTTTGTATAAACTTTACTTACAAGTATTTAAGTCGAGATCTGTTGGTAAATGGTAAATGGTAAATATTAGTTTCGAAATTAACAAGCAAAATCAAGCACAAAACATTTTATTATTAATCCTTGTAAACAATGTTTGCATTGTTGTTAATGAACTGTAAGTAACTAGTGACTGTAAAAGATACTTAACTTAAAAAGACAGTAAGTACTTTTAAATTCTACAATAGTTTTTTTTTCTTTTACAAATTATTGTATTTTCTTCATTGTAATTAAAGATTTAGCTTTAAGAATTAGATACAACAAAAATTTTCTTTAACTGCGTTTTTATTGATATTAGAAAAAATATTATCAAAACCTTTCAGTCAATCGAAACCGGTTACAATGCCTGGTATTTTCTTGGTTAAGCTTGGTTTGTGCAACAAGCTATTCGATTAAACAGCATGGAGTCAGTATGAAACAGACATTTAAAACGATAAAGTATTTGATTCAAGCCTGCTCTTCTCGAAACATCAAAGTTTGATGTAAAAATTTGGAAATTTCCGAGAGCAATTTTCCGTTTTCCTATACAGAAATACAGGAATTAAAGAACTTTGTTCGATAATTTTGTATACAACAACAATTCGTGATTATGGAAGGACTCCATCGTTAACAATCTGATTGAGATGTTTTTCCATAAAATTTACCAAAAAAAGAAAATAAACAACATTTACGATTCCTTCTTTTGGCACATATAATATAAATTTCACATTTCACATATAATATAAATAGCCAGATTCTAATTGGATTCAGTTTCACGTTTCTTGTGAATATTTTATATAGGTAATATTTATTGCTTTTCAAACAAACCTGCGAGCTAAACACAAAAAATAACAACAGACAAAAATTAATATATTTGTTCAGATATTTAAGAAACAACAGTTTTCTTTTAAATTTCTCTTTTTATAGGTTTCTTTATTTCAAAAAGGTATAAAAACCTCAGGTTTTAAGATATCCATGTAAGCCTCAAAACAAGATATGTATAATCTTATCACATATTAGGACCTAATCGGATGTTAGTAGATATTGTTTAACCTTATCGAGATATTCATAAACATATTGTTGTAGGTATAAAATAAGGAAAAGAATTCAAGAATCCAGTTAAGGGTAGTTACAAAAAAGTGTATTATTAAATTTAAGAAATACCTATATAGGCTTTGGAACTATTTCATGAGGTAAATGTTCAAGAGAAAGTGAAAAATATGAAATCATCTGGTGTTACTTCCTCCCAGTTATTAATTCCTAAATTCGATATAAGTATCACAAAACCTGTTTGTTTTGGAATTGTATATCTAATAACTATCAAATAATTTTCTTTCAGTGATTTATTTGAGTATAAAAAAGTTGTCATGAACTTTCCAATTCGGAAGTTTAGAATTAGGGGACAAAAGCTGACTAAAAGATTTAGAAAATCATTAAACCAAAAAGTTATAATAAAAAAATAATTATTAATTAAAAATATCTTTAAGTAAAAAAAACGGAAATTTTCTGTTTGAAAAAATAAACTATACCTAATTGGTTTTTAAATTAAACAGTAAAGTTAACGTTGGCCGCCAAAGTCCTGCCACGATTTGGTCTATACTCATCAATCATAATGGTGTAAATATATTAATAACATGCTGTGCTATGTCATTAATACGTATTTTTTTAGATGCTATAAATTTTAGCGCCAATAAGAGTTTCAATATAAGTTTTAATTTCAATTTTATCTTTTAAAACAACATTTCTATGATTAACGTATTGCCAATAAATAGATCAGGAGCATTTATGAATGAGTTGTGTGTGTATGTTATTATACGTATACTTACCTACTACTGCATCGTTATTATGTATAGTGTCACTTTACGTCGGCACTCGGCAGCCATTTGCTTATAAAATTAGAATGTAAAACTATAAATACCGCTTGAAATATAACACTGGGCTTAATCGATAATTATATTTTCTCAACTTCTTTAGTTTCAAACAATATGAACATGATTATTATAAGAAATAAAACTCACCGTATATATATTCATTACAAACGAGCACACGATTTCAGCGCTTATTACGTAGGAAACTTCGCGTTCGCTCGTACTGATAAATACACAGCGGGAGATGTCAGTGGTAAAACGTTTTGATTGGTTTAAATTAAATCACGCGCCTTTTAGTAACCAATCAGTAATTTAGCTTTGGCTTTATTTTTTTGTTTATACTTAGCTATGGTTGCTGCACTGTCATACAATAACATCTACATGCACACTGTACCATTCGCATTACAAACTATTTTCACAAAGCAGTATATAATATACTATCTTTACATGTGTGAGTGAAGTTATTGCTATTGCGTTTAGTAAGGTGACGAGACGTATCTGGTACACTCGAATGGCGATCGGTGGCAAATTCGTATTTTGTAGGCAGTAGATTAAAATACATCAAACATTGTGTTGAAAACTAAATTAAATAACAGTTCTTTACGTATTCGCTTTAGATATGTTTATACTTACAGTGTAAAAACGATTACAAATTCAAAGTTCCAATAACGCGAAGAACATTATTTTTGTTAAGGTGCAGTGATTTTCGAAATTCTTTCCTCAATGTATTGATGTGGTGGAAAATAGTGTTGACTGTGATTTTTTGATATGTTATTAATTGACTCTTTAGTAAAAATGATCACTGTTATTGCCAGTCATAACCTCAACCGAGAGTCTTGAATACGTCGAACAATTTAGTGTCGCCTTGTGCGAGGTCTTGCACTTGATATTGTACCATCTGTTATATATGATTCAACGGGAGTATCCAATGAACAACGGGTTTAGTACAGGAGAAGAGGATTCTAGAGGTAATTCCGATCAAATATGTTGCCTAGTGGATGACAGTGACCGATGTAGGCGACCTGCTGGCAATGCATCATACAGTAAACGCATACAGAAAACTGTTGCTCAGAGGCGACTTAAACTTAACATTGACTCTCAGGTATGTACAAAAAATTTTTTTTTTATAAATATTTCTGGATTTACAGTAGGAAACAACCAAAATTAAAAAAAAATAAATAAATAAATTTTCAGGCAAGACATACATATATCTGTGATTATCATAAAACAATGATACAATGTGCAAGAACAAAACAGAGGAGGACTAAAGACTCTGAGGATGATAGTAATGAAGCAGAGATGGAGTCCCCAGAAGTGGACTGGTTTCAATTGCAAGTAAATACTCTTAGGCGGTACAAAAGACACTACAAGGTGCCCACAAGGCCAGGCCTTAACAAAACTCAACTAGCTGAAGTAAGTATTATTACTATAGTTTATATTAGTTTAAATTCCCAGACTAAAATAAAAGTTATCTATTGATAAACAATGACTGATAACTTGAAGAAAATGATAATTGAACTTGAATCAAGTAATAAATAGAAAAACTTTATTATAAAAATTTATAAAAAGTGTATTAGATTTAAAATTGATATACAACAAAAGAAATCTGTTAATCTTTAAAGCAATCTTATTATAGTTGTAACATATTCAAGTTATATTGCTACTTAGAAAACATAACATAACTACAATTATCCTTTCAGGCGGTCCAGAAACACTTCAAGACATTGCCAGTTAATGAGAAAGAGATTGTGACATACTTCATATACATGGTTAAGACTAATGGTAATAAATTGGATCAAAAAAATGGTATGAACTCGGACTCACTTTAGTGCTATTATAATATTTATGTATAGTTTTAAATTAATATATAGTTAATAGATTTCTCCTTAAATATACAATCATTGTTTAAAAGATTGTCTTCTGTTGATTTTTTTATAGAAGTTAGCAGTGACATGAAACACAAAATATTTATGTACATTTTAGTGATCTTTTTTATAAACAGCCAAAATATGCGGTATAATCTCAATTATATTTAGAATTAATGGAATGTATTGTAATAATATAGTTTCTGCCTCATACTCTTGTGTTGTGTAACACTCAAGTAAGTAGAATTGTATAATTATGAATAGCAATGAACTCATTTTGTATCCATTATTTATTTCATGTAATTTAGTATCAAATGATTGATTGTTAATTGATGAGGGAAATGCAATGCTACTAATGCTAAGTAGATGTAAGAGAGATATAACACAGTAAAGTGTAGTGATTTATTACATTTTATTTGACAAACTTGTGTTTCATTTAATCTTCTTCTGATTCTGAAGATATATTTATCCAAGATGAAGAATCTTTTGACTTGATTTCAGCTAAATCTGGCTTTATTTGTAGAACTGAAAAGGAGAAATTATATGAAAAATAAATATAATTTACAGGTTGTCATTATTAAAAATTCTTGATACATAAGTAAACCTTATGTTATAAAATTGTATTCAATTTAGGTAAGGGTTTATTTAATTGATACCACATTCAATTTAAAAAATAGATTTCATTTTATAGTCAGATAATAAATGGGCAGAAATAGATTAACAATAATATAAAGACTATTACAAGAACAGATATAATTATAGTATATAGCACAAACAAGGCAATCACAAAAGGGAAAACTATGATTAACCAAATAGTTCATATTTTATAAGGATAACCTTGTTTTTGTAGAAAGTAAAATATTTTTGCAGAATTATGTTAATAAACAAATGAATAACTTGAAGAATTGGAAATTTTAAAGATCGAAAAATATTACCATCATATTTCTTAGCTTCCATCTCAACACAATCAAGCATTTCAGAATCTTCCTCTTGTTTCACATGGTCCGTGTTGAAATTCTTGAGACGAATAATAAGATCCTTCTGATGTAAGGATAGTATATGATCTGTTGTAATTATATCAGCAAAGTTTATTCTAACTCGCTTTTGCCTAAAATAATGTAGTTGTGTGTTTATATGATAAGCAAAATCAATATACTATATTATATTTTTATCTTTATATTATTTTATGGTTTTGATATTGCGGTTATTGTTATATTAACTTCAAATTATAGTTATATGTGGTAAAGATACTTTAAAAAAAAACTACTTTAATATTTAATATTACAATTTTGTTTATCAAAATTACCAGTGCACAACCCAAACGACATTATGATCAAACATATATTCTAATGAGACATAATAGGAGTGAAACTGGTCTACTACTATTATTGAGTTCAATTAAGTCATTGATCTACTTACAAAATCACATCTAATTACCAATATTATGGAAACATCATAATAAAAACTGATTATAAATTGGTTAAATGCCACTGGTAAGTAATATTTAGCTTTTCAACATGTCTGTATATTATTGTTTGTAATTGGTTTCTTATATATCCCTAGGATTAAGAAGAAAATTAAGTGACTGGAATATGAAATTGTTTGACCTTTTTATTCCATAATATATTATTTTTTTTCAATACATTGTAAGATTAATACCCTATTCTTTGTATTTTTTTTACTAATAGATAAAGAAAACACTTACATTTTATGATATGCATGAGAAAATAGAATGAATCTCACCTTAAATTGTCATCACTTATAATCTTCTTTTTGACCTCATCAATAATATTTTTGCACCTCTCCGCAGCACTCAATGTAGCTTTATGAACAATATTTGAATCATATATTGCCGCTCCAGACAAATTCAACAAGCACAGTTCTTTATACTGATTCATTCCTACAACTAGCAAACCTCCTGTGCTGCCTTCCTCTGTGTTACTTGTGCACACTGATTCTTCTAAAAAACTCGGGTCTGATACTAAAATACTGCAAATTACAAATATATTGTTTTAATTTAGAAGTTTTTATTACAGTGATTTAGATTATACTTTGTTAAAAAGTTTTTATTCATTTATTCAGTTTCATTTCAAGTTATTAAAAAGAGATAAACAATATTTCTGTTACCTGTTACTAAATATACCATATGTTAAACACACAGGATAGTGATACAACACAGTAGGTATGGGATCCTTCTCAGACAATGTGTGGATAATTACATTTTCTCCACTTCGAGTCACATCAGGCCTTTTAAAATGAGCTAAGGAAGCCAGTGTGGCAATGCTGGCACATTCAATTAGGTTTCCATCATGGTTTAGGATTTTTATATCTACTCTTAATGACCATACCTAAAACAGAAATATTTTATTTCAAGAAAAATTGTTTTTTATGAATATTAGAGTAAATATTACTAAAAAATATTAAACAAAGACCTTTTCTTCTACGACTATACATAAGGATTCCAAGTCTAAGCATTTAGAATCTTTGTAGCATTTTTCTAATAATCGGTTGAGGTAAACAGTAAGATCTGTCTGGCGGTTAGCTTCAAATTGTGGTGCAGCCATGGGACTAATTTCAACGTTGATAAATAGAATTCCCTCATTAGGCCTAATTTGTTTTGGCTGTACCACTTCACATGACACTTGAGCCAATATCCTAAAAAGTCGTAATGCATTAGTGTTTTTTATTGTAATCTTTAGTTTATTATAGGTATCCTATAAATAAATTACTTAGTTTCTCCTAATGAAACGATACAGCTGCCGTATTCTGAACCAAAAGATACGTCTAGTTTTCGACTTTCATTGTAAATCCTGCCATCTAAACGCTAAAATAATAAACAAACATGTTAGTTATTTGGTTCTTCAGCACTATGTTTATTTCCAATTCTGCTATGCTACTTACGTGGCCTTCCAAAATTGTTTTCTGTACGAATGTTTTTTCACAATTTGACAAATATAAATCCCTCATGATGTTTATATTTTATACCTTCATTATTCAATACTAAATGAAAAAATAAACGTTTAGGTTATAAAATTGTTTGTCACTATGACATAAATGAGTATAGCAATTGGCAACTGACATTGAAAATTTGAGTTCATTACTTTGTAAATAAATTTTACTAATTTTGAACTAATCTTATTTAATTATTATAATTACAATAATATTATGAATTGCCTACGTTAGAAAGAGAAATAAAAACTTTTATGTTTGAAATGCATGATGATTGATAAATCATAATTTGGAATGCTAGAGCAAACATTAAATTAATAAATTTAAATTATTAAGTTAAATTCATAAACAGCTTTATTTATTGCACTAAAGAAAAAAACTAATCCATTCCCATATATATATATATATATTTAATTTGAGATATTACGAAATTTCATGCAAACCTCTCACACCAGGAGTTCTTAATGTTTATTTTTGAGATGAACGTAGCCTTTAATGTGTATTCTTCAAAAAGAAGATACAGATAATATATATTAAAGAATACACTTTCCTACATTCCAGGGCAATAATCCACAGAGTGTAGTTTTACGTAGAAACTTTAAAGTCTTTCAAACGTTTGAATATGTAAAAAACTTAAAACTCATCTTTCTTAGTCCCTATTAGATAAGCTATAAATCTATATATAAATAATAACGGTGTTTTACTGACGAAGCTTATGATGTAAAATATGTGTATTTTTACTTGGATTTATTTAGGACCTTATATTTTACTCTAACGCAATATTTCCAAACTTAAATGGTTTTATGTAGGTACATAAACATATTTACTGGGTCATTTTGAATAAAATGAGGAATGGTGATAATGGTGATGTGACGGTACAACGAATAAATGTTTTTTTTTGTCTTTTATTACAATAAAACTGGAACTGTACAATTTATTCTTTTAACGATATATGTATACTGTAAACAGGATTTAATCGAGTACTATTTTAATCGAAGTATTTACTCTTGGCGTTTCGGCCGTAATGCAACGGCCGTGGTCACGAGTAGACTTATGCAGGATACTTCATGGTGTCACCGTCTCGAAGCTGCGCGAGTTCTTGGAACTACCCGCAGTTGATCTACATTATTTTTATTCAAAACATTAAGGTCTCGACACACAACGCTTACAAGTCACAAGTCACAACATCTGACGATTTATTCGAAGATACATCCCAACGCCTAGATTTCCGGATAACCCGATAATACAATTTAAAAATAAAGTAGACAATTCATTGCTTATTACGATTTTGCGGTGTAGTCACATTCACGGGTAAGTTGTGAAGAATAAACTATTCCACATAACTTTTTATCTGAAATTTCTTGGGAATATATATTATTTCAGAAGGCTTTAATTACCCCGTTGTAAAAATAATTTAGCAGACTAACCGCTGTTAATCCAATAACCACCGACAAACAGCGATTTCTATTAATTTGTGTAGTTAAATTAATAAACACTATGCTATTCGATTCTTGTTGTACTTATCCGGACTCATAAAACGAAGTCTTATCATAGCCCGTTTTCATGATTATATGATTTTATTTATATTTATATTATTTTACACTTACACTTAATATATACTTATAAACAAATCCGTATATTGTAGATTTTCTTGTAATTAAAATATACTAAATGTTGACGGACACAGAAAGCCAACACTACACCTTCCATAAAAATCTGCTATTCTTGTTATTATTTCAAATCATATTTTTGGGTTTCCCGTGAAAATTAGAGAATGTTTTAAAGTCCGAAGTTCACATATACAATGACCAAGCACTTACCAAACCAAAGCCAAGTTTCATCAGCATCTGCTTATAAAGATGCTAGAACAAACAATCAGAACAAAACTTCAAAAGATTGTTTTTTGTTTGTTCCAATAATGATAATGTAAAATTTACTTTTTTTTAACATAATATTTATATATATAATGTACCTAGAGTTAAATGTTAATTTATACTTAATAATAATACTGTGATATTTATAACTCATATTAATTTTATGGTACATTGGGTACCAAGTGTCTTAATATGTGCTTGTTTTTCATTTCATTTTTAGATTCCGTATACCATATATCAAATATTAAAATTAAAGATATAGTATTATATTATTAAAATCTTAGAAGGAACCCTAAAACGAGTATGACCTTTAATTTCCACCCTATTTGTATTGATAATAAGGGTGGCATAAGACAACATCTATTATGACGTACCATTTTCATCATGTTGACAATTTACATAACTTTGGCGGTAATAATCAGAAATATTGATGTATTCAATAAAATAAAGTGGATATGCCATGTGTTCAATTAAACAAAGTGGATTTGACACTGAAGTTTTTTTTATTCAATTTGCTTATTCAGGTTGCCCTCTAGATATTTTAGACATTATATTTAGGTATCATAGTAATTCTTTTAATTGTAACAAACTAAATAAACAAAACAATACTTAAATAGGGATTAAAAGCAGCTATTTATATAATGGATAACATGGAAAAACAACGTTCCTGAGTAATTTTAGCCCTATTTCTAAAAAAAAATGGAATTTATATCCTACCTACCTACTGTTTAAATATAAAGTAATAAGATAGTCTACGTACACATTTTTAGTTTTACATTAAGTTAGTGTAAATAAAATCACCATAAGAAATAGGAAATGTTAAATATACCTACCTAATTACAGCATATCATCAGCACTAAATGCATTAGGTCGTTCTATCAGCGCATCCTCGTTATGATGGCCTCATATCCTATATTTACATATATAATAGTCAGTGGTCACGATTGTTTATTTGTGAAGCAAGCGTCGGCTAACAAACATGCAATGGCGGGAATCGAACTTATATTTTCAACGATATGCAATGCGACATTTTGCGATGTTTTGAACGACAGTTTACCTTCAGGTAATTCTGTTTTTTAGCATGGGGCATGGCATATTTATTTTTATTAATATTTCGAAGCGTAATGTTTTAGTCAATTATAATTTGAATTAAAAAAATAGAAAACAATACAATATATTTTTATAGGCCCAGTTTTAACTGAAAAACAAAATGCAATAACATCTTTGAAAAATGAAGTCAATGGAAAACATCTTAGGATTGGAACTTATAATGTAAGTGCACAACAAATATCAGTTATACCTACTTTTAATAATCATTTATTTATTCATACCGTTTATAATGATTTTTATTAGAATTATCCACTGAGTTGGGCGGAAAAATCGGAAGATGGTACTTTGGTTGGACGAGGTGTAGCTTTCGTTCTTGTTGATATTTTGCGAGAAAAATTTAATTTTACATTCGAAGTGGTTGTGCCGGAAAAGAACTTCTTGTTGGGAGGCAAGGCTCCTGAGGAATCTCTATTAGGCCTTGTTAATAGCAGCGTACGTATATTACATTATTAATGTAATAATATCTATAAAAAAATCCTAAAAATATAAGTGCATTCTAATTTGCGTAATTTTTTAATAACTTCAATCAGAGAGTGGATATGGGAGCGGCATTTTTCCCTAATTTGGTGAAATACAGCAAAATGCTAATGTACTCCGATAATCTGGACGAAGGAGTTTGGATGATGATGTTAAAACGACCTAAAGAATCAGCAGCGGGGTCTGGACTCTTGGCACCATTTGATACTTACGTCTGGTAAATGAAAATATAATACATCATTTCAGTTACGTATTTTAAAAGCTTACTAAATTAAACTTATAAAAACTGTTAATGCTCTCAATCTTACTTATAATAAAAGTGATATCCTAAATTTAAAAGGGCTGAAATCTTGAATCCCTACGCTCTTTTATATCTATTGTTAGGTAACTACCGATGGAGTTTTGTAAGGATTATTAAAGGCAACTACCTACTTAGGTAGGTATATCAGTCAGCAGTCTCTTTATACAAAGTAAGAACATTAAATTGTATATTTAGAGAATTGATTTAAGTTTCGTTACAAATAAAAATATCTTTAGCTATAGTTTGGAACCAAAAAGAAGATAAATATATTAAGTATGTAGGTTCTGAGCTCAGGGGAAATTAATTATTTATACCTACTCAATTTATCTACATCTACATTAAAATCAAGTTAATATTTACTGTAGCTTATTGAAATTAGTGTTGTAGGTATTTTTAATATCGAGTGCAATTATTTATCACAAACTCAACGTTCTAAAACAATTGTTAAAGGTATTTGATCCTAGCAGCTGTTATGACATATGGACCCTTTATAACCCTCCTAACCTGGCTGAGATCAAAATTGATCAAAGATGATGAAGGCTATGTTTCTCTTCCACCAAGCGCCTGGTTTGTATATGGAGCTTTCATCAAGCAGGGAACTTCTTTGTCCCCGGAGGCTAGTAAGTTGAGTAAATTTGGCAGATGAAGTGATAGATAAAAAAAAAGAATTAGGTATAGGTCTACCCATGGGCGTACCCAGATTCTGTGCTAGGGTGGGGGGCAAACCAGATTTCTTATATACATTTTTGTAATTTTGGAGCTGTAATTTTAATTTTCTGAGCATGGTTTAACAATGAAAGAGCAAACGCTGGTGATTTGCCTTTTCCGAATCTCGCTTCTAATGAAGATTTTAGACTTTAAAGTGTTTGCTAAAAACTTTACTAGATAATTGTATTTATTTTTAATACATAGATCTATAATAACTGAAAAGCTATTTTTCTCGCCCCTTACTGATCTTCTTGAGAAATCATTTCTAAACCTTTAATGTAAAATACCAATTTTAATTTACATGGGAAGGTAGTAGAGAGGTATACGATGTCCAGGGGGGGGGGGGCAGCTGCACTCCCCTGCCCCCCCTCGGTACGCCCATGGGTCTACCCATATATAATATAGTGTTAAAAACATTAAGAATAAATTATTAGGCCAAGTTATGGTCTAGTAGGTATTTAATCCTTAATAGGAAATAAATATTTCATAGATATAACCTTTAAAATATTACACAGACATGCGCTTATATATGAACATGTATGTCATTCTAGTTTGAAATCTTTATTGTCAATCACGGGGCGATGGTATCGCTACTAATGGTGCCATCATTTATCACTCTCCAGTCACGCCCTACCATAATGTTGACATACCCTTCCTAATTAGAACATGTAAAAAATACACGAAAACGATTTTATTGATTCAAAATATTATTATTTTATGTTATATTATACTGTTATGTAAACAAATGATTCATGAATCATATTTATGAAATGTACCAACATTTCGTGAAGAAATATGAGGTATACCTACCGTCATTAAGCAGATTGAAGGCCTATATAGATTTTAACAAAACTAGAATAACTATATATGTGTCTAATGTAATAACATGTTAGTTCCTTTCTTGTAATAATTATGGATCAATAATAATAATTTAATATTAATAAATATTATAAAATGCTTTCCATAATAAGTAATTAATCATTTGCGAATGCAGTTTTTTTTAAATAAAACTATATGCTAATAAACAGTTAAACTAAATATGCTATATAGGTTAAGATCCAGTCAACAATAAACGCATAATCGATTTTTACAAGTCTAATTACTTGTTTAGACACCACCCGGGTGTCTTTCGCCACATGGTGGCTCTTCGTCATGTTGTTGTCAGCGTTCTACACAGCCAACCTAACCGCTTTCCTCACGCTTTCCAAATTTACTTTGGATATAGAGAATCCAATCGATTTATACAAGAAGAACTATCGATGGGTGGCTACGGAAGGTGGTGCTGTGCAACATACGATTAAAAATGTAAGCGATCGTAAGATGTCAATAAAGTTGTTTATCGCATTTATTTATAAATTACACGGTTTTCCTACATCTTCCAGCCCGAAGAAAATTTATACTACTTAAACAGGATGCTAGTTAATCGTCGAGCACAGGTCCGTACAGTTCGCGACAACAAGGAATTTCTCTCGATAGTGTCCGGTGGCGCAGTGCTCGTCAAAGAACAAACAGCCGTCGATAACCTCATGTACGATGACTATTTAAAGAAGACACGAGAAGGAGTGGCAGAAGCTGACAGATGCACATATGTTATAGCACCCAACGCCTTCATGAAGAAACAAAGAGCATTCGCATACCCGAAGAATAGCACTTTAAAGGTTTTGTTTGATACTGTGTAAGTAATTATTATTTCCTGTCTCGGTCTATGCTATTTAAACATGAATTATATTGCCGTATTCAGTAATTAATTTTGGCTAAAATATATTATTTTCTATTTTGTTCAACGTACCTAAAATAATTTAAAAAAACGCCGATCTTCGACAGCAATAATTTGGCTACAGCAATACTCTGCCACCAATAATTGTGATTTAGGTAACAATTAATTCAACTAAATATTTGGCCACAGGCTTACATATTTAATCCAGTCCGGAATAGTCGAGTTCCTTGAACACCGGGATCTTCCCAGTACCAAGATCTGTCCTCTCGACTTACAGTCTAAAGACAGACAGCTGAGGAACATGGACCTCTTGATGACATACTTTATAATAATCACCGGACTGGCGGTTGCCGTGGTTGTTTTTATTGGGGAGGTAAGTTTCTGTACAACCAGGACAATGTATTCAATGAAGGTTGAAATCATTAAAGTCATAAAAAAATAAACAATACATTTACCTACAAATAAAATCATCAACACAAATCCAAGGTCGCGTCCTGCTCATTTCATTTTAAGTAAATTAAATTATTTAAAAATTAAAGAAACAACAACCTGAAGAATTTCAAGTATTTCACTTAAAACGTTTAAAACTTTACTTAAAACGTTTGAAACTTTACTTAAAACGTTTGAAACTTTACTTAAAACGTTTGAAACTTTACTTAAAACGTTTGAAACTTTACTTAAAACGTTTGAAACTTTACTTAAAACGTTTGAAACTTTACTTAAAACGTTTGAAACTTTACTTAAAACGTTTGAAACTTTACTTAAAACGTTTGAAACTTTACTTAAAACGTTTGAAACTTTACTTAAAACGTTTGAAACTTTACTTAAAACTAAACTGATTTAAAATTTCAGATAACCATAAATAGATATTACAAAGTGAATGGTAAAGACCAGAAGCCGAAGAAATCTAAAAAGAAAAGCACAAGCAACAGAGTCAGTCACCGAGACGACAGCCGCCCGCCACCATACGACTCGTTGTTCGGAAGTGCCAGATTCAAAATCAACGAAAATTCTGAAAGGAAGATTATAAATGGGCGGGAGTATTTTGTAGTAAATAATAAAAATGGCGATACTAGATTAATTCCTGTGAGGACACCGTCCGCTTTTTTATACAGATAAAATGGGAATTGAATCACTATTTTATATATTAGCATATTATTAATATAATATTATGAACCATAAATGCCTTTCTAAACTTTTTATCAAGTGACGAGATGGTTTGTATATAATCTTTTAATATACTTAATTATCTATGTTCTCGAAAAATATAAAAATATTGAATGTTCAGCGATGGATAAAAAAAATATACCTCAGCAAATTAGTATAAAATTGTAAATTGATTGTAGATTTACAACTACTATACTACTACTATAAATTGAAACTTCAGTGGAAATATTAATCAAAGCAGAATATTAAATTAACCTTACATATATAATATTCATATAAAAAGGCACATTGTTTATTTGTACTGGAACAGACGTAATGAGAATATTTATATATGATAAATAAAAGACAGTTTCAATTGAATATTTTTATTAACCGTGAAAATACATTCCACAATTGCACTAACATTCGAATCAAGATCAACAACTATTAATATTAATTTAGACTTCATTATAAATAAAAATAATTATTACAATTTGTCTCGTGACAGTCACAGAACTAAATTACGTGAGACATACATCTGGTAAAAAAAAATTGTGCAAAGAAAAAAATTATATTGAGCAATGACAAAGTCACGCAGTTCATTTTCTATATGAATAATAATTAAACCTAACGGCTTAATCTAAATACCTATTAAATTCACATATCAAAAAATGATATACATAATGAGTGAAGATCAAGTTGTCTATGAAAGTGTGTAGTCTTCAACAGATATCGCACGAAGGTAGAACTCGAAATGCATTTAACAAGGTCTTGGCCTCTTTTGTGCTTGATTCAATTATTTTTTTATGGCGTTATTTGTGATGTTTATGATTTCTAATATGTATATAGAAAAATTCAGTCCTTGTGCGTTACCTAAATGTCTCGTACATATCCTTTGAATACATATTTGTTTCTTGCTAGTGTATGATAACACAACTAAAATATCTATTCAATTTATTAAAGTTAGTAAGCCACTTCGTGTGATACTTTAATCAAATATCATCTACACTAAGGATATAGAAGTTCAGATATTTATAAAAGATAACATATCGATTTACTGAACAGATAAATATATATTTTTACCACACGAGCGAAACTGCAGATAAAAGTTAGCTATATAATACTATCACACATGTATACAAGATGTTAGTAATATTAAATGCATTTAAACATTTCAATAGGTCGATTTAGTAAAGCTAATTATGCCAAAATTATTATCTTATTTCATGTATTAATTATACATTTATATAAATATCAAAAAGTCTTTAATTATAAATTTAAACTTAGTAAGCCAAAGAATCGTGGTTTAGTATATTTTTTAAATGCCTCTTTTTGTGTTAGGGCACTGTTTCTAGTCTAGTGCAATGTCCGCTAAATCGAAAGCTAAATCATTAAACTCAAAACAGACATATCGTCGTTTCGATAAATGGACGAAATGCACGATGTTTTTGTTTCTATCTAATGCAATAACTACCCGTACTTCTAAATTCCGCTAACGATATTCGGCACTAAACGAGGAAAAATTATCACAATTTATTTAAGTATAAGATTATATTATTCACGATATTTCGATTAAATTATTCCCACGTCTGAAATGTATATTTTAATACTAATTCAATTGAATATGAAGTCTTTAAATGGACTGATTTTAAATGTTAACATGATTTACTCGAACAAGAATTGTACCTACGATCTCCAACGAATAGTGCCGGCACACAGCCAGTTGAGCCATAGCCTGTATGTGTTGGCATTGTTTACGTAGGCGTCATTTAAATACCTATTGTAAAATATATTTAACTTTATATCCTAAATTAATGAAATACTGTAAATATTTATAGATGCCTATCAATGTCCTATGAACGCGGTCTATCTCTAAACTCACCGCTTCACGCTTATATAGCTATAATTCCTATTTATTGCTTTGCTATTCGAAGGTAGATTGTTTTATAATCACAAAAACTTATTTATAGATAACGATTTGTTTTTCAAATGTTATCTATTGGGTTATAAACTATATACTAAAAAGTTAAAATGATGAAAATCTTATAAATAAAAAAAAAACCACGCTGTATTCATAAACATTGCAGAGCGTACAATAAAAATGTAATCTGTGCACAAAACGAACGTGACGTCACACATGTCACAATGCAATGATAAGATATTATTATCTTCGTCCTTTACACGTGCAAGTTTTTGGGGTCAATGTATTAATAGAAGAAATAAAATACAATAATTTACAATCTTCTCATAGCCATGGAGCATTAGTTTCCTTAATTCACGACTTTTCAGTTTTTCACTAAATTGATGCGATCGTCGTAAGCTTTAGAAAAAAATTTTGGTACCTACTAATTTTCTATCATTATAAACACTTTTTATATGCGAATAATATCAGACGCAAAACAAAATTGTTGTACTTTGGGACCTTTTCATTATTTTGCCTTACAGATTATTCTGCGATATTATACAGGATGATGTGAAAAACCGTTGCAAATGAGTTATATAAACGATTAGGATGATTTATGCTTCATACACATACACTTCTCGATTAACCAATGAATTCTACATTCGATTTCGAAATTAATTTAAAACGTGAAACACAATATATTTTTGAATAAAATAAAACAAAAAAAAACAGCCTTTACGATTGCATAAAATTAGATATAGATAATCGAAAAGTGTTTCACCTTGGATATTGAAAGATAACACTTACTTCACCTAATCATTTATAGTGTAACTTATTACCTACCAACCCTGACACGATTCTCTCGTAGACTTTAAATTATATTCACAATATATTGTTTCCTATCCAGTTCTGTTGGATTTATCATACAGATAAGGCGTATAACAATTTTAATGTCAACAATTTGTTTCGGTAACTAACTTACATACATATTAGTTGTGAAACGCTTACCCTAAGAACACATCTTCGAGTTATAAGCACTCCTAGTTTTATAATAATTATTCCATTATCTTAATATGATATTTTGATTTTTTTAATTAGTTAATGTGATTGTAAAAAAGTTTATTTTGTTGTAACATAATTCATCATTAATTTAATTAATGTAACTGATAATTGAATTAAATAAATAATTTTGTTATGAAAGTATTTTAGTTTATTTCACAGCTAATGTGTATATTAAATTATATTAAGCGGCCGTCTGACAAACCGTCAGCCGCCCTTCGAGCATCGGAAAAGGCAAGAGTGATCTGAAAAAAAAAAGTATAAAAAAATTATTAAGTGCCATGTAGTCTTTAATAAATATATATTTTATAATAAAAAGCTCTACAAAGTTAATATTCAGTTCAAATTTTGATTTTCTATAGCAGAATGTATATTTATAATGGGCACACTATAACGATTAGGTTTTTAATTGGTTTAATAACTTTAATTTACATTTACAATTAAGTTTATGGCACCTACCCGCATTCCAAAGCATCGAGGTTCCTAGCCGTGGGTTTTCCAGAACAATCTTCGACATCGGGGTTCATAGACTCTGTTCGGGATCCCATGTTTCTCTGACGACATAAATAGGGGGTGCTCTGTTTCTGGAATAAAATATATTTTATTATAATTTTATACTTATAGTTTAGTACTCACTACTCTAGTGGTTATGGAATCAAACGATACGAATATCTATTCTATCTAATGTTATTGTTAGTTTAGTGATAAATAATTATGTACATGATGATTTTTTTTAATGTGTGCTTACTTTAGAACCATATAACTAACCTACTTCACTAAATCTATTTTTTTATTAAATATACAGTAGCTATTTCTATAGCAGGTATATAGAATGTCTTATATAAAATGTCACCTACTTCGACAGTTGCATTGACGTCACATTACAAATACCCTATCATATATTCATAAAACAAACAAAATATATATGAAAATTGTTTTCGTGATCGTTATTGCCTGTAGTAATTTTCGTAGTAAAAGGTCAAAGCAATTGTGAAAATTGTTCATAAAAATTCTACTTTTATTGACAATTGCTCGTAAAAGGCATAAACAAGTACCTAAGGTAAAAGCCAAAACAATCACTTAGTGCTTTTGAATTGAATATTACTAAAGGTTATATCTGCATAACTGCATGACACAGCGCAATTTCAGATATTATTTAAATTAGTCTTTGAAATTATTTAAATTTAATAAATTATTTCCACAGATAAAATATTTATAAGCTATGTGGACATTGTACACTATGCTTAAAACCACAATTTGAATATGACTCTTAATAACATACAATTAAGTTTAAATTTCTATATCAATTTAATTATGCGTTTATTTTCTGAAATGTCCTTACAAATAGTTATCTATATGATATGATATCAAAAAGAAGCTATAGATATAAATAATTAATTATGGCAATATTAAGTGTTCAGTCAACATAAATATAACCAACGGTAGGAAGAACAGTGATGTGAATTAAATATAAAAACACAAATCTCCAAATGAAATGGTACCAGTGACATTTACTTAGATTTTTATAAGTATACGGTAAAATAAATCTATTTTTAACGGATATATCTGGCGTATAACTGCATTGACATTTTAAAACATAATTTTACTGTATAGCAATTGGAACGCAGGGGGGAAATAAAGTTATAAGATTTAAATCTAATAATTCGCGGGAAAAATCCGTTAAAAACAGTTTTAGTTTAATAGAACTAGTTAAGATTTTATTTATGATCAATACTTTATTCATAAAAATATTTTATTTATTATAAATAAATATACCTAGTTCAAACCCTTAACGAATATTTTTATTATTTATTTGAATTCTTAACAAAAACTTTGTACAATCAAATATTCAGTTCTTTTATAATAAAATAACAGTATACATGTTTACTGACTTATTATTTGTTGGTAGGGAACGCCTTTAATATCCTATGTATCTGATAAAGTCAGGTACGGATACAGAGCGGGGAGTGGTTGCAATGTAATGCTGCAAATCAAATGCAATGGCCCCTAATGTTGCAATACAAATGCAATGCCCCCTAATGTTGCAATACAAATGCAATGCCTCCTAATGTTGCAATACAAATGCAATGCCTCCTGAATTTGCAATACAAATGCAAGGGCCCCTAATGTTGCAATACAAACGATAACCCCCTTAATTTTGCTATACAAAAACAATAAGCTTCCTCCACCCTAAAAACCAAGAACTAGATTTTGACCACAAAAATATATTTTGTTTTTAGAAGATTAACTCTATTTTAATCAGAGCTACAGTATTATTTTAGTATAGATTTACTTGTTTAATATTTACGAAGATCTGTATCCGCAACCGGATAAAGTAACCAAATTCATTAAAAGAGTATATAAGTAATAATGACTTCAAATAATGCTTCATATACTATACTACTAAATCTGATTTTTTTGACAATATACTGAAATAGATTTCCATTTCATTTTATAACATGTCTAGACCCGGCTCATGTCTAGTCGAGACATGTTTTTAGGTGGATTACGCATCTTAAGGAAACCAGTATCCATTTAATAGATGTTAATTAAAGTCCATTATATTTTACTATTTTTAATATATTTTGTACATTATAAAAAATACATTTTGGCACATTGAGGTAATGAAATAGTTTCTTAGAGCTCAACACGATTTAACAATCTTATAAAATACAAAACATCACATTTCTGTCGTACAAAAATAACATATACATCTAAATTTAATTACTCTTCGTAATACCCGCCATTAAAAAACATTATTATTTATGTATGTATATAATTTTGTGATGGCATCTACGTTTGAAGGGCTCAGTAGTCTATGATTTCACGTTAAAATCTTCAAAACGTCGTGGTGAGAGGCAGAGCACGCAGGTTTGATGCCCGGATTCAATACTCGCATGTCCTTGAAAAATATTACCGTACCCTTATCGTTTCTAAACTGAAAAACTGCAAGTAAAAAAAAGGGGAACATTTTACCAAAAAAAAAAAAGCACCGGCAGCTATGAGTTCCCATAAATAAACAATGTTCTATGGGGAATTATTATCTTTGAATTATTACATTAACAAATAAAAAAATATTATTTCTGTGTTGTATGTAAACTATTGTTTTCTACAATATTTTCTTTATTAAATATTATTATGGAAGTAGACATCGGGAATGTAAAATTGTATATTTTTGGTATGTTTACTTTATATAGTATTTTATATAGCCTTTTAGATTAATTTTAATGTTTTATTATCAATTTTTTAGTAGGGTAGGTTGGGGCTAGTTGGAACATCTCATCAGCTGTCTTGAGTTGTACGACGATACTTTACGGTTTAGAAAAGAAAGAAGTACGCAATCGTCAATTGGCGCACGTTAGACGAGTGGGATAATCTTTTTTTGCAGAAACAATTTAAAAGTGAATTCTTTATAATGTTCACTTTTTTTTCTTATGAGAAAATTTACGAAAAGTTAAGGAAGTAATCTATTAAACTGCTCGCTAATATTTATTATAACTTTGTTTGAAATTAATAACTTCTAAGATAACTTTATACTATGTAAAATAAAACCGTGAAAATGTTCATTTATATTCATAAGTCCCAAAAAGTTTCCTGCTTTGAGTTAAGAACTAAATGAAGGAAAGATATGAATACGCTTTACAATTAATAATTTATTATTAAAAAAAATATTTCGTAACGGTTTTTCTGCATCAATTTATAAATTTAAGTTATTTATTATAGTATTTTTTTTATGTTCTACAAGTACTGTCTATCATCTTTCCCAAAAAAATAAAAATAAATAGTGATATATTATACAACATTTGTTTTTATTACTATAATCTCTTTATAAGTGAGAAGCTTATTCTATTTAGTTTTAGTCCGAATTAGTTTCTGTTAAATTTTTGGTACGTGAAATAAATAAATAAGAAATCAATAAAGATATCAATTATATCTAATGTACCTGATTTAGAGTTTAGATAATTCAAGTGTATACCACTTCATGTAATCTTTCTTAAGTTTTCAAAGAAGTTTTAACTTTAAGTTTAGAAAAGTGTAAAGGAAAAGATGATTAAAAGACAAAAGATTCTGTGTTAGGAGAGATTAGTGGTCATTATATTAGTGTTAGTACAAAGGCTTATTATACTTAATGCCTCACCTAGGTCTTGCTGTTTCTAATCCTGGGCCCCATTGAGTCTAAAAATTCAATTGCTTTATTAGTAAAAAAACATCATACACAGTACCTGAAATTTCAATAACCCATAATAAATATTTTTATAGACTGTTTATCTCTCGATAAAACAAAATCTTTTGACTTACGACGTAACTTTATACCCAGCCGTGATCTTCAAAAATTAAATGTTTTATACTATTAACGTTAAAATGTTAATAGTTGGTAAAATAATTGTATAATTTATACGTAATTAAAAAAAATCAATTATTTGTCATTAAATAATATATGTATTTTATACTTTGAAAATGTAGCACGAACATTTTTTCTTTGTTATATTAACACGATTCAAATGTTTAGTTTCGTCTCTTACTTACTGATGTCTCGTTGCGTGTGTAGTGTACGCATGGATGCGTCCGGATGCGTGCGCTGGTGGTATGTATGTGTTTGTATATGTATGTGTGTATGTGCGTGTGTGTGTGTGTGTGTACGTACCTCCTGGTGCGGTCCGCAGCAGGTGGCGTTGTGGCAGAGGTCATTGGGCGGACAGTGAAGCGCACAAGGCGCCTCGGCAGACGCACCACTAGATATCTGAGGGACGAAGGACCAGGTTACACTCTATTATCAGTGATTGATAATTAATAAATATTCTGAAACATTTCACGTCACACAAACTGTAAAGTTCAATAGTTACGTCTGTATATTTAAAAATACTTCGGTCTATTAATTTTGTAATTTGGATGATTTTACTACATGTGATATGACCCACCTCGTTGCCATCTAGCGGCAGTTCCACGAACTCCGGCTGTATGGTCGTCGAGTGGATGCCTTCGTTGTGGAAGAATTCCTTCACCTTCTCGGCTATTTTCATATATTCTGATAAATTTCTACACCTGCAACAAAAGATACAATTGAAATGTCACATTGGTTTATAGACCTAACAATTCAATAATTTTAATATTCACAAACGATATCTCGCTTGTAATAAGAATATTTGATAATATTAACAATGTTATATAAATTCTAAGAACAAGTATATAACCATTGTGTCCATACCAATATTTCAAAACAAAAGACAATATTTTAAACGTGACTCATTTTCTTCAGTCAAAATGCATTCATTGCCAATGTTACCACCTTGATAAAAATGTCTCGCCCCTCCCCCACAACCCTCCGCCCCCCTAGCCCATTTAATACAGACGTTTCTCAAATAAACGTTTATCAGTTGATAAAGAAATGACTATTAGGTTTTCGTGCGCTTGAGAATGTAGCAATTATTTTAGCCATATCAAGTCATATATATGATGATAGATTATTGTACTAGTTAGATCAATCTTAGAAGCAATGATAAAAGAGTGTTATTATTTATTTCTTTGTTAAATATATAAATTGGTACAAAAACCGTGTTTCACTCGATGCTGAGAACGTTCCATTTAATTTGTATATAACGTTCAGTATCAAGAAAGATATTATGACTTATAAATTTCGTTACCAAATTAAGTTCATGAATACCTACTGTCAAAGCCGTAACAAAGACTCAATCTATATTGTTAAAAATTGCCATTGAACGCTGGGTTCCAATACGATTCCAAACTACTGAGAATTGTATCAAGTACCGGTGAAATTAACGAACAACGACATTGTTTATTGTTTTTGTCCCAAATTTATCATTGAGGTTAAGAACGGATTTGCACATACGAAAAAAATATGTTTAAAATGTATACCATGACAAGCTCAATTACTTACAGACATAATAAAGCTATTTTGATAGAACTCTTAAAAAAATAAGTTTAATAATATCCATTATATTTAGAATCGCAAAAAAACATTCACACGGAACGTAAAATGTATCTTTTTAAAATACTGGGACGCAGTTTTGGAAGTGAGCCAAGTGAAACTCAAAAACAGTGCACACAAGATAGGTTTGTAATAAAAAGAACATATTTTTTGTTTTCAAAGAAACCAAACTTTTAGGCAGGAATGTGGAACTAAACAAAGGATTTAACTTTTTTCTCTACAACTTATAATTTTTTTTTTCGTGCAACAGAATGTTTTCTATTCACAATCTTTACATCATTGGTTTACCTTCTTGTATCCTTTTGGTAACATTGATTAAATAAGACCAGTAACATTATAGAGAACAATCGGTCATTTGTCGCATATTACCTTATCACAGATATTGCTTGATAAGATAAGCGCATATTAATAAAGTAATTTATTAAACAACGTTCTTAATTATAAAAAAAAACAATGTTTTGTATGGTTGTCTGTCCCGACACTTAATAGAAAAATAATTTAGAGACACAAAACTACCACACGCTACTTTTAATTATAATTTCATATTGAAGATCATAAAAATGCAGCACTGTTACGAGTTCAACAACCTTTTCTATTTTTTAATGCTAGGAATCTTTACTGTCATACAAAAAAACATATTTCTATTAGCGAATACGCTATCGTTAAATATAAACACTTTTGTATCCACGTATTATTAGATTATCTGGAGGTACTTGTATACACTATTTATCTCTTGATCACTTCAGAATAAAATACAAATATGTGAAGATATTAAGTATTATTAACAAATATATGTAACTATGACTTTGTTCACTTGGAATCAGTCTTTTATATTCACAACATTAATATGGAGAAAACGTTAGTTCGGTTTATATCATTTTTATTTTCCACAGATTACCGGTTGTTATCCTGCCCGCATCGATTTGATTAAATAAACAATTTAAAATATTATTCTTACTATTAAAATGTTTTAATTTTTTATAATTAAAATCTTATATCCAAAACTCTTGATAAATTTATTTTTATAAGATACTTTGAAAGTTTTAAATACTACCATACAAATATACATGGACAAGATGAATTTATCAAAATTCGCGCGTTGACAAATTATTTAAAAATTATTTTCACGAAAAACAACGTTATTAGGATTGCTTATGTTCTCTAACATTTTAACATTAGTTATTATTATTATTGTGACCATTATAATAAAAACAATTAAATATCTTTATTTAGCTCAAAACAAATGTTATGTTTTGATTGCAAATAAACGGTATAAAGATTATAAATGTACATAAAAAACAATACTTAAAGCTCACAACCTAAAGTTCAAAATCTAACATCAAAGACTAAATCCTTAGATGAAGAGAGAATCTCATGGAAGTAACGCAAGCTAATAGAAGACATATGACTGTATTGATAAGGTATTTTGTCGTACCGTATGTGCGCGCTGGCTATGATCCTGTCTCCCGCTAGCTGCCACACGTGGAACTCGTGTACAGCCAGGACTCCATCCACCTTCTCCAGCAGACGTCGTTGGATTGCATCCACCTGGGAGCAAGAATAAAATAGAAAACGAGTGAAAGAAGCAGACGGTCTATTTTTTTTTTTTTTTTTTTTTGTATTTCTATACTGTTAACCCTGTTGGCTATTACAGCGTCACCGGGGGAGCGGGTGGGTCAGGAGATCCACCCTTAAAAAGGGGGGGGCAGATGGGACCCCATTTGGAACGACGTCCCGAGGGCGTCTCAGATTGAGACACGGACCTCGGCTCGGGGCGTCGTTAGTCAGGAGAGAAGCTAAGAAATTTGGACACTAAGACGGTCTATCTGGTGGTAAGTGGCTACCACCGCTGATTCCTTCAAATATGAGGAGTTGGTGAAGGAAAGTAGGATTAGGGAAATGGAATGGAGTTAAGCACATTTCCACTGCAATGATTTTTATTTAGTTGTAAATTGTTTTGAATTATCTAGGATTTGAAATTAATAGTTAATTTATTTGTAACTTTATCATAATACCGCCCAGTTGGTCGAGTGGATGGTGGAGATGCGTAACGTATCATGGCGCAAAGGCGCTCGGGTTCGATTTCCAACAGGGACCGGCATTTATGTGTCATCACGTCTGGCCAAAATCAGAAAAGAGATATGCATGACTATTTCTGACTTTGTCCATTTATTAAACATATTTTATTTACCTGTTTCTAATACGTATATCTGTCGTTGTCTAACACCCTTAACACAAGCAAATAATTTGCTTTGTGAGGGGTTAGATCAATTTGTGTAATTTGTCCTGTGATACTATTATGATTATATTATTCCAATTAGTTATTCGAAAATAATATTTGTTATACTAAACCAAAAACTTTAGTTTTAATTGAAATAACTTAGTTATTGTATGTACGAAAACCAATAAAGAGGAAAATGAAATTCAATTAATACCGAGGTCATAGACGGCGGAACTAAATTCGACAATGAACAAAACGCATTAACAATTACTGCGCAGTTCCTCGTAAATGTGTCAAACCCTCTACAAATGTATGTTCCGTACTTAAAATTGTTATCTACGTACAAACAAGATACGCGAATAAACATCATGTATCGGCGTGTTACATTTATTCATATTTTTTTAATGCCAAAGAATTACCTAACAACTGGAACATATTTAGTTCTAAGCCTCGGTATTACCAATTAAGTAATAATAATAATAATAATACTGTATAATATTAATTACACACCACATACAGAAACGTTACATATAAATTCTTAATAAGAGGTATTGGTAACGCAAGGCAAGTAATTAGTCATACCGAGGTAATAATATAAGTATGCATAATTTAAGTAAGTTATACTTATGGATGGATGGATGGATCTAAATCTAAAAGGTCGCAGATTCGAGTCCTGTACTTGAAACTTTAATTTATGAATATATGTATATATTATTAAGATGTTAACAATATTAAATTGGGGCATTCCATAGTGACTGCTGGGACATATTACTTCAAAATTCCTAATGTTTAGAATTGTAACTTTCTATTTTGATCTAATATAAATTATTATATATATATATAATAATTTATCCCATAATTTGGTTCATAGTATTTTTATATTAAATATTTTAATTTAAAAAAAAATAAATTTTTATTAAATATTTTAATTAAAAATTTATAAATAGGTACATATATAGGTATAGGTAAGATATATAAGGTAGGCGGAGGTAAGATTAATATTTTGACTGTCACTCACATTTCTTTAAACGCTAAAATATCATCCAATTATGTACATATTTTTCGATATTTGTCCCTGAATTTGGTTCATAATATTTTTAAAATATATATAAAAATTTTATATATATTTTATATATGTTTAAAATATATATAAAATATTATGAACCAAATTCAGTGACAAATGTCGAAAAATATGTACATAATTGGATGATGTTTTAGCGTTTAAAGAAATGTGAGTGACAGTCAAAATATTTATCTTACCTCCGCCTTCCGCAATGTCAACCAAGATTTTAGCCCAAATACTATACATAGTAAGATGTCTTTGGCTATACTATAATATGATTAAATATACTACTAAATATAATATACTACTATATAAAAATAATCACCTAGTTTAATTTCTACAAGAAAATATAGACCAAAGAATTTGTGATTGGTGGGACAAATACGAAATTGACTAAAAACTTACTCTATATTATCTCATATTTAGAATTATTTATTAATTTTTAAGATAACAATTATAACTAATCATATTTTTTTTTCATTAAATTCTTTGAGAAAAATTAACATAGTACTTTCTTATACTAAATCAACAAACGTTTTCAGTCATTTTCTTAAATTAAACATTTAATCAGTATTGTCACACATTTGAAAATCTATGGACTGTGAAAAGTGATAAAAAAATTGCCACACATCTTTATTAGTGGTTCTTGAAGAATTTGCAGCACTTGGTCTATAGAAGTGTAGTACAAGGTCTCCAATTTGTCAAGGATGAATCTGGTGGCTCGGATCGTTTGTTCTTACTTATCGCTATATACTATTATAAATTGTTTAACACAGTTTCTTTCCTTTTATCTCTAATTTAACAAGAATAAACTCTCCGATTTGGATGTCATTAAACCTTACGTCCAATGACTGATTGGTGGAACAAAAATTAAAATCACCTCTCCCCACTCTTTAACATCTTGCACCACAGAAATATGCTTTAAAAATTCAAAAATAAGCCTATTATACTTTTCATAAAGCACCTTTTTAATACTGAAGATCTAAAGGTTAGAAATGTAACTGGTAGGACACGCTACACGCTCATTGTATTTATGAGTTTTATAGTAAAATTCTTACCTCTCCCTATTGTATTTTGGTGTTAAATTAAAATTAAAGAAATTCTTTTGATTTTCCGACACTTATGCCTACGCGTACGTTATTACCTACTGTGAACGTGTCGTCGAGGTCAACGAGTACCGACTTGGGTCTTCTTTTTCTGACTAAAGTATTCTTACGTGGTCTATACTCTGCGGCGTCAGCCACCAGTGGGTTCGGGTGTCGCTCATCACGTTCAAAGTACTTTTGGGAAAGCCCCTTGAAGTACCGAGCGATGGTCGGAAGGTAGGACGAAAACAGTGCTTGCAAACACAATGCGAAAAAATCGTACGGTTTGTTCATAACTAAACAACTTGCCAGAGTAAAAAAAAAATCTCGTCTTTTCGAAATACTTCTTACATGGAATGGTCTATGTACGTTATTCTTTTACATTTTTTACCAAGTTGTTTTCTAAAGAAAATGTTGATTGACACTTACAAGGGCATAACTCAAAAACGTTGAAATTTATTATGTTATGAAAATTTAAATGTCCACATAAATAATCTATTATTTAGCATAAAAGCTTACCTGTATGTGCGTGGGTACGGTTTGCAGCAGAATCAAAGCAGACTCCCTCAACAGCGGCCACACTGAGGCAAGTATCAAGACCACCAACACTATACTGAGCGCGGGGTCGATGTACTGCTTGAACTTCCAGTCAGTCAACCAAACCACCAGCGCTGAGCTTACAACTATAAGCGAACCTACAATAATAGCTTGATTAGTTTATATACTACTTTAACCACAATATTAATATTGAACCTGCTACATGTCGATTAAATGTCGTGGAGGGATTTTGAGGTTATAATAAAAGTTTTGGCGCCAAAAAGAACGCTAGAACAGCACTTGTAAATAACCTCTATGACACATTTGGAAACCAATTATATTAAATACTAGGTTGACATCCGTTCTGACTGTTAGTTGATCCTATGATTTTAATCGTACATTTTACGAACAAACAAACAAAAACAAACATAAGCTTTTCGGTAATTATTCCTCAGGTACATGACCGATCACTGATTTTTTTTTCTTAACCATCGATGATAATGTTGCTATCAAATAAAAAAGTTCAGGAGACGAAGTATACGGGAGATCGCATTGAGGCCGACTATATCACCTTCGCTCAATTATAATTCGTAAATTATAAAACTATAAAATAGATTCATTGCATCGAAAATATCAAAGTCTGTCAAAGACCATTGGTTGTTAACATTTTTTTGAATTCGAATTTAATGCATAATAACACAGGGTTTGTTTTAAGTAAATTTTATAAGATAAGTTTGTTACAATTTAAAAATAGCGTAGTGACAGTATTTCGTATTTGCAAATGAATAAATTATAATACATAAGTTGAGTACGTCATATTTTATATCTATTTCAAGTATATTTTATAGTTCTATTGTCATGAAAATAACACTATCACATTAAATTTACTGAGCGGTAACTTATTTCGTTCAGGTAATTTACTGAGTTTGTAATAACACAAAGCTTGCACATGCCATTTACAAGGACATTTTTATTATAAAACATAGCTAAGATACTTTATGGTTCACGTCCATTTAAGATTATAAATTAAAAACTAATAGACTTTAAGTTATATTTGTTATTATATTGTTTGAAAAACTCTTTGTTATATTCCATATAATATAAATATTCCATTCTTAGAAGATTTATTTATAAAAGTAAGAATATATACTGTCTCTGTGTTTGTCTATGTGTCAGTCAATTTCAAAACGTTAATTGATTACTACCTAGAAACATTAATTTAAGCCGTCGACGGCTCAAGATTTATTGGTAGCTAGCTTTTGCCTGCGGCTTCGCACGCCTTAAATTCGTAATAAAACAACTCCCCTTTCCCTTTTTTTGTATTGGCTTCTATATGACTTGTTTTAAGTGATACAAACAAAATTACGACATCGGCTTACATCGCTCATTTATTTATAAAAATAATTCTAGATATATTTCTCTTAGCTTCTCAGGAAACTTAAATGTAATTTGACGAGTTGAAAGTTGCTAAGCAGAAATAACTGACATCGTCACATTTTTTACGTTTTGTTTGAAAAATATAAAATGTAGATAAATAAAATATTATTATACTTTTCAAGATTAAAAATATTATTAAGTTTTAAAATAATATTGAGTTGCATTTTAAAGAGCCGCTATCTTTTGGAGCTATATAGTTTGCACCATTCAACCAAATTGAAACTTTTTTCTTCAAATAAAGTATTGTAAAAAAAAAAAATTTTTTTTTGAATAAAGTTCCGAGTTACCAAAGTTTGTGAAACACGCAAAAAAATTTAAGCAATGATAAAATACTTATTTAAAAGTTTTTGGGGGACGTCTATTAAATCCGTTAATTATACTTTTAATTAACATTACAATCGTGTGACCAATGCTTTATTTTTTAAATTGATAGGTATCTTATAACATATTGTATGTTATAAGATACCTATCAATTTAACTTTATAGATATTTTGATAGTTTTGTAAGACTTTAGTAAAATAACAGATTATCTGATATAAATATTGATAAAAATATGTTTGATTATCAACCGGGTCATGGTTTGTATTCGCACGTTTATTTTATTTTTAAATCAAAATAATGTCAATGGCGCGCGGCCGACGGCAGCAAGGTCTTCGGGATACTAATAATGATAAAACATGTTTTAGTATTAGAAAGTTATTGTTTTTTTTTTATGCCAAAAAGTTTTTATTATTCATTTAATTCAACACTATAATGCATATCAAATACACCGTTACGGAAAATAAAATATGTTTAAAATTTTTATCTGCTAATAAGCAATTTATTTCCTTATTAAACATAACATCGCCGTATACAATGTAACAAATCAATTATCGGTACTTGTATAATAAACGGTATTAAATACTAAGTAATAAGTAAATATATTGTTTGATATGAGTTAGTACTCGTACAAAACATTGTGTTTTTATTAAATATACTAGCGATTTCATCTGTATTTTTTTTTAATCATCTTACATTATATATTTTTTTTGTAAATGGGAAAAGTGGGAATGTTTTATATAAAATATATGTTAACCATACTAAAATTAAAAAATCCATTAGTTTTTGTATGATAACCTAACAAACAGACAAAGTGATAAAAATCATAATCTATTAATGGTCCGTATCACGTAATGTATACAAATATACATAAATGAGTCAATTAAAGTAAAAATTATATACATCTAAGCAACTACATAAAATAACATTTCCAATAGACATACAAATACTACTCACCCAAAGCATCAGAAAGCACATGTAAAAAAACTCCTTTCATATTCAAGTTTCCTGGATCGGAGTGAGCTTTAGCAGACTGTTCGTTGGGCATCTTCACCACCTTGGGTGGTACCATCTCGTCTGTTTCTTCTGTGTCGGTGGCTGGGTGGCCTAGAGCCATGTCTGCATTACTGTTCACGATCTCTGTGAGGTGGCGGACGTTTGACGGTGGTGGTACTCCGCCGTGACTGTGGCCATGACTGCTACCGTGTTCTAGGATAATATTGAATGACATTAAAAAAACTATATAGCTCAAGCCTATTTCCTAATTAATGGATGTATTGAATCGGCTAAGTAAAATATAAATAAATACATATAAAAATTATAAGAATTTCAATCCGAGTCACGTTAAGGCAACTATGTGTATACCTTAACGTAATTACATCATAATTATACATGGGAATAAATTTAGAGAAAAAAATCGTATATTGTCCTCAATAAATAGCTGTTAGCTGTATAAATAACATGGCTATAACTAGACTTAATATGTTAGAATTGTAAAAAGTTTTGATAATAAGAGCTAACAACAAATACAAGAAACTGGCCAAAACTTTTAAATAAAAAATAAATCAACTGAAAGAATTAAAAAAACGATCAAACAAAGCTAATGTTACTGGAATCGTTGTACTGCGTTTTGGAAACCTGTTTGAATTTCGACGAAGTCGAAGGGATGACCCTTCCTGAACCAATAGTTATTTTAACTGATACTTGTTGCTAAGTTAAAAATATTCAATGACCTATAAGTATTTGCGTAAAATAAAATAAAATCTCAATATTAATTCTAGGAAAAATTATTAAATTTCCTAAAAAAAAAATAAAGAATAGCTTGTTTTAAGTACCTACTTTTAAATTGATATTATTCTGAGAATGTCATTTTAAAATATTTTGTCGTAATGAGCATTAATGTCCCAATGAGCATTAATGTCCCAATGAGTCAAATAAATGATGTTGAGGAAATCAGCTATGCTATTCTGTAAAAACAGAACACGAATTCGAATCTCCCCTGAGTGATCAAAATTCGAAAGCGAATGCTCCAGCTTACATTTTGGCATTTCTAATCAAGAGATTCGATAATATCGATATACTTTGTCCAAGCCTTATTAACAAAATAAGCCATTAATTTCTATAAATCTTACATTTCGTTTTAGATTCCGCTTTCGAGATTATAAAATGTTCTTACAGAATAGCCCTACAGATGTGAAACGATATGAATTAACGTTAAAGGATTTTATAACTTTTTCATGCATCGATGATATGACGTCATCACGTATTTTCCCTCCTTTATCAGTAATGCAACCACATCACTTTTATACATATTGCCTCAAAAACCGCTATCAATTGTTCTATAATTGTATAATTATGAAACGTACGTAATTATTTTGTAATATCATACAAATCAATGTTAATAAGTTCACGAAAATCAATTAGAACAGATAACAATGTTAATCGAAATTAAATTACATTATTAACCCATATAACATAGTGTTTATGATAAAATATTTATAATAACTATTATTATATAACGTAATCAAAGTTTTTTTAATTGGTATTTTTAATATCATTGAGATACGTCGTCTTGAAGTTACCGTCTTCAAAATAGAAGGTTAAATTTAAATTAACTCAAATTATGAATTTAAGTTAATTTAATTTTATGAAAACTATGTATATATTGAGCCTTTTTACTTGTTGAAATAATATTTACATTATTTTTAAGATAATATATTAACTTAGAAATGAAGCGAATTTTACTTTTTTTGTTTATACAGTACTTTATTTTAGTTAATACAGTTTACTCTAACAAAGATAATTTTATATTTTTTACTATTAATTTAGAATAAGACTTATTTTAAATAACAATAAAAAAAAAGAGCTTACCATGAAACAAAAACAGCCCAATAATATTCAGAACAAGTCCGAGGGTTCCTACACCGACCAATAATTTAGGGTTATGTATTTCTTCTGGTCGGATGAATCTCTGTACAGCCTCCACGGTGATACTAAAGCACAGAGCGACTAGGAACACAGCGTTAACCAAAGCTCCCAAAACCTCAGCCCGAGCCCATCCGAAGGTATTCTTTGACCATTTCTTTGGTGACATCTAGAAATAATATGTATTAATTAGAAATAGTATGAGTATTCGTTGTTGCGATGAGATACAGTATTCTCACTAACAATATCTCTCATGAGTCTGTAGCAGGACTTCTGTTTTTATTCTATATTTTATAATAATTATAGTCTAATAAGTAATATTCATATCAAACTTGAAGAGATATGAATTCAACATATTCTTTTTAAAGAATTGATCTGCTGTGATTTATACAATTAACTGTTTTTTTTTTTAATTTAAACACTAATATGAGTAATAATATAGTTAGTTATTAATTGATGCATTTTTCAGATTTTTTAGTTATGCTAATTACGTTATAAAATTTTAAATTTAAATTTACGCGATGGGCCCGTCACCCGCACGGTGAATCCATGGAATGCTAAGAAGCATCGTCTTATAAAATATCTATATTTAACTTTTGTGATCACCACATCACTATTGCAAAAAATATTAAATGTATGTATGTCTGTGCATCTTCGTATCAACATATTTTAAGGGGGACAAATATCCCGTTAATATAATAAAAAAACTTCCTTTACGTTAGATAACGAAATAGTCGAGCGAAAACGTTTCGTAGGAATGCTGCCCTCTGTAAATCCCGCCAAGGAAGTCGCGGGCCGCAGCTAGTGACAAAGCTTTAATCCGATAAAATATCATTAAATATAAAATATGTTTGTTTATATCCACTAAACCAATAATTCTAAACTGAATCCTTTAAGAAAGGATACCCAATAAGAATTTAAAAAAAAATATCATCATTGCGTAACCTATCTGACGTAGACGAAGTATATTTACCGATGGAGCATGAATTGAACACCGAAGTCAAGGAGAAAACATTCACTATAAGGTCATTGCCATGGCGTAGGAAAGTTGTAAAAAACTTTGTAGGTTTTAATAGGTAAATGATCGCGCTAAGAAACCTTCACAGTGATTGTGATTAGATATATTTAATTTACTGCTAATTAATGGGTTTTCATAAAAGCAAGAGTAATTAAACTTTCCATGGATTAACACTGCATGGAATAGTTTGTACGGAGTAGTTTTACCCGAGGGAAGCTGAGCTGGGTCACTCAAATGGAACTGAATAAGTTATATCTTTTAGGAATATCGTAATATTCTCCTACAGATATATTTAACATTTTATGATTTTTAATAAAATGATGACTTTGTTTTTAAGAAATTTTTGATGCAGTAAAGGCCGAACGTAATCATAACTAGACCTAAGGAACAAGTAGAATTTTTTTTATTTTATTTTATGTTCCGTATTCTTTTGAATTGCTATTTCCCGTTTCCACTTTTGAGTTCCATTTTCCGCTCGCATTGACTTTTTTCCGAATACATTATATTTAGTCTCGATGAGACAAAAAATATCAAACAGTTTTAAGCTACAACGAAAAGTTTGGAGTAGAACAATTTAAAGGGTGCTCTTTAAACACGTAACCTTAAGAGGATATTAATCAAAACTTTAAGTTATAAATGAAAAAACATACTTATTAGTACGGAAAAGATACAGTTAAGTCATCACACTGATATACTGTTCTGTGGAGGGTAATAAAATATTTTTTTCGACGGTGTATTAAGTATAATAGAGATTTTTTTCACGTTAGATTTCTAAATTTTTTAGGGCCGAAGTAATATTATATAAAAATGTTATCAATACCGTTTTACGACACAAGGACTTTTAAATTTAGCACACAATTACTTGAAAAGCAGAATATCCTTGCAGTGCATTAATATGTAAATAATAAAGTACGATTATTTTTGTTTAAGTTAAGATTATAATAACTTCCAATGAAAAATGACTATGAATGGTTTTTACTCTTCGTTTATCCTATTATTTATTAATAATAAGGGTTTTCCATATTTTTATATTATTAAATATTTTTATGTAGCGTTTAGGTTGGTGCGTATTCCGGTAGTGAGTTACGAAATCCTTATAAATATGAATAAAGCAGATTTATCCTGTGAACGATTTATGAATACCAACCTGACTCATTGATGGTTAGTTCCTAGTAATAGTAATTTAACATTGGAGAATGATATCATGCAAGGACAATTGAAATGTTTAAGAATTCGTTTATTGAATAAAATCTAAACACTAAATGTACCTTTTTTTAAATAAATACAGCGTTCATAATTTAGGAGCTGTACCATGAAATTTCCACTGATAACATTTTTATTAGTAATTATTATTAAGCAAAAAAACAGATTAAATTACTTTTTGCAGAGGTTTTCTGACATTTTAAAGTTGAGTTAAAATTAATGCATTAGTTAGGAAGACAAGACCATTATCTTTGAACAATGTGCAAATTGGTAAAATAGTACTTTCTAGTCTGAAAAAATATTATTATTGTATTTATTTGAAATTGTTAAGCTTATTTAAATTTGAAATATATATAGAATAAAAAGTAAAAGGACACAAATATAGTCAGGGATTTCAACCTCTGGGAAACAGTCCTGTCACTCTACTTATCTCTATGAAACTTCAATGACCAACATCCCCGTGATGTTAATCATATATAGAATGCTAAACTCATTGTACATGTAGAAAAAAATATTCTTTAATATTGAATACTTAAAAATAACTGTGACTTACCTTAACAGATAAAAAGGCAATAATAAGGGCAGCAACATCACTCAGCATATGAAAAGAGTCCGCTACCAATGCCATGGAGTTTGTGACATATCCTACAATTAGCTCCACAAAGAAAAATGTTCCTGTAAGCCATAACATAGACAGCAGTCTACATTTCTTTCCTGAGAACTTCCCCATTATGTACCTAAAAATGTTTTTTTATTATTTTTAAAATGATTCACAAATGGAATAACTATTCCTTCAGTTCATAGTTGTATCTTAAAGTAGTCTTCTAAATGGAAACATGAGGTGTAAAATGTTTGGTTAATAAATTATAAACATATTTATGTATATGAATAATATAGCCTAAATTTATTCTGAATATTGAATATTTGTTGTACATATGTTACAACATACAGATGCAAACAAGTTTGGTAAATGTATAAGGAGAAGGTCATACAATTGTTTTAGTATACACTTAGTAGACCATCTTAAAAGCTAATATTCCACAGTTACAAATGTAGATAATAAGCAAATAAACAGGTGTGAGACCTACAAAGCATGACATTTTACTACGTAGTATACATATTATATGCACTAAACAATTTAAACCCTAGACCCCATCTAGGAGTATACTAACACTTTAAACTATTATTAAACAGTAATCTAAATTTGTTTCTTCTTAACCTTCTACCACACCTCTACTTGATACACAGCTTTATACTGCATGTATTATAGAGCTGATTGTTAGAGTCTGTATGTTATTTATTAGCAATATAATAAATTTTAGTAAAAAAAAAACAAATATACAACCTCTTAACTATAATCACAAAGTTTACATACAAGAATGACGAAGGTGCAATGAGTCACAGTTCACTCACCTAAATTTTAAACAAATGCCGAAACTAATAGGTGTCAGTATCAGTAACTCGAATCCATTAGGACTCTTTGTCGATGGATCACAAAATGTGCACTCTCATTTAACAATATTTAAACTGCTTCACAACAACAATTGAACGAAATATCTCAAGGAAAACATAGAACACTTCCGTTAGCATATAAGGTAAACATCTATGACTCGTGTACAATTCGAAAACAAATCCCTTCTATTATGCTTCCAAAGAATTTACCGTAAAACAATCCGACCCAGGTTTTACTACCAAACTAGACAATTACAAATTTTATAACAAATTATTTAAGAATATAAAAACTAAATCGAATATCATTTTAGTTATTTACGGAGTTAATTCGGGGTCACTTTTTGTCTTGGTTATTTTATATTTAATTCTCACTGAGAAAATAGTGATTCTGTCTGCTCTACACTCAAGTCTGATCTTAATGCTGTTATCTGTCAAAATGAGCACGATTGACGATATCCTGACATCGTCGCTGAACCATAATGAAATCCACAGAGTAAGAAATCATTACGAACATTGTAATACAGACAACTAAAATCCCTAATTTCATATAAGTTAATTTGGTAGTTTTTGCAGAAAATGCAAAGAAATAAACAGAGAAATAATTAATTATAATTCTACTTAGACTGTATTATGTACTTTACACACGACAATATATTAAAAAAAATGTTTTTTATTGACTTTACCTCGCTTAGAACTAACATATAATTAAAGCGAACTTTTAATTTTACAGCTCTTTTATATTATTACCATAAAACAAGAATATAAGGAAGATACGAAGATTTTTTTGCTAGCATTACCATAGCATAGCTTAGCATTTATTTTCTAGCATTTAATGCTAGATTCATGACTTTCAATTTCTTAAATTCCGGTGGTTCATTGTTGTTTCCGTTGTAGATAGAAAATGTACAAACACCTTGCTTTATTCTTTTGAATTCACACAAGGACGAGAAAATATATTCTCAACATGTATTTACAAAAATTAGACGTAGCAATATCATTTCTTCGTCAAAAATAATACTGAACAAAGTTTTTTTTAGGAGGATTTTGAGGGTCAAGTGACAATTATATTCGGACTGCATGCTCAGTTTCCAATGCTCAGCATAAACAGTACCTACATATTTAAATTGGTTTACTTTTATATATTTTACTTAAGTCCACGTGATCGTAAAGAGTGGTAACGTTACTATATGATATTTGAATGGAGAGGAAATGAAGATACAAAAAGGAGAAAGGGATTGTTCACCCCAAGATATCCATCTATCATAGCTAAATAAAATTACATATACGACCAGCAGAACGCTTGGTGCGTCCAATTAAACTTGTATACATGTATGTATTTTGAAATTAAGTGTTGTTAAATGATCTAGCGACGCAGTCCTAATAGTTATTAGCTTACTCATCCTTATTTATGAAGAATGATACAAAGTAAGGACGGGTCCAATGCGACAACAGTAGCTGTTCGTTTAAAATCTAAATTCAATATTCTACGATAGTAATTTAAAAGAATTGTCTTGTGTTGTGTATTTCATGAATCTGATTGTCAAAATATATCAATGATTTCAGTAATTTCCTAAAAAAATAATATACAATCTCTATGGTATATTGCAAATGTCTATATTCAATTGACATTTGCAATATATAGCCTCAAGCCTGTGATCTGTCATAATATATTAGTAATTTATTTAAATACCAAATAGTTAATAGATATTATTATATCGAAAAATTAATGACCAAACTTTAAAAAAATGATATCGTTGTATTTATATGTAATGGAATTATTGCTATAGTATCGGTAAATTTATTTTTAGTTGTAGCAATATAACGAAAAACGAGCAAGATACCTCTATAAGTATGAATTTTATGAAATTTATTGGAAAAAGTATTGGATTTACAGGATATGTGTTGCAATACGCATGTGTTACTCATTGTACATTTGAATATGTCGGAGATTTTGTAATGGTAAGATTTAGGTTTTTGTGTAGTATTTGTTTTATTCGAAAATTTGAATAAATTACAAGTTTATTACAGTGTTCAGGCCCATCTATGGAACCAACTTTAGAAAGCAATAATATACTTTTCACCGAACATATAACTCCCCGTTTACAAAGATTGCAACGAGGCGACATAATAATAGCAAAAAGTCCTGTAAATCCAAAACAAAATATCTGTAAGAGAATAATAGGTTTACCAGGTGATAAAGTAAGGGGACACTTTCCAAAACGAAGTCAAGTAGTACCTAGAGGTCATGTGTGGTTGGAGGGAGACAATTCAAGTAATTCTGCAGACTCAAGAGGTTATGGTCCTGTTCCCCAAGGACTCATACGAAGTAGAGTTGTATGTAGAGTGTGGCCTTTGAATAAAATAACCTCTCTAACAGAATATTAAATCATACCATCAAGTAGTGTTGCACAATCTTCTAGAAGTAAAAATATTCCTTATTTGGCCAAATGTAAATATTACTTAATTTTTTTATAAATATTAAATGAATTAATTAGTTTTTTTTTCCTTTTGTCATTAATATTCATGTTATATAATTCAAGTTACTACTTAAAACTAACTAGCAGGGAAAAAAATAATGGTAATTGTTTGTTATCGCACCACCAGTGATTTTGAAGCTAATTTTTTATACAAGTAAGTTATGATAAAATAGCATCACTATTAGAAATGGTCATGTCATGTTGGCGCATGACCATTTTTAAGGGAAAATAAATAATTTCACAAGCAATAATCATAATATATCAGGACAAATTACACAAATTGATGAACCTCTAAGTAAGCCAATTATTTGTTTGTGTTGAGGTTGCTAGACAACAATACAAATACATAGAAATACACATTGTAAATATTGAGAATATATTTAATAAATAACAAAACCCAGAAATACAGACATCTATGCCCATCACATACAAGCATGTCCCTCCCTGTCGGGAATCGAATCCGAGCCTCAATGCGCCGCTATGTTTTAGGACGTCTACGCTCACCACACGACCAACGAGCCGGTAAATGCGGAGTGAACAACGGTTTAGTTTTATTTATATTGAAAAAAAGGTCATGCGCCATCATAAGAACACTAGTTATGTTGTATATGCATAACACACATATAAAAAAAATGCCCTAAAAATCGCCGGTGGTGCTATAACGAACCAAAATAACATCAGCAGTACGTATTATTGTTGATAAATTAGTTATAATAATAATATATACTGTATATATTATAAATAGGTTTTTGAATGAAAATGAGAGTTGTCGGAGGCAATTGCATAAATTACATATTACTCAAATGTTTGAAATCCATGGAAGTTGGAACATGGTTCTTTTTTCTTCGGAGTTCCGCTGTCATTGATGATTGATCCCACAGAGTATGTTGATGAGTATAGGAACGGATAAAATGACTAATGAGTGTAGTCCCATCATAAGTGGGCCCAGTAATAGACAACATAATAATAATTAATGGCTTGCAAAATTACAATAACATTGTTGATAATCGTTTTATTAATAAATAATAATTTCTAAATTAATCAAGTACATAATTGCTTAAGTTTTCATTATTAAGGATTGATTTCAATAGTCTTTATTGATTCAGGATCCAAGGTGACATCTATGTATCGTCTGAATGCGGTTGTGATCTGAACTCGCACCTCAAAGGTATTTCTGCAAGAAAATCAAATTTTAATAATAAAACTAAGAAAGTTGTATCCTATATCTTAAACAACGAGTTCTTAAATCTTCGCCGGAACTTCTAAGTAACTATTTTTATTGTTGTTTCAATAAGATCATAAAGAAATTCGTGGCTTGTCTGGTATTTTAATTATTTTTAATTTAGGCGCTACCACGCTAAACACTCAATTATTGGTTGCTATATCGTAAACTATCTGTCGAATAATTCTTTATATGTCAAATTTAATTAAATATAAAAAAAAATCTTACGAATTATGTAAAACCATCACAATATTCCCCTGTGGTGTCATGAACGCCACATTCTCCACATGTCCCTGGCTGGTCCTAACCACTTCAATCCTTCGAGAGCCTCGGGGAATGAATTTGGAGAAGTGTCCCATAGCATAAAACATGGGCTGTTTAATAAATTCATCCTTATCTCCGTAAATTAATATTGGAGCGTCGACGTAATTCTGTACCCAGTTCGGTCCACCGATTTCATCCAGAGCCAGGTTCCAGTCCAGCCAGCCGACGACGAAGTTATTTAAGTCCTGGATTGGAGTGAGGTGTACAGTCACTTTTATTTGAATGTGAAAAGTGCTAAAATAGAATTACTCTAAGTAACAAAGTAAGATCAAGGAACACCGTGGAACTCTTTAAAACAAAATATGGTGAATATTTGCAAAATATATACTGTATTAATTCTATTTACTAATGTCTACCGCATTTTATTGAAAATAATGAATAAAGTGAAGTGTCCCTTACATCTATGATGTGCTTGGTGTATCGACCAGCTCGCTCCCAGGAACCCACCTTCACCTGCATCACGTCCCACGGCATAGGTCCTGAGTAACAATTAGACTATCGGTGTGGTTGGATAGTATCATTCCAATTCAAATTTAAAGTTTTGGACGGGTCTCGAAAATAGTTATTTAATGTCTTGAAATAAGACTACATCTTTATTACCTAGTAATATGACAAATACTATTATTCTAATTATGTTAATAAAAGGTGGAGGGCTAGCTATAGTTATTTGACTGCAGTTTATATACGGGCTACCTCGACCGGTGCAGTCGACTCGTACAGAAAGATTTTTTTTTAAATATGATCTAGGGCAATGCTTGACTACATTCCACCTGATGGTAAGTGGAATGTAGTCTTAGATGGTAAGACGCATTGCCCTAGCAACCTATTCACTCTTCTCTTGAAGACACCCACATTATATTTAGCCGAAAATACCGTCGCAGGCAAATTGTTCCAGTCCTTCGCTGTACGCACTAAAAATGAGGAAGCAAAGCGCTTCGTTCGGACAGGTGGTATGTCCACAACAAAAGGATGGATACCTGCCGTGCATCGGGACGTCCGGTGATGGAAGGGGGACGGGGGAATTAAGTCGTGTAATTCCTACGCAGACTCACCAAAATGAGATTGCATAAAAAGAAAGATTGTCATGAAGTGCCTACAACCCATCTCAGATTCCACTCGTCTATAGCTCCTCAACAACTTCGCAGTCAAATGTTCGTAAATATTTAGAATCGTGTGTACAGTCTGCTTATATATTCGTCCATGCCATAAACTTTACCTTCGCAAGCTTCAGTTGCTAATATGATTTTATCCGGATATTTGTTCTGTAGGTTCGTGAGTGACTCTGCCGGGAAGAAGTTCCCGTAGTAATGTACGGCCACGCCGTCTATGTAGTCCATTGACTTAGGATCTGCTCTTGCCATCTACATAGAAAAAATAATTAAAAAAAAAAGTATATTTGTTATTGAAAATTCTTGTTGGTTCAATTAACCGTAAATTTCGACCAATGCATATTTTTATCGGAATTGCTAAAGTAGTCTTTGTAAAGTAATCTTAGTAAAGTAATCTTTGTGGTCAAAATTTAATCCATCGATCGAAAAATATTTTCAAAGTTATAAAAAAATCTTACCCCTCGGAGATAAAGTTCCAAGAGATACCGTTGGTCGTCTACTGCCAAGATCAGAGTGTCGTTGAACCGTGAGTTCCTTATCGTAGGTCCAAGGTTATTTGCTACCCAGCGACCCTGAAGAGTATTAACATTAACATGGAAGAACAATAATTGAAAGAAAAAATATATAAAACATCTAATCCTACCAGATCCCCCGGAAACCATCCCAACGAGTTGAAATCCACAAAAGGTACGATTCCATTTATAGGTTCATTGGTAGTCGTAAGGGCCCAAATTTTTACATTTTCCTTTTCATATTCTTCTAGAAATCTAAAAATATAACATATATTTGTTTATAACTTGCGTTTTTAATTCCAAAAGTTCTTAACAGTATACACATATAAATCTAAATCAAGCAACGGTTTCTTGTTACTTAGATTACATATATTAAAAAAAAAAAAATGTTTTGATATATTAAGTACTTTAAATGATAATCGGCATAGGACTGGTAGAACTCTGGTTTGAGTTGGGCGAAGCCCGTGATGGCGTTGTTGGTCTTCATCCAGATGGGAGGAGACCACGTGGTCGCTGTTATCTTTATCTCCGATGTAGAGACCGCCTGACCTCTCTTTATCAATGGCAGCTGGGAAATAGAGACCAGGAAGATGAAGATATGCATTCATCTTCAATCCTTAATTATATTGGGAATTATTTTAATGAAAGTTCTTTTTTTAATAAGATTTTTTGCGCTTCTTGGAATATAAATGCAAATAACGTCCGTAAGCGAAGAAAAATCATAAAAAAAGATTTTCATGACGTATTCACTCTACAATTGCCTTATTTAACCGAATGCTGAGTTTTATATAATTCGACGAATCCCAGGCTATTTGGTCTAAGCGACATTTTAGCCTAGTTAGAAAATAAAATATTAACAATCGTTTTATTGAGATTCCATGTTATGGGATGTACAATCTTTGTCTGAAGTAAGGTTTACCAAAAAATGCAATTGTTTAACTCAAAATAAGTAAACGACGTACCTTAAGAGTATAATCCTCAACAGTGAGTGTAAAGTTGGATAACTTAACATCATTAATGGGGTACTCGTTGTATGTATACGGATGGGTTGAGAAGTCAGCGCCACCTATCGGTACTCGCAACAAATTGTATTCTATGCCAGTGCTACTGTAGTAAGAGCTGAAAGTTTGAAAATGATTACTTTGTACCATTACAACTGTATTGTGATGTCAGATAAGTAGGTACGAATTAGTCTTGTATTCTTAAAATATATTATCTTTAATAAAATACGATATATTAAATTATTATTTGATACTTATGGTCCTTATAATGAATGATCTCATGACATTAGTATATTAATTAGAGATGTGCCGAATAGTGGTTTCACCGAATAACTGAATACCGAATACTATTCAGTTTAAACTTTACCGAAACGAATATTCGGCCGAATTATTCGGTTTATCAATTCTTTGTTAGTTTGTCATAAACAGGTTCTAACATGTACCTTACGTATGGCTGCTGGCCACATGAATAAAAATGTTGATTTGTGGTTTAAAAATATTGTTTTAACGTTTAAAAATAAATTCTGATTTCAGGTTCAAAGTAAATGTTGACTTCAAAATACTAATCGTAGGTTAGGAATAATAAAATAAATAATTTGACTTCATATTTTTCCAAATAAAAGTTGATTTGAAACTAAATTGCTTAATATGTGTTATTAAGCTGTATTCAACACATAAATGACTTAAGAAAGATAACTTAAAGACAAGTTTAGTCTTTAAGTTCTTTACTTTACTTTTGTAAAGAAGTCTTCTTTACCGTGTCAAGTAGCCAAAAAAATTTAAATATTTGAACCGAATATATTCGGCACCAAGCAACCCAATTATTCGTTTTTGGTGCCGAATACGAGTAGCGAAAAAGATGCCGAATATGCCGAATACCGAATAGCTACCAAATATTTGGCACATCTCTAATATTAATATCACTAACTATACCTACTAGCTAAATAGATACAAGAAACTTCATCACATATAATAAAACCAAAATATTATTTTTTATAATTATGTAACTATATAAAAAAGATTCGTCGATTTAACTTGAATGAATTAAATGACTTCACTTTTTTTCGATGCATATTTTATATTATTATATCTATATATATAAAACTCTTCCGTTACTGAGTGACTGACTGACAGGCAACGCACAGTCGAAACTACTGGTCGTAGACAGCTGAAATTTGGAATGTAGGTTCCTTGGGATATGTAGGGGAGCACTAAGAAAGGATTTTTGGAAATTCAACCCCCAAGGGGGGGAAAAGGGGTAAAAACGTTTGTATGAAAAATCTTATTCCTTGGGTTTATAAACTTGAAACTTGGCATGAACACGTACATAGGCAAGTAAATATGTTTGACATTATAAGTTTTTTCAAACTACCCTCCAATCGTGATTTAGGGGGTGCGATTGGGTGACTGATTTATTAACGCACAGCCGAAACCGCTCGGTATAGGAGTCTGAGATTTTGAACAGAGGTTCCTTTAGTAACATAAGTGAGCACTAAGAAGGGATTTTTGAAATGTCAACCCCCAAGGGGGGGAAACGGGATAAACTGAGCCGGGGCTGCGGGAAAGTTCTAACGAGATACCGTGGCCCCGGAACGCAAAGGGCAACTGAAGGAACGAGGTGGGTTTTAGTCAGTAAAAGTCACAATTTTCTTTCAACTCCTAACCGTTGAGGAGTTGTACCTTCCATCATCAGCTCATTCACATGGGATGATGACTATCAGACGCAAATACTTAAACAGATCTATGAAATTGTCAAAAACGTAATTGCCTGTAAATTTGAGGTTTGCCCTTGATTTCCCTGGAATACCATCATCAGATCCTGACTAGGTAACAACGGGACCAACTTGAAAGTATACTCTACCGAACAAAAAAAGAATCACGTAAATCGATCCATAAATCTCGGCGTAATCGGTATGCATAAATAAAACACCCGAATTTTATTTTCTATTAACTATCACGAGTTGTCTCGATGCTCGATAGATGGCGTTGGCATCGAGATAGATCGCGCTATGGTTTCGTTACCGTCATTTAGCTAGGTAGCGTAAAATATTTTAATTTATCATTCCGCTCGCGCGACTCGTACGTCTCAGACGTCAGTCCGCTCTCTCGTCAATTATTGTTTTTCACAAAGCAATAATTGATTCGCGATTTCATTCATTTATCATATTCATATATAGGTCGTTTAGTTTGTATTAAAACTACGACTATCATCTTCCCGCCGATAATTGTTTGCCTTTTTTCAAGGTTACAATTATCGACAAACGTATAGTCGGTGATTGTTTAGTTTGTATTAAAACTACAATCACTTGACTTTACTGTTTTCGACCGTTATTACTAACCGTCTTTTTCAAGGCCTTAGTGTAACGGTCGACCTTCGCCTCGGCGGCGACCGCTCGCCGCCACCCGTCGCGCCTCCGCCTCGCGTAGCGTGAGTCCGTTTACCGCGTTCCCGCGCTTTCGTTACTCGCCTCTCGCGGGGAGTTCCCGCGCTTTCGCTCGTTCGTTCGCCGCCAACACCGGTTAGCGGCTCGCGCTTCATCTCCGTGCGGCTGTTTGCAGTGGTTCCGGTAGTTTTGTGTCGGGATTAGTGTTACAGTGTGCTGCGGTTTGTTGTATCCAGCGTTGGGTAAGTTTTTTATACATTTGTTAGTGCTAGGGTGCTAGGGTATATCACCCCTGTTTTCACAAAAACAGGGAATAGTTTAGTGTTTAAAGTGCACACACCCCCCTGCCTGGCAGGGGGGCCCTTTGTCTTATCTCCCGGTCCATTATGGACCCCAATACTAGGGACCCGATGTTAGAGGAACTCCTCCAGTTCCTACGAGCCCGTTTTCCCCACGTTTTGAAGACGTTCGATCGTCAATCGAACGTTTTATCTCCCGATCCCTCCGAGACCGGCTCGGAGAAAATGGACTTGTGTCCTCCGCCCTCTTCCTCCTCCTCGTCCGATGACGATGACGGTTTCGAGACCGTCAAATCGAAATCGGCGAAACGTAAGGCGTCCCCGCCTTCCTCTCCTACTACGCGTAAGCGGGTGCCCTCTGCGCCTGTTACGTCCGCCGCTCCCGCCGCGCGCCCTGCGCCGCCGGCGGTGACCGCCTCGGCCTCCGGTTCGATTCCGGTCGCCTCGTCCTCCGCCTCGGCCTCCGGTTCGAACCCGGTCGCCTCGTCCTCCGCCTCTTCAGCGGAGGTCCCCGTTCGTACTAAGGCGCCGCCGCCTTTGTACATTCGCGATAAGTCCGCCTGGGATTCGATCTCCTCGGCGATGACTGATCGCAAATTAAATTTCACCAAGGCCCGCTCGACGGCGCTTGGTATCAAGGTGTCTTGCACCTCATCGTCGGACCACCGGGGTCTGACGAAACTTCTCACCGAGCGTGGTATCGGATACCACACTTTCGCCCTCGAAGACGAGCGCCGCTTAACGGTAGTCGTCCGAGGCATTCCGGTCGCTTTCTCAAGCGACCGCATCCTTGAGGACCTTAAGTCCCAAGGCCTCCCCGTACTTGCGGTTCACCGCATGTACAAGCGGCAGGACAAGTCTCCTTACGAGCTTGTCCTAGTACACCTTGAGCACTCTCCCGAGGGCAAAGAGGTGTTTAATGTTAGGACTATATGCCAGCTATCTGGCATCAAAGTCGAGACCCCGCGCGGTCGCGGCTTCCCAGGGCAGTGTCATCGCTGCCAATCATATGGGCACTCTGCCCGCTTCTGTCACGCCCGTCCTCGGTGCGTGAAGTGTCTTGATGATCACGCGACAGCCGACTGTCCGCGTAAGGTCCCAGTCCCGGAGGTCCCTCCAAGCTGTGTACTGTGCCAGCAAAAGGGACACCCCGCGAATTATCGCGGGTGCCCCCGAGCGCCGCGCAGGCCGCAGCCGGTGAGGGCTCCCTCCCGCCGCGTTCAACCGCCTTGGGTCCCTCTGGACCCCAATGCGTATCCTGCCCTTAAGGCACGCCCCGTCTCAGCCCCTAAGGCTCCTCAGAACGCGTGGGTCAAACCACCGTCGTTAGTATCCAGGCCCCCTGCTCCGGCGCGGGCGGCCCCCGCCGGTGGCGCGGGCGCGTTTATGGGTGTGGCGGACTCGTCCTTAGGTAGCTCTCTCAGCTACATAACTAGTATCTTGGGAGCGATCAACCCTCCTGAATTACTAGTGCTGTCTCAAAAACTCAAAAATGCTGAACGCGATCCAAATGCGCGTTGCGCGGCGCTCTTAGAGCACGCAGCGCTACTAAACACCATTTATAATCTCCCCGCTATGTCATCTTAAATGGCTAGCAAAAGTAGGGTTAAGCCCCGCTCCCTAAAAATCGCGTCTTTTAACGCGAACGGCCTTCTACGTCAGATTGCTCTGGTGCGCGACTTCGTAGTCGCACATCAGATCGATATTTTGCTTATTCAAGAGACGTTTTTAAAGCCTAGTAATCGCGATCCTAAAATCGCGAATTTCAATATAGTTAGAAATGACAGAACCTCTAAGGGCGGGGGTACTGTTATTTATTACAAACGTTCTCTTCATTGTGTACCGCTCGTTCCTCCACAGTTAGATAATATGGAAGCGTCGGTGTGTCAGGTGAGTATGACTGGCCATCAGTCGGTCGTACTAGCATCCGTATATCTCTCTCCTACTAAAGTATTATTAGAGAGCGACCTTAAGTCGTTACTCAATATGGGAGTCGCCACCATTCTGGCTGGCGACTTCAATGCTAAGCATCACCGCTGGAACTCACTTATTAATAATAGTAGAGGACTTGTACTTGACAAACTGACAGATCCATTACGTCTCAACTTTGAGATTATTGCACCTCTTTACCCAACGCGCTATCCGTTTAGTGATAATAGTAATGACAGACCAGACGTGCTCGACATAGCGCTCTTGAGGAACGTAGCTTTACAGTTGCGCTCTATCGAGACGTTATCAGAGCTAGACTCAGACCATAGACCGGTCCTAATCCAGCTAGGACCCCCTCCACAAGCAGCGCCCTTAGTTAAAAAGATATTAAATTGGAATAAGCTAGAGGAGCTTATACAATTACCAGTCCCGGCGCATCTCGACACAATACCTGGCACTACTAGCTCGGTCGAGGCCGCCAAGTCCCGTTCAATTAATTTTACTAACTATTTAACAGACAATATAGGTAAATCCACGAGAGAGGTCCCGGTGACCTTCGATGGTCGCGGTGCGCTCCCTCCGGATATTAGGTATATGGTAAATAGGAAAAATGCTGCTACCAGAGCCCATGACAGATGCCCGACCGACGATAACAGGCGGAGGTTACGCCGTCTTCAGAGGGAGTTGAGACAAGCTCTCGCTTCCTTTAGAGAACGCGAATGGGACAGGCGGCTTGAGGGACTCGCCCCGACGCACCAGGCTTTCTGGTCGTTGGAGCGAGCCCTTGTACGCGATACTGTCTCAGTAATGCCCCCGCTTGTTATCCCTAACAGCGACAAATTAGCCCTCGAAGATAGGGAGAAGGCCGATTGCTTAGCCGATAGCTTGGAGGAGCAATGTACCTTAAGTACAGGGCTGTGCGATGACGCTCACGTCACGCACGTAGATAGTTTTGTCCGTAGCCGTTGCTCTCAACCTCCAGTGGGACCTCCTTTAGAGGACACGGACCTCGGCGAAGTTAGATCGATTATAAAGTCTCTCAAGACTAAAAAATCCCCAGGGCCAGATAGCGTAAGTAACAGGGTTCTTAAAATCCTCCCGCCTCATTTGCTTTGCCTTTTGGTTTCAATATTTAATACTCTACTGTCCGGGTGCTCATTCCCGGATCAGTGGAAGGAGGCCATTGTTATAGGGATCCATAAGCCGGGTAAACCCCGCAATCTCCCTTCTATTTACCGCCCGATTAGTTTACTTAATACATTAGGCAAATTATATGAGAAAATAGTTCTCATTAGACTCAATAGGGAAATCGAGAGGTTAAAATTAATTCCAAATGAGCAGTTCGGCTTTCGTGCCAATCACTCGTGTACCCACCTAGTGCACCGCCTAACGGAGCACATTCTTTTTCATAGGCGTGAATTTAACCGTAACAAAACAGGAGCGCTCTTCTTCGATGTGGCGAAGGCATTTGATAAGGTCTGGCACAACGGGTTGGTGTACAAGCTACTACGACTCGGGGTGTCGGATAGGCTCGTATTTTTAATACGAGACTACCTTTCGAATCGTTCCTTCCGCTACAAAGTAGAGGGGACACTGTCATCCCCCCGCCCCCTCAGGGCGGGAGTCCCCCAGGGCTCCGTCCTCTCGCCCAGCCTATACACGCTCTATACGTGCGATACTCCTAAGCTCGCACCGGGTATCAAATTAGCTTTATTCGCGGACGACACCGCAGTCTTTACCTCCGGTAGGGACCCTCATGCCGTCGCCGCTCGCCTCCAATCCGCGGCCAACACCCTCGGTGATTGGTTTAGGAAATGGAGGATCGAGTTAAACCCACAGAAGAGCACCGCCGTGCTCTTCTGTCGGGTAAGGGTCGACACGGGGGTGCTAAGGAGAGTTAGAATCTTTGACCGACCAATAGACTGGCAAAAAGAAGCCAAATACTTAGGAGTAACGTTCGATAGTAAATTATCTTTCGGCAAACATATCAGAACGGTTAGGAACAGAGCGGCCTTCTTTCTAGGCCGACTCTATCCCCTCGTGTGCAAGCGGAGTAAACTGTCCCTTAGAAATAAGGTCACACTTTACAAAGTTTGTATACGCACCGTCATGTCCTATGCGAGTGTCGCCTTCGCTCACGCCGATCTGAAACCCCTTCAGGTGATTCAGAATAAATTCATGCGCACTGCCACGGGCGCGCCGTGGTATATGCGCAATGCAGACCTCCATAGAGACCTAGGTTTACCTACTATAGCGCAATATTTCAAGGAGCTCTCTCAGAGCTTCTTCGATAGGGCCGAGGTACATCCGAACCCACTGGTGGTTGAAGCGACCACCTACCAGCCTAGAGTCACCCCGTTAGCTTTTAGAAGAAGACCCAAGTCGATTCTAATCGACCCAGATGACCAAATAACGACTGACAACAGACGATTAGCTTACACTGTATCACACACCTACACACACCGCCTTCGCCGGCGAAGGCGAGGCCCTAAACGCACGCTGCCTCGGCGTTCTGCCGTCGGGGGGCGTTAGTGTCATTATACCCATCTATCCCATCCTATAAATACGCTGTCTTAAGCCGAGGACGGCCTCTTATAGGCACCCTTAAGGCAGACGTGTCCCCCGGGTCCCTCAGGCCCGGGTTTTTCAAGGGCGGGTCTCAGTACTCGCCCACTCCCCCGGTGACGCTGTAATAGCCACTTGGCTAACAGCATAGTCATTACAAAAAAAAAAAATAATAATTTATCGTGTAATTTTAGCAGCGCCCCTAGCGGACATACGCGAAACTACATATTACACACTACAAATATTTAACGTTTAATTCATTAACTTTTAACTTGACTTATTTAACTTATTTTACTCTCTATTTCAGTTAATTTTTGATTTGTTGATTAGATTTGATATTTTTGATAGTATATTTAGTTAGTGTTGGATAAGTTTTATAGTGTGAGTTGATTTTTTAATATATTCTTCATTTTTTATTCATTTGTTTGTTACTTTATTAGTCTTAGTTAATTTCCATAGATATAGTTTTAGTTAAAAAATTTCTAATTAAAATGGTTCAAGAAATTTTGTTTGTTAATGGGAATTATATTCCTCATGCTGTGGTAGATATAGAAAAAGATGGAGCCTGTTTATTTAGAGCTTTATCTTTTTTGATGTTCGGAACTCAAGACAGGGCTAGGGATGTACGTGAACGCATAATCGGCTTTGTTATTGAAAACTGGACGGAATTTTCGATTATGTCGTGTACTGCACTTGGAGATAATTATTCAACGCCAAATGAATATTACAACGACATGATGAAAACCACTACATATGGAAGTTTGTGCGAATTAGAAGCTGCTGGGCGAATATATGAATATGTTTTCGAAGTATTTCGTGATGGCCAGTTTTATGTGAAAACTGGAGTTGAAGGTCTTCCTGTAAAACGTCTTCGCTTTACTGGCGGGCTTTCTGGTGGTCATTTTGACGTTTATGTTCCAGTTTCATCGTTTTCGGCAACAAAGGTCGCAAAAAAAATTACTCAACGAAGATTAGAAACGCCTTCACCCATTCCCGAAATCATATTTTCGAACAGTGAGTCCGAGACTGAGTCTGAGTCTGAATTAAAACACGATGAACCAATGCCTAAACAAAAAAAAAAAGGGAACAAAAAACGTAGGGCTCGATACACGAATAAAACTCGGAAAAATCAGCAAAAAAAGTCAGTTCGAAGTAACCCTGCAGCACATCGGCAAGCGGTTACAGTGTATCAACGAAACTACCCCCAAGTTCATAGGAAAGCACAAGCTGATTACCAATCTTCACACCCCGAAATACACAGGAAAGCACAAGCTGCTTATCGAACTTCACATCCTGACGAACATCGACAGGAAGTTGCAAATTATCAACATACACACTTGGAGGAACGAAGAAATATTCAGTCTCAATATCGTAAAAATATTAAAGCAAAAACATGGCATACAAAATTACTGTCGGGACTGGCGTATAATCCTGAGTTGTCATACGAAGCAGATAAAGATGTATGTATAGGAACTATGGATCATAAATGCCAGTGGTGCAATGCTTTAAAGTGGAAAGAAGAAACTGTTGGAATGTGTTGCAGTGGAGGGAAGGTTTTGCTTGAGGCCTTTGAACTACCTCCAGAGCCACTTTATAGCTTAATAATTATGGATTTTCATCCTGATCACAATCATTTTATGAGTAACATCCGAAAATATAATGGGTGTTTTCAAATGACCTCATTTGGAGCAAAACTGGTCTCAGAAGATGGATTCATGCCGACATTTAAGGTACAAGGCCAGGTTTATCATCTGATTGGAAGTTTACTGCCTATGGATCAACAGAATGCTCGATTTTTGCAAATTTATTTTGTAGGAGAGGACGAAAGGGAAGCAAACTTGAGATGTTCAAATTTTCCAGGTGTAAAGAAAAATTTAGTGAAAGTGCTTCAAAAAATGCTTCATGATGTAAATCCATACATAAAAGACTTAAAAACAGCTATCGAAAAGGTTCCAGCTAATTGTGAAACATTTAAAGTTGTTATTAACGCCGAAAAAAAACCAATAGATGGTCATTTAGGTCGTTATAATGCACCTACGACAAATGAAGTAGCGTTAGTCATTGTTGGGCAAGAATTTGAAAAGCGTGACATTGTCTTAGAAAGCCATAGTAGTGGTTTGCATCGAATCAGCGAAATCCATGGATCTTACGACGCTTTGCAATATCCTTTGCTTTTTTGTCGTGGTGAGGATGGTTACTCTATTCATTTACCCCAGATCGATCCGAAAACTAAAATGGGTCTTAAAAAGACAATTTCTGCCGCAGATTTCTATTCTTACCGAATAATGTCCAGAGACGGTCAAATCAATCATCTCCTTTACTATCGCTCCCTCTTCAGTCAATTTTTGGTTGACGTATATGCTAAGATTGAGACCGAAAGACTCAATTATATACGTCATAATCAGTCTAAACTAAGAGCAGAAAATTATATCCATTTAAAGGATGCCGTAGGTAGGCAAGACGCAGACCCTAATGATCTTGGTCAAATGGTAGTGTTGCCTTCTTCTTTTACAGGTGGACCTCGATACATGCATGAGCGAACCCAAGATGCCATGACCTACGTTCGCCGTTTTGGACGACCGGATCTTTTTATAACATTTACATGTAACCCACAATGGGAAGACATTACAAAACATTTGTTACCAGGTCAAAATTCCCACGACCGTCATGACTTAATCGCTAGAGTGTTCCGTTTAAAAGTTAGAAAAATCATGGACTTACTGACGAAACGTAAAATATTCGGTGAAGTATGCTGCTTTATGTACTCAGTCGAATGGCAAAAGCGTGGCCTTCCACACATTCACATACTACTCTGGCTTAAAAATAGCATAACGACAGATCTCATTGATAAAGTTATTAGTGCCGAAATACCAGATCCAGAAACAGACCCAAAACTGTATGAAATCGTTAAATCTAACATGATGCATGGTCCATGTGGAAGTTTTAATTTCAAGTCGCCTTGCATGAAACAAAACAGTTGCAGTAAAAGATTTCCGAAACAACTCATTAAAGAAACTCAAACTGGCGAAGACGGTTACCCACAATACAGGCGTCGTTCTCCAGAAGATGGTGGCTTTACTGTTGACATTAAAGGAGTATGTTTAGATAATCGATGGGTTGTTCCTTACAATGCTGTACTTTCAAGAAGTTTTGGTGCTCATATTAACGTCGAGTACTGTAATTCAGTAAACTCTATTAAATATGTATGCAAATATGTGAATAAAGGGACGGATCAGGCTACTTTCGCCCTTGAAAATAAAAATGACGAGGTGACTACTTACGAAAATGGTAGATATATAAGTAGTTCGGAGGCTGTTTGGCGGATTTTTGGCTTTCCGATTCATGAACATTTTCCTCCAGTTATTCATCTTGCAGTACACTTAGAGAACGGACAGAGAATATACTTTAACCAAGAAAATATTATCGAAAGATTAAATAATCCACCAAATACTACGCTTCTAGCCTTCTTTAAACTTTGTCAAGTAGATATTTTTGCGAAAACTTTGATTTATTCAGATGTACCATCGTATTATACTTGGCATAAAAATAGTCACTTTGAAAGAAGAAAAAGAGGAGCTGACGTACAGGACTGGCCAGATATAAAAAAAGAAAACGCGTTGGGCCGAGTGTATACTGTGCATCCCAATAATGCGGAGTGTTTCTATTTACGTATGCTTCTGCATGAAGTAAAAGGGCCAACTTCATTTGAGGCTCTAAGAACGGTTAACGGTGAAGTACATCCCACTTTTCAATCTGCTTGCAAAGCTTTGGGTTTGCTTGAAGACGACCAGCACTGGTATGCTACCTTACAAGATGCTGCACTTTCTGAATCTCAGTCTAGAATTCGGGATTTGTTTGTAATATTATTAGTGTTTTGTCAAGTGTCAGATCCATTAGGACTTTGGGATAAATTTAAAGATATTTTATCGGAAGATTATAAACATCAAGTCCACAGAAACATAGAGGATGTTGATAACATTTGTAGTGAAGTATACAACAAATGCCTGCAAGTTCTTGAGGAAGCCGTTCTTTCATTAGGTGGGCGTTCACTTAAGGAATATGGGTTGCCACAACCAACCAGGCCACTCGATTTAGGGAACATTATGTTATTAAGAGAGACTAATTACAATACAGATTTTCTAGAGAGATTCGTCAAGGACCATAAAAATACTTTAACAATAGAACAAACGGAAGCATACGATAAAATTATGCATAGTGTTAACACAAATTCAGGACAACTTTTCTTTCTAGACGCGCCAGGTGGCACAGGAAAAACCTACTTAATAAACTTAATTTTAGCTAAAATTAGAAGCTCAAAACATATTGCTTTGGCTGTCGCCTCATCAGGGATCGCGGCCACATTGCTGGAAGGTGGTCGAACTGCGCATGCATGTTTTAAGTTACCACTCGACTTGACTCGCGTAGAAACACCCTTATGCAGTATTTCAAAACAAAGTCACCTAGCTGAAGTATTAAAAAATACAAAAATTATTATCTGGGATGAAATCACCATGGCACACAAAAGAGGAATTGAGGCTTTGAACAGATCTTTACAAGATATTCGGGGTAATAAAAATTTAATGGGTGGCGTAACCGTGCTGTTTGCTGGAGATTTTAGACAAACCTTACCGGTGGTACCCAAGGGAACTCGTGCTGATGAAGTACAAGCATGCCTTAAAAGATCGATTTTGTGGTCCTCCGTAAAAAGTATAACGTTAACTAAAAACATGAGAGCCTATCTGGGGAGTGATTCGACGGCTGGTATATTTTCAACCAGTCTTCTAAAAATAGGAAATGGTGAACATCCTACCAGGGATGGTATATTTGACATCCCTGAAGATATGTGTACATTAGTATATACCATCGAGGAGCTAATACAACACATTTATCCAGGTATTTCCCACATACAAGACAAGCCTATAGAATGGTTTTGCGAACGAGCTATTTTGACTCCGAAGAACGAACAAGCTGCATTTATTAACGACATACTTTTAAAGTCATTCGACGGAGAAGAAAAGATTTATAAATCCATAGATACACCATGCCATGCAGACGACGCTACAAATTATCCGGTCGAATTCTTAAATTCACTTAAACCAGCTGGTCTTCCATACCATAGGCTTGCACTGCGAAAAAGTACACCGGTAATGTTGCTACGTAATCTGAAACCACCGAAATTGTGTAACGGCACCAGGTTGCAAGTCAAAGCCTTACATAAATATTTAGTTGAGGCCGTTATTTTGACAGGATGTGCCCGAGGAGAAACGGTATTCGTCCCGCGCATTCCTCTAATGCCCAATGACCTTCCATTTGAATTTAAGCGCCTTCAATTTCCTCTAAAAGTTTCCTTTCGATGACGATAAATAAGTCTCAAGGGCAAACTTTTAAAGTCGCTGGTGTTGATTTAAGAGAAGATTGTTTCTCTCATGGACAACTGTATGTTGCTTGCTCGCGTGTCAGCTCTCCCTCTAACCTGTTCATCCTGGTAAATAATAAAAAAACTAAAAATATTGTTTACAAGGAAATCCTGTAAGGCCTCTTCGTCCTATAAATCCTGTTTTTTTTTTCTTTTGAGACGATGATTTTGTCTCACTTTACTTTTTCTATATAGATTTGTATGTATACTAATATTATAAAGAGGAACAATCTATTTTTTTATATGTTTGTTTGTTTACACATGTAATCGATAAACTCCGAAACTACTGAATCGATTTCAAACATTCACCATTAGAAAGCTACATCATCCCTGAGTAACACAGGCTATATTTAATTCCAGTTGTAACAAGATTTCAGCCTGTGGAAGAAAAAGCCCTGTCGAGATCATTAAAAAACGCTATATATAACCGAATTACACGTGGGCGAAGCCGCGGGCGGAAAGCTAGTATATACATATATGTATGTAACTTACTCAATGAAGTGTGTCTGTGCCTGTTCGGAGAGTTTTTGCAAGTTAATAGCAACTGCATCTGTCACGGAGCCACCGAAACCTTCTATAGATTGGTACTGATTGCCAAATACCAAAGTGTATGCTGCGGTATTTTGTAGTCTCGCTAATAATATACAAAAACATTGATTTATATATACAATTAATTTATTGTTACTAAAAACGTTACGCAATAAAGTATTAATAAATAGACAAAACTAAAATATTATTTTTTTTCAAAAATGTAACCTAGATTTAGTAGAAATAGACATTTGCTACTTACGTTCCACAAACTCCTGCGTATCCCGTTCAATCTCATCTTCACTTTCGTGAGATTTTAAAAAGTTAATTCTAATTGGACCGCCGCCCTTCTCAAAACGTTTTCCAGCCTGTAAGGGTCATTTATATACAACTTATTTAACCTTCCACCCGTTGGAACTAAATCTCTAACCTTATGATTAATTTGAAATGTTTTGCCCAAACCATCAAATAGGTTGTAATAGCCATACTTACTTTGGAGCTAGTATAACTGACGAAGGTGCCCTTAGCGGGCTCTTCTCGTGTGATTGTGTCGCAGTAAGTGGCGTCGCACACGCACACTACCGACCTACCCTCTATACCTACATCCCGCGCTCTACATGGTAAGTCTGCTGTAAGTATTAATATACTTGTTATACAAGCCTGTCTTAGAACAGTCGTGTCACTATGAGGATATGGATATACGTACCAGATTTTGCAAATATAAAACATTGCCACGCTGTGATGGCAATAAAAATGTAAAATTTTATGTTCCTCATCTGAAAGATAAAAAATGTTTAATTATAATTAAAAATAAAAACAAAAAACCGGCCAAGTGCGAGTCGGACTCGCGCACGAAAGGTTCCGTACTATCATCTATAATAGAAAATCACGTTTGTTGTATGGGGACCCACCTTAATATATAAATATATATTTTTAATTTTTAGTATTTGTTGTTATAGCGGCAACGGAGATACATCATTTGTGAAAATTTCAGCTTTCTAGCTATCACGGTTTATGAGATACAGCCTGGAGACAGACAGACAGACGGACAGACAGCGGAGTCTTAGTAATAGGGTCCCGTTTTAACCTTTGGGTACGGAACCCTAAAAAAGGAACCGTTCGTCATTCTATTCCGAAGCCTAGGTACTTCAGTCATTTTTTAGAAAAACACGTATAATTTTTAATAATTTTTAAATTTAAAAATAAATTGACGTCGTTTAATTAACTTCGTTTTATTAAATGTTTTCGTACCTACCTACCAAGTCGTCCAAAGGGCAGCAAAAAATAAGGGATTATAAAAAGGACCTAAGAACATTATACCTTTTAATATAACTTATAAGTAGGTACTAATTGTTATTGCCTTTATCAAATTTAAATTGAATAACTATATTTTTTGACCATTATTTGAGTTAAATTTATGAATAAGTTCTTAGAACAGAAATTAAAATGATAAATATCAGCAATTAAATCTTTATTTAAAATTGAATGACCGTTGTGCAATTAATGTCAGATACTCTACAATATAATATTATCACTGCACTCCGGTACCGCACTCTAAAAAAACATCTTTGATAAATCAGTGATAAGTTGTGAAATTCCTAACGGAATTTACAGTCACTTATATTTTTTAATATATTTAAATATTTTTCGTAAATAAAAAAGGACTTGTGACTTACCTCTCTGAACTGCAAGTTAATAAATAATATGTCGCTACATTTATTTGTTTTTATCTCGATCTCATAATTGATATAATACTATGATTGATTAGTTTTGTGCATTGGGGGCCGGTGATTATGAAATTTACAAAAAACGATATTATATAATGTTAACATTTTTTAAATTTGATGATAATAGAACTATGAACGAAATAATTAAAGGATTAAATGAATTATGTTTTTAGGGTTGTCAAATGTTTACAAGAAATAAAATATATTTAATTTTAAAGGAAATTTAACGAAGGAACAGTATCTTTTTTAATGCTGTTAGGCATATTGTACTATGCTGCTCGCACAACTTATAAGTTTAGTATAATTTTTAAAAGCATAGGCTAAATCACAATCAAAACTAAAAATAAAATAGGTGAATATAGTGCTCACTGCTTAATAAATTTATACTTCTATTTTAATCCATTTCGGCAGGAGGCCGAAGGAATGACAATAGGGAACATGCATAAAATTTATAATGGACTCAAATATTTCTTTTTCGATTACTTATTATCATCTTATTATATTTTTTTTTATTTGCTAACCATTTAAGGCCATAAAATAATTTATGAAAAGTGTAAATTAAGGGAGCGAAATTCAAAATTCCAATACGCGACACCATTGGTCGAAAGGAAATTTGACGTCATTTGACACGCCATTCAAATTATCGGCGTCGAAGTTCATACTGTGGTATCAGTGTTACTGAGAAAAATAAAACATTAAAACCTATATTTTCGTGCTTTCGTGTTTTATTAAATAAAACAATTGTTTAGGTAATCCTAAAAACATTTTTTCAATACTCAAACAACTCTAATAAAACAAATACCTGCAAACTCTTTTTCAATAGCAGTTAGCAAGCTACTACACATTACATTTTTAAAATGTTTCCTCTGAATCATTTTCCACTTCACTTGACTCAGATAAATAACTTGGTTGATAATCAGCAGATATAGGAAATATAAGATGCTATAGAAGTATTATTGTCAACTGTTTCGAATTTCGAAGTCGGGTTTTATACGTACCGCCTCGTTCAACTACCATTTCCCATCCCTATTCACTTTTATTTATTTTTTATTATGAAAAAGGTAAAAAAAAGAAACAAGTTGACACAGCGGTTGCACTCCTCCTCATACAAAGTGCACCTCACTAATATAAGGGGTTTGCACTCAAATCTTTTAGCTGTCCACCACCACCTGGAGACAGAGTAGCCGCACTTGCTCTTTTTGACGGAGACGCAGATACAATGTCCTTTGAGCGCTACATACTTGGATTATCCCGGTTACTCGTTGGAGCACAACTTTCGCTCACGGGCCGGAGTCAGTATGTACGCGCGGAATGACCTCTGTATTCAGCGTCTCCGTCACCTTGAAGACCCCACTTTTTCTTCCCTATGGGTTTTAGTGGACACAAGAAACGAAAAAATCCTGTATTCCTGTGTCTACCGTTCGCACAGCGGTGACCAGGAGACAACTCGTTTATTTGAGTATCTCAGTGAGGCTGCAGATATGGCTCTGTATCAGTACCCTGCGGCGCAGCTCGTCTTTCTGGGGGACTTTAATGCCTGTCATCAGGACTGGCTGTTCCCGTACCAGAAGACCGACCATGCTGGAAGAGAAGCGCGGAAATTTGCGTTGTCCTTGGACCTCTTTCAGCTGGTGAAGCAAGCGACAAGGGTACCAGATGCGGTAGGCCATACAGCCAATTGCCTGGACCTTCTGCTGACAACTGATCCGGACAGGTATCGTGTAGAAGTCACCTCCCCCTTGGGAACCTCCGATCACTGTCTGGTGAAATCTGTGTTTACATATTCCCCACCAGCTTTCGAACCTCATGGTGTTAGGCGAGTATGGAAATACAAGTCAGCAGATTGGGATGAGATGCGACACTTTTTTGCGTCTTATCCTTGGCGGCAGGTCTGCTTCTCTTCTTTGGATCCGTCGAGTTGCGCGGATGCTATAACCGATGCGGTGCATCAGGCAATGGAGTATTTTATTCCTTTTGCTGACGTACCCATCGGTGGCAAAGCTCGCCCATGGTTTAATGCCGAATGTGGTCATGCTCAAGACCGAAAACATTCGGCATATCTCATTTGGGCTGATGCTCGAACCCGCAAAACTCCGGATGTAAGTTTGAAGAAGAGAGCCTTTAACCAAGCTGCCAAGTCCTACAAAAAGGCATTGCGGAAGGCTCGTCTCGATCGAATCGCTAAGAATCGCGAAAAGCTCTCTGTCAGACCAAATGGCAGTCGAGCTTTCTGGTCTCTTGCGAAAGCGATTGAGTCGAATTTCTGCCAACCCTCACTGCCTACTCTGCTGAAGCCGGATGGATCCCTGGCCCACACAGCAACAAAGAAAGCGAATGTACTTGCTTCTCTGTTTGCTGATAATTCGCATCTAGACACTGGCAATGCTTCTCCAGCACATCTTCCTCACTGCGGTATTTCGATGCCTGAAATCCGCATCACTAACAAAGAGGTATGGAGAACATTGTGTCGATTAGATGTGAATAAAGCCAGTGGTCCTGATGGTATACCAGCCATTCTGCTCTCAAGACATGCGCAGCTGAGTTATTTCCTGTACTGACACGTCTGTATCGCCTCTCTTTCATGACTAGAATAGTGCCGAAATCCTGGAAGCTTGCTAATGTGCAACCCGTGCCCAAAAAAGGCAGCCGTGCCGACTCTGTCAATTACAGACCGATTTCAATCACCACCATACTCTGCAAGATTATGGAGCGTGTATTGAACTCGCGCCTACTAGCATACCTAGAAGGTAACGATCTCCTCAGTGACCGACAGTACGGGCTTCGCCGTAATAGGTCTACTGGGGACTTCCTAGTGTATGCTACTCACATTTTAGGCGAGGCCATCGAGAAGAACGGAGAAGCGGTCGCCGTCTCTCTGGACGTCTCGAGGGCATTTGACAGGGTCTGGCATGCGAGCCTTATACGCAAGCTTTTAGCGTACGGTATATCTCCTGGTCTGATCGGCTGGGTAACGGACTTTCTGAGCCACAGATCTCTCCGAGTAGTTGTCGATGGGTGTTCCTCGGAACCCTTGACAATAAATGCCGGAGTGCCTCAGGGGTCCGTTCTTTCTGCAACTCTGTTTCTGTTGCACATTAATGATCTGTTGAAGCCCGGTATCTATGGGTATGCAGACGACAGCACAGTTGTAGAAAGATATCTTCCGAGTACTCGGGCTAGTCGAGATCAAGTACAGTCTGAAAGAGAAGCCATGGTGCAATGTTTGAATGACAAACTTCAGGCAGTCTCCGCATGGAGCAATGCCAATCTTGTCAAGTTCAACGCCACCAAAACGCAGACGTGTCTATCCACCGCCAAAAGGAGCCCTTTCACCTTGGCTCCTACTTTCCAGAATGTATCCTTGGAATATAGTGACCGGCTTCAGTTGTTAGGCTTAGAGATTTCGTCGAACCTCAACTTTGGTCGGTTCATTGAGTCCAGAGCAAGAGCAGCAGCAGCAAAGCTTGCCGTTCTTGCGAAGGTTCGGCAGTACTTTACACCGGGACAGCTTCTTGTTTTTACATTTTGGTGAGTGTGCGCAGGAATTACACGAATTAATTCCCCCGTCCCCCTTCCATCACCGGACGTCCCGACGCACGGCAGGTATCCATCCTTTTGTTGTGGACATTCCACCTGTCCGAACGCAGCGCTTTGCTTCCTCATTTTTAGTGCGTACAGCGAAGGACTGGAACAATTTGCCTGCGTCGGTATTTCCGGCCAAATATAATGTGGGTGTCTTCAAGAGAAGAGTGAATAGGTTGCTAGGGCAATGCGACTTACCATCTAAGACTACATTCCACTTACCATAAGGTGGAATGTAGTCAAGCATTGCCCTAGATCATATAAAAAAAAAAAAAAAAAAAAAAAAGGCTCTGCCTTATGATCATCACATTCAATAGGAGAAGTACTGAGTCCTGGCTGATTAATATCACATACATTTGTATGGGCAGTACTAGGACTTACTTAGTATATCACTTTTTTGTGAAGGTCACCCTTTTTTTAAACACTACTTTTGATAACTAACTCTGAAAAGGCTTCATTAACCAATGTCAATCTTTGTCTTTTGACTATGCACATTCATAAGAATGTTCTCTCAGCTGGTGTTTTTGCCACAATTATATATGAGGCACAACTCTTTTCTTCAAACTTAGATTACAATTTTCTCCTTGTTGTTTCGTTATACATATTATATTCAATACAATTTGTTGTATCTTCTTTAACCTGAAATAAATCGAAAAACATTAAATTTTCGTAAAACCAAAAAAAAGAATACGGTTTATATAGAAAGTTATAAAGAACTTTTCTAAGCTAGGTTAGGTTAATTTTAAACTCAAATTTTCTAATGTTCAATATTTACTATAAATTTAAACTATTAGATTAAACTTATTATAAATAAGTATATTTACGTTAAATTGATCTTCATAACAATATAAACACGATTTAGGACATATATTATCCCTTTTAATTACCAAACACCATTGTTTTTGTATTTTCGCATCTCTTGGAATACAAAAAAACACTTTGTCGGGTGTTTTTCTACTACTATTTTTGCAATCCGGTGCTATACATTACTTGTAAGATGATTTTTATCTTCTTCCATGACTTGTAAAGCAATTAAAACTTAAAATATGTATGAAGTAACTAAAAAGTTCATAGTAAACATTCACTGGAAGTGTCGCCCCGTCGCGTTGGTCGATTGGTTAGCGCAGACGCCTAACGTGTCACGGCGCAATGGGGCTCGGGTTCGATTCCCGGCAGAGACAGGCATTTATGGAGCATAGATGTCTGTGTTTCTGGGTTTGGTCGTTTATTAAATATATTCTCAGTATTTATATGTGTATTTCTATGTATTTGTATCGTTGTCTAACACCTTTAACACAAGCAAATAATTTGCTTACTTAGGGGTTAGATCAATGTGTGTAATTTGCAAAAAATCCCAGAAAGCTGAAAATTTGCGTAGATGTTAGGGGCACCATTGTCACGAAATTCTGAAAAGTCCCATGTCTACAATTTTTTTTATTCAAAGTAAAGGGTTGCTAAAAAAGGTTTTTAAACTTTTTTCAGCGAAACGGTTACTTCTATGATAAAAATATATGATACAAAAATAGTAGGTCATACAATGTGTACAAAAAAAAATCTATACTATTTTTACCTTTTTTTTCCGTTGGAAAAAATGCGTTTCCGCATCGTCACACCAGCCAGGAAGGCGATAGCCGGGTAGTACATGCGGCACCCGACAGCATAGGAGACGCTGCCATAGGCACCCCATTAAAAAAACCAACGGTTGCCCTCATCGCTACAATGAGACGCCACGGGATCGCGTAAGCACTCACCGCGACATACTATTTTTACCTGCTATGACCCCCTGTGATTATAACATCAACAATGTTTCAAAGGAGTATAACAGCAATTTTTAAATTGTTTGAAGAATAAAATGTTATTACTTGTGCACAAGCTTTCGAAGATCTCAAGTCTTCACCAGAAAGTCTAATCACCAACGGAATTTGGTTTGTTCTGTCTGTATATGGAGGTCCAAATAAAATACTTGCATAGACAAATATCACATATCTTTGGTTTCCCCCGGTGACGCTGTAATAGCCAACAGGGCTAAAAGTATAGACAGACAAAAAACATCTTTTGCCCAAAAAAAACACGTAATAAGAAACTTGTTCAATTACCTTGCCTTCCTCCAACGGCGGCTTCTGCTCACCGACATTTTATGGTGTACATTACCAGGCTAGGGTGTGGCTTGGTAATTAACTAGTCTTAGAACAATGGGGTTGGAAGCATGTGAATAATGTATTGGAACCAAATCACACTCTTCCTCCAGTTGCACCAGAAAACCTCCTTAATTATATTTTTTGCAACTGCAAAAAGGGGTGTAACTTGAAATGCAGCTGCAAAAAAGTAGTCTTATTTTGTTCACTAGCGTGCACCACTTGTCAAGGCCACTCGTGTTCAAATTTGGAATCTCTAACTGGAAAAGGTTCTTACATCAACGACAAAGCAACTGATTCATCGATGTTATAACAATTCACGTCATCTCAAGAAGATGAGGAAAAGGAAGAAATAGACGAAGAGGAAGACGATAAAGGGAAAGAAGAAGAAATAATTAATGATGATGATGATGAATAACTTCTGTTAATGACCAGGCATCCATTAAATTTCAGATATATTTTTATCATAAAACTGACCGTTTCGCTTAAAAATTCAAAAATTTCACTTTTGCAACCTTTGACCTTGATTAAGATTTTTTGCAGACATGAGGTCGATGGGGACTTTCCATAATTTCATAACAATGGATTACCTATGGTGTAATCTTTCCAAATTTTCAGCTTTCTGGGAATTTATGCACGGATACCCCTACTCAGCTAAATTGACCGGACCATTGAATATGTGTGTATAATTAATTATTTCTTAACTTTACGTATTTTATATACTTTACTACTAATACTTTAGTAAAAAGTAGTATAATACTGTTTCTAACAGTAGGTAACTATACTATGCTGTAGCGTTATAAGATGACTAAACTGGAAAGTAGGTATTTTTAATTGAAAACTAAACCTAAACTATTGTCTTAATTTTGTAGACATAATAATACTGTAAATATTGGATAAGGCAAAAAAATAAGAAACACGTCAGTTTAAGAAGACAATATAATTAAATTTTCATACAAATCTTTAACATAATTTTATCTTTAAAATACTGTACACGCGTCGGTCAGCTTTGTAGCTAATCATTTGTTCTACAAATGAAATTGCAAAGTCTAAGAAGTAAGAAACATTTAATTTAGAAAATAAAAATAACGCAAATGATTCTCTTCAACGCCGCCGACTATATTATTTTCATATTGATATGGCAGATTGTCGATATGAAATACTTTTAGAAGCAAAACTTAGAGCTAAAACTGAAAGAAATGCACTAAAATATACTTTATTTACAATCTTCTAAGGATCTAGTAAATATCGCCATTAGAATTCCGAACTAAAGCAGAGTCGAGTTAATCTCATTTGAGTACATTTAAAATCACAACAATACAGATCTTTCTCGTTTCCAAAGTATTATCCCAGGACTCTTAGGAAATGCTATGAAAAACAAAGAAAATTAATTTGATCTTAAGTACTAAGACAACTTCACCTATTTGAACGACTATCGCCATATTAAAACAAACGCTTACAGCTAATCACTTTACAAATTACCTAATATGAATCTATGAAATAAATACAAAAATCTCTTATATCTTAACTATGATAATATTTTTCCTACCATGTCTTGAAACTAATATTTAATGCACTTTAAACCCTCCATAGACGTAGCGATGTCCGACCAATCGGGTTTCGAGTATTACATTTAATATCTGGGTATTGCTTCATCTATGAAGGTCTAGCCGTTGGTAAACCAAGGAGACGGGAGGACCCTAAAAATATTTGACTAAAAGAGAGATCAAATCATTGCCATGTAAACTTATGTATAATCAGGGCGACGGAAACGCCTTTTGTACTTCGAAAGTTGAAAAGGCCTTGGGAGTTTAGAAAAGGTTTTATACGAAGCTATAAAAGAAAAGTTTTTTTTTCCGATTACATAAGGCACAATCATAATAATGAAAGCATTAATCAATTCTGACACTAAATAAAAAAAACATGATTAATTACACAGATAATCTAAAACTGTTATTACCTGATAATATTTGTTTGTCAAACTTCATATAAAGGTCATATCGGTTTCTATATCTTATCGAGAATCCAATTTCACCTCAATGTTATTGAAACATAAATAATTCTAATTTTAGAACATGTGCTAAGGAAAAAATATGTATAATAACAATATATATAATATTTCTTTCTGTTTGAACAGAAACCGACATAAAAAGTGTAAATATAGAATAAGATTAAAAAAGTAAGTGTATAAAGTCAAAGTTAGTAATAAAATTTAAACCAAAAAGCTGCCAAGTAAATAAATGATTTCCGTAAATATAATGTAGAAGCATTTAACGCTTATATTAGTCAACCCCTATAATTAAAGTTTACACTACACGCTCTGTTTCATGACAAGTTACACGTATAAAAATAATAATAATTGTAGATGAAGACACGGAAGGACCGCAGCTATGCACTAAGCGTTGTGTAGTGTAAAACTAGCTTTACGAGATCGTAACAAAGTAGGGCTTATTGTTGTATACATATTGTATTTAATGATATTTTACATAACTTGTTATGTACACTGTGGCAAAGATTTGTGGCTAATCATGTCGATTTAAAGCGAACTACCCTAAGAGTAAAATAAATATAGTTGCCACTTTTAATAATTTTGGAGTTATCAAAAACGCTGACTTCGTGAAATATTAATAACAAAATAAACTAAATACGTTTTCGATTTTAATTTCATTTATGGTCGTTCTTGTATATTAAATGATTTAGTCTCTATAATTATAACTTTGTCTTGACATTTCCGAATAATCGAAAAAAAAAATGATTAAAAATGTACACAAGTACTTAGAACCGTAATTTACTTAACAACACTATACTTAATAATCTATTATTCAATGTATCCTACACTAAGATTTAATATTCTCACTGTAACTGAATTCAGTGAGAACATCAAACATGCTCATTTATGTTAATGTAACATAATTATAGAGGCACTGTGTGTATCTTTATATTCTCTTAACTTTGATATATTACACATAGGCTATGTATAGTGACAAAGACATTAACTCAAATATAAATAGACGAATCTAAATCAATAAACACCCGCCGGGGACTATTAGATGATATTCAAAATTGAGCTATACATAAATTTTCATTTACAAAAATACTTGTAGCATAATTTTCAGATCACAATTTTGCTATCGCTTAAGTGTAACGATATATTTTGTATCTGCAGTGTAGATATATCTGGTATTGCAAAGACCCACTGATAAATGTATGGACAGTCGGGCCCACTGTGGCCTGTGAAGTCGAACACACCACCCGATTCCGTATATTCATTAAACTTTATTATGTACAAGAGTTTTAGAATAAAAAATAAAATCCACCTCGATATACTAGAAACGTAACGCTCTACAATAGATTCAATATTTACACTAACTCAAATCGGATAATGTGTCACAACTCACCGAGGAGGGGTGGGGGGTACACACCTCACCGAGGATGATACAGTACTGGGGAGTTCGGGGCTTGGTGAATTTTGGGGAAGTGTGGAGGAGTATTGAGGAGTGTGGAGGAGTGAGAAGGAGCGTGGAGGAGTGTTCAGTCTTTGACGAGGCGGTAGATGTGGTGCTGTGCTCCATGCTCGCTGTTGGAGACCTCGAACACGAAGGCCGCACAGAGTAACGTCTCTTGAGTGTCTCTGTTTGATACCACCTGTGGGGAGAAGATTAGTTTAGTGTTTTTTAAAATTACAAATACGTCAAGTATGGATAATACTTAGGGTAAATAAAAAAAATATATATTTCTCCATTGAATATTAAAATGATATTTCAAATGCTTTAGTTTGTTTTTAAAATTTCAGTAAAAAAATAGGTTTACAGCCTTTCATCAACACTATTTAATTTAATGCCCTGTGAAGAAGGAAAGAGGTGCAGAGAAGACGACAAATTTAAAATATATTTTTTTAAATAAATGAATTCTGGTCAATTGTACAATACACATAATAATTCAATAAATGACAGCACCACTATAAGAATAATAAGAAAGAAAAGGAAGGTCTGGAACTAGTACCTCGTTAAGGTTATATCAGGATATCTTCTCTAGTTACTATTATCTAACAAGTTTGGATATGACTACTGGAAAGTTATGAAGGGGTATAGTTGATGATTGTAAATAGTCATAAATAAGTTCAGTGTAGCAGTTCGACGATCGGTCAATAATGGACTATCTGGTATGATATGTCTATCTTAATATAGCTGAATGAATTTGAATAAAGGAACTCGGTATACCATTTTGCTAGTTGGTGTGAGTTGATTTCTGTCAAGTTGGTGTAAAGGATTTCAGGTTGATTTATATATATATAATAATTCCGTATTTAGTCTTTATTTTGGAATATCGTAGACACGGCCCATTCAGAAACCAATATGATCAATAGATATAATTAAATTATTATCCGGAATTTAATGTTTAAATTAAAAGTAAAGTAAGACACACGGCAACACGTGATACTGAGTGTAAATAAAAAATCATTATGTCAATTTTCATTATTTTCGTGCAAAGTTTAGAACAATATACATATCATAGACTAGTTCGGAATAAGAAAAGATAAACACTTTGCTTTACAAGAAACGACTAGAATAATAAAATAAGAGACTCAAAAAGAGTAACGGCAAATTTGATCTCCGCACGGGACGACAAAGATTTGCAATGGACGGCTAAAGAGAGCTCTGAATCACCGACTTACAACAAACACACCAACAGACAAACAACAACTACAGCTGGAACACTACCGACCTGCAGTATAGTGAAGTTCTCCAGCACACTGTTCATCATGTACTTCTCGGGCAGGTGCTTCAGCTTGTGTATGAAGTTGACCATGTACTCGCACATGGGTGACCGAGTGATGCGGTACACGAAGCGCCCTCCCTCAAAGCGAGCGTACTCCGTCTCCACCTTCTCCACCACCTGCTTGCCGAACGAACACACCTTCGTGCTGCAGGTTATCGTCATGTTCTCGTTGCTCTCGTATCTGGGGATTTGAATGGATCGTTTATTAAATCTTCTACATATTATCGTGTTCGAATACTTAGAATGAAACATTTGCTTTTGAGAATTATAACATTTTGTAAGCAGAATTTTGATATATAAAATGCATTGTGGATTCTTATTACTATGTAACATCATTCAGTCAAACTATAAAGCTACTTACACACTCGTGACTCCATAGAAAACTCCGGGGTCATCCAAGTTATTTGAATTCAGGTCCGCCCAGAACTTGACGAGGAAGAACGCGTTGCGAGGTCCCTTCTCGTACAACTCCTTCAAGCCGCCCTTTTTCTCCGGGAATTTGTCGTTTATTTGTTGCACGTCTACGGACTAAATAAAAGTATGTTGTTATTATTATGTTATTGGGATTAAGGGTTCCAAGTCTCTAAGGTAAAAAAAAGTATATTCCCAATTGATTATTGATATGTGGATAATCTTGAACGGTTGGTAATATATTCTATTTAGACTATGAATATCTTTATTATATAAAATGAACCCTCATGTCTCACCTCCAGCAGTGGGTCCGCGTACGTGACGGAGCCGCCGATGTGCACGAACAGGTGCTGGGCGCGCGCACTGGGGGGGTACTGGGGGGGGAGGGATCATTGGTTAATGCATTAGCCCCATATGTTAAAAAAAATATTTATTTGAATCAGTAAGAAGCTTGTACGACCACCGGCATATTTGAATACAACATTTAATCTAAATCGACTACAATAAACTCAAACTCGGTCACCACCTAACGATTTCACAACAGAAACCACAACACAAGGGACATAGTTTGATACAGGGATGCTATTGCTGGTACTCACGGTGTCGGGGTCCCGCGGGTGCTCCACGAAGGCGGAGAACTCCACCAGGCGCAGCTTGTGCGTGGCGATGGCGCGTCCCTCCCAGGGCGGCGGCGCCACGTCGGCCGCGCCCGCCACGCCCACCGCGCCCACAGGGACGCCCTTGTACGACGCACCCGGGAACGGCTTCACACTAACCGACAAACACACAATATTAATATATATTCATTTAAATCGCCCCGTTGGTCAAGTGGTTAGCTCGGATTCGATCCCAGACAGGGACAGGCATGTATGTGATGAACATATATGTCTGTATTTCTGGGTTTGGTCGTTTATTAAATATCAGTATTTATAATGTATATTTCTATGTATTTGTATCGTTGTCTAACACCCTTAACACAAGCAAATAATTTGCTTACTTGTAACTTGTCCTGTATTATTATTATTATATTCGCACTCGTTACTATTTTTTACAAAACTAAGCGACACTTGTAATATGCACAGAATAGTATTTATTTGCAAAAATAAGGTTTTATTCCTCCGTCGTTATATAGTTTATGAATCTTACAATAATATAACAGTGAAAGTGTTTAAATAAGTAAAGCAAGTAGCATTAATATCACTTTTACATTTATGTATTAAAAATTAGATAAAGTAAATTATATAAGGGACATTATATAATATATTATTATTACACCTAGAAAAGAAATATAAATTTATATGTACATATTTATTACATACATATAATATGTATGTTTTTCATTATTAGAAAAAATATTAAAATATAAAAGTAGTTTATTTATTATTATTATATTTAATATTTGTTGTGGAATTTACAATACAGAAGATATTATTTAATCTGATTACTTAAAGATTTTCATAATATTATTGTTTATAAGGCTCTTCACAATAACATGAAACCTAATTGTTGCATTCAGAAAAAAATTATAGAAATTAATTTATAGTTTATTTTATTTTGCCATCCATAAAATGTACAGTAACATTGTAAGGAGATATTTAATTAAAATATTTGTTTGTGTAGGATGTAAGTTGCCTAACCCAGTAGCTAGAGAAGATGTAGTATAATGAAGTTGCTCTGCTTCATGCTATATGATAAGGAGGTATCAAACCTTACTTGGCTATCCAATAACAGTTTCTCGTTTAACTTTTGATGATGTAAAGTAACATGTGACGTGCTGATATCATTGTTGAAACTTTTTATAGGTTAGATTTTTAGGTCATTGTGAACGCAAAGTACGAATAGTATTCGAATTGACGTTTCGGTTTGAATTGGAAATACTGGTTTTTAAATTGAATTCAGAAAAAAACATAAAAAATCTAATTTAATTGTAAATTATTTAGAACGTAGTAACAAAATATTAAGGATTTTTTATATGCTATCTATCTTGACGAAAATTTTGCACAGATATTTAAAACAATAAAATAAAATAAAAAAATACAAGCTTAACCAGTAAAAAACATATACTTACTCTTGTGATGTGCCCGCTTGTAAGCCTGGCGGTGGTTGCCAAAATTGCTGAAACAAAAAAAATATATATTATAAATTTGAAAGCAAGAATTAATCGCCTCCATTAATACAACTAATATACTAAAGCTAAAACATCAGAGTATTTTTTATTACATTATTTCCTTAACATCTATTTTATTCTAAAAGTAGACAATCGTGTATAAGACATGTTATGAAGCGTTATTGATGATTTGTTAAATAGTACACTAAATATTATTTAACACTAAAAATAGCGTTATCGAAGCGAAGAATCAAAATCTTTCACATATATGAAGGTATCTATTAAATTATGAACATCATATAAACCCGAGATCCTAACAGCAATCAGTTAAGTGAAGCCAAACAAGCAAGACAACAAGAGCGGTATTCGCGTGAACGCACACAGATGCATGCGTGTAACTAGTACCGTGTGATGGTACGCTGGATGCGGCAATCCCGCCACTATCTGTGCGCTAGACAGCGTGCTCATTGACTGGATCGCCTTGTCTTTCATACCACCGTCCTATATGTTTATCAGCTCTTAGATCACTTCATTTTATAACGCAACAGACGATATAGATATTTATTAAAAATAATCTTTATCTATCCCTAAAGTAAATTGAATTTAATATACCTGCTGCTATCATACTTTATTGCACCTAAAATTGCAATTTTATCTTATATTCCGGGGAGTTTTTAATTAAAGGTTGGTGTACTGCATAAACTCTTACCACTTTGAGTTTGGCCTGTATCTCTCTAAGTTTCCGCCTGGCTAGCACCTGTATGTGTGAGGAGACTTGCTTTCTTGTGCGCGTCTTGCCCGTCCGTAGCTTTATATACCTCGCTATCAGCTCGTTGCGTCCTGAAATTAATTAACAAAAACATTTTAATTTTAGTTATCGTTTTGAAAGTATTAAAATCTGAATTTATTACACAAAGCTAACAAAAAAGTATTCATAACATATTCCGACCATTAAAATATTGTCAAAGAGAAAATAAATGTATAAAAAATATATTAATAAAGAGTGCAAATTGTCATAGCTCGCGAGATATTCCAAATAGTGAAATCAAAACGCAGCACAATGCAATGCCGTCGATGCCGATCTCGTTATGAAACAATTTTCAAAATATTTTGAATAGCTATTTTCAATTATTGAAACTGCAGTCATTCTGGAATGCGGGGTGGAGCGGCGCAATGAAATATATTTTACTAACTGATCTGTTATACTCAAACAATTTCCACGAAACATTTTTGTACTTCGTATTTAAAAATCGATTTTTATATTCGGAATTGTTTGGATATCGGCGTTTTCGTTTGACGATGTGTAAATTTAAAGCTAGCGTAGAACAAGACTGGTCGAGGCTAAAGTAAATTGAAATCTCATTGAATTCGGGGAATGCGATGGCGACGAGAGACGGCTGGTGCGAATTTAATTAACCCCTTGGCTGCTCGTTGAGGCGTGCGTACATCTATCCGTTTACAGATACATAGTAGATTAAATTTTATTCATGTCATATTTAAAATAGGTGTATGAATTGTTATATTTAAAGTTTAATTACTTTTTGAAATTGATAATCGAGGTTAGTATATCTTGTAATAATCGATAAAGTTCTAAGACGTAACAGAGTTAAGTAAACTAAAGCTGTTTGCAACTTTGTCCAAAATTAAAGTGAAAGGCAGATGTAGTAAGCTCGGCAAACAAACTTTGCAAGTCTGCTAAGTGAAAACATTCTTGAAATTGCTGTAAAATTATGGCACCGTTTCATAAAGTTTTCAAGATGAATATTAGGTTAAAATTAGTTGCCTGTTGAGAGATTTTTTTTTATTTTTTTCATAAATATACAAAATATTGTAGGGTCTGATTTTCATTTTTAAATCATATTGCAATTATAATATGCTAATTTCTATGTTTTAGTAGATTTGCAATTATAATATGCTAATTTCTAAGTAGTTCAAATAACTTAAAAAAAACGATTAAAATTAAACGTACATAAAGAGTCCTTTAACCCGAATCGTCGTGTGCTCTCTATAAATAGTGCGTCGCAGTCAACTTAACATTTCTAATCCGAATAGAAAAACAAGAGATGATTATTTATTAGTTAGTTAGTAGCTAATTTGGTCTACGGACGCTACGCTCTCGCGCACTCCGAATCTATTGTGCGTGCAGTCTATGTTGTTTTTTTCGTTTTATAATATATGCATTTGTAGATTCATTGCTATTGCAAGATTATTAGATGCAAGATATTAGATTTGTCATTCTGATTAAATACTTCTTTCAGGGCTGACCATTTATGATATTTAGTTTTATTATAATAATAATAATATCAGGACAAATTACATTACATTGATCTAACCCCTAAGTAAGCAAATTATTTGCTTGTGTTAAGGGTGTTAGACAACGATACAAATACATAGAAATACACATATAAATACTGAGAATATATTTAATAAACGACCAAACCCAGAAACACAGACATCTATCACATAAATGCCTGTCTCCGCCGGGAATCGAACCCGAGCCCCGTTGCGTCGTGACACGTTAGGCGTCTGCGCTAACCACTCGACCAACGGGGCGGTGATAATATTATTATAGTTACTTCTATTTTTTTTTATTTTGGAGGAATATATATTATAGCATGTATTGTTAAACGTTTTGGTTGTGATATACAATTTTTTCACAGGAGTATATAATTTATTCATGATTGAGATATCGGAGAGCCATCAGAAACACATTAACGTGCAGGGCTGACTTTGACCTCCCGATTGTATTAGCTTTATTAAGAAATTATATTTACCTCAATAAGACATTATATATATCCTAACTAAAATTAAATAAAAAAACCTATAAAACTAATATTAAAAACGAATTTAAGTTTGTTTGTTGCGGTTTTTAATGTTCAACCAGTGAATAAAATTTTTTGGACACAACGTCTTTTATTCCGAAAAAAATAGTTTCGCAAGATATAGATTTTTTTTTTCAGGGTTGTCAGATGTAATAAGACGGTTTTATAATATAGGTATACAGCGCGGACGAAGCTGCGGCAAAAGCCAGTTTATTATAGTTCAAACAGTTAGTTTACTTATAAGGAAGAAGTGGTTTCGATAAATCGATTTATTGGAAGAACAATTTTCAATATTGTTTACATTTGATATTTTTCTAGTAGGTTCCAATAAACGAGGAAAAGCGTCGAAGGATGTTTTTACATATATATATCAGTGATATTTAAGTCAGTTTGTGTATTCGATTAACTCCATGTATCAAATTGATATAAAAGTATATATACGATAAGAATATAATATGAAATATAAAAAAATATATATATCTGTAATATCAATAATGAAATTTCGGTTTCAATAATGATATTAGTTTGAACGAACAAACTGTGTCTGATTCGAACCCTGGTAATATATCGTGGAAGATATTAATTCAGATCAGAGACAGTAAATATTATATTTAATTAATTAATTGATTTAAAAAAAATCCGATTGACCCCAAAAAAGCAAAAAAGGTAATTCCAGCTTTTAAAAACTACATTCTCTTTTGAGTTTTATAAATTTTACTTATAAGTGTAAGTAAAATTTAATTGGCAGATTTGTAAAGATAAAAGGTATTATAGTATTAAACGTTATTGGGTTACTTATTTCTGGAAATCCGTTTTTTCAAATCTGATTATAAAAAACTCTTCGACGAATTCAATAAAAGAAACGTTAGTTGTGATAGAAGCTTTGGCATCGCTCGAGGGAATTTCACGCTGACCCAAACAGCAGATATGCAAGAAGGCGACTCGCAGAAGGGTTGAGTCTCAACCGTCTAAGGAGCATTGCCGGGAGACAATCGGGAGTTATGTCTTCGGGCGGGGCGCTAAACAAGGGGCGCGGGAGAAGGGGCGGGCCTTCTTTATATTTTCTTACTGCGTTCGCCTAGCGCGGCCGGGCCCCTTACACGCTCGCTCGCTCACTAATTGCGCATTCTTCGCATAGTTTAGCCCTCCCGGCGAACCCTCCCCCCCGCCCCTCCCGGACCACGTGAAGCCGTGCGCTGGAGAAACTTTCATACTGCCAGGATATTGAGCGGTTTTGAATGTCTTAACTCACGAATACTACAGGTTCAGTAGCGGTGTAGTCCTCGATGACTTTGAAGACCTACTGTTTTCAACTCACCGCATCGCTTAAGCTTCGCTAAATTACTATTCCATTCTATGACGAGATGATGTCTAGTTACAAATCCGTTAGAGGACCGAATGTTCACAAGTTATTGTTTATGTAATTTACGTTATTTTTAATGTCATTTTTGTTTATTTTAACATTAATACAATTGAAAAAGTTTTCGAACATTAATATTTTTATTAAAGATTAATACATTTTTATTAATAACAGTTTACAAACCTAATTCCTTTTAATTAAAGTTTGAAACGAGTCAAAATTTATATAATCATTAGTCCATTGCTCATATTTGCTTATATCGCAATAAACTGAGAGTATAGCCGTCTAGAAATTAAGTGAGGACAATTTCAAGAATATACGTAGGGCGAGGGTGAACCGGACAGGCGGGACAGAGGACAGGATAGTGACACACTTTTAGAGGCTAGATTAAGCCCGGGCCGACACGTCCGTTAGTAATGCGCCCATATATTGTACGGACGAGACGCGTGCCCGCAATTATGTGCCGTATTCTTTACACTGCCCTACCGTAATAAAGTTTGGCAAATGGATTATTGCTCTGATAATTATCATAGTATATCGTAGAGTGGAGACGAAATGCCATGTCGCATTTCGATTCATCATTATTATACGAAACTGATATTATCGTAATGCAAAATAGCAAGAAGCAAATCCTATATATTTTCATGATGTAACCGAACATTTAAAAGATTATTTCCGCAGAGGCGATAAGATTAAGCCGGCACATTTCTTTCCGTCTATTAAATCACTTAAGGTGGACACATCGCTTGCGGTAGATTTGTTTAGCAATTCCATTCGGGCGGAGTCGGGCAGACCTTTAATTAAAACTCGGGTGTAATGTTGGCTTGATGCGGACTTAATGTGAGTCCGGCGGGTAATGGCAGCGCCTTTAATTGTGCCATGTCAATTGCGAATGTAACGTACGTGACAAAGGCAACGATTCTGTTTCAAGATAAACTTGTGAGGACGTGAATTTTAAATTACTACGTTTATACTAAAACGAGCGTCTAGTTACAGATAAGTGTTACCATTTTGGGACATGAAATAGAATTAAAAAATGTCTACGTTCGAATATATGTTAACTTATAATGAAAGCGGGTTCGATTCCCGACAGGGACAGGCATGTATGTGATGAATGAGTTGTCTGTATTTCTGGGTTTGGTTATTTATTAAATATATTCTCAGTATTTATAATGTGTATTTCTATGTATTTGTATAGTTGACTAACACCCTTAACACAAGCAAATAATTGGCTTAGGGGTTAGATCAATGTGTGTAATTTGTCCTGTATTATTATTATTATTAGAAAGGGATAATATTTACGAGTTTACGGTGGAATAAAAAATATACTTATATGAAAACATACAAAATTGCGAATAGTATTCAAAAGACTGACAACTTGGCAATACTCCTAACGTTAAAGTCATGATCTCGACAATAATTTTAATGTTTATACATTTATTTTTAAATGTCTTGCAAATAAGTTGAAACGAGAGATTTAGTCGGCTGTTAATTTGTATAAAGGGAAAGAAATATTTTTTTTAGTAATCGTCACGTCCTGTTAACGAGCTTCCGAGTTTTCTTTTAACACTGTTACGTGAAAAAATTCTCCGTCTTCGTTTACAGAAACTGAGCTTGAATTAGTATCATTTTTCTTTCTTCAGTACACTAGGTTAGTAAATAATGTCACGCTTTTAATCAAGGAGATGACTAACATATTATAAAAAACATATATGATGCTGTGTTCATAAATCTCTTCAAAACACAATTTAAATAATTCTTTAATCTTGCTAGGGTTCGAGTCAAAAGGGTTTTAAAATCGAACCCTATTTTTACTAACGTCGCATAAAACATTTGCCTTCATCCAAGTATCAAAATCTTTTAACGTATAATCGAGTCACGTAAAATCGAGTCGAGTATTATCGTGTAATCAAGAGATTAGAGACCTGACAGATATTATAAAACTATATACAATTAATATTTTAAATTTACATAATTCAATTTAATGATCCCTTTAAATTTACATAATTCAATTTAACGATCCCTTCTTCTTAACTTATCGTTATCGGCAAATACATTCGACAGCCTTAAATTTCTGAACTTGACATTAACTATTTAGAAATAATAGTATCTTGTAATTAAAAGCATATTCGTGAAAAGTTTTGACTGTCCCAAAAAGTAATATAAAAGCAAAATCGGTTGATGTATAAAATCTTGTTTTCTAAATTTCTGAAATAATATCACATGGACAAATTATGAATTATTATTACCTTGATATCTCTCAGTTCAATTATTTAATATTTATCTTAATCTTATCCAATGGTGATTACAATAATATAATATAGTTTGTCAAGCTATCAATAGAAGTGGATTAGTTAGTAACGTTGTTGAACTACAAAAAATTGAACTTAGGACTTAACAGTTCTTCCATTTCGCAGTACAACATTATGCATCCTACAAGCGTGCTATCATAAACATGAAAATGTTTTTAAAATATTTCTTAGTAGTCAGGAACTAGTTCAAAAATTGCAAGATTTAACAACTGCGACTCCACTTCGCTTCCGCGAATCAACACGCTGATCGAGAGAGATAATAATTGTCGGTTCACGTCTTTCCGAGGAATCCTATTGCGCAAACCGCTTTGTCGGTCACATCAATGCCGGGCCTTTGTCTCCAGCACCATTGTTCTTTTTGGGATGGCCTTGATCATATATTTATGATTCAATTAATGTCACATGTGGGTTGAGAAATTGGAAAGTTAATCAAAATATGTTTTCCATGTATCTATTTACAAATTACTATGTATATGTTTACTATTAGCTTAACAGCTGTGCAATATGTGTGTCGGTACGAAAAATGCATATTTGAAATTATTTTATTAGTCAATGGATAATATACGTTGATATATTAAATCGAATTGTAAGCAAACCAGTAAGTATAGGTTATCCAAGTGTTATAAAAAAAATGTAGATACAAGAACTGCCGCTATCATCAAAAAATAATGGTTAGATGGTAGATCATTTTAGTTTAGTTCTATATATTTTCCGTTCTCTATGCCAGCGCATTCTTCAAAAGCGCCTCTCATGGACAGGGTGGAATTCAAAAAGGATATTCCAAATAGAAATACAGAAAAGAAGTCTATATTCAAAGACCATACATTTTTTAAATTTAGAACTCTTCTATAATAAATAATTTAATCACTATTCTTTCAATCACCGGACTCACCGTACATCTTGCCCTCATCTGAGAGAATGATCTTGCGTCTTCCGCATGGAGGGTATATAGCCAGCGCCTCCTGGAAGCTCTGCTCGATGTCTGGACTCCACACTCCCTCTGCGTCCGCCGCTGACATATCCTGGGGATTTGTTGGATGCTCATGTTTTTATTGGATGGCTTTATGCATTATGATCCAAATGACCCAAAGCAAAAATAAAACAGCTTAACATTAAAACGTTCAAATGAAATATAAATTGAAGATAGTATTTAAATATTGTACATACGTTGTCACGCGTCATTAATATATTACAAGACATTATTTATCTCTCTTTATGAAAGATAATTTATGACTTGTGCTGTTGGAAGAAATTAATTTCTAAGCTATTATTTGCGATCTACATTTATATATTTTTGTCTTATCTAATTAATTGTAACTACTTATTTAAAAAAAGGATCCAATTAATGGTATTTTCTTACACTAATGACACTACTCTACTTAATTCTTTGTTTTCAGTTAGTACCAATTTGATTTTTTCTAAACGCACAATTCAGCTGAAGCATAAGTATAAAATTTTTCCTAAGTAAAAATAACAAAGTTTCTTTTGGTTAGATTCCAGAAATATTAGATACTAAATCTTAATTAAATAATAGATATGTATATATTATACCGAAAAGGTAAAAAAGTTACATCTTCGTTAACGATAGTGTGCAGTACATGATTTCTCAACCTTGAACTTCAAACATTTGCACAATATTATAGAAATAGCTGTCTATTTAGAGTTCAAATTATATGATTTAGTTGATAATTTAGACCCCTGATATTATGTTTAAATCGCCTTTAGGATTTACTTTAGTTTTATTAGTAAAATGATTGTTATTTACATTTTTACATTATTAAATGCACGTTTCTACTGAACCAAGTGTTATCAAAAATGCTTTGATTATAAAGTTGTTTATAATGAAAATGTCTGATAATTTGATTACGATAAGCTTATCATAATTCATAAGGAAATGAAAATTGAACAAAACAAACAGAATTTAGCAAATATAATTATTTATCATAACATGTTAAAATGTTTTATCATAACATTCATTGGATTTAAATAATAATTTACTTATGTAAAGAGAGTGGCGATTTGTTGTGTAACAATTTTGATGTCGATGTATCTTTATAAAAATTATATTTCAGTTATTATTTGAGTTAACAATAAATATTTAACCAAAGTTTAGTACAATAATACACACACACACACACACACACACACAAACACACACACACACACACACACACACACACACACACACAGATACACATGCTCGCAATTTGTATATTATAGGTAGAATAAGTTTAATAAAATATATCTTTCGCTTGTTTGTTTTTAAAATGAAAGAAATAAAGATTATTTATTATTATTATAATATCTATAAGAGACCTTGTTTCTCAATTTAAAATAAAAGGAATTCCAATTTTGAAATAAATATGAGTCACTAAAAATTTTGATTTAACTATTTTTAAAAGGGAAAGTAAGCAAGTTCAGCATTTTATGATCTGATTTTACCTAATATGGAAAAGTAGTTTTATTAAATGGTATTTAAAATTCATGGCTTAATTACTATCAAATATATATTATATCTAAAGGTAATTAATTTATGATATCCTTGTCCTTAATATATCCTTCCAATAAATTATTGCTAGCTGTAATTTAATAAGTTCATAATTCAATCAATAAATAATATGAAAAATTAATCTTCCTTCTACAAAATTACATATATTTAGGTATTATTTTTTAAATAAATTTTATAGTTTTTTGAAATTTGCAATTTAAATAGTAAGACAATGTATACATAAATAGATTAAATTCATTTTCAATTCATCTCACTTATCCAGATGTATTTTTAGTGATGTTACTAGTTCATAAATATGTAATCTGAAGTTACTACTTACTAAGTACCTACATGTGAATTATGATTTGTTGATTTAACGGTATAAGTCATAATAAAAATTATAAAACATAAACGTTAACACAAACCATTTATTTTTAATAATAATTTAATAATAATATTTAATTAACATGTGTAGTTTTTTAATTACTAACAATATTATCTACGTTTCCTCGTACTACGCACTAAAATTGCAAATCAAAATTTCCCAAGCTATATGATGACTACGCGCTTTTACACTCACACATATTTAAAAACGCTAAATGACCGGTGAAGTAGTACTTAAGTGTAGAGTCAAATGGTTTATAGTATCAGAGAAAAGGTTCATATTCGCCTGAAGAAGTGGTTATCCAATATAAATAAATATTTAAATCTATCTTGATAATCAAGAGGCGCCATTGTAATTAATAGAACCGGCTCATTTTAAATGAACACAAAAATAACGTCTCCGGCGGTCTCTATACATAGTTTTAAAACCTTGGTGGATCACTTCGTCTTCACTGAATCTCTTGGTTGATAGTAGATTAGATTTTGAGGATAAAGTTAAACATTTTCTTTAATACCCATTAAGTACTCGATAATTTGTAAAATAATTTTATATAATTTCTTAGTTAATGTTTTAAGCCAATTGATCCTCATTTAATTCGAATACAAACAAATTTGTATTTATTAATGAAAAGATATTTCATAATAATGCTATTTATATTCATGAATTATGTTCAATATTGGTTAGTGGACAATTTATTAAACTTATAATAGAGCTTAACGGTACACATGTCAATATGAAAATATTGGATGAATTCTTGCGAGCACATACATTTTTATTTGATTTCTATTTTAATCTCATAATGTAGATGTTTTTGAGATTCACATGTAAATAAATTATATAATATATCAGACAAAATCGATATCAATAATCTCGAAACATCGATAATCGATTAAATATCGATGTAATTGGATTGTTTTATATATGAAAGACATACCTTTTCATCGTCACTCGCGTCGCCAACATCGAGGTGCTTGGCATCGGCGCCCGAGCCGTTGGTATCGGGCGCGCCGGCCGCCGTGCTCCACGGAGACGCAATGGTGCCGGCTGCGAGCGCGCCGCTCGCTGGAACACACCATATTTATTATAACACTCATTTAATAACTTCAAAATCTTATAATGTTAGTACATATACGTCTGAGAGTGTGTGTAAATAAATAAATAAAGTGTGTGATCTAATGTAAGTTTTTTGTTGATTGGCTGTTTACGTGGAATGCGTACTTCGGAATATATTAATGGTAAATGGTAGTTCCAAGCTTGAAACACAGATCCATCCGGGAAAGAAAGAAATTCATCATCAATTTTTATTTTGTCGGGCAATACTGGTTATAAGATTCATAGTGCAATGTTATATTTGCTGTAATGTGTATGTGTGTGTGTATATAAATAGTATAAAGCTCCTCAATCAACAGGATATCAAATGCAAAAACAATAATTAAAATCAACTTGTAGTTACAGAGATGTGTGTTGAGACAAACTCATTTATCTCAAAAATTATGCAATAATTTGTTTAAGTGAAGAATATCTTATTTTATATTCAATTTGTTAAGCATTAAAATATATTATAATTGACATTTCAGTCGTTTTAAAACGATTGTTTTTTACCTATAAAGAATAATATAATTAATTGATATGAACGGGTGTATAGTATCGAGAGACGCAGGTGTTGAGAACGGAGGGACAAATTATGCATCAATATATAAAACACCTTGATGAGCTTATTATAACTATTAAAACAATGTTATGATGACATTTTAACAAAACCTTTAAAAAAACCCATTCAAATAAAAGTGCATACATTTTTTAGAATAGTTCGAAACAGTTTTCACAAAGGATTGAAAAGCGTATCCGAATAAAGAGAAGTGTAATTTAATAGTATCGCATGAATAGGCGTGCAGCGTTTGACGTCAGAGGCTGTTTGCTTACTGGGATGCGAATGTAAACATCCAATGGTATTACTAATACATTAATGTTAGCAGAAACAAGATTTACGTCTGAATTTCATACCAATAATTATAGGCTGTTTATATCTGTTTATAAAATACGATTCAAATTTTTTTTGTATGTTATTGCTACAAAAGTTGATTGATTGAATAAATGTTTATAAGATCACTTGTATATATTTTGATTCATTAATTACACACTTATATTAGTTATTTTATAAAACTATTTTTTTAAGTTTAAATATGACCTACATACATACGGAATGACGTTTATATTTTGACTAATCTATATAAAACCGCTCAAAACCTTAAATTGCCAGTCTACTCTTCTGAGTCAACATTTACTTTAATCGTAGTTTGAAACTTCTTGACACTATTAAAATCTTGATAAACAGCTGGTTTTTTTTTATAAATATCTTTATATTTTGGAGAAGAATATTGTAACAGTGCAGTAGCAATGAGGTTTTATGTCCCATTGTTGCAGATTTTATAGCGAAGATTAATTAACGAGTGATTTTTCTTCCACACCGCATTTCAAAATACTTGACAGCAGAACCTCGGTTTGTATTGATCTATATTTGCCAAAATACATCAAACTAATAAGCTTAAATGTTAAATAAATATAGAATCATTCAATAGATAGAATAGAGAAATGAATTTAAACAAGTTTAACATGGCTTATTTATAATTATTTTCAAACATTAATTTAGGTTGCATCTATTCAATATTTATCTACATCTACTGCAAAGTTAGTAGCATTGATTAGGATTTTCGAAAGAAGCTTAATAGATGTCACCACTATCCCTATAAGGCGATCATGTATAGATTGCTTGATTCACTGAAATGGGTAGCAGTACGGTAGCTCAATTAGTATTTCGACGGGACGGCTTCCGAGAGGACGTGGATTCGAATTTTTGCACGGATCGGTTTATTTTTAATTCTTTATTTATTTAAAACTAAAATAAGCTTAACATAGCCACAGATGTTAAAAGATTTTTTCAAATTTAAGCTCAAGAAAATTAAGAAACAATTTTCAATTTAAGGAGGTCTATGTGACTACATTTGGAATCATATAGTTATTCCTTAAAAACTGAAGTTACTGCTATTGTTTCTATGCAACCTGAACTGTATGCAAATTATGACACAAATATCACTTAAATAAAGTTTAATTGAAGGCGTATGGCAAATTGAAATGACACCTACTTCGTCAATTTAAATATATTTTTTTTGTGGTTTTTACATGCATATTAAAAACAACATTAAAACTTGTTTGTGTTTTGAAATAAATTAACGGTGTATAATTATATATAGCGTCCGATAGGTCACTTGTTGCTTCATTAATGTAGAGCTGGTATAATATCTACAGCTTTGTTAATTTAACCTTTATATCATGAATAGGCGAATTGCCTACACATTATATCTAATAAGAAAAATTCGCTTAAGACACAATTTCGAAATTTTCATAATACCAGATAGGGCAAGCTTTCTTCATTCAAGACTTGAGCGGAGGTAAGCATTCTCGAAATTTTCATATTTTCCGTAGAAATATGCAGGTACAAACGTTAAAAATATAGATATAATATCAAAACGGAGAATTTTGTTATGAAGATCGGATCGGGAGAGTACAAGTATGCGGCGCCGCCCCTGGCGCGGGGTGCTTCGCTACTTTATTAATCCACTTTACCTTCTTCTAAGTCACTTTACAAAACAATATTTCTTACCAGCTTCATTTATCAAATAAAATATCATAAAAATTATTATGGATTTGGAAATAGGAAATTAAATTTCCGTTGCAATTATCACTGCAATCATGATTTAGATATGAACATATTAAACATAATAACTAAATTAGGAATCTAGATCTCTCGTCCGAATCTTTCGTACGCAATCCGAATCTTGTATTCAATATTGTATTCATTGAGTTAATGTATTGTCATGTTTATTAACATGGTATATCAAGTCGAGTAGGTATAAGGCTGAAGCATCTTCAATTAGAACTATTGAGATTAATTCGTGACGACGGCTGACAAAGGGCGGTGAATGTGCAATAATTAAAATAATAAAGCGTCGCCCTTTGTGATATGACAAGTGTCCGCAATAAGGGAGGCATGTAGGGTCGTACAATACCGGCTTTATATAGCAATTCATATAATAGCTAAGAATTGGAGTTTACTGATTGTTTTTGCTCTTTTGTTGATGATGTTAAATATATTGAATATTATAATTTGACCGTTAAATCACATGCGGGTTTTATTGAAGTGGAAAAACAGGTGTTTAAATAATTGTGAAAGCTGATATAACAGCTATTACTAAGAATTAATTTATATTTTATTTAGTCTTGATTCATTAGTGATATTAAAAATATATATTATACCTATAAAAGTATCACTTTTACTTTAATAAACAGATTGTTTTTTGGAGCTAGAATTACGTATAGTAAAAAGATTCATTACCTGTAATGATTTGTTTCTAAAATCCAACTCTCTCCATAATCATATAAAAAAAAATGTTATTATATTAATAATCGAGTCATAGTCTCATACGGTAAAATACGCTGCTGTAACAAAATAAACGACACGTTCAATCCTTTGTGAGGCGATGTTTATTATCATTACACGTATTATATTAATAATATAACGTTTACCATTTACCGTTGTTCCTCAATATTATTTATTAATAGACCAGCTGTGAGTTTATTGACGACATTCGTTACGTTGTTTCTTATAAATATGTATTATTAAAGGTTATCTAAATTAGAGATATTATGAAAATATATTCATTTATTTATTTATACCATTTGATTTCTTAGAAACAAACTATGTTTATGATTATTTATTTAATGTCAGGCAAATGTACGACCGTGGTCTATTCTCAAGGGCTAAACGAATATAGACTCGATTAAAAAAAAACAAAAAAAAAAAAAACAATTAGTCCTTTACTGAAAATAACGTTTTAGAAACAGCACGCGATTCCAGTAAGAGGAATGCATTTAATAGCAACAACGGAATAATTCTAGTAATTTAGTGCCGTTTGGAACATATCGCGTGAGGTAGGTAAAAGAAAACTTTTTCACAGCTCCCGCCTGGATCCGTTTGAGTAATTAAACAAATAATTTCCTATTTAATAACAGTTCTATATTATTATAGCTAAGTTCGACCGTAACAAGAATTAAGTCTTAGTATCCATTGGAATGTTATATTTATTATTTAATAGAATTTATATTGGAATTCTTTATATTGTAATCAAAATACCAGTTCCATAGAAACAATGCAACTGAAAAGCTGTAACGCGAAATAAAATTAATTATTTGATTAGTTAGAAACGCAGAACATAGACTGAAAGTTAAATGAAACGAAAACCGCCAAAGAACGTACACGAACGGCAAATAGCATTGTAGTAGCCATCAGCGAATCGACGGAGTTGGAATAAAGAGAGGGAAAATAGAGAAATAATATCCGTATGGTAGCGTGGGGTGGTGGGGGTGGTGGGGGGTAGCGTGGGGTGTGTGGTACCTGTGAGGGGCAGCACGAGGGTTCCGCGTCCAAAGTATGTTAATTAATTTTCGGTTGACCGTCCACCGCTCGCTCAAATCACCCGCTCGTGCGGTTTGCGTACATTTTCATATAACAAAGGGCCTGTTAGCGTACTCAATAAGTACACTTTTAATGAGCGAAATACCGATTTGGTTTGTTCGTTGTAGGTACTGTTTCTAAAATGTTTTATTAACATGTCATTAATATTCATGAACCAAATATAAAATATATATTTCTTGTGATTCTTAAACTAGACGGTTGTGAAATTTTGGTTGTTGAGAACACACGCGACTTTGCATTGTATCTAACAAATTATCTGAAATAATCTAAATAAATTATATGTTATAGAATATTAAAATAAAACTACTTATAGTTTAGTGATAAACACGCAACTAGTTCCTATCCTTGCTGTATTCATTGTTCAATAGCTTTATAGCCTTTCTCAGTCTATGTGATATTACGCCGCAACCCGATTTTAATACTCGGTGTGAATATAATATTATATATCGAGAGTAGAGAAAATCAATATCGATAGTACGTGATGTTTATTGGAAGCCGCGCCTGCGGCCGGACTTACTGATGTGTTTGTCTGTTAGTGTAAATGTTTACTATCGCAAGACATGTGGTGCGGTGAGATGCCACGTGCACTGAACACGCACGTCCTCTCACGATCTTACCACAAGCTGCTGCAACGTGCCGCAACTACAGGGGCTGCTACGTCAGCGGTCAGCAGCTTCTGTCTCACAACCGAACTATACATATATATAACTATACTATATATATGTTCATTGGCAACGCCGTTTGGTAAAGATAATTAAATAAATAGTGGTCCATAAATTTTAAAATACATTTACGTCTGAGAGGTTCATTAAATATTTAGAGAAATGTGATCAGAGTTTTTTGTTTTTGTGAGTGTTGATGCTATTTATTCTTTTAAAGATGATGGGAGCGCACCTATGAGTCACATGTATCCAGTGCCAACAGACCACTCTGCCAAGAAGGTCTCATCAATTCTGATGTCGCTATGCTAGTTTCGACTCTAAATAAAACTTCCTAGAATCTAAAGCTAGGATGTATGAAATTAGATATACTTGAATGATTCATTGGTTGATCCGCCAGCTGCTATCGAGGAGTCGGGTAGCAATGTTCTCGGCAAATATCGCGGCTCGTCTTACATACGATACGTAATAACAACAATAACATACTTATACATTTATCACTTACGTGGTAATTACAAATGTATGTAGATACAAAGAATTACTTTTATACATCAAATATAATATTGTAATTTTCATTAGGTTCGAATTTTGAACTTGAATTAAAAAATCATATTATTGGCAATTTACCAAATGGACTGTAACCAAAGAATATAGTTAGCATCTTCACGAGAAATCTGCTTAAATTTGTGTTTTGATAAAATTGATTTCACACTTAACGAGAGGCCCAACGAGCTGGAAAACGATAAAGGATATTTCACATTTATATTATTATATGTGTAAACTACGCAGTTTATTAATTTATGTATAGCATAAGTTTATAATATTTAAAAAACATTAGACTAACCCATCTTTATTTATTAATTTATATATACGATTAGTTTATAATTTTCTACACAAGTTTGTGGTAGAAAATAAAATTCATTGGAAGCGGTGTTGATATACCATGACGGGAACAATTTGCGGAGCATGCAACGCGATCGATATCGCCTCATATAAAAACTTGCTTAACGTTATTTAAAAACGAATCAAAATGCACTTTAGGCAACACTTGATGAGCGAACTAGAATTAACCATGAAATAAAGCATGTAGTATAAAGAACACATGAGCGTATTGCATATATATCTAACATCTTATATTCAAGTATTCAGACCGCAGTAATATTACCTCCGACACTTAACAAGAAGCAATATCTAATATAGATGGGGCAGTAACAAAAGATACTTATGAAATTAAGGCTATAAATCAGCGTAGAGCGGGCCGGGCCATGAATGAGCATAGGAACAACGGCGTATATGTAAATAATGTCGTATGACGCCAGCCGGCCGCCCGCTCGAATGTTAACCGGAACGGCATTATGCGATAAATGATATAGTACCAATATTGTACCAAGTAATATCAGGACAAATGACACACATTGATCTAACCCCTAAGTAAGCAAATTATTTGCTTGTGTTAATGTTAGACAACGATACAAATACATAGAAATACACATTATAAATACTGCGAATATATATAATAAACGACCAAACACAGACATCTATGCTCATCACATACATACATGCCTGTCTCTGCCGGGAATCAAACCCGAGTCTAATTGCGCCGTGACACGTTAAGCGTCTGCGCTAACCACTCTACCAACGGGGCGGTTTAAAATATCGTATATTTCGTTAATAATATTTGATAGCTTCGTTTGTATAACATGTAAATGTAGACGGATGAGTCTAAGTTCTATCGGATATTCCAAGTTGCTAAAACTTTTGCTTAATATATTATTATAAAGGCTTCTAGCAAGTAATAAAGATTAAGAAACAGTTTCGTGAACGGACATGCAGATTATGTGGTGCAAACAGTGGCCGCCAGCGCGAAACGTTGCCGTCGCAACTAAAGATAACGACGTTGGGAAATAGTATGGAGCGACACATTATATATACTTATTAATATTATATGTATTATTAAAAAATAAAAAAAATATATTAATTTGTGCTTACAAACGGTTAAAGTTTTTTATATAACATTATTGTTAATTTTCTTAAAAAAGATGCAATGTAATAAAATCTAAAATAGCGAAATACAATCAAGAATATTAAAAAAATACAAAGATTTGGCAATTTTATATAAAGTTGTAATTTTAATAAAATTCCACTCTTGAGGGGTTAAAATTAATTTAGAAGTTCATAGCATAAGATGTTATAATTTAGGACTTTTTATTAGAATTCGATTTGAAATAAAAACAGTCGACTGTAGGAACCTTAATGAAACATTATATTATATAAGGCAGCGGCGGTAGCAGACCACTAGTGAAATAATATAATAATGTTAAAAGTGACCTTAGGAAACCAAAGATCACCGTTATAGATTATAATCTTATATAAAAGTATACCTGTAATTAAACATATCCTTTATAAAATGACGTAAATGATACGATACGTGAACACAGACACACTACATTGACCATTTAGGTCCGAAGCATCTGTGAGTGCATCTTAGCGATTAGTTTAGCAAATGTAAACGAGTTCAGAAATTAACTAAATTATTATATTATATTTAAATATGTTCTCTATATAATTATGATTCGTTCATAAACCGCAACGAAATAAATCTCAATTGTTTTAAATTCTTGGAACTGTTCAGTATTTTTGATCATGTACATTCCAAGTTTTTAGTCATCACAAAAGAGGACAGACAGTCATAGTTTCCTCTTCAATTTATTTATATCTATTTATATATGTGTGTGTAACTCATTTTGTTAAAGCCCAAGTCATGGATTCGACACTTACACGTAATTTATTTCCGCTATGAATGAAAGCGTCTTTTAAAAGACAAATGAAAAGCCAAGTGATATCTTAATATTCATTGCATAAATATATAAAGAAGGAATTCCAAAAACTCGACCTATTGAATATTTGAGCGTTAATGAATTATTATTCTCTGGTCGTAGTCAGTTACGTGACCTGAACTCTTTCCTACTGTGGTTCAATATCACACGACTACGTCAAAAACAATGAATTCATTACGAACTTCCACGTGCACACCCACTGCAACGGAATACAGACTAAAAATAATTTAATTAATGAATATTTACTATCCTTTGATACAAACAAATCATACCCAGTGAAGAACAAATAAGATTTATAGATAATTAAAAATCGATTAAACCGTCCATGTAAGAGAACTCGATAGCCAATATAGCACATATCAGCTAGCGGCAACACTATCTAATTGCATCCCATCAACTTAAGGTATCAAGATAATCTAATCCTCAACGCAGCTAGTTTCATTATAACACAGGCGGTTTACGTAATAGGGAATCTAAGAGCTTTAGTGGGATCAAGGTGCGCTGATAATCGAATTAATTTCACTGCACTAGAACCAACGTTGCCGACAGAGGGTGTAACTTAGTTTATGACTATGCTTGGTACGCTCTTAGCATGCAACAAGTTTGTAGCGAACATCTTGAGTGCTTTGAAAACGGTTAAGCCATATAGAGCTGTTCGAGCGTAATACGTTGTAGCTTCACTCGGCCTCGAGCGATCTAACTTGTATGTAGCTTTTGTATATAGATTTTAATTACAATGTTTATTCAATGATTGTAATTATCAATTTGTAATAAAGTGATTTACATTATTAATATATTTTGTTGTTAAATTTGAACTTATTAATGAATAATGAGTTGTAATTCAAATGTTAATTATCATGTTTTTACAGTGTTTATGACGGCTACTTGTATGGTGATATAAAGGGACTCATAGTACGTCATAAAGGGCTATAAAATGAAGCAAACGCAATTAGTGGTAACAGCCGCGAGGGCAGCTGCGAGACAATCGTCGACAATTCGCAGGGTTCAATGACCGAATGCGATTTATTTATATACCGCGGTAGAAATAGATAGTTCCGTTGACAGTAGTGGGGATAGTCTATGACTTTGTCTTAAACTGAAGGTGAAATAGACCTGCTTTGTATAGACTTTACTTGATATGTTTCAACTTGCAGTACAGATCATTTCTGGAGTATCTTATTAGTGAATTATCGTTATGACCAGATTGAACCTCTTCAATAAGTAGGATTACTTTTGCAACACAAGAGACTTGTATAATTAGTCATTTGGGTATTATATTATAATAGTATTATTAATAAACATTACTGAAACAAATAAGCTTGTAATAAGTCTAGTAATTCAAGGTTTTGCAAATAGTATTTTAACTAGAAATTATTTAACATTTTCATACTAACTGAGTAACATACTTTAAAATGTTTGAAAATAATAAAATTATATACAATAAACGGAATAATATAATAAAAATCCCCTTATAATCTATAACCGAGATTGCAAGTTATTGTTTAACTTATTAACACAGGAAAACTAGAGCAGGTAAACTAGTTTTTATCTTGTTTATTAAATAAAAATCAATTTTCTCGATATTATTCAGAATATTGATTTTGTGTGTGTGTGTGTGTGTGTGTGTGTTTGATTTATGACATATTACGTCATATAAGCTTGTTAAGCTCTACCATTATCACATGTTTTTGGCGCGCTCAGCGGACAATGGTAAGAATAAGCGATTATGTTTCTCACAGTAATTATTTATTTATACGCGTAATATCTCTTCGGTATCACGTATAATTGGATCGCAATGCGAGAACCTATGCGGAAGGAGTATCTGGTTACATTCTGTGTCTTATTCTAAGAACACCATGGGAATACCATGTTTGAAAGAGAACTCTTTAGATAGGAAATATGTTTAATATATAAATATGTAGATATACAAAAATCTAAAAAAAGTTCGGTGTCTAAGAACAGAAGGTTTAATAAAAAAACTTATATATAAATGTAAAATAATAATATTCGTATAATCGGTTACTTGTGAAACAGATAATCAGATGATGTATACCTGTAAATAAAAGAACAACATAAAAATATCCAGTTAGAGTTGAAAACACTAGACGCATAGAATTTCCATTGAAATGAAGCGCGGTTAAGTGAAAAAGTGGAAACAAAGGCCGCTACAGTTGCTATTTAGTATGCATTTGGAAAGGAGTGGAGGCGAGAGCAATAAGTTTTGAGCTGGCGATTTGCATAGATTGTGGCGGCGACGCGCGTTGCCGTACGCAGGGTTGCCACCTATGATTAGAATAGATGTTCATTTTATTATTTTGTATACTTAAATAGGGGTAAACTGTTAGTCACGGTGAGTGCGAAAGCGATCCCGTGGCGTTCCGTCATGGCGATGAGGGTGACCGTTGGGTTTTAGTGGGTATCTTGAAGTCTCAGCAACCGTCCCGACCGTCCCCTGGGCAGGGTGGTATCCATAAAGGATTTCCCAACGTAAAAAAAAAACAGGGGTAAACTGTTAATGGAATAAGAATAGAAAAAGTACGTTCTGATTAACGGTACAAATATTCGATCTTTATATGTATTTGTACACATAATATTCATGTTATTAGCATATTACATAAGGTAATAAAAAAATACAAAATAATTGAAACAAAAAATTTTTCAATGAATTTCACAGCCCTGATCCTAAACTCCGACAGCACTGGCTATATGGTGCAACGATTCAGTGATTTACACGAACACAAGAACAAGCCGGGTCACTGTGGGAGGCGCGACCTGATAACACCTGTACAATTGTACCAACATACTAACAATTACACGTAATGATAGTGTCATCGATGTTTTTATCCTAGTATGGCTGCGGTACTTCTACTGAAGACTGAATTGAATTTAAGTGGTCCGAAAAGGAAAGAACAAATTTAGTAAAAAAAAAACGCCTATTATTGTTAACTACAAATGAGTAGAACATGTTTAAATTGTTCTCATTAAACAAGGAGACAAGCATGAGTAAAATGTACCAACGTCGATTAGCAGAATTCCTGTCTCTCTATAGCACATAACTAAAAACAAGGATCTAGACATACATGTGCTGACTCTCCATATAAGAACATAACTAGCTTGACTCATCCGCTGCCTGTTGAGGTAACGATCTTTTTATGTTTATTACTATTTTAATTACTGGCCAGCATTGTCTAACCGTATGTGGACTTATTGCTTATTAAATGGTTACTTATAAACGATGGAAAGAAACGTAAACAACAAAGATAATAACTGGTTAAGATGTTTCACTTTAAGTATAACAGATTTGAAACTTAATTGTCAATTTTGAAGTATACTACATATTTTACACTAAATTGTTCATATTTGTAATTGTTATGACTTATGACTTTTAAATTAAATTAATTTATAAACGCAAACATTTTGTAAAAGGTGGATGTTGGTGCGTTATTAAGCATAAATTATTGAACGGATTAAGAATGAAACTTCAGAATGCCAAATAAGGTATAATTTATAGAGATAATGTGTAAAACAACATATAAGGATAAGTGCAAGTAAGTTTAAAAAAATCAGAGATCTGAGCTTTGCTTAAAACTTAAAATATGTATGTCTACACACAGCCGAAGCGAGGCAATAGATAAATCCTACCAATGACTTTTTGGAATTTAAAAAATACTCTTCAATACCTATAAATTAGCGTTACTTAGTAGATATAGCAACATATGAAAACTAAGTACGGATATATCAGTCCTAAGCGCAATTACGCAACAATTCTGCTAATGCAATTGGTAAATAGTAAATTGTAGGTAATTAGAAATGAGCGGGTGTCGCGATGGTTGCAACAATCACTTACTATGCGGGTTATTATAGCGGCTTGCATAACTAGAAAATCTATTATCGTCGGGATGATTTCAACAGAGACCCCCAACAATTTGTATTCAAATTAACATCGATAACTAAGTACATAAAATATTAATGATAATACTAAAGTCTTTATTTAGTTTTTAACCCCTGACCCAAAAAGAGTGTTATAAGTTTGATCTGCTTATCTGTGTGTCTGTCTGTGGCATCATAGCAGCCAAACGAGTGGACGGATTTTGAATGTCGTTTTTAATCGAAAGCCTGGTTCGTCGATATAGTTCTTAGCTATGTTTGGTCGAAATAGAAGCAGTCGCTTCGAAGATGTGAAACTTTTATTGGTGCTGGTGAAAGGTTCTCATACAATATTGATAGTTAAAACCTAAACAAGTGAAATTGGTATGTTCGTAGGTTCATTTAAATTAACATAGAAAAATTAAAATAATTTTGAAAGCAGAAAAAAAATAATTCAAAAACCCACGATACAAAAAGACCTCTGAAAAGTGTAAAAATAATATTAATATGTACTTATTGAAGTCGTTGTGTCGAGGAACCGCTAAATAAAGGAAGAATTATAAATGCAAGTAAATTACCACGGCAAACAACGAAATAACAATATCAAACCGTATAGTGTAAGTCCTAATTCATTAGCTCCAAAAATTTTGTAAAATAGACACCGTCGTCAACATACATACAACGGTCTGCCGACTCTACGACTTCAATAAATACATAATAATAATATTTTTATAATTTCTAGACGCATTTCTGCAATTTTTTTATTATTTTTTTTTAACATATTTTACACTAAAAACTTATTGACGTATATTGGATATTAAAAATAAATAAATATATCTATGTGATAATAAAACCATAATGGGTATAATTTACGGTCTAAAACTAATGAAAATGTTACTATTAGTAGGTACAGTAATTAGCTAATTATAATTTGTTACTTGTAGTAAATGTTTCGTGTCAAGTGATGTGTGACATGGATGTTATGATGTAATAATGAACAACTATATTTTGTTAATGGCCTAATGAGGACAAGCTTTTATGTTTTAAAAATTGTGTTACAAATAAGTCCTTTTAGATTATTTTAACAGAAACTTTCATTTATTTAAATTGAAATAAATATATTTGTGTTGGTTACTTCTGTAATAATCTTTACAAAATTAATATATACAATATATTTATATGTAAAGTGAACGAAATATGTATTAAATTGTGAAATGCCGATACAATACTTGTAATCCATCTCGTTTGAAAATATCTAAAAACATGTATAGCCACGTTTTAAGCTTATTTAAATTTATATAAATATAAAATGAAAAATATAACAACCGAGCTACAGCTCAACTTGATACGGTAGCTCAGTTGGTAGAGCGACGGGACGGTTTACCAGTAGTCGTGGGTTCGAATCCTGCCCGTATCAGTTTATTTTTCATTCTATATTTATATAAATTATAATCCTTCTTGATTTAATTTTTGCTACAAAAATTTCAGTTATCTGTGTAAATAAACGAACTGTGGATGGAGTTTGTGCTATATCAGGTTGGTTTAAATCTCGGATTGTAGATTGATTACTAAATTAGGTCTTTAGAGAAAATACGGTATTTTTTTAAATAATATCCATTAATATATATTGTTTGTTGTTTGTCAAGCTAATCTTCGGATCTACTGAAAATTTATATACGACTTCAGGCTTATTGTTAACTTTGGTTTTATTTATTTTTTATATCAATAAATGAGAATATCTGATAACTACTAAGTATTCATGAAATAATACCGTTAAATAGGTGTGTAAGTTTTATTATTTTAATACACATTGAAAATATGATGTTTTAATTTTATAACTTTAAGCCAAATGTCTATATAAAAAACATTAACACAATAAAATATAATAAATATTATGAGTAATAAATAAATATCTTAAAAGTAAATAATATTGAACTTTAAGTAATGACATCAATTGAAGACAAAAACAATTGTTATTTATTTGTACGTCAAACAATCCTACTACGTAATTACACGTACACTGTTTTCTTGTACGCTTTTCACGAGAAAACTTTTCAACCAATCAAATTTCAGCGCAGCCGAACGGAATACAAACATCTTTTAACACAATACCTCTACATATATTGGAGTAGAAGTTAATATACAAAAGTATGCGGAAATTGCTATTAAATAATAAATGTAAAACATATCAAAACGGAGTATGTTAGGTAAGATTTCGGTTAAAATAGTGTTTACAGTCGGCTGTAACCGTTCGGTCACGGGCAGTGTGCCAACGTCGCTTCCGCACCAATGTCGCCGGACAACTTGTCATTCACGCTAATAATATTTAGAGTTCTTAAAACGACTGGCACTGCCCGGTAGCGTTCGGAAACTTGTTAATATATTCATATTTAAAAAAAAAACTTGTTACACTTTTTATATCTTATTTTGTATTGGTATTCATAAACATAAAGCTTTATTTTCTTTTCATGAATATTTGTTGCTTATATTATTACATTAATAATTAAACTCTCCTGACGTGACTATATGTATTTCTAATATGAACTGAAGATTACAGTTCATTACAATTGAGTAAGCCAAATCCATCAGAAGTTTAGAGTCTAGAGTCACAGACCATTATAGTTAGCAAGGTAGAATCATTCAGGAGTTTACTAGAGTCACAAATAGAGTCCAACTATTCCACTGATATGTTTAATTTCATTAAAACTAAATGCACAGGTCTTGTTTCATGGAGTGTTAAAACAGGAAGTTACTTGGACACGATACAAGATATTTCTTAGAATATTTCATCACTTAACTTATTGCTAACATTTGCTCATCGCTGTTCTAAAATAAGAAATGAAATCTAATAATATATAATCTCAACGTACAATATAAGAAAAATAATATATATTTTTTCCCGCCACATCGAAATAGAGCACGTGGCGACATTTTAATATATTTTTACAGGTACAATAATATTTTTTAAATAAATTTAATTGACAACAAAAATAAATTAATTTGTTTTAAAAAATTAAAAACGAGAGAGTATATGTAGAGTTAGTTTATGTAGAGCCCTACGTTAGTCTTATTTCATGTTATGTCAGACGTCAAAGTGCAAGTGTAAAAGTGCAGTTGCAAATTGTATCGAGTAAGCAACACTTACTGTGTTATTTGTTTGTAGACGCTAAGACACTAAAGTGTGTTAAGCTTAGGGGACATGACGTAATGACAAAGGGTGCAGGCGTCCAAGTTGTCAAACGAGAAGTTTTTATCGGGCTGCCTGTCGCCGTGGAATAGAAATGAGCCTTGAATAATGCATGTGTGAGCCCTCCCCCCCCCCCCTCCAACCCCTCTCCCACCCCCCCTTAACTCTAAACTGATTTGCCGCGATGTTGCCAGGCCATCGACAACAGGTTCCTGATACCGTTCTTTACTCAGTTAAAACATTAAAATTATACGGTGTGTTAAATGTGTTAATATGAACTGTCATGTAAACTTAATGTTTATTTATTAATTGATAATTATGTAATAATAATTAAAATAATAGCCTATTTATTACTTGTACAGTTTGATTAATTAGTATTTACGTATTTAGTTGATGGTTATGACGAATAAAATGTTTTTATTCGATTATTCTTTTGTTATAAATGTGTAAATTAATATATAATTAAAATTATTTTTTTAGACTATTCTTAACGAAGCGTTAAAAATGGTATATTCTAAAATGTTTTTAATCTAAAAATATCCAATTAAGTATCAGCAGGACAATGACTTCAAAATTATATTCAAATTTATTCAACGACTAGATAAAAAGCTCACATTCTAAGCCTAATTAATAATAATTACAAAAATAAATTAAAAACATCTAGCTGGAATGTTACTGAGTGGTAAAAAACAGAGCAAATCCAGCCAAATCGCAACTGCATTTCTATTTGAAAATAGAAGTCGTAAAAAATTTGCGTCCACGGAATTATTCCGCAGTAATAAACCAGGGGTTATTAAAACACGTGGCCAATCTGGCTGCACTACACGTGCAATCATATGGGGAATATTGCCCTACTCTATTTTGATCCACCCTTAACAAAGCTATGGATGAATACATCTAGAAAGGACTTTTATTTTCTATTTTTTTTATTAATATATTTGTCATTTCATGAAGTCAAGCAATTATTATTTAAACATTGACGTAACAAATTTAACCCTATTTTAAAATATTATTAGGATTCCAAACGTTTTTATATACAAAATTAAATTAAACTAAAATTGAAGTTAAAATATTAGGATGTTACAATGTTATATATACTTAGAGTATTTCTGTATTCGTATATATACTCAATTGATGGGTAGAATAATACAATACTAATTCATAAATAATTATAATGAAAAACATACTATTTAGAATTTTAATTTATATTTAGTTGGTTGAATTTATGTAATGCCAAGTAGTTTGATAAAGAAATACTTGCTATTTGTTCAAGTGCATTGATATCATTCATAATTATTCAAAATATTATACATTACATCTAACAAAAAAAAATAGATTCTGACCAAATAAAGGCTTTACAAGATTAAAATTGATTTAAATATAAGCAGACAATTTTATACTCCATTCATATCTTTCACATGTAAATTAAATATGCGTTGTAAAATCAATGGCTGACCCAGATCTTGTAAAGAAAACTTTATTTAAATCGCTCCAATCAGAAACTACATAAAATAAATAAAATGAAGTATTCCTGTCATTACCCAGTTAATACCTACAATTATGCCAAATGGCCCAACATAAAAGCAACAGCGGATAATAATTTGATGTATTACGTAGTCGAAGGATACTTTTTTTAATAAACTGACACACACTACAGAATGTGGATGTACGTATCTTAAATTCCCCCCACTACATTAGATAAAGTATGCATTGTAATGTTGTTTCTAATTTAAAGTGGGTCAGACTTGAAAACGGCAAGGAGTTTACTAAAGTTAGCGACAACGACCGTAAAAGAATTTCAGACTGCACTATTCCAGAAGTTTCTACGACTTTCGATTATAGAATATTGATATAATTTTTCGATTGCGACAACCGACACTTACTTTTATTAAAGTGTAATTTAGCATAATAATAAGCATTAAAAAAATTGTTCTTATTGCCAATACATATTTTAGATAATTGGTATTATAATATCTGATAAGTATAAGTGTTGATATATTAGATCTAGATTTGAGAATAAATAACATATTAGTAAAAAAAATAGGATAAAAGTTTCTTTCTTTGTTATGAGGAAGTCGCAGTATAGGCCATTTACGTTTTACCAGAAAAACGTGTTTATTATAATAAAAAAATATAATTTATTTAATTAATTATAAACATTGTATAACAGAGAACATACTTTAGGCACACGACTATGACAGACATATCCTGGCGAAAAGTACCACAGAAATAGGTTAAGATCATTATTTTACAGAATCCTAATCGTGGTCATATACAATAAATAGGGCAACGTGTATAAATATAGTGTAAAGGTCTCGTCAGAAGAGAACGGATACATTACAATGCCACGGTAAGAAAGCTCCGTTCGTGCGCCGGCGCCGCATTTTGAACGTTTGCGACATCAGGATAGGCGTTCACGTCCTCAACTATAGATAGAAGTGATCTTAAAAGGTTATAGTTAAATATCATTTAGTACTTGTGATCCCACTTCAAAATCTTATTATATTTCCCAACGTTTGTTTGTCTATAATAGTAGCTAATAGATGAAATTGACATGGTTTTATAGTTATATAGTTGTTCAAATTAATGACTAACAAAACTAACTTGGTATCCATAGTTCTCGTAATCACAACACAATCATAGAACCCGCTTCATATCAATTCTAACTATCAACATAATCCTATTTATAATACCCTTGCCGACTTATACAATATACATAGCTGTTAGTTTTGAGTTGACTAAAATACAATTACATATTATAATATAAGCAGTAGTCGGTAACAGTTTATACTATTGTCACGTCACAATAGTGGCGACGGACACAAAAAAAAAACATAAAAGAATAGAAAATTTACAATGTGATCCGTTAAATTACTAGCGAGAGATAATAAAGGAGAGTTCAAAAGATTGAACAACTATTTAACTTGGCACCTTTGTAAACAGAACAGGTAGAGTTAACTAGAAAAACTTACATACTACAAATGTATAGAAAATTATGCTCCAACGACAGACGAGATAAACATTGCAACCACAATACTCCTTAGATTAACGGTTGTCTTAGATGTTTTATTATTTGCGGTCTTTGTGCCTTCAAACAAAAACAACAAAAAGTGAGACCTAATTATTGTGTGTTTGTAATGAGTTATACTTGACGTAATACCATCAATAACATTGAGCTTTCATAAATGTAAATGTAAAAGAAAAAGTGATGGCGCGAATAGACGAGCGATCATAATATAATAAGCTCTACCCACGCGCGATGAATCATGCGCCTGCGCAGCCCGTTGCTTCAGCACAACGAGAACAGCAAAAACATTACCTACTTTTGAATAAGATCCCTTTCTCTTTCTACACCTTCTGCTGCTGTATTGCGCTTAAATAATTCATTATATTAAGAGAGAAAATAATAAACTCAAATAAATTATCATCTTTAATATGTAGAGTTTAGAGGCTTAAGTGATTCTTTTTCATACTCAAATGCATACAAAAAAACAAGTTTACGTGCGAGAGACCATTCATGTTTTAAAATATTGCTGCTTTATACCGGGAACGTAAATGTTTCTGTTTATACATTATGAAAACAAGCAAAACGGAACATAAACACTTAAACAGCGGTAAATTCACGGTGACATGTGAAATGTCCTTTCACTTGATACGCTTTTGAAAAATACAGATTACAAATTAAGTTCTAATAAAGCTTTTCAACACAACAATATTCTAATATTGTTTAAAGTTTAAAGTAAATAATCTTGAACTTTTTATGTTAATTGATTAATATATATCTCACATTATTATTTAAATAATAATTAATGCCCTAAGGGAAGCACAAATAAAAAGCTATAAGGAAACAAGTGCAAATTTACATTTCGTGGAAACTTTAGCACTGAAACTGCGTATTGCTATTAAATAAGAACAACAAATAACTAAGCAGGTTCTGTTACGTACACTATACAATTATTATTTTCTTATTAATTTGAGCATTCGTAATATTATGTCACATAACGTCGAGTCATTGCAGTCGAAGCGTGACGAAGTTGAACGAGTGACCATGAAGTGCGTAGAGCGGCCGGTCGCCAGCGTTATACATAAAAACGGTGACTCACGGAGAGAGATAGGACATACATGTTACAGTGTGTTAGAACGAGAGGTAAATTGTATGAAAACCGGTTCGAGATTTCGAGTTTCAATCCGATATGCTCCTGTCTCAGTCAACTTTGCTTGAGTAGAGTTGTTCTGTTGTCGTTCACTTACATCAAGAAAAGGAAGATTTTTAATTAAGACAAATCATTTAATAAGTGGTTTGCTATTATTTATATGGGAGCAAATTTGTGACTATCGTTCGAGATGTTATTTAGTTATATGGGCTTTATTAATCTTATCTAATACAGGGTTACCTACTGAACACTTTCTTTATCTACGTCTGCGCGGTGATGTCACCACCACTTCGGCCGTCTTATCTTGAAGCTGATAAAACAAAAGTTAGGAATGTTTTGTCGCGTTTGTATGCTAAGAGGCATTGCATATGTTAGAGCTATAATTCTTCGAAAACGACGTTTATTATTTGAGAAGTCTGTAAGGTGACAATGATTACTGATTTTAATTAAATGTAAATAGGTGAAAATATAAGTATGAGTGTGGCGTGTCCATATTACCAAGCGGACAATAGATGAAGAAAGTCTAAATTACAGGAATTTTCCGACTGGGTGGAAATGATCGCGTCTCGGTGAATCATTATGTGTTTTTTCAATTCGTTGCCGCAGAGAAAACGCGCGCGTCCACTTCATATTAAACTCTGAAGAGGCAATTTATATAGCCGATATATATTTTGATACTATCATTATAAATGCTACTCTTTACTCACATTTATTAGTCACATGTGATCGTAATAAAGAAGAATATACAAAAATATAGTCTAAATTTAATCAAATTATATATTTTTTCCAATTAGTTCTAATCATCAACATAAATTTTAATTACGATCTAAACGTAATAAATCAATCAAAAAGTAAATTTAAGATAAATAAGGAACAAGTCATTTTATAAGAAAGCAATAAACTAATCTGATGGAACATTACTGATAATTGTGAAGAAAATCGTCACGCTTTGTTGCGATCGGCGGATGTTAATCTGAATAACGTCGTGACTCGTGTCATATTGATTATTTGTCATACTCAGCTGATTTCATTCGCCGCTCCGATTATTAGATTTATTATACACTGATATATTCAGCTGTATGGTATGAAATTATATTGACCTTCATAACTCACCTAGACTATGAATATTTACTAAACAGATAAATATTTAAAAATATCTATAAACATGTATAGCCATGTTAAGCTTATTTAAATTTATATAAATATAGAAAGAAAAATAATTTTAGAAACATTGGTTAGGATTTTCGAAAGAAACTTAATAGATGTCACCACCGTTCCGACAAAGACGATCACATATAGAATGCTTAATTCACCGAGACGGACGGCGATACGGTAGCTCAGTTGCTAGAGCGACGGGACGGTTTCCCAGTAGTCGCGGGTTCGAATCCCTGCCCGTATCGGTTTATTTTTCATTCTATATTTATATAAATTTAACCACATAAATAGTTAACCTCACAAAATTAACAGCAACTTAACAGCTAAATTATTTCAAGTAAAAAGTTGTTATGTTAAAATCACCTCAAAACCTTATTTATTTCAACCAGAGCATACAGTAAATCATGAAAGAGAATAAAGACAGACCAGGGTATAATTTTATTGTAGGCCAACAATCGTTAAGGCTACTGTTACGACAGTGGGTGAACCGGTTAGACCACCTTTGCCCAATACACTCAATCAGCTTTAACGCCGTAGTCACAGAGACCGCTATACCAGAAAGCCTTTTAGTTCATTTGCTTTCTCCCCTTATCGATCCACTCTTAAATTGTTATTAATTCATAATTAATTGATGCTTAACCGAGTGTTACACGAGTTAGATAGTTCTACAAAAGATACATTTGTATATAATAAATATTATTTACAAAGATTACTTTAACACAATGTTTTTTTTATTTATGTAAATATAGAATGAAAAATAAACCGACACGGCAGATTCGAACCTGTATTGTATCCGATAGCTCAATTGGTAGAGCGACGGATAGGTACATGTTTATAGATATTTTCAAACAATGTTTCAAATGTATAGCCATGTTGAGCTCATAAAAATAAACCGATACGGGCAGGGATTCAAACCCGCGACTACTGGGAAACCGTCCCGTCGTTCTACCAACTGAACGATACGGTAGCTCATAGTCATATATTTATATAAATTTTCAAACAATGTTTTTTATCTAGATATAAATTAAGAGTCATCAAAGTATAAAATCACAATGTTTGAAGTGTAGATACAGTAAAAGCTCGTAAATATTGCGTTGTACACGTGCCAAGACACTAGGCTTCCTGCAATATGAATTCGCTGTCACGCATCCAAAACCGATTGACGATGTTGAATTTGCTTGATCTTCAATGAATCAGATATATCTTACTGTGGACTTATTATCGTAAAGAAAAAACTGTGGTTGTGTTTTCTAATAGTGTTGTAGGTTCAATATTGCTTTTTTTTCGTATATTTATTTTTACATAACACTTTTGCACACGAAATCGCAAAACTTCGAAATATATTATTTTTATTCAGCTATTAATCTGAAAACTTTTATAACTTTTATTCCAAACTTCGGCGAATTATCTTTGGGAATTAAGTGCTACCACACAATAAAATGAAATTACCTAATAATTGGCAAAGAGCAATGTGTCTTTTTATAAGCGTGCTGAAATTATCACAGCAGCGTCTGCCAAAAGATGTGTGATTGATGTGTGATAGTTCGTGATCGCTCATGTGATCAGCATATATTGACAGCGCCGTGCATCATTTAACATTCTATGCTAATCGTGTCTAAAAGACCATAACATCGACTTCCTGTCGAACTTAAATGACTGAAGCACGAAACTGAATCCGCCACCGAAAATTATTGCGTGGCGTGCTGAAAATTGTTCACATTTAGAAGGTAATTGCTGACGAAATTTAACGCTGGAGGGTGCGCACCTGCAGGCGCCGCGATTCATTCATGAGAGCGAAACAAAACGGCGAGAGGTCGAGAACAATCCTCGTCAGATAATAACAGTTGGCTTTTCTTAGAAATATTACGGTGTGGAGGCTTCGGCGGAGGGCATGGTGTCGTCCCTCTCGCACTCGGCACGGGAGAGAGAGAGCGCGTGGGCGGGGCGAGCCGTGTTATGTCACGCCGGGCCGATAGAGGCGTCCGAAGTCGTGGCTCGCATGTTGCACTCGCTGCATCCGTCGTACTTCCCGACTCTTTATTATCATCATTCGTTGGAGAACTCTAGGATTGCGGATGAACAATACAGCGCTTCATGAGCGTTATTAGTTTCCACTTGCCACGACTTCAAAACTCATATAAACGCTAGTTTAAATGCAATATTTGTGTTAAAAGTACTTTAAGTCCTCTAAGGTAATAGGTCCGTGCACTCGCTAGTTACACAAAATTACTCTGTATTTGAAGAAATTGGCGCGATTTAACCGCTTATAGTACGAGGCCGTCAATTTTATTATACGAGGCGACGTTTATAAATCATACTTTTATGGTTATTCTCGGCTATAAAGCAGACATTTCTAACGTCGGGGAAACTACTTGCACTAAAGCAATTGCTATTCAAATATGGACTTTTAGAGTTTACATTTTAAGAAAATATCTAAAGTTGTAAAACTACTCATAACACAAGATTATATAAATAACTAGCGGTTTTAACATTTTAGCTTGGAACATTTTGTTAAGGAAAAATTATTTAAAAAAAAATAAATCAATCATTTATAATTCGAAATGTATAAAACAATAAATAATGGATGATAAAAAAATCATACAGTCAGACAGACATAATTAATAAATAACGAAGTTGAAAATCAAGGTTATTTTGTAACTCTCGATATTTCCTGTTAATAAGACAACTTTTTATTATGAGTATCAAATATAAAGATTAGAATAACAAATTTAATATAAATAAATATTTGTTATGACGGGTTTAGCTCCGATGTGACAAAACGAGTATGTGCCGTTAGAGATATTAATATAAAGCAATATTGAAGAGAGTCGCGTTTTACAGTTAGTATGCAATAAAATATATCATTTAATAGATAATGTTTTAATAAGGAATCTTAATAGCAGTATTTATAAACAGACATAAACAAAGCTTTATTTGAAACATGAAGTAATTGGATAATCAATCGCTACAACGAGATACAATTAACTCCATGCAAAGAATTAAGTTTAGAATTCAAAGATATATATTTAATCTTGAAAAAATACTGAAATGTGAAATTACCAACTTACAATTATCACTATTATTATTATTGAAGTGAAACTTCTTTATCGGGGTTGGAAAAAAATTTAGTCTAACATTTTTTCGTTACGCGTCACATTTTTCCGTTACGCGCCATCTTTTTTGAAGTGAAACTTCTCTATCGACAGATGGGATAAAAGTTTATAGCAATGTCCAAAAATTATGACGTTTTTCTGTTACGCGCCATCTTTATTTTTGCTTAAACTTTATCTAATTTAGCTTAATTAGCCATTCCTGTAAAGTTGTAATTAGTGAATCATTTTTTTAAAAATTATGTCATAAAGAAGTTTCACTTCTTACATGTGTACACTAATACACACACATATTTTTTATTATTATTACTTGTATATTGATAAGATTTTTTAAATCTTTAAATTTGGAAAATTAATATTATGTATGTAAAATAATTGTTTTTATATATATTTAGTATAATTATGAAGAATGAATGAAAGAATGTCACGCTGTATGTGTGTCTGTCTTGTAGGATAAACATCTTTACATTTGTAAGAATTGAATCAAAGACATCACGATGCAAAGCTAAGAATTAAAGAGCCTTGAACTGATTTAAACAAAACAATATTTATCTAATACTAGAGAAAGACGAATAGTAAATATAATTTATATATAACTTGATATCTATTTAATCTTGAACTTCATTTGTGACGTATCACTTTGATAAGTGCTGATGCTCTGTCACGTGTTTAAATAAAAATTATCAAACTGATACGAAATGACAAAAAATCTATAATCTAGATAAATGAACACATTATATACTATCGATATATAATATCATAAGACAAATTACACATATTGATCTAATAACAAAATAAGCAAATTATTTGCTTCTGTTAAGGTTATTAGACAACGATACAAATACATATATGTATACACATTATAAATACTGAATTTATATATAATAAACGACCAACCCCAGAAATACAGACATCTATGCTCATCACATACATGCCTATCACTGTCGGAAATCGAACCCGAGCCCCTTTAGCCGCTATACTCTCTCACTCAACCAATAGGGCGGTTATAAATATAATTAACATTTTTAAAAATATTAGTGTTATAAAGTTTTATCAAACATGGCGTTTCGCGTCGACCCTTAGTACCTACTCTATTAAAAGTGAAAGTATCAGACGAAGGTGGAACCTTCCAGTCTCTTTTGCAATTTATTACCGGTGACAATATCAACCAACAATCCTACTAACATATAAATGTTTATAAACAATTTTAACCCGAGACTATTAATTACTAAATATTCATAATAATTTGGCAGTCACTTCATATGTGAAATAAGTGTTCTATTAAGTAGATAAAATATGGTCTCTTGTTTATGTGATTAGAATGCTATGATAAATTAATAAAAGTTCAAATTCAAAATGGTGATACATATTTTAGTATAATCAAAGCTTTCTTATCATGAATTTTACGATACAACTACAATGTTAAAGATTTGCATCAAAAATTGTTATCACTTCTTAGAAATGATAAGATAAAATACAGGAATTAAAGACAAAAAGATAAACACATTAGGTCATTCTTTATCACTTTTAGAACTTGGAAATAATATCTGAATTTTTATCGCAGAAAATGAAAATGATAGTTTATATTCTATTATTCTTTATGGAATATTGTTTATGTTTGTCAATTAGCTTATGTTTATTTCTATATATGTATATTATTATATGTTTAATTATTATCATGTGTATTTTTCCGAGTATACGCACGTACAAACGTATCTAAGGATATTTGCCTTTTTTGCGCGTCCTAGTCGCACGTGTAGTCGGTAGAGAATACATTAGAGTTGGGCCAACTTTTTATTTTTTTTAATTCCAATAAAGAGTTAGAAAAAAAATAAGAATAGAAAAGACTGTATGTTATTTCGTAATAATTGTTGCTTATAAGTTTAGTCCTATTACCAGATATTTTGTATATATTAAGCCTAAGTGTTTCCTCTTACCGAGATTCGCGTAGTATCCGGCTGGGTGCATCATATGTGTAACGAGCACCGAAGTAAATTTTCCATTTGTCACTTACCTAAAACGAATAAAATACAAAATAAAAAAAAATATCTAAAAAAAAATACACAATTTATCGCGTACGATTTTCAAATTGAGAAATTGTTCTCTGATTTTAAAAATTTGGTATATTGTATAGAAACTAAAAATAGTATAACTTAGTATAAATAACTTGATTTCATCATAAATCGATTAAACAATATTCATTATCTAGAGTAACAAATTTGTAATGTTATTAAACATATAATTTAATTATAACAAATATTATTAGTACCTTTATCATTGCTATATTATATTCATAATTGAACTAAAATACTTTAATGAAGTGAACATGTTAAAAAATTGTTCTAGATTTTGATGTTAATAAATTTCCCTTACATCATATCTAGATGTTAGATAAGGCGTCGAATACTGTCGGGATTCATGAAATCAAAGCGACATTCGATATCAGCATAGCACTATTCGCTCACATTATCCAATATATACGGAAATGGAATATTTGACATAGGGGCAGAATGCAAGTAGCAAGGGTTGCATATTCAGTCCGAGGCATGCGGAGGCTAGCACACGTGGCTGCCGGCGCAAGCAGCCTCGGAATCTGACCAAATGCCCATCGGAGCTCAATTGTTAGCTAAATAGCTATGCCTTATTTATGAGTTGCACGGTCGGAGCGAACAATGCACAAGTGAGTGGTTTGAGAATGGAATTCCGATCCACCGAATTTCGTCAAATTAAAATAAAATCCCGCGCTAGAATATGACTAATTAAAATTTCATACGCAAGTTGCGTGTAAGCAGCGGGTAACAAAGCAATTTAGATAATCCTCATAAATAGCAACTCGGTTCGTGACAAACGATCTACTCTGTGCCGCTTAGTTTGGAAATCGTGTATAATGCTATTGTTAATTATATACACAAGTCACCGCGACGCTAAACATACAATTTATTGTCAGTAAACTAGAACGGTGATACATATATCGTGAGACGCGGCGCCACTCGCTATCCTAGCAACACTTCAACATTATAAAAGTGAAGACAAATTGTCACCGTTTTGACGGTAGTTGTTCCTTGGGTTGAGACAAAGGTCTAACTTTCGAATCTCATGATAAAAGAGATAAGCAGCTTATTTGGAAAGCCTTTATTATGAATGTATGTATGTAATTATGAACGTATATCATTATTATTTTAATAATTTGCGAATTGTATTTAATCCTCAAATAAGGTTGTTTTTACATTAACCAATTGACAGGGCAGACATAAGTAACATTCTACATATACGCTGAAGATTTATAGATTTTCAGTAAAATATCTACTGAAATTATTTATCGAGGACAAAGTTGCGGGAAATCGCAAGTGATGTTAATTGTAAGAAAATCTATGTATTAATGTTTCATATTTATTTGTGTAGTCTTGAAAGTGACTAAACTATCTCTAACTAACTACCTACTAACTAACTCTTACTTTGAATAAAATGTTAAACGGACTCACTTTTCTTTAGTTGATTCTACCTTTACGGCTAATAGTTGCTATATAACAAATATAATTAGTCTAGTAAAAAACTTTTTCAGGACCAACATAAGGCATAAAAGTGAAGGTTAGTAAATGCCATACCAATACTTATAGTTGGTATGTACCAGAAATTTTAATTAAATTTTTAGGAGGCATTTAATTATTAAGTGCGGCATTGAAGCAGCAGGTGATTAAAAAAATCGAATTTCGGTTATAGTGGAGGAGAAAAACGTCGGACAAATAGCGATCGAAGCGAGAGATATTCCTAATCGGGCTTAAGATCTGGTACGCGCGTTTCAATGTTCGGGCAACCAGCAACCTTCCCGGTTTACTTAACAATATGCTTTTAACGGAAACTTATCGCTGTATCAAATCTAGAGCACCGATTAGGAAACAATGGGACATTAATAAAAACTTGTACTGGTGCAAAGCATGAAAATGTTCCGTTTCTATGAAATTCGTCAGCAACTCGACGACGCAATACATTTTTATTTTATGTTGCCAAGAAAAACATTGCAAACTTACTAAAATATTTACTTGGGAAATGGACATCATACTCCACTTCGTTGTTTCTTAGGTTTTATTCAGGTACATAAGTAGTTTTTAATGCTTAAGAAACAATACGTTCTTTAATGAAACGTAATCTATTAGACTATGGTCGACCGAACCATTCCTCGTATTTTATTTTAATATGTATATCCACATAATATGTGATTTTATCAGTTTCGTTGTATTGTTATAATACATAATTAATCAACGTTCATTAGACGGCCCAGTCACGAGTCAAAACTTTTGGTCAGTGATGCGGTGCTAGATGAAAAAATAAGAGGCGAGCCAATGCGAGGAATGCGTGGAATGGCAGGGGCATCCGGGCGGCAGCGATTGTTACCAGTTATCACTGAATGTTTTCCACCGGGGTATTTTGTGTTGCTACAAAAAACCACATAAAGGGCAGGCGCGGCTCGTTTGAGACACCGCCCCTGTGGGAAAATCGTCGCCAGAAAACTGCAAGCAAATAAATTATAAACTCTCTCACGTGGAACGCGATCCGACATATACTTTTATTTGCGAGTTCATAAACAGCTAGTACACGATATGCTTACTTTTAATTTGTACCTCGTTACGTAATGTTTATCTAGTCACGCTTTGCTAGACTTGAAATTTGTGTTGGAAGATCAGATATATTAAGAATAGTGGAATGGTAAAATTGCACGCTTTGACGGCTTCAGTTAATGTCCCATGATCCGAAGGCACAAGAATTATTAGCGAAAACGGAGCGTCCCGGAATAGAAGTGACAGCGGAACGATAGCGACATCCGTGATGGATGACGGGACGGAACGGGGCGGGTTATTACGCTGAGCTTAATTTCCACTCCATTATTTGCGGATAATGAAAAAAATAATCATGTGTGGAGCTACATCATGGGGTTATGTAGTTTGTTTAATTTGATGTTGATGTCTGTATAGTTTAGTTTAATATCGCAAGTTCTCAATATAATATTCAAAAATGATATATGGGAGGAGTGACCTTTAAAAAGAGGCGGACGGACCGATTAGACATCGAGCGTATCCGCGCTGTTATGTCGCTTGCATTGAAAACTTGCAGAAAATGCATGGCGATAAGAAAAAATTCAGTCCGCCCGAGCACATATAAGTACAGTGCATTCCACGGGGAATAGTTCGCATATCAAGACTTAAAGTAACCATTTACCGATTGCAGATAGGTACGCCAGGGCCGGCCGAGTAATCTGGTCAGATCACCTCACTTGCATAGCTGTTGCTACATATTATACTTAACCTAAATAACAAAGAAATACTTCTTTTCGTGCGGTAAGGTTGCTATAAGTAATTATAATTATATATTTTGTAGAACGCACTTTGCCTCTTCGTACATATTATATGATAGTTAATCCTTCGTTTTCTAGGAAGAGTGGGAATGCTGTGACTTAAGTTGTCATTAGGCAGCCGAGTTAGAATGAACCGTTAGAGTCGTGGAATAACAAAAAAACGCTCCTACCATCAAACACTCTTTGTATCCTTGTCTTGCAGAGGAATTGCATTATAGTTAGAGCAGTGTAAAAGTAAGTTTCAAAATGCTGCTCTTAATATAAGTTGCGTTTAATTTATCGTACGACAGCCGCGGCTCTTTGACGTAGCAACTGAGTACACGAACCTAAATCTCTACTTTTTAGAATGTTAAAACTGATTTTGCATATTTTAAATAAGATTATACTAACAAATAAAAGAATTCAAATTGAATGGATTGACAATGTTATAAAGAAATGAAAAAAAGTGTTGTTGCAACATTTTGTAATTTAATAAAATAAATAAATTTTCCTCCATCTTAATGTAATTATTGAGCTTAACTTTTATTTAACAAGAAATGTACATCAATTATTATCATATTTTATCAACTGTTATACTGTCAAGAAAAATTTGAAAGAAGAACCTTTACTTTTCCTGTCCAAAGTAATTATACTTTAAAGGTATTTTATTGACACTGACTGGTTTGTAAAGAGTGCGTTCCAAATTTAAATAAACGATAACCCTCCTCACATAATAATACTTGTTAATATACAAAATGGCGGGAATTGTCGTAATTGATATCAATATAAGCTGTACGTATATAAAACCAAAGCCGGAAAAATTCTAACACTGCTTGAAAATAGTGCTCCACGTGACTTAGAAGCGAAATTAAAAGACCGGTTATTTTAACTGACGGCCAAGTTTTAGCAGAAAATGAAATAACAAAGGAGCTAAATTAAGTAATTTAACATAAGAACTCCAAAGAACATTAGAAAGAAAATCAACGCGATCATAAAGAAGACGAACATTGGCATATCATTACTCTATGGCTATAAAAAAAAAAACTTTAATGCGATTTTCTGCCCGGACAGACTTGATAGTGCGAACTTTTTTCACTCAAACTTACCGAAACCTATCTGTTAATCAAATAATTACACGAGCATTTCGTATAATATTATTATAATTCCAATTAATAATATCACGTACGTATTAATGTATCAATCAATATACACGTCCAATCAAACAATCAATATACACGTCCTAGCAGTTACCACAGGATTTGAATTTAGTGTCTCGATAATTACGCGTTGCAGTAATTGTTATTAAATACCTGGCCTTGTATCCAATATATTATTATTATATTATAGTAAATATATTTATGAAGTTATATTTATTAATGGCCCTATTATCTGCAGAATTAATATAATTATAATGTCTAGTTTTTTTTTAATAAACTTCATTTTAATGTATTATGCCTAAATGTTTATGCCTACGGCTTTATTAATAACCGGTTCAGATAGAGTTAGCAAACCTTTTTAATACGTATTGTAACAAAGTATTAAGGGACATGTTATTCAACAAGGTTATGTTTTATTGCTGCTGAAAATCAAAACATATTTTTATAATTTACAATAAATATTTTAATCGTTTGCCATAGCGGAAGCAAATACCAAACAATTACTCTATATACTCTGTGATAAATACCTCAATTAAAAATAAAACATTTAATAAACCTTTTAAAAAAACTATTTATGAAGGAAAAGTAAGAGACTCAACGAACAAAGCGAATTAGTTGGAAACTTTGTTGAAGACAAAAGGTTAGCTCTCACAGTCCGTCGGACAATCAAAGAGCTGAGACCGAATTGCGAAATAAAACGCGCAAATAACAAGTTTAATTAAATCGCAATGAAGGGTAGTGGCAAGGAACCCGACTACAATGATAGTTTAACAAGTGAACTCTAAGAGAGCTCGGTAGCCCCTGTGCTACCGGGTAGCGGCTGGCAGTATCCGCACCTACCGGCTACCGTATATTAACTGCATCGAGAAAATTATAGCACAACTTCTCTTAATAAGATACCATGCACCTTTATTACATTTCATTAGTAACTTACGCGGCAATAATCAATATTGCTTTTAACTAACATTACATATACACTTCATATAAAGTTTGGCGCCAAACGCTTGTTAATTTAAGATAAATATTATTATATTAAAGTTTTTAATACACCACTTATAAGCATTTGGTCGTGAGACATATAATTTTTATATGACACCAATTTGGTACAGCCATAATCCACATTTGTCATTTCTTCGGGAGCAATATTAAGATAAATAAGAGGCATCCAGCGGGTCCTTTCGAGAGATTTAACGGATCAAAAGGACTAATAAAGTATAATAGGTCGAACAAATTTAGCATCTATACTATAATATTGAGGTCCATTTTCCCGTGACAGTGACGAGGGTTCAGTAACGTGTAATCCACAAATAGGAGTCCGAGAATAGAGCGAGGCTACTGGATAGTAATCTCCAGTTAACGCTGCAAATTTTTCGACAAGCGAGCCCTAAATTGAATGAAAACTAAATTATTGATATCTAACTCTCTCGAACTGTTTCTGTATTATCTTCATTTCGTATTAAATTATATTTCTAGAACCTCAATTGGATTAAGTTTTAACAAGAAATGCAAAAATTATCTGAATCCTGAGAACGAAGAGGTTTATAATGAGCTATTATTAGAAACGACGTAACGCTTGACATGTAGTGGCTTTGATTCGTGGTCGGGGAGATAGTTTGGGGATTAGGGCGGTCAGGTCAATAATAGCAGGTAGCGTAACCTCCTGGCTTCAAACACCTTATTGACTTACGCACAATTACGCACTTAAATATAATACTGATGACTATTGTGTATTTAAAAATAAATACTATTCTACGAATATTCCATTAACCGTATTAGGTAACAATCGAATTATAAAATAAATTTATACCATATTTTTTTTAGTAAAAACTGACTCAGTAATGTTTACATTATTTCTATAGATATAATTTGTTAATTATCTGCAAAAAAATAAATAAAAATCGTATCAATAAATACTTAAACCGACTTCTACAAACCGAAGTGCGCAAAGATCAGAAGAAAACGTATCTTCGTCTGCTCCCGAATAAGTGCCAAGAGTTATTTTGGTACAGAGATGATGTTTTTATTGCATCGCGCTGGAGAGCTAGATGAGACAGGCAATAAGACGTGTTACTGCTTTCACTAGCCCTCGCAGTCTTTAACGATTTATTAAATACGGATTTAGAAACTGCACTCTAAGAGTTAGTGGTGATAAAATATATACAAAATATATCATTTATAAAGGATTCAACTCTCGGATAATTACATTATTAGGATTATTAAAATGTATATCTAAGGGTTAAGTTAATTAGACGTGAAATATCTTGAATATAACGTCTTTAGCTCCGCTAATTAGAGCAGTTTATTTTTGTTATTAAATTCATATTTTTATAAAGTATTTTTATTTTTAAACTTTTTTTTTAAATCATTAATTTATTTATTAATTTTGCATCTATGAGAGTAATACTTTATAATAAATAAGTTAGTTTTATTAACTATTGTAAAATTGTTCTCTTGATAGAATAGAATAGAATTTAGGTAATTTGTTTTTAAGTTTTAGGTTTTTTGAAGGATCTATCTAAATTAGATACAATATTTTTTTATTATTTTGGTTAATATGTTTATAATTTGTTTTCAATATGATAACTTATATTAGCAATAAAAAAATGTTTTATTACATTCCCATACACATATATATTTTAATTAAAAGTAAGTATTAAATAATGTTTTAAATACTTTTATAAGAAGAATGAGAAAAGCATAACCAAAATTTCTAAAATATTTTTTTCGCGCGTTTTTTAGTTCGTCATATTTTTAGTTTTTTAAATAATTTAACAATGTGAATTAGACAGTATTATTTCCCAATATCCTATTAGTTTCATTGAATAAAAAATTACGAAATGAAAATTGTCATTTTTATTATTTCAAATATTTTAACTTATTAATTCCACATTGCGTTAATGTAAAACAATTTGAAAACACAGTAAAAATAGGTATGTCAGAATATATATTATTATCAATGAAAATATGACTATATACATTGTAATATCATAATTATTTTCAGCCTTAACTTGATTCTTATTGAAATGTTTATATTAATTCAAATAAACTGTTAATGTTAAAACAATTTTAATGCACAAAAGTAAAGTAGGTTCTCATAGGAATCACGGCATGGCTTAGGAATTCACAAAAATATTCCAGGAATTTGTTTGTTTATCATTGGATATTTGCGAGAAATACTCACGCCTTGGGTAAAATTTCGAGTAATAACAGTCCATGATATTCCCTAAAATCACTGCATCAATATAAATTTCACTCTTAATTTGTTTACCGTTCACTAGCACATTACATGCAATACGTTTGACATTTCATAAATTAAGCTGACAAGTGTCATCCCCGCGCGCGGAATACGTCAAATCGCAAACAGCCACCAACGCGACTGAAGTGTATCACGGACGAACGATACCATACCGCGTCTTTCGAAAATTGCGCCATCTCAGTAAGCACACTCGAGCAAATTTAACAACACTAAAACACCTTGAGCACACTTCATGCCCTACTGGCTTTCATAAATGTCCAAAACCTAAAGCTAGATAATGTTTACATCGCGAAATGCCGACACCCGAACGACCGGAAGTCGAAGCGAAGCAAACGCGACAACTATGTAAAATATTGCAGGATCGCGATCGCATTGTTGACATTCCCGAATAAAAATCACCAAAATCTTTCGTAAACTGTATGAAAATCACTTTAAAATTATTTTTACTCACCTATTTCGGACTTCAAAGATGTAGTGAAGGGGCGAATTTTGATTAGATGTCAATTTAAGAGTGGATTTTAAGAATATACTCTTATTGGTATGCGAAGAATGGCACAAAGAATCCCGACAACGCACGCGACGAATGCGCACCTCGTTTGCGCATATGCTGACACAACTTCATGGATGTTACTCCCCTTGCCCCGCGCGCACCCGGTATTTAGTATTTGTGTGCGTGTCCACAGTGGTCAAACGTGAAATTTTGTGCATGTATACACGCACACAAAGAAAATTTTATACCTGCGTAGCTCCCCTTCGCCGCCATCTTTGTTACGACAGAAGCCGAACATTCGATTTTTTTTACTTTCTACAATGCTCAGCGCCATCTAGGTTTAAGTTTTAGTATATAAAATATTTTCATAGATGTCTCTTTTAGCAATAAATTTATCGTGGATAATCTAAGTCAATACGCACACTTTATTATTTATAATGGTAGTACTATTAAATATTTTTCAGTATTGGGGTACTAAATGGGGATAAAAAAGAAAGGTTATGTTTTAGTAAAACTTTACTTTTGATTTTTCAATTAAATTATATACCTAATATATAATTTGACTTTATCCCTTGAAAGACTAAATTATTTCTAGAAACTACTGTAATCTATACTAAAACTTACATTTATGTTTCATAATCTTTTAATGACACTTTATAGGTACCTCCGAGAAGTTTGACAATTAAGTGCACTTTTAAAATATGTCGCAATAAATATTAAATATAAATACAGCATCTTATTAGGTAATTCTACAATTTAACATATATATCATTAGGCAACTGGGCTATAAAATATTCTAAAGAACTGGTCAAATCTAAAAAGTAAGATCTTTATGTTAAAGGCTTCCTCAGAAACACTACTCTAGCGTATTAATCAAATTTATCTTAATACATAATACTTGCAGTAGTTAGTAGGTATTAGTTAGATAAAACTTTAGGACATTTTATTGACTTGATTGATATGTTACATATATCTTAACTTTTGTTTTTGTTATGCAATAATAGCAAGCAGGACTTTCAAGAATTTTACTTGTCTTAAAAAGGACACAGATTAGCTATTGATTTTATATAAGTATAATAATATTATTAAAAACTTGAGGATGTAATAATTAAAATCACAATAGTAACATACTTATTAGATACATAGCTTCTATGTTTGATTAATGTTAAGATTATAACAAGAATTCAAAGAGAATTATAACAAGGAAAGTGTAATGAACAATAACGGCAGTAGGAATGAAAGCAGTAATGCTTCACTGGCCTTCGTTAAAAGGTAACGGTTACAAATAGCACTTACCTATAGAACAAAAATGAATTAAAAATCGAATGAAACAATGACAACAATGGCGAAGACTCGAAAACCTTGACGTCAGCGGAAAATGCTATACCTATACCGCAAATGAAAAGATGGCGGTACCCATTGAAAAATGAGAGAATAATATTATGCTTCCATACAACTATTAAAACTCTTAAAATTATCAAAAACTTAACATTTCCGTTCAAAGTTTTATTACTAAATCATATATTTAGTTGGTCTTGAGATGTGTTGGACACACAACTTGCAGCTCGTGTGTCGGTAGATCACGCACAACAATCGCATGAAAAGCCATATTCGTTGTGGCTAGGATGTATTCGCAAACGGCAAACCACGTAAACGCTGTAAAAAATATATTTTTTAATAACTTAGCTCATAAAACCAGCATTAAAATTAAATACTCACCCAATGGTCTACACAGCAAACGATGTCTTAAGAAAAATATGATTAGTCCGACAGTTGCGGCAATTGCTACACAGAAGAGTATCCATACAAGTTTGTTAGTCCTCACTGATCCCACGGAGTCACTGGCGATGCAACCTACACGCGCTCGACACAGCATGTGGAGAAGAGATGCCACCATGAATATTATAAAAATCTTTTCGTGCACGACTGGAAAATTATTAATAATAATTTTATATGGGTTCTCGTAACATCGTTCATACTTAAACCTAATAATATCGATATTGGATACCCAATATCAAATGTGAAATGAACTATTTTTGTATGATGGTCACTTACGGCATGGAAAATTAATGCGTTTGTACTTAATAGGTAGGTGCGTGCCATCATGGTTCACAAAAGTTTTATGACAAATAGAGTTTTCCTATCTTTTGACTGTTTTGGTTAGCACGTCACTAAAAGTTCTAACAGTACAGTTGTTTAATAACGAAAAATATCAAATATTTCTTTAAAAATAGACTGGTTTTTGATGTACTTTCATGTGATGATAAATCGCATGTTCATTGAAATTAAAAAAGACGATATAGTCGTTGTAAATAGCTAGAGATTTTTGTTGAAATATTAACGAGGAATGAGAATGAGGAATGATTATGAATAAGTATATTCTATTTCGGTGAGTTCGCTTTGTGTTGTTTAAAAAAAGGATATTAAAAACAATTACGAAATGGGTTATAATAATAAATTATTACTTACAATAGTTTTCTCTGTTCGAAACGTAGGTGACTCCTGTAAGGGCCAGTAACTCTATTAAATTCAACCAATAACAGGCGTCTCCTAATTTGATAGCTAAAGTTCGCGCCTAAAAATGGGTAATGTATTTATATTTCAATTTCAAAGAGATTTTATTTTAGACATGACATTAAAAACTGACTTACTTTTTCTTCCGTTATATAAGATGTACGTTCTTTATGATAGTTGTAATAAAGAGAACCTATCAAAAGTCTTGGTCCTAAATGGTAGGCAATGCAAATTCTCCATACATATCTTTGTGGACTGATTCCGGTTATAGCACTTATTGACGGGACTACATTATATACCTAAAAAAACTATTTACTATACCTACAACTTGAAGTACAATGTAAAAAAAAAGAAACATGTTTCTTACCCTACAGTGTGTTTCGTGAATATCATCTGCCTGGAATATAGAAGCTGTGACATAACAAAATATTAAAGCACCCAGTGGAAGCCAAAGGGCCGATAGACATATTTTTCGTAGCGAACATGACCAAAGCAGCCCCTGAAATAGACCAATAAAATATATATATAACAATGTACATACATAATCATACATAGAATGTTTTGAAAATGCACCTTAAATTCTAATGTTTTAACGTTTCTATTCACAGTGTGCAATTCATTTGTGCGATCGACCTGGTGGTGCTCATTTGAGTTCGTTGGTAACTGTATTTGTGCGTCATTTCCCATTTTCCGTCTTACTTGGCTCTTTGTAATTTCATAATTAAAAAAAAACAATATTCTTTACCCGATGCTCAGTGTTTTATTTCCATTCATTATCACTTAACTTCAACATGTTTAATTGAAACTGTATAAATTAAAGTTTACATTACAAAACCTAAGTGATGTACACACTTATTTTGACACAATATTAAGTAGTTATACTAAACTTTGTGCTAGATATATTAAAATAAGTGGAATTATGTTAAAATGTGAGGGTGGCCTGAGGCGTGGATAAATTGAAGTTACTTGGACTTGCGCATTCGATGTCTTTAAAAACGCTTGAACCATTAGCTGTTGAGGCGCCTTTTAACTTTATCTGCGAACTTGAAATATATTGTGAATTGTATTACATTTGAATTGTAAATGAAATTATTTTTCTTCATACAACCATCCGGACCGGGTTCAAGAGTGGGAAAAAAACGAATTAAAAAAACAATATAATACTATTCTTATTTTTTTCATTAGGGTAAAGTTTATTGCAACTATAAAACTTATTAATATTCAATTATAAAAGTAAATGACTTATAAAATGCACAATTTTTATGAGTAAACACGTAACCGTCACCATTATTTTCAACTTCCCGGTAATGTAATAGGGATTCTGTTTTTTTGTGTTGGACGGCTTCAAAAAGTAACAGTTTATAAATACAGCGAAGTTAAAAAAAAAATGCATTCGACGTCAACTTATTTCCCATGTGCATCCAATATTTTTGATTGAGGTATCTCAATTAATGTTAATTTGACACTTCAAAATTCGATACTAAGAACTTTATTTCTGAACGTGTTTTGGCATTGATAGTTTTGACTTTTGGCTGCATTTTTTCAGTTGTCATTAATACACATTACACGGGAATGTTTAGTATCGTTTGTTTTTAAATCAACCAATATATTCTATAAAATTAATAGCTTTAATAAATAAATGATATGCAGTTTCATTAATTATATACCATACTACGAACAAAATGATTATCGCAAAACTTTTTTTGTTACATTGTACTTTTACAATTTTTATTATAGGAATTCAAGCTTCAAGTCACTGGGTAGTTACCGAAAGCGGTTTAATTCAGCCTAAAGTACGATAACAGCTTCCGGATTTTATAATATTTTAAACGTTGTATTTTACATGACAAATATTTACGGACAAAATTAACATCTTAACTCATCTAGCACATATTTTCAGCTTGATTCACCTTTCAATATGATTCGCCCCTACGATCTTTTGGACTTTTTAAACCAGGAAAAGAGATGGGATAGTATTTTTGAAATCTATAGCGATTTGGCCAGTAGACAGGCAGTCATGGATAAACTTTGGGCTGATGTTGAAAGCGACATAAATTTAGGGGTTCAAATAGCTCAGGATGAGCACTGCATCAAAGCTGGTAATGATAATATTATAGATTGGAATGCAGCTCTATTAGAAGATGGGTCCAAGAAGATACCTAGGCATGAATTCTTATTGCCCATTCCTTATTATGGCTCTAATACAGACTTACCTGATTGTAAGAAAATGTCTTCATTGACATTTAGCATGTTTGCATTTGACCATTTAGATGTAAGTGTCAAAAATAATATTATTTACTTACATTATTTTAAACCAATTTTTTTTTTGTTATATATGTAAGTTATATTAATTGTTTTAAAATATGATTATAGAGTATACAACAAAGAAACAATTTGTCAGCAAACCCTGAATTTGTCCTCCCGGAACTGATATCTCCTATCATGACTTTAGACCAGTTTGGGCACTGGTTGACAAGTATGCTCCATCGGAATAGCTCTTCATGGCTGTATTACCACATGGCCTCCTTATACTGGAGGATAAATGGGAATGCACCTAAAGCTATAGAGTGTAGTAGACGAGCATTGCATTACGCACCCAGGTACATGTCAAGATATTTAGAGATTTGATTTTTAAATTTCTAAACACATACTTTAAACAAAATACTTTTAAAGATATACCATCATTAACAATGGATTCCTAAATGCAATAGTTTTCTTTTTCAAATGTTTTTTATTTGAAATTTAGAAAAGGAATATTAATTTAAATGACTTACTGTGTAGATTATAATATTATCTATTGATAGTAAAACATTTCGGTGCAAATTTTTCAGACAATACAAAGATATTGCTCTTGGTAGTCTTGGAATGGTTTTACACCGTAGTGGCAAAACCCATGATGCGGTTATAGTTCTTAATGCAGCTGTAGATCATGACCCAAATAACTATGTTAGTCATTTTGCTATTGCAAATGCCTACACTGTTTTAGGAGAGTTTAATACTTCAATAGAACATTATGATAGAACACTTAAATTAAATCCAAGAATGGAATTGGCTGATAAACACAAGAATGGAGCAATATGTCATGAAAATTTGGGATTAAGGATCAAGGCAATAAAAGAGTAAGTAATTATGGACTTTAAAATATTAGTGTATTATTTGAATTATGATTCAGTAGAATTCCATATATAAAAAAATAATTACAAAGTAGAATCAATGTAGGACAAATTAGTGTTGGACCAAATGGTAAGATGTATCAAGTATTGTAAAACAGATTCTAGGTCACTTAAATGTGGGATTTAACTTGGTGGTGGTGGTATAAAAGGCAGGGTAGTTAGATCAAAGTAAAAGTTTAAAGAATGGCAGATATTTCAGGATGTTATAATAGAACCCTCAAAACTAGAAGTAGAGGAAAATACAAAGAGTTAAAGTGGAAGAGGGAATCTTCAAACAAATAACAATACAAATATGACAATTGCGAGAATAAAGCTAATATCACACAGAGAGATGCTAATGATTGGTTGGAAAATAGCTAAAGAAATTAATTTAAGAAGCCAGTTATACAAGTATAAAACAAAAGTACTTTGTAAGTAACTGCACACAGTTTTTAAGAAACCTTAAAAATTATACAACATCTATAGAAGAAACACATTTAATCTAGAATTTGATTTAATTTAGGTACAAAATAAAGTTATAATAAAAAGAAGCGATCAGAAGACAACGAAAAGAAGACTAGTCTATGAAACATAATATGGAAAATAGACTAATGACAGAGAAAGAAAAGTCGAATTGTTTGATTACAAATAAGTTAGGTTTTGAGAAACAAAATAAATATTTTTTTTTCCAGGACATTCAACAATCTTCGTCAAGAATTACTGGAGTATACTAAGAGGGAGGCTAATTGTCTTAAAGTACAAGCAGAGTTTTTAAGAACCATTAATCACCCGGAAGAATTTGGTAATTCTTCTCTCTCTCGTCATTCCTGACAATTTTTTTTGTCTTCCCTGTGGAAAGCTGTATGATGAGTAAATGTATGTTAATATTATTTTTTTCAGAATACAGAAATTTAGAAAAGAATTTTGAAAGAATGTCTGAAATAACAGGTTTGAACATAAAAGATATGAAAGTAAAAGTAGACAAAAATTCTCTTATAAAATATTTCTTTGATGGTTTGTTATATAATGATGTAAAACTTTGGACTCGAGCTGTTGGTAGCGTAGATGCAATTTATAGCTTAGAGAGGGTAGTCAGATACATCAACACTAATTCTAGAGAACAAATTGAACACTTAAATCCTGATTATTCCATAAATATAAAAGAAAAAGTCCAACCTCAGGAACCTAATAAAGGTAGGTTTTGAAACTTGAAAGCATTAGTCATTTGTGATTGTAAAGCATTAAAAGTTACTGTACCAAGTATTTAATATGTTTTGTTTTGTTATCAGCAAAAGCAGTTTCTCGAGAGGGTATAAAAGAATACCATGTGGTGATTGAGAAGAAACCGCTTATAACTGCCGAGGAGTTCCCAGAGTTTGAGACTGGAATATTTATGTAATATATAATATGTGTATTATGTTTTGTTTCTCATAACAATATATCAACAAGTCTGTTTTAGATGATATGTTATCAATGATAAAATAAAAAAAAATGAACTCCTACATTCATGTATCTGTATAATTAGCAGGACTTGTAATGTATAACTATTATTTGTAACCCAGACTAACCCAGACAGGTAGTAAATTTATAAGCATTTGTAATTCAGGTATCCCTCCACAATTACAATAAACAGGAATGTAGAGGACTTTGATACTGAAGTAGATTGGCCTTCCAACAAACTATGTAAGGAGACGGGGCATACATTTCCTAGAGGTGTTGAAATTATCATTCCTGTGTTTCTGCCTTTCGAAAACAAAGGTATTAGGTAAGGTGCGCTTTGTTTTCTTTTTTTTTGATTATGTATATTTTAAGTAACAATTTTTACTTTCATGCTATCAGTTATAATATTTTGTGTTTTTGTCGAAAGCGATGTTTCAATCTCCAATAACTACTATCTAACAATAAAATGGTTATTCGCAAATAATATTACTTATTCTATTAAATTTTACCGTTTATTCTATTAGTAATAGGAACGATGCATGTCAACGTCATCCTATGTTACGTATTCTTGGTACAATTGAATACATTGCTTGTTATTTCAGAATGATGTCCCTTCTAACTGACAAGCTGGGTGTTCCGTTGTCTGAGGAGTACGAGCTGCCGTGGCACCCGCCCTCCTGCGACATGGACAAGGAACCACCACTGAAGATTAACAAGTTAGTGTAGACGCTATGTAATACTATAGATACAATAATATCTGTGTTTGAAGGTTTCCTTTTCCATGTACACTAGACGACTATAGTTTTAATTCTTTATTTATTATTGACATAATATTATTAGGTATTATGTATTGTAGGTGCCCTCACATATTATGAAGTTATTATAATAAAAAAAAAGTTTCTACCAAAAGTGAAAGGAAAATATACAGGAGTATATTTCCCTTTTTTGCCCTACTGGTTAGGAAAACGGTCTGGCAGCATTTCGTTTTCTTGGCAGTTGTTAGATCACTTCTTTGGTGATGAGGTCAAAACCTGGAGCTTTCTTTTCTTTCAACTCTGTTGCTACCGGTTTAGGTGGTTGATTTTTACTTATAAACTAGTTATTACATGGTTGATATTGCTCTTTACAGACCGCAATTCATAGCTGAGGTGGTCGATACGGGATTTTTACGACAAAAACTATTACAGTATGTGGGTGACGGCAACGCAGATGCGGCAGCACACATGCAATATGAAGAGATCGGGCATAGGATATACGTCGCCATGAAAAAGGTAATAAAAATTAACATAAAGTTTAATTTTAAACCATCGTAGGAACGTGAATTTTTAGAACAGTCTATCGGATTCTACTTTAGGAAGGACGAGTCACTACTGAAAACTACATTGTCCGACATCGCCCACATATTCGGACACCATGTCGTCCAATTTTTCAATATAAGTAACGTTGTCATAACGGTTTTTTTCCGATCGCCGGACAGTAGAGGATATATGATATAACATGTACCTTGCCATATAATACGTACATAGCGCGCCCCCCAGAAACTGGCCCCTCGCTGGTTGTTGCTGACGCTGTCGTCGCTGTACTGGCGCGTGCGAGGGCGGCCGCCGGCGGCGCTGCAGTGTCTGCGGGCGGCGGCGCGGGGGGTGCGGGTGCGCTACAGGGACGTGGTGCTGGTGTCGCTGGGCTCGCTTTACCTGGAGCTGGGCCACGCGGACGACTCGCTGGCCGCCGCCGAGGAGGCCTTCCGGTTGAGCTTCTATGAGGTCAGACCGAGTTGCATGTTAGCAAATACCTAAAATACGCGAAATTTTGTCGCGTGCGAGTTTTTTTCAAGTTGGCCCGGAACCGTATAGACTATATCATCATAAACGGAATTAGATAACCGGAAGCCGATTCCGACCGGAACCGAGACGTTTCGGCTCTGTTTATTACATCGAGCGCGCCCGCGTTTTGCCTTTCGTTTCATTTAATGAAATAGCGGTTGTTAATTATTCCAGCCCGCGACGAACTTCCTGATCGCCGAGCTGAACATGATCAAGAAGCACCGCAACACGCACATGTTCCACCTGAAGCAGGTGGTGCGCGTGGAGCCGGGCTTCATGGACGGGCTGGCGCGCCGCCTGCTGCGGGCCTGGGGCTGCAAACTGAAGCAGGTCACCGTGATAAGGGGGACGGGTGAGACTTCATGCACACTGTAGACATCGGGACAGCGTTTTCGGGAAATGGGTGACTCACTTGTAATTCTCGGATTCCGTTCACATTCTATTGTAGTTATCATGCTCGGAACTGTGTATCTGTGTGTCTGTGTGTCTGCGGCATTCTAGCAGCCAAAGGCGGGACGGATTTGATTGTGGTTTTTTTAATCGAAAGCCTGGTTCGACGAAATAGTTCTTAGCTATGTTTGGTCGAAATAAAAACAGTCGTCTCCAAGATACATATTAAGATTTTATTTGTGCGGGTGAAAGGTTCTAATGTAATATTGTTAGAAATAGTTATGCATGTATAAATACGTGTGTCCGTAGGTTCATTTAGTACAATAATAAAACCAGTAACATAACTTTAAAAAGCAGAAAAAAAAACCCGCGATACAAAACGACCTTTAAAAGAATAATAATAATATTATTATGTACTTATTGATGTCGTTGCGTGGAACGACTGGTTAATAAAGGAAGAAATTAAAATGCAAGTAAGGCAAGTAAAGAAATTACGATATCGAATCGTATATACCGCCCCGTTGGTCGAGTGGTTAGCGCAGACGCCTAACGTGTCACGGCGCAATGGGGCTCGGGTTCGATTCCCGGCGGAGACAGGCATTTATGTGATGAGCATAGATGTCTGTTTTTCTGGGTTTGGTCGTTTATTAAATATATTCTCAGTATTTATATGTGTATTTCTATGTATTTGTATATATATATAACACAAGCAAATAATTTGCGTACTTAGGGGTTAGATCAATGTGTGTAATTTGTCCTGATATTATTATTATATAATTTAAGTCCTCAAGGATTAACTTCGTAAAATAGACACCATCGTTAACGTACGTACAAGGGTCCCCCGACGCATCGACTTCAATAAGTACATAATAATATTATTTTTATTATTTTTAGAGGTATTTTTGTATCGGAGGTTTTATAATTTTTTTATATTTTTTTTATTATTCATTATTATCTAATCATTAAAGATAAACAACTTTATTTCATGATTTCCTAGAAGGCGAAATCTGTAAGCACGATCGCGTCAACTGTGATCTGCCCAACGCACACTGCCACAACAAGCAAAGTATATACTTTTTATATAAATATTAAATTGTCATGTTCGACGTCTGACTTTTCTATTAATTGTAGGCGATTCGAGCGCTCTCTTCCGTCTATTGGATGAATCGGAGTCCCACTCTCCGGACGCAATGGACGAGAGCTTCATCGACACGCTCGTAGAAAACACACCGACCGACCGCAGGGAGGGGCGCGCCCACCACGCACACTACGCCCACATGATGAGGACCATCGACACCGAGCTCAAAGGATGCGGGATTAATACCTGTGCGAGTAAGTTTCATACATATAGCGTACAGATGGAGGAAGAAGCACCCGATCTCCCCTTTATGATGCTTCCTCTGTTTCCTACAACTTCTCTTCATCTCTTTGGTAGCATAGGTTATGCTAATGAAAAGGTAAGTTTTCAAATTATTTTTAAGCAACAAGTAAACGTGAAATTACTTGTGTCCAGGCCTGGAACCTGAAGACCTGGCACTACAGGAAGAAGACTGCCACTACCAGCACCTGCAAATGAGTTATTGGCTGCATATTGTTAGCTTCAGGATATTACTTACAGATTTGCAGTTAGAGTAAGTTAGACAATTTAACTTACCTTTTTCCACCACCAGCTAAGAAAAATTTGTAAATAAAATGCTATTACGTATAAAACAACTGATATGCTTGCTTTATTTAAGCGCTGACATTAAAATATCATATATTACGAATGTCTTCTAGTATTTTAAAATATAATAAATGAGTGGCAGGTCAGAAGTGAGTTATGCATAACATATCTGACAATATTGGTTCATATTTTAGGTTTTTCTTTGATTATTTATTTATAAAACATGTTGTTTTCTGCTAACGTTTAAAGGCTGTTTCGATTTTTTTTATTTTTATTCAATTGATTTTGTGTTTTTTTAGTTTCTAATCAAGTTATTCAATGGAAACGTTTTATTTGTTAAATTAAAAGATTTTGATAAATGACTATAATGTTTACAATATGTAAATAGTTTCAGTTTTAATTTTATCAAATGAAATTGATTATTTGTTATAGTAAATGTTCTATAACCTTAAATTTTAAAGTTTTTAATATATATTTAAATATTTCAGACTACAGTATTTAATTTTTTTAAAGTAATTTGTTCTAAAAAATATATATATTTTTTTAATTTTCAGACTACCATCAGAAATATCGTCGATACACTCTACTAGCAAGAAGATCCCGGAATGTCGTCTCTCTATTGAGTTTGAAGACTTCTACTTGGAGAAGATAACTCTAGCTGACACAAAGGAATGGAAGCCCGTTTTGTCCTTGATGAACCAGTTCTCAGAGATGTTCGAATATTATGATTATATCACTTTGGGGTCCAAAATTGCCAAATATCTCGAAACTGTGAGTAAATACATTGTTCAAGTTTAATAGGATAGCATAGGTTTATATGAAAAACTATTCAATAATCCTGGTATTGATTCAGATATATTTTAAGTTTCATTTGAAGTTGTATTGCTTTTCCTATTTATATTATGTATCTTGTATTTAAAAACAAATTTAAAGAAAAAAAAAACAAAAACCCAATAGTAAAAATAGAAAAGAAAATGTATCCGTCTTGTGTGATTCAAAATTATTGGAAAGTTAAAAAATCAAATAAACCACATGAATGTGACATAGGTACTATCAAAAAGAGTAACTGAGACTAGTTACTCCTATGTTGCAAGCCTTTGAATGCTTCTCTGAGTTTGCAAGACACAGGCGGTGATGATTAATTACTACCAGATCTTCCGCATGCTCGGAATAAAAATAATACAAAAACAAAAACACAACCAAATCATTCAAAGTAGCCAAGTTTAATAGTTTATTATTAAGCACACAAATATCCGCAGCGCCCTCGCTGGTGGGCGGGGCTGCTGGCGGCGGGCTGGTGGTGCGGCGCCAGTGGACGCGGTGAATGCGCCGTGCGTTGCCTTGCCGCCGCGCATAAGCACGCGCCCGCGTCCTACGCCACCTACCCGCTGCGCGCCCTCGCAGCGCTGTTGCACATGTGAGTACACGCACGCACATACCGATACGTTTCCGCGGATACCGCCCCCTATACGCTTCTACACATATGAATGCACGTACGCACACACCGAACCGTGTTCGCGCATAACGCCGCCTACACGCTGCTACACTTGTGAATACACGCACGCCCACACCGTCCCGTGCCGCGCATAACGCCGTCTACACGCTCCTGCACATGTGAGTACACGAACGCACACACTGACACGTGCCCGCCCGTAACGCCGCCTATACGCTGCTGCATTTGTGAGTACACGCACGCACACACCGACACGTGCCCGCTCATAAGCCACCTACACGCTGTTGCACTTGTGAATAATAATAACATAATAGTGACCGCTGTCTGTTTAGAATGATATAAAACAAAATATATATTTTCAACTACTGAGCACATAGTGTTGAGAAGATTTATTAAGTATAATACTACCGCTAGAACTTATCCACATTGTGTTTTCTAAGGTTTTCACGACTACTACACATTGAAATAAAACTATTTTTACGGATTTAACTCGCGTATATTGTCTGGCAGACATCTCCATCTCGTCTTACCGTGAACACGATTGCTGCAAAGCATTCGAAACGTCGCATTAGATTTAAAATGTATATTTAAAATTTAATTCAATATACGCGAGTTAAATAAGTAAAAATAGTTTTATTTCAACTTATCCACATTATTTAATTTATTTATATTTTATAACAATCACAAATTTAATTAAAATGAACGTTACAGGCAAATGAAACAACTTGATGCCAAGCAAATTGCCTACCTCGCGTTCTATATGTCACCAAAGAATAAAATCGATGCTTTCCTGGTAGCCGTATCACATGCGTATTTGGTAAGTACAACAAGGACTTTCTTACGTTAATATAAAACTGCAGAAAATAATTGTTTGTCTGAATCAGAAATTAGTTGATTATATTTTTTTATATTCAATTAATTTCCATTTCCATTTGGGATACGGTCTCGACAGCCGATGGACAGTTATTAAAAAATGGTATAAATAATTTTGAGACTTTATTAGTAGCTAATATATAATTATTTAAGAACAATAATAATATCATGTTTTTTAGTGTTATTATTATTCGTTGTATAGACGCCATACAAAACTTTTAAACCAATTGATTTTTTGCGCCTCCTTGTTGAACACAAAGTCGATTAGAGATTTATTTTATTGACCAATATAAGTTTCCTCTACATAAACACCACTTTTTAATTATTTTTTTTTATTCATTTTAAAGAGAAACAAACAATTAAATAACACTTATACAACAAATACGTAACACAGAAGTCAGTGAAATTTAAACAAAAAAAAAAAATGTATAACTACTGTAAAATCAGTAAAAAAATATTTATGAATTTAACAATAACACTCCAGGCAGAATACGAGCAGGCGATATGGATGTTCCGCTACGCGCTGACGCTGGACGAGTCGTTCGTGGCCGCTAAGGCCAGTCTACACGCGACCATGTGTACCATGTTTTACGGCGGGAAGGTTAATTTTATGGAATAATTACCTCACTTATTATATTGTTCAAATTATTCCAAATATTCGATAAAATCTAATATTATATACTAAGGAATGTCCATGTCCGGAAGACCGATAATTTTCCAATATTTAATACTTAAAAATATTCATGTAATACATACTCTCTTAAGCGTGTTTTTTTTTAATAGTTTGTTCTATTCAATTTTACTTTGGTTGAGAACGATTTTTTTATAATACTTTTCTACTGCACTTCCAGAATTGTTTTACTTGTAGTCTTATAGTATTAGTAAAATAATTTTCATTCAAACATAACTCAGTTATGACAATAAAATCATTAAACATTTATTTTCAGTGAAAGTTTATTATTATTATACTGATTTCTCCGAAACATACTAACCAGTAGTAGCGCTAGGATTGTATTCGTCGAGTGAGAAAGACGGATACCCATCTCTCTTCCTTACCACCATTCCTCGTATGTCCTGAGCTCCTGGAATAATATCTTTGAAGATTTTTTTTTTAATAGTTTTTACTTATTTTCCAAGAATAGTAAAATATATTGTTCAGTTGGTATTTAAAGTCGGAGTTGATAATTATAAAAACAATTATAAGGTAAAATTTAATAAAATCATTACCTTAGAATATAAGAAATATAAGTAATCTAATACTATAAATAAATAACAATAACTTCTCATTTTTTCCAGTGTTACATACATACAGAGGAATATTCTAACAGTTAACGAAAATCACAGAAGTCAGTCACCATATAGATATATCTGTGGATGTATTAACTTTATTCTAGAATCGCCTAAAGTCCCTTTATTCCAGAGACACTATGTGTGTATGACTGTTTCTCGGAAACGAATATTAACTTGTCACCTCCTTGTAAAATGATTTGTTTCTATAGTAGAAGGAAATCCGTAACAGAGTAGGTGACTGAAATCAGAATGTTAAAGAAATTGAAGTTGAAATCGGGGTTAATATAACTTGTTATTTTTATCTAGACGGCAACAAATGTTGATACGGTAGCACAATTGGGAGATCGACGGCTAGGTATTCCAGGGGTAGTAGGTTTGAATCTGTGTTGATGATTGATTTGTTAAACAATATTTAAACTTATCATCACTGAATCATATATTTATAGTCAATTACTATTCACTTATTAATCAAACATACATTTTATTAATTATTTTAACATTGAAATAATTTTTATTGGGTGGATATGTTACTACTGGTTAATTTGTTTTGGAGAAGGAATAAGTATATTAAGATATTCAATTTAAATATTTAAGCCATATAATATTAAAAAAACTATTAATAATAGAGAACTAAGAATATCATAAATCATTTTTGTTATATTTACTTGATAAAACCCTATCAGACCAAATAGATGGATGGACCTACCTACCTACTACCTATATAACAGTATCTACCTACTAGGTAGATACTGTTATATGTACATCCAAATTGCAGTATCTATATCAGGCATATACCTGAAAGGGTAATAATTATTATTAATAATAATAATAATATTAAAAAATATTAAGGGCTAATTTGGGGGTATTTTTGTTTCCTTATTATTTTAATATTATTAAGTAAATAGAATTGAATCATCAAGATTCCTCGAAGAACATTTTACGGTTGGACAGGGTTTGATTACTTTTTATATGCTCTATATGAAAATTGCTCTCTTAGTAGTTTTAATTTGAAACTGTTATTTTGATAGCTCATAAACTTTTGACAGAGATATTGATTTCTTATGTATGCATGTATGTGTATGTTAATCTGTGTGAATATATATACGTGTATACATGTATGTGTATGTTAATCTGTGTGTATGTATATACGCGTCGTAGGATGATCATGAATGTAATATAAGAATACAGGTTTTATTTCAAATACATAATTATGTCAACTTTTTTTTGTATGGGATTTTTTTAATATATATATCTGATGACTAATCTTAGTACATTTCAAAAGCCACCATTTTATATTTGTGGCTTAATAACACTTTTTTGTTTTTATTGTTTTAGATTTTATTTATGTTGAAAATGAATCCTCGCCTTATTTGAGGGTTTGTGTGTTGAAATTAAAGTACAAGCCATGAAGTTTTACTTTTAGTTACACAATTCCATACCATTTAATAACTAGAGAGTACTATTTCGTACAACATATGCCACTTAACACTTACAGCTCTTTTAATATCGGTTTTTTTATACTTAAGAGTGCATTTTTTAGATACCTATACTTACTTTACAGTCTTCATCTGTCATTGTAGGTGTTTATTATATTTGTGATTGTATAGCATATTAAGACTGATATTTATTTCAAATTATTGATTATGAAATAAAGGACAATTTACATTATTTATGTAGTATTATTATAACTTTAATTATACACGAACATTCCATATAATTAAAATATTGGTATCTGTTACAGTATCGGTAAAGTATACAATGACAATTTATCTCTGGTCTGTTTAGTCGATGTGTGTATTAGTTTTTTTATTAGTTATTATTCTTATTATTATTATTGTTTTATTAACTATCAACTGAATTTTGTGACGTCTAACCGATTGTTGGACAGCTTTGTACAGAAATACCAGCGTTGAAAACATTGTATTTAACATATGGTGTGTGGTGAAACAATTTGGACATCTTTTGAATATCTTCGGTTTTACTATTATATTTCTTTGTTTTTTTTTTTATTTAATTAATTTACTTTAAAAGTTATGTTCTTTTTTTAATTTTGTTATTGATTTTATTATTTGTTTCTTTCTTTTTTGTTTTATATGTTGTCTAAATAAAGTTGATGTGATTTAAAAAATATAGGCATGCCTACGTTTTCGGTAAATTACTACTACTCAACACTAAAAACTACCTAAATCTGTTCATATCGTTTATATTGAGGTTGAATAATAATAAATATCTATAAGCATTTTATTTTCATATCTAGCCCCGAACCGGAAAAATAGGACTTAAAATCTGATTAGTAAACTTCAAAATGTCACTTGCGTGTGTTAATAGTTCTAACGTTCTTTCTTGCGAGTTATCGCCTAAATAGAAAAAAAAACCCACTGTTTACCGCAATCTAAATACAAAAGTTGTGAAGCCATAGATGTTGGATTTTAAATGATAATAGACGGCTTATGTATTGATTCGTAAGAAAGACGGGGTCAGACGAATTAGTTGGTCAGAGCTAGAATTGTGTAAAAGAAAAAAAAAAGTAGTAACACACATGAATATTTATGATTATTACATTTATGATTATTATAGCTAGCAAACTTCAAAGATTATAAGAAAAAAAAATATTCAAGTGTAAGTATACGGTACCCTAAATAGCATCGACCATTACAGCCATTGCTACTCTTTATATATATAGGTTTTATAAAATTTTCTGTACTTTTACATTGCCATAGTATTCTCAAATATTAACAACTGCCCTAAATATTTATTTACTTTACGTTCTTAATTTGTATATAACATTATATAATTAAACTAGTCGTTGTTATAGTTTTTTGTCTCTTATTTCGTAATATAAAAAAAATAAGTGCTATCTCTTTCTGTCACCGCCGAGATTATCTTGACTTACATAGGAAATATTGTAAGCCACGTGGTTCCTAAATATTATATTTCCTTTAATTTTGTTCTCTTCTTTTAACTGTATTTTTTTTCTTTGTCTCTTTCTGTCGTCTACCGAGATCCATCTCTGTGTTTTAGCGCGGAATTAAAAAAAAAAATTATTATAGTAGAAAATATTCCAAATCCCATCCTTCAAAATATTTTTTAAGACCCAACCACGTAGGTGACCACGTGGTTCCCTGATATCCCCGTTCTACCTTCTAACTCTCAACCCTGGGAACCTATCCCCTTCCCCTCCAAATCTTCCTCCCCCAAAGGACGACCCACGAGAAACTTATTTCGATATATTACGAGTGCCTTCGAGACATTTCTTTCGCTGCCGAAACAGCTCAACAAAAGTAATTATGTGGTTGCGGAAGCTACTGTAAAAGAAAGAATGATACGTTTTTGGTAAAAAAAAATCGGATAATCTCGTAAAAAAACCACATTGGAACTGATAACTTACATTTCCGCATTAATATTCATATATAAATAAACACATTAAATGGGTTAATTCAATTGATTTACTTCTTTCCATACTATAATATAATGACTTAAAGTCTGTACTTTTGACCCAAATAACCCATAACGTTCGAGGTATATAAGGGAATGTGTAGCTCACGGACACAAACTTAAGACATATTCTGTGACTCGAGGCCCTTTCTTCATCTTTTAATTAATCAATTCTTCCATTATCCTGATGTTTTGTTAGACTTATTAGCGTTGCTAATGATTTGCTATTATGTAATGGCAGGAGTCATCTCCGTATTTTTGAAATGTTTTAAGGCATTTTAGCATTCGTATTTAATTTAAGTGTTTTATTTGTGTGTAGGGTCAAGAAAGGTGTTAGCGGTTACTTAAATTCCGGGGGCTAAGCCCCGAAAGTTTCCTCGTAAATGATAGAATAAAATAAAAGTTCTCACATCAAAAAGAAAAAAAATATGAAATTAATCTCTACGTAATGGTATATCTGTGAATAATAATGGTTTCTCAATAATGAAATAATTAAAATGTAATTTAAATCAATGATGAATTTATTGCTTATCAATAAAAAGTATTAATAATTGTCTAAAAATAATCCTTCTTTAAAGGTCGAATCGATATGAGTAAATAATTATTTGTATAATAATTATAACTATTAATTATAATTTATAATAATGTTTGTAGAAATTATTATCACAATATTTATAATAATTATTACTCCATACACATTTCATTATGAAGAAGTAAAATAGGTCAACGATAATTGGTACACACACGGTAATAGGGAAATTTCTCCAAAATTCCAATAAAAAAGTGAAATCAAATCCTAAAAAGAACATATAATTTCTTAATATCTACTAAGGTGTTCCGTAAAAAAATAGTTTCCGTTTAAAACTGCTGTTTCCGAAAACATGTATTATATCTTCCACCATTTAATTATTTTTGTTGAACCACAAAAATAAAATTTCAGTGTATAATATAATAATTACCAAGGATCTCAAAGTTTGACTGAATTTATTTAAAAAAATAAAAATAAACGAGTAATTCGATCTACAAAGCAACGTTCCGTTCGAAGCAATATAAACTTCGACGGCTACCGGGGACTCGAGTTGACAATAAAGATTTAAGGTCATCAGAAATGTCTATATATTGGACTACTGAACAAGAGGCGGACTTAGGTGTGACTTATAAAACAATTTTAATTCACTTGAAATAAATTGGAAACAGTGTAAAAATACAATAATAAACTAAAATGAATTTAGAGAAGCACACCAATAAACACTCGTTAAGTACTGGGTTACATTAGTCAACAGTGACAATAACGAGGTAATATTCAGTCGTTATTTGAGATGAAAATTGGATCATGTACGACTAATTTAAACGCTCATCACAATGGTTGAACCCAGGCGAACCGGCTTAATCGTGTACCCAGGAAAGTTGATGTCGAAAAAGGTACCTACTGTTGAGTATTTGATGGTCTTGTGCTGGTATCATAGACTACTGGTCAGACGATTGCGGCAGACTGTTTACTGTATTGTCAGCAATCGCCGACCATAATTAAATAGCTAACTCTTAAAAACGGAGACTGGTCATTAGTCCTGGTACATTGCTATTTCAGAAGAAAGCTGGAGTAACTGTGACTGGAATGTCTCTGACACCATACTCCTCGTACTATGTTTGTCATTTTACATAAAAAATATTAAATTCCGATGAGGTAATCCCAATCACCTTTAGTTTTAATTGACCCTCGTTCCCTCAATTACTTCTGCAATGGATTCAACTACTTACTATAAAATGACGAAAGTGCATAATAATAAACATACTTTGATTTATAAACATATAGCTTAATATATTTGTATATATATTCCATATCAAACGACAATAGCATTGGCATATGTTCCTATTGCCATCTAGTGATCTTTTAATACACAAATGATATTTTGAAGTAGACTAGAAACTAGCTAGAAATTAATTCACGACGCAACTAAACTGTGAAAAAGTACATATTTTGAAGGTTTTCTTTATTATAAAGTCTGTACTTAAGCATATATGATATGGTATATAATATATTATATTATTACCTATTATATATTCAAAAAGAAATGGCGCTAAATATAATATTACAAAACACCGAACGAGACTGTTTCCGTCTGTCCTATCCAGGAATACAAGCATAAATCTGGTATCAAGGTACATACAGCAAATGGCTATAGGTCTAAAGAAATATTTTAAGAAATTATGTATGTCAATCCACATAAGCAATGAAATAAATATATTTCAAATTTGATATCTATGATGTTTAAAAAATTTTTTTTACTTCCTTTTTTTTAAAGAAAGAAATTATTCTCAAACATGACATACAATTACAATTTCTTTCGTGACATATTTATAAATTACCCTGTTAATCATATTATTCTCGGTTGAATTATATTTATTAATTGTACATAAATGGATTTTTTTGACACTTGTTTTAAGAAAGCAGCCTAACCATTTTTCATTCCATATCTATACATATAAATTCTTCCCTTACTGAGTGTCTGATTGATTGACTGACAGACAACGCACAGCCGAAACTACTAAACGCAAGAAGTCGACTTTTTGGCATGTGTGTTTGTTAAGGGGTATATGGGGGCACTAAAAGAGGATTTCTAGGATTTTTTATATATTTAAAGTATTCATTTGAAACTTTGTATTTAGGTTCTTCCAGTAAGCACGTGAACACTAAGAAAATATTTTTGGAAATTGATCCTCGCTCTTCCAGAGGAGCTTTCGATTTTGTGTGACAACTTTCAGACGTGGTCGCGTTTCAGCTCTCCCTCTAATATCTGTTACCAACATAATAATATACATTTGTTCATGCATAACATAAATAACATAGACAGACCCTTTTAGAGATCGTCAGAGGTAGTCAGAGGTCACATTAATTGCAATGTACTTAATTAGTTATGTTATGAGTCCGGAAATTGATATAATTAATACTTTGATAATCCGAGAATCAAATTAAAACCCCTTGCACTGTTTTCGCATTTGTGACAATGACCATCGAGGCAGTCAGCACCGCTGTAACAAATTTTTATCGTCGTACCATGATTTTGTAAGGGTTGCGTAAAATACGGTTAACATTCAAAATCCTATCATAATGCCTTATGATAGGATACAACCCTCTTGCGCCGATAATCTGCGTGTTTACTAAAAATATCATTTAAAGAAATCGATTTCAAAAACATAAAACCTAAAAAACAAAAAATAACTATTATTCATATTTACTAGCTATCCACTGAACCGTTGGATATTGGTGCCACAAGTCTTAAGCAAACTCATTCATTTAGGTATTTCATTAAACCTAAGTACCTACATTAAGCTATTTAAAAATATCATTTCGTTGTATTTTGTTATGGACTTCGAACCTGCGTTGTTTGTTTCTTTTTTATTATAGTGTAAAGCTGTACACAATCTATTTGGTGTTAACGCTACACATATCAAACAGCTATAAGGAATCGAGTGAAAAGAGAATTCAATAAATAATAGCCAGAGATATTCGCCCACATCCATTTTTGTACTTAAGAGTAAATCCTAAATGTTCAAGAGATTTACCTTTAATTATCAGCAACCTAACCATCTTTAACGTCAACCTAAGCTATTTGTAATCTATCATCAGATCCACATGAGATGATGTTTTTCAGACGCAAATACTTGAACAGCTTTATGAAATTTTCAGAAACCTAATTAAAAAATATGCCCGTAAAATTGAGGGTTGCCCTCGATTGCCGATTTAATAAGATTTTAGAGTGTAAAAAAATAAACCCTGGTGAGTTCGTTAAAAAACTCTATATAACCGAATTACGCGTTGGTGAAGCCGCGGGCGTGAAGGTAGAATTTTTATAAAATTTCAAACGAGCTTAACATCGGCCATGGCTATACATGTTTATAGATAATTTCGAACATGTATAATAATCTATATTCAATTTAATACGTACTTGTTATGTTTGTAAATTGTATAAATAGTTATTAAATCTAATATTTGCACACCGTTAGAAGTAGATAATGTCGGGACAAAACATGCTGTATTTACACATTTATGACCGCATTCTGCCAAATAAAAGAATTCATTATAAAAATAAGTTCAAAATCTACATTTACTTCTACAAAGATCACGAAAACAAACATATGTATGTTTGTTTGCTTGCTCTTTTGCAACTCGTCTTCCTTTTAATTAAATATGAATTGACCTCTATTTCTAAACCCTTATCTGTCATCTTATTAAGTTCACTTTTACACTGTTAGTTTGTACTTTTAATCCACCTAATTCTTATAAATTACGATAGTTCTAGTTGTTTGTAAATTGGTTACTAAATATTGACGTTTGTGAACCAGTGATCACAATAAAAAGATGCCTGGCTAAGTTTGTTGTGGGTTTCTTCTGAAATCAGGGCGCGCTTGGAATGCTCGTAGTCTTAATTTTAAGTTGGGGAGTACCTTTACAGAAGGGCTTATTTCTATAAGTATGGTGTCAAAATAGCCCGGACGCCTAACTTTCATTTGACGTACACAACTGATATTTGTAATCTGGTATTGATTCAAAGTCGAAAACATATAAATAAATAAATACAAATATTTCGTATAATGTAAAGTGTTACCATCATTATAAATACATTCTAACTTCCAGTTTAATTATACATATTATAAATAATACAATTTCTCATAATTTATGATAATCGAAATCCCACATGTATTAGTCTAAAAGATTTCAACAAATTATTTCGTTCCATTTGAGTCAAATATTTTTTGAATGTAAAATAACATTCTTTTCATTTAGATACTGTTTTGGGAATTGATTATTTTCGTGATATTGTCCTATTTATAAAATTACCACTTAATACTTCAAGCTATAAGAAGTTTGTTATTTGTTTCACTTTGTATTTACAAAACAAGATTTAAATACAAGATTTGTTTGTTATGTATTTTTTTTACACAAAACTGGTAATAATTAATTAATTTATTTATTTAAGAGACCTATTTGGCTTTAAAAAAATAATACGTATTTTAATGATATTTTATATAGACCTATCATTACTAAATGTGATTAAAATAATAAATATATAAAAATAATAAAGAGTACAATATAATAAATAATAATGCACATATTTGATTGTTTTAATTAGCTATTTCGATAACTATAAATGCAAATATAACAATACTCAAATGTCAAGTTACTCAACTTAATACTCACTTTGTTTATTTTATGTATTTCTATGCAAAAGATATTATTTAAGACGATATAAAAGCTCTATATAGATCTATTAATGGATGGATAGAAAGACAGCTTATGGAAGTCTAGTATTTTTACTCATATTATTAGTTCCTTGCTTGTATTTCAAATTGGGATAGAAGGTTATCTTAATCTTCTTTGACTACAATCGTGAGATCTAGAAAAGGTCTTGCACAGATACGCTCAACAGTATTGGTAGCATATCAGTGTACTGTCCAGTTCCACGCCTTTAGCAGATATTTTGAAATGGCTAATATGTATTTTTTTTGTTCAAATGTCGTTTCTCGACGGTTCATTCATTTTGAACGTTGAGAACTAATCTATGATTTTTAAGATTTGATGGTCTATGGTTAGTCTTTTGGATATCCTTTATGAATACAATGTTATATATTATTTTTTTGTTAATGCGAAAGAATCAATCAAAATAAATTGTTAAAAAAGGCTTGCTTATTTGTTAGTTTATACTTAACACACATCTATGTCTACAATAACTGAATTTTACAAACAATGAAAATGACGTTCAAGCAATTCGGTAAGTACAACTGGACAAGGGTGCTATTTTAGCTAGTTTAGGAAACCAAATTCGAGTAGGTATTCTAACTAGGTTGTCTAGAACTCAAATACACAAAGGTACTTACGAAACTCTTTGAAACTTGACAAAATTTTGATTATATATTTTTAATTACTTATTAGAATGCCAATAATCAATGTTCTTCACTTCCTCTTCCTCCTTCTTCTTTAGGTTTCTTATTTGTAGACTATGAAGCACCCACAATAACTATTGGAACACGCACAAGAGTTATCAGCTCTAGTCCTGTGCAGTGACCAATAGTTGTTTTTGGGCTTCATTCCGACTTCTCTTCAGTCTTCGTTCCTGTCAACTATCTCGCTGAAAACAAAATTATATGTTAACAACATGCAATTAAAAAATATTCAAAATACCCACTTGAAATAGACTCCTGTTATTGTTTGAGTATGGATAGACGTAAAACACGTAAAACATTATACATATTTAAATACAGGGAATTTTGTGCACATATTTAAAAATTCAAGATTTAAATAGCTTTCCATATCGCTTCAAATTTCAGCTTTTATTTCCTTCTAAAATTAATCTTAATGTTAAAATAAGATCTTAATTTAATTTTTTACACTGTGGGTTATAAGCGAAATATATCGAAGCGATAAAGAAGCTTTACATGCTACTAAAAATAACATTAGTTTAGAAGTGTGAAGACAGAAAACACTTATATTATACTTTTGGGAATCTTAAAAATATAAATTAACAATTACTATCACACACGGTGATAATGAATTTAAATTGATAAAAATTATCAGTATTCTCAACATGGTAGGATCGAATTTGATTTTTACTAATTTTGATAGATTTATTCGATGTATCAGGATAAATTGCGTAGTAGTGTGCTAAAGGGAAATAAAAATATATATCATTAATATAAGAAATGTGCTTTATAGATAAAAAGGGTCTCATTGGTTGTAGTAATAAGTTAGTGCCGAAAAATGTATTTAGATTCAAATATAGATCCATATTCAGCTCAACTGTTATCACTTGACGAAAACGTGAAGTCTTGCATTGGATTCTGAATCTTTTAGGATTTTTTCGTCTTGTTGATATTAGGGTGGAAGTATCATCAAAATGTCATCTTTGCCTCTTTTTTTTTATAAATTTTCTAGCTCTACTAAAAATAAAATAGTACAAAAATATACTGCTTACAATAAGTAGTCTATCTCTTACAAAGGTTTCAAGCGATAGTAATTAATTGAAAATATTAAATGACCACATTTTACAGTAGAGTCGTAGAATTATGGAATATATATTGTTTATTCTACTATTTAATTAAATTGTATATATATTAATTTATATGGTTATTTATTTTTGTATAAGAATAGCTAAATATTGCAAAGAGAAGTAGAAAAAAATATTATAAATGTAATTCAAGACGAATATACATAGTTAGCTAAAAACGTATACTTTTATATAATCATATTATAATTATACTTCACCTAGAAAGAATATATTACAATAAATATATGAAAAATACATATATTTAATTAAGCCAAAAAATACAATAAATAAACAAGAGAAAACATAAGAAATAAATAAGAAAGATTTTATTGAGACTTGATCTATAAAATTTACTAAAACTAAAAACCATATTTAGTTCTATTTACGTTAAATGATATTTGATCCGCTGATGTTCTGACAAGTATAAAAACAGAGAACCCTCCGATTCTTCCATATGGCATATCATTGCAGAAGCTGATAGAAAGTTACTGATGTGTAAAATACCCAAATACATTAATGGGTTGTGACAGTATGTGACGTATTTTGAAGAAAACCTACGGAAGATATCGGCCAGCTTAAAAATGTTTTTTAACACTTATTTTAATAAATTTAGTAAAATAAAAAATAAATCGATTTTTCCATCTCGGTCTGTGATTAAAAAATAATCTATTATGATATATCCAATTCAATATTTATGAATGACTAATTATCTACATTTTAAACATACAACTTACTTTGGTGCTCCTTATAGTAATATGAAGAGAGTGACTTGACATAAGCCTGTAACAAAGTCTAGGTACGCTACGTTAGATGTTTAATAAAAAGACTTTGACTTAAAAAAATAACGATGTTTGTTTTAAAAGTTATTATACCAATTATATTGTTTTTACCAATTATATTGTTTTTACCAATTATATTATTATGACTTCGATACAATAATGTTATGAGGAATAAATGAGATATCGTAGATTGTTTTTAAACAATGAAGAAAAATCTGAAAGAATTAATTATGTAAATATTTTATGTTCTCAATAATATTATAATTAAAATGTTATTTCTGTATCATATTTTCATAACAAAAATAACATTTGCCGGGATAAAAAATAATTAGGTATAAAATAATTAAATAAGACTACATTCAATATTTATTATTTAAGAAAAGTGAGTTAATTATCATGTATAATTACTTATTTTTTTTTTAAAAGACGATAATAACAAAAATAACTCCTAAAAACGAAAACCAGCCAATTGTCTCACTCACTTTGCTCAAATTGAACAATATTTATCACAACGAACCATTCCTATGTTCTAAAAATGAACACGCGATTAATTCTAAAATCTTAAAATAATTAAAACTGTACACCAAGAATGCTTGTAAAACCGGTCAATTGAGTTTTCAAAAATTCTTTCACAGTCAGCGATTCGAAGTATCGTTGCTTTAAATTTCCCTAGTTCAGTTATTCATAGTAACGATGAATACGTTCATAGCTGGTCTTCTTTCGTTGTTAATGAAAGGCCCGCAATAGCCGCTGTCACACGCACAAGAGTATGTGTTAACTAATCTTGTGCAGTGGCCAGCAGCTGCTTTGGGCTTCATTGACTTCACTCTTCAACGATGACTGATGGTTAACGATGAGATGCATTCAAAATATTTTAAATTTGGAATTATCTCATTGCTTTAGATTCCTTTGTCTCATGCTTGATTTTTAATCATTATTAGTGCAGGTCTTTATTTGTAAAAGTCTTTATTGATTTTTATGTTTATATATTATTAGTATCCGTAAAGCGTTTTTTTTTTTCATTTTACTAGGCATTTTTACTATTAAGTTATAAGAAATAAATCAACAAATTATATCTTTATATATATATTTCTTGTGTGCGTGTGTGTCACTGAACTCCTCCCAAACGACTGGACCGATTTTTATGGAATTCTTTGTGTGTGTTCAAGGGGACTTGAGAATGTTTAGATTCACAATTTAATTCGCTGGAAAATAGTTTTTTTGATTAATTTTTAATGTGTAAGTAGGTGGTGATTTTGGAATGTTTCACATTGGTTCCGACGGATTGCGTTACCATGGCAATGTCAATATTATATTTTAATTATAGTCTGCCCTGACAGTTGGCGTTGAGATACAAATAAGAAAAATATTTTAGCACTAGCGGCCCGATACGTGCTTCGCTACGTAAAAAGTTAAATTAAAAAAAAAATATATGGAACATCAAATTCATTTATTGAAACAAAAAATCTTTATTTACATATTCATACGGTATCGATTGGTCGAATTATGATAAATGTACATGTAATGACGTTAGATATTGTGATAACTTTTTAATATATACTTTTTTTAAGTTTGAATTTTTTAAATTAAAGCCGCATGTACAAGAAAACGTCTGTGGGGTCCGCTAGTATCCATATAATATTTTTATTGCTACGATAAGTGTCTGTCTATTCATCCGAATAAACATTTATCGGTAAAATAAAGAAAGTAACTTTATATTGCTGATTCAAAACGGAAGGCTCCGTCAGTAGAGGCACGGTGTCGAATACCAAGAAGCCTTTCGTGCCTCGGAAACCTTACTACCGGCGTAAGCTGAGTAAGGCCTCAACTTATTTAATTATAAATATGCATCATATTTAACATTGTATATTATTATATTTTTGTATTTTTGTTTTCAATTATTATTATTGTTGGAGTTTTTTAAATATGTCGTAATTTCATTTTGAAAGTTATTATTATTATTATTTCTTTTTTAAAATCTGTAAAAATGTTAATTATTTTAATACTTTGAATATATTTTTAAATATCGATATATTATAATGTTTTTTGTAAGTAATTTTGTAATATATTTAATAATATGAAATTGTAATTATTATATAAAACAAACATGGACATTATAAAAAAATGTAATGTATTGTTTTTATAGATATATTGATTTTTAACACCGATTTTATTGTACGTACATATTTTTGTAAATTATTGAATTATTTATATTTCATTATATATAAAAACAAATAAAAAAAAACGCGAAATAAAAAATACTCACTTGAAAAAAAATCACAAATGCTATAAAAAAAAAAACTACAACTTAGCACATTAAATTCGTATTAATAAAACGTGTACCCTCGAGCTCTGTCGGGGTGCGAATGAATACTTGTAGAGAGCCCCGCTAGCTACCTTATAACACATAAACTGTCCATCACCCTTAATTTGTTTCGCCCCATGTTATAAGCGGTGGGGATAAGTTACATTGCATAATAAGTTATGTAATTCCGCTAGGTTTTTATAAACAAATAAGTGGGTTCTAAAGTGGATTTCCTTGAAAAGGAAAGAAATTATTAGAATAAAAAAAATGCACTGAAAACATTTTGAAACTATTAAATCGAACGCCATAAAAATATATAAAATACTTAAGCACGAGTATAAGGTAAATATAAAACGTAATTAATTTTATAAGGGTAAATATAAAACTCAAAAAAAAAATACTTAATTTTATTAAGATATAAGAAAAATATTGATATTATTCTATTTATTATAAACAAGCTTTTAATTATGTTTATATTTTATGAATAATAAATAAAAAGGAATTAAAATGGCCTGATATGTACTAAGGGCAGCGAAGCCTTAGTAATGAGGTCGGCGCCTCCCTCGTTACAGGATTAGGAACCGTACAAAGATTTAAACCTACCCTATGTTACGTACTTAAATAGATAGATAATAGTCTTTGCTTTACAAGGTTAATTATAATGCAATTATTTATATGCATTTTTTTAAACTGTGGTTTTATTAGAATAGCAAGTATTCAGTAATAAAAGTTTTTTCTAATGCTCAAGTGTTTTGAAAAATAACAGTGTAAATTACTCTACAAGAAAAATAAAATATAAATGTTGATCTTCAAACAAGGTACAGATTTCTGATAATTTAAATACGAACTTTTTACCAATTATAAATTTATATGTGCCAAGTAAATATGTGCTTCCAGTTAATGATTTAATTTAAGCTATTGAATGCGATTTTGTAAAAATATAAACTAAACATAATCATTTGTGTAAAAGTGTTTTATATCTAGTAATAAATTATATCAAATTACCACTGTTATTTCTATTACTTGTCTAGTGACAAATTATTTTAAATAATTACTGTTACTTTTGTCAACTAATAAAATATTATTTCAAAATAATTAATTTGTGGTTAAATTAAACTAAAAAAATTTAATTATATAAAACTTAACTATAATTAAATTTCCACATTAACGTAGTTTATTTTAAGTAAATGAAAACTATTTTCTTATTAATGTAAGATATTTAATTACTTATTTACTTTACTTTCATGATACTAGCTATAATTTACAATTACAATATATTTACGTATTTTTGATAAATTATTTAAATGTTTAGTTTAATCTTAATCTAGTTTAAATTTTACTGCTAGTTTCTCATTCAGCATTCAAATGTGAGATTGATATTAAAAATAGAGAAATATTTATCAAAGTAAGAACTTACTAAAAAATAAATAATAATGAATTCTTGTACGAAGCACTTTGTAATTTGTTGCAAGAAATTGAATTCCTTAAAACTTAACTTACAGATGTTTTATTGTAATGTATTGTTTTTTAACTTGATGTATCTGTCTGACATAACAATTATTATAAATAAATATATGTCATGTATAATATATATAATGTTTGTGTATAATAGCCATAGCCCAGCTAGTTTGAGACATATGTATAATCAAATTAAATGAAATCAATATGACAAATCGATACAACTATAAAGGATATCTATGGGAGGGTGGTGTCAGGAGGTAATAGATTAGACACCTGACACCGAAGCCTCGGAAGTTATGTCCGGCGACCAGACACCGCGTATCATATCACACTTAACATGATATAAATTATTTTGTTTATATTTATTAAGATTTTGGTATATTTACGTTAATTACATATATTTTTTTTATTATTCTTAGACTTGAAAAAGCATAATATTTAAAATTACATTTTTAAATTATTAGTTCCCTAAAATGTTGTCTAAATAGTATAATAATATACCGTTAAAATAGTTCAGTTTTTACAGTTGAAATACACATAATGTTATGCTTATAAGTAACTTGCCATATAGCCTTGAAATTTCTGATTTAAGATAAATAAAATCTGAAATAAATAAAATAATTTTAAATAACTGAAATCATAGAATAATTAGTTTAAGGAAGGTTACCGACAATTAATTACATTGCTCTCCGGGCTATAAATATTCGACCTTCAGATTAAAAATAGAAGGTCTCACCCGAGCGAGGTTAGAAAACTGGGTCACTATCTACCCCTCGCTCCCCCGTATACGATCAGATGGGTGCGACAAGGACAGTCAGCCTGCAGATCCCGTGACGTAGCTCGTTCATTGAATTTATACAGGTCTGCTGCATTCATGTTCTTTGAATGCACGGTTATCATAAAGTTATGAATATAAACATTTTGATAACGAGATTTATGTTTTTTTTTTTATTATTTTGCAGTTTATAATTCCTTGAGTTGAAACTTTTTTTAAACTTGAACTGTTTGATTTACATCGTTGAGTTTTATTTCAAGTGTCAAATTTGGAATATCATGATCTAGATAAAATTTATATTTACAGATAACGGTTGATTTTAACCGATGGGCATTTTAAAACTGAGTTTCTGTGGTATGACGTCAAAGACGGGTGTGGCATGTACCCGTGACGTCACGGGAAAGCTCTGACGTCAAACCCCCCCCTCGTCACACCCCCTCCTCAACAACCGCACCCCCGGAGTACGAATGGTTGCTTCGTGCATATTGTTTCTTTGTATCCAAAAACGTTATGAATATAAGAAAAAAAAATATATGATAATTTTTACTTCAGGTACGAATTACCAGAAATAAAAAAAAAAGTATCATTAATTCCGAATTATAATTAATTAAACACATTAACGAAATAGAATTCCTGTAACAAATATAAGAACAGAGAAAAAATGTCCTTATTCCTTATAATACGATATTACATTATTTTTTTATATTTTGCAATATATCAGTAAATTAATTTGATGATTAGTAATCAAGACACAATACTATAATTGCAGTATGTTGTTATAATAGTATTGCATTACAAAAGACATCAACGCGCACAAAGTAAATTATCAGTCAAGAGAATAAGTTAGTATATTAAAATATTTTAGTATAATAAAAAAACTTTTTAAGAATAGAGCCTTTAATTCATACTAACTATATGGAACAGCTTAGTCTTTGCGCTTTTAGATCAGCTTTTAAAAACAGTAATATAGTATTAGTCTAGCGGACGAAAGCTTATAAAAGTTCAGAAAAAAAGATATACCTGTTCCTAAATTTCCTTATAAAAATTGTCATTATAAAAAAAGAACATAATTAATTTGGACTACGTTTTCGGTCTAAAATATTGATTTATTAACAACTATTCTTACATTCGATTTCATTGATACCGTATGCTAAATATAGCGAATATCTTAGATTTTATTTTATCAAATATATTACTTAAGACATAAGCAGCTTTCATCTCAAATGTAACGAGAAAATATATTCAGTGATTCCAGCATCATTAAAGTTCAAATATTGTTACTAATTAAATTAAATATGTCTGTCTGCACAATGGAATGATATCAAGGCATTACTTAATTATGAGTTTTTATATATTTTCACCTCCGCATTGTGAGTTAAATAATTATTGTATTTAACTTATTTAAGTGTTTGTTTTTGGAAACAGGAATTAATTTATGTGTTACTATAATACTTATATATATTATATATTTAAAAAGTATACAAAGCTCTTGTTACGAGCTCCTCAGTGCTTCATGAAAGTCATTCTTTTGTTTGGGACCCTATTATTTCCGCCTCAATCCTGTAATGTTCTATCCATCCATCCAATATTCCATCCAATATTTATATGTTCGAAGTAAGTTATGAAAAAATAGTTCTTTTTTCCTCCTATCTAACTATTTAATTAACAGTTTAAGAAAGATTCAATATTTATTCCATAGTAAATGTGTTCCATAAGCTACAAAGTAATAGTACTTTTATATAGATGTTTCTTATAATAAAAAATATTAACTTTTAAGCATTTAAATATATTATCAATATTGTTTATCATATGCCTCATATAAAAAAAATATCTTATCATAAACAAATACAAAATTTAAATAGTGTGTAGAAAAAAAAAATAGCACTAACCAACATACGGAAACGAGAGCTTTGAACACGTAAATTAAGTTAGGCAGACTTTGCGTGGGCGAGTCTGGTACGAGTCAGACAGCGCGTAGGCGTAGCGCCGTAGCGTAGACGTAGCTACACGTGCTCTTTTATCAGAACCGTGATATATAACTTGAGCTAGACTTAAACATAAAATTCTAATACATTCTAGAACTTACCCAACTCATTCACATCACACCAGAACATACCAATAAACTTTTTCAAAACTTATGGAAATATACCTACAGTCGCGAAAACCATGGTTCGCCATGGCGGTCGTTCGTCGACTGGAGCCTACATCCGACGAATTTCCCTTCAGGAGTTAGGCTTGAATGGACCTGCGCGCTGATTGGTCGGCAAAATGTGACGTCACTACGAAAATCACAATAACAGTGGATGTGTGTGTACATGCCTATGTGTGTGTGTGTTCTATGAATGGGCAAGAGGACCGCGCCCGCGCCGTGCCCCCTGACGTCACGTTATGCAATTCCACATCTCAAATGCTAATAAAAATAACTTTTCAAGTAGTAGGACACATTGAACAGTGGTTCAAAAATAGATACTATTTATCTAGGAATTGAAAAAGAGGTTCGATCTTTTGAATAATTTTATTTAAAAAAATTCTGTGTGAAGTTAGCGTTTATGAATGAATCTTGGTATGATTAAAATCGAAGAGGATTTGGTATTAAATAATATATGATTTGTCTATAAAATACAAATTATTTTAAGAATATTTCATTAAAATGTCCTTTTACATTACAGTTTAAATTTAATGTATACTTAAAAAACAAATCTGTTGCATTTGAGTCGTGAAAATATTATTGTTTGATATATATAATCAGTAACGAATATATCATATGATAGTTAATAAACTATTTTGGGGGTCAATTAAATAATATGTTTTAAATCCATGTTATTATACAAATAATATAATTTTGTTCAAAGGAAAAAATAAAAAAAATTGAGTACTAGAAAATATAAATGCCGATCTAAATTTATCTCCGCGTGACCTTCGAACTTTGAACCTATGCAGGCTCCTGAAATAGCCTGCAAGCGGTCGTCGAACCCTCCCCGCTAAGCGCTACCCCCTCCCCCGTCCGCCCACCCCGCTGCCGTCCTAGTGACCCGGTCAGCAACAAGTGTATCGACTGCCCCTTTGACATTTAGCGCCTGACACGCTGACACTTTGATTGTCTTTTTTCGTGTATTAAAAAATGTAAATGTATTAAAAAATATAGATATTTGATACTTATTTTTTTAATATATCAAGAGAAAAATATTTGCAGCAATTTGATTATTTAGTGAAGGCTTATCAAGATGAACCTTGAGTGCTGCGTGCGTCAGATCAGCGATTACAACAGAAGATTTAAATTCTTTTACTAATAAATCGTAGAAATTGAATTATGAAACTCATCGATAATTATAGTTTCATTTATATTATATATTTTAAATTATATTTGTATTTTATATTTACCGACAATTAAATTTTTACGTGTTAAAGATATTGGTTATCACATATTTTTTAAATTAATATTTAATTGTATTATTATTAATTTAGTTTATTAATTATTTAAATATACCTAATTCGCTTACATTCATAAGTTAGGTCGTGAATGATTTCAGAACCATTCAGGCGAGCTCAAGGACGCTGCGTAGAACTATATGGATCTCCTTACTTCTCCTTGAGACTCTTAATAATATAGTGAATTATAATTCGTAACAGTATATATTTATATTTTTATTAAATTCTAATAACATTTACATTTTTATTTATTTATATGTCAGAATAAAGGTTTTGATAAGGTTTAAGATAAATTAAGCAATATAGGACAGAGTAATAAAATGAACAATGTAAGGAGTGAAAATTAAATTAAAATAATAATTTGTGAATTTATCTTTAATCTGTAAATAGATTTTAATATTTAAAAATATCTAAAATCATGTATAGCAACGTAATCCTTTAATTAATATTTAAAATAGATAAAGAAAGAGAAATAAGTTTTAAAACTATATGGTCCTACCTTTATTATAAAATTATATAATAATATAAAATTCATGAATATAGTTTTTATTTTCGAATACTATACAAAATACACCATTACATGTACAACTGTGCCTTGGTGTATATATTGTATATATGTTTATATGTATATATGTATATATTTTTAAATAATGTGTATTTTAAGATTTAATTAAGCACGGAGAATTCGGAGCTCTTTTCTTTAAAATAAGCCAGTCCCTTTTTTTTTTTTGGTAAAAAATGCGTGCAGAGGGTATTCAGTTTCAAGGTGGTTTACGTCATACTGAAGGCTGCGACCTTCGGGTGTACATTAAACATATTAGGAACTATTTGAGCACCGTTTGGACCTTGAGGTCGATAGTGTTGGTTTTGTTTTAAGTTACGTTATTTTTAACTCAGGGACGGTGATGGCTGTTTTGATAGTTTTATGGGAGGGGAGTAATTATGGTGATTTATTATTTTTTTAATAAACTATATTAGCAGTAGCACTACTAGTCTTTGATCCTTATAATGAATTTAGTTTAAATCATAAAAGCACTTATATATTTTAATCAGCACACCATGCTTGATCAGGTAAACAGTAATAGTACAACTGAATTTATTTTTATTTCACTTATTTAATCATAAACGCTACAGTCCTTACAAGGCACACTAATGCGAAAGTCAAGAAAATAATAATAATAAAACCCGTTATAAAATATCCTAAAAATTATCAAGTTCTCTCGTTTTACCATGACAACTATTAAATAATTAAAATTAAAAATAAGTTAAAGAAGCAAAATTGAGTTATTTTTGTTTTTTTTTTGTCGAGAATGAAAACACTGTCAACATATAAGCAAATTATCTGTTCTAGAAAAAATATTGTATATCTTAATTAATTATTATTCGGTTTTAAAATATATTCACTACCCTCTTTATAACATGTGTCTCCCACATTGATTCATGCGTATGTCAGGTTGCTTCGAGTTCGGTAAGAATGAATGCGCGTCACTCCGGGCTTCGATTCATGAATAGAGGCTTGCAACCCTGGGTGACCCAGTTTTTGACTTCATATCTTTACGCTCAGGACTGCAATGGTATAACTCACAATTTTTTGCCAAAGGATTTTATATCCTATATTGCTAAATACTGTTATTATACTGCCGTGCATACCAAAATTGGGATATGCACTTGTTGTTTCTGGGATAGGCTATGACGTCAGTAAATGCGGAGGAGGGTTGCAGAGAAGAAATTAGGTCAGTTTCATTCTGAAATAGGTTTGGTGCCGAAGGTGTGTGGTGAGGAGGGGGCAGGGCATTGGACCTATCGAACGGGCTTAGTTAAAACTAATTATGAGGTTATGGTATTTTTATATATTTTTAATATTGTTACCTAGCCTAGTGAAAAGGAACAGCAAAAAAATATTTAAAAAAATAAGTTTTATATATGGCCATATTAACCTTAGAATCTGTTGTAATATGTATGTTTTACAATATGGAAATCAATTATTTTTTTATTATCTATTTATGTATTTCAATTAAAAATTTAAGGCGTATCTATCACTTTTAGATATTTGTTAATTTATTACCTTAAGACATTTCATACAAAGAGGGTGTCTTGTTTAATGTATATAAAAAATATATATGTTTATAGTAGTAACAATAATATACTTGTTATGTTTTATTCAAGTTATTGTACTAATAATACAAAATATTGTTACACAAAAGATAGCATTTAATGGATAAAAATTATAACACTACATCCTGAGTTTTGCTTAAAAAATAGGAGATCTATATTCAGATCCACACTTATCATTTGACATTAAGTGCAACCTAAAATAGGTGACCCAAATACAAGCAGTACGCAGCCTAGGAGTGTGACGTCACAGAAGACCCCGCGCAACATAAAGCTGCCCTTCCTTTGATATATGAACTTTTTGAGCATTGAACTTTTAAATCCAAACGTTTTATAGTTCGATTATAGATATCCTGAAAATAATTTCTGAAAGTAATCGAAAATGGGAATGAATGAAAATGAGATTATACAAATATTTTTATTCTTAAATTAAATGTGATTTGATAATGATAAATAAATATAAATTACCCTAGTAAATATCAAATTTGTTAGTATTAACATTTTATCTGTATTTTTTTATTAACACTTTTGTTTCGTTGAGAACAATAAATGAAGCGATATAAAATGTAGGTTTAAGGACTCTTAAGATAGACTAATTAACTTTTACACTTCTGTCTGTCACTTGAAAATCGTAGTTTGTCATTATATAAGAATGTTAATGTTTTTATAGTGTGAACGTATACAACGTTGGAGAAGGCTTAAAATAATCAGTAATTACTAAAAATATAGCACAAAATTTATTAACAGACAATATTAAATAATTAAATTAAATTATTTATTTATTTATTTATTTTAAAATTTGCAAAAGATAAGAGTATGTTTTATGAATAAAACATCATGGTTTCGAACCGGTAGCTAATAAGCTACTTCAAATGTTCACTATTAACGATATAAGATTTTATGTATGCATGTATGTAGCTATGTATTTTAAGTTTTCTTTGTAATAAAGAAATATGTTGAAAATTTTTAAATAAAAAAAAGAAACATTCATATAAATTATTGTGTGAAATTGTGTGTATTTTTTCTAGGATAAGATTAAATATATAAAGATATAGTTCTTTATTTAAGGCAGAGTAAAAAAAAAGGAATAAAAAATAAAGTTTGATATTACAAAATATAAATTCAATAACTAATTTATTTCTAATCGTTTCGTCATTCTTATCATTTAAAACGATCACTAACAAACAAAATATGATAAAATATTTGTTTTTAAAACATCACGGGATTAGTGTCTCCTCCGAAATAAAACAATTATTACGGAAATTCGTAAGTTAAATAACTAGCGAATAATAAATTTTATATTTACATTTTAAAATCACCGACGTTAACCCGACGTTTCCTCCTAAGGGTCCTCTGCACCGGCAATGCCGAAGATTTTCAAACTGTCTGTAAATGACACTTTTACAATACTACCCAGGAATCAAACTTCTGTATTTCTAGAACACCTTTATTCCATTATCAATAAAATAATCAACCAATCAAATAATACTATAGCTTTCCTTGATATTCTTAACATCAAGAATCCTGACAGCACATTAGGATACATTGTTTATAAGAAACAGACACATACACACACATATACAGATAGATAGCTCAATGGTAAATCACACCACCACCCTAGCCAGTTAGCTACCGTTGGCAAATCTTTGTTTCAGAGAGCACAACACGTCTGTGACGCTGAACACCTAGAGGGTGAGCTGCAACATGTCAACCATGCTTTGTTTATCAACCACCTACCTTCACCTCGCCAGCGTCTCAGAAACCACATTCTGCCACCCACAGTTGGGCGTAAACCGGCCCTACAATATGTTAAAGGAGTTAGGTACTAACAGAATCGGCAACATTTTTAAAAAGGTTTCTATAGGAACTATTTACAAACCTCAAAAGAAAATGAACCAATGTATTCGTAATATTCCTTTGCAATGTGCTGGAGTATATAAATGTGACTGCAATTGTGGTTTGTCATATATAGGTCAAACAAAGAGGAGAATCGACAAGAGTTAGGGAACATATCTCGGATATCAAGCATAGACGTACATCGAAGTCAGCAGTGTGTGAACATACCATAGACAAGCCCAATCATTATATAAGATTTGATAAAACTAAAATCCTCGCTAAAGAATAACGTTATATTCTAAGAATGGTTCGTGAGGCTATTGAAATTAAAAAAACACCCTAATTTTAATAGAGAAGATGGTTGGGGACTATCGAACACCTGTAAAAATTTCAATAATTTTTACAGGTGTTCGATAGTTTAGTAGACAATAATTTTTACATTAGTAGATAAATATATATTTTAAAAATATTTTTTCTTAGTATTGTGTTTCCTCCTGGAACCAGGTGATTAGAAGGGTCTGTTCATTTGCTATACTATGGTAAGTACGGCTAGAACGGTGGAAGTTAACGACTTTGAAATAATATATAAATTAAATAATGTAATTTTTATTATTATGGAACATGTTGATTCTAAATTCAACATAAACTAATTATTAAAATTAACTGGTAAATATATGTTAAATTAAAATAATTAATCAAAAAAAAAATAATAACTGAAACATTGTAAGCGAATAAAAATGCTATATATTATATATATAATAACTATAATAACAATTTTATATGTGTTTAAATTTGATATATATTTTTATGCACCACCTATGCTCTATTTTTATTTCAACCAGTATATAAAAGGTTATCTGAAAGAGATCCTTACTTCGCGACTTATTGTACGAATACTTCTCACCAGGAATTTATTTATATCTTTTTTATATGTTGTGAGCAAGAAAGAATTGTATTGTTGTTATATATATTTATTTTATTATTTGTAAGGTTTAATGGTTCAATGATAAGTAAATGTTAAGTAGGTCTTGTACAAAATGAAATTAAACTTAATAATTATTTCGTGATTTGAGCTTCTAGAGTTTGAGCCATTTATTGAGAGCTTTTTTTAATTATATATTTATACCTAAAGTACAAATATATACTAAAAAAAATCATAAACAACAACATAATGGAAACATTCTAACATTTGATACAAAGGCGGCCTTATTATTAAAGTGTTCTTTATAGGCAACCTACAATAACTATTACAACTTTATCAGACAGGCAGTAAAATAATCTAAACATATTACGTACATACATATAATAGTTATATATAGATAACTCATACAATAATATATACTAACTTCTACATGTACTATTACTATATTACTTTTTATATTATCGCTTACACTTACTTATTATATAAATATTACAAGGAGAACAAGTGCTTCTTAAGGAGACTTAAAACTTTAAATAGGTTTAGAGCGTTTTATCTCACATGGAAGAGCATTCGAAAGGTTAAGTGTTTTAACAGTAAAAAAATCTCTGTAGCACTGCGTATCGAATAATGAAATATCAAGCAAGTTATCATTTTGCGAACAAAGACTCATTTTAAAGGAAGAGTTTGCGCCAAGAAAAGAAAAATGTACTTTCGTATTGGGGTATTAGGATGGAAAAGAATTTTATAAAGAAGAGTAAGAGAATGAAAATTGCGACGGTGTTGTATCTGAAGCCATTTGAGCGGAATGCGGTGCTTTGTGATGACTTGCACCAATCGCTAATAGCTTGTAAATTCGCACTAAGATGATCAATAGCTTTGGAGATATCAATAACAGTCGTAGTCATATAAAGCTGCTAGTCATCAGCATAAAGATGGAACTGTAAGGTGAAGAGTTCAGTAATAGATTTTTAATAAAAGAATTGTTAAAAAAATGACAGAGAACGATAGTATTAAGTGCCAACACTACCTTTTTACGATTGATACCATCACTACTGATAGCATTAGTTTTCATAAAAAGAATGTGACTTTTGAGATTACTAATACGAACTTTAATAAAGTTGAAGTGGTCAAAAGAAGATACAGAAAGGAAAGAGAGTGTAAAGTGTTACGTCTGACCTCGTTAGTTGTCAATTTGACCGTGGTAAAATCAATGATTAGTCGGTCAACATCTATAATGGACACTAAATCAGTGGTTCGTCGTTGACCTATACCTACCCATTGCGTGGACGGACGGAACGTTTAAATGTCATAAGTAATGTAAATCTCAAAATTCTTCTGTCTACCCCCACAAACTTTTTTCCTCACTCTCGTCCATCTTTGTTGGACTTAAGCATTGTTTCCTCACCTGATCACGTTTCGGCTCATGGATAAGAGAGTACAGTAACTTTTTTTTGTATAATGACCTTATTTATTTATCGGAAGATCTGACCACCAAAAATAAGAGTACTGATGCGACGAAGATTCAAAAAGTTTAAGTTCCGTGACTTCGTGCGTGTCCTCTACGGTATCCACCTTGATGAGATTTTTAATGCTTCCAATGTCTTTGACAAAATTAATATATTTAAATCTTTGTTCATTAAGCTGTGTGATGTGTGTTTGATATACACATATATATATATTATATATATATATATATATATATATATATATATATATATACATATATATATATATATATATATATATATATATATATATATATATATATATATATATATACATATATATATATATATATATATATATATATATACATATATATATATATATATATATATATATATATATATATATATATATATATATTTTACAGTATATATACTGTAAAATATAACAAAAACAATTAACTGTTAATATCAAAGTTGTATATAATGCTTCTAATTAACGTATTTAAATATGTACAATCTATTCCCTTCCAGCAATACTAACCATATCGCAAAAGATAGGTATATTAATACAATTATTATTAAACTTAACATATAAAAAAAATATTTAAACAACATGTTAAGTACTTTTTAATCAATTTTATATTAAAAATATTATCATTTTAATAATAATATTACAATTCTAATAATACTCTTTAATACTGTTAAAGATAAATTATTTTCAAAGGATGAATTAAATAGATATTATTGAAATAATTTCGATAATTCTTTTACTTGTTATTTAAAGTATTTGTGTTTTTTTTTTGCTTAAACCTGATTTATATTTGAGAATACTACATTTGAGAATAGTTTAAGATATGATCATCATAATTGTTACAGAGGGAAACTATTGCTAATATATTACAGAAAGGATTGCCAACTTTTTTTGTCGAAAAAAAAAACGTATAAAATTATTTGAGCAGTAAAAAATAAAGTATCTGTTAGAAAAAAAAAATAATTTTCAAATTTTATGCTTAAAATACGTTTTTAAGGCAATATAGCCTTAAAAAACGTATTTTTTTAACTATATTTAATGTTTCAAAGCTTGTTTGATAATTGAAATTGATATTTAAATAGATAAACAGTTCGTTTCTAATTAAATTTGGTACCATTTCAAAATGTTCATATAATCTCATTTAAATACATCATCATAATTATTCAAAGACATATTAGGATGTATGGAAAGCCAGTTATGTTCGCTAAAATCAAACCATTTTGTCATATAACTTAAGCTCAATAAAAAGTGAAAAAATACTGATAACTTTATTAAATATTTCCGGTGATGACAGACTGAATTAACTGTTAGGTACATTAGGTTCAATAAAAATAAATCGTTTCCATCATATCTTCTAACTTGTATGTTAAATAGTTACCCATAAATCCCATAATAAGTGTTTTGTTCTACAAATCGCAGTAGCTTAGAAATAAAGTATTTTCACATAATTTATTTCTATGCAAAAGTATAAAGTATAATTACCAAAAAAAAAAACTATAATACTTTATTATAAAGTACGGTTGGCAACCCTAATTACAAATATGACACAATACTTTTTTTTCACCAATAGCACCATCTTATTACTTCTAAGAACAATAACATACCCACTTCAGATATATAGCACTTAAAAGCTGTAAGCTTTCCCAGTAGTTTTATTGCTTATCTCTAGATGGCGTCTACGCGTAAAAAAATACTTATAAACGCAACAGAAGGCCCTACGTCGTCCCACAAATAATTATAATTAGTAGTTTTGATTTACTCAAAAAATATATATATATTTTTGACGATTTTAACTTTTGTATTATTAGGATTACTTTACTTTACATTATTTACCTAAATTTAACTCGAACGTTTCGAATGCTAAATTTTTACGAGTAAACAGTTAACTGTTAAATCGCTAAAATTTAAGAATATACTTGTTTATTCGCAATTATTTTGTTTTCTATGCTAATATTTTTTTAAACATCCATATAACGTAGCCTAGCTTTAACATATGTACGTTTATGAAGAAGGTAAAACTACAATAATTGGTTACATTGTAAGCATATAATAGCCGTTTTATACAAAGAGGAGTGGATCTAGTGTCATTATTAGATTTTGGTCAAAAATATACACATCAGTTATAAATAAAAATCATTACAAATTGCAAGCAGATGTTTATTTACGTTATTATGGCATTTCAGCTACGTACAGTTTATGAAAATGATTCTGAAACATGTTGCCAATGAAAACCAATCTTTTATAATTAATTCTTGAATAATATGTATAGTATATTTTAATTTTTAAAAAGCTGTTGCTATCTCTTGTCATTATCATAAATTTAAAAATAAAAAAATATAAATGCTTCAGTGTATTACTATCTCTTGTCATTAATATATAATATTGATTTCTAAAAATAAAAAAAAGAAATATTTAAATTCAGTATGTGTTTAAAATAATAAATATAACAAAAAATATATTTATGAGACAATATTAGATATTTTATAATTTACTGATAAGTAAACCTGTTTTACCAAATATTATTGGAATAATAATTAAATTTGGTATGTCAAGAACATCCATATATTTAAATCGTAAAGTCCTTATCGAAAACAGCTAAGCTTTGCTATAAGCTTCATATATTTTCACTTAATTCAATTCATTGTAATGGAAGGAATCATTTATTGATTACAGTATGTATTTCTGACTCTTATGAATTCAGCATTTAATATATATAAATACTAATATGTAATACATTCCAACGCTTTGTCCAAATCAAGCTTGTATTATTCATTTAGAAATATGAACTACCCAGCATCCAATTGGGAATGTAATAAATTTTCAGGGGTAAATAAAAGAGAGCTGGGCTATTTCTATGTAATTTGATACAATGGCAGCGGTAAGATATTCCGTGGCTGGGTTTGGAAGATAGCATTTTATTTATATACAGGCTGTTATAACCACAAGTATTGTAATATAAGTGCTAATATCATTTGTTAGATGAGGGTTGGTCCATATCCAGATTCTTTGTTACATTTGTGCTGTGAGAAATGATAATTCTGACGATTCTCGGTATATTTGAGAAGCGTAGTATTTATGTATTTAGAATGTATAGAGAATAAAATGAAAAAGAAATGTATGTATTATACGTTACTATTATATTCTCTAAGCTGACAGACTTACAAAAACCATTTGATTTCGCGCAGCGACGCTAGAAATAGCGACAGTAAAAGGTAGATTGAGGTCGTCACGAGCTAGTTATGTTTTACACAGAACATATTAATATAAATGTACTAGTTTCCTTAAAAATTATAACAAAACAAAAATTAATTAAATAACAAAAAATATAACTAATTATCTTATATATAACTTGGAAACTTTAATTAATAAAGATAAAATGAAAATAATAAAAAATATTTTTGAATCGTGTCAAATAAAAGTTCATTATCATCAAGTAAAGTATTAATGAGACTTGTTCATAGAATAAAGCTTTTAAATATGGTGTAGATGGCAATATCGAGAGTATATTTTAGTTTAAACTGAGGCTTTAGTTTCTTAAACAATTTAGTAGTAATTTATATATACCGTATTCGTGTCTATTACTTTTCAAAATGTTAATTGGCAGAATTGACCTCTATCGTTTTTTACATGAAAAATGATAGAAAATCCATATTTTATTTACTATATGAGATTAAGTGATCTAAGTGGTTAAAAAAAATTAAAATCACCACCACGGAGATACATATCCACGGTGATTTGTTTTTATTTTTCATTATTTAGGATAACCAAATAAATCGCTGTTTTAAAATGTTCCATTTCCACGTATTTTTTGGTAGAATATGATAGAAAAATAAAGATTTCTTCTGGAGGTCAAAAGAACGAAAACATGGTGCAAAATAGTTATTATTACTAAGCTCTAAATACTAATTAAATATTAAGCCCTAATTAATTAAATATTAAGCCCTAATAATACATGTAGTTTATATGATATACATTTACTTTTGTGATGAAGCCAACAATTCCTTTAGTTCTAAAATTTATTTGGCTTAAAACAGTAAATATACATAAATACATTATCTACAGTTCTATACTATAAAGAGGAAAGTTTTGATTGTAGGTTTGTTTGAATTGAATAGGCTCCGAAACTACTAGACCGATTAAAAAAAAATACCATAAGAGTCCTACATTATCCCTGATGAACATAAACTATGTTTTATAATCATCATCATCATCACTCATATTATAAAGAGGAACGATTTGATTGATTGTTTGTTTTAATTGAATAGGCTCCGTAACTACTGGACCGATTTAAAAATTCTTCTACCATTAGAATCCTATTTTCCATTATCACTCTGATGAACATAGGCTATATTTAATACGAAAAAAAAATAAGGATCGAAAAATTTCGACAATGTAATAAATTATAAGTGTATTAAGTAACATGATTCAAGACTTTTTCATGTTATAGGAATATTAATAAATATAAACATTTAGAGTTAAAATGATTTACAATCACTAATAACACTATGATACTATCACTAGCTATTGTCCGTGAATCTTTATGGCTATGATCATATGTGTACGTATGTGTATGTATGTTTCATATAAGAGTATGAGACCATTATATTCATATATTTAATAAATAATAGTTTTAAATAAAGCATTTTGTATGTCTCTTCAATTATAAAAGTCACCCAAAAACGTAGTTTATTTTCAATGAAGAGAAATTGCAAAAAGAGGGAATCTAAAATTGGTTTTATTTAAAATTAACAATGTTTAAATTATTTTTTGTACTATGAAAAGGTTTTATGCCGGCCGGTTAAATAATTGATTATAATATAAAAAAATATAACTGTTACAATGCTGTAGTTGAAAAGTCTAACATTATAGTTTGTACTTAAATTTTTAATTAAATATCGGCTTTGATGTAGTTGTGTAGATAAATCGTAAACGCAACATATACAATAGTTGTACATTTTTATGGGATTCTAGTTTTCATTCAGTCCATGTCATCAGTTTATTAATCAAATACTAAAGGGCTAATAACATTTATAAATTCGTTAAAGACCTGTATTTAGATCTTTAACTATATTAAATTATGGTGACATTTAATATCTTTAAAGATATTTTATTTCATTTTATATCAATTGAAATCATTAAACATCTCTGTTTAATGTGTTCAAAGTATAAGTAAATTATGTAAAAAAATAATTAGGTGAACTAAAAAAAAATATCTTGATAGAAATTATAGTATACATTTTTAAAAGTAACGCTTTCATAGCAACAGTCAGCGCTCGAATAGCGGAAAGTTATTTCGAAAAAATCTTCTAGATACTTTGAACGAACTCCTTATACCAACTCCGCTTCATGTAAAATTTATAGGGTTGGATTTTTGTAATGCTATGCCATGTCGGCTTAACTCCAATAACTTTGCTACTTAGAAGTTGAATTTAACTTAGCCTGAGTATGTACTGAGGATTTTTCTTTTATATTTTTCTCGTCTTAATGCCGTTTTAAATGTACATATTATTTATTTTGTTGCTGGGAATGTTGTTTGATGCTTAATTTATGTTAAAATTGTAATTCTTTCCTTTTTAATGGTTTTATATGTCCATCTTATAAAACTAAAAGATTTGTTTGTGTTTACACGTGCTAATCATTCTACGAATAGTATTAGAAACATTTAAAAAAGTTTTGGAAGGACCTTTTGCAAAAATATGACAATTGCGGACTATGTTGTAACCTGAGTTCAATTTGTTGTAAATAATGTTAAGAACGCGTAACGTGTCTGTCCTTGGAGTCCACACCGACAGAGTTGGGAACAACAGCTAGTTTTTAATATATCTATTAGTAACAGATCAACATGTGGTCATTGGAGATGTATTGTTTGCCAGCTTGTATGGAACTTTGCCAATTGCAAAAATACTCTAAGTACTAAAATACACACCAATGCCTAAAAATTCATTGTAAAGGTCTAGGTATCAAAATTTTATTAAGGATTTTTAATTAAGAAATCTATATAGGCTTAACCCACTATTGGGATTGAATTTTTGAAATATTGTTATCGGAGATTTCTTTTTAAATAACTTATTCTATACTTTATTACTATATTACATTTCATGTATATTTTTAGAATATTTGAATATATATGAAAATTATAATTAATTCAGTGGTAAAATTACTTTTCAATAATCTTGAAGGTATGTGGATTATCTGAACCTGTCTGATCCTCTTATATCCAATACCTCAAATTTCGCACATTTGAGATAAAGTTTATATATTTCACTGTATTATATTTGAAACTTTACGCTATACACTATAAAGCAGGGCTAAACAAGTCAGCGACTCTCTTAAAATACTAAGATTATTATTGATAAAAAAGGTTTTTGTTTTTGTAGTCAGTATGGCATCTTTTTATAATTATTTGATATTCTAACTTTACTAAACGAAAGTCTAACATTATACACTAGTTGCATACATTTCTTTATCCTTTGAAATGAATGTTACTTTCGTGGAGGTTTGTTTTCCTAGATGGACAGTTAAACTAAAAGAGGATTTATTAACTTCAAACGAATATTTATGTTTTATTTATTTTACAGTAGTATTTAAGTATAAATTAAAATTTTAAGTGATAGATTTCTTTTAGAAACGAAAATGGCCAACACTTCTAGTTTTTTATGTATTTCGTATTAAAATACCATGTAAAATTAGTACTATACAGAACAGAATTGTTTTACAACCTTATACATCTAGATATAACATATAATATAATATATAACAATACAGTTACCAAAGATGTTATAAACCCATTATATATATTATATTTATCTTCATATATTGTTCTAATATTTTATCATTAATATCGTAATGCCTGGCATTTGTTTATGAAGTATCCGATTATCAAACCAGAGCTTTCGTGCTAGTTATTTCGGTGTTGGTGTCAAAACGACACTGCTCTAAAAATGTCTGTGCTGTAAGCAGGGGGCTTCAGGAGTAGGTGTTCGCGGTGTGCGGGGAGGAGGGGTCTGCGCCCACGCATTTCCCGTCGCACCTTGCCGCCCGCCGACCGCCAGTCAGCAACTGCGACTCGTGTTGGCTGAACATCCGTAGGCCCATCTTCTTTTTCTTACGCTAGGTGAGTTCTGTGAAGTTATATTATACTAACTACTTGAGTGAATAATTAGTGAAGTGATAAACCAACCCGCGAGTGCCTTATTTTGGTGTTCAACTTTTTTTAAAGTATAGGTGCTGATATAAGGAATTTGATATCTGGTCACTTCATTTCAAAATCAAACGTGTGACGTCACGGTTAATTTTAACTCAAACGTCATTCTGTCAATCTGTCTTCGGAAAATGTCAATAAAATGAACCTGTCTTACTATAAAATACAAGCCTTATTTAATTAATTTGAAAATTATTTATGTAGTTATTAATAACTAATGCGAAATAACTTTAAAGAAAACATTATTTTCTTATATTAGAAATCAAACGCTTTATTCTTTAACTAAATTCAATGACAATAATAAAATAGTCTTATATTTAAATTATAATAGGTTTTCATATATCTAACAATTAAATATATTTATATATGTATGTATACTGAACTAACTTAGTACTATTACTTTAAACTTTACTAAAAATACGATTCTAACGTTTCACGTCTTAAAAGCTCCACAACTGAAAAGCTTGTAACTGAAGTCGGCCGATCCCGACCAAATTAGGATGCGCGGGAGTGCAAGGCAACCTATTTCAGTCACGCCCGAGTAATGACGGAAATGTACGAGCTCACCCGATCATCTCAACTAATTATATAGAAGAGAATTCTTAAAATTGGAATTACGAAAATAATCTACACGTTTTTAAATTATATCAACAGTGATGTATATTGATAAAGTATTATAAGCTTTGGAGGGTAGTGACTAAAACAAGAATGATTGCGAGGAAATATCAAATATCTTTTGTATCAAATATCTTTGGTTAATATCCAAACAAAAATGTTGTAATAATTTAACATCAGCTATAAGATAATAATTGACGAAACTATAAGTATGTCATATGTCATACATACATACATACTAATAACATAGTTATACTGTAAAATAAATAATAGTATGATTTTAAATATTAAATGAATATTTTTTAATTTTATGTTCTAAATAAATATTTGAAACCCTAAATAAATTAGTAAATTCAAATTAAATTACTTTCGAGGGTTTAAAATAGGGAAATGCCTACATATTTGCTTATAATATTATATTATACGTATTTTTCAAAATTTTTACTTTATTGACCTTGAAACACTTAATAGTCAAATTTTTATTTTTGCAGGACATCTAATCACAGATACACAAAATGGCGGATGATGAAGTAAGGTAAGATATACAGATAAAACATTTATCAATTTATTTACCAAATTAAACATTTTGTATGGAACATGTTATTTTCAGCCTTTAACAGGTAACATTATTTTTACTTCAGAGATAAATAACAGTTATAAATATTACTATTTAAGATTCATATACAGTACATATTTATGTTCATAAATTAAAATAATAATTGACAGATTTTTTAATTTTCTAGTTTTTTGGAGACCTTGACATTAAATTCCAGATTCTAAATGAAATATTTTCTCTTATTTTTCATTGTTCTACTCGTCGCTCGTAAACTTCGACTCCGGATTCCAACATGTTTTCTAATGGATACTACAGTACTGAATTCTTTTGCTCCTTGAGACACAGGTATTTATCTAACATTATTAACAAAAACACAACACACAAACAAATTTTTAAACAACATTCGATGTAATAAACAATATTTTTATAATATGTAATTTCAAAATAGATATGAATGTAATGTAAGTTTCTGTAACAATTGACAAGTTATTGAAATTTTATATTAATGAATACAAAACTAACTTACTTTTTACAGAGCTAGTAAAAATATTAGAAATATTGTAAGTTGGTGATTGATGGTAAATTTTGTGTAAAAAACGCTTAAACTCGTAATATATATTTTCTTATTTTAATCAAAAAGTAAATAATTCACTTAAACCACAGCTAATTCATTTATTATTACATATCACACACGTACGCTATAATTTTAACCTGTGACTTATAAAATTTAGGGTGTTTTATTAATTTCAAATTCCCAAGTATAAGTAACAATTAGACGATGCTACTTAATATAATACTTACAATTCTCGTTAAATTTTCGATTCAACGTAATTAATTAGAGTTCTTTATCAACTACCTTCTTCTTTTTTACAATTATTCAGTCACTTTGTGAGAATAAAGCAATCGATTCAAACAGTCCACAAATAGTAAGGCCATGATTTAATATAGAAACTGTAAAGATGATAATTTGAAATTAATGTTTGGTAATCAAACCTTAACAAATTTCTATTATATTCTTTCATAGTACTTTCTATGGACAATCGTATAATTGTATAAGATGATAATTCATATTTAGCCCCACTCCACAATCCTGTAATATTTTTTTTAATATTTCGATGATAGATTATGAACGTTCTTTCGATTTTTTAATGAGAAGCGTTGGTACTTGTTAATATTATTTTAAGTCACTATCACTGGCAGTCTTCACAAAGCAGGAATAATTGATAATCTGTTGCTAATTTAATATATGTATAATGCCACTTGCTTTAGTTAAACCAGAGATTAATATTGAAAACATGGAAAACCCTCAAGCAAATATTTAAACACTATTTTTCTTTACAGAAAAAGCGTCTCGAGGAGGTAAAGTAAAGAAGAAAATGAAGAACACTTACACTAAAACAAAACATTAAAGAATAAATATTATATTAAATTATTGTAACATTGCAAAATATAACATTAATACATGTGCATAAAAATACGAATAAACATATATTCCATACATATCATTTAACATTACAAGAAATCACAATATCAAAAATACTCCGATAATTACCATCACGTAATTACAAACACTATATACACTCATTGTATATACACATACATTATGACAATACACTTACACTATGTACACATACATTCATAATATATACAGTTACATTATGACAATACACTTACACTATGTACACATACACTCATAATATATACAGTTACATTATGACAATACACTTACACTATGTACTCATACACTCATAATTTATACACTTACACTATGACAATACGTCTCAATTACTTAAAAAATACACTTTATTATATTATTACTTATTCACAATATACTATGATTACCACACGCAATGTCTCCAGGCGAAGAAGGCCAAACAGGCCGAGATTGACCGCAAGCGTGCTGAGGTGCGCAAGCGTATGGAGGAAGCCTCCAAGGCCAAAAAGGCAAAGAAGGGTTTCATGACACCCGAGAGAAAGAAGAAACTTAGGGTAAGATAATTTTGAAAATAACTTTTTATAACAGGTGTAATTTTTATTATATACATTTTTTTTTGTTAAATTACATTAGAACACTTTAATTAAAAATATATTTACGATAAACATTGATATATGTTGTTCATGATTTTATAAAAATTAATGTTTCTTGAAATTCCTTTGCGGTATTAGTTGCTCCTGCGTAAAAAAGCCGCTGAAGAATTGAAGAAAGAACAGGAACGCAAAGCCGCTGAGAGGAGGCGTATCATTGAGGAGAGGTGCGGTAAACCCAAGAACGTTGACGATGCAAACGAAGGTAAATATTTTAAATATAAACATTGCATAAACTCGGAGACCCATCACATAGAATCTACGATGTAAATAGGATCTTTACACACTCAACAAGAAGGCAATTTACGGATATTTCTGTAATTGCAACACTCTTACCCAGTAATATAATTATTCGTATTATAGATACTATTGTGAGAGTTTGCAAAGAACACCACACCCGCATCGGCAAGCTTGAAGATGAAAAGTTTGATCTGGAATACATCGTTAAAAGAAAAGATATGGAGGTAGTGAGATGAGTCTCGCCGGGAGCGCTCTTTCTTGACAAACTTACAAAACTTACAAATCTTATTTCATTTAATGCTGCTAAGTGACGTGTTTGTTTCTCCTTCGACTGTTTAACAACGGATAATGAGATTTATTGCTCAATCTTCTGTTACGTCTTTTTCTTCTAAAATGTAGTCGTTGAATTTCCGTGCCAATACTGACATGCCTTTAATTTTATCTCAGACTATACTTTTACTTACATTATATATCTTCGCGTCATCTGGTGACATTGAGGGATAGGTAACGGAAACTTAATAGCGGAGTAACTGGTGGTTGATGTTATAGCGGCTCTCACGAGCATCATTACCGGTTACCATCAGCGTATCGGGAGACTCGAAGAGGAGAAGTACGATCACGAGATGGAAGTTGCCCGCAGAGCATTTGAGGTCTGACCTGGTTTGGACGATAAGCAATTATGCTACGCTCTGCGTTTTAGTAGCTCTTGCCGAAAATGTGACTAGTAAACAATAAGGTTTTGTTTTTGCAGCAAACTTATACTGTATAATCTAGGAAGCTGAAATTAAAGATGTAACTACCTTAACTAATGTGGATAACAAATATAATTTTGAATTCGCTAAAATAACATCGTCCCGTTGTATCAACTGATGTAGTAGTGTTACGAATTTCATCGTAATTTAGTTAACAGTTAAATAATTTGATTGCAAATAGTCCATCTGATGCCCACTTATATAATCATGTAGCTTCGCTTGAGCTTACAAATCTACTCGTTTAGGACACACGACATACGATATATGAGGAAAAGGCGCTATTTTCAAAATTTTACTATACCATAAATATATGATTGTTTTTCTTTAGCGGAACTGCAGACGATATGTCAAATGTACTGGCATAGAATATACAACCTTGAGGGGGATAAAATTGATCTAGAACGAGCTTTGGCAATTAGGAAAATGGAGGTAAACTGCATATTAGGATTGGGAATGCATATGACGTGATATGAGTTGATAATGATTTAGTTTTCTTACGACATGACATGATAGTTGTACGGCTCACCGCACACATGCACACGTCGCTCCGTCGACAAACGCAGGCCACTTACACAGAAGCCCATGCTCATTGTGCCGGCTAAATAATCTGTCTTTCCTTTTTCTATAGCAATGCTCAAGAAAATAATACAGGAGTATTATGACCGCATGTATGTGTGTGAGGGCCAGAAGTGGGATTTGGAACACGAAGTCAGGAAAAGAGATTATGAGGTATTGACCAATACTTTATGACCATTGTGAATATCACAATCATCGATAATGTAACCAACGTGCGCGTGTGACAATTCGTGTTTACACATTGATATAATGCTTTGTAAGTTTTCGGTTGTTTGCTATTGGATTGTAAATAACGGTCGAGGCGCGTGTAATTGGCGTACTCTTAGAGCAGGTGTGTGCCTGAGCGTTTAGTAGAGGGTTATCGCGCGCGGATACCGCCGGGCTTGGAATTTTTGAGTCACGGTAAGGCGAGCGGTGCAAAATCGATCTCTGCCGCCTCCCGCGGCCTTCTCATTCGACATTGAGCTTACACGATTAACTACACTAACGCCAGTAACAGCCATCGGCGTAATGAACACTGCAGTCTTTTAAACATTTATGAAGCCGGCTAGTTGCACGTCGCCTAACATTTATCATGTCATCATTAATTCATCCTCTCATCTTATATTCCCTTTACGATGTTGATAGTGATTTTTTTTATTACGACAAAGTTTCAATGCGGCCTTCTACCATAATGCGTCAATCTCATAATTTCGTATTTAAAGCTTTAACTTTAACTTTGCATGACGTAGAAAAACATAAATTAGTAGCTTCAGATCCTGATTAATATATTCCTGATAGTATGGCACTTTAATAATTTTATACTGATGGAAGCTCTCTTTAATCGAGTACCTGCCAACCGCATTTTACCGTTTAACGCTTCATGTGTGGTAGCGAGCTTAGTGGCCCTACTGAATTTTCTCTTTTTATGACAAATAGTAGTAGATTATCGTTAATTAAATGGAACGATGGACCGGTTCCCATATTGGCACACGCAAGTGCATAGTGTAAGTCAAACTTCATGTTCCAAATCTCCAACATTTCATGTATGCCGTGTCACTTAAGCGCGATTGGTTTGCGTGTTTGGTTGCTATGATATATGTTACCAATTACCATTTGTGCAACCCGTATGAAATAGTTGGACCAAGTGTTAAAATTGAAAGTGCCATGCTGAGGTCGATGATTTCCTTCCCTATTCCTACCGACTTTTAGATTGTGGCGCTCTCATTTAGTTTTATGGTCACCAGATCTTGTGTAAACTGACATTCACATACAATTCAAAACACAAAACCACCTACATTCTATTGACATAATAAGATCGATCGATTTTGCACCGTCATAATGCGACACACACACTTGCGACAGCGTACTTACTTAGTAGAATATTGATGTGTGGTGAATTTATATAATACAAATATGTACATTAAAGTAAATATATTTACATAGCGCTCAATATATTGCGACTTTGAGAAAAAAAAAATTTAGCTTACTAAAGTCCCGTAATTTGAATGAGGTTTTTTTTTTCGTCAAGAAGTACAGTGGTCAAAGTGTGAAATATTGTAGCGCTATTTTTACTTGCACTTGTATTATATTCCGCACATAGTGGTTAGTTGTTATTATAGTAGGCGACCAGGTGCTGTAGATGACCAGCTACTATTCACTATGCACAACCTAGGTTTTGCACGAAAGCAAGTGGAAACAGGAGAAAAATACATGTTAGGTGAAGAGCACAGGCCTACAAAATATTGGGTTCAATCGCATATAGATTTTATTGTTGTATAAATTTACATAACAAAACCTATTCTACAGCTCGCAAATAACACTGCCTAATCTACGCTCAGCTCTTTATCTATCTTATTCTGTGCTTTTATAGTAATAACGTCAACTTTTGATTTTTGTTTTTTTCTCTTTCAACAACGCTTTCAGTGTTTTCTGGTTTATTTTTAGTGTACTGCATGTCTTAGCTTAACTTATAATACATTTGTGCTGTTAAGTGTTTCTTATTATTCTTAAAATCTTTAGAAATCTAAATATCTTTTCTAACTTTTATAATGAACTATTGGGCTATTTTCATGATAGTTTTTGAAATATGCCTTGCTTAAAATGTATATTTTAGTTATTTTGTAAATTATTGGTTGATTTAGTTTTTTGTACTGTTTCTTGTTTAAAATAATTTTCCACTCGCATTTATACATAAATATTAAATGTAATTATGACAAATGTATTATATAATCTTATACCATGCTTTTAATTAATTACCAGATCTCAGACCTGAACTCTCAAGTCAATGACCTCAGAGGCAAATTGTAAGTATTAAACTGTTGGTAGTCTTAATTTATTAAATTAAATCGTTTGCTGGTTTTTGTGCAATCAAAATGCCAAAAACCAGTACAATCATTAATACAATGATCAAAATAGTTTTATTTTATGAAATATTACATTTTATTATTTTGATGATCGTTATTTTCTTTTATTTTTTATGATTGATGATGATTTTGTATTATTATCTATTAAATGTAAGATCAACATTTACAAAAACAAAATAATTCGTACTGATTTAAGTATGTAGCCCGCAATTAAATGAAAAAATGAATGTTTAATATTGACGACATTTCAAAAAGCTATAAATAGATAAATAGTAAATATAATATATATAAATAATAAGCGGATTATCTGTCTGGGTTGATATTTATATTTTTTCAAAATACCAGAAGCTATAGATACTATTATAATTACTAAACTAAACTAAACTAATGTTGGGAATTTAAGGATAAGCTAGACCTAAATCTGGATCACAACCATATTTATTAGGCTTATCCTTAAAGTATTATACTAATTCATCGCATGTGTATTTAATATACCTTGTTTTACAATTTATTGTTTTATCATAGCGTCAAACCAACACTGAAGAAGGTGTCTAAATACGAGAACAAATTCGCCAAGCTCCAGAAGAAGGCTGCCGAATTCAACTTCCGTAACCAACTGAAGGTAGTCAAAAAGAAGGAGTTCACCCTTGAAGAAGAAGACAAAGAGGTAATTGTTCTTTTTTTATCACCCCAAACATATAATATTATTTATTCCATTATACTTATCTTTCTTTTTTTAAATTAATTATTATCAAAAACTCTTCAATTAATAGCTTTTTTAAAAATTGAATAACTTATTATTATTATTCATTAGGCTTTTACTTCGTCCACTATTAAGATTCCATATTTTAACAATTTTCTTCCTTCTCCAAGCGTATACATCTAAGTATCAATAGATAGGTGCTATCATTACTTCTTATTTAGAACATAGTTTAGAGAACCCACTGAAAAAATAGACAAAACAATGAAATACAATTGCTGATCATATCCAACAGGCCAAGAAGGCAGAGAAAGCTGATTGGGCTATCGGAAAGAAGTGATTTAACGTCATTACCTTCTACCCATTCTCCATTACATCCTGGATGAATTGTTTAATTTTAATTGTCAATATATTTTAATAAATTATTTGTAATTATTTTGGTAACTGTTTCTCATATCCCATGAATCCAAAAGTTCAGAGAGTCGAGGTGAGACAATTTATGAACGCGTACATATGCTTCCCCTTTATTATCTGTGTTTGAAAATGGTTTATGGAATTCCAAGGCTTTAGCGGACAACTTTAACATCAAGCAATCACAGCTTTTGCATTTCTTGATTTATTGCGTTGATTCAAGGTTCTTTTTCATGCTAATCAATCACGTTTCCTGACTAACAATATGCTAAAGTTAATGTAATTAAATCAATGTTATCTTCTGTAAGTGAATATAATTTTCGTACTTCTATACTTATTTTATGTATATTTAACCTAAGATTTTAGGTCTAATGTATTTTAAATTACGTGATATTTCCAGGGTGCTGGTGCCGCAAAGGTAAATCGTTAAACATAAAAAAAAGGTTTTATTTAGAGAACACGTACAGCATGTTAGCACAGCTTATATTAAACCATTCTTAAAATGGTAATTGGCATTATCATCTTCATATTTTTTTATGAAGTATTTGACAGAAAAGTAAATTGCCAAATAGAATTTAAATAGTGTCAATATTCAGGGTGTAAAAGTTTTGATTACAACTCTTAAAGTTGGATCCTATACATATCTATTCTGTGTCAACTTTATATATATTCTAGATTTTCGCTTCCTATCGTAGTATATACATTCATTACTCTGTTAACAGTGTTCCTTAATGAGAAACCTTAGACATTCCTTACCTTATATTTCAGCGCAATAGTTGCATAGCGTGCATTATGAATAAAATGTTTTTTTACGTTTAAATTTTTTAGAAAATTTATATATATTTTTAATTATATACTACACATTATGCTTAATATTTTTATATGGTATAGGACTATAGGGCTTGATAAATAGTGTCTCCATAAATAAATTCAAGTGGTAGACATTATATTTTCTGAATATTTTTCTATTATGCAATAAAACATAAGGAAAAAAAATATCTAATTACTTTGTTGTTTAACAAGTAATTACAACGCTTTCAGTATATATAGTGTTTATCATAAAAATGTGTATAATAATCACAAACCATTTTTTCAATGCACAATAGAATAGCTTAACTGCAGAAGTGCAATGGCTATTTATTATTAGTATGCTAAAGTGAAAGCACATGATCAATCAATAATATAAATAATCAATATTGTAAATAACTTTTAATATATCTAAAAGTCACCAACTTGTTGAAATGCACCACAAACTCTACTAGTCATTTGTTTTCACGATTTATAGCCAGGTCTCGTTTAGTGTATCGCATTCAATTGTATAGAAACCTGTACTATATATTTTTCTTTATTTCTCGCTTATTTACTGTATACAGATCATGGTTCAAATAAGTGTATTATGGGCCTATATATATATATATAAATTTGTAAATATTATTTTTATAAGGGTAAACAGTCTTATTGTGTTCATGCAGTACATTTCGTAAGAGTGCTAACTGTTTCAAAACACATTAGGACTGTGTACATAAATAGTTTAACGATACCCGATGGTGTACTTTCGTTCGTTGACAGCGTTTTTTGAAATTTATTTTTATTTTTTCTGCTGTTAACGAATATATCGATCAAAGATGTATCTAACGTATGTATTGTTTCCACAGAAAAAGCCAGACTGGTCCAAGGGCAAGCCAGGCGACCAGAAGGTAAAAGAGGAGGAGGTTGAGGCATGAGGTGTTTTCCCAAAAAACTATTTGTGACCTAATATCAGACTTAATGTCACAATTAATCTTACCTCCCTATCTTTGGGACTTTCCTTGAACATATTCCTCCATATGTATTTACAGTACTCGGAAACCAAAACAAATATAATTATTTATTTAAATTATGTTTTTGTAAGTTAATAATACGTTAATAAAATTAATTTCTGTATTATATTACATGTGATTTCATCATTTACCTTGTGTACCTTTCATTACCCTGTACCCGTGATCCCGAATGTTATATGTTGTTTGAAGGTGACCCTTAAATAATATTGTGTTCGTTTAGTTATATGAAAGTACATTTTTTGCAAACCTATGTTTTTTGACCTGGATATAAGAACCAAGAATATTATTTAGACAAATTATCATTTGTGCAATGTAAAATTAAATTTTAGGATGGTTAAAAAAAGTACAAAATATTACATCTTTGAAATCTTTAGTTACCTTGTTTTTTACCTGTTTATTGAAAGTTTATAATTTCCTTTTTTTTACTTCTCTATCTGCTATGACGAATATATCCTACAAGATTCTGTGCATATATCCTAGAATGAGTGTGTGATCATTAAATATTAAATACGTTTACACAACACGTTCTTATATTTGTGTATTTTCAGTTTTAGAATGAAACATGTTATAAAAATAGAAACGAATTCGTTAAACGATATACTTAAAAATTTATAAAAAACTCAAAATGTTTGAAATTAGCTTACTTAGAATCAGATTTTTTTTTTGCCAGGCACAAGTAGTTGTGGTTAAAGACTGGTTATTGTTGTTTCTTAAGTTCAATTATCTGTTTGAAAAGTTTTGTAAGAATATCACGAGCTTTTTGGTTCGAAGGTGACAGAATTATAATACAGGTAAGTTACTTACACATATATATTCAATTGCTACTTGATAACATTATAGAATAATAGTCAATTAGTCAACAATTAGATAGTTACATGAATTTACTACAAACAGCTCGTAAAGTTAAAAAATAGACATTGTTTTTATTATATGATTATTATATAATTATTTTTATTCCAATTATTTCAAAATTAACATAAAAATATAACATAAATTTTGTACCACTTTTATGGAGATCCTCCCCGATGTCTTATTTCAAAGTAATTTACAGAATGAATGTTTTCTTAGATATCAGCGTTACTTGCTAACAGCAGTCGTCTATTATATTTTTATAACGCTACTCAATATATTAAAAGGATTCTAACTCGCACCGGAATAAATACTTTTCTTTCTAGTATTATAGTCCATACTAGGTAATCGGTAATTGTGAGTTTGCTTTCGCTTTGTTATTTCTGCATTTTGTATGTAAAAATGAATATGTAAATTTGAAGAATTGTTAACATATTTATCTTCGGGCATACACTCTTACATTCTTTGGTTCATTTTATTTTTAAAAAGATAAATATTACTTAAAATAATTTACCTTCACAGGAAGGAGAGGCGCCTGCGACACCGACTTCTGCACCAGCAGATGGTACTGTTTATAAAATCTTTTTACAATTAAGATTTAGTTTGTATATTTTTTAATATTAATATTTTAACTAGCAGCTGCTGCTCCTGCTACGCCTGCAGCTCCAGCAGCAGCTGCAGCACCAGAAGCGCCTGCAGCGACAGGTACGTGACGAGCAAAATTCATTGGCCCTTACTTTGTTTTTGGCATTCATAATAAGTAAAATATTGAAAAAAGTTCGCTTTTATTTTGTTACAGGAAATTGTTATTCATAATATTATAATATATTATGTGTGTCATATAATAATTAATATTTATTTGGTTACAGCATGAGGATAAAAACTTGCAGTATCACAAGAATTCATCTACTACAAAAAAGATAATTTGTCGTCTTTTGCGATATTTATAAACTTTACATAATTGTACAAATATAAATCCTGTTATTGTTAATTTTTTACAATAAACTTTCTTTATATCTTTGGCAATTTTTTTATAGAAATTATTCAATTGCTAATAAAATAAACTAACGCATAGTACAATTATCGGAAAAAGCCTAAACTCTTTTATAGTGTAAATTGGTGATATGTAGGTATAAATTAGGTTGAGACCGTCCTTATATAGAAGAACATCTCGACGTTTATTACTACGGTCGACGAATGTAAAGTAAATTGCCATGTACCTATCATATTGCTCTCGGGTCAAAATAATGTGAAAGGGCCTTCTATAAATAGATTATTTTAACGGACGGCACTTTGCAAGCTTATTATAGTTTGAAAAATAGGTTAAATTTTTATCACAAAAAAAAGTTTGCAAGTACGAAGTATGTGATTAAAGATCATATAAGAAAAAAATCTACAAAAGAAGTTGTTGGAACAGAGTTTAAAAAAAGCATTATTATTATTATTAAAGTATTAAAAAACTATAACAATATCTTTGGTTTTAATCGACATCAATATGTAATTTATATTTTTAAAGTAAAATTTGTATTCAATGTTTTAGTTTGATATATAACTGGCGGTAAACTGGAAGGCAGTGGCTCTGAAATATCTTGCTTTATGAAATCATCTGGGTTAAAAGCTTTACATGTCTTGATTTTGTTCCTGTAAATATAAACACGGACTCAAAAATAGTAAGTTATTAACACTGACTTTAAACATAACGTGTCTTGAAAATACGAGTATGAACCTACCACAATTCTTCCGATACCACAGATCGGGTACGTGGTCCTTCTAAGCTAGAAAACTTAGATTTAAAAGTAAAAGTGTATGCTCCCTGATTTAAGAACACGAGCCAATCATATGCTGTACATCGTGGAAGCATGATTTCCACGTTCTTCATCACGCGATCGGTCGAGTCGCAGCTCGGTCCCCACAATATAGCAGGCTCGAGATTTTCTTTTTTTTTATCTGTGCTTGTCTAAAAAAAAGCCAGATTTATACCAAAAAAATATTAATGAAATAATGTACGTTTAAATATTTTGATTATTAAATAATTTTATTAGTGTATGTATGTATATTAATATTATACATACGTATACTACCCATTATTGTTTGTTGGAACGTACGAGTATAATCACCTACATTACTTCTGTATGTCACATGGAAAGAATTATGTAAAATTTATAAAACTTTTTACAACTCAAACCTCATATCGCTTCAAGATGTGCCAAGGTTCATTATACCTTAGAGTACCATAAACACCATCATTAAGATATAACATATTTACAACTGCATCATCTTTAGCCACCTGAAAATGAACAAGAAGTATATAAAAGTATATATATAAAGTTACGTTACATATCTACATTTGGAATAAAAAAACGCTGATTTCATGTAACGTGTATATAACTCAATTTCGCTAAGAAATGTCACTTAGACCAGATAGCCCTGGAACCCTCGATATACGACTTTTTACAAATTTTGATAAACATTTTTTTTTTGTCTGTCTATGCTGTTAGCCCTGTTGGCTATTACAGCGTCACCGAGGGAGCGGGTGGGTCAGGAGACCCGCTTTTGATAAACAACACATAAAAAAACGAAACCAAAAAATATTGCTCCATCTTTTACTTATTTCTCTGTATTTTATAAGAAGTACTTAAAAGTACTCAGAGTTAATGACAGTTCAGATATAAGAAATCAATTTTGTATGGAAAAACTTAAATTTTAAAAACTTAATTTTAAAATGTTGTTGAGGAAATGTTGTTTGTATTGATGTAGAGAAGCTGCCTGCAAGAGGTGGGCAATTAATTACTAACAACCCTGTACACATATATGTATATATTAAAAAAACATATATTCACTTACTATATTGAATGAATAACATCAAATACCTGTCGGACATTGTTGATGCTGCAGAATAATGAGTAGGAGTTGTCGACCAGATACCTTCCTGGTTCTGCAATGACTTGGATGTTTGGGTCCGGGAATAACTCTTCTAGAGTTCTATTGATAAGTATAGATACCTTCAAAGGATTGTATTAATATTTAAATGATTGCAAGATAAACTTATTTCCGGAGATAAATTTCATATTTATGAACAGTTAAAACTATACACTTCAACAATATATATCTTTGCCTCTAAAATATGTATTCCGAAACTATTTTGGGTAAGAAACTCCTTTTTCAAAATGAACTGATTCTTAGTTTCATGGTCAAGTTACTTTAAAAATCCTTTATTTATTTATCATCCTTAAACATTAAGGGTTACGTACATAAAGGGTCAAAACGGAAACCTATTACGAAGACTTTGCTCTCCGTCTGTCCGTCTGTCTCTAGTATTTATTTCATGAACCGTGATAGTTAGACAGTTAAAGTTTTCCCAGAATATGTATTTTTGATGCCTCTATAACAACAAATGCTTTAACGTAATAAAATATTTTTTTCAACCAAAAAGCAAGCTTCTTATGTAAGATAGATTATATCCATAGTGAAATATCAGAAGCATAATTGTTAATTAGTAGGTGTCGATTTTCCATCTCTTATAAATTCCAAAATAAATTTTCGTTTATGTTGGCCCTTTTTAATCGGTTGGTGTCCAGTGGGATCTACATCCAGAATTTGGTTAATCGCTTCACTAGAGTATCAATAAATGTTCTGAGATATTTATCTTTCATTAATAAAAGTATACCTTCATAGTGTACATATAAAATAAAGTTTGTCTAAGACAAATATTGTTTTCAACATAATATTTTTTGTAAACAGACATCGAATATGTCATGACTTTTAAGATTTATTAGTTGTAAGTATTAAGATACGATAATACCTCGTCAATTCTATCAGTGCGATCGCTCAAAAAACCACCTCCAATGTCGACAATGTTCATTTGCCGACCTGCCTTCGCTTCGTGCTCAAACAAGACCTTAGCTCGTTGAAGTCCCAAGACATAGCTTTGTGACGAGAAACACATGCTGCCCACGTGGTATGCTACCCCAACAACCTGAATAATGGGATTATATTTAAGGCAAATTAATTATTTCATTTTCCTATAATTATTTCAAGGTGTTCATTAATTAATATTTTCTTGTATTTTAGTTTAATTTTAAATATTAACCTTCATGCCAAGGGCTGCAGCCTCTTCCAGCAAGTCAATAGCTTCTGTTTCAAAGTCACACCCAAACTTTTCTCCTAGTTTATACATGCTGTCTCCGTCTACTCTTATTCGTATTAATAGCCTGTATTGAAAAAAATCAATAGGATATATTAAGTTTCATTAGGAGTAAAATAGAAATGGTAAAGCAAAGGCGCGTCCCGCTGTCTGTCCCTATGTTTGCTTAGATATTTAAAACTACTTAACCGATTTGGATGTGGTTTTTTAAATACCTATAGATATAATGATTCAAGAGGAAGTTTTAAATATAATACAGTATATATTTCAGTACAGAAAAGCCGGATAATTCAGAGATTTGTGATGTGATGTTGCAACAAACATATTTTTGTGCTCTTAAATTGCAAAACATGGCTTAACCTTAAGATATATAGCAAATTAATGAAATGAATATCTTTCAAACATCAATATAACAGTCCATAACAGTCCATTATATTTATCTTAAAAGAATAACCCTTTATACCCTTTCTAATATATTAAAAAATGATGTGTTTACCAAGCATTTTATACAATACATTATTATTTCTTATCTAATTAAATGTATTACATATGTAGTTCATTTCATGTGGATCCATACTGCCCTTAACCAGTGATCACAGTGACACACAAATACCCAGCTGACAAACTTAGCTGGATATTTGTGTGGTACCCTTGTAGCTTTAATTTTAAGTTGGAGAATGTCTTTAAGAAGGGCTTATTTCGATAAGCATGCTGTCATAATAGACCCTCTCGACGAGTTAATTTGTCGTATACAAATGTTTTAACACAATCTAAAGCTATGGAAATCGTCGCATAAGTATCTCCCTATAAACATGGCTGACGGTAAAAATTCCCAGCACGCGCTATAAGCGAAATTAATAAATGAATATATATATGAAATAAATAAATAATTCTTTTTCCAAAGTAAATAAATATATTTGTATTTCTTTTTTGGGAACTTGCAAATATATACATTGCAATAATTACTCTTACTTATTAATTCTATAAATATATATAAATATAGTGTTTTCTAAGGTTTTCACGAGTACTACACATCGAAATAAAACTATTTTTACGGATTTAACTCGCGTATATTGAACTAAATTTTAAATTTACATTTTAAATCTAACCCGACGTTTCGAATGCTTTGCAGCAATCGTGTTCACGGTAAGACGAGATGGAGGTATCTCTCAGTAGGGTCAGTTAATTAGTCATCTTCCACCAACGGTTTCTTTTTGAATATATACATATATATTTATACATACGAAAAAAAAATACTTTTACTTGTAAGGAAAAACATTTTGTAAATGAAAGAGTAATTAATGCTTTGTTCTTTGAGATAAGTGGGCTGCGTCAATGTCGCTTCGGCGGCTTTATGGTATCAGAAATAGTTCGACTCCAATAAATACATCAAGTTTATTACATTTAACCTACATTTATATAACGCTAATTAACATCAATATTCATCCTGAACAAAAAATTGGATTAGATATCAGATGACATGTTTATAATGAAGTTCATTTAAATTTCACCTGTTAAAAAAGACAGTAAGAAGACAAGACAGACAGACGACAAATAAGACAGATGGTATAAAAATAAAGAGAAGTGTAAAGTCTTTTACCTCGCTTCTGGCCAATTTTGTTTCAGCTTCTGTAACTCGTATAATGTATCGAATGTAGTGTGCTTTACTCCACATTGTCGTGCATAGGTCATCCACTCTGGCGTTTTAGTTGGAACTGCGAATATGATGCTCCTGTTCAGGAATACAATAACAATATTTATAAAGGTTTTATTAAATATGAAAGCGTATTTCTTTACACCAAAAACCTTGATATAAGAGTGCATATTACAAGTTAAATTGATATTAAAATATATGTACCGTGGTGATACATTGATTTTCATTATCTTATGTATCTCCCCCGGTGAGGCACAATCGAATCCCAGACCAAGGGAAGCTGCTAGTTTTACCACCATTTCATCGTCGTTTGCTTTCATAGCTGTAAAATTATTAAAATATACAGTAGTAGTTTCCCAACTCTCCGCTCATATGAACTATAGAAAGATATTGAACGTTTGGAATATAGGATTAAACTCGGAAAAAATGGTAACACGAAATAATCTTCTTCTGCACTTTTTGTTGCAAAAAAAAAACTTTCAGTAACTTGATACTTTTTAAAAAGCTGCTCTTTTTTATAATTCGCTAATTCGTTCTTAAAAGTTATAACATTATATGAAACTTTTTTTTTAATCGGAGAAAAAGAACGACGAATTTATTTAAAATAACATTCTGTAACATTATTGTCATCAATTGTTTGTAATTGTTAGAAAATGAAAATACCATAGAAAATTTGTATCCTTGGCATCATTTCTTTGAAGTGTCTTATGCGTTCGTAGGCTAAGTCCATTTCAAATACATAGAAAGGTTCCTTCTGCCGCCCGCTCTCTATCATAGCCTGAGAGACATTTGCAGCAGTTTGATTTTCTAGCACCAACGCCCTTGAACCTTTATTTTCAAATACCATTTTTGTAAAACGCACTAAAATAAAAATATATAAATAAAAAATAATTAATTATAGGAAACACGATAAATGTCTTTACTATCTCAATCGTAAGTTTTAATGTGTACATATATTCTATCTACTTTTCCTAGTGTGACAAAAGATACAGTATCTATTGTATCTTGTAGACGAGAATCTATCAATTATTTATTTAATGATATGATACCATTGTTTTGGCTTAAAATAAATAAGTTAAATATTATAAATATAATGCTATCATATAATTCAATAAAATATAAGTCTATTAATAATATAGAAAACAGAGAAGTATAAATTATTTAATTAGACAGTAATCATTAATACAGAGAACTGCAAAAACTTCATGAACACGTGTGTTATTTTTTTAAATGGGTAATAAATCAATAAATATGTATTTGTATCAGGGTTGATAGTTACTTATTCTCGGAAATATTCATTGCAATAATTGGGCTGTATGTATAAAATATTCCAGGTAGTCATTTTTCTAGACACACAACGTACACATGTACGTTTCTGTACACGAGAATCCTATCTAATAAAAGTGTACTATAATAATATAAAGCTTGCTATTTGTATTATTATAAATAGGTATATAAATTAAAATCTTATTCGTTATTGTTAGTATAATTAAATGTGCTATAAATTGTTGCATGGTAACAAATTTCAAGATTCTGATTTCACGGGAAGTACAACATTAAATTATTACAGCCGGGTAAATATACATTTAATAATCATCACGGTTCACGAAAGTTTAAATACCAAAATATCGGTTGTTAGTATAGTAAACAATGTAAACGCTGGAATCCCCATATCTAACAAGAGTGTATTATGTATTATATAGAACTGCAATCTTTCTCATTTTACACTATCTGACCGTTTATCGGGTACAAATACTCGCCAACGTATGATTGTTATATAAACAAGAGTTTCGATAAACTATAAATAGGATAGCATACATGTTTCTAATTATCATTAATTATTATCTTGATCATAAAACAATACCAACATATTAAAAATACTATATTTTGTTTACAATGGACGGAATATTATTAAATGGGTTCAAATATGCTATAACTACGAGCAGCAAATAAAACAAAATAATTGTACTTTTAAGGGGTAAGCGGTTACTCCTTTTATATATCTTGTTAAACATACACTACCTATGTAAATATACACAGTCACGAGTCAAATATAATTGAAATTCTCATGCCATATTTATTCAGAATTACACGTGCTACAAATGCGTTCAAACGTGTTTAGTCCATTGAAAAGTTACATTTGGGGTTGCGTTTTTTAGAGGACGCAATTTTATTTTTTTAATGTGTAGGGGGGGTCAGTAGAAGCTTAAGTTCAAGTTTGTGGGGTCGCCACCCTTGTCCCACGGCCGCCATCTTGGAAAAACGGGTGCAAAAGGTTTTCGCTCTGTATCTCGTAAACTAGTTACCCTACAGAAAATTTAATGAAACATAAAATTTAGAAAATTTAATTTCCTACAATTTTATTTCTATTACTTTTTATCGTCAAGTGACCAACAAAAAAGTTATAAACAAAAATAAGTAAAAATTTTGTAACAAATTTCCTTTTGGAGGTTATAACTTTTTTTCAGTTCATTTTACAATAAAATGACATCACAGCAATTTTGTAGAGGGTTTTTCAACGAACAATTTCCTCTTTATACTTGTTTCATTTTAATTTATTTATCTAGGTTTTACAGCGCTCCAAACTTGAACGGATTCTCGAATGCTCATAGGGATGCAATAAAAACTAAAAATTAGACTTACTTTTCTATCTGTATTTTTTTTATTCATACAATTTATTATGATCTTAACATTCCTATGCTATTATTAAACTATGTTTGACCCTTTTCCCCACTACAAAACTGATTTTACTGTCGACCAGGCTGAATCGGATGCAGATGCGGTCATCGTCCGTTGTGCGCTTGCTGCATCACAGTCATATGATTCGGTGACAATCATAGCAGAAGACATCGACATCCTTGTATTGCTGACGGCATTAGGAAGAAATCAAACTAATGTATTTTTTTAAAAACCTTCAAAAGGTACTCTAGATATACTCAGAAACTGTGGAAACGGGCTGCATCTTGTATTGGAGCAAGTAAAGAGCATTTTCATTCTCTGTCTTAGCAAATCGTTTGTATCGCAGAGTGTCTAGAGTATCGTTTTTATTTCCGCCATATAAAGAGATGAAAAAACGTTCGCCAACAACACTGAGTAACGATGACTCGACTTTTTCACTCATAAATAATTTAGTTCCACTTGCTAACTCTGGATGCTTTTGCAATTTTTTTATAAATTTGACTTTACCCATGTTATACGCTGTTGACGTTGTGTCGCATCCTGAGAAGGCATGGAAACAGTAAATTCTCAACTATTACGTCGTCATATTTAAAACAGACCAACAGACAGTACAATTGTTCGGACGTACGCCCTTTTGAAGGTTTTTAAAAAAATACATTAGTTTGATTCCTTCCTAATGCCGTCAGCAATACAAGGATGTCGATGTCTTCTGCTATGATTGTCACCGAATCATATGACTGTGATGCAGCAAGCGCACAACGGACGATGACCGCATCTGCATCCGATTCAGCCTGGTCGACAGTAAAATCAGTTTTGTAGTGGGGAAAAGGGTCAAACATAGTTTAATAATAGCATAGGAATGTTAAGATCATAATAAATTGTATGAATAAAAAAAATACAGATAGAAAAGTAAGTCTAATTTTTAGTTTTTATTGCATCCCTATGAGCATTCGAGAATCCGTTCAAGTTTGGAGCGCTGTAAAACCTAGATAAATAAATTAAAATGAAACAAGTATAAAGAGGAAATTGTTCGTTGAAAAACCCTCTACAAAATTGCTGTGATGTCATTTTATTGTAAAATGAACTGAAAAAAAGTTATAACCTCCAAAAGGAAATTTGTTACAAAATTTTTACTTATTTTTGTTTATAACTTTTTTGTTGGTCACTTGACGATAAAAAGTAATAGAAATAAAATTGTAGGAAATTAAATTTTCTAAATTTTATGTTTCATTAAATTTTCTGTAGGGTAACTAGTTTACGAGATACAGAGCGAAAACCTTTTGCACCCGTTTTTCCAAGATGGCGGCCATGGGACAAGGGTGGCGACCCCACAAACTTGAACTTAAGCTTCTACTGACCCCCCCTACACATTAAAAAAATAAAATTGCGTCCTCTAAAAAACGCAAGGTAAGGCCTAAAAAATGTAACATTTCAATGGACTAGTTATAGTTTTCGTAGGTATGTAGTGGTATTTGTACTGGCTCTTATGTGTTATTTATAATTTATAACGAGATTATTTTACAGATACCTTTAGTGAGCTGTAAATTATATTTTTAGTGCCGATATTAAACCCTAGTTAGTGCTGACGATACGCAAAGACTAATTAACAGGATGTAAAACATCATATAATAAATAATAGTATTATGTAAACTTGAACTATGAGATATAAATAAGAAGATATAGAAATAAAATTATTATTTCAGTATTTTTTTATTATCACAGGCTAATAAGTAAACAACGATTAATCTACCTAAGCCTGGCTAATTTCTGAATTTGTAATGAAAAGTTTGGTATGGGTTGATTTCGTGACTAGAGAACTTTAAATACTCCACTTACTTTACAAATGTAGAAAGTGAGGAATGGGAATTTAGTGGTACGTATACTAAAAGAAACAAGGGATTAGTGCTACTTATGAAATAAATGATAATCGATTAATTTAACTATAATAAAATATATAATTAAATCTAAATATCAGAGTTTGAACTTGAGAACAGATATCTTTTTTTTTGGAATAAGGTAATAAGCTATAAGGATGAAATTATAATAATAGTTTAAATAAATATAGAATGAAAAATAAACCGATACGGGCAGGGATTCGAACCCGCGACTATTGGGAAGCCGTCTATAAGGACTATAGGGACGGTGGTGACATCTATTAGGTTTCTTTCGAAAATCCTAACCAATGTTTCTAACTTTGCAGTATAGATAAACATTGAAAAGATGCCACTACCGAAATCAATTTTTGAAAATATCTTTAAACATGTATAGCCATGCTAAGCTTATTTAAATTTATATAAATATAGAATGTAAAAAACCGATACCGGCAGGGATTCGAACCTGCGACTACTGGGAAACCGTTTCCATCATGTGTTCTAAAGTATATGTTAAATAGTTAAGTACTTAACCATAAATCCCATAATGAATGTTTTGTTCTATGCGTCGCAGTAAAGGTTGAAAATAAAGTATTTTCACATACTTTATGTGTATGCAAAAATATAAAGTATAATTACCAAAAATAAAGTATAATACTTTATTATAAATTATGGTTGGCAATCCTTTGTGGGATACAAAGATAAGGCCCTAACGTCTTGATATATTTGAAGTAAACTATCCCAAATAAAATTATAATTTTCTCCTGATGGAATTATAACCCCGTTAATTTTATCTGGTAGGTAAATTAGCACTACCAGATATTGAACTCATTGAGAATCTGTTAGCTAAAAATTTACATGAATATTAGATTCAAATGATTAATCGGCCAATTCTCATCGAAAAAAGGTATTTGCATACGGGGTAGCTTGACACAACCTCTGAACTGAGACACGTTATCTTGAGAGTGCGGCGAGGTCACGTTGCTTGTAGCGCTTGCGGCGACAAGAGACTGAACCCTTTCCACACGAGTGTATACAGAATCAAATGAAATCAATGATTGATAATCAACCTTGTATTTAGGATTCATCTCGAGGCTATATTCGTTAATATTATCTATATTAGTACGAAATTCTTGTCGAATTGTACTAAGAATGTCTGTATCCGCCATGAACGTTTCCGTAGAACGCAGATCAATGGTTGTTGTATAAACCTTTTTAGACTTATGATATAAATGCGTTAAACGCTCATAAGCAGCTTCATTATGAGCTTGTATGAATGTAACTTTAGTTTGCAGATTTTCCATAATAAAAGATAACCGGTAAATCTGCTATTGAGAAAAATAAATAATTAAAATGTGTAAGTTTAATGTTAGAAAGCTGCGGTTTATTTCGGAATAACTAACAAAGCGGTTTTTATTTTGTATACTAAAGCGATAACGATTAAATCGTTTTTAATTTACGGGCTATACGTACTTGTGCGCTCAGACACGAACCATGAAATAAATATTATGGTGGCTTAGGTTATAAGAACGTCTTTAGGTATATATCTTTATATATATATTTCTTGTGTGCGTGTGTATGTCACTGAACTCCTCCTACACGACTGGACCGATTTTTATGAAATTCTGTGTGTGTGTTCAAGGGGACTTGAGAATTGTTTAGATTCACAATTTGTTCACTGGAAAATGGTTTTTTGATTAATTTATAATGTGTAAGTTATAGGTGGTGATTTTGGAATGTTTCACATTGGTTCCGACGGACTGCGTTACCATGGCAATGTCAAATATTAAATATATGTATTGTAGATTTAATTAAAACTTATAAAATACATATATTTTACCCTTGATTTTTACTCTTACATATTAATTTATCTCGCACTCCTCTAGCATCTTTCCCCACCCCTGTCAAGTACATGTGCTAGCCAAAACCGCCTGTCATTGTACATACCTACTTACTTTAAATAGCCTAGACAAGCACATATATAAATTTCAACTTGACAGGAAAAAAATTATTTCAACTTATATATTACACACCTTTCGGTTCACCTGTCAGGTACTTGTGCTCGTTGCACACGCCTGTCAATTTTTTTTAAACTTCCCTTCTAATGAACAAAATCATATAAAAGTTTCAAGCTTACACCGCCAAGTTTTTTTTTTAAATTTTATTTACAGTTTCAAAAACATAGGGGTTGATGACGTGCAGGGCTGATGTTTGCCAGAAGATGGTTACCGTACTTAGCATGCTATGACTCATCACTATAAGAATTTCGAGCCTTACAGGCATACCGTTACTCGGATGGGCCACTAGCTCTTGGACCATAATCAATTCCCATATTTACTCAATGCTCTCCAATATTAAAAATGTCTCAGGTGCCCTCCAAATGATTCCGAACACATGATGACGTCACGAGTCATCGTGACGTCACTGCAATAGTATTTAGAGTTACTAATTATCGTTGAATTATCGTGATCTATATATTATATACAACAGGATAAATTAATACTCATATAAAAATAATCCAAATATCATAATTTACTTTTCAAATAGATTTCAATTGGATCCCATGTACCCTTTCTAATTATTTTAGGGTCTATGACTAATTAAATATAGATATAACCCGCTTAGTATATTTGTTTATGAATCTTATACGCTGGTAAAAAAAAGGTATTCATCAAAGTTTGCATGAAAAGTTTAATTCTGTATTTGATACATAATAAGTCGATAGAGCTAGAAACTGTAGAGAACATTTATCAACCAGTCACTTGTTATTCGCTCAGATAGCACATTTAGAAAAACATAGTCTTCATTAGTCATTAAGATATTTATAGTCATTGATTCCTACAACAATTTTCTATATATAATAGATTTTTTAGTTCCTTTCTCTAATATGAAGAAGTGACAACTAATAAGTCGATTACATATTGCTTCTACGTCATGAGACTACATTGTTAGTTGATGTTAGTATTCTTGTAATTGAAACCAGTAGTTATTGAAGTTGATATTAAGTAATTCTGTCTTAATCAAATTGGCCATTCCATATTCAAGACAACAACTAATTTCATGAAAAGCTAGTATTAATTAATAATTACAAAAAAACTTTCTTTTAAATGATCCCTTATTAAATGATCTATAAAATAATCGTCGGTAGTTGATAGAGCGACGGGACGGTTTCCCAGTAGTCGCGGGTTCGAATCCCTGCCCGTATCGGTTTTTTTCATTCTATATTTATATAAAATTTAAATAAACTTAACATGGCTATACATGTTAAAAGATATTTTCAAACATTAATTTCGGTAGTGGCATCTTTTCAATGTTTATCTATACTGCAAAGTTAGAAACATTGGTTAGGATCTTCGCAAGAAACCTAATAGATCTCACCACCGTCCCGTTAAAAACGATCACATATAGAATGCTTAATTCACCGAGACGGACAGCGATACGGTAGCTCAGTTGGTAGAGCGACGGGACGGTTTCCCAGTAGTCGCGGGTTCGAATCCCTGCCCGTATCGGTTTTTTTCATTCTATATTTATATAAAACTTAAATAAGCTTAACATGGCTATACATGTTTAAATATATATATATATATATATATATATATATATATATATATATATATATATATTTAAACATGTATAGCCATGTTAAGTTTATTTAAATTTTATATAAATATAGAATGAAAAAAACCGATACGGGCAGGGATTCGAACCCGCGACTACTGGGAAACCGTCCCGTCGCTCTACCAACTACCGACGATTATTTTATAGATCATTTAATAAGGGATCATTTAAAAGAAAGTTTTTTTGTAATTATTAATTAATACTAGCTTTTCATGAAATTAGTTGTTGTCTTGAATATGGAATGGCCAATTTGATTAAGACAGAATTACTTAATATCAACTTCAATAACTACTGGTTTCAATTACAAGAATACTAACATCAACTAACAATGTAGTCTCATGACGTAGAAGCAATATGTAATCGACTTATTAGTTGTCACTTCTTCATATTAGAGAAAGGAACTAAAAAATCTATTATATATAGAAAATTGTTGTAGGAATCAATGACTATAAATATCTTAATGACTAATGAAGACTATGTTTTTCTAAATGTGCTATCTGAGCGAATAACAAGTGACTGGTTGATAAATGTTCTCTACAGTTTCTAGCTCTATCGACTTATTATGTATCAAATACAGAATTAAACTTTTCATGCAAACTTTGATGAATACCTTTTTTTTACCAGCGTATAAGATTCATAAACAAATATACTAAGCGGGTTATATCTATATTTAATTAGTCATAGACCCTAAAATAATTAGAAAGGGTACATGGGATCCAATTGAAATCTATTTGAAAAGTAAATTATGATATTTGGATTATTTTTATATGAGTATTAATTTATCCTGTTGTATATAATATATAGATCACGATAATTCAACGATAATTAGTAACTCTAAATACTATTGCAGTGACGTCACGATGACTCGTGACGTCATCATGTGTTCGGAATCATTTGGAGGGCACCTGAGACATTTTTAATATTGGAGAGCATTGAGTAAATATGGGAATTGATTATGGTCCAAGAGCTAGTGGCCCATCCGAGTAACGGTATGCCTGTAAGGCTCGAAATTCTTATAGTGATGAGTCATAGCATGCTAAGTACGGTAACCATCTTCTGGCAAACATCAGCCCTGCACGTCATCAACCCCTATGTTTTTGAAACTGTAAATAAAATTTAAAAAAAAAACTTGGCGGTGTAAGCTTGAAACTTTTATATGATTTTGTTCATTAGAAGGGAAGTTTAAAAAAAATTGACAGGCGTGTGCAACGAGCACAAGTACCTGACAGGTGAACCGAAAGGTGTGTAATATATAAGTTGAAATAATTTTTTTCCTGTCAAGTTGAAATTTATATATGTGCTTGTCTAGGCTATTTAAAGTAAGTAGGTATGTACAATGACAGGCGGTTTTGGCTAGCACATGTACTTGACAGGGGTGGGGAAAGATGCTAGAGGAGTGCGAGATAAATTAATATGTAAGAGTAAAAATCAAGGGTAAAATATATGTATTTTATAAGTTTTAATTAAATCTACAATACATATATTTAATATTTGACATTGCCATGGTAACGCAGTCCGTCGGAACCAATGTGAAACATTCCAAAATCACCACCTATAACTTACACATTATAAATTAATCAAAAAACCATTTTCCAGTGAACAAATTGTGAATCTAAACAATTCTCAAGTCCCCTTGAACACACACACAGAATTTCATAAAAATCGGTCCAGTCGTGTAGGAGGAGTTCAGTGACATACACACGCACACAAGAAATATATATATAAAGATATATACCTAAAGACGTTCTTATAACCTAAGTCACCATAATATTTATTTCATGGTTCGTGTCTGAGCGCACAAGTACGTATAGCCCGTAAATTAAAAACGATTTAATCGTTATCGCTTTAGTATACAAAATAAAAACCGCTTTGTTAGTTATTCCGAAATAAACCGCAGCTTTCTAACATTAAACTTACACATTTTAATTATTTATTTTTCTCAATAGCAGATTTACCGGTTATCTTTTATTATGGAAAATCTGCAAACTAAAGTTACATTCATACAAGCTCATAATGAAGCTGCTTATGAGCGTTTAACGCATTTATATCATAAGTCTAAAAAGGTTTATACAACAACCATTGATCTGCGTTCTACGGAAACGTTCATGGCGGATACAGACATTCTTAGTACAATTCGACAAGAATTTCGTACTAATATAGATAATATTAACGAATATAGCCTCGAGATGAATCCTAAATACAAGGTTGATTATCAATCATTGATTTCATTTGATTCTGTATACACTCGTGTGGAAAGGGTTCAGTCTCTTGTCGCCGCAAGCGCTACAAGCAACGTGACCTCGCCGCACTCTCAAGATAACGTGTCTCAGTTCAGAGGTTGTGTCAAGCTACCCCGTATGCAAATACCTTTTTTCGATGAGAATTGGCCGATTAATCATTTGAATCTAATATTCATGTAAATTTTTAGCTAACAGATTCTCAATGAGTTCAATATCTGGTAGTGCTAATTTACCTACCAGATAAAATTAACGGGGTTATAATTCCATCAGGAGAAAATTATAATTTTATTTGGGATAGTTTACTTCAAATATATCAAGACGTTAGGGCCTTATCTTTGTATCCCACAAAGGATTGCCAACCATAATTTATAATAAAGTATTATACTTTATTTTTGGTAATTATACTTTATATTTTTGCATACACATAAAGTATGTGAAAATACTTTATTTTCAACCTTTACTGCGACGCATAGAACAAAACATTCATTATGGGATTTATGGTTAAGTACTTAACTATTTAACATATACTTTAGAACACATGATGGAAACGGTTTCCCAGTAGTCGCGGGTTCGAATCCCTGCCGGTATCGGTTTTTTACATTCTATATTTATATAAATTTAAATAAGCTTAGCATGGCTATACATGTTTAAAGATATTTTCAAAAATTGATTTCGGTAGTGGCATCTTTTCAATGTTTATCTATACTGCAAAGTTAGAAACATTGGTTAGGATTTTCGAAAGAAACCTAATAGATGTCACCACCGTCCCTATAGTCCTTATAGACGGCTTCCCAATAGTCGCGGGTTCGAATCCCTGCCCGTATCGGTTTATTTTTCATTCTATATTTATTTAAACTATTATTATAATTTCATCCTTATAGCTTATTACCTTATTCCAAAAAAAAAGATATCTGTTCTCAAGTTCAAACTCTGATATTTAGATTTAATTATATATTTTATTATAGTTAAATTAATCGATTATCATTTATTTCATAAGTAGCACTAATCCCTTGTTTCTTTTAGTATACGTACCACTAAATTCCCATTCCTCACTTTCTACATTTGTAAAGTAAGTGGAGTATTTAAAGTTCTCTAGTCACGAAATCAACCCATACCAAACTTTTCATTACAAATTCAGAAATTAGCCAGGCTTAGGTAGATTAATCGTTGTTTACTTATTAGCCTGTGATAATAAAAAAATACTGAAATAATAATTTTATTTCTATATCTTCTTATTTATATCTCATAGTTCAAGTTTACATAATACTATTATTTATTATATGATGTTTTACATCCTGTTAATTAGTCTTTGCGTATCGTCAGCACTAACTAGGGTTTAATATCGGCACTAAAAATATAATTTACAGCTCACTAAAGGTATCTGTAAAATAATCTCGTTATAAATTATAAATAACACATAAGAGCCAGTACAAATACCACTACGTACCTACGAAAACTATAACTAGTCCATTGAAATGTTACATTTTTTAGGCCTTACCTTGCGTTTTTTAGAGGACGCAATTTTATTTTTTTAATGTGTAGGGGGGGGTCAGTAGAAGCTTAAGTTCAAGTTTGTGGGGTCGCCACCCTTGTCCCACGGCCGCCATCTTGGAAAAACGGGTGCAAAAGGTTTTCGCTCTGTATCTCGTAAACTAGTTACCCTACAGAAAATTTAATGAAACATAAAATTTAGAAAATTTAATTTCCTACAATTTTATTTCTATTACTTTTTATCGTCAAGTGACCAACAAAAAAGTTATAAACAAAAATAAGTAAAAATTTTGTAACAAATTTCCTTTTGGAGGTTATAACTTTTTTTCAGTTCATTTTACAATAAAATGACATCACAGCAATTTTGTAGAGGGTTTTTCAACGAACAATTTCCTCTTTATACTTGTTTCATTTTAATTTATTTATCTAGGTTTTACAGCGCTCCAAACTTGAACGGATTCTCGAATGCTCATAGGGATGCAATAAAAACTAAAAATTAGACTTACTTTTCTATCTGTATTTTTTTTATTCATACAATTTATTATGATCTTAACATTCCTATGCTATTATTAAACTATGTTTGACCCTTTTCCCCACTACAAAACTGATTTTACTGTCGACCAGGCTGAATCGGATGCAGATGCGGTCATCGTCCGTTGTGCGCTTGCTGCATCACAGTCATATGATTCGGTGACAATCATAGCAGAAGACATCGACATCCTTGTATTGCTGACGGCATTAGGAAGGAATCAAACTAATGTATTTTTTTAAAAACCTTCAAAAGGGCGTACGTCCGAACAATTGTACTGTCTGTTGGTCTGTTTTAAATATGACGACGTAATAGTTGAGAATTTACTGTTTCCATGCCTTCTCAGGATGCGACACAACGTCAACAGCGTATAACATGGGTAAAGTCAAATTTATAAAAAAATTGCAAAAGCATCCAGAGTTAGCAAGTGGAACTAAATTATTTATGAGTGAAAAAGTCGAGTCATCGTTACTCAGTGTTGTTGGCGAACGTTTTTTCATCTCTTTATATGGCGGAAATAAAAACGATACTCTAGACACTCTGCGATACAAACGATTTGCTAAGACAGAGAATGAAAATGCTCTTTACTTGCTCCAATACAAGATGCAGCCCGTTTCCACAGTTTCTGAGTATATCTAGAGTACCTTTTGAAGGTTTTTAAAAAAATACATTAGTTTGATTTCTTCCTAATGCCGTCAGCAATACAAGGATGTCGATGTCTTCTGCTATGATTGTCACCGAATCATATGACTGTGATGCAGCAAGCGCACAACGGACGATGACCGCATCTGCATCCGATTCAGCCTGGTCGACAGTAAAATCAGTTTTGTAGTGGGGAAAAGGGTCAAACATAGTTTAATAATAGCATAGGAATGTTAAGATCATAATAAATTGTATGAATAAAAAAAATACAGATAGAAAAGTAAGTCTAATTTTTAGTTTTTATTGCATCCCTATGAGCATTCGAGAATCCGTTCAAGTTTGGAGCGCTGTAAAACCTAGATAAATAAATTAAAATGAAACAAGTATAAAGAGGAAATTGTTCGTTGAAAAACCCTCTACAAAATTGCTGTGATGTCATTTTATTGTAAAATGAACTGAAAAAAAGTTATAACCTCCAAAAGGAAATTTGTTACAAAATTTTTACTTATTTTTGTTTATAACTTTTTTGTTGGTCACTTGACGATAAAAAGTAATAGAAATAAAATTGTAGGAAATTAAATTTTCTAAATTTTATGTTTCATTAAATTTTCTGTAGGGTAACTAGTTTACGAGATACAGAGCGAAAACCTTTTGCACCCGTTTTTCCAAGATGGCGGCCGTGGGACAAGGGTGGCGACCCCACAAACTTGAACTTAAGCTTCTACTGACCCCCCCTACACATTAAAAAAATAAAATTGCGTCCTCTAAAAAACGCAACCCCAAATGTAACTTTTCAATGGACTAAACACGTTTGAACGCATTTGTAGCACGTGTAATTCTGAATAAATATGGCATGAGAATTTCAATTATATTTGACTCGTGACTGTGTATATTTACATAGGTAGTGTATGTTTAACAAGATATATAAAAGGAGTAACATCAGGAGTGGCATCTTTTCAATGTTTATCTATACTGCAAAGTTAGAAACATTGGTTAGGATCTTCGCAAGAAACCTAATAGATCTCACCACCGTCCCGTTAAAAACGATCACATATAGAATGCTTAATTCACCGAGACGGACAGCGATACGGTAGCTCAGTTGGTAGAGCGACGGGACGGTTTCCCAGTAGTCGCGGGTTCGAATCCCTGCCCGTATCGGTTTTTTTCATTCTATATTTATATAAAACTTAAATAAGCTTAACATGGCTATACATGTTTAAAGATATTTTCAAACATTAATTTCGGTAGTGGCATCTTTTCAATGTTTATCTATACTCAGTAGTGGATTTAGGTTTGAGGACGCCCTAGGCCCGAGACGATATGGCGCCCTTTATCTTTTGTAACAGTATATATATATATATATATATATATATATATATATATATATATATATATATATATATATATATATATATATATATATATATATATATATATATATGTGTGTGTGTGTGTGTGTGTGTGTATAAAATAATAAAAATAATAACAATAATAATAAGAAATCTAATTCAGGTATAAATTAAACATTTATTTTTTTATCAACTTTTAGGACTTGCCTGATTAATTATTTTAACAAAGAAATTCTACCCTCAAAATGGTACTATGTTTCGATAGTAAGAGCGCAATAAAATAAACTTTAAAATTTGGTCCTGCAGTTTACAGAAAACCCAATCGATTTTAAATTTTAGTCATCTTAAAAATTTTGGCGCCCCTCAAAATTTGCCGCCCTAGGCCCGGGCCTCACGGGCCTAAGCCTAAATCCGCTACTGTCTATACTGCAAAGTTAGAAACATTGGTTAGGATCTTCGCAAGAAACCTAATAGATCTCACCACCGTCCCGTTAAAGACGATCACATATAGAATGCTTAATTCACCGAGACGGACAGCGATACGGTAGCTCAGTTGGTAGAGCGACGGGACGGTGTCCCAGTAGTCGCGGGTTCGAATCCCTGCCCGTATCGGTTTTTTTTCATTCTATATTTATATAAAATTTAAATAAGCTTAACATGGCTATACATGTTTAAAGATATTTTCAAACATCCATACATTAATCTATTGAATCTATTCGTCAGTATCGGTATATTTTTTATTCGTATTTTTATTTCATTAATGTGGTACATATTATAAGTACAAGTTTCCTTATCGCAAAGTCGCTGCAAATAGTGAGCTCTCACGGCGCACTATGGGATGAAACCGTGCAAACCGTCTCAAAAATGACTTTTGTGAATGTTCGGTATTAAAATAAAATATTTTTTTTTAAATTAAGTTATTAAATGAATATTATTAAAATTAAATTAAATTCTTAAATATTATTTATCATTAAATTTTTTTTTTTATTTTTAAATTAAACCAGACCGCAAAGTTAACGGTCAAAATAACGTCGATTGTGTAGCTCACAATTCTTCAAGTTTACATGGTTATATTTTTATTATTTTTAATGAAAATCTATGTGTTATATATGGTTAGAATGGTTATTAAGTATTCGGTTTAAAAAGCATTTAAATGAACGTTTAAGTAATACAGTACCTAATTAATTTATAAAATTATAGACACATGAGTACATTTATATATTTCCCATCACAATCAATTATTTCTTTTATGAATATCAATTTTGAGAAGTTATTTCAATACTGTAATTATTTATATAATCCTAAATATTCAGTACTATATATATATTTATTTATTTAACATTTAACTCATGGCATATCATCAGTGGCTCTATATCAATATAGGTACCTTTAACTATTATCAGTGGTCTCATTGATGCCTTATTGTTTTACTATTGTTTATTTTTATTTTTTTTTAATTACCATTATTCAATATTCTACATTATCGAATTAGTGTGTTTCTGTAACAGAGTAAACAAATTAAATAAATGTCACTTAATACATACAAGCATTTAAATCTATTTTGTAGTAGTGTTATATTATACAATATATTCATACATCTTATTTCGTTATAGTTTTTATAATTGACTGTTATCACCTTAGTTACTCATAATATTCTTTTAAATACATTGCAAATGAGCGACTTACCAGATATCTTCGCAACCATTAACACATGTTGACGAATTCTCTATTGCAATTAATTAAATTATGATATTAATCAAGAATTCTTTGTACTTATTTGTTTTCAATTGATTTTTATGTTATTTTTAATATTGTATAAGTCACATCATGAATCATGTATCATGTATTTGTATATTTATCCTTATCATGTATAATGTCTAATAGCTTACTGTTTAGTGAGTTAAGTTGTGTTTGTTTCAGCCACGTGTAAGGGTACGACTGAAACATGTCGAAAGGTCACATCATCTATCCCACTCTTCCTTTGGATATCCCTATAGCATTGTTACGTTCACCCGAACGTAACAATGATTTGTTATACCATTACTTGGTTAATTTTCTTGTTTTATTTTATATTTTATCTCACATGTAATTATATAGAATTTTCATGTTATGTATTTTTTAATTGTACATGTTGTTTAAGTAATTTTGTTAGGTTAATTAATTGTCAATAGTGTGAGTTACGTCATGGCACGGCGCCACTGAAAATCAGCGCTGGAGTCATATAGGTATTCCAGCAACAGCTGAGTGGTCATCCATTTTGGATGGCGCAGTAAATAAATTTATTCTTTCTATTTGTTTTTTACTTCATTTCATTTTCTTTGTTTTAATGCTTTGTATTTTGTATTGTTTTATAATAATCTATGTGATGTCCAAATAAAGTTTATTTAATTTAATTTAATTTAATAATTTCTCCTTATTAAAAACTTTAAATAGACTTTTGACAATAAGCGATGTCTGCTGATGTCGTAATTTTGATTGTATCACATAAAACAAGTCATATAGAAGCCAAGGCAAAAAAAAAATGAGACAAAAATGCGTGGTCGGGGGAAATGTAAAATATATTAGAAAATATTTTAAGATTTGTTACGGAATATTTTTGGAAAAAAGATTATTTTTGACATTTTATTCCTAAATAATATTATGTATTAATAACTCAATTAAAGTTTGGGTAAGGTGGTTAAAGTTTGTTATTTCCTTGTGTGAATTAAATAATTCTTAAGACATTTTATCGTTATTTTTCATTCTATATTTATATAAATTTAAATAAGCTTAACATGGCTATACATGTTTAAAGATATTTTCAAATAATTCTTAAGTAGTTTATTTAATTTACTGAGTATGATGAAGGAACGAGAAGGATATGGTGATTAAATTTGTTATTGCATATCATATTAGTACCGGTAACCAACTTCATAGATAGTGGTGAAGAAAGTGATAAATACCCGCAGATAATAATATTTCTCTTCCAGAATTTAACTATAAAAGTTGTTGATTGACAATTGTTATTTACCAGTGCTTTATTGTGCTTCGACATACAGCCTTTACCATCCTCGGTAAAAAATATATTTGCGAAGTAACTATTCAAAATGAAGGAATTTGTTGTCTCGACGAGTGTTATGTTTCATTGACCATTGTATAAATTCAGATAATATTAAAAAATACTTAGAAGAAATAAATCATTTGTAATCTTCAAAATCGCTCATAGTAGCTTTTAAAGATCGCTCGACAAAATCTAACCGAAGAAAAGAACGTTTCTTTAATAGAAATACTACATGGTTGGACGGTGAAGTTGAGGTACAATTTGAGGAAATACCAAAGGATATATCACCTACTGCAGCTGGAGAACGTGGACGATCACTCAAGTCTTACGAAGATCTATCAGAGAAAGCAAACAAAAAGAAAGAATATGGAATTTATACATGAATATGGACTAATGTATTTATATAATGTATATATCCAAGGATTGCGGTCGGAAGAAAAAATAGATGAACCTGATCAAGTTTGTGCATTTTTGTAAGTAATTTTCATATAAGGCAAATACAAAGTAATAATTTCATATCATAAAACTTTATTTATTTTTATTTTTCATTGAATCATGTAAACTACATTTTAGTAAAAAAATATATATATTTTCATATTATAACTTAAAAAATAAAAACAAATATTCTTTTATTTGATGGTAATAATAATAATAAATGTTTATTGTTCAAAAGTTCTGTACATAGGTCACTAGCCTCCACACTAGGATTCCCTGTATCGTGGAGACTAGTCTCTCTCGTCCAAAAATACATAAAAGCGTGGGTACAGGTCAAGTATGTATGACTTGGTAAGGTCATACAGGTAAGATAGGTAACATTACTTAATTAAGTTTAATACATATTAATAATAAGTGTGCGTTAATAATAGGTGTGTGTGTGTGTTAGTGTGTGTGTGTGTGTGTGTGTGTGTGTGTGTGTGTGTGTGTGCGTGCGCGTGTGTGTGTCATATCGATGTGCAGTGTACGTCTATAAGGTATTTTTACTAGTGTGTGTCCGAAAGTAAATTTGTTTATAATATTCTAATGAAATTTTCTGTGTTATTATATATATTATATTGTTATTATATTGTTATTATAGTCCATGTTTTTGAAATAATTTTTGATAAGATTTTTAACTTTTGGTCTGGTCAGCTGAATTATATTCAATGAATTATTTAATTTTGAGTATATGTAGGGACCCATGTAAGAAAAACATCTTTTGCCAAAGTTTAAAACAGTTTTGGGTTTACGAAATTTGGGTTTCCTCCTGGACCGAGTGTTAGGTACTAAGTTTACGTAAGCCGTTTTATGGAATTTTATAGCTACAGCCATATAGTACAGTTGGCGGACACTCAAAATACCGGTTTCTTGGTACAGTTTATCCGTGGGGAAGCGAAAGGGCATTTTATTACTATACATTATACATTATACTTTAAGGATGGCCCGTTGTGAACGGTCTACTTTAATTAGATGTGTGTTATGTGCCGCTCCCCATGATGTAAGACAGTAATTTATTACAGATTCGCATAATGTGTGATAGATCATTTTCAAGGTGGTTTTGTCAGCAATTTGGCCCATTTTTTTGAAAATGTGAGATAATTTTTTGACACGTCCACTAACATGCTCAATTTGTTTTGCCCAGGTTAGGTGTTGATCAATATAGATACCGAGGTATTTTATATAAGCCACTTGTTCAAAACTTGTGCAGCAACACGCTTTGCCTGTGTTTTTACACGTATGTAATTTTACCGATTGGTGTGAAGGGCAAGAGTTTCTTTTAGTGACACTAAAATTTATAATTTTAGTTTTGTCCTCATTAAGTGTTAACAAATTATAGTTTAACCAGACTGCGACCTGATTCATTCCATTCTCAGCGGCCTTGTACACAGCTTCCCATGATTTATCATAGAAAACTATGGCCGTGTCGTCAGCATAAGTAAATATCTTAGCTTTATGGAGTGGCAAGGAGCAAAGGGTGTTAATATAGATAATAAAGAGGCTGGGCCCTAGTACGCTTCCCTGCGGTACACCATATTTAAGGCAGGCGTAATCGCTCTGATGTTCACCTACGCCAATTCTTTGTGTTCTTTCACTTAAGTAGGATTTGAACCATTTGAGAGTTGTGCCTCGTATTCCTATTTGTTCAAGTCTTTGGAGGAGGACACTTCTTGACACGGTGTCAAAAGCTTTCGCAAGGTCTAGGAAAACTCCTGTGCACTTATTTCCTTTATCTAACTTAGTTACGATAAAGTCAACTAGATTGGTCACTGCGTCTTCCGTTGACTTATTATTGCGAAAGCCGTATTGGTTGTCTGATAGAATGCCGTTCTTCTCTAGGAAATTTAAGAGTCTTCTATTCATGATCTTTTCGAGGATCTTTGTTAGTGATGTAAGGAGGGAGATGGGGCGGTAATTTTCTGCTAATGTTTTGTCACCAGATTTGAAAATAGGGCACACGTTAGCCATTTTCATGGCATTCGGAACTCTTCCAGAGGAGATACTTAAGTTACCTAAGAATGCGATAGGAGAAGCGAGGTGAGGCTTGTTAAGTTTTAGAACTTTGTTGGTAATCCCGTCCCATCCAGGTGCAGAGATATCTTTAAGGTTGGAAATGATTTTAATAACTTCATAACTGTCGGTAGGGCTCACATAGAAGGATTAACAAGAGGAGGTATTTTTGTACAAGGATCCGGATAAGCTAGCCAGTTCTGATTCAGTTTTTTTAAGTGTTGAAAGAGTTTTGTCGGCTAGTTGTTCACCCACTGTGGTGAAAAACCTATTTGCCCGGTTTAGGGACTCTCGGGGGTCAGAACAGGTATGTAAGAGTTCTGAGTTATTGGAGTTGGTTTTTTTTATATTACAAATGGTTTTTATTGCCATCCAAGTCTTCTTACAGTCTCCATTAGCATCATTCAAAGTCTTTTTCTCATGTTTTTTTTTTAGATTTTTTATTAAATTGTTGCACATATTTCGGTAGTTTTTGTATCTTCGCTGAACTGTGGAGTTGTCCTTATTATGTTGTTTTTTTGCTTGTATATGCAAAAGATCTCTTTTCCGGATACAGTTCTGTAAACTTTTAGTTAGCCACGGCTTTTTTATACATTTTGAGTTTCTAACGGTATGTGTGCTTGTGAAATCTTGTACTATTTTACTTAACTTCACTGTAAAATCTGTTAGTGCTTTGTCAACATCAGAGTATGAATAGATAGAGTCCCAGTTACAGTCAGAAACAGCTTTTGCCAAGCTAACATAGTCTATTTTAGTTTTATATTGGGTTTCAGGTATAGCCATAGTGACCTGTTATATCTAGGTAATCGGAAGCACGCCTATCTCTAGTAGAGGGTGAAATATCAATATTCATGTCCCCTATAATGATGCTATTGAGGTGTGGACATGTCTGCATATTTTTTTCTAACGAGTCAATAAAGTTCTGAATGTTGTAAATAGATGGGGATCTGTAGATAGCACATATTGTTTACTCTTTACTAATGTGAATAAGAAGACAGTTAGCATCTTTAAAATTGGGCTCTTCAATTATTACATGTAAGTTACTTTTATAAAAAATGGCAATGCCGTCATTTTGATTTAGATATTGTTTCGAGTAATAACTAATAACATGTGTAGTGGTTGAGATAAAAAAGTGGTGTAGTATCGTTTAGTCGACATTCCGTTAATACAATTATATCCGGTAGAAATGTTAGTTTTGATAAGAAAACTGTAAAGTCGTCAAAGTTTTTTTGTATACTGCGTATATTTTGACTTACTATTGTTAGTTGTGATTTTGCATCTCCAATATCAGCTAAACATTCTTCAGGGAAATTTCGTTTGGTGCTGGAAATAATTTCAGTCTTGTCGAGGTCTACACTCAGGTTGTATTGACTAGCCATAAATAAACGTAATTGAATAGGGTTGGAGTGATGTACGGGTTTGATTCTTTTTCAAGTGTGCTTGATAATAGATGCTTATAACTTTTTTACTAAATACATTATTATTTATTTTCGAGTATGACAAAATATTCTTGTAGAGTTGGTTGTTAGACGTGTGTAACTTTGTGAGTGTGGATAATGCGCAGAGTGTGTTCGTATGTTGACTTTTTATATGAGAGGTAGTGTTTTGTGTAGATTTGTAGGTAAGTATAAATGTAATTAAGTGTGGATTTGAATATAATTTTAACATTACAAAACCTGATGGGGTAAAGTTATTTGTTTGTGGCTTTGTAGGCTTCACGTAGTTGCTGAAATGTTTGTTCTTAACCAATGCGTATTTTTCACCTTCCTTTCTTCGTAGAAAAAATCGTCCGTTGGCTGTCCAACAGTACTAAAATATATATTATTAATACTGCGTACCAAATTTCGGCTAAATACTTCAATGAAATGTGAACGAAATTTGGCTAATGAATAACTGATAACAACCATCTGGCGCTGGCATCATTCACAACTCATGAATTTTAAAATTATCAGCTGAAGTATTATTATTGAAATGTATAACACATATAACGCAACAATCGTGTGTACTAACAGTACAAGTGGCTGAAAATATAACTGTACGCACGATTGGGCTATTAAAGACGTTTATTCAGTGTTAAATTAAACGTCATAATGAGTTACAGTGCACGCAGGTTAACATATGTTTAATATATTTTGTTTAATAGCATATCTTCTCCTTTTGGCAGAATATCAAAAAAGTTTACTTCTAAAGTTGTATAACTATAAAATACATATAAATCACCTAAAATTGATTTAAGAAATATTTTCAACTCTTGCCACTTTAATAAGTAATGGTGTTTGAAAGCAAAGTTTCAAGGGCATTGGTGTTAGAAAATGAAACTGCTGAAGATGTTTCTTACCTTATGATAGAAAGCGGAAGACAGAAGGAACCTTTCTATATATTTAATATGGATCTGGCCTACGAGCGCATAGAACACTTCAGACAAGTTATGCCGAGGATAAAAATATTTTATGGTATTTATAAAGTTTGTCTCGTAATTTCGTATATTACATAATGTAAATAATATAAATGAATCTTATTTACAATAATTGAACAGCTATGAAGGCAAACGACAGTGAAATGATGTTGAAACTAGCCGCCTCCCTTGGTCTCGGATTCGACTGCGCCTCGCCTGGGGAGATACATAAAATATTGAAAATCAATGTGTCACCACTGTAATTATAATTTATTGTAATTCACTCAGTATCTCGAAACTAATTCAAAAACAAACAATATCCTAAATAAAATAATATAAAATGATTTTACTTATTATACAAAATATTAATTACTATTGTGTTACTTACCTAATATTGTAAAAAAGTAAAAAAACATAATAAAACTGATATTTTTTTACAGGAGTATAATATTCGCAGTTCCAATAAAGAACACAGAATGGTTGTCATATGCAAGACAATGTGAGATTATGTACACAACCTTTGACACCTCTTATGAGTTACAAAAGATAAAAGAAAATTGGCCCGAAGCAAAGTGAGAAAAAATCTTTTATTGAACCTACAAAGAATACCATATTTTTTTTAAATTTAAATAGATAAAGTTATATAAATAAAACAAGTAAAGTTGTTTACCGTTGCAGTAAAAATTTTAATAGCATAGAAATATTTAAAATTATATGAAATTGTTATTTACTTAAGTTAAATACTTTAAAGTATTAACTGGTTATTACAGGTTATTGATACGAATAAGAGTAGATGGCAACAGCATTTATAAATTAGGAAAAAAGTTTGGATGTGACTTTGAGAGTGAAGCTGTTGACTTGCTGGAAGAGGCTGCTGCTCTCGATATTATGGTTAATGTTTCTAGTATAAATAATAATAAAAATAATAATAATAATAGTATAGATAATTGGAATAAAATTGTACTTGAATATGCTTCTTATGTAGGTAGCTGGAGTAGCATACCACGTTGGCAGTGCTTGTTACTCAGCAGACAGCTATGTCTTGGGACTTCAACAAGCAAAGTTCTTATTTGAACACGAGGCAAAGGCAGGTCGGAAAATGAACATTGTCGATATTGGAGGAGGGTTCATGAGTGACCGCACTGATAGTATTGACGAGGTACTACTTCATCTAGTTTCAAAACATTGAACAAAAACAGAGATACAGATAATCATTCATACAGTTTATCTAAATATAATTAATATTATCTTCTCATTCAGATACCTTCATACAAAAATATAATTTAAATTAAAAAAAACTTACTTGTATACTTTTTGTCTTCTTGTTCTAATATGTTTATAGTATATGTTTATATATTAATATAATATATGAATGTTTTAGTTCAGTTTTACTAACATGGAAACTTTATTGAGGCTGCAGTACTTTCAATGAAGTATGTTAGCAATATAATCAGTGTAGATATTTTCGAATTTGTTAACTTTAGAATTGAGTAGTGTTTTAATGTCTTTTATTTAAATTTTATAGTATTTACATTGCTGTAATCTTTATAATATTTGTGTGTGAACTTGTATTGTAAATTAGTACAATGATTAAAAAGGCTACCATTATTTTAGTTCTAAGAATGAGTATTATGTGAGAGGGCAATTATATAATGTGTTTATGTTATTTAGGTAAAAGTATATACATATATAATAGTTGTACACTTGAACTAATATTATCTATAATTTTATTATTAAAAACTTTAATAGGTTTCTGAACTCATAAATGTCACGTTAGAAGAGTTGTTTCCTGATCCAAACATCCAGGTTATTGCTGAACCAGGAAGATATCTCTGCGATAGTTCTTACACGTTATACTGTAATATTAACAACGTGAGACGGGTAATTATTTATATATAATAAATTACAAGTAACCAAAAAGAAAAATACTTAACATTGACTGGTTGTTTCAGGTGCCAAGAGGTGACTCAATTGTTAATATGTTATATATAAATGACGGGGTTCATGGCACTCTGAGATATAATGAACCTTGGCACATGGTTAAACGATATGAGGTTTGATTCAAATTAACCTTTATGTTATATTATACACATCTCCTAACATTGTTATGTTAAAAGTAATTTTAGCATATGTCCTATGTTAATAATTATAATAAAAATGAACTGTATTTCTACTTCATTTCAGGGAAAAGTAGAATCAAAGAACGATATATATCTCGAGCCTGCTATATTGTGGGGACCGAGCTGCGACTCGACCGATCGCGTGATGAAGAACGTGGAAATCATGCTTCCACGATGTACAGCATATGATTGGCTCGTGTTTCCAAATCAGGGAGCATACACCTTAAGTCATTTATCAAAATTTTCAAGTTTAGAAGGACCAAGAATCAGAACGGTTGTATCCGGGGAATTGTGGTAGGTTTCTTTTTTTTATGCCTATCGGCAAACAAACTTGGTTTTTTTTTATAAAATCTAGGTTAATGCTTAACGACATTCCACTTGATGGAAAGTGGAAATGTTGTCTTAGGTGGTACGGCGCATTAACCTAGCAACTTATTCACTCTTCTCTTGAAGACACTCACATTGTATTCGATAAAATTTATATTTTTTGTAATTTTTATATTGTTATGTGTTTGTATATATCAAAAACTTTTCAAACATATTATTTTTTCAGTAACAAAATAAAGGATTCTAAAGTTTTCGAGCAAGATGATTTCATCCAACAAGGTACGAGTATTGCAGAACCATTCCCCTCCAGTTTACCACCAGTTATAGTTCAGACTTGCCCTTTGGATTCTAATTATACTTTAAATATATGAATTTAAAAATGACAAGGCTTCGACCGCATATTACAAAAGCTTTTTAAACAGACCGCATATAACAAACGTTAATTGAACCGACCTCATATTTCAAAAAAATTTTAAACCGACCTCATATTATAAACACTTTTTAAACCGACCTCATATTACAAACATTTTTAAACCGACCGCATATTAGGTACAAAAGCTTTTCAAACCGACCGCATATTACAAAAGTTTTTTAAACAGACCGCATATTACAAACGTTTTTTAAACCGACCGCATATTACAAATGCTTTTTAAACAGACCGCATATTACAAAAGCTTTTTAAACAGACCGCATATTACAAAAGCTTTTTAAACCGAAAATTGTTCTATGTTCAATATCCTATTTAATGCAATAAATTTTTCAGATTACTGATTGCAAGAGACATTGACTGATGTAGTAACTGTTAACTATTATTAGTAAAAATAATATGAGGTAACAGATATTTTATTAGATACCTTTCAAAATTAAATATTTCGGTTTTATTTTTTACTTTTCTGTAATCGACGATTTTTATTATAATTACATTATAAAATAATACATATTAAACTACTGCATTTCTTTACGTTTCAGTTCTTGAATTTAGTTTTTTTTTGTTATATTTGATAGAATTGAGTAAAGAAAGTCAAATAACTTCATATTACTTCCAATTTCAATTTCTGAACATGGAAAAGTTAAAAAAAATAATAATCGTGACCACATATAACTTTTAAAGTTTGTTACAGTGTATTTAACTGAGGAAGCTCATCTTAAAATGATTAAAACATGGCAGTCTATTAACAGTTTTCTTATAATATTATTGTTAATCAAATTACTATGTTTGCCTGTTGTTTACAATTTTTAAATTGTTATGAAGTATATTTTTCGTATAGATTAGGTTTTGAGCTACATAATATAATCTTTAATTTAGTTATGATTTACAATTACTTATAAATGTAAAAAAAATGCTAACTTTGATAATTGCTGTAAGTACTAATAAAAAAAAATTAAAATACCCTTGATATAAAAAGACCTTCAAAAAGGATAAAAATTATATTTTTAAGTACTTATTGATGTCATTGCGTTGGGGGACGTTGACGATGGTGTCTATTTCACGAAATATTCGGAGTTAATGAATAAGAACTTATGTTGGAAGATCAAAAATTTCGAGTCAAAAATTGACCTAATGGGGTCATTAACTTTTTAGTTATCGATCTGTAAATAACTGAATCGGGTAGAAGTCAGCCAGTATGGAGAAAATTGGACACCGCACCGTTATTAAGTTCCTTACCAAGCAAGGAAAATCTGCTTAGATTATTTTTCAAGAGCTATGACGGTTTACCCGAACTCTGCTCCTGGTAAAACCATGTTTTACAAGTGGCATGGTCTTTTCAAACAAGGAATAGAGTCGATTAAAGATGACCTCCGCGGTGGAGGGCCAATTGAAACCACTACTCCGGAAATCGTCGAAAAAGTAGAAAAACTTGTATAGGAAGATGGTCGGTTGAAGAAGAAGCAACTTGCACCAATAATTAGAGTATCCGAAACAAGTATTTTGAATATTCTACATCATCATCTTGGCATGAGTAAGGTCAGTGCAAGATGAGTTCCGAGAATACTCACGCCACTTCAAAAACGTGAGCGTGTCGAGTGTTCTCGTCAGTTTTTGGAACTCTGTGGAGAGAGAAAGGAAGAAGTTATGGCCCAAATTGCTATGTCTGCCTGAATGTTATGGCCTGAATGGCCTGTGATGAAACCTGGGTTCATCAATATGAACCTGGGTCGAAGCAAGAGTCGATGCAGTGGCATAAAAAAGACACACCTCAAAGTGACACAATCGCTGGCAAGATCATGGCGACTATCTTTTGGGATACAGAAAGCATTTTACAACAGTAAAAGGAAGCAAACGTCTTGGACTTCATCAGAGCTGAAGATTGGCCGTCGTCTAGTCCCGATCTTAATCCGCTGGATTATGATTTAAGGTCAGTTTTAGAGAGTACAGCTTGCTCTAAACGCCATGATAATTTGGAGTCCCTAAAACAATCCATACGATTGACAGTGAAAATTTTCCACATGGAAAGAGCGTGTTAGATATTATAAGACTCTACTATTAAAGAACACAAAATTAATATAGTATAAGGTATTTGATCACGCTATTTCACACTATAAAATGATAATATATATTAATGCATTATCTGGATAAGTAAAAAGAAAAGAAAGAACCAAACAAATATATTATTTAATATTACAAAATGACTCCCGGTACAAGAATATAATAAAAAAAAATATAGTTTTTACTGTGTTCTTATGTAGACACAATTACCAATAACTCAATATGATGAAAAACCCACAAAAGATATTACATATATTATAAACACTATAAGAAGAAAAATCTTTAAGTAATGCTTTTAGAATTTTAAATTTAAAGATAACTGAAAAAGTACTTTAGCGTAAAACTAAACTAGTGGTCCATTGCACTTAGAATAAGCATATTACCAAGAAATTGCCTATGTCAAAGGGTATGTTTGAATTTCTGGGACCCAAATGTTATTTGAATGTAATAACATTAAATTTCAGTCTCCGAGAACTTGCCTTCAAATTATTTTCTCATGAATAATGGCCTCAGTGAACAATTTAAGGAAAAATTTTAATGTAATTACTCATGAAATATTTCATCTAATATAAAGATATTATTTCCAAGATGATTAGACAATAGAATTTATTTCTGTGACAATATTTTAAAATATCTCATAACTAATATTGTCTCGGTATTTTTACAAAATATGTAAATAATATTTTCTTCTCATTTAGATTAATTTATAACAAGGAGCTAGCAATTGTTTTTATAAAACGTGTTATCAAATCTTTCGTAGAATAATTTCATTTTATCCATTAACATAAGATTATCTTTTTTACCAGCTGAATGCAATCATCGAACAATAATAACCATATTTAATCAAAACCTTCAGAATAGTTAATTACCAAAAAATAATGAAGTATTTAAACTTTTATTTCAAATCTGCTTTTAATAAATAAAAAAAAAAGTTTTTTTTTTATATATAAAAGTATGTTTTATTTTCATAGTTGTTGCGCTTTCTATTTATCAAAACGGATATAACAATATTGTTTCATTAACTGAGGAAATTTTAAAGGTAAAAAAGGTAAATAATAAAGGGTAATAAATAACATCGGAAGTACAGTTAACATAATTTTTTAATTTATATTGTGTAATTTAAATGTTTTTTATTTTTCAATGTTGTTTGATAAAATATAATATGTATTTTTGATTTTGATATATTCTTCTTGATTTTGATATTTTAAAAGCTTGGTATAATTATTACCGTATTATTGTATCACTATTGATACTTTATATTATTAATAAAATATATTGAAGTATAGTATATTCATAATTTCTTGAATTTGTACTTATGTTAACATGATGTATGTAAAATAATTATAGGCAAAATAATTTTGGGTAACATTACTTTGTTTTACCTTAAAATCTTATTTTTCTATGTGTCCGTATGAAATACAGCAGTGCTAATTGCTATCAGGAGAGATTTATGTTGCCATTTATATAAAATGCTACTTTCAGCATCTACATTGGGGTACCTTTAAATTATTACCCTTCGGTTCGACTTAAAATATAATTAAATTAATGCTTTATGTCTTCTGTAATTCAATTGTTTTCTTCTCAAACTTAAGACTTATATTGCTGTGTAAAATTGTCTTCACCAGTTATAATTGTCACCTATAAACTGATAGCCCCTCTATGAGCTGAAGCTAACAAGTTAAATGTCTGAGCGTAACTGTCATATCTATATAGATTGGATGAACACTTTTGGCTTTATCGTATGATACGTTAACAAATTTACAGTTCTTCACATTAGTCTATTTATCAATTTTGGAATATTAATTATGTCAAAAGAGAATTCTTTTACAGCTACCCACAATTATGAGATTAAAGAAAACTTTTTAAGAAAATCTTTGGTAATATTAAGCGTTGATATATTTAATTATTTATATTTAATAAAAATTTATTAAATAAATCAAAAACGTACTCTTTCCATTTTATCAATCCCCGTTTTATCAATTCATGGATTAAATTATGTAATAATAACAACTTGACTTTTACTGGAATAACTGCACATCAATACTATGTCACATTATGCAGACAACTGAATAAAAAAAACTCAATTAAAAAACTTTGAAATTGTTCGTTTAGACTAAGCTTATTTAATTTACGAGTATTTCGTTTGATCAAGGGTGTATAGGTGTCCTGTTTTGGATTCATTTTTCTTATCAAGTATGAAATTCTAGTATAAATATATCCAAACTAAATTGTCGTTTTACGAATGATATAGTTAATACATAATGAGGATTTTTAGGAGGAGGAATTAAATCTTTTATCTTGTAGTAAAAGAGCTACGAGCCCGCTTGGAACACTTAAAAAATAAATTTAATTCAATTAATACACTGACGGGAGTCTTTCTACAAACAATAATTTGAAAACAAGTGACTTTTGTGAAGAGAGCAGTACCTTTTGATGTTAATAGCAAAATTGTAATCTAAAATCTTTTTACAATTTAAAAAACCAACCACAAAAAAACAATAAGGCGAAAATTCAACATAGCAATTTCGGAAATATTCCAATACGTTAAAAGAGATTTGTCTATTTAATTTTGTTTTGTTATTTTTTTCTCAATTAGTCATGAACAGATTGGTTAGTTAAAAAAAAATACATTTGTAATATATCTTCTAATATAGTTTTGTTACAATAATTTTGTTAGGTAAAATCTTAAAGAGAAAAATACTAAATGATGAAAATCGAAGAAATTCCTTATTTTTTCCTCTGAGATTTCTTAAAATAAATGAAATTTATTGTGTAAAATTCGTTAGCATTTGCAAGGCAATATTATTTTTCAGTTATTATGCAAACTAGAACCGGCTCGTTTCAACGTTTAAAATAATTATATCTGAAACAGAATTGCATAAATTCTATCATATTTTAATTAAAAATAAAATAAAAATAAATGAAATTAAAATGACATCGAGAGAAATTAGCTATCCAATCAAATCACAAATAATGAAAATTGATAACAATTAAGTTTGTCAGTTAATACGCAAACAGAATTTAGTGTTCGTTTGTATTAATCCTATTTCACATAATAACATTGATTGATTTATAATTAACGTTTCATAATTTGATGGTGTAATTGTTTTTTAATTACATTTTATATGGAGTATATTGCTTTTATAATGGGCATTGACATAAGAGATTCCATGTGAACTGTTCCTTAAAAAAAGTTCCAATTTGTTCTTGCTTAAATATTTATAATAGTATGTAAGGGCATGATCATCTCCTCATTTACTTAACGTATGATGGTGAAGCAATTATTATTGTTTCAATTAAATTTGGATATTTATATCATACTTAACAACCTACATATAAAAATAACTGTTGTTTTAATTGTCAGGCAGTTTTATTTTGAACTATATTGAAACATTGCAAAGTAGATATACAAGTAACATAAATACAACGAAATTATTTAATTTAAACCAATTAAGTTTTTAATTAAAAAAATCCCAAGTAATTTAACTCGTCTACTTTAAGTAGTTTATATCAAAGATTTAAATTTAGAAAGGCAAAATTGATTGGTAACATTTTAGTTTAATTTTTGAATAATGAATTCAGATTCAGATCATTTGTCCAATGATGTATAAAGAGACAAAATGAAAAGAAAATGAAGGTTATGTAATAATGTCCATATATGGAAAAAATACGATTCCAGTGGTCCTGATATAACTTTCTTTAAACTAATTGGAAAACTCCCCAATTAAATTATATATATTTAATTTAAAACTTATATGAAGTTTATGTAATACTAAAACAATGTTTAATTATTTACAAAATAATTTCCAGAGATTTAGTAAAATAATCGACCAACAAAAACATGTTTTAATTTATTCCGCGCATGTTTCTGGGAAACTTCATTTTTGTCCTCAATTTGTTTTAGCATCAAATTGTACGAGTACTTTGGAGTCACATGAAGGACATGACTTGACTTCAAAACATATTTACCTTAATATTAAGTAACAATGATAATCAGATACATTTGTTAACGCATTGTCCACTTAATCCTGATTTATTGCTTGAATTATATATTTCCCACCTGTTGGTCCTGAATATAAATTCAGGATTCAGATTCAGGTCCTTAATAACGAAATCAAAAGTAAGATAACGATCACTATCATAGTATTATTATTATTATAATAGCCAAAAGAATGTACTTCTAGATGAATATAATAATATCATGGCCATTTGAGCACCTTCAAACCTATCTATTGTATCAATTATATTATTTTTCACATATATTCAACTTTATCGACGAACTGTTGTTATTTTGGCTTGTGGAAGTCGTTAGATTACATATTCTTCGTAATTCTTGAATTATTTTATACAAAGTAAAAAAATAATTTGACTATACTCGAGAATGTCGGAATGGTTTTTTTTTCTCAAATTACACTTCTTTGCGACAATCGATAATTGTCAGATTAGTGATACATACATTTCTAGCATGTAGATAACTAACCATAACGTAATATGTTTTTAAGTTCTCTTAATACCTATGTTTTTTTATACTAATCTGATCAATTAAGGATGGATGGATGGATTTTCAAGGATGACGGATCCCCCTTAGACTTCCCTATTATTATTGTTACGGTTCAAGTATTACATAAACAAAACTGAATAAAATATATCAATTATAAATAATAATTATTATTTATAGAACCTAAAATAGAATACAATTTAAATTTATATAAATATAGAATGAAAAATAAACCGACACGGGCAGGGATTCGAACCCGCGACTACTGGGAAACCGTACCGTCGCTCTACCAACTGAGCTACCGTATCGCTGTCCGTCTCGGTGAATTAAGCATTCTATATGTGATCGTCTTTATCGGGACGGTGGTGACATCTATTAGGTTTCTTTCGAAAATTCTAACCAATGTTTCTAACTTTGCAGTATAGATAAACATTGAAAAAATGCCACTACCGAAATTAATGTTTGAAAATATCCCAGTAGTCGCGGGTTCGAATCCCTGCCCGTATCGGTTTATTTTTCATTCTATATTTATATAAATTTAAACAAGCTTAACATGGCTATACATGTTTAAAGATATTTTCAAAAAATTGATTTCGGTAGTGGCATCTTTTCAATGTTTATCTATACTGCAAAGTTAGAAACATTGGTTAGGATTTTCGAAAGAAACCTAATAGATGTCACCACCGTCCCGATAAAGACGATCACATATAGAATGCTTAATTCACCGAGACGGACAGCGATACGGTAGCTCAGTTGGTAGAGCGACGGGACGGTTTCCCAGTAGTCGCGGGTTCGAATCCTTGCCCGTATCGGTTTTTTACATTCTATATTTATATAAATTTAAATAAGCTTAACATGGCTATACATGTTTAAAGGTATTTTCAAAAAATTGATTTCGGTAGTGGCATCTTTTCAATGTTTATCTATACTGCAAAGTTAAAAACATTGGTTAGGATTTTCGAAAGAAACCTAATAGATGTCACCACCGTCCCGATAAAGACGATCACATATAGAATGCTTAATTCACCGAGACGGACAGCGATACGGTAGCTCAGTTGGTAGAGCGACGGGACGGTTTCCCAGTAGTCGCGGGTTCGAATCCCTGCCCGTATCGGTTTTTTACATTCTATATTTATATAAATGGCTATACATGTTTAAAGATATTTTCAAACATTATTATTATTAGTCAGGAATGTTTGTATCACGTAGTTAGTACGAATAACTAATTTTGTTATATCATGTAGATTTCGCAACATAACTCATATTTTGCTCCACTAATTTCAAAATAACTTGTAAATAATAATTTAAGACGAGACAGATACTCATAGATCACATATACACATATTATAGTTTGAATGAATTGTAATTAAAAACAGTATTTGCTTTACTATGCAATTCGGTATTTACTCGTATAATATTGTAATATATTTTTCTTCGATAGCAAATCTGGAAGGATCATTTTGAAAGGTTATTACAAAATTTTATCAAATTTACAAATTTTATTAAAACTATCGCGACGTCATTAAGTAATGAGGATGGCACAATTGTTTAGCTTATGTCAACTTTTGTAACAGTGGTCACGTCATTTAACAAAATATCTTGTTATGACAGCTTATTGTGTAAAGTTGACATATCAGAACTTTTTACTTCAAGGAAATATAAATTGGGCCTTAATTTTTCGATAGCTAGAAATCTAACCCACATACAAATATGAATTTATATTATATTTGTATAACTTTTATACAATTCCCTACAAACAACGAAAGACAAACAACATGCCTCGTTACTGAATAACAAAGGGTTTCAGTGTTATTTATTTACATTCTATTTTTGTGTAATGAGATGTTCAATAAATGTTTGACATCACTTGTGTATACATATTTTTTTGTAATTTATAGCTATAATATTATTGTAGTTATTAAAAATATAACATTTATATGTCGTAGATCACGATAATTTAACGATAATTAGTAACTCAATTGATATCATCTTAACATTAGGGTGTGAACAACGTGACGTAACGAGTCACGTGATCGGAATCGTTTAGAGGGGCACCGTAGACATTTTAAATATTCGAGAGCATTGAGTCGAGGAGGAATTGATTAGTGAGACCCTTACAGTTCGGTCCCCCAGGCGGGATCGGTAGTTCACGCAACTCTGATAATTGTATACCTACTAAGTAATTTGTGAGAATTGATTATCTACATTTAATACAAGAATTGTCATATTGTGTCTGTGTGGTTTAATTGCCTGAGACTTACGCCTCGGATCCTGTACCAGAATATTCCATCAGAACGAGCAAGTCATTAATATGCCTCTATCTCCGAAATATATAATATGGTAGATCAAATATATTAAAACCTCTTAATTTAAATAGGACTTTTTGTTTAGTGATTGCATTTTTATACCATTTTTTTTATGCATTTTGTTTTTTATGCAAATTGTTTTTTATGCACACGAAAGGAGAACTATTATGGGTTCTTTTTTTAGATGTATTTAAATCTCGTCACGGTATCTATACAAAGATGATTCAAAGTGACTATTAGACAGTAATGATATATTTAATATTTAAGAATATTAAAAATAATAATATTTTATGCAACAGCTTAAAATACTATTCATAATTATCATTCATCGCAATGCCGGTTAAAAACTTCACAAATCCTACTTAAAATAGGTGTACATTTTAAACCTAAAATACTATTGGAATGTTTCCTTAAATCATTATAAAAAAATAAAAATACGGACATTGTAGAAAAGTTTCGCTGAGCTTTTGAGACTCATAGACCATAAAATTTTTAAATAAAATACAGGATTTTTAACATTAAATAAAACCAAATTTCATTTTCATTCGACGTAATTGTTGTTTTATGTCCATGCCTGTCTTCCATTCCTTTAATTTTTGTATTTAAATAATTTTGTAGGCCGTTCATTTTGTAAAATTTGAATTATAATTTTTGATAATTGTTTTCCTTTCTATTATATATCAAACTGGTATTATTCTTTATTTAATTCACAGTAACGATCTTAGTAAATAATTTATATATTTTGTCAATGCATGACCCTTGCAGAAATTATTGCTTTTTTGTACTTAGAAATAGTAATATCTTATAAGGAGACTTAAACAAGTGTTACTAAATTACCTACTTACATAAATTCTTAATATATTTTCGAACTAAATATTTCCAGAAAATTGTATGATTTTGTTGTATTACATTAATACATTGTTGTTTTTTAATACTTTTACAATATTATACATTATAAAAGGAAAGTTAAGAGTTTTCTTTGAAAGATTAGATAGTTAACGATAAGATTTTTTTTACGTAACCCATAAATCATTTGAGAAACTGGTAAACCATGTGTCTTAATGTATACTTTTTTGTAATATTATAAATATTTACTAGAATAGAATTATAATATTCCAAAAGAAATACCGCCTAATAATATTAAGTCACAAAAATTTTAAATGCATAACTAAATTGAAACATTAGAGAGCTAACAAAATTGTATTATGTCTAAAGTTGACTACACAGAATACAATCAATTCATTGAAAAAGTGCCTTTGGCATTTAGCCAACTGTTCACAAATGATTACCGTCTCTCATTGACATCTGCATAAACGTTAGTAGTTGCAGATATATTGCTAACATTGAATGATAAATTGGATAGGATTGGGCATCAAGCATTTTCTTTTCTAGAAAGCCATTTATCAATGTCACAACTAGAGCACATACCTACTACAAGTTCAGAGAAATGTGTCGGTTGAAATGAGTCTCTGATTAATTATTATACTTTTACGTATGTATGATCCAGATCAATGGAAATAATATACTGCAAAATAAACTATTATTTTAATTATTCATAAATAATCGAGTATAATCAATAACAGTATTGAGTCAAAAACTTGTGTTAGATATGACCTGCATTGCAATGTCATATAAAAGAGCGCTTGTTTAAATTATTTGTTTATTTTTAAATGATAAAATTATAAAACATTATAAAGTCTTTAATTCTTTAAATATTATTAAACATCTCCCCTTGTATTCTATTGCTTTCATTTAGATAAATTCAACTAATTTGTATTCCATTCACTACTCTCAGTAAGTTATACAAATTCTTTTTTCCACCTGAATAGTTTTGTAAAGGATTAGATATTTATTTTATCGACTATTAGGTTTAAATTAAACATTAAATGAAAAGAAGTGGGAGATAATTTTAAATTATTAATTAATGTCAAACATTATTCACTGAATTCGCACTACAAAAGCTGAATAAAACATATAAAAAATATATATGGGGTATTACAATCAATCTGTGTTAATATTTCTAGTTGGTTGAAGGGATGATGAAGCTACTCTAAATTTAATAGCTTTTAAAATCTCAATGGTAATATTAGACTCTTTATATTCCACAATTCAGACACAGTATACTAGAGTAAATTTTCATCATACAATATTTACTAACCATACAATAGGAATGCAAATTGTTATGTAACAAATCGAGATCGAAATCAATACTGAAACGATACGAGTATCATATGATACTTTACAAATGTTTACTTTAAAATTCATAAAATAGTATTTAACTGGAAGTTATATGTACCGACATATTTAATTTTGCCAAGATTTTACTAAAGGAAAATTCTGTATAGAATTAATGAATCAAAACAGAACGACCCATTTAGAATGTATGTCTGTATATTTGTGCACGCTAATCTCAGAAACGGCTTAACCAATTTGAATGCGGTTTTTAAAAATATATTATCACAGTTTTCACTTAACATTTAGTGTTTTTTTTTATCTGAATCGATTAAGAAATAAAAAAAGTTATGTCAATTTATGTCAATCACGTAATAGGTACTATGCAAATCTTATTCTTTACACTAGCTTTTGCCCGCGGCTTCGCACGCCTTAAATTCGTAGTAAAACACTTTCCACTTTCCTTTTTTTGTATTGGCTTCTATTTGACTTATTTTAAGTGATACAATCAAAATTACGACATCGGCAGACATCGCTCACTGTCAAAAGTATATTTAAAGTTTTTAATAAGGATACAATATTAGGTACTGTAATTATTTTTATACCTCTCTTGTTTTTACTTAAACGTCCATTTAAATACTTCTTAAACAGAGTACTTAATAACCATTCTAACCATGTGTCACACTTACAGATTTTCATTGAACATAATCAAAATATTACCATGTAAACTTGAAAAATTCTGAGCTACACAATCGAAGTTATTTTCACCATCAACTTGCAGGTCTAGTTTTATTAAAAAAAAAATCTATTTTAAATGATAAACGTTCAATTTGCTATATGCATTATCAAAATTTTTAATACTGAACATTCACAAAAGCCATTTTTGAGACGGTCTGCACGGTTCCATACCAAAGAGCGCCGGTAGACCGTAAGGCCTCAATCGCGAAGACCCTATATTTTAAATCTGTAATATCTTCGAAAATATTCATTAAAATTACATGTTGTATATGTAATTTTAATGAATATTTTCGAATTGGGGCTATATTGTTCCATATTAAATGTAAAATGTATTTAAGTTACCTAATTAGATAAGGATTAAAGCTGTATTTCTTAAAGTCGCTTCGTAAATTACGTATTATTTTTCGTAAAAAGTAAAGGATAAAAATTTGCTATTGTAAGTTATCCCTAAGAGATAAACATATATAATGTACAATACTTAGTACATTATTTTGATCTATCTCGTGGAGTTCAACCAGCGTTTGCATTGTAAGCGCAAACAAAAAGACAAACAGATAAACACACAAAGATTTAAAAACTGCTGAAAATGGATTCAGTTAGTTATTACTTTACATCCTGGTATATTTTTTTAAATATTTTTAATGTAAAAAGACTACTCCTCTACAGATTTATTACATGTATTGAATAAGATTTTCATGGTACCTATTACGTCATTGACATAAATAGTCATAACTTTTTTATTTCTTAACCGATTTAGATGAAATAAACACTAAATGTTAAGTGAAGACTATATTAATATATTCCTGAAAACTGCATTCAATTCGGTTAAGCCGTTTCTAAGATAAGCGTGCACAAACATACAGACATACAGACATACAGACAAACAGACAAACTGAAAAACCATTGTTTTGGGTTCTCTTGCTCCTATAAAGCACCCCTATGATGTGTTTTATTTTTTTAATTCCATGTACATGAATGGATTAGTGACAATTTTATTATATGTATAGATGTAATAAATCTGTAGAGGAGTAGTCTTTGTACATTGAAAATATTTAAAAAAATATACCAGGATGTGAAGTGATAACTAACAGAATCCATTTTCAGCATTTTTAAAATCTTTGTCTGTTTATCTGTTTGTCTTTTGTGCACACAACACGAAAAATAATTTTTAAAAATTCGTACAGGGGGACCTTTATATAAGCAAGAGAACCCAAAACAACGTTTATTCATTTTGTCTATTCATCTGTATGTCTGTATGTTTGTGCACCCTAATCTTAGAAAGGGATTAATCGATTTGGATGCAGTTTTTGGGAATATATTGTCAGTGAATTCCATTCACTTTATAGTTTGTTTTTTTTTTTAACAACCGGTTAACAAATAAAGAGGTTAATAATCTCTTATTGTCGCACTATTGCTGCTTACCAGTTTGAAGGTTTTTACATACTTTGGTAAGTATAAAGAATACGTTTAATCAAAATCGAAATCACGCGTACGAAGTCGCAGGCAGAGCTAGTTACTAATATAATTTAATTTATAAATATCTGATGTCTGAATGATAAAGAAAATAACATCTACGTAGTTATCATAACAACATGTTTACATAAAAATAAATACAACGGAATATAAAGTACTCATTAAAGTACCCTAAGATCCGGCTTTACTTAAAATGCAATTGGATAGGATCCAACGTATCCTTCTTAGGAGTTATCTTATTTTGCGTTTGTGCTTAATTAAACGTTCCGTAAATAAATGTTAGTAGCGTATACTAATTAATTGTTGTATGAATATATGTTAAGTAACTTGAATAAAAAAATACTAAATAATAATTTGTTTTATTTTATATTTTTATATGTGTTCGGAGTTGTATTAATCAGAAAACCTTTTAATCTTAGAGAACATTTATCAATCCGTCACATGCTTCAACAACCTATACCACCATTAGATTACTATTATTTATTATTTGTTAGTGATAAAAAAATTGTAAAAAAAGTGTAAAAAATATTATTCTTATTAAATAAAATAAATATCACAAAAAATGTAAATAGCAAAATCAATAAAAAATAATAATGCAATGTAATAGAAATATCGGTTTCTTGAAAGATATTTCATTTTCATTCCATCGATTTAGGAAAGATTGAGATCATACTTTTTTTTTTACATCGACGCGCGACCGCCGATTCGCAGAAAGCCTGGATGAATTTAAAAATTTAAACAGTCATGAAGCGTGCTCAAATAGTTCGTATGCATTTAGAGGATGATTAGTGAAAGTAAACAATGTACATAATTACTATATAATTTGAATGAATGATAATATGAAGAAAGAGAAAAAGAGAGACTGCTATTACGCGATTTATGTGTAAGAAGAATACACAACAACACTTGGAAATGTTCGTCTCATAATGTTATATTTGAGTAGACTAATATTGATCGAGGTGTATATGTGAAAGTTGGAACGATAACTTGTATGAGAAATGATTAATTGTTAGAAAATTCATATTTACTTTTTAAAAATTGTCTTCAGTGAATCCACGGAATCATTAGTAATGACTTTAAAACTAACAGCTTATCATTTCTCTGAACACATTTTGTAATGAGCGACTTGCTAAATGTGCCCACTCCAATATATTAACAACTTTACCAATACTACTTTCTATTAGATAGAAAAGTTGTGTGTAGCATGTATTCATAGAAATACAAAAAATGATAGCTATAAAAATATACAATCAATGTATTTAAAGTTAAATATTCTATGTCTAGAAACTCTAATCGACTTTTTCCTTTTCAACTAACTACAAACTAGTAATAATTTATTATGTATTCGTTAATTCATGTGGAAATCCTTATGATTTATATTTTAAGCCTAATAGCATTTTTTATGAATATGTATGATTTTTTGGTGTATTTGTAAACAAATAATAACAGACTTTACAATTTTGTTAACATATAGATTTATTTAGTAAATAAGTCACTATGTATGCGTTCTAATTTAAATACTTGTTAAACTAAGAAAAGTGGTTACAATTTACACTTGTGTACTTACACAAAACAAATGTAGTACAAGGACACAACACGTTTATTGTGCTAATTGTACTAATTTAAATTGTTACAGTTATTGTAAATGTTATTTTTGTAAATTTTATTTTAATATTAATAAAATATACGTATTAGCTGTCGTTCCGAACATATTCCAAATTGACTTAGTAAATATCTTTCGCTATAAATAAAGTATGACGAACACGGAACAATATATTAATGCTCAGATAGATGTCTAGAGAAACAAAAATGTCTTTTTAAAAGGGTAAAAAGTGTGTCAAAGTGCTATATGAGCTTGTTTGGCTAAATGATGTGAGCTAGTATTTGTTGAACAATTATATTCCTATAAATGCGCTTCATTTTATAAATTGAATCCGCTAAAGCATAAACTCTCTTTGCAGGTCTAAAACTCGTGTATCAAGAAAAGTAAAATGATGTAAGAAACTCCATGTTTCAGACAAAACTACAATTATTTAAATTTAAAAAGTATTATGCAACGATTTTAAAACAGCAATCAATTCATCATATCTATCTTAGCAGTTATGTTACATTATATTTTATTAATATATTTATAAGATTTTGTTCAACAAAAAATATAGTAACTCTTCAAGTAACTGTAATTTTAACTACTGAAATAAAACTATTCTGTAATTTAGTTTTGACTAGATATGAATATGAATAGTTAAATAAAATGTATGTAGATGGATCCAAAGACGGTGAGACGAGATGAGAGATATCGGACGAGCATTCATTAATTAATTCGCAAACGAAAGAGTATTATTACTTTTTTTTATATTTTTTTTTGTCTATTCTTTTCAATATTTATTTTTATTATTTCGGTCCTAATGCTTATCTACAATATTAATACATTTATTTATAAAACATTGTAAATTTTTTTTACGAATACATTTTGATGTAACAAATATAATATTAAATCATCAGCCTATTATTATTATTATTATTTAAAAAGCGCGGCTGTGCAGGGCTATGGGAGGGAACATAATGGATGGGTCCAACACCACCACCACCACCACCACCACATTTTAGATTTTTCAACAATTTAAGAGATTTAAATACTCCGTTTGTATTCTAGTGCTGTTTACACTTATATTGTATTTAAAATAAATTATTTTGTATTTATCAACATAGCTTGCAAAAACTCCATGAAAATCATCTCAAACAGATCTCATTTTTTTATCTTTATTTACTAAGTGTTAACAGGTTTTTTAACCTTCAACCCAAAAAAGATGGGTTTCATAAGTTTGAGTGTATCTGTGTATCTGTGTGTCTGTGGTATTTTAGCAGCCAAACGAGTAGACGGATTTGATTGCGGTTCTTAAAAATTAAAAAACTCGTCCGTCGAGATGGTTCTTGGCTATGTTTGGTTAAAATAAAATCATTTGTCTCTAAGATATTGCTCCAAACATTGTTATTGCTGCTGGTGAAAGGTTCTTATGCAATTTTGATAGTAAAAACCTAATAGAACGAAGAAGCAACAGTCTCCCGGCGCACAATTCAGTAATTACACTATAATATTATTTTATCCTTTTTAGAGATCTTTTTGTATCTGGGAGTTTTTGTAATTTTTTTATGAAATTTTATATGATCAAATCTTTCTTTATTGTCTTTTTTCGTTGTGTAATAGAAACTGACCCAATATCAATAAATTATTAATTACCTCACATTACTAATGAACATCATTAACAACAAAATGGTCTTAGCTCAAACCGGTATTAAAAAGTGTTCACTTGATAAGACGTTAAGTAATATGAATTAGGCCTGTGTGAATTAATATACAACCACCTCGCGCGAGTATCGGTCTACAGTTCAAAAATATAAAAATTATTACCTTAAGTACTATTATTTTGATATACATTAACGTATACAGTTTTTCTTATTTAACAGTGTACAAACTTGTTATATTTATTTTTTATATTCTTAAGATTAATTTAGAAGCCTTCAAGAAATATCTGGCAACCCGCATAAAATTGATTAATAAAATGGTGTTTAAAACAAAAGTTTTAAAAGCACTGGTGTTAGAAAATAAAAATGGGAAAGATGTATCTCAAGCGATGATAGAAAGCGGAAGACAAAAGGAACCTTTCTATATATTTGATATTTACCTGGCCTACGAGCGCATAGAACACTTTAGACAAGTTATGCCGAGGCTAAAAATATTTTACGGTATTTATAATGTTTGTCTCATAATGTAGTATAGTACATAATGTTAATAATACAAAAAAAACCTATTTACAATAATTTAACAGCTATGAAGGCAAACGACAGTGAAATGATGTTGAAACTAGCCGCCTCCCTGGGTCTCGGATTCGACTGCGCCTCGGCTGGGGAGATACATAAAATATTGAAAATCAACGTGTCACCACTGTAATTATATTTTGAAAACCCAAACTGGCGAATATTACTTAATATTTTTGAATTTTAATATTCTAAAAGTAAACTAGAAATATTAAGAATATTTTAAATACAAAGATATAAAATAATTTTACTCATCACACCAAATTTTCTTTTGTATAATATTTTAAAAAGTAACTAAAATGTAATAAGGGCGATATATTTTCACAGGAGTATAATATTCTCAGTTCCAACGAAGACTCCAGATTGGATGTCATATGCAAGGCACTGCGGCATAAAGTACACTATATTTGATACTTCTTATGAGCTACAAAAGATAAAACAATATTGGCCAGAAGCAAGGTATACCAATCCTTATATTATTGCCAGCTAGAAAACAAATACTATAACATTTTTATAACAATTAAAAAAACAGTGATATTATTTTATTTTTATCATAATTTATTATTTTTAACATTATATGCAGCTTTACAAAAATAATACTATCAGTAATAATAAATCATACTTATTTCAACTAAAGTTTTTTTTATATCGCACCGATTAAGAAAAATATAGTAGTGTACTTATGGATTATATATAATATTTTATATATAAATTTAAAAAATCGTAATGAACTGTAAGAAGTTACTTTACTTCAATACTATTATAAACTGATTATTACAGGTTATTGTTAAGAATAAGAGTAGATGGTGATAGCATTTATAAATTAGGAAAAAAGTTTGGTTGTGACTTTGAGACGGAAGCTGTTGACCTGCTGGACGAGGCTGCTGCGCTCGATATTAAGGTTTATGTCTTATGATGTAATTATAAAATTATAAAATAATATGAATTAAAATGTACCTTAATATGCTTCTAATGTTTGTGTTTGTAGGTAGCTGGCGTGGCATACCACGTTGGCAGTGCTTGTTACTCAGCAGACAGCTATGTCTTGGGACTTCAACAGGCTAAGTTCTTATTTGAACACGAGGCAAAGGCAGGTCGAAAAATGAACATTGTCGATATCGGAGGAGGGTTCATGAGTGATCGCACTGATAGGATTGACGAGGTACTATTTTTCCTTATTTAAAAATAACAAAAAAACATTTAATATATAATTACATAATATTATCTTCCTTTTCAAGATACGTCCATTAGAGTGAAATTATATATGTATATAAATTCAAATTCAAAATATCTTTATTCAAGTAGGCATTTACACATACTTTTGAATCATCAATTACATTAAATTGGTCAGTATAATCAGTCTGTGAGTAAACTACCACCAGCTCGGAATGCTGTTCTGCTGAGAAGAGCCCGCCTGAAACTCAACAGTTGCTCTGTTTTAAATGAAATTTAACTATGTTTGACTTATAAATTATAACATCAGCCCTACAGATGAGTCAATGATCCAAGTTCCACACATTTCAATCAACCAAAAATTCTTGGATGTTATAATAAGATTTATTTAATAATATACTTTCAATTTTAGATTTAAGGTTAAGAAAAGGAAGATCTAAGATATCTTGTTTGAAAATATCTATAAACATGTATAGCCATGTTAAGCTTATATCATTTTTTATAAATATAGATTAAAAAATTAACCGTTATGGGCAGGGTTCGAATCCGCGACTACTGGGAAACCGTCCCGTCGCTCTACCAACTGAGCTACCGTATCGCTGCCCGTCTCGGTGAATTAAGCATACTATATGTGATCGTCTTTATCGGGACAGTGGTGACATCTATTAGGTTTTTTTCGAAAATCCTTACCAATGTTTCTAATTTTTCAGTATAGATAAACACTGAAAAGATGCCACTACCTAAACTACTAATTGAAAATATCTATAAACATATATAGCCATGTTAAGCATATTTAATTTTTTATAAATATAGAATGAAAAATAAACCGATACGGGCAGGAATTCAAACCCGCGACTACTGGGAGACCGTCCCGTCGCTCTACCAAATGAGCTACCGTATCAGTGTTTATCTATACTGAAAAGTTAAATAAACTTAAAAAAAAATAAACGAGTCGAGCCGTATTAGCGTCTGTTAATAGTCTCTACTTTTTTTATTGCAAAGACGGCTGAGCTGAGTTTCGAGGGTCTGCGAGTGTCGAGAGATGAGGGTTCCACTGGAGCTTTCTATCTAAAGTTATACCTAAGAAAGTTGTTGAGTCAGCAAGTTCTAACACTTTATTGTTAAGGAGTAAACTACAATTTTGACTTTTTACATTAGGAAGTGTAAATTCCATGCATCTAGTTTTCTTAGTATTTAAGACCAAATAATTAATTTCGAACCAATGAAGAATACGTGATAGAGCACTATTTACTTTGTCAAAATTAGCTTCATTACTCTCAACTTTAAAAATAGCGAGGCATCATCAGCAAAAAGTACAATGTCACATAGTCCTTTATTCGTAAAAGAGAAAATCATTAATATAGGTATTAGAAATAAAAAGAGGCCAAGAATAGATCCTTGTGGACTACCCATTTTTAAGTGAGAACCAGCCGAATTACAATTATTGACATCAACCTTTTGAACTCTTTGATTCAAGTAAAAGGCCATAAGATCAAGCGCAGCACTACACACACCATTAAGTTTGCATAGTAATGTTTGATGGTCCACGCAATCAAAGGCTTTAGATAAATCACAAAACACCCCGATTGCATTCTGTGACTTCTCCCATGCGTCATAAATGTGCTTAAGAAGCGTGCCATCCGCATTAGTTGTTAATTTGCCTTTGGTGAAACCGTATTGTTCAGTATGCATAATTTCATTGTTATAAACAAATTCTGTCATTGGACTAAGAATAATATTTTCAAAGATTTTACTTATGGTAGGTAAAATAGAAGAAGGCTTATAATTTCCGGGTTCTAGTCTATCGCCACTTTTGAACAAAGGAACTACTTTACTATTTTTCATTAAATCTGGGAATGTACCGGTTTCAATACATTTGTTAAAAATTAAGGATAATTGCGGAGCAATATCATTTATAATAGTTATAAGTAATTTTACTGACATACCCCAAAGATCACCGGTTTTTTTCATTTTCAAGTTTCTAAAAGTTTTTTATAACAATTTAAATAACGCGGAATTAAGGAATTTCGTTAAAAAGTATAAAAAAAAGCCGCCACATTTAAATCTGAATTTACTTCAATATTATAAATTTTTAACTTAACAGCTCCATTAGCAGCCCTTATTTTCCCAGAAACACTAGATAAAACATCCCAAGCTGCCTTTATTTTGTTTTCTGAGTTAAAGATTCTATTTCTTATATAAATCGACTTCGCTTGTACGCAAACGTTCTTAAATATTTTAGAAAAATTCCTTACTTTATACAAGAGCACAGGATCTTGATTCCATTGCCTCTCACCATATAAATCATATAACTTATCTCTACTTTTATATATTCCTACGGTAGCCCAATCACTAAATTTAATATTAAGATATTTTTTTATAGTTTTCGGCTTAAAATATTATTAAATTCTTGTAACAAAAACTCAAAAGCGTTATTATATAAATTATGGGGATTATTATCGGTCATGTCTACTTTACCCTTTACTTTACTTTATGTATATCATTAATATAACGTTTTTCTCCTATAAATTTGTTTGATATAATAGAATCTATTTATTTATTTTATTTAAGGTTTGCTATAAGGATAACATTTCATATTTACTCGAAGAATTTCTAGTTAACTATCTTCTTTTATATTATCTGTGTTACACTCATATATGGTACGGTCTTTTTAGCTTCACTCACGTCTCCGTACTTTTAATGCAATCTGTCAGTATCGAGTATCAATAGAAAAGCAATATAGTTAGGTTTTTGATGGATCTTTTCAAAATCGAATTCGAAATACTATTCAATAATTTGAAAGTACGCATGTCTTAAGCACATTGTTGCATTGATTTGTATTACAAATTACTACTGTAATTAACTAGATTACTTTCTTCTTTTCTTTAAAAAATAACACCTTTAGGTACCGGTGTACCTAAATTTATTTATCTATCTAATATGTTTTTAAATATAAAATTTATTTATTTAATATGGATGAGGTCAATAAAACGTACGTGTACATTAAATAATATTGAATTCAAACATTATATTATTATTCTTAATAGGTATCTAAACTCATAAACATCACGTTAGAAGAGTTGTTTCCTGATCCAAACATCCAGGTTATTGCTGAACCAGGAAGATATCTCTGCGATAGTTCTTACACGTTATACTGTAATATTAACAACGTGAGACGGGTAATTATTTATATATAATAAATTACAAGTAATCAAAAACAAAAATACTTAACATTGACTGGTTGTTTCAGGTGCCAAGAGGTGACTCAATTGTTAATATGTTATATATAAATGACGGGGTTCATGGCACTCTGAGATATAATGAACCTTGGCACACGGTTACACGATATGAGGTTTGATTCAAATGAACCTTTATGTTATATTATACACATCTCCTAAGATTGTTATGCGATTTCAAAAGTAATTTTAGCATATGTCCTATGTTAATAATTATAATAAAAGTGAACTGTATTTCTACTTCATTTCAGGGAAAAGTAGAATCAAAGAACGAATCTCTCGAGCCTGCTATATTGTGGGGACCGAGCTGCGACTCGACCGATCGCGTGATGAAGAACGTGGAAATCATGCTTCCACGATGCACAGCATATGATTGGCTCGTGTTTCCAAATCAGGGAGCATACACCTTAATGCATGTATCAAAATTTTCAAGTTTAGAAGGACCAAGAATCAGAACGGTTGTATCCGGGGAATTGTGGTAGGTTATTTTTTTATGCATATCGGCAAACAACCTTTGTTTTTATTTTATAAAAACTAGGTTAATGCTTGACTACATTTCACCTGACGGAAAGTGGAAATGTAGTCATAGGTGGTAAGGCGCATTAACCTAGCAACCTATTCACTATTCTATTGAAGACACCCACCCACATTGTATTCGATAAAATTTATATTTATTCGAAATTTTTATATTGTTCTGTGTTTGTATATATCAAAAACTTTTTAAACATATATTTTCAGTAACAAAATAAAGGATTCTAAAGCTTTCGACCAAGATGATTTCACCAAGCAAGATACGAGTATTGCAGAACCACTCCCCTCCAGCTTACCACCAGTTATAGTTCAGACTTGCCCTTTGGATTCTAATTATACTTTAAATATATGAATTTAAAAATGACAAGGCCCGCTTATTACAAAAGCTTTTTAAACAGACCGCATATTACAAACGGTTTTTAAACCGACCGCATATTTTAAACATTTTTTAAACCGACCGCATATTACAAACGCTTTTCAAACCGACCGCATATTACAAAAGCTTTTCAAACCGGAAAATCGTTATGTATTTAATATCCTATTTAATGCAATCAAGTTTTTATATTATTGATTGCAAGAAAGACTGACTGATAAAAATAATATGAGGTAACAGATATTGTATTAGATATCTTGCAATAATAGATAAGTAATCGTCGATTTTTCTTATAATTACATATTAAACTAATACATATTAAACTACTACATTTCTGTACTTTTCATGAACTAGGTTTAAATTTTTTTGTTGCATTTAATAAAATATGAAGTAAGGAAAGTCAAACATCTTCATTTTACTTCCAATTTCAATATCTAAACATGAAAAAAGTTAAAAAATAATAAAAGTTAGTGACCACCTATTAAAGATTGTTAGAATTATTAAAACATGGCAGTTTTTTTTATAATATTATTTGTAATCAAATCAAGACTGTTGCTCAAAGTTTTTACATGTCTTTCATTTGTCATAAAATAAATTTTTCGTATAGATTTATTCCACAATACTTCTCTTAATCTCTAGTTTTTGAGTTTCTTTTTAAATATAATCTTTAGTGTAGTTATGTACAATTACTTTTAAATGTAAAAAAAAAACAACTTTCATAATTGTTGTAAGTACTAATAAAAAAAAATATGTAAAAACCCTCGATATAAAAAGATCTTCAAAAAGGATATAAATAATATTTTTATGTAGTCTAGTTAACGAAGTTTCTTTTGTTTAGGAACTGTTACGAATCTTTCGTTAGAGTTTCATAAAGACATTTCTTAATAATATCGTAAATATATAATTTGTATGAATGTAATAGAATAATGAACATGGCTTAGTTCTTTAATGTATGACAATTGTATTTTATTTTATTATATGACGACTTAAATGTAATTCAAATCGCGAATCATTTCTTCTGGTCCTGTTTAAGAAAATGATCGTTCTGTATATTTTACTGAGTACAAATGAATATCCAAAGTCGACTATTAATATGATAGAAAAAGCAAAATTGCCAAAAATGTGAGAAAAATAATAGTTTTGTTCCTTTGGAACAGATAATATATTTTTGTGAAGATTGAGGTTTATTATGTTTTTTTTAGTCTTTATATTTATCTCCTGTTCAGAGACCTCATTTAAAATTATCTCCTATTTTGTTACTGAAAATACAAAATATTTGAAACATTTTAAACATTGATACAGAATATTTTAAACAAAAGAATTCTCATCAAAATGTCAAAATTTGTTTAAAAAAGTTTCATCTTTCAAACTGGCTATATTATAGTATTACGTTTAAGTCACCCTGAGTTAACTGAAGCAAAGATTATGGCTGTTTGGTGGTTTTATAGTTATTTTATTAAAATGACAGTGTTGTCAATTAATGCTTTTAGATTTTTAAATGTAAAGAAAACTGAAAAAGCAATTTAGTTCAAGTAAACTAGTGGGCACTTGCACTTAGAATAAGCATATTACCAAGAAATTGCCTATGTCAAAGGGTATGTTTGAATTTCTGGGACCCAAATGTTATTTGAATGTAATAACATTAAATTTCAGTCTCTGAGAACTTGCCTTCAACGAATTTTCTCATGAATAATGGCCTTAGTGAACAATTTAAGGAGAATTTTTAATGTAATTACTTACGAAATATTTCATGTAATGTAAACATATTATTTCCAAGATAATAAGACAATAGAATGTATTACTGTGACAATATTTAAAAATATTTTATAACTAATATTGTCTCGGTGTTTTTGTGTTAAGGGGAAGTATAAAAATAGCGGCCATGACCGTTAAGCTGTCAAGCAACAGATTAGCGTGGTACGGGCATGCTATGGGATTGGACAAATGTCATGTGACGAGGAGAATGTTAAAAATAAATGTGGATGGAAAGAAGAGGAGAGGAAGCCCGAAGAAAGTGTGGATGGACTGTGTGAAAGATGATATGCTTAGAAAAGGAGTGAATACTGAGATGACGAATGATAGAGCTGAGTGGAAGAAAATGACATGTTGTGCTGACCCCACATAGTGGGATAAGGGCAGGAGAGAGAGATTTAGATTAATTTATGACGGGGATCAAGCAATTGTTTTAATAAAAGGTGTTATCAAATCTTTCGTAGAATAATTTCATTTTATGCATTATGATAAGATTATCTTTCTTACCAGCTGAATGCAATAATGGAACAATAATAACCATATTTAATCAAAACCTTCAGAATATTTAATTAACAAAAAATATTGAGGTATTTAAACTTTTAATTCAAATCTGCTTTTAATAATTATAAAAGCTGATTCTCATTTAAATATATGTCGCCGCGTAGGCTTGGCGAACAATAAAAATAAAAATAAAAATTATAAGTTTAATTATTTTTATTTTATTTTGTTTATTTACTTTAATGTTTCATTATTATTATTGTTATTAGTAAACATAATGACTAAATTAAATATGAGTCTGTTCCGATAGATGGCAGCACTTGAAGTTAATATAATATTAGCAAAACATTACAAAAACCTTAAATATTTTTAAAGGCTGTTTTAAAGCAAATTGTATGATAAAATATTTTGATTATTTTTGTAAACAATGTAGTACAGACTAAGTTTGTAGTACTTAGTAGTTAATAAGTAAAAATAACTAAAATGACTTGATTGTGAATTAGCGCGAAAACACGTCTTTCTGAAACGTATTTAAGACTTCGTACAATGTCTTTAATATTATTATTATTGTGATAGTGACGGTGAAAACATTAATTATAAGTACGGTGTAATAACGAGAGATTAAAAGTAAAGTGTGTGTATAGTAATTAAAAAGGTGTTTTAGTAATTCCTCATAAATACTTAAAATCAATTGTTAAAATTAGAAGTGGTAAAAGAAAAGTGATTAAATAATAAATTCAATTAGTGTAAAATGGATAATGAAAGTGGCAGAACCAATGGCTCATTAGAAGCCAACGGTTCTGCATATTTTTTTAATAATATGATTGACAATAATTCGATATCAGAAGTGGGATCGCTCCAGCGATCCTTACCTTCCGCTTGTGTTCCTGAATCTAACAGAAATAAGGAAGTGCCTCGTACTGAAGCCCGCGATCCAGGTGCATCATCAGAAATTATGGAAAACGGAGCTTCAGGTGCTCCTTCGCCACCGCAGCCTCTTCAAGTTACTAGCATCCCTCCGGAATTTTTCTCGCATATGGTGACAATGATGCAGAATATGAGCGAGCAACTAATTCGTCAATCAGCGGAAAAAGTGAAGATAACGGACGTCTTCTTGCCTTCATACGACCCGGACAGTAATGTTGGCGTACGTGAGTGGTGTGACCATATATCTACAGCTAAATTAAATTATCGGCTCAGTGACTACGACATTCGCATGAAGGTCACTAGTCTTCTTAAAGGTCGTGCAAAAATTTGGGCTGATAATTGGTTAGTAACTACATCTACCTGGGAGGAATTACGCCAAATTATTATCACTACTTTCGAACCAGAAAGTCGCTACTCGAGAGATATACTTAGATTTAGAGAACATGTTTATAATTCTTCCAAAGATATTTCAGAATTCCTTACGCAGTCGTGGATTCTATGGCGGCGAGTCACAAAAGACAAGCTGGAGAGTAGTGACGCTGTTGAAGCCGTCATTGGAACGGTAAGTGATGAACATTTAAGAATAGAGTTGATGAATGCCCGTGCTACCTCAGTGCCAGAATTGATTTCTGTCGCATCTTCAATTCGTTCCAAGCGCCCTAATCAGTCGAACAACTTTAACCAACCACCAAATAAACGCCAAAAGTATTCTGTCGATAACCGTAATATATTACATTGTAAATTTTGTAAAAAGCCGGGTCACTCTTTTAACAATTGCTATAGAAGAAATACTAATAATTCAGTTGCTCATTCAATAGAAAGTAATAATTTAAGTACACCGTCAACATCAACCGGTAGGTCAAATAGTAATAAATCTTGTACGTTTTGCCTAAGAGCAGGGCACACTTTTGAAACATGTTTCCGTCGTGAAAAACAAATCAATTCTAATATAAATACAGTTATAAAGAGTAAATCAATTTTAAATAATATGCGGATTAAAGTTGGGGACGTTATTTTAAATACCGTATTTGACAGTGGAGCCGAGTGCTCTGTCATTCGCGAATCTATTGCTAATAAATTACCGGGACGTAGAAATCTAGTCGTCAGTTGTTTACAAGGTATAGGACCCTTCCCGGTTATTTCAATGAAAACACTAACCACAATCTGTACTATAGACAATGTTAACGTAGAAATATTATTTCATGTTTTGGCTGATAATGAAATGACGTCGGATGTTCTCATAGGCGCAAATTTACTTTCTGATACCGGTTTAAGTGTAATCGTGACTCAAAATAGGGCCACTTTGATAACACATCGTCGTGTTATGCAATTACGAAATAATAGCCCTCTTTTTGAAAACCTTAATCATGATCTAACTGATGAATCTGAAATTAATAAATTAAAATGTTTACTCAATAACTTTTCTCATCTTTTTACTTGTGGCTTCGCGAAATCACGCGTTAATACCGGTGAATTTGAGATTCGATTAAAAACCCGGAAAAATATGTTGAAAGAAGACCTTATAGGTTGAGCCCAGTTGAACGTGAAAAGGTTAAGGGTATCGTTAAAGAACTAATCGAAAATAACATCGTTCGAGAAAGTAAGTGCCCATATTCCAGCCCTATCATCTTAGTTAAAAAGAAAGACGGGAATGATCGAATGTGCGTTGATTTTCGTGAATTAAACGCCAACACTATTCGCGATCATTACCCTCTCCCTTTGATTGGGGATCAGATAAACCAGTTAGCGGGGGGAAAATATTTCACGACACTTGATATGGCATCCGGGTTCCACCAGATTCCAATCTCTGCTTCCTCTATTGAGAAAACGGCCTTTGTTACTCCAGACGGGTTATACGAGTACCTTACGATGCCGTTCGGTCTATGCAACGCGCCAGCAGTTTACCAAAGGTGCATCAATCGTGCTTTAGGATCACTATTAAATCCTGGTAGTGCTTATATTAGTAATGGTAGTATTAGTGACGATAATAATAATAAACATGACAGTGTAGCTCAGGTCTATATTGATGACGTCATAAGTAAATGTCGTGACTACTCGCAAGGTCTTATATTTTTAGAACGAATTTTGATTGCTCTAGGTGATTCTGGGTTCTCGATTAATATTGACAAATGTCTTTTCTTTAAACGCTCTATTCAGTATCTCGGTAATGTAATTGAAGAAGGAAAAGTTCGTCCAAGTCCCGTAAAAGTAGAAGCACTATTAAAATCCCCTGTTCCCACTACGGTTAAACAAGTACGCCAAATTAATGGTCTAGCCGGATATTTTCGGCGATTTATTCCGGATTTCGCACGAATTATGATCCCATTATATAATCTCACTAAAAAGGATGTTAAGTGGCAATGGTGCCACCAACATGAAGAAGCACGTCAAAAGGTAATTCAATACCTTACTTCTGAACCTGTACTCACTATATTTCAAGAAGGTAAGCCCATACTATTATATACAGATGCCAGCAGCCTTGGGTTTGGAGCCATTCTTATTCAGGTAATTAATGGTCGCCAACATGTTATTGCATATTTTAGTATGCGTACGACAGATACTGAAAGTAAGTATCATTCCTATGAGCTCGAGACACTGGCTGTTGTGCGAGCAATCAAACATTTCCGACACTTTCTTTATGGGCGTAAGTTTAAGGTAATAACTGACTGTAATGCATTGAAGGCTTCAAAACACAAACAAGATCTGCTACCTCGGATACACAGATGGTGGTCATACCTTCAGAACTTTGATTTCGATATCGAATACAGGAAGGGCGAGCGTATGCAGCATGCCGATTTCTTTAGCAGAAATCCAAGACCTATTGCTGTTAATGTCATGACGAAAAATACAGAGTGGCTCAATATTGAGCAGCGACGAGATGCCCAACTTCGTCCTATTATAGACTCCATCCATGGTGGAGAAAACGTTAAAGGGTATCACCTCGAAGGTAATGTTCTGAAATTTGAAAAGAGCGATCCTGTTATCGGTGCACAGAAACTAATCGTTGTGCCAAAGTCTTTTCAATGGAGCCTTATAAATACGTACCATTCCGCTCTCAAGCATCCGGGTTGGGAAAAAACCCTCAAGAAAATTCAGGAGACTTATCATTTTGATAAAATGTCTTCTACAATTCGAGAGTTCGTAGATAACTGTATAGTGTGTAAATCATCAAAGCAATCTTCAGGAGCTACTCAAGTAACGTTGCATCCAATTGAAAAACCAGTAGTGGCATTTGAAGTTATCCATATGGATATAACAGGTAAACTGGGTACCCCTCAAGATCAGGAATACGTTATTGTGACAATCGATGCCTTTAGCAAATACGTATTATTGCGATATTGCAATAATAAGAGTCAACATAGTACTCTTGCTGCCTTGAAGCACGTCATTCATCTCTTCGGAACTCCAAAACAGGTAATCGTCGATGGTGGACGCGAGTTCCTGGGAGAATTCAAGACCTATTGCGAAAGGTTTGGAATTGATCGACATAGTATAGCTCCCGGTATGAGTAGAGGTAATGGTCAAGTAGAGAGAGTAATGGCTACGTTAAAGAACGGGCTAATCATGATAAAAAATTATGAGACGCCAGAGTGGAACACTGCTCTAGAAAGCTTGCAACTTGCTTTTAATTGCACCGTACATAGAACGACCGGCGTGGCTCCATTAACACTGCTTACGCGTCGTCAAAACTGTGTTCCACCGGAACTTCTCAACCTAGTTGACTACGAAACTACCTCTGTACATATTGAAGCTTTGCAAACTCATGTGCAGCGAAGGATGATTGAAGTAGCTGCTAAAGATAAGGTAAGATTTGATAGAGGCAGAGCAAAAATTATTAATTTTCAGAAAGGTGATTTTGTTTTGATCAAGAATAACCCTAGAAACCAGACATCGCTCGATCCCAAATTCAGTGATCCCTACGAAATTTACAAAATACTAGAGAACGATCGGTACCTGGTCAAGAAAGTCATCAACCATCATGGTCGACCTCGAAAAGTCGCACATGATCAATTACGACGTGCCCCACAACCTGGTACAAACCTTCAAGAAGCCATGTCGCCGATGTCGCCCGAAGGTGATCAACAACCCGGGCCATCCGGTATCAACGTAACGCTTTCTGAACTATAGGCCTTGTGTTCTGCTGCTATGTAATTTGGATCTACGCTCGGTAAGAACTTTCTATTATTTACAAGACATAACAACATATATACACACATGAACATGCACTAACACTATATTAATTTGTGCTCAATACCTAGACAAAAGATGTACGTTGACGTTTAAAGCTGATCAACGACCAACTTAAATAAATGTTATAGTTAAAAGATGTACGTTGACGTGTGGAGCCGATCAACGACCAACTTAATAATAATTTATTATTATTTTTCTCTAATCAAAAGATGTACGTTGACGTGTGGAGCCGATCAACGACCAAGTTAATTAATTTATTTAATTAAAAGATGTACGTTGACGTGTGGAGCCGATCAACGACCAACTAAATTCATTTATCTAGTCAAAAGATGTACGTTGACGTGTGGAGCCGATCAACGACCAACTTAAATTATTTTTATTCCCAAAAGATGTACGTTGACGTGTGTAGCCGATCAACGACCAAATTTCATAAATTAACTATTAACGTACATCATACACAGCAATAACCTTCCAACTTGCCTATCATTCATTCTATCCTGTAGAGCCTTCTTCGTGGACCCATCCCAAACACATCCTGTCTTAACACAAAATACGTTACAAATTTACTGTTTTTATATGTACTGTTGTCATGAGAATGAGCAGTTATTGAATTTAAAATTATTCTTTGCATATACTTTGTCGCGTTGAGCGAAAGTGTAATTCTTACTATAAAAACTTTCCTGTGCCTAAAGTACTTTTATTCGCAGAAAACAAAGTACTGTGACACAGAGCAGATGCAGAGCACGCATCGCTCATCAGTATGGCCGTGTCGCCGCGAAGGCTTGGCGAACAATAAAAATAAAAATTAAAATTATAAGTTTAATTATTTTTATTTTATTTTGTTGATTTACTTTAATGTTTCATTATTATTATTGTTATTAGTAAACATAATGACTAAATTAAATATGAGTCTGTTCCGATAGATGGCAGCACTTGAAGTTAATATAATATTAGCAAAACATTACAAAAACCTTAAATATTTTTAAAGGCTGTTTTAAAGCAAATTGTATGATAAAATATTTTGATTATTTTTGTAAACAATGTAGTACAGACTAAGTTTGTAGTACTTAGTAGTTAATAAGTAAAAATAACTAAAATGACTTGATTGTGAATTAGCGCGAAAACACGTCTTTCTGAAACGTATTTAAGACTTCGTACAATGTCTTTAATATTATTATTATTGTGATAGTGACGGTGAAAACATTAATTATAAGTACGGTGTAATAACGAGAGATTAAAAGTAAAGTGTGTGTATAGTAATTAAAAAGGTGTTTTAGTAATTCCTCATAAATACTTAAAATCAATTGTTAAAATTAGAAGTGGTAAAAGAAAAGTGATTAAATAATAAATTCAATTAGTGTAAAATGGATAATGAAAGTGGCAGAACCAATGGCTCATTAGAAGCCAACGGTTCTGCATATTTTTTTAATAATATGATTGACAATAATTCGATATATACAAAAGTATGTTTTATTTTATTATTTTTGCGCCTTCTATTTATCAAAAAGGACATAACAATATTCTTTCATTAACTGAGGAAGTTTCAAAGGTAAAGGGTCATAAATAACATCGGAAGTACATTTAATTATATTACATTTAATTTAGTTCATTTATCCTTTTTATGTTGAATTAGTTAAAACCTAAATAAGTGAAATTTATGGATTTTTATATAGCACTTAAGGACATTTGCACTTATAAGTATATTTATGTGCACGTCTATGTTATTGTAAGTGCATGTTAATTGTAACTTGTGCATTAAGATAGGTATGTAATGTAATTAATTATATGTTGGATGTTATAGCGTCCAAATTGTAGGTGTTTTTTTGGTAAAAATAAAATTATTATTTTTATTATTATTTAACAGTTCTTGTTAATTGATATTGTGTAATTTAAATATGTTTTTTTATTTTTTTTTTGTTGTAGTGTGCTTCTTCATTTTGATATATTAAAAGCTGGGTATAATTATCACTATTGATTTTTTATATTATTATTCTATACTTTTGTTACAATACGATCTATGTTACATAATAATATTATGTTAAATCTTGAAGAGAAAATAGTAATTGATGAAAATCGTAGAGAGTCCTTATTTTTTCCTGTGATTTTTCGTTAAATAAATAAAAATAAATTGTGTAAAATTCGTTAGCATTTGCAAGGTAATATTATTTTTCAGTTTATATGCTAACTAGAACCGGCTCGTTTGAACGTTTTAAATGATGATATCTGAAAGAGAATTGCATTAATTCTATCATATTCTGATATTTTATTCAAAAAAAATTGGCCATCCAATCAAATCACAAACACAACTAAAATTGATATCAATTTAGTTTGTCAGTTAATACGCAAACAGAATTTAGTATTCGTATGTATAAATCTCATTTCATACAATAACAGTTTATTGATTTATAATTAACATTTTATAATTGTTTCTTAATTGCTTTTTATATGGAGTATATTGCTTTTATAATAGGCATTAACATAAGAGATTTCATGTGAACTGACACTCATTTACTTAAAGTAGGAAAGTGAAGCAATTGTTATTGCTTTAATTAAATTTGGATATTTATATCATACTTAACAACCTACATAAAAATTGTCTGTTGCTTTAATTGTTTGTTAGTTAGTTGTATTTTTAACTGTATCTTTATCTTTAATATTATTTATCCATGTACAATTAAATTAATAAATACAATATATAAAGTACAAAGGATTACTTATCTATTTTAGAGATCTCGTCCAGGTACTCGTGTAAATTGTCTCACACAAAGGGTTGTGTGACACAATTTACATGAGATGTTTCGAAACATAGTAATGTAGATATACAAGTAACAGAGATATAACAAAATAATTTAAAAAAATAAATATATTTATATAAAATGAATAATGAAAGTCTTAAACGAATTAAGAGTTTAATTTCAAATAAATCTCAAGTAATTTAATTCATTTACTTTAAATAGTTTATGTTAAAGATTTAAATTTAGAAAGCCAAATTTATGGTTAATATTTTACTTTCATTTTTGATTAATGAATTAACATTCAGATCATGTGCCCAATGATGTATAAAGAGACAAAATGGGAAGAAAAAGGACGTTATAAGAATAAGATTCTAGTGTTCCTGATATCACTCTCTGTATAATTATTGGAAAACTCTGCAATTATATATATTTAATATAAAACCTATATGAAGTTTTTGTAATACTAAAAAAATGTTTAATTATTCACAAAATTATTTACAGAGATTTAGTAAAAAATATGACCAATGGAAACATTGTTTTCATTTATACAGCGCATATTTCTGGAAAACTTCATTTTCATCCTCAATTTGTTTAAGTATCAAATTATATGAGTACTTTGGAGTCACATGAACGACATATATTTACCGTTTGAAAATATCTTTAAACATGTATAGTCATGTTAAGCTTATTTAAATTTTATATAAATAAAGAATGAAAAATAAACCGATACGGGCAGGGATTCGAACCCGCGACTACTGGGAAACCGTCCCGTCGCTCTACCAACTGAGCTGCCGTATTGCTGTTCGCCTCGGTGAATTAAGCATTCTATATGTTATGTCATTCTATATGTGATGGATGGGTTTTCAAGGTTGATGCGCTGCTCGTATTTAGTGTGAGTAACTATCTAATTGGGTGCAAGGTATGTTACTTACCTGTAGGTTCCTGTATGTTAATATGCGGCGCTTGAGTAAATCCCGAAATCCCCCTTGGGCTTTCTTACTATTATTGTTGTTCATACAAATAAGTATTACATAAAAAAATTAATAAAATATATCAATTATAAATAATTATTATTATTTATCTATATATATATAGAAGGATGTTTGTATATATGAAATCGATGAACTCAGAAACTATTGGACCGATGATTATGAAAATTGGTATGTATATGTATTTTTCCACGGAGAAGGTTTATATGGTATGCCCATTGATGTAACTCGCCACCAGGCACCGCTGTCAAATATAGACTTCCGCCCCGTTCAACCGATTGTCATAAAAGTTGGTATGACCATGTATGTTTCCTCGGAAAAAACGAATATGCTATGTCCATTGATATAACTCGCCACCAGGCGGCGCTGTCAAATATCGACTTCCGCCCCGTTCAACCGATTGTCATAAAAATTGGTATGACCATGTATTTTTCCTCGAAGAAAACGAATATGCTATGCCCATTGATGTAACTCGCCACCAGGTAAAGTAAGGGTTAGCCCAGCGAACCTAATTTTTGCCGTTAAGTGACTTAACGGCAATATAGGATTGTTAACATTTTTCTATTTAACCAAAATACTAAGCTATAATAATACACATTACTATAATGCCGTAATGCATGCATTAGCGGCATTTTTATTAAGTATTAAGACTTAATATACCACTTACTTATTATACTTAAAAATTCACCAATTAATACATAGCTTAAATGCCGTTAAAAATACCAACGCCAGTATAGCTTAGTATTTTGGTTAAATAAAAAAATGTTAACAATCCTATATTGCCGTTAAGTCACTTAACGGCAATATAGGCAAGTAATGTTCAATTAAAAGCCATTTTTCAATTTATTACATAGCTATAATGCGGTTATGTACAAATCCTATGAGGATAACGGCATTTAATATGCATGACGGTTCATAATTGTTACGGAATCAAACAATTTAATTCAAATAGTAACATTAAAACAAGCATTTTATTTAAAATATTTATTTATTTCTTAAATCTGAATGAGATTAAATAAAAATACCCAAATAATAATAGGTAAATTAAGTTTCTTAACATATGGCAGTACTAAAAATGCTTAAATTATATCATTGAGATCAAATTTAAAAAGTCATATCAAATAATTATAAACGTATTTTAACATAATTAAGGCAGTATTAAAAACTCTTATATATTATATAAAATCTTATAAAATAAAATAACAATATTTGAGGAACGTTTTTATGACCAACTTTTCCGTAATATTAAGGTATAAAATAATCATGAACCCTTCAGTTAAATGTGACATTAAAACACAAAATCATTCAAAAATAAAAATAAAAACAAGAACCAAAGGAAATTTCTATGAGAAACTTTTAAGTATTATAGATATTAAATGTCATTAATAGGTATTAAATGATAATATTAATCAGTCTTCAGTTACTTAATTGTACTACGCACTTTTTAATTGACTTTTTTTATAATGCTTAGCACCACTTGTACTTGCCTCAACATTAAATGGAGTAATTGGTAAATTATTCCAAAATATTAATTTGTGAGGTGGTATTATACTGGATAATTTATCGAGAATTCCAGTTTTCCTCTGTTCATCAATACCTTTGGGTTTGGGAGTACGAAATTCTAATTTCATAATTTTATAATTTTTTATATATTTATCATTCATAAATCTTAAAACTAAATACTCGTCTTCAAAGTTGTTTTTATACATAAGATCACAGTTATTCCGACTAAAACACACTTGAGTCATATTTTTTAAATATGCTCTAGGATTAGAATTTTGTACTCTTCTTTCTGATACAAAATTTGGTACATTCAAAAAGTTTCTATTAGGTTTCTTTCGAAAATCCCAACCAATGTTTCTAACTTTGCAGTATAGTATAGTCACCACCGTCCCGATAAAGACGATTACATATAGAATGCTTAATTCACTGAGGCGGACAGCGATACGGTAGCTCAGTTGGTAGAGCGACGGGACGGTTTCCCAGTAGTCGCGGGTTCGAATCCCTGCCCGCATCGGTTTATTTTTCATTTTTTTCATTCTTTATTTATATAAAATATTTGATCTACCATATTATATAAATGTTATATTTTTAATAACTATAATAATATTATAGAGATATAATAAAAAAAAAAAATGTATACATAAGTTATGTCAAACATTTATTGAACATCTCATTACACAAAAATAGAATGTAAATAAATAACACTGAAACCCTTTGTTATTCAGTAACGAGGCATGTTGTTTGCCTTTCGTTATTTGTAGGGAATTGTATAAAAGTTGTACAAATATAATATAAATTCATATTTGTATGTGGGTTAGATTTCTAGCAATCGGAAAATTAAGGCCCAAGTTACATTTCCCTGAAGTAAAAAGTTCTGATATGTCAACTTACCTACAGCTGTCATAACAAGGTATTTTGTAAAATGACGTGACCCCTGTTACACCAGTTGACATAAGCTAAACAATAGTGCCACTCTTATTACTTAAGGATGTCGCGATAGTTTTCATGAAATTTATGAATTTCTTCCAGATTTGGTATCGAAGAAGAATATATTAAGATATTATACCCCGCTCTCCCGGTGACGCTGTAATAGCCAACTGGGCTAACAGTATTGACATACAAAAAAAAAGATATTATACGAGTAAGTACCGAATTGCATAGTAAAGCAAATAGTTTTTTTAATTACAATTCATTCAAACTATAATATATATGAAATGTATATGAAATCTGTAAGTATCTGTCTCGTCTTAAATTATTAATTACAAGTTATTTTGAAATTAGTGAATCAAAATATGAGTTATGTTGCACAATCTACGTGATGTAACAAAATTAATTATTTGTACTAACTACGTGATACAAACATTCCTGACTACGTTTTAGTTACGGGATATAGAGTATACAATTGTAGTCTATTTTAGGTTCTACTAGCGAACCCAGCCCGCTTCGCTGGGCTAACCCTTACTTTACCTGGTGGCGAGTTACATCAATGGGCATAGCATATTCGTTTTCTTCGAGGAAAAATACATGGTCATACCAATTTTTATGACAATCGGTTGAACGGGGCGGAAGTCGATATTTGACAGCGCCGCCTGGTGGCGAGTTATATCAATGGACATAGCATATTCGTTTTTTCCGAGGAAACATACATGGTCATACCAACTTTTATGACAATCGGTTGAACAGGGCGGAAGTCTATATTTGACAGCGGCGCCTGGTGGCGAGTTACATCAATGGGCATACCATATAAACCTTCTCCGTGGAAAAATACATATACATACCAATTTTCATAATCATCGGTCCAATAGTTTCTGAGTTCATCGATTTCATATATACAAACATCCTTCTATATATATATAGAAGATAAATAATAATAATTATTTATAATTGATATATTTTATAAATTTTTTTATGTAATACTTATTTGTATGAACAACAATAATAGTAAGAAAGCCCAAGGGGGATTTCGGGATTTACTCAAGCGCCGCATATTAACATACAGGAACCTACAGGTAAGTAACATACCTTGCACCCAATTAGATAGTTACTCACACTAAATATGAGCAGCGCATCAACCTTGAAAACCCATCCATCACACATAGAATGACATAACATATAGAATGCTTAATTCACCGAGGCGAACAGCAATACGGCAGCTCAGTTGGTAGAGTGACGGGACGGTTTCCCAGTAGTCGCGGGTTCGAATCCCTGCCCGTATCGGTTTATTTTTCATTCTTTATTTATATAAAATTTAAATAAGCTTAACATGACTATACATGTTTATAGATATTTTCAAACGGTAAATATATGTCGTTCATGTGACTCCAAAGTACTCATATAATTTGATACTTAAACAAATTGAGGATGAAAATGAAGTTTTCCAGAAATATGCGCGGTATAAATGAAACCATGTTTTCATTGTTCATATTTTTTACTAAATCTCTGTAAATAATTTTGTGAATAATTAAACATTTTTTTAGTATTACAAATTTCTTTCTTCTTTCTAAATTTAAATCTTTAACATAAACTATTTAAAGTAAATGAATTAAATTACTTGAGATTTATTTGAAATTAAACTCTTAATTCGTTTAAAACTTTCATTATTCATTTTATATAAATATATTTATTTTTTAAATTATCTTGTTATATCTCTGTTATTTGTACTATTATTATGTTTTGGAACATCTCATGTAAATTGTGTCACACAACCCTTTGTGTGAGACAATTTACACGAGTACCTGGACGAGATCTCTAAAATAGATAAGTAATCCTTTGTACTTTATATATTGTACTTGTTAATTTAATTGTACATGGATAAATAGTATTAAAATAAAGATACAGTTAAAATAAAACTAACTAACAAACAATTAAAGCAACAGACATTTTTTATGTAGGTTGTTAAGTATGATAAAAATATCCAAATTTAATTGCAATAACAATTGCTTTACTTTCCTACTTTATGTAAATGAGGGGATGATCATGCCCTTACAAATTGAAACTATTTTTAAGTGTCAGTTCACATGGAATCTCTTAGTACTCCATACTCCTCGGTGAATTAAGCATTCTATATGTAATCGTCTTTATCGGGACGGTGGTGACATCTATTAGGTTTCTTTCGAAAATCCTAACCAATGTTTCTAACTTTGCAGTATAGTATAGTATAGTATAGTAAACCTAATAGATGTCACCACCGTCCCGATAAAGACGATTACATATAGAATGCTTAATTCACTGAGGCGGACAGCGATACGGTAGCTCAGTTGATAGAGCGACGGGACGGTTTCCCAGTAGTCGCTGGTTCGAATCCCTGCCCGTATCGGTTTATTTTTCATTCTTTATTTAAATAAAATTTAAATAAGCTTAACATGGCTATACATGTTTAAAGAAATTTTCAAACATTAATTTCGGTAGTGGCATCTTTTCAATGTTTATCTATACTGCAAAGTTAGAAACATTGGTTAGGATTTTCGAAAGAAACTTAATAGATGTCACCACCGTCCCGATAAAGACGATTACATATAGAATGCTTAATTCACCGAGGCGGACAGCGATACGGTAGCTCAGTTGGTAGAGCGACGGGACGGTTTCCCAGTAGTCGCGGGTTCTAATTTCGGTAGTGGCATCTTTTCAATGTTTATCTATACTGCAAAGTTAGAAACATTGGTTAGGATTTTCGAAAGAAACCTAATAGATGTCACCACCGTCCCGATAAAGACGATTACATATAGAATGCTTAATTCACCGAGGCAGACAGCGATACGGTAGCTCAGTTGGTAGAGCGACGGGACGGTTTCCCAGTAGTCGCGGGTTCGAATCCCTGCCCGTATCGGTTTATTTTTTATTCTTTATTTATATAAAATTTAAATAAGCTTAACATGGCTATACATGTTTAAAGAAATTTTCAAACATTAGATCAAATATATTAAAACTTCTTAATTTAAATACGAGTTTTTGTTTAGTGATTGCATTTTTATGCAAATTGTTTTTTATGCATATTGTTTTTTATGCAATTTGTTTTTATGCACACTATAGAAGAGCTATTATAGGTAAATTTTTAGACGTTTTTAAAGTTTGTCACGGTATTTATAGAAAGATGATCCAAAGTGAGTATTAGACAGTAATGATATAATTTAATATTTAAGAATATTACAAATAATATTTTAGGCAACAGCTTAAAATACTATTAATTATTATCATTCATTGCATTGCCGGTTAAAAACTTCACAAATCCTACATTAAATAGGTGTACATTTTAAACATAAAATTCTATTGGAATGTTTCCTTAAATCATTATAAAAAAATAAAAAAATACGGACATTGTGAAAAGTTTCGCTGAGCTTTTGAGACTCATAGACCATAAAATTAAAAAGCTAGGGACAGGAATTTAAATCAGCAAAAAAATTCAAGCGAAGTAGGTATTGAAAAAAAAGGTAGATAACATATTTTAAAAATAAAATATAGGATTTTTAAGAGTAAATAAAACTAAATTTCATTTTCATTCAACGTAATTGTTATTGTATGTACATGTCTGTCTTTCATTCCTTTAATTTTTATATTAAATTAATTTTGTAGGCCGTTCATTTTGTATAATTTGAATTATATTTTTAGATAATTGTTTTCCTTTATATTATATATCAAACTGGTATTATTGAGTCTGCTTTGAAAGATTAGATAGTTCATAATATTTTTTTACGTAACCCATAAATCATTCGGAAAACGAAACTGGTAAACTATGTATCTTAATGTAATCTTTTTTGTAATATTATAAATATTTACTTGAATAGAATTATAATATTCCAAAAGAAATACCGCCTAATAATATTAAGTTACAAAAATTTTAAATGCATAATTAAATTGAAACATTAGAGAGCTAATAAAATTGTATTATGTCTATAGTTAACTACACAGAATACAATCAATTCATTGAAAAAGTGCCTTTGGCATTTAGCCAACTGTTCATAAATGATTACCGTCTCTCATTGACATCTGCATAAACGTTAGTAGTTGCAGATATATTGCTAACATTGAATGATAAATTGGATAGGATTGGGCATCAAGCATTTTCTTTTCTAGAAAGCCATTTATCAATGTCACAACTAGAGCACATACCTACTACAAGTTCAGAGAAATGTGTCGGTTGAAAAGAGTCTCTGTTTAATTATTATACTTTTACGTATGTATGATCCAGATCAATGGAAATAATATGCTGCAAAATAAACTATTCTTTTAATTATTCAGATATAATCGAGTATAATCAATATCAGTATTGCGTCAAAAACTTGTGTTAGATATGACTTGCGTTGCAATGTCATGTAAAAGAGCGCATGTTTAAATATTTGTTTATTTTTAAATGATAAAATTATAAAACATTATAAGGTCTTTTATTCTTTAAATATTATTAAAAATCTCTTATATTCCACTGCTTTCATTTAGATAAATTCAACTAATTTATATTCCATTCACTACTCTCAGTAAGTTATACAACTTCTTATTTCCACCTGAATAGTTTGTAAATGATTGTGTTTGAGCCTCGGGTAACGCAGTGGAGATAAAATAAAAGTGGACTGCATGAAATATAAAGATTGTAATTAAATGTTAAATAGGTATGGTACACGAGTCCCAACACCACTAGTCTCCCAACACCGCCTACTTTTAATGGATATCAAACTATTAGTTCAAGCCACACAAAAGAAAGCAAAACCCCCACCCAAAACTAAATGGTATCTGTTAGGGAAGAATGATTTTGCGAAAAAGTTTCAAGAGAGAATGTTAGATAAAATAACTAAAATGAAAGAGGATATGCATGGTAAATCAGTGAATGAATGTTGGAGTGAAATGGCCACCTGTTTAAGATGTGAAGCGAAGGATGTTCTAGGCGAAACAAAAGGTAAGGGAAAGATAGATAAAGAGACATGGTGGTGGAATGAAGAAGTGCAAAAGATTTTGAAAGAAAAGAAGAATGCTTTCAAGGAATGGAAGGATGCCGACGATGTAAATGATGATTTGAAACAAAATAAAAAGAGAATGTATATTGAATGTAAGAAAAATGCTAAAAGAGCTGTCGCTGTGGCAAGGGCTAAAGTACAGGACTACTTGTACCAGGCACTGGAAAGCCCACATGGTCAGAAAGATCTTTATAGACTGACAAAAACGAGAGAGATGAATGCAAGAGACGTGATTCATATAAAATGCATAAAGGATGAAGAAGAAAAGGTTTTGACGAACGATGAGGAAATAAAAGAATGTTGGAAGGCATACTTTGAAAAGTTGATGAATGAGGAGAATAATTGGAATGGTGCTCTACCTGAAGCGCAAGTAAACATGGCATTAGTGAAAGAAATTAGTATGGACGAAATTAAGATTGCTGTAGATGGTATGAAGAATGGTAAGGCAACTGGGTCAGATGGCATACCAGCTGAAGTGTGGAAGGTTCTTTATATAGATGGCTTTAAGTGGCTGACTTTATTCTTTAACAAGTTGTTGCAAGAGGAGGCGATGCCGAGGCGAGGCCTGGAAAAGGCATACGATAGGGTGCCCCGTGAGGTTCTGTGGTGGGCCATGAAAGAGAAGGAAGTGCCTGGGAAGTACGTACAACTTGTACGTGCTATGTATGAAAGAGCGCATACGCATGTCCGGACTGTTGCCGGCGTAACCGACAAGTTCAATGTGTCTGTAGGCTTACACCAGGGATCGGCTTTGAGTCCTTATTTGTTCCTCCTGGTAATGGATGCATTGACATCGGACATACAGGAGGAGGCACGCTGGTGCATGCTGTTCGCCGACGACATTGTCCTTGTTGGAGAGGATGTGTCTGAGGTCCAGAGAAGGCTGGAAAGGTGGCAGGAGAGACTGGAGAGTGTCGGACTAAAGGTCTGCAGAACTAAAACGAAGCACCTGTTCTGCGACTTCGGTGGCACATCCGGTTTTGCCTCCATTGCTATAGATGGTGTATCCCTTCCAGTCTGCTCCGACTTCCGGTACCTCGGATGACTGATTCAAAACGACGGTAATATAAACCGAGACGTGCAAAACAGAATAAATGCGGGATGGATGAAATGGCGACAGGTCACAGGAACAATTTGCGATCCACGTATGCCCCTTAAAATTAAGGGTAAAATATACAAAACAGTCATAAGACCTGTCGTGATGTATGGTTCTGAGTGTTGGGCAACCAAACAGATGGATGAGAGGAGATTGCATGCAACGGAAATGCGAATGTTGAGATGGATGTGTGGGATAACAAGATTAGATAGGATACGTAATACCTATATCAGAGGAAGTTTGAAAGTTGTGCCACTGACGGACAAAATGAAGAGCAAAAGGCTTGCATGGTATGGACATGTTATGAGAAGGGACGAATGCCATGTAACAAGAAGAATGCTAGATTTGGATGTGGAAGGACATGTGGGTCGAGGTAGACCTAAGAAAAGATGGATGGATTGTGTGAAAGATGACATGAGTAAAAGAGGAGTGACTGTTGAAACGACGGCTGATAGGCAAGAATGGAAGAGGAGAACATGTTGTGCCGACCCCACATAAAGTGGGAAAAGGGCAGGGAGATGATGAGGTATGGTACACGAGGTTATTGAACCCCCTTGTAACAACGTCTTTTTTCGTACTGAGCTCCGCCACTCTGGTAACGCCATCCGGTCCAGGATAAGTCCGCAGTAAGCGGGCCAAGGTCCATACTAGTGTTGGAAGCGCTTTGTCCCGAAGCAGCACGAGCATTCCCCCATAAAGCTGGCCAGAAGTCTTGGACCATCTGGTTTTCTGCTGAAGCAAGGAAATGTATTCACGTGAAAACCTTTGCCAGAAGTGCTGTCGGATGCATTCAATTCCCTTGAAGCGGTCGATGCAGCTGAGGTTCTTCTCTGGAATCTGTGGAGAATGGAGAATTATCGAGTCTACCACCGATAGTTGGACACCAGAGTCACACAGTCAATTTTTATATGGCTAATTTAAACTATGGCTTGTCGAGGAGTCTTTTTACAGTTACAATGAATTTTTAAATATAAAATTTGACTAAATATATAACATGATTTTAAATTGACATTCAAATTAATTTATATAATTTTGACATAATATAATGAATAATATTTTTGACATGTATACAATTTTAAATTATAATGGAACTATATGTGTAATTGTGACATATAAATAATTATGTATCCAAAACTGTTTGACATGTAATGTATAATTATGAATAAATGACTATTGACTATTGACTATTGACTATAGAAAACGTCAAATAGTCTAATGTACTTAACCAATTTAAACCTAGGGTTTTCGAAGACGTGTTGTAGTCCGAAAAATTTAATGAAGTTGAATTATTGTTAAAAAAATCATCTTTGGTCATCTTTACAGTCCTTAATTTAGTAGTGGTACTCGACTCTCTTACCGACCTAAATATGGGTCTAGTTTATTATCATTTTCAGTCATGTGTCCTAGGCGTTCGTATTCTGCCATGAAATTAACATACCTTGCCTTGTAGTCCGGATCATGTTGAAAACGCCGCTCCAAAGACAAGAAGCGGCACCTTGCCATAGTATATGAATCTCCTGAGAGTTTAGGATCAGCCTTTAATGGCATCATTACGACAAACTTACCATTCTTGTTTCTGACAGTGTTCTGTGTAAAATTCAACTCACACTCTCTTTCTTCCTGAGATAATAAGTGCTTTGGAGAAACAGAGTCTAATTCCCAAAACTTAGACAGGTCAGGTTTTTCAATCGATGTAGAAAAGTTACAAAATTGTGATTGTGGAGAAATGGATGGATTTCCTTTAAAAATTGGGGCGGATATGATCCATCCAAACTTTGTTTCATGTAACTTTGGCATTTGTTTGCCTAAATCAATAGAAGAGGAGCCTATGACGCTTCAAAACATTTCAGCCCCAAGTAGCAGGTCAATTACAGACGGAATATTAAATGTCGAGTCAGTTAAGCAAAGCCCTGACGGAATAGGAATATTATCTGTCTTGACAAAGAAACTGGGCAAAACCTTAGTTATTTCAGCTAAGATAAGACAGTCAAGATCAACTTTATAGTCACCGTTAGAAGACTCAATATTGAGCTGGCAAGACTGTGTACTATAAGAAGAGTGATGATTTATACCTGCCACAGTGGAGGTTGCCTTACGTCGTGATAAGCCCAATCTAGCGCAGAAACTTTCAGTTATGAAGTTCGCCGTGCTGCCATTGTCGAGTAGTATCCGAGCGTTAAGCTTTTCACCTTTGCAGCCCACCACTTTCACAATCGCTGTGAAAAGTAAAACATTGGGAGCACTAGTAAGCTGTCTACTTATATTTTCAGATAAAGCAACACTATTAGAATTAGATGGCATGGGATCCTGATAAGTCTTCTCAGCAGGTTCAATGTGCAAAAGTGTATTGTGTCTATCTTTACAATATTTATAACCAGATAAGGCTCTAAATGACTCACAACAGTAAAGCAGATGTTCATTAGAACATAAAGGACATTTATTTATGTTTTTTTTAAAGTTACTATTATGTTGTGTAATATTAGTGGTTAAGTTTTTATTTTGTAAATACTGATTGTTTGCCTTTTTCCCAATATTAGTTACAATAAAGCTCTTTTGTTTATTATTATTATTTTGCGTGTTTAATTTACTCTGATTGTTTTCTAGTGAACACAATCAGAGTAAATTAAACCCGCGCGTGAGAAGATTGGATATTTATTTTATCGACTATTAGGTTTAAACTAAACATTAAATGAAAAGAAGTGGGAGATAATTTTAAATTATTAGTTAATGTCAAACACTATTCGCTGGATTTGCACTACAAAAAATGATTAAAATATATAAAAAATATATATGGGGTATTACAATCAATCTGTGTTAATATTTCTAGTTGGTTGAAGGGATGATGCAGCTACTCTAAATTTAATAGCTTTTAAAATCTCAATGGTAATATTAGACTCTTTATATTCCACAATTCAGACACACTATACTAGAGCAAATTTTCATCATACAATGTTTACTAACCATGCAATAGGAATGCAAATTGTTACGTAACAAATCGAGATCGAAATCAATACTGAAACGATACGAGTGTCATATAAATACAAATGTTTACTTTAAAATACATAAAATATTATTTAACTGGAAGTTATATGTACCGACATATTCAATTATGCCAAGATTTTACTAAAGGAAAATTCTGTATAGAATTAATGAATCAAAACGGAACGACCCATTTAGAATAGATTCTTAGAAAATATCTATACATGTAATAAAATTGTCACTGATCCATTTCTAATCCATTTCTAGTAGTACATGGAAAATATTAAAAAAAAACCTCATAGCGGGTCTTTATGAAAGTAAGAGAACCCAAAACAATTTTTTTTAGTTTGTCTGTTTGTTTATATGTCTGTATGTTTGTGCACGCTAATCTCAGAAACGGCTTAACCAATTTGAATGCGGTTTTCAAAAATATATTATCACAGTTTTCACTTAACATTTAGTGTTTTTTTATCTGAATCGATTAAGAAATAAAAAAGTTATGTCAATTTATGTCAATCACGTAATAGGTATTATCAAATCTTATTCTTTACATGTAATAAATCTGTAGAGGAGTAGTCTTTGTACATTGAAAATATTTAAAAAAATATACCAGGATGTGAAGTGATAACTAACAGAATTCATTTTCAGCATTTTTAAAACCTTTGTCTGTTTATCTGTTTGTCTTTTAGTTGTGCACACAACACGAAAAATTTTTTTTTTAATTCATACAGGGGGACTTTTATATAAGGAAGAGAACCCAAAACAATGTTTCTTAATTTTGTCTGTTCGTCTGTATGTCTGTATGTTTGTGCACGCTAATCGCAGAAACGGATTAATCGATTTGGATGCAGGTTTTGGGAATAAAGAGTCATGGGATTCACTTTATATTTTGTTTTTTTTTTAACAACCGGTTAACAAATAAAGAGGTTAATAATCTTTTATTGTCGTACTATTGCTGCTTACCAGTTTGAATGTTTATAGTTTTTACATACATTGGTAAGTACAAAGGATACGTTTAATCAAAATCGAAATCACGCGTACGAAGTCGCAGGCAGAGCTAGTTACTAATATAATTTAATTTATAAATATCTGATGTCTGAATGATAAAGAAAGTAACATCTACGTAGTTATCATAACAATATGTTTACATAAAAATAAATACAACGAAATATAAAGTACTCATTAAAGTACCCTAAGATCCGGCTTTACTTAAAATGCAATTGAATTGGATCCTTCGTAGGAGTTATCTTATTTTGCGTTTGTGCTTAATTAGATGTTACGTAAATAAATGTTACTAGCGTATACTAATTAATTGTTGTATGTTATATATGTAACTTGAATAAAAAAATACTAAATAATAATTTGTTTTATTTTATATTTTTATATGTGTTCGGAGTTGTATTAATCAGAAAACCTTTTAATCTTAGAGAACATTTATCAATCCGTCACATGCTTCAACAACCTATACCACCATTAGATTACTATTATTTTTTGTTTGTTAGTGATAAAAAATTGTAAAAAAGTGTAAAAATTATTATTCTTATTTAATAAAATAAATATCACAAAAATGTAAATAGCAAAATCAATAAAAAAGAATAATGCAATGTAATAGAAATATAGGTTTCTTAAAAGATATTTCAATTTCATTCGATCGATTTAGGAAAGATTAAGAGAGCGTGTTATACTTTTTTTTACACCGACGCGACCGCCGATTCGCAGAAAGCCTGGATGGATTTAAAAAAATAAACAGTCATGAAGCTTGCTCAAATAGTTCGTATGCATTTAGAAGATGATTAGTGAAAGTAAACAATGTACATAATTACTATATAATTTGAATGAATGATAATATGAAGAAAAAGAAAAAGAGAGACTGGGATTACGCGATTTAAGTGTTAGTAGAATACACAACAACAATTAAAAATGTTCGTCTCATAATGTTATATTTGAGTAGACTAATATTGATCGAGGTGTATATGTGAATGTTGGAACGATAACTTGTATGAGAAATGATTAATTTTTCGAAAATTCATATTTACTTTTTAAAAAATTGTCTTCAGTGAATCCACGGAATCATGAGTAATGATTTTAAAACTAACAGCTTATCATTTCTCTGAACACTTTTTGTAATGAGCGACTTGCTACATGTTCCGACTCTAATAGATTAAAAACTTTACCAATACTACTTTCTATTAGATAGAAAAGTTGTATGTATTCATAAAAATACAGAAAATGTACATGTATTCATAAAAATACAGAAAATGCTATCTACAGATACTAATACAGAATATACAGTCAATGTATTGAAAGTTAAATATACTATATCTAGAAACTTTTGCGACTTTTTCCTTTTGGATGATAGGAAATACTAAAAACTAGTAATAATTTATTCAGATGAAAACCCTTATCATATAATATATTTTAAGCCTAATAGATTTTTTTATTAATCCTTATGTTTTTTAGTGTATTTATAGACAAATAATAATCACAGACAGACTTTACAATTTTATTAACATATAGATATTTTAAGTAATTAAGGCACTATGTATGCGTTCTAATTTAAATACTTGTTAAACTAAGAAAAGTGGTTATAATTTACACTTGTGTACTTACACAAAACAAATGTAGTACAAGGACACAACACGTTTATTGTGCTAATTTAAATAATTACAGTTATTGTAAATGTTATTTTTGTAAATATTATTATAATATTATTAAAATATACGTATTCGCTTTCGTTCCGAACATATTCCATATTAGTATGGTAAATATCTTCTGCTATAAATAAAATATGACTAACACGAAATAATGTCTAGAGAAACAAAATATCTTTTAAAAGGGTAAAAAGTGTGTCAAAGTGCTATATGAGCTTGTTTGGTTAAATGATGTGAGATAGTATCTTTTGAACAATTATATTCAAATAAAAGAACTTCATTTTATAAATTGAATCCGTTATAGCACAGGCTATCTTTGCAGCTCTAAAATTCGAGTAGCTTCAAGCCAAATGATGTAAGAAACTCCTTGTTACAGACAAAACTACAATTATTTAAATTTAAAAGTTTACAACGATTTTAAAACAGCAATCAATTCATCATATCTATCTTAGCAGTTATGTTACATTATATTTTTTTTATATAGTTATAAGATTTTGTTCTACAAAAAATATAAGGTACATATGTTTTCAAGTAATTGCAATTTTGATCTACTGAAATAAAACTATTGTGTAATTTAGTTTCGACTGGATATGAATATGAATAGTTATATAAAATGTATGTAGAAGGATCCAAAGACGGCGTTGAGACGAGATGAGAGATATCGGACGAGCATTCATTAATTCTTCGCAAACAAAAGAGTATTATTACTTTTTTAGATTATTTTTTTGTCTATTCTTTTAAATATTTATTTTTATTACTTCGGTCCTAATGCTTAGGTACAATATTAATACATTTTTATTTTTAAAACATTGTATCATTTTTTTTCGAATACATGAAATCTCACAAATATAATATTAATTCATCAGCCTATTGATTGATGTGTACTTCTGTGACATATTTAAAATTTTCGCTCTTCCAATAATAAAAAATCAACCTTTGATACAACCTGAATTCTTAATGATAATTTTGTAATTTACGTCATCTCTAAGGATAATACTGTTTAAAAACTTCCACTAATAAGATAATATAAATGAACTTTCTCCTACCTGATTGCAATATCACTGTTGTTATTAAAGTTATAATTGTATTAAAAACTTCAAGCATTATTTTTTAGATAGGCTTATGAGACGATGGATTAGTATAAGTATGGATTAGTGTAAAAAACATCCTGTGGGGTAAAAAAAGAAGTAAATGAGATAATAATTGTTTACCAATTAAAGTCAGATTTGGTTTTTACTATATATATATCTAAAACTTTGTTTCAATTCAGATCAATTCAGATTAAAATCCAAATACTCGATAAGGTCATTCAAGATTGGTTTATCATAGTTTACGAAAGACGGACATTATTAATGAAGTATTTTGCTAGCATTAACTGCTAGCAAAATACTTCATAAATAATAATGGCTGGCTCCTCCACCCATGTACTATATTTTAGATTTTTCAACATTTTAAGAGATTTAAATACTCAGTTTGTATGCTAGACCTGTTTACACTTATATTGTATTTAAAATAAAATATTTTGTATTTATCAACATAGCTTGCAAAACCTCCATGAAAATCATCTCAAACAGATCCCATTTTTTTATCTTTATTTATTAAGTGTTAATGAGACTTTTTAACCTTCAACCCAAAAAGATGGGTTTCATAAGTTTGACCAGTATATCTGTGTATCAGTGTGTCTGTCTGTGGCATTGTAGCAGCCAAACAAGTAGACGAATTTGATTCTTAACTATGTTTGGTTAAAATAAAAGCAGTCGCCAAGATATTGCTCCAAGCTTTTATTGCTGCTGGTGAAAGGTTCTTATACAATATTGATAGTAAAAATCTAGTAAAACGTATGTACAACAGTCCCTCGACGCACGACTTCAATAAGTACACTATAAAATTATTTTATCCTTTTCAGAGATGTTTTTGTGTCTGGAGTTTTTAAATTTTTTTTTATGATATTTATATGATCAAATCTTTCTTCATTGTCTTTTTTGTTGTTGAAATTAACCCAGTATCAGTAAATTGTTAATTACCTCACATTACTAATACAAATACTATTGAACATCATTAACAGCAAAATCGTCTTATCTCAAACCGGTTTTATAACAGCAAGTAGTCACTTGATGAGACGTTGAGAAATATGAATTAGGCCTGTGTGAATTAATATACAACCACCTCGCGCGAGTATCGGTCAACAGTTTAAAAATATTGAAATTATTACCTAAATTATTATTATTCTGATAAACATTACATATAACTTATACAGTTTTACTTATTTTAGTAGTGTACAAACTTGTTATATTTCTTTATTATAATCTTGAGATAAATTTAGAAGCCATCGAGAAATAACTGATAACCAGCCTATAATTGATTAATAAAATGGTGTTTGAAACAAAAGTTTTAAGAGCATTGGTGTTAGAAAATAAAAGCGGTAAAGATGTATCTCAAGCGATGATAGAAAGCGGAAGACAAAAAGAACCTTTCTATATATTTGATATGGACCGGGCCTACGACCGCATAGAACACTTCAGACAAGTTATGCCGAGGCTAAAAATATTTTATGGTATGTATAATGTTTGTCTCATAATTGCATATATTACATAATGTAAATAATATAAATGAATCTTATTTACAATAATTTAACAGCCATGAAGGCAAACGACAGTGAAATGATGTTGAAACTAGCCGCCTCCCTTGGTCTCGGATTCGACTGCGCCTCGCCTGGGGAGATACATAAAATATTGAAAATCAATGTGTCACCACTGTAATTATATTTTGAAAACCCAAACTGCCAATATTACCCTAACCTCTTAGAATTTTAATATTTTAAAAGTAAATTAGAAATACAAAGAATATTTTAAATACAACATAACAAAATAGTTTTACTCATCACACCAATTTTTTTTTTGTATTATATTTTAAAAAGTAACTAAAATGTAATAAGGGCGATATATTTCCACAGGAGTATAATATTCTCAGTCCCAACAAAGACTCCAGATTGGATGTCATATGCAAGGCACTGCGGCATAAAGTACACTATATTTGATACTTCTTATGAGCTACAAAAGATAAAACAATATTGGCCAGAAGCAAGGTATACAAATCCTTTTATTATTGCTAGCTAGAAAACAAATACTATAACATTTTTTATAAGAATTAAGAAAAGTGATATTATTTTATTTATAGCATTATATGCACAAAGCTTTACAAAAATAATACTATCAGTAGATACTAATAAATCATATTAATTTCAAGAAAGTTCTTTGATAGTATAGAAACATTTAAAATAGTAATGAATTGTAAGAAATTACCTTTTTTAAATACTTTAAAATATTAACTGGTTATTACAGGTTATTGATACGAATAAGAGTAGATGGCAACAGCATTTATAAATTAGGAAAAAAGTTTGGATGTGACTTTGAGACAGAAGCTGTTGACCTGCTGGAAGAGGCTGCTGCTCTCAACATTATGGTTAATGTTTCTAGTATAAATAATAATATTTAATTGATAATTGGAATAAAATTGTACCTCAATATGCTTCTTATGTAGGTAGCTGGAGTAGCATACCACGTTGGCAGTGCTTGTTACTCAGCAGACAGCTATGTCTTGGGACTTCAACAAGCTAAGTTCTTATTTGAACACGAGGCAAAGGCAGGTCGGAAGATGAACATTGTCGATATCGGTGGAGGGTTCATGAGTGATCGCACTGATAGGATTGACGAGGTAGTACCTTTTACCATGTTTCATTATAATTAAAAAAAAAATTAAAAACATTTAATATATAATTAATATTATCTTCTTTTTCAAGACACCACAATTAGAGTGAAATTATGTATGAAAATATAATTAATATAACGTCTTTCTCCTATAAACTCGTTTGATATGATATGATTTATTTATTTATTTTATTTAAGGTTTGATATCACTACCTTCATATTTATTCGAATTTGTAGTTAACTATTTTCTTTTATATTGTCCGTGTTACACTCATATATGGTAGTGTTTTTTTAGCTTTACTAACGTTTCCGTACTTTCAAAGCAATTTGTCAGTACCGAGTGTCACTAGAAAAGCAATATACATAGTTAGGTATTTGATAGATCTTTTCGAAATTGAGTTTGAAATATCATTCAATAACTTGAAAGTAAGCCTGTGTTAAACACATCGTTGTATTGATTCGTATTACAAATGACTACTGTAACTAACTAGATTATTTTCTTCTTTACTTTAACAAATAACTAACCTAAATTTATTTATTTTCTAATTGTGTTCAAACATTATATTATTATTCTTAATAGGTATCAAAACTCATAAACATCACGTTAGAAGAGTTGTTTCCTGATCCAAACATCCAGGTTATTGCTGAACCAGGAAGATATCTCTGTGACAGTTCATACACTTTATACTGCAATATTAACAACGTGAGACGGGTAATTATTCATAAAATTTTAAGTAATATGCAAAAAAATAAGTAACACTAACCAACTGGTTGTTTCAGGTGGCAATTGGTGACGCATTTGTAAACATGTTATATATAAATGATGGAGTGTACGGCACTCTGAGATATAATGAACCTTGGCATACCGTTAAACGATATGAGGTTAGAATCAAATAACATTCATTATACAATATTATACGCGTTTTCTAACTTCAGACATCGGTGTCCTATATCTGGAAATATATAAACATTTATCATGTTTATATTTAAGTATATTTATTAATTAATAATTAATGAATTGTTGTTATTTATATATGTTTTACTTTACTAAGGGAAACCTAGAAATAAATAACAAAAATCTCGAGCCTGCTATATTGTGGGGACCGAGTTGCGACTCAATTGATCGCGTGATGCAAAACGTGGAAATCATGCTTCCACGATGCACAGCATATGATTGGCTCGTTTTTTCAAATCAGGGAGCATACAGCTTTACTATATTGTCAAAATTTTCTAGCTTAGAAGGGCCAAATACCCGAACGGTTATATCAGAACAACTATAGTAAGTTTTTTTTTAATGTCTTATCATCATGATAGTCTTTAATTTGATATTTTTATACTGTTATGTGTTTATAAATATCAGGAACTTATTTGACGTTTGCTTTCAGCAACAAAATAAAGGTTTCTAATTCTAAAGCTTTCGACGAAGATGATTTTATAAAGCAAGATATTTCAGAACCGCTTCCCTCCAGTTTGCCGCCAGTTATTGTCCATACTAAGCTTTTGCATTCTAATTGTACCTTAAATATATGAATTATACATTTATAATGGAACAGAAAGTACACATCAACCGAAAATATATATATATATATTAAATGTATGCAATAAGATTTTTAATATATTTAGATTATAATTATATTATTATTTTGATAATTTTAAATCAAATATAACGAACATTTTTAATATTGTGCAATGATTTTAATATTATAATTTTTAATAGTGTTAATATATACTTGTCATTTATCCCAAAAGTGGCATACAGAATACCAGTGTTGAAAACATTGTCCTTAACTTGAGTGTCTTAACAATTTTCATGACACATTGTCATTTGTTTTTCTATTTTTTGTTGATCTAATACTTTTTATCTTTTGTAATATTTATATCTGATTAGTTATTTAGTGTGTTGTCTAAATAATTGTTTTGTTTATGTAATATTTTCATATTAAAATAAAAATGCAACATACAACTCTAAAAGGTAGTTAATATCGTTGTTTTTTAAATTCTTTATATAATCTGTAATGTGGCCAACCTTTAAAAATATTTTAAATATCTGTTCTCACTTTTTAACTTTCATCATTACTTTACCTAACAGTTTTTTGTTTTTAGTCGATAACTCACTGTTAAAGAAGTGCTTTGTTTAGATAATATTATATTATGATTTATAAGATTATATTGTAAATTTCGTATAAAATAAATGCATAACAATAAAAAATAAATGTGTTCAAGAATGATGAAGTGAAGTATTTCAAAACTTAATTTGTAACCATAACCAAAGAAACAGTTCAAAACTATACAGGCTGGAATTTTGTAAGACCACAATCAATCTTAATAGTGTAAAAAAAAAATCATTTATTTTAAGACAACATTTTTTTAAAAGAAAGAAAATTGCATTTGATGATTTTCTCAAAGTTCTCTTATTACACCAGGGTATCAAACCTATTAAAATCTTTAAATGTTGAACCTAATACTTTTAGTGCATTGATCGTAAAGTTCAATTATAAATAAAGATAAAATATCTAAAACAAAATTGACAAATTAAATGTAAAGAAAACTATGACATCTGAACTTAAAAATTAGTCCAGTTAAAGCATTTTTATTCAAAGATCCATCAGTTTCCTTATGTTTAGTAATAAATAATTATCATTGATATCATTTATTTATTAAAAAGACGAATTACTATTTAGATATTACGACTGCAATTAGCACGTGTTTGTACCTAAATCAGACTCCTTTCTTAGATGCGATAAAACTGTGTATACGAGGAAGTTTAAATGTGGAATTTTACATTTAAAAATAGATTGTCAGTTGTGATTTACATTTATATTTGTCTCACGGTAAAATTGGGTTATCAATAACAAATTCATTTGACGGAAGCTTATTTTTAAATATCAAAAATGTGAATTTAACTCTGTGATTGTATGGAGAGAGATATCGATACCGATATCATTTTATTGAAAAGAATTGTAAAAAATTCAAAGAATATCGGTAGTTTCAAAAGCGGTGTCAAAATCTTCAGCAAAACTTTTTCTACTTTGATCTAAAGGTTATAATATATTGTGAAATATTTCCGAAGGCTTCAAGGAGAGATGCGGCTAAAATTATTGGAATACAAACTCGGGTACTAGGGTACATTACTGAAAATTACTAATTAAATTACTATACTATATAATTATAACTGCAAATGATACGGTTATCTTAGTTTTCTTGCAAAAATTATATCCTGGTATTTGTAAAAGACACAAGACGAAGCTTCTTAGCATTCCATGGATTCACCGTGCGGGTGCCGGGCCCATCGCGTTGCAAGGGGAGGAGTGCAAGCAGTGCCTGGGACTTGCGACCCAGGAGTAGGTATAAGGGGCCCCTTTATTATGCGCAAAAACGCTCACCTTCATCCTCCACACTCCTCTCCTCACTTAACCAAATTTGGAAAGAACCTACTAATGCCGCCTTTGAAATACGTTCTAGAAATGAACCGATGCTTGTTCTAGAAAGGCCAAGGTCTTTAAGCAGGCTATAGAGAGATTTTGCTGATATACGTCTCGCTCCCACTTCTACCGCGTACAAACTAACTATAAATTTATTCCTGATCAGTTCGTTGGTCAGTTCGTAATACTTATTGAGCTTGAATGTGTGATCCCTTGGGATGTTTGTTTCCCAAAGAACAGTAAGCTCCACAAGTATCACGCGCCTCAGATGTTTCGAATACAGGAATAAGTCCGGTCTGGATGACGAAACACCAACATCCCCAGGGATTTTGTAATGCTTTTCATATATATCCATCATGAGAATCCAATCAGGAGCCGCGCCTGATATTGAATAAGGCTTCGCTTTTGTGTTTTTGGAGGAGCCTTCTTTAACGAATTCTACAGATCGTTTGGTGGTTGTTATACCCTTCCGCGCTCTTGCTACTGAAAAACTAACCGCTTCCCGTATAATTTCTAATACCTTGTCGTGGCGACGCGAGTTTTGACCTTTATCTAGAAGTACCCTACACCCTACTAATAGGTGTTTCGCGCTTCCTATTGCCTCCCCACGGATGTTGCAAGACTTTTCAGTGGCTTTGCCCCATCTTACTAAATTACTTTGATCTGGGAGAGTCATTTGGAATGCATTAAGATAGAATTTTAATAATGCTGGGGACATATCATAAATTAAGGTGCGCCACTTCCAAGCTAGTGGAATACAAAAATCTCCTATGGTCACCCATTCGTTTTGAATTTCTAGGCTCATCGCGTGGAGTCGGTAATTATCGTTTTCGTCTTGTCGAATAAAAGATTTTGTTATGTCTATGTCTTGAACTTTCCTACTTGATCCTAGCCCTACTTTATTCGTTTGAGCAACTATTATAAATTTTTTATGGAATTGAAGTCGTGACTCGAGCTCTGAGGCAACTTTGTCTTTTGGGAGAGAAGTTACAGTATCATCTTTAGATTTACCGATGATATGTCTTTTGGTAACTCTTAGATGTTTGTAGAGCTCCGATGGTTTCTTAAATTTTAATCCAAAATTGTTTCGGTCTCTAAATAAGGTTGAAGAGTCCGCTGAGTGCCCGAGCCATAACTTCAATGTCTTTATGACGCTTGCATCTAACTTTGACAAAAGGGTTTTATTAATATCATATTTTTTTATTATTTTTTTATTTTTTATTTATATCTTTTCCACTTAGAATCATAATCAGTGATCACTTGTGTACGTCACCATGGAAGTGTCAGGAGGGCCTATTACGATACTAGATTTATCGTAATAAGCCCTTCTGGAAAAGCACTTTCCATCTTAATGTTAAAGCTATGAGGGTTCCAAACGCGTCCTGGTCTGAGAAGAACCACACAACAAACTCAGCCGGATATATTTTTTGTTATTGTGATCACTGTTTCACAAACGTCAAACTTAAATGCAAATTTGGAACAACTAGGACAAAAAGAAGCCTAATGATTTCAGGCAACGAAAATTAAATAATAATAACAGAAAATATATATATATATATAAATCTTCGGCCTGCCACACAACAGTCACCGCAAGCAGCACCCGTTCACGAGCATAACACAAGAGCCAGCCATCACCCCCTTCGCACATATTTGAGGGAGGGAGGCAACCCAACTCCCGATGCTACCGCAAGTAGTGACTTTTAAGGAATCGGTGTGATGCAGAAGGTCGATAAAGCAAAATTAATTTACAACAAAAAACAAATTGCGGAGATTACTAGCTATTCACAATACAATACAGATTCATTTCCAGGCCATACCGTCGTCGATGTAATCCTTTACACTATAGTAGGATTTTTTTAATAAATTATTTTTAACATATAATTTAAATTTATTTAATGATAGGCTTAAGGCTTCATTTGGGAGCTTATTATAAAAACGTATACAATTACCCTTAAAGGATTTACCTATTTTATGGAGCCTAGTGCCGGGCATGGCGAGTTTATTTTTTTGTCTTGTATTAATTTTATGTAAATCACAATTTTTCTTGAACTTTGAAATATTTTTATGAACGTAAATTATTTTTTTATAAATATATTGATTGTAAACAGTCATAATTTTAAATTCTTTAAATTTGTTTCTTAAAGAGTCTCTTGGTCTCATATTATATATTGCGCGAACAGCCCTCTTCTGCAATGTAAATATGGCATCAATGTCAGTCGCATTGCCCCATAAGAGTATACCGTATGACATTAAGCTATGAAAATAACTAAAGTAAACTAATCGAGCAGTTTCCATATTTGTTAATCGACATATTTTTTTAACCGCGTATGCAGCAGAACTTAGTCTGCTTGACAAATCAAATATATGAGGACCCCATTGTAATTTTTCATCTAAAGTAATGCCCAAGAAAGTAGTAGATTTGACCAAGTCCAAATCCTCACTATTTAATTGTACATTGGTTCCAACATTTTTAACATTTGGTAAACTAAATTTGACACATTTTGTCTTTTTTTTATTAAGCAACAAATTATTGGCGTTAAACCATTGTACAACATCTGAGAGAGCATTGTTTACATCGTCAATAACAGATTGCCGTCTATTAACTTTAAAAGTAAGAGAAGTATCATCAGCAAACAACACTATCCCATGTTTTTTCCTCACTAGGTGAGGTAAGTCATTTACGTAAATTAGGAACAAGAAAGGCCCTAAGATAGAGCCCTGTGGCACACCTGTTTTTACCAAAGAACCAGGGGAACGTTTTCCATTTACATCAACTTTTTGAATTCTATCATTAAGATATGAAATAATTAAATCTAGGGACTTATTTTTAACTCCATAATGTTCTAACTTTTTTATAAGGATTTCATGTTGAACGCAGTCAAACGCCTTAGATAGATCACAGAAAATGCCAAGTGCATCCTGTGATCCTTCCCAGGCTTCAAATATGTTTAGTAATAGCTCTACACCAGCATCTGTTGTAGTGACCGGCAGTGAAACCAAACTGGTTTTTGTGTAAGAGATTGTTTTTACTGAAATATGCCACAAGTTGATTAAGAATTATTTTCTCAAAAATCTTACTAAAAGTGGGTAAGACTGAAATAGGTCTATAGTTACTACGATCTAATGAACAGCCGGATTTGAATAATAGAGTTATTTTACTTTGTTTCATTAGATCAGGAAATATACCATATTCTAAACAATTATTAAATATTAATGCTAAGTCTGGCGCTACAATGTTAATTATGGACTTAAGTATGTCAACAGAAAACCCCCAAAGATCACTAGTCTTTTTAACGCTAATTGGTCTAAATACTTTGATTACTTCTTGAGCATTAACTTTTTCAAACTTAAAACTGCTAACACATTGATCTACATTCTCTCTAAGTAAACCCATAGCTGCAGCGGTAGAAGAATTTAAAGATAACGTTGTAGTCTCTGGAATATTAGTGAAAAAGGTTTCAAAAGCAGTAGCAACCTTGAGGTCAGACGTAACATATTTATTATCTATATTTAATTTAAAGTCGATCCTCTGGGATTTAGCTATTCCAGTTTCCTCATTAATTATTTTCCAAGTTGTTTTTATTTTATTATTGCTATTTCCTATTTTATTTTGAATATGTTGATTTTTTGCTATTTTACATTGTTTTTTAAAAGATTTGGAAAATAATTTTACCTCATCCCTAAACTCATTACTAGTATTAAACATCAATTCCGCATACATATTATATAATTTTTCTCTATTTTTGTGTAACTCAGCAGATGCCCAATCACTAAACACTAATTTATCATTAACAACCACTGTTTTTGGAGTAAATATAAAGTTAAATAATTTAGTGAAAGTACTAAAAAAGTCATTGTTGCCACCATGTATTGAATTAACTCTGTTGAACGAACTACCAACCTGGTGGTTATTCAAATTAAATATTAATTCATCATTCTTAAGCCAATGCTCAGTGACACAAAAAATATTAATATTAAGAGTATTTAAAAACAATTCAATTTCTAATTCCTTATTTCTAATACACTGAATGTTCTGATGCACCAGGTTGATACAGTTTATATTATGTTTTTTATTATTTATTTTAACAATTTTTGTATTTCTATAATGATCATTAATATCATTATTTGATATCTTAATTATTTGGCGAGAGGATATCTCTACTGTCTTAATGTCTAGTGTAAACTACTACTAATACTACTATTACTAGTTGGATTTATTTCCAAGCTGTTTTTACTTATACAAGTAACTGAATGATGTTCAATAGAAACAATTTTAGCCAAATTATTGGCTGTCATAGAAAAATAAAATGAAATGAAATTTGAATTTCATTTCATTGAATGAAATGAAATTCATAAACGATGAAAGGCCATTTTAGACGTGATGTTAAAAAATTATCGTAAATCCAAGCTTTTTTGACGTTACTTATTGGTTGGTTGTTAAATTTTGTCGAAACTTACGTAAATATTATGTAACCCAAAATTTTGGACTTACATTGAATGATCTGACGAAGCCGACTTCATCAATAATGGCATAAACAATCACCGCAATAATCACTATTGGCGATGAGTAAATCCTGTTCGAGACCATAAAACTAACAGTCAAGAAAGATTTTCTTTTGGTGCGGATTTATGAGAAATACGGTTGCGTCACGTAATCCACGTAAGCGAAACTTATTTAACCAATTTTAGGTTAATTGAAATAATGAATCTTTGGACGAAATCAGAATCTACAGCAATCTGGCGGTCTATTCCATAACGACAGAGTCACTACAGATTATATTTATAACCATTTTATTACCTGGATGTGTTTAGTACACATCCACAATCCGGCACAATCTGATCACCAGATCTCACCCTTTTAGATGATTTTTGTGGGGATATGTGAAAAATCTAATTCACGTTTAATCTTAGACCAATGTTAAAGAGTTCAAGTTGAAGTTTAGCATATGACTTATATTACTCACCAGAACGCGATATTAAAGGTTACTAGAATTAATGAATCCTTTAGAAGTATAATTTGGTGTATTTATGGAAATATAATTAATTTCGAGCAACTATTTAATTAGCTTACCATTATTCTTTATATAATTTAAGATTTTATGGTTCGACTTTCAGTTAATTTATGAGGTTTGTTTAGAGAGAATTCATGTAAATGACCTAAACGATTGATGCAAAAAAGTACAGGGTATAATTTTTATACATTTTGATTAAGTAAATCCCAAAAAGGACTTTTGGGTTTTTGGGATTTATCCAATTCCTCTCCGATTATACCTAATAAAGAAATATGTTCTTTCTTTGGAAAGAAATTTCGCTACTATCCAAAGAACGCATTCAAAATCAATTCATATTTCGCTATTCAACATCTCAGAAACTTTGATAAAAAATATTATAAAAAGAACTTCTCATCAAAATGCAGAAATTTTCTTATGAATAATTCAATACCCGTATGATCCAAAATCTTTCAATATTCACTTCTAACGAACATAGCTCCTAATAACAATCGCTATCACTGATTATTTATATAAAATTGTTTTCGTTATTTTCGTTATATATATACCAAATTAATGATTTTATGTAAATAATGTATACATTAGAGAGCATACAAATACATGACCAAAATGGGTTTATTATTTTATGTATTGATAATGAGCTAACCTTGGTTGTAGGCTAAATTTGCAATAATCGTTGAATGTTACGCTTTTTATTTTTTTTAATCTTACCTCCTAAAAAAATATTCTTATGTACTAATGTAGTAATCTACTTTTTATAAAAAAAATGTTAATTCTAACCAAAATTTAATTCTATTAAATACATTTTTTTTATGTCAATAAGAATCAGTTCCGTACTTGTTGTATGAACTAACAAAGAGGCAAGGGAAGACTTTTAAGCTTTGTGTTTTACTTAACACCTGTCAATATTTAATTAAATGATAGAAATGTTCAGATATTGAATCGGTACTTTTTTAATATGTGCATATATAATGTATGTTTACATTAAATATGTTTTTGAAATGATCGTTCTCGTTAAGTATTCTGAAACTTATATGCAGATTAGGCAAAGCTACTCGTATATCCAAGAGTATTTGAATTTGGGCCAACACAGTTGTATTTTAATTTTATTGGTTATTTATGACTAGCTGTTACTCGCCACTTCGCCTTCGTCTAGGTCGCTTTACGCGTAATCTGTAGAAACTACAATTATCCAGACCTATAATAGACGTATAGTTAATTCTATAGAATCCTATTTCTGTGGCAATTTTATACATATAGGCATTACATTGCTACGAAATCAAACTGAAAATAATAACATACATACACGTCACACACACACACACACACAGCCAGGACATTATGCAGCTATACGTAATAAAGCATAAGAATACGAAATCAATTTTATCAAATATTATATTTTTGAGTAATGTTCAATTAAATATTTTTTTAGTAGAATTTCAAACTGCTATACCATAATATGCGAAAACATAATCCATCGAGATCGCCATCTATCTATCTATCTAACTATCAATTTAGTTACATAAAATCTTATGTAACTAAATTTAAAATGGGCATTTGCTCATATTAAATTTGTTATTTTATTAAAATTCAGATAAAACAAAGTAAAAAATTCTAGCTTTATCTAAATTAAACACGTTTATGTAAACCATATTCCGTTAAAAAGTCTTCTAACAGTGCTTGAAGTAAATTTTTATTAGACCATAACTTCTTTTTCCCTTAATCGATTTTGATGTAACGAACGCTCGAGATTATATATAATCCACCTATGAAAACCGCGTTTAAATCCGTTGAGTAGTTTCGTATTTATAACGTACCTACCAGACAGACAAAAAATTCCAAAAATTGCTTTTTTGGTTTCTGTTACTCGTCTTTAATCACCCCCTATCAGTTTTATGGAAAAAATATTTAACGTACAGACACTCGATTTTTACTGTCGTATTATAGATTTGTCCAAAAAATTTAAAAATTCCTATTGTCAGTCTTGACGCGCGGACGTATTTCTATGCTTTCTGCATTAATTAATTTATAAAATACCCAAAGTAAAATAAGTACCTAATAGAAGTCATACAGTATGAGAAATAATAATAATAATAATAATATAAGGCGTTGAGATTACAACCGTAAGTACCCAAGATAATGAGCAATTAAGGAGGACTTTGGAGGATGCGATTTTGGAATTTAAAGACATACCAGCCCGCGACAGGCCACGGTTACCCCGTTTTCCCACGCATAGACGTAATATGTCGCTAGTAATGGCTCTAGACTGCATGCTAGACTCCTTTCTTCGTTCTAGCAATAGTCTCACTGATACCCATTCAATTCTTTATTGTGCAGCTGTTGCAGCGTGCCGCTCCGCCCGTGTCAGATTTCCTGAGCCTGATAGGGTGGTGCGGTCCACTGAGGACACACCCGCATGGCAGATGAGAATTGAATGGCGTATCAGCGCAGCTAGGGTCATTATTGGCAAGTTAATCTGCTTCAGATCGGGAAACATCCGGCCGAGAGTCATGCGTTATGTTACACAGGCCTTTGCCGGTACTGGCATTAGACCTCAGGATTACATGGCCTATGTAACAGAACGTATAGACTACCTGAAGCAGAAAGTTTGTGCGTGGGCAAATCGTATCCGTCGTTATAAACAACGTGTAAATAGGTATAAGCAGAATCGCATATTCCAAAGTGACCAAAGAAAGGTTTATAGAAGCTGGGAGGAATCTGCTACGAGTGTGATTGATGGGCAGTTACCAAATATGGAAGAAATGTTCACATTTTGGAAAAATATTTGGTCGGTGCCTATTAATCACAACGATGGTGGCTGGATGCGTGTTGTTGAGCGCGCGTGTGAACACCTGCAGCCAATGGAGGCTATATTTATAAGCCCAGACAATGTCAGGGATGCGATCCGTTCGACCCATAACTGGAAAAGTCCTGGGCCGGACGGATTACATAACTTTTGGCTCAAATGGCTGCGGTCTTCACACGAACGTTTGGCTGGGCAATTCCAGGAAGCCATCGTGTCCGGATCCCTACCATCTTTTATGACAACAGGAATCACCTTTCTGCTCCACAAGTCTGGTAGTATCACGGATCCAAAGAACTTTCGACCTATCACGTGCTTACCAACAATTTATAAGCTTCTTACATCCATTTTGACTTCAAAATTAAACACACATTTGTATGCAAATAGCATTTTAGATCCCGCTCAAAATGGATGTAAGATTGGGTCTCGTGGTACTAAGGAGCTCCTCCTTATTGACATGGCCATTAATGCCAATGGAGAGTATTTGCACAGGCACAACCAAGTAGCCAAGATTATCCACCAAGAACTTGCTCTTCGATACGGTCTTGTACCTTTTGAAGTGCCGTATTATAAGTACTCACCGGAGCCAGTTTTGGAAAATGGTCATGCTAAGCTCTATTGGGGCCGATCTATCATAACGGACAGGACTATTGTAGCCAATAAGCCTGATATCGTGCTGGTAGATCGGTTAGAGCGCCGGGCATTTCTTGTTGATATCAGTGTCCCGTGTGACGCTAATCTTGTGAAAGCTGAGAAGGACAAACTGTCAAAATACTTGGACTTAGCTCACGAGATTACCGACATGTGGGATGTTGACTCAACAATAATTGTCCCGATGGTAGTTTCCGTCAATGGTCTTATAGCGAAGAGTCTCGATCATCATCTCAAGAGGCTCTCACTAAAAAACTGGATCAAGGGTCGGATGCAAAGAGCAGCAGTTTTGGGTACGGCACGCATTGTGAGGAAGTTTCTTTCGCTGTCGCCCTAACCACCGACGGACTGGTCGTAAGACCCACGTCGGCGAGATACTGTTTTTTATATTTATATTTAAAATGTTGTTTTTTTAAATGTTATATGTATAAATGTAAATAATAAGATTAAAATAAAATAAATGAATAATAATAATAATGATTTATTTCAAAGATTTTTATAACTACATACATGGTTTATTAAATTACTTGCACTAGGATTTAACCTGTGTGGCAGGTAATTTATGCCGCCCCGGATCATTTTTAACAAACATCTGTTTTAATAAATTTAACAAAAAAATAAATTTAAATCATTTCCATTTAGAATTACTTAAAATTACTCTTACTTATTGTTAATGAAATGTATTGTGTTGTACATTATAAAGGTTAAATTATATTGTGATTGTACTCGTATGTTATGATTTTGTTAAGGCTTATTATAAATATGAAATAGATATATGAGTAAAGATTTTTATGAATGATATGAATAATGATTGGAATTAAAAATATAAATAAATAAAATAAAATATACCTACACATATATTATTTTTGTATGATAAATAGATCTTCTGTTTCCTGGTAACTAAAAGTCTGTAGCCAGTCATGCAATACTCTACGACAATCATGTCTGTTGAGTTCGTATATATTAATATGTTTGTTAATTTTATTATAGAGATAAGGGGATAAAAAGTAAACGTGACGCTTTGCAGATACTGTACTGCATTTTATTAAATCAAAAATTCTATTTAACGACCGTTTTGATGTATTTTTTTCAGGGTTGAAATAGTTACTGGTATGCTGTCTGAGAATAACGCTTTGAATATATAGTTGTCTTATTGTTAATTATATAGAGACTGTGTGTGTTACATTTGTTATATAGAGACTGCGTAGGATATCGATGTGGACTAAAGGTAATTATTTTTAAAAGAGGTCTCTGAATACGTTCGAGATTTAATAAATAAGATTTAAATGCACCGCCCCAGACAGCTATACAGTATGAAAAAACTGACTGTGTTAATGCTAAGTATGTTTCTCTTAAGACTTTGAAGCTAGCTGCTTGTCTTAGTTTTCTAAAAGTCCATATAAATTTTCTTGTACGGGCAGCAATAGAATTTATGTGGGATTCCCAACTAAGTTTACTATCAATATTAACTCCTAAATACTTGCCGCAATTTGTTCTTGTTATGTATGGACATTCACAGTTATTTCGGTAATGTTTAAGATCGCAAAAGTGGGCTTTCAGCTTACCATGGACTGGGGCATTAGAAAAAGAAAAAGGGACAAAATATGTTTTATTTAAGTTCAGACTAAGAAGATTAGTTTTCAACCAATCCAAAACCCTGTGAAATCCTTTTTCCGCATTTTCAAAGACTTCTTGCCAGGTGTTTCCAATAAAAATGAGAGCCGTATCATCTGCATAGGGAAAGATTTTACCAGTATCTAGCTTTAAGTTACACAAATCATTTACATAAAGTAAGAAGAGCGTAGTACCTAGGATACTGCCTTGCGGGACTCCGGACAATAATGGTAGCATCCGAACTGTGGTAATTGTCAATTTTAACTTTTTGTGTTCTGTTTCTTAAAAAATCTTCAAACATGTTAAGTGATTGACCTCTTATTCCAACTCTTTCCATCTTATTCAGAAGATTTTTGAAAGATACAGAGTCAAATGCTTTAGCTAAATCTAAAAAGATACCCAGTACTTTTTTACCCTTGTTAACGACAATTTAACAAGTTATTAACGACATAATCTGTAAGGTTGTATACAGCGTCTATTGTACTCTTTCCAGTTCGAAAACCATATTGCGCATCAGATATTATTTTATTTTTTTCTAAAAAGCTTGTTAAGCGTGTATTAAGTATTTTTTCAAATATCTTTGAAAATGAAGATAGTACAGAAATAGGTAGGTCGATAATTTGCAATATCTGTTTTAAGACCACTTTTGTGGATTGGAGTAATAAAAGATTTTTTAAAAACCCCGGGAAAGACACCCTGTTGAAAACAAATTTTTAGTATCCCAGTAAGTGGCGGAATGATTATATGTTTAGAATATTTTATAAATTTACTTGAGATTAAGTCCCATCCTACAAAAGAATTATTTTTTAAGACACTTATCACATTCAATATCTCTTTTTCATAGGGAGCTATTAAAACTATGGAAAAACTATTGAAAAGTCTAGGTATATTTGAAGAGCTGAAATTAGATGAATTTGAAATATTAATAGCAGCGTTTCCCATTGACGTGAAATAATTATTAATGCCATTTATAGTAGTTGTTCGATCTACAGTAGGTGGAAGTAATTCGGATGCTAGGTTTTTATGATTACTTATATCTAATATAGATTTAATGGCATTCCACTTTTCTCTATTGTCTTTTGCATTCTCTAATAGTGAGGCTTCGTAAGATTTTTTGACTCTTTTTAATAATGAATTACAAAAATTGCGGTACCGATTGTAGGTAATACAGAGCACTTCATCGTTTGGGCTATTTTTTGCTTTCTTGTGGAGTTTGTTCCTGTGACGAATGCATCGGAGTAGGCCGGGAGTTATCCATGGCTTAAGGATTCTGTTACGGTTTGAGACTACAACAGTTTCAGTGTTATTTTGGACGACGCTACTTATAGTTTCTACAAAGACGCTAGCCATTTCATTTGCATCATTCATTTCATTTATAAACGAGAAATCTATAGTTTCCAGTGCCCTCAGCGCGTTTTGGAAATTCAGTTTTGAAGAGTTGGCAGGTTTAACTTTTTTATTGCAAGTCAAATTAAGGCTTAAAACAACAGCTTTATGATCCATTACATCCGCGTTTAGAACATACACAGACGCATGGTTTGATGATTTGAACATCACATGGTCAAGACAACTTGAGTATCTTGTTGGATATGTATGAGCAGGGACTAAGCCAAACTCAGCATTGAAGTTAAGGTAGGAGGACGTTATATTGTCGTTGTTACTTGAATTAATATCTATATTAACATCTCCAATTAAGATAATATTAACAAAAGTGCTAAGATTCTTTAAAATTATTTCTAAAGAGTTCAAAAAATTATCGATGTTGTACGTGGAAGGCGAACGATAAATGGCTATAAGAGCTGTCGATGAGTTTAATTTTAGAACCATAAAATTAGCACCTATGGAATCTAGTTCTTCAATTTGTACAGTTAAGTAATCTTTGGTATATATAACTATTCCGTCATTTTGGTTTAGGCATTTTTTTGAGCAATGTGTCACGTAGTTATTCAAATTAGAAGGAATTTTATTACTGGTTAGCCAACATTCTGTCAAAACTATTATATCTGGTTGAAAAGAGAGTGTTGCGAGATATACTATTAGTGAATCAAAATTTTTATAAACACTTCTAATGTTTTGTGTAAAAATTTTTAGAGTATTATTTGAGTTAGATTTAATAAGTGAAGAAAAAGTTTGGGTGTCACATTCATAAGCATCCGCCACTTTGAAATCACCTATTTCTTGTGTGAGTTGCTTAAAACTAGCCATTTTTAACGTAAATTATAATGCAGTGGTCCCGAGATCCTTTATGTACAAGATATATAATTTTTAAATATTTGAGCTTTAAACAGATTTGGTTGCTATTAAAACGGTCTGGTGTTAATAAATATAATAATTTTAAATAGATAATAATATGATATTTGTACAACACAATCAAAATATTATAAGTCCAAAAAAGATATACTATTATGGCTAACAAATAGTTCCTCTTACGCACCATATAAAATACGTGCTTTAAAAGATTCATTTCAGTGACGTTATTGTAATTAATATAATAACTAACTATGCTATTACACAAGTGAATTAAATTATAAAAAACAAAAAAGTATGAGAGCTTACTAATCTAAGACTATGAACAATAATTAAAAAACATGATAACAAAACAACATGATAACAACAAAAATATGCCATGAGCTTTGGTTGTCAAATAGATTTACGCAGTTTCTCGATGTCGTCCTCGTGAGTAATAATTAATTTGGCCAGACCGTTATCCTTTCGTAGGTATATCTTTCCAAAAGATGTCCAGACATGTTTATATGCATATTCTTTGGCAAAGTTTCGAGCTAAATAGAACAAATGTTTTCCTTTCAATGTTAAACATTCTGAAATATAGATCGGACAATTTGGTCCAGGTATATTCAGATGCGTTGTATTTAACTTATTGTTCCTGTTAGTTCTATTGAATGTGCGATATTGACGCATAAAAGCCTCCTTATTATTTGTGCTGGAAAATCCACAACAATACCTTTAGATGCCCCGGTTTGGTTACCAAGACGGTCAACATCTCTGATCTCGTGGTTGCTGATGTCAAAGTTTAATGATTGTGCGGCTCTTATAACAATACCGCACAAGGAGTCTTTTGATTCATTTTGTTGTTTTGGCAAATTTTTTATCTCTATTTTTGATAAGTTAAGGGAACGCTCCATATATTTAACTTTTTCTTCGAGACGGCTAATATAAATACGCTCGGATTTCCTTGAAGATTCTATGTCTTGAATTTTTTTATTTATGTCGTCATATTGTTTTGGAAATAAAATCCAGAGAGCTTTTTATTTCGGAATTTTGTGCTATAATTGCTGTCATTGAAGATTGTAGGGTTGTAAATTTGCTCTCATAATTTTTGTTGGAGGAACTTATAAGTTCCCTTATTTCGGCCATAAACGACGAGAGATTATCACCTCTTTTACTTTTGAGTCTGGTGCTTATATTTTCTCCATCACTGGTGTACTGGGGAGCGGAACAAGAATGATCCATAGGTGTACAGGTAGGTTTTTCAGGGCAAATAGATACCGGTACTGACGGTGGGGTTCTCTTAAGTGGCATATTTTATTGCAAAAATTTCAACTCCTCCAAGTGTTTGAATAAAATATATTAATGTTCAGAAATAAACAAAACAAAGATGTAGATAGCAAAAAGTTAAAAGCTATCAAAAATAAATTTTGACTACCACTGAGATTCGAAACCCAGTTATTTCAACACAAGTTCGATAGGTTTAAGATTGTAACCACTACACCAATCTGTCTCGTGAAGCTATTGACAAAACAATTGAATACTTTCCCGCTAGGAGTGCAATGTTTGGTGTCATCTGTTGTGATTGGTCCTCATGCAACAGCGGTCAATGACCTTACGCGTTACTCTGCACTTTAAACAACTTGTTTAACTGTCTTTAGTTTGCACAGTAACTTAATTGTTAAATATATGGCATTTATTATCAGATTACAGTAGTTATTAGTTACAGTAGGAACTTATACAATGTTTAAAGGGTAAATATCGAATTTCACTATCACAAACCACAACCGAAACACCACTTTACAATTAAAAACTCAGGATCACCCAAAAACACGTCCGTATACCTCAAAAGCAGAGCGGAGGGGGATGAACTGACTGCGAGTGATATATAAGGAAAAGTTACTGTGCTTGGCTCAGATTATTGAGAACAGTGATAAACTTACAACATAAATATATAAATTTAAGTGCAAAATCCTTTCTGCAAATCCCAAGATACTAGAAGGCATTGAACACTTAGGTACTATTGATGACCCAACCCAGTACATAGTGTCTAAGAAAATGAAATTTTATATAATTGTAATTAATCAACATGAATTATAATTTACGACGAAAGAAATATCTCAAACCTACCCTCACGACTCAGTATTCAACTTTATATATAGTGCCTGATATACAGCAACAGCAAATCTTTAGTAATTTATTTCTTTACCAGCAAATCTTTAGTTATTTACTTCTGCAAACGCGAGTATAGAAATATCTGAAAATATTTAAGAAACCTATAACATTGTCTGTCGCTAAATTGTACTCAAACAAAACATTTCACTATACATATAAAATGGAAAGTCAATTTCAGCTTTTAATTGATAAAATGAAAATAAAGATTCAAATCAAACAGTAGAATTGACCAATTCATTGATGAGTAAAATGGAAGAGAAATTAGGGTCATTATTGAAGAAAACAAAATACAAAGTACAAATTATTGGAAAAGGACAGAATATTTAGAGAGAGATAAAACAAAGTAGAAATTATGGAAAAAAGACAATATTTAGAGAGAGATGAATTATCAATATTATACATGGATTGAAAGAGGAGAAAAAACTATTCAAGAATTTACTTAATAACGTGAAAAAACATTTTTCAAATGAAATAAATCTTAAATTAGAGGATTTTGTTTTTTTTTTAATAATCGGTTAACAAATAAGGAAGTGAATAATCTCTTATTGTCGTACCACTGCAGGTTACCAGTTTAAAGGTTTATATTTTTACGTTTATGGTAAGTACAAAAAGTACGTTTTATCAAAATCGAAATCTACGCGTACGAAGTCGCAGGCACAGCTAGTAATAAATAAGATCGATAAAATTAATAATAATCATAATATAAAAATATATTTTATCATGTATCTATTGCAAAAAATATATACAACAATAATGTTTGTTGTATATATCTTAATAACTTTGAAACTTTCCGATCAGTTTCTTGATAAAGTGAACACTTTTATTTTTATTACAGTATCATCAATCTTGTTGGAGTCGAGGGAAATCTCTTAATAAAGAAGATACCAATCATATATCTATAAAAGAAAGACAAATTAATACGAAAAAAATAAGCGAATGGTTTTTTTTTTATAGTTTAATGTTTTTATAAAGAAAAATAAGTTTTAGTATTTTTAAAGTCATGACTTAAAAATACTAAATATACTCAATTTTATTTTGACAAGATAGAAACACTTTTACAAAATATGTGCACTTCATATTTCACTACTGCTAACTAGTCGTTTGGAAATATTATCGGAAACTGTTATTTGCTTAGAAAATTTTCTTTATTTATATCTCACTCATCAAGTTGCAATGAACTTTTTACTCCATGTATTATTGAAACAGACTACATCTCATTTCTCTTTTTAGCGCTCTGTGAATAAATAGTAACTAAATGGTGTTCAATAAAGGCGTATCCATTTTCAATTAGGGTTTGTTTGTTTTGCTTTTAAAATGACTAGTTGAATCTTGGTTTTCATAATATTTTTGTTTATCTGGTGAAATTTGTTTCTGGCATGCCTCGGTCCTTAAATGTCTGATGAACTTGGATTTTATTTATAATAATATCATGATTTATTTTTTACTTTTAGTAACTTTTTTACCAAAAAAGAGTTTAAGCATGACAAACAAAGATATCAGCTTCTAAAGTTTAAGAATTTGTGTACTGTACTGAATCTGATGATCTGTTGAATCCTTAGATTTAATGCCTGCGCATTTTATAAATTTAGCTTCATTTGAGCATTTTGCAGCGTCTAGTGTACCTACTCAAATTATTATTTTTAAAGCAGGTTATACCTTAATTTATTAACTAAATAATTTCTATTGATCACATTGGAGTTACGAACATGAGCGCATTTTTTAAGTTCATTAGAAATTATAAATCTTAGGTTAAGCTTTATAATTTTATATTTTATGAGTTTCCGCGAAATTTCTTGTGCTATTTTCGAATATTTCAGTGTTTTTGTTACAATAGAAAGAAATTAAGTCAAAAATACTGGAACAAAATATGTGTTTAAATGTTTCTTACTCATCTTATGTGTAAACTGAAACCTATTTTAGATAAGACTTTTGATGTCTAAAGTAGTATTAAATTTATACATAAATAGTCTTTTTAGAATTATAGTTCCTTAACATGTCTTATAAAAAGTTTACTATATATAGAAGTTATGTCAAATATTTACTGAACTTTTCTTTATTCACAATAATAGAATGCAAATATGGAACGCTGGAATGTTTTGTTAACCAGGAATGAAACATGATGTGTGTCTTTCGTTATTTCTACTAGACGTTGTTTGGTGTATGCTATGTTGTATAAATAGTCATTCATATTTGTTTATGAGCGAAATTGTTATATATAGGAAAGTTCCCAAATTACTTAATTCATAATGTAGAATCTATTTTAACATATAAAACGGCTACCTTTTTAGGTAAACCATGGCAACATTTGGCTTTGGTCATTTGGTTTGTTCAACATTTGGTTCGTTTCGGCTACCTTTATGATAGCTCCATTCTATTATTCTGCAATAAAACAGATATCCTTAAATATGAGTAGAATCGTCCTGTCAATAAGCATACGACTAGTATTTTTACCATAAGTATAAGTATATTTTACCATAAGCATGCTAACAAGAGAAGTAAGTTTTGTTACACTTAAGTGCTGATCAAATAATTTCTTTGAATCAGGAAAAATATAAGTCAAAAATGTCCTGTCGGGAATAGTTTCTCTATTCATTTATTCTTTAGTAATTAAGCAGTATCCGAACCTTTTCGATAGTATATTATAGGGGTAATAGATGGGTCAAAGGAATATTAACCTAGATTCGTAATCACATTAACAATTTTTGCTAAGTTTTTTGCCTATGTGAATTTTAAAATGCGACGGGTTCTGGTTGTGTTTTCTGCAAGTTATAGTAGTTTTGAGCTTACTGTTTTGTGATCAATTAAAGCTGCTCAACACAAACAGAAGTATAATTTAGCAATTTATTTTTATAGTAATATAATTATATTTATTATCATTGCATCATATGCAGCATTTTATTTTGAAAATTTATTTTTCAAGACAAATGAAAGAAACAACTTACGTCACTTATTTATTTGAGAATTCAATGTTAACGTCTATATTTTAATTTAAGTGCTTCGGTAGTAGTAAATTGTTAAAATATTTAAGATTTTTTCTTAGTCAAAGTATAGAATAAAATTTTTTTCTTTCGAAAAAAACACAGAATTTGATTTAAGTTATATTTAAAACATAAGTATTAATATTATATTTTTTTATAATTTTACATGATGACATAAAACTTTTAATAGCAAAAAATCATAGAGGTTCAGGGTTGTCATTATTTATTAATAAGTAATCTTAATATTTGAACTTCTCAAAATATCGTTTATAATTTCGTTAGCGCAGCTGCAGATGACAGCTAGTGTCGGCATAAATATAATCTATCTGCGAGCGTTTAAATCATAATAAATCCAGATAAGCATCTAATTTTTTAAAGTTACTTAGAGGTTGTTTTTATAACGTTACTATATTCAAGAAAAAACATAATATAGTCTTAAAAGAGAATGTTGGTTGGCATTTTTTTTATCGCGGGTATATTTATTATTATTACCTCCTATCACAGCAAGATATCGGAATTAAGTGTGTACACTGCGTGGACACAACTAATTCGGAGACAATAATTTTTCATAGGATAATAAATAATATAGATCATATTATTACATATACATATCGATTTTTTATCGAAACCCAATGTTCATTCCTTCACACCCATTATAAAGGGGTCGATAGAGAGAAAATGGCATGGTTTGGCGAATTGTGGATATCATATTCGGTTTCAGCAACCCAAAAAACATAGGAATATAGGGGTCTACTTTCTGGATTGCGACACTTTTTTTTTGTGTATCTAGTTATTTTGCCTTAAATGCTAAATACTAGCCGACTTAATATATATACATACTCATATATATATTTTAACATCTTGTAATTATTTTAATTCTCGATGAGTATGTCTGTTACTATTTCACGTGAATATACTATTTATGATAGTTATATTTGGTAAGATCATTTACATTTACGGTTTCTTTAAAAATATTCTTATTTGGGAATCCGAATTAAGGTACCAAATAAAATAACATTTCCAATAGAATAACATACAATGATATTTTATTCGCAATCTATCAGTATTTCCGTGAAAATATTCATTCATTCTATCCTCAACCGCAGTCAAACCGTGTCAAAGACAGATATTCAAAGACTAAATTTGAATGAAATTAATTTCAAATTGCACTTGAATACTAGACGCTCCAATCAAGTTATCCTTTGAGATCTAAGTTCTGACTAGTTGACACAGCTACTCGTAAGTTTAAGTAATTATTAGTTCGATTAGTTTAAGATATTCTGTGGTGCGCTCTATCTTTCACTTCCAATCTCAGGAAATTCTCTTTGCTATCGTATTATGAAAAAAATGTATGGATAAACAGCGCTAGAAAACTTGAAAACTCTGTTCCCAGATCACTCAAATATACGAATTCAATTATACGAATTGCGTAAGAAAGCGTTAAAAAAGGGGGATAAGATTTATATTTTAAATTAAATATATTCATTTATGTAGATCGTCAACAAACATTTAGATGTTAGCTTCGGCAAAACACCTATGAATTTTTTGTATATAAAGCTAACAATAATACTAAAAAAAATATTTTGCTGTTTTTTACATGACATTAAGATGACATTTCTAACACTAATAGTACTAATTAACAATACAAAATTTCCAATTACTAATAATTATAGAAAATTATTTTTTTGTTGGAAATTAAACATACAATAAAGTATATTTTCCCGACGCCTTTTTGTACACGTATGATATGATTTCCAACCACAAATCAAATTCGTAATTAATGCTGATGGTCTTCTGATAAAAAAAATAATTTAATGCATTATAATTTTCACGGCCAATATGTTATATCATATATTATTAATTCAAGTCCAATACAATAACATTTTCTTGCCAGTAACAACGTAAATTCATACATTAAATATCTTATGTTTGTTAAGAGCACAAACTTTTAAACCGCCCTTCTATATAAAGACAAAAGAAATAGACAACGACTGTAAGCTGTACATAATAAAGAAAGGTTTTTTATTTCAGTTAAAAAATTCCAAATTTTTCTCAGGTTTCAAAAGAAATTCCAACTTGGAGAATAAAGTTTTAAACAATATTAAAAGTTTTAAATGGTGTTCTTTTTTTAATAATTTGTTGTTATTTGAAACACACAAAAGTATTAAAACCCTACTTTTTTAACTCGCTTTTATTAGTTTCACTTGTATATTTGCTTGTTTGTTAGCTTGTAATCGATTTTGTCTCTTTTCCCACGGATCGATTTTGTTTAAACTTTGTACACATATCAAGGACCGATAGTAAATAATTCGATGAGATTCTGTCATTATCCTGATAAGGAATACCAGGATTAATAATTTTCTTAAGCTAATTTCTTGTGTTTTTTAGTTTTTTGAAACTTTATTTTAAACAATAATAATAAATTTTATTTGAAACGAAACGCATGTAGATTAATGCAATGCAATGCAAAATGTTCACAAAAAATATATAAATTTTGAATGTAGAATGTTTTTTAGTTGATGTTGTAGTTTCGCTAGATTTCCTTATTATGCCCAACGGTCTTGTCTTGACAAGTGATGGAGAAAATCTTAAATAACTCCAGTAGTACTAAGTGATTAGTTTTTATAAGATTCTTGTACATTCCCTTCCACTAGGGAAGGGAATGGTACGTATCGTTAAGTTGTTCTTGCAGTACTGGTTACGTACTTGAGGATTGATATTGTGCTTGCATAAAATAAATCATTCTAAAAAAGGGATCCAATTCGTCCCAGTTGACGTAATCCGTAACCCCACGTTAAAACCAAAAATATTTTCTTCCGGATATCATGAATATTCAATTATTTGAAGCTTGTAATTTTATTTTGGTGGCTACGGTTGAATATATTACTACTTTTTAATCAATACAACTTATGAAAATGTGGAAAATATATTTAATTTATCATTATATTTGATGACCATATTTCGTCACTACTCCAAAATACTTGCTTAAACTCAAATCTAGCCTAGATATAGTTCACTACAAATATTGTAATATTATAAATAATGTAACAATATAATCCATACTTCAATACTAATATTATAAAAGCTAAAATATTTCTGTCTGACGATACGCTTTCAAAATAGATAACTTTTTTTATGATATATAAAATATAAATAAAACAACTTTAAAAATACCTAAATCAGATATGGCAATAATCATTTCATGTTGTTTTCAAATGCTGATTTACTTTTGAGTAACCCTAACTAATATTATAAAGGAAATAAATGCCAGTTTGTTTGTTTGTCACGTTTTTACATCTTAAGTACTCAACCAAACAACATGATATATAATATATACGGTCCTGGCGAAGCCGCTGGATAAAGCTAGTATTATAAATAATGTTTTTGTGATTCAATAAGATAATATTAAATTTAAAATAATTTACGATATTAATTTATTATTAAAAAATTGAAATATGTGACCACGAAGTACAATGTTAGAAAGAGAGAGAAGCAGCCGGATAGTTCAAGTTTCAACCAACCAGAAGTTTCAACCAAAAATCATTATAAAATGAATATTGCTGCGTCAGTTGTGAGCGAATTATCTCTCAAATTAGTAAAACATCTAAGTCATAAATAATAACCTTAGAACAAGTGGATCTTAATACTTCTCTGAAGAGTTTTTGTAATAAACGTCTTGCTACTTGTAATGACTCTTTAATAGTTTAACAATTTTACAAATACAAATATAACATTTTATATATTTACATAAAAACAGGTGGACAGTATAATTTTATTTAAATTTAGAAAATATTAATAAAATAATAAATATATATGCATTGTTATTTTAATACAATAAGTATTCAATTGAAAGAACTAAGAAGAGTCGTTAAAATTTACAAGAATATACCTTAAAAAAACAATTTAAAATTTAAAAAACCCCCGATACTAAAAGACTTCTAAAAAGAATAAAAATAATATTTTTATGTACTTACTTATTGAAATAGTTGGGTCGGGGGACCGTTGTACGTACGTTAACGATGTTGTCTATTTTATGAAGTTACGAAGGTTATACTATTCGATATCATAATTTTTTTATTTGCCTTAATAACTTACTTGCATTTTAATTTCTTCCTTTATTAAGCGGAAGAGAGATATATATATATATATATATATATATATATATATATATATATATATATATATATATATATATATATTTACCAGAATAACTTTTCATTTTTATCCTTAATATATTCCAGCATAACAAAACAGCCATCTTCCGCTATTTTGAATCATTTGGTGAAATTTGTTTTACCATAAAAAACTAAAGCTTTTTAAAAGTATGTTGGAACGAAGCCAAAAGGTTATTACAATGTCATTCCTGCTCATATTAGCTCAATCTGTCGACGTAAATCTTGGAGTTTCTCTATAAGCTGTCTTATACCAGATGATAAAACGGGACCGATTTTATTACACTAATTTAAAAACAAACCAGAATGTTTTTTTTAATAAGTTTAATAAAATAAAATATAGATCAACAATTTAGATAGAGTGTATTTATTCACCATTATTTTTATATCGTCTGCATTGGTGTTTTGAAGCATGAAAATTTTAACCACAATTCAGTTTTCTGGCTTTGTTCCAACTCCAACTTCACCTTTGAAGATTGCTTGCTTAGCTTGGTTAGAGCTTTGCACCGGACGTCGCATTCGGTGAACTTATGAGTATACGTTCATAATTCTATGAACATTAATTATCTTCTGATCTGATTCTGATTATACTCATAAAACTAAGCACTCAAAAAAAATAAATAAAAATGCTTACCATGCTTTTGCGTAATTGACGATAACGATGGAAAGTTTATGAGTATAGTATAGTGATAGCACTGATAAGATTGACGAGGTAATACATCAACTTGTTTTAAAACAATTTAAAATAAAGATACACTGACAGATAAAATCTTTGTTAATATTTTTTATACATATTATCTTCTCATTCAGGATACCTCAATAAAAACTATCAACTGCTATAGAAAGGAAAAATTTAAATAAATTACGTTAAAATAACAGCTCTAAATCTTTTCTCTAAATTTATTTTTATTTTTTAAGGGTGGTATTTGATACTACTGTATAATTTCGAGAGTAATTTATAGTTAACTATCTACTTTTATAGAGTTCCCGTTTCAATCATACGGCAATACAGGGCCTATCAGTTTTACTAACGTTTCAGTTAGTGTTCAGTTCAGTGCTTTTCAGCGCTTTCAATGCAATCTGTCAGTATCGATGTAGAGATGAAATGAGTGTCAATAAAAAAGCAATATAGTTAGCTTTTGATCGATCTTTTTGAGATTGCCTTTAAAACACTATTCAACATTTTGCAGGTATATACGCTGCTGCTTAGTAAATGGATGTATCAACAAATTACTACAAAAAATTACCCGACCTCCTATTAGTATACTGGAACAAATATTTTTTGTACCTTATATTCTAAGGCACTTTTTAGTTTCTTAAAGATATGATTACACTTACCTGAATAATTATTTAAAAAAAAGTAATTATTTTTTCAAAATAAATTGTAAGAAATTCCAAAAACAACAAATCTTAACACTGATTTGTTGTTTTAGGCTCCCTAGTGGCGCAGGCTTACTACTCTACTTACGTACTCTAAGACATTATTACCCTAAGCATACTGTCAATCGATATAAGATTTGAATCAAATAAACCATCTTTCTACCTATATTTATATAGAATTCTTCCGTTACTGAGTGGAAGACTGACTGACAGAGAACGTACCTCCGAAACTATTGAAACTTTGGCAAGTGTGTTTATTAGGGGATGTAGAGGATTTTTTATTTCTTCCTCTAGGTGGAGGTTAAGGGGATAAACTGAAACTTTTTATATCTTTAATGGATTTACTTGATATTATGTTTGTAAGTTCCTCCAGTGAAGCAAATGAGCATTTAGAAAACATTTTCTTGAACCTACGTATGCATTCTTTCGAAACTACATATGCACATACATAATATAATTAACAACACGCCTTTAAATCCTTTAAGAGGTAGGCAGAAGTGCACATACTAAATACGAACCCTGTCCAGTTCATTAAAACACTATATAAACAAATTACACGTACACGATATAGAAAATGATATAAGTAGGTATATGGCTTATGTAAATAATTAATTAATTTAATATTATGGTGTTTTCTAAGGTTTTCACGAGTACTACACATTTAAATAAAACTATTTTTACGGATTTAACTCGCGTATATTGAATTAAATTTTAAATTTACATTTTAAATCTAACCCGACGTTTCGAATGCATAAAACACCTTAATTCCATTAACAACAAAATACGATTTACAATGGAATTGCAGTCAAATAATACTTTAGCTTTCCTTAATATTCTTATTATCAAGAATCCTGACAACACATTGGGACACACTGTTTATAGGAAACCCACACATATAGATAAGTACCTCAATGGTAAACCACACCACCACCCTAGCCAGTTAGCTACCGTTGGCAAATCTTTGTTTCAGAGAGCACAACACATCTGTGACGCTGAACACCTAGAGGGCGAGCTGCAGCATATCAACCATGCTTTGTTCAACACCCTCCTGCCCGCACCTCGTCAGAGTCGCAGAAACCACATCAAGCCACCCAAAGTTGAGCGTCAACCGACCGCACTATCATATGTAAAAGGAGTTACTGACAGAATCCGCAACATCTTAAAAAAGGTTTCTATAAGAATTATTTACAAACCTCAAAGGAAAGTGAGCCAATTCTTGAGACCTATCAAAAGTAATATTCATTTACAATGTGCTGGAGTATATAAACTTGACTGCTATTGTAGCTTGTCATACATTGGGCAAACAAAGGAGCATCGGTAAAAGAATCGGGAACACGTATCGGATATCAAGCATAGGCGTACTTCGAAGTCAGCAGTGTGTGAACACACCATGGACAAGCCCTACCATTATATAAGATTTGATAAACCTAAAATCCTCGCTAAAGAACAACGTTACATTCCAAGAACGGTTCGTGAGGCTATTGAAATTAAAAAACATCCTAATTTCAATGGAGATGGTTCGGGATTATCTAACACCCACTTTTCAAAAATATAAAATCTCATATCTGTGACCGCACTGTAAGACCTCAAGATACTGTTAGTGCGTTTTGAGTGGATCCTGAACTGTACGCCCGGAAACCGTTGGAGGTAGATGACTAATTAACTGACTTACTGACAGACAACTCCATCTCGTCTTACGGTGAACACGATTGCAGCAAAGCATTCGTAACGTCGGGTAAGATTTAATGTAAATTTAAAATTTAATTCAATATACGCGTGTTAAATCCGTAAAAATAGTTTTATTTAAATTAATATAATTGTTTTTTTCCTACTTTCTTTAAAAAAAATAGAACCAAAGGACGAATATTTCGAGCCTGCTATATTCTGGAGACCAGTTTTCGACACGACTGATCGCGTGATGAGTTACAATATATCAACGTACATATTATGACTGCCTTGTGTTCTTAAAACAGAGAACATATCTATCTTGGAATAATAAAAATAGAGGAATTATGAGTTATCAAAGCTTTGGTTATAATTTTTAATTCAGATATTTTTGTGTTTATGTAGGCCATGAACTCATTTTTTTTATGCTTTTAGGTATAAATCGACCCTTGGATTAAGCTAAGCTTAAGCTTTTGCCTTTTCCTTTTGTCTTTTAACTATAGTAAGCTATGATTTTCGTATTTCTTTTATTACAATATATTTCTAGGTTCCTAAATTTTGAAATATATTTTATGAAGATTGTGAGAATTTCATTTTATTTTCTACACATTCTTATTATTATATTTTTTCTTATTTTTCCTTCATCTAGAATATAACTTATATAACCTAGTCTTATAAAATCATTGTGAAAAATATCAATTATACATTACATTGATACCAATTGAATTGTCATTCAACTGAACGTTACATAAAAAGTACCGGCAAGATTTGTAAAAAATATTCGATATCCTTTCAGTTAGATGTATTTTTATATACATAATAATAATAGTAATAGTAATATTTTAATTCGAATAAAAGGGAAAAAAATATTACAAGATTTAACTATAAATCTATTAAGTACCGTTTTTAAAGTGCTCCCTTCCTTTGTGATCTTTGTGTAATCATATCTACTATAGTTGCGAAACACAGTGTATTGTTTATCAAACAATTTTTTGTTAAGCAGATATGATGATGGTTTAAAACATTGAAATGTAATTGGACTTAGTCCGTTAAGTTATTTGAAGCTATTTTCTAAGTAGATCGATTAATTCAAATTCAATTTCAAATTCAAAATATCTTTATTCAAGTAGGCATTTACACGCACTTTTGAATCGTCAATTACATTAAATTGGTCAGTATAGTCAGTCTGTGAGTAAACTACCACCAGCTCGGAATGCTGTTCTGCTGAGAAGAGCTGGCCAGAAACTCAACAGTTGCTCTTTTTAAATGAAATTAAACAATGTTTGACTTATACATTATAACATCAACCCTGCAAATGAGTCAATGATCCAAGTTCCATACATTTCGATCATCCAAAAATTCTTGAATTTTATAATAAGATTTATTTAATAATATACTTTTAATTTTAGATTTAAAACTATGAAAAGGAAGATCCAAAATATCTTGTGGAACCTTATTATATATGCGTACACTGAAGCCCATGAAGGATTTGTTAACTTTTTGAAGTCGAAATTTAGGCGTTACGAGTTTATTTTTATTTCTTGTATTTATCGTATGTCTGTCGCTGTTTTTATTAAAAGTATTTAACTTTTGACGTATATATAATATATTATTAAAAATGTATTAAGAAGCAACCGTAAGTATACTGATTTCTTTAAAAACATCTCTTAGGGAGTCTCTAACTCTTAGATTACAAATAGCCCGTATAGCTCTTTTTTGTAAAACAAATATAGAATTCATTTCGGCAGCACTGCCCCATAATAAAATACCGTAAGACAAAATACTATGAAAATAACTAAAATAAACGAGTCGAGCCGTATTAACATCTGTTAATTGTCTTACTTTTTTAATTGCAAAGACGGCAGAGCTGAGTTTGCCAGCGAGAGTTGAGAGATGGGGGTTCCACTGGAGCTTTTTATCTAAAGTTATACCTAAGAAAATTGTTGAGTCAGTCAGTTCTAACACTTCATTGTTAAGGCGTAGACTACAATTTTGACTTTTGACATTAGGAAGTGTAAATTCCATGCATTTAGTTTTTTTAGTATTTAAGACCAAATTATTAATTTCGAACCAATGAAGAATACGTGACAGAGCACTGTTTACTTTGTCATAATTAGCTTTATTACGATCAACATTGAAAATAAGCGAGGTATCATCAGCAAAAAGTACAATGTCACATAGTCCTTTTACGTAAAAGGGCAAATCATTAATATATAGTAAAAATAAAAAGGGGCCAAGAATAGATCCTTGTGGAACACCCATCTTTAGGTGAGAACCAGCCTATTTACAATTATTTACATCAACCGTCTGAACTCTTTGATTTAGGTAAGAGGCAATAAGATCAAGCGCAGCACTACGCACACCATAGTGGTTAAGTTTGCATAGTAATGTTTGATGGTTTACGCAATCAAAGGCTTTAGGTAAATCACAAAATACCCCGATTGCATTCTGTGACTTCTCCCATGCGTCGTAAATGTGCTTAAGAAGCGTGGCACCCGCATCAGTTGTTGACTTGCCTTTGGTGAAACCAAATTGTTTACTATGCATGATTTTATTGCTGTAAACGAATTCTGTCATTTGGTTGAGAATAATTTTTTCGAAGATTTTACTTAAGGTAGGCAGGTAATAATTATAAAATAACGTCATGACAAGGTCAATACCGAATATAAAAAGTTATATTGTACCTCATGCGCAGTATTCTTCTTAGGGTGTGTTTTACTAAATAAATGAGAAATATAATTATATAGAGTTTAAAAACTATTACAAGGTGTTGTATTAAAATTAAGATTTTATAAAAAAGTTTAATAAAAATAAGAATATTAATAACAGAGTGCGTAATAAAAAAATATAATATGACACATGTAAATTTCGTAAATAAATCTACCAGTGGATTTGTTAACACTTTAGTAATAAAATCTTTTTTCGTATTTTCCGTGTAACCTGAGTAGCTTTATAGGAAAATCACATATGTCAATCGAACAAATTTAATAATTATATTAATAAAATATTTAATCGCCAAAACCATTCTTATAGTGATTATCTAGAATTTTCTTTAGAGTCATATTTTAAATTGTATAGTTCCAATTCAAAATTATGTTACTTATACATTCATAAATTTTGTTGTTTGCTTTTTGTTTTTGTAATTATTTTTGTACCCTATTATTTTTAATATTTTTGTTGTACCTATTGAATCTTTTTGGAAATAAATTATTATTATTATTATAAAAAAAAAAATAAATAAATAAAATGAATCGCTTATGCTTCCTCTTAAAACAAGGCACCATACAGCAATCGCCAAAATACTTTATAATATTTTCGCTTATTGGCGAATTCAATAATACAGTCAGAATAGTTAAACAAAACTTATTTTTATTATTACACTTTGACACTCTAATTTATTTCCAACTACACTCATTAAATAATTTAAGTCTGTAAATCTACAAATAACGAGCTCGTGCGTACGTGACACTAGTGATGATAATGTATCCTGACATATTTTGCTCAATATTTTACGCTTCTTTTCGATAGATTAAACAATATAAAGAAGCGTTATAATTCCATATTGTTAATGAAGATACAATTACAGTATCATGACGTACCTATGACATTTTAAGTGTAGACTGGATAATTAAATCTCAGAATAATAACTAAAGCATAAGTTATTAGTTATTGTTCTGAGGGTAAAATTCATTTTGGAACTACCGTTATTTTCATATTCGTTCTGGCAATACTGGTGTTTATATACAGCTGCTATATTATACTGAGTATGAGTCGAAACAAAAAAAAAATAATTGTGTGTGTCAAATTGTCTAAACAGACGCAAAAAAAGCTTATTTAATCGAGAAAAGATTGATACCTTATGAAAGGTACGTGTTTTTAGATGTTCCGATGCTTAGATATAAGTATAGTCGTCTTGCAGCAAACTCTATGCACGTCTTAAGACACTGACAACCAAATTAGACAGTTGAGCACAATAGGTTGCGCACCAAAAGTACGAAGTAATGACCGAGTTAGTGAACGAGTGCGTTCAGTAGGTTTTATACCTCACATTTTCTCATACCGGGCGCCTTATATCAAAATAAATTCTTAGGAAGTAAACTTCAATATGTCTATATTTTAGTAAGCTGTTTTATTTTTATAATAAATTAAAAGTTGGTGAGGATAAATTGTAATAATTTTTTGTTAATATGCTCACAAAACTTATTATATCATCCATGAAAAAATTGATATTACAAAAATAATAATCTATAAATACAAGCTCTTTAAAAAATGTAATGCCCAGAAGGGGTTGGCATTACATTTTCTACTGTTCAATTTCGATTCAATACACTATTCATTCAAATATTTTATTTATTGTCACTTAAAATATATACAAATATGCACTTTTTTTAAATTTTATTCGAACTATATCCAAACTGTTCTTGTTCATCATTTTAATTTTAATATATTCAAAAATAAAAACATTTTTTGAACCAGATAAAACGTTAACATAACATCGACAAGTTATTGATAAATTTTATATTTCGGTACTGCAAAGTTTTATTAGAAACTAAATACATACTATTATTTTAAATTAACTGTACAAACTGTCTACTTCCTACAGAAACGCATGAGCGACATTGCCGCAATCGACCTTTGGACTAGTCTGTTCTATAGCCTGATCAGTTTTAATATGCAGTTCTTCTAAGGCATTTATGGACTTTGCCCGTTCTCCTCCATGGAACTACGTTATGAATTCGTACAAGTAGCGTTTGACGTTTCGTAAGTGCAATGTATGCCTGTTTGAAATAAAAAAAAATACGTTCACTTTTACTTTGATCGTCTATTTCAAAACGATGGTAATTGGCAATCTCAAAGGGTATGCTTGAATTTCTAGTACCCAAGTGTAACTTGAATATAGTTTCATTAGAGTTCAATTCACTAATACTTACTTCTATGAATAATTTTCTCATCAAAAATGGCTTTAGTAAAGAATCTCAATGCAATTGCTTACGTGACATTATGGACCCATTCCAAATAATGTGAACATATTGTTCCTTATATAATGACACAATATAAATTTTGGTCGTGATAATATATAATTATTTCTATAAAAAAGAATTGTACATTTATAACGTATATGTACAAAACAGATATAAAAATCACAAAGCCGTCGGTTATATTACTTTTTTTGTAACGTGTAACAAAATTATTTTATTTCATGCATAAAAATAAAAAAAAATCATTTTAATTTAAACTACAATAAATATAACAATGAATCATACAAAAAATATCAATTCAGTCACTGCAAATATGGTCATGTTTTGTACTTCTACTTGGCTAGAAAAGAAAAAATTTTTAAAAGCTATTGTCTAGTCAGGTACGAGACATTAGGTTTTAAGACAAAGTATTGAAATAAATAGTTTCCTAATGATCTAATATTTCTATTAATCTGTTGCTAGATTCAGGCCACGAACTTACGTAACTTTTAAATCACATTGGTAATGTTAGAATATTAATTTTCCCTCCTATTCGAGGCACGTAGGCACTTTAAACACTCCCAGGAAACCAAAAGGAGTAAGTTTCTTCACATGTTATTTAACTTTAGGCTATACTTGCAATAGGAATACCGAAAACTTTCATTAGAAAATCTTTAAAAACAAAACACGTGATTTCGTCTGCTCCCCAAAGTAATAATGTAATGTATATAGTTTTAACAGATATAATTAAAACAAATGAACTTTTCATATAGTAAATAATATAAAATTCTGTTTCATAAGCCTTAAAATATTGTTAAATATTCAAATTTAAAACTATGACGAATTTTACATAATTCTATATAATTTATTCTACACCATACTCTATTCCTTTCTATCATTCGCACTTATAAACGCAATGCAATTATAATTAAGTCTTATTATTAAATCAATGAACGTATTCCAGTCTTAGTTATCAATAATTATATAAAGTCTAATATATAATAATGAATACTTACAAAATGATATGAATAATTAAATAATAAATTAAATATCTTATATGTATTTTCAAGCAAGTCAAACAGTCAATGTCTTTTAAATATTAGAAAATAAATGATTTATGATCACAAAATAACTGTTCAATTATAAATTTTAAATATTTAAAACATTTTCATAACAATACATTGATGAGATTTGAATTGTAATAATATAGGCATTAAATATAGCGTCTTACTCAAATAATTTTTACTTACAAGGAATATAATCAAATCATTCATTTATAACTATAAAATACTCAGAATACTACAATGAGGATTGAATTTTAGTGGGTATCCTGGTTTTCGGTAATGTATATTATAATACCTTGCGTTTGGTTGATGGCTACCATAAGCCTTTCCAAAATGTATATTCTGAATCTCACAAAATTAAAGTCGCTGAAGGATAAATACAAAAGTCCCCAAAGCGAAATAATATGTGCCTGTGGCATACTTCCTTTGTCACATTTTGAGCAATAAAATTGTGTTTATTATTCACAGTCAGATAATTGACAGTATTTTGAGATGCACACTACTCAGTTTTCTATACGCAAATTTCAGTTTTCTTTGACTAAAGTAAACCTTTCTAGTAAGAAAATGAAAATAATATTACTTTTAAAAATATACTATGCAAACAACTTTTCTTTGTATATTATAAAATAGGTACTAATAGTTAATTCAATAATAAATATACATTTAAAACCAACTACTTTTATTATTATTATCAGTCAGTCAGTATAAACAGTGAAATTACCGAGTATTCTCATAGTAGAGTCTATATTGTTACGATTTCATCTCCTTTCGACTGCTGCGCATCGACTGCTGCGTTACATTTCTGAACCAGCACAATAAAGAAGGGATAACGGATTCTTTACGATAATCGGATGCACTCATCGCAATGGTTAGATCCTGGTCCTGGAAATTATTTGTAAGTGTTTGGTTAACTAGTGCCAGTATTGTTTATTAGAGTTTTCAGACTATTTCGGCACATGTCTATTGTTAGCAATTGTAAACCATGATGGAAAAACTAGCTGCTAAACAACCTAGGCTTGTCAATCGCTCCACGCCATTGCTACTTCACGACAACGCTAGACCACACACTGCACAACTGCTACGAAATTAGAAGAGATTCAATTAGAATGTCTAAGACATCTACCGTACTCCCCGACCTTACTCTAACAGATTACCATTTTTCTCGAAATTTACATAAGTTCTTGTAAAGGAAAAAAATTAACTCTGGTGGGGCAGCTAAAATCGCCTTCAAAGATTTTATTGATTCCCGTCCAACTGGTTTCTTAGTAAAGGGATCAATTATTTACCTATAAGATGGCAAAAATGCAAAGAAAACAATGGTTCATACATTATACTAAAAAATATTCGACTTTTTGTTCCTCCAATTTAATTTGTAAGCACCTTACATTAAACATTACGTTAACTTACTTTGGTTTGGTATAATAGTTGATACTTCATTGTATTTTTAATGAAATTCAAACGATTGAACAATTGAAAATTTTAAAAATAAAAATGCGATCTGAACTTCTCCTAGTAATTTTCCAATTTTGACGACATACATACATTGCAGCAAGAAGCTGTTATATAACACGCATTGAACCAGGGCCGCGATGTGCTACCGATTGGTACTACAAAGCATGTTATAAATATATCCATTCCCTGCAGTATCATTTCGGCGATAGCGGAGGTATAGTCACTAGATTCACCGATAAAGAGGCAAACTTGCCCCAAAAATAGGATGTAAAGAAAATTACTATTTTAATAATAATAATAATAATAATAATATCAGGTCAAATTACACACATTGATCTAACCCCTAAGTAAGCAAATTATTTGCTTGTGTTAAGGGTGTTAGACAACGATACAAATACATAGAAATACACATATAAATACTGAGAATATATTTAATAAACGACCAAACCCAGAAACACAGACATCTATGCTCATCACACAAATGCCTGTCTCCGCCGGGAATCGAACCCGAGCTCCATTTTGCCGTGACACGTTAGGCGTCCAAGCTAACCACTCGGCCAACGGGGCGGTAGAATTGGCATTTGATCTTAATCTGCTGACTTGTAGTGCCAAACGCGTCGCGTTGCAGTTGACGGTTCTAGGCCAGAATGTGAAAGGTAGCTCAAGCAAGATGGTTCCAGAGCCAGTATCCTCCTGGGGTCCACTTCTTAGGAAGACTCCTATCAAATTTTGTTTGGAGGTTGGTTGGTTTCAGAGACGGTCGAATCAGCCTGTTCGTATTTCATTCAGGATGCGGTTGCGTGATTATATCACATTTTAGAACCTAAGTCACCTTTTACGACACCTACGGGTACCAGAGAGACAACCTGGTCATTGTTGTTGTTTGATATAAACTATTTTCATATCGCCACCGCTTACAAAAAGTACCATATACCATATTGATGTCATTATACCCTGGTATAGATTCCACGTAGGTACCTATTTTTTGTAAACTGTGTAAGATTAACGTGAAACAGATTTTTTCTAACATTTATTTATTTATTATTATTGACATGTCAAATATGTTATGAAGAAATCATTTGCTTTCTCGCTGAAATCTCTTGGTATAATACCGTTTTATATAACCATGGGTTACATCATCTTAAAATTATAAAACAAAAACGTACTCTTCCAATAATATGTAAATCCACAGTTTATTATTTCATGTGTAAAATTATGTTATCATAACAACTTAAAATATCATGGAACCACAGAACATAGAAATTAAGGCCTCTATCTCAAATTATGCAGAGAATTAAGTACAAAATATATTTTTCTTCTCTGTTGTCTGACTCGATAATAAAAGAGGTCCTGAATCAAAACATCTCAATAACAACGCTTTTAATTTGTTTGCATCACACGATTTAGCTAATATTGATTTACGAGAATTTCGTTTGATCTCCGGCGTATTATGTTCACAGATGTTTCGAAAATTAGAATTTTTATCATGTATCGTATTGTTGTATAAATATATTTTAACCAAAATTATTATTTTAAGATTATAAACTTAAAATTAATGTATTCAATATGAATAAAGTTAGTGTCAAAAATATTATAAGAAATAATTTATGACGTAAAAAATATAGTTTAATAAAATTAAAAAGTAAAAATAATTCGTAATATGAGAATGAATAATGGGCAAAATGTAATAAAATTATTGTGGAAAAAGATTAGGGCGCTTTGTGCCCTATCCTAGTTTCATTTTCGAACACGATTTTGACTTACTTTAGGTGGTCAGAACATATTAGAACATTCAAAAATTGTAAAAGACAATTGTCATTACAATGACTAGGCGAGATTAATTAATTATCATCGTTAAGGGCAAGAGAGTTATTATTTTTTAACGGATTCTTTGAGTGAGAATAAAATAAATTAGACACGTTTGCGGTCTATGAAAGTATACCGTATCAGGTATGTCCGTAAATCATAAAGAAGCTATTAATTAGAAATTAATAGTTATATTCATTTCTAAACATAGAGTAAATTTTATTTTAAAATTCATTTTAAAAATATTTAATCACTACAGTGACTTTAAAAATGCCACAGAAGTAATAGTACGTGCTTATCATGTAATTTGCATATAAATTTTAAAACAATGTTAATTTTTTTACATATTATTAAGCTATTGCATAACGAAATCCACAAAATCCGTAACGAAAAAAACCTAACACCCCCCACTCCGCCTACTATGTAGCTCGGCCGAGTATTTTGTACATATCAATTAAAAATAGCGTAAGCCCCATGTTGATAATATGTATAATATACTTTATTGTTTACTCGTTAAGGTTTAGTTTAGAATAAATGTTTTACTTGTACAAAGGTATTTTTTTCAACAAGTCTTTTCATTCTGCAAAACACCTTAAGTATAAGTACTTAATAAACGTAATTGAAATTTATTCGTGAGATTTAAGGTTGAGAATATTTTTATCTAAAGATTTTTATGACCTTACATAGCAATGACAACTTCTCATAGTCATTTGTACAATAAAAGAAAAAAAATTGTTTTCTTATTGGTCACCACGCTCAACTTCAATTAATATAAAAAAAACTTGAATTAACATCAATAAAAAAATATACTGCATTAATAATTATAATTGCATAAGTTGATAAAAAATGCTATGCAATAGCTTTAATGCGGCAATCCCCGAGTGCCGCACGTTTTTTACATATATAATTTTATTACAATAATTCAAAATTGTCTAATAATATCCATGTAAAGTTTCAACAGATAAACTTAAAATGATGAAAATTGAAGTCAATACTTATTACTTCCCAGGAGATTGCACTAAATTTCGTAACAAATTCGTTGGCAGTGGCGAGGCAATATTATTTCACAATTTATATGCGAACCCACGCTTATTTAAACTTCCAACAGATTGTCTGAAACAGAAGTACATTTGTTAGTTAATGCTCAAACAGAATATGTATGATATATATAGTAAAACATATTTATATATTTTACTTCTATACTTCACAAAGAGTAACTGTTAAATATTTTGAAATTTCTATAAAAATGTTAGCCATGTCATACTTTTTATTATATAACTGGTTAAAATTGAATGGACGTGAGATAATAATTAATTTTAATATTTAGTATAGCCACTACAAAATTGACTTATAAATTATTTGATAATTAAAAAAATATATGGTTGATATTTTAAAATATTATTTGGTTTTACTGATTAGGCTTTGTAGAAAATATAATATGATGTATGTACGGTACTTATGTTACAAAAACTGTCTTTACATATTAAGTAAGCAGTAGATTGAAATCGTTTTTGGATTTCTGAACGCGTCTTTACCTAATGAATAATTCACAATGAAATGTTATTGAAATATTTTTGACAAGAGAATATTTAAATCGATAATAATCTTTATTGAACATAATAGTATAAAATTTGCAATGTTATATAATATTGTTTATCCCAAACATTGTGAATTTTCAAAGTATTTTTATTTTTTTTAGGATTTTTTGCAAAGTTCTGTTAATGATTTTGGTGGATAATATCGTAGGTACTTATCATATCATTAGATATCATAAATACTACAAGTATACTAATATGGTATATGAACGATTGATGTTTGTGTGAATGAAAGTAAAGATTGATGTTTGTGTGAATGAAAGTGGATGAAAGTGTGTGTATGAAAGAGTGTGTATGTTCCAGAGTGTTTATAGGTGTAGTGATAGAATCAAATTTTAAAACTATATGTATATCGGGTATTAAATAAATGTACATAGCTGTTAATAAGACGTAAATATAAATATATTATATAAGAAAATTAAATAATTTTCTGAACCTAATATAACTGATTTTTAGGACTTTTATTATTTCATTTTTAGTATTTGATACTGCAAGGTAATACATTTCTTATTATTTTTTTCGAGGAGTATGGAGCAATAACATGCTGGATAAACGATGTAATTGCGTTTTAAATAAACGGGAGTGGATGTAGGTATCTGATATATCCTTAAATATGTTATCCTCATAAAAATAATCTTATTGAACATTTTAAAATAAATATTATTGAACATTTTATTTTTAAATTGCACTTATAGTCGTAAAGGTATAAGAGTTGTGGTTATAAAAGAATTTGTACCAGGGTTACAGAATAATTTGTAACATGCTCGTAATTTGGTAAGGGTTCAAATTCTTCCAAAACCCTTGTCTCAAAGACTAAAGGTCGAGGATTATATGTATATATATATATATATATATATTTATATATATATTATTCACACAATCAATTAAAAATCTTTTGTTCCTCTTATAACAAGAATATAGAAATATTGTGAATAATATCTCTATAAAAGAACATTAGGTGATGTTTATATTTACGATTGAATAAAATGTAGCAAGTATCTACAATTTCGTTTTTTGACCAATCGCGTGTTTTTAAAGAGACACTACTAAAAGGAATCATACCCTTCTTTAATGAATAGGAAATAAAGAAATTAGACTCCATGTTTTCTGAGATTCGTGATTAGGATTAATTTTGATTTGACGTGTTACATATTAATGATAGACAGAAATGTAGGGATGCATTTAAACAAACTTACTCCGGAACGAAACACGGAATCAGTTCGTCAAAAATGTTAAAATAATACGAAATAAAACATATTTTAGCTTAACTCTAAATTATTAGCCGTAATTGCCCGAAATCTTGTTATTAGTCCCAATGAGCGTTAAATATCGAGAGAGTTTTCTAAAAACCGTCATCTTCAAGAGGAGATGGTTTTTAGAAAAACCATTTCGACAGATAAGGGTTTCGATTTGAAAACTGCACTCAAATCTACATATTTGTTTCGAGGCAACGAGGCACAGAAACGCACGGATACATCGACATACAATTTATACTAATGACACCTCTAAATTACGACAAACTCACCCCTGGCTAACCCCTTCTCATTTTTAGATAAGAATTACGACAAAAGTTATATAATAGAAACAAAAAAAAATATTAGACTAACTCTAAAAAATATTTCGATAATGGTTTGTTGTTGGTAGGTATTTGTAGAGTTAGATTTAAAGTGGTTATGGGAAACCCGGACAACGTGAATACTTTAAGGTTTACTTGATTATTGTCGCTTAGTTATAAGTGGGAAAATTGAAACAAATGTTAATAATTATTCTTCATTTAATGAACTTACAAAATGCAATAACAGTTATCTTTAATATTGATTAAACTTTTAGAAATATAAGTGCAGTTTTCAACAATTTTACCAATGTCCACTTTGACCAGGACCCTGGATAAAGTGAATACAGTACTAGGGCAAAATGAACAACATTATTTGTAATGAAACTAAACATAAGTAATAAAATAACCTTCGAAAATTAAAGGAACAACAAATTAGAATTGTAGTTGTTAAAAAAGAAAAAAAATAAAATTAAAAATTAAATAAAAATCCAAAATTAACGAAAAATAAAAACTGATTGAAACAACAATACCAATTATTGCAGTTATTTTTTAATATTATTATTAATATTTATGATAAACAAAAAATAAAAATAAAAAGGCAGAATCCAGAATTATAGAAACATTAAAAATATTCTGCTATATCTATAACATTAATCATTGCAGCTGTCACAAAAAATCCTAACTGTTTTAGAATGAATACTCTTCATGACACCTCTAATTCCAAATACAACATTCTAGTTTTTCGTTGGAATCTTTCACAATCATCTTCTTCAATGTTTATTTCACCATATAAAATGCACTTTATTAAATTTTCATTACGTCCTTCTTCTTGTCATTCACTTTACCCGTCTTATGTATTCGTGGGGAGAGTTTTGAGTTAACGGTCTTTTAGTTAGTAGTCTTTCTTAACAGTCCTCTAAGAAGCTTTAGTCAAGACATTATCTAGTGACTTCCATTAATCTGTATAACTTATTATGACTGGGCAAAGTGAATACGGTATTTACTTAGCCCAATCCACTTTGGCCTTAAATGAATTTTTGAAGGTATGTCAAATTACAAAAAAATTTGAGCATCTAAATTCGTCGTTCAGGGATACTTGAAAGCAACATAATCATACATCAAATCGTACTTATAACAAGGAACATGTCACAAATAGTAATAGTTATAAACGAAACACTTTTCTCTGTAAATCATTTTTTTTTCCAAAAACACAATTTGTTCGCTCATTAGCCCAGAAGGACGAGAACTAGTCCCGACATGTTTCCGCTCAAAGAGCGACGATAGGCGAACATTGCTATGACAAAGCGGCTGCCGGCCAACGAACAATCTGGGAGTTATGGGCAATATTCGCTTAGCCCGGGATATTCACTTTGCCCGGATTTCCCTACTTACATACCATCATGTGTGGTAAAGACATAGATCGTATCTACTCCTATACACGTACATTGATAAGTTGAAAAAGTAAGTAGATTATTAAGTTGTAGAGGAATACGCAGTAGTTTCTTTTACTTTTTAGAGCATATATATTTGTTTTGGAATAGTTTCATTCTGTAGTTGGTTTCCTCTATTTTTTTCTTGACTTCAGTTTACTCAACTTTCAGTTTATCGACAAAGAGACAAGTTAATTTGTGTAAATGAACAAATTTGTCTGAATGTAGGTAGACCTACTAAGCACACTGCTCACATGAAACAGTGCTGTTTATTTTCCGTTATTCCGTTAGTTGCCGTTATTATCCTTAGATAAAACACATCAAGTAATGCAATAAAAGACGCGAGGGAATTTTCCCTTGGATCTAACTATTTAATGGAAAAACCCTTTAAATTCTTAGTTTTTTGGTACGACGTTTCCTTTTATTGTATATTTCTATATCTTGCCTTATATCAAAATGCAGCAATATACGTAAGCGCATTGCAAAATAGTTCGAATATTATAACCACATATTATATTATACCATAGATCACACCAGTACTGTAAGCTGTTAGGTAGTTCCATTGATCATCTTCAAGTCAGATTATGACAACTACTTGACAATAACGATGTCACAGTAGGTGACTCAAATATCTGCATTGCCTATAAGATTCGTCCGAGTATTGTTAATTTGCTCCTAAGAATTAAAGAGTTCCGTTACTTTGTCATGGTTTTCATAATAAGAAGCTTACTAAATTTTCAACCATCTTCCCTTGAACTATATTATTGCCAATAATAATAAATAATCATCGAAATCGGTAGACGCAATTTCGAGTTATCAATAGTTAACAAACAGTTAACTAAAGTTCTGATGTAAAAAAATATAGTCGAATTCAGAATCTCCCACTTTTTGTAAGTCAATTTAAAATTGTTTTAGTAACTATTGATATGATTATAACATAAAACTATTTATAGTTTAGTTATTATATTTTATTAAGATAGTATTCCTTCTGCATATCAAATATTTGTTAAATATTCCCAACGTTCATTGTTATGCGGATGACAGCGCTGGGGATGGAGTACCCATCGGCCGTACAAGACTCTTGGGACAACGTCTATCTAGTGGTTCTGTTGAAACCTCCCTAGGGAAAGTTTCGTAATGGGGTAATTGAGTGTCTTCCAGCTTAATTCCCAGAAAATACAAGTTTGAGAATTTACCACAAACTAAACGTCATTTGTCGTATCTCCGCTCGCTGCCAAGTACCGGAATACCAGGCTTCGACATTTCGAGCAGCGTTCCGTTCCTTACAAACACTTCAACTATAATTGCTTAATAAGTGATTGTAATAATTTAATTATTCAATACTCTAACATATTTTATAATATTTTTTTTTCAGCTGCCGGTTAAAGCTAGTTTCTCCATAAATATAAACCATCTATCGTGTTGGTTGTTGGTTTATAAAACGTAATCAAATATATTCATTAAACACTAACAGACGGGTGTTCAATCAAATTAAACTAACTTTGGATATCACGTACAGTGTTATATTATACAAACAGAAAAAATATAAAACATTTAAACAAAGAAAATGAAAAGAAGTAAAAAACAAATCGTTACTGCGACATCCAAAATTATGTATTATATAAGTATATATTATATTATATAACTATTATATTATATAAGTTGTTTTGCCTTTCTAAATCATAATGTTTAAATATAATCATTCATCTTTTTAATTATTTCTTTTACATAAAATACAATTTACATAAATTTATAATTTAGGTATGTGTCTTGCAACTGCAATAAAACATATTCAATCCGTTGGTTTTAATTCAATATTCAATACAGAAATTCAAGATATTTTATTGGGTTAAGGACTACATTTGTACACATTTTAGGGATTATAAGTGTACTATAGAAAGAAATTGTGTAGTTATTTAAAGGAAAAAAACGGCGATAACCATTCTTGGAGTCCGCTTTTCCATGAATGACAAATAAATCCCGATAAATTACTAACTTTAGCGACTTCAAGATTGGTTGTTGACTTCCGTTATAGTTACATGAAAATGACTTTAACAAATCACAATATAAATAGCATTTTCTTTTATTACAGTATTATACTGAACCGTTATGTTAATTTGGACCGACTAATATAACAACATAATAAATATATTAAGTAGTTATATTAAAGTTCCAATTGCTATAGGGCTCCCTAAAGATTGACTATAAATGATACAGATACAACTTTACGTATGGTGTTAAACGAAATAACATAAAATAAGCTCGCTGTGTGTCGGTCTTCAGTTCTTCTCAGGTCGGCAAAAAACTTTCTGACTTGGCTCTGAAAATAAGAAAGGTTTTACAAAAGAATACTGTTTTAATAACGATATTTGTCGGTTTTTATATAAACATTGAAGGTTAATTTGTAGTTACATTATTCTATTTAATATTTTGTAAATGTTTGTTCTTTTTTATATATTAAACTTTGAGTCGGTAAGGAGCAGCTGGTATGTATTAGTCTTATGAACGAAATGTTATTCAAGTTTTAAAGTTATTGAAACAGTAACCAAGTATTGCATAATAAATAAAAAAAATATATATGTGAAAATATATTATCTACCGATTCTTATAATTGTTATAGTAAGACTATTTTAAAAATACCATACGATTAGAACTTTCATTGCCTAGGAATATGCCTAAGCAAAAATATTTATAGGATTATTGTCTTACATAATGTAATATATATTTGGTTTGTATTTCATATATTTTTATGAATATTTATTTACAACAAATTTAATTTAAATTATTAATTTGATAAAATAGCTACTCCCAAGTACTACTATCAAACAATACCAACTTCTATAAAATAACGTTGCTTCTGAACCCTTTGTGTAGAGAAATCTGTTGGAATGAAAATGACATATTTATTAAACACAAATTTTTAGAACATCCTTGTTTTGCGTGTTATGTATGTTTTAATAAATTGCATACTCAAAAAAAAAATATATAACTTAACCTGTATTAAAGGGCTCAACAAGGATTTTAGAGGAATTTAAACTGGATAAAGGAAGTATTGTTTGAAATGAGATAAAAGTAAAGTACTAGATTTTCAACTAACGATTTTGCAAACTATATTTCTAAAAAGTTCATAATGTATGAATAAATTTTACTCAATGTATTATTCATTAAAATAAAAAAATATATAATCATTCATTAATGTAATAAATTTTAAAAGAAGAGATAGTTGGAGAATTCTAACACCTGGTTCCACTCTTGAAAAATATTAAATCCAATGTCAGTGTCCGGAGCTGTAAGGCTTCAAGAAATTGTTAGTGCGTTCTGTGTGAATGATTAAATTTTTTATATAGCCCGGAATCTTAGAGGAGCTATGTGACTTATTAAGTGACTTACTGACAGACACCTAATTCTATTATACACGATTTAAATCCGTTAGATTATTTTGGGATCCGAGAAAATTAATTTAATTCTGGAGTAATCAATGAAACTTTATATCTGGAGTAATCAGTAATAAAATTTATTTCTGGAGTAATCAATGCAAACTTTGCACTTAAGATTGAAGTATTGAGGATTGATTATTTATTTCGACAGTTACAGTACTTTTAACGATTAATTATATTGTTCATTACTTTTATGTTTATATCTTGATACTTTTATGTTGCTTTTAATAAAAAAGTATAAGTGTTTTCATTTTAAATATTATTCTAGCTTTTATTATTTATTTCTTGAATATTTATAAGTTAGTAAGTTATATTTAAAAAGTATAGAATATCATTATATTCTATACTCTACTATTCTTTGACATTTCAAAGAATAGATTTGAATGCAAAAAGGGTTCAAACATATATATTCTTGTAATTGTATGAGTTTTTTATTGATCTACATGTTTAACATTACCTATGCGCATTATCATTATTCTCACCTTCTGCACAACATTTAATTATATTTAATAAATAAGGAACGATTTGGTATGCTCATTATTCAATACATCATATTATATACTTATTAATATATCAAGTATTGACTGAACATGAATTTAATTTTAACGACATTAACATAGTTATGACCTACGGATTCGGATGACAATTTTTTTTTAATCTTAGATAAATACCTACACAATAATGAAACTGATCCCCTATACTCTGCTTGATCGAAAAATATATTTTACCTAACAACAAAAACAACAACAACCTCACAATAACAATGGTGAATTAATTTAAATGTAAGTAGAAGTCATTGAAGATAAATTATTGCAACCTACAATTTGCAAATATGCGCGCACGCGCGCTTGAAATGTTTTTATGCAACTGTAATTAAATTGACAGTAGTCACAATAAGTCATGAAAAAGTAGAAATTGTTATATATATTAACTAAATAGTTATAAGTGACCTTCAGTAACGATATACCAAATAAATTCGAAATACATTCCTACATTGTAACATTGAAGCGCCCTTGTTGTTAAAGGAAATAACTTTCTTATTTACTTACTTTGAAAGTTACGGGGCTTGGGATAAGGACTTTCAATTTACTCTTTTTTATTTGAAATTCTTAAACTAAAAGGAACATTTTTTGAGCCACTTTTTAATGTAAGCTTTTCCTCTTTCACCCATTTTATATTATTTATACAAATACAAAATCCATAATATAATTTTTCAAGGTATAAGCAATACTAATACTATATTAAGTAGTAGAAAATAAGGTATTCGGATAATATATTTAAAACATGATGTAATTATAAATAACTTTCTTCTAACTTGGAAAATTAAGTTGTGTTATAGTTTTCGCTCTTTGTGTTCAAATTGAAAGAAAAATTGAATTATTATTAGTTTTTCAAAATTTTACTAATACACTGATTTACTTAGTTGGCTTAGTGATTTCATAACCCTTTTACGGTTAAAATTTAATGATCGGATTAAAGTATTTCATATATCAATTATAATTTTCGGGAAATAAATAAAAAAAAAACGAAACTGATAGCGCGTAAAATGTTTTTAAAGGACTTTATTTGAATAACGTTGCCAAATTACTGTTGCCAAAATATTTTAACAGAACCACGTTATTGTGGTAAAAGTTAAAAGAGTTTACTAAAAATTATTTAAATATTAAAAATTAGGATACATAGGAGACGCCTCTAAAATTACTAATTTAATCCAAACAATATATTTGAAATATATTTGACCCCCAGACAAAAGTTAAAAATAGCGTTTTGTTTAAATAATTATTGTAAGAATATTAATAACTAACGTAAATGTCATGTTCAAAAAATATTTTATGGAGTTAATAAAAAATAAAAAGCAAAAAATATGCTAAAATTATATTTGTCAAATATTATTTTATTTGTGAACCCAAGAGCAAAAACTCAATAAAATAAATTCTGCACTACACGCCTCTTTGAATCTGATATTACAAAATAAAGTGTAAATGAAAATAATTCGTTATGAATAATTCAATAACTGCATGATCTGTAGTTTCTCAATATTCGCGCTTAAATTTGTTACCGCACCGCTTTCAATATGGTAATATTATTATTAAATCGCTCTTACTTATTAGTACTTTCTGCTTTTTTATAAGAGTAGTTGGTTTATTAATATTTTTTTTATTTCCTCCTGCTTATCTTTGCCCTATTGGGCCGTTTCTTTGTGTGTGTGTAAAAAATGCGAGCATTTTCTTTTACCAATGAGTAACTAGAATAGTAGTTTGATAGTAGGAGTTTTTGTATTAATTATCTCGTTTGAAATAAATTTCCAAGCTTCAATTATATAAACATGTATACTTATTTTCTATAAGATATAAGTATGTGTAAAATATATTATTAATAAGAAAAATAAATATGTAATAATAAATAATTTTATACAATAAATATTACAATACGTATACTTTTTAACAAAAGTTGCTTATAACCTCATCATCGGTATAGATAACAACAACAATAACATAACAACATATATAGGAAGGAAGGAATATAATAACTATTATATAGAACATCTATGTTTCAGTAGTTTACGTATACTACTTGAATAGAAATGTTCTATAGTAATAGTAGTATACTACTAGAAAGCATAATACAAAAACAACTTTTGTATTATGTTGTAATATATTTTTAATTTACAACATTACTTATAAAAAATATATATGAATATATACAAGTAATATTGGTTTAAAATACAATGTGCACTTTTTAACATTTATAAACATCTAAAATTATTGCGTTTTGAAAATATGATTGTGTTAATTTTATAATATATTTTATATAACTCTGCAACATTTTTTAAGATAAAAATATCGTTGTCGTTGTTGTTGAATGTCTGTATAGAAGTTTAATTGATAAAATAAATGTAATATTGGATGCTGATTTGACTAAGAATAAGAAGTATATAAATCGCAGCTCGGTTAAGAGAAGGCATTGTGTGAAATTGGGAGTACAAGTTGTGGGGTGGTATTATTGTGATAAAAGTGTAACAGTTATAATAAACCGCTGAGTGTGAGATCGAGAAACTAAGTTGTGTAACAGTGATAATTAAGTGTTTAAATGGTAAACAGTTTAGTGTATTTGTGAACAGTGTCACAAAGTGCTTTAAAGAATAGAACTACTGTCGTTGGCGATTCTTTGCGGTAAGAGAGCTCTAATAGTTCAGAAGTGGGATTGTTCCGCAGCATCAAGAAAAATTGTGTAACGTGCAATGAAGAAAATACAATTGGAACTGCATTCATCTGTGATCACGGGTTGTTTTTGCCGAGTCTTCGCCTCCAAAAGGAAATGTGGTAACTTAGCTATTACATGTGCTTATTTATTTATTCATTCAATATATTTAATATGTAGAATATACTAAGATGATAAAAGTAATTACTTTGAATTGTTTTCTAAAAAGTATTTTATGTGGATGAGGTTTTTGTTGTCTGATCACTCACATGAGGCCGATAAGCCAACTTCCGAGTAGTATTTGGTACATTGAGGATATTGAACTGACTATGACTAGTGACATCAAATGCTCCCATGAGGCCGATAACCCAAATGATGAGTGTAGCATTTGAGGTATAGGGACATCAAGCGCTCACATGAGGCCGATAAGCCAACTTCTGAGTAGTATTTGGTACATTGAGGATATTGAACTGACTATGACTAGTGACATCAAATGCTCACATGAGGCCGATAAGCCAAATGATGAGTGTAGCATTTGAGGTATAGGGACATCAAGCGCTCACATGAGGCCGATAAGCCAATTTTTGAGTAGCGTTTGAGAAGATCAAATACTCACATGAGGCCGATAAGCCAACTTCTGAGCAGTATTTGATACATTGAGGATATTGAACTGACTATGACTATGACTATGATTATGATTTATGAGGCAAAATTTTTGTGTCCAGTAGATTTTTTTTTTCCGAAAGATGCTGCTGAGCCAGATTGAACACGTAATAAGACAACTTATACCAATTGATTATTATAGTTGAAATTGTTAAGTCTATAAATTTCAAAACATTCTCTAAATTGGAGGACCAATTATTTATATCTGATGGCCGAAAAATGTATAAATATTAATGTATCATAATATATAAACTTTAGATTCGATTTTGTGAATTTGCAATTATAATAATTAGATTTACAAATTACTTCAGAATTAATATTGTAAGTAAATGGTTTTTGATAACGAGCGGACTCGTTATGTTTAGGATGGCCGAGCTGTTAGCTTTTATACATGTAGTAGTTTGGTTTTGACTAAAAATAAAGATATAATTTGTTGATTTGACTAAAACAATTCAATGTCTGTATAGAAGTTTAATTGATTAAATAAATGTAATATTGGATACTGCTTTGACTCAGAATAAGAAGTATATAAATCGCAGCTCGGTTAAGAGAAGGCATTGTGTGAAATTGGTAGTACAAGTTGTGGGGTGGTATTATTGTGATAAAAGTGTAACAGTTATAATAAAGCGCTGAGTGTGAGATCGAGAAACTAAGTTGTGTAACAGTGATAATTAAGTGTTGAAATGGTAAACAGTTTAGTGTATTTGTGAACAGTGTCATAAAGTGCTTTAAAGAATAGAACGACTGTCGTTGGCGATTCTTTGCGGTAAGAGAGCTCTAATACATTTGATTTCGTAGATAGAATAAATAAAATAGAATGTAAAGACATTTCCGGAAAACCACTCATATGTGCATTTCCACAAGAATGGCTTTTGTAATAATGCAAATTTTGTGGCGAGTAAAATTCAAACAATTTAAATACCATTGTGTATTACATACACAATTAGGAGAAATGCACACGTGAGTGGTTTTCCGGAAATGCTTCTTTTCAAGTACCTCTTACAAAATACATAGTAATACGTAAGAGAGGGAGCAAAATATTTTTTTGTTTTTTATCAAGATTTGTAAAAAGTCGTAGAAAAATTGTTGTTCGAATTGATGTAGAGAGGCTTCCCTCAAGAGGTGGTAAGGCCAAATAATTACAAATTACCTTGTATATATAACACTTTCTCTCAAATGATAAGGATTCACTCTCAACAATGATTATCAAACTTTAGTATAACAACTGGCTATGTGTACTTTACCGTTAATAGATATTTTACTATAATTAAAAAATATGTGTATTTTTTTAGCATTGACTGTAATTTAGATGGTTTTTAAATAAACTGAATTTGTATAGAAAGAGGACAAAATTTAAAAAATATGTTTTATAAAAACTGTCTTATAATTAACCTATATCAAGCCAGATTTATACAAACACATCAAAACTGTACTAAAGGAGGTAATATTACAAAATATTCTCGGCGCTAGTTTTTATCTTAGTAACCTTAATTTATCCACCAGAATAAAGTAGGCTGACCTTTCAAATAATAATTAAGCATTAATAATTAAGCGTCAATAATAAAGCGTCAATTATTAAGCGTCAATAATTAAGCGTCAATAATTAAGCATCAATAATTAAGCGTTAATTATTGAGCGTCCATAATTAAGCATCAAGTGTAAAGCGTCAATATTTAAGCATTAAGTAATAAGCGTCAATAATTGATCGTTAAGTATCAAGCGTAAAGCATTCAGCGTCAATAATTAAGCATCAAAAACTAAGCATCAATAATTAAGCGTCAATAATTAAGCGTCAATAATTAAGCATCAATAATTAAGCATTAATAATTAAGCGTCAATAATTAATCGTCAATAATTAAGCATCAATAATTAAGCGTTTATAATTAAGCGTCAATAATTAAGCATCAATAGTTAAGCGTCAATAACTAAGCGTCAATAATAAAGCGTCAATAACTAAGCGTCAATAATAAAGCGTCAATAATTATATTGACGCTTTATTATTGACGCTTAGTTATTGACGCTTAATTATTGACGCTTAATTTTTAATAGCAGCAAGCTTTAAGCAACAAGTATCAATCAATAAGCGTCAATAATTAAGCGTAGAGCAATAAGCATTAAATATAAAACTGTCATAGTTTTCTATTACGAAAACTGCCATAGTTTTCGATTACGAAAATTGCCATTGTTTTCGATGTCGAAAACTGTCATAGTATACGTTTACGAAAACTGTCATAAAATTCGTTTACGAAAACTGCCATTCTTTTCGTTGTCTAAAACTGCCATAGTTTTAGATTACGAAAACTGCCATAGTTTTCGATTACGAAAACTGTCAAAGTATTTGTTTACGAAAACTGCCATATTTATCGTTGTCGAAAACTGGCATCGTTATCGTTGTCGAAAACTGCCATAGTTTTAGATTACGAAAACTGTCAAAGTATTCGTTTACGAAAACTGTTATAGTTTTCGATGTCGAAAACTGTCATAGTATACGTTTACGAAAACTGTCTTAGTATTCGTTTACGAAAACTTTAGTTTTTGTTGTCAAAACTGAAATAGTTTAAGATTACGAAGACTGTCATAGTTTTAGATTACGAAAACTATCATAGTATTCGTTTAAGAAATTGCTATAGTTTTCGTTTACGAAAACTGCCATAGTTTTCGATGTCGAAAACTGCTATAGTATTCGTTCACGAAAACAATGACAATTTATGTTGCCAATAATTAAGCATCAATAATTTAGCGTCAATAATTAAGCGTAAATTATTAAGCGTCAATTATTGATCGTCAAGTATTAAGTGTTAAGCATCAATAATTTATCGTCAATAATTAAGCGTCAATAATTTATCGTCAATAATTAAGCGTCAATTATTAAACGTCAACAATTAAGCGTCAATAACTAAACGTAAATAATTAAGCGTCAATAACTAAGCGTCAATAATTAAGCGTTAATAATTAAGCGTCAATTATTAAGCGTCAATTATTAAGCGTCAATAATTATGCATCAATAATTAAGCGTCAATAATTGATCGTTAAGTATCAAGCGTAAAGCATTCAGCGTCAATAATTAAGCATCAAAAATTAAGCATCAATCAATAAGCGTCAATAATTAAGCGTAGAGCAATAAGCATTAAATATAAAACTGTCATAGTTTTTTATTACGAAAACTGCCATAGTTTTCGATTACGAAAACTGTCATAGTTTTCTATTACGAAAACTGTCATAGTTTTCTATTACGAAAACTGTCATAGTATACGTTTACGAAAACTTGTTATAAAATTCGTTTACGAAAACTGCCATAGTTTTCGTTGTCTTAAACTGCCATAGTTTTAGATTACGAAAACTGCCATAGTTTTCGATTACGAAAACTGCCATAGTTATCGTTTACGAAAACAATGACAATTTATGTTGCCAATAATTAAGCATCAATAATTAAGCGTCAATAATAAAGCGTCAATTATTAAGCGTCAATAATTAAGCGTCAATAATTAAGCATCAATAATTAAGCGTTAATTATTGAGCGTCAATAATTAAGCATCAAGTGTAAAGCGTCAATATTTAAGCATCAAGTAATAAGCGTCAATAATTGATCGTTAAGTATCAAGCGTAAAGCATTCAGCGTCAATAATTAAGCATCAAAAATTAAGCATCAATCAATAAGCGTCAATAATTAAGCGTAGAGCAATAAGCATTAAATATAAAACTGTCATAGTTTTTTATTACGAAAACTGCCATAGTTTTCGTTTACGAAAACTGCCATAGTTTTCGTTGTCTAAAACTGCCATAGTTTTAGATTACGAAAACTGCCATAGTTTTCGATTACGAAAACTGTCAAAGTATTTGTTTACGAAAACTGCCATAGTTATCGTTTACGAAAACAATGACAATTTATGTTGCCAATAATTAAGCATCAATAATTAAGCGTCAATAATTAAGCGTCAATTTTTAAGCGTCAATGATTGACGGTCAAGTATTAAGTGTTACATTAAGCGTCAATAATTAAGCGTCAATAATAAAGCGTCAATTATTAAGCGTCAATAATTAAGCGTCAATAATTAAGCATCAATAATTAAGCGTTAATTATTGAGCGTCAATAATTAAGCATCAAGTGTAAAGCGTCAATGTTTAAGCATCAAGTAATAAGCGTCAATAATTAAGCGTTGATAATTAAGCGTCAATTATTAAGCTTCAATAATTAAGGGTCAATAATTAAGCGTCAATAATTGATCGTTAAGTATCAAGCGGCAGTTTTCGACAACGAAAACTATGGCAGTTTTCGTAAACGAATACTATGACAGTTTTCGTAAACGTATACTATGACAGTTTTCGACATCGAAAACTATAACAGTTTTCGTAAACGAATACTGTGCGCTGTGTTTTCGTGCGCTATTATTTGTCTGTTCAAATTGTACGCAAATATTAATTTGCAATATTGTATGTTTTAGTCTACAGCTAACAGTAATATCCATTAAAACATATAATATGTATAGCAAATCATACTAATATACTTTTTAATCTTTTGTATGAATATTCAGTTATCTTTAATAATAAAACTAAGTTCACAGCCATTCTCACTAAGCGAGTGAGGTCAGGAATGAAAGGGCCTTATTTAAAACTTAGTTAAAAAAATAAAAGAGTTTCACTCCCGAATCGAACCTACCGCTCAACTAATGTAAACAAAAAGCTCACACCAGCTTAACCCAATGGAAACCATTGATAATCATTTTTGGTTGATCTTCAAGAACATGGCCTATCAACGATTTTTTTTTGCTTAAAAACACTGGCCAGAATATATATTTTTTTACTTTGTCCACAGCAAATGATAAAAAAAATCATCAAATCAGTGCAGTAATTACATAGAATGCATTTAAACCGACAACACCGAGCTACTCACTCGCTGATAAAGATAATGAGTTTTCATTATGACAGCTTTTTTGTCTCATTGTTTCTCAAGTATGTCTCTAAATGTTCTCACTAGAAAAATATATTGCAAAATAATGTTTAGAAAGACACAAGCTGTTGAGAAATTAAATTACTGTATCAAAAACTTATAAACTGAACTTAACTTTAAATTGAAGATATGCTGTGGACATATGATGTGGAGGCAATTTAGAAATGTATCTCTCACTTATGGCTGTTTGACTGAATGAAAATTTTTTAGTTTACTGTATATCAATGTTTATATAGACTTATCTGATAGTACCTACTGTTAAAAAATTGTTATACTTTTTGTTATAATGGATTTCTAATTATTATTTATTTAATATTTATTCACATAAAAAAATACAATAGAAAAATACAATTTTATTGTTTACTTTTTAATACAAATAAACTATCTTCCCTTTACAGAATATCTGGAAATGGAAGCATAAGTCTGTTTTTTTTTCTAGGTGCTGTGTTTCTGTGTACTGTGCTTTAAGTTTAGAAGTTCTTTGTAAAATTCTCAAAGTTTTTATTTTTATTGAAAGGAGTTCTTTTTGATCACTTTTAAAGACACAATTGGTCACTATACAATACAACATAATAAACGAAACCATTGTTTTAATCTTGCTTATACGTTAATAGAAGTGGTAAAAAAATAAAAATGATGTGGGTAAAGAAAAAGTTTTCTGATTCAAAGTTAGGTATTCTTTTGGATTCTCTGCTGCTTGTTACGTATATTGTCAATTATACTTTCATTATAGAATAAATTTGTAAATATTAATCCATTTGAAAGAGAGCTTTTAGAATAATAATAATAATATTATTCGTATATAAGAGAGCTTACAGACTGAAAAATAATAAACGTTCCTGTAGATTATAAGGATAAACCCATTTTACTTGTAAAACCTCAAAAAAGACTTTACATAAGATAACGAACATATAATTACTTCATTGGAAATAATTGATATATATTTGTAATATATTTTTTTATTATATTTTGAACATATTTAACATCGTCTATAAAATTGTCTGCGCTCTGGTTATAGCTCAAATATTTTTCATTTAACGTCTACCACACGGTTTCTGGAAGGGTGATTTATTTTGAAATTACCGATTTCGAACCACGCTGTTATTTTCCTGATTGGCCTATTAAGTGGTGTACAATCCATTATAACCCGCGACAGTGCCCACGCCTTAAACCGGCACGTTCTCGGTTTTAAGAAACTCCGTAGTACAAATGCTTTTATTATGTTTTTGGATTTTAATTTAATACATTCTATTAAACATTATATTAAACATTCCAATAATAGACGGAATAATATAATTAATAGAGCGCTACACAATTAAAGCCATGAATATTCATATTATCCAAATAACGTTGAAATTCATTATTTATCGTTTAACTTGAACTAGTATATTTATTCTGTAAAGAAAAGTTGAAAACTGTTAACTATCTTTGTAATGTAGGCTTACATGACTTTTGGGTTAATTTTGCTATAGGTAAATTTTATTTATGAAAGACGATATAAACTAATTCTCATTATAATTATCGAGTCTTTGTATGATGTTATATATTTACGTTACGTTTATACATATGTTTGATTTATATACACTATATTTATAAATAAATTAATTCATACATAACATACATTAACTTAAACTATCTTAGTTAAAATTTAACGTTATTTAAAACACATATTAATAGTCATAAAGAAACTGATTTATTATTAATCCAGGAAAATAATGAGATAATCCTGAACTTCGAAGTTTTCGATACATATCATTAGTTTAAGGTAATATATATGTGTATATTTTGATTCGTTAAGAAAGCTAGAAACACATTAGAGAAAGCTTATAAATTATTGATTACTGATCATTATCTGGCCAGTTTCTTAAGTCGGATTATTTGTAGAAGCAATTAGATTTAATGTTATATAATAAATATACTACGTACATTATTGTTAAAATCATGTCAAAGGTTTACTTTGACGTGCAGCTGTAGCTGATAGATGTTCAACATGATACGGCTTATAATATGCTTTCTTAAAATACTTCATTAGTTACATTTGCTTTCCCGTTTTAAAAAAATCGTATTTAGAAAGTAAATTAAGTACTAATAATAATATCACTGGACAATTTATACAAATTAATCTAACCCCTAAGTAAGCAAATTATTTGCTTGTCTTAGACAACGATACAAATAGATAGATATACGCATTATAAATACTGCGAATATATTTAATTAATAACTAAACCCAGAAATACAGACATGTATGCTTCTCACATGCCTGTCTCTGTCGGGAATCAAACCTCTTTGCATCGCTATACGTTAGGGCGTCTACACTAACCACTTGACCAACGGGATGGTTATAACAAAGTAAAAATGAATGCGAATATATAAATGTTTAAAACTATTACAATTTCATTGCAAGCAAAATAAATGTTTTATTACATTGCCGGTTAACAATCGTTACGAGTGCTCAGATAGATTAAAGATCAACGATGCTGTATTTTTTTATATTTTCAATCAATTTATTTGTTGCAAACATAAAACTTAGTTTATTGCATAATAATACTTTAATAATATTTTAGTTTGCTTGTCGTACATTTTGAAACGTAATCAATCATAAATGCCTGAATCATGTGATAATGATAATTAATATGTAATTGATAATTAACAATGATAATTTAATGTTGAGTTTATTAGAATGTACATATCACATCACTATCGCATCTAAAATCTACTTTAGATATATAAGTTACCTGCATTTACTATATAGTTTCCGTTTTGTGTTTATTATTTAGTTTAAGTTCATCTCTGTCTGCGTGTGACTGTGTGCTTAATAAATATCTATTCTACATGTCATCTAAACAGGTCAGGCACAAAAGACAAATTCGCAAAAAAAATAATTTTCTACTTAATGTCTTATCATTATTCTAAGGGTCTTCTTATATTTTGTCAACTTCTTCACCGGCAGTTCTTTAGTAAGGACAAATTGATCTTCATGTGTGATAAATTATCGCATTTATTTGAAGAGTTACTTAGCAGTCTTCCTCATAGTCTTTTTTATACCGTAACATGAGGTTAAGAATAACTTCTCCTAACTCACATAGCAACAAAATTTCCTTTGCAGGTATGTATGTGTATATTAAATGTAAGAATAATGTTAAGTTTTCTAGGGAACCTGTATATGTATAGGATTACCTTGTTCAATATTCATATTTTATAAGAACAAAGCTTTATGCTTTTCATCATTAATTTTTCATATCTTCATTTTGATTGATGTTTGTATCCTATATTTATTATCATATTAATTGATATTACATAAATAAAGTAAAAGGTACCAATCGATTTTGTGTTTCCAAATTCTAACCAACAATAAAAAAAATACAAGAAGATTACCTTTCTCGTTTTTCACTAACAAAATAATTGCTATATATAGTTCTGCTTTCACTGTAAAATATGAAAGATTGACAATTCAATAAAGTTTTCTTTTTTGAACAGTTTTTTTTTTACAAACAAAGTTTAGTACTTTAATGAACAAAGAATTCTTGAAGTCTTGTAAGTAGAAAACTAATATATGCGCTTTCTTGGAAAATACCTTAATTTGTAAATTTATTTCTTCGTATTTATTATTTCGTATTTGTTTAAACCTGTAAAATTCATATAATTAAGATACTTCATGAGCAAATAAAAATTTAAAGTTGATTAAAAATTTTCTATGTATAGTTAGAAATAGTGTTTTTTAACACTTAACACTTAAGCTATAAATAAAAAAAATCAAAACAGAATCAAAAACAAAGTATGTTTGCTCATTTTGATTTTAAATTAAATAAATAAATGAAAGTGTATATTGACAACACATCACTTATTATCAACTACTTTGATAGATATACGACACACAAATGGTAATTAAGTACCTACCTACTACAAAACTTGGCTCGAAACAACCAAAAGATACGAAACAATCCATTGCTATTTTTGTCCACGTGAACAACCACAAAGTTGGATTTAAATGAAAACAGTATCTACATTTTAAAAAGATATAATAAAATCGGCTAAACTGAATAGTTACTATGATTTATATTCATATTTTCTTATTAATTTCCTTTACGTTTAATAAACAATGTTCATGATAAAATGTAATCAAGTCCAAGTTAACAATAACAAGATAACATTAAAATAAATAACATGCTTACAATTTTATAGATATAAAAATATTCAGTACACAGTTATTAATAATATATTTTTGGGCATGTTATAATCAACGCCGTAGAAATAATTCTCTTTTATTTAATATTTTTAATATTAAAATAAATAATGTAAATAAAATTAAACGTCAAGGAGACACAAATAGAAATCGTAAATTTGTTGGAATCGTATTTTCATCGTGTTAACACAAACATACGTAAATAAACGTACACAATTATTAAATTAATAATTAAAACAAGGTTAATAGTGTATAAATATAAAAATCTACACGCCATGTGTAGCGTAGCGTAGCGATACCGTAGCGATACGGTAGCTCAGTTGGTAGAGCGACGGGACGGTTTCCCAGTAGTCGCGAGTTCGAATCCCTGCCCGTATCGGTTTATTTTTCATTCTATATTTATATAAATTTAAATAAGCTTAACATGGCTATACATGTTTATAGATATTTTCAAAATTACAAAAGAACACGGCTTTTAGTGGCAAAAATACATATATTAATAAAATTTCCTGCATACAAAAATTGCCTGTCATAATAATATTTCGTCCTGATTTACATTTTAATTGCATCAAGTAAACTACAATACAACTATCGTGTGGAACACAGCATGTTTTCATTGTATTTTTAATTTCACGAATATGACTCTGTTTTTATAATTCTTTAGTTTTTAATATGAACTCTTAAAAAGTTAATGAACAGTTATAATTAAACTTATTTAGAAATGATGTTAATTACGTGGTGAAGGAAAAGAAAACAGTAAAAGTTTTATAATAAGTATAGTTTTTGTTAATATCATATTAATATATAATATAATAAGACAATAAAAATTTAATAATTAAATATTTTTCCGAAAAACTGGTAGAGGGCGATTAAAGACGAGTAACAGAAACCAAAAAAACAATTTTTGGAATATTTGTCGGTCTGTCTGTCTGTTTGGTACGTTATAACGTCGAAACTCCTCGACGGGTTTGAACGCGGTTTTCACAAGTGGATTATATATTATAATCTGGAGCGTTGTCAAAACTTTGTTTCGTCAAAATTAGTTAAGGTAAAAATAAGTTATGTTCAATTGAAAATTTACTTCAAGCACTGTTTTAAAACTTTTAAACAGAATTGAATGTGGTTTATATAAACGTATTTAATTAAGATAAGGCTAGAATTTCTACTTTGTTTTGTCTGAATTTTAATAAAACAACAAATTAAATCATATGCTCATTTTAAATTTAGTTACATAAAATCTCAATAGATAACCCTGACTTTTTTATTGAAATCGCTATGATTATGATTACGCATATGGTATAGCAGTTTGAAATTCTACAAAGAAATTAATTAATTGAACATTACTCAAAAATATAATATTTGATAAAAAATATTTCGTATTCATTTGCTTTATTACGTGTATCTGAATAATGTCCTGGTTGTTAGTGTGTGTGATGTGTGTGTATGTGGTGTGTATGTATGTTATTATTTTCAGTTTGATATCGTAGCAATGTAAAATTGCCACATGCCTGTTTGTATAAAATTGCCACAGGAATAGGATACTATAGAATTAACTATAAGTCTATCATAGGTCTGAATAATTGTAGTTTCCACAGATTACGCGAAAAGTGACCTACACGCGGGCAGAGCCGCAGGCAAAAGCTAGTACAAAATAAAGCACTTAAGAATAATAAAGAAAAACAATTATATTCATACATAACGATATTTTTTAAAGCAAAATCCTTTTCTTAGGAAGTAAACGTAAAAATCATTAATTAATTTAAACCAAACCAACAGCTCGGAAAGTTGTTTGCGGCAAAGTTGAGAATAGTTGGCGATGGAAACTCAGCGATGAGTAAGTTTTGGAGAACCGTGACAGCGATTAAAAAATATGTCGTTACTAAATATATGTCCCTCGGCCATCACCATCCTGGCCGACGCGGGACGATGCGTAACGCATCACGTACATTACAACGTACATCACGTACATCATCATTCAACAAAACAAAATAGCATTAAAACAAATTAAAACAAAGAAAATTAAAAGAAGTAAAAAACAAATAGTTTTTGCAATATCCAAAACGGATAACCACTCAGCTGTTCTGGAATACCTATACGACTCCAGCGCTGATTTTCAGTGACTGCAGTGCCATGATGTAACTAACACTAGTGACAATTAATTAACCTAACAATATGACTCAACAGTGCACGTGCACTGATCCGGAAAATGTGTTAATCCAAGTTACCCTCTATGTGTGTGCAAAATTTCATGAATAACAGTTCAGCATGTTTTTGCGTAAAGGAATAACAAACAACATACAAACTTTCGCATTTATAATATTAGTAGAATTCATTTATTCATCATATTTCTAAGCTTAGTGTGAGCTAGACCTTGAAACTATTATCGGGATCAAAAGAGATATAAATGTCATCCCACAGGAACATTTTATCGGGTTAAGGAATAGCACAAAAAAGTGTATCTTAGGATAGCCTAAGATACACTTTTTTGTGCTCCAAATATCTATTTATACATTCGTTTTTATATTTACCCCCTTTGGTCGCAAAAATCATCACATGGCGGGCATCCCACAGGAACATTTTTTCGGGGTAAAAACTATCCTATGTTTTAATCCAAGTTACCCTCTGTGCATGTGTGTGCCAAATATCATGAAAATCGGTTAGCAGTTAATGTGTAAAGGAGTAACAAACAAATAAACAAACATACAAACTTTCGCATTTATAATAATAGTAGGATTTTAGTATTTATAAAAAACTCAATCAATAACTCTTTGTTTTCATTAATTAATAAACTAAATATTAGGATGTGCCAGGTTGGTACAGTTAATATTAATGTCAATATTATATTTAAAATTATATCCAGTATTGGTTGGGCTCTATCTATCTATGTCTTAATATCAAGTTTTAAATAACATTTTTTTGTAATTCAAAGCCTTCATTAAGGTCATAAAAGGAGCAGTTTCTATTTCCAAATTATTGGCTGTCATTGTAAAAAAATGATAGCGATGCAGCTGAGGATTATTGATACCTGCCGTGAGACAAATTACAAATATCCATAACAATTGTGTTATACATGAAATCTTTGATTTTATAAGCATAAGTTATCTATTAATAAATTAATATTATTTTTTTATGTTTCCTTCTTATTAAATTCTTTACTAGATCCCTTAATTTGTGTAGTAAAGTTTTTACGTTGCAGCAGGTTAACAGTTTTTTAATATCCTATTGTCCATAAAAACAAATAATTCAACACTGACCTCATTCGTCTTCCAATATCACCACTATTAATATATTTGTTCTATGTACATAATGCTTGGTTTGAGCTATTATTATTATTGTACATAATGCTTGGTTTGGGCTAAAAAAATATTAGTGAGTGAGTCAAAGTTTTCTAAATTGCATTGTATATCTTTTTAAGAGAATTATTATTTCCTTTTCAACAATTTTTAAATACGGTTTAGACGTTTTTTTTATCCCTAAGAGTATGATATAATGCAATAGAAATAATAAATTATTTATTTTCTCACTTTAATGTATATAAAATTCTGCAAGTCAAAAATATTAAGTAATAAGAACTTATATTCATAAATATATACCTCTTGACAGTTTGACAGAAAATAATACACGAATATTCTTATAAACTAGTCGACATATCAGTTATATCTATTGTGTTCAATGTTGCAGTAAAAAACATCGTATAGTATAAGTAATCGAGCGAATTTAATAGTCTGAGTATTTACGCAATACAGACCAGTGAACAAACATGTATACGTGAACGTTGGCGCCAACTGTAACGCCATTTACACCTCAAATAAAACACTTTTTTTGTTTTAAATATGGAACCACATGGAAGTCTTTTATCATATTTGAATATCAGCTGATACGTTTTTGTGTGTAAAGTTTTCTATGCACTGTGAAAACTTTTTATTATTAAAGGTATTGTAGGACTTGTGTATCTTAATATTTATGTGTAATATCAAAATTAAAGTTTTTGTTTTACTCAGGCGTGCTAAAAATGAAATGCCCTAAGGAAGTTAAATTTGAAGAAGAACTCAGAAAATTCTATTTGGTGGTGGAGCATCTAAACCCCAAAATGCTAAATATATTAAAACAGAATTTTTATTATATTTTATTGAGACTGATATTATTCTACAAATGCAGATATTATTCTACGAAGTTTTCTAAAATGATATTTTTTTACAAAGATTTTTAAAATGTTTAAAAATGTTTAAAACGTTTAGGACGGGCGTTCCTCCGGCCCCTCAGGCCCGGCACTTTTTCAAGGACGAGGGGCCATTGCGGTCGCCCACCCATCCGGTGACGCAGTTACGGCCAATTGGCTAACTGCATAGACATTTTAAAAAAAAAAAAAAACAAAACAAAAGTATGTAATGGTTTTAACTTTACCATATTCAATATAATTCATCGCAGTCAACAATTCTAGTTAGTCAGTCAAATAATACTACCGCTAACTACTAAACCAACAGACCGTCTAACAACAATAATAAGTCAAACATCCAACAGGAAATCAAACACCAAATTAAAACTCACAATGAAAACCCTATTTATACACGACCTTACAAACAAACAACCCCAGTTAATTAATGACAAAATTAATAAACAAGTAGAAAGATGATAGGAAATGAAAGAGAATAGAAAATAATATAGTACTTCCATTCTCCTTAGAGTGACATTATATTCCATTTGGTATAAAAATTTTAATTATTCGGTTCATATCACTAATCTTTCGCACTTACTCAAAGATCCCATAAACAGATCAACATATTGGCGTCAGGGGCTATCCGAATATGAATTTAAAATTACTTATGATATTAAAATTAAAAAGACGTTAGCTATTACAAGCATATTTCTATAAATTGCAATCGAAATTTTCTTTTTGTTCTAAAATATAATTCGCTAGTAACTAGCAAAAGGTCAAATTATAAATGGACGGTCCTTAAAATCGTGTGTTTTGTGAGAACCATTCAGGGTAGTCGGAACATCTAATATTTTTAAAACTCATGTCAAAAGCCTTATGAAATATCTCCATTTTACGTATAAATATATTCGTATCTATTATAAAAAACTATTTTTATTACCCACATTAATAAGCAAGGACCATTCTTGGTATGCAAGATCTAAAAATAAAATTAAAATCAGAAAAAATTGGTGGGTAGATTGAGTGAACAACATCTAAAAATTTTGTGCTGTGTAATAATTTATATTTTGACTGTTTCTTTAGATATTTAAAGTTTATATGTCCTTATAAATAAGTCTGTTATTGCCTACATTACCTGGCAATTTCTTACTTTCACTCAATACACCTTAAGCTGTCACAAATTACTACAATGGACCTGCATACTCAAGTAAGCAAAAATATGGAGGATATTATTAAAATGTTTGAGTCACGGATGAACAATTTTGATATAGCACTGGCTAACACTCAAACAACATCCAAGTCGCCATTGAAGACTAATTCCCAAGATCTTGGTGCTCTGGCCAAAGACTTTGCTTCTTTCAAGGATTACATCTGGAAAACATTATATATGCTGCAACAGCAGCTTCAGTTACTCACAGAGGGCTTTGATAAGCATGAGATGTTCTCAAGAAGCAATGTTTTATTGTTCCATGGTGTACCCGAAAACAGCAATGAGCAGTTAGAGTGTACTATAAATTCTATTATGTGTGATAAAATGAAGCTGGCTGACACTAATTCTTCTCATTTTGATTCTTGTCATCGGTTAGGAATAAACAAGGATAAACCTAGACCGGTGCTGGTTCGTTTCAGTGGCTTAAAATATCGTAATAAGGTCTGGAGCTCAAAAACCTCTTTAAAAGGCTCAGGCATAATAGTTTCTGAGTTTCTTACTAAGCCAAGGCAAGAGGTGTTTAACACCGCAAGAAAACATTTTGGCCTTAAGAATGCCTGGTCATCGGATGGTAATATTTTTATTGTTCTGCCTGATAAATGCCGCAAGAAAGTAACAACTATGTTGGAGCTTCAGTCCCTGATAAAAAAATTCCCACTGCCTCCAACAGAAAGTGCACAAGATCCTAGATCCTTGAGACCGCGTCGCAACAATAAAAACGCTGCCAAATAAGTATACCATAACCTTAAAGGTACATCCTACGGCAAGTAATCATGTTTATAGTTGTATACTACTCATTTAAATATATTGTATTTTGATTATTTCGTTTATATACCATTTGTACAAAACTTTACTTTAATTGTTTAGACTTAAGTAGGTAGATAAAAACTTAATATAATTAACATGTTTTAAATAAGTGTTATGATTAGACTTGTGACAACTGACAATTGACGTATACTGTTTATATTAAAATGAAGTTTGAGGTTGTCAGACAAATATTAAATTTCGTTCAGAATCTGATTTCTGAATACTATTTTGTATTGTATTACATTTTTCTTTTTCTACATTTTATGGATTTTTTACTTTTTGAATTAAATTTATTTTGGTGTCAGGTTTACTTTGTTGAACAAGTCTAACTTGTAGCTTATAAGTATTCTTTTATATATATATATAAGGTGTTATTCATTTTTATTTTCAATCTGCCAGTGTGTAAGGCACTGAAATATTTGTTAATTAAAAAAAAAATATATTTTTTTTTTATATTATTTAAATATTCAATATAATTTTTTATTTTTTATATTTATTATATTTATAGTGTATATATATTATATATCTATATTAGTATTTTTTTAATAATGTCTTCTTTTTGTAATAATATTATAAATGATGATTATTTTTCTTGCTCGTCATCTGAGGATTTTCTTAGTGCTGCTAGTTCGAATTCATCGGACGAAAACTTTACTCCACTTAATACAAAACTTAATTCTATTTTTACATCCAAAAATGGCTGCTATCTTAATATAATACATATAAATGCGCAGAGTATTCCGGCTCACTATTCTGATTTTTTATCATCCTCCTCCTGTGTTTACCTGGCGGGAACAATTGATGAAAAGGTGGCTGCATTTATGAATGTTATTACTAAGTTATATGACTTCCATGCCCCACTTAGATCGGTACGTGTTAAGCACTTTCCTGCCCCTTGGCTTACCTCAGAAATTAAAGAGTTCATGGTAAACCGTGATAAGGCTAAGCGGCGGTACAGGAAAAATGGCACCCAGGATAATTTACGATCCTACAAGCAATTGCGTAATCTCTGCAACAGGATGTGTAGGGATGCAAAGCGTCGCTACATATATTCCTCAATTAATAATTCAACTCCATCCCAAATGTGGAAATTTTTTAAATCCTTAGGTGTGGGGAAGGCCTCTGAAAAACTTCATCAGTTCAACGATATAAATCTTCTTAATAATTTTTTCTCCACTCCCTCCGTCAATATGTCCGATACAGAGAGATTAGCTACCATTCATAAATTAAATATGGCTCCCCGACTACCCTGTAATCCATTTCTGTTTCGTGAAATCACGGAGTGTGATGTTAAGAAGTGTCTTTCATCCTTTAGATCTAACGCCGTTGGAAGCGATGACATCAGCCGTGAGATGCTTTTTCCCATCCTGGAGTATGTATTGAAAGTTATCACACATATTATGAACTTCTCATTAACTTCCAATACTTTTCCTACAGTCTGGAAAAAAGCCTATGTTATTCCCATACCCAAATGTAACAATCCTTCTTCTCCATTGCACTTTCGTCCTATATCTATATTACCAATACTATCTAAAGTCCTTGAACATGCAGTACTCCTACAGCTCACGCATTTCCTAAACACTCATAACCTTATTAGTCCTTTCCAATCCGGTTTCCGCAATTTCCATAGTACATCCACAGCATTACTCAAAGTCACTGAGGATATTCGTTTAGCTATGGATAATAAGAAGCTTACTATTTTAATCCTGCTAGATTTTAGTAATGCTTTTAACTGTGTTGATTTTAGTATTTTGCTCGCTATCCTACACTCTCTTAACATATCTCCACCCGTGATTGATTGGTTTCAGTCGTATCTTCACGGTCGTCAGCAGATGATACGCTGTAACGAAAGTTTTTCGGAATGGGCTGATCTCTCTGCTGGCGTTCCACAAGGCGGCGTTCTATCTCCTTTGCTTTTCTCCATATTTATCAGTGAAATCCCTAAAGTCATATCTTCTCCCTACCATCTATACGCAGACGATTTGCAAATATACCGACATGCTAACTTAAGCGAACTTGATAGAGAAATAGAGGTCATAAATCAGGATCTAAACAGCATAAAGGAATGGGCAAAGGGCTTTGGTCTTTTGCTTAATCCTAATAAGTCTCGAGCGCTAATAATTGGAAGTAGACAACTGCGTAACAAAATAAATTTCAATATAACACCAGACATCATATACGATTCTACTACAATACCGTTATCAGAAACAGCAATAAACTTAGGCTTCAATTGTTGACTCAAATTTGTCTTGGTCAGCACATATTAATGAGGTGAGTAAACGCCTTCATTACTCCCTTCATTCCTTGAGACGCCTCAAAAACTTTTTACCCCTACAGACGAAAATACTCTTGGCCCAAACTCTATTACTTCCTATACTCGACTATGCCGACGTATGTTACTTAGATGCTACAGAAGAGCTACTAGACAAGTTGGATCGACTTCAGAATGTATGTATTCGTTTCATATACGGACTGCGTAAATTCGATCATATATCTGAATTCCGACGTCAACTAAAGTGGCTCCCTATTCGACTCCGCCGGAATACTCACGTCCTAACTACTCTTTTTAACGTATTGTCTAAATCTTCCCCTCCCTATTTACGACAATCTTTTCAACTGTCCGTACCTAATAACAGACCATCCCGTTCGTGTGTCATCTTTAAACCCCTTGATGTACCCCGTTATAACACCACATTTTTAGCAGAATCTTTCACAATAAAAGCAGCACAATTGTGGAACTCACTTCCTCCTGAAATTTATAATTGTTCCACAATTAGTTCTTTTAAGCATAAATTGAAGCAGCACTATCTCTCACTATCAATATAATTACTGTTATTAATATTATTATTACCTTATTTATGAATTTATATATATATATATATATATATATATGTATGTATGTATATATGTATGTGTGTATGTATGTTTATTTGTATATATTGACTTGTCATATATATCTAAGGATTTTAATTATATATTATTAATTGTATATGTTACGCAATTATGTACCCTCCAATGTTTTATTTTGTTAAGAAACTCTTTTCGCACATCAATTTTTTGGGTGGCTGGAAGAGATCTCTTTGTAGAGATAAGTTATCCTGTGTACGTAATGTTTATATTTTAAGTTAAGATTTAAGTTTGGTATATAAATAAATAAATAAAAAATAAATAAATAAAATCTATTACTGAAAACAAGTATTAGTTTTTTCATAAGAAATATATATATATATATCATATGATATAGTTTTAATAGTAGAAAAAATAGGTTTTGTCAACTCAAAACATCAAAGTATTTCCGTCTAAATTAAAAAATCCGAAATAATCTTTGAAGTTATGTATATATAATAAATTTAAAAACAAATAAGCAAATTATGAAAACAAACTTCGTTTCGAAACAAAAAAGGGGTATTATAAGTTTGACCTGTGTATCTGTATATCATTCTATCTGTATGTCTGTCTTTGGTAACGTAGCAGCCAAACGCGTGGACGGATTTAAATGCGGTCTTTATAGATCGAAAGCTTGGTTTGTCGAGAGGGTTCTTAACTTCGTTTGGTTAAAATAGAAGCAGCCGTCTCCAAGATATGGAACTTTCATTCTTCTTTCTTATACAACATTCATGGTTCTTATACAACATTCATGGTAAAAACTTAAACAAGTGAAATTAGTGTATTCGTAGGTTAATTTTGTACAACATAGAAAAAAGTAAATAATTTAAAAAAGCAGAAAAAAAAATATTTGAAAACACCCGATACCAAAAGACTAAGTATAGAAAGGATAAAAATAATATTATTATGTATCACATTCGCTTAGATATTTTTTAATATACACAAGCATCTAATGGACTAATGGTGGCTGTATATTTCTAAATAAACTACCAGAGCGAATAGCAAGCGACGGGTTGATAAATGATCTTTAAGGTTAAAAGCTTTACTGATTTATACAACTCCAACCAAATACATACAGAAGAACAAAATTAAACATTCATGTTTACTTTTTTAATGATTCTTAACATATAAGATACATTACATAATAAGTAAAAGCATTTAATGCTGCTATCAATTTTTAATATAAAGAAATGTGCTTAGTCATGTGGAAGGAGGTTATGTCGGTTATGTGAGATTCCCACCCACCTGACCGGACGGTAGCCGCCGCTATCCGTTACGCCCTGACTACTTTGTACTTCCAAATACAACATTTAATAATCCATAAACGCAAAACATCATAATATAGGGATCATACGTCAAACTCCTTCTGAAATATATAATACTAGGGGTCGCCCGCGACTCCGTCCGCGCGGTTTTTAGTGTTTCCTCAGCGCACGCGAGGAAAGCTCTCAAAAAAGAAATCTTTTCCCGTTTTTGCAGCATTTTTCATTGCTGTTTGACTTCTATAAGTCACAGCGAGATGACATATACCCTTCTTCAATAAACGGACTATTCAACACAAATAGAATTTTTCAATTCGGGTAGTAGTAAGTAGTTCCAGAGATTATTGCGTTCAAACAAACAAACTCTTCAGCTTTATAATATTAGTATAGATTATATTATTGACCACTTTCATATAATCAAATTAACTAATCACTTTTTTCTGTATATAATCATCTTATCTTAAATAATTTCTATTAGTTATTTATATTATTGATTTGTGTTATTATGTTATGCTTATTGACAGATGGCAGATGTGAAGTTATTTGTTTTTAATTTTGGATAATGTTTATTTATTAGTCGATACATCGCTGCGCTACCTGGTGGCGAGTTACATCAATGGGCATAGCATATTCGTTTTCGTCGAGAGAAAATACATGGTCATACCAATTTTTATGACAATCGGTTGAACGGGGCGGAAGTCGATATTTGACAGCGCCGCCTGGTGGCGAGTTACATCAATGGGCATAGCATATAAACCTTCTCCGTGGAAAAATACATATACATACCAATTTTCATAATCATCGGTCCAATAGTTTCTGAGTTCATCGATTTCATATATACAAACATCCTTCTTTATATATATAGATTCTGAAATATTTAATTAGCAAATCCTCTTCTGAAGCGATTATTTAATAATGTTCAATCTTTGCTATATATTTTTTACATAAATATGAAGTTTGTCATGAAATATATGCAAAATTTTTAATTCTAATCTACAATATCTTCAAATAAAGCATTTTAAATTATCAGTTTCGTTTTGATTACTAACTTCGATACTGACTTTTCTTTTACTCATCACATAATTATATAAAATCATGACATAATTATATAGGTATTTATCAACTACCTGGAAAATATTATAAAAGAGAAAAAGGTGATTATTTCAATTTTCAGTACTAGTTGTGGTAGTATCAAAGTAACGTAACAATTTGTACTCTTATAACAAGCGTAGTAGCTAGTGTATGATGAAAATTACGGCTTCGGTTTTCATAACGTTTTCAAGTTCTGGATGCCTGAACTTTTGGAATATAAATAGTCTTTCATTATCGTTGAGATTTAAAAGCTACTTAAGTTAGGAATCTGTGCCAGCGCCTGAATAATTGTAGCTAATTAGAACGTTATATATTTAACATAAAAGCAGTGCTTTGTTTTTTGATATCGCTTTCTTTTTGGGAAATTAAAAAAGAGATTTATTATTATTTTTTAGCTTAAGTGTATTTTACTTGTAACTAGCATAATAGTTGTTCTACAGGTTGAATACTTTGATAACATACTATACTACATACCAATTTCACTTCTTTAAGTTTTTACTATCAATATTGTATAAGAACCTTTCATCAGCACTAATAAATAAAATATCTTGAAGACGACTGCTTCCTTTTCGACAAAGCATAGCTAAGAACCATCTTGTTGAACCAGACTTTCGATTAAAAACTGCATTCAAATTCGTCCACAAGTTTCGCTGTTACGATACCACAGACAGATACACAGGTCAAACTTATAACACGCCACTTTTTGGGTCGGAGTTTAAAAACTAGCATAGATTAAAACAATTTACAACTACATACCTACTCACAGCCACAATTAGGTTTTTTAGTTTAACGATCTACAATCTCAAAAATATCTGAATCAATCATCAGTTATATGTAAGCAAAGCATTCGGATAATTTGATTTATATAATAAATGAGTAAGAATATATAAATAATTAGCTAGTTAAACCAACAAATACATTTAATCTCATACCAAAATCAAAAAAGGATTTTGCTATCAATTATAGTCAGTTGACGAACGGATTATTATTATTTAACGCAGCAGTCGAGTTATAAGTAATTACTAAAATGACACATGAACTTAAATTTTTAGGACGTACGGTTTTAAACCATTTTAATTTTTTTTTTTCATTTAAAAACAAAAAATGAATTAATAAAACAATTAAACTCTATGAACTTCTTGCATATGAAGCTTTATTCTAAAAGCACCTGTATATCTAAAACCAACATTAAAAATAATTTAGTTATTTGAAATAATATTCTCTCAACGAAAGATGAGATGTTTTAGTAATCAATATTCCGTTTTTTTTGTTTCAGAATCCCCTAAACAAACAGGTAATATATGTGCAAGTTAAAAAAAATATCGAAATAAATTTATATAAATATAGAATGAAAAATAAACCGATTCAGGTAGGGGTTCGAACCGTCCCGTCGCTCTACCAAATGAATATCGTAAGTAAAATATCTTGTTTTGCAAAACAAATAATGTTTAATCTATAACTAAAACTGATTACAACTATATCATGGGCCTTTTATAAAATGATACACTACATCTGGTTATGCTCATTTAAATATTATACAAGTGCCTAGGGAAATTAATGGTTTCAAATATTCTTTAGCCGTATAACGAATATACGATCAGTTCTAGACATTGTAGGTTTATTACTTTCCACAAAATATACTTAACGTTTTACGACAATAATATAGATCTTCTCTCCCATATAAACCCAAAGTTAAGTCTATTTTCGCTCATAAACTAGGAATTGAGTATTGCCTCGCCACTTCTAAAGCAATTTATCACGCAATTTAGTAAAATCCCTGAGGAAGATATAAGTAATGAATTCAATTTTTTTCGCTTTGAAATTCTCTCCTAAAATTTTATGTAAGCACTAATTTATAATTATGTATGTTTTAGTATATACATATCATTGAAAAACATGAACAAACATTTTTTTAACAAAATAGTAACGTCACCCTTTTTGGAAATTGTATTATTGTATTCAGTTAACTATAAGAAAGTAAAAAGGCTGTGACACAGTCTGAATAACACAATTATTTACTTTTATTTTATTTTTTTATAGGCCTGTCCAGACAAGGACAGGCAGGTAGGTATGTGATGAACATAGATGTTTATATTATAGGTTTTATTTTTTATGTTATTTTATTGGTTTGGCCGTTTATTAAATATTTTCAAACTACTTAAAATGTGTAACAGAAGCAAATAATTTGCGACACATTATCATAAAAGTTATAGTCGAATGGATATTCATTAAAAAGTGCAAAATAGTGATATAAATGTGATTTATTTATACATCAGTAATAATAAAGTAATATATTAATTAATATTCATATATTAATATTCATAATATTCAAATCTTACATTTGAAGAAAATTCATTACTTAGGCTTTCCTCAGGGATTTCACTAAATTGCGTGACAAATTGATTTCGAAGATGAGAGGCAATATTCAACTCCCAGTTTATATCGGAAAACTAACGGTTTTGCGTTTATATGGAACAGAAGGTGTTCATTATTATCTGAAAGAGGGTTGTATATAAACGTGTCAAAATATAATAGTTTAGGTAAAATTTTATTGTTTTATTTACATGCATTTATATCATATAATTAATGAATTTACAGTTGGAAGTTTTTTGTTATGAATATTTGAAGATAGTTTTTTTTAATAATAAAAATATATGCTTTGAGGAATGTCATCAATATAAATATTTTACCACAGATCGTGTGGTTGCTGTACGATTAAAATATTTGAAACCGTTCCCTGGGCAGTTGTTTCATATTTTAATCCTGTTATCTTCAAAATCCAAGAAAAGGACGCCGAGCTCTAAGTTGTGTATACAACTTTCCTTCGTTTGCTTCCTTGACCTTCGTTGTTATTTACTTATAGGTTAAAAAGAAATAAATAGATAGATAATGGATAAAGTGTAAATTTAATATATCTTATAAACGAAAAGTTTTGTTTTTTTTTTTTTTTTGTCGTGGAGAAAATCCTCATGGATACCACTCCAGTACGCGGGTACCAGAGTGGTTATGCCGGTCTGTTACCGGCTAAAAACCCCACGTGTGAGCAGTCGTCCGCCATGGTGGAACAAGATGGGGTCGCGTTAGCATTCGCCAACTTGCCCCGGCGGTAGGTCCGGATACAAACCGGGCCTCGGCACAAATGTGGGGTGACCTCACTCACACGAAGGTCACCTCCCAGAGGTATGGGGTCATTTTGACATCCCAGCCGAAAGTCCCCCGACTTCCGACCGGTAACCCCAAATCTTTACGGAGGGTGAAGAAGGTGGGCGAAACGTCTTCTCCTTACCCCCGTACGGCTGCCTCGGAGTAAGTCAGAGAAGGCGTTATCCTCCCTTGCCCGCTCCGCAGCCTCCTTTTGCATCATAACGTCTTCGCAGAAGGAGACCACCGCCTGCCACGATTTCTCACTGTCGAGCATGGCGTTGATAATGATCGGCAGAGAGAGATCCTGTCCTAAGGACGCTGAAAGCATATGTCGCTGTGGATTCCATGCGGCACACACCTCCAGCGTATGGAGCGCCGTATCCTGTGGCGCACCACACTCTTGACACACCGGAGTGTCCTCCCGTCTAGCGATTTGGTGCAGGTATTTTCCGAAACATCCGTGTCCGGAAAGTACCTGCACCAAACGGAAGGTTAGCGACCCTAGTCGTCGCCTCACCCATTGCCGAAGGACTGGCCTAACTGCGTCCACCGTCCACTGTCCAGGAACCGGTGGGGCCAGATCTTTAGACCACTGACGCAGCAGAGTGTCCTGCGCCTCCCCACGCATGCGTTGGAGCTTCTTTCGAGTAAGGGCCTCCCCCAGGGACTTCCTATCAGCCTCGAAGTGATACGCTTCGGCGAGGACTACCACCTGCAGCTCCCAAGGGGGCATCTCCGGCCACCACGCATGCCGCCGACCATGAGACCGTTCTGTATCTGCGGATCGCCCTTATAGCGATGATCCGCTGCGGACGTCGCAGCAGGGTCTTGTTGGCGACTGAGGGCGTCCACCTAGACGGATGCTCCATACATCGCCATACTCCGGATGACTCCCGAGTACAGCCGACGTCAATCGGAGCTAGGGCCACCCACGTTCGGCAGCAACCTACCTAATGAGGCGAAGACTCTCATGACTCTTAAATCCCACCTGCCGTCCAGGGTGAGACCCAGATATTTCATCTGGGTCTCGACCCGGACCAGGATTCCATCGAACGTAAGCCTGATAACTGGAGGAGGCCAACCCCAAGGCCCATGGAAAAGTAAGGCTTCGGTCTTATGAAGAGCTACCTCCAGGTCCAAAGCGCGTATACGGCCGACCACAAATGCCGTACTATAAACGAAAAGCTAAGTTAAGCTAAGCTAAGCTAACTTAACAGTAGATGTATCTTGATAAGTTGTACAAGTACGATCATAAAGGTTCTTGTAGTATTATGAGAATTTATTTTTAAATGCACTAAGTATTTTGTGAAAATTTTTAATATTTACACTCTCACACTGATACTACATTTCCTCCGTCTCAATGTATGATTTCAACAGAAAATTGGTATATATATAATTTACAAAAAATTCATTATAAGATATACCACCAGTAGGTACTAACTTAAGGTATCTAAAATATTTTAAATAAAATATCCAGCTATCGAATTGCGTCAATAACACAACTTTTAGCTGCATAAGCCTTTCGATCTAATTTAATCATTTTAAAACAAAATCCAGATATATTTATCGGATTTTTTCATTGACAAATTTAACTTTTGTAAACTGGTTTATTTGTTCGTTAAGCCAAGTAAGTTAAGTAACGCCAAATAGCACTTTTGTAATTTGAAAGTAAAATAATATTTGAACAGACATAAGGTAATCTTATCCAGTTAAAACCTTATTTATTTATTTAAAATTTTGTTGTTTAAAGAAAATGTTTTTACAATGGTAGTGGCCCAAATAAAGAATATTAATAAATGTACTTACATTACGGAATTATTACACTATCCAACTATTTAGATAAGTATATCTATTCATTTATTTATTGTAATTGAATCTATTTATTCATTGGAATAATACTATTTTTGAGAATTCAACTGGCGTATAATAAATTAAATTTTAAATTTACATTTCAAATTTAAATCGACGCGACGCGGCGTTTTGAATGCTTAGCAGCCATCGTGTTTACGGTAAGACGAGATAGAGGTCACCTCAACTAAATTGAAAATGTAAATTTAAAATTTAATTACGTATACGCGAATTTAATCTCGTTAAATAATTTTGTTTTAAAGTGCAGTACTCGTAAAGGTTTTAGAAAACATTATTTATTTATTTATCTATTTATTTGTATCTTTCAAACTATGTAGTTATGTTAGCTCAAGGTATGAGAACGGTAGAAGTAAACGCTTGATCAGCATTATAAGAATGTAATACGAATCGTCTTATACCCTGGGAACATATTTAATGTGAACAAATATTATAATTTTAATTTCAATTGATTGTTGCATGCGCTTCTGCACAGTCATTTCTTAAGTTCGTAATTAAAGTAAATTTTAATGTAATTTTAATTTCTTTATTTCTTTTAAAAAATCCACTCGCGTTCCCGTAAACTTGTCTGGCGCAGCCGGTAGGATAGTTCTAATATAAATTATAGTCTTCATTTGTAAGTTCGGCGTCAAAATTCGCTAGAAGGACTCGAAGGACTATAAGGAACTATCCTGAACCAAATAAATAAGACAGTGAGTGAGGAGCCTGGAGCTGATGATGCTGATTGCCGGTTGGTGAGTACGACTTTTCACCTCCTTACATCCATCATCAATCCCTGTTATAAATAGGATAAGACTTTTCCTTTTATGACGTATTCTGGTTTTCTTAGGTTAGAATATTTTAGAAATATAATTGTGTACCGAAATTAAATAAAAAATAAATTTGTAAGTGAATAATTAAATAGAATAGAATGAAATATATAAGATATCTTACATATTAACATTTGTTAAGAATTAATTTGAGATAAATAAGTTAATAAAATTATATTTAAAATTCTATTAAAATTATATTAAAATTATATTTCGATTCAAAATCATTGAAATATTGTAGTTTTAATTTAATTTTTCTTTACGAATTGTTTCAATTCCAAATCATTGAAAAAATCACCTTAGTTAAATTAAATATTAAATTTTATTTTGTTCATATTATAATTAATTATATTAAAATAAAATGGAACATATATCTTTAATTCCTAATGAAATTTTAAAATTAATTCCGCTTTTTGGTGGCGATAAACGCCAATTAAACTTATTTTTAAGAAAATGTGAATATGTGATTGAGAAATTTCAACGTGGTGATTCACAAAATATCTATTTAATGCATGCTATTACTAGTCGTTTAGTCGACAGGGCCGCTGCCCTTATCAGTGAACGTGAGGATATTGTTTCATGGTTAGACTTTAAGGAATTGTTGATTCAACATTTTGGAGACCCACGTAGTGAGGAATGTATTGCCATAGAGTTGGAAAATTAAAAAATAAAATCCGGAGAAAGTTACCTCGATTTTTGTAATAGGATACAATCAGTACGTTCGGTTCTATTGTCTAAGGTCAATCAAATTTTAAATGAGGAAATAAAACAAAGTAAAATAATTATTTACAATAATATATCGTTAAATGTATTTTTATATAATTTACCTGAGAGTATGGTACGAATAGTGAGATTAAAAGACCCCAAAAATTTAGAATCTGCATTAAGTATAGTGTTAGAAGAAGTGAATTTCCAAGAACAATATAACCAACGCAGTAAAAACTTTTTAAAACAGAATAATTCATCTACACCTTCAGCTCAAATTAAGCCACAAAATTATTCCGATTTTTATTCGAAACCACATAATTATAATTCCCAGAGAGTATTTCATCAATCTGGTCAGCAACCCTCATTTAAATTCGGAATGCCACAAGTATCAAATAACCCACCTACGGGACCTAGACCAAATTTGTCACCATATAGGTTCGGTATTCCTAAAGCACCTTACATACCACAACCGAGAGTAAATCCTTATTATGGACATCGTCCAGTTCAGCAGGTAGGTTATCGTCCACAATTTAACGCTACTAATTATAAACCCCCGACACAATTTGGAAATAAGCCCAATCTTGATAAAAATATACCTTATCAGAATGACATTTCTATGAGAAGCGTTTTACCTAATAAGCCACATTTTCCAGTAAATAAAATACATACAAATGACCATTACTATTGTGACAGTTATGAAAATAATTACTATCCAGAACACATGACATATGACCCTGAGTATAGTCCCTATTATTATGACCATGAAGACATTTTAAATCAGGATGAATATGAAAATAACTTTACTAACAAAGAAAATAACAGTAATCATGACCAACAGAGTAATGTAGAAAATTTTTCCATACGTGTCTTCAATCTAAAAGAAAAAATAGAGTTAAATTACGAAAAAGATTCAAGATTACCTTATGTGTATATTCCTGAAATTGATGCAAAATTTATGATCGATACCGGAAGTACCCGTTCATTTTTAAGTCCAGAAAAAGCTGATTTTTACTTTAGAAATTACATTTCTTACGAACCATTCGAAGTTATTAGTACACATGCAAGTAGTTCGCATAATGAAGTAGTTAAAATTCCCTTAATGCCTACATTTAATTGTAATAATATACAAAAATTTTACGTGTATAATGTGGATTCAAAATATGATGGATTAATTGGTAACGATCTTTTAAAACAATTAGAGGCAGTAATTGATTTAAAACACAAAATATTAAAAACAAAATACTCAAAAATTCCTATAATATATAACGATTCGGAATATGATTTTGAAGTCATTTATAAAAAGGGAAAACAAGACACAAACGCCGACGCACATTCGCGAATAAAGTTAAATGCTATAGATTCAGACCGAAATTCATCTCTAGCAGTCAATGTTGATGAAAAAGAATCCCGACTTCAAGACCATTTACAAGAAATCACTGATGAAATTGTAAGACTGAGTACTAGACAAAACTCAAACTCTGACGAATCTGGAACTGTTACATTATCTGACTCTGAAGCGACAATAACAGCTAGTCCTAGAGATTTATCAAACAATGATCCTGAATATCCTATTCCGCCTATTACTACTAGTTCTGCTAGTGAAACGATTCATTCGAACGTAGAATGTGATACATCAAGCATTCCAATTTTGCATGAAGCCATTGATACAAAGCCAAATCAAATCTTAGTATTTTCTTGGCTCAGAAATGAGATGCAAGTTAAAGACTTATCTAGGCCTAGAGAGAAAATTCTTGAAGTATTTTTACCCTTAAATAATTTAGACCTAATTAAACAATTTCTTAAAGAATATATTCGTCCAAAGATTAAATATTTTATCTATTTCGAAAATCCTGAACACAGAAAAGATTTTGCAAATACAATAATAGCTTTATTTAAGAAAGACATGATAGACATTAAAGAGTGTACAGAAAGAGTAGTTTTTATAGAAGATGAAGGAGAACAAAAGGCGATTATATTAAAATACCACCAGGGCAAGACATGTCATAGAGGCATTAAAGAAACGATGACTAGAATGAAGCGTAATTATTTTTGGCACGATATGCAGGAAAATATTTCGGCAGTTATAAATTCTTGTGAGTCGTGTAAAAAAATGAAATATGATAGGAGACCAATTAAATCAATATTGCAACTAACTCAAACTCAAGAAGCCCCTTTTCAAGAAATATTTATAGATACTTTTAGTATAGAAGGAAATTATTATTTAACTTTAGTAGACGCTTTCAGTAAATTAGGTCAAGCGATAAAAATTAGTAATCGTTCCACCCCTGAAATAGTACGCGCTTTGATTAAATACTTTTCTAATTATGGAGTTCCAAGGAAAATCACTGCAGATCCAGGAACAGAGTTCAATAACGAGTTAATGAGAGAGCTATCAGATATGTACAAACTTACTCTTCATATTACCACTCCAAATAATCCTAACTCAACAAAAATCGTAGAAAGGTTTCATTCCACCTTAATAGAAATTTATAGATTAGCTAAATACGAACAAAAATTTACAGACGCAGCTTCAGTTATGACTTATTCTATTATGGCTTACAATCATACTATACATAGTGCTACTGGTTTAACACCATTTGAAGTAGTTTTCGGTCATACCGATTCTAATGACGCATTTAATATAGATTTTCAAAAATTGTATTTACAACAATTACTTAAAGATCACTCAAAACGCACAAAGTATCTGTATCAATATATTTCAAATAAATTACGTGAAAATAAAGAAAAATCGATAAATTCGAGAGGTGGTGAACAAGATATAGAATTAGGGTTAGGTAGAACTATTTTTACCAAAGCAGTTAATACGAGAAGAAGTAAAGATAAGCCTCCTTATCAAAAGGCATGTATAGATGGAGAGATTAACAGAAACATAGTCCCAGTAAAAATTAGAGATCGTAAAACAAAGGTGCCTATTAAAAATATAAAACGACCTCCACAGGTGGTACTTGATCATCCTGGTGATGACGAACGAGACCCAATCCCTTCTACTTCAAAAAATTGAGGACAATCCGGGATTATTACCTGTCAAGCAAGGTCAGGCTTATAAGCAAGAAAGTAAATGGATTATTATTAAAACATTAGATTTAACTATAGTTTTTAGAGATCTAGAGTTTAATATAAATAGATATAATCAATTTGATAAACTAATAGATATCGATAAACCTTACTTACATGAATTTACTAATTTAAAATCGCAAGTAGAATATTTAAGAGATAATACTATTGAAAAAATAAGACAAATAGTACCGATAAAAAAATTCAAAAGAGGGTTGTTTTATCCCTTAGGTTCATTTGTAAAGGCGATATCTGGTAACTTAGATAACGACGACGCAATACATTATGATAATCTGATTAATGACTTGTATGGTAAACAAAATTTAATCAGAAATAAAGTCACATTGGTTTCCAAAATGATGGATTATAATATTAACAGTACAGAAATTTTATACAACAATTAGCTTATTATGAATGAGCGTCTCAAACGCGTAGAACAAATGATAAAAGATATAGCAACAAAAGAGAATAATTCTATTTATTCGACTTATGTTCTAGGTGCATACAGCATGTTCATTAATAATTTTCGTTCAATATATATAAAATTAAATGAAATAGAAACTTCTTTAGCTTTTGGTAAAATTTCTGTGCTACATCAATCAATAATAAACTCGACAGAATTGTTTAATATATTATTAGGAATAGAAAAATTTCATAGATTAATATGTCCTGTAATAGAAAATAATTTAGTTAAAATAGAGCAAACTATGACTGTAAAAGCATATGTTAAAGGAAACCAGGTTATATTTATAATGGAATTGCCTCTCACAGATAATAATACGTATAACTATTATAAAATTTATTCGTTACCTATTTTTAATAAAGTCAAAAATGAAACTTCCATCATTATCCCTGAATATCCCTTCCTTATGGTGAAAGGTTCGAAATACTTGCCGGTTTCAGCGCCGTGTCAACAACTATCTGGTGATAACCAGTACATTTGTACCGAACATAATGTAGTGCCATATGCAACTACAACTTGCACGGAACAGTTGATGCAGTTTCAATATAATTTATCACATTGTACCCGACATACAGTACATATTGAGAGAATTAAAGCACAACGACTTTCAACTGCCCGCTGGATAATATATTCGCAAAATAATGAAGTTGTGACTTACAAATGTGGTAATGATTTATCAAAAACATCTATATCAGGAACCTATTTATTAACAATTGATTCTGGCTGTGAAATTCTTCTTGGTGAACTTCGTCTAAGCTATTTTCCGCATATAATGGAAAGAGAGGAATATAAGGTCACACCAATCATTAAGTTACCGGAAATCGACAATAGAAATACTTCAATCTTCTCTCCGATTGACATCAAAGGAATTAATCTCGATGACGTGAAATATCTGTCTACAGTTCTAAAGACAAAAAGTGTTAGTGAAAGTGAAAGTGAAATAGAGCCAATAATAAAAATCAATAGTGTCAGTGTCGGTACCATAGTTTTATATGTAATATTAGTTATTTTACTTTTTATTTTTATTTCAAAGAAATTTAAAACTAAAATATTCACTCTTGCTCGAAACCCTCAGTATCAAAAATTATCTGATGGCTTCGAAGTTAAGGAGGGAGGAGTTATGTTAGCTCAAGGTATGAGAACGGTAGAAGTAAACGCTTGATCAGCATTATAAGAATGTAATACGAATCGTCTTATACCCTGGGAACATATTTAATGTGAACAAATATTATAATTTTAATTTCAATTGATTGTTGCATGCGCTTCTGCACAGTCATTTCTTAAGTTCGTAATTAAAGTAATTTTAATGTAATTTTAATTTCTTTATTTCTTTTAAAAAATCCACTCGCGTTCCCGTAAACTTGTCTATGTATTTACCCAATAAAGTAAATAAATAAATAAATTTATACACTCAACATATTCGTTTTAAACTAACGAAAACGAACACCTTTTTTGCAACCAAGAAACTTTTTTTAATTAACTCATAGTTTCATACCGAAGTATTTTTAAGAGGATTTGAGTTTGCTTGTTGATAGGTTTTTTTTTTCTACTTCCTATCATCTGTGTACCTACGTATGTGGGGACGGAGTCAATATTAAGGGGATAAATAAGTTTCAAATAAGTTTTCATCATGTTCATTTTATTCATCAAGTGTTAAAGAGTTAAATTATGTTGTAAAAAGCATCTAAATGTATTATATACCTAGTAGTGTTTTAGTGACTAGTGTATTTGTTTATTATAAAGTAAAACTTTAAAATTAATTACATTATCACAATTAAGACTACATATTTTTCTTTTATATCAAAATGACAACTAATAATTAAATTTTAATTGACTACATACTTTACTGTTTATGTTCAAAAACTTAATATAATCCAATAGTTATATTCAAAAATCATAAAAGTTATATACATGCTTAAATAACGAAACAAAGAGTGATACCATTTAGTACTAAAGTAAACTTATTAAAAAAATAATAGTTTTTTTTTACATATTTCAGTTATTACTCTTCCCTTTTTTTAAATTTTAAAATACATTTATATAAAATTTAAAAAAATAATAATTAAAGAAAAACAAAGAAACAACTTGCTTTAAAGACTATTATAGAGAAACAATAAAATATTCTATCCTTTTAGTTCTTAATAATATCATTAATAAAACATGTTATTGAAAAGAAGAAGAAAATAATAAATTAATTCTAAGATAATTTAACTAATTAAGTACATTTTTATACCTCTTTTTTTATTTATTAATTTTTTACAAAAAAAAATTTGAGGGTCTGCCATAAAACTAAAAATTAATAAAAATACACAACAATTACCCTTTTCTTAACATTTTTTTTTTAATCAAAATTATACTACTTAAAAACTAATAACTTCAACTTCAAGTGAGTAGACTCGCCGGTGAAGAATCCCGAAGTTAATTATTGATTGACTTGATTTTTCTTTTCATTTTTAATTTTGTTTGCTACAACCATACAAAAATCCATAAAGTCTTCTAACATCTCTTTGTTTTCCATTATTTTTGAAATATTGGTTTTATTAATTTTAATATCTAATTTATTTTCTAGTTCAAATCTAACTAATCCAAATCTTGGGCACTCTGTTAATAAATGGATGATATCTTCATTAAATGTACTGTTGCATTTACAAAAGGGTATGTCAATTATTTTAAATTTGTAAAGGTATGCCGCAAAACCTCCATGACCTGTTAAAACTTGAGCGATTACAGAATTTATATCAATTTTCGCCATAATTTTTAATGCACTATTTACATTAGGTAAAAATACTTTTGTAGTTGATGCTGTTTCTCCAGAAGTATATCTTTTTTGTCAAACCACCATAGTTTCATTCCTAATTTTTCTTTTTGCAAAAGATAATGGAAAGTCTCAGTAATCTTTCTTCCTTTTACATAGTAAATAGCGCCGCTTCCTTCGCTAATTCGTCAGCTCTTTAATTTCCCGAAATACCGATGTGCGCTTTTATCCAGATCGGCTTAATAATACATCCTTTACTTTTAATTTTTTCTAGGTTTTAAACGATTTTTAGCACAAAAGGGTGTTGTAGAGGATCAGCACTGAGTGCACCTAGCGATGGTCTAGAGTCAGTCAAGATATTTGAATTAGACCATTTTCTATTTATTATAATTTCTGTGCATGTTAAAATTGCCAAAAGTTCTGCTTGGAATACAGAACAATGTTCTGCTAGTTGTAATTTTCTTATTAAAAATTCTTTACCATTTTCCCAAAAAGATAAGCCTGCACCCACTCTGCCTTGTATTTTACTACCATCAGTATAAATAAACTTTCCTTTTAAATTGTTTTTGATAATTATTTCTGGTGATAAATCCTTAAGATATAGGTACTCTAAATTCTGTCTCTTCGCCGGGTGGTTTAGATCAGAATAGCTGACTGTTTGTTCAAGTCTATATTCATCGTTCAAATATTTAAGTGGTAGTCCCCTTTTAACTTCATAAATGCTAGCAAATTCCTTTATATGCAAGTCTAGGGGTATAAAGCCTTGCAATGATTATAGTTGCATTTTCAGAGACTGTTTTATATGTCCTTCCAATTTTTTGCGCGAAACCTCTTTGAACAAGTGATAGCTGTTTTTTAATATAAATTTTATCAACTTCTTTAGCCCAGATTGCCGCTCCATAAGAAATTATTGGTACTATTACTACATTGTAAATATTGCTATTGATAGAAGAATTTAACCCCCAGGTTGCTTTAGATGCACGTGACAGTTGTCCATAAATATTAATTGCTTTTTTCGTTATAAAAGATATATGCTTATCGAAAATCAATTTATCATCTATTATAATTCCTAATACTTTAATTTCCTTGGATAATTCTAAGCGATCTTGTCCCATATTAATTATTGGTTTATTGTGTTTAATTTTACTGGTTGTGTTTAATTTAACATTGATTTCGTTTTTTGGGGAGCAAAACGAAGCTTGTTTGCTATACCCCATTTATTTATCGCTATCAGTGCTTCATTAGCTTTATCTTGAATTTTTATTATATCGTGTCCAGAAAAAACCATGATTACGTCGTCTGCAAATGCTTTTATATAAACTCCCATTTCTTCTATTAAATTTAAAAGCGGATTTAGTAAAATATTCCAAAAAAAGGTTCACTTACTGAACCTTGTACACATCCTTTTGTTGTAATCCTCTTTGCTTTTTTATTTAGATAGTTTACACTAACTTTTCTGTCTTTTAGGTAGTCGGCTACCAACCTCCACAAATTTTCCGGGCAACCTAATTTGGCCAGCTGGATTTTTATTAACGGCCACCATGCACTATCGAAAGCACCCTCTATGTCTAGTAATATTATTATTACAATTTCTTTTAATTTCCTTTTTTCCTTAATTACATTTACAAGATCATAGAGGGCGTCTATCGTGGTTTTTTGCGGTGTAAACCCATATTGCTTTTTATTCAATTTGTGAAGGAGGTGCCATCTTAAACGTTTAATAATAATTTTCTCAAAAGTTTTGCCAAAAATTGATAGAAGTCCAATTGGTCTATATGATTTAACTTCAGTAATTTCCCTGGTTTCCTTAAAATAATTACCGTTGCCCTTAAAATTCTATATATAGAGTCCCAAATCGTTTCTTTTGCTTGTTTTGAGCAAAAATCAATCCAGCTTTTCGTTGGAGCCTGTTTCGCTGTTTTCTCATAAATATTTTTTGATTCTAAGTAATCATTAATTACATATTTCTTTCTGATATCTGCCACATTTCTTATCCTTTTTTTTCTCATCATATCTTTTCTTAGTTCCGTTAAGTTTTTGGTCAACCATGGAATTATGAATTTATTATTATAATTAATTTTAGATAAGGTTTCCTCACATGTTTGATTTATAACCGCCACATATTTTTTTACTATCATCTCCAAATTTTCACTACTGCTTATCTTTTCTATCTCATTTACAGTTAAATTTTCCTCCGACAATTATCTTATTAATTTTTCTCCAAATAAATACCAGTCCGCATTTTTGCAATTATATAATCTTGTACTTGTTCTTCTTTTTTCAGACGTCATCATACTTTTAATTGTAAAAGTAATTGTGTAATGATCTTAGCTTGTAATATTGCTATTAACACATCAATTAACTATCTTTCCTAAAATATCATCCGTACATAACATAATGTCATTAAAACTTGAGTATATTCTACCGTTTCTTATTGCTTCGAAGGTTGGTATATTTCCATTATTAATTATATTTAGGTTATTAGAGTGTACATAGTTACTAAGTTCCATTCCTCCTAAATTTTCACGGGAACTCACCCACCATGGACTCCACGCATTTAAGTCCCTCCCCTATTATCAAATTTTTTAGCTCAACTTTGTTTATTAACACTGAAATTTTATTTAAGCATAAATCCAAAACACGATCTTCTTTAAAATACAATGAAATTAAATTAATTACTCCATTTTCTGTCTTAATGCCTACATATGTTATGTTTTCAGTTTGAAGGGTTTGATTCTGTATTAATTTTGCGGCTATGTATGTTTCCTGGATCAAGCTGATATCTATTTTCATTTTTTCCGTTGCTGTTAATAACTCTGTTGTTGCCAGTTTGCTTCTTTGGAGGTTTGCTTGTGCTATTTTTATTTCTTTAAAAGAGCCCTTAGCAGTATGAAAAGGATGATCTAGCTATTATATCCCATCTTTTTCTTACAACACAAGTATTATCAAAAGCTGAATGTTCTGTATTAAGTAATTTTGCTTCTTTACAATTTACACATTCAGGCTTATGTTTATTAGTCCAAGATACACAATTCACTCTTAAATGATCCCCCACAATGACCACATGTTTCTTTAGTTTCTTTACAAAATTTTTTCCCATACTCATAACCCAGGCATTTTGTGCACTGAATTAAGGGCGATTGGTCCATAACATAACACTGTTGCAAGTCTGTTAGAATTTGCCATAAAACTGGTGATACTTGTAATATAACATTGCTTTCCAGGGGATTCCTGGCCTTTCTTTTGTATTTTATTAACGCTCTATAGTCTTCATCTTTAATTTTACCTGTCAAAGGTTTATTCTGTAACTTCAATGGTTCTAGTATATCATCACTATTGTAATTTAGAACGTTTTTAATAATAACTAATGGGTCTTTATTTTGTGCCACCTTTATTTTTAACTTGTTATTTTCTTCTAATTTGTTTTTTATTTTTTCTATCTTCTCTTTTGTTGAACAACTGATCACAACCTTTTGGTTCCTAGCCTTCCTAATATGCTCTACTTCGATACCGCTATTTCGGGCGTTTGTCGCCTCTCGTACCCTCAACATTACATCATCACTCGTATCTTCATCTGATGATGAAGATACAATTATTGGATGATTTGGTTTATTAATTTTTTGTAACCCATGACTTCCCGAAACAGCCTCCGCATAGGTTGGCTTCATTGTTATTGCCATCAAGTGGCAACCTATATCCTTTGTTGCTATGTCCATAGTTCTTTTATGGTCCATAATTATTTTTTTTAGCTCCTCCATCTCTTCCAAATTTTTCTTTAATAGTTCATTACTTCTGTCATAATTTGCTTTAAGTATATTTCTATCTAAATCCAGATTTTCCTCTTTTATTATGATACTATCATCTTTTATTTTTGTTTTATTTAACTCCTTCTTTTTAAATACTTTTTCATGTTTTTCTTCATCCAGCTCTTTAACTAATTGATAAAGTCTGTCCAATACTTCCATAATTGCTATTTTAATTTTCGTTTTAATATTCCTGGAATTATTTAAATTTATTTTTTCCCTAGCCAAACATGCTCTAGCTTCTGCCACCTTAAATTTATATTTTATAATCGGAATATTAGTAATTTCAGTGCTCATTTGTGGTTCTTGTTGAACACAATCAAAAGTTTTATTTAAAGTCTTTGTACTCTCATTAAGTGATAAATCTGATCCTTCATTATAGTCCATTTCATCATTTATTTCTTTATTTTTATTAATTGCCTTTTTAACTTTTGATGGAGTTATAGTCACACCAAACATTGTTCACTTTAACTTATAACACAGTTTTAATAAAAAGTTTCTATACTCTATAGTCAAATAACTATCATATTTATTTACACTTGACTCACTTTTATTGTTTTCTTTTTTTTTTTACTTTTAATAGTTCAATAATGAGAAATGAAAATGAAAATGAGAATGTAAAATTTAGAAAAATATATAAGAAATATTATTGTAAGATTAAACCAATACTAGAAGTTTTTTTTTACTTTAAATTACTAATATATTGAAAGAAAATTAACTATTTTATTTATTTACTATAAAAAATAATTTAATAATTAAAATAATAATAATTAAAATATAATAAATTAACTTTACAAGAGGGCGTTTATTTAAAACTATCCCCAGAAATAATTTCTAATTATTAACTATTAATCTTTGTTAATATTAAAAACACTGATACATAAATAATGAATATTATAACTAAAACAGAATATTTAAAAATACAATATAAATTATAATAATTAATCTATATAAGTAATAATAATATATCTTTATATTATGACTAAAAGAATAATATTAATAAGTATAATTAATAAATTTTATGCTAATATATTTCAATTTAAATAATATTTTTAAATAATTATCTTCCCCTTTTTACTACTAGTTGGTGTAATTACCAATTACTAACAGTATTTAAAAGAAAATTCAGTGACACAACACTAGAAGGCATTTAATTAAATATTATTTATTAATACAGCAACTCACCTTTAGAGAGAGAGAGTTAATTAAAATAAATTGAACTTTAATAAAATAATATTAAAATAAATAATCTTCAATTAATAATATATGGGACATTCCACGGGAAATGGGAAAATGAGTTATTTTTTTAAATTGTTTTGATCATAACCAATTTAATCTTAACGAAATGTATATTACTTAAATTTACATAATATCTAAGAAATATTTCGAAAAAGACGAGAAAAAGTATTTTTTCACGATTACAAGTTGTTGTTTAGTTATGAACCCGTAGTACGTTTTTTTCGAATTATGTTAGCAGCCGCTGTTTTCATCCGTTTGACTAATAGAGCGGCAGAGACAGCGTCGGTAAGTGAAAAGAATTTCTTTAATTTTAATTTAATATAAAAATAGTATTAGAAGAGGTAATAATTTTAGTATAAAAATCATAAATACAAAGAGCGTATAGCGTGTCCCACCAGTCACATGAAAACATACAAAAGTTGGATTTCTAACCTTAAAATTTGCCGATCTGAAAGGAAACTTTTTGGAAAGTAAGAATTGGCTAATTATTGAATTTTTAGGAATATTTTTGTGGTGGAAGGTATTAAAGAGTAGGGGAGAGGTGATTTTCATTTATGTCCCACCATGCACAGTGACTGGACGTAAGTTTTAATGATATCAAAATCGGAGAGTTCATCTTGTTAAATTAGAGGTAAAAGGATAGAAAGATGCTTAAAAATACAAAGTGTGTATATATAAAGAAGAAGAAACGATCCAAGTCAAATACATATTTGAAAACATCTAGATAATAATAATTATGCTAAACAATTATTAATTCTATATAAATTAGGTTACTAGTTTATATAGATTTTTATATTAGTTTAGAATAGTTATTATAAAACTACAAGTAAAATAAATAAAATATTAAATTATTAAAATTTTATATTAATATTCATTAACATTAAAATTTAAAGATTAATATTGAAATAAGTTAAAATTATAATTAATATTAAATAAATATTTTTCCGCTGGATGACGTCATTATTAATCTTTTAAGTATACAAAAATATTATTTATTAATTATTTTTCGAATTTCAATTCTAATATAATAAATATTAAATAGTTTAATTAATTATTACTCACTATTAATTATGAACCAGAAATGAATTAATTAACAATAATAATAATTTTATTGAAATATACATAATAACTAATATTTAATAAATATAAATATGAATTAGATATCTTTATTTATTTAATACTGTTAATAATATATAAAATATTAGTGATTTATTATTATATTGCCGTTTCCATTAAATATTTATTTACTTTAATTATATTTTCATAAATTTTGTTTATAGTGATTTATAAATAGTAATCAAATGTTTAGTTCAACTATTCAACACTACAAACACCCAAATCGTATAACTACAAATATATTGGTCCAATCAACTTTCTTTAAAACGATGTGATGTTAAATCTTAAAAATAGTAATTATTATTTTAGATAATAATTTAAATTTAAATTATAAATAAATAATTTTAAAATAAACTAACAAAGTATAACTTCGCTTTAATAACGAAAATTAATTTTACTATCCTCCGCTAGAAGCACACTATATATCAATAATTAATTATATAATGGTAATCACTTTATTTAATCCAACTATTCACCGCTATAAGCGCCCAAAACAAATCCCGTGATTCTATTGGTCCAGCCGAATGACGTAATATTTTAATTCATTAAAGCGAAGTTTCACCATTATTTTTACGATAAACTATTGATAATTTATCATCTTTCTTTATAAGTAAATAGTGATACTTTAAAAATGAATTATAATTTCAGTTATTTAATTAATTTTAAATTATTAAATAATTTTAAAATAAACTAAATTTGTATAACTACTTCTTAACGAATTTAATTTTGCTTTCCGCCGCTAGAAGCACACTATTTGTAAATGGTAATAATGGTAATTACTTTATTTAATTCAACTATTCACCACTATGAGCGCCCAAATCGTATTTCATCAAATCCCGTGATTCGATTGGTCCAGCCAAATGACGTAATATTATAAATCATTAAAGCGAAGTACCAACACTAAATTTATTATAAAATAATGATATTTTATTAATTCCAATAAAAAATAATGATCACTTATTTTTAATTATTTAATTTTACTAAATAATTGAATAAATTGTTAACATAATTGTTGAATATTGCCAAAAATTGCTACAGGTAGTGGACTTCGCCTTAATAAAATCTATTTTGTTTTATTTTCTTCCAATATTCTAGAACAGTCCAAAACTTATTTTTGGTAATATTTTTAACAACTTGGTAATACTGTGATATCTCAATAACTATAAAGATGAAAAATATGCATGAGGTATCTAATTAAAGAGGAATATATTTACTATGAGATGAAATAATAAAAAAAATATTTTCTCGATTTACTTTTTGAGCTATGAATTTTTGAAATAAAATATAAAATGAAAACCACTAAAATCCTTGTAACTTCCACAATTTTTGTTTAATTTTAAATCTGTTAACAGATTCTTGCATCTTTGATCATCATTAATAACACTGTGTTCCAAAATTGTTCTTTGCAATCCAATTAAAAAATAAACAAATTAAAAATTCTTTCTTTTTTTTTTTTGCCGACGCAGGCAAGCTGTTCCAATCCTTTGCTGTACGCAGTAAAAAAGACGAAGCAAAGCGCTTCGTTCGGACAGGTGGAATGTCCACAACAAAAGGATGGATTCCTGCCGTGCGTCGGAAAGTCCGATGATGGAAGGGGGACGGGGGAATTAGATCGTGTAATTCCTGCGCACACTCACCAAAATGTATCCCATAGAATACTGAGAGGCTAGCAATTCTATGCCTGTGTTCAAGGCTTTGGAGGTCGGCTTCGACCAACTCGGGATCTCCTATGAGCCTCATTGCTCGCCTCTCAATTGAGTCCAGAACCGCAAGATGAGACTTTGCGGCACCAGCAAATATGTGGCCACAGTACTCTACACACGACCGGATCTGTGCTTTGTATAAAACAAGAAGCTGTCCCGGTGTAAAGTACTGCCGAACCTTCGCAAGAACGGCAAGCTTTGCTGCTGCTGCTCTTGCTCTGGACTCAATGAACCGACCAAAGTTGAGGTTCGAGGAAATCTCTAAGCCTAACAACTGAAGCTGGTCACTGTATTCCAAGGATATATTTTGGAAAGTAGGAGCCAAGGTGAAAGGGCTCCTTTTGGCGGTGAACAGACACGTCTGCGTTTTGGTGGCGTTGAATTTGACAAGATTGGCATTGCTCCATGCGGAGACTGCCTGAAGTTTGTCATTCAAACGCTGCACCATGGCTTCTCTTTCAGACTGTACTTGATCTCGACTAGCCCGAGTACTCGGCAGATATCTTTCTACAACTGTGCTGTCGTCTGCGTACCCATAGATACCGGGCTTCAACAGATCGTTAATGTGTAGCAGAAAAAGAGTTGCAGAAAGAACGGACCCCTGAGGCACTCCGGCATTTATTGTCAAGGATTCCGAGGAACACCCATCGACAACTACTCGGAGAGATCTCTGGCTCAGAAAGTCCGTTACCCAGCCGATCAGACCAGGAGATATACCGTACGCTGAAAGCTTGCATATAAGGCTCGCATGCCAGACCCTGTCAAATGCCCTCGAGACGTCCAGAGAGACGGCGACCGCTTCTCCGTTCTTCTCGATGGCCTCGCCTAAAATGTGAGTAGCATACACTAGGAGGTCCCCAGTAGACCTATTACGGCGAAACCCGTACTGTCGGTCACTGAGGAGATCGTTACCTTCTAGGTATGCTAGAAGGCGCGAGTTCAATACATGCTCCATAATCTTGCAGAGTATGGAGGTGATTGAAATCGGTCTGTAATTGACAGGATCAGCACGGCTGCCTTTTTTGGGCACGGGTTGCACGTTGGCAAGCTTCCAGGATTTCGGCACTGTTCCAGTCTTGAAAGAGAGGCGATACAGACGTGTCAGTACAGGAGACAACTCAGCTGCACATGTCTTGAGCAGAATGGCTGGTATATCATCAGGACCACTGGCTTTATTCACATCTAAACGACACAATGTTCTCCATACCTCTTTGTTAGTGATGCGGATTTCAGGCATCAAAATACCGCAGTGAGGAAGATGTGCTGGAGAAGCATTGCCAGTGTCTAGATGCGAATTATCAGCAAACAGAGAAGCAAGTACGTTCGCTTTCTCTGTTGCTGTGTGGGCCAGGGATCCATCCGGCTTCAGCAGAGCAGGCAGTGAGGGTTGGCAGAAATTCGACTCGATCGCTTTCACAAGAGACCAGAAAGCTCGACTGCCAGTTGGTCTGACAGAGAGCTTTTCGCCATTCTTAGCGATTCGATCGAGACGAGCCTTCCGCAATGCCTTTTTGTAGGACTTGGCAGCTTGGTTAAAGGCTCTCTTCTTCGAACTTACATCCGGAGTTTTGCGGCTTCGAGCATCAGCCCAAATGAGATATGCCGAATGTTTTCGGTCTTGAGCATGACCACATTCGGCATTAAACCATGGGCGAGCTTTGCCACCGATGGGTACGTCAGCAAAAGGAATAAAATACTCCATTGCCTGATGCACCACATCGGTTATAGCATCCGCGCAACTCGACGGATCCAAAGAAGAGAAGCAGACCTGCCGCCAAGGATAAGATGCAAAGAAGTGCCGCATCTCATCCCAATCTGCTGACTTGTATTTCCATACTCGCCTAACACCATGTGGTTCGAGAGCTGGTGGGGAATATGTAAATACAGATTTCACCAGACAGTGATCGGAGGTTCCCAAGGGGGAGGTGACCTCAACACGATACCTGTCCGGATCAGTTGTCAGCAGAAGGTCCAGGCAATTGGCTGTATGGCCTACTACATCTGGTACCCTTGTCGCTTGCCTCACCAGCTGAAAGAGGTCCAAGGACAACGCAAAGTTCCGCGCTTCTCTTCCAGCATGGTCGGTTTTCTGGTACGGGAACAGCCAGTCTTGATGACAAGCATTAAAGTTCCCCAGAAAAACAAGCTGCGTTGAAGGGTACTGATGCAAAGCCATATCAGCAGCCTCACCGAGATACTCAAATAATCTAGTTGTCTCCCGGTCACCGCTGTGCGAACGGTAGACACAGGAATACAGGATTTTTTCGTTTCCTGTGTCTACTAAAACCCATATAGAAGAAAAAGTGGGGTCTTCAAGGTGACGGAGACGCTGGATAGAGAGGTCGTTCCGCGCGTACACGCAGACTCCGGCACGTGAGCGAAAATTGTGCTCTAAGGTGTATCCGGGATAATGCAGGTGCGCAGCGCTCAAAGGACATTGTATCTGCGTCTCCGTCAAAAAGAAGAGGTGCGGCTGCTCTGTCTCCAGGTGGTGATGGACAGGTAGGATATTAGAGTGCAAACCCCTGATATTAGTGAGGTGCACTTTAAATGAGGAGGAGTGCAACCGCTGTAAAAACATTTTCTTCTTTTTAACTTTACTCACAAAAAAAATAAAATAAAAGTGAATAGGGATCGGAAATGGCAGTTGAACGAGGCGGTACGTATCGAACCCGACGTCGAAATTGGTGATGTCTTGCCACTGGGAGGCTAGTCTGGAGACTGCGGGAACGCCCGAACCCCCCCAGGGATCGCCATCGGGCCTCCTCGTCTGGTCGCCAACCAGCACGATGGAGCCACCCTGGGATTTTTCACAGCTGGCGGGGCAGCCTTTCGTGGGTGGCTAACCCACTAATTGGGCCCCCAACTATCTGCGGGCGGCCAGCGGAAAGCCGTTGCTTCGGATCCCGCTACCCTCCTCGACTAAACACCCAACAAAACAAACACCAACTCGACGTCAAACCGGTTCGCCAACGCACCGCAACTGTTCAGACCCATTTCCCATTAACGGCTTCATCGAGCAACGTGCCGGAACACGACTAGGTCGCTTTGCGGCACGACTTTGCCCGATGGGTGGTAACTTTGCCGGCGACCCGATGTTATGGTCTACCACTCTTCAGAAAAAGTCCAATAACTCTTGATTTTTTCAGCCGAAAAATCTGGTTTATATCGCAAAATAAAGATAATTACATGGCGCACAGAACTAGTTTTTCAAAAATAGAGGTCTTTGCTTTAGATTTTCAGCGTTTTAATTTAAAGTTTTCAAACACTGAAAAATTTCACTTTTTTACTATAACCTTTCTAAAAATATTTTATTTTAAAAAATAAAAACACAGTTATGCTCGTTCGAGTTTTTTACATATTATATACACTTTTTCCATGAAAAACAAAAAATTTTTACTATATTTTTGTACTTTAGTAACAAATTTTCTCGCGGATCGATTTTTATGGGCAAAAACGACGTGATTACACCTCGGGAGCTAGATGCTGATGATAGGTTTATCGTTCGTTTGTATGATTGTATTTTCAAAAACAGTTATGTAACCTATTAGGTATATTTTAGCCTCGTTGAATCAAATTTTTGTCTAGGTAGCCCTTTTTTAGGTAGCAGTTTTATCATAAATGTCCAGTGCCAAGCTCCTAAATAAAATTGTTTTTATTTTATAGTTATAAATTGTTAGCTTCATTAATATACTTTTGTTATAGTTTATTCATCAACGATAATTAAGACTGAAAACGTAAAAGTTTAAATCTAAAATATCTTTTTACAATATTCTTAAATAAATTTATGTAAATATAGAATGAAAAATAAACCGAACTCGCTATGTCTGGGAAACCGTCCCGTCGCTCTGCCAATTGACCTACCGTGCCGCTGTTCGTCTTCTATATGTGATCATCTTTATCGGGACGGTGGAATTGTTTTTGGATATTTTAAAATTCTTAAATAATATATTTCTTATATTAAACTATTTTAGTATTTATTCACACTTATACATATGTAAAACAAGACACCAGACACCTTTAAGATTTCTAAAATTTTTCATATATAAGAATACCCACTGTTGAGAATCTCTTAGTTTTGTCGACCTTACAATGAATGTTGAAGCGAAACACTTAGTACGAAATTTTCAAACTTTTACCATGAATTTTCGTCTTCCTGTAGACTTTTTGTCGTGCGTTAATGTGGAGGAGATAGAATAATCAAGTTATTTTGCACTCTCCAAAATATATCCGATTAATAACTTCCAGACCAGATATAATGAGCCACTTACAAAACCTGTGATGTGTGTGTGCAGGTAAATTTTAGCTCATAAATATAACATTGAAAAAAAAAGACATCGAAATAGTTCCTTGTTAAAAAAATCTATTCTATAACTAATTTATCTACGTGAAATCTAAAAATGAAAATAAAATAAAAAAAAATCTTAAACCTAATCTGACTTTATATTTAGGGTCAGATTTTTAAATGTAACATATTATATTAGCACGTTCTCATTTGTATCAGTAATGCAGTACTGATAGTACTGGAATGCAGGGACCTCTAATTACTCGTCCATTGTAATCAGCTTGCTCCGTTCTGTGTCAATGATTTAGACCTCTTTTATAATGTCACTTAGGTACATAGAAGTTTGATTTGAGTTATAAAAGATTGTGAAATTACAAACTTTGCAAATTATATAAAAGCTTCTTTGCTATGTTTAAATCCTGGTCGTGTTAGTGATTTTTTCATTGTATGTTTATTTCTACTGACCCGAGAAAAATTGTCATAGCAACAAAAGCAAATAAAAATCCGATTCCTGTTAATTGTTCAAATTTTACTCTTTTTATCATACTTCAAAGAATAAGTGAGTATAAAAAAAAGAAATTGGTTTTGTAGTTTTAAATTATGACGTTAAATATTTAACTAAAAATATGGTTAGTCTTATCTTGAACCAACCTTCTCTAAGAAATATATAAGGAAAGTTTACTCTATTGATAATTAATTAATTTTATAAAATCTTACGCTTCAAGTCGTTTGATAAATCTCTTGTTGTCAAAGAAATTATTACACGACACAAATTCATTATAAATAATTACCATAATTAATATTAATGTATCTCAATTTCAATAAAGGTTACTTAATATTGAGTCCATCAATATTTAATATAAAGTAATAACTATTTTTAGGGTTCCGCACCTAAACAGTAAAAACGGAATCTTATTACTAACATTCCACTGTCCGTTTGTCCGTCAATCTGTCACCAGGCTATATGTCATGAAGCGTCAACCGTTACTACTATAAGACCAAAAAAACTAAAACAGAATAGAATAAATAAAGGGGAGATCCCTAAACACCGAAAGATATCATATTTTTTAAAGGCGATTTAAAATTTTTTTTCACTTTAAATAAATACTTAAAAAAGTCAATATTTAAGCGGGGCTCCTATACTACCAACGTATTTCGTTTGCGCGATGTTAATAATAGCAACAGGTAGACGCTTGGAGTATTCATGTAATATTTAGTTGTTTATGTATTAAGAAAAAAAAATAGAATAAAATACATATACAAGGGGGAACATCATTTGTTTTTCCGATTTTTATTGATAATGGTACGAAACCCTTCGTATGCGAGTCCGACTCTCACTTTTCTGATTTTTTAGTATTACGACGACTCTGGCTGTCAATATTTTTTGATACATTTTGGTGTGATTCGTACATAATAAAGATATAACTGCGCTTGTAGTTTTTGAATTATTTATGAGCTTATTTAATTTTCATAACACCTATCTGTAGTAAAGAAAATATTGTATCTCAATGATCATATTTCTGGTTCGATACAAAAATGTCTAAGGCTAGTGATATGTAGAATGTGTATAAATAAAATGCTTTTGACGAGATAAATCTTTAAATATTTTTTTTATTTTCTCCTACTCTTAAATATTTTAACTCTAAGTACTTACATTTGTTAAGCAAATATTGTAATTCTACTTCTGTGCGAGATACAACCAAGACTATGCTATATATTTTGGTTGGCTTTTTGCCAGATTCCTCAAAAAGCTTATATTACCATTAAAATAGTTATTATCCTTCTGTAACTATAAATAACTGATACATTGTAATGCTTATCACGTAAATATACTGCATGAAAATTATTTGAAATCTTATTATCTTAAATTTTTTTCCATATATATATTTATTTAGTTAAATTAATGTAATCTAACGTTGGAAACCTCCAAAGTCCTCTCAACTTCCTCCATATAATCATATGGCTTGTCCAATGTATATATATACAAGTAGTAATCAAAGAATATGCCTATTTTACACAAGACATGTTTGAACCGAAAATATTTATAAATGAGAATAAAATAAATTATTAGAACTTTCTTAGAAAAAAAAATATATGAATTTTTATGCAATAGATATTGGCAACAAATCAGCTCCTCGATTATGGTTATCTTTTAAGATAGAGTTATTTTTTCAATTATTATATTTCATCAATATCCAATTATATATAATATATATGTATAATTGAATATTAAATACATAGTAGTTTATATAGTATATATTTTAATCCTGTGGAATATCCGAGTTAGCCGATATTTTTGTTGCTTAGGTCTCACTGTAGTGGTATCAAAAAAAAATAAGTATGTATTTTTTTTACTATAAAAACATCCAAAGTAATTCTTGTTAAAACAATACCCTTGGTTTATTCTGTTCAATGATTTATATATCGAAATGCTCATGTTGATTAATGGTTAGTACTTTATAAAGAGATTTCCCTTGACTTCAACAAGATGGATGACACTTCAATAAAAATAAAAGAGAAGTGTTTATTTCATCAAATTTAGAATCCGGTGTCGATAAGTTGAAAAATTATAAATAACTGAATATTTTATATACCAATTGCAATTGAAAGATGATAAAATGAGCAACTTATTGATCTAACAAGAAAGAAAAGGTAAAGTAAGATAATGATAACTTGTCAACGTACAAAATCATTGTTTTTAATACTTACATAATAATTTGAAAGGTAACTATGATTTTAAATAATATAATTGAAGAAAAATACTATAGATATTTAAAGGAAACTTACTATGATTTATGTTGATTTTTTTATAAATAAATATGAAACTGATCAACATAAAATAATAATTATAAAACACAATTAGTTACGTCTATCATCAGTCTGTGATATATTCTAGCAATCTTTACACATAGTTCACTTTATTGTCATGTAATATATAGTATCTGTGCATTTGTGTTGCGTCCTTCCTACTTTATCACTCTTAACTGACTATTACCTTAAAGAGGACAATGGACTTTGGATACGCCAATACAAGACTTGCAAGTAGATTTTTTCAATACCTTACGGACAAAAAGAAAAGGATACTGAAAACTATAAAAGAAAAGAGCCCAAGATACTGAATACTATAAGCTTCCATTTTTTTCCGAATATTTATCCCATATTTTCTTGGTGGTAGACCATAACATCCGGTCGCCGGCAAAGTTACCACCCATCGGGCAAAGTCGTACCGCAAAGCGACCTAGTCGTGTTCCGGCACGTTGCTCGATGAAGCCGTATATGGGAAATGGGTCTGAACAGCTGCGGTACGTTGGCGAACCGGTTGACGTCGAGTTGGTGTTTGTTTTGGCGGGTGTCTAGTCGAGGAGGGTAGCGGGATCCGAAGCGACGGCTTTCCGCTGGCCGCCCGCAGATAGTTGGGGGCCCAATTAGTGGGTTAGCCACCCACGAAAGGCTGCCCCGCCAGCTGCGAAAAATCCCAGGGTGGCTCCATCGTGCTGGTTGGCGACCATGCGAGGAGGCCCGATGGCGATCCCTGGGGGGGTTCGGGCGTCCCCGCAGTCTCCAGGCTAGCCTCCCAGCGACAAGACATCACCAATTTCGACGTCGGGTTCGATACGTACCGCCTCGTTCAACTGCCATTTCCGATCCCTATTCACTTTTATTTTATTTTTTTTGTGAGTAAAGTTAAAAAGAAGAAAATGTTTTTACAGCGGTTGCACTCCTCCTCATTTAAAGTGCACCTCACTAATATCAGGGGTTTGCACTCTAATATCCTAGCTGTCCATCACCACCTGGAGACAGAGCAGCCGCACCTCTTCTTTTTGACGGAGACGCAGATACAATGTCCTTTGAGCGCTGCGCACCTGCATTATCCCGGATACACGTTAGAGCACAACTTTCGCTCACGTGCCGGAGTCTGCGTGTATGCGCGGAACGACCTCTGTATCCAGCGTCTCCGTAACCTTGAAGAGCCCACTTTTTCTTCTTTATGGGTTTTAGTAGACACAGGAAACGAAAAAATCCTGTATTCCTGTGTTTACCGTTCGCACAGCGGTGACCAGGAGACAACTAGATTATTCGAGTATCTCGGTGAGGCTGCTGATATGGCTCTGCATCAGTTCCCTTCAGCGCAGCTCGTCTTTCTGGGGGATTTTAATGCCTGTCATCAGGACTGGCTGTTCCCGTACCAGAAGACCGACCATGCTGGAAGAGAAGCGCGGAACTTTGCGTTGTCCTTGGACCTCTTTCAGCTGGTGAAGCAAGCGACAAGGGTACCAGATGTGGTAGGCCATACAGCCAATTGCCTGGACCTTCTGCTGACAACTGATCCGGACAGGTATCGGGTAGAGGTTACCTCTCCTTTGGGAACCTCCGATCACTGTCTGGTGAAATCTGTGTTTACATATTCCCCACCAGCTTTCGAACCTCATGGTGTTAGGCGAGTATGGAAATACAAGTCAGCAGATTGGGATGAGATGCGGCACTTTTTTGCGTCTTATCCTTGGCGGCAGGTCTGCTTCTCTTCTTTGGATCCGTCGAGTTGCGCGGATGCTATAACCGATGTGGTGCATCAGGCAATGGAGTATTTTATTCCTTTTGCTGACGTACCCATCGGTGGCAAAGCTCGCCCATGGTTTAATGCCGAATGTGGTCATGCTCAAGACCGAAAACATTCGGCATATCTCATTTGGGCTGATGCTCGAAGCCGCAAAACTCCGGATGTAAGTTCGAAGAAGAGAGCCTTTAACCAAGCTGCCAAGTCCTACAAAAAGGCATTGCGGAAGGCTCGTCTCGATCGAATCGCTAAGAATGGCGAAAAGCTCTCTGTCAGACCAACTGGCAGTCGAGCTTTCTGGTCTCTTGTGAAAGCGATCGAGTCGAATTTCTGCCAACCCTCACTGCCTGCTCTGCTGAAGCCGGATGGATCCCTGGCCCACACAGCAACAGAGAAAGCGAACGTACTTGCTTCTCTGTTTGCTGATAATTCGCATCTAGACACTGGCAATGCTTCTCCAGCACATCTTCCTCACTGCGGTATTTTGATGCCTGAAATCCGCATCACTAACAAAGAGGTATGGAGAACATTGTGTCGTTTAGATGTGAATAAAGCCAGTGGTCCTGATGATATACCAGCCATTCTGCTCAAGACATGCGCAGCTGAGTTGTCTCCTGTACTGACACGTCTGTATCGTCTCTCTTTCATGACTGGAATAGTGCCGAAATCCTGGAAGCTTGCTAATGTGCAACCCGTGCCCAAAAAAGGCAGCCGTGCCGACCCTGTCAATTACAGACCGATTTCAATCACCTCCATACTCTGCAAGATTATGGAGCGTGTATTGAACTCGCGCCTACTAGCATACCTAGAAGGTAACGATCTCCTCAGTGACCGACAGTACGGGTTTCGCCGTAATAGGTCTACTGGGGACCTCCTAGTGTATGCTACTCACATTTTAGGCGAGGCCATCGAGAAGAACGGAGAAGCGGTCGCCGTCTCTCTGGACGTCTCGAGGGCATTTGACAGGGTCTGGCATGCGAGCCTTATATGCAAGCTTTCAGCGTACGGTATATCTCCTGGTCTGATCGGCTGGGTAACGGACTTTCTGAGCCACAGATCTCTCCGAGTAGTTGTCGACGGGTGTTCCTCGGAACCCTTGACAATAAATGCCGGAGTGCCTCAGGGGTCCGTTCTTTCTGCAACTCTGTTTCTGCTGCACATTAGTGATCTGTTGAAGCCCGGTATCTATGGGTATGCAGACGACAGCACAGTTGTAGAAAGATATCTGCCGAGTACTCGGGCTAGTCGAGATCAAGTACAGTCTGAAAGAGAAGCCATGGTGCAACGTTTGAATGACAAACTTCAGGCAGTCTCCGCATGGAGCAATGCCAATCTTGTCAAGTTCAACGCCACCAAAATGCAGACGTGTCTATTCACCGCAAAAAGGAGCCCTTTCACCTGGGCTCCTACTTTCCAGAATGTATCCTTGGAATACAGTGACCGGCTTCAGTTGTTAGGCTTAGAGATTTCCTCGAACCTCAACTTTGGTCGGTTCATTGAGTCCAGAGCAAGAGCAGCAGCAGCAAAGCTTGCCGTTCTGGCGAAGGTTCGGCAGTACTTTACACCGGGACAGCTTCTTGTTTTATACAAAGCACAGATCCGATCGTGTGTAGAGTACTGTGGTCACATATTTGCTGGTGCCGCAAAGTCTCATCTTGCGGTTCTGGACTCAATTGAGAGGCGAGCAAAGAGGCTTATAGGCGATCCCGAAAGTGTCGGAGCCGACCTCCAAAGCCTTGAACACAGGCGTAGAATTGCTAGCCTCTCAGTATTCTATAGGATACATTTTGGTGAGTGTGCGCTGGAATTACACAATTTAATTCCCCCGTCCCCCTTCCATCACCGGACGTCCCGACGCACGGCAGGTTTTCATCCTTTTGTTGTGGACATTCCACCTGTCCGAACGAAGCGCTTTGCTTCCTCATTTTTACTGCGTACAGCAAAGGATTGGAACAGCTTGCCTGCGTCGGTATTTCCGACCGAATACAATGTGGGTGTCTTCAAGCGAAGAGTGAATAGGTTGCTAGGGTAATGCGCCTTACCACCTAAGACTACATTCCACTTACCATCAGGTGGAATGTAGTCAAGCATTGCCCTAGATCATATAAAAAAATAAAAATAAAAAAAATATATCCCATATATCTCAACCAACAATGCCCCATCCCATTTATACTCTCGCACACCCAATTTAAATGATATTTTTATTAAAATAAAACGCTGGCACAAGGAGAGGATGTTGGTCATAACACAAAACTGTTTACTAAAAGCACACGTTGTATAATTTAAACATTTTACCAGAGCTTTGAAACAATGCAATAGTGTCTTAGGTCGGACAGAAATATTATTAACCAAATATTTAATGAATGTTTCTTAGAATAATATGATAAAAAACAAGTTGTAAATTCTGTTTCGTTTTCGATTTTATTTTGTCCACGTGATAAAACAAAATGATTTTTTTACTGTTTTTTTAATTAATTTACAACTAGTTAAATTATTGAGTTGTATTTTATTTCCAGTAGTAAAAGTAAACTTTACAAAAAAATATTTTTTAATTTAATAAAAATAATTTATAGATTAATATTTATTTTATATTCTGAAATACAGTTACGTACAACATTCTTAGTTTAAAATTATAACCGGAAATAGGACTAAGTTTTAATTTAAAAATTAGAATTTATAATGACAAAATATAATAACAATAAAATAAAATAAACTAATAACATATTACATATTTAATTTTATTGATAGTAGTTAAAGAAAAACAATCAAGATTGCTATGAAAACGATTAAGTAAAAACTTTTATCCCTAAAGAGTATCGTAAAAAAAAAATATATTTGATTTTGGTCCTTATGTGTTCTGAACCATTTATAAAAGGCTTCGATGAAATGTTAATAGGTTACATGACGTTCAAATTAGTCAATATTATCAAGTCAGGTAGGTGACACGCTGACTGATAGGTCATTTGACTTTGAATGAACTGTTGTTAATAATGTATGTGTTAATTTAAAAACCCATCAATTATATTCCAAAATAAATATAAAACAAATCAAAATCGATAATGTAACACTCTGCCAAATTGCAACTATTTCCATCATGGACCATTTTTCTTTATCGTATGATGTTCCAGACTGGAAACATGGAATAATATTAAATCTAAATTAAACTCTTTTTACATTATTCCTACTAAAAACGTTGGGTAGGCCCCAAGGACAACCTTTGCAAAGAATTAAAGCATATTATTACTACTATAAGTTGACTTCCTCTTCTTTTGCAATTATCTTAAAAGAAACTTTATTAATTTAAAAGAGATAATAGATTTATTTTTTTGTTACGAGTTATGGTTGCAAAAGAATTAGCAATACTATGTAACCTTCAATTAGATTAGGACCACAAGTGATAATTAAAAGTTAACGATGTTTTATTAACATTATTTATAACATGAAGAATGGTCTTTATATATGGCTATTGCTAATAATAATATTATTGTATTTGAATAAATTAGATTATAAGTTGATTTTGCAATAGAGGATTTGAAGTAAGTGTTTTTAGTAATTTCTTCTTTTTAAAGACAATATATTTTTATCTGTATCATTTACTGTGGGCATTGTGCTGAGCCCCTCCCTTTTTTATGCTACTAATTTAGAAAAAAAAAATTAATTAACACTGATGGAAGCGCATGAGGATTTAATATAGGAACTCCTATACAGAAATTTCTTTTTGCTATGCCTTTTTTGAAGTTGATATATCTAAGTTCTGTTTTTATAGGAACCATCTCTAATAAAAGTTCTAACTCCCTGGTGAAAATCATGAATTTTGCTTAGAGGCTTCGAAGCTAGCGTTGTCGTAAAACAGCGAAATGAACGCTCAGCTCAACGAATGAACATTGCGACAAATGGCGATTTTTTTTGCAAGGGGATAATATAATATTATAAACAATTCATCTCGTACATCCTGGTATTAAGTGATAACTGAAATATTGAAAACGTACAAATTTAATACAATTTTGAATAAAAGGAATAGTTTAAATAAAACAGTTATTCGATGTTATTTTTTTTTTCTACCAAAAGTTCATATAAATTTCATATATACAGAATAGAGTGTACTTAAATAAGTATGCACAACATTTTATTTGTACCCTTAGATACTAAAATGCAACTAAATTTGAGGTTTTTTACAATTTAAAATATTTAAACTTAAATTAAAAATATATAAGCAATATATGTTTAACTTCCTAAAAACAATTAAAAATATATAAGCAATATATGTTTAACTTCCTAAAAACAATTCTAATTAGAGCATTTTTTTAACTTTTACTTAAATATATTCAAGCAAATTCCCGGCTTAAATAAAATAATGAAGAAACAATTGTTTTTAATAATTATATGTGTATGTCTAACTTTGACTTTCAATAAATTTTATGTAAATTAAGTTCTTACAATGTTGGTTGCTATTTCATGACAATTTTATTCCAACGTCCCTAGAACACCGAACAAGGTTAGGAGTGTAGGTATTTTAAATATTCATTGTACGTTTATTTTTAGCTGCAAAACAAACATTTTCTGCAGTTTTCTTTGTAAAAGTTTAAATACTTATTTAGATGTATTGCATAATTGTTTAGAATGTCACTTTAACTTTCTCTTCTATTGCGTCCAAGAAGATTGCTGTGGCCCAGCATTGAATTATTCAATTACAAGAAATGACAGATAGTTTGATTTTATTCAATGTTGAAGCGTTGCAAATATTGTAATATAAATATATTACCAAATCAAAATTTGTAAAATTTGTATATTAAATTAAAATCATCTTAGAGTGCGTCTGTCAAGTTAGTCAATTTAGTAGACAGAAACAGGTTCTTATCAACTTCTCGGGATTATAAGTTTACACTTTTTCCACAACAATTAAATTCACTGTAGGTAGCCTAAATATTCTTATATACTCGTGATATATAGCTCCTTAATATTTTATTTATTTTTACTTAAACTTATATTTAGACAACGGAAAAGAGAAACAAGGATAGTTCTTCGAGATTTTATTTTATGTGAATTTAGTTTTAGTGAATCGACTTTAACGAACATTGTTTTATATATAAACATTTGTGTTATAATATATATTGCTTTTACAGTTATAAATATAATTATTTATACACGATTTCAATGCTATTTAACTCCATGTCACTACTGCCAATTAAGCGCTACATACACCCTCTCCAATATTCTCCGTTAGCTTTAACCCGTTACTTCTCTATTAATTTTTTTATATATTTTACTAAAATTGTATATCGTATGTACGTATAATATATATATATATATATATATATATATATATATATATATGTATATATATACTTATACATGTTTAAGTAAGTATAAGTAAGTATATATTTTGGTTTAAATTTGTTACTAGTTTTTTTTTAGTTTGCACGCCTAGACGTTAATTCTTGTACTTTTTAAGGTTGTCTGGTAGAAAGTTTCAAATAGCATGCAGTTTACATATTGCCTTTTTTGATTTTGTGAAAATGTGCAATAAAGAATAAATAAATACAATAAATAATACACTTTTAAATCTTTATTTATATTCTTCCTCTGTTTCTAAAGCTTTCACTGTTACCTATTTTTTAAGGTATTTAACTTCTCGCTTTTAGTAAATATCACTTTATCACATCAAATCACAATTAGTGTAGGTCTATAGCCTTCAGCTAATAATAATCAATGTCCAGGCTCTGTGTGTTAGTGACTAGTTGATGATAGTCTGTAAAGCCATGTCAGCTTTGATAAGTTACTTGGGATGCATGCCAAATATGTTGAACTGAAACGCGTTATCACTTACTTAATTCTATAGCTTAGTGTATGATACCGATAAAAGTACTATTAAAACCATACTATATTCCATAGCACTTAACTGATATTACACCTAAATTTGAACAAGCAAAATGAATAAATCATATTTTAATAATCATCATGTCGTTGGTATTATGAGCTGTTTTATGTACATTTCAAAATGCATTTTTTTGGACTTTCTAGAATATGACATGAAGTAATCCTTAAATATATTTCAATGACTTATAAAGTATATTTGAATAATATTTTTATTGAATGTCTGAAAAAATAATAGCATAAAAATATAATAAGCTTTATAAATAAATAATATTTATATTTTAAATATTTAATATCAATATTTCTTTTTTTTTGTTAGTTAACGATTTTTAAATAACTATCATTTTACACAAAAGTTGCTTAGTTTGAATTGATAGTAATATATATTTCAAATCAAAACTGAAACAGGTATCCGTCCTTACGTTGTGGACACTTTATCTGTCCGAGCGAAGCGCTATGCTTCATCATTTTAGTGCTTACAGGGAAGGACAGCTTGCCTGAGATAGTAGGTACTTCCTGCCAAATACAATGTAGGTGTCTTCAAGAGACTAGGGTATAGGTTGCAAGGTTAATGTGCTTCACCACCTATGACTACATTTCCACTCTCTATCATGGTATGGTATTGATATCAGCAACATAAGCATAGACGAAAAAAGTTTCTTAGCATTGCTGAAGTCACAGTGCTGGTACCGAGCCCATCGCGTTGCATGGAGAGGAGTGGAAATAGTGCATGGGACTTGCGACCCAGGTGTAGGTCTAACTATTATCCAAAAATATTGGAAAGTGAAAGAAACCAGATTAGTATCTTATATAAATTAGATTCTTAGAGACAAGACAAATAGATTTGTTTACCAAAAAGTATGGAAGAGAAAGAACTGGCTGTTATCTTCCCGGAGCTGTATTTTAAATTAATTCAGTAATTATGATTCTTATTTTATTAGAAGAAAAATGAATATTATTAAACTTTATTAGGGAAAGCGTCTAAACTCTTTAAGCTGTGCAAAGTGCTAGAAAAGTGACTAATTTCATAGTAAATTAAAAAAAAACTAAAACTGTATTTGGGTACCTCGAGTTGATGTAATATAAAGTTAACTCCCAAAAAAAAAAAAAAAGATAAAAAAAAAGCTAACTACGGATCCCATGTATAGTCCCATGTACTTGGGCTTTAAAGGTTTTAACTTTAAATCTCCTTTTACCACACCTTTGACGCATTCAACAGATACTATATTATTTCCTAACAGAAGAAATAGGAAGAGATAGGAGACTCACATGAGTGAGTGACATAGGTCATAGAGATGTGAGTTCAGAGATAATAAAAAGCATCCTTATTAAATTCCTCTGTCAAGAACGAAATCACATTTGCTATTATAATTTCAAATTTGTTTAAATTTTATGTGCACCATAATGCCACCATAGTTTGTAAGAAACGCTTCAAACTAAAAGCGTAAATATTTGCGGAAAGCTGGATTGACTATAAATAAAAAATAAGCCACTTTTAAGTCTATAGTGACCATGTAATTGTTATCTTATATTAATTTAGATACCGTTCTATGGTCTCCCATTTTGAAGTGAGACTTAGCTAAGAACTTATTGAAAGGTTTATGATTCAAAATGAATCTTTTATTGCCATTCGGTTTACGTGCTAGAAATATTCTAGATAAAAAATAATATACCGACCGAATTGAGAACCTCCTCCTTTTTGGAGTCGGTTAATAAAATGGTTACATAATGCATTACAAACGTTAATAGCGCCTTAACTTCATATTTTTTTAATGGCTATAGATATATCTTACTTCTTTTGTATATATGAGTCTCAAGTGCTTGTACGAAACATTTGTGCTTAGTATGTAATTTTGAGGTTGTTTTTATTTAAAAATATAGCAAAATAGTTTCGTGGTATCTAGTAGATAATTTCCTATAAAATTAGAGCTTGACGTTTCATAAGTACTATGTCAATTACAATAAACAATGTGAATTTGACTTTTATATTTTTAAAACCTCCAGTTTCTTATTAACTGTGTATATTTACGAATTAAATCTTAAACATACCCAGTGTTTTTTGAGATTTACTAATTACCTTTCCTTACCTACGGGATACCTATTGCGATCTATAAACAAATTTTTATAAATAAAGAATGAAAAATAAACCGATACGGGCAGGGATTCAAACCCGCAACCTCTGGGACAGCGTCTCATCGTTCTACCAATTGAGCTCCCGTATCGCAGTCCATCTCGTTAAATTAAGCATTCTATGTGTGATCGTCCCTGCCCGTATCGGTATTTTCAAATATAATCAAAGTGTTTTAAGTTTATTCATATAGTTTAGTTATCTTACAAAAATAACTTTAATACGACAATCTTTGGCCCCTTGGTATTTATTATTAAGTGCATGAGCTAACGAAATATGTCAAATATAATAAAGTAAATATGTTAAGAATATTTAATTATAAAATAACAGAACACAAAAATATAACGGTGGAAGATTTTGCTACCCAGTAACGAGATATCTTGTTTGTGTTTCATTATCTCTATAAGATTATATAAAAGTTATAAAAATATAAATTCATATTTTTATATGGGTAAAATTCTAATTTATAAGGTCAAGTTACGGGTAAGATTCACAGTTAGAAATATTTATTATTATACATCTATGATCTACATTCACGTTAAAAAAATCACAGTTTAATTAACAAATTCGTTTGAATAAGTTGAAAATCTTAAATCAAAATCACCAATCAATAAAATAATGAAACCTAAAAATATATGTTCAAAAGGTCGCCAGTCTAATAGTCAAAATCGACAAGCTCTGAATAATTCTAAGGTCAAAAGAAGTAACTATAAGCTGAAAGTATTTTTTTACTGTTTTTTTTAATAACCCCAGTAAAAAAAGAAAAGAATACACCCTGTGTAAATAGGTTCACTCGAGACAGTCATATTGCACAAGGTAGCCATTGTTCTATAGTCAGAGTAAAAACCGCTACGTAAATAATATTTTTTAGTTAGTCATAATTTTAATTCAAATTCCAAATATCTTTATTCAAGTAGACATTTACGCGTACTTTTGAATCGTCAATTACATTAAATGGTCAGTATAGTCAGTCTGTGAGTAAGCTACGACCAGATTGGAATGTTGTTTTGCTGAGAAGAGCTGGCCAGAAACTCAACATAACTTAGTACGCCAGTGGTCAAATAAATTGATGTAGGTAATTAAAATTTCAATCCAATAACTTGACCTTCTTTGTAACTAATATGGTTATAGTTTTATTATTATTATAAATATTATTATAATTTAAATTCCCATTATTTTTCTGTTTTGACTCTATGCAACAAGAAAATGATTCAATATATTTCTTCCACCGTCTATATTTATTTTAAACTCCAATTTCAAATTTGAGTAAGTATCAAATAATTAAAAAAATATTGAAATATCTACTACTCATTTAAGGTCTAAGCAAAAAAATAGGATTTCGCGGAGGTCTCGTTTTTGAAATCCCTGCCTGTTTCGGTTTATTTTTTCATTCTATATTTATTTATGGCTATACACGTTTATAAATATTTTAAAAAAGGTTCTTTTACCAGAAACCCTTTAACAGAGGATACATTTGTAACATTTTGGGTAAGATATTCTACTTTATCCTACCCCTCAGAGTTTGTCATTCTCTTACGTATCACACAGTATATGATTACTCCACAATCGTAACCTTGTTAACAATTATTATGCTCTGGTTTGCAATATTTTATTTGATTTCAAATCGTTTCTTGATTTCCGTTTATATATATATATATATATATATATATATATATATATATATATATATATATGTTGGAGACGGTCATTAATACGAACGCCAAACAAAACTCGACAGGAAATGCGTCACATGCCATTCGGCTAAGTTCGTGCTAGGAGAGAAGCAAGTTCATGGAGCGATAAACATATCGTAGCTTACTGCTCTATTTAAAGTATTGGATATTTTAATATAAGTTTATTTTAATATTTTTTTAAGCGCTTTACTCTGTGTATTAAGTCCACCTTTTGTACTAGTTTTAGGCAATAAAGACCAAATAAAAAAATAAATATTTTGAAATCCGAAAATTTGTCTCATTTTCACGACAAAACATAAAAAATGCTTATGCATTTCTTCTGTTTAGTCATGGTGACAGTCTTACTTTAAAACTAAAAATGTATTGTTATTTGTATACACTGTAAGTAGTAATGATCGATGGCTTATTATTTGAGGCAACAGCGATATCAGGGCTTTTTTTGTCGTTTTACGCTAGATTACGAGATTTTTCTCCCTCGTAAAAAGATCAATGTCTAATATGTTGACTCATGCAATAAACTATCGCCATAAGAAGTTTCATAAAAATCCATCAAGTTGTTTTTGCGTGACGCGCTAAAAAAGAAACAACATTTATCAACAATAACTTTGTAGCAGCTAATAAAGATTTGTATTTGTGTTTATTTAAAATATAAAATAGCTATTACGACCTATTTATTAAAAGTATTACATTTAAAAAAAAGTTATATATACAAAGAAGAATAAAAAAAATATGAGTTCTTACTTAAGAGATATCTCATAAGTAATACAATTAATAAATTATTAAATAGATACATACAATTCAGGACTATAAAAAAGTCATATGAACAAAATGTTGTAGAAACATCTTACTGTATAAGCTGAAATAATGCATAAAAGTTTGGATAGTTTCAAAATTTATATTATAGGCTAACATTGACGGCCTCGGAATAGCGTAGGTGTGTGGTGAAAACCAAACTTTGATGCATATATATGATAAGTAGAACATACATATACCAGGTTGCTCATCATAATGTGGCCGCTAGTGATTTAAATTAAATTATTGTTCATTAAATTTCGCAATAAACTCATTTTTATTGTAAATAATATATCATTATCGTATATTATATTAGCAAGGTTGTCAAACGTGTTATACATATACACATTGTATGAACGAAGAACAATTATTTAGTATTGAAATGAAGTGAATTACGACAAATGGTTTTATTCCAATGAAATGTTTTGCTATAAATTATAAATAACTAAAAACTAATTATTAATTTGCTGTAGTTGTATGTGTTTAAGTATTATTATTATTATTATTATTTTCTCTTATATTTTTGTTAAGTAGTAAGTGCTTTGTTTTTTTTTTCATTCCACTGATGATTGGTGAGTTTGGCAGCTTTTATGATTATATATATACTTTATTATTGCTTTTATTAATATAGTATATATTTTTTAGTTTTGTTTTCATAGTTTCCTTAAATTTACATTTATTGTCTCACTATACTTGTATTTTTTTTTAATAACTATTATTTTAATTTAATCTAGTTTTTTTATTTGTTTTTGTTTGCGTATTGTATTGTAATACATATATATTTTTATTAGTAAATCATGAATAGTAATCTCGACTTAAATGACAGTTTTTCTCATGCTCGTCACATGCCAGTAGTTATGTGAGCGCAGATAGTGCTACGTCTAACATTCTGTCTTTGAAAGAATTTATTTCATCTCTTTCAACTAAGTATCCTCACAATCTTAATATAGCTCATGTCAATGCCCAGAGTATTCCTGCACATCACTCCGATCTTCTGGCATCCATTAGCAGTGATCATCTTGATGCTTTATTAATTTCTGAGTCATTTCTCAAACCCTCCCTTCCGTCCGTTCAATTTGCTCTGCCTGGCTTTGTTCTTATCCGTAATGATAGAATAGGCAAAGGTGGAGGCGGTGTAGCTATTTGTCTGCGTGCTGATATTCCTTATAAAATTGTAAAAATATCTTCCTCAGCATATTCTAATTCAGAGGAGTATCTTTTTATTGAAATGACATTGCGACATACCAAGATTCTTCTAGCAGTATTTTACAGTCCGAATCTTACTATAGATTATTTTGGTAGCCTGGAACACCTGTTAAACGAACTGTGTCCTAATTATGATCATATAATTATTATGGGCGATTTCAATATGTGTATTCTTAAGAATGATTCCCGTACTCATAAACTTCAATCTCTTATAACTTCATTTAATCTTAACCTCCTTCCCACCTCGGCTACTCATCACTTTCTAAATTGCAACCCTTCACTTTTAGATCTATTGATTGTTTCTTCACCTCATCATGTTCTTACACATGGTCAATATACAACTTCTTTTTCTTATCACGATTTAATCTTCATGTCATATCGCATTAGACCACCTAAGCGTATTCCACACTTTCGGAGTCTTCGTAGTTATAAGAACATAGACTAGGTTTCATTACCGAGGGACGCTAGTAATATCGATTGGAGTAATATTTATGATACTTTTTGTGTTAACTCAAAAGTAAATGCTTTTAATTTAATAATAACCAAATTTTTCGATTGTCATGCTCCTGTAAAACGTCTTAAAATAAAACGCATTCCTGCGCCATGGCTTACAAATGAAATAAAAGATATGATGTCAAAAAGGGATAGAGCTAAAAGGAGGTATAAACGCTCTCCATCTGAACAAAATGTAGAGGCATTTAAATTCCTACGCAACCGTTGCAATCGTTTATGCAGAGACGCCAAAAAATGCTTTTACCACGATTCTCTCGTTAACATAAATACTAGCAAGACATGGAAATTTTTAAAGTCCATTAGTATCGGAAAAATGCCAGTCAGTGCTTGCAAAGATGTTGATTTAGATGCACTTAATGACCATTTCTCTATTCCACCGATATCTGCTCTGACTGGCAAGGCGGATACTCTTCGCAACTTGTCTGACTTGCCAGCACCGAACTGATCTCAATTCAATTTAGGTGTTGTTAGTGAACTTGATGTTAAGACCGCTATACTATCTATTTCATTTAACGCAATGGGTAATGATCAACTTTGCTCCAAAATGATTACATTTATTCTCCCCATTACCCTTCCAGTATTAACGCATATTTTTAACTATTCTTTTTCGAGTTCGACCTTTCCTTTGACTTGGAAAATGGCACATGTCATCCCTCTTCCTAAAATTTCGAATCCGACTTGTATCTCTCATCTTCGACCAATATCTATTTTACCTTTTCTCTCTAAAGTTCTTGAACATATTGTGCATCACCAGTTATCTTCTTACGTTTTTTCTAATTCTTTTCTCACCCCCTACCAGTCTGGTTTTCGTCCTGGGCATAGTACGGGAACTGCTCTTTTGAAGGTTACAGAAGACATACGCTTGGCTATGGAAAAAAAGTATGTTACTATTTTGTTACTACTGGACTTCAGCAGAGCTTTCAATTCTGTTGATTATGATATTCTCCTTGCTATATTAAAATCCATGAATTTTTCTTCTTCCACAATTACTTGGTTTGATTCTTACCTACGAGGTCGCTCACAGTGTGTTTGCCTGGACTCATCCTTTTCTAACTGGGCTCATCCACAACTGGTGTGCCTCAAGGTGGGGTCCTTTCCCCGCTACTCTTTTCAATTTTTATCAACTCTGTCACTAAAGTAATTTCTTCTAGTTTCCACCTTTATGCTCACGACTTGCAGCTGTACCAGCATTTTGCTATAAATGATGCTGACCAGGCTATAGCTGCAATTAATTTAGATCTTGAACAGATTAATTGTTGGTCTAGATCTTATGGACTAGTACTTAATCCGGTTAAAACTCAGGCGTTAGTTTTATGCACGTGTTAGATATTATAAGATTCTATAATTTAAAACCACTGAATTAATATGGTATAAAGTATTTTAACCAAGCTACTTCACACTATTATTATGATAATATATTTCAATGCATTATTTGGATAAGTTTAAAGAAAAGAAAGAGCTAAACGAATCTATCATTTAATACAACAAAATGACTGCCGGTACATGAATATAATAAATACTATTGTTATTACTGTGTAATTATTTAGACACAATTACCGATAACTCAATACTGTGAAATACCCACCATAGTTATTACACATATTTTAAACAATGTAAGTATAAGAACCACTTATCTTGCCCGTTCTCCAATACAGATTGTCTTTAATAGAGGCTTATAGCCATATTTATAACATAACAACATCGACAGAAGCGCCAACGGCAGCTTCTGGAGATAAGTCATATTCACAACTTTAAACATCATTAAATATATGATAATAACAATATAATGTACATAACCATTTTAAATGCCTAAGCATATTTATAACAATCTTATATCTTTCACACATTTATGGCTTACCTAATAAGATATGTAAATACAATATATTTAATATCTTAAGGCTACTTCCGATAGCTTGTCAAATTAATATCTTTTACTACTTTTATAACATACCAGTAATAACAATGATATATAGATCTTAATTCGTAAATCTAATTGTAACAACAATATTTATTGTTAATGTTATTATGTAGGTAAATAAATAATTACATATTTATATTACCTACAAACCAAATTACTATATAATAACAATCTTATATGTAGCAATACGACAATAATATACCACACGCGACATCAATTGAACTCGTTACCTTTTCTTGCTCCTTTATTTCTTAATGATACTCTGATTAAATACTCTAATTCTGTCAAAAACTTAGGAATCATTATGAACTCTTCATTGTCTTGGGATTCCCAAGTTAATGAGGTTAGCCGCAAGGTGCATTATGCATTTCATTCGCTGAAGTGTCTACAAAACTTTTTGCCTTTAAAAACTAAGATATATCTTACTCAAACTCTCATTCAACCCATTATCGACTACGCAGATACCTGTTACTTGGATGCCACGGAGGAACTTCTCAATAAACTTGAACGTCTACAAAATCTCTGTATCCGTTTTATTTTTGGATTAAAAAAGTTTGACCATGTTTCTAATTTTCGAAAACAGCTCAAATGGCTACCAATTCGCTTTCGCAGAAATACTCGCATTTTATGTCTTCTTTACAATATTCTCTACAATCCAACCTTCCCAGATTATTTGCGCCAACGCTTCTCTTTTGTTCATGATTCTGAATCTCCTTGTAGGCCGCACCTTCGTACAAATCTTAAATTCCCCATAAATAAAAGTAAAATTTACTCTCATTCTTTCACGGTTCAAGCAGTGAGGTTGTGGAACACAATTCCATACGCTATAAGATCATCTAAAACTGTATCTATCTTTAAAAAACGAGTGATTGAACATTATCTGTCCATGTAGATTTAGAGTTTGTATGCTTATATTTTTATGTTATTATTTATTAATTATTATTATTATTTTTTTTTTTTAGATAGAATTTTTGTAATCATTTGTAATTACTTTTTCTCACTTTAAAACTTATTTTTGTGTTTTGTTATTATTATTATTTTTTTTATTAGTTTTATTATTTTTTTTATTGTCATTCATACACTTAGTGTTTAGTTTTATTGTCATGTCATACACTTAGTGTTATTCATTGTTGTACTCTCCTTTCACAGGTCTGCTGGAAGAAATTTCATTTTGAAATAAGCAGTGCCTTTGTACGATTGTTTGTTTGAATAAGTTTATCTGATATGTATTCTGTGTGTACATAAATATTAAATAAACTAATAATCACTAAATCTTATAATAAATTACTAAAATCTCGATCTAATTCCGATTTTTGATAACTGTAGCTAAACTAAGTCTGACGTGACAATCCATATTCATGAGTCTAAAGGGATATCCACTTCATAAAGATATAAGATTATGCATATTCTATTGAAGAGATTATCTCTTAATACCCGATGACGTGAGCACGTTTTTTTTGGTTCAAAGTAAAGTAAAGTATGTATATTCATTATTCAGTATTTATTAATAGTGTATTTCTGATCTGTTTTTACCTTCTTATATTGGGTGAATTTCGTAAGATTTTATACCTATTATATATAAAAATAATAATTATAACAAAATCCAATATTAACGTTTACAATAATTAGTTTGGTCCGGCAGTCGGGGTAAAAGGTATTTTTTTCTGAGACTGGGTTTTTCGTTTTTGCAACTTAAAATCAGGGAAGACCGCGTTCAAACATTTTTTCATCATTAATTGAAATGATTGAGCGAAATTAATTGACTATGCCTAATAAAAAAAAATGTAAGAAATCCAAAAAAATGATTTTTTTTATAATACTTTTAGATTTCATATTATACTTTACTTTCTGTTTTTTTTATTTTTTTTTACTATTTATTGTAGTAAAGACGTATTCAGCGTTTCCAATAGCACTCTGAGCGCTATAAGGTAATCATTTGTGGAGACTTCAATATTAATATTCTTGAACAAAATTCAATAAGTATAAAGTTTTTAAATTTGTTCAAATCTTATAATCTTTTACACATGTTTATGGAGCCTACTAGAGTCACAACCACTAGTGCCACTTGTATTGATAACATTTTTACAAGTGTTATTCCAAATTTTAAATGTTTATTCAATACATTAGATTCTGACCACTATGGCCAATTTATTAAATTCAGTTGTAGCAAGAAAGAAAAATCAAAACAAAAAATAAATTTTATACCAGTGACTGTAGAAACTAGTAAATTAAAAATGGCTTAGTACGCTATTTGCCCTTGATGAAAAATTCAAACACCAATATTATGTATAATAACTTTTTTAGTACTTTCACTAAATTATTTAACTTTATATTTACTCCAAAAACAGTGGTTGTTAATGATAAATTAATGTTTAGTGATTGGGCATCTGCTGAGTTACACAAAAATAGAGAAAAATTATATAATATGTATGCGGAATTGATGTTTAATACTAGTAATGAGTTTAGGGATGAGGTAAAATTATTTTCCAAGTCTTTTAAAAAACAATGTAAAATAGCTAAAAATCAACATATTAAAAATAAAATAGGAAATAGCAATAATAAAATAAAAACAACTTGGAAAATAATTAATGAGGAAACTGGAAGAGCTAAATCCCAGAGGATCGACTTTAAATTAAATATAGATAATAAATATGTTACGTCTGACCTCGACGTTGCTACTGCTTTTGAAACCTTTTTTACTAATATTCCAGTGACTACAACGTTATCTTTAAATTCTTCTACCGCTGCAGCTATGGGTTTACTTAGAGAGAATGTAGATCAATGTGTTAGCAGTTTTAAGTTTGAAAAAGTTAATGCTCAAGAAGTAATCAAAGTATTTAGATCAATTAGCGTTAAAAAGACTAGTGATCTTTGGGGGTTTTCTGTTGACATACTTAAGTCTATAATTGACATTGTAGCGCCAGACTTAGCATTAATATTTAATAATTGTTTAGAATATGGTATATTTCCTGATCTAATGAAACAAAGTAAAATAACTCCATTATTCAAATCCGGCTGTTCATTAGATCCTAGTAACTATAGACCTATTTCAGTCTTACCCACTTTTAGTAAGATTTTTGAGAAAATAATTCTTAATCAACTTGTGGCATATTTCAGTAAAAACAATCTCTTACACAAAAACCAGTTTGGTTTCACTGCCGGTCGCTCTACAACAGATGCTGGTGTTGAGCTATTACTAAACATATTTGAAGCCTGGGAAGGATCACAGGATGCACTTGGCATTTTCTGTGATCTATCTAAGGCGTTTGACTGCGTTCAACATGAAATCCTTATAAAAAAGTTAGAACATTATGGAGTTAAAAATAAGTCCCTAGATTTGATTAGTTCATATCTTAATGATAGAATTCAAAAAGTTGATGTAAATGGAAAACGTTCCCCTGGTTCTTTGGTAAAAATAGGTGTGCCACAGGGCTCTATCTTAGGGCCTTTCTTGTTCCTCATTTACATAAATGACTTACCTCACCTAGTGAGGGAAAAACATGGGATAGTGTTGTTTGCTGATGATACTTCTCTTACTTTTAAAGTTAATAGACGGCAATCTGTTATTGACGATGTAAACAATGCTCTCTCAGATGTTGTACAATGGTTTAACGCCAATAATTTGTTGCTCAATAAAAAAAAGACGAAATGTGTCAAATTTAGTTTACCAAATGTTAAAAATGTTAGAACCAATGTACAATTAAATAATGAGGATTTGGACTTGGTCAAATCTACTACTTTCTTGGGCATTACTTTAGATGAAAAATTGCAATGGGGTCCTCATATATTTGATTTGTCAAGCAGACTAAGTTCTGCTGCATACGCGGTTAAAAAAATACATCTATTAACAAATATGGAAACTGCTCGATTAGTTTACTTTAGTTACTTTCATAGCTTAATGTCATACGGTATACTCTTATGGGGCAATGCGGCTGACATTGATACCATATTTACATTGCAGAAGAGAGCTGTTCGCGCAATATATAATATGAGACCAAGAGACTCTTTAAGAAACAAATTTAAAGAATTTAAAATTATGACTGTTTATAATCAATATATTTATGAAAACTTAATTTACGTTCATAAAAATATTTCAAAGTTCAAGAAAAATTGTGATTTTCATAAAATTAATACAAGAAATAAAAATAAACTCGCTATGCCCGGCACTAGGCTCCATAAAATAGGTAAATCCTTTAAGGGTAATTGTATACGTTTTTATAATAAGCTGTTTTTGTATATATAACTGAGTTTGTTGTGTGGTTCTTCTCAGACCAGGACGCGTTTGGAACCCTCATAGCTTTAACATTAAGATGGAAAGTGCTTTTTCAGAAGGGCTTATTACGATAAATATAGTATCGTAATAGGCCCTCCTGACATTTCCATGTTGACGTACACAAGTGATCACTGATTATGATTCTAAGTGGAAAAGATATAAATAAAAAAAAATAATAAATAAATACCCGTGATGGCTGGGTCAGGCAAATTTTGAATCCCTGGATTGTAATCACCACCATTAGTTAAATGATGGAGATTTCGATTTTTTTTTTCAATAAATACTAACCTCACCTACCTTATTATGTAATAGCAATATAAACGATTTAGTGGTTATTTAAATCATAAATTATTATGCTTATGTAGTCTATTGTCGAATACCATTTGAGGATATCTGTCAACATAAAACTGTATAAATTGTTAGGTGTGCTAATAATTAGCATATTTAACATATAACGTAAATAATTGCAGTAATAATTTAGGATTTAAGGTTTTTTTCACGTTTTACCTTTAAATATTTCAGTAGGTGTTTAGAGAAGGGTTGTAAGGGTTAACCTATATTTTATCCACAAGGAGGTTTCTTTTGGTAGATACGGCTGATATATATTATTGTGGCGAGTAGATAAGAATCTCTGTTGCGTATCCTGGTTGTTACGGTTTCCGTATTCAGCAGTACCATTATGTGAATCCTGATAGCATTGTATGCCCAGACCCTGATATCGTCTTAAAACATTATATCTGGTAAAGTACCTTTTGATATATTTGATCAGCACAATATATTAATATAAAAAAAAAGTTTTTGATTACAAACAAGTTTTTGATTACAAATAAGTTTTTGATTACAAACAAGTTTTCCAGTGTCGCAAGTGTGCGAAAGTGTAGGGGAAGTAGCGGTGCCTACAGTTTCTGAACCTTTCTAGAATAAAGGAAGCAGGGTGGTCATGATTGGACTTGTCTATGTTCCAATGAGATTACCTGAGTCCCTGTGCCTTGAATAAACTTTGCAACTTCAATAGCGGCTCAAGCTTTATAACTGATGGGTTGGTGCGGTTAAGATCCTGTACACTTAATTATTATGGAGCAAGCATCAAACGTATGGAGCAAGGCGAGGATGAATGGTTATTTTTTCAGTGGTCACAAGGAATTTAGTATATATTTACATTACAATATTATTATTAGTAGTAGAGTGTTTACTTTAAGTGACCCACTACTGAGTCTAGCTGACACATTTCTTATCATTATTATAAGATCAATTTAATTTAATGATTTACAAAAAGAATTCAAGTATATTATGTTGTTATTTAAGTAACTAGTAGTATTTAAGATACTCCAATGGTAACAACCCTTTTAGGTAAAAGAAGAATATATAAAATATTTGAAAATATATACAAACATGTATGGCCGTTAAGCTTATTTAAATTTATATAATAATAGAAAAAAAAATAAACCGATACGGGCAGGTTTTCAAACCAGCAGCTCTAAACCGCGCCCTCTGGGAAACCGTCCCGTTCCCAGAGGGCGCGGTGCCGAGCCCTTGCCCGTAATGGTTTATTTTTTCAAATAATGAAAAAATAAATTTAATTCATATTTATAAACATTGCTTTATTTACTCTTAAACAGTAATTTCTGCTGTGGCAACTTTTTAATTTTAACCTATACTGCCAAGTTACAAACATTGGTTCGGATATTCGAAACAAGTTCAATGGATGTCAACACCGTTCGGATAAAGATAATCATTTATAGAATGCTAAGCTCACCAAAATGGTTCCATTGTGTTTCTAATATTCAGAATAAATATTATATATATTGCCGAACTAGTTTCGAACCCACTCGGGGTTAGAATTTAAGATCTCGAAGCATGGCGAAGTTCATGCAGTTCACACCGCAAGGCCACAAAATTAATACGGCCAAATTGCGATTAATTTACATGAACATAGCCGGATTAATAATAAATTAATAATATATTTAACAATAGTCAATGTTCACGAAAAATATAATTACAAAAAAAAAAACACACAACAATTATTCCTATCTTATCTTTTACATTTGTCACGTCAGAATCTATTACGCCTCTTACTAGCGTCCTTACGTGACCAGTGTTTCTTATAGTGGAACATTTTATCGTATATATTTTTCCACGTTAAATAATAAATAACATCACTATCTTCTTCAAGAAGATCTACAATATTCACCTACTTTTTATATTACGTCGAGGTTGACAAGAATTCGTGATTGTTCTGTTTGTGTTTTTTCTTAAAATATTTTATTAAGGTATACTAAAGGTTGAACTATTAAAATAATTATCCATAGTTTAGCCTATATAATAAGATTTTTATTTTGGTTTATATGTAATATTACGTTATTTTTCAAAAGGCGTTATCAAAAATATTTAAATTTATGTATATGGTGCATACTTAAATTAAAATATTTTAAGTAAAATTAATAAAATACGTTTTGATTATGACTAATAATGATTATATATCTCCTTCTTTAGCTGGTATAAAAGAAAACCAATGGGATAGAAACATTCATTATCTTTTAACATTAAATTATCAACATTAAATTATCTTTTATTTCTCATAAGTTATCGACATCATAAACATCACCAATTAAAACTCTCAATGAAGTTGGTAAAGACATTTAAAACCCTTGACAAGAAGTTTAAAATGGAGTTCATTTTAAACTTCTTGTTTAAAAGTTAAATTGTTTGTACAAGTAAATGTCATCGTTCAAAGTGTGTCGTTGACATTTTTTTTTTGATGAAATCTAAAACAATCAAAATATGATTTAATAAATCTATAGGTAGGTGTATGATATTTTGTAACGTATTTTAACTAATTTCTCGTTCATTCAATCATTTTTAAAACCTTTATACTTATATAACCTTGTAACAGGAAGTGTCTTCGATACACAACCATTTAAAATAATCACTCGCTGCCTTAACATAATCACCTGCCTCACAAAATCTAGTCTTGTTACCTCCTGCCAGTCTTTCCTCATATTTTTACATATATAATTATAATAATAATAATTACCGTTACTTTCCTGCTCCCCAAAAATAATGGATATCATCTAAATTCTAAAATGTCAGCTCTAGGTTTAGAATCGTCAGTTAGCAGTATTCACACATCAATGGGTGGAGTCATGGAAAGTAAAGGACGTTATTATTACGTAACAGTTAGAAAAAAAATTTTTAATTGGGGCATACAAATCCTTCTTGGTAGATTTTTAACAAACGCTGGTGTATGCTAGGGCTGAGAACAATTACCAACACTGTTCCTTTTGCATATCTATAATATGTTAGATATCTCCAGCATTCATAGTTAAGCAATGCCAGCACTGGGCATGTAATATATATACCAGTCGTACAAGACTCCTTTGGGAAACACCAATGATATAATTTTGTATCTCTAAGTATTTTCTACACTAGTGTGTGTGCACTTACGTAACTTTTTGTATATCTCACCTTTCCACACTCACTATTATCTAGAAGAGACTGTGAAAGGTGGACTCATATAAAATAGGCTCGCATCAGCCCCATTGTTGCATTTTTCATTATATTCGGAACTTTAACAAAGAAAATCATAATATACTAGAAGATAGGCAGATCCCTGCTAACTGTTTAAGAGGTCCATAATAGGATCAGTAATTTTTTTTTAGCTATATTTTGTAGACTAATTTTGATCCTTAAATTGCTTATTTTTTTTTCTTCCGTTTTTTTTCTTTATGTAATTTTTTTTTTTTTTATTTATTTATACAAAGTAGGATATGTGAAATAAAACCTGTTTTAATTTTTCTTTCCTTATCTAAGCTACTATCTGAGTGTCTATATCAATGAATCCACTTTAAAGTCTTTGAACGTCATTTTCAAAAAAGTTTATAATACACCTTAGGTTTAATTATATTTTAATATTAGTTTTTTTATATTTTTAACTTGCGACCTAAAAATGGGCGTTATAAGTTTGACCTGGGTATCTGTGTGTCTTTTTGTAGCAACATAGCAGCCAAACGCGCGCACGGATTCAGATACGGTTTTTTTTAATCGAAAGCTTGGTTTGTCGAGATGTTTCTTATTCTATGTTTAGTCGAAACAAAAGCAGTCGTCTTCAAGATATGGAGCTTTTATTGGTGCTGGTGAAAGTTTCCTATGCAATATTGATATTAAAAATTTAAATAAGTGTGTTCAATTAACTATCGAAATGTGTTTTACTTCTTTATATTTAAACTTTCGTAGACCATCATGACTATACAATATAAGATTATATTTTCACGACTGTATTCACGTAAACGATTTAATATTTTCAGCAAGTAAATATTTTATTTGTACATATGTGACAGAAAATTGCATATAAATATACTAAATTAAAACTTGTGTTGTTTTGATGTTAAATAAGTGAGGTGAGATCTTTAAATATATTAAATTTTAATTACCTTATTATAATCAAGTTGTCTAGTATTATATAAATAATTAATATAGATATTCTTAATAGAATAGTAACATACAGTTTTTGGGATTAATTTATTTTAACATCTTAATATAACAAATATCAGACTTCAGTTAAAATTATAACTTACAAAATACTAATAAATAAAAAAAAATCTTTTGCCACCGAAATTAACACTTACAGTGAAATGGGTAACAATACTGACAAGTATTGTAATTCCTAAAGCCTGTACCAATTAATAATAGGTAAGATTTGTTCTTGAATTGTAATCGGATACATGATTGAACACAATACCTTACCAATTATATATGATTAAGCACAATACCTTACCCCATGCTTGAGAAAATAATACGACTCTTATATAAAATTCTCTGATAAAAATTTTCAAAGGTTCATGTATTATGTTAGATAAAATATAACGCTAGGGTAAGTTTCACATTACATAACATTATTTTGAAGGTATTTGTTTTTATATATTCCGTGCAATATTCTGCGGTTGCATCGGAAAATTTGTAAATCTTATGCTGAGCTATTCGGTTTTCCAATTCAGTGAATCTCATGTCGCATGCTTTGAGTACATCATTGTTATATGTTTCAAAGGAAAAGATCTACTACAATATTTTTATAAAATTTGTATTTCTTCCAACGAAATTAATATAGGCTATTATTGGTCTAACTCCTCTCTAGAGGACACTATGGTGTTCGTACCATTACCATCAGGCTATGTTTATTATGATTCTGCTTAAATATTATATCTTTAATTATAAAAACATAAATTAAGTAGTTATTTCACCGGATTTTTTTTAAATACAGCAAATATCGATCATAGCATTAAATATTTATTTATCACCAATCAAAAGAAACCGCAGTTCAACCGCCGGACATTTAAAGCGTTCAGTTCTATCAATATTTTTAAAAAATAGTTAATTTTGTATTAAATAAATATGAACTATTTACATATTGAAAATTTATTCTGTCTTGTATATTAGTATTAGACTTGAGGCTTACATAACTACATAAATAATAACAAAGTACATATATGTATCATAGACTACAATGAAGTTTTATAACTCAATATAAATAATAATTTATTATTTATTTGTTACATTTTATACATACAATGATTTTATATCTACATATTTTAAATAACTTATGTTGTGTGATAAAAATATAAAATATGAATTATTAATTTAAAATTTAAACAATAAGTATATTATTAACTTGAACCACAAGTGCGAAGAACAAGGAAAATTGTTCACAAGTTGTAATTACCACATAATTAAACTGCAGCTTATTTGTACTCAGCGTGGATAAAACAAACAGCACATAGAGAACGTCTTTGTCCACATGTTCTATATCTATAGCTTCTTTTATTTATTTTATGTCTTAAAATGGAAAAAGAATATCTTTAACATTATCTATAGATATACTGACTGTAATAACGGAAAAACCGTATATCATAAAAGACTTCTGTAGTTTTTTGTGTTACTTCACTGTACTTTCGGTATTTTATCTATCGATTCGTGGTAATACGACCTTATGACAGTATTTTTCCATTAGAAATGTCGCGACAGGATTCATAGAAGGTTACGTCTGTATCCCCAAGTACCTACGTTTATTACGTGTATTGTACTTTCCTCTTATAGTTGATTTGGATCTTTATTTATTCTCAGAGGATCAATATGATACGATAGTACTATCGAGTTTCAAAGAATCTAGCAACCTTAATTGGATAAGGATTTCTCACGAGTTTCTACTTGAGAAACATGTTGGTGTTTACTAAAATCATTTGTGCACTTAATCCCTGTTTCCTTTTTTAGAAGGCACATAAATTTAAATTTATTTTCTTTACATTCAGTTCGACCAAACTTTTAAAGCTCTTGCCAGAATTTTGTTTATCTAAGCCAAGCTCTTCTGCTCTAGTGGAAAGAAGCCATATTAAAAGATGATGAATATGATTTATTGCATTATTATTATTATGCGAAATGTTATATGATTTATACAATTGTCTTGCATACATCTTTGTGATAGCTAAATTTACTGAGAATGTAAGTCTTTGAAATGATTAGAGACATCATCTAACAGGTTGAGAGATCACAGAGCGACTGTTTTGTAATAAATTATCTGTCAAGTTTAGACGTATCAGTATGGTTATGTAAATTATCTAATTAACAGAAGTAATTATATATAACTACAATCAACGTTGTGATGGACATATAAATTTATAAATAAACAATATTGTTTTAAAACGAATATGAAATTATAGTTTCATTTAATATAGTTAAATGAATTTAATATATTACATTCCTCCAGCAAAATAGCATTTTTTTCTCTTTAATAAAAATAATAATCAAAAATAAAATAATAATAAAAAAAGTATAAATAAAATAATATTTGTGACTCTCAGACGCATGTCAAATCGGAAGCCTTGTATCTTTATTCATTTGACAGAAAGACAGACGTTAAATCCATAGCTATAGACTACCCCATTTGATACACGTCATAGAAAATTATGTCTTAGCAAATTTGTCCGATATGCAATGTCTCAATAAATTTGTGGTCTAGAAGTTATTAAATGATGAGTGTTTACAATTAAATTGGAATTAAATTAGGTTTTCATTTAGTATTATGCTTGTAAATATGATTTTTTATTTATTTTAAATTTTTAATTTAATTTAGTAACAAGCAATGCATTTGTTACAATATTATAATATTGCCACGTATAAGATTGTTATTATATAATAATTTGGTATGAAGGTAAAATAAAGACATTATTATTTATATAACTACATAATTCCGTTGACAATAAATGTTGCAAAATATTGCTGTTGCAATTAGATTTAAGAATATAGACTAATTATTAACAGAAGCTATCATTAAGAAATTAAATTATTATTTTTACATATCTGATTCCTTAAGCCATAAATGTGTGAAATCATATTGTTATTAACATATCTAGTTATTGATGTTGTTAAAAGTTATGAATATGACAAAACTCCAAAAGCTGCTGTTGGAGCTCCTGTCGCTTTAATTTTGTTATTGGATTAGAGTATTTATAAGGTAATTTGTATAGAACAGCTGGTAAGATAAGTGATTTTTTCACATACATTTATGCAGGCGCTGTAAGTAGTTGAGTATGAAAAACATGAGGACCGCATACTGTTGCTTTAGAACTCAAAAAAGCTTGCAGACTATATTATATTAAATATAATAACAATTCTAAATATCGTGCTAAATATCGTAAGTTATTAAAATAAAAACAAAATAATTAGAAATTATCGGTTCTTATTATTTAAGTTACATCAATAATTCATTAATTTTTATGAATAAATATTGAAAGGAATCAAAACATTACGATTTATCTCATTAAATAGTCGTTCAAAAATAATGTAACCTAACCATTATTTATAATATATATAGCTAACGTTATATAATGTATTTGTAATTGTAACTACAAGAGTAATATAGATATTGCTATTTTTATTATAATCAATGTACCGGGATTCATTTTGTCATATTAAATATATTATTTATTTAGTTCCTTCTTTTCTTTAAACTTATTCAGATAATGAATTAATAAATCATTTTGTAGTGCAAACTAGAAATACCGTATACTACATTATTTTAGTTTCCTTTATTTTTAGAATCTTACACGATCTAATGACAGTTAATAATACTTTAATAACACTAACACTGACTGATAGACAAACCACCACGCCGAAAGAAATGTTAAATGTTGAAAAAATATTTATTTATATTACTAATTATACATTTTTAATTCCATTTCCTAGGTGATAAAGTAGTTCTAAAGTTTATATATAAAGTATTTTGTGCACAAAAATATATATTATATTTCTAAAATGTTACAATTCAAAATAAGGCATCAAAATCTTTCTAATTGAATTTATCAATATAAGTTACCATAGATTTCAAAACAAAAATTATATATATTTTTTTTATTTGGACCCACATAATGGATTTACAATGTTTCAAGAGACGGATATTCAATTTCAAAGTGAATTGTTTGTATTTTTTCTCTTACTGTGTGATTGAAGCTACATAAAAACTTTTGATGGTACTTGTCCTTTTCTATCGCTAAAGTTTCGGAGTCTGCGGTCTTGTAACAAAGTTAAAGCAGCTCTTAGAAGCAAATGTTACTCGACTGCTATTGTAACTCAACTTTATATTGTTGTAACTTTGACACAACATTCTTTATAAATTCTGATTAGGGCCAAGCGCAACTGTCTAACTGTTCTTTATGTAATCAATATTAAACTTATATATTTTTTAAATTACCAGTTTTTTGTGTAGTGTCGAAATCCATTACATTCAGTCAATTACAAAAAAATATACATTTATTATATATTTCATATCGTTCCTAAAAATATCAGATATAAAACGAAGGTTATTACGCAAAAACATTTCCATATAAAACTAGAATCATTATTCGTTTTATACTTTTCGCGTTGAACAAAAGTTAACTGAAAACGCCGGAATTCAGTTAAATCTCTCGTGTATTTGTACATTTTTTCGTTTAAACTACAACTTGGCTTTGTAAAACATATCGCGATTTTTAGTTTTAAATTACGTCATAAAGTTTATTGTAATTTGAAATTAATCGTTAAAGTCTTTATATATTTGTAGTAGTAGTAGAATTATAAAAATTCTAATATTTTAAACTTACACACGATACTTCTCGTTTTTCCTAATATTATAATACCTAGTATAATTATACATACACATACATTTTGAAAAACCAAAAAGGAGAATAAAATTTTAATTACCCTAAAATGATGAATAATATATTCTATTTTAACGTGTGTTTGGGAACAAAGGCAACATTTTCAAATCTCCACAGTATTGCACGAATCTAAGATACAAGAAGCAGAGAAAGTGCAATATGTGTAAAATTGCGGCTTGGCTCAGATTCCATTTTAAATCGGGCCTCGGAACAGAATTTCTTGGACAATATTTATGATGAACGAAATGCCACCCTATCTTACTTAGAATTTTACAGGAGGGTGGCCATTTAATATTTTTTTTATGTCGGTCCAAATATTTTTTCTATTCTTTTAATGAATTATGTGAAACATAATCAGGTATTATAATCATATGTTAATATTAAAAATAAGTAAGACATTTTTTTCCTTTTAGGTGATTGCCTAAAGATTAAATTTAAAAATAATAATTATATTGTCATATGTATCATATAATTAAAATTTGTATTACTTAAAATATTTTTAATATCATTTAATATAATATATCAATAACATTATACTTATTGCTAAAAAATAAATTAAAAATTAAACAAAAACCCCGATACAAAACGACCTCTAAAAATAAAATATTATAATGTATTTATTGTAGTCGTTACGTCGGGGAACCGTTGTACGTACGTTGATAGTGTATATTTTAAGAAGTTAATCATTAAGGACATAGACTATACGATTCGATATCGTAATTTCTTTATTAGCCTTGGTAACTTACTTGCATTTTAATTTCTTCCTTTAATAAACGGTTCCCAAAAGACTTGACCTTATTGGTCAGAAAAAAAATAGTAATAACGACATGGCTCACAAGTGCAATCGACCTATGATTCTTGAAGAGAGATTATCACTTTTTTTGAAGAACGAGACGACCACACCCCTGGACCAAGCCTCCTGTGTGATTCCTTCGTAGGTGTCAAATAGCTCCGATAAAGCCTTCAGGAGCCTTCGGCCTTTAGGGTCTCTGTTGTAGTACCGTCATCACCCGGTGCTGTCAATATATGTTATCAATATTATTTATACAGCCATTAATGTGTATTCGATAGATTTTCTAATTATAACCCAAACTCATACAATTATTTTGTGTTATTTTTGCTCGTAGTTAAACGAAAATATAATAATTTTATTATGATTTTATTATGGTGATTTTTATCATCAAAATAACAATTCATGAAAATTAAAAATATGTGAGTGCTACCATCCAATTACCAATTGAAAAATATGTACCAATTGAATCTTTGGGAATCTTTGGTTTTTTATACGAAACCATAATATATAACCATAAAACCATTATATGAAAAACCATTATATATAAAACCATTATATATGAAACCATTATATGAAAAACCATTATATATAAAACCATTATATATAACAATGGACAGCATCCAAAAACAGAGAACCGTTATCTTTTAAAATTACCAACATCCTAATGAGCTTCTATTAATCAAGATTTGGAATGAGACCCCGAACTAAAGGAGTTTTTAAATCTCAATGGCAATGAAAACTTTAAAGGATAAATGTACACGTATTTATATTCCGTATAAGGGATAATATTTGAAAATATCTATAAAAATATATACTGTTAGGATTTGTTTCAGTATTACAAAGTACTTGTACTTCAATGTTTAATATCCAACCATTTGTAATAGAATGGGAGAGAGCAGCCCTTACAACTCGTTTTATAATATTTGAACACTATACTATTTAGGTGAGGGTAATTTACAATTTCATAACCAACTTACAGATGCTATTATTTAAAAATACCAATGATGTAGCCTTGGTAGAAAGGTATTAAAAATAAAAAGATATTTAAAATTAAATACTAACGTCGCGTCGTTATGAACACCTATTAATCATCCTTTGGCCAAACCCCTAACTTAAATAGCTTTAAATCTCTGCGATAATGATAGACTATTTATATTTCAGAATTGCTAACCCGTAGAAACTTTAAACGAACTGGAAACCGACGCTAATTTCACTAATCTTTGTCTCTTATAAAACAGGAATAATTATTTTAGTTACTTAAATAAAAAATTGAAAATCTTATTCGCCTCTGAATACTCATTTTTACTGTTTACTTACATAAAGTAATAAATAATGTTTGCCATGAAAATGGTACATATGTTATCATGCCAGGCTTTTACTGAAGAAAATAAAAAATAAACGAATAGAAATAAATATCCGATCAAGTTAAATTAATTCTAGGAGAATATTAAAAATAGAAAAACATTTAAGAACAAAAACTAAGAAACATAACATTCGATCCGAGTCAACGTAATAAATGTTTTAATAATTTGACTTCCATAAATTGTACGTAAATATTTATACAATGGGTTAAATTAATACTCATTAAAGTAACCCTAAAATCAAGGTTTACTGTTTAAATAGAATTGAATTGGATCCAACCCTTAGTATTCGGGCCCTTCTTAATTATTGTTTCATTTTGCGTTCATGCCTATTTAAATGTTATAATTGGATGAACTTGCTTAGGATGATTGTTAATGGATCTTATATAGGTTATGTAACATTCATCAAAGTTAACATTAAAAGTTTAATTCTGTATTTTTAAAATGTTTTAAATCAGACTAGTACAAATCAGTAAAGCTTGAAAACGTGGACATTATTTATCATAATTCGATTAAGTATTCACTTTTTATAATAAAACTTCGTTATAAAAATCGATGTGTTTTAGTATGAGTGACAACATCATTGTAACATCGTAATCTTCTTAAAATTAGGATATAGCCGCAGATAGGTAATCGCCAATATATTTATTGCACGAATTGAAGTTATCTTTTGTTGTTGTTAGGTTTTTGATGTTAGTGTTATTGTAATTAAAACAAATATGGAAAGAAAAACAAACTGATACGTTCAGAAATTCGAACCCGCAACCTCTGATGTCAATATTGTACAAATATTGATACTTTTTATTACTATTAATAAAATATATTGGAGTATGTTAGAATATATTATAAACATAATAGGTTTCGCTGTCGTTTATGTTGTTTACGTAATATTTCGTCTTAGTGTTTTCTATTTTTGTTACAAAAGTAACCGTTTTCATTTACATGAAATGCGTTATTCGAATATTTATTCCTCTTATATTAGTTCGCTTCGAACTAAATGTTTGTCTACTATCATAGACTGATATGAAAAACATCGATTTGTAAAAAATATTGTCGTCTGTCTGTTTTGTGTCGGCATTAGTCTCGCCATTGAAATATTTGATAATTTTAGCAGTATGTGCAGCAGAACTAAGTTTACTAGCGAATTCAGCTGTATTGTAATTTAGCATCAACATTGAGTGCTAGAAAAACCGTAATCTAGTAAGTAAAGTAAATTAGTCGAAGTTAACTACATTAGCTTTGAACAACAAACAACAGACAAAAAAACAACAAATGTTTAACTCTTATGTAATTTTCACAAGATTCAATTGATCATAAAAGCTTGAGCTTTTATTTGGTTTCCGTTTTGAAATAATACTTTGAAGGCTGGAAAATTGATCTTGAGCCTCAAGGATGGTTAAGCATCACGTCAGTTTTAATGCTTCTTCAAATACCACCATCATGTTTTGTATAATATTTTATCCTATCATTTTTTTCATCCAATTTCATCCAATTTAACAAACCAACTTCTAACACTGATATTTGTATAGACAAAAGGTATAGTGGGTAAATTGCGCGTATAACTTTAAACGTTAAATGTCTCTTTTAACCTAACCTAAAACTTTTGCACAGTTTTTCAAAAATATAATCGATTTCTCATATTATGTTAAGTTATCCCAGATTTTAATATATCCTGTGTGTCGTTGTGTCGTCGTCGTGTTGTGTTTTCTTCTTCGTGTTTCTGCGTCTTTTCTTTTCTTTGTTTTGTGTCGGTCCGGAGGTGCGGCGTCTGCCAAAGGGCCGGGTAAGGATGAGGGCGCCGAAAACAAGATGAAATGAACGATTCCCAAAAACGTCCCCAGGCGGGTGTTCAATCCCGCACGGCCGCTGTTGCCGTCTGCCCCTCGTATTCTGGGGGGGCAAGAACCGTTCGAGTGCAGGAGTCCCTGCACAGGTCGACACCACACCGACCTGTCCAACTAAACTGCGTGTGAGGCGTGGACGAGGTGCGCCAAAAGGACGCGCGAGTGGGCTCGCCCAGCCGAAAGCCGTGTTGCGAGCCATGGAGGAGGAGGCGGAGGAGGCCGAGTTCGAGCGCGCACTGAGCGCTCGGGCCCTCCGCTGGAAGAAGAAGAAGGATCTGGTGGTGAGTGCGCTGGTTTCCGAGGACGATCTGTCTTCGGAGGCGCTTCCCACCATTGAGCCGACTTCTTTGGATGCGCAGCAGCAGCATGCAGTTGCGCGGAAGCATGCTGCCTCTATCCAAGAGGTGTGCAAAAAGAGCACTAACTTGAAAGGCACTATGGTTAAGGCTCTGAAGGGGGCTGCGAGCAGCCTTCTAGAGGTCGTCGAGGTTCTGGCCTGCAGGGGGGAACCTGAGGAATCGCGGCAATTGCGGGCGGATAACGCCCGTCTTTGTCGCGAGGTGTCCTTCCTCAGGGAGGAGATCGTCAAGGTTCGCAAGGACTTTGACGATCTTAAGTCCTCTGTTGGTCAGCCTCCGATCTCGTCGGGGGGTCCAGACGCGGTTGAGGAGTTGAGACGCTCCGTATTGTCCTCGGTGGGAGTTTTAATTAACTCCCGCTTTGAAGGACTCGAAGAGCGTCTCCTCCAGGCGCGGATCCAGCGGCCGCCACTCGCGGCGGAGAGGAGGCAGTCGGCCGCAGTCGCGGCGACTGTCTCGGAGTCGGGGCCGCCGACGGCTCCTCTGATTCCAGAGGAGGCGTGGTCGACGGTCACAAGGAGGACGAAAGGCTTGGGGAAAAAGAAGGGCCTTCCCCAGAAGCCGGCTCCAGCGAATAAGGCCAGTGGTGTTAAGGCGTCTTCCAAGAAGAAGCCGAAAGCACCTTACGTGGGTTCCCGGAAGCTGCCGTCTGCACGGTCTCCTGCAGTTATGATCAAACTGCAGGACCATGCGGCAGCGGCGGGTGTGACGTACGCCCATGTCCTAAGGCGTGCCGCCGAGATGGTCAATCTTTGCGACATCGGCCTCAAGGACGGGCTTACGATAGGCCGTTCAGCGGCGGGTGCCAGGCTTCTGGAGTTGCCCAAGGGTACTCCAGAGCAGGCTGAAAAACTGGCGGTGAAGATTCGCCCAGTTTTAGACGGTGTGGCAGAAGTCGTCCGGCCTGTTCGGCGGGTGGCCGTAAGGCTTAAAGGCCTGGACGATACCGTCACGCACGATGACGTGGTCGACGCTATAAGTCGCATCACGAACTGCCCTAGCGGGGCTCTCCATGTTGGGGAGATCCGTCGGGGTGGCTGGGGGGGCATGGGCGCTACCTTTGGCCGTCTCCCCACCGATGCGGCGAGAGCGTTGATAAACGCCGAGAAGGTCCTGGTGGGCTGGAGCTCAGCCAGGGTGGAGTTCCTGGAGGCGCAGCCGCTGCGCCGCTTCAGGTGCCTGGCACCTGGGCATGTGCGTGCGGCTTGCCCGTCCGCGGTCGATCGCAGCGCCGCCTGTTTCCGGTGCGGTGGTGAGGGGCATACCCGAGCCACTTGCACCGGAATGTTGCGGTGCGTGGTCTGTGCGGACCGAGGCCTTGCAGCGACCCACCTATTGGGGAGCCGAGTGTGCAAGGCTCCGCGAGTTCGAGGACTAGCACCTGGTGCGAAACCCTCGAGCGCGGAGCCCAGCACGGAGCCGGCTGTGGCTATGGCAACATAGTCACATCGAGCTTCAGCGGGAGAGGCTGCGAAGGAGAAGGCTTCAGCCCGTTCCTTCCCAGCCGTAGGCCTAGTGGGAGGAGGGGGCGACCTCTCTCGCCATTGCACTAGGTCTATGAGGTAGGGGTACACTGGTTGCCCGGGGTACCCCTGTATGGAGGAGTTCCGCCGGGGCACCACGGTGAGTGCGCAAGCGATCCCGTGGCGTCCCATTGTAGCGTCGTGGGCAGCCGTTGGTTTTTTAGTGGGGTGCCTTAAAAATGGCAGCGTTTACATGCCGCCGGGTGCCGCACATACCGCCCCGCCATCGCCTTCCTGGCCTGGGTGAAGATGCGAAAACGCATTTTTCCAACGATAAAAAAAAAATAAATAAATAAAAATAAAAAGATTTTAATATATCCTAATTTTTCCCTTCTAAGAGTTCTTTGGAATGTTTTCATATACATATTGATTCAATTTATTACAACTAACGGTTAATTGTGTAATAATATTCAGTTATAATAACTGTTATGTCAAAAATATTTATAACGGAAATATCCAGAAATAAGATTTTTTCAGCAAGAAAAACAATATATTTGTATTATAAAACAGATCCTCTTTTTATTTTGTACCTGTGTTATACATGGTGTATAAATTCAAATAATTTTTGGGTAACATTACTTTGTTTTATCCTTAAAAGCTTATCTTTTAATGTGTTCTTGTGAAATACAGCAGAGCTTATTGCTAACAGGACAGGTTTATATTGCCATTTATATAAAATGTTAGTTTCAGCATCTACATTGGGTTGGTAACTTTAAATTATTACTCCTCGGTCTGACTTTAAATATGATTAAGTTTACGTTTTATGTCTTCTTTAATTGAATTGGTTTCTTTTGCAATTTACGAACTAATAATGTTAAATACATCATTGCTTTTGCCTAATCACCTAATTTTTTTTTTTATTGTCGTCGTTAATCGTTTTTGTAACGTAAAATAGGTTGTCAATTCTTGTTGAGTGCTTATTAACCCCTCTTTTTTCATTTTCCTATCAATGTAGAAGGGATGTAAATAAACAGTTTATAATTTTTGTAACATCTATTTATTTATCAATTTTGAGATATTAATTATTTCGAAAGAATTCTTTTGCAGGTACTCTCGAGTGTGAAATGAAATCGATTTCAGAAAATCATTGGTAATATAAATCATTGATTAATCTTTAATTCATAAATCAAAACGTTATCTTCTTACCATTATACAAGTCCCAGTTTAGCAATTTTGCCTAGATACCAATACGTTAAAAGAGATTTTTCCATTCAGTTATCTTTCGGTACTTTTTTTATTAATAAATTAGCCATCAATGGTTGGGTTAATAAAAAAAATTGCAAGTTTAGGAATGACGGCATGTTATGCTATAATTTTGTTGCATTAAGATGTAAATTACATAAAAATACTAAAAAATGAAAATCGAAGTCATATTTCTTTGTATGAGTTTTCATAAAACTAAATTCGTTAGCATTAGCGAGGTAACATCATTTCACAGTTTATGTGCTAACCAGAGCCTCGTTTGAACGTTTAAAGTATGACATTTATTTAAAAATTTGCATTAATTTTCTCAATCATATTCTTTATCTAATATTTAGTCAAGAAAATGTTATTATTAAATCGAGAGAAATTAGTTATCGAATGAAATCACAAAACAATTAAAACTGATATCCATTTAGTTTGTTAGTTAATACGCAAACATAATTTAGTATTGATATGTATTTGTATTGATATGGAGTAATAGTTATCACAATATTTATAATATATACGTATATCACGAATTATAAACCATTAAGATTTATACTTTCATCAAACTCTAAAATTATGGATAGTAAATGGACGCCATATGGACTTATATGCACATAATATAAGGAACCGAAATATATAAAGGAAAAAGATGTTTGATGTCCATATAAGGAGAAGAAACTGATACTAGTGCTCGTTACATTACTCTCTTTAAAATAATTGTAAAACTCCGCAATTAAATTATATATAGTTCAATTATAAAGCTAAATAAAGTTTTTAATACTAAAATACATTATTATTATTCTTATTAGTATTATAAATATATAGTATATCGTATTCAGTATTTATTATATGGATATAAAATATTTAAAAAGTAATTACTATTTTGAAAGATATAGTTAAAAATACAACCAATGAAAACATGGTTTAATTTATTCCACTCATGTTTCTGGTAAACTTCATTATAGTCCTCTATTTGTTTTAGAATCAAAATTGTACGAGTATTTTGGAGTTACATGAATATGACCCTTACTTTAATGTTCAGTAACAATTATAATCAGGCACATTTATTCACATATCATCCACTTTCATCCAAATTTAGTGCTGGAAATATATATGTCCTAGCTGTTGGCCTCGTATTTATCCGTAAGATATTTATAATCAGTGATAAGCTAGAGAAACAAGTAATAGAAAATGAAATTTAGGAGAAATCACAATCATTATTGTGGTGGTTTCGTTCTTGTATATAATGTAGATTTTATTAGTCAGGACGTCTTAATTTCTTTTTTTTTATATATCTGAGCGCTTATTGCATAAATTAACGTGTTGCAGGGTTAAAATATAATAAATATAATAATAATATCACAGAACAAGTTACACACATTTATCTAACCCCTAAGCAAGTAAATTATTTGCTTGTGTTAAGCGTCTTAGACAACGATACAAATACAAAAAAAACACCTATAAATACTGCAGATAAATATAAAAAACAACCAAACCCAAAAATACAGACATATATGCTCATTCAATACATTCCTGTGACTGTCGGGAATCGAACCCGAACTCAATTGCGTCGCTATACGTTAGACGTCTGCGTTAATTCTTGGCACACTTTATTTCGTCACGTAAGTTATTAGTTATTATTATGTAAACAGTACCAGAAATATTAATATTTTTCCTGTAATACAGCTACATTTTAATAAACCTAGTTACAAACAAAATTCAAATGAAAGTACAGAACAATAACCTCCCCTATTAATTTTGATTAAAAAAATAATTAGTTAATGTTGAATTAATTAAAAGCTTATATTTTTTTCGTTCGTGTTAAAATATTTTTAAAACTCATTGTTACTTTATTCTCATTCAATGAAACGAAGCAAATGAAATCGATACTTTACGACAAGCATCTTAGTTCCTGACAGGAGATGATATATTTGCGATTTTTTTTTTTAATACTATGTTTTTCATTATATTATGTATGTCCTAATATATAGAGTAAGTAAACAGAAACATTGGTGCCCCAGTGGTAATGAACAAAATTTGTAAACAAATTCAAATGCTATGGAATATAACTAAACTTAAAACTACTACTAAATTTTAAATAAATTAAGTTTGCCATTCCATGAATCACCACATACTTGAGATCAAAGTTCATTAAAACGATTAGTTCATCTACTATACCGTTGATCAAAAATATATTAAGAAATGTTGATATGTTAATTTTATTCAACTTTTTAGTAGATATAACTTAAAAAGGTTTATAAGTTGTTGTAACGGATCAGCAGGAAATAAGTTTTTAAAAGCTTATACTAATATGATTGATACAGTGCTTATTTTTAAGTTCAGATGTCACAGAGACTACAGAGTGCCAATACATTCTAATACGACATTCCTGGTTGTCACCCACGTACTCAATAAGCAACCAGAATTTTTGTTAGTCTTTGTTACTCAGAAACTCTAAACAACGAAAACCAAAGGAAATAACAATCTGTATTATATTTTTTTAGAACACTTCTAATTTGGCGCTGTCTGTAAATAATATTTTTTATTGTTTTTACATTTCTAACCATAGAGCAAAACATATTTTTTTCATAAGTTACTTATAATTATATTATTACAGTGTCGTCCTACGGAATGTTATGCAGCTTAAGATGTAGTTTCAAGTATCTTTGTGTATCATCTTATGTATTATTATTATACCATTATTTTGTTCCATCTCTAAGAAAAAATAACGTCTCCAAGTAAAATTTGTAATAATTGGATATTATTTTAATCAGTAGTCTGAAACGAGTGTTGCAATTCATAATAATTATAACAATATAATTATCAACAATACTCTGGTCGTGACTTTTATTCTGTATATGTATGTATATATTCTGTGTATGTATATTCTGTATATAATGTACGTTATTTCATTACCCAATTAAACATGGAACTCAGAACCTTGAAGTATTTAGAATACTTCTATTTTACGATTTTTTTTTCAAAATAAAAAAAATCACATTTCTTTCTCATTCAATGTAATTGTTTAATTTATGTCCAATTAATGTTTTTCATTCCTTCAAAATTTATATTAAAAGAATTTTGTTGGTCGTTAATTTAATAATTTTTTAATAATAATTTTAACCTTTGATAATTGTTTCTCCTTATATTATATCAAAATTGTATTATTCTTTTTTTAATTCACGGGACAACAAAATAAGAATTATTATTTAAAATGTTTTTTTCAGTGTACTATCATTGCATTAGCTATTACTTTTTTGCAGTGAGAATCAGTAAGAATTAATTTTCGACTTATATTATACAAGTGTTACTAAAATAGCTATTTCTTCATAAGTTCTTAACATATTCTCAAAATAAGTATTTCCAGAAAATCATGTAGCTGTGGTGGTACATTAATATATTGTTGTTTTTTAATACTGTGTATAAAAGTGTAGTATATATTTAAATGATACAATACAATTTAAAGGCAAAAACCAAGAGATACCCTTTGAAAGATTGGATAATAAACGATTAGTTTTTGATGTAACTTTTTATGTACTACTAATATTACTCCTACTATTTTACCAAAAATAACTAATCTGCATTCGTGTTATAATAATGTTACAGCAATTCTTATGCTCGACTCAATAAAATTAAAGAAATGTTTAAAGTTAACTACGCAGAGTTTTTAAAATTTTATCAACTCTTTGGAAGTGGGTGTGTATGGCATTTAGCCAACTGTTCATAAATGATTACCGTCTCTCATTGACATCTGCATAAACGTTAGTAGTTGCAGATATATTGGTAACATTGAATGATAAATTGGATAGGATTGGGCATCAAGCATTTTCTTTTCTAGAAAGCCATTTATCAACGTCAAAACTAGAGCACATACCCACTACAAGTTCAAAGAAATTTGTCGGTTGAAATGAGTCTTTGATTCTTAGACGTTTACTTTTTTTTTTTTAGTCTGTCTATGCTGTTAGCCCTATTGGCTATTACAGCGTCACCGGGGGAGCGGGTGGGTCAGTTAGTATTTACGCTTCAGATCAATGGTGCTGCAAACTAACAATTTTAATATGGATTATATTTGATATTGAGTTAACACGCTGTATTAGACATGGCTAGCGTTGCAATGTCGTGTAAAAGAGTGCTTGGTTTAAAATGTTCAAATAATATAATTTTTAAACAATAAAAACTCTTACAATCTTTAAATTAAAAGATTTTACGTTACGTTAGTCGCAGTATGTTACACATTTTTTTTATTTTCACCTGTATAGTTTTGGAAAGAATTGAATAGTTGTTTTATTAACTGATACGTTTAAACTAAACATTCAATGAAATGAGTTAGGTTATTTGAAATTATAAGTTAATGTAAAACATTATTCACTGGCTATGTAAGACGAAGACTGAATAATATAAATAATTTTATTTCATGGTGTATTACATCACATGTGTACACGCACCTTTCTACACGGCATTCTTTTGAACATCAAATAATAATAACTGGGTCAGACCACTAGATTTAATAGTTTTAAGATCTCTTCGGTAATGTTAGACTATATATACCACCTTGTTGATCGAGTGGTTAGCGCAGACGCCTAACGTATAGCGACGCAATGGGGTTCGGGTTCGACTCCCGAAAGAGATAGGCATGTATGTAATGAGCATAAAGGTTCTGTATTTCTGGGTTTGCTCGTTTATTCAATATATTCGCTGTATTTGCAATGAGAAGTGTATTTGTATCGTTGTCTAACACCCTTTATACAAGCAAATAATTTGCTTACTTAGGGGTTAGATCAATGTGTGTAATTTGTCCTGTGATATTATTATTATTATACAAATAATATATACCTACATGATAACCATCCAAATTTCCAAAACGTAAACAATGAGTGAATAAAACAAACCGTGATAAAAAGCAATACTCGTAAATCATTTAAGCTTGATTGCAAGGAAGTGTAGTATGTAAATTAATTTACAATTAATAATCTACATACAACTGTTATGATGATTAAAACTAATTTGAGGGTAGCAAATATTAATAATAATTAGTTTAATAAGAAAATGAAAAAGTGGAAACGAATGGTTAGAGATTTAATTAAGTATTAATTAATAATTTTATTTGAATAATTAATGAATACAAATCGAATTGTTTTATAAGATAACTGTGGTAAAATTATTAACATACTATTTTTATTTTGAAATTACACTTTAAAATCAAAAGTTGTTATTTTTTAGTTATCTTTAGACTATATTTTCCTTTCTGCAATAAATTGATTAATAAAAATATATGTTAATTAAAATCTAAAGGTAATAAATTATGCAATTTAGTTTTGTATCTAACGAAATTTAATAAATATACAAGAGCAAAAGTAAATTAATGGTTTCAAACAATTTTCAGTCCCACTACGAAATTGAAACTGGAAACCTTAAAATTGTTTCATCGTTGATATCGGATACAGAGTTCTAAAAAACAATAAAACAAATATATTTTACATTTTCACATGTTAAGAGAAAAGCGTCTACATTACAATAAATTCAGTAAAGCATCTGATCATTTTGAAGTTACATTAAGGTTGTTTTTAATACTATGTTCAGGAAAAGATATAATTTAATCTTAAAATATAATGTTTGTAGATAAATACTTATTCTTATTGTGTCACCTATCACATAAAGAAATTTAAATTAAGTATGAAAATATGTTATAGCATGAAAATATCTATCATAATAAATGTCTTACAAATCACTAAAAGCCTTAACATAAGTTTCATTCTTAGGACTTATATATACATTTTCAACAAACAAATAATATAGTAAAATAATATAAACATAGTAGAAGTTGTTCAAAATAGTTCAATGGTTTTTTTCATAGTTATTTGATTATCTTGATTTAAAGTGTTAAATATATACAAAAAAATGCATTGTTATTTATTTTTTTTCTCTAATAATCTGCATTTGTGATAAAAACATAAAGGACATCGCAAAAAGATACATTTGTGCAATTGAAAACACTGCAGAAACAAATGCGGTCGTCGAGAAAGTTACATGTAGTTTACTTGATGACAATGATATGTAAATAAAGCGCACTGTCATTGTTGCATGTGTTATATTATCGTAGTATTACTACATATAAGATTGTTATTATATAGTAATTTAGTATGTAGGTAATATAAATATGTAATTATTTATTTAACTACATAATAACATTAACAATAAATATTGTTGTTACAATTAGATTTACGAATTTAGAACTATATATCATTGTTATTACTAGTTTGTTATAAAAGTAGTAAAAGATATTGATTTGACTAGCTATCGGAAGTAGCCTTAAGGTAAATATATTGTATTTACATATCTTATTAGGTAAGCCATAAATGTGTGAAAGATATAAGATTTGTTAAAATAAATATGCTTAGGCATTTAAAATGGTTATGTACTATTATATTGTTATTACGATATATTTAATGATGTTTAAAGTTGTGAATATGACTTATCTCCTGAAGCTGCCGTTGGCGCTTCTGTCGATGTTGTTATGTTATAAATATGGCTGTAAGACTCTATTAAAGGTAATCTGTATTGGACAACAGGCAAGATAAGTGATTCTTATACTTACATTGTTTATAATATGTGTAATAACTGTTGTGGGTATTTCACCGTATTGAGTTATTGGTAAATGTGTCTAAATAATTACACGGTAATAACTATATTACTGTATTTATTATGTACCGGGAGTCATTTTGTTATATTAAATGATATATTTGTTTAGCTCTTTCTTTTCTTTAAACTTATCCAAATAATGCATTGAAATATATTATCATATTAATATGTAGTATGAAGTAGCTTGATTAAATAATTTATACTATATTAATTCAGTGGTTTTTAATTATAGAATCTTATAATATCTAACACATGCAAAATTTTTACAAGTAAGTCAGAATATTTTTGCCAATGTATAAGTTGTTATGAAAGTTGTTATGAAAATCTCTGTTTTGTTTCGGAAATCGTAATTGTTGTCATTGTTGTGCTTTCGTTATATTAGGAAATTATAAATCTATATCAATTTGGACGAGGCTATTCATAAAAATGACTGCGTTCCAGCAAATTTAAGGTGTATATATATATACATATATACAGGGTTATTTTTAATTAGTTGAGCACCTTTTGCAGGCAGCCTCTCTACATCAATCCCAACAACATTTGTTCTACGACTTTTAAAAAATCTTGATAAAAACTCAGAATAAACGAACAAAAAAAATTTTTGCTCCCTCGATAATTTATTACTCTGTATTTTGTAAGCAGTCTAAAGTATAGGTCGCGGCAGGCTAGCGAAAGTCGGAAACTTTTAAACGCGCGGGCCAGCTTTTTTCGTATAGCTTCATCTCTTTTACACCATGTTGCTATGGAAATACTAAATAATCAAAATGACAAGTATGTGGATTACAAAACACAATTTACATTAATCAAAAATAAAATTATCGGATTAGAGTTTTATAATTAAATAATGAATTGTAATTACATACTGGACAATACGATTTTATGGACTTGCTATTAAAAGTAATAAATAAATTCAAGATTATAACATGAAGAAGAAATTATGAAATGTAATTTATAATATTTTTTAAATACATTGATTGTCTGAAATAGAAGAAGTAAGAATGAAAAGAAATACGAGTTTTGGCTGAGAAATGGAGCATTGGGGTCCTGATCTTTACAAGGTCTGTTTTGCTATACCTAGAACGAACAACAACTCGAAACAGCAGAAACCATGATGAAGAATAATTTTATTTGTGATATAGTGACGATCCAACATGTTAAGAAGCCTAAAGTTATTATTTTTAAAGTGGATTGTGTACATTTGTCTGTTTTTATGGTACTTATGTGTTTCTTCTATGAGAATATAATCCGTCAGAAACAGTCGATTCACTTCTCACGTTTTAATTAAATAATATTAATAAAAATTATGACGTTTTTCTGTTACGCGCCATCTTCAAGAAATTCGTAAGTAACTTATTGTTTTATTGTCATGATATAAATATTAACAAACGAGATAATATGATATGTATTGTTAAGACTTGTTTCAGTAATACACAGTACTTGCACTTCAATGTTTAATATCCAACCATTTGTAATAGAATGGGCGAGAGCAGCCCTTACAACTCGTTTTATAATATTTTAACACTATAATATTTAGGTGGGGGTAATTTACAATTTCATAACCAACTTACAGATGCTATTATTTATACCTTATAATAAGTTTTAATAATTAATAAAAGATTAAACATTATGTTAAAATATTCTATGCTTCTAATTCTTAAAACATTTAACAGTAAATACTAAATAATATTCCATAATTAATTATGTAGGTGGCGCTACTGTTGAAACTTATGAACTAAAACATGTAAATTCCAATGTATTTACCATTTAAATCATTATAAATAAATATGACTAACACTCGGCCTTTCCTGATTTGTAATCTTACGACCTCGTAATTGTATCATTAATTTCTTTAATTACCAACCATCATATATTAAATGACTAATTTCTAATTTAATAAACATTCTGGAAACCAGTAGACCAAATGGTCATCTGAATTAAGGATCTTACAATGTTATAGAGAAAAACAAATCATTTGAAATACAATGCATCAAGAAAAAAAACATCCAATTATACTTTTAATGTGCGAAATAACATAACATTTATACAACATATAACTTTACTATCGGCCGTTTTGACATCTTATTACGTCCTCGTAATATAATTATAATTTTTATCATAAATACTCGTTAATATAATAATAATATATAATAATAATATATAATAATAATATATAATAATAATATATAATAATAATCGTTTTTATCATAAATACTTGTTCTCTTTGCACCGGACAAACCAGGCTGCTTACGAAAAGCCAGATTAACGGACATGCCGTTATGATCATAATAATAATATATAATAATAATATATAATAATAATCGTTTTTATCATAAATACTTGTTCTCTTTGCACCGGACAAACCAGGCTGCTTACGAAAAGCCAGATCAACGGACATGCCGTTATGATCTGGTGCCCATGGACACACATCATCAACATGGGATATATCTCAATTTTACTATTACCACTGGAACACACACATGTGGTAGCTTATTCTTATTTTTATTTATTTATTATTATTTTTTTTAATACCATGGGACATGCCCATTGATGGTATTTCTTATACTTTCACTACTACCACCGGAACATACACATGTGGTAGTTTATTCTTATTTATTTATTTTTTATACCACGGGACATGCCCATTGATGATATTTCTTATACTTTCACTACTACCACCGGAACATACACATGTGGTAGTTTATTCTTATTTATTTATTTTTTTATACCACGGGACATGCCCATTGATGGTATTTCTTATACTTTCACTACTACCACCGGAACATACACATGTGGTAGTTTATTCTTATTTATTTATTTTTTATACCACGGGACATGCCCATTGATGATATTTCTTATACTTTTACTTACCACTTACCACGGGATTTACCACCTACATGGTATTTCATACTTACCTTTACTATTGGACACACCAACATGGCATCAATTTCTTATTTTTACTACGGGACACACAAACATGTTATTACGTTATCATTTTTACACCAACATGGTACCTTACATTTATTTTTACCACGTAACACACCAACTTAGTAAACAACACATTATTCAATAATTTACTTATTAATATCATTGTTATGAACATATATTTAATTTTAACTTTTTGAAACTCATTCTAAGCAAATAAATCTTTAACTAATAAAAGCAAACCAAGCTCATTTTGTTAGGCTATATTAATGATCAGACTACAGAGATATATGACTTTGAAATTCATACTATGCATGGGTTTTGTTGGAAGTAGCAGGTTGTTTTTACTTTGTATTACGTTTGTTTTGTTATGTTTGTTTAGTTTCTTTATATTTTTTTAAAGAAAAATGAATTTTAAATGATGTGGGATTTCATCGAAACAGTTTTAAATTTTACATCTTAAGAAAATGTTCATTCACCCGAATTTAGAAAATGTAAATACTTTAACGGTAGTTAATAAAGAAGCTACATTTAGTTATTAACCATAACACGATTCAAAATTCACGACAATTGTAATATTTATATATATATTTCTCTATATTACTCTGGAATGACCTACCGTTAGAAATTCAAACTTCTAAATCACTGTCAATTTTCAAAAATCGTTTGAAGCAATATTATTTATCTACGCAATATATATTTTTATCATAAGTATGTATATACCATATATTATATAGGTTATCTATTTTATTTTATTTATTTATATATACGGATATATGTATGTATATGTATATGCGTATGTGTATATTTATATATAATCGTTATTATTTAATTACTTATATAATTAAAAAAAACGATAGTTTTTATTTTTATTGTGTCCTTATGTATAAATTCTTATTCTCGTTGTAGAATGCTTGCACTGTCCTATGACCTTGTAAATATTCATTACTCATCAAGGGTTGTCTGTAAGAGATCGCTTTTAAGCGATAAGACCGCCTTTGCACAAAAATTTCTTACTGTATCAACATCCTACTACTGTAATTTCTTGTAATAATTGTATGTGCAATAAGTTTTTAAAATAAAATAAATAAAATAGATATTTCTTTTTATTTAAGAAATTGTAATATATTGTTAGGGGTCGAGGGTACTTCTAGATAATTAGTAGGCATCAAGTGCTATATATAGCATTAAGTCCGCCAATTGTATAAATTTCTTTGTATAATAAAGATTTTATAAATAAATATAAATAAAATTCATATTTTTACATTCTTTATTGACTCTGTCCGTATCAATATTGAAAATATTCTTAACTAAAAAAAAAATAAAAATAATCATTAGTGGGAATAGAAAATTTTTGTAGTCCTCTTTTTTATTTTGAAGATGTAACGATACTTTTCATACAATTGGACAACATTATAAAACCAAGCATATTTCTTTAGAAGTTTACTATTTATATTATTATTTCCAATTGTTCTAATTTGCACTAAATCTAATGATTCACTATTTTATTTATAAAGCATTAAAACGTAAATCAATTAAATTTTCAATCATATGTTATAAAAGTGTTATTAATTTTATTCCGAGTTTGAAATCGTAATTTTGTACATTGTATACCTACACCTAGTTTACTATATAATCGAAACAATGAATGACACAATTATTCAAAACGTATTTTATACTTTTGTTTTATTATTATCTACAGTATAAATTATTTAATAGAATTAAACTGCATTCAATTTTACAAACGTTTTACTGAAAATAATACGATTCTTGGAAATTTAGAGGGTTGGGGCTTGGGGTTTTATAAAGCCGTGCCATATATAATATTACTTCTTATACCCTAAGATACGACAATATATATTCGTTGCTAATTTTCTTATGTTTCTCTTGTCTAGAGTTCAAGTTACCAGAATCTTTAAGTCTAACGTGTTTATGTTTCATATTGCTAATAAGAATATTTAGGAGGCATGTTTTATAATAATTCTATTTTTAAGTAATAAACAATCATAATCTAGAAAATTATATATTTTTTTTTAAAGTTCATCAATTTGAAATACCTAATTTGAACTGTCTGAACTGTCAATTATGGTATATTGTTTAGGCATGCAATTATTTCTTGTTTAGTATAACTTTTACTGTGGATTTATATAATTCCTCGATTTGACAGTTCAAAAACGCGTGTTATTTATCATCGTACTCGATCGATAATTCATCGTAGTTATTTCTTTTCTTCTTTAACATACTATCGAAAATTAAATAATCGAGTGCCACGCATATCGTTTAAAGTTTCTTTTAATAGGGATTTAGAAGACCTAATTGCTTGCTCTATTTTTTTTTTACAATTTAATACGAAATGTAGGTACGCGTTTACTGGTTTAGTTTAAAATCGATCTAAATGTTAAACCTATATTATCATCATTCTGAAATAATTTATCGATTCTAACGAATTTATTTCGGAATACCTATTGCGTTTTACCTTTTCAATAATCGATTCAAAATTAAGGATCATAAATTCATACAGATACCTACTACTGAGAACTTAACACTCAGTAAATAATTTAAACGGTCAAATAAAAGATAATAGAAATATGTTTTAGTAATAAATACCAGTATCATTGCTTCATATTCATACGCGTTATTATAGAATTAGTCTGTTTAGTTCGGGATTATATTTAGACAGTACCGGTTCAGATTTTAAACGTTTTTAAACTTTATTTTTACCCACCTAAAAATGGTCTTTTCAAAACAAATTTGATTTATGAAAGTAACCAATGAAACTTCTTAAAATAGATATTATTGGGTTCCATAAAATTTAATTTCTCCACATGATATGGCATAACCCTATCCTCGTGGATAACCAAGTATCCAACTTGGTTTTAAAAACGAACGTCTATCGCAACCCGATGCTAAACTTACAAATTCAAAATTAAATATAAATATTTTAAGATCTATGGAGTAGTTAGCAAAACAAAATAAAATATAGTTGCAGAAGTAATAAAATAATATCGTGAATTCAAATCTTTACCTATTTAATAAATGTAAACATAATATCTAAATCTACCCCCTATAGCGTCAAAGCATTGGCTTATTATTTCCATACGGTCCTCAAGGCCATTTAGATCTGATCCTACCAAATTTATAGAGTTTCAATATTTACCGAGTCATATTCATTTAAGTCTATCTATAAGAAATTCTAGAATTTTAATTTCTCTGAAAGGAGACAAGTGTACATTTTAATTTGTTTAAATTAAAATTATACTTTATCTATTCATATTGTGTATACTATAAGGAACTACTTACTATCTTAAACAAAAGGATCATTACGATTTGAAAATGGTTTTATGATGTTAAGTGCTTTTACTTTAAAAAAAAATATATATATATATATATATAAAATATCTAACGTTATTCCTTTTCTTTTTGTTTAATATTGGGTTTTATATTTTAATCATTTACGACTGATATATACTCTTTTTTTTAAGAAATCGTTCTTTAAATAACCTACATACATTTTGTAAACCGAATATTACCCCTTCATTGAGAGTGTTCACTTCTATGTCATATATAAAGACATGCCTAAATCGTAATCTAAAATACTAACATTACGTTTATATTGCAAGTCTCAACTACCGCGTCAGTTAAAAAAAACTTAATAAAAGCAAAAAATAAAAATCGCGTCTCTAACCTACAACTGGGTCTTAAAAGCTTTGAAAGTTGGTATACGTAGTAACAATAATATTATAAATCAGATGGTCACTTAATTATGCAAAACTTTTCTAGGGCTAGTTTCTTATAATAAAGTTTATCTGTCACCTTATTGTTAGATTCAGGTCCATCGTTGTATAGTGTTGCTTGCTTGCACTGCAATCCCGCGATCAGGAAGAAAGTACTTGGTTGACCTCTTCTTCCAGTAGCTGTAGGTGATGTTGATATGTTGTTGATTTTCATAATACAGCAACGAATTCCCTTCCAGATTAGCAGTCAAGTAGTAGTTTAGAGTTTTCCATCTCCGACGTATGTCTTCACCAAAGGCTCCAAGCGATGTAAACATGTATGGAGAGATATTGTATTAGAACCACTGTAAAGTTTTGGTAAATATTCAGGCTCTTATTGTATTTCGTATATGATTGAACTTTAACGGGATATGGTTAATAGTGAATATGATATATATGATGAATAGAATTCAATAGTAGTGCTATTAACTTCAAGCTACAAAGTTATTAATATTCTATATTGAGCATGCTGCCGAATAACCAGCAAGATAATTAGCCTGCTAAGCAGATGGCAAAACGTGGGTATTAAAAAAAAATAAAAATAAAAACTTACGCACTTGCAATATCATTTTAAATCTACGACGCCTTGTCGCTTGAGGTAACTACAGTAGCACTCGGAGAAGGCCCAAATAGTAACTTTAACGTCGTCTCTTATTTTCGTGACTTCAACGGCATTGGCAGCACTCTATCTTCATCAGCATTCTTAGACGTAACTTTAACGTCGTTTCTTATTTTCGTGGCTTTTCAACGGCAGTGGCAGCACCCCATCTTCATCAGCATTCTTGGATAGGATATCTTGCGAACGGTGTATATCGACACGTGGCGCGTAATACTACAGCGGTCGAACACTTCTGACTTGTTAAGACTTGTTTCAGTAATACACAGTACTTGCACTTCAATGTTTAATATCCAACCATTTGTAATAGAATGGGCGAGAGCAGCCCTTACAACTCGTTTTATAATATTTTAACACTATAATATTTAGGTGGGGGTAATTTACAATTTCATAACCAACTTACAGATGCTATTATTTATACCTTATAATAAGTTTTAATAATTAATAAAAGATTAAACATTATGTTAAAATATTCTATGCTTCTAATTCTTAAAACATTTAACAGTAAATACTAAATAATATTCCATAATTAATTATGTAGGTGGCGCTACTGTTGAAACTTATGAACTAAAACATGTAAATTCCAATGTATTTACCATTTAAATCATTATAAATAAATATGACTAACAGTATAAAGTAAGTTAAAGTGAAGTTATTGTTTTGTAAAAATAATATTTATTTGGTTTCGTTACAGTGCGAGCCCTTATTTCATAAACCAAATAAAAATATTGAGCCATTCAACTTGTGGACAACTTCTATTGGAGGTTTTGTTTTTTCATTAGATTCTTAAACAGTTAGACAATATGTGTTTCGACTATTGTAGAAAATATTTTAATAAATAAAAGTGGAAAACGATGCTATTTTTTATTACACCTTAGAAAATGATCAAGTTGTAACGTGCATAGCCGCCGCTGCGTCACCCCGCCTCCCCGCGCCCCGATACATATTTTGACAAGTTGCGTGGCCTCTCTTTGCTCAAGTTTAATGCACGTTTAGAGGCAATAAATAAATTTTGTATGGGAAAAACTAAATTTTTTAAACTATTAATTTTAAAAAGTAGAACAAATGTTGTTAGGATTGATGTAGAGGGGCTTCCTGCAAAAGGTGCTCAACTAATTACAAATAACCCTGTATATATTACTTGTAAAGACTTGGTAAAGACTGAACTTAATAAAGTAATGGAACAAATTTAACTACTAAACTGAACAGGCATTCTTGTAATTTTTTTTTGTGGTAATTAAATATATGTCGGCCCTTTATTAAATAGGTTAATTTCACCGTCTTCTATATTCAACTACAATAATACTAAAAGAATATTTAAAAGAATATATGTAAATCAATAAAAAATGTTTTGCAATGAATCGATTTTTTAAATATATATATTAAAAAATTTATATATTAATATGTGTATTTAAATATATTTTTTTATTTTCAACAAACTAAAATTGGTACACTTATGTAACAATATTCATAAAACGAAAAGTAAATTATACTTAGAAGTATGTATAAACGATTTGTCATTTATCTTCGATTTGTCTGAGTTTTTGATGAGGTTTTATTCAACGTTTGTCACCTGATTCCTCAAAAGCATATTAATTATACTTGATGCCAATAATCAATAAGTCTATTGAGGCCTATTTTTAAAATGTCTGTACCAGATTTTTGCAAACTCGATAGTAACTAACAGCGGTCGTTTACTATACTAAATATTTACCCGCTTTCACATAAATTTATCTGAATTTTCCCAGACTAGTTTCAAACCCATTCGGGATTCCTATTGATGAGCTGGAATTAGGGCGGAAATATATATAGTATATGTTTGAAGCATTTATGTTTCAGTGATATTGTGAATTTAACTATGATTTTATCGTTGTAACAAATAAAGAACTTGAAAATATAACATTTTAGAGCATCGAATTCTTCTGCGAATTACTTACTCAAAACAAAATGGATTATCGAACGAAAATATCAGGAACATTTCAGAAGTGTATATTCGGCTGCATTATATTTTTTTTTAACGGGAAAGTTAATTGTCCCGTCTTTTTGTTGGCGGTATTCAGTATATGGTATTTTATATTTACAAGTCAACATTGTATTGCTTTGATGTTCCGATGATCGTAAGGCTTATAAAGTTTCATAAAGTTTGATCTCATCTCATTTCTTTTAGTTTCATCATTTAAACCATAAGTATTGAGAATTAAACTACATGCATTTTAAAACACGGAAGCATTACTAACTAGTGTACAAATTTCAAAATAATAACAGTTATTGTTCTGAGGTACAAATATAAATATTATTGACATAATAACATGACACATAGACGGATTACAATCTTTTTTAATTTAATACGATTTGTCTTTACTTGCATAACAGAAAAAATACATTTTGTTTAAACAAAGTAGATATTCTTTTACCTACAATTTTTTTCATGTTGCAAGACATTGGTATTGATTAAATAAGTATAAAGTTTTTAAGCACTTTACCTTGATTCTGGATAACCGTGATTATTTTTATATTGTTAATTTGACATAAATAAAAAATCATTAAAATATTATACCTAGTTTAGCCATAAATATTGCAACGAAGAAAAAAATTTTTTTTTAGTTGCATATAACGTTTATTATTTATTTATTATTACTTTTACAGTTTGTTAGTTTAAAACACAAACATAAGACAATAAAAAATATAAAAAACTTATTCGAAGCGGTGTCCATTGGCTGCAAAACAGTCTTTAAAACGTTGAGGCCAGTTATCAATAGAAGCACGCGCTCTTTCCATGGCTAAATTCTTCAAAGCCAATCGTATGGATTGTTTTAGGGACTCTAAATTATCGTGGCGTTTAGAGCAAGCTGTACTCTCTAAAACTGACCATAAATCATAATCCAGCTGATTAGGATCGGGACTAGAGACGGACAGTCTTCAGCTCTGAAGAAGTCCGAGACGTTCACTTCCAACCAAGACTGCGTGGACTTAGCTTTATGAACCGGCGCCTAGTCTTGCTGAAAGGAGTTTTATTAAACATATGTTATTAAGGGGCTTAATTACCTTATCGAGAATAGTATCTTGATACAACGGTGCCGATGTGTTGATACCTTTTTCACAAAAATATGGTTTAGTCACTATTTCATAGCTAACACCTCGTCAAACCATCACTGAAGTCGGATAATGCCCACGTTGCATTCTGTTAACTAATTGGGAAGCTTTCTTAGCGCTTTGAGCATAAATACGGTCGTTTTGTTTGTTAAAATATTACTCAATTGTAAAAAACTTCTCATCCGTAAACAATTTTTTTCTGTGACCTCGCTTTGCGTTCTGCTTAGTAGTTGTTTCGATTTTACCACCCTATTCTTCTTTAATTTATCAGTTTAGAAATGACCAGTGCGTCTCTAACAAGCTGAAAGTCTTAAGTCATCTCTTAAAATACGCGACGTGGTTCTAGGTATTATCTTCATTTCCCGAAATAAAATCTTTTGCTTTCGGACAGGATTTCTTCGAATTCTTTCCCTTACTGCTTTGACCACTTTTTTCGCACGAACACTACTTTCACGGAAAGATCTTTCTCTGTGACTTTCATTTGATTAATACCAAGTGTATGGAGAGTTTTAAAAATTGCATTTGGCTCCATACTTACTTTGTGTAATGCAATCACCCACAATTATGATCCCACTTTATTTTAATATCGCAAAATATTGTACAATGTATTGGCGCCAAAATGAGAAAACACAATGAACAATCATATAAAAATGACAGATTCCAAATTAAAATGTATTTTTTATTTTATTTTTTATTTTAACAATATTCATGGCCTGACTAAGTGCGTGTGTACAAGTGGCCGTGGACGACATTTCAATACAATTTCAAATTGTTTTCAAATACATTTATTGCAGCTATATATTGCAAAATAATGTTTTTTCTGTAGTGCCATTTTTCCATAAACCACAACTTAGTTTTATGCCATTGCTGTTTTATGATGTCCACCATTAGTTATTTCTTCTCTTATAAAATATTTTAAAAATAATAACTGCTTTGTGTTTAAATAAATTTAATGAATATTATAATATTATTTTAAATGTAGATTTTAGAGGAATAAATATTCCTGCTAATTCCTACACCTATATTTAGTTTGGTTAAAAATTACTGCCTCAAATATAAGAAACTGATTTGGATATGAATTTTAACTTAACAAAAGTACTGTCTAATGACACCTGTTGTGATGTTGACTTATCATTTAAGTTTTGATAAAACAAAAAAGTACAGAGTTTAAATACTCTAGATTATAGGTATCTTATACATACACATAGAATAATTCGGGTTATAATTGCAATAAAACTAGAAAGGTATGAATTTATATAAATTTAAAATGATAATAAATAGCTAATAGTTTCAGCTTTAGGAAAATGAATTCGCTGGCAACAGCAACTATAAAGATATATTTTTTTATTTATTAGATACTTTAAATGAAATGTTACGAAAATTATGAAAGTAGCTTGTTCGTTCAAATACAACAATAAATTTTGTATAGTAAAAAAGGCAATTTATGAAAATGCGTTGTGTAGATAATGTCATTTTATTCTCGTGTAATGTAATGAATTATTCCGAACATGTAACGCCATTTTCCACACCGTCGAGTCACCTCACCACCGACAGATAGTGATAAGTATTTCATTTTAAATGAGATTTATAGATGTAAAAGGAATTGTTTTCCTATTCTCTATTTATGTATTAACAATAAAATGAATAATTGGTTTAAAATTGTGAATTTAAAGTTTTAAGCTTTGATTATTGACAGCGGTGTGTATCAGTGTGTATTGAAAATTGAGATTGAGGTTAAAAGAGAGCAAAGAGGTGTAGCCATATAGTGCCTAGAAATTCACTTGCATGATATGCAATGACAAACTAATTTAAATTAAGAGCTACCAATTAAAATAATGTTCAAAGAAATCTAACAAGAAAATAAAGAAATTAAGTAAACGGCTAAAGCGCATGTTGAATTATGAAACTAACACTATCACTTTTGGAGGTAATACACTTGGTATAACTTTTTATTCACTAATCACTTCTTAGTAAATATTTTATGCTCATTGTTAGTTACAAAATAACATGCTCAAACACCCATATTTTATTTTTTTTACAATTACAATGATTTTTTTTTTAATTTTAATTAGTTTACTCAGAAGATCAGAACATTATTAATATTTTGAGGTTTTATTTTATGTTTACCGTATAAAGCCAATAATAATACCGAAAAATAAATATATATTTTCCCCATTTTCTATGACATTACAATGACATTTCTAACACTAATAATAGTAATGAATAGTACAAATTTTCCTATTACTAATACGCTTAGAAAGTTACTTATTGTTTTGGAAATTTAACATACAATAAAAAATAATTTCCCGGCACCATTTTATACACGTATCATCCAAACAGAAATCTAATTTGTAGTAAGTGCTAGGTTCTTGGCATAATAAATAATATTTCAATGCATATTTTTTTTAATTTAGTGTTATTTGATATACAAAAAAAGTACTAATACTTCTTTTTCCGTACATCTTGTCTCCTTTTTAACCCCCAACTCAAGAGGAGAGGCTTTATAAGTTAGAACTTTGTATCTGTGTGTCTGTCTGTGGCATTATAGAAGCCAAAAGCGTGGACGGATTTGATTGCGTTTTTTTTAATGAAAAAAAGCAGAAAACAATTAAATCAAACATTTAAAATACCCGATACAAAAACATTTCTAAATTATAAAAATGATATTATTATGATGAAAATAATATTATTGTGTACTTATTGAAGTCGTTGCGTCGGGGAACCGCTTTTGAAAGGAATAAAGGAAGAAATCAAAATGCAAGTAAATTACCAAGGCAAATAAAGAAAAAACAATATCAAATCGTATAGTCTAAGTCCTCAATCATTAGTTCGGAAAAAAACGTAAAATAGGGCCTCAATAAATATACAATAATATTATTTTCATCCTTTTTAACCCTCGACTAAAAAGAAGCTTGTTATAAGTTTGACCTGTCGATCTGTATATCTGTGTGTCTGTCTGTGGCAATCTAGCGGTCAACCGCGTGGACGGATTTGAATGCGGTTTTTTTAATCGAAAGCTATGTTCGTCGAGATGCTTCTTTGCTATGATTGGTCGAAATAGAAACAGTCGTCTCTAAGATATTGACGTTTGCGGGGAATAGGTTCTTATGCAATAATTAGCTTCTTCGCCCGCGGTATGTAGGAAAAAAAGCCTTGTTATGTAGGCCAAAAGGTTTTTACACTTATTTACTCAGGTCAAGTACTTTATTAGGGATATATATATATTCGTATATACCTATATGAAAAAGTCTTGAATCATGTTACTTAATACATTTATAATATATTACATTGTCGAAATTTTTACGCAGATCCTTATTTTTTCTCGTATTAAATACAACCTTTATTCATCAGAAGGATAATGTAGGATTCCAAAGGTAAAATATTTTGTTAAATCGGTAAAGTAGTTTCGGAGCCTATAGAAAACATACAATCAAACAAATCTTTCCTCTTTATAACATTAGGATAGATTAATAGAAATACCTAAACTACTGAAAATTTCTGTGTCCGTAGGTTCATTTAGTACAATTAAGAAACCAATAATAAAACTTTAAAAAGCAGAAAAAAAAAGTTGGAAATATAAAAAACCCCCGATACACACATACCTCTAAAAAGAATAAAAATAATATTATTGTATGGCGTCGGGGGACCGTTGAACAAAGGAAGAAATTAAAATGCAAGTAAGTTAACAAAGAAAAAAAAGAACTTACGATATCGAATCGTATAGTCTAAGTCCTCAATGATTAATTTCGTAATATAGACACCATCGTCAACGTACGTACAACGGTCCCCCGACACAAGGAATTCAATAAGTACATAATAATATTATTTTTATTCTTTTCAGTCTGTTTGTATGGGGAGTTTTTTTAATTTTAAATTAAATTTTTCAGATGTGTTTTTATATCAAAGGTTTTTTAAAATGTGTTTATTTTTTCTGCTTTTTAAAGATATGTCACCGGGTTTTTAAATATTAATAACAAGAATAGTAACCCTTATTTGAAACGAAACCTAAAAATAACAATAAGAGACGTAATATGTACCTTATTGCATAATAACCCATTATATAATTACGAGAAGAACTAAAAATACAGAGCACTGACATTTTGTAAAACTAATAGCGTCCTAATGAGTGTCTATTAATCCGTAGCTGAATTCAGACTACGAACTTAAGTAGCTTTTAAATCTCAATGATAATGCAAACTTCTATAACAAGGTTTTTATATAATTTTTTTTAACTTTTTTATTCTTATATTATGAATAAAATAACTTATTTATTTAAAAAGTCATTTTCTTTTCAACCCCCTCCCTACCCAAAAAAGATCTCATATTATAAATCTGAGGCACTTATTTGTGAATGATAAATTAAAACATCTACCTCTCGCTCACATAATCAATATCAGTCTATTAATAATATTCATATAATCAATATCAGTATATTATAATAATCTGGCAATAAGTAATTTTAAAATCTATATCACTATTTCAGAAGCCCATTTCTAAAATATTTATATTTTTTTTTACCTGAAACTCTAACCTTTCGCTTTAATTACTAATACACTGCACTAAAAAAAAACATCTTCTACCAACTTCTGTTATTTTAAATCATTTGATGAAATTTATTTTGCTATAAAAAAAAACTAAAGCTGTTTAAAAGTATGTTGGAACGACGCCATTAGGTTATTACAATGTCATTCCTGCTGATATTAGCTCCATCTGTTGTCATAAATCTTGCAGTTTCTCTTTAAGCTGTTTTATACCAGATGATAAAAAGGTACCGTTCATCAGAAATTCTTTTTGTAACTATCAAAATCTATATTTACATAAAATTCATGATACCTAATTTTAAAAACTATAAACTATGATAATAGTACATAAAGAGGCATAATATAAAATATAAATAAATACCTTAACAATAACGTCTCTTTCCTAGAAATTTATCAATTTATTTTTAAGAGTGATATTTCATACCCCTTTTTGTTTTTCAGAGAAATTTATAGTTAACTATCTACTTTTACAGAGTGCTCGTTTCACTAATACGGCGATACAGTGTTTTCAATGCAATCTGTCAGTATCGATGTAAAAATAAACTAAGTGTCAATACGAAAGCAATATAGCTAGGTTTTTGATCAATCTTTTTGAGATTGGCTTAATAAATACTGGACCATACTGGACCAAATACTGGACTCAATCATAGGAGGTACATTTATTTTTCTCTAAAGATAAAATTAACCTTAGCTAATATTTAATAATCAATTAAATTACGTATAAGGTAAAGTAGATTATACTTTACTTTTTTCTTATAAATTATTTTATTTTTTATAAGTATCTAAACTAATATACATCATTTCAAAAGATCTGTTTGCAGATTCAAATATCCAGATGATTACTGAACTAGTGAGATTACTGTGAATCTTTACATACTCGTTGTACTGCGATATTGAAGTTTAGGTAACTTTAGGTTTTGATTTCCTTGCAAGCAGTTGCGTGTATGAAAATATCAAGCCGCACGTCTTAAACTGCTAATTCTTTTGATTGTGTTAACAGAGAAGGTTTATTTTTTTTTCAGCTTAAAGGTGTTATAAGACCTGAGCATTTGATATGAATTTCAGTTAAATTGTTTTTAACCGCCATTTTTCATTTGTTTTTGTTTCTGTCAAAATGAGTACATATATTGAAGAAATGTTATATATTTTAATTTTTTTTACTTTTACCGAGTGTCAATAAGAATATGAGAAAGATGCCGGGCATTTTGATGTCAAAGATGCACCTCGTTCTGGTATTTCTGTTAGATATAAAATTGACGCAATTTTTGAAAAAGTGGACGATAATTTTTATGTCAGTAGTTACGACTCAAAAAATAGTAAAACGAGAAGTTATTACTTTAATTGAATAATTTGTCAAACTAGTTTTATCTAAATAGAGAAAAGATTTAAATTGTTGAAGTACTATCAAAACATTCAAAACGGAAAATACATTTCTGAGATACTCAGAATACTTACTACAATGAATGTAACTTTTATTAAAAATATTTTTCAAGCAGAAATAGCATGCCTATTTGATAAGGCGATCAGGGTAAGGGTTGAGTTTTGGTTGGTATCCTGGCGTTAATCCAAATAGTCCCATATAACCACCTTTGATTGTTATATTCTGACAATAATTTCACAGAAGTACACGATGAAGTATAAATACAAAAGTTCTCAAAGTGAAATGATATGTGCCTGTGGCATATTTTGAATTTGTTTTGAATAGACAGAGAATTGATAGTAGGTATCTTGTGATGCACACGACTCAGTTCTCTATACGCAAATTTCAGTTTTCTTTGACTAAAGTAAGCCATTCTAGTAGGAAAATAAAAATGATATTACTTTTAGAAATATATTATGCCCATAAATTGCTTTGTATATTACGAAATAGGTATTAATAGTTTACACAATAACAAATATACATTAAAACCAACGGCTTGTTATTATTATTATGGCAGTATTAATAGTGAACTTATCTTGTATTAGCATAATAGAGTCTTTACTTTTACGATCTTATCTCCTTCTAATATACATGGACGAGGCCTAAATAATTACTTTTAATATATCTAGGATTTGTCAGACTAATAAGCAAAATGAGTTATAGGTGAATGTTGTTGAATTTTTCGTTTTCTTTTACACTTAGATCTTTATTTAAATCTTAATATGTACTTTAAAACCCTCTTGTGTACGAAAATATATATAAATAGTACATCTACAATTAAAAACAAAGAGTCATAACATAAAAAAGTGCGGTATATACTATATACACCTATATTATCTATATAGTTATCGTTTTAATGAATATTAAATGAATAAATTGAGCTCAACAAACATATAAACTAATCAAATAAAACGCAGATAAATATATAGATTTTTATATTGATAGCAGATTTATTACAAACAATTAAGATAGATGTATGTAAACATTTTAGTACATAAACAATGTTATTTCCGGTCATTGCACAAACTTCTGTGTAAAAAGTGACGGCAACTCAGTAGTTAAATTTAGTATCACTAAAGGAGTGTACATCATAAATATGACCTTCTATATCATGGCATAGAAAAACAGGTTAGAACATTATCTATAAAATCTTTATAGATAATCACATGCCTTATAAGGAATATTATAATATTAGAATATGAGTTTAAAGGAATTTCACTTAAATCTTAAGATTATTGTTTTTTGTTTATTAAAATGATAAAAGATTTCCACTAGGCTATATTATGATTGGCTGCATGAAAAATCTTTTTATCTATAGTCATCAGCCAAGTATTAAATATCCATGGCCATAAGATTTTGGCCAGGAGCCAATATTATAGAGATTAAGAAACTGACTTTTTAAAAACCGCACTAATTTTTTTTTATGTTATTAATTATGCATTTTTCTTCTGCATCATGTTAACCGTGCGTTAATTATTTGTGTTTACATTATATATTTTCCGTGACCGTAAAGATAATGTGTAAAATATGAAGTTATAATTTAGAAAAATGTAGTAAGTTGGTATTTCGATGAAGATCATAGAATTTATATTAGCTGGTAATGTTGCTTATTGTTTATTATTAATAACTTTTAAGTTATTATTGTTTATTCGTAACGCCAAACGGTTAAGGTGAGCTTTTAAGGTTTTTTTTTTGTACTATTCTAGATGCGATTGCTTTGAAATAAAATGCTTAGCCTAGCTGTAGTCGTTAGATTACAAACTCTAATAAGGAATAGTAGAGGAATTCTTCTCCGTTCGTTCCAGATCCGTCTCGGCATTACTTTTTATCCCTCACTTACTATACTTCTCTCTCACTTACTGTAAAATGAATCGATCGCTGGATTTACCACTCGATTTCATTAAAAAATAACGTTCGTCTATAAATATGAAATAGTAAAAAAATCTTAGTTTTTTTTATCTTCTTAGAAAGGCTGGTCAATGATTTAAAATTTTTAGATAAGCAATTTTGAATGAATAGCAAATAATTAGGCAACTTTTTAATGTTTGAATTTCTAATTACTTATTTTATATGACAAAAAGTAAATAGAAAAGTTTTTTGAAAGTTGACTTGGCCTTATCGATTTTTTAACGTATTTTTTAAAAGTACCTAATTTTTTTTTCGGTGAGTCGTTAAAATAAATGAAAAAAAAAACATATCTTTTCTAAAACTAATATCTCACCTAATATTTAAGTTTCTCTTCGTGACCTAATCACAGTATTAAAATCTTTTTTCGTGTGGAGTTAACGTAGAACAGATTTCCCCTAATATTTATTTATTATTATTTAACATATTAAATATATCTTACATTTAATTATCTGCAGCTACTCCAAAGTTTAATATTTCATTTTAGAAAACATGGGTTACATCATCTTTAATTTATACAACAAAAACGTTCTCTTTCAATAATATGTAAATCCACAGTTTATATTTCATGGGTAAAGTTATGTTATCATAACAACTTAACATATCATGGAATCACAGAACATAGATATGAAGGCATCTATCTCAAATTATGCAGAAAATTGAGGACAACGTTTATTTTTCTTGTCTGTTATCTAACTCAACAATAATAGAGGTCCTGAATCAAAACATCTCAATAAGAACGCTTTCATTTTGTTTGTATCACACGATTGAGCTAAAGTTGATTTACGAGAATTCCCTTTGATCTACGGCGTATTATGTTCACAGATGTTTGGGAACTTAAGATTCTTATCACGTATCGTATTCTTGTATAAATATATCTAAACCGAGATTCCTATTTTTAAGATAAAATATTTTTAAAAAGTGTATCAAATAAAGCTATAATTGATATCAAGAATAATATAAGAATTAATTTATAACGTATAAAAAGTCTATTTTTTACAATTTAAAATAAATTATTATTTTCGTAAACGAACTTCAAAAGAATCAATGACTCTACATTACATATTCAGTTGTCAATTTAGTTAAGTATAATTAAAGTGATGATAATAATGCATCCATAATAAAAAAAAATTAAAGACAAGTAAGAAATGTAAAAACATTTTAGGGCAACGGTATTTTTCACAATAAAGTGCCAACGTTTTCGCAATAAAGTGATAATTTGGTCATCGACCTTCGATTACGATTCTAAATTAAATATTGATCGACTTTTAAACCATGCTTCATTTGTCGAATGGGGTGCCATTCTAAGTATGAAAAATATTGATTACATGATACTGCACTTAAATAAGATTTTTGAGGCCTCTATAATAAGCATTCACCTGTTAAAGCTGTTAAAATAAAACATTCACTATTACCGTGAATTGACGAAAATATTAGCCGATATAATATGATTTTGACATTGCTGGATGTAATTCTCACTTCCTTATCCTTAACTTTTCCTTATCTTCCAGCTTATTTCCTATGATATGGCGTAAAGCCCATATCCTTTCTTTACCTAAAGTTCCCAATCCCACTGTATATAATGAATTTCGTCCCGTTTCTATACTACCATACCTATCTAAAGTTTTTGAAGCAATTGTCCAAAAGCGACTATCTAACTTGGCTTTCAAAAACAATATTCTCCGCGAATTTTATGGAGCATGGTCAATTATATATAATCCGACTCAAGAAACTTGGTAGATAATGATCAGTAATCAATAATTAATGGATTTTCTTTTGTGTTTCCTGCTTTCTTAACGAATAAAAAAATACATAGCTATAACCTTTAAGCTAACGATTTGTATCGAAAACTGTTCTAAATGAGTGCCGTAATTCACGATTAGCTCATTAGTTTCTTGGATTAGTGATAAATCAGGATCTTTAAGACTATTAATGTACTTTAAATAGTCTTAAATTTGAACTAAAATAATTTATTAACTTAAAATGTTTATGTTATATATCAGTTACTTCTTTTATAATTATAATTTATATAAATATATATATAGTTCACGTAAAGGTATGTATATCCTATATAAAAAAGTGTATATAGGTTCGGGGCAAATTTAAAATTTCCAAAAAAGTTCATTGTAATTAATAATCGTTATTTTTTTTGGTTTTCAGTGTGTATATTTCAAATATATGTTTCGACTAATATGCCAAAAATATATTTTGTATTCCATAAATAAAAGTTATGCCAAAATTAACCCAAAAATCATGTAAGTACATGAGCACATAGATAGTTAACAGTTTTAAACTTTTCTTTACAAATTCAATATACTAATTCAGATAGAACAATAAATAACTAATTTCAACGCTATTTGGATGGTATGAATATTCATGGATTTAATTGTGTAGCGCTCTGTTAATTATATTTGTCCATTATTAGATAATTTTGAATTAGTTATAATACATTTGCAGTTAATTGAATACATTTGTTGTCACGGTCGACTTGTGATGGTATAACGTTATTATTACGTTTATTGTCATAATAGTTTAATTGACAAAGCATCGGTAGGGATTCTCCCAGGTCGCAGGTTCACTTGTGTTTATAATTTTGTTATTCTATATTTATAAAACTATGGAATATTAAATAACATTACCCGAAACAATAAAATGCTATTAAGAAATAAGATGTTAAATATAACAAGAATCATTATTATTTGTATTTACAAACTATTCTAATAATAAGAAAACCAGTTAGTAAAGAAAATCCATTAATACTTATAAGACAGAGAAAACAAACACAAGTCTCGGAAGCGCGTAATCTAGGATTATTGATTAATGAGCAAGATTTAACATAGTTTATAATTGATTTTATAGACTGAAAGTTTTATTTAAGATTAGGGATATTCTTAGCATCGAACAAAGAACGAGAACAAAACTGCCAAACATTTTCAAAGTTAAATTATGTTGATACAATTATAGGGCCAGGGCTACCTACAGGTCCAAAAAACCTCATACAATGTGTTATAAAACGCTGGTATTAATTTCTGGTATTAAAGTATCATCTGGTGTAAATGTAATAAATATCTTATGTATCTATATAATAAATTAAGTTGGACCAAAAGAAAAAAAAACAAAATACATTATTAGAGCGTCATCGTCTTCGCTTATTGCTCTTCTGCATCAATCAGCAGCCCTTCGTAGTAGTTTCTGTTATGCAGCAGTAAAGTTATGGAACCAGCTGCCGCTGCCACTACTAATCTTATAATTATTAAAGAAACATACATATTATGGTAAAGATTTTAAACTTCATATTTGTAATTTACAAGAGAGAGTCAGCTGACTAGGTGTCTGTCAGTGTAATTAACTAATTAGTCATAGTTAAATGACTTACTAACAGACACCTTCATCTCGAAGTACTGTAATCACGATCGCAGCAAAGCTTTCTAAAGGTTTCGTCAGGTTTAATTTAAAATTTATAGTGTAAAATATAAATAAATAACCGAGTCAGATTCGGTAAACTATTTATATTTTTTTATTTATCTACTACTACAAAATGTTTTGTTTGTTTTACAGTTTTTGTTTTTTATTTATAATTTATTTAAAAGTTAATTTATGTCTGCCTGTAGCTGTGTGCTAAATAAATATATTCTATTCTATTCTACATGTAATCCATGCAAGTCAGCCACTAAAGGCAATAAATTCGGAAAAAATCTTTGTTTATTTAATGTCTTATCATTATTCTTATGGTCCTATATTTTGTGAACTTCTTCACCGGCAGCTCTTTGGTAATGACAAATTGATTTTCATGTGTGATAAATTATCGCATTTATTTGAAGAGTTTCTTAACAGTCTTCCTCTTAATATTTTTTATACCGTAACATGAGGTTAAGAATGATTTCACTTGACTAACATAGTAACATTATTTTCTTTGAAAGTATGTATGTGTTTTAGTTTTTACTGTAAGATTTTTTTTTTAATTTAATAATTTCTTTAAAATATATAGCTTTTAGCTCTTCGTCATCACCTTATCTTATAAACGTTTTAATTGCTATTTATTATCATATGATCTGATATTCCATAAATAAGGTAAAAGGTAACAATTCAATTTCTATTTATAAATCTTATTGAAAAATACTATTTTTGATTTAGTAATGACCGATGTCTCTGACACACACATTATTATTATATATATATATATATATATATATATATATATATATATATACATGCGTGTGTAAATAATAATATATATAAAATTAATGTGTGTCCAAATATAATAAAATTTATACAAGATAATTGATGATATAGTAGTAGTAGTAGGTGTTTTTTTTATAACTCTCTTATATATATTTTTTTCTTTTACAAAGCTTTGTTTGTTCTTCATTCAGTTACCTGCACTTTACTAAAACCCTTATCGCCATAACGGAACGCCGCAGGATCGCTTTCATACTCACCACGGAGGTTTACAAATCCTATTACAAGAACTACATTTACCAAAAAAGAAATAAAGCTTTTAGTAGTAAAAAAAACATTTATACAAAAAGATTTATACAACATACGAAAATTACAGCCATAATGATATTTTGACCTGATTTACATTTTAATACTAAAATAAACTACAATAAAACTTTCACGTCGACCACAAGTTGTTTTCATTGTATTTTGAATTTCACGAATGTGTCTTTGTTGTTAATATTCCTTATGCTATCAATTTTATAAATATGCCGTATTAAGCCTTTCAAATTAAATGAAGAGTTTTTATTTAACTTATTTAGAAATGAAGTAACTTATAATTTGATAGAAAAGAAGACAATAAAAGTTATTATAAGTTTAGATTTTTTGAATACAAAACAAAGCACTTCAAAACAAAAAAAGCCATAAAACAATTAGATTTATAAAAATAACTATAATAATGGCATTTTTTTAGAAAGTATAGTTGTTTAATTGTCCAACCAAACGAACAGCTCAGTAAGTTGTTTGCGACAAAGTTGAGAATAGTTGGCTACAGAAACTCAACGATGAGTAAATTTTAGAGAAACTTAGCAGAGATTTGAAAATATAATTTTACTACTTAATATATTATGTTACGTTATATTGACAGTTCTATATATATACCTAACAGTAACCCTCAGATTTTCTACTTACAGCAAGCAGATGCTAAGGCATCTCCAAAAACTAGTTACAGTTCGTAATTTGTTAAGCTTTCTTTGTTATTTATACAAAAGTGGTTTTTGTGAATACTTATCGTTTTCTTATCCTTCAAAGAAATACACAAATACTTTTCCAATTACAAATCCTGTTCACATTTTTTTCTTAACAAAAGTATTTTAGTCGAAAGAAAAGTTTCCTAAATTTATGGTAACTGAAAGGAAGATAAACATACCTAACAAACTAATAAATATATCTTATTATAAAAAATTAGAATTGTCTCAACAACTAAAGAATTACATAATAGAACGAAACTCGCTTCAAAATTAAAAAAAAACAGGGTCTAAATGATCAAATTCAATATTTTTTAAGTTAATGGATTCAAAACTGAAAGATTTTGATACACCAATTCTTAGATAGTACCCAACATATTAGTACCAATTCGTAGATAGTAATATTATAAATTTAAAAAAATACATATTGCGGCTAAGGTGCATCATGCAGATTCAATATATTTTTATTTCAGCAGTATACGCTGACATTTTATCTAGTCGCTAATTGTTTCCATGTACTTCCTCAATATCGACTGTACCGCGTTGATTCTATATTTGATTGTTTGATCAATTTAGCCTTCAATTTAGATATCATCTGACCTTCCAGATGATAGCTAAATTGATCAATTGATTTGGTTTACTCTTAGCAAGCCAAGGTACAAAAAGGGCACAAAAACTGTTAAAGGAGTAGAATGGAGAGACGGCCAAAATCAAATTTTAAGCGATTTTTGTTTCTAATCTTTCAGTTTGCTTGGACTTCAATGATGGCCAGTGGCACAAACTTTAAAATTTATCTCATTAAAACAAGAGCAAATAGACCATGGTTATAAGATTTATATGAAAAAAAAATTACTATTTATTTCGGTTAAAAAGCTCTTCCTTTTTCACAGCTGTTAAAATAAATTTCATCAATGTTCAAAATTCCAACAAAAATGTTCAAGAACATAATACCAATTGTTATTTATACTATATTTTATGTTATGTAACTTCAAAATAATAATAAAAATATACTTTTTTATGTAGAACTTTTGTAGGACTCATATTGGGTTTTTATTGTTCATTTTTCATTTTATATTTATATAAATTTAAATATGCTTAACATGTTTATCGATATTTTCAAACATATTACATATTAATTATATAATTACATTATATAATATATTAAAATATAAAAAATATGTATGGTTTTTATTTAAAACTCCTATTTTTTTTTCTTTTTATAAAAATTGCTTATTAAACGTTTAGTTTTTCGTTTAGTTTTAACATTACCACCTAGAATCTAGATCATAATCCTCAAAAAAATAATTAAGGATCAAATCTTCAAAAATAACGGATTTGTATCTCACTCAACTTTCTCAATTAACTTAAATCCCATATGACAATTATTTCCGGCTTACTTGTTACTTTTAAAACATATTATGTATATTTTCGTTAATTTACATAATATATAGTTAAAATTAAATACTACAGAGTTTAATTTAAGTAGTAATTGGAAGTAATTTTTAGTTTAACATTAAGAAACACTTATTCATCCTTAGAAACTTTCTTGTTTATAATAGTAGTAGGATTAGCGACCCGCATCGGCTTTGCTAAGGTGCTATTTAATATTCTGACATAATCTAGATTTAAAACGCGAACTAAGGAGAATCTTCGTCTTTTTCCAAAAAGTATTTATTACATACACACATTTTAGATACCATCCATTTGTTTATGTTTTGCTGTTGTAATTTTATTGTTAACGGTAATTCCTTAAAAATAAAATTATATATATTTTTTAAGAAATTAATTAACACATTTATTTTTTTAGAAATAGCTTTAATGGAAAAACAAACTAAAAATTACTAACTATTTAAATTATTATATTGTCATCGATTCTTGATTAGTATTCAAACTTTAAAATTAATCCTACATTTTAAACTAGGTTAAAATCATGTTTAAGTTTCCCTTACATAGGCACATACTAAGATTATACCAAGCAAATAAAAGCGTTTTAAATAAAATTGTTGACTATTTCATAGTTTGTTATCATTAATATTTATGGAAAAATAACTGATACTTGTGGAAGCAGTCTACTATTTTTATTTATTTATTTATTTGGGATACAAACAATATTTACACACTTAAAAATAAAATTAATAATTAATACATAATATCAATAACGTTTCCACTGTTATAAAAAATAAATTTGACATGTACTTAAAAAGTAAAAATAAAAATAATATTAACAAATAATAAATAAAAACGTTATAATTAAAGAAAACTCCTTTGAAAAAATACTAATCTTGTCATAAAAGATGTCGATTTATGACAACTGTTATTAAAGTCTTGACAAGTTCGAGATATAAATACATTATTTGTGGCCTTAGTTTTGTCTGTCTTAGGGTTTTTTCAACTAGTAATCTTTTGTATTAATTGGTTATTAATATTTTTTATTTACATTTCTTTTGAAAATCACACTAATAGAATATAATTATTTCATAAAGTTAATTATTATTATTTATGTCTACACGCTCCATAAACCAAACTTAAATATCTAATTCTGTATACATTTTTATGGCAATTAGTTTATTGCAAACTGTCAACACAGCTATTTATATAATAAACAGTAATAATATAAAAGAAAGTAGATATTCTGCATATAGAAATTCTGAAGATAGAAATTAATTAACCAGGATTATCAACAAAAAGGTATCCTATGAGCTATTCCGGATTATAAACTATCCCTGTAGCTTTTTTTAGCAATTACGGTTATTCGTTTTTACGGAATAAGGGACAAACATACAAAAATACAACCTTTTACTTTTATAATATTAGTAACATAAAATACTGTAGATAAAAATCTACATCTCTGTAATTTATTTTTATAAAACTACGAGTTATAATATAAGTAAATAATATTTCTTAGTTATAAATTAGAGTCACATTTCTGAATGACTCCACCTCGTAGCATTTTATCATTTTGTAGCAGTAATTACGAAGCGAGCTGGGGACTTTGATGCACAGTAATTTAATTACTGAGGCAATGGTATCAGAATCCACTACGTTCTATGTAAATAAGCTAACGTTTTTTGGATACGAAATAAAATGTTGTCATTTTAAAAATCATAATACTTTAAATGATTGATTTCAAATAATATTATAACTCTTTCACATGGTTGCAGTTACCTGAACTTTTAAATATTATCGTTCTTAAAAAGATTTCTGTAATATCTATCTTGTAGCTTAAATTAGTTAGTTCACATTTGATCCAACCTGAGGCCAGGCAGGCAAAAACATATAACCATAAATTCAAGTATTTAGTAGTTATGAGTTTTAATTTTTACTTGTATTTTATATAAGTTATTTTTAACTATTAAATATACAAAAGTATGGTTGGACGATGTGTTTCCTATATGTATTCGTGTATGATGTCAAAGAGACGCGGGCTCCATAGGTGTAATATAATATTATTGTTTTTGCGAGACACCCGATCACTTTATCAGACGACAGAATGAGCACACAACGCCATCCGAAAGAATTTTGTGTCATTTTAAAAACCGATTAGACAATCATATTTTTGTTCTTAAAACATGTAGAGTACCTACGTTATATTTCTTAATTTTATTATAATGAAATTACAAAAAAAAGTATATAGTTTTAAACTTCAATTTTATGTAATTTATGTGTATTCTATACAATAATAAAGACTTATATAGACAATATTATTTTTGACAGTCTTTATTTCCTGCCACTGGCAGAAAATACTAGGTTATTTTGCAGTTTCATTGCAATTCTAAACAACTTAAAAGAGGATTAATCGCTTATTAAATGTCCATGTAATATTTTTTTTTTGTTACTGACTATGCAGTTAGCCAATTGGCCGTAACTGCGTCACCGGGTGGATGGGCGGGCGCAATGGCGCCCGCCCGTGAGACTCAAAAGTACAGCTCTCGACCGTGACAGAACACGAACCTGCAACCTTCGGATTCCATGTAATGTATCGACCTAAAAAAATAAAATAGGTTTTTACATTTTATAATAGAAACAGACATTTATTTTAAAAATACCATTGCTACCCTCTTACAGATATTGTTCATACTGTTTAATTATTGGTACTTTAGTAAAATAGTTACCTAGACTAAGATAAGATTGATGATACTGCTATAAAAATAAAAGTTTTTACTCAATTAAGTCTTAAAGTTGTTATCGTAAAGTTGGAATTAACAAAATATCAGTTGATGTTTTAGTTTTAGTATAAATGTATTGAAATTAGCAAATTATTTTATAGAAGTAAAGTAAAGGCATATGTCCTTAAAACATATGTCTTTACTCTACTTCTATACTTACTCTTTACTTATTCTTTACTTTAATGTCCTTAAAACATTACCGATTCAATGTAGACTAGAAAAAAATATTAGTCCGTTTTACAACCGAAATATGGTTTATATTTCGGTTGTAAAACGGGCTAATATTTTTCTGACTGCTGACTTGTGATTTAAATTTGTTCATACAAGTACCGCAGCACTGCGCCGTGACTTGTTACTTGGTGTTTCATTAATTATTTCATACGTGAATTTAAGATAATTTGTGCACGATTGCTTATAGCTTAAAGATATTGAGGAAATTGTAGAGTGATAAGCCACTTGTTTTCCTTATCGGACTGCGTAGCCATTAAATAAATTCAAATATATTATAATAGTCAGCTCCCACCAGAAGGAATGCTGCTCTGCTGAGAAGAGCTGGCCAGAAACTCAATAGTTGCTCCTTTTAAACGAATTTAACAATGTTTCACTGATACATATTAACAACAACGAATTGAAATTGCTACAATAATTATTTTCTCTAATTCTACTGAAGGTTGTTCAATTGGCAGTTTAACATAATTGATCACTACGTTCTTTGAATTCTATCCTTATTTAGTAGAAGTAAAAAGCCACCATGTGTGGAATTAAATGAGTTGAAAGAATACCAACCTGGCGGTTATAAAAGTTAAAGATTAGTTATTAAAATTTAAGCATTTATTTTTTATAATTTTTATTTATTAGAAACACAAAAACGTCGGAATTGTTATAATCTAATATATATAAATATGTTATGCATAAAAACAATCTTTAATTCTTTGTTTTTATTTATAAATTCAATAAACATTTGGATGAGACAGGTTTTTAGAGTTTACGTTAAGATTATTTAAAGTCAATTCAGTAATTGTTTTCCTTACGTAGTTCTTATAATTTGAATTGATTTGATGATTTAATCGAGAAAAGGATATATTTTCTGTCTTAATTTTTATCTTAAGTTTAAACTAATATGTTCTTGTAATTCCAAACTTTTTAAACTGGTTTAAAGAAAATGTTTCCGTTTCGAAATCATTATTTGTCATTGTAAAAAAAACGATAGCGATTCAGCTAACAGCCTCTTCATATTTGTGGATTATTGCTACAATGTGTTAAATTACAAAAATTACTAACATTTATGTTTGTTACAAATTACTAACATTTTCGATTTTATAAGCATAAGTTATCTATTAATAATTAAATATTATATCTTATTATATTTCCATATTATTAAACTGTTTACTAGATTTCTTACTCTGTATAGTAATATTTATTAATTTGCAGTTGCTGTTAAAATGTCCATAAAAAAAAGAATTCAACGCTAACCCATTTTCCTTTCCAATATTATCATTACAAATGTATTTGTTGTATGTTTATAATACTTAGTTTGAGATAATATTATTAGAAACATTGAATTTAAGCTTGTCACACCAATTTTTGAAGGAATAGATTTTAGTTTTCTTATTTGACTAAGACTCTTTTGTTTAAAGCCAAACAATTATTTAAAAGCGAGTCAGTTTTCTACATTGTATTGTATTTTTTTAACCTAATTATTGATTTATTGCTTTTAATTCAAAAAATGGTTTTAGTGATTCTATTTTTACTATCTCCAAGAATGTGATATAATTGACAATTTAAAAAAAAAAGTAAAAAATATTAAAAAGTTTGAATTATCAAACTGCACTTTCCTGTAATAAGAACTTTTTTTTCATATATGTATAATACCTCTTAACGAACTTCAGAAGCAAGTTTAAAGGAAAATAATACATGAATATTCTAATAAAGTATTCGACACATTAGTTATACCTATTGTGTTTAAAGTTGTAGTAAAAAGTATCCTATCGTATAAGTAATCGAGATACATTGCGAATTTAATAGTCGCACTATTTACACAATATAGCCGAATGAACAAACATGTTACGCGTAGGCAAATACTGGCGCCGGCTGTAACGTCGTTAACTCCTCAAATAAAGCTTTTTTTTTGCTTTAAATAAAACCTCGTGGAAGCTTATCATCTTTAAATATCAAGTAAATCATTAATCCAAAAGGAAAAGGCTTACAATAAATATAAAAACAAAACCCATAAGCAAATTATAAAAAAAAACTTCGCTTCGAAGCTTTAAATTTCACTTCCCATAACGATACAGTAAATCAAGAAAATTGAAACAATGAAGTTGCAAACGGGCCGTAGAGAATGGAAATTAAAAGAGCGATACCAAAATATAAAAATGTGTTTAAATTTTTGAAAATATCTGTAAACATGTATAGGCATGTTAAGCTTATTTAAATGTATATAAACATATAATGAAAAGTAAACCGATACAGGCAGGAATTCGAACCCGCGACCTGTGCGAAACCGTCCCCTCGTTCTAACAATTGAGCTACGGTATCGCTGTACATCTCGGTGAATTAAGCATTCTATAAGTGATCTTCTTTATCGGGACTTATTGATTTTATCGGGATCGTCTTTTTCGAAAATCCTAACCAATATTTCTTTTAACTTTGTAGTATAGATAAACATTGATTAAACATTAAATTATTTTACACGTATTTCAGCAACGTAGATTATCATTGGAACTCATCCTGTATGCTTGATATTGTCTTTATACTATTTTGGTCCCATATTTTATGGTTTAAAATGCTAATAACTGCTCCCAGTTGTCAAGAGTAATAATAGTAGAAAGTAAAAGTAAGAGTACTAGAGAGTAAAATAGTAGATGTTATTACTTATTTATTTATTAAATCTTTATTTTACAAATAAACTTATTATAACTATTAATCAGGATAATGAAATAATCTCATCGAATTATTCATTTATTCGATGCCCTTGATATGTTTACAAAGTTTGAAGAAAATCGGTCTGTGGGAAATGAGACGAAAGATAATTATTAATCTGAAAAATCTGAAAAATTAAATAAAATGATATAACATCGCATTTGAAAAAGTCTGGGGCCTTACCATCAACTTTTAGTAAGCGATTCTGTTCCGATGCAGGTCAGTTTAGGTTCAAAAAGTGAATCGCTTTTTTTCGTACCATCACCTATTACTAGCTGGGTCGAAAATGAATCGCTAAGAATGAACGAAATTGTCGCTGGTCCGCTTTTATTTCAAGTTGTCGTTGACAGCTCGCAGCAAATTAACGTTTACATCGCACTTTAAGAGCGGTTGTTATGATTATGAATAAGTTTTAATAGTGTTAGCTGAAGGTCAATAGGGAATATACAAACATTTATAATGGCGTGTGTGATGTTTCAAAGGATTGATTTCTGTTTTAAATGTTATAAATATTATTTGCATATTATGTTAAGCATATTATAGGTATAGTAATTTGATATTGTTGTTAATATATATTTTTTCTCATATAAATCAGAAAAAGATTGAAAATAATGATGAAAAGGAAGTATTAATTAATCGTCTCTAATATGAACCTTAAACTAAAGAGATTTAGAAATAGTGTCAGCTTTATATACCTACATTAAATATAACAATAGATAACCATTGCACTATTTTTATTATTGGAATAATCACAAATCGAATTTAAAAAGTTAGTTGCAGCGAGTATAAAATCCCATTAGTATACTAAGGAAGGTACCTCATTAATTGAAAAAAATACAGGTATGTATTAAAAACAAAGCTACAATTGTAAGATGGTCACAAAATGTTGTGAAAGATTTTCTTCATAGTCATAGTCACAGCTCCAAAAAAAGATCTTCGTTGGTTTATAATTTTATAGTTTATACTTATTTAAAACAATTTATAATTTATACTCATACTTATCTTTAAAAGTAATAATATAATTATCTCTAACACTAATAAATAAGGATTAACATCAAGTATCTACAGTATATAATTCGTAACAATTCTGTTTAGGCTACGATAATAGCAACTTTTATTGAATCGCTAGTTTTGATAGTTAAGCGGTTCAGTTTAGGTCGAAAAGATAGCTCATGGTACGAATTGAATGAACGAATTAACGTTAGCGGTTTATTTTGGGACTTGTTAAAGTCGCGACCTAAACTGGTCGTCTTATAAGCCTCATGGTACGAAATATCAAAGCGATTCAATGTAGGTCGTGAATTGGATCGCAATAAGAGTTCATGGTAGGCCCGCTGTTACAAGAAAACAAACAACAAGCAAACAAACACGTGAAACTAATAAAAGCGTGTTAAAATTGTCAAGTAAAATTAAAAGAATACAACAAAGAATACAAGCGAGAATAACAATAGAAAGAAAAATCAATTTTAAAACTATAAGCAACAAGATAAAACATTAAGCAATTACAAAAATAAAACAAAATACTTGTAAAATACAGTAAAGTAAAAATATATGTAAATATATTATGTAGGTATTATGTACAAATATACATACATTCATAATATATGTACTTAAAAATATCCTTAAACAATACAGGATGAAAAATAAACCGATACGGGTAGGGACTCGAACCCGCGACCTCTGGGTTTCCTAAGACGGTTTCCCAGAAGTCGTGGGTTCAAATCCCTGCCCATAATTTTATAAAATTAATAAATTTATTTATTTTATACTTTTATTGTTATTAATTATTATAAATGCAGAGCAACAATTTAATTAATTTAATATAAGCTGATAATAAATTAAATATAAATGTAATTGTTAAGGACACGCCTTAGACAAACGCGTAAGCAACGTTTATCGTAGCTTCCAGAAGGGCGACGCAGCAGCGGGGCGCGGGCTTGTGCAGGAGGAGTGGTGGTGATCCGCTCGACCAGCAGTCCGACTTCGCTCATGCTACCATTCGCATCCTTATTTATTGTCGGTAGAGTGTGTGTGTGTGTGTATTCATTGTAGTCAATTATATACAGTCCACTCTTTTATTTGAACCAGCATCCGGGTAGTCAGTTTTCCCTACCACATAGGCACAGGGCACTGGCCCCAACAGTAATACATATATCACTACGCAAGTTATAGAAAGTAACGATTATGTTATGTATTTTATATATATATATATTTTATGTTTATGATTTTGCTTTTTATGTCGTATTAAATATAATGATTTAGTAAAATAACTCAAATTCTATAAATACTCGAGGTATTTGTTGGAGTTTAATTGTATTTTTCTTTACAAAATCTTTCCTAGCAAAATGAAAGGAATTGGGACAAAGAAGGGATAATTTTTAGAAATAATTTCTTAAAATAGTGATTATTAAAAGCATTATTTATGAAATAAAATAAACAAAAATCATATAAAACCTCACTGGATATAAAACAGAATTTTATTAAAATACATTTCAGATGTGAAAATTAAAAAGTTCAATTTATCCATTCATAAAATATTTCAATTTAAATATTTTATAAATATTTAAATTTAAATTTCCTTTGTTAATACTAATGTTATTAACTAATTCCAAAACAATTCTATCCCTCAATCTTTTCTGTCTCTGTCACTCAATCAGTAAAATATATCATGTTCATTTAAGCCCTTCAGTAGTAAGGTACTTTATTGAGATTCAAAATAATATTATATTCAGACCGTTGAATTCTTTTAAGCATTCAAAAGGAATTTGTAACATACATTTTACAACGCAACTCACTATCACACGGAAGTCCTGTATACTGAGGCCCATTACAAAGTTATCTGTACATTAATGTGTGAGTATAAATATCCTTTAACTGGTGACAAGCGGTCTCACAGGCCGAGCGGTGTCAGTGAAACGTCATTTCAACCCCTTCCCCATACCTCCTTTGTTTCAACGTCTAAGTAGCTGTAAGTTTATTTGCGTCCACGCCGCAGATAGTGACAGTTGTGTCGTATTGTCCTATATTCGTAAACTACAACAACATAAAATTCGGCAGCGGTTTTTCACCACTGACGTAACTTTTTAAGGTAATTTTGCTATATGGTTTTTTCATGTTTTTACGGTAATAACTAGAAATTAGTAATTCTGCACCTCCATAAAAGAAGCGTAAGTAGTCAGGAGTTGGAAATGTACTGTCAAATACTCAAATTGAAGCGTATCTGGCACGGGAAGACTCAAGTGGGTCGGAAGCAGAAAATGTTCCCGAAAATTTCATCCCGGAATTCACGAATCAGAAACCAAACAACCCGAAATTGTCGCCTATTACAATTCAACAAAAGGAGGAGTTGACGAGATAGATAAAAAATGCTCCATCTACACCTGCAGTCGCCGAACGCGAAGGTGGCCCATGGTGATATTTATCGAATGTTGGACATAATAACGTACAATAAACGTACGGTGAATGCACATGTTTTATATCAAGCTGATGGTGTTAAAGCTATTCATCGAGGACAATTCATTAAAATTTTGGCTAGAACCGCGGTATTATAACACATGCAGCGCAAAGTTTATAATACTCACATTCCACGCGATATACGCGTCAACTTGGCACGTATTTTGGGTTCTGATTTGCCACCTGAACCACAAAACTTAGAGCATAGGCCGAAAACACGGAAAACCTGTGCCAGTTGTCCTCCTAAATTAAATCGCAAATCAAATTACCAATGTAATACATGTATAAAACATGTGTGCTTGCAATGTGCCAAACAATTATGCCTCGACTGTCAATAAAAATCACCAAAGTTTGACCAATGCCAGTTTTTTTAAATGATACCTGTGATTAAAAGATTTTTTTTTTGTTGATAAGAGTATCATAACTATAAGGAAAAGAAAGTATTTTTGTTATAATTATCTTGATTTAATTTTTTTTGTGTGATTATTGATCTCATCTTTAGATTTTGGATTTTTGTTCCTACTTACATTATAATAGCATGCTAATAATAAAAAATTACATTCAGAGTCTATTGGATGGTTTTATTTTATCCTTTTATATATTAATCAACTGTTTTTAAAAACTGAGTTAAGCTAGCATAAATACTTTCGATGCTATAGACCATTTAACAGCAGCGGCTTCTCAGGCCGTGCGTCAACAGTTACGTTACACAAAAACCACGTCACCAGTCAAAGGATATGCCTCAGTCAGGAAAACTCTTATCGTCAGCGGATCTCGTCTTAAAGAAAAATACTTTTAAAATATACGAACAAAAATACATATACTTATAAATTTAAATGACCTAATATTACAAAATTACAAATTGTTTTAGAATAGCTGATAAATAACGGATTACCTTATATGTAGGAGAGTCTATCTGGCTTACAATAGGTCTTAAAGACAAATCCTGCTTATGAATTTTTGGAAGTCCCTACAATTTAGGGAGGAAGGATTTATTTGACGTAATGCTATTAAAAGGACTTTATTTTTAAGCGCCTATAACAGTTTTGTTAGTTTCATTATGTTTCTGTTAGTTCCCACTAACTTGTACTTAACTTTCTTGGAGATATATGGTCTGAAAGTAAATGTATGATTTTGGTTTTTTAATCTCCGTATCTACAACAAGCGAAATAAGGTTAGACCCCAAGATCGCTGAGTCGACTACATACTCAAAGTAGCAGGACGTGATTTCACGCGAAGAGCTATAAGTTAGTATTGCGATGCAAAATTATCGCGCAAATATAAGATCAACGATTAAATAGCTTTCGTTATATAAGAAAGTTCGAAAGTAGTTCTCATTCAGAGGATTCTGATGATCACAATGAATTTGAATCACAAGGACAATCCTTAAATCTTTGTGGTAAGAAAATAACAATATTCATGTTTTTTTCATGGTCAACTAAAAATGTCACGTTTTCGAATCAAATATGCAATTTATTCTTGGGGCTGCCAATAAAACAAAAAAAAAATCGTTCATCAAAAGATGTTTCACTAAAGAGTGTAACTCATGCTAAGAAGCAAATGTAATGCTCATTTTAGATAGGCATACTGTTCAAGAATCTTCAGATTTATATTTTTTCTATAATTACATATTTAAAAAAACTAATAGTGTATTAATATATAAAAACCTATATAATATATCATTGGTTGGCTGGAGAACGAAGTCGGTCAGCTGGTATATAATATTTCATAACACAATATGTTTGTTCTGTATTCTTAACGGTTTAAATAAATTTGAAATCGTTCGCATTTAGAACGCTATGGTCCCAATTTTTAGTTTAATTAAGCATGACATTATTTTTTTAAATTATTTTGGAGCAAGTGACATACGCAGAAAGGGAATATTATAATAATTCCGATTACAATTATTTAGGTTAGAGATATAACAACTATTGCATTTTATGTTTTACATTTTATTTTTTACTATTATTTTGATGTCACATTAAAAATAATACAATTTAGTTGTTTATTACTAATTCTATTAAGATCAGAAAAAACACAATATCATTTTAAGGTGTTTTAGGCCAAATAAGGCCTTCAATTTCCTTTTTTTTCTAAATGTATTTTTTTTTTGTAAATACTTACAATTTTAAACTAGATGTTGTGGTTCTAATTGTAGCACCTAGCACTTGTTATTGTTGTATTAAAAAAATGTCAAGTGTATGTATAGTTTCATATTTGGTATAAATTATTTAACATTTAAATAAAATATGATTAAATGGCATAATATTGTGGAGTGGAATAATATTAAACTTACAGATATATGACATTAAGTATTCGCATAAGATGTCAAAGGGACGCGAGCACCAAAGGGAAAATCAAATATCTTTGTTTGCAGACATAACAAACATACCAAACCATCTTTATGTAATCCTTTATAAATAATAATTATAGAAACGCTTATTAAAAATATTACCTATTTGTACCGAAAACATCATATATATGGTCCATCAAAAATAAAGAATGTTGAAGAAGTAGGAATAACATCGTGTTAAAATTGGCATTACAATCTCCTTTATGTGATATGAATTGAAAAGAAAATCGATATTAATAACGAAAAATTATTAAATATTTTATTACTTATCTTTATATATATATTTCTTGTGTGCGTGTGTATGTCACTGAACTCCTCCTAAACGACTGGACCGATTTTTATGAAATTCTTTGTGTGTGTTCAAGGGGACTTGAGAATTGTTTAGATTCACAATTTGGTCCACTGGAAAATGGTTTTTTGATTAATTTTTAATGTATAAGTAGGTGGTGATTTTCGAATGTTTCACATTTTTTCCGACGGACTGCGTTACCATGGCAATGTCAAATATTAAATAATATTATATTTTAAATATAGTCTGCCCTGACAGTTGACGTTGCGATAGAAATAAGAAAAATATTTTAGTACTAGCGGCGGGTAAAAAGCGAAATTTAAACAAATATATTGGAACAAATTCATTTATTCAAACAAAAAATCTTTATTTACATATTCATACGGTATCGATTGGTCGAATTATGATAAATGTACATGTAATGACGTTAGACATTGTGATAACTTTTAAATATATATTTTTTTAATATTTGAATTTATTAAATTAAAGACGCGTGTACAAGACAACGCCTGTCGGATCCGCTAGTTTTAATATAAAAACACAACATTCTTGTGCTTATTTATGTATAAAAACATTCATATTGATTTATGATTATTATTTCATTAATTACATTTTCCCTGTCACCGACAAGATTAATGATACTACACTAAATAAAAGAAAAGAAAAGTGTTTAATTAACCAAGTTCTGAAGCTAGTATCGTAAAGTGATAATATTCAGTTAATGAAATTTTAATTGTAAAAAATATATATTAGGTATTATTCATTGCGATTATAATTGATTCTGTTAAAGTGTCAGGATCGTTTGAATAATTCTAGTTTTAACATTAATGTTTGGATAATTTATTTTGCAATCTAGAAACACGCCTATTTTTCACCAAGAAACAAAAACTAGTCAGTATAATAAAAAAAAAACAGTAACAGCCAAGCTACCAATCTACCTAGATCATTAATGCAAAAAAAAACTCAATAATTATTGACTTGTATACTTATTAGTAACGAGGTGTATTCATAACGTTGTTGGGTTTGAATTTATTTTTATTTCCTTCTAATTAATAAAGATATGGATATATTTGTTGCAGAATTGTTATCATTTATCTACATAATAAATCCAAATTGAGAGTTATTTGAATTACTAATTTATCACTGGTACAGCATTCGCGGGTTAGGTTTTTTTTAGTAAGTATAAAATTTAAATGTGTATAATGTAATTGGAATCACCTAATTAGGTTAAACTGTTCATTAATATATAACAATGATATCAAATAATGGTAACAAAATATAAAGCGACTTTCAATTTGTATAATCATAGCCGACATTGTGGATAATGCCAAGCTAATGTATAAAAATAAGACGATAACTTTCTAAAATATCAATTTATTATCAACGATTTTCTTATTGATAAAATTTAATTATCTTTATTCAAGATTATGCTTATTCAGAGTTAGGAAACCATAAAAAAATATTATATCTCAATAATATATAAATGTTATATATTATTGTACCGTTGTACGTACGTTGACGATGGTGTCTATTTTACGACGTTACGAGGGCTTAGGCTATACGATTCGATATCGTAATTTCTTTATTTGCCTTGTTTACTTGCTTGCATTTTAATTTCTTCCTTTATTAAACTGTTCCCCGACGCATCGAATTCAATAAGTACATAATAATACAGATTGTGATAACAATAACCGAATGATAACATTATGCGAATGGTACATTTTCATGCTTGTTGGGGGATTTTAGTACACATAATAAATGATCATAATGATAAAATATGAATTGTAATAATTTAGAATTGATTTAAGTATTCTATAGTATATTTCGATCTCAGATCTGTTTTTTAGAAATTTACACAGGAGTGGTTGAGAAATTCCCAGTTGAATCGCAGCATCACGTTGACTTATTTTCGGTAATTGATCGTACTTTTCGAGAATTTGTTGTTTTTCTTCATTCGTATAATCTCGGCGTTTACGCATGACTTTAATTTTAGTTAAGCACTTCGAACGATGAAACTCATAAAATGTTTCAAAAACTGTCTCAGATACTCAACTCTATCGGTAGCTTGAGGAGAACTGAGGGAAATTTGAATTTTCAAGCCTTTTATAGACAAATGCAGGACCATCGCTTAATTGTTTTCAAAAAGGTAATTAACGAAAGGGACCAGGTGTTTTTTTCCTTTTGAAAAGTGAGAAACTTTTAATCGGAAGGTCGGAATTTGTACAATAGGTAAAGATTGTAAACTCAAACAAAAGGATTTTTGAATGAGGATTATCTTAGTAATAAATATTTCTATAAATAGCATTTGTACCCTTCTAAATCGATAACAATAAGCGACTTTTGATCACAATAAGTACAATACGGCTTTTTTCAAATGTATTTTTAAGGAGAAATTTGAGACCGACCATTTTCGATAACAATAGCCGGCTGATAACATTAACCGCGATCACAATAAGCGGCGTCCACTGTATTATTTTTATTCTTTCTAGAGGTATTTTTGTATCGGGAGTTTTTAACATTTTTATTTTTATTTTTATTTCTGCTTTTTAAAGTTATGTTACTAGTTTCTTACTAGTACTAAATGAACCTACGGACACACAAAGTTTAGTTTAGTTAGTCTATCCTAATATTATAAAAAGGAAATTTGTTTGTTTGTTTGTTTGAATTGAATAGGATCCAAAACTACTGGACCGATTAAAAAAAAAACTTTTAGCATTAAAATCCTACATTATCCCTGATGAACATAGGCTATATTTAATTATCATCATCATCATCACTAATGTTATAAAGAGGAAAGATTTGATTGTTTGTTTGTTTGTTTGAATTGAATAGGTTCCGAAACTACTTTACCTATTTAATAAAATATTATGCCTTTAGAATCCTACATTATCCTTCTGATGATGATAATAAAGTACTTTACCTGAATTAGTAAGTGTAAAAACCTTTTGGCCTACATAACATGGCTTTTTTTCCTATATAGAGCGAAGCCGCTGGAAACAGCTAATTATTGCATTAGAACCTTTCACCAATAAAATGTCAATATCTTGGAGACGACTATTTATATTTCGACCAATCATAGCTAAGAACCATCTTAATAAACATAGCTTTCGTTTAAAAAAAACCGCATTCAAATCCGTCCACGCGTTTGGCAGCTGCATTGCCACAGACAGACACACAGATACACAGATCTACAGGTCAAACTTATAACACCCCTCTTTTTAGTCGGGGGTTAAAAATTAATTACAGAGATAGAGAGAATTCTCTAACTACGAATGAATCCCAATGTAATCTCTCAATGTCAAATATTAAATGACCTAAATAGAACATAGATACATGTATCTATTTGTGTGCAAAGAAGCATAGTAATTGCTACAGTATTTATTTATTATTAGTTCTTGTAAGAATTGCATGCACTGTAAAATCATTTTATTAAGTTTCATCACATGCAATCCATTAATTTTACAATAATTATTTTATAATGTGCTCTTTGCACAGTTTCAAATTAAATGTGATCCCTTCAAAGCAACAAGACTTTAATTATTGAATTTTATTTAAACATTTAGAATGTATTTTTTAAATATTTATTAGTAAAATATATATTTTTTTATTTATCATTGTATTTTTTTTTATGTTATGACTTTCTGTGATATTGTGATATAAAATTTATAAATAATATAATAAATCTATACATATAATAAAATTGTCACTGATCCATTTCTGTAAAATATAAAAATTCATGGAAAATATAAAAAAAACATCATAGGGGGCTTGATAAGAGCAAGAGAACCCCAAAACAATTGTTTTTCAGTTTGTCTGTTTGTCTGTATGTCTGTATGCTTGTGCATGCTAATCTCAGAAATGGATAAATCTATTTGGATGCAGTTTTCGGTAATATAATGTCATGGGATTCACTTTATATTTTGTTTTTTTTCTTTAACAATCGGTTAACAAAAAAAGAAGTTAATAATCTCTTATTGTCGCATCATTGCTGCTTACCAGTTCAAAGGTTTATAGTTTTTACATACTTTGGTAAGTACAAAGGGTACGTTTTATCAGAATCGAAATCTATGCGTACGAAGTCGCAGGCACAGCTAGTTGTATATATAATATTAATGTCAACGCATCTATAACAATAAGACACATTGTTTTTAGTTAATTTTATATACAATTATACTATATATAACTACTATACGAATACTGTGATATACTATACACGATACGATATAATAATACTATATTGCCGTCTTTACACTCCTTGTTAATTTTGACCTGCATCAAAATAATACATTATTCAATAGTTCCAAAACCTCTCACACAGATTAATGGTTTGGTATTCATTGAGAGATTCTCCTCAAAATAAAAAAGACAGATAAGATTAGTATTAAGTATTTAATTCATATCATCACTTTCATAACTTTTTATTCCTTATTTCAATTCACCCATAAAATTATTTTAATGGGGCAACATTAATTTTAAAGGACGTGATTTTAATACATTTTAATAAAAGTCATTTCAAAGTTTTTTAAGCTTAAGAGAGAGTACAAACTGAAAATTTCAGTTATAGATTTATTTTTACAGTTAAATAGATCATGTTTCAACTGCCCGAAAAAGTAAACAATATTTACATAACATCATAATATCAAGGGTTCAGATTAAGTAAAAACATAAAAGATATTTTATTTCTATAAAAAATAAAAATCACGTCTAGTTTTCTATTATCATCTGTTTATTCTCAATGTTTTATATTATAATATATAGCCCATTTTTATTATCATAAAGACAAATTTATCTCTTTCATTCATATCAAATTCATCCATTCATTCATATCTTTATTCAAGTAGGCATTTACACGCACTTTTGAATAGTCAATTATATTAAATTGGTCAGTATAATCAGTCTATGAGTAAGCTACCACCAGCTCGGAATGCTGTTCTACTGAGAAAGCTGGCCAGAAACTCAACAGTTGCTCTTTTTAAATGTAATTTAACAATGTTTGACCTATACATTATAACATCGACTCTGCAAATCAGTCTATAACCCAAGCTCCACACATTTTGATGAACCAAAAACTCTTGAATGTTATAGTAAAATTTATTTAATAATATACCTTTAATTTTACATTTAAAACCAAGAAAAGGAAGATATCTTGTGGAACCTTATTATGTATACTCAAGCCCATGAAGGATTTCTTAACTTCTTAAAGTTGAAATTTAGGCGTTACGAGCCTATTTTTATTTCTGTATTGATAGTATGTCTGTCGCTGTTTTTATTATAGTCATTTAAATTTTGGCGTATATATAGTAAGTTATTAAAAATGTATTGAAAAGCGACCGTAAGAATACCGATTTCTTTAAAAACATCTCTTAGGGAGTCTCTAGCTTTTAAGTTACAAATAGCCCGTATAGCTCGTTTTTGTAAAATAAATATAGAATTAATTTCGGCAGCGCTGCCCCATAGTAAGATACCGTAAGACAATATACTGTGAAAATAACTAAAATAAACGAGTCGAGCCGTATTAACGTCTGTTAATTGTCTTACTTTTTTAATTGCAAAGACGGCTGAGCTAAGTTTGCTTGCGAGTATTGAGAGATGGGGGTTCCACCGGAGATTTCTATCTAAAGTTATACCTAAGAAAGTTGTTGAGTCAGTCAGTTCTAACACTTTACTGTTAAGGAATAAACTACAATCTTGACTTTATACATTAGGAAATGTAAATTCCATGCATTTAGTGTTCTTAGTATTTAATACCAAATTATTAATTTCGAACCAATGAAGAACACGTGACAGAGCACTTTGTCAAAAATTAGCTTTATTACGATTTTAATCCCAACTAACATTACTAAGCGCTCCAATTAGCGATTTAAAAAAATCTGTGTTTAACTATTCAAATAAAATATTATTTGTCACTTATTACACTCTTAATTTGCGCTAAACTTTTGCAAAAATTGATCTCACCTGACACAAGATTTTGGAAATTTATTGTTTCATCAATCAGTCACGGCTGCTCCATTGAGTTGTCAAGACCATGTTTCAGTTGCTCTGCAGCCGTGAAAATATTATGTTTTGTCCATGTTAGATGTAGCATATTTAATTATTTATTTAATAGGGATTGTGTAAATTATCCATGTAAAATATTCCTCAAAATATAATAATAATACTATTATACGTATATATAGTGCGTATACACGTACGGCAGCTTAAAAGGCTTAAATATAAAAGGGTAAGAGGCGCGGGTGAAATCTTATTTTTAAACGCTCTTTCAAGGAAAAAATATGGATATCATCTAGTTATCTTCAAAATATTTTGATGTTCTGACATACATTTTTCAATTCATATATATTTTATATTTGTATTGATTTTATATCGTCTTTTATAAGAATATTAAGATTATAAAGAAAGTGATAAGTCTTTGAAAAAAATACATGCCATGACATCCGAAGGATTTAACTGAGTAAATGTATTTTGAAGTAGCGTTCAAATCCTAAAGGAAGAATGAATATTTATGTTGAGTTTTCAAACTCGAATATTAATGCTAAATTTTAGAGCGCTAAGTTCGTTTGAGTAAAATGTATAAAAAAACAGTCTTGCATTAATTAAATACCATCGGAAAGAACAATTCCAGATTAGAATTACGTTTAAGAAATTATATAATAAAATAAAATACAATTTTGATGTATTGATAAGACCTTATATAATGGAATCAGTTTGTTATTCTGAAATTCGTTTATGATGTTAAAAAAAAAGTAACAAAAACAATTCCGTCAACGACAACTGAAGTAATGGGAGTATATAATATTTTAACAGAATTATGGTTTAAGACAGAAATCATGAATTAATTTCACAAATTTTGTAAAACTTGTTGTTTGTGTTTCAGACAACGTGCTGACGCTGATAAATGGTCTGCCGCCAGAAATATGTATGTACCTACCTCAACTAAGATAGCAAAAGTAAAACCTCTTTTACGAGTTTGTACAAATTTTTATTATCTTATTTGTCTAAAGAAAGAATTTCTTTAACAATATTTGTTGTCTACCAAAAATTACCTTTACGATTATTTACACCAATTACATTATTTTTCACAATTAGAACAAGTTTGACCTTTTACGTTTTTATGTTAAAATAACTCAGGACTTCCACTTAATGTGACCGGTTACTTTTTGTTATATAATTTTGTAACATCCACATGTTTAGAATCGTAGTAGAACTCACTCATATTTGAACTACTGATGGTTCAAAGGATAAGGGTTCGTTGAAGTGATGTTACATAATATGAGCTTTCTCAATAATGTTTTATCAAATACATAAAGATTTTTTTACTTATAGTAATAGAGATATACAAACCGAAAACTCTATGCATGAGGTTCTGAAAAATAAAAAAAAAATTAAAGAATATCGCACCTCCGCTCAAATAGTGTCATAAGTCAAAAAATCAAACTTTCGAGTAAATAGCGTTTGAAAATTATACTAAGCAAAAATTTCAATTTTCGGGTCATAACTCAAAAACTAACAAAATTAGCGCTATACGATTTAAGTAAGTTTAAATGGTTTATGAAGATCTACCAAATGGTCGGGTAGGTAGCTTTAAAAGATATTATTTTTTTTATTTTTTTTTTTGACTTGTGACACTTTAGAGATAATAAAAGTAAATAATTTACAAAATATTGTCTTATTAAAGAGTTTTAAAATTACAAATTTTGGAAAATACAATTGTAAATATAAAACTAGTGCTTGTCACTAACTCAGCATTATATTATACCTAATATAAACATACTTTTTAACCCTAGACGAGTTAAAAACTAATCGAATTTAGTTTATGTATTTCAAGACTGAAAACTAAACTAAATTTATTTTTGTTCTGCCCGCAACAACTGTCCGAAAAGGAACTTAAATAAGTTGGTTCATTGTTGGTATGATAATGCAATTTTATTTTGATAAATTTAAGGAAGCTGCTACCAATTTCATCTGCACCTTGGTAGCCTTTACCCTCTTGCCAAAAGTAGCATTCAGTAATAGTTTGATTTACAATAGTTTTACAAAAATAACATTAGTAATGTTATTCTTTTTTCGTCCTGTATTTTCTGCCTTCAACTTGCTTATCGTGAAATTCATGTTCTTTAACTTGCTGTTAGAGTAAAAAACTGAAACATCATTCCGAGGTAACTGCAAAACAAAACCTTTTGTTCCCGGAGTTGATTTCGGCATTTGATACTTGTAAAATTGATGGGCAGACTTCGTGAATAGTGAATATCTTACTTGGTTTGCAGTATTTAACAAAATAGGTAAGCTAGATAAGGATACACTTGTTCTGTAAAAAGATGAACTTAAACTGGATAATCAAGAACTTGAAGTATATGATGATGGGGAGCGGCGATGAGGAAGGACCCTTTTCTTACTTTTTTACGTTCTGTATTGTGATATGGATCTATAACTGAATCATCTGTTTCTACCTCCCCAGTTCGTTGTTATAAAGATTATGTTATAAACAATACTGTTGCCAAAATAAAAAGGACTTTTAGCTTTTCCTTATCATATATAATGTCCAAACTCATTTCAATATGAAAAATATAACAACTTTTGACTTACCTTAATTAAATAAACTGTCATATGTCGACAAAGTTCACTATAATTTAATAAAAAATCTGATTATTTAAAGTTTTGTCCACACATGTACCGACATAAATCGACAACCAACATTTTATACAATATCCAGACAGACGAAAACCTTGCGCAAATAGAGACGTGACAGTGTATATGTTTGATAAGACAATGCTTTTACTTATCGATATATTGTCACATGCTCAATATAGGGATAAATAATCATCCTATTTAAATGACATTATTTGAGATAAGATTTTGAAGCTTTCTGAAATGAATAGTGCAATAAAAGAGATTTTCATTTTTTTTGAGTTGTGACACTATTTGAGCGGAGGTGCGAATTATGCACAAAACTATTAATAAATTCCACACTTATACCACCGCTCATCGTTGGAGCTTAACGCTTTCATGTCTACTGTTTTCTTATTTTTTGAAACCGTTATTTTGTTAATAACTTTTCCTTTCTTATTTTTATTATTTTAAAATATTTATTAATTACAAGGAATTAATAATATAACGGATATTTAATATATATCGATGTGGACTATTATTATTATTTGTGAGGGTTTAGTGACTTTTTTTGCACAATGGCTCCTAACGAACAATTATAAAAGCGTAAACAAAAATTGCCACTAACTTTGATGCTGTAATTGCTGACAGGGCTAACAGCATAGACGCGAACAAAAAAAAACTCAACTGTAATGTTACTTAAGAATCCAATTATATCAAAGCTTTTTTTTGTATAATAATAAAGTATGTTACATTATCAGTCACTCTAAAATAGAGTAACTATCTAAAAAAGTTAGGTGTAGTAGTAGGATATGAGCCACCCTCGCATAAAGTCAGCGTAAAACAGATATTATAGCTTCGTTTTCTCAGATGAGTTAAACAATTAAAATAATAATCTTTTTCCCCTTTCCTGATAGAAAGTCTTAATAATGGTGAGTGGAATGAAGATTTTTACCTCAAGATTAGCAATTATTTTATTTATTTAATCTTTATTGCCCAAAATAAAAGATGAACAATAGGTGAATAAAAGATGAACTAGAATAATCAAATTTATACTTAATTTATATTACTATTACAGTTACAATATTCATTATATACACACATATATACATATATACATATATACATACACATACACATACACATACACATACACATACACATACACATACACATACACATACACATACACATACACATACACATACACATACACATACACATACACATACACATACACATACACATACACATACACATACACATACACATACACATACACAAAAACATACATATATATATATACATACAAACATATACATAAATAAATATAAATAAGATACATACGATATTAAGAAAATATATTAATTTGATGACAAATACATAAAACTTATATAAGTAAATGTATACCATACATATAATATTAATCCTTAATACTCTCCCAAAGATATTTGTAGACGGATTTCTTAAAAACTAGTTTATTCGGAGACTGTCTAATATGTTCTGGTAAGCTGTTCCAGAGTTTTATTGCGTAAACTGTGAAGGAACTTGCGCGAAAATCGGAGTGATGGGAAGGAACAAAAAGTTTAAGATTAGAAGAGGAGCGAAGATGAAAGTCATGAGTGTTACCTAATAATTTGAAATTACGCTGTAAGTACAAGGGAGAAAGTGGATCGTTGAGAATAGAGAATAATTGACATAAATATCTTGAAGTTCTTCGCTCACGGATAGGAAGCCATTTCAACTGCGAACGGTAGCAGGATATATGGTCATATTTACGGAGACCGAAGATAAAGCGCATGCAGCTATTTAGAAGACGATCTAATTTATTAAGATGGTGTTCTGAGATATTAGAGCAACAGACATCAGCATAGTCAATGAGAGGAAGGATCAGAGATTGCACTAGCAGAGTTTTGGTCCGAATGGGTAAAAAGTTTTTGTGACGGTAAAGCGCGCGTAGAGAGAAAGTTACTTTACGGCATACTTCAGAAACGTGAACTTTCCAACTAAGGGTTGGGTCGATAAAGAGGCCAAGATTTTTAACTGATTGTGCAAACGGAATCGGTAAGTTGTCAAATTTTACTGAAAGAAGGTCCAAATCATCCAGTTTGCACAATTGACGCTGGCTAATTAGTACTATGGCCTGACATTTTAGCGGATTCACACTAATTCTAAACATACAGCACCAATTCAGGATGTGATTTAAGTCCTTATTAATTAAATTGATGGCATCATTCAGGCTACTTTCTGTCGGATTAGCGTGTTCATAGATTTGTAGGTCGTCAGCATACAGATGATAAGAGGATTTGAGATCATTGGTGATAGAGTTAATAAATAAGGAGAACAGAAGGGGAGAAAGAATACCGCCTTGTGGCACGCCAGAAGCCAAATTACGCCACCCTGACATGGTATTATCAATGCGTATGGCTTGCTGTCGACCACGAAGATAAGTGGATAGCCAATTCAGTTCCTTGGAAGAAATATTTAGTTGCGAAAGGAGAGCAATAAGAATGTCATGATCGACTGAATTAAATGCATTTGAGAAATCTATAAGTATTAACACAGTTAATCGTCCACTCTCCATTGCAACTCGGACGTCTTCAACAACCTTAAGAAGAGCGGTGCTTGTACTGTGACCCGGACGAAACCCGGACTGAAATTGGGATATGAGATTGTTATAGTAAACAAATGAAGAAAGTTGCTTATATACGATGGCTTCCAGGACTTTTGATAGAAAAGGTAATATGGAGATAGGGCGTAATTCATTAGGGACAGTAGGATTGGCAACTTTAGGAATTGGGATAACATGTGCTTTACGCCAGGATGACGGAAATATGCCGGTGGAGAGCGAGGTATTTACAATTTGAGTTAAAGTAGGAAGTAGAGGGTCAATTAACGAGATAATCATCAACCGAGTTATTTCGTCCTCACCAACAGCATTCGATTTAATCGAAAGCACCGTCTTTTTAATTTCTTCCTCGGAGACTAAAGAAAATGAGAATGTTATCCATTTTTTCAAACGTCATGGGTTTCAAACTTGTTTATTTATAAAACACTAGTTTGAAAATCGCACAAGTAAAAAAGTAACACAACAATTTTCATATCAAAAATCTAAACTTCTAAATCAAAAAAATTATATGCTTATAATACTGCATATGCTTTTAATTATCGCATTTTTTATATTTTATTTAAATATACACAAGCATCTAATGGACTAATGACGGCTGTATATTTGTAAATAAATTACCAGAGCGAATAGCAAGCGACGGGTTGATAAATGATCTCTAAGGTTAAAAGCTCTATTGATTTATACAACTCTAACTAAATACATACAGAAGAACAAAATTAAACTTTCATGTTTACTTTTATTAATTTAGCGCAGCGAGGAGCGAAGCCCATGTAGTTGGCTTCAATACAATCTCCCTGATGTTTCTTCTCATGAACTACTAAACCAATTTACATTGGTTTTTATTTGATAGCAGCATTGTCATCGATGATTTAGTCAAAAAATTAGTGATCAGTCATCAGTCAGGAATAATCACCGAAAAACAAAATTTCTCAAAATGTACCAATAAAATCATTGCATCTGCGACCAACTAACAGTTAGAAAGGCTGTCAGCTAAATCCTGGCTACCGTCTAGGCAGAATGCTTATGTCCTATTACCTATTTCATAACATATAAGATACATTACGTAATTAATAAAAGCAGGTAACTCCGTTTACATTTTTGAAGACTTTCCAGAGGTCGCGGGTGGTTCGAATCCCTGCTCGTATCGGTTTATTTTTCATTCTATATTTATATATATTTAAAAAAGCTTAACATATTATACATAAAGGAGGTTAGGTCGGTTATGTGAGATTCCTAACCAATAAAACAGACGGTACGCTCGACTGCTGTGTACTTCCTAACATAACATTTAATCCTACTAATATTATAAACGCGAATTTAAGTTTGTTTGTTACATCTTCACGCAAAAATTACTCAACTGATCAACATCAAATTTTGTACACATTCTCTTGGAGGTATTAGAAGTAATATAGTATACTCTTTAGTAAAAAAAATATATATATTTTAGCGGGGAGTTAAAGAATGTTGAAAGAAACAAACATTGTTTGTCAATTAACACGTGGACGGAGACGCGGGCTAGTAAGCCACAAACTCAAAATATCATAATAAACGGACCATACGTTGAAATCCATTCAAAATGGTTTATATTTAACGGTCAAACTCTATTCTTAAGTAATAATTTAAAAGTGCCCAATATAACTTTTGTTTATATTTTTTACATCAATGTTTCATGGGAACGACATAACTCTTATATTACTCAAAGTTATTCACAAATTTCGTTATTGTTAATATGTTAAAATAAATCATTTTAAATCCGTTTCCTTTTGTTTACTAAATCCAATGCTGACTTTACCTTCAGTAAAATTATGAGTTAATTAGGATTCCGTACTCTAAAGGGAAAAATACTAAGACTTAGAGTAATCGTCTGTCCATCCGTCTGTCTACAGGATGTATCTCTCGAACCGTGACAGCTAAACAGTTAAAATAATCACAATTCGCGTATTTCTTTTGCCACTATAGCAAAACACAAAAATAAAAACAGAAAAATATTTGAGGGGGCTTCAATACAACAAACGTGACTTTTTCCTCTATTTTAATAAAGGTAGACGCTTAAAATATTTAGTTATAAATTCATTTTATAAATAAATTAAAATTAATATTTAGAAAGTTGCAATATAGCAAACGTAATTTTTTTCTGTTTTTTTTATGTATGAGAGCGAGATACCCTTTTAGAGTTCTAAACTTCTGAGCCGGTCTCTGACGTGGCTTTCAAATATTAGCACTGATGAAAGATGATGAAAGGTGGTTGTCCATTTAAATCCAAAATAATTTCCAATCAATGTATTTAAAAGAACACATGTATAATTAAAACAAAAAAGGTAATTACCTAAATATCCAGTACTTATTGCGATATTAATAACGTAACAATTTGTATTTCTTTTACAAGTATAGTGGCTAGCGTATGATGAAAATTAAGGCTTCGGCTTTCGGAACGTATACAATTTATACATACCATTGAAATAAAAAAAACTACTTAAATTAGTGGTGTTACCCAGCGCGTGAATAATTATAGCTAATTAGGACGATATATTTAAAATGATGGAAGTACTTTCTTTTTATTTTAGCACTCGTTTGGTAATTATTCAAAAAAATTAAAAAAGGGATTCATAAGAATTTTTTTTTAGCTAAAGTAACCTTAACATGTAACTACAGGGTCTAAAAGGTTGAATACTGAGGTATCATTTAATTTAACAAGTAATATGAAGATAGAAGAAGAAACCAAAATTATGGGAAATATAATAAAATGTATATTTCCAATAATTTTTATATTAAGATAAATTATTCTGCCGCTTATAAATTGCATAATTATTGAACATTGTGGGAACGAGAATAGGTATAGGCTTTTGTAACTACTTGTATTATTTAAATTATTTAACTGCTTAACAACCAAATTTGTAATTTTCAACTGCTAAACAACCAAAAGTTAAAAAAATACATATTTTCATTAAATTAACATTTTTTTTATTCGAATCCAAAAACTACTACGTCTTTAAGCTCAAAATTATAAATAATGCACATTACTAAAACGTGTAAATAAAATTTTAATAAGGTACTTAAAAAATATATATTCATCCAAATTGATGTGTGATTAGTACGATATGTGAGAGTTCTATTAAACAATATTTTGTTGTGGTTGGTCTATCTATTTATTCAGATCATAAAACTAGATACTTTGCATACCGTATCTCTTACAAACTTTTGAGTCAATGGATTAAAATAAAACGTAGTATTATAATTTTTAATTTTAAATGTAACAGTATTTAGTATCTATTTTTGTAACCGGCTTAGTATATTTTTCTAACATAAGAATATATTCTCAGTAGAATCATACATTTTATTTAAATGTAAATATTCTTAACAGTTAACTAAAACATTTAAGTTCTACATTTACGTCCGAGTACTAACAAAGTTGCAAGTAACAGCTAATGTAGTGCAAATGAATATATGGCTAGCGGGTTTCTTGTTTTGAAAAAAATATTAATGCTTTCGAATATTCCTTGATCGTATAATTATAATACGATCAATTATAGACATTGCAAGTTCGTTACTTTTTACAAAATATACTTAACTGTTTACGACAATAATATAGATCTTCTCTTCTCCCAAAGTTGGTCTGTTTTCGCCCATTACCTAGAAATTGAGTATTGCCTCGCCACTTCTAAAGCAATTTGTCACCCAATTTAGTAAAATCCCCGAGGAAGATATAAATCATGATTTCAATTTTCATTCCCTACAAATTCTCTGTTAAAACTTTATGTAAATACTAATTTGTAAGTATTATATATATTTGTGTACATATCATTGAAAGTCGTTAATAATATTTATTTGATAAATAGTAACTATCACCCTCTTTTGCAATTGTATGATTGTATGATGTAAGTCTTTAGCAATTGTATGATGTATTTTTGATAATTGTATGATGCGTGAATGAAATGAATATTTCAATATTCTCTTTTTCTATTTTTCAAACCTGCCTAGTCTGTAGTTCATAATTACAAAGCAATAAAAGTATCTTTTACCAAATAAGGTTAGGTTTGTTTTACTAACAATTTTAACATCTTATTGCAAAAGGCTTAATCTGAATATTTTGTTTTAGTAATAGCACTTATACTGAATTGATTAGAAAAAAATACTAAAGAGTATACTTTTAATATTATTTTGTAAATATTAACAAAAGTTATGCAAATTTACAATTGCCAAGACATGCTGCATATATTTGGAAATTTTATTAGTTTAAGCCCCAAAACAATATAAAATTTAACATTTTGCAATTTCATGTTTTTTTTAAGGCTGATACAATTGTTATTAAAACTGGCTCCTATTTTGTTTCTAATCGATCCGATTTTTTTTGTGTGCTAGAACAAAAATCTTATATACCTACTTGTTCTATTAGAGAATATATCTATATTACCATATTAGAGAACACTGCAAAAATTATCAGTCTCAATAGCATCCTAAAACTCTTATTGTATTGTATAAACGCACAATATTTTAAGCGACTTTTTAGGGTCACTTTTCCATAAAATGTCTATGTTAAGAAAAATAATTCTCAAATAACGCAAATTATAAGAAAAATAATTCTAAAATAATGCAAATTTACTCTTTCAAACTAATGAAAAAGATTTTGGATTTTCATAGTTGAAAAGACAAATACAAGAAATTTATATAAATATAGAATGAAAAATAAACCGATACGGGTAGGGATTCCAACTCGCGACTACTGAAAAACCGTCTCGTCGTTCTACTAACTGAGCTACCGTATCGCTAGCTAAATAAGCTTAACATGACTATACATCTTTATAGATATTTTTAAACACAAATACAAGAAGATAAATATTAATAATTTAATATTTGGAAACCAACACGTCTAACAAATACGGTGGCAAGCTCAAGTATCAACATCTTTATTATTTACCCAAAGTTATTTATGCTTTCCAGATATCTTAGATATAAAAATAATGTAAATCTTAAAATATATTTTGAAGAACTGCTTATAGTTCTTATCAAAATTTAAAATCATCTAATACCAACGGGGGAACAAAACTAATTTCAGCTCCATGATTTAATAAGGGTTGTGGTAATAAGATTAAGTAATATTTTAAAAGATTCCAAAAAGTTTCCAAGGATTAATTAACGACTACGCCTTTATAATATAAGATTCAGACATGCACACACACACATACTTATAACTACACTTTATCTTTCAGTAGCTCGTCTGGAAACGTCACTTATTATCTTCCGCATTTGAGCGAACGTGATTATAGAAAATGGTTTTTGAGTTTTCTATAATTAAATTATTATGATTATTTATAAAAGAAGTACTACTATGGTAGATAACACACCACATAAATAGGAAAACCCTATTTAATATAAAATTAAGAAAAATGATATTTTTGTAGTATTATTTTAATCATAACTTAGACAGTTCCTGTATGTATCTTTTTCGAAGAATTGATTTTCCTTTTATCAGAATGAAAATTCTAAACTTTCACTGACTCATACATATAATACTTTAGTATTTCAGTGATGCTCAAGTACTCGAACATAATAACAAAATGTTTAAACCGTTCTTTACATTTTTATGTCAGATACCTAAGCTACGGCGTGATATTTGCTTGTGATGTTTTGATTTGCTTTGCTTAAATATATTAATCAGGGCTTAGATAAATTTGTGTAATTGGTCCAGTGACATTAGTATTATTAATTATACGGAGAAAAAAAAAAAGAAAAAAAAAATAAATTTATTATAAGAGGGCGTTTAATATACCTACCCTAAATTCAAACAACTGACAGAACCTCGGAAGGACCACATATTATATATAAATATTTATGTAAATTAATTACATTTAAGTAAAAATAGAGTAATATATTAATTAAAATTTATGTAAGAATTAAAAAAAAACAAGTTCTAGGCGATGAAAATTTTATTCATTACTTATGCTTTCCTCAGCGATTTCACTAAATTGCGTGACAAATTGGCTTAGAAGTGGAGAGGCAAAATCATTTGTTTCGGTCCGAAACAAGCGATTTGGCGTTTATATGGGCCAGAAGATGTTTTTTATTATTTGGCAGAGTGTTTTTTGTGTGCAATATATAATCTTTACATATTTAGATTACGATATTAAAACGTGATAAAAATTTAACGGCTTACGTACCATTTTATTGTTTTATTTAAAAGCATTTATATAATATAAGTAATTAATTTACATTTAGAATTTGCCATGAAGATTTTAAGATACTTTTTTTAAATATATATTTGAATGTTTTGGGATAAGTAATAAACTTAAAAATTCTACTACTAAACGTATGATCGCTGTAGGAGGCAGAATGGTAAGTTGCATACACATGCATAAGCAGATGGCATATGTTACTTTAAAGGGTCAATAATTTACTTTTAATATGAATAATTTATAGATTTAAAAGAAATAAATAGAAAGATAAATAACGGTGTAAATTAGATATATAATATAAACAAAAAACTAATCAAGTAGTATCTTGCAAAGTTGTACATACACGATCATAAACAATCATAATAGTTAAGAGAATTTATTTCGAAATGCACTAAATATTTGGTTATAATTTAAAAAAATTACACTCTCAAGTATGAGAGTAGATGAGTAGATCATATTTCTTCCAATCTCAATGAAATCACAATTGCATAAAAATTGCACAAAACATATTTTATTTATTTTATATATTTTATTCGACAATTGGCTCATTCATGTTTGCTTGCATTTTTTGTAATTAATAGAATTTTCGCAGACATATAATGCATTCGCCAAAAATTGCAGTAGGACGAAAGATAATTTCATATATCAATAATTATAAAAAACTTACTAGTCTTGTAAAAACAAACAGAAATTTTTATATTTATTAGATAATCAAATAAGAACTTGCTTATAACATAAAATAAAATAAAAATTATTCTCAACACATTATTATTCTGCAGGTATTTGACATCATAATCGTTTTATCGTTACGTGCAAATATTGAGTACCTTCGGATCACGTGGTTATTGAATTATTCATAACGGATCTTTTACATCTTTATGAATAAAGCCCCTTTTATAATATCAGAATAGAATATAAACGCGTGTACATAAAAATAAATGAATATTTCTCTAATTTATCATGTCCCAATAAAAATGATATATTATATAGGTATACTTAGCCAGGCGAGGGCATTACTTAATACCAAGTGAACCGTCTGATTGCTTTCCAACGTGTCTCAAAAACAAAAAATAATGAATTCAGCACAGCGGAAAGTGGCGACAAGTTAGTTCAATCGGTAGGGTGACTGCCGAACATCGACTGAATCGTAATATCGAGGCCTGCTCGTGTTGATGATATTTTTATTTTATATGTAAAATATAGGTTTTTCAAACAGGTAAACGTGGTAGTTGAAAACAAAAAAACATTCATTAATATTTTTTTAAAATTCAAAATAATAAATACTTAGGCCAGTAGTGCCGTATAGAATTGTTTTATTTACTGGAAGTAAAATATTCAATAGAAAAGATAATCTTATCCAGTTAAAACCTTATTGATATATATAATATCATATTTTTATATATTTTTTCCGATATTTATTTCATTAAAAAAAAATCTTTCTAACAAGGTGATATTAATTATTTATTTTCAGCTATCGATATTTACTGTTACGAATACGTTTCGTTTTAAATAGCAGATTCTATGATTACTACTTGTATTCATAGGCATTGGATATGCATAATAAGCGTCATCGGTAGCACACATTAATAAAACTAAGCAAAAATATTAAATTAAAATAATATAAAGATAATATGATTTTAAATAATGTTCATGCAATATATTTGCAAAACAAGGATAACAATATATCAGTTATTTATAGTTACAGAAGGATAATAACAATTTAAATGGTAATATGAGCTTTTTGAGGAATCTGGCCCAAAGCCAACCAAAATATATACAGCTATATCTTGAAATAAAAATAAAAATAAGAAAATAAACAATCTTGGTTGTGTCTCATCACTAGTAGATACACAATATCTGATTAACAAAAGTAAGCAGTACTTGCAGTTAAAAAAGTTAAATGTAATAAATAAAAAATATTACAAAATTTATTTCCTATAACACTTTTTGTTTATATATATAGTATATTTCGACTTGAAGCATTTGAGCTTTGAACATGAAACAAAACAAACTTGTGATCATTATTTGATCATTGGACTACAATATTTTTTCAAAAACAAGCGAGTATTGTCAAAATTGAATGTACACATACAAAAAGTGCAAATACTAAACAAAAGTAATTATATATTTAAGCCAAATCAATGTAATCGGAATTATTATATAGGTACATTGTCTGCTACTAAGATATTACGTAGGAATTAAACCAAAATTTATCAAGAAATAATGACAGCCATAAGCGTCGTAATACTATAATCGTGGCAAGTGCGAGTTCAACGCAGGGTTTCGTAGCTTTATCTATAAAATATGGCAAAAAAATCGGTAAAATTAAGGTTTACCGATTCTATTGGAAAAAATACGGCTCGTTTATCTGATATGACTAAATGATTTTTTCAATAATATGTATACATATATTAATTTGCATTTCGGTTCATACTATACAAAATATGCTCTAAGCTAAATTACCTAATATGTCTAACTGTGGTCGTGCCACGAACAATTAAGTATGTTTTTTTATAACTATAAAAATTCAAACATATTTCTTGTTTAAACTAATCCCTTGGTTTGTTCTGTTTCATTATTTATATTTTGAAATGCTCGTGTTGATTAATGATCAGTACTTTATAACGAGATTTCTCTTGACTCCAACAAGATGGATGATACTGCAATCCAAATAAAAGAAAAGTGTTTACTTAATCAAATTTAGAAGCAGGTATCAATAAGTTTAAAAGTTATAAATAACTGAATACTTTTACCGTACTAATTGTTATTGAAAAAAGATAAAATTAACAATATATTTATTTTATAAAGGAGCAAAGTTAGAAAAAGATAAAAATAAGATGTAATCGCGTACAGTCTGAACTCTAGAAAAATCACAAAAACATTTTTTTTTCTGACAAACGTAAACAAAACGTAAATCTTTAATAATATAATGAATTATAAAAATACTTGCGATATTTAAAGAAGACTTAATATGATTTTTATAGGATTTTTTCATAAATAAATAATACAGATGATCAACATAATATAATAATTATAAAACATAATTAGTTATGCCATAATCATGTCTATGTTATTTTTGCAATCTTTATACATAGTTCCTTCTATTGTCACGTAATATGTAGTATCTGTGCACTTCTTGTATCCTTCCTACTGACAGCTCAGCACTTATTATTATCTCAAAGAGGACATTAAACGTTGAACCCACAAATAACGTACTTGCAGCCGCATCAATGAATTCTTTCAGTATCTTCCGGGGCAAAAAAGAATATTACAAGATACCAGAGGACATACCAGAACTCTAGGTAGCTACTATTTTTCCGAATACCGTAATTCGGCGTATTCATACTATCGCACAACAAATTGTGTTTTTAATAAAATAAATTGCTGGCATAAGAGGAAGATGTTGGTCATAACATTAAACTGTTTACGAAAATCACACGTTCTATTTTTAAACATTTGACCAGATTATTAAAACAATGCCATGGTTTCTTATGTCCGGCAGAAATATTATAAAATAAACATTTGATAAGAGTTTCTTAAAATAACATAATAAAATACCTTTACTTGCCGATGTTATTTTGTCTACGTATAAAACAAATTGGTTATTATTTTAATTAAACTACTACAATTACTTATATTTCTAGTGGTAAAAGTCAACACTTTACAAAAAATGCATTTTATTAAATTGTTTAAAGATGAATATTTATTTAATATTCTGCAATACACTTATAATAAGGGCATATGCCTTATAAGTGTATTGCAGAATACCTATGCATATGCGTATATTATAAGTGTATTGCAGAATTTAGTTTAAAATTATAAACGAAAATTAAATTAACTTTTAATTAAATTGCTATTATATATATATTATATACAATAGCAATAAAATAAAATAAAAATAGTAAAAATAAAATAAAGTAAATAGATAATATGTTATATATTTGGTTTCGTTTTAAGAGTAAAAGAACAATGACCAAGATTGATATAAATACAGGTTTGAAAATTATCCCTAAGAATTATCACAGAAAGAAATGATTTGTTTTTTGTCCTTATGTGTTCCTAACTATTTAGACGGTTACTATGAAACGTTAATAGGTTATATGTCGCTAAAATTTTTAGTAAGCAACTAATACAAATTCGAAGAAGGTGACATGGCTGATAAATAATGTTAATACAAATGAATTGTATTGTATGTTTTAATTTAAATACCGATTAAATTGTATTACAAAATACAATTTAATCGGTATTTAAGTGCTGATTATTTTATTATTATTATTTTTCTTGCATTGTTTTGTTTAGGTCAAAGGGAGGTGCTCAACGCATCAGATTGTAGAATACTATTAACATTTGTTCTTTTTTCCCACACCAAATGAATAGTTCTATATTAACGTATAACGATATTGAAAGAGTATCTATTTCCCAGTCTCATTGTTGTGCACCTGAAAAATGCAGGGAATACCTTGGAGGTATGGGAGACTCATTTTTAGTTTTGCATATTAACATTAGAAGTATTAGTTGTAATTTTAGTGAGTTTCTTATACTGCTAAACAGAATTAACTTAGTTTTTGACGTGCTCGTACTTAGTGAATGTTGGCTGAGTAAAAGTCACTGTCTTTTAGCATTACCGGGTTACACTTCTTTTAAAAGCACGTTTACAAACCAAAACGACGGAGTAGTGGCTTTTGTCCGGTCCGGCCTAACGTGTACACTGATAAAGCCAATGCTTATAGATGCTAATTGTCTCATCCTAAATTTTAACAATGAGTTTGCTGTAGTGGCTGTCTATCGGTCATCTTCATTTGGGAATGTATCCGTATTTTTGGAATCCTTGGACAACACTCTCAAGTCCTTGTCGAGTTTTAAAAATATCGCCCTAGTAGGTGACATAAACATTAACATTATCCCTGGAAATGGAGACCGAAATGCAGATACCTACTTAACAACTGCAGCTTTGCACGCATTGCTCCCCGCCCATGTATTTCCAACCAGGAATGACAGTTGCCTCGATCATGTCTTGCTAAAAACAAATAGACCCTCAATAGTTCTGGTGATTGACTCATCTGTCACGGATCACTCTCCCGTTATGTTATGTAGCAGTTGCAAAATAAAACAAAATAAAGGTACCTGCACTAAAACAACTACAGATGAGAGTGCTTGTGTTAGGGACCTTACTAATTTTAACTTCTCCTCAATTATGTCCATGACTGACGTTGAAATAGCAGCCGATGCTCTGGTTAAGATTATAGTTGATATTATAAAGTCACACTCCCGAGTGGTAACTATTCCTAGTAAGCGACGTATTATTAAGCCTTGGATGACACCAGGTCTTTTGCGTTGTGTTAGAAATCGAGACAAAAAATCGAGACAAAAATTACAAAAAGAGTCCTAATAACTTTGAAGCTAAATTAACGAATACTAGATACAGAAACCATTGCAGGGATCTCTTGAAATCCGTTAAGGTAGCTTATGAGAAGGAGGAATTTCAAAGAGCAAAAAATAACCCCAGGGCCACATGGAAGGTCATTAAAAATGTTACCTCTTTAAGCAACGAATTAACCACTGCAAATCCACTTTTACAGCTAGGTGCAAATCCTGAACTATCTGTTAACATAGTTAATGACTACTTTAATGGCATTGGTGCAAAATTAACTTCGACATTTGATAACTCCTACAGAAACGATAATATTTCCTCCACCTCCGATAATTGTATGGTCAACTCAATGGCTTTAATAGAAACTGATATAGAAGAAGTTAACCGTATAATACTAGGACTCAAAAACTGTGCTGTTGGTTGGGATAACATTCCTTCTTCTTTATTGAAAGCTGCCTGTTGTGCTCTAGCCCCGGTTATAAAACATGTCTTTAATTTATGTTTTACTACTGGATCCTTTCCTTTAGTATTCAAGGAAGGCATAATTCACCCCATATATAAGGGTGGTGATAGAGATAGTGTCAATAGCTATAGGCCTATATCTGTATTGTCGACACTTTCCAAAGTTCTTGAAAAAATTCTAAACAACAGACTTATAAAATTTCTTGATCACTTTAACATCCTTTCCAGCAATCAGTTTGGTTTCCGTAAAGGTAAATCAACAGAAGATGCTGTTCTATCGCTGACTAACACCATCATAAACAATGTAGAGTCCAAGCTTAAAACGATCGGTATCTTTTTAGATCTTACTAAAGCCTTTGACACTGTCTCTATACCCATTCTCTTAAATAAGCTTGGGAATATAGGTGTGCGTGGGAAAGTCCTCCAAATATTTAAAAGTTACCTTAGTGATCGTAAGCAACGGGTTTATATTCCTCCTTATGTCAGCCATGCTCTACCAATCACTTGTGGTGTCCCTCAAGGTAGTGTCTTGGGTCCTATGTTGTTTATTATCTACGTAAATGACCTGTTCCAGCTCTCCTTAAAACAATGTAAGATCCTGGCCTATGACATCGTGCTTCTTCTTAGGGCTGAATCTTGGAAAGAGGCGCGTAATTTAGCTGAGTCAGCTATGTGTCAAGTAGTTCATTGGATGAATAAAAACATGCTGACACTTAACTTAGACAGGTCTATGTTTATCGTCTTTTCTGCAAGTTCACAAAACCTGCCGAATCAAACCTTTTCAATCAAAGCTCACCGTTGTTCATCTGCAAACGCCAGCTGCTCTTGTGCTGAACTAACCCGGGCATTTACAGTAAAGTTTCTGGGAGTCCATATAGATCATTTACTAACGTGAAAGGATCAGATAGATACAACTGTTGTTAGGGTCAGAAAATTAATATTCATTTTTAAAAAACTGAGAGCTGTTGCCGATCAAAACATCCTAACAACAGTTTACTTTTCTCTGGTTCAATCTATTCTTTCATATTGTATAACTGTCTGGGGAGGATCTGGAAAATCTCGCCTTCTTCGACTAGAGAGAGCTCAAAGAGCTGTACTCAAAGTTATGCTTTCGAAACCTATCCTTTTTCCTACCTCAGAATTATATAGAACTGCCAATGTGCTATCTGTTAGGCAGTTGTTTATTAAACAGCTAATCTTACGTAAACACCAAACATTACTTTTCGTAAACAGTAGGACATTTACTCGTCGCTCTAGACGAATTTGTGAAGTCCAATTATGTCATTATGCACTATCTAGACGGCATTATGAATACCTTTCCTCCTCCATATACAATAAATTACACATAATATTAAATATATATCCACTAACATACTGGAATTGCAAAAAGAAAATTAATAACTACCTTAAGAACCTCTCATATGACGAATCAGAAGCACTTATATAGGACTGATATATATGCTCACAAGCAAACGCACACATGCAAAAGCACACACACACACACACACACACACACACACACACACACACACACACACACACACACACACACACACACACACACACACACACACACACACACACACACACACAAACACAAACACAAACACACACACGCACGCACGCACACACACTATTATTATTATATTATATTATTAACTGAATACTATTAACTTTATATATTCAAGTAATTACTTTAAATTTTGATGACATATTTGTTTTTAATTGTTTAATATTTATTTTTAATTATTATTGTCATTATTATTTTAATTCACTATTGTTGCTGAATATTGTATATGATCGCACATTCAATAATAATGTTATTTTCAAGTAATTACATTTGCTTGATTATAGTTTCAGAATTGTTTATTAATTAATTTTAGTTGTATGCCTGTATAATTTTGGAACATATTACATGCACCATGTCCCGGAGTGGGCGTAAATGGCTGCGATACAGTGTATTACTAGTATAGCCGTTTACGATGTAAATATTTTTGTGATTTTTTTCTTTGTATGTTCAATAAATCTTATAAATCTTATAAATCTTAAAATCTAATTGTTCGGTATAACACGACTTGCGGCGAGTTCGGCATGCTCAGTACCAAAGATTTTGGTGAATAACTACAATCTCTGACAATTCAAATTTTACTTTTAATTTTTGGCTCCTACAACCTGAAATCGGAATTTAACATTAAGTAAATTTGATATATTTTTTCAAATACCATGAACTTTTAAATTGTCGTTACATACAATTGAGTGATCAAAAGTTGTATTGATACTAGAATAATACAAAATTTAACAAATGGTCCTATGTATTTAAAAGAAGTAAGTTTTGTAAAATCTGAAGAACCAACCATATTAAAAATGTTTTAATTTAAATCTAAGATATCTAAGGATATATCTTTAACTTGCTAAAAACAGTTCTAATTCGACAATTTTTTTTCTAACTTTCATTTTAATACATAGAACCAATTGCTCGCTTGAATGAAATAACAGAGAAACAATGTTAATATATGTAAGTTTCCAATATTGATATGTGTATATTTAACTCAATGACTTTCATTAAATGTTATGTAAATTCAATTTTTTCAGTGCTGGCTGCTATTCAATGACAATCCAGCGTTCCTAGTACAACGAACAAGGTTACCAGTGATAGGGTTTTAAATATTCCTTGTACTATTATTTTTAGTTGCAAAACATACATTTTCTGCAGCTGTCTTTGTAATAGTTTAAATAACTATTTAGACAAAACTGTCACTTTAACTTACTATTCTAGTACATATTTGAATAGTGTATAGTAATATTTGAGTTTGAATTTGATTCAATGTTGAAGCACTGTTATTGTTTCTAGCATACCTATATCATCAAAATAAAAGTAGCTAAAATTTATATCTAAAATTGAAACTCTCTTGAAGAGCATCTCTCAATTTCTTAAACAGAAACTGGTTCTATTCAACTTGACGGGATAAGGGGTAAGTGTATCCTTTTTCCACAACAATTAAATTCTCTGTACTAACTAATGACTCCTTTATATATATAGCTTAAGCCATAACACTCTTTTATTCAACTACGGTAAAGAAAAGCAAGTACGTTAGTTACTTTAGTTAGGTACGTTAGTAAGGTTAGTACTAAGCTAGGCAAGGCTACTACTTTGAGACTCTACATGTGAAAGTTTGTGCGGTTTTTTCGTTCTACATTAGTTTTAGTGAACCTACTTTTACAAACGAGGAGTCATTTGAGATGTAAAATTTCTTCCTTTTACAATTACATATAAATACATAGATTCGTGTTATATACACGTTTAAATATTTATTTATATTCTTGTAGTCGGTTGAAAGTATTATAAATTTGCAGATGTTAACTCTTTCGCTGTTACTTACTTTTATAATGCGTTTAACTTATTACTCTTCAATACACAGTTTAGTTCAGGTCTATAGCCTAAAGCTTATAATAATTAATGTCCTGGCTCTTTGTTTCACTAGTGGATAATAGCCTCTAAAGCCAAGTTAGATTTTGATAAGTTAATTGGGATACATGCCATATATTAAACTGACATACTACATATATCACTTATTTAAATCTATATATTTTACTGTATGATAACGATAAAAATACTATTTAAACTATACTATATTTTATTTTATCTCATTGATAAAACACCTATCTTTTAACAAGCAAAAGGAAGAATAAAACATTTTTTTTATAATTGATGTGTTGTTGGGATTATCAGCAATTTTATGGACATTTTTTAAAAAAGTTTTCGGACTTAGCTGATTGTCAATTTCAATTTTGTTTCAAGAATATGACGTGGAGCAATCCCTGGATATACTTTTTTTAGTTATAAAATATATGTCAATATAATTTTTTATCAGTATACTTACGAGTGTATAAAAAAATATAGGTTAAAATTAGTAATAAACCTGAGAAAATATACAATATCTTATTTATAATTTTATATTATATATTACTATTATTATTATTATTTTAGTTTTTGTTATTAGTTAATCACTGTTATATAACCAAATATTGAATAAAATATCATTTTATTCAAAAGTTGATTTCTTTGAGTTTCAGTTGATGGTAATAAACATTTCAACTTCAAACTGAAATTACAGATTTTCAACGCAATGCTTCCAAAAGTATAAAGTATTTTTTAATTATACGTCTTATATAAGTAATCTTGATGTCAATAACATTAGCCCTTTAAATATAAGAATAATTCACAAAAGATGTCACAATAAATCGATTAGTTCATATCTGTGTCTTTAGCCAGTATATCCATTACTGTCTTAAATATAAACAAAAATAATCTTCATTTTCTCAAAAAAAAAAGAACATTTCTTGCATTCCGGCAAAGTTTAAAACCACAAAACATACATATACTAATTAATATTGTTTCAAATAATAGGTAACAATAAAACAATGAAATTGTACAAAAATATACTAACACAACACATAAGTAGGCACTGTTCTGTTTTTATAACATCTGAAATAATATAAGCCGCAGAAACGGAGTTGCCGCGAACGCGATTTCATTATTTTTATTTCATTTACACGTATTATTTTTACACTTATCTTTACAAGAATTTTATTGTTAACATTGTAATTCAAAATGTTTTACGAGAAAATTTTTTACACTGTTATGTTTGATAGTTGAAAAGAGTTTTACCGAAGGTTAATTTTACGATTATATACACTTATAATGTACCTATTATTTTATGTAATAAATATAGACTGAAAAATATAAAGGCATACCATAGAATAAAAAAAATGTGAGATTTGTTTAAAAATTAACAAAGTTAATAGAAATATACCTAGTGAAAGAATCAATCATCTTATCATAATTCCTTTCGAAATAACTTTATTAGTAGTAGTAGTAGTAGTAGTAGTGTATACCCCACACCGTAAATTCCGAAGTATACTGTCATTAAATATAAAATAAATATTTTTAACCATCGATTCAAAAAGACGAGTGCAATAAGTTTGACTTATCTATCTGTGTATTATACACAATATACACAGATACATCTGGGCGGCTGTCTGACTGCGGATAGAATATGTTTTTTTTTTTAATCGAAAGCCTGGTTCGTCGAGATGGTTCTTTGCTATTTTTGGTCGAAATAGACGCATTCGTCTCCAAAATATTGAGGTCTTATTGGCGCAGGTGAAAGGTTCTTATGAAATATTGATGGAAATACAAGTGAAAATTAGTGTGTTCGCAGTTTGAAACCAGTAACATCACTCTAAAAAGCTGAAAAAAAAATAATTTAAATGTAAAAACCTTATACAAAAAGATCCCCTATAAGGATAAAAATAATTATATTATGTACTTCTTGAAGTCGTTGCGTCGGGGAACCACTAAGTAAAGGAAGAATTCAAAATGAACGTAAGTTCATTTAAAATAAATAACGAAATAACAATGTCAAATAATATAGTCTAAGTCCTTATTCATTAATTCCGAAAATTTTGTAAAATAGACACCGTCATCAGTGTACAACGGTCAGCCGACACAAGGACTTCAATAAGTACATAAAAATATTATTTTTATCCTTTTTAAAACTTTTTTTTTTGTGCAAGGATATATAAAATAAAAATAAACCAATACTATAGTCATTGTGATATATCAATCATAATGACAATCAATCAATGATCAATCATAATCATTCATTCAAACAATTATTGTATAGTCTAACTTAAACCTTAAGCCAGACAGAAGATAATAGAACCATGTATTTAATATAAAGAAAATATGTAATTACCTAATAAAACAGCGTTCATGCTCCTACCGTTTCATATTTAAAGTGCTTTTTATTTTTACAGTGGATGAGTCTCAAGTGCTTGTGCTTAGTGTGTAATTTTGAAATTGTTTTTATTTCAAAACATCTAGAAATATTTTCGCAGTATCTAAGAGATAATGTCCTATAAACTAGAGTAAAACGTTTCATAAGTACTCAGGGAGTTCTATTTGAAATAAATAACTTAACTTTGAGTTTCATATAACTATGCTTTTAAAACCTACCATTTATTATTAACTATTTATGTTTGAAAATATCTTTAAACATTTTTAATTTTAAATTAATATAGAATAAAAATTAAAACAATATTGCCAAGGATTCAAACCCAGCACTTCTGGAAAAACAGGCATAGTAGTCGCAAAACAGCATCACAATGACAGGCTTTAATTATTTAGAGCTTTAATTCTTATTCCTGAAGTTAAACGAAATAATAATGAGCTGAAAGTATTGACAGCTCCAGTAAGAAAAATGAAGTCCGCTTAGAGAGCGTTCCAGGAGAATGGTCTCGATCTTGGGAACAATCGTCACAAATACATCTGATCTAAATAGGTTCGTTCTAGACAAGTCATATTGCGCAAGGTAGCTTTAATAAAGGAAGAAATTAAAATGCAAGTAAGTTAACAAGGCAAATAAAGAAATTACAATATTGAATCATATAGTCTAAGTCCTCAATGATTAATTTTGTAAAATAGACACCATCGTCAACGTACGTACAACGGTCCCCCGACGCAACGACTTCAATAAGTACATAATAATATTATTTTTATTCTTTTATGAGGACTTTTTGTATCGGGGTTTTTTTTAATTTTTAATTAATTTTCTTTTCTGCTTTTTAAAGTTATGTTACTGGTTGCTGGGTTGTACTAAATGAACCTACAGACACACCATATTTTTCTTAAATCAATAAGAAAAAAAATCAACATAAATAATATTTTATAGGTATTTAGTAATTAAAATTTTAGTTCAATAAGTTGATAATACATGTAGGAGCATATTTAAAAACAATAATATGGTTATACTTATCTATTCATTATTTAAATACCCAGTTTTCTTCTGTTTCACTCTATAAAACAAGAAATTAATTCAATATATTTCTTTTACTTTCCAATAACAGATTTGTTTATTGTTAACTTAACTTTGAAATTTCAGTAAGCACCTACGTAATATATTAAAAAATATTGCAATATCTACTTCTAAAAGGCATCAGCAAAAATAATAAAGATTAAGCAAAAGGTTTGAGTTTAAATTTCTGCCTGTATCGATAATTTTTAACAAATTAAAATCAAAAGTAAAAAAAAAAATCTAAAAATAAAAGTTTTCACCGTCAACCATTATACTAAGGATATTTTTATATTTTTCTGGGTATGCTATTCTTCTTTGTGCCCTGTTGAATGCATAAGATATTTTTTCATCCGAAAATTTATCTTAATTTGACAATAAAACACAAAAAATTCTTGTATTTGTATTAAAGCTAAAAATGTATTGTTATTTGTATACATTGTAAGTAATGATAGATGGCTTATGAATTGAGGCAACAAATATTTTGAAACATTTTTTGTCGTTTTACGGTAGATTAGACATTTTTCTTCACCATAAAAAGATCAATGTCTAATATGTTGACTCACGCAATAAACTATCGCCATAAGAAGTTTCATAAAAATCCATCAAGTTGTTTTTGCGTAACACGCTTGGATACAAAAATACCATTTATCTAAATTTTTTTAGCAGCTTTTGTATTCGTTTATATTTAAAACATAGAAAATCATTTTAATTAAAAAATTAGGAAAACTAGTGTTACGTATAAGATAGGTACATACAATTTGGAACCATTATAAATGTCAAATGAGCTTTTACTTCACAAGAGCGTGATGAAACAGTGGGTACAATTTTAAATTTTTACAAAGTTTCAATATTTATTTTACATGACCTAGGTTGTCTAACATGTTATACACATACACGTTGCAAGAACGAAGAACAACTATTATGCAATGAAATAAAGTCGAATAATATCATCAGAAATGTACTGCTATAAATTATAAGTCAATCAGCCATTCACAATATAATTACTTAAATCTGACCTCTTAATAAATAAAATATAGCTTATTTATCTTGTGAAATGTGATCTAATAAAATTAAATTTTCATACTATACATACTGATTAGCTTTTTCTTTCCATACCTATGGGATATGAGCAATTATTACAAAAGTAATGTCCGTAGTGCACCATCCAGTCGGTTTTGTTATAACAGATATTGGTTAACAATATCTGTTATTGGTTAACATGATTCAACTTCATGCTTAATATATATTTTTATTATTAATGGTTCTCCTATGTATTATACAACATGATTATTAAAAAACTATGTCTAAGTCTTCCTTATATAGTTTTAACCATACAATAAGTTGATATTGATAACTGTTGATTAACTTAGCCTAATTGGACATTGCATATTCATGACTCTAAAAGGATATATAGAGTTTATAAAGTTTTAGGGTAATGCAAATTCAATCTCTTAACTTCTGATGACGCAAACATGTTTTAGTTGCTATATTAGAAGCCATCAAGTATTTTCAATGTGTATGAATACTGCATTTGAATAGCTGTTATTTATTACCTTCTTATATACAGTGACTTTTGCAATTTTTTATATCTATCATAAATCCAAAAAATAATTATAAACACTATAGGTAATAATATAGGGTTTTAGGGTTATAACTGCGAATTAGGAAATACGATTTTTTCTAAATTAGTTTCTCTAGAAATTTTCCACCATATATCACACCTGAGGTTTTAACGTGAACGAATAAAAGTAATTTCACCTAGAATTACTTGTAGTCTGGAATTACTGGGAAAAAGATTTTTTATTAAGACTGAAAAGATTTTACAGCTTAAAATCCGGAAAGACCGCGTCCTTAATGTTTTTTTCATCATTAGTTTCATATTAAACGAACTTAAATTTACTCTGACTAGTAAAAAATGCTATATAAGAAAATCTATAAACTTTTTTTTTTAATCAACTTGGGTTTAATATAATACCTTTTGGTTCCATATTATATTATGAGAACTATCTGTTTTTTCTTATATATTTTTTATTATAGTTATGAAAACGTATCCCAGCGTTTCCAATAGCACTCTAAGCACTATCAGTGATGCATGGGATCAGCCAATTTTTAATCACTGGATTCGCAGTCGTTATTTTTTTTAATAAATACTTACTAACCCTTGTACATTAAAATATATGGGATTTAGTGTTGTACTTTAATTATAAATAATTATATTGGTTGCGTACTATGGAATATTATTAAATAGTAGCTGTCCTTTGTTTCAGAAGATAAATGAAGCCTACGTAGTTTTATTGTTATATTTAATAATCTGAAATTAACGCACTATACTTGTTTTTTGTCTAAGACATTAAGTGTATCGTTTTAAAAATCATTTATTAATTCGCTCATTTTCAGCTACAATTTATCCAAATTTGGTCTGACGATCTGTATGCGCAGCCAGACAGTTAGCTCATTAGTATGGTCTTAAATTTTAGTTTTAGATTTTTTTATTAGTGTAATTAGTATTCTAATTATTGCTCTTAAATAATTTATCCTTATAATAATTCGTGTGTTAATTTGCAGGGCTTATTTAATATCATGAAATAATCATTATTCTCATTGCTAGCACTTCCTGAGTAGTTCCGTAGTTTGTTGAAAAAATATTTCGTAAGGAGCTTGAAACCTCACTGTAAATTACTAGGTATACTATATAATTTGTGGTTTCTTTATGATTTAGTTACTAGCAATATTTCTTTATAGAAGGGTTTTTGTATAGGCTTCAACCGTACTTTATCCATTTCAGGAGGTTTTTTTGGTAGATACGCCTGAAATATAGTTTTTGGCCGGGGTAGACGGAAATCTCCGGTGCTTCGTCCTAGTTGTCCCGGTTTCCTGTTTCCTGGCTGTACCAGAATGTGAAGCCTGATAATATTGTATTCGCATTTCTTCTTATCGCTTTAAGAGATTTTACCTGGTAAAGTACCGCTTGATATATTTGATCAGGACTACATTTGAATATTTAAAAAATATATTTTAGACTACAAACAAACAAGGATACTATGCAATTTATCCTCATGTGTTTAGTGTCGTAAGTGCACCCAGGTGTATAGAAGATAAGCGTGCTTGCTGCTCCCGAACCTTTCTGGGGAAAACGTTTTTTGTAACCAGTTGTCTATGACCGATAACGTGGCGAGCTTACTATACTATAATATTTTATTGTTGATTGATTTTGAATGTATGAGGAAACTGCAATGCTACCCTTTAGAGCAAAACAACATTTAATACTTTTGTATCTAGTAGTTAACTTACAACAGCATGTGATCGTTTTCAGACTAGAAAAAATGATATGGGGTAAAGATAAGATTAAGTAGATGGTGTAATGGTTTACAGAATAATACTTACTGAGATTTTGTCAACATAGTACAATCAGTGATTGAAGTAAAATTATGGTAACTGAAGCGCTTTAACAGACTTAAATTTCAAATTCACGACAGCATTGAAGTACATAATACACATACGTAAAACAGAGTCCCTACTGCTGCTGCGAGTCCTTGCCGTATTATACGTATAATACGGCAAGGACTTGCTTCTTAGCATTCCATGGATTCACCGTGCGGGTGTCGGGCCCATCGCTTTGCAAGAAGAGAAGTGCAAACAATGCCTGGGACTTGCGACCCAAGGGTAAATTTAAGGGGCCCTTTACGATGCGCAAATACGCCTGCCTTCACTGTCTCTACTCCTCTCCCTACCTAACCAAATTCGGAAAGAACCTACTAATGCCGCCTTTGAAATACGTTCTAGAAATGAACCGATGCTAGTTCTAGAAAGGCCAAGGTGTTTAAGTTTAAGTTTTTGAGAGAATTCGATTCTAATCAAAAATCTAACTCTTGGTTAGGAACCCCTAATGGCCTCGGAACTAATCGTGCTAACATTCGAAAACTAAACATGGCTTATATGTTCGAATGGTTAATGCCGTTAAGTGAAAAAAACAAATATTGAGATACGCGCGAAAAACTGTAAAATAAATTTAAATGGATGCTACTTTCTAATTAGAAGTCATTGACAAAACTTTTAAATACTCCTAAGTAGATCTTAAAAAGTTCTTTTAGTCAATGCAGGTCCTGGTAAAAATTATTTTCGTAAATTAAAGAAAATGGAAATTTATTATTTTCTCAAAGTAATCTTTCAAATATGTGGTCCTAAATACATTACTATAATGCCGTAATGCATGCATTAGCGGCATTTTTACTAAGTATTAAGACTTAATATACCACTTACTTATTATACTTAAAAATTCACCAATTAATACATAGCTTAAATGCCGTTAAAAATACCAACGTCAGTATAGCTTAGTATTTTGGTTAAATAGAAAAATGTTAACAATCCTATATTGCCGTTAAGTCACTTAACGGCAATATAGGCAAGTAATGTTCAATTAAAAGCCATTTTTCAATTTATTACATAGCTATAATGCGGTTATGTACAAATCCTATGAGGATAACGGCATTTAATATGCATGACGGTTCATAATTGTTACGGAATCAAACAATTTAATTCAAATAGTAACATTAAAACAAGCATTTTATTTAAAATATTTATTTATTTCTTAAATCTGAATGAGATTAAATAAAAATACCCAAATAATAATAGGTAAATTAAGTTTCTTAACATATGGCAGTACTAAAAATGCTTAAATTATATCATTGAGATCAAATTTAAAAAGTCATATCAAATAATTATAAACGTATTTTAACATAATTAAGGCAGTATTAAAAACTCTTATATATTATATAAAATCTTATAAAATAAAATAACAATATTTGAGGAACGTTTTTATGACCAAGTTTTCCGTAATATTAAGGTATAAATTAATCATGAACCCTTCAGTTAAATGTGACATTAAAACACAAAATCATTCAAAAATAAAAATAAAAACAAGAACCAAAGGAAATTTCTATGAGAAACTTTTAAGTATTATAGATATTAAATGTCGTTAATAGGTATTAAATGATAATATTAATCAGTCTTCAGTTACTTAATTGTACTACGCACTTTTTAATTGACTTTTTTATAATGCTTAGCACCACTTGTACTTGCCTCAACATTAAATGGAGTAATTGGTAAATTATTCCAAAATATTAATTTGTGAGTTTGTAAAATGACGTGACCCCTGTTACACCAGTTGACATAAGCTAAACAATAGTGCCACTCTTATTACTTAAGGATGTCGCGATAGTTTTCATGAAATTTATGAATTTCTTCCAGATTTGGTATCGAAGAAGAATATATTAAGATATTATACCCCGCTCTCCCGGTGACGCTGTAATAGCCAACTGGGCTAACAGTATAGACATACAAAAAAAAAAGATATTATACGAGTAAGTACCGAATTGCATAATAAAGCAAATAGTTTTTTTAATTACAATTCGTTCAAACTATAATATATATGAAATGTATATGAAATCTGTAAGTATCTGTCTCGTCTTAAATTATTAATTACAAGTTATTTTGAAATTAGTGAATAAAAAAATGAGTTATGTTGCACAATCTACGTGATGTAACAAAATTAATTATTCGTACTAACTACGTGATACAAACATTCCTGACTACGTTTTAGTTACGGGATATAGAGTATACAATTGTATTCTATTTTAGGTTCTACTAGCGAACCCAGCCCGCTTCGCTGGGCTAACCCTTACTTTACCTGGTGGCGAGTTACATCAATGGGCATAGCATATTCGTTTTCTTCGAGGAAAAATACATGGTCATACCAATTTTTATGACAATCGGTTGAACGGGGCGGAAGTCGATATTTGACAGCGCCGCCTGGTGGCGAGTTATATTAATGGACATAGCATATTCGTTTTTTCCGAGGAAACATACATGGTCATACCAACTTTTATGACAATCGGTTGAACGGGGCGGAAGTCTATATTTGACAGCGGCGCCTGGTGGCGAGTTACATCAATGGGCATACCATATAAACCTTCTCCGTGGAAAAATACATATACATACCAATTTTCATAATCATCGGTCCAATAGTTTCTGAGTTCATCGATTTCATATATATAAACATCCTTCTATATATACATATATAGATAAATAATAATAATTATTTATAATTGATATATTTTATTCATTTTTTTATGTAATACTTATTTGTATGAACAACAATAATAGTAAGAAAGCCCAAGGGGGATTTCGGGATTTACTCAAGCGCCGCATATTAACATACAGGAACCTACAGGTAAGTAACATACCTTGCACCCAATTAGATAGTTACTCACACTAAATATGAGCAGCGCATCAACCTTGAAAACCCATCCATCACATATAGAATGACATAACATATAGAATGCTTAATTCACCGAGGCGAACAGCAATACGGCAGCTCAGTTGGTAGAGCGACGGGACGGTTTCCCAGTAGTCGCGGGTTCGAATCCCTGCCCGTATCGGTTTATTTTTCATTCTTTATTTATATAAAATTTAAATAAGCTTAACATGACTATACATGTTTATAGATATTTTCAAACGGTAAATATATGTCGTTCATGTGACTCCAAAGTACTCATATAATTTGATACTTAAACAAATTGAGGATGAAAATGAAGTTTTCCAGAAATATGCGCGGTATAAATGAAACCATGTTTTCATTGTTCATATTTTTTACTAAATCTCTGTAAATAATTTTGTGAATAATTAAACATTTTTTTAGTATTACAAAAACTTCATATAGGTTTTATATTAAATATATATAATTGCAGAGTTTTCCAATAATTATACAGAGAGTGATATCAGGAACACTAGAATCTTATTCTTATAACGTCCTTTTTCTTCCCATTTTGTCTCTTTATACATCATTGGGCACATGATCTGAATCTTAATTCATTAATCAAAAATGAAAGTAAAACATTAACCATAAATTTGGCTTTCTAAATTTAAATCTTTAACATAAACTATTTAAAGTAAATGAATTAAATTACTTGAGATTTATTTGAAATTAAACTCTTAATTCGTTTAAGACTTTCATTATTCATTTTATATAAATATATTTATTTTTCAAAATTATTTTGTTATATCTCTGTTACTTGTATATCTACATTACTATGTTTCGGAACATCTCATGTAAATTGTGTCACACAACCCTTTGTGTGAGACAATTTACTCGAGTACCTGGACGAGATCTCTAAAATAGATAAGTTATCCTTTGTACTTTATATATTGTACTTGTTAATTTAATTGTACATGAATAAATAATATTAAAAATAAAGATACAGTTAAAAATAAAACTAACTAACAAACAATTAAAGCAACAGACATTTTTTATGTAGGTTGTTAAGTATGATAAAAATATCCAAATTTAATTGAAGCAATAACAATTGCTTCACTTTCCTACTTTAAGTAAATGAGGGGATGATCATGCCCTTACAAATTGAAACTGTTTTTAAGTGTCAGTTCACATGAAATCTCTTAGTACTCCATACTCCTCGGTGAATTAAGCATTCTATATGTAATCGTCTTTATCGGGACGGTGGTGACATCTATTAGGTTTCTTTCGAAAATCCTAACCAATGTTTCTAACTTTGCAGTATAGATAAACATTGAAAAGATGCCACTACCGAAATTAGAACCCGCGACTACTGGGAAACCGTCCCGTCGCTCTACCAACTGAGCTACCGTATCGCTGTCCGCCTCGGTGAATTAAGCATTCTATATGTAATCGTCTTTATCGGGACGGTGGTGACATCTATTAAGTTTCTTTCGAAAATCCTAACCAATGTTTCTAACTTTGCAGTATAGATAAACATTGAAAAGATGCCACTACCGAAATTAATGTTTGAAAATTTCTTTAAACATGTATAGCCATGTTAAGTTTATTTAAATTTTATATAAATAAAGAATGAAAAATAAACCGATACGGGCAGGGATTCGAACCCGCGACTACTGGGAAACCGTCCCGTCGCTCTACCAACTATATTAGATCAAATATATTAAAACTTCTTAATTTAAATACGAGTTTTTGTTTAGTGATTGCATTTTTATGCAAATTGTTTTTTATGCATATTGTTTTTTATGCAATTTGTTTTTATGCACACTATAGAAGAGCTATTATAGGTAAATTTTTAGACGTATTTAAAGTTTGTCACGGTATTTATAGAAAGATGATCCAAAGTGAGTATTAGACAGTAATGATATAATTTAATATTTAAGAATGTTAAAAATAATATTTTAGGCAAGAGCTTAAAATACTATTAATTATTATCATTCATTGCAATGCCGGTTAAAAACTTCACAAATCCTACATTAAATAGGTGTACATTTTAAACATAAAATTCTATTGGAATGTTTCCTTAAATCATTATAAAAAAATAAAAAAATACGGACATTGTAGAAAAGTTTCGCTGAGCTTTTGAGACTCATAGACCATAAAATTAAAAAGCTAGGGACAAGAATTTAAATCAGCAAAAAAATTCAAGCGAAGTAGGTATTGAAAAAAAAAGGTAGATAACATATTTTTTAAATAAAATACAGGATTTTTAAGAGTAAATAAAACTAAATTTCATTTTCATTCAACGTAATTGTTATTGTATGTCCATGTCTGTCTTTCATTCCTTTAATTTTTATATTAAATTAATTTTGTAGGCCGTTCATTTTGTATAATTTGAATTATATTTTTTGATAATTGTTTTCCTTTATATTATATATCAAACTGGTATTATTGAGTCTGCTTTGAAAGATTAGATAGTTCATAATATTTTTTTACGTAACCCATAAATCATTCGGAAAACGAAACTGGTAAACCATGTATCTTAATGTAATCTTTTTTGTAATATTATAAATATTTACTTGAATAGAATTATAATATTCCAAAAGAAATACCGCCTAATAATATTAAGTTACAAAAATTTTAAATGCATAATTAAATTGAAACATTAGAGAGCTAATAAAATTGTATTATGTCTATAGTTAACTACACAGAATACAATCAATTCATTGAAAAAGTACCTTTGGCATTTAGCCAACTGTTCAGTGTTCATAAATGATTACCGTCTCTCATTGACATCTGCATAAACGTTAATAGTTGCAGATATATTGCTAATATTGAATGATGAATTGAATGGGATTGGGCATCAAGCATTTTCTTTTCTAGAAAGCCATTTATCAACGTCACAACTAGACCACATACCTACTACAAGTTCAAAGAAATGTGTCGGTTGAAATGAGTCTCTGATTAATTATTATACTTTTACGTATGTATGATCCAGATCAATGGGAATAATATGCTGCAAAATAAACTATTCTTTTAATTATTCAGATATAATCGAGTATAATCAATATCAGCAATGTGTCATAAACTTGTGTTAGAAGTCATATGACTTGCGTTGCAATGTCATGTAAAAGAGTGCTTGTTTAAATATTTTTTTATTTTTAAATGATAAAATTATAAAACATTATAAACTCTTTTATTGTATTGTATTCTACTGCTTTCATTTAGATAAATTCAACTAATTTGTATTCCATTCACTACTCTCAGTAAGTTATACAAATTCTTTTTTCCACCTGAATAGTTTTGTAAAGGATTAGATATTTATTTTATCGACTATTAGGTTTAAATTAAACATTAAATGAAAAGAAGTGGGAGATAGTTTTAAATTATTAATTAATATCAAACATTATTCACTGAATTCGCACTACAAAAGCTGAATAAAACATATAAAAAATATATATGGGGTATTACAATCAATCTGTGTTAATATTTCTAGTTGGTTGAAGGGATAATGAAGCTACTCTAAGTTTAATAGCTTTTAAAATCTCAATGGTAGTATTAGACTCTTTATATTCCAAAATTCAGATACAGTATACTAGAGCAAATTTTCATCATACAATATTTACTAACCATGCAATAGGAATGCAAATTGTTACGTAACAAATCGAGATCGAAATCAATACTGAAACGATACGAGTGTCATATCTTTACAAACGTTTACTCTAAAATACATAAAATATTATTTAACTGGAAGTTATATGTACCGACATATTCAATTATGCCAAGATTTTACTAAAGGAAAATTCTGTATAGAATTAATATAGAATTAATGAATCAAAACGGAACGACCCATTTCGAATAGATTCTTAGAAAATATCTATACATATAATAAAATTGTCACTGATCCATTTCTAATCCATTTCTAGTAGTACATAGAAAATATTAAAAAAAAACCTCATAGCAGTCTTTTATGAGAGCAAGAGAACCCAAAACAATGGTTTTTTAGTTTTTCTGTTTGTCTGTATGTCTGTATGTTTGTGCACGCTAATCTCAGAAACGACTTATCCAATTTGAATGCGGTTTTCAAAAATATATTATCACAGTCTTCACTAAACATTTAGTGTTTTTTTTATCTGAATCGATTAAGAAATAAAAAAGTTATGTCAATTTATGTCAATCACGTAATAGGTACTATGCAAATCGTATTCTTTACATGTAATAAATCAGTAGAGGAGTAGTCTTTGTACATTAAAAATATTTAAAAAATATACCAGGATGTGAAGTGATAACTAACAGAATCCATTCTCAGCATTTTTTAAATTTTTGTCTGTTTATCTGTTTGTCTTTTAGTTGTGCACACAACACGAAAAAATATTTTTAAAAATTCATACAGGGGGACCTTTATATAAGCAAGAGAACCCAAAACAAAGTTTTTTCATTTTGTCTGTTTGTCTGTATGTCTGTATGTTTGTGCACGCTAATCTCAGAAACGGATTAATAGATTTGGATGCAGTTTTGGGGAATATATTGTCATGGGATTCACTTTATATTTTGTTTTTTTTTTAAGAACCGGTTAACAAATAAAGAGGTTAATAATCTCTTATTGTCGTACTATTGCTGCTTACCAGTTTGAAGGTTTATAGTTTTTACATACATTGGTAAGTACAAAGGATACGTTTAATCAAAATCGAAATCACGCGTACGAAGTCGCAGGCAGAGCTAGTTACTAATATAATTTAATTTATAAATATCTGATGTCTGAATGATAAAGAAAATAACATCTACGTAGTTATCATAACAATATGTTTACATAAAAATAAATACAACGGAATATAAAGTACTCATTAAAGTACCCTAAGATCCGGCTTTACTTAAAATGCAATTGGATTGGATCCAACATATCCTTCTTAGGAGTTATCTTATTTTGCGTTTGTGCTTAATTAAACGTTACGTAAATAAATGTTACTAGCGTATACTAATTAATTGTTGTATGTTATATATGTTATGTAACTTGAATAAAAAAATTCTAAATAATAATTTGTTTTATTTTATATTTTTATGTGTTCGGAGTTGTATTAATCAGAAAACCTTTTAATCTTAGAGAACATTTATCAATTCGTCACATGCTTCAACAACCTATAGCACAATTAGATTACTATTATTTTTTGTTTGTTAGTGATAAAAAATTGTGAAAAAGTGTAAAAATTATTATTCTTATTTAATAAAATAAATATCACAAAAATGTAAATAGCAAAATCAATAAAAAAGAATAATGCAATCTAATAGAAATATAGGTTTCTTAAAAGATATTTCCATTTCATTCGATCGATTTAGAAAAAATTAAGATCATGCTTTTTTTTTTACACCGACCGCCGATTCGAAGAAAGCCTGAATGGATTTAAAAAAATAAACAGTCATGAAGCTTGCTCAAATAGTTCGTATGCATTTAGAGGATGATTAGTGAAAGTAAACAATGTACATAATTACTATATAACTTGACTGAATGATAATATGATGAAAAGAGAAAAAGAGATACTAAGATTACGCGATTTATGTGTAAGAAGAATACACAACAACACTTGGAAATGTTCGTCTCATAATTTTATATTTGAGTAGACTAATATTGATCGAGGTGTATATGTGAATGTTGGAACGATAACTTGTATGAGAAAAGATTAATTGTTAGAAAATTCATATTTACTTTTTAAAAATTGTCTTCAGTGAATCCACGGAATCATTAGTAATGACTTTAAAACTAACAGCTTATCATTTCTCTGAACACTTTTTGTAATGAGCGACTTGCTACATTTTCCGACTCTAATAGATTAAAAACTTTACTAATACTACTTCCTATTAGATAGAAAAGTTGTATGTATATAGCATGTATTCATATACAGAATATACAGTCAACGTATTGAAAGTTAAATATACTACATCTAGAAATTCTTGTCGACTTTTTCCTTTTGGACGATAGGAATAATACTAAAAATACTAGTAATAATTTATTCTGTAACCGTCAACTCAGATGAAAACCCTTATCATATATATTTTAAGCCTAATAGATTTTTTTATTTTCTTAACCCTTGTGTTTTTTTAGTGTATTTATAGACAAATAATAATCACAGACAGACTTTACAATTTTATTAACATAAAGATATTTTAAGTAAATAAGCCACTATATATGCGTTTTTATTTAAATACATGTTAAACTAAGAAAAATGGTTACAATGTACACATGTGTACTTACACAAAACAAATATATTACAAGGACGTAACACGTTTATTGTTACATGTACTAATTTAAATTGTTACCGTTATTGTAAATGTTATTTTTGTAAATATTATTATAATATTACTAAAATATACGTAGTCGCTTTCGTTCCGAACATATTCCATATTAGTATGGTAAATATCTTCTGCTATAAATAAAATATGACTAACACGAAATAATGTCTAGAGAAACAAAATATCTTTTTAAAAGGGTAAAAATTGTGTCAAAGTGCTATATGAACTTGTTTGGCTAAATTATGTGACCTAGTATCTTTTGAACAATTATATTCCTATAAATGGACTAATTTTTTAAATTGAATCTTAGCAGCTCTAAAACTCGAGTAGCTTCAAGCCAAATGATGTAAGAGACTCCATGTTTCAGACAAAACTACAATTATTTAAATTTAAAAAGTATTATGCAAAGTTTTTAAAACAGCAATCAATTCATCATATCTATCTTAGCAGTTATGTTACGTTATAATTTTTAAATATATTTATAAGATTTTGTTCAACAAAAAATATAAGGTATCTTTTCAAGTAACTGTAATATTGACCTACTGAAATAAAACTATTGTGTAATTTAGTTTCGACTAGATATGAATATGAATAGTTATATAAAATGTATGTAGATGGATCCAAAGATGGCGTTGAGACGAGATGAGAGATATCGGACGAGCATTCATTAATTCATTCGCAAACAAAAGAGTATTACTAGTTTTTTTTTATTTTTTTATTGTCTATTCTTTTAAATATTTAATTTATTATTTCAGTCCTAATGCTTAGCTACAATATTAATACATTTATTTTTAAAACATTGTAACATTTTTTTTCGAATACATAAAATCTCACAAATATAATATTAAATCATCAGCCTATTGATTGATGTGTACTTCTGTGACATATTTAAAAATGTTCGCTCTTCCAATAATAAAAAATCAACCTTTGATACAACCCGGGTTCTTAATGATAATTTTGTAATTTACATCATCTCTAAGGATTATACTGTTTAAAAACTTCCACTAATAAGATAATATAAATTAACTTTCTCCTACCTGATTGCAATATTACTGTTGTTATTAAAGTTATAATTGTATTAAAAACTTCAAGCATTTTTTTTAGATAAGCTTATGAGACGATGGATTAGTATAAGTATGGATTAGTGTAGAAAAATATCCTGTACCTACGGTAAATATTTTTTTTTACCAATTAAAGTCAGATTTGGTTTTTACTATATATATCTTAAACTTTGCTTCAATTCAGATCAATTCAGATCAAAATCCTAATACTCGATAAGGGCATTCAAGATTGGTTTATCATAGTTTACGAAAGACGGACATTATTTATGAAGTATTTTGCTAGCAGTTAATTCATAAATAATAATAGATGGGTCCTCCACCTATGTTCTATATTTTAGATTTTTCAACAATTTAAGAGATTTAAATACTCAGTTTGTATGCTAGAGCTGTTTATACTTATATTGTATTTAAAATAAAATATTTTGTATTTATCAACATAGCTTGCAAAACCACCATGAAAATCATCTCAAACAGATCTCATTTTTTTAATCTTTATTTACTAATCAGGCTTTTTAACCTTCAACCCAAAAAGATGGGTTTCTTAAGTTTGACCAGTGTATCTGTTTATCAGTGTGTCTGTCTGTGGCATCGTTGCAGCCAAACAAGTAGACGGATTTGATTGCGGTTTTTAAAAATTAAAAAACTCGTCCATCGAGATGGTTCTTAGCTATGTTTGATTAAAATAAAAGCAGTCGCCAAGATATTGCTCCAAGCTTTTATTGCTGCTGGTACAAGGTTATTATGCAATATTGATAGTAAAAACCTAGTAAAACGTATGTACAAGTCCCCCGACGCACGACTTCAATAAGTACACTATAATATTATTTTATCCTTATTAGAGATGTTTTTGTGTCTGGAGTTTTTAATTTTTTTTTATGATATTTATATGATCAAATCCTTCTTCATTGTCTTTTTTCGTTGTTGAAATTGACCCAGTATCAGTAAATTGTTAAATACCTCACATTACTAGTACAAATACTATTGAACATCATTAACAACAAAATCGTCTTATCTCAAACCGGTTTTATAACAGCAAGTAGTCACTTGATGAGTCGTTGAGAAATACGAATTAGGCCTGTGTAAATTAATATACAACCACCTCGCGCAAGTATCGGTCAACAGTTTAAAAATATTAAAATTATTACCTAAATTATTATTATTCTGATAAACATTACATATAACTTATACAGTCTTACTTATTTAAGTAGTGTACAAACTTGTTATATTTCTTTATTATAATCTTGAGATAAATTTAGAAGCCATCAAGAAATAACTGATAACCAGCCTATAATTGATTAATAAAATGGTGTTTGAAACAAAAGTTTTAAGAGCATTGGTGTTAAAAAATAAAAGCGGTAAAGATGTATCTCAAGCGATGATAGAAAGCGGAAGACAAAAAGAACCTTTCTATATATTTGATATGGACCGAGCCTACGAGCGCATAGAACACTTCAGACAAGTTATGCCGAGGCTAAAAATATTTTATGGTATGTATAATGTTTGTCTCGTAATTGCATATATTACATAATGTAAATAATATAAATGAATCTTATTTACAATAATTTAACAGCCATGAAGGCAAACGACAGTGAAATGATGTTAAAACTAGCCGCCTCCCTTGGTCTCGGATTCGACTGCGCCTCGCCTGGGGAGATACATAAAATATTGAAAATCAATGTGTCACCACTGTAATTATATTTTGAAAACCCAAACTGCCAATATTACTTAATATTTTAGAATTTTAATATTTTAAAAGTAAATTAGAAATACAAAGAATATTTTAAATACAACATAACAAAATAATTTTACTCATCACACCAAATTTTTTTTGTATAATATTTTAAAAAGTAACTAAAATGTAATAAGGGCGATATATTTTCACAGGAGTATAATATTCTCAGTTCCAACAAAGACTCCAGATTGGATGTCATATGCAAGGCACTGCGGCATAAAGTACACTATATTTGATACTTCTTATGAGCTACAAAAGATAAAACAATATTGGCCAGAAGCAAGGTATACATTCCTTATATTATTGCCAGCTAGAAAACAAATACTATAACATTTTTTATAAGAATTAAGAAAAGTGATATTATTTTATTTATAACATTATATGCACAAAGCTGTACAAAAATAATACTATCAGTACTAATAAATCATATTAATTTCAAGAAAGTTCTTTGATAGTATAGAAACATTTAAAATAGTAATGAATTGTAAGAAATTACCTTTTTTAAATACTTTATAGTATTAACTGGTTATTACAGGTTATTGATACGAATAAGAGTAGATGGCAACAGCATTTATAAATTAGGGAAAAAGTTTGGATGTGACTTTGAGACAGAAGCTGTTGACTTACTGGAAGAGGCTGCTGCTCTCAACATTATGGTTAGTGTTTCTAGTATAAATAATAATATTTTATAGATAATTGGAATACAAATGTACCTTCAATATGCTTCTTATGTAGGTAGCTGGAGTAGCATACCACGTTGGCAGCGCTTGTTACTCAGCAGACAGCTATGTCTTGGGACTTCAACAAGCTAAGTTCTTATTTGAACACGAGGCTAAGGCAGGTCGGAAAATGAACATTGTCGATATCGGAGGAGGGTTCATGAGTGATCGTACTGATAGTATTGACGAGGTACTATTTTACCTTGTTTCATCATAATTAAAAAAAATAAAAAACATTTAATATATAATTAATAGTATCTTCTTTTTCAAGATACGTCCATTAGAGTGAAATTATGTATGAAAATATAATTAATATAACATCTTTCTCCTATAAACTCGTTTGATATGATATGATTTATTTATTTATTTTATTTAAGGTTTGATATCACTACCTTCATATTTACTCGAATTTGTAGTTAACTATTTTCTTTTATATTATCCGTGTTACACTCATATATGCTACTGTTTTTTTTAGCTTTACTAACGTTTCCGTACTTTCAAAGCAATCTGTCAGTACCGAGTGTCACTAGAAAAGCAATATAGTTAGGTATTTGATAGATCTTTTCGAAATTGAGTTTGAAATATCATTCAATAATTTGGAAGTACGCCTGTGTTAAACACATCGTTGTATTGATTCGTATTACAAATGACTACTGTAACTAACTAGATTATTTTCTTCTTTACTTTAACAAATAACTAATCTAAATTTATTTATTTTATAATTGTATTCAAATATTATATTATTATTCTTAATAGGTATCTAAACTCATAAACATCACGTTGGAAGAGTTGTTTCCTGATCCAAACATTCAGATTATTGCTGAACCAGGAAGATATCTCTGCGATAGTTCTTACACGTTATACTGTAATATTAACAACGTGAGACGGGTAATTATGCATAAAATTTTAAGTAATATGCAAAAAAATAAGTAACACTAACCAACTGGTTGTTTCAGGTGGCAATTGGGGACGCATTTGTAAACATGTTATATATAAATGATGGAGTGTACGGCACTCTGAGATATAATGAACCTTGGCATACCGTTAAACGATATGAGGTTAGAATCAAATAACATTCATTATACAATATTATACCCGTTTTCTAACTTCAGACATCGGTGTCCTATATCTGAAATAATTTAAACATTTATCATGTTTATATTTATTAATTAATAATTAATTTATTGTTGTTATTTATATATGTTTTACTTTATTAAGGGAAACTTAGAAATAAATAACAAAAATCTCGAGCCTGCTATATTGTGGGGACCGAGTTGCGACTCAATTGATCGCGTGATGCAAAACGTGGAAATCATGCTTCCACGATGCACAGCATATGATTGGCTCGTTTTTTCAAATCAGGGAGCATACAGCTTTACTACATTGTCAAAATTTTCTAGCTTAGAAGGGCCAAATACCCGAATGGTTATATCAGAACAACTATAGTAAGTTTTTTTTAATGTCTTATCATCATGATAGTATTTAATTTGATATTTTTATACTGTTATGTGTTTATATATATCAGGAACTTATATGACGTTTGCTTTCAGCAACAAAATAAAGGTTTCTAATTCTAAAGCTTTCGACGAAGATGATTTTATAAAGCAAGATATTTCAGAACCGCTTCCCTCCAGTTTGCCGCCAATTATTGTCCATACTAAGCTTTTGCATTCTAATTGTACCTTAAATATATGAATTATACATTTATAATGGAACAGAAAGTACACATCAACCGAAAAAAATTGTATATATTAAATCTTCAAATGTATGCAATAAGATTTTCAATATATTTAGATTATAATTATATTATTATTTTGATAATTTTAAATCAAATATAACGAACATTTTTAATATTATGCAATGATTTTAATATTATAATTTTTAATAGTGTTAATATATACTTGTCATTTACAGAATACCAGTGTTGGAAACATTGTCCTTAACTTGAGTGTCTTAACAATTTTCATGACACATTGTCGTTTGTTTTTCTATTTTAGTTGATCTAATACTTTTTATCTTTTGTAATATTTATATCTGATTAGTTATTTAGTGTGTTGTCTAAATAATTGTTTTGTTTATGTAATATTTTCATATTAAAATAATAAATGCAACATACAACTCTAAGGTAGCTAATATCGTTGTTTTTTAACTTCTTTATATAATCTGTAATATGGCCAACATTTAAAAATATTTTAAATATCTGTTCTCACTTTTTAACTTCCATCAATAATTTATCTAACAGTTTTTTGTTTTTAGTCTATAGTAGTTTTAGATTTATAAGATTATATTGTAAATTTCGTATAAAATAAATGCATAACAAAAAAAAAGGGTTCAAGAATGATGAAGTGAAGTATTTCAAAACTTAATTTGTAACTAAACCAAAGAAAAAGTTCAAAACTATACAGGCTGGAATTTTGTAAGACCACAACCAATCTTAATAGTGTAAAAAAAAATAATTGTTCATTTATTCTAAGACCACAATTTTATTTTTAAAACAAAGAGAATTGCATTTAATTAATTGAAGTTACACCCGGGCATCAAACCTACTAAAATCTTTAAATGTTGAACCTAATACTTTTAGTGCATTGATCGTAAAGTTCAATTATAAAGATAAAATATCTAAAACAAAATTGATAGATTAAATGTAAAGAAAAGTATGATATCTGGAGTTAAAATCAGTAAGCCCAGTTAAAGAATTATTGTTCAAAGATCCATCAGTTTCCTTAAGTTAGTAATTAATAATTATCATTGATATCATTTAAAAAGACGAATTACTATTTAGGTATTACGACTGCAATTAGCACGTGTTTGTACCTAAGTCAGACTCCTTTCTTAGATGCGATGTAACTGAGTGTACGAAGAAGTTTAAATGTGGAATGTTGCATTTAAAAATAGATTGTCAGTGGTGATACACATTTATATTTGTCTCACGGTAAAATTGGGTTATCAAGAACAAATTCAATTGACAGAAGCTTATTCTTAAATATCAAAAATGTTAATTTAACTCTGTGATGGTATGGAGAGAGATGTCCAAAACCGATATCATTTGTATTCAAAAGAATTGTTGAAAATTCAAAGAATATGGGTAATTTTAAAAGCGGTGTCAAAATCTTCAGCAAATCTTTTTCTACTTTGATCTAAAGTTTATAATTTATTGTGAAATATTTCCGAAGGCTTCAAGGAGAGATGCGGCCGAAATAATTGGAATACAAACTCGGGTATTCGGGTACATTACTGAAAATTACTAAAAAATTATAACTGCAAATGTTACGGTTATAGTTTTTTTGCAAAAAAAAAATATCCTGGTGATGTACACGTTGACTTAAATTTTGCTAAAACTTACGTAAGTATTACGTAACCCAAAATTTTTGACTTACATGTATGTTCTGACGAAGCCGACTTCATCAATAATGGCATAAACAATCACCGCAATAATCACTATTGGCGATGAGTAAATCCTGTTCGTGACCATAAAACTAACAGTCAAGAAAGATTTTCTTTTAACATTTGGTGCGGATTTATAAGAAATACGGTTGCTAATCCATGTAAATGAAACTTATTTAACCAATGTTATTTAAATTGAAATAATGATTCTTTGGAAGAAAGCAGAATTCTACAGCAAGCTGGTGGTCTAGTCCATAACGACAGAGTCACCACAGATTATATTTATAACCATTTTATTACCTGGATGTGTTTAGTACACATCCACAATCCGGCACAATCAGATCACCAGATCTCACCCCTTTAGATGATTTTTGTGGGGATATGTGAAAAATCTAATTTACGTTTAATCTTAGACCAATGTAAAAGAGTTCAAGTTGAAGTTTAGCATATGACTTATATTACTCACCAGAACGCGATATTAAAGGTTACTAGATTTAATGAATCCTTTAGAAGTATAATTTTGTGTATTCATGAAAATATAATTAATTTCGAGCAACTAATTAATTAGTTTACCATTATTCTTTATATAATTAATATAATTTAAGATTTTATGGTTCGACTTTCAGTTAATTTATGAGGTTTGTTTAGAGAGAATTCATGTAATTGACCTAAACGATTGATGCAAAAAAGTACAGGGTATAACTTTTATACATTTTGATTAAGTAAATCCAAAAATGACTTTTGGGTTTTTGGGATTTATCCAATTTCTCTCTGATTATACCTAATAAAGAAATATGTTTTTCTTTGGAAAGAAATTTCGCTACTATCCAGAGAACGCATTCAAAATCAATTCATATTTCGCTATTCAACATCTCAAAGACTTTGATAAATAATATTATAAAAAGAATTTCTCATCAAAATACAGAAATTTGCTTATGAATAATTGAATACCCGTATGATCCAAAATCTCTCAATATTCACTTCTAACGAACATAGCTCCTAATAACAATCATTTTCACTGATTATTTATATAAAATTATTTTTGTTATTCTTACTTGGGGTTACCAAATTAATGATTTTATGTAAATAATGTATACATTAGAGAGCATACAAATACATGACCAAAATGGGTTTATTATTTTATGTATTGATAATGAGCTAACCTTGGTTGTAGGCTAAATTTGCAATAATCGTTGAATGTTAATCTCTTTACATTTTTTTATTTTACCTCTTCAAAAATATTCTAATGTACATTACTACTTTTTATAAAAAAATGTTAATTCTAATCATAATTTAGTTCTATTATATATATTTTTTTAATGTCAATAAAAATCAGTTCCGTACTTTTTGTATCAACTAACAAATAGATAAGGGAAGACTTTTAAGCTCTGTGGTTTACTTAACACCTAACAACATTTAATTAAATTATAGAAATGTACAGATAATGAATCGGTACTTTTTTAATATGTGCATATATGATGTATGTTAACATTAAATATGTTTTTGAAATGAACTTTCTCGTTAAGTATTCCGAAAATTATATGCAGATTAGGCTAAGCTACTCGTATATCCAAGAGTATTTGAATTTGAGCCAACACAGTTGTATTTAAATTTTATTGGTTATTTATGACTAGCTGTTGCCCGCGGTGCCGTTTGCGTGTAGGTCGCTTTACGCGTAATCTGTAGAAACTACAATTATCCAGACCTATAATAGACGTATAGTTAATTCTATAGAATCCTATTTCTGTGGCAATTTTATACATATAGGCATTACATTGCTACGATATCAAACTGAAAATAATAATATACATACACGTCACACACACACACACAACCAGGACATTATGCAGCTATACGTAATAAAGCATAAGAATACGAAATCAATTTTATCAAATATTATATTTTTGAGTAATGTTCAATTAAATAATTTCTTAGTAGAATTTCAAACTGCTATACCATAATATGCGAAAACATAATCCATCGAGATCGCCATCTATCTATCTATCTAACTATCAATTTAGTTACATAAAATCTTATGTAACTAAATTTAAAATGGGCATTTGCAAATATTCAATTCGTTATTTTATTAAAATTCAAATAAAACAAAGTAAAAAATTCTAGCTTTATCTATATTAAACACGTTTATGTAAACCATATTCTGTTAAAAAGTCTTCTAACAGTGCTTGAAGTTAATTTTTATTAGACCATAACTTCTTTTTCCCTTAATCGATTTTGATGAAACGAACGCTCGAGATTATATATAATCCATCTGTGAAAACCGCGTTTAAATCCATTGAGTAGTTTCGAATTTATAACGTACCTACCAGACAGACAAAAATTTCCAAAAATAGCTTTTTTGGTTTCTGTTACTCGTCTTTAATCACCCCCTATCAGGTTTTTGGAAAAAATATTTAACGTACAGACACTCGATTTTTACTGTCTCTTTATAGTTTTGTCCAAAATTGAAAAATTCCAATTGTCAGTTGTGACGTGCGGACGTATTTCTATGCTTTCTGCATTAATTAATTTATAAAATACCCAAAGTAAAATAAGTACCTAATAGAAGTTATACAGTATGAGAAATAAACTGACTGCGAGTGATATATAAGGAAAAGTTACTGTGCTTGGCTCAGATTATTAAGAACAGTGATAAACTTACAACAACAATATATAAATCTAAGTGCAAAATCCTTTTTGCAAATCCCAAGATCCTAGAAGGCATTGGTACATACTTAGGTACAATTGATGACCCAACCCAGTACATAGTGTCTAAGAGAAAGAATTTTATATAATTAATCAACATTAATTATAATTTACGACGAAAGAAATATCTCATACCTACCCTCACGACTCAGTATTCAACTTCCAAAATTATATTCAAAATTCAGCAAATCTTTAGTTATTTACTTCTGCAAACGCGAGTATAGAAATATCTGGAAATATTTAAGAAACATATAACATTGTCTGTCGCTAAATTGTACTCAAACAAAACATTTCACTATGCATATAAAATGGAAAGTCAATTTCAGCTTTTAAATAAATTTAAAATAGGAAATAGAGATTCAAAATCAAACAGTAAAATTGACCAATTCATTGATGAGTAAAATGGAAGAGAAATTAGAGTCATTATCGAAGAAAACAAAATACAAGTACAAATTATGGAAAAAAGGAAAGAATGTTTAGAGAGAGATAAAACAAAGTAGAAATTATGGAAAAAGACAGAATATTTAGAGAGAGATGAATTATCAATAATATACATGGATTGAAAGAGGAGGAAAAAACTATTCAAGAATTACTTAATAACGTAAAAAACATTTTTCAAATGACATAAATTTTAAATTAGAGGATTAGGAAGTAAATAAAATTTATCGTATCGGAACAGCTATAAAGCGTAATAAGCTAAGGCCTATACTCCTCTCAATAGTAAGACGGTGAAGGTGGAAGAGTGAGATCATGAAAAATAAAAAGAAACCTAAACAAATATATCTAACTGAAGATTATACAAAAGAAACCTTAGAGAAGAGAAAGGCATTGCAACCGAAAGTCATAGAAGACAGTAAAAAAGGATTTTTTTATACATAAAATACTATAGACTTGTGGTCATTCAAAATACAAACATAAATATAACACGATAAAAGAAAGAAAGAAGTATCCAGCTCACCACAAGACCACGTTAAACCCAGGAAACAACCAACGTTAACCTTTTCTTCAACCGGAAGGAAAAATGCATTCGATATGATGAAAACTAGGTCTAACTCTCTTTCAAACAGAACAACTGCTACAAATTAATAGTAACAAAGCACTAGCGATTGGCAACATCAACCAAAAATCAAAAGAACAAAAAACAAAACCCTCTCCCCCAAGCCGACTGGTCCTCGTGGGGAAAAAAGCCACGACCTTCTAATGGAAATAAAACTTACAACGGACTTTTATATAAATATTAAATCGACGGGTACAAAGTAAAAAAAATTAACTACAATTTTGAGATTTTTTTTTTATTCTAGTAACCAATTGAAAATATCATTTTCTACAACATGGTAAAAACAAAAAACAAAATATCGCGTTATTAAGCGCGCGGTCCTTCGTACTGAGTCATCAGTCAGGTGACATGCTACTCGCCTGTCGGCAGGAATATTTGTTTGTTTTAGCTTTTTACTACATGCTTAGATTTTAAAAGCGTTATCATAAGAGTAAACAATTTATTTGCATCATTATAGACATGGAAAGACATACATTATTAGTAAAATTGGAAAAATCGAGACAAGAATGTGCTATTAAGAACCGAGAAGAACTATTAAAAAACTACGGTGACATTGGTTCTGATATGTATTTCTTATTGCAACGATATAATGTTATTATTATTTTCATTGGAACTAGTATTTAATTGTTCTAATTATTAATAGGTTTAAAGTGGTTATTTTTTTACTACAAAACGAAGCATAAACGACCGTGTGTCTTATGTCTTTTTCTACTGTGTGATCATATGTAGATATCTCAATTTACATTAGCAAATTGCGACTTTCTTTCATATTTGTGTATTGTTTCTTATGTTGTTCTTTATTGTTAGCTATATTTGACATAAGGAAATTTTGTTTACTTATAACTTATAACTTTTACTATCGTTTCATGCTCAGAGAGTTCTAAATCACCTTTCAAAGAAGGTGAACGTTTCCTAAATTAAAGCAATGATTTTTTTGAGAAGAAATTTTTGGTCGCTGATGAAGTTATTGAACATCTTATAGAAGATCTTGATGACGTGCCTCCGATGAAAACTAATAAGTATGAGTTAGCTTGGAGAGATAAATCCCCATTTTCTGCGTCACCGTCTATGCCGGTCAACCGACACACTTTCGATCTGTATTACATTTTTGTAATACTAAAAACGGTGATGTTAATAACGCAGATTCTAATAGACAATTATCGGGGGGTATATATACCAATACTCTCAGAATATAATTCATTTACTACAAGTCCACCGCCTGCATTATCAGAAGTACTTAAATCAATCATCATAAAATTAAAATATCTGTTTACTAAACTCAGGCAGGCTATCAAGTTTATCACTTTCGAACTTTCAATCTCCAGTTAACAACAACAGTTGCTATGATGCTTTTACGCCTTCTTTGTTAAACAGTTTAAGAAAAAGACGACAGTTCTGTATTGATGGGTCACAGAAAAACAATTAAAAAATAAAGATGCATAAATTTATGCGAGGCGTAAATTAATATTAAATTCAGGTAAGGAACATCATAAGTCTACGAAAGGAAAAGTGCAACCTCTGAAACATATAAAGCCGCATGTGATATTTGCGAATTTGACTTTAGTAAAAAAATATATCTTGAAATATTCCTATCTATAGAAAACTTGTCTTTCATCGTCTTTGGAATCTCCGTTATCACGTAAAGTAATGGATTTATGGTTGTATGATGAAAAGAAGTACTACAGCAAAAAAATCTAAACGTAAATACAGTATCAACTGCCCGTAAGTTTAAAAGAAACTAACCCAAAATGTATAGAAGTTTGAAAAAGTTATGTTTAAGAGCACGCTGAATGCAAATAATTAGTTTGTACAGAGTGCTCTTGGTAAATATAATAAGAATACTGGTAATTGTTAAAAAGAGTGTTGATATCAGCATAACAATAAAAATAAGGTTTTAACAGCCGCTATTATAAAAGGAGTGTGTGCATCGAAATATCGTAAGTAAAGAAATTATCATAGCTTTTTTGTTTCAAAAAAAAGATCTTTGAGAAGTATAGCATTTAAAAACTCCCTTTCTTCACAAACCTATGATTATAATAAACATATACAAGATAAAAATCTGGCAAGATCCTTAAAGAAACAAGATAAAATTTAAGCTGTTTCTAATTCTGAGACTAACTTCGGCTACGTTTGATTTTCGAAAACTTATGTCTACACCGCACGGTGAAACCAGTTCATTTTATTACGAGCGAAAATCTTCTGTCTTCAAATTTATCGTTTATGATATGGGGCTTAAAAAATGTTATATGTGGCTTGAAACTGTAGCTAAGTGTGGTTCAAATGAGACGAGGCTATGCTAGTTGTCTTAATATTTGTCAGGAGAGGCTAGTTGTTTTACTAATTTTATTAAACAGTCAACTGAAAGAGGCTACAAAGATGTACTCCAGTGGCTTGACAACTGTGGCGGTCAAAACTCTACCATATAGTGCTTCTGATGTATGTATACTGATCTCAAAAATATAACATTGAAATTTATCATAGGTTTTTGGAGAAAGGTCACACAACAATTTATCATCGAAAAAAAAAAATTACTGTCCTCCGGAATGGTATACACTAATTCGATGGTTTTAAGCATCCAGCGATTTTTATGAGGTACTAGAAGAAACGCAAGACGAAGTTTTCGATTTTAAAATTACTTTAAATTGACAAAAATACGGACAGTGAAAATGTTAAGTGATATTTTTATTCTGATTATAACAAGCATAAGATATAAGTTATAAAAAACGACCATTACAATGTGACTGATATTAATTATATTTAAGTGTGAAAACTGTAGGCTGTTTAAGTTTTAATTTAAATTATTTTCTATAAGAAATTTATAAAATTTACTGTTGATTCTTAACCAAAAGAGCCTCAATTACCTAGTACTTAAATGTTCAAAGTGAAAAAGTTAAGTTAAGACGTAGAAAAAGACATATACTCAATTATGCTCTGAACTTGGTAAATTCTCAATTTATAACAGTCACAAACTATTTTTAATACTAGAAAATAAGGAATTTTGTATACGGAAATATATTAAGCATACATTATTAAATATAGATTTTTGAATTCCCATGCAGAAACGACCAAGTGGTCGTTGACACATCTGTCATATTTTTAAGCACAACGTAGATGCACACAACTGCAATATCTCGTAAAATAAAGATAATTAGAAGAAATTAAATATACATGTAAATGCCTTATTAAACAATGAAGCAGTGATGAAAATTTCAAGAAATTCGGTTTAAAATAAACAAAATGGGAGCATTTTTTCACATTATACGCTCTCCTGAAAACTAGCTGTTTTGAATATGACTCTTTTTACTTTGTACTTTATTTTATTTAAAAAAATAACATATTTTAAATTGGCTGTCAAATCATCTAAAAGTCACCTGAAATAAGCTAAAGCGAAGATTAAGGATAATTGAAGTTTTTAAGACTCTTTCGTGTTGTTTCGGTCGTTAAAAAACTTTAAATATCTAATACATATATTTAAATACGTAAAACTAAAGAGATTTTAATTTTGACCTAAAAATCATATCAACTTAAATAAAGTATTCAAATCTTTTACATAGATTAAGCATATGAACTAGTAACACCGATCTCAAATATTTGTTTTTTTGTTTGTCTGTACTGTTAGCCCTGTTGGCTATTACAGCGTCACCAGGGGAGCGGGTGGGTCCGGAGAACCACCCTTAAAAAGGGGGGGCCAGATGGGCCCCCATGGAGAACGACGTCCCGAGAGCGTCTCAGATTGAAACACGGACCTCGGCTTGGGGCGTCGTTAGTCAGGAGGGAAGCTAAGGAAATTTGGACACTAGCGTCCTCCGACGGCAGAACGCCGGAGCAACGGAGCAGTTACTCAGTTGGGACCTCGTCTATACCGGTATAGACGGTGTGTGTCTGTATGTTATGTGGTGTCACTTATGCCTACGCGTACACGTTATTACCTACTGTGAACGTGTCGTCAGGGTCAACGAGTACCGACTTGGTTCTTCTTTTTCTGACTAATCTCAAATAGTAAGTTAAATTTTTTCTAGCACCCAAGTGTTATTTTATTTAAAATGTAATTACACTAAAGTTCAGTCTCCGAGAACTTTGTTTAAATAATTTTATACGTTTAATTTTATCAATCTGATTTAAATTTTCTGAGTTCTGCTACGCCCACGGTAGTCTTCCCGAGCGTAGATCATCTTCAGGTCCCTAAGATAAGTACTCGGTCTAACACGGTTCAGCTTATATGTATGTGTTAGGAAAAAATTAATTAACTAAAAAACAATGTTATCGTCATTTTTTTTTATATGATCTAGGGCAATGTTTGAATACATTCCACCTGATCGTAAGTGGAATGTAGTCTTAGGTGATAAGGCGCATTGCCTAGCAACCTATTTACTCTTCTGTTGAAGACACCCACATTATATTTGGCCAGAAATACCGACGTAGGCAAATTGTTCCAGTCCTTCGCTGTACGCTCTAAAAATAAGGAAGCAAAGCGCTTCGTTTGGACATATGGAATGTCCACAACAGAAGGATGAAAACCTGCCGTGCATCGGGACGTCCGGTGATGGAAGGGGGACGGGAGAATTAAGTCGTGTAATTCCTGCGCACTCACCAAAATTTATCCTATAGAATACTGAGAGGCTAGAAAATTCTACGCTTATGTTTAAGGCTTTGGAAGTCAGCTTCGATCAATTCGGGATCGCCTATAAGCATCTTTGCTCGCCTCTCGATTGAGTCCAGAACCGCAAGATGAGACTTTGCGGCACCAGCAAATATGTGACCACAGTACTCTACACACGACCGGATCTGTATCTGCTATCTGCTATGTATAAAACAAGAAGCTGTCCCGGTGTAAAGTACTTGCCGAACCTTCGCAAGAATGGCAAGCTTTGCTGCTGCTGCTCTTGCTCTGGACTCAATGAACCGACCAAAGTTGAGGTTCGAGGAAATCTTTAAGCCTAACAACTGAAACCGGTCACTGTATATCAAGGATACATTCTGGAAAGTAGGAGCCAAGGTGAAAGGGCTGCTTTTGGCGGTGAACAGACACGTCTGCGTTTTGGTGGCGTTGAACTTGACAAGATTGGCATTGCTCCATGCAGAGACTGCCTGAAGTTTGTCATTCAAACGTTGCACCATGGCTTCTCTTTCAGACTGTACTTGATCTCGACTAGCCCGAGTACTCGGCAGATATCTTTCTACAACTGTGCTGTCGTCTGCATACCCATAGATACCGGGCTTCAGCAGATCGTTAATGTGCAGCAGAAAAAGAGTTGCAGAAAGAATGGACCTCTGAGGCACTCCGGCATTTATTGTCAAGGGTTCCGAGGAACACCCGTCGACAACTACTCGGAGAGATCTCTGGCTCAGAAAGTCCGTTACCCAGCCGATCAGACCAGAGATATACCGTACGCTGAAAGCTTGCTTATAAGGCTCGCATGCCAGACTCTCTCAAATGCCCTCGAGACGTCCAGAGAGATGGTGACCGCTTCTCCATTCTTCTCGATGGCCTCGCCTAAAATGTGTGTAGCATACACTAGGAGGTCCCCAGTGGACCTATTACGGCGAAACCCGTACTGTCGGTCACTGAGGAGATCGTTACCTTCTAGGTATGCTAGTAGGCGCGAGTTCAATACACGCTCCATGATCTTGCAGAGTATGGAGATGATTGAAATCGGTTTGTAATTGACAGGGTCGGCACGGTTGCCTTTTTTGGCACGGGTTGCACATTAGTAAGCTTCCAGGATTTCGGCACTATTCCAGTCATGAAAGAGAGGCGATACAGACGTGTCAGTACAGGAGACAACTCAGCTGCACATGTCTTGAGCAGAAAAAAAGCAAAATAAGTTTATAAAAATATAGTGTCTTTGTTATATATACGATTTCTACGAATAAACTAAAAATACAAAAGTGGTGTCGATTTTTCTTAAGCGTGTGATCTTTGCGCTCTTCTAATATTAAATGTTGCTAAAGGGATAGTGGAGATAATATATTATGACTAATACTAATGTGGGTTATTTCATATATGGAATTTATTTTGTATTTAATTCTTTGATTCAAATATCAACATTATGTTTTGACAAATTCCATAGTGAAATAAATATGAATTGCTAATATAGAATACATTATTAGATATAAACAATCCTTGAATTTTTATTTAAATAAAAAGGAAGTAACCATTTTTTAAACCTGTTAGTTATTTAATGATTATTTTTATTTAAATAAATATAGAAAGAAAAAATATCAACACTGTAGGGCAGGAGATATTACCAAGGTTTCGATCCTTGCCCATGTTCATAAATTTTTAATTCTAATTATACATTCTAAAAATATTATCACCCGTTAGTGATAAATAATACACATCTTACTTTATTAATGGTTTAATCTATACATTAAAGTATTGTTAATACATAAATAAGATTGACAAATTTAATCCCCATTATGACTAAAAATAATTATTTCTTAAAACACATCATTGATATAAGTGATGTCGCTCTTGTTATTAAATTTAAAGCAACATTTACATTTAAAATAAAAACTTAGTCCATTACAGGATATTATTAAGTATTGAAAAACGGAACATTTGACTCATTTTTACAAAAGAAACTTTGGCTAATCTTTCGTTACTTAAGATCACTTCTCTTGAGGTAACTTTTGTAAGTGATTCCCATATTATAAGTCTTATAGCTTATGTGCGAGATGCTTATTGTTTCTCTAATCTTCTACTGAGAAAGGCTTTCCAATTTTTTACCGAAAAAGATAAACAAAGCTATTTTTCCCTTTTTAATATATTTAACTTTTAAGTAAGGTTAAAATAACTATACAAATGCTACTGCTATACCTGTTTACCTTTCAACGAAATCAATAAAATTATATATTTTATAAATTAATGATTTCGAATACTTTGTAGTACTTACCGTAATTATATTTTAATAAAAAATAACAGAGACTTTTTTCATTTTCAGAATGTTTTTTTCATTTTTCATTTTGTCTGTTCGTCTGTATGTCTGTATGTTTGTGCACGCTAATCTCAGAAACGGATTAATCGATTTGGATGCAGTTTTCGGGAATATATTGTCATGGAATTCACTTTGTATTTTGTTAAATTAAATTCTAATATTATTAAATTAAATACTTAAATATGAGTAGAATCGTCCTGTCAATAAGCATACGACTAGTATTTTTACCATAAGTATAAGTATATTTTACCATAAGCATGCTAACAAGAGAAGTAAGTTTTGTTACACTTAAGTGCTGATCAAATAATTTCTTTGAATCAGGAAAAATATAAGTCAAAAATGTCCTGTCGGGAATAGTTTCTCTATTCATTTATTCTTTAGTAATTAAGCAGTATCCGAAACTTTTCGATAGTATATTATAGGGGTAATAGATGGGTCAAAGGAATATAAACCTAGATTCGTAATCACATTAACAATTTTTGCTAAGTTTTTTGCCAATGTGAATTTTAAAATGCGACCGGTTCTGGTTATTTTTTCTTCAAGTTGTAGTAATTTTGAGCTTACTGTTTTGTGACCAATTAAAGCTGCTCAACACAAACAGAAGTATAATTAAGCAATTTACTTTTATGGTAATATAATTATATTTTTTATCATTGCATCATATGCAGCATTTTATTTTTAAAATTTCTTTTTCAAGACAAATGAAAGAAACAAATTAACGTCTATATTTTAATTTAAGTGCTTCGGTAGTAGTAAATTGTTAAAATATTTAAGATTTTTTCTTAGTCAAAGTATTCAATAAAATTTTCTTCCTTCGAAAAAAACACAGAATTTGATTTAAGCTATATTTAAAACATAAGTATTAATATTATATTTTTTTATAATTTTACATGATGACATAAAACTTTTAATAGCAAAAAATCATAGAGGTTCAGGTTTGTCATAATTTATTAATAAGTAATCTTAATATTTTTACTTCTCAAAATATCGTTCATAATTTGATTAGCGCAGCTGCAGATGACAGCTAGTGTCGGCATAAATATAATCTATCTGCGAGCGTCTAAATCATAATAAATCCAGATAAGCATCTAATTTTTTAAAGTTACGTGTGTGTTTTTATAACGTTACTATATTGAAGTAAAGACATAATTTAGTCTTAAAAGAAAATGTTGGTTGGCATTTCTTTTATCGTAGGTATATTTATTATTATTACCTCCTATCACAGCAAGATATCGGAATTAAGTGTGTACACTGCGTGGACACACCTAATTCGGAGACAATAATTTTTCATAGGATAATAAATAATATAGATCATATTATTACATATACAAATAGATTTTTTATCGAAACCCAATTTTCATTCCTTCACACCCCTTATAAAGGGGTTGATAGAGAGAAAATGGCATGGTTTGGCGAATTGTGGATATTATATTCGGTTTCAGCACCCCAAAAAATAGGAATATAGAGGTCTACTTTCTGGATCGCGACACTTTTTTTTGTGTATCTGTTTATTTTGCCTTAAATGCTAAATACTAGCTGACTTAATATATATTTACATACTCGTATATATATTTTAACATCTTGTAATTATTTTAACTCTCGATGAGTATTTCTGTTAGTATTTCACGTGAATATACTATTTATAATGGTTATATATGGTAAGATCATTTACATTTACGGTTTCTTTAAAAATATTCTTATTTGGGAATCCGAATTAAGGTACCAAATAAAATAACATTTCCAATAGAATAACATACAATGATATTTTATTCGCAATCTATCAGTATTTCCGTGAAAATATTCATTCATTCTATCCTCAACCACAGTCAAAACGTGTCAAAGACAGATATTCAAAGACTAAATTTGAATGAAATTAATTTCAAATTGCACTTGAATACTAGACGCTCCAATCAAGTTATCCTTTGAGATCTAAATACTGACTAGTTGACACAGCTACTCGTAAGTTTGAGTAATTATTAGTTCGATTAGTTTAAGATATTCTGTGGCGCGCTCTATCTTTCACTTCCAATCGCAGGAAATTCTCTTTGCTATCGTATTATGAAAAAATGTATTAATAAACAGCGCTAGAAAACTTGAAAACTCTGTTCCCAGATCACTCAAATATACGAATTCAATTATACGAATTGCGTAAGAAACCGTTAAAAAAGAGGGATAAGATTTATATTTTAATTTAAATATATTCATTTATGTAGATCGTCAACAAACATTTAGATGTTAGCTTCGGCAAAACACCTATGAATTTTTTGTATATAAAGCCAACAATAATACTAAAAAAAATATTTTGCTGTTTTTTACATGACATTAAGATGACATTTCTAACACTAATAGTACTAATTAACAATACAAAATTTCCAATTACTAATAATTATAGAAAATTAATTTTTTGTTGGAAATTAAACATACAATAAATTATATTTTCCCGACGCCTTTTTGTACACATATGATATGATTTCCAACCACAAATCAAATTCGTAATTAATGCTGATGGTCTTCTGATAAAAAAAATAATTTAATGCATTATTATTTTGACGGCCAATATGTTATATCATATATTACTAATTCAAGTCCAATACAATAACATTTTTCTTGCCAACAACAACGTAAATTGATTCATTAAATATCTTACGTTTGTTAAGAGTACAAACTTTTAAACCGCCCTTCTATATAAAGACAAAAGAAATAGACAACGACTGTAAGCTGTACATAATAAAGAAAGGTTTTTTATTTCAGTTAAAAAAAAATCAAATTTTTCTCAGATTTCAAAAGAAATTCCAACTTGGAGAATAAAGTTTTAAACAATGTCAAAAGTTTTAAATGGTGTTCTTTTTTAATAATTTGTTGTTATTTGAAACACACAAAAGTATTAAAACTCTACCTTTTTAACTCGCTTTTATTAGTTTCACTGGTATATTTGCTTGTTTGTTAGCTTGTAATCGATTTTGTCTCTTTTCCCACGGATCGATTTTGTTTAAACTTTGTACACATATCAAGGACCGATAGTAAATAATTCGATGAGATTCTGTCATTATCCTGATAAGGAATACCAGGATTAATAGATATCTTAAGCTAATTTCTTGTGTTCTTAGTTTTTTGAAACTTTATTTTAAACAATAATAATAAATGTTATTTGTAACGAAACGCATGAAGATTAATGTAATGCAATGCAAAATGTTGACAAAAAATATATAAATTTTGAATGTAGAATGTTTTTTAGTTGATGTTATAGTTTTGCTAGATTTCCTAATTGTGCCCAACTGCGTTGTCTTGATAAGTGGTGGAAAAAATCTTTAACAACTTCAGTAGTACTAAGTGATTAGTTTTTATAAGATTCTTGTACATTCCCTTCCACTAGGGAAGGGAATGGTACGTATCGTTAAGTTGTTCTTGCAGTACTGGTTACGTACTTGATGATTGATATGCTTTCATAAAATAAATCATTCTAAAAAAGGGATCCAATTCGCCCCAGTTGACGTAATCTGTAACCCCACGTTAAAACCAAAAATATTTTCTTCCGGATATCATGAATATTCAATTATTTGAAGCTTGTAATTTTATTTTAGTGACTACGGTTGAATATATTACTACTTTTTAATCAATACAACTTATGAAAATGTGGAAAATATATTTAATTTATCATTATATTTGATGACCATATTTCGTCACAACTCCAAAATACTTGTTTAAACTCAAATCTAGATATAGTTCACTACGAATATTGTAATATTAGAAATAATATAACAATATAATCCATACTTCAATACTAATATTATAAAAGCTAAAATATGTCTGTCTGACGATACGCTTTCAAAATAGCTAACTTTTTTTTTATATTTTTTTTTATGATATATACAATATAAATAAAATAATTTTAAAAATACCTAAATCAGGTACGGCAATAATCATTTCATATTTAATTTAATCATTTCATATTTAATTAAATTGTTTTCAAACGCTTATTTACTTTTGAGTAACCCTAACTAATATTATAAAGGAACATAAATGGCAGTTTGTTTGTTTGTCACGTTTTTACATATTAAGTACTCAACCAAACAACATGTATAATATATAGAATCCTGGTGAAGCCGCTGGGTAAAGCTAGTATTATAAATAATGTTTATGAGATTCAAAAAGACAATATTAATTTTAAAATAATTTACGAGAGTAATTTATTATTAAAAATAAATTGAAATATGTGACCACGAAGTACAATGTTAGAAAGAGAGAGAAGCAGCCGGATAGTTCAAGTTTCAACCAACCGGAAGTTTCAACCAAAAATCATTATAAAATGAATATTGCTGCGTCAGTTGTGAGCGAATTGTCTCTCAATATAGTAAAACATCTAAGTCATAAATAATAACTTTAGAACAAGTGGATCTTAATACTTCTCTGAAGAGTTTTTGTAATAAACGTTTTGCTACTTGTAATGACTCTTTATTAGTTTAACAATTTTACAAATACAAATATAACATTTTAGTGTTAATCACTTTAATGTCAAAAAGTATATTTACATAAAAAGAAAGGCAAAATACATTAGGCACAGGCGGACAGTATAATTTCATGTAGGTAAGTTTAGAAAATATTAATTAAATAAGAAATATATGCATTAAATATATGCATTCTTATTTTAATACAATAAGTATTAAAATTAAAGAACTATGAAGAGTCGTTAAAATTTACAAGACAATACCTTAAAAAAATCAATTTAAAATTTAAAAAGCCCCCGATAATAAAAGACCTCTAAAAAGAATAAAAATAATATTATTATGTTCTTATTGAAATAGTTGCGTCGAGGCCCGTTGTATGTACGTTGACGATGGTGTCTATTTTATGAAGTTACGAAGGTTATACGATTCGATATCATAATTTCTTTATTTGCCTTAATAACTTACTTGCATTTTAATTTCTTCCTTTACTAAGCGGAAGATATATATATATATTTACCAGAATGTATAACTTTTCACTTTTATCCTTAATATATTCCAGTATAATAAAACAGCCATCTTCCGCTATTTTGAATCATTTGGTGAAATTTGTTTTACCATAAAAAACTAAAGCTTTTTAAAAGTATGTTGGAACGAAGCCAAAAGGTTATTACAATGTTATTCCTGCTCATATTAGCTCAATCTGTCGACGTAAATCTTGGAGTTTCTCTTTAAGCTGTCTTATACCAGATGATAAAACGGGACCGATTTTATTATATTTATTCAAAAACAAACCAAATTGTTTTTTTTTATAAGTATAATAAAATAAAATATAGATCAACAATTTAGATAGAGTGTATTTATACACCATAATTTTTATACCGTCTGCATTGGTGTTTTAAAGCATGAAAAATTTAAGCACATTTCAGTTTTCTGGCTTTGTTCCAACTCCAACTTCACCTTTGAAGATTTCTCCCTAAGCTTGGTTAGAGCTTTGCACCGGACGTCGCATTCGGTGAACTTATGAGAATACATTCATAATTCTATGAACATTATTTATCTTCTGATCTAATTCTGACTATACTCATAAAACAAAGCACTCATAAAAAATAAATAAAAATGCTTACCATGCTTTTGCGTAATTGGCGATAACGAAGAAGAGTTTATGATTATTGTATAGTGATAGCACTGATAAGATTGACGAGGTAATACATCAACTTATTTTAAAACAATTTAAAATAAAGATACACTGACAGATAAAATCTTTGTTAATATTTTTTATACATATTATCTTCTCATTCAGGATACCTCAATAAAAACTATCAACTGCCATAGAAAGGAAAAATTTAAATAAATTACGTCAAAATAACAGCTCTAAATCTTTTTTCTAAATTTATTTTTATTTTTTAAGGGTGGTATTTGATACTACTATATAAATTTGAGAGCAATTTATAGTTAACTATCTACTTTTATAGAGTTCCCGTTTCAATCATACGACGATACAGGGCCTATCAGTTTTACTAACGTTTCAGTTAGTGTTCAGTTCAGTGCATTTCAGCGCTTTCAATGCAATCTGTCAGTATCGATGTATAGATGAACTGAGTGTCAATAGAAAAGCAATATAGTTAGCTTTCGATCGATCCCTTTGAGATTGACTTTAAAACACTATTCAACATTTTGCAGGTATATACGCTGCTGCTTAGTAAATGGATGTATCAACAAATTACTACAAAAAATTACCCGACCTCCTATTAGTATACTGGAATCAAATATTATTTGTACCTTATATTCTAAGGCACTTTTTAGTTTCTTAAAGATATGATTAAACTTACCTGAATAATTATTTAAAAAAAAGTAATTATTTTTTTTAAATAAATTGTAAGAAATTCCAAAAACAACAAATCTTAACACTGACTTGTTGTTTTAGGCTCCTTAGTGGCGCAGGCTTATGTGGGGGTAAAGGCGCTCCTTCTACAATCTATTAAGCCTGCAAAAAAGGGATGAATGCTTCTCGTTGCGGAGTGTCCTCTAAGTGGTTCACGTCAAGGCATCGCGGTGAGTGCGAAAGCGATTCAGAGGTGACCCGTGGTGTATCTACTCATGATGGCTTCCAGACGTTAAAAAAAATTCAAAGAAAGGCTCATTAATAGTCTAATTCTAAACATATTACGTATTAATGATGGACAGTACGGTACACTAAGACATTATTAACCTTAGCATACAGTCAAACGATATAAGATTTGAATCAAATAAAACATCTTTCTACCTATATTTATATAGAATTATTTCGTTACTGAGTGGCAGACTGACTGACAGAGAGCGTACCTCCGAAACTATTGAAACTTTGGCAAATGTGTTTATTAGGGGATGTAGAGGAGCACCAAGACAGAATTTGTTTATTTCTTCCTCTAGGTGGAGGTTTAAGGGATAAACTGAAACTTTTTATATCTTTAATGGATTTATTTCATACTTTGTTTGTAAGTTCCTCTAGTGAAGCAAATAAGCATTAAGAAAGCATTTTCTTGAAACTACATATGCACATACATAACATAAATAACAACACGCCTTTAAATCCCTTGAAGAGGTAGGCAGAGGTGCACATACTTAATACGAACCCTGTCGAGTTTATTAAAAACACTATATAAACAAATTACACATACACGATATAGAAAATGATTTGAGTATATGGCTTATATAAATAATTAATTAATGTAATATAATTGTTTTTTTCCTACTAACCTAATTGTTATTTTTATATTCGTACTGGCAATACTGGTGTTAATATACTGCTGCTATATTATACTGTGTGTGAGTCGAAACAAAAAAAAATAATTGTGTCTAAACAGACGCAAAAAAGCTTATTAATTTGAGAAAAGATTGATACCTTATGAAAGGTGTTTGTTAGATGTTCCGGTAATTTTATCTACTTCCTTTTACCATAGTTTATTCTAAAAATACTTTCTCTCTTTACCAAAATTTAATGATAAAGATTATAACTTCAAAATAACAATATTAATTATTGATATTTATAACAAAAACAGCAACATAAGTACATCGACATCGATAGAAATAAACAAGCCCAATAACATATAGGTATAGTCGTCTTGCAGCATACTCTATGCACTTCTTAAGACACTGACAACCAAATTAGACAGTTGCGCAGAATAGGTTGCGCACCAAAAACGTAACGAGGACTACCTCGTAAAATGTGAGGTGTGAGGTCACTAGACCTCATATTTTTTCATACCGGGCGGTTTATATCAAAATCAATTCTTAAGAGGTTGAAGTATATGTATATATTTTAGTAAGCTGTTTTATTTTTATAATAAATTAAAAGTAAGTAAGGATAAATTGTAATAACTTTTTGTTAATATGCTCACAAAACTTATTATATCATCCATGAAAAATTTGGTACTACACAAATAATAATGTATAAATACAGACTTTTCAAAATTGTAATGCCCAGAAGGCCTTATAAATGCAATGTTTTTTATACTTTTTTCTGTTTACTTTGATGTACATTTTCTACTGTTCAATTTCGATTCAATATACTATTCATTCAAATTATTTTTTTATTATCACTTAAAATTTACACAAATATGCACTTTTTTAAATTTTATTCGAACTATATCCAAACTGTTCTTGTTCATCATTTTAAATTTAATATATTCAAAAATAAAAACATTTTTTGAACCAGATAAAACGTTAACAGAACATCGACAAGTTATTGATAAATTTTATATTTCGGTACTGCAAAGTTTTATTAGAAACTAAATACATACTATTATTTTAAATTAATTGTACAAACTGTCTACTTTCTACAGAAACGCATGAGCGACATTGCCTCAATCGACCTTTGGACTAGTCTGTTCTATAGCCTGATCAGTTTTAATATGCAGTTCTTCTAAGGCATTTATGGACTTTGCCCGTTCTCCTCCATGGAACTACGTTATGAATTCGTACAAGTAGCGTTTGACGTTTCGTAAGTGCAATGTATGCCTGTTTGAAATTAAAAAAAAATACGTTCACTTTTACTTTGATCGTCTATTTCAAAACGATGGTAATTGGCAATCTCAAAGGGAATTTCTAGTACCTAAGTGTAACTTGAATGTAGTTTCATTAGAGTTCAATTCAGTAATACTTACTTGTCTATGAATCATTTTCTCAACCAAAATGGTTTTAGTGAAGAACCTCAATGCAATTGCTTACGTGACATTATGAACCCATTCCAAATAATGTTAATATGTTGTTCCTTATATAGTAACACAATATAAGTTTTGGCAGTGATAATATATAATTATTTCTATAAAAAAGAACTGTACATTTATAACGTATATTTACAAAACAGATATAAAAATCATAAAGCCGTCATTACAGGTTACATTACTTTTTTTGTAATGTGTAACAAATTTATTTTATTTCATAAATAAAAAAACTAAGAGGTGTCAAAGGACACCCGAATGGAACCAAGTTCCTTTCGATTAATTATTGAAGGAATTGTAATATATTTGTTAAGTTATAAACCACTTAATTATAACGTTGGTTTATTTCAGGGCTGTTGTATTTCTCCTATTATATTTAATATAGTTATTAATATTTTAATAGACAAATTAATTAGAAATGAAAAAAAGTGAGGCTATCGGTTTAAGTTCAACAACAAATACACAGAATCCATACTAGCTTTTGCAGATGATCTCGCGATACTGACACGTAGTCCGAAACAATGTCAGGTACTTTTAAATGTAGTTGAGGATTTCTGTACGTGGACCGGCGGATTGAGGACAAAACCAAGTAAATGTTTTAGTCTGTGTCTGGGTAGACGGAATACCAAATATACCTCTTACGATCCGGGTCTTATAATAGGCGGTCAGTGCGTTAGTACGGTTACGGAAGCGGCTCCGTTTAAATTTTTAGGTAAAAAAATCGATTACCAAGGCCGTACTCCATCGTTAGATGTAATAGTCGATAGCTTTTTAAACGATCTCAAAAAGGTAGACAACCAACCAATAAGTAACGTCAAAAAAGCTTGGATTTACGATAATTATTTAACATCACGTCTAAATTGGCCTTTCCTCGTGTATGATATAAATAAAACCCTTTTGTCAAAGTTAGATGCAAGCGTCATAAAGACATTGAAGTTATGGCTCGGGTTAGCGCACTCAGCGGACTCTTCAACCTTATTTAGAGACCGAAACAACTTTAGATTAAAATTAAAGAAACCATCGGAGCTCTACAAACATCTAAGAGTTACCAAAAGACATATCATCGGAAAATCTAAAGATGATACTGTAACTTCTCTCCCAAAAGACAAAGTTGCCTCAGAGCTCGAGTCACGACTTCAATTCCATAAAAAACTTATAATAGGTGCTCAAACAAATAAAGTAGGGCTGGGATCAAGTAGGAAGGTTCAAGACATAGACATAACAAAATCTTTTATTCGACAAGACGAAAACGATAATTACCGACTCCACGCGATGAGCCTAGAAATTCAAAACGAATGGGTGACCATAGGAGATTTTTGTATTCCACTAGCTTTGAAGTGGCGCACCTTAATTTATGATTGGTCCCCAGCATTATTAAAATTCTATCTTAATGCATTCCAAATGACTCTCCCAGATCAAAGTAATTTAGTAAGATGGGGCAAAGCCACCGAAAAGTCTTGCAACATCTGTGGGGAGGCAATAGGAACCGCGAAACACCTATTAGTAGGGTGTAGGGTACTTCTAGATAAAGGTCAATACTCGCGTCGCCACGACAAGGTATTAGAAATCATACGGGAAGCGGTTAGTCTTTCAGTAGCAAGAGCGCGGAAGGGTATAACAACCACCAAACGATCTATAGAATTCGTAAAAGAAGGCTCCTCCAAAAAATCAAAAGCGAAGCCTTATTCAATATTAGGCGCGGCTCCTGATTGGATTCTCATGATGGACACGTATGAAAAGCATTACAAAATCCCTGGGGATGTTGGTGTTTCGTCATCCAGACCGGACTTATTCCTGTATTCGAAACATCTGAGGCGCGTGATACTTGTGGAGCTTACTGTTCCTTGGGAAACAAACATCCCAAGGGATCACACATTCAAGCTCAATAAGTATTACGAACTAACCAACGAACTGATCAGGAATAAATTTATAGTTAGTTTGTACGCGGTAGAAGTGGGAGCGAGAGGTATAACAGCAAAATCTCTCTATAGCCTACTTAAAGATCTTGGCCTTTCTAGAACAAGCATCGGTTCATTTCTAGAACGTACTTCAAAGGCGGCATTAGTAGGCTCTTTCCAAATTTGGTTAGGTAGGGAGAGGAGTGTGGAGGGTGAAGGTGAGCGTTTTTGCGCATAATAAAGGGGCCCCTTAAACCTACTCCTGGGTCGCAAGTCCCAGGCACTGCTTGCACTCCTCTCCTTGCAACGCGATGGGCCCGGCACCCGCACGGTGAATCCATGGATTGCTAAGAAGCTTCGTCTCGTCTACATATATTTTTTTTATAATTACATTTTTTATTATTAAATATAAACTTAAAAACTTAATCAATTTAATATAATACAAAAAATAATAATGAAAATAATTAATTAAAACCTAAAATATTTATTTTTTGTAATGTAGGTAAGTAAAGACTTATATTTCCGTGTACGGAACGATATATTTTAATTTTTTATGATATTAAGTTATTAATATAAGCTAATATGCTAATGATAATATTTGTATTCTATTTTTGTATGATATTTCGCCGATAATTTATAATAAATGTAAATAAAATGAAAATAACTAAATTAAGAAGTGTTAATCAATAAACCCATGAGTTATTGTCTCGCCACCTAGCGGTTTCACTCTGTACTGATATGTTTATATAACAGATGTAGTTATGTTTCCCTAAGGTATAAATAGATGGCGTTGTTACGAGTATATTTGATCACAAATTTGTATTATTATTTTCATTTAAACTGTCATATTTGCATTACAAAAAATAATAATGATAGAAATGAAAATATCTCGCTTGCTTTCTATAAGAGAGATAGCAAAACATGTCGTGCCAACTTTTGGTAAGAATTTTTACCGTCTAGCCCCCCTTCACAACGCGCGATAAGGAACTACGTTCCATTAAAAAGTCAGTTTTATTTAAACTACAATAAATATAACAATTAATCATACAAATATGCTGAATATAGTATCATGGTAACTACGAATATGGCCACGTTTTGTAATTCTACTTGGCTAGATTCCACTTGACAAATGTTAAAAGCTATTGTCTAGTCAGGTACGAGACATTAGGTTTTAAGACAAAGTATTGAAATAAATAGTGTCCTAATGACCTAATACTTCTATTAATCTGTTGCTAGATTCAGGCCACGAACTTACGTAACTTTTAAATCACATTGGTAATGTTAGACTATTAATTTTCCCTCCTATTCGAGGCACGTAGGCACTTTAAAAACTCCCAGGAAACCAAAAGGAGTAAGTTTCTTCACATGTTATTTAACTTTAGGCTATAATTGCAATAAGAATACCGAATACTTTCATTACAAAATCTTTAAAAACAAGACACGTGACTTCGTCTGCTCCCCAAAAAAACAATATAATGTATATAGTTTTAACATATATAATTAAAACAAATGAACTTCTCATATAGTAAATAATATAAAATTCTGTTTTATAAACCTTAAAATACTGTTAAATATTCGAATTTAAAATTATGATGAATTTTACATAATTCCATATAATTTATTCTACACCTTACTCTATTCCTTCCTATCATTCGCACTTATAAACGCAATGCAATTATAATTAAGTCTTATTATTAAATCAATGAACGTATTGAAGTCTTTGTTATCAGTAATTATATAAATTCTAATATATATTGAATATTTACAAAATGCTATGAATAATAAAATAATAAATTAAATATCTTATATGTATTTTCAAGCAAGTCAAACAGTCAACTCAATGTCTTTTAAATATTAGAAAATAAAATTGTGTTTATTATTCACAGTCAGATAATTGACAGTATTTTGAGATGCACACGACTCAGTTTTCTATACGTGAATTTCAGTTTTCTTTGACTAAAGTAAACCTTTCTAGTAAGAAAATGAAAATGATATTACTTTTAAAAATATACTATGCGAACAACTTTTCTTTGAATGTTATGAAATAGGTACTAATAGTTAATACAATAATAAATATACATTTAAAACCAACTACTTTTATCATTATTATCAGTCAGTCAGTATAAACAGTGAAATTACATAGTATTCTCATAGTAGAGTCTGTATTGTTACTATTTCATCTCCTCTCGACTGCTGCGCATCGACTGCTGCGTTACATTTCTGAACCGGCACAATAAAGAAGGGATAACGGATTCTTTACGATAATCGGATGCACTCATCGTAATGGTTAGATCCTGGTCCTGGAAATTATTTGTAAGTGTTTGGTTAACTAGTGCCAGTATTATTTATTAGAGTTTTCAGACTATTTCGGCAGATGTCTATTGTCAGCAATTGCAAACCATGATGGAAAAACTAGCTGCTAAACAACCTAGGCTTGTCAATCGCTCCACACCATTGCTGCTTCACGACAACGCTAGACCACACACTGTACAACTGCTACGAAATTAGAAGAGATTCAATTAGAATGTCTAAGACATCTACCGTACTCCCCGACCTTACTCTAACAAATTACCATTTTTCTCGAAATTTAGATAAGTTCTTGTAAAGGAAAAAAATTAACTCTGGTGGGGCAGCTCAAATCGCCCTCAAGATTTTATTGATTCCCATCCGACTTCCCATCCATGAAAATTACTTTTTTTGTAATGTGTAACAATTTTTTTTATATCATGCACAAAAATAAAAAAAAATCAGTTTAATTTAAACTACAATAAATATAACAATGAATCATACAAATATCAAAATATCAATTCAGTGCTCACTACAAATATGGTCACGTTTTGTAATTCTACTTGGCTAGATTCCACTTGACAAATGTTAAAAGCTATTGTCAGTCAGGTACGAGACATTAGGTTTTAAGACAAAGTATTGAAATAAATAGTGTCCTAATGACCTAATACTTCTATTAATCTGTTGCTAGATTCAGGCCACGAACTTACGTAACTTTTAAATCACATTGGTAATGTTAGACTATTAATTTTCCCTCCTATTCGAGGCACGTAGGCACTTTAAACACTCCCAGGAAACCAAAAGGAGTAAGTTTCTTCACATGTTATTTAACTTCAGGCCATACTTGCAATGGGAATACCGAATACTTTTATTAGAAAATCTTTAAAATTAAGACACGTAACTTCGTCTGCTCCCCACTAACAGATATAATTAAAACTAATGAACTCCTCCTATATAATTAAATTAAAATTCTGTTTTATAAACCTTAAAATAATGTTAAATATTCGAATTTAAAATTATGATGAATTTTACATAATTCCATATTATTTATTCTACACCATACTCTATTGCTTTTTATCATTCACCAACAAGGGGCGCCACTTACAACGCAATGCAATTATAATTAAGTTTTATTATTAAAGCAATGACTGTATTCCAGTCCTGGTTATAATATATAAATTCTAATATATATTGAATATTCACAAAATGCTATGAATAATAAAATAATAAATTAAATATCTTATATGTATTTTCAAGCAAGTCAAACAGTCAACTCAATGTCTTTTAAATATTAGAAAATAAATGATTTGTGATTACAAAATAACTGTTCAATTATCCTGGTATCCTGGTTTTCGGTAATGTATATTATAATACCTTGCGTTTGGTTGATGGCTACCATAAACCTTTCCAAAATGTATATTCTGAATCTCACAAAAGTAAAGTCGCTGAAGTATAAATACAAAAGTCCCCAAAGCGAAATGATATGTGCCTGTGGCATACTTCCTTTGTCACATTTTGAGCAATAAAATTGTGTTTATTATTCACAGTCAGATAATTGACAGTATTTTGAGATGCACACGACTCAGTTTTCTATACGCAAATTTCAGTTTTCTTTGACTAAAGTAAACCTTTCTAGTAAGAAAATGAAAATGATATTACTTTTAAAAATATACTATGCGAACAACTTTTCTTTGAATGTTATGAAATAGGTACTAATAGTTAATACAATAATAAATATACATTTAAAACCAACTACTTTTATCATTATTATCAGTCAGTCAGTATAAACAGTGAAATTACCTAGTATTCTCATAGTAGAGTCTGTATTGTTACTATTTCATCTCCTCTCGACTGCTGCGCATCGACTGCTGCGTTACATTTCTGAACCGGCACAATAAAGAAGGGATAACGGATTCTTTACGATAATCGGATGCACTCATCGTAATGGTTAGATCCTGGTCCTGGAAATTATTTGTAAGTGTTTGGTTAACTAGTGCCAGTATTATTTATTAGAGTTTTCAGACTATTTCGGCAGATGTCTATTGTCAGCAATTGCAAACCATGATGGAAAAACTAGCTGCTAAACAACCTAGGCTTGTCAATCGCTCCACACCATTGCTGCTTCACGACAACGCTAGACCACACACTGTACAACTGCTACGAAATTAGAAGAGATTCATTTAGAATGTCTAAGACATCTACCGTACTCCCCGACCTTACTCTAACAAATTACCATTTTTCTCGAAATTTAGATAAGTTCTTGTAAAGGAAAAAAATTAACTCTGGTGGGGCAGCTCAAATCGCCCTCAAGATTTTATTGATTCCCATCCGACTTCCCATCCATGAAAATGCAAAGAAAACAATGGTTCATACATTAATTAAATACATTATACTAAAAAATATTCGACTTTTTGTTCCTCCAATTTAATTTGTAAGCACCTTACATTAAACATTACGTTAACTTACTTTGGTTTGGTATAATAGTTGATACTTCATTGTATTTTTAATGAAATTCAAACGATTGAACAATTGAAATTTTTAAAAATAAAAAAGCGATCTGTACTTCTCCCAGTAATTTTCCAATTTTGACGACATACATACATTGCAGCAAGAAGCGAACCAGGGCCGCGATGTGCTACCGATTGGTACTACAAAGAATGTTATAAATATATCCATTCCCTGCAGTATCATTTCGGCGATAGCGGAGGCGCAGTCCTAGGTTCACCGATAAAGAGGCAAACTTGCCCCAAATAGGATGTATAGAAAATGGGCATTTGATCTCAATCTGCTGACTTGTAGTGCCAAAAGCGTCGAGTTGCAGTTGGCGGTTCTAGGCCAGAATATGAAAGGTAGCTCAAGCAAGATGGTTCCAGAGCCAGTATCCTCCTGGGGTCCACTTCTTTGGAAGATTCCTATCAAATTTTGTTTGGAGTTTGGTTATTTTCAGAGACGGTCGAATCAGCCTGTTCGTACCTACTTCAATCAGGACGCGGTTGCGTGATTATAGTACCAGAGAGACAACCTGGTCTTTGTTGTTGTTTGAATAATAAACTATTTTCATATCACCAGCAGCGCTTACAAAAAGTACCATATACCATATTGATGTCATTATACCCTGGTATAGATTCCACGTAGGTACCTATTTTTTTGTAAACTGTGTAAGATTAACGTGAAACAGATTTTTTCTAACATTTATTTATTTATTATTATTGACATGTCATATATGTTATGAATGAAATCATTTGCTTTCTTGCTAAAACCTCTTGGTATTATACCGTTTTAGAAAATCATGGGTTACATCATCTTAAATTTATACAACAAAAATGTTCTCTTCCAATAATATGTAAATCCACAGTTTATTATTTCATTGGTAAAATGATGTTATTATAACAACTTAAAATATCATGGAACCACAGAACATAGACATAAAGGCCTCTATCTCAAATTATGCAGAGAATTAAGTACAAAATATATTTTTCTTCTCTGTTGTTTGACTCGATAATAAAAGAGGTCCTGAATCAAAACATCTCAATAACAACGCTTTTATTTTGTTTGCATCACACGATTTTGCTAACATTGATTTACGAGAATTTCGTTTGATCTCCGGCGTATTATGTTCACAGATGTTTCGAAAAATAGAATTTTTATTACGTATTGTATTGTTGTATAAATATATTTTAACCAAAATTATTATTTTAAGATTATAAAATTAAAATTAATGTATTCAATACGAATAAAGTTAGTGCCAAAAATATTATAAGAAATAATTTATGACGTAAAAAATATAGTTTAAAAGACTAATAAGTAAAAATAATTCGTAATATGAGAATGAATAATGGGCAAAATATAATAAAATTATTGTGGAAAATGCGTAGGGCGCTTTGTGCACTATATCTAGTTTAATTTTCGAACACGATTTTGACTTACTTTAGGTGGTCAGATCATATTAGAACATTCAAAAATTGTATAAGACAATTGTCAGTACACTTACAAGGTAAGATTAATTCATTATCCTCGTTAAGGGCAAAAGAGTTATTAATTTTTAACGGATTCTATGAGTGAGAATAAAATAAATTAGACAGGTTTGCGGTCTAAGAAAGTATACCGTATCAGGTAATGTCCGTAAATCATAAAGAAGCTATTAATTAGAAATTAATAGTTATATTCATTTCTAAACATAGAGTAAATTTTATTTAAAAATTCATTTTAAAAATATTCAATTACTACAGTGACTTTAAAAATGCCACAAAAGTAATAGTACGTGCTTATAATTGATTTAAAATTTATATGCAAATTTTAAAACAATGTTAATTTTTAACATATTATTAAGCTATTGCATAACCAAATCCACAAAATCTGTAACGAAAATAACCTAACACCTCCCACTCCGCATACTACGAAGCCCGGCCGAGTATTGTGTACATATCATTTAAAAATAGCGTAAGCGCCAAGTTGTTAATATGTATTATGAACTTATTGCTTACTACTTAAGGATTAGCTTAGGATAAATATTTTAATTGTACAAAAATATTTTTTTCAACAAGCCTTTTTTTTTTAAAGACTTTCTGTCATCTGAACCATATTTCTGAGGTATAAGGTTGAAAAAAAAATTAACTGTTAATATTATTTACCTTTTTTATATATAAATAATCATTCAATAAGTTGATAAAAAAGCTATGCAATAGCTTTACCACGGCAGTCCCCGAGTGCCGCACTTTTTTTTTCTTTTATTGAACCAATGACTATGAGAAGTTGTTATTGCAATGTAATGTCATAAAAAGGTTAATATTATCATAAGCTAAAAATATTTTCAACCTTAAATCTTACGAATAAAGTTCAATTTCATTTGTCAAGTACTTATACTAAGGGGGCTTTTGTAACACGATAACAGAATGAAAAGGCTTATTGAAAAAAATACCTTTGTACAAGTAGAACATTTACTCTAAACTAAAACTTAACAAGTAAGCAATGAAGTATATAATACCTATTATCAACATGGCGCTTACGCTATTTTTAAATAATATGTACACAATACTCGGCCACATATTACACATGGTAGGCGGAGTGGAGGGGTTATTTTTTTTCGTTACGGAATTTCTTGATTCGGTCGCCGAGCTCTAAGCCCATAAACATAAAGCCCATAAACATAAATGAAAAATAACTAAATTAAAAAGTGTTAATCAATAAACCCATGAGTTATTGTCCCGTCACCTAGCGGTTTCACTTTCTACTGATATGTTTATATAACAGATGTAGTTATGTTTCCCTAAGGTTTAAATAGATGGCGTTGTTACAAAACATTATGAGTATATTTGATCACAAATTTGTATTATTATTTACATTTAAACTGTCTTATTTGCAAATTGATCCTAAAAGAACAAATTCCAATATCAAATAAATAATAAAGAACTACTAAGCAATTTAATATAATAGAAAAAATAATAATGATACAAATAAAAATATCTCGCTTGCTTACTATAAGAGAGAGAGAGAAAGAGATAGAAAAACATGTCGTGCCAACTTTTGGTAAGAATTTTTACCGTCTAGCCCCCTTTCACAACGCGCGAAAAAGCCTTGATGAAAAAAGTATCTTTTTACAAGTGAAACATTTAGTCTAAACTAAACCTTAATTAATAATCTATAAAGTTCGTAGCACATGTTATCAACTTGGCGCTTACGTTATTATTGAATGATAGGTTCACAATACTGGTGTGTAAGGTTTTTTACGTTACGGAATTTTTTGATTCGGTCGCCACGCTTAAGGTCCGCGATAACAATAGCTTAAACAAAGGTACTAAATAGTACACGTTCTTGGTTCAATGGTTTCTGTTATGTACATAATGAAGAATGAATTTGTACATAGATATATACATACATATTGAGAATCTAAATTGAGAATTTAAACTATGCGTGTCTGTGTGTGTGTGTATATATAAAAGAGGGCTTTTAATATACATTTTAACATAAAAAAATTGGTTATCTTTATAGCAGTATTATATATAAATTAACAAAAGAAAAAAAAAATACTTCATTTGTTGATAATAGTAAAATGTATGTATATAGAGTACTCACTCATTTTCTTTCACTATTTTTTCGTGACTTTCTTCATTAATAAATGCACTTTGTTTATTTATATTTAAAACACTGTACACAAATTATACGAGTACAGATATTCAGTGTTGTACGTGCGAGCATCGTAGAGTCGTACCATGAAGTAAATACCATTATAATTATAAATAAATTTATAGTACTCTGTGGTAAATACTAAATACAAAGAGGAGGTGCCCTTACGCCGAAACACTAAGCAGGCACGAGTCACCAGATTGCGGGGCGAAGAGGGGGATAACGCATGCGCAGTAACGGCTATTTAACCAATGCCACTTAGAGGCGAGTTAAAGAGACATTTGATATTTCAAAAAGTCATTAAAAGTTCTGCTATTCAACGATAGATGGCAACACTAGAAAGTATCACCGTTGTGCCGGTCGGAGTGAGGGGCGTTAGGTTTCTTTCGTTACGGAATTTCTCTCCATGCTCAAGACCCGCGATAGAAGCTATGCAATGCTATGCACGCTTAACTTCAATTAATATGAAAAAAAAATTGAATTAACATCAATAAATAAGTATACTGCATTAAAAATTATAATTGCATAAGTTGATAAAAAATGCAATGCAATAGCTTTACCGCGGCAATCTCCGAGTGCCGCACGTTTTTTACATCTTATTACATATATAATTTTATTAAAATAATCCAAAATGGTCTAATAATATCCATGTAAAGTTTCAACAGATAAACTTAAAATGATGGAAATTGAATTCATTACATATTACTTCCCCGGAGATTGCACTAAATTTCGTAACAAATTCGTTGGCAGCGGCGAGGCAATATTATTTCACAATTTATATGCGAAACCACGCTTATTTAAACTTCCAACAGATTGTCTGAAACAGAAGTACATTTGTTAGTTAATGCTCAAACAGAATATATATGATATATATTATTAAACATAATATTTATATATTTTACTTCTATACTTCACATAGAGTTAAATATTTTGAAATTTCTATAAAAATGTTAGCCATGTCATACTTTTTATTATATAACTGGTTAAAATGGAATGGACGTGAGATAATAATTAATTTTAATATTTGGTATAGTCACTACAAACTGACTTATAAATTATTTGATAATAAAAAAAAAATATGGTTGATATTTTTAAATATTATTTGGTTTTACTGATTAGGCTTTGTAGAAAATATAATATGACGATGTATGTACGGTACTTATGTTACAAAATTTTTGTTACAAAAAGCATATTGTAATCGTTTTTGGGTTTCTGAACGCGTTTTTACCTAATGAATAATTTACAATGAAATGTTATTGAAATATTTTTGACGAGAGAAGATTAAAATCGATAATAATCTTTATTGAACATAATAGTACAAAATTTGCAATGTCACATAATATTGTTTATCGCAAACTTTGTGAATTTTCAAAATATTTTTATTATAATCAAAGTTCTTTTAATGATTTTGGTGAATATAGTAGGTACTTATCATATCATAAATACTACAAGTATACTAATTGGTATATGAACGATTGATGTTTGTGTGTATATATGAAAGAGTGTGTATGTCTCAGAGTGCTCATAGGTGTAGTGATAGAACCATGGGCGTACCCAGATTCTGTGCTAGGGGGGGGGCAAACAAATTTTTTTAATATAATTTTTGTAATTTTGGAGCTATAATTTTAATTTTCTGAGTATGGTTTAGTTGTATTTGTTTGTAATACATAGATCTATAGCAACTGAAAAGCCATTTTTCTCATCCCCGACTAACCTTCCTGAGAGAGCGTTTTTAAACCTTCAATTTTTAAAACTTAATTGGTTTTATGTTTTAATGTAAAATACCAATTTTAATTTACAATAGAAGGTAGTAGAAAAGTATACGAAGTCCGGGGGGCGGGGAGGGGGGCAGCCGCCCCTCCTGCCCTCCCTCGGTACGCCCATAGATAGAACCAAATTTTAAAACTATATGTTTATCTGGTATTCAATTAATTTACATTGCTGTTGGGAGATATAAGACGTAAATATATTCAATTTTCTCAACCTAATATAAATGATTTTTAGGAATTTTATTATTCTCATTTTTAGTATTTGGTACTTCAAGATAATACATTTCTTATTATTTCTTTCGAGGCGTATAGAGCAATAACATGCTGTAAGAACGATGTAATTGCTTTTTAAATAAACGGGAGTGGATGTAGTATCTGATATATCCTTAAATATGTTATCCTCGTAAACAAAATATTATTGAAAATTTTACTATGAAATTGCACTTATAGTCGTAAAGGTATAAGAGTTGTGGTTATAAAAGAATTTGTACCAGGGTTACAGAATAATTTGAAACATGCTCGTAATTTGGTAAGGGTTCAAATTCTTCCAAAACCCTTGTCTCAAAGACTAAAGGTCGAGGATTATATGAATATATATATATATATATATATATATATATATATATATATATATATATATATATATTATTGACACAATCAATTAAATATCTTTTGCTCCTCTTATACAAGAATATAGAGAAATTGTGAATAATATCTCTATAAAAGAACATTAGGCGGTGTTTATATTTACGATTGAATAAAATGTAGCAAGTATCTACAATTTAGTTTTTTGACCAGGCACGTGTTAACTGAGGTGTATTATATTCATCGAGCCGTGGCGTCACGGTGAGTGCGAAAGCGTTCCCGTGGCGTCCCACTATGGCGATGAGGTCAATTTGATGAGGTTGATTTTTTAGTGGGTAGCCTTAAAATGGCAGCGTCTTCTATGCTGCCGGGTAGTCCTACTACCCCCTCGGCCATCAAAACGGATACTAGATTCCGTTTTGGCACCTATAATATAATAATATCACAGGACAAATAACACACATTGATGTAACCCCTAAGTAAGCAAATTATTTGCTTGTGTTAAGAGTGTCAGAAAACGATACGAATACATAGAAATACACATATAAATACTGAGAATATATTCAATAAACGACCAAACCCAGAAATACAGACATCTATGACTATAATAACGATAATTTGAAATTAAGTAGTAAAATTGAGAATTACACTCGAAATATTATATGTTATCTCGTGCACGCTTTTTAGTATTATTTTATATAATATCGCATAATTATCATTATATATATATATATGTATATATATAAATATATATATATATATATATATATATATATATATATATATATATATATATATATATGTATATATATATATATATATATATATATATATATATATAAACTTATATAAATAATAATATAACTTATATAAATAACGTTGAAATCAATATATGTCATAGAAATATTTTACGGCAAAAAAAATATATCAATCTGAATTATATGAATATATAAGTCTCACATGATTTGAATATAAGCTATGGTACCTTCTTTGGGATATGACTTCAATTTTAAAATCTAAATAAAATATAAGTTATGAATAATGTATAACAATTACTTTTTAGAGGAATAAGTAATTTTATGGTTCTAATTTACAAAACTACAAATTTAAAATAAATAACAAATAAAAAAAATCTACCACAGCATAAATTTCATGAAACCTGACCTTCAGATTTAATAAAGACAGTATATAAACATTACTAGATATACATATTATTACGTAAGCAGATATGTAATGTAACATATATGTTATATTTTATTTCAATAAATACTTTGAAGTGTTACATAATAATAATAATGTTATCATAATCGGTACGGTACTATATAATATAGTTTTTCAACTATAGATTTTTGACGAGATAAACCAACTTCTTTACAATAATTATAATTATTATTTTACACCTACTACAATACATTTCTATCAGTTTATTACTTTTTTTAGCCCATAATTCTGTATATTCAATTTCATTCAATACAATGAAAACCTCAGTCGTAATATTTCTTCCCTTTTATTATTTTGAGTAGGTAGCGTCTAAGCAAAAACATTTATTGAAAGGGTTATTGGACCTTTGACCACAGATGCTTCAAGTGGACGGCAAACATTTAACTCTAAAGTGTATTGATCAAAGCAACCTCTAGATCAGTCTTTCCCAAAGTGGGCGATAACGCCCCCTTGTGGGCGCTGGAACCCTAAAGGGGGGCGGTAAGGGACCGAGAAAGATTTGGGGGGCGCTGGTGTCATTTAGGGGGGCGATAGATGATTTGTAACTTTATCTTATTCATATTTGATAATTCACTAAAAATAATATCCTTCTACTACACAACATCCATTTATTTTTTCCCACAAGTCGCAAATTCGTATCTTTACCCGTATCGATTTATTTTTCATCTATATTTAATACAAAGAATACGCTTTCAATAGTTATACAAGTTTATAATGAAATGAAATTAAAATGAAATGACGCTAGATATCGCAAAATATCTTTGCGTCAGAAATTCAGGGCACGCTGCTTTGTCGTTATACATCAGATCAGTCAGCATCCGTGCGGGCTTCCTCCCGACCTACCATCTAAACTCGGACTTATACTAATAACCTTTGTCGAAACTCATGATTGCCTTCGACGTATAAAGAACGGAAAAATGGTAGGACCTGACGATCTTAGGATAGAAGCTTGAATATCGTTTAGCTCTGTTGGTGTGCTCGTGCTTACTGACCTTTTTAACCATATTTTGAACACTGGAAAGATGCCTAAGCAGTGGCGACATAGTTTTATTAAACCTATTTACAAGGGAAAAGGCCGTGTTCAAGACTGTGGTAATTATAAGGGCATTAGGCTTATGAGCCATGAAGATCTTCGTGCACATGAGCGATCTCAGGCTCCGCCAAAAGTGCACTGTCTCTGAGTCTTAATGTGGAATTCAGCCAAGATCGAGTACTGTGGACGCTATTTTTGTCTTCAGAACTCTGATGGAAGTATACATAAAAAAAAGAGCTCTGCGCGTAACCTTTTTAAATTTGCAGTAGGCCTTTGGCTGTGTGCCTCGTCAGTGTATCTGGTGGACATTGTGATTTGAAAAAATCCATCCATCCTAATATTGAGACTATCAGAGACATGTACCACGACTCCTATGATTAGGACCTCCGTTGGCGACACCAAACCCTTCCAGATAACAGTAGCGGTTCCCCAGGGCTCAGCCCTTGGTCCGTTCTTGAATGTCCACATAGTAGGGATGTATACCCACCGTGCTTCGGAACGTCCGGTGATGAAGCAAGGAAGGGGGATGGTTAAATTAAGTCGTGTCGTCCTGTGCACACTCACCAAAATGTATCCTATAGAATACTAAGAGGATAGTCATTCTAAGCCAGCGTTCAAGGCTGTGGAGGTTGGCTTTAACTTATTCAGGGTCGCTTATTAGCGTCTTTGCTCGCCTCTCAATTGAGTTCAGAACCGCAAGATGAGACTTTGCGGCATCAGTATATATGTGACCACAGTACTCTACACACACGACTGAATTTGTGCTTTGTATAGTACAAGTAGCTGTCCCGGTGTAAAGTACTGTCGGACCTTCGCAAGACCAGCAAGCTTTCCTGCTTCTGCTTTTGCTCTGGACTCAATGAAATGACCAAAGTTGAAGTTCTCCAAGCCTAACTACTGAAGCCGGTCACTATATTCCAAGGAGGAAAAGTAGAAGCCAACGTGAAAGGGCTTCTTATAGCAGTGAACAGACACGTCTGTGTTTTGGTGGCATTGAAATCGACAAGATTAGCATTGCCCAATGCGGAAACTGCCTGGAGTTTGTCATTCAAATTCACCATGGCTTCTCTTTGAGACTGTACTTAATCTCTACTAGTTCGATAACTTAACAGATAACTTTCTTAATATAACTAAAACTTAGCAGATATATTTCTACAACTGTGCTCTCATCTAATACCTATACCCATAGATACCGAACTTCAGATGATCGTTAATGTACAGCAGGTAAAGGGTTGCAGAAAGAACGGACCGGAGCGTAAGTTAAACCTGTGGTACGCTTGAGAACGGTGGTCTTAAACTAAATATATCGAAGACCGAGTACATGGCTTGCAGGAGCCCAGACTCGAATACTATCCATATAGGTCCTGAGAAAGCCGTTAAGTTTGAAAAGTTCAGGTAACCTGGATCTGTTATGCACGAGCCTGGAGGCATCGATTACGATTCCCAAGGCCGGATAAGCGCTGCCTGGACTGGTGTAGTCTGTAATCGCAGAATATCGCCTAAAATCAAGGGGCTGATAAAAAGGAGCGTCATCCGACCGGTTCTTATATACGGCAGCGAATGTTTGCCAGTACTATCTTGGCACACACAGGAAATTCAAGTCACGGATATGACTGACTGAATGACGAGGGAGGAAATGATACTGAATTGGATGTGCGGCGTTACGCGGTCAGACCACATACGTAAAACATTCATTCGAAGTAGTCCAAGATCAACGCCTGAGATGGTAGGGCCACGTAGCGGCCCGTCTATGAAATATCTCGGATGGAAAAGCCTTGATATATTTGTTCCTGGAGTGAGATCTCTCGGACGTACAAGAAAGTTCTGGATGGATGTCGAAGACCGTGCAAAGTGTTGAACAGGAAGACAGACCTTGATATATGTCAGGATGAAAACCAGGAAGATGAAGAAGAAAACTTAATTGTGAAAAGTGGTATTACTATTGATCAATCTTAACTGTTGTTATTTTTTTATAAAAGATGCCTTTTATTATGAAAAGTTCTGTTACTATTGCTCAATATTAAATGTATTTTTTTAATCAAAAATACTTTTAATATTGTAAGGTGTGTAAGGTATGCACACTTTTAATAATGTGCATTATTATTGCTTTTTCTGGTAAGATAAGTCTCAATTAGAATATAGGTTTAAGGAAACTAAAGGAAACAAATCTAATCTGTTATTCAAGTTTTTAAGATGAAAAAAATTGGGGGGCGTTACAAAATAACTGACTTTCAAAGTGGGCGTTGGACGAAAGAAGTTTGGGAACCTCTGCTCTAGATCTTCAAATCCTATACCTTCAATGTGAACACTGAGAATACGGGAGTGTATTTAAATTTATTGCAGCACATTTATCCTAAACTTGATTTATAACTATTTCTCAATAAAACAAATTTATTTGAAAAATATATTTATTTAAGAATGTATACTTTAATTATATTTAGATGTATATATTTTTTATTGTTTATTTATATAAATTACTTTATAATGTGATACTATCATCGGAATGACATTTTGAAAAATCGTTTTTTATAACATTTATATTCTAAGTCACAAATATGTGCTTATTAAATTGTTTAAATGAGTTTAAAGAAATACTAGAAGTTTTTGAAAATATCTACATTTGTTTTAATTAGATATAGAATGAAAATAAACCCATACTGACAGGGATTCGAACTCGTGACCTTTGGGACCGTCTCGCTGTATCAATTTAGCTACTATATCTCAATTGATATAGCAACCTTTTAATTCCCGTTCCCTATTCTTTATTTATTTAAACTTTAAATAAGCTTAACATGCCTAAGCTTTCATAGATATTTTCAAATAATATATATATACAGGGATTATTTGTAATTAGTTGGTCACTTATTGCAGGCAGCCTCTCTACATCAATCCGAACAACATTTGTTCTACGACTCTTCTATTAATTTATTATTATTTTTTTTATCTATAATATAAGTATTGTCGTAATTATTAAAAAAAAACCAATTGATGATATATCTATGGATTCTATTTTCAGATAGCCTTTATATTATTATAAATATTTACCTACAACTTTAATGATATATTTATAAATTCAGTTTATTTTATATCTGCTCCAGTGTCATTTATATGCGAAACAATGCAATTATAATATTATTACTTCTTAAAGTTGGGAAATAAATGATTTTAATAACGTGATAGGTAAAGCGTTCGTTCGTTTTTATATAAACTACATATTTAAGAGAAAGGGAATAATAAAACATAACATATATTTGAGATGGGCCGAATATATGTTATGTTTTATTATTCCTTTACTTTACTTCTACCGAACCGAATATTCGGACGAATTATTTGGTATACCATTTGATTTCTGGTTAAAAATATTTTTTAAGGTTTCAAAATAAATGTCGATTTAAGGTTAAACATAAATGGAAGCTGTAGTAAATACCAATTGTAGGTTAGGAATAATAAAATAAATATGTGGACTTGATAATTATCGAAATAAATATCGATTTGAAGCTTAATTGATTTATATTATTAAGCATTATTATACATATTATTTGTAGGATTTCTTTGACTTAAAATATGACATCAATCTTAGTTTTGTTTTTTTATTTCCATACCGTGTCCTTGTAACTAATCTTATATATATATATATATATATATATATATATATATATATATATATATATATATATATATATATATATTATTGACACAATCAATTAAATATCTTTTGCTCCTCTTATACAAGAATATAGAGAAATTGTGAATAATATCTCTATAAAAGAACATTAGGCGGTGTTTATATTTACGATTGAATAAAATGTAGCAAGTATCTACAATTTAGTTTTTTGACCAGGCACGTGTTAACTGAGGTGTATTATATTCATCGAGCCGTGGCGTCACGGTGAGTGCGAAAGCGTTCCCGTGGCGTCCCACTATGGCGATGAGGTCAATTTGATGAGGTTGATTTTTTAGTGGGTAGCCTTAAAATGGCAGCGTCTTCTATGCTGCCGGGTAGTCCTACTACCCCCTCGGCCATCACCTTCCTGGTTGCCGGGATGATGCGTAACGACACTTCGTTAGAGGTTTTTTTACTGTTGAAAATGTAATAAACAAGATAATTCTTATAGTATAATACTGACTGTTCCTAGAGAAACCCTTGGCACGGACTGTAAAAGTATTGTTATATTTCAAAGACACTTGTTGAACCTGAGAAGCAAAATGTGTTACTCGGGTATTTGCTACACTTTTTAAAGATACACTACTAATTCATAACTGTAGGTGTCGTAGTATATATAATATTTGTTAAATGAATCATACCTTTCTTCAATAAATAGGAAATAAAGAAATTGGACTCCATGTTTTCAGAGATTCGTGATTAGGATTAATTTTGATTTGATGTGTTACATATTAATGGTAGACAGAAATGTAGGGATACATTTAAACAAACCTACTCCGGAACGAAACACGGAATAATTTCGCCAAAATATGTTAATATAATATAAAATTAAACATATTTTAGCAAAAAACTAAATTATTAGTCGTATTTGCCCGAAATCTTGTTATTAGTCCCAATGAGAGTTAAATATCTTGGAGATGACGGTTTTTAGAAAAACCATTTCGAAAAACCATTTCGAAAAACCAAATTGCACTCAAATTTACATATTTGTTTGGAAGCTACGAGGCACAGAAATGCACGAATACATAGACGGTACAATTTACACTAATAACACCTCTAAATGACGACAAACTTATCCATGGCTAACCTCTTCTCATTTTTACATAAGAATTACGACAAAAGTTGTATAAATGAAACAAAAAAAAATATATATAAAAAAATATTAGACTAACTCTAAACAATATTTCGGTAATGGTTTGTTGTTCGTAGGTATTTGTTGAGTTTGATTTAAAGTGGTTATGGGAAACCCGGACAACGTGAATACTTTAAGGTTTACTTGATTATTGTCGCTTAGTTATAAGTGGGAAAATTGAAACAAATGTTAATAATCATTCTTCATTTAATTAACTTACAAAATGCAATAACAGTTCCAATATAAGTCCAGTTTTCAACAATGTCACTAATATCCACTTTGACCAGAACCCTGGGTAAAGTAAATGTGGTACCACGGCAAAAAGAACAACAACTTTATTTGTAATGGAACTAATCATAAGAAATAAAATAACTTTCGAAAATTAAAGAAACAGGTTCACATTTTTTTTTACAATGCTAATTATTGTAGTTATTAAAAAATAAAAAAATGAAACTTAAATATTAAATAAAAATCCATAATTAACGAAAAATAAAAACTGATTGTAGCAACTATTATTAATATTTAAAATAAACAAAAAATAAAAATAAAAACACAGAATCCAGAATTACAGAAACATTAAAAAAATGGCTATATCTATAACAATAATCATTGCAGCTGTCACAAAAAAAAATCCTAACTGTTTTAGAATGAATACTCTTCATGACACCTCTATTTCCAAATACGACATTCTAGTTTATCGTTGGAATCTTTCACAATCATCCTCTTCAATGTTCATTTCACTACATAAAATGCAATTTACTTCATTAAATTTTCATTACGTCCTTCTTCTTGTCATTCACTTTACCCGTCTTATGTATTCGAGGGGAGAGTTTTGAGTTAACGGTCTTGTAGTTAGTAGTCTTTCTTAACAGTCCTCTATGAAGTTTTAGTCAAAGCATCATCTAGTAACTTCCATTAATCTGTATAACTTGTTATGACCAGGCAAAGTGAATACGGTATTCACTTTGCCCAATCCACTTTGGCCTTAAATGACATTTTTGAAGGTATGCCAAATTAATTAGAGCATCTAAATTCGTGGTCTAGGAATACTTGAAAGCAACATAATCATGCATCAAATCGTACTTATAACAAGGAACATGTCACAAATAGTAATAGTTATAAACGAAACACTTTTCTCTGTAAATCATTTTTTTTTTCCAAAAACACAATTTGTTCGCTCATTAGCCCAGCCGGACGAGAACTCGTCCCGACATGTTTCCGCTCAAAGAGTGACGATAGACGAACATTGCTATGACAAAGCGGCTGCCGGCCAACGAATAATCTGGGAGTTATGGGCAATATTCGCTTTGCCCGGGATATTAACTTTGCCCGGATTTCCTTACTTACATACCATCATGTGTGGTAAAGACATGATCGTACCTACTCCTATACACGTATATTGATAAGTAGAAAAACTAAGTATATTATTAAGTTGTAGAGGAATACGCACTAGTTTCTTTTACTTGTTAGAGCATATAAATTTGTTTTGGAATAGTTTTATTCTGGACCTGGTTTTTAATTTTGTTAAAATTTCGTTTTTTTTCTTGACTTCAGTTTACTTAACTTTCAGTTAATAGACAAAGAGACAAGTTGGTTTGTGTAGATTTACAAATTTGTCTGAATGTAGATAGACCTACTAACCACACTGCTTACATGAAATAGTGCCTTTTAAATGAAACGAAGGAAATCGGGGGGAAACGTCTATCCCTAGATAGATAGATAGATAAAACACATCAAGTAATGCAATAAAAGACGCGAGAGAAATTTCTCTTGGATCTTACTATTTAATGGAAATACCTTTTAAATTCTTAGTTTTTTGGTACGATCACATACAGTGTTATATTATACAAACAGAAAAAATATAAAACATTTAAACAAAGAAAATGAAAAGAAGTAAAAAACAAATCGTTACTGCGACATCCAAAATTATGTATTATATAAGTATATATTATATTATATAAGTATTATATTATATAAGTTGTTTTGCCTTTCTAAATCATAATGTTTAAATATAATCATTCATCTTTTTAATTATTTCTTTTACATAAAATACAATTTACATAAATTTATAATATAGGTATGTGTCTTGGAACTTCAATAAAACATATTCAATCCGTTGGTTTTAATTCAATATTCAATACAGAAATTCAAGATATTTTATTGGGTTAAGGACTACAGTTGTATACATTTTAGGGATTATAAGTGTATTATAGAAAGAAATTGTGTAGTTATTTAAAAGAAAAAAACGGCGATAACCATTCATGGAGTCCGCTTTTCCATAAATGACAAATAAATCCCGATAAATTACTAACTTTAGCGACTTCAAGATTGGTTGTTGACTTCCGTTATAGTTACATGAAAATGACTTTAACAAATCACAATATAAATAGCATTTTCTTTTATTACAGTATTATACTTAGAACCGTAATGTTAATTTGGACCGACTAATATAACAACATAATAAATATATTAAGTATTTATATTAAAATTACAATTGCTATAGGGCTATCTAAAGATTGACTATAAATGATACAAATACAACTTTACGTATGGTGTTAAACGAAATAACATAAGATAAGCTCGCTGTGTATCTGTCTACAGTTCTTTTCAGGTCGGCAAAAAACTTTCTGACTTGGCTCTGAAAATAAGAAAGGTTTTACAAAAAAATACTGTTTTAATAACGATATTTGTCGGTTTTTATATACAAATTGAAGGTTAATTTGTAGTTACTTTATTCTATTTAATATTTTGTAAATATTTGTTTTTTTTTATATATTAAACTTTGAGTCGGTGCGGAGCAGCTGGTATGTATTAGTCTTATGAACGAAATCTTATTCAAGTTTTAAAGTTATTGAAACAGTAACCATAGGCATAGGCATGGGCATGGGCATGGGCATGGGCATGGGCGTGGGCGTGGGCGTGGGCGTGGGCGTGGGCGTGGGCGTGGGCGTGGGCGTGGGCGTGGGCGTGGGCGTGGGCGTGGGCGTGGGCGTGGGCGTGGGCGTGGGCGTGGGCGTGGGCGTGGGCGTGGGCGTGGGCGTGGGCGTGGGCATGGGCATGGGCATGGGCATGGGCATGGGCATGGGCATGGGCATGGGCATGGGCATGGGCATGGGCATGGGCATGGGCATGGGCATGGGCATGGGCATGGGCATGGGCATGGGCATGGGCATGGGCATGGGCATGGGCATGGGCATGGGCATGGGCATGGGCATGGGCATGGGCATGGGCATGGGCATGGGCATGGGCATGGGCATGGGCATGGGCATGGGCATGGGCATAGGCATAGGCATTAACATTTTTTTTTTAATCTTAGATAAATACCTACAGAATAATGAAACTGATCCCCTATACTCTGCTTGATCGAAAAATATATTTTACCTAACAACAAAACCAGCAACAACCTCACAATAACAACGGTGAATTAATTTAAATTTAAGTACAAGTCATTGAAAATAAATTATTTCAACTTACAACTTGCAAATATGCGCGCAGGCGCGTCTTGTAATCGTTTTATGCATTTGTTATTCAATTCACAATAGTCATAATAAGTCATGAAAAAGTAGAAATTGTTATATATATTAACTAAATAGTTATAAGTGACCTTCAGTAACGATATACCAAATATATTCGAAATACATTCCTACATTTTAACATCGAAGCGATCTTCTTGTTAAAGGAAATAACTTTCTTATTTACTTACTTTGAAAGTTACGGGGCTTGGGATAAGGACTTTCAATTTACTCTATTCTCTATATTTTTCAAGGCATAAGCAATACTAATACAATAATAAGTAGTAGAAAATAAGGTATTCGGATAATATATTTAAAACATGATGTAATTATATATAAATAGCTTCTAACTTGGAAAATTAAGTTGTATTACAGTTTTCGCTCTTTGTCTTCAAATTGAAAGAAAAATTTAATTGTTATTAGTTTTTAAACATTTTACTAATACACTTATTTACATAGTTATTACTAGTGATTTCATCACCATTTTATGTTAAAACTTAATGATTAGATTAAAGTATTTCATATATCAATTATAATTTTCGGGAAATAAATAAAAATAAACGAAACTGATAGCGCGTAAAATGTTTTTAAAGGACTTTATTTGAATAACGTTGCCAAATTACTGTTGCCAGAATATTTTAACAGAACCACGTTATTGTGGTAAAAGTTAAAAGAGTTTTCTAAGAATTATTAAAATGTTAAAGTTAGGATACATAGGAGACGCTTCTAAAATTACTAATTTAATCCAAACAATATATTTGAAATATATTTGACCCCAGACAAAAGTTAAAAATAGCGTTTTGTTTAAATTGTTATTATTGTAGGAATATTAATAACTAAGGAAAATGTCATGTTCATGGTCAAAAAATATTTTATGGAATTAATAAAAAATAAAAACCAATTTGCTAAAATTATATTTGTCAAATATTATTTTATCTGTGAACCCAGGAGCTCAATAAAATAAATTCTGCACTACACGCCTCTTTGAGTCTGATATTACAAAATAAAGTGTAAATGAAAATAATTCGTTATGAATAATTCAATAACTGCATGATCTGTAGTTTCTCAATATTCGCGCTTAAATTTGTTACCGCACCGCTTTCAATATGGTAATATTATTATTAAATCGCTCTTACTTATTAGTACTTTCTGCTTTTTTATAAGAGTAGTTGGTTTATTAATATTTTTCTTATTTCCTCCTGCTTATCTTTGCCCTATTGGGCCGTTTATTTGTGTGTGTGTAAAAAATGCGAGCATTTTCTTTTACCAATGAGTAACTAGAATAGTAGTTTGATAGTAGGAGTTTTTGTATTAATTATCTCGTTTGAAATAAATTTCCAAGCTTCAATTATATAAACATGTATACTTATTTTCTATAAGATATAAGTATATGTAAAATATATTATTAATAAGAAAAATAAATATGTAATAATAAATAATTTTATACAATAAATATTACAATACGTATACTTTTTAACAAAAGTTGCTTTTAACCTCATCATCGGTATAGATAACAACAACAATAACATAACAACATATATAGGAAGGAAGGAATATAATAACTATTATATAGAACATCTATGTTTCAGTAGTTTACGTATACTACTTGAATAGAAATGTTCTATAGTAATAGTAGTATACTACTAGAAAGCATAATACACAAACAACTTTTGTATTATGTTGTAATATATTTTTAATTTACAACATTACTTATAAAAAATATATATGAATATATACAAGTAATATTGGTTTAAAATACAATGTGCACTTTTTAACATTTATAAACATCTAAAATTATTGCGTTTTGAAAATATGATTGTGTTAATTTTATAATATATTTTATATAACTCTGCAACATTTTTTAAGATAAAAATATCGTTGTCGTTGCTGTTGAATGTCTGTATAGAAGTTTAATTGATAAAATAAATGTAATATTGGATACTGATTTGACTAAGAATAAGAAGTATATAAATCGCAGCTCGGTTAAGAGAAGGCATTGTGTGAAATTGGGAGTACAAGTTGTGGGGTGGTATTATTGTGATAAAAGTGTAACAGTTATAATAAACCGCTGAGTGTGAGATCGAGAAACTAAGTTGTGTAACAGTGATAATTAAGTGTTTAAATGGTAAACAGTTTAGTGTATTTGTGAACAGTGTCATAAAGTGCTTTAAAGAATAGAACGACTGTCGTTGGCGATTCTTTGCGGTAAGAGAGCTCTAATAGTTCAGAAGTGGGATTGTTCCGCAGCATCAAGAAAAATTGTATAACGTGCAATGAAGAAAATACAATTGGAACTGCATTCATCTGTGATCACGGGTTGTTTTTGCCGAGTCTTCGCCTCCAAAAGGAAATGTGGTAACTTAGCTATTACATGTGCTTATTTATTTATTAATTAAATATATTTAATATGTAGAATATACTAAGATGATAAAAGTAATTACTTTGAATTGTTTTCTAAAAAGTATTTTATGAGGATGAGGGTTTTGTTGTCTGATCACTCACATGAGGCCGATAAGCCAACTTCCGAGTAGTATTTGGTACATTGAGGATATTGAACTGACTATGACTAGTGACATCAAATGCTCACATGAGGCCGATAACCCAAATGATGAGTGTAGCATTTGAGGTATAGGGACATCAAGCGCTCACATGAGGCCGATAACCCAAATGATGAGTGTAGCATTTGAGGTATAGGGACATCAAGCGCTCACATGAGGCCGATAAGCCAACTTCTGAGTAGTATTTGGTACATTGAGGATATTGAACTGACTATGACTAGTGACATCAAATGCTCACATGAGGCCGATAAGGCAAATGATGAGTGTAGCATTTGAAGTATAGGGACATCAAGCGCTCACATGAGGCCGATAAGCCAATCTTTGAGTAGTGTTTGAGAAGATCAAATACTCACATGAGGCCGATAAGCCAACTTCTGAGTAGTATTTGATACATTGAGGATATTGAACTGACTATGACTATGACTATGATTATGATTTATGAGGCAAAATTTTTGTGTCCAGTAGATTTTTTTTTTTTTAAAGATGCTGCTGAGCCAGATTGAACACGTAATAAGACAACCTATACCAATTGATTATTATAGTTGAAATTGTTAAGTCTATAAATTTCAAAACATTCTCTAAATTGGAGGACCAATTATTTATATCTGATGGCCGAAAAATGTATAAATATTAATGTATCATAATATATAAACTTTAGATTCGATTTTGTGAATTTGCAATTATAATAATTAGATTTACAAATTACTTCAGAATTAATATTGTAAGTAAATGGTTTTTGATAACGAGCGGACTCGTTATGTTTAGGATGGCCGAGCTGTTAGCTTTTATACATGTAGTAGTTTGGTTTTGACTGAAAATAAAGATATAATTTGTTGATTTGACTAAAACAATTCAATGTCTGTATAGAAGTTTAATTGATTAAATAAATGTAATATTGGATACTGCTTTGACTCAGAATAAGAAGTATATAAATCGCAGCTCGGTTAAGAGAAGGCATTGTGTGAAATTGGGAGTACAAGTTGTAGGGTGGTATTATTGTGATATAAGTGTAACAGTTATAATAAAGCGCTGAGTGTGAGATCGAGAAACTCAGTTGTGTAACAGTGATAATTAAGTGTTGAAATGGTAAACAGTTTAGTGTATTTGTGAACAGTGTCATAAAGTGCTTTAAAGAATAGAACGACTGTCGTTGGCGATTCTTTGCGGTAAGAGGGCTCTAATACATTTGATTTCGTAGATAGAATAAATAAAATAGAATGTAAAGACATTTCCGGAAAACCACTCATATGTGCATTTCCACAAGAATGGCTTTTGTAATAATGCAAATTTTGTGGCGAGTAAAATTCAAACAATATAAATACCATTGTGTATTACATACACAATTAAGAGAAATGCACACGTGAGTGGTTTTCCGGAAATGCTTCTTTTCAAGTACTTCTTACAAAATACATAGTAATACGTAAGAGAGGGAGCAAAATATTTTTTTGTGTTGTTTATCAAGATTTGTAAAAAGTCGTAGAAAAATTGTTGTTCGAATTGATGTAGAGAGGCTTCCCTCAAAAGGTGGCAAGGCCAAATAATTACAAATTACCTTGTATATATAACACTTTCTCTCAAATGATAAGGATTCACTCTCAACAATGATTATCAAACTTTAGTATAACAACTGGCTATGTGTACTTTACCGTTAATAGATATTTTACTATAATTAAAAAATATGTGTATTTTTTTAGCATTGACTGTAATTTAGATAGTTTTTAAATAAACTAAATTTGTATAGAAAGGTAAATAATAATAATAATAATTATTGACGCTTAATTATTGACGCTTAATTATTGACGCTTAATTATTGACGCTTAGTTATTGACTCTTAATTATTGATGCTTAATTATTATTTGAAAGGTCAGCCTACTTTATTCTGGTGGATAAATTAAGGTTACTAAGATAAAAACTAGCGCCGAGAATATTTTGTAATATTACCTCCTTTAGTACAGTTTTGATGTGTTTGTATAAATCTGGCTTGATATAGGTTAATTATAAGATTTTTTTTTTTTTTTTTTTATATGATCTAGGGCAATGCTTGACTACATTCCACCTGATGGTAAGTGGAATGTAGTCTTAGATGGTAAGTCGCATTGCCCTAGCAACCTATTCACTCTTCTCTTGAAGACACCCACATTATATTTGGCCGGAAATACCGACGCAGGCAAATTGTTCCAGTCCTTTGCTGTACGCACTAAAAATGAGGAAGCAAAGCGCTTCGTTCGGACAGGTGGAATGTCCACAACAAAAGGATGGATTCCTGCCGTGCGTCGGGATGTCCGGTGATGGAAGGGGGACGGGGGAATTAACTCGTGTAATTCCTGCGCACACTCACCAAAATGTATCCTATAGAATACTGAGAGGCTAGCAATTTTACGCCTGTATTCAAGGCTTTGGAGGTCGGCTTCGACCAATTCGGGATCGCCTATAAGCCTCTTTGCTCGCCTCTCAATTGAGTCCAGAACCGCAAGATGAGACTTTGCGGCACCAGCAAATATGTGTCCACAGTAGTCTACACACGACCGGATCTGTGCTTTGTATAAAACAAGAAGCTGTCCCGGTGTAAAGTACTGCCGAACCTTCGCAAGAACGGCAAGCTTTGCTGCTGCTGCTCTTGCTCTGGACTCAATGAACCGACCAAAGTTGAGGTTCGAGGAAATCTCTAAGCCTAACAACTGAAGCCGGTCACTGTATTCCAAGGATACATTCTGGAAAGTAGGAGCCAAGGTGAAAGGGCTCCTTTTGGAGGTGAATAGACACGTCTGCGTTTTGGTGGCGTTGAACTCGACAAGATTGGCATTGCTCCATGCGGAGACTGCCTGAAGTTTGTCATTCAAACGTTGCACCATGGCTTCTCTTTCAGACTGTACTTGATCACGACTAGCCCGAGTACTCGGCAGATATCTTTCTACAACTGTGCTGTCGTCTGCATACCCATAGATACCGGGCTTCAACAGATCATTAATGTGCAGCAGAAACAGAGTTGCAGAAAGAACGGACCCCTGAGGCACTCCGGCATTTATTGTCAAGGGTTCCGAAGAACACCCGTCGACAACTACTCGGAGAGATCTGTATCTCAGAAAGTCCGTTACCCAGCCGATCAGACCAGGAGATATACCGTACGCTGAAAGCTTGCATATAAGGCTCGCATGCCAGACCTTGTCAAATGCCCTCGAGACGTCCAGAGAAACGGCGACCGCTTCTCCGTTCTTCTCGATGGCCTCGCCTAAAATGTGAGTAGCATACACTAGGAGGTCCCCAGTAGACCTATTACGGCGAAACCCGTACTGTCGGTCACTGAGGAGATCGTTACCTTCTAGGTATGCTAGTAGGCGCGAGTTCAATACACGCTCCATAATCTTACAGAGTATGGAGGTGATTGAAATCGGTCTGTAATTGACAGGGTCGGCACGGCTGCCTTTTTTGGGCACGGGTTGCACATTAGCAAGCTTCCAGGATTTCAGCACTATTCCAGTCATGAAAGAGAGGCGATACAGACGTAACAGTATAGGAGACAACTCAGCTGCGCATGTCTTGAGCAGAATGGCTGGTATACCATCAGGACCACTGGCTTTATTCACATCTAAACGACACAATGTTCTCCATACCTCTTTGTTAGTGATGCGGATTTCAGGCATCGAAATACCGCAGTGAGGAAGATGTGCTGGAGAAGCATTGCCAGTGTCTAGATGCGAATTCTCAGCAAACAGAGAAGCAAATACATTCGCTTTCTCTGTTGCAGTGTGGGCCAGGGATCCATCCGGCTTCAGCAGAGCAGGCAGTGAGGGTTGGCAGAAGTTCGACTCGATCGCTTTGGCAAGAGACCAGAAAGCTCGACTGCCAGTTGGTCTGACAGAGAGCTTTTCGCCATTCTTAACGATCCGATCAAGACGAGCCTTCCGCAATGCCTTCTTGTAGGACTTGGCAGCTTGGTTAAAGGCTCTCTTCTTCAAACTTACATCCGGAGTTTTGCGGGTTCGAGCATCAGCCCAAATGAGATATGCCGAATGTTTTCGGTCTTGAGCATGACCACATTCGGCATTAAACCATGGGCGAGCTTTGCCACCGATGGGTACGTCAGCAAAAGGAATAAAATACTCCATTGCCTGATGCACCACATCGGTTATAGCATCCGCGCAACTCGACGGATCCAAAGAAGAGAAGCAGACCTGCCGCCAAGGATAAGACGCAAAAAAGTGTCGCATCTCATCCCAATCTGCTGACTTGTATTTCCATACTCGCCTAACACCATGAGGTTCGAAAGCTGGTGGGGAATATGTAAACACAGATTTCACCAGACAGTGATCGGAGGTTCCCAAGGGGGAGGTGACTTCTACACGATACCTGTCCGGATCAGTTGTCAGCAGAAGGTCCAGGCAATTGGCTGTATGGCCTACCACATCTGGTACCCTTGTCGCTTGCTTCACCAGCTGAAAGAGGTCCAAGGACAACGCAAATTTCCGCGCTTCTCTTCCAGCATGGTCGGTCTTCTGGTACGGGAACAGCCAGTCCTGATGACAGGCATTAAAGTCCCCCAGAAAGACGAGCTGCGCCGAAGGGTACTGATACAGAGCCATATCTGCAGCCTCACTAAGATACTCAAATAAACGAGTTGTCTCCTGGTCACCGCTGTGCGAACGGTAGACACAGGAATACAGGATTTTTTCGTTTCCTGTGTCCACTAAAACCCATAGGGAAGAAAAAGTGGGGTCTTCAAGGTGACGGAGACGCTGAATACAGAGGTCGTTCCGCGCGTACATACTGACTCCGGCCCGTGAGCGAAAGTTGTGCTCCAACGAGTAACCGGGATAATCCAAGTATGTAGCGCTCAAAGGACATTGTATCTGCGTCTCCGTCAAAAAGAGCAAGTGCGGCTGCTCTGTCTCCAGGTGGTGGTGGACAGCTAAAAGATTTGAGTGCAAACCCCTTATATTAGTCAGGTGCACTTTGTATGAGGAGGAGTGCAACCGCTGTGTCAACTTGTTTCTTTTTTTTACCTTTTTCATAAAATAAAATAAATAAAAGTGAATAGGGATGGGAAATGGCAGTTGAACGAGGCGGTACGTATCAAACCCGACGTCGAAATTGGTGATGTCTTGCCACTGGGATTTCGCAGCCACCCTGGGATTTCGCAGCTGGCGGGGCAGCCTTTCGTGGGTGGCTAACCCACTAATTGGGCCCCCAACTATCTGCGGGCGGCCAGCGGAAAGCCGTCGCTTCGGATCCCGCTACCCTCCTCGACTAGACACCCGACAAAACAAACACCAACTCGACGTCAACCGGTTCGCCAACGTACCGCAGCTGTTCAAACCCATTTCCCATAAACGGCTTCATCGAGCAACGTGCCGGAACACGACTATGTCGCTTTGCGGCACGACTTTGCCCGATGGGTGGTAACTTTGCCGGCGACCCGATGTTATGGTCTACCACCAAGGAATAGTGTTTATAAAACATATTTTTTAAATTTTGTCCTCTTTCTATACAAATTCAGTTTATTTAAAAACTATCTAAATTACAGTCAATGCTAAAAAAATACACATATTTTTTAATTATAGTAAAATATCTATTAACGGTAAAGTACACATAGCCAGTTGTTATACTAAAGTTTGATAATCATTGTTGAGAGTGAATCCTTATCATTTGAGAGAAAGTGTTATATATACAAGGTAATTTGTAATTATTTGGCCTTGCTACCTTTTGAGGGAAGCCTCTCTACATCAATTCGAACAACAATTTTTCTACGACTTTTTACAAATCTTGATAAACAACACAAAAAAATATTTTGCTCCCTCTCTTACGTATTACTATGTATTTTGTAAGAAGTACTTGAAAAGAAGCATTTCCGGAAAACCACTCACGTGTGCATTTCTCTTAATTGTGTATGTAATACACAATGGTATTTATATTGTTTGAATTTTACTCGCCACAAAATTTGCATTATTACAAAAGCCATTCTTGTGGAAATGCACATATGAGTGGTTTTCCGGAAATGTCTTTACATTCTATTTTATTTATTCTATCTACGAAATCAAATGTATTAGAGCCCTCTTACCGCAAAGAATCGCCAACGACAGTCGTTCTATTCTTTAAAGCACTTTATGACACTGTTCACAAATACACTAAACTGTTTACCATTTCAACACTTAATTATCACTGTTACACAACTGAGTTTCTCGATCTCACACTCAGCGCTTTATTATAACTGTTACACTTATATCACAATAATACCACCCTACAACTTGTACTCCCAATTTCACACAATGCCTTCTCTTAACCGAGCTGCGATTTATATACTTCTTATTCTGAGTCAAAGCAGTATCCAATATTACATTTATTTAATCAATTAAACTTCTATACAGACATTGAATTGTTTTAGTCAAATCAACAAATTATATCTTTATTTTCAGTCAAAACCAAACTACTACATGTATAAAAGCTAACAGCTCGGCCATCCTAAACATAACGAGTCCGCTCGTTATCAAAAACCATTTACTTACAATATTAATTCTGAAGTAATTTGTAAATCTAATTATTATAATTGCAAATTCACAAAATCGAATCTAAAGTTTATATATTATGATACATTAATATTTATACATTTTTCGGCCATCAGATATAAATAATTGGTCCTCCAATTTAGAGAATGTTTTGAAATTTATAGACTTAACAATTTCAACTATAATAATCAATTGGTATAGGTTGTCTTATTACGTGTTCAATCTGGCTCAGCAGCATCTTTAAAAAAAAAAAAAATCTACTGGACACAAAAATTTTGCCTCATAAATCATAATCATAGTCATAGTCATAGTCAGTTCAATATCCTCAATGTATCAAATACTGCTCAGAAGTTGGCTTATCGTCCTCATGTGAGTATTTGATCTTCTCAAACACTACTCAAAGATTGGCTTATCGGCCTCATGTGAGCGCTTGATGTCCCTATACTTCAAATGCTACACTCATCATTTGGCTTATCGGCCTCATGTGAGCATTTGATGTCACTAGTCATAGTCAGTTCAATATCTACTACTACTAAGCGTCAATAATAAAGTGTCAATAATAAAGCAGCAACCTTTAAGCAACAAGCATCAATCAATAAGCGTCAAAAATTAAGCGTAGAGCAATAAGCATTAAATATAAAACTGTCATAGTTTTCTATTACGAAAACTGCCATAGTTTTCGATTACGAAAACTGCCATTGTTTTCGATGTCGAAAACTGTCATAGTATACGTTTACGAAAACTGTCATAAAATTTGTTTACGAAAACTGCCATTCTTTTCGTTGTCTAAAACTGCCATAGTTTTAGATTACGAAAACTGCCATAGTTTTCGATGTCGAAAACTGTCATAGTATTCGTTTACGAAATTGCTATAGTTTTCGTTTACAAAAACTGCCATAGTTTTCGATGTCGAAAACTGCTATAGTATTCGTTTACGAAAACAATGACAATTTATGTTGCCAATAATTAAGCATCAATAATTAAGCATCAATAATTGAGCGTCAATTATTAAGCGTCAATAATTGTAGGTCAAGTATTAAGTGTTAAGCATCAATAATTTATCGTCAATAATTAAGCGTCAATTATTAAGCGTAAATAATTGATCGTCAAGTATTAAGTGTAACATTAAGCGTCAATAATTAAGCGTCAACAATTAAGCATCAATAATTAAGCGTCAATAACTAAGCGTTAATAATTAGGCGTCAATTATTAAGCGTCAATAATTGATCGTCAAGTATTAAGTGTTACATTAAGCATTAATAATTAAGCATCAAGTATTAAGCGTCAATTATTAAGCGTTAATAATTAAACGTCAATAATTAAGCGTCAACAATTAAGCGTCAACAATTAAGCGTCAATAATTAAACGTCAATAATTAAGCGTCAATAATAAAGCGTAAATAATTAAGCGTCAATAATTAAGCGTCAATAATTAAGCGTCAATAATTAAGCGTCAATAATTAAACGTCAATAATTAAGCGTAAAGCAATAAGCATTAAATATAAAACTGCCATAGTTTTCGATTACGAAAACTGCCATTGTTTTCGATGTCGAAAATTGTCATAGTATACGTTTACGAAAACTGTCATAAAATTCGTTTACGAAAATTGCCATAGTTTTCGTTGTCTAAAACTGCCATAGTTTTAGATTTCGAAAACTGCCATAGTTTTCGATTACGAAAACTGTCATAGTTTTCTATTACCAAAACTGCCATAGTTTTCGATTACGAAACTGCCATAGTTTTCGATTACGAAAACTATGGCAGTTTTAGACAACGAAAACTATGGCAGTTTTCGTAAACGAATTTTATGACAGTTTTCGAAATCTAAAACAATGGCAGTCTTCGTAATCTAAAACTATGGCAGTTTTCGACAACGAAAACTATGGCAGTTTTCGTAAACGAATACTATGACAGTTTTCGTAAACGTATACTATGACAGTTTTCGACATCGAAAACTATAACAGTTTTCGTAAACGAATACTGTGCGCTGTGTTTTCGTGCGCTATTATTTGTCTGTTCAAATTGTACGTAAATATTAATTTGCAATATTGTATGTTTTAGTCTACATCTAACAGTAATATCCATTAAAACATATAATATGTATAGCAAATCATACTAATATACTTTTTAATCTTTTGTATGAATATTCAGTTATCTTTAATAATAAAACTAAGATGACAGCCATTAAGCGAATGAGGTCAGAAATGAAAGGGCCTTATTTAAAACTTAGTTAAAAAAATAAAAGAGTTTCACTCCCGAATCGAACCTACCGCTCGACTAATGTAAACAAAAAGCTCACACCAGCTTAACCCAATGGAAACCATTGATAATCATTTTTGGTTGATCTTCAAGAACATGGCCTATCAACGATTTTTTTTTGCTTAAAAACACTGGCCAGAATATATATTTTTTTTACTTTGTCCACAGCAAATGATAAAAAAAAATCATCAAATCAGTGCAGTAATTACATAGTATGCATTTAAACCGACAACACCGAGCTACTCACTCGCTGATAAAGATAATGAGTTTTCATTATGACAGCTTTTTTGTCTCATTGTTTCTCAAGTATGTCTCTAAATGTTCTCACTAGAAAAATATATGGCAAAATAATGTTTAGAAAGACACAAGCTGTTGAGAAATTAAATTACTGTATCAAAAACTTATAAACTGAACTTAACTTTAAATTGAAGACATGCTGTGGACACATGATGTGGAGGCAATTTAGAAATGTATCTCTCACTTATGGCTGTTTGACTGAATGAAATTTTTTTAGTTTACTGTATATCAATGTTTGTATAGACTTATCTGATAGTACCTACTGTTAAAAATTTGTTATACTTTTTGTTATAATGGATTTCTAATTATTATTTATTTAATATTTATTCACATAAAAAAATACAATAGAAAAATACAATTTTATTGTTTACTTTTTAATACAAATAAACTATCTTCCCTTTACAGAATATCTGGAAATGGAAGCATAAGTCTGTTTTTTTTTCTAGGTGCTGTGTTTCTGTGTACTGTGCTTTAAGTTTAGAAGTTCTTTGTAAAATTCTCAAAGTTTTTATTTTTATTGAAAGGAGTTCTTTTTGATCACTTTTAAAGACACAATTGGTCACTATACAATACAACATAATAAACGAAACCATTGTTTTAATCTTGCTTATACGTTAATAGAAGTGGTAAAAAAATAAAAATGATGTGGGTAAAGAAAAAGTTTTCTGATTCAAAGTTAGGTATTCTTTTGGATTCTCTGCTGCTTGTTACGTATATTGTCAATTATACTTTCATTATAGAATAAATTTGTAAATATTAATCCATTTGAAAGAGAGCTTTTAGAATAATAATAATAATATTATTCGTATATAAGAGAGCTTACAGACTGAAAAATAATAAACGTTCCTGTAGATTATAAGGATAAACCCATTTTACTTGTAAAACCTCAAAAAAGACTTAACATAAGATAACGATCATATAATTACTTCATTGGAAATAATTGATATATATTTGTAATATATTTTTTTTATTATATTTTGAACATATTTAACATCGTCTATAAATTTGTCTGCGCTCTGGATATAGCTCAAATATTTTTCATTTAACGTCTACCACACGGTTTCTGGAAGGGTGATTATTTTGAAATTACCGATTTCGAACCACGCTGTTATTTTTCTGATTGGCCTATTAAGTGGTGTACAATCCATTATAACCCACGACAGTGCCCACTCTTGAAACCGGCACGTTCTCGGTTTTAAGAAACTCCGTAGTACAAATGCTTTTATTATGTTTTCGGATTTTAATTTAATACATTCTATTAAACATTATGTTAAACACTCAAATAATAAACGGAATAATATAATTAATAGAGCGCGTACATTTAAATCCATGAATATTCATACTATCCAAATAACGTTGAAATTCATTATTTATCGTTTTACTTGAACTAGTATATTTATTCTGTAAAGAAAAGTTGAAAACTGTTAACTATATATGTAATGTAGACTTACATGACTTTTGGGTTAATTTTGCTGTAAATTTTATTTATAAACGACGATATAAACTAATTCTCATTATAATTATCGAGTCTTTGTAAGATGTTATATTTTTACGTTACGTTTATATGTTTGCTTTATATACACTATATTTATAAATAAATTAATCCATACATAACATACATTAACTTAAACTATCTTAGTTCAAATTTAACGTTATTTAAAACACATATTAATAGTCATAAAGAAACTGATTTATTATAAATTCAGGAAAACAATGAGATAATCCTGAACTTCGAAGTTTTCGATACATTTCATTAGTTTAAGGTTATATATATATATGGCCAAACAATATCAGTAATCAATAATTTATGAGCTTTCTCTAATGTGTTTCTAGCTTTTTTAACGAATCAAAATATATATATATATATATATATATATATATATATATATATGTCGGAGATAAGAGGTATATTCGTGGCTTGCTCGTTATTGATGACGTCTTCTGGTACAGGATCCGAAGCGTAGGTCTCAGGCAATTAAACCACACAGACACAATATGACAATTACTTGTATTAAATGTAGGTAATCACAAATTACTTAGTAGGTATACAATTATCAGAGTTTCGTGAACCACCGGTCCCGTTTGGGGGGTCCGGACTGTAAGGCTCACACTAATCAATAATCCTCTCGTCTCGATGCTCTCGGATATTTAAAATGTCTCAGGTGCCCCTCCAAACGATTCCGATCACGTGACTCGTTACGTCACGGCGTTCACACCCCAATGTTACAATGATATCAATTGAGTTACTAATTATCGTTAAATTATCGTGACCTGCGACATATATATATATATATATATATATATATATTTTGATTCGTTAAAAAAGCTAGAAACACATTAGAGAAAGCTCATAAATTATTGATTACTGATATTGTTTGGCCAGTTTCTTAAGTCGGATTATTTGTACAAGTAAATAGATTTAATGTTATATAATAAATATAATACGTACATTATTGTTAAAATCAAGTAAACATTTGACGTGCAACTGTAGCTGGTAGATGTTAAACATTATACGGCTTATTCTTATAATATACTTCAAGAAATATTTAATAAAATAAATTAAATAATAATAATAATATCACTAGACAATTTATACAAATTAATCTAACCGATAGGTAAGTAAATTATTTGCTTGTGTTAAGAGTGTTAGACAACGATACAAATACATAGAAATACACATTATAAATACTGCGAATATATTTAATTAATAATTAAACCCAGAAATACAGACATATATGCTTCTCACATGCCTGTCTCTGCCAGGAATCGAACCCGAACCTCTTTGCATCGCTATACGTTAGGGCGTCTACACTAACCACTTGACCAACGGGATGGTTATAACATAGTAAAAATGAATGCGAATATATAAATGTTTAAAACGATTACAATTTCATTGCAAACAAAATAAATGTTTTATTTCATTGCCGGTTAATAATCGTTACGAGTGCCCAGATAGATTAAAGATCAACGATGCTGTATTTTTTTTATATTTTCAATCAATTTATTTGTTTCAAACATAAAACTTAGTTTATTGCATAATAATACTTTAATAATATTTGAAATTTGCTCGTAGTACGTTTCGAAACGAAATCTATCATAGATGCCTCAAACATGTGATAATGATAATTAATATATAATTGATAATTAAGAATGATAATTTAATGTTAAGTTTATTAGAATTACATATCACATCACTATCGCATCTAAAATCTACTTTAGATATATAAGTTACCTGCATTTACCATATAGTTTCCGTTTTGTGTTTATTATTTAGTTAAAGTTAATTTCTGTCTGTCTGTGACTGTGTGCTTAATAAATATATTCTATTCTACATGTCATCTTAGCAGGTCAGGCACAAAAGGCAATAAATTCGCAAAAAAATCATTTTCTACTTAATGTCATATCATTATTCTAAAGGTCTTATATTTTGTCAACTTCTTCACCGGCAGCTCTTTAGTAAGGACAAATTGATCTTCATGTGTGATAAATTATCGCATTCATTTGAAGAGTTACTTAGCAGTCTTCCTCTTAGTCTTTTTTATACCGTAAGATAAGGTTAAGAATAACTTCTCTTAACTAACATAGTAACAAAATTTCCTTTGCAAGTATGTATGTGTATATTAAATGTAAGAATAATGTAAAGTTTTCTAGGGAACCTGTATATGTATAGGATTACCTTGTTCAAAATTGATATTTTATAAGAACAAAGCTTTATGCTTTTCATCATTAATTTATCATATCTTCATTTTGATTGATTCTTGTAACCTATATTTATTATCATATTAATTGATATTACATAAATAAAGTAAAACGTACCAATCGATTTTGTGTTTCCAAATTCTAACTAATAATAAAAAAAATACAAGAAGATTACCTTTCTCGTTTTTCACTAACAAAATAAATGCTATATTTAGTTCTGCTTTCACTGTAAAATATCAGAAATTGACAATTCAATACAGTTTTGTATTTGAACAGTTTTTTTACAAACAGGAAACAAAGTTTAGTTTTTTAATGAACAAAGAATTCTTCAAGTCTTATAAGTTGGACAATAAAGCCAGTATTGTTGAAAATTATTATGTGTCAGTATTGTTGAAAATTAATTAATTTATTAATTGAAAATTAATTTATTAATATTTCTTGGATAATACCTTAATTTTTGAATTTATTCGTTCGCATTTATTATTTCGTATTTATTCATATAATTAAGATACTTCATGAGCAAAGAAAAATTTAAAGTAGTTGAAATTTTTTCTATGTGTAGTTAGAAATAGTGTTTTTTAACACTTAACACTTAAGCTATAAATAAAAAAAAATCAAAACAGAATCAAAAAGAAAATATGTTTGCTCATTTTGAATTTAAATTAAATAAATTAATGAAAGTGTATATTGACAACATCACATCACTTATTAGATAGATATACGACATACAAATAAATGGTAATTTGGTAGGTACTACAAAACTTGTCTCGAATCGAACCAAAAGATATGAAACAATCCATTGCTGTTTTTGTCCACGTGAACTACCATAAAGTTGGATTTAAATGAAAACAGTATCTACATTTTTAAAAGATATCATAAAATCAGCTAAACTGAATAGTTACTATGATTTATGTTCATATTTTCTAATTAATTTTCCTTTACGTTTAATAAACAATGTTCATGATAAAATGTAATCAAGTCCAAGTTAACAATAACAAGATAACAATAAAATGAATAACATGCTTACAATTTTATAGATATAAACATATTCAGTACACATTTATTAATAATATATTTTTGGGCATGTTATAATCAACGCCGTAGAAATAATTCTCTTTTATTTAATATTTATTTTATATTAAAATAAATAATGTAAATAAAATTAAAAGTCAAGGTGACACAAATAGAAATCGTAAATTTGTTGGATTCGTAGGTTCATTGTGTTAACACAAACATACTTAAATAAACGTACATAATTATTAAATTAATAATTAAAACAAGGTTAATAGTGTATATATATATTAAATCTACACGCCATGTGTGTCAAAATAGAATTAAAAAACTAAAAGAATTGTTCAGATATATGAAACTTTTTTATAATATTCAATCTTTTACGAAGTTCTGATTATTTCTTATACAGTTTAAAATATTATTCTTACTCAATAAATATCATCAAAATTGGGGCTTACAAATCCTTTTAACGACAATATCTAACAATTACAAAAGAACACAGCTTTTAGTGGAAAAAAAATACATATATTAATAAAGTTTCCTGCATACGAAAATTGCGTGTCATAATAATATTCCGTCTTGATTTACATTTTAATTGCATCAAGTAAACTACAATACAACTTTCGTGTCAGCCACAGCTTGTTTTCATTGTATTTTCAATTTTACAAATGTGACTCTGTTTTTAAAATTCTTCAGTTTTTAATATGAACTCTTAAAAAGTTAATGGACATTTATAATTTAACTTATTTAGAAATGATGTAAATTACGTGGTGATAGAAAAGAAGACAGTAAAAGTTTTATAATAAGTATAGATTTTGTTAATATAATATTAATATATATTAAAGTATTGTTAATATAGAGTCAAGTATTGTGCACCCCATATACTTTTCAAGTCATAAAAAATTAAAAAAGTATATGAAGGTTAAAAAATTAATTAAAAAATGTAATAATCTCATCAAAAACAAGTTTCCTGCAAAGAAAATAAAGAATTTACAAATTGAACGCTCCACATTAATTAAAAAAGTAAGTGTTTATAATAGAAAAATGATTGAGAGTAGGTCACTGTATGAGCGAGACACCCAAAACTTGCATGAGGAAATCTCTCAATTAACTTCTGCATTGCATTCAATAAGTAAAAAATATGAATCTTCTCAGAATCAAATTAAGGAACATATTGAAGCTACAGGTAATTTAGTTGACCTATGTAGTTATAACTTAGAGCGGTTTGAGTCATTAACTAATAATTATGTTAACTGTAATTGTTTAAGTGAAAAATTAAATGTTGTTTCTAAACTAAACTCTGAGGTGTTGGGTGATTCGGCTATACATACTAAAAGTAGTAATAAAAACATAAATATAATGAATAAAAATCAAATTAATAATAGGTCCTCTGTTGTGCACAACCATAATTACTTTGTTTTTTCTGACCAATTAGGTCAGGGCTTTGGGTCTCTTTTAAGTAGGGAATTAAATAATGTACATAATATATGCTCACCTGGTGCTAGTTACCAGCACAATATAGATAAAATAATTAATTTTGACTCAAAGATGACTGAAAACAGTACTATTGTACTATTACATGGAGATGGTTTGTCGATTAAGAAAATTGAAATAATTAGTAATATTGAAAAATTATTAAAATTACATAATAAGAATAATTGTAAAATTGTAATTTGTGCATTTCCATATTCATCTTCTTATTCAGACAAACAAAATAAATATATATATAATTTAAATTTGACATTATATAATTTGACATACCGTCATAGTGATGCATTCTTTTACTTTGATGTAAATAAATTTATTTATAATAGGTTTAGGATGACAAAAGGTACAATGTATCTGCCTTTATATTATAAAAAACAAATTGCTACTTTAGTAGCATTTAATTTAAAAAACTTCGTTATAACAGATATAACGAAAAATAAATGTACTTTAAATAATATATTACTGACAGAACATAAGCGTTCCACTTTAAACTAATGGATAAGACAAAACCTAAGTTGTTAAATATTGTCCATCAAAATATACAAGGCTTAGGTGGCAAGGAATTGGAAGTGGAACTCTTTGTTCAAAAATATGACATAAGTTTATTGTGCATTACAGAGCACTGGTTATCAAAGAATAACAATATTATAAATGTAGAAAATTATAAATTGTCAAGTTCGTTCTGTAGAGAGAAAGCTATTCGCGGTGGCTCACTTATCTTAGCTCGTAACGATGTAGTGTTAAAGTCTCGATCAGATATAGTGGCGCTCTCTGTCGAGCGAATTATTGAACTATCCTGCATTGAGCTCAATGAACATATTATTTTGTGCGTGTACCGACCCCCCTCTAGTGACTTTGATGAATTTGAAAACAAAATGGAGGATATTTTAACTAAGCTTTGTCATAAAAACAAGTCCGTGATTGTTTGCGGTGATTTCAATGTAGATATATTACAAGAAAATTCGTCTAGTGTACGTTTATTAAATTTGTTTAAATCTTTTAACTTACTGAACGTCTTTTTTGAACCTACTCGTATTACTAGTATTTCCGCGACTTGTATTGATAATGTGTTCTGTCGCTGTAACATTTATGAAGAAACAGTAATGACAAATTTAAGTTCAGACCACTGTGGTCTAAAATTTTCTCTATTAATTAAACACGAAAGTGAAAAGCCCCAAAAGTTTACTTGTAGACCAATTACAAAAAACCGGGTCCTAACATTTAAGAATAATGTACAGCAAAAAGTGGGTAAAGTAAACATGAGCGATGATAATCCAAATAATTTATATAATAACATTTTCGGTTTTTTGTTACAAGAATTTAATAATGTTTTTAAGCCAAAAACTATGACTAAATACCTAAAACTTAAATTTAGTGATTGGGCTACCGTGGGAATATATAAAAGTAGAGATAAGTTATATGATTTATATAGTGAGAGGCAATGGAATCAAGATCCGGTATTCTTGAATAAAGTTAGGATTTTTTCTAAAATATTTAAGACCGTTTGCATACAAGCTAAGTCGATTTACATAAGAAATAAAATCTTAAACTCAGAAAATAAAATAAAGGCAACTTGGGATGTTTTATCTAGTGTTTCTGGGAAAAATAGGGCTGCTAATGGACCTATTAAGTTAAAAATTGATAATATTGAAATAAATTCAAATTCAACTGTGGCGGCTATTTTTGAGACTTTTTTTAACGAAATTCCTTCAACAGTCACGCGTAATTTAAATTCCTCACCATGTGATGCAATCGTCGAATTGACGAATAACGTAAGAGTCAGTAATAAATGTTTTGTTTTTAAACCTGTTACATCATATGAAATTGTTAAAACTTTTAGAAATCTAAATATGAAAAAAACCGGTGATCTTTGGGGTATATCAGTAAAATTACTAATAAGTATTATAAATGATATTGCTCCACAATTATCCTTAATTTTTAACAAATGTATTGAAACCGGTACTTTCCCAGACTTAATGAAAAATAGTAAAGTAGTTCCTTTGTTCAAAAGTGGCGATAGACTAATACCCGGAAATTATAGACCTATCTCTATTTTACCCACTTTAAGTAAAATTTTCGAAAAAATTATACTAAACCAAATGTCAGAATTTGTTTATAGCAATGAAATCATGCATAGTGAACAATATGGTTTCACCAAAGGCAAATCAACAACTGAGGCGGGTGCCGCGCTTCTTAAGCACATTTACGACGCATGGGAAAAGTCACAGAATGCAATCGGAGTGTTTTGTGATTTATCTAAAGCCTTTGACTGCGTGGACCATCAAACATTACTTTGCAAACTTAATCACTATGGCGTGCGTAATGCTGCGCTTGATCTTATTGCCTCTTACTTGAATCAAAGAGTTCAGACGGTTGATGTAAATAATTGTAAATCGGTTGGATCTCACCTAAAAATGGGTGTTCCACAAGGATCTATTCTAGGCCCTTTCTTATTTTTACTCTATATTAATGATTTGCCCTTTTACGTAAAAGGACTATGTGACATTGTACTTTTTGCTGATGATACCTCACTTATTTTTAAAGTTGATCGTAATAAACCTAATTTTGACAAAGTTAACTGTGCTCTGTCACGTGTTCTTCATTGGTTTGAAATTAATAATTTGGTATTAAATACTAAGAAAACTAAATGCATGGAATTTACACTTCCTAATGTAAAAAGTCGGGATTGTAGTTTATTCCTTAACAATGAAGTGTTAGAACTGACTGACTCGACAACTTTCTTAGGTATAACTTTAGATAAAAAACTCCAGTGGAACCCCCATCTCTCGACACTCGCAAGCAAACTTAGCTCAGCCGTCTTTGCAATTAAAAAAGTAAGACAATTAACAGACGCTAATACGGCTCGACTCGTTTATTTTAGTTATTTTCACAGTATATTGTCTTACGGTATCTTACTATGGGGCAGCGCTGCCGAAATTAATTCTATATTCATTTTACAAAAACGAGCTATACGGGCTATTTGTAACTTAAAAGCTAGAGACTCCCTAAGAGAAGTTTTTAAAGAAATCGGTATTCTTACGGTCGCTTCTCAATACATTTTTAATAACTTACTATATATACGCCAAAATGTAAATGACTATAAAAAAAACAGCGACAGACATACTATCAATACAAGAAATAAAAATAGGCTTGTAACGCCTAAATTTAGACTTCAAAAAGTTAAGAAATCCTTCATGGGCTTGAGTATACGCATATATAATAAGGTTCCACAAGATATCTTAGATCTTCCTTTTCTTGATTTCAAATCTAAAATTAAAGGTATATTATTAAATAAATCTTACTATAACATTCAAGAGTTTTTGGTTGATCGAAATGTGTGGAACTTGGGTCATTGTATCATAAATCTTGGGTCATAAATCTGTATTGCGAATAGCTAGTAATCTCCGCAATTTGTTTTTTGTTGTAAATTAATTTTGCTTTATCGACCTTCTGCATCACACCGATTCCTTAGAAGTCACTACTTGCGGTAGCATCGGGAGTCGGGTTGCCTCCCTCCCTCAAATATGTGCGAAGGGGGTGATGGCTGGCTCTTGTGTTATGCTCGTGAACGGGTGCTGCTTGCGGTGACTGGTTGTGTGGCAGGCCGAAGATTTATATATATTTACTGTTATTATTATTTAATTTTCGTTGCCTGAAATCATTGGGCTTCTTTTCCGATTGATTGCGACGGTTCTAGTTGTTCCAAAATTGCATTTAAGTTTATAAAATAAATAAAATTGACTCATTTGCAGGGTTGATGTTATAATTTATAAGTCAAACATTGTTAAATTTTATTTAAAAAGAGCAACTGTTGAGTTTCTGGCCAGCTCTTCTCAGCAGAACAGCATTCCGAGCTGGTGGTAGCTTACTCACAGACTGACTATACTGACCAATTTAATGTAATTGACGATTCAAAAGTGCGTGTAAATGCCTACTTGAATAAAGATATTTTGAATTTTGAATTTTGAATTTTGAATATAATATAACTAGCGGACCGGACTAACGTTGTCTTGTACACGCGTCTTTCATTTAAAAAATTAAAACTTAAAAAATATATATATTTTAAAAAGTTATCACAATATCTAACGTCATTACATGTACATTTATCATAATTCGACCAATCGATATCGTATGAATATGTAAATAAAGATTTTTTTTTTAAATGAATTTGTTCCAATATTTTTTTTTAAATTTCACTTTTTACGTAGCGAAGCACGTATCGGGCCACTAGTACTAAAATATTTTTCTTATTTCTATCGCAACGCCAATTGTCAGGGCAGACTATAATTAAAATATAATATTATTTAATATTTGACATTGCCATGGTAACGCAGTCCGTCGGAACCAATGTGAAACATTCCAAAATCACCACCTACTTACACATTAAAAATTAATCAAAAAACCATTTTCCAGTGGACCAAATTGTGAATCTAAACAATTCTCAAGTCACCTTGAATACACACAGAGAATTTCATAAAAATCGGTCCAGTCGTTTAGGAGGAGTTCAGTGACATACATACGCACACGAGAAATATATATATAAAGATAAGACAGTAAAAATTTAATAATTAAATATTTTGCCGAAAAACTGGTAGGGGGCGATTAAAGACGGGTAACAGAAACCAAAAAAAAAATTTTGGAATATTTGTCTGTCTGTCTGTCTGTCTGGTATGTTATAAAGTTGAAACTCCTCAACGGGTTTGAACGCGGTTTTCACAAGTAGATTATATATTATAATCTGGAGTGTTGTGAAAACTTTGTTTCGTCAAAATTGGTTAAGGTAAAAATAAGTTATGGTCAATTGAAAGTTTACTTCAAGCACTGATTTAAAATTTTTAAACAGAATGGAATGCGGTTTACATAAAAGTATTTAATTTAGGCTAAAATTTCTACTTTGTTTTGTCTTAATTTTAATAAAACAATAAATTGAATATGAGCATATGTCTATTTTAAGTTTAGTTACATAAAATCTCAATAGATAACGTTGCCTTTTTTATAGAAATCGCTATGATTATGTTTTTGCATATGGTATAGCAGTTTGAAATTTTACAAAGAAATTCTTTAATTGAACATTTCTCAAAAACATAATATTTGATAAAAAATATTTCGTATTCATTTGCTTTATTACGTATATCTGAATAATGTCCTGGCTGTTAGTGTGTGTGACGTGTATGCATGTTATTATTTTCAGTTTGATATCGTAGCAATGTGATGCCTGTATGTATAAAATTGCCACAGGAATAGGATACTATAGAATTAACTATAAGTATATCATAGGTCGGGATAATTGTAGTTTCCACAGATTACGCGAAAAGCGACCTAAACGCGGGCAGAGCCGCAGGCAACAGCTAGTACAAAATAATGCACTTAAGAATAATGAAGAAAAACAATCATATTCATATAAATAACGATATTTTTTTATAGCAAAATCCTTTTCTTAGGAAGTAAAATTTAAAATAATCATTAAATAATTTAAACCAAACTAACAGCTCAGAAAGTTGTTTGCGGCAAAGTTGAGAATAGTTGGCGACAGAAACTCAGCGATGAGTAAGTTTTGGAGAAACTTAGCAGAGATTTGAACATGTATGTCGTTACTAAATATATGTTACAACGTTATATTAGCAGTTCTAAGTACACATAACAGTAACTTTTGAGTATTTTTTATGAAGGAAGTTTTCGTGTACCTACAGCGGATAAAAAAGCGGATTCTATGAATGCTTTTTTATAATTTTTTTTCTTAAAATAAAAGTCAAAGAAAAGGTTGTGATTTTTTTGTAGTTGAAAGTAGGATAAACACGAATAACAAACTTAATAGTTAATATGTCTTACTATTAAAATTTAAAAGTTTTAGTTTAATAATTTCGGTGGTTAGTTAAGTTAAGCGGCTGTTAACAATTGTGTTTATTTTTTTATATTTACCCGATATTTCGAATAACTTACAGCAATCGTAGTCATAACATAACGTATAAAACAGTTTTCCTCATGTATGTATGCATGTCTTAAAGATCGGTCTACCGGTAAATACTTGTAACGAAAGTAACGATTGTTACCGGTTTAGATGCAACGAAAGTAACACGCTCGCTACTTTGTATAGATCCGTACAGCGACAGTAATAAAAGTGAGGTTCTAATTTCGTATTTTCATAGATCATTTGAAAAGGACATATATATTTACTTTCAGCATATCCCGGCAGGGGTTAGTTCTTTTAATTTTTTCTACTAATCAAAAACATTTCAGTTCTTATACGTTCATAAACTGACAAAAAAAATGTTATGAAAATAAAAATATTAAAATATTATTGATGCAGATGGCTAGCTTACGGTCAGAGATAAATGACAGAATGAAAGAATGAAGAAGGATGAAACCAGTCATCTTATGATATTGAGATATCGATCATATGATTGCAAATAAGATCGGAGTTTACATTGATGGCAAGAACATTGTGAGAGCGCAACTTTAAGCTTGAAAACGAATACAAACTGAGTGTAGACAAATAGTGGTAGGACTTGCCCGTCGCAGTATACGTGATGTGTTCTCAAGAGTTGCTCATATTTATAAACTGATGCCTACTTTACAAAGCACTGGCAGTTTGTAAAATGAAGACGAAACGTCTGGACTACAGCGTTTTCCTCCCTAAATTTAGGGGGTTAAAAAAAAGAGTTCAGATTATTTTAAAAGTTTCCTATATTTAGGGCTATTTATAGGGTTTTTGTGGCCCTTCATTTTAATTTTCTATTTATTGAAAATAAAGTAAATTTAAATATATATGTTATTTCATTGTTGTTACGTGTTTAATTTGAAGCAACTTGTTTGAAAATAACTTTATACATGTATTTTTTGAGAGCTTTCCTCGCGTGCGCTGAGTAAACGGTGAAAGTTACGCAAAAATAATGTTACGCAAACCTTAAAGGAATAATAAAACAATCAATAGCCAATACATCAAAATACAACGTAATTTAATTACGTGTTTTAGAATTATCTATGTTGTACCATAATAAGAAATGTTTAAAAGAAACCCAATTAAAAAACACGTCAAATCGAATTATTTCCTAAGATTAGTAAATATCCTAAACTATAAAAAAAAACAAACGTTGAACTAATTTGAAACATAGGTACGTACCTACCTACTACATAAAAAAACAAACAAACAAACAAAAACAAACAACATATAAAATAATATTAGAGCAATATCCAATATAGAAATACTATACAATTAGATTATATATTTTAATATTTACCTGTGATATACTTAAAAACGTTATAAAGAACAATCACAGTTGAAAAATACGACAAATAATACTATTTGTTTAGATAAGTAACTATCTTCAACTATAAAAACAAACGTTGAAGAAATAAGAAAAACAAAACCTAATAGAACGATCCTACAAAATCAACTTATGTATCTACACACGTAATAAACAAACTGTAAAATAATTAGCAAAACAATATTCAATAGAAAAATACCATATAACAAAGAAACTGATGAAAATATAATGTTTTATTTAATAAATACTAATTAATAATTTGCGATGAATAACGAAAAAAAGGCATTCAAAAGTTTGTAAGCTGACCACAACCATTCTGTAAGTGTGCTAATGTTACCTCGCAAGTCAATGCGCGTGTGATATTAGACCATAGTGTATTAATTTAATTAAGATTAATGTCACGGTAATTAAAACACATCCGAAAATATTATATTATTTGAGGACTAATTAAATTACCACATAAAAGGTTACAGTGAGTCAACATTAAAAGCTAGATATATGCTGTCGCGGACTTCTTTTAAGAACTTTTTTAGGGGAACAATTTCATCAACAAAACTATGTAATGGTTTTAAATTTACCATTCATCGCAGTCAACTACTCTAGTCAGTCAGTCAAATAGTACTACCGCTAACTACAAAACCAACAGACCGTCTAACAACAATAATAAGTCAAACATCCAACAGGAAATCAAATACCAAATTAAAACTAACAATGAAAACCCTATTTATACACGACCTTACAAACAAACAACCCCAGTTAATTAATGACGAAATTAATAAACAAGTAGAAAGATGATAGAAAATGAAAGAGAATAGAAAATAAGATAGTACTTTCATCCCACTCTCCTTAGAGTGATATCACAATCTATTTGGTATAAAAATTAAAATTATTCTGTTCATATCACTAATCTTTCGCGCTTACTCAAAGATCCCATAAATAGATCAACATATTGGCGTCAGGGACTATCCGAACATGTTTTAAAATTACTTATGATATTAAAATTAAAAAGACGCTAGCTGGTTAGCTAGCTAGTAAATAGCAAAAGGTCAAATAATACGAATAATAAATGCACGGTCCTTAAGATCGTATGATTTATGAGAACCATTCAGGGTAGTCGGAACATCTAATATTTTTAAAACTCATGTCAAAAGCCTTATGAAATCTCTCCATTTTACGTATAAATATATTCGTATCTATTATAAAAACTATTTTTATTACCCACATTAATAAGCAAGTTAGGACCATTCTTGGTATGCAAGATCTTAATTTAAAATTAAAATCTATTACTGAAAACAAGTATTAGTTTTTTCATAAGAAATATATATATGATATGATATATTTTTAAAAGTAGAAAAAATAGGTTTTGTCAACTCAAAACATCAAAGTATTTCCGTCTAAATTTTAAAATCCGCAACAATCTTTTAAGTTATGTAAATATAATAAATTTAAAAACAAATAAGCAAATTATGAAAACAAACTTCGTTTCGAAACTTTTTAATTCCCGTCCGAAAACGATACAATAAATCACGTAAATCGAAACAATGAAGTTGCAAACGGGCCATAGGGAATGGAAATTAAAGAGCGATACCAAAATTTAAAAATGTGTTGAAATTATTTTACATGTATTTCAGCAACGTAGATCATCACTGGAATCGACTCTTTTGTGTCTAGGATTGTCTTTTTAACCTCCGACCCAAAAAGAGGGGTATTATAAGTTTGACCTGTGTATCTGTATATCATTCTATCTGTATGTCTGTCTGTGGCAACGTAGCAGCCAAACGCGTGGACGTATTTAAATACAAAAATAAAAAAATAAAATAAATTTATATAAAAATAGAATGAAAAATAAACCGATACGGCCAGGGATTCCGAAAAATAAACCGATACGGACGGGACGAAACCGTCCCGTCGCTCTACCAACTGAGCTACCGTATTGTAAATAAAATAAATGCAATTTTTATAGAATTACATTATAAATAGTGTGAACAGTTAAAGAAAACATTAAAGTTCATCTAAAAGTTGCGAGTAACAGCTAATTTAGTGCAACTTAATATAATCTGGATATACAGTATTTTTTTGCATAACAAATATTGTTTAGTCTAACATTATGGGCCTTTTATAAAATGATACCCTAGATCTGTTTATGCTCATTTAAATATTATACAAGTGCCTAAGGAAATTAATGGTTTCAAATATTCTTTAGCCGTATAACGAATATACGATCAGTTCTAGACATTGTAAGTTTATTACTTTCCACAAAATATACTTAACGTTTTACGACAATAATATAGATATTCTCTCCCATATAAACCCGAAGTTAAGTCTATTTTCGCTCATAAACTAGGAATTGAGTATTGCCTCGCCACTTCTAAAGCAATTTATCACGCAATTTAGTAAAATCCCTGAGGAAGATATAAGTAATGAATTAAATTTTTTTCGCTTAGAAATTCTCTCCTAAAATTTTATGTAAGCACTAATTTATAATTATGTATATTTTAGTATATATATTGAATATCATGAACAAACTTTTTTTGTACCAAAATAGTAACTTCACCCTTCACCCTTTTTAGAAATTGTATTATTGTATGAATATTTAGTTAACTATAAGAAAATAAAAAAGCTGTGACACAGTCTGAATAACACAATTATTTACTTTTATTTTATTTTTTTATAGGTCTGCCCAGACAAGGACAGGCAGGTATGTGAAGAACATAAATGTTTATATTATAGGTTTTTATTTTTTATGTCATTTTATTGGTATGGCCGTTTATTAAATATTTTTGAACTACTTAAAATGTTTAACACGAGCAAAAAGTCTGCGTCACATTATCATGAAAGTTATAGTTGACTGGATATTCATCAAAAAGTGCAAAAGGGTGATATAGATGTGATTTAATTATACATCAGTAATAATATTCATAATATTCAAATCTTACATTTGAAGAAAATTCATTACTCAGGCTTTCCTCTGAGATTTCACTAAATTGCGTGACAATTTGATTTCGAAGATGAGAGGCAATATTCAACTCCCAGTTTATATCCGAAAACTAACGGTTTTGCGTTTATATGGGAAAGAAGATCTATATTACTATCTGACAGTATTGTATACAATAATCTTTACTTATATAGATCACGATATTGGAACGAGATAAAATTTAATTGCTTAGATAATATTTTATTGTTTTATTTACATGAATTTATATCATATAATTAATGAATTTACAGTTGGAAGTTTTTTGTTATGAATATTTGAAGATATTTTTTTTTAATAATAAAAATATATGCTTTGAGGAATGTCATCAATATAAATATTTTACCACAGATCGTGTGGTTGCTGTACGATTAAAATATTTGAAACCGTTCCCTGGGCAGTTGTTTAGTATTTTCATCCTGTTAGCTTCAAAATCCTAGAAAAGTGAGGCCGAGTTCTAAGTTGTACACAACAACAAAGGTCAATAATTTAGTTTACTTATAATTTAAAAATAAATAAATAGATAGATAAGTGATAAAGGTGTAAATTTAATATATCTTATAAACGAAAAGCTAACCAAGTAGTTGTATCTTGCCAAGTTGTACACGCACGATCATAAAGGTTCTTGGACTATTATGAGGATTTATTTCGAAATGCACAAAGAATTTCTTTATAATTTTCAATACTTACACTCTCACACTAATATTACAACTATATTCTCTCATATATCCTCGGTCTCAATGATTTCATAAGAAAATTATATACCAATTTTCTTATGAAATCATATATATAAATAATTAAGAAAAAAATTATTATAAGACATATCTCCAGTAGGTACTAACTTAAATGTAATAAATATTAATCTAAAATGTACTAAATAAAATTTGGTGCTATCGAATTGCGTCAATAACACTACTGTTAGCTGCACAAGCTTTTCGATATAAGTTAATCATTTTAAAACAAAATCCAGAAATATTTATCGGATTTCTTATTTGACAAATTTAACTTCTATGAACTGGTTTATATTTTTCGTTAAGCCAAGTAAGTTAAGTTAAGTAACGCCAAATAGCACTTTTGTAATTTGAAAGTAAAATAATATTTGAACAGACATAAGATAATCTTATCCAGTTAAAACCTTATTTATTTATTTAAAATTTTGTTGTTTAAAGAAAATGTTTTTACAATGTTAGTGGCCCAAGTAAAGAATATAAATAAATGTACTTACATTACGGAATTATTACACTGTCCAACTATTTAGATATATCTATTCATTTATTGATTGTAATTTAATCTATTTATTCATTGGAATAATACTATTTTTAAGAATTCAACTGGCGTATAATAAATTAAATTTTAAATTTACATTTCAAATTTAAATCGACGCGACGCGCCGTTTTGAATGCTTAGCAGCCATCGTGTTCACGGTAAGACGAGATAGAGGCCACCTCAACTAAATTGAAAATGTAAATTTAAATTTTAATTACGTATACGCGAATTTAATCTCGTTAAATAATTTTGTTTTAAAGTGCAGTACTCGTAAAGGTTTTAGAAAACATTATTTATTTATTTATCTATTTATTTGTATCTTTCAAACTATGTATTCACCCAATAAAGTAAATAAATAAATAAATTTATACACTCAACAAATTCGTTTTAAACTAACGAAAACGAACACCTTTTTTGCAACCAAGAAACTTTTTTAATTAACTCATAGTTTCATACCGAAGTATTTTTAAGAGGATTTGAGTTTGCTTGTTGATAGGTTTTTTTTTCTACTTCCTATCATCTGTGTACCTCCGTATGTGGGGAAGGAGTCAATATTAAGGGGATAAATAAGTTTCAAATAAGTTTTCATCATGTTCATTTTATTCATCAAGTGTTAAAGAGTTAAATTATGTTGTAAAAAGCATCTAAATGTGTTTTAGTGACTAGTGTATTTAGAAAAAAACATGATTACGTCGTCTGCAAATGCTTGTATATAAACTCCCATTTCTTCTATTAAATTTAAAAGCGGATTCAGTAAATTATTCCAAAAAAAAGGTCCACTTACTGAACCTTGTACACATCCTTTTGTTGTTATCCTCTTTGCTTTTTTATTTAGATAGTTTACACTAACTTTTCTGTCTTTTAGGTAGTCGGCTACCAACCTCCACAAATTTTCCGGGTAACCTAATTTGGCCAGCTGGATTTTTATTAACGGCCACCATGCACTATTGAAAGCATCCTCTAATGATATTATTAATATAATTTCTTTTAATTTCCTTTTTTCTTTAATTAAATTTACAAGATCAAAGACGGCGTCTATCGTGCTTTTTTGCGGTGTAAACCCATATTGCTTTTTATTCAATTTGTGAAGGAGGTGCAATCTTAAACGTTTAATAATAATTTTCTCAAAAGTTTTGCCAAAACTTGATAGTAGTCAAATTGGTCTATATGATTTTACTTCAGTATAATTTTCTTTTCCTGGTTTCCTTAAAATAATTACTTCAGCTTCTTTCCATATATTTGGTAATTTTGACATTTCTAAACATTTATTTAAAATATTTAAAAATGCATATGGTGCTTTAAAAATAGCAGCCTTACAAATGTCTGCAGTCAGTCCATCCGAACCTGGCGCTTTTTTAATATTAAAAGATTCAAAGATTCTCTTTTTAATTTTTTCTTCTGTTATCAATGGATCATTTTTTTGAAAAGGTACTGTGTTATTTGCAATTATTCTTGTTTTTTGTGTTCATCATTATCTTCATTTTCTTCATTACAAGGGTAAAAAGTTTCTGCTAATAATTGAACTGAATCTTCATCACTTAAATTTATTCCATTTAAAACTAAAGGTAAATCATCGCTTCCCTTCCCCGTTGCCCTTAAAATGCTATATATAGAGTCCCACATCGTTTCTTTTACTTGTTTTGAGCAAAAATCAACCCAGCTTTTCGTTTGAGCCTGTTTCGCTGTTTTCTCATAAATATTTTTTGATTCTAAGTAATCATTAATTACATATTTCTTTCTGATATCTGCCGCATTTCTTATCCTTTTTTTTTCATCATATCTTTTCTTAGTTCCGTTAAGTCTTTGTTCCACCATGGAACTTTGAATTTATTATTATAATTAATTTTAGATAAGGTTTCCTCACATGTTTGTTTTATAACCGCTACATATTTTTTTACTAGCATCTCCAAATTTTCACTACTGCTTATCTTTTCTATCTCATTTACTGTTAAATTTTCCTCCGACAATTTTCTTATTAATTTTTCTCCAAATAAATACCAGTCCGCATTTTCGCAATTATATAATCTTGTACTTGTTCTTCTTTTTTTCAGACGTCATCATACTTTTAATTGTAAAAGTAATTGTGTTATGATCTGAGCTTGTAATATTGCTATTAACACACCAATTAACTATCTTTACTAAAATATCCGTACATAACGTAATGTCAATAAAACTTGAATATATTTTACCGTTTCTTATTGCTTCGAAGGTTGGTTTAATTATATTTAGGTTATTAGAGTGCATATAGTTACTAAGTTCCATTCCTCTTAAATTTTCACGGGAGCTCCCCCACCGTGGACTCCACGCAATAAATTCCCCCCTATTATCAAATTTTTTAGCTCAACTTTTTTTTAAGTATCATAAGTCATTTTATAAGTATAATCAAATTTTATTTAAGTATAAATCCAAAACATGATCTTCTTCAATATACAAAGAAATTAAATTAATTACTCCATTTTCTGTCTTAATGCCTACATATGTTATGTTTTCAGTTTGAAGGGTTTGATTCTGTATTAATTTTACATTTTGATTGTGGATAATTATTGCCGCTTTAACTGGGTTTAGTTGACTTGCTCCATTATATTGTATAATTCTCACTCCTACATAATTAGACATATACCCTAGAACGCCTACGTATGGTTCCTAGACCAAGCTGATATCTATTTTCATTTTTTCCGCTGCTGTTAATAAATCTGTTGTTGCCAGTTTGCTTCTTTGGAGGTTTGCTTGTGCTATTTTTATTTCTTTAAAAGTGCCCTTAGCAGTATGAAAAGAATGATCTAGCTATTATATCCCATCTTTTTCTTACAAAACAAGTATTATCAAAAGCTGAGTGTTCTGTATTAAAATTGTAAAGAAGCAAAATTATCTTTACAATTTACACATTCAGGCTTATGTTTATTAGTCCAAGATGCACAATTCACTCTTAAATGATCTCCCCCACAATGACTACATGTTTCTTTAGTTTCTTTACAAAAAAAAATCCCATACTCATAACCCAGGCATTTTGTGCACTGAATTAAGGGCGATTGGTCCATAACATAACACTGTTGCAAGTCTGTTAGAATTTGCCATAAAACTGGTGATACTTGTAATATAACATTGCTTTCCAGTGTATTCCTGGCCTTTCTTTTGTATTTTATTAATGCTCTTTAATCTTCATCTTTAATTTTACCTGTCAAATGTTTATTCTGTAACTTCAATGATTCTAGTATATCATCATCACTATTGTAATTTAGAACGTTTTTAATGATAACTAATGAGTCTTTATTTTGTGCCACCTTTATTTTTAACTTATTATTTTCTTCTAATTTGTTTTTTATTTTTTCTATCTTCTCTTCTGTTGAACAACCGATCACAACCTTTTGGTTCCTAGCCTTCGTAATGTGCTCTACTTCGATACCGCTATTTCGGGCGTTTGCCGCCTCTCGTACCCTCAACATTACATCATCACTCGTATCTTCTTATGATGATGATGATGATACAATTATTGTATGATTTGGTTTATTAATTCTTTGTAACCCATGACTTCCCGAAACAGCCTCCGCATATGTTGGCTTCCTTGTTGTTGCCATCAAGTGGCAACCTATATCATTTGTTGCTATGTCCATAGTTCTTTTATGGTCTATAATAATTTTTTTTAGCTCCTCCATCTCTTCCAAACTTTTCTTCAATAGTTCATTACTTCTGTCATAATTTGCTTTAAATAAATTTCTATATAAATCCAGATTTTCCAGATTCCCTCTTTTATTATGATACTATCATCTTTTATTTTTGTTTTATGTAACTCCTTCTTTTTAAATACTTTTTCATGTTTTTCTTCATCCTGCTCTTTAACTAATTGATAAAGTCTGTCCAATACTTCCATAATTGCTATTTTTATTTCCGTTTTAACATTTCTGGAATTATTTAAATTTATTTTTCCCCTAGCAAAACATGCTCTAGCTTCTGCCACCTTACATTTATATTTTATAATCGGAATATTAGTAATTTCGGTGCTCATTTGCGGTTCTTGTTGAACACAATCAAAAGTTTTATTTAAAGTCTTTGTACTCTCATTAAGTGATAAATCTGATCCTTCATTATACTCCATTTCATCATTTATTTCTTTATTTTTATTAATTGCCTTTTTAACTTTTGATGGAGTTTTAGTCACACCAAACATTGTTCACTTTAACTTATAACACAGTTTTAATAAAAAGTTTCTATACTCTATAGTCAAATAAATATTATATTTATTTACACTTGACTCACTTTTATTGTTTTCTTTTTTTTTTAAACTTTTAATAGTTCATAATGAAAAATAAAAATGAGAATGTAAAATTTAGAAAAATATATTGTAAGATTGAAACAATACTAGAAGTTTTTTTTTACTTTAAATTAATAATATGTTGAAAAAAAATTAACTATTTTATTTATTTTCTATAAAATAATAATTTAATAATTAAAATAATAATAATTAAAATAATAATCATTAAAATAATAATAATTAAAATATAATAAATTAACTTTCCTAGAGGGCGTTTATTTAAAACTATCTCCAGAAATAATTTCTAAATATTAACTATTAATCTTTGTTAATATTAAAAACACTAATACATAAATAATGAATATTATAACTAAAACAGAATATTTAAAAATACAATATAAATTATAATAATTAATCTATATAATTAATAATAATATATCTTTATATTATGACTAAAAGAATAATATAATTAAGTATAATTAATAAATTTTATGCTAATATATTTCAATTTAAATAATTATCTTTCCCTTTTCACTACTAGTTGGTGTAATTACCAATTACTAACAGTATTTAAAAGAAAATTCAGTGACACACCACTAGAAGGCATTTAATTAAATATTATTTATTAATACAGCTCACCATTAGAGAGAGTTAATTAAAATGAATTGAACTTTAATAAAATAATAATAAAATAAATAATCTTCAATTAATAATATATAATAATAATTATGCTAAACAATTTATAATTCTATATAAACTAGGTTACTAGTTTATATAGAATTTTATATTAGATTTAGAATAGTTATTATAAAACTACAACAAGTAAATTAAATTAAATATTAAATTATTAAAATTTTATATTAATATTAATTAACACAAAAATTTTAAGATTAATATTGAAATAAGTTAAAATTATAATTAAAATTAAAATTAAATATATATTTTTTCGCTAGATGACGTTATTATTAATATTTTAAGTAAACAAAAAATATTATTTATTAATTATTTTTCGAATTTGAATTCTAATATAATAAATATTAAATAATTTAATTAATTATTACTCACTATTAATTATGAACCAGAAATTAATTAATTAACAATAATAATAATTTTATTGAAATATAAATAATAACTAATATTTAATAAATATAAACATGAATTAGATATCTTTATTTATTTAATACTGTTAATAATATATAATATATTAGTGATTTATTATTATATAGCCGTTTCCATTAAATATTTATTTACTTTAATTACATTTTTCTTCATAAATTTTGTTTATAGTGATTTATAAATAGTAATCAAATGTTTAGTTCAACTATTCAACACTACAAACACCCAAATCGTAAAACTACAAATATATTGGTCCAATCAGATGACGTAGCACGTAACGTATTACAAGCTCATTAAAGCGAAGTTTCACCAATGTTTATGAGATAAAAATTATTGATAATTTATCAACTTTCTTTAAAACTATGTGATGTTAAATCTTTAAAATAAAAATTATTATTTTAGATATTAATTTAAATTTAAATTATAAATAAATAATTTTAAAATAAACTAATAAAGTATAACTTCGCTTTAATAACGAAAATTAATTTTACTATCCTCCGCTAGAAGCACACTATATATCAATAATTAATTATATAATGGTAATCACTTTATTTAATTCAACTATTCACCGCTATAAGCGCCCAAAACAAATCCCGTGATTCTATTGGTCCAGCCGAATGACGTAATATTTTAATTCATTAAAGCGAAGTTTCACCATTATTTTAACGACAAACTATTGATAATTTATCATCTTTCTTTATAAGTAAATAATGATAATACTTTAAAAATTGATTATAATTTTAGTTATTTATTTAATTTTAAATTATTAATAAATAATTTAAAAATAAACTAAATATGTATAACTACGCCTTAACTAATTTAATTTTGCTTTCCGCCGTTAGAAGCACACTATTTGTGAATGGTAATAATGGTAGGTAATTACTTTATTTAATTCAACTATTCACCACTATGAGCGCCCAAATCGTATTTCATCAAATCCCGTGATTCTATTGGTCCAGCCAAATGACGTAATATTATAAATCATTAAAGCGAAGTACCAACACTAATTTTATTATAAAATAATGATATTTTATTAATTCCAATAAAAAATAATGATCAATTATTTTTAATTATTTAATTTTACTAAATAATTGAATAAATTGTTAAGATAAATATTGAATATTGCCAAAAATTGTCACAAGTAGTGGACTTCGCCTTAATAAAATCTATTTTGTTTTATTTTCTTCCAATATTCTAGAACATTCCAAAATTTATTTTTGGTAATATTTTTAACAACTTGATAATACTGTGATATCTCAATAACTATAAAGCAGAAAAATATGCATGAGGTGTCTAATTAAAGAGGAATATATTTACTATGAGATGAAATAATAAAAAAAATATTTTCTTGATTTACTTTTCGAGCTATGAATTTTTGAAAAAAATTATAAAATGAAAACCACTAAAATCCTTGTAAGTTCCACAATTTTTGTTTAATTTGAAATCTGTTAACAGATCCTTGCGTCTTTGATGATCACTAATAACACTGTGTTCCAAGATTGTTCTTAGCATTCAAATAAAAAATAAACAAATTAAAAATTCTTCAGAAAAGTCCAATAACTCTTGATTTTTTCAGCCGAAAAATCTGGTTTGTATCTCAAAATATAGATAATTACTTGGCGCACAGAATTAGTATTTCAAAAATAGAGGTCTTCGCTTTAGATTTTGCAGCGTTTTAATTTAAAATTTTTAAACACTCAAAAATTTCACTTTTTTTACTATAACTTTCCTAAAAATTATTTATTTAAAAAAATCAAAACACAGTTATGTTCGTTAGAGTTTTTACATATTATAGACACTTTTTTCATGAAAAACAAACAATTTTTACTATATTTTCGCATTTTAGTAACGAATTTTCTCGCGGATCGATTTTTATGTGCAAAAACGACGTGTTTACACCTCGGGAGCTAGATGCTGATGACAGGTTTATCGTTCGTTTGTATGATTGTATTTTTAAAAACAGTTATGTAACCTATTATATTTTAGCCTAGTTGAATCAAAATTTTTGTCAAAGTAGCCCTTTTTTAGGTCGCAGGTTTATCATAAATGTCCAGTGCCAAGCTCCTAAATAAAATTGTTTTTATTTTATAGTTATAAATTGTTAGCTTCATTAATATACTTTTGTTAATGTTTATTCATCAACGATCATTAAGACTGAAAACGTAAAAGTTTAAATCTAAAATATCTTTTTACAATATTCTTAAATAAATTTATGTAAATATAGAATGAAAAATAAACCGAACTCGCTATCTCTGTGAAACCGTGCCGTCGCTCTGCCAATTGACCTACCGTGCCGCTGTTCGTCTCGAAAAATTAAGCCTTTTTTATGTGATCATCTTTATCGGGACGGTGGAATTGTTTATAGATATTTTAAATTTCTTAAATAATATATTTCTTATATTAAACTATTTTAGTATTTATTTACACTTATACATATGTAAAATAAGACACCAGACACCTTTAAGATTTCTAAAATTTTTCATATATAAGAATACCCACTGTTGAGAATCTCTTAGTTTTGTCGACCTTACAATTAATGTTGAAGCGAAACACTTGGTACGAAATTTTCAAACTTTTACCATGAATGGTTGTCTTCCTGTAGACTTTTTGTCGTGCGGTAATGTGGAGGAGATAGAAAAATCAAGTTATTTTGCACTCTCCAAAATATATCCGATTAATAACTTCCAGACCAGATATAATGAGCCACTTACAAAACCTGTGATGTGTGTGTGCAGGTAAATTTTAGCTCATAAATATAACATTGAAAAAAAAAGACATCGAAATAGTTCCTTGTTAAAAAAAATCTATTCTATAACTAATTTATCTACGTGAAATCTAAAAATAAAAATAAAATTAAAAAAAAATCTTAAACCTTATCTGACTTTATATTTAGGGTCAGATTTTCAAATGTTACATATTAGCACGTTCTCATTTGTATCAGTAATGCAGTACTGATAGTACTGGAATGCACGGACCTCTAATTACTCGTCCATTGTAATCAGCTTGCTCCGTTCTGTGTCAATGATTTAGACCTCTTTTATAATGTCACTTACATAGAAGTTTGATTTGAGTTATAAAAGATTGTGAAATTACAAACTTTGCAAATTATATAAAAGCTTGTTTGCTATTTTTGAATCCTGGTTGTGTTAATGAATCTTTTATTGTATTTTTATTTCTACTGACCCCAAAAACATTGTCATAGCAAAAAAAGCAAAGTAACAAATCCGTTTCCTGTTAATTGTTCAAATTTTACTCTTTTTATCATACTTCAAAGAATAAGTGAGTATAAAAAAACGAAATAGGTCTTGTAGTTTTAAATAATGAAGTTCAATATTTAACTAAAATATGGTTAGTCTTATCTATAACCAACCTTTTCTAAAAAAATATATATGAAAAGTTTACTCTATAGATAATTAATTAATCTTATAAAATCTTACGCTTTAAGTCGTTTGATAAATCTCTTGTTGTCAAAGAAATTATTACACGACACAAATTCATTATAAATAATAACCATAATTAATATTAATGTATTTGAAATTCAATTAAAGGTTACTTAATATTGAGTCCATCAATATTTAATATTAAGTAATGACAATTTTTAGGGTTCCGCACCTAAAGAGTAAAAACGGAACCTTATTACTAAGACTCCACTGTCCGTTTGTCCATCTGTCTGACACCAGGCTATATGTCATAAACCGTCAACTGTTACTACTATAAGACCAAAAAAACTAAAACAGAATAGAATAAATACATATTTAAGGGGAGATCCCTAAACAACAAAAGATATCATATTTTTTAAAGGTGAGTTACAATTTTTTTTCACTTTAAAAATAAATACTTAAAAAAGTCTATATTTAAGCGGGGCTCCCATACTACCAACGTGATTCGTTTGCCCGATGTTAATAATAGGAACAGGTAGACGCTTGGAGTATTCATGTAATATTTAGTTATTTATGTATTTAGGAAAAATATTTGAATAAAATATATAAACAAGGGGGAACATCATTTGTTTTTCCGATTTTTATTGATAATGGTACGAAACCCTTCGTATGCGTGTCCGATTCTCACTTGGCTGATTTTTTAGTATTACGACGTCTCTGGCTGTCATTATTTTTTGATACATTTTGGTGTGATTCGTACATAATAAAGATATACCTAACCTTGTAGTTTTTGAATTATTTATGAGCTCGTTTAATCTTGATAATACTTACTTGTTTTAAAGAAAATACTCAGTGATCATATTTTTTGTTCGATACAAAAATGTTTAAGGCCAGTGAAATGTAGAATGTGTATAAACAAAATGCTTTTTACGAGATAATTTTTTAAATATTTTTTTATTTTCTCTTACACTTAAATATTTTAACTCTTAAGTACTTACATTTGTTAAGCAAATATTGTAAATCTACTTCTGTGCGAGATACAACCAAGATTATGCTATATATTTTGGTTGGCTTTTTGCCAGATTCCTCAAAAAGCTCATATTACCATTTAAATTGTTATTATCCTTCTGTAACTATAAATAACTGATACATTGTAATCCTTATCATGTAAATATACTGCATGAAAATTATTTAAGATGTTATTATCTTTATATTGTTTTATTTGATATATATTTATTTAGTTAAATTAATGTAATCTAACATTTGAGGTTATATTGCTTGTCCAATGTATATATACAAGTAGTAATCAAAGGATATGCCTATTTTACACAAGGCATGTTTGTACAGAAAATATTTATAAATGAGAATAAAATAAATGATTACTAGACAACCTTGTTAGAGAAAAAATATATAGATTTTTATGCAGTAGATACTGGCAACAAATCAGCTCCTTGATTATGGTTACCTTTTAAGATTATTATGATCCTTTTAAGATGATTATTATTTTTCAATTATATAATTATATTTCATCAATATCCAATTATATAATATATATTATATAATTGGCTATTGTATATTTTAATCCTGTGGTATATCTGAGGTATCCGATATATTTGATGCTTAGGTCTCAATGTAGTGGTATCAAAAATAATTAAGTACGTATTTTTTTTTCCTATAAGAACATCTAAAATAATACTTGTTAAAACAATACCCTTGGTTTATTCTGTTCAATCATTTATATATCGAAATGCTCATGTTGATTAATGGTTAGTACTTTATAAAGACATTTCCCTTGACTTCAACATGATGGATGATACTGCAATAAAAATAAAAGAGAAGTGTTTATTTCATCAAATTTAGAATCCGGTATCGATAAGTTCAAAAAATATAAATAACTGAATATTTTATTTACCAATTGCAATTGAAAGAAGATAAAATGAGCAACTTATTGATCTAACAAGGAAGAAAAGGTAAAGTAAGATAATGATAAGTTGTCAACGCACAAAATCATTGTTCTTAATACTTACATAATAATTTGAAAGGTAACTATGATTTTAAATAATATAATTGAAGAAAAATACTATAGATATTTAAAGGAAACTTACTATGATTTATGTTGATTTTTTTATAAATAAATATGAAACTGATCAACATAAAATAATAATTATAAAACACAATTAGTGACGTCTATCATCAGTCTGTGATATATTCTAGCAATCTTTACACATAGTTCACTTTATTGTCATGTAATATATAGTATCTGTGCATTTGTGTTGCGTCCTTCCTACCTTATCTCTCTGCACTGACTATTACCTTAAAGAGGACAATGGACTTTGGATACGCCAATACAAGACTTGCAAAAGCCGTTTCAGTAGATTTTTTCAGTACCTTACGGACAAAAAGAAAAGGATACTGAAAACTATAAAAGAAAAGAGCCCAAGATGAAGAATGAAGATACTGAAAAGCTTCCATTTTTTTTCCGAATATTTATCCCATATATCCCATCCAACAATGGCCCATCGCATTTATACTCTCGCACACCCAATGTTAATGATATTTTTATTAAAATAAAACGCTGGCACAAGGAGAGGATGTTGGTCATAACACAAAACTGTTTACTAAAAGCACACGTTGTATAATTTAAACATTTTACCAGAGCTTTGAAACAATGCAATAGTTTCTTAGGTCCGAGAGAAATATTACTAACAGATTTTGATGGAAGTTTCTTAGAATAATATGATAAAATACAAGTTGTAAATTCTGTTTCGTTTTCGATTTTATTTTGTCCACGTGATAAAACAAAATGATTTTTTTATTGTTCTTTTTAATGAATTTACAACTAGTTAAATTATTGAGTTGTATTTTATTTCCAGTAGTAAAAGTAAACTTTAACAAATATATATATTTTAATTTAATAAAAATAATTTATAGATTAATATTTATTTTATATTCTGAAATACAGTTACGTACAACATTCTTAGTTTAAAATTATAACCGGAAATAGGACTAAGTTTTAATTTAAAAATTAGAATTTATAATGACAAAATATATTAACAATAAAACAAAATAAACTAATAACATATTACATATTTAATTTTATTGATAGTAGTTAAAGAAAAACAATCAAGATTGCTATGAAAACGATTAAGTAAAAACTTTTATCCCTAAAGATTATCGTAAAAAAATATATTTGATTTTGGTCCTTATGTGTTCTGAACTATTTATAAAAGGCTTCGATGAAATGTTAATAGGTTACATGACGTTCAAATTTTCGGTAAATCAGTAATTGATATTAATTAATTTAGTCCAGGTAGGTGACACGCTGGCTGATGGCTAATTTGAATTTAAATGAATTGTTATGTATGTGTTAATTTAAAAACCTATCAATTCTATTCCAAAATAAATGTAAAACCGATCAAAATCGATAATGTAACACTCTGCCAAGTTGTAACTATTTCCATCATGGACCATTTTTCTCTATAGTATGATGTTCCAGACTGGATACAATGTAATAATATTAAATCTAAATTAAACTCTTTTTACATTCTTCCTACCAAAAACGTTGGGTAGGCCCCAAGGACAACCTTTGCAAAGTAAAAAATTAAAGTATATTATTACTTAAGACTAAGTCATAAGAGTAAACAAAGGTGACTTCCTCTTCTTTTGCAATTATCTTAAAAGAAACTTAATTAATTTAAAAGAGATAATAGATTTATTTTTTTGTTACGAGTTATGGTTGCAAAAGAATTAGCAAAACTAAACCGGTGGACATATTTAACGGAACGCAAAAAACAGACTGCAAGATCATATGAAAACACATTTTTGTTGTACAATACATTTGATTATTATTCTGAATTAATTAAATTAACATTTTTGAACATAAAAAATCACAAAATTAAAGCGAAAGAAACGAAATTAAAGACAATAAGGTCAGTGACTTAATTCTGAAGAGTTTTGACCTAACACAATGAAAACTAAAGAAAAGTTAATATTGTCCAAATGACTGGTTTTTTCGCGATGGGTGATACAATCAGTATTTAGTGTTGCCACCTCTTGCTGTTAAAACTGCCTGCATGCGTCTGGGCATGCTCTCTATTAAATTGTCAATAAAACTTTGCGGCATTGAGTTCCATTCTTCAACCAATGCGGTTTTGAGGTCTCTTACGTTGACAGGTGATGGATTTCTTTGTTTAGTTTGACTTCCCAGTTTGTACCAAACGTGTTCTATTGGATTTAGGTCTGGCGAGCGTGCCGGCCACCCCAAAACCTGGATTCCGACCTCATTAAGATATTCCGAAACTAATGCCGCAATGTGAGGTCGAGCGTTGTAATGCATTAGAAGAAAATTGTCTCTAATGAAAGGGGCAAAAGGCATCACAATCTGCTCTAAAATGTCGGTTACGTATCTTGCCGCAGTCAGGGAGCCGTTTTCTACGATGTGTAGCTCCGTGCGTGCTCCTAAGCAAATACCGCCCCATACCATTACTGACTCTCCACCATACGGCTCTCTCCCAATAATGTTACACTGAGCGTATCTTTCTCCGGGTCGTCGCCATACTTTGGTCCTTCACTCATCACTAAAAAGAACTTTTCCCCAAGCGTCATTATTCCAATTTAGGTGGAAACGAGCAAAGCTGGCCCGAGCCACTCGATGACCTGCGGTGAGCTGTGGACCTCTGGCAGGCAAGTACGCCCCTATACCAGCTGCCTTCAGTCTTTTTCTGACAGTTTTGGTACTAATTATCACTTGTCGAACTTCCTGCAGCTGGTTTCGTACCTCAGAAGAAGTCAAGGTACGGTTTCTGAGAACATTGCTGACAATAAATCTATCGTCTCTCTCTCCTGTTACTCTTTTGCGACCTTGTCCTTTACGCCTGGTATACTCTCCAGTCTGCCGGTATCGTTTAACATTGCGGAAAATCACAGACTTGGAAACATGTAATGTTTGAGCCACTTCATTGTAAGTGTAACCATTTTCAATAAAAGTTACAGCTTTAGAAACCAGAGCAACGCTGAGATCCGGCATTATCGCCTAAATTTATCGAATTAAGTTCACTTCACTCAATAATGACAATTTTTTGTCAAAAAAACAACAGAAATAAAGTTTTTGTTAAAATCAACAAAAGCCGACGAAAATTTCATACACTACGTGTCTCAGAAATTAGCAGATAAACAAAAAAAAAACAAATGAAATTTAAAATAAAATTATTTTTAAAATCATCTTTTTTTTTTAATACATAATATTGGTATAGTGGCCAGTACGAAAATATGAAAATATTTTCCGTTATTCGACCTTTTTTTTGCGTTCCCCTAAATATGTCCATGAGTGTAGATTAGATTAGATTGGGACCACAACCGAATAAAACTTAACGATGTTTTATTAACATTATTTATAACATGAAGAATGATCTTTATATATGGCTACTGCTAATAATAATATTATTGTATTTGAATAAATTAAATTATAAGTTGATTTTGCTACAGAGGATTTGAAGTGCATTTAGTAATTTCTTCTTTTTAAAGACAATATATTTTTATCTGTATCATTTACTGTGGGAATTGAGCTGAGCCCCTCTCTTTTTTATGCTACTAAATTTAGAAAAAAAAAATGTAATTAACACTTATGGAAGCGCATGATTATTTAATATGGGAACTCCCATAGAGAAATTTCTTTTTGCTATGACTTTTTTCAAGTTGATATTTCTCATCAACCATCTCAAATAAAAATTCTAACTCAGTGGTGAAAATCATGAATTTTGTTTAGAGGCTTCGATGTAGTGTTGTCGTAAAACAGCGAAATGAACGCTCAGCTCAACGAATGAACATTGCCACAAATGGCTATTTTTTTTTGAAAGGGGATAATATAATAATATTATAAACAATCCAACTCGTACATCTTGGTAATAAGTAATTTAATATAATTTTGAATATAAGGAATAGTATAAATAAAAGAGAGGTATATAAAAGATATGAAGGGAAAAGTTTATGTCGTCACCGAAGAAATGTAGGAATTAATCAGAAACAGTTATTCGATCTTATTTTTTTTTTACTACCAAAAGTTCATACAAATTCATTTATACAGGATATAATTGACTTAAATAAGTATGCAAAACAATTTATTTGTACCCTTAGATACTAAAATGCAACTAAATTTGAGATTTTTTACAATTTAAAATACATAAACTTAAATTAAAAATACATAAGCAATATAGGTATGTTTAACCTGTTAAAAACAATTGTAATTAGAGCATTTCTTAAACTTTAACTTAAATATATTCAAGCATAATAATATGTGTATGTCTAACTCTGACTTTCAATAAATGTTATGTAAATTCAATTCTTACAATGTTGGCTGCTATTTCATGACATTTTCTTTACAGTGCAGCGTCCCTAGCACACCGAGGTTAGCAGTGTATTTTAAATATTCATTGTACTTTTATTTATGCAAAACAAACATTTTCTGCAGTTTTCTTTGTAAAAGTTTTAATACTTATTTAGACGATGCATAATTGATTAGACTGTCTCTTTTTCTTCTATTGTGTCTAAGAAGATTGCTATGGCCCAGCATTGAATTATTCAATTACAATAAATGACAGATAGTTTGATTTTATTCAATATGGAAGCGTTGGAAATATTCTAATATAAATATATTATCAAAGTAAAATATGTATATTAGACAAGACGAAGCTTCTTAGCATTCCATGGATTCACCGTGCGGGTGCCGGGCCCATCGCGTTGCAAGGAGAGGAGTGCAAGCAGTGCTTGGGACTTGCGACCCAGGAGTAGGTTTAAGGGGTTAAAACGTTATCAACTTCTCGGAATTATAAGTTTACACTTTTTCCACAACAATTAAATTCACTGTAGGTAGCTCCCTAAATATTCTTATATACTCGTGATATATAACTCCTTAATATTTTACTTATTTTTGACTTATATTTAGTCTACGGCAAAGAGAAACAAGGATAGTTCTTTGAGATTTTATTTTTATGTGAAGTTAGTTTTAGTGAATCGACTTTAACGAACATGGTTAAGCTTATATTTTGCTTCGAATTTAATAGTGTTTTTTTTAAGTTTGCACGCCTAGACGTTAATTCTTGTACTTCTTAAGGTTGTTGTTTAATAGTATGAATCCACATAAAGTCTTTTTTGATTTTGTGAAAATTGTGCAATAAAGAATAAATAAATACAATAAATAATACACTTTTAAATCTTTATTTATATTCTTCCTCTGTTTCTAAATCTTTCACTGTTACCTATTTTTTAAGGTATTTAACCTCTCGCTTTTTGTAAATATCACTTTATCACATCAAATCACTCTTTAGTACCTACTCATTAGTTTAGGCCTATAGCCCTCAGCTAATAATAATCAATGTCCAGGCTCTGTGTGTTAGTGACTAGTTGATGATAGTCTGTAAAGCCATGTCAGCTTTGATAAGTTACTTGGGATGCATGCCAAAATATGTTGAACTGAAACGCGTTATCACTTACTTAATTCTATAGCTTAGTGTATGATACCGATAAAAGTACTATTAAAACTATACTATATTCCATCGCACTTAACTGATATTACACCTATAATTGAACTATCAAAATTAAGAATAAAACATATTTTAATTATCATCATGTCGTTGGGATTATAAGCTATTTTATGTTCATTTCTAAAATGCACTTTTTTGGACTTTCTAGAATATGACATAAAGCAATAAATAATATAAGTGATTGAAATATTAAATATACTTCAATGACTTATAAAGTATATTTGAATTATATTTTTTTGAATGTCTTTAAAAAAATAATAGCATAAAATATAATACGCTTTATAAATAAATAATATTTATATTTTAGATATTTAATATCAATAATTCTTTTGTTGTTAGTTAACGATTTTTAAATAACTATCATTTTATACAAAAGTTGCTTAGTTTGAATTGATAGTAATATATATTTCAAATCAAAACTGAAACAGGTATCCATCCTTACGTTGTGGACACTTTATCTGTCCGAGCGAAGCGCTATGCTTCATCATTTTAGTGCGTACAGCGAAGGACAGCTTGCCTGAGACAGTACTTCCTGCCAAATACAATGTAGGTTTCTTCAAGAGAAGAGGGTATAGGTTGCAAGGTTAATGTGCTTTACCACCTATGGCTACATTTGGACTCTCTATCATGGTATGGTAATGATATCAGCAACATAAGCATAGACGAAAAAAGCTTGTTAGCATTCCATGAATTCACCGTGCGGGTACCGGACCCATCGCGGTGCATGGAGCAGTGCGGTGGAGTGGAAGTAGTGCATGGGACTTGCGACCCAGGTGTAGGTCTAAACTATTATCCAAAAATATTGGAAAGTGAAAGAAACCAGATTAGTATCTTATATAAATTCGATTCTTAGAGACAAGACAAATAGATTTGTTTACCAAAAAGTATGGAAGATAAAGAACTAGCTGTTATCTTCCCGGAGCTGTATTTTAAATTAATTCAGTAATTATGATTCTTATTTTATTAGAAGAAAAATGAATATTATTAAATTATGAGGGAAAGCGTCTAAACTCTTTAAGCTGTGGAAAGTGCTAGAAACGTGACTAATTTCATCGTAAATTTTAAAAAAACTAAATCTGTATTTGGGTACCTCGAGTTGATGTAATATAAAGTTAACTCCCAAAAAAAAAAAGATAAAAATAAAGCTAACTGCGGATCCCATGTATAGTCCCATGTACTTGGGCTTTAAAGGTTTTAACTTTAAATCTCCTTTTACCAAACCTTTGACGCATTCAACAGATACTATATTATTTCCTAACAGAAGAGATAGGAAGAGATAGGAGACTCACATGAGTGAGTGACATAGGTCATAGAGATGTGAGTTTAGAGATAATAAAAAGCATCCTTATTAAATTCCTCTGTCAAGAACGAAATCACATTTGCTATTATAATTTCAAATTTGTTTAAATTTTATGTGCACCATAATGCCACCATAGTTTGTAAGAAACGCTTCAAACTAAAAGCGTAAATATTTGCGGAAAGCTGGATTGACTATAAATAAAAAATAAGCCACTTTTAAGTCTATAGTGACCATGTAATTGTTATCTTATATTAATTTAGATACCGTTCTATGGTCTCCCATTTTGAAGTGAGACTTAGCTAAGAACTTATTGAAAGGTTTATGATTCAAAATGAATCTTTTATTGCCATTCGGTTTACGTGCTAGAAATATTCTAGATAAAAAATAATATACCGACCGAATTGAGAACCTCCTCCTTTTTGGAGTCGGTTAATAAAATGGTTACATAATGCATTACAAACGTTAATAGCGCCTTAACTTCATATTTTTTTAATGGCTATAGATATATCTTACTTCTTTTGTATATATGAGTCTCAAGTGCTTGTACGAAACATTTGTGCTTAGTATGTAATTTTGAGGTTGTTTTTATTTAAAAATATAGCAAAATAGTTTCGTGGTATCTAGTAGATAATTTCCTATAAAATTAGAGCTTGACGTTTCATAAGTACTATGTCAATTACAATAAACAATGTGAATTTGACTTTTATATTTTTAAAACCTCCAGTTTCTTATTAACTGTGTATATTTACGAATTAAATCTTAAACATACCCAGTGTTTTTTGAGATTTACTAATTACCTTTCCTTACCTACGGGATACCTATTGTGATCTATAAACAAATTTATATAAATAAAGAATGAAAAATAAACCGATATGGGCAGGAATTCAAACCCGCGACCTCTGGGACACCGTCTCATCGTTCTACCAATTGAGCTACCGTATCGCAGTCCATCTCGTTAAATTAAGCATTCTATGTGTGATCGTCCCTGCCCGTATCGGTCATCGTATCGGTAATTTTAATAAGCTTAACATGTTTATAGATATTTTCAAATATAATCACAGTCTTTTAAGTTTATTCATATAGTTTAGTTATCTTACAAAAATAACTTTAATACGACAATCTTTGGCCCCTTGGTATTTATTATTAAGTGCATGAGCTAACGAAATATGTCAAATATAATAAAGTAAATATGTTAAGAATATTTAATTATAAAATAACAGAACACAAAAATATAACGGTGGAAGATTTTGCTACCCAGTAACGAGATATCTTGTTTGTGTTTCATTATCTCTATAAGATTATATAAAAGTTATAAAAATATAAATTCATATTTTTATATGGGTAAAATTCTAATTTATAAGGTCAAGTTACGGGTAAGATTCACAGTTAGAAATATTTATTATTATACATCTATGATCTACATTCACATTAAAAAAATCACAGTTTAATTAACAAATTCGTTTGAATAAGTTGAAAATCTTAAATCAAAATCACCAATCAATAAAATAATGAAACCTAAAAATATATGTTCAAAAGGTCGCCAGTCTAATAGTCAAAATCGACAAGCTCTGAATAATTCTAAGGTCAAAAGAAGTAACTATAAGCTGAAAGTATTTTTTTACTGTTTTTTTTAATAACCCCAGTAAAAAAAGAAAAGAATACACCCTGTGTAAATAGGTTCACTCGAGACAGTCATATTGCACAAGGTAGCCATTGTTCTATAGTCAGAGTAAAAACCGCTACGTAAATAATATTTTTTAGTTAGTCATAATTTTAATTCAAATTCCAAATATCTTTATTCAAGTAGGCATTTACGCGTACTTTTGAATCGTCAATTACATTAAATGGTCAGTATAGTCAGTCTGTGAGTAAGCTACGACCAGATTGGAATGTTGTTTTGCTGAGAAGAGCTGGCCAGAAACTCAACATAACTTAGTACGCCAGTGGTCAAATAAATTGATGTAGGTAATTAAAATTTCAATCCAATAACTTGACCTTCTTTGTAACTAATATGGTTATAGTTTTATTATTATTATAGTTATTATTATAATTTAAATTCCCATTATTTTTCTGTTTTGACTCTATGCAACAAGAAAATGATTCAATATATTTCTTCCACCGTCTATATTTATTTTAAACTCCAATTTCAAATTTGAGTAAGTATCAAATAATTAAAAAAATATTGAAATATCTACTACTCATTTAAGGTCTAAGCAAAAAAATAGGATTTCGCGGAGGTCTCGTTTTTGAAATCCCTGCCTGTTTCGGTTTATTTTTTCATTCTATATTTATTTATGGCTATACACGTTTATAAATATTTTAAAAAAGGTTCTTTTACCAGAAACCCTTTAACAGAGGATACATTTGTAACATTTTGGGTAAGATATTCTACTTTATCCTACCCCTCAGAGTTTGTCATTCTCTTACGTATCACACAGTATATGATTACTCCAGAATCCTAACCTTGTTAATTGCCGTTTTAATATATATATATATATATCGCAGACGGTCATTAATACGAACGCCAAACAAAACTCGACACGAAATGCGTCACATGCCATTCAGCTAACTTCGTGCTAGGAGAGAAGCAAGTTCATGGAGCGATAAACATATCGTAGCTTACTGCTCTATTTAAAGTATAGGATATTTTAATATAAGTTTATTTTAATATTTTTTTAAGCGCTTTACTCTGTGTTTGCACTGTATTTTTAGGTTGACTGGTAGAGAATGCTTTTAAGCATTAAGTCCGCCTTTTGTACTAGTTTTAGGTAATAAAGACCAAATAAAAAAATAAATATTTTGAAATCCGAAAATTTGTCTCATTTTCACGACAAAACATAAAAAATGCTTATGCATTTCTTCTGTTTTGTCATGGTGACAGTCTTATTTTAAAACTAAAAATGTATTGTTATTTGTATACACTGTAAGTAGTAATGATCGATGGCTTATTATTTGAGGCAATAGCGATATCAGGGTTTTTTTTGTCGTCTTACGCTAGATTACGAGATTTCTCCCTCGTAAAAAGATCTATGTCTAATATGTTGACTCATGCAATAAACTATCGCCATAAGAAGTTTCATAAAAATCCATCAAGTTGTTTTTGCGTGACGCGCTAAAAAAGAAAGAACATTTATCAACAATAACTTTGTAGCAGCTAATAAAGATTTTGTATTTGTGTTTATTTAAAATATAAAGCTATTATTTATATATTAAAAGTATTACATTAAAAAAAAAAGTAATATATACAAAGAAGAACAAAAAAAAAAATGAGTTATTACTTAAGAGATATCTTATAAGTAATACAATAAATAAATTATTAGATAGATACATACAATTCAGGACTATAAAAAAGTCATATGAACAAAATGTTATGGAAACGTCTTACTGTGTTGAAATAATGCATAAAAGTTTGGATAGTTGCAAAGTTTTAAAATTTATATTATAGGCTAACATTTTCGGCCTCGGAATAGCGTAGGTGTGTGGTGAAAACTAAACTTTGATGAATATATATGATAAGTAGATCATACATATATCAGGTTGCTCATCATAATGTGACCGCTAGTATTTTTAATTTAATTATTGTTAATTAAATTTCGCAAAAAACTCATTTGTATTTTAAATAATATATCATTATCGTATATTATATTAGCAAGGTTGTCAAACGTGTTATACATATACACGTTGTAAGAACGAAGAACAATTATTTAGTATGGAAATGAAGTCAATTACGACTAATGGTTTTATTCCAATGAAATGTTTTGCTATAAATAATAAATTACTAAAAACTAATAATCACTAAATCTAATAATAAATTACTAAAATCTCGATCTTATTCCAATTTTTGATAGCTGTAGCTGTACTAAGTCTGACGTGACAATCCATATTCATGAGTCTAAAGGGATATCCACTTCAGAAAGTTATAAGACTATGCATATTCTTTTGAAGAGATTATCTCTTAATACCCGATGACGTGAGCATGTTTTTTTGGTTCAAAGTAAAGTATGTATATTCAGTATTTATTAATAGTGCATTTCTGATCTGTTTTTACCTTCTTATACGGGTGATTTTATAAGATTTTATACCTATTATATATAAAAATAATAATTATAACAAAATCCAATATTAACGTTTACAATGTTAACGTTAATATAGGTTTTTAGATTTATAAGTGAGGATTGGGGAATTAGAATAATTTTGCCTCTTAGCTAACAGCTATCCGATTTTTATTTCTTGTATTAATTTTATATAAATTACAATGTTTCTTGAACTTTGAAATATTTTTATGAACGTAAATTAAGTTTTCATAAATATATTAATTATAAACAGTCATAATTTTAAATTCTTTAAATTTGTTTCTTAAAGAGTCTCTTGGTCTCATATTATATACTAGGGGTCGCCCGCGACTCCCTCCGCGCGATTTTTAGTGTTTCCTCAGCGCAGGCGAGGAAAGCTCTCAAAAAAGAAATCTTTTCTCGTTTTTGCAGCATTTTTCATTGCTGTTTGACTTCTATAAGTCACAGCGAGATGACATATACCCTATAGCCTTCTTCAATAAACGGACTATTTAACACAAAAAGAATTTTTCAATTCGGGCCAGTAGTTTCAGAGATTATTGCGTTCAAACAAACAAACTCTTCAGCTTTATAACATTAGTATAGATTATATTATTGACCACTTTCATATAATCAAATTAACTAATCACTTTTTTCTGTATATAATCATCCTATCTTAAATAATTTCTATTAGTTATTTATATTATTGATTTGTGTTATTATGTTATGCTTATTGACAGATGACAGATGTGAAGTTATTTGTTTTTAATTTTGGATAATGTTTATTTATTAGTCGATACATCGCAGCGCTACCTGGTGGTGAGTTACATCAATGGGCAAAGCATATTCGTTTTCTTCGAGGAAAAATACATGGTCATACCAATTTTTATAACAATCGGTTGAACGGGGCGGAAGTCGATATTTGACAGCGTCGCCTGGTGGCGAGTTATATCAATGGACATAGCATATTCGTTTTCTTCGAGGAAAAAGACATGGTCATACCAATTTTTATAACAATCGGTTGAACGGGGCGGAAGTCGATATTTGACAGCGCCGCCTGGTGGCGAGTTACATCAATGGACATAGCATATTCGTTTTCTTCGAGGAAAAAGACATGGTCATACCAATTTTTATAACAATCGGTTGAACGGGGCGGAAGTCGATATTTATTTATTTATTTATTTATTTATTTATATCTTTTCCACTTAGAATCATAATCAGTGATCACTTGTGTACTTCAACATGGAAATGTCAGGAGGGCCTATTACGATACTAGATTTATCGTAATAAGCCCTTCTGAAAAAGCACTTTCCATCTTAATGTTAAAGCTATGAGGGTTCCAAACGCGTCCTGGTCTGAGAAGAACCACACAACAAACTCAGCCGGATATATTTTTTGTTATTGTGATCACTGTTTCACAAACGTCAAACTTAAATGTAATTTTGGAACAACTAGAACCGTCGCAATCAATCGGAAAAGAAGCCTAATGATTTCAGGCAACGAAAATTAAATAATAATAATAACAGAAAAAATAAATATATATAAATCTTCGGCCTGCCACACAACCAGTCACCGCAAGCAGCACCCGTTCACGAGCATAACACAAGAGCCAGCCATCACCCCCTTCGCACATATTTGAGGGAGGGAGGCAACCCGACTCCCGATGCTACCGCAAGTAGTGACTTCTAAGGAATCGGTGTGATGCAGAAGGTCGATAAAGCAAAATTAATTTATAACAAAAAACAAATTGCGGAGATTACTAGCTATTCGCAATACAATTCAGATTCATTCCCAGGCCATACCGTCGTCGATGTAATCCTTTACACTATAGTAGGATTTTTTTATTAAATTATTTTTAACATACAATTTAAATTTATTTAATGAGAGGCTTAAGGCTTCATTTGGGAGCTTATTATAAAAACGTATACAATTACCCTTAAAGGATTTACCTATTTTATATAGCCTAGTGCCGGGCATAGCGAGTTTATTTTTATTTCTTGTATTAATTTTATGTAAATCACAATTTTTCTTGATCTTTGAAATATTTTTATGAACGTAAATTAAGTTTTCATAAATATATTGATTATAAACAGTCATAATTTTAAATTCTTTAAATTTGTTTCTTAAAGAGTCTCTTGGTCTCATATTATATATTGCGCGAACAGCTCTCTTCTGCAATGTAAATATGGTATCAATGTCAGCCGCATTGCCCCATAAGAGTATACCGTATGACATTAAGCTATGAAAGTAACTAAAGTAAACTAATCGAGCAGTTTCCATATTTGTTAATAGACGTATTTTTTTAACCGCGTATGCAGCAGAACTTAGTCTGCTTGACAAATCAAATATATGAGGACCCCATTGCAATTTTTCATCTAAAGTAATGCCCAAGAAAGTAGTAGATTTGACCAAGTCCAAATCCTCATTATTTAATTGTACATTGGTTCTAACATTTTTAACATTTGGTAAACTAAATTTGACACATTTCGTCTTTTTTTTATTGAGCAACAAATTATTGGCGTTAAACCATTGTACAAAATCTGAGAGAGCATTGTTTACATCGTCAATAACAGATTGCCGTCTATTAACTTTAAAAGTAAGAGAAGTATCATCAGCAAACAATACTATCCCATGTTTTTCCCTCACTAGGTGAGGTAAGTCATTTATGTAAATGAGGAACCAGAAAGGTCCTAAGATAGAGCCCTGTGGCACACCTATTTTTACCAAAGAACCAGAGGAACGTTTTCCATTTACATCAACTTTTTGGACTCTATCATTAAGATATGAACAAATTAAATCTACTGACTTATTTTTAACTCCATAATGTTCTAACTTTTTTATAAGGATTTCATGTTGAACGCAGTCAAACGCCTTAGATAGATCACAGAAAATGCCAAGTGCATCCTGTGATCCTTCCCAGGCTTCAAATATGTTTAGTAATAGCTCAACACCAGCATCTGTTGTAGAGCGACCGGCAGTGAAACCAAACTGGTTTTTGTGTAAGAGATTGTTTTTACTAAAATATGCCACAAGTTGATTAAGAATTATTTTCTCAAAAATCTTACTAAAAGTGGGTAAGACTGAAATAGGTCTATAGTTACTAGGATCTAATGAACAGCCGGATTTGAATAATGGAGTTATTTTACTTTGTTTCATTAGATCAGGAAATACACCATATTCTAAACAATTATTAAATATTAATGCTAAGTCTGGCGCTACAATGTCAATTATGGACTTAAGTATGTCAACAGAAAACCCCCAAAGATCACTAGTCTTTTTAACGCTAATTGATCTAAATACTTTGATTACTTCTTGAGCATTAACTTTTTCAAACTTAAAAGTGCTAACACATTGATCTACATTATCTCTAAGTAAACCCATAGCTGCAGCGGTAGAAGAATTTAAAGATAACGTTGTAGTCACTGGAATATTAGTAAAAAAGGTTTCAAAAGCAGTAGCAACCTCGAGGTCAGACGTAACATATTTATTATCTATATTTAATTTAAAGTCGATCCTCTGGGATTTAGCTCTTCCAGTTTCCTCATTAATTATTTTCCAAGTTGTTTTTATTTTATTATTGCTATTTCCTATTTTATTTTGAATAGGGTTGATTTTTTGCTATTTCACATTGTTTTTTAAAAGATTTGGAAAATAATTTTACCTCATCCCTAAACTCATTACTAGTATTAAACATCAATTCCGCATACATATTATATAATTTTTCTCTATTTTTGTGTAACTCAGCAGATGCCCAATCACTAAACACTAATTTATTATTAACAACCACTGTTTTTGGAGTAAATATAATAATAATAAGTTGAATAATTTAGTGAAAGTACTAAAAAAGTCATTGTACATAATATTGGGGTTTGAATTTTTTTTCAAGGGCAAATAGCGTACTAAGCCATTTTTAATTTGTTCGATACGTTCTACAGTCACTGGTATATAACTTATTTTCTGTTTTGATTTTTCTCTCTTGCTACAACTGAATTTAATAAATTGGCCATAGTGGTCAGAATCTAATGTATTGAATAAACATTTAAAATTTGGAATAACACTTGTAAAAATGTTATCAATACAAGTGGCACTAGTGGTTGTGACTCTAGTAGGCTCCATAAACATGTGTAAAAGATTATAAGATTTGAACAAATTTAAAAACTTTATACTTAATGAATTTTGTTCAAGAATATTAATATTGAAGTCTCCACAAATGATTACCTTTTTACTAGAATGTGATAGTTTATGCAATACCTCATCCATAATCTTTTCAAAATGTTCAAAGTTAGATGACGGTGGCCTATAAACATTTACAATTATGAACTCTTCTAATTCAACTGAAGCAAGTTCAGTTGTCCGCTCAACAGAGTGGCTCACTATGTCCTTGCGTTCTTTGAATTTTATCTGTTTATTCAAAATAATTAAAGAGCCACCATGTATGGAATTAACTCTGTTGAACGAACTACCAACCTGGTGGTTATTGAAATTAAATATTAATTCATCATTCTTAAGCCAATGCTCAGTGACACAAAAAATATTAATATTAAAAGTATTTAAAAACAATTCAATTTCTAATTCCTTATTTCTAATACACTGAATGTTCTGATGCACCAGGTTGATACAGTTTATGTTATGTTTTTTATTATTTATTTTAACAATTTTTGTATTTCTATAATCATCATTAATATCATTATTTGATATCTTAATTATTTGGCTAGAGGATATCTCTACTGTCTTAATGTCTAGTTTAAACTACTACTAATACTACTATTACAAGTTGGATTTATTTCCAAGCTGTTTTTACTTATACAAGTAACTGAATGCTGTTCAATAGAAACAATTTTAGCCAAATTATTGGCTGTCATAGTAAAATAATATAATAGCAATGAAGCTACCTGTCTTTTAATATATGGAGATAGGTAATACCTACCATTAGTCAAATTATAAAAGTTACTAACATTAGTGTTAGTGTCAATCACATGAAATTTGTCATTATACAAACATAAATTATATATCAGTAAGTTTATCTTATATCTAATTTTATTTTCGGCCTGTGGCAAACCTTGATTATAGGGTAATGAAAACCAGACAATTTTATTGACATCTAAGGTACTTATAGTTTCAAAACATTTTTTAAATTCCAAATAATTTACATTATCTCTATTTCCTACAAAAATTATTATATTTGTTGACTTAGTAAATTGTTTACTTGAATTCTTTATTTGTTTTGTAATATTTATTAAATTATTGTCAGGTGAACAGCTGTTGACATACATTTTGTTTTTCAAAATAAGAATTTAGTACAGATCCCATTCCTTTTCCAATATTATCGCTAAACATATAGGTGTCATATACAGGTGTTAATTTGAGGGAGCCACTATTATTAGAAACAGGGATATCAACCTTATCACACAATATTTTAGCGGGGGAGGACAATGTTGGTTTTACAGAAAATAACTTATTATTACTCTCACATGAACAACTGTTAGTCTGTGAGTTCATACATTCCAAACTATTTTGTGATTTTTGTAATAGTTCATCTACTTTTGACTTTTGTTCGCTTAGCCTATTTTGTGTGTTTTCATATTTTTTTGTAACACTTCTTAAAGTAGTCTGCAAACGGGCTAAATGTGTTTCTAATAATTGTGTGTCAGATTCATATCTCCTATTTCTATTTTCTAATTCTATATTACAAAAGTTATTTTTTTTTAACAATATATTTTTATTAATAATTGATTTTGTAAAAAACTTGTTCTTTTTAGTTAATTTTTGGATTTTCTTAATATATCTATTAATTCTAATATATTTTTTTAATTTCTTATTGCTGCAGCTACCCAGCCTTTGTGAGTTCAATGTGTCATTTGTTAAATCTATAGTGATACAGGGATTTTTAGTTGCAGTAGTCGGGGAGTTGACCAACTGAGAAGCGCTGCCAATTAACTCTGCATAAAAGCTGTGAGTGTGAATGTTAGTTGAGTTTTGAGCGGCCTCTTCCAGTTCCAAGATTTGTTGGTGGGCATCTCTCAGCTCCAGCTCCAGGGTGTTGGTACGCCGAAGGGCCTGCTCATACTCAAGACCACACTCATCAAACCTAGCCACTAATAACTGTAGCCTGTTACGCTCCTCTTCAACATTATTATATTTACCAAGTAACTTAGAAAGTTCTATTTTTAATTTGTCATTATTCTTTAAAACATCTAATGGTTCTCTCTCATTAGCATCTCTTTCATTGTTTAGCTGGGCACACAAGTCCTTACTTAGGTAAAATATAACAGTAGGGCTGTTGGGACTGGAGGTGTCCGTTTCCAAGACGGAGGCCATCCTGATCCACGGCCCTCGCCGGGGTCCCCCTTGCCGGGGTCCCCCTCGTCGGGCGTACATCTCCGTCCAGGATGCGCGGGTGGCGGTGAAGGCCCAGATGAAGTATCTGGGCCTCACCCTGGACGGAAGTTGGAACTTCGGGGCCCACTTCTCTCTGCTGGCCCCGAAGTTACTCTCCACTGCAGTCGCCTTGAGTAGGCTTCTACCCAACGCCGGAGGGCCGCAGACTCCTTGCCGCCGGTTCTACGCCGGAGTGGTGAGGAGCATGGCCCTGTACGGTGCTCCCATATGGTCGGAAGCCCTCACCGCGGATTCCAGGGCCCTTTTGCGTCGCACGCAAAGGGTCCTAGCGGTGAGGGTGATCAGGGGGGTACTGTATACCTACATACACTGCGGCCACACTCCTGGCGAGTGATCCGCCCTGGGAGCTACAGGCGTGGGTCCTCGCCGGAGTGTATTGGCACCGGGTAGAAGCCAGGGTCGGGCGGGTTAGGCTCGAGGCGGATCGGATCAGGGCTCACCGAGCCCTGATCCGACAGTGGAGTAGGGACTTAGAGTCCCCGTCGGCCGGTCTTGCGACGGTGGGGGCTATTTCCCCCCATCTCGATCGTTGGATCGGCCGGCGGCACGGGACTCTAACGTTCCGTCTTGTGCAGGTGCTCACGGGGCATGGGTGCTTCGGTGAGTACCTGTACAAGATCGCGCGCAGAGAGGCGGCCCCCTCCTGCCACCACTGTGACGAGCCCGTGGACACGGCTCGTCACACCTTGGCGGAGTGCGCAGCCTGGGACCGTCAGCATACTGAGCTGACGGCCGTGGTTGGCAGCGACCTCTCGTTGCCGAGCGTTGTTTCCGCGATGCTCGACGACGAGAGGTCCTGGGTCACTATGGCCTCCTTCTGCGAGCAAATCATTGCCGCGAAGGAGGCCGCGGAGCGGGACAGAGAGGCAGCCTCCTCTGAACCGCTCCGCAGGAGTAGGCTGGGTCGAAGGAGGCGGGACTACGCCTGCAGCCTCCTTCCCCAGCTGTAGTGCCTGGAAGGGAGAGGAGGGTGACCTCTACCGCCCGTTATAGGCCTACGAGGTGAGGGTGTCCATAAGTTGATCGGGGCCCCTCGCAGGAGTTCCGCCGGGGCGTCACGGTGAGTGCGAAAGCGATCCCGTGGCGCCCCACTAAGACGATGAGGTCAACCGTTGGTTTTTTAGAGGGTAGCCTTAAAAATGGCAGCGTCTTCTATGCTGCCGGGTAGTCCCACATACCGCCTCGGTCATCACCTTCCTGAACGCAGGGATGATGCGTAACGCATTTTTCCAACGATAAAAAAAAAAAAAAAAAGAAAAGGTAAAATATAACAGTAGGGTAGGTTTCACATTATATAACATTATTTTGAAGGTATTCGTTTTTATATATTCCGTGCAATATTCTGCGGTTGCATCGGAAAATTTGTAAATCTTATGCTGAGCTATTCGGCTTTCCAATTCAGTGAACTTCATGTCACATGCTTTGAATACATCATTGTTATATGTTTCAAAGGAAAATATATACTACCATATTTTTATGAAATTCGTATTTCTTCCAACGCAACTATTATAGGCAATTATTGGTCTAACTCGTAACTCTAGAGGACACTATGGTGTTCGTACCATTACCATCATGTTTATTATGATTCTGCTTAAAAATTATATCTTTAATTATAAAAACCTAAATTAAGTAGTTATTTCACCGGAATATTTTTTTAAAATATAGCAAATATCGATCATAGCATTAAATATTTATTTATCACCAATCAAAAGAAACCGCAGTTCAACCGCAGGACATTCAAAGCTTTCAGTTCTACCAATATTTCTTATAAAACTAAGTTGTCATTTGTATTAAATAAATATAAACTTTTTAAAATTTATTCTGTCTTATCTATTAGTATTAGACTTGAGGCTTACAGACTAAAAAAATAATAATAAAGTAGATATATGTATCATAGACTACAATGAAGTTTTATAACTCAATATAAATAATAATTTATTATTTTTTACATTTTATACATACAATGATTTTATATCTAGATATTTTAAATAACTTATATTGTGTGATAAAAATATAAAATATGATTCATTAAAAAATATAAAATATAAATTCATTCAAAATTTAAACAATAAGTATATTAATAACATGAACTACAAGTGCGAAGAACAAGGAAAATTGTTCACCAGCTGTAATTGCACTCATAATTAAACTGCAGCTTATTTGTACTCAGCGTAAATAAAACAAACAGCACATAGAGAACGTCTTTGTCCACATGCTCTATATTTTTTCTTTTATTTATTTTGTGTCTCAAAATGTAAAAATAGTATCTTTAACATTATCTATAAATATACTCACTGTAATAACGGAAAAACCGTATATCATAAAAGACTTCTGTAGTTTTTTGTGTTACTTCACTATACTTTCGGTATTTTATATATCGATTCGTGGTAATCTAACATCTTTGTGATAATAGGGAACATGCAAAAAAAATAAAATGGTCTCAAATATTTTTTTTTCGATTACTTTTTATCATCTTATTATAATAAAATCATTTTTTTTTAATTTACTAATCATTTAAGGCCATAAAATAATTTATGAAAAGTGTAACTTTAGGGAGCGAAATTCAAAATTCCAAAACGCGCCACCATTGGTCGAAAGGAAATGTGACGTCATTTGACACACCATTCAATATATCGGCGTTTAAGTCCATACTGTGGTATCAGTGTGACTGAGAAAAATAAATAATTTAAACCTATATTTTCGTGCTTAAAGGTTTTATTAAATGATACAATTGTTTAGGTAATCTTAAAAACATTTTCTAAATACGTTGTTTGAGTAACAAAACAAATACCTACAAACTCTTTTTGAATAGCAGTTAGCATGCTACTACACAATACATTTTTAAAATGTTTCTGCCTCTGAATCATTTTTCACTTCACTTGACTCAGATAAATAACTTGGTTGATAATCAGCAGATATAGAAGATATAAGATGCTATAGAAGTATTATCAGCTGTGTTTTCAGTAAACAATTTTCTTTTTAAAACAGATAGTTTTACTTTTAAAACTGTTGTGTAACAATGTTGTGTGTTAAATGAGGAAATGGTGACAATGCTACATTTTGTTTTTCAGCAGGTATATTTACATTGACACCTTTACTTCCATACTTCGGTTTAATATTAACTTGCACAGCTTAGTCACTTGGTAATTTATCTTTAATATGCGAAAAGCAAGGCTCTGCCTTATGATCATCACATTCAATAGGAGAAGTACTGAGTCTTGGCTGATTAATATCACAGACATTTGTATGGGCAGTACTAGGACTTACTACCTATATCACTTCTTCGTAAAGGTCACCAATTTTTTTAAACACTACTTTTGATAGCTAACTCTTAAAAGGCTTCATTAACCGATGTCAATCTTTGCCTTTTGACTATGCACATTCTCATTCTATCAGCTGTTGTTTTTGCCACAAAAATATATAAGAAACAACTCCTTTCTTCAAACTTAGATTACATCTTTCTCCTTGTTGTTTCGTTACACATATTATATTCAATACAAATTGCTGTATCTTCCTTAACCTGAAATAAAAAGACAGACCATAAAAATTGCGTAAAACAAAAAAAGATTACGGTTTTTATAGAAAGTTATACTGAAATTTGTAAGATAGGTTAGGTTAATTTTAAACTCAAACTTTCTAATGTTTAATACTTACTATAAATTTAAACTATTAGATTAAACTTATTATAAATAAAGTATACTTACGTTAAATTGATCTTCACAACCATATAAACACGATTTTTTATTACCGTACACCATTTAATTACCGTACACCATTGTTTTTGTATTTTCGCATCTCTTGGAATACAAAAAACACTTTGTCGGGTGTTTTTCTAATACTATTTTTGCACTCCGGTACTATACAATACTCGTAAGATGATTTTTATCTTCTTCCATGACTTGTAAAGCAATTAAAACTTAAAATATCTATGAAATTGCTAAAAAGTTCATAGTAAACATTCACTGGATGTATCATTTGACGTCACGCAAAGCGCGCGCAAAATGGCGGTGTTTAAACGGGTCAAATTTACTCGATGTTTTAATTTTTACTTTGAAAAAAAACTAGAATCTTTTCAAGCCTATTAATATTTTTTTCTACGATATAGAGAGGTAAATGATTAATTTACGTCAAAAAAAAAATACGTGAATGTTCCCTATTGCATACATCTTTGTGATAATTGCATACATCTTTGTGATAATTATATTGACTGAGAATGTAAGTCTTTGAAATGATTAAAGACATCATCTAACAGGTTGAGAAATCACAGAGCGACTGTTTTGTAATAAATTATCTGTTAAGTTTAGACGTATCAGTATGGTTATGTAAATTTACTTATTAACAGAAGTAATTATATATCACTACAATTAACGTTGAGATGTACATATAAATTTATAAATAAACAATATTGTTTTAAAACAAATATGAAATTATAGTTTTATTTAATTTAGTTAAATGAATTTAATATATTACATTCCTCCAGCAAAATAGCATTTTTTTCTTTTTAATAAAATTAATAATCAAACAGTATAAATAAAATAATATTTGTGACAATTAATAATATTTTAATAACACTAACACTGACTAATAGAGGATCCTCTGCGACGATAGAAATGTTTAATGTAGAAAAAATGATTTATTACTAAGTATATATTTTTCATAATCCCATTCCCTAGATGATTACGTAATTGTAAAGTATGTATAAAAAGTATTTTGTTCACAAAAATATATATTATATTTCTCAAATGTTACAATTCAAAATAAGGCATCAAAATCTTTCTAATATACTTTATTAATACAAGTTATCATAGATTTCAAAACAAAAATTATATACATTTTTTATTTAGGACCCACATAATGGATTTACAATGTTTTAAGAGACGGATATTCAATTTCAAAGTGAATTGTTTGTATTTTTTCTCTTACTGTTTGCTTGAAGCTACATAAAAACTTTTGATGGTACTTGTCCTTTTCTATTACATACATTACATATATAATAATAATTTCCGTTACTTCCCTGCTCCCCAAAAATAATGGATATCATCTAAATTCTTAAATGTCAGCTCTAGGTTTAGAATCGTCAGTTAGCGGTATTCTACACATCAATGGGTGGAGTCATGGAAAGTAAAGGACATTACGTAACAGTTAGACAATATTTTTTTAAATTAGAGCGTACAAATCCTTCTTGGTAGATTTTTAACGAACGCTGGTGTATCTTAGGGCTGAGAACTATTACCAACACTGTTCCTTCTGCATATCTATAATATGTTAGATATCTCCAACATTCATAGTTAAGCGATGGAATGTACTGTATATACCACTGGGAATGTAATATATATACCAGTCGTACAAGACTCCCTTGAGAAAACAGCAATGATATAATTTTATATCTTTAAGCATTTTCTACACTAGTGTATGTAATGTGTGTGCACTTACGTAACTTTTTGCATATCTCACCTTTCCACACTCACTATTATCTCGAAGAGACTGTGAAAGGTGGACTCATATAAAATAGGCTCGCATCGGCCCCATTGCTGCATTTTTCATTATCTTCGGAACTTTAACAAAGAAAATCATAATATACTAGAAGATAGGCAGATCCCTGCTAACTGTTTAAGAGGTCCATAATAGGATCAGTAAGTTTTTTTTTAGTTATATTTTGTAGACTAATTTTGATCCTTAAATTGCTTTTTTTTTTCTTCCGTTTTTTTTTCTTTTACTTTTAAATTTAGTATATAAAGTAGGATAAGTTAAATAAAACCTGTTTTAATTTTCCTTTCCTTATCTAAACTACTATCTGAGTGTCTATATCCATGAATCCAATTTAAAGTAATTGAACGTCATTTTTAACGAAGTTTAAAATACAATCACAAAATTTCTGATTGTATATTAAGTTTGATTATATTTTAATATTAGTTTTTTTTATATTTTTAACTCGCGACCTAAAAAGGGGCGTTATAAGTTTGACCCGGGTATCTGTGTGTCTTTTTGTAGCAACATAGCAGCCAAACGCGCGCACGGATTTAGATACGGTTTTTTAATCGAAAGCTTGGTTTGTCGACATGTTTCTTATTCTATGTTTGGTCGAAACAAAAGCAGTCGTCTTCAAGATATAGAGCTTGTATTGGTGCTGGTGAAAGGTTCCTATGCAATATTTATATTAAAAACCTAAATTAGTGTGTTCAAATATGTAAATGTGTTTTACTTCTTTATATTTAAACTTTCGTAGATCATCATGACATACATATATAAGATTATATTTTCACGACTGTATTCACGTAAACGATTTAATATTTTCAGCAAGTAAATATTTTATTTGTACATATGTGACAGAAAATTGCATCTAAATTTACTAAATTAAGACCTATGTTGTATTGATGTTAAATAAGTGAGGTAAGATCTTCAAATATATTAAATTTTAATTACCTTATTATAATCAAGTTGTCTAGTATTATATAAATAATAAATATAGATATTCTTAATAGAATATTTACACACAGTTTTTGTGAATAATTAATTTTAACATCTTAATATAACAAATATCAGACTTCAGTTAAAATTATAACTTACTTACAAAATACTAATTAATAAAAAAAATGTTTTGCCACCGAAATTAATACTTACAGTGAAATGGGTAACAATACTGACAAGTATTGTAATTCCTAAAGCTGTTACCCATTAATAACAGGTAAGATTTGTTCTTGAATTGTAATCGGATACATGATTGATCACAATACCTTACCAATTATATATGATTAAGCACAATACCTTACCCCATGCTTGAGAAAATAATACGACTCTTATATAAAATTCTCAAGTTTCAAAGGTGTGTTCATGTATTATGTTACCTAAAATATAACGGTAGGGTAGGTTTCACATTACATAACATTATTTTGAATGTATTCGTTTTTATATATTTTGTGCAATATTCTGCGGTTGCATCGGAAAAATTGTAAATCTTATGCTGAGCTATTCGGCTTTCCAATTCAGTGAACTTCATGTCACATGCTTTGAATACATCATTGTTATATGTTTCAAAGGAAAATATATACTACCATATTTTTATAAAATTCGTATTTCTTCCAACGCAATTAATATATGCAATTATTGGTCTAACTCGTAACTCTAGAGGACACCATGGTGTTCGTACCATTACCATCAGGCTATTTTTATTATGTTTCTACTTAAATATAATATCTTTAATCAGAAAAACATAAAATAAATAGTTATTTCACCGGAATATTTTTTTAAAATATAGCAAATATCGATCATAGCATTTAATATTTATTTATCACTAATCAAACGAAACCGCAGTTCAACCGCAGGACATTCAAAGCTTTCAGTTCTATCAATATTTCTTATAAAACTAAGTTCTCTTTTGTATTAAATAAATATGAACTATATACATGTGGAAAATTTATCCTGTCTAATCTATTAGTATTAGACTTGAGGCTTACATAACTAAATAAATAATAATAAAGTAGATATATGTATCATAGACTACAATGAAGTTTTATAGCTCAATATAAATAATAATGTATTATTTTTTACATTTTATACATACAATGATTTCATATCTATATATTATAAATAACTTATGTTGTGTGATAAAAATATAAAATATGAATTATTCATTTAAAATTAAAACGATAAGTTATATTAACATGAACCACAAGTGCGAAGAAAAAAGGAAAATTGTTCACCAGCTGTAATGGCACTCATAATTAAACCGCAGCTTATTTGTACTCAGCGTAAATAAAACAAACAGCACATAGAGAACGTCTTTGTATGTGGCTCTATATTTTTTCTTTTATTTATTTTGTGTCTCAAAATGTAAAAATAGTATCTTTAACATTATCTATAAATATACTCACTGTAATAACGGAAAAACCGTATATCATAAAAGACTTCTGTAGTTTTTTGTGTTACTTCACTGTACTTTCGGTATTTTATCTATCGATTTGTGGTAATTCGACCTTATGACAGTACTTTTCCATTAGACATGTCGCGACAGGATTCATAGAAGGTTACGTCTCTATCCCCAAGTACCTACGTTTCTTACGTGTATCGTACTTTCCTCTTATAGTTGATTTGGATCTTTATTTATTCTCAGAGGATCAATATGATACGATAATACTATCGAGTTTCAAAGAACCTAGCAACCTTAATTGGATAAGGATTTCTCACGAGTTTCTACTTGAGAAACATGTTGGTGTTTACTAAAATCATTTGTGCACTTAATCCCTGTTTCCTTTTTTAGAAGGCACATAAATTTAAATTTATTTTCTTTACATTCAGTTCGACCAAACTTTTAAAGCTCTTGCCAGAATTTTGTTTATCTAAGCCAAGCTCTTCTCCTCTAGTGGGAAGAAGCCATATTAAAAGCTGATTTATTGCATTATTATTATGAGAAATGTTATATGATTTATATATTTGTCTTTGTGATAATTATATTGACTGAGAATGTAAGTCTTTGAAATGATTAAACACATCATCTAACAGCTTGAAAAATCACAGAGCGACTGTTTTGTAATAAATTATCTGTTAAGTTTAGACGTATCAGTATGGTTATATAAATTATCTAATTAACATAAGTAATTATATATCACTACAATTAACGTTGTGATGTACATATAAATTTATAAATAAACGATATTGTTTTAAAACAAATATGAAATTATAGTTTTATTTAATTTAGTTAAATGAATTTAATATATTACATTCCTCCAGCAACATAGCATTTTTTCTTTTTAATAAAAATAATAATCAAACAGTATAAATAAAATAATATTTGTGACAATTAATAATATTTTAATAACACTAACACTGACTGATAGAGGATCCTCCGCGCCGATAGAAATGTTTAATGTAGAAAAAATGATTTATTACTAAGTATATATTTTTCATAATCGCATTCCCTAGATGATTACGTAATTCTAAAGTATGTATATAAAGTATTTTGTGTATATATATTATATTTCTAAAATGTTACAATTCAAAATAAGGCATCAAAATCTTTCTAATTTAAATTATTAATATAAGTTACCATAGATTTCAAAACAAAAATTATATATATATTTTTTTATTTTTTATTTAGACATAATGGATTTACAATGTTTCAAGAGACGGATATTCAATTTCAAAGTGAATTGTTTGTATTTTTTCTCTCACTGTTTGCTTGAAGTTACATAAAAACTTTTGATGGTACTTGTCCTTTTCTATCGCTAAAGTTTCGGAGTCTGCGGTCTTGTAACAAAGTTAAAGCAGCTCTTAGAAGCAAATGTTACTCGACTGCTATTGTAACTCAACTTTATATTGTTGTAATTTTGACACAACATTCTTTATAAATTCTGATTAGGGCCAAGCGCAACTGTCTAACTGTTCTTTATGTAATCAATATATTAAATTTATATTTTTTTTAATTACCAGTTTTTTGTGTAGTGTCGAAATCTATAACATTCAGTTAATTACAAAAAATTATACATTTATTATATATTTCATATCGTTCCTAAAAATATCAGATATAATACGAACGTTATTACGCAAAAACATTTCCATATAAAACTAGAATCATTATTCGTTTTGAACTTTTCGCGTTGAACAAAAGTTAACTGAAAACGCCGGGATTCAGTTAAATCTCTCGTGTATTTGTATATTTTTTCGTTTAAACTACAACTTGGCTTTGAAAATCATATTGCGATTTTTAGTTTAACATTACATTATTAAGTTTATTGTAATTTGAAATTAATCGTTAAAGTCTTTATATATTTGTAGTCTTTTATAATTCTAATATTTTAAACTTACACACGACACATCTCGTTGTTCCTAATATTATAATACCTTATATTATAATACCTAATATAATTAGATACATTTTGAAAAACCAAAAAGGAGAATAAAATTTCAATTACCCTAAAATGATGAATAATATATTTTATTTTAACGTGTGTTTGGGAACAAAGGCAACATTTTCAAATCTCCACAGTATTGCACGAATCTAAGATACAAGAAGCAGAGAAAGTGCAATATGTGTAAAATTGCGGCTTGGCTCAGATTCCATTTTAAATCGGGCCTCGGAACAGAATTTCTTGGACAAGATTTACGATGAACGAAATGCCACCCTATCTTACTTAGAATTTTACAGGAGGGTGGCCATTTAATATTTTTTTTTATGTCAGTCCAAATATTTTTTCTATTCTTTTAATGAATTATGTGAAACATAATCAGGTATTATAATCATATGTTAACATTAAAAATAAGTAAGACATTTTTTTCCTTTTAGGTGATTGTCTAAAGTTTAAATGTAAAAATAACTATTATATTGTCATATGTTATTATATAATTAAAATTTGTATTAAGTAAAATATTTTTAATATCATTTAATATAATATATCAATAACATTATACTTATTGCTAAAAAAATAAATTAAAAATTTAAAAAACCCCCCGATACAAAACGACCTCTAAAAAAAAAATATTATTATGTATTTATTATAGTCGTTGCGTCGGGGAACCGTTGTACGTACGTTGATAGTGTATATTTTAAGAAGTTAATCATTAAGGACATAGACTATACGATTCGATATCGTAATTTCTTTATTATCCTTGGTAACTTACTTGCATTTTAATTTCTTCCTTTATTAAACTGTCCCCAAAAGACTAAGGTCACTTAATGGTCAGAAAAAAAAAAGTAATAACGACATGGCTCACAAATGCAATCGGTCTATGATTCTTAAAGAGAGTTTTTCACTTTTCTTGAAGAACAAGATGACCACACCCTTTGACCAAGCCTCCTGTGTGATTCCTTCGTAGGTGGCAAATAGCTCCGATAAAGCCTTGAGGAGCCTTCGGCCTTTAGGGTCTCTGTTGTAGTGCCGTCATCACCCGGGGCTGTCAATATATGTTATCAATATTATTTACATAGCCATTAATGTGTATTCGATAGATTTTCTAATTATAACCCCACCTCATACAATTATTTTGTGTTATTTTTTGTTCGTAGTTAAACGAAAATATAATAATTTTATTATGATGTTATTATTTTTATCATCAAAATAATAATTCATGAAAATTAAAAACATGTGTGTGCTACCATCCAATTTTTAGTTTATCGAAACTTGTTTATATACCAATTGAATCTTTGGGAATCTTTGGTTTTTTATACGAAACCATAATATATAACCATTATATATAAAACCATTATATATAACAATGGACAGCATCCAAAAACAGAGAACCGTTATCTTTTCAAATTACCAACATCCTAATGAGCTTCTATTAATCAAGATTTGTAATGAGACCCCGAACTAAAGGAGTTTTTGAATCTCAATGGCAATGAAAACTTTAAAGGATAAATGTACACGTATTTATATTCCGTATAAGGGATAATATTTGAAAATATCTATAAAAGTATATACTGTTAGGACTTGTTTCAGTATTACACAGTACTTGCACTTCAATGTTTAATATCCAACCATTTGTAATAGAATGGGAGAGAGCAGCCCTTACAACTCGTTTTATAATATTTGAACACTATACTATTTAGGTGAGGTTAATTTACAATTTCATAACCAACTTACAGATGCTATTATTTAAAAATACCAATGATGTAGCCTTGGTAGAAAGGTATTAAAAAATAAAATTATATTTTAAATTAAATACTAACGTCGTTATGAACACATATTAATCATGCGTTGGCCAAGCCCCTAACTTAAATAGCTTTAAATCTCTGCAGTAATGTTAGACTATTTATATTTCAGAATTGCTAACCCGTAGAAACTTTAAACGAACTGGCAACCGACGCTAATTTCTCTAATCTTTGTCTCTTATAAAACATAGGAATAATTATTTTTAGTTACGTTAAATGAAAAATATAAAATCATATTCGCCCATGAATATTTACTGTTTATTTACATAAAGTAATAAATAATGTTTGCCAGGAAAATGGTACATATGTTATCATGCCAGGCTTTTACTGAAGAAAATAAAAAATAAACGAATAGAAATAAATATCCGATCAACTTAAATGAATTCTAGGAGAATATTAAAAATAGAAAAATATTTAAGAACAAAAACTAAGAAACATAGCATTCGATCCGAGTCAACATAATAAATGTGTTAATAATTTGACTTCCATAAATTGTACGTAAATATTTATACAATGGGTTAAATTAATACTCATTAAAGTAACTCTAAAATCAAGGTTTACTGTTTAAATAGAATTGAATTGGATCCAACCCTTAGTATTCGGGCCCTTCTTAAGTATTGTTTCATTTTGCGTTCAGGCCTAGTTAAATGTTATAATTGGATATAACTTGCTTAGGATGATTGTTAATGTATCTTATATAGGTTATGTAACATTCATCAAAGTTAACATTAAAAGTTTAATTCTGTATTTTTAAAATATTTTAAATCAGACTAGTACAAATCTTGAGCTTGAAAGCGTGGAGATTATTTATCATAATTCGATTAAGTATTTACTTTTTATAATAAAACTTCGTTATAAAAATCGATGTGTTTTAGTATGAGTGACAACATCATTGTAACATCGTAATCTTCTTAAAATTACGATATAGAAGCAGATAGGTAACCGCCAATATATTTATTGTACGAATTGAGGTTATCTTTTGTTGTTGTAAGGTTTTTGATGTTAGTGTTATTGTAATTTAAACAAATATGGAAAGAAAAACAAACCGATACGGGCAGGAATTCGAACCCGCAACCTCTGATGTCAATATTGTACAAATATTGATACTTATTATCACTATTATTAAAATATATTGAAATATGTTAAAATATATTTTATTTTAGTTTCGCTGTCGTTTATGTTGGTTACGTCTTATTGTTTTCTATTTTTGTTACAAAAGTAACCGTTTTCATTTACATGAAATGCGTTATTCGAATATTTATTCCTCTTATATTAGTTCGCTTCGAACTAAATGTTTGTCTACTATCACGGACTGATATGAAAAACATCGATTTGTAAAAAAATATTGTTTTCTTTCGTGTTTTTCGTGTTAGTTATATTTGTAGTCGAAATAAACAACATCGATGGGAACTCTGACTCAGGATTAAAAAAAATAAGAAAACTTTCTGTCAGGAATAAATAGTATTTATTTTAGAAAAATAAAGAACATTGATGAATAAATAAGAAGAAGAGAATATAGAATGCAGAGATCGGAGATTTTAAAACTTAACCTAATAAATAAAACCTACTAAAAAACTAGCTATAATTAAAATAAAAAAACAACATAAAAATCAAAATCCAAATTTAAAGTCAGTTTTATTTCATTACCTTTTCATGAGCTACCTACCAGCAGACCGGAAAGATTAATGTCACAGACCTGAGAAGAACTGGCGAAAGAAAGCGGTATTGTCATATAATCATTAAGTCAGAGAAATTATTATAAGTGCTATTTATATCAGCACTATATGACATTAGTCTCGCCACTGAAATATTTGACAATTTTAGCAGTATGTGCAGCAGAACTAAGTTTACTAGCGAATTCAGCTGTATTGTAATTTAGCATCAACTTTGATTGCTAGAAAAACCGTAATCTACTAGGTGAATTAAATAAGTGGAAGTTAACTACATTAGCTTTAAACAACAAACAACAGACAAAAAAAACAACAAACGTTTAACTCTTACGTAATTTTCACGAGACAACCAATTAATCATAAAAGCTTGAGCTTTGATTTGGTTTTCGTTTTGAAATAATACTTTGAAGGCTGGAAATTTGATCTTGAGCCTCAAGGATGGTTAAGCATCACGTCAGTTTTAATGCTTCTTCAAATACCATCATCATGTTTGGTATAATATTTTATTCAACTATTTTTTTCATCTAATTTCATCTTATTTAACAAACCAACTTCCAACACTGATATTTGTATAGACAAAAGGTATAATGGTTCTAGGGCGGGTATAACCTTAAACGTTAAATGTCTCTTTTGAAACCTAACCTAAAACTTTTGTACAGTTTTTGAAAAATAAAATCGATTTCTCATATTATGTTAAGTTATCCCAGATTTTAATATATCCTAATTTTTCCTTTCTAAGAGTTCTTTGGAATGTTTTCATATACATATTAATTCAATTTATTACAACTAACGGTTAATTGTGTAACAATATTTAGTTATAATAACTGTTTTGTCATAAATATTTCTAACAGAAACATCCAGAAACTAGAATTTTTCAGGAAGAAAAACATAATATTTGTATTATAAAACGGATCCTCTTTTTATTTTGTACCTGTGTTATACATGGTGTATAAATTCAAATAAATTTTGGGTAACATTACTTTGTTTTATCCTTAAAAGCTTATCTTTTAATGTGTTCTTGTGAAATACAGCAGAGCTTATTGCTAACAGGACAGGTTTATATTGCCATTTATATAAAATGTTAGTTTCAGCATCTACATTGGGTTGGTAACTTTAAATTATTACTCCTCGGCCTGACTTTAAATATGATTAAGTTTACGTTTTAAGTCTTCCGTAATTGAATTGGTTTCTTTTGCAATTTACGAACTAATAATGTTAAATACATCATTGCTTTTGCCTAATCACCTAAATCTTTTTTTTTTAACGTCGTCGTTAATCGTTTTTGTAACGTAAAATAGGTTGTCAATTCGTGTTGAGTGCTTATTAACACCTCTTTTCATATCAATGTACATAAACAGTTTATAATTTTTGTAACATCTATTTATTTATCAATTTTGAGATATTAATTATTTCGAAAGAATTCTTTTGCAGCTACTCTCGAGTGTGAAATGAAATCGATTTCTGAAAATCATTGGTAATATAAATCATTGATTAATCTTTTATTCATAAATCAAAACGTTATCTTCTTACCATTATACAAGTCCCAGTTTAGCAATTTTGCCTAGATACCAATACGTTAAAAGAGATTTTTCCATTCAGTTATCTTTCGATACTTTTTTTATTAATAAATTAGCTATCAATGGTTGGGTTAATAAAAAAAATAGCAAATTTAGGAATTACCACATGTTATGCCATAATTTTGTTACACTAAGATGTAAATTACATAAAAAATACTGAATAATGAAAATCAAAATCGAAGTCACATTTCTTTGTATAAATTTTCATAAAATTAAATTAAATTATAATGAATAATTCGTTAGCATTAGCGAGGTAACATCATTTCACAGTTTATGTGCGAACCAGAGCCTCTTTTGAACGTTTAAAGTATGACATTTATTTAAGAATTTGCATTAACTTTCTCAATCATATTCTTTATCTAATATTTAGTCTAGAAAATGCAATTATTAAATCGAGAGAAATTAGTTATCGAATGAAATCACAAAACAATTAAAAGTGATAGCAATTTAGTTTGTTAGTTAATACGCAAACATAATTTAGTATTGAGATGTATTTGTGTTGATATTTACTTGTATTTAATATAGAGTTTAAGTTGAATTTATAATTGAAAATTTATAATACATAGGTACGTATATTAGCAATTACAAACCATTAAGATTTATATCGGCATCAAACTCTATCATAAATGGATGCCATATGGACTCATGTGCCCATAATGATATATAAGGAACCGAAATATATAAAGGAAAAAGATGTTTGATGTCCATATAAGTAAAAAAAACCGATACTAGTGCTCGTTACATTACTCTCTTTAAAATAATTGGAAAACTCTGCAATTAAATTATGTATAGTTAAATTATAAAACTAAATAAAGTTTTTAATAATATAAAACTTCATTATTATTATTATTAGTATTAAAATCGTATAATATATCTTAATCAGTATTTATTATATGGATATAAAATATTAGCTTAACTATTCTGAAAGATATAGTTAAAAATACAACCAATGAAAACATGGTTTAATTTATTCCAATCATGTTTCTGGTAAACTTCGTTATAGTCCTCTATTTGTTTTAGAATCAAAATTGTACAAGTATTTTGGAGTCACATGAAGGACATGATTTGACTTTAAAATATATAAACCCTTACTTTAATATTCAGTAACAATGATAATCCGGTACATTTATTCACGTATCATCCACTTTCATCCAAATTTAGTATTTGAAATATATATGTCCTAGATGTTGGCCTCGTATTTATCCGTAAGATAACGATCACTATCATAGGATAATGATAATAACCAACTGAATGAACTCTACGATGAACAAAGGATATTAGTATCTCAAACGTAATCATAGTCGCTTAACAATCTGATATTATTCTACCTATTAATATTAGGGAGTATGGGAGTTCGTTTATTTGTAACACTTTCACGTCTTAACTATGATCGTTTAAGGATCATTATCAACCACTCAAACTACGGGGTGTACAAAAAGCATAGAAATCCTCAAGAAAAGTCCTTTCTCGAAGGATAGGAAAAATACTTTAGGATGGTTGTCCGCTCTAACAGTACTTTTTATGCAGTACTAACAGTACTTTTTATGCGTGGACGAAACCTGGAAGAATCTTATGAGCCTGGAAGATAATTAATCTATTTAGGTTTTGAATAAAAAGATAAAATTACATATACATCACAGAGAATTTATTATTATATTCTGCATATTATTTGATCTGTAAGTGTATATCTAAACCTATAAAAGAGAAAGTATGTACCAACTCTTATATATGTTCCTTATAGTATCCAAAACGTCTGCACCGATTTCAACGAAATTTTCAGAAATCTTTAGATTTACCCAGCGCATAATCTTATTTTTTTTATTAAGTTTTTTTTTAATTTTTTATATGATCTAGGGCTATGCTTGACTACATTCCACCTGATGGTAAGTGGAATGTAATCTTAGATGGTAAGGCGCATTGCCCTAGCAACCTATTCACTCTTCTCTTGAAGACACTCACATTATATTTGGCCGGAAATACCGACGCAGGCAAATTGTTCCAGTCCTTCGCTCTACGCACTAAAAATGAGGAAGCAAAGCGCTTCGTTCGGACAGGTGGAATGTCCACAACAAAAGGATAGATACCTGCCGTGCGTCGGGATGTCCGGTGATGGAAGGGGGACGGGAGAATTAAGTCGTGTAATTCCTGCGCATACTCACCAAAATGTATCCTATAGAATACTAAGAGGATAGCAATTTTACGCCTATGTTCAAGGCTTTGGAGCTCGGCTTCGACCAATTCGGGATCGCCTATAAGCCTCTTTGCTCGCCTCTCAATTGAGTTCAGAACCGCAAGATGAGACTTTGCGGCACCAGCAAATATGTGACCACAGTATTCTACACACGGCCGGATCTGTGCTTTGTATAGAACAAGAAGCTGTCCCGGTGTAAAGTACTGTCGAACCTTCCCAACAACGGCAAGCTTTGCTGCTGCTGCTCTTGCTCTGGACTCAATGAACTGACCAAAGTTGAGGTTCGAGGAAATCTCTAAACCTAACAACTGAAACCGGTCACTGTATTCCAAGGATACATTATGGAAAGTAGGAGCCAAGGTGAAAGGGCTCTTTTTGGCGGTGAAACGTCTGCATTTTGGTGGCGTTGAACTTGACAAGATTGGCATTGCTCCATGCTGAGACTGCCTGAAGTTTGTCATTCAAACGTTGCACCATGGCTTCTCTTTCAGACTGTACTTGATCTCGACTAGCCCGACTACTTGGCAGATATCTTTCTACAACTGTTCTGTTGTCTGCATACCCATAGATACCGGGCTTCAACAGATCATAATGTACAGCAGAAAAAGAGTTGCAGAAAGAACGGACCCCTGAGGCACTCCGGCATTTATTGTCAAGGGTTCCGAGGAACACCCGTCAACAACTACTCGGAGAGATCTCTGGCTCAAAAAGTCCGTTACCCAGTCGATCAGACAAGGAGATATACCGTAGGCTGAAAGCTTGCTTATAAGGCTCGCATGCCAGACTCTATCAAATGCCCTCGAGACGTCCAGAGAGACGGCGACCGCTTCTCCGTTCTTCTCGATGGCCTCGCCTAAAATGTGTAGCAAACATTTTAGCATACATTTATGTTAAATACATTTAAGTATTTAAGATCAGTTATAATGCCTGGGTCTACCCGTGTACCTGCTAGAGAAACAAGTAAAAGAAAATAAAATTTAGGAGAAATCATAATCATTATTGCGGTGGTTTCGTTCTTGTATATAATGTAGTTTTTATTAGTCAGGACTTGTGTCCTACGTCTGAATTTAGTTATTTTTTATATATCTGAGCGCTTATTGCGTAAGTTAACGTGTTGCAGGGTTGAAATATAATAAATATAATAATAATATCACAGGACAAATTACACACATTTATTTAACCCCTGAGTAAACCAATTCTTTGCTTGTGTTAAGGGTGTTAGATAACGATACAAATACAAAGAAATACACATATAAATACTGCAAATATATTTAATAAACAACCAAATACAGGTATACAGCCATATATGCTCATTTAATACATGCCTGTCCCTTTCGGGAATCGAACCCGAACCCCATTGAGTCACTATACGTTAGGCGTCCGCGCTGATTCTGTGCACATTTATTTCGTCATGTAAGTTTGCAATTAAGAACCTTACAAATAGCTAAGTGTATCTGCAGCAATCTCTGGTTTGTATATGTAAAACTGAGTATTTTTTTTAATATGAGAGATGAGAAACGATTATGACGGTCATACCACATACATTTCGCACATACAATATTAGTATGGATTAGGTATAGAACAAAAATAATTAAAAATGTATATAAATTGTTATTAAGATTTTACACCACCCCGTTGGTCGAGTGGTTAGCGCAGACGCCTAACGTGTCACGGCGCAATGGGGCTCGGGTTCGATTCCCGGCGGAGACAGGCATGTATGTGATGAGCATAGATGTCTGTGTTTCTGGGTTTGGTCGTTTATTAAATATATTCTCAGTATTTATATGTGTATTTCTATGTATTTGTATCGTTGTCTAACACCCTTAACACAAGCAAATAATTTGCTTACTTAGGGGTAAGATCAATGTGTGTAATTTGTCCTGATATTATTATTATTATTATTATTATGTAAGTCTTATTATGTTTTATTAAGTTTTAGTATTTTTTATATTATGTAAACAATACCAGAAATATTAATACTTTTCCTGTAACACAGTTACATTTTAATAAGCCTAGTTACAAACAAAATTCAAATGAAAGTACAGAACAATAACCTCCCCAATTTTGATTTAGTTAATGTTGAATTAATTAGAAGCTCATATTTTTGTCGTTCTTGTTAAATATTTTTAAAACTCATTGTTACTTTATTCTCATTCAATGCAACGAAGCAAATGAAATCGATACTTTACGACAAGCATCTTAGTTCCTGACAGGAGATGATATATGTATTTGCGATTTAATTTTTTTTAATACTATGTTTTTCATTATATGTATGTCCTATTATATGGATTAAGTAAACTGAAACTGACTACAGACTGCCAATATATTCTAATACGACATTCCTGGTTGTCACCCACGTACTCAATAGGGAACCAGAATTTTTGTTAGTCTTTGTTACTCAGAAACTCTAAACAACGAAAACCTAAGGAACTAAGAATCAGTATTATATTTTTATGAACACTACTTATTTGGCGCTGTCTGTAAATAATATTTTTTATTGTTTTTATTTTTCTAGCCATAGAGCAAAACACTTTTTTTTTAACTATTTCTAACATCATTATTTGCAGTAATTGGGTATTATTTTAATCAGTAGTCTGAAACGAGTGTTGCAATTCATAATAATTATAACAATATAATTATCAACAATACTCTTGTCGTGACTGTTATTCTGTGTATGTATATATTCTGTGTCTGAATATTCTGTATATAATGTATGTTATTTCATTTCCAAATTAAACATGGAACTCCGAACCTTCAAGTATTTAGAATATATTGAAGTATTTAGTATATTACAAACATTACGATATTTTTTCATTCTCATTCAACGTAATTGGTTAATTTATGTCCAATTCCTGTTTTCCATTTCTTAAAAAATTATATTAAAATAATTTTGTTGGCCGTTAATTTTATAATTTTTTAATTATAATTACCTTTGATAATTCTTTCTCCTTATATTATATCAAAATTGTATTATTCTTTTTTTAATTCACGGGACAACAAAATAAGAACTATTATTTAAAATGTTTTTTTCCAGTGTACTATCATTGCATTAGCTATTACTTTTTTGTAGTAAGAATCAGTAAGAATTAATCATTGACTTATATGAGACAAGTGTTACTAAAATAGCTATTTCTTCATAAGTTCTTAACATATTCTCAAAATAGGTATTTCCAGCAAATTGTATGACTGTGGTGTATTACCTCAATATATTGTTGTTTTTTAATAATATGTATAAAAATGTAGTGTATATTTAAATGATACAATACAATTTCAAGGCAAAAACCAAGAGATACCCTTTGAAAGATTTGATAATTAACGATTAGTTTTTATTTAACTTTTATGTACTACTAATTAACATCTGAGAGACGAAAGTGGTAAACCATTTTCAAATATAATATTTTTGGTATTTTATAAATATTTATGGCATATTATAATACTATTATAATATGCCATATACTAAGTAATAATATTTTACCAAAAATAACTAACCTGCTTTCGTGTTATAATAATGTTACAGTAATACTTATAATCGACTCAATAAAATTATGGAAATGTTTAAAGTTAAATACGCAGAGTTCAAATCTTTGGAAGTGGGTGCGTTTGGCATTTAGCCAACTGTTCATAAATGATTACCGTCTCTCATTGACATCTGCATAAACGTTAGTAGTTGCAGATATATTAGTAACATTGAATGATAAATTGAATGGGATTGGGCATCAAGCATTTTCTTTTCTAGAAAGCCATTTATCAACGTCACAACTAGAGCACATACCCACTACAAGTTCAAAGAAATGTGTCGGTTGAAATGAGTCTCTGATTCTTAAACGTTTACTTTTTTTTTTTTTGTCTGTCTATGCTGTTAACCCTATTGGCTATTACAGCGTCACCGGGGGAGCGGGTGGGTCAGTTAGTATTTACGCTTCAGATCAATGGTGCTGCAAACTAACAATTTTAATATGGATTATATTTGATATTGAGTTAACACGCTGTATTAGACATGGCTAGCGTTGCAATGTCGTGTAAAAGAGTGCTTGGTTTAAAATGTTCAAATAATAAAATTTTCAAATAATAAATACTCTTACAATCTTTAAATTAAAAGATTTTACGTTACGTTAGTCGCAGTATGTTACACATTTTTTTTATTTTCACCTGTATAGTTTTGGAAAGAATTGAATAGTTGTTTTATTAACTGATACGTTTAAACTAAACATTCAATGAAATGAGGTAGGTTATTTGAAATTATAAGTTAATGTAAAACATTATTCACTGGCTATGTAAGACGAAGACTGAATAATATAAATAATTTTATTTCATGGGGTATTACATCGCATGTGTACACGCACCTTTCTACAGGGCATTCTTTTGAACATAAAGTAATAATAGCTGGGTCAGATCACTAGATTTAATAGTTTTTAGATCTCAATGGTATTGTTAGACTATATATACCGCCTTGTTGGTCGAGTGGTTAGCGCAGACGCCTAACATATAGCGACGCAATGTGTTTCGGGTTCGACTCCCTAAAGGGACAGGCATGTATGTAGTGAGCATAGATGTCTGTATTTCTGGGTTTATTCGTTTATTCAATATATTTGCAATGAGAAGTTTGTATAGTTGTCTAACACCCTTAATACAAGCAAATAATTTGCTTACTTAGGGGTTAAATCAATGTGTGTAATTTGTCCTGTGATATTATTATTATTATACAAATAATATATACCTACATGATAACCATCCAAATTTCCAAAACGTAAACAATGAGTGAATAAAACAAACCATGATAAAAAGCAATACTCGTAAATCATTTAAGCTTGATTGCAAGGAAGTGTAGTAGGTATGAAAATGAATTAACAATTAATAATCTACATACAACTGTTATGATGATTATAACTAATTGGAGGGTAGCAAATATTATTAATAATTTGTTTCATAAGAAAATGAAAAAGTGAAAACGAATGGTTAGAGATTCAATTAAGTATTAATTAATAATTTTATTAGAATAATTAATGATAAACAAACCGAATTGTTTTATAAGATAACTGTGGTAAAATTATTAACATAGTATTTTTATTTTGAAATTACACTGAAATCAAAAGTTGTCATATTTTAATTATCTCTAGTCTATATTTTCCTTTCTGCAATGAATTGATTAATAAAAATATATGTTAATTAAAATCTAAAGGTAAAAAAAAACAAAAAAAAACAAAAATTCTACAATTTAGTTTTGTATCTAACGAAATTTAAATAATATACAAGTGAAAAAGGGAATTAATGGTTTCAAGCAATTGTCAATCCCACTACGAAATTGAAACTGGAAACCTTAAAATTGTTTCATCGTTGATATCGTTGATATCGGATACAGTTTTCTATAAAACAATACAACAAATCTATTTTTCAGTTTCATATGTTAAGAGAAATGTGGAATTTTGTTGTTTCTTACTAAATTAGAGTATAGATTAAAATTTTATTCCGTCGAAAAACGCATCTGGTTTATGCTATATTGCAAATAATTAATGTGATATTTTTCATAATTTTATATGGTCATATAAAACTTTTCATAATAAGGAATCATAGAGTTTTACCGTTGTCATAATTGATTAATAAATAATCTTAATATTTTAACTCCTCAAAACATCGTTTATAATTTCGTTAGCGCAGCTGCGGATGACAGCTAGTTTCAGAATAAATATAACCTATCTGCGAGCGTCTACATTACAATAAATTCAGTAAAACATCTGATCATTTTGAAGTTACATGAAGGTTGTTTTTAATACTATGTTCAGGAAAAGATATAATTTAATCTTAAAATAAAATATTTGTAGATAAATATTTATTCTTATTATGTCACCTATCACATCAAGAAATTTAAATTAAGTGTGCTCACAGAGAGAGGCATAGAGTAGGGAAGGAAGGCTAGAACGTGTTCATCGAAAGAAAGAGAAAACACATGAGGCTACCTGTTAGACAAAGATAAGTATGGGCCTCTCATTTTCCCTTTTTTTACTCCATTTATAATAATTCTATGGTTTTTGAAACTGATTGGTTGTTGACATCCGCTATAGCATGAAAATATCTATTATAATAAATGTCTTACAAATCACTAAAAGGCTTAACATAAGTATCATAGGACTTGTATATACATTTTCAACAAATAATTATAAACATAGTAGCAGTTGTTCAAAATAGTTCAATGTTCTTTTTTTCATAGTTGTTTATCTTGATTTAAAATGTTAAATATACACAAAAAAATGCATTGTTTTTTAATTCTTTTTTTTCTGTTAAACTGCATTTGTAATAAAAGCATAAAGGGCATCGCAAATAGATACATTAGTGCAGTTGAAAACACTACGGAAACCAAATGCGGTCGTCGAGAAAGTTACATGTAGTTTAGTTGATGACAATGATATGTAAATAAAGCGCACTATCATTGTTGCATGCAAAATTTTTACAAATAAGCCAGAATATTTCTGCCAATGTCTAAGTTTATTATTTAATAAATGGCCAGGCCAAATAAAAATTAAGCAATTTAGCTTAATTTCACCGTCTTCTATATTTAACTACAACAATACAAAAAATATGTATTTAAAAAAAATTACATAAGTCAATAAAAAATGTTTTGAAATGAATCGATTTATTTCAAAATCAAATTGGGGCACTTATGTCAGAATATTCATAAAACGTAAAGTAAAATTATAATAAGAACTATGTATAAACGATTTGTCATCTATCTTCGATTTGTTTGAGTTTTTGATAAGGTTTTATTCAACGTTTGTCACCTGGTTCCTCAAAATCATATTAATTAAAAAATAAAGATTTCGATGTCCTGATTGTAATGTTTCTGATTACTTGATGTTATATTTGATGGACATGATAGACTTATCGAGGCCTATTTTTAAAATGTCTGTACCAGATTTTTGGAAACTCGATAGTAACTAACAGTGGTCGTTTACTATACTAAATATTTACCCGCTTTCACATAAATTTATCGGAATTTTCCCAGACCAGTTTCAAACCCATTCGGGATTCCTATTGATCAGCTGGAATTAGGGCGGAGTATATGTTTGAATCATTTATGTTTCAGTGATATTGTGAATTTAACTATGTTTTATCGTTACTATATAACATTTTAGAGCACCGACTTCTTCTGCGAATTACTTACTCGAAACGAAACGGATTATCGAACGAAAATATCAGGAACATTTCAGAAGTGTATACTCCGCTGCATTATATTTTTTTAAACGTGAAAGCTTATTTTCCCGTATTTTTGTTGGCGGTATTCAGTATATGGTACTTTATATATATATTTATATATATATAAAGTACCATATATATCAGGACAAATTACACACAATGATCTAACCCCTAAGTAAGCAAATTATTTGCTTGTGTTAAGGGTGTTAGACAACGATACAAATACATAGAAATACACATTATAAATACTGAGAATATATTTAATAAATGACCAAACTCAGAAACAGAGATATCTATGCTCATCACATAAATGCCTGTTTCTGCCGGGAATCGAACCCGAGCCCCATTGCGCCGTGACACGTTAGGCGTCTGTGCTAACCACCCACCAATTGCAACGGGGCGGCAAATAATATATTTATAAGTCAAAATTGTATTGCTTTGATGTTCCGATGATCGTAAGGCTTATAAAGTTACTAAAACTTTGATCTCATCATTTCTTTTAGTTTCATCATTTAAACCATAAGTATTGAGAATTTAACTACATGCATAAAAAACACTTAAACATTTCTAACTAGTGTACAAATCTCAGAATAATAGCAGTTATTGTTCTGAGGTACAAATATAAATATTATTGATACAATAATAAACACATAGAAGGATCAGGAACTTTCTTAATTCAATACGATTTGTCTTTACTTGCATAACAGAAAAAATACATTTTGTTTAAACAAAATAGATATTCTTTTCCCATACTATTTTTTTCATGCTGCAAGAAGTCTAGTCTACTAGACTAGGCTTTATTGATTAAATAAGTATAAAATCTTTAAGCACTTTACCTTGATTCTGGATAACCGTGATTATTGTTATATTATTATTTTGACATAAATAAAACCATTAAAACATTCTACCTAGTCTATCCATAAATATTATAAAGAAAAAATATATTATTTTAGTTGCATATAACGTTTATTACTTTTACAGTGTATTAGTTTAAACTAAGTGTATTAATACACAAATATAAAACAATTAAAAATATAAAAAACTTATTCGAAGTGGTGTCCATTGGCTGCAATACAGTCCTTAAAACGTAGAGGCCAGTAATCAATAGAAGCACGCGCTCTTTCCGTGGGGGAAATTCTTCAATGGCAATCGTATAGATTGTTTTAGGTACTCCAAATTATCGTGGCGTTTAGAGCAAGCTGTACTCTCTAAAACTGACCATAAATCATAATTCAGCTGATTAGGATCGGGACTAGACGACGGCCAGTCTTCAGCTCTGAAGAAATCCGAGACGTTCACTTCCAACCAAGATGGCGTGGACCGAGTTTTATGAACCTTCTGTAAAAGTGTTCTGCTTAGTAGTTGTTTAAGAAATTACTAGTGCGTCTCTTATAGGTTAAAAGTCTTAAGTTATCTCTTAAAATACGCGACGTGGTTCTAGGTGCTATCTTCATTTCCCGAAATAAAATCTTTTGCTTTCGGACAGGATTTCTTTAAATTCTTTCTCTTACTGGTTTGACTACTTTTGTCGCATGAACACTACTTGCACGGAAAGATCTTTCTCTGTCACAAAAAGAGGAAGTCTGATTGTACGTATTAATAGGCCGGTAAACAAACATTTGACTAATACCAAGTGTATGGAGAGTTTTAAAAATTGGCTCCATACCTACTTTGTGGAATGCAATCACAGCGATTCTGTTCTCTTTATGACCCCACTTTATTTTAATATCGCAAAATATTGTACAATGTGTTGGCGCCAAAATGAGAAAACACAATGAACAATTATATAAAAATGACAGATTCCAAAATAAAAAATGTATTTTTTTTTATTTTTTATTGTAACAATATTTATGGCCAGAGTAAATAGTTACCCTTTTTACGTGGACGACATTTCAATACAATTTCAAATTGTTTTCAAATACATTTATTGCAGCTATATATTGCAAAAATAATGTTTTTTTCTGTAGCACTATTTTTCCATAAACCACAACTTAGTTTTATGTCAGTGTTGTTTTATAATGTCCATCCACCATTAGTTATTTCTTCTCTTATAAAACAATTATAAAAATAATAATTGCTTTGTGTTTAGACAAATTTAATGATTATTATAATATTATTTTTAATGTAGATTTTACAGGAATAAATATTCCTGTAAATTCCTACACCTATATTTAGTTTGGTTAAAAATTACTGCCTCATATAAAAACTGATTTGGATTTTAATTATAACTTAACAAAAGTACTGTCTAATGACACCTGTTGTGATGTTGACTTATCATTTAAGTTAACATCTAGGATGAGTTTAAATACATTAGATTACCTATAATCTATGAAGATTAAGGTTACGTTCTAATGATTATACATACACATAGAATAATTCGGGTTATAATTGCAATAAAACTAAAAAGGTATGAATTTGTATCAATTTAAAATGATAATAAATGGCTAATAGTTTTAGCTCTAGGCAAATGAATTCGCTGGCAATAGGATTTGCCATTGCCAGCATTGTATATATATACAGGGTTATTTGTAATTAGTTGAGCACCTTTTGCAGGCAGCCCCTCTACATCAATCCTAACAACATTTGTTCTACGACTTTTTAAAATTAATAGTTTTAAAAATTTAGTTTTTCCCATACAAAATTTATTTATTGCCTCTGAACGTACATTAAACTTTAGCAAAGAGAGGCCACGCAACTTGTCAAAATATGTGTCAAGGCCACGTGCATCGGGGCGCGGGGTGGCGGGGTGACGCAGCGGCGGCTATGCACGTTAGAACTTGATCATTTTCTAAGGTGTGATAAAAAAAAGCATCGTTTTCCACTTTTATTTATTAAAATATTTTCTAAAATAGTCGAAACACATATTGTCTAACTGTTTAAGAATCTAATGAAAAAACAAAATCTCCAATAGAAGTTGTCCACAAGTTGAATGTCTCAATATTTTTATTTGGTTTATGAAATAAGGGCACTGTAACGAAACAAAATAAATATTATTTTTACAAAACAATAACTTCTCTTTAACTTACTTTATACATATCATATTATCTCGTTTGTTAATATTTAGTATATCATGACAATAAAACAATAAGTTACTTACTTAATAGAAATTGCAGTCAGTCACAAATAGAAGCGTCGGTATACAGAAACAATCCAGGTAGTTAATATTAAATATCAGTAATACTACACACTTTCATCACCATAAATCTTAAGAGACAAATGAAATATCAATTATCAAATAACAAAGATAATAATATCAAATTACAAATTACTTGACATTTGGTTGGTATTGACACCAACTGTTGGTGTTACCATTAATTAAAAACATCCCCGTAAAATAGTAACAGTATTTAAAATGGCTCCATCTTGTGATCCCAACCAAAAACTTCATTCAGATATCCGACAAAATAAAATATTAAGAAACACCAGGAGGAATAATAGGAAGTTTATTTAAATTACGTCTAAATTGGCCTTTCCTCGTTTATAATATTAATAAAACTGAAAAAACGAAAACTTTAGTCTTTATTAAATATGTGTGTGTGTATTAGTGTACATATGTAAGAAGTGAAACTTCTTTATAACATGTAAATATAATTCACATTTTCTTTTAAATGTGACTTAGAAATAAAGATGGCGCGTAACAGAAAAACGTCATAATTTTCATTAATACTAATTAATTAAAACGTAAGAAGTGAATCGACTGTTTCTGACGTATAATATTCTCATAGAAGAAACACATAAGTACCATAAAAACAGACAAATGTACACAATCCACTTTAAAAATAATAACTTTAGGCTTCTTAACATGTTGGATCGTCACTATATCACAAATAAAATTATTCTTCATCATGGTTTCTGCTGTTTCGAGTTGTTGTTCGTTCTAGGTATAGCAAAACAGACCTTGTAAAGATCAGGACCCCAATGCTCCATTTCTCAGCCAAAACTCGTATTTCTTTTCATTCTTACTTCTTCTATTTCAGACAATCAATGTATTTTAAAAATATTATAAATTACATTTCATAATTTCTTCTTCATGTTAGAATTTATTTATTAGTTTCAATAGCAAGTCCGTAAAATCGTATTGTCCAGTATGTAATTACAATTCATTATTTAATTATAAAACTCTAATCCGATAATTTTATTTTTGGTTAGTGTAAATTGTGTTTTGTAATCCACATACTTGTCATTTTGATTATTTAGTATTTCCATAGCAACATGGTGTAAAAGAGATGAAGCTATACGAAAAAAGCTAGAGCGCGCGTTTAACAGTTTCTGACTTTCGCTAGACTGCCGCGACCTATACTTTAGACTGCTTACAAAATACAGGTAAGTTACCGAAGCTAATAAAGAAATTACGATATCGAATCGTATAGTCTAAGTCCTCAATGATTAACTTCGTAAAATAGACACCATCGTCAACGTACGTACAACGGTCCCCCGACACAAGGAATTCAATAAGTACATAATAATATTATTTTTATTCTTTTTAGAGGTCTGTTTGTATCTAGGGTTTTTTTAAATTTATTAATTTTTCTGCTTTTTAAAGATGTATCACCAGGTTTTTAAATATTAATAACAAAAATTATAACCTTTATTTGAAACGAAACGTAAAAAGATCAATAAGAGACATAATGTACCTTATTGCATAATAACTTATTATATGATTACGAGAAGAACTAAAAATACAGAGCACTGACTTTTTGTAAAATTAATAGCGTCCTAATGAGCGTCTATTAATAAGGAGCTGGATTCAGACTACGAACTTAAGTAGCTTTTAAATGATATTGATGCTCAATGATAATACAAACTTCTATAACAAGGTTTTTATATCACATTTTTTTTATTTTTTTTTCTTATATTATGAATAAAATAACTTCTTTTTTTTAAAACCCCCGCCCCGACCCTCAATAAACGTGGATATCTGTGTATATGTGTATATGTGTATCTGTGTCTGTCGGCAACATACAAAGCAGTCCTTTCCAAGATATTGAGCTTTTAGTGGTGCTGGTGAAAGGTTCTTATGTTCGTTTATTGCAATAATAAACCAGTAACATAACTTAAAAAGCAGAAAAAAATTACGTTGTACGACCGTTGTGGGTTCATTAACGATGGTGTCCATTTTACGAAGTTTTCGAAGCTAACGAATGTGAACTTAGGACTACATGGTTTGATATTGTTATTTCGTTATTTGACTTGGTAGTTTACTTGCATTTAGATTTTAATTTTTTTTATTTGCCTTCTTAGTTCGTACAGCGAAGGCGTGTAACAGCTTGCTTGCGTCGATACTACCATCCGATTACAATGTGAGTGTCTTCAAGTGTAGAGAGAATAGGTTGCAAGTTAATGTGCCTTACCACCTACGACCACATTTCTACTTTGTATCAAATAGAATGGCGTTAGCATTAACTTTGTTTATACAAAAAAAATCCTATTCCTAGAGTACTCTTTTGTGTATGGAGTTTTCAATTCTTATTTTTCACTTTTTTTACTTGAAGTATTTAAGAAAACAATAAGGTACTCTTGGCATAGAGGTTTTACTGTACTATCAATATTATTCTTATTTCATCTACAGTTAATTAGACAAAATTATAAACATATTTTAACACATTGGTAATGTAAAAGTATATTTTATAACTACCTTAGGACACACTCATATTATAAATCTGAGGCACTTTTTTGTGATTGATAAATTAATACACTTACCTCTCACTCACATACTCAATATCAGTGTATTAATCTGTCAATAAAGAATTTTAAAACATATAACATTATTTCACAAACCCATTTCTAAAATGTTAATATTTTTTTTACCTTAAGCTCTAACCTTTCGCTTTCATCACTAATACATTGCACCAAAATAAAACATCTTCTGCCATTTTCTGTTATTTTAAATCATTTGATGAAATTTATTTTGCTATAAAAAACTAAAGCTTTTTAAAAGTATGTTGGAACGACGCCATTAGGTTATTAAAATGTCATTCCTGCTGATATTAGCTAATATCAGATGGAGCTCCATCTGTTGATATAAATCTTGGAGTTTCCCTTTAAGCTGTTTTATACCAGATAATAAAAAGGTGCCGTTCATCATTAATTCTTTTTGGAACTAACTAAATTTATATTTACATAAAATTCATGATTTTTTAAGGGTGGTATTTTTTTCTAGAGGAAGTTATAGTTAACTATCTACTTTTACAGAATTTTACAGAATTTTGAATAATTTTACAGAATTTTACAGAGTTTTAGATAAAGTGTTTTCAATGCGGTCTGTCAGTATCGATGTAAAAATAAACTAAATGTCAATACGAAAGCAATATAGCTAGGTTTTTGATTGATCTTTTTGAGATTGGCTTAAATAAATACTGGATCATACTGGACCAAATACTGGTATACTGGACCACATAATAGGAGGTACATTTATTTTTCTCTAAAGATAAAATTAACCTTATCTAATGTTTAATAATCAATTAAATTACGTATAAGGTAAAGTAGATTGACTCTTATAAATTATTTAATTTTTTATAGGTATCTAAACTAATATATATCAATTTAAAAGATCTGTTTACGGGTTCAAATATCCAGATGATTACTGAACTAATAAAATTTTAGTGCATTTTTTCATACTCAGTGTGTACTCCGATGTTGAAATTTAGTTCAAGTTTGCATGTCTTAAACTGCCTTTTGTTTTGATTGTGTTAACATAGAAGGGTTATTTAAAACTTAAAGGTATTATAAGACCTGAGCATTTGATATGAATTTCAGTTTAATACCATAAAAAGCACCGTGCATAATTTTAATACTAGATAATAGGTCGGGGAAAGAGTCTTTTGGCATATACACTCATGGACATATTTAGGGGAACGCAAAAAAAAGGTCGAATAACGGAAAATATTTTCATATTTTCGTACTGGCCACTATACCAATATTATGTATTAAAAAAAAAGATGATTTTAAAAATAATTTTATTTTAAATTTCATTTGTTTTTTTTGTTTATCTGCTAATTTCTGAGACACGTAGTGTATGGAATTTTCGTCGGCTTTTGTTGTTTTTAACAAAAACTTTATTTCTGTTGTTTTGTTGACGAAAAATTGTCATTATTGAGTGAAGTGAACTTAATTCGATAAATTTAGGCGATAATGCCGGATCTCAGCGTTGCTCTGGTTTTTAAAGCTGTAACTTTAATTGAAAATGGTTACACTGACAATGAAGTGGCTCAAACATTACATGTTTCCAAGTCTGTGATTTGCCGCAATGTTAAACAATACCGGCAGACTGGAGAGTATACCAGGCGTAAAGGACAAGGTCGCAAAAGAGTAACAGGAGAGAGAGACGATAGATTTATTGTTAGCAGTGTTCTCAGAAACCGTACCTTGACTTCTTCTGAGGTACGAAACCAGCTGCAGGAAGTTCGACAAGTGATAATTAGTACCAAAACTGTCAGAAAAAGACTGAAGGCAGCTGGTATAGGGGCGTACTTGCCTGCCAGAGGTCCACAGCTCACCGCAGGTCATCGAGTGGCTCGGGCCAGCTTTGCTCGTTTCCACCTAAATTGGAATAATGACGCTTGGGGAAAAGTTCTTTTTAGTGATGAGTGAAGGACCAAAGTATGGCGACGACCCGGAGAAAGATACGCTCAGTGTAACATTATTGGGAGGGTCAGTAATGGTATGGGGCGGTATTTGCTTAGGAGCACACACGGAGCTACACATCGTAGAAAACGGCTCCCTGACTGCGGCAAGATACGTAACCGACATTTTAGAGCAGATTGTGATGCCTTTTGCCCCTTTCATTGGAGACAATTTTCTTCTAATGCATGACAACGCTCGACCTCACATTGCGGCATTAGTTTCGGAATATCTTAATGAGGTCGGAATCCAGGTTTTGGGGTAGCCGGCACGCTCGACAGACCTAAATCCAATAGAACACGTTTGAGACAAACTGGGAAGACAAATTAAACAAAGAAATCCATCACCTGTCAACGTAAGAGACCTCAAAACCGCATTGGTTGAAGAATGGAACTCAATGCCGCAAAGTTTTATTGACAATTTAATAGAGAGCATGCCCAGACGCATGCAGGCAGTTTTAACAGCAAGAGGTGGCAACACTAAATACTGATTGTATCACCCATCGCGAAAAAACCAGTCATTTGGACAATATTAACTTTTCTTTAGTTTTCATTGTGTTAGGTCAAAACTCTTCAGAATTAAGTCACTGACCTTATTGTCTTTAATTTCGTTTCTTTCGCTTTAATTTTGTGATTTTTTATGTTCAAAAATGTTAATTTAATTAATTCAGAATAATAATCAAATGTATTGTACAACAAAAATGTGTTTTCATATGATCTTGCAGTCTGTTTTTTGCGTTCCGCTAAATATGTCCACCGGTTTAGTATGTGTGAACTTGTATTAAAAAATCTTTGGCTGTTTTATTATTTGTATCAGGCTGATTTTAGTGACATTAAAAAAGTTACATTAAAAAAAAAAGAAAACTATTTAGTAAAATTTTGTTTTCCGTAATTTTTCATTTGTTTTTGTTTCTGTCAAAATTAGTAAATATATTGAAGAAATATTTATAATATTTTTTGTACTTTACCGAGTGTCAATAAGACTAGCACAAAGTGGTTTTAAGCGTTAAATTCCGGGTATTTTGATGTTAAAGATGCACCTCGCTCTGGTCATCATGTTACAAATAAAAAGACGCAATTTTTGAAAAAGTGGACCAATATTCTCATGTCAACAGTTGCTACGTAAAAAACAGTAAAACGCGAAGTAATTACTTTATTTGTATAATGTCCCAAACTAATCTTATCTAACTAGAGAAAAAAGCTTTAAATTGTTGAAGTACTATTCAAAACGGAAAATATTTTTTTAAGATACTCAGACTACAATTAATGTAACTTTTATAATAAAAAAAAATGTAGCAGAAGTAGCATGCCTTTCTGGTAAGGCAATCAGGGTAAGGATTGAGTTTTGGTGGGTGGGTCCGGAGTAGGCATCCTGGCGTTATGCCTAGTCCTATATAACTATCTTTGATTATTATATTCTGACAATAATTTATGAAGTATAAATAAAAAAGTTCTCAAAGTGAAATGATAAGTGCCTGTGGCATATTATTTCCTTTTCAGATTTTCGGCAATAAAATTGCGTTTGTTTTGAGTAGACAGAGAACTGATAGTAGGTATCTTTTGATGCACATGACTCAGTTCTCTATACGCAAATTTCAGTTTTCTTTGACTAAAGTAAGCCATTCAGTTTTTTGTTTAGCCAGTATTTGTTTTTTTTTGTCTATCTATACTGTTAGCCCTGTTGGCTATTACAGCGTCACTGGGGGAGCGGGTGGGTCAGGAGACCCGCCCTTAAAAAGAGGGGGCAGATGGGGCAGATGGATCGGTTCGGCCCGTCGTAAGTCAGGAGGGAAGCTTAGGAAATTTGGACACTAGCGTCCTCCGACGGCAAAACGCCGGAGCAACGGATCATTTACTCAGTTGAGACCTCGTCTATACCGGTATAGACGGTGTGTGTCTGTATGTTGTGTGGTGTCACTTATGCCTACGCGTACGTTATTACCTACTGTGAACGCGTCGTCGGGGTCAACGAGTACCGACTTGGGTCTTCTTTTTCTGACTAAAGGAGTCTTACGTGGTCTATACTTTGCGGCGTTAGCCACCAGTGGGTACGGGTGTCGCCGGATGTCGCTCAGCACGTTCAAAGTACTTTTGGGAAAGCCCCTTGAAGTACTGAGCGATGGTCGGAAGGTCTAAGGCTCTATGGAGATCGATGTTGCGTATGAACCACGGCGCCCCGGTTGCAATCCGGGTAAACCTGATCTGAATCACCTGAAGGGGTTTCAGATTAGCGTGCGCAAAAGTGGGGCACGCATAGGACATGACGGAACGTATGCAAGCTTTGTACTCTATAAATTGTCACCTTATTGCGAAGGGACATTTTACTCCGCTTGCCATGCAGCGGATATAAACGACCTAATATGAAGGCCGCTCAACTAACTTTCTATCTAACGTTACTCCTAGGTATTTTGCCTTGTCTTTCATTCTAGTAGGAAAATAATAATGATATTACTTTTAGAAATATATTATGCCCACAAATTTGCTTTGTATATTATGAAATAGGTATTAATAGCTAACACAATGATAAATGTACATTACAACCAACGGCTTCTTATTATTATTATGTCAGTATTAATTGTAGACTTATCTTGTATTATCATAATAGAGTCTTTGCTTTTACGATCTCATCTCCTCTCAATATACATGGACGAGGCCTAAATAATTGCTTTTAATATATCTAGGATTTATCATACTGATAAAAAAATTAGTTATGGGTGAATGTTGTTGAATTCCTCGTTTTTTTAGATCTTTATTTAAATCTTAGTATGTACTTTAAAACCCTCTTGTGTGTGAAAATATTATATATAAATACTACATCAACAAATAAAAACCAAGAGTCAAAACATAAAAAAATGCGGTATATACTATATACACCTATATTATCTATATAGTTATCGTTTTAATGAATATTAAATGAATAAATTGAGCTCATAACAAACATATAAACTAATCAAATAAAACGCAGATAAATATATAGATTTTTATATTGATAGCAGATTTATTACAAACAATTAAGATAGATGTATGTAAACATTTTAGTACATAAACAATGTTATTGCCGGCTATTGCACAAACTTCTGTGTAAAAAGTGACGGCCACTCTGTCGTTAAATTTAGTATCACTAAACGAGTGTATATCATAAATATGACTTTCTATATCATGGCATAGAAAAACAGGTTAGAACATTATCTATAAAATCTTTATTGAGAATCACATGCCTCATTTAATTTCAATATTCCTTATATTATAATATTAGAATATGAATATAAAGGAATTTCAATTAAATCTTAAGATTATTGTTTTTTTGTTTATTAAAATGGTAAAAGATTTCCACTAGGCTATATTATGATTGGCTGCATGAAAAATCTTTTTATCTATAGTCATCAGCCAACTATTAAATATCCATGGCCATAAGATTTTGGCCAGGAGCCAATATTATAGAGATTAAGAAACTGACTTGTTGAAAACCGCACAATTTTTTTTTATGTTATTAATTATGCATTTTTCTTCTGCATCATATTAACCGTTGGTTAATTATTTGTGTTTATATTATATATTTTCCGTGACCAGGAAGATAATGTGTAAAATATGAAGTTATAATTTAGAAAACTATAATAAACATGTTTATAGATATTTTCAAACATTAATTTCGGTGTTGGCATCTTTTCAATGTTTGTCTATATTGAAAAGTTAGAAACATTGGTTAGGATTTTCTAAAGAAACCTAATAGATGTCACCACCGTCCCGATAAAGACGATCACATATAGAATGCTTAATTCACCGAGGCGGACAGCGATACGGTAGCTCAGTTCGTAGAGCGACAGGACGGTTTCCCAGTAGTCGCGAGTTCGAATCTCTGCCCGTATCGGTTTATTTTTTATTCTATATTTATATAAATTTAAAAATAACTTTAAAACTAAAAAGTAAAAAATAATAAAGATTTAATATTTACTATATACTACCTTTTTTTGAAAAGATCTTTAAACATGTATAGCCATGTTAAGCTTATTTAAATTTATATAAATATAGAATCGGTTTTTTACATTCTATATTTATATAAATTTAAATAAGCTTAACATGGCTATACATGTTTAAAGATATTTTCAAAAATTTATTTCGGTAGTGGCATCTTTTCAATGTTTATCTATACTGCAAAGTTAGAAACATTGGTTAGGATTTTCTAAAGAAACCTAATAGATGTCACCACCGTCCCGATAAAGACGATCACATATAGAATGCTTAATTCACCGAGGCGGACAGCGATACGGTAGCTCAGTTCGTAGAGCGACAGGACGGTTTCCCAGTAGTCGCGAGTTCGAATCCCTGCCCGTATCGGTTTATTTTTCATTTTATATTTATATAAATTTATATATGCTTAACATGTTTATCGATATTTTCAAACATATTACATATTAATTATATAATTACATTATATAATATATTAAAATATAAAAAAAATGTGTATGGTTTTTATTTAAAACTCCTATTTTTTTCTTTTTATAAAAATTGCTTATTAAACGTTTAGTTTTAACATTACCACCTAGAATCAAGATCATAATCCTCAAAAAAATAATCTAGGATCAAATCATCAAAAATAACGGATTTGTATCTCACTCAACTTTCTCAATTAACTTAAATCCAATATGACAATTATTTCCGGCTTACTTGTTACTTTTAAAACATATTATGTACATTTTCGTTAATTTACATAATATATAGTTAAAGTCAAATACTACAGAGTTTCATTTAAGTAGTAATTGGAAGTAATTTTTAGTTTAAACATTAAGAAACACCCATTCATCCTTAGAAACTTTCTTGTTTATAATAGTAGTAGGATTAGCGACCCGCATCGGCTTTGCTAAGGTGCTATTTAATATTCTGACATAATCTAGATTTAAAACGAACTAAGGAGAATTTTCGTCTTTTTCCAAAGAGTATTTATTACATACACACATTTTAGATACCATCCATTTGTTAATGTTTTGATGTTGTAATTTAATTGTAAACGGTAATTCCTTAAAGATGAAATTACATATTTTCTTAAAGAAATCAATTAACACATTAAAATTTTTAGAAATAGCTTTAATTTAAAAAACAAACTAAAAATTACTAACTATTTAAATTATTATATTGTCATCGATTCTTGATTGGTATTCAAAGTTTAAAATTAATCCTACATTTTAAGCTAGGTTAAAATCATGTTTAAGTTTCCCTTAAATAGGCACATACTAAGATTATACCTAGCAAATAAAAGCGTTTTAAATAAAATTGTTGACTATTTCACATTTTGTTATCATGAATATTTATGGAAAAAAACATGATACTTGAGGAAGCAGTCTACTATTTTTGTCCGTCTTAGGGTTTTTTCAACTAGTAACCTCTTGTATTAATTTGTTATCAATATTTTTTATTAATATTTCTTTTGAAAATCACACCAATAGCATATAATTATTTCATACAGTTAATTATTATTATTTATGTCTACACGCTCCATAAACCAAACTTAAATATCTAATTCTGTATACATTTTTATGGCAATCAATTTATTGCAAACTGTCAACACAGCTATTTGTATAATAAACAGTAATAAAGAAATATTCAGAGTAGATTCAGTATAATAAATATTTTAAAATAATAAAAATAAGAAAGGAAAAGTTATTAACAAAATAACGGTTTCAAAAAATAAGAAAACAGTAGACATGAAAGCGTTAAGCTCCAACGATGAGCGGTGGTATAAGAGTGGAATTTATTAATAGTTTTGTGCATATTCTTTAATGTTTTTTGTTTAATGTTTTCTTGTTTAAAATACAGAATTTAAATACAGAATGGATGTCATATGCAAGACAATGTGGGATTATGTACACAACCTTTGACACCTCTTATGAATTACAAAAGATAAAAGAAAATTGGCCCGAAGCAAAGTGAGAAAAAAATTTTTATTGAACCTACAAAGAATACCATAACATTTTTTAATTTAAATTGAGAAAAGTTATATAAATAAAACAAGTAAAGTTGTTTACCGTTACAGTAGCAATTTTAATAGCATAGAAATATTTAAAATTATATGAAATTGTTATTTACTTAAGTTAAATACTTTAAAGTATTAACTGGTTATTACAGGTTATTGATACGAATAAGAGTAGATGGTAACAGCATTTATAAATTAGGAAAAAAGTTTGGATGTGACTTTGAGAGTGAAGCTGTTGACTTGCTGGAAGAGGCTGCTGCTCTCGATATTATGGTTAATGTTTCTAGTATAAATAATAATATTTCATAGATAATTGGAATAAAATTGTACTTGAATATGCTTCTTATGTAGGTAGCTGGAGTAGCATACCACGTTGGCAGTGCTTGTTACTCAGCAGACAGCTATGTCTTGGGACTTCAACAAGCTAAGTTCTTATTTGAACACGAAGCAAAAGCAGGTCGGAAAATGAACATTGTCGATATCGGAGGAGGGTTCATGAGTGATCGCACTGATAGGATTGACGAGGTACTACTTCATCTAGTTTCGAAACATTGAACAAAAACAGAGATACAGATAATCATTCATATAGTTCATCTAAATATAATTAATATTATCTTCTCATTCAGGAAGGTATTTATACAAAAACATAATTTAATTAAAAAAAAAACTTACTTGTATATTTTTGTCTTCTTGTTCTAATATGTTTATAGTATATGTTTATATATTAATATAATATATGAATGTTTTAGTTCAGTTTTACTAACATGGAAACTTTTTTGAGGCTGCAGTACTTTCAATGAAGTATGTTAGCAATATAATCAGTGTAGATATTTTCGAATTTGTTAGAATTGAGTAGTGTTTTAATGTCTTTTATTTAAATTTTATAGTATTTACATTGCTGTAATCTTTATAATATTTGTGTGTGAACTTGTATTGTAAATTAGTACAATAATTAAATAGGCTACCTTTATTTTAGTTCTAAGAATGAGTATTATGTGACAGGGCAAATATAATGTGTTTATGTTATTTAGGTAAAAGTATATACATATATAATAGTTGTACACTTGAACTAATATTATCTATTATTTTATTATTAAAAACTTTAATAGGTTTCTAAACTCATAAATGTCACGTTAGAAGAGTTGTTTCCTGATCCAAACATCCAGGTTATTGCTGAACCAGGAAGATATCTCTGCGATAGTTCTTACACGTTATACTGTAATATTAACAACGTGAGACGGGTAATTATTTATATGTAATAAATTACAAGTAACCAAAACAGAAATGCTTAACATGGAATGGTTGTTTCAAGTACCAAGAGGTGACTCAATTGTTAATATGTTATATATAAATGACGGGGTGCATGGCACTCTGAGATATAATGAACCTTGGCACACGGTTAAACGATATGAGGTTTGATTCAAATGAACCTTTATGTTATATTATACACATCTCCTACGATTGTTATCCGATTTGAAAAGTAATTTTAGCATATGTCCTATGTTAATAATTATAATAAAAATGAACTGTATTTCTACTTCATTTCAGGGAAAAGTAGAATCAAAGAACGAATTTCTCGAGCCTGCTATATTGTGGGGACCGAGCTGCGACTCGACCGATCGCGTGATGAAGAACGTGGAAATCATGCTTCCACAATGTACAGCATATGATTGGCTCGTGTTTCCAAATCAGGGAGCTTACACCTTAAGTCATGTATCAAAATTTTCAAGTTTAGAAGGACCAAGAATCAGAACGGTTGTATCCGGGGAATTGAGGTAGGTTTCTTTTTTTATGCCTATCGGCAAACAAACTTTGTTTTTTTTTTATAAAATCTAGGTTAATGCTTGACGACATTCCACTTGATGGAAAGTGGAAATGTAGTCTTAGGTGGTAACGCGCATTAACCTAGCAACCTATTCACTCTTCTCTTGAAGTATTAGTAATACATTGTATTCGATAAAATTTATGTTTTTTTGTAATTTTTATATTGTTATGTGTTTGTGTATATCAAAAACTTTTTAAACATATTATGTTTTCAGTAACAAAATAAAGGATTCTAAAGTTTTCGAGCAAGATGATTTCATAAAACAAGGTACGAGTATTGCAGAACCACTCCCCTCCAGTTTACCACCAGTTATAGTTCAGACTTGCCCTTTGGATTATAATTATACTTTAAATATATGAATTTCAAAAAGACAAGTCTTCGACCGCATATTACAAAAGCTTTTTTAAGAGACCGCATATAACAAACGTTTTTTAAACCGAACTCATACTATAAACGCTTTTTAAACCGACCGCATATTACAAACATTTTTTAAACCGACTGCATATTAGGTACAAAAGCTTTTTAAACCGATCGCATATTACAAACGCTTTTTAAACAGACCGCATATTACAAAAGCTTTTTAAACCGAAAATTGTTCTATGTTCAATATCCTATTTAATGCAATAAAGTTTTCAGATTATTGATTGCAAGAGACATTGACTGATGTAGTAACTGTTAACTATTATTAGTAAAAATAATATGAGGTAACAGATATTTTATTAGATACCTTTCAAAATTAAATATTTCCGTTTTATTTTTTACTGTTCTGTAATCGACGATTTTTATTATAATTACATTATAAAGTGATACATATTGAACTACTACATTTCTATACTTTTCAGTTCTTGAATTTAGTTTTTTTTTTGTTATATTTGATAGAATTGAGTAAAGAAAGTCAAATAACTTCATATTACTTCCAATTTAAATTTCTGAACTTTGGAAAAGTTAAAAAAAAAAAATTGTGACCACATATAACTTTTAAAGTTTGTTACAGTATATTTAACTGAGGAAGTTCATCTTAAAATTATTAAAACATGGTAGTCCATTAACAGTTTTCTTATAATATTATTGCTAATCAAATTACTGTGTTTGCCTGTTGTTTATAATTTTTAAATGTCTTTTTCATTTGGTATGAAGTAAATTTTATGTATAGATTAGGTTTTGAGCTACATAATATAATCTTTAATTTAGTTATGATTTACAATTACTTATAAATGTAAAAAAATGCTGACTTTGATAATTGCTGTAAGTACTAATAAAGAAAAATATAATTTTTATGTACTTATTGATGTCATTGCGTTGGGGGACGTTGACGATGGTGTCTATTTCAAGAAATATTCGGAGTTAATGATTAAGGACTTATGCTGGAAGGTCAAAAATTTCGCGTCAAAAATTGACCTAATGGGGCCATTAACTTTTTAGTTATCGATCTGTAAATAACTGAATCGGGTAGAAGTCAGCCAGTATGGAGAAAATTGGACACCGCACCGTCATTAAGTTCGTTACCAAGCAAGGAAAATCAGCTCAGATTATTTTTCAAGAGCTGTGACGGTTTACCCGGACTCTGCTCCTGGTAAAACCATGTTTTACAAGTGGCATAGTCTTTTCAAACAAGGAATAGAGTCGATTAAAGACGACCTCCGCGGTGGAGGGCCAATTGAAACCACTACTCCGGCAATCGTCGAAAAAGTAGAAAAACTTGTATAGGAAGATGGTCGGTTGAAGAAGAAGCAACTTGCACCAATAATTAGAGTATCCGAAACAAGTATTTTGAATATTTTAAATCATCGTCTTGGCATGAGTAAGGTCAGTGCAAGATGAGTTCCGAGAATACTCACGCCACTTCAAAAACGTGAGCGTCTCGAGTGTGTTTTTGGAACTCTGTGGAGAGAGAAAGGAAGAAATTATGGCCCGAATTGCTATGTCTGCCTGAATGTTATGGCCTGAATCACCTGTGATGAAACCTGGGTTCATCTATATGAACCTGGGTCGAAGCAAGAGTCGATGCAGTGGCATAAAAAAGACACACCTCAAAGTGACACAATCGGCTGGCAAGATCATGGCGACTATCTTTTGGGATACAGAAAGCATTTTACAACAGTAAAAGGAAGCAAACGTCTTGGACTTCATCAGAGCTGAAAATTGGCCGTCGTCTAGTCCCGATCTTAATCCGCTGGATTATGATTTAAGGTCAGTTTTAGAGAGCACAGCTTGCTCTAAACGCCATGATAATTTGGAGTCCCTAAAACAATCCATACGATTGACAGTGAAAAATTTCCACATGTAAAGAGCGTGTTAGATATTATAAGACTCTACTATTAAAGAACACAAAATTAATATAGTATAAGGTATTTGATCACGCTATTTCACAGTATAAAATGATAATATATATTAATGCATTATCTGGATAAGTTAAAAGAAAAGAAAGAACTAAACAAATATATTATTTAATATTACAAAATGACTCCCGGTACAAGAATATAATAAAAAAAATATAGTTATTACTGTGTTCTTATGTAGACACAATTACCAATAACTCAATACGATGAAAAACCCACAAAAGATATTACATATATTATAAACACTATAAGAAGAAAAATCTTTAAGTAATGCTTTTAGAATTTTAAATTTAAAGATAACTTAAAAAGCACTTTAGCAAAAGTAAACTTAAAAATTACCAAGAAATTACCGATATCAAAGGGTATGTTTGAATTTCTGGGATCCAAATGTTATTTGAATGTAATTACATTAAATTTTAGTCTCCGAGAACTTGCCTTCAAATTATTTTTTCATGAATAATGGCCTCAGTGAACAATTTAAGGAGAATTTTTAATGTAATTACTTACGAAATATTTCATGTAATTTAAAGATATTATTTCCAAGATGATTAGACAAAAGAATTTATTTTTATGACAATATTTTAAAATATCTCATAACTAATATTGTCTCGGTATTTTCACAAAATATGTAAATCATATTTTCTTCTCATTTAGATTAATTTATAACAAGGAGCTAGCAATTGTTTTTATAAAACGTGTTATCAAATCTTTCGTAGAATAATTTCATTTTATGCATTAACATAAGATTATCTTTTTTACCAGCTGAATGCAATCATCGAACAATAATAACCATATTTAGTCAAAACCTTCAGAATAGTTAATTACCAAAAAATAATGAAGTATTTAAACTTTTTATTCAAATCTTCTTTTAATAATTATAAAAGCAGATTTTCATTTTAATATGTAAAAGTACGTTTTATTTTTAATATTATTGCGCCTTCTATTTATCAAAAAGGACAGAATAATATTGTTTCATTAACAGAGGAAATTTCAAAGGTAAAGATAAATAATAAAGGGTAATAAATAACATTGGAAGTACATTTAACATAATTTGTTAATTTATATCTTATAATTTAAATGTTTTTTATTTTCCAATATTTTTTAATAAAATATAATATGTATTTGTGTGTTTTGAAGCAAATACTTCTTCGTTTTAGTCTGCTTCTTGATTTTGATATATTAAAAGCTTGGTATAATAATTATTACCGTATTATTGTATCACTATTAATACTTTATATTTATAATTTCTTACATATTGAAGTATACTAAATTTATAATTTCTTGAATTTGTACTTATGTGAACATGATGTATGTAAAATAATTTTAAGCAAAATAATTTTGGGTAACATTACTTTGTTTTACTTTAAAACCTTACTTTTCTATGTATTTGTATGAAATACAACAGTGCTAATTGCTATCAGGAGAGATTTATGTTGCCATTTATATAAAATGCTACTTTCAGCATCTACATTGGGATGGTACCTTTAAATTATTACCCCTAGGTTCGACTTAAAATATAATTAAGTTTATGCTTTATGTCTTCTGTAATTCAATTGTTTTTCAAACTTTTCAAACTTACGACTTATATTGCTGTGTAAAATTGTCTTTACCAGTTATAATTGTCACCTATGTCTAACTGATAGCCCCTCTTTGAGCTGGAGCTAAGAAGTTAAATGTCTGAGCGTAACTGTCATATCTATATAGATTGGATGTACACTTTTGGCTTTATCGTATGATACGTTACCAAATTTACAGTTCTTCACATTAGTCTGTTTATCAATTTTGGAATATTAATTATGTCAAAAGAGAATTCTTTTACAGCTACCCACAATTTTGAGATTAAAGAAAACTTTTTAAGAAAATCCTTGGTAATATTAAGCGTTGATACATTTAATTATTTATATTTAATAAATTTATAAATCAAAAACGTACTCTTTCTATTTTATCAGTCCCAGTTTTATCAATTCATGGATTAAATTATGTAATAATAACAACTTGACTTTTACTGGAATAACTGAACATCAATACTATGTCACATTATGCAGACAACTGAATAAAAAAAACTCAATTAAAAAACTTTGAAATTGTTCGTTTAGACTAAGCTTATTTAATTTACGAGTATTTCGTTTGATCAAGGGTGTATAGGTGTCCTGTTTTGGATTCATTTTTCTTATCAAGTATGAAATTATAGTATAAATATATCCAAACTAAATTGTCGTTTTACGGATGATATAGTTAAAACATAATGAGGATTTTTAGGAGGAGGAATTAAATCTTTTATCTTGCAGTAAAAGAGCTACGAGCCCGCTTGGAACACTTAAAAAATAAATTTAATTCAATTAATACACTGACGGGAATCTTTCTACAAACAATAATTTGAAAACAAGTGACTTTTGTGAAGAGAGCAGTACCTTTTGATGTTATTAGCAAAATTGTAATCTAAAATCTTTTTAAAATTAAAAAACAACAACCACAAAAATCCAACATAGCAATTTCGGAAATATTCCAATACGTTAAAAGAGATTTCTCTGTTTCTGTCTGTTAATTCGAAAGTCTGTTTAATTTTGTTTTGTTTTTTTTTTCTCAATTAGTCATGAACAGATTGGTTAGTTAAAAAAAATACATTTGTAATATATCTTCTAATATAGTTTTGTTACTATAATTTTGTTAAGTTAAATCTTAAAGAGAAAAATACTAAATGATGAAAATCGAAGAAATTCCTTATTTTTTCCTCTGAGATTTCTTAAAATAAATGAAATTAATTGTGTAAAATTCGTTAGCATTTGCAAGGTAATATTATTTTTCAGTTATTATGCTAACTAGAACCAGCTCGATTCAACGTTTAAAATAATTATATCTGAAACAGAATTGCATAAATTCTATCATATTTTGTCATAATATCTAATATTTCGTCTAGAAATAAAAATTTCATCGAGAGAAATTAGCTATCCAATCAAATCACAAATAATGAAAATTGATAGCAATTAAGTTTGTCAGTTAATACGCAAACAGAATTTAGTGTTCGTTTGTATTAATCCTATTTCACATAATAACAGTTGATTGATTTATAATTAACGTTTCATAATTTGATGGTGTAATTGTTTTTTAATTACATTTTGTATGGCGTATATTGCTTTTATAATGGGCATTGACATAAGAGATTCCATGTGAACTGTTCCTTAAAAAAAGTTGCGATTTGTTATTGCTTAAATATTTATAATAGTATATAAGGGCATGATCATCCCCTCATTTACTTAACGTTTGATGGTGAAGCAATTATTATTGTTTCAATTAAATTTGGATATTTATATCACACTTAACAACTTACATATAAAAATATCTGTTGTTTTAATTGTCAGGTAGTTTTATTTTGAACTATATTGAAACATTGCAATGTAGATATACAAGTAACATAAATACAACGAAATTATTGAATTGAAACGAATTAAGATTTTAATTTAAAAAAATCTCAAGTAACTTAACTCCTTTACTTTAAGTAGTTTATATCAAAGATCAAAATTTAGAAAGGCAAAATTGATTGTTAACATTTTAGTTTAATTTTTGAATAATGCCTTGCCTTAAATACTCGCTAGTTAAAGAAAATTAAGCGATTAAATATAGTGGTAAGCACTTCATTATTATTGTTGCGATAACTAGTATTGAGATTAGCGATCAACCTTCACGATCTTGTTTTTTAATTTTTACTGATAATTATTTCACTTTAACTCGACGTATTTTGTTACGTATTATGATAAGGCGCGAAATTATTTTATCCCGGGTTTTCGTAAACGTGAGTGTTTGTTTTAAACTTGGAAAACAATGTTTTAAACTTTTGTTTTAAATAACTTCGTTTTAAATTCGGTATTCTTAGCTATTATTTGTGCTTATTTATGTATTAATTCAATTCGGTATTCTTTATTATATTATTATTTATGTATTAATTCAATTCGGTATTCTTAGCTATTATTTGTGCTTATTTATGTATTAATTCAATATATTTAATATGTAGAATACATTAAGATGATAAAAGTAATTACTTTGGATAGTTTTCTAAAAAGTATTTTATGTGGATAAGGGTTTTGTTGTCTGATCACTAACATGAAGCCGATAAGCCAACTTCCGAGCAGTATTTGGTACATTGAGGATATTGAACTGACTATGACTAGTGACATCAAATGCTCACATGAGGCCGATAACCCAAATGATGAGTGTAGCATTTGAGGTATAGGGACATCAAGCGCTCACATGAGGCCGATAAGCCAATTTTTGAGTAGCGTTTGAGAAGATCAAATACTCACATGAGGCCGATAAGCCAACTTCTGAGTAGTATTTGGTACATTGAGGATATTGAACTGACTATGACTAGTGACATCAAATGCTCACATGAGGCCGATAAGCCAAATGATGAGTGTAGCATTTGAGGTATAGGGACATCAAGCGCTCACATGAGGCCGATAAGCCAATTTTTGAGTAGCGTTTGAGAAGATCAAATACTCACATGAGGCCGATAAGCCAACTTCTGAGTAGTATTTGGTACATTGAGGATATTGAACTGACTATGACTATGACTATGATTATGAATTATGAGGCAACATTTTTTGTGTCTAGTAGATTTTTTTTTGAAAGAGGCTGCTGAGCCAGATTGAACACGTAATCAGACAACTTATACCAATTGATCATTATAGTTGAAATTGTTAAGTGTATAAATTTCAAAACATTTTCTAAATTGGAGGACCAATTACTTATATATGATGGCCGAAAAATGTATAAATATTAATGTATCATAATATATAGACTTTAGATTAGATTCTGTGACTTTACAATTATAATAATTAGATTTACAAATTACTTCAGAATTAAAATTGTAAGTAAATGGTTTTTGATAACGAGCGGACTCGTTATGTTTAGGATGGCCGAGCTGTTAGCTTTTATACATGTAGTAGTTTGGTTTTGACTAAAAACAAAGATATAAGTTGTTGATTTGACTAAAACAATTGAATCTCTGTATAGAAGTTTAATTGATAAAATAAATGTAATATTAAATACTGATTTGACTAAGAATAAGAAGTATATAAATCGCAGCTCCGTTAAGAGAAGGCATTGTGAAATTGGGAGTACAAGTTGTGGGGTGGTAGTATTGTGATAAAAGTGTAACAGTTATAATTAACCGCTGAGTGTGAGATCGAGAGACTAAGTTGTGTAACAGTGATAGTTAAGAGTTTAAATGGTAAACAGTTTAGTGTATTTGTGAACAGTGTCATAAAGTGCTTTAAAGAATAGAAGAACTGTTGTTGGCGATTCTTTGAGGTAAGAGAGCTCTAATATATATATATATAATTTAATTGGGGAGTTTTCCAATTAGTTTAAAGAAAGTTGTATCAGGACCACTGGAATCGTATTTTTCTCCATATATGGACATTATTACATAACCTTCATTTTCTTTTCATTTTGTCTCTTTAAACATCATTGGACAAATGATCTGAATCTGAATTCATTATTCAAAAATTAAACTAAAATGTTAACAATCAATTTTGCCTTTCTAAATTTTGATCTTTGATATAAACTACTTAAAGTAAAGGAGTTAAGTTACTTGAGATTTTTTTAAATTAAAATCTTAATTCGTTTCAATTCAATAATTTCGTTGTATTTATGTTACTTGTATATCTACATTGCAATGTTTCAATATAGTTCAAAATAAAACTGCCTGACAATTAAAACAACAGATATTTTTATATGTAAGTTGTTAAGTGTGATATAAATATCCAAATTTAATTGAAACAATAATAATTGCTTCACCATCAAACGTTAAGTAAATCGAAACGAATCACCTTTATGCTGTGACGTGGTCGTTGACGGATAAATTGCGCGGACATCAACGTGTTGCTCGCCGCGTGCCATGCCAGCACCGCTACCATAGCTGCCATCGCCACGACCGCCATCAACACCATCAACACCATCAGCAACATCGACACCATCAGCGCCAACCGCTCTGCGCCTTCATCGCCATCCGCCCCGCGCCATCACCGCCATCCGCGCCGCGCCATTACCGCCATTCACACCGCGCCATTACCGCCATTCGCGCCGCGTTGTCACCGCCATAATTTCTCATTTCCTTCTTTCTTCATTAGCGACGATTCCTTCTTTCGTAGAATTCTTCCAATGGTTTGTCACATAATCTAATAAACGACTTGCATAAGCGATTAAATAGGTATTTTCACTCGATTTTCTTGATATGTGGGTAGATCTCAATTTTGAAGTTTTGAGATAGCAAATTTAACTTGATTGATTGATTTACAACCATTGATTATCAACTATTGATTGATTGTATTGATTCTGGAACTTCATTGTTATTATCTTGTAGTGTGCGTTTCAAATAATAATATCACTTCATTTTTTTGCTTGATGTGGTTTTGTAGCTTCAATAAACTTATCTTGTAGGTAGTTTGTGGTTTTAATGCCCGAGTGAATCCCACTTCTGAACTATTAGAGCTCTCTTACCACAAAGAATCGCCAACAACAGTTCTTCTATTCTTTAAAGCACTTTATGACACTGTTCACAAATACACTAAACTGTTTACCATTTAAACTCTTAACTATCACTGTTACACAACTTAGTCTCTCGATCTCACACTCAGCGGTTAATTATAACTGTTACACTTTTATCACAATACTACCACCCCACAACTTGTACTCCCAATTTCACAATGCCTTCTCTTAACGGAGCTGCGATTTATATACTTCTTATTCTTAGTCAAATCAGTATTTAATATTACATTTATTTTATCAATTAAACTTCTATACAGAGATTCAATTGTTTTAGTCAAATCAACAACTTATATCTTTGTTTTTAGTCAAAACCAAACTACTACATGTATAAAAGCTAACATATATTTAATTTAAAACTTATATGAAGTTCGTGTAATACTAAAACAATGTTTAATTATTTACAAAATAATTTCCAGAGATTTAGTAAAATAATCTACCAACTAAAACATGTTTTAATTTATTCCGCGCATGTTTCTGGGAAACTTCATTTTTGTCCCCAATTTGTTTTAGCATCAAATTACTCGTACACTTTGGAGTCACATGAAGGACATGACTTGACTTCAAAACATATTTACCTTAATATTAAGTAACAATGATAATCAGGTACATTTGTTCACGCATTGTCCACTTAATCCAGATTTATTGCTTGAATTATATATTTCCCAGCTGTTGGTCCTGAATTTATCCTTAATAACGAAATCAAAAGTAAGATAACGATCACTATCATAGTATTATTATTATTATAATAGCTAAAAGAATGTACTTCTAGATGAATAAAATGATATCATGGCAATTGAGCACCTTCAAACCTATCTATTGTATCAAATATATTATTTGTCACATATATTCAACTTTATCGACGAACTGTTGTTATTTTGGCTTGTGGAAGTCGTTAGATTACATATTCTTTGTAATTCTTGAATTATTTTATTCAAAGTAAAAAAATAATTTGACTATACTCGAGAATGTCGGAATGGTTGTTTTTTTCACAAATTACACTTCTTTGCGACACTCGATAATTGTCAGATTAGTGATTCATACATTTCTAGCATGTAGTTAACTAACCATAATGTTTTTAAGTTCTCTTAATACCTGTGTTTTTTTATACTAATCTGATCAATTAGGGATGGATAGATGGATTTTCAAGGATGACGCGCTGCTCATATTTGGTGTGAGTAACTAACTGGGTACAAGGTATGTTACCTACCTGTAGGTTCCTGTGTGTTAATGTGCGGCGCTTGGTAAATCCCGAAATCCTGCTTGGGCTTCCGAAATCCCCCTTTGACTTCCCTATTATTATTGTTACGGTTCAAGTATTACATAAAAAAACTGAATAATCAATTATAAATAATAATTATTATTAATTATTAATTATATAATAATAATCATTTATAAATAATAATTATAAATAATAATAATTCTTATTTATAGAACCTAAAATAGAATACAATAGTATACCCTATATCCCGTAACTAAAATGTAGTCAGGAATGTTTGTATCACGTAGTTAGTACGAATAACTAATTTTGTAACATCATGTAGATTTCGCAACATAACTCATATTTTGCTCCACTAATTTCAAAATAACTTGTAATTAATAATTTAAGACGAGACAGATACTCACAGATCACATAGACACATATTATAGTTTGAATGAATTGTAATTATTTATTTATTTATTTATTTATATCTTTTCCACTTAGAATCATAATCAGTGATCACTTGTGTACGTCAACATGGAAATGTCAGGAGGGCTTATTACGATACTAGATTTATCGTAATAAGCCCTTCTGAAAAAGCACTTTCCATCTTAATGTTAAAGCTATGAGGGTTCCAAACGCGTCCTGGTCTGAGAAGAACCACACAACAAACTCAGCCGGATATATTTTTTGTTATTATGATCACTGTTTCACAAACGTCAAACTTAAGTTCAATTTTGGAACAACTAGAACCTTCGCAATCAATCTGAAAAGAAGCCTAATGATTTCAGGCAACGAAAATTAAATAATAATAACAGAAAAATATATATATATATATATATATATATATAAATCTCCGGCCTGCCACACAACCAGTCACCGCAAGCAGCACCCGTTCACGAGCATAACACAAGAGCCAGCCATCACCCCCTTCGCACATATTTGAGGGAGGGAGGCAGTAAAGTAATTAAAAACAGTATTTGTTTTACTACGCAATTCGGTATTTTCTCGTATAATATTGTAATATATTTTTCTTCGATAGCAAATCTGGAAGGATCATTTTGAAAGGTTATTACAAAATTTTATCAAATTTACAAATTTTATGAAAACTATCGCGACGTCATTAAGTAATGAGGATGGCACTATTGTTTAGCTTATGTAACAGGGGTCACGTCATTTTACAAAATATCTTGTTATGACAGCTTATTGTGTAAAGTTGACATATCAGAACTTTTTACTTCAAGGAAATATAAATTGGGCCTTAATTTTTCGATAGCTAGAAATCTAACCCACATACAAATATGAATTTATATTATATTTGTATAACTTTTATACAATTCCCTACAAACAACGAAAGACAAACAACATGCCTCGTTACTGAAAAACAAAGGGTTTCAGTGTTATTTATTTACATTCTATTTTTGTGTAATGAGATGTTCAATAAATGTTTGACATCACTTGTGTATACATATTTTTTTGTAATATATAGCTATAATATTATTATAGTTATTAAAAATATAACATTTATATAATATGGTAGATAAAATATATTAAAACCTCTTAATTTAAATACGACTTTTTGTTTAGTGATTGCATTTTTATACATTTTTTTTTATGCATTTTGTTTTTTATGCACACGATAGGAGAGCTATTATAGGTTCTTTTTTAGATGTATTTAAATCTCGTCACGGTATCTATACAAAGATGATTCAAAGTGACTATTAGACAGTAATGATATATTTAATATTTAAGAATATTAAAAATAATAATATTTTATGCAACAGCTTAAAATACTATTCATAATTATCATTCATCGCAATGCCGGTTAAAAACTTCTAAACACAAATCCTACTTAAAATAGGTGTACATTTTAAACATAAAATACTATTGGAATGTTTCCTTATATCGTTATAAAAAAATAAAAATACGGACATTGTAGAAAAGTTTCGCTGAGCTTTTGAGACTCATAGACCATAAAATTTTTAAATAAAATACAGGATTTTTAACATTAAATAAAACCAAATTTCATTTTCATTCAACGTAATTGTTATTTTATGTCCACGCCTGTCTTCCATTCCTTTAATTTTTGTATTAAAATAATTTTGTAGGCCGTTCATTTTGTATAATTTGAATTATAATTTTTAATAATTGTTTTCCTTTATATTATATATCAAACTGGTATTATTCTTTATTTTATTCACAGTAACGATCTTAGTAAATATTTTATATATTTTTTCAATGCATGACCCTTACAGAAGTTATTGCTTTTTTGTACTTAGAAATAGTAACATCTTATAAGGAGACTTAAATAAGTGTTACTAAATTACCTACTTTTACATAAATTCTTAATATATTTTTGAACTAAATATTTCCAGCAAATTGTATGATTTGTTGTATTACATTAATATATTGTTGTTAATACTTTGATAATGAAAAATGATTATTTCAATAATATTACACATTATAAAAGGAAAGTTAAGAGTTTTCTTTGAAAGATAAATAATTTGGGAAACTGGTAAAGCATGTATCTTAATGTAAGTATACTTTTTTGTAATATTATAAATATTTACTTAAATAGAATTATAATATTCCAAAAGAAATAGGTACAGGTAGGTATAGGTAGGTAAATTTAAATGCATAACTAAATTGAAACATTAGAGAGCTAACAGAATTGTATTATGTCTAAAGTTAACTACACAGAATACAATCAATTCATTGAAAAAGGGCGTTTGGCATTTAGCCAACTGTTCATAAATGATTACCATCTCTCATTGACATCTGCATAAACGTTAGTAGTTGCAGATATATTGCTAATATTGAATGATAAATTGAATGGGATTGGACATCAGGCATTTTCTTTTCTAGAAAGCCATTTATCAACGTCACAACTAGAGCACATACCTACTACAAGTTCAGAGAAATGTGTCGGTTGAAATGAGTCTCTGTTTAATTATTATACTTTTACGTATGTATGATCCAGATCAATGGAAATAATATGCTGCAAAATAAACTATTCTTTTAATTATTCAGAAATAATCGAGTATAATCAATATCAGTATTGAAGCAAAAACTTGTGTTAGATATGACCTGCGTTGCAATGTCATATAAAAGAGCGCTTGTTTATTTTTAAATGATAAAATTATAAAACATTATAAACTCTTTAATTCTTTAAATATTATTAAACATCTCCCCTTGTATTCTATTGCTTTCATTTAGATAAATTCAACTAATTTATATTCCATTCACTTCTCTCGGTAAGTTATAAAGTCTCTTATTTCCACCTAAATAGTTTTGTAAAGGATTGGATATTTATTTTATAGACTATTAGGTTTAAACTAAACATTAAATGAAATGAAGTGGGAGATAATTACCGATATGGGAGATAATTAAGTGCCGGCTTGGCACTACAAAGCCTGATTAAAATATAAAAAAATATATTGGGGTATTACAATCAATCTGTGTCAATATTTCTAGTTGGTTGGAGGGATGACGAAGCTACTCTAAATTTATTAGCTTTTAAAATCTCAATGGTAATATTAGACTCTTCATATTCCTCAATTCAGACACACTATACTGGAGCAAACATTTTATCATACAATATTTACTAACCATGCAATAGGAATGCAAATTGTTACATAACAAATTGAGATCGAAATCAGTACTGAAACTACAAATACGAGTATCATATCTTTAAAAATGTTTACTTTAAAATAGATAAAATATTATTTAACTGGAAGTTTTATGTACCGACATATGCAATTATGCAAAGTTTTTACTAAAGGAAAATTCTGTATAGAATTAATTAATCTTAAAAATTCTTAAAAAATATTTATAGTTATAATAAATTGTCACTGATCATAAATAATTGTCACTGATCCATTTCTGTACATGGAAAATATTAAAATTTATGAGAGCAAAAGGACCCAAAACAATGGTTTTTTAGTTTGTCTGTTTGTCTGTATGTCTGTATGTTTGTGCAAGCTATTCTCAGAAACGACTTCACCAATTTGAAAGCGGTTTTCAGAAATATATTATCACATATTCACTTAACATTTAGTGTTTTTTTTATCTGAATCGGTTAAGAAATAAAAAAGTTATGTCAATTTATGTCAATCATGTAATAAGTATTATCCAAATCATAATCTGTTCATGTAATAAATCTGTAGAGAAGTAGTTTTTGTACATTGAAAATATTTAAAAAAATATACCAGGATGTGAAGTGATAACTAACAGAATCCATTTTCAGCATTTTTAAAATCTTTGTCTGTTTATCTGTTTGTCTTTTAGTTGTGCACACAACACAAAAAAAATATTTTCAAAAATTCATATAGGGGGAACTTTATATAAGCAAGAGAGCCCAAAACAATGTTTTTTCATTTTGTCTGTTCGTCTGTATGTCTGTATGTTTGTGCACGCTAATCTCAGAAACGGATTAATCGATTTGGATACAGTTTTCGGGCATATATTGTTATGGGATTCACTTTATATTTTGTTTTTTTACAACCGGTTAACAAATAAAAAGATTAATAATCTCTTATTGTTGTACTATTACTGCTTACCAGTATGAAGATTTATAGTTTTTACATACATAGGTAAGTACAAAGGATACGTTTTATCAAAATCTAAATCTACGCGTACGAAGTCGCAGGCAGAGCTAGTTACTAATGTAATTTAATTTATAAATATTTGATGTCTGAATAATAAAGAAAGTAACATCTACGTAGTTATCATAACAATATGTTTACATAAAAATAAATACAACGGAATATAAAGTACTCATTAAAGTATACCCTAAGATCCGGCTTTACTTAAAATGCAATTGGATTGGATCGCAAGACGCTCTCGGGACGTTGTTCCTTATGGGGGCCCATCTGGCCCCCCCTTTTAAGGGCGGGTCTCCTGACCCACGCGCTCCCCCGGTGATGCTCTATTAGCCAACAGGGCTAACAGCATAGATAGACAAAAAAAAAAATGTTATATATGTTAAGTAACCTTAATAAAAAAATACTAAATAATAATTTGTTCAATTTTATATTTTTATACGTGTTCAGTCGGAATAGTATAAATCAGAAAACCTTTTAATCTTAGAGAACATTTATCAATCCGTCGCATGCGTCAATAACCTATCCCACCATTAGATTACTATTATTTTTTGTTTGTTACTGATAAAAAACTGTAAAAAAGTGTAAAAATTATTATTCTTATTTAATAAAATAAGTATCACAAAAAATGTTAATAGAAAAATGAATAAAAAAGAATAATTTAATGTAATAGAAATATCGATTTCTTAAAATATATTTCATTTTCATTCGATCGATTTAGGAAAGATTAAGAGAGCGTGTTACACTTTTTTTTACACCGACGCGACCGCCGATTCGGATTTAAAAGTTTAAACAGTCATGAAGCGTGCTCAAATAGTTCGTATGCATTTAGAGGATGATTAGTGAAAGTAAACAATGTACATAATTACTATATAATTTGAATGAATGATAATATGAAGAAAGAGAAAAAGAGAGACTGCTATTACGCGATTTATGTGTAAGAAGAATACACAACAACACTTGGAAATGTTCGTCTCATAATGTTATATTTGAGTAGACTAATATTGATCGAGGTGTATATGTGAATGTTGGAACGATAACTTGTATGAGAAATGATTAATTGTTCGAAAATTCATATTTACTTTTTAAAAATTGTCTTCAGTGAATCCACGGAATCATTAGTAATAACTTTAAAACTAACAGCTTATCATTTCTCTGAACACATTTTGTAATAAGTGACTTGCTAAATGTGCCCACTCCAATATACTAACAACTTTACCAATACTACTTTCTATTAGATAGAAAAGTTGTATGTAGCATGTATTCATAGAAATACAAAAAATGATAGCTATAAAAATATACAATCAATGTATTTAAAGTTAAATATACTATGTCTAGAAACTCTAATCGACTTTTTCCTTTTCAACTAACTACAAACTAGTAATAATTTATTATGTTTTCGTTAATTCATGTGGAAATCCTTATGATTTATATTTTAAGCCTAATATCATTTTTTATAAATATTTATGTTTATTAGTGTATTTGTAAACAAATAATAACAGACTTTACAATTTTATGAAGATATAGATTTTTTAAGTAAATAAGTCAAGTTATGTATGCGTTCTAATTTAAATACTTGTTAAACTAAGAAAAGTGGTTATAATTTACACTTGTGTAGGGTAGAGCGGGGCTAGTTGAGCGTATGGGTAAGTTGGGCAATCAAAATATCTCGAAAACTATCGACCGCACGCGAACGCAACATATAGCTAAAAGAAGGGGTTCCGGGAAAGGAATTCATCCCTATAACAAAAATAGCCACTGGGCGATCGAGAAAAGTACCCAAGCGCATTGTTTATTTTGTTATTAAAAAGTAAAATCATCCTAAGCCGGGATATTTTGTCTGTGATACTCAAATTTCATCCGTTTTCAATCAGGCAAGTGTTAATCTAAGGTAAATTTGTTGCAGTTTTGATATTTATAGAGAATCTGGATATAATTCTAACCAGTTTTTTATTGATTCAGTTTTGCTTTAAAATTTCGGGTTGGGGTTAGTTGAGCTACAGTTGCCCAACTATCCCCACGGTGAAAAAAAAATTTTTTTTTTTTTTACCATGAGGACTTATAAAAAAAAGACAACTAGAGGTTCCCATATTAGTCAAGACTTAAATGGGGCTGCCAAAGTTGTGAGTGAAGAGGGAAACAGTGGCTATGCCATTGCCAAATAATATGAAATCAAACGGATGACATTATCAAAGTTTTTAAAGAAATTAAATGAAGGCGATACGTCCATGGGTTATGCAACGCCGAGGTCAGTATTTTCTGCCACGCATGCAGACTCTTTGAAAAATACTTGTTACAAACGGTATCAATCTTCTATGGATATTCTCCAAAAGACGTTCGTCGCCTTTGAGAGTGCTGGCATTTGGCAAGAAAGTTCCACCCTTTTGGACGGTAAATAAGATGGCCCAAAAAGAACGGCCTACGTGACTCAATGATTTCTTAAAAAAAATATTTTATAAGCTATGTTGAAAATAATTAAACAAATATTAAAGTCTGATTCCAATAGTTAAGCTAAGCTAGGAACGATGCTGTTTTGTAGATTCTGTTTTTACCTTATTTTTCCAAGAAATCTACTTTTAGATTTGATGTTTTGTCACTATAAGTTTACAAATAAAAGTTAATTATCAAAATGGAATTTTATTGTAAGTCTACCTAACATAGGACCTATGATTTGGGTAAACTTTCTAAGTGCTCAACTAGCCCCATACCCATGCTCAACTTACCTCACATATGGGGCAAGTTGAGCATACTTGACTTTCTGCATTAAAATACATGTAGCTTCCAAATTCGACTTATTAGAAATAAATTATTATGGAAACTAAGCTAAGGGATAAATTACTCATTCATCAGTATGCATCATAAGCCATTACGAATTATCGTTGAGGAACTATAACCGATTAAGTGAAAAACTGCTAACTACTTACACAAAACAAATGTAGTACAAGGACACAACACGTTTATTGTGCTAATTGTACTAATTTGAATTGTTACAGTTATTGTAAATGTTATTTTTGTAAATTTTATTTTAATATTAATAAAATATACGTATTAGCTGTCGTCCCGAACATATTCCAAATCAACTTAGTTAAAACTTTCGCTATAAACTAAGTATGACTAACACGGAACAATGTATTAATGCTCAGATAGATGTCTAGAGAAACAAAAATGTCTTTTTAAAAGGGTAAAAAGTGTGTCAAAGTGCTATATGAGCTTGTTTGGCTAAATGATGTGAGCTAGTATCTGTTGAAAAATTATATTCCTATAAATGCGCTTCATTTTATAAATTGAATCCGCTATAGCATAAACTCTCTTTGCAGGTCTGAAACTCGAGTAGCAAGAAAAGCAAAATGATGTAAGAAGCTATGGAGCTATTGGTGCTTTGAAACATGGTTTCAGACAAAACTACAATTATTTAAATTTAAAAAGTATTATACAACGATTTTAAAACAGCAATCAATTCATCATATCTACCTTAGCAGTTATGTTACATTATATTTTTTAAATATATTTATAAGATTTTGTTCAACAAAAAACATAAGGTACATATCTTTTCAAGTAACTGTAATTTTAACTACTGAAATAAAACTATTGTGTAATTTAGTTTTGACTAGATATGAATATGAATAGTTAAATAAAATGTATGTAGATGGATCCAAAGACGGTGAGACGAGATGAGAGATATCGGACGAGCATTAATTAATTAATTTTTTTTTTGTCTATTCTTTTAAATATTTATTTTTATTATTTCGGTCCTAATGCTTATATACAATATTAATACATTTATTTATAAAACATTGTAACATTTTTTTTCGAATACATTTTTATGTAACAAATATAATATTAAATCATCAGCCTATTATTATTATTATTATTTAAAAAGCGCGGCTGTGCAGGGCTATGGGAGGGAACATGTGTTCAATTTCGTCAGGCAGTCAAGCACCAGTCTCGACGTGATAGTATTCGAGTTTAGGGCCTTTAGTGCCGCCTCACTGTCCGAGTTGATGTAAATGGTCCTATTCGTGTAGTTGCGCTGCAGGTTTAGGGTCGCACAAGCAATTATGGCGTACATCTTTGCCTGAAAAATGGAGGCGTACTTGCCCAGGCTTAAACTTTCCCTGTGGCTAGAGCGCTCTCCATATACCCCGCATCCTACCTTAGGCCCCATTTTCGATCCATCGGTGTACTATACAAGCTCACCGTTCCTCCAGGAGAGGCCGGTCGACCATTCCTCCCTTGTCGGTATTTCCACAGAATAGTTCTGCACAAAATTGCAGTGTGGAATCATGCTATCGCCAATCATCGTTAATACCTTGTCGCTCATGACCGAGTCCTTAAAGGTCCTCAGCCTGTTCGACATCCAGTTTGTACTGCCCTGGGCCGATACTCTGAGAATACTGCCCCTGCCACCCTCTTGACATGTAAGTCGAGAGGTGGGAGGTCCAGCAGGGCATGGAGAGCCGCTCCTGGGCAACTGGACATGGCACCTGTCATCATGCGACGGGCAGTTCCTTGGAGACTGTTCAGCCTGTCCCTGACCGTAACCTGTTGGCACTTGCTCCACCATACCACAGATGCGCAAGTCATCACCGGCCTCACGATCGTGGTATAGAGCCACAGCATCATCACCTGCTCCACGCCATCCTGCCACACACTCCCAAGGCCATCTTAGCCTTGGTTATGGTGTTATCAATGTGAGTGTTCCATTTTTCCAGTTTTTGGTCTAAGGTTACGCCCAAATATTTGATCTCACGGTAGAATGGGTTCACTTTCTCATTTCTCATTGAGGACTAGACATCTCAAACCATCCAGATGCCTCTTATTTGTGTATGGAACAATCACCGTTTTATCCGCATTGATGGATAGCTCATTCTCTGCACACCAGGTTGCAACCAGGCTCAGCCATCTGCATGATGCCAGAGACAGTCATTTGGCTGAACCCACGAACGACAATGACAAGGTCGTCTGCGTACCCCTGCACATCATATCGGATTCAGCCATACTATGCAGTAACTCATCCACCATCAGCATCCACAAGAGCGGCAACAAAACGCCACCCTGAGGTCATGCTCTGGTGGACGCAAACTCCACGGTCGTATCATTGAAGGCAATAGTTGCCCTCCTGTTTGAAAGCATTGACTCTACCCACTTCACCGTGGTCGGGTCTGATTGTTTACATAAGGCCCTTGACCAGGGATATGACAGGTGTGTTGTCAAAAGCACCCTCCACATCTAGGAAAGCTCCTAAGGCAATTTCACGGTCCTCAAGCGCCTTTTCGATTTAGTCGACCAAGTTGAGAAGGGCAGTTTCGGTAGACCAGCCCTTGCGATAGGCGTGTTGTGAGGGGTGGATAGGTTTTGCCCTTAGGATACTTTCTCTGAAGTGTAAAGTCGAGTATTGTTTTCCAGCGTATTGAAAAGGAATGAAGTAAAGCTTATTGGTCGAAAAGCTTTCGCTATACTGTAGTCCTTCCTGCCAGCTTTTGGTATAAAAATAACCTTTGCGTTTTTCCAAGAAGAAGGAATGCAAACCAGAGGTAAACTTTGCTCTGTAGGTTTTGATGAGATGGGGCCGCAGTGTGTCCAGCCCCTTTTAGAGAAATGTCGGAAAGATACCGTCCAGTCCACATGCTTTATATGGTTTGAAGGATCCTATGGCCCACTTTAGTTGCTTCGAGCAGATTACTGAAGCGGCTTTTCTCCAGTCCTTAGTGCGAGTTCTATGTTGCAAAACCGGTTCGTTTGCGGCAGCACCGATGCAATCCGCTCCAGGAAAGTGGGCTCTAATGAGCTCAGTCTGAGTTTCATGCTCACTGGACGTGGGAGTTCTATCTGGTCTATTTATTATGCCCAGATGGCTGGCCTCTGACTTAGAGAGCATTTTGTGAAATCGAGCTCCCTGAGGCAGATTCACCACTTCATCGCAGAGCTTCCTCCACGAAACTCTCTAGGCTTTCCTAATTTCTTTGTTGTATTCGGTTACTTCGGTTAGCAATTCAGTTAGCACTTCGGTACTCCTACCATTCGCGGTTCCTTTCGCCCTATTGAATAACCTACGAGTCCTCTTTCTAAGCTTTTGCAGATTAAAGCTCACCATGGTACCTTCCTCTTTGATGTTTTTGTTTTTAGCGGGCAGCTGTCAGAGTAGGCAGCACGTATGCCTTCCTCTAACATTGACACCGCTATTTCCAGGTCATCAGGAGTCTTGATACTGCTAGGCAGGTCCTCAAGGTTATGCTTTTACTTGTCACATTAGGATTCCCAGTTTGTAGATCTGGGATTCCGATATGACATGAGTCTATTGATTAATGTGTACTTCTGTGACATATTTAAAAATTTTCGCTCTTCCTATAATAAAAAATCAACCTTTGTTACAACCCGAATTCCACTAATAAGATAATATAAATGAACTTTCTCCTATCTAATTGCAATATCACTGTTGTTATTAAAGTTATAATTGTATAAAAACTTCAAGCATTGTTTTTTAGATAGGTTTATGAGACGATGCATTAGTATAAGTATGGATTAGTATAAAAAAAACATCCTGTACGGTAAAAAAAGAAGTAAATGAGATATTTTTTTTACCAATTAAAATTTGGTTTTTACTATATATATATCTAAAACTTCGTTTCAATTCAGATCAATTCAGATCTAAATCCAAATACTCGATAAGGGCATTCAAGATTGGTTTATCATAATCATAATGTTAATGTCCGTCTTTATTTATAAAGTATTTTGCTAACAGTTAATTCATAAATAATAATGGATGGGTCCTCCACCCACATACTATATTTTAGATTTTTCAACAATTTAAGAGATTTAAATACTCCGTTTGTATTCTAGTGCTGTTTACACTTATATTGTATTTAAAATAAAATATTTTGTATTTATCAACATAGCTTGCAAAACCTCCATGAAAATCATCTCAAACAGATCTCATTTTTTTTATCTTTATTTACTAAGTGTTAATCAGGATTTTTAACCTTCAACCAAAAAAGATAGGTCTCATAAGTTTGACCAGTGTATCTGTGTATCTGTGTGTCTGTGGTATTTTAGCAGCCAAAAGAGTAGACGGATTTGATTGCTGTTTTTAAAAATTAAAAAACTAGTCCGTCGAGATGGTTCTTGGCTATGTTTGGTTAAAATAAAATCAGTCGTCTCTAAGATATTGCTCCAAACTTTGGTATTGCTGCTGGTGAAATGTTCTTATGCAATATTGATAGTAAAAACCTAATAGAACGAAGAAACAACAGTCCACACTAACACTATAATATTATTTTATCCTTTTTAGAGATCTTTTTGTATCTGGGAGTTTTTGTAATTTTTTTATGAAATTTTATATGATCAAATCTTTCTTTATTGTCTTTTTTCGTTGTGTAATAGAAATTGACCCAATATCAATAAATTATTAATTACCTCACATTACTAATGAACATCATTAACAACAAAATGGTCTTATTTCAAACCGGTATTATAACAGCAAAAAGTGGTTGATAAGACGTTAAGTAATATGAATTAGGCCTGTGTAAATTAATATACAACCACGTCGCGCGAGTATCGGTCTACAGTTCAAAAATATTAAAATTATTACCTAAAGTACTAATATTTTGATATACATTAACGTATACAGTTTTTCTTATTTAACAGTGTACAAACTTGTTATATTTATTTTTTATAATCTTAAGATTAATTTAGAAGCCTTCAAGAAATATCTGGTAACCCGCCTAAAATTGATTAATAAAATGGTGTTTAAAACAAAAGTTTTAAAAGCATTGGTGTTAGAAAATAAAAATGGGAAAGATGTATCTCACGCGATGATAGAAAGCGGAAGACAGAAAGAACCTTTCTATATATTTGATATGGACCTGGCCTACGAGCGCATAGAACACTTTAGACAAGTTATGCCAAGGCTAAAAATATTTTACGGTATTTATAATGTTTGTCTCATAATGTAATATAGTACATAATGTTAATAATGCAAAAAAATCTTATTTACAATAATTTAACAGCTATGAAGGCAAACGACAGTGAAATGATGTTGAAACTAGCCGCCTCCCTGGGTCTCGGATTCGACTGCGCCTCGCCTGGGGAGATACATAAAATATTGAAAATCAACGTGTCACCACTGTAATTATATTTGGAAAACCCAAACTGGCGAATATTACTTAATATTTTTGAATTTTAATATTCTAAAAGTAAACTAGAAATATTAAGAATATTTTAAATACAAAGATATAAAATAATTTTAGTCATGACACCAAATTGTTTTACTATTATATAATATTTTAAAAAGTAACTAAAATGTACTAAGGGCGATTTATTTTCACAGGAGTATAATATTCTCAGTTCCAACGAAGACTCCAGATTGGATGTCATATGCAAGGCACTGCGGCATAAAGTACACTATATTTGATACTTCTTATGAGCTACAAAAGATAAAACAATATTGGCCAGAAGCAAGGTATACCAATCCTTATATTATTGCCAGCTAGAAAAGAAATACTATAACATTTTTTATAACAATTAAAAAAACAGTGATATTATTTTATTTTTATCATAATTTATTATTTTTAACATTATATGCAGCTTTACAAAAATAATACTATCAGTAATAATAAATCAAACTTATTTCAACTAAAGTTTTTTTGATATCGCACCGATTAAGAAAAATAAAGTAGTGTACTTATGGATTATATATAATATTTTATATATAAATTTAAAAAATCGTAATGAACTGTAAGAAGTTACTTTACTTCAATACTATTATAAACTGATTATTACAGGTTATTGTTAAGAATAAGAGTAGATGGTGATAGCATTTATAAATTAGGAAAAAAGTTTGGTTGTGACTTTGAGACGGAAGCTGTTGACCTGCTGGACGAGGCTGCTGCTCTCGATATTAAGGTTTATGTCTTATGATGTAATTATAAAATTATAAAATAATATGAATTAAAATGTACCTTAATATGCTTGTAATGTTTGTGTTTGTAGGTAGCTGGCGTAGCATACCACGTTGGCAGTGCTTGTTACTCAGCAGACAGCTATGTCTTGGGACTTCAACGAGCTAAGTTCTTATTTGAACACGAGGCAAAGGCAGGTCGAAAAATGAACATTGTCGATATCGGAGGAGGATTCATGAGTGATCGCACTGATAGGATAGACGAGGTACTGTTTTTCCTTATTTAAAAATAACAAAAAACATTTAATATATAATTACATAATATTATCTTCCTTTTCAAGATACGTCCATTAGAGTGAAATTATATATGTATATAAATTCAAATTCAAAATATCTTTATTCAAGTAGGCATTTACACATACTTTTGAATCATCAATTACATTAAATTGGTCAGTATAATCAGTCTGTGAGTAAACTACCACCAGCTCGGAATGCTGTTCTGCTGAGAAGAGCCCGCCTGAAACTCAACAGTTGCTCTGTTTTAAATGAAATTTAACAATGTTTGACTTATAAATTATAACATCAGCCCTACAGATGAGTCAATGATCCAAGTTCCACACATTTCAATCAACCAAAAATTCTTGGATGTTATAATAAGATTTATTTAATAATATACTTTCAATTTTAGATTTAAGGCTAAGAAAAGGAAGATCTAAGATATCTTGTTTGAAAATATCTATAAACATGTATAGCCATGTTAAGCTTATATAATTTTTTATAAATATAGATTAAAAAATTAACCGTTATGGGCAGGGTTCGAATCCGCGACTACTGGGAAACCGTCCCGTCGCTCTACCAACTGAGCTACCGTATCGCTGCCCGTCTTGGTGAATTAAGCATACTATATGTGATCGTCTTTATCGGGACAGTGGTGACATCTATTAGGTTTTTTTCGAAAATCCTTACCAATGTTTCTAATTTTTCAGTATAGATAAACACTGAAAAGATGCCACTACCTAAACTACTAATTGAAAATATCTATAAACATGTGGCTATACAGTTAAGCAAATTTAAATTTTTATAAATATAGAATGAAAAATAAACCGATACGGGCAGGAATTCAAACCCGCGACTACTGGGAGACCGTCCCGTCGCTCTACCAAATGAGCTACCGTATCAGTGTTTATCTATACTGAAAAGTTAAATAAACTTAAAAAAAAATAAACGAGTCGACCCGTATTAGCGTCTGTTAATAGTCTCTACTTTTTTTATTGCAAAGACGGCTGAGCTGAGTTTCGAGTGTCTGCGAGTGTCGAGAGATGAGGGTTCCACTGGAGCTTTCTATCTAAAGTTATACCTAAGAAAGTTGTTGAGTCAGCAAGTTCTAACACTTTATTGTTAAGGAGTAAACTACAATTTTGACTTTTTACATTAGGAAGTGTAAATTCCATGCATTTAGTTTTCTTAGTATTTAAGACCAAATTATTAATTTCGAACCAATGAAGAACACGTGATAGAGCACTGTTTACTTTGTCAAAATTAGCTTCATTACTCTTAACTTTAAAAATAGGCGAGGTATCATCAGCAAAAGTACAATGTCACATAGTCCTTTATTCGTAAAAGGGAAAATCATTAATATAGGAATTAGAAATAAAAAGAGGCCAAGAATAGATCCTTGTGGACCACCCATTTTTAAGTGAGAACCAGCCGATTTACAATTATTGACATCCACCTTTTGAACTCTTTGATTCAAGTAAAAGGCCATAAGATCAAGCGCAGCACTACACACACCATTAAGTTTGCATAGTAATGTTTGATGGTCCACGCAATCAAAGGCTTTAGATAAATCACAAAACACCCCGATTGCATTCTGTGACTTCTCCCATGCGTCATAAATGTGCTTAAGAAGCGTTGCATCCGCATTAGTTGTTAATTTGCCTTTGGTGAAACCGTATTGTTCAGTATGCATAATTTCATTGTTATAAACAAATTCTGTCATTAGACTAAGAATAATATTTTCAAAGATTTTACTTATGGTAGGTAAAATAGAAAAAGGCTTATAATTTCCGGGTTCTAGTCTATCGCCACTTTTGAACAAAGGAACTACTTTACTATTTTTCATTAAATCTGGGAATGTACCGGTTTCAATACATTTGTTAAAAATTAAGGATAATTGTGGAGCAATATCATTTATAATAGTTATAAGTAATTTTACCTACATACCCCAAAGATCACCGGTTTTTTTCATTTTCAAGTTTCTAAAAGTTTTTTATAACAATTTAAATAACGCCGAATTAAGGAATTTCGTTAAAAAAGTATACAAAAAAAGCTGCCACATTTAAATCTGAATTTATTTCAATATTATAAATTTTTAACTTAACAGCTCCATTAGCAGCCCTTATTTTCCCAGAAACACTAGATAAAACATCTCAAGCTGCCTTTATTTTGTTTTCTGAGTTAAAGATTCTATTTCTTATATAAATCGACTTCGCTTGTACGCAAACGTTCTTAAATATTTTAGAAAAATTCCTTACTTTATACAAGAGCACAGGATCTTGATTCCATTGCCTCTCACCATATAAATCATATAACTTATCTCTACTTTTATATATTCCTACGGTAGCCCAATCACTAAATTTAATATTAAGATATTTTTTTATAGTTTTCGGCTTAAAATATTATTAAATTCTTCATGTCATGGTCATGTCTACTTTACCCTTTACTTTACTTTATGTATATCATTAATATAACGTTTTTCTCTTATAAATTTGTTTGATATAATAGAATCTATTTATTTATTTTATTTAAGGTTAGCTATAAGGGTAACATTTCATATTTACTCGAAGAATTTCTAATTAACTATCTTCTTTTATATTATCCGTGTTACACTCATATATGGTACGGTCTTTTAAGCTTCACTCACGTTTCTGTACTTTCAATGTAATCTGTCAGTATCGAGTATCATTAGAAAAGCAATATAGTTAGGTTTTTGATCGATCTTTTCGAAATTTAATTCGAAATACCATTCAATAATTTGAAAGTACGCATGTCTTAAGCACATTGTTGCATTGATTTGTATTACAAATTACTACTGTAATTAACTAGATTACTTTCTTCTTTTCTTTAAAAAATAACACCGTTAGGTACCGGTGTATCTAAATTTATTTATCTATCTAATATGTATTTAAATATAAAATTTATTTATTTAATATGGATGAGGTCAATAAAACGTACGTGTACATTAAATAATATTGTATTCAAACATTATATTATTATTCTTAATAGGTATCTAAACTCATAAACATCACGTTAGAAGAGTTGTTTCCTGATCCAAACATCCAGATTATTGCTGAACCAGGAAGATATCTCTGCGATAGTTCTTACACGTTATACTGTAATATTAACAACGTGAGACGGGTAATTATTTATATGTAATAATAAAATTATTTACAAGTAACCAAAAACAAAAATACTTAACATTGACTGGTGGTTTCAGGTGCCAAGAGATGACTCAATTGTTAATATGTTATATATAAATGACGGGGTTCATGGCACTCTGAGATATAATGAACCTTGGCACACGGTTACACGATATGAGGTTTGATTCAAATGAACTTTATGTTATATTATACACATCTCCTAAGATTGTTATGCGATTTCAAAAGAGATTTTAGCATATGTCCTATGTTAATAATTATAATAAAAATGAACTGTATTTCTACTTCATTTCAGGGAAAAGTAGAATCAAAGAACGAATCTCTCGAGCCTGCTATATTGTGGGGACCGAGCTGCGACTCGACCGATCGCGTGATGAAGAACGTGGAAATCATGCTTCCACGATGCACAACATATGATTGGCTTGTGTTTCCAAATCAGGGAGCATACACCTTAATGCATGTATCAAAATTTTCAAGTTTAGAAGGACCAAGAATCCGAACGGTTGTATCCGGGGAATTGTGGTAGGTTAATTTTTTATGCATATCGGCAAACAACCTTTGTTTTTTTTTTTATAAAAACTAGGTTAATGCTTGACTACATTCCACCTGGAATGTTATCATAGGTGGTAAGGCGCATTAACCTAGCAACCTATTCACTATTCTATTGAAGACACCCACCCACGTTGTATTCGATAAAATTTATATTTTTTCGAAATTTTATATTGTTATGTGTTTGTATATATCAAAAACTTTTCAAACATATATTTTCAGTAACAAAATAAAGGATTCTAAAGCTTTCGACCAAGATGATTTCATCAAGCAAGATACGAGTATTGCAGAACCACTCCCCTCCAGTTTACCACCAGTTATAGTTCAGACTTGCCCTTTGGATTATAATTATACTTTAAATATATGAATTTAAAAATGACAAGGCATCGCCCGCTTATTACAAAAGCTTTTTAAACAGACCGCATATTATAAACGTTTTTTAAACCGATCGCATATTATAAATTTTTTTTAAACCGACCGCATATTTTAAACATTTTTTAAACCGACCGCATATTACAAACGCTTTTCAAACCGCCCGCATATTACAAAACCGGATAATCGTTATGTATTCAATATCCTATTTAATTCAATCAAGTTTTTATATTATTGATTGCAAGAAAGACTGACTGCTAAAAATAATATGAGGTAACAGATATTGTATTAGATATCTTGCAATAATAGATAATCGACGATTTTTCTTATAATTACATATTAAACTAATACAAATTAAACTACTACATTTCTATACTTTTCATGAACTAGTGGTTGATTTTTTTTTGTTGCATTTAATAAAATATGAAGTAAAGAAAGTCAAACATCTTCATTTTACTTCCAATTTCAATACCTGAACATGAAAAAGTTAAAAAAAAATAAAAGTTAGTACTTTAGTTCAAGTAAACTAGTGGTCACTTGCACTTAGAATAAGCATATTACCAAGAAATTGCCTATGTCAAAGGGTATGTTTGAATTTCTGGGACCCAAATGTTATTTCAATGTAATACCATTAAATTTCAGTCTCTGAGAACTTGCCTTCAACGAATTTTCTCATGAATAATGGCCTCAGTGAACAATTTAAGGAGAATTTTTAATGTAATTACTTACGAAATATTTCATGTAATGTAAACATATTATTTCCAAGATAATAAGACAATAGAATGTATTACTGTGACAATATTTAAAAATATTTTATAACCAATATTGTCTCGGTGTTTTTGTGTTAAGGGGAAGTATAAAAATAGCGGCCATGACCGTTAAGCTGTCAAGCAACAGATTAGCGTGGTACGGGCATGCTATGGGATTGGACAAATATCATGTGACGAGGAGAATGTTAAAAATAAATGTGGATGGAAAGAAGAGGAGAGGAAGCCCGAAGAAAGTGTGGATGAACTGTGTGAAAGATGATATGCTTAGAAAAGGAGTGAATACTGAGATGACGAATGATAGAGCTGAGTGGAAGAAAATGACATGTTGTGCTGACCCCACATAGTGGGATAAGGCCAGGAGAGAGAGATTTAGATTAATTTATAACGGAGATCAAGCAATTGTTTGAATAAAACGTGTTATCAAATTTTTCGTAGAATAATTTCATTTTATGCATTATGATAAGATTATCTTTCTTACCAGCTGAATGCAATAATAGAACAATAATAACCATATTTAATCAAAACCTTCAGAATATTTAATTAACAAAAAATATTGAGGTATTTAAACTTTTAATTCAAATCTGCTTTTAATAATTATAAAAGCAGATTCTCATTTAAATATACAAAAGTATGTTTTATTTTATTATTTTTGCGCCTTCTATTTATCAAAAAGGACATAACAATTTTGTTTCATTAACTGAGGAAATTTCAAAGGAAAAGGGTAATAAATAACATCGGAATTACTTTTAATTACATTACATTTAATTTAGTTCATTTATCCTTTTTATGTTGAATCAGTTAAAACCTAAATAAGTGAAATTTATGGATTTTTATATAGCACTTAAGGACATTTGCACTTATAAGTATATTTATGTGTACGTCTATGTTATTGTAAGTGCATGTTAATTGTAACTTGTGCATTTAGATAGGTATGTAATGTAATTAATTATATGTTGGATGTTATAGCGTCCAAATTGTAGGTGTTTTTTTGGTAAAAATAAAATTATTATTTTTATTATTATTTAACAGTTCTTGTTAATTTATATTGTGTAATTTAAATATGTTTTTTATTTTTTTTGTTGTAGTGTGCTTCTTCATTTTGATATATTAAAAGCTGGGTATAATTATCACTATTGATTTTTTATATTATTATTCTATACTTTTGTTACAATAAGATCTATGTTACATAATAATATTATGTTAAATCTTGAAGAGAAAATAGTAATTGATGAAAATCGAAGAGAGTCCTTATTTTTTCCTGTGATTTTTCGTTAAATAAATAAAAATAAATTGTGTAAAATTCGTTAGCATTTGCAAGGTAATATTATTTTTCAGTTTATATGCTAACTAGAACCGGCTCGTTTGAACGTTTTAAATGATGATATCTGAAAGAGAATTGCATTAATTCTATCATATTCTGATATTTAGTGTAGAAAGTAATATTTATTCAAAAGAAATTAGCCATCCAATCAAATCACAAACACAACTAAAATTGATATCAATTTAGTTTGTCAGTTAATACGCAAACAGAATTTAGTATTCGTATGTATAAATCTCATTTCACACAATAACAGTTTATTGATTTATAATTAACATTTTATAATTGTTTCTTAATTGTTTTTTATATGGAGTATATTGCTTTTATAATAGGCATTGACATAAGAGATTCCATGTGAACTGACACTTAAAAACAGTTTCAATTTGTTATTGCTTAAATATATATAAGGTCATGATCATCAACTCATTTACTTAAAGTAGAAAAGTGAAGCAATTGTTATTGCTTCAATTAAATTTGGATATTTATATCATACTTAACAACCTACATTAAAAATGTCTGTTGCTTAATTGTTTGTTAGTTAATTTTATTTTTCACTGTATCTTTATTTTTAATATTATTTATCCATGTACAATTAAATTAATAAATACAATATATAAAGTACAAAGGATTACTTATCTATTTTGGAGATCTCGTCCAGGTATTCATGTAAATTGTCCCACACAACCCTTTGTGTGAAATGTTGCGAAACATAGTAATTTAGATATACAAGTAACAGAGATATAACAAAATAATTTAAAAAAATATATATATTTATATAAAATGAATAATGAAAGTCTTAAACGAATTAAGAGTTTAATTTCAAATAAATCTCAAGTAATTTAACTCGTTTACTTTAAATAGTTTATATTAAAGATTTAAATTTAGAAAGCCAAATTTATGGTTAATATCTTAGTTTATTTTTTGATTAATGAATTAACGATTCATATCATGTGCCCAATGATATATAAAGAGATAAAATGGAAAGAAAAAAGAGGTTATACAATAATGTCCATATATGGAGAAAAATAAGATTTTAGTGTTCCTGATATCATTCTTTGAAAAATTATTGGAAAACTCTGCAATTAAATTATATATATTTAATATAAAACCTATATGAAGTTTTTGTAATACTAAAAAAATGTTTAATTATTCACGAAAATATTTACAGAGATTTAGTAAAAAATATGACCAATGAAAACATGGTTTCATTTATACAGCGCATATTTCTGGAAAACTTCATTTTCATCCTCAATTTGTTTAAGTATCAAATTATATGAGAACTTTGGAGTCACATGAACGGCATGACTTGATTCATAATATATTTACCGTTTGAAAATATCTATAAACATGTATAGTCATGTTAAGCTTATTTAAATTAATATAAATATAGAATGAAAAATAAATCGATACGGGCGGGGATTCGAACACGCGACTACTGGGAAACCGTACCGTCGCTCTACCAACTGAGCACCGTATCGCTGTCCGCCTCGATGAATTCAGCATTCTATATGTGATGTCATTCTATACGTGATGGATGGATTTTCAAGGATGATGTGCTGCTCATATTTGGTGTGAGTAACTATCTAACTGGGTGCAAGGTGTGTTACTTACCTGTAGGTTCCTGTATGTTAATATGCGGCGCTTGAGTAAATTCCGAAATCCCCCTTGGGCTTTCCTACTATTATTGTTGGTCATACAAATAAGTATTACATAAAAAAATGAATAAAATATATCAATTATAAATAATTATTATTATTTATAGAACCCAAAATAGAATACAATTGTAGACCCTATATCCCGTAACTAAAATGTAGTCAGGAATGTTTGTATCACGTAGTACGAATAACTAATTTTGTTACATCATGTAGATTTCACAACATAACTCATATTTTGCTCCACTAATTTCAAAATAACTTGTAATTAATAATTTAAGACGAGACAGATACTCACAGATTACATATACACATATTATAGTTAGAATGAATTTTAATTAAAAACAGTATTTGCTTTACTACGCAATTCGGTATTTACTCGTAAAATATTGTAATATATTTTTCTTCGATAGTAAATCTGGAAGGATCATTTTGAAAGGTTATTACAAAATTTTATCAAATTAACCAATTTTATGAAAACTATCGCGACGTCATTAAGTAATGAGGATGGCACTATTGTTTAGCTTATGTCAACTTGTGTAACAGGGGTCACGTCATTTTACAAAATATCTTGTTATGACAGCTTATTGTGTAAAGTTGACATATCAGGACTTTTTACTTCAGGGAAATGTAACTTGGGCCTTAATTTTCCGATAGCTAGAAATCTAACCCACATACAAATAAGAATTTATATTATATTTGTATAACTTTTATACAATTCCCTACAAACAACGAAAGACAAACAACATGCCTCGTTACTGAATAACAAAGGGTTTCAGTCTTATTTATTTACATTCTATTTTTGTGTAATGAGATGTTCAATAAATGTTTGGCATCACTTATATATACATTTTTTTGTAATATATAGCTATAATATTATTATACATTATTATTATAGTTATTAAAAACATAACATTTATATAATATGATAGATCAAATATATTAAAACCTCTTAATTTAAATAAGACTTTTTGTTTAGTGATTGCATTTTTATATAAATTGTTTTTATGCATTTTGTTTTTTATGCAAATTGTTTTTTATGCACACGATAGGAGAGCTATTAAAGGTTATTTTTTTAGACGTTTTAAAGCTCGTCACGGTATAGATACCATATTTATACATATACCATATGTGAAATTTCACAAAAAATGGAAAATATATGAACGAGATAACGATTACGACCAATTTAGTTATTTACGCTGTCGACAAAGAAGAGTTGAACTAATATGTTATGATTCATATATATATAACAAAAGCAGAAAATCACATGAAAAGAAATAGTAAGTTATTTTGGAAATTTGTCAAATCAAAAAACACTGGTACGTCTATACCTGATGTTATGTTCTTTAAAGATTCTCGATCGTCTCGATTTTTATATAGCACTTAAGGACATTTGCACTTATAAGTATATTTATGTGTACGTCTATGTTATTGTAAGTGCATGTTAATTGTAACTTGTGCATTTAGATAGGTATGTAATGTAATTAATTATATGTTGGATGTTATAGCGTCCAAATTGTAGGTGTTTTTTTGGTAAAAATAAAATTATTATTTTTATTATTATTTAACAGTTCTTGTTAATTTATATTGTGTAATTTAAATATGTTTTTTATTTTTTTTGTTGTAGTGTGCTTCTTCATTTTGATATATTAAAAGCTGGGTATAATTATCACTATTGATTTTTTATATTATTATTCTATACTTTTGTTACAATAAGATCTATGTTACATAATAATATTATGTTAAATCTTGAAGAGAAAATAGTAATTGATGAAAATCGAAGAGAGTCCTTATTTTTTCCTGTGATTTTTCGTTAAATAAATAAAAATAAATTGTGTAAAATTCGTTAGCATTTGCAAGGTAATATTATTTTTCAGTTTATATGCTAACTAGAACCGGCTCGTTTGAACGTTTTAAATGATGATATCTGAAAGAGAATTGCATTAATTCTATCATATTCTGATATTTAGTGTAGAAAGTAATATTTATTCAAAAGAAATTAGCCATCCAATCAAATCACAAACACAACTAAAATTGATATCAATTTAGTTTGTCAGTTAATACGCAAACAGAATTTAGTATTCGTATGTATAAATCTCATTTCACACAATAACAGTTTATTGATTTATAATTAACATTTTATAATTGTTTCTTAATTGTTTCTTATATGGAGTATATTGCTTTTATAATAGGCATTGACATAAGAGATTCCATGTGAACTGACACTTAAAAACAGTTTCAATTTGTTATTGCTTAAATATATATAAGGTCATGATCATCAACTCATTTACTTAAAGTAGAAAAGTGAAGCAATTGTTATTGCTTCAATTAAATTTGGATATTTATATCATACTTAACAACCTACATTAAAAATGTCTGTTGCTTAATTGTTTGTTAGTTAATTTTATTTTTCACTGTATCTTTATTTTTAATATTATTTATCCATGTACAATTAAATTAATAAATACAATATATAAAGTACAAAGGATTACTTATCTATTTTGGAGATCTCGTCCAGGTATTCATGTAAATTGTCCCACACAACCCTTTGTGTGAAATGTTGCGAAACATAGTAATTTAGATATACAAGTAACAGAGATATAACAAAATAATTTAAAAAAATATATATATTTATATAAAATGAATAATGAAAGTCTTAAACGAATTAAGAGTTTAATTTCAAATAAATCTCAAGTAATTTAACTCGTTTACTTTAAATAGTTTATATTAAAGATTTAAATTTAGAAAGCCAAATTTATGGTTAATATCTTAGTTTATTTTTTGATTAATGAATTAACGATTCATATCATGTGCCCAATGATATATAAAGAGATAAAATGGAAAGAAAAAAGAGGTTATACAATAATGTCCATATATGGAGAAAAATAAGATTTTAGTGTTCCTGATATCATTCTTTGAAAAATTATTGGAAAACTCTGCAATTAAATTATATATATTTAATATAAAACCTATATGAAGTTTTTGTAATACTAAAAAAATGTTTAATTATTCACGAAAATATTTACAGAGATTTAGTAAAAAATATGACCAATGAAAACATGGTTTCATTTATACAGCGCATATTTCTGGAAAACTTCATTTTCATCCTCAATTTGTTTAAGTATCAAATTATATGAGAACTTTGGAGTCACATGAACGGCATGACTTGATTCATAATATATTTACCGTTTGAAAATATCTATAAACATGTATAGTCATGTTAAGCTTATTTAAATTAATATAAATATAGAATGAAAAATAAATCGATACGGGCGGGGATTCGAACACGCGACTACTGGGAAACCGTACCGTCGCTCTACCAACTGAGCACCGTATCGCTGTCCGCCTCGATGAATTCAGCATTCTATATGTGATGTCATTCTATACGTGATGGATGGATTTTCAAGGATGATGTGCTGCTCATATTTGGTGTGAGTAACTATCTAACTGGGTGCAAGGTGTGTTACTTACCTGTAGGTTCCTGTATGTTAATATGCGGCGCTTGAGTAAATTCCGAAATCCCCCTTGGGCTTTCCTACTATTATTGTTGGTCATACAAATAAGTATTACATAAAAAAATGAATAAAATATATCAATTATAAATAATTATTATTATTTATAGAACCCAAAATAGAATACAATTGTAGACCCTATATCCCGTAACTAAAATGTAGTCAGGAATGTTTGTATCACGTAGTACGAATAACTAATTTTGTTACATCATGTAGATTTCACAACATAACTCATATTTTGCTCCACTAATTTCAAAATAACTTGTAATTAATAATTTAAGACGAGACAGATACTCACAGATTACATATACACATATTATAGTTAGAATGAATTTTAATTAAAAACAGTATTTGCTTTACTACGCAATTCGGTATTTACTCGTAAAATATTGTAATATATTTTTCTTCGATAGTAAATCTGGAAGGATCATTTTGAAAGGTTATTACAAAATTTTATCAAATTAACCAATTTTATGAAAACTATCGCGACGTCATTAAGTAATGAGGATGGCACTATTGTTTAGCTTATGTCAACTTGTGTAACAGGGGTCACGTCATTTTACAAAATATCTTGTTATGACAGCTTATTGTGTAAAGTTGACATATCAGGACTTTTTACTTCAGGGAAATGTAACTTGGGCCTTAATTTTCCGATAGCTAGAAATCTAACCCACATACAAATAAGAATTTATATTATATTTGTATAACTTTTATACAATTCCCTACAAACAACGAAAGACAAACAACATGCCTCGTTACTGAATAACAAAGGGTTTCAGTCTTATTTATTTACATTCTATTTTTGTGTAATGAGATGTTCAATAAATGTTTGGCATCACTTATATATACATTTTTTTGTAATATATAGCTATAATATTATTATACATTATTATTATAGTTATTAAAAACATAACATTTATATAATATGATAGATCAAATATATTAAAACCTCTTAATTTAAATAAGACTTTTTGTTTAGTGATTGCATTTTTATATAAATTGTTTTTATGCATTTTGTTTTTTATGCAAATTGTTTTTTATGCACACGATAGGAGAGCTATTAAAGGTTATTTTTTTAGACGTTTTAAAGCTCGTCACGGTATAGATACCATATTTATACATATACCATATGTGAAATTTCACAAAAAATGGAAAATATATGAACGAGATAACGATTACGACCAATTTAGTTATTTACGCTGTCGACAAAGAAGAGTTGAACTAATATGTTATGATTCATATATATATAACAAAAGCAGAAAATCACATGAAAAGAAATAGTAAGTTATTTTGGAAATTTGTCAAATCAAAAAACACTGGTACGTCTATACCTGATGTTATGTTCTTTAAAGATTCTCGATCGTCTAACGGATTCGATATTTGTAATTTTTTTAGCAACTATTTTCAATCTGCTTTTGAATCCAACCCTTATATTGGAACATTAACAAGTACTCTAAATGCTTTCTCATTTCCGAGTAGCGTAAATATTAGTTCCGTTAACCTTTTGATTTTAACCATTGAAAGATATCTCAAAAACCTTGATCCTAACAAAGGGTGTGGCCCTGACGAAATTCCATCATTTTTTTTTAAGTTCTGTCATAAGTCTCTTTCTAGGCCATTATATATTTTATTTAATTTGTCCCTTTGAAATGGTAAACTACCAAAACTCTGGAAGCAATCGTTCATTGTACCCATTTATAAGTCTGGAGATAAGCACAACATCCAAAACTATAGACCTATCTCAAAATTAAATATTATTGCTAAGATATTTGAAAAAAATATATACGATAGTATATATCCTACCTTAAGATCTACGATAATAGAATAGCAGCATGATTTTACTACTGGACGGTCAACTGAGTCTAATCTTTGCTAATTTACACAAAGAAATGCTGTAGAAATGGATAATGGTGGACAGGTTGATGATGTGTATACGGACTTCTCAATAGCATTTGACAAAATTAATCACACTGTTAATTCAAAAACTTATATCTTGTGGATAACTTATACATGGAGATCTTCTGAGATGGCTCATCTCGTATTTGAGAGATCGTAGTCAGGCCGTAACAGTTCGAGGTTTTTGTTCGACTTTTGTACCGGTTGAGTCAGGAGTTCCACAAGGCTCTCATCTTGGACCTTTGCTGTTTAATCTTTTTGTAAACGATGTTATTAGTGTCATTGATAACTGTAAAATCCTGCTGTATGCAGATGATACAAAAAAATTTAAGTCGATAAAGTCAATTCGGGATTTTTATTTACTACAAGAAGACTTAGATAAGCTTGCCATTTATTGTCACCAAAATTGTCTCTATTTAAATGTTAAAAAATGTAATATAATAACCTTTACTAGAAAAACGAAATCTATTTTATACACTTATAAAATTAATAATGATAATTTGACTAGGATTAACGAGGTTAAAGATTTAGGTGTAATTGTAGACAGTAAGCTAACTTTTATTTCACATGTTAATTACATATCGTCGAAGGCTTATAGAATGTTAGGTTTTATTTTAAGGGTGGGTAAGGATTTTAAAAGAGCCTCGACTTTTATACTTTTAGTTAATACTTTCGTGAGGTCAGTAGTTGAATATGCCTCTACGGTTTGGAATCCACTATATAAAGTTCACAATGATATAGTAGAGAAATTAAAAAGTAAATTAAAAAAATATCTATCTTATAAGGGTGGATTTTCTGGTTACAATTCAGAGAGTATCGTTCTGGAATTTCAAACACTATTTTCTCGAAGGCAACTGAGGGACCTCTTATTTTTGTATAAAATTATCAATAGTATTGGTGATTGCAATTACCTTCTCGGTGAAGTGAAATTCAAATGTCCTAGATTAAGTTCCAGAAACAATAAGTTATTTTTTTATACCTTTTAACAAATGTAAAGCCACAAATAATGTATTTATATCTCGAGCTAATTTCTGGGTTTTTATTATTATTTTGTTATAAATGTTATTTTGTTTTTTCTTGCAACTTATGCTTTTATTGATGATTTGTTAATATTATTTTTATTTTTACTTTTTAAATTCATGTTAAGTTTATTATTGTAACAGTGGAAACTTTATTGATATTATGTATTCATTATTAATTTTATTTTTAAGTGTGTAAATATTGTTTGTTTCCCAAATAAATAAATAAATAATTTAATATTTAAGAATATTAAAAATAATATTTTAAGCAACAGCTTAAAATACTATTAATTATTATCATTCATTGTAATGCCGGTTAAAAACATTACAAATCCTACTTAAAATAGGTGTACATTTTAAACACAAAATTCTATTGGAATGTTTCCTAAAATTATTATAAAAAAATACGGACATTTTAGAAAAGTTTCGCTGAGCTTTTGAGACTCAAAGACCATAAAATTAAAAAGCTAGGAATATGAATTTAAATCAGCAAAAAAATTCAAGCGAAATAGGTATTAAAAAAAAAGGTAGATAACATATTTTTTTTTAAATAAAATACAGGATTTTTAACAGTAAATAAAACCAAATTTCATTTTCATTCAACGTAATTGTTATTGTAGGTCCATGTCTGTCTTTCATTCCTTTAATTTATATATTAAATTAATTTTGTAGGCCGTTCATTTTGTATAATTTAAATTATAATTTTTGATAATTGTTTTCCTTTATATTATAATATATCAAACTGGTATTATTGAGTCTTCTTTGAAAGATTAGATAGTGAACGATAAGATTTTTTTTACGTAACCCATTAATCATTCGGAAAACGAAACTGGTAAACCATGTATCTTAATGTAATCTTTTTCGTAATATTATAAATATTTATTTGAATAGAATTAAAATACACCAAAAGAAATACCGCCTAATAATATTTACCAAAAATAACCAAACATGTCACAATATTGTTACAAAATTTTTAAATGCACAACTAAATTGAAACATTAGAGAGCTAATAAAATTGTATTATGTCTATAGTTAACTACACAGAATACAATCAATTCATTGAAAAAGGACCTTTGGCATTTAGCCAACTGTTCATAAATGATTACCGTCTCTCATTGACATCTGCATAAACGTTAGTAGTTGCAGATATATTAGTAGTAGATTTTGTTCAACAAAAAATATAAGGTATTTTTTCAAGTAACTGTAATATTGACCTACTTAAATAAAACTATTGTGTAATTTAGTTTCGACTAGATATGAATATGAATAGTTATATATGTAAAATGTATGTAAATGGATCCAAAGACGGCGTTGAGACGAGATGAGAGATATCGGACGAGCATTCATTAATGAATTTGCAAACGAAAGAGTATTATTAGCTTTTTTTTTTTGTCTATTCTTTTAAATACTTATTTTTATTATTTCAGTCCTAATGCTTAGCTACAATATTAACACATTTATTTTAAAAACATTGTAACATTTTTTTTCGAATACATAAAATCTCACAAATATAATATTAAATCATCAGCCTATTGATTGATGTGTAATTCTGTGACATATTTAAAAATGTTCGCTCTTTCAATAATAAAAAATCAGCCTTTGATACAACCCGAATTCTTAATGATAATTTTGTAATTTATGTCATCTCTAAGGATTATACTGTTTAAAAACTTCCACTAATAAGATAATATAAATTAACTTTCTCCTACCTGATTGCAATATTACTGTTGTTATTAAAGTTATAATAGTATTATAAACTTCAAGCATTATTTTTAGATAAGCTTATGAGACGATGAATTAGTATAAGTATGGATTAGTGTAAAAAACATCCTGTAGGGTAAAAAAAGAAGTAAATGAGATAAAAAGTGTTTACCAATGAAAGTCAGATTTGGTTTTTACTATATATATATATCTAAAACTTTGTTTCAATTCAGATCAATTCAGATCAAAATCCAAATACTCGATAAGGGCATTCAAGATTGGTTTATCATAGTTTACGAAAGACGGACATTATTTATGAAGTATTTTGCTAGCATTAACTGCTAGCAAAATACTTCATAAATAATAATAGATGGGTCCTCCACCCATGTACTATATTTTAGATTTTTCAACATTTTAAGAGATTTAAATACTCAGTTTGTACGCTAATGCTGTTTACACTTATATTGTATTAAAAATAAAATATTTTGTATTTATCAACATAGCTTGCAAAACCTACATGAAAATCATCTCAAACAGATCTCATTTTTTTTATCTTTATTTAGTAATTTAATGTTAATCAGGCTTTTTAACCTTGAACCCAAAAAGATGGGTTTCATAAGTTTGACCAGTGTATCTGTGTATCAGTGTGTCTGTCTGTGGCATTGTAGCAGCCAAACGAGTAGACGGATTTGATTGCGGTTTTTAAAAATTAAAAAACTCGTCCATCGAGACGGTTCTTAGCTATGTTTGGTTAAAATAAAAGCAGTCGCCAAGACATTGCTCCAAGCTTTTATTGCTGCTGGTGAAAGGTTCTTATGCAATATTGATAGTAAAAACCTTTATTTATTTATTTATTTTTTTTTTTTTTTTAAAGTCAGGAATCCTCATGGATACACACCTCCATCAAGGGGATGATGGAGGTGGTTATGTGAGACTCCTACTCACTAAACCTGACGGTTGCTTCCGCCGTCATAATTTGACACCACGGGATCGCTTTTGCACTCACCGCGATGCCCCGACGTGATCCACGGAGAGGGCACCCCGCAACGAGGAGCACCCATCCCTTTTTCGCAGGCTTGATAGATCGTGGAGGGATCATCTTCCCCCCACCCAAGCCTGCTGCCTCTGAAGGGGGCCGAGACCCCCTTCTAGCTGGACTCAGTCTCAGAATCGAGCCAGTTGGACAGACCGACTCGACTATTGACCGTGTCCAGCTCCGCCGCCGGTTATCTCCCCGAGAGGAGACCACCGGTCAGACCACCTGGAAGAGCACACTCCCATAAGACCAAGTGATGCGCAGACAGCCTCACTGCAACACACTGGAGTCGAACGTGAGTCCGCTCACGTAGGGGGCCCAACTTCGAACCCGACAGGCCTTTACCGCCGGCCACGGTGATCAGCCGAGACCAGCAAGAAAAAGGCATAAGTTGGGAACCCACCACGCCCAGACCAACCATCACCAAGCGCAACCGTGGCGTCGCGCTCGCCAACGATTAATCCAGGCAACGTCTCGGACCGTCTCCCCACCAAGCACCCTCTCTAAAGTGCTTGGTGGAAAGAGGTCCAGACCCTAACCGCCACAGGCAGCCTCTCCATCAGCAAGAAAGCGACCGCCGCGGACCCCCCCCCCCACACAGCCGCGGAACCACTCCACAGTCCACTCTGCTATCAGAGAAGTACCAGGAGTAATTCCGCAGCCGACCCCGGCAAAGAGGGCCTGCGCCCTCCCACCCTCAACGCCCAGGCCAACTTTCCAACGTGATCAAACGATGGAAAGAGGTCCGAGCCCCCCCGCAGACAGACCACCCCGAAAGGCAGCCTGCCCGCCAGCCAGCCATGAACCGGGCACAAACCCCCATGGCCGACCCCCACCGTGCCGAGTATTAGCCAACGGCTAATGCAAACCCGAAGGATCACATTAACCGTTGTTGCCCAGGGAGCACCGGCCCGTACCGCTTCCGATGCCACCGGACGAATCCGAGCAACAAGGGAAACAGACGGGCACACGAGGAGGTTCCCGGCGACGGCCCCCCTGATAGTAAAAACCTAGTAAAACGTATGTACAACAGTCCCCCGACGAACGACTTCAATAAGTACACTATAATATTATTTTATCCTTTTTAGAGATCTATATCTCTATTTTGTATCTGGATTTTTTTATGATATTTATATGATCAAATCTTTCTTCATTGTCTTTTTTCGTTGTTGAAATTGACCCAGTATCAGTAAATTGTTAATTACCTCACATTACTAATACAAATACTATTGGACATCATTAACAATAAAACGTCTTATCTCAAACCGGTTTTATAACAGCAAGTAGTCACTTGATGAGACGTTGAGAAATACGAATTAGGCCTGTGTGAATTAATATACAACCACCTCGCGCAAGTATCGGTCTACAGTTCAAAAATATTAAAATTATTACCTAAATTACTATTATTCTGATAAACATTACTTATACAGTTTTTCTTATTTTAGTCGTGTACAAACTTGTTATATTTCTTTATTATAATCTTGAGATAAATTTAGAAGCCATCAAGAAATAACTCATAACCAGCCTATAATTGATTAATAAAATGGTGTTTGAAACAAAAGTTTTAAAAGCATTGGTGTTAGAAAATAAAAGCGGTAAAGATGTATCTCAAGCGATGATAGAAAGCGGAAGACAAAAAGAACCTTTCTATATATTTGATATGGACCGGGCCTACGACCGCATAGAACACTTCAGACAAGTTATGCCGAGGCTAAAAATATTTTATGGTATGTATAATGTTTGTCTCAGAATTGCATATATTACATAATGTAAATAATATAAATGAATCTTATTTACAATAATTTAACAGCTATGAAGGCAAACGACAGTGAAATGATGTTGAAACTAGCCGCCTCCCTTGATCTCGGATTCGACTGCGCCTCGCCAGGGGAGATACATAAAATATTGAAAATCAATGTGTCACCACTGTAATTATATTTTGAAAACCCAAACTGCCAATATTACCCTAACATCTTAGAATTTTAATATTTTAAAAGTAAATTAGAAATATAAAGAATATTTTAAATACAACATAACAAAATAGTTTTACTCATCACACCAAATTTATTTTGTATAATATTTTAAAAAGTATTTAAAATGTAATAAGGGCGATATATTTTTACAGGAGTATAATATTCTCAGTTCCAACAAAGACTCCAGGTTGGATGTCATATGCAAGACACTGCGGCATAAAGTACACTATATTTGATACTTCTTATGAGCTACAAAAGATAAAACAATATTGGCCAGATGCAAGGTATACAAATCCTTTTATTATTGCCAGCTAGAAAACAAATACTATAACATTTTTTATAAGAATTAAGAAAAGTGATATTATTTTATTTATAGCATTATATGCACAAAGCTTTACAAAAATAATACTATCAGTACTAATAAATCATATTAATTTCAAGAAAGTTCTTTGATAGTATAGAAACATTTAAAATAGTAATGAATTGTAATAAATTACCTTTTTCAAATACTTTATAGTATTAACTGGTTATTACAGGTTATTGATACGAATAAGAGTAGATGGCAACAGCATTTATAAATTAGGAAAAAAGTTTGGATGTGACTTTGAGACAGAAGCTGTTGACCTGCTGGAAGAGGCTGCTGCTCTCAACATTATGGTTAATGTTTCTAGTATAAATAATAATATTTAATTGATAATTGGAATAAAATTGTACTTCAATATGCTTCTTATGTAGGTAGCTGGAGTAGCATACCACGTTGGCAGTGCTTGTTACTCAGCAGACAGCTATGTCTTGGGACTTCAACAAGCTAAGTTCTTATTTGAACACGAGGCAAAGGCAGGTCGAAAAATGAACATTGTCGATATTGGAGGAGGGTTCATGAGTGATCGCACAGATAGGATTGACGAGGTAGTACCTTTTACCTTGTTTCATTATAATTAAAAAAAAATAAAAAACATTTAATATATAATTAATATTATCTTCTTTTTCAAGACACGTCCATTAGAGTGAAATTATGTATGAAAATATAATTAATATAACATCTTTCTCCTATAAACTCGTTTGATATGATATGATTTATTTATTTATTTTTTGGTTTGATATTTTATATTAGGTTTGATATTTTTTTATTTAAGGTTTGATATCACTACCTTCATAGTTACTCGAATTTGTAGTTAACTATTTTCTTTTATATTATCCGTGTTACACTCATATATGGTACTGTTATTTTTTTAGCTTTACTAACGTTTCCGTACTTTCAAAGCAATCTGTCAGTACCGAGTGTCACTACAAAAGCAATATAGTTAGGTATTAGATAGATCTTTTCGAAATTGAGTTTCAAATATCATTCAATAATTTGAAAGTTGAAAAAGAAAGTTAAACACATCGTTGTATTGATTCGTATTACAAATGACTATTGGAACTGACTAGATTATTTTCTTCTTTACCTTAACAAATAACTAATCTAAATTTATTTATTTTATAATTGTGTTCAAATATTATATTATTATTCTTAATAGGTATCTAAACTCATAAACATCACGTTAGAAGAGTTGTTTCCTGATCCAAACATTCAGATTATTGCTGAACCAGGAAGATATCTCTGCGATAGTTCTTACACGTTATACTGTAATATTAACAACGTGAGACGGGTAATTATTCATAAAATTTTAAGTAACATGCAAAAAAATAAGTAACACTAACCAACTGGTTGTTTCAGGTGGCAATTGGTGACGCATTTGTAAACATGTTATATATAAACGATGGAGTGTACGGCACTCTGAGATATAATGAACCTTGGCATACCGTAAAACGATATGAGGTTAGAATCAAATAACATTCATTATACTATATTATACGCGTTTTTTAACTTCAGACATCGGTGTCCTATATCTGAAATTAATTAAACGTTTATCATGTTTATATTTATTAATTAATAATTAATTTATATTTGTTATTTATATATGTTTTACTTCATTAAGGGAAACCTAGAAATAAATAACAAAAATCTCGAGCCTGCTATATTGTGGGGACCGAGTTGCGACTCAATTGATCGCGTGATGCAAAACGTGGAGATCATGCTTCCACGATGCACAGCATATGATTGGCTCGTTTTTTCAAATCAGGGAGCATACAGCTTTACTATATTGTCAAAATTTTCTAGCTTAGAAGGGCCAAATACCCGAACGATTATATCAGAAGAACTATAGTAAGTTTTTTTTTAATGTCTTATCATCACGATAGTCTTTAATTTGATATTTTTATACTGTTATGTGTTTATATATATCAGGAACTTATTTGACGTTTGCTTTCAGCAACAAAATAAAGGTTTCTAATTCTAAAGCTTTCGACGAAGATGATTTTATAAAGCAAGATATTTCAGAACCGCTTCCCTCCAGTTTGCCGCCAGTTATTGTCCATACTAAGCTTTTGCATTCTAATTGTACCTTAAATATATGAATTATACATTTATAATGGAACGGAAAGTACAAATCAACCGAAAAAAAATGTATATATTCTATTATTAATCTTCAAATGTATGCAATAAGATTTTCAATATATTTAGATTATAATTATATTATTATTTTGATAATTTTAAATCAAATATAACGAATATTTTTAATATTATGCAATGATTTTAATATTATAATTTTTAATAGTGTTAATATATACTTGTCATTTACCCCAAAAGTGGGATACAGAATACCAGTGTTGAAAACATTGTCGTTAACTTGAGTGTCTTAACAATTTTCATGACACATTGTCGTTTGTTTTTCTATTTTAGTTGATCTAATACTTTTTATCTTTTGTAATATTTATATCTGATTAGTTATTTAATGTGTTGTCTAAATAAATCACTGTTTTGTTTACGTAATATTTTCATATTAAAAAAATAAATGCAACATAAAGTTGTATGGTAAAAGGTAGTTAATATCGTGGTTTTTAACTTCTTTATACAATCTGTAATGTTGCCAACATTTAAAAATATTTTAAATATCTGTTCTCACTTTTTAACTTTCATCATTAATTTACCTAACAGTTTTTTGTTTTTAGTCGATAACTCATTGTTAAAGAAGTGCTTTGTTTAGATAATATTATATTATGATTTATAAGATTATATTGTAAATTTCGTATAAAATAAATGCATAACAATAAAAAATAAATGTGTTCAAGAATGATGAAATGAAGTATTTCAAAACTTAATTTGTAACCAAACCAAAGAAAAAGTTCAAAACTATACAGGCTGGAATTTTGTAAGACCACAACCAATCTTAATAGTGTAAAAAAAAATAATTGTTCATTTATTCTAAGACCACAATTTTATTTTTAAAACAAAGAGAATTGCATTTAAAGATTTTTTAAAAGTTCGCTTGTTACACCCGGGCATCAAACCTACTAAAATCTTTAAATGTTGAACCTAATACTTTTAGTGCATTGATCGTAAAATTCAATTATAAAGATAAAATGTCTAAAACAAAATTGATAGATTAAACGTAAAGAAAAGTATGACATCTGGACCTAAAATCAGTGAGCCCAGTTAAAGAATTTTTGTTTAAAGATCCATCAGTTTCCTTAAGTTAGTAATTAATAATTATCATTGATATCATTTAAAAAGACGAATTAATATTTAGGTATTACGACTGCAATTAGCACGTGTTTGTACCTAAGTCAGACTCCTTTCTTAGATGCGATAAAACTGTGTGTACGAGGAAGTTTAAATGTGGAATGTTACATTTAAAAATAGATTGTCAGTTGTGATTCACATTTATATTTGTCTCACGGTAAAATTGGGTTATCAAGAACAAATTCATTTGACGGAAGCTTATTCTTAAATATCAAACATGTTAATTTAACTCTGTGATGGTATGGAGAGAGATATCGATACCGATATCGTTTGTATTGAAAAGAATTGTTGAAAATTCAAAGAATGTGGGTAGTTTCAAAAGCAGTGTCAAAATCTTCAGCAAAACTTTTTCTACTTTGATCTAAAGTTTATAATGTATTGTGAAATATTTCCAAGACTTCAAGGAGAGATGCGGCCAAAATAATTGGAATACAAACTCGGGTATTCGGGTACATTACTGAAAATTACTAAAAAAATTTAACTGAAAATGTTACGGTTATAGTTTTTTTGTAAAAAATGACTTACAACGTAAGATGACTTAAATTTTGCTAAAACTTACGTAAGTATTACGTAACCTAAAATTTTTGACATACATTGTATGATCTGACGAAGCTAACTTCATCAATAATGGCATAAACAATCACCGCAATAATCACTATTGGCGATGAGTAAATCCTGTTCGTGACCATAAAACTAACAGTCAAGAAAGATTTTCTTTTAACATTTGGTGTGAATTTATAAGAAATACGGTTGCTAATCCACGTAAACGAAACTTATTTAACCAATGTTATGTTAATTAAAATAACGAATCTTTGGACGAAAGCAGAATTCTACAGCAAGCTGGTTGTCTAGTCCATAACGACAGAGTCACCACAGATTATATTTATAACCATTTTATTACCTGGATGTCTTTAGTACACATCCACAATCCGGCATAATCAGATCACCAGATCTCACCTCTTTAGATGATTTTTGTGGGGATATGTGAAAAATCTAATTCACGTTTAATCTTAGATTAATGTAAAAGAGTTCAAGTTGAAGTTTACCATATGACTTATATTACTTACCAGAATGCGATATAAAAGGTTACTAGAATTAATGAATCCTTTAGAAGTATAATTTTGTGTATTCATGAAAATATAATTAATTTCAAGCAACTAATTTATTAGCTTACCATTTGTCTTTATATAATTAATATAATTTAAGATTTTATAGTTCGACTTTCAGTTAATTTATGAGGTTTGTTTAGAGAGACTTCATGTAATTGACCTAAATGATTGATGCAAAAAAGTACAGGGTATAATTTTTATACGTATTGATTAAGTAAATCCAAAAATGACTTTTGGGTTTTTGGGATTTATCCAATTTTTCCCAGGATGCTAAATCGGGATTTACTCGAGCGTCGTAGATGCCTATTGGGTTGCGAAGCTTAGATAATAAAAATAAAAAAATGTCATATAATATATACCTTTTCATTGGTGGGGGGAGCGGCTATAAATTTTCAAAAATGTAAAAAAAAATTGTGGCATGGACATACTCGAGCGTATCAGATATTGATATCATAGATGTCAAACGTATTTTAAAAAATGTACGTATGTTAATCTGATGGTTTCCATGATGGGGGTGGTTGTAGGGAAGCGTTGAAAGTGGAACAAAAAAAAAACTTTTCGAGCGTGTCAGATTTTTTAAGGGAGTGTTAAATGAACCTAAAAGAAAGCTCTAGTATAATAATCTGACGATTTGAATGGGACGAAAACTCGCGGCTATTTTTAGAATGTGCAAAAAAAAAATCGCCATTTTGAAATACTCAAGCGCGTTAGATTAAGATATATATGGTTCATCTTGATGCCGTAGACATGATATTTCATAATCTGACGATTTTCTGGAGGGATTAGCCTAATCTGACAATTAAAAAAATTTTTTTTAACTTTTTTTAAATTATTGAATTAAATTGATTTAATAGCTTAAGAAATAGCATGCAAATAAAATAGAGTATATTTTTTAAGTAAAGTACTTGTATTTATAAGAAAATAATTATAAAAAATTAAATAAAGAATAAATAGGAATACAGGCATCACGTTGCTGCACGTATTAAACTTTATCGATGAATTTTTGTTACTTCGGCTTGTGGAAATCGTCAGATTATATATTTTTCGTAATCCTTGAATCATTTCCTTCAAAATAAAAAAAAAAATTGTCACGCTCGAGAATGTCGAGATGACGTTTTTTTTTACAGCTTCGTAGCCCTGCCCCTTCTTTACGTCACTCTCAAATGGTCAGATTAGTGAAATATACACGTTCTAACATGTAACTAACTCACCCTACCTTAATCTGACGCGCTCGAAATTTTCTGATGACTAATTTATTTTTACTAATCTGATCCTTTATCCTGGACCGGCGGCCATATATAGAAGGCTCGTAACGGGTGGAAGTACTTATCTGGGTACAAGGTATCCCCCTGTATATTAATCTGCCGCGCTTTAGTAACTCCCGAAATCCCCTCCTGGGCTCCCCTACTATAATAAAGAAATATGTTCTTTCTTTGGAAAGAAATTTCGCTACTATCCAAAGAACGCATTCAAAATCAATTAATATTTCGCTATTCAACATCTCAGAGACTTTGATAAAAAATATTATAAAAAGAACTTCTCATCAAAATGCAGAAATTTGCTTATGAATAATTCAATACCCGTATGATCCAAAATCTTTCAATATTCACTTCTAACGAACATAGCTCCTAATAACAATCGCTTTCACTGATTATTTATATAAAATTGTTTTCGTTATTTTCGTTATATATATATACCAAATTAATGATTTTATGTAAATAATGTATACATTAGAGAGTATACAAATACATGACCAAAATTGTTTTATTATTTTATGTATTGATAATGAGCTAACCTTGGTTGTAGGCTAGATTTGCAATAATCGTTGAGTGTTACGCTTTTTAATTTTTTAAATTCTTATTTCCTAAAAAATATTCTAATGTACATTACTACTTTTTATAAAATAATTGTGAATTATAATCATAATTTAGTTCTATTATATATATTTTTTTAATGTCAATAAAAATCAGTTCCGTACTTTTTGTATGAACTAACAAAGAGGCAAGGGAAGACTTTTAAGCTTTGTGTTTTACTTAACACCTGTCAATATTTAATTAAATTATAGAAATGTTCAGATATTGAACGGTACTTTTTAAATATGTGCATATATAATGTATGTTTACATTAAATATGTTTTTGAAATGATCTTTCTCGTTAAGTATTCCGAAACTTATATGCAGATAGGCAAAGCTACTCGTATATCCAAGAGTATTTGAATTTGGGCCAACACAGTTGTATTTTAATTTTATTGGTTATTTATGACTAGCTGTTGCCCGCGGCTCCGCCTGTGTATAGTTCGCTTTACGCGTAATCTGTGGAAACTACAATTATCCAGACCTATAATAGATGTATGGTTAATTCTATGGTTTCCTATTCCCGTGGCAATTTTATACATATAGACATTACATTGCTACGATATCAAACTGAAAATAATAACATACATACACGTCACACACACACACAGCCAGGACATTATGCAGCCATACGTAATAAAGCATAAGAATACGAAATCAATTTTATCAAATATTATGTTTTTGAGTAAGTTTTCCGGAATATATTATCGCTATCACAGTCTTCACTTAACATTTAGTGTTTATTTCATCTAAATCGGTTAATAAATAAAAAAGTTATGTCAATTTATGTCAATCACATAATAGGTATGTCTTTATGTGCTCGTTAAGCACAGAAACGGATAAATCGATTTGGATGCAGTTTTCGGGAATATATTGTCATGAAATTCACTTTGTATTTTGTTTTTTTTTAACAATCGGTTAACAAATAAAGAAGTGAATAATCACTTATTGTCGTACCATTGCAGGTTACCAGTTTAAAGGTTTATATTTTTACATATATTGATAAGTACAAAAGGTACGTTTTATCAAAATCTAAATCTACGCGTACGAAGTCGCAGGCAGCTAAGTTATAAATAAGATCGATAAAATTAATAATAATCATAATATAAAAATATATTTTATCATGTTTCTATCGCAAATATATATACAACAAACATTATGTTATCTTTAATAACTTTGAAACTTTCCGATATCAGTTTCTTGATTAAGTGCACACTTTTATTTTTATTACAGTATCATCAATCTTGTCGGAGTCGAGGGAAATCTCTTAATAAAGAAGATACCAATCATATATCTATAAAACAAAGGCAAATAAATTCGAAAAAAATAAACGAATGGTTTTTTTAATAGTTTTATGTTTTTATAAATAAAAATAAATTTTAGTATTTTTAAAGTCATAACTTAAAGATACTAAAATTTATTTTGACAAGACAAGATAGAAACACTTTTACAAAATAAACTCGGCGTCACAAAAATCGCACCTCTATGTTTTTTTCAGTAAATCGCTCCTAGAATCTAGCACATAAGTACTACGTATGAAAAAAATATATCATTCTAAAGTGCACTTCAATACCTTTATATTAATTACCTGTATCATTAAAAAAACAATTACCATTTCTAACCAGGGACCAATCAAAAAAATGTTTAAAAAAATGCTCACTTAAGGAGCACTACTTGTGCTACCTTATAAGCTTAAGCTTAAGCTTATAAGCTCATGTAAAGGTAAAAAATGGGTCAGTCGCTACTCAAACTTCAGAGTGAACACACCGGAACAACATACGCAAGAGAACAGTACCTGAAGATGGATACAACCCCTGATAAAGCCGCTCAAATCATTGCGCTATTGCAATCAGGACTGCGACAGGTTGACGTTGCTCGACAGTTGAACCTTAGCCGATTCTCAGTTCGACGAATATACCAACGGTTCCTTGAGACTGGTGGCGATACTCGAAGACGTGGATCCGGAAGAAAACGCTGCACGTCAGAAAGAGACGACCGCTTCGTTGTTTCCACATCCTTGCGGCACCGCTTCAGCAATGCTGTTGAGTTGCAACAAGAGCTCCGATCAGCTTGCAGAACGTCTGTGAGTATTTCTACGATTAGAAGAAGACTGAAAGAAAAGGAATTGAGAGCTCACAGACCTGCTAGGGGCCCAAAATTGACCGTGCAGCATCGAAGAGAGCGGTTACGATTTGCCCAGGAGCATGTCAACTGGACGAGTGAACAGTGGAAAGCCGTTCTCTTCACCGATGAGACACGAGTATGTCTTTTCTGCAACGACAGACGCAGAAGAGTATACCGAAGACGAGGAGAGCGATTTGCCCAGGCTTGCATAGAGGAATCCGTCGAATACCGAGGTGGTTCCTGTATGTTCTGGGGTGGCATATCCGTCGAAGGGAAAACGGAGCTTGTGTGCGTCTCTCGGACTGGTGGTGGTCGCGGGAAAGGGTCGCTGAATGCTCGGCGGTACATAACGGAGATCTTACAAGACCATGTGGTTCCGTATGCTGGTTTTGTTGGCGATGGGTTCATGTTAATGCATGATAACGCCCGTTGCCACACTGCGTTTTCTGTGCGGGACTATTTGGAAGAGGTTGAGATCCCTGTTATGCAGTGGCCAGCACGAAGTCCAGACCTGAACCCGATCGAGCATCTCTGGGACGATGTAAAGAGGCACGTACGAGCACGAGATCCTGCTCCCACCACTCTACAAGAGCTCCAGGATGCCGTGAAAGACGAATGGGACAACATACCCCAAGCAAGAGTGGTGACCCTCGTGAGCTCCATGAAGGATCGGCTGGAAGCTACCATCACAGCAAGGGGTGGAAACACTAGATTTTAAGGCCTTATTTGTAATTTTTTATGATGTTATTAATTTTATTTTTTGTCACTTTGTCATGTTTTAAGTTTTTTGTTATTAAAGAATTAAAATGCATACACATGTTTTTTATTTTCTAATAGGCAATTGAATTACCTTTCCAATGATATCCTACAATCATATCCTTACAATTCACAAAGTTTGAGTAAAATTATTTTGAAGTTGCTTTTTTAAAAGGTGCGATTTTTGTGACGCCGAGTGTATGTACACTTCATATTTCACCACTAACCTTTACCCAACCATTGTTTTTTCACAATTTTATACAAGTCGTTTGGAAATATTATTGGAAACTGTTAATTGCTTAGAAAATTTTCTTTATTTATATCTCACTCAGATCAAGTTGCAAAGAACTTTTTACTCCATATATTATTGAAACAGACTACAACTCATTTCTCTCTTTAGCACTCTGTAAATAAATAGTGTTGAATAAAGGCGTTTCCATTTTCAATTAGGGTCTGTTTGTTTTGCTTCTAAAATGACTAGTTGAATTTTGGTTTTCATAATATTTTTGTTTATCTGGTGAAATTTGTTTCTGGCATGCCTCGGTCCTTACATGTCTGATGAACTTGGATTTTATTTATAATAACTTGTTTTATCTTTTTTTTAGTAACTAATTTTCCAAAAAGAGTTTAAGTATGACAGTCGATAGTTATAAAAGAGGAAGGCTATCGAAGAAGACATGGAAGGAGTGCGTGACAAAGATATCAGCTATGTTTGAAAATTTCTGTACTGTTGATATGATGATCTGTTGAATCCTTAGATTTAATACCTGCGCATTTGAGTATTTTGCAGCGTCTAGTGTACATACTCATTTTTTTATTTTTAAAGCAGGTTATACCTTAATTTATTAACTAAATAATTTGTTTTGATCACATTGGAGTTACGAACATAGCACACTTTTTAAGTTCATTAGAAATTATAAATCTTAGGTTAAGCTTTATAATTTTGCATTCTAAGAGGTTCTGTTAAATTTCTTCTGCTATTTTCGTATATTTCTATTTTTTTGTTCCAATAAAAAGAAATTAAGTCGTAACATACTGGAAATAATTATGTGATTAAATGTTTTTACTTTAATTTACTCATCTTATGTGTTAACTAAAACCTATTTTAGGTACGACTTTAGATGTCTTAAGTAGTATTAAATTTATACATAAATAGTCTTTTTCGAATTATAGTTCCTTAACATGTCATATAAAAAGTTTACTATATATAGAAGTTATGTCAAATATTTACTGAACTTTTCTTTATTCACAATAATAGAATGCAAATATGGAACGCTGGAACGTTTTGTTTACCAGGAATGAAACATGTTGTGTGTCTTTCGTTATTTCTACTAGACGTTGTTTGCTGTATGCTATGTTGTATAAATAGTCATTCATATTTGTTTATGAGCAAAATTGTTAGTTATAGGAATGTTCCCAAATTACTTAATTCATAATGTAGAATCTATTTTAACATATAAAAGGGCTATCTTTTTAGGTAAACCATGGCAACATTTGGCTTTGGTCATTTGGTTTGTTCAACATTTGGTTCGTTTCGGCTACCTTTATGATAGCTCCATTCTATTATTCTGCAATAAAACAGATATCCTTAAATATGAGTAGAATCGTCCTGTCAATAGGCATTCGACTAGTATTTTTACCATAAGTATAAGTATATTTTACCATAAGTATGCTAACAAGGGAAGTAAGTTTTTTTACGCTTATGTGCTGATCAAATAATTTCTTTGAATCAGGAAAAATATAAGTCAAAAATGTCCTGTCGGGAATAATTTATCTATTCATTTATTCTTTAGTAATTAAGCAGTATCCGAACCTTTTCGATAGTATATTATAGGGGTAATAGATGGGTCAAAGGAATATAAACCTAGATTCGTAATCACATTAACAATTTTTGCTAAGTTTTTTGCCAATGTGAATTTTAAAATGCGACGGGTTCTGGTTGTGTTTTCTGCAAGTTATAGTAGTTTTGAGCTTACTGTTTTGTGACCAATTAAAGCTGCTCAACAAAAACAGAAGTATAATTAAGCAATTTACTTTTATGGTAATATAATTATATTTATTATCATTGCATCATATGCAGCATTTTATTTTGAAAATTTCTTTTTCAAGACAAATGAAAGAAACAACTTATGTCCCTTATTTAATTGAGAATTCAATGTTAACGTCTATATTTTAATTTAAGTGCTTCGGAAGTAGTAAATTGTTAAAATATTTAAGATTTTTTCTTAGTCAAAGTATAGAATAAAATTTTCTTCCTTCGAAAAAAACACAGAATTTGATTTAAGCTATATTTAAAACATAAGTATTAATATTATAGTTTTTTATAATTTTATATAATGAAATAAAACTTTTAATAGCAAAAAATAATAGAGGTTCAGGGTTGTCATTATTTATTAATAAGTACCTAATCTTAATATTTTAACTTCTCAAAATATCGTTTATAATTTGGTTAGCGCAGCTGCAGATGACAGCTAGTGTCGGCATAAATATAATCTATCTGCGAGCGTCTAAATCATAATAAATCCAGATAAGCATCTAATTTTTTAAAGTTACGTAGAGGTTGTTTTTATAACGTTACTATATTCAAGAAAAAACATAATATAGTCTTAAAACAGAATGTTGGTTGGCATTTTTTTTATCGTGGGTATATTTATTATTATTACCTCCTATCACAGCAAGATATCGGAATTAAGTGTGTACACTGCGTGGACACACCTAATTCGGAGACAATAATTTTGCATAGGATAATAAATAATATAGATCATATTATTACATACACATATCGATTTTTTATCGAAACCCAAAGTTCATTGCTTCACATCCCTTTTAAGGGGTCGATAGAGAGAAAATGGCATGGTTTGGCGAATTTTGGATATCATATTCGGTTTCAGCACCCCAAAAAACATAGGAATATAGAGGTCTACTTTCAGGATCGCGACACTTTTTTTTGTGTATCTGGTTATTTTGCCTTAAATGCTAAATACTAGCCGATTTAATATATATATACATACTCGTATATATATTTTAACATCTTGTAATTATTTTAACTCTCGATGAGTATTTCTGTTAGTATTTCACGTGAATATACTATTTATGATGGTTATATATGGTAAGATCATTTACATTTACGGTTTCTTTAAACATATTCTTATTTGGGAATCCGAATTAAGGTACCAAATAAAATAACATTTCCAATAGAATAACATACAATGATATTTTATTCGCAATCTATCAGTATTTCCGCGAAAATATTCATTCATTCTATCCTCAACCACAGTCAAACGGTGTCAAAGACAGACATTCAAAGACTAAATTTGAATGAAATTAATTTCAAATTGCACTTGAATACTAGACGCTCCAATCAAGTTATCCTTTGAGATCTAAGTACTGACTAGTTGACACAGCTACTCGTAAGTTTAAGTAATTATTAGTTCGATTAGTTTAAGATATTCTGTGGTGCGCTCTATCTTTCACTTCCAATCTCAGGAAATTCTCTTTGCTATCGTATTATGAAAAAATGTATGGATAAACAGCGCTAGGAAACTTGAAAACTCTGTTCCTAGATCACTCAAATATACGAATTCAATTATACGAATTGCGTAAGAAACTGTTAAAAAAAGGGGATAAGATTTATATTTTAATTTAAATATATTCATTTATGTAGATCGTCAACAAACATTTAGATGTTAGCTTCGGCAAAACACCTATGAATTTTTTGTATATAAAGCCAACAATAATACGAGAAAAAATATTTTGTTGTTTTTTACATGATATTAAGATGACATTTCTAACACTAATAGTACTAATTAACAATACAAAATTTCCAATTACTAATAATTATAGAAAATTACTTTTTTTTGTTGGAAATTAAACATACAATATAGTATATTTTCCCGACGCCTTTTTGTACACATATATGATTTCCAACCACAAATCAAATTCGTAATTAATGCTGATGGTCTTCTGATAAAAAAAATAATTTAATGCATTATTATTTTCACGGCCAATATGTTATATCATATATTATTAAATTTTTCTTGCCAGCAACAACATAAATTGATTCATTAAATATCTTACGTTTGTTAAGAGCACAAACTTTTAAACCGCCCTTCTATTTAAAGACAAAGGAAATAGACAACGACTGTAAGCTGTACCTAAAAACCTTTCTTTATTATGTACACATAATAAAGAAAGGTTTTTTATTTCAGTTAAAAAATTCCAAATTTTTCTCAGGTTTCAAAAGAAATTCCAACTTGGAGAATAAAGTTTTAAACAATATCAAAAGTTTTAAATGGTGTTCTTTTTTAATAATTTGTTGTTATTTGAAACACACAAAAATATTAAAATCCTACCTTTTTAACTCGCTTTTATTAGTTTCACTTGTATATTTGCTTGTTTGTTAACTTGTAATCGATTTTGTCTCATTTCCCACAGATCGATTTTGTTTAAACTTTATAAACATATCAAGGAGCGATAGTAAATTAATAATTCGATGAGATTTTGTCATTATCCTGATAAGGAATACCAGGATTAATAGTTATCTTAAGCTAATTTCTTGTGTTTTTTAGTTTTTTTTTTAACTTTATTTTAAACAATAATAATAAATTTTATTTGAAACGAAACGCATGGAGATTAATGTAATGCAATGCAAAATGTTGACAAAAAATATATAAATTTTGAATGTAGAATGTTTTTTAATAAGTTATAGTTTCGCTGTCTTGATAGGTGATGGAAAAAATCTTTAACAGCTCCAGTAGTAAATACTAAGTGATTAGGTTTTGTAAGATTCTTGTACACTAGTGGAAGGCAACGGCATGCTATCTTTACGTTGTTCTTGCGATTACGTACTTAAGGATTGATATTGTGCTTGCATAAAATAAATCATTCTAAAAAAGGTTCGCCCCGGTTGACGTAATCCGTAACCCCACATTAAGAACTTTTACAATAAATATTTTACACAGTATCCTATAAGATCATGCTTTAAAACAAAAAATATTTTCTTTCGGATATCATGAATATTCAATTATTTGAAGCTTGTAATTTTATTTTGGTGACTACGGTTTAATGAGATTATTTTTTTTAATCAATACAACTTTGAAAATGTGGAAAGAAAATAAATTATTATTATATTTGGTGACCATATTTCGTCACAGCTCCAAAATACTTTATTAAACACAAATCTAGTTCACTACGAATATTGTAATATTATAAATAATACAACAATATAATCGATACTTCAATACTAATATTATAAAAGTTAAAATATGTCGTCCGACTGATACGCTTTCAAAATAGCTAACTTTTTTATATGATATATACATTATAAATAAAATAATTTTAAAAATACCAAAACCATGTATGACTACAATCATTTCGTATTATTTTCAAATGTTTATTTACTTTTGAGCCTTTTAACCCTAACTAATATTATAAAGGAACATAAATGTCAGTCTTTTTGTTTGTCACGCTTTTACATTTTAGGTAAAATAATTTACGATATTAATTTATTATGAAAAATTAAATTGAAATATGTGATCACGAAGTACAATGTTAGAAAGAGAGAGAAGCAGCCGGATAGTTCAAGTTTCAACCAACCGGAAGTTTCAACCAAAAATCATTATAAAATGAATATTACTGCGTCAGTTGTGAGCGAATTGTCTCTCAATTTAGTAAGATGTAGATGCATTCTTATTTTAAAACAATAAGTATTAAAATTAAAGAACTAAGAAGAGTCTAAGAACTAAGAATATATATATATATATACCATTTACCAGAAACTATACCTTTCTCTTTTATCCTTAATACATTCCAGTATAATAAAACAATCATTTTCCGCTATTTTGAATCATTTGGTGAAATTTGTTTTACCATAAAAAACTAAATCTTTTTAAAAGTATGTTGGAACGAAGCCAAAAGGTTATTACAATGTCATTCCTGCTCATATTAGCTCAATCTGTCGACGTAAATCTGGGAGTTTCTCTTTAAGCTGTCTTATACCAGATGATAAAACGAGACCGATTTTATTATACTTATTCAACAACAAACCAAAATGTTTTTTTTTTATAAGTATAATAAAATAAAATATAGATCAACAATTTAGATAGAGTGTATTTATTCACCATTATTTTTATACCGTCTGCATTGGTGTTTTGAAGCATGAAAATTTTAACCACAATTCAGTTTTCTGGCTTTGTTCCAACTCCAACTTCACCTTTGAAGATTGCTTCCTTAGCTTGGTTAGAGCTTTGCACCGGACGTCGCATTCGGTGAACTTATGAGTATACATTCATAATTTTAAGAACATTATTTATCTTCTGATCTGATTCTGAATATACTCATAAAACTAAGCACTCATAAAAAACAAATAAAAATGCTTACCATGCTTTTGCGTAATTGACGATAACGAAGGAAAGTTTATGAGTATAGTATAGTGATAGCACTGATAAGATTGACGAGGTAATACATCAACTTGTTTTAAAACAATTTAAAATAAAGATACACTGACAGATAAAATCTTTGTTAATATTTTTTATACATATTATCTTCTCATTCAGGATACCTCAATAAAAACTATCAACTGCTATAGAAAGGCAAAATTTAAATAAATTACGTCAAAATAACAGCTCTAAATCTTTTCTCTAAATTTATTTTTATTTTTTAAGGGTGGTATTTGATACTACTGTATAATTTCGAGAGTAATTTATAGTTAACTATCTACTTTTATAGAGTTCCCGTTTCAATCATACGGCGATACAGGGCCTTTTAGTTTTACCAACGTTTCAGTTAGTGTTCAGTTCAGTGCATTTCAGCGCTTTCAATGCAATCTGTCAGTATCGATGTATAGATGAACTGAGTGTCAATAGAAAAGCAATATAGTTAGCTTTTGATCGATCTCTTTGAGATTGACTTTAAAAAACTATTCAACATTTTGCAGGTATATACGCTGCTGCTTAGTAAATGGATGTATCAACAAATTACTACAAAAAATTAACCGACCTCCTATTAGTATACTGGAACAAATATTTTTTGTACCTTATATTCTAAGGCACTTTTTAGTTTCTTAAAGATATGATTACACTTACCTGAATAATTATTTAAAAAAAAGTAATTATTTTTTCTAAATAAATTGTAAGAAATTCCAAAAACAACAAATCTTAACACTGATTTGTTGTTTTAGGCTCCCTAGTGGCGCAGGCTTACTACTCTACTTACGTACTCTAAGACATTATTACCCTAAGCATACTGTCAATCGATATAAGATTTGAATCAAATAAACCATCTTTCTACCTATATTTATATAGAATTCTTCCGTTACTGAGTGGAAGACTGACTGACAGAGAACGTACCTCCGAAACTATTGAAACTTTGGCAAGTGTGTTTATTAGGGGATGTAGAGAAGCACCAAGACATATTTTTTTTATTTCTTCCTCTAGGTGGAGGTTAAGGGGATAAACTGAAACTTTTTATATCTTTAATGGATTTACTTGATACTATGTTTGTAAGTTCCTCCAGTGAAGCAAATGAGCATTTAGAAAACATTTTCTTGAACCTACGTATGCATTCTTTCGAAACTACATATGCACATACATAATATAATTAACAACACGCCTTTAAATCCTTTAAGAGGTAGGCAGAAGTGCACATACTAAATACGAACCCTGTCCAGTTCATTAAAAACACTATATAAACAAATTACACGTACACGATATAGAAAATGATATGAGTAGGTATATGGCTTATGTAAATAATTAATTAATTTAATATTATGGTGTTTTCTAAGGTTTTCACGAGTACTACACATTTAAATAAAACTATTTTTATGGATTCAACTCGCGTATATTGAATTAAATTTTAAATTTACATTTTAAATCTAACCCGACGTTTCGAATGCATAAAACACCTTAATTCCATTAACAACAAAATACGATTTACAATGGAATTGCAGTCAAATAATACTTTAGCTTTCCTTAATATTCTTATTATCAAGAATCCTGACAACACATTGGGACACACTGTTTATAGGAAACCCACACATATAGATAAGTACCTCAATGGTAAACCACACCACCACCCTAGCCAGTTAGCTACCGTTGGCAAATCTTTGTTTCAGAGAGCACAACACTTCTGTGACGCTGAACACCTAGAGGGCGAGCTGCAGCATATCAACCATGCTTTGTTCAACACCCTCCTGCCCGCACCTCGTCAGAGTCGGAGAAACCACATCAAGCCACCTAAAGTTGAGCGTCAACCGACCGCACTATCATATGTAAAAGGAGTTACTGACAGAATCCGCAACATCTTAAAAAAGGTTTCTATAAGAATTATTTACAAACCTCAAAGGAAAGTGAGCCTATTCTTGAGACCTATCAAAAGTAATATTCATTTACAATGTGCTGGAGTATATAAACTTGACTGCTATTGTGGCTTGTCATACATTGGGCAAACAAAGGAGCATCGGTAAAAGAAATCGGGAACACGTATCGGATATCAAGCATAGACGTACATCGAAGTCAGCAGTGTGTGAACACACCATGGACAAGCCCTATCATAATATAAGATTTGATAAACCTAAAATCCTCGCTAAAGAACAACGTTACATTCCAAGAATGGTTCGTGAGGCTATTGAAATTAAAAAACAACCTAATTTCAATGGAGAAGATGGTTCGGGATTATCTAACACCCACTTTTCAAAAATATAAAATCCCATATCTGTGACCGCACTGTAAGACAATCAAGATACTGTTAGTGCGTTTTGTGTGGATCCTGAACTATACGCCCGGAAGCTTAGGAACCGTTGGAGGTAGATGACTAATTAACTGACTTACTGACAGACAACTCCATCTCGTCTTACCGTGAACACGATTGCAGCAAAGCATTCGAAACGTCGGGTTAGATTTAATGTAAATTTAAAATTTAATTCAATATACGCGTGTTAAATCCGTAAAAATAGTTTTATTTAAATTAATATAATTGTTTTTTTCCTACTTTCTTTAAAAAAAAATAGAACCAAAGGACGAATATTTCGAGCCTGCTATATTCTGGAGACCAGTCTTCGACACGACTGATCGCGTGATGAGTTACAATATATCAACGTACATATTATGACTGCCTTGTGTTCTTAAAACAGAGAACATATCTATCTTGGAATAATAAAAATAGAGGAATTATGAGTTATCAAAGCTTTGGTTATAATTTTTAATTTAGATATTTTTGTGTTTATGTAGGCCATGAACTCGTTTTTTTTATGCTTTTAGGTATAAATCCAAGGGTCCTTAAGCTTTTGCCTTTTCCTTTTGTCTTTTAACTATATTAAGCTATGATTTTCGTATTTCTTTTATTACAATATATTTCTAGGTTCCTAAATTTTGAAATATATTTTATGAAGATTGTGAGAATTTCATTTTATTTTCTACACATTCTTATTATTATATTTTTTCTTATTTTTCCTTCATCTAGAATATAACTTATATAACCTAGTCTTATAAAATATCAATTATACATTACATTGATACCAATTGAATTGTCATTCAACTGAACGTTACATAAAAAGTACCGGCAAGATTTGTAAAAAATATTCGATATCCTTTCATAATGTATTTTTATATACATAATTATAATAGTAATAGTAATATTTTAATTCGAATAAAAGGGAAAAAAAATTACAAGATTTAACTATAAATCTATTAAGTACCGTTTTTATAGTGCTCCCTTCCTTTGTGATCTTTGTGTAATAATATCTACTATAGTTGCGAAACACAGTGTATTGTTTATCAAACAATTTTTCGTTAAGCAGATATGATGATGGTTTAAAACATTGACAATGTAATTGGACTTAGTCCGTTAAGTTATTTGAAGCTATTTTCTAAGTATATCGTTTAATAATTTTAAAATAACGTCATGACAAGGTCAATACCGAATATAAAAAGTTATATTGTACCTCATGCGCAGTATTCTTCTTAGGGTGTGTTTTACTAAATAAATGAGAAATATAATTATATAGAGTTTAAAAACTATTACAAGGTGTTGTATTAAAATTAAGATTTTATAAAATAGTTTAATAAAAATAAGAATATTAATAACAGAGTGCGTAATAAAAAAATATAATATGACACATGTAAATTTCGTAAATAAATCTACCAGTGGATGTGTTAACACTTTAGTAATAAAATCTTTTTTCGTATTTTCCGTGTAACCTGAGTAGCTTTATAGGAAAATCACATATGTCAATCGAACAAATTTAATAATTATATTAATAAAATATTTAATCGCCAAAACCATTCTTATAGTGATTATCTAGAATTTTCTTTAGAGTCATATTTTAAATTGTATAGTTCCAATTCAAAATTATGTTACTTATACATTCATAAATGAATCGCTTATGCTTCCTCTTAAAACAAGGCACCATATAGCAATCGCCACAATACTTCATAATATTTTCGCTTATTGGCGAATTCAATAATACAGTCAGAATAGCTAAACAAAACTTATTTTTATTATTACACTTTTACACTCGAATTTATTTCCAACTACACTCATTAAATAATTTAAGTCAGTAAATCTACAAATAACGAGCTCGTGCGTACGTGACACTAGTGACGATAATGTATCCTAACATATTTTGCTCAATATTTTACGCTTCTTTACGATAGATTAAACAATATAAAGAAGCGTTATAATTCCATATTGTTAATGATGATACAATTACAGTATTATGACGTACCTACATATATATACATTTATGCCTACATATATATACTTATATATACATTTTAAGTATATTTTTGACGGGATAATTAGGTAAAATTCATTTTGGAACTACCGCTATTTTTATATTCGTACTGGCAATACTGGTGTTTATATACTGGTGTTTTATTAGACTGTATGAGTCGAAACAAAAAAAAATAATTGTGTGTGTCAGCTCCGAAGCACGACTGGAGTTTACTCCTTAAGTACGATTGTCTAAACAGATGCAAAAAAAGGTTATTTAATTGAGAAAAGATTGATACCTTATGAAGGGTACGTGTTTTTAGATGTTCCGATGTTTAGATATTATTTACCCCTCTTTGCCATAGTTTATTCCAAAATACTTGCTCTCTTTAGCAAAATAAAATGATAAAGATTATAAATTTACAATAACAATATTAATTATTGATATTTATAACAAAAACAACAATATAAGTACATCGACACTGATAGAACAAAAAAAGCGCAATAACATATAGGTATAGTCGTCTTGCAGCATACTCCATGCGCGTCTTAAGACACTGACAACCAAATTAGACAGTTGACCACAATAGGTTGCGCACCAAAAGTACGAAGTAGTGACCGAGTTAGTGAACGAGTGCGTTCAGTAGGTTTTACACCTCACATTTTCTCATACCGGGCGCCTTATATCAAAATAAATTCTTAGGAAGTAAACTTCAATATGTCTATATTTTAGTAAGCTGTTTTATTTTTATAATAAATTAAAAGTTGGTTAGGATAAATTGTAATAATTTTTTGTTAATATGCTCACAAAACTTATTATATCATCCATGAAAAAATTGGTATTACAAAAATGATAATCTATAAATACAAGCTCTTCAAAAAATGTAATGCCCAGAAGGGGTTGGCCTTATAAATGCAATGTTTTTATATTTTTTTCTGTTTACTTTGATGTACATTTTCTACTGTTCAATTTCGATTCAATACACTATTCATTTAAATATTTTATTTATTGTCACTTAAAATTTATACAAATATGCACTTTTTTAAATTTTATTCGAACTATATCCAAACTGTTCTTGTTCAATATTTTAAATTTAATATATTCAAAAATAAAAACATTTTATGAACCAGATAAAACGTTAACATAACATCGACAAGTTATTGATAAATTTTATATTTCGGTACTGCAAAGTTTTATTAGAAACTAAATACATACTATTATTTTAAATTAAATGTACAAACTGTCTACTTTCTACAGAAACGCATGCGCGACATCGCCGCAATCGACCTTTGGACTAGTCTGGCATAACTTTTGTTATTGACATCTTCTACAGCCTGATCAGTTTTAATATGCAGTTCTTCTAAGGCATTTATGGACTTTGCCCGTTCTCCTTCATGGAACTACGTTATGAATTCGTACAAGTAGCGTTTGACGTTTCGTAAGTGCATTGTATGCCTGTTTGAAATTAAAAAAAATACTTTGACTTTCACTTTGATAGTCTATTTCGAAACGATGGTAATTGGCAATCTCAAAAGGTATGCTTGAATTTCTAGTACCTAAGTGTAACTTGAATATAGTTTCATTAAAGTTCAGTTCACTAATACTTACTTGTGTATGAATCATTTTTTCATCAAAAATGGCTTTAGTGAAGAACCTCAATGCAATTGCTTACGTGACATTATGAACCCATTCCAAATAATGTTAATATATTGTTCCTTATATAATGACACAATATAAGTTTTGGTCGTGATAATATATAATTATTTCTATAAAAAAGAACTGTACATTTATAACGTATATTTACAAAACAGATATAAAAATCATAAAGCCGTCGGTTACCTTACTTTCTTTGTAATGTGTAACAAAATTATTTTATTTCATGCATAAAAATAAAAAAAAATAGTTTAATTTAAACTACAATAAATATAACAATGAATCATACAAAAAATATCAATTCAGTCACTGCAAATATGGTCATGTTTTGTACTTCTACTTGGCTAGATTCCACTTGACAAATTTTAAAAGCTATTGTCTAGTCAGGTACGAGACATTAGGTTTTAAGACAAAGTATTGAAATAAATAGTTTCCTAATGACCTAATACTTCTATTAATATGTTGCTAGATTCAGGCCACGAACTTACGTAACTTTTAAATCACATTGGTAATGTTAGACTATTAATTTTCCCTCCTATTCGAGGCACGTAGGCACTTTAAACACTCCCAGGAAACCAAAAGGAGTAAGTTTCTTCACATGTTAATTAACTTTAGGCCATACTTGCAATAGGAATACCGAAAACTTTCATTAGAAAATCTTTAAAAACAAAACACGTGACTTCGTCTGCTCCCCAAAGTAATAATGTAATGTATATAGTTTTAACAGATATAATTAAAACAAATGAACTTTTCATCTAGTAAATAATATAAAATTCTGTTTCATAAGCCTTAAAATATTGTTAAATATTCAAATTTAAAACTATGACGAATTTTACGTAATTCTATATAATTTATTCTACACCATACTCTATTCCTTTCTATCATTCGCACTTACAACGCAATGCAATTATAATTAAGTCTTATTATTAAATCAATGAACGTATTCCAGTCTTAGTTATCAATAATTATATAAAGTCTAATATATAATAATGAATATTTACAAAATGATATGAATAATTAAATAATAAATTAAATATCTTATATGTATGTTCAAGCAAGTCAAACAGTCAACTCAATGTCTTTTAAATATTAGAAAATAAATGATTTTTGATTACAAAATATTCAATTATAAATTTTAAATATTTAAAATATTTTCATAACAATACATTGATGAGATTTTAATTGTAATAATATAGGCATTAAATATAGCGTCTTTATATACTGACTCAAATAATTTTTACTTACAAGAAATATAATCAAATCATTCATTTATAATTATGAAATACTCAGAAAACTACAATGAGTACTACAATGAGGATAGAATTTTAGTGGGTGTCCTGGTTTTCGGTAATGTATATTATAATACCTTGCGTGTGGTTGAAGGCTATCATGAACCTTTCCAAAATGTATATTCTGAATCTCACAAAAGTAAAGTCGCTGAAGTATAAATGCAGTCCTCAAAACAAAATAATATGTGCATATTTCTTTTGTCACATTTTGAGAAATAAAATTGTATATATTATGATAGATAATTGACAGTATTTTGAGATGCACACGACTCAGTTCTCTATACGCAATTTACAGTTTTCTTTGACTAAAGTAAACCTTTCTAGTAAGTAAATAAAAATGATATTACTTTTAATAATATACTATGCGAACAACTTTTCTTTGTATATTATAAAATAGGTACTAATAGTTAATACAATAATAAATATACATTTACAACCAACTACTTTTATTATTATTATCAGTCAGTCAGTACAAACAGTGAAATTATCTTGTATTATCATAATAGAGTCTATATTGTTACGATTTCATCTCCTCTCGACTGCTGCGCATCGACTGCTGCGTTACATTTCTGAACCGGCAAAATAACGAAGGGATGAAATCGAAGACCTGTGGTGGAAAATGGATTCTTTACGATTATCTAACCATGACCAGGAGGTCAGCCAGCCAAATACTGACTAAAGCGAAAATTGACCCAAAAAAAATTACTTGTAAGTGTTTGGTGGACTTGTGCCAGTATTGTTTATTAGAGTTTTCAGACTATTTCGGCAGATGTCTATTGTCAGCAATAACAAACCATGATGGAAAAGCTAGCTGCTAAACAACATAGGCTCGTCAATCGCTCCACACCATTGCTGCTTCACGACACCGCTAGACCACACACTGCACAACTGCTACGAAATTAGAAGAGTTTCTATTAGAATGTCTCAGACATCCACTGTTTTCCCCGGACTTTGCTCAAACAGATTACCATTTTTTCCAAACCTGAATAACTTCTTGTAAGGAAAAAAAATGAACTCTAGTGGGGCAGACTAAATCACCAAAACCTTCAAAGATTTTATTGATTCCCTACCGACTGGTTTTTTAGTAAAGGGTTTTATTATTTACTTATAAGATGGCAAAAATGTAAAGAAAACAATGGTTCATACTTTGATTAATTAAATATATTATATTAAAAAAGCGGTCTGAACTTCTTCCAGTAATTTTCCAATTTTGACGACATACATACATACATTGCAGCAAGAAGCTCTTTTATCACACGCATCGAACCAGGGCCGTGATGTGCCACCGATTGGTACTACAGAGAATATTATAAATATATCCATTCCCTGCAGTATCATTTCGGCGATAACGGAGGTGCAGTCACTAGGTTCACTGAAAAAGAGGCAAACTTGCTCCAAAAATAGGATGTAAAGAAAATTGGCATTCGATCTTAATCTGCTGACTTGTAGTGCCAAACACGTCGAGATGCAGTTGACGGTCCTAAGCCAGAATATGAAAGGTAGCTCAAGCAAGATGGTTCCAGAGCCAGTATCCTCCTGGGGTCCACTTCTTTGAAAGAATCCTATCAATTTTTGTTTGGAGGTTGGTTGGTTTCAGAGACGGTCGAATCAGCCTGTTCGTACTTCAATCAGAATACGGATGCATGATTATACCACATTTTAGAACTTAAGTCACCTTTTACCACACCCACGGGTACCAGAGAGACAACCTGGTCATTGTTGTTGTTTGATATAATAAACGATGTTCATATCGCCAGCGCTTACAAAAAGTACCATGTACCATGTTGATGTCATTATGCCCTGGTATAGATTCGACGTAGGTACATATTTTTCGTAAACCGTGTGAGATTAACGTGAAACAGATTTTTTCTAACATTTATTTATTTATTATTATTGACATGTCAAATATGTTATGAATGAAATCATTTGCTTTCTCGCTGAAATCTCTTGGTATTATACCGTTTTAGAAAACCATGGGTTACATCATCTTAAATTTATACAACAAAAACGTTATCTTTCAATAAAATGTAAATCCACAGTTTATTACTTCGTGGGTAAAATTATGTTATCATAACAACTTAAAATATCATGGAACCACAGAACATAGACATTAAGGCCTCTATCTCAAATTATGCAGAGAATTAAGTACAAAATATATTTTTCTTCTCTGTTATCTGACTCGATAATAAAAGAAGTCCTGAATCAAAACATCTCAATAACAACGCTTTTATTTTGTTTGCATCAAACGATTTTGCTAACATTGATTTACGAGAATTTCGTTTGATCTCCGGCGTATTATGTTCACAGATGTTTCGAAAATTAGAATTTTTATCACGTATAGTATTGTTGTATAAATATATTTTAACCAAAATTCTTATTTTTAAGATTATAAACTTAAAATTATTGTATTCAATACGAATGAAGTTAGTGTTAAAAATATTATAAGAAATAATTTATGACGTAAAAAATATAGTTTAAAAAATTAAATAGTAAAAATAATTCGTAATATGAGAATGAATAATGGGCAAAATATAATAAAATTATTGCGTAGGGCGCTTTGTGCACTATAACTAGTTTCATTTTCGAACACGATTTTTACTTACTTTAGGTTGTCAGATCATATTGGAACATTCAAAAATTGTAAAAGACCATTGTCAGTACTATGACTAGGTAAGATTAATTCATTATCCTCGTTAACGGCAAGAGAGTTATTATTTTTTTTAACGGATTCTTTGAGTGAGAATAAAATAAATTAGACAAGTTTGCGGTCTAAGAAAGTATACCGTATCAGGTAATGTCCGTAAATCATAAAGAAGCTTAGTTTATTAATTCGAAAATAATAGTTATATTCATTTCTAAACATAAAGTAAATTTTATTTAAAAATTCATTTTTAAAAAATATTCAATCACTACAGTGACTTTAAAAATGCCACAAAAGTAATAGTACGTGCTTATCATTGTTTTAAAATTTATATGCAAATTTTAAAACAATGTTATTTTTTTTACATACTATTAAGCTATTGCATAACCAAATCCACAAAATCCGTAACGAAAATAACCTAACACCCCTCCCTCCGCATACTACGAAGCTCGGCCAGGTATTGTGTACATATCATTTAAAAATAGCGTAAGCGCCAAGTTGTTAATATGTATTATGAACTTATTGCTTACTAATTAAGGGTGAGCTTAGTATAAATATTTTACTTGCACAAAAATATTTTTTTCAACAATTGCACTATATTGATTGCACAAAATTTCGTAACAAATTCGTTGGCTGTGGCGAGGCAATATTATTTCACAATTTATATGCAAACCCACGCTTATTTAAACTTCCAACAGATTGTCTGAAACAGAAGTACATTTGTTAGTTAATGCTCAAACAGAATATGTATGATATATATTGTTAAACATAATATTTATATATTTTACTTCTATACTTCACATAGAGTAACTGTTATATATTTTGAAATTTCTTTAAATATGTTAGCCATGTCATACTTTTTATTATATAACTGGTTAAAATGGAATGGAGTGAGATAATAATTAATTTTAATATTTAGTATAGCTACTACAAACTGAATTATAAATTATTTGATAATTAAAAAAAATATAATAATAATAATAATATCAGGACAAATTACACACATTGATCTAACCCCTAAGTAAGCAAATGATTTGCTTGTGTTAAGGGTGTTAGACAACGACACATATAAATACTGAGAATATATTTAATAAACGACCAAACCCAGAAACACAGACATCTATGCTCATCACATAAATGCCTGTCTCCGCCGAGAATCGAACCCGAGCCCCATTGCGTTGTGACACGTTAGGCGTCTGCGCTAACCACTCGACCAACGGGGCTCTTAATTAAATATGGTTGATATTTTAAAATATTATTTGGTTTTACTGATTAGGTTTTGTAGAAAATATAATATGATGTATTTACGGTACTTATGTTACAAAAACTGTCTTTACATATTAAGTAAGCAGCAGATTGAAATCGTTTTTGGGTTTCTGAACGCGTTTTTACCTAATGAATAATTCACAATGAAATGTTATTGAAATATTTTTGACGAGAAAATATTAAAATCGATAATAATCTTTATTGAACATAATAGTATAAAATTTGCAATGTTATATAATATTGTTTATCGCAAACTTAGTAAATTTTCAAAGTATTTTTATTTTTTTAGTTTTTTTTGCAAGTATAACCAAAGTTCTGTTAATGGTTTTGGTGGATAATATGGTAGGTACTTATCATATCATTAGATATCATAAATACTACAAGTATACTAATTGGTATATGAACGATTGATGTTTGTGTGTATATATGAAAGAGTGTGTATGTCTCAAAGTGCTCATAGGTGTAGTGATAGAACCAAATTTTAAAACTATATATATATCTGGTATGGTAAACAAATGTGCATAGCTGTTAATAAGACGTAAATATATTTAATGTTCTCAACCTTATATAATTGATTTTTAGGACTTTTATTATTTCAATTTAAGAATTTGGTACTGTAAGATAATACATTTCTTATTATTTCTTTCGAGGAGTATGGAACTATAACATGGTGGAAGAAAGATGTAATTGCGTTTTAAATAAACGGGAGTGGATGTAGTATCTGATATATCCTTAAATATGCTATCCTCGTAAAAAAAATATAATTGAAAATTTTACTATAAAATTTCACTTATAGTCGTAAAGGTATAAGAGTTGTGGTTATAAAAGAATTTGTACCAGGGTTACAGAATAATTTGAAACATGCTCGTAATTTGGTATGGGTTCAAATTCTTCCAAAACCCTTGTCTCAAAGACTAAAGGTCAAAGATTATATATATATATATATATATATATATGTATATTATTCACACAATCAATTTAAAATCTTTTGCTCCTCTTATAACAAGAATATAGAGATATTGTTTATAATATCTCTATAAAAGAACATTAGGTAATGTTTATATTTACGATTGAATAAAATGTAGTAAGTATCTACAATTTAGTTTTTTGACCAGGCTCGTGTTTTTAAAGATACACTACTAATTCATAACTGTAGGTGTCATAGTATATGTCTAATATTTGTTAAAGGAATCATACCTTTCTTCAATGAATAGGAAATAAAGAAATCAGACTACATGTTTTCAGGGATTCGTGATTAGGATTAATTTTGATTTGACGTGTTACATATTAATGGTACACAAAAATGTAGGGATACATTTCAACAAACCTACTCCGGAACGAAACACGGAATCATTTCGTCAAAATATGTAAAAAAAATACGAAATAAAACATATTTTAGCTAAACTCTAAATTATTGGCCGTAATTGCCCGAAATCTTTGTTATTAGTCCCAATGATCGTTAAATATCTAGAGAGTTTTATAAAAACCGTCATCTTCAAGAGGAGATGGTTTGTAGAAAAACCATTTCGACAGATAAGGGTTTCGATTTGAAAACTGCACTCAAATCTACATATTTGTTTCGAGGCAACGAGGTACAGAAACGCACGGATACATCGACATACAATTTATACTAATAACACCTCTAAATGACGACAAACTTACCCCTAACCCCTTCTCATTTTTAGATAAGAATTACGACAAAATTTATATAATTGAAACAAAAAAAATATAAGACTAACTCTAAAAAATATTTCGATAGTGGTTTGTTGTTGGTAGGTATTTGTAGAGTTAGATTTAAAGTGGTCATGGGAAGCCCGGACAACGTGAAAACCTTAAGGTTTACTTGATTATTGTCGCTTATAAGTGGGAAAATTGAAACAAATGTTAATAATCATTTTTTATTACTGAACTTACAAAATGCAATAACAGCTGCAATTTAAGTCCAGTTTTCAACAATGTCACCAATGTCTACTTTGACCAGCAGGGCTATTGCGTATCTTTTTTGACAGCTAAAATGAAAATCACTATCACTAAGTGCGGACATAATGGTTGTCAAACAACTAATTTTGTATTATGTAACTATAGTAACAAACTGCCATGACGTCACAGCTGATGGTCATTAGAAAAGTCAAAGTTAGCGAATAGCCCTGCTGGACCCTGGATAAAGTAAATACGGTACTAGGGCAAAATTAAACTAAACATAAGAAATAAAATAACCTTCGAAAATTAAAGAAACAACAAATTAGAATTGTAGTTATTAAAAAAGAAAAAAATAAAATTAAAAATTAAATTAAAATCCAAAATTAACGAAAAATAAAAACTGATTGAAGCAACAATACCAATTATTGCAGTTATTTTTATAATATTATTATTAATAATTAAAATGAACAAAAAAAATTAAAAAGGCAGAATCCAGAATTATAGAAACATTAAAAAAAATTTGCTATATCTATAACAATAATCATTGAAGTTGTTACCCAAAAAATTCCTAACTGTTTTAAAATGAATACTCTTCATGACACCATAAGTACAAATACGACATTCTTCTTTGGAATCCTACACAATCATCTTCTTCAATGTTCATTTCACCACATAAAATGCAATTTACTTCATTATATTTTCATTACGTCCTTCTTCTTGTCATTCACTTTACCCGTCTTATGTATTCGTGGGGAGAGTTTTGGGTTAAAGATCTTTTAGTTAGTAGTCTTTCTTAACAGTCCTCTATGAAGTTTTAGTCAAAGCATCATCTAGTGACTTCCATTAATCTGTATAACTTGTTATGACCAGTCAAAGTGAATACGGTATTCACTTTGCCCAATCCACTTTGGCCTTAAATGACATTTCTGAAGGTATGCCAAATTAATCAGAGCATCTAAATTCGTGGTCTAGGATACTTGAAAGCAACATAATCATGCATCAAATCGTACTTATAACAAGAAAAATGTCACAAATTGTGTGATAGTTATAAACGGAACAATTTTCATTAGCCCAGCGAGACGAGAACTCGTTCCGACATGTTTGCGCTCAAGGAGCGACGATAGGCGAACATTGCTATAACAAAGCGGCTGCCGGCCAACGAACAATCTGGGAGTTACAGGCAATATTCGCTTTGACCGGGATATTCACTTTGCCCGGGTTTTGCTACTTACGGTATGTAAGTAGGAAAACCCGGGCAAAGTGAAATCATGTGTGGTAAAGACATAGATCGTACCTACTCCTATACACGTACATTGATAAGTAGAAAAAGTAAGTTGATATTAAGTAGTAGAGGAATACGCAGTAGTTTTTTTACTTTTTAGAGCATATAAATTTGTTTTGGAATAGTTTTATTCTGGAGCTGGTTTTATTTTTGTTGAAATTTTGTTTTTTTTCTTGACTTCAGTTTACTTAACTTTCAGTTAATCGACAAATTTGTCTGAATGTATATAGACCTACTAACCACACTGCTTACATGAAACAGTGCCATTTAAATGAAACAAAGGAAATCCGGGGGAAACGTCTATCCCTAGATAAAACACATCAAGTAATGCAATAAAAGACGCAAGAGAAATTTCTCTTGGATCTTACTATTTAATGGAAATACCTTTTAAATTCTTAGTTTTTTGGTACGATCCGTACGTGCGTATCCTTTTATTTCATATTTCTATATCAAAATGTAGCAATGTACATAAGCGCATTGCAAAATAATTCGAATATTATACCACAGATCACACCAGTACTGTAAGCCGTTAAGTAGTTCCATTGATCATCTTCAAGTCAGATTATGACAACTACTTGACAATACCGATGTTACAGTAGGTGACTCAAATTTCTGAATTGCCTATAAGTTTCGTCCGATTTTTTTTTTTATATGATTAATTATTTAATATTGTTAATTTGCTCCTAAGAATTAAAGAGTTCCGTTACTTTGTCATGGTTTTCATAAAAAGAAGCTTACTAAACTTTCAACCATCTTCCTTTGAACTATATTATTGCCAATAATAATAAATAATCATCGAAGTCGGTAGACGCAATTTTGAGTTATCAATAGTTAACAAACAGTTATCAAAAGTTCTGAGGTAAAAAAATGTAGTCGAATTCAGAATCTTCCACTTTTTGTAAGTCAATTTAAAATTGTTTTAGTAACTATTAATATGATTATAACATAAAACTACTTATAGTTTAGTTATTATATTTTATAAAGATAGTATTCCTTCTGCATATTAAAAATCTGTTAAATATTCCCAACGTTCATTGTTATGCGGATGACAGCGCTGGGGATGGAGTACCCATCGGCCGTACAAGACTCTTGGGACAACGTCTATCTAGTGGTTCTGTTGAAACCTCCCTAGGGAAAGTTTCGTAATGGGGTAAATTGAGTGACTTCCAGCTTAATTCCCAGAAAATACAAGTTTGAGAATTTACCACAAACTAAACGTCATTTGTCGTATCTCCGCTCGCTGCCAAGTACCGGAATACCAGGCTTCGACATTTCGAGCAGCGTTCCGTTCCTTACAAACACTTCAACTATAATTGCTTAATAAGTGATTGTAATAATTTAATTATTCAATACTCTAACATATTTTATAATATTTTTTTTCAGCTGCGGGTTAAAGCTAGTTTCTCCATAAATATAAACCATCTATCGTGTTGGTTGTTGGTTTATAAAACGTAATCAAATATATTTATTAAACACTAACAGACGGGTGTTCAATCAAATTAAATTAACTTTGGATATCACATACAGTGTTATATTATACAAACAGAAAAAAATTATAAAACATTTAAACAAAGAAAATGAAAATAAGTAAAAAGCAAAACGTTACTGTGACATCCAAAATTATGTATTATATAAGTATGTATTATATTATATAAGTTGTTTTGCCTTTCTAAATCATAATGTTTAAATGTAATCATTCATCTTTTTAATTATTTCTTTTACATAAAATACAATTTACATAAATTTATAATATAGGTATGTGTCTTGGAACTTCAATAAAACATATTCAATCCGTTGGTTTTAATTCAATATTCAATACAGAAATTCAAGATATTTTATTGGGTTAAGGACTACATTTGTACACATTTTAGGGATTATAAGTGTATTATAGAAAGAAATTGTGTAGTTATTTAAAGGAAAAAAACGGCGATAACCATTCATGAAGTCCGCTTTTCCATAAATGACAAATAAATCCCGATAAATTACTAACTTTAGCGACTTCAAGATTGGTTGTTGACTTCCGTTATAGTTACATGAAAATGACTTTAACAAATCACAATATAAATAGCATTTTCTTTTATTACAGTATTATACTTTGATCCGTTATGTTAATTTGGACCGACTAATATAACAACATAATAAATATATTAAGTAGTTATATTAAAGTTCCAGTTGCTATAGGGCTCCCTAAAGATTGACTATAAATGATACAGATACAACTTTACGTATGGTGTTAAACGAAATAACATAAAATAAGCTCGCTGTGTGTCTGTCTTCAGTTCTTCTCAGGTCGGCAAAAAACTTTCTGACTTGGCTCTGAAAATAAGAAAGGTTTTACAAAAGAATACTGTTTTAATAACGATATTTGTCGGTTTTTATATAAACTTTGATGGTTAATTTGTAGTTACATTATTCTATTTAATATTTTGTAAATATTTGTTCTTTTTTATATATTAAACTTTGAGTCGGTAAGGAGCAGCTGGTATGTATTAGTCTTATGAACGAAATGTTATTCAAGTTTTAAAGTTATTGAAACAGTAACCAAGTATAAGCATTGCATAATAAATAAAAAAAATATATATGTGAAAATATATTATTTACCGATTCTTATAATTATTATAGTAAGACTATTTTAAAAATACCATACGATTAGAACTTTCCTTGCCTAGGAATATGCCTAAGCTAAAATATTTATAGGATTATTGTCTTACATAATGTAATATATATTTTGTTTGTATTTCATATATTTTTATGAATATTTATTTCCAACAAATTTAATTTAAATTATTAATTTGATAAAATAGCTACTCCCAAGTACAGGCACAGGCACAGGCACAGGCACAGGCACAGGCACAGGCACAGGCACAGGCACAGGCACAGGCACAGGCACAGGCACAGGCACAGGCACAGGCACAGGCACAGGCACAGGCACAGGCACAGGCACAGGCAAAAGCATAAGCATGCGACTTATTAAATGGCAGACATCTTATTTTATTATTCACAAGTTTAATCCGTTAGTTTATGTTGGCGTCCGAGAAAAATAAGGTTTATTTTAATTGAATAAAAAAAAATCCACTTTATTAATAACAACTTATAGTCATAGTCCATTAAGTTAGGATTAGTTTAATAAAATATCATGTGTACTGTTTTATTTGCGTCGAAAACCCTAAAGGGAAATTATTTTTAATCTTACATAAGAACGAAAATTGAAAAATTGTGCATCTTCATAATGGTTCTTTTAACTATAACGTAACAATTTATTTTTGGAGTATTCAATGCGAACTTTGCACTTTAGATTGAAGTATTTTACATTGAATTGAGGATTGATTATTTATTTTGGTTTGATACTTTTATGTTGCTTTTAATAAAAAAGTATGTGTTTTCATTTTGAATATTATTCTAGCTTTTATTATTTATTTCTTGAATATCTATAAAAAATAGTCAAGCACTTATTAAAAGTAAAGAATGTAATGTCAAAGTATAGAATTGAATTGAAAAAGGGTTCAAACATATTTATTCTTTTAATTGTATGAGTTTTTGTGTTAATAACCTCGTTTCAAATACAAGTTTATTTATTACAAGTTTTAATTATATTAATATGTAAACTTATTTTCTATAAAATCATTTTCTATAAAAGCATAAGCATAAGCATAAGCGTAAGCGTAAGCGTAAGCGTAAGCGTAAGCGTAAGCGTAAGCGTAAGCGTAAGCGTAAGCGTAAGCGTAAGCGTAAGCGTAAGCGTAAGCGTAAGCGTAAGCGTAAGCGTAAGCGTAAGCGTAAGCGTAAGCGTAAGCGTAAGCGTAAGCGTAAGCGTAAGCGTAAGCGTAAGCGTAAGCGTAAGCGTAAGCGTAAGCGTAAGCGTAAGCGTAAGCGTAAGCGTAAGCGTAAGCGTAAGCGTAAGCGTAAGCGTAAGCGTAAGCGTAAGCGTAAGCGTAAGCGTAAGCGTAAGCGTAAGCGTAAGCGTAAGCGTAAGCGTAAGCGTAAGCGTAAGCGTAAGCGTAAGCGTAAGCGTAAGCGTAAGCGTAAGCGTAAGCGTAAGCGTAAGCGTAAGCATAAGCACAAGCATAAGCACAAGCATATACATAAGCACAAGCACAAGCACAAGCACAAGCACAAGCACAAGCACAAGCACAAGCACAAGCACAAGCACAAGCACAAGCACAAGCACAAGCACAAGCACAAGCACAAGCACAAGCACAAGCACAAGCACAAGCACAAGCACAAGCACAAGCACAAGCACAAGCACAAGCACAAGCACAAGCACAAGCACAAGCACAAGCACAAGCACAAGCACAAGCACAAGCACAAGCACAAGCACAAGCACAAGCACAAGCACAAGCACAAGCACAAGCACAAGCACAAGCACAAGCACAAGCACAAGCACAAGCACAAGCACAAGCACAAGCACAAGCACAAGCACAAGCACAAGCACAAGCACAAGCACAAGCACAAGCACAAGCACAAGCACAAGCACAAGCACAAGCACAAGCACAAGCACAAGCACAAGCACAAGCACAAGCACAAGCACAAGCACAAGCACAAGCACAAGCACAAGCACAAGCACAAGCACAAGCACAAGCACAAGCACAAGCACAAGCACAAGCACAAGCACAAGCACAAGCACAAGCACAAGCACAAGCACAAGCACAAGCACAAGCACAAGCACAAGCACAAGCACAAGCACAAGCACAAGCACAAGCACAAGCACAAGCACAAGCACAAGCACAAGCACAAGCACAAGCACAAGCACAAGCACAAGCACAAGCACAAGCACAAGCACAAGCACAAGCACAAGCACAAGCACAAGCACAAGCACAAGCACAAGCACAAGCACAAGCACAAGCACAAGCACAAGCACAAGCACAAGCACAAGCACAAGCACAAGCACAAGCACAAGCACAAGCACAAGCACAAGCACAAGCACAAGCACAAGCACAAGCACAAGCACAAGCACAAGCACAAGCACAAGCACAAGCACAAGCACAAGCACAAGCACAAGCACAAGCACAAGCACAAGCACAAGCACAAGCACAAGCACAAGCACAAGCACAAGCACAAGCACAAGCACAAGCACAAGCATAAGCATAAGCATATGCTTATGCTAAAGCTTATGCTTTAGCATAAGCATAAGCATGCGACTTATTAAATCACTAAATGACAGACATCTTATTCTATTATACACAAGTTTAATCCGTTATTTTATTTTGGCGTCCGAGAAAAATAAGGTTTATTTGAATTGAATAAAAAAAAGTTCACTTTATTAATAACAACTTATAGTCATAGTCCATTAACTTAGGTTTAGTTTTATAAAATATCATGTGAACTATTTGATTTGCGTCGAAAACACAAAAGGGAAATTATTTTTAATTTTACATAAGAACGAAAATTGTGCATCTTCATAATGGTCCTTTTAACTATAACTTTACAATTCATTTTAGGAGTATTCAATGCGAACTTTGCACTTTAGATTGAAGTATTTTATATTGAATTGAGGATTGATTATTTATTTTGGTTTGATACTTTTATGTTGCTTTTAACCCGGCGTCAGCACAGTTAAAATATATTACAGCGATAGTAGGGTTGGGTCCAGGAGACCCGTGAAGAAAATCGTCATAATTTCAATAATTACAAGACATTTACTAATATATGGCTGTAATTGGATAAAACGACTATAGTTTAAGTGGTCATGTATGAGTAAAAAGAACTTGAAGTAAAACTTTCTTTTTAATATTTTTTTTTAGATAGTGGAGCAAAATATTAACAAAAATAACAACCTTTGTTTTAAAGTCACAAAACTTGAACCAAATATAAACTTTTTTTCGAAAATATTAATAATTAGGATACATGTAAATCACATTTAATAAAACTACAAATAAAATTACAAATTAGTTTTATGAATCAGTCATATCATTGCTTATGGCGCATATGGCGCAGTCCCTACAGTACAATATTGCAAACTCAGTGCAGATATATTTGTTTCAATTCCGTCAAGTTCAATTACTTTTTCAGTCTTTTTTGGCAGGACAGTCTTGCAACATTTTTCTGACCTTCAGTATCTTTGCAGACGGGTCCCTAACAGGGTTTCCTAAAAAAATCGCGTATTGTTTGGCACATTCGTCTTAGCAACTGCAGGATGCCTTTACGGTCGCGCAAATGCTCACGAACAAGAGTAGGTAATGCGTAAATTGAGAATTTACAACAATGTTGTTATTTATCTTAAGAAATATATGTGCATTTATTGAAGCCATATTTATATATACATATATATTATAAAATTTTCAACCCTAAATCGAATGTTTAGGCCTAAAGGCATCTATGGCCACTTTATTGTATCTCTTCCAATAAAATTAATAGATTATACCTGGCTGTCGTAAGTGCTGACAAAATTCTACTGTGATTCTGTTCTGTAATTTAATCAGGGGTTTATTATCACTATTCATTTCACATGCGTTTTCGTCGGTATTACTAGTTTGGCTGCAATGCTCAAATGGACTTCTACATCTTCAGTTTCTGAATTTTCATGATCGGAGTCTGATTTCTCCAAGATACTCAATATTCGCTGTCGTTCGCGTTCTTCGAGAACCGTTATTTCAAAAGTCATGCGAATAAAATAAATAAATATACTTTTTTATAATGGCGCGAAATTACTACACGAAGTGTATGGTTGGGTCAAATTTACCCTTTGTCATGTTTAGAAGCGTTTAGAAACCGCTGCGATTGCAATACGACTAAATATCGATATTCCGTGGAAAGATACGACCCTTAGCTCCAGCTATTGAGGATTATGGCAGTATGGCACCAAAAACATTAGAAATACGCGCATTTGAAAATAGCCCGGGTCAAATAGACCCAACTGTGCGAACGCCGGGTTAATAAAAAAGTATATGTGTTTTCATTTTGAATATTATTCTAGCTTTTATTATTTATTTTTTTGATTATTTATAAAAAATAGTCAAGCACTTATAAAAGTAAAGAATGTAATGTCAAAGAATAGAATTGAATAGAAAAAGGGTTCAAACATATTTATTCTTTTAATTGTATGAGTTTTTTATTGATCTACATGTTTCACATTACCTATGCGGATTCAGAATTAGCATTATTCTCACCTTCTGCACAACATTTAATTATATTTAATAAATAAAGAACGATTTGGATTGCTCATTATTCAATACATCATATTATATACTTATTAATATATCAATTATTGACTGAACATGAATTTAATTTTAACGACATTAACATAGTTATGACCTACGGATTCGGATGACAAAATTTTTATATCTTAGATAAATACCTACACAATAATGAAACTGATCCTCCATACTCTGCTTGATCGAAGAATATATTTTACCTAACAACAAAACCAGCAACAACCTCACAATAACAACGGTGAATTAATTTAAATTTAAGTACAACTTACAACTTGCAAATATGCGCGTGTTATATTATTGTAGTATTGCTGCATATAAAATTGTTATTATATAGTAATTTGGTATGTAGGTAATACAAATATGTAATTATTTATTTAACTATATAATAACATTAACAATAAATATTGTTGTTACAAATAGATTTACGAATTTAGAATTATATATCATTGTTATTACTGCTATGTTATAAAAGTAGTAAAAGGTATTGATTTGACGAACTATCGGAAGTAGCCTTAAGATATTAAATATGTTGTATTTACATATCTTATTAGGTAAGCCATAAATGTGTGAAAGATATAAGATTGTTATAAATATGCTTAGGCATTTAAAATGGTTATATACTATTATATTGTTAATATGACATATTTAATGATGTTTAAAGTTGTGAATATGACTTATCTCCAGAAGCTGCCGTTGGCGCTTCTGTCGATGTTGTTGTATAAACATGGCTGTAAGCCTCTATTAAAGGCAATCTGTATTGGAGAACGGGCAAGATAAGTGATTCTTATTCTTATATTGTTTATAATATGTGTAATAACTATTGTGGGTATTTCACCGTATTGAGTTATTGGTAATTGTGTCTACATAAGTACACAGTAATAACTATATTACTGTATTTATTATATTCATGTACCGGGAGTCATTTTGTTATATTAAATGATATTTGTTTAGTTCTTTCTTTTTTTTAAACTTATCCAGATAATGCATTGAAATATATTATCATATTTATAGTGTGAAGTAGCTTGATTAAATACTTTATACTATATTATTTTATTGGTTTTTCATTGTAGAATCTTATAATATCTAACATCAGAAGTGGGATCATCCCGGTCCTCGGTATCGACAGTTTGACTACCGAAACTATATTTTATCGATAAAATCAAAGATACCCTTATTGTTGCTATTTTATTTGTTAATTTGTTGTATTCCATTTTGTGTGATTTTAACTTTACTACGATGTCCAGGCGTAGTTTGGAAAACGGCGGAGTGATTTCTAATTACGAAGTGGTTTACGAATTAAATTTAATTCACGGTTTGTATTCTACGTACGAACTACACCATTCGGCGTCATCATGGCTATGAGGACCGAGCGGTTGCATTACTGCAGCCATGCCAGCTGAGTCTGCGGACCCAGTATGGCTCTCGTCGGAGCAGTGTCGAGCCTGTGATACACCGGAAGGAGAATGGATAATAAAGGTCAAGTTAAGCTGAACCAACAAAACTATTGTAGAGGAATAGCCTTGCAGAATGTTATCAACAACGACAAATATCCAATTCAACGTTTTTATAGATCTTGTGTTTGTTATTAAAAATTAAGTCAACAGGTCAACGAGAACTACCTACTATAAGACGTACGATACTCTTATCGGATTATACGTGACTTACTCAGTGGAATTTACTAACTTCCGTTTCAGCGGAAGCTGATTGAACTGGATCACGTAAAAACTGGTGAAGCTTCCAGTGCGACTCCTCCACCATCTATGCCCGAAGGGAATTCCATGGCCATAAATAGGGCCATGAGGATTCTTGGATGACAAAAGGCTGAGGATCAGCAAACATTGGAGATTTTATTTCGGTCGGGAATTACTTCTGTGCCATTTCGTAGTTCGACATGGCGTATCTAAGATGCTAATACAACCGATGCCGGAGTGCCGATCACAAAGGCGAAACGCTTGACGAAGGTATTGAGAAAACTTATGAAACGAAAAAAAAAACGTCGGAGACAACTTAAGAAGCAATTCTGTGTACTTTCGTTTAAGCGGACTCTTGTGAGTATGCTTGAAAAAAAAAAGTAATTGTGTTGTACATTAACTTTCAGTGAATAACAATTCTTTGAATTAGTTTGTGGTAGTATATCGGATATTAATACCAAAATGGCATCTTTAGCAGTGTTAAAACGGCCTACAATTTGTTAACATATTTTTATTTAAATTGTAAAGTAAAAAAATATATATATTATTTATATCTGAGAATTGCTTACATAGCAGTTTAAATATTTGGATATATGTAAAAGAAATTTGCAAAAGTAACGATACGTTGTCTAGGTAAGTTAATTATGTTAAGTAGCGTAATATTATGTCAGGTAGGCCGAACAGGCTATAAAAGGTTTAAGCAATTTAAGGAATCTTGTTTTCGAAAAGGAAAAGCTCGTTACTGGAGTAGGTGGATAAAAAAAAATGTTATTGTGGAAAATTAAAGTTGTGAAAAAAAAATATAATAACAAGACAAATATTCATTTATTATTTTTATTATTATTATATATATTTTTTTAATTGCTATATATTTATAAACCCTATCTTACTTTTTGTATTACATATATAGTTTACTAGTATATTGTATATATATTCTATTTTTTTTTATTTAATGGGATAAAAGTTGTTTGATTTGTAACTCGGCATTAGAGCAGGTCCTAGTTATAAGATCTTAGGTTTTCGCTGGTCGGTCTTTTGCTTGGTGCAAATCTAGTTCACTAGCAGCGGGTGAAGGGATTTGACACGTCTAGGCAACTGACAAAACATTAAAAAAAATATTATGTGAGGAGTGACAAAACATAAAAAAGATATGTTTATGTAAAGGAGTTTGACGAGTCTAATAAAATTACAAAATATAAGAAAAAAAAGAAAGAATGTATATAATATATATTATATACATAAATATAAATATATATGTATACTAGCGGATCCGACAGACGTTGTCTTGTACACGCGCCTTTAATTTAAAAAATCAAACTTTGAAAAAAAAAATCACAATGTCTAACGTCATTACATGTACATTTATCATAATTCGCATAATTCGACCAATCGATACCGTATGAATATGTAAATAAAGATTTTTTGTTTGAATAAATGAATTTACCCAATATTTTTTTTTAAATTTTACTTTTTACGTAGCGAAGCATGTATCGGGCCGCAAGTACTAAAATATTTTTCTTATTTCTATCGCAACGCCAACTGTCAGGGCAGACTATAATTAAATATAATATTATTTAATATTTGACATTGCCATGGTAACGCAGTCCGTCGGAACCAGTGTGAAACATTCCAAAATCACCACCTACTTACACATTAAAAATTAATCAAAAAACTATTTTCCAGTGGACCAAATTGTGAATCTAAACAATTCTCAAATCCCCTTGAACACAAACAAAAAATTCCATAAAAATCGGTCCAGTCGTTTAGGAGGAGTTCAGTGACATACACACGCACACAAGAAATATATATATATATAAAGATAAGTAGGTGTGTATACTTCGAGAGCGAAGTATTTGTCAGTATGGCCGTGTTATATAATTGTAGTATTGCTACATATAAAATTGTTATTATATAGTAATTTGGTATGTAGGTAATACAAATATGTAATTATTTATTTAACTACATAATAACATTAACAATAAATATTGTTGTTACAAATAGATTTACGAATTTAGAACTATATATCATTGTTATTACTGCTATGTTATAAAAGTAGTAAAAGGTATTGATTTGACGAACTATCGGAAGTAGCCTTAAGATATTAAATATTTTGTATTTACATATCTTATTAGGTAAGCCATAAATGTGTGAAAGATAAGATTGTTATAAATATGCTTAGGCATTTAAAATGGTTATATACTATTATATTGTTAATATGACATATTTAATGATGTTTAAAGTTGTGAATATGACTTATCTCCAGAAGCTGCCGTTGGCGCTTCTGTCGATGTTGTTGTATAAACATGGCTGTAAGCCTCTATTAAAGGCAATCTGTATTGGAGAACGGGCAAGATAAGTGATTCTTATTCTTATATTGTTTATAATATGTGTAATAACTATTGTGGGTATTTCACCGTATTGAGTTATTGGTAATTGTGTCTACATAAGTACACAGTAATAACTATATTACTGTATTTATTATATTCATGTACCGGGAGTTATTTTGTTATATTAAATGATATTTGTTTAATTCTTTCTTTTCTTTAAACTTATCCAGATAATGCATAAAAATATATTATCATATTTATAGTGTGAAGTAGCTTGATTAAATACTTTATACTATATTATTATAGGGGTTTTTAATTGTAGAATCTTATAATATCTAACACGCGCAGGCGCGTCTTGTAATCCTTTTATGCAACCGTTATTAAATCGACAATAGTCATAATAAGTCATGAAAAAGTAGAAATTGATATATATATTAACTAAATAGTTATAAGTGACCTTCAGTAACGATAATATACCAAATAAATTCGAAATACATTCCTACATTGTAACATTGAAACGCCCTTCTTGTTAAAGGAAATAACTTTCTTATTTACTTACTTTGAAAGTTACGGGGCTTGGGATAAGGACTTTCAATTTACTCTTTTTTATTTGAAATTCTTAAACTAAGAGAAACACTTTTAAAGCCACTTTTTAATGTAAGCTTTTCCACTTTCGCCCATTTTATATTATCTATACAAATACAAATTCCATAATATAATTTTTCAAGGCATAAGCAATACTAATACAATAATAAGTAGTAGAAAATAAGGTATTCAGATAATATATTTAAAACATGATGTAATTATAAATAACTTTCTTCTAACTTGGAAAATTAAGTTGTGTTACAGTTTTCGCTCTTTGTGTTCAAATTGAAAGAAAAATTTAATTATTATTAGTTTTTAAAAAATTTACTAATACACTTATTTACATAGTTATTACTAGTGATTTCATCACCATTCTATGGTTAAAACTTAATGATTAGATTAAAGTATTTCATAAATCAATTATAATTTTCGGGAAATAAATAAAAATAAATGAAACTGATAGCGCGTAAAATGTTTTTAAAGGAATTTATTTGAATAACGTTGCCAAATTACTGTTGCCAGAATATTTTAACAGAACCACGTTATTGGGGTAAAAGTTACAAGAGTTTACTAAAAATTATTTAAATATTAAAGGTTAGGATACATAGGAGACGCCTCTAAAATTACTAATTTAATCCAAACAATATATTTGAAATATATTTGACCCCCAGACAAAAGTTTAAATTAGCGTTTTGTTTAAATCGTTATCATTGTAAGAATATTAATAACGTAAATGTCATGTTCATGTTCAAAAAATATTTTATGGAATTAATAAAAAATAAAAACCAATTTGCTAAAATTATATTTGTCAAATATTGTTTTATTTGTGAACCCAGGAGCAAAAACTCAATAAAATAAATTCTGCACTACACGCCTCTTTGAATCTGATATTACAAAATAAAGTGTAAATGAAAATAATTCGTTATGAATAATTCAATAACTGCATGATCAGTAGTTTCTCAGTATTCGCGCTTAAATTTGTTACCGCACCGCTTTCAATATGGTAATATTATTATTAAATCGCTCTTACTTATTAGAACTTTCTGCTTTTTTATAAGAGTAGTTGGTTTATTAATATTTTTTTCATTTCCTCCTGCTTTTCTTTGCTCAATTGGGCCGTTTCTTTGTGTGTAAGTGTGTAAAAAAATGCGAGCATTTTCTTTTACCAATGAGTGACGAGAATAGTAGTTTGATAGTAAGAGTTTTTGTATTAGTTATCTCGTTTGAAATACATTTACAAGCTTCAATTATATAGATATGTATAATTATTTTCTATAAGATGTAAGTATGTGTAAAATTTATTATTAATAAGAAAATTTAATATTATGTAATAATTAATAATTTTATTTCAAAAAATATTACAATACGTATACATTTTAACAAAAGTTGCTTTTAACCTCATCATCGGTATAGATAACAACAACAATAGCATAACAACATATATAGGAAGGAAGGAATATAATAACTATTATATAGAACATCTATGTTTCAGTAGTTTACGTATACTACTTGAATAGAAATGTTCTATAGTAATAGTAGTATACTACTAGAAAGCATAATACAAAAACAACTTTTGTATTATGTTGTAATGTATTTTTAATTTACAACATTACTTATAAAAAATATATATGAATATATACAAGTAATGTTGGTTTAAAATACAATGTGCACTTTTTAACATTTATAAACATCTAAAATTATTGCGTTTTGAAAATATGATTGTGTTAATTTTATAATATACTAGCTGACCCGGAAAACGTTGTTTTGCCATATAAATAATTTCTATGTACTTTCTAGTGCCGACAGAAAATAACTAACCTATTTTAAGTGTGTAAGGATGTGGTATATGCACGAAATAGGTGTGTAATGCTGTGAACGATAAGGGAATATAGAAATAACAAACGCCAAGCACTATATTTATTAATAATTCATTATAATTTATTTCTGTAATATATATATACGTATCATTATTCGATAAGAACGGCAACACTATCAAAAAATATCAGTCTCTTAATGCTACAGCGTGAACAATATTTTTTGTTAGCCCATCTTTAGCTAACACAAACAAACTTGATGGTTTACCCACTCGAGAGCATGCCACGTATAATTGTCCGTGTGAAAAACATGGCGTGCTTAAATCTAAGCCACAAACCGACATCGTTTGGCCTTGGGATTTATTGATGGTCATGGCAAATGCCAATCGAATTGGAAACTGAACACGTTTTAATTGAATTGGCACATCCGTAGTTATTATAGGAATCCGTGGTATTAATATGTTTTCACCTCGGAACTTTCCATTTAAAATGCTAGCTTCGATGACGTTCTTCATTAATTTTCGAATGACCAATCGCGTACCGTTGCACAGCCGTGGCGGGTTCAAATTGCGAAGCATGATAATCGGAGATCCAACCTTTAATTGTAAATTATGCGGTGGCACACCTGGCAAATCCAGTGAGTTCAAAAACTCTGTCGGAAAATTTACAGTTTCGCTCGCAACACAAACTGTGTCAATAGATTTATATGATTCCAAGTTCCCTGGCAATAACTGTTGTATCTTCAGATTCAAATTGTCAACGTCTACATTTTTTGCCGCTAAAATTGCTCTTTCTGCAAGCCACTCATGATTTAAGTACTGTGTGTGTACATCAGGAAATATTTTTTCAATGAGAGTGTCTTGCGAGTCAACGATTGTGCAAAAATCTGTCGGTAATTTTACGCATCCAGTCTCATCTATAGTTACTTTTCCATCACCGATATCTAGGAGTTGTTTTGAGAATGTTTCAGCGGATGGATCTTGAAGCATTTGAACGTGCATATTTACTTTCAGCTGTACTTTTTCAACATTACGCCACAGTGTAGATGATTTTAAGCAAGCATTAATCTCATCAGCGTATGTTGAACGTGGAATGACGGGAAGTGTTTGCCTGAAATCACCTGAAAAGACTAACAGAGTGCCGCCAAATAGTTTGTCGTTGTTTTTGATATCTTTTAACGTCCTGTTCAACGTCTCAAGTGAATGTTTGTGCGCCATAGTACATTTATCCCAGATGATAATTTTACATTGTTTCAGCACGGTGGCCATGGACGATTGTTTTTTTATGTTGCACACTCCGTTAGCGTTATTTTGAATATTTAATGGCAGCTTAAATACTGAATGAGCTGTTCTGCCTCCATCCAATAAAGTTGCAGCAATGCCTGACGATGCAACGGCCAATGCGATGCCATTATTTGATCGTATTTCAGCAAGAATTAGCAAAATAAGGAATGTTTTTCCAGTTCCACCTGGTGCATCCAAAAAGAAGAATCCACCTTGTCCTGCTGAAACTGCGAGCATAATGCGGTCGTAAATGATTTTTTGTTCCTCATTCATTAATGGGACAACAATCGCCGCCATTTCTACAGTATTGTACTGCATTTCACGATTCATTTCCGTGTTCATGAAATCAGATACAGCTCGATCTGGCGAATTCATACCGAAATGACTGAGTGATAAATTAGCAATTATAATGCAGAGATCTTCAATAGCAATCAATGCTTCATTGTACATAGCGTCGCTGAACGTTATCGTTACATCGTTGCATCGTGTACGATGTTGATGCAATATATCATCAGTCATTGAATCTTTGTGATTATTCCACAATATCTGTGCTCGAGCTGGAAAGCAGGTAGTTAACACTATAGCGAATAGTAGACGAATTTGTATTGCTGTACAATTCAATGCTGCTTCAGCAAACATACATTCCCACTGGTTGTCGTCTTCCAGCAAGCCGAGTGCAAGGCACGCATCTTTATACGTTGAATACTGTTGCCCATTCACTTTCCGTATATCTTGAAATGACAATGGGCCAGTAACATTAACCAACAACAATCGAAGATAAAAGCATTCAGTTTGCTTTGGATTGACTGTAAATACTCGCCCCAAAGCGTTTGATTTAAATAAATTGGGACATGCATCAACTGGGGAGCCTTGCTTGCGGGGCATCCATTTTTTTGATTGAGCCCATGTGAAATAGCATGGTACTTGTGAATAGAGTAACGTTCGTGCCAAGGCACCAAAATCATCCGCACGATTACACAATTCGAAAAATTCATTGAGTGTAGTTTTAGGTGGATTTACAACACGATCAATTGCTGTCTCGTTCATGAAAAATACACGCTGGCCGTTTTCGAGATGGACGGCTAACTGAACAACTGCTGGATCCCGTTCATGAATCGGGAAACCAAAGATACGCCAAGCAGCTTCATTGGAGCTGATGTACCGACCAATTTGATAAAGTGTTATTTCATCGTTTTTATTCACTGGTTGAGCATTCACGTTAGTATTTTCCACTCTAAACACAGCCATATCACTGCCTTTATGGACATACTTGCAAATGTATTTAATGCTCTTCACAAAACTGCAGAACTCAACATTAATATGAGCATTGTATGTCTTGCTCAACAGAGGTGAATATGGTACCACCCAACGATTATCAATGTCAATGTCTGTGTTGTTGATGTTTTTAATAAATGATCGTCCGCCATTATAGGGACTTCTTCGACGAAATATTGGATATCCGTCGACATTTGTGATCGTATCGTTCGTGAAATCTTTAGGGAAATTTTTAGTGCATTTTCCATCTGCCATGCAAGGCGATGTACGATTAAGAGTACCGCATGGACCATGAATCATGTTCGCTGTAACAATATCAAACAGCAGTTGGTCAGTAGACGGATCTGGAAGTTCTGCAGAAATGATACTATCGATTTCTTCAGGACGGATTTTATCGATTAACCAAACCAAAATGTGAGCATGAGGTAATCCTCACTTTTGCCACTCAACTGAATACAGCCAGCAACGTGTGCGGCGGAATACATGTAATTTAGTAATGAAACTTATTAAAGACTTCAACTTTTGTTTGAACACACGTGCTGTAACGTCATGACGATGGATTGAATTTTGGCCAGGCAATAGCAAAGATTCTATCTCTGGCCCTTTTGGATTACATGTAAACGTGATAAATAAACACGGTCGTCCATATTCGCGCACGAAAGTCAGAGCATCCTGTATATATTCTTGCATATGACGTGGACTGTCCACATACGATGATGGTAGAATGACAGAGTTACCAATTTCGGCAGCGTCAGCGTTGTTGTTAATAGCGTCCCGCAAGTGAATGTAATCTTCCGCACGCAGCTTGAGTTGATTATATCGTAAGTATCGTAGTCGTTCGCCTTCTATCTTGGCGTACATGTCGACCATGAATTGTTGACAAAGCTCGCGACATCGTAGAATGACGTTGTCCCGGCCGCGTCGAAACATCAATCGGTACGCATAATAATCTTTCGAGCTAACGTTCTTGTTTGTTTCGGCTCCTGTAATAATATATTTTTAAATATTAGATTAAATCAATTACGATAAATATATATATTTTTTTTAATTAGTAATCAAGTTTAAAATGAATGAAGTACCTGATACGGGATCGCGTTGTTTGATATTTATGCAGTATCCGTCTTGTCCCTTCCAGAACATTAGCGGATATTGGAGAGCATCATATGAACGATGTGTATCAGTAATGAACTGAAGATTATTACTCCTTCTACGAACCACAATTTCTCGTGCGCCTGTACAATCGCCAACCATGATTCCCGCAACGTCGTCAACAACAGGTGCATTAAATCTACGAATATGCGTTCCAGCTGGTGTTTTATCAGGATTAATGACAATAGCGTGGTTATCGTTTTGTAATTTATGCATGTGTGATTTGAATATTTTCAACAATTCATTGTGCTCATTCAGTAAAGCGTCCAGTTCGCTCACGATGCGTTTGGCAAAAAATGAATCAAGGTTGTTATAGTCACAACGTGCATTCACACGATTGGCAAGTGCGCTTCCGGAATCCTCGCCGCCCATAAAGTAGATTTGTAAAAATTTATGTGCTTCGTTTGGCATTGGCAGTAATGAGCCTATTTTATGATAAACTTGGCCTCTAATTTTAAATGTAGAATTGTATTGTTGACCAAGTGAATTAGTATTTCGAACTATTTCTGTTGCTCCGAACGATGTCATTTGAAAGCATGAATTGAATGTTCGAATGGACTTCAAGAACGCGTTAGAATCTGGATCCGTGCCGATAAGTAAACCGTTCAATGGTTCCGGTGGTGTTTCAATGTCGGGTAGTTGAACTTTTCCTGACGCGCAATACATCCCAGCTGGCTCGTTTTTAAATTTAAGAGCATGACAATTTGAACATTCGTTGTCCATAGCACCAATCACCACTTTTGTATGGGCATAATATTCCACATCAGGCTCATACTGGAATGCTAGCCGCAGGAATGAATCATATGTAAATGCTCGGTGTATCTGTTGGCGTTGCTGGTTGTTTGTTCTGCGTCTATTGGCTGTGAATCGGCGTGATTGTCGTTGTTGTAATCTTATCACTTTATTGCGTTCAGCTCGTGTATCTTCAGATTGTTCTTGACGCAATTGCGCCATGCTCACACGTGCATCAGTATTTTCTTGCTGGATTTCTTCTTCAGTTCTTTCGGATCTTAAATTTCTCTTGCTTCTGGTTTCACTTATATTACGGCTCAAATTAGCCCCTTTGCGTTTTCGTGGCATTGTTCGCTGTACAAAATACACATAATTAGAACTAACAAAATTACTTTAGAGTGAAAAACATCGTAATTATATTGTTATTAACAACAATTTGAGTATAAAAAAAAATATACTTACAACAACACAAAAGTCGTTGTTGGTAGGAGCCCCTGACACGCGTTGAGTATTTTTAGGTTATAATTAATAATAACAGATATTATTAATATTATCTTATATTATTAATTTACTATTAATTAATTAATTGTATGATTAATTTAAGAGAGTTATTATTAGTATTAATTTATAATTAATAATGAGAGTTACACTGACATAAAAAAATAACAATTCTAAACGTCACTACTAAGTTTGATACATAAACATTAATGATGGCCGACAACAGTGGAGGGAGTGAGAGAAACAGGAGACCGGCTTCGGTCTCATCCCTACTCCGCGTTGTTCACTGGGTAGTTACACCGATATAGTCTGGCCAATGAGTATCCAGAGTAAAAAGGCGGAAAATTTTAAAAATTAATTAAATTACTAAAATAATTATTAAAAAATAGGAGTTGGTGATAGAAGGGCAAAACTTAGGGTTGTATGTATTTTTGAATATCGTTTCATAAAAAAATAAAAAAAAAAAATTGTCAAAAAAATGAAAAAAAAAATTGAGGGGTGGACCACCCTTATTATTTAGGGGTGTGAAAAATAGATGTTAGCCGATTCTCAGACCTACCCAATATGCTTACCAAATTTCAGAGGAATCGGTCAAGCCGTTTCGGAGGAGTATCGAGACTAACATTGTGACACGAGAATTTTATATATAAAATTTTATATAACTCTGCAACATTTTTTAAGATAAAAATATCGTTGTCGTTGTTGTTGAATGTCTGTATAGAAGTTTAATTGATAAAATAAATGTAATATTGGATACTGATTTGACTAAGAATAAGAAGTATATAAATCGCAGCTCGGTTAAGAGAAGGCATTGTGTGAAATTGGGAGTACAAGTTGTGGGGTGGTATTATTGTGATAAAAGTGTAACAGTTATAATAAAGCGCTGAGTGTGAGATCGAGAAACTAAGTTGTGTAACAGTGATAATTAAGTGTTTAAATGGTAAACAGTTTAGTGTATTTGTGAACAGTGTCATAAAGTGCTTTAAAGAATAGAACGACTGTCGTTGGCGATTCTTTGCGGTAAGAGAGCTCTAATAGTTCAGAAGTGGGATTGTTCCGCAGCATCAAGAAAAATTGTATAACGTGCAATGAAGAAAATACAATTGGAACTGCATTCATCTGTGATCACGGGTTGTTTTTGCCGAGTCTTCGCCTCCAAAAGGAAATGTGGTAACTTAGCTATTACATGTGCTTATTTATTTATTAATTCAATATATTTAATATGTAGAATATACTAAGATGATAAAAGTAGTTACTTTGAATTGTTTCCTAAAAAGTATTTTATGTGGATGAGGGTTTTGTTGTCTGATCACTCACATGAGGCCGATAAGCCAACTTCCGAGTAGTATTTGCTACATTGAGGATATTGAACTGACTATGACTAGTGACATCAAATGCTCACATGAGGCCGATAACCCAAATGATGAGTGTAGCATTTGAGGTATAGGGACATCAAGCGCTCACATGAGGCCGATAAGCCAATTTTTGAGTAGCGTTTGAGAAGATCAAATACTCACATGAGGCCGATAAGCCAACTTCTGAGTAGTATTTGGTACATTGAGGATATTGAACTGACTATGACTAGTGACATCAAATGCTCACATGAGGCCGATAAGCCAAATGATGAGTGTAGCATTTGAGGTATAGGGACATCAAGCGCTCACATGAGGCCGATAAGCCAATTTTTGAGTAGCGTTTGAGAAGATCAAATACTCACATGAGGCCGATAAGCCAACTTCTGAGCAGTATTTGGTACATTGAGGATATTGAACTGACTATGACTATGACTATGACTATGATTATGATTTATGAGGCAAAATTTTTGTGTCCAGTAGTTTTTTTTTTTTTGAAAGATGCTGCTGAGCCAGATTGAACACGTAATCAGACAACTTATACCAATTGATTATTATAGTTGAAATTGTTAAGTCTATAAATTTCAAAACATTCTCTAAATTGGAGGACCAATTATTTATATATGATTGACTGATTGATGAAAAATTGTTGTTCGAATTGATGTAGAGAGGCTTCCCTCAAGAGGTGGCAAGGCCAAATAATTACAAATTACCTTGTATATATAACACTTTCTCTCAAATGATGAGGATTCACTCTCAACAATGATTATCAAACTTTAGTATAACAACTGGCCATGTGTACTTTACCGTTAATAGATATTTTACTATAATTAAAAAATATGTGTATTTTTTTAGCATTGACTGTAATTTAGATGGTTTTTAAATAAACTGAATTTGTATATAAAGAGGACAATATGTTTTATAAAAACTGTCTTATAATTAAGCTATATCAAGCCAGATTTATACAAACACATCAAAACTGTACTAAAGGAGGTAATATTACAAAATATTCTCGGCGCTAGTTTTTATCTTAGTAACCTTAATTTATCTACCAGAATAAAGTAGGCTGACCTTTCAAATAATAATTAAGCATCAATAATTAAGCGTCAATAACAAAGCGTCAATAATTAAGCGTTAAGCGTTAATTAGGTCAATACCTAAGCGTCAATAATTAAGCATCAAGTATTAAGCGTCAATAATTAAGCATCAAGTATTAAGCGTCAATAATTAAGCGTCAATAACTAAGCGTCAATAATTAAGCGTCAATAATTAAGGGTCAATAATTAATCATCAATAATTAAGCGTTTATAATTAAGCATCAATAATTAAGCATCAAGTAAAAAGCGTCAATAATTAAGCAACAAGTAATAAGCGTCAATCATTAAGCGTCAATTATTAAGCGTCAATAATTAAGCATCAATAACTAAGCGTCAATAACTAAACTTAAATAATTAAGCGTCAATAATTAAGCGTTAATAGTTAAGCGTCAATTATTAAGCGTCAATTATTAAGCGTCAATAATTATGCATCAATAATTAAGCGTCAATAATTGATCGTTAAGTATCAAGCGTAAAGCATTAAGCATCAATAATTAAGCATCAAGTATTAAGCGTCAATCATTAAGCGTCAGTAATTAAGCAGCAAGCTTTAAGCAACAAGCATCAATCAATAAGCGTCAATAATTAAGCGTAGAGCAATAAGCATTAAATATAAAACTGTCATAGTTTTTTATTACGAAAACTGCCATAGTTTTCGATTATGAAAACTGCCATTGTTTTCGATGTCGAAAACTGTCATAGTATACGTTTACGAAAACTTTCTTAAAATTCGAAAACTGCCATCGTTATTGTTGTCGAAAACTGCCATAGTTTTAGATTACGAAAACTGTCAAAGTATTCGTTTACGAAAACTGTTATAGTTTTCGAAGTCGAAAACTGTCATAGTATACTTTTACGAAAACTGTCATAGTATTCGTTGACGAAAACTGCCATAGTTTTCGTTGTGGAAAACTGCCATAGTTTTAGATTACGAAGACTGTCATAGTTTTAGATTACGAAAACTGTCATAGTTTTCTATTACGAAAACTGCCATTGTTTTAGATTTTGAAAACTGTCATAGTATACGTTTACGAAAACTGTCATGAAATTCGTTTACGAAAACTGCCATAGTTATCGTTGTCTAAAACTGCCATAGTTTTCGTAATCGAAAACTATGGCAGTTTGCGTAATCTAAAACTATGGCAGTTTTAGACAATGAAAACTATGGCAGTTTTCGTAAACGAATTTAATGACAGTTTTCGAAATCTAAAACAATGGCAGTTTTCGTAATCGAAAACTATGGCAGTTTTCGTAATAGAAAACTATGACAGTTTTCATAATCTAAAACTATGACAGTCTTCGTAATCTAAAACTATAGCAGTTTTCGACAACGAAAAGTATGGCAGTTTTCGTAAACGAATACTATGACAGTTTTCGTAAACGTATACTATGACAGTTTTCGACTTCGAAAACTAAAACAGTTTTCGTAAACGAATACTTTGACAGTTTTCGTAATCGAAAACTATGACAGTTTTCGTTATCTAAAACTATGGCAGTTTTCGACAACGATAACGATATCAGTTTTCGACAACGATAACTATGGCAGTTTTTGTAAACAAATACTTTGACAGTTTTCGTAATCGAAAACTATGGTAGTTTTCGTAATCTAAAACTATGGCAGTTTTAGACATCGAAATTTATAGCAGTTTTCGTAAACGAATTTTATGACAGTTTTCGAAATCTAAAACAATGGCAGTTTTCGTAATCGAAAACTATGGCAGTTTTCGTAATAGAAAACTATGACAGTTTTCATAATCTAAAACTATGACAGTCTTCGTAATCTAAAACTATGGCAGTTTCCGACAACGAAAACTATGGCAGTTTTCGTAAACGAATACTATGACAGTTTTCGACATCGAACACTATGGCAGTTTTCGTAATCTAAAACTATGGCAGTTTTAGACAACGAAAACTATGGCAGTTTTAGACAACGAAAACTATGGCAGTTTTAGACAACGAAAACTATGGCAGTTTTCGTAAACGAATTTTATGACAGTTTTCGTAAACGTATACTATGACAGTTTTCGACATCTAAAACAATGGCAGTTTTCGTAATCTAAAACTATGACAGTCTTCGTAATCTAAAACTATGGCAGTTTTCGACAACGAAAACTTTGGCAGTTTTCGTAAACGAATACTATGACAGTTTTCGTAAACGTATTCTATGACAGTTTTCGACATCGAACACTATGGCAGTTTTCGTAATCTAAAACTATGGCAGTTTTAGACAACGAAAACTATGGCAGTTTTCGTAAACGAATTTTATGACAGTTTTCGTAAACGTATACTATGACAGTTTTCAACAACGAAAACTATGGCAGTTTTCGTAAACGAATACTATGACAACGCAACATAGTGATATTCTCAAGGAGCGCTATTATTTGTCTGTTCAAATTGTACGTAAATATTAATTTGCAATATTGTATGTTTTAGTCTACAGCTAACAGTAATATCCATTAAACATATAATATGTATAGCAAATCATACTAATATACTTTTTAATCTTTTGTATGAATATTCAGTTATCTATAATAATAAAACTAAGTTGACAGCCATTCTCACTAAGCGAGTGAGGTCAGAAATGAAAGGGCCTTATTTAAAACTTATTTAAAAAAATAAAAGAGTTTCACTCCCGAATCGAACCTACCGCTCGACTAATGTAAACAAAAAGCTCACACCAGCTTAACCCAATGGAAACCATTGATAATCATTTTTGGTTGATCTTCAAGAACATGGCCTATCAACGATTTTTTTTTGCTTAAAAACACTGGCCAGAATATATATTTTTTTTACTTTGTCCACAGCAAATGATAAAAAAAAATCATCAAATCAGTGCAGTAATTACATAGAATGCATTTAAACCGACAACACCGAGCTACTCACTCGCTGATAAAGATAATGAGTTTTCATTATGACAGCTTTTTTGTCTCATTGTTTCTCAAGTATGTCTCTAAATGTTCTCACTAGAAAAATATATTGCAAAATAATGTTTAGAAAGACACAAGCTGTTGAGAAATTAAATTACTGTATCAAAAACTTATAAACTGAACTTAACTTTAAATTGAAGACATGTTGTGGACATATGATGTGGAGGCAATTTAGAAATGTATCTCTCACTTATGGCTGTTTGACTGAATGAAAATTTTTTAGTTTACTGTATATCAATGTTTATATAGACTTATCTGATAGTACCTACTGTTAAAAATTTGTTATACTTTTTGTTATAATGGATTTCTAATTATTATTTATTTAATATTTATTCACATAAAAAAATACAATAGAAAAATACAATTTTATTGTTTACTTTTTAATACAAATAAACTATCTTCCCTTTACAGAATATCTGGAAATGGAAGCATAAGTCTGTTTTTTTTTCTAGGTGCTGTGTTTCTGTGTACTGTGCTTTAAGTTTAGAAGTTCTTTGTAAAATTCTCAAAGTTTTTATTTTTATTGAAAGGAGTTCTTTTTGATCACTTTTAAAGACACAATTGGTCACTATACAATACAACATAATAAACGAAACCATTGTTTTAATCTTGCTTATACGTTAATAGAAGTGGTAAAAAAATAAAAATGATGTGGGTAAAGAAAAAGTTTTCTGATTCAAAGTTAGGTATTCTTTTGGATTCTCTGCTGCTTGTTACGTATATTGTCAATTATACTTTCATTATAGAATAAATTTGTAAATATTAATCCATTTGAAAGAGAGCTTTTAGAATAATAATAATAATATTATTCGTATATAAGAGAGCTTACAGACTGAAAAATAATAAACGTTCCTGTAGATTATAAGGATAAACCCATTTTACTTGTAAAACCTCAAAAAAGACTTAACATAAGATAACGAACATATAATTACTTCATTGGAAATAATTGATATATATTTGTAATATATTTTTTTTATTATATTTTGAACATATTTAACAGTGTCTATAAATTTGTCTGCGCTCTGGTTATAGCTCAAATATTTTTCATTTAACGTCTACCACACGGTTTCTGGAAGGGTGATTTATTTTGAAATTACCGATTTCGAACCACGCTGTTATTTTCCTGATTGGCCTATTAAGTGGTGTACAATCCATTATAACCCGCGACAGTGCCCACGCCTTAAACCGGCACGTTCTCGGTTTTAAGAAACTCCGTAGTACAAATGCTTTTATTATGTTTTTGGATTTTAATTTAATACATTCTATTAAACATTATATTAAACATTCCAATAATAGACGGAATAATATAATTAATAGAGCGCTACACAATTAAAGCCATGAATATTCATATTATCCAAATAACGTTGAAATTCATTATTTATCGTTTAACTTGAACTAGTATATTTATTCTGTAAAGAAAAGTTGAAAACTGTTAACTATCTTTGTAATGTAGGCTTACATGACTTTTGGGTTAATTTTGCTATAGGTAAATTTTATTTATGAAAGACGATATAAACTAATTCTCATTATAATTATCGAGTCTTTGTATGATGTTATATATTTACGTTACGTTTATACATATGTTTGATTTATATACACTATATTTATAAATAAATTAATTCATACATAACATACATTAACTTAAACTATCTTAGTTAAAGTTTAACGTTATTTAAAACACATATTAATAGTCATAAAGAAACTGATTTATTATTAATCCAGGAAAATAATGAGATAATCCTGAACTTCGAAGTTTTCGATACATATCATTAGTTTAAGGTAATATATATGTGTATATATTGATTCGTTGAGAAAGCTAGAAACACATAAGAGAAAGCTTATAAATAATTGATTACTGATCATTGTCTGACCAGTTTCTTAAGTCGGATTATTTGTACAAGTTATTAGATTAATTGTTATATAATAAATATACTACGTATATTATTGCTGACATCATGTAAACTATAGTTTGTTGATGTTAAACACTATACGTCTTATACTTATAATATACTTCAAAAATACTTCATTAGTTACATTTGCTTCCCCGTTTTAAAAAAAATTGTATTTAGAAAGTAAATTAAGTAATAATAATAATATCACGGGACAATTTATATAAATGAATCTAAGTAAGCAAATTATTTGCTTGTGCTAAGAGTGTTAGAAAACGATACAAATACATAAAAATACACATTATTAATACTGCGAATATATTTAATTAACAACTAAACCCAGAAATACAGACATGTATGCTTCTCATATACCTGTCTCTGCCGGGAATCGAACTCGATCCTCTTTGCATCGCTATACGTTAGTGCGTCTACACTAACCACTTGACCAACGGGATGGTTATAACATAGTAAAAATAAATGCGAATATATAAATGTTTAAAACGATTACAATTTCATTGCAAGCAAAATAAATGTTTTATTTCATTGCCGGTTAGTAATCGTTACGAGTTGTGCTCAGATAGATTAAAGATTAACGATGCTGTATTTTTTTATATTTTCAATCAATTTATTTGTTTCAAACATAAAACATATTGCATAATAATACTTTAATAGTATTTGAAGTTTGCTCGTCGTACATTTATCTTGTACGTTGTTGTTATCTGTATTTTGTACGTAAACGTAATCTATCATAAATGCCTCAAACATGTGATAATGATAATTAATATATAATTGATAATTAACAATGATAATGTAATATTTAGTTTATTAGTACATATCACATCACTATCGCATCTAAAATCTACTATAGATATGTAAGTTATCTGCATTTACCATATAGTTTCCGTTTTGTGTTTATTATTTAGTTAAAGTTAAATTCTGTCTGTCTGTGACTGTGTGCTTAATAAATATACTCTATTCTACATGTCATCTAAACAGGTCAGGCTTAAAAGACAATAAATTCGCAAAAAAATAATTTTCTACATAATGTCTTATCATTATTCTAAAGGTCTTATATTTTGTCAACTTCTTCACCGGCAGCTCTTTAGTAAAGACAAATTGATCTTCATGTGTGATAAATTATCGCATTTATTTGAAGAGTTACTTAGCAGTCTTCCTCTTAGTCTTTTTTATACCATTTATAGTTAGAAATAGTGTTTTTTAACACTTAACACTTAAGCTATAAATAAAAAAAAATCAAAACAGAATCAAAAAGAAAATATGTTTGCTCATTTTGATTTTAAATTAAATAAATTAATGAAAGTGTATATTGACAACATCACATCACTAATTAGATAGATATACGACATACAAATAAATGGTAATTAGGTAGGTACTACAAAACTTGGCTCGAATCCAACCAAAAGATATGAAACAATCCATTGCTGTTTTTGTCCACGTGAACAACCATAAAGTTGGATTTAAATGAAAACAGTATCTACATTTCAAAAAGATATAATAAAATCAGCTAAACTGAATAGTTACTATGATTTATGTTCATATTTTCTAATTAATTTTCCTTTACGTTTAATAAACAATGTTCATGATAAAATGTAATCAAGTCCAAGTTAGCAATAACAAGATAACAATAAAATGAATAACATGCTTACAATTTTATAGATATAAAAATATTCAGTAGACATTTATTAATAATATATTTTTGGGCATGTTAAAATCAACGCCGTAGAAATAATTATCTTTTATTTAATATTTTTTTAATATTAAAATAAATAATGTAAATAAAATTAAACGTCAAGGTGACATAAATAGAAATCGTAAATTTGTTGGAATCGTAGGTTCATTGTGTTAACACAAACATACATAAATAAACGTACATAATTATTAAAATAATAGTTAAAACAAGGTTAATAGTGTATATATATATATATATATTAAATCTACACGCCATGTGTGTCAAAATACAATTAAAAAACTACAAGAATTGTTCAGGTATATGAAACTTTTTTATAATATCCAATCTTTTACGAAGTTCTGATTATTTCTTTTACAGTTTAAAATATTATTCTTACTCAATATATATCATCAAAATTGGGGGCTTACAAATCCTTTTAACGACAATATTTAACAATTACAAAAGACATTTTTTACATTACACAGATTTTAGTGGAAAAAAAATAAATATATTAATAAAGTTTCATGCATACGAAAATTGCGTGTCATAATAATATTTCGTCCTGATTTACATTTTAATTGCATCAAGTAAACTACAATACAACTTTCGTGTGGAACACAGCATGTTTTCATTGTATTTTTAATTTCACGAATGTGACTCTGTTATTAAAATTCTTCAGTTTTTAAAATGAACTTTTAAAAAATTAAGGAACGGTTATAATTAAACTTATTTAGAAATTATGTAAATTACGTGGTGATAGAAAAGAAGACAGTAAAAGTTTTATAATAAGTATAGATTTTGGTAATATAATATTAATATAAAATATAATAAGACAGTAGAAATTTAATTATTAAATATTTTTCCGAAAAACTGGTAAGGGGCGATTAAAGACGAGTAACAGAAACCAAAAAAACAATTTTCTAAGGTTTTTACGAGTACTACACATTGAAATAAAACTATTTTACATTTAAAATCTAACCCTTAGAGGGTTAGATTTAAAATGTAAATTTAAAATTTAATTCAATATACGCGAAATAATTCGTAAAAATAGTTTCAAAAAATCAATTTTTGGAATATTTGTCAGTCTGTCTGTCTGTCTGGTACATTATAACGTCGAAACTCCTCAACGGGTTTTCACAAGTGGATTATATATTAAAATCTGGAGCGTTATCATAACAGCTAGTACAAAATAAAGCACTTAAGAATAATAAAGAAAAACAATTATATTCATATAAATAACGATATTTTTTTATAGCAAAATCCTTTTCTTAGGAAGTAAACTTAAAAATCATTAATTAATTTAAACCAAACCAACAGCTCGGAAAGTTGTTTGCGGCAAAGTTGAGAATAGTTGGCGACAGAAACTCAGCGATGAGTAAGTTTTGGAGAACCGTGACATAGATTTAAAAATATATGTCGTTACTAAATATATGCCCCTCGGCCATCAACATCCTGGCCGACGGGACGATGCGTAACGCATCACGTACATTGCAACGTACATCACGTACATTATCATACAACAAAACAAAATAGCATTACAACAAATTAAAACAAAGAAAATTTAAGGAAGTAAAAAACAAATAGTTATCGCAACATCCAAAACGGATAACCACTCAGCTGTTCTGGAATACCTATACGACTCCAGCGCTGATTTTCAGTGACTGCAGTGCCATGACGTAACTAACACTAGTGACAATTAATTAACCTAACAATATGACTCAACAGTGCACGTGCACTGATCCGGAAAATGTGTTAATCCAAGTTACCCTCTATGTGTGTGCAAAATTTCATGAATAACAGTTCAGCAGTTTTTGCGTAAAGGAATAACAAACAAACATACAAACTTTCGCATTTACAATATTAGTGGAATTCCTTTATTCATCATATTTCTGAGCTTAGTGTGAGCTAGACCTTGGAACTATTATCGGGATCAAAAGATATATAAATGTCATCCCACAGGAACATTTTATCGGGTTAAGGAATAGCACAAAAAAGTGTATCTTAGGACAGCCTAAGATACACTTTTTTGTGCTCCAATTATCTATTTATACATTCGTCGTTATATTTACCCCATTTGGTCGCAAAAATCATTACATGGCAGGCATCCCACAGGAACATTTTTTTGGGGTAAAAACTATCCTATGTTTTAATCCAAGTTACCCTCTATGTGTGTGCCAAATATCATAAAAATCGGTTAGCAGTTAACTGTGTAAAGGAGTAACAAACAAATAAACAAACATACAAACTTTCGCATTTATAATATTAGTAGGATTTTAGTATTTATAAAAAACTCAATCAATAACTCTTTGTTTTCATTAATTAATAAACTAAATATTAGGATGTGCCAGGTTGGTACAGTTAATATTAACGTCAATATTATATTTAAAATTATATCCAGTATTGGTTGGGCTCTATCTATCTATGTCTTAATATCAAGTTTTAAATAACATTTTTTTGTAATTCAAAGCCTTCATTAAGGTCATAAAAGGAGCAGTTTCTATTTCCATATTATTGGCTGTCATTGTAAAAAAATGATAGCGATGCAGCTGAGGATTATTGATACCTGCCGTGAGACAAATTACAAATATCCATAACAATTATGTTATACATGAAATCTTTGATTTTATAAGCATAAGTTATCTATTAATAAATTAATATTATTTTTTATGTTTTCTTCTTATTAAATTCTTTACTACACTCGGCGTCACAAAAATCGCACCTTTTAAAAAAGCAACTTCAAAATAATTTTACTCAAACTTTGTGAATTGTAAGGATATGATTGTAGGATATCATTGGAAAGGTAATTCAATTGCCTATTAGAAAATAAAAAACATGTGTATGCATTTTAATTCTTTAATAACAAAAAACTTAAAACATGACATAGTGACAAAAAATAAAATTAATAACATCATAAAAAATTACAAATAAGGCCCTAAAATCTAGTGTTTCCACCCCTTGCTGTGATGGTAGCTTTCAGCCGATCCTTCATGGAGCTCACGAGGGTCACCACTCTTGCTTGGGGTATGTTGTCCCATTCGTCTTTCACGGCATCCTGGAGCTCTTGTAGAGTGGTGGGAGCAGGATCTCGTGCTCGTACGTGCCTCTTTACATCGTCCCAGAGATACTCGATCGGGTTCAGGTCTGGACTTCGTGCTGGCCACTGCATAACAGGGATCTCAACCTCTTCCAAATAGTCCCGCACAGCAAACGCAGTGTGGCAACGGGCGTTATCATGCATTAACATGAACCCATCGCCAACAAAACCAGCATACGGAACCACATGGTCTTGTAAGATCTCCGTTATGTACCGCCGAGCATTCAGCGACCCTTGCCCGCGACCACCACCAGTCCGAGAGACGCACACAAGCTCCGTTTTCCCTTCGACGGATATGCCACCCCAGAACATACAGGAACCACCTCGGTATTCGACGGATTCCTCTATTGAAGCCTGGGCAAATCTCTTTCCTCGTCTTCGGTATACTCTTCTGCGTCTGTCGTTGCAGAAAAGACATACTCGTGTCTCATCGGTGAAGAGAACGGCTTTCCACTGTTCACTCGTCCAGTTGACATGCTCCTGGGCAAATCGTAACCGCTCTCTTCGATGCTGCACGGTCAATTTTGGGCCCCTAGCAGGTCTGTGAGCTCTCAATTCCTTTTCTTTCAGTCTTCTTCTAATCGTAGAAACACTCACAGACGTTCTGCAAGCTGATCGGAGCTCTTGTTGCAACTCAACAGCATTGCTGAAGCGGTGCCGCAAGGATGTGGAAACAACGAAGCGGTCGTCTCTTTCTGACGTGCAGCGTTTTCTTCCGGATCCACGTCTTCGAGTATAGCCACCAGTCTCAAGGAACCGTTAGTATATTCGTCGAACTGAGAATCGGCTAAGGTTCAACTGTCGAGCAACGTCAACCTGTCGCAGTCCTGATTGCAATAGCGCAATGATTTGAGCGGCTTTATCAGGGGTTGTATCCATCTTCAGGTACTGTTCTCTTGCGTATGTTGTTCCGGTGTGTTCACTCTGAAGTCTGAGTAGCGACTGACCCATTTTTTACCTTTACATGAGCTTTTATACCCTTATAAGGTAGCACAAGTAGTGCTCCTTAAGTGAGCATTTTTTTAAACATTTTTTTGATTGGTCCCTGGTTAGAAATGGTAATTGTTTTTTTAATGATACAGGTAATTAATATAAAGGTATTGAAGTGCACTTTAGAATGATACATTTTTTTCATACGTAGTACTTATGTGCTAGATTCTAGGAGCGATTTACTGAAAAAAACATAGAGGTGCAATTTTTGTGACGCCGAGTTTAGATCCCTTAATTTGTGTAGTAAAGTTTTTACGTTGCAGCAGGTTAACAGTTTTTTAATATCCTATTGTCCTTAAAAACAAATAATTCAACACTGACCTCATTCGTCTTCCAATATCACCACTATTAATATATTTGTTCTATGTACATAATGCTTGGTTTGAGCTATTATTATTATTGTACATAATGCTTGGTTTGGGCTAAAAAAATATTAGTGAGTGAGTCAAAGTTTTCTAAATTGCATTGTATATCTTTTTAAGAGAATTATTATTTCCTTTTCAACAATTTTTAAATACGGTTTAGACGTTTTTTTTATCCCTAAGAGTATGATATAATGCAATAGAAATAATAAATTATTTATTTTCTCACTTTAATGTATATAAAATTCTGCAAGTCAAAAATATTAAGTAATAAGAACTTATATTCATAAATATATACCTCTTGACAGTTTGACAGAAAATAATACACGAATATTCTTATAAACTAGTCGACATATCAGTTATATCTATTGTGTTCAATGTTGCAGTAAAAAACATCGTATAGTATAAGTAATCGAGCGAATTTAATAGTCTGAGTATTTATGCAATACAGACCAGTGAACAAACATGTATACGTGAACGTTGGCGCCAACTGTAACGCCATTTACACCTCAAATAAAACACTTTTTTTGTTTTAAATATGGAACCACATGGAAGTCTTTTATCATATTTGAATATCAGCTGATACGTTTTTGTGTGCAAAGTTTTCTATACACTGTGAAAACTTTTTATTATTAAAGGTATTGTAGGACTTGTGTATCTTAATATTTATGTGTAATATCAAAATTAAAGTTTTTGTTTTACTCAGGCGTGCTAAAAATGAAATGCCCTAAGGAAGTTAAATTTGAAGAAGAACTCAGAAAATCCTATTTGGTGGTGGAGCATCTAAACCCCAAAATGCTAAATATATTAAAACAGAATTTTTATTATATTTTATTGAGACTGATATTATTCTACAAAGGCAGATATTATTCTACGAAGTTTTCTAAAATGATATTTTTTTACAAAGCTTTTTAAAATGTACCCTAGCAATGTACATTTAATAAAACTATGTATTGCCCTCGGATCCGTGTCCCATCCTACGACGTCCTAAGCTGAGAGCCGGCCTACCAGAGGCACGTTTAGGACGGGCGTTCCTCCGGGCCCCTCAGGCCCGGCACTTTTTCAAGGACGAGGGGCCATTGCGGTCGCCCACCCATCCGGTGACGCAGTTACGGCCAATTGGCTAACTGCATAGACAGTTTCAAAAAAAAAAAAACAAAACAAAAGTATGTAATGGTTTTAACTTTACCATATTCAATATAATTCATCGCAGTCAACAATTCTAGTTAGTCAGTCAAATAATACTACCGCTAACTACTAAACCAACAGACCGTCTAACAACAATAATAAGTCAAACATCCAACAGGAAATTAAACACCAAATTAAAACTCACAATGAAAACCCTATTTATACACGACCTTACAAACAACCCCAGTTAATTAATGACGAAATGAATAAACAAGTAGAAAGATGATAGGAAATGAAAGAGAATAGAAAATAATATAGTACTTCCATTCTCCTTAGAGTGACATTATATTCCATTTGGTATAAAAATTTTAATTATTCGGTTCATATCACTAATCTTTCGCACTTACTCAAAGATCCCATAAACAGATCAACATATTGGCGTCAGGGACTATCCGAATATGAATTTAAAATTACTTATGATATTAAAATTAAAAAGACGTTAACTATTACAAGCATATTTTATAAATTGCAATCGAAATTTTCTTTTTGTTCTAAAATATAATTCGTTAGTAACTAGCAAAAGGTCAAATTATAAATGGACGGTCCTTAAAATCGTGTGTTTTGTGAGAACCATTCAGGGTAGTCGGAACATCTAATATTTTTAAAACTCATGTCAAAAGCCTTATGAAATATCTCAATTTTACGTATAAATATATTCGTATCTATTATAACTATTTTTATTACCCACATTAATAAGCAAGGACCATTCTTGGTATGCAAGATCTAAAAATAAAATTAAAATCTATTACTGAAAATAAGTATTAGTTTTTTCATAAGAAATATATATATATCATATGATATAGTTTTAATAGTAGAAAAAATAGGTTTTGTCAACTCAAAACATCAAAGTATTTCCGTCTAAATTAAAAAATCCGAAACAATCTTTTAAGTTATGTATATATAATAAATTTAAAAACAAATAAGCAAATTATGAAAACAAACTTCGTTTCGAAACTTTTTAATTCCCGTCCGAAAACGATACAATAAATCACGTAAATCGAAACAATGAAGTTGCAAACGGACCATAGAGAATGGAAATTAAAAGAGCGATACCAAAATTTAAAAATGTGTTTTTATATTATTTTACATGTATTTCGGCAACGTAGATCATCATTGGAATCGACTCTTTTGTATCTAGGATTGTCTTTTTAACCCCCGACCCAAAAAGAGGGGTATTATAAGTTTGACCTGTGTATCTGTATATCATTCTATCTGTATGTCTGTCTTTGGTAACGTAGCAGCCAAACGCGTGGACGGATTTAAATGCGGTCTTTATAGATCGAAAGCTTGGTTTGTCGAGAGGGTTCTTAACTTCGTTTGGTTAAAATAGAAGCAGCCGTCTCCAAGATATGGAACTTTCATTGGTGACGGTGAAAGGTTCTTATACAACATTCATGGTAAAAACTTAAACAAGTGAAATTAGTGTATTCGTAGGTTCATTTTGTACAACATAGAAAAAAGTAAATAAATTAAAAAAGCAGAAAAAAAAATATTTGAAAACACCCGATACCAAAAGACTAAGTATAGAAAGGATAAAAATAATATTATTATGTATCACATTCGCTTAGATATTTTTTAATATACACAAGCATCTAATGGACTAATGGTGGCTGTATATTTCTAAATAAAGTACCAGAGCGAATAGCAAGCGACGGGTTGATAAATGATCTTTAAGGTTAAAAGCTTTACTGATTTATACAACTCCAACCAAATACATACAGAAGAACAAAATTAAACATTCATGTTTACTTTTTTAATGATTCTTAACATATAAGATACATTACATAATAAGTAAAAGCATGTAATGCTGCTATCAATTATTAATATAAAGAAATGTGCTTAGTCATGTGGAAGGAGGTTATGTCGGTTATGTGAGATTCCCACCCACCTGACCGGACGGTAGCCGCCGCTATCCGTTACGCCCTGACTACTTTGTACTTCCAAATAAAACATTTAATAATCCATAAATGCAAAACATCATAATAAAGGGACCATACGTCCAACTCCTTCTGAAATGCATTATATTTAATTAGCAAACCCTCTTCTGAAGCAATTATTTAATAGTGGTCAATCCTTGCTATATATTTTTTACATAAACTATGTACTTTGTCATGAAAAACATGCAAAGTTTTTATTCTTATCTACAGTATCTTCAAATAAAGCATTTTTAATTATCAGTTTAGTTTTGCTTACTAACTTCGATACTGACTTTTCTTTTACTAAAATCATGACATAATATATAGATATTTATCAACTACCAGGAAAATATGATTAATAGAAAAAGGTGATTACTTGAATTTTCAGTACTAGTTGTGGTAGTATCAAAATAACGTAACAATTTGTACTCTTATAACAAGCGTAGTAGCTAGTGTATGATGAAAATTACGGCTTTGGTTTTCAGAACGTTTTCAAGTTCTGTATGCCTGAACTTTTGGAATATAAATAGTCTTTCATTATCGTTGAGATTTAAAAGCTACTTAAGTTAGGAATCTATGCCAGCGCCTGAATAATTGTAGCTAATTAGAACGTTATATATTTAACATAAAAGCAGTGCTTTGTTTTTTGATATCGCTTTCTTTTTGGGAAATTAAAAAAGAGATTTATTATTATTTTTTAGCTTAAGTGTATTTTACTTGTAACTAGCATAATAGTTGTTCTACAGGTTGAATACTTTGATAACATACTATACTACATACTAATTTCACTTCTTTAAGTTTTTACTATCAATATTGTATAAGAACCTTTCATCAGCACTAATAAATAAAATATCTTGAAGACGACTGCTTCCTTTTCGACAAAGCATAGCTAAGAACCATCTTGTTGAACCAGACTTTCGATTAAAAACTGCATTGAAATTCGTCCACAAGTTTCGCTGTTACGATACCACAGACAGATACACAGGTCAAACTTATAACACGCCACTTTTTGGGTCGGGGTTTAAAAACTAACATAGATTAAAACAATTTACAACTACATACCTACTCACAGCCACAATTAGGTTTTTTAGTTTAACGATCTACAATCTCAAAAATATCTGAATCAATCATCAGTTATATGTAAGCAAAGCATTCGGATAATTTGATTTATATAATAAATTAGTAAGAATATATAAATAATTAGCTAGTTAAACCAACAAATACATTTAATCTCATACCAAAATCAAAAAAGGATTTTGCTATCAATTATAGTCAGTTGAAGAACGGATTATTATTATTTAACGCAGCAGTCGAGTTATAAGTAATTACTAAAATTAAACAAAGCTCTTCTTTGTTTTCCCTGTTTTGAACGTTAGTTTAAGTTGAATAGACACATGAACTTAAATTTTTAGGACGTACGGTTTTAAACCATTTTAATTTTTTTTTTTCATTTAAAAACAAAAAATGAATTAATAAAACAATTAAACTCTATGAACTTCTTGCACATGAAGCTTTATTCTAAAAGCACCTGTATATCTAAAACCAACATTAAAAATAATTTAGTTATTTGAAATAATATTCTCTCAACGAAAGATGAGATGTTTTAGTAATCAATATTCCGTTTTTTTTGTTTCAGAATCCCCTAAACGAACAGGTACTATATGTGCAAGTTAATAAAAATATCGAAATAAATTTATATAAATATAGAATGAAAAATAAACCGATTCAGGTAGGGGTTCGAACCCGCGACTAACGGGAAACCGTCCCGTCGCTCTACCAAATGAATATCGTAAGTAAAATATCTTGTTTTGCAAAACAAATAATGTTTAATCTATAACTAAAACTGATTACAACTATATCATGGGCCTTTTATAAAATGATACACTACATCTGGTTATGCTCATTTAAATATTATACTATAACTAAAACTGATTACAACTATATCATGGGCCTTTTATAAAATGATACACTACATCTGGTTATGCTCATTTAAATATTATACAAGTGCCTAGGGAAATTAATGGTTTCAAATATTCTTTAGCCGTATAACGAATATACGATCAGTTCTAGACATTGTAAGTTTATTACTTTCCACAAAATATACTTAACGTTTTACGACAATAATATAGATCTTCTCTCCCATATAAACCCAAAGTTAAGTCTATTTTCGCTAATAAACTAGGAATTGAGTATTGCCTCGCCACTTCTAAAGCAATTTATCACGCAATTTAGTAAAATCCCTGAGGAAGATATAAGTAATGAATTCAATTTTTTTCGCTTTGAAATTCTCTCCTAAAATTTTATGTAAGCACTAATTTATAATTATGTATGTTTTAGTATATACATATCATTGAAAAACATGAACAAACATTTTTTTAGCAAAATAGTAACGTCACCCTTTTTAGAAATTGTATTATTGTATTCAGTTAACTATAAGAAAGTAAAAAGGCTGTGACACAGTCTGAATAACACAATTATTTACTTTTATTTTATTTTTTTATAGGCCTGTCCAGACAAGGACAGGCAGGTAGGTATGTGATGAACATAGATGTTTATATTATAGGTTTTATTTTTTATGTTATTATATTGGTTTGGCCGTTTATTAAATATTTTCGAACTACTTAAAATGTGTAACAGAAGCAAATAATTTGCGACACATTATCATAAAAGTTATAGTGGAATTGGATATTCATTAAAAAGTGCAAAATAGTGATATAAATGTGATTTATTTATACATCAGTAATAATAAAGTAATATATTAATTAATATTCATATATTAATATTCATAATATTCAAATCTTACATTTGAAGAAAATTCATTACTTAGGCTTTCCTCAGGGATTTCACTAAATTGCGTGACAAATTGATTTCGAAGATGAGAGGCAATATTCAACTCCCAGTTTATATCGGAAAACTAACGGTTTTGCGTTTATATGGAACAGAAGGTGTTCATTATTATCTGAAAGAGGGTTGTATATAAACGTGTCAAAATATAATAGTTTAGGTAAAATTTTATTGTTTTATTTACATGCATTTATATCATATAACTAATGAATTTACAGTTGGAAGTTTTTTGTTATGAATATTTGAAGATAGTTTTTTTTAATAATAAAAATATATGCTTTGAGGAATGTCATCAATATAAATATTTTACCACAGATCGTGTGGTTGCTGTACGATTAAAATATTTGAAACCGTTCACTGGGCAGTTGTTTAATATTTTAATCCTGTTATCTTCAAAATCCAAGAAAATGACGCCGAGCTCTAAGTTGTGTATACAACTTTCCTTCGTTTGCTTCCTTGACCATCGTTGTTGTATAACAACGAAGGTCAATAATTTGATTTACTTATAGGTTAAAAAGAAATAAATAGATAGATAATGGATAAAGTATAAATTTAATATATCTTATAAACGAAAAGTTTTGTTTTTTTTTTTTTTGTCGTGGAGAAAATCCTCATGGATACCACTCCAGTACGCGTGGTTATGCCGGACTGTTACCGGATAAAAACCCCACGTGTGAGCAGTCATCCGCCATGGTGGAACAAGATGGGGTCGCGTTAGCATTCGCCAACTTGCCCCGGCGGTAGGTCCGGATACAAACCGATCCTCGGTACAAATGTGGGGTGACCTTACTCACACGAAGGTCACCTCTCAGACGTATGGGGTCATTTTGACATCCCAGCCGAAAGTCCCCCGACTTCCGACCGGTAACCCCAAATCTTTACGGAGGGTGAAGTAGGTGGGGGAAACGTCTTTTCCTTACCCCCGTACGGCTGCCTCGGAGTAAGTCAGAGGAGGCGTTATCCTCCCTTGCCCGCTCCGCAGCCTCCTTTTGCATCATAACGTCTTCGCAGAAGGAGACCACCGCCTGCCACGATCTCTCACTGTCGAGAATGGCGTTGATAATGTTCGGCAGAGAGAGATCCTGTCCTAAGGACGCTGAAAGCATATGTCGCTGTGGATTCTATGCGGCACACACCTCCAGCGTATGGAGCGCCGTATCCTGTGGCGCACCACACTCATGACACACCGGGGTGTCCTCCCGTCTAGCGATTTGGTGCAGGTATTTTCCGAAACATCCGTGTCCCGAAAGTACCTGCACCAAACGGAAGGATAGCGACCCTAGTCGTCGCCACACCCATTTGCGAAGGACTGGCCTAACTGCGTCCACCGTCCACTGCCCAGGAACCGGTGGGGCCAGATCTTTAGACCACTGACGCAGCAGGGTGTCCTGCGCCTCTCCACGCATGCGTTGGAGCTACTCTCGAGTAAGGGCCTCCCCCAGACTTCCTATCAGCCACGAAGTGATACGCTTCGGCGAGGACCACCACCTGCAGCTCCCAGGGGGCATCTCCGGCCAGCACGCATGCCGCCGACCATGAGATCCGTTCTGTATCCGCGGATCGCCCTTGTAGCGATGATCCGCTGCGGACGTCGCAGCAGGGTCTTGTTGGCGACTGAAGGCATCCACCTAGACGGGTGCTCCATACATCGCCATACTCCGGATGACTCCCGAGTACAGCTGACGACATTTGGAGCTAGGGCCACCCACGTTCGGCAGCAACCTACCTAATGAGGCGAAGACTCTCACGACTCTGGGGGCCAGACCGGTAAAGTGGACCCCCAAATTCCACCTTCCGTCCAGGGTGAGACCCAGATATTTCATCTGGGTCCCGACCCGAACCGGGATTCCATCGAACGTAAGCCTGGTAACTGGAGGAGGCCCCCCCGAGGCCCATGGAAAAGTAAGGCTTCGGTCTTATGAAGAGCTACCTCCAGGCCCAAAGCGCGTATACGGCCGACCACAAATGCCGTACTATAAAGCTAAGTTAAGCTAAGCTAAGCTAACTTAGCAGTAGTTGTATCTTGATACAAGTTGTAAGTTGTACAAGCATCATAAAGGTTCTTGTAGTATTATGAGGATTTATTTTGAAATGCACTAAGTATTTTGTTAAAATTTTTAATATTTACACTCTCACACTGATACTACATTTCCTCCGACTCTATGATTTCAACAGAAAATTGGTATATATATAATTTACAAAAAAATAATTATAAGATATACCTCCAGTAGGTACTAACTTAAGGTATCTACAATATTTTAAATAAAATATCCAGCTAGCGAATTGCGTCAATAACACAACTTTTATCTGCATAAGCCTTTCGATCTAAGTTAATCATTTTAAAACAAAATCCAGATATATTTATCGGATTTTTTCATTGACAAATTTAACTTTTGTTAACTGGTTTTCATTGTTCGTTAAGCCAAGTAAGTTAAGTAACGCCAAATAGTACTTTTGTAATTTGAAAGTAAAATAATATTTGAACAGACATAAGATAATCTTATCCAGTTAAAACCTTATTTATTTATTTAAAATTTTGTTGTTTAAAGAAAATGTTTTTACAATGTTAGTGGCCCAAATAAAGAATATTAATAAATGTACTTACATTACGGAATTATTACACTGTCCAACTATTTAGATATATCTATTCATTTATTTATTGTAATTGAATCTATTTATTCATTGGAATAATACTATTTTTAAGAATTCAACTGGCGTATAATAAATTAAATTTTAAATTTACATTTTAAATTTAAATCGACGCGACGCGGCGTTTTGAATGCTTAGCAGACATCGTGTTCACGGTAAGACGAGATAGAGGTCACCTCAACTAAATTGAAAATGTAAATTTAAAATTTAATTACGTATACGCGAATTTAATCTCGTTAAATAATTTTGTTTTAAAGTGCAGTACTCGTAAAGGTTTTAGAAAACATTATTTATTTATTTATTTATTTGTATCTTACAAACTATGTATGCACCCAATAAAGTAAATAAATCAATAAATTTATACACTCAACAAATTCGTTTTAAACTAACGAAAACGAACACCTTTTTTGCAACCAAGAAACTTTTTTTAATTAACTCATAGTTTCATACCGAAGTATTTTTAAGAGGATTTGAGTTTGCTTGTTGATAGGTTTTTTTTTTCTACTTCCTATCATCTGTGTACCTCCATATGTGGGGACGGAGTCAATATTAAGGGGATAAATAAGTTTCAAATAAGTTTTCATCATGTTCATGTTATTCATCAAGTGTTGTGAGTTAAATTATGTTGTAAAAAGCATCTAAATGTATTATATACCTAGTAGTGTTTTAGTGACTAGTGTATTTGTTTATTATAAAGTAAAACTTTAAAATTAATTACATTATCACAATTAAGATTACATATTTTTCTTTTATATCAAAATGACAACTAATAATTAAATTTTAATTGACTACATACTTTACTGTTTATGTTCAAAAACTTAATATAATCCAATAGTTATATTCAAAAATCATAAAAGTTATATACATGCTTAAATAACGAAACAAAGAGTGATACCATTTAGTACTAAAGTAAACTTATTAAAAAAATAATAGTTTTTTTTTTACATATTTCAGTTAATACTCTTCCTTTTTTTTTAAATTTTAAAATACATTTATATAAAATTAAAAAAAAAAATAATTAAAGAAAAACAAAGAAATAACTTGCTTTAAAGACTATTATAGAGAAACAATAAAATGTTCTATCCTTTTAGTTCTTAATAATATCATTAATAAAACATGTTATTGAAAAGAAGAAGAAAATAATAAATTAATTCTAAGATAATTTAACTAATTAACTACATTTTTACACCTCTTTTTTTATTTATTAATTTTTTACAAAAAAAATTTGAGGGTCTGCCATAAAACTAAAAATTAATAAAAATAAACAATAATTACCCTTTTCTTAATTTTTTTTTAAATCAAAATTATACTACTTAAAAACTAATAACTTCAACTTCAAGTGAGTAGACTCGCCGGTGAAGAATCCCGAAGTTAATTATTGATTGACTTGATTTTTCTTTTCATTTTTAATTTTGTTTGCTACAACCACACAAAAATCCATAAAGTCTTCTTACATTTCTTTGTTTTCCATTATTTTTGAAATATTGGTTTAATATCTAATTTATTTTCTAGTTCAAATCTAACTAATCCAAATCTTGGGCACTCTGTTAATAAATGGATGATATCTTCATTAAATGTACTGTTGCATTTACAAAAGGGTTTGTCAATTATTTTAAATTTGTAAAGGTATGCCGCAAAACCTCCATGACCTGTTAAAACTTGAGCGATTACAGAATTTATATCAATTTTTGTCATAATTTTTAATGCACTATTTACATTAGGTAAAAATACTTTTGTAGTTGATGCTGTTTCTCCAGAAGTATATCTTTTTTGCCAAACCGCCATAGTTTCATTTCTAATTTTTCTTTTTGCAAAAAATAATGAAAAGTCACAGTAATCTTTCTTCCTTTTAGTACATAGCGGCGCTTCCTTCGCTAATTCGTCAGCTCTTTCATTTCCCAAAATACCGATGTGCGCTTTTATTCAGATCAGCTTAATAATACATCCTTTACTTTTAACTTTTTCCAGGTTTTGAACGTTTTTTAGCGCAAAAGGGTGTTGTAGAGGATCAGCACTGAGTGCATCTAGCGATGATCTAGAGCCAGTCAAGATATTTGAATTAGACCAGTTTCTATTTATTATAATTTCTGTGCATGTTAAAATTGCCAAAAGTTCTGCTTGGAATACAGAACAATGTTCTGCTAGTTGTAATTTTCTTATTAAAAATTCTTTATCATTTTCCCAAAAGGATAAGGCTGCACCTACTTTGCCTTGTAAATACAAGTGGTTTATTTATACTGATGGTAGTAAAATTACTACAATCAGTATAAATAAACTTTCCTTTTAAATTGTTTTTGATAATTATTTCTGGTGATAAATCCTTAAGACCTAGGTACTCTAAATTGTGTCTCTTCGCCGGGTGGTTTAGATCAGAATAGCTGACTGTTTGTTCAAGTCTATATTCATCATTCAAATATTTAAGTGGTAGTCCCCTTTTAACTTCATAAATGCTCGCAAATTCCTTTATATGAAAGTCTAGGGGTATAAGTCTTGCAATAATTATAGCTGTATTTTCAGAGACTGATTTATATGTCCTTCCAATTTTTTGCGCGAAACCTCTTTAAACAAGTGATAGCTGTTTTTTAAAATAAAATTTTCCCTACTTCTTTAGCCCAGATTGTCGCTCCATAAGAAATTATTGGTACTATTACTACATTGTAAATATTGCTAATGATAGAAGAATTTAACCCCCAGGTTGCTTTAGATGCACGTGACAGTTGTCCATAAATATTAATTGCTTTTTTCGTCATAAAAGATATATGCTTATTGAAAATTAATTTATCATCTATTATAATTCCTAATACTTTAATTTCCTTAGATAATTCTAAGCGATCTTGTCCCATATTAATTATTGGTTTATTGTATTTAATTTTTCTGGTTATTAACATTGATTTTTTTGGGAAGCAAAATGAAGCTTGTTTGCTTTACCCCATTTATTTACCGCTATCAGTGCTTCATTAGCTTTATCTTGAATTTTTATTATATCGTGTCCAGAAAAAAACATGATTACGTCGTCTGCAAATGCTTGTATATAAACTCCCATTTCTTCTATTAAATTTAAAAGCGGATTTAGTAAATTATTCCAAAAAAAAGGTCCACTTACTGAACCTTGTACACATCCTTTTGTTGTAATCCTCTTTGCTTTTTTATTTAGATAGTTTACACTAACTTTTCTGTCTTTTAGGTAGTTGGCTACCAACCTCCACAAATTTTCCGGGCAACCTAATTTGGCCAGCTGGATTTTTATTAACGGCCACCATGCACTATCGAAAGCACCCTCTATGTCTTATGATATTATTAATACAATTTCTTTTAATTTCTTTTTTTCCTTAATTAAATTTACAAGATCATAGAGGGCGTCTATCGAGCTTTTTTTGCGGTGTATATATTGGCATATTGATTTTTATTTAATTTGTGAAGGAGGTGCCATCTTAAACGTTTAATAATAATTTTCTCAAAAGTTTTTCCAAAAATTGATAGTAGTCCAATTGGTCTATATGATTTAACTTCAGTATAATTTTCTTTCCTTGGTTTCCTTAAAATAATTACTTCAGCTTCTTTCCAGATATTTGGAAATTTTGACATTTCTAAACATTTATTTAAAATATTTAAAAATACATATGGTGCTTTAAAAATTGCAGCCTTACAAATGTCTGCAGTCAGTCTATCTGAACCTGGCGCTTTTTTAATATTAAAAGATTGTATTGCTTTTTTAATTTCTTCTATTGTTATCAATGGATCATTTCTATATATAGAGTCCCACATCGTTTTTTTTACTTGTTTTGAGCAAAAATCAACCCAGCTTTTTGTTGGAGCCTGTTTCGCTGTTTTCTCATAAATATTTTTTGATTCTAAGTAATCATTAATTACATATTTCTTTCTGATATCTGCCGCATTTCTTATCCTTTTTTTTTCTCATCATCTCTTTTCTTAGTTCCGTTAAGTCTTTGTTCCACCATGGAACTTTGAATTTATTATTATGATTTAGATAAGGTTTCCTCACATGTTTGTTTTATAACCGCCACATATTTTTTGACTTGCATCTCCAAATTTTCACTACTGCTTATCTTTTCTATCTCATTTACTGTTAAATTTTCCTCCGACAATTTTCTTATTAATTTTTCTCCAAATAAATACCAGTCCGCATTTTTGCAATTATATAATCTTGTACTTGTTCTTCTTTTTTCAGACGTCATCATACTTTTAATTGTAAAAGTAATTGTGTTATGATCTGAGCTTGTAATATTGCTATTAACATACCAATTAACTATCTTTCTTAAAATATCATCCGTACATAACGTAATGTCAATAAAACTTGAGTATATTCTACCGTTTCTTATTGCTTCGAAGGTTGGTATATTTCCATTATTAATTATATTTAGGTTATTAGAGTGTACATAGTTACTAAGTTCCATTCCTCTTAAATTTTCACGGGAGTTTACCAACCATGGACTCCACGCATTAAATTCTCCCCCTATTATCAAATTTTTTAGCTCAACTTTGTTTATTAACACTGAAATTTTATTTAAGTATAAATCCAAAACACGATCTTCTTTCTAAATACAAAGAAATTAAATTAATTACTCCATTTTCTGTCTTAATGCCTACATATCGCACGCTGAGAACGAAAGTGACCGAATTAAAAATTAACGTTTTTTGAGAATCGCCGGAAATGTGTTCGACATATTGTACATTTTGTATTAATTTTGCAATCACTTTTAAGATTAAAATAAAACATATTAAATTTCTTCTGTATATCATTGTTTGGCTTTATAACTTTATAATAAAGGATTTATTTTCAACAAAAAAAGTATTTGTCATATACAAAAATGCTTTAGAAAAATCAGGGAAAAATAGGGTCACTTTAATATTGAAAATATTGTTATTATTACAGACAATTTTTGGTTAAGGTCTATTTACATCTGATAACTTTTTAAATTATTACGCCAATTTCGAAATACGTCAGTTCTTCTTTTATAGTTAAGTTTTTTTTCTTATAAAGAGTCAATAAAACAAAGGAGAATCATAAAATAAATGCCATTTATTTAACTTCTTTTAAGACAGGAAAGTGTAAAAATAATATAATTATCAAAATGGTATCAAATCACTCGAATCAACACTATGTATTACAAAATTATAACCTAATAAAAAAAATAACATAAAACAGTCTTGCATTTAGTGTTCAGATTTATAACTGAATAGTTAATTTGTGCTTACAAACATTACACATTAAGATAAAGAATTTCAAAAATAACTAAAATAAAATGCAACCTAACTAAAAACAATTGCATCTTTAGCAAAAATAAAATGAAATTTAACAGTCTTTCATAATAATAAAAACTAGAAACTTTGTGCTTACTTCACTAATACATGTCATAAATCTTGTTTAAATAATCACATAATCGTTTGGTTTTTATCATGTAGGTTTCTTCTCAGTATAAAATAATTATTACTCTTAAAAACTACTGGGGTTTGTCAAATTTAGAATTAAAGCGTTCTTATATTAGGTCGTGTATGATGGAAGTACAAGCTAGATACAAATACACCAATGCACAAAAACCTCGCCTGCCAAACAATGCCTTTTATTTTACTGTAAATGGCAATAGGATACGTGTTTGTAAACTTTTTTTTATAAATACTTTAGACATATCAGACAGACAGCTAAGAACAGTTAAAAGTAAAACTAACAGCTTAGGTGTCGTAGAACCTGACGGTAGAAGAAAGCATCAAAACAGAAAGAAGTTGGACCAAGAATTGCTACAATATATCAGGAATCACATAGAGGCGATACCAAGGGTTGAATCGCATTACGTAAGGGCAACTAGTAGTAGGGAATATATAACTGATAGCAAAACAATCAGAGATCTCTGGACTGATTTCAATAATGATCAAAAAGAAAAAAACCTTCCGCAATGTGAATATTGGCTGTATTTGAATAATTTTAACAAAGATTTCAATATAAGCTTTTTTCAACCAAGGAAAGACAGGTGTGAAACATGTGGGGCGTATGAACTTGCCCCCGCGGAGACTAAATCACTTCTTAAACCTAAATATGAAATGCATCTTAAAGAAAAAGAACTTTGTCGTAAAGAAAAATGGATGGATCGTCAAAATGTTAATGAGACACATATTTGCGCAATTTATGACCTACAAGCCGTCATGTTATGCCCAAGTCCTGAATATTTTTACTACTGTTCTAAAATTAACTGTCTAAATTTTACAATAACAGAATTAAAAAATGGAGATGATAAAAAGTCCTATGGAGATGTTTATTGTTACTTTTGGGACGAAACTCAGGGTCCAAGGGGTGCCAACGAAATAGGTTCATGCGTTTTTGACACCTTAAGCAGAAATAATGTAGATAAGAAGTTACATGTAACTTTCTATTCCGATAATTGTACTGGTCAGTATAAAAATAAAGTTATTGCAAGCCTATACTCCTATGCAGTTGCTTATTTTGATAATATCGAAAGTATTACTCATAAGTACTTAATAAAGGGACATACTCATAATGAAGCAGACAATGTGCATAGTCTGATTGAAAAGGAAATTAAAAAGAATGTTAAAGCTGGGCCTATATATATACCTGTTCAATTTGCTACTTTGATTAAAAGCGCTCGGAAAACAGGAAAGCCTTTCATAGTCAAAGAACTGAATTACGATTTTTTCTATAATCTCAAAAAACTACAAGAACAATGGGCGTATAATTTTAATGAAAATATAAATAAGGTACCTGTATTGTGGAATGACCTTAAAATAATTAAATTTACCAAAGAGGAGCTGTTTCAGCTGTATTATAAAATTTCTTACACTGATTTGACGTTTAATCAAATTAATATGAGAAATAAACGTAAAAAAATGTTACCTTACAGTGAAATAACAATCGAGCAATTGTTTGAGCATCCAATTGAGTTAAAAGTAAATAAAAAAAGAGATCTTAAGGATTTAGTAAGAAAAAATTTGATACCTAGTAGTTACGCAATATTTTTTAATTCTGTAAACGATCTATAATCTTCATCTTTAATTTTACCTGTCAAATGTTTATTCTGTAACTTCAATGATTCTAGTATACCATCATCACTATTGTAATTTAGAACGTTTTTAATAATAACTAATGGGTCTTTATTTTGTGCCACCTTTATTTTTAACTTGTTATTTTCTTCTAATTTGTTTTTTATTTTTTCTATCTTCTCTTTTGTTGAACAACTGATCACAACCTTTTGGTTCCTAGCCTTCCTAATGTGCTCTACTTCGATACCGCTATTTCGGGCATTTGCCGCCTCTCGTACCCTCAACATTACATCATCACTCGTATCTTCTTCTGATGATGATGATACAATTATTGTATGATTTGGTTTATTAATTCTTTGTAACCCATGACTTCCCGAAACAGCCTCCGCATATGTTGGCTTCATTGTTGTTGCCGTCAAGTGGCAACCTATATCCTTTGTTGCTATGTCCATAGTTCTTTTATGGTCCATAATTATTTTTTTTAGCTCCTCCATCTCTTAAAAATTTTTCTTCAATAGTTCATTACTTCTGTCATAATTTGCTTTTAGTAAATTTGTATCTAAATCCAGATTTCCCTCTTTTATTATGATACTATCATCTTTTATTTTTGTTTTATTTAACTCCTTCTTTTTAAATACTTTTTCATGTCTTTCTTCATCCAGCTCTTTAACTAATTGATATAGTCTGTCTAATACTTCCATAATTGATATTTTAATTTCAGTTTTAATATTTCTGGAATTATTTAAATTTATTTTTCCCCTAGCCAAACATGCTCTAGCTTCTGCCACCTTACATTTATATTTTATAATCGGAATATTAGTAATTTCAGTGCTCATTTGCGGTTCTTGTTGAACACAATCAAAAGTTTTATTTAAAGTCTTTGTACTCTCATTAAGTGATAAATCTGATCCTTCATTATACTCCATTTCATCATTTATTTCTTTATTTTTATTAATTGCCTTTTTAACTTTTGATGGAGTTATAGTCACACCAAACATTGTTCACTTTAACTTATAACACAGTTTTAATAAAAAGATTCTATACTCTATAATCAAATAACTATTCTATTTATTTACACTTGACTGACTTTTATTGTTTTCTTTTTTTTTTACTTTTAATAGTTCAATAATGAAAAATGAAAAATGAAAATGAAAATGAGATTGTAAAATTTAGAAAAAAAAATAAGAAATATTATTGTAAGATTGAAACAATACTAGAAGTTTTTTTTTACTTTAAATTACTAATATATTGACAGAAAAAATTATTTTTATTTTTATTTATTTTCTATAAAACAATAGTTTAATAATTAAAATAATAATAATTAAAATATAATAAATTTACTTTACAAGAGGGCGTTTATTTAAAACTATCCCCAGAAATAATTTTTAATTATTAACTATTAATCTTTGTTAATATTAAAAACACTAATACATAAATAATGAATATTATAACTAAAACAGAATGTTTAAAAATACAATATAAATTATAATAATTGATCTATATAAGTAATAATAATATATATTTATATTATGACTAAAAGAATAATATTAATAAGTATAATTAATAAATTTTATTCAGTGATTAGAATAATATTAATGAGTATAATTAATAAATTTTATTTTATTTAAATTCAGTGACACACCACTAGAAGGCATTTAATTAAAAATTATTTATTATTACAGCAACTCACCCTTAGAGAGAGTTTATTAAAATAAATTGTACTTTAATAAAATAATAATGAAATAAATAATCTTCAATTAATAATATATGATAATAATTATGCTAAACAATTATTAATTCTATATAAACTAGGTTACTAGTTTATATAGATTTTTATATTAGATTTAGAATAGTTATTATAAAACTACAACAAGTAAATTAAATTAAATATTAAATTATTAAAATTTTATATTAATATTAATTAACACTTAAATTTAAAGATTAATATTGAAATAAGTTAAAATTATAATTAATATTAAATAAATATTTTTCCGCTAGATGACGTTATTATTAATCTATTAAGTATACGACAATTATTATTTATTAATTATTTTTCGAATTTCAATTCTAATATAATAAATATTAAATAGTTTAATTAATTATTACTCACTATTAATTATGAACCCGAAATTAATTAATTAACAATAATAATAATTTTATTGAAATATAAATAATAACTAATATTTAATAAATATAAATATGAATTAGATATCTTTATTTATTTAATACTGTTAATAATATATAATATACTAGTGATTTATTATTATATTGCCGTTTCCATTAAATATTTATTTACTTTAATTATATTTTTCTTCATAAATTTTGTTTATAGTGATTTATAAATAGTAATCAAATGTTTAGTTCAACAAAATAAACAAATTAAAAATTCTTCAGAAAAGTCCAATAACTCTTGATTTTTTCAGCCGAAAAATCTGGTTTATATCTCAAAATATAGATAATTACTTGGCGCACAGAACTCACTTTCAAAACTTTCAAAAATAGGGGTCTTCGCTTTAGATTTTGCAGCGTTTTAATTTAAAGTTTTCAAACACTGAAAATTTTCACTTTTTTCGTTAGAGTTTTTTACATATTATAGACACTATTTTCATGAAAAACAAAAAAAAATTACTATATTTTTTTGTATTTCAGTAACGAATTTTCTCGCGGAACGATTTTTATATATTTTACGATAAAAACGACGTGTTTACACCTCGGGAGCTAGATGCTGATGATAGGTTTATCGTTCGTTTGTATGATTGTATTTTTAAAAACAGTTATGTAACCTATTATATTTTAGCCTCGTTGAATCAAAATTTTTGTCTAAGTAGCCCTTTTTTAGGTCGCAGTTTTATCATAAATGTCCAGTGCCAAGCTCCTAAATAAAATTGTTTTTATTTTATAGTTATAAATTGTTAGCTTCATTAATATACTTTTGTTATAGTTTATTCATCAACGATAATTAAGACTGAAAACGTAAAAGTTTAAATCTAAAATATCTTTTTACAATATTCTTAAATAAATTTATATAAATATAGAATGAAAAATAAACCGAACTCGCTATCTCTGGGAAACCGTCCCGTCGCTCTGCCAATTGACCTACCGTGCCGCTGTTCGTCTCGGAGAATTAAGCCTTCTATATGTGATCATCTTTATCGGGACGCGACGGTGGAATTGTTTATAGATATTTTAAAATTCTTAAATAATATATTTCTTATATTAAACTATTTTAGTATTTATTCACACTTATACATATGTAAAACAAGACACCAGACACCTTTAAGATTTCAAAAAAATTTCATATATAAGAATACCCACTGTTGAGAATCTCTTAGTTTTGTCGACCTTACAATGAATGTTGAAGCGAAACACTTGGTACGAAATTTTCAAACTTACCATGAATGGGTGTCTTCCTGTAGACTTTTTGTAGTGAGGTAATGTGGAGGAGATAGAAAAATCAAGTTATTTTGCACTCTCCAAAATATATCCGATTAATAACTTCCAGACCAGATATAATGAGCCACTTATAAAACCTGTGATGTGTGTGTGCAGGTAAATTTTAGCTCATAAATATAACATTGAAAAAAAAAGACATCGAAATAGTTCCTTGTTAAAAAAATCTATTCTATAACTAATTTATCTACGTGAAATCTAAAAATGAAAATAAAATAAAAAAAAATCTTAAACCTAATCTGACTTTATATTTAGGGTCAGATTTTTAAATGTAACATATTATATTAGCACGTTTTCATTTGTATCAGTAATGCAGTACTGATAGTACTGGAATGCACAGACCTCTAATTACTCGTCCATTGTAATCAGCTTGCTCCGTTCTGTGTCAATGATTTAGACCTCTTTTATAATGTCACTTACATTAATTTGATTTAAGTTATAAAAGATTGTGAAATTACAAACTTTGCAAATTATATAAAAGCTTCTTTGCTATGTTTGAACCCTGGTCGTGTTAATGAATTTTTCATTGTATGTTTATTTCTACTGACCCGAGAAACATTGTCATAGCAACAAAAGCAAAAAAATATCCGATTCCTGTTAATTGTTCAAATTTTACTCTTTTTATCATACTTCAAAGAATAAGTGAATAAAAAAAAAATGAAATTGGTCTTGCAGTTTTAAATTATGACGTTAAGTATTTAACTAAAAATATGATTAGTCTTATCTTGAACCAACCTTCTTTAAGAAATATATAAGAAAAGTTTACTCTATAGATAATTAATTAATCTTATAAAATCTTACGCTGCAAGTCGTTTGATAAATCTCTTGTTGTCAAAGAAATTATTACACGACACAAATTCATTATAAATAATTACCATAATTAATATTAATGTATCTCAATTTCAATAAAAGGTTACTTAATATTGAGTCCATCAATATTTAATATAAAGTAATAACTATTTTTAGGGTTCCGCACCTAAACAGTAAAAACGAAATCTTATTACTAACATTCCACTGTCCGTTTGTCCGTCAATCTGTCACCAGGCTATATGTCATGAAGCGTCAACCGTTACTACTCTAAGACCAAAAAAACTAAAACAGAATAGAATAAATAAAGGGGAGATCCCTAAACACCGAAAGATATTATATTTTTTAAAGGCGATTTACAATTTTTTTTCACTTTAAATAAATACTTAAAAAAGTCAATATTTAAGCGGGGCTCCTATACTACCAACGTGATTCGTTTGCTCGATGTTAATAATAGCAACAGGTAGACGCTTGGAGTATTCATGTAATATATAAGGGGGCTCCCATACAACTGACGTCATTTAGTTTTCCGATTTTAATTGATAATGGTACAAAACCCTTCGTATGCTTCGACTCTTACTTGGCTGATTTTTTAGTATTATGACGCCTCTGGCTGTCATTATTTTTTTATACATTTTGGTGTGATTCGTACATAATAAAGATATAACTGCGCTTGTAGTTTTTGAATTATTTATGAGCTCATTTAATTTTCATAATACCTCTGTTGTAAAGAAAACATTGTATCTCAATGATCATATTTCTTGTGCGATACAATGTCTAAGGCTAGTGATATGTAGAATGTGTATAAAAAAAAAGCTTTTTACGAGATAAATCTTTAAATATTTTTTTTTTCTCCTACTCTTAAATATTTTAACTCTAAGTACTTACATTTGTTAAGCAAATATTGTAATTCTACTTTTGTGCGAGATACAACCAAGACTATGCTATATATTTTGGTTGGCTTTTTGCCAGATTCCTCAAAAAGCTTATATTACCATTAAAATTGTTATTATCCTTCTGTAACTATAAATAACTGATACATTGTAATCCTTATCACGTAAACATACTGCATGGAAATTATTTTAAATCTTATTATCTTTATATTGTTTTATTTGATATATATTTATTTAGTTTAATTAATGTAATCTAACGTTGGAGGTTATATTGCTTGTCCAATGTATATATATACAAGTAATAATCAAAGGAGATGCCTATTTTACACAAGGTATGTTTGAACAGAAAATATTTATAAATGAGAATAAAATAAATTATTACTAGACAACCTTCTTAGAAAAAAAATATATAGATATTTATGCAGTAGATATTGGCAACAAATCAGCTCCTTGATTATGGTTACCTTTTAAGATAAAGTTATTTTTTCAATTATATTATTATATTTCTTCAATATCCAATTATATGATAAATATAATTGAATGTTGAATACATATATATTAATATAGTATATATTAATACTGTGGAATATCTGAGGTATCCGATATATTTGATGCTTAGGTCTCAATGTAGGGGTATCAAAAATAATTAAGTACGTATTTTTTGTTACTACAAGAACATCTAAAATAATACTTGTTAAAACAATACATTTGGTTTATTCTATTCAATGATTTATACATCGAAATGCTCATGTTGATTAATGGTTAGTACTTTATAAAGAGATTTCCCTTGACTTCAACAAGATGGATGACACTGCAATAAAAATAAAAGAGAAGTGTTTATTTCATCAAATTTGGAATCCGGTATCGATAAGTTGAAAAATTATAAGTAACTGAATTTTTTATTTACCAATTGGTTAAAAAAGAATAAAATGAGCAACTTATTGATCTAACAAGGAAGAAAAGGTAAAGTAAGATATGGTAAGTTGTCAACGCACAAAATCATTGTTCTTAATACTTACATAATAATTTGAAAGGTGACTATGATTTTTAATAATATTATTAAAGAAGAAAAATACCATAGATATTTAAAGGAAACTTACTATGATTTATGTTGATTTTTTTATAAATAAATATGAAATTGATCAACATAAAATAATAATTATAAAACACAATTAGTTACGTCTATCATCAGTCTGTGATATATTTTCGCAATCTTTACATATAGTTCACTTTAATGTCATGTAATATATAGTATCTGTGCATTTGTGTTGCGTCCTTCCTACCTTATCTCTCTGCACTGACTATTACCTTAAAGAGGACAATGGACTTTGGATACGTCAATACAAGACTTGCAAAAGCCGTTTTAGTAGATTTTTTCAGTACCTTATGGACAAAAAGAAAAGGATACTGAAAACTATAAAAGAAAAGAGCCCAAGATACTGAATACTATAAGCTTCCATTTTTTTCCGAATATTTATCCCATATATCCCATCCAACAGTGGCCCATCGCATTTATACTCTCGCACACCCAATTTTAATGATATTTTTATTAAAATAAAACGCTGGCACAAGGAGAGGTTGTTGGTCATAACACAAAACTGTTTACTAAAAGCACACGTTGTATAATTTGAACATTTTACCAGAGCTTTGAAACAATGCAATAGTATCTTAGGTCGGAAAGAAATATTATTAACCAAACATTTAATGAATGTTTCTTAGAATAATATGATAAAATACAAGTTGTAAATTCTGTTTCGTTTTCGATTTTATTTTGTTCACGTGATAAAACAAAATGATTTTTTTACTGTTCTTTTTAATGAATTTACAACTAGTTAAATTATTGAGTTGTATTTTATTTTCAGTAGTAAAAGTAAACTTTACAAAAAAATATACATTTTAATTTAATAAAAATAGTTTAGAGATTAATATTTATTTTATATTCTGAAATACAGTTACGTACAACATTCTTAGTTTAAAATTCTAACCGGAAATAGAACTAAGTTTTAATTTAAAAATTAGAATTTATAATGACAAAATATAATAACAATAAAATAAAATAATAATATATTACATATTTAATTTTATTGATAGTAGTTAAAGAAAAACAATCAAGATTGCTATGAAAACGATTAAGTAAAAACTAAAAGTTTTTAAAATCATGAATTGTGTTTAGAGGCTTCGAAGCATTGTCGTAAAACATCGAAATGAACGCTCAGCTCAACGAATGAACATTGCCACAAATAGCGATTTTTTTGCAAGGGGATAATATAATATTATAAACAATCCAACTCGTACATCCTGGTAATAAGTTATAACTGAAATATTGAAAACGTACAAATTTAATACAATTTTGAATAAAAGGATTAGTTTCAATAAAAGAGAGGTGTGTAACAGTTATGAAGTGAAAAGTTTATGTCGTCCTCGAAGAAATGTGGAAAGTGATCAATAAAAATCTATTTAAATAGCTATTACAAGTTATATTATTTATTTCATATTATTACTTTAAGGTTATTATTTAACCTGACTTATAATTTGTAGCCTTATGTGTTAGTTGAAATTATTATCCTGCACATACCTGTCTTGTGACATCTACTCAAAACAGCATATAGTTACTCCTATTGCGACATCCATTCCAATACTAAATTATGGCAACTATTGAATCCATTGCGGAGGTACAGAGGTCAGTTAATTCACAATTATTAGCACGGATGAATGATTTTGAACTGCAATTAAAAGCATCACCGTCTGGCAATGTCACCATGTTCCGACTCAGCGAAGAATTCTCTAATTTTAAACAAAATGTTTATAGTATCTTGTTGCTACTTCAGCAGCAGATGGCTGAAGTTATTAAGAATGCCGACATAGCTGAAATGAGATACAGGAGAAAATTTTTACTTTTATCTGGTGTTCCTGAGAAACAGGATGAAGATATACCATCAGTGGTGTTGTCAGTTTTTTGTGATAAGCTGCTAATTCCCAACATCAAGTTGACTTCTTTTAAATCATGTCATCGGCTTGGAAGACCTTCAGATAATAAGTGCCGTCCCATTCTTATAAAATTTAGAGATCTGGACATGAAGACACTTATCTGGCGTAAGAAGACATCTCTTAAGGGGTCTAACTATGTTTTGGCTGAATTTTTAACCAAGCATAAACAAAACTGGTTCATAAGTGCTCGCAAACACTTTGGCATTAGAAATGTTTGGACCCAAAATGGTGCCATTATGATCAAGCTGCCGTCTGGAAGTATTCAAAGGATTTTCTCTCAGGATCAGTTTGATTCTGTACTGCAACAAGCTCCAAGTGGCGTTGAGTCCATTAAATCAACACAGACAGACAATCCTCAAGCTAAGGTTGATTCTGGTCGTCTCAAAAGAGTGGCTACAAGGAAGAAATAGGTAACAACGATTGCTATCCTGTCGTTTTATTTCACTTTTGTTTCCAGCTACTTTGTGCCTCTTACATTTAATAGTTATTGTTGCTTTTCGAGAGATCATTTATCGCTGTCACATAAACCTAATTCATGGCATTCTAAATTCTTTCCAAGTAGATTTCACTTATTATAAATAACAACACATATTTTTTGTAGTTTAGTTTAGTTCACATATAATAAACAACTAATAATTTATGTACCTACTTCTAAATTCTAAATATCAACAATTCCTGTCAAATATTTGTCATACAGCTGTCATAGGCAACAGGTGACGTTTTGTCATTGGCGAGTTATTAAGACCTTTATATACGTTTCGTTTTAGGTTTTGTCTTTTGTTTCATCAAAACTTGGTTATATCTTACGTTATTTAATTGTTATAACGCTGTTGTTTTTATGTGAATGTGTTGAATTTTATTTTCAAGTACCTTTAATAATTTATTTGTTGTTTTTCTCTTTTTTTACTAGTATAATATATATATATTTTTTTTTTTTTGTTAAGGTATTTCTTAATGTTGAATAATGCCGTTTAGTTTTACTTTTATATTGATTAAGTCTATTTTTTATTATTAGTTATGTTATTAGTTCAATCTGGTTTTCATAACATAATTTGTATATTTATTTTCTGCTTGGTCTTAGTGTCATTGGACCGGTTGTGCAGGAATCTAGAAATAATTATTAACCTTTTTTGTAATTATTTATATTTTTATTTTATAAAACTATATCTATATATATATAAATATATATATATCTAAATCTTATTATTTTAACTATATTATTATTTTGCTATATATTTTTTTTTGTTAAGTCATACTCTTATCATTGCTATTATGTCTGATGATAGTTTATCGTATTTATCTGCGTGTAGTTCCGAGTCTTTTTGCTCGATAAATACCTCTAATTCGCTAATACCTTCTCTTCGCGACGAACTGCTGAGTGAGCTTGGACCCGTTAAAGACAAATTTAATTGTTGTCATATTAATGTCCAAAGCCTTCCGCAACACTTTTTAGAATTTTCGGACACATTTTATGAGACCGATCTCCATGCCATTCTCATATCTGAAAGCTGGCTAAAACCTAATTTAAGCTCTACTGTGTATTCCTTACCGGGCTATATCTTGATCCGCTGCGATCGTACTGTGAAAAGAGGTGGCGGCGTTGCAATTTACTTACGCCACAATATTTCCCACAGAATTTTAGCTGCTTCTAACTCCACTTCATCAGCTTCAGCTGAATTCTTATTTCTGGAGATCGATTTTAAGGGATCTAAAGCTGTTCTTGGGGTTGTGTACTGTCCTCCGTCCACTGATTACTTTTCAGACCTAGAATCAGTTCTTGAAAACCTTAGTTCAGAGTACATTCATTACATAGTCATGGGTGACTTCAATACCAATCTTCTAACAAACACCTTATCAACTGATAAACTCATTTCGATTCTCCATTCCGTCTCTCTCACTGTCCTTCCCTTAAATCCTACTCATGTCAACTTAAATTCCCCAGACTCTTGGATTGACCTAATTCTCACGTCTAGTAAAGATAAGGTTATAAAATATGGTCAATTATCCGCTGCTTGTTTCTCTAGACATGATCTTTTATTTATCTCCTATAACTTAAAGCCCCCTAAACCTAAACCCACAGTGTTGCACTTACGGAGTTATTCAAAATTGAACTATGAAAGTCTCCTCCAGGATGCTTGTATTATTAACTGGTCACACATTTTACCTTCCTTGGATGTAAATTCCATGGTTGAACTTTTTAATAAGACAGTTCTTGATATATACGATAAGCACGTGCCCTTAAAAATGGTTAAATTGCGTCACTTACCTGCTCCTTGGATTACGGATTCGATTAGGGTTGCTATGAAGCGAAGAGATAAAGGGTTTCGTAATTTTAAGCATAATCGCTGTGACGACAACTGGAACCATTACAAGAGGTTGAGGAACAGATGCAATCAGATGATAAGAGCAGCTAAACGCCGATACATTCATACTAATGTTTCTAATTCTTCTTCGGCAGTTATATGGAAATTTCTTGAAAATTATGGTATTATCCCCAATAGTGGGAAACCGATATTATCGTCATTTTCTATTGATGGTTTAAATCGTCATTTCTCTACTGTCCCCGTTCTGGACGCTAATACTAAACATCGCACCATCTCTTTCATATCCTCCATGCCACGTAGTGTTTCCAACTCATTCACATTTTCTTTAGTCTCCGAGGAAGAAATTAAAAAGACGGTGCTTTCGATTAAATCGAATGCTGTTGGTGAGGACGAAATAACTCGGTTTATGATTATCTCGTTAATTGACCCTCTACTTCCTACTTTAACTCAAATTGTAAATACCTCGCTCTCCACCGGCATATTTCCGTCATCCTGGCGTAAAGCACATGTTATCCCAATTCCTAAAGTTGCCAATCCTACTGTCCCTAATGAATTACGCCCTATCTCCATATTACCTTTTCTATCAAAAGTCCTGGAAGCCATCGTATATAAGCAACTTTCTTCATTTGTTTACCATAACAATCTCATATCCCAATTTCAGTCCGGGTTTCGTCCGGGCCACAGTACAAGCACCGCTCTTCTTAAGGTTGTTGAAGACGTCCGAGTTGCAATGGAGAGTGGACGATTGACTGTGTTAGTACTTATAGATTTCTCAAATGCATTTAATTCAGTCGATCATGACATTCTTATTGCTCTCCTTTCGCAACTAAATATTTCTTCCAAGGAACTGAATTGGCTATCCACTTATCTTCGTGGTCGACAGCAAGCCATACGCATTGATAATACCATGTCAGGGTGGCGTAATTTGGCTTCTGGCGTGCCACAAGGCGGTATTCTTTCTCCCCTTCTGTTCTCCTTATTTATTAACTCTATCACCAATGATCTCAAATCCTCTTATCATCTGTATGCTGACGACCTACAAATCTATGCACACGCTAATCCGACAGAAAGTAGCCTGAATGATGCCATCAATTTAATTAATAAGGACTTAAATCATATTCTGAATTGGTGCTGTATGTTTGGAATTAGTGTGAATCCACTAAAATGTCAGGCCATAGTTCTAGGTAGCCAACGTCAATTGTGCAAATTGGATGATTTGGACCTTCTTTCAGTAAAATTTGACAACTTACCGATTCCGTTTGCACAATCAGTTAAAAATCTTGGCCTCTTTCTCGACCCAACCCTTAGTTGGAAAGTTCACGTTTCTGAAGTATGCCGTAAAGTAACTTTCTCTCTACGCGCGCTTTATCGTCACAAAAACTTTTTACCCATTCGGACCAAAACTCTGCTAGTGCAATCTCTGATCCTTCCTCTCATTGACTATGCTGATGTCTGTTGCTCTAATATCTCTGAACACCATCTTAATAAATTAGATCGTCTTCTAAATAGCTGCATACGCTTTATCTTCGGTCTCCGTAAATATGACCATATATCCTGCTACCGTTCGCAGTTAAAATGGCTTCCTATCCGTGAGCGAAGAACTTCAAGATATTTATGTCAATTATTCTCTATTCTCAACGATCCACTTTCTCCCTTGTACTTACAGCGTAACTTCAAATTATTAGGTAACACTCATGACTTTCATCTTCGCTCCTCTTCTAATCTGAAACTTTTTGTTCCTTCCCATCACTCCGATTTTCGCGCAAGTTCCTTCACAGTTTACGCAATAAAACTCTGGAACAGCTTACCAGAACATATTAGACAGTCGCCGAATAAACTAGTTTTTAAGAAATCCGTCTACAAATATCTTTGGGAGAGTATTAAGGATTAATATTATATGTATGGTATACATTTACTTATATAAGTTTTATGTATTTGTCATCTAATTAATATATTTTCTTAATATCGTATGTATCTTATTTGTATTTATTTATGTATATGTTTGTATGTATGTATATGTATATATGTATATGTATATATGTATATATGTGTGTATGTTTGGATATAATGAATATTGTAACTGTAATAGTAATATAAATTAAGTATAAATTTGATTATTCTAGTTTTACCGTCTTATTGTTCATGTTTTTTATAATGTATTTTTTTCCTCTGGTTGACTGGTAGAGAATGCCTTGTTGCATTAAGTCCGCCTATTGTTCATCTTTTATTTTGGGCAATAAAGATTAAATAAATAAATAAATAAATAAATAAACAGTTATACGATGTTATTTTTTTTACTACCAAAAGTTTCTACAAATTTCATTCATACAGGATATAATTTCCTTAAATAAGTATGCACAACATTTTATTTGTACCCTTAGATACTAAAATGCAACTAAATTTGAGGTTTTTACAATTTAAAATATTTAAACTTAAATTAAAAATATATAAGCAATATATGTTTGACTTGCTAAAAACAATTCTAATTAGAGTATTTTTTTAACTTTTACTTAAATATATACCAGCTAATTCTCGGCTGAAATAAAATAATGAAGAAACAATTGTTTTTAATAATTATATGTGTATGTCTAACTTTGACTTTCAATAAATTTTATGTAAATTAAGTTCTTACAATGTTGGTTGCTATTTCATGACAATTTTATTCCGACGTCCTTGGAACACCGAACAAGGTTAGGAGTGTAGGTATTTTAAATATTCATTGTACGTTTATTTTTAGCTGCAAAACAAACATTTTCTGCAGTTTTCTTTGTAAAAGTTTAAATACTTCTTTAGACGTATTGCATAATTGTTTAGACCTTCACTATAACTTTCTCTTCTATTTTGTTCAAGAAGATTACTGTGGCCCAGCATTGAATTATTCAATTACAATAAATGACTGATAGTTTGATTTTGTAGTATTTGGTTACTGCAAGCTTACATCCTGTTTTAGTTAGGGGATACACGTTGCAATGCCTATTTATTTTATTATATAGAGAACAATTAAGGGTGTAGTATTGTCGGCTGGCTAACGCCGTCTTGTGCTGCACAATTGGATATATGGAGTCTTTACGCCGTTTGTTTAACATAGTTCCAGGGTCGTAGGGCAGTGACGAGTGTTTCCGTAAAACAACGTGGAGCACACAGAGCTGTCTTACTGTTAGTAAAGGAACGTCTTTGTACAGCTGTGCAGATTGATAGCGAAACGGCTTATTGGTCATAACTTTTAAGACAGCTCTCTGCGCTCTCTCGAGTCGTAGCATAGATTTTTTAAAAGTGCCGCCCCACACTGCAATACAGTAAACTATAAGTGATTGAACCAATGCAAAGTAAATAATTTTTAAAAGTGGTAGGTCCACCACCCTCCTCAGCTTCTTCATCGGAAACATCAATTTACGAACACACGACACTGTTTTGTCAATATGTCCCTTCCAACTCAAGGAATAGTCAATATGGACTCCAAGGTATTTTCCAACGTTTTCCGCACTGACGGGCAATCACAGTCACCGGCTATAGGAAAATTACATTTGTGAGCCCTAATGCTTATCTGATTGGGTTGCGTTGCTTTTTTTGCTGAAAATGCAATGTAGTGAGACTTTGACACATTAAGTGAAAGTAAATTTGATGCCAACCAGGTCAGCACACCTGAGAGAGCCTTTTCAGCATGGTGTTGAGCTGCTTCCCAGGTCTCACCATTAACAAGGAGGACTGTGTCATCTGCATAGACAAGAATCTTACAGTTAGGTAATGCGAGTTGACAGAGCTGATTTATGTAGATAAGAAAGAGCGTGGGTCCCAGCACACTGCCCTGTGGCACCCCAAAAGTAAGACCCTCATCACGGCTGACGTGTTGTCCCACCTTTACGCACTGGCTTCGATTTGTTAGGTAGTCATGAAAAATATTGAGTGCTACCCCTCTCACTCCTAGCACCTCCATTCTTCTCAAGAGGATGGGCACAGAGACCGTATCGAAAGCTTTGGCTAGGTCTAAAAAGATATGGTTTTAATTCTATTATCTAAGTTTTTAGTGACATAATTCGCGAGATCAATTACAGCTTCTTCGGTAGATTTTCCCTGCCTAAAACCGTACTGGTTTGAGGTCAGCAGTTGGTTGTTTTCCAAATATGTTAGTAACTTTTTATTCAAAATTATTTCCAGTATTTTTGATAATGTTGAGAAGACTGATATGGGTCTATAATTTTCGACACGACCCCTGTCACCCATCTTGAAAATAGGAGTTACTAGAGCTTTTTTAAAAGCTGCCGGGAACACTCCACTTGACAGGCAGAGGTTACAGAGATGTGTGATAGCGGGTATTAGCACATGTCGTGCTGATCTAATAACACATAAGAGAATTCCATCATAAACAACAGCAGAATTAGTTTTTAAATCCATGATTATGGAATTGACCTCCGTGTGATCAGTGTCGAACATGACAAGCGAATTTCCTTTCAGGTTAGTGGGGTAATCACGCCGACGATTCCGGCTAACATTTTCACGTTGGTCTGCTTTAATTTTTACTGCCAGATTTTGCCAATGATTCCCAACATTGGCAAAATAATTGTTAACTCTGTTGACCGAAGAATCAGGATCGTTGCATAGAGAAAGAAGAGCTGCAGAGTCATTAGTAGATTTATTATTATCGTAACATATTGATTTAATAACGTCCCACGTAGCTTTATTATTACCCTTGGCCTTTTCGAGTTCTTTTTTATCGTATTCGATTTTCACATTTTTTAAGAGGTTATTACGGTAGTTTCTATATCTCGTATATGCAAGTTTAGTAATCATATTATTGGGTTCTTTATTGGATTTCAAATGAAGTTGATCACGATTGCGTATGCTTCTTAGAAGGCCAGGCGTTACCCATGCCTTGATAATAATCTTCCTATTGGGGATTTTAGCCACTGTCGAATGCTCCCTTACAAGACAAGACCTGACAACAGCGATACAAGAGTATCGGCACATTGGTTGGGATCAGTGCAAGTAAGTATGGAATTAAAGTTCACTTGCTCTAAATGGTTTATGACCGCTGGAAGATTTATATGTCTATTGACACTTTTTCTTTTGGCTTTAGGGTTAACCGAGTCGAAGCAAAGAAATACAGGGGCGTGGTCGGTGAAATGCGAGTCAAACACGAGAGTCGTTGAAATTTTATTTGATCTCAAGAGCACATGATCCAGGCAATTACCATTTCGCGTGGGAAATTTGTGGGCTGGTAACAGCCCGTGAAATGAAGTGGCCAGCAGGTAGTCGTCCGCGTTGATATCAGTGGTATTGGGGATAATATTAATATTAATATTAATGTCACCAACTATAGCCACTGAATTTAACGCTGATAAAGATGCCAAGAAATCATTCAACGAACCAGTGAATCTATCCGCTCTTTTGAAAGCCGGTGAACGATAAATCGCCACAATTGCGGTTCCTGAATCAAGCGTCAAAACAAGACAGTTTGGCATCCTGCACCAGCGGCTCCGTTACCGATGACTCCATCGTTTTGGTTATGAAAGTTAGATTTAAACGAAGTGTAGCCATTCAATAACGGAATGTGAGTCACTTTGCTTAACCAACATTCAGTGAGTACAATAACATCGCATCCAACATCCATTGAGCTCATAAGAACAACCGAATGGTAAAAGTTACAGTTAATACTCCGTATATTAACATGCAGGATACAAAGTTTATTCTGAAATGAATGCAAATATTGTAAGCATTGATGGGGCGAACAAACCGCTGACCTAGACACATTCAGCGTCTCGACAGAATCAAAATAGTTAGTAAAACTGTTCATGATCGGAATACAAAAAAAGTTGGGAGCTAATCGTAGGAACTGGAAAATAATTTAGAAGGTTTAAAGTTGTGGGCCAATTTGTAGAAGTATATGTGTTTTTATTTTTGTATTTACTATTGACTGCGTTGTAACCGGTTTTAGACCATTGCAGTTTGAGATTGTCTAATAAAATCTGACGTGAAGAATAATGTAACTGTGTTATGAATGTCGTAATAATATAGTATAGGTGTATCAAAAACAAAAAATAATCAAAATGGGGATTAGTGTAACTTGTGAAGTGTTTGTATATGAATGTGTAACTTACAAAATGATGGGGTGCATTGTAAATATTTAACTCTAAAAGATAATAATAATGTAACACTGTTGGTTTATATAGTCAATCCACTGGTTTCAGGTTTTTTAAGTCGGCTTCATTATTGATACAATAACCTGCATCACCTTCTTTCTTACGGATGAAGATCTTTCCATGTGACGTCCAACAGAAACGAAATTCATTAGACTTACAGAAGTCACGAGCCAAATAGTACAAGCGCTTTCCTTTGAAAGTTAGATTTTCTGATAAAAAGACTGGTTTGTTAGGACCGGCTAGTTGTAGATTCGAGGTACAAAGCTTGTTGGCTGGATTTATTTTGTTATAAGTTTTCACGCACTGTAATAACTTTTCTTTCATAATAATAGTTGAGAAGTTAACTAAAATGGGTTTGTTTATTTCAGACTTAGTTTTAAAGCGGTAGACGTCGCGTATGTCAGCTGTATTTATTTTTAGCCCCAATGCTTTGCCAGTGTTGACCACGATTTTTGACAAATAATTCTTTGTTTCATTAGATTGGATAGGTATATTTCTCAGTTCGATACAAGAAGCCCTATGGAGGCTTTCTAGATTATCAACCTTTTCTTCCAATAGTTGTATATAAGCTAAGTTTTTGTTACGCTCGGCTGATAACTTATCAAATTCCTTAATTAGGTCTACATATTTAATGGACATAAAGTCTGTCGATTTTTTCATAGATTCGTTTAATTCTTTGATTTCGTCTACAGCTGATTGCAAGCTAGCATATTTTTCATTTTGTTCCTGAACAAAATTGGAAAATAAAGATCTCATTTCGTTCATGAAAACGTTCACGTCCTCTATACCATCATACTTGCTTTTCCTGTCACTTAAGTCGGGCTCTGAGACGTATTGTGTGCCATCCGATTTAGGTGGTTTTCGTCTAAGGGACATCATTTTGTATATATCAGGAGCGGAGAATAAAAGTAAAGAAATCGGTTACCTCTTAAAATTCTTTGAAGACTTATTTCAAAAATCCCCGCGTAGTACTCGATGTATTCTCCACTGCAACCGGTTCAGTGACGCGGTGCGCTGTCGCACTCTTTGGGTGACGTCACTTAGACCGTGTATGTCTCAGCTGCGGCGCAGGAGTAGGACAGCAATTATGGCAACTGTCTCAATCACTCGCGGGTCGCGGGTGTACCGGGGTGCACCTCGGCAACGTACACTTCTTACTAATTAATAAATTTGTGTTTGGAAAACGACTTTGGTAATTAGGACAATTAGAAATACGGACTTAAATTGCATTAAAAAACTATTAATAATTGCAGAGAGAAGTATTAGCACGTCTGCTCACAAAGCTATTTCTGAGGAGAAGGATGCATGCATGAATCCATATATTGTCTTTTTTGATTTTGTGAAAAAACAATTTCATTAAAGTATAAATAAATACAATAAATAATACACTTTTTAATCGTTATTTATATTCTTCCTCTGTTTCTAAATCTTTCACTGTTACCAATTTTTTAAGGTATATAACTTCTCGCTCTTTGTAAATATCACTTTATGACTTCAAATCACTCTTCAGTACTCATTAGTGTAGGTCTATAGCCTTCAGCTAATAATAATCAATGTCCAGGCTCTGTGTGTTAGTGACTAGTTGATGATAGTCTGTAAAGCCATGTCAGCTTTGAGCTTTGAACTTGGGATGCATGCCAAAATATGTTGAACTGAAACGCGTTATCACTTACTTAATTCTATAGTTTAGAGTATGATACCGATAAAAGCACTATTAAAACCATACTATATTCCATCGCACTTAACTAATATAACACCTATATTTGAACAAGCAAAATGAATAAAACATATTTTAATAATCATCATGTCGTTGGGATTATGAGCTGCTTTATGTTCATTTCTAAAATGCATTTTTTTGGACTTTTTAGAATTTGACATGAAGGAATTCCTAAATATATTTCAATTACTCATAAAGTATATTTGAATTATATTTTTTTAATGTCTTTAAAAAAATATTAGCATAAAAATAATTACGTTTGCGACAGACAGAGGATTGAAAAAAAAACCGAAATGATTTAAGAAATTAACTCTAATTAAATTTAAACTTATTACAAATTAACCCTATGAACGATGATTCCACCTCGATGTGGGAATATGGAATGATCGTTCTTACAAATAATATTAATTATTAAAACTCATGGGAATACAATGCAAATGCTTTATCGACAAATTACTTTATTAAATATAATATTACAGAAACTCAACGTAGGCGGTTTCCATATAGTAGTTCTATGTAACTAAATATAATAAGCTTTATAAATAAATAATATTTATATTTTAAATATTTAATATCAATATTTCTTTTGTTTTTAACGATTGTTAAATAACTATCATTTTATACAAAAGTTGCTTAGTTCGAATTGATAGTAATACATATTTCAAATCAAAACTGAAACAGATATTCCGCCCTTACGTTGTGGACACTCCACCTGTCCCAACGAAGTGCCTCATCTTTTTTAGTGCGTGCGACTGCGTCGGTATTTCCGGCAAAATACAATGTAGAGTCTTCAAGAGAAGAGGGAATAGGTTGCAAGGTTAATGCGCCTTACCACCTATGACTACATTTCTACTCTCTATCATGGTATGGTATTGATACCAGCAACATAAATTAGCATTCCATGAATTCACCGTGCGGGTGCCGGACCCATCGCGGTGCATGGAGTAGTGCGATGGAGTGGAAGTAGTACATGGGATTTGCGACCCAGGTGTAGGTCTAACTACTATCCAAAAATATTTGAAAGTAAAAGAAACCAGATTAGTATCTTATATAAATAAAATTCTTAGAAACGAGACAAATAGATTTGTTTACCAAAAAGTATGGAAGATAAAGAACTGGCTGTTCTTCCCGAAGCTGTAGTTTCAATTAATTCAGTAATTATGATTCTTATATTATTAGAAGAAAAATTAATACTATTAAACTTTATTAGGGAAAGCGTCTAAACTCTTTAAACTGTGCAAAGTGCTAGAAAAATGACTAATTTCTTCGTAAATTTTGAAAAAACTAAATCTGTATTTGGGTACCTCGAGTTGATGTAATATAAAGTTAACCACCAAAAAAAAAAAAAAAGCTAACTGCAAATCCCATGTAAAAAAAATACGTTGATGATATTTTAATTAACGTTACTGCCAATAAGGCTAAATTGTCTTAAATAAAACAAAATTCTGTGTTAGAAGCCATGGCTCTAAGAACACAAACAACACTGTACGACGTACATACATATAAACGTATACTGATGACTCCGCCTAAACTAAATACTTCTCGTAACTTCTACCGACAGATGTTTCGTTGAAAGTCGAGAGTATGGAGGCTATATAATATCTATAGTCTCCATAGTCGAAAGAAAGGGACCCAACACAAAGACCCACACTGCTTCTTCAATACCGATGGCAATAGTAGAATATTTTAGAAAAAGTATACCAAAAACACGTGGTGGTGTAGATGAAGATACTTTGTGACGCTCGTACGCCAAAAACTATTGATATTATGAAAAAAAATATAAATACATAAATTGTAGGAAATTTATTGTACTTTTATTTTGTACATAAATATTAAAAAAAAAATGCATTGGAAAGGATATATTTCGAAAAAACTGGTTTTAGCCGCCATTTTTTCAAAATGGCGGCGTGAGCGGCGGAGATACGAGGTGGCAAAATTGAAATTCGAAAAGAGCAAACCGAAATCTATAAAATAACCAATTTTCAAAACTCCCGGAAAACTTTCCAGGTAAAACTACCAAATGACTGGACTATTAACAGTAAATATTAAATAACATTCCATAATTAATTGCGTAGGTGGCGCTACTGTTGAAACTTATAAACTAAAACATGTAAATTCCAATGTATTTACCATTCAAATTATTATAAATAAATATGACTAACAGTATATGCTGTATTACAAACGTTAATGGCGCCTTAAATTCATATTTTTTAATGGCTATAGATATATCTAACTTTTTTTGTACAGATGAGTTTCAAGTGCTTGTACGAAACGTTTGTGCTTCGTATGTAATGTTGAGGTTGTTTTTATCTAAAAATAAAAACAACCTCAACATTACGGGGAGGTATATAGCGAAATAGTTTTGTTGTATCTAGGAGATAATTTCCTATAAAATTAGAGTTTGGGGTTTCATAAGTACTATGGTATGCCAATTTCAAATAAACAATGTGAATTTGACTTTCACAGAACTAGATTTTTAAAACCTCCAGTATGTTATTAACTGTGTATGTTTACGAATTAAATCTGAAACATACCTAGTGTTTTTTGAGATTTACTACTTACCTTTCCTTACCTACCATTACCTATCATAGTAATATTAGTGATTGTAAATCACTTTAACTTTAAATGTTTATATTTATTAATATTCGTATATGTGAAACCTACCTATCTACCTACCCATATGAAAAAGTCTGAAATTCGTAGCGTCCGGGGACCGTTTAAAAAAGAAAGAAATTAAAATGCAAGTTAGTTAACAAGACCAATAAAGAAATTACGAAATCGAATCGTATAGTCTAAGTCCTCAATGATTAACTTCGTAAAATAAACACCATCGTCAACGTACGTACTACGGTCCCTTAAAATGTTTATAAATATTTTCAAATATAAACAAATTGTTCTAATTTCATTCATATAGTTTAGTTATCTTAAAAAAATAACTTTAATACGACAATCTTTGGCCACTTGGTATTTATTATTAAGTGCATGAGCTAACGGAATATGTCAAATATAATAAAGTAAATATGTTAAGAATATTTAATTATAAAATAACAGAACACAAAAATATAACGGTGGAACATTTCGCTACCCAGTAACAAGATATCTCGTTTGTGTTTCATTATCTCTATAAGATTATATAAAAGTTATAAAAATATGTATTCATATTTTTATATAGGTGAAATTCTAATTTATTAGGTCAAGTTACGGGTAAGATTTACAGTGAGAAATATTTATGATTATGCATCTATGACCTACATTTACGTAAAAAAAATCACACTTTAATTAACAAATTTGTTTGAATACGTTGAAAATCTTAAATCAAAATCACCAATCAATAAAATAATGAAACCCAAAAATATATGTTCAAATGGTCGCCAGTCTACTCTAATAGTCAAAATAGACAAGCTTTGAATAATTATAAGGTCAAAAGTAACTATAAGCTGAAAGTATTTGTTTACTGTTTTTTTTTAATAACCTCAGTAAAAAAAATGGCGGGCGAGATATTGAATTAAGAGAATGGTCTCTATTTTCCGTGCAACTGAAGAATACACCCTATCTAAATAGGTTCATTCGAGACATTGTTCTATAGTCAGAGTAAAAAATGCCACGTTAATAATATTATTTAGTTAGTCATAATTTAAATTCAAATTCAAAATATCTTTCTTCAAGTAGGCATTTACACGCACTTTTGAATCGTCAATTACATTAAATTGGTCAGTATAGTCAGTCTGTGAGTAAGCTACCACCAGATCGGAATGCTGTTCTGCTGAGAAGAGTTGGCCAGAAACTCAACATAACTTAGTACGCCAGTGGTCAAATAAATTGATGTAGGTAACTAAAATTTCAATCCAACAACTTGACCTTCGTTGTAACTAATATGGTTATACGTTTATTATTGTTATATATATTATAATTCCCAATATTTTTTTGTTTTGACTCTATGCAACAAGAAAATTATTCAATATATTTCATCCACCGTCTATATTTATATTAAAATCAAATTTCAAATTTGAGTAAGTACCAAATAAAAAAAAATTAAATATCTACTACTCATTTAAGGTCTAAGCAAATAAATAAAGATTTTGAGGAGGTCTCGTTACTGAATCCCTGTGTGTTCAATTAATTTTTTAATTGTATATTTATTTATTGCTATATACGTTTCTTTGGGTAAGATATTCTACTTTATCCTACCCCTTAGAGTTTGTTGTTCTCTTACGTATCACACAGTATATGATTACTCCAGAATGGTAACCTTGTTAATTGCCGTTTTAATATATATATATATATATATATATATATATATATATATATATCGCAGACGGTCATTAATACGAACGCCAAACAAAACTCGACACGAAATCCGTCACACGTCATTCGGCTAGCTTCGTGCTAGGACAGAAGCAAGTTCATGGAGCGATGGACATATCACATATCGTAGCTTATTTAGCCCTATTTAAAGTATAGGATATTTTAATATTAGGTTATTTTAATAGTTTTTTAAGCGCTTTACTCTGTGTTTGCAATAAAGACCATATAAATAAATAAATATTTTAAAATCCGAAAATTTGTCGCATTTTCACAACAAACCAGAAATAATGCTTATGTATTTCTTCTTTTGTGTCATGATGACAGTCTTACATTAAAACTACAAATGTATTATAATTTGTATACACTGTAGGTAGTAATGATCTATGGCTTATTATTTGAGGCAACAGCGATATCAGGGCTTTTTTGTCGTTTTACGCTAGATTACGAGATTTTTCTCCCTCGTAAAAAGATCTATGTCTAATATGTTGACTCACGCAATAACTAACATCGCCATAAGAAGTTTCATAAAAATCCATCAAGTTGTTTTTGCGTGACGCGCTAAAAAAGAAACATAACATTTATCAACAATAACTTTGTATCAGCTAATAAAGATTTGTATTTGTGTTTATTTAAAATATAAAATAGCTATTACGACCTATTTATTAAAAGTATTACCTTTAAAAAAAAAGTAATATATACAAAGAAGAACAAAAAAAAATGAGTTATTACTTAAGAGATATCTCATAAGTAATACAATAAATAAATTATTAGATAGATACATACAATTCAGGACTATAAAAACGTCATATGAACAAAATGTTATGGAAACGTCTTACTGTATAAGCGTGTTGAAATAATGCATAAAAGTTTGGATAGTTGCAAAGTTTCAAAATTTATATTATAGGCTAACATTGACGGCCTCAGAATAGCGTAGGTGTGTGGTGAAAACCAATTTTTTATGTATATATATGATAAGTAGAACATACATATATCAGGTTGCTCATCATAATGTGGCCACTAGTATTTTTAATTAAATTATTGTTAATTAAATTTCGCAATAAACTCATTTGTATTGTAAATAATATATCATTATCGTAAATTCAAAATTCAAATTCAAAATATCTTTATTCAAGTAGGCATTTACACGCACTTTTGAATCGTCAATTACATTAAATTGGTCAGTATAGTCAGTCTGTGAGTAAGCTACCACCAGCTCGGAATGCTGTTCTGCTGAGAAGAGCTGGCCAGAAACTCAACAGTTGCTCTTTTTAAATAAAATTTAACAATGTTTGACTTATAAATTATAACATGAACCCTGCAAATGAGTCAATTTTATTTATTTTATAAACTTAAATGCAATTTTGGAACAACTAGAACCGTCGCAATCAATCGGAAAAGAAGCCCAATGATTTCAGGCAACGAAAATTAAATAATAATAGCAGTAAATATATATATATATATAATATATATATATATATACACACACATACATACACACACACAAATCTTCGGCCTGCCACACAACCAGTCACCGCAAGCAGCACCCGTTCACGAGCATAACACAAGAGCCAGCCATCACCCCCTTCGCACATATTTGAGGGAGGGAGGCAACCCGACTCCCGATGCTACCGCAAGTAGTGACTTCTAAGGAATCGGTGTGATGCAGAAGGTCGATAAAGCAAAATTAATTTACAACAAAAAACAAATTGCGGAGATTACTAGCTATTCGCAATATAATACAGATTTATGACCCAAGTTCCACACATTTCGATCAACCAAAAACTCTTGAATGTTATAGTAAGATTTATTTAATAATATACCTTTAATTTTAGATTTGAAACCAAGAAAAGGAAGATCTAAGATATCTTGTGGAACCTTATTATATATGCGTATACTCAAGCCCATGAAGGATTTCTGAACTTTTTGAAGTCTAAATTTAGGCGTTACAAGCCTATTTTTATTTCTTGTATTGATAGTATGTCTGTCGCTGTTTTTTTTATAGTCATTTAAATTTTGGCGTATATATAGTAAGTTATTAAAAATGTATTGAGAAGCGACCGTATATTATATTAGCAAGGTTGTCAAACGTGTTATACATATACACGTTGTAAGAACGAAGAACAATTATTTAGTATTGAAATGAAGTCAATTACGACAAATGGTTTTATTCCAATGAAAGGTTTTGCTATAAATTATAAATTACTAAAAACTAATAATCACTAAATCTAACAATAAATTACTAAAATCTCGATCTAATTCCAATTTTTGATAACTGTAGCTGTACTAAGTCTGACGTGACAATCCATATTCATGAGTCTAAAGGGATATCCACTTCATAAAGTTAAAAGAGTATGCATATTCTATTGAAGAGATTATCTCTTAATACCCGATGACGTGAGCATGTTTTTTTTGGTTCAAAGTAAAGTATGTATATTCAGTATTTATTAATAGTGCATTTCTGATCTGTTTTTACCTTCTTATATTGGGTGATTTTCGTATGATTTTATACTTATTATATATAAAAATAATAATTATAACAAAATCCAATATTAACGTTTACAATGTTAACGTTAATATAGGATTTTAGATTTATAAGTGAGGATTGGGGAATTAGAATAATTTTCCCTCTTAGCTAACAGCTATCCGGTTTTTTCAAAAATAGTGTCACTAGAAATCTTCTAGTCTATATTACATCTGGAGTTATATTAACGCCAAGGAGAAAAGTTTTTTGACCAATAATTACCAATATTTAGTTTGGTCCGGCAGTCGGGGTAAAAGGTTTTTTTCTACGACTGAAACGTTTTTGCAACTTAAAATCAGGGAAGACCGCGTTCAAACATTTTTTCATCATTAATTGAAATGATTGAGCGAAATTATTTGACTATGCCTAATAAAAAATACTATGTAAGAAATCCAAAAAACTGTTTTTTTTATAATACTTTTAGATTTCATATTATACTTTACTTTTTGTTTTTTCTTATTTTTTTTACTATATATTGTAGTAACGACGTATTCAGCATTTCCAATAGCACTCTGAGCGCTACCCGTGATGGCTGGGTCAGGCAAATTTTGAATCCCTGGATTGTAATCACCACCATTAGTTAAATGATCGAGATTTCGATTTTTTTTTCAATAAATACTAACCTCATCTACCTTATTATGTAATAGCAATATAAACGATTTAGTGTTTATTTAAATCATAAATTATTATGCTTATGTAGCCTATTGTCGAATACCATTTGAGAATATCTGTCAACATAAAACTGTATAAATTGTTAGGATAATAATTAGCATATTTAACATTTAACGTAAATTATTGCAGTAATAATTTAGGTTTTAAGGCTTTTTTCACGTTTTACCTTTCAATATTTCAGTAGGTGTTTAGAGAAGGGTTGTAAGGGTTAACCTATATTTTATCCACAACAGGAGGTTTTTTTTGGTAGATAAGGCTGAAATATATTATTATGGCGAGTAGATAAGGATCTCTGTTGAGTATCCTGGTTGTCAAGGTTTCCGTTTTCAGCAGTACCATTACGTGAATCCTGATAGTATTGTATTCCCAATTCCTGATATCGTTTTAAAACATTATATCTGGTAAAGTACCCTTTAATATATTTGATCAGCACAATATATTAAATTATATTATATTAAAAAAAAAAGTTTTTGATTACAAACAAACAAAGACACTGTTGAGTCTTCACTTATGTCTTCACTTTTCCAGTGTCGCAAGTGTAGAGGAAGTAGCCGTGCCTACAGCTTCTGAACCTTTCTAGAATAAAGGAAGCAGGGTGGTCATGATTGGACTTGTCTATGTTCCAATGAGATTACCTGAGTCCCTGTGCCTTGAATAAACTTTGCCCCTTCAATAGCGGCTCAAGCTTTATAACTGATGGGTTGGTGGGTTAAGATCCTTTAAACATAATCACTATGGAGCATCAAACGTATGGAGCAAGGCGAGGGTGAATGGTTATTTTTTCAGTGGTCACAAGGAATTTAGTATATATTTACATTACAATATTATTAATAGTAGTCGAGTGTTTACCTCAAGTGACCAGTGGGTCAGTAGTGACTCAGTAGTGACTCAGTAGTGACTGAGTCTAGCTGACACATTTCTTATGATTATTATATGATCATTTTAATTTAATGATTTACAAAAAAGAATTCAAGTATATTATGTTGTTATTTAACTAACTGGTGGAAACTTAAATAATAAGTAACAACCCTTTTGGGTAAAAAAAGAATATTTAAAATATTTGAAAATATCTACAAACATGTATGGCCATGTTAAGCTTATTTAAATTTATATAAATATAGAATAAAAAATAAACCAGCATCCTCTGGGAACGGGACGGTTTCCAAGAGGGCGCGGTTTCAAGCCCTTACCCGTATTGGTTTATTTTTACATTATTTATTTAATTAATATTTATAAACGTGGCTTTATTAACTCTTAAACGGTAATTTCTGTTGTGGTAACTTTTTAATTTTAACCTATACTGCCAAGTTACAAACATTGGTTCGGATATTCGAAACAAGCCCAATGGATGTCAACACCGTTCGGATAAAGATAATAATTTATAGAATGCTAAGCTCACCAAAATAGTTCTATTGTGTTAGAAACACTCAGACTCAAACATTCAGAATAAATATTATATATATGGCCGAACTAGTTTCGAACCCATTCGGGGTTAGAATTTAAGATCTCGAAGCATGCCGAAGTTCATGCAGTTCACACACAAAATTAATAGGGCCAAATTTCGATTAATTCACATGAACATAGCAGGATAAATATATATTTAACAATAGGCAAGGTTCGCGAAAAATTTAATTACAAAAAAAACGCATCATTTATTCCTATCTTATCTTTTACATTTGTCACGTCAGAATCTATTACGCCTCTTACTAGCGTCCTTACGTGACCAGTATTTCTTATAGTGGAACATTTTATCTTATATATTTTTCCACGTTAAATAATAAATAACATCACTATCTCCTTCAAGAAGATCTACAATGCTCACTTACATTTTACATTACGTTGAGGTTGACAAGAATTCGTGATTGCTTTGTTTGTGTTTTTTTTTTAAATATTTTATGAAGGTATACTAAAGGTTGAACTATTAAAATAATTATCCATAGTTTGGCCTATATAATAAGGATTTTAATTTGGTCTATATGTAATATTAAGTTATTTTTCAAAACGCCTTAACAAAAATATTTAAATTTAAGTATCTAGTGTATAACTAAATTTAAATATTTTAAGTGATATTAATCAAATAAGTTTTGATAATGATTAATAATTATTATATATCTCCTTCTATAACTGATATAAAAGGAAACCAATGGCACAGTACTCCAATTATCTTTAAAATCTCATAAGTTATCGACATCATAAACATCACCAATTAAAACTCTGAATGAAGTTGGTACAGACATTTAAAACCCTTGACAAGAAATTTAAAATGAACTCCTTAAAAGTTAAATTGTTTTTACAAATAAATGTCATCGTTCAAAGTGTGTCGTTGACATTTTTTTTTTGATAAAATCTAGAACAATTAAAATATGATTTAATAAATCTCTAGGTAGGTGTATGATATTTTGTAACGTATTTTAACTAATTTCTTGTTCATTCATTCATTCATTTTTAAAACCGTTATAACTTATATAATCTTGTAATATGAATGAGCAACAAAATTATTCTTTTATTACCAAAACAGGAAGTGTCTTCGATACACCACCATATAAAATAATCACTCGCTGCCTTAACATAAATAATCACCTGCCTCACAAAATCTAGTCTTGTTACCTCCTGCCGGTCTTTCCTCACATTTTACATATATAATATTTCCAGCATTCATAGTTAAGCGATGCCAGCATTGGGAATGTAATATATATACTAGTTGTACAATACTCCCTTGGGAAACATCAATGATATAATTTTGTATCTTTAAGCATTGTCTACACTAGTGTGTGTGCACTTACGTACCTTTTTGCATATCTCACCTTTCCACACTCACTATTATCTCGAAGAGGCTACGAAAGGTGGATTCGTATAAAATAAGCTTATATCAGCCCCATTGCTGCATTTTTCATTATCTTCGGAACTTTAATAAAGATAATCATAACATACTAGAAGATAGGCAGATCCCTGCTAACTGTTTAAGAGGTCCATAATAGGTTCAGTAAGTTTTTTTTAGTTATATTTTGTACACTAATTTTGATCCTTAAATTGCTTTTTTTTTTTCTTCCGTTTTTTTCTTTTTGTAATTTTTATAATTTTACTTTTAAATTTAGTATACAAAGTAGGATATCTGAAATAAAACCTGTTTTAATTTTTCTTTCCTTATCTAAACTACTATATCTGAGTGTCTATATTAATGAATCCACTTTAAAGTCTCGGAAGTCAGAACGTCATATATAAAGACGTTTAAAATACAATCATAAATTTTGTGATTGTAACTTAGGTTTAATTATATTTAAATATTCGTTTTCTTATATTTTAACCCGCGACCTAAAAAGGGGTGTTATAAGTTTGACCTGGGTATCTGTGTGTCTTTTGTTGCAATATAGCAGCCAAACGCGCGCACGGATTTAGGTACGGTTTTTTTTAATCGAAAGCTTGGTTTGTCGAGATGTTTCTTATTCTATGTTTGGTCGAAACAAAAGCGGTTGTCTTCAAGATATGGAGTTACCTACCTAGTTAGTTAAAACCTAAATTAGTGTGTTCGACTAACCATCTAAATGTGTTTTACTTCTTTATATTTCAACTTTTGTAGACCATCATGACTATACAATATAAGATTATATTTTCACGACTGTATGCACGTAAACGATTTAATATTTTCAGCAAGTAAATATTTTATTTGTATATAATATGTGACAGAAAATTGCATATAAATTTACTAAATTAAAACTGGTGTTGTTTTGATGTTAAATAAGTGAGGTAAGATCTTTAAATATATTAAATTTTAATTACCTTATTATAATCAAGTTGTCTAGTATTATATAAATAATTAACATATATATTCTTAGGAGAATAGTAACATACAGTTTTTGTGATTAATTTATTTTAACATCTTAATATAACAAATATCAGACTTCAGTTAAAATTATAACTTACAAAATACTAATTAATTAAAAAAACCTTTTACCATCGAAATTAATACTTACAGTGAAATGGGTAACAATACTGACAAGTATTGTAATTCCTAAAGCTGTTACCAATTAATAATAGGTAAGATTTGTTCTTGAATTGTAATCGGATACATGATTGAACACAATACCTTACCAATTATATATGATTAAGCACAATACCTTACCCCATGCTTGAGAAAATAATACGACTCTTATATAAAATTCTCTGATAAAAATTTTCAAAGGTTCATGTATTATGTTAGATAAAATTTAACGGTAGGGTAGGTTTCACATTATATAACATTATTTTGTAGGTATTCGTTTTTATATATTCCGTGCAATATTCTGCGGTTGCATCGGAAAATTTGTAAATCTTATGCTGAGCTATTCGGCTTTCCAATTCAGTGAACTTCATGTCGCATGCTTTGAATACATCATTGTTATATGTTTCAAAGGAATATACTATCATATTTTTATAATATACTATCATATTTTTATAAAATTTGTATTTCTTCCAACGCAATTATTATAGGCAATTATTGGTCTAACTCTTCTCTAGAGGACACCATGGTGTTCGTACCATTACCATCAGGCTATGTTTATTATGATTCTAATTAAATATAATATCTTTAATCAGAAAAACATAAAATTAATAGTTATTTCACCGGAATATTTTTTTAAAATATAGCAAATATCGATCATAGCATTAAATATTTATTTATCACCAATCAAAAGAAACCGCAGTTCAACCGCAGGAGATTCAAAGCTTTCAGTTCTATCAATATTTCTTATAAAACTAAGTTGTCTTTTGTATTAAATAAATATGAACTATTTACATATTGAAAATTTATTCTGTCTTATCTATTAGTATTAGACTTGAGGCTTACATAACTAAATAAATAATAATTTATTATTTTTTACATTTTATACATACAATGATTTTATATCGACATATTTTAAATACCTTATATTGTGTAATAAAAATATAAAATACGAATTATTCATTAAAAATTTAAACAATAAGTATATTATTAACATGAATCACAAGTGCAAAGAAGAAGAAAAATTGTTCACCAGCTGTAATTGCACTCATAATTAAACTGCAGCTTATTTGTACTTAGCGTAAATAAAACAAACAGCACATAGAGAACGTCTTTGTCCACATGTTCTATATCTATAGCTCCTTTTATTTATTTTATGTCTAAAAATGTAAAACGAACATCTTTAACATTATATATAGATATACTCACTGTAATAACGGAAAAAACCGTATATCATAAAAGACTTCTGTAGTTTTTTGTGTTACTTCACTGTATTTTCGGTGCTGGGTTGAAGAAATTGTATTTTATCTATCGACTCGTGGTAATACGACCATATGACAGTATTTTTCCATTAGACATGTCGCGACAGGATTCATAGAAGGTTACGTCTCTATCCCCAAGTACCTACGTTTCTTACGTATATCGTACTTTCCTCTTATAGTTGATTTGGATCTTTATTTATTCTCAGAGGATCAATATGATACGATAGTACTATCGAGTTTCAAAGAACCTAGCAACCTTAATTGGATAAGGATTTCTCACGAGTTTCTACTTGAGAAACATGTGGGTGTTTACTAAAATCATTTGTGCACTTAATCCCTGTTTCCTTTTTTAGAAGGCACATAAATTTAAATTTGTTTTCTTTTCATAAAGTCGGACCAAACTTTTAAAGCTCTTGCCAGAATTTTGTTTATCTAAGCCAAGCTCTTCTGCTCTAGTTGGAAGAAGCCATATTAAATGATGATTTATTGCATTATTATTATTATGCGAAATGTTATGTGATTTATACATTTGTCTTGCATACATTTTTGTGATAGCTAAATTTACTGAGAATGTAAGTCTTTGAAATGATTAAAGACATCATCTAACAGGTTGAGAAATCACAGAGCGACTGTTTTGTAATAAATTATCTGTTAAGTTTAATACGTATCAGTATGGTTATATAAATTATCTAATTAACAGAAGTAATTATATATCACTACAATTAACGTTGAGATGTACATATAAATTTATAAATAAACAATATTGTTTTAAAACAAATATGAAATTATAGTTTTATTTAATATATTTATTTAAATGAATTTAATATATTCCTCCAGCAAAATAGCATTTTTTTCTCTTTAATAAAAATAATAATCAAACAGTATAAATAAAATAATATTTGTGACTAAGATGCATGTCAAATCGGAAGCCTTGTGTCTTTATTCATTTGACAGAAAGACAGACAGATGTTAAATCCATAGCTATAGACTACCCTATTTGATACGTCATAGAAAATTATGTCTTAGCAAATTTTTCCGATATGCAATGTCTCAATAAGTTTGTGGTATAGATGTTATAAAATAATGAGTGTTTACAATTAAATTGAAATTAAATTTGGTTTTCATTTAGTAAAAGCTTGTAAATATGATATTTTATTTATTTTTAATTTTTCATTTAATTTAGTAACAAGCAATGCATTTGTTACAATATTATAATATTGCCACATATAAGATTGTTATTATATAATAATTTGGAATGAAGGTAAAATAAAGTTATTATTATTTATATAACTACATAATTCCGTTGACAATAAATGTTGCAAAATATTACTGTTGCAATTAGATTTAAGAATATAGACTAATTATTATCAAAAGCTATCATTAAGAAATTAAATTATTATTTTTAAATATCTGATTCTTTAAGCCATAAATAAATGTGTGAAATAATATTGTTATTAACATATCTAGTTATTAATGTTGTTAAAAGTTGTGAATATGACAAAACTCCAAAAGCTGCTGTTGGCGCTCCTGTCGCTTTAATCTTGTTATTGAAATGGATTAGAGTATTTATAAGGTAATCTGAATAGAACAGCTGGTAAGATAAGTGATTTTTAAAATTACATTTGCGCAGGCGCTGTAAGTAGTTGAGTTTGAAAAACATGAGGACCGCATACTGTTGCTTTAGAACTCAGAAAAGCTTGCAGATTATATTATATTAAATATAATAACAATTCTGAATATCGTGCTTAATATCGTAAGGTATTAAAATAAAAATAAAATAAATAGAACTTATTGGTTCTTATTATTTAAGTTAAATCAATAATTCATTAATTTATATGAATAAATATTGAAAGGAATCAAAACATTACGATTTATTATTAAATAGTCGTTCAAAAATAATGTAACTAAAATATAGCTAACGTTATATAATGTATTTGTAATTGTAACTACAAGAGTAATATAGATATTGCTATTTTTATTATATTCAATGTACCGGGAGTCATTTTGTCATATTAAATATTTTATTTATTCAGTTCCTTCTTTTCTTTAAACTTATTCAGATAATGAATTAATAAACCATTTTATAGTGAAAACTAGATTGATTAAATACTACTACATTATTTTAGTTTTCTTTATTTGTAGAATCTAACGACAATTAATAATATTTTAATAACACTAACACTGACTGATAGACAAACCACCACGCCGATAGAAATGTTAAATGTTAAAAAAATATTTATTTATATTACTAATTATACATTTTTAATTCCATTCCCTAGGTGATAAAGTAGTTCTAAAGTTTATATATAAAGTATTTTGTGCACAAAAATATATATATTTCTAAAATGTTACAATTCAAAATAAGGCATCAAAATCTTTCTAATTTAATTTATTAATATAAGTTACCATAGATTTCAAAACAAAAAATATATATATTTTTCTTTTTATTTAGGACCCACATAATGGATTTACAATGTTTCAAGAGACGGATATTCAATTTCAAAGTGAATTGTTTGTATTTTTTCTCTTACTGTGTGCTTGAAGCTACATAAAAACTTTTGATGGTACTTGTCCTTTTCTATCGCTAAAGTTTCGGAGTCTGCGGTCTTGTAACAAAGTTAAAGCAGCTCTTAGAACCAAATGTTACTCGACTGGTATTGTAACTCAACTTTATATTGTTGTAACTTTGACACAACATTCTTTATAAATTCTGATTAGGGCCAAGCGAAACTGTCGTAACTGTTCTTTGTAATCAATAAATTAAATTTATATTTTTTTTAAATTACCAGTTTTTTGTGTAGTGTCGAAATCCATTACATTCAGTTAATTACAAAAAAATATAAATTTATTATATATTTCATATTGTTCCTAAAAATATCAGATATAAAACGAAGGTTATTACGCAAAAACATTTCCATATAAAACTAGAATCATTATTCGTTTTGAACTTTTCGCGTTGAACAAAAGTTAACTGAAAACGCCGGGATTCATTTAAATCTCTCGTGTATTTGTACATTTTTTCGTTTAAACTATTTTCGGCTTTGTGAAACATATCGCGATTTTTAGTTTTAAATTACCTCATAAAGTTTATTGTAATTTGATATTAATCGTTAAAGTCTTTATATATTTGTAGTCTTTTATAATTCTAATATTTTAAACTTACACAAGATACATCTCGTTGTTCCTAATATTATAATACCTTATATTATAATACCTTATATTATAATACCTAGTATAATTAGATACATTTTGAAAAACCAAAAAGGAGAATAAAATTTCAATTACCCTAAAATGATGAATAATATATTTTATTTTAACGTGTGTTTGGGAACAAAGGCAACATTTTCAAATCTCCACAGTATTGCACGAATCTAAGATACAAGAAGCAGAGAAAGTGCAATATGTGTAAAATTGCGGCTTGGCTCAGATTCCATTTTAAATCGGGCCTCGGAACAGAATTTCTTGGACAAGATTTACGATGAACGAAATGCCACCCTATCTTACTTAGAATTTTACAGGAGGGTGGCCATTTAATATTTTTTTTATGTCAGTCCAAATATTTTTTCTATTCTTTTAATGAATTATGTGAAACATAATCAGGTATTATAATCATATGTTAACATTAAAAATAAGTAAGATATTTTTTTCCTTTTAGGTGATTGCCTAAAGTTTAAATGTAAAAATAACAATTATATTGTCATATGTTATTATATAATTAAAATTTGTATAAAGTAAAATATTTTTAATATAATTAATATAATATATCAATAACATTATACTTATTGCTAAAAAATAAATTAAAAATAAAAAAAAAGCCCCGATACAAAAAGACCTCTAAAAATATATATTTTTTATGTATTATTGTAGTCGTTACGTCGGAGAACCGTTGTACCTACGTTGATAGTGAATATTTTAAGAAGTTAATCATTGAGGACATAGACTATACGATTCGATATCGTAATTTCTTTATTATCCTTGGTAACTTACTTGCATTTTAATTTCTTTCTTTATTAAACTGTCCCCAAAAGACTAAGGTCACTTAATGGTCAGAAAAAAAATAGTAATAACGACATGGCTCACAAATGCAATCGGTCTATGATTCTTAAAGAGAGTTTTTCACTTTTCTTGAAGAACAAGATGACCACACCCTTTGACCAAGCCTCCTGTGTGATTCCTTCGTAGGTGGCAAATAGCTCCGATAAAGCCTTGAGGAGCCTTCGGCCTTTAGGGTCTCTGTTGTAGTGCCGTCATCACCCGGGGCTGTCAATATATGTTATCAATATTATTTATATAGCCATTAATGTGTATTCGATAGATTTTCTAATTATAACCCAACCTCATACAATTATTTTGTGTTATTTTTTGTTCGTAGTTAAACGAAAATATAATAATTTTATTATGATGTTATTATTTTTATCATCAAAATAATAATGCATGAAAATTAAAAACATGTGTGTGCTACCATCCAATTTTTAGTTTATCGAAACTTGTTTATATACCAATTGAATCTTTGGGAATCTTTGGTTTTTTATACGAAACCATTATATGAAAAACAAAGTTGACAAACAAAAATTGTTCGTCTGTTAAAATGCCCGTAGTCATGACTTCAGTTTTACTGATATTTATCTTGAGGCCAAACTTTGCACACGTCTCGTCCAGACCAGTCATCAGCTCTTGTAGAGAAGTTGGGGAGTCGGTTAAAAAGCAAAGATCATCTGCGTACATGATCTCCGTGATCACTCTACATGAAACCTTGGTGTGGGCCTTCAGTCTAGCTAGGTTAAAAAGTCTGCCATCAGTTCGGAAGCGAATATGGATGCCTGTTGCTACTTTTTGTAGCGTTTCGTTGACCACAGCTGCAAAATAGATGGCAAATAGCGTAGGAGCAAGAACACAGCCTTGCTTAACCCCACAGCTGACGGCAAAGAAATCAGATACGTCCCCATCAGCCGATGCACAACAAGTCATTCCGTCGTGTAGTAGTCGAACTAAACATACAAATTTTGTCGGGCAACCTACCTTCTCCAGAATTATCCATAGGGCCTCACGAGGAACACAATCAAAGGCCTTTTCCAGGTCAACAAAACACAGATACAGTGATCGACCTTGTTCTCGGCTCTTCTCTTGTAGCTGTCGCACGCTAAAAATAGCCTCACAGGTACCTCGCTCAGGGCGGAAGCCAAATTGAGTTTCTGGTAGTATTTACTCCGAAACTGGGACTAAACGGTTTAGTAAAATTCTGGCAAACACTTTTCCAGGAGTAGAGAGGAGCAATATGCTACGATAAGAATTACAGTTAGTCTGTCACCTTTATTCTTATACAGTGAACAGATACGCGAGATCTTGAATTCAGATGGAACTTGCTCATCGCACCACATCTGAGTAAAAAGTTTCCACATTGCGACATGAAGTCCCTCCCCACCGTACTTCAAAAGTTCACCAGGGATATCATCAACGCCAACTGCTTTCTTATTTTGTTGATTCCTGATAGCTACTATGACTTCCTGCAGTGTGGCTGGTTCATCAAGCTCAGATTTTTGCGGGAGAGGTGTGATCTTCTTTAACTGTTGAATATCAGCTGACCGGTCAACATTCAGTAACTCCGCAAAGTGCTTAACTCTAAATGTTTAAATTTATTAATATTCGTATATATGAAACCTACCTATCTACCTACCCATATGAAAAAGTCTGAAATTCGTAGCATCCGGGGACCGTTTAAAAAAGAAAGAAATTAAAATGCAAGTTAGTTAACAAGGCCAATAAAGAAATTACGAAATCGAATCGTATAGTCTAAGTCCTCAATGATTAACTTCGTAAAATAAACACCATCGTCAATGTACGTACAACGGTCCCCCGACGCAACGAATTCAATAAGTACATAATAATATTATTTTTTTTTCTTTTTAAAGGTCTTTTTGTATCGGAGTTTTTTTAAATTTTTCATTCTTTTTTTATATAAATTTAAATGAGCTTAACATGTTTAATGTTTATAGATATTTTCAAATATAAACAAATTGTTATAATTTCATTCATATAGTTTAGTTATCTTAAAAAATTACTTTCACACGACAATCTTTGGTCACATGGTATTTATTTTTACATGTAAGAGCTTATATGACGAAATATGTCGAATATTATTAAGTAAATATGTTAAGAATATTTAATTATAAAATAACAGAACGCAAAAACATAACGGTAGAACATTTTGCTACCCAGTAACGAGATATCTTGTTTGTGTTTCATTATCTCTATAAGATTATATAAAAGTTATAAAAATATGAATTCATATTTTTAAATATATGAAATTCTAATTTATTAGGTCAAGTTACGGGTAAGATTTACAGTGAGAAATATTTATGATGATGCATCTATGACCTATATTCACGTAAAAAAAAACACAGTTTAATTAACAAATTCGTTTGAATACGTTGAAAATCTTAAATCAAAATCACCAATCAATAAAATAATGAAACCTAAAAATATATATTCAAAAGGTCGCCAGTCTAATAGTCAAAATCGACAAGCTCTGAATAATTCTAAGGTCAAAAGAAGTAACTATAAGCTGAAAGTATTTTTTTACTGTTTTTTTTAATAACCCCAGTAAAAAAAAAAAAGAATACACCCTGTGTAAATAGGTTCACTCGAGACAGTCATATTGCACAAGGTAGCCATTGTTCTATAGTCAGAGTAAAAACCGCTACGTAAATAATATTTTTTAGTTAGTCATAATTTAAATTCAAATTCCAAATATCTTTATTCAAGTAGGCATTTACACGCACTTTTGAATCGTCAATTACATTAAATGGTCAGTATAATCAGTCTGTGAGTAAGCTACGACCAGATTGGAATGTTGTTCTGCTGAGAAGAGCTGGCCAGAAACTCAACATAACTTAGTACGCCAGTGGTCAAATAAATTGATGTAGGTAATTAAAATTTCAATCTAATAACTTGACCTTCTTTGTAACTAATATGATTATAGTTTTATTATTATTATAAATATTATTATAATTTAAATTCCCATTATTTTTCTGTTTTGACTCTATGCAACAAGAAAATGATTCAATATATTTCTTCCACCGTCTATATTTATTTTAAACTCCAATTTCAAATTTGAGTAAGTATCAAATAATTAAAAAAATATTTGAATATCTACTACTCATTTAAGGTCTAAGCAAAAAAATAGGATTTCGCGGAGGTCTCGTTTTTGAAATCCCTGCCTGTTTCGGTTTATTTTTTCATTCTATATTTATTTATGGCTATACACGTTTATAAATATTTTAAAAAAGGTTCTTTTACCAGAAACCCTTTAACAGAGGATACATTTGTAACATTTTGGGTAAGATATTCCACTTTATCCTACCCCTCAGAGTTTGTCATTTTCTTACGTATCACAAAGTATATGATTACTCCACAATCTTAACCTTGTTAACAATTATTATGGTCTGGTTCGCAATATTATATTTGATTTCAAATCGTTTCTTGATTTCCGTTTTAATATATATATGTCGGAGACGGTCATTAATACGAACGCCAAACAAAACTCGACACGAAATGCGTCACATGCCATTCGGCTAACTTCGTGCTAGGACAGAAGCAAGTTCATGGAGCGATAAACATATCGTAGCTTACTGCTCTATTTAAAGTATAGGATAATTTAATATAAGTTATTTTTATTTTTTTTTAAGTGCTTTACTCTGTGTTTGCACTGTATTTTTAGGTTGACTGGCAGAGAATGCTTTTAAGCATTAAGTCCGCCTATTGTACTAGTTTTAGGAAATAAAGACCAAATAAATTAATAAATATTTTGAAATCCGAAAATTTGTCGCATTTTCACGACAAAACAGAAAAAATGCTTATGTATTTCTTCTGTTTTGTCATGGTGACAGTCTTACATTAAAACTAAAAATGTATTGTAATTCGTATACACTGTAAGTAGTAATGATCGATGGCTTATTATTTGAGGCAACAACGATTTCATGTCATTTTCTGTCGTTTTAGGATAGATTACGAGATTTTTCTCCCTCGTAAAAAGATCACTGTCTAATATGTTGACTCACGCAATAATCTATCGTCAAAAGAACTTTCATAAAAATCCATCAAGTTGTTTTTGCGTGACCCGCTAGAAAAGAAACAATATCAACAATAACTTTGTAGCAGCTAACAAAGTATTTGTGTTTATTTAAAATATAAAATAGATATTACGACCTATTTATTAAAAGTATTACGTTTTTAGAAATGGGTAAAATATACAAAGCAGAACGAATATTTAATAAGTTATTACTTATACAATATCTCATAAGTAATCATACAATAGATAAATTATTAGATAGATACATACAATTCAGGACTATAAAAAAGTCATATGAATAAAATGTTATGGAAACGTCTTACTGTATAAGCGTGTTGAAATAATGCATTAAAGTTTGGATAGTTGCAAAGTTTTAAAATTTATATTATAGGCTAACATTTTCGGCCTCGGAATAGCGTAGGTGTGTGGTGAAAACTAAACTTTGATGCGTATATATGATAAGTAGAACATACATATATCAGGTTGCTCATCATAATGTGACCGCTAGTATTTTTAATTTAATTATTGTTAATTAAATTTCGCAAAAAACTCATTTGTATTGTAAATAATATATCATTATCGTATATTATATTAGCAAGGTTGTCAAACATGTTTTACATATACACATTGTAAGAACGAAGAACAATTATTTAGTATTGAAATGAAGTCAATTACGACAAATGGTTTTATTCCAATTAAATGTTTTGCTATAAATTATAAATTACTAAAAACTAATAATCACTAAATCTAATAATAAATTACTAAAATCTCGATCTAATTCCAATTTTTGATAACTGTAGCTGACCTAAGTTTGACGTGACAATCCATATTCATGAGTCTAAAGGGATATCCACTTTATCTCTTAATACCCGATGACGTGAGCATGTTTTTTTTTATTCAAAGTAAAGTATGTATATTCCGTATTTATTAATAGTGCATTTCTGATCTGTTTTTATCTTCTTATATTGGATGATTTTCGTAAGATTTTATACCTATTATATATAAAAATAATAATTATAACAAAATCCAATATTAACGTTTAGTGTTAACGTTAATATAGGATTTTAGATTTATAAGTGAGGTTTGGGGAATTAGAAAAATTTTGCCTTTTAGCTAACAGCTATTCGATTTTTTCAAAAATAGTGTCACTAGAAATCTTCTAGTCTATATCACATCTGGAGTTATATTAACGCATAGGAGAAAAGTAATTTCACCAATAATTACCAATAATTAGTTTGGTCCGGCAGTCGGGGTAAAAGTTATTTTTTTCTACGACTGAAACGTTTTTGCAACTTAAAATCAGAGAAGACAGCGTTCAAACATTTTTTTCATCAATAATTGAAATTATTGAGCGAAATTAATTGACTATGCCTAATAAAAAATACTATGTAAAAAAGCCAAAAAACTATTTTTTATACTATATCTTATTTTTTTTTACTATATATTGTAATAAAGACGTATTCAGCGTTTCCAATAGCACTCTGAGCGCTACCCGTGATAGCTGGGTCAGGCAAATTTTGAATCCCTGGATTGTAATCACCACCATTAGTTAAATGATCGAGATTTCGATTTTATTTTACAATAAATTAACCTCACCTACCTTATTATGTAATAGCAATATAAACGATTAAGTGTTTATTTAAATTATAAATTATTATGTTTATGTAGTCTATTGTCGAATACCATTTGAAAATATCTGTCAACATAAAACTGTATAAATTGTTAGGATAATAATCAGCACATTTAACATTTAACGTAAATTATTGCAGTAATAGGTTTTAGGTTTTTTTTCACGTTTTACCTTTCAATATTTCAGTAGGTGTTTAGAGAAGGGTTGTAAGGGTTAACCTATATTTTATCCACAACAGGAGGTTTTTTTTGGTAGATACGGCTGATATATATTATTGTGGCGAGTAGATAAGAATCTCTGTTGTGTATCCTGGTTGTTACAGTTTCCGTTTTCTGTAGTACCATTATGTGAATCCTGATAGCATTGTATGCCCAGACCCTGATATCGTCTTAAAACATTATATCTGGTAAAGTTACTTTGATAATATATTTGATCAGCACAATATATTAATATTAAAAAAAAAGTTTTTGATTACAAACAAACAAGGACACTCTTTAGTCTTCACTTATGTCTGCACTTTTCCAGTGTCGCAAGTGTGCGAAAGTAAACTAGCCGTGCCTACAGCTCCTGAACTTTTCTGGAATAAAAGAAAGCAGGTGGACCTGTCTATGTTCCAATGAAATTACCTGAGTCCCTGTGCCTTGAGTAAACTTTGCTACTTCGATAGCGGCTCAAGCTTTATGACCGATGGGTTAATGCGGTTAAGATCCTGTACACTTAATTATTAAGGAGCAAGCATCAAACGTATGGAGCAAGGCGAGGATGAATGGTTATTATTTTAGTGGTCACAAGGAACTTAGTATATATTTACATTACGATATTATTATTAGTAGTAGAGTGTTTACTTCAAGTGACCCACTACTGAGTCTAGCCGACACATTTCTTATCATTATTATAAGATCAATTTAATTTTATGATTTACAAAAAAAATCAAGTATATTATGTTGTTATTTAACTAACTGATAGAAACTTAAATGGTAACAACCCTTTTAGGTAAAAAAAGAATATACAAAATATTTGAAAATATCTATAAGCATGTATGGCCATGTTAAGCTTATTTAAATTTATATAATAAATAAATAAATAAATAACCTTGTAAGCTGAATGAGTAACAAAATTATTCTTTTATTACCAAAACAGAAAGTGTCTTCGATACACCACCATATAAAATCTAGTCTTGTTACCTCCCGTCAGTCTTTCCTCATATTTTTACATATATAATTATAATAATAATAATTTCCGTTACTTTCCTGCTCCCCAAAAATAATGGATATCTTCTAAATTCTAAAATGTCAACTCTAGGTTTAGAATCGTCAGTTATCGGTATTCTACACATCAATGGGTGGAGTCATGGAAAGTAAAGGATATTACGTAACAGTTACACAATATTTTTTTTAAATTAGAGCATACAAATCCTTCTTGGTAGATTTTTAACAAACGCTGGTGTATGCTAGGGCTGAGTACTATTACCAACACTGTTCCTTTTGCATATCTATAATATGTTAGATATCTCCAGCATTCATGGTTAAGCGATGATACTGGGAATATAATATATATACCAGTCGTACAAGACTCCCTTGGGAAACACCAATGATATAATTTTGTTTTTGTTTAAGTGAAAAATTAAATGTTGTTTCTAAACTAAACTCTGAGGTGTTGGGTGATTCGGCTATACATATTAAAAGTAGTAATAAAAACATAAATATAAGGAATAAAAATCAAATTAATGATAGGTCCTCTGTTATGCACAACCATAATTACTTTGTTTTTTCTGACCAATTAGGTCAGGGCTTTGGGTCTCTTTTAAGTAGGGAATTAAATAATGTATATAATATATGCTCACCTGGTGCTAGTTACCAGCACAATTTAGATAAAATAATTAATTTTGACTCAAAGTTGACTGAAAACAGTACTATTGTACTATTACATGGAGATGGTTTGTCGATTAAGAAAATTGAAATAATTAATAATATTGAGAAATTATTGAAATTGCATAATAAGAATAATTGTAAAATTGTAATTTGTGCATTTCCATATTCATCTTCTTATTCAGACAAACAAAATAAATATATATATAACTTAAATTTGACATTATATAATTTGACATACCGTCATAGTGATACATTCTTTTACTTTGATGTAAATAAATTTATTTATAATAGGTTTAGGATGACAAAAGGTACAATGTATCTGCCTTTATATTATAAAAAACAAATTGCTACTTTAGTAGCATTTAATTTAAAAAACTTCGTTATAAGGGATATAACGAAAAATAAATGTACTTTAAATAATGTATTACTGACAGAACATAAGCATTCCACTTTAAACTAATAGATAAGACAAAGCCTAAGTTGTTAAATATTGTCCATCAAAATATACAAGGCTTAGGTGGCAAGGAATTGGAAGTGGAACTCTTTGTTCAAAAATATGACATAAGTTTATTGTGCATTACAGAGCACTGGTTATCAAAGAATAACAATATTATAAATGTACAAAATTATAAATTGTCAAGTTCGTTCTGTAGAGAGAAAGCTATTCGCGGTGGCTCACTTATCTTAGCTCGTAACGATGTAGTGTTAAAGTCTCGATCAGATATAGTGGCGCTCTCTGTCGAGCGAATTATTGAACTATCCTGCATTGAGCTCAATGAACATATTATATTGTGCGTGTACCGACCCCCCTCTAGTGACTTTGATGAATTTGAAAACAAAATGGAGGATATTTTAACTAAGCTTTGTCATAAAAACAAGTCCGTGATTGTTTGCGGCGATTTCAATGTAGATATATTACAAGAAAATTCGTCTAGTGTACGTTTATTAAATTTGTTTAAATCTTTTAACTTACTGAACGTCTTTTTTGAACCTACTCGTATTACTAGTATTTCCGCGACTTGTATTGATAATGTGTTCTGTCGCTGTAACATTTATGAAGAAACAGTAATGACGAATTTAAGTTCAGACCACTGTGGTCTAAAATTTTCTCTATTAATTAATCACGAAAGTGAAAAGCCCCAAAGGTTTACTTGTAGAACAATTACAAAAAAGTGGGTAAAGTAAACATGAGCGATGATAATCCAAATAATTTATATAATAACATTTTCGGTTTTTTGTTACAAGAATTTAATAATGTTTTTAAGCCAAAAACTATGACTAAATACCTGAAACTTAAATTTAGTGATTGGGCTACCGTGGGAATATATAAAAAAAGAGATAAGTTATATGATTTATATAGTGAGAGGCAATGGAATCAAGATCCGGTATTCTTGAATAAAGTTAGGATTTTTTCTAAAATATTTAAGACCGTTTGCATACAAGCTAAGTCGATTTACATAAGAAATAAAATCTTAAACTCAGAAAATAAAATAAAGGCAACTTGGGATGTTTTATCTAGTGTTTCTGGGAAAAATAGGGCTGCTAATGGACATATTAAGTTAAAAATTGATAATATTGAAATAAATTCAAATTCAACTGTGGCGGCTATTTTTGAGACTTTTTTTAACGAAATTCCTTTAACAGTCACGCGTAATTTAAATTCTTCACCATGTGATGCAATCGTCAAATTGACGAATAACGTAAGAGTCAGTAATAAATGTTTTGTTTTTAAACCTGTTACATCATATGAAATTGTTAAAACTTTTAGAAATCTAAATATGAAAAAAACCGGTGATCTTTGGGGTATGTCAGTAAAATAACTAATAAGTATTATAAATGATATTGCTCCACAATTATCCTTAATTTTTAACAAATGTATTGAAACCGGTACTTTCCCAGACTTAATGAAAAATAGTAAAGTAGTTCCTTTGTTCAAAAGTGGCGATAGACTAATACCCGGAAATTATAGACCTATCTCTATTTTACCTACTTTAAGTAAAATCTTCGAAAAAATTATACTAAACCAAATGTCAGAATTTGTTTATAGCAATGAAATCATGCATAGTGAACAATATGGTTTCACCAAAGGCAAATCAACAACTGATGCGGGTGCCACGCTTCTTAAGCACATTTACGACGCATAGGAAAAGTCACAGAATGCAATCGGAGTGTTTTGTGATTTATCTAAAGCCTTTGATTGCGTGGACCATCAAACATTACTTTGCAAACTTAATCACTATGGTGTGCGTAGTGCTGCGCTTGATCTTATTGCCTCTTACTTGAATCAAAGAGTTCAGACGGTTGATGTAAATAATTGTAAATCGGTTGGATCTCACCTAAAAATGGGTGTTCCACAAGGATCTATTCTAGGCCCTTTCTTATTTTTACTCTATATTAATGATTTGATCTTTTACGTAAAAGGACTATGTGACATTGTACTTTTTGCTGATGATACCTCACTTATTTTTAAAGTTGATCGTAATAAACCTAATTTTGACAAAGTTAACTGTGCTCTGTCACGTGTTCTTCATTGGTTTGAAATTAATAATTTGGTATTAAATGCTAAGAAAACTAAATGCATGGAATTTACACTTCCTAATGTAAAAAGTCAAGATTGTAGTTTATTCCTTAACAATGAAGTGTTAGAACTGACGGACTCGACAACTTTCTTAGGTATAACTTTAGATAAAATGCTCCAGTGGAACCCCCATCTCTCGACACTCGCAAGCAAACTTAGCTCAGCCGTCTTTGCAATTAAAAAAGTAAGACAATTAACAGACGCTAATACGGCTCGACTCGTTTATTTTAGTTATTTTCACAGTATATTGTCTTACGGTATCTTACTGTGGGGCAGCGCTGCCGAAATTAATTCTATATTTATTTTACAAAAACGAGCTATACGGGCTATTTGTAACTTAAAAGCTAGAGACTCCCTAAGAGAAGTTTTTAAAGAAATCGGTATTCTTACGGTCGCTTCTCAATACATTTTTAATAACCTACTATATATACGCCAAAATTTAAATGACTATAATAAAAACAGCGACAGAAATACTATCAATACAAGAAATAAAAATAGGCTCGTGACGCCTAAATTTAGACTTCAAAAAGTTAAGAAATCCTTCATGGGCTTGAGTGTACGCATATATAATAAGGTTCCACAAGATATCTTAGATCTTCCTTTTCTTGGTTTCAAATCTAAAATTAAAGGTATATTATTAAATAAATCTTACTATAACATTCAAGAGTTTTTGGTTGATCGAAATGTGTGGAACCTGGGTCATTGACTCATTTGCAGGGTTGATGTTATAATATAATATATTTAATTTATAAGTCAAACATTGTTAAATTTTATTTAAAAAAAGCAACTGTTGAGTTTCTGGCCAGCTCTTCTCAGCAGAACAGCATTCCGAGCTGGTGGTAGCTTACTCACAGACTGACTATACTGACCAATTTAATGTAATTGACGATTCAAAAGTGCGTGTAAATGCCTACTTGAATAAAGATATTTTGAATTTGAATTTGAATTTGAATTTGTATCTTTAAGCATTTTCTACACTAGTGTGTGTGCACTTACGTAACTTTTTGTTATCTCACCTTTCCACACTCACTATTATCTCGAAGAGGTTACGAAAGGTGAATTCATATAAAATAGGCTTGCATCAGCCCCATTGCTGCATTTTTCATTATCTTCGGAACTTTAACAAAGAAAAACATAATATAATAGAAGATAGGCAGATCCCTGGTAACTGTTTAAGAGGTCCTAAATAGGATCAGTAAGTTCTTTTTTAGTTATATTTTGTAAACTAATTTTGATCCTTAAATTGCTATTTTTTCTTCCGTTTTTTTTTTATTTTGTAATTTTTATTATTTTACTTTTAAATTTAGTATACAAAATAGGATATGTGAAATAAAACCTGTTTTAATTTTTCTTTTCTTATTTAAGCTACTATCTGAGTGTCTATATCAATGAATCCACTATAAAGTCTTTGAACGTCATTTTCAAAAAAGTTTAAAATACAATCATAAATTTTGTGATTGTAACTTAGGTTTAATTATATTTTAATATTCGTTTTTGTATATTTTTAGCCCGCGACCTAAAAAGGGGTGTTATAAGTTTGACATGTGTGTCTGTCTGTCTTTTTGTAGCAACATAGCAGCCAAACGCGAGCACGGATTAAGGTACGGTTTTTTTTTATCGAAAGTTTGGTGTGTCGAGATGTTTCTTATTCTGTGTTTAGTCGAAACAAAAGCAGTTGTCTTCAAGATATGGAGCTTTTATTGGTGCTGGTGAAAGTTTCCTATGCAATATTGATATTAAAAATCTAAATTAGTGTGTTCAACTATCTAAATGTGTTTTACTTCTTTATATTAAAACTTTCGTAGACCATCATGACTATACAATATAAGATTATATTTTCACGACTGTATTCACGTAAATGATTTAATATTTTTAGCAAGTAAATATGTTATTTGTACATAGGTGAAAAGGTACATATCCTATGTGACAGAAATTAGCATATAAATTTACTAAATTAAAACTTGTGTTTTGATATTAAATAAGTAAGGTAAGATCTTTAAATATATTACATTTTAATTACCTTATTATAATCAAGTTGTCTAGTATTATATAAATAATTAACATATATATTCTTAGGAGAACAGTAACATACAGTTTTTGTGATTAATTTATTTTAACATCTTAATATAACAAATATCAGACTTCAGTTAAAATTATAACTTACAAAATACTAATTAATAAAAAAAAACCTTTTGCCATCGAACTTACAGTGAAATGGGTAACAATACTGACGAGTATTGTAATTCCTAAAGCTGTTACCAATTAATAATACGTAAGATTTGTTCTTGAATTGTAATCGGATACATGATTGAACACAATACCTTACCAATTATATATGATTAAGCACAATACCTTACCCCATGCTTGAGAAAATAATACGACTCTTATATAAAATTCTCTGATAAAAATTTTCAAAGGTTCATGTATTATGTTAGATAAAATATAACGCTAGGGTAGGTTTCACATTAGATAACATTATTTTGAAGGTATTCGTTTTTATATATTCCGTGCAATATTCTGCGGTTGCATCGGAAAATTTGTAAATCTTATGCTGAGCTATTCGGCTTTCCAATTCAGTGAACTTCATGTCGCATGCTTTGAATACATCATTGTTATATGTTTCAAAGGAATATACTATCATATTTTTATAATATACTATCATATTTTTATAAAATTTGTATTTCTTCCAACGCAATTATTATAGGCAATTATTGGTCTAACTCCTCTCTAGAGGACACCATGGTGTTCGTACCATTACCATCAGGCTATGTTTATTATGATTCTGCTTAAATATTATATCTTTAATTATAAAAACATAAATTAATAGTTATTCCACCGGAATATTTTTTAAAATATAGCAAAATCGATCACAGCATTAAATATTTATTTATCACCAATCAAACGAAACCGCAGTTCAACCGCAGGACATTCAAAGCTTTCAGTTCTATCAATATTTCTTGTAAAACTTTTGTATTAAATAAATATGAACTATTTAAATGTGGAAAATTTATTCTGTCTAATCTATAAGTATTAAAGTTGAGGTTTACATAACTAAATAAATAATAATAAAGTAGATATATGTATCATAGACTTCAATGAAGTTTTATAACTCAATATAAATAATTTCTTATTTTTACATTTTATACATACAATGATTTTATATCTACATATTTTAAATACCTCATATTGTGTGATAAAAATATAAAATATGAATTATTCATTCAAAATTTAAACAATAAGTATAAAAAATTAATCTAATTACGCCAATTTTTTTATGTTTTGAATTAAAATCCCAACGTATTTACAGTCAAATCATATAAATTAATTAAACAATAAGTATATTATTAACATGAATCACAAGTGCGAAAAACAGGGAAAATTGTTCACCAGCTGTAATTGCACTCATAATTAAACCGCAGCTTATTTGTACTTAGCGTGGATAAAACAAACAGCACATAGAGAACGTCTTTGTCCACATGCTCTATATTTTCTTTTATTTATTTTGTGTCTAAAATGTAAAAAGAATATCTTAACCATTATCCATAAATATACTCACTGTAAAAACCGTACATCATAAACGACTTCTGTAGTTTTTTGTGTTACTTCACTGTATTTTCGGTGCTGGGTTGAAGAAATTGTATTTTATCTATCGACTCGTGGTAATACGACCATATGACAGTATTTTTCCATTAGACATGTCGCGACAGGATTCATAAAAGGTTACGTCTCTATCCCCAAGTACCTACGTTTCTTACGTGTATCGTACTTTCTTCTTATAGTTGATTTGGATCTTTATTTATTCTCAGAGGATTAATATGATACGATAGTACTATCGAGTTTCAAAGAACCTAGCAACCTTAATTGGATAAGGATTTCTCACGAGTTTCTACTTGAGAAACATGTGGGTGTTTACTAAAATCATATGTGCACTTAATCCCGGTTTCCTTTTTTAGAAGACACATAAATTTAAATTTATTTTCTTTACATACAGTTCGAGCAAACTTTTGAAGCTCTTGCCAGAATTTTGTTTATCTAAGCCAAGCTCTTCTGCTCTAGTGGGAAGAAGCCATATTAAAAGCTGATTTATTGCATTATTATTATGAAATGTTATATGATTTATACATTTGTCTTTCATACATCCTTGTGATAATTATATTGACTGAGAATGTAAGTCTTTGAAATGATTAAAGACATCATCTAACAGGTTGAGAAATCACAGAGCGACTGTTTTGTAATAAATTATCTGTTAAGTTTAGACGTATCAGTATGGTTATATAAATTATCTAATTAACAGAAGTAATTATATATCACTACAATTAACGTTGAGATGTACATATAAATTTATAAATAAACAATATTGTTTTAAAACAAATATGAAATTATAGTTTTATTTAATTTAGTTAAATGAATTTAATATATTACATTCCTCCAGCAAAATAGCATTTTTTTATTTTTAATAAAATTAATAATCAAACAGTATAAATAAAATAATATTTGTGACAATTAATAATATTTTAATAACAATAACACTGACTGATAGACGACCCTAAGCGCCGATAGAAATGTTTATCATCATCAAATTATCATAGATTTCAAAACAAAAATTATATATTTTTTTTATTTAGGACCCACATAATGGATTTACAATGTTTTAGGGGACGGATATTCAATTTCGAAGTGAATTGTTTGTATTTTTTCTTTTACTGTTTGCTTGAAGCTACATAAAAACTTTTGATGGTACTTGTCCTTTTCTATCGCTAAAGTTTCGGAGTCTGCGGTCTTGTAACAAAGTTAAAGCAGCTCTTAGAAGCAAATGTTACTCGACTGCTATTGTAACTCAACTTTATATTGTTGTAACTTTGACACAACATTCTTTATAAATTCTGATTAGGGCCAAGCGCAACTGTCAACTGTACTTTATATAATCAATAAATTTAAACTATATTTCCTTTAAATTACCAGTTTTTGGGTAGTGTCGAAATCCATAACATTCAGTTTATTTAAAAAAAAAATACATATATTTTATATATTGCTCTTAAAAATATCAGATATAAAACGAAAGTTATTACGCAAAAACATTTTCAATTTCATTATTCGTTTTGTACTTTTCACGTTGAACAAAAGTTAACTGAAAACGCCGGGATTCAGTTAAATCTCTCGTGTATTTGTAAATTTTTTCATTTAAACTAGAACTTGGCTTTGTGAAACGTATCGCGATTTTTAGTTTTAAATTACGTCATAAAGTTTATTGTAATTTGAAATTAATCGTTAAAGTCTTTATATATTTGTAGTCTTTTATAATTCTAATATTTTAAACTTACACACGATACATGTCGTTTTTTCCTAATATTATAATACCTAGTATAATTAGATACATTTTGAAAAACCAAAAAGGAGAATAAAATTTCAATTACCCTAAAATGATGAATAATACATTTTATTTTAACGTGTGTTTGGGAACAAAGGCAACATTTTCAAATCTCCACAGTATTGCACGAATCTAAGATACAAGAAGCAGAGAAAGTGCAATATGTGTAAAATTGCGGCTTGGCTCAGATTCCATTTTAAATCGGGCCTCAGAACAGAATTTCTTGGACAATATTTATGATGAACAAAATACCACCCTATCTTACTTAGAATTTTACAGGAGGGTGGCCATTTAATATTTTTTTTATGTCGGTCCAAATATTTTTTCTATTCTTTTAATGAATTATGTGTAACATAATCAGGTATTATAATCATATGTTAACATTAAAAATAAGTAAGGCATTTTTTTCCTTTTAGGTGATTGCCTAAAGATTAAATGTAAAAATAATAATTATATTGTCATATGTATCATATAATTAAAATTTGTATTACTTAAAATATTTTTAATATCATTTAATATAATATATCAATAACAGTATACTTATTGGTTAAAAAATAAATTAAAAATTAAAAAAAACCCCCGATACAAAACGACCTCTAAAAATAAAATATTATAATGTATTTATTGTAGTCGTTACGTCGGGGAACCGTTGTACGTACGTTGATAGTGTATATTTTAAGAAGTTAATCATTGAGTACATAGACTATACGATTCGATATCGTAATTTCTTTATTAGCCTTGGTAACTTACTTGCATTTTTATTTTTTCCTTTATTTAACTGTCCCCAAAAGACTTGACCTTTTTTGGTCTGTGGCAACACTGAGGTCAACAGCTGATTTGAATTGTTCCTAATAGTTTTATTAAGTAAAATTATTTATAGTGTATAATTTTAGCTAAATTCCCAATCAATTATTCAATTAAAGTGTATTGATACTAGTGTAATAAGAATTATAGTGTTTAAGTTATTCTTCAATATTGTAAATCTCTAAGAAAGTGAAAAGTGACAGTTGATTGGTAACGTACAAACTTTAAATTTTCTAAAATAGATATATATTCTAGTTTTTAAGTGTTTTTAGTTCTTCTTTATTATATAACAACTGTCTCATTCAATTTCATATTAGTTTTGTTTCTGCAAATCTCAGTTTCTTTGTTTTGTCTCATTTATTGCGGAAACAAAGCAATATAGGCCCTTTGTTTGGTTTTGCACATTGGTACCTTATTTAATATTAAAATGATGACTCGTTCACGTGCCCTTTCACGCCAAGAGGAGAACAAACTCCAACTGGCATTACAAGAATTAAAAGTGAGTAAGGACTTGTGTGCCCAGCTAAACAATGAAAGAGATGCTAACGAGAGGGAACTATTAGATGTTTTAAAGAATAATGACAAATTAAAAATAGAACTTTCTAAGTTACATGTTAAATATAATGATGTTGAAGAGAAGCGTAACAGGCTACAGTTATTAGTGGCTAGGTTTGATGAGTGTGGTCTTGAGTATGAGCAGGCCCTTCGGCGTACCGACACCCTGGAGCTGGAGCTGAGGGATGCCCACCAACAAATCTTGGAACTGGAGGAGGCCGCTCAAAACTCAACTAACGTTCACACTCACAGCTTGTATGAAGAGTTAATTGGCAGCGCTTCTCAGTTGGTCAACTCACCAACTACTGCAACTAAAAACCCCTGTGTCACTATAGATTTAACAAATGACACATTGAACTCACAAAGGCTGGGTAGCTGTAGCAATAAGAAATTAAAAAAATATATTAGAATTAATAGATATATTAAGAAAATCCAAAAATTAACTAAAAAGAACAAGTTTTTTACAAAATCAATTATTAATAAAAATATATTGTTAAAAAAAAATTAACTTTTGTAATATAGAATTAGAAAATAGAAATAGGAGATATGAATCTGACACACAATTATTAGAAACACATTTAGCCCGTTTGCAGACTACTTTAAGAAGTGTTACAAAAAAATATGAAAACACACAAAACTTGCTAAGCGAACAAAAGTCAAAAGTAGATGAACTATTAAAAAAATCACAAAATAGTTTGGAATGTATGAACTCACAGACTAACAGTTGTTCATGTGAGTGTAATAATAAGTTATTTTCTGTAAAACCAACATTGTCCTCCCCCGCTAAAATATTGTGTGACAGGGTTGATATCCCTGTTTCTAATAATAGTGGCTCCCTCAAATTAACTCCTGTATATGACACTTATATGTTTAGCGATAATATTGGAAAAGGAATGGGATCTGTACTAAATTCTTATTTTGAAAAACAAAATGTATTCAACAGCTGTTCACCTGACAATAATTTAATGAATATTACTAGACAAATAAAAAATTCAAGTAAACAATTTACTAAGTCAACAAATATAATAATTTTTGTAGGAAATAGAGATAATGTAAATCATTTGGAATTTAAAAAATGTTTTGAAACTATAAGTAACTTAGATGTCAATAAAATTGTCTGGTTTTCATTACCCTATAATCAAGGTTTGCCACAGGCCGAAAATAAAATTAGATAAATTTACTGATATATAATTTATGTTTGTATAATGACAAATTTCATGTGATTGACACTAACACTAATGTTAGTAACTTTTATAACTTGACTAATGGTAGGTATTACCTATCTCCATATATTAAAAGACAGGTAGCTTCATCGCTATTATATTATTTTACTATGACAGCCAATAATTTGGCTAAAATTGTTTCTATTGAACAGCATTCAATTACTTGTATAAGTAAAAACAGCTTGGAAATAAATCCAACTAGTAATAGTAGTATTAGTAGTAGTTTAAACTAGACATTAAGACAGTAGAGATATCCTCTAGCCAAATAATTAAGATATCAAATAATGATATTAATGATGATTACAGAAATACAAAAATTGTTAAAATAAATAATAAAAACCATAACATAAACTGTATCAACCTGGTGCATCAGAACATTCAGTGTATTAGAAATAAGGAATTAGAAATTGAATTGTTTTTAAATACTTTTAATATTAATATTTTTTGTGTCACTGAGCATTGGCTTAAGAATGATGAATTAATATTTAATTTCAATAACCACCAGGTTGGTAGTTCGTTCAACAGAGTTAATTCCATACATGGTGGCTCTTTAATTATTTTAAATAAACAGATAAAATTCAAAGAACGCAAGGACATAGTGAGCCACTCTGTTGAGCGGACAACTGAACTTGCTTCAGTTGAATTAGAGGAGTTCATAATTGTAAAGGTTTATAGGCCACCGTCATCTAACTTTGAACATTTTGAAAAGATTATGGATGAGGTATTGTATAAACTATCACATTCTCGTAAAAAGGTAATTATTTGTGGAGACTTCAATATTAATATTCTTGAACAAAATTCAATAAGTATAAAGTTTTTAAATTTGTTCAAATCTTATAATCTTTTACACATGTTTATGGAGCTACTAGAGTCACAACCACTAGTGCCACTTGTATTGATAACATTTTTACAAGTGTTATTCCAAATTTTAAATGTTTATTCAATACATTAGATTCTGACCACTATGGCCAACTTATTAAATTCAGTTGTAGCAAGAAAGAAAAATCAAAACAGAAAATAAGTTTTATACCAGTGACTGTAGAACGTATCGAACAAATTAAAAATGGGTTAGTACGCTATTTGCCTTTGATGAAAAATTCAAACCCCAATATTATGTATAATGACTTTTTTAGTACTTTCACTAAATTATTTAACTCTATATTTACTCCTAAAACAGTGATTGTTAATGATAAATTAGTGTTTAGTGATTGGGCATCTGCTGAGTTACACAAAAATAGAGAAAAATTATATAATATGTATGCGGAATTGATGTTTAATACTAGTAATGAGTTTAGGGATGAGGTAAAATTATTTTCCAAATCTTTTAAAAAACAATGTAAAATAGCAAAAAATCAACATATTCAAAATAAAATAGGAAATAGCATTAATAAAATAAAAACAACTTGGAAAATAATTAATGAGGAAACTGGAAGAGCTAAATCCCAGAGGATCGACTATAAATTAAATATAGATAATAAATATGTCACGTCTGACCTCGAGGTTGCTACTGCTTTTGAAACCTTTTTTACTAATATTCCAGTGACTACAACGTTATCTTTAAATTCTTCTACCGCTGCAGCTATGGGTTTACTTAGAGAGAATGTAGATCAATGTGTTAGTAGTTTTAAGTTTGAAAAAGTTAATGCTCAAGAAGTAATCAAAGTATTTAGATCAATTAGCGTTAAAAAGACTAGTGATCTTTGGGGGTTTTCTGTTGACATACTTAAGTCCATAATTGACATTGTAGCGCCAGACTTAGCATTAATATTTAATAATTGTTTAGAATATGGTATATTTCCTGATCTAATGAAACAAAGTAAAATAACTCCATTATTCAAATCCGGCTGTTCATTAGATCCTAGTAACTATAGACCTATTTCAGTCTTACCCACTTTTAGTAAGATTTTTGAGAAAATAATTCTTAATCAACTTGTGGCATATTTCAGTAAAAACAATCTCTTACACAAAAACCAGTTTGGTTTCACTGCCGGTCGCTCTACAACAGATGCTGGTGTAGAGCTATTACTAAACATATTTGAAGCCTGGGAAGGATCACAGGATGCACTTGGCATTTTCTGTGATCTATCTAAAGCGTTTGACTGCGTTCAACATGAAATCCTTGTGAAAAAGTTAGAACATTATGGAGTTAAAAATAAGTCCCTAGATTTAATTAGTTCATATCTTAATGATAGAATTCAAAAAGTTGATGTAAATGGAAAACGTTCCCCTGGTTCTTTGGTAAAAATAGGAGTGCCACAGGGCTCTATCTTAGGGCCTTTCTTGTTCCTCATTTACATAAATGACTTACCTCACCTAGTGAGGGAAAAACATGGGATAGTGTTGTTTGCTGATGATACTTCCCTTACTTTTAAAGTTAATAGACGGCAATCTGTTATTGACGATGTAAACAATGCTCTCTCAGATGTTGTACATTGGTTTAACGCCAATAATTTGTTGCTTAATAAAAAAAAGACAAAATGTGTCAAATTTAGTTTACCAAATGTTAAAAATGTTAGAACCAATGTACAATTAAATAATGAGGATTTGGACTTGGTCAAATCTACTACTTTCTTGGGCATTACTTTAGATGAAAAATTGCAATGGGGTCCTCATATATTTGATTTGTCAAGCAGACTAAGTTCTGCTGCATACGCGGTTAAAAAAATACGTCGTTTAACAAATATGGAAACTGCTCGATTAGTTTACTTTAGTTACTTTCATAGCTTAATGTCATACGGTATACTCTTATGGGGCAATGCGACTGACATTGATACCATATTTACATTACAGAAGAGGGCTGTTCGCGCAATATATAATATGAGACCAAGAGACTCGTTAAGAAATAAATTTAAAGAATTTAAAATTATGACTGTTTACAATCAATATATTTATGAAAATTTAATTTACGTTCATAAAAATATTTCAAAGTTCAAGAAAAATTGTGATTTACATAAAATTAATACAAGAAATAAAAATAAACTCGCTATGCCCGGCACTAGGCTCCATAAAATAGGTAAATCCTTTAAGGGTAATTGTATACGTTTTTATAATAAGCTCCCAAATGAAGCCTTAAGCCTCTCATTAAATAAATTTAAATTATATGTTAAAAATAATTTAATAAAAAAATCCTACTATAGTGTAAAGGATTACATCGACGACGGTATGGCCTGGGAATGAATCTGTATTGTATTGCGAATAGCTAGTAATCTCCGCAATTTGTTTTTTGTTGTAAATTAATTTTGCTTTATCGACCTTCTGCATCACACCGATTCCTTAGAAGTCACTACTTGCGGTAGCATCGGGAGTCGGGTTGCCTCCCTCCCTCAAATATGTGCGAAGGGGGTGATGGCTGGCTCTTGTGTTATGCTCGTGAACGGGTGCTGCTTGCGGTGACTGGTTGTGTGGCAGGCCGAAGATTTATATATATATATTTTTTCTGTTATTATTATTTAATTTTCGTTGCCTGAAATCATTAGGCTTCTTTTCCGATTGATTGCGACGGTTCTAGTTGTTCCAAATTTGCATTTAAGTTTGACGTTTGTGAAACAGTGATCACAATAACAAAAAATATATCCGGCTGAGTTTGTTGTGTGGTTCTTCTCAGACCAGGACGCGTTTGGAACCCTCACAGCTTTAACATTAAGATGGAAAGTGCTTTTTCAGAAGGGCTTATTACGATAAATCTAGTATCGTAATAGGCCTTCCTGACACTTCCATGTTAACGTACACAAGTGATCACTGATTATGATTCTAAGTGGAAAAGATATAAATAAATAAATAAAATAATGGTCAGAAAAAAAATAGTAATAACGACATGGCTCACAAGTGCAATCGATCTATGATTCTTGAAGAGAGATTATCACTTTTTTTGAAGAACGAGACGACCACACCCCTGGACCAAGCCTCCTGTGTAATTCCTTCGTACGTGTCAAATAGCTCCGATAAAGAATTCAGGAGCCTTTGGCCTTTAGGATCTCTGTTGTAGTGCCGTCATCACCCGGTGCTGTCAATATATTTTATCAATATTATTTATACAGCCATTAATGTGTATTCGATAGATTTTCTTATTATAACCCAACCCAACATAATTTGACTTCCATAAATTGTATGTAAATATTTATACAATGGGTTAAATTAATACTCATTAAAGTAACCCTAAAATCAAGGTTTACTGTTTAAATAGAATTGAATTGGATCCAACCCTTAGTATTCATGCCCTTCTTAATTATTGTTTCATTTTGCGTTCATGCCTAATTAAATGTTATAATTGGATATAACTTGCTTAGGATGATTGTTAATGGATCTTATATAGGTTATGTAACATTCATCAAAGTTAACATTAAAAATTTAATTCTGTATTTTTAAAATGTTTTAAATCAGACTAGTACAAATCTTGAGCTTGAAAACGTGGAGATTATTTATCATAATTCGATTAAGTATTCACTTTTTATAATAAAACTTCGTTATAAAAATCGATGTGTTTTAGTATGAGAGACAACATCATTATAACATCGTAATCTTCTTAAAATTACGATATAGCAGCAGATAGGAAATCGCCAATATATTTATTGTACGAATTGAGGTTATCTTTTGTTGTCGTAAGGTTTTTGATGTTAGTGTTATTGTAATTAAAACAAATATGGAAAGAAAAACAAGTTTGAGTTTGTTAGAGTTTGTTATAATATATTATAAACATAATAGGTTTATAGTTTATAGGTTACATGAAATGCGTTATTCGATCATTTATTCCTCTTATATTAGTTCGCTTCGAACTAAATGTTTGTCTACTATCATGGACTGATATGAAAAACATCGATTAGTAAAAAAATATTGTTTTCTGTCGTGTTTTTCTTGTTAGTTATAGTTGTAGTCGAAATAAACAACATCGATGCGAACTCTGACTTAGGATTCGTAGGACATTCCGTCAGGAATAAATAGTATTTATTTTAGAGAAATAAAGAACATTGATGAATAAACGAGAAAAAGAGAATATAGAGTGCAGAGATCTGAGATTTTAAAATTCAACCTAATAAATAAAACCTAATAATAATCTAGCTTTAATTAAAATAAAAAACCGGCCAAGTGCGAGTTGGACTAGCGCACGAAGGGTTCCGTACTATCATCTATAATAGAAAATCGCGTTTTTTGTACTTTGGTAAAATCTATTGCTCAATTCGAAATCGTATCCATAAAGGGCTATGGTGACTAAATAGTGCACAGTACGTGCCAGCATTTAAGTCAATATTGCTAAACACGTTATCTCTATCGTTTATGAAGATCGAGTAAAAATTGCTTAAAGATTACGTTTGTTGTAGGTACAGGAGCCCCCTTTTAATATTTGCTTTATTGTTATTTTAATTATTTATTTTAAAAGGTAATATACAAGTAAATATTCTGTGAAAATTTGAAGCGTCTACCAGTTACCATTTTTAATATTGAGCAAAAAAACACGTTTATTGTATGGGGACCCACCTTAATATATATAAATACTAGCGGACCCGAAAGACGTTGTCTTGTACACGCTTCTTTAATTTAAAAAATTCAATATTTAAAAAAATATATATTAAAAAGTTACCACATATACACATATCTAACGTCATTACATGTACATTTATCATAATTCGACCAATCGATACCGTATAAATATGTAAATAAAGATTTTTTGTTTGATTAAATGAATTTGATGTTCCAATATATTTTTTAAATTTCACTTTTTACGTAGCGAAGCACGTATCGGGCCGCTAGTACAAAATTATTTTTCTCATTTCTATCGCAACGAAAACTGTCAGGGCAGACTATAATTAAAATATAATATTATTTAATATTTGACATTGCCATGGTAACGCAGTCTCCGTCGGAACCAATGTGAAACATTCCAAAATGACCACCTACTTACACATTAAAAATTAATCAAAAAACCATTCTCCAGTGGACCAAATTGTGAATCTAAACAATTCTCAAGTCCCCTTGAACACACACAAAGAATTTCATAAAAATCGGTCCAGTCGTTTGGGAGGAGTTCAGTGACAAACACACGCACACAAGAAATATATATATATAAAGATTTTTAATGTTTAGTATTTGTTGTTATAGTGGCAACGGAAATACATTATTTGTGAAATTTTCATCTTTCTAGCTATCACTGTTTATCAGATACAGCCTGAAGACAGAAAAACAGACGGACAGACAGCGGAGTCTTATTAATAGTGTCCCGTTTTACCCTTTGGGTACGGAACCCTAAAAATCAACTTCAAAATTAAAATCTGAATTGAAAGTCAGTTTTATTTCATTACCTTTTCATGAGCTACCTACCAGCAGACCGGGAAAATTAATGTCACAGACCTGAGAAGAACTGGCGAAAGAAAGCGGTAGTGTCATATAATTATTAAGTCATGCTGAAGTTTTACAATACATTAATACTCGATAAATTATTATAAATGTTATTTATGTCAGCAGCACTATCCCATAATACTATATGATATTATGTTATGAAAATGGCTATAATAAACTAACTCGGCAGTAGTCTCGCCACTGAAATATTTGATAATTTTAGTAGTATGTGCAGCAGAACTAAGTTTACTAGCGAATTCAGCTGTATTGTAATTTAGCATCAACAGTGATTGCTAGAAAAACCGTAATCTAGTAAGTAAAGTAAATTAGTCGAAGTTAACTACATTAGCTTTGAACAACAAACAACAGACAAAAAAACAAACAAATGTTTAACTCTTATGTAATTTTCACGAGACAACCGATTAATCATAAAAGCTTGAGCTTTGGTTTGGTTTCCGTTTTGAAATAATACTTTGAAGGCTGAAAAATTGATCTTGAGCCTCAATGATGGTTAAGCATCACGTCAGTTTTAATGCTTCTTCAAATACCGCCATCATGTTTTGTATAAGATTTTATCCTATTCTTTTTTTCATCCAATTTTATCCAATTTAACAAACCAACTTCCAACACTGATATTTGTATAGGCGAAAGATATAATGGGTCAATTGCGCGTATAACTTTAAACGTTAAATGTCTCTTGAAACATAACCTAAAACTTTTGCACAGTTTTTGAAAAATATAAGCGATTTCACATATTATGTTAATTTATCCCAGATTTTAATATATTTTAATTTTTACTTTCTACGACTTCTTTGGAATGTTTTCATATTATTAATAATTCAATCTATTACAGCTAACGCTTAATTGTGTAATAATATTCAGTTATAATAACTGTTATGTCAAAAATATTTATAACGAAAACATCCAGAAATAAGATTTTTTCAGGAAGAAAAACAATATATTTGTATTATAAAACGGATCCTCTTTTTATTTTGTACCTGTGTTATACATGGTGTATAAATTCAGATAAATTTTGGGTAACATTACTTTGTTTTATCCTTAAAAGCTTATCTTTTAATGTGTTCTTGTGAAATACAGCAGAGCTTATTGCTAACAGGACAGGTTTATATTGCCATTTATATAAAATGTTAGTTTCAGCATCTACATTGGGTTGGTAACTTGAAATTATTACTCCTCGGTCTGACTTTAAATATGATTAACTTTACGTTTTATGTCTTCTTTAATTGAATTGGTTTCTTTTGCAATTTACGAACTAATAATGTTAAATACATCATTGCTTTTGCCTAATCACCTAAATATATATTTTTTAACGTCGTTGTTAATCGTTTTTGTAACGTAAAATAGGTTGTCAATTCGTGTTGAGTGCTTATTAACCCCTCTTTTTTCATTTTCATATTAATGTAGAAGGGATGTACATAAACAGTTTATAATTTTTGTAACATCTATTTATTTATCAATTTCGAGATATTAATTATTTCGAAAGAATTCATTTACAACTACTCTCAAGTGTAAAATTAAATCGATTTCAGAAAATCATTGGTAATATAAATCATTGATTAATCTTTAAATTATAAATCAAAACGTTACTCTTCTTACAATTATACAAGTCCCAGTTTAGCAATTTTGCCTAGATACCAATACGTTCAAGGAGACTTTTCCATTTAATTATCTTTCGATACTTTTTTTTTTAAACTAAACAATGGTTGGGTTAATTAAAAAAAAATGCAAGTTTAGGAATGACTGCATAATTTTAATAATAAATAATTAATCGCTATAATTTTGTAACACTAAGATGTAAATTACATAAAAAATACTGAATAATGAAAATCAAAATCGAAGTCACATTTCTTTGTATAAGTTTTCATAAAATTAAATTAAATTATAATGAAAAATTCGTTAGCATTAGCAAGGTAACATCATTTCACAGATTATGTGCGAACCAGAGCCTCGTTTAAACGTTTAAAGTATGACATTTGTTTAAGAATTTGCATTAATTTTCTCAATCATATTCTTTATCTAATATTTAGTCTAGAAATTGCCATTATTAAATCGAGAGAAATTAGTTATCGAATGAAATCACAAAACAATTAAAACTGATAGCAATTTAGTTTGTTAGTTAATACGCAAACATAATTTAGTATTGATATGTATTTGTGTTGATATGTTGGATTTAATATGGAGTAACACTTGAATGATTTATAATTGAAAATTTATAATATATACGTATATTACAAATTATAAACAATTAAGATTTATATCGGCATCAAACTCTATCATAAATGGATGCCATATCGACTCATGTGCCCATAATGATATATAAGGAACCGAAATATATAAAGGAAAAAGATATTTGATGTCCATATAAGGAGAAGAAACTAATACTAGTGCTTGTTACATTACTCTCTTTAAAATAATTGTAAAACTCCGCAATTAAATTATATATAGTTCAATTATAAAGCTAAATAAAGTTTTTAATACTAAAATACATTATTATTATTATTATTATTATTAGTATTATAAATATATAGTATATCGTATTCAGTATGTATTATATGGATATAAAATATTTAAAAAGTAATTACTATTTTGAAAGATATAGTTAAAAATACAACCTATGAAAACATGGTTTAATTTATTCCACTCATGTTTCTGGTAAACTTCATTATAGTCCTCTATTTGTTTTAGAATCAAAATTGTACGAGTATGGAGACATGATTTGACTTCAAAATATATTTACAAAATATATTACAAAATATATTTACTTACTTTAATATTCAGTAACAATGATAACCAGGTACATTTATTCACGTATCATCCACTTTCATCCAAATTTAGTGCTTAAAATATATATGTCCTAGATGTTGGCCTCGTATTTATCCGTAAGATAACGATCACTATCATAGGATAATGATAATAACCAACTGAATGAACTCTACGATGAACAAAGGATATTAGTATCTCAAACGTAATCATAGTCTGATATTATCCTACCTATTAATATTAGGGAGTATGGGAGTTTGTTCATTTGCAACACTTTCACCTATTAACTATGATCATTTGAGGATCATTATCAACCACTCAAACTACGGGGTGCATAAAAACCATAGAAATACTCAAGAAAAGTCCTTTCTCGAGGGATAGGAAAAATACTTTAAGATGGTTGTCCGCTCTAAAAGTACTTTTTATACAGTACAGCGTGGACGAAGCCTGGAAGAATCTTAGGAGCCTGGAAGATAATTAATCTATTTAAGTTTTGAATAAAAAGATAAGATTACATATACATCACACAGACATTATTTATAAATACATCACACAGAATTTATTATTATATTCTGTACATTATTTGATCTGTAGGTGTATATCTAAACCTAAAAAATAAAGTATGTACCAACTCGTATATATGTTCCTTATAGAATCCAAAATGACTGCACCGATTTCAACGAAATTTTCAGAGAAGATTTACTTAGCGTATAATGTTGTAAGTATAGGATGTTTTTTTTCTAATTATTTGCTATTGTTTAATACATTTAAGTATTTAAGAATAGTTATAATGCCTGGGTCTGTCCGTGTAGGTACCCCTAGAAAAACAAGTAATAGAAAATGAAATTTAGGAGAAATCATAATCATTATTGCGGTGATTTCGTTTTCATATTTATGCTTATATTTATGCTATCATTATTGCTTGTGTTAAGGGTGTTAGGCAACGATACAGATACAAAGAAATACACATATAAATACTGCAAATATGTTTAATAAACAAACAAACCCAGATATACAGACATATATGCTCATTCAATAAATGTCTGCACCTGTAGGGATCGAACCCAAACCCCATTGCGTCACTATACGTTAGGCGTCTGCGCTAATTATGCGCACACTTATTTCGTCATGTAAGTTAGCAATTAAGGACCTTACAAATAGTTGAGTGTATCTGCAGCGTTCTATGGTTTGTATTTGTAAAACTGTATATTTTTTTAAAATATATCTACTCCATCGTCACGTAACACATGAGATACTATTATGACATTCATGACACATAAATTTCGCACATATAATATTAGTATGGATTAGGAGTAGAACAAAAATAATTAATTCTGTATATAAATTGGTATTAAGATTTTCTTATGTAAGTCTTATTATTTTTTATTAAGTTTTAGTATTTTTTATATTATGTAAACAGTACCAGAAATATATTATTTTTCCTGTAACACAATTACATTTTAATGAGCCTAGTTACAAACAAAATTCAAATGAAAGTACAGAACAATAACCTCCCCAATTTTGATTTAGTTAATGTTGAATTAATTAGATGCTCATATTTTTTTTGTTCGTGTTAAAATATTTTTAAAACTCATTGTTACTTTATTCTCATTCAATGCAACGAAGCATATGAAATCGATACTTTACGACAAGCATCTTAGTTCCTGACAGGAGTTGCGATTTAATTTTTTTTAACCGCCCCGTTGCAATGGTCGAGTGGTTAGCGCAGACGCCTGACGTGTCACGGCGCAATGGGGCTTGGGTTCGATTCCCGACGGAGACAGGCATTTATGTGATGAGCATAGATGTCTGTGTTTCTAGGTTTGGTCGTTTATTAAATATAATTTCAGTATTTATATGTGTATTTCTATGTATTTGTATCGTTGTCTAACACCCTTAACACAAGCAATTTTAGTTAATTTGCTTACTTAGGGGTTAGATCAATGTGTGTAAATTGTCCTGATATTATTATTATTATTTTTTTTTTTAATACTATGTTTTTCATTATATGTATGTCCTTATGATATGGAGTAATTAAACTGAAACGTTGGTGCCCCAGTGGTAATGACCAAAATTTGTGAACAAATTCAAAGGCTATGGAATATATTTAAACTTAAAACTACTACTAAATCTATATATATATAGAAGGATGTTTGTATATATGAAATCGATGAACTCAGAAACTATTGGACCGATGATTATGAAAATTGGTATGTATATGTATTTTTCCACGGAGAAGGTTTATATGGTATGCCCATTGATGTAACTCGCCACCAGACGGCGCTGTCAAATATAGACTTCCGCCCCGTTCAACCGATTGTCATAAAAGTTGGTAAGACTATGTATGTTTCCTCGAAGAAAACGAATATGCTATGTCCATTGATGTAACTCGCCACCAGGCGGCGCTGTCAAATATCGACTTCCGCCCCGCTCAACCGATTGTCATAAAAATTGGTATGACCATGTATTTTTCCTCGAAGAAAACGAATATGCTATGCCCATTGATGTAACTCGCCTCCAGGTAAAGTAAGGGTTAGCCCAGCGAAGCGGGCTGGGTTCGCTAGTTTTAAATAAATTAAGTTTGCCATTCCATAAATCACCACATACTTGAGATCAAAGTTCATTAAAACGATTAGTTCATCTACTATATTTGATCTAAAATATATTAAGAAATGTTGATATGTTAATTTTATTCAACTTTTTAGTAGATATAACTTAAAAAGGTTTATAAGTTGTTGTAACGGATCAGCAGGAAATAAGTTTTTAAAAGCTTTTACTAATATGCTTGTTAAAGTGCTTTTTTTTAAGTTCAGATGTCACGGAGACTACAGAGTGCCAATATATTCTAATACGACATTCCTGCCCACGTACTCAATAGGGAAACAGAATTTTTGTTAGTCTTTGTTACTCAGAAACTCTAAACAACGAAAACCTAAGGAACTAAGAATCAGTATTATATTTTTTATGAACTGTCTGTAAATATTATATTTTATTGTTTTTACATTTCTAGCCATAGAGCAAAAATTTTTTTTTTTTAAGTTATTATTAATGTATTATTACAGTGTCGTCCTAATGTTATGCAGCTTAAGATGTAGTTTCAAGTATTTTTGTGTATCATCTTATGTATTATTATTATTATTACTATACCATTATTTTGTTCCATCTCTAAGAAAAAATAACGTCGCCAAGTAAACTCTCTAAGTTACTATTTCTAACATAATTATTTTATTTGTAGTAATTGGGTATTATTTTAATCAGTAGGTTGAAACGAGTGTTGCAATTCATAATTATATAGATATTTTTCTCTTACTGTGTGCTTGAAGCTACATAAAAACTTTTGATGGTACTTGTCCTTTTCTATCGCTAAAGTTTCGGAGTCTGCGGTCTTGTAACAAAGTTAAAGCAGCTCTTAGAAGCAAATGTTACTCGACTGCTATTGTAACTCAACTTTATATTGTTGTAACTTTGACACAGCATTCTTTATAAATTCTGATTAGGACCAAGCGTAACTGTCTAACTGTTCTTTATGTAATCAATAAATTAAATTTATATTTTTTTTAAATTACCAGTTTTTTGTGTAGTGTCGAAATCTATAACATTCAGTTAATTACAAAAAAATATACATTTATTATATATTTCATATCGTTCCTAAAATATCAGATATAAAACGAAGGTTATTACGCAAAAACATTTCCATATAAAACTAGAATCATTATTCGTTTTGTACTTTTCGCGTTGAACAAAGGTTAACTGAAAACGCCGGGATTCAGTTAAATCTCTCGTGTATTTGTACATTTTTTCATTTAAACTAGAACTTGGCTTTGTAAAACATATCGCGATTTTTAGTTTTAAATTACGTCATAAAGTTTAATGTAATTTGAAATTAATCGTTAAAGTCATTATTTATTTGTAGTCTTTTAATATTTTAAACTTACACACGATACATCTCGTTGTTCCTAATATTATAATACCTTATATTATAATACCTTATATTATAATACCTTATATTATAATACCTTATATTATAATACCTTATATTATAATACCTAGTATAATTAGATACATTTTGAAAAACCAAAAAGGAGAATAAAATTTTAATTACCCTAAAATGATGAATAATATATTTTATTTTAACGTGTGTTTGGGAACAAAGGCAACATTTTCAAATCTCCACAGTATTGCACGAATCTAAGATACAAGAAGCAGAGAAAGTGCAATATGTGTAAAATTGCGGCTTGGCTCAGATTCCACTTTAAATCGGGCCTCGGAACAGAATTTCTTGGACAAGATTTACGATGAACGAAATGCCACCCTATCTTACTTAGAATTTTACAGGAGGGTGGCCATTTATTATTTTTTTTATGTCGGTCCAAATATGTTTTTTATTCTTTTAATGAATTATGTGAAACATAATCAGGTATTATAATCATATGTTAACATTAAAAATAAGTAAGGCATTTTTTTCCTTTTAGGTGATTGCCTAAAGATTAAATGTAAAAATAATAATTATATTGTCATATGTATCATATAATTAAAATTATTTATTTATTAAATATTTTTAATATCATTTAATATAATATATCAATAACATTATACTTATTGCTAAAAAATAAATTAAAAATTAAAAAAAACCCCCGATACAAAACGACCTCTAAAAATAAAATATTATAATGTATTTATTGTAGTCGTTACGTCGGGGAACCGTTGTAAGTACTTTGATAGTGTATATTTTAAGAATTTAATCATTGAGGACATAGACTATACGATTCGATATCGTAATTTCTTTATTAGCCTTGGTAACTTACTTGCATTTTAATTTCTTCCTTTATTTAACTGTCCCCAAAAGACTTGACCTTAATGGTCAGAAAAAAATAGTAATAACGACATGGCTCACAAGTGCAATCGATCTATGATTCTTGAAGAGAGATTATCACTTTTTTTGAAGAACGAGACGACCACACCCCTGGACCAAGCCTCCTGTGTGATTCCTTCGTACGTGTCAAATAGCTCCGATAAAGCCTTCAGGAGCCTTCGGCCTTTAGGATCTCTGTTGTAGTGCCGTCATCACCCGGGGCTGTCAATATATGTTATCAATATTATTTATACAGCCATTAATGTGTATTCCATAGATTTTCTAATTATAACCCAACCTCATACAATTATTTTGTGTTATTTTTTGCTCGTAGTTAAACGAAAATATAATAATTTTATTATGATTTTATTATGGTGATTTTTATCATCAAAATAACAATTCATGAAAATTAAAAATATGTGAGTGCTACCATCCAATCACCAATTGAAAAATATGTACCAATTGAATCTTTGGGAATCTTTGGTTTTTTATACGAAACCATAATGTATAACCATAAAACCATTATATGAAAAACCATTATATATAAAACCACTATATATATAACACATATATAACAATGGACAGCATCCAAAAACAGAGAACCGTTATCTTTTAAAATTACCAACATTCTAATGAGCTTCTATTAATCAAGATTTGGAATGAGAACCCGAACTAAAGGAGTTTTTGAATCTCAATGGCAATGAAAACTTTAAAGGATAAATGTACACGTATTTATATTCCGTATAAGGGATAATATTTGAAAATATCTATAAAAATATATACTGTTAGGACTTGTTTCAGTATTACACAGTACTTGCACTTCAATGTTTAATATCCAACCATTTGTAATAGAATGGGAGAAAGCAGCCCTTACAACTCGTTTTATAATATTTTAACACTATACTATTTCGGTGGGGTTAATTTACAATTTCATAACCAACTTACAGATGCTATTATTTAACAATACCAATGATGTAGCCTTGGTAAAAAGGTATTAAAAAATAAAATAATATTTTAAATTAAATACTAACGTCGTTACGAACACCTATTAATCATCCTTTGGCCAAACCCCTAACTTAAATAGCTTTAAATCTCTGCGGTAATGTTAGACTATTTATTTTTCAGAATTGATAACCCGTAGAAACTTTAAACGAACTGGAAACCGACGCTAATTTCTCTAATCTTTGTCTTTTATAAAACATAGGAATAATTATTTTTAGTTACGTTAAATGAAAAATATAAAACCATATTCGCCCCTGAATATTTACTGTTTATTTACATAAAGTAATAAATAATGTTTGCCAGGAAAATGGTACATATGTTATCATGCCAGGCTTTTACTGAAGAAAAATAAAAAATAAACGAATAGAAATAAAAATCCGATCAAGTTAAATTAATTCTAGGAGAATATTAAAAATAGAAAAACACTTAAGAACAAAAACTAAAACACATAACATTCGATCCGAGTCAACATAATAAATGTTTTAATAATTTGACTTCCATAAATTGTACGTAAATATTTATACAATGAGTTAAATTAATACTCATTAAAGTAACCCTAAAATCAAGGTTTACTGTTTAAATAGAATTGAATTGGATCCAATCCTTAGTATTCGGGCCCTTCTTAATTATTGTTTCATTTTGCGTTCATGCCTAATTAAATGTTATAATTGGATATAACTTGCTTAGGATGATTGTTAATGGATCTTATATAGGTTATGTAACATTCATAAAAGTTAACATTAAAAGTTTAATTCTGTATTTTTAAAATGTTTTAAATCAGACTAGTACAAATCAGTAGAGCTTGAAAACGTGGAGATTATTTATCATAATTCGATTAAGTATTTACTTTTTATAATAAAACTTCGTTATAAAAATCGATGTGTTTTAGTATGAGTGACAACATCATTATAACATCGTAATCTTCTTAAAATTACGATATAGCAGCAGATAGGTAATCGCCAATATATTTATTGTACGAATTGAGGTTACGGAAACTTTTTATTACTATTAATAAAATATATTGGAGTATGTTAAAATATATTATAAACTTAATAGGTTTTATTTTAGTTTCGCTGTCGTTTATGTTGGTTACGTAATGTTTCGTCTCAGTGTTTTCTATTTTTGTTACAAAAGTAACTGTTTTCATTTACATGAAATGCGTTATTCGATCATTTATTCCTCTTATATTAGTTCGCTTCGAACTAAATGTTTGTCTACTATCATGGACGGATATCAAAAACATCAATTTGTAAAAAAATATTGTTTTCTGTCGTGTTTTTCTTGTTAGTTATAGTTGTAGTCGAAATAAACAACATCGATTGGGAACTCTGACTCATATTTATTTTACTTGGTGGTAGACCATAACATCCGGTCGCCGGCAAAGTTACCACCCATCGGGCAGAGTCGTGCCGCAAAACGACCTAGTCGTGTTCCGGCACGTTGCTCGATGAAGCCGTTTATGGGAAATGGGTCTGAACAGTTGCGGTGCGTTGGCGAACCGGTCTGACGTCGGGTTGGTGTTTGTTTTGTCGGGTGTCTAGTCGAGGAGGGTAGCGGGATCCGAAGCGACGGCTTTCCGCTGGCCGCCCGCAGATAGTTGGGGGCCCAATTAGTGGGATAGCCAACCACGAAAGGCTGCCCCGCCAGCTGTGAAAAATCCCAGGGTGGCTCCATCGTGCTGGTTGGCGACCAGACGAGGAGGCCCGATGGCGATCCCTGGGGGGGTTCGGGCGTCCCCGCAGTCTCCAGACTAGCCTCCCAGTGGCAAGACATCACCAATTTCGACGTCGGGTTCGATACGTACCGTCTCGTTCAACTGCCATTTCCCATCCCTATTCACTTTTATATTTATTTATTTTTTTTATGAAAAAGTTAAGAAAAAAGAACAAGTTTACACAGCGGTTGCACTCCTCCTCATATAAAGTGCACCTTACTAATATCAGGGGTTTGCACTCAAATCTTTTAGCTGTCCACCACCACCTGGAGACAGAGCAGCCGCACTTGCTCTTTTTGACGGAGACGCAGATACAATGTCCTTTGAGCGCTGCATACTTGGATTATCCCGGTTACTCGTTAGAGCACAACTTTCGCTCACGGGCCGGAGTCAGTGTGTACGCGCGGAACGACCTCTGTGTTCAGCGTCTCCGTCACCTTGAAGACCCCACTTTTTCTTCCCTATGGGTTTTAGTGGACACAGGAAACGAAAAAATCCTGTATTCCTGTGTCTACCGTTCGCACAGCGGTGACCAGGAGACAACTCGTTTATTTGAGTATCTCAGTGAGGCTGCAGATATGGCTCTGTATCAGTACCCTTCGGCGCAGCTCGTCTTTCTGGGGGACTTTAATGCCTGTCATCAGGACTGGCTGTTCCCGTACCAGAAGACCGACCATGCTGGAAGAGAAGCGCGGAACTTTGCGTTGTCCTTGGACCTCTTTCAGCTGGTGAGGCAAGCGACAAGGGTACCAGATGTGGTAGGCCATACAGCCAATTGCCTGGACCTTCTGCTGACAACTGATCCGGACAGGTATCGTGTAGAGGTCACGTCCCCCTTGGGAACCTCCGATCACTGTCTGGTGAAATCTGTATTTACATATTCCCCACCAGCTTTCGAACCTCATGGTGTTAGGCGAGTATGGAAATACAAGTCAGCAGATTGGGATGAGATGCGGCACTTTTTTGCGTCTTATCCTTGGCGGCAGGTCTGCTTCTCTTCTTTGGATCCGTCGAGTTGCGCGGATGCTATAACCGATGTGGTGCATCAGGCAATGGAGTATTTTATTCCTTTTGCTGACGTACCCATCGGTGGCAAAGCTCGCCCATGGTTTAATGCCGAATGTCGTCATGCACATGACCGTAAACATTCGGCATACCTCATTTGGGCTGATGCTCGAAGCCGCAAAACTCCGGATGTAAGTACAAAGAAGAGAGCCTTTAACCAAGCTGCCAAGTCCTATAAAAAGGCATTGCGGAAGGCTCGTCTTGATCGGATCGTTAAGAATGGCGAAAAGCTCTCTGTCAGACCAACTGGCAGTCGAGCTTTCTGGTCTCTTGCCAAAGCGATCGAGTCAAACTTCTGCCAACCCTCACTGCCTGCTCTGCTGAAGCCTGATGGATCCCTGGCCCACACAGCAACAGAGAAAGCGAATGTATTTGCTTCTCTGTTTGCTGAGAATTCGCATCTAGACACTGGCAATGCTTCTCCAGAACATCTTCCTCACTGCGGTATTTCGATGCCTGAAATCCGCATCACAAACAAAGAGGTATGGAGAACATTGTGTCGTTTAGATGTGAATAAAGCCAGTGGTCCTGATGGTATACCAGCCATTCTGCTCAAGACATGCGCAGGTGAGTTGTCTCCTGTATTGACACGTCTGTATCGCCTCTCTTTCAAGACTGGAAAAGTGCCGGAATCCTGGAAGCTTGCCAACGTGCAACCCGTGCCCAAAAAAGGCAGCCGTGCCGATCCTGCCAATTATAGGCCCATTTCAATCACCTCCATACTCTGCAAGATTATGGAGCGTGTATTGAACTCGCGGCTTCTAGCGTACGTAGAAGGTAACGATCTCCTCAGTGACCGACAGTACGGATTTCGCCGAAATAGGTCCACTGGGGACCTTCTAGCGTACGCAACACACATTTTAGGCGAAGCCATCGAGAGGAACGGAGAAGCGGTCGCCGTCTCTCTGGACGTCTCGAAGGCTTTTGACAGGGTCTGGCATGTGAGCCTTTTAAGCAAGCTTTCAGCTTACGGTATATCTCCTGGTCTGATTGGCTGGATAACGGACTTTTTGAGCCAGAGATCTCTGCGTGTTGTTGTCGACGGGTGTTCTTCGGAACCCTTGACAATAAATGCCGGAGTACCTCAGGGGTCCGTTCTTTCTGCAACTCTTTTTCTGCTGCACATTAACGATCTGCTGAAGCCCGGTATCTATGGGTATGCAGACGACAGCACAGTTGTAGAAAGATATCTGCCAAGTTCTCGGGCTAGTAGAGATGAAGTACAGTCTGAAAGAGAAGCCATGGTGCAACGTTTGAATGACAAACTTCAGGCAGTCTCCGCATGGGGCAATGCCAATCTTGTCAAATTCAACGCCACCAAAACGCAGACGTGTTTGTTCACCGCCAAAAGGAGCCCCTTCACCTTGGCTCCTACTTTCCAGAATGTATCCTTGGAATACAGTGACTGGCTTCAGTTGTTAGGCTTAGAGATCTCCTCGAACCTCAACTTTGGTCGGTACATTGAGTCCAGAGCAAGAGCAGCTGCGGGAAAGCTTGCTGTACTTGCGAAGGTGCGACAGTACTTTACACCGGGACAGCTTCTTGTATTATACAAAGCACAGATCCGGTCGTGTGTAGAGTACTGTGGCCATATATTTGCTGGTGCCGCAAAGACTCATCTTGCGGTTCTGGACTCAATTGAGAGGCGAGCAAAGAGGCTTATTGGCGACCCTAAATTGGTTGACGCCAAACTCCACAGTCTTGAACACAGGCGTAGAATTGCTAGCCTCTCAGTATTCTATAGGATACATTTTGGTGAGTGTGCGCAGGAATTGCACGACCTAATTCCCCCATCCCCGTTCCTTTGCCGGACGTCCCGACGCACGGCGGGTATCCATCCCTACGTTGTGGACACTCCACCTGTCCGAACGAAGCGCTATGCTTCATCTTTTTTAGTGCGTACAGCGAAGGACTGGAACAATCTGCCTGCGTCGGTATTTCCGGCAAAATATAATGTGGGTGTCTTCAAGAGGAGAGTGAATAGGCTGCTAGGTTAATGCGTTTTACCACCTAAGACTACATTTCACTTTCCATCAGGTGTAATGTAGTCAAGCATTAACCTAGTTTTGTATAAAAAAAAAAAAAAAAAATAAAGAACATTGATGAATAAATAAGAAGAAGAGAATATAGAATGCAGAGATCGGAGATTTTAAAATTTAACTTAATAAATAAAACCCAATAATAATCTAGCTATAATTAAAATAAAAAATCAACATAAAAATCAAAATCTAAATTTAAAGTCAGTTTTATTTCATTACCTTTTCATGAGCTACCTACCAGCAGACCAGAAAGATTAATGTCACAGACCTGAGAAGAACTGCCGAAAAAAAGGGGAATTGTCATATAATTATTAAGTCATGCCTAAGTTTTATAATACATTAGTACTCGATAAATTATTATAAATGTTATTTATATCAGCAGCACTATCCCATAGTAGGATACTATATGATATTATGTTATGAAAATAGCTATAATAAACTAACTTGGCAGTAGTCTCGCCACTGAAATATTTGATAATTTTAGCAGTATGTGCAGCAGAACTAAGTTTACTAGCGAATTCAGCTGTATTGTAATTTAGCATCAACATTGATTGCTAGAAAAACCGTAATCTAGTAAGTAAAGTAAATTAGTCAAAGTTAACTACATTAGCTTTGAACAACAAACAACAGACAAAAAAACAACAAATGTTTAACTCTTATTTAATTTTCACGAGACAACCAATTGATCATAAAAGCTTGAGCTTTGATTTGGTTACCGTTTTGAAATAATACTTTGAAGGCTGGAAAATTGATCTTGAGCCTCAAGGATGGTTAAGCATCACGTCAGTTTTAATGCTTCTTCAAATACCACCATTATGTTTTGTATAATATTTTATCCTATTATTTTTTTTCATCCAATTTCATCAAATTTAACAAACCAACTTCCAACACAGATATTTGTATAGACAAAAGATATAATGGGTCAATTGCTCGTATAAATTTAAACGTTAAATGTCTCTTTTAACCTAACCTAAAACTTTTGCACAGTTTTCAAAAATATAATCGATTTCTCATATTATGTTAAGTTATACCAGATTTTAATATATCCTATTTTTTCCTTTCTAAGAGTTCTTTGGAATGTTTTTATATACATATTGATTTAATTTATTACAACTAACGGTTAATTGTGTAATAACTGTTGTCATACATATTTCTAACGGAAACATCCAGATATAAGATTTTTTTAGGAAGAAAAGCAATATATTTATATTATAATACGTATTTTCTTTTTTTTTATTTTGTACCTGTGTTATACATGGTGTATAAATTCAAATAAATTTTGGGTAACATTACTTTGTTTTATCCTTAAAAGCTTATCTTTTAATGTGTTCTTGTGAAATACAGCAGAGCTTATTGCTAACAGGACAGGTTTATATTGCCATTTATAAAAATGTTAGTTTCAGCATCTACATTGGGTTGGTAACTTTAAATTTTTACTCGTCGGTCTGACTTTAAATATGATTAAGTTTACGTTTTATGTCTTCTGTAATTGAATTGGTTTCTTTTGCAATTTACGAACTAATAATGAGATTGAGTAATAATGATTGTATTAATAATTGACTAATAATGATTGTATTGAGATGTATTTGTGTTGATATGTACTTGTATTTAATATGGAGTAACACTTGAATGATTTATAATTGAAAATTTATAATATATACGTATATTACCAATTATAAACCATTAAGATTTAATTTGGTATCAAACTCTATCATAAATGGATTCCATATGGACTCATGTGAACATAGTGATATATAAGGGACCGAAATATATAAAGGAAAAAGATATTTGATGTCCATATAAGGAGAAGAAACTGATACTAGTGCTCGTTTTTATTTATTTTTTTTTTATGTAAGAGGAGGGCAAACGAGCTGACGGGTCACAGATGACTTGTGATCACCGCCGCCCATGAACTCTTGCAACATCCGAGGAATTACAGGAGTGTTGCTGGCCATGTAGGTAGTAGTAAACGCCTTTTTTGAAGGTACCCATGTCGTATCGATCTGGAAATACCACCGAAGGGAGTTCGTTCCACAAGCGAGTGGAACGTGGGAAAAATGTCCTTGAAAACCGCACAGTAGAGGATCGCCACGCATCCAGGTGGTAAGGGTGATATTGGAAGCGATGGCGCGCTGTGCGGTGATGAAATTCGGCGGCAGGCATCAGATCGAATAGTTCTTCGGAACATTCCCCGTTGTAAATGCGGTAGAAGACGCACAAAGAGGCCACGTCTCTACGCAATGCCAAAGAGTCCAGCCGTTCGCAGAGCACCGGGTCCCCGACAATCCGAACGGCTCTCCGTTGTACTCGGTCAAATGGTAGAAGCTGATATTGGGGTGATCCGGACCAGAGATGAGAACAGTACTCCATGTGTGGCCGGACCTGCGCCTTATAGAGCGCAAGTCTTTGGCCAGGTTTGAAATACTGCCTCGCTCTATTGATCACTCCCAATTTCTTCGAGGCCAACTTGGCCTTGCTCTCCAGATGACCACGATACTGACAATCGCTCGAAATGTCGAGACCCAGTATTCTGATACTTGGCGAGGCAATGAGGGCAGTGCTCTCGAAGAGCGGTGATACGACAAATGAAATACGATTGAACTGTACGTGGTTCAGTTCACCCCACTCAGAGATCAGCCCCAAGGAATTCTCTATAGAAGACACAAGTTTCTTTCGGCACTCGTCGACGTTTTCCCGAGAGAGACCTGCATGGCCGGAATATACCGCATCCCCAGTGCTGTCATCCGCATAACAATGTATGTTGGAGATATCCAGCATATCATTGATGTGCAGGAGGAACAGAGTTGGGGATAGCACGCAGCCTTGGGGTACACCAGCGTTCACGGGCTTAGGGTCCGAGCAAAAACCGTCGATAACGACCTGTATGCTCCGCCCAGTGAGGAAGCTGGTGATCCACTTGCATAAACTCTCGGGAAGCCCATAGGAAGGTAGCTTCGAAAGAAGCCCCCTGTGCCATACACGATCAAAGGCTTTCGCCATATCCAAACTAACTGCCAGACCCTCTCCCTTGCTTTCAATAACAGCTCCCCAACGGTGTGTAAGATACAACAGAAGATTACCAGCCGATCGACCATGGCGAAAGCCATATTGCCGGTCATTGACCAACTGGTTATCCTCGAGGTAGGTTAGGAGCTGTTTATTGATGATGCTCTCCATTACTTTGGAGAGAAGAGAGGTAATGGCGATAGGTCTGTAGTTAGCTGAGTCCGAGCTATCGCCCTTTTTAGGGATCGGATGGACAAGGGCACGCTTCCATGAGACCGGGACTACGCCTTTCAAGTAAGAGTACCGAAATAGACGCGTTAGCACTGGTGTCAACTCAGGGGCACATGTTCGTAGCACAACTGGAGAGATACCATCTGGCCCACTCGACTTATGATCTTCGAAGGAAAGGAGAGTTTTTCGGATGAGTTTTTGCCGAAAAACTATTTCCGGCATAAAGCTCGGACACCGCGGGATGATAGGCGGTGCCCTTCCCTGGTCGTCCAAAGTCGAGTTTGAGGCAAAAAGAGTGCCCAGGAGATCGGCTTTCTCTTTTGCCGTGTGGGCCAAAGAGTCGTTCCCAGTGTGCAATGGCGGCAGGGATGGGCGACAGAAGTTTCCCAGACTGGCTTTGGAGAGCGCCCAGAACTTGCGCGTACCAGAGGGTACTTTGCCAACTGATCCCCAATTTTGACGACATGCTTGAACTTTGCTCTAGCGATTTTCCGTTTGAAGAATCTGGAGGCACGATTATATTTCCTCTTCAGAACTCTAGAGTTCGGATCCTTAGTGACTAACGCATTGGCCCAAGCCTGATAAGCCTGCCGTTTGTCATGCCGTTTGTCATGCGTTACATTACTCTCTTTAAAATAATTGTAAAACTCCGCAATTAAATTATATATAGTTCAATTATAAAGCTAAATAAAGTTTTTAATGATAAAAAACTTCATTATTATTATTAGTATTATAATCGTATAATATATCTTAATCAGTATTTATTATATGGATATAAAATATTCGCAAAACTATTTTGAAAGATATAGTTAAAAATACAACCAATGAAAACATGGTTTAATTTATTCCACTCATGTTTCTGGTAAACTTCGTTATAGTCCTCTATTTGTTTTAGAATCAAAATTGTACAAGTATTTTGGAGTCACATGAAGGACATGATTTGACTTTAAAATATATTTACCCTTACTTTAATATTCAGTAACAATGATAATCCGGTACATTTATTCACGTATCATCTACTTTCATCCAAATTTAGTATTTGAAATATATATGTCCTAGATGTTGGCCTCTTATTTATCCGTAAGATAACGATCACTATCATAGGATAATGATAATAGCCAACTGAATGAACTCTACGATGTACATAGGATATTAGTATCTCAAACGTAATCATAGTCGCTTAACAATCTGATATTATCGTACCTATTAATATTAGGGAGTATGGGAGTTCGTTTATTTGTAACACTTTCACGTCTTAACTATGATAATTTGAGGATCATTATCAACCACTCAAACTACGGGGTGTAGAAATCCTCAAGAAAAGTCCTTTCTCGAGGCATAGGAAAAATACTTTAGCATGGTTGTCCGCTCTAACAGTATTTTTTATGCAGTACAGCGTGGACCAAGCCTGGAAGAATCTTATGAGCCTGGAAGATAATTAATCTATTTAGGTTTTGAATAAAAAGATAGAATTACATATACATCACACATAATTTATTATTATATTCTGTATATTATTTGATCTGTAAGTGTATATCTAAACCTATAAAAGAGAAAGTATGTACCAACTCTTATATATGTTCTTCTTAATCCAAAACGTCTGCACCGATTTCAACGAAATTTTCAGAAATCTTTAGATTTACCCAGCGCATAATCTTGTTTTTTTATTAAGTTTTTTTTATTTTTTATTTTTTATATGATCTAGGGCTATGCTTGACTACATTTCACCTGATAGTAAGTGGAATGTAGTCTTAGATGGTAAGTCGCATTGCCCTAGCAACCTATTCACTCTTCTCTTGAAGACACCCACATTATATTCGGCCGGAAATACCGACGCAGGCAAATTGTTCCAGTCCTTCGCTCTACGCACTAAAAATGAGGAAGCAAAGCGCTTCGTTCGGACAGGTGAAATGTCCACAACAAAAGGATGGATACCTGCCGTGCGTCGGGATGTCCGGTGATGGAAGGGGGAAGGGAGAATTAAGTCGTGTAATTCCTGCGCACACTTACCAAAATGTATCCTATATTTATTTATTCTCAGAGGATTAATATGATACGATAGTACTATCGAGTTTCAAAGAACCTAGCAACCTTAATTGGATAAGGATTTCTCACGAGTTTCTACTTGAGAAACATGTGGGTGTTTACTAAAATCATATGTGCACTTAATCCCGGTTTCCTTTTTTAGAAGACACATAAATTTAAATTTATTTTCTTTACATACAGTTCGAGCAAACTTTTGAAGCTCTTGCCAGAATTTTGTTTATCTAAGCCAAGCTCTTCTGCTCTAGTGGGAAGAAGCCATATTAAAAGCTGATTTATTGCATTATTATTATGAAATGTTATATGATTTATACATTTGTCTTTCATACATCCTTGTGATAATTATATTGACTGAGAATGTAAGTCTTTGAAATGATTAAAGACATCATCTAACAGGTTGAGAAATCACAGAGCGACTGTTTTGTAATAAATTATCTGTTAAGTTTAGACGTATCAGTATGGTTATATAAATTATCTAATTAACAGAAGTAATTATATATCACTACAATTAACGTTGAGATGTACATATAAATTTATAAATAAACAATATTGTTTTAAAACAAATATGAAATTATAGTTTTATTTAATTTAGTTAAATGAATTTAATATATTACATTCCTCCAGCAAAATAGCATTTTTTTATTTTTAATAAAATTAATAATCAAACAGTATAAATAAAATAATATTTGTGACAATTAATAATATTTTAATAACAATAACACTGACTGATAGACGACCCTAAGCGCCGATAGAAATGTTTATCATCATCAAATTATCATAGATTTCAAAACAAAAATTATATATTTTTTTTATTTAGGACCCACATAATGGATTTACAATGTTTTAGGGGACGGATATTCAATTTCGAAGTGAATTGTTTGTATTTTTTCTTTTACTGTTTGCTTGAAGCTACATAAAAACTTTTGATGGTACTTGTCCTTTTCTATCGCTAAAGTTTCGGAGTCTGCGGTCTTGTAACAAAGTTAAAGCAGCTCTTAGAAGCAAATGTTACTCGACTGCTATTGTAACTCAACTTTATATTGTTGTAACTTTGACACAACATTCTTTATAAATTCTGATTAGGGCCAAGCGCAACTGTCAACTGTACTTTATATAATCAATAAATTTAAACTATATTTCCTTTAAATTACCAGTTTTTGGGTAGTGTCGAAATCCATAACATTCAGTTTATTTAAAAAAAAAATACATATATTTTATATATTGCTCTTAAAAATATCAGATATAAAACGAAAGTTATTACGCAAAAACATTTTCAATTTCATTATTCGTTTTGTACTTTTCACGTTGAACAAAAGTTAACTGAAAACGCCGGGATTCAGTTAAATCTCTCGTGTATTTGTAAATTTTTTCATTTAAACTAGAACTTGGCTTTGTGAAACGTATCGCGATTTTTAGTTTTAAATTACGTCATAAAGTTTATTGTAATTTGAAATTAATCGTTAAAGTCTTTATATATTTGTAGTCTTTTATAATTCTAATATTTTAAACTTACACACGATACATGTCGTTTTTTCCTAATATTATAATACCTAGTATAATTAGATACATTTTGAAAAACCAAAAAGGAGAATAAAATTTCAATTACCCTAAAATGATGAATAATACATTTTATTTTAACGTGTGTTTGGGAACAAAGGCAACATTTTCAAATCTCCACAGTATTGCACGAATCTAAGATACAAGAAGCAGAGAAAGTGCAATATGTGTAAAATTGCGGCTTGGCTCAGATTCCATTTTAAATCGGGCCTCAGAACAGAATTTCTTGGACAATATTTATGATGAACAAAATACCACCCTATCTTACTTAGAATTTTACAGGAGGGTGGCCATTTAATATTTTTTTTATGTCGGTCCAAATATTTTTTCTATTCTTTTAATGAATTATGTGTAACATAATCAGGTATTATAATCATATGTTAACATTAAAAATAAGTAAGGCATTTTTTTCCTTTTAGGTGATTGCCTAAAGATTAAATGTAAAAATAATAATTATATTGTCATATGTATCATATAATTAAAATTTGTATTACTTAAAATATTTTTAATATCATTTAATATAATATATCAATAACAGTATACTTATTGGTTAAAAAATAAATTAAAAATTAAAAAAAACCCCCGATACAAAACGACCTCTAAAAATAAAATATTATAATGTATTTATTGTAGTCGTTACGTCGGGGAACCGTTGTACGTACGTTGATAGTGTATATTTTAAGAAGTTAATCATTGAGTACATAGACTATACGATTTGATATCGTAATTTCTTTATTAGCCTTGGTAACTTACTTGCATTTTTATTTTTTCCTTTATTTAACTGTCCCCAAAAGACTTGACCTTTTTTGGTCTGTGGCAACACTGAGGTCAACAGCTGATTTGAATTGTTCCTAATAGTTTTATTAAGTAAAATTATTTATAGTGTATAATTTTAGCTAAATTCCCAATCAATTATTCAATTAAAGTGTATTGATACTAGTGTAATAAGAATTATAGTGTTTAAGTTATTCTTCAATATTGTAAATCTCTAAGAAAGTGAAAAGTGACAGTTGATTGGTAACGTACAAACTTTAAATTTTCTAAAATAGATATATATTCTAGTTTTTAAGTATTTTTAGTTCTTCTTTATTATATAACAACTGTCTCATTCAATTTCATATTAGTTTTGTTTCTGCAAATCTCAGTTTCTTTGTTTTGTCTCATTTATTGCGGAAACAAAGCAATATAGGCCCTTTGTTTGGTTTTGCACATTGGTACCTTATTTAATATTAAAATGATGACTCGTTCACGTGCCCTTTCACGCCAAGAGGAGAACAAACTCCAACTGGCATTACAAGAATTAAAAGTGAGTAAGGACTTGTGTGCCCAGCTAAACAATGAAAGAGATGCTAACGAGAGGGAACTATTAGATGTTTTAAAGAATAATGACAAATTAAAAATAGAACTTTCTAAGTTACATGTTAAATATAATGATGTTGAAGAGAAGCGTAACAGGCTACAGTTATTAGTGGCTAGGTTTGATGAGTGTGGTCTTGAGTATGAGCAGGCCCTTCGGCGTACCGACACCCTGGAGCTGGAGCTGAGGGATGCCCACCAACAAATCTTGGAACTGGAGGAGGCCGCTCAAAACTCAACTAACGTTCACACTCACAGCTTGTATGAAGAGTTAATTGGCAGCGCTTCTCAGTTGGTCAACTCACCAACTACTGCAACTAAAAACCCCTGTGTCACTATAGATTTAACAAATGACACATTGAACTCACAAAGGCTGGGTAGCTGTAGCAATAAGAAATTAAAAAAATATATTAGAATTAATAGATATATTAAGAAAATCCAAAAATTAACTAAAAAGAACAAGTTTTTTACAAAATCAATTATTAATAAAAATATATTGTTAAAAAAAAATTAACTTTTGTAATATAGAATTAGAAAATAGAAATAGGAGATATGAATCTGACACACAATTATTAGAAACACATTTAGCCCGTTTGCAGACTACTTTAAGAAGTGTTACAAAAAAATATGAAAACACACAAAACTTGCTAAGCGAACAAAAGTCAAAAGTAGATGAACTATTAAAAAAATCACAAAATAGTTTGGAATGTATGAACTCACAGACTAACAGTTGTTCATGTGAGTGTAATAATAAGTTATTTTCTGTAAAACCAACATTGTCCTCCCCCGCTAAAATATTGTGTGACAGGGTTGATATCCCTGTTTCTAATAATAGTGGCTCCCTCAAATTAACTCCTGTATATGACACTTATATGTTTAGCGATAATATTGGAAAAGGAATGGGATCTGTACTAAATTCTTATTTTGAAAAACAAAATGTATTCAACAGCTGTTCACCTGACAATAATTTAATGAATATTACTAGACAAATAAAAAATTCAAGTAAACAATTTACTAAGTCAACAAATATAATAATTTTTGTAGGAAATAGAGATAATGTAAATCATTTGGAATTTAAAAAATGTTTTGAAACTATAAGTAACTTAGATGTCAATAAAATTGTCTGGTTTTCATTACCCTATAATCAAGGTTTGCCACAGGCCGAAAATAAAATTAGATAAATTTACTGATATATAATTTATGTTTGTATAATGACAAATTTCATGTGATTGACACTAACACTAATGTTAGTAACTTTTATAACTTGACTAATGGTAGGTATTACCTATCTCCATATATTAAAAGACAGGTAGCTTCATCGCTATTATATTATTTTACTATGACAGCCAATAATTTGGCTAAAATTGTTTCTATTGAACAGCATTCAATTACTTGTATAAGTAAAAACAGCTTGGAAATAAATCCAACTAGTAATAGTAGTATTAGTAGTAGTTTAAACTAGACATTAAGACAGTAGAGATATCCTCTAGCCAAATAATTAAGATATCAAATAATGATATTAATGATGATTACAGAAATACAAAAATTGTTAAAATAAATAATAAAAACCATAACATAAACTGTATCAACCTGGTGCATCAGAACATTCAGTGTATTAGAAATAAGGAATTAGAAATTGAATTGTTTTTAAATACTTTTAATATTAATATTTTTTGTGTCACTGAGCATTGGCTTAAGAATGATGAATTAATATTTAATTTCAATAACCACCAGGTTGGTAGTTCGTTCAACAGAGTTAATTCCATACATGGTGGCTCTTTAATTATTTTAAATAAACAGATAAAATTCAAAGAACGCAAGGACATAGTGAGCCACTCTGTTGAGCGGACAACTGAACTTGCTTCAGTTGAATTAGAGGAGTTCATAATTGTAAAGGTTTATAGGCCACCGTCATCTAACTTTGAACATTTTGAAAAGATTATGGATGAGGTATTGTATAAACTATCACATTCTAGTAAAAAGGTAATTATTTGTGGAGACTTCAATATTAATATTCTTGAACAAAATTCAATAAGTATAAAGTTTTTAAATTTGTTCAAATCTTATAATCTTTTACACATGTTTATGGAGCTACTAGAGTCACAACCACTAGTGCCACTTGTATTGATAACATTTTTACAAGTGTTATTCCAAATTTTAAATGTTTATTCAATACATTAGATTCTGACCACTATGGCCAACTTATTAAATTCAGTTGTAGCAAGAAAGAAAAATCAAAACAGAAAATAAGTTTTATACCAGTGACTGTAGAACGTATCGAACAAATTAAAAATGGGTTAGTACGCTATTTGCCTTTGATGAAAAATTCAAACCCCAATATTATGTATAATGACTTTTTTAGTACTTTCACTAAATTATTTAACTCTATATTTACTCCTAAAACAGTGATTGTTAATGATAAATTAGTGTTTAGTGATTGGGCATCTGCTGAGTTACACAAAAATAGAGAAAAATTATATAATATGTATGCGGAATTGATGTTTAATACTAGTAATGAGTTTAGGGATGAGGTAAAATTATTTTCCAAATCTTTTAAAAAACAATGTAAAATAGCAAAAAATCAACATATTCAAAATAAAATAGGAAATAGCATTAATAAAATAAAAACAACTTGGAAAATAATTAATGAGGAAACTGGAAGAGCTAAATCCCAGAGGATCGACTATAAATTAAATATAGATAATAAATATGTCACGTCTGACCTCGAGGTTGCTACTGCTTTTGAAACCTTTTTTACTAATATTCCAGTGACTACAACGTTATCTTTAAATTCTTCTACCGCTGCAGCTATGGGTTTACTTAGAGAGAATGTAGATCAATGTGTTAGTAGTTTTAAGTTTGAAAAAGTTAATGCTCAAGAAGTAATCAAAGTATTTAGATCAATTAGCGTTAAAAAGACTAGTGATCTTTGGGGGTTTTCTGTTGACATACTTAAGTCCATAATTGACATTGTAGCGCCAGACTTAGCATTAATATTTAATAATTGTTTAGAATATGGTATATTTCCTGATCTAATGAAACAAAGTAAAATAACTCCATTATTCAAATCCGGCTGTTCATTAGATCCTAGTAACTATAGACCTATTTCAGTCTTACCCACTTTTAGTAAGATTTTTGAGAAAATAATTCTTAATCAACTTGTGGCATATTTCAGTAAAAACAATCTCTTACACAAAAACCAGTTTGGTTTCACTGCCGGTCGCTCTACAACAGATGCTGGTGTAGAGCTATTACTAAACATATTTGAAGCCTGGGAAGGATCACAGGATGCACTTGGCATTTTCTGTGATCTATCTAAAGCGTTTGACTGCGTTCAACATGAAATCCTTGTGAAAAAGTTAGAACATTATGGAGTTAAAAATAAGTCCCTAGATTTAATTAGTTCATATCTTAATGATAGAATTCAAAAAGTTGATGTAAATGGAAAACGTTCCCCTGGTTCTTTGGTAAAAATAGGAGTGCCACAGGGCTCTATCTTAGGGCCTTTCTTGTTCCTCATTTACATAAATGACTTACCTCACCTAGTGAGGGAAAAACATGGGATAGTGTTGTTTGCTGATGATACTTCCCTTACTTTTAAAGTTAATAGACGGCAATCTGTTATTGACGATGTAAACAATGCTCTCTCAGATGTTGTACATTGGTTTAACGCCAATAATTTGTTGCTTAATAAAAAAAAGACAAAATGTGTCAAATTTAGTTTACCAAATGTTAAAAATGTTAGAACCAATGTACAATTAAATAATGAGGATTTGGACTTGGTCAAATCTACTACTTTCTTGGGCATTACTTTAGATGAAAAATTGCAATGGGGTCCTCATATATTTGATTTGTCAAGCAGACTAAGTTCTGCTGCATACGCGGTTAAAAAAATACGTCGTTTAACAAATATGGAAACTGCTCGATTAGTTTACTTTAGTTACTTTCATAGCTTAATGTCATACGGTATACTCTTATGGGGCAATGCGACTGACATTGATACCATATTTACATTACAGAAGAGGGCTGTTCGCGCAATATATAATATGAGACCAAGAGACTCGTTAAGAAATAAATTTAAAGAATTTAAAATTATGACTGTTTACAATCAATATATTTATGAAAATTTAATTTACGTTCATAAAAATATTTCAAAGTTCAAGAAAAATTGTGATTTACATAAAATTAATACAAGAAATAAAAATAAACTCGCTATGCCCGGCACTAGGCTCCATAAAATAGGTAAATCCTTTAAGGGTAATTGTATACGTTTTTATAATAAGCTCCCAAATGAAGCCTTAAGCCTCTCATTAAATAAATTTAAATTATATGTTAAAAATAATTTAATAAAAAAATCCTACTATAGTGTAAAGGATTACATCGACGACGGTATGGCCTGGGAATGAATCTGTATTGTATTGCGAATAGCTAGTAATCTCCGCAATTTGTTTTTTGTTGTAAATTAATTTTGCTTTATCGACCTTCTGCATCACACCGATTCCTTAGAAGTCACTACTTGCGGTAGCATCGGGAGTCGGGTTGCCTCCCTCCCTCAAATATGTGCGAAGGGGGTGATGGCTGGCTCTTGTGTTATGCTCGTGAACGGGTGCTGCTTGCGGTGACTGGTTGTGTGGCAGGCCGAAGATTTATATATATATATTTTTTCTGTTATTATTATTTAATTTTCGTTGCCTGAAATCATTAGGCTTCTTTTCCGATTGATTGCGACGGTTCTAGTTGTTCCAAATTTGCATTTAAGTTTGACGTTTGTGAAACAGTGATCACAATAACAAAAAATATATCCGGCTGAGTTTGTTGTGTGGTTCTTCTCAGACCAGGACGCGTTTGGAACCCTCACAGCTTTAACATTAAGATGGAAAGTGCTTTTTCAGAAGGGCTTATTACGATAAATCTAGTATCGTAATAGGCCTTCCTGACACTTCCATGTTAACGTACACAAGTGATCACTGATTATGATTCTAAGTGGAAAAGATATAAATAAATAAATAAAATAATGGTCAGAAAAAAAATAGTAATAACGACATGGCTCACAAGTGCAATCGATCTATGATTCTTGAAGAGAGATTATCACTTTTTTTGAAGAACGAGACGACCACACCCCTGGACCAAGCCTCCTGTGTAATTCCTTCGTACGTGTCAAATAGCTCCGATAAAGAATTTAGGAGCCTTTGGCCTTTAGGATCTCTGTTGTAGTGCCGTCATCACCCGGTGCTGTCAATATATTTTATCAATATTATTTATACAGCCATTAATGTGTATTCGATAGATTTTCTTATTATAACCCAACCCAACATAATTTGACTTCCATAAATTGTATGTAAATATTTATACAATGGGTTAAATTAATACTCATTAAAGTAACCCTAAAATCAAGGTTTACTGTTTAAATAGAATTGAATTGGATCCAACCCTTAGTATTCATGCCCTTCTTAATTATTGTTTCATTTTGCGTTCATGCCTAATTAAATGTTATAATTGGATATAACTTGCTTAGGATGATTGTTAATGGATCTTATATAGGTTATGTAACATTCATCAAAGTTAACATTAAAAATTTAATTCTGTATTTTTAAAATGTTTTAAATCAGACTAGTACAAATCTTGAGCTTGAAAACGTGGAGATTATTTATCATAATTCGATTAAGTATTCACTTTTTATAATAAAACTTCGTTATAAAAATCGATGTGTTTTAGTATGAGAGACAACATCATTATAACATCGTAATCTTCTTAAAATTACGATATAGCAGCAGATAGGAAATCGCCAATATATTTATTGTACGAATTGAGGTTATCTTTTGTTGTCGTAAGGTTTTTGATGTTAGTGTTATTGTAATTAAAACAAATATGGAAAGAAAAACAAGTTTGAGTTTGTTAGAGTTTGTTATAATATATTATAAACATAATAGGTTTATAGTTTATAGGTTACATGAAATGCGTTATTCGATCATTTATTCCTCTTATATTAGTTCGCTTCGAACTAAATGTTTGTCTACTATCATGGACTGATATGAAAAACATCGATTAGTAAAAAAATATTGTTTTCTGTCGTGTTTTTCTTGTTAGTTATAGTTGTAGTCGAAATAAACAACATCGATGCGAACTCTGACTTAGGATTCGTAGGACATTCCGTCAGGAATAAATAGTATTTATTTTAGAGAAATAAAGAACATTGATGAATAAACGAGAAAAAGAGAATATAGAGTGCAGAGATCTGAGATTTTAAAATTCAACCTAATAAATAAAACCTAATAATAATCTAGCTTTAATTAAAATAAAAAACCGGCCAAGTGCGAGTTGGACTAGCGCACGAAGGGTTCCGTACTATCATCTATAATAGAAAATCGCGTTTTTTGTACTTTGGTAAAATCTATTGCTCAATTCGAAATCGTATCCATAAAGGGCTATGGTGACTAAATAGTGCACAGTACGTGCCAGCATTTAAGTCAATATTGCTAAACACGTTATCTCTATCGTTTATGAAGATCGAGTAAAAATTGCTTAAAGATTACGTTTGTTGTAGGTACAGGAGCCCCCTTTTAATATTTGCTTTATTGTTATTTTAATTATTTATTTTAAAAGGTAATATACAAGTAAATATTCTGTGAAAATTTGAAGCGTCTACCAGTTACCATTTTTAATATTGAGCAAAAAAACACGTTTATTGTATGGGGACCCACCTTAATATATATAAATACTAGCGGACCCGAAAGACGTTGTCTTGTACACGCTTCTTTAATTTAAAAAATTCAATATTTAAAAAAATATATATTAAAAAGTTACCACATATACACATATCTAACGTCATTACATGTACATTTATCATAATTCGACCAATCGATACCGTATAAATATGTAAATAAAGATTTTTTGTTTGATTAAATGAATTTGATGTTCCAATATATTTTTTAAATTTCACTTTTTACGTAGCGAAGCACGTATCGGGCCGCTAGTACAAAATTATTTTTCTCATTTCTATCGCAACGAAAACTGTCAGGGCAGACTATAATTAAAATATAATATTATTTAATATTTGACATTGCCATGGTAACGCAGTCTCCGTCGGAACCAATGTGAAACATTCCAAAATGACCACCTACTTACACATTAAAAATTAATCAAAAAACCATTCTCCAGTGGACCAAATTGTGAATCTAAACAATTCTCAAGTCCCCTTGAACACACACAAAGAATTTCATAAAAATCGGTCCAGTCGTTTGGGAGGAGTTCAGTGACAAACACACGCACACAAGAAATATATATATATAAAGATTTTTAATGTTTAGTATTTGTTGTTATAGTGGCAACGGAAATACATTATTTGTGAAATTTTCATCTTTCTAGCTATCACTGTTTATCAGATACAGCCTGAAGACAGAAAAACAGACGGACAGACAGCGGAGTCTTATTAATAGTGTCCCGTTTTACCCTTTGGGTACGGAACCCTAAAAATCAACTTCAAAATTAAAATCTGAATTTAAAGTCAGTTTTATTTCATTACCTTTTCATGAGCTACCTACCAGCAGACCGGGAAAATTAATGTCACAGACCTGAGAAGAACTGGCGAAAGAAAGCGGTAGTGTCATATAATTATTAAGTCATGCTGAAGTTTTACAATACATTAATACTCGATAAATTATTATAAATGTTATTTATGTCAGCAGCACTATCCCATAATACTATATGATATTATGTTATGAAAATGGCTATAATAAACTAACTCGGCAGTAGTCTCGCCACTGAAATATTTGATAATTTTAGTAGTATGTGCAGCAGAACTAAGTTTACTAGCGAATTCAGCTGTATTGTAATTTAGCATCAACAGTGATTGCTAGAAAAACCGTAATCTAGTAAGTAAAGTAAATTAGTCGAAGTTAACTACATTAGCTTTGAACAACAAACAACAGACAAAAAAACAAACAAATGTTTAACTCTTATGTAATTTTCACGAGACAACCGATTAATCATAAAAGCTTGAGCTTTGGTTTGGTTTCCGTTTTGAAATAATACTTTGAAGGCTGAAAAATTGATCTTGAGCCTCAATGATGGTTAAGCATCACGTCAGTTTTAATGCTTCTTCAAATACCGCCATCATGTTTTGTATAAGATTTTATCCTATTCTTTTTTTCATCCAATTTTATCCAATTTAACAAACCAACTTCCAACACTGATATTTGTATAGGCGAAAGATATAATGGGTCAATTGCGCGTATAACTTTAAACGTTAAATGTCTCTTGAAACATAACCTAAAACTTTTGCACAGTTTTTGAAAAATATAAGCGATTTCACATATTATGTTAATTTATCCCAGATTTTAATATATTTTAATTTTTACTTTCTACGACTTCTTTGGAATGTTTTCATATTATTAATAATTCAATCTATTACAGCTAACGCTTAATTGTGTAATAATATTCAGTTATAATAACTGTTATGTCAAAAATATTTATAACGAAAACATCCAGAAATAAGATTTTTTCAGGAAGAAAAACAATATATTTGTATTATAAAACGGATCCTCTTTTTATTTTGTACCTGTGTTATACATGGTGTATAAATTCAGATAAATTTTGGGTAACATTACTTTGTTTTATCCTTAAAAGCTTATCTTTTAATGTGTTCTTGTGAAATACAGCAGAGCTTATTGCTAACAGGACAGGTTTATATTGCCATTTATATAAAATGTTAGTTTCAGCATCTACATTGGGTTGGTAACTTGAAATTATTACTCCTCGGTCTGACTTTAAATATGATTAACTTTACGTTTTATGTCTTCTTTAATTGAATTGGTTTCTTTTGCAATTTACGAACTAATAATGTTAAATACATCATTGCTTTTGCCTAATCACCTAAATATATATTTTTTAACGTCGTTGTTAATCGTTTTTGTAACGTAAAATAGGTTGTCAATTCGTGTTGAGTGCTTATTAACCCCTCTTTTTTCATTTTCATATTAATGTAGAAGGGATGTACATAAACAGTTTATAATTTTTGTAACATCTATTTATTTATCAATTTCGAGATATTAATTATTTCGAAAGAATTCATTTACAACTACTCTCAAGTGTAAAATTAAATCGATTTCAGAAAATCATTGGTAATATAAATCATTGATTAATCTTTAAATTATAAATCAAAACGTTACTCTTCTTACAATTATACAAGTCCCAGTTTAGCAATTTTGCCTAGATACCAATACGTTCAAGGAGACTTTTCCATTTAATTATCTTTCGATACTTTTTTTTTTAAACTAAACAATGGTTGGGTTAATTAAAAAAAAATGCAAGTTTAGGAATGACTGCATAATTTTAATAATAAATAATTAATCGCTATAATTTTGTAACACTAAGATGTAAATTACATAAAAAATACTGAATAATGAAAATCAAAATCGAAGTCACATTTCTTTGTATAAGTTTTCATAAAATTAAATTAAATTATAATGAAAAATTCGTTAGCATTAGCAAGGTAACATCATTTCACAGATTATGTGCGAACCAGAGCCTCGTTTAAACGTTTAAAGTATGACATTTGTTTAAGAATTTGCATTAATTTTCTCAATCATATTCTTTATCTAATATTTAGTCTAGAAATTGCCATTATTAAATCGAGAGAAATTAGTTATCGAATGAAATCACAAAACAATTAAAACTGATAGCAATTTAGTTTGTTAGTTAATACGCAAACATAATTTAGTATTGATATGTATTTGTGTTGATATGTTGGATTTAATATGGAGTAACACTTGAATGATTTATAATTGAAAATTTATAATATATACGTATATTACAAATTATAAACAATTAAGATTTATATCGGCATCAAACTCTATCATAAATGGATGCCATATCGACTCATGTGCCCATAATGATATATAAGGAACCGAAATATATAAAGGAAAAAGATATTTGATGTCCATATAAGGAGAAGAAACTAATACTAGTGCTTGTTACATTACTCTCTTTAAAATAATTGTAAAACTCCGCAATTAAATTATATATAGTTCAATTATAAAGCTAAATAAAGTTTTTAATACTAAAATACATTATTATTATTATTATTATTATTAGTATTATAAATATATAGTATATCGTATTCAGTATGTATTATATGGATATAAAATATTTAAAAAGTAATTACTATTTTGAAAGATATAGTTAAAAATACAACCTATGAAAACATGGTTTAATTTATTCCACTCATGTTTCTGGTAAACTTCATTATAGTCCTCTATTTGTTTTAGAATCAAAATTGTACGAGTATGGAGACATGATTTGACTTCAAAATATATTTACAAAATATATTACAAAATATATTTACTTACTTTAATATTCAGTAACAATGATAACCAGGTACATTTATTCACGTATCATCCACTTTCATCCAAATTTAGTGCTTAAAATATATATGTCCTAGATGTTGGCCTCGTATTTATCCGTAAGATAACGATCACTATCATAGGATAATGATAATAACCAACTGAATGAACTCTACGATGAACAAAGGATATTAGTATCTCAAACGTAATCATAGTCTGATATTATCCTACCTATTAATATTAGGGAGTATGGGAGTTTGTTCATTTGCAACACTTTCACCTATTAACTATGATCATTTGAGGATCATTATCAACCACTCAAACTACGGGGTGCATAAAAACCATAGAAATACTCAAGAAAAGTCCTTTCTCGAGGGATAGGAAAAATACTTTAAGATGGTTGTCCGCTCTAAAAGTACTTTTTATACAGTACAGCGTGGACGAAGCCTGGAAGAATCTTAGGAGCCTGGAAGATAATTAATCTATTTAAGTTTTGAATAAAAAGATAAGATTACATATACATCACACAGACATTATTTATAAATACATCACACAGAATTTATTATTATATTCTGTACATTATTTGATCTGTAGGTGTATATCTAAACCTAAAAAATAAAGTATGTACCAACTCGTATATATGTTCCTTATAGAATCCAAAATGACTGCACCGATTTCAACGAAATTTTCAGAGAAGATTTACTTAGCGTATAATGTTGTAAGTATAGGATGTTTTTTTTCTAATTATTTGCTATTGTTTAATACATTTAAGTATTTAAGAATAGTTATAATGCCTGGGTCTGTCCGTGTAGGTACCCCTAGAAAAACAAGTAATAGAAAATGAAATTTAGGAGAAATCATAATCATTATTGCGGTGATTTCGTTTTCATATTTATGCTTATATTTATGCTATCATTATTGCTTGTGTTAAGGGTGTTAGGCAACGATACAGATACAAAGAAATACACATATAAATACTGCAAATATGTTTAATAAACAAACAAACCCAGATATACAGACATATATGCTCATTCAATAAATGTCTGCACCTGTAGGGATCGAACCCAAACCCCATTGCGTCACTATACGTTAGGCGTCTGCGCTAATTATGCGCACACTTATTTCGTCATGTAAGTTAGCAATTAAGGACCTTACAAATAGTTGAGTGTATCTGCAGCGTTCTATGGTTTGTATTTGTAAAACTGTATATTTTTTTAAAATATATCTACTCCATCGTCACGTAACACATGAGATACTATTATGACATTCATGACACATAAATTTCGCACATATAATATTAGTATGGATTAGGAGTAGAACAAAAATAATTAATTCTGTATATAAATTGGTATTAAGATTTTCTTATGTAAGTCTTATTATTTTTTATTAAGTTTTAGTATTTTTTATATTATGTAAACAGTACCAGAAATATATTATTTTTCCTGTAACACAATTACATTTTAATGAGCCTAGTTACAAACAAAATTCAAATGAAAGTACAGAACAATAACCTCCCCAATTTTGATTTAGTTAATGTTGAATTAATTAGATGCTCATATTTTTTTTGTTCGTGTTAAAATATTTTTAAAACTCATTGTTACTTTATTCTCATTCAATGCAACGAAGCATATGAAATCGATACTTTACGACAAGCATCTTAGTTCCTGACAGGAGTTGCGATTTAATTTTTTTTAACCGCCCCGTTGCAATGGTCGAGTGGTTAGCGCAGACGCCTGACGTGTCACGGCGCAATGGGGCTTGGGTTCGATTCCCGACGGAGACAGGCATTTATGTGATGAGCATAGATGTCTGTGTTTCTAGGTTTGGTCGTTTATTAAATATAATTTCAGTATTTATATGTGTATTTCTATGTATTTGTATCGTTGTCTAACACCCTTAACACAAGCAATTTTAGTTAATTTGCTTACTTAGGGGTTAGATCAATGTGTGTAAATTGTCCTGATATTATTATTATTATTTTTTTTTTTAATACTATGTTTTTCATTATATGTATGTCCTTATGATATGGAGTAATTAAACTGAAACGTTGGTGCCCCAGTGGTAATGACCAAAATTTGTGAACAAATTCAAAGGCTATGGAATATATTTAAACTTAAAACTACTACTAAATCTATATATATATAGAAGGATGTTTGTATATATGAAATCGATGAACTCAGAAACTATTGGACCGATGATTATGAAAATTGGTATGTATATGTATTTTTCCACGGAGAAGGTTTATATGGTATGCCCATTGATGTAACTCGCCACCAGACGGCGCTGTCAAATATAGACTTCCGCCCCGTTCAACCGATTGTCATAAAAGTTGGTAAGACTATGTATGTTTCCTCGAAGAAAACGAATATGCTATGTCCATTGATGTAACTCGCCACCAGGCGGCGCTGTCAAATATCGACTTCCGCCCCGCTCAACCGATTGTCATAAAAATTGGTATGACCATGTATTTTTCCTCGAAGAAAACGAATATGCTATGCCCATTGATGTAACTCGCCTCCAGGTAAAGTAAGGGTTAGCCCAGCGAAGCGGGCTGGGTTCGCTAGTTTTAAATAAATTAAGTTTGCCATTCCATAAATCACCACATACTTGAGATCAAAGTTCATTAAAACGATTAGTTCATCTACTATATTTGATCTAAAATATATTAAGAAATGTTGATATGTTAATTTTATTCAACTTTTTAGTAGATATAACTTAAAAAGGTTTATAAGTTGTTGTAACGGATCAGCAGGAAATAAGTTTTTAAAAGCTTTTACTAATATGCTTGTTAAAGTGCTTTTTTTTAAGTTCAGATGTCACGGAGACTACAGAGTGCCAATATATTCTAATACGACATTCCTGCCCACGTACTCAATAGGGAAACAGAATTTTTGTTAGTCTTTGTTACTCAGAAACTCTAAACAACGAAAACCTAAGGAACTAAGAATCAGTATTATATTTTTTATGAACGCTACTTATTTGGCGCTGTCTGTAAATATTATATTTTATTGTTTTTACATTTCTAGCCATAGAGCAAAAATTTTTTTTTTTTAAGTTATTATTAATGTATTATTACAGTGTCGTCCTAATGTTATGCAGCTTAAGATGTAGTTTCAAGTATTTTTGTGTATCATCTTATGTATTATTATTATTATTACTATACCATTATTTTGTTCCATCTCTAAGAAAAAATAACGTCGCCAAGTAAACTCTCTAAGTTACTATTTCTAACATAATTATTTTATTTGTAGTAATTGGGTATTATTTTAATCAGTAGGTTGAAACGAGTGTTGCAATTCATAATTATATAGATATTTTTCTCTTACTGTGTGCTTGAAGCTACATAAAAACTTTTGATGGTACTTGTCCTTTTCTATCGCTAAAGTTTCGGAGTCTGCGGTCTTGTAACAAAGTTAAAGCAGCTCTTAGAAGCAAATGTTACTCGACTGCTATTGTAACTCAACTTTATATTGTTGTAACTTTGACACAGCATTCTTTATAAATTCTGATTAGGACCAAGCGTAACTGTCTAACTGTTCTTTATGTAATCAATAAATTAAATTTATATTTTTTTTAAATTACCAGTTTTTTGTGTAGTGTCGAAATCTATAACATTCAGTTAATTACAAAAAAATATACATTTATTATATATTTCATATCGTTCCTAAAATATCAGATATAAAACGAAGGTTATTACGCAAAAACATTTCCATATAAAACTAGAATCATTATTCGTTTTGTACTTTTCGCGTTGAACAAAGGTTAACTGAAAACGCCGGGATTCAGTTAAATCTCTCGTGTATTTGTACATTTTTTCATTTAAACTAGAACTTGGCTTTGTAAAACATATCGCGATTTTTAGTTTTAAATTACGTCATAAAGTTTAATGTAATTTGAAATTAATCGTTAAAGTCATTATTTATTTGTAGTCTTTTAATATTTTAAACTTACACACGATACATCTCGTTGTTCCTAATATTATAATACCTTATATTATAATACCTTATATTATAATACCTTATATTATAATACCTTATATTATAATACCTTATATTATAATACCTAGTATAATTAGATACATTTTGAAAAACCAAAAAGGAGAATAAAATTTTAATTACCCTAAAATGATGAATAATATATTTTATTTTAACGTGTGTTTGGGAACAAAGGCAACATTTTCAAATCTCCACAGTATTGCACGAATCTAAGATACAAGAAGCAGAGAAAGTGCAATATGTGTAAAATTGCGGCTTGGCTCAGATTCCACTTTAAATCGGGCCTCGGAACAGAATTTCTTGGACAAGATTTACGATGAACGAAATGCCACCCTATCTTACTTAGAATTTTACAGGAGGGTGGCCATTTATTATTTTTTTTATGTCGGTCCAAATATGTTTTTTATTCTTTTAATGAATTATGTGAAACATAATCAGGTATTATAATCATATGTTAACATTAAAAATAAGTAAGGCATTTTTTTCCTTTTAGGTGATTGCCTAAAGATTAAATGTAAAAATAATAATTATATTGTCATATGTATCATATAATTAAAATTATTTATTTATTAAATATTTTTAATATCATTTAATATAATATATCAATAACATTATACTTATTGCTAAAAAATAAATTAAAAATTAAAAAAAACCCCCGATACAAAACGACCTCTAAAAATAAAATATTATAATGTATTTATTGTAGTCGTTACGTCGGGGAACCGTTGTAAGTACTTTGATAGTGTATATTTTAAGAATTTAATCATTGAGGACATAGACTATACGATTCGATATCGTAATTTCTTTATTAGCCTTGGTAACTTACTTGCATTTTAATTTCTTCCTTTATTTAACTGTCCCCAAAAGACTTGACCTTAATGGTCAGAAAAAAATAGTAATAACGACATGGCTCACAAGTGCAATCGATCTATGATTCTTGAAGAGAGATTATCACTTTTTTTGAAGAACGAGACGACCACACCCCTGGACCAAGCCTCCTGTGTGATTCCTTCGTACGTGTCAAATAGCTCCGATAAAGCCTTCAGGAGCCTTCGGCCTTTAGGATCTCTGTTGTAGTGCCGTCATCACCCGGGGCTGTCAATATATGTTATCAATATTATTTATACAGCCATTAATGTGTATTCCATAGATTTTCTAATTATAACCCAACCTCATACAATTATTTTGTGTTATTTTTTGCTCGTAGTTAAACGAAAATATAATAATTTTATTATGATTTTATTATGGTGATTTTTATCATCAAAATAACAATTCATGAAAATTAAAAATATGTGAGTGCTACCATCCAATCACCAATTGAAAAATATGTACCAATTGAATCTTTGGGAATCTTTGGTTTTTTATACGAAACCATAATGTATAACCATAAAACCATTATATGAAAAACCATTATATATAAAACCACTATATATATAACACATATATAACAATGGACAGCATCCAAAAACAGAGAACCGTTATCTTTTAAAATTACCAACATTCTAATGAGCTTCTATTAATCAAGATTTGGAATGAGAACCCGAACTAAAGGAGTTTTTGAATCTCAATGGCAATGAAAACTTTAAAGGATAAATGTACACGTATTTATATTCCGTATAAGGGATAATATTTGAAAATATCTATAAAAATATATACTGTTAGGACTTGTTTCAGTATTACACAGTACTTGCACTTCAATGTTTAATATCCAACCATTTGTAATAGAATGGGAGAAAGCAGCCCTTACAACTCGTTTTATAATATTTTAACACTATACTATTTCGGTGGGGTTAATTTACAATTTCATAACCAACTTACAGATGCTATTATTTAACAATACCAATGATGTAGCCTTGGTAAAAAGGTATTAAAAAATAAAATAATATTTTAAATTAAATACTAACGTCGTTACGAACACCTATTAATCATCCTTTGGCCAAACCCCTAACTTAAATAGCTTTAAATCTCTGCGGTAATGTTAGACTATTTATTTTTCAGAATTGATAACCCGTAGAAACTTTAAACGAACTGGAAACCGACGCTAATTTCTCTAATCTTTGTCTTTTATAAAACATAGGAATAATTATTTTTAGTTACGTTAAATGAAAAATATAAAACCATATTCGCCCCTGAATATTTACTGTTTATTTACATAAAGTAATAAATAATGTTTGCCAGGAAAATGGTACATATGTTATCATGCCAGGCTTTTACTGAAGAAAAATAAAAAATAAACGAATAGAAATAAAAATCCGATCAAGTTAAATTAATTCTAGGAGAATATTAAAAATAGAAAAACACTTAAGAACAAAAACTAAAACACATAACATTCGATCCGAGTCAACATAATAAATGTTTTAATAATTTGACTTCCATAAATTGTACGTAAATATTTATACAATGAGTTAAATTAATACTCATTAAAGTAACCCTAAAATCAAGGTTTACTGTTTAAATAGAATTGAATTGGATCCAATCCTTAGTATTCGGGCCCTTCTTAATTATTGTTTCATTTTGCGTTCATGCCTAATTAAATGTTATAATTGGATATAACTTGCTTAGGATGATTGTTAATGGATCTTATATAGGTTATGTAACATTCATAAAAGTTAACATTAAAAGTTTAATTCTGTATTTTTAAAATGTTTTAAATCAGACTAGTACAAATCAGTAGAGCTTGAAAACGTGGAGATTATTTATCATAATTCGATTAAGTATTTACTTTTTATAATAAAACTTCGTTATAAAAATCGATGTGTTTTAGTATGAGTGACAACATCATTATAACATCGTAATCTTCTTAAAATTACGATATAGCAGCAGATAGGTAATCGCCAATATATTTATTGTACGAATTGAGGTTACGGAAACTTTTTATTACTATTAATAAAATATATTGGAGTATGTTAAAATATATTATAAACTTAATAGGTTTTATTTTAGTTTCGCTGTCGTTTATGTTGGTTACGTAATGTTTCGTCTCAGTGTTTTCTATTTTTGTTACAAAAGTAACTGTTTTCATTTACATGAAATGCGTTATTCGATCATTTATTCCTCTTATATTAGTTCGCTTCGAACTAAATGTTTGTCTACTATCATGGACGGATATCAAAAACATCAATTTGTAAAAAAATATTGTTTTCTGTCGTGTTTTTCTTGTTAGTTATAGTTGTAGTCGAAATAAACAACATCGATTGGGAACTCTGACTCATATTTATTTTACTTGGTGGTAGACCATAACATCCGGTCGCCGGCAAAGTTACCACCCATCGGGCAGAGTCGTGCCGCAAAACGACCTAGTCGTGTTCCGGCACGTTGCTCGATGAAGCCGTTTATGGGAAATGGGTCTGAACAGTTGCGGTGCGTTGGCGAACCGGTCTGACGTCGGGTTGGTGTTTGTTTTGTCGGGTGTCTAGTCGAGGAGGGTAGCGGGATCCGAAGCGACGGCTTTCCGCTGGCCGCCCGCAGATAGTTGGGGGCCCAATTAGTGGGATAGCCAACCACGAAAGGCTGCCCCGCCAGCTGTGAAAAATCCCAGGGTGGCTCCATCGTGCTGGTTGGCGACCAGACGAGGAGGCCCGATGGCGATCCCTGGGGGGGTTCGGGCGTCCCCGCAGTCTCCAGACTAGCCTCCCAGTGGCAAGACATCACCAATTTCGACGTCGGGTTCGATACGTACCGTCTCGTTCAACTGCCATTTCCCATCCCTATTCACTTTTATATTTATTTATTTTTTTTATGAAAAAGTTAAGAAAAAAGAACAAGTTTACACAGCGGTTGCACTCCTCCTCATATAAAGTGCACCTTACTAATATCAGGGGTTTGCACTCAAATCTTTTAGCTGTCCACCACCACCTGGAGACAGAGCAGCCGCACTTGCTCTTTTTGACGGAGACGCAGATACAATGTCCTTTGAGCGCTGCATACTTGGATTATCCCGGTTACTCGTTAGAGCACAACTTTCGCTCACGGGCCGGAGTCAGTGTGTACGCGCGGAACGACCTCTGTGTTCAGCGTCTCCGTCACCTTGAAGACCCCACTTTTTCTTCCCTATGGGTTTTAGTGGACACAGGAAACGAAAAAATCCTGTATTCCTGTGTCTACCGTTCGCACAGCGGTGACCAGGAGACAACTCGTTTATTTGAGTATCTCAGTGAGGCTGCAGATATGGCTCTGTATCAGTACCCTTCGGCGCAGCTCGTCTTTCTGGGGGACTTTAATGCCTGTCATCAGGACTGGCTGTTCCCGTACCAGAAGACCGACCATGCTGGAAGAGAAGCGCGGAACTTTGCGTTGTCCTTGGACCTCTTTCAGCTGGTGAGGCAAGCGACAAGGGTACCAGATGTGGTAGGCCATACAGCCAATTGCCTGGACCTTCTGCTGACAACTGATCCGGACAGGTATCGTGTAGAGGTCACGTCCCCCTTGGGAACCTCCGATCACTGTCTGGTGAAATCTGTATTTACATATTCCCCACCAGCTTTCGAACCTCATGGTGTTAGGCGAGTATGGAAATACAAGTCAGCAGATTGGGATGAGATGCGGCACTTTTTTGCGTCTTATCCTTGGCGGCAGGTCTGCTTCTCTTCTTTGGATCCGTCGAGTTGCGCGGATGCTATAACCGATGTGGTGCATCAGGCAATGGAGTATTTTATTCCTTTTGCTGACGTACCCATCGGTGGCAAAGCTCGCCCATGGTTTAATGCCGAATGTCGTCATGCACATGACCGTAAACATTCGGCATACCTCATTTGGGCTGATGCTCGAAGCCGCAAAACTCCGGATGTAAGTACAAAGAAGAGAGCCTTTAACCAAGCTGCCAAGTCCTATAAAAAGGCATTGCGGAAGGCTCGTCTTGATCGGATCGTTAAGAATGGCGAAAAGCTCTCTGTCAGACCAACTGGCAGTCGAGCTTTCTGGTCTCTTGCCAAAGCGATCGAGTCAAACTTCTGCCAACCCTCACTGCCTGCTCTGCTGAAGCCTGATGGATCCCTGGCCCACACAGCAACAGAGAAAGCGAATGTATTTGCTTCTCTGTTTGCTGAGAATTCGCATCTAGACACTGGCAATGCTTCTCCAGAACATCTTCCTCACTGCGGTATTTCGATGCCTGAAATCCGCATCACAAACAAAGAGGTATGGAGAACATTGTGTCGTTTAGATGTGAATAAAGCCAGTGGTCCTGATGGTATACCAGCCATTCTGCTCAAGACATGCGCAGGTGAGTTGTCTCCTGTATTGACACGTCTGTATCGCCTCTCTTTCAAGACTGGAAAAGTGCCGGAATCCTGGAAGCTTGCCAACGTGCAACCCGTGCCCAAAAAAGGCAGCCGTGCCGATCCTGCCAATTATAGGCCCATTTCAATCACCTCCATACTCTGCAAGATTATGGAGCGTGTATTGAACTCGCGGCTTCTAGCGTACGTAGAAGGTAACGATCTCCTCAGTGACCGACAGTACGGATTTCGCCGAAATAGGTCCACTGGGGACCTTCTAGCGTACGCAACACACATTTTAGGCGAAGCCATCGAGAGGAACGGAGAAGCGGTCGCCGTCTCTCTGGACGTCTCGAAGGCTTTTGACAGGGTCTGGCATGTGAGCCTTTTAAGCAAGCTTTCAGCTTACGGTATATCTCCTGGTCTGATTGGCTGGATAACGGACTTTTTGAGCCAGAGATCTCTGCGTGTTGTTGTCGACGGGTGTTCTTCGGAACCCTTGACAATAAATGCCGGAGTACCTCAGGGGTCCGTTCTTTCTGCAACTCTTTTTCTGCTGCACATTAACGATCTGCTGAAGCCCGGTATCTATGGGTATGCAGACGACAGCACAGTTGTAGAAAGATATCTGCCAAGTTCTCGGGCTAGTAGAGATGAAGTACAGTCTGAAAGAGAAGCCATGGTGCAACGTTTGAATGACAAACTTCAGGCAGTCTCCGCATGGGGCAATGCCAATCTTGTCAAATTCAACGCCACCAAAACGCAGACGTGTTTGTTCACCGCCAAAAGGAGCCCCTTCACCTTGGCTCCTACTTTCCAGAATGTATCCTTGGAATACAGTGACTGGCTTCAGTTGTTAGGCTTAGAGATCTCCTCGAACCTCAACTTTGGTCGGTACATTGAGTCCAGAGCAAGAGCAGCTGCGGGAAAGCTTGCTGTACTTGCGAAGGTGCGACAGTACTTTACACCGGGACAGCTTCTTGTATTATACAAAGCACAGATCCGGTCGTGTGTAGAGTACTGTGGCCATATATTTGCTGGTGCCGCAAAGACTCATCTTGCGGTTCTGGACTCAATTGAGAGGCGAGCAAAGAGGCTTATTGGCGACCCTAAATTGGTTGACGCCAAACTCCACAGTCTTGAACACAGGCGTAGAATTGCTAGCCTCTCAGTATTCTATAGGATACATTTTGGTGAGTGTGCGCAGGAATTGCACGACCTAATTCCCCCATCCCCGTTCCTTTGCCGGACGTCCCGACGCACGGCGGGTATCCATCCCTACGTTGTGGACACTCCACCTGTCCGAACGAAGCGCTATGCTTCATCTTTTTTAGTGCGTACAGCGAAGGACTGGAACAATCTGCCTGCGTCGGTATTTCCGGCAAAATATAATGTGGGTGTCTTCAAGAGGAGAGTGAATAGGCTGCTAGGTTAATGCGTTTTACCACCTAAGACTACATTTCACTTTCCATCAGGTGTAATGTAGTCAAGCATTAACCTAGTTTTGTATAAAAAAAAAAAAAAAAAATAAAGAACATTGATGAATAAATAAGAAGAAGAGAATATAGAATGCAGAGATCGGAGATTTTAAAATTTAACTTAATAAATAAAACCCAATAATAATCTAGCTATAATTAAAATAAAAAATCAACATAAAAATCAAAATCTAAATTTAAAGTCAGTTTTATTTCATTACCTTTTCATGAGCTACCTACCAGCAGACCAGAAAGATTAATGTCACAGACCTGAGAAGAACTGCCGAAAAAAAGGGGAATTGTCATATAATTATTAAGTCATGCCTAAGTTTTATAATACATTAGTACTCGATAAATTATTATAAATGTTATTTATATCAGCAGCACTATCCCATAGTAGGATACTATATGATATTATGTTATGAAAATAGCTATAATAAACTAACTTGGCAGTAGTCTCGCCACTGAAATATTTGATAATTTTAGCAGTATGTGCAGCAGAACTAAGTTTACTAGCGAATTCAGCTGTATTGTAATTTAGCATCAACATTGATTGCTAGAAAAACCGTAATCTAGTAAGTAAAGTAAATTAGTCAAAGTTAACTACATTAGCTTTGAACAACAAACAACAGACAAAAAAACAACAAATGTTTAACTCTTATTTAATTTTCACGAGACAACCAATTGATCATAAAAGCTTGAGCTTTGATTTGGTTACCGTTTTGAAATAATACTTTGAAGGCTGGAAAATTGATCTTGAGCCTCAAGGATGGTTAAGCATCACGTCAGTTTTAATGCTTCTTCAAATACCACCATTATGTTTTGTATAATATTTTATCCTATTATTTTTTTTCATCCAATTTCATCAAATTTAACAAACCAACTTCCAACACAGATATTTGTATAGACAAAAGATATAATGGGTCAATTGCTCGTATAAATTTAAACGTTAAATGTCTCTTTTAACCTAACCTAAAACTTTTGCACAGTTTTCAAAAATATAATCGATTTCTCATATTATGTTAAGTTATACCAGATTTTAATATATCCTATTTTTTCCTTTCTAAGAGTTCTTTGGAATGTTTTTATATACATATTGATTTAATTTATTACAACTAACGGTTAATTGTGTAATAACTGTTGTCATACATATTTCTAACGGAAACATCCAGATATAAGATTTTTTTAGGAAGAAAAGCAATATATTTATATTATAATACGTATTTTCTTTTTTTTTATTTTGTACCTGTGTTATACATGGTGTATAAATTCAAATAAATTTTGGGTAACATTACTTTGTTTTATCCTTAAAAGCTTATCTTTTAATGTGTTCTTGTGAAATACAGCAGAGCTTATTGCTAACAGGACAGGTTTATATTGCCATTTATAAAAATGTTAGTTTCAGCATCTACATTGGGTTGGTAACTTTAAATTTTTACTCGTCGGTCTGACTTTAAATATGATTAAGTTTACGTTTTATGTCTTCTGTAATTGAATTGGTTTCTTTTGCAATTTACGAACTAATAATGAGATTGAGTAATAATGATTGTATTAATAATTGACTAATAATGATTGTATTGAGATGTATTTGTGTTGATATGTACTTGTATTTAATATGGAGTAACACTTGAATGATTTATAATTGAAAATTTATAATATATACGTATATTACCAATTATAAACCATTAAGATTTAATTTGGTATCAAACTCTATCATAAATGGATTCCATATGGACTCATGTGAACATAGTGATATATAAGGGACCGAAATATATAAAGGAAAAAGATATTTGATGTCCATATAAGGAGAAGAAACTGATACTAGTGCTCGTTTTTATTTATTTTTTTTTTATGTAAGAGGAGGGCAAACGAGCTGACGGGTCACAGATGACTTGTGATCACCGCCGCCCATGAACTCTTGCAACATCCGAGGAATTACAGGAGTGTTGCTGGCCATGTAGGTAGTAGTAAACGCCTTTTTTGAAGGTACCCATGTCGTATCGATCTGGAAATACCACCGAAGGGAGTTCGTTCCACAAGCGAGTGGAACGTGGGAAAAATGTCCTTGAAAACCGCACAGTAGAGGATCGCCACGCATCCAGGTGGTAAGGGTGATATTGGAAGCGATGGCGCGCTGTGCGGTGATGAAATTCGGCGGCAGGCATCAGATCGAATAGTTCTTCGGAACATTCCCCGTTGTAAATGCGGTAGAAGACGCACAAAGAGGCCACGTCTCTACGCAATGCCAAAGAGTCCAGCCGTTCGCAGAGCACCGGGTCCCCGACAATCCGAACGGCTCTCCGTTGTACTCGGTCAAATGGTAGAAGCTGATATTGGGGTGATCCGGACCAGAGATGAGAACAGTACTCCATGTGTGGCCGGACCTGCGCCTTATAGAGCGCAAGTCTTTGGCCAGGTTTGAAATACTGCCTCGCTCTATTGATCACTCCCAATTTCTTCGAGGCCAACTTGGCCTTGCTCTCCAGATGACCACGATACTGACAATCGCTCGAAATGTCGAGACCCAGTATTCTGATACTTGGCGAGGCAATGAGGGCAGTGCTCTCGAAGAGCGGTGATACGACAAATGAAATACGATTGAACTGTACGTGGTTCAGTTCACCCCACTCAGAGATCAGCCCCAAGGAATTCTCTATAGAAGACACAAGTTTCTTTCGGCACTCGTCGACGTTTTCCCGAGAGAGACCTGCATGGCCGGAATATACCGCATCCCCAGTGCTGTCATCCGCATAACAATGTATGTTGGAGATATCCAGCATATCATTGATGTGCAGGAGGAACAGAGTTGGGGATAGCACGCAGCCTTGGGGTACACCAGCGTTCACGGGCTTAGGGTCCGAGCAAAAACCGTCGATAACGACCTGTATGCTCCGCCCAGTGAGGAAGCTGGTGATCCACTTGCATAAACTCTCGGGAAGCCCATAGGAAGGTAGCTTCGAAAGAAGCCCCCTGTGCCATACACGATCAAAGGCTTTCGCCATATCCAAACTAACTGCCAGACCCTCTCCCTTGCTTTCAATAACAGCTCCCCAACGGTGTGTAAGATACAACAGAAGATTACCAGCCGATCGACCATGGCGAAAGCCATATTGCCGGTCATTGACCAACTGGTTATCCTCGAGGTAGGTTAGGAGCTGTTTATTGATGATGCTCTCCATTACTTTGGAGAGAAGAGAGGTAATGGCGATAGGTCTGTAGTTAGCTGAGTCCGAGCTATCGCCCTTTTTAGGGATCGGATGGACAAGGGCACGCTTCCATGAGACCGGGACTACGCCTTTCAAGTAAGAGTACCGAAATAGACGCGTTAGCACTGGTGTCAACTCAGGGGCACATGTTCGTAGCACAACTGGAGAGATACCATCTGGCCCACTCGACTTATGATCTTCGAAGGAAAGGAGAGTTTTTCGGATGAGTTTTTGCCGAAAAACTATTTCCGGCATAAAGCTCGGACACCGCGGGATGATAGGCGGTGCCCTTCCCTGGTCGTCCAAAGTCGAGTTTGAGGCAAAAAGAGTGCCCAGGAGATCGGCTTTCTCTTTTGCCGTGTGGGCCAAAGAGTCGTTCCCAGTGTGCAATGGCGGCAGGGATGGGCGACAGAAGTTTCCCAGACTGGCTTTGGAGAGCGCCCAGAACTTGCGCGTACCAGAGGGTACTTTGCCAACTGATCCCCAATTTTGACGACATGCTTGAACTTTGCTCTAGCGATTTTCCGTTTGAAGAATCTGGAGGCACGATTATATTTCCTCTTCAGAACTCTAGAGTTCGGATCCTTAGTGACTAACGCATTGGCCCAAGCCTGATAAGCCTGCCGTTTGTCATGCCGTTTGTCATGCGTTACATTACTCTCTTTAAAATAATTGTAAAACTCCGCAATTAAATTATATATAGTTCAATTATAAAGCTAAATAAAGTTTTTAATGATAAAAAACTTCATTATTATTATTAGTATTATAATCGTATAATATATCTTAATCAGTATTTATTATATGGATATAAAATATTCGCAAAACTATTTTGAAAGATATAGTTAAAAATACAACCAATGAAAACATGGTTTAATTTATTCCACTCATGTTTCTGGTAAACTTCGTTATAGTCCTCTATTTGTTTTAGAATCAAAATTGTACAAGTATTTTGGAGTCACATGAAGGACATGATTTGACTTTAAAATATATTTACCCTTACTTTAATATTCAGTAACAATGATAATCCGGTACATTTATTCACGTATCATCTACTTTCATCCAAATTTAGTATTTGAAATATATATGTCCTAGATGTTGGCCTCTTATTTATCCGTAAGATAACGATCACTATCATAGGATAATGATAATAGCCAACTGAATGAACTCTACGATGTACATAGGATATTAGTATCTCAAACGTAATCATAGTCGCTTAACAATCTGATATTATCGTACCTATTAATATTAGGGAGTATGGGAGTTCGTTTATTTGTAACACTTTCACGTCTTAACTATGATAATTTGAGGATCATTATCAACCACTCAAACTACGGGGTGTAGAAATCCTCAAGAAAAGTCCTTTCTCGAGGCATAGGAAAAATACTTTAGCATGGTTGTCCGCTCTAACAGTATTTTTTATGCAGTACAGCGTGGACCAAGCCTGGAAGAATCTTATGAGCCTGGAAGATAATTAATCTATTTAGGTTTTGAATAAAAAGATAGAATTACATATACATCACACATAATTTATTATTATATTCTGTATATTATTTGATCTGTAAGTGTATATCTAAACCTATAAAAGAGAAAGTATGTACCAACTCTTATATATGTTCTTCTTAATCCAAAACGTCTGCACCGATTTCAACGAAATTTTCAGAAATCTTTAGATTTACCCAGCGCATAATCTTGTTTTTTTATTAAGTTTTTTTTATTTTTTATTTTTTATATGATCTAGGGCTATGCTTGACTACATTTCACCTGATAGTAAGTGGAATGTAGTCTTAGATGGTAAGTCGCATTGCCCTAGCAACCTATTCACTCTTCTCTTGAAGACACCCACATTATATTCGGCCGGAAATACCGACGCAGGCAAATTGTTCCAGTCCTTCGCTCTACGCACTAAAAATGAGGAAGCAAAGCGCTTCGTTCGGACAGGTGAAATGTCCACAACAAAAGGATGGATACCTGCCGTGCGTCGGGATGTCCGGTGATGGAAGGGGGAAGGGAGAATTAAGTCGTGTAATTCCTGCGCACACTTACCAAAATGTATCCTATAGAATACTAAGAGGATAGCAATTTTACGCCTGTGTTCACGGCTTTGGAGCTCGGCTTCGACCAATTCGGGATCGCCTATAAGCCTCTTTGCTCGCCTCTCAATTGAGTCCAGAACCGCAAGATGAGACTTTGCGGCACCAGCAAATATGTGACCATAGTACTCTACACACGACCGGATCTGTGCTTTGTATAGAACAAGAAGCTGTCCCGGTGTAAAGTACTGCCGAACCTTCGCAAGAACGGCAAGCTTTATTGCTGCTGCTCTTGCTCTGGACTTAATGAACCGACCAAAGTTGAGGTTCGAGGAAATTTCTTAACCTAACAAATGAAACCGGTCACTGTATTCCAAGGATACATTCTGGACAGTAGTAGCCAAGATGAAAGGGCTCTTTTTGGCGGTGAACAGACACGTCTGCGTTTTGGTGGCGTTGAACTTGACAAGATTGGCATTGCTCCATGCGGAGACTGCCTGAAGTTTGTCATTCAAACGTTGGACCATGGCTTCTCTTTCAGACTGTACTTGATCTCGACTAGCCCGACTACTTGGCAGATATCTTTCTACAACTGTGCTGTCGTCTGCATACCCATAGATACCGGGCTTCAACAGATCATTAATGTACAGCAGAAAAAGAGTTGCAGAAAGAACGGACCCCTGAGGCGCTCCGGCATTTATTGTCAAGGGTACCGAGGAACACCTGTCAACAACTACTCGGAGAGATCTCTGGCTCAAAAAGTCCGTTACCCAGTCGATCAGACCAGGAGATATACCGTAGTCTGAAAGCTTGCTTATAAGGCTCGCATGCCAGACTCTGTCAAATGCCCTCGAGACGTCCAGAGAGACGGCGACCGCTTCTCCGTTCTTCTCGATGGCCTCGCCTAAAATGTGTGTAGCATACATTTTAGCATACATTTATGTTAAATACGTTTAAGTATTTAAGATCAGTTATAATGCCTGGGTACCCGTGTACCTGCTAGAGAAACAAGTAAAAGAAAATGAAATTTAGGAGAAATCATAATCATTATTGCGGTGGTTTCGTTCTTGTATATAATGTAGTTTTTATTAGTCAGGACTTGTGTCCTACGTCTGAATTTAGTTATTTTTTATATATTTGAGCGCTTATTGCGTAAGTTAACGTGTTGCAGGGTTGAAATATAATAAATATAATAATAATATCACAGGACATTTATTTAACCCCTAAGTAAGCAAATTATTTGCTTGTGTTAAGGGTGTTAGACAACGATACAAATACAAAGAAATACACATATAAATACTGCAAATATATTTAATAAACAACCAAATCCAGGTATACAGCCATATATGCTCATTCAATACATGCCTGTCCCTTTCGGGAATCGAACCCGAACCCCATTGAGTCACTATACGTTAGGCGTCCGCGCTGATTCTGTGCACATTTATTTCGTCATGTAAGTTTGCAATTAAGAACCTTACAAATAGCTAAGTGTATCTGCAGCAATCTCTGGTTTGTATATGTAAAACTGAGTATTTTTTTAAATATGAGAAATGAGAAACGATTATGACGGTCATACCACATACATTTCGCACATATAATATTAGTATGGATTAGGTATAGAACAAAAATAATTAAAAATGTATATAAATTGTTATTAAGATTTTCTTATGTAAGTCTTATTATGTTTTATTAAGTTTTAGTATGTTTTATATTATGTAAACTTTACCAGAAATGTTAATACTTTTCCTGTAACACAGTTACATTTTAATAAGCCTAGTTACAAACAAAATTCAAATGAAAGTACAGAACAATAACCTCCCCAATTTTGATTTAGTTAATGTTGAATTAATTAGAAGCTCATATTTTTTTTGTTCGTGTTAAAATATTTTTAAAACTCATTGTTACTTTATTCTCATTCAATGCAACGAAGCAAATGAAATCGATAATTTACGACAAGCATCTTAGTTCCTGACAGGAGATGATATATTTGCGATTTATTTTTTTTAATACTATGTTTTTCATTATATGTATGTCCTATTATATGGATTAAGTAAACTGAAACATTGGTGCCCCAGTGGTAATGAACAAAATTTGTAAACAAATTCAAATGCTATGGAATGTAACTAAACTTAAAACTACTACAAAATTTTAAATAAATTAAGTTTGCCATTCCATAAATCACCACATACTTGAGATCAAAGTTCATTAAAACGATTAGTTCATCTACTATATTTGATCAAAAATATATTAGGAAATGTTAATATGTTAATTTTATCCAACTATTTAGTAGATATAACTTAAAAAGATTTATAAGTTGTTATGTAACGGAACAGCAGGAAATAAGTTTTTAAAAGCTTTTACTAATATGCAGAATACAGATCAATTTTGCTTAATACAATTTTGAGATTTATATATATATATAAATCTCAAAATTGTATTATTCTTTTTATTATTCACAGGACAACAAAATAAAAACTATTATTTAAAATGTTTTTTTCCAGTGTACTATCATTGCATTAGCTATTACTTTTTTGCAGTGAGAATCTGTAAGAATTATTTTTCGACTTATATTAGACAAGTGTTACTAAAATAGCTATTTCTTCATAAGTTCTTAACATATTCTCAAAATAAGTATTTCCAGAAAATTATATAGCTGTGGTGTATTACATCAATATATTGTTGTTTTTTAATAATGTGTATAAAAATTAAGTATATATTTAAATGATACAATACAATTTAAAGGCAAAGCAAAGAGATACCATTTGAAAAATCTGATAATTAACGATTAGTTTTTGATGTCACTTTTTATGTACTACTAATTACCTAACATCTGAGAGACGAAACTGGTAAACCATTTTCAAAAATAATATTTTTGTTTTTTTATAAATTATTATGGCATATTATAAGCAATACTGAGTAATAATATTTTACCAAAAATAACTAACCTGCTTTCGTGTTATAATAATTTTACAGCAATAATTATGCTCGACTCAATAAAATTATAGAAATGTTTAAAGTTAAATACGAAGATTCAACTCATTGGGAGAGGGTGCGTTTGGCATTTAGCCAACTGTTCATAAATGATTACCGTCTCTCAATGACATCTGCATAAACGTTAGTAGTTGCAGATATATTGCTAATATTGAATGATGAATTGAATTGGATTGGGCATCAAGCATTTTCTTTTCTAGAAAGCCATTTATCAACGTCAAAACTAGAGCACATACCCACTACAAGTTCAAAGAAATGTGTCGGTTGAAATAAGTCTCTGATTCTTAGACGTTTACTTTTTTTTTTTGTCTGTCAATGCTGTTAGCCCTGTTGGCTATTATAGCATCACCGGGGGAGCGGGTGGGTCAGTTAGTATTTACGCTTCAGATCAATGGTGCTGCAAACTAACAATTTTAATATCGATTATATTTGATATTGAGTTAACACGGTGTATTAGATATGGCTAGCGTTGCAATGTCGTGTAAAAGAGTGCTTGGTTTAAAATGTTCAAATAATAAAATTTTCAAACAATAAATAAATACTCTTATAATCTTTAAATTAAAAGATTTTACGTTACGTTAGTCGCAGTATGTTACACATTTTTTTTTATTTTCACCTGCATAGTTTTGTAAAGGATTGAATAGTTGTTTTATTAACTGATACGTTTAAAGTAAACATTCAATGAAATGAAGTAGAAGGTTATTTGAAATTATAAGTTAATGTAAAACATTATTCACTGGCTATGTAAGACGAAGACTGAATAATATAAATAATTTCATGTCATGGTGTATTACATTGCATGTGTACACGCACCTTTCTACACGGCATTCTTTTGAACATCAAATAGTAATACGCTGGGTCAGACCACTAGATTTAATAGTTTTTAGATCTCAATGGTATTGTTAGACTATACATACCGCCTTGTTGGTCGAGTGGTTAGCGCAGACGCCTAACATATAGCGACGCAATGGGTTTCGGGTTCGACTCCCGAAAGGGACAGGCATGTATGTAGTGAGCATAGATGTCTGTATTTCTGGGTTTATTCGTTTATTCAATATATTCGCTGTATTTGCAATGAGAAGTGTATTTGTATCGTTGTCTAACACCCTGAATACAAGCAAATAATTAGCTTACTTAGGGGTTAGATCAATGTGTGTAATTTGTCCTTTGATATTATTATTATTATACAAATAATATATACCTACATGATAACCATCCAAATTTCCAAAACGTAAACAATGAGTGAATAAAACAAACCGAGATAAAAAGCAATACTCGTAAATCATTTAAGCTTGATTGCAAGGAAGTGTAGTATGAAAATTAATTAACAATTAATAATCTACATACAACTGTTATAATGATTATAACTAATTGGAGGTAGCCAATATAGAATATAAATAATTTGTTTAATAAGAAAATGAAAAAGTGGAAATAAGTGGTAAGAGATTCTATTAAGTAATAATTAATAATGTTAATTGAATAATTAATGATAAACAAACCGAATTGTTTTATAAGATAACTGTGGTAAAATTATTAACATAGTATTTTTATTTTGTAATTACACTTTGAAATCAAAAGTTGTCATATTTTAGTTATCTCTAGTCTATATTTTCCTTTCTGCAATAAATTGATTAATAAAAATATATGTTAATTAAAATCTAAAGGTAATAAAAAAATCACTAAATTCTGCAATTTAGTTCTGTATCTAACGAAATTTAAATAATATACAAGTGCAAAAGGAAATAAAAGTTTTGTTGTTTCTTACTAAATTAGAGTATAGAATAAAATTTTATTCCGTCGAAAAACGCATCTGGTTTATGCTATATTGCAAATAATTAATGTGATATTTTTCATAATTTTATATGGTCATATAAAACTTTTCATAATAAGGAATCATAGAGTTTTACCGTTGTCATAATTAATTAATAAGTAATCTTAATATTTTAACTCCTCAAAACATCGTTTATAATTTCGTTAGCACAGCTGCGGATGACAGCTAGTTTCAGAATAAATATAACCTATCTGCGAGCGTCTACATTACAATAAATTCCGTAAAGCATCTGATCATTTTGAAGTTAGATGAAGGTTGTTTTTAATACTATGTTCAGGAAAAGATATAATTTAATCTTAAAATAAAATATTTTTAGATAAATATTTATTCTTATTGTGTCACCTATCACATCAAGAAATTTAAATTAAGTGTGCTCACAGAGAGAGGCATAGAGTAGGGATGGAAGGCTAAAACATGTTCATCGAAAGGAAGAGAAAACACATGAGGCTACCTGTTAGACAAAAAATATAAGTATGGGCCCCTCATTTTCCCTTTTTTAACTCCATTTATAATAACTCTATGGTTTTGTTTCATTCTTAGGACTTATATATACATTTTTAACAAACAAATAATATAATAAAAGAATATAAACATAGAAGTTGTTCAAAATAGTGCAATGGTTTTTTTCATAATTATTTATCTTGATTTAAAATGTTAATGTTATTTAATTCTTTTTTTTCTGTTAAACTGAATTTGTAATAAAAGCATAAAGGACATAGCAAAAAAATACATTAGTGCAGTTGAAAACACTACGGAAACTAAATGCGATCGTCGAGAAAGTTACATGTAGTTTACTTGATGACAATGATATGTAAATAAAGCGCACTATCATTGTTGCATGCAAAATTTTTACAAATAAGCCAGAATATTTTTGCCAATGTATAAGTTGTTTCTTGCTACGAAAATCTCTGTTTTGTTTCAGAAATAAAGTAATGGAACAAATTTAACTACTTAACTGAACAGTTATTCTTGTATTTTTTTTTGTTGTAATTAATTTATTGGCCTTTTATTTATATTAATTTATTCGGCCTGGCTTTTATTAAATAGCTTAATTTCGCCGTCTTAAATATTAAACTACAACAATACAAAAAAAAATGTAAAAAAAAAATTACATAAATCAATAAAAAATGTTTTGTCAATAAAAAATTACATAAATCAATAAAAAAATCAGTTTAACAGAAAAAAAAGAATATATATATATATATATATATATATATATATATATATATATATATATATATATATATATATATATATATATATATATATATAAATGAAAATATAAAAATAAAAATGAAAATGAAAAAATATATTTAAATACATATTTTATACATATATATATATATACAACAAAATGAAATTGGTACACATGTCAGAGTATTCATAAAACGTAAAGTAAATTATAATAAGAACTATGTATAAACAATTTGTCATCTATCTTTGATTTGTTTGAGTTTTTGATGAGGTTTTATTCAACGTTGGTCACCTGATTCCTCAAAAGCAAATTTATTTAAAAAATAAAGATTTCGATGTCCTAATTGTAATGTTTCTGATTACTTGATGTAATACTTGATGCCCATGATAGATTAATCGAGGCCTATTTTTAAAATGTCTGTACCAGATTTTTGAAAACTCTATAGTAACTAACAGTGGTCGTTTACTGTACTAAATATTTACCCGCTTTCACATAAATTTATCGGAATTTCCCAGACTACTTTCAAACCCATTCGGGATTCCTATTGATGAGCTGGAATTAGGGCGGAAATATATATAGTATATGTTTGAAGCATTTATGTTTCAGTGATATTGTGAATTTAATTATGTTTTATCGTTATAATATAACATTTTAGAGCACTAACTTCTTTTGCGAATTACTTACTCGAAACGAAACAAATTATCGAACGAAAATATCAGGAACATTTCAGAAGTGTATACTCGGCTGCATTATATTTTTTGAACGGGAAAGCTTTTTTCCCGTATTTTGGTTGGCGGTATTCAATATATGGTACTTTATATTGACAAGTCAAAATTGTATTGCTTTGATGTTCCGATGATCGTAAGGCTTATAAAGTTTCTAAAAGTTTGATCTCATCTCATTTCTTTTAGTTTCATCATTTAAACCATAAGTATTGAGAATTTAACTACATGCATTTTAAAACACTTAAACATTACTAACTAGTGTACAAATCTCAGAATAATAACAGTTATTGTTCTGAGGTACAAATATAAATATTGACATAATAACATGACACATAGACGGATCACAAACTTTTTTAATTCAATACGACTTGTCTTTACTTGCATAACAGAAAAAATACATTTGTTTGAAAAGAATAGATATACTATTACTATACTATTCTTTTCATGTTGCAAGACATTGGTATTGATTAAATAAGTATAAAGTTTTTAAGCACTTTACATTGATTCTGGATAACCGTGATTATTGTTATATAGTTAATTTGAGATAAATTGTCATAAATAAAATCATTAAAACATTATACCTAGTTTAGCCATAAATATTGTAACAAAGAAAAAGATTTATTTTTAGTTGCATATAATGTTTATTAATTTTACAGTGTGTTAGTTTAATACACAAACATAATTTTTGAAAATATCTTTAAACATGTATAGCCATGTTAAGCTTATTTAAATTTATATAAATATACAATGTAAAAAACTTTCGAAAGAAACCTAATAGATGTCACCACCGTCCCGATAAAGACGATTACATATAGAATGCCTAATTCACCGAGGCGGACAGCGATACGGTAGCTCAGTTGGAAGAGCGACGGGACGGTTTCCCAGTAGTCGCGGGTTCGATTCCCTGCCCGTATCGGTTTATTTTTCATTCTTTATTTATATAAAATTTAAATAAGCTTAACATGGCTATACATGTTTAAAGATATTTTCAAAAATTGATTTCGGTAGTGGCATCTTTTCAATGTTTATCTATACTGCAAAGTTAGAAACATTGGTTAGGATTTTCGAAAGAAACCTAATAGATGTCACCACCGTCCCGATAAAGACGATCACATATAGAATGCTTAATTCACCGAGACGGACAGCGATACGGTAGCTCAGTTGGTAGAGCGACGGGACGGTTTCCCAGTAGTCGCGGGTTCGAATCTCTGCCCGTATCGGTTTTTTTCATTCTATATTTATATAAATTTACACAAACATAAGACAATAAAAAATATAAAAACTTATTCGAAGTGGTGACCATTGGCTGCAATACAGTCCTTAAAACGTTGAGGCCAGTTATCAATAGAAGCACGCGCTCTTTCCATGGGGAAATTCTTCAAAGCCAATCATATGGATTGTTTTAGGGACTCCAAATTATCGTGGCGTTTAGAGCAAGCTGTACTCTCTAAAACTGACCATAAATCATAATCCAGCTGATAAGGATCGGGACTAGACGACGGACAGTCTTCAGCTCTGAAGAAGTCCGAGACGTTCACTTTCAACCAAGACTGCGTGGACCGAGCTTTATGATCCGGCGCCTAGTCTTGCTGAAAGGAGTTTTATTAAACATATGTTATTAAGGGGCTTAATTACCTTATCAAGAATAGTATCTTGATACAACGGTGCCAATGTGTTGATACCTTTGACACAAAAATATGGTTTAGTCACTATTTCATAGCTAACACCCCACCAAACCATCACTGAAGTCGGATAATCCCCACGTTGCATTCTGTTAACTAATTGGGAAGCTTTCTTAGCGCTTTGAGCATAAAACGGTCGTTTTGTTTGTTAAAATATTGCTCAATTGTAAAAAAAATAATTCGTTCAAATACAACAATAAATTTTGTGTAGTAAAAATAGCAATCTATGAAAATACGTTGTGTAGATAATGTCATTTTATTCTCGTGTAATGTAATGTAATATTCCGAAAATATAACGCCATTTTCCATACCGTCGAGTCACCTCACCACCGACAGATAGTGATAAGTAAAGTATTTCATTTTAAATGAGATTTATAGATGTAAAAGGAATTGTTTTCCTATTCTCTATTCATGTATTATCAATAACATAAATTATTGGTTTAAATAGGGCACCATCGATAACGTTCGTACAACGGTCCCCCGATGCAACGGCTTCAATAAGTACACAATAATTTTATTTACATCCTTTTTAACCCCCGACTAAAAAGAGGCTTGTTATAAGTTTGACCTGTCGATCTGTATATCTGTGTGTCTGTCTGTGGTAATCTAGCGGTCAAACGCGTGGACGGATTTGCATCCGGTTTTTTTTAATCGAAAGCTATGTTCGTCGAGATGGTTCTTAGCTATGATTAGTTGAAATAGAAACAGTCGTCTGTAGCCTGCAGTCGTCTTGAGGTTTTTATGCAGTAATTAGCTTCTTCGCCCACGCTATGTAGGAAAAAAAGCCTTGTTATGTAGGTCAAAAGGTTTTTACACTTATTTACTCAGGTAAAGTACTTTATTAGGGATAGCTGTTGCCCGTGACTGCGTCCACGTAGACTGTAAAAATATATTTATATGGCTTAAGATCGTAGTCATAAAGATTCACGGGCACACTAGCTGTTACTAGTGATAATATAAACCCTTCATCATAGTGTTATTAGTAATTGTAAATCATTTTAATTCTAATTGTTTATATTTAATATTATTCGTATATACCTATATGAAAAAGTCTTGAATACAGTTATAATATATTACATGTCGACATTTTTACGCAGATCCTTATTTTTTTTCGTATTAAATATAACCTATGTTCATCAGAAGGATAATGTAAGATTCTAAAGGTAAAATATTTTGTTAAATCGGTAAAGTAGTTTCGGAGCCTATAGAAAACAAACAATCAAACAAATCTTTCCTCTTTATAATATTAGGATAGATCAATAGAAATACCTAAACTACTGAAAATTTCTGTGTCCGTAGGTTCATTTAGTACAATTAAGAAACCAATAATAAAACTTTAAAAAGCAGAAAAAAAGTTAGAAATTTAAAAAAACCCCGATACACACATACCTCTAAAAAGAATAAAAATAATATTATTGTATGGCGTCGGGGGACCGTTTAACAAAGTAAGAAATTAAAATGCAAGTAAGTTAACAAGGAAAAAAAGAACTTACGATATCGAATCGTATAGTCTAAGTTCTCAATGATTAATTTCGTAATATAGACACCATCGTCAACGTACGTACAACGGTCCCCCGACACAACGAATTCAATAACTACATAATAATATTATTTTTATTCTTTTCAGTCTGTTTGTATGGGGAGTTTTTTAATTTTAAATAAAATTTTTCAGATGTGTTTTTATATCAAAGGTTTTTTAAAATGTGTTTATTTTTTCTGCTTTTTAAAGATATGTCACCGGGTTTTTAAATATTAATAACAAGAATAGTAACCCTTATTTGAAACGAAACCTAAAAAGAACAATAAGAAACTTAATATTTACCTTATTGCATAATAAACCATTATATTATTACGAGAAGAACTAAAAATACAGAGCACTGACATTTTGTAAAACTAATAGCGTCCTAATGAGCGTCTATTAATCCGGAGCTGAATTCAGACTACGAACTTAAGTAGCTTTTAAATCTCAATGATAATGCAAACTTCTATAACAAGGTTTTTATATAAAATTTTTAACTTTATTATTCTTATATTATGAATAAAATAACTTATTTATTTATAAAGTCATTTTCTTTTCAACCCCCTCCCGACCCAAAAAAGATCTCATATTATAAATCTGAGGCACTTATTTGTGAATGATAAATTAAAACATCTACCTCTCGCTCACATAATCAATATCAGTCTATTAATCTCTGGCAATAAGTAATTTTAAAATCTATATTGTTAGCTTTTATACATATCGTAGTTTGGTTTTGACTAAAAATAAGGATATAAGTTGTTGATTTGACTAAAACAATTGAATCTCTGTATACAAGTTTAATTGATAAAATAAATGTAATATTGAATACTGATTTGACTAAGAATAAGAAGTATATAAATCGCAGCTCGGTTAAGAGAAGGCATTGTGTGAAATTGGGAGTACAAGTTGTGGGGTGGTATTATTGTGATAAAAGTGTAACAATTATAATAAACCGCTGAGTGTGAAATCGAGAAACTAAGTTGTGTAACAGTGATAGTTAAGAGTTTAAATGATAAACAATTTAGTGTATTTGTGAACAGTGTCATAAAGTGCTTTAAAGAATAGAAGGACTGTCGTTGGCGATTCTTTGCGGTAAGAGAGTTTTAATGATATCACTATTTCAGAAGCCCATTTTTAAAATGTTTATATTTTTTTTTTACCTGAAACTCTAACCTTTCGCTTTAATTACTAATACATTGCACCCAAATAAAACATCTTCTGCTATTTTAAATCATTTTATGAAATTTATTTTGCTATAAAAACTAAAGCTGTTTAAAAGTATGTTGGAACGACGCCATTAGGTTATCACAATGTCATTCCTGCTGATATTAGCTCCATCTGTTGACATAAATCTTGGAGTTTCTCTTTAAGCTGTTTTATAGCAGATGATAAAAAAGTACCGTCCATCATAAATTCTTTTTGTAACTATCAAATTTACATAAAATTCATGATACCTCATTTAAAAAACTATAAACAATGATTATTGTACATAAAGAGGCATAATATAAAATATAAATAAATACCTTAACAATAACGTCTCTTTCCTAGAAAATTATCTTTTTATTTTTATGGGTGGTATTTGATACCACTGTAAATTTCCAGAGGAATTGATAGTTAACTATCTACTTTTATAGAGTGCCCGTTTTACTCATACGGAGATAAAGTGTTTTCAATGCAATCTGTCAGTATCGATGTAAAAATAAACTAAGTGTCAATACGAAAGCAATATAGCTAGGTTTTTGATCGATCTTTTTGAGATTGGCTTAATAAATACCGGATCATACTGGACCAAATACTGGCATACCTACTGGACTCAATCATAGGAGGTACATTTATTTTTCCCTAAAGATAAAATTAACCTTACCTAATATTTAATAATCAATTAAATTACGTATAAGGTAAAGTAGATTGACTCTTAAAATTATTTTATTTTTTATAAGTATCTAAACTAATATACATCATTTCAAAAGATCTGTTTCAAATATCCAGATGATTACTGAACTAGTGAGATTACTGTGAATCTTTACATACTCGTTGTACTGCGATATTAAAGTTTAGGTAACTTTAGATTTTGATTTCCTTGCAAGCAGTTGCTTGTATGAAAATATCAAGCCGCACGTCTTAAACTGCTAATTCTTTTGATTGTGTTAACATAGAAGATTTATTTTTTTTCAGCTTAAAGGTATTATAAGACCTAAATGATATGAATTTCAGTTAAATTGTTTTTAACCGCCATTTTTCATTTGTTTTTGTTTCTGTCAAAATGAGTACATATATTGAAGAAATGTTATATATTTTATTTTTTTTACTTTTACCGAGTGTCAATAAGAATATGAGAAAGATTCCGGGCATTTTGATGTCAAAGATGCACCTCGTTCTGGTATTTCTGTTAGATATAAAATTGACGCAATTTTTGAAAAAGTGGACGAATATTTTTATGTTGCTTTAAATTGTTGAAGTACTATCAAAACATTCAAAACGGAAAATACATTTCTGAGATACTCAGAATACTTACTACAATGAATGTAACTTTTATTAAAAATATTTTTCAAGCAGAAGTAGCATGCCAATCTGATAAGGCAATCAGGGTTGAGTTTTGGTTGGTATCCTAGCGTTATGCCAAATAGTCCCATATAACCATCTTTGATTGTTATATTCTGACAATAATTTCACAAAAGTAGAGTCGATGAAGTATATATACAAAAGTTCTCAAAGTGAAATGATATGTGCCTGTGGCATATTTCCTTTGTCACATTTTCAGCAATAAAAATGCTTTTGTTTTGAATAAACAGAGAATTGATACTAGGTATCTTGTGATGCTCACGACTCGGTTCTCTATACGCCAATTTCAGTTTTCTTTGACCTTTGTAAGCCATTCTAGTAGGAAAATAAAAATAATATTACTTTTAGAAATATATTATGCCCATAAATTGCTTTGTATATTATGAAATAGGTATTAATAGTTTACACAATAACAAATATACATTAAAACCAACGGCTTGTTATTATTATTATGGCAGTATTAATAGTGAACTTATCTTGTATTAGCATAATAGAGTCTTTACTTTTACGATCTCATCTCGTCCTAATATACATGGACAAGGCCTAAATAATTACATTTAATATATCTAGGATTTGTCAGACTAATAAGCAAAATGAGTTATAGGTGAATGTTGTTGCATTTTTCGTTTTCTTTTACACTTAGATCTTTATTTAAATCTTAATATGTACTTTAAAACCCTCTTGTGTACGAAAATATATATAAATAGTACATCTACAATTAAAAACAAAGGGTCATAACATTAAAAAATGCGGTATATACTATATACACTGATATTATCTATATAGTTATCGTTTTAATAAATATTAAATAAATAATTTCTTCATAAACATCAAATAAAGTAAAATGCAGATAAATATATAGATTTTTATATTGATAGCAGATTTATAACAAACAATTTAGATAGATGTATGACATTTTAGTACGAAAACAATGTTATTTCCGGCCATTGCACAAAGTTCTGTGTAAAAAGTGACGGCAACTCTGTCGTAAAATTTAGTATCACTAAAGAAGTGTACATCATAAATATGACTTTCTATATCATGGCATAGAAAAACAGGTTAGAACATTATCTATAAAATCTTTATAGAGAATCACATGCCTTATAAGGAATATTATAATATTATCGTAAGATTATTGTTTTTTTGTTTATTAAAATGATAAAAAACATTTCCACTAGGCTATATTATGATTGGCTGCATGAAAAATCTATTTATCTATAATCATCAGCCAAGTATTAAATATCCATGGCCATAAGATTTTGGCCAGGAGCCAATATTATAGAGATTAAGAAACTGACTTTTTAAAAACCGCACTAATTTTTTTTTTATGTTATAGATTATGCATTTTTCTTCTGCATCATGTTAACCATGCGTTAATTAATTGTTTATATTATATATTTTCCGTGACCAGGAAGATAAAGTGTAAAATATGAAGTTATGATTTAGAAAACTATAATATACATGTTTATAGATATTTTCAAACATTAATTTCGGTGTTGGCATCTTTTCAATGTTTGTCTATATTGAAAAGTTAGAAACATTGGTTAGGATTTTCTAAAGAAACCTAATAGATGTCACCACCGTCCCGATAAAGACGATCACATATAGAATGCTTAATTCACCGAGGCGGACAGCGATACGGTAGCTCAGTTCGTAGAGCGACAGGACGGTTTCCCAGTAGTCGCGGGTTCGAATCCCTGCCCGTATCGGTTTATTTTTTATTCTATATTTATATAAATTTAAAAATAACTTTAAAACTAAAAACTAAAAAATAATAAAGATTTAATATTTACTATATACTACCTATTATTTATATGTCCTATTTACTAGTAGGTTTGAAATCGGTGCCAAGAGCCTTAAACAAATAATTATTTTTACCCATTTAAATGAATACGAGCAAAATAATGGATGACTTAAATGATTAAGATACGTAAATAACAAAACAAAAAGCAATTAAATGTTATTATTATACCCAGCTCAATCAATACGAAGAATAGTGAAAAATAACCAAAATTATGAAAATATATTCAATAGAATTCTTAAACTAAATGGACATGTGAATTATGAAATGCCTACTTCAAAAATTAAGATACGTAAATAAAGCTATAAAAGAGTAATTAACTATTAATATAATTACAGCTTGAATTGATACGAAGAAAAACAAAAAAAATATAATTACGAAAATGTATTCAATCGAATTCTAATACTAAATGGCTTGGCACCGACTTCAAACCTATTGGTAAATAGGACATATAAATAATAGGTAGTATATAATAAATATTAAATCTTTATTGTTTTTTAATTTTAATATTAAGACAAATTACACACATTGATCTGACCCCTAAGTAAGCAAATTATTTGCTTGTGTTAAGGGTGTTAGACAACGATACAAATACATAGAAATACACATATAAATACTGATAATATATTTAATAAAAGACCAAACCCAGAAACACAGACATCTATGATCATCACACAAATGCCTGTCCCCGCCGGAATCGAACCCGAGCCCCATTGCGCCGTGACACGTTAGGCGTCTGCGCTAAACTCTCGAGAACCAACGGGGCGGTTTAGTTTTAAAGTCGGTATTTTTAACGTAGTTATTTTTATCTTAAACTATTATCTCACCTAATACCTAAGTTTCTCTTCGTGACCTAATCTCAGTATTAAAATCTAATAACGTGCTAGCACATGGACAGCTGACTGTGCCTTTTCTCTATCAATGTCTTTTTTCGTGTGAGATTAACGTAGAACAGATTTTTCAAATATTTATTTATTATTTATAACCTTTTAAATATGTCATACATTTGATTATCTGCAACTAGTCCAAATTTTGATATTTCATTTTAGAAAACATGGGTTACATCTTTAATTTATACAACAAAAACGTTCTCCTCCAATAATATGTAAATCCACAGTTTATTATTTCATGGGTAAAGTTATGTTATCATAACAACTTAACATATCATGGATTCACAGAACATAGATATGAAGGCATCTATCTCATATTATGCAGAAAATTGAGGACAACGTTTATTTTTCTTGTCTGTTATCTGACTCAACAATAATAGAGGTCCTGAATCAAAACATCTCAATAGGAACGCTTTCATTTTGTTTGCATCACACGATTGAGCTAAAGTTGATTTACGAGAATTCCCTTTGATCTACGGCGTATTATGTTCACAGATGTTTGGGAACTTAAGAGTGTTATCACGTATCTTATTGTTGTATTAATATCTAAACCGAAATTCCTATTTTGAAGATAAAATATTTTTAAAAAGTGTATCAAATGACGCTAAAATTAGTATCAAGAATAATATAAGAATTAATTTATAACGTATAAAAAGTATTTTTTTACAATTAAAAACAGATTATTTTGGTAAACGAACTACGAAAAAATCAATGACTCTTTACACTACATATTCAGTTGTCAATTTAGTTAAGTATAATTAAAGTGATGATAATAATGCATCCATAATTTTTTAAAAGTCAAAGACAAGTAATAAAAGTAAAAACATTTTATCGATCGATAGTTCGGTATTTTTCACAATAAAGTGCCAACGTTTTCGCAATAAAGTGATAATTTGGTCATCGACCTTCGATTACGATTCTAAACTAAATATTGATCGACTTTTAAACCATGCTTCATTTGTCGATGGTGGTGCCATTCTAAGTATGAAGAACATTGATTACATGATACTACATTTAAATAAGATTTTTGAGGCCTCTATGATAAGCATTCACCTGTTAAAGCTGTTAACCAAAACATTCCCCTTACCGTGAATTGACGAAAATATATTAGCCGATTTATGATATTGACATTGCTGGATGTAATTCTCACTTCCTTATCATTAACTTTTCTTTATCTTCCAGCTTATTTCCTAAGATATGATGTAAAGATATATATACTTCCTTTACCTAAAGTCCTCAATCCCTTTGTGTATAATGAATCTCGTCCTATTTCTATACTACCATACCTATCAAAAGTTTTTGAAGCAATTGTCCAAAAGCGACTATCTAACTTGGCTTTCAAGAACAATATTCTCAGCAAATTTCATGAAGCATGATCAATTATATATAATCCGACTCAAGAAACTTGCCAGATAATGATCAGTAATCAATAATTAATGAATTTTCTTTTGTGTTTCTTAATGAATAAAAAATACATAGCTATAACCTTAAGCTAACGATTTGTTACAACTGTTCTAAATGAGTGCCGTAATTCACGATTACCTCATTAGTTTCTTGGATTAGTGATGAATCAGGATCTTTAAGACTATTAATGTATTTCAAATAGTCTTACATTTGAACTTAAATAATTTATTAACTTAAAATGTTTATGTTATATATCAGTTACTTCTTTTATAATTATAGTTTATATAAATATATATAGTTCACGTAAAGGGATGTATATCATATATAAATAAGTGTATATAGGTTCGGGGCAAATTTAAAATTTCCAAAAAAGTTCATTGTAATTAATAATCGTTATTTTTTTTGGTTTTCAGTGTGTATATTTCAAATATATGTTTCGACTAATATGCAAAAAATATATATTGTATTCCATTAATAAAAGTTATGGCAAAAATAACCTAAAAATCATGTAAGTACATGAGTACATAGATAGTTAAAAGTTTTCAACTTTTCTTTACAAATTCTATATACTAATTCAGATAGAACAATAAATAACTAATTTCAACGCTATTTGGATGGTATGAATATTCATGGATTTAATTGTGTAGCGCTCTGTTAATTATATTTGTCCATTATTAGATAATTTTGAATTAGTTATAATACATTTGCAGTTAATTGAATACATTTGTTGTCACGGTTGACTTGTGATGGTATAACGTTATTATTACATTTACTGTCATAATAGTTTAATTGACAAAGCATTGGTACGGATTCTCCCAGGTCGCAGGTTCACTTGTGTTTATAATATTGTTATTCTATATTTTTAAAATTATGGAATATTAAATAACATTTCCCGAAACAATAAAATGCTATTAAGAAATAAGATATGTAATATAACAAGAATCATACATTTTGGTGCCTTTTCTTTTTGTTTGTATTTATAAAGTATTCTAATAATAAGAAAACCAGTTAGTAAAGAAAATCCATTAATACTTATAAGAGAGAGAAAACAAAAACAAGTCTCGGAAGCGCGTAATCTAGGATTATTGATTAATGAGCAAGATTTAAGATTCGAGAATCACATTATCAACAGAGTTTATAATTGATTTTATAGACTGAAACTTTTATTTAAGACTAAGGGATCTTCTTAGCATCGAACAAAGAACGAGAATAAAACTTTCAAAGATTTTCAAAGTTAAATTATGTTGATAAAATTATAGGGCCAGGGTTACCTACAGGTACAATAAACGTCATACAACGTGTTACAAAACGCTTGAATTAATTTCTGGTATAAAAAAACACCTCGTGTAAATGTAATTCTATATGTCGATGGAACACTAATGATGAAGATGGAACACAGTACAGAATTACAATTTGCAACCCTATTACTCGGCGTAAATCACAGAAATATCTTATGTATCTATATAATAAATTAAGTTGGACCAAAAGAAAAAAAAACAAAATACATTATTAGAGCGTCATCGTCTTCGCTTATTGCCCTTCTGCATCAATCAGCAGCCCTTCGTAGTAGTTTCTGTTATGCAGCAGTAAAGTTATGGAACCAGCTGCCGCTGCCACTACTAATCTTATAATTATTAAAGAAACATACATATTATGGTAAAGATTTTAAACTTCATATTTGTAATTTACAAGAGAGAGTCAGCTGACTAGGTGTCTGTCAGTGTAATTAACTAATTAGTCATAGTTAAATGACTTACTAACAGACACCTTCATCTCGAAGTACTGTAATCATGATCGCTGCAAAGCTTTCTAAAGGTTTCGTCAGGTTGAATTTAAAATTTATAGTGTGAAATATAAATAAATAACCGAGTCAGATTCGGTAAACTATTTATATTTTTTTATTTATATACTACTACTACTAGAAAATGTTTTGTTCTTTTTTTAAGTTTTTGTTTTGTATTTATAATTTATTTAAAAGTTAATTTCTGTCTGCCTGTAGCTGTGTGCTAAATAAATATATTCTATTCTATTCTACATGTAATACAGACAGGTCAGCCACTAAAGGCAATAAATTCGGAAAAAATCTTTGTTTACTTAATGTCTTATCATTATTCTTATGGTCCTATATTTTGTGAACTTCTTCACCGGCAGCTCTTTGGTAATGACAAATTGATCTTCATGTGTGATAAATTATCGCATTTATTTGAAGAGTTTCTTAGCAGTCTTCCTCTTCATCTTTTTTATACCGTAACATGAGGTTAAGAATGACTTGACTTGATTAACATAGTAACATTATTTTCTTTGCAAGTATGTATGTGTTTTAATTATTATTGTAAGATTTTCGTTTTCAAATTTAATATTTTCTTTAAAATAGATAGCTTTTAGCTCTTCGTCATTAACTTATTATATCAAAATTTTAATTGCTATTTATTATCATGTGATCTGATATTCCATAAGTAAGGTAAAAAGTAATAGTTCAATGTGTATTTATAAATCTTATTGAAAAATATTATATTTTATTTAGTAATGACCGCTGTCTGTGTGTCAGAGACACATACACACACACACACACATACACACATATATATACATATATATATATATAAGACAAGTTCGGAATATTACTTTAGAAGTAGCTGACAATATAAAATATTATAGCGAATGCTATAATAATTTTGTCAAGCAGTCAAGGTAATTTTAAGCAAATAAAAATCGTAATCGTAGGTCCATTGTGTTAACATAAACGAACCTACGTAATAATTGAAACAAGATTAAGAGTGTATTAATACATAAAATCAATGTGCGTTCAAGTAAAATAAAAATTATATAAGATAATTGATGATATATTTTAGTGCATATATATAGTGTATGTATAATATATATTCTATGGTATATTTTAGTGCATATATATTATTATTTAGTGCTATGTTATTTATGTATGTATATTCATTATTTGTTTAAAAACTTATTCCACATTCCACTACTTGTCCTGTACCCAAAGGTTGCCTGGAAGAGATTGCTCTTTAGCAATAAGGCCGCCTATTTTACTTTTGCTTTTTATTTTTATTTATGTTTATCTTTTTGTTCATGTTTTGTTATGTATTTGTACAATAAAGAATATCATATCATATCATATCATGATATAGTAGTAGCAGTAGACGATTTTTTTATAACTCTCTTATATATTTTTTTATCTTCTACAAAGCTTTGTTCATTTTTCATTCAGTTACCTGCAGTTTCCCCACTAAAACCCAACGGTTACCATTACCGCCATAACTGAACGCCGCGGGATCGCCTTCGTACTCACCACGGAGGTTTACAAATCCTATTACAACAACTACAATTACCCAAAAGAGAGAGCTTTTAGTAGTAAAGAAAAATATTAATACAAAAAGATTTTTACAACATACGAAAATTATAGCCATAATGATATTTTGACCTGATTTACATTTTAATACTAAACTACACTACAATAAAACTTTCAAGACGTCGACCACAAGTTGTTTTCATAGTATTTTGAATTTCACGAATGTGTCTTTGTTGTTAATATTCCTTATGCTATCAATTTAATAAATATGCCGTATCAATATGCCTTTCAAATTAAATGAAGAGTTATTATTTAACTTATTTAGAAATTACGTAAATTATAATGTGATAGAAAAGAAGATTGCTGTAAAGTAAAAAATAAAAGTTTTATTATAAGTTTAAATTTTTTGAATACAAAAGTAAGCACTTCTAATAAAAAAAAGCCACGAACAATTAGATTTATAAAAATAACTATATTACTGGCATTTTTTTTAGAAAGTAAAGTTGTTTAATTGTCCAACCAAACGAACAGCTCAGTAAGTTGTTTGCGACAAAGTTGAGAATAGTTTGCTACAGAAACTTAACGATGAGTAAATTTTAGAGAAACTTAGCAGAGATTTGAAAATATAATTTTCTACTTAATATATGTTATAACGTTATATTAGCAGTTCTATGTATACATACCTAACAGTAACTTTCATGTTTTTGTCTACTTACAGCAGATGCTAAGCATCTCCAAAAACTAATTACAGTTCGTAATTTGTTAAGCTTTCTTGGTATTTATACAAAAGTGGATTTTGTGAATACTTATCGTTTTCTTATCCTTCAAAGAAATACACAAATACTTTTCAAATTACAAATCCTGTTATCATTTTTTTTTTAACAAAAGTATTTCAGTCGAAAGAAAAGTTTCGGAAATTTATGGTAACTGAAAGGATGATAAACATAACTAACAAACTAATAAATATATCTTATTATAAAAAATAAAGAATTGTCTCAACAACTAAAGAATTACATAATAGCGAGCTTCTATAGCTCGCTACATACTGCTTCAAAATTAAAAAAAACAGGGTCTAAATGATCAAATTCAATATTTTTTAAGTTAATGGATTCAAAACTGAAAGATTTTGATACACCAATTCTTAGATAGTACCAACATATTAGTAGCAATGCGTAGATAGTAATATTATAAATTTAAAAAAATACAAATTGCGGCTAAGGTGCATCATGCAGATTCAATATATTCATCGTATATCAGCAGCGTACGCTGACATTTTATCTAGTCGCTAATTGTTTCCATGTACTTCCTCAATTTCCCCTGTACCGCGTTGATTCTATATTTGATTGTTTGATCAATTTAGCCTTCAATTTAATCAATTGATCAATTTAGCTATCATCTGGAAGGTCAGATGATAGCTAAATTGATCAATTGATTTGGTTTACTTTTAGCAAGCCAAGGTACAAAAAGGGCACAAAAACTGTTAAAGGAGTACCGTCGGATGTTAATGGAGAGACGGCCAAAATCAAATTATAAGCGATTTTTGTTTCTAATCTTTCAGTTTGCTTGGACTTCAATGATGGCCAGTGGCACAAACTTTAAAATTTATCTCATTAAAATAAGAGCAAATAGACCATGGTTATAAGATTTATATGAAAAAAGAAAATTTACTATTTATTTCGGTTAAAAAGCTCTTCCTTTTTCACAGCTGTTAAAATAAATTTCATCAATGTTCAAAATTCCAACAAAAATGTTCAAGAACATAATACCAATTGTTATTTATACTTTATTTTATGTTATGTTACTTCAAAATAAATGATAAAAATATACTTTTTTTATGTAGAACTTTTGTAGGATTCATAATGGGTTTTTGTTGTTCAAGGTTCTTCATATTTTTAACCAAGTATAAATAAATTATTATCAGTATAATATATTAATTATATAATATATTAATTATATAATATATTAATTATATAATATATTAATTATATTATATATTAATTATATTATATATTAATTATATTATATATTAATTATATTATATATTAATTATATTATATATTAATTATATTACATATTAAATTTATATAAATATAGACTGAAAAATAAACTGATGCGGGCAGTTCGATACCCTGCCCGTATCGGTTTATTTTTCATTTTATATTTATATAAATTTAAATATGCTTAACATGTTTATAGATATTTTCAAACATATTACATATTAATTATATAATTACATTATATATTATATTAAAATATAAAAAAATGAGTATGGTTTTTATTTAAAACTCCTATTTTTTTTTCTTTTTATAAAAATTGCTTATTAAACGTTTAGTTTTTCGTTTAGTTTTAACATTACCACCTAGAATCTAGATCTTAATCCTCAAAAAAATAATCAAGGATCAAATCATTAAAAATAAGGGATTTGTATCTCACTCAACTTTCTCAATTAAATTAAACCGCATATGACAATTATTTCCGGCTTACTTGTTACTTTTAAAACATATTATGTATATTTTCGTTAATTTACATAATATATAGTTAAAGTTAAATACTATAGAGTTTAATTTAAGTAGTAATTGGAAGTAATTTTTAGTTTAAACATTAAGAAACACCCATTCATCCTTAAAAACTTTCTTGTTTATAATAGTAGTAGGATTAGCGACCCGCATCGGCTTTGCTAAGGTGCTATTTAATGTTCTGACATAATCTAGATTTAAAACGCGAACTAAGGAGAATCTTCGTCTTATTCCAAAGAGTATTTATTACATACACACATTTTGGATCTCATCCATTTGTTAATGTTTTGATGTTGTAATTTAATTGTAAACGGTAATTCCTTAAAGATGAAATTACATATTTTTTTAAAGAAATCAATTAACACATTTAAATTTTTAGAAATAGCTTTAATGGAAAAACAAACTAAAAATTACTAACTATTTAAATTATTATATTGTCATCGATTCTTGATTAGTATTCAAACTTTAAAATTAATCCTACATTTTAAACTAGGTTAAAATCATGTTTAAGTTTCCGTTACATAGGCACATACAAAGATTTTACCTAGCAAATAAAACCGTTTTAAATAAAATTGTTGACTATTTCATAGTTTGTTATCATTAATATTTATGGAAAAATAACTGATACTTGTGGAAGCAGTCTACTATTTTTATTTATTTATTTATTTGAGAAACAAACAATATTTACACACTTAAAAATAAAATTAATAATTAATACATAATATCAATAAAGTTTCCACTGTTATAAAAAATAAATTTAACATGTACTTAAAAACTAAAAATAAAAATAATATTAACAAATCATCAATAGAATCATAAGTTGCAAAGAAAAAACAAAATAACATTTATAACAAAATAACAATAAAAACCCAGAAATTAGAACGTACACACATTGAAATAAATAAATAAAAACGTTATAATTAACGAAAACTCCTTTGAAAAAATACTAATCTTGTCATTAAAGATGTCGATGTATGACAACTGTTATTAAAGTCTTGATAAGTTCGAGATATAAATACATTATTTGTGGCCTTAGTTTTGTCTGTCTCAGGGTTTTTTCAACTCAAACAAAAGATTACTCTTTTGTATTAATTGGTTATCAATATTTTTTATTTAATATAATATAATAGAATATAATAGAATATAATTTAATAGAATATAATTATTTCATAAAGTTAATTATTATTATTTATGTCTACACGCTCCATAAACCAAACTTAAATATCTAATTCTGTATACATTTTTATGGCAATCAATTTATTGCTAACTGTCAACACTGCTATTTATATAATATACAGTAATAATATAAAAGAAAGTAGATATTCTGCATATAGAAATTCTGAAGATAGAAATTAATTAACCAGGATTATCAACAAATAGTTATTTGCAATTTTTTGCAATTACGGTTATTCGTTTTTGCGGAATAAGGGACAAACATACAAAAATACAACCTTTTACTTTTATAATATTAGTAACATAAAACACTGTAGATAATATAATTTAAAAATCTACTTCTCTGTAATTTATCTTTATAAAACTACGAGTTATTATAAAAGTAAATAATATTTCTTAGTAATAAATTAGAGTCACATTTCTGAATGACTCCACCTCGTAGCATTTTCTCATTTTCTAGCAGTAATTACGAAGCGAGCTGGGGACTTTGATGCACAGTAATTTAATTACTGAGGCAATGGTATCAGAATCCACTACGTTCTATGTAAATAAGCTAACGTTTTTTGGATACGAAATAAAATGTTGTCATTTTAAAAATCATAATACTTTAAATGACTGATTTCAAATAATATTATAACTTTTTCATATGGTTGCAGTTACCTGAACGTTTATATATTATCATTCTTAAAAAGATTTCTGTAATACCGTTAAGAAAGCTCAGCTTAAATTTAGTTGGTTCACATTTGATTCAACCTGAGGCCAACCTCCAAAAATATATAACCATAAATTCAAGTATTTAGTAGTTGTGAGTTTTCATTTTTATTTGTATTTTATATGAGTTATTTTAAACTACTAAATGCAAAAGTATGGTTGGACGATGTGTTTTTTTTTATGTATTCACGTATGATGTCAAAAAGACGTTGGCGCCATAGGGGTAATATAATATTATTGTTTTTGCGAGACACCCGATCACTTTATCAGACGACAGAATGAGCACACAACGCCATCCGAAAGAATTTTGTGTCATTTTAAAAACCGATTAGAAAATCGTGTTTTTGTTTTTAAAACATGTAGAGTACCTACGTTATTTTTCTTAATTTTATTTTAATTAAAATTACAAAAAAAAATAATTATATGTTTTCAACGTCAATTTTATCAGTGATTTATGTGTATTCTATAAAACAATAAAGGCTTATATAACATTATATAGACAATATTAACTTGACAGTCTTTATTTCCTGCCACAGACAGAAAAGACTAAATATGTTTTATTTTTCAGTTTCATTGCAATCTGCACTAAACAACATAAAAGAGGATTAATCGCTTATGAAATGTCCATGTAATGTATCGACCTAAAAATAATAAAATAGGTTCTTACATTTTATAATGGAAACAGACATTTATTTTAAAAAATACCATTGCTACCCTCTTACAGATAATGTTCATACTGTTTAATTATTGGTACTTTAGTAAAATAGTTACTTCTTAGACTAAGATAAGATTGATGATACTGCTATAAAAATAAAAGAAAAGTTTTTACTCAATGAGGTTTTAAAGTGGTTATCGTAAAGTTGGAAATAACAAAATATAAGTTGATATTTTAGTTTTAGTATAAATGTAATGAAATTAGAAAATTATTTTATAGAAGTAACATTATGTTAAGAATTAACAGTAATGTTACTTCTATAAAATATTTCTATATTATTAATTATATATTATCTTTTATCTTATAAGTAATAAAATTTTATTACTTATAAGATAAAAGAAGTTCTAGATATGATTAAGGGTGATTTATCATTTCAATTTTGTGTTCTAGAACTATGATTGTTTTGTACTTTTTTTTTGTTTTTTTTTTTTTTTGTCTGTCTATGCTGTTAGCCCTGTTGGCTATTACAGCATCACTGGGGGAGCGGGTGGGTCAGGAGACCCGCCCAAAAACTTTGTACTATGAAACAAAAATTGGTCTGTATAATTGAATCAAATAATATTAAATGATAATAACAGCCAAAATAGCAAGCACACTAATTGATATTGTTAACATAAAAAACTACTAAATTGGTTTTGCCATAAATAGAATAATTAACACAGATAGTTCAATTCTAACTTGTATACGAAATATATTTTTATTTAGTGAAGTAATTACTATAAAATGGTTACCATTTATCAAACTTTGTTTCGAATCAAGAGTTATTTGAGTTCATTTTATTAGCGTTTGACAAAAACGGGGTGTTATAAATTTGACCTGTGTATGTGTGTGTCTGTCTGTGGCAACGTAGCAGCCAAACGCGTGGACGGATTTGGATGCGGTGTTTTTAACCGAAAGATTGGTTCGTCGAGATGGTTCTTAGTTATGTTTAGTTGAAATAGAAGCAGTTGTCTTCAAGATATGGAGCTTTTATTGGTGCTAGTAAAATGTTCTTACATAAAATTGATAACTATAACACTATTATGTACTTATTGAAGTCGTTGCGGCGGGGGAGCGTTGTACATACGTTTACGATGGTGTCTATTTTACGAATTAATCATTGAGGACTTAGACTATACGATTCGGTTTCGTAATTTCTTTATTTGCCTTAGTAACCTACTTGCACTATAATTTCTTCTTTTATTAAACGGACAGATACACAGATACACAGATCGACAGGTCAAACTTATAACACCCCTCTTTTCAGTCGGGAGTTAAAAACCTAAAGAAGTAAAATAACTGTGTTCGTAGGTTCATTTAGTACAACATAGAAAAAAGTTAAATAATTTAAAAATGCAGAAAAAAAAAATTAAAAAACCCCGATACCAAAAGACCTAAAAAGGTAAGGCATAAACAGGAAAGATCTAAAAAGGTTAAAAATAATATTATTATGTACTTAAGGAAGTCGTGGCGTCGGGGGACCGTTGTACGTACGTACGTTGTACGATCTTTACAATATTAATTAGGTATGATTACACAATAAGTAACTCATTCGCTAGTTTTAGTGCAGAAGAAAACAGGTAGTAATCTTATTTCTTTACAGGAACAGTGTACCTAACAATTCTACTATATGTTCTACGTGTGCAGTTACGAAGTTTTAGGAATGTTTTTCAATATCTCGCTTAAAACATTCATTGGAAAATTTAAAGAAAATAACTTACAATGGAAAACGTAATGGAAAATAAACATTCAATGGAAAATTTTAAAATAATAACTTTTTCTTTGCAGACATTAAGCTTGTCTAGAGTTTTATATTGGCACAACCTTAAACGATTAATCTTTTGTCCTTAAAAATAGCTTTAAAACCTTTTCAGAAAGACATGATTATTAGAGATGATATATACTTACAAATGTTGAGGAAATAAAAAGTCGTGGTTAAGAAGTTAAGACTGATACATTATAACAACATCGAATTGAAATTGCTACAATAATTATTTTCTCTAATTCTACTGAGACTTGTTTAATTGGCCGTTTAACATAAATGATCACTACGTTCTTTGAATTCTATCCTTATTTAGTAGAAGTAAAAAGCCACCATGTATGGAATTAAATGTGTTGAAAGAATACCAACCTGGTGGTTATAAGAGTTAAACATTAATTATTAACTTTTAAGCCAGTTATTAGTATTACAAAAACGTCGAAATTGTTATTATAGTATTAAAAAAAATGAATCTTTAATTCTTTGTTTTTATTTATAAATTCCCTAAACATTTGGATGAGTCAGATTTTTAGATTTTACGTTAAGATTATTTCAAGTCAATTTAGTCATAGTTTTCCTTAAGTAGTTCTTATAATTTGAAATATTATTTAATCGAGAAAAGGATATTTTCTATTTTAATATCTAGTTAAAACGAATATTTTCTGGTAATTCTAAACTTTTTAATCGGTTGTCATTGTAAAAAAATACTTAATTGTAAATAAATAGTTATCCAGATAACAGCCTCTTCATATTTGAGGATTGTTGCTAAATTACATAAATTACTAACATTTGTGTTTGTTACAAATTATTAACATCTCCGATTTTATAAGCATAAGTTATCTATTAATAAATAAATATTATATCTTATTATATTTCCATATTATTAAACTGTTTACTAGATCTCTTACCAGAGTAAGAGATGTACAGATATAGTAATATTTATTAAGTTGCAGGTAAGTAAACAGCTGTTAAAAATTCTTTGTCCATCAAAAAAATAATTCAGCACTGCCCCAACCCCTATCCAATATTATCACTATACAGGTATTGGTTGTATGTTTATAATTCTTGGTTTGAGTTTTTGAAGGCATAGATTCTGGTTTTCTTATTGGACTAAGACTCTTTTGTTTAGGGCCAAACACTTATTAAAAAGTGAGTTAGTTTAGTTAGTTTATTTTCATATATGTATAATACCTCTAAACGAAATTCAATAGCAAATTTGAAGGAAAATAATACACAAATATTCTAATAAAGTAGTCGACACATTAGTTAGACCTGTTTTCAATGTTGTAGTAAAAAGCTTCGTATCGTATAAGTAATAGAACTTCATAGCGAATTTAATAGTCTCAGAAAATAGTGAGACTTGCGTAAATACGCAATATAGTCGAATGAACAAGCATGTTACGCGTAGGCAAACACTGGCGCCGGCTGTAACGTCGTTAACTCAAATAAATATTTTTTTTGCTTTAAATAAAACCTCGTGGAAGTTTATCATCTTTAAATATCAGCTGATACGTTTATGTGTGTGAAATGTTATTTAAGGTAAACAAATAAATCAAGTAAATCTTTAGTCCAAAAGGAAAAGGATTACAATAAATATAAGAACAAAACCCATAAGCAAATTATGAAAAAAAAGCTTCGAAGCTTTAAATTTCACTTCCCATAACGATACAGTAAATCACGTAAATTGAAACAATGAAGTTGCAAACGGGCCGTAGAGAATGGAAATTAAAAGAGCGATACCAAAATATTAAAATGTGTTTAAATTTTTGAAAATTTTTAAAAAAATTCTGTAAACATGTATAGCCATTTTAAGCTTATTTAAATGTATTTAAATATAGAATGAAAAGTAAACCGATACAGGCAGAGGTTAGAATCCGCGACCTCTGAGAAACCGTCCCGTCGCTCCACCAATTGAGCTACCGTATCGCTGTCCATCTCGGTGTATTAAGCATTCTATAAGTGATCGTCTTTATCGGGACTTATTATCGGGATAAAATTATCAGGATCGTCTTTTTCAAAAATCCTAATCAATGTTTTTTTTCTAACTTAATAGTATAGATAAACATTAAGACGACAGACGATGCCTCTTTGCATTCCATGGATTCACCGTGCGGATGCCGGACTATCGCGTTGCAAGGAGAGAAGTACAAACAATGCCTGGGACTTGCAACCTCGGGGTAAAACCCCATCATAAAGGGGCCCCTTTCTGATGTGCAAACACGCTCGCCTTCACTGTCTACACTCCTCTCCCTACCTAACTAAATTTGGAAAAATCCTAATAAACATTAAATTATTATTAATTATTAACTAGAGTAATAATAGTAGAAAGTAAAAGTAAGAGTACTAGAGAGTAGAATAGTAAATGCTATTACTTATTTATTTATTAAATCTTTATTTTACAAATAAACTTATTATAACTATTAATCCTAGAGATCCTAATCAGGATAATGAAATAATCTCATCGAATTATTAATTTACTATCGGTCCTTGATATGTTTACAAAGTTTGAACAAAATCGGTCCGTGGGAAATGAGACGAAAGACAATTATTAATCCTGGAGATCATAATCAGGATAATGAGATAATCACATCGAATTATTATAAGCTATCGGTCCTTGATATGTGTACAAAGTTTGAACAGAATCTGTCCGTGGGAAATGATATAACATCGCATTTGAAAAAGTCGGTTACAAGAAAACAAACAAACAAGCATACATACACGAGAAACTAATAAAAGCGTGTTAAAATTTTCGCTTTTTACCACTCAACTGATTAAAAGAACATAACAAAGAATATAAGCGAAAATAACAATAGAAAGAAAAAACAGTCTTAAAACTATAAGCAACAAGATAAAACATTAAGCAAATAAAATATAGCAAAAGTAAAAATATATGTAAATATATAATGTATTATGTACAAATATACATACCTTCATAATATATGTACTTAAAAATATCCTTAAACATGTATAGCCATGATAAGTTTATTTAAATTTAAATAAATACGGGATGAAAAATAAACCGAAACAGACAGGGATTCGAACCTGGGTTCGAACTCTGGGTTTCCTAAGACGGTTCCCCAGAGGTCATGGGTTCAAATCCCTGCCCATATTTATTTAAAATTAATAATATATAAATGCAGAGCAACAATTTAATTAATTTAATGTAAGCTGATAATACATTAAATATAAATGTAATACATATATCACTACGCAGGTTATAGAAAGTAGCGATTATGTTATGTATTTAATACATATATTTTATGTTTATGATTTTGCTTTTTATGCCGTATTCAATACAATGATTTTGTAAAATAACTCAAATTCTATAAATACTCAAGGTTTTTGTTGGGGTTTAATTGTATTTTTCTTTACAAAATGTTTCCTAGCAAAATGAAAGGACTTGGGACAATGAAGGGATTATAGAAATCTATTTCTTAAAACAGTGATTATTAAAAGCATTATTTATGAAATAAAATAAACAAAAATCATATGAAACCTCACTGGATATAAAACAGAATTTTATTAAAATACATTTCAGATGTGAAAATTAAAAAGTTCAATTTATCCATTCATAAAATATTTCAATTTGGTATTTGGTATCAAGTATTTAAAGGACTTCCTTTGTTAATACTAATATTATTAACTAATTCCAAAACAATTCTTTCCTCACTCAATCAGAAAAATATTTCATGTTCATTTAAGACCATCATCATTAATAATATTATATAATTTATCATTAATAATATTATATTCAAACCGTTGAATTCTTTTAAGCATTCAAAAGGAATTTTTAACATACATTTTAGAACGCAACTCACTATCACAAGGAAGTCCTGTACATTGGGGCCCATTACAAAGTTATCTGTACATTAATGTGTGAATATAAATATGTCTCAGTCAGGAAAACTCTTATCGTCAGTGGATTTCGTGTTAAAGAACAACAATTTTTAAAATATACGAATAAACATACATACACTTATAAATTAAAATTACCTAAAATTACAAAATAAATAAAGTTCCTTAATTCTTTTTTTGTCTAATTAAACTTTCGTGAACCATGATTATTAAATATATATTACCCGGCTGTGTACGAACGAATTCGGTTTTCCTATTCATGAGCTCGAAGCATGGCGGACTCGCGACGTGAACTGCGTGTAGCAGCTCTGGTGAGGATGGGGAGGAAAGATGTAGTGTCGTCTTCAGAGATCTCGTGAAAGTCATCGTCACTCGTAATTACAATGGTAATACACTGAATTTACTATATCCTGACCTTGATTTCGGTGTCTTTGATTTTAATATCACTGATGAATTGTAGAAAGTGTAGAGAATTTTTAACGAAGTCTCAGTTTGCCTGAAAATCGTTTTAGAATAGTTGATAAATAACGGGTTACCCTGTATGAAGGAGAGTCTATCTGGCTTACAATAGGTCTTAAAGACAAATCCTGTTTGTGATTTTTTGGAAGTCTTTACAGTTTAGAGGGGAGGGATTTATTGGAGGAAATGCTATTAAAAGGACTTTATTTTTAAGCCCCTATATAATCTCAAAAAAAAACAAGCGAAATAAGGGAGACCCCAAGATCACTGGGTAGACGACATACTCAAAGTAGCAGAACGAGACTGGATGAGTGAGGCGAAAGACAAAAAAAAATAAGGCATTTGGAAGAGGCCTATACTCGTAAGGGGCCATGACATTTATATACACCTAACAGTTTATTTTATATTGCAACCTTTTGTATACGTATTGTAGTATGTATGTCTTGGAATTAAAGAGGCTTATTATTATTTACAACCACCATAGAATTTTCTTTGTCCGCGGGAATATCATAATATCCTTATTATCGCTTAGTTTTATCAAAGCAACCCTATACTCTTTGTTTAGATCTGACTAAGGGTTTTGATCTACGTAATAACGCGGTTATGTCTTGTGGTAAGCATTCTGCATTGTCAATTGGAGACGAGTTCCTAGATATAGTATCCTCAATGCCACAAATTATAGTTTCTTTAGGTTTTGAAAGAGTAGACTACTATACTACAAATTGAAATTAACAGTTAAATCAATATTTACATACCTATAAGATTTTTTTACCAAGTACACTAAGGTAAAAGAGTATTAATCTATATTTATTTTATACTTTTATTGTTATTAAACATTTAGAAAAGCAAACCCATACAACAAACTTGATTTGTATATGTAATGAATGTATGGAATGTATGGAACTCTGCGTGCTCAAGTCTGACAAGCGAGTTTTAGGCTTTATTTGACACGACATTAATTTTTAATAATACCATTCAATTGAAGACGAAGAATTCTTCATTGTTATTTGTTCTCTTTCTCTAGCTATTTATACAAAATATAAAAAAAGATTGTGTGGTTTTATGAAACCACCGTAAAAGTGAAACTTTTTTTCACATTATAGACATTTAACTAAAAATTTTCGGAATAATATTCCATTAAGGGTATAAAAATTGCTTCATCAATCTTAATTTTATACTTAGAAAATGGGAATGATAATGGGAAATGATAAAAGTAGACTAGGTCTCCAACTAATATTTTTATTGAACTCTGTGTCTTAGAGTACGACATACATAATACTTAACAATTATTTAGATGATATACACATATTAAAACACTGAAAATAATATTTTATAATCGTTGAGTCATTTTGATCCGTTTTTCAATTATTTTCAATCATTCTATTATCAATTCCATCTTCATCATGAATTTAATTAAAATTAATTATATCTTAATCATAATAATGAATAAATAACAACATTTACATTAAACACTGACAAAAACAAACAAAATAGCGTGGAGCACTGGCACAAATGAGTAATAGTCTATACACTACACGGTCAGCTGATGCGAACTATAGGCGCCGCCATATTGGCCTCGGCTGCTCTGACGAGCGCCTTTCACTTTATCCCTACTCCGCGGCCGACCGTCACGCGACATGCAACACACAGACGAAAAAGTTTGAGACGATGTAATAAAAGTTTCACTTTAATAAATATATTACAATATAAAAAAGCCCTACCTTGTCTTTGGTTTATTTTGACAATAACTGAAAACGTTTACATGGATTGGATTGATGATGTTGGATTGTTTGACGCCGATTGCGAAACTGATTGAACGCTGTCAGAACCAAAGTAATAATTTCTATGGTTTATTTTTTAAACCCTTAAATTGAAGCAGACTGGTTGATGTGTTTGTTTTGTTCAAGTGCGATTATTATAATAAATCTTATTGTGACGATATTATTATTAACGATAGTGCGACCAAGACGATCTTAACATTACCGAAGAAGCCTTACTGCATTTAGGCTTAAAAACTTCGAAAATGAAACAACGGAAGAAGAAAAAGAAATCGCACTTATAGCTAGTAGTAGGTAGTATTGCTGGACTCCATGCTTTTAAATCACAAGATCAAAGTGAAGTAGTATGAAGTGGTAAATGTAAAACGACTCAGTTAGCGATGCGAAATTACCGCGCAAATATAAGATAAATGATTAAATAGCTTTCGTTATATAATAAAGTTCGAAAGAAGTTCTCATTCAGAGGATTCCGAGTTCTAATTTAGAAAATTCTCACAATGAATTTCTAATTTGTCTTTCATTCACCATGACGATATTTCAAATCACAAAGACAATCCTTAAGTCTTTGTGGTAAGATTTAACAATATTCATGTTTTTTTCATGGTCAATTAAAAATGTCACTTTTTCGAATCAGACATGCATCATCCTTATTTATTCTTGCGACTGACAATAAAACAAAAAAAATCGTTCATCAAAAGGTGTATCACTAAAGAGTGTAATTCATGCTAAGAAGCAAATGTAATGCTGTTCAAGAATCTTCAGATTTATATTTTTTCTATATTTACATATTTATGAAAACTAATAGCGTAATAGTGTATTAATATATAAAAACCTAAATCTGCTCATTGGTTGGCTGGAGAACGAAGTCGATCAGCTGGTATAAAATATTTCATAACAAATGTTTGTTCTGTATTCTTAACGGCTTAAATAAATTTGAAATCATTCGCATTTAGAACGCTGTGGCGCCAATTTTTAGTTTAATTAAGCATGACATTTTTTTGAATTATTTTGGAGCAAGTGACATACGCAGAAAGGGAATATTATAATAATTCCGATTATTAGGGTTAGAGATATAACAGCTATTGCATTTTTTACATTTTATGTTATACTATTATTTTGATATCACATTAAAAATAATACAATTTAGTTGTTTATTACTAATTCTATTAAGGCCAGAAAATACAAAATATAATTTTTAAGGAAATAAGGCCTTCATTTTTTTTTTCTAAATGTATTTTTTTTGTAAATACTTACAATTTTAAACTAGATGTTGTGGTTCCACTTGTGGCTATATAAAGCCTAGTTTGTGTTATATATTATTGGCTTCGGGCCATAGTTCTAAAAAAAGATAAGGTTATCATGTTATATCCCTATAAATTACGGATATATTATTTCTCTTATCTTTTAAATATTTTATATGAAAATATTAAAATCAAATGATATCCTGCTATTTTTATTTTATTTTATTAGATTGTGCTATCGGTGAAGGTTGTCTGGTTTACATATATAGGTTTGTGAAGTCTGTAGGCGACGCATTTATCTTTATATTTCATTGTATTAAAAAAATGTTAATGGTTTCATATTTTATATCAATTATTGAACATTTAAATAAAATATGGTAGAATGGCATAATTTTGTGGAGTGGAATAATATTAAACTTACAGATATATGATATTAAGTATTCGCATAAGATGTCAAAGGGACGCGAGCACCAAAGGGAAAATCAAATATCTTTATTTGCAGACATAACAAACATACCAAACCATCTTTATTTAATCCTTTATAAAAAATAATTATATCAACGCTTATTAAAAATATTACCTATTTGTACCGAAAACATCTATAGCCGAGAACATAAAATAATAATTAGTCTGTTTCGTCGTGGTTTTACTAATTAAAATTTGCTATCTTTAATTATGTTTGTTATTTCTATTACAGTAGAAGTAGAGGATACTGCCTACATATATGTGGTCCATCAAAAATAAAGACTGTTGAGGAAGTAGGAATAACATCGTGCTAAAATTGGCATTACAATCTCCTTTATGTCATATGAATTGAAAAGAAAATCGATATTAATACGAATAATTATTAAATATTTTATTACTTATTTTAATATAAAAACGGAACATTCTTGTGCTTAATTATGTATAAAAACATTCATATTGATTTATGAATAGTATTTCATTAATTATATTTTGCTTGTTACCGACAAGATTGATGATACTACACCAAAAAAAAGAAAAGTGTTTAATTAACCAAGTTCTGAAGCTAGTATCGAAAAGTGATAATATTCAGTTAGTGAAATTTTAATTGTAAAAAAAATATATATTAGGTAAAATTCATTGTGATTATAATCAATTCTGTTAAAGTGTCAGGAATGTTTGAATAATTCTAGTTTTAACATTAATGTTTGGATAATTTATTTTGCAATCTGGAAACACGCCTTATTTTCACCAAGGAACAAAAACTAGTCAGTATAATAAAAAAAACAATAACAGCCAAGCTCCCAATCTACCTAGATCATGAATGCAAAAAAAAACTCAATAATCATTGACATAAACTTATTAGTAACGAGGTGTATTCATAAAGTTGTTGGGTTTGAACTTATTTTTATTTCGTTCTAATTAATAAAGATATTATTGGAAATAAATTTAAAAGTGTTTTTGTAAACGCATTTTTATTTGTTTTAGTTAGTTTGTAGGATTACCACTGGTGGCGCTGTGATCGCCCAGGCTTGTAACCTTTTGTATTGAGGAGAAATAAAAAGTGATATAAAATAGAAATCTTACTCAGTTTTATTAAGTAAAACACATAATCTAACAGGTTATGGGCCCAGGAGCTCAAGAAACATTGATTAGTTGTGAAATTGAGTAAAGAGCAAATTATAGTATTCGCAAGTTTTCGGCACGTGTAAAATATAACCTTCAAAATTAATATGGAGATCACCAATTCCATGAAAGTAGAAGAGTTTGATGGCAGGAATTTAAACAATGGAAATTCCAAGCTAAGTTTGCTTTGCGAGCAAAAGGCTTAGACATATATACGCCAAAACCTTCAGACACATTGGCTCAAGCGGAATGGAATAAGCAAGATGGAATGGCTATGTTCATATTAACATCCTCAATGGATCTTCATCAAATTTCATTGATAGAAACCTGTGAAACAGCTAAGGATGTAATGAGCAAATTGGAAGCAATATATGAACATAAGTCTGAATTCAACAAAATGATAGTGCATGAACAATTCTATCAATATACATATTGTTCAAGTGACTCAATGGCACAGCATGTGTCAAAAGTAGAAGGATTGGCAAAGCAACTCAGAGAATGTGGTGAAAAGTTAAGTGATATGGCAGTAATTACCAAAATATTAAGTACTCTACCACCTGCTTACCGCTCTCTAAGACAAGCATGGCTATCACTGGATCCAGATCATCAGAACATTCAAAATTTAACATCACGTTTAATTGATGAAGAAGCAAGCTTAATGAATGAGAAAAGCAGTGAGTCAGCATTAGTCATATCAAAGAAAAATCCAAGGCCGATCAAACATAGTGTAAAATCAAACACTAAACTCCACAGGTGAAACAAATAATAATTCAAGTCACAGATTTGTGTGTTACAACTGTAACAAGAGAGGTCACTTTGCTAGGGAGTGCAGGGCACCCAAGAAATTTGCTTATAAGAAACAAGAGCAACGGAATATGTTAGCATTCAGTGCAGAAAAGTCAGCATTATCTGTAACTGATGATAATGTGTGGATACTGGATGGTGGAGCTTCAATGCACATGACATACAAGCGAGAATATTTTTGTGAATTTAATAAATATCATGCAGATGAGAAAAATAGAACTGTCAAATTAGGAAACAAGCATGATATTGAGGTTTGTGGAGAAGGTTCAATATTGATTGAGAGGAAAGTCAATGGACAGTGGGAGGAGAGCATATTGGAGAATGTTATTTATGTGCCTGAGTTAAGAAGAAACTTATTTTCTGAAGGAGCAGCAACCAGAAGAGGTTATATGATTATTAAAAACAATAAGAGGGCTCAAATTGTTAAAAACAATATTGTGGTAATGCAGGCACATCTCAAAGAAAATAATCTTTATGAATTAGAGATTAAAACAGTGCTGCAAGAAAGCTGTAATATAGTTCAAACAGATATTAAATTGTGGCATGATCGTTTGGGACACATCAATGTCAAAGAAATTCAAAACATGAGCAAAATTGGTGCAATTCCAGTAGTGGTGACAGGTAATGACAATTTCTTTTGTGAAGCATGCCAGTTTGGCAAGCAATCAAGACTGCCATTTCATAAGTCAAGAAGGGGACCAACTAAGCCCGATGATATAGTCTACAGTGATGTTTGTGGACCTATCGAAGAACCATCAGTGTCTGGAAAACGCTATTTTCTCCTGTTTAAAGATGGTGCTACAAGTTTTCGCCATGTTTATTTTCTAAGATACAAGAGTGAAGTACTAGATTATTTTAAGAAATATAAACAATCAGTTTGAACATAATGTACGCATCCTACATACAGACAATGGTCGGGAATATATAAATAATGATTTCAAGGATTTCTTAGAAAGTAAAGGGATCAGTCATGAGTGTACTGCTCCTTATACTCCCCAGCAAAATGGAAGGGCTGAAAGGGAATTACGCACAATAATGGAAAGTGCAAGGACTATGCTCTATGCTAAAGATACATCCTTTAAATTATGGGCTGAAGCAGTTAACTGTGCTGTATATTTACTAAACAGGAGCTCATCAAGTCAGACTGGTGATGTTTCACCCTATGAGTTATGGTTTAACCAAAGACCGAGTTTAAAGCATATTAGAATATTTGGTTCAGTGGGGTATGTGCATATCCCTAAAGAAAAACGAAAGAAATTAGATAAGAAAAGTTCAAAAATGATATTTGTGGGATATGAACATGAAAACTATCGTATGTATGACCAAGACAGTAATACTATAGTTGTGTCAAGGGATGTGAAATTTGATGAAAATAGCAGTGTTACAGAACAAAGACAAAATTATGTTGAAATTAAAATAAATAATATGAATATAGAAGAACAACCTTCATCAATTAAAGAAGAGAGATCATTAGAAGAACCGGGTAATCCAGACACTTCATCTGATGAAAGCATGAAAAGTACAGAGGATCAGGATGATTCATATCGTCCACCAAGGCATGTGGTGTTGGAAGAGCGCAGCAATGTGACCACACGATCTCAAAGAAATAGAAATATAGAATTGAATCTAAGTGAAGTAGATATTCCAAATACCTATGAAGAGGCAGTGACAGGTAACAATAGTCAGAATTGGAAGAAAGCCATTGAAGAGGAGTTGAGATCTCATGAAAGAAATAATACTTGGACTTTAACACCGAGAACAGACAAGAAGCCAATCACATGTAAATGGGTATTTTGTATTAAAAGAAATAAAGAAGGAGGAATAGAACGGTACAAAGCTCGCCTCTGTGCCCGTGGTTTTACCCAAGTAAAAGGTTTGGATTACACGGAAACATTCTCACCGACTACCAGGTATGATTCTATAAGGATATTATTGAGTGTTGCAGCGAGCAAAGGTTTGGAGGTAGAACAGTTTGATGTCAAGACTGCTTTCCTGTATGGGGAGCTCTTGGAAGAAATCTATATGGAGCCGCCAGAGGGTATTGAAAATGATGCATCTCAAGTATGTAAGTTAAATAAGTCATTATATGGGCTCAAACAAGCTTCTCGCTGTTGGAATAAGAAATTTACCTCATTCCTAACTACCTATGGGTTCAAACCATGTCCTTCTGACAATTGTGTTTTTATAGGATATTTTAATAGTATTAAAGTATTATTAATATTATATGTTGATGATGGATTATTATTAGCCAAAGATAAAGAGATTTTAAACATAATATTGCAAGATTTAAGAGAAAACTTTGAAATTAAAGTATTACAATTTAATTCTTTTGTTGGCATGGAAATAAATGAAACTAAGCATTGTATAATTATAAACCAAAAACATTATATTGAGAACTTGATAAATAATTTTAATATTTATGATGCTAAGGGTTGTAGTACACCAGTAGATATAAATGTGCAACTATGTAAAAATTAAAAAGAAACTGTTGTAAACTTTCCTTATAGAGAAGCAGTGGGAGTTTTATTATTTTTATCAACTGTATCTAGGCCTGATATAGCTTATGCAGTGAACCTAGTAAGCAGATATGTGAGCAATCCAGGAACTATTCATGTAAATGCTGTTAAGCGCATAATTCGTTACTTAATTTGTACTAGGGATAAGTCAATTGTTTATGATTGTAACTCTGAGTTAGTTGGATATTCAGACTCTGACTTTGCAGACTATTCAGACTCTGACTTTGACTCTGAATTAGCTGATTTCCTTACAAAAGCTTTACCACCATGTAAGTTCAATTTTATAAGAGACAGTGTTATGAAAATGTAAATTAGTTAATCCTACTGTGTTTATTTATATTTTAATTTAGCACCTTATAAATTTAAGTGGGAGTATTGGAAATAAATTTAAAAGTGTTTTTGTAAACGCATTTTTATTTGTTTTAGTTAGTTTGTAGGATTACCACTGGTGGCGCTGTGATCGCCCACGCTTGTAACCTTTTGTATTGAGTTGAAATAAAAAGTGATATAAAATAGAAATCTTACTCAGTTTTATTAAGTAAAACACATAATCTAACAGATATGGGTGTATTTGTTGCAGAATTGTCATCATTTATCAACATAATCAATCCAAGTTGAGAGTTATTTGAATTACTAATTTATCACTGGTACAGCATTCGCGGGTTAGGTTTTTTTTAGTAAGTATAAAATTTAAATGTATATAATGTAAATTTATATAAATATAGAATGTAAAAAACCGATACGGGCAGGGATTCGAACCCGCGACTACAGGGAAACCGTCCCGTCGCTCTACCAACTGAGCTACCGTATCGCTGTCCATCTCGGTGAATTAAGCATTCTATATGTGATCGTCTTTATCGGGTCGGTGGTGACACCTATTAGGTTTCTTTCGAAAATCCTAAGCAATGTTTCTAACTTTGCAGTATAGATAAACATTGAAAAGATGCCACTACCGAAATCAATTTTTTGAAAATATCTTTAAACATGTATAGCCATGTTAAGCTTATTTAAATTTATATAAATATAGAATGTAAAAAACCGATACGGGCAGGGATTCGAACCCGCGACTACTGGGAAACCGTCCCGTCGCTCTACCAACTGAGCTACCGTATCGCTGTCCGTCTCGGTGAATTAAGCATTCTATATGTGATCGTCTTTATCGGGACGGTGGTGACACCTATTAGGTTTCTTTCGAAAATCCTAACCAATGTTTCTAACTTTGCAGTATAGATAAACATTGAAAAGATGCCACTACCGAAATCAATTTTTGAAAATATCTTTAAACATGTATAGCCATGTTAAGCTTATTTAAATTTATATAAATATAGAATGTAAAAAACCGATACGGGCAGGGATTCGAACCCGCGACTACTGGGAAACCGTCCCGTCGCTCTACCAACTGAGCTACCGTATCGCTGTCCGTCTCGTTGAATTAAGCATTCTATATGTGATCGTCTTTATCGGGACGGCAAAGTTAGAAACATTGGTTAGGATTTTCGAAAGAAACCTAATAGGTGTCACCACCGTCCCGATAAAAACGATCACATATAGAATGCTTAATTCATCGAGACGGACAGCGATACGGTAGCTCAGTTGGTAGAGCGACGGGACGGTTTCCCAGTAGTCGCGGGTTCGAATCCCTGCCCGTATCGGTTTATTTTTCATTCTTTATTTCTATAAATTTAAATAAGCTTAACATGGCTATACATGTTTAAAGATATTTTCAAAAAAGTATATAATGTAATTGGAATCACTTAATTAGGTTAGACTATTCATTAATATATAAAAATGGTATCAAATAATGGTAACAAAATATAAATTGACTTTCAATTTGTATAATCAATTGTGGATAGTTCCAAGCTAATGTATAAAAATAAGACAATAACTTTCTAAAATATCAATTTATTATTAACGATTTTCTTATTGATAAAATTTAATTATCTTTTTTTAGCTCTCCCCCGGTGACGCTGTAATAGCCAACAGGGCTAACAGCATAGACAGACAAAAAAAAAAAAAAAAAAAATTTTTTAAGATTATGCTTATTCAGAGTTAGGAAACCCTAAAAAAATATTATATCTTAATAATATATAAATGTTATATATTATTGTACCGTTGTACGTACGTTGACGCTGGTGTCTATTTTACGACGTTACGAGGGCTATGGCTATACGATTCGATATCGTAATTTCTTTATTTGCCTTGTTTACTTACTTGCATATAATTTGCTTACTTAGGGGTTAGATCAATGTGTGTAATTTGTCCTGATATTATTATTATTATTATTATTACTACTATACGAATACTGTGATATTACTCTAAACGATACGATATAATAATACTATATTGCCGTCTTTACACTCCTTGTTTATTTTGACCTGCATCAAAATAATACATTATTCAATAGTTCCAAAACCTCTCACACAGATTAATGGTTTAGTATTCATTAAGAGATTATCCTCAAAATAGAAAAGACAGATAAGATTACCATTATTTATAATCTATTATTTAATTAAAGTTTTTTAAGCATAAGAGTGAGTACAAACTGAAAATTCTAGTTTTAGATTTATTTTTACAGTTAAATAGATCATGTTTCAACTGCCCGAAAAGGTTAATATAATTTATATAACGTCATAATATCAAGGGTTCAGATTAAGTAAAAACATAAAAGATATTTTATTTCTATAAAAAAATAAAAATCACGTCTAGTTTTCTATTATCATCTGTTTATTCTCAATGTTTTATATTATAATATATAGCCCATTTTTATTATCATAAATTCATATTTATCTTTTTCATTCATATCAAATTCATCCATTCATTCATATCTTTATTCAAGTAGGCATTTACACGCACTTTTGAATCATTCAATTACATTAAATTGGTCACTATAGTCAGTCTGTGAGTAAGCTACCACCAGCTCGGAATGCTGTTCTGCTGAGAAGAGCTGGCCAGAAACTCAACAGTTGCTCTTTTTAAATGTAATTTAACAATGTTTGACTTATACATTATAACATCAACCCTGCAAATCAGTCTATGACCCAAGGTCCACACATTTTGATCAACCAAAAACTCTTGAATGTAATAGTAAATTTTTTTTAATAATATACCTTTAGTTAAAACATTTAAAACCAAAAAAAGGAAGATCTAAGATATTTTGGGGAACCTTATTATATATGCGTATACTCAAGCCCACGAAGGATTTCTTAACTTCTTAAAGTCGAAAATTAGGTGTTACGAGCCTATTTTTATTTCTGTACTGATAGTATGTCTATCGCTGTTTTTATTATAGTATAATTAATTAATTAATTTACTATATAAATTATTAAAAATGTATTGAAAAGCGACCGTAAGAATACCGATTTCTTTAAAAACATCTCTTAGGGAGTCTCTAGCTTTAAAGTTACAAATAGCCCGTATAGCTCGTTTTTGTAAAATAAATACAGAATTAATTTCGGCAGCGCTGCCCCATTGTAAAATACCGTAAGACAAAATACTATGAAAATAACTAAAATAAACGAGTCGATCCGTATTAACGTCTGTTAATTGTCTTACTTTTTTAATTGTAAAGACGGCAGAGCTAGGTTTGCTTGCGAGTGTTGAGAGATGGGGGTTCCACTGGAGCTTTTTATCTAAAGTTATACCTAAGAAAGTTGTCGAGTCAGTCAATTCTAACACTTCACTGTTAAGGAATCAACTACAATTTTGACTTTTTACATTCGGAAGTGTAAATTCCATGGATTTAGTGTTCTTAGTATTTAATACCAAATTATTAATTTCGAATCAATGAAGAACACGTGACAGAGCACTTTGTCAAAAATTAGCTTTATTACGATTTTAATCCCAACTAATATTACTAAGCGCTCCAATAAGCGATTTAAAAAAAATCTGTGTTTAACTTATTACACTCTTAATTCGCGCTAAACTTTTGCAAAAATTGATCTCACCTGACACAAGATTTTGGAAATTTATTGTTTCATCAATCAGTCACGGCTGCTCCATTGAGTTGTCAAGACCATGTTTCAGTTGCTCTGCAGCCGTGAAAATATTATGTTTTGTCCATGTTAGATGTAGCATATTTAATTATTTATTTAATAGGGATTGTGTAAATTATCCATGTAAAAATATTCCTCAAAATATAATAATAATACTATATACTATATAAGGTGCGTATACACGTACGGCAGCTTAAAAGGCTTAAGTATAAAAGGGTAAGAGGCGCGGGTGAAATCTTATTTTTAAACGCCCTTTCAAGGAAAAAATATGGATATCATCTAGTTATCTTCAAAATATTTTGATGTTCTGACATACATTTTTCAATTCATATATATTTTATATTTGTATTGATTTTACATCGTCTTTTATAAGAATATTAAGATTATAAAGAAAGTGATAAGTCTTTGAAAAAAATACATGCCATGACATCCGAAGGATTTAACTGAGTAAATGTATTTTGAAGTAGCGTTCAAATCCTCCGGGAAGAATGAATTTATGTTGAGTTTTCGAACTCGAATATTCTGAAAAATAAAAAAAACATTAAAGAATATACACAAAACTATTTATAAATTCCACACTTATACCCCCGTCATCGTTGGAGCTTAACGCTTTCATGTCTACTGTTTTCTTATTTTTCGAAACCGTTATTTTGTTAATAACTTTTCCTTTCTTATTTTTATTATTTTAAAATATTTATTAATTACAAGGAATTAATAATATAACGGATATTTAATATATATCGATGTGGATTATTATTATTATTTGTGAGGGTTTAGTGACCTTTTTTGCACAATGGCTCCTAACGAACAATTATAAAAGCGTAAACAAAAATTGCCACTACCTTTGATGCTGTAATTGCTGACAGGGCTAACAGCATAGACGCGAACACAAAAAAAACCCCAACTGTAATATTACTTAAGAATCCAATTATATCAAAGCATTTTTTTGTATAATAATAAAGTATGTTACATTATCAGTCACTCTAAAATAGAGTAACTATCTAGAAAAGTTAGGTGTAGTAGTAGGATTTTTACCTCAAGATTAGCAATTATCCACTTTTTCAAACGCCACGGTCATGGGTTTCCAACTTGTTTATTTATAAAACACTGGTTTGAAAATCGCACAAGTAAAAAAGTAACACAACAATTTTCATAGCAAAAATATAAAGTTCTAAATCAAAAAAATTATATGCTTATAATACTGCTTATGCTTTTGATTATCGCATTTGGTGATACTTTCTTTAAATATACACAAACATCTAATGGACTAATGACGGCTGTATATTTGTAAATAAATTACCAGAGCGAATAGCAAGCGACGGGTTGATAAATGATCTCTGATTTATACAACTCTAACGGAACACATATAGAAGAATAAAATTAAATTTTAAAGTTTACTTTTATTAATTTAGCGCAGTAAGGAGCGAAGCTCATGTAGTTGGCTTCAATACGATCTCCCTGATGTTTCTTCTCATGAATTACTAAACCAATTTACATCGGTTTTTATTTGACAGCAGCATTATCATCGATTATTTAGTCAAAAAATTAGTGATCAGTGATCAGTCCGGAATAATCACCGAAAATCAAAATTTCTCAAAATGTACCAATAAAATCATTGCATCTGTGACCAACTAACAGTTAGAAAGGCTGTCAACTTAATCCTGGCTATCTTCAGGAAGAATGCTTATGTCCTAATAGCTATTTCATAACATATAAGACACATTACGTAATTAATAAAATCAGGTAAGTCCGTAGTATATTTGTAAAAGACTTTCCAGAGGTCGCGGTTTTGAATTTCTACCGGTATCGGTATTTTCAAACATTAATTTCTGTAGTAGCATCTTTTCAATGTTTATCTATCCTGCCAAGTTAGAAACATTGGTTAGGATTTTCGAAAGAAACCTAATAGATTTTACCACCGTCCCGATAAAGACGATCACATATGGAATGATTAATTCACAGAGTCGGACAGCGACACGGTAGCTCAGTTGGTAGAGCGACGGTACGGTTTCCCAGAGATTGCTGGTTCAAAGCCCTACCAGTATCGGTTAATTTTTCATTATATATTTATATACATTAAAAAAGTTTAACATATTATACATATTCATAGCATTTTCTCACATTATAAAGAAACTTTTCTTTTTATGTCGAAGGAGGTTAGGACGGTTATGTGAGATTCCTATCCACTAAAACAGACCGTGGTCACCGCTATCCGGTACGCTCGACTGCTGTGTACTTCCTAACATAACATTTAATCCTACTAATATTATAAACGCGAATTTAAGTTTCTTTGTTACGCCTTCACGAAAAAATTACTTAACTGATCAACATCAAATTTTGTACACCATACTCTTGGAGGTATTAGAAGTAACATAGGATACTCTTTAGTAAAAAAATATATATATTTTTTAGCGAGGAGTAAAAAATTTTTTGAAAGAAAAAACATTGTTTGTTAATTAACACGTGGACGGAGTCGCGGGCTAGTAAGCCACAAACTCAAAGTATCATAATAAACGGACTATACGTTGAAATCCACTAAAAAGGGATTATATTTAAACGGTCAAACTCTATTTTTAAGGGATAATTTAAAAGTACCCAATATAAGGTTTGTATATATTTTTTACATCAATATGTTTCATGGGGACCACATAACTTTTATATTACTCAGAGTTATTCACAAATTTCGTTATTGGACATATTTTAAAACAAAAAATTTAAATGATTCGTTTCCTTTTGTTTACTAAGTCCAATGCTGATTTTTCCTTCAGTAAAATTATGACTTAATTACCCTAATTATCCGTACTCTAAAGGAAAAATACTAAGACTTAGAGTAATCGTCTGTCCGTCTCCAGGATGTATCTCTCGAACCGTGACAGCTAGACTGTTGAAATAATCACAGATCGCATATTTCTTTTGCTACTATAGCAACAAATAACAATAAAAACAAAAAAAATATTTGAGGGGGGGCTTCAATACAATAAACGTGACTGTTTTGTTCTATTTTAATAGCGGTAAACACTTAAAATATTTAGTTATATATTCATTTTAAAAATAAATAAAAATTAAATCATTATTTAGGAAGCTACAATATAACAAACTTAATTTTTTACCATTTTTTATATGTATGAGAACTCTTAATCCGTTTAAATCTAAAAAACCATTTGTATTTCTTTAACAAGTATAGTGGCTAGCGTATGATGAAAATTACGACTTCGGCTTTCGTAACGTATACAGTTTATACATGTCTGAAATTTTGGAATATAGATAGTCTTTAATTACCATTGAAATTAAAAAACTACTTAAATTGGTGGTGTAACCCAGTGCCTGAATAATTATAGCTAATTAGGACGATATATTTAAAATGATGGATGTGGTTTTTATTTATTTTAGCACTCGTTTGGTAATTATTCCAAAAAATTAAAAAAGGGATTCATTAGAATTAATTTTTTAACTTAAGCAAACTTTACATGTAACTACAGGGTCTAAAAGGTTGAATACTGAGGTATTATTTAATATAACAAGCAATATGAAGATAGAACAAGAAACCAAAGTTATAGGAAATATAATAAAATGTATATTTCCATTAACTTTTATATTAAGATAAATTATCCTAAATTATCCTGCCGCTTATAAATTTCATAATTATTGAACATTATAGGAACGAGAATAAGTGTAGGCTTTTGTAACTACTTGTATTATTTAACTGCCAAACAACCAAAAATACATTATTTTCATTAAATTAACATTCATTTTATTTTATTTTTATTTGAATCCAAGATCTGCTACGGCTTTAAGCTCAAAATTATAAATAATGCACTAAAACGTGTAAATAGAATTTTAAAAAGGTACTTAAAAAATATATATTCATCCAAATTGATGTGTGATCATTGCGATATGTGAGAGCTCTAGTAAACAATATTTTTTATGGTTGATCTATCTACTTATTCAGATTATAAAACTAGATACTTTCTCTCTTGCCAACGCAACGAGTACCGTATCTTACACATTGAGTCAATGGCTGAAAATCAAACGTAGTATTATAATTTTTTATTTTAACAGTATTTAGTATCTATGTTTGTAACAGGCTTATTATATTTTTCTAACATTATAATATATTATCAGTAGAATCATACATTTTATTTTAATGTAAATATTTTTAACAGTTAACTAAAACTAGAAAAAAATACTAAAGAGTATACTTTTAATATTATTTTGTAAATATTAACAAAAGTTATGCAAATTTACAATTGCCAAGACATGCTGCATATATTTGGCAATTTTATTAGTTTAAGCCCCAAAACAATATAAAATTTAACATTTTGCAATTTCAATTTTATTTTAAGGCTGATACAATTGTTATTAGAACTGGCTCCTATTTTGTTTAAAATCGATTCGATTTTTTTGTGTGCTAGAACAAAAATCTTATATACCTACTTGTTCTACGCAGCCATATTAGAGAACACTGCAAAAATTATCAGTCTCAATAGCATCCTAAAACTCTTATTGTATTGTATAAACGCACAATATTTTAAACGACTTTCTAGGGTCACTTTTCCATAAAATGTCTATGTTAAGAAAAATAATTCTCAAATAACATCTCGCAAACAGCGCCCAGCGAAAATATAATGCAAAATTACTCTTTCAATCTAATGAAAAAGATTTTGGATTTCTCATAGTTGAAAAGACAAATACAAGAAATTTAAATAAATATAGAATGAAAAATAAACCGATACGGGTAGGGATTCCAACTCGCGACTACTGAAAAACCGTCTCGTCGTTCTACCAACTGAGCTACCGTATCGCTAGCTAAATAAGCTTAATATGACTATACATCTTTATAGATATTTTTAAACACAAATACAAGAAGATAAATATTCATAATTTAATATTTAGAAGCCAACACGTATAACAATTACGGTGGCAAGCTCAAGTATCGACATTTTTATTATTTACCCAAAGTTATTTAAGCTTTCCAGATATCTTAGATATAACAAATAGTGTAAATCTTAAAATATATTTTGAAGAACTGCTTATAGTTCTTATTAAAACTTATAATCATCTTATACCAACGGGTGGACAAAACTAATTTCGGCTCCATGATTTAATAAGGGTTGTGATAATAAGATTAAGTAATATTTTAAAAGATTCCAAAAAGTTTCCAAGGATTAATTAACGACTACGCCTTTATAATATAAGATTCAGACATGCACACACACACATACTTATAACTACACTTTATCTTTCAGTAGCTCGTCTGGAAACGTCACTTATTATCTTCCGCATTTGAGCGAACGTGATTATAGAAAATGGTTTTTGAGTTTTCTATAATTAAATTATTATGATTATTTATAAAAGAAGTACTACTATGGTAGATAACACACCACATAAATAGGAAAACCCTATTTAATATAAAATTAAGAAAAATGTTATTTTTGTACTATTATTTTAATCATAACTTAAACAGTTTCTGTATGTTTCTTTTTCGAAGAATTGATTTTCCTTTTATCAGAATGAAAATTCTAAACTTTTACTGACTCATACATATAATACTTTAGTATTTCAGTGATGCTCAAGTACTCGAACATAATAACAAAATGTTTAAACCGTTCTTTACATTTTTATGTCAGATATCTAAGCTACGGCGTGATATTTGCTTGTGATGTTTTGATTTGCTTTGCTTAAATATATTAATCAGGGCTTAGATAAATTTGTGTAATTGGTCCAGTGACATTAGTATTATTAATTATACAGAGAAAAAAAAATTATAAATTAAATTTATTATAAGAGGGCGTTTAATATACCTACCCTAAATTCAAACAACTGACAGAACCTCGGAAGGACCACATATTATATATAAATATTAATGTAAATTAATTACATTTAAGTAAAAATAGAGTAATATATTAATTAAAATTTATGTAAGAATTGAAAAAACAAGTTCTAGGCTATGAAAATTTTATTCATTACTTATGCATTCCTCAGGGATTTCACTAAATTGCGTGACAAATTGGCTTCGAAGTGGAGAGCCAATGTTCAACTCCAAGTTTAGGTCCGAAACAAGCGATTTGGAGTTTAGATGGGACAGAAGATCTTTTTTATTATCTGACACAGTATTGTTTGTATGCAATATATAATCCTTACATATTTAGATTACGATATTAAAACGTGTTAAAAATATAACGGCTTATGTACCATTTTATTGTTTTATTTAAAAAGATTTACATAATATAAGTAATGAATTTATATTTAGAAGTTTTTATCATGAAGATTTTAAGATACATTTTTTAAATAAGACAAAAATATATTTGAATGTTTTGGGAAAAGTAATTAAAGAAAAGAAAGAAGAAAGAAAACTTAAAAATTCTACCACTGATCGTATGATCGCTGTAGGACGCAAAATGGTAAGTTGCATACACATGCATAAGCAGATGGCATATGTTACTTTAAAGGGACAATAATTTACCTTTACATAAATAATTTATAGATTTAAAAAAAATAATAGAAAGATAAATAACGGTGTAAATTAGATATATAATATAAACAAAAAACTAATCAAGTAGTATCTTGCAAAGTTGTACATACACGATCATAAACGTTCATAACAGTTAAGAGAATTTATTTCGAAATTCACTAAGTATTTGGTTATAATTTAAAATACTTACACTCTCAAGTATATGAGTAGATCAGTAGATCATATTTCCTTCATCTCAACGAAATCACAATTGCATAAAAATTACACAAAACATATATTAATAAGAAAATTAAGATATAAAATATATTAAAGACTTAGGTTGAAAGTATCTCACAAATTAAAAAAAATAAAATACCAAATAATCGAATTAGGTCAATAGTAATACTGTTATCTATAGAAACACTTCGATCTAAGGTAATCACTTTAAAAATAAAGTACATATATATTTATTCGCCAAATGGCTCATTCTTGTTTACTAGCATTTTTTGTAATTAAATAGAATTTTCGCAGACATTTGCCAAAGATTGCAGTAAGACGAAAGATAATTTCATATATCAATAATTATAAATAACATACTAGTCTTGTAAAAAAAAACAGAAATGTTTATATTTATTAGATAATCCAATAAGGACTTGCTTATAACATAAAATAAAATAAAAATTATTCTCAACACATTATTATTCTGCAGGTATTTGACATCATAATCGTTTTATCGTTACGTGCAAATATTGAGTACCTTCGGATCACGTGGTTATTGAATTATTCATAACGGATCCTTTACATCTTTATGAATAAAGCCCCTTTTATAATATCAGAATAGAATATAAACGCGTGTACATAAAAATAAATTAATATTTCTCTAATTTATCATGTCCCAATAAAAACGGTAATATATAGGTATACTTAGCGAGGCGAGGGCATCACTTAATACCAAGTCAACCATCTGATCGCTTTCCAACGTGTCCAAAAAACAAAAAATGATGAATTCAGCATGGCGGAAAGTGGCGAAAGGTATCTCAATCGGCAGGGTGACTGGACGGTAGGTACTCCAGAAGTCGTAACATCGATGTCTGCTCGTGTTGATGTTATTTTTATTTTATATGTAAAATATAGGTTTTACAAACAGGTAAAAGTGGTAGTTGAAAACAAAAAAAAACATTCATTAATATTTTTTTTAATTCAGAATAAAAAATAATTAGGCCAGTAGTGCCGTATAGACCTGTTTAATTCACTGTAAGTAAAATATTCAACGAACAGAGAAAAGAAAATCTTATCCAGTTAAAACCTTATTGATCTATATATATATTTATAGGTATATTATTTTTTCCTATATCTATTTCATTAAAAAAAAAATCTTTCTAACAAGGTGATATTAATTATTTATTTTCAGCTATCAATATTTACTGTTACGAATACGTTTTGTTTTAAATAGCAGATTTTATGATTACTACTTGTATTCATATGCATTTAATAAGCAAAATAAGCGTCATCGGTAGCACACATTAATAAAACTAAACAAAAATATTAAATTAAAATAATATAAAGATAATAAGATTTTAAATAATGTTCATGCAATATATTTGCAAAACAAGGATAACAATGTATCAGTTATTTATAGTTACAGAAGGATAATAACAATTTAAATGGTAATATGAGCTTTTTGACGAATCTGGCCCAAAGCCAACAAAAATATATATAGATATATCTTGAAATAATAAAATAAGAAAATAAACAATCTTGGCTGTATCTCATCCCTAGTAGATACACAATATCTAATTAATAAAAGTAAGCAGTAATTGCAGTTAGAAAAGTTTAAACGTAATAAAAAAAATACAAAATTTATTTCGTATAACACTTTTTGTTTATATATATAGTATATTTCGCCAGCCTTGGAGCATTTTAATATGAAACAAAACTTAATCTACATTATATTGGCAAAAAAAATAAGCTCTTTTATAAGGTATCATTTTAAGAATTTAGTGTTTATAGATAAAGAAGATATATATTTTACATATATATATTTGTATTTCGGTCCATACTATACAGAATATGCAATAGGATATGTTACAGGGTAAATTACCTAATATGTTTAACTGTGGTCGTGCCACGAACAATTAAGTATGTTTTTTTATAACTATAAAAATTTAAATATATTTCTTGCTTAAACTAATCCTTTGGTTTGTTCTGTTTCATTATTTATATATCGAAATGCTCGTGTTGATTAATGATCAGTACTTTATAACGAGATTTCTCTTGACTCCAACAAGATGGATGATAGGTAGGTACTGCAATCCAAATAAAAGAGAAGTGTTTTTATCATCAAATTTAGAATCTGGTGTCGATAAGTTGAAAAATTATAAATAACTGAATATTTTTAACGTACTACTTGTCATTGAAAGAAGTTAAAATTAACAATATATCAATTTTATAAAGGAGCAAAAATTAGAAAAAGATAATAAGATGTCATCGCGAACAGTCTGAACTCTAGAAGAATCACAAAAACATTTATTTTTTCTGACTTAAACCTAAACGACACGTAAATCTTTAATAATATAATGAATTATAAAAATACTTACGATATTTAAAGAGGACTTAATATGATTTTTATAGCTTTTTTCATAAATAAATAATAAAGGTGATGAACATAATATACTAATAATAAAACATAATTAGTTATGCCATAATCATGTCTATGTTATTTTTGCAATATTTACTGTCTAGGGCATTGCGATCAATTCTTAAACTTATCCAAGGTATAACAAATCAAATAACGAAAAATCGTGATAGCTTTGATCGGGCAAAACATGAAGTAGACTTTGATAAAAATCCTTTTAAATACTCAAAAAATATTTTCAAAGATCAAAAAGGTAAGCGTCTCTTGACCAACGAGCAAATTTTCGACCATTATAAAAGCACATACGAAGTGCCAGAAAACCAAACACTATATGGGGATCCAAACGAACACAAACCTGAGACTCCTACTGAAGATTTTCAAGCCAACCCACCAACTTTGGAGGAAATCAATAAAATAATTAAAATGAAACCATCTAAGTCAGCACCAGGTCCGTTTGGTATCCCTTATATAGTTTACAAAAAATGTCCGTCGCTCCTTAAACATCTTTTAAATATATTCGGTAAAATCTGGTCAAGAAAGCAAATACCGGTATCATTCGGAAAAGCCCTTTTTGTCCTCATTCCGAAAAACGACAATGTCAATAATCCCAAGGATACCCAAGACGCAATTCATGATTAACAATAGATATTTCAGGGCTAATCACCAGAAAGGGTTTTTGCCCGGAATTTCTGGATGCCTGGAACATAATACGTTAATATCGGAAAGCCTTAAAGATGCTAGAACTAGCGAGAGACAAATTACGGTTTGTTGGATAGACTTAGAAAACGCCTTTGGGTCGGTACGACATGAACTAACGATGTTCGCGCTTAAATGGTATAACTTTCCTACGGTAGTTCGCGACATTATTGCATCATATTATTCAAAATAAAAATTCTCTATAATTTTTAATGAAAACCATTCAAAACCACTTAATTATAACGTTGGTTTATTTCAGGGCTGTTGTATTTCTCCTATTATATTTAATATAGTTATTAATATTTTAATAGACAAATTAATTAGAAATGAAAAAAAGTGGGGCTACCGGTTTAAGTTCAACAACAAATACACAGAATCTATACTAACTTTTGCAGATGATCTCGCGATACTGACGCGTAATCCGAAACAATGTCAGGTACTTTTAAATGTAGTTGAGGATTTCTGTACGTGGACCGGCGGATTGAGGACAAAACCAAGTAAATGTTTTAGTCTGTGTCTGGGTACACAGAATACCAAATATACCTCTTACGATCCGGGTCTCATAATAGGCGCTCAATGCGTTAGTACGGTACGGAAGCAGCTCCGTTTAAATTTTTATGTAAAAAAATCGATTACCAAGGCCGTACTCCATCGTTGAATGTAATAGTCGATAGCTTTTTAAACGATCTCAAAAAGGTAGACAACCAACCAATAAGTAACGTCAAAAAAGCTTGGATTTACGATAAATATTTAACATCACGTCTAAATTGGCCATTCCGCGTGTATGATATAAATAAAACCCTTTTGTCAAAGTTTTTATTTATAAACAAAGCGTCATAAAGACATTGAAGTTATGGCTCGGGTTAGCGCACTCAGCGGACTCTTCAACCTTATTTAGAGACCGAAACAACTTTGGATTAAAATTAAAGAAACCATCGGAGCTCTACAAACATCTAAGAGTTGCCAAAAGACATATCATCGGAAATCTAAAGATGATACTGTAACTTCTTTCCCAAAAGAAAAAGTTGCCTCAGAGCTCGATGATTATTTATTTTATATTCTGCAATACACTTATAATAAGGGCATATGCCTTATAAGTGTATTGCAGAATGCCTATGCATATGCCTATTGCATATGCGTATATTATAAGTGTATTGCAGAATTTAGGTTAGAATTATAAACGAAAATTAAATTAACTTTTTAATGAAATATATATATTTATATATATAATAGCAATAAAAAAAAATAGTAACAATAAAATAAAGTAAATAAATAATATGTTACATATTTGGTTTCGTTTTAAGAGTAAAGGAACAATGACCAATGTTTGAAAATATCTTTAAACATGTATAGCCATGTTAAGCTTATTTAAATTTATAAATATAGAATGTAAAAAACCGATACGGGCAGGGATTCGAACCCGCGACTACTGGGAAACCGTCCCGTCGCTCTACCAACTGAGCTACCGTATCGCTGTCCGTCTCGGTGAATTAAGCATTCCATATGTGATCGTCTTTATCGGGACGGTGGTGACATCTATTAGGTTTCTTTCGAAAATCCTAACCAATGTTTCTAACTTTGCAGTATAGATAAACATTGAAAAGATGCCACTACCGAAATCAATGTTTGAAAATATCTTTAAACATGTATAGCCATGTTAAGCTTATTTAAATTTATAAATATAGAATGTAAAAAACCGATACGGGCAGGGATTCGAACCCGCGACTACTGGAAACCGTCCCGTCGCTCTACCAACTGAGCTACCGTATCGCTGTCCGTCTCGGTGAATTAAGCATTCCATATGTGATCGTCTTTATCGGGACGGTGGTGACATCTATTAGGTTTCTTTCGAAAATCGAAACAAGACAAGACTGTCACTTTAACTTGCTATTCTAGTACATATTTGAATAGTGTATAGTAATATTTGAGTTTGAATTTGATTCAATGTAGAAGCACTGTCAATGTTTCTAGCATACCTATATCATCAACATAAAAGTGACTAAAATTTATATTTAAAATTGAAATTCTCTTGAAGAGCATCTCTCAATTTTTTAAATAGAAACTGGTTCTATTTAACTTGACGGGACAAGGGGTAAGATTATCCTTTTTCCACAACAATTAAATTCTCTGTACTAACTAATGACTCCTTTATATATATAGCTCCATAACACTCTTTTATTCAACTACGGTAAAGAAAAGCAAGTACGTTAGTTACTTTAGTTGGGTACGTTAGTAAGGTTAGTACTAAGCTAGGCAAGGCTACTACTTTGAGACTCTACATGTGAAAGTTTGTGCGGTTTTTTCGTTCTAAATTAGTTTTAGTGAACCTACTTTTACAAACGAGGAGTCATTTGAGATGTAAAATTTCTTCCTTATACAATTATATATAAATACATAGATTCGTGTTATATACACGTTTAGATATTTATTTATATTCTTGTAGTCGGTTGAAAGTATTATAAATTTGCAGATGTTAACTCTTTCGCTGTTACTTACTTTTATAATGCGTTTAACTTATTACTCTTCAATACACAGTTTAGTTCAGATCTATAGCCTAAAGCTTATAATAATTAATGTCCTGGCTCTTTGTTTCACTAGTGGATAATAGCCTCTAAAGCCAAATTAGATTTTGATAAGTTACTTGGGATACATGACATATATTAAACTGACATACTACATATATCACTTATTTAAATCTATATGTTTTACTGTATGATAACGATAAAAATACTATTTAAACTATACTATATTTTATTTTATCTCATTGATAAAACACCTATCTTTTAACAAGCAAAAGGAAGAATAAAACATTTTTTTTATAATTGATGTGTTGTTGGGATTATCATCAATTTTATGGACATTTTTTTAAAAAGTTTTCGGACTTAGCTGATTGTCAATTTCAATTTTGTTTCAAGAATATGACGTGGAGCAATCCTTTCATATACTTTTTTTAGTTATAAAATATATGTCAATATAATTTTTTATCAGTATACTTACGAGTGTATAAAAAAATATAGGTTAAAATTAGTAATAAACCTGAGAAAATATACAATATCTTATTTATATTTTTATATTATATATTACTATTATTATTATTATTTTAGTTTTTGTTGTTAGTTAATCACTGTTATATAACCAAATATTGAATAAAATATCATTTTATTCAAAAGTTGATTTCTTTGAGTTTCAGTTGATGGTAATAAACATTTCAACTTCAAACTGAAATTACAGATTTTCAACGCAATGCTTCCAAAAGTATAAAGTATTTTTTAATTATACGTCTTATATAAGTAATCTTGATGTCAATAACATTAGCCCTTTATATATAAGAATAATTCACAAAAGATGTCAAAATAAATGGATTAGTTCATATCTGTGTCTTTAGCCAGTATATCCATTACTGTCTGAAATATAAACAAAAATAATCTTTATTTTCTCAAAAAAAAAACATTACATTTCTTGCATTCCGGCAAAGCTTAAAACCATAAAACATATACATATACTAATTAATATTGTTTCAAATAATAGGTAACAATAAAATAATGAAATTCTAAAAAATATACTAATACAACTCATAAGTACGCACTGTTCTGTTTTTATAACATCTGAAATAATATAAGCCGCAGAAACAGAGTTGCCGCGAACGCGATTTCATTATTTTTATTTCATTTACACGTATTATTTTTACACTTATCTTTACAAGAATTTTATTGTTAACATTGTAATTCAAAATGTTTTACGAAAAATTTTTTTACATTGTTATATTTGATAGTTGAAAAGAGGTTCAACTAAGGTTATTTATTTTACGATTATATACACTTGTGTAAAATACAATACTATTATTTTAATTAAATAAATTTAGAATGAAAAATATTAAAGCATAGAATAGAATAAAAAAAAATTAAGATTTGTTTAAAAACTTACAAAGTTAATAAAAATATACCTAGTGAAAGAATCAATCATCTTATCAGAATTCTTTATTAGTGTGGTATACCGTAATTGCCGAAGTATACTGTCATTAAATATAAAATATATATTTTTAACCATCGATTCAAAAAGACGAGTGTTATAAGTTTGACTTGTCTATCTGTCTGTGTATTATACACCATATACACAGATACATCTGGGCGTCTGTCTGGCTGCGGATAGAATATGTTTTTTTTAATCGAAAGCCGGGTTCGTCGAGATGGTTCTTTGCTACTTTTGGTCAAAATAGACGCATTCGTCTCCAAGATATTGAGGTTTTATTGGTGCGGGTGAAAGGTTCATATGAGATATTGATAGAAATACAAGTGAAAATTAGTGTGTTCGCAGCTTGAAACCAGTAACATCACTCACTACTAAAAAGCTGAAAAAAAAAATTAAAAAACCCCTATACAAAGACCTCCTATAAAGATAAAAATAATATTATTATGTATTTATTGAAGTCGTTGCGTCGGGGAACCGCTAAATAAAGGAAGAATTCAAAATGAAAGTAAGTTCATTCAAAACAAATAACGAAATAACAATGTCAAATAATATACTCTAAGTCCTCATTCATTAATTCTGGAAATTTTGTAAAATAGACACCGTCATCAGCGTACAACGGTCCCCCGACGCAATGACTTCAATAAGTACATAAAAATATTATTTTTATCCTTTTTAAAACTTTTTTTTTTTGCAATGATTTATAAAATAAATAAACCAATACTATAGTCATTGTGATATATCAATCACAATGACTGTATAGTCATTCATTCAAACAATCATTGTATAGTCTAACTTAAACCTTAAGCCACACAGAAGCTAATAGAACCATGTATTTAATATAAATAAAATATGTAATTACCTAATAAAACAGCGTTCATGCTCCTACCGTTTCATATTTAAAGTGCTTTTTATTTTTACAGTGGATGAGTCTCAAGTGCTGGTGCTTAGTATGTAATTTTGAAGTTGTTTTTATTTCAAAATATATAGAAATATTTTCGCAGTATCTAAGAGATAATGTCCTATAAAACTAGAGTAAGACGTTTTATAAGTACTCAGGGAGTTCTATTTGAAATAAATAACTTAACTTTGACTTTCATATAACTATACTTTTAAAACCTACCATTTAATATTCATTATTTATGTTTGAAAATATCTTTAAACATTTTTAATTTTAAATTAATATAGAATAAAAATTAAAACAATATTGCCAAGGATTCAAACCCAGCACTTCTGGAAAAACAGGCATAGTAGTCGCAAAACAGCATCACAATGACAGGCTTTAATTATTTAGAGCTTTAATTCTTATTCCTGTAGTTAAACGAAATAATAATAAGCTGAAAGTATTGACAGCTCCAGTAAAAAAAATGAAGTCCGCTGAGAGAGTGTTCTAGGAGAATGGTCTCGATCTTGGGAACAATCGTCACAAATACATCTGATCTAAATAGTAAGGTACCTACGTAATATATTAAAAAATATTGGAATATCTACTCCTAAAAGGCATCAGCAAAAAGAATAAAGATTAAGCAAAAGGTTTGAGTTTAAATCTCTGCCTGTATCGATACTTTTTAACCTTTATACATGTTTATAAAAAAATCAAAAGTAAAAAAAAAATCTAAAAATAAAATTTCTCACCGTGAACCATTATACTAAGGTTATTTTTATATTTCTCTGGGTATGCTATTCTTATTTGTGCCCTATTGAATGCATAGGATATTTTTCCATCCGAAAATTTATCTTATTTTGACAATAAAACACAAAAAATGCTTGTAATTGCATTAAAACTACAAATACAAATACAAATGTATACAAATATGAATATTATTGTAAGTAATGATAAATGGCTTATGAATTGACACAACAAATACTTTGAAACATTTTTTGTCATTTTACGGTAGATTAGACATTTTTCTTCACCATAAAAAGATCAATGTCTGATATGTTGACTCACGCAATAAACTATCGTCATAAGAAGTTTCATAAAAATCCATCAAGTTGTTTTTGCGTAACACGCTTGGATACAAAAATACCATTTATTAAATTTTTTTAGCAGCTTTTGTATTTTTTATATTTAAAATATAGAAAATCATTTTAATTGAAAATTTAGTGTTACGTATAAGATAGGTACATACAATTTGGAACCATTATAAATGTCAAATGAACTTTTACTTCACAAGTCGAGTGTGATGAAACAGTGCGTACAATTTTAAATTGTTACAAAGTTTCAATATTTATTTTACATGACCTAGGTTGTCTAACATGTTATACACATACACGTTGCAAGAACGAAGAACCACTATTAAGCAAAGAAATAAAGTCGAATAATATCATCGGAAATGTATTGCTAAAAATTAAAAGTCATTCAAAATATAATTACTTAAATCTAAACTTACCTAAACCTATCTAAACCTTATTTTGTGAAATGTGATCTAACAAAATTAGATTTTCATACTATACATACTGATTAACTTTTTATTTCCATACCTGTGGAATATGAGCAATTATTACAAAAGTAATGTCCATATTGCACCATCCATTCGGTTTTGTTATAACAAATATTGGTTAGCAATATCTGTTATAACAAATTCCAAAGTAAACTTATTACTAAAGTTGTTATCTCATGGATATGATTCAACTTCATGTTTAATATATATTTTTATTATTAATGGTTCTTTTTTAACATATAACATGATTAATAAGAAACTATATCTAAGTCTTCCTTATATGTTTTAATCATACAATAAGTTGATTATTGATAACTGTTGATTAACTTAGTCTAATTGGACATTGCATATTCATGACTCTAAAAGGATATATAGAGTTTATAAAGTTTTAGGGTTATGCAAATTCAATATCTTCTGATGACGCAAACATGTTTTAGTTGCTATATTAGAAGCCATCAAGTATTTTCAATGTGTATGAATACTGCATTTGAATAGCTGTTATTTATCACCTTCTTATATAGAGTGACTTTTGCAATTTTTTATATCTATCATAAATCCAAATAATAATTATAAACACTATAAGTAATAATATAGGGTTTTAGGGTTATACCTGCGAATTAAGAAATACGATTTTTTCTAAATTAGTTTCTCTAGAAACTTTCCACAATATATCACATCTGAGGTTTTAACGCGAACGAATAAAAGTAATTTCACCTACAATTACTTCCAGCGTGGAATTACTTCTAGCCGGGGGAAAAATATTTTTTTTAAGACTGAAAAGATTTTACAGCTTAAAATCCGGAAAAACCGCGTCCATATGTTTTTTTTTATCATTAGTTTCATATTAAACGAACTTAAATTTACTCGCCTAGTAAAAAATGCTATATAAGAAAATCCATAAACCTTTTTTTTTAATTTTCAGAAAATCAACTTGGGTTTAATATAATACCTTTTGGTTCCATATTATATTATGAGAACTATCTGTTTTTTCTTATATATATATTTTTTAAATTATAATTATGAAAACGTATCCCAGCGTTTCCAATAGCACTCTAAGCACTATTAGTGATGCATGGGATCAGCCAATTTTTACTCACTGGATTCGCAGTCGTTATTTTTTTTTAATAAATACTTACTAAACCTTTTATGTACATTAAAATATATGGGATTTAGTGTTGTACTTTAATTATAAATAATAATATTGGTTGCGGACTATGGAATATCATTAAATCATTAAATTAAATTATCATTAATTTTAATTATTAAATCATTCATCCTTTGTTTCAGAAGATAAATGAAGCCTACGTTGTTTTATTGTTATATTTAATAATCTGAAATTAACGCACTATACTTGTTTTTTGTCTAAGATATTAAGTGTATCGTTTTAAAATTCATTTATTAATTTGCTCATTTTGAGCTACAATTTATCCAAATTTGGTCTGACGATCTGTATGCGCAGCAAGACAGTTAGCTCAGTAGTGTAGTCTTAAATTTCAGTTTTAGATTTTTTTATTAGTGTAATTAGTATTCTAATTATTGGTGTTAAATAATTTATCCTTATAATAATTCGTGTGTTTATTTGCAGGGCTTATTTAATATCATGAAATAATCATTATTCTCACTGCTAGCACTTCCCGGGCACTTCCGTAGTTTGTTGAAAAAATATTTCGTAAATAGCTTGAAACCACACTGTAAATTACTAGGTATACTATATAATTTGTGATTTTTTTTTTATGATTTAGTTACTAGTAATATTTCTTTATAGAAGGGTTTTTGTATAGGCTTCAACCGTACTTTAACCATTTCAGGAGGTTTTTTGGTAGATACGCCTGAAATATAGTTTTTGGCCCGGGTAGACGGAAATCTCCGGTGCTTTGTCCTAGTTATCCCAGTTTCCTGTTTCCTGGCTATACCAGAATGTGAAGTCTGATAATATTGTATTCGCATTCCTTCTTATCGCTTTAAGAGATTTTACCTGGTAAAGTACCGCTTGATATATTTTATCAGGACTACATATGAATATTTAAAAAATATATCTTAGACTACAAACAAACAAACACTGGACACATGAGGATAAATTACACAGTGTCCACTATGTAATTTATCCTCATGTGTCTAGTGTCGCAAGTGCACCAAGGTTTTGTCAACATAGTACAATTAGTGATTGAAGTAAAATTATGGAAACTGAAGCGCTATAACAGACTTAAATTTCAAATTCAAGACAGCATTGACGTACATAATATACATACGTCAAACTAAGTCCCTGCTGCTGCTGCGAGTCCTTGCCGTATTATACGTATAATACGGCAAGGACTTGCTTCTTAGCATTCCATGGATTCACAGTGCGGGTTGCAAGAAGAGAAGTGCAAACAATACCTGGGACTTGCGACCCAGGGGTAAATTTAAGGGGCCCCTTTACGATGCGCAAACGCCTGCCTTCACTGTCTTTACTCCTCTCCCTACCTAACCAAATTTAGAAAGAACCCACTAATGCCGCCTTTAAAATTTGTTCTAGAAATGAACCGATGCTAGTTCTAAAAACGCCAAGGTCTTTAAGTAAGTTATAGAGATAATTCGATTCTAATCAAGAATCGAACTCTTGGTTAGGAACCCCTAATGGCTTCGGAACTAATCGGGCTTACATTCGAAAACTAAACATGGCGTTTATGTTCGAATAGTTCATGTAGTTTACGTACCGAGTCCACAAAATTCCGATTAATGGGGTAAATTTACATGAACACAGCCGGATAAATATATATCTAATAATGTTATGATTCATGAAAAGTTTAATCGCAAAAAAACACAAAGCAAATATTTACCTTTATCTTATCTTTAACATGTTTCACGTCAGGATTTATTACGCTACTTACTAGCGTCCTTACGTGACTAGTATTTCTTGTAGTGGAACATTTTATCTTATATTTTTTTCCACGTTAAATAATAAATAACATTACTATCTCCTACAAGAAAATCTAAAATGCTCACTTACATTTTACATTACGACGAGGTTGACAAGAATTCGTGACTGCTCTCTGTCTGTTGTTTTTTTTTAATATTTTATATATATACCAAAGGATGAACGACTGAAATAATTTTCCGTAGTTGGACTTATATAATAATATCCTTAATTTGGCGTATGTGTAGGTATTATTACATTATTAAAATATTTAAATTTAATGTTGATAGTGTATACTAAAATTTAAATACTTTAAGTAAAATATATTATTTATAACTAACTAGCTTTTCCCGGCTGCTTCCCCCGCGCTATATAGGAAAGAAGAGATGTAGAGCGAGATAGATGTAGAGCGAGATAGATAAAAGGAGGGGAAGATAAGTGATTGCACTAACAAAGTCTTGGTTCAAATCGGTAATACGTTTTATATGACTATATAATGCACTTAGTGAGCCTGTTACTAGACGGCTTAACTACATAACATGAGCATTCAGCTTAATGAGCTGTGTAGGTCAAGATTTTTGTCAAGGGGAATGGGTACACTATTATAATCAAGAATTGAGAGATCGACTGATGCCAATGTGTACAGCTATCGTTGACTGCCTAGAATTATTGTCTGCCATTTTAAAGGATTGACCTTTATGCTAAACTGGAGGCACCAATCATATGTGTTGCAGGTCCTTAATAATATTATACAGATGACAAGATGATTTGGGAGTCATTGACGAGCGCGAGGGATCTTATTTTGCGAAGGTCGTCCTTTGAGCCATATTTAGTGATGAGGTAAGAGGTTATAACGTTCTTTACATTTAATACTAAAGTTTTACGAGACAATGTTAGGAATCATCGGCAAATATATGGAGTTATGAAAGTCACGTTTTGAGTTATTAGCATTGATATAGCAGATGAGATACGATATAGGTGAACATACATAAAGACTATGACTTTGTAGCGATTTTGTAACTATCAAATGTTAACTTTATTATGTGAACAGATAGTGTGTATGCGAGTGGAAACGTGTTCTTATAGAAGTTTAGACTTATCGCATATTAAGATTATCTTATAACATAAAATTTTATTCATGGCGTATGGTTAATTTTACGAAAGCAAAAATATGACTTTGACATAATGGCTAAGAAAGAGTACCAAGTCAATTTGTTATTTTGTTGGAAACTTACTCGGATTATAATTTGGATTTTTTATTCATTTGGAGTTATACACTTATAATTTAGATTTCATTGCTTGTAACATCATCACTAATATATAACTTGAATTACAGATCATACTACAGTAAATGAGACAAACACCACCATCACATTACACTTAATGTAATGGTGAAAACCCAAGGCAAAGTTTTAAGGAAAAATCCAGGGGAAACCCAAGGGTAAGTGTTAAGGGAAACTCAAGGATAAGGGTTAAGGGAAACCCAAGGATAAGGGTTAAGGGAAACCCAAGGATAAGGGTTAAGGGAAACCCAAGGATAAGGGTAAAGGAAACCCAAGGATAAGGGTTAAGGGAAACCCAAGGATAAGGGTTAAGGAAACCCAAGGATAAGGGTTAGGGAAACCCAAAGATAAGGGTTAAGGGAAACCCAAGGATAAGGGTTAAGGGAAACTCAAGGATAAGGGTTAAGGGAAACTCACGGATAAGGGTTAAGGAAGCCCAAGGATAAGGGTTAATGTAAACCCAAGGATAAGGGTCTGGATAACTAAAGGACTGACTGAACTGACTGAACCGAAAACGGAGGCTTTTAGCTATAGTTGTATCAGTTGAGGGAAAGGACTGTTACTCAATGTGAACACCTGGGATCTCAGGTGTTTATTATATTAGCCGGAAAGAAGGACTAATTCTAATTACACACGAGAGTAAGCCTAGCACGCTATGTAGTTTGGGTAGCTGTATGGATGGAATCCCAAAAAGAAGCCTCGTCATACGGTGTCAAAATGGAAAATGAGGAGAGAAAGGACCTACAAACCTTTAAAGCAGGGAAAAGACAGCCCGTCCTAGAAACTTCACATTTAAGTGATGTTTCTCAACCGCTTTAGAAAATACGGATAATTATCGATTGGTTTCGTTATTTACATTTTATAAGCAAAAGGGACTTGCTTAGAGCAGGACGGCCGAGCTGTAAGGTTACATTATTGTTAAACGACTATTTTATAATAATCCGTAATGTTTTGATTATTTTCAATGTTTTGATGGTCCCTGTATTGATCCATATAAATTAATGAATTACTAATTTAACTATAATAAGAAGAACCAATAAGATGTAATTATTTAAATCGTTGTTTTATTAACTTAAATAGTAATATTTAGAATTGTTATGTCAAGTAATGGTTATTTTCGTACGCTTAAAGTAGTTTATTTGACTAAGATTATTATTTATTTGAGGAGGGACATTTGCTTGATTAGTAAATACTTGAATAAGCTAGAAAAGTGGGAACCATTAAGACTTCATAATTAAATCCAGTATTTAATACCGTGTTTACCTATACTTATAATTGTTCATTTACGAGTAGTAGTTATTTTTGTACGTTTAAAGTAGATGATTTGACTATGATTATTATTTATGTGAAGGGGGAGTTAATAAAGAAGGGTATATAAACTGCGGTTAGGACGATATTCGGGACAGACACTGCTGGATAGTACCAAGGAAGGATTCAATACAAGTATATAGAAGTGAAGATAGAGAATTAAAATCTGTGAAACAATATAATTGGACATGGCCCTTATACTCATGAATTCAAACAAACAACCAAACAAATCTTTCCTCTTTATAATATTAGTACCGATAATTGTTATATTACTTCTTCTATAACTTATGTAAAATTAAACCAATGGCACAAAACTCAATTTATCTTTAATTTGTCATAAGTTATCATCATCATAAACTTCACCAATTAAAATTAAGTTGGTAAACACATTGCAAATGCTTGACAAGGAATTTAAAATGAACTACTTAAAAGTTAGCTTGTTTGTACAAGTAAATTTTATCGTTCGAAGGTTGTTGTCAATATATTTTTTTAATTAGATAATGAACAATAACAATATTATTAATAAATGCATAGATAGGTTTATAATGTAACCTATTTTAACATATTTCTTGTCAATTTTGGTCTATATATTCATTTATACATATATAAATTTATAGATACATATATTTTAATGTTATTTAGTAACACAATTATTCTATCATATCTCTTTAATAACATAGAATGTCTTTATATACCATCAAGTATGCACATTAATTTGCTTAATATTAATTATATTCTAAAACATACACCTAAAGCTTATATGACTTTTAAATACCAATTAGGGAGGAAAATCACGGCTGCGTAGCATAGTTCGATACGTTGTAAGAACAGCTGCTACTAGCAAAAAATAATCGTAACGCTCCCGTACTGAGAAGTTAGATATCAACGATCCAAACTCTAGAGTTGTAAGGAAGAAAATACCTCCAGATTCTTGAAATGCCTATTAACTAGAGTAAAGTCTAAGACAATTTAGTAAAATAGTAGAACACCTGGCGAGCTATCCAGGACAAAATAATAATAGGTTCTCTTAAAACCGGTCTTGGTACCTTGATCTAGGACTATTATTTCGATTAGGATTATTATTTCGAAAAGGACGTTGTAGGTGAACTGTTTGGAATTTTAGTGACTGGTTACAGATATGTTTATTTTAAGTGAAATTTTCAATCACTATGTATAGGAAAAAAATAAAAAAAAAGGAATAGACATTTAAAAAAAAATAGCTTTAATGGGCACATGAATCTAGAGAATTGTAACACAATCACATTTAAAACAAATGTGTTAAATTTAGAATCGAATAAATTTCGGCTATGGAACATTATTTTTTTAAAGAGTATTAAAGACATCTTTAAATTGTAATTGCAAAAAGCTTTTTTTTCATTTTAAACAGTTACTCAATTTTGAATACGTCCTTAACTCTTAAAACACTATTGAATTTATACCACAAAACTGTTATAATAGTATTATAACACTTTTGCGTAAAAAATATTAAATGGATTGCTGGCTGTTTTTTAACATTTAATTATTTTGAAAAGGAGGGTTTATTATCCTACAAGGACATGCCAACTTCGTAGTAACTTATGCAGTCCGACCCTTAAGATTTTTCAAACATTGTACGTAGCGCTATCAGAGCAATTATAATAAAACAAATCAGAAGGTCCTTGAGTAGAACGGGTTTGCTGATTTTGCATTTGTTTTACTTAGATTGTGCTAGTGAATCAATTGGGCTCGGTAAGCTTATTAAAGTCCGACAAAAAATATAAAACATATGCAACTAAATGCATTTATAAGTTTTTATACACATATTATATATATATATATATATATATATATATATATATATATATATATATATATATATATATATATATATATATATATATATATATATATATATATATATATATATATATATATATATATATATATATATATATATATATATATATATATATATATATATATATATATATATATATATATATATATATATATATATATATATATATATATATATATATATATATATATATATATATATATATATATATATATATATATATTTTGGAAAGTGTCATTTGCATTGGATTCCACAAAATGAAATATCTCTTTAAATATTTTTTTGTCAAATATCAACCGTTAATTTATATAAAAAAAATATACTTTTCAGTTTATTAGTTTCACCAATCATATATAAGTTCAAAGTAACTATTATTATATTTATATTATAGTTATTAGCCAAAGAATCGATCATTTTAATGTATGTTACTTTCACATTCTCGTTTAGTAGAAGTCAAAAGTAATTCCTTAACCTTTCATATTGGTATGTTTCAATGAATTTCCGAAGGCACAGTGACTTGCTTCAGATCATCAATACTGAACATGACGAAACAAAAACCAACTGCCACGTGTTTTCCCAAAAAGAAAAAGTTCAGGAATAGTTGTGAAAGAACAGCACGATATTATGTGCTTTTGTTTATTAATATTCATAATATATACCATAAAATCTTTGTTTTTTTTTATGTTTTCTTCTATTCAACTATATAATAAAAAAAAAAGATTAGTCTCTTTTATTCGATAGACTCTGATTCTTCTGTACTGATTTTGATAACGTTACGAGACATATTTTTACTTTAAAATATACAAACATTTATTATTATAGATTATCCTCATAAATTATTAAAGATATTCATGTAGCTGCCATGAATATTCAACACCAATTTTCATAGTAGTTTTTGTAAATAGTAATTATGTCTGATACACATATCCTTTCCACAAACTAAATAATAACTTAAAAGTTGTAATAACGAATGAAATGCTCTAATAAATAAAACAATTGACAATTTTATAGAAAGTTGCAATGAGCACAGTATCTATAAACATAAAAAGTATTATGTCCAAACATACTTCAAACTTATAACTTCTGTAGCAAATAGTTTTCCATTTATTTCAAGTGACATCAACGTTTTAAAAGTATTTTACTTTTTTGTATTTAAACTATTGTAGATCATAATGACTAAACAATATTGTATATTATTATATTTCCCCGACTGTATTTACGTAAATGAATATTTTTAGCAAGTATATATTTTATTTGTATATTTGTCACATAAAATTCCATAAAAAATCACTGAACTAAGACCCATGTTGGTTTGATGTTAAGTAGGTTAAGTACGAGCTTAGACATCATAAATTTTAATTATTTTATCATAGTCTAGTTGTATTTATCATTATATACGTGATTTCTGATATACTTACATATTGTTAATAGAATAGTAGTATACAGTTTTACTGATAAATTTATTTTATCATATATATATCACAAATAACTTAGTCAAAATGATTACTTATTTATATAAATGTACATATTAAAAAGTTCTAAGAATATTTGCAGCGGCTTTACCTGAACTCATTACTTCAACATAATATTCATTACTGCACACTCTACTATGTAACCCATTTGCTTTGTTCAAAGTCGTTCAGTCAGTGCAATATAAAAGCAGGTAATTAATGTACAATCGTCTATTTTTTATTGATATAGCATAATAATTAAAGTAAAATACCTATTGTTCTTCATTTCTTTTTAATTCTTATAAATTTGTAAAGGTTGAATTTTTTTTTGGAAATAAAAATATAAATACCTACTACATATATACTTTAATGGTCTAAGCCTATAAGCTCATAAAATTCTACAAACTTGACTAAAATACCTAGTTTTTTGTACTGCAATTTATAACTTTTTTAAATTAGATAAAACGTTACAAATTTAGTAGGTTAAAATGTTAGAGATAATTAAGTTTTGTTGAATCCGTAATTCAATTTTACCGTGCATGTCATAGTCATCTTGTGTAAACATATCACGTAAATAAATTGAAAGGTTCACTGAAGCGGTCCTACACTCACGAGCATTAAAAATAAACACCTCGATCATTACATATTTCTTAAAAATATATATATTTTTATTTGAAAATTGTTCGATTTTAAAATAAATTTTTAATTAGTGTGCAGATTGTATAATGGAAACTTGATTTTTTTCAAATATTATTATGGCATTTGCTAATTCATTGTCGGTCAAGATTGGAAAGTAAATATATAAATCATTTTAAAAATAATTTTGTAAATGGCACGATGTTTTACGTTAGTAGATATTTCTATCGTTTTCGGTTATAAAGTATAACTATATAGCTTGTCTATGAAAATTGTAGATGGCAAGAAATCAATACATATCGAAATCGGGACTTACGTTAGCTACCAGAAATAAGAAAGTAATGTTATGCAGAAGGTCGGCTTAATTATAATCTTCTATCACAAGAACTTAACTTAATATATGCAAGCGCACCTCACCTTAACACCAAGTTCTTACTTTTGACGGCATACAATGGAGAGCGACTCGAATAATCGCCTGTCAAGACCTTTCTCATTGAACTTCAGACGTTCAAGGGCAACGGAATTTACCATAAGGTGACCCATTTCCTCATTCGTCTCCTTATACAATAACAAAAAATAAGTAGTTACACGAGAAGTTGCTTGCGCTGTACTGAAATCCTAGATTTCTGGTATGTAGTACGCCTCGGTGTTTGAATGATCTTTAGGCATTCCGAGATAGTCATATTGATGTCCAAAATCATTCAGTATCTCGTCATTAAGATAGAGGATCCTCCTTGTGTAAGGATATATGAAGATAGTCTCAGATTTTAATGGCTCCGGAAGTCTTGATACCCTTCCTTTAAAAAAAATATTACAGCAGATTGTAGAGTACATTGTTTTTTAAGCATTATTCCAGTTTTAAGGTGCCAGAGGCATTTTGCTCTATTTAATTGCTCGCAAGTATACTTTCCCAAAATGTAAAATGTCTACCTAAAAGTTTTGCTGACTTTACGTGCTAAGTAAATAATTTGTTACATCTGTTTGTTATTCATTGGTCGTTTGTTTTATTTTACATTAATTGAAACTGTTAATAATAAAAATAGATTCAAATATTTTAAAATTTAAATTATATATACAATTAAAACATACTGTCTTTTCTTTTTGGAGCAATTTTGAAAATTTGTATATATATTTAAGCCAAAGAGTAATAATATTTTATCCTTCATACAAAATGCTTTCAAGAGAAAAAATGTAAAACTTTTAATCGTTAGAATTCAGAACCTAGAGTAATATCAATTTAGAATACTGAGATTAGAAATATAATCATATATCGATTCATATGTAAAATATGCATATAAGATTTTAATGTACACATCAAATGTTTAACATTTGATATGTATATTAAAATCGAATGTAGAGAACTGGTTCAAGATATACCAGGCCATGTCTGTTAGGTAACAGACAGAAATTCAAACGCGAAATTACCTTTTATTGAGATGTATTAACAAACGGAAATTTTGCAGGTGAATTTTTTTTGGTCATTATTAACCATATTCCAAACGTGGTGAAAAGAAATAAAAATACTTATAAAATTCTAAATACTACATGTTACATTTATGACCAATTTCACAATATATTTTTTTCAATAATTAGAACCCACATTACCCCATATTATCCCACAAAGCTTAATAAATGTGACTTTACAAGGTCCTATACTTAAGGGCTGATACTGCCAAGTATGTATGTGTCACTTAACTCCTACCAGCACACAGTAATTTGCATTGTAGACGCATATCAAACGCCGGCCTAGCATCAGTATGCAAGAGAGGTGTTAGCTCTCTGTTTATTTTATCGCCTGTATAATGAAAGTACAGACTACCTGTAAACAGATCTTAGATCTATGAAATGAATAACTAATTGCTTTTTTGTTTATATAATGAAAACAATATACAAAAAAGAATATCGAATAGTTTTAGGACTATGAAAGTCCTAACAAATACACCAAATAATAGGAATAAAATCGTTAAAATTAAATTGCGAAAAATCCTGAAACAAATACTTCTTTAATTCAAAATATCTGGCTTATAATATTAACAAGCTGTTACACGCGGAGCTGTCTGCTTGGTTACGGGAACTAAATATTAATAACGAGTGGTTTCCCAAACGATACATTTTGGATCCAGGGATAAATAGCTACAGCACTTAAAATTTAAAGTTTCAAATTTAAATACCTTTTAAGACAATTTACGGTGCCGAGACGTAATCTCTACCTGTAGGCTAGTACTATAATCGGTATTTACTTACGCGATGGAATCAAAAAGGAGGAGATACGTAGACGTATCAAGATAACCGACATAGCTAAGCGGGTCAGCCAGCTGAATTGGCTAAGAGCACATTGCTCGAAGGGCAGTTGGGCCGTGGAGTAGAAATAATTTCGGATGGATCATTTGTTGCTCTCCAAATTCGGCAAAACTTTCGCAATTAAGTCTGCCTCCCTGGTTAGGTACTGGAAAGAAAAATTCGTCATTGAATTTTTATTTGTCCATCTCTATCAGTTACAACTCCGATTCTCCATTTTCTAAGTGTCAGCGGCTTACTTGCATAAGTACCAGATTCCTGTCATTATAAAGATAAACTCGCATGTTACATGTAATTTTTTTTTTCAACTCGGGTCCCATATCATTAATGATTGACGCTTTATGCTTAATTTTTGAAAATTAACACTTGACGTTTAATGATTGACGCTTTTTGAGTAATGCTTAGTGATTGACGCTTATTGATTGACACTTTTTGATTGACGTATAATGTTTATTTTAGAAGCTAAATACTTGGTGCTTAACGCGTGCATAATGCTTAACGCTTATTGCTTACCGCTTAACTATTGATGATTTACGCTTTTTGTTTTATTTTTGAAGTTTAATGCTTGGTGCTTAACACGTAATGCTTAACGCTTAACGCGTTATGCTTGACGCTTTATGCTTAATGTTTGAAGCTTTGTACTTAACACTTAATGCTGGTCGCTTAATTATTGATAATTGAGGCTTAATGTTCAATTTTTGAAGCTTTATTCTTAATGCTTAACGCTTTACGCTTGACGCTTAATGTATGACTCTTATTGATTGATGCTTATTGATTGACGCATATTGATTAACGCTTATAGCTTGCCGCTTAATGATGGATGATTGACACTTTTTGTTTAATTTTTTGAAGTTTGAATGCTTGATGCTTGACGCGTAATGCTTTATGATTATTGATAATTGACGCTTTATATTTAGTTTTGAAGCTTAATGCTTGATGCTTAACGCTTGATAACTGCCGTTTAATGATTGATGATTGACGCTTTTTGTTTCATTTTTTAATCTTAATGATTGATGCTTAAAGCTTAATGCTTTCCGATTTATGCTTGATGCTTGACGCTTAATGCTTGACACTGGAAGCTTAATTCGGATCAGCAGCTTTTGCGTGAAGGGGTAAAAAACAAACAAACAAATAAACATACAAACCTAGCATTTATAATATTAGTAGAATTTCATGAAAATCTGATAAAAAGTTGTAGCGTGAAGGAGTAATAAATACATTTAAGTCAAAAACATGAAAAATAATATAAAAATCATCGCATGGCATCCCGGAGGAACATCTTTTCGGAATAAAAACTATCCTAAATGTGTGCTAAATTTCATGAAAATCGATTTTGCAAATTAAAAGCAGTTTTTGCGTGAAGGAGTTACAAACAAACATATAAACTTTCGCAATTATAATATTAGTAGGATTAACTTAAATAATAAATAATCAACTTTTTTTTACACACGAACTAAGAACTGACTGTTCATAAAAAATTTCTTTAATCTTCTTGCTCCTTATATCAAACAAATAATTAGGCAAGGTAAACCTATTCAAATGTTGCATCTTACAAAATATTTATGTCTGACGAATTTCTTTTTTATTTATAACGTAGCTTAGTAATAATATATATATTTTTAATATAATAGACAAAAATAGGGGATTTACTTTCACGTTAATATGTTATATAATACTATAGAACGAGTATTTAATCATTCTAACGCAAACATTCTAAAGCACAACATAGAATCTCAGCGTAATTATAAACCATCGTCTTTTTAGAACATATTATTATTTTGAGGAAATATAATCGCAATCAGCGGTATTGTTAAGAACGACCGAACGAAGATTGGTAAAAAACAAAAAAACAAATGTACCAACAATTATAAATATTTATTTACAAAACTTATTATTTTTGGTACTTATATAATACATATTGACGAATTGCTTGTCTGTCTTTTTATATATGTACTATTATGGTACTAATACAAATATTAAATTGTCCTAAATACGTAGTCATTATACAATGGAATTAATATTATTATTATATTGAAACTAAGATTAATACTTATAGTGAAGTGGGTTGGGAGACCAATTAATAGTAGGTGACAGTTGTTCTTGAATTGTAATTGGATTCCAATTATACATGATTCAGTTACAATACCTTATTCCAATATTAAGCTTGTTATAATAATACGATTTTTATATCAAAATTCCTTAACAAATTTTTAAAGGCTGTGGTCTTATTTGTTAGCTTAAACATAACGGTAGTTTAGATTTCTCGTTATATATAACATAATTTTGTAAGGTATTCGTTTTTATATATTCCGTGCAATATTCTGCGGTTGCATCGGAAAATTTGTAAATCTTATGCTGAACTATTCGGATTTCCAATTCAATGAATTTCATGTTGCATGCTTTGAATACATCATTGTTATGTTTCATAGGATAAGTTATTTCTACTACATTTTAACAAAATATGGATGCAATTTAAAAAAAATATTGTCAAAATTAATGTCATTATTATTGTTCTTTTTGTTAATCGATGGGATAGGTTATTTATATTAATAACTAAAGTTACTTGGACATTTACTTCCAACCCCCTATATAAGCTCTATCGTTGATCTAACTTCTATATAGAGGGCACCAATAGTATTCATACCATTCTTATGGGGTATGCTAAAAAAAATAAGTTATGTTTATTCTAATTCTGCTTAAAATAAAATATTTGAAATCAGAATAACACAAATGAATTAGTTATTTCATCCGAATAATTTATAAAAATGTTTATATATATTTATAATATTTATTTGGAATATTTATATTAATCTATAAACATTTATAAAATACTGATCATCATAACATTAAATGTATATTTATCACCAATCAAAAGAAACCGAAGTAAAAACCGCAGTTCACAAGACATTCATAGCTTTCGGTTCTATCTTTATTTATTATAAATTTATCTACTTTGCATTAAATAAATACGAACAATTTACGTATATAAAAGTTATCCCATCTTCTCTATCTTTAGGTTTGAGGCTTACATAACTACTAGGAGCTGGTATTTTAAAGTTTTCAGGATATTTTACATCCTTTATTCAAATGGTAGTTAGAACTTATATTAGATCATTAACAAACTTCAAGTTACATTAACGACATAAACAATAGCAAAAGTAGATATATATGTATCATACTACTGTGAAGTTGTAAAACTCAATAAAAGAAATGCTTTTTTTGCATTTTATACATACAATAATTTTATATCTACATATTTTAAATATCTTCAATTGTGTGATAAAATGATATATTATGTATTATTCATTCAAAAACTAGACAATAAGTATATTATCATGAACAACAAGTGTTAAGAACAAGGAAGATTGTTCACGAGTTGTAATTACCACATAATTAAACCGCAGCTTATTTGTACTTAGCGTGGATAAAACAAACAGCACATAGAGAACGTCTTTGTCCACATGCTCTATATCTATAGCTTCTTTTATTTATTTTATGTCTTAAAATTTAAAGATAATATCTTTATAATTTTAAAGATACTCATTATAAATATACTCACTATAATAATTCAAAAACCTTATATCATAATAAACTTCTGTACTTTTTTGTGTTACTACCCTGTATTCTCGGTGCTAGGTTGAAGAAATTTTATTTTATCTATCGATTCATAATACGTTATGATAGAATTTATTTATTAGACATGTCGCGTCAGGATTCATTGAAGGTCACGTCTATTTACCCAAGTACCCTTACGTGTTTTGTTCTTTCCTCTTGTAGGTTATTTGGACATTTTTCCCAGAGGATTAATATGATATGATAGTATCTACTATCAAGTTTCAAAGAACCTAGCTAAATTCATTTGATAAGGATTTGTTAGAAGTTTCTGCAAAAGATATTGGAGAACATATAGCACTAAGTAGAACATGTAGGTGTTTGCTAAAATCATTTGAGTATTAAAACCCTTTTTTTATCAAAAGGCATATAAATTTAGTTTCTTTTCATAAGGTTAAAAGAGAGTATAAAGCCCTTGCCAAAAGCTTGTTTGCCTAAGCCACTCTCTTCGACTAAGTTAGAAGTCACATCAAGAGCTGGTTTCTTGCATTATTATTATGTGAAACATTTTTTAATCTACACATTTGTCTTGCTTATATACAATTACTTAAATAATGGGAACAAGTATTATGCTTTTATACATAACATAATTGTATGTATTTTTATACATAAAAATAATTTTCATGACATTGTTGACTACTTAACTCCGAGAGATGTTTAGTGGTAGGAAACCAAAGGATGATTTAAAATGATATCATAATAATTATGTTATTTAATGATACATTGTAATGTAAAACGTAACAAGGAACTCGAAGCACATATAATATCTTTTTTAACATCTAATATAACTTTTTAAAGATATTATCCAACTGGATGACACAGCGTCTGCTTTGTAATAAATAATCTGTCAAGTTTAGACGTAGCAGTATTAACTATCTAATTAACAGACACAATTATTTATCACCATAATTACCGTATTGTAATACTGTGACATATATATAAATATAAAATGTATTAAAAGGAATATTCAATGATAGGTTTATTAATTATGATTTAAATTAATTACATACATTAAATACTTCTAGCAATATAACATTTTTGTCTAGCAACGTTTAATAAAAATATTTATCAAATATATTAAAAGTATAATAATATTTGTGGCTCAGATCCGTGTCAAATCGGAAAAACTGTCATGTCTTTAAGCATTTGACAGAACGACGGACAGCTGGTAAATCCTTAGTTATAGGGACTGCCCGGTTGGATACACGTCATAGAGAATTAGGTTTTAGCGGATTTATAAAATTTATAACGCCTTAATAAATTTGTGGTATAAGGTTATAATTAAATTGCAATGAAATTTGTTTTTTTTAAGTAACAATTATGATATTTTATTTATATCAACTTAAGCAATGGTCATTTGATATTTTTTGGTATATAGTGTTAAGTATTTTACCATTAATAATATTTTAAAAACACTGACACTGATAATAACTGATCGATAAGACTAAGCCGCTTGAAACGTAAGACGTAGGTAAAATATTTATTTATATTCTTTCCTAGGAGATAAAGTAATTCTTAAGTATGTAAAGTAATTATAAAGTATTTTGTAAACAAACATATATATTTTATTCCTTAAACTAAACAATTTAACATAGCGCATTAAAATACGCATTAAAAAAAATATTTTTTAATAAATGTTTTTTTAATTTAAAACCATTATAAAGTTTCAAGAGACGGATTTTCAATTTAAAAGTCAATTGTTTATATTTTTCCTCTTACTGTTTGTTTGAAGTTACATACAAACTTTTGATGGTACTTGCCCCTTTGTATCGCTAGAGTTTCGGAGTCTGCGGTCTTGTAACAAAGTTCAAGCAGCTCTTAGAAGCAAATGTTACTCGACTGCTACTCTAGCTAAACTTTATATTGTTATAACTTTGGAACAACATACTTTATGAATTTAATGGGGATCGGTTGGGACCAAGACTCACCAAAATTGATAAACCGGAACAGTCTCACAGAGTTTGTTATGTGATATATAAGTACAATCTATATTTCTATTCAATTATCCGCTTTTTATCAGCTTTTCGGGTAGTGTCAAAATTTACAAACTTTCATTAACTATAGATTTTCGGTTATTAAATACAAATATACAAATACTATATATATATATCATATAATTCTTCAAAATGACCAGATGTAAAACGAAAGTTATTGCGCAAAAAATTATTCATTTAAAACTGAAATCGTTATTAGTTTTGTACTTTTCGCGTTGAACAAAAGTTAACTGAAAACGCTGGGACATCTGTAGATTTTTTCGTTACTATAACCCTCAGGTCTTTGAGGACAATATCGTGATTTTTAGTTACAACCGTGTAAAGGAGGAAATATAGAAATAGTGCATTACATCCTTAAGTTTATTGGAATTTAAAATGAATTGTTGAAGTTTTGATGTTTTACACCACACCGATACACCACACAGATATACACCATACATATCGTTTTTCGTCATATTATTTTAATATAATAAATTATATCTTGAAGAAACAAAAAGTAAAATAAAAATTCAATTACCCTTAAATAACTTATAATATGTTTTCCAACCATAGGTACTGACTAGGACAATATTTTAAAATCTTCTAAGATACAAGAAGCAGAGAAAGTGCATTATGTGTAAAATTGCGGTTTGGCTCAGATTCCATTTTAAATCGGGCCTCAGAACAGAATTTCTTGGACAAGATTTACGGTGAACGAAATGCCACCCTGTCTTACTTGGAATTTTACAGGAGGGTGGCCATTTAATTATTTTTTTATTTCGGTACAATTATTTTTTTATCCCTTTAATGAATTATGTGAATTCTGTAATATAATAAGTACGTTATTTTATTTTCCTTTAAAGTATTTGCCTCAATATAAAATGTAAAAATAGTATAAACATATTGTCATATGTATTGTATATATTTTGTCGTTTATTGTTGTTGTGTATTGTCATATATGTAGATAATAATAAGTTGTATTATTGTTATGCTAGAAAATGGTTTTTAAAACAATCATCCAATAATATTATATAAAATAATAAAAGAAGTTTAGACGAAAAAAAAAATTATCATGCATGTGTATGGAATTTAAATAGACATTTATTAAATTCGCTGAATTATTAAATTGTAGTATTCCTATTTTAATAAAAAAAACTTATTTTAAACTTTTTTTACACGTATATTACAACAATTAATAATTATAAAATCGATATGACAAGCAACTGTTAAGTAGTTTCATTTTGCATCAAACAGTTAATGCCCAAAACTCAAGAAAACTTATCACGCGTCATAATTTCAGTCCTTAGTAGATAAATACATTTAATATTCCTTACAAACAATCATTTTCCATTTATCCACCCAATGCGGCATTCTTTGCAAAATGCACTTTTTAGGATTTAGTAATAAAAATAAAACCAGCAATGTATGGTAAAATCTGTTCCATATTTAAAATCTCCCCTTATTCCAAGTTCGAGCATTCTAACATGGTAAAGGAATATCTTTATAGCCACACAGTAGTCAGTACGGTATCAACTTTCGTGGCAAAATGACGTATTTGTTAGAGACAGATAATAATTACGATTTATTTATATGACTGATTATCCTATACGAGGGAATAATAAAAATTTATTTAATAATTTATGTGCAATATGCTAGTGACTTGTGAACTAGTTTATGATATAAAGTGTTAGTTTAGGGAGTTATCAGTGAGTCAAAATTGTTTGTATTGGTAAGCTTTTATGGCCTTTTATGGCCAAAATATTTGTTATATTCTAAATGTTATACAAAATATGCAGTTTTAATACTATCGTATCTTAAGTGCCTATTACCCAATACATTAAACCGCAACACATGGTACGTAAACGAAATGATCTCAACACAAGTACTTATAGAGATGCAGTCGACCTTGCACTGCGATAGGACTTCACGTGAAGATTATTAGTAACAATATATTCGTTACGATATATTGAGATAATAAATTGTTATGTTAATAATTCCATAATTCTTCGAGGTTTTAAAAAAATAATCTTAAGGCACTGAAAAAGATATATTATATCCTCTTACCTTAACTTTACTATTATAAGTGGATAAAAAGTATAAATACGTATATTTTAATGAGAAAGTCAAATATTATTTGGACTATTGCAAACTTAAATGATTCAATGCTTTTAAATATCAATCTGATTCAGTGGTTTTAAAAATGATAGTACGTAGAATTTTATGATGATGAGCTGAACTCATCCGGCTTAGTATTTATAGTAATTCTTGAAATCGCAGATTCCAATGAACATGAATCACTTTATAGATTTTGAAGATATACTATTCCAAGTTTATTTTCTTAAAATGCCTAAACATGTTTATAGACAATTTGAGTCATATACAATTATTAACAAGGAAAATGCTGTGTTCATAATCAAAGAATATATTTTAACAACCTAGCACAAATTGGGCGAACGCTCCATATGTAAGTTTGATACATTTTAAGACATTTTATTAATGTTCTAGTTAGGCTTTTGGCGAACAGTGTTTATTGAATTGAGGTCAATAAGACATTGGCACTTGAAGTTGAATGGCTTGAACTCTTGACTTGCAAACTATCAAGTACTTTGACATCGTAAGACTATTTGAAATACAAAAGTCGGCATACGAGTCTTTTGTAATATGTTATATAAGATATGTTGTTTGTTGTTTAATTAAAAATCATTAAGAAAATTAAATTTATAAATTATATTTTAATATATAGACAGATTATTTATAATAATATATAAATTGAATGTTATATGAAAAAGTAATGCCAAAACCGACAAGACTTGAACCGGCGCCGTTTGAAGTAGTTACTGTTCATAGTACCAGCAGTCAACAATTTTGATTTTGCTCTTGCCTATAAATTCTTTATTTCATATTTATGAAACCTTTTAAGCATTTCAAAATATGTGTCATTTATGTCATTATATAATATTTATTCATTATTATTTAATAACTATTTAATAACTATTCTTACTATAAATATAAATTGAAACCCACTCAATAAACATAAAACGCAGAGTACTTTTACCTATCGCATTAAAATGTTTATTAAACAACACGTGCATGCCGAAAATAGCCGAATAGCCATGTTGAACCGCTTGAAACCCACCGGCTTAACCCTTGATTAAGCCAACTTCCAACGATCACTACAATGGGCTCTTAAGCTTAACCCTTTTCACATGATTGAATAAACAATGTGTTTCAAAGGTTATCCCTATAAAATAAATCCCAAAGCCAGATGAAAACATACACCATGTCATAATATGTACAATTTAGTTTACAATTAATAGTAGATTCAAATTGTTTTGTTATTTAAAATAGAACTATTTTAAACGGATTAAGTTCGTGTATAAATAGATTTACATTTTAAATTTTAAATTAATTAAAGAACATCGTTACATTCCAAGTATTATTTCTCGAGGCTATTGAAATTTAAAAACATCTTGATTTTAATAAAGAAGATGGCTGGAGACAATCTAATTATACGCGAGGCTAATCCGTTAAATATAATTTTATTTCAACGTTGAAATGAATTGAAATGAAAAAAAAATACTATATTTTGATTTTATATACTGATTTAAATAGTGTTCGAATGATATGGCGGATGTTGGATGTTGAATGAGTATAAATATGAATATTAATAAATTGGCACAAGTACAAGTTTAAAGTGTTTTTGTGTATAGAGTCGAATAAATAAAACCGAAATAAATAAAACCGTTTCTGATTGATACAACTAATGAATTTTATCATTCTTATTTTAAACTACACGTATATAAAAATTGGATTTACTAAATACTATTTAGTCTTATACACCTATAACAAATGGTGTTTGTCAAACTGATGGCAAATTTAAGCTTTGATATTAGTTAGTGTTATTGATTATTGCAAAAGTTAAGGATTATATAATATCAAAAGACAAAATGGGCTTGTCCAAGAAAACTTTTTTTAAATATTTTATGTTTAAAATAGTGTAATAGTGTAAGAGGTAAGAAAATCTATACATATAATAAAATTGTCACTGATCGATTTCTGTACATGGAAAATATTAAGAAAATATATAATGGAGGGCCTTTATTAGAGCAAGAGAACCCGAAACAATGGTTTTTTTATTTTGTTTATTCGTCTGTACGTTTGTATGCATGTATATGGATGACTGTATGATTGTGCACACTCTGTATGATCTGTCTGTATGATCTCAGAAACGGATTAACCGGTTTGGATGAAATTTTGGGGAATATATTGTCATGGCCTTCAATTTACATTAAGTGTTTTTTTTTAAATCGGTTAACATATAAAGAACTAAATATTCTCTTATTTTCTTACCATTGCGGTAAGACATTTTTTCAAACTTTGAAAGTAGTCCACCCCCTCAGGAAATAATAATAACCTTTTCAATAAAAAAAATCGAAATCGAACTACCTTCTCTGTAAAAAAATATCTGTAATTAAAAATAAAAAATAAAATAAAAATAAACTAGAAATACTCCTGAAAAAAAAGATAGAAATACAAGCAAAAACTACGTGCCCGAGTTTGATGAAACTTTGAACGGGTACGTTTTATCGAAATCTAAATCTATGCGTACAAAGCCGCAGGCACAGCTAGTATGTAATAAAGATCATAATACTTTCAAGGCAATGTACGGTATATAAATAAGAATAAAAGTAGAATTTTACTATAACATTAAATAAATAGTGTTTTTTTTTATATAAGCCACAAAAATTCATAAATTACTTATTATAAAATGTATTATAAAAAAATTTATCTGTACATAATATATGTGTTTAAGCACACCAGTTTCCATTTTTTTTAAATAAACATGATGCATTAAATTATTATTACAATAAATATTAAATATTACTTTAAAACAAGTCTAAGTTAAAAATAACCGAATCTGCCATCAAATGTAGGTAATGTGCTCTTCTCTCCCAACTAAAGTATCCAATTTGGGAAGCGAGATTGAAGAAGCCCGACTATAAACCATGCAAACGATATTTTATAACCTTGATCCTATTATTAACTTTACTCTCGAGGGTTTTCGTATGATAACCCTGTGTAGAATATACATGCACTTTTCATTGATCTACTTATGTTTCGCTTATGTTACTCTTCTTTGTAAAATTTTATGTATATTCTGACCTAATATGAATATTTATCTTAGCGCTAAGCCACTGGTGCTTACTGTCTATACATCGAACGTCAGCTGACAAGCATGCTCAGTGACCTGCCACTTCTATTTTATAAGGACAGTTTATTATGTTGTGAACTGACTTTCTGTGGCATCGAAATAAATGAGAATGTATAAATAATTCTCGATGATCGAAATTTAGGTCAAAATCTATTTTTGTTTATAAATACTGTTGCTTACAAAATAACATACGAGGACAACTATCATTTCAGAATTTTAAAAGGATTAAAAAATTATTAGCAAGCACTTATTAAATTGACCTTAAGTTTTGATTAATAAAAAAAAAAATTGCGCGTGATAATGATAAGGCGTTTAATTTTTCACACGAACTTATCTGCAGAACAATGAATTCGCGTAGGCGTTTTTGTTGAGATTGAACTTTCAACTCGGCCATATGCTGTGTCGCTTTGTAATATATCGTTCAATTTTACAAAAGTGTCTTATGGCTGACACATATGTCTTATGGAGTACCTACTTCCCTAACTGCTAAAATTGTACTTAAGATGTGACGTATATACGTACCATAACCTAAGAAAATTTCTAAGACTCTTAACCAACTCCTAATTGTTTCCAGAATTTATGTAATTTTGTAGGTTTTACATGTTGAGCTAACATATAGACCGACAGCAAATTCTTTTTAAAAAATGTATTCCTTATATACAACCTTCTCTTAAACCTTAAAGCTTATTTTTTTATTTTATGTAATTATAGTAATTAAAATATATAAAGGACCTCAACGTAGAAATAATTTTAAAAAGCGCTTAACCGATTAAATAAATGAATTAGGTAAGATCTACCAGATTGCGAAAATTGACCATTTAGTCTTTGTATGAATGGTTACAAACTCAGTACAATTTAAATAATTATCCCAATTAAGATCGTTAAGTTCTAAGCTGTACGCATTAAAATTCTGATTAACCATGAATTATTCCTTAATCGAGAATTAGTTGGATAAGATTTAATATGACATTTTAGATACATTAACATTATAACAAGATAATTTTCTTCACGATAGATTAAAATTAAATTCTATACTCTACAAATATTTGTAATTATATTAACAGGAATATATAACATTTTATATAACATACATATACACATTATGTATGTATATTGTATATATACATACTTAATATGTATATGTACAATATGCGTATAAGTATACATGAAAAAATATGTATTCCAGTTAAAAGTCACTGCTCTTATTATTTTAATTATTTGTTAGTTTTTCGATTAATCAAAATTCAAAATTTACTCAGGGAAAATACTCATAATTATTTATTAGATACATGGCAGCACAAAAATTAACAAACTCAACTAATGATTATAATATTATAACGAATATTCTAGGTAGCTAACAAGCTTTATTGAAAACATACTATAATCATAAAAATGTGAGTGTGTTCTTCTTAAGTGTATTAAACAGGTCTGTTTCTATTTGTACTTTTTAGATCTTATTGAATCTAATAATAGTCGCTACTGGATAGGCCTACTTATAAATACTCGTATACTCCTACAATAAACAGAACAGTTCATATTGCTTCAAATTATTATATGTAACTAAATAATCATATTACATCACATGGTATGTTCGTCATAAAATGAATAAAAAATGGGTTAATAGTTACTAAAAAATTCACAAAGGATATATCCTGGTTATACAGGAATGTGAATGATGAAAGAGGATAGGGATCTATCCTCTTTCATCGTTTTACCCTATCGGTAGGGTAGAGGGAACCAGAATCCATGAACAAATTAGACATAAATAAAGTGCGGCATTTTACCGAAGCCAGGATCAAGTTTCAGTAATTCGCCTAAATTGAACTGACATTCATAAATATTGAAAAATTATTATCACTCTGATAAACACTTTTTTTCTTAATGTATATAGAAGTGTTAAAGAATTTACGGCGTAGAGGGAGATTTTAAGATATTTCGATGGTATAATATAGTTCAACTCTATGAACATTCTTCTATATATAAACATATATACAAAAAACTTGTAACATTCGACTTAAACGCCTTTAAATGTTTTTTACTACTGTCCTCTAATAGAACTAGATATTATTTGTATTCATCAGTAAATAGGATGTATATATAAGAAACTTATATTACATATTTAGTTTTCAAAAGAAAATATAACTGTATTTCTGTGATAAAAGAATAAAATTGTAAGTACTATGGAGACTTTTAAATTAAATCACTGAAAGTATGGTAGGTCCTGGAAAAGCGAATACGTGACGTCAAAAGCAAATTAAGAGGACACGAACATTTCGTGCTGAAAACGATTATTTTAAATAAATTTTTGGTGCTTTGCTCTTATTTGTAATGTTTATTAAGAATAATAATATTATTTATAATATAACTATATATTTATAAAAATAATCATATTATTTATAATATAACCTAAAAATGACAGAGATACACCTTCCTAAAATATAAAATATATATTAGGTGGTTTAAAAAATAAAGTATTTATTTGAATATAATTTTAACTGAAAACATACAAACATTTATATTCTACTTTATATCCTAGAGTCAAACAGTAAATAGAAAAATTAAACCATAATACTGAAGTGCTATTGTGTAATAAAAAGCGTAATTACGTAATTCTCCTTGTTCTTAACAAGATGTAATTGCGACAAAAGGACTTGTAACACAAGAACAGGAAAATTATACACGGAATTCTTATTAAAATTTCTATTACAATTTAATACTCTACCAAAACATACATATTTGGATTTATTGCTGGTTTATTTTTTTTAATACAAACTTTGTAATTATTTCGTGACATTTCTTAATCATTAGTTTACATTGTTTATCTGTATCGGGCGATTCCTCAATATCAAAAGAATGCATGTTCTACTCTTTAATAAATTACCAAAGACTTAACATTGTTTTTAAAAAATATATATATTTTTTTATATTTTTTATTAAAACCGGCTCTAACCCAATAATTCTGTTTAAAGCATCGTTAGTTCTTGACAACTTTTCACGTTTAATGAACGTTTAGTATTTCTGCTTAATTAAAATACATATTGCTATATTTTATAACATTTTAAAGAACATGCTATTTTGGGTAAATAAATTACAATATTTACGCCATAGGAAGGGGATTATTGTTCATATCTTGTGTAAAACGTTTTATAATGTTTTTAACAGTTTTTGTCAGTCATATATTGCAATTCTTAAAAATTACAAGTCATATTATTATATAATAAGCTTCAGTTATATGCCGAGACTAACTTAAGTTTTTGATATGTAGGTACTACTGTATGTATGTAATGTATGTATTTGTAGTTCTGATTCTCAATATCATACTCATTGTATGTTTCTATATACACAGGTCAATAATGTTTAGTTGAGTTGAAATACTTTAAGATTTTGTATTTTTCTATTCCTTAAATACATACAATTCTTTTAAATATTTATATAAGAGAATTCCTTGATTGAACTCTTGATTGGCAAAATCTCAAAATATATATAATTTTCTACATATATTATGTTAAGTATAAAAAACAATTGAAATGTAAGGCTGAAAATGAGGGGTTTTTCTTTTCGTTATCAAATATTTTTCTTGATCATTGTTACCTCTCGCTTGATTAAACTTTCCGTCTCTGAGGTCGTATAATAACGAGTAAAGTTTCAGGTGAAATGAAATATGAAATTTATATCTCATCCTAATGCCACTTCGTTAGTATAACTAAGTTTGTTTTATATATGTTGGTCCAAGATTTTAATTATATATTTATAGCTGTTAAGAGGAAGGTAAGTGGAAGAGAAGAAAGGATATTTGGCAGTGACAAAATCTTTGTATGTTGAACTTTTAAATCATATCAATATGGCCGTTAATTTTAATTAAATTTGGTATTGTATCCATGATCAAAAAAGGTGGTTTCAGCGGCACGTGTACATGCTCAAACTTTTTGTCTTCCTCTTCAAATATTAATATCGCAATATTCTTTTCATTTCATCTGACGCGTTCTATTATTTGTATCAAAAGTTTTTTGTTTCAAACAAAGATACCTACATAACTATGAAAGCATACCTATGAAACGTGAAACTCTAGTTAAACGGTTCCAATGGGTGGTTTCATAAATAAGAACCGACACGAAATTCCTTGACTATAGCTTGAAAAAAATAGAGAGCAAACGGATAATTCTTATCACCATGGGAACAATTAACACAGAGCGCTTATACTCGCTTCAAGTTTAAATTTAAACGTCATGTTTAAACTCATTCAAAAACACAGAAGGAATACCAAATAAAAATCTTATAGAATTGAAAGATTAATATTAACTTTAGGCTTGTTAATATTTAATCTTATAAAAAAGAAATATGAGCTGTTACATTTCATAGATAATATTTATTATTAATTATAAACTAATATAAGAAACACATTTATAAATTGAAAGTAAAACACGTCGTCTACACAAATGTGAAACATTATATTTGAATAATTTTCAAGACTATCTTAGGCCAGCGAATTTGCTAACTATATAGATATGTTATTATATTAATATATTATAAGTATAATTAAATTACACTTTTTTGTTCATCAATTTAGAACACATTGAATCTGCGAAAGTATCATAAAAGTCCAGTTGGACTTAAATTTTATAAATAACTTAAATATGAAGAGAAGGATAAATTTGGTTGTTGTTTTCTTGAAAACAATTTACCATTTCTAAGTGTAATTTTTTCTTTTAATTATGTAAACGTGAAAATAGTTTTCGCTAATGGCAATAATTTTACGTAATGGTTTTTCATCGTATTTTGCATGCATTTTTTTAATCTAACAGTAAATCTGGGATTCAATCGTTTTTAAGAGCTAAAAACACTGACAGATGGAGATACAATATTTATGATTAGTTAAGTACGTGATCAGCAGCTTTTTGAGGTCTGGCCTGTTTTATTTCTTAAATTTTAAATTAACATATTGTTGCTAGTTATAGTTTTATTATTCACAAAGCTCTAAATAAGATAACCTTTGTGGTGAAACTGGATCTCTTAGTCGTCCCTTTTAATTAATTCACAATACATAGATGTGGATATATAGGATAAAGGTTTAGCACGCCATGTTAGACTCGACATGTTGATCAAAAATATAAGTATATATTATGTCTGTAATATATGTATAATAGCCATTAGTTTTACAGGTGTAACAAAACTTTGAAACAGTTATTAATTTTTTTTAATATATTTTATAAGCTGGGCAATATTTGATGAACTAAATAAATATATATAATATTATAATTAGAATTTTATCATATTGTTAATAATTTTATTAAAAGAATAACTCATAATGGAGCCTGATTTCTAAAATATTTGACAATGTACACAATTTTACAAAAGGTCAAAGTTACAGCAACAATAAAATTACCAGTAACTACAGTCGGTTAAAAGTAAAATATGAAATAAGTAAAATATTTAACTTAAAGAAATCAAAGTGAACCTTCCTGCACTAACACAAAGAAACTTCTTTGCACTAAAAACACTTACATTAAATATAGTTATTAATGCGGTATCTTAAGTCTGCCAAGGTTTAAGTTTAACTTTAATTAGTTTATTTACAAAAACTGTTTAAAAGCTTTAACTTAAATTACTTTACTGAAGAATCACGTTTGCTTTTTCTGCAGTTGGCTTACTATAGATAAGTAACTTTGATTAACTGTCAGGTGCAAAGCAAACTTCTAAGCTAGATACTTTGCGAATTATATTAGATAATTTTTGTTTTTGTTTCTGAGCAAATTCAACAAATTAAAAAAGGTATTTTAAATTAAAAGAATATGTAAGAAATATTTGGTTGAAATTGATTAAAATAAATGAAAAAACATCTTCAGATTTTTTTTAAGAATTCTTTTTTTAGAGTATATTTGTATCGTGTCTCGTTTTTTCAAAATACTTCTGATTTATAATGTAAATAAAAAGTATTATTATTAAATAAATGAATAATGTTTTATAATTAAGAAACAAGCTATATTGTTGTCACTCTTCTCTCATTCAGCACGTTGGAAAGTACTTGTAAAATATCTTTAGAAAGGTGAAATAGCCTGTTTCTTTATACTATAGTTTATATCAATTTACAGAACTACAGTAATAAATATTGAAATGATCTGATAAAACCGAAATTCTCTGATGCTAAAATATTTATAAATATGACATAAAGTAGTAAGTGATTAAGGTATTATCATATATGTAACCTGTGGGTAACGCTACTGAGTCTTTAATTAATGCTGGAGTATTTTAGTATTCTCTCAAACTGAATTTCAATAAAGATTCTGATGCAAATATTGGCTACATATTTACTAAGAGAAAATTTCCAATCTGAAAAAACAAAGCAAACAATAATTTCGAGATATATATTGTTTTGATGATATTTTTTTGTGTCACATGCTTACCTTATATAAAAAATACTAGTTTCTTAATGTTCACCCTAACATAAAAATGATTTATTATTGTTTGTTTCATAAAGTTTTCGAACATATCTCAGCTCTAACTGTGCCCGGGTTTCATTGGGCGGGTAAATGTGGTATATATTATTTTTTATTTATTATTCCATTTAGTTATATTTATACGAAGTAATCAATTGCCAGCCTTTGCCTATTCATTTATATTTACTTATGTGTACGGCATCTATTAACCTGTATGGTTTATTCTTATTATATTTGAACCAAGTCCAAGTTCAAATCAAATGAAAAAACTTTATTTGGACAACATATAAAACAAAAAAGAAGAAACAAATAATAAAATCAGTAACAAATAAAAAAAATAAAAAGTTACTCTTAAGGTAATACAAATAAATAAAAAATATAATAATCAAAATCATAGAAATATAATAACACAACGAAAGATATGTCGTACAAAATTGGTTTGCCGCCTATATGTTGAACACAATGTTTTAAACACTGGTATTCTGTAGCTGGCATGTTTGAAGTTACGTCACGCGTTGCACGCGTTGCAAAGGACAGAGAAAAAAAATGGGTAATATATGAGAAACATTGTTATTAAATCATATGTATATATATAAAAAAATAAATTTAAAAGTATTGTCTATCAGTAATTTTACATTAAGAAACTATAGATATATGATACATGGTTTTGTAATTTAGAAAGTACAATTGCAGTTGTTAAATAAATAAAATAAACAAATAATTTTAAAAATATGATATGATACTATTCACAAATATTAAAGACTTGTGATTTAAATCTTTATAACAATTTATTTATTATAAATATTTTTTTATTATTCAGACACAATAAAGATTATGATTTTATTAGAATTGGCAGTTTAGTATTTTAAATCAGTAGTTTTAAATTTATAAATTACATACAAATGTTTTTTTTTTTAAATAATCTATATAAATATTAAATTTTTAAAATTAAATCGTATATAACCAAATAACCGTAAATATCTTAAATCATCTGTATTATTTTAAACCCTTCTTTTCATTATCATCATTATCGCATTTTGTAACAAGTGAAACAGTAATTAACCGGTTCTAATGTATGTAATAAATAATTTGATGAAATAATAATGTAAATAATAATTATAAGTGTCCAATTTCTCAATAGTTAAGTAATAACGGTTTAGTAAATCATAGTTCTTTTCGGTAATGTGTTATGGTTTATATAAAATTATCTTACCTCGCAGCTATACCAAGCCTTTTTCACGTTAATATCAGTTTGACCATTTTTCGTAGATCTTCCCTGTTGCAATCCTTATACTGCATTTTATTTTCTTCTTTTTTCTTAGTTAAATTCACTGAAATATCATGCTCATAAATTGTAATTAACAATTTACTGCAAATGAAACTAAATTACAATTTTATGTTAAAATATTAATTCACTCCAAACTCTGCTCCGCCTTTTACCGGACTAAAGGGATTTCCAATTAGGATATTAAAAAATAATAAACGGATCTTCAAACTGTCACCCAAAGAAAAAATATTATACAGATTTTTTCATTACTTCGAAGATAAGAATCGTTTCTAACTTTGATTTTGTGAAGGAAGAATATTCATAACTTTATAACATAAAACTACGGGTGTTATATATATATGTCTGTTACATATGATGATTATAGGGTGTTAATAGTTATTCATAAGCGTTAAATATATTTCTAACATGCAGAACATTATTAATTATAATTCCAAGGCAGATACTATGCTGTATTTAAAATACCTACCTATTTGATCTTATCTATATAGTCTATTCTGAGATATAGAGACAATAATTTATTAAAAAATAAATAAAAAACATAACACAAATTAAAAAAAAAAAATTGAAAAATCACTAACTTGAGATTACATTTATGATTAAACAAAAAAACCTTCGTTATAACTGCAATCCAATTTAGAATAAGGGTCATTCAGAATCGTTTGAGAGGGTACAAAAAAATTAAGGACTTACTTATTTATTGTTTACAAAATTGATCATCACAAACACAGACAGAGTATAATATATAATAGTATTCTCTTTTTACGATCACAAATGTAAGTTATCATTAAGAATTTATATATTTTTTTCTTTATTAGCAATAGTTAAGTTTAACTTAGTTTCAATTTGAACATAAGAATGAGTATAGTATAGGTACTTTATATTTTAGATGGTGATTTAGTTCATAACAGTAATCAATGTATGGATATGATGTATTCAAAATAGACGGAGTAAACGGAATTTTAAAAACAAATAGTGTCTAGAAAACACTTGAGGATTTTTGTAACACTTGATATATACAAGTGTAATTGAACTTTTAATTTTAATTTTATTATATCACATTTTTTTATAATTTTTTTTCAATAAAAGTCTAATAACCTTTTTAATTTTAAATTTATATAAATATAGAATGGAAAATAAACCGATACGGGCAGGGACTCGAACCCGCGACTACTGGGAAACTGGGTCGCTCTACCAACTGAGTTACCGTATCGCTGTCCGTCTCGGTGAATTAAGCATTCTATATGTAATCGTCTTTATCGGGACGGTGGTGACATCTTTTAGGTTTCTTTCGAAAATCCTAACCAATGTTTCTAACTCTACAGTATAGATAAACATTGAAAAGATGCCACTACCGAAATCAATGTTTGAAAATATCTATAAACATGTATCGCCATGTTAAGCTTATTTAAATTTATATAGTATATAAGTTCGAGTCCCTGCCCGTATCGTTTTATTTTTCATTCTATTATTCATGTTAATAGATATTTTCAAACAACCTTTTGAATGGTTGGACATAATTTACCAATTCATAAATATTTTTATTATGAAACTTTTTTACTAAATCAAAATCAGTAACTCAAATGTCATGTTTAGTAATAATAGCCTAATAAATCTTAAAATAAGAAATAAGTGGTATGATAAACATTTCACATTTTAAATTGCTTTTTAAATATTTTAGATGATATCTGACTACACTGGATACACCTTAATGGGAATTATACAGAATTCCCATATTCTCCCTCATTACAATATTTATCTGAATTATATTCAGGATTTCACAAAGCTTGAACAAGATAGACATTGTGGTGAAAATTTAGACCCGACTCAGTAGTCCCTTGTAATTAATTCACAAGACAGCTAGTAGATATATGGCTAACAAGTTCCCGCCGGCAACTTGTTGAATACAAATTACAAGTCCCTGCGACTAAACTATATACGAATTGCTTTTAGAACATTGTAACAACTATTATATTATATAATTCTTTCAGACTTTGCATTAATTTAGTTTAAACAGCACAACATAGGTTATACTAAAATTAAGATACAAGTCCCCGTATAAAGTCCTAAAGACTGTATTGCAAAACAAAATATTTGAAACAATTATTAATAGTTTTTTTTTATTTATTAATATAGAATATGAGAGATTTTTCCCACCACATATCTTATAATACGCAAGGTTTTTTTTAAGTAATCAATTATTTGATTTATTGCATTACGACTTAATCGTAGACATTCCAAAGTATGAATTAATACTCAAGAAATTCTTAATCAAGAAAAATGCAATTAAGCGCAATTAACAATGTAATTGAATATATTATTTATTATAAAATAAGGAGTTAGAACATATTAGAAAAGCGTCAAGAAAAAAAAAGAAGGACAACAAGACATAAAAATGTTAAGTATTTTTCGAAATATCATACTTAGTTGGCTTTTATTATTACAGAAAACAAAAATGTTGATATCCAAAACTAAGAGAGATGAGAGTACAAAAATCTTAGGATAAGAAAATAATTTCCACCAAAAATTATATTAGCAAACGATCAAAATTAGAAGTATAGGTATAGAGACTCAACTTTCATTACAGAGTTAGAATTCAAAGGGCATGGCTTTAAACTTTAACATAACATATATTAAAAAATGACGTAACATTTTCTCATCTTGGTCTCAATACAATTTTTAAATCCTGAAATCAAAAAAGTACACAATAATAAAAAATATATTGGTATTAATTGCAATAAGATTTTTAAGAATTTAAAACAATTTTCATACTTATTACATTGCTGTTGTAGTCTGAGATCCAATAACTGACGTTGCACCTATAATATACCTTTAGTTCTAAAGATAAAAATAACAAGGGTTCATGCAAGAAAAACAAAAAAAATATCAAAGAAAATGGTTTAAATGCACAGACATATTTACGTAGGAAAATATTTGTAATAGTTTGTAAAGAATTGCGAGTCAAGTATAATGCCCGGTGATCAAATACTTCAATCAATAGTGATCAACAGTACGGTATTTAGAGATAATAATATGATCCTTAATTTGGAGTAAAAAAGTTTCGAAGTCAGGAATGACTTTTAGCGTTAAAAGCGACTGGCATAATATTACTTTTAAAGAGTAACAGTACATACAAAGGTGTTCATACATTTGTAACGAACTTCATTTGGTATTTCTTTCTTTTCTTAGGGTTTCTTTTTAATAATAAGACTCATAAAGAAAGGATATTAAAGGATTTTCTATTAGTTCAATTATGTAATTTGTGAATATGTAGCTCATATTATTTAGAGCTACATTTTTTGTGATTCTGCATATCCTTCTTATATACTAAAGTATTATTAATTTCCTTGTAATCATGTAAAGTAATTTTTTTTCCTACTTTCAGAATAACAAATATTTATTTTAAATATATAATATAGTGATTCCCTATTATGTAAAATAAATCTTATTACTGTTGTTCTGGTATTTTCTCCAAAATAAATTGGTAAATAAAAAAAAAAACATGTTTTGGATGATACAAAGTGAGTGCTGTTACGTCATCTATCAGCAACAGTTAATTAAAAAAAAAAGATAAATAATAATATTATACTATTATTTTCTTTAATTTATATATATTTAACTATATTTCCCTACATTGTATTGAGCTAATCAATTATGTGAATAAATGCTTTCGAAGTACATTTAGAAAGTGAATGAGTTCGGCTTGTGGTATTCGTATACGGTATATGACTTTGATTCGGTTAAATATGCATATGATTTATGGTTTTGCGGTTTAACTGAATTAGATTTCTATTTTAACAGCAGATCACGATTTAACTACTTATCTATTATTACATTTTGGTCCATATAACATATATATAGGTCCATATATATAATCGTATAATTCTTGTGACTTCTTTACCAAATTACTTTATTAAGGTATCAGGGAAAATGCACGTTCTACTGCTGGCCACATCAATTTTAATGTAAAGGTAAGAAGTTTAGCTCACATCGCTGTATCACTGTAGTTTGGTACGTTTCCCAAATAAAATTCCACAGGACTTTTTCTCATTTAACACATTTATAAAAAATAAAATTAACACAGAAAAATATTAGTTTAAGCTATAATTATAATCCGCCGATTCAGACTACACTTCTACGCAGTCAGTCATCTACTTAATGTTAGGAATTGCTGAATATTTTAATGAGTATTTATTAAAGAAGACATCTCAGACAAACATACGAGGAGGTTAATTGCGGTTTCGTTTGTTGCGGAATGTGGCAACCCTATCTCCACACACGTTATCTCGAACCCGCAACGGTGATGTATAGTAGTATTAAACTTAATGGATTATGTGATATACTGTATAGTATTTTATCCGTAATAGCAAAGTCTTTTTATTTATTCCTATATATTTCGATCGGTTAAAATAATAATTATTTTAATAAACGGACTTTTTTAAACAAATCGGTATTTCCTGTTATTACTAAAATGTTTAGTTTTCCTTGTTTTATTTATATTCAATAGATGTTTTGATTCAATAAATGTGTATATTTATATATTTGAATTTAATATATTGCAAAAGTACATGAAGAATCCGTATAGCATTCTGCACAATGTGATAAACAGTAGACTATTAACTAACTTGGCCTAGAAAAGGGTCTAATCTACTTTTTATCCTGAAAATACAAGATTTTCGTGAGAAAACCTTGTGCTTCGGATTTTTAGTTAGTTTTTCTTTAATAGTTTTCCGGTGCTTCACTATTGTGTTATATTGTATTTAGCAATACTTTCTAAAACGCTATATGTCAAGAAAAATATTATAAAAGTTTTACAAAAAATTTATTAAGACATGAAATATGTTATACAAATACCCAAATTATATCTTAGCAAAAGAATATTGATACTGAAATCCAATTAGAACGAATCCCAGGAACGGCTATAGTTGATTGCTTTGAGTCTCAAAGGCCTCGCTACAGAACGCCATCAATGGATTACAATTTTAAACCTTTTTTTACACAGTAAAATGGAAATGATTGTAAACCGAAATAATAAATTACTCACTTAGGAGACGTCCTTATTCCCCGTGGTTTTGATTTGTTTGAATCAATTGCAGAGAACTTTATATTTATTATTTATTTAGCATTCCTTTTACTTTGCATTTTTAAAAACCTTTTCTACTATGACTTCAGTGTATATTAAAAGATTGGTAACGATTAAATAAAACTACAGAACGTAAAGGAGCCGAACATAGAACTATCTGCTTTTTATTACATTAAAAAACCTACAAGTTGTTAAAGGAGTGGTTAATTAAATGGCTAATAATTAAGTAACATGTAAATATATTTTTTTACTCTTATATTTTTTTACTTTACTCTTATTCGATATTATTTTCAAATAAAAAAATATATTTCTTTTATATAAATGAGATTAAGGTAAATAGTATTCAGATATTGAAACATTGTAAATAAGATACGATTAAATTTAAATTAAATGCTATATTTGAAGAAGAAGAAGAAGATTAGATGATGTCAATTTCTGTCATTTCGATATTTTGAAATGTTTTCTAATACACATCTATATCAAAACGGCTGCATCTGACAGCATCCTAAAAGGATTTAGGAATTGACTAAAATATATCAGAGAGTAAATTGTAAGATAAAAGTAAAATTTTTAACTTCATAAGTTTATTTTATTTTAACTCGTGATATGTTATTACAATACATCTAGCTTATATTTTCACTTATTTTTTTCAATTTAAATTTTTGAGGAAGAATTATAACTATATGTATAAGGATATCCTGTATATTAATTTTGTATTTTACCTTATAACCATAACATACTTATTTGATATTTGGAATAATATATTCTAAAACGTAACGGCATTTGGAATACATTTCGAATTAAGAATGCAAAATAAAAATGATATGTAAAGCTATTAAAAATCATGTTCTTCCTTATTTTTAGTTTTTTATTTTTTTTGTTAAAGATTGACTCAAGATTTAAATGTAGGTATGTATATGTTGTTATGGATTTGGCAGTTTGCCGTCATCGCAAGCAAAACATTTAAAAATACTAAATCAAAGTTTAAGATTAGACCTAAACTTATAATTAGATAATATAATTGTTTTGGGTAAAAAACAAACCCGACAACATTGCCTGCAGCCATGATTATGATATCCATAAATATATTTAATAATAATTAAAAATAAAATAACTAAAACTAAAAAAAATACATTTTGATGTAGTTTTAATAACCATTTCAAGATACTGAGGACATTTTGATAGCTTCAAATAGCTCAAGTAATAAATTCTTAAAGTTTTATTAAAGAAGTTCTGAAAATGCAAACCTGTTTCTCGAATAAAGTAATGTATAACAGAATTAAAAACTTCTTAGCTAAGAAATTAACTAAGATTAAGACTTTGTAAGTTGTAAATGATCCTTCACTTGGTATTACGAATTTCAATAAAAGTTATTTGTTTATTTAAAAAAAAAACAATTTTTCCTGATAATTATATAACTGGGATTTGATCACATAATTTAATGTATTTTAAATAATAAGATAAAATTTTTAATTTAATAATATTGGATTTTGGAATTTTGGAAAATTAAATACGCGTGTATGTTTTTTTGTTATTGCTTTAATAACAGAATACTCAACCATCAAATTTTGTTATACCATGTCATATATTATATTATTATTAATTATTACTCACACTGTCATGAAACAAGTATGGAAAATATCTGAACTAAATGACTTGCTCACTTGATGATTCAAATACTGAATTTAAGTGATAAAATTTATCAAACTATGTGATCAATGGCAACGAAAAGACTATCATTAAACATATTATATCTAATATTCAACTATAAAAAACAAATGCTATTTTAATGTTTTACATATATAATATGAATTTCTATATTATTATACTATTATGAGAGCCTCTAATAAAAGCCATTCGTATTATATTCGTATGGTATTAGTCAAATTGTACGGACTTGCAATTTGTATTAAGCTGTTCGAGGCGGTGACTTGTCAGCCATACAACTGTGTCTGGTCCATAAATTAAGAAGTCACTGTGTTGTCTCCTATTTTATTCCATAAAGTGTATCGTGTTTAAGCATTGTAAAATTCTGAAAAAAAATAAAATAAATAAATCGAATAGCTGCCTACACTGTTAAGGACAATGAAATAGAATATAACCTCCTACAGCAGAAGAAGTAAAAAGATTTACCTACTTATAATTGAATGGAACGAGAAGAATAATAATATTAAAAATTAAATCTTATACGGAAGCTCTGAATGATATCATATTTTTTTAAATTATACTAGGTTTTATATTAAAGAAAAACACAATGTCCAGAGGAAGATTCCACTCAGTTATCTATCCGGTAGCTGGATTTTGGAATCACTTCAAGTATGTGACTTCAGACAGCCGTAATTGTTGCTGTCAAACATCCTTTCTTGCGGTGGCACTATTCTTCCCTCTTCTTCTATTTTTCCAATTTTCCCACATAGGGTTAACATTCCGCTGAAGTTTAACTTAAGATTTAATAGAGCAGAGGATTTATTGATACGCTCTGACCAATGCAATACAAAATGCTCTGTCAGTTGCAATATTGCAACGGAGTTACGTTTCGTTTTTTTCGTTTCATTTCAACCAGAGAGGTCAGAATAAAAGTACACCGGTTTTCGCGAGTACTTTTTTACACAGCAGAGTACAGCGGATTATGCATTATAGCATCTCTTGCGCAATTGATTTTCTGATTAACTCCGAAAAAGATACTCCGACTCCGGCTTAGAAGCCCTTCGGCGATGGACAGAGGTAGAGAGGATGGACAGACGTTACTATGTTTCTTTAACTCCTGGGCGGAGATGGTATTGGAAATATATACAGCAAGGTACATCTCATTCTGTCACTGTGTGCACAATTAAAACTATATATCATACCACCACTAACATTATATGTAGACTCATTGCAAAATATAAAATCTATATGAGATCTATATAAGAAATACAAGATGCATCGAAGGTCGAAGATTGACTATGTCCTTGTCACCAAGTTAAAGCTCCGATAGCATTCTCCTTGAAGATATTACTATTACTTCAACTACTACTAATAACAACTACACTTGATGTCTATAACTTTTTGATAATATTGAATGTAAACAAAAAAAACCAGACCATGCTAATTTTTTTGAAATTTCTTAGAGAATTTGACATATGGGGCATTTTACGTAAAGCAGACAGAAAGTGACGTTATGTTTTTTTTTACATTTTCTATTCTAGGAGATATGGACGTGTGTCCTAATATTTTTTTATATAAGGTTTAGTTGTTATCTTATATGATTATCTGTGCTTGTTCGTTTTATATCAATGACATAGCTATACGGTTCCTATTTGGCTCGCGCAAATATGACCACATATCTCAATTTCGACAACAACATAATTGGCTTACTATAATAATAATAATAATAATAATAATAATATCAGGACAAATTACACACATTGATCTAACCCCTAAGTAAGCAAATTATTTGCTTGTGTTAAGGGTGTTAGACAACGATACAAATACATAGAAATACACATATAAATACTGAAAATATATTTACTTACTATTCGTCGTCACCGGGATTTACATGTTCTTTCTCTGTTATACTGCATATTACTCCACCCAAAAACACCCTAATATCTGAAGCAAAGAGTCATTGCGTCGGAGGACCGCTAAGTTAAGGAAAAACCAAGGCAAATAATGAGATAACAATATTAAATCTTAGTTTAAGTCCTAATTAACTCAGTAAACTTCGTGAAATAGATACCATCGTTAACGTACTACGTACAACGGTCCTTCAACGGAACGACTTCAATAAGTATAAATATATTTTTTTTTATTCAAACGTTTGTTTTTTTCTACTTAGTTTTATTTTTTAATAAAATAAAAAATATTTTAAATTTGTAAATATTATAAGACAGTTCTATTATTAGGCAAATTTGTCGAAAAAATATATAATATTATGTAAAATATTATCCCTTTGCTTGTTACTTAAAGTTCCCCATAAATAATAATTACCATGTCTTATATTTCTACATCTGAAATCTGAAAACCTCTGTAATCAATACTTTTAAACAGAGGTATTCCTAAGTACGTTACACTTTTGAAATACTTAGAAATATTTAGAAACACTATCTTCATGTAAGACACGTTAGAATTTACTTTATTTACACAATATGGTCTAAAATTATAAGTTGTTTTTTTTTCAGAACTTGTATATCTATTTCTGTAACGTTTCGTTTTGTAAATGCGATCAGTTATATTTAAAAAAAAAATAACTTATTCATCCTTCCCTATAAACTTCACATTACACGAAGAAGGCAACAAGATAGATAACATGTAGACTATTGTAAATTCTCCTTTAGCGATAGTAGGTAGAATGAATTTTCAGTAATTCTAATTTAGTTTTATAAAAATCTAGAATGAAAAATAAACAGATACGGGCAGGGGTTCGAACCCCCGACCTCTGGGAAACCGTCCCGTTCCCCATACGATTCTATGTTTATATAAATTTGGTATATCCTATTTTACTTCATGTATTGTTTGTAAATAAACTCATAAAAATATTATAACAATAATATAAAAACGTTTCATATCCACGCCAACATTAAAAACGTACTCCTTTACGTCAGTATCAATTCACCGAATGAAATGTTTCAGTCCGAGTCTTTTTATCGTTTTTATGATCTGTAAAATTGTATTGTTATTTACTCAAATCCATATTTTTACAGCTTGGAGTCAAGATATAATATAAAATTAAAGAATTAAGTTTACGAACGCTTAAACTAATGGTAACTAATTATCAATATTCGATTATCATAATAATAATATAATAAATCGGTTTTCATAATAATAAGATAAAAATTATTAAGTTAAAATTAAAATTTAAATAAATTAAAATTATTAAGTTAAAGTTATATTAAATTAAAATTATTAAGTTCGCTACATTTGCTTACAATTGTTACCGCAGATCTACGTATATATTTAAAAAGTAAAGGCGTTTGTACAAAAGTATTATGAAGCAGAGAATTAAATTAGTTTTAGAGCTTAGTATTTTACGAATTTCCATTGCCGCTTTTATAAACAGATCCCAACAAACCCTAAAGTTTTCAAATAAAGAACTTTTGTTATCTGGTATTTCAGTAAACAGAGAATACAATATATATTTTTTTTTATTGTTAATTAATTTTTTTTTTTAGTTTAGTTCTATTAGAACTTAAAAAGCAAAGTATTTTTGTAGACTTATTTCAGTCAAAGGCTAGTTAGTAGGAAGACTTTAACTAATTATAGTTATTATGTTCTATAAATATATATTTTTTATGTTAATTTTTATTTAATGTTATGAATGTTTAATTTTGGCAAAAAGAACAGCAATGGTGTTAAATAGTTAAAACCTTGAAATATACCTAGTCGCAGTTGGTTAGTTAGTGATACCTTTCTATTTTCCTATTTTATATGCCAAAAAAACTGATCGTGATATGAGTCTTTATATAAGTCTTCATATGATTCATATAAACTTTGGTGATACACTTATATGAAGACTCATACAAGTGTATCACGAAAGTTTATATACAGCCCGTCTAGGCTTGGTCGCTGTAGATCGGTTTGAGTCAAAATCTTAGTAGGAAGACTCTAACTATTTATCATTATCATGTCCCATAAATATGTAAATTTATATATAAAATTTGTACTGTACTTAGAAAAAATATATTAAGATTATTCAGCATATTGCATCAATACAAGTCATTAATTGAACTCTTGAGAAGAAAAAGCTATACAATGCCTTCGTCTTGCCAAACATAATTGAAACTTAAAAAGGTAGCCCTCGGGTTATTTTATCCTTTTATTTTAAATAATGAGGTCCAACCATTACCGTGAAAGTTTATTGTAAAACTGGAGCAAGACAATTTTAGCATTCACTTCTTTTATAAGTTCTTCATAACGAATTCTCTTGACAATTTATATTTAGTATTATGAATATTTAATTTAGACAAAAAAAGAGCAATTGTGTTAAATAGTTAAAACCTAGAAATATACCTAATCGCATTTTGTGATCCCTTTCTTTTTTCCTATTTTATATGCCAAGAAAACTGCTCAGGTTCGATAAGAAAAGTAAATTAGTTTATCCTATAAGATAAACACATTTTCTCAATTATATTACAACTGGTATATTTGTGTCTATTATAATTTGTTTGTCTGATATCTTTTTAATAAATCTTAGTTTTATAGATATTATATCTTTCTTATGTGCGAAACCAAAAAAATACACATGAGTTATTTTGTTCTTATGAATAGTTTTGAGTTTTTTTTTAATGTGCTTGAGTCTCTCTTGGTAGTTATTAACGAGGTTCATTGCTACAAATAAAAAATAAGTCAGTTTATTTTGTTAAAGAATAAAACGATTTGTATTTTGTTTTCTATTCTCAAAACTTTTTTCTGATCTTAGATAAAAAAAAAGATATAATAGATAGAAAAACATGCAAATTGACACATGTCGGCGAATTTACATGATAAATAATTATTTTAAATATTTTTCTTAATTTTATAAAAGACACATATTAAAATTTCCCTAAAACACCACTAAATAAATAACAGAGAACGAGGCCTCATTTAAAAATTGTACGCTTGAAGCGTTCACTTTGTTCGCTTTGTCTACCGATATTAAACTTTAACTCCGCATGTTGGAAGTAAGCTTTTTTTAAAATAAACTAGCGAAGAATTGTTGTTTGAGTTGAGTTGAATAGAATCAACGACAACCTTAAAAATATTTATAACATTCAAGTCTTGTTATCATGAATAATTGAAACTTTGAAATACAAAACTGTAATAAAAATATAGTAACTACATTGTTTACTGCTGGTATTTTGGCATATCTTTTTAATTGGTATTCACGTTTAAATCAATGTTCTTTTCTTAAATGCTTTGACCGTTTTTAAGGTTTTTGATACAGATTGAGTTACCTTAATAGTTCTTTACTTAAATAGAAGCCGGTGGGTGGCACTGGTATCTGAATAAAAAACTTTTGTATTTTAGGGATAATGTGCCAGCAATTTCCAACGTTCCTTAAGCAATTATTATTTAATTATTATCGTTTTTTTTTCATAAAAGTTAACATTTTTAGATATATTACAAACACTTTTGGTATCAAATCAATCACAAAAAATATCTCCGTCTTACTTAGGTCATAACATCTGGAAAAAAGATTACATTCCATATATATGTTATTTATAGTTATGTATAGATATAGTTAGCCTATATATATATATATATTTTATACGTAAACTAGCGTAGAGGTTAGCATATATATATATATATATGCTAACCTCTACGCTAGTGTACGTATATTTTTTTTTTTTTTTTTTTTTTTTTATACGATCTAGGGCAATGCTTGACTACATTCCACCTGATGGTAAGTGGAATGTAGTCTTAGATGGTAAGTCGCATTGCCCTAGCAACCTATTCACTCTTCTCTTGAAGACACCCACATTATATTTGGCCGGAAATACCGACGCAGGCAAATTGTTCCAGTCCTTCGCTGTACGCACTAAAAATGAGGAAGCAAAGCGCTTCGTTCGGACAGGTGGAATGTCCACAACAAAAGGATGGATACCCGCCGTGCGTCGGGACGTCCGGTGATGGAAGGGAGACGGGGGAACTAAGTCGTGTAGTTCCTGCGCACACTCACCAAAATGTATCCTATAGAATACTGAGAGGCTAGCAATTTTACGCCTGTGTTCAAGGTCGGAGTTTGGAGGTCGGCTTCGACCAATTCGGGATCGCCTATAAGCCTCTTTGCTCGCCTCTCAATTGAGTCCAGAACCGCAAGATGAGACTTTGCGGTACCAGCAAATATGTGTCCACAGTACTCTACACACGACCGGATCTGTGCTTTGTATAAAACAAGAAGCTGTCCCGGTGTAAAGTACTGCCGAACCTTCGCAAGAACGGCAAGCATTGCTGCTGCTGCTCTTGCTCTGGACTCAATGAACCGACCAAAGTTGAGGTTCGAGGAAATCTCTAAGCCTAACAACTGAAGCAGGTCACTGTATTCCAAGGATACATTCTGGAAAGTAGGAGCCAAGGTGAAAGGGCTCCTTTTGGCGGTGAATAGACACGTCTGCGTTTTGGTGGCGTTGAACTTGACAAGATTGGCATTGCTCCATGCGGAGACTGCCTGAAGTTTGTCATTCAAACGTTGCACCATGGCTTCTCTTTCAGACTGTACTTGATCTCGACTAGCCCGAGTACTCGGCAGATATCTTTCTACAACTGTGCTGTCGTCTGTATACCCATAGATACCGGGCTTCAACAGATCATTAATGTGCAGCAGAAACAGAGTTGCAGAAAGAACGGACCCCTGAGGCACTCCGGCATTTATTGTCAAGGGTTCCGAGGAACACCCGTCGACAACTACTCGGAGAGATCTGTGGCTCAGAAAGTCCGTTACCCAGCCGATCAGACCAGGAGATATACCGTACGCTGAAAGCTTGCATATAAGGCTCGCATGCCAGACCCTGTCAAATGCCCTCGAGACGTCCAGAGAGACGGCGACCGCTTCTCCGTTCTTCTCGATGGCCTCGCCTAAAATGTGAGTAGCATACACTAGGAGGTCCCCAGTAGACCTATTACGGCGAAACCCGTACTGTCGGTCACTGAGGAGATCGTTACCTTCTAGGTATGCTAGTAGGCGCGAGTTCAATACACGCTCCATAATCTTGCAGAGTATGGAGGTGATTGAAATCGGTCTGTAATTGACAGGGTCGGCACGGCTGCCTTTTTTGGGCACGGGTTGCACATTAGCAAGCTTCCAGGATTTTGGCACTATTCCAGTCATGAAAGAGAGGCGATACAGACGTGTCAGTACAGGAGATAACTCAGCTGCGCATGTCTTGAGCAGAATGGCTGGTATACCATCAGGACCACTGGCTTTATTCACATCTAAACGACACAATGTTCTCCATACCTCTTTGTTAGTGATGCGGATTTCAGGCATCGAAATACCGCAGTGAGGAAGATGTGCTGGAGAAGCATTGCCAGTGTCTAGATGCGAATTATCAGCAAATAGAGAAGCAAGTACATTCGCTTTCTCTGTTGCTGTGTGGGCCAGGGATCCATCCGGCTTCAGCAGAGCAGGCAGTGAGGGTTGGCAGAAATTCGACTCGATCGCTTTCGCAAGAGACCAGAAAGCTCGACTGCCAGTTGGTCTGGCAGAGAGCTTTTCGCCATTCTTAGCGATACGATCGAGACGAGCCTTCCGCAATGCCTTTTTGTAGGACTTGGCAGCTTGGTTAAAGGCTCTCTTCTTTATACTTACATCCGGAGTTTTGCGGCATCGAGCATCAGCCCAAATGAGGTACGCCGAATGTTTTCGGTCATGTGCATGACGACATTCGGCATTAAACCATGGGCGAGCTTTGCCACCAATGGGTACGTCAGCAAAAGGAATAAAATACTCCATTGCTTGATGCACCACATCGGTTATAGCATCCGCGCAACTCGACGGATCCAAAGAAGAGAAGCATACCTGCCGCCAAGGATAAGACGCAAAAAAGTGCCGCATCTCATCCCAATCTGCTGACTTGTATTTCCATACTCGCCTAACACCATGTGGTTCGAAAGCTGGTGGGGAATATGAAAATACAGATTTCACCAGACAGTGATCGGAGGTTCCCAAGGGGGACGTGACCTCTACACGATACCTGTCCGGATGAGTTGTCAGCAGAAGGTCCAGGCAATTGGCTGTATGGCCTACCACATCTGGCACCCTTGTCGCTTGCCTCACCAGCTGAAAGAGGTCCAAGGACAACGCAAAGTTCCGCGCTTCTCTTCCAGCATGGTCGGTCTTCTGGTACGGGAACAGCCAGTCCTGATGACAGGCATTAAAGTCCCCCAGAAAGACGAGCTGCGCCGAAGGGTACTGATACAGAGCCATATCTGCAGCCTCACTGAGATACTCAAATAAACGAGTTGTCTCCTGGTCACCGCTGTGCGAACGATAGACACAGGAATACAGGATTTTTTCGTTTCCTGTGTCCACTAAAACCCATAGGGAAGAAAAAGTGGGGTCTTCAAGGTGACGGAGACGCTGAATACAGAGGTCGTTCCGCGCGTACATACTGACTCCGGCCCGTGAGCGAAAGTTGTGCTCTAACGAGTAACCGGGATAATCCAAGTATGCAGCGCTCAAAGGACATTGTATCTGCGTCTCCGTCAAAAAGAGCAAGTGCGGCTGCTCTGTCTCCAGGTGGTGGTGGACAGCTAAAAGATTTGAGTGCAAACCCCTGATATTAGTGAGGTGCACTTTATATGAGGAGGAGTGCAACCGCTGTGCAACCTTGTTCCTTTTTTTTAACTTTTTCATAAAAAATAAATATAAAAGTGAATAGGGATGGGAAATGGCAGTTGAACGAGACGGTACGTATCGCACCCGACGTCGAAATTGGTGATGTCTTGCCACTGGGAGGCTAGCCTGGAGACTGCGGGGACGCCCGAACCCCCCCAGGGATCGCCATCGGGCCTCCTCGTCTGGTCGCCAACCAGCACGATGGAGCCACCCTGGGATTTTTCACAGCTGGCGGGGCAGCCTTTCGTGGGTGGCTAACCCACTAATTGGGCCCCCAACTATCTGCGGGCGGCCAGCGGAAAGCCGTCGCTTCGGATCCCGCTACCCTCCTCGACTAGACACCCGACAAAACAAACACCATCCCGACGTCAAACCGGTTCGCCAACGCACCGCAACTGTTCAGACCCATTTCCTATAAACGGCTTCATCGAGCAACGTGCCGGAACACGACTAGGTCGCTTTGCGGCACGACTCTGCCCGATGGGTGGTAACTTTGCCGGCGACCGGATGTTATGGTCTACCACCAAGAAAATGACACCGTATATGTACGGGAAGTGACCTAGCGAGTGAAAGAGAAGCCATGTTGCAGCCTTTGAGTGACTAATAGCAGGCAGTATTACCTTGGAGTATTACCAATCTTGTTAAATTAAATGTCAATAAACCACAGACATGTGTTTTTACCGTCAAAATGAGTCCTTTACCTCGGCTCCTATGTTCCAGAATGTATCTTTGGAATACAGCGTTTGCCTTTAGTGATTTCTTCAAACCTTAACTTTGGACAGTTTTATTAAGTCCAGAGCTGAAGCAGCTGCAAAATGCTTGGCGTTCTTACTAAGATCTGATAATATTTCACATCTGCTCTTAACATTATACATAGCACAGATTTCATCATTACAGTCCACACAAATTTCTCACATACGTAGTAGGGTGTTAAATGGTGACTGTGAATTCGTTGATCCCAACATTCTTAGCCGCGACTACAGGTCGAACTGCCAGACTTTCAGTATTTTATATATTAGAATTTAGAGACTGTGCTCGGGAATTACATGAATTCATTCCTCCCATGCCTTTTCCACAAGGGGACAAGACCTGAACCGTATCCTTACGTTGTGGACATCCCAACAGCACCATGAACTCGATATAATAACAGGTTACTTGTACTAACACACACTTCTGATTATCCATAACATTTATATAAAAATAGAATAAAAAATAAACCGATATATACCGATAACCGATATTCGAACCCTAGGAAACCTTCCCATTGCTCTACTAATTGACCTACCAAATCACTGTCCGTCTCGGTGAATTAAATATTCTATATATGATCGTCTTTATAGGAACGTCTTTTTCATTCTTTATTTCTATAAATTCAAATAAGCTTAACATGACTATACATGTTTTGCATATTTTCAAATGTGATAATTAATATAATTCAAATGATTTAAAATTAAATTCCAATAGCCCCGCTGAACATTTTAAATGTCATTGTTACATCGAATTAACGTCTAGCATTACTATGCATTAGATATCAGATAGATTTTAAAGAACGTTGGATAATAAATTAACATAATCCATAACCGAAAATATCTACTTAATTACTGAAAAATGTCTAAATAGTTAATTATATATTATCTAATAAGTTATGTTATATATTTTTTATTCGTTTAAATTACCATTATATCACTTAACTATTTATTAAAATGGAAATTGTGACTAGTATTGGCAAAGCCGTCAGGGAGTCGATGATTTAATTAACCTTCAAAGTTCATTAATTGGAGTGAACTGGTGACGATGGCAGGGCGGAGGCTTTCAGTGTAAAACAAAACCTTGTTCCTAAATTGAAATGGTTATTTACAAAATAGTGCAAAATTTTTGCAGTAGGATCAGCTTTTATTGTCGATATTAAAGTAGAATTACAAAAATAAATCTCTTTTTATAGCTATAGTAGTAGTAGTAGTACATTATAATATAAGGTTATACAAAATATCAAAAGGCTATTCTGTTCTTGTTTTAATATGTATGTAAAAAGGTGTAGCCATATTAAGCCATATTTTAAATCTTTTAAACAAAAACTCTATATTAAAATATATTTAAAGTTATAGTAAAGAAAAATTAATACGGACCCAATCGAATCGCCTAACAGATGTCACAGACATCAAAACAATTATTGTGCCTTGGCAAAAAAACACCTTTTTTTCTTTATCTTAGTTATCTTTTAATAATTAGTATGTTTTTAGTTTTTATTTAATATATTTAATTAATATATTTAATTTAGTTTATAAAATTAGAACTCTGCGATATCTCTTAATTAGTATATTGTATTATATACTCCTATGAAAAAGTTTGAAATGAAAACATTCATTACTTTTTAATTTTCTACACAAATAAACTTAGTCTGACTCTTAGTAAGTCTTGTCTTTTCCAGACAAAAGCACTGAAAATAGTCTGACACTTGAAAACTTCAGATTCTGAAACTCAGTCTACATTTTTATTATTTCTCGGTAAAATTTTATTCTCAATAAATATAAAAAATAAAAATTAAAATGTTTTTTTACTTAATTTAATTTTCTATTCAATTTTCATAAAGAAATATATATAAAGGTAATAAATCATATAAAAGCAGTTTTATAAAAAGAGATGAAATCGGTCAAGGGTCATATCGCGAACGATTCAATACTTTTAAAATGAAGGCCTTTTGATAACTTGTTAAAAACGATAAGTATATAGACTTTACTTTTTGCTTAATTATGCATTCAATTTTTTTTTGTTTTTCTCTTTTTTTGAGAGCAATGTTTAGAAATATTATTGATAAATGTTGAAATTGTAGGTCACAAAAGAAGGCAGGTTTTAATGCTTTGCTCTCTCGATAACAACTGAGATTGTTACGTTTGTGTCTAAAAAAAAAAATTTAGGTGATGTCCTAATTCCGTAGATAAAAATTTTAATATTTTAATTAAAAATAATATTTTGTTGACTCTCTATTACTAAGCAGTCATCAAGTTTTTTACAAGCTACAAAATGAATTGACCCGCATTTGATAGATACAAATAACATGTTACTAATAATTTCAGGTAAGACGTGTAAGACAAACCCAAATATTAATTTTATAATCACCATTAAAATTAATTAATTAAAAGCAAAGACTCCCTAGATGTTACAAGAGATCAAAATGTTAACAGATTTAAATATTTCCTTGTATATTTTTTCTCCACGATTTACTCAGGATTATAATATCATTAAGTACTTTTGAACCTTATAAAATATGCTTCAATAAAAAGGAAATTCCCCGCTCATAATGTCTAGCGAGTATTACACGATTAGGGACTTCCTAATCCTGACTTCGGCCACAAATTCGTAGTGCAATTTAATATTAAAATAAAACTAAGAAAGTACAATAATTTATATTTAGGAGTAAAATCAATGTTCAATATAAATTACTTATTACTTTTTTATATTATTATAATTATAATTCTTAGTATTATTAATATAATGTTACATTTTAATGATTCAATTATTATTTATTTCCGAAATTAATTCAAAATTATAAAATACTGTTCATATTTGTTTCCAGATTTCGAGAAAGCTTCAACCGAGGTGCGGATTTTTAAAATAAATTGCAGAATTGCTTCCTTAATGAAATTAATTTTTTATTAAATATTTATCTAAAAATAAACCAAATGGCCACACCACTTGAAATTGAAGGACACAATTTTGTTAAGATTTGATTTTTAAAAAACTTTATTAATTTTGGTTTAACTTTAGCTACATACATGTTATGGAAACGGAACAAGAAAAAAATAAATAAAACGGCTAAGCCTTAAAATATTTCCACATTCTTGAGCTTCAATTTACTGTAAAATCTTTTTATCTGTAAAAGGAATCTCCAAGTCTTATCCCCTTAAGATTTAATAAGATGAGGTAAAAATCTGAATTCATAATTTAAAAATATTTAGAAGTAGATAAGTCATACTAGACCACTTAACCCTTTTCTGTAAAAATATATTTAGCATTGTTAAGATTATTAATTTTTTTTAATATGTATATAATTAAAAATGTAGGTTCACAGACAAGGATTCTACTTCTGAGACGTTGAGCTATCGTATCGCTCCCTGTGTTAGTTATTTTTGCATTCTATTTAACATCGCTTGTATCAGGATGAAGGCGACTTTTATTAGCCTCCTTTGAAAATTCTAACCAACATTTTCCAACTCTGTTGAGGAGATTAACATTGACAAGATGCAACAACAGAAATTAATGTTAAAAGTTGTCTATTCAAAACATATTTAGCAATGTTAAGCTTATTTTTTAATAATTGTAACAGACAAATGAATTATATTTTTTTGGCTTACTATAAATTGCTTATATTGTTAACGTACCATAACGCAAAATAATTAATAAAAAATATTCTTTGCCGAAGGGTAACTGGAAGAAATCTCTTGAAGAGAAAAAATAAGTTTTGTAGCGATTCGAACCCGCGACCTCTGGGAAACCGTCCCGTTGCTCTATCAATTAAGCTACCATATCGATGTCCATCTCGGTGAATTAAGCATTCTATATGTGATCGCCTTTATCGGGACGGCAATTATGACAATCGGTTGAACGGGGCGGAAGTCGATATTTGACAGCGCCGCCTGGTGGCGAGTTACATCAATGGACATAGCATATTCGTTTTCTTCGAGGAAACATACATGGTCATACCAACTTTTATGACAATCGGTTGAACGGAGCGGAAGTCTATATTTGACAGCGCCGCCTGGTGGCGAGTTACATCAATGGGCATACCATATAAACCTTCTCCGTGGAAAAATACATATACATACCAATTTTCATAATCATCGGTCCAATAGTTTCTGAGTTCATCGATTTCATATATACAAACATCCTTCTATATATATATAGATAAATAAATAATGACAAATAAACTGATACGGGCAGGGATTCGAACCCGCGACCTCTGTGTTTTCGATTTTCGAATTTTAAAGATTTGTTTCATATTATATTCAATAAAAACTTGTAGCTGATCTATCACCGTTTATTTTAAGTATCTACAAAATGACTTTTTAACTCAGATGACAGTTCATATTATTTTTAATTTACCGTTCTTGCAGCAAGAAAATGTTTAAACTTACAATGATAATAATTTATGAACGACAAAGATATGACTAAATACACAGGAACAACGTGATCTGCCAACTACACTTACGAGCATAAAAAATCCAGAGCACAGAGAAATTCAGATCTGAGATATATTGTAAGAAAACTTTACTAGATAAACAATGGTAACTTATGATAGAGTATATTTCTACAGAAATATCTTGATGATCGCGTATTTGGGTTGGGTTGGTTATAAAATATTGCAGAGATAAAGGAATAATAACAAATCGAGAAATAACTCATTCGTATGTTTACGTTGTTAATTTGATGATATATAATTAATAACGTAAATATAGTAAAATAAAAATATATTTATAAAGCCAATTTCAAAATGCCTTCCGAGTGTTCAAATTGTAATTCAGTTTGAGCACATCCCAAAATAGTCTATCGTTGATTGCTTTGAGTCTCAGAGGCCTCTCTTACAGATTATGTCGTTTATTTTCATTTGAATAAAGCGCTTTTTAAAATAAAAAGTTATTCAAAATTTATTTAAATATTTATTTCTATAATACTGTATACTCTTATACATTTTTAACTCATTAATATCAAAATAGTATTATAGACAACAATAAAAGTAAAATATTTTTAATTAAGCTTACACTCTTCAATTTTATATTCTAACGACATAGAATTGCTATATTAACATCTCCTTTGAGATAAGACTAAAAATTTTGCTCTCCTATGTTTTTTTTTACTTTAAACTATTTAATATGTATGTATCGAATAGCTAATTTTTATTAATATACTATTCTTCTTTATTCAAACTTAAGTATCATATCGACTGTAGGATGAACCAATTCATTTTGTGTTTTTTCGAACAGTTCCGATCACAATATAGTGCTTACTAGCTTTATTGTGGTATGAATCGCTTAATAGCTTGATTGTATAATTCAATAACCAGACGTTAACAATATATGGTCAGATAATTGTGGAAGAAATATTAATTTGTCGCCTATTATATGTTCAGCATTTTAAAATTAACATTTTTATTATTGTATTATGTATAAATAATATAACCTTAGTTGAGTTCCTACATTAGTATTTAGTATCATTTGAAAATAAGTATTAACTTGTATAGCTTATTAAAATGTTAACTCCCGCGCTTTTTGCACTTTTCACTGTTTCAAAACCATATTTAGGTATACGTTTCTCTCTGTAACAATTAACAATTCCATTTCTTTTTTGTTTGAGCATATTAAAATTTTGAGTAACCTCAAAATGTATTTCATAAAAATACCTCTTTTGAAATTCAGTGTTTTCCTCACGTTGTTCCTTCTTTTCTTGATTTTATTTTCGTTTCTAACCTTCATAAGATTTCTTTAATTTATTTAATAATAAACTGTATTAAGTATTGAAAATTTTATAAACATATTATAAACATACTCACACATTTAAGTCTTTAAAAATGGCAACACAAATTATGTGATTTATTATACGAGGTCTTGATATTAGATCCTGGTTGGTTAAAGTTGTACAATATTCAACTCCATTATTAATATAGTAAACACATTATTAAAAATATGGTTTTGTTCGGTTCGTATTATTTTACTTATTTATGGAGCTAATACAATTATCATAACAATGTCATAAGAAACATTAACGCCGGCAAATTTCTCTGATTTAAATGTGCAATATTAATAACCTGAAATAAAACTATTTTTACGGATTTAACTCCCGTATAATGAATTAAATTTTAAATTTACATTTTAAACCTAACCCAAATGTAAATATAAAAAATTAAATGTAAATTAAAAATTAAATTTAATAAACGCGAGTTTAATCCGTAAAAATAATTTTATTTCAATGTGTAGTACTCGTGAAAACCTTAGAAAACACTATATTAAAAACCTTCTTTTTGTTTGGTTGTAAAAAATTAAAGTATATTGTTCTTATAAATCAGTGAAATAATTAATGCCTATATTAATTACCGTGTATACCTTATTATGGAACCCAGATGTTGCGTGAAATACGGTTTTAATTATTTCGCTTAGGTCTCCATCGTTCATTATAATTTCTGAATACAACTATAGAATGAAATTGCGTATTGCTTTTCATTTTGTATAAATGCAGAGAGAGAAATCCCGAAATAAATGCCCAAGCAATTCTCGTCTTAACTTTCAACAAAAGCTTAACTCTACCAATTACCGGTAGCTTAGTTCAAGTTGCTTTACTAGAATTTTGACTTACTAATAACTAACCACTATGGTTTGGTAAAGACAGACAGTTAGTTAGATTTACATAAATTATATTGAAAGCATTTTATATGGTAGGCTTGCAATTGATCTTGTTTACAAATTTTGCGTTTTGTGCGTTTACAAATTTTGTTTATTCCTAGAATTGCAAACTTAATCTATGCACCTTAATGACTTTGAATGAACTAAGCTTGAACTTTTGATTAACTATTAAAAAAGATAACTGAAAGAAACTGTATAAAGTTGAGACAATAAAAGTTAATACCGGCTTCCTTACTTATTTTTTTATTTTAAAAAGGCTTACACTGAAACATTATATTTTTTGCAGTTTTCACCATATTTCTTGGTTCTTTCATACTTAAATTTTCATATTTATTATCGTTATGTTTACACAATAATTACAAGTTAAACTAAAAATACTCAAAATATTCTAAATTTTTATTGAAATCACATTAACACGTGAATATATAATGTAGTATTTTTTTCTTATTAACCTTTTGTAGTTATTTAGTATTCGCTTACTCATTAAAATAAAAATAATCAATAACTATTTTTATACAATGAAATATTCTAAAATCTGCTTTAAAAAAAAGAAGTAAAGGTGATCCCAGAACGATTTAGTTTATTAATATGAACCACATTGTCCTAATGGTATTAAAGACCTCATCAGTTAATAACAAGACATATACATCTTGAAAGCACGACTTAGTTAACAATCATCATTATATTTAAGACGAGATATTTTGATTTAATAGTTTTTTGGGATTTCAAAGTATGAAAAAAAAAGATTTTTTTTTTTACTTATACACCAATCGTACTAAATAAATACTATTATGGTTTAGTATAAAAATTTAACAACCATACTATACGAAACGATAGGACGATAACAACGATACGATAAATATTTAAAAGACGTAAGATAATGATGAAAATAACTCTTAATAATAAAACTAATTATTACCAAATTTAAGCAATTACTTCACTTGACAAATAAAATCTGTTACATTTTTATTTTCATAGAAAATACTAAAGTATATATTAACTTGCTTGCTGATTTGCTTGTTTACAAAGAAATAGTATTTGTTAAATGTGCTTGTAAGTAAAAATAATTTTAGCCACTTTGTTACATTCTAAAACGTTCTTACATACAAATGTCAATCGTACAAATATATAAATTGCTTTTAAATATTTTCCTTTAAATTCGCTTCGTATGAAAACAACTATAACTAACTACTATAAGCCTGTAAATTTTTCACCAACACCAATTCCAAATATAATAACTCTATGAAAACGTTAAACGGTTCAAGCTTCTAGTTAATAAAAAAGTTATTATATAAATATTAAAATATCGGTAATTGTTTTTAATCTTTGAATTTATTTGAAAAAAGGTAATGTTGCTTATTTGTTCACTATTAGTTCCATATCTGAAAATTTTCCACCAAGGTTGTCCTACTGTATGTGTCCTCACATCAATGATATCATAATAATTCATTTATTTTACTTTATTTATCTCATTTATGTCCCAGACATGTTTTTTCTTGTTTATGTCGCTTTTTTACACATTTTATAATGTTACATCAGCAATAAAAAAATCCTGAGACAACTATTATGGTGAATTAATCTCGTTCACTCATTCACATCAATATTATCTTATGATCATCTAACACATGTTCAGATAAGTCCTAAACATAAAATAAGTTTTGATGTAATGTCAGATATTCTAGAGAATAAGTGTCCAAATATCAAATTTATTCCCTTTCTAAACCATATCTGAGGATTGAAAAATCGCCCATTCGGAGTATGAGTATTTTGATTTATTGGGACAATCTTTATAAACGCTCTTAACGTCTACTTTAAAATCTACTATATTCTTCAATATTAAGATATTTTTTTACTCAAAGAATAATTCATATTGTTATATAGCTTAAAATGAATATAATTAGAACTTATATATTTTTGAAACTTATTAGATCTTAAAACCAAATATTTACTCTCGTATTATTAATATATTATAGTTTTTGAAAAGTCTATATATCTGTCCATTTTATAAATATTTAAAAAATAAATTATAGTTAGATAAGAGTAGATAGTTTAGAGAGAGATCCTAACCACTTTACTATCAGAAAGGAATTAAGTTCAATTAGAAGCAAAGAGTGACAGATCTACTAGATACTACGGATATCCGATACTTCTATTGCACACTAATTAAAGCAGCCATGATAGCTACTTCATTCCAATTTGCTATGAGAGGGTTGAACAAGTCTGTATAAGAGCGACAGACAATTGATTACGATCAGTAAGGATCTTCCAGTTCCAGTTCTAAGATAAATCTACTGCTACTATGGCTTTTAATTCACCGTTTTCAAGGTTCGACTTCGGTGAGGAGACAATTTTTCAAAAAGGAAACGTTTAGACATAAAAACATACATTCACCCTTACCTTTGTACCTTTGTATAAATTATATTAAAATTATTAGATATCGTTATATCCAAGTTACAGAAAATAAATTTAACCTTAATTTCTCCGAAGAAAAGATGTTCTACAGCCATATTTATAAATATCGCAGTGTAATGTTTTAAACATTAGCACACCGAAAATCTAGAACATTATAGTATCCCAAAGAAAATATATTGTACGATAAAAAAAAATCTAGGATCTATCTATCTAGGAATTCTAGGATCTAGGATCTATCTATCTATCTAGGATCTAAATGTATGCAATAACCATAACATACTAAATGTGCATAAATACTTTCTTTTTGACTTTTGTTAAACTTCTACGAAAAAATACACACATCATATAATACAAGCTAAAAGATATATTCTCCTAAATTAAAGTCTTATTAATTGAGTTTTACATTAAAACAGTACATTTTATTCAGTGCCTTATTATCAGAAACACAAACCGTAGAAAGATATTTTTAGTATTTGGCAACCAGCCAACTGAAAATTGTTAACTATTTTAGTCTGCATTTGACTCGCATGTTCATGCTCGGAATAAAAACCTCAATCTGTAAAGGTTGTGTCTCTATCTTTTTAAATAAAAAGCAACATCTTACTGTACTATTTTCTAAACAAAAACAAAAAGTTTAAATTTCTAAATATGAATAAAGTAAGGAACCAAAATGTTATAATGAGGATATTAGGCAACCCTTCTTCAAGAGAGGGCTTTAAAGTACAGAATATTGTTATGACAATCATCATTAAATGTACATTATGTCCATGTAATTGTGTTTTACAAAGTATTTGCTTTTTATTCAATTTTATATTATTTTCAGAATTCCAGTACAATATATTGCTGTAGTAAATTATCCTAAGCCAACATCTTCTGTATACGCACACAGGTGCACACTTTGAGTTTCGAAATATTATAAAAATTTAAATAATTTATTTTACTTCTTTATAAAGCATAAATATATAAAACTTGAATGGTATCAAAAATATAAGATCCACTTTTCAACCTTTACAAAAGCTAGTCTTTGATTAGTTTATAACATTGAACAGACACAACGCAGAGGCGTTTTCTTGATATATGAAAAAATTAATAAATTCTGATTTCTGATGAGTTGTGCATTGTTATAAACTCAACTTAACCTTCTTAACTTTGTTTTATTAAATACGGATTTCGATTAAAATAAATAAGATAAAAATTAATAAGTGCTTGTTATAAGATTTTATTATAAGCAAATTCAGCTGCTTAAGTAAAGGGATAAATTATTTAAACAAAACTAAATACTTTTTTTTTTTCTATTATTCAGTATTTTTTTTAGGAAAAATGATTAAAATATGAATATGTTATTGAATAAACTAGCAAATTAAATTTGTCTTGCACATTAAATTTGTCTTCATTCTCAATTCATCTTAGTTTTTATTATAGCTAAATAGCTTCTTTATTATCAGACAATTATTATACTTACGAGTATGATTTTGTAACATACCGTTTAAGAAAATAACGCAAATATATCTGTAAAATAATAAGATAGCTATAAGATTCTTATTTTTATACCAGAATATATTTTGTTTTACTAATTTCATAATTCAAATAAAATTAGGAACCATATCCTTTATTTTAGATAAACTAAACTTATTTTAGATAAATGCTCCGAACCGATTCCCGGAATGCGACAATTCTAAATCCTTCTTCTAAGAGTATTGTCTTACACCGCAACGTTAAACATTTCAAACTCCTTACAAAGGAAACTCGATAGATCGGAGAATTTCTTTGTTTATATACTAGATTTAATGTGATTTTTTAAAAATAATATTTTAAACCTTAACATTTACAATTTAATTATTACATCATTGCAGTTATTCTTATTTTAACTTTATTTTTATGTTTATACATTTAAAAATTTTCTTAATAAATTTGGTTGATATTCTAACATTTAAAAAACCTTTTGCTCTTGCTATTGACGATACGTCTCTATAATTACGTATACTAAAAGCTCTATGAATGTCAATCAATGTCAATGAGAGGTCTAGAGCTAAGTGTGTTGTTATTAAACTGTATAAGCAAGATCAATGACATGTTCTTACCTTAGGGTTTTTTTTTCTAATATAAAGTTTAAGGGAGATAACTAACGATTTAATTTAAGGATAAAACTAAGGGGTTTAAATGCGATCTCACCGCATGTACATATGCACACAAATTGAAAAAGCTCTTTTGACCAGTTTCGAAGCGAGTGTCTTCACTTGCTTAGTCAAGAATTTATATGGAGAGAAATTCATTTCCGAATACAGTTCAGTTAGTTGATCCTTTAAAAGTAATTAATCAAAACCTTAAGAACTAAATTTTATACAATGCCTGAGTATTTAAATCGTAAAATGTAGCTCACCCGAGGGTACCCCTTAGCTTTAATTAAAATAATGGCTTCCAGCCATTACAATGGAAGTGTATATAATAACTTTAAAAGACAATATAAGCACTCACTTAAATAATGAGGTCGTAAAATTTCATTCTGGTCTGAAAAGACTTTTTATATTAATATTTATAAAATAAGGTTCTCTTTAAATAAGGTTGTATATAAAAAGAAAACAACACAGCTACAATCGTATCCCACACATATGTAAATATACGTATTGAGAAATCATATTGTTCTAATATAATTATACCTTTTATCCTATAAACAAAAATAAACTTTCATATACAATTCTGTGATTGCAGAGTACCTTTGTAAGTACTCTCCATCAAGTAATCTTTTATTCCAATGGAAATAGAGGAGCTGAAATCCTAAATTTGAATGATTTTTCTTTTTTATTACTTTAATTTTTTAATTCCTTTACTTTATTATTTATTTATAACACTTTATTGCCCACAAAATATATTTAAAAATCTGCCAAGCAAGTAACAACTAAAAGGACATTTAATTAAAGATGCAGTATTTTTGCATAAAATAATTAAGTAAAAGTACAAACATATATAATAGTATTATATATAGATAACTTACACTTTATTACTTACATATGCGTACAAACTTTTTTATATACTAATTCTGTATCATTGTATATACTACTTACATATTACATGTGTATAATATATAAATATTAGTTTTAAAGATTTTTGGCCCCTACTATACCTGAAGACGTCTTCTATATTCAATAGCAAAACACAAAATACACTGATGAAATGCAGATCAACGCAAAAAATACAATTCATTGCCATTGTATTAAGATTTCAGAATTTTATATTTTATAAAATATTTGTAATTTCATGTTTTTATTTTTTAAGTAATGCTATTTTAAATCATATTTTTTTGTTGTCTATTTATGAGCATGTTGTTGTGATTTTGTGCTGAGCTTACTATTTTTCCTCGGTACGTACAACCATTCTTATTGCTAAAAGAGTAAAGTGTTAAGAGTATAGTAAAATGATAACGGCAACCATAAATATAGGAGTGATGGACAATTTATAATTGACATATATTCTTTATTATAAATAAAGCGAAAAAATGGCAGTAAACAATGGAAATAAAAAAGACAAAAAAGAGAATATCAGTTAATTGTTCGTAATTCTGAGAGCTCTATTTCTCAGAATCACACCGTCCTAATAGCTGTCATACAATAAAAGCGCTATCGATTACAACTGGCAATAAACTCGGGAAAATGTAAATGATAAATAGACATTGTTAAGATGTCTTACCATTATAATATAATATAAAGATTATAAACCCTTGGTATTTGGTTATCTTGAATATTTGAAAATGAATCTAATAAACCAACTCCCAATAACTCTATGAGTCTCTCCCCGAATATTTTATGTCACTATTTTTATTACGTGTATGTTATATTTTTAAAAGAATATATTTTGTTTACATTCCTATTTATTTTATTTTTTACTAAAATTGTTTTTTTATTAGTTTACAGATTTTCTGTAAGTATTTTTGTAAAGTAAAAGAAATCATGCGATGCCATGCAATTATTATCTTTTTGAAAAACGTAAAATTAGAATCTTAAATGTAATAAAATTAAAATATAACTAATAATAATTACAATTTAAATATTCAACTATTATCATCTATTGTGATAGAAAAACGTTTATAATAGGATTTTTATTCTTGAGTCATGCGATTCTAGTCACTAAGTCTAAGATGGTAATGGGTATTTTCTCATATAGATTTTTAGGAGTACACATTTAATGATACTAATTTAAATAAAACTAATTTTAGCCGAGCTTTATTAGGACTCTTAATCCAATTCCAACTAGTTAACTGGCTTATTGACAGACATCTATATCGAGATATAACGGGAATAGCTGATTGGGAATTGAACACAATTGCTGGAAAGTCATCGAAACGTCCGGTTAAATTTATAATTTATACTATAAAATGTAAATACAATTATACGCGATATTATTATAATATAGTTTTTTTTAATTAAGTATATGTTCAGAATCTTCTCTTGATTTATTTTAAGATATTTGTAAGTATATCGTTATGTATTTATCATTCAAGTCACAATGATTATGGCGTGTCGTAATTGGACAAAACCTTCCAACAATAAAAAAAAAGATGGAAACCATATCATTTACAAAGAAAAGGTGTAAAATGTAATTTCTACTAAAGAATAACAACATTAATAACATTTCCAAAGATTTGATCCAAATTTTATCTTGCAATTCCTTGGAATCACATGTAGCCCAGTCATATTAGGGGTTTCACCTCGGAATGAAAGATAATAAGCTGGAAATTGGTAAAAACCTTTGTTTTGTTACCCTAAATATTGTCTCAAAAGTCACAAATGCTATCGTGTCCGCGTCTTAAGATATTGAAGGTCAAAGGTCACAAAAAACGATTTTTCGCGAATATCTCGGTTCCTATTGCTTAAATGATATTTTCACCTATTACAAAAGTTGTAGAGTATAAAATTCTCTACAACTTTTGTATAAACTTTTTTTTATACGATCAACCGTTTTTGAGGTAGAGCGCGAAGAGTGCGCAGCGTACAGTCATAAATGAGCTAATGCAGGGTCAAGCGTGAGTTACGGTTATCAGTACGTTGTATAAAGTCAATTATTGACAAAAAAAATATAATTATTAAGCAATGCCCATTATTTCTGTACTTATTCTTAATTATTTATATTTAATTATTCAACTATAGTATATTATTAATTCTGGATTATCTATTTTAGTTATATTTTAAAATAAAACGACATTATATATGTTTCCTTTAAAACGTGTAAATTTTTAAATACTTATATGACTGGAAATACTTGTCCCTACTTAGAACCTCAAGAATGGGGCTGGAAGCTTGAAAGTGAAATCCTGGAGCCCATAACAACGTTATTACCTCCAGCACCAGCCGAACTACTAAACACAATATTTTGCAATTGCTAAAATGGTTGTGGTTCCCGCTGTGGATGCAGAAAATCAGGGCTACTATGTTTTTTAGCTTGTGGCCAGTGCAATGGACAAGCTTGCCTCAACGCTCCACTATATCCAAGTAATCCCGATGAAGAAAGCACATACGATCCTGAAATTCTAGAAGGTTTGGAAATGAATATGACCGATAATGAGGATGATGACAATGAATTGAATATTTTAGACCGACAACAAGAAGAAGACGACGAAGAAGAAGATAACTAGCTTCCGTTCGTAATTTCATTTGATTCACAAATTATTTTAATATTTAAACTCACATTTTAATAAATGTATAACATGCCATATTTAATGGTAAATAAAGGTATATCTAAAATATATTTCCTTACTGTCTTTTTATTTTAAAATATAATTAAAATAGATAATCCAGAATTAATAATATATTATAGTTGAATAATTAAATATAAATAATTAAGAATAAGTACAGAAATAATGGGCATTGCTTAATAATTATAATTTTTTTGTCAATAATTGACTTTATACAACGTACTGATAACCGTAACTCACGCTTGACCTGCTGCATTAGCTCATATATGACTGTACGCTGCGCACTCTTCGCGCTCTACCTCAAAAACGGTTGATCGTATAAAAAAAAGTTTATACAAGAGTTGTAGAGAATTTTATACTCTACAACTTTTGTAATAGGTGAAAATATCATTTAAGCAATAGGAACCGAGATATTCGCGAAAAATCGTTTTTTGTGACCTTTGACCTTCAATATCTTAAGACGCGGACACGATAGCATTTGTGACTTTTGAGACAATATTTAGGGCGACAAAACAAAGGTTTTTACCAATTTCCAGCTTATTATCCTTCATTCCGAAGTTGACCCCTTTTTTTACCTAATTTCACTGGGTTAATGTATTTAATAAATATAAAACTTCTGTAACGAACAAGTTCACGTATTTTACAAACTCATTATACAAGTGAGTACTGTCTAATTGTACTTGTATTTTTATGTCAAGGTCTTAAATTTATTATAATATACCTCTATTATAACGATCAAATAAATGTATATCTGGAAATAAAATACAAATTTGGTACAATAAATTACATCATATTAGTACACTGCCCTGTATAGAAAATAATATATAATTCTAAAGTAACTGTAACATGTACAAGTAGGCGTATTTTAAACAGTAGTGACTATGCGTATTAAATTGGATTTCCAAAATTGAATAACAGAAGAGATAATTCAAAAATGATCCATTTTCGTACTCTTTAGTCATTTAATATTAATTATAAGAAATTAATTAATTTATATGTTACAAAAATAAAACCTTAATTTATTTACATTCATTAAGTCCTACATACAATGTTTTGAACATTCTCAAAGAAGTTACAACATCAAATTAATTAATTAGATACTTTTCCTAAGTCTACATTAGCATAACAAAGAAAATTATGATATAATAATATAACCCGATCCTGCCCGAGCTAGATGTTATGTCCCAATTTTAGTGGTAAAACGATATTAATTAAAAATATTCATTTACGAATGGTAAAAGATGTTTTTTTATAATCAGTTGTCATTTTTATTCTTATACAAGTTGTAGTAGTCACCTTTAATTCCACGAGAACATTTAATTTAAATAATACGATAATACTTTACTACTTACATGTTGATATAATAATATAATACAAGCAAGATATTTAAAAACAAATGTATGTCAGTTATATGTTTTAATAAATAACGCCCTACATGATAATAACCCATAAATGAAAATAATAATAATAAACGTTCCGGTTCTTTTTAGTAAACACAATAATAAAATAAAAAAAAATCAATTTATTATTATTATATTATCAATTTATTATTATTAATATTTTTTTACTGCAATGTTTGATCGACCTTTAAGTTATTTATATTCATTCTTTACGTTTAGCTTAGTTTAGAAACATTTTATAACCTTTAATAGGAAAAATCTCGAGGATAGAAACGGTAATACAAATATAAAAATGAATATAGTAATAATAATATCACGAAACAAATTACACACATTAATCTAAAACTTAAGTAAACAAATTATTTGCTCATGTTAAGGGTATTAGACAACGATACAAATACATAGAAATACACATTATAAATACTGAGAATATAGATATACAGTAAATAACATTTTTTAAAGAGTAAATTTATTTATTCTATTTATGATCATTTATTTTATATTTGAGGGCATTGTTTATTCTAACAAGAAAGGTCAAATGTCATGGAAAATAAAAGCAAAAACGTGTCTCTTTTCTTTGTGTGTTCTTTCTTTTAGCTGTGTGTGACACACTGCCTTTTGTTTAGATACGTACGTAGATACGAAATGTTTTTGCATCACAACAAACATTCTAAATGATCTTCTGTCTCAAACCTTGGCTTCAGATATAGTTCCTAAATAATAAAGTATAATAAACTTAGTATTCCGTTAAATAAAAACTACAAAAACATTTCTAAAAAGCATAAAAATAATATTATTATGTACTAATTGTCGTTGCGTCGGGGGACCGCTAAATAAAGAAACAAAATAAAATGCTAGTAAATTGGGCCTGTGTAAACCTGGGCTAATAACGAAATAACGATTTCAAGTTCTCATTAATTAGCCGAAAGCCAAGTAAAACAGACAACACGTGCAACTTCCTCCCGATGCAACAACCTCGAAAAGTACATAATAGTATTAATTTTATTTATCAATATTTCGAACAAAATCCATTATTGCCTAACAATGGATTATACATAGAAATAGAAACAATTATTACTCTCTATAATCACTAGACTTACCAGTACAAGGAAGCTTAAGCATTAAGTAGCTTAGATCTGGAGTATGTCAATACATGTATAAAATAGACAATAATAAATTAATTTAATGTAAATGTAATGTTTCTATAGATTTTTTGATAATTGTTTGAGAGATTGTATGTCAAATTTTTAAAACTTAAAAAAATAATTTCCAAAGAAAAAAAAAATAGTTAACTCCATTGCTTACGATATAAATGTGACACATAAATAATAAACAAAACAAATGATACTTAAATATTATTATGTTAATATTAGGATGTTCGACCTATTACGGAATTTAATCGAACTACATTACAGTTGGAGTTCACTCCAATTCCGGGATCCAGTTCCGGGATTCATCCCGGAACAGTCTGTCATTGCTTGCTTTTATTCTGGAAGGTCTTTCTCACAGAATACAGGGAAGAGATTATGTGGCGCCGTTTAGTTTTATTTAATCAATGCGTTAAACAATAAATGAAAAACCAGTCAATCCTTAGTTCCTACAAAATATTGTATCTAATTTGCTTTTTTATTGAAACTAATTTATTTGTATTACCAAAAACCATATGCAATACAATCTTAATTTAATATCCGGACGCCTTCAACTCACTCGCTTACAATATCAACAGAGGTTCAGAGCATCCCTGAGATAGATAAATAATCCAATATTTTGAGACACAGGACAATAATATAAACCAAGGATAATTGATCCCAATATTTATCAGATTCAATAGTTCAGACTGTTGCGGTTTGAACTGTTATGAAGTTCCTAACTATATTTTAGTTCGAAGAGCATGTTTCTATAACTAAACAAACAGACGTAACTGCCTCATGGATAAATAATTGTGGATGAAATATAAGTTAAAGTAATCCATAATATAAGTATCGGCATATCAAAAATAATTAGTTTTATATACCTTCGAGTGATTCAGCTAACGACATTTAATTCTCTTACAGTTTCCAGCAACATCGTCACAACTTTCATAATTAGTTCCGTTTTACAATATTATATAGTATGGAAAATAAACGACATTTACACTTCTATGAAGTACTTATTAGGTAGTACTTAAATAATTTCATAAATTATAAACAAAAAATTAACGAATTTGCACAAGTTCATAATTCAATATGTAATTCAATCTAACTTTAAAATCAAATCAAGGTTTCAAAAGGGCCATTTAAATAACGGATAGAGTTAACAGCATGAACACGGAAGTCAAACAAAATAAAAAGAGGAGAGCTCTCCACACTTCACTTAGAGCATATAATCGTGGACGCAATTCGAGATTCTTTATTGAAGAGCTATGTTTTAAGAGACAAACGGAAATCAAAACGTCATATCCGTTATTGATTCTATAAGCTATATGACCAATCCATTACTGCTTCATCATGCTAACTTTAAGACTATATCACAACGTTTTTTTTTTACGGATTTACTTATTTATTAAATAGTTTTCTAGATTTTGCAATTGATTCCATAATTGAAATTGATGATGTCTTCTTAAACAATTTCACATTCTAAAGATTTGATAGGTAGTTCTATAGTAAGAAATTAATAATAAGAATCTACAACATTTTAATTGTTGGAATGAAACCGGAGATCTATGCTATAAGTTTGACCTGTCGATCTTTGTATTTGTGTATCTGAGTATTTGTGTATCTGTCTGTGGCAAATTTGCGGCCAAACGCGTGAACGGATTTGAATGCGGTTTTTCTTTCTTTCTTTTTAATCAAAAGCTATGCTCGTTTAGATTGTTCTTATTCATGTTTGCAACAATTAGCTCTTCCCAGCGGCTTCGCCCGCGCTATATAGGAAAAAAAGCCTTGTTATGAAGGCCAAAAGGTTTTTACACTTACTTACTGAGGTTATGTACTTAATTAGGGATAGCTGTTGCCCGTGACTGCGTCCACGTAGACTGTAAAAATATATTTATATGGCTTATGATCGTAGTCATAAAGAGTCACGGGCAACAGCTAGTGATAATATAAATCCCTTTATCATAGTGTTATAAGTGATTGTTAATCATTTTAACTCTAAATGTTTATATTTGTTATATGAAACCTACCTATCTACCTACCCATATGAAAAAGTCTTGAATCATGTTACCTAATACATTTATAATTTATTACATTGTCGAAACTTTCACGTAGATCCTTATTTTGTTAAATATAATATATATTTCTCGTATTAAATATAACCTTTCTACATCATAATATAGGATTCTAATGCTAAAAAATTGTTGAAAAATCGGTCCCGTAGCTTTCGGAGCCTATTCAATTCAAACAAACAAACAAATCTTTCCTGATTATAATATTAGGATAGATTAATAGAAATATTTAAACAATTGAAAATTTTGTGTGTCTATAGGTTCATCTAGTACAGTTCAGAAACCAGTAACATAACTTTAAAAAGCAGAAAAAAAAATTAAAACCCCGATACAAAAAGACCTCTGAAAAGAATAAAAATAATATTATTATGTACTTATTAAAGTCGTTGCGTCGGGGGACCGTTTAATAAAGGAAGAAATTAAAATGCAAGTAAGTTAACAAGGCAAATAAAGAAATTACGATATCGAATCGTAAAGTCTAAGTCCTCAATGAATAACTTCGTATTATATACACTATCAGAGAGTACTTACAACGGTCCCCCGACGCAACGAATTCAATAAGTACATAATAATATTATTTTTTATCTTTTTAGAGGTCTTTTTTATCGAGGGTTTTTAAAATTTAAAATTTTTATTAATATAATACAGCTATGGGTTGCTTAATCTTAATTATTTAAGTATTGATACTAAAGACAGGGGATTACAAACTTTATTTAGTTGTAGAAAAATGGGAAGGTCCTTAAAATCTGATTACTGAACTAAATGTAATTTAAATATTTCTTATAAGATATATTTGACAGGGCACTTTGCGGTAATATTAACCACTTAAGTGCTTATTGGATCGAACAAACTTCAGCCATCAATAAAAAATACAACCCCGCTTTTATTTCTTGATCCCTGGTTTCTGAACGACTTCTTAAACTTTGATCGATGATCTTGACAATATTTTGAGTTGAAAGAGTACAGAATCCAGTTATTAACCATAGACGTAACATTTATTCTTTGTATGTCTATATTTACTTAATATTTTTAAAAATATATAAGAAAATCTAAATATGGCTATTCCTTTGCTACAGTTTTTTAAATCTATAGCCAGAGTGTATTTGCGTAAGCAACATTAAAATTTAAAACAAATTTATCTGAACTTCAAAAACATGTGTTTAAATTTCAAATATAATTGCCTTGATCACTAAATAATGAATTAAATATAAATAAATTTCATTCAAAAATGCTGTCACGATGAATTTGGTATATTTCTGTTATACCAAAATAACAATGTTTGAAGCCGACAGAAACGATAATTTGTTTGGTTTATGAATAAATTCTACAAAAATTAATTATCTTGTAAAAAATGCATATTATCCCAACTTAAGTGGCTACATTTATCTACACAAGCGCAAAAAAGTCAGATATCTATTTCTCCTTCACTCTTTTCTGTTTAATCCTTCTATACCTGTTTACACTCCTCTTCATCGGACTTTTTTTTCAATCCAAACTTTCGCAATAAATGCCGTCCAATTTTGAAATGAGTTGCCAAAGTCATTTAAAAAAAATCACGTAATATTTTTAAAAGTCTTGTTGAAGAGATTATTCTAATATTAAATATTGCACAAATGTAATATGTATAAATATACGTATACATATTACATGTATTATTATTATTAAAATTATTTATATATGTCGTAGATGGGAGGTATATTAGATGGCTTGTTCGTTCTTGATGGAGTCTTCTTGTTCAGGATCCGAGGCGTAGGGTCTCAGGCAATTAAACCACACAGACACAATATGACAATTACTTGTATTAAATGTAGGTAATCACAAATTACTTAGTAGGTATACAATTATCAAAGTTGCGTGAACCACCGGTCCCGTTTGGGGGGTCCGGACTGTAAGGCTCACACTAATGAATAATCCTCTCGTCTCGATGCTCTCGGATATTTAAAATGTCTCCGGTGCCCCTCCAAACGATTCCGATCACGTGACTCGTTACGTCACGGCGTTCACACCCCACTGTTACAATGATATCAATTGAGTTACTAATTATCGTTAAATTATCGTGATCTGCGACACGGCCATACTGACAAGTCACACGCCCTCGTGTGCATATGTATCTGAAATCCAAACAATATACAACTGTAGATGTTGCTTCGCTCGGCCTTACTGACCACATAAAAAAAAATCATGAATCTTTCTAATCGATAGTTCTGATAACTGAAGCTGTTACAGGCATAGAACAAAACTCAATCAAGGTTCATCATGGAATTCGACTAATTGTAGTCAAGATAGACAACCATCATTAGCGTCAAGTCAAGATAGACAACCCGCATTGGCGTCAAGTCAAGATAGACAACCCGCATTGGCGTCAAGTCAAGATAGACAACCCGCATTGGCGTCAAGTCAAGATAGACAACCATCATTGGCGTCGTCAATAAAATAGACATCGTATAAATTATCATTATCATCAGAACAGCCTGCAACTGAACAATTATCATTATCATCATCGTCATCATTGACGTCCAAAATTATCAAATTACAACAAACTTTTTATTATCTTATCTCATAAAAGATTAATAAGATCGGATACACTGAAACACTTAAACTTTACATATGATTTCTGTCTAAATGAATTGATTTTCTTTGACTTAGCGAGCATTTAGCACTTGAAACGTAAGTAAATTGAAACGAATCACCTTTATGCTGTGACGTGATTGATGATGGATAAATTGCGCAGACATCAACGCGTTGCTCGCACCGCACTATACCAGTACCACTGCCATAGCAGTCATCGCCACGAAAGCAGTCACCACCATTAGCACCATCAGCGCCATCAGCGCCATCCGCGCCGCGCCATCACCGTCATCCGCGCCCCGCCATTACCGCCATTCGCGCCGCGCCATTACCGCCATTCGCGCCGCGTGGTCACCGCCATAATTTCTCATTTCCTTCTTTCTTCATTAGCAACGATTCTTTCTTTCGTAGAATTCTTCCAACGGTTTGTCATATAATCTAACAAACGACTTGCATAAGCAATTAAATAGGTATTTTCACTCGATTTTCTTGATATGTGGGTAGATCTCAATTTTTAAGTTATGAGATAACATAAATTTATTTTGATTGATTGATTGATTTACAACCATTGATTATCAACTATTGATTGCTTGTATTGATTCTGGAACTTCCTTGTTATTATCTTGTAGTGTGCGTTCCAAATAATAAAATCACTTCATTTCTTGCTTGAGGTTATTTGTAGCTTCAATAAATTTATCTCGCGGGTAGTTGGTGGTTTTGATGCCCGAGTGAATCCCACTTCTGATGTCGGAGATAAGAGGTATATTCGTGGCTTGTTCGGTATTGATGAAGTCTTCTGGTACAGGATTCGAGGCGTAGGTCTCAGGCAATTAAACCACTCAGACACAATATGACAATACTTGTATTAAATGTAGGTAATCACAAATTACTTAGTAGGTATACAATTATCAGAGTTTCGTGAACCACCGGTCCCGTTGGGGGGGTCCGGACTGTAAGGCTCACACTAATGAATAATCCTCTCGTCTCGATGCACTCGGATATTTAAAATGTCTCCGGTGCCCCTCCAAACGATTCCGATCGCGTGACTCGTTACGTCACGGCGTTCACACCCCACTATTACAATGATATCAATTGAGTTACTAATTATCGTTAAATTATCGTGATCTGCGACACAGGCACCGGAGACATTTTAAATATCCGAGAGCATCGAGACGAGAGGATTATTCATTAGTGTGAGCCTTACAGTCCGGACCCCCCAAACGGGACCGGTGGTTCACGCAACTTTGATAATTGTATACCTACTAAGTAATTTGTGATTACCTACATTTAATACAAGTAATTGTCATATTGTGTCTGTGTGGTTTAATTGCCTGAGACCCTACGCCTCGGATCCTGAACAAGAAGACTCCATCAAGAACGAACAAGCCATCTAATATACCTCCCATCTACGACATCAGAAGTGGGATAAGGGATTCACTCGGGCATCAAAACCACAAACTATCTACAAGATAAGTTTAATGAAGATAAAAATCACGTCAAGCAAAAAAATAAAGTGATTTTATTATTTGAAACGCACACTACAAGATAATAACAATGAAGTTCCAGAATCAATACAATCAATCAATAGTTGTAAATCAATCAATGGTTGTAAATCAATCAATTATGAAGAGAAACGTTTATGTTACTTTATAACGTTATAATTGAGATCTACCCACATATCAAGAAAATCGAGTGAAAATACCTATTTAATCGCTTATGGAAGTCGTTTATTAGATTATATGACCTTTGGAAGAATTCTACGAAAGAAGGAATCGTTGCTAATGAAGAAAGAAAGAAATGAAAAATTATTTCGGTGACAACGAGGCGCAAATGGCGGTAATGGCGCGGCGCGGATGGCGGTGATGGCGCGGCGTGGATGGTGCTGATGATGTTGATGGCGGTCGAGGCAATGGCAGCTATGGCAGCGGTGCTGGCATGGCATGTGGCGAGCAACACGTTGATGTCTGTGCAACTTATCCACCATTGGGCACGTTACAGCGAAAAGGTGATTCGTTTCAATTTTCTTACGTTTCAAGTGTTAAATTCTCGCTAGTCAAAGAAAATCAATTCATGTAGACAGAAATCATATGTAAAGTTTAAGTGTTTCTGTGTATCCGATCTTATTAATATCTTTTGTGAGATACGGTAGTAAATAAAAAAAGTCGGTAATAATTTGAGAATTTTGGACGTCAATGTTCATGATGATAATGATGATAATTGTTCTGTTGCTGGCTGTTCTGATGATAATGATAATTCATACGATGTCTATTTTACTTGACGCCAATGATGGTTGTCTATCTTGACTTGACGCCAATGCGGGTTGTCTATCTTGACTTGACGCCAATGATGGTTGTCTATCTTGACTTGACGCCAATGCGGGTTGTCTATCTTGACTTGACGCCAATGATGGTTGTCTATCTTGACTCCTATGCGGGATGTCTATCTTGACTTCAATTAGTCGAATCTCATAGTGTACTTTGATTAAGTTTGGTTCTATGCCTGTAACAGCTTCAGTTATTATAACTATCGATTTTAGAATGATTCATGATTTTTTTTTATGTGGTCAGAAAAGGCCGAGCGAAGCAACATGTACAGTTGTATATTGTTTGGATTTCAGATACATATGCACACGAGGGCGTGTGACTTGTCAGTATGGCCGTGTCGCAGATCACGATAATTTAACGATAATTAGTAACTCAATTGATATCATTGTAATAGTGGGGTGTGAACGCCGTGACGTAACGAGTCACGCGATCGGAATCGTTTGGAGGGGCACCGGAGACATTTTAAATATCCGAGTGCATCGAGACGAGAGGATTATTCATTAGTGTGAGCCTTACAGTCCGGACCCCCCCAACGGGACCGGTGGTTCACGAAACTCTGATAATTGTATACCTACTAAGTAATTTGTGATTACCTACATTTAATACAAGTATTGTCATATTGTGTCTGAGTGGTTTAATTGCCTGAGACCTACGCCTCGAATCCTGTACCAGAAGACTTCATCAATACCGAACAAGCCACGAATATACCCCCGATCTCCGACATATATTTAAATTATTATTTTGATATTTTATATTTTGTATAGACTAATCACATCTGATTTTTTCGTTTTTTGTTTCGTTTCGATTTTTTCGGTTGATAAAAAATGTCTGTTATCATTAAGCCCGTTTGTTGTACATTTTTATTTTATATTAAATCGTCCAAAGAATAATAAGCCCTTATAATAATAATGAAATATTTTGGCAGTCCTAAAACATAAGGGTAAAGTAAATTTGTTATTACTCATATTTTTGTAAGAGCGTTACTTCATTTATATTTGGATACTTTTCCTAACTGAATGATTTAACAATTCGAATAAAATGTAGACAGAAGGGTCCATTTTAGAAACTGCACTCACTAAAAGAGGATTTCTGGAAACTCCACCTCTGTATAAAATAAAAATGTGTAGGACAGTTATTATGGACCTACTTTATATTTTATACTTTGTTTACAAAACTCTCATAGGCTGCTAAATAGCTTCTTACTTATGTTTTAAATAAAAGTTTATTGGTAAAATAATCAATATCGTACATCGTAATAGGCGTATCATTCCAATACACCTTAAAAAATTTCTTTGAGAAATAACTTTTTTAATTACTTGTAAAATTCTATTCCAAATTCCTTTTTTTTTTTTAATTTGATCTAGGGCAATGCTTGACTACATTCCACTTGATGGTAAGTGGAGTGTAGTCTTAGGTGGTAAGACGCATTACCCTAGCAACCTATTCACTCTTATCTTGAAGACACCCACATTGTATTCTTAATTATTTAATATTAACTTGCTTAACATGCGTAATGTACTTTTCATTTTCCCGAATAAACTTTATATCGACATATGGATCTAAATCACTAGTGGCATAAAGTTGTTCTAGGACAAATGGTACTATTCCCATTTCCATTCGACTCATTAATCCCCTTGGATACACATCACACATATTTATGGTGTTACGTAACTATTAACTTGTTGACGGTAATGGGAGTTCTGTCACTAGAATATGTTGTCATTCAATTGTCAAGTGGGACCTATTTTGTAATAATAACAGTTGTCCCATCACGAATTTTGAATTTCTGATGGAATCTTAAAAAGTATCACTATACAACATAATATAAATACCGTTACTATAAACATAATATAACTATCATTTTTTCAATGTGATAATTGTCTTGCGTCAGCACAACGACATTTACTAATTAACCCCTACAAGAAATTAGAACTACTCACGAGACGTTCACGAGCCGAAATATCGTGAAAACGATCTTGCCAACTCGGCGTTTTGTTTTTATAACGACATAAAAAAATTAATTAATTAAGTGTAATAACCTAATTTTTTAGGTCTATAATAATTAAATAAGTGTTCTATATCACATTGAATGTTATTCTGTTACGTAAAATCGTTATATTTTTTAAACCCTGAACGGATGTCATGTCATAAGCTAATTTAGCAGTAGTAAATCATGTTAGAATGTAATTTATAAAAAGTTAAAACATAAATCAAATTCTGTCAAGTGTAGTCAAATAATAATTAAAAACTTCTTACATTGTTATAATTACATTACAAAAACATAATATTTTTTCTTGTAAGTTGCGGCTAAAACAACGATAACTTTATCTTGTACTTAACTTCTCAAATTGGTAACTTTCAGAGAATTATTCAGGCGAACAACAAGTACGAAAAAAGTTGTTATATTATTAATATGTACCTTTTAAAATATCCCAGTAATTAAAACAAAATGAAAATGTTGACACTTATGTATAAAAAAATATACATCTAAGAATTAGTTTTATATTTTACACGGTGGTTTTATAATTTACTACAAAAATAGCTTGTATGTTGTCTCATCCCCTACAAAATTACCATATGTTGTGCTTTCATCCGTTCATCCTTTTCATGACTACGTTGAGGTCTCTACAAGAGGGATTAATTACATTCAAAATATATTTCAAATATCATTGTATGGTAAAAACGGTTTTGTGTTCATTTAAATTTATACCTTTCTTAATTTACTATACAAATTCGTCTCACTCATATTTAGTTTTATTTTTTACCAGACAAAAGCACTTAAAATATTTCTACACTTTCAAACTTCAGCTTCTGGTACTCGGTATACATTTTCAATATTTTTTGGCCATCGTTTCATATATTTAGAGAATTTATATTTACTTCTATTTCTTTTATTTCTAGAAATCGTCGCGATACTCATTATTGTAGTAATAACCATATCACCATTGATCTAAGCAAATTATTTGCTGGTGGTAAGGGTGTTAAACAACGATAAAAATATATAGAAATACACATAACAAATACTGCGAATATATTAATTAAACGACCAGACCAGAAATATGGATAGCTATGCTCATCACATACATGCCTGTCCCTGTCGGGAATCGAACCCGCGCCCAATTGCGCCGCTATACAATAGGTGTCTACACTAACCACTCGACCAATAGGGCGGTCGTAAATAAGTAACGTTAACCCAGTTTACATAATATGATCTGTATCTGTCTGTCTTCTCTGGTGAAAACGAACATTAGATTAATAAAATTAAGGCAATAAACATTTGAATAAGATCTGTATCTGTCTGTCTTCCTTTGTGAAAACAAACATTAGATTGGTAAAATAAACGCAATAAACATTTAAATAAGAATCATAGATGATGCCAATGCATGAAAACTGGACTTAGTTAATAAAAATAATAAAAAAATTACACTTCACTTGAAAAGGACTATAAATGAAACGATAACTGGCGATTGGCATGTATTGGTTGTCGGCATTATATTCCTAGTGTTATTTACAAATCTTAGTTTTTAGTAACACGGTTCGAATAATAAAGGATCTATGAAAAAAAGCCGTCTGCTTAACTTATTTATTAAATGACAATTATCCATAATAATGACTTTTTAAGCTATTAATTCAATCAAATCATTGATATATCAATTCAATAAATGAGCGACTTAAGAACTCCGATAGAGTAGGTAATTCTTGGTTACAGTAGTGCATAAACAAGTTGGTAATTGTTAGTCCTCCCTATCGTGAAATCGTTAGTATTATAGTAAACTTTGGATATTTAACGTAGATTTATTTAGCTGTAATTTTTTTTTTGTTATATTAATGCTGTTTGTTAAATTAATAAATGTTGGCAATTTATTGAATTGTATTGAATTAAAAAAAAAAACCATTTCCCTAAAATGGTTTGACTTTTCTTTTATTTATGAATTATAATTGTATGTCTATATCTAGTATAGAAGCGTAAGTATAGTGTCTTTGAACACAGTTGTACACAAAAGACTCCCACACAAAAGACTCCCGAGAACCCATGTTGAATATAACTGGAAGCTACATCTGAATAGACCCCTACATCTTAGAACAAATACCTTAAGACATTATACTGTGGAATTTTGTGTATGCAAAGGGGACTGGTCTGGCTATGGCGATATGAGTGAACTGTCGTTTTTTGTAACCAATAGTCATTGCACTGAATAGTAAAGTTCAAACGCATTTCTAGACATTAATTACTGTGTTCAATACTGTGTAAACAAATCTATGATAAAAAGTTATTTTGTTTTTTTTTATTTCTCGACATGACGACAAACGATGCTCGATCATCTGGAAATTATACATTTATATTCGAATCAATATTTTCTATTATATTTAAATCACGTACTATGTTCCTCTATTTCCTTCGAAATAATGGATATTATTTTAAAGGAAATAGAGAGACTGAAATATTAACTGTGCATTTAATGTATTCTCGTCATCCGATGTTGAGACAAAATACAATATCTTGTATGTAATTTGTACCTGAAAAATTGTTTGCATACTCAATATTCTACCTTCATACTAAGTATTGGTTTTCAAAACTGGATGATATTAAGTGTGTATCACCTTGATTAAACAAATAGCTAACGAAGGGTATAGGATCATGGTACTATCGTCTTTTATAACAATGAATATTGTAATATTAATCGAACTACAATAAGGCTTTGACTTCTATAAGTGAAAACCAAAAGTGAACACTGAAATTAAAGAATTGAACAAGAAAATCGGAATATTTGATCGTAATTTCTTAAAATCTATAACTGAGATTCACATCACAACATCACACCTTTTTTATAGCTAAATATCTTTAATACAATTAAAGTGCTATCGATTGTACCTTAAAATATATTCTGAAAATTGTTTTAATCAGATAAATTAATTATTATATTAGATTATGATAATCATATAATATCATATCATAATAATGACTCCGATTATGATAATATAAAGTAAAAGTACTTCGTTATCACTAGTATTTAATAGTAGAGTAATGATCAAACGAATTGTTAAACTCAAATATAAAATAAATAAATTTCGTTTTTCTTCATTATGTTGTATCATTTAATATCAAACATTAAGTTTAATACATTAAAAATAAGTTAGGGAAAATTTTCCAAAGATTTTCTGAATTCAACTTTCTAAAAAGCAATATTTAGTTAGATTAATTGATGAAAACTTTTCCAAATACATTAGCATAGTTATGAAAAACGTTATGCCTGTGGGATCACAATAGTTTGAAACTTTATTGTGTTACGAAGCGTATGTGAATTTATTTTATAATTGTATAACTAGACGCACAATTAAATGGAAGAATAATTGTTTCAGAAATATGAAAAGTCGAAAAAAGTATATAATGATAAAATTCTAAGCAATTTCACGATGATGTCATTCATATATGTGTCAGATTTGTCTTTGTACAAGACAAAGACAAATCTGCCATCTTAAATCGACATTAAAAATAGATAGAACATGGAGATTTATGTCAAATCGTAGAATCGAATTTTAAAATAATTTTATGTTAACATTCTGTCATTTTAGTTTTCAAATAAATAACTTTTCTCGAATCTATAAAGTGCGTACTTTCTTATTGTTACACTTAATTATGATAATATAAGTAGTGAAACATCACCACTTTTACGAACAAGTAGTTGTCTTAAATAGATATTTATAGGCTATTATCACGTTATTTAATCGGAGTTGGCCCGACTAGTTTCGAACCCATATGGAATTAAATACATTGAGTAATCTATTTAATCAGTAGTTGAACGTGTTAATGACATTGATATAGAAATGGCTAAAATACATAATTTTCAACTGGAACTATGCAATTAAAACTACGATAAGAATGAACAATGGTTTCAGCATTCAATTATTCAAAGAAATGGTATTCCGTATAAGAAAAGTTAAAATTTAATTAAACTTGAAAAGACTTTGGCTGAGAAAAGTAATATTTTCTGAAAACCTGAATTCAGATATAGATTTTATCACTAGAGTGACTAAAAATATAATTTATATAGTAAAAACCATTTTTTTTTTACTAAAACAAAAGAAATATCAAACAAATGTTTAATTTAGTTTAAGTATTATTTTGTTGAGGTGAGACTCATATCTAAAAGGTAAATTAAATTTTAAAGAATTCATTACTCTCAAAAATTTCTCATACAAATAAACTTAGTCGGACTCGTATTCAGTTTTGTTTTTTACCAGACAAAAGCACTTAAAATAGTATTACACTTGAAAACTTCAGCTTCTGTTACTCGGTGTATTTGTGTACATGTTGAGTATTTCTAGGTCGACCCCACATATCAACTACGAATATTTATAGAACTCGAATCTATTCTTATTCCAATTATTACTTATAAAAATACGAAAAGATTGTATCTAGTTTCTTAATAACTCCGTAACTGCAAATGGAGTCTACATTGTAAACAAATTGATATAAAATTTAAATATCAATTTGTTTACAATGTGGACACATTGTAAACAAATTGATATTTAAATTTTATATGAGCTACTGATGAGCTACCGTGTCGCCAATTGGAAGAGCGAGGTCGGGATCGAATTCCTGCGGTTTGATTTTTCATTATATATTTATATAAAATGTAAATAAACTTAACATAACTATACATGTTTATACATATTTTCTAACATTTTTTAAAATTTTTATAGAAATAAAAAACAGTAAAATCATATGATCATTGATTATAATGAATTTCTAACTCGTATCCAAAAAATAAAACTATAAAAATATTTAATCAAGATGCATTATATTTATCACAAAAAGTTATTGATGTCATAATACAATTTGTTAAACAACAATTTAAGTATATTTTTCATTATGTAGAAAATGGTTAAACTCTTTAATATTGTAGAAATTGAAATACAGGAAACATAACACTTATTTTAATATGTTGTATTGTATATATTTAGACCTCGTTTTACTGACTAGCATTTTATAATTTGTATTAATTATATTTTTTTACAACTTCTTTAGTACCAAAAACATAGTGAAATAGACACCACGTCCAACGGTCCCCCGACGCAACGACTTCAATTAGTACCTACACAATAATTTTATTCTTTTTAGAGGTTTTTGTGTATCGGAGGCTTAAAAAATTTTATAATTGATTCTTTTTTTCGTCTTTTAAAGTTTCTATACATTGAATGTACCTATGAACACACTAATTTTCACTTGTATAAGTGTTTAATATCAATAAAGAATCTTTCACTAGCACCAATAAAAGTTGAATATCTTGGAGACCACTACTTTTATTGCAACCAAATATAGCTAAGAACCATCTCGACGGATCAGGGTTTCGATTGAAAAAATAACAATTAAATCCGCACACGCGTTTGGCTGCCAGGATGCCACAGAGAGACAGACACACAGATACACAGCTCAAACTTATAACACCCCTCTTTTTGGATCGGGGGTTAAAAAAAAGTTAGTTGTTGTTTTGCTTGTAATAGTAACAGCAAATTATTGTTTTTATTTCTATAAATACACAGACCGCAAGTGAGTGTACAAGTGTACTTGTGTTAACTTTAAAAGGAGACATAACTTCGGGAACAATACCTTAGTTCAAGTTGTTCTACTGAAACTTTGACTTTCTAGTAAGTAACTGCTATGTCTTGGTATGAACAGGTTGATTCCTTATATTTACAAAAAGAAATAGGTAAACATTACCTGGGGGACAGCAAGCTTTAGTACTCGCTTCTTTTCGCAACATTGAAAAAGAACAGTTTTAATCTTTTTTACCCTATTTCTTGCTTTTCTTGAGGTTGAAGAATGTTTGTGATTACCTTAATTATATCTTTAAAGTTTAATCTTATAACTTTTTGTCAACGTTTATAATTGAAGAAAATAATTCTCATAAGTTATTTTAGTTCAAAATCATATTAACGGATGAATATGCATAATTATATGATGAATGAATATGATTGCTTATTTTTAATATACTTACTACAAACTCAAGAGTATAAAAGCAAATAGAACATGACGTCTTCTCCTGATATTAAACACAAAGAGGTTTCATTTGATAACATTTTAAGCGCACATCCTAGTCGAGAAATGACATAAAAAGATATTAAAACGAGATTTTAATGAGCATTGTTACGGAACGAGCTTATTTGAATCATATTTTTAAGACATATGTACGGTAAATACAACTAAGAGAAATGTTTTGTGCGTTTTTTTTATTTTACAAAAAAATATAACATTAATATTCTTTACTTTACTTGTCCAATCTCTTATCCTTCCCATTCTTAATTACGCTGACACTTCCTATCTTGGTATTACAGAAGATCAGCTAAACAAACTTGAGCGCTTACAAAATTTATGCCTTAGGATTAATTTCATATTTCGTTTCACTACTTCGCGAAAAACTCAAGATGCTCCCAATTCGTCTTTTCTGAAATACTCATATACTTTGTCTTCTTTACTCTATACCGTTTAATCCACTAACTATATACTACTTGAAAGAACGGATTGGATAAAATAAAAACTCGCATAACCGTAGAACGGTATATGTATACAACTTACAACTTAAAATTCCTTCTCACTCTACTGCTTTATACAAATTCTTTCACTGTCCAAGCTTCTCGTCTCTGGAATTAATTGTCTTTGTCTATTCGATGAGCTCAAGCCCTCAACATTTTCAAAAATGTCGTGAAGAACCAATTCCTTACATATTAGTTACTCTTTTTCACAGTATCTGTTTTGTATCTTCGTTTTTTAGACGTCTGTTTTGTATATGCTTTTAAAAGACATATTAATATATTTACGATAATTTGTATTTATTAAGGTATATATATTATATTATTATAGGTATGTATATTATATTTACTACCTACTATTCATATTAAGTTGAATGAGGCCATTTTACCTCCCAAAGTCTTATCCACGTAAGTAAATATTTTACATGTGACCAGTTTTGGTTTAAAATATTTGATAACAGAGTAAATTAAAATTTTGAATAACAATCCATGCATGTTTATAACATATGAATAAACATTTCACTTTCACTTTTTTTCGTATTTGCCGTTTGCGTTAAAGATATTGAAATAACATTTATTCAAATAAAATGTTTTTATCTGAGTTGTATTTAATTTATCTAAAAACCTATTGCTTGAAATATTGAAGTTACTTCCTTATAATTATCGGAGTCACAGCTTTCTATTATCCAAGCACTGAATGGCTTACATTTCAGTATGTCGGTAGAAAAATATGTTTTTTTTTTATATCAGGATTTCTAAAGAAATATCTTGTTACCTCTGAGAGATTTCTTGTTAATGACATATATATTGAATAAAGAAGTCAAAGAAATATAAACTGGGACCATTGATTACTTTATATAAGTAACATACACAGTTGCTTAATTGCATTACTACATTTTACTTATATAATAGCAAAATAGCCTTTTAGTAGTTACAGTGATAAAAGCGGCGGAATAGATAGTGCTGTGAGACGTGAAAAACAGTTAAATAACGCCACCAACATCGACTCACTTCCCGCCAAAGCCTGTGGCGCTAGAGATTTTTTAAAATGAACACGTGGGTATCGCTAAAAAAACTAAGTTCGTAATATTATATATTTTTTCGAAATAATCAGAGATGTGTCTGGTGTTATTTTTGTGACCTAAAACTTTCTTTTTGCGATAAAACTTTGTATTTTTATTTCTTAGCCTCAAAAGATCAATTTAGGTGTTGCGGCTAAGTGTCTTTTGCTAGGGGCCGATTGTGCAGGCCCCATAGTTATTCTTTTCAACATCTATTACGAAAACGATTTGTCCTGTTCTGACACAGAAGAGAGAGACCAAAAATCCAGCTCACACACTCACCTTTCCTCACAAGTAACTTATCAGATTCAATAGCTCCGTTTTTACTCACTCAGTTGCAAGAAATTTTAAGGTTAAAATAGAAGCAACTAAGAAAACTTTAACACATTTCAGCAATAAGGAAGGTTTTACATACAAATTACTAAGAAAGCGTAGAAGATGAATATTTTTGTCTAATATGTTGTGACCCATTTGATACCAAGAAAGTTGGTGAGAGATTGGTAGAGTCTGTTTTGGAAGAAACAGGTACATGTATAATAATATAACATGTAAATAATATTCCTTCTGAAAAGGTTTTTCGTTACATTTGGTTTTGTTAGTAACATTTTGCCCCATTTAGTGTAACAACCAGCCCCTGGTGCGTGGTTGAAAGTCACAGTTCTTTTTTTTTATTTATTTCTATCTAGACATAAGTCTAAGGTTTGGTATACAAAATGTATTATAAATTCAAATACTGAATAGTTACACACATACAAAATATACACTCCGGTAAAAGAATAAAACCAATAAAAAAACATGACGCTTTAAAATTAAAATATCACAACCTACCCCGGTTTCCCCTATTATTATATTTTTTCGCAGAGTTAATGAATATGTAGATTACTTCGTTAACTTCCATTCAATTAACTTATGTAATAAATATGAAGGAAAAAAATATAACATTCGTTTAACGCCGACCTTATAACGGTTACGGCCGAAATTCGACCGTAATCGAAAGTATTAATGTTTATGATTAACACCTTTGTGCATATTTATTTTTGTTTTTGTTATATAACGTCAAGTGACTTATCAACTCTTTGACATCACACAAATCTACATTGAATATGTCAACGATAACAACGATGTAGTGTGTGTAATGTTTATCATCGTAGTGTGTTTAATGTTTTAAACATTAATTTACTGTATTAAAAGTGCATTATTATTGAAAAATATTAACCTTCTGCACTTCTCCTGCACATAAACTATAAGTGTGCCCAATTATATACTACTTTACCCTCGCAATTCTCGTAATTTTTAATTTTCGCTTCCTTTTTGGTTTTCGTATTAATATATTGATTTATATTATTAATATTCAAACTATATTTTTAGTATTCATGTAGAAATTAAATAAAAAAATATAAGAATTCTAATTAATCACAACATTTACATATTTCACATAATTTAATAACACGAAATCTATAGGCGCGGGTTCGAATAGGGATTTGAATAGGGCAGGGGCCCTTATTGGTTTATTTTTCATTCTACATTTATATAAATTGAAATAAGCTTAACATGGCTGTACATGTTTATAGATATTTCCAAACCCTAAACGACAAATTTACCGCAGTAACAAAATACTAGATAAGCTACTCAAAGTAGGTACTCAAAGATCACATCGTGAAACACTATTCCCACCTATAAAGCTACCGCTCTCAAATAAGTATGCCACAATAAGTCATAAACTTAACACTTGTTAATTACTTTATAGGAATTCATCTCTACCAATTATTTAAAAATACCCTCGACTCCTAACAGAATATATAAAAGTGCTGTTAACAACCAAACATATAAATAAAATTGTAATCCAACCACAGCTAGTGTGAAATGAATAATAAGTCATCAATAATATTAGTCAGTTAGAATAAAAAGGGAGGTTAATTACGTGCTAAACTATCGACATACTACTAAACTGACAATTTAAGACTGACGAAAGGATGGGGGAGGTCTACAAACTAGTAAAAAAACGTCATTTTGACATTCTCGAGCATGTTTTTCTGCAATTTTTATTGCATATTCTAACGATGGCCATGGGCTAACGTTGCATCCAAATTGCCAAATTATTAAATTTGAATAAAAATCTGACATGTTTAGCACATAGGGCACGGATGTTTTCAATATCTGACGCGCTAGAGAATGTCCATGCAACAGTTTTTTTTTTCATTTTGAAAATCTATAAAACTTCCCCACCGATAACAAAGGTATACATTATATATTATTTTTTTCTTTTTATCATTATAATTGCGAATCATAACTAATAACTGGTAAAAAAAAAGATATAAAATTATAACTTTTCTATACTTTTTAATACTCAATATAATAAATATATATCGTATATCGTAATAAATAGTAATTGTAATAATTTAAAACCACTATTAATTACTAAAAAAATAAAATGAGTCTGCTGTCTTGTTCATTTTTTCCTATAAATTTAAAAATAATTATATTTTTGTATATAAACTTTCTTCACCCATGATTATTATATAAAATTAACTTATCTTTGCTTCTGTCAATTTTAACGAATACTTTCCAACTATTCAAAGCCAAATAAATGATTGGAAATTTGATACGGTTCGGTTTCTACTCACGATGTCGGAACATAGCGGGCTCGCGACATGATGTGAGTGAAGCGTATGGAAGAAGGTAGTTCAAGGAGGTCTGCAGCAAAAGATCTAAAATTACATGTTGAACTTCTTCATTATCAGCTTCAATTAAAACCATATTTTTTTATAGATTAGTGGAGATCAAAATACCATCTTACCATCTATAATCTTGAGGTTAGCTCTTTGCCAATCTATTACTAAAATAATCAGTTATTAAGAAAGCAAATAGTTCAGGATTAACAGCTATATTCCTTTATATAATATATGTTATCGATCCTTCTTAGCAATAATAACAATGTTCAGAAAACACTTACATCATAAATGGAAATTAATCACAATAAATCCTTTGAGAAGTTAAAAATATTTTAGAATATGCAATTTGATAAAATTCAAAATAACACTAAGGTCTGATATCATGATTAAAAAAAAAGAGTGGTTTAAATACGAATGTAATGTAACCTAAATGTAACCCGAAGACAAGTTAACTCACTACAAATAATTTGTCTTCAAGTCTCAGTGACCTCGTCCCTAGCATATGTAATATTAAATAAATGGGTAAATTTATACATAAGCAGATAATGCTACTCATATTTCATACAAAATTATTTAATTAATTAAGGTAAATGCATATATGCTCAAGTATAGATTTGATTCGATTTTATATTGCATATACAATAAATAGTATTGATACCATCCTATTAAATTTGCGTTCATTATAAATTTCTGCAAAAATACTTCCTATACTCAATAAAGTTCAATCAGTAAATACACTATTATTTTAAATAAAGTATATTATTGAGTTCATATTTTTAAAGGAAGTATTAATTATATATATTTGTTAGAAATATAACTATAACTATACTATATTCCTATGTATTTGTAGAAATTAGTTGCCAACTAATGAACTATATCTCACAAACGTTGATTAGTTTAAAATTATATGAAAATGTTGCAGCTATTGCTGGTTTATTTAATTTAATAAATATATTGTTATTATATGTTAAATATAAATATTCTTCATTAAATTTTATAACCGAATGAACTGTTACAGTTATTGTAATTGCAATTCACAAATCGTTTGAAATGTATCTTAGTTTAAAACAACTTCTTAACTCTACTAACTTGTATTAAAGTTGCGAGTTGGGACTTACTAATTGCGATTACCGCAATGTAAATAGCAAATAAGTAATTACCTAGATAGAAATAGAGTACTTATATCATGTGCAATACATAATATTTAATATATTCAACATATAAAACAATATTTAATTCTCTCTAATAATATAATGTACATACGTATTAAAGGTAAAGTATTTATACTTATTGCATAAGAAGCTTTCGCCGATGAAACGTCAATATCTTGGAGACGACTGTTTTTATTTCAACCAATCATAGCTAATAACCATTTCGACAAAAATACCTTTCGATTAAAAAAACCGCATTCAAATCCGTCCACAGGTTTGGCTGCTACATTGCCACAGACAGGCACACAGACACACAGATACACAGATTGACATTTCAAACTTATAACATCCCTCTTTTTAGTCGGGGGTTAAAAATACATAAAGTCGTAATAACATTTAAATTAAGTTCAGATTTTACAAAATTATTTCTTACAATTTATGTTACAAATAAATAAAATGAAGACTACATTTCATGGCCCATAAAATTATAAACATGTATCTGTAGTATTAGTTTCAGAACATTAGCTCACCGAGAAACTAGAACATTTTATCGTTATAAAGCCATTATATTTTACGATGAAGTAAATTTCTAGGAGCTGAGTGTCGGCAGTATGCATGCACACAGGTATAATATATTTAGCTACACATATTAACTTTAATTTACAGTTATAGGAGCTATATAATATCTTATTACATATAGATGGATGTTTTAGGTTACTGATTTATCCTTAGATAATTTGGTGAACTAAAAGTTTTACAAAAAGTGTTATAATATGGTCATTTCTAAATCAAAATTGTATTACGTTAATCAGGAGACCAGTGTTCAAATCCTTATTATTGAACATTAGTTAGAGTCACGGAACTGTACCAAACTATTATCAAAAAGGTGATATGTATCAATAGTAATCAATATATCGATTATATAGTACTGTGATATAAGATTAGTGATTCTGTGTTATGAAATTTTAGTCCTAAGATATTTTTTGGCATAAAAGATTTCTAAGTGTTAATATTTACTTCTTGCAATTTATTTTTAATGCCTGGGCGATAATAATGATAATGTAACATTTAGTCAACAAAATAATGTATTAAGATTAGTATCTATTGTTTTTTATACTTAAAAGTCACAACAGGTTTCTTAGTTTTCGTCGTCCTTAAGAAGTAATTTATTAAGCCCAGAGAATAAAATGATATACAATTTCTTAGTATTTCAATAATAATCCAAAAATACATGGTAGTTTTCTCAAGGGTATCCCATCCCTTTTAAATAAATAATGACGTTTTGTTAAGCCATGGAAGTGTATATAAAAGCTTAACAAAGAATATTATTATTTTATTGTTCTAGGGATAGTTTTTTTTTAATTTAATAAACATGTATTTTAAATCCTAATTTCAGAAATAAATTTATCCTTATAGAAGGATGTCTGGTTGATTTAATAAAGGTTTATTAATTGTTACTAAGGGTATAAACAACAGACTGAAAGTGGGATGATGCAGTGAGAAATAGTATTATTTACATAAATGATAATTGTAACCGTTACAAAAATAATAAAACTTTTTTGAGATTTTACCTAAATAAAAATGCATATGTCTTAAAGACTGGAAATAATATTTTAATCAGTTGTCTTTAGAAAATGGAATATGGTACACGGTAATTCAATGTGACCCTCTTCATGTACTTTGGTCTAGTATGGTCAGGTTGAGCATAAGATATGTTGTACTCAGACTTAGATCGGGACATGTTCCTAGGAATCAATTTTGTAACCTCATGAGAAAAAGGGCTTCACCCTACTGTAATACGTGCGGTTTAATAAATGGCGTATACCAATTCTTGGTTGAGTGTGCTCGGCACGAAACGGCTAGGTAAGCATTTATTCCATCCTTTGATTTACACAGAATAAAAGTGAATGTATTCCATATTATTTTGACACACCTAAACTCTGAAGAAGCGTATAATTTATTTAGATTATTTTACAATAGTTGATTAGTGTATATGTTTCTTCATTATTAGTTGATCAGTCTGATATCTTAACATATTGTTTTTTTTATTTATTTTCCGATTTTGTTGTACCGTCATCAATCTATTTTATATATACTTAACATCAAACAATTTAATTAATGTTAATAAGGCTTGGTTTAGTATCCATAGATGTATGTAATTATACCTTTGACAACAACAATCACAATTTACAAAATCAATTTAATTTACTAATCAATGATTATAACACGAAATCCAATTTTAAGATAACAACGTTAGAAGTAATTTAGTAATAAAACTATGACAGAAAACGACAAGTGTAACACAATAATAAAAGGCTACATAAGCTACTCAAAGTAGGTACCCAAAGATCACATTAACAATCACTATTCACACCTATAAAGCTGCCGATTTGAAATGAATATAACACAATAAATCATAAACTTAACACTTGTTTATTAATTTATAGGAATAGGTTATTAATTGTTTAGAAATACATGTGACAAAAAAAAATACCATAATATAACTACCGCATGTGAACTAAAATAAGCGTCTGGCTTTCCACACTTTTACGAAAGCTTTTAATTTGAATGAAAAAGTCACTTAAAGAAAAATATGGCTACATGACATTTATTAATCTAAGTCAACTGCAAAATCGAACTTTTCATGACACGTCCATTACACGAAATATCGAAAAACGATATACAGTCTTGTAAAGTTCAATATCGGCAATAAAATGCTAAAAAAGATTAATTGTTTCTTTAAAATTTTTGAAATATGTTATAAATGTTGCAGAACTATATTTCAAACGATTACATCACAGTTTAAAATCATTAATAATAAAAAGTTGTTGTATATTAAATTGGTTTTAGGGTCCTGTAGCACAAGTATATTATTTTAAAGAGCCTGCACTGAGCAATAGCTATCTTAATAATATATCTTGTTATATTTACTACATAATTAATATAGTTCAAACATATATTGAATGAAATTGTTTAATACATTCAATTCTTCTTATTTATGTTTCAAATCACGATAACTTTATCTAGTAAAAGCGCTGTCGTTCCGCCTAGGGCGCTATACACACGAGCTCTACATGTAAGTGTAGTAAGACGTGTTCATTTTTCATTCTCTAGACACTAGTATTGATAGCAAAATTATACTAAAACTTATTGAAAAACGTGTAACCTACTAATAAGCCACAGCATGTCATATAAAGTAAATCAATTAAAAAAAGTTATTTGAAATCACAAGGTCCACAATTTCTTAATAAGAAATAAGTTACAACAAACATTTATTTATAAGCTTGAATATAATAAAAAAAAATACTTTTATCTATTTACAGATGTAAGTAGTGCATGTGAGTAATTATTTTAATTTTTTTGCAGACAAAAGCTCTTAAAATAGTCTTAATAAGTTCAGCTTTTGAAACTCTGTCTACATGTTTAGTATTTCTCGGTCAAGTTTCCACACTTCAACAACATATATTTACAGAATTAAAACCTACTTTTATTCCCATCACTGCTTTGAAAAATAAAAGGGATTTCATCTAGATCCATAATTTAAAGATTTCTTCAAATCGAAATTGCAGCAAAACTCAGTGTAGCAGTAACTCAGTAATTCCATTACCATAATACCCACTTTACTTAATGTTTTCTAGTATTTATCTTCGTATAAGTTTTAATATTTTTTTTGTCATATTTCAGAATATTTTTAACTTTAAGAAAGCTATATGTTAAACGCAAAAACTGACGGTTAGATAAACTGTATTTTCTAAAAAAAATGCTTTCCAGTGACGACTGACTTTTGGTTTTTTATTAAAGACGAAATATTTTAAAATATGTATTCAATATCACGAAATTTTACCGAACTAGAAAAAACATGTAACCATTAATAGAAACATATCGAGAAATATTAAACCAATGTATTTCTCATGTTTGAATTCACGTCATGAATGTTGTAGTGAATGAATGGAGGCCCTTTGGCTTATAGTAACTTAACTAATACCAGGCTTAGTGCGTATTGCACCATACAGTAGTATTAGAATGTTCTGTCGAGATATTTTATAATGGAATCTAATTTTCAATATTTTCGATTATTTTTTTAAACACCTGATCCATCAAAATCTAATATCTACTTCAGTGTGTTTTAATTGTTTTATTAATTTTATTTTCATTAAGCAGTTATTTTTTTTCTCTATAACCGTATGATAAAGTCGTGATCGTTTAGACTCTATCTTACAAGGTTCATATACCCGGTGTTGTAAAATAATTATACTGACATTTTTACATTTCGCATTATATTGCACAAAATAACTAGCTCATTTTTATAACTTTAGAATACGTATTCAAGCACTAGGCGAACTGACAGTTTCGTATTGGAAAGTGACCATCTGTCTATTCTTTCTGTTGTAATTTTTTCTATTCCCGTGCCGCCATTACAAATCAACTAACATCATTGCGTTTGCTTCACTACTAAGTCGTTAATAAAATTGAAATTGTATTTAAAAAAAGCGTGACTCGAATCTGCGATCTGTGCGAAACCGTCCTTGCCACTCTGACATCTGAATTAATAGTTGCCATTCCAAATACAATTCTCTTTGGTAATGATGTTTTTTTACAATGGTAGAAACATTACACAAATCAAAATAGAAAACAATAAATATCATCTGCCGTGTTACCATTATATAAAATAACGGTTCCTAAAAGTAGCCTAGTAATAGTAACTTTAAGTAAGCGTCAATTACTTAAACAATGATTGAATAACATATTGTTTGTATTTTTTTAAGTATATTTATGGTTTTTTTATTACAAGCCACTTGGAATTATTGCTTCCTTAAGTATTTACGAACTTAATAAAGTGTTAGGATTGAATAAAAACTATGATTGCTATTACGATATGGTACGAGTTTGATCACGACCTTGGATTTTGAGGGACTTTTAAAATTCACCATATAATTAATAAATTCGTGCCACTATAATTTTACTGTCAAAATTTAGTAGAAACCTACAACTCGAGTAAGTTTCTCTGAATCTGAAATTGCAACTGACGTGTTTTAGAAATAATTTGTATTATTAGCGATATGTTCTGAATTTGATTTGCGAATTCTGTGTTTCATTCACAGATTTTTCTCTACGGTATATCTTGGTATTCGCTTTTATATGTTTATTAAACTTTCGTGGTTTGAACGTCAAGTTCCTGTTTATATCTTGTCATTGAAAAATGTGTTTCATTTGTATAATATGTACAAATATTTAAAATATAATATTAAGAACCTTCAAGAATTTCAGGTTCTTAATCCTCAACCTACTTTCAAAGGTAATTTCTTAGACTTATCCTTAACCCTAAACATTTCATACGATGAGGTTGTTAGCTAAAATCATAAGATTTTCTTTTAAAACATACGTAGAAATACAAAGTACTTATCTTTATTAGTAATTAATATATTTTCGTTAACTGTAAATAATCAAAAGTTAGCTTATACAAAAAAATATATTAGGAGGCGATCTTATTTATTCGAACAATTATTGAAAAATCGGATCTTCGAAAATTGTTACCAAAGTGTTTATTGCAAAAATAATACATATCAACTAAAGTAGACACGGTAGTTAAAATTAATTTATAAACAAGCTGTTAGAACCTAACATTATTTAAGCAACTTATCTTTACTCTAAATTCGAATTACTTAGACTCCAAAAATGAGAGATTAACTATTCACGAACTTTTTCTTACGAGTCAAATGTAACGATAATGCAAAGCCTTTCGGAGTTATTTGGATTACTTTTTAAACCCTTCATGAAACTTCAAACACTGCACTATTAACTAAGCAGCGATGTTTAATATAACAGACAAGCTTTTCAATGCATTTACTTTAACGTAAACTATTTTAAAGTAATATATAGTTTATTTGTTATAGGAATAATCAAATGATAAAAATAGTGTTTTGACAAATTTCTCCACTTAAACTTTTATCAATTTTGATCTTTATTATTATTTTTATATTTGCGTATGATAATCAGGCCTCTGCGAATAAAAAGTGTGTGATGAATAATGTTGGGAATCGGTCAGGTAACAAACTTTATTCGTAACCTCTTAACCATCAAAATTTTTTTAGTTACAGTGGACCGTCTAGGTAATATCATCGCCGGTATTGTTAATATCTTTTGAAAATATTTTCTTTTCTTTTAATAAAAAAGTCTCGGCAAGAATCCATAATAATTTTATACTCAGACCAAGGAACTAGTTTTGCCTTTCTTGCACTTTGAGTTACACGTCTACAAAAGGTGTATCCTTACATTTAAATAATTGCATAATTCACTCAGCCAATATGATAATAAGATTTTTATTATCTTTTCTAGTTACTTTACGTAACATATTATTGGTTCAGCATCAACAATATGCTTTTTATTTACTTCGGGTGTTTGTTTTCCTACTTGGGACATTTACTTCTCACAAATGTTCAGTTTAGTCAATTATATATATTTTTTTATTTTATGATTAGTTAATTAATGAATTAGATTTAAACTTCTAATTTATTTATTCCTACTTTATTAATTTATTACGTTTATTTAATCTCTAGACAAAGATATATATTCCTAACTTTAAGCACAATTACAATTTAGTAACACTCTAAGAACTTAAAGAACTTTAATAGTAAAAGTGTCGAGGATGTGAATGGTAATGCAAATATGAAATTGCATATTATATTAAATACGATAATTGATTCTCAACTTTTAACTACCATAGTCAATAAACGAATAAATGAAATTAAATCAACAGTGTTAAGCTAACTTAAAATGTGTGTTTACTTAATTTTGGCAGTTATATCAATGACAGGACAGGAAATGTTTAGGGACTTCCTTGTTGCCGTTTATATTTTTGGAAATTTAAAATTGTTAAAATATTATTTTGGACTGTACTATACTACTGTACCTACAGACGAGTATGTTCCAAAACCTATTAGTGTTCTCAATAACTTTTACAGCAAACTTAATATTAAAAAAAATATGTACTTTTTTCTTTTCTTTATTAAGCTGGCATTGACATATTCCCTATTGTTAGGTACAAAATTTTCTTGTAATAGCAATCACCCTAAAAAAAGAACATGTCAAGAAAAATCTAAATTCGAAAATATTTTTTTTTAAATAAAATTTATTCAAAATATTTCTTCATTGTCAAAGCTATTACCAGCTCGGGAAAACAAAATTATCACACACCTGAGAAGAACTGGCGACAGAAACACCGTGTGATTGTAATGTTCTTTTGTTTTTTTTTCAGTACTAGTAATAGGTAAGAAGATCTTAAATTCTAAATTACATAAAAACATTTTAATAATAAGTAAACAGAGAGAAAAAAAGTTTTTTTTCAAACATCCTGGCAGCGATCTGGTTTGAGTTAGTGTTTATGACTACATATATCAGTTATTTATTTTTATTTATTTATTTATATCTTTTCCACTTAGAATCATAATCAGTGATCACTTGTGTATGTCAACATGGAAGTGTCAGGAGGGCCTATTACGATAATCGTAATAAGCCCTTCTGAAAAAGCACTTTCCATCTTAATGTTAAAGCTATGAGGGTTCCAAACGCGTCCTGGTCTGAGAAGAACCATATAACAAACTCAGCCGGATATATTTTTGTTATTGTGATCACTGTTTCACAAACGTCAATCTTAAATGCAATTTTGGAACAACTAGAACCGTCGCATTCAATTGGAAAAGAAGCCTAATGATTTCAGGCAACGAAAATGAAATAATAATAACAGAAAATATATATATATAGGTATATAAATCTTCGGCCTGCCACACAACCAGTCACCGCAAGCAGCACCCCTAGACTACACTATTGCATTTACAACTTTTAAACGTTAGTAGTTAACGTTAGTACTTATGAATACTTTTTTTCTGCTTTATACAATCGGAAATTCACTCTATACTCTACGGCACAATGAAGCCCGAGCACTAAATGGTTTAGATCGCTGCCATCTGACATATATTGTTTGAAAACTTTATGAAATATACAACAATAAATCGTTTTTATGTTAGGGTCAAACATTGTTAAAGAAATGTTTTTAAAGTTATTCAGACATTTCTGTATGCAAAATGTTGCAAAAAGAAAATTATATCAACAAATGGCGATACAATTTATTTATATATTTACGTCGTTAATGTATTGGTATAATTATTAAAGGTTTAAATTATATATAAAATAAAAAATATATGAAGTCAATACAAAACCTTAAGAATGTACAGAATGCAATTCAAATCCCAGTATATTCTTCCATTGCCTGATTTGATTCTCGTAGGCCTACCTCATGGTACACAATCAAGACGCATAATATTTCTTCTGTATAAATCGTTTTATAAAATACCGTTTACTTTTATAAAATTATGTTAAATATATTCCAAGAAAATAGGTACAAGTAATTAAGTTACATTGTTTCTACAACATTTAAATATTCTCATAATTGTTAACGTAAACCAACTAATTTATAACTCTAAATATTAAAATCGTTCCACGTAGATTCCTAAAACATCCCCGTCTAAGGGAACGTGCCCAAACTACGTGACCTATATTTTTCAATTTTTCGACACCCTCACCCCCCCCGGTGACCATCCGTAGTATGTGATAAGACCCCCCCCCCCCCCCGTCCCAAATGTTACGTAGTATAGCAAAGGTAAATTTTTATCATCTCAAACGCAGAAAATGAAACAAATAAAAATAATGTTTAATTTTTGTTACTATTGGGACGGCATTTATTGCACAAAAATGTATCACACGACTTCAAAGAACCCTGAAAAGTAGACTTTATTAAATGTTAGTAACTTAAATTGCCTTCTCTAGAATTCGACTACGTGACAATAATCTAAACCCCCCCCTCGCTTCTGTGACACAGCGTAATATTTTAAGGACCCCCCCCCCCCCATAAATAGGCCACGTAGTTTGGGTACGTTCCCTAAGTTAGAGGCACTTATTAAAGCTGCAAAACTTTAAGTTCCCTGAAGTGGTTTCTGATCTGAATAAAGATTTTGAACAAAAAAAATATTATTATAATCATGAGTGTGTAAAATTACAATTTAAGAGCTTTATTTAAAACGTAATTATTTTATATATATATATATATATATATATATATATATATATATATATATATATATATATATATATATATATATATATATATATGTATACGGACTGTACATGTATATATATTTACAGTTCCGTTAATAATATAGTTGTTAGAAACTTTATTGTGGTATGAACCGAATATGAACCATTTTGTATAATTGAACATAAATATATATACATAAGTATTTGTTTCAGTAATTCATTAAAATAACCCAGATTACAAAATCCTGAAATTAACTTACAATACTATCTCTGCTGCTAAACTTTATATTGTTTACTATCAACAGCTACATAGGTTACCCTAAGAAGGAATCGCCTTTAGGCGATAAAGCCGCCCTTTGTATTCTCCCTGTGTTTTTTAATTTTAAGTTTAATTTATAACTGTAATATGTATTTTATGTGGTATACAATAAGGTATATAAATAAATAAATAAATTATTACCAATTATTAAGGTTACGTAACGTTATGATGCATTCACATGAATTATATAAAAAAAGGTTTAAAACAATAACTGGTATATAAATAATAATTCTCGTGTCCATTGCAATTTTCATTTTTTTAAAACAAAAGAATAAACGTTGTATGAAACCAGTAGTTGCCTATTATATTTAGAAAGGCAGGTAACAATAGTAATAAACTGAAAGAAACTCTATGTGGAATTAATACATTTATTACAATGCGTTATCTGACAACTAAACAATATGAATTTACCACATGCCTAATTGCTTGTATGGGATGATTTATAATTATAATGAAATTAGACGAAATGAGTTTTTATAATTACTTTCATTTCACATATTGTGTAGCACGAAAATTAAGTGACATTTATTATTTTTACTAAATACACTTAAAAACACACATACACACATAATTACACAAAAATTGTACCACGTGACTAATCTTTTTCAAATCACTGACATAATTAATATAATAAAATAATCAAACACTCAACTCATTTACTCTTCATTTTGCAATAAATAAAAATTTCAAATAATATATAATAATTTAATATATATTTTGTTTGCTCATGTCATTTTTACTGCAACTGCAGTGTCAGTTGCACTCGGTATATAAAGTAATTAAATTTTCTATTTAAATTATTTTGCACTGTTTTCGAACACTCATTATAATTTATCAATCCTAATACCGGCGAATATAATTTCATATTGATTTGTGTTTTGTAAATATAAATAGGCAAATATGTAAAGATAATGCACTGCCGTCTAAAGTTTTAAATTATTAACTTCTCTCAACTACCTAACCTCTGTCTTTGTTCAAGTTACCTTACCTACTTCAATTTTGACTTGTCAACTACATAACCACTATGTAACCACTCGGTGAGGACAGGTTGGATAGAAATATTTACTTCAACTAAATAAGAAGCTTTTGAGAGAGAAGAAATGATTTTTTTTATACATTTTTTTTCTATAAGAGGACAATAGTTTAAATGTAAACCAATTTATAAATTTAACTTTTTTTTTAAAAACAAAAATGCTTACTAAAAAAATGTGCATTGATTCTAGTTACAAGCAATGTTCACTGATGTTAATTATGTGCACTATAAGCTCTAAGAAAGGAGAGCAGTGCAAGCTCAGAGATATTTAATACTCCTAGAACCCAGAGTACAATGAAGCCTCCAAGCAGAAACTCATACTTACCTACAACATAGCATTACAACAAAAGTTAATTAAATTATACGCCGTAGGTTTAATATTTTAAAAATCGTTTAAGAATTCTTAATATGATTAGGCTAGTAAAATTTAAGGAATCTGATGTTTGTAATAAAACGCAGTGGGTATTTTGTAAGTTTGTTTATTGTGAGAAAAATAAATGCTTTTGTTGTTTTTTTTAAGATAACACAAGAATTTAAATCCAACCGCAAAAACATTTTCATTATTTTTATATTTATACTCCTTAACAATTTATTTAGGGAAAATAAATTAAAAATTTCAGGATACAAAAGATTTATTTCCATTGTATTCAATAAACTAGCTGCGCATCTTATCTTTATCTTCATTCGCTCTTATTTTTTTCCTTAATACTAGTTAAATAGTATTATCGTTATTATTAATAAATTTCCATTTAAACTGAAATCCACCGAAAACGGAATTAGACAATAGATACATAAAATAAAAGTTATTAATACTACTACAACCTAAAATTCAAACTTTTTGTGAATAACTCGAATGTTTTTTTTTTCACTAAATGTCATTAGCATAAACATTGCAACTAAGGTTATTTCGATTTATAAAATTTTATTAAACGTTGACCCTATTCTGGTGCAAGTTAATTAAATTACCTTACTTTACATTTTCACCCATAGCTGTATGTAAGGAATGTGCATTTAGTATCTCACATTATTCGTTAAAGCTACAGGAGAAAATAATATAATATTTTGATTATTTCATTAATAGTAATATAATAAAAATAATAATAATAATATCAGGACAAATTACACATATTGATCTAACCCCTAAGTAAGCAAATTATTTGCTTGTGTTAAGGGAGTTAGACAACGATACAAATACATAGAAATACACATATTAATACTGAGAATATATTTAATAAACGACCAAACCCAGAAACACAGACATCTATGCTCATCACATAAATGCCTGTCTCCGCCGGGAATCGAACCCGAGCTCCATTGCGCCGTGACACGTTAGGCGTCTGCGCTAACCACTCGACCAACGGGGCGGTTCATTACTTATATAAAGCTAGAAAATATGTACCTAATTTAAGATAAATACCTCTGAGTAGCTTAATTACGTTTGTTGTCTCTTATTACGTTATTACCACATTCAACCTTCTCTTCTAAATGTACTGTCTTAAACCCACAGCGATAAACATTATAAACTTTTGATACTGAAACACAATCCCGAGTAACTTCTTTGGGAGATAACCTTAATTTTATATTAAATCTTAAAAAAATATTTAAATAAACAGTCATGTAGGATATTTATTAAATTATATTTGATATTTACGTTAACTACTCAGATTAATAGGGATTGTGAAAACAACTATTAGTTAATTTTTATTTCATTATTTTTTTACTTATTTTTTGTTTCTTTCTGAATGTTTGTTATCTTCTTTATTATAAATTTGGTTTGTGTTCTAGCATTTAAAAAGCTTTTTGTACTAGATATTGCAGCTACGTCTCTTTAATTACTTAATTAATTAATTACTTAATAACTACACTTTCAAGCTCTATGAAACCCGAGCACTAAGTGGCTTAGATGTTATCAAAAAAGTATATGAGAAGAGCAATGATAAATCATTTTTATTTCAAGGTTTTTTTTTCGTGTTTTATTGTCTGTAAAGGATTTCTTATTAAATTTTATGATGATAAAACAAAATCACTCACTGTGTTGGTGTGACGCTACGCTTTGAAACATGTTGTCCCATTATGGGATAACTTGTACTATTTCATCTTACTTGACTTATGGTAACACATATTTATGTATTATATATTTATGTATTACATATTTATGTATTACATATTTATGTATTACATATTTATGCCGATAACGATTTCCGTGTTGACTATACTAAGACTTGTGGCAATAAAAATGTTACATACTCCTGGAGGGAGAAAATAGAGTCAGTTGTCAAGTCATGGGAAAAAAAATTAAAACTACTAGGATAGACACACAACTTGAAACGACGTGTACTGGAATAGTTATTGCAAACAATTCTAATATTTTTTTCTCACTTTAGTAAAACAAATTTATTAACATACAGAACTCATTATACAACACTTATATTATATAACTACCACATGTATTAATTGTCATAGTAATAAGGAGCCGTGTGGGTTTTCCAAAAGATTTTAACATTAAATTGCGTTTAAAATCATGTATAAATATTTTATTTAAATGAACCCTCACTGTTCGATGTCACAGATTAATCAAGCGGTAGTTTATTTCGTAAATTCATTATGCCACTTTATTCACGTTTTTTAAATATTTATTATGATTGAAACATAAATTTAATTGTGTATTAAAAACTTTAGTTGTTGTAATTTAACAACAAAAAAAATATAACCTTGTAGTTTGCGGTTGAGACGACGATAAATTTGTAATACGTATAAAACTTCTTAAATTAGTATTTTTTAAACTAAAGAACGAATAATAAAATCTGAAGTTAATATAATATTAAAATTAATATATTTTTTTAATAATCGTCAGATACAAAAAAAAGAAAGAAATGATAAATATAAGTATAAAAAATAGTAACAAATTCATACGTTGCAACTACGTAAATAACATATTGGTTTGCTGGTTTTGGTTTATCCTTTTGATTTAGTTCACACGCGCTATTACTAAATTCATTATTACTAAGCTGGATTTAGTTGAATAAACATAAAATATGTCCTATTATTGACAACGCTTTGAAATACAAACAATTAATAATGTCAGTTTATAGAGCTTGATACGTGTTCGTTTTTCTCTAGCCACGACGAGTATCAATATAGAATTATTATTAAAATATATCACCTAAAAAAGTTACATAGTAACAAACAGTAGAATGTCAAAAGAAAAAACAATATTACAAATCAACAGGGACTCTGCTTTATTACGTTATAATCAAAAAAAGTCTTGAACTTTTGAATTTAAGAAAAGGTGAATATCTAGAGGCATGCATGTTCTTATGAAATACTTGTTAATACTCGAGCTTCAATATCAGACGAAAAACTAACTAATTTGGATTAATATCGCGACCTTCCTCTCTCTTAGGAATATAATGAAATTCAAACAAAAAGTGCAAGAGCCAGAATCCTAATCCCTAACCATTCTACTCCAGACGTCCCTTCATCCTTGTTCATAAAAAAAGCAACACAACTTTGCAGTTGTGTCTTATTTTAAAAGGTGTGGAAAAACTGGAACATCAATTGAACACTTTAAAATTTTATTTGAAACAATTACTTTAATTTGCCTTTATATTTAAAATATCCTTTTTATATTTCAACACAAATAAACTTAGTCCACTTACTTGTCTTGTTTCTTAAACCAGACAAAAGTACTTAATAGTCTTAATAGCCTTGAATTTTGAAACTCTCTTTACATTTTACTATTTGTTAGGTAAGTATCATGCACAAACTACTTATATATTTCATAGATTTTAGGCTGACTCTTATTATGATAACATTACCTACTTACATTACCTACGTGCGATATCTTTCCATATCAGAATTTATTAGAATTTTATTTACAACCATAAAACAATGAAAGGTATTTTTACACTTGTATTGAATAGATTTTAAAAACCAATCCATTTCAATCGATAACTACAAGTCTTTTTAAATTGGCAGCGCTTAAGCGATCGGTTATCCTCAGTTCTCATTACAAATGTTTTTATTCTTTCTTCTTTTGTAAGAATAAATTACTAATCTTAGTATTTACTAATTAGAAATGTTAATATATTTAAATATCATTTTAACTTTATGATTATATTTAAAACGCGGCCTGATGGTTAACTGAATTTTTTTTTTATCTAGACTTTTATTTCTTTTAAATCTTTTTAAAGAAATATGTGAAATGGTAATAAATCTAATTAAAGCAGTTTCAGTAATAAATCTAAGTAAAGGTAAGATTGCACTCTAGGGTCATATCATCTGTGACTGTTTAAATAAAGGACTTTATTTCTTTTTACTTGTTGCTATACAAATATCAAAATACTTTTTATTACTTCAGAATAAGCTTTGGGAAAATCTACTCCAAAATCCTATTGTATTTATTTTTTTTATTAATTACCATGGTACTTTTAGAAAACCAAAAAAATAGAGTTTTATTATGTAGATTTTAATGCTATTCGGTAAAGACTACGCTTTATATGTGCTTTATATATTTTATATAAATATAAAATAATTAAATCATAGAATTTCTAAATGCAGAATTTGACTATTTCACCTATTTACATTTACAACTTAAAAAGACAACAAGAGAAAAGAGAAAACACATAAAAAATATTTAGTATTATTAAACAGTCACGAAGTTTTTAACGAGCTAGAAAATAGATCAGAGAAAACTTTAGGAATAAACAAGTTTTAAGAAAGATTAAACGTGAAAGACAAAACCAAATCCTTTACTAGACATTAACTGCCATCAATCTACTCTCAGTTAAAAAAAAATATCAGAGTAGTAGTTACAGGGCGGTATTTACAAGTGTTGGCAGTAGATTAAGTGCTGTGACAAATTTGACAAATAGTAAACTTTTAAGCTATTGCGCGTGCTTTGATAAGTTCTATCAAATGATTTTGTTCAAAGACTATTTTTACTGCAAAATTAGAAATATTGATTAGAAGTTTCGAAAGAAACCTAATAGATGTCACCACCATCCTGATAAAAACGATTTTATATAAAATGTCTATTTCACCGAGATAGCTAGCGATACGTTTGCTCAGTTGGTAAAGCAGATGGTTTCCCGGAAGACGCGGTTTCGAATCTCTGACTAATAACTATATTTATTTAAAATTAATAAGCTTAACATGATTAAATATGTTTAAAGATATCAATAATCTTATTCTAATTATGTTATACATGCACACCACAAATCCGAAGTATAAGGCAACAAATATTGAAATAGCTAATGATCTAAATATAATAAAACATATATTGAATTCTATATGAGGTGCAAAAATAGCAGTGAACATTGAAACTTATTCAAGTTCAAAGAGAATCGTTGTTTATTGACCGTAATACTGTAAAATTAATTGTTGAAAATTACAACATCTTCACAGCTGGAATATAAACAGAGCGCAACTAATTACAAACGATAACAACATATGAAAATATAAACGTACAAAAATCATTCTTAAAAAAATTTATAATAAAATACTTAAGATTTTTATATCACTATAGTATTTCTTCACAAGCCTAATAAAGTGTACTCTTTAATAAAACTTTTAAATATTTTTAATTTATATTAGTAATTTAATGTTTGCTTAACAAATATTATTATTACATTACGTTTTAAGTGTTTATTATTTTGCTTTCGATGATGTCCTTAACAAAATTGTTGTTTATTTTAAATTAATATTTGTTTTTGTTTTCAGATTTGGGGAATGTGAATGAAAAACTCAGGTGCGTATTTTTTATATACATTGTGTTAATTGCTTCAATAATTCATAATACATACTTGCTTCATTAATTAAATATTACCCTTGTTTAAATTATCTATTTATGTACAACAAGACAACAGCAACACCACATTGAACTATTAAATAAACTGTTTTATTGTAGGATTTATTAGAAATATCATTCAGACCCTAAAATAATAAAAAATATATTAAAAGGTTTAAGCACTTTCCTCAAACATAAACCCTCAAAAAGAAATAGTCATAATACCCTTTACATTGAATCTAACATGAGTCTGTTTGACGAAATTATTGTAAGTAGAGGAAAAAAGAGATTTATATCAGGACCACAACTCTTGCTGTAATAACGATGAGTGTTAAGATTGATAGATTAATTGTATATTGAATTTCTAGCGTCGTTGCGTTGAAAGACTATTTAAAAAATAAGTCTTTCCGTCCCTAAATTATCTTATCTTATAATTTCCCTATTCTCCAATAATTTCAACTTAAATTGTAGGAAATATACAGTTTACAGACCGTTATGCTTCGAGTGACATATAAAAATAGCACAATAACTTAGTAGTTAACTAGATTAATTTTAGAATTCTTCATGACGAAATAAACTTATAATAATTACTAAATTTATTTTAATATGTTAACACAAACTAAGAGAACTTTCGTCCGTCCTTCTTTCCCTGCACTTTGAGTATTTATTCGAAAAAAATTACCTAGTGTTAAGACTTGTTTCAGTAATACACAGTACTTGCACTTTAATGTTTAATATCCAACCATTTGTAATAAAATGGGAAAGAGCAACCCTTATAACTCGTTTTACAATATTTTAACACTTTTATATTTAGGTGAGGGTAATTGACAATTTCATGACCAACTTACAGATGCTATTAATTATATCTTATAATAAGTTCTAATAATTAATAAAAGATTAAGCATTATGTTAAAATATCCTATGTTTATAATTCTTAAAAAATTTAACAGTAAATACTAAATAACATTCCATAATTAATTGCGTAGGTGGCGCTACTGTTGAAACTTTTAAACTAAAACATGTAAATTCCAATGTATTTACCATTTAAATTATTATGGATAAATAGGACTAACACTAACCTGACTATTGATTCTCAAAAAACTGAACTCTGAACTGAAGATTATTATTCGTTATTTAAAGTACGAAAAGATATACCTTAGTACCTTCTTATCGATATTCATAAAAATACAGTTGTTATCTTTTTTAATATTACCACACTTCTTTTATTTATAGCCTTTTCTTATAAGGTACGATCTCTTTAATAACGACAGCATTAATTTCTGGAATACAAATCCTTTAATTAATTTTAGTTCACTTAATTGCAGACGCTTATGCTCCATATCCGCGTGCGTAGCACGGTCTACGTAGACGCTCTACGCAGAGTGTGATCTCTTACAGGGAATATTATAATAACTATAATATAATGTAATAAGAATAATGGATATAATTGCGTATTAGATATCATTTAAAGCTAAGTGAACAATATTTTTTAGATATATATTATAAATATTTGAAGCACGAGTTGCTTTAACTAAAATAGAAGTGGATCCTATAGTCAATAATATAATAGATATTATCAACGATCCGGTGGTTAATGGATGAGCATTCATTATATTAAGTCTTTGCGCTTTCAAGTAAATTTTGAATTTCAAATTTACTTTGTTTATATTTGCTTTTTTTAATTTGGCATGATTTAATACATTATTTGTTATATATTAGAATTTAACATAGTGTAATTTTAATTATATGTTACAATAACACATTTATGCTTCTATTAACAAAAGGAAAAATAACGGTCTCTATGGGATTATTGTGGTTCACTCATGGATAAGAAAATGTGATATGACAACTCTAGACGAAAAAATAAACAAATAAAAATTTTAATAAAGTAAAAATACTTTATTTATTTATTTATTTTTACCATACCATTTTACCGCAATTGAGGTTCTACTTTTAAATTCAGTGCTCTATGCTCAGTAATGAGTCAATTAATTTAACTATTTAAATGAGGAATATTCGTTGAAATGTTTATCTATTTTTATATGTTTCATCTCACTACTGAAGTAGTTTAAAAATAGTTTTTATGATACAAGTGTGTTATTTTAGTAAAATATTACATCATTATATTTTATTCTTTATTAATACTAATGAAATAAAATAATGATATCGAATTTAAACGACTGGTAAATTTAATATTGCTGAACAGAAATTTTGTTATTTTATATTGCAAGTCATGCAGATAAATTAGAACCTTAAATTTGTAAAAAAACCCTGTTAATTTTTAAAATGTTAATTTGATGTAACAATACAGTATGGAATATGGAATACTAAAGACATTTTTTTACAATTACCAATAAAACTAAATTAGCTACCATTATTTTTAAATTATCTGTGCATATTTTTTTATGTTTTCTTTTCTCTAACTTTATAAATATTAACATAGCCTTGAGAGTTAAATGTAGTCTGTTCTTGACAACTACATTTTTAAATGCAAGGATTCGTCTTTGTTTTGTTGATATAAGAAAAATAATATTAAAATTTTAGTGTAAAATATTTATGTGGAGTTCAAATTAACATACATATACTTATTTTAGACTATACGTTTCGAACACCTTAATCAGTCCCCTACCCCAAATAATAGGTCTTCTATCAAATAAAAATATGGTCTTCCTTATAGTCCAGTCATTTGGTAGTTTTACCTGGAAAGTTTTCCGGGAGTTTTGAAAATTGGTTATTTTATAGATTTCGGTATGCTCTTTTCGAATTTCAATTTTGCCACCTCGTATCTCCGCCGCTCGCGCCGCCATTTTGAAAAAATGGCGGCTAAAACCAGTTTTTTAGAAATATCTCCTTTCCAATGCATTTTTTGAAAAAAATATTTATGTACAAAATTAAAGTAGAATAAATTTCCTACAATTTATGTAATTATGTTTTTTTTCATAATATCAATAGTTTTTGGCGTACGAGCGTCACAAAGTATCTTCATCTACACCACCACGTGTTTTTGGTATATTTTTTCTAAAATATTCTACTATTGCCACAGGTATTGAAGAAGCAGGGTGGGTCTCTGTGTTGGGTCCCTTTCTTTCGACTATAGAGACTATAAACATACTCTCCTCCTCCATACTCTCGACTTTCAACGAAACATCTGTCGGTAGAAGTTACGAGAAATATTTAGTTTAGGCGGAGTCATCAGTATACGTTTATATGTATGTACGTCGTACAGTGTTGTTTGTGTTCTTAGAGCCATGGCTTCTAATACAGAAAATTGTTTTACTTCATTATTAGAAAATGAAACAGTTGAAGTAAAAGAAAAAGGATTGGAGACTTTTTAATTGAGTGTCAAAAACAAGGATAATAAAGTAAAACTTTTGGCGGGCCTAAAATCGATAATGGTTCATGATCTGTGTCGAAAACGACATAATAATGAGAAGTTAATTGCTACATCATTGCGTAGAGGAAGTGATGCCACGAAACCTCAGCCACTACTGTGATCCTCGCACCCAGCATTATCTTTTAAATATCATTGTTTTTATGTGCTGATGAGATAACAGCGGAAATTATAGCTAAACAAAAACAGATCCGGCTGTGCAAGCGTAATATAGTATAGTATATAGTATAGTGTGTGGTAATTGTCAATGAAAGACAGTATTTCAAATCTTGCTAGAACTCGTAATGACGATTGGGGTCGAGCAATTATTGAGCGTCTTAAACATGACGTGAATGATTTTGCCGCAGCAGATGCATAGTATCTCAATTCCTGCATGAACAAATTTATATCAATGAGATAGATAGTGCAATGCATTAATTCTAACCTTAAACAGAATTTCAATGAGTGTCAGTTTTCCTTGGACGAATTAATGGACAAAATTGAAGGTGATTACCGTCCCCACATAAAAAAAAACGCAACTGCTCAAAAAAGACGTTGATGATTTTTTCATTACCGTCACTGCCAATAAGGCTAAATTGTCTTAAATAAAACAATTTTCTATATTAGAAGCCATGGCTCTAAGAACACAAACAACACTGTACGACCTACATACATATAAACGTATACTGATGACTCCGCCTAAACTAAATACTTCTCGTAACTTCTACCGACAGATGTTTCGTTGAGTATGGAGGCTATACAATGTCTATAGTCTCTATAGTCGAAAGAAAGGGACCCAACACAGAGACCCACACTGCTTCTTCAATACCTGTGGCAATAGTAGAATGTTTTAGAAAAAATATACCAAAAACACGTGATGGTGTAGATGAAGATACTTTGTGACGCTCGTACGCCAAAAACTATTGATATTATGAAAAAAAACATAATTACATAAATTGTAGGAAATTTATTCTACTTTAATTTTGTACATAAATATTTTTTTCAACAAATGCATTGGAAAGGAGATATTTCGAAAAAACTGGTTTTAGCCGCCATTTTTTCAAAATGGCGGCGCGAGCGGCGGAGATACGAGGTGGCAAAATTGAAATTCGAAAAGAGCATACCGAAATCTATAAAATAACCAATTTTCAAAACTCCCGGAAAACTTTCCAGGTAACCCCCTTTTTTTCGACCAAATGACTGGACTATTAAGTTTCCAATTGTATCGTTATATGAAAAAATCTTTATTTCTAAAATGATCTAAGTATTTAGCGCCACTTTTACCTTGGGTCTGCGTTCATAAATTTCGTGTAGCAACAGTGCTATTTATGATTTTACCGAGTGTTTAAAATACAAACAAATAATGTCTTCTTAACAAACAGATTAAATATATATATGTATATATGTATATGTACAACTTTTAATTACTACAATTAACAGCAAAAAAAATGCCGAGCAACGTGATTCTCGGATTTGAGATATCTTATTAGAAAAGTTTACGAGATAAAACATGGTAAATCGTACTTAAGTTGGGATGGAACATTTCTTTACACGGATATATTTTGATAATTCTGTCTAAGCAAAGAAAATAATTGTAAGCAAAATGTAGCAATGATAAAATAAATATAAGATTGAATTATAAGTATAATTCAATCTTATATTTACTTAATTACCATGCTACATATATAAATTTAATATAAATTATATACAAGAATACAAATAAATAATATGTGAAGCTAAATTCATGATACCTTAAGAAGGTTCGGACTATAATTCACTTAGAGCTAATCGAGGAATCTATATATATATATATAGAAGGATGTTTGTATATATGAAATCGATGAACTCAGAAACTATTGGACCGATGATTATGAAAATTGGTATGTATATGTATTTTTTCACGGAGAAGGTTTATATGGTATGCCTATTGATGTAACTCGCCACCAAGCGGCGCTGTCAAATATAGACTTCCGCCCCGTTCAACCGATTGTCATAAAAGTTGGTATGACCATGTATTTTTCCTCGAAGAAAACGAATATGCTATGCCCATTGATGTAACTCGCCACCAGGTAAAGTAAGGGTTAGCCCAGCGAAGCGGCCTGGGTTCGCTAGTAGTATATAAATTGATTGATTTAAGCGCCAGAGTCTTTACTTACATACCTAGCTCAATCAAAAGATTATGTCGTTTAGTTCGAGATAAACAATCCACATTGCAATAAATGGAATATAAAAGTGATTAAATTCTACATAACTATTCCTATAAAAGACTGAATACTCTTTCACATGTTCTTTTCATTTTTATTGCAATTAGTATTAAGATAATTACCAAAATATATTCAAATATTCGGATTTACATAATATATTAGATACATACTTTAATTTAACATCGAAGGACCCAAAAATGCACCTCTTAAAGATACATTAAGATTTCCTTAGAACTTAGAACTCATAGTGAGTGAGTCACCAGATAGAATCCAATATTTTGAAACCAATATATTGTATAATAATTAATTAATAACAAATAATTTTATAACATTAAAAAAATATAAATTTATGATATCTACATTCCAGGCACTGTGAATGTAATAATTAAATAACATATTTACAACAATCTAAAAGACAATTATTTTATTAAAAAAAAATATATAACAAAATATTTTAAAACAGTGAATATTAAAAACTTCCCTCGTAAGTTCACAAAACATTCCGATGTAAGATATAGACACTTATTGGAACTGTGAAACTTTAAACTTCCGGAAGTTGTTACCGATCTGAATGAAGATTAAAATAATAAAATTAATTCAGTGATAAAATTATAGCAAACCGAAATGCAAATTTTTATAAGTTACTTGGTGGTAGACCATAACATCGGGTCGCCGGCAAAGTTACCACCCATCGGGCAAAGTCGTGCCGCAAAGCGACATAGTCGTGTTCCGGCACGTTGCTCGATGAAGCCGTTTATGGGAAATGGGTTTGAACAGCTGCGGTACGTTGGCGAACCGGTTAACGTCGAGTTGGTGTTTGTTTTGTCGGGTGTCTAGTCGAGGAGGGTAGCGGGATCCGAAGCGACGGCTTTCCGCTGGCCGCCCGCAGATAGTTGGGGGCCCAATTAGTGGGTTAGCCACCCACGAAAGGCTGCCCCGCCAGCTGCGAAAAATCCCAGGGTGGCTCCATCGTGCTGGTTGGCGACCAGGCGAGGAGGCCCGATGGCGATCCCTGGGGGGGTTCGGGCGTCCCCGCAGTCTCCAGACTAGCCTCCCAGTGGCAAGACATCACCAATTTCGACGTCGGGTTCGATACGTACCGCCTCGTTCAACTGCCATTTCCCATCCCTATTCACTTTTATTTATTTTATTTTATGAAAAAGGTAAAAAAAAGAAACAAGTTGACACAGCGGTTGCACTCCTCCTCATACAAAGTGCACCTGACTAATATAAGGGGTTTGCACTCAAATCTTTTAGCTGTCCACCACCACCTGGAGACAGAGCAGCCGCACTTGCTCTTTTTGACGGAGACGCAGATACAATGTCCTTTGAGCGCTACATACTTGGATTATCCCGGTTACTCGTTGGAGCACAACTTTCGCTCACGGGCCGGAGTCAGTATGTACGCGCGGAACGACCTCTGTATTCAGCGTCTCCGTCACCTTGAAGACCCCACTTTTTCTTCCCTATGGGTTTTAGTGGACACAGGAAACGAAAAAATCCTGTATTCCTGTGTCTACCGTTCGCACAGCGGTGACCAGGAGACAACTCGTTTATTTGAGTATCTTAGTGAGGCTGCAGATATGGCTCTCTATCAGTACCCTTCGGCGCAGCTCGTCTTTCTGGGGGACTTTAATGCCTGTCATCAGGACTGGCTGTTCCCGTACCAGAAGACCGACCATGCTGGAAGAGAAGCGCGGAAATTTGCGTTGTCCTTGGACCTCTTTCAGCTGGTGAAGCAAGCGACAAGGGTACCAGATGTGGTAGGCCATACAGCCAATTGCCTGGACCTTCTGCTGACAACTGATCCGGACAGGTATCGTGTAGAAGTCACCTCCCCCTTGGGAACCTCCGATCACTGTCTGGTGAAATCTGTGTTTACATATTCCCCACCAGCTTTCGAACCTCATGGTGTTAGGCGAGTATGGAAATACAAGTCAGCAGATTGGGATGAGATGCGACACTTTTTTGCGTCTTATCCTTGGCGGCAGGTCTGCTTCTCTTCTTTGGATCCGTCGAGTTGCGCGGATGCTATAACCGATGTGGTGCATCAGGCAATGGAGTATTTTATTCCTTTTGCTGACGTACCCATCGGTGGCAAAGCTCGCCCATGGTTTAATGCCGAATGTGGTCATGCTCAAGACCGAAAACATTCGGCATATCTCATTTGGGCTGATGCTCGAACCCGCAAAACTCCGGATGTAAGTTTGAAGAAGAGAGCCTTTAACCAAGCTGCCAAGTCCTACAAGAAGGCATTGCGGAAGGCTCGTCTTGATCGGATCGTTAAGAATGGCGAAAAGCTCTCTGTCAGACCAACTGGCAGTCGAGCTTTCTGGTCTCTTGCGAAAGCGATCGAGTCGAACTTCTGCCAACCCTCACTGCCTGCTCTGCTGAAGCCTGATGGATCCCTGGCCCACACTGCAACAGAGAAAGCGAATGTATTTGCTTCTCTGTTTGCTGAGAATTCGCATCTAGACACTGGCAATGCTTCTCCAGTTCATCTTCCTCACTGCGGTATTTCGATGCCTGAAATCCGCATCACTAACAAAGAGGTATGGAGAACATTGTGTCGTTTAGATGTGAATAAAGCCAGTGGTCCTGATGGTATACCAGCCATTCTGCTCAAGATATGCGCAGCTGAGTTGTCTCCTATACTGACACGTCTGTATCGCTTCTCTTTCATGACTGGAATAGTGCCGAAATCCTGGAAGCTTGCTAATGTGCAACCCGTGCCCAAAAAAGGCAGTCGTGCCGACCCTGTCAATTACAGACCGATTTCAATCACCTCCATACTCTGTAAGATTATGGAGCGTGTATTGAACTCGCGCCTACTAGCATACCTAGAAGGTAACGATCTCCTCAGTGACCGACAGTACGGGTTTCGCCGTAATAGGTCTACTGGGGACCTCCTAGTGTATGCTACTCACATTTTAGGCGAGGCCATCGAGAAGAACGGAGAAGCGGTCGCCGTCTCTCTGGACGTCTCGAGGGCATTTGACAGGGTCTGGCATGCGAGCCTTATATGCAAGCTTTCAGCGTACGGTATATCTCCTGGTCTGATCGGCTGGGTAACGGACTTTCTGAGCCACAGATCTCTCCGAGTAGTTGTCGACGGGTGTTCCTCGGAACCCTTGACAATAAATGCCGGAGTGCCTCAGGGGTCCGTTCTTTCTGCAACTCTGTTTCTGCTGCACATTAATGATCTGTTGAAGCCCGGTATCTATGGGTATGCAGACGACAGCACAGTTGTAGAAAGATATCTGCCGAGTACTCGGGCTAGTCGAGATCAAGTACAGTCTGAAAGAGAAGCCATGGTGCAACGTTTGAATGACAAACTTCAGGCAGTCTCCGCATGGAGCAATGCCAATCTTGTCGAGTTCAACGCCACCAAAACGCAGACGTGTCTATTCACCTCCAAAAGGAGCCCTTTCACCTTGGCTCCTACTTTCCAGAATGTATCCTTGGAATACAGTGACCGGCTTCAGTTGTTAGGCTTAGAGATTTCCTCGAACCTCAACTTTGGTCGGTTCATTGAGTCCAGAGCAAGAGCAGCAGCAGCAAAGCTTGCCGTTCTTGCGAAGGTTCGGCAGTACTTTACACCGGGACAGCTTCTTGTTTTATACAAAGCACAGATCCGGTCGTGTGTAGAGTACTGTGGACACATATTTGCTGGTGCCGCAAAGTCTCATCTTGCGGTTCTGGACTCAATTGAGAGGCGAGCAAAGAGGCTTATAGGCGATCCCGAATTGGTCGAAGCCGACCTCCAAAGCCTTGAACACAGGCGTAAAATTGCTAGCCTCTCAGTATTCTATAGGATACATTTTGGTGAGTGTGCGCAGGAATTACACGAGTTAATTCCCCCGTCCCCCTTCCATCACCGGACGTCCCGACGCACGGCAGGTATCCATCCTTTTGTTGTGGACATTCCACCTGTCCGAACGAAGCGCTTTGCTTCCTCACTTTTAGTGCGTACAGCAAAGGACTGGAACAATTTGCCTGCGTCGGTATTTCCGGCCAAATATAATGTGGGTGTCTTCAAGAGAAGAGTGAATAGGTTGCTAGGGCAATGCGACTTACCATCTAAGACTACATTCCACTTACCATCAGGTGGAATGTAGTCAAGCATTGCCCTAGATCATATAAAAAAAAAAAAAAAAAAAAAAAAAAAAAACGCTGTTCTTCCTTACTTAAACTTATCTGTCATAATAATTGTAGTATAGACCAATAGATATTGATGTTTATGCGATTTTAATGTTCAGATCACAACATGGAAGTTATAATATAGTAATTTTAATGTAGCTTGTATAATTAAATAACCAGACATAATTAAGCATGGCTAGATAATTGTCTCCGAAATATCAATTCAAATAGCCCATATTATTAACTATAACAATTAACAATAAACCGCAGAACCCACAATGCAATGCTTCTCTTAATCGCTATATTAGTTACTACCAATTGCATGATAGTTTATTTATATAATGTATCATAGTTGGGTATAGATTATATAGTGCTGATCTGTTACGAATTATAACTAAATGTAAAAAACATGCTGCTTTCAACTATTTAAAACAAAAGAATGATGAAAGATTTGTGGATATCTTAAATAAGAAAATTAGTAAGCCCTTAATTAAGAAAGGTAACAATTACAATTATGTAACTAGAAACAAACCTTGTTATAAAGTCATATTTGTACAATTATTTATTTTAACAATAAGATATCAGATACTTTACCATCTACATGATGTTAACAAAATGTTATTAAAATGAATTAGAGATGAACTCAATTTGATGAAAATTAGAATGTGATCTCAATTTTGAAATAAATTACTTTTCACTAATTGAGATAATGACAACAGTTATTATTAAACGTTTATAAACGACAAATGCTTAACTAGTTACATATGCCAGGAAGCAATAAAAAGCTTTTATAACAACATTAAATTCTCCTGCGATTTCACACAAAATTGCCGCAGCTTTCATAATTATTTTCGTTTCATGTATTATGTAATATGAAGAATAAGCGCCATATATTACGTGTACCAATTTATTGCTTAACAAATAACTTCAATAATCATGGTAATTAGTCGGTTAAAAGCACATTTCCTATAATGTTAGTGATCAGAATACAATACCGTAACTTTTATATTAAATTTAACTGACAAAGTATATCAAGTTAGTTTTATTAACAATTTACTATAAACAACGCTTAATTCGTTAAATGTAAAACACTTCATTAAATTACTACACAGTATGTATTTTTTATGGATTTTTCCATATTAATAATATTTTTAATAAGTTTTAGATTATTATATTTGAATCTTTCTAAGAATGTTTTCTTCTATATTGCCCGCATTACAGTTAATTTAATTCTTTTAATTAGTAGTTTTTGCCACATGTTTATAATCTACACTTAAATTTTATTATAATTCAACAATTTAATTAAAAATATGTTTTATAATAAAACAAGATTTTAGTTTTATACATAACATATAATTTTCATAGACAAAACAAAATGTAGTGAAGAAAATAGTAGTAAATATTAAACCCTTTTAAGAGTCACACAGGTATAAGAAACTCATATAAGAAAAACAAACACTCATATAAGAAAAACAAATATCAACAATATTTATATTTAAAATCATACTTTATTAAAAACGTTGATTGACTTGTCAGTCATAGTTCAACTTAAAAAAATCCTTTTAGGGGTCTCGTCTCATCTCATCAACAAATTAATGAACCACTCTTCTAATTTTACCTTATTTTTTCTGTTAATAAGTATTTAAATTTATTTTTGTGTATATCTTACCATAAATACCATTTAGAAACGTAATCTAATTTTTATTAGATTACGTTATTTCATGTCCCGCCGCGCCGATGCACCCAAACTCTAGAAGAAAAAGTTCTGAAACTGTTTAGCGAGGTATAAATGTACATTTTAATATAAAATATCGAAGATGTCAAAAACTATTTTTTTAATAAAACTACCACGCAAAAGAATTTCTAACACAGTTATAAAAAGCTAGATAAGGTACTCACAAAATAAGTACTCAAAGGCTATAAATAGTTATTCATACCTACAGAGCTTCCGCTTTTAAATAATTATGACAAAATAATAATAAAACATGACACTAGTATTCTAATTTATGACAATAGATCAACTCCTACCAATATAATATTTCAAAATGCGCTTTTATTCATATCTATACAGGGTTATTTTTAATTAGTTGAGCACCTTTTGCTGAGCTTTTGTTGAGCAGCTTCTCTACATCAATCCCAACAACATTTGTTCTACGACTTTTAAAAAATCTTGATAAATAACTCAGAATAAACGAACAAAAAAAATTTTTGCTCCCTCGATTATTTATTACTCTGTATTTTGTAAGCAGTCTAAAGTATAGGTCGCGACAGGCTAGCGAAAGTCAGAAACTGTTAAATGCGCGCGCCAGCTTTTTTCGTATAGCTTCATCTCTTTTACACCATGTTGCTATGGAAATACTAAATAATCAAAATGACAAGTATGTGGATTACAAAACACAATTTACATTAACCAAAAATAAAATTATCGGATTAGAGTTTTATAATTAAATAATGAATTGTAATTACATACTGGACAATACGATTTTATGGACTTGCTATTAAAACTAATAAATAAAATCAAGATTATAACATGAAGAAGAAATTATGAAATGTAATTTATAATATTTTTAAAATACATTGATTGTCAGAAATAGAAGAAGTAAGAATGAAAAGAAATACGAGTTTTGGCTGAGAAATGGAGCATTAGGGTCCTGATCTTTACAAGGTCTGTTTTGCTATACCTAGAACGAACAGCAACTCGAAACAGCAGAAACCATGATGAAGAATAATTTTATTTGTGATATAGTGACGATCCAACATGTTAAGAAGCCTAAAGTTATTATTTTTAAAGTGGATTGTGTACATTTGTCTGTTTTTATGGTACTTACCTATGTGTTTCTTCTATGAGAATATTATACGTCAGAAACAGTCGATTCACTTCTTACGTTTTAATTAATTAATATTAATGAAAATTATGACGTTTTTCTGTTACGCACCATCTTAAAGAAATTCGTAAGTAACTTATTGTTTTATTGTCATGATATAAATATTAACAAACGAGATAATATGATATGTATAAAGTAAGTTAAAGAGAAGTTATTGTTTTGTAAAAATAATATTTATTTGGTTTCGTTACAGTGCCCTTATTTCATAAACCAAATAAAAATATTGAGACATTCAACTTGTGGACAACTTCTATTGGAGATTTTGTTTTTTCATTAGATTCTTAAACAGTTAGACAATATGTGTTTCGACTATTGTAGAAAATATTTTAATAAATAAAAGTGGAAAACGATGCTATTTTTTATTACACCTTAGAAAATGATCAAGTTCTAACGTGCATAGCCGCCGCTGCGTCACCCCGCCACCCCGCGCCCCGATGCACGTGGCCTTGGCACATATTTTGACAAGTTGCGTGGCCTCTCTTTGCTCAAGTTTAATGCACGTTCAGAGGCAATAAATAAATTTTGTATGGGAAAAACTAAATTTTTAAAACTACTAATTTTAAAAAGTCGTAGAACAAATGTTGTTAGGATTGATGTAGAGGGGCTGCCTGCAAAAGGTGCTCAACTAATTACAAATAACCCTGTATATATATATATATATATATATATATATATATATATATAATTCGCTAGTTTTAAAAATTTTGTTTTTCCCATACAAAATTTATTTATTGCCTCTGAACGTGTATTAAACTTGAGCAAAGAGAGGCCACGCAACTTGTCAAAATATGTGCCAAGGCCACGTGCATCGGGGCGCGGGGTGGCGGGGTGACGCAGCGGCGGCTATGCACGTTAGAACTTGATAATTTTCTAAGGTGTAATAAAAAATAGCATCGTTTTCCACTTTTATTTATTAAAATATTTTCTACAATAGTCGAAACACATATTGTCTAACTGTTTAAGAATCTAATGAAAAAACAAAATCTCCAATAGAAGTTGTCCACAAGTTGAATGTTTCAATATTTTTATTTGGTTTATGAAATAAGGGCACTGTAACGAAACCAAATAAATATTATTTTTACAAAACAATAACTTCTCCTTAACTTACTTTATACATATCATATTATCTCGTTTGTTAATATTTGTATCATGACAATAAAACAATGAGTTACTCACGAATTTCTTTACGAAGTTCCTGTAAATTGCAGTCAGTCACAAATAGAAGCGTCGGTATACAGAAACAATCCAGGTAGTTAATATTAAATATCAGTAATACTACACACTTTCATCACCATAAATCTCAAGAGACAAATGAAATATCAATTATCAATTATCAAATAACAAAGATAATAATATCAAATTACAAATTACTTGACATTTGGTTGGTATTGACACCAACTGTTGGTGTTACCATTAATTAAAAACATCACCGTAAAATAGTAACAGTATTTAAAATGGCTTCATCTTGTGATCCCAACTAAAAACTTCATTCAGATATCCGACAAAATAAAATATTAAGAAACACCAGGAGGAATAATAGGAAGTTTATTTAAATTACGTCTAAATTGGCCTTTCCTCGTTTATGATATTAATAATACTGAAAAAACGAAAACTTTAGTCTTTATTAAATATGTGTGTGTATTCGTGTACACATGTAAGAAGTGAAACTTCTTTATGATATGTAAATATAATTCACATTTTTTTAAATGTGACTTAGAAATAAAGATGGCGCGTAACAGAAAAACGTCATAATTTTTATTAATATTAATTAATTAAAACGTAAGAAGTGAATCGACTGTTTCTGACGTATAATATTCTCATAGAAGAAACACATAAGTACCATAAAAACAGACAAATGTACACAACCCACTTCAAAAATAATAACTTTAGGCTTCTTAACATGTTGGATCGTCACTATATCACAAATAAAATTATTCTTCATCATGGTTTCTGCTGTTTCGAGTTGTTGTTCGTTCTAGGTATAGCAAAACAGACCTTGTAAAGATCAGGACCCCAATGCTCCATTTCCCATTTTCTTTTCATTCTTACTTCTTCTATTTCAGACAATCAATGTATTTTAAAAATATTACATTACATTTCATAATTTCTTCTTCATGTTATAATCTTGAATTTATTTATTAGTTTCAATAGCAAGTCCATAAAATCGTATTGTCCAGTATGTAATTAAAATTCATTATTTAATTATAAAACTCTAATCCGATAATTTTATATTTGGTTAATGTAAATTGTGTTTTGTAATCCACATACTTGTCATTTTGATTATTTAGTATTTCCATAGCAACATGGTGTAAAAGAGATGAAGCTATACGAAAAAAGATGGCACGCGCGTTTAACAGTTTCTGACTTTCGCTAAACTGCCGCGACCTATTCTTTAGACTGCTTATAAAATACAGAGTAATAAATAATCGAGGGAGCAAAAATTTTTTTGTTTCGTTTATTCTGAGTTATTTATCAAGATTTTTTAAAAGTCGTAGAACAAATGTTGTTGGGATTGATGTAGAGAGGCTGTCTGCAAAAGGTGCTCAACTAATTAAAAATAACCCTGTATATATATATATATATATATATATATATACCTACAGCGAATTATATATATATACAGGGTTATTTTTAATTAGTTGAGCACCTTTTGCAGGCAGCCCCTCTACATCAATCCTAACAACATTTGTTCTACGACTTTTTAAAATTAGTAGTTTTAAAAATTTAGTTTTTCCCATACAAAATTTATTTATTGCCTCTGAACGTGCATTAAACTTGAGCAAAGAGAGGCCACGCAACTTGTCAAAATATGTGCCAAGGCCACGTGCATCGGGGCGCGGGGTGGCGGGGTGACGCAGCGGCGGCTATGCACGTTAGAACTTGATCATTTTCTAAGGTGTAATAAAAAATAGCATCGTTTTCCACTTTTATTTATTAAAATATTTTCTACAATAGTCGAAACACATATTGTCTAACTGTTTAAGAATCTAATGAAAAAACAAAATCTCCAATAGAAGTTGTCCACAAGTTGAATGTCTCAATATTTTTATTTGGTTTATGAAATAAGGGCACTGTAACGAAACCAAATAAATATTATTTTTACAAAACAATAACTTCTCTTTAACTTACTTTATACATATCATATTATCTCGTTTGTTAATATTTATATCATGACAATAAAACAATAAGTTACTTACGAATTTCTTTAAGATGGTGCGTAACAGAAAAACGTCATAATTTTCATTAATATTAATTAATTAAAACGTAAGAAGTGAATCGACTGTTTCTGACGTATAATATTCTCATAGAAGAAACACATAGGTAAGTACCATAAAAACAGACAAATGTACACAATCCACTTTAAAAATAATAACTTTAGGCTTCTTAACATGTTGGATCGTCACTATATCACAAATAAAATTATTCTTCATCATGGTTTCTGCTGTTTCGAGTTGCTGTTCGTTCTAGGTATAGCAAAACAGACCTTGTAAAGATCAGGACCCTAATGCTCCATTTCTCAGCCAAAACTCGTATTTCTTTTCATTCTTACTTCTTCTATTTCTGACAATCAATGTATTTTAAAAATATTATAAATTACATTTCATAATTTCTTCTTCATGTTATAATCTTGATTTTATTTATTAGTTTTAATAGCAAGTCCATAAAATCGTATTGTCCAGTATGTAATTACAATTCATTATTTAATTATAAAACTCTAATCCGATAATTTTATTTTTGGTTAATGTAAATTGTGTTTTGTAATCCACATACTTGTCATTTTGATTATTTAGTATTTCCATAGCAACATGGTGTAAAAGAGATGAAGCTATACGAAAAAAGCTGGCGCGCGCATTTAACAGTTTCTGACTTTCGCTAGCCTGTCGCGACCTATACTTTAGACTGCTTACAAAATACAGAGTAATAAATAATCGAGGGAGCAAAAATTTTGTTTTGTTCGTTTATTCTGAGTTATTTATCAAGATTTTTTAAAAGTCGTAGAACAAATGTTGTTGGGATTGATGTAGAGAAGCTGCTCAACAAAAGCTCAGCAAAAGGTGCTCAACTAATTAAAAATAACCCTGTATATATGTACAATTTTTAATTACTACAATTAACAGCACAAAAAATGCCGAGCAACGTGATTCTCGGATTTGAGATATCTTATTAGAAAAGTTTCCGAGATAAACCATGGTAAATGATATTTAAGTTGGGATGGAACATTTCTTTACACGGATATATTTTGATAATTCTGTCTAAGCAAAGAAAATAATTGTAAGCAAAATGTAGCAATAACAAAATAAATATAAGATTGAATTATAAGTATAATTCAATCTTATATTTACTTAATTATCATGCTACATAATAAAATATAATATAAATTATATACAAGACTACAAATAAATAATATGTGAAGCTAAATTCATAATACTTTAAGAACGTTCGAACTATAATTCACTTAGAGCTAATCCCGGAATAGTATATAAATTGATTAATTTAAGCGCCAGAGGCTTTACTTACATACCTAGCTCAATCAAAAGATTATGTCGTTTAGTTCGAGATAAACAATCCACATTGCAATAAATGGAAAATAAAAGTGATTAAATTCTACATAACTATTCCTATAAAAGACTGAATACTCTTTCACATGTTCTTTTCATTTTTATTGCAATTAGTATTAAGATAATTACCAAAATATATTCAAATATTCGGATTTACATAATATATTAGATACATACTTTAATTTAACATCGAAGGACCCAAAAATGCACCTCTTAAAGATACATTAAGATTTCCTTAGAACTTAGAACTCATAGTGAGTGAGTCACCAGATAGAATCCAATATTTTGAAACCAATATATTGTATAATAATTAATTAATAACAAATAATTTTATAACATTAAAAAAATATAAATTTATGATATCTACATTCCAGGCACTGTGAATGTAATAATTAAATAACATATTTACAACAATCTAAAAGACAATTATTTTATTAAAAAAAAATATATAACAAAATATTTTAAAACAGTGAATATTAAAAACTTCCCTCGTAAGTTCACAAAACATTCCGATGTAAGATATAGACACTTATTGGAACTGTGAAACTTTAAACTTCCGGAAGTTGTTACCGATCTGAATGAAGATTAAAATAATAAAATTAATTCAGTGATAAAATTATAGCAAACCGAAATGCAAATTTTTATAAGTTACGCTGTTCTTCCTTACTTAAACTTATCTGTCATAATAATTGTAGTATAGACCAATAGATATTGATGTTTATGCGATTTTAATGTTCAGATCACAACATGGAAGTTATAATATAGTAATTTTAATGTAGCTTGTATAATTAAATAACCAGACATAATTAAGCATGGCTAGATAATTGTCTCCGAAATATCAATTCAAATAGCCCATATTATTAACTATAACAATTAACAATAAACCGCAGAACCCACAATGCAATGCTTCTCTTAATCGCTATATTAGTTACTACCAATTGCATGATAGTTTATTTATATAATGTATCATAGTTGGGTATAGATTATATAGTGCTGATCTGTTACGAATTATAACTAAATGTAAAAAACATGCTGCTTTCAACTATTTAAAACAAAAGAATGATGAAAGATTTGTGGATATCTTAAATAAGAAAATTAGTAAGCCCTTAATTAAGAAAGGTAACAATTACAATTATGTAACTAGAAACAAACCTTGTTATAAAGTCATATTTGTACAATTATTTATTTTAACAATAAGATATCAGATACTTTACCATCTACATGATGTTAACAAAATGTTATTAAAATGAATTAGAGATGAACTCAATTTGATGAAAATTAGAATGTGATCTCAATTTTGAAATAAATTACTTTTCACTAATTGAGATAATGACAACAGTTATTATTAAAAGTTTATAAACGACAAATGCTTAACTAGTTACACATGCCAGGAAGCAATAAAAAGCTTTTATAACAACATTCAATTCTCCTGCGATTTCACACAAAATTGCCGCAGCTTTCATAATTATTTCCGTTTCATATATTATTTAATATGAAGAATAAGTGCCATATATTACGTGTATTAATTTATTGCTTAACAAATAACTTCAATAATCATGGTAATTATTCCGTTAAAAGCACATTGCCTATAATGTTAGTGATCAGAATACAATACCGTAAGTTTTATATTAAATTTAACTGACAAAGTATATCAAGTTAGTTTTATTAACAATTTACTATAAACAACGCTTAATTCGTTAAATGTAAAACACTTAATTAAATTACTACACAGTATGTATTTTTTATGGATTTTTCCATATTAATAATATTTTTAATAGGTTTTAGATTATTATATTTGAATCTTTCTAAGAATGTTTTCTTCTATATTGCCCGCATTACAGTTAATTTAATTCTTTTAATTAGTAGTTTTTGCCACATGTTTATAATCTACACTTAAATTTTATTATAATTCAACAATTTAATTAAAAATATGTTTTATAATAAAACAAGATTTTAGTTTTATACATAACATATAATTTTCATAGACAAAACAAAATGTAGTGAAGAAAATAGTAGTAAATATTAAACCCTTTTAAGAGTCACACAGGTATAAGAAACTCATATAAGAAAAACAAACACTCATATAAGAAAAACAAATATCAACAATATTTATATTTAAAATCATACTTTATTAAAAACGTTGATTGACTTGTCAGTCATAGTTCAACTTAAAAAAATCCTTTTAGGGGTCTCGTCTCATCTCATCAACAAATTAATGAACCACTCTTCTAATTTTACCTTATTTTTTCTGTTAATAAGTATTTAAATTTATTTTTGTGTATATCTTACCACAAATACCATTTAGAAACGTAATCTAATTTTTATTAGATTACGTTATTTCATGTCCCGCCGCGCCGATGCACCCAAACTCTAGAAGAAAAAGTTCTGAAACTGTTTAGCGAGGTATAAATGTACATTTTAATATAAAATATCGAAGATGTCAAAAACTATTTTTTTAATAAAACTATAACGCAAAAGGATTTCTAACACAGTTATAAAAAGCTAGATAAGGTCCTCAAATATAAGTACTCAAAGGTCATACCGTCTATATTTAACTTTTAAATCAGGAACAGTAACGATAATGAATGCTTTTATTAATTACCGTATATCCCAAATTGATTTTGGAACGCAGATGTAACGTAAATTACTGTTTCAATTATTTCGCATAGGTTTCCTACATTCATTATAATTTCTGAATGATCGGGATCAGATTGCATATTCCTATGCATTTTGCAATTTATATGAATGAAAATGCAGAGTAGAAATGTATTGGAAATAAACTACTATAATGAATTAAATTTTAAATATACATTTAAAATCTAATTTTTAAATTTACGTTTAATTTAAAATTTTGTTCATTATACGCGCGGTTAATCTGTAAAAATAGTTTTATTTCATTGTGTAGTACTCGTGAAAGTCTTCGAAAACACTAGATATGTATTTTTTTTATCATACTATAGTACAGACTTTAGGTTATTATATTATAGTAGGGATTTAAACTTCTTTAACAAATGAATAACAGTTAAAATATAGAAACCCTATGAGCTCTAATCTCCCTGACACCTTCTCATTACTTTTCAGTGAATGACTAAAATTAAAATTTGAATTTTATTTTTTTTTTTACCCTATTGCTTGCTTTTTTTAGATTTGTGGCAACCTAAATTATTTCCTTAAACCTCAATCTCATAACGTTTCCTTAGTTTAAAATACAGATTAAAGTTCTGTAATCATTATTCGGTAATCGCATACGTATTGATGGAAAATTCTACCAAAACCTTCTTCTATAAAATCATTTTATTCTAGTTATTATAAATAACATTGTCCCAAGACTGTCATTATGTTTCAATTTATACAACCTCATAACTTTGTCTCTATCGAATATACTTATAAATTGTACTTCATAAATATTTTAATACATAGTATGGATAAGTACCTATTTTGTAGCAGTATGTATTTTTATAAGTACATACATCTACTGAGATGTTTAGAAGAATAAAACTTCGTTTCAAATTGTTAGCTTTGACTTCATTCTCTTTATCTGGTGATGTCAAACTCTCTTTATCGCATGCTTATAAAAATGGAACAAGTTCTGAAATTATGCATACACAATTTTGCAATTTCTCTTCAACGTATTTATTTATAAAGAAAATTGAAAAAAAAATATAATATATTTTATATCAATACCTTAATTAAGAAACTTTTTCAATCTTTTGTATAACTTTATTGACAATTAGAAAAAAAATATATATTGTATTTCTCAATTAATTGAAATCATATTTACAACTTTTTTTTTTATTAGGTGTATTTTTGTAATTGTATAATAGCCAATTTTAAAATATAAACGATTGTGAATATTATCGACCTGAGCAATACAGATTCTCAGATACCTAAGCAATACAGAATCTCCAACCTTGTATTAATGTACAGGCATTATTAATACAAGGTTCGAGATAAGATCACTTAATTTGAGTACAGCTACTATAAGCTCAAAGCCAACTTTATCTAGGACCAATATATGACATGACGTCCGCTCTTTGTGCTGTACATAAAAGTCTTCATTTGATTACATCTTGAACACAAGTAAAGATAATAAAAAACACCATTATGTTCAGAAATAGATATTTTAAACTCATTGTTACTCTTTACTTAATTTAAAATAATTATAAAAGAAAGACCTCCACCACCGAAACTTTGAAGCAAAAATAACTTTTTCTTTCACAACAATAACCTTTTTAGGTTTCATCAAATGTTAAACAATGAAACAAAAATACTTTTTGTAAGGGATATCTAAATATTTGTTAAGAAAACTTTTGACCGACAGACAGCTTCTTCACTTAATTTACTGGATAATTCTGTTCCATTTGTATTTTCAAAGAAAACATTTATATGTTCAAACTTACTAAAAATAATAGAAGAGAAAGAACTAATTTGAATGAAGTGCTATAATGACATGAAGCTAAAAGTGTAATAAATACTGTTTTATGATAACCAAACAGTTGTTTTATTCTCTGGTTTAAATAGGAGAATTTACAATTTACACAGGAAAGAGTAAACAGACCAACATACATCCATTTGTAAACCAAATGGGATATTAAGTTGGTATTTAACATACAAATATTACAACATTATATAATAACTGACTGTATATTTACAATGTAGGTAAACCGTGTTTGTTGAGTTTTCGATGTTTAGTAACATGCTAACAAGTATACTAACAACGTACTAAATTATAATTTTTCTGTCATTTCTTATAATTCAATACTTAGTAAAAGAATATTTAAAAATCGAATCGACCGGATAACCATATTTATTAAGATGCTACTTTCTTAAAAACCATCTGACACAATATTTTAGTAGATTTTATACAAATGAACAAGCGATCAAATTTCTACCTAACATCAAATCATGGATATCTTCTCGTGTAAATGAATAACAAAAAAATATATCAAATGTTAGTAGAGATTAATAAAGAAACAGTGAAAGAGCCTAATTAGCTAAACTAACTAGAATGTTACTGGATTACGACTCGTATACGCTGACGCTACGTATACGTATACGCTGACGCTGACTCGGCCTGTACTGTACTGTACTGTACGGTACGGGGCTGTACCATAGATGGCAACTCAATTGCAATTCTTCAAATTTGCAAGAAGGTGTGTTCATCTGCCACCAGATTGATAAAAAGAATATTTGTTTTAAAAAGTCTATATTTATCCATAGATTAAAATAGATTACAATAGACATTTACATAAGTAATTTCATACTTGTTCAAGTATTTGACAAGAGTCCAACTTAAACTTGTAAAATATTTTAAGGACTACATCTAGTGGTCGAGCTGACTGTTTGTCACACTGTCCTAATGTATGTACATTATACCTAACTGTAGTGTACAAAATATAACTGGATTGATTAACCCTTTATGAAATTTATGGTCATTTTTAGTTGTCGGTAGATTTCAGTATTAATTAATAATTGAATATTAATTACTCAAAACTAATTAAGAAATATTAAAAAAAACTAATAGCTATAAAAACAATAAGAGAGGAGAAGAAAGAAGACAAAAATATAAGGTGTGTTGCGAGCTTATTCAATTTAGTGGAAATTGAACTTCAATAACCTGATCTTTTTAATTTATTTTCCCTGAATAACTTCTTAAGAACTGATAATTAATATAAAAAAGTAATGAAATTGCTTCGGGGTTTGACCTGAATTCCAATTGTTTTCGTTGAAAAAAGAAACAAAAAGAGCATTTTATTTTTGGAAAAAGATGTTTCATTTCCTTTGTGGCCTTAATTAGTAATAAGGAAATTTTGTAACAAGCATTTACACGAATTTAATTTTTGCATGAGATAAAGGAATATTTTGAACGTAAAGATAATGTATAATTTAATAAACTTATTAGACTCAAGTCTTTGTTATATTCCCACACATTTTGGCATCGCCAGGCATACAATTATTTTATTTACATGTACAAGGAATCGCTGATTAGACGATCCACCTGATGGTGCATCAAGCATAATGCATCAGGACCCATTTCTGATTTATTGTTTGGAATAACTACTTTTACATATTTTTAGAGTTTATTTGAAATACTCACTATCACGAATGATATTTTGAATATAATAAAAATATAATACGTGGTATAATTCTAACAAATGACGTAAATGATATGATATGGAATATGGATATCTGATATGGAAACTGGTGTTCCACAAGGCGGTATACTTTCTCCCATGCTGTTTTCCTTATTCATAAATACACTTGTTTCTAATTTCAGCTGTTCGTATCATTTGTATGCTGATGACCTCCAGATTTATGCACAATCCAAGGTCGATGACCTTACTAATGCCATTGGCTCTATCAATAACAACTTAAATAAGTTAAGTCAATGGTCACACAGATTTGGCGTATCAGTAAATCCCGATAAGTGTCAGGCTATAGTCATCGGAAGTTCTAGACTCTTAGCCAAAACGGATTTTACAAGCTTGCCAACCGTACAGTATAATGGCAACATAATACCTTTTTCCATGACTGTGAAGAACCTGGGATTATGCATGGACAATAGACTGAGTTGGCACCAGCAGGTAAAAGAGTTATCTCGTAAGGTTACCTATACTCTACGGTCGCTATATCGGACCAAAAATTTTTGCCCCTTAAAACCAAAATTATTTTAGTTAACGCCCTCATCTTACCTATTATCGACTACGCAGATGTTTGCTATCCAAGCCTGAATAATGAACTTCTCGATAAATTAGAACGCCTCCTCAACAATTGCATTCGCTACATCTTCGGCTTGCGTAAATACGATCACGTCTCTCGATATCGGTATAAACTCAAATGGCTTACTATTGGTCAGAGGCGCAGCTGTCGGATTCTTCATCTCCTCTTCTCTATAATAAATGATCCAACCTCTCCTCCATACCTAAAAGAAAAATTCCAACTCCTCCATGACACACACGACAGAATACTTCGTTCTTCTGCCTCTCTCACAACCACCATTCCTTCTCATACCAGCGACTTCTTCCACAAATCCTTCACTATCCAAGCCTCACTTCTTTGGAACCAACTTCCTGAGAAGATAAGAAGAGCTCCATCCAAAAGTACCTTTAAGAAACTTGTTAAAGAGCACTTTTTAAAGTCCCCATAACCCGTGCGTTAATTTGAAATGTGTACCTCATAATGTAAAACATGATGTTATAATAATAGTAATATGTATAGTATGTATGTATTTAGATATATCTATACGTTTATTCAATTTATATATCAGTATATATATGTATCAGTGTGTAAGTGTATATAGATAGATGTATGTATTTAATGTTTACAATGTCCTTTTTTTTTTTTTCTAATTTATTTTTTATTTTATTTTTAAACGCCTACCACAATTTTTCACCACACACAGAGGTTAACTGGGAGAGAATGCCATTAGGCATTAAGTTCGCCTTTTGTTGATTCAATAAAGTGTAAATAAATAAATAAATAAATAAATAAATGTGTAATAAATTTTAATGTAAATAGAAATTTTAAAATTATTTTTTAGGATACAAAATAATAATATGTAAAATTGTCATTACTTGCCATAAATATTAGGTTATATACGTCTCACCTTCAGAACACATTGAATGAATAACATTTTAAAGACATTACTTAATATGATAAAGTAAGTTTCTAGAAGCTGAGTACTAGAGTAGTAGAGAAGACAGGGAGCGTACTCTGGTTATTAAATATTTAAATTTGCAATATCTAATTTGATTGTAGCTATAAAAATCCTTAACATTACTACGAGTAAAGATAGATAAGAGTAAATATAACAAGATTTTTGTAAAAAAAACCATCAACATTAAAATATTGGGGTCAAAATCTTTAAAAATTAAACACATGTACCTAATGCTTCTTCTTCATTTACAATTAAAAGGCGATAGATAATGTAAAGTAGAAATTACATTATATTTCCAAAGTGAATATTTTCATTCATGTATTATTCGTAACCACAATTGAAATATATTTTTGAAAATAAAAATATATTCAACGAAGTTAAACGAAAGTAATACTTATTTACACGGCAATTGAGTCCTTTTTCCTGCTTAATGATGAATGAACTTGTATTCCTTTAGTTTCGGTAGAATAATTTCGATATATCAGCCACATATTCAATAGTTTATTATATTACGTACTATATTAATATTGAGTGATTGCTATAATGAAACTTTAAGCGTTAGTGACCAGCGGTCAAAACCAGATTATTAATCAAAAATGGTCAGACTCACAGAACCGTTCCAAACCATTTAAAGTCCATGTGAAAATAATGAACTTTTATATAATGAGCTATTGAGTTCCAGATATAATTTTCTATGATAGATGTATATATATATATATATTTATTTATTTATGGGATACCCAATATTTATATACGTATGTTTTAATTTCTCTTGGATTAAAAGAATCAAAAGTTATTGATGTCGGTGTAGAAGCTCTTTCGACGAAACATTAATAACAATCAATATTGATCCGAATATAATTATGCGGTTTGGAGAATTCCAATGTGCTGAATCATTTATAAATAACTACATATTAATTTTATTGTCCCGATTGTTGTCACACATTTATGTTATAACTTAATTACAATTCAAAGCCGGCGTATAGCATGATTAAATGGTTTTGCTGAACTAATTTTAAGATTTAATTATGTTATAAAACAATAATTAAATTTGTTTTTTTATCATTTCTTTTTTAAATGAGTATTATTATAATTTTGTAATCTTATTATATTCTATTATTATCATTATTATCTTTTACTTTTAGTACCACTTGAAAAAACGATTAATACCATGAATAGATAAAAATAATGAATAATACAATCACTAAATACCTTTTGCAATAATTGAGTTTATCAAAAGTTATATGACCAATAATAGGTATACTTAACGATTCCATATATTTCTATCTACAATGAGAAAATTTGTTAAAGCAGGTTGAGGTTTTAAAGCATATTAAATATAATATGGCAAAATATATAATGGATAGCAATATGGCAAAATATATATAAAGAAATTCAGTAGATTGTTCTTAATAAAATATATTTTACCATTATCCTTATATTTTTTGCTGCTCAATATACAGTCAGTTATTTCTTACACTATCTGTAAACATTCTAGTGATGTTATTCTTACATACGTTGTTGCCTTCATTGAGTTATATAATTACGTTGCATAACAATCATAATACTATTAAATAATAGCAAGAACACAGATATAAAATTATGTAAGTAAAAATATAATCATGAATTTATCATTGAACAGAAATATACTTGTCAACTTAAAGTAATAATTAATTTCTTACATCAAAGAATTACAGAATTTAGTATAGTTTTTTTTTATTTAAACTCAGGTTTTTTTATAAATAAATCGTACCATGTTACGACCTGTTTCCAAGGGAATACAGGGATTGCAATATTAATTGCACGTTGAATGTTGTCTCGTCGCAAGAGTAGATCTTCCTCATACGATATGAATAGAGAAGACAATACCCTATGTATCTGAAAACTTATTTGCGTCTTTAATATTGTTCATGTTTAATATTCATTGTAACAACTAATATTAATGTTAAGTCTAAGATACTATTACTTTTAAACCAGTTAATTTTAGAATAATGATCGAATTATAGTAAGACATGTAAAACATCTATAAGAGGCTGAAAATTATAATAAACTATGAAATTAAGCAAAGCTATAAGATCGTAACTTATTTATTGTAATACTGTGAGATCTATTACTGAAAATTGTAATGTGTAATACATTAGAAAACAAAAGATAACAAACTCAGGAAAAATTAAATGTAAAATTAAATTAAAATTAACTTTCTTACAATTGGTCACCACTTCAAAATAATACGATGAACTAAACATTTTAAATTCTTAGTTAAGTTGATAGCTTGAAGTGGGTAAAAGCATTAAATATATATATATGACACAAGTAAAGAATAACTCTGAAAAGTCTCACCCCGACTATTTAACTTAAGAAACCTAAATCTAACTTACTCCCTTTTTTTGTAAGTTTTTTTTACAAGCCACGAGATATTATTACATCCTTAAATGCCTTTGCACTTAATTAAGTGTACGCTCCAATAAAAAATACAATCTCCGTTCATTTTCTTTAATAGTGTATTATACGATTTTGCACACTATGACCCTGTATTTGGGGTGGTTTCAGGATAAAAAATTAATGAAGCAAATGTCAATGGTGCGACTATATAGTTTTGTAATTGAAATGTTAAAGTGAAAGCATTATTCTATATATTTATTTTAGTAACAAGTTACGGTATGTTTTACAAATAATTTTAATATTTTCTTTCCATGATGATCTTTATCTATATATTTTTTTATATCGTTTGTATTTTTTTCAAGATTTAGGAAAGCCATAGGCTTATTTTTGGTATAAATTGTATCCCGAAATCTTCTTAATTACTTCAATAATTCAGACTAGCTTTTTACATTTATTTTTTTTTTTGCTATTATCTATGTATATACAAGGTCGATACAATAACACACCGAATAAAAAAAACACTATTGTTCAATTTGTAACTAAAGATTTCCGGACCCTAAAATAATAAAAAAATGAAGATAAGATATCATGAGTATGATATAAATAACCTATCGAACTAAATATAAAAGATCTCGTTATTTTATTTTACCAAAACCAAAAAAAGTCATAATATGCTAACCCAAATATGGGACCAGTCTTTCCTTTCTTTGACTCTGACTGTCACTTCGAGAAAAGGTGTAACCCAAATCCTCCATTTAAATGAATGTATAATACACGAATACATAAAATTTGTGTTATTTTTTACAAAGTAACTTTCCACATATTTTATTGATTTTTGCAACATTAATAACATAAATAAATAAAAATATAAAGTAGCCTTTATTTTACAACAATTCATTACAATTACATTACGCAACATTAACAATTGTAAATAAAAGTTTTTTTTTTTAATTTAAATAACACTTATCTTAAAAAAAAGTAAATTATATTAATTTTGACAGCATTTAGTAAGCAAAGAGGAGCTAAAGTCTTTGTGGCATTAGTGAAATGACAGTTGACTTAATACAGAACGCCTTGTTGATAAGTATTTCCTTCTTGTGTTATAAATAGATCCTCTTAAGAAAGACGAGAACTTATTTTATTTTAATAATAAAAAATCACAATTATATCATAATGGGCAATTAATTCATTATATATTATTTAAAAGTTAATAGATTTATTATTTATAATGTGAGTGTTAAGGTTTTATATAAACTTTAATTATATGCTCACAAAATAATATACCTATGTTTTTAAAACGTCAATCAAGGAAAACTAATTATATGTGTATTCATGGATATTATCTTTATTGAAACGAATCCAATCAAGATTGGTTTCACAATAATGGGTAACGTCTAAAATATAATGAATTCCTTGGCATAATTTTTTAAGTTAAAAACATAGAGAACTTAATTTTTGTACACAATAATTACACGTTAATTTGACTTAAGACAAAGAAAGTTTTTCCAAATGTCATTATACAATAAATCCAAAATATCGTAGTCGTTTACTTATTGCTATAGAATATATTTATAAAGAAGGGTAACGATTTGTTATTATAACTTTGATGTCGGTCAAGCATAGCGGTAACAATAGTAGCTTTTGAATTGATGAATTCCGAGTTCGGTCACCTTTCGTGATAATACATTGGTATAATGAATCTTTCTGACAGAAGATACATAGTATATTCTCTTTAAAGGAAACGTTTTTCCAGTATTCAGAATTGTATTTGCAACAACTGTATTACTAGAGTGAAATTTTTCACAAAATTACATGAACATCAAAATACCTACTGTTAGTAATATTTATGTATAATAATTTAAACGTTAAATACATCGGAATTTACATGTTATTAGTTTATAAGTTTCGAAATAGTATACTACAGTAGCGCCATCTACGTAATTAATTTTGGAATGTTATTTAGTATTTACTGTTAAATGTTTTAAGAATCAGAAACATTGGTTATTGAAGTGCAAGTACTATTTAATACTGAAACAAGTCCTAACACTACACAATTGTGACTGAAAGAATATTATATATCCATATATATATATATATATATATATATATATATATATATATATATATATATATATATATATATAGTTTATATTATGTATAAAAAGAATTGTTAGTGAGTATAATATTCTTTTCAGGTAATACTGATTAGAGAAAATCTCTAGTCTTAGGAATTGACACTCTATTTATATGCACCCGATATCTATCAACATACTTTTAACATTGATAACTTCTCATAAATATGTAAATTTACTATTCTGATAAACTCTTCTATTCATGATATTACCGAGTATTTAATACTGAAACAAACTATTACAAACAAACAGATTATATATTGATATAAATAAATATATAAATTAAACTTTACATATTCACTACACTTACCCGTACAATAAAACCCGAGCACTAAGTGGCCTAGATATGACATGTTGTTAGAAAACTGTATGAGATATACAATAAATCATTTTTATGTTAGAATGGAACATTTCTACTGAAATATCTGGATAGTCCTGTCTGAGGGATTGTAAGCAAAATGTTGCAAAGATAAAATAATAATAACAAAGATATATAACTCATTCGAGTGTTTGCATTGTAAATATGTTACTATATAATAAAATACATAACTGACATATAAAACTGACACATATTTGTAAATCATAATTCATAATATCTAAAGAATTCTCGGACTGTAATTCAATTAGAGTGATTTCCGGAATAGTCCATAATATGAATTGCTTTGAGTCTCGAAAGCATAATTATTTAATTACGGAATTATGAGAGAATCAAGGAATACATTCCACAAATTATGTAATTAATTAGTTCCAATTAATCATCCCGCTCTCTGCAAAAAAGTATGTAACAATTTAACATCAACTTGAATTTACCAATATGTTATACAAGTATGTTGGTATAGAATGTTATAACATAATAATCAAAAGAGTTGTACTTGAACAACTTCAAATAAATTACTTGTCTTGATTTGAAGGTCTAACATATTTTATAAGATTCCAGCGTATTGTTTGATAAGTAATTAATAGTTAGTTGCATAGAGGATGAGTAGTCTCCCTGCGAAGTACTGATACAGCTCTTATTACAATATTAAATTCTCCTGCTTTTTCACTCAACATTGTCGCAACTTTCATAATTAATTCCATTTCATATAATGTGGTATGGAGAACAAGCCACAGTTACTTCTACTTAATACTTTTTTATCTAATAAATAACTTCATTAGTGATGGAGATCTCTGAATTTAACTCTGGCAAAAGAACTAATTAAATTTATGAAAAACTTTTATGTGGTCTGAACATTGATGTTTAGTATCACAAAATTATTTCGACATTTTTTACATTGTTGGTCAAATATATATCAACATTAATAATATATATTCTAATAAATATAGTTTTTATTTTAACCGCTTTTTTACTAAATGAGTATTTTATGTCATTGGGTATCCTGCTAAGAATAAATAGCAGCACCATCTTATCTCACATCGTTATTTTTGTTATGGAAGACCTTCTATTATATATGTATTGCCAAATCATTAAATATCTATAAAAGGAGACAAACGTCATGGTATTTAAACTAAGCTACATAAAGACTCAATGAAACAGCAGTCTCATTAAAGCATAAGCATATTTGTTTATAAAAAATAACTCTGTTTTTGTGACTACACTTTACAATATCAAAATCTCAAATGATATTACGTTACAAATAAAATAAACGAATATTCAAGTATTTGGCGAGAAGCCAACTAAAAGATGTAAACTATTTTAGCGAAGGCATCTGTTGACAGCAGCCGACTCGCATGTTCATGCTCGGAATAAAAACCTCAATCTCTAAAATCTTACTATAACATTTTTAGAATATACTAAAAAAAAATTTAAAGCATGAATGAAGTTTTTAATATACGAAACTAATATGATGATACTGAGCATATTGGACAACCCTTCTCCAAAAACGAACTTTTCAAAGAAACCAACGTTATTAGGTTACAACACGTTATGTACAAGAGTTCTAATTATCTAAGTTATTAAATTTAGAACCCAGTAAAATTTAAACTCTTATTAAACTGTAACATCTTTTATATCCAGTGCACCTTAGATTAGGAAGCATTATATCAACGTAGTTGAATGTATTACTTAAAGAAAGTTAATCTTTAACATATATTATGAATTGGAACGTATGTAAAATTAAAGGTTATGCTCCAGATAATACTACGACCATTCGACATTCAGTTCAACATTCGATGTCCATAGGACGAATAAAGAAATGCAAAAGTATTACTAAAAGCTAAGAATTAAATAAGTAAAAAAAAAGTTATGCAATTAGGGCTGTCAGTAGTTTAAACAGTTTATTTATTTATTAAGCGACAAGTTTAAGTGATAAGCGATAGGTGCTTTACACTACAATATTTTATTGTGAGCTTTAATTTAAGTAACACCTAGATATTTATTACTATTATTTCGCGAACCAGAAGCTCAAACTAAAATTCACTGGTATTTAAAGCAGACGGTCCGCATTCCAACTTTAGAAAAGCTTGAATTTAATGAGTCTATTAAATAAGTCAAACGCTGTAAGCATAATTTAAAAAATGCTCTGCGTTTTTATGACATATATGTAAAATAGTTACATTTTGTAGAGTTATTTATTAAAAGGCTTTTCATATCATATAACTTGTTATACTAAATACGGAGCACTAACTGGAAAAATTAAATAATTATTTACAAATGTTTGTTAAAAGGTTTTCTTAACAGTTATACAGGTAGTTAACGAATTGCAACATCATTTTCAAGAAACTTAACTGCTCCTTATCACACAACGTTTACCAAAAAAATATTGAAATTCAGGTCAAACGTCCTAGAATTTAGATTGCTTTTTTTATAGTTTTAATAAGTCTTCTAAAACTTTTTCTGGAAAAATAACTTATATTTAAGTTAAACTTTAGTAGTTCCATTTCCACATTATGGAATAAATTTCCAACGCAATTTAATTTTTCTTAAGTTCTAAACACACTTTTTTTCGTATTATTTTTTTTTTTGTTTTTTAATTCATCGCTCATAGGAAGTATGTATTAGTTATTATGATAAAAAGAATTATCCAAGAATTTAAAACAATTGTTAGCAAAAAAATCACTACAAGATTATCGCGATTACGCTTTTTTATGGAATTTAGCAACTATATCTCCACCCACAGCTAGAATGTATGTGAGCGAGGATGTTTATTTAATAGAATTCATAATATTTTTTATTATAATAAGTTGCATTATATACATACATAAAAACATAACTTAAAAATATATAAAGTCCTCTTCATACCTGTTACGGAATGAGTCAATTCTATCTTCTAGTGCTTCCGACCTAGTCTTATATCAACTTGCAGTTTAAACATTATAATCTATAATTTTTAATATTTTTATTATTATGTCATTTTATGTATTTTTTCATATTAAATCTTCTAAATACTCAGACTTTCGTTGTTATTCAAACTCACTTTAAGTACTCGTATCTCCTAATGTGGTGAAAACATTTGTTATCCAATTATTATTTTAAAAAGTTATATTTACCTTTTTTGTGTACTTTCTATATAAATATGATTTTTATTGTAACATAACGTCTACTTTAGTTAAGGGTTTCTGGAAAAAATCTCTTTTAAGAGATAAGTTATCCTATGTATTAATTATTTCATAAAACATGGTCATTTATGTTTATATTGATACATAAATAAATATATAATAAAAACTATTGATATACCTGACCCGCCTCCAGCTAAAAATGATCGTCCTGAGGTAAAAATACTCGAAAATACGAGGTAAAAATACTCGTCCTGACCACACCTCAGCTAAAAATGCTCGTCCTGACCCCACCCCATCTAAAAGTTCTCGTCCTGACCCCACCCCAGCTAAAAATGCTCGTCCTAACCTCAGTCCAACTAAAAAGATATCTTTCATTATCTATTTCTTTCCAAAAACATTTTTAAGGCAAAAAATATAAACAAATATTTAACTCATAAGCTATTTAGGTCATAAGCCACTCTTAAAAATTCGCCTCACAAAATTTTGTTGAAATTGCATTAGTTTTGTTATAAAATGTTGTAATTTTACAAAGTTACAGGGAGACAATTATCAGGAGTTAGAAGTATTCTATGTTTAACCGGCACAATAATCTACAATCTACACTATTCTATACTATGTTTCATTAAAGTTCAAACAGTAGTTTTCTGCCTGAAAAGACATAAAGATAAGAACACAACATTTTTTAAAACTACTGAAAACCTAGTGTTTAAAACTAGATCTATTATAATCTTTAATTAACATGGAAAAGTATACATTTTTCATAAGTTTTGTTATTATGGAATAGTAACGACATATTTTTCGCTGGAATCTTAGGACACTTTGAACACTCGCAAAGGTTAAAAATTGATAACCGTACAAAGAGAATAAAAGTCAACGCTCGAAGCACAGAAATTCAAACGAGGTCTCTGCTCTGAGTGGAGTGTTTATATCTCCTTTGATACGTATGAGGATTATATAAAGAATGAAACTACTAACAGATATCGTACAATAAAATATAGCCAACGTGTTTTGTCTATTTAAGTAAATATGGAATGTGTTATGCCTGTATTTTCTTTTTAAGGCACGATATAATATATGATAATCATATGAAACATCTTTGTAAATGTTAAAGATTTCAGAGGTTATTATTTGTGTTAATTTAATGGAAATGGCTTATAATTGATTGGAAATAACATTAAAAAATACTTGGACAAGAGTCATGAGCGAAAAGAGTAAAGAAAGAAGTGCAGTATCACCAAATTATAACATTATTTCATAAATAGCGATTTTCTACCCCTCAGACTATCACTCAAGAACATTAATAAAATTAGTGAATTTTAGTCTATCGAAATTTAGACCCTCACCAAATTGGGTTCTGCCGCGAAAATAAACTAATTTTATGAAACAAAAAGAAAAAGGACTACGCTACATTTAGATAATTATTTATATTATTGAATATTTTAATATACTAAAACAATAAACAAAAGAATGTATACAAAAAATATTCAAAGTAACGCCATAATACCAACATTTTCCAGAGACTTCAGCAACACCCTATCTTGATACAATAATATAAAAAAAATATATTAAAATTATATATAACAAGATCATAAATTTACAAACTCATTGTCCAAGTGAGTGGGGATATTGTCTTGTTAAAGTTTTATAAAACACTTCCATTATAATCGCTGAAAGTCATTATTTAATTTAAAGGGGTGGAGTACCCTTGGGAGAACAACTTTGTACTTTTTGATTATGTCGGAAATATATTTTTTTATTCTCTAGAGTTTGATAAATTACTTTTTAAGTATGGTAATACTGAAAACCTTGCTGTAGTTTCTAGAAAAAAAATATAATCGCAATTTTAACTTGTTTTGTCGACCGTATGTGTTGTCATGTTTTTTGATGCATGAACATTGTTGTACACTTTGATTGATTGCCATCATTGACACCGAAAAAACGGTAGTTTATTTGAGCGTTATTAAAGATTTTCCTCTCTTCAATGTAAAAAATGTCCAAAAATCATTAATTGGCTTGAGTGCGTCTAAATTATTATATTATTATTATTTCTAACGATTTTATTTATTTTAAAATTCATAGTAATATTTTTTTGTTCGATTCCCGAAATGGACAGGCATATATGTGATGAGCATAGATGTCTGTATTTCTAGATTTGGTCGTTTATTAAATATATTCTAAGTATTCATAATGTGTATTTCTATGTATTTTACACAAGAAAATAATTTGCTTACTTAGGGGTTAGATCAATATGTGTAATTTGTCTTCTGAAAAAAAATGCTAATTGATAAATTAGGATATGTTAGAATCCACCGCTATAATGTTGACAAAGTGTGATAATGATTCGGCGCAATTCGGTGCGTCAGACTAATGCTCATTTATAATCACTGTTTAAACTTACGTAATTACATACATGCATATAGTTAATACATTTTTGATCTAATATATTGTTAACAAAGAGAATCGATTCACAAAATTAAATTTAGGTTATAAAAGGCGTGCTAAAAAATCATTCAAATATCGTCTTCGTCCACATTTGAAGTATATGTATATTTAATATCCAAATTACATAAACGTGTCATAGATTACAAGATTCAGTTCATATTTTCTTAAAATAGCTATTTAGGTATAATCAGAATCATTGTAAGAGTTGATTTATAAGATTAACTAAATACTAATCATGTTAAAAATGTATTTGAGGTGTATAGCAATTTAAAATGAAAAGGAATGTAATGTATAAACATCAATACTATTTGTTATACTCGTATGTACAGGGTACATTCCAAGCACATTCTCCAATACTTGAGCACATGTGTATTCTCATATATATTTAGTCGGGTGAATTCCGATATAATTGACATGACGTATAATACAGCCGCCTCGATATATTAAGAGGCATCATGAATCACGACTGATAGATACTGTTAAAATATTTGTGTACTTTGTATACAAGACTTAATTAGAAGGATAATAATAATAATAATATGTAATAATATCGGGACAAATTACACACATTGATCTAACCCCTAAGTAAGCAAATTATTTGCTTGTGTTAAGGGTGTTAGACAACGATACTAATACATAGAAATACACATATATATACTGAGAATATATTTAATAAACGACCAAACCTAGAAACACAGACATCTATGCTCATCACATAAATGCCTGTGCTCTGCCGGGAATCGAACCCGAGCCCCATTGCGCCGTGACACGTTAGGCGTCTGCGCTAACCACTCGACCAACGGGGCGGTAAAGTTAACTTATTAGTCAGTATTAAGTTAACTTGTCATCGGTATATATGTATTTAAATAATATTTACATCATCGTCCTTTAAAATACGATCATAATATATATTTTTAATATAAACAAGTATACATATTTTTATAAAAATGTATATTTTTAATATAAACATGTGTAGCCATGTTAAGCTTTTTTAAATTTTATATACATATAGAAGGTAAATATAGAGTTTCTCAGAGATCACGAGTTCGAATTCCTGCCCGTATCGGTTTTTTTTTTCATTTTATATTTATATAAAATTTACTTCATAATTTGCAGCATCTAATCTTACAAAAGTATTGAAATATTTTACTTTTGAGTTCAAAAATTCCACTATTTATAGAGTACCGAACACTTTTAATCACTCATGTAGAGCGCGTCTGTAGAGACCTCAGCGTAGCGATAGCGAGTGCATTTTGAAGTCAGTCGATGAAAAGTAGGCTAGGTGAGGTTAGATCAGAGTATTTAATTTTTACATACTTAGCTTATTTACACCACTGCTGAGTACATGAATAATTAAATATGATATTATTAAATTCTTAATTACGTATTGATATATTAGGCTACTATGTATAATGATTCTATCAATTAGAACTCGAAGAATTAATCTATTGATTCAGAAAGCATAGGCTATATTGACTGGTTATTAAGACACCTTCTAAGTCAATGGTTGTTAGAATAATTACCGTGGTGTAAATTTATTAACGTTACCAATAAAAATAATGAGTTTTGTCAGTGTTTGTTTATTTGAACGCAATTTAATTTACAAGCAATTTATAGATAATATAATATTTCCTTAGAGAAGTTCTACATAAAAATTAAAATGAATTATTTTTGATATTCCTAAATTTACTACCTCAATTCAAAGCCACTGTTTTTGGGTTTCATACAGCTATTGCATGTAATACTTTATTATAGGGACTTAGTTGGGTTGTGGTCAGGACGAGCATTTTTACCTGGGGTGGGGTCAGGACGAGCATTTTTACCTGGGGTGGGGTCAGGACGAGCATTTTTACCTGGGGTGGGTTCAGGACGAGCATTTTTCCCTAGGGTTATTGTTTATTTATTTCCTACCCAGATTATATTTTAAACCTATAAAGACATTAAATTGACTAATGTCTTTCTTAAAATAGTAACCGACCTGAAGGACATAAACATTGAAAGACTGTTACTTTTTTCACATATAGACAACTACATATTTATAGAATTTTATTTCGTTAAACAATCCATCTAATTCTAATTAAATTAGATAGATTAAAATCTAATACCAAATGATTTAGATAAATTGTGTAACTTATCAAATTAAATAATATTATATTGAATAGCCATTGAGTATAAAGGAATTATAATAAACGTAGAAAATTCACGATTAACGTGTTTGAGAATCGTAGTAAATTAAAAAGATATATATTTTATTGATAATAATAAAAAAAAATCAGACAGCTTGAATTTTAAAACTATTTTTGGATCTCCTTTGTCGCATAGTTACTCTCAAGCGTATGTATTTCAACATTTCTCAAACAAGGCTACATTCATATGTATTGGATTGGAACGAGCATCAGCAATCTCAAAACTTTACGTCTTACAAGAGTAGTGTAATATATTTAGTATATTATAATAAAAATATTAATACTAATGCCAATAGCATAAAAAATAATAATAATAATAAAATGACAATAGCATATTTATAAACCGTTGCTTAAAATATATTCATTACTTATGAGCACGTCTCTGTTATCGTTTATAAATCTAATTTAATCTATGAAGTCACATTCCATGTAACCGTTGAAGGTTCGAATTTTCTTTCCATTTTTTATATAAAAACAATTACTTATAATTACCAACATAGTTGCTTTATTACCAACAAGTTAAAAGGTTTTTTTTTTCAGAATATAATATCACTCTTACTTATTAAGAAATTATATGTAAATAGTAAGTTAATTATATATTTATATATAAACAGTAAGTTAAGGCGTGATAATCTCAACCATTCGTTAATGATGTTTGAAAATAGAATGTAGATTATAATTGCGATGGATATGAATTCGTTACAAGATATATAATAATTTAATCATTTGGTGACATACTTCCTAACCAATATAATATTATAACTCTTAAGTACTTTAGAGGAAGACTCGAAAGGTAGTAAGTAATTAATTAATGTATACAAAATTTAGTTGCAGAAATGCCTAAATTTCGAATCCCTTAAGTTACTAAGATAGTTAATCCCTTAAGTGAAGAATCTAAACCATATTAATTGTTGTAATGTAATGAAACAAGAGTACAGCCAATTGTTCTCTTGGCTAACATATTATGTATTTAAAATATGCTAAAGCTGTAAAGGCATAGCTTCATCTAAAATGTATAAGTATTAATAATAAAGACTGGGGCTTAACCTTAGAATTTAAATGTAATACAAAAAATCTAAGATGTTAAGAAATAGGTTATTCAGCTCTGAATATTAAAACGTAATTCATATCTTTCATATTAGGAATAAATGACCGCACCAGCCACTTTGCGGTAATATGTATAATAGATATATATTATATATAGTAGATATATAGTAAGAGGACATCCTCTTAAATACTCATTAGAACTAATAAACTTGAACCATCAACAAAAAATACAATTTCGCTCTTTTTCTTAATTCCTGGTTTCTTAATCTCTTATCGGAAAACTTCTTAGGATGTTGATTAAAAATAATTTAGCCATCACACCATAATAAGAGTCCTTAAATGTTACTTTTGTATATATAACTATGTATATTCTTTGCATGTCTTTGCATTTATAATACTTATATAACTTATGTTATGTAAGGTGTTTTGTCCCTAACATAGAATATAATTGTATGATTGCGTAAACTATGGACTTATTATCCTGAATCCTGAACACACTAAAATGACCTTTTTTATGAATTTAAATGTCATAAATTAAATATAAGAAACAGTCAGTAGTTCTTTTGAAGTTTATTAAAAAACCGGCCAAGTGCGTGTCGGACTCGCGTCATCATCAATCGTCGCGTCAATCATCTATAATAGAAAATCACGTTTGTTATAGTTTGGTAAAATCTATTGCTCAATTTGAAATTGCATCCATAAAGGGCTATGGTAATTAATTTTACTAATATTCAAGTTTCTACCTGTTTATTAAGATAGAGTAAAAATTGCTTAAAAATTACGTTTGTTGTACGGGAGCCCCCTTTAATATTTACTTTATTGTTATTTAATTATTTATTCCAAAAGGTAATATACAAGTAAATATTCCGTGAAAATTTGAAGCGTCTACCACATTGAATATCAACTTACTCTTATAGGTAAAAGGAATCTCTTAGACTTCCTTCCATTCTCAACCTTAAAGATTTAATAAAATGAGATGGGAAGCTAAATGGTTAAGATTTTCTTTTGACGAATACCTAAAAGTGCAGTATAAGCCACATTTCCTTTAATATTATTAATATATTCCTAAATCCAAAAATGCTTATATAATGGCACATTACAAATTATGTCACTTCAATGGATGCATAACTATATCTGGAATCTTTACTACAAATCAAGGTTAGCGAAGTTCTAGTATTGGGAAACGAATGCTTTGGTGCTAATTAATCCCAGGTTCGATCCTCATACGTGACAATAGATTGGTAAGATGAATATTTAATGAGACAGTAATGGTATTACCAGTACATATCCTTTAGGTGTAACTTACTAGGTACGCTCATTTACTGAAACTATATTTTTCCAATAATATATATATGGATATTATGTCTATTAATTAAACTAGAAATGGAATGGTCAATCGAACTATTTAAATAATATTTTAAAAATATTTCATATAAAAAAAGTTGAACTATAAAATAATGCCAAAAAATATGATGTAAAAAATTATGTTAAGCAACCCATCCTAGCTGATGTAATTAATGACTCAATTAGCAGTAGTTTGTTCTGAAAACGATACTAAAAGTATTTCTACATTAAATATCAGACAATTCGCCAAATAGGAGCTCCTACTAACATTCACTTGTAAAACAGACGATCCGCATTCCGATTTTACAATGGCTTGACTTTAATTAGTTAGTTAAATTATTCAGGCGCTTTAAGATAAAAAACAATTAATTAAATAAAATCCTCTGTATTTCCTTAACATTGCTGAAATTTCAATTCGTTTTCAAAGTCGTTTTAATATTTTATAACTTTGTTACTTTAAATTAGTATTTTATTTTCTGTTTATAGGCTAGGCCAAAAATTGTTACACCAATTATAACTACAAAGTAAACGTAATAAAACTAGTGGACAATTTCTTAAAAGAATGTGGTGTTTACACAACAAATGAAAATCAAACAAAACAAATTAAAATTAAAACAGACAAATCAAACAAACAAACAAATTATTCTTGTTTACATATAGGATATATCTCTCTACTGAGGTCTGTAAATACGAATACGAATACGAATAATTACGAAATAATGTAATAATTATTTAAAAAATATCAGAAGACTTTTCATAACTATTCATTCTCAGTCTCGGGACGGGGAAGTTCATACCAAATTGTAAATCTGTGGAGAGGAACAAGAGGTGCTAATTTAGATCTCGGCAATCTGCAAGGCACTCTAAAAACTTTTGAAGTAAATGAGAATCATTTATTTAATTATTAGACAGTTTGTATAAAAAGATTAGGTCGTTTATATTCTACGTTTTCTTCAGAGATATATTTAAAATATTTGAGTTTTGATTTATATGAATCTTTACCACGTTTACTGACAAAGGATCGAAATAATCCTTACCGCGTTCATTTTATAAATATTTGCGCGGAAAAACGAAATACGTTATTATAAATGCCTAGTGAAAGACTTTCTAAGCAAAGATAATAAATAAAATGAGCATCTTTTTAAGTTAATTTTTTTTTAATATTTAGCAACACGGATGGAAAATTATATATTATATGAGATAAAATATTTCATGTGGGTAAAAAGTGGATATTGAATTTGATATAAAATATGTAAATTTTACAATTAAATATATTGCTATGGTTGGTAACAGAAAGCATACATTAGTGATTTTAAATAAAAAACATATACATATGATACATATGTCCAATATATACTAGAACTTTCTTTATCTTTATAAATTCGATCACCGAATAACTAAAAGTGAGGTAAGTATTTCGTTAGAAAACTTGAGAAAAAAACATTAATAAATGGTTTTATATCTCGTTATCTGTAAGATATATCTTGCAATGTCATAAAGATTGAATAAATTTTAAGAAACATAAATAAATAAATATACCAAAACGTATGTTATTTAAATCATGTTTTGGAACCTTACCTTACCGTGAACACGAATTCTGCAAAAGCATTCGAACCGTCAGGTTAGTTTTTAAATGTAAATTTAAAATTTACTTCATAATACGCGAGTTAAATCCGTAAAAAAAGTTTTAGTTCAAAATAAAGTATTATTTTTCTATTAGTAGCACTTCATAAAAATCTAAGATTAAAAAGTTAATTTTATAAAATGTATACCACTACGATCCAATATGGCACCTGAAGGCCAGTTAACTTACTACCGACAATTTGTCTTTGTCTCTGTGGGATAGTCTCCAGCATATTGACTAGTGGAGAGATAGATAACTAGACAAAGTACCAGGGTAGCAACATTTGTATAAGTCTACGTTTTTTATCAAATTTATTATCCGAATACTAAGAACTTTAAAATTAATGACTTTTTTATTCTTTATAATAGATATTTATTTACATATGTATATGTATGAAAACAGTTTGTCATATACAACATATACATATTATATATATATATATATATTATATACATAATAAATTCGCTCTCATTTTAAATTTCGATCATAAAGCTCTTTATGTACACAATATTGCAATCAATAAAGATAAGGTTGTTTTTATAACTCATATTCATATAACAGGACTTAATTATTTTGATTTTTTTATGACTAAAACCTGTCAGCTAATTAATTTATATTTGATCTTCGCAAATACAATATACCTGGGCACAAAATACCTGGGGATATTGGTGTTTCGTCATCCTGACCGGACTTATTCCTGCATTCTAAACATCTAAGGCGCGTGATACTTGTACGTGAGTTTACTACTCCTTGAGAAACAAAGATACTATTAGACTTTGGAACTATCTTTCTATAAATATTGAACAAAAACAGTCACACCAATTATAGCGGCGCAAAGGGGCTCAGGTTCCATCCCCGGCAAGGACAGGCCATGTGATGAGCCATGTCTGTATTTCTGGGTTTGATAATTTTTTTAATATATTTGCAGTATTTATAATGAGTATTTCTATGTATTAGTATTGTAGTCTGACAAACTTACCAAAAGAAAATAATTGGCTTGATTATGGGGTAGATCAATTTATGTAATTTGTCCAGTGATATTATTATTATATAATGTCTCTTTTTTGAGTTTTTGTCTGCCAATATTGTAAAGTAAAAAACATTATTAATAATTGTTTTTATCCGGAAAATCAATATTTTTGAATTACTTAAAATTTAAAAAAGGTTTTCAGATCAGATTCAATATATTTAACAAATTTTTTACATTAGAAAACATAAGTTACATATATGAGAATGAAGCCATAACGACAAAAAAAAAATCACAAGATTTACATCTTTTGCAAGTGACAGAAATACAACACAGCGAGGCCTCAGCTCCGGCAACTCAAGATAGAATCGAATCATAATTAAAAATAACTCTGCAAGTAATATATTCATAGATATCTAAATATCACAACTTTAATACTCAAAATAAGAATTAAAAATACACGTTATGAAGTTAAACTGCGGAATGGAAGTCAAGAATTCAACTTCGTTAGACGGACGGGAAAAATGGAAGAATCTATACAAATACAAAACTTACATTAAATCAATTATACAATAAGTTAAGTAACTAATTAAACTTTTATTTATAAATCCAGGTAATTTCCAAGTAAATTATAATGTATAATTACTAATACTGCGACGAAAGAAAATTAATTCTGTATTACAAAATATCACAGGTATAGTCGTAATAAATATTATACTATCGTAATATAATTACTATAATTAAAATACAGAATTTTGTATTTAAAATAAGGAAAAAATTAAAATACAGAATTTCGAATAATTAAAATAAGAAATAAAAAAGTTTATATTTCATCTCTATATAATAAACGTATATTTGTAGTATTAGTTTTAAAACATTACCTCACTGATAATCCTGAACATTTTAACTTCCTGAAGTCATTATTTTTATATTGATATATCATTAGAAATCATTTATAAATGAAGTAACCTTTCTCATCATAATCTAACAAAATAGAAAACAAATTGAATTGGGGATAGATAGTACAAAGAAACACAAATAACAATTCGAGAAAAATATTTTTCTAAAGTGGATATTTTCATTCACCTTTTATTCGTAACAAAGAGCAAATGTCCTTTTCTTTCAACATATTTTTTTGAGAATTGTAATACATTTTACTAAATTAAAGATAAATTTTAATGTAAATAAAATAATATTTATGAATGATAAATTTGAATATTTTAAATTAGCGAAAATAGGTCTTACATCTACTGTTTTAATAAATAAACAATAAGAGTGAAATACTTGTGATTAAGGTAAATTAAAATTAAACGTAACTTAATATATTTTAGTAAAACATAAGTAAATATTTGAAAATGTATAAACATGTATAGCCATGTTAAGCTTATTTAAATTTATATAAATATACAATGAAAAATAAACCATTCTATATTGTTATTTATTTTTGTTACAAATTCCTAAAGTATGTGGATTAAATTCATATTTAAAAAAGTATTTAATGATTGATGTGATGTTAAAAGCCTCCTAAAAATCATTTTTTTATGTATGGATGGATTTAGAGGATTTAGAAACATTATATTTTTCGAAACCTGTCTCTTCCTAACAGATCACACCGTATCTTTTTTGTAACTATACGAACTTATCGTCTCACAATATGAATACTATTTTTAAATATGGCCTAAAATATTTTATAATTACAAAATATACCGCACCTATATACATTTCAACTATTATAATTTTAATAATAAATAAATATATAATACATAAATTGTTATATAAATATTAATTGTAATATTACAAAATATAATAAAAAAATCAATAAACTGTTGGCATTTAAATGGCTGTAACATTTATATGAATGTGATGTTTCGAATGTAATATACAAAATTAAAAACTTCGATCTGATTCTTTTCATCTTATTTTTATTTTAGATTCATTCAGGACCATTTGACTACCCGCAAACTAACAAAAAGCATGTTTTTTACAAATGTTTTTTACAATTTTATTTACGTGATTACTGTCTAACAAATTAAGAAAGGGGACATAAATGCTTCTAAAGTTTTCATATCAAGAGGATTATATTAAACCGATATCAAGTTACAGGATAACAGTCAAGTTTTACCTCATCTCTTTGAGTTAAGTAATGACTTTCAGATGTGAGGATGGAAGTGTATTAGGAAACCTTAACTAGACTTTATCAGTACTGACTTGGAAAATGTGTTTTATATACCTGTTAGATAAAGATTTTGATATGGAATATTTTTATGCATATTGCAATGAGATAGGGTGTTGGATAAGTCAATAAAAATGTTGTTAAACAAGAAGTTTTATAAGGAGGAAATTATTTTATAAATTTCTATATATAAGGTATTTACTATGAAAATAATGTTTTAGTGTGATCATGTACGGATATCATCTCAAAACATTTAGTCAATTAAATAACAGAAAAGAAAAGTTTTATTCGTATATATATTTTTTATAAATGTTTTACTTCTTATCACATTATTATTAACAAAATTGTACAATTCTACAAATATAAGACGATTTATAATTATATAATAGTGCGGGTTTTTTTTTCTACTCCGACAATTTACTGTTGTGATCTGTATATACTTCAAATTGACAATGTAACTATATTATACTTCAAATTGACAATGTCTATGTAATCAATTAATTAGTTTGAGTTATTATCATTAATGCATTATTATGGTGTATTTCTAATTCTTACATTAAATAAAAATATTCGTTTTCTACACTTCTTCGTCATATAAACTTTTACTGAACTAGATTTCTTACTCTTCCGTCCGCATATAATTGGTAACATCTTTACGTACATCGTTTTTGTTTTACGTATTAATACAATGGTAATAATATTGATAACAGGGCAAATTTAGATTTAAATAGAAGGTTTTATAGTTTGATTTTTATATTTTTACGTTTTAGACATGCAGCACTATTTTTAATATTAATTTTGCTGTTATGACAGCAGTTCATACGTTCACGTACACTTATTTTTACTATAAATATATTTACATATACAAAATGTTTTTAATATATTAACACAAACATTATTCTCTGAGGTACTAACTACTACTGTAAACAAATTTGTAAGTACTAACGAGTACTTACAAATTTATTTACAATATATAAGATTACCCACCATACATTTCATTGTTAAATTAAAAACAGATAAAAGCATTAGCCGAAACAGGATCTCCATATTTATTTAAATAGATAAAACATGTTTAGTATATCTTACTATATGATATCTGTTAGTTTCTTTGTTTATATGACCCTCATACGTATCAAAGAAACCTAAAAACTCAAAGATGAGTTGGATTTATCTGCTGCGGGCGTTCGCTTTATTCTCTTTGTACTGTTATTAATCTTTAACGTCTCTGCATGCTCAAACTAAGCATAGAATCTAGCAAAAAATATTTGACATCACTATTAATAAGCCTTACTGACAAGAGGTACTTCAAAATATATGAAAATATTTATTATTATTCAATTAATAACCCTTTTTAATAATCAAGAATCACTTTGCTCACAAATCTTATTTTTCAATAATAGGTTGTTGGTTGATAAATTATAATTATATGAATTAAAAAAAATATACATATCATTATTATGAATTACGATAAATACAAAAAAAACTTAAAAGTTTGATCCATGTCCATCTTAAAATATAACATTAATAAAGCCTAGATGATAATCCTACGTGCTGCAAAGTCTTATTGAATATATAATTAATTCAACTTGTTTATTCTATGATTTGAGGTAATATTATTAAGGAATAATAAAAAACGTACTATGAATACTATTAAAAATTATAAACATACTAAAGACTTGAAAACATAGCTACATCTTAAATTATATTGATAATATAGACTGAGGTTGAACGTTAAAAATTCTATGTAATGGTACAAAAGTTCTAAGGTCTGTAAAAGTAGATTATGCAACTAAACGTTATTCGGAATGTTAAATGTAATTGACTTTCCACCCAGCACTCTGCAGTAACATATCCACTTACATATTGGATCCAATAAACTTGAGTCTTTAATAAAAATACAATACTGTTCTTTTTTCTTCATTCATATCTTCAAACAATTACTACAAATATATTTTAAACATTAGTTAAGTTATTAAGAACGTTTACATTATAATTATTAGGTACAGTTTAATCATATATTAAACTCTAGTTTAAAATTTAATTAAAAACTTTATTCATTGTTGTAGGTTAATTATAAAAACATTAAAACTTTCGTTGTAGCTGGAGGTTAAACCAACGATAACTTTTCTTTGTGCCCTGCGTACATAAATTTGAAAATTGAAATAAGTGATTAAGATCATATATTATTAGAGAGCTTATCTTTTTTCATGTTAAAAATTAATATAACTATTTTAAAATGTAAACTCCTACACCATACAAAACAATATAAACTTCAAATAAACCAATATTTATTAGTTTTATAACTCACACAGTACCATTGTACTGCAGTGTGTCCCTTCAATCATTTAATTTATTAGACAGTATAATTTAGATGTATAGACAAAACATATGTCCTATTATTGACTTCGGTCTGTAGTTCCAACATAGTAAATGCTGTTTTTACTTAGAAAATTTTGAATGAGATAGTTTGAAAGGATTCTTAACGAGTCAGTTCGAGTAAGGCAATGTTTTTAACAAGTTACCACTCGCGTACATCTTATATTGTAGATGGTTAACTTTAAGTTTTAGATGAAATCCGTAAAAATGCTCTATTAAAATGGTGTTAAGTTTTGAAAATATAATACTTTCAAGTGTTATGAATTTAATTATTTAATTGAAACCTACTTTGTAGGAATTCATTTCAAATAAAATATTATTTGTTATATCAAACTCTCTACAAAATTGATTTATTCTAAAATATTCCATATAGAAACAACTATTAATACCTCATTAAATGTCCAGTTTCTAAATGGTGATAGCATAAATGAAAATACTGTCTTTTTACCCTCTTAGAGGTAATTTACCGGCCCGTTGGTCGAGTGGTTAACGCAGATACCTAACGTATAGCGACGCAATAGGGCTCGGATTCGATCCCCGACAGGGCTACGCATGTATGTGATGAACATATATGTCTGTATTTCTGGTTTTGGTCGTTTATTAAATTTATACTCAGTATTTATAATGTTTATTTCTATGTATTCGTATCGTTGTGTAACACCCTTAACACAAGTAAATAATTTGCTTACTTAGGGATTAGATCAATGTGTGTAACTTGTCCTGTATAATAATTATTATTATTATTTCAAGATATTAGATACTCTTAACGCAAACATTGTTACACAATTACATGATATTTTACCAGACAATAGCACTTAGAATAGTCTTCCACTTGAAAACTACTTCTGAAACTCTCTCTACTTGTTAAGCATTTCGCGGTCAAGCTTCCACACTTACACTACGAATATTTATATAATTAAACTAATTAAAACAGCATTTTGTAACAAATCTAATTTTTAGATCAAGCCATTATCATAAATTACAAAAAGAAATTCGTATACAGAAGCAAATATTTTACAAGTATTAATCAATATGCTAGTAGATCGATTAATATTTGATTAATAATAATTTAGTAATTATGTAATGTGGTAGTCCCTATGGTGCTATCACCTTAACATACAAAGGCCGGCAACGCACACTACCCTAGTGTTGCAGCAATCCACAGGAGACGGTAGTCATTTACCATCAGATGGCATTGTCCCCTCATTTGCCCGCCTAATGTTTAAATATCCGGCACCTTATGTAATATATTCACTTGACAAGTCCTAGTGTAGGTCTCAAGATTTTCTCAAGCTTCCTACAGGTCGTATATTGCTCTTATAGAATACATCTTGTAGAACGTATATTAAACCTAAGTGGTCTTAGGCTGTACCTAGAGTCAAAGCATATTTTAACTAAGTGGACAATATTTTGTTCCTTTGCAAATTATACCTTTAATCTGTCAAATTTGTAAATGATGTTAATATTAAATAGAATAAGAAAAAAACAACTATTAGTACAATCATATATCCTAAAATGCTGTTAATTCTACGAGGGATGCATTCTTTTCATTTGTACTACTTGTAAAAATCTGAGTGGACTCTAGAGATTTAATATTTGATTTAAAAAAAAAAGTTTTAAACTTATTTCAACATGCATTTAGAATGTTAAAGATGAAAAGAAATATAATGTTTAAGTTCTGAACTTTTTTTGCATTGTTCCTGGTACATGGTATAGAGAGAGTTTGATAAAAGCAAATTAAGAGAATACAGTCATAGCTCAAAGCTACAATTTAAAACAATTTCTTCTTTGTATTAAAATGTTACCTGCATATGGGTTTTTATCCTCATAAATATAAAAAGAAAAGATTCATTAAATATCTTATCTATTTGTGATGTACAATTTGTTTATAAAAGGAGACCTGTAGATATATTTAGTTACCATTAATTAATTGAGAGATATTTAATCACAACACATTGGAAGCGTCTAAGTTTAACATCAACATCGTTACTGAATGGCTGCAGGCGCACGACCTCATAACTAGCCTAGTAGTCTAGCATGGAGGTCAGCTTTGAGCTGATGTTCAGAGAAGCCTATCTGCATTTGAGGAAGCCCATGCAATTCCGGGCAATGTGCTGCCAATTATTTCTACAAATAAGGTTAAATATTTCATCTTTCACATGCTTCTTCTGTATTGAATCTTTGCATCTAAAGAATTCTGAATATAAGATGCGTTTTGCAACTCATTTGTTAAGATATTGGTCCAGAAATTGGAAGATATTTTGTCATTGTTATATTCAAAACGAGATGAATGTTTATTTTATTATTAACTCATAGCAAAAAGCAATTCGATTCTATATTGCATTCAAAAATTATAATGAATATTGGAAACCTGTTCGAAATAATGGAAACAGAAAATTAACTAATATCTGCATTCCATAATAAATTTGGTGTCGAAGATAATGAATGTAGGAATAAAAAAGGGTCAGAATTTATTATGATCTAGTTTTTACGGCTTAACATTTAATCGTTGAAGCATAAGAAAGTATAAATAGTAAAATTAAAATAAACTATAAAATTAATTAGACAATTAAAATGATGAAAGGAGTATATGATAGCAATAAAATGTCACGAGCAAGTATAATAATATTAACATAAGCTCGATAAATATGTAAAATGCAAAAAAAAAAACATATTTGGAAGTATTTTATTAACTGCCATTGAAATTGAAATTTTAATAAATATTGTTTTGTTTATCTAGACCCGATAGCATGACCTCATTTAATTATATTATTAAAAAAAAAATGATAATAATGTAAGGTATTTATTTTCTTACTGTATTCAATTAAATAAGTACAACAATATTAAATGCTAGTCGGAAGAGTTATTGTAAGGCGTCGTACGGGTTTATACGAGATATTTCTTCCAGAGCAACATTTCACCGATACTCGTTGACATAAGGTAGGCTTCTTTCAATTTTATATTCAATTATATTCAGTGATCATATTATACTAAAAATAAAAATGAAATATTTGTCTATTTAAAAATAAAAATGAAATATTTGTCTATTTAAAAATAAAAATGAAATATTTGTCTATTTAAAAAATTGGATATTTTGTTTTTATTTTATTTAGTTTCTTATTTTAATAGAAATGCGATGAAGGTTTTATGAAAAACTCAGCAAACTTTCATTCCCTGTTGAACCTTCTTATATAAAAATTTCATAAAAAACCTTTCCAAGCTATTGTCCTCTCTAATGCGAATGCGATATTTTCGGCTTGTTAAACTCAACAGTTTTAGTTTTTTCAAGAGAACTTACTTTATAAGTAGTTAAAAAGATAATAATAAAAATAATAATATCATTGTTCAAATTACATACATTGATCTAACCCAAGCAAATTATTTGCTTGTGTTAAGGTTGTTAGACAATGATACAAATACATAGAAATACACATTATAAATACTTCGAATACATTTAATACACGACCAAACCCAGAAATACAGAAATTTATGCTCATTATCATGCTCATACGTGCCTGTCCCTGTCAGGAATCAAACCTGAGCTCCAATTTTTTTTTTGTGTGTCTATGCTGGTAGCCCTGTTTGCTATTACAGCGTCACCGGGGGAGCGGGTGGGTCAGAAGACCTGCCCTTAAAAGGGGGGCCAGATGGGTCCCCATGGGGAACGACGTTCCGAGGGCGTCTCAGATTGAGACACGGACCTCGGCTCGGGGCGTCGTTAGTCAGGAGGGAAGCTAAGGAAATTTGGACACTAGCGTCCTCCGACGGCAGAACGCTGGAGCAACAGAGCACTTACTCAGTCGGGACCTCGTCTATACCGGTATAGACGGTAATGTTGTGTGGTGTCACTTATGCCAACGCGTACGTTATTACCTACTGTGAACGCGTCGTCGCGATCAACGAGTACCGACTTGGGTCTTCTTTTTCTGACTAAAGTAGTCTTACGTGGTCTACTAACACTCTGCGGCGTCAGCCACCAGTGGGTTCGGGTGTCGCTCAGCACGTTCAAAGTACTTTTGGGAAAGCCCCTTGAAGTACTGAGCGATGGTCGGAAGGTAAGACTGAGCGATGGTCGGAAGGTCCCGGCTCCATTGTGCCGCTAAATATTAGGCGTCTGCACTAATCACTCGACCAACGGGGCTGTTATAATAATTAGCTTAAAGTTACAATCTTCATTAGTTAGTAATCTTGAAAACTGTATTTGTACACACGCTATAGTAAAATGTATACCTGTGAATGTGTTTTATTATTTCAATGGTCATGTACATCCATAACAACTCCTGCAAACTTAAAGGTTTGCAACTCCTATAAGTGTCTGAAACTTACACGAGAATTTTTAAACTTTTTAATACTGAATGTTTTAAACTGGTCTGTAAACATTTTAGTTTTCGAATTGTATAGTTTAGATTTTTTGTGAACTTGTAATTTAATTATTTATACTATAATTTATTTTTTACCATTTACCTGGAACAACTAAAGTATTTTTTTTTGTAATAAGAACATTTCAAATGTAACGGTATAAATTGTATATTTTATAACTGTTGACTGTATATAACTGTTTGTATATTTTATAACTGTGTATAACTGTTGTTGTTGTTCCGTTAAATCAGAATATTAAGCAGTAATTTAAGATATCAAATTTACCATTAGAGGAATTGAGAATAATTATAATCAGATGCGGATCATTACTATATATACATACTGTCAGCCCCAAGTGTAGTTGATTAGTCCTAAATTCCCAAAAACTGCAAAACATCGTAATGTCATAAGTCTAATACAAGAATTAAACAATATTGTTAAAAGCAAAACTTACCTGAACACCATATTGCAAAAAATAAAAATACTGTTTCGTATTACAATAAAAAATAGAGTCGCAAATATCCTTAATATACTATTATTAATTTTTGTGACTCCTTTCGTATACTAAAGTTCTTTACAATTCTTTAATATAATTTACATAGTTAAAATATTACTAGGTTGAGATTCAGCTAAAATTAAAAAAATGCATATCTTTGCTTTATAGTTAGGAATATAAAATAATATAAAGGGCATTTTTAATATCATTTATGTACTGGGAGTAGCTTTCATTCTTTTAAGTGGTTTTAATAAGTACTGGCGGTCTAGAGATAGTCCAGGGTGTTTACTCACAATACCTACTAAATAACTACTCGCATAAATGTAAAATAAGTAATTAATATATTTCGTTTGACAGGTATGAATATTATTCGTTGAAATATACAACATACCTCTATATTTATTTTTCTTTACAAGTATTTTATATTTGTATTGTATTATTTAGCTAGTGTAATGATCACATGCTATTTTAAGGCGGGACTATAACATGTTTTAGGACATAAACGATAATTGACTACAAAACTCCGTTAGATACTAATGTATGAATACTTTTAATTAGTATAGTTTTACAAAACTAACCACCACTAATCGAGTCATGACATCAGCTAGGGCGGGTTCGTCAATATTTTTGGTTACTGTTCTATATATTTTTTATATGATTATTTATGTTTTATATGTTATATATAAGATCGAGAATCTACTATAATGTAATAAAGAGATTGTTTATTCTAAATCTTAGCGATAGATAGCGAATGAACAAATAGACTCCCTTCACCTATTTAAATACATTTCTTTGCAATCAAATCACAATCTTATTTTTACTTCCATCTCAATAAGATTGTGATAAATTAGTTTTAATCAAAGTTACTATTCAAGTTAATGCAAAGTATGTATTATAGACATATTTAATTATTTTATATTTTTTTATTGTATTAAGGTTTGAAATATTTAAATAAATGACGTCCCAGCGTTATACGTAAATGTAGATTTTTTAAAATTTATAATGCTGAATTAGATAAATGCAAAACATATGTAAAGTTCACTAACTTGAATTTTATTATAGTGTTGTTTTATGTATATTGCTCTATTATGAATAAAGGGATACATTTTACAATGTATCCCTTTATTCATATAACGTAATAATTTAATTGACTAAATACAATATAACAGATTTCCCTAATGTTTATCCCATTAGGGAAATCTGTTATATTGTATTTAGTCAATTAAATTATTACGTTATATGAATAAAGGGATACATTGTAAAATGTATCCCTTTATTCATAATAGAGCAATATACATAAAACAACACTATAATAAAATTCAAGTTAGTGAACTTTACATATGTTTTGCATTTATCTAATTCAGCATTATAAATTTTAAAAAATCTACATTTACGTATAACGCTGGGACGTCATTTATTTAAATATTTCAAACCTTAATACAATAAAAAAATATAAAATAATTAAATATGTCTATAATACATACTTTGCATTAACTTGAATAGTAACTTTGATTAAAACTAATTTATCACAATCTTATTGAGATGGAAGTAAAAATAAGATTGTGATTTGATTGCAAAGAAATGTATTTAAATAGGTGAAGGGAGTCTATTTGTTCATTCGCTATCTATCGCTAAGATTTAGAATAAACAATCTCTTTATTACATTATAGTAGATTCTCGATCTTATATATAACATATAAAACATAAATAATCATATAAAAAATATATAGAACAGTAACCAAAAATATTGACGAACCCGCCCTAGCTGATGTCATGACTCGATTAGTGGTGGTTAGTTTTGTAAAACTATACTAATTAAAAGTATTCATACATTAGTATCTAACGGAGTTTTGTAGTCAATTATCGTTTATGTCCTAAAACATGTTATAGTCCCGCCTTAAAATAGCATGTGATCATTACACTAGCTAAATAATACAATACAAATATAAAATACTTGTAAAGAAAAATAAATATAGAGGTATGTTGTATATTTCAACGAATAATATTCATACCTGTCAAACGAAATATATTAATTACTTATTTTACATTTATGCGAGTAGTTATTTAGTAGGTATTGTGAGTAAACACCCTGGACTATCTCTAGACCGCCAGTACTTATTAAAACCACTTAAAAGAATGAAAGCTACTCCCAGTACATAAATGATATTAAAAATGCCCTTTATATTATTTTATATTCCTAACTATAAAGCAAAGATATGCATTTTTTTAATTTTAGCTGAATCTCAACCTAGTAATATTTTAACTATGTAAATTATATTAAAGAATTGTAAAGAACTTTAGTATACGAAAGGAGTCACAAAAATTAATAATAGTATATTAAGGATATTTGCGACTCTATTTTTTATTGTAATACGAAACAGTATTTTTATTTTTTGCAATATGGTGTTCAGGTAAGTTTTGCTTTTAACAATATTGTTTAATTCTTGTATTAGACTTATGACATTACGATGTTTTGCAGTTTTTGGGAATTTAGGACTAATCAACTACACTTGGGGCTGACAGTATGTATATATAGTAATGATCCGCATCTGATTATAATTATTCTCAATTCCTCTAATGGTAAATTTGATATCTTAAATTACTGCTTAATATTCTGATTTAACGGAACAACAACAACAGTTATACACAGTTATAAAATATACAAACAGTTATATACAGTCAACAGTTATAAAATATACAATTTATACCGTTACATTTGAAATGTTCTTATTACAAAAAAAAATACTTTAGTTGTTCCAGGTAAATGGTAAAAAATAAATTATAGTATAAATAATTAAATTACAAGTTCACAAAAAATCTAAACTATACAATTCGAAAACTAAAATGTTTACAGACCAGTTTAAAACATTCAGTATTAAAAAGTTTAAAAATTCTCGTGTAAGTTTCAGACACTTATAGGAGTTGCAAACCTTTAAGTTTGCAGGAGTTGTTATGGATGTACATGACCATTGAAATAATAAAACACATTCACAGGTATACATTTTACTATAGCGTGTGTACAAATACAGTTTTCAAGATTACTAACTAATGAAGATTGTAACTTTAAGCTAATTATTATAACAGCCCCGTTGGTCGAGTGATTAGTGCAGACGCCTAATATTTAGCGGCACAATGGAGCCGGGACCTTCCGACCATCGCTCAGTCTTACCTTCCGACCATCGCTCAGTACTTCAAGGGGCTTTCCCAAAAGTACTTTGAACGTGCTGAGCGACACCCGAACCCACTGGTGGCTGACGCCGCAGAGTGTTAGTAGACCACGTAAGACTACTTTAGTCAGAAAAAGAAGACCCAAGTCGGTACTCGTTGATCGCGACGACGCGTTCACAGTAGGTAATAACGTACGCGTTGGCATAAGTGACACCACACAACATTACCGTCTATACCGGTATAGACGAGGTCCCGACTGAGTAAGTGCTCTGTTGCTCCAGCGTTCTGCCGTCGGAGGACGCTAGTGTCCAAATTTCCTTAGCTTCCCTCCTGACTAACGACGCCCCGAGCCGAGGTCCGTGTCTCAATCTGAGACGCCCTCGGAACGTCGTTCCCCATGGGGACCCATCTGGCCCCCCTTTTAAGGGCAGGTCTTCTGACCCACCCGCTCCCCCGGTGACGCTGTAATAGCAAACAGGGCTACCAGCATAGACACACAAAAAAAAAATTGGAGCTCAGGTTTGATTCCTGACAGGGACAGGCACGTATGAGCATGATAATGAGCATAAATTTCTGTATTTCTGGGTTTGGTCGTGTATTAAATGTATTCGAAGTATTTATAATGTGTATTTCTATGTATTTGTATCATTGTCTAACAACCTTAACACAAGCAAATAATTTGCTTGGGTTAGATCAATGTATGTAATTTGAACAATGATATTATTATTTTTATTATTATCTTTTTAACTACTTATAAAGTAAGTTCTCTTGAAAAAACTAAAACTGTTGAGTTTAACAAGCCGAAAATATCGCATTCGCATTAGAGAGGACAATAGCTTGGAAAGGTTTTTTATGAAATTTTTATATAAGAAGGTTCAACAGGGAATGAAAGTTTGCTGAGTTTTTCATAAAACCTTCATCGCATTTCTATTAAAATAAGAAACTAAATAAAATAAAAACAAAATATCCAATTTTTTAAATAGACAAATATTTCATTTTTATTTTTAAATAGACAAATATTTCATTTTTATTTTTAAATAGACAAATATTTCATTTTTATTTTTAGTATAATATGATCACTGAATATAATTGAATATAAAATTGAAAGAAGCCTACCTTATGTCAACGAGTATCGGTGAAATGTTGCTCTGGAAGAAATATCTCGTATAAACCCGTACGACGCCTTACAATAACTCTTCCGACTAGCATTTAATATTGTTGTACTTATTTAATTGAATACAGTAAGAAAATAAATACCTTACATTATTATCATTTTTTTTTTAATAATATAATTAAATGAGGTCATGCTATCGGGTCTAGATAAACAAAACAATATTTATTAAAATTTCAATTTCAATGGCAGTTAATAAAATACTTCCAAATATGTTTTTTTTTTTGCATTTTACATATTTATCGAGCTTATGTTAATATTATTATACTTGCTCGTGACATTTTATTGCTATCATATACTCCTTTCATCATTTTAATTGTCTAATTAATTTTATAGTTTATTTTAATTTTACTATTTATACTTTCTTATGCTTCAACGATTAAATGTTAAGCCGTAAAAACTAGATCATAATAAATTCTGACCCTTTTTTATTCCTACATTCATTATCTTCGACACCAAATTTATTATGGAATGCAGATATTAGTTAATTTTCTGTTTCCATTATTTCGAACAGGTTTCCAATATTCATTATAATTTTTGAATGCAATATAGAATCGAATTGCTTTTTGCTATGAGTTAATAATAAAATAAACATTCATCTCGTTTTGAATATAACAATGACAAAATATCTTCCAATTTCTGGACCAATATCTTAACAAATGAGTTGCAAAACGCATCTTATATTCAGAATTCTTTAGATGCAAAGATTCAATACAGAAGAAGCATGTGAAAGATGAAATATTTAACCTTATTTGTAGAAATAATTGGCAGCACATTGCCCGGAATTGCATGGGCTTCCTCAAATGCAGATAGGCTTCTCTGAACATCAGCTCAAAGCTGACCTCCATGCTAGACTACTAGGCTAGTTATGAGGTCGTGCGCCTGCAGCCATTCAGTAACGATGTTGATGTTAAACTTAGACGCTTCCAATGTGTTGTGATTAAATATCTCTCAATTAATTAATGGTAACTAAATATATCTACAGGTCTCCTTTTATAAACAAATTGTACATCACAAATAGATAAGATATTTAATGAATCTTTTCTTTTTATATTTATGAGGATAAAAACCCATATGCAGGTAACATTTTAATACAAAGAAGAAATTGTTTTAAATTGTAGCTTTGAGCTATGACTGTATTCTCTTAATTTGCTTTTATCAAACTCTCTCTATACCATGTACCAGGAACAATGCAAAAAAAGTTCAGAACTTAAACATTATATTTCTTTTCATCTTTAACATTCTAAATGCATGTTGAAATAAGTTTAAAACTTTTTTTTTAAAATCAAATATTAAATCTCTAGAGTCCACTCAGATTTTTACAAGTAGTACAAATGAAAAGAATGCATCCCTCGTAGAATTAACAGCATTTTAGGATATATGATTGTACTAATAGTTGTTTTTTTCTTATTCTATTTAATATTAACATCATTTACAAATTTGACAGATTAAAGGTATAATTTGCAAAGGAACAAAATATTGTCCACTTAGTTAAAATATGCTTTGACTCTAGGTACAGCCTAAGACCACTTAGGTTTAATATACGTTCTACAAGATGTATTCTATAAGAGCAATATACGACCTGTAGGAAGCTTGAGAAAATCTTGAGACCTACACTAGGACTTGCCAAGTGAATATATTACATAAGGTGCCGGATATTTAAACAGTTATTTTAAACTTATTGTTACTATTTACTGTTTATAGATAAAAAAAAATATTACCAAAATAATGTAGTAATTAGCTAATGGATTTTACTAAAATATTTACTATTTTAAAATATTAAGCAACCACACCAAAAATAATTCTAAAAATACATATTTCGTAAAAACCTTTAAGAAGTGGTCTACCCCGTTTAGCTCAACTTTTGCCCACGCTTTTAGTTTGAATATCAAATAAACATCTCTTTAACATTTTTTGTTTTTATGCAAAATATTCAAAGGTAAAAATTTTCTTGAAATAATAAAATAATGTTAACTGATTTTCATTAGGCATCACTATATTGAACATCCATAAACTACCTAGGTTTTTTTTTATGTTGTTCTTTATAATTTTTACAAGGACAAATAAATGTTGTATTGTTACTTAAAACCAAATCATCCAACTGCTCTTATTTTACTATCTTAACATTTTAGTATTCCAAAAGAAATTCTAATTAAGACACTAAGCTAAATGACGCTAGTAAGCATAACATATAAAATATGGAATACTTACTAACACGAGCTCTTTGTTCAATACAGCAATACTTTTATTATAGAAGACCTTCTATTTTATAATAAAATATTAAATGTTTATAAAACGACCGCAAGCTTCAAGTCATACAAGGCAAGGTTCTGATATAAGAGCACTTTATTGAAACGATAAACATTAAAAAGCAGGTCCTGAACCATTAGCAAAAAAAAATACTTACGAAAGAAACCAGATGACATTACCAATTAAAGTATTCATTCACATTTAAGTATTTGGCGAAAGACCAACTGAAAGCTCAGCTTAGTTTAACTTAGAAACTGAATCTGACTCGGAAGAAAAACCACTGTCTCTAAAGTTTGTGTCTCGATTTTTAAATAAAAAGCTAGTGTTGCTATAGTAGTACTATATCATTCTCAGAATATAGTCAATAACAAACATGGTAAAAGGAGGATAGTGGACAACCCTACTCAAAGAGAGGGCTTTTAAATTAGAGAATATTATTATGTCACATCACATTATGTCAACACGTAAGTATTTTCGGCTAGTTATTTATTCTTAATTTAATATTATCTTCAGAATTGCAACAAAATGAAATATTTTAGTTTTAGTGGTGCCAACATCTTCTGTATCCGGTGCACAAATTCCAATCAGGAAATATTATTACTGAAAAATAAAACAAAAGAGGAATTCATTTTCACAACAAATTATTACGTTAATACATAATAAAAAAATATTTATTTAAAGGAATAGGTTTATTTACCACTAAGAGAATTCTAATTCGAACTAACTACAGTCATACAAAATTTAGTTTAAATGTATATTTTCATAGATAACGTGTACTAAAACAAAAAGAATAGTGTTCATAAAAATGGTACTCCAAATTATTATAAAAAATGTATTTGAAAATCTTTAAAAAAAATACTTATTAATAAAAAAGTGCATTATAATTAGAGAGTGCTTTAAAGTAAAATGGTTCACTTTGACCTTATTAAAGTAGAGACACCTCGATATTGAATACTCAGCAGAAGCTCAAACTAACATTCAAGCATTTTATAAAACAGACGGTTGCACTCCAACTTTACAAAGGCTTCACTTTGATCAGTTTATTAACAAAAACAATCAAAGTTCAAAATCTCTTTATTCAAGTAGGCATTTACATGCACTTTTGAATTTTCAATTATATTAAATTGGTCAGTATAGTCACTCTGCGAGTAAGCTACACCAGCTAGGAAAGCTGTTTTGCTGAGAATAGCGGGCCAGAAACTCAACAGTTGCTCTTTTTGAATGAAATTTAACAATGTTTGATTTATACATTATAAACGCCAACCATGCAGGTGAGTCAATGACCCAAGTTCCACACATTTCGAACTTTATTACACATGCGTTTTGTGGAACTTTATTATTTTGGCGTATATGTAGTATGTTATTAAAAAAGTATTGAGAAGCAACCGTAAGAATACCGATTTCTTTAAAAACAACTCTTAGGGTGTGTCTAGCTTTTAAGTTACAAATAGCCCGTATAGCTCTTTTTTGTAAAATAAATATAGAATCAAATTCGGCAGCGCTGCCCCATAGTAAAATACCGTAAGACAAAATATTGTAAAAATAACTAAAGTAAACGAGTCGAGCCGTATTAACGTCTGTTCATTATCTTACCTTTTTAATTACAAAGACGGCTGAGCTTAGTTTCCTTGCGAGTGTCAAGAGATGGGGATTCCACTTGAACTTTCTATCTAAAGTTATACCTAAGAAAGTTGTTGTGTCAGTCAGTTCTAACACTTCATTGTTAAGAAGTAAACTACAATTTTGACTTTACATTAGTAAGTGCAAATTCCATGCAGTTTTATTAGTATTTAAAAACAAATTATTAATTTTGAATCAATGAAGAACACGTGACAGAGCACTGTTTATTTTGTCAAAATTAGCGTTATTACGCTCAAAATTAAAAATGAGCGAGGTCTCATCAGCAAAAAGTACAATGTCACATAATCCTTTTACGTAAGAGGGCAAAACATTAATATATAGAAAAAAATAGAAAGGGGCCAAGAATAGATCCTTGTGGAACACCCATCTTTAGGTAAGAACCAGCTGATTTACAATTACTAACATCAACCATCTGGACTCCTTGATTTAGGTAAGATCAAGCGCAGCACTACGCATAATTAAATTATTAATAACGCACTATTAAATTAGACATACGGTTTAAGTTTAATACAAATTAGTTAAATCCTCTGCCTTTTACTGACCCGGTTAAAATACTCTCAATTTGAAAAGCTATTCGTTGTTATGACACAGGTTTCCATGCTTTGAAAATTTATTACAATACATTAGAATTTTAGTGAGTATTAATATGTAAAAATAGAATACGTATTCGTAAATACCCATTCAAAGATAAAGTAAACCTAATTTAATAAAGGATCGGATAAGGAAAGGATATCCTTCAAAATTTTTACCTGATACCAGATAGACTCCTCTTTCGTGCAGGTTTAATGCAATTGTGACGGAATTCTTCATTATATTGTCTTTATAATTTTAAAGAGTACGCTCTAATTGCTATTTTTAAAGTAGCAGTGTAAAACATTTTACAAACTTTACATACATATAAAATATATCTAGACGCTTGTACTGTCCTTGCTATTTATTTGATTATCTTCCAACACGTATTCTTTCATATAAGCAACCTATTGTTCTATTGAAGCTTTTTCTTTATAATTATTTATTACTTAGAAACTCTGTGAAACCGGAGCGCCGAGTGGCTTAGAGTTGACTATGTTGTTAGAAAATTGTATACGAAGAACAATGATAAACTATTTTGAGCTAGAAAGAAATTTCTAAAGATACACTTTGTTTAAACAAAATGCAAAGATTGAATAACATTCAACATGAAAAACATAAACTAAAGCAATCGTCATGAATCGTAACATTATCTAGAATATAAAAGCTATGTTTTTAAATACCCTTTTTTGAGCATTGAATATACTTGATGAAATTTCTTTTTGCAAACCGCAATTCATTGATTACTTCTCTTAGTTATACGGGAAAAAACTACCTAAAAATTATGATGCATTACCGCTTAATTATAATACTCGATTCCATTTTTTTCTCATATATTTAGCAGTGCTTTAGTTATCTGATTAAACGAGGCATTGTATTCTAGCTGCACTTCGACTAACTAGAAAATACACATGCTATCTCGTAGATGCCTCTACAAACACTCTACATTAACAACTAGAAGTGTTCGAAGACCCGTTTAAAGGTACGCCGATGTTAGTGTTTATATGTTTTTTTTAAATACACTTTACTTTGTTTATTATAATTTAATGATAGACATTTATCTCTTCTTTATAAAACGATTATTATATTTGAAATAATTCCTTTATAATAATTCATTACAGTACAGTACAGTACTAAATAAAACATCTCTTTAGGTTCTCCTTTCACTTTTTTTTTCTAATGTAACTGAATATCTTTTGAATACAAAAAGACAAAAGTAAAATAAGAAAATTATTTTTTTTTGCTCATCATATCACACAGGCAGAGTATAAGCATCAGGCCGACAATTCGAGATAGAATCGAATCCGACCGATGAATCATATATCAAATCTACAGAATTGTGAAGTTATAGTTAATAAGACAATTGAACAATTAAATATTACAAGTACAAAATTGAATACCAAAAGGAATAATAGATGTGAAGTCATATTGCGAAATGAGAGTCAAGATCCCGACATCGCTAGTCCCTCCTGGTAACTTTGAGAAATTGAACAATCTGTCGGTACTTGATTGTACCAAGTTCAATAAATTTATTGACTGACTAATTAGACTTTTATTACAACTGCACAACTTTTGAATGAACTCAAAACTATTGATTTATGCTTACTTTTTTAAGTAAAGTTTAAGAAGCAGAGATTTTGAATGCGAGCATTAAATATTTAAGTACGCAGTATTTACATGTGAATTTATCATTGCTATATGTTATATATTACCAAATATACATAGGTAATATATAACAAATATATTTTTAATTTATTTTACTCAGTTAAAACTCATTAACAAGTAAAGCAACCTCTTGCAACACAGTCTGGTCCAATTAAAGGCAAGCAATAAATCCTAAAAATATTTCCTCAAGTGGATATTTTCATTCATCTATTATTCGTAACAAAGAGCAAATTTCCTTTTCTTACGCAGTGTTTTCGTAAAAATTGTAAGACATTTAAGGAAATTAAGAATATATTTTTAACGTAAACGACAATAATACTTGTTACCGTCTGATTCAAGTAATTTTCAAGTACTGAAATTAGGTCATTGCATCTCCTTTTTTAATTATTATAGAATAGAGGTCTGCAACACTTTGTTTGAGTCGGAAGAGAAAAAAAATAAAATATACAAAATTACAAAGTTTATAAATCGGTATTTATAAAGATTGTAATTTTGTAATAAAATTCAAAATATTTTTTTAATGTTTTTTTTTTGTAAAATATGATATGACGTATAATATTAAAGAGCCGCGGCTTCAAAAATCCGATATAAAATAAATGAGATATATTTGCCACTGTAATACATGTTTCATATAAAACATTACATATTTTTGATGATCACAACTCAAACATTTCATTAATACTGTGCGCTATATAATAATATTGTATATTTTTGATAAAAATTGTCGGATTTAGTTTTAAAAAATAAAAGCTTTATTCCCATCGGTCATGTCTACTTTATGCACTTTTTGCACAACAATATTCTAAAAGTAAGGATTCGGTTCTTTGTAATCTGTTTGCACATACATTTTTGGGGCTTTTCATATTCATAATTAATTAATAAAGAAAATATTTGACCACAGTGGTCTGAACTCAAATTCGTCATTATCGTCTCTTCATAAATGTTACAGTGACAGGACACATTATCAATACAAATCGCGATAACACAAGCCAATGACCATATTCTTATTATTCGGCTAACATATTAATGACCCAAAATGTATTTATATACCAAGAAAAACGTAAAGAAATACTTTGTTATCACAAAACATTTTCGATGAAGATTCTAAGCCAATTTTGACGAACTATCTTTCATATTAATACTGTTTTTTTACTGTAATTAATTTAGTTCATTATTTAATTAACTTTCACAATACTGTTCAAAGACAGTGATTAAAATAAAGCAATATCTACAACATTGTTGATGCACCGACAACCATGAAAACATATACTGTCGACAAAAAAGCCTTAAATACGAACAAGCCAGCAACTTTTTCAGTTTGGTCATACTTAAAAAGTAATTTATAAATCCCTAAAAAACGAAATATTATACCATAGTAGACATAATCAAAAAGTAAAAGGTTGCGGTCCCAAGGGTACTTAATCCTTTAAGGTAAATAATGACTTCCAGCTATTACAATGGAAATATATTGTAATATAAAACCTTATCAAGACAATATCAATACCCACTTGTGTAATGAGTTCATAAAATTCAGTTCTTGTTTATTACACATTTTTTTAATTTAATATATTTTTATAAATATTGCATTGCATTAAATTTATTACAGTTAATTAATAAAATAATTGTCAACATAAACGATGCTTGTTACTCTGAAAAATCACCTCTTTTAAAGAGATAACAGGAAAAAATATTGGAGATTTATTTAAAATGCAATAAAACTATGTAAACTACAGAAAATTTGTTACGTTGCCCAGCATATTATCTACGATACAATCACAATATGCGATTTTGTGTCTATATGTATGTAAATTTTAAGTGATGATAGATGGTTAATTATTTAAGTTTGAGGGAAAAGAAAGAGCAGACTAAATCACTAGCAACAGCTTGTCTCATATTATTTTAAGTTTTGGGCATGACTCTTTTCATTACCCAATTTACTAATTTATTGGCAAATAATTTCCACGTATTAAAAAACATATTTGTATAATATTTATACTAAAACAGATATCTGTTCACTATGTTATTAACTTGTATACTTATTTATACTACTAAAGATTTTTGTAAAATATATCATTACTATAAAAAAAATAAAGACATTAGGGTATTAGAATTTACATATTTACTTAAATGGACTAAATATGGATATGTGTTAGTAATTTCTTCACTGATATAATCCTCATATCAAAATAGTTTTAAAAACACAACGCAGAGAAGAGACCTCGTTTGAATTTATAAACTTTGCTTATTTGAGCCCTGACTTTATTCTCTTAGTACTATTATTAACCTTACACCTCTCTGAATTTTAAAACTAAGAAAAAACCTATAGAAACACATCACATCAAGCATCAATACAAACTATTCAATTATTATTAACGGGATTAAAATACTAAAACAAATAATAACACAAATAAATAGCTATAACAAAGTCACTCTTAAATCAAATGGATTTGTATAAAAATATGTAATGATAAATATCTTAATATTTGAGTTAAGGCTAGAAAAGCATTTTTTTAGTACTTATTTTTTTCAGTTATTCTTTGCTGCTTTTATATTCCTCTTTCAACTATTTTTTAATTTGTTGCTTTTTTGACTGTTATTTTCTTGTCAGTGTATAAAAGTAATAGCGGCCTAAACTGAACCTACAACAAAAGTTTACTAAACTATTGAAAAAAATTTTTGCTAATTAATTATAAAATCAGGTAGATCTTAAATTCAATATAATATAATAATATTCAATGCAGCATCATCAGAACTGGAAACTACATCATCCTAGAAATCTTATTGAATAGTTTTATTGAAAAGAAACTTTTATAAGAAAATTCTAACAGCGTCTTTACTTTTTGTTTTTAGCTCTATAACTTGAATGTAAACGAGAGTTTCGTTCGTCTTTCTTTATTATTACGAATCTGAACGACGTGTTAGTTAAAACGCGGAAACTGGTCTTCCGACTTAAACTATTATTTTTTTTCTCAAAAACAATTCATATAATTATACAAGTTAATTGAATATTGTTTTATTAAAGAACCATTGAATAAATAAGGAATCATATTATAGCTGGAATATTTAAACTTCTGCATGAAAGTTAATATTGCTTATTTCTATAACAATTTAAAATGGTAACTTTTATAAATAATTTTTCCTTATTTTCTTTTAAACATATACTCGTACAAAAAGGGAAATCGAATATTCTATTCAATATAAGTCAACGAGCTAAAGATAGCTTGCACTTCCAAACTTTTTCTGGCTCTTCTTTAGGTCGAGTCTACACATTTGTAAAATTAGGCTATATTTTCATATATGAGTTTTGAACAAGCATCAGCTCGCTGATGTCAAAGTTAACATTTCTTACAAACGTAACAAAAAACATTTGAAATTTTCATTATATAAGATACTAATACTAAACTTTTTTAAATATATTTTTAAGTAATATGTAAGAAAATGTATTCATAATTAAATTGTATGAAGTGAAGTTCAATGTTATTATATTGCCAACCAGCCAGTCAAATCCGACCTTTCATTCTATGTTTTATTAAAAAACTAACAATTATTAATGAACTTCTTAGTAGTTGTTAGAAAGACGTTTTCAAAATATAAAACCGCCTTAACTCATTATTAAATTATGTATAAATAATCAATTAATATTTAATAATAATCATTATGTTTGTTCATCGAACTATAAGCATGTTAATGCCGAACACGCGTTGTAGCTAAGAACAGATAAATGATAAGTCTAATATGTAACATATTTTCAGATCTTTGTGATATTATAAACAGCTTTAGATTTGTTTGACCCAAATTATAATAGTTATAAACCTCACACTCATATAAAAAACAACTTCTTATTGGTTTAACATAATCTGTCTCCTTTGTATAATAACACAAAAAAATATATTTATATATTCTAAAAAAAAAATAATTAAACCAAGTTACTTTTTTACAATTTCCAATTGTTTTAAGTTAAGTTTTTTTTTTCTTTTTTAAGTTTATTAAGATAATAAATAGGGTTTTCCATGTTTTCCCGAAGTAGTAAAGAAACTGTCTGTAAAAAGTTCAAAGCATACTGTCAAACCTTCTTCACGGGCCCGTGTATGTTAAGTATACATCACTATGGACACACTGAGGGTTCGGTACGATAACAGATTCAGGTCGCTGTTGGGTTTATGTTTTTCTTCTGCTTAAGGCATGTTTGCACTGGAGCGGACAAATGAATTTTATATCATTATCTGAAAAAGATCGTCATTCAGGATCCTGAAAATGTTAGCGGCAGTATGGACTATTTATTCAAGCACTTTACCACAGTACTTTATTGAACTTAGTGATTTGTAGAAATATGAAAATTAAAATGATTTGTTTCTTAACATTCTTTGTATTGAAATAGCGGTTAGTATTTAAATTATCCATCCATCTCATAATTTTTCATTATAAATAACACTATTTATAATGAAAAATTATGAGATGGTTTCATTTTTATTTAAATTAATTTAACCGACATGACTGACATCAAAATGTGCCTGAGCTGCTCGAAAATTTTACGAAAAGTTTCATGTAAACGTTGACTTATTTAGTAACGAAAAATAATTATCCTTTTGGATCAAAAAATATATAAACTTATTCAGTAAAATGATTTAAGATAAATTACATTTGTAACTGACATTTTATGATATAACGTATTTCTAACAGCGATGATGGCTTGTTGTAAAACCCGAATCTTTCTAATAATTCTCTACCCGAATTAAAAAGTTTTACTTACAATCAGGTGGAAAATTTTAAAAGTTATTTTGCTTGCCAATAAAATTTATTTAGTTTATTTTTAGAGAACAACGGCGTCTACAGTTTTAATTGTATTTTCCTATTTTGCTTCTTTTCAAACTTATGTATTATTGAAGTATACAACCTCTTCTATCTTATAAATCCCATCCGATAATCTCTCCGATCTAGTTCATACATAGTTTTCTATACATATTTGAATTCTGTTAAACTTTTTTTATAAGTCATTATTAATTGAACTAAGAATATTTTCGTGTTTTATATTACTAATTTCATATTAATTTTTGTTACCCTTGGTTGAGTTTTGAGTTGAGTAAAACATTGAGTAGAAATTGAGTAAAACTTCAACCTTATTCATTTTACAATAATTTTTTGAACAAACTCATAGATTTCTTCGTCCTTATGACATGAAAAACAAAAACTATAAATCAATGAAAGCTTACAATTCGATATATTTAATTAATTTGTAAATTCTGATAAAAACATTTCTATTAAACCAGTAATTTTCAAAAAAATATAAAATAACTCACTATAATGGTAATAATTTATCTTTTCGTAGCAAGATATAAAAAATACTTTAATATCTTCATAAAATTTAAAATTTATAAAGTGACTAGATTGGGTAGTGAATTAAATTAAATGACAAAATTTTAGAATTATTATATTAAGTTTGTTATGATATATATAATAAGAATTTAAAACAATCTTAATTGGTTACTTCTCCTAATAGAAATGAACCTTTGCCCCAAATGGCTGATATTAATTTATTTAACCAGCGGCCCACTGCCGTAAGCCACGATTATAAATGTTTAGTTTTACGGTTTGTCGAAATTGTATTAATTCATATAAAATACTGGGCCTCAACTTAAGAAGTTTAAATAATAACACAAAAATTCTAAGTTCAACAGATAACTAGCTAACAAACAAATCCAGCTCTGCTTTTTTTTAAAAACATCAGGATAGTATTTTTAAATCTGATTTCAATCATAACGCCCATATACTTAGTCTGGCCATAAAAACTGTTATAATAAAAAAAAATATTACATTTGAATTTGGAATCTGTCATTTTTATACGATTGTCCACTGTGTTTTGTACCAGGTTTTGTACCAATGTTTGTGTACCAGGCTAAAAGGTACAATTACACTTCCTCTGTTCGTGACAGAGAAAGATCTGGCCGTCCACGAAGTGTTCGTACGAAAGAGGTAGTGAAAGCAGTAAGGAAAAGAATTCGAAGTAATCCTGTTCGAAAGCAAAAGATTTTATCTCGGGAAATGAAGATTGCACGTAGAACTATGTCGCGTATTTTAAGAGATGACTTAGGACCTGCAGCCTATAAGAGACTTACTAGTCATTTCTTAACTCATAAGTTAAAGATGAATAGGGTGGTAAAATCGAAACAACTACTGAAGAGGTACGCAAAGGGAGGTCAAAGAAAAAAATGTTTACGGATGAAAACATTTTTACAATTGATCAACATTTTAACATACAAATTGACTGTATTTATGCTCAAAGGTCTAAGGAAGTTTCCCAATTAGTCGCTACAGTGCAACGTGGGCATTATCCGATTTCAGTGAGGGTTTGGTGGGGTGTTAGCTATGAAGGAGTGGCTAAGCCATATTTTTGTAAAAAGGTATCAAAACATCGGTACACGTGAATCAAGATGACATTCTTGAGAAGGTGGTTAAGCCCCTTAACAACATGTTCAATAACCAAGTATGGTCGTTCCAGTAAGTCCAGTAAGACTCGAAGCCGGGTCATAAAGCTCGGTCCACGCAGTCTTGGTTGGAAGCGAACCTCTCGGACTTCATCAGAGCTGAAGACTGGCCATCGTCTAGTCCCGATCTTAATCCGCTGGATTATGATTTATGGTCAGTTTTAGAGAGTACAGGTTTCTCTAAACGCCATGATAATTTGGAGTCCCTAACACAATCCAAGCGATTGGCAGTGAAGAATTTCAACATGGAAAAAGCGCGTACTTCTATTGATAACTGACCATAATCTTTAAAGGACTGTATTGCAGCCAATGGACACCACTTCGAATAAGCTTTTTATATTTTTAATTGTTTTATATTTGTGTATGAAACTAACTCACTGTAAAAGTAATAAATGTTATTTGTTACTAAAAAAAAATTTTTTTCTTAGTTACAATATTTATGGCAAGAATAGGTAAATTAAACGTCGTCGAAATGCTAAGTGAAAAGACATGTTTTTATTTTCTTAATAAATAATTTTCCTGTTTTTAGATTTTTGGGTGTTTTTTTTACGACTTTCAAAAAGTAACTTGTTTTAATTCTTAATTTTCATTGTTCCAGTTTCGCAGTCTTGAAAATACAGGTGCGTATTTTTTTGTAAAGATCTTTTATTATACCTAGTTATTTTATACGATTTACTACATACACTAAAAAGAAGATATTACTTCAATTATATTTATAAGTGTAAGATTTTTTTTAATAGTTTTTCCTTAATGGTTATAAAACCACATACTTTTCTAGATAATTAACACTAAGTAGCTTAACTTACATCGGGTCAGAGTAAGTCTTGTTTATTGATTGATATCGACATCAACATGTTAAAAGCAAGTTTAGTATAAACGTAAACAACGCTCAATAATGATAAAGTTATTATAATATATGCCAATATCATAATTTAATAACTACATATAAAATTTACTGTCACAATGAAGTCCAATATTTGTTTGAAAATATCTATAAACATGTATAGCCATGTTAAGCTTACTTAAACTTCTATAAATATGGAATGAAAAATAAACCGATACGGGCAGGGATTCGAACCCGCGACTACTGGGAAACCGTCCCGTCGCTCTACCAACTGAGCTACCGTATCGCTGTCCGCCTCGGTGAATTAAGCATTCTATAGCTTGATCTTAAAAGTAAGAAAGTAAACGAGTAATTCTTATCACCATGGGAACAATTAACACAGAGCGCTTATATTCACCGGACAGTTCAAGTTTAAATTTAAACATCATGTTTAAACTCATTCAAAAACACAGAAGGAATATCAAATAAAAATCTTAGAATTTAAACATTAATATTAACTTTAGGTTTGTTAATATTTTATCTTATAAAAAAGATGTATGAGCTGTTACATTTCATAGGTAATATTTTTTATTAATTATATACTAATATAATAAACACATTTAGAAAATTAAAGTAAAACACGGCGTCTACACAAATGTGAAACATTATATTTGAATAATTTTCAAGACTATCTTAGGCCAGCGAATTTGCTAACTATATAGATATGTTATTATACTAATATATTATAAGTATAATTAAATTACACTTTTTTGTTCATCAATTTAGAACACATTGAATCTGCGAAAATATCGTAAAAGTCCATTTGGACTTAAATTCTATAAATAACTTAAATATGAAGAGAAGGATAAATTTGGTCGTTGTTTTCTTGAAAACAATTTACCACTTCTAAGTGTAATTTTTTTCTTTCTATTATGTAAATGTGAAAATAGTTTTCGTTAATGGCAATAATTTTACATAATGTTTTTCATCTTATTTTGCATGTATGTTTTTTAATCTAACAGTAAATCTGGGATTCAATCGTTTTTAAGAGCTAAAAACACTGACAGGTGGAGATTTATGATTAGTTAAGTACGTGATCAGCGCTTTTTGAGGTCTGGCCTGTTTTATTTCTTAAATTTTAAATTAACATATTTTTGCTAGTTATAGTTTTATTATTCACAAAGCTCTAAATAAGATAAGCTTTGTGGTGAAACTGGATCTCTTAGTCGTCCCATTTAATTAATTCACAAAACATAGATGTGGATATATAGTACATATATTATTATATATATTTAGCACACCATGTTAGAGTCGACATGTTGATCAAAAATATAAGTATGTATTATGTCTGTAATATATGTATAATATTCATTAGTAGTTTTACAGGTGTAACTCAACTTTGAAACAGTTATTAAATGTTTGAAATATATTTTATAAGCTAGGCAATATTTGATGAACTAAATAAATATATATAATATTATAATCAGAATTTTATCATATTGTTGAAAATTTTTATTTATTTTTTTTAATAATAATAATAAAAGAATAATTCATAATGGAGCCTGATTTCTAAAATATTTGACAATGTACACAATTTTACAAAAGGTTAAAGTTACAGCAATAATAAAATTACCAGTAACTACAGTCGGATAAAATTAAAATATGAAATAAATAAAATATTTAACTTAAAGAAATCAAAGTGAAGCTTCCTGCACTAAGACAAACAAACTTCTTTGCACTAAAAACACTTACATTAAATACAGTTATTAATGCGGAATCTTAAGTCTGCCAAGGTTTGAGTTTAACTTTAATTAGTTTATTTACAAAAACTGTTTGGAGGCTTTAACATAAATTACTTTACTGAAGAATCACGTTTGCTTTTTCTGCAGTTGGCTTACTATAGATAAGTAACTTTGATTAACTGTCAGGTGCAAAGCAAACTTCTAAGCTAGATACTTTGCGAATTATATTAGATAATTTTTGTTTTTGTTTCTGAGCAAATTCAACAAATTAAAAAAGGTATTTAAAATCAAAAGAATATGTAAGAAATATTTGGTTGAAATTTATTAAAATAAATGGAAGAACAGCTTCAGATTTTTTTTAAGAATTCTTTTTTAGAGTATATTTGTATCGTGTCTCGTTTTTTCAAAATACTTCTGATTTATAATGTAAATAAAAAGTATTATTATTAAATAAATGAATAATGTTTTATAATTAAGAAACAAGCTATATTATTGTCACTCTTCTCTTATTCAGCACGTTGGAAAGTACTTGTAAAATATCTTTAGAAAGGTGAAATAAGGAACAGGCTTCTTTATACTAGTTTATATCAATTTACAGAACTACAGTAATAAATATTGAAATGATCTGATAAAATCGAAATTCTCTGATGCTAAAATATTTATAAATATAACATAAAGTAGTAAGTGGTTAAGGTATTATCATATATGTAACCTGTGGGTAACGCTACTGAGTCTTTAATTAATGCTGGAGTATTTTAGTATTCTCTCAAACTGAATTTCAATAAAGATTCTGATGCAAATATTGGCTACATATTTACTAAGAGAAAATTTCCAATCTGAAAAAACAAAGCAAACAATAATTTCGAGATATATATTGTTTTGATGATATTTTTTTGTGTTACATGCTTACCTTATATAAAAAATACTAGTTTCTAAATGTTCACCCTAACATAAAAATGATTTATTATTGTTTGTTTCATAAAGTTTTCGATCATATCTCAGCTCTAACTGTGCTCGGGTTTCATTGGGAGGGTAAGTGTGGTATATATTATTTATTATTTATTATTCCATTTAGTTATATATATACGAAGTAATCAATTGCCAGCCTCCGCCCATTCATTTATATTTATTTACGTGTACGGCATCTGAACCAAGTCCAAGTTCAAATCAAATGAAAAAACTTTATTTGGACAACATATAAAACAAAAAAGAGAGAAACAAATAATAAAATCAGTAATAAAAAAAAAAAATAAAAAGTTACTCTTAAGGTAATACAAATAAATAAAAAAATATAATAATCAAAATCATAGAATTATAATAACACAACGAAAGATATGTCGTACAAAATTGGTTTGCCGCCTATATGTTGAACACAATGTTTTAAACACTGGTATTCTGTGGCTGGCATGTTTGAAGTTACGTCACGCGTTTCACGCGTTGCATAGGATATATAAATAAAAAAACAGTCAATATATGAGAAACATTGTTATTAAAATATATGTATATATATTTATAAAAAATTAAATTTAAAAGTATTGTCTATTAGTAATTTTACATTAAGAAACTATAGATATATCATACATGGTATTGTAATTTAGAAAGTATAATTGCAGTTGTTAAATAAATAAAATAAACAAATAAATTTAAAAATATGATATGATACAATTCACAAATATTAAAGACTTGTGATTTAAATCTTTACAACAATTTATTTATTATAAATATTTTTTTATTATTCAGACACAATATAAAATTATGATTTTATTGGAATTGGCAGTTTAGTATTTTAAATCAATAGTTTTAAGTTTATAAATTACATAAAAATGTTTTTTTATTAATAATGTATAAAAATATTAAACTTTTAAAATTAAACCAAATAACCGTAAATATCTTAAATCATCTGTATTATTTTAAACCCTTCTTTTCATTATCATCATTATCGCATTTTGTAACAAGTGAAACAGTAATTAACCTGTCCTAATGTATGTAATAAATGATTGGATGAAATAATAATGTAAATAATAATTATAAGTGTCCAATTTCTCAATAGTTAAGTAATAACGGCTTAGTAAATCATAGTTCTTTTCGGTAATGTGTTATGGTTTATATAAAATTATCTTACCTCGCAGCTATACCAAGCCTTTTTCACGTTAATATCAGTTTGACCATTTTTTGTAGATCTTCCCTGTTGCAATCCTTATTACTGCATTTTATTTTCTTCCTTTTACTTGGTGAAATTCACTGAAATATCATGCTCACAAATTGTAATTAACAATTTACTGCAAATGAAACTAAATTACAATTTAATGTTAAAATATTACTTCACTCCAAACTCTGCTCCGCCTTTTACCGGACTAAATGGATTTCCAATTAGGATATTAAAAAATAATAAACGGATCTTCAAACTGTCACCCAAAGAAAAAATATTATACAGATTTTTTCATTACTTCGAAGATAGGAATCGTTTCTAAATTAGATTTTTGTGAAGGAAGAATATTCATAACTTTACATGTAAACTACGGGTGTTATATATATATGTTTGTTACATATGATGATTATAGGGTGTTAATAGTTATTCATAAGCGGTAAGTATATTTCTAACATGCAGAAAATTATTAATTATAATTCCATGTCAGTTACTATGCTGTATTCAAAATACCTACCTATTTGATCTTATCTATGTAGTCTATATGGAGATATGGAGACTTATTTAAAAAAAAATAAAAAACACAACACAAATTAAAAAAAAATAAAATTGAAAAATCACTAATTTGAGATTACATTTATGATTAAACAAAAAAAACATTCGTTATAACTGCAATCCAATTTAGAATAAGGGTCATTCAGAATCGTTTGAGAGTGTACAAAGAATTGAGGACTTACTTATTTATTGCTTACAAAATTGATCATCACAAACAAAGACAGAGTATTCTCTGTCGACGATCACCAATCTAAATGAACATTGAGATTTTATACATTTTGTTATTTATTAGCAATAGTCAAGTTTAATTTATATATGATATATTTAATATAGACGGAGTAAACGGAATTTTAAAAACAAATATCGTCAAGAAAATACTTGAGGATTCTTGTAACACTTGATATAGGTATACTAGTGTAATTGAACTTTTAATTTTAATTTTATTATATTACATTTTTTTTTTATAAATTGAAATATATATTTTACGGTTTTTTTAATAAAAGTCAAATAACCTTTTTAATGGTTGGACATAATTTACTAATTCATAAATATTTTTATTATGAAACTTTTATACTAAATCTAATTCAGTAACTCAAATGTCATGTTTAGTAATAATAGCCTAATAAATCTTATAATAAGAAATAAGTGGTATGATAAACATTTCACATTTAAAAATTGTTTTTTTAATATTTTAGATGATATCTGACTACACTGGATACACCTTAATGGGAATTATACAGAATTCCCATATTCTCCCTCATTACAATATTTATCTGAATTATATTCAGGATTTCACAAAGCTTGAACAAGATAGACATTGTGGTGAAAATTTAGACCCGACTCAGTAGTCCCTTGTAATTAATTCACAAGACAGCTAGTAGATATATGGCTAACAAGTTCCCGCCGGCGACTTGTTGAATACAAATTACAAGTCCCTGCGACTAAACTATATACGAATTGCTTTAAGAACATTGTAACAACTATTATATTATATAATTCTTTCAGACTTTGCATTAATTTAGTTTAAACAGCACAACATAGTTTATACTAAAATTTAACTACAAGTCCTCGTATAAAGTCCTCGTATTTTAATATAACAATAAAAAGTTTGTATTGCAAAAGAAAATATTTAAAACAATTATTAATAGTTTTTTTTTATTTATTAATATTGAATATGAAAGATTTTTGCCTACCACATATCTTATAATAGATTCAGCATATTTATTATTATTATTATTTTTTTTTAAATTAATAAATTATTTGATTTATTGCATTACAACTTAATCGTAGACATCCAGCGTATGAATTAATACTCAAGAAATTCTTACTCAAGAAAAATGTACTTAAGCGCAATTAACAATGTAATTGAATATATTATTTATTATAAATTGTAAATATTCATATTAAAATAAGGAGTTAGAACATATTAAAAAAGTGTCAAGAAAAAAAACGGAAGGACTACAAGACCTTAAAATGTTAAGTATTTTTCGAAATATCATGCTTAGTTGGCTTTTATTATTACAGGAAACAAATGTTGATATCCAAAACTAGGAGAAAGGAGAATACAAAATGTTAAAATAAGAAAATAATTTCCGTTAAAAATTATATTAGCAAACGATCCAAATTAGAAATATATAGAGACTCAACTTTCATTAAAGAGTTAGAATTCAAAGGGCATGGCTTTAAACTTTAACATAACATATATTAAAAAATGACGTAACATTTTCTCATCTTGGTCTCAATACAATTTTTAAATCCTGAAATGTACCTTATTTATAATAATAAAAAATATATTGGTATTAATTGCAATAAGATTTTTAAGAAGTTAAAATAATTTTCATATTTATTACATTGCTGTTGTAGTCTGAGACCCAATAACTGACGGTTCACCTATAATATACCTTTAGTTCTAAAGATAAAAATAAAAAGAGACTAACAAGGGCTCACGCAAGAAAAACAAAAAATATCCAAGAAAATGATTTAAATGCCTGTACATATTCACGTAGGAAAATATTTATAATAGTTTGTAAAGAATTGCGAGTCAAGTATAATGCCCGGTGATCAAATACTTCAATCAATAGTAATCAACATTTTAATATTTGCTTAATAATATTATGATCGTTAATTTGGAGTAAAAGGGTTTCGGAGTCAGGAATCATTTTTAGCGTTAAAAGCGATTGACATTATATTACTTTTAAATTTATAATGAAAGAGTACATACAAAGGTGTGCATACATTTGTAACGAACTTCATTTGGTATTTCTTTCTTTTCTTAGGGTTTTTTTTTAATAATAAGACTCATAAAGAAAGGATATTAAAGCATTTTCTTTTAGTTCAATTATGTAATTTGTGAATATGTAGTAAATAATGAGCTAAATTTTTTGTGATTCTGCAGATACTTCTTATATACTAAACTATTATTAATTTCCTTGTAATCACGTAAAGTAATTTTTTTTCGTTCTTTCAGAATAACAAATATTTATTTTAAATATATAATATAGTGATTCCCTATTGTGTAAAATAAATCTTATTACTGTTGTTCTGGTATTCTTTCCAGAATAAATTGGGTTACTTTGTCATGTTGTTTTATTCCAACATTTCGAAAATAATAATTGTAAAAAAAAAAAAACATGATTTGGATGATACAAAGTGAGTGCTGTTACGTCATCTATCAGCAACAGTTAATTTAAAAAAAAAGATAAATAATAATATCAATTTTTTTACTATGATTTTCTTTAATTTATATATATTTAACTATATTTCCCTACATTGTATTGAGCTAATCAATTATGTGAATAAATGCTTTCGAAGTACGTTTAGAAAGTGAATGAGTTCGGCTTGTGGTATTCGTATACGGTATATGACTTTGATTCGGTTGAATATGCATATGATTTATGGTTTTGCGGTTTAACTGAATTAGATTTCTATTTTAACAGCAGATCACGATTTAACTACTTATCTATTATTACATTTTGGTCCATATAATATATATATAGGTCCATATATATAATCGTATAATTCTTGTGACTTCTTTACCAAATTACTTTATTAAGGTATCAGGGAAAATGCACGTTCTACTGCTGGCCACATCAATTTTAATGTAAAGGTAAGAAGTTTAGCTCACAGCGCTGTGTCACTGTGGTTTGGTACGTTTCCCAAATAAAATTCCACACGACTTTTTCTCATTTAACACATTTAAAAAAAATAAAATTAACACAGAAAAATATTAGTTTAAGCTATAATTATAATCCGCCGATTCAGACTACACTTCTACGCAGTCAGTCATCAACTTAATGTTAGGAATTGCTGAATATTTTAGTTAGTATTTATTAAAGAAGACATCTCAGACAAACACATACCAGGAGGTTAATTGCGGTTTCGTTTGTTGCGGAATGTGGCAACCCTATCTCCACACACGTTATCTCGAACCCGCAACGGTGATGTATAGTAGTATTAAACTTAATGGATTATGTGATATACTGTATAGTATTTTATCCGTAATAGCAAAGTCTTTTTATTTATTCCTATATATTTCGATCGGTTAAAATAATAATTATTTTTATAAACGGACTTTTTAATACAAATCGGTATTTCCTGTAGGTAATGATTAAAATATGTAGTTTTCCTTGTTTTATTTATATTCAATAGATGTTTTGATTCAATAAATGTGTATATTTATATATTTGAATTTAATGTTTGGTCTTAGTTTTAGATATTATTGCAAAAGTACATTATGAATCCGTATAGCATTCTGCACAATGTGATAAACAGTAGACTATTAACTAACTTGGCCTAGAAAAGGGTCTAATCTACTTTTTATCCTAAAAATACAAGATTTTCGTGAGAAAACCTTGTGTTTTCTCACTAAAACTTTGTGCTTCTGATTTTTAGTTAGTTTTTCTTTAATAGTTTTCCAGTGCTTCACTATTGCGTTATATTGTATTTAGCATTACTTTCTAAAACGCTATATGTCAAGAAAAATATTATAATAGTTTTACAAAAAATGTATTAAGACATGAAATATGTTATACAAATACCCAAATTATATCTTAGCAAAAGAATATTGATACTGAAATCCAATTAGAACGAATCTCAGGAACGGCTATAGTTGATTGCTTTGAGTCTCAAAGGCCTGGCTACAGAACGCCATTAATGGATTACAATTTTAAACCTTTTTTTACACAGTAAAACGGAAATGATTGTAAACCGAAATAATAAATTACTCACTTAGGAGACGTCCTTATTACCCGTGGTTTTGATTTATTTGAATCAATTCCAGAGAACTTTATATTTATTATTTATTTAGCATTCCTCTTACTTTGCATTTTTAAAAACCTTTTCTACTATGACTTCAGTGTATATTAAAAGATTGGTAACGATTAAATAAAACTACAGAACGTAAAGGACCCGAACATTAGAACTATCTGCTTTTTATTACATTAAAAACCTACGAGTTGTTAAAGGAGTGGTTAATTAAATGGTTAATAATTAAGTAACATGTAAATATATTTTTTTACTTTTATTCGATATTATTTTCAAATAAACAAATATTTTTTTTTATATAAATGAGATTAAGGTAAATAGTATTCAGATATTGAAACATTGTAAAAAAGATACGATTAAATTTAAATTAAATGCTATATTTGAAGAAGAAGAAGATTAGATGATGTCAATTTCTGTCATTTCGATATTTTGAAATGTTTTCTAATACACATCTATATCAAGACGGCTGCATCTGACAGCATCCTAAAAGCATTTAGGAATTGACTAAAATATACCAAAGAGTAAATTGTAAGATAAAAGTACAATTTTTAACATCATAAGTATATTTTATATTAATTCGTGATATATTATTACAATACATCTAGCTTATATTTTCACTTATTTGTTCCAATTTGATTTGTAATAAAGAGAGATGAGGAAGAATTATAATTATATGTATAAGGATATCCTGTAAATTAATTTTGTATTTTACCTTATAATCATAACATACTTATTTGATATTTGGAATAATATATTCTAAAACGTCAACGGCATTTGGAATACATTTCGAATTAAGAATGCAAAATAAAAATGATATGTAAAGCTATTAAAAATCATGTTCTTCCTTATTTTTAGTTTTTTTTTTTTTTAAAGATTGACTCAAGTTTTAAATGTATGTATATGTTGTTATGGATTTGGCAGTTTGTCGTAATCGCAAGCAAAACATTTTAAAATACTAAATCAAAGTTTAAGATTAGACCTAAATTTATAATTAGATAATATAATTGTGTTAGGTAAAAAACAAACCCGACAACATTGCCTGCAGCCATTCATAATCCATAAATATATTAAAAAATAATTAAAAATAAAATAACTAAAACTAAAAAAAATACATTTTGATGTAGTTTTAATAACCATTTCAAGATACTGAGGACATTTTGATAGCTTCAAATAGCTCAAGTAATAAATTCTTAAAGTTTTATTAAAGAAGTTCTAAAAAAGCAAACCTGTTTCTTGAATAAAGTAATGTATAACAGAATTAAAAACTTCTTAGGTAAGAAATTAACTAAGATTAAGACTTTGTAAGTTGTAAGTGATCCTTCACTTGGTATTACGAATTTCAATAAAAGTTATTTGTTTATTTAAAAAAAAAAAAATTTTTTCCTGAAATTTATATAACTGGGATTTGATCACATAATTTAGAATATATAATTAAATTAAATACGCGTGTATGTTTTTTTGTTATTGCTTCAATAACAGAATACTCAACCATCAAATTTTGTTATACCATGCCATATATTATATTATTATTAATTATTACTCACACTGTCATGAAACAAGTATGGGGAATATCTGAACTAAATCACTTGCTTACTTGATGATTCAAATACTGAATTTAAGTGATAAAATTTATCAAACTATGTTGTCAATGGTAACGAAAAGACTATCATTAAACATATTACATCTAATATTCAATCATAAAAAACAAATGTTATTTTAATGTTTTACATATATAATATGAATTTCTATGTTATTATACTATTATGAGAGCCTCTAATAAAAGCTTAGTATTATATTCGTATGGTATTAGTCAAATTGTACGGACTCGCAATTTGTATTAAGCTGTTCGAGGCGGTAACTTGTCAGCCATACAACTGTGTCTGGTCAATAAATTAAGAAGTTGGGTTGTCTCCTATTTTATTCCATAACGCCAATCGTGTTTAAGCATTGTAAAATTCTAAATAAATAAAAAAAAATATAAAAAAGTAGAGTATACTTACTATAACTAAATAGCTGCCTACAATGAAATGAAATATTACGAGCTATAGCAGAAGAAGTAAAAAGATTTACCTACTTATCATTGAATGGAACGAGAAGAATAATAATATTAAAAATGAAATCTTATACGGAAGCTCTGAATGATATCATATTTTTTTAAATTATACAAGGTTTTATATCAAAGATAAACACAATGTCCAGAGAATGATTCCACTCAGTTATCTATCCGGTAGCTGGATCTTGGAATCACTTCAGGTATGTGAGCTCAGACAGCCGTAATTGTTGCTGTCAAACACCCGCTTTCTTGGAGTGGCAGTATCCTTCCCCCTTTTTCTATTTTTCCAATTTTCCCACATAGGGTTAACATTCCGCTGAAGTTTAACTTAAGATTTAGTAGAGCAGAGGATTTATTGACACCTCAAGGCTCTGACCAATGCAATACAATGCTCTGTCAATTGCAATATTGCAACGGAGTTACGTTTCGTTTGTTTCGTTTCATTTCAACCAAAGAGGTCAGAAAAAAAGTATACCCGTTTTCGCGAGTACACTTTCACACAGCCGAGTACAGCGGATTATGCACTATAGCATCTCTTGCGCAATTGATTTTCTGATTAACTCCGGCTTAGAAGCCCGTCGGCGATGGACAGAGGTAGAGAGGATGGACAGACGTTACTATGTTTCTTTAACTCCTGGGCGGAGATGGTATTGGAAATATATACGGCAAGGTACATCTCATTCTGTCACTGTGTGCACAATTAAAACTATATATCATACCACCACTAACATTATATGTAGACTCCCTGCGAAATATAAAATCTATATGAGATCTATATAAAAAATACAAGATGCATCGAAGGTCGAAGATTGACTATGTCCTTGTCACCAAGTTAAAGCTCCGATAGCATTCTCCTTGAAGATATTACTATTACTTCTACTACTACTAATAACAACTACACTTGATGTCTATAACTTTTTGATAATATTGAATGTAAAAAAAAAAAAAACAAGACAATGCTAATTTTTTTGAGATTTCTTAGAGAATTTGACATATGGGGCATTTTACGTAAAGCAGACAGAAAGTGACGTTATGTTTTTTTTTACATTTCCTCTCCTAGGAGATATGGACGTGTGTCCTAATATTTTTTTATATAAGGTTTAGTTGTTATCTTATATGATTATCTGTGCTTGTTCGTTTTATATCAATGACATAGCTATACGGTTCCTATTTGGTTCGCGCAAATATGACCACATATCTCAATTTCGACAACAACATAATTGGCTTACTATAATAATAATAATAATAATAATATCAGGACAAATTACACACATTGATCTAACCCCTAAGTAAGCAAATTATTTGCTTGTGTTAAGGGTGTTAGACAACGATACAAATACATAGAAATACATATAAATAAATTTACTTACTATTCGTCACCGGGATTTACATGTTCATTCTCTGTTATACTGCATATTACTCCACCCAAAAACACCCTAATATCTGAAGCAAAGAGTCATTGCGTCGGAGGACCGCTAAGTAAAGGAAAAACCAAGGCAAATAATGAGATAACAATATTAAATCTTAGTTTAAGTCCTAATTAACTCAGTAAACTTCGTGAAATAGATACCATCGTTAACGTACTACGTACAACGGTCCTTCAACGGAACGACTTCAATAAGTATAAATATATTTTTTTTTATTCAAACGTTTGTTTTTTTCCACTTAGTTTTATTTTTTTAATAAAAAAAAAAATTTTAAATTTGTAAATATTATAAGACAGTTCTATTATTAGGCATTTTTGTCGAAAAAATATATATTATAATATACAATATTATGTAAAATATTATCCCTTTGCTTGTTACTTAAAGTTCCCCATAAATAATAATTACCATGTCTTAATTTCTACATCTGAAATCTAAAAACCTCTGTAATCAATACTTTTAAATAGAGGTATTCCTAAGTACGTTACACTTTTGAAATACTTAGAAACACTATCTTCATGTAAATTTTTCAGATGGCAGGATTTTTTTAAACTTGACACGTTAGAATTTACTTTATTTACACAATATGGTCTAAAATTATAAGTTGTATTGTTTCAGAACTTGCTTATCTATTTCTGTAACGTTTTGTTTTGTAAATGCGATCAGTTATATTTAAATAAAAATAACTTATTCATCCTTCCCTATAAACTTCACATTACACGAAGAAGGCAACAAGATAGATAACATGTAGACTATTGTAAATTCTCCTTTAGCGATAGTAGGTAGAATGAATTTTCAGTAATTCTAATTTAATTTTATAAAAATCTATAATGAAAAATAAACAGATACGGGCAGGGGTTTGAACCCCTGAGCTCTGGGAAACCGTCCCGTTCCCCATACGATTTTATGTTTATATAAATTTGGTATATCCTATTTTACTTCATGTATTATTTTTAAACATTATAACAATAATATAAAAACGTTTCATATCCACGCCAACATTAAAAACGTACTCCTTTACGTCAATATCAATTCACCGAATGAAATGTTTCAGTCCGAGTCTTTTTATCTTTTTTATGATCTGTAAAATTATATTGTTATTTACTCAAATCCATATTTTTACAGCTTGGAGTCAAGATATAATATAACATTAAAGTATAAGGTTTACGAACGCTCAAACTAATGGTTACTAATTATCAATATTCGATTATCATAATAATAATATAATAAAACGGTTTTCATAATAATAAGATAAAAATAATGATAATATTAGTCATGGTGGTCTTAGTTACACTCGTATGAAAGAATCCTTAATCTCAGTTGATCTATCAATAATGCCTAATAAAATAAAAAATGCAACCTCCAACCCGATTAAAACGAAATATATTTAGAATATTAAATCCATCAAAGTCGATAGCGAAACAGTAGCTTGATTGGTAGTTCGACGAAAAAAGGTCCAGGATCTTTACCAGAGTTCGTGGATTGAAATCTTGGCCGTATCGACCATTTTTTTCTTCAATATTTATTTAAATTTGAAATAACATTACCATATAACCTTATAAATATATATAAAAATATGATTTTTCATATTCCGGAACTAACTGGTATGAAAAGAGATCTAATAATTTTAAAATAAAATATGCTTAAAGATAATCTGCCTCAAAAAGATAACCTACTTCTTCCTTACTTACTTACTTCCTCACCCTCTTTACAGGCTGGCCATGCTCGCACGCATCTTCTGAAATTGCAAGAGAAAATGGGAGGCAGTAATCCATTAGCATTAGTTGGATTTTTGGATGTATGGATGTTTGTTACTCAATCCCGCCAAAACTACAAAACGGAATTTGATGAAACTCAGCAGTATTGTAGCTTATGTACCAGAATAATACATGGGCTATAGAAATCCTAACTTTTGTACGAGATTTTGTCTGTGATATAATATAGATTCTAGCGCGATAACTAATTACCACGGGAAATCCTGTTTTTAATCGTTTGGGTCACTGAATTTTACATGATTATTTGTGAAAATCCTTTTTATTAACCGACGACTTTAGAAGGAGTGCTACGTTATTCAAATATACGTATGCTAGTAAAAATATGGCTAATTATGCTATTATTATGGTCCCTGCTATAGTCTGAACGGATTAAAGGATTTTGACGTATAAGGTATCGGTAGATACGTAAAAAATATTCGAAAATAATCTTTTTATTCCATAAAATTATTTATTATTATTATTGCATTTTTATATATTATATTATAATATATTTTTATTGCATTTTTATATATTATATTATAATATATTATTATTGCAAAAATAATATTTTTATCCATAAAAATATTATTTTTGCATTCTACGAGGACGAAGTCACGGGCATTAGGTAGTATAAAATAAAAAAGCACAATAAATGAATAACTAACATTTTCAATTACCTGTCCATCATACAAAGGTAATATTTACCTTGTCAATTAAATTTTAAATACAATATACTTTACTAAATGGTGCCTTAGAATTACAATTTAAAATTATTAAGTTCGCTACATTTGCTTACAATTGTTACCGCAATTCTACGTATGTATCTAAAGAGTAAAGACGTTTGGACAAAAGTATTATGAAACAGAGAATTAAATTAGTTTTAGAGCTTAGTGTTACAATACCAGTACATTTTACGAATTTCCACTGCCGCTTTTATAAACAGATCCCAACAAACCCTAAAGTTTTCAAATAAAGAACTTTTGTTATCTGATATTTCAGTAAACAGAGAATACAATTTTTTTTAGTGTTAATTAATTTTTTTTTTTACTTTAGTTCTATTAGAACTTAAAAAGCAAATTATTTTTGTAGACTTATTTGAGTCAAAGGCTAGTTAGTAGGAAGACTTTAACTAATTATAGTTATTATGTTCTATAAATATATATTTTTAATGTTAATTTTTATTTAATGTTATGAATGTTTAATTTTGGCAAAAAAGAACAGCAATGGTGTTAAACCCTTGAAATATACCTAGTCGCAGTTGGTTAGTAAGTGATCCCTTTCTATTTTCCTATTTTATATGCCAAAAAAACTGCTCGTGATATGAGTCTTTATATAAGTCTTAATATGATTCATATAAACTTTCGTTATACACTTATATAAAGACTCATATAAGTGTATCACGAAAGTTTATATACAGCCCGTCTAGGCTTGGTCGCTGTAGACCGGTTTGAGTCAAAATCTTAGTAGGAAGACTTTAACTAATTATCATTATCATGTCCCATAAATATGTAAATTTATATATAAAATTTGTACTGTACTTAGAAAAAATATATTAAGATTATTCAGCATATTGCATCAATACAAGTCATTAATTTAACTCTTGAGAAGAAAAAGCTATACAATGCCTTCGTCTTGCCAAACATAATTGAAACTTAAAAAGGTAGCCCTCGCGTTATTTTATCCTATTATTTTAAATAATGAGGTCCAACCATTACCGTGAAAGTTTATTGTAAAACTGGAGCAAGACAATTTTAGCATTCACTTCTTTTATAAGTTCTTCATAACGAATTCTCTTGACAATTTATATTTAGTGTTATGAATATTTAATTTAGACACAAAAAAGAGCAATGGTGTTAAATAGTTAAAACCTATAAATATACCTAGTCGCAGTTAGTTTGTGATCCCTTTCTTTTTTCCTATTTTATATGCCAAGAAAACTGCTAAGGTTCGATAAGAAAAGTAAATTAGTTTATCCTATAAGATAAACACATTTTCTCAATTATATTACAACTGGTATATTTGTGTCTATTATAGTTAATAAATCTTAGTTTTATAGATATTATATCTTCCTTATGTGCGAAACCAAAAAAATACACATGAGTTATTTTGCTACAAATAAAAAGACAGTTTATTTTTTTAAAGAATAAAACGATTTGTATTTTGTTTTCTATTCTCAAAACTTTTTTTCTGATCATAGATAAAAAAATATATAATAGATAGAAAAACATGCAAATTGACACATGTCGGCGAATATACATGATAAATAGTTTTTTAAATATTTTATTTTATAAAAGACACATATTAAAATTTCCCTAAAACCACTTACCACTAAATGAATAACAGAAAACGAGGCCTCATTTAAAAATTGTACGCTTGAAGCGTTCACTTTGTTCGCTTTGTCTACCGATATTAAACTTTAACTCCGCATGTTGGAAGTAAGCTTTTTTTAAAATAAACTAGCGAAGAATTGTTGTTTGAGTTGAGTTGAATAGAACAAACGACAACCTTAAAAATATTTATAACATTCAAGTCTTGTTATCATGAATAATTGAAACTTTGAAATACAAAACTGTAATAAAAATATAGTAACTACATTGTTTACTGCTGGTATTTTGGCATATCTTTTTAATTGGTATTCACGTTTAAATCATTGTTCTTTTCTTAAATGCTTTGACTGTTTTTAAGGTTTTTGATACAGATTGAGTTACCTTAATAGTTCTTAACTTAAATAGAAGCCGGTTTGTGGCACTGGTATCTGAATAAAAAACTTTTTTATTTTAGGGATAATGTCCCAGCAATTTCCAACGTTCCTTAAGCAATTATTATTTAATTATTATCGTTTTTTTTTCATAAAAGTTAACATTTTTAGATATATTACAAATACTTTTGGTATCAAATCAATCACGAAAAAATATCTCCGTCTTACTTAGGTCATAACATCTGGAAAAAAGATTACATTCCATATATATGTTATTTATAGTTATGTATAGATATAGTTAGCCTATATATATATATATATATATATTTTATACGTAAACTAGCGTAGAAGTTAGCATATATATATATATATGCTAACCTCTACGCTAGTGTACGTATATGTACGGGAAGTGACCTAGCGAGTGAAAGAGAAGCAATGTTGCAGCCTTTGAGTGACTAATAGCAGGCAGTATTACCTTGGAGCATTACCAATCTTGTTAAATTAAATGTCAATAAAACACAGATATGTGTTTTTACCGTCAAAATGAGTCCTTTACCTCGGCTCCTATGTTCCAGAATGTATCTTTGGAATACAGCGTTTGCCTTTAGTGATTTCTTCAAACCTTAACTTTGGACAGTTTTATTAAGTCCAGAGCTGAAGCAGCTGCAAAATGCTTGGCGTTCTTGCTAAGATCTGATAATATTTCACATCTGCTCCTAACATTATACATAGCACAGATTTCATCATTTCAGTCCACACAGGTTTCTCACATTCGTAGTAGGGTGTTAAATGGTGACTGTGAATTGGTTGATCCCAATATTCTTAGCCGCGACTATAGGTCGAACTGCCAGACTTTCAGTATTTTATATAATAGAATTTAGAGACTGTGCTCGGGAATTACATGAATTCATTCCCCCCATGCCCTTTCCACAAGGGGAAGTTACGATACCTGAACAGTATCCAGCCTTACGTTGTGGACATCCCAGCAGCACCATGAACTCGATAAAATAACAGGTTACTTTTACTAACACACACTTCTGATTATCCATAACATTTATATAAAAATTGAATAAAAAATAAACCGATACGGGCAGGGATTCGAACCCTAGGAAACCTTCCCATCACTCTACTAATTAAACTACCAAATCACTGTCCGTCTCGGTGAATTATTTATTTATTTATTTCAAATGTGATAATTAATATAATTCAAACGATTTAAAATTAAATTCCAATAGCCCCACTGAACATTTTAAATGTCATTGTTACATCGAATTAACGTCAAGCATTACTGTGCATTAGATATCAGATAGATTTTAAAGAACGTTGGATAATAAATTAACATAATCCATAACCGAAAATATCTACTTAATTACTGAAAAATGTCTAAATAGTTAATTATATATTATCTAATAAGTTATGTTATATATTTTTTATTCGTTTAAATTACCATTATACTTAACTGACTAGTATTGGCATAGCCGTCAGGGAGTCGATGATTTAATTAACGTTCAAAGTTCATTAATTGGAGTGAACTGGTGACGATGGCAGGGCGGAGGCTTTCAGTGTAAAACAAAACCTTGTTACTAAATTGAAATGGTTATTTACAAAATAGTGCAAAATTTTAGCAGGAGGATCAGCTTTTATTGTCGGTTCTAAAGTATAATAATAAAAATAAATCTTTTTTCATAGCTATAGTAGTAGTGATAGTACATTATAATATAAGGTTATACAAAATATCAAAAGGCTATTTCGTTCTTGTTTTAATATGTATGTAAAAAGGTGTAGCCATATCAAGCCATGTTTTAAATCTTTTAAACAAAAACTCTATATTAAAATATATTTAAAGTTATAGTAAAGAAAAATTAATACGGACCCAATCGAATCGAATCCGTCACCTCTGAGAGAGCATCGCATCGCTCTACCAATTAAAATACAGTACCGCCACCCATTTCGTTGAATTTAGCAATATATACATAATCGTCTTTGTGGCCTAATAGATGTCACAGACACCTAAAACAATTATTGTGCCTTGACAAAAAAAAATACCTTTTTTTCTTTCTCTTAGTTATCTTTTGATAACCGAAAAAATAATCTTCGACACATTAAAGTTTAGTTTATTAAATAAAAAATGTGCAATATCTCTTAATTGGTATATTGTATTATATACTCATATGAAAAAGTTTGAAATGAAAAAATTCATTATTTTTTTATTTTCTACAAAAATAAACTTAGTCTGACTCTTAGTAAGTCTTGTCTTTTCCAGACAAAAGCACTGAAAATAGTCTGACACTTGAAAACTTCAGATTCTGAAACTCAGTCTACATTTTTATTATTTCTCGGTAAAATTTTATTCACAATAAATATAAAAAAATAAATTTAAAATGTTTTTTTATTTAATTTAATTTTCTATTCAATTTTCATAAAGAAATATATATAAAGGTAATAAATCATATAAAAGCAGTTTTATAAAAAGAGATGAAATCGGTCAAGGGTCATATCGTGAACGATTCAATACTTTTAAAATGAAGGCCTTTTGATAACTTGTTAAAAACGATAAGTATATAGACTTTACTTTTTGCTTAATTATGCATTCAATTTATTTTTTCTTCTATTTTAGAGCAATGTTTAGAAATATTATTGATAAATGTTAAAATTATAGGTCACAAAAGAAGGCAGAGTTTTATTCTGGAGGTTTTAATACTTTGCTCTCTCGATAACAACTGAGATTGTTTCGTTTGTGTCTATTATATTTTAATCAACAGGAATATGTTGTTGACTTTCTATTACTAAGCAGTCATCAAGTTTTTAACAAGCTACAAAATGAATTGACCCGCATTTGATAGATACAAATAACATGTTACTAATAATTTCAGGGTGTAAGACAAACCCAAATATTAATTTTATAATCCTCATTAAAATTAATTAATTAAAAGTAAGGACTCCCTAGATGTTCCAAGAGCTCAAAATTTTAACAGATTTAAATATTTCCTTGTATATTTTTTCTCCACGAGTTACTCAGCATTATAATATCATTAAGTACTTTTCAACCTTATAAAATATGCTTCAATAAAAAGGTAATTCCCCGCTCATAATGTCTAGCGAGTATTACACTTTTAGGGACTTCCTAATCCTGACTTTGGCCACAAATTCATAGTGCAATTTAATATTAAAATAAAACTAAGAAAGTACAATAATTTATATTTAAGAGTAAAATCAATGTTCAATATAAATTTATACATTTCATTACAAGATTTAGGTAACCATGATTCTTATTACTTTTTTATATTATTATAATTATGATTCTTAGTATTATTAATATAATGTTACATTTTAATGATTCAATTAATATTTATTCCCGAAATTATTTCAAAATGATTAAATACTGTTCATATTTGTTTCCAGATTTCGAGAAAGCTTCAACCGAGGTGCGGATTTTTAAAATAAATTGTGCTATTCGCAATGTCTTTTTTCAATTCAGAATTGCTTCCTTAATGAAATTAATTTTTTATTAAATATTTATCTAAAAATAAACCAAATGGCCACACCACTTGAAATTGAAGGACACAATTTTGTTAAGATTTGATTTTTAAAAAACTTTATTAATTTCGGTTTAACTTTAGCTACATACATGTTATGGAAAGGGAACAAGAAAAAAATATATAAAACGGCTAAACCTTAAAATATTTCCACATTCTTGAGCCTCAATTTACTGTAAAATCTTTTTATCTGTAAAAGGAATCTCCAAGTCTTATCCCCTTAAGATTTAAAAAGATGAGGTAGAAATATGAATTCATAATAAGGCCTTTAAAAATATTTAGAAGTAGATAAGTCATACTAGACCACTTAACCCTTTTCTGTAAAAATAAGTTTAGCAATGTTAAGGTTATTTATTTTTTTTAATATATATAAAATTAAATATTTATGTTCAGAGACAAGGATTCTACTTCTGAGTAATTAAGCTATCGTATCGCTCCCTGTGTTAGTTAATTTTTCATTCTATTTATCATCGCTTGTATCAGGATGAAGGCGACTTTTATTAGCCTCCTTTGAAAATTCTAACAAACATTTTCCAGATTCCAACATTGAGCAGATTAACATTGACATGATGCAACAACCGAAATTAATGTTAAAAGTTGTCTATTCAAAACATGTTTAGGAATGTTAAGCTTATTTTTTAATAATTGTAACAGACAAATCAATTACATTGTTTTGGCTTACTATAAATTGCTTATATTTTTAACGTATCATAACGCAAAATAATTAATAAAAATTCATCTTTGCCGAACGGTAACTGGAAGAAATCTCTTGAAGAGAAAAATTAAGTTTTGTAGCGATTCGAACCCGCAACCTCTGGGAAACCGTCTCGTCGCTCTATCAATTGAGCTAACGTATCGCTTTCCGTCTCGATGAATTAAGCATTCTATATATGATCGTCTTTATCAGGACGGTGGTGACATCTATTAGGTTTCTTTCGAAAATCCTAACCAATGTTTCTAACTTTGCAGTATAGATGAACATTGAAAAGATACCACTACCGAAATTAATGTTTGAAAATATCTGTAAACATGTATAGCCATGTTAAGCTTATTTAAATTTACATAAATATAGAATGAAAAATAAACTGATACGGGTAGGGGTTCGAACCCGCTACCTCTGGGAAACTGTCCCGTCGCTCTACCAATTGAGCTATCCTATTTCTGCCGGTATCGGTTTAATTTTCATTCTTTATTTATATTAATTTCAATAAGCTTAACATGGCTTTAAATGTTCATAGATATTTTCAAACAATATATTTTATTATAATTAGAGTTTTATGTATAATAAACCAAGTAACCAGTATAAATTGGTTTTCATTATTTTCAATCATGTTGCTCTATGTTAATGAGAAGAATCATCACTAGTAACCCCCATCAGTTATCAAACTAGATTAACCAATATTCAAAATCTTTTCAGGTTTACTGATTTTAAAAAAATCTTATCCCTTTGGATATCATAAAAAAAACAATATAGTTAAACATGTTAATACAAAGTATGCAATAGTATAAGAAGGGTTTTTTTTTTTAATTGATATTCTCTTGAATCATAAAGCTCTCATATTTCTCTCTCATAAATCATACGCCTTTTTTGTGATACAGATTTCTGACATCGAAAAACCACAATTTTATAACTCTTTATATAAGGTTTGAAATTTTTGTTTTATAATTATTGTACTCGATAAAATCTTTAAACAATTATGTAACTGCATTTTTATCCGGAATGAATTTGCTATAATAAGAAAACTTCTATTTTAAATAACGATTTGTTTCATATTACATTCAATAAAAACTAACTTGTAACTGATCTATCACAGTTTATTTTAAGTATCTACAAAATCACTTTTTAAGTTAGATGTTCGTTCATATTATTATTAATTTACCGTTCAATTACTATTTTTAAACTTACAATGATAATAATTTATGAACGACAAAGATATGACTAAATACACAGGAACAACTTGATCTGCCAACTACACTTACGAGCACACAAAATCCCGAGCACTGAGAGATTCACATCTGAGATATATTGTAAGAAAACTTTACGAGATAAACAATAGTAACTTATGATAGAGTATATTTCTACAGAAATATCTTGATAATCGTGTATTTGGGTTAAGTTGGTTATAAAAAATTGCAGACATAAAGGAATAATAACAAATCGAGAAATAACTCATTCGTATGTTTACGTTGTTAATTTGATGATATATATTTATTTTTATTTATTTATATCTTTTCCACTTAGAATCATAATCAGTGATCACTTGTGTACGTCAACATGGAAGTGTCAGGAGGGCCTATTACGATACTAGATTTATCGTAATAAGCCCTTCTGAGAAAGCACTTTCCATCTTAATGTTAAAGCTATGAGGGTTCCAAACGCGTCCTGGTCTGAGAAGAACCACACAACAAACTCAGCCGGATATATTTTTTGTTATTGTGATCACTGTTTCACAAACGTCAAACTTAAATGCAAATTTGGAACAACTAGAACCGTCGCAATCAATCGGAAAAGAAGCCTAATGATTTCAGGCAACGAAAATTAAATAATAATAACAGAAAATAAATCTTCGGCCTGCCACACAACCAGTCACCGCAAGCAGCACCCGTTCACGAGCATAACACAAGAGCCAGCCATCACCCCCTTCGCACATATTTGAGGGAGGGAGGCAACCCGACTCCCGATGCTACCGCAAGTAGTGACTTCTAAGGAATCGGTGTGATGCAGAAGGTCGATAAAGCAAAATTAATTTACAACAAAAAACAAATTGCGGAGATTACTAGCTATTCGCAATACAATACAGATTCATTCCCAGGCCATACCGTCATCGATGTAATCCTTTACACTATAGTAGGATTTTTTTATTAAATTATTTTTAACATATAATTTAAATTTATTTAATGATAGGCTTAAGGCTTCATTTGGGAGCTTATTATAAAAACGTATACAATTACCCTTAAAGGATTTACCTATTTTATGGAGCCTAGTGCCGGGCATAGCGAGTTTATTTTTTTGTCTTGTATTAATTTTATGTAAATCACAATTTTTCTTGAATTTTGAAATATTTTTATGAACGTAAATTAAATTTTCATAAATATATTGATTGTAAACAGTCATAATTTTAAATTCTTTAAATTTGTTTCTTAAAGAGTCTCTTGGTCTCATATTATATATTGCGCGAACAGCCCTCTTTTGCAATGTAAATATGGTATCAATGTCAGTCGCATTGCCCCATAAGAGTATACCGTATGACATTAAGCTATGAAAGTAACTAAAGTAAACTAATCGAGCAGTTTCCATATTTGTTAATAGACGTATTTTTTTAACCGCGTATGCAGCAGAACTTAGTCTGCTTGACAAATCAAATATATGAGGACCCCATTGCAATTTTTCATCTAAAGTAATGCCCAAGAAAGTAGTAGATTTGACCATGTCCAAATCCTCATTATTTAATTGTACATTGGTTCTAACATTTTTAACATTTGGTAAACTAAATTTGACACATTTCGTCTTTTTTTTATTGAGCAACAAATTATTGGCGTTAAACCATTGTACAACATCTGAGAGAGCATTGTTTACATCGTCAATAACAGATTGCCGTCTATTAACTTTAAAAGTAAGAGAAGTATCATCAGCAAACAATACTATCCCATGTTTTTCCCTCACTAGGTGAGGTAAGTCATTTATGTAAATGAGGAACAAGAAAGGCCCTAAGATAGAGCCCTGTGGCACACCTATTTTTACCAAAGAACCAGGGGAACGTTTTCCGTTTACATCAACTTTTTGTATTCTATCATTAAGATATGAACTAATTAAATCTAGGGACTTATTTTTAACTCCATAATGTTCTAACTTTTTTATAAGGATTTCATGTTGAACGCAGTCAAACGCCTTAGATAGATCACAGAAAATGCCAAGTGCATCCTGTGATCCTTCCCAGGCTTCAAATATGTTTAGTAATAGCTCAACACCAGCATCTGTTGTAGAGCGACCGGCAGTGAAACCAAACTGGTTTTTGTGTAAGAGATTGTTTTTACTGAAATATGCCACAAGTTGATTAAGAATTATTTTCTCAAAAATCCCAAAAATATTGGGGTTTGAATTTTTCATCAAAGGCAAATAGCGTACTAACCCATTTTTAATTTGTTCGATACGTTCTACAGTCACTGGTATAAAACTTATTTTCTGTTTTGATTTTTCTCTCTTGCTACAACTGAATTTAATAAATTGGCCATAGTGGTCAGAATCTAATGTATTGAATAAACATTTAAAATTTGGAATAACACTTGTAAAAATGTTATCAATACAAGTGGCACTAGTGGTTGTGACTCTAGTAGGCTCCATAAATATGTGTAAAAGATTATAAGATTTGAACAAATTTAAAAACTTTATACTTATTGAATTTTGTTCAAGAATATTAATATTGAAGTCTCCACAAATGATTATCTTTTTACTAGAATGTGATAGTTTATACAATACCTCATCCATAATCTTTTCAAAATGTTCAAAGTTAGATGACGGTGGCCTATAAACATTTACAATTATGAACTCTTCTAATTCAACTGAAGCAAGTTCAGTTGTCCGCTCAACAGAGTGGCTCACTATGTCCTTGCGTTCTTTGAATTTTAGCTGTTTATTTAAAATAATTAAAGAGCCACCATGTATGGAATTAACTCTGTTGAACGAACTACCAACCTGGTGGTTATTGAAATTAAATATTAATTCATCATTCTTAAGCCAATGCTCAGTGACACAAAAAACACTAATATTAAAATTATTTAAAAACAATTCAATTTCTAATTCCTTATTTCTAATACACTGAATGTTCTGATGCACCAGGTTGATACAGTTTATATTATGTTTTTTATTATTTATTTTAACAATTTTTGTATTTCTATAATGATCATTAATATCATTATTTGATATCTTAATTATTTGGCTAGAGGATATCTCTACTGTCTTAATGACTAGTTTAAACTACTACTAATACTACTATTACTAGTTGGATTTATTTCCAAGCTGCTTTTACTTATACAAGTAACTGAATGTTGTTCAATAGAAACCATTTTAGCCAAATTATTGGCTGTCATAGTAAAATAATATAATAGCGATGAAGCTACCTGTCTTTTAATATATGGAGATAGGTAATACCTACCATTAGTCAAATTATAAAAGTTACTAACATTAGTGTTAGTGTCAATCACATGAAATTTGTCATTATACAAACATAAATTATATATCAGTAAATTTATCTTATATCTAATTTTATTTTCGGCCTGTGGCAAACCTTGATTATAGGGTAATGAAAACCAGACAATTTTATTGACATCTAAGTTACTTATAGTTTCAAAACATTTTTTAAATTCCAAATGATTTACATTATCTCTATTTCCTACAAAAATTATTATATTTGTTGACTTAGTAAATTGTTGACTTGAATTTTTTATTTGTCTAGTAATATTCATTAAATTATTGTCAGGTGAACAGCTGTTGAATACTTTTTGTTTTACAAAATAAGAATTTAGTACAGATCCCATTCCTTTTCCAATATTATCGCTAAACATATAAGTATCATATACAGGAGTTAATTTGAGGGAGCCACTATTATTAGAAACAGGGATATCAACCTTGTCACACAATATTTTATTTTTTAATATAATTATTTTTTTAATATAATTAATAACGTAAATATAGTAAAATAAAAATATATTTATAAAGCCAATTTCAAAATGCCTTCCGAGTGTTCAAATTGTAATTCAGTTTGAGCACATCCCAAAATAGTCTATCGTTGATTGCTTTGAGTCTCAGAGGCCTCTCTTACAGATTATGTCGTTTATTTTCATTTGAATAAAGCTCTTTTTAAAATAAAATGTTATTTAAAATTTATTTAAATATTTATTTCTGTAATACTGTATACTCTTATACATTTTTAACTCATTAATATCAAAATAGTATTATAGACAACGATAAAAGTAAAATATTTTTAATTAAGCTTACACTCTTCAATTTTATATTCTAACGACATAACATTGCTACATTGACATCTCCTTTGAGATTCAAATTTAAAATATCAAAATTAAGGCTTCAAAAAGGTTAGTATAATTTGAAATGTTGCTCTCCTATGTTTTTTTTACTTTAAACTACTGAATATATATCGCATATCTAATTTCTATTCATTATACTATTCTTCTTTATTCAAACTTAAGTTTCATATCGACTGTAGGATGAACCAATTGATTTTGTGTTTTTTCGAACCCACAGTTCCGATCACAATATAGTACTTACTAACTTTATTGTGGTATGAATCGCTTAATAGCTTGATTGTAGAATTCAATAACCAGACGTTAACAATATACGGTCAGATAATTGTGGAAGAAATATTAATTTGTCGCCTATTATATGTTCGGCATTTTAAAATTAACATTTTTATTATTGTATTATGTATAAATAATATAACCTTAGTTGAGTTCCTACATTAGTATTTAGTATCATTTGAAAATAAGTATAAACTTGTATAGCTTATTAAAATGTTAACTCCCATGCTTTTTGCACTTTTCACTGTTTCAAAACCATATTTAGGTATACGTTTCTCTCTGTAACAATTAACAATTCCTTTTCTTTTTTGTTTGAGCATATTAAAATTTTGAGTAACCTCAAAATGTATTTCATAAAAATACCTCTTTTGAAATTCAGTGTTGTCCTCACGTTGTTCCTTCTTTTCTTGATCTTATTTTCGTTTCTAACCTTCATAAGATTTCTTTAATTTATTTAATAATAAACTTTATTAAGTATTGAAATTTTTATAAACACATTATAATCATACTCACACATTTAAGTCTTTAAAAATGGCAACACAAATTAAAAATGGTCTTGAATTAGATCCTGTTGGTTAAAGTTGTATAATATTTAATTCCATTATTAACATAATAAATACATTATTTAAAATATGGTTTTGTTCTGTTCATATTATTTTACTTATTTATGGACCTAATACAATTATCATAACAATGTCATAAGAAACATTAACTCCGGCAAATTTCTCTAATTTAAATGTGCAATATTAATAACCTTCTTACTTTTTTGGTTATAAAAATTATTAATATTGTTCTTATAAATAATAAATATTGTTCTTATAAATCAGTGAAATAATGAATGCCTATATTATTTACCGTATATACCTTATTATGGAACCCAGATGTTGCGTGAAATAAGGTTTTAATTATTTCGCTTAGATCTCCATCGTCCATTATAATTTCTGAATACAACTATAGAATGAAATTGCGTATTGCTTTTCATTTTGTATAAATGCAGAGAGAGAAATCCTGAAATAAATGCCCAAGCAATTCTCGTCTTAACTTTCAACAAAAGCTTAACTCTACCTTTTACGGGTACCTTAGTTCAAGTTGCTTTACTGAAATTTGGACTTACTAATAACTAACCACTTTGGCTTGGTAAGGACAGGTTGGTTAGTTAGATTTACATAAATTATATTGAAAGTATTTTATATAGTAGGCTTAATCTATGCACCTTAATGACTTTGAATGAACTGAACTTGAACTTTTGATTTACTATTAAAAAAGATAACTGAAAGAAACTGTATAAAGTTGAGACAATAAAAGTTAATACCGGCTTCCTTACTTATTTTTTTATTTTAAAAAGGCTTACACTGAACATTATATTTTTTGGTAGTTTCCACTATATTTCTTGGTTCTTTCATACTTTAATTTTCATATTTATTCTCGTTATGTTTACTCAATAATTATAAGTTTAATTACAAATACTCAAAACATTCTAAATTTGAAATCACATTAACACGTGAATACATAATATAGTATTTTTTTTCTTATTAAACTTTTGTAGTTATTTAGTATTCGCTTACGCATTAAAATAAAAATAATCAATAAATATTTTTATACAATAAAATATTCTAAAATCTGCGTTCAAAAAAAGAAATAAGGGTGATCCCAGAACGATTTAGTTTATTTATATGAACCACATTGTCCTAATGGTATTAAAGACCTCATCAGTTAATAAAACGTTAATAAGACCTTATTAGTTATCTAATGGTTACTAAATATTTTTAAATGACACATTTGCACATGTTAATTGAATATCACAATTATTTGAATTCATATTATTAACTCGTTCTATTTTTGTTTGAAGACAAAAACTCATATGTTCCAAGTGAGATTTATATAAAAAGAAGACCTTGTTTGAAATTGTGAGCTTCGAGCGTTGACTTTGTTTGCTTTGCATCTTTTGTCTGATGATGTTGAACTTTAACCTCTATCGCATGTTGAAAGTGAACTTTTATGAAAATAGAACCAGTTCTAAACTATAGCATATCCGAAAAAATATATTTCTTTTAGTCTTTTTTTATATGAATTGTTATTTACACCATTTTGCAAATATAACAGCTAGTTAAATGTAAATGATTTCATACTTTATACTATTTTAAAGAGAAGGATATCTTTATTAAGTGTGTATGTTTATGTATGTATCTTTATTAGTGTGTAATATTATCCACTTAATTAAAATTTATTTTGATTCTAGGTGCAAGCTAATAAATGTTTAATATGTATATTACAAACTCAATGAAATAAGGGCATTATTATATATGAAGACTGCTCTTTGTATCAGTAACTTATTATGTCAGCATAATAAGTTACCTTTGATTACATCTTGAGAGCACGATTTAGTCAAGAAATTATGTAAAAGTATTTATTCTTTCCCAATGTTAACAATCATCATTATATTTAAAACGAGATATTTTGATTTAATAGTCTTTTTGTTATTTCAAAGTAATGTAAATAAAAAAAATCTTTTTTTACTTATACACCAATCGTACTAAATAAATACTATTATGGTTTCGTATAAAAATTTAACAACCATACTATACGAAACGATAGGACGATAACAACAATACGATAAATATTTAAAAGACGTAAGATAATGATGTAAATAACTCTTAATAATAAAACTAATTATTACCAAATTTAAGCAATTACTTCACTTGACAAATAAAATCGGTTACATTTTTTTTTGATAGAAGATACTAAAGTATATATTAACTTGCTTGCTGATTTGCTTGTTTACAAAGAAATAGTATTTGTTAAATGTGCTTGAAAGTAAAAATAATTTTAGCCAGGTCGCTACATTCTAAAATGTTCTTACATACAAATGTCAATCGTACAAATATATGTCGGAAGTACAGATCTTCTTGAACTTGAGTCTTGGGTATTATCCATTGAAATTAGTAACTATCTAATTATCTTTGTACAACGAAACGTGAGGCAGTTTCTAAGCACTTGTTGTCAGCTCGAGGTCCGAATTATCTGAGAGGTCTGACCATGATGATTACTCCTTTTATCGGAATCAAACCGCCTGAGTTTAGACTCTGCCGAAGTGCGCCAACTTCACACTTGTGTTTCGATGTCATCTGATGTCCTGTACTCATGACATAACCGACACGGCCTTCCTACAGGACACACGTCTCTGTGTGTTAATCTGTAACAAAATGTATCTCGCAAAGTATCACAAAACTCGGTCACTTCTTGACCAAGTCAGGTATGAGGTCTCAAGTTTTTAAAACTAAAGTAAAGAAACATGATAACAATAGACTTTCTTATAGCTATACTATTAAAATCAGAGAAATCAGAGCATGACTGACTATAAACTATTTAATCGTAAACGAAACCAGACTTCAAGTTCTACATGTGATTCTCGATTATCTAGTAACCTTCAGTTACTCAGTAATCTACTTGCACATCCCCACAGGATTGCCAAGCCCTCTCCAAGGACTCTATGATTTCTTTTGAAATCCCAACTTAAACCAGAGTTGACTGCCTACCGCGTACTCACGGACTACTGTTTCCAGTAGATACCGGTTTCTATCGAGCTACGGCTACAAATCAACTTCCAAGTCAGTTCAATCACCATGTAAACTTAATTTTTATTACATTCAGTTCCATGAAGTAATTCCTCATTTAATTCATCAATTTCATCGGTAATACTCTGATTCTCTGGCACAGACACAATATGACAATTCTTGTATTAAATGTAGGTAATTAATTATCACAAATTACTTAGTAGGTATTACCAGAGTTGCGTGAACTACCAATCCCGTTTGGGGGTCCGAACTGTAAGGCTCTCACTAATCAATTCCTCCTCGACTCAATGCTCCCGAATATTTAAAATGTCTCCGGTGCCCCTCCAAACGATTACGATCACGTGACCCGTTACGTCACGATGCTCACACTCCACTGTTACTATGATATCAATTGAGTTACTAATTATCGTTAAATTATCGTGATCTACGACACGGCCATACTCAAGTCACACGCCCTCGTGTGCATGTATTACCACCATCAACTGACGATAACTATACCACCTCCATAGAGTGACGATAACCATGCCACCTCCATAAGTGACGATAACCTTGCCACCTCCATCGAGTGACAATAACCATGCCACCTCCATCGAGTGACAATAACATTACCACCTGCATCGAATGACGATAACCTTACCACCTGCATCGAATGACGATAACCATGCCACCTCATTCCAGTGACGATAACCTTACCACCTGCATCGAGTAGCTATTAGATTCGTGGTGGTCCTCGGATGTAGGGTCTGTAATGAAACAAATAACTCCAAGGATAACTTGCTCGGCTATTTTGCCAATAAAACCAGTAAATGTAACGTCTCAGTTTTTTACTCTATATACACTCTTACCATAAGGTGCGCACTACACCTTATTTACAACAGTTAAAAACTACTCTGATCATTAGATCCATCACTTTACTTTACAAAATCAATCATGATTTTACCAGACTTGCGTACCCAACTCGATACCTTTGCAATATGATACAGTCCATCGATCATATACAAACAACTACCATGAACCAGTCCTTCGGTCATACAAAACACAAAACAGACCCATCGCCTACACGTGTTACACCACACCTGAGGTGTGGTCAACAAGTATGAGTAGGCAAGTATCTGTGGTGAATTCAATATCACTTTGCTCAAATAAAACATTTAGTTCCTGAGGGACCTTGTGTGATGCTTCGGCTTCTTTATGCTGTGACGTATCCAATGGTGGATAATTTGCGCAGACCTCAACGATTACTATACCAGATCGCCATTCGCGCCGCGTCGTCACCGCCATAATTTCTTATTTCTTTTCTTTGTTCATCAGCAGCGATTTCTTCTTTCATAAAAACTTCACTAGATTTTTTTGATATGTGGGTAGATTTTCAATTTTGATGTTTCGAGATAACATAAATTTATTTTGATTGATTGATTTACAACCATTGATTATCAACTATTGATTGATTGTATTGATTCTGGAACTTCTTTGTTATTATCTTGTACTGTGCGTTTCAAATAATAAAATCACTTTATTTTTTGCTTGACAAGATTTTGTAGCTTCAAAAAAACTTATCTCGAGGGTAGTTGATGGTTTTGATGCCCGAGTGAATCCCACTTCTGATGTCGGAAGTACAGATCTTCTTGAACTTGAGTCTTGGGTATTATCCATTGAAATTAGTAACTATCTAATTATCTTTGTACAACGAAACGTGAGGCAATTTCTAAGCACTTGTTGTCAGCTCGAGGTCCGAATTATCTGAGAGGTCTGACCATGATGATTACTCCTTTTATCGGAATCAAACCGCCTGAGTTTAGACTCTGCCGAAGTGCGCCAACTTCACACTTGTGTTTCGATGTCATCTGATGTCCTGTACTCATGACATAACCGACATATATAAATTGCTTTTAAATATTTTCCTTTAAATTCGCTTCGTATTAAAACAGACCTACTATAACTCTGTAAATTTTTCACCAACACCAATTCCAAACATAATAACTCTATGAAAACGTTAAGCGGTTCAAGCTTTTAGTTAATAAATAGTTATTATATAAATATTAAAATATCGGTAATTGTTTTTAATCTTTGAATTTATTTGAAAAAAGGTAATGTTGCTTATTTGTTCACTATAAGTTTCATATCTGAAAATTCTCCACCAAGGTTTTACTACTGTATGTGTCTCCACATCAATGTTCAGCATTTTTATTATCATAATAACTCATTCATTTTACTTTATTTATGCTATATATGTCCCTAACATGTTTTCTTTTATTTATGTCGCTTTTTTACACATCAGCAATAAAAAAAACCTGAGACAACTATTATGGTGAATTAATCTCGTTCACTCATTCACATCAATATTATCTTATGATCATCTAACCAATGTTCAGATAAGTCTTAAACATAAAATAACTTTTGATGTAATGTCAGATATTCTAGAGAATAACTGTCCAAATATCAAATTTATTCCCTTTCTAAATCATATCTGTGGATTGAAAAATCGCCCATTCGGAGTATGAGTATTTTGATTTATTGGGACAATCTTTATAAACGCTCTTAACGTCTACTTTAAAAGCTACTATATTCTTCAATATTAAGATATTATTTTACTCAAAGAATAATTCATATTGTTTTATTGCTTAAAATGAATATTAGAACTACTTAGAACTGATATATTTTTGAAACTTGTTAGATCTTAAAACCAAATATTTACTCTCGTATTATTAATATATTATAGTTTTTGAAAAGTCTATATATCTGTCCATTTTATAAATATTTAAAAAATAAATAATAGTAAGATAAGAGTAGATAGATTAGAGAGAGATCCTAACCACTTTACTATCAGAAAGGAATTAAGTTCAATTAGAAGCAAAGAGTGACAGATCTACTACGGATATCCGATACTTGTACTGCACACTAATTAAAGCAGCCATGATAGCTACTTCATTCCAATTTGCTATGAGAGGGTTGAACAAGTCTGTATAAGAGCGACAGACAATTGATTACGATCAGTTAGGATCATGCAGTTCCAGTTCTAAGATAAATCTACTGCTACTATGGGTTTTAATTCACCGTTTTCAAGGTTCGACTTCGGTCAGGAGACACAAATTTTCAAATAGGAAACGTTTAGACATAAAAACATACATTCACCCTTACCTTTGTACCTTTGTATAAATTATATTAAAATTATTAGATATCGTTATATCCAAGATACAGAAAATGAATTTAACCTTAATTTCTCCGAAGAAAAGATGTTCTACAGCCATACTTATAAATATCGCAGTGTAATGTTTTAAACATTAACACACTGAAAATCTAGAACATTATAGTATCCCAAAGAAAATATATTGTACGATAAAAAAATCTAGGATCTATCTATCTAGGAAGTCTAGGATCTAGGATCTATCTATCTATCTAGGATCTAAATGTATGCAATAACCATAACATACTAAATGTGCATAAATACTTTCTTTTTGACTTTTGTTAAACTTCTACGAAAAAATACACACATCATATAATACAAGCTAAAAAATATATTCTCCTTCCTTTTTCTTTGAAAATCTTATTAATTGAGTATTACATTAAAACAGTACATTTTATTCAGTGCCTTATTATCAGAAACACAAACCTTAGAAAGATATTTTTAGTATTTGGCAACCAGCCAACTGAAATATGTTAACTATTTTAGTCTGCATTTGACTCGCATGTTCATGCTCGGAATAAAAACCTCAATCTGTAAAGGTTGTGTCTCTATCCTTTTAAATAAAAAGCAACATCTTACTATACTATTTTCTAAACAAAAACAAAAAGTTTAAATTTCTAAATATGAATAAAGTAAGGAACGAAAATGTTATAATGAGGATATTAGGCAACCCTACTTCAACAGAGGGCTTTTAAAGTACAGAATATTGTTATGACAATCATCATCAAATGTACATTATGTCCATGTAATTGTGTTTAACAAAGTATTTGCTTTTTATTCAATTCTATATTATTTTCAGAATTCCAGTACAATATATTGCTGTAGTAAATTATCCTAAGCCAACATCTTCTGTATACGCACACAGGTGCACACTTTGAGTTTTGAAATATTATAAAAATTTTAATAATTTATTTTACTTCTTTATAAAGCATAAATATATAAAACTTGAATGGTATCAAAAATATAAGATCCGCTTTTCAACCTTTACAAAAGCTAGTCTTTAATTAGTTTATAAAATTGAAAAAGCACAATGCAGAGGCGTTTTCTTAATATATGGAAAACTTAATAAATTCTGATGAGTTGTGCATTGTTATAAACTCAACTTAACTTTCTCAACTTTTCCTTCTTAATTTTGTTTTATTAAATACGAATTTCAATTAAAATAAATAAGATAAAATTTAATAAGTGCTTGTTATAAGATGTTATTATAAGCAAATTCAGCTGCTTAAGTAAAGGGATAAATTATTTAAAAAAAACTAAATACTTTTATTTGTTTTTTTCTATCATTCAGGATGTTTTTTAGGAAAAATGATTAAAATATGAATATTTTATTGAATAAACTTGCAAATTAAATTTGTCTTGCACATTAAATTTGTCTTCATTCTCAATTCATCTTAGTTTTTATTATAGCTAAATAGTTTCTTTATTATCAGACAATTATTATACTTACGAGTATGATTTTGTAACATACCGTTTAAGAAAATAACGGAAATAAATCTGTAAAATAATAAGATAATAATTAATTTCATAATTTAAATAAAATTAGGAACCATATCCTTTATTTTAGATAAATTAAACTTATTTTAGATAAATGCTCCGAACCGATTTTGGGAATGCGACAATTCTAAATCCTTCTTCTAAGAGTATTGTCTTACACCGCAACGGTAAACATTTCAAACTCCTTACAAGGAAACTCAATAAATCGGAGAATTTCTTTGTTTATATAGATTTAATGTATTTTTTTTTAATATTATTTTAAACCTTAACATTTACAATTTAATTATCACATAATTACAGCAATTGTTATTTTACCTTTATTTTTATGTTTAAACATTCAGAAAATTTCTTAATAAATTTGGTTCATATTCTAACCTATAAAAAACCTTTTGCACTTGATATTGACGATACTCTCTATAATTACGTATACTAAAAGCTCTATGAATGTCAATCAATGTCAATGAGAGGTCTAGAGCTAAGTGTGTTGTTATTAAACTATATAAGCAAGATCAATAACATGTTCTTACCTTAGGTTATTTTTTTTCTTATATCTAAGGGAGATAACTAAGTATTTAATTTAAGGAAAAACTAAGGGTTTAAATGCGATCTCACCGCATGTACATATGTACACAAATTGAAAAAGCTCTTTTGACCAGTTTCGAAGCGAGTGTCTTCACTCGCATCGTTTGCTTAGCCAATCATTTATATGGAGAGAAATTCACTTCCGAAAACAGTTAAGTTAGTTGATCCTTTAAAAGTAATTAATCAAAATCTTAAGAACTAAATTTTATACAATGCCTGAGTATTTAAATCGTAAAATGTAGCTCACCCGAGGGTACCCCTTAGCTTTAATTAAAATAATGGCTTCCAGCCATTACAATGGAAGTGTATATAATAACTTTAAAAGACAATATAAGCACTCACTTAAATAATGAGGTCGTAAAATTCCATTCTGGTCTGAAAAGACTTTTTATATTAATATTTATAAAATAAGGTTATATTTAAATAAGGTTGTCTATAAGAAGAAAACAACACAGCCACAATCGTATCCAACACATATGTAAATACACGTATTGAGAAATCATATTGTTCTAATATAATAGTACCTTACATCGTATAAACAAAAATAGACTTTCATATACAATTCTGTGATTGAGAGTAACTTTGTAAGTACTCTCCATCACGTAATCTGTTATTCCAATGGAAATAGAGGAGCTAAAACAGTAAATCTGAACGATTTTTTTTTCCTTTTTTATTTCCTTTAGGTTATTTAGGTTATTTATAGCACTTTATTGGCCACAAAATATATTTATAAATCTGCCAAGCAAGTAACAACTAAAAGGACATTTAATTAAAGATGCAGTATCTTTGCATAAAATAAATAAGTAAACAAAGTACAAACATATATAATAGTATTATATATAGATAACTTATACTATATTACTTACATATGCGTACAAACTTTTTCATATTCTAATTCTGTATCATTGTATATACTACTTACATATTACATGTATATAATATATAAATATTAGTTTTAAATATTTATTGGCCTCTACTATACCTGAAGACGTCTTCTATATTCAATAGCAAAACACAAAACACTGATGAAATGCAGAGCAACGCAAAAAATACAATTCATTGCCATTGCATTAAGATTTCAAAATTTGATATTTTATAAAATATTTGTAATTTGAAGTTTTTATTTTTTAAGTAATGCTATTTTAAATCATATTTTTTTGTTGTCTATTTATGAGCATGTTGTTGTGATTTTGTGCTGAACTTTTTATTTTTCCTCGGTACGTACAACCATTCTTATTGCTAAAAGAGTAAAGTGTTAAGAGTATAGTAAAGTGTTGACGGGAACTGTAAATATAGTGATGGACAATTTATAATCGATATATATTCTTTATTATAAATAAAGCGTAAAAATAGCAGTGAACAATGGAAATAAAAAACACAAAAGAGAGAATACCAGTTAATTGTTCGTAATTCTGAGAGCTCTATTTCTCAGAATCACACCGTCCTAATAGCTGTCATACAATAAAAGCGCTATCGATGACAACTGGTAATAAACTCGGGAAAATGTAAATGATAAATAGACATTGTTAAAATGTCTTACCATTATAATATAACGATTATAAACCCTTGGTATTTGGTTATCTTGAATATTTGAATCTAATAAACCAACTCCCAATAACTCGATGAGTCTCTCCCCGAGTATTTAATTTCACTATTTTTATAACGTGTATGGTATGTTTTCAAAATGATATATTTTGTTTACATTCCTATTTATTTTATTTTTTACTAAAATTGTTTTTTTATTAGTTTACAGATTTTATGTAAGTATTTCTGTAAAGTAAAAGAATGCGAAGCCATGCAATTATTAACTTTTTGAAAAACGTAAAATTAGAAAGTTAAATGTAATAAAATTAAAATATAACAAATAATAATTACAATTAAAATATTCAACTATTATCATCTATTGTGATAGAGAAACCTTTATAATAGGATTTTTATTCTTGAGTCATGCGATTCTAGTCACTAAGTATAAGATAGTAATGGGTATTTTCTCATATAGATTTTTACGAGTATACATTTAAATGAAACTAATTTTAGCCGAGCTTTATTAGGACTCTTAGTCCAATTCTAACTAGTTAACTGACTTATTGACAGACATCTATATCGAGATATAACGGTAATAGCTGAATGGGAATTGAACACAATTGCTGGAAAGTCACCGAAACGTCCGGTTAAATTTATAATTTATACTGAAAATGTGAATACAATCATAGGCGAGATTACTATAATAAATATTTTTTAAATTAAGTATATGTTCAGAATCTTCTCTCGATTTATTTTTAGATATTTGTAAGTACCGATATACTTATTATAAATACATAACGATTTATGTATTTATAATTCAAGTCACAATGGTAATATGGCGTGTCGTCATCGGACAAAACTTTCCAACAATAAAAAAAGAGATAAAAGTGAAAATATTGAAAGAATAATTAATATTTCAATTCCACTTCCATAGGAATTATAAATAGTTTGGTTCCTTTTTGTTTGAACAATGCTGGGTAAAATTTTGTTAAAATAATATTACTACTTAATACATGTTCATATTTGGTACAGTAAGATAGTGTTTAAGTATTTTATATTTATATAACCTAACCTGAATAAGTCTTATAATGGAAACCGAGCTGTGTGAACTGTTTTCATTATTTACCTGTTTAACTATTACACCATATCATTTACAAAGAAAAGGTATAAAATGTAATTTCTACTAAAGAATAACAACACTAATAACCTTTCCAAAGCCTTGATCCAAATATTATCTTGCAATTCCTTTAAATCACATGTATTAAATAAATATAGAATTTCTGTAACAAGTTCACGTATTTTACAAACTCATTATACAATTGAGTACTGTCTGTTTGTACTTGTATTTTTATGTCAAAGTCTTAAATTTATTATAATATACCTCTATTATAACGATCAAATAAATGTATATCTGGAAAAAAATTTCAAATTTGGCACAATAAATTATTATATATTAGTACATTGACCTATATAGAAAATAATATATAATTCTAAAGTAACTGTAACATGTATGTATGTACAAGTAGGCGTATTTTAAACAGTAGTGACTAAGCGAATTAAATTGGATTTTCAAAATTGAATAACAGAAGAGATAATTTCAAAAATGTTCCATTTTGCTACTTTTTAGTCATTTAATATTAATTTAAAAAAAATATATTTATTTCTTACAAAAATAAAACCTTAATTTATTTATATTCATTAAGTCCTACATACAATGTTTTGAACGTTCTCAAAGAAGTTACAACATCAAATTAATTAATTAGATACTTTTCCTAAGTCTACATTAGCATAACAAAGAAAACTATGACATAATAATATAACCCGATCCTGCCCGAGCTAGATGTTATTTCCCAATTTTAGTAGTAGTAAAACGATATTAATTAAAAATATTCATTCACAAGTAAAAGATGTTGTTTTATAATCAGTTGTCATTTGTATTCTAATCCAAGTTGTAGTAGTCACCTAAAACTCCACCAAAACTATTAATTTCATAAATAATACGATAATACTTTACTACTTACATGTTGATATAATAATATAATACAAGCAAGATATTTAAAAACAAATGAATGTCAGTTATATGTTTTAATGAATAACGCCCTACATAATAATAACCCATAATTGAAAATAATAATAATAAACGTTCCGGTTCTTTTTAGTAAACACAATAATAAAATTAAATAAAATCAATTTATTATCAATTTATTATTATTATATTATCAATTTATTATTATTATTATTTTTTTACTGCAATGTTTGATTGATTATTTATATTCGTTCTTTACGTTTAGCTTAGTTTAGAAACATTTTAAGATCTTTAATAGGAAAAATCTCGAGAATAGAAACGGTAATACAAATATAAAAATGAATATAGTATCTAATAATAATATGACGGGACAAATTACACACATTGATCTAAACCCTAAGTAAACAAATTATTTGCTCATGTTAAGGGTATTAGACAACGATACAAATACATAGAAATACACATTATAAATACTATATAAATATATAGTATATATAAATATATAGTAGATAACATATTTTTAGGTTTTGGTATTTTTAAAGAGTAATTTTATTTATTCTATTTATGATCATTTATTTTATATTTGAGGGCATTGTTTATTCTAACTAGAAAGGTCAAATGTCATGGAAAATAAAACCAAAAACGTGTCTCTTTTCTTTGTGTGTTCTTTCTTTTAGCTGTGTGTGACACACTGCCTTTTGTTTAGATACGTACGTAGATACGAAATGTTTTTGCATCACAACAAACATTCTAAATGATCTTCTGTCTCAAACCTTAGCTTCAGATATAGTTCCTTAATAAAAAAATATAATAAACTTAGTAGTAATAAAAACTACAAAAACATTTCTAAAAAGCATAAAAATAATATTATTATGTACTCATTGTCGTTGCGTCGGGGGACCGCTAATTAAAAAAAACAAAATAAAATGCTAGTAAATTACCAGGGCTAATAACGAAATAACGATTTCAAGTTCTCATTAATTAGCCGAAAGCCTAGTAAAACAGACAACACGTGCAACTTCCTCCCGATGCAACAACCTCGAAAAGTACATAATAGTATTAATTTTATTTATCAATATTTCGAACAAAATCCATTATTGCCTAACAATGGATTATACATAGAAATAGAAACAATTATTACTCTCTATAATCACTAGACTTACCAGTACAATGAAGCTTAAGCATTAAGTAGCTTAGATCTGGAGTATGTAAATACATGTATAAAATAGAGAATAATAAATTAATTGCATGTAAATGTAATGTTTCTATAGAATTTTTGATAATCTTGTTTGAGGGATTGTACGTCAAATTGTTAAAACATAAAAAAATTATTTCTAAATAAAATAAAAAAAATAGTTAACATTGCTTACGATATAAATGTGACACATAAATAATAAACAGAACAAATGATATTTAAATATTATTATGTTAATATTAGGATGTTCGACCTATTACGGAATTTAATCGAACTGTAAGGACTCCTCGACGATTAGGCTTTTTAAAAAAAAAGGCTAATTTATTAAACACTGTGTATTCACTTGACAAATAAAATAATTAAACAGTTTATAAAATGAAGTGAGAGAATTCGGTAAAAGGAGTGTCACGTAAGAGAGCTGGGACTGAACTGAGGATCAGGGTGGTCGGATTGTGTGAGAAAGCTAGAAGCTGATTAGGCATTTATGCTGGGAATGGAATGGAATGCAGAGGTAGATGCTAGGTCAGCAATAGGGGCAACATTACAGGGTTATAACAACCCCCCGGATAAGATGAAACTTACGCGGTAAGAGGAGATCGCGAAGTTTCAGGAAGAAGTTCTTAAAAGTGGAAGAGGAATTTCATTTTCGTTTTCCACTTCTGTATTTTGGATGGAAGAGGAATTAAGGATTATTTTCTTACCGAATTTCTTTACAATTATGTAAAATAAAATTAAGAGTATTAGAATAAAAGTACATATTGATATAATGGGATAACTAGAGTGATATTCCAATAAGTTCTTAGGTTCATTTAATATATTATTTAATTTTGGAATTAATTGATCAAATAAAGGTTCTAGACTTTTAAGTTTTTCTAATTTTAGATTTGTTAACTTAACTGGAGAAGAATTGGAATATCTTAACATAAAATCTTTATAATTACAACATGTGTTATTAATTATATTAAAATCTGATTTTATTTCATTAACATATATTTTTACCTTAGGGGTGTTTAACATAACAGTATTTTTACATATGCCGGTACAGTTTTCAGGTAATTTAAAGATACCTGTTCCGTTAACATTAAAGTCTGTGATATTTGAATTACATTCCAAAGTTAACTTTGCAATCTGGGATTGTACATAAATATAGCGGTTATTTACTAATTTTTTGCCAAATATCTAAATTACCGTGGATTGTTTTGGGTTTACACAACTCAGGTAACTTATTGTTTGTTACTTTTAACATTATATCTATTTCACAATTAGGAAAGTTATCAATAGAGAATTCATCTTGATTTTTACAGATGTAAATATTATCTGGTAAGTTTTTACACAAATCAAGATTATCTAAATTGGTATAGGTAAGTTTATCTTTACTTAAACAGATGTAATTACTAGATGGGATTAAAAATGTATAAATATTTCGATTTGAAGGATGAGAAACAGGAATAGAAATACTTTTATAAAGATTATATACTTTATGGTTTACGAGAGGAATCCTTAATACAAAAACGATTTTATTATCTTTAAAGTATACATTCAACTTACTTAAATCTAAAATTAAATGTATATTCTGTAATTCTAGATCAGTAGGAAATTGTTTAGAGTTAGGTAAGTATCTAATGCTATTAACTAGTTCTGTAAATAATTGAGTAGGGCTTAAAACAGAAGAATGCAGTACATGGCTCTTTGCAAACATTATAGCATTTTGCAAATCTTCTAATTTAAATGACAAAGTGAATAAACTAGTCGATAAAATATTACAAACTTGGTTTAATTTAGATAAAAATCTAGTTTTATTAAATGATTGATTCATATTATGTATATCTAAAGTAACTTCTCTTACAGCGTCATTCAGACGTTCTTCATTAATTGAGACAGATGTTAAAGTATTATTATAATTTTCTAATGCAGTTTTGGTAATGCAGATATTATCCTTTAGTGAAACAACTAAATCTTTACTGTTCTCGTGAAGAGTCTGAATAGCTCTGTCATAATTGTTTGCATCATTTTCATCCATAGTGCCAAAAATATGTTTTAGGACAGTGCCAACACCTGCCATCCAGGCTGACCTTTTTGATTTAAAATCGATGAGATGAGAAATGGCAGAGTAGTCTTTAATTAAATCATTAAATCTAACTGTAAGTGGTTCAATATAATTATTACATGGTACAGTATCTATTAAATTTGATTGATGGCATAGTTGTCCAGTTGTAGTTAAAATATCTTTAATGTTATTAATATGGGGCTTAATGTAGGATATGTCAACGGGGATAAGAACGTGTAAGTAATCGTCATAAAATTTAACATGACCTATATGGTCAAAATATATTCCAGGGCTCTTGTAAATCGGTGAAATAATTGCGCTTTGGGCATTGCAAAAGTTCACAATTTCATATCTGCAATATAATAATATTATAGTTAAAGTAAGATTAAAATTAAAATAATGATTAGGATTATAAGATTAGAGATATACTTAATTTTTATTAACTTAATTCGGATGTTTCTGCTAATTTTAGCTCATCATAATGATGACGTACATGACGACGATTAATTATAACAGATAACGTGTTGTTGCCATGTATTTTAATGACCTTATAAGGTCCTTTCCACAAAGGGGATAGTGCTTTCCTAAGTCTTACATGGTTTTTGATGTATACAAAGTCACCGACTTTATATTTTCGTGGCTTTGTCTTTTTATCATAATAACTTTTAGATAGATTTTTGGATTTGTTCATGTTCTCAACCGCCTTTTGGCGTGAATAACTAAATCTCTGTTTAAGGACTCTTATATAATCTGGGTAGGTAACGTCTGGATTTAAATCGTAAATAGAACTTGGGAAGAATGCTTTGTGACCATAAAGAAGTTCATATGGAGTGAAATTAGTAGTGCAGTGTACACTTGTGTTATATGCTAACATGGCAGTATAGACGTATCGTGGCCAATTTGATTGATTTTCATTAACATATGACTTTAAATACTCTTTAAGTGTAGAGTGACTCCTTTCAAGGGCACCCTGCGTCTGGGGATGGTAAGGAGAGGACCAAAGCTGTTTTATCTTAAAGAAAGAACAAGTCTGTTCAAATAATTCCGCAGTAAAATTTCTTCCCTGGTCAGTAAGGATGTATTTAGGAAGTCCAAAAATAGAAATAAAATGAACTAAGCACTCAGAAGTGCATTCAGCAGTTGTGTTAGAAATAGGATAGGCGAGAGAGAATTTCGTAAGGTCGTCTTGTATAGTAAGAATGAATTTAAGATCTGCAGCAGTAGCTTCTGGTAATGGGCCAACTATATCTAAAGCAATACGCTCAAAAGGTTGAGTAGAGGTACTTGTTATTTGCATTGGGGCTCGATTTGTTTGCCTCAATGCTTTGTTAGCTTGACATTGAGCACACTTCTTTACAAAATTTTCTATGTCACTTCTCATATTTTTCCAATAAAAATTTTCCATAACTCTTTTTAGCATACGGGTATTTCCAAGATGACCAGCAAGAGGAATATCATGATTTTCTCTTAGAATTTTAGGAATTTCAGAAAGAGAAGGATATATTATTCGGTTTTTATATATATGAATATTTATACAAGTATTATTAAATAAATAAAGAAACATATTGTAAATTTTTATAAAGTGATGCGAGTCGAAGGGATTCTTGAAGTGTGTAATTGCAATATCTGAAATTGGGTTCTCGTTTAAATTAATAATTAATTCATTTCTGAGTTGTTTAAGACTTTTGTAAATATCTTCATAGTCAGATTTGTCAAAGTGATGAACTTTAGTGAATAGGAAATAATAAACTTTGTTTTCATGGTTAAAAGAAAGAAATGAGTTTAGAGTTCTTTCTTTTGATAAAATTATAGAAGTATCAGGTATATTATCTATAATATTTTGGACAAGGTAGTTAGATTCATCAAGATCGATAGCAGTTGGGACAACAATGATTTTATACATAGTTTTAAGAATATCTGAATTATATTCACGAATAACTACATTTGATGTAAAGGTTTTATTATTTATTGTTTTTAGGAAGTTGGAGTAAGTGTCATCATCATTTAGGCAATCTAATGGGTCAGTAAAGAGAGAGTCAGTGGGATTTATTAAGTCTAACTCAGGTTGTGTTCTAGGAGTTGGAATGTCAATATTTTGAGTGGTAGGATTTTCTTCTGCAGGTGGTGATGCAAGAGGATTTTCTGATGGACTTAAATGAATATCTTCGTTATCAAAATCAGGATCAACAAAAACTGTTTCAGTATTAGGAATTTGGACGGGATTTATTAAGATGGAATTATTAACTGGGAAACGAGAAAGAGCATCTGCATTGCAGTTCATCTTTCCTTTTTTATACTGAATTTCATAGTCATACTCTTCTAGTTTCAGGCGCCATCTTACTAACCGTGATCCTGGATCTTTACAATTAAATAACCAACTCAGTGGCTTATGATCTGTGACAATTTTAAAACGATGACCAAAAAGGTAAGGTCGGAAAGTTTTAGTGCCAAAGATGATGGCGAGGCATTCTTTTTCTGTAACACTGTAATTACATTCAGCTTTATTAAGAGTACGGGATGCAAAAGCAATAGGAAGATCTTTCCCAATTTCACCTTGGGATAAGATAGCAGATATAGCGTAATTAGAAGCATCGCAAGTGAGGACAAATGGTTGAGTAAAATCAGGATATATAAGAATAGGAGCAGTTGTAAGTTTATTTTTTAGTTCTTCGAAACCTAATTGTTGGGCGTTAGTCCAATCAAAAGGTATATCTTTTTTTAGAAGATGAGTAAGAGGTTTAGCATGCTTAGAGAAGTCAGATATAAATCTTCTATAATAAGAAGCAAGGCCAAGAAAGGATTTTACGTCTTTAGAGCTTTTAGGTGTTGGGAAATCTTTAACAGCTTTTATTTTATCTGGATTAGGCCTTTGTCACTAATTATGTGCCCTAAATATGCGACTTCTTTGCGGAGAAATTCGCACTTATCGGGTTGTAACTTTAGGTTAAAGTCTCTTAACTTCTGGAATACTTGGGTAAGTTTTTTAACATGAGAAGGTAAGTCAGGAGAGTAGATTACTATGTCATCTAAATAAACGTAACAATGAATACCCTGTAACCCAGAAAGAACGGTATTCATCAATCTTTGAAAAGTTAACGGAGCATTCTTTAACCCAAAGGGCATCCTAGTAAATTCAAAGTGCCCTTGAGGGACACTGAAGGCAGTTTTCTCTGAATTTGACATTTTAATCTGGTGAAACCCGGAAGCAAGATCTAAGGTAGAGAAGTATTTACTATTGCCTAGTTGGTCAAGGATTTCATTTATTTGAGGTATGGGATATACTTCACCAATTGTAATATCATTTAGTTTACGATAGTCAATGACTATCCTCCACTTTCTTTGATTAGAAGAATCTATTTTTTTTGGAACTATCCAAATTGGTGATGACCAAGGTGATGTTGATGGTCTTATTATATCTTGCTCTAACATTTTGTTGATTTGGGATTCTACTTCTTTCTTATGACATTCAGGGAAACGGTAAGATTTAGTGTTAATGGGAACAGAAGAATTAGTTTTAATTTCATGCTCTATTGAATTAGTGTGAGATAATTTATCACCTGGTAGGTAGAATATATCTGAGTAAGTGGAACATACTTCATAGAGGGAATTACTTTCTTCTTTATTTAAATGCGAGGAGCGGAGCAGTGATAGAACTTGTTGTGTTCTTTGATATGTGTTACAATAATTGAGCTTATTTGAATGAGTTACATTATTTATGTTATAAGGAATTATGTCATTGTCAATAATTGGTAAAAGTGTAAGTTTCAAGTCAGATTGAATTGTTATGGGTCTTTCAGACGTATTTACCACCGAAATGTTTGCACGTGAGTTTGCTTTTACTTTCACTACACAATTGGCTATAAGTATAGAATCTATTGGACTTTGATCCAAAATTAAACCTTCTGAAATATCAGAATTCAGAATTGTGCATTCAATTACAGTTTCTGTTCTTGGAGGAATTGTGTAAACTGGTTCATTAAATAATATTTTAAATTGGATATCATTAATTGTAAGAATGTTTTTTGTATAATCTATGTTACTTTTTGATTTGCTAAGGAAATCGGTACCTATTATACCGTGATAGGGAAGGTCAAGTTCTGGAATTATATGGAGGTCATGAAGAGTAGTCCTATTTTTTGATAAGAATGATACTGATACATGACCTAAGGTTGTAACACAGTTATCACTACTAGAATCGATGCCTTTAATCTGAATTATATTGTTATTTATTTTAGGCATTTTGTCAATAGAAGATTGTTTAATTAAACTTACAGAAGCACCGGTATCTACTAAAAAGGTCAACGGTTTATTTGAAACAGATGTCGGTACACAAATATAAGGTAAATATTTTTTTGTTAAATTCCTTGTAATTTCATAAATATATTCGTCATGTTTTTCTTGTATGAGTGTATTTGGAACACCTAATATGACGGGAGAAGAAGAATGATTATTATAAGCATTTCCGGTTTGGGGCTGGTTACCCTGTCGTATAATGCTATTGGGATTAGAAGCAACATTTCCTATTTGGGGCTGGTTACCCGGTCGTATAATGCTACTGGATTTAGAAGCAACATTTCCTATTTGGGGCTGGTTACCCGGTCGTATAATGCTACTGGATTTAGAAGCAACATTTCCTATTTGGGGCTGGTTACCCGGTCGTATAATGCTACTAGATTTAGAAGCAACATTTCCTGTTTGGGGCTGGTTACCCGGTCGTATAATGCTACTGGATTTAGAAGCAACATTTCCTATTTGGGGCTGGTTGCCCTGTCGTATAATGCTACTGGATTTAGAAGTAACATTTCCTATTTGGGGCTGGTTAACCGGTCGTATAATGCTACTAGATTTTCTGGTGTCGATTTTGGAATGCTGATGTCCCGCACGACACGACGGCGAGACATTTACTCGTTTAAATCTCCTTCAGTAAATTCTTGAGTATCATTATTTTCGTCGGAGGGATTTTCAAAAGATTGAGGTTCTCTTTCTACATAATTAACGCGAGGGGTAAACTTTCTATTTTGGTTAAAAGTTTGATTACCCGGAGTAAATGATTGCGGTCTACCATATTTCTTATTATTTTGTTCACGTAAGATACATTTTTCTAGGGTATGACCTATTCTTTTGCAATAACGACAAAAGGGAGAAGATTTATTAAAATTATTATTATTGTTGCTGTTGCTGTTGCTGTAAGAGTTAAAGTGAGAAGTAGGGGAATTAGATTTATAGTTTTGTCTAGAATTAGAATTTATCGGTTTATTCTGTTTAAACAAAATCTGTTGGATCTTTTCTTCTGAAACTGCTAAATTTACGACTTCGTTAAAATTAGATGGATTTCTACATCTTAATATATTACTTATTCGTGAATGAAGCCCTATACAAAAGGTGTGCAATGCCAGGTCCTCCATACCGGCTACACGACCTGGTAATTCTTCTTTCTTATAATTGGAATTCTGAATTTCTGTCAACAATTGAGAAAGACAAGTCTCGACTCTCAAAGCAAATTGATTGACTGTTTCAGAACTTCCTTGCCTACATTCTTGCAGGTCGGCTAGAAGGTGAGCTGAGTGCTTTCTCTCTCCAAATTGGTTCTTTAAAAAGTCTTTCAAGCTACTCCACTTATCGAATTCTTTAATAGAGCATGCAACTTTAGCTTTTCCTTCTAACTGACTTAAAATATATTTCAAAAGTAAATCTTCTTGTAAAGGAGAGGCTAAGGAAAAGGCATTATTACAATTGTTAATAAAAGCATTTAATTTTTCTCTGGAACCATCGTAGGGTTTTATGAATTTAATTAGGAAATTTATACTTAAAATTGTATCTTCTGACTCTTCTTTAATCTCTTTTTTAGATTTAGACATTTTAAAAGAAATAGTAATATATGTATAATTAAGCAAAAGCGGCAAAGAATATAAATAATTTATAATTTATATTTTATAATGATGAATAATTTATAACTAGTTTCGACTACTTATCGGAAGTAATTTAATACTAAGTTGGCTCGGCCACTTGCCAGGATGATAATGATACAGACAATATTATGTTACACCTTCGTAAAATTAATTTATTTTTATGAACAATTTAAAGATCTTATTAAATTTATAAATTAAATTTCAATTGATAATTTTCTTTATAAAATTATATATACTATTTAATTGTATTGGTTCTTCTTCACTTTAATGGACTTTAAATTAGCAAGCATAAAATCACTTACAGTATATTGATGATAACTAAGGTAGAAAGATTACACATTTCTTGAATTGTAGACACGATGAGGGTGTTGGCGATCTCGTCGACAGCAAGGCCCTCGCTGAGGAGAGCAGATATCCGAAGATCTCCCTGAGACGGTCGCCAAGGTTCGGCGTAATATAGCCGGTTTGATGAGTTCAGCCCTGGATTCCCAAGCCGGGATTTTGATTTTTTCTTATGACACTTGATGATTTTCTTGTTTGTTAAAGTTTTTGTTACCGATATAAAGTTTCTTAATCACTGAGTTTAAAGGCGACCCCGAGAATAACGGAACTTTCCCGGGATCCCACCGCTGCCACCAAAATGTAAGGACTCCTCGACGATTAGGCTTTTTAAAAAAAAAGGCTAATTTATTAAACACTGTGTATTCACTTGACAAATAAAATAATTAAACAGTTTATAAAATGAAGTGAGAGAATTCGGTAAAAGGAGTGTCACGTAAGAGAGCTGGGACTGAACTGAGGATCAGGGTGGTCGGATTGTGTGAGAAAGCTAGAAGCTGATTAGGCATTTATGCTGGGAATGGAATGGAATGCAGAGGTAGATGCTAGGTCAGCAATAGGGGCAACATTACAGGGTTATAACAGAACTACATTACAGTTGGAGTTCACTCCGATTCCGGGATTCAGTTCCGGGATTCATCCCGGAACAGCCTGTCATTGCTTGCTTTTATTCTGGAAGGTCTTTCTCACAGAATACAGGGAAGAGATTACGTTGCGCCGTTTAGTTTTATTTAATCGATGCGTTAAGCAATAAATGAAAAACCAGTCAATCCTCAGTTCCTGCAAAATATTGTATCTAATTTGCTTCTTTATTGAAACGATCACTAATTTATTTGTATTACCAACAACCATATGCAATACAATCTTAATTTAATATCCGGACGCCTTCAACTCACTCGCTTACAATATGAACAGAGGTTCAGAGCTTCCCTGAGATAGATAAATAATCCAATATTTTGAAACACAGAACAATAATATAAACCAAGGATAATTGATTCCAATATTTATCAGATTCAATAGTTCAGACTGTTGCGGTTTGAACTGTTATGAAGTTCCTAACTATATTTTAGTTTGAAGAGCATGTTTCTATAACTATACTAACAGACGTATCTGCCTCATGGATAAATAATTGTGGATGAAATATGAGTTAAAGTAATGCATATTATAATAATTAGTTTTATATACCTTCGAGTGATTCAGCTAACGACATTTAATTCTCTTACAGTTTCCAGCAACATTGTCACAACTTTCATAATTAGTTCCGTTTTATATATTATGTAGTATAGAAAATGAACGACTTTTACACTTATATGAAGTATTTATTAGTTAGTACTTAAATAATTTCAATAGATGTTTAAGTTCATAATTCAATATGTAATTCAATCATTAAAATTAGGTATTTATTATTAAGATTGGCGTCTGTACAACAACTCTTAATATATCAAATTAAAAATATTTATAACAAGTGTAGTATTAAGTGTAGTGAATAAAGAAGAATTAATAATTACATATTATTAATTTAAGTTAGACAAATCAAGGTTTGATTTTGTTCGTATTTTTATTAACACAGAATAAACATATTAAAAGTTATCCTAAAGCGTAGCTCACTGTTATTAGGTGAGTTGTCAGACGGTATCGTTCTTAAAAGTATTTCCTAAAAAGGGCCAAATAAATAACGGATAGAGTTAACAGCATGAACACGGAAGTCAAACAAAATAAAAAGAGGAGAGCTCTCCACACTTCACTTAGAGCATATAATCGTGGACGCAATTCGAGATCCTTTATTGAAGAGCAATGTTTTAAGAGACAAACGGAAATCAGAACGTCATATCCGTTATTGATTCTATAAGCTATATGACTAATCCATACTGCTTCAGCATGCTAACTTTAAGACTATATCACAACGTTTTTTTTTACGGATTTACTTATTTATTAAATAGTTTTCTATATTTTGCGATTGATTCCATAATTGAAATTGATGATGTCTTCTTAAACAATTTCTCATTCTAAAGATTTGATAGGTAGTTCTATAGTAAGAAATTAATAATAAGAATCTACAACATTTTAAATGTTGGAATGAAACCGGAGATCTATGCTATAAGTTTGACCTGTCGATCTTTGTATCTGTGTATCTGAGTATTTGTGTATCTGTCTGTGGTAAATTTGCGGCCAAACGCGTGAACGGATTTGAATGCAGTTTTTTTTAATCAAAAGTAATGCTCGTTGAGATTGTTCTTATTCATGTTTGCAACAATTAGCTGTTCCTGGCGGCTTCGCCCGCACTATATAGGAAAAAAGCCTTGTTATGAAGGCCAAAAGGTTTTTACACTTACTTACTGAGGTTATGTAATTAATTAGGGATAGCTGTTGCCCGTGACTGCGTCCACGTAGACTGTAAAAATATATTTATATGGCTTATGATCGTAGTCATAAAGAGTCACGGGCAACAGCTAGTGATAATATAAATCCCTTTATCATAGTGTTATAAGTGATTGTTAATCATTTTAACTCTAAATGTTTATATTTGTTATATGAAACCTACCTATCTACCTACCCATATGAAAAAGTCTTGAATCATGTTACCTAATACATTTATAATTTATTTATATATATTTATTTATAGATCCTTATTTTGTTAAATATAATATATATTTCTCGTATTAAATATAACCTTTCCACATCATGATATAGGATTCTAATGCTAAAAGATTTTTTAAAAATCGGTCCCGTAGTTTTCGGAGCCTATTCAATTCAAACAAACGAACAAATCTTTCCTGATTATAATATTAGGATAGATTAATAGAAATATTTAAACAATTGAAAATTTTATGTGTCTGTAGGTTCATCTAGTACAGTTCAGAAACCAGTGACATAACTTTAAAAAGCAGAAAAAAAAATTAAAAACCCCGATACAAAAAGACCTCTGAAAAGAATAAAAATAATATTATTATGTACTTATTAAACTCGTTGCGTCGGGGGACCGTTTAATAAAGGAAGAAATTTAAATGCAAGTAAGTTAACAAGGCAAATAAAGAAATTACGATATCGAAGTCCTCAATGAATAACTTCGTATTATATACACTATCAGAGTACGTACAACGGTCCCCCGACGCAACGAATTCAATAAATACATAATAATATTATTTTTTATTCTTTTTAGAGGTCTTTTTGTATCGAGGGTTTTTTAAATTTTTATATTTTAATAATATAACACAGCTATGGTTTGCTTAATCTTAATTATTTAAGTATTGATACTAAAGACCCCCTGTCTTACAAACTTTATTTAGTTGTAGAAAAATTGGAAGGTCCTTAAAATCTGATTACTGAACTGAATGTAATTTAAATATTTCTTATGAGATATATTTGACAGGCACTTTGCGGTAATATTAACCACTTAAGTGCTTATTGGATCGAACAAACTTCAGCCATCAATAAAAAATACAACCCCGCTTTTATTTCTTGATCCCTGGTTTCTGAACGACTTCTTAAACTTTGATCGATGATCTTGACAATATTTTGAGTTGAAAGAGTACAGAATCCAGTTATTAACCATAGACGTAATATTAATTTTTTCTATGTCTATATTTACTTAATATGTTTAAAAATATATAAGAAAATCTAAATATGGTTATTCTTTTGTTACATATATTTTTAAATCTATAGCTAGAGTGTATTCGCGTAGATAATATTTAAATTTAAAACAAATTTATCTAAACTTCAAAGACATCTGTTTAAATTTCAAACATAATTGCCTTGATCACTAAATAATGAATTAAATATAAATAAATTTCATTCAAAAATGCTGTCACGATGAATTTGGTATATTTCTGTTATACTAAATTAACAATGTTTGAAGCCGACAAAAACGATTATTTATTTGATTTGTGAATAAATTCTACAAAAAATAATTATCTTGTAAAAAACGCATATTACGAGCATATTATCCCAACTTAAGTGGCTACCTTTATCTACACAAGCGCAAAAAAGTCAGATATCTATTTCTCCTTCACTCTTTTCTGTTTAATCCTTCTATATCTGTTTACACTCCTCTTCATCGGACTTTTTTTTCAATCCAAACTTTCGCAATAAATGCCGTCCAATTTTGAAATGAGTTGCCAAAGTCATTTAAAAAAAATCACGTAATATTTTTAAACGTCTTGTTGAAGAGATTATTCTAATATTAAATATTGCACAAATGTAATATATATATATATATATATATATATATATATATATATATATATATATATATATATATATATATATATATATGTATATATAAGTATACGTATACATATTACATGTATTATTATTATTAAAATTATTTATATATTTAAATTATTATTTTGATATTTTATATTTTGTATAGACTAATCACCTCTGATTTTTTCGTTTTTTGTTTCGTTTCGATTTTTTCGGTTGATAAAAAATGTCTGTTATCATTAAGCCCGTTTGTTGTACATTTTTATTTTATATTAAATCGTCCAAAGAATAATAAGCCCTTATAATAATAATGAAATATTTTTGCAGTCCTAAAACATAAGGGTAAAGTAAATTTGTTATTACTCATATTTTTGTAAGAGCGTTACTTCATTTATATTTGGATACTTTTCCTAACTGAATGATTTAACAATTCGAATAAAATGTAGACAGAAGGGTCCTTTTTAGAAACTGCACTCACTAAAAGAGGATTTCTGGAAACTCCACCTCTGTATAAAATAAAAATGTGTAGGATAGTTATTATGGACCCACTTTATATTTGATACTTTGTTTACAAAACTCTCATTGGCTGCTAAATAGCTTCTTACTTATGTTTTCAATAAAAGATTATTGGTAAAATAATCAATATCGTACATCGTAATAGGCGTATCATTCCAATACGCCTTAAAAAATTTCTTTGAGAAATAACTTTTTCATAACTTGTAAAATTCCATTCCAAATCCTTTTTTTATTTTTTTTTATTTGATCTAGGGCAATGCTTGACTACATTCCACCTGGTGGTAAGTGGAATGTAGTCTTAGGTGGTAAGACGCATTACCCTAGCAACCTATTCACTCTTCTCTTGAAGACACCAACATTGTATTCTTAATTATTTAATATTGGCTTGCTTAACTTGCGTAATGTACTTTTCATTTTGCCGAATAAACTTTATACGGACATATCAGATATTATGTTGTATATGTAGTAGTTTATGTATTTATTATAGTTCATAGTATATTTAGTATATTGTAAATAAGGTATATGTTTAAGTTTGTTAATTTATGATATTCTAGTTTGTATATGTATTATATTTTTTAGATCCGTAGTCATAGTTTTGAATTTTATATTTTTTTATTTTCTGTATTGTACCCTTGTAGTTCTTATTTTTCTGTATAATATTTCGGTTGACTGGTAGAGAATGCTTTAGCATTAAGTCCGCCAATTGCATAATTTTGTACAATAAAGTTTAAATAAATAAAATAAATAAATATGGATCTAAATCACTAGTGGCATGATGTTGTTCCATTATAGGACCAATGGTATTATTCCCATTACCATTCGACTCATTAATTCTATTGGATAAACATCACACATATTTAGGGTGTGACGTAACGATTAACTTGTTGACAGTAATGGGAGTTCTGTCACTAGAATATGTTGTCATACAATTGTCAAGTGGAACTAATTTGAAATAATAACAGTTGTCCCATCACGAATTTTTCTGATGCAATCTTAAAAAGTATCACTATACAACATAATATAAATACCGTTACTATAATCATAATATAACTATCATTTGTTCAATGTGATAATTGTCTTGCGTCAGCACAACTACGACATTTACTAATTAACCCCTACAAGAAATAAGAACTACTCACGAGACGTTCACGAGCCGAAGTATCGTGAAAACGATCTTGCCAACTCGGCGTTTTGTTTTTATAACGGCATTAAAAATAAATAAATTAAGTGTAATAACCTAATTTTTTAAGTCTATAATAATTAAATAAGTGTTCTATATCACATTAAATGTTATTCTGTTACGTAAAATCGTTATATGTTTTAAACCTTGAACGGATGTCATGTCATAGCTAATTTAGCAGTAGTAAATCATGTTAGAAAATAATTTATAAAAAGTTAAAACAGAAATCAAATTCTGTCAAGTGTAGTCAAAAAAATAATTAAATCTTCTTACATTGTTATAATTAAATTACAAAAACATTATATTTTTTCTTGCAAGTTGCGGCTAAAACAACGATAACTTTATCTTGTACTTAACTTCTCAAATTGGTAACTTTCAGAGCATTATTCAGGCGAACAACAAGTATGAAAAAAGTTGTTATATTATTAATATGTACCTTTAAAAATATCCCAGTAATTAAAATAACTTGAAAATGTTGACACTTATGTATAAAAAAAAACATCTAAGAATTACTTTTATATTTTACACGGTGGTTTTATAATTTACTACAAAAATAGCTTCTATGCTGTCTTATTCCTCTACAAAATTACCATATGTTGTGCTTTCATCCGTTCATCCTTTTCATTACTACGTTGAGGTCTCTACAAGAGGGATTAATTACATTCAAAATATATTTTAAATATCATTCTATGGTAAAAACGGTTTTGTGTTAATTTAAATTTATACCTTATTTAATTTACTACACCAATAAAGTTCGTCTCACTCATATTTAGTTTTATTTTTTACCGGATAAAAGCACTTAAAATATTTCTACACTTTTAAACTTCAGCTTCTGGTACTCGGTATCTATGTTAAATATTTTTTGGCTATCGTTTCATATATTTAGTGAATTTATATTTACTCCTATTCTTATTACTTCTATAAATTGTCGCAATTCTCAGTATTGTAGTAATGACCATATCACAGGATAAATTCACACATTGATCTAAGCAAATTATTTTCTTGTGGTAAGGGTGTTAAATAACGATAAAAATATATAGAAATACACATTACAAATACTGCGAATATATTTAATAAACGACCAAACCCAGAAATATAGATAACTATGCTCATCACATACATGCCTGTCCCTGTCGGGAATCGAACCCAAGCCCAATTGCGCCGCTATACAATAGGTGTCTGCACTAACCACTCGACCAACAGGGCGGTCGTAAATAAAGTAACGTTAACTCAGGTTACATAATATGATCTGTATTTCTCTGTTTTTTCTGGTGAAAACGAACATTAGATTGGTAAAATTAACGCAATAAACATTTGAATAATAATTATAGATAATGCCAATGCATGAAAATTGGACTTAGTTAATAAAAATAATAAAAAAATTACACTTCAATTGAAAAAGACTATAAATAAAACGAGAACTCAATTGTTTTGAACCGTTATTATTTTAAAAATATACGCTTACCTGATATTTTAAAGGACAAAATATAATAAGACCGAAAAACAATGTTCTTGGTATTTGACTTAATTAGTAACAAAGTCTAAGCAAGCAACAACGTTTCCCTAAAATGATTTGACTTTTCTTTTATTTATGAATTATAATTGTATGTCCATATCTAGTATAGAAGCGTAAGTATAGTGCCTTTGAACACAGTTATAAAAGACTCCCGAGAACCCATGTTGAATATAGCTGGAAGCTACATCTGAATAGACCCCTTCATCTTAGAACAAATACCGTAAGACATTATACTGTGGAATTCACTGTATGCAAAGTGAACTGGTCTGGCTATGGCGATATAAGTGAACTGTCGTTTTTTCTAACCAATAGTCATTGCACTGAATAGTAAAGTTCAAACGCATTTCTAGACATTAATTACTGTGTTCAATACTGTGTAAGCAGATCTATGATAAAAAGTTATTTTGGATATTTTTTATTTTCGACATAACGACAAACGATGCTCGATCATCTGAAAACTTTACATTTATATTGAAATCAATATTTTCTATTATATTTAAATCACGTACTATGTTCCTCTATTTCCTTCGAAATAATGGATATTATTTTGAAGGAAATAGAGAGACTGAAACATTAACTGTGCATTTAATGTATTCTCGTCATCCAATGTGGAGAGAAAGTACAATATTTTGTATGTAATTTGTACCTGAAAAATTGTTTGCATACTCAATATTCTACATATATACTAAGTATTGCTTTTCAGAAACGGATGATATTAAGTGTGTATTTGTATAAAAATAAATAGCTAACGAAGGGTATAGGATCATGTTACTATCGTCTTTTGTAACAATGAATATTGGAATGTTAATCGAACTACAATAAGACTTTGACTACTAGATTGGAATAAGAGACGGAAAACCAAAAGTGAACACTGAAATTAAACAATTGAAGACGAGACGAAGCTTCTTAGCATTCCATGGATTCACCGTGCGGGTGCCGGGCCCATCGCGTTGCAAGGAGAGGAGTGCAAGCAGTGCCTGGGACTTGCGACCCAGGAGTAGGTTTAAGGAGCCCCTTTATTATGCGCAAAAACGCTCACCTTCACCCTCCACACTCCTCTCTCTACCTAACCAAATTTGGAAAGAACCTACTAACGCCGCCTTTGAAATACGTTCTAGAAATGAACCGATGCTTGTTCTAGAAAGGCCAAGATCTTTAAGTAGGTTATAGAGAGATTTCGCTGTTATACCTCTCGCTCCCACTTCTACCGCGTACAAACTAACTATAAATTTATTCCTGATCAGTTCGTTGGTCAGTTCGTAATACTTATTGAGCTTGAATGTGTGATCCCTTGGGATGTTTGTTTCCCAAGGTACAGTAAGCTCCACAAGTAATATTTAATTATAAAAAATAAAATCGGAATATTTGATCGTAATTTCTTGAAAACTATAACTGAGATTCACATCACAACATCACACCATTTTTATAGCTAAATATCTTTAATACAATTAAAGTGCTATCGATTGTACCTGAAAATATATTCTGAAAATTGTTTATTTCAACATAAGATGAAATTAAGATTAAAAAACTTTAGGTAATTAGGTAACTCATATTTGATCTAAACATTAAAATTAAATAGAAATATCGAATAAAGAAAAATTATTTCCTATGTTGTGCCATGAACATTTAAGTCTGACTAATTTGGATGTCTCTAAAGGCACCTCTTCACAGGCCACTTGACATTATTACATCCCTATTTTTTTAACATAAAGTGTAAACTTAAATTAAAAGTTGTCCGCTCATTTTCTCTAAAATAACGTATACGATTTCGCACCCAACGGCTCTGGATGTTTTAAACTTTTTAGGTTAAAACTATAACGAACATACGAACATACATTTACCTAAATGCAAGATTTAAGAAAATGTGTTATATCATTTCATTTATTTCAGTAATTATTTTTACAATCAAATTAGTACTAATATGTTAAGTCTTAAAACTTAATCGTTTGGCTATCTAAGATCTCTTAATACTTAACTATTTTTTAAAATATTTCCGTATTTCTTTTCAGATTTTGGAGAAAGGTGCAATCCAAGTGCGTATTTTAGAAATTGATTAGGTATATTATTTGCTATGTCTTCCATCAACAATTCAGACTTTTACTTCTGTCATTAAATGTTTATTATTAATGGTCTATATAAAAACAATGTCGAGATAACCACACTATATTGTATAAGAAATCCTGTAGTCTAGTCGTAAGTGACCCTAACTGCTAAACCAAAGGTTTTGGATTCGTTTCCGACACGGGACAATCTTTTGTGTTTTGTACAGATTGTGTTCCGAGTAAGGGCATTGAGTCCATTATTTATGTGTTTGTATAACCCCCTCGACGCAGGGATTATACATTGTTTAAGGCGTTAGGTATTTTTTTACTTCAACATTTGATTTTTATAATAATAATATAATAATATCAGGACAAATTACACACATTGATCTAACCCCTAAGTAAGCAAATTATTTGCTTGTGTTAAGGGTGTTAGACAACGATACAAATACATAGAAATACACATATAAATACTGATAATATATTTAATAAACGACCAAACCCAGAAACACAGACATCTATGCTCATCACATAATGCCTGTCTCCGCCGGGAATCGAACCCGAGCCCCATTGCGCCGTGACACGTTAGGCGTCTGCGCTAACCACTCGATCAACGGGGCGGTAAAATATGTAATGGTAATTTTTATGGAAAATCTACATCCATGTTAACATCAAAAATCTGACATAATTTTATAGCTTTACATATAACTACAGAAGTAACTAAATCTTAAAATAATTTTAATTTTCTTGAACCGCAACCTACATTCATCTGTAAAAGACGGCTTTTAGACATATTTTTTGAACCATTAAAAAATAATGAGGTAGTTAGCTTAATTGATATATTTTTAAATTTTAGTACTGCTAGTAGAAACCTATGGCACAATACCAATTATATTTTGATGATTCCTTAATTATGAAAAACAATATTTATCATACATACATACATCTTGATTACTTTCAACCAATCTTGTAAAATAGTACTGATTACTTGAAATTAATAGAAAACGAAAGTTATCACTAAGCTTTTAATTACAACTGTCATTAAAATTAATTAAATTAGTCATAAACATAGTTAATAATTACTGAAATAAACAAATTGCATTGACATTATCTTTACGAATCCTAGCATTATCTTTAGGAATATAATTAGCTTCGAAGTCTTTTATAAAAATTAAACGCTTAGGTACTTAACAAACCATGCATTAACCGGGAAGTAATGTGATTAGGGTTTAATATATTTGCAGAATGTGGTATTTTGTTCAAGACATTAACCTTAGCTTAAACATTTTAGATTTACAAAGCCGTTACTTTTTACGGTCACGAGGTTTTCAAGAATGGATGATGGCTTTAACGTATTCAAATTTAACTTACTTACAGTTTATTCGTTATAGAATATTTATTATTAAGAAATTGTATTTATTGGTTCTTATAATTATTTTAAAAGCTTTCACCTTAATTATTATATTAGATTATGATAATCATATAATATCATATCATAATAATGACTCCGATTATGATAATATAAAGTAAAAGTACTTCGTTATCACTAGTATTTAATAGTAGAGTAATGATCAAACGAATTGTTAAACTCAAATATAAAATAAATAAATTTCGTTTTTCTTCATTATGTTATATCATTTAATATCAAACATTAAGTTTAATACATTAAAAATAAGTTAGGGAAAATTTTTCAAAGATTTTCTATAAACAACTTTCTAAAAAGCAATATTTAGTTAGATTAATTGATAAAAACTTTTCGAAATACATTAATTAGCATAGTTATGAAAAACATGACGTAATAATACTGTATAGAAAGTTATGCCTGTGGGATCACAATAGTTTGAAACTTTATTGTGTTACGAAGCGTATGTGAATTTATTTTATAATTGTATAACTAGACGCATAATTAAATGGAAGAATAATTGTTTCAGAATATGAAATAAAATAACCCAAAATTTATAAATTCTTAAACAATTTTTATGTAATTGCAATGAAATGTAATTATCTATTGCAATTTTTTGCAATTTTTAATGTTCAAATCACCTATCCAAAATAAAGTCGAAAAAGTTTACAATAATAAAATTTTAAGCAATTTCACGATCATGTCATTCATATATTTGTCTTTGTCATAGAATTTATATACAATCTCTATGGTCTTTGTACAAGACAAAGACAAATATGACTATTTTAAATCGACATTAAAAATAGATAGAACATGGAGATTTATGTCAAATCGCAGAATCGAGTTTTAAAATAATTTTATGTTAACATTCTGTCATTTTAGTTTTCAAATAGATAACTTTTCTCGAATCTATAAAGTGCGTACTTTCTTATTGTTACACTTAATTATGATAATATAAGTAGTGAAACATCACCACTTTTACGAACAAGTAGTTGTCTTAAATATATATTTATAGGCTATTATCACGTTATTTAATCGGAATTGGCCCGACTAGTTTCGAACCCATTCGAAATTAAATACATTGAGTAATCTATTTAATCAGTAGTTGAACGTGTTAATGACATTGATATAGAAATGACTAAAATACATAATTTTCAACTAGAACTATGCAATTAAAACTACGATAAGAATGAACAATGGTTTCAGCATTCAATTATTCAAAGAAATGGTATTCCGTATAAGAAAAGTTAAAATTTAATTAAACTTGAAAAGACTTTGGCTGAGAAAAGTAATATTTTCTGAAAACCTGAATTCAGATATAGATTTTATCAATAGAGTGGCTAAAAATATTATTTATATAGTAAAAACCATTTTTTTTTTACTAAAACAAAAGAAATATCAAACAAATGTTTAATTTAGTTTAAAGTATTATTTTGTTGAGGTAAATTAAATTTTAAAGAATTCATTTCTCTCAAAAATTTCTTATACAAATAAACTTAGTCGGACTCGTATTCAGTCTTATTTTTTTACCAGACAAAAGCACTTAAAATAGTATTACACTTGAAAACTTCAGCTTCTGTTACTCGGTGTATTTGTGTACATGTTGAGTATTTCTAGGTCGACCCCACATATCAACTACGAATATTTATAGAACTCGAATCTATTCTTATTCCAATTATTGCTTATATAAATACGAAAAGATTGTATCTAGTTTCTTAATTACTCCGTAACTGCAAATGGAGTCTACATTGTAAACAAATTGATATAAAATTTAAATATCAATTTGTTTACAATGTAGACACATTGTAAACAAATTGATATTTAAATTTTATATGAGCTACCCGATGAGCTACCGTGTCACCAATTGGAAGAGCGAGGTCGGGTTCGAATTCCTGCCTGTATCGGTTTGATTTTTCATTCAATATTTATATAAAATGTAAATAAGCTTAACATACATGTTTATACATATTTTCAAATATTAATTGATATTTGTTATAGAAATAAAAAACAGTAAGTTTATATGATCATTGATTATAATGAATTTCTAAGTTGTATCCAAAAAAGAAAGCTATAAAAAATAGTTTGTTAAATATAATTTGTTAAACAACCATTTAAGTATATGTAAATTTAAGTATATTTTTAATTTTGTAGAAAATGGTTAAACTCTAAACTAAACTAAACTAAATTGAAATATAGTAAACATAACACTTATTTTAAAATGTTTGCGTTCGCAAATACAGTATATACCTGTATGTATTTGCACCTCGTTTTACTGACTAGCATTTTATAATTTGTTTTAATTATATTTTTTCTTAAAAATCTTTAGTACCTAAAACATAGTGAAATAGACACCACGACGCAACGACTTTAATTAGTACATAATAATTTTGTTCTTTTTAGGGGTTTTTTTTTATCGGGGGTTTTTTAATTTTTATTTTTATTTTTTTCTGCTTTTTAAAGTTATGTTACTAGTCTATATTATACCAAATGTACGTATGAATACACAAATTTTCACTTGTATAAGTATTTAATAGCAATATTGCATAAGAACCTTGTTACAAAATAATAAATGTGGGCTTAGTTTTAAATAATTTATTGTTTAATAATACACAAAAGAAAACATGAAACCTTATAATTGATAAATTAATACAGATAACGAGAATGTCTTAAATAATGACATAACACCAAAAAAAGAATGCCAGCTAGACTCAGCGGTGGGTTACTTGAGATAATACTTTATTTTAAATTATATATATATATTAATTACTAAAATAGTAATATCCTAGGCGCCACTGACAAATAACAAGCGAAGACATATATATGATCCTCCTGCTTGTCAGTACTGGAGAACCACAGTCAAACACTTGTTCTTTATAAAACTTTCAAAAATGGAAGTGTTGATTATTGATATAAATTTTGTACATCACCATAATATCGGGATTACAATAAAGACGAGCTCCTTAAACTCAGCTAGTCAGGAAGCAGGATACAGGACCAACAGGACGACGCTCCGAAGATTCAAAGAGAAAGCCGATCTCTTGGGCACTCTTTTTGCCTCAAACTCGACTTTGGACGACCAGGGGAGGGCACCGCCTATCATCCCGCGGTGTTCGAGCTTTATGCCGGAAATAGTTTTTCGGCAAAAACTCATCCGAAAAACCCTCCTTTCCTTGGAAGTTCATAAGTCGAGTGGGCCAGATGGTATCTCTCCAGTTGTGCTACGAACATGTGCCCCTGAGTTGACACCAGTGCTAACGCGTCTATTTCGATACTCCTACTTGAAAGGCGTAGTCCCGGTCTCATGGAAGCGTGCCCTTGTCCATCCGATCCCTAAAAAAGGTGATAGCTCGGACCCAGCTAACTACAGACCTATCGCCATTACCTCTCTTCTCTCCAAAGTAATGGAGAGCATCATCAATAAACAGCTCCTAACCTACCTCGAGGATCACCAGTTGGTCAATGACCGGCAATATGGCTTTCGCCATGGTCGATCGGCTGGTGATCTTCTGTTGTATCTTACACACCGTTGGGGAGCTGTTATTGAAAGCAAGGGAGAGGGTCTGACAGTTAGTCTGGATATGGCGAAAGCCTTTGATCGTGTATGGCACAGGGGGCTTCTTTCGAAGCTACCTTCCTATGGGCTTCCCGAGAGTTTATGCAAGTGGATCACCAGCTTCCTCACGGGGCGGAGCATACAGGTCGTTATCGACGGTTTTTGCTCGGACCCTAAGCCCGTGAACGCTGGTGTACCCCAAGGCTGCGTGCTATCCCCAACATTGTTCCTCCTGCACATCAATGATATGCTGGATATCTCCAACATACATTGTTATGCGGATGACAGCACTGGGGATGCGGTATATTCCGGCCGTGCAGGTCTCTCTCGGGAAAACGTCGACGAGTGCCGAAAGAAACTTGTGTCTTCTATAGAGACTTCCTTGGGGCTGATCTCTGAGTGGGGTGAACTGAACCACGTACAGTTCAATCCCCTGAAGACACAAGTTTGCGCGTTTACCACTAAGAAAACTCCATTTGTCGTATCACCGCTCTTCGAGAGCACTCCCCTCATTGCCTCGCCAAGTATCAAAATACTGGGTCTCGACATTTCGAGCGATTGTCAGTTTCGTGGTCATCTGGAGAGCAAGGCCAAGTTAGCCTCGAAGAAATTGGGAGTGATTAATAGAGCGAGGCAGTATTTCAAACCTGGCCAAAGACTTGCGCTCTATAAGGCGCAGGTCCGGCCACACATGAAGTACTGTTCTCATCTCTGGTCCGGATCACCCCAATATCAGCTTCTACCATTTGACCGCGTACAACGGAGAGCCGTTCGGATTGTCGGGGACCCGGTGCTCTGCGAACGGCTGGACTCTTTGGCATTGCGTAGAGACGTTGCTTCTTTGTGCGTCTTCTACCGCATTTACAACGGGGAATGTTCCGAAGAACTATTCGATCTGATGCCTGCCGCCGAATTTCATCACCGCACAGCGCGCCATCGCCTCCAATACCATCCCTACCACCTGGATGCGTGGCGATCCTCTACTGTGCGGTTCTCAAGGACATTTTTCCCACGTTCCACTCGCTTGTGGAACGAACTCCCTTCGGTGGTATTTCCAGATCGGTACGACATGGATACCTTCAAAAAAGGCGTTTACTCCTACCTACATGGCCGGCAACACTCTTGTAAATCCTCGGATGTTGCAAGAGTTCATGGGCGGCGGTGATCACAAGTCATCTGTGACCCGCCAGCTCGTTTGCCCTCCTCTTACATAAAAAAAAAAAAAAAAAAATTCACGTCTACCCCCGCGAACCAATTATAAATTTACCCGTATCTTCTAGGGTACAAACTAAAAAAAACCTCCTTATAGAGGAAAAAGGCCTCGCAAGCACTAATATTAGTCTATGTCGACTCCGAGGGTCGAATCAGGACAAATAGAAATATTGTTCCAACAAACTTTGAAACTGCCCGGGAAGTGCCGGCAATAGGAATTATAATTATTCCATATTAAATTATTAGCCCTGCAATTAAACACGCTAATGAATTTATGAAACAACGCTTCACATGCGTTAATAAGATCACAAATAACTTAAACACTCACCGAAGGCTAATAAGATATTCAATTCGGAAGTGCTTCCGAAAGAAAAGACTCTAAAGGTCACGGCATTGAATTTTATAGTCAAAATATGCATCATAAGCAAACAATGTGGCTATGCGCAGCTGCGTTACACGAAATGTGGGTAAAATTGATATTAATCGGAAGAAGACCAATATTTAAATAATTAAAGAACAATGCACTACTTATCTAAAGAAAGAAACGACTGTAATAAATTTATAACAAATTGTTATACTAATAAATATAACAATAAAACAACGTTGGCTGCAACTATACTTCTGAAACAATAAGACAGCTACTTTTAAATAAATATCTAGCTATATGCTATATCCTTAATAATGATTAATAAATGAAATTTAGAATAGTAATTAATTAGTAATTGGGGACTATAAAGTTAGCTTAAGCTGGCAACATTCAATATTTTAAACAAAAAGAAATGTCACAGACTAATTAAGATATTGCAATTAGCTGTCAACAGATAAATAATTTACCTTGTCTACGAATTGGACAGATAATAAGAAATCGATAATAATAAAATTATAAATATTTAATTATCTACAGAAATGAAATTTCTATGTAACAACCTTTCACCAGCACCAATAAAAGTTGAATATCTTGGAGACCACTACTTTTATTTCAACCAAATATAGCTAAGAACCATCTCGACGGACCAGGGTTTCGATTGAAAAAAATGGCAATGAAATCCGTACACGCGTTTGGCTGCTAGGATGCCACAGAGAGACAGACACACAGATACACAGCTCAAACTTATAACACCCCTATTTTTTTGGGTCGGGGGTTAAAAAAAAGTTAGCTGTCAATTTGCTTGTAATACTAACAGCATATTATTGTTTTAATTTGTATAAATACACAGACCGAAAGTAAGCGTACAAGTGTACTTGTGTTAACTTTAAACAGAGACATAACTTCGGGAACAATACCTTAGTTCAAGTTGTTCTACTGACACTTTGACTTTCTAGTAAGTAACTACTATGTCTTGGTATGAACAGGTTGATTCCTTATATTTACAAAAAGAAATAGGTAAACATTACCGGGGGGACAGCAAGCTTTAATACTCTCTTCTTTTCGCAACATTGAAAAAAAACAGTTTTAATCTTTTTTACCCTATTTCTTGCTTTTCTTGAGGTTGAAAAATGTTTGTAATTACCTTAATTATGTCTTTAAAGTGTAATCTTATAACTTTTTGTCAACGTTTATAATTGAAGAAAATAATTCTCATAAGTTATTTTAGTTCACAATAATATTAACGAATGAATATGCATAATTATATGATGAATGAATATGATTGCTTATTTTAAATATACTTACTACAAACTCAAGAGTATAAAAGCAAATAGAACATGACGTCTTCTCCTGATATTAAACACAAAGAGGCTTCATTTGATTACATTTTAAGCAAACATCCTAGTCGAGAAATGACATAAAAAGATATTAAAACGAGATTTTAATGAGCATTGTTACGGAACGAGCTTATTTGAATCATATTTTAAAGACATATGTACGGTAAATACAACTAAGAGAAATGTTTTGTGCGTTTTTTTTATTTTACAAAAAAATATAACATTAATATTCTTTTCTTTACTTGTCCAATCTCTTATCCTTCCCATTCTTAATTACGCTGACACTTCCTATCTTGGTATTACAGAAGATCAGCTAAACAAACTTGAGCGCTTACAAAATTTATGCCTTAGGTTTAATTTCATATTTCGTTTGCGTAAATTCGACCATGTCTCACTACTTCGCGAAAAACTCAAGATGCTCCCAATTCGTCTTTGCTGAAATACTCATATACTCTATACCGTTCAATCCACTAACTATATACTACCTAAAAGAACGGATTGGATAAAAAAAACTCCTATAACCGTTCTATATACAACTTACAACTTAAAATTCCTTCTCACTCTACTGCTTTATACAAATTCTTTCACTGTCCAAGCTTCTCGTCTCTGGAATTAATTGTCTTTGTCTATTCGATGAGCCCAAGCCCTCAACATTTTCAAAAATATCGTGAAGAACCAATTCCTTACATATTAGTTACTCTTTTTCCCACTATCTGTTTTGTATCTTCGTTTTTTATACGTCTGTTTTATATATGCTTTTAAAAGATATATTAATATATTTACGATAATTTGTATTTATTTAGGTATATATATTACATTATTATAGGTATGTATATTATATTTACTATATTTTATTATTTATATATACCTACTATTCATATTAAGTTGAATGAGGCCATTTTACCTCCCAAAGTCTTATCCACGTAAGTAAATATTTTACATGTGACCAGTTTTGGTTTAAAATATTTGATAACAGAGTAAATTGAAATTTTGAATAACAATCCATGCATGTTTATAACATATGAACAAACATTTCACTTTCACTTTTTTTGTTATTTGCCGTTTGCGTTAAAGATATTGAAATAACATTTATTCAAATAAAATGTTTTCATCTGAGTTGTATTTAATTTATCTAAAAACCTATTGCTTGAAATATTGAAATTACTTTCTTATAATTATCGGAGTCACAGCTTTCTATTATCCAAGCACTGAATGGCTTACATTTCAGTATGTTGGTAGAAAATATGTTTTTTTTTATATCAAGATTTCTAAAGAAATATCTTGTTACCTCTGAGAGATTTCTTGTTAATGACATATATATTGAATAAAGGAGTCAAAGGAATATAAACTGGGACCATTGATTACTTTATATAAGTAACATACACAGTTGCTTAATTGCATTACTACATTTTACTTATATAATAGCAAAATAGCCTTTTAGTAGTTACAGTGATAAAAGCGGCGGAATAGATAGTGCTGTGAGACGTGAAAAACAGTTAAATAACGCCACCAACATCGACTCACTTCCCGCCAAAGCCTGTGGCGCTAGAGATTTTCTAAAATGAGCGTGGGTATCGCTAAAAAAACTAAGTTCGTAATATTATATATTTTTTCGAAATAATCAGAGATGTGTCTGGTGTTATTTTTGCGACCTTAAACTTTCTTTTTGCGATAAAACTTTGTATTTTTATTTCTTAGCCTCAAAAGATCAATTTAGGTGTTGCGGCTAAGTGTCTTTTGCTAGGGGCCGATTGTGCAGGCCCCATAGTTATTCTTTTCAACATCTATTACGAAAACGATTTGTCCTGTTCTGACACAGAAGAGAGAGACCAAAAATCCAGCTCACACACTCACCTTTCCTCACAAGTAACTTATCAGATTCAATAGCTCCGTTTTTACTCACTCAGTTGCAAGAAATTTTAAAGTTAAAATAGAAGCAACTAAGAAAACTTCAACACATTTCAGCAATAAGGAAGGAAGGTTTTACATAAAAATTACTAAGAAAGCGTAGAAGATGAATATTTTTGTCTAATATGTTGTGACCCATTTGATACCAAGAAAGTAATATTATAATATGATAAAATGTAATAAAATAATATTCCTTCTGAAAAGGTTTTTCGTTACATTTGGTTTTGTTTGTAACATTTTGCCCCATTAAGTGTAACAACCAGCCCCTGGTGCGTGGTTGAAAGTGACACTACTTTTTTTTTATTTATTTCTATCTAGATATAAGTCTAAGGTTTGGTATACAAAATGTATTATAAATTCAAATACTGAATAGTTTAACACATACAAAATATACACTCCGGTAAAAGAATCAAACCAATAAAAAAACATGACGCTTTAAAATTAAAATATCACAACCTACCCCGGTTTCCCCTATTATTATATTTTTTCGCATAGTTAATGAATATGTAGATTATTTCGTTAACTTCCATTCAATTAACTTATATAATAAATATTGAAGGAAAAAAATATAACATTCGGTTAACGCCGACCTTATAACGGTTACGGCCGAAATTCGACCGTAATCGAAAGTATTAATGTTTATGAAAGTTATGATTAACACCTTTGTGCATAATTATTTTTGTTTTTGTTATATAACGTCAAGTGACTTTACAACTCTTTGACATCACACAAATCTACATTGAATATGTCAACGATAACAACGATGTAGTGTGTGTAATGTTTATCATCGTAGTGTGTGTAATGTTTTAAACTTTAATTTACTGTATTAAAAGTGCATTATTATTGAAAAATATTAACCTTCTGCACTTCTCCTGCACATAAACTATGCCCAATTTTATACTACTTTACCCTCGCAATTCTCGTAATTTTTAATGTTTGCTTCCTTTTTGGTTTTCGTATTAATATATTGATTTATATTATTAATATTCAAACTATATTTTTAGTATTCATGTAGAAATTGAATAAAAAAATATAAGAATTCAAATTAATCACAACATTTACATATTTCACATAATTTAATAACACGAAATCTATAGGCGCGGATTCGAATAGGGCAAGGGCCCTTATCAGTTTATTTTTCATTCTATATTTATATAAATTGAAATAAGCTTAACATGGCTGTACATGTTTATAGATACTTCCAAACCCTAAACGACAAATTTACCGCAGTAACAAAATACTAGATAAGCTACTGAAAGTAGGTACTCAAAGATCACATCGTGAAACACTATTCCCACCTATAAAGCTACCGCTTTCAAATGAGTATGCCACAATAAGTCATAAACTAACACTTGTTAATTCCTTTATAGGAATTGATCTATACCAATTATTTAAAAATACCCTCGACTCCTAACAACATATATAAAAGTGCTGTTAACAACCAAACATATAAATAAAATTGTAATCTAACCTCAGCTAGTGTGAAATGAATAATAAGTCATCAATAATATTAGTCAGTTAGAATAAAAAGGGGGGTTAATTACGTGCTAAACTATCGACATACTACTAAACTGACAATTTAAGACTGACGAAAGGATGGGGGAGGTCTACAAACTAGTAAAATACGTCATCTTGACATTCTCGAGCGTGTTTTTCTGCAATTTTTATTGCATATTCTAACGATGGCCATGGGCATACATTGCATCCAAATTACCAAATTATTAAATTTGAATAAAAATCTGACATGTTTGGCACATAGGGCACGGATGTTTTCAATATCTGACGCGCTGGAGTATGTCCATGCAATAGATTTTTTTTTAATTTTGAAAATCTATAGAACTTCCCCACCGATAACAAAGGTATACATTATATAATATTTTTTTCTTTTTATCATTATAATTGCGAACTATAGTCACGAGGTTTAAGTAAATACCCATTTAGCGTCGTGGGCTCCCCTGTTAAAAAGATTGATAAAAAATTATAACTTTTCTATATATTTTAATACTCAATATAATAAATAACCATATAAAATCCTTGTAAAAATGTAAAACCACTATTAATTTCTAAAAAAATAAAATGAGTCTTAAGCTGTCTTGTTCATTTTTTCCTATAAATATAAAAATAATTATATTTTTGTATATAAACTTTCTTCACCCATGATTATTATATAAAATTAACTTATCTTTGTTTCTGTCAATTTTAACGAATACATTCCAACTATTTAAAGCCAAACGATTTGAAATTTGATACGGTTCGGTTTCTACTCACGATGTCGGAACATAGCGGGCACGCGACATGATGTGAGTGAAGCGTATGGAAGAAGGTAGTTTAAGGAGGTCTGCATCAAAAGATCGAAATAATTTTAGACATGTTTAACTTCTTCATTATCAGCTTCAATTAAAACCATTTTTTTTATAGATTAGTAGAGATCGAAATACCATCTTACCATCTATAATCTTGAGGTTAGCTCTTTGCCAATATTAATAAAATAATCAGTTATTAAGAAAGCAAATAGTTCAGGATTAACAGCTATATTCCTTTATATAATATATGTTATCTATCCTTTTTAGCAATAATAACAGTGTTCAGAAAACACTGTGTCAAGTGTGTTCAAGTCTCAGTGACCTCGTCCCTAGCATATGTATTATAAATAAATGGGTAAATTTATACATAAGCAGATAATGCTACTCATATTTCAATACAAAATTATAAATAATTAAGGTAAATGCATATATGCTCAAGTATAGATTTGATTGGATTTTATATGACACGTACAATAAATAGTGTGGATGTCATCATATTAGATTGGCGTTCATTATAAATTTCTGCAAAAATACTTCAATTTATGTTACAAATAAATAAAATGAAGACTACATTCATGGCCCATAAAATTATAAACATGTATCTGTAGTATTAGTTTCAGAACATTAGCTCACCGAGAAACTAGAACATTTTATCGTTATAAAGCCATTATATTTTACGATGAAGTAAATTTCTAGGAGCTGAGTGTCGGCAGTATGCATACACACAGGTATAATATATTTAGCTAAACACATATTAACTTTAATTTACAGTTATAGGAGCTATATAATATCTTATTACCTATAGATGGATGTTTTAGGTTACTGATCTGTCCTTACATAATTTGGTGAACTAAAAGTTTTACCAATAGTGTTAAAATGTGGTCATTTCTAAATCAAAATTGTATTACGTTTATCAGGAGACCAGTGTTCAAATCTTTATTACTAAGCATTAGTTAGAGTCATTAAGAAGTCATAGAGAATATTAATCAATATATCGATTATATAGTGCTGTGATATAAGATTAGTGATCCTGTGTTATGAAATTTTAGTCCTAAGATATTTTTTGGCATAAAAAATTTCTAAGTATTTATATTTACTTCTTGCAATTTATTTTTAATGCTTAATGGTTTTAAATAATTCAAAAAATGCTTTAGAATTCAGGTTCTCATTTTACGGCGATAATAAAACAATGTGCATAACATGCGATAACAATGATAATGTAACATTTAGTCAACAAAATAATGTATTAAGATTAGTGTCTATTGTTTTTTATACTTAAAAGTCACAACAGGTTTCTTAGTTTTCGTCGTCCTTAAGAAGTAATTTATTAAGCCCAGAGAATAAAATGATATACAATTTCTTAGTATTTCAATAATAATCCAAAAATATATGGTAGTTTTCTCAATGGCATCCTACCCCTTTTAAATAAATAATGACGTTTTGTTAAGCCATGGAAGTGTATATAAAAGCTTAACAAAGAATATTATTCTTTTATTGTTCTAAGGATAGTTTTTTTTAAATTTAATAAACATGTATTTTAAATCCTGATTTCAGAAATAAATTTATCCTTATAGAAGGCTGTCTGATTGATTTAATAAAGTTTTATTAATTGTCACTAAGGGTATAAACGACAGACTGAAAGTAGGATGATGCAGTGAGAACTAGTATTATTAACATAAATGATAATTGTAACCGTTACAAAAATAATAAAAAATTTCTGAGATTTACCCTAAATAAAAATGCATATTTCTTAAAGACTGAAAATAATATTTTGATCAGTTGTCTTTAGAAAAGGAAATATGGTAAACGGTAATTCAATATGACCCTCTTCATGTACTTTGGTCTAGTATGGTCAGGTTGAGCATAAGATATGTTGTACTCAGACTAAGATCGGGACATGTTCCTAGGAATCAATTTAGTAACCTCATGAGAAAAAGGGTTTAATAAATGGCCTTTACCAATTCTTGGTTGAGTGTGCTCGGCACGAATCGGTTAGGTAAGCATTTATTACATCCTTTGATTTACACAGAATAAAAGTGAATGTATTCCATATTATTTTGACACGCCTAAACTCTGAAGAAGCGTATATTTTATTTAGATTATTTTACAATAGTTGATTAGTGTACCTATATGTTTCTTCATTATTAGTTGATCAGTGTGATATCTTAACATATTGTTTTTTTTATTTATTTTCCGATTTCGTTGTACTGTCATCAATCTATTTTATATACTTAACATCAAACAATTTAATTAATGTTAATAGGGCTTGGTTTAGTATCCATAGATGTATGTAATTCTACCTTTGACAACAACAATCACAATTTACAAAATCAATTTAATTTACAAATCAATGATTATAACATGAAATCCAATTCTAAGATTACAACGTTAGAAGTAATTTAGTAATAAAACTATGACAAAAAACGACAAGTCTAACACAATAATAAAAGGCTACATAAGCTACTCAAAGTAGGTACCCAAAGATCACATTAACAATCACTATTCACACCTATAAAGCTGCCTATTTCAAATGAATATAACACAATAAGTCATAAACTTAACATTTGTTTTCTTATTATATTGTCTCTTTTAATTGCTTAGGAATACCCTAACATAACATACATGTATAACAAAAAAAAACTAAAATGACCAAAATATAACTACCGCATGTGAACTAAAATAAGCGTGTGGCTTTCCACACTTTTACGAAAGCTTTTAACTTCAATGAAAAAGTCACTTAAAGAAAAATATGGCTACATGACATTTACTAATCTAAGTCAACTGCAAAATCGAACTTTTCATGACACGTCCATTACACGAAATATCGAAAAACGATATACAGTCTTGTAAAGTTCAATATCGGCAATAAAATGCTAAAAAAGATTAATTGTTTCTTTTAAACTTTTGAAATATGTTATAAATGTTGCAGAACTATATTTTAAAGGATTACATCATAGTTTAAAATCCTTAATAATAAAAAGTTCTTGTATATTAAATTGGTTTTAGGGTCCTGTAGCACAAGTATATTATTTTAAAGAGCCTGCACTGAGCAATAGCTATCTTAATAATATATCTTGTTATATTTACTACATAATTAATATAGTTCAAACATATATTGAATGAAGTTGTTTAATACATTCAATTCTTCTTATTTATGTTTCAAATCACGATAACTTTATCTAGTAAAAGCGCTGTCGTTCCGCCGAGGGCGCTATACACACGAGCTCTACATGTAAGTGTAGTAAGATGTGTTCATTTTTCATTCTCTAGACACTAGTATTGATAGCAAAATTATACTAAAACTTATTGAAAAACGTGTAACCTACTAATAAGCCACAGCATGTTATATAAAGTAAATCAATAAAAAATAATAATTTGAAATCACAAGGCCCACATTTTCTTAATAAGAAATAAGTTAAAATTTTTACAACAAACATTTATTTATAAGCTTGAATATAATAAAAAAAATACTTTTATCTACTTACAGATGTAAGTAATGCATGTGAGTAATTATTTAAATTTTTTGGGAGACAAAAGCTCTTAAAATAGTCTTAAAAAGTTCAGCTTTTGAAACTCTGTCTACATGTTTAGTATTTCTCGGTCAAGTTTCCACACTTCAACAACATATATTTACAGAATTAAAACCTACTTTTATTCCCATCACTGCTTTGAAAAATAAAAGGGATTTCCATAATTTAAAGATTTCTTCAAATCGAAATCGCAGCAAAACTCAGTGTAGCAGTAACTCAGTAATTCCATTACCATAATAACCACTTTACTTAACGTTTTCTAGTATTTATCTTCGTATAAGTTTTAATATTTTTTTTGTCATATTTCAGAATATTTTTAACTTTAAGAAAGCTATATGTTAAACGCAAAAACTGACGGTTAGATAAACTGTATTTTCATAAAAAAATGCTTTCCAGTGACGACTGACTTTTGGTTTTTTATTAAAGACGAAATATTTTAAAATATGTATTAAATATCACGAAATTTTACCGAACTTGAAAAAACATGTAACCATTAATAGAAACATATCGAGAAATATTAAACCAATGTATTTCTCATGTTTGAATTCACGTCATGAATGTTGTAGTGAATGAATGGAGGCCCTTTGGCTTATAGTAACTTAACTAATACCAGGCTTAGTGCGTATTGCACCATACAGTAGTATTAGAATGTTCTGTCGAGATATTTTATAATGGAATCTAATTTTCAATATTTTCGATTATTTTTTTAAACACCTGATCCATCAAAATCTAATATCTACTTCAGTGTGTTTTGATTGTTTTATTAATTTTATTTTCATTAAGCAGTTATTTTTTTTCTCTATAACCGTATGATAAAGTCGTGATCGTTTAGACTCTATCTTACAAGGTTCATATACCCGGTGTTGTAAAATAATTATACTGACATTTTTACATTTCGCATTATATTGCACAAAATAACTAGCTCATTTTTATAACTTTAGAATACGTATTCAAGCACTAGGCGAACTGACAGTTTCGTATTGGAAAGTGACCATCTGTCTATTCTTTCTGTTGTAATTTTTTCTATTCCCGTGCCGCCATTACAAATCAACTAACATCATTGCGTTTGCTTCACTACTAAGTCGTTAATAAAATTGAAATTGTATTTGAAAAAAACGTGACTCGAATCTGCGATCTGTGCGAAACCGTCCTTGCCACTCTGACATCTGAATTAATAGTTGCCATTCCAAATACAATGCTCTTTGGTAATGATGTTTTTTTACAATGGTAGAAACATTATACAAATCAAAATAGAAAACAATAAATATCATCTGCCGTGTTACCATTATATAAAATAAAGGTTCCTAAAAGTAGCCTAGTAATAGTAACTTTAAGTAAGCGTCAATTACTTAAACAATGATCGAATCATATTGTTTGTATTTTTTTAAGTATATTTATGTTTTTTTTATTACAAGCCACTTGGAATTATTGCTTCCTTAAGTATTTACGAACTTAATAAAGTATTAGGATTGAATAAAAACTATGATTGCTATTACGCTATGGTACGAGTTTGATCACGACCTTGGATTTTGAGGGACTTTTAAAATTCACCATATAATTAATAACTTCGTGCCACTATAATTTTACTGTCAAAATTTAGTAGAAACCTACAACTCGAGTAAATTTCTCTGAATCTGAAAATGCAACTGACGTGTTTTAGAAATAATTTGTGTTATTGGCGATATGTTCTGAACTTGATTTGCGAATTCTGTGTTTCATTCACAGAATTTTCTCTACGGTATATCTTGGTATTCGCTTTTATATGTTTATTAAACTTTCGTGGTTTGAACGTCAAGTTCCTGTTTATATCTTGTCATTGAAAAATGTGTTTCATTTGTATAATATGTACAAATATTTAAAATATAATATTAAGAACCTTCAAGAATTTCAGGTTCTTGATCCTCAACCTACTTTCAAAGGTAATTTCTTAGACTTATCCTTAACCCTAAACATTTCATACGATGAGGTTGTTAGCTAAAATCATAAGATTTTCTTTTAAAACATACGTAGAAATACAAAGTACTTATCTTTATTAGTAATTAATATATTTTCGTTAACTATAAATAATCAAAAGTTAGCTTATACGAAAAAATATATTAGGAGGCGATCTTATTTATTCGAACAATTTTTGAAAAATCGGATCTTCGAAAATTGTTACCAAAGTGTTTATTGCAAAAATAATACATATCAACTAAAGTAGACACGATAGTTAAAATTAATTTAATAAACAAGCTGTTAGAACCTAACATTATTTAAGCAACTTATCTTTACTCTAAATTCGAATTACTTAGACTCCAAAAATGAGAGATTAACTATTCACGAACTTTTTCTTACGAGTCAAATGTAACGATAATGCAAAGCCTTTCGGAGTTATTTGGATTACTTTTAAAACCCTTCATGAAACTTCAAACACTGCACTATTAACTAGGCAGTGATGTTTGATATAACAGAGTATTGTAATTTAATCCTAAACTAAAATATTTAGCTTTTCAAAGCATTTACTTTAATGTATACTATTTTAATTTAAAGTAATATATAGTTTATTTGTTATAGGAATAATCAAATGATACAAATAGTATTTTAACAAATTTCTCCACTTAAACTTTTATCAATTTTGATCTTTATTATTATTTTTATATTAGCGTATGATAATCAGGCCTCTGCAGATTAAATAGGATAAAAAGTGTGTGATGAATTAAGTTTGGAAATCTGTCAGTTACCAAACTTTATTCATAACCTCTTAACCATCAAAATCTTTTTAGTTACACTGGACCGTCTAAGTAATATCATCGCCGATACTGTTAATATCTTTTGAAAATATTTTCTTTTCATAAAAAGGTCTCGGCAAGAATCTATAATAATTTTATACTCAGACCAAGAAACTAGTTTCGCCTTTCTTGCACTTTGAGTTACACGTCTACAAAAGGTGTATCCTTACATTTAAATAAATGCATAATTCAATCAGCCAGTATGATAATAAGATTTTTATTATCTTTTCTAGTTACTTTACGGAACATATTATTGGTTCAGCATCATCAATATGCTTTTTATTAACTCCGGGTGTTTGTTTTCTTACTTGGGACATTTACTTCTCACAAATGTTCAGTTTAGTCAATTATATATATTTTTTTATTTTATGATTAGTTAATTAATGAATTAGATTTAAACTTCTAATTTATTTATTACTACTTTATTAATTTATTACGTTTATTTAATCTCTAGACAAAGATATATATTCCTAACTTTAAGCACAATTACAATTTAGTAACACTCTAAGAACTTAAAGAACTTTAATAGTAAAAGTGTCGAGGATGTGAATGGTAATACAAATATGAAATTGCATATTATATTAAATACGATAATTGCTTCTCAACTTTTAACTACCATAGTCAATAAACGAATAAACGAAATTAAATCAACAGTGTTAAGCTAACTTAAAATGTGTGTTTACTTAATTTTGGCAGTTATATCAATTATTGGACAGGAAATGTTTAGGGACTTCCTTGTTGCCGTTTATATTTTTGGAAATTTAAAATTGTTAAAATATTATTTTGGACTGTACTATACTACTGTACCTACAGACGAGTATGTTCCAAAACCTATTTGTGTTCTCAATAACTTTTACAGCAAACTTAATATTAAAAAAATATGTACTTTTTTCTTTTCTTTATTAAGCTGGCATTGACATATTCCCTATTGTTAGGTACAAAATTTTCTTGTAATAGCAATCACCCTAAAAGAAGAACATGTCAAGAAAAATCTAAATTCGAAAATCTTTTTTTTTTAATAAAATTTATTCAAAATATTTCTTCATTGTCAAAGCTATTACAAGCTCGGGAAAACAAAATTATCACACACCTGAGAAGAACTGGCGACAGAAACACCGTGTGATTGTAATGTTCTTTTGTTTTTTTTTCAGTACTAGTAGTAGGTAAGAAGATCTTAAATTCTAAATCACATAAATACATTTTAATAATAGGTAAAAAGAGAGAAAAAAAGGTTTTTTTGAAGCATCCTGGCAGCGATCTGGTTTGAGTTAGTATTTATGACTACATATATCAGTTATTTATTTTTATTTATTTATTTATATCTTTTCCACTTAGAATCATAATCAGTGATCACTTGTGTACGTCAACATGGAAGTGTCAGTAGGGCCTATTACGATACTAGATTTATCGTAATAAGCCCTTCTGAAAAAGCACTTTCCATCTTAATGTTAAAGCTATGAGGGTTCCAAACGGTTTTTGTTATTGTGTGATCACAAACAGTGATCTGTTTCACAAACGTCAATCTTAAATGCAATTTTGGAACAACTAGAACCGCCGCAATCAATCGGAAAAGAAGCCTAATGATTTCAGGCAACGAAAATGAAATAATAATAACAGAAAAAAAATATATATATATATAAATCTTCGGCCTGCCACACAACCAGTCACCGCAAGCAGCACCCCTAGACTACACTATTGCATTTACGACTTTTGAACGTTAGTAGTTAACATTAGTACTTATGAATACTTTTTTTCTGCTTTATACAATCGGAAATTCACTCTATACTCTACGGCACAATGAAGCCCGAGCACTAAATGGTTTAGATCGCTGCCATCTGACATATATTGTTAGAAAACTTTATGAAATATACAACAATAAATCATTTTTATGTTAGGGTCAAACATTATTAAAGAAATGTTTTTAAAGTTATTCAGACATTTCTGTATGGAAAATGTTGCAAAAAGAAAATTATAACAACAAATGGCGATACAATTTATTTATATGTTTACGTCGTTAATGTATTGGTATAATTATTAAAGGTTTAAATTATATATAAAATAAAAAATATATGAAGTCAATACAAAACCTTAAGAATGTACAGAATGCAATTCAAATCCCAGTATATTCTTCCATTGCCTGATTTGATTCTCGTAGGCCTACCTCATGGTACACAATCAACACGCATAATATTTCTTCGGTATAAATCTTTTTATAAAATACCGTTTACTTTTATAAAATTATGTTAAATATATTCCAAGAAAATAGGTACAAGTAATTAAGTTACATTGTTTCTACAACATTTAAATATTCTCAAAATTGTTAACGTAAACCAACTAATTTAAAACTCTAAATATTAAAATCTTTCCACGTAGATTCCCAAAACATCCCCGTATAAGTTAGAGGCACTTATTGAAGCTGCAAAACTTTAAGTTCCCTGGAGTGGTTTTTGATCTGAATAAAGATTTTAACAAAAAAAAAATATTATAATCTTGAGTGTTTAAAACTACAATTTAAGAGTTTTATTTAACACTTCATTATTTTATTGAACTATATATGTATATATATATATATATATGTATACGGACTATAGATGTATATATATTTACAGTTCCGTTAATAATATAGTTGTTAGAAACTTTATTGTAGTATGAACCGAATATGAACCATTTTGTATAATTGAATAACCCGACATAAATATATATGTACAAATATTTGTTTCAGTAATTCATTAAAATAACCCAGATTACAAAATCCTGAAATTAACTTTTAATCACAAAACTCACAATACTATCTCTATTGCTAAAGTTTATATTATTTAATATCAACAGCTACACAGGGTAACTAAATGACGAGATATTTACGAAGAGTACTACATAAGTATATTATTGTTGTCTGGAAGAAATCGCCCTTAAGCGATAAGGCCGCCCTTTGTATTTTCCCTGTGTTTTTTGTTTTTAAGTTTAATTTATAACTGTAATATGTATTTTATATGGTATACAATAAAGTATATAAATAAATTAATAAATTATTACCTATTATTAAGGTTACGTAACGTTACGACCCATTCATATGAATTATATAAAAAAAGGTTTAAAACAATAACTGGTATATAAATAATAATTCTCGTGTCCATTGCAATTTTCATTTTTTTAAAACAAAAGAATAAACGTTGTATGAAACCAGTAGTTGCCTATTATATTTAGAAAGGCAGGTAATAATAGTAATAAATTGAAAGAAACCCTATGTGGAATTAATACATTTATTACAATGCGTTATCTGACAACTAAACAATATGAATTTACCACATGCTTAATTGCTTGTATGGGATGATTTATAATTATAATGAAATTAAACCAAACGAAATGAGTTTTCATAATTACTTTCATTTCACATATTGTGTAGCACGAAAATTATGTGACATTTATTACTTTTCCTAAATACACTTACAAATACACATACACACATAATTACACAAAAATTCTACCCCGTCACTAATCTTATTTCAAATCACTGACATAATTAATGTAATAAGGTAATCAAACACTCAACTAATTTACTCTTCATTTTTCAATAAATAACATAATTTAGGGACCGAAACAATTTTGGATTAAAATTAAAAAAACCATCGGAGCTCTACAAACATCTAAGAGTTACCAAAAGACATATCATCGGAAAATCTAAAGATGATACTGTAACTTCTCTCCCAAAAGACAAAGTTGCCTCAGACCTCGAGTCACGACTTCAATTCCATAAAAAAATTATGATGGGTGCTCAAACAAATAAAGTAGGGCTAGGATCAAGTAGGAAAGTTCAAGACATAGATATAACAAAATCTTTTATTCGACAAGACGAAAACGATAATTACCGACTCCACGCGATGAGCCTAGAAATTCAAAACGAATGGGTGACCATAGGAGATTTTTGTATTCCACTAGCTTTGAAGTGGCGCACCTTAATTTATGATTGGTCCCCGGCATTATTAAAATTCTATCTTAATGCATTCCAAATGACTCTCCCAGATCAAAGTAATTTAGTAAGATGGGGCAAAGCCACCGAAAAGTCTTGCAACATCTGTGGGGAGGCAATAGGAACCGCGAAACACCTATTAGTGGGGTGTAGGGTACTTCTAGATAAAGGTCAATACTCGCGTCGCCACGACAAGGTATTAGAAATTATACGGGAAGCGGTTAGTCTTTCAGTAGCAAGAGCGCGGAAGGGTATAACAACCACCAAACGATCTGTAGAATTCGTGAAAGAAGGCTCCTCCAAAAAATCAAAAGCGAAGCCTTATTCAATATTAGGCGCGGCTCCTGATTGGACTCTCATGATGGACACGTATGAAAGGCATTACAAAATCCCTGGGGATGTTGGTGTTTCGTCATCCAGACCTGACTTATTCCTGTATTCGAAACATCTGAGGCGAGTGATACTTGTGGAGCTTACTGTTCCTTGGGAAACAAACATCCCAAGGGATCACACATTCAAGCTCAATAAGTATTACGAACTGACCAACGAACTGATCAGGAATAAATTTATAGTTAGTTTGTACGCGGTAGAAGTGGTAGCGAGAGGTATAACAGCAAAATCTCTCTATAGCCTACTTAAAGACCTTGGCCTTTCTAGAACAAGCATCGGTTCATTTCTAGAACGTATTTCAAAGGCGGCATTAGTAGGTTCTTTCCAAATTTGGTTAGGTAGGGAGAGGAGTGTGGAGGGTGAAGGTGAGCGTTTTTGCGCATAATAAAAGGGGCCCCTTAAACCTACTCCTGGGTCGCAAGTCCCAGGCACTGCTTGCACTCCTCTCCTTGCAACGCGATGGGCCCGGCACCCGCACGGTGAATCCATGGAATGCTAAGAAGCTTCGTCTTATCAAATAAGATATAATGATTTAATATATATATATATTGTTTGCTCATGTTATTTTTACTGCAACTGCAGTAGCAGTTGGACTAGATATATAACATAATTAAATTTTCTACTTAATTTATTGTGCATTATTTTTCAACATTCATTATAATTTATATTATATCGGCGAATATAATTTCATATTGATTTGCGTTTTGTAAATATACATAGACAAATATGCAAAGATAATGCACTACCGTCTAAAGTTTAAAATTATTAACTTCTCTCAAATACCGAACCACTGCCTTCGTTCAAGTTACCTTACCTACTTCAACTTTGACTTGTCAACTACATAACCACTATGTAACCACTCGGTGAGGACAGGTTGGATAGAAACATTTATTTAAACTAAATAAGAAGCTTTTGAGGGAGAAGAAATGATTTTATTTATGTATATTTTTTTCTATAAGAGGACTAATGTTTATATGTAAACACGTTTATAAGTTGAACTTTTTTTTAAATAACAAAAATGCTTACTAATTAAAATATGCATTGATTCTAGTTACAAGCAATGTTCACTGATGTTTATTATGTGCATTATAAGCTCTAAGAAAGGAGAATTGCAAGCACCGAGATATTTAATACTCCTAGAAACCAGAGTGCAATGCAGCAACACATACTTACATACAACATAGCATTACAACAAAAGTTAATTAAATTATACGCCATAGGTTTAATAAAATCGTTTAAGAATTCGTAATAAGATTGGGCTAGTAAAAATTAGAGAATCTGACGGTTATAATAAAACACATTCGGTATTTTGTAAGTTTGTTTAATTAGAATTTACATGGAAAAACACACTAATAAAGTTAATTAAAGATATCGAACAGTTTATTCTGAGAAAAATAAATGTTTTGTTGTTTTTTAAAGAAAACAATAAAAATTAAAATCCAACCACGAAACATTTTCATTATTTTTATATTTATACTCCTTAACAATCTATTTATGGAAAATAAATTAAAAATTTCAGGTTACAAAAGATTAATTTCCATTGTATTCAATAAACTAGCCACGCGTCTTATCTTTATCTTCATTGGCTCTTATTTTTTTCCTTAATATTAGTTAAATAGTATTATCGTAATTATTAATAAATTTCCATTTAAATTGAAATCCACCGAAAACGGAATTAGACAATAGATACATAAAATAAAAGTTATTAATACTACTACAACCTAAAATTCAAACTTTTTGTGAATAACTCGAATGTTTTTTTTTTCACTAAATGTCATTAGCATAAACATTTCCACTAAGGTTATTTCAATTTATTTAATTTTATTAAACGTTGACTCTATTCTGGTGCAAATAAATTAAATTACCTTACCTTAAATTTTCACCCATAGCTTTATGTAAGGAATGATGTACAATTAGTAACCCACATTATTCGTTAAAGCTACGGGAAAATACTATAATATTTTTATTATTTAATTACTTATATAAAGATAGAAAATATGTACCTAATTTAAGATAAATTCCTCTCAGTAGCCTTATTACGTTTGTTGTCTCTTATTACGTTATTACCAAATTCAACCTTCTCTTCTAAATGTACTGTCTTAAACCCACAGCGATAAACATTATAAACTTTTGATACTGAAACACAATCCCGAGTAACTTCTTTGGGAGATAACCTTAATTTTATATTAAATCTTAAAAAAATATTTAAATAAACAGTCATGTAGGATATTTATTAAATTTTATTTGATATTTACGTTAACTACTCAGATTAATAGGGATTGTGAAAACAACTATTACTTAATTTTTATTTCAATATTTTTTTACTTATTTTTTGTTCCGTTCTGAATGTTTGTTATCTTCTTCATAATAATTTTGGTTTGTGTTCTAGCATTTAAAAAGCTTTTTGTACTAGATATTGCAGCTACGTCTCTTTAATTACTGATTACACTTTCAAGCTCTATGAAACCCGAGCACTAAGTGGCTTAGATGTTATCAAAATAGTAAAGTAAAGTAAGTAAAGAGCAATGATAAATCATTTTTATTTCAAGGTTTTTTTTTCGTGTTTTATTGTCTGTAAAGGATTTCTTATTAAATTTTATGATTATAAAACAAAATCCCTCACTGTGTTGGTGTGACGCCACGCTTTGAAACATATTGTCCCATTATGGGATAACTTGTACTATATCATCTTACTTGACTTATGGAAACACATATTTATGTATTAAGTCACATATTTATCTATTACATATTTATGCCGATAACGATTTCCGTGTTGACTATACTAAGACTTGTGGCAATAAAAATGCTACATACTCCTGGAGGGAGAAAATAGAGTCAGTTGTCAATTCATTTGAAAAAAAATTAAAACTACTAGGATAGACACACAACTTGAAACGACGTGTACTTGAATTGTTATTGCAAACCATTCTAATATTTTTTTCTCACTTTAGTAAAACTAATTTATTAACATACAAAACTCACTATACAACAAGTTATATTATATAACTACCACATATATATATTAATTGTCATAGTAATAAGGAGCCTTGTGGGTTTTCCAAAAGACTTTAACATTAAATTGCGTTTAATATCATGTAGTATAAACATTTTATTAAATTAACTCACCTCACTGTTCGATGTCACAGATTAATCAAGCGGAAGTTTATTTCGTAAATTCATTATGTCACTTTATTCACAACGTTTTATAAATATTTATTATGATTGAAACATAAATTTAATTGTGTATTAAAAACTTTAGTTGTTGTAATTTAACTTGATTAAATTGAACCTTGTAGTTTGCGGTTGAGACTACGATCAATTTGTAATACGTATAAAACTTCTTAAATTGGTATTTTTTAAACTAAAGAACGAATAATAAAATCTGAAGTTAATATAATATTAAAATTAATATATTTTTTTAATAATCGTCAGATACAAAAAAAAAATAAAGAAATGATAAATATAAGTATAAAAAATAGTAACAAATTCATACGTTGCAACTACGTAAATAACATATTGGTTTGCTGGTTTTGGTTTATCCTTTTGATTTAGTTCACACGCGCTATTACTAAATTCATTATTACTAAGCTGGATTTAGTGGAATAAACATAAAATATGTCCTATTATTGACAACGCTTTGAAATACAAACAATTAATAATGTTAGTTAATAGAGTTTGATACGTGTTCGTTTTTCTCTAGCTACGAGTATCAATATACAATTATTATTAAAATATATCACCTAAAAAAGTTACATAGTAACAAACAGTAGAACGTCAAAAGAAAGAAAAAATATTACAAATCAACAGGGACTCTGCTTTATTACGTTATAATAAAAAAAAGTCTTGAACTTTTGAATTTAAGAAAAGGTGAATATCTAGAGGCATGCATGTTCTTATGAAATACTTGTTAATACTCGAGCTTCAATTTCGGACGAAAAACTAACTAATTTCGATTAATATCGCGACCTTTCTCTCTTTTAGGAATATAATGAAATTCAAATAAAAAGTGCAAGAGCCAGAATCCTAATCCCTAACCATTCTACTCCAGACCTCCCTTCATCCTTGTTCATAAAAAAGCAACACAACTTTGCAGTTGTGTCTTATTTTAAAAGGTGTGAAAAAAACTGGCACATCAATTGAACACTTTAAAATTTTATTTGAAACAATTACTTTAATTTGCCTTTATATTTAAAATATCCTTTTTATATTTCAACACAAATAAACTTAGTCCACTTACTTGTCTTGTTTCTTAAACCAGACAAAAGTACTTAATAGTCTTAATAGCCTTGAATTTTAAAACTCTCTTTACATTTTACTATTTGTTAGGTAAGTATCATGCATAAACTACTAATATATTTCATAGATTTTAGGCTGACTCTTATTATGATATTATTACGTACTTACATTACCTACGTAAGATATCTGTCCATATCAGAATTTATTAGAATTTTATTTACAACGATAAAACAATGAAAGGTATTTTTATAAGTATTAAATAAATTTTAAAAACCAATCTATAATTACAAGTCTTTTTAAATTAGCAGCGGTTAAGCGATCGGCTATCCTCAGTTCTCATTACAAAAGTTTTTATTCTTTCTTCTTTTGTAAGAATAAATTATTAATCTTAGTATTTACTAATTAGAAATGGTAATATATATTTAAATATCGTGTTAACTGAATTTTCTTTTTTACCTAGACTCTTTTAAATCTTTTTAAAGAAATATGTGAAATGATAATAAATCTAATTAAAGCAGTTTCAGTAATAAATCTAAGTAAAGGTAAGATTGCACTCTAGGGTCATATCATCTGTGACTGTTTAAATAAAGGACTTTATTTCTCTTTACTTGTTGCTATACAAATATCAAAATACTTTTTATTACTTCAGAATAAGCTTTGGGAAAATCTACTCCAAAATTCTATTGTATTTATTTTTTTTATTAATTACCACCATGATAACTTTTAGAAAACCAAAAAAATAGAGTTTTATTATGAAGATTTTAATGCTATTCGGTAACGACTACGCTTTTATATATAAATATAAAATAACTTATCACAGAATTTCATAGTTCAGAATTTTACTACTTCACCTATACAACTTCAAAAGACAACAAGAGAAAATGAGAAAACACAAAAAACCATCTTAGTATTATTAAGCAGTCACGAAGTTTTTAACGAGCTAGAAAATAGATCAGAAAAACTTTAGGAACAAACAACAAGTTTTAAGAAAGATTAAACTTGAAAGACAAGACCAAATCCTTTACTAGACATTAACTGCCATCACTCTCAATTTAACTCTCTCAGTTTAAAAAAAATGTCAGAGTAGTAGTTACAGGGCGGTATTTACAAGTGTTGGCAGTAGATTAAGTGTTATGACAAATAGTAAACTTTTGAAGTATTGTGCGCACCTTGATAAGCTCTATCAAATGATTTTGTTTAATGTTTATCTATATTGCAAAGTTAAAAGCATTGTTTAGAAGTTTTTAAAGAAACCAAATAGATTTCACCACTATCCTGATAAAAACGATTATATATAAAATGCCTATTTCACCGAGATAGCTAGCGATACGTTTGCTCAGTTGGTAAAGCAGATGGTTTACTGGAAGGCGCGGTTTCGAATCCCTGACCGTATCGGTTTATTTTTCATTATATATTTATTTAAAATTAATAAGCTTAAGATGATTAAATATGTTTAAAGATATCAATAATCTTATTCTAATTATGTTATACATGCACACCACAAATCCGAAGTATAAGGCAACAAATATTGAAATAGCTAATGATCTAAATATAATAAAACATATATTGACTTCTATATGAGGTGCAAAAATAGCAGTGAACATTGAAACTTATTCAAGTTGAAAGAGAATCGTTGTTTATTGACCGTAATACTGTAAAATTAATTGTTGAAAATTACAACATCTTCACAGCTGGAATATAAACAGAGCGCAACTAATTACAAACGGTAACATACATATGAAAATTTAAACGTAGAAAAATCATTCTTAAATTTTTTTATAATAAAATACTTAAGATTTTTATATCACTATAGTATTTCTTCACAAGCCTAATAAAGTGTACTCTTTAATAAAACTTCTTAATATTTTTAATTTATATTAGTAATTTAATGTTTGCTTAACAAATAATATTATTATTACATTACGTTTTTAGTGTTTATTATTTTGCTTTCGATGATGTCCTAAACAAAATTGTTGTTTATTTTAAAATAATATTTGTTTTTGTTTTCAGATTTGGGGAATGTGAATGAAAAACTCAGGTGCGTATTTTTTATATACATTGTGTTAATTGCAATATTTTTTTAACCACTTCAATAATTCATACTTGCTTCATTCATTAAATATTACCCTTGTTTAAATTATCTATGTATGTACAACAAGACAACAGCAACACCACATTGAACTATTAAATAAAATGTTTTATTGTAGGATTGGTTAGAAAATATCATTCAGACTCTAAAATAATAAAAATATATATTAAAAGTTTTGAGAACGTCCGTCAAACAAAAACCCTCAAAAAGAAATAGTCATAATACCCTTTACATTGAATGGAACATGAGTCTGTTTGACGAAATTATTGTAAGTAGAGGAAACGAGAGATTTAAATCAGGACCAAAACTCTTGCTGCAAGAATGATGAGTGTTAAGATTGATAGATTAATTGTATATTGAATTTCTAGCGTCGTTGCATTGCAAAATTATTTAAAAAATAAGTCTGTCCGTCCCTAAATTATCTTATCTTATAATTTCCCTATTCTCCAATAATTTCAACTTAAATTGTAGGAAATATACAGTTTACAGACCGTTATGCTTCGAGTGACATATAAAAATAGCACAATAACTTAGTAGTTAACTAGATTAATTTTAGAATTCTTCATGACGAAATAAACTTATTATAATTACTTAATTTATTGTAATATGTTAACACAAACTAAGGGAACTTTCGTCCGTCTGCCTTTCCCTGCACTTTGAGTATTTATTCAAAAAAAATCCTCAAATCCCCTGATTTTAGTAATTGTATAATTAATTCGTCAAAGATCACATCTTTTTTTTACCTAGTGTTAAGACTTGTTTCAGTAATACCACAGTACTTGCACTTCAATGTTTAATATCCAACCATTTGTAATATAATGGGAAAGAGCAACCCTTACAACTCGTTTTATAATATTTAGGTGAGGGTAATTTACAATTTCATAACCAACTTGCAGGTGCTATTATTTATATCTTATAATAAGTTCTAATAATTAATAAAAGATTAAACATTATGTTAAAATATCCTATGCTTATAATTCTTAAAACATTTAACAGTAAATACTAAATAACATTCCATAATTAATTGTGTAGGTGGCGCTACTGTTGAAACTTTTAAACTAAAACATGTAAATTCGAATGTATTTACCATTTAAATTATTATGAATAAATAGGACTAACACTAGCCTGACTATTGATTCTCAAAAAACTGAACTCAGATAAACGAAGAAAAATTATTATTCGTTATTTAAAGTACGAAAAGATATACCTTAGTACCTTCTTATCGATATTTATAAAAATACAGTTGTTATCTTTTTTAATATTACCACACTTCTTATATTTATAGCCTTTTCTTATAAGGTACGATGTCTTTAATAACGACAGCATGAATTTCTTGAATACAAATCCTTTAATTAATTTTAGTTCACTTAATTGTAGACGCTTACGCCCTATATCTGCGTGCGTAGCACGATCTACGTAGACGCTCTACGCAGATTGTGATCTCTTATAGGGAATATTATAATAACTATAATGTAATGTAATAAGAATAATGGATATAATTTGTATTAGATATCATTAAAAGTTAAAGTGAACAATATTTTTTAGATATATATTATAAATATTTTAAACACGAGTTGCTTTAACTAAAATAATAATAAGTGGATCGTATAGTCAATAATATAATAGATATTATTAACGGTCCGGTGGTTAATGGATGAGTATTCAGTATATTAAGTCTTTGCGCTTTCAAGTAAATTTAAATTTCAAATTTACTTTGTTTATATTTGCTTTTTTTAATTTGTCATGATTTAATAAATTATTTATTATATATTAGAATTTAACATAGCGTAATTTTAATTATATGTTACAATAACACATTTATGCTTCTATTAACAAAAGGAAAAATAATGGTCTATTATGGTTCACTCATGGATAAGAAAATGTGATATGACAACTCTAGACGAAAAAATAAACAAATAAAAATTTTAATAAAGTAAAAATACTTTATTTATTTATTTTTGCCATACCATTTTACCGCAATTGAGGTTCTACTTTTAAATTCAGTGCTCTATGCTCAGTAATGAGTCAATTAATTTAACTATTTAAATGCGGAATATTCGTTGAAATGTTTATCTATTTTTATATGTTTCATCTCACTACTGAATGGTGTAGTTTAAAAATAGTTTTTATGATACAAGTGTGTTATTTTAGTAAAATATTACATCATTATATTTATTTTTTTATTAATACTAATGAAATAAAATAATGATATCGAATTTAAACGACTGGTAAATTTAATATTGCCGAACAGAAATATTGTTATTTTATATTGGAAGTCATGCAGATAAATTAGAACCTTAAATTGGGAAAAAAACCCTGTTAATTTTTAAAATGTTAATTTGATGTAACAATACAATATGGAATATGGAATACTAAAGACATTTTTTTACAATTACCAATAAAACTAAATTAGCTACGATTATTTTTAAATTATCTGTGCATATTTTTTTATGTTTTCTTTTCTCTAACTTTATAAATATTAACATCGCCTTGAGAGTAAAATGTAGTCTGTTCTTGACAACTACATTTTTAAATGCAAAGATTCGTCTTTGTTTTGTTGAAATAAGAAAAATAAATTATTAAAATTTTACTGTAAAATATTTATGTGGAGTTCAAATTAACATACATATATTTATTTTAGACTATACGTTTCGAACACCTTAATCAGTCCCCTACCCCAAATAATAAGTGTCTTCTATCAAATAAAAATATGTTCTTCCTTAAGTTTCCAATTGTATCGTTAAATGATAAAATCCTTATTTCTAAAATGATCTAAGTATTTAGCGCTACTTTTACCTTGGGTCTGCGTTCATAAATTTGGTGTAGCAACAGTGCTATTTATGATCTTACCGAGTATTTTAAATACAAACAAATAATGTCTTCTTAACAAACATATTAAATTTATACATATATATATATATATATATATATATATATATATATATATATATATACATATATATATATATATATATATATATATATATATATATATATATATATATATATGTATATATATATATACATATATATATATATATATATATATATATATATATATATATATATATATATATATATATATATATGTATATATATATATATACATGTACAACTTTTAATTACTACAATTAACAGCACAAAAAATGCCGAGCAAGGTGATTCTCGGATTTGAGATATCTTATTAGAAAAGTTTACGAGATAAAACATGGTAAATGATATTTAAGTTGGGATGGAACATTTCTTTACACGGATATATTTTGATAATTCTGTCTAAGCAAAGAAAATAATTGTAAGCAAAATGTAGCAATGATAAAATAAATATAAGATTGAATTATAAGTATAATTCAATCTTATATTTACTTAATTATCATGCTACATAATAAAATATAATATAAATTATATACAAGAATACAAATAAATAATATGTGAAGCTAAATTCATAATACTTTAAGAACGTTCGAACTATAATTCACTTAGAGCTAATCCCGGAATAGTATATAAATTGATTAATTTAAGCGCCAGAGGCTTTACTTACATACCTAGCTCAATCAAAAGATTATGTCATTTAGTTCCAGATAAACAATCCACATTGCAATAAATGAAAAATAAAAGTGATTAAATTCTACATAACTATTCCTATAAAAGACTGAATACTCTTTCACATGTTCTTTTCATTTTTATTGCAATTAGTATTAAGATAGATAATTACCAAAATATATTCAAATATTCAGATTTACATAATATATTAGATACTGTTAGTCATATTTATTTATAATGATTTAAATGGTAAATACATTGGAATTTACATGTTTTAGTTCATAAGTTTCAACAGTAGCGCCACCTACATAATTAATTATGGAATATTATTTAGTATTTACTGTTAAATGTTTTAAGAATTAGAAGCATAGAATATTTTAACATAATGTTTAATCTTTTATTAATTATTAGAACTTATTATAAGGTATAAATAATATCATCTGTAAGTTGGTTATGAAATTGTAAATTACCCTCGCCTAAATATTATAGTGTTAAAATATTATAAAACGAGTTGTAAGGGCTGCTCTCGCCCATTCTATTACAAATGGTTGGATATTAAACATTGAAGTGCAAGTACTGTGTATTACTGAAACAAGTCTTAACAAGTCAGAAGTGTTCGACCGCTGTAGTATTACGCGCCACGTGTCGATATACACCGTTCGCAAGATATCCTGTCCGAGAATGCTGATGAAGATGGGGTGCTGCCACTGCCGTTGAAAAGCCACGAAAATAAGAAACGACGTTAAAGTTACGTCTAAGAATGCTGATGAAGATAGAGTGCTGCCAATGCCGTTGAAGTCACGAAAATAAGAGACGACTTTAAAGTTACTATTTGGGCCTTCTCCGAGTGCTACTGTAGTTACCTCAAGCGACAAGGAGTCGTAGATTTAAAATGATATTGCAAGTGCGTAAGTTTTTATTTTTATTTTTTTTTTTAATACCCACGTTTTGTCATCTGCTTAGCAGGCTAATTATCTTGCTGGTTATTCGGCAGCATGCTCAATATAGAATATTAATAACTTCGTAGCTTGAAGTTAATAGCACTACTATTGAATTCTATTCATCATATATATCATATTCACTATTAACCATATCCCGTTAAAGTTCAATCATATGCGAAATACAATAAGAGCCTGAATATTTACCAAAACTTTACAATGTTATTAATACAATATCTCTCCATAAATGTTTACATCGCTTGGAGCCTTTGGTGAAGACGTACGTCGGAGATGGAAAACTCTAAACTACTACTTGACTGCTAATCTGGAAGGGAATTCGTTGCTGTATTATGAAAATCAACAACATATCAACATCACCTACAGCTACTGGAAGAAGAGGTCAACCAAGTACTTTCTTCCTGATCGCGGGATTGCAGTGCAAGCAAGCAACACTATACAACGATGGACCTGAATCTAACAATAAGGTGACAGATAAACTTTATTATAAGAAACTAGCCCTAGAAAAGTTTTGCATAATTAAGTGACCATCTGATTTATAATATTATTGTTACTACGTATACCAACTTTCAAAGCTTTTAAGACCCAGTTGTAGGTTAGAGACGCGATTTTTATTTTTTGCTTTTATTAAGTTTTTTTTTAACTGACGCGGTAGTTGAGACTTGCAATATAAACGTAATGTTAGTATTTTAGATTACGATTTAGGCTTTAATGTCTTTATATATGACATAGAAGTGAACACTCTCAATGAAGGGGTAATATTCGGTTTACAAAATGTATGTAGGTTATTTAAAGAACGATTTCTTAAAAAAAGAGTATATATCAGTCGTAAATGATTAAAATATAAAACCCAATATTAAACAAAAAGAAAAGGAATAACGTTAGATATTTTATATATATATATATATATATATATGTTTTTAAAGTAAAAGCACTTAACATTATAAAACCATTTTCAAATCGTAATGATCCTTTTGTTTAAGATAGTAAGTAGTTCCTTATAGTATACACAATATGAATAGATAAAGTATAATTTTAATTTAAACAAATTAAAATGTACACTTGTCTCCTTTCAGAGAAATTAAAATTCTAGAATTTCTTATAGATAGACTTAAATGAATATGACTCTGTAAATATTGAAACTCTATAAATTTGGTAGGATCAGATCTAAATGGCCTTGAGGACCGTATGGAAATAATAAGCCAATGCTTTGACGCTATAGGGGGTAGATTTAGATATTATGTTTACATTTATTAAATAGGTAAAGATTTGAATTCACGATATTATTTTATTACTTCTGCAACTATATTTTATTTTGTTTTGCTAACTACTCCATAGATCTTAAAATATTTATATTTAATTTTGAATTTGTAAGTTTAGCATCGGGTTGCGATAGACGTTCGTTTTTAAAACTAAGTTGGATACTTGGTTATCCACGAGGATAAGGTTATGCCATATCATGTGGAGAAATTAAATTTTATGGAACCCAATAATATCTATTTTAAGAAGTTTCATTGGTTACTTTCATAAATCAAATTTGCTTTGAAAAGACCATTTTTAGGTGGGTAAAAATAAAGTTTAAAAACGTTTAAAATCTGAACCGGTACTGTCTAAATATAATCCCGAACTAAACAGACTAATTCAATAATAACGCGTATGAATATGAAGCAATGATACTGGTATTTATTACTAAAACATATTTCTATTATCTTTTATTTGACCGTTTAAATTATTTACTGAGTGTTAAGTTCTCAGTAGTAGGTATCTGTATGAATTTATGATCCTTAATTTTGAATCGATTATTGAAAAGGTAAAACGCAATAGGTATTCCGAAATAAATTCGTTAGAATCGATAAATTATTTCAGAATGATGATAATATAGGTTTAACATTTAGATCGATTTTAAACTAAACCAGTAAACGCGTACCTACATTTCGTATTAAATTGTAAAAAAAAATAGAGCAAGCAATTAGGTCTTCTAAATCCCTATTAAAAGAAACTTTAAACGATATGCGTGGCACTCGATTATTTAATTTTCGATAGTATGTTAAAGAAGAAAAGAAATAACTACGATGAATTATCGATCGAGTACGATGATAAATAACACGCGTTTTTGAACTGTCAAATCGAGGAATTATATAAATCCACAGTAAAAGTTATACTAAACAAGAAATAATTGCATGCCTAAACAATACACCATAATTGACAGTTCAGACAGTTCAAATTAGGTATTTCAAATTGATGAACTTTAAAAAAAATATATAATTTTCTAGATTATGACTGTTTATTACTTAAAAGTAGAATTATTATAAAACATGCCTCCTAAATATTCTTATTAGCAATATGAAACATAAACACGTTAGACTTAAAGATTCTGGTAACTTGAACTCTAGACAAGAGAAACATAAGAAAATTAGCAACGAATATATATTGTCGTATCTTAGGGTATAAGAAGTAATATTATATATGGCACGGCCTTATAAAACCCCAAGCCCCAACCCTCTAAATTTCCAAGAATCGTATTATTTTCAGTATAACGTTTGTAAAATTGAATGCAGTTTAATTCTATTAAATAATTTATACTGTAGATAATAATAAAACAAAAATATAAAATACGTTTTGAATAATTGTGTCATTCATTGTTTCGATTATATAGTAAACTAGGTGTAGGTATACAATGTACAAAATTACGATTTCAAACTCGGAATAAAATTAATAACACTTTTATAACATATGATTGAAAATTTAATTGATTTACGTTTTAATGCTTTATAAATAAATTAGTGAATCATTAGATTTAGTGCAAATTAGAACAATTGGAAATAATAATATAAATAGTAAACTTCTAAAGAAATATGCTTGGTTTTATAATGTTGTCCAATTGTATGAAAAGTATCGTTACATCTTCAAAATAAAAAAGAGGACTACAAAAATTTTCTATTCCCACTAATGATTATTTTTATTTTTTTTAGTTAAGAATATTTTAAATATTGATACGGACAGAGTCAATAAAGAATGTAAAAATATGAATTTTATTTATATTTATTTATAAAATCTTTATTAAACAAAGAAATTTATACAATTGGCGGACTTAATGCTATATATAGCACTTGATGCCTACTAATTATCTAGAAGTACCCTCGACCCCTAACAATATATTACAATTTCTTAAATAAAAAGAAATATCTATTTTATTTATTTTATTTTAAAAACTTGTTGCACATACAATTATTACAAGAAATTACAGTAGTAGGATGTTGATACAGTAAGAAATTTTTGTGCAAAGGCGGTCTTACCGCTTAAAAGCGATCTCTTACAGACAACCCTTGATGAGTAATGAATATTTACAAGGTCATAGGACAGTGCAAGCATTCTACAACGAGAATAAGAATTTATACATAAGGACACAATAAAAATAAAAACTATCGTTTTTTTAATTATATAAGTAATTAAATAATAACGATTATATATAAATTTACACATACGCATATACATATACATACATATATCCGTATATATAAATAAATAAAATAAAATAGATAACCTATATAATATATGGTATATACATACTTATGATAAAAATATATATTGCGTAGATAAATAATATTGCTTCAAACGATTTTTGAAAATTTACAGTGATTTAGAAGTTTGAATTTCTAACGGTAGGTCATTCCAGAGTAATATAGAGAAATATATATATAAATATTACAATTGTCGTGAATTTTGAATCGTGTTATGGTTAATAACTAAATGTAGCTTCTTTATTAACTACCGTTAAAGTATTTACATTTTCTAAATTCGTGTGAATGAATTTTTTCTTAAGATGTAAAATTTAAAACTGTTTCGATGAAATCCCACATCATTTAAAATTCATTTTTCTTTAAAAAAATATAAAGAAACTAAACAAACATAACAAAACAAACGTAATACAAAGTAAAAACAACCTGCTACTTCCAACAAAACCCATGCATAGTATGAATTTCAAAGTCGTATATCTCTGTAGTCTGATCATTAATATAGCCTAACAAAATGAGCTTGGTTTGCTTTTATTAGTTAAAGATTTATTTGCTTAGAATGAGTTTCAAAAAGTTAAAATTAAATATATGTTCATAACAATGATATTAATAAGTAAATTATTGAATAATGTGTTGTTTACCAAGTTGGTGTGTTACGTGGTATAAAAAATAAATAAATAAGAATAAACTACCACATGTGTATGTTCCGGTGGTAGTAGTGAAAGTATAAGAAATACCATCAATGGGCATGTCCCGTGGTATAAAAAATAAATAAATAAGAATAAACTACCACATGTGTATGTTCCGGTGGTAGTAGTGAAAGTATAAGAAATATCATCAATGGGCATGTCCCGTGGTATAAAAAATAAATAAATAAGAATAAACTACCACATGTGTATGTTCCGGTGGTAGTAGTGAAAGTATAAGAAATACCATCAATGGGCATGTCCCGTGGTATAAAAAAAAAATAATAAATAAATAAAAATAAGAATAAGCTACCACATGTGTGTGTTCCAGTGGTAATAGTAAAATTGAGATATATCCCATGTTGATGATGTGTGTCCATGGGCACCAGATCATAACGGCATGTCCGTTGATCTGGCTTTTCGTAAGCAGCCTGGTTTGTCCGGTGCAAAGAGAACAAGTATTTATGATAAAAACGATTATTATTATATATTATTATTATATATTATTATTATGATCATAACGGCATGTCCGTTAATCTGGCTTTTCGTAAGCAGCCTGGTTTGTCCGGTGCAAAGAGAACAAGTATTTATGATAAAAACGATTATTATTATATATTATTATTATATATTATTATTATGATCATAACGGCATGTCCGTTGATCTGGCTTTTCGTAAGCAGCCTGGTTTGTCCGGTGCAAAGAGAACAAGTATTTATGATAAAAACGATTATTATTATATATTATTATTATATTAACGAGTATTTATGATAAAAATTATAATTATATTACGAGGACGTAATAAGATGTCAAAACGGCCGATAGTAAAGTTATATGTTGTATAAATGTTATGTTATTTCGCACATTAAAAGTATAATTGGATGTTTTTTTTCTTGATGCATTGTATTTTTTAATAATTTGTTTTTCTCTATAATATTGTAAGATCCTGAATTCAGATGACCATTTGGTCTACTGGTTTCCAGAATGTTTATTAAATTAGAAATTAGTCATTTAATATATGATGGTTGGTAATTAAAGAAATTAATGATACAATTACGAGGTCGTAAGATTACAAATCAGGAAAGGCCGAGTGTTAGTCATATTTATTTATAATGATTTAAATGGTAAATACATTGGAATTTACATGTTTTAGTTCATAAGTTTCAACAGTAGCGCCACCTACATAATTAATTATGGAATATTATTTAGTATTTACTGTTAAATGTTTTAAGAATTAGAAGCATAGAATATTTTAACATAATGTTTAATCTTTTATTAATTATTAGAACTTATTATAAGGTATAAATAATATCATCTGTAAGTTGGTTATGAAATTGTAAATTACCCTCGCCTAAATATTATAGTGTTAAAATATTATAAAACGAGTTGTAAGGGCTGCTCTCGCCCATTCTATTACAAATGGTTGGATATTAAACATTGAAGTGCAAGTACTGTGTATTACTGAAACAAGTCTTAACAATACATACTTTAATTTAACATCGAAGGACCCAAAAATGCACCTCTTAAAGATACATTAAGATTTCCTTAGAACTTAAAACTCAAAGTGAGTGAGTAAAGAGATAGAATCCAATATATTGAAACCAATATATTGTATATTAAATAATTAATAACAAATATTTTTATAAGATAAAAAAAATATAAATTTATGATATCTACATTCCAGGCACTGTGAATGTAATAATTAAATAACATATTTACAACAATCTAAAAGACAATTATTTTATTTAAAAAAAAAAACAAAATATTTTAAAACAGTGAATATTAAAAACTTCCCTCGTACGTTCAGAAAACATTCGGATGTAAGTTATAGACACTTATTGGAGCTGTGAAACTTTAAACTTCCGGAAGTTGACACCGATCTGAATGAAGATTAAAATAATAAAATTAATTCAGTGATAAAATTATAGCAAACCCAAATGCAAATTTTTATAAGTTACGCTGTTCTTCCTTACTTAAACTTATCTGTCATAATAATTGTAGTATAGACCAAAAGACCAAAGATAAAACGACCAAAGACGAAAAGACCAAAGTATAGACCAAAATGTTTATGCGATTTTAATGTTCAGATCACAACATGGAAGTTATATTATAGTAATTTTAATGTAGCTTGTATAATTAAATAACCAGACATAATTAAGCATGGCTAGATAATTGTGGCCGAAATATCAATTCAAATAGCCCATATTATTAACTATAACAATTAACAATAAACCGCAGAACCCACAATGCAATGCTTCTCTTAATATCTATATTAGTTACTACCAATTGCATTATAGTTTATTTATATATATATATATATATATATATATATATATATATATATATATATATATATATATATATATATATATATATATATGTATATATGTATGTATGTATGTATATATATATATATATATATTTAATGTATTCTAGTTGGGTATAGATTATATAGTGCTGATCTGTTACGAATTATAACTAAATGTAAAAAACATGCTGCTTTCAACTATTTAAAACAAAAGAATGATGAAAGATTTGTGGATATCTTAAATAATAAAATTAGTAAGCCCTTACTTAAGGAAGGTAACAATTACAATTACGTAACTAGAAACAAACCTTGTTATAAAGTCATATTTGTACAATTATTTATTTTAACAATAAGATATCAGATACTTTACCATGTACATGATGTTAACAAAATGTTATTAAAATGAATTAGAGATGAACTCAATTTGTTGAAAATTAGAATGTGATCTCAATTTTGAAATAAATTACTTTTCACTAATTGAGATAATGACAACAGTTATTATTAAACGTTTATAAACGACAAATGCTTAACTAGTTACACATGCCAGGAAGCAATAAAAAGCTTTTATAACAACATTAAATTCTCCTGCGATTTCACACAAAATTGCCGCAGCTTTCATAATTATTTTCGTTTCATGTATTATGTAATATGAAGAATAAGTGCCATATATTACGTGTATCAATTTATTGCTTAACAAATAACTTCAATAATCATGATAATTAGTCGGTTAAAAGCACATTTCCTATAATATTAGTTATCAGAATAAAATACCATAACTTTTATATTAAATTTAACTGACAAAGTATATCAAGTTAGTTTTATTAACAATTTAATACAAACCACTCTTTATTCGTTAAATGTAAAACACTTCATTAAATTACTACACAGTATGTATTTTTTATGGATTTTTCCATATTAATAATATTTTTATTAGATCTTAGATATATTTGAATCTTTCTAAGAATGTTTTCTTCTATATTGCCCGCATTACAGTTAATTTAATTCTGTTAATTTATTATAAATAAACAATATGATTAAAATATGTTTTATAATTAAAACAAGATTTTAGTTTTATACATAACATATAATATTCAATATGAAACACTACATGTAGTAAAGAAAAATAATAGAAAACATTAAACCCTTTTAAGAGTCACTCTTTTAAGGTATATATAAGAAAAACAAATATCTACAATATTTATATTTAAAATCATACTTTATTAAAAACATTGATTGACTTGTCAATCATAGTTCATGTAAATTATTCATACCTACAGAGCTTCCGCTCTTAAATAATTATGACAAAATAATAATCAAACTTGTCACTAGTATTCTAATTTATGATAATAGATCAATTCCTATCAATAACTTATCAACTCCTACCAATATAATATTTCAAAATGCGCTTTTATTCATATATATATATATATATATATATATATATATATATATATATATATATATATATATATATATATATATATATATATATATATATATATATATATATATATATATATATATATATATATATATATATATATATATATATATATATATATATATATATATATATATATACCTACAGCGAATTCCAATAACATAATAATATATTGCGACATTTCCCCACCGTCAAACGTTCTTTCAATTATTTAAATTGGCAGTATTATTTTTCTTTCTATTCCGTTTGTGAACCGTAAAAAAATCGTCATATTTAACTTTTAAATCAGGAACAGTAACGATAATGAACGCTTTTATTAATTACCGTATATCCCAAATTGATTTTGGAACGCAGATGTAACGTAAATTACTGTTTCAATTATTTCGCATAGGTTTCCTACATTCATTATAATTTCTGAATGATCGGGATCAGATTGCATATTCCTATGCATTTTGCAATTTATATGAATGAAAATGCAGAGTAGAAATGTATTGGAAATAAACTACTATAATTAATTAAATTTTAAATATACATTTAAAATCTAATTTTTAAATTTACATTTAATTTAAAATTTTGTTCATTATACGCGCGGTTAATCTGTAAAAATAGTTTTATTTCATTGTGTAGTACTCGTGAAAGTCTTCGAAAACACTAGATATGTATTTTTTTTATCATACTATAGTACAGACTTTAGGTTATTATATTATAGTAGGGATTTAAACTTCTTTAACAAATGAATAACTGTTAAAATATAGAAACCCTATGAGCTCTTATCTCCCTGACACCTTCTCATTACTTTTCAGAGAATGACTAAAATTAAAATTTGATTTTTTTTTTTACCCTATTGCTTGCTTTTTTTAGATTTGTGGCAACCTAAATTATTTCCTTAAACCTCAATCTCATAACGTTTCCTTAGTTTAAAATACAGATTAAAGTTCTGTAATCATTATTCGGTAATCGCATACGTATTGATGGAAAATTCTACCAAAACCTTCTTCTATAAAATCATTTTATTCTAGTTATTATAAATAACATTGTCCCAAGACTGTCATTACGTTTTAATTAATACAACCTCATAACTTTGTCTCTATTGAATATACTTATAAATTGTACTTCATAAATATTTTAATACATTGTATAGATAAGTACCTATTTTGTAGCAGTATGTATTTTTATAAGTACATACATCTACTGAGATGTTTAGAAGAATAAAACTTCGTTTCAAATTGTTAGCTTTGACTTCATTCTCTTTATCTGGTGATGTCAAACTCTCTTTATCGCATGCTTATAAAAATGGAACAAGTTCAGAAATTATGCATACGCAATTTTGCAATTTCTCTTCAACGTATTTATTTATAAAGAAAATTGAAAAAAAAATATAATATATTTTATATCAATAACTAAATTAAGAAACTTTTTCAATCTTTTGTATAACTTTATTGACAAGTAGAAAAAAAACATTAACAATATTGTGTTTCTCAATTAACTCAATTATTTGAAACAATGTTTACAATATTTTTTTTATAAACTATATTTTTGTAATTGTATAATAGCCAATTTTTAAATATAATCGATAAGTAAATATAAACCTTGCCTTGCCTTGCCTTGTTGCATTAAGTCCGCCTATTGTTCATCTTTTATTTTGGGCAATAAAGATTAAATAAATAAATAAACGATTGTGAATATTATCTACCTAAGCAATACAGATTCTCAAATACCTAAGCAATACAGAATCTCGAACCTTGATCGAGATAAGATCACTTAATTTAAATACAGCTACTACAAGCTCAAAGCAAGCTTTATGTAAGACCAATATGTGACATGAGGTCCGCTCTTAGTGCTGGACATAAAAGTCTTCATTTGATTACATCTTGAATACAAGTCAAGAAAATAAAAACACAATTATTAGAAATTAGAAATAGATATTTTGAACTCATTGTAATTCTTTACTTAATTTAAAATAATTATAAAAGAAAGACAATCACCGAAACTTTAAAGCAAAAATAACTTTTTCTTTCACAAAAATAACCTTTTTAGGTTTCATCAAATGTTAAACAATGAAACAAAAATACTTTTTGTAAGGGATATGTAAATATTTGTTAAGAAAACTTTTGACCGACAGACTGCTTCTTCACTTAATTTACTGGATAATTCTGGTCCATTAGTATTTTCAAAGAAAACATTTATATGCTCAAACTTACTAAAAATAATAAAACAGAGAGAACTAATTTGAATGAAGTGCTATAATGACATGTAGCTAAAAATGTAATAAATACTATAACCAAACTGTTGTTTTATTTTCTGGTTTAAATAGGAGAATTTACAATTTACACAGGAAAGAGTAAACAGACCAACATACATCCATTTGTAAACCAAATGGGATATTAAGTTGGTATTTAACATGCAAATATTACAATATTATAGAATAACTGACTGAATATTTACAATGTAGGTAAACCGTGTTTTCGATGTTTAGTAACATGCTAACCAGTATACTTACAACGTACTAAATTATAATTTTTCTGTTATTTCTTATAATTTAATACTTAGTAAAAGAATATTTTAAAAAACGAATCGACCAT